>OW026412.1:0-5000000 GCA_932274075.1 Diarsia rubi
TAATTAGAACTACTAGGAAATATAATACAAAAAAGGCTAAATGGGTACAATTTTATGGGAAACTAGACGAAATTTGGGAACAAGAAAACATAAACAAAACAGAAATAGACAAAATAATTACAATAGAAGAGTTAGAAAAGATAACAGAAAAATATGTAAAGTCAATAGAGCAAGCATGTGAAGGGACCATACCTACGGTTAGTAAAAGGAATCGGACAGGATTGCCTTGGTGGACCGAGGAGTTAACACGGATGAAGGAGGAGGTTAAGCGACGGAGGAGAAGAATTTCCTGCGCCGCACCGCGTCGCAGAGCATGGGTAGTGGGTCAGTACCTCGAAGCCAAGGAGGAGTTTAAACAAAAGATGGAGAGCACACTAACATCAAGTTGGAAGGAGTTCTGTGGAAGACAGGATCGCGAGACAATGTGGGAAAGCATATATAGGGTAATTAGCCGCACTGCCATTAGGCAGGAAGACATACCGCTTGTTCAAGGCAATCGCGTACTCAGCAGTGAGGAGTCAGCCCGGATGCTTGCGGAGACGTTTTATCCTGAGGATAAAACACAGGACGATAATGCGGACCACACAAGAATACGTGAGCTGGCGAATAGAGTGAACGAACACACAAATGGTGAGACATTTGATCCTCTATTCACAGCGGAGGAACTGAAGTGGGCCGCATTTCGCTTTAACCCTAAAAAAGCTCCGGGCATTGACGGATTAACAGCGGACATATGCAGGGCGGCTATTTTCCATAACCCACAACTGTTCCTGGCAGTACTTAACCAATGCCTCCAACTGTTTCACTTCCCGACCATCTGGAAGGAGGCAGTAGTCGTGGTACTGAGGAAACCGGGCAAGGACAATTATGCGCACCCCAAATCCTACAGGCCGATTGGGCTATTGCCTGTACTGGGGAAGATCCTGGAGAAACTAATGGTGCAGCGCATTAGATGGTACACATCGCCACAGGCTAGTTCGAGCCAGTACGGATTTATGCCCCAGCGCAGCACCGAGGACTCCCTCTATGACCTGATGAAGCACATAAAAGACAGATTGAAAGCCAAGAAGATTATCGTAGTCATATCATTGGACATAGAGGGAGCCTTCGACAATGCCTGGTGGCCGGCAATGAAACTCCGACTGGCAGAAACGAAATGCCCGATAAACTTGCGACGTCTGGTAGATAGCTATCTACTGGACAGGAGAGTAAGGGTCAGGTACGCAGGGGCAGAGTGTATCCGGGAAACATCGAAAGGTTGTGTACAAGGCTCCATAGGAGGGCCCACATTTTGGAACATGATCCTGGATCCTCTGCTCCATGAACTAGAGAAACGTGGCGATTATTGCCAAGCGTTTGCGGATGATGTAGTCCTGATATTTTCGGGTGAAACAGCACTTGATGTCCAGAGACAGGCGAATGCGAGTCTCGCCCATGTTCGGAAGTGGGGAGTCGAGAATAAGCTCAAGTTTGCGGCCCATAAAACCAAAGCCATGGTCGTCACCAACAAGCTGAAATACGACTCGCCGCTTCTGCGCATGGGCGATGAGGACATTAACCTGTCTCGGGAGATCAAGATTCTGGGGCTCACGATTGACGATAAGCTGACGTTCAACGCCCACGCCTCGAATGTAACGAGAAAGGCGTTGAACATTTATAAACAGTTGTCGAAAGCAGCCAAAATCAGTTGGGGCCTGAAGCCCGAAATTATCAGGACTATTTACACTGCGGTGGTAGAGCCGGTTATAATGTACGCGGCAAGTGCTTGGGCACCGGCGGCAAACAAGGTTGGGATCAGGAAGCAGCTCAACACTGTTCAGCGGGGCTTTGTGCAGAAGGTGATCAAGGCCTATAGGACTACCTCGTTGAACTCGGCCCTGGTACTCTCCGGACTGCTTCCACTGGATTTACGGATTCGAGAAGCAGCCTCCTTTTATGAGGAAAAGCGAGGACACTCCCGGAGAGTGACAGGGGACAGAGGGATCGAGGCACCTGTCCCACACACTCAAATACCTCATCCAGCCAGTCAAGTTGGTATTGAGTTCAAGTGCGTGGTAAACGATGCAGAGATGGACCGGCAAGGACTAACATACCCGAAAATCTTCACCGACGGAAGCAAAATTGAAGGCAAAGTCGGTGCAGCATTATGCCTATGGGAAAATGGGGTAGAAGTCAAAGCCCAAAAGTTTAAGCTGGATCATTTCTGCACCGTTTATCAGGCCGAACTATTGGCTCTGCACAGGGCCTCGGAGCTGGCTCTGAAACACCCCTCAACCGTTGTTGAAGTTTACTGCGACTCCAGATCAGCCCTGGAAACGGTCACCCGTGGCGTCTCCCTCCATCCCTTGGCATTTAAAACGCAAAAGAACATCCAGGCAATGAGAAATCGCGGAAAAACCCTTCAGTTGTTCTGGATCAAGGCACATGTGGGGATGGAGGGTAACGAGAGGGCAGACTTTTTGGCGAAAGAGGCAGCAGTGAATAGCAAGACGAGACCTCACTACGACCTGTGTCCGGCTTCATTCGTCAAGCGACAAATCCGAATGGAGTCGCTTGAGGAATGGAACTCGAGATACAAATCAGGAGAAACGGCTTCAACGACCAAAATCTTCCTACCGGATGCGATTGCTGCCCACCACATAGTCAGAAAAATAAGTCTCGATCCACTAGTAGTACAGGTGCTCACGGGTCATGGCGGGTTCTCCGAGTATTTGAATCGTTTCAAATGCAAGGAGAGCCCGGCATGTCCCTGTGACCCATCCAAAAATGAAAGTATTCAACATCTGATCACGGAGTGCCCCATATTCGCAATTAACAGGCATAATTTTGAATCTGAAACAGAAATTGAAGTTAGATTAGAAAACATATCAAACATAATGGAAAATAAAACAGTAAGAAAAAAGTTTATAAATTATTGTACAGAAATAGCCGCAAAAGTCATTAAAAACAATAGAACATAAAAAAACGTATTACTTTTATATATTATAAGAATATATAAAAAGTTATCGCTGTTAAAAATTGAGAATTTAAAATATAATTGTTTGGAAATTAAGTCATTAAAAACTAGAAAATCATTAAAATATCAGTCAAAAAAATTAAGAAAATATAACAAAATATCAGTCTTTAAAATCAAGAAAAATAAATACAATATCAGACAAGAAATAAAACTAATAATCTCGTAATAAACCTGGAAAGCACTAACATAAGGAAAATGATTATAAAGATCTCTGATCACCCTAATCAGAGGACACGAGCAGAGCAGGAGTGGTTTTTAGCCGGTTCGAGTCCGGCACTACCTCGACTGTCTCACAACCGGTGAGACAGTCGAGGTGTCCGTGGGGATTTTCCACTCCTGCCAAAACAAAAAAAAAAAAAAAAAAAAAAAAAACCTAACCTAACCTAACCTAACCTAACCTAACCTAACCTAACCTAACCTAACCGCACACGCGAAAAAATTTTCTCCCTCCTACACATAGACAAATTTTCAAAATTTTTATTACAAATTATTTAATATCTAAGCTAAATTACAATTAACTTCAGTTTTCTAAAAATAACATAGTTTCAGGCATACTCGCCCACCATCCCTGCGCTTTTGGCCGCGTTCCGTGGTCCTGGGCACAGATTGGGGGTTGTTTTCCAAATTTTTTACCCCAAAAAACTGGTTTTTTCGGGATAACCCAAATTTTTTCTTCCTGCACACCTACCTTTTATTCCATAAACGGCTAGCCCGCGCGGAGCCGCGTCTCTGGACATATCGCACGTGCGGCTAGCTCGCAAAAAATTTTGCCCACCCTCCCACCCTCTGTTCTATAGCTATAGGTAGAGGGAAAACGGAGAGAGGTCGGCAAAAATTTTAAATTCTTTTTTTTTGCTTGTTTAGATCTTCTGAGTTGTCTTGAGAGAGAATCGCGTTTTTAAATTTATATCTGACCAAGTTTTTGACGGTAAAGCGCAGTGTTTGGAATTTTTATTATTTTTTGTGATATTTTAACCTATTGACAGTCATTTTGACCTTGCTGTACATTATTTTACAACAATTGTTTACAGTAAATTATTCAATTTTATAAGTGTATTTATTTGATTATTAGATTTTATTTCTTTGGCCCCCCTTTACAGGGCCACAGTCCAGTGTCCCTTACCTCTCCTCTCGAGCGGATATAATTGTTCTGACCTCCTCTTTACAGGGGTCTGTGTACATTCTATCTGCTCCAGACCGTCATTATGTTCCGCACCCCATCAAGCACCGTGAGGCCACAGTGCTCCAGTGGCTCGCCGCGATCGGCGGAGAAAGCGAGGCCCACGACTCTTGACGCGAGGAGGCAAATTGATTTCGGAGACGATACACCCCTCGCGGCCAAGGAGAGCCTTGTTACCCCGTCGACGCGCCGCGCCCCTGTCAATGATCCAAGACCGCTCAAGAAGCCGGAGGCCGGGCGCCCCAGTCGCATTGCGGAAGCGAGAGCTTGCCTGAATAAGGCTAAGCTCAATTTGGGCAACTCCCGCAACCTCAAGGCCGAAATAAAGACTGCAGTGCTCGAAGCCATAAACCGGCTTTATGAGTTGGTCAAGGAGTCAGAGCTGGACAAGACCCCTGCCGCACCCGTAGCCGTACCGGTATCTGCACCCACTGTTGACCACTGCCTCCCATCCTCTTCTGCCGAAGTTTTTGCTGGCCAGACCGAGCTCCTCAACACCATAAAGGAGCATATCTCGGAGTTGAAAGACAACTCCGAGAAACTCGAGAGACTCCGAGACGGTCTGGCGAGCAGGGACAGGGTGGAGGAGACGACCTACGCTAGTGTGGTGGCCGTCAATAAGTGCCACACCGGGGCACAAGCCCTGGAGCATATGACGCTACACTCCGTGGTCGTCTCTTCTACACAGGAGGCGGACACGGGAACCGAAATCCTCGAAAGAGTGAGGAAGGCAGTGGATGCGAAGGAGGGCTGGGTGCGCGTAGAAAGGGTCAGAAAGGCTAAGGACCGGAAGGTGATCATGGGGTGTGCAACGAAGGAGGAGAGGGAAAAACTAAAAAAGAGGCTAGAGTCGGCTGGAGAGAACCTCGTCGTCGAGGCAGTGAAAAATCGGGACCCACTTCTGGTTCTTAAGGACGTTCTGTCAGTGCACAGTGACGAAGAAGTGTTGCGGGCCCTTAAGAACCAGAACCGGGAGATCTTTGACGGCCTCGGTGACGAGGAAAAGAAAGTTTCTATAAAGTTTAGAAAAAAGTCACGAAACCCGCATACAAACAGCGTTGTTCTGAGTGTTTCCCCAGCAATCTGGAGGCGGGCACTCGCTGGGGGCAAGCTTCGGATTGACCTCCAGAGAGTGCGCGTTGAAGACCAGACTCCTCTGGTGCAATGTACCCGTTGCTTGGCCTACGGGCACGGCAAAAGCCTGTGCACGGAGTCAGCCGATCTGTGCAGCCACTGCGGCGAAACCCACCTTGCGGCAGACTGCCCAGCTAAGCGGATCGGCGAAGCGGCGGCGTGCATCAACTGCACCAGAGAAAAACTGGGGGATCACTCGCACAACGCGTTCAGTAGTTTGTGCCCGGTACGTAGGAAGTGGGACGCATTTGCGCGAGCAACTATAGCCTATTGCTAAGGTGGTCGATGCTCCCACTTCCGCGTACACAGAGACGACTGATTCGACACAACCAGATAGCAAACGCATTAAGCGAACCACTAGGGTTGGCTTAATGGTGTATCATAGTTGGAGCCATCTTTTTGAGGAAGTGGGCCAGATTATATTGAGCTGCAAGCCAACTCTAGTGGAATCGCCAAGTTGTGTTGAATCGGTTGGAAACTATTGTCGCAAAAGTCTGTTTCTGCAAACATTTAGTTAGAGCTGAGGTGCCTACATAATATGTAATTATATATTAATTATATGATATAAATATTACAGGTAATAAAGCGAGAACAAGGTGTATCTAAAGCAAAATAGAACAGAAATTCCCGGGCATAAATGATACAATCAAACAAATATTCAATCTTTTATAAAAAATTGTCAAAGAAAATATTGTAATAAAATCTATAGCTAAAACCATAATATTTTAAAATTACGTAATACAAATAAAAGTAAAATAAATTCTTGTAATAATAGTCAAAAAAAAACAGAGTAAGTAAACAGTAAAAACAAAAAATTTATAGTCAAATAGAATTTGGAACAAAACATAATAGTCGAAATTACACTTATAGAGCTTGGTCTCTTCGGCCTCCTACCAAAGAAAAAGTCGCCAAATAAAACAAATCTACAAGTAAAAAAGGGCTCTGACCACGTCAGAGGAACACTGGTGGGGCAGGAGTGTGGTTTTAGCCGGTTCGAGTCCGGCACTACCTCGACTATCCCACAGCCTGCGAGGTAGTCGAGGTGTCCGTGGGGATTTCCCACTCCTGCCAAAAAAAAAAAAAAAAAAAAAAAAAAAACCTAACCTAACCTAACCTAACCTAACCTAACCTAACGAGTAAGGCTCGGCGACCACCGCCAAGTCCACCAACCACACAGCTATGGTCTGCATCAGCAGATCATGGGCTGCTCTGCAGTGGTTGGTGTTAGCCCGAAGGATGTGATGTTCGACCCTATCCATCAGTCGGACATCGCACCCCCTTCCGCAGCCGCCGCAGGAACGACGGTGCTAGCGGCAGCAGCAAGCCCGGTTGGCGCCTGCGCTTTGCCCCGCTTAGGGGGAGGATTGCAGTTCCTCCCCTTCGTGACGTGCTTAGCCGGGCAGCCACTGGCGGCACACACCGCGCAGTGCGGCGTGGCGGCCTCGCAGGAGGTGGCTTTGTGGCCCTCCTTGCCGCAGCGAAAGCATGTGTCCGTCCTGTCTACCGTGGACGGACACAGGGGTCGGGTGTGTCCGATGCCGAAGCACCGGAAACACCGCAGAGGCTGGTCCTCGAGTGCCTTGACTGCACCCGAGCTGAACCCAACTGTGAGCCGTCCCTTGGCAAGTACGGCTTTGGCAGCGGCGACTGGGCACTGGAGGCGAATGGTGCCCATGCCGCCGCGGCCGGGCCTTATGTCCCGGCTTTGGATCGCCGCGACACCGCAGCCCCCTACCGCTGCGACCGCCGCCACCACGTCCTCCTTGGTGACGGAGTCATCAAGTTCCGTCACCTCTATGGCCGCCGACTTGACCGGTCGGGCCACCTTGGCCGAATATGCGATGACCTCCTGCAGCTTGGCTGCAAAGAGGTCCGCATGGGCACTCCCCTCTGCCCCCGGGAACTCGAATATTCGAGCCCCGGCTTGGGTTTGCCGGCAAGACACACTGCCGATCCCCAGTTGGGCAGGATCGGCACCGGCACGCGCCCGCATCAAAATTGACATGTAAGTCTCCCCTCGCTCCGCAGCCTCCGCGGTGAGTGTCACAACGACGGCTGCGGTTTTTGGGGGGACTAGCTGCCCCTTTCCACTCCCTTTCCCTTTCCCCTTCCCCTTTCCCTTGCCGGTTTGGCTGGGAGTGGTGTTGGCGGGGACGACAGGGTCAGCCGTTGCCGACTTCTTGCCCTTGCCCTTCCCCTTACGGACCACTTCCGTCCACTCGTTGGACGGGGTCTGTGAAGGAAGGGCATCTTCCGCATTTGAGGAGGACGGCCCCGGCTCGCTCTGCCTCTTATCCGCCTCAAGTGGTGGTCGGAGGCGTTTTTCCGGCAAGAGCCGGTCCTCAATGCCTGCTAAGCAGGCTCTTGTGAAGGCCCTCTCCTCCATTACAACCTTGCGGATGATATCCTCAAGGTTGGAGGTAGGGCCCTCTGCCGCAGGGCTCGTGTTTGCCAGTTGTGGCCGGGCCGTGGCTTCTGACAGCTTTTGATGAAGCTGGCTGACCTCCGACTGCAGGCGATCTATCCTCGCCTGCAGTTGCCGCGTCTCGTCCGTGGCCTTACGCCGGACCAGTTCTGCGACGACACCGCGCATGCTCGCGGCCCTGCATTTGAGGGCCTTCTGCAAGGTCCCCTTGATGTTGGAGGACTTAGACGCGACCTCCACAATCTCCTCCTCATCCTCCTCCGCCATTCTCTCCAGTTCGGCCAGAGAATGGTCCGCATACACGACACGGGACGCACCGTACCCAGACTTGGCCCGGGCGACGTGCGCCCGTTTCTCCTTCGCAGCAACCCGCTCCTCTAGCTCTTGCTGGAGCTGCGACCGCCGGGCCAGATCCAACTGGCGTTGGGCGTCCGCGAGCCCAACGACATGGGTCTCCGCGGCCACCGTCGGCTTTTTAGCCTTCGGCAACCTAGTCGACCCCGAGGCCGAGGAGCCCTCGGACCCACCGCTCTTGCGGACCCGCTTTCGCGACCGAGGGTCGTCCGCATCCGACATACTTATTAGGGAGTCGTTGTCAGACGACTCATCCAACCCTCCAAAGAAACTAGCCGCAGATGGCGCGCGACTAGTCTCTGACGCCGGAGCGTCAGAGTAGCCCTGAGAAGGGCCTTTTGGCTGGCCCTGAGAAGGGCCTTTGGGTTGGCCCTGAGAAGAGCCTTTGGGTTGGCCCTGAGAAGGGCCTTTGGGTTGGCCCTGAGAAGGGCCTTTAAGTTGGCCCTGAGAAGGGCCTTTGGGTTGGCCCTGAGAAGGGCCTTTGGGTTGGCCCTGAGAAGGGCCTTTGGGTTGGCCCTGAGAAGGACGTTTTGTTTGGCCCTGAGAAGGGCCTTTGGGTTGGCCCTGAGAAGGACCTTTGGGTTGGCCCTGAGAAGGACCTTTGGGTTGGCCCTGAGAAGGGCCTTGTTTTAAAAACCGCCCGCAGGCGTCCCGCGAAGGTGTCGTCATAGTTCCGCAGGTTCGTAGCTCAACAAGGCAAGGATAAAGTAAGCTACAAAAGCACAGTGCACTTTGGCCAACCCAGTCTGCCACTCCGTTACGGTGGTCAGAACTGGGTCGTTTCCAGGGGACGCGACGTGGACGCAAGCACTGTGGGGTGGTCCCCCAACCTAACCTAACCTAACCTAACCTAACCTAACCTAACCTAACCTTTTTTTTTTTTTTTTTTTTTTTTTTGTCGCTGGGAAAAAATGCATTACGCATACCCTCCCATCGGGGGATGGGGGGGCTATGTGGGACTCCCCGGTCTGACCCGGTATACCCACTAAAACGACCCAGCGGCAATCCCGCTTCGTCTGAGTGGCGAGGGACTGGGAGAATGGCACAGCCTTAACGTCCGGTCCTCCGCCGACGATTACCCTTCAGGGCGGACCCATCACGCCCTTCCCGTGGGGAGGGGGATGGGCCCGGGAATGACCAACCAAAGTGGTGATGGGTGCAATGCGGGCGCTGGCGCCCCCGCGCCTAGCGCCCGCCCATCGCCACCATGAGGAGGGAGAGGATGGCGCCCTCTCCGACCCCCTCTTCGTCTGCGGGGTGGCGCGCGGGACATATCTCCCCACGCGGCGGCCACGTATCCCGGTCCCCTCTCTAAGAGCGAGAGGGGAGGGGAGTCTGTGGAAGACCGCGACACCAAAGCCACCAAGCCGTCCCGGTCGCCCAGCCAACGGCCAGGGACCGAGTAAGGCTCGGCGACCACCGCCAAGTCCACCAACCACTCAGCCATGGTCTGCGTTAGCAGATCCTGGGCTGCTCTGCAGTGGTTGGTGTTAGCCTGAAGGATGCGATGTTCGACCCTATCCATCAGTCGGACATCGCACCCCCCTCCGCAGCTGCCACAGGAATGACAGTGCTACCGGCAGCAGCAGGCCCGATCGGCGCCTGCGCTTTGCCCCGCTTAGGGGGAGGATTGCAGTTCCTCCCCTTCGTGACGTGCTTCGCCGGGCAGCCACTGGCGGCACACACCGCGCAGTGCGGCGTGGCGGCCTCGCAGGAGGCGGCTTTGTGGCCCTCCTTGCCGCAGCGAAAGCATGTGTCCGTCCTGTCTACAGTGGACGGACACAGGGGCCGGGTGTGTCCGATGCCGAAGCACCGGAAGCACCGCAGAGGCTGGTCCTCGAGTGCCCGGACTGCACCCGAGCTGAATCCGACTGTGAGCCGTCCCTTGGCAAGGACGGCTTTGGCAGCTGCGATTGGGCACTCGAGACGAATGGTGCCCATGCCGCCGCGGCAGGGCCTTATGTCCCGGCTTTGGATCGCCGCGACACCTTAGTCCCCTATCGCTGCGACCGCCGCCACCACGTCCTCTTTGATGACGGAGTCATCAAGGTCCGTCACCTCTATGGCCGCCGACTTGACCGGTCGGGCCACCTTGGCCGAATCTGCGATGACCTCCTGCAGCTTGGGTAACGGAGAGAGGATAACGGAGAGAGGTCGGCAAAATATTTTAATTTTGGTTTTCAGCTCTTTAGGCTTAGTTTGGTATATATATAAGTGTTAGAGGGGAGTGTATTGTGGTTTATTTTAATAATTTTGACATTTGACTATAATTTATCAATTATACAATATTTATTTTATCTAATATCTTTGTGATTATTGTGTATTGTCCTACTGTGTCCCCCCTTTACAGGGTCACAGTTCCCAGTGTCCGTGAAGCTTCCTCTCCTCCCAAGCAGATATCTGACTGACCTCCCATTTACAGGGGTCCGTTCGATCTTTATCTGCCACTCGGTTATTGAAAATGTTCCGCACCCCATCCAGTACCGTGAGGGCCCAAAGCTCCAGTGGCTCGCCGCGATCCGCGGAGGAAGCGGGACTTCCCCCTGCTAGCGCGAGGAGAAGAATCTCCTTCGGGGAGGATACTCCTTCCGTTGCCCGGGGGGGGCTTGCCACTCCGGGGACGCGCCGAGCCCCTGTGGACGCCTTGACACAGCTCAGGAAGCCTGTGGCTGGGTGTCGCAGTCGGGTTGAGGAGGCGAGAGCTTGCCTAAACAAGGCAAAACTCAATTTGGGCAACTCCCGCAACCTCAAGACCGACATTAAGGCAGCGGTGCTCGAGGCAATAAACAGGCTTTTTGAGCTTGTTAAGGAGTCTGAGCAGGACAAGGCCCCGGCCGCACCCGAACCCGCACCAGCACCTGCGCCCACCGCTGACTGCATCCCTCAGTCGTCCCTTAGCGAAGTTCTCGCCGGCCAGACTGTGCTCACAAACGCTCTCAAGGAGCACCTCTCGGAGTTAAAGGAAAACTCCGAGAAACTCGAAAGGCTCCGAGATAGTCTGGCCGGCAGGGAGAGTGTGGGGGAGACAACATACGCGAGTGCAGCAGCTGCAAATAAGAGCCACACCGGGGCAAAGGCCCCGGAGCGAACCACTCTGCACTCCGTAGTTGTCTCCTCAACAGAGGAGGACGACACCAGCGGTGACATCCTGGAGAGGGTCAGGAAAGCGGTGGACGCCAAAGAAGGCTGGGTGCGTGTCGAAAGGGTGAGAAAGGCCAAGGACCGGAAGGTCATTATGGGGTGCGCAACGCAAGAGGAGAGGGCAAAGCTCAAGCAGCGACTCGAATCGGCCGGAGAGAACCTCGTGGTTGAGGCCGTGAAGAATAGGGACCCGCTTCTGGTTCTGAGGGAAGTGCTAGTGGTTCACAGCGATGAAGAAGTCCTGATGGCCCTTAGGAAACAGAACCGGGAGATCTTTGACGGCCTCGCCGACCAGGAACAGAAAATGTGCGTAAAGTTTCGCAAGAAGTCGCGTAACCCACACGTGAACTGCGTTGTGTTAAGTGTTTCCCCAGCAATCTGGAGGCGGGCACTCTCTGAAGGCAAACTCCGTATTGACCTCCAGAGAGTGCGCGTGGAGGACCAGACGCCTCTGGTGCAGTGCACCCGTTGCTTGGCGTACGGGCACGGCAAACGCCTGTGCACGGAGCCAGCCGACCTGTGCAGTCACTGCGGAGGTCCCCACCTTAGGGTGGACTGCCCCGACAAACAGGTCGGCAAAGCAGCGGTGTGCATAAACTGCACCAGAGCCGGGGTAAAGGAGCTGGGGGAACACTCGCACAATGCATTTAGCAGCGAATGCCCGGTACGTAGGAAGTGGGACGCATTCGCGCGAGCAACTATTTCTTATTGCTGAAGTTGTCGACGCGCCCACTTCCACGTACACGGAGTGCTCAAAAGGGACACAACCGGACTACAGACGCATAGGGCGATCCACCGGGGCTGGTCTTGTGGAGAACGGTAACTGTTGGGAATTTTATAATAAAATAACTAAAGTTAAGCTGGACCATGGGCCAGTTCCGATGGACTCGTTAAGTTGTGTCGTGGTTGCAAACATCTGTCGTCCACCAACTAAAGCAGTATTTCAAAAGTTCGCACAGAAGTCTGTTAAAGATATGATATTTAAGTATATATTTTGGTATATAGTAGAGATATCATAAACGATAAACCAAACAATCCAAACTTTTGAAATTAAGGCGATGTTTCATACAGAGAACTAAATAAATAAATAATAAATACAGTGGAGTTACGTACGTGTCGAATAGTAAAACTTATTTTTATTACAGATAGGTAAATTAGTATAAATAAATAGAACAAAAATTAGTATAAATAGAATTAAACTCATCAATTATAAATAGTTAAAAGATATAATAAACATTTTAGGAAAAATATAACTTGAAGCGATTTTATAAAACATTGAAACATAATATAACATTTAGTATATTGCATTCAACACACCTGAAACAATTTTGCTAAAGAGCGTGGTCTCTTCGGCCTCGATACAACAATCATATTAAAAGTTGCTGAAAAAGGCACAAAACAAGCATTAAGGGCTCTGACCACGTCAGAGGGACACTGGTGGGGCAGGAGTGTGGTTTTAGCCGGTTCGAGTCCGGCACTACCTCGACTATCTCACAGCCTGTGAGGTAGTCGAGGTGTCCGTGGGGATTTCCCACTCCTGCCAAAACAAAAAAAAAAAAAAAAAAGAAAAAAAAAAAACCTAACCTAACCTAACCTTTTTTTTTTTTTTTTATGTCGCTGGGAAAAAATGCATTACGCATACCCTCCCATCGGGGGATGGGGGGCTATGTGGGACTCCCCGGTCTGACCCGGTATACCCACTAAAACGACCCAGCGGCACTCCCGCTTCGTCTGAGTGGCGAGGGACTGGGAGAATGGCACAGCCTTAATGTCCGGTCCTCCGCCGACGATTACCCCTCAGGGCGGACCCATCACGCCCTTCCCGTGGGGAGGGGGACGGGCCCGGGAATGACCAACCAAAATGGTAATGGGTGCAATGCGGGCGCTGGCGCCCCCGCGCCTAGTGCCCGCCCATCGCCACCATGAGGAGGGAGAGGATGGCGCCTTCTCCGACCCCTTCTTCGTCTGCGGAGTGGCGCGCAGGCCATATCTCTCCACGCGGCGGCCACGTATCCCGGTCCCCTCTCTAAGAGCGAGAGGGGAGGGGAGTCTGTGGAAGACCGCGACACCAATGCCACCAAGCCGTCCCGGTCGCCCAGCCAACGGCCAGGGTCCGAGTAAGGCTCGGCGACCACCGCCAAGTCCACCAACCACTCAGCCATGGTCTGCGTTAGCAGATCCTGGGCTGCTCTGCAGTGGTTGGTGTTAGCCTGAAGGATGCGATGTTCGACCCTATCCATCAGTCGGACATCGCACCCCCCTCCGCAGCTGCCACAGGAATGACAGTGCTACCGGCAGCAGCAGGCCCGATCGGCGCCTGCGCTTTGCCCCGCTTAGGGGGAGGATTGCAGTTCCTCCCCTTCGTGACGTGCTTCGCCGGGCAGCCACTGGCGGCACACACCGCGCAGTGCGGCGTGGCGGCCTCGCAGGATAGATAGATAGATAGATAGATTCATTTATTTGCCTGAAATATGGTATTTTACAGATTTTATCACACTTATGTACACAATAGTTCAGTAGGTGTAGGTTAGTTGTAGTTAGGAGGCGGCTTTGTGGCCCTCCTTGCTGCAGCGAAAGCATGTGTCCGTCCTGTCTACAGTGGACGGACACAGGGGCCGGGTGTGTCCGATGCCGAAGCACCGGAAGCACCGCAGAGGCTGGTCCTCGAGTGCCCGGACTGCACCCGAGCTGAATCCGACTGTGAGCCGTCCCTTGGCAAGGACGGCTTTGGCAGCTGCGATTGGGCACTCGAGACGAATGGTGCCCATGCCGCCGCGGCCGGGCCTTATGTCCCGGCTTTGGATCGCTGCGACACCACAGTCCCCTATCGCTGCGACCGCCGCCACCACGTCCTCTTTGGTGACGGAGTCATCAAGGTCCGTCACCTCTATGGCCGCCGACTTGACCGGTCGGGCCACCTTGGCCGAATCTGCGATGACCTCCTGCAGCTTGGCTGCAAAGAAAAAGGTGTTGGCGGGGACGACAGGGTCAGCCGTTGCCGACTTCTTGCCCTTGCCCTTCCCCTTACGGACCACTTCCGTCCACTCGTTGGACGGGGTCTGCGATGGAAGAAGGGCATCTTCTGCATTTAAGGAGGACGGTCCCGGCTCGCTCTGCCTCTTATCCGCCTCAAGCGGTGGTCGGAGGCGTTTCTCCGGCAAGAGCCGGTCCTCAATGCCTGCTAAGCAGGCTCTTGTGAAGGCCCTCTCCTCCATTACGACCTTGCGGATGATGTCCTCAAGGTTGGAGGTAGGGCCCTCTGCCGCAGGGCTCGTGTTGGCTTGTTGTGGCCGGGCCGTGGCTTCAGCCAGCTTCTGATGAAGCTGACTGACCTCCGACTGCAGGCGATCTATCCTCGCCTGCAGTTGCCGCGTCTCGTCCGTGGCCTTACGCCGGACCAGTTCTGCGACGACACCGCGCATGCTCGCGGCCCTGCATTTGAGGGCCTTCTGCAAGGTCCCCTTGATGTTGGAGGACTTAGTCGCGACCTCCACAATCTCCTCCTCGTCCTCCTCCGCCATTCTCTCCAGCTCGGCCAGAGAATGGTCCGCGTACACGACACGGGACGCACCGTACCCAGACTTGGCCCGGGTGACGTGCGCCCGTTTCTCCTTCGCAGCAACCCGCTCCTCTAGCTCTTGCTGGAGCTGCGACCGCCGGGCCAGATCCAACTGGCGTTGGGCGTCCGCAAGCCCAACGACATGGGTCTCCGCGGCCACCGTCGGCTTTTTTGCCTTCGGCAACCTCGTCGACCCCGAGGCCGAGGAGCCTTCGGACCCACCGCTCTTGCGGACCCGCTTTCGCGACCGAGGGTCGTCCGCATCCGACATACTTATAAGGGAGTCGTTGTCAGACGACTCATCCAACCCTCCAAAGAAACTAGCCGCAGATGGCGTGCGACTAGTCTCTGTCGAATGACACCGCCAGCACTCCGTCCCCAGCCTCCACCGCCTCCTTCACCTGGCCCTTGAGTAGGGCCAGCGCATCGATCGTCGAACGCCCTCGACGGAAACCGAATTGGGCGTCCGACAGGTCCGGCCCAACCCCCCGCAAAAGGCAATCAAGCCGGGAGGCGACAATCCCCTCGAACAATTTACCGACCTCATTGAGCAGAACGATGGGCCGGTATGCCGAGGGCGAGTCCACCGGGCGTCCCTCCTTTCGGAGGAGGCATAGCTGCCCCTCCTTCCACAGTTTCGGGAACCTCCCAGCCGTAAAGCACGCGCTGAAGAGGTCCCGAAACCTGTCCTCCATTTGGGAGGCGGCGATCGACACTACCCGTGCGGGGACGCCGTCTGGTCCGGGGGCCGTCTTCTTCGCGCGGAGGTTGAGAACCCCCGCGTAGAATTCCGCCACCGTCACCGGGGGGACCTCCTCCTCCGGCAAAGCCGCCCCTTGTGGGGGATCCATCGGTGGTGGGGTGAAGTCGGCCCTGCGCGGAAACAGGGATCGGACAACCCCATCCAGCAACGCTGGCTCGAGGGTCTCCGTCAGTGGGGGACCATAAGGGCGTAGCTGGTTCCGCGCCGCCTTGTACGGTCTTCCATAAGGATCCCTGTCGAGACTCTCCAGCATCTCGGCCCTCGCCGAGTCTTTTGCAGCGCCCATTGCAGACTTGAAGACCGTCGTCGCCTCTCGGTAAGAGGCGTATAGGAGGTCCTCTTCTCGGACTCGGTTTCGGGCGCTGCGCCGTCGGCTTCGCGTGTAGGCCCTTCTGGCCGCCACGCAGACGGCACGAAGCTCCGCCAGCTCCTCTGTCCACCAATAGACGGCACCGGGGAGGCGGACGGCGAGACCGAGGCATGCTGGAGTTGCACACCTCTGTCAGGGACTTCCCGAGCCGGACCGCTGCGGCGTCCACGTCCAGGACCTCGACAGGGGGCGACAGCCAGTCCTGGAGAAAGGCTGCCTCTTTAGCTGCCTCCCGGTCCAGGCGGGTTAGTGCCCACCGCGGGAACGGAGATTGCCCAGCGCGGGCCATCCCCCCCTCCCGGGTGGAGATGTCGAACCGCACATATCGGTGGTCCGACAAGGTCTCCACCATCTCTACCCGCCAGTTGACGACGCGGGCGGCTAGCGCGGGGGTGGCAAACTAGACGTCCACCACCGACCCACCTTGTTGCCGCACACACGTGTGTACCGCCCCCCTGTTGAGGAGGGACACACCGCATGAGGCCGCCCAGAACTCGACGGCGCGTCCCCGGACGTTGCAACCGGCAGCCGGGTTACCCCAGGCCGCCGACTTGGCGTTCAGGTCACCCAACACCACGACCTGGCGCGGCGCCGCCCTCCCTACGACGGCGGTGAGGATCTCGAGGAAATCCTCAAAGTCCGAGAGAGGGCGGTTTGGGGAGAAATAGACCCCGACCAGGGCCATGTCCCCCCACGCGGCGGCCACGTATCCCGGTCCCCTCTCTAAGAGCGAGAGGGGAGGGGAGTCTGTGGAAGACCGCGACACCAACGCCACCAAGCCGTCCCGGTCGCCCAGCCAACGGCCAGGGACCGAGTAAGGCTCGGCGACCACCGCCAAGTCCACCAACCACTCAGCCATGGTCTGCATCAGCAGATCCTGGGCTGCTCTGCAGTGGTTGGTGTTAGCCTGAAGGATGCGATGTTCGACCCTATCCATCAGTCGGACATGGCACCCCCCTCCGCAGCCGCCGCAGGAATGACGGTGCTACCGGCAGCAGCAGGCCCGATCGGCGCCTGCGCTTTGCCCCGCTTAGGGGGAGGATTGCAGTTCCTCCCCTTCGTGACGTGCTTCGCCGGGCAGCCACTGGCGGCACACACCGCGCAGTGCGGCGTGGCGGCCTCGCAGGAGGCGGCTTTGTGGCCCTCCTTGCCGCAGCGAAAGCATGTGTCCGTCCTGTCTACCGTGGACGGACACAGGGGCCGGGTGTGTCCGATGCCGAAGCACCGGAAGCACCGCAGAGGCTGGTCCTCGAGTGCCCGGACTGCACCCGAGCTGAACCCGACTGTGAGCCGTCCCTTGGCAAGGACGGCTTTGGCAGCTGCGATTGGGCACTCGAGGCGAATGGTGCCCATGCCACCGCGGCCGGGCCTTATGTCCCGGCTTTGGACCGCCGCGACGCCACAGCCCCCTACCGCTGCGACCGCCGCCACCACCTCCTGCAGCTTGGCTGCAAAGAGGTCCGCATGGGCACTCCCCTCTGCCCCCGGGAACTCGAATATTCGAGCCCCAGCCTGGGTCCGCCGGCAAGACACACTGCCGATCCCCAGTTGGGCAGGATCGGCACCGGCACGCGCCCGCACTAAAATGGACGCGTACGTCTCCCCTCGGTCCGCAGCCTCCGCGGTGAGTGTCACCACGACGGCCGCGGTTTTTGGGGGGACTAGCTGCCCCTTTCCCCTCCCTTTTCCTTTCCCCTTCCCCTTTCCCTTGCCGGCTTGGCTGGGATCGGTGTTGGCGGGGACGACAGGGTCGGACGTTGCCGACTTCTTGCCTTTGCCCTTCTTACGGACCACTTCCGTCCACTCGTTGGACGGGGTCTGCGATGGAAGAAGGGCATCTTCCGCATTTGAGGAGGACGGCCCCGGCTCGCTCTGCCTCTTATCTGCCTCAAGCGGTGGTCGGAGGCGTTTCTCCGGCAAGAGCCGGTCCTCAATGCCTGCAAAGCAGGCTCTTGTGAAGGCCCTCTCCTCCATTACAACCTTGCGGATGATGTCCTCAAGGTTGGAGGTAGGGCCCTCTGCCGCAGGGCTCGTGTTGGCCTGTTGTGAAAAAATGCATTACGCATACCCTCCCATCGGGGGATGGGGGGGCTATGTGGGACTCCCCGGTCTGACCCGGTATACCCACTAAAACGACCCAGCGGCACTCCCGCTTCGTCTGAGTGGCGAGGGACTGGGAGGTTGGCACAGCCTTGACGTCCAGTCCTCCGCCGACGATTTACCCTCAGGGCGGACCCCTCACACCCTCCCCGTGGGGAGGGGGACGGGTCCGGGAGTGACCGACGAAAGTGGTGATGGGTGCAATGCGGGCGCAGGCGCCCCCGCGCCGACTACCCGCCCATCGCCACCATGAGGAGGGAGAGGTTGGCGCCATTTCCGACCCCTTCTTCGTCTGCGGAGTGGCGCAGCTAGAGGGTCATCCTCCCGCGCGCGCTCCGCCTCCTCCTTTTGCGAGATTACATCCTCGCAGAAGGAGGCAACCGCTGCCCAGGCCTCCTCGCTCCTCAGCATGGCGTTGACTACGCCGGGAAGCGAGAGGTCCTGTCCAACCACCGCGGTCAGACCGCGGCGCAGCTCCGACCAAGCCGAACATGCCTCGAGGGTGTGCTGCGCCGTGTCCTCCGCCGCGCCGCAGTCGTGGCACGCTGGGGTCTCCTCCCTCCCGATCCGGTGCAGGTGCGATCCGAAACAGCCATGGCCGGAAAACACCTGCACCAGGCGGAACGAGAGGAAACCGTGGGGCCTCTCGAGCCAGCTCCGCAGGACCGGACCGAGCGCGTCTAAAGTTCGGCGGCCAAAGGCGGCGACAGCGAGGTCCTCCGTCCAGTGGAGGATGATGGCGTCCTTCGCCTCCCGCCGCACGGCTTCCCGCTCTTCGGCAACGGGGCGCTCCCCAAGCGCCTTCCGGCGCGCTGTCCACTCGTACACTCTAGCAAGCACCCAAGCCTCCAACTCCCAAGGAGGGGTGCCGGCCAGAGCGCACGCCGCCGAGAAGCCCACCGAGCGGTAGGCTCTCGCCACCCGCAGTGCAATGGCCCTTTGGGGTTTGCGGATGGCGGTCGCATTCTCCCTCCTGTGAAGGGAGTCGGCCCAGATGGGGGCCCCGTATAGGGCCATGCTCTTTAGGATGCCGGCATAGAGGCGCCGGCATTTCGCCTTGGGACCCCCCAGGTTCGGGAGGAGCCACGACAGTGCGTCCGCGGCTTTCAACAGGCGCGTCGACAGCCCGCTGAAATGCGGGCCGAAGCGCCACCTGTCGTCCAGCACCAGACCCAGATACTTCATCTGGGGCTGGACCCCTATCCTGACGCCCTCTACGACAATGTGAGCGTCGGGAGGGCAGCGCTGCCGAGGCCCGCGAAAGAACACGGCCTCGGTCTTGTGCAGCGCCACCTTCAATCCCAGGCCGCGGATCCTCTCTGCAACCAAAGATCCGCCAGCCGAGGCCAGACAGGCCGCGTCCCTAAAGTTCCTCCCCCGGGCAGTGAGGAGAGTGTCATCCGCGTAGCAGATGACACTCGTGCCCTGGAGGAGGGCTCCCCGCAGAAGCCAGTCGAACCCGATGTTCCAAAGCGGGGGCCCCAGCACCGACCCCTGTGGAACACCGGACTCTGCGCCGTACCGCCTCACCGTGGCCGTCTTGTCCACGAGAAGGACCTCTCGGCTCTCCAAGTAGCTGGCCAGGAGGTTCCGCAAGTATTGGGGCACTCCGTGATACCGGAGCGCCTCCAATATTGTCGAGTGGGGCACGGAGTTGAAGGCGTTTGAAATGTCGAATGACACCGCCAGCACTCCGTCCCCAGCCTCCACCGCCTCCTTCACCTGGCCCTTGAGTAGGGCCAGCGCATCGATCGTCGAACGCCCTCGACGGAAACCGAATTGGGCGTCCGACAGGTCCGGCCCAACCCCCCGCAAAAGGCAATCAAGCCGGGAGGCGACAATCCCCTCGAACAATTTACCGACCTCATTGAGCAGAACGATGGGCCGGTATGCCGAGGGGGAGTCCACCGGGCGTCCTTCCTTTCGAGGCATAACTGCCCCTCCTTCCACAGTTTCGGGAACCTCCCAGCCGTAAAGCACGCGCTGAAGAGGTCCCGAAACCTGTCCTCCATTTGGGAGGCGGCGATCGCCACTACCCGTGCGGGGACGCCGTCTGGTCCGGGGGCCGTCTTCTTCGCGCGGAGGTTGAGAACTCCCGCGTAGAATTCCGCCGCCGTCACCGGGGGGACCTCCTCCTCCGGCGAAGCCGCCCCTTGCGGGGGATCCATTGGTGGTGGGGTGAAGTCGGCCCTGCGCGGAAACAGGGATCGGACCAGACCATAGGGGCGTAGCTGGTTCCGCGCCGCCTTGTACGGTCTTCCATAAGGATCCCTGTCGAGACTTTCCAGCATCTCGGCCCTCGCCGAGTCTTTTGCAGCGCCCATTGCAGACTTGAAGACCGTCGTCGCCTCTCGGTAAGAGGCGTAAAGGAGGTCCTCTTCTGCCCGGACTCGGTTTTGGGCGCTGCGCCGTCGGCTTCGCGTGTAGGCCCTTCTGGCCGCCACGCAGACGGCCCGGAGCTCCGCCAGCTCTTCTGTCCACCAATAGACGGCACGACGGGGGGGCGGACGGCGAGACCGAGGCATGCTGGAGTTGCACACCTCTGTCAGGGACTTCCCGAGTCGGACCGCTGCGGCATCCACGTCCAGGACCTCGACAGGGGGCGACAGCCAGTCCTGGAGAAAGGCCGCCTCTTTAGCTGCCTCCCGGTCCAGGCGAGTGAGTGCCCACCGCGGGAAGGGAGATTGCCCAGCGCGGGCCATCCCCCCCTCCCGGGTGGAGATGTCGAACCGCACATATCGGTGGTCCGACAAGGTCTCCACCATCTCTACCCGCCAGTTGACGACGCGGGCGGCTAGCGCGGGGGTGGCAAACGAGACGTCCACCACCGACCCACCTTGTTGCCGCACACACGTGTGTACCGCCCCCCTGTTGAGGAGGGACACACCGCATGAGGCCGCCCAGAACTCGACAGCGCGTCCCCGGACGTTGCAACCGGCAGCCGGGTTGCCCCAGGCCACCGACTTGGCGTTCAGGTCACCCAACACCACGACCTGGCGCGGCGCCGCCCTCCCTACGACTGCGGTGAGGATCTCGAGGAAATCCTCAAAGTCCGAGAGAGGGCGGTTTGGGGAGAAATAGACCCCGACCAGGGCCATGTTCCCCCACGCGGCGGCCACATATCCCGTTCCCCTCTCTAAGAGCGAGAGGGGAGGGGAGTCTGTGGAAGACCGCGACACCAAAGCCACCAAGCCGTCCCGGTCGCCCAGCCAACAGCCAGGGACCGAGTAAGGCTCGGCGACCACCGCCAAGTCCACCAACCACTCAGCCATGGTCTGCATCAGCAGATCCTGGGCTGCTCTGCAGTGGTTGGTGTTAGCCTGAAGGATGCGATGTTCGACCCTATCCATCAGTCCGACATCGCACCCCCCTCCGCAGCCGCCGTAGGAACGACAGCAGGCCCGGTCGGCGCCTTCGCTTTGCCCCGCTTAGAGGGAGGATTGCAGTTCCTCCCCTTCGTGACGTGCTTCGCCGGGCAGCCACTGGCGGCACACACCGCGCAGTGTGGCGTGGCGGCCTCGCAGGAGGCGGCTTTGTGGCCCTCCTTGCCGCAGCGAAAAACCTAACCTAACCTAACCTAACCTAACCTAACCTAACCTAACCTGTGTAAAATCATCGAATAACCCCTCCCGCTCTTGGGTAGAGCGAAAGGGAGTGTCAGACTTCTACTGACTAAAAAACCACCCATGTTCCTTCTTCGCCCTCTATGTCGAGGCCGCGATAACCGTTGGACTACCCGCGGCCCCGACAGGCGTCGGCCCTTTCGGGCCCCTCCCATGTTGCTGACATCTCTTTGAGGCGCGCGTGGAACACGAACGCGCCGTCGACACGGCCTGTTTTCGTCGTGAGACGGACGGACGGCGAGTTAGCCCATCACTCACCGTCCACAGGCCCGCGTCTACGGTGGCCGGAGGTCATCGCGGGACCCCCGACGCCCGGACCGCCTCCCGCGGCGGCTGGGACGAGAGGTTCTCTCCCTCTCGCGTTCCGCCACCTCCTTCGCCAGCATCACTGCTTCGCAGAAGGAGGCGACGGCGTCCAATTCCTCCTCGCCCCGGACCATGGCTTGCACCAGGGCCGGGCGCGAGAGGTCGCCGCCGCCGATCGCCGCTACGAGAACACGGCAGGGCTCCGCCCAAGCGGGGCACACCTCCACTGTGTGCTCCACCGTGTCCTCCGGCCGATCCTCACAATGGTGGCATCCGGGCGTTTCCTCCCGCCTGATTCGGTGCAGGTACCTCCCGAAACAACCGTGTCCGGTGAGGACCTGCGTCAGACGAAAGGTGAGGGCGCCGTGACGCCTCTCAAGCCACTCCTCAAAGAGGGGACTTACCGCCACTATCGTGGCGTGCCCTGCACGGGGTTGCGACAGTCGCTGTCTCCATGTCGCCATGAGATCGCACCGGAGGTCTGTCCACCGCGCAGCAATTTGCCGCGGCAGCGGAGTGACCCCCCGGCGCAGCGCCTCCGCGCGCCATTGATGCAGGCGCGCGAGGACTATCGCCTCCAGATCCCACGGCGGCAATCCGGCAAGGAGGTTCGCCGCTTCGCGGGAGATCGTGCGGTACCCCCGTACCATCCTTACGGCCATGACCTTTTGGGGCACGTTCAGGTAGTGGGCGGCCCGCTTCCTCAAAGCAGGCGCCCACACCGGTGCCCCGTAAAGGGCCATGGACCGCACGATCCCCTCGTAGAGCCTCCGGCAGGAGGCGTTTGGCCCCCCCAGATTGGGCAAGAGCCACCTAAAGGCAGCCCCGGCCCGCTCCAGTCTGGGAGCCAAACGTCGGAAATGCTCCAGAATCTATAACACTAAGAAGGCAAATTGGAGTCAATTTCATACGAAATTGGCTCAATTAAACGCAGAAGAGAATATAGATTCAAGTGGATTCAGTAGTATATCCAATACACCAGATTTAGACGTAAAAATAAATACATACATAGATAATATAAAACTTACTTGTGAAAGAACACTAATTAAATTAAAAAACAATACCCAACTTACCATACCGTGGTGGACCAAGGAGCTCGCTGCGCTGATGTCGGAGGTGAAGACCAAGAGACGCCGCATCCGGTGCGCAGCACCCATCCGGAGGCAACACGTCGTCGATGAGTACCTGCAAGCAAAAGAAAAATATGAGTCCCTAGCCCAAAAGGCGCAGATGGAAGGATGGAAGGCCTTCTGTCAGAAGCAGGACAGGGAAGGAATGTGGGAGGGAATTTATAGGGTCATAGGACGGACCGCTAAGAGACAGGAGGACTTGCCGTTGGTGAAGGACGGAGTGCCACTGAGCGCACAGGAATCGGCTTTGCTGCTGGCCGAGACCTTCTACCCCGAAGACCTAGAGGAGGGAGAAACCGATAACCACCGCCGAACACGTGAAGCGGCCAGTCGTGTAAACGAGTGGTCGCATGATGAACAACATGACCCACCGTTTACACTTCTGGAGCTGAAAACGGCGGTGGAAAGTTTCAACCCAAAGAAGGCACCCGGGGAGGACGGTCTCACAGCCGATATCTGTGCCCAGGCCATATCCCGGGCACCAGGGACGTTCCTTGCACTGGCCAACAAGTGCCTGGAGCACGGACACTTCCCTGGAGCCTGGAAGGTGGCCACAGTGGTAGTCCTCCGAAAGCCCGGCAAGGATTCCTACACCACCCCCAAGTCGCTTAGGCCAATCGGCCTCCTGCCAGTCTTAGGCAAATTCCTTGAGAAGATGCTTGTAGCGAGACTCAAGTGGCACCTGATCCCGCGGCTCAGTACTCGTAAGTTTGGTTTTATGCCCCAGAGGAGCACCGAGGACTCCCTCTACACCATGATACAACATATCAAAGGAAAACTCAGTGAGAAGAAGCTGATCACTGTTGTGTCACTGGACATAGAGGGAGCCTTCGATAGCGCATGGTGGCCGGCCATCAGAACCAGACTGGCTGAGGAAAAGTGCCCGGTGAATCAGGCGCATGGTGGACAGCTACTTGACTGGCAGGAGTGTCTGTGTTAGGTACGCAGGTGCGAAGTGCCAAAGGCACACAAACAAGGGGTGTGTGCAGGGATCTGTTGGCGGTCCGATCCTATGGAACGTTATTCTCGACCCCTTGCTGAAAGGACTAGAGGATCGGGGAGACTACTGCCAGGCTTTCGCCGATGACGTGGTTCTTCGACGGTGACACAGCATTAGAAGTTCAGAGACAAGCCAATGCCGCCCTCGAGTATGTTCGGGAGTGGGGCATCAGAAATAAACTTAAGTTTGCACCACATAAAACGTGTGCAATGGTAATAACCAAAAAGTTAAAGTACGATGTCCCGCTCCTGAGCATGGGCGGGTAGACATTGGAATGTCTAATGAAATAAAAATACTGGGGCTCACCGTCGACCACCAGCTCACTTTCAACACCCACGTCGCCAACGTGTGCAGAAAAGCTGTTAACATCTACAAACAGCTGGCACGTGCGGCAAAAGTGAGCTGGGGCCTTCACCCGAAGAACATTCGCGTCATCTACACGGCAGCGGTCGAACCGATCATTCTCTACGCCGCAAGTGCTTGGGCACCTGCCGCCAAAAAGTAGGAGTAATAAAGCAGCTAAACGTGGTCCAAAGAGGGTTTGCCCAAAAGATGTGCAAAGCCTACCGCACGGTCTCCCTGAACTCAGCACTGGTGCTAGCTGGGATACTCCCACTTGACCTTCGTATACGTGAAGTGGCAGCGTTGTACGAGGCCAAGAGGGGGGTGCACCAGCCCGGGCTTGGAGGCAGGGAGATTGAGAGGATGGCTCTAGCAGCGGAGGCCCCGCACCCCGCGGACCTCGTTACTCTAGAGTTCGGAAGCCTGGTAGACGAGGAACAATATAATAACCACAGCAACTTTGCTGTGCGTATATTCACAGACGGCAGCAAGATTGAGGGTAAGGTTGGGGCGGCGCTATCCTTGTGGAATAGTGCTACCTAAACTAAAGCCCTCAAACTTGCCCTGCCGTCTTACTGCACCGTCTACCAGGCGGAACTTCTGGCCCTACAAAGAGCGGCGAGAGAGGTGCTCAAACACAAAGAGTCCACATTCGGAATCTTTAGCGACTCCAGGGCGGCCCTTCAGTCAGTCGCTAACGTAAGTTCCCCCCATCCCTTGACTGTGGAAACAAGAGACATCATAAGACGCTGTAGGATCCAGAACAAGAGTGTCTCCTTGTTCTGGATAAAGGCTCACGCGGGTTTGGAGGGAAACGAGCGGGCCGACCAACTTGCGAAGGAAGCTGCCTTGAAGTCGAAGAGGAAGCCGGACTATGACCTGTGCCCCGTTTCATTCGTCAGGCGGCAGATCCGGATGGAGTCGCTTGACGAATGGAACTATAGATATCAGCACGGTGATACTGCTAGCGTAACCAAGATGTTTACGCTAGCAGTATCACCGTGCGTGAAATTTCTAAAAGGAAAGGATATAGGACTGAAAGCATAGAATATAAGAAAAATAGAATCAATAGTAAATTTGTATAAAGTAAGAAAATTAAACTAAAACTATGACAACAAAATAAAACACGTTTCGAAAGGTCCACGAGTAGGGCAGGAGTGGGTTTTAGCCGGTTCGAGTCCGGCACTACCTCGACTATCTCACAGCCTGTGAGGTAGTCGAGGTGTCCGTGGGGATTTCCCACTCCTGCCAAAAAAAAAAAAAAAAAAAGGTGTACGCAGCAAAAACCCACGCGCTCGGCACATAAAAATTCGAAAAAATTGGTTTTTAACCACCTATAACGACGAGCAAAGTGTCGTTGGACGCGGAAAATTGCGCCGCATAAAGTGCCGCGTTCGAATTGTGCCGTCCTACAGTTTAGTGCAAGTTTATTGTGAAAAAACCTCATTTTAAGAGGTTATGTCAAAGTTGAGTTTTACAAAAACGCATACGCCGCAGTAAAAAGATCGACGACCCCCTTATGAAAACAATGATGAAACTATACTCCATAAAAGATAGCTTGATCTCTGCGACATATTATGTCAATTTGACATTCCTAGGGCTTCCAGGATATCAAAAATTATCGACGTTTCGTACTATTATTGATGCTCATGTAACATATAATTGGGTTTAATTAAGAAATTGGATTTTATTTATTCACTATTATTTTAGATCAAGTATGTACAAATGTAAATAATGTTATGATATTAAAATATTCAACAAAATTAAAAGGAAAATTTATAATTCATTTTAATTTTAGTTACTGGCTGTGACTGGCCTGTTGGTCTAGTGGTTAGTGATCCTAACTGCTATGCCGGAGGTCGTGGGTTCGATTCCCACCCAGGACAAATGTTTGTGTGATGAGCACGATCATTTGTTCTGTGTCTGGGTGTAATTTATCTATAATATGTATGTATTTAGAAATATATAAGTATGTTTATTAGTTGTCTAGTGCCCATAACACAAGCTCTGTTTAGCTTGGGACTAGATGGCGTGGTGTGATAGTTGTGGAATATTATTATTATTATTATATTAGTTTTATTTAAAAAATCTCGATAGGTCTGTGGTTGCGATGAATCATCGCCCATCACTAATTAGGTCGGCATGCCCATAAAGTATGACATTGCCAGGTACTGTATGCAGTACTATGAAATTCAGTACTTCATAGGCGTGAATTTACTGACAGCTGTCGCAGAGATCAAGCTATCTATGATGTTCAAGAATACAAGAATACTTGACATTGACAGTAAAATGACGTTTAAACTGGATTTTTTTAAAAATACGAAAGAACTAATAAAATAAAATAAATGATATAATGAGAAACGAAATGAAAGACATAATAAATAAAATAAATGATATAATGAGAAACGAAACGAATCACATTTTTTCATAAAACTTACTACGTAAGAAAACACGGAAGACAAGGCAGTATGGTTGAAATACTACAGCCTGCCCTTTGGGCGAAAAAAAATAAATAATAAAAAACCGGCAAGTCGGCACTTGTCGTTGATCCATAGAGTATAGTAATATACCTAGTTAAATATAGATCGTTGATCGTTGATCATCGTTGTCACAGGTTGTTTGATCTTGATTGTTGCGCGCGTGTGTTGTGATTGTTGTAAAATTGTCTCCGAAAGTCCGAAGCTATAAAGAACGAATAAGGTGCATCAGGGTAAGTTCGGATACAGGGAAAGGTCAGATAATTCGAATTACTTCTAAACCTGTGCGTATTTTTTAGTACTGGTAACACAGCTCGAGACGCCATCTTGTTATTTCCCGCCCATCGGTACGCGCTAGCCACTACGATGCGTTGGTCGTGTTAGGTAGGCAAAAAAATAAAATCATAACTTATAGGCAGATTTTCGGCTGATCCGATCTTCAACCCGGCAAGCTTTTTATAACTTTTCTGGTGAGTATTGTTTCTTTCTATTACTGTGTGAGTGTTATGTTGATTTTTGTGTAGTTGTTAACAATTTGCTATTACAAATGTTTTTAAAAGTCGACTATTTGCTGAGATCCGGTCTTTACCGTTACGGTCAAACATCGGATTTTTATTATCTGGTCTTTCCCTTAAACAAATACGTCAGTGGTTCTCAAACCGTCCGTGGTTCTTGCATAAGTTTTAATTTAAATGTTTATGTTAGGTGCAAAAAAAAATGACTTTTTTATCTTGTGTGTTTACTTACATATTTCAATAGTACGAAAGAATTTGTATGTGATAACCTTCTTCAGAAGTAAGTAATTAGGTAGGTTAAGAAACTTTTTGAAACGCCGATATTACCCATTAAAAAATGAGCTCGCCAAAACTGTATTCTTATTTAAAAGTTGTTAAATCCAAGAAAATCTAATAAAGTTGGGGTAAACAACCATAAATATTATGCCAGAATAGTTACGTTCGGCGAATTTATAAAACAATTAAGAGTGGCGGCATTTCTGATTTCTTTTCTGTAATCTTTATCGTTCTTTTTTTTAAAGAAAGAATTTGAAACTTCGGTATGACAGATACAGTCGAGATATGCAATACGGCTAGATAAAAAATCAATACAAAACGTAACATAGCTGCAGTTTTATTAATATCGGCAACCTAACAAGTGATACCTACATACCTATGTTTTTTTAGTTTAAACCAAGCAATGTTCATACTAATATATTCAGCAAAATATTATACCTATACGCGATCACTGGTCATGAAATTATTTTTATCTTTTTTGTTTCAGTTCATTATGCCTTATCTTATAAAACATCACGTGCCTCGTACTGCAAAGATCTAAAAATTGCTAGAGAGTAGAAAGAAATGAGTTAACTAACCTCGCAGCTTCAAAAATGTACTACACATAATATTTACATTATGTTTAAACTTCATTTAAAACAATGTGAGAAAAATCTTACCATACCTAATTATTTTAAAATAATTAATACACTTGTTTCGTTTTAAAAAATGTGATTTGTTTTGTAAGACTGTTAAAATTGATTATGAATGTTGGTAACATTTTCATTAAATTTATTTGATTATACAAACAATATTTTATTATAATTACTTCATAAGTAATTTATTTTTCTCATCTACCGCATCCTTTTAGTGAATAGGTAAACACGTTAATTAATTTCATTAAACAAACAACAATTTAATTCGATAGGTAGGTTAAATCAAATCTTGGAATCAAATCCTTTAGCTAGTTTACTTATTCACTAGAAACATTTTGATCTGGAATTACAAAGACCCCTCACATCAAAGACCTATTATGAAAAGTTTGAGAATCACATTTTTTTTGCTTATGCTAATGTAGGGTAAGATCGGACTATTAAAATATGAAAAAAAAAAACTTAAAATTCCCACCTAGTTTTTAAAAATGAGTAGAACATTCAAAGTTATGTTCTTTTAAGGGGTAAGTACGGATATTTTTATAAAGTCAACCTTATGATATCAGCTATAGAACCGGTATTATAAAGTAGTCCGAACTTACCCTTCCAAGGTCCGATCTTATCTCCCTGTTTTAAAATTAATGTTGAATTTTTACGAAGTCTTAATTTGGGAACCATTAAAGGTAGAAGTATAAAAAAGAAAAAAGGTTATAGTAAATTTACTCATTAACGATGTTTGCAGCATTATTTATCTTTGTCATATTTAGAAAATTGAAAAAAAAAATATTTACTAAACCCTTTCCAACTCATCCAAAAACTGTCCGAACTTACCCTGATGCACCTTAATCTAGAGAAGTACCTACTTACAAACAGAATGAAGTACATAATTATAAGTGCTTAATTAAGATAAAGTTGGAAGGAACTTTGTCTCTGGACCTTTTCTGCATTAAAACTTGTGTTGATGCGGTTCTAATAATTCTAGAGGTAGGTATTTTACTTTTGTGTAAACTGTAAGCCAGATTTTAACTTATAATATCTGCCTGACAGACTGATGTAGTTGACTTTTACACAACTGTTTTAACATTTTGATGTTCCACCATATCATAATCTAGACTACTGGGCCAATTTTGATAATGAGGTTTTACTTATCTAATATCTGGGTGACCTAAGCTATACTATAAGCAAACAAAATTAATATGACATAATATTCAATACCGTTAATAGGAGTTTAAAATATTATGTGGTGTAACTGGGACTGCAGCTTCATTTTTGTTTTTGACAAAAGTCTATAATGGATTATGATTTAAAATAAATGCTTTGTTCTGAATTGGATACATCATCCAGAAGTAGTGGGTACCTGGGAATAAAAAAACTGGCCGAGTGCAAGGAAGGGTTCCATACCATCATAGTAGGGGAGCCCCCTTTTATTTGTATTAGTTCTTGTAAAAGTGGCAACAGAAATCATATTTAGTGAAAAGTTTGTTTATATATATGCTGCTATCATGAATTTTTTCACACACCCAAACACAACTCGTTTAGGTGGTTTAGGTTGGCACACTTGAGTCTAACAAAAACTTGCACTTTAAAGCTTAATATTTCACAAAGTAGTAGTATTTGTATATTCATGCCAAATACAGCTTTCTAGTACATTTTGAGATATAGTGCGGACGTACAGACAGAAGGACGTGGCGACAGTATAAGGGTTCCATATTGACAACGGAACCCTAAAAACTAGAGAAATTAGGGAATGTCTATCTTTCAAATGAAATATTGGTTTTATGGACCACAATGTTATTCTTAAAGACCTGTCTATAGATAATAACAAAGTTTTTTTTAGCTTCAGCTCAATGTAGTATAGGTATTTTTGAATAAAAATTGTGAAGCGGTTCACAGAATACATCTACGTACCAGGTTTCAACTGTGTAGTCTTAAAAGTTTCCAAGTAAAGTAGCTGTGACATATGGACGGACAGACAGACATGTCTGTCTGTCCGTCCGCCCATACACAGTTAAAGCTTGGTATTCTCTGAACCACTTAACGATTTTTAACGAAACCCTTACAGATTTAAAAGATACGCAATAGCCCTGCTGCAATTAATAAGTACAAAGTCGGCATAACATTCGACCTTCCAAACAATGCTAATATGTTTTTACAGAACAAGAAGTTGTTAGATCAGTTGTCTCTTAGGGCAACCATACCGGCTGGAGATACCGAAGTAACGGGAGTCCTTACTTCGGTTACCGTAGAAATGTCCAATAAACAAATTTTCTCATTGATTGGTAGTTCCAAAAATATAATTCAAGTTAAGCGCTTCATGCGCAGGGTCAGAAGTGACGCTGGCGTAGCTTTCGTCCTTACTTAGGCTGTCGCGGTAACCTTCGGCTCCACTATTCTTCCTCAGTACATTTACTTGGACTCATGGCGTCATGAAGTGAGTAAATACATACCACCAGTAAAACAATGCCTTAAGTGTTTGCGACGGATTACGGATTTAATTTTTGATTTTTGATACGGATTTATGGACATATTGCTAAATTCTGTCGCAATGTTGAGGTATGTTCAATTTGTAAACTAAATCATAATTTTAAGAATTGTCAGGTTGACCCCAAGGATGCTAAATGCGCAAACTCCATTTTGTCAAAGGTCCATTTTGTCCAATTAAAAAACAAAAAGTTGAAGAAAATAAAATGAAGTCACGAAGAGTCGCATACTCTGATCTTTTAGACGTTAACGGATTTCCAGCTCTAAATGCTCGAATTTTAGATGTTCAAATTAATAATGTAATGAAATCCGATAAATTTATAAGTACTTTAGTAGAAACGATTACAAAAATAGTTACCAATAAAGATGTTCCTATTAACTCATCATCAATTAAAGAGGTTTTAAAAACAACTATAAGTAAGAAATTTCCTTCATCCTCATAATGGATCTGTCAAACTTAAATATAGTTCAATGGAATGCACAAAGTCTTAATAGCAATAAACATATATTTACGAATTTCCTCTATACACAAAATATACATATAGCAATAATTTCTGAAACATGGTTCAAACCTGATCAATCTTTTAGAATAAAACATTACAATATTGAAAGGAATGATTGTGGTAACAAACACAATGGAGTTGCAATTATGATTCATGAAAGCATTACTTAAACTAAAATTAACACATATTTTAATAGTTCTTTACAAAACATTTGTGTAAAAATTACAGTTAATAATAAAGAAATAAGTCTAGTCAGTTTCTTTAGTCCTCTAAACTCTAATCCAACTTTTAATAAAGGTGATTTTGATTCATTGGTGAAGTCTATTCCTGGTCCTTTTATATTTGCTGGGGACTTTAATGCCCATCACACTTCTTGAGGTTGTGTTTCTGACTCTCCAAGAGGTAGAGAAATCTTAGAAGTCATTGACGAAAATAATTTAGTTCTGCTCAATGATAGTCAAGCAACAACAGTTGGTTCTCTAACATAGCGTCCCAATGCACTGGATTTATCCTTGGTTTCGCCATGGTTGGCACTTAATTGTGAATGGTCTCTACATGATAGTCCTCTCGGTTGTAGTTATCATTATCCCTGTAATCATAAAAGTAATGGTTAGCAGAAACAAAAATAATATTTTTTATGCGAATTGTTTGAATGTTAAACATTTGCCCATCCACCCAAATTATAAACTCGTGGATTGGCAAATGTATAGCAATTGTATAGAAGAATTGTTAGTTGATTTTCAAATAGATAATAAAAGTCCTCTTAATTCATATTTCCAATTTTGTTATATTATGCGCAGGGCAGCTGCAAATTCCAAAATAAATTCCAATCATTTGAATTGTTATGTCAACACAAATACCACCAATCACACATGCCATAGAAATAAGATTAAGGGACCTTCCCTCCCTGGTGGAATCAAAAGTGTACAGAGGCTGTCCTAAATTTCAAAACAGCATATATTCATTTTAAAGATAATCCAACAGAAAAAAACTATATTCAATTTAAAAGGCTCCGGGCAGTTAAAAAACTCATTTTAAAAACAGAAAGACAAAAAAGTTGGTTTTCTCTTTGTGAAACTTTTAATAGATGCACACCATTATCTGATATATGGAAATTTATGCGTAAATACATTAAGACATATAATTTTAATATTAATGAAAATGACGCATGGGTTTTGGATTTTTTAAAGAAATACACTCCAGACTTTTTACACACATACTCCAAAAACTTTTACTGATAGTATTAATTCCAAAAATAGTTTTCTACTTTATCCTTTTACAATTAATGAATTAATACCTGCCATCTCCTCTCGAAGAGATACTGCATATGGTATTGATGGAATACCATATATCTTATTTAAAAAATTAAGCATTGCATGCTTAGAAACATTTCTAAAATTACTTAATTTACTTTGGGAAAATAATATTATACCTCAAGATTGGAAAGTGGATTGTCTTCTACCAATTTTAAAACCAGATAAGCCAAAGTTGTGTCCTGATTCTTATCGTCCCATAACACTTACTTCTTGTGTTGGAAAATTATTTGAACAATTGTTGAAGCAACGTTTAGAGTTTTATGTAGAACAAAACAATATCTTACCTTCTAATCAATTTGGTTTTCGTAGGAATCGTTCTTCTAGGGAAAGTGTTTGTCAATTACAGCTTGATATTCATAACTCTCTATTGGCAAAAAATCATTTGGTTGGAGTTTTCTTTGATGTTGCAGGAGCTTTTAATAGTGTAAATATAGATATCCTTTGTCATGAATTATCGCAAATAGGGATTCCTGTAAAAATTATAAATTGGATTAAAAGTTTTCTGTGCAATAGAGAAGTATTTACTAATAATATTATAATAGATAATAATAAATTTATTTATAATAGACATCTATACGGTCCTAGACTCCCTTCAAAAGGAGTTTGTCAAGGCGGTATATTATCACCTTTAATACAGTGATTCTTTATAATGTGCACATATCGAAATGGGGGAATCTATGCTTAATTTTATCGACGGAAAAATTATTAAAAAAAATCTAAATATTTTTTAATATTTTATATTGAATTTTTAAAAATTTTGTCTGCTACTGTGACCCCAGTGTAAACAAAACGGTGTAACTTTTAAACTAAATTATCTATCGCGATGAAACAAACTCCATAATGATTGGAAGCAATTAGGCGTCCTCGTAAAATGAAAATTGTGGAAAAAAACTACCCAAAATTGAAAATAAACACGTTTTTTGATCAAAAAAACTTTTTTTTTTTCATAACTTTTTACATAAAATTGTTTCATCGCGATAGATAATTTAGTTTAAAAGTTACACCGTTTTGTTTACATTGGGGTCACAACAGCGGACAACATTTTTGAAAATTCCATAAAAAATATTAAAAAATATTTAGATTTTTTTAAATATTTTTTCCATCGATAAAATTAAGCATAGATTCCCTCATTTCGATATGTGCACATTATAAAGAATCACACTGTATTTATATTGTCTGGCTCATATAGGGGTGCAGACCCAAAAATTTTGTTACTGTTGTACAAATCATTAGTTCGTAGTCATTTTGAATATGGTTTCTTTCTATTACTTCGCAACAGACATTAAAATTGTAAATAGTCTAGATGTTCTTCAAAATAAGTGTTTGCGTGTAATAACTGGGCCATTCAGAAGTACTCCTATAAATGCAATGCAGATTGATTGTAATGTTCCACCATTAAGCATTCGATTTAATTACTTAAAAGAAAGATTTATACTAAAACTTTATAGTGTATCTCGTAACAGTCTTTTGATCATTACATTCAACTAATCCTTTAGTTTCGAAACTAATTTTTATGCTACAAGGTCTTCAAAGTTTCGTAAATTTTATTACAAACTTGAATATCTATCAATCCAAACATATTTTGCTTTGTTATGAAGGAACTTTTATGGGTAAATTTCCAGCTATTAATATAATTTTAAAGAAAGAAAAGGACTTTTCCACAAAAGAGGAAGTAAATGCAATGTTATCAGAGTGGTCAGATCATAAATTTGTTTATACAGATGGTTCTAAGAACAATAGGGCTGTGTCTTTTGCTATATATGAGCCCTCCTCAAATATAGGCATTGGTCGAAAAATTTACAAAAATTCGAGCATTTTTACAGCTGAAGCTATTGCTATTTTGAGTGCCTTAAAACATGTTGATAATTATAATTCAGGACATAGTAAATGGATGGTGGTAAGTGATAGCATGAGTGTTCTGGAAAACTTGGCAACCAACAAATTAAATGCTAACACTAATTATATAATTTATTTAATAAAACAGTTAAGTTTCCATACCACCTACAGATGCAGTTAGTCTTTTAAGACAGCGCATGTGTCAAGAGTGGGGGAGACATTCATATCAGTGCACTCAGGTTGAAAATAAAGGTACTTGGTTTGCTACCTTAGGTGTTTAAATAAACTCTATACCTTGGTTCTGCAAGAATAACAAATTCATAAATAGAAAATTTTACTCAGTTATCAGTCGTATGCGTTTTGGTCATTGTCGTTTAAATTATCATCTTCATCGCCTTCGAATGGTCAATTCTCCTAACTGTGAGTATTGTCACTCACAAAAAGTTCTCATGATATCTTCTTCAAGTGCTCGTTTCTTTCAACATTCAGCGCCTTGTGTTGTCGGATGAACTGCTTAAAATTTATAATAAACCTAACGAGGTCCAGCAATGCATTCAGGAGCTACTTATGAATTTCTCAGCTTATTTATGCTTGTACAAATTTATAGTAGAGACTAAATGATATTTAGGTAGTTACTTATTGGGTTGTCATGTATTTATTTATAATATTTGTTTTGATAATAATACTTAGTAAGTTTAAGTATAATTCATGAAAAAATGTATATAAAATAAATAATTATATGAGGAGATAGCTCGGAAAATAGAAAATACTGAAAATGGAAAAAATAAAATGAAAACAATGATTAAACTAAGTAAAATGATGTTCAAGAATACTTGAAATTGACAGTAAAATGACGTTTAAACTGGATTTGACAAAAAAAAATACGAAAGAAATAATAAATAAAATAAATGATATAATGAGAAACAAAACGAAAGACATAATAAATAAAATAAATGATATAATGAGATACTTTACACGGAAGACAAGGCAGTATGGTTGAAATACTATAGCCTGACCTTTGGGCGAAAAAAAAAAAAATAATAATGTCGTAAGTACTTTTGTTTATACCCTAACTACTCTAAAAAGCTTATTTTATTCACGCAAAACAGTGAATAAAAAGGCCTTTTATACACTGTTTTGTTTTTATTTACTATTTTGGTGTTTGAATTTGGAACACAAAAATATATCCGGTCTCTATTTCAATGCTTACACAAACTCCTTGCGCTAAGATTCGAAATTCAAAACTCTTTGGCGTAGTCATGGTATAAAGTATAGTATGCAACTCCTGAATAAAGTACAAATTTATATCGAGGGCCATGAATCACTCGCGCCGTTCAGGATTCTAACAGTTGAATCCTTCACTTGCTCGTGACTCATCTACGGCCCTCGCTTTAAATCCGTCCTTTATTCACTAGTTGCATAATATACTATTTTTATTGTATATTTCTAATAATTTTTCTAGTTACAATACAATGGTGTATCATACTTTTTTATTCTCTAAAGTTGATGAATTTAGCCAAAGAAATTGACAAGTGCTATTTGAGTTTGTTCACGACCGGTTTCTGATTTGTTTTCGGACTGTAGATTTTTTTTACAGGAGTCCCTATTTCATGAAATAAACTATCTGGAATATTTAGTTATGAACAAAAAATCAATTACGTATATCTTGTAACAGATTCAACGAAATGGATAACATCATACGCAGCGTTCAAGTGCTTGGCACTTGGATGACCGATAGTGTTTGTAAATGTAAGGTTTGTGCAGACGAGCTTTCGGTGTAGGATTTTTGGGTTTACCTGGCGTGTTTGGCTTATTTTTTTTTTTTTGTGTTGGTTTAGCACTATTTTAGCATTTTATTTAAGCATTCAGTTGATTTGTTCTGCACTGCACATAAATAATACGGTATTTAGCACATCTTTCTATTTGCACGGCAATAACTTACTACCTACTTACTTATCTTATATAATAATAAAACGTCAATAATTTCCATGTCAACATTATTATCCTTATTTTTACTGCATTCAGACATTAAAACTGGTTGATTGTGAAACTGGCGGGACTGGTGGTTGTGTTTTTTCTGCTCATAATCTGCTTATTTGTTTTATAATGTGGACTGGTAGATTGCGCTGCATTATTTTTTTAAGCATAGAATAGAAACATTTAATAAACATATTATATGGCTGTTTTAGATTAAATGAGCAAGACGCGCTGGCGGGCCCCAGCCACGGTCGAACCCGTCATAGAGGGAGAGGGAGAGGGCAGTCTGTGGAGGAGTGAGTTATTTTTTAATTATAACATGTTTATCGGTTGAGTCACTAAAGCGAAACTGCCAAAAATAACAACTGTTACCTTGCAATTATTATATTATTACGGTTTTTTGTAGTGCTCGGAGACATGCGGGCATTGTTGGGAGTGCCTACATGGAGCTTCTGGAGCTACAACGCGTCCTCCTTCCAGATGTGCCTCCCAGAAGATGCAGTATGTATTAAATCATTCATTTTCACTTAATTACTGATAAACAGCATTTACTTTAATTAACTTTCACATTTTTTTTTCTAGAAAACAATCGCATGAACAGGAGCCATGCGAAGTGGTGGCCGCGGCACTTCCCTCCACGTCTGCTCAAGCAGATGTGGCGGAAGTTGCTTATGTCCCACTTTCACACGTAAACATGGCTCCTGCCAAACTGTCCACGTCTGACGAAGACGTGTCGGCGGCATCTTCGCCAACACCACCGGCGAATGTTGACTTCGGTAAATATTATATTACTAGCTTGCCTACCTACCTACTTACTACCACCGACCTACCTTCTTACTACCCTACCTACCTACTTACTACCACCCTACCTACCTTCCTACTACCCACCTACCACTTTCACACCGTTTAACCTTCCCTGGACTTTCAAGACTAAAATTAGCCAAATCGGTTCAGCCATTCTCGATTATTTATAACGATACTTGTCTTGAAGAGGTACCAAAAAAGAAATAATTCATGTTATGTTGTTACAGACGTGACCTTGAGACGTGGCTATGAGTCGGACGACTAATGGGATCCGGATGCGAACACAGTTCCCAACTCGCCCAGTTCACTCTCATAGGTAACCTAGATACCAGTGAGTTCAGACTCACTGGTATCTAGGTTACCAACAACAGAGAACTGGGCGATTGTGTGCCGCACTCCAGAGAAGAAGAGGCCAAAAAAAACATTCACTGATTCCGATTCAGATGGTTGATTGTTTTTGTGTGTTACAACAGCAATCAACCGTCTGAATCTGAATCAGTGTATGATTTGTTTGTTTATTGTATTGTTTATTCTGTTTTTTTTTGTGTTGATATTTGTATTGTTGTTTGTGTTGTGATTGTTGTTTTTTTTGGGGGGTTGGGATATATTATTATTAAAAAATATTATGTTGCAGTATCACAGTGCTTTTATTTACTTGGATTGTCTTTATTTGATAAGCATTAAATGTTGGGAGCGAGGTGGAATTAAAATCTACTGATGTTTAGTCTTAATAGCGCCATCTATCAATCTGTAAAGACACTATAAAGTTGTGGTCATTTTCAATATGAATAACTTGTCCTTTTCTCTGGAGGATCTTTCAAACAACCTAAAATCCCGGCTAGCCTAACATAAGACAACAACTAAAAAAATATTCATATAAAAAAAACAATAATTTATCACATTCTGCATGCGCAAAACGGAACGTAATTCATAATAATCCTGAAAGTCTAGACAATCCATCGTATAAAAAACAAATATTTTGACGGGTGAAATTTCGCTTGAAAGTATGGTTGATTTTTCGATATAAAGTCAATAATAAGGTGAAAAATTAATATTTTTAATCAGAAAAATTACAGTGTTTGGGACTTCACTAAATTAACCATTCGCGCGGCTTTGACAAAATTTCGCGCCGCGAGACAAGCTTGCTCTGCCTCTAACCAGTGGTCACGTGTTCAGGGCTAGCCCTTTCTCTGTCACACTCACTAGCTATCACTGGTATGAAAGCCAACAAAACATTTGATAGGATTTTTACCTACCTACGTATTTGCCAATGTGTGCGTGAAAATTTAAGTGAGAGCGTGTGTGTGCGCGACAAAATGCGCTAGACTTGCACATGACTAGTGATGGTAAATTTCCGAGAACATTCTCCTTGAGAGAACTTTGCTGTTAAATTCTCGAGAATATTCTTTTGGAAGGAAATTTACGAGAATTTAAAAATTGGGTGACTCCATTGTATCGGTCTATATTTAGAGTAATAGTTTTTAGTGCTGAAAGTTTTACAAAGTCAATATATTCTACAACTTAAATTCTTAGTAAATTCTCCTGAGCAAGAACATTCCCGAGAATGTTTCCATAAATTCTCAGTACCTACGTAAGTAGTGATGGTAAATTCCTGATTAAATAAGTCCACCGATATCTCCGTGAATTGTAGCCTGAGTGTCAAAATTATTTTTGTGTTTGTAAGGGTGGTCCCATTGTCAATAAGTCAGGATCTGATGATGCGATCCCAGGGAAATCGAGGGCAACCCTCAAATTTTATAGGGTTTTATAATCTCACGTTAATGCGCTGATGATGGAAGGTACAACCTACTACTCCTTAACGGTTAGGAGTTAAGAGAAAATTCCTTCGAAATTATACGTTCTTATGGACCGATAGTTGTATTATTTCAGGCTATTAGGTTAACCAGATGATAGAAAGTCAATCTCATTAACCAACTTTAAAAAGGAGGTTCTCAATTCGTTGGATTCATTTTTATGTATATTCACCGATTACTCAAAGACGCCTTAACCAATACGGAAAAATCTTTTATTGTTGGAAAGGAGATATTTCAAGGGTGGTACCACGGTAAGGAAATCAGGATCTGGAGATGGAATCCCAAAAATGGAGTGCAACCCTTAAATTTTAAACGCGCGTATTACGTGTCTCGTGCTATTTCTAAAGCTTTTCAAGTATTCGCATGTAGGAGTCATCACATCATTTTGATGAGCTGATGATAACGGTAACGGTTAGGAGTTGGAGGATAGTTCTCTAATAACATTTTATGGGAACGTATGTATGTATGGTTGTATTCTTTCAGGTTATCTAGGTGAGCTGATGAAAGGTACTAATGTATAGTTAATATTAGGTCTTTACCTATGAAATTGCCGTTCTGCAGTACTGGCCATTTCAAACCAAAATAATTTTTGTTTGGCTAAGAATTCTAATTTCAAATTAATTTTATTTTAAAAACATGGTTTTTTTTTCCAAAAGTAGTCATTTGTTTATTGATTAGTGTTACATTTTCATCGCATTTCAATCTTTTTCGTCATCATGGATACGTTAAAAATTCGAGTAATTATGGAATATGAGTACCGTCGTGGCAGCAACGCGGCACAAGCGGCACGCAACATCAACGACGTTTACGGAGCTAACACTACAAACCAACGCACCACCTGTTATTGGTTTGCTCGCTTCCGTTCTGGAAATTTTGACCTGAAAAATAAACCTCGCGGTCGTCCGAAGACTTTGGTCGACAATTACGAATTAAAGGCGATTGTGGAAGCTGATGATACACAATCTACGGCTGAATTTGCAGCAGCTTTCGACGTTAGCGTCAAACCAATATTGGTCCATTTGCGTCAAATTGGCAAGGTAAAAAAGCTTGACAAATGGGTGCCCCACGAACTCAATGATCGCCAGCGCGAAGTACGCGTCGAGACGTGCCTTGCACTGCTCAACAGACACACAAATGAAGGAATTTTTAACCGCATTGTTACCTGCGATGAAAAAGGGATTCTGTTTGATAACCGCAAGCGCTCAGCAAGTTGGTGGGATCCTGGTTCAGCACCTAAACACTGCCCTAAACGAAAACTTACCCCTAGAAAAGTGATGGTCACTGTTTGGTGGTCTAGCGCCGGTGTGATTCATCACAGCTTCTTACCAAACGGGGTGAGCATTACTGCAGATGTGTACTGTGAAGAACTGAACACAATGATGATGAAGCTGGCACATCTCCAACCAGCATTGGTCAATCGCTCGTCTCCGCTGCTCCTGCACGACAACGCGCGACCTCATACTGCACAGCAGACGGTCTCCAAGTTGCAAGAACTGGGGTTGGAAGCTCTCCGTCATCCGCCCTACTCACCAGACCTTGCGCCTACAGACTACTACTTTTTCCAGAATTTGGATAACTTCTTGGCGGGAAAAAAATTCAATACCCGAGAGGCAGTACAAAATGCCTTTGAAGAATTTGTTGCCTCCCGACCAGCTGATTTCTTTAAAAAGGGCATCAATAAACTGCCACTGCGTTGGCAAAGATGCATGGGTGATTAATTCGATTAATACAAATAAAAAATACATGAAACAAATTCGTTTAAATTTTTTCATACAAAACGGCAATTTCATAGGTAAAGACCTATTACTTGAGTTTTTCTAAAAAAAACAGACTGAAGTAAATTATTTTTTGCTAAAAGTTTTTTTTAATTTTCTATTTTTACCCGACTACGGCGAAGCCAAAAGGAAGGGTAATGGTTTTGGCAGTCTATGTATGTTTGGTATCAAATGAGAGGTCTTGGCGAGCACATTACAAATATGTATATCATAATATAGTTTTAGTCAACACACATGGTTTAGAATGCGGTCAAAAAGTTCTCGCGGTCTAGTCTGCTATTCACTCGTACTATTTAATTAGCAAACCAACATTCAGTAGAATTTTACATCATGAAAGTAAAATATTATAACGGATTTATTAAATAACACTAAAATAAAAATATAAGTTTAAAAACAAAAACCCAACTACAAACCGCGGTCTTAAAAGTAGAAAATAATTAATTAACCATTAGGTACGCCCCCATAACATTTTAGTAAAGAATTAGCCCTTCAACTCCAAACCGTTAAGGAGTTATGCCTTCCATCTGATGATGGAAGGCATAACTGCAAGATGCGAATACTTGAATAGCTTTTTTTTTGTTTCTCAAACAAATTGATTTGATTTGATTTGATTTAGAAAACGTACAATAGACGTAATTTGTGCTTATAAAGTTTGAGGGTTGCCCTCGACCTCTCTGAGATGCCATCATCAGATCCTGATTTCCTTATCACGGTACCACCTTTGAGATAGGTATCTGTTTTCCAACGAAAAAATAAATTTTCCATATCGGTTTATCGGTTTAGGCGTCTTCGAGTTACCGGTGAATATACACATTAAAAAGAAGATTCCGACGAATTAAGAACCTCCTTTTTTAAAGTAGGTAAATGAGATTGACCTTCTATCACCATCATCAACCACATTATCATCATCTTTGTCATCTTCTATCTTCTTCTTTAATCGTGTCTGTTAAACTATGTAGGTAATTGAAATAAACATTTTTTTTTTATCGTCAGGTCAATCTAATAGCCTGAAATAATACAACTATCGGTCCATAAGAACGTATCATTTTGAAGGAATTTTCTTTTAACTCCTAACCGTTGAGGAGTAGTGGTACCTTCTATCATCAGCGCATTCTCATGGGATCATAATCATCAGACGCAAATACTTGAACAGCTTCAGAATGTATACGAAAAACGTTTTAAGACCCTATAAAATTTGAGGGCTGCCCTCGATTCCCATCATCAGATCCTGAGTTGGTGACAATGAGACTACCGACGACGGAGTATTCTCTTTCAAATATCAGAAGATTTTTGAAAATCGGTCCACAATTGACGGAGATATCGGTGGGAAAAATTTTAGATTGTCGTAAATTCTCCGTCGAATCTTTCCGATCCGAGAATATTCTCTCGACCCGTCACTACACATGACATACCGCGAATTTTAATGGAATGTAAAAAAAGGATTTCAAATTAGTAAATTTTTTTTGTGTGCTAGGATCATAATATCACGGGGGTAGCAAAGGGGGGTTCAAATTTTGGTATTTTTTTTCCGTTTTCAAGATATTAATATTTAACTTTTTTTGGTACAATAATTTTAAACGCCCATAACTCTGAAACGGTGCATCGTAGGACCAGGCTTCTCGGAACCTAAATGGTGTAGATGGTCCAGGTAAACCCGATACTGCAATAAAATCGGTAATGAAGAAAAACAAAAATGAAGTTAGAAGCAAAAAAATGCATTTGTTTCACAGCGCTTAACCTTAACTAATACTTATACATATAATTTAAAAAGTCGATATTGGTAATTATTCTTTAGAACACCGTCTATAAAAGTGGTCTGATGTCATTTTTTTCTAAATTTATTAGAAAAAAAGTTATATCAACCAAACGTTTTTTTTTCTCGAATTCGGATTTTCGCTCATAACTTTTTTACTTTTGATTCTACGACTTAAAGTTACTGGACAAAAGTTGTAGATAATCTTATTTGCAACAAAAAAAGTTAACTGTTTTTTTGTGAGACCTATAGTTTGTCTGATAATCCATAAAAACCATTTGAACCCCCTTTTTACAAGATAGCGGCCGTGGGACAAGGGTTGCAAGTTGCAACCCCAAACACTTGGATTTAACTTTAACCAACAAGGAAGAAGTTACTTTACGCCCTCGGCATACGGTCGAAATTACAATGTCAATTGCCGCTGACGCCACGCGCGGACTAACTACCTACAGAATGGAAATAGATAACTAAAAGAATTTACTCGAGTCTTGTGGGTACTTCACAGTTATTAGCGAGGTTTCTCGAAGATTCTAGATGACCGACATAACAATATCAAAAAATTCTTTATAGATTTATAAATATCCCTAGACTTTGTTGATGTGTGTAAGTATATACCTATAGTAAATAGTTTTTGAGATACATTTAAAAAAAACCGCAAATATATGTTTGTCATTCATACATACACTGAAAAACAAACTAATCACAAATAATAATAACACAAATTAAAGGGGCTTCCCTACTACGATGGTACGGAATCCTCATGTGCACTTGAACAGTTAATAGGCCTGAGTAATACATAAAGTTTTTATGATCATTAATGTTAAAGATGACAGAGGCATCAATCGAAATAAATGACGAGGCCTGCCTAGAGCCTGAGTCGGCGGAAGACATGGCGGCGCCGCAGCAATTGTCGGCCGCGCAGCGCGCGCGCATCGAGAGAAACCGACTGCACGCGCGCCAGCGACGGGACGCGCGCCTCGTGCAGCGCAACACGTGAGCATCGCGCCCGCGCCTCTTCCACACTAGCCCGCCCTACGCTCAGCTAACTGTGTGGCCGCAGGGAACGCGCCAGCGCGCGCGCCGGGCCGGCCGACAGCGGGGGCGGCTTCCTGCTGGACGACGAGCAGCCTGCGCCGCCGCCGCGCGTGCGCCCGCCTCCCGCGCCCATACAGGACCCGGCCGAGCGACCGAGCTGCCTCGAGTGCGACCGACGCTTCCCGCAGTCCTACCTCTTCGACACGTTCGGATACAACGTGTGCGACGACTGCAGGTCGGTAAAAAACGCGGCGGGAACGGCCCGCGCCGCTTCGCTCGCCGCCCGCTAACGATGCGTTCACCGTTCACCACAGGGACGACGATGGCGCGCACGAGCTCGTCACGCGCACGGAGGCGAAGAACGTGTATCTGCTGAAGGACTGCGACCTGGATCTGCGGCCGCCGCCGTTGCGCTTCGTGCGGCGCCGCAACCCGCACGGCTCGCGGCTGGGCGACATGCGCCTGTACCTGCGCGCGCAAGTGCAGGCGCGCGCCGAGCTGGCGTGGGGCTCGGCCGAGGCGCTGGAGGCAGAGCGAGAGAGGCGCGAGGAGGCGCGCACGAGAGGCAAGCAGACGGCCACGGCGCGGCGCCTGCGCGCACTTCGCATGGACGTGCGCTCCAGTTTGTTCGACCGCACTCGCGCGACGCACGAGCACGAGTTCGGGCCGGAGAAGTACGACGCCGACGCCGAGCAGTACTCGCGCGAGTGCGCCTGCGGACACGTCGAAAGCTACGAAAAGATGTAACAGCCCGCACCAGCTTCTTTTAATTCGAAATTAAATGCAATATTGCTTCTTATTTTAAGATAAATTATAATGAATCATATTTTTTCACTACCTGCCGTTGAAGTAATCTGTAAAAGTAAATTGGTACCTACACTACAGGTCAATTTCTAAGATGAGTTGCTTCTGCAGTTCTGCAACTCATTTTAGAATCTTTTTCTGTTGTGACTGTTCCTAAATTACCCCAGGCTGATAAAATTTTATTTTTTTCTAAATCATAGTAATATTGGTATTACAATCGGTTTCCGTTTGTTTTTGTTTCGGAAAGGCTACGCCCCTCCCTGCGTAACTCTGTGGGACCCGTCCCAGACTGGTCATCCCCCTTCCGATACTAAGAGGACTGAATTCCCAACTGAGGGCAGCTCAGTCCCAACCTTGAAAGCTAGAGACTGGGGAATTGCAAGGTGAAGTTATTTTAATATTGGGAGTAAGACAATACAATGGTAGGGTATGATGCTAATAAGACAAGAGGGTGCAAAGATATTTTATATGATAAAAAGGGTTGATAAGGGAAACGTTACGCTTTCACTTCAGAAATTATATGTTTCGTTTATTTATTTGTCTCCAATATATTAGGAGCCGATTCGCAAACGCAAATGGTTCCATGTTACGCCATGGAACCACTTTACAACGTCAGCCCGGCGGCGCGGGCGTACGTTTACTGTTAGACCTAAATGCATAGCCCTACTAAATCACTGCTTACGAAATCTAACAGATCACGTTCCCTAAGCATTATTTACATTATTATTTATTTTTATTATTAGCCATTTGTGTCCCACTGCAGGGCAAAGGCCCCCCGTCCCTCCTTCCACTTATCCCTATCCAGTGATGTTGTTTGCCAATCCCTGCAAAAAGAGTCGAGTTCGTCTCGCCATCTTCTGGGCCTGCCGCGTTGCCGTTTGCTGCTGTATGGTACCCATTGTGTTGTTAGTTTAGCCCATAGCTCCTCCGGCATGCGTCAGATGTGGCCAGCCCAGCTCCACTTAAGCTTGGCAGCCGTGTGACCCACGTCAGTAATTTGAGTTTTGGAACGCAGTATCGAGTTCCTTATTCGGTCACTAAGCTTGACTCCGAGGATACTACGCTCCATTGCTCGCTGGCAGACCCCGAGTGCGGACTTTTGACGCTTGGTTAATGACCATGTCTGCGATCCATAATAGGTGAGGGTAAGAAGAATGCACATGTCCATGAGTTTTCTCTTGAGGGAGAGAGGGAGAGCTCCTTTCATTATTTGCTTCATCGACCAATAGCTCTCCCAGGTGTTCTCGGTGCGTCGGGCAACTTCTTTGTCTTGTCTTGCCTGGAAGGAGACTATTTGGCCGAGGTAAATGTACTCATGGACATATTCAATCCTCGCACCCGCTCTATATTGCGCTTGGCGCTGTTGGTCATCACCTTGGTTTTTGTCACATTCATCGCGAGTCCGACCTCGAGACTGGCACTGCTTATTTGGTCGAGCATTAGGCCTAACTCGGCTGCCGTGGAGGAGAAAAGGACAATATCGTCGGCGAAGCGGAGATTGGTTAATCTTCTATCGCCCACGCTAATGCCCTTGTCGGTCCACTGACTATTACCTAAGTTTTCTAAAGACTTCTTCAATTTACATGTCTCTCCCAATCCTAAGGCAGTGGAATGCGCGAGGCCAGCCGCCATTGAGGAAGAAGTATTCACTTAATCGCGTACTTAATGACACACCCTTACGGCAAACTACCCCGATTTACTATGTTATGGCAAACTACACAACTTGCACGAGCGCACCGTAGATTCGGTTTGTAGCAGAACATATTGCGATTGTATTGGTGAACGCCGAAGTGGTAATTCTATCGTCACTTCACTTTTTCTTAATCTGCCCCATGTCGTGTTGTGTGCGTTTCGACCGCGCGGCCACGACGTTTTTTTTTAAAAAAAACTGTACCAAGTTTATGTAAAAGTTTGTAAAAGTTGATTCCCAAAACCATAAATTTGTCAAAGTTATGGTTACAAAGTTATAAGGGTTTGAACGTGGCCGCGCCATCGAAACGCGGAGAACCGCGCGGCCACGGAGATCTTTAAAACTAAGCGTTGCAGAGACCTGCAATTTAGGTAAATAACAGATTCCAGATGTAAAAAAATTGTAAAAATATAGAAAAAAACCCTAGGTTTATATTTTAGGAGCTGTAACACTAAAACCCCATGGCCGCGCCGTTGAAACGGTGAAAACCACGTTATCGCCGATATCTCGCTGAAAAAGCATCGTAGTGGTCTGGAGTTTCTTGTGATTCATAGATTTGAATTTGTCAAATCATGTAAAAATACAAAAAAAAAACCTAGGTTTATATTTTAGGTGCTATAAGACTAAAACGCCATGGCCGCGCCATTGAAACGGTGAAAAATACGTTATCGCCGATATCTCGCTGAAAAAGCGTCGTAGAGGTCTGAATTTTCTTGTAAAACATAGATTTGAATTTGTCAAATCATGTAAAAATACAAAAAAAAACCGTAGGTTAATATTTTAGGTGATATAAGACTAAAACGCCATGGCCGCGCCATTGAAACGGTGAAAATCACGTTATCGCCGATATCTCGCTGAAAAAGCATCATAGAGGTCTGAAGTTTCTTGTAAAACCAAGATTTGAATTTATCCATTTTTTTTAAAATACACAAAATAATCCTAGGTAGCTTTGTATATCAGGAGCTGTAGTACGATATCGTTAAGAACCTTTGTTGTTTCGATAGGGTGACCATGACTTTGTGTTTACAGGAAACTTTCCACCTATTGCATTTCCCTAAAAATTCCAAAACTAGGTTTACTAAAAAATGAAAAAGTATTACGACAGTAACTAGTATGTATTACTTACCTTGGTTATGAAGCATTCATTTGAAATCCAATCGTAAGGCGTAACAAAGTGGGCCGCGGGTAGTCCAACGGTTATCGCGGCCTCGACATAGAGGGCGAAGAAGGAACATGGGTGGTTTTTAGTCAGTAGAAGTCTGACACTCCCTTTCGCTCTGCTCAAGAGCGGGAGGGGTTATTCGATGATTTTACACACACCAAAAAAAAAAAAAAAAAGGCGTAACAAAGTGCACTCTAAAAGAGATATCCTGTAGTCGCGCAGTCTCCGCCAAAAGCCTTTTGTTGCAGTCGTCGTTTTACTTTCAGTTAATTCGTAGGGACTACTCGTTGGTGTTTGTTTGGTGTTTTTATATTTTGGCATTCCTACGGACTTTGATTTGAGCACTGTTTCGGACATTTTTTTTTATCTTTGGAAAACTAAGTTCTGCTCTTACAATTTGGACTTTGTTACGCCTTACGATTGGATTTCAAATTAATGCTTCATAACCAAGGTAAGTAATACATACTAGTTACTGTCGTAATACTTTTTCATTTTTTAGTAAACCTAGTTTTGGAATTTCTAGGGAAATGCAATAGGTGGAAAGTTTTCTGTAAACACAAAGTCATGGTCACCCTATCGAAACAACAAAGGTTCTAAACAATATCGTACTACAGCTCCTGATATACAAAGCTAGGATTATTTTGTGTATTTTTAAAAAAATTGATAAATTCAAATCTTGGTTTTACAAGAAACTTCAGACCTCTACGATGCTTTTTCAGCGAGATATCGGCGATAACGTGATTTTCACCGTTTCGGCCATGGGGTTTTAGCCTTACTGCTCCTAAAATATAAACCTAGAAATTTATTGTGTATTTTTCCAATTTTTGACAAATTCTAATCATTGTTTTACAAACAACTTCAGCCCTCTGCGATGCTTTTTCAGCGAGATATCGGCGATAACGTGGTTTTTTACCGTTTCAATGGCGCGGCCATGGGGTTTTAGTCTTACAGCTCCTAAAATATAAACCTAGGTCCTTTTTGGGTATTTCCAAAAGTTTTGACATATTTAAATCTAGGTTTTACAAGAAACTTCAGACCTCTACGATGCTTTTTCAGCGAGATATCGGCAATAACGTATTTTTCACCGTTTCAATGGCGCGGCCATGGCGTTTTAGTCTTATAGCACCTAAAATATTAACCTAATGGTATTTTTTTGTATTTTTACATGATTTGACAAATTCAAATCTATGTTTTACAAGAAAATTCAGACCTCTACGACGCTTTTTCAGCGAGATATCGGCCATAACGTATTTTTCACCGTTTCAATGGCGCGGCCATGGCGTTTTAGTCTTATAGCACCTAAAATATAAACCTAGGTTTTTTTTTTGTATTTTTACATGATTTGACAAATTCAAATCTATGAATCACAAGAAACTCCAGACCACTACGATGCTTTTTCAGCGAGATATCGGCGATAACGTGGTTTTCACCGTTTCAACGGCGCGGCCATGGGGTTTTAGTGTTACAGCTCCTAAAATATAAACCTAGGGTTTTTTTCTATATTTTTACAATTTTTTACATCTGGAATCTGTTATTTACCTAAATTGCAGGTCTCTGCAACGCTTAGTTTTAAAGATCTCCGTGGCCGCGCGGTTCTCCGCGTTTCGATGGCGCGGCCACGTTCAAACCCTTATAACTTTGTAACCATAACTTTGACAAATTTATGGTTTTGGGAATCAACTTTTACAAACTTTTACATAAACTTGGTACAGTTTTTTTTTAAAAAAAACGTCGTGGCCGCGCGGTCGAAACGCACACTGTCGTGTTTGCGTGTCTCGCTAAATATAGTGTCGATTCAGAATACAGCCTACAGGAATTTAACGAGACACAATCCCTAGCGTTCTTTAGAACGTAGCTAACTATTCAGTTTAGGATACTTAGTGGAGCCTACAATTGTTTGAAATTATAGCAAGAATCGGCGCCAAAATTAATTATCCCATTACCAAGACCCAAATCAACTTTGTTACTAGAGTGCCTGCAAGAGATAAAGATCGCACAAAACCAATAATAGTTAGTTTCCTCAGTCGATACGTGAAGGAAGATTTTGTTCCTGCTGCGAGATACGTTCTCAAGACTTTGCCTATAACGGCCAGCCAATTTGGTCTCTCTGGGAATCAAATAATATTTTTTATCAATGACCACCTAACTATGAAAAATAAGATCCTGTTATCACAAGGTCAAAAAAATGGCGTCAGATACGGGTTTTCAATACGTATGGGTCAAGCACGCAAGAAACATGGACACTTCTCCAGTATTATTTGTAAAATCGGAAAAGGGTCTTGCGAAAATTGCGTAATTTTGCAAGGAAACCCCATAAACAACTTAATATATATTAACATTCTTACATGTGAAGTTTGACAACCACATACAGCAGTGTGCTACTAGCGTTTTCCAAATGACATTGTGTCAATTTAACATCCACTTAAAACAAAACTTGTAAAAAAATCCAAGCCGCGCAACTCAGTTCTTTTACCATAATAAAAAAAAGTTGTTAAAAACTAAAAAACCCGACTGAAAAGCAAAAAACAAGCACATTTTAAATTAAACAAAACTTGGAAGCAGGCGGGGTCCATTCTATTTTCATTTCATAATTTAATACCCAAATGAACCCCGCCTGCTTCCAAGTTTGTTGTTTGTTTCTGTTTGTCTACGGTTAGAGAGATAATCTTTAAAGATTTCAAGAGCTAGACCACGTACACCTACATTTTCCATTTTCTCTATTAGTTTGGAAATACAAACAGTGTCGAACGCTTTACTACTGAGATCTAGAAAAAATCCATAACATTTCACTTTTGGTCCAGTTTGTCGGCTACCGACTGCACGAGGTCGACTACGGCATCTTCAGTAGAGATGCCATGTCGGAAACCATATTGATTATTGGCGAGAATGTGGAATTTGGTTAAGTAATTGGTTAGGCAGTTGTTAAGAACTCGTTCCATGATTTTAGACAAAGCGCTTGAGACAGAGATGGGGCGATAATTTGAAATTTGATCTTTATCTCCAGTTTTGTACACCGGTGTTACTAACGCCGTTTTAAAGGCCCTCGGGAAAACCCCTTGTGATATTGCAGATGTGAGTAATGGGAGGCACGAGAATGTTTCGAGCCATTTTGATTAATTTGGCTGGTATGTTGTCCCATCCCTTTGCAAAGTTATCCTGAAGTGAATTAACTTTATTACTCGCAAAACACTTATAGACAATCGCAAAACACTAGCGGACTTGATATCTCTTCGAACCTTCCGTTGTCTCGCTTCAAAGTAGACTGCCTCGCTTCGTCCTCTCTCGGTCCTTTTATACCACTAACAAACAAAAGATATTCAAGAAAATTCGCTACTATTCCATAAAGCATCCAGAAAAAACATTAACAAAAAAATTAAATTTTAAGATAAATTAACCAACAAAGAAGAAGTTACTTTACGCCATAGGCATACGGTCGAAATTAAAATGCAAGTACCACGACGACGGGCGGCGCGCGGTGGCGGTAGTTATGCCTACAGAATGGAATTAGGGACAGGACCTACTAGAATTCACGCGTACTTCTCAGTTATAGCGAGGTTTCTCGAAGATTCTAGATGACCGACGTAACATTATTATTTTACCTACACTTGGCTAAGTTCAAATGCGAATTTCTCGTAAAATAACAATCGCAACTTTGAGATATATTTATATTAATGTGGGATCCAAAACATTAGTTTCGTTACGTGAAATGAAAATAAAAACAACACAGTAGGCGAAAATTGCTTCTAACGTTGCTAAGTGTATACATATTCGTGCTGCTGACTGTACTGAAGATAGAGATACCTTATTGTTATATTATTGTTAACCCAAACGATTTTAAAAGACTAAAAGAGTAACCTTTGGAGTTTCTTGCCAACCGGCAAGAACCGGCCCTGAGCGTCACCCGCGGCGTCTGCGACGAGAGGTTCTCCCCCTCTCACGTTCCGCCACGTTCTTTGCTAGCGCCACTGCTTCGAAGGACGACGACGGCGTCCCACCCATTCCCTCTCGCCCCGGAGCATAAGCCATGCTGTACCAGGGTCGGACGCGAGATGTCGCCGCCGCCAATCGCCACTGCAAGAACACACAGCGGGGCCCCGCCTAAGCGGAGCAGATCTCAACGGTGTCCTCCGGCTGATGCTCGCAGTGGAAGCATCCGAGCGTTTCCTCCCGCCTGATTCGGTAAGGTACCTACCGATACAACCGTGTCCGGTGAGGACCTGACGGTACTTGAGGGCGTCGTGGCGCCTCTCCAGCCACTCCTCATAGAGGGGACTTAGCGAGGCGCACTGGATACTCCAAAAAAACAAAAAAACTTGGCGGCGTAACTCATCTGTATATTCAAACTCAAAACCTTTTTCCTTTTTCTTTGAGAAATATTGCGGACAGACAAAACGGTCATGGCGAGACTATATAGTCGTCACAGAACCCTAAAAACTTCCTGCTATGATAACGTTGTTCTACCCGGATCTCTTGGTCTGGGGGATTGTCCCGTGGAGGTTCGAACCACGTGCCGAGCATAGGCTCGAGTGCATGGCATGCTATTAATTTTATTGCTGGCAGGAGGGCGTTGCCACATCCTGCATCCAGAACTGGATCTTTTTCGCAAATTAAAACTAAATATTTTGCATAACATTTAATGTCATGAATCTCCGCAAAGTAACGCCTGATTGTTACTTGAAAAATATTATTTTATGTAATTTGTATTAAGTTACATATTTCTAAGCATAATTATTTCACAAAAAAGCTTGTAAAGTTCTTTTTTTTCAATAGTGTAATCATTTTATTAAGGAAAGTATAAATTATTTTTATCTTCAGCTCAACCTTTCAGGTTTAATATTACTATCGTTACTAAAACTTACAAATACAATTTATGCTGTATATTTTCACCAAAAACACCCAACATTTAGGTAAATTAGTACTTACAATACATTATAAATCTATTTGTTTAAAACAACCTTAAGTACCAAGATAGAGAAGTGAAAAAGAAACAGCACTAGCGGGCGCAGCGTGTGGGCGCGCTTCTCGACTATGTCATTACTCCCAACAACGGACTATGACATGATATCAGTAAAAACATGCTAGTTCAAGAGCTCATTCCATTTAGTTCCTGAAAAAATATAGCATCAAACAATGAAATGAAATAAACAAATGCAATTTCATTAAGAAGATATTTTACAATTCTTAAAAAGATAAATAAATGTTAAGTCTGAGTCAGTGTTAGATAGCTTTCAAATCTTCTGGTAGGTCATTCTTGGGATGCTTGTTTTCGAAATGTTGTTTGTACGTCTTGGGGTCAGGCATCTGCGCCTGAAACCAAATCCATTTTATGTTTGAGTGATGATAACACCTAAAACTATTTCAGCATAGTATTCAGTATTTCAGGTTTTTAGCTTTCAGAATTTAGATAATCCTAATGAATTGTACTTTTGGTACTCTTCATGACAGATTTTCCAACATTCTCAAGTTATAATGAATGGAACACAAAACAGTTTCTTGATATGAAAAGTGAGTGCAGGATAATTACATTCTAGACTTCTCAATTGCGGACTAAGCACGTAAAAGGCAAAGCTGAAAGAGGGGAGTACCTCTGAATAAAAGGACAACTTTTTGAAGAAGTTGAAGTATTTTGATTCAGCTCACAATTTCACATTTAAATAAGTACACCATTTGTAAAAAAGATGCTCAGAGGACTTAGGCCCGTATTAATAAACGTTACTCAGACCAAGATACCGTACTTGACATGAATGCTGAGATCCCGATCGTATTAATAAACGTGATTCTTTATGTTCTCAAGTAGCGGATTAGGTTTACGGCATCAACTGAGTGATGGACTGATTAATAAACGAAATTCGGCCCTTGAGTATACTCGGGCACGGGTTACTGAGAAGCTGTTTCGTGAGTGTAGATAGACCATGACTTGAGAAGTGATTAGCGTGGCGCGAAACATGGGAGTTTGAAAATATTTTGATTGATATTATAAATTATTATGATGAAATTGATTACTATTGACGACATTTTGTGGCCAAGGGATGCTTCAAATTCTTTTGAGTTACATAGAGAAAAAAAACTATTTACATTAGTTCAGGAGTTAAGTGGTGGTATCATCATCTGCCTAGGCTTTTCCCAACTATATATGATGGGGTCGGCCTCTAGTCTCATCGGATACAACTGAATGCCAGTGTATTTTAATAATTCATAATTCATTTATTTATTGTTTGTTACAGGTAAACATAAGGTCTTACAAATAGTTTTGTTTGTATCACTGTGTGGGAGTCATGCATATAGCATCAAGCGCTCGTGACCAGCTGGCCCGCGCCGCGGTCGGGCCACTACTGAGCACCGCTAGCCGATACGGTCGTATTTATGTATTTGCAGCAGCGGCGCCCTCGGCGGAGCTAGCAGAATTGAACGTGCGCCCGCGCCGAATGTCTTCTATTTACTAAAGCTGTTCGCGGACCACCGGTATTTTATATCAAGCCAAGTCAATTCCCTGATTGGCTCTCTGTAGTTTGTGTTCGCTCTTGACCAATAGGATTTAAGTATGTTTTAAGATATTATGTATAAATATCGGAGTCTTAATAAAACCATTCACATAAGCATTGTCTTACTGAGCAGTCCCAACTGGCCCACATTGGTGACCCCGACGTGATTTTTTTAAAATATCTAACTACATGGAAAAATTCGACGACGCTGTTAATGTACCAGCAATGAGCGAAAAGGAAATTTCTGCAATTGCTCTGCAAGCGAAGATTCCGCAATTTTGGCGTGAACAACCAAGGCTTTGGTTTGCTCAGTTTGAGTCAGTCATATCCCCACACAAGACCAGTGATGAACAAAAGTATAACTTGGTGATTCCAGTCTTAGAGAGAAAAGATATCCAACAAGTTGGCGATATTATCTGTAAACCACCAGACACAGGAAAATACATCGCACTGAAGAAACGTTTGCTGTCGGTGTATGAAGAAACTGAGACTCAACAATTCCAGAAGCTTCTGAGTGGATTAGAGCTTGGTGACCAGAAGCCAACTCAACTCCTGAGAGTTATGCGAGAACTGGCTGGCGAAAAAGTTCCCGACGACGCGCTCAAAATATTATGGATGGGCCATCTACCCTCACAAGTCCGAGCAGTACTATCGGTGAACTCAGAATCTACCCTCGATATTCTGGCAATGATGGCTGATAAGATGATGGAGCATACGGAACACACAATAGCGGAAGTCAGCCCAGCTACACCTTCACCAAGTACTAGCAGTCAACCTAGCAGCAGTCAAGATTTGCAGTTTCAAGTACTGACGAAACAAATCGAGAAACTCACTCTTGAAATCGCTTCACTCAAGAAAGTGCACAGTGTTGATCGTCGTTCATATCGCCGAGGTAATTTCCGATCAAGATCAAGGTCCCGCTCAAGTGCAAGAACTGGGAAGAAGCCAGGAGACTCAGACTGGGAATGCTATTTTCATCATCGATTCGGAAACAAGGCTAAAAAGTGTGAATCACCGTGTTCGAGGAAACCTTCGGAAAACTAAACACTACATCGACTGTGGCGGACGTCGATGGAATGAAAACAAACAACCGCCTATGTATAACAGACATCAACTCACGAGAACGATTCCTTGTCGACACGGGCGCAGACTTATCAGTGCTAGCCGTAAAGAAAAAGCGACCACCGATAAATACGCCTTTCAAATTATTCGCCGCAAATAATACACCAATCAAGACATATGGCGAACGAACTTTACAACTGAACCTTGGACTACGACGTAACTTCAGGTGGACATTCATACTGGCTGATGTAAAGATGTCAATTCTCGGTGCCGACTTTCTCAGACATCACAGACTACTGGTGGACCTACATAGCAAGATACTTATTGACCGAACTCTCAGTCAATACAATGGCGATACAAAGTTCTCAAGATACCACGCTTTACGTGGTTGAACCAAGCCACCGTTACCACGCACTTCTTCAAGACTTCAGTGACCTGTTAAAGCCAATGACACCTACCAAGGAAATCAAGCACAATGTGAAGCACTATATTGAGACAACTGGACCCCCACTCTTTTCAAGACCCCGCCCACTATCACCAAAAAAATACAAGGCAGCTAAAGCCGAGTTTGAATCAATGATGTCAATGGGAATATGTCAGCCTTCAAAGAGTCCGTGGGCTAGTCCAATGCATGTGGTGTCAAAGAAAGACGGAAGCCTTCGCATATGTGGTGACTATCGTCGTCTGAACTCAGTAACGCTTCCCGACCGTTACCCAATACCGAGGATTCAAGACTTCACCTACCAATTAGATGGCATGAAAATCTTCTCGAAGATAGACCTGAAGAAAGCATTCTTCTGGATTCCTATTGCTGAAAATGATGTAAAAAAGACAGCGATCACGACACCATTCGGTCTTTATGAATTTTGTGGCATGCCCTTTGGATTACGCAACGCACCACAAACTTTTCAACGGTTTATGCATGAAGTTCTGAGAAGCCTGGATTATTGTTGCTACTGTTTTATCGATGATCTCCTTATATACTCCGAAACACCAGAGAAACATGAAGAACATCTACGGCTTGTTCTAAAACGACTGTCTGACTACGGCATCGGAATCAATTTAGACAAGTGCGTATTTGGCGAAACGAAACTTATATTTCTCGGTTACGAAGTCACAGAAGAGGGTATTTCGCCAACTGCGGAGCGCATCGAAACAATAATAAACTACCCGAAACCGTCAACAATTCAAGACTTACGACGCTTTCTTGGAATGGTAAACTTTTATCACGATTGTTTACCGAAGCAAGCCGAGATTCAAATCGAACTGAATAAGCTTCTGCACAATAAGAAGAAGAACGACAAAACCCCCATTATCTGGAACCCGGAAGCAGAAGATGCCTTCAATAAATGCCGCCAAAGCATATCGGAAGCTGTCCAGCTAACACATCCAGTTCAAGGTGCCCCATTATGCATCATGACCGACGCTTCTAACTTGAGTGTTGGCGCCGTCCTACAACAGAAGATAAAGCACAAATGGAGACCACTTTCTTTCTTCTCAAAGAAGCTAAGTGACACACAGTCGAGATACAGCGTATATGATCGCGAATTACTAGCGATATACATATATGGCTGTCAAACATTTTAGACGACTCATTGAAGGAGGTGAAGTTGTGGTGTATACAGACCACAAGCCCGTCTTACGCCTTAAACAAATCAGGAAGCCCAAGCGACACACCGAAACGTGAAAGACAACTTCATTTCATCAGTCAGTTCTGCAGCAAAATAGAATACATCCACGGAAGGGACAACATAGTTGCTGATGCATTGTCTCGCATCACTGCCATCGACTGTCCTTCCCTTATCGATTTCAATCAACTGGCTGAAGAACAATCACGTGACGAAGATCTAAATCGCCTGTTGAAACAAAAAAATCTCCACTTCGTTGAGATATTCCCGCCTGGATCGAAGAAACAAGTTTACTGTGAGAACTCAAACAAATCTCCACGTCCCTACCTACCAAAATCATTTCGTGAAACAGCCTTCAAAGCACTACACGAAATGAGTCATCCCGGTATCCGCAAGACAAGAAAAATGATAACAGAGAAATACTTCTGGGCCGGAATGAACAAGGATATTTCTACCTGGACGCGATGCTGCACTTCATGTCAACGTGCTAAAATCAATCGACATACAATTACTCCGATGGTACAGTTTCCAGAGTCAAGAAGATTTGAACACATACATGTTGACATTGTTGGACCTCTTACTCCATCTGAGGGATATCGATACTTAGTCACGATGATCGATCGCTGCTCCAGGTGGCCCGAAGCAGTACCAGTCAGCGATATAAGCGCGGAAACCGTCGCTCGAGTGATATACGATACATGGATAACTCGCTTCGGTTGCCCACTACGCATTACCACAGACCAAGGACGGCAGTTTGAGTCAACATTGTTCACCAAACTGATGAACAAACTGGGTATATCAAGAATCCGCACCACTGCCTACCACCCGCAGTCTAATGGGCTCGTAGAAAGATTTCATCGTACTCTTAAGACAGCAATAATCGCAAGAGGAAATAAACAACAATGGGCTCAAGAATTATCAACAGTATTATTTGGATTACGCACATCCATTCATAAAGAAACCAACTACAGTCCGGCTACGATGATTTATGGCAGCTCATTAAGAATACCGGCAGATGTTTTCGTACCGGTGAAGATAAGCGACGAAGACCCGTTATTCTTACGTCATCTAACGGAATCAATGACATCGCTTAATGAGCACTGCGCACGTGCACCGGTGCGACAACAAAGCAAGTCCTACGTACCGAAACATCTGTTGACATGTACTCATGTATTTATACGTGTAGACTGTGTGAGAAAATCACTCACACCACCGTATGAAGGCCCGTATGAAGTCATTGAGAGACATGACAAACACTTCAAGATTCGTTTGCCCAATCGAGAAGCAGTGGTGTCGTTAGATCGCCTAAAGCCTGCCTACATACTGCCAGCAGCCACAGAGGAAAAGATTGAAGACAGCCCATACGTCACTCGTTCTGGCAGGATCGTTAAACCTACAGCAAGAGTACGGTTTTCTTGAAGGGGGATACTGTGGGAGTCATGCATATAGCATCAAGCGCTCGTGACCAGCTGGCCCGCGCCGCGGTCGGGCCACTACTGAGCACCGCTAGCCGATACGGTCGTATTTATGTATTTGCAGCAGCGGCGCCCTCGGCGGAGCTAGCAGAATTGAACGTGCGCCCGCGCCGAATGTCTTCTATTTACTAAAGCTGTTCGCGGACCACCGGTATTTTATATCAAGCCAAGTCAATTCCCTGATTGGCTCTCTGTAGTTTGTGTTCGCTCTTGACCAATAGGATTTAAGTATGTTTTAAGATATTATGTATAAATATCGGAGTCTTAATAAAACCATTCACATAAGCATTGTCTTACTGAGCAGTCCCAACTGGCCCACAACTGTAACATACCCATGGGGTGTACAATATTTATGCATATTATTATACAGTATGTCAATGTTATTGGTTAAATTATAAAAATTATATTACATTACACATTCATTCATACAATTAATTGAGGACACATAAAGACATACACGTTTAATAAAAAAATAATAATTTACATGGAGCGACTGCCTATGTAACCACAACACTGTTTATACTGAGTAACACAATACCCTGTAGTAAGACTGGTTGCCAGACTTTCACTGACAGTAACGACTGAGAGCAACAGTGGGTGGTCAACTCATGCTCAGACGAACCTAGGGAAACGCGCGGCAGTTATTGTAAGCCACGAGTACATTAATCAAAAACTCATTCCTAAAATATATTAACATACGTCTTCCAATTTCCCCGAAAATAGCCTGCATTTTAACCTGAAGATTTTATGCAACAACATCATTTCAGATCAGATTATGTAAGTATTTAACTACCTAATCGAAAAACCGAACGGAAATCCATTAATTCATATGAAAATGTACCCTACGTGCTCAATTAATTTATATTTCAGCTTGTTTGTGTATGCTTGTTTAGAATATAATATGGATGAGGTTAATGAAATAGGAATCAATCAACAAAACCAATTAGTAAAAATAAAGGGGATATCCAACCCCTCCCCCTTCCGCCCCTAAGCGCGGAAATAAGTCGTTTTATTTTTAATTAACTTTTTTGAATTTCACATCTTACTTGAGAAAAATAAATTATTGAAACCTAACACACCCCTCATAGTCCAGTCGACGGAGCCCCACTTCGCGGGACTCCTACTTCTAGGTGGTTTAAAACAAAATAACCACGAAGGGTGTGCGTAACCCTAGCAGGAAAGTTGCTCCTAGAGTGACATGAGTGGAGCGAATAATTAGTTCCTAATCTGCTGTAAATTTGCACAACATAAAAGATTAGTGCGCTTTGTCGTTTTGTGAAAAAACGGAAAAATCGATTCCTGCTGCAGTAACGTTGTTCCAGCAGGAAAATTCTAAACGAATGATCGGAGGAGGAAACATTGTACGTGGGCAGATAGCTTATGTTCGTGTTAGAATGTGCACCGAATATATAATTTGTGCGTCTTCAAGCTTCCGAGATATTGCATTTCCTGCTGGAGTAACGTTTCGAAGAATCGTGTATCTCGAAAACCATTGGATGTGAGCTTGTAGAATAAACATACACGAGTAGCTCTTAATTAGTGCGTATTTGTGACAGAATTAGATTTAGGAAAATATTTATAGGTTTCAACTAATCGGGCGTTTATGAAAACCCGAAAAATATCGTAGCGACTGAATGACATTACATAACAGCTCGCTGAAAACTGTATTCGGTCCTTCTTGACGCTTATAATAACGGTAAAAAGTTTCAAAAGTGTCATGCAAGCAATATTGAATAATATTGCTAAAAGTCAAAACTAAAGTGTTATAACTTGATGGCAAAATACAAGAAACCGGCTCAATCGAAGATGTGTGTAGGTGTACACCAACAAAATGTGCCTTTAGTCAAAATACACACATCAAAAGTGTCTAGGGATCAAGCATTTTTATGCGGATTTCTTGAGATTGAGATGTGGCTTTGTAATAAATTTATGATTTTATAAATTTATATGGATCCTTTTTGGTGCATTTCATAATTTGAATCAGGAACTGTGAATCAAATTCGAGTAAAAGATGAAAATCAGCTGTCAATATTTTCCCTATAAAAACATAGGGAACTATATTTTCTATCACCAAAATTTATATTTGTCATCAAGTTGTATCACCTAATAAATAGATCTATCGCCACGAAATATTTTCGTTCTCAGATAAACAAAAAGTGTTTCCAGAAATGAATTATCAAATTAATGTTAATATAATTATGTGTAAAATAAGAGCAACAAAAAGGTAGTGCATTAGATGAATATAAACTTCGTTCTTATAATAATAGTTTTATTACATAAACAATAGTTTTGTGCCCAGTATGGTAGATCTGTCACCAAATAATGCTGAAAGAAACCCTAACCCTACAGGGTCGACGTCAAGGTCACCCCGAGGTTCGGTTAGTTAGGTTCCTTTAATCCCTGCAGACAGACCACTGAACTATTATAATACATACAAAAACATTTATTTGCTACTAGAGCCTATATCTCCATGATTTTAGGTGATTTATTGTGGAATTGATTTTATACTGTTTGGTGACTACATTTTGGTGACAGATCTACTATTTTGAGGACAAACCCTATTATTTAAGAAACACAAAACTAATTAAATTGGTGATAGCTTAAATGATACCCAAAAACATACAACGCATTGAAGACATTATTAGTGCTACTGTTTCCCTACTACTGATTAAATCCAACGTTATTATGGAGCGGCGACGTCATTTAAGCAGGGAAGAAATGCTCAGAGCCGTGGGAATGATAGAAGCTGGTTCCCGGCAACGTACTGTGGCTTTAGCTCTGAATACAAGTCAGAGTGTTATCAGTCGACTTTGGACACGTTACCGAAGCACTGGTACCGTGGCTGAGCGCCATGGAGGACGGTATCGCTGCACCACACGGAGACAAGACCGATACATTCAAATCTTAACTCGAAGAGCTCCAACAATAACCGCCATGATGTTAGCCGTGAGGCTTCATCACTCTTCAGGGAACTTAATTAGCGACCAAACAGTCAGAAACCGCTTGCATGAAGTGAACCTTCATTCCCGAAGACCGCTACGGGTACCACCTATAGCAATGCACAATCGTAGGATTCGATATCAATGGGCTCTTGAACACAGAAATTGGGCAGAAGAACAATGGCGTTTCGTGTGCTTTTCTGATGAGTCTCGTTTTGGTATGAGACCGGATACAAGACGTATACGACACTGGAGAACCCCTGGACGCCAACAGCGATTAAAATCCTGCCAGGAAGTCCATCCTTATAGTGGTGGAACCATCATGGTATGGGCGGGTATTTGGATCGGCGGAAGAACTGAGTTGATTTGGATCAGAGGCAACCTCAACGCTCAAATTTATGCTGAGACGATTGTATCAGACGTCATCGTTCCTCTACAAGTGCAAATCGGTCCCTTATTTCAGTTAATGCATGATAATGCACGACCGCACACCGCAAGAGTTGTAAGACAGACTCTCGCCGCAGCTAACATCAATGTCCTGCCCTGGCCTGCTCAGTCGCCAGACTTGAACCCGATTGAGCATGCATGGGATATGCTACAGAGAAGAGCTCTGCCGAATATGGAGGGTATCCAGTCGCAAGAAAACCTTTTTTTGTTGTTGCAACGAACATGGGCGGCCATTCCACAGCGTGATTTGGATGAACTCATTTTGAGTATGCCAAACCGATGTTCTTGTGTTGTTAGTGTTCGCGGTAGAAACACGGATTATTAATTGTTTAAGTTACCCAATAAAATTTTTAAGAAAACTGTTATTTCAGTCTTTTTTTCGAACTTTAATGTTAGTGGTTCAAATGTCAAAAATCCCTTTATTAGGAAAATGGCAAATTTCTTTATTAATGCAAAGGTGACTTGGTTTATCGTTACTGTGACAAACGAAAACACTTTATTTGATGAATCCTTAAAGAAAATTTTAATTAATATCAATCAGGAGAAAAGTTATTGCAAAAATATATGTTGATCCCTTGACACTTTTGATGTGTGTATAAACAAAAAACAAAACATGTACACGACTGGCTATCCGACCAAATTCGAATGAGTACACTGAAGTAGAAAATAATTTGTACAATGATTCACGGCACCCCACGGCGGCCCGGCGGGCCTCACGACATTTGTTTTTTTTTTTTATGGAAATCCTTTCTCCACCCTAAGAATATCTCCTGTATTGTGGGTGCGTTTACAAATATTTAAACTCACATACACACAAGTGCCCAGACCCGGAACAACTATCTGTAGGCCATACAAATATTTGTTCGGAGGACATGCTCGTAGGTCTGTCCATCTAGTCGTTGGAATTTATGTATAATATTCGTAGAAAAAGGTATCAAGGTCTAAAGAACAAACATTGGATTAACGATATTTTTTTATAAATAAAATTAACTAAGTTTAAGGCCTCGTGCACCAAATCACCTCATTTTGAACAATTTTGATCGCTTCGTGTGGGAAATCTATGAAAAATTTGAGGCTTCCTTTTCGTTATGAGACGAGTTATTTTTCTGGCACAACTCATTTCAAGAATTCAATTCAATTCAATTCATTTATTGCATCAAATATGGTAGGTACATGAAGTTCTCATTATATAAAATATTTAGTAACACACATTTGGCCAATATTATAGCATGCAATAGTACAATTTTTACACCTAAGAAACCGTTAAATATGTCTGTGCTTTAATGTATAAAATTGTCAGGGACACTTTTGGAAAAACTCATCTATCGAATAAAAACACTCTTGCAACAACCACTTCCGCAACGCAACACAAAACTTATTAAAAGGTAGTTGAGTAATTGACCTCGGCAAAGCATTGTAAATTAGGGGAGCCATATAAACGCAACTCCGCCGGAAAAGCTCTAGTTTTGGAACGGGCATTTCAAAATCTAAGCGTGTAGGTTTTCTTTTATTTGTGTAATCTTTCCGCTCAAATAATTCAACATTAGACCTCACGAACCTGGCAACTTCGTAAATATAAATGCATGGGACCGTCAAGAGATTGTGCGACTTGAATATAGGCCTGCATGAGTCAGACCACTGCATTTTAAACATTGCACGAATACATTTTTTTTGGGCGATAAAGATCTTCGCTATTTCGGAAGAATTTCCCCACACAACTATACCGTATCGTATTACTGAGCAGACGTAAGCGTGATACACCATTATGGCGGTACGTAAAGATGTAATAATTTTAATTCTCTTTAAAGCAAATACGAATTGATTGATTTTTTTTTAAATTATTTCGATGTGATTCTTCTAAGTAAAATGCTCATCAAGTGTAACACCCAGGAACTTTGTATTACTAACCTGTTCTATATTATTATTGTTTAGTGCAACATTCAGACGTACAGGTTTACTTTTAAATGTTTTGCAATAAATCACATTAGTCTTGGAAATATTTAATTTTAATTTATTTATATCTAGCCATTGTATTATGTCATTTAATGTTTGTTTAATTTCAATGTCAAGGTTTTGTGCATTTTTACATTTAATAATAATTGTGGTATCATCGGCGAACAATACGCACTGTTGTTTTATAGACTGAGGCAAGTCATTTATGTAAAGAAGAAACAATAATGGCCCCAGGATACTACCTTGTGGTACACCACCGCAATTAATCCTTGCTTCAGAATCAATATCTTCTAAAGTGTTATTTAATTTGTTTAATTTTGTTAACCTCGTTACCTGTTTTCTGTCAGTTAGATAAGATTGAAACCATTCTTTTGCTGGACCTCTGATACCGTATTTTTCAAGTTTATCTAGAAGCCGCGCATGATCAACACAATCGAACGCCTTACTTAAGTCTAACTAACAGCAGTGCACAAGTAGGTATTTTATTATTAATATTCGTCATCATTGCTTTCACTAGCGTAAATATTGCCAGTCGTCGATTTATTTTGCCTAAACCCGTATTGTTGGTCAACAAGAATGTTGTGTTTAATAAGAAATTTTATCACTCGCCTGTACATAACTTTTTCAAAAATTTTAGATATAATTGGAGTGAGAGCGATAGGCCGGTAATTGTCAACATCTAATTTTGAACCTTTTTTGTATAGCGGTTTTATCAGAGACAGTTTTAGCGTATTAGGAAAGCAGCCCTGTTCCAAGGATAAATTGACAATGTGAGCCAATGGCGATGCGATATGTTTGGCTATTTTTTTTACGAGCTCAGTTGTGATGCTGTCATACCCAGCCGATTTCGTGTTTCCTAAAGACATTATGATACGATATATTTCAGAGTCGTCAGTGGGTTCTATAAATATACTTTTATTATTGGATTCAATTTTATGTATGTCAGTTTGATTATTATTTTTATTAAGAGTAGAAGAATTATCATTATTATTATTATTAGAAATGTCAACAAAGTGATTATTAAAATTATTAGCAATGTCAGATCCAGATGTCAACGTAATACTACCATCAATAATTTTACTGATATATTCCCTAAACGGTTCGTTACCCATGTTGCGCTTTACAACATCCCACGTGGCCTTAATTTTATTACGAGAAGAAGTTATGTGTCTTTCATTACACAAAGACTGTAGGCTATTCGTGCACTTCCGTAATAATTTAGAATACGCTTTGTACTTACTCTTATTTTCATTATTTTTATTTAAGTAATATTTGTACCTTAATGACCGCTTAGTATTACAACATTTCTTTATGCCTTTTGTTATCCATTTAGGATTACTGCTATTGTGTTTTATTTTAACTCTAATACATGGGAAACAAAGTTTATAAAATAATTTCAACAAATCATGAAACTTTTCAAAGGCTTCGTTAGTATTTGTCATACCATAGATTTCATTAAAATTTATGCAGCTGATGTGATCCACGAATTTAGTTACGTTCTCTTTATTTAAATCATTTATATTCATTAAACAGTAATCCACTGCCATTCTGTTTGAAGTTTCCTGTTCAATTTTGATCAGTTGAGCTGTGTTATGATCAGACAGGTACAAATTATATGTTTTACCACTGACATTATGAATATTGCTGATAATGTTATCTATGCATCTATTGAGCCTAGTCGGTTCATTTATGTGATATTTCAGTCCATAATTAAGCATGAATTCCTTGAATCTAGTACTAGTTTTATCAGTTAAAAGCAATTCTATATTAAAGTCTCCACAAACTACTATATTGCATTTTTTGTGTTGCAGTCTTGTCATAACTTTTGTAAAATGTTCAAAGAAAATATTAATGTCTGAGTTTGGTATCCTGTATACACAAATTATAATTAGTTTAAGCTGCTTTATTTCAATACCACATATTTCGAAATGTTTATCAACAGCAAATTCGTTGACTGCATCCAACTCAACACATTCGAAACCTTTCTTACACAAAATACACGTGCCACCACGTCGTTCTAGTCTGGAATAGATTGCTCCGAGATAAAAATTATTTATATTCAAATATTTTTCTTCACTTTTTTTAATGAAATGTTCACTAAGGCATACCACTACCACATTTTCATTGAGATCATGCAACTCACTTAGTGCTACTTCTAAATCTTGCATTTTATTTAATACACCAGCAATGTTTTGGTGAAACACTGAAAATTCATTTTTAGTCACGAAAAAGATGATTACTGAAATTAAGAACAAACGTAGCATCGCGCGAGAGGTTGGTGCGTAACTAAGCGCGATGTGGCCAATTGGCTTCATTTCATGCGCACACAACACACATTCTAGATTTTTTCTAAGCCGTACGTACTTACTATAAAATAATGTGACTTAAAATTATAATCGTCTAAAAGATCAAATTATTATTAAATCGCAGTTCAAGCAATTTCTGCGCTCGAACTTCCTGTGTGTGTTCATCGGTTTTATTAGAGCCCGTGCACGGAATTAACTCGCCTATGTTTAGGCATTATTCATCGCAACGAATAATGCCTAAACATAGGCGAGTTAATTCCGTGCACGGGCTCTTAAACGAGGGACATATTCAATCCCGCAATAGTGAATGCTTACATGAACATGATACTAGTAAAAATAAAAACAAAAAAAAACTGATAAATAACAGACAGAACCATATCAAAATATTTGCTTAGGTCTCGCAACACGTAGGTGCCCTTGCGCTTATTACAGATTCACAGAACACCTGCGCGGGTCAATGTCGTTTAGGTATAATCCATTTTCCCTTTAAATGATTACTTAAAAACTCACGACCTACACACAACTACTTGTGCGCGGGCGCTCCGTCATGTTGATAACACTGAGACTCGTAGTACTGAACCACATACCAATGTTCTTTATTGGATGCTAAGACGTCAATTTTGGTTATTCAAAAACACTTTTACAGGACGCACTAATCGCGAATAAATGTTAATGTCTTCCACTTGTACGTCCGGGACACTTTAGCGGCCCATTTTTACACTGTACCATTCAATCTATGAAAAAGTTCAAAAGGCTTGGTACTATTTAGTTATATTTTTACTCTGTGAAATAACGCCGTGACGCCACTTTTACCAAAGTGAAAAAAAAGTTAGTAAAATTAGTAAAATAATGAAAAATCTTGATCTAGTTTAATTTAGGTTTGTTGGAATAAAAGTCAGATAGAGAAATAACATTTTTTATTACAATAAATGTTCAGATTGTTTACCATCAGCCTCAATATAAGCCCTACATCTTCTTAAAAAAGATCTACTTATTAGTCGGGCATATCTTCGAGAGTTAATCTCTGTAGTGTCACTATCTGTCTCGCTCACTCATGGCAAACATACCCACTATCCCTCTCTCTCATAATTTTGCCTTAAAATTAAGAACCTACCTAGAGCTTGTGCGAATCAAAAATATTTTAACTGAGATAGCAAAAATCGGGTTACTTGAGGTTTTAATTTTTTTACTCATTTATATTGTATGGAACTAACAAGTATTGTACCATTTTAGAATTCTGATTAAATGCGCCAACTTTTAATGCCACTTGCCATGGCACTTTAGTACATTTTTTTTAAAGGAGGGCCTGTCAAGGTCGACGAATCTTCAAAATTTTAAATTCGTAGTTTAACAAATAGTCTCAATTCTCGGAAACTTGAGGCAATTGTGTCATTATTTTTTATTGGGATTCTAGAAATGTTATTTAGGATTACGTTTCCAAAGTTCAAATGAACAAAAATAAAAAAGAATAACCACAATAACCGAAAAATGGTACAGTTTGATCAAATTTCTAGGTTTTTCTTAAAATGCCCATAATTTTCAAACTTCATGGGATAGATTTTTTTTCAGATTTTTCTCGTGATGGTTATGATCAATCCTGTCACCCCGTTTCGGCTTGATGTTGAGTTCTGGGACACCCTGTATAAATGATGTCAGTTAAGTTAGATGCGAGCACTAGCAGATATTGGGAAGAGTTTCGTAATACATTGTCAGAAAAACCTACACTTGCTCAATTCACTACGTTTATAAATAATAAGGCTGATTTGCTGGAAACGTTAGAAGATAACATAGATAGTAAACACAATCGAACAAACAATAATAATAGTAAACCAAAAAGTTTTGCTATAGTTTCACAGGGAATAAAGGTAGCAACACTAATTCAAGTAAAAATAAATTTTCATGCCCTATGTGTTCTGGCGATCATTTTCTTTACATTTGTGATTCATTCAAAAGATTAACCATAGAAGAACGTCATAAAAAGGCCAAAGACCTCAAAGTATGTTTGAACAGCCTAAGATCCGGTCATAATGAAAAAAGGTGTAGAATGACACGCTGTAAGTACTGTGCAGCTAGGCTTATTACCCTATTGTACATGGAACAAACAGAACCATCTCCCATGCAAAATCCAATGCCCAGTGCATCAGAAAGTGTTGCTCTTTCTGCTAACACCTCGGCTACTATGGAACCATATACTCGCTCGTTTGTTTTTCTTTCCACAGCGATCGTGACGGCGGTGAACAGCAATGGCAAGAGGTGCGACGCCCGCATCCTGCTGGATAACGGGAGTACAGCCAATTTTATTACTGAGGACTTGTGTAACAAGCTGCGTTTGTCCCGAAATGACACGGGCTCCACGATAACAGGTGTAGGAGGCAACCAAACCAGCAGAACTAACAATCGAATCCAGTAGCGGTGACTATTCGGTTAACATTGACTGTTTAATTTTACCAGAAATCACACATGTTTTGCCATCCTCGCCAATAAACATAAAACACATAACCATACCTATGGGTCTACAGTTGGCGGATCCAACATTCAACACTCCCTCAGCAGTAGACAGACTAGTCGGTGTAGATGTTTTTTGGATCGTTATTTTAGCCAATCACATAAAGCTAGGCAAGAATCAACCAAGTTTATGTGAGAGTAAATTAGGATGGTTAGTTTCAGGCACAGGCTGTCACTCACATGAGTCTCATGCACATTTTTGCAACCTTGCCAAGACCAAGCCCAGTACTGATTTATCCAAATTTTGGGAACTGGATTCAGTTTCTGAAAAGCATTCCCTTTCTTTAGAAGAACGGGCATGCGAAGATAGTTTTTATAATAACACAAAGCGTAAGGACGACGGTCGTTTTGTGGTTACAATACCCTTTAAGTCTGATCCTTCTGCACTAGGAGATTCATACGGTATCGCAAAACGCCGTTTTCTATCTTTAGAAAAAAGATTTGAACGTGACCACAAATTCAAGTCTATGTATTTTGAGTTCATGTCAGAGTACGAAGGTTTAGGTCATATGACGGAAAATTCTAGTTTAAAATCGGACGGCCAAGTAAATTACTATTTGCCACATCATGGGGTCATGCGCGAGTCCAGTGTCACTACTAAGCTACGCACCGTATTTGATGCATCTACCAAAACTACGACAGGAATATCGCTCAATGATTTGCAATTTGTAGGCCCAACGGTTCAAGACGATTTATTTTCTATTTTGTTGCGTTTTCGGCAGCATAAATTTGTGATTACAGCGGATATAGAAAAAATGTATCGCGCTATCGAAGTCAACCCTGTCCAACGACCATTATATTTCGTCGCTTCATTCTTCAGATATTTTTAACCACGTAGTACCCTTCCCTTGCGCTAGCAACTACGCACGTCTATTTAGATTTTTTTTTTTTTTATAAGTTGGCAACACCGTGCTCCACCTCGCCGTGTTGGTCAGTTGTAGCCGTCATTCCTTTTTCGTGCGCAGCAACGAACGGACGTCTTCAACACTCAATAAGTAGTAGGTTAAAATTGTATTTAGGTACCAAGTATGCCGAAGCGAAACGCGGAAGAGAAGATTGAGCATTACAGGAATAAAATACGGAAGTTAGAAAAGAAGGCTCATCGTCGTCGAATAAGAAGTTTTTCGTCATCGGATTCGGAACAAAATCCAAGTAAGTACAATTTTTTCATCGTTGGTGTTTTAAAAGTGATAATAAAACGTTAAAATATTACTACTGTGAAGAAAAAACGCCGGGAGGTTGCCCGAGATGGTAACACGATGGCAAAATACCTACCAGTTACTTTACTAAGTAACCCAATAATACCGGGAGGTTGTCCGCGATGGCAACACGAAGGTTAATTATACCGGGAGGTTATCCGAGATGATAACACGATGGATTTAAATAGAACAAACATGGTTTCTATGAACTAGAATCACGTGTAATACTGTTCTTAGCAATTTTTTTCCGTGTAAAGTTATGACTACCCTCATAACTTATAAAAATTGTTACCAGGTCCAAGGGAAACGGGGGACCCCGAGACTGTGGACACCGTGGCAGACTCCGAGCCAGACATATCACCACCGGAACCACCACCGAACGACGTGATTACTGCCCCAGAAGTTGCGACCAACCCACCCTGCGTGGACATCGAAACAACGAATCCCGCTGATCCAGATTTGGATCCAAATATTTTGGCGGTATTAGGTGAAATCACAGACGAGACACCGGAGTTTGGCGAGAAAATTCATGAAAATCTCGCAAAAATATGGCTACCTTTGCTAAAAAAGGGTATGACAAAAGAAAATAGGGAGGTACTTTTGAGAAATTACCTCATACCCGAAAACTGTCCGTTACTTCAAGCGCCAACGCTTAACCTTGAGGTTTCTGCGGCCATACCAGAATCTGGTAGATTTCGGGACAAGAAATTGACCACTACCCAACAACAACTGGGACTGGGCATTACTGCTGTCAATAGAGGTTTACACTTGCTGGTAAATAATGAAAGCAGAGTAGATGCAATTAAATTCATAAGTGACGGATGCCGAATCTTATCTGACTTGCATCACCAAAATACTGAAGCTAGAGTCAGATTTATACTTCCTGGGTTAGACAAGTCATTTTTACAATTTCTCGATCGTTCCGAACGTGACAACACACTGTTTGGTAACGACCTTTCGGAAAAAATTAAAGCCTCAAAGGCTATTGTAAAACAAGGGGAACAAATCAAGAAGACTTTGCCCGCATTAAAGCCTTCTAGTTCCAGCTCAAGAGCACAACCAGCAGCTAACCGGTCCAGCTACCAGGGAAACTGGTCGGGACCTTCTCGCTTCCAGCCAAACAGGGGAGGGGGGCGAGGGGGTCAGAAACGCACAAACTACCGAGCTCCCCCTGCATCCAGCCAGTCGAAGACCAACTACAAGCAACGTGCTCAAACACGACGCCAGTGACTCAGGTACATGCAGGCCGAATCAAATTTTATTATGATTGCTGGGCAAAAATCACTGATAATATGACAGTTCTTAGATGGATTAGTCATGGTGTAGATATCCCTTTATCAGAGGGAGTACTACAACCCCATTATAACCAAAACATTTTGGTCTAAACAAGAGAAATGTGATATGGCGATCGCCATTAACAAGCTTTTCTTTTTCTTTCACTACTTTAAAGCTGAATCCTGTCTTGATACTTGCTCTAATCATACACCAGTAATACTTACCACTAGTGCAACTGTTATTGAGACTGAAATGCCACAATTGCTGTACAATCATCACACGGATTGGGAATCCTTCAGAGATTTTTACAAGAAAACATCAGGTTAAATGTAAGGCTGACTGCACTAAAAAACTTTACCAACATAGTTCAGGAAGCTTGCTGGCAAAATACACCAGATATCAGAAAGAAAGGACACTCTACCAACCTCACATTTCAGATCAAGCTTAAAATCCTAGAAAAGAGAAGTCTACGCAGGAATTTGCACCAGACTCAACTGTCTTCAGACAAAACCCTCTTGAATAAGGCGATAGTAGAACTCAAAAACCTAATCCAAAAGACTAACGATGACACCCTCCAGCATGCTAACGGCAACCAAAGAAAGACTCTAAACTCGAACTAAACTCTTTTGCAAAAAAAACGGGTACTTTAGATTTTTTTCTCTACTTCAATGAAGAACAAGAAATAGAAAGAGGCTCTATGCGGGGCTCGTGCAGTCCATGGCCCTTTACGGGGCCCCGGTGTGGGCGCCTGCTTTGAGGAAGCGGGCCGCCCACTACCTGAACGTGCCCCAGAAGGTCATGGCCGTAAGGCTGGTATGGGGGTACCGCACGATCTCCCGCAAGGCGGCGAACCTCCTTGCCGGATTGCCGCCATGGGATCTGGAAGCGATAGTCCTCGCGCGCCTGTATGAATGGCGCGCGGGGGCACTACACCGGGGGGTCACTCCGTTGCCACGGCAAATTGCTGCGCAGCGGACAGACCTTCGGTGCGATCTCATGGCGACATAGAGACTGCGACTGTCGCAACCCCGTGCAGGGCACGCCACGATGTTGGGGGGGGCTGCGGAATGTTGTAAGAGAAACCGCGGCCTCGACATGAAGGGCTAAGAACATGGGTGGTTTTTAGTCAGTAGAAGTCAGACACTCCCTTTCGCTCTGCCCAAGAGCGGAAGGGGTTATTTGATGATTTTCCACTCGCCAAAAAAAAAAGGCCTCATGAACAAAAAACCCCCAGTAAAAGATGATGACAAGTGGGCTGAAACAGGCAAAAGGTGGGGTAAAAGGCAGACATCTTTGCAAAACACTTGTCACAGGTTTTTCAGCCAAATGATGAAACTGACGACAGTGATGTAGAAAGTCACGTTAATTCTGTCTTAAAAGAAGACTTTCAACTTGTCTCCCACTAACAACAGTTACACCCCAAGAGGGGGTTTACACTCGAAGGGGTGGCGTTTTGGGGGATTGTCTCTTGTAAATAAGTAAGATAAATTTTGAGGTTCGAAAAGTGCTGATTATCAGAATAGTTTGAATAAATGATTTTTATTAAAAGATTTTTATTTTGATTGGGAGGTCCTAAAGAGTATAAGATGCCTTGACAGTAAAAAAGCACCAGGCTATGATTTAATCACGAAGGAAGTACTGAGAGAGCTGTCACACAAAGGCATAGTTATGCCAACAATCTTATTGAACTGCATGTTGAGTTTGCAGTACTTTCTTGACCAATGGAAGATCTCAGAAATTGTGATGATTCACAAACATGGGAAACCTGCCCAAGAAAAGAGAGAAATGTACTACCTGGCCATCAGTTTGCAACAACTCCAATATAGTCATCTTGCATCGTCAACAAATCAAAATACTATGCACAATAGCCAATGTCTCATGGTTCACTACAAACGCTGAAATCCACCAACAACTAGCCATACCCACAGTAAATGAGGAGATTCGGAATGTAGCAAGGAAATACAAAGAACGACTAGCCATCCACCCAAATGAGCTAGCTCGTCAGTTGACACAACAAGACTACATGCTCCGCTTGAAGTGCCACAGTATTATGGCACTAGAAGACCGGCAGTAAGGCTGTAATACCCGCGAGTAGATGGCATCACTGGAAGCCACACTCAACACTACAAGCAACATGGAACTCATCCGCCCATAATCCGAGGACTGATTGCAGATAAAACAAAGAGAAAAAAAAAATATTTTTTGAACAAATCCATAACGTGATTAAAGTCAGTTTGGGTTGGCTTTAGAGACGTGCTGCCCGCGGAGGGAGGAAAAAGTGGTTAAAGCCGGTAAGTTTTTAAGTTTTTTTTTTTTTTTTTTTTATAAGTTTTTTAAGTTTCTTTCTTTCTTTCTTTCTTAAACAAAGAGAAAAAAAAAATATTTTTTGAACAAATCCATAACGTGATTAAAGTCAGTTTGAAGGATACTTTCCAATTTTTGTCCAATTTTCATACAACAGGAGCAACATTCTTGTAAATAAAATTGGATTGTATTCAATTGCCGAACGTGATGTCATTAGATAAAAATCCAAGTGTTTACCTTGCAGACAACGCACACATGGACCAGGGCTTTCTGTGCAGCTTTTTTCTGGTCGTTGGCACTATGGCCTTGCTGTTTCTTCATTTTGGACTGTTTCTCTGCAGCTTTTGCTTGTGATTGAAGTTTCTGTTGCCCGCGTGCCATCCTCAATCCTGAAATAAACCAAGAAAATAGTAAGTTAATGTACAAGTAACCATTTCTTATGATGACACCAGGCAATACTGAGTAAACAGGAACATGGCTACAAGTAATTATTTGTTTTCTTCAGATTCGGGAATAATCTTAATCATCAACATTGTTTACGTAGCCGTGATAAAATGCAAAATTCTATTGATGAATAGGTTACATTAGCAACGTCCACGTAAAACAAAAGGGAATTGAGCAGGCTGTTATTAGAAAGCAACTAAAATTTGGTCATCGAGATCTATTGCGATTTTAGTAGGTGCTTAAGAAAATCAAATTAATGAAATAATGTTCAGAATATTGTGTAGATCAATGTATAAGAACTAACTTACTTCAAACTTTTTAACTAATCCGATAAATAACCGTAACCGTATGCCTTCACCAACACAGTAGGTATTGTTCGGAATTGAGCACAAATGTCAACTAATACCACAAACTAATAAACTAACCCAACAAAATAAATAGTGCCGACAGATATACTGGATGGGATGGATGAATTAATATGGATTGGCTGGAAATTTTAGTGGTTGATGAAAGTGTGAGGTAAAATAAGGAAACGAATCAAATGAAGCAAGTTTTATCTAGAGCACAGATAAAACTTTAATTTACTTTAATTCAACATAGATCAGTCAAAGACAAGAAAGAACTTACATAGTCCATATTCACAAAGTACCTAAATTCAAATTGTAAAATTGGGCGGTTTGGGTTGGATTTTTGCAGTGTTCGTAGTCGCAGCGCGTAGTGAATTTTTTTTTTTTAATCTGGCGGCACGGCAGTGCCCCCGCCAAGTCGAGCAATAAAGCGGCACGGCGCGGCCGTACCATTCTTTTCTCGAACCAGTTCAGGCCATTTTCGACCACAGACGTATAAAGAGTAGTTTTCGACCTCATATAACTTCCTTGTGGATAAAACTAGAAGCCTGAATCAATACTTAAAAACCTTTGATGTTTTAACTAAAAGGTTGACTTGGCCAATGCATCACATTGGCCAATGCGATGGCGATTAGCTATTACAAATATTACAATGGCCTGTTTAACATTGGCGAATGCGATGCGATGGCCAAGTCAATCTTTCATTTAAAACATCAAAGGTTTTTAAGGTAAAAGAACTGAGTTGCGCGGCTTGGCCTTTTTACAAGTTTTGTTTTTGGTGGGATCTGTTTGTTTTAGATAATTAATGATGGGTATTTTGTGGGTGTGAAGCAAATACATTTAAAAAGTATGGAATGGAAATACCTACAAAAAAAGGTGCATACTAAGGACTTTATATAATACATAACAGTCAAACCTAATTAATGTCACGGATAGTCCTTCTCTTTGCGTTATGTCTTTGCTCTTTGCTCACGTCTAGGGATGTGACGTTATACATAAAAAATTATTATAAATTAATCGATTGTTTTTAAAGCGTAAAAAATCGATTATAATTATAATATAATTGTTTTAATTATTGATTTTTTCCTTAGTTTATCAACTAATTCTAAAATAAAGGCCAAAATGTTACATTAATCACAGTTTTATTAATTACTAGCCGTTGCCAGCTGCTTCACCCGCTATAACTCAAAAATTATCCCAAGAGGAGATAAAATCGGGATAAGAATATCCTATGTGTTAATCCAGGTTATAAACTAACTGTGTACCAAATGTTATCCAAATCCGTTCAGTAGTTTTTGCGTAAAGAAGTAACAAACATACACACTCACCAACTTTCGTCTTTATAATATTAAGTGTGATATTTGTGTGATTAATATAAGCAACAGAAATAAGAAGTTTTTTAATTAATCAACACCAATTAAGGTTTTTAATAAATCAACACAAATTATTTGTTTGTTTTGTTCGGCGACGTATCGAAACGCCAAAACTGTATACGAATGAAAACGGCTCTTAGTAACGTTTTTGTTTTTAAGGTTGATGCGACACGGTAGCCCGAAATTCGAATTTCCTTACGTTTCTTGCAATTTGTCGGCCAGTGTCAAGTCGTACGTTAAATAAAATAGAATTTGCGGCAGTAAAAAATGTCTATTAACTGAGTAAAAAGGATTGCCTTTTTCATCAAATAATAAACAATAATCTCACTTACATAATAGCAATTCGCAACCCGGATTTTAGAAGTTCAGACTTAGTGTCGGGCTCGGGGTATGGCAGATGAAAAATTGATCATGTTTATGAAAAAATAAATCGATTATTTGCATTATTAAAATCGTTTTTTTATCGATTTTTAATCGACTAATTTTTCACATCCCTACGTCACATCACAGCTCACAGCATGAGCACAGTGGTCAGTGCACTAGTGCACTCCAGTGCCATCTCTATTACTCTTTGCTTCAGTGATTCAGTCACTGATGACTGAGTACCCTATGTAACAGATGCCATTACCAAAAAAAAAACTTAATGAGCCAATCAAAGAATATTAATAATATGGGAGGACGGGAAGGACCAAGGTGAAGGAACCAGAGTTGCCAAGCGTACGAGGTTCCTCGTACAAAAATACGAGATTTGTGTGAGGACACTATCTATCAACCTCGTGCAATTTTTTTTTAAACTTAGCTCCACACTAGGAATTTCTCCTGTATCGTGGGTGCGTTCACAAACATTTAAACTCACAGACACAAATACACAGACCCGAAACAACTATCTGTAGGCCATACAAATATTTGTTCCGTGCAGGGATCGAACCGGCGACACGCAGCGCAGCAGTCCATTGCTTGAGCCATTGCGCCAAGTTCATTATGTACGAGATTTTGGTAATATAGAACTTCCAGAATTATGAACATTTTGCATCACTAATATACAGGATGTAAATTAACCCTTCACACATACGTCAACCAAGCATTCTGTACATCAAACTAAGTACCCCTACGCAAAAATGTTTGCTGTGAAACGACTTTTTTTTTGGGTCAAAAATCACATTTTACGGTAAAACTCAATGTAGTACTCTTAAAAAATTGTGCTAGTGGATGCTTTGAATAGTAAACGGGTCTTGGAGGTAATTTAAGTGAAGTGATAACCTGAAAAAGTAGTATTTACAAAAACAGCTGTGCAAAATTTGGAACTTTGACCCCCAATATCTCCGTAACTAGGGGGTTCTTAGGTATGATTTAGAACCAAAAAATGATCGTTGTGGTGGGGAGAATAAGTGCCCTTCGTTTGCGTTAAGGGTACTTTTACATCCTTTATTATAGTAAAACTAGCTGTTGCCAGCGGCTTCACCCGCTACAACTCGAAAATGATCCCACGGGAAGATAAAATCGGGATAAAAAGTAGCCTATATGTTAATCCAGGGTATAACCTATCTACATACCAAATTTCAACCAAATCGGTCCAGCCGTTTATGCGTGAAAGAGTAACCAACATCCACACATCCATTCTCACAAACTTTCACATTTATAATATTAGTAGGATAGTAGGAAGTAGGAAGTAGGATGTAGTGCCATCCATCAGAACTTGTAAGAACTTCTTACAACAAAATTTAATTGCCGCATTTCCGCAATGATTGTCTATCTTAGGGCAAAATTCTACTTTCTTTCTCTGCTGTTCCTTACGTGTTCCATTCGATGAACTACTTTTATTAATTTTTTTTTTTCATTTCAACACAAAGTGATGTTTTTTTTGTTGTAAGAAACTTGCACTACGTTATTTCTTTGCGTAAAAAGTTCTAAATTTAAGGACATTAATTACTCATTAATTTTGGTTTGAGGTCGTTTTCGATGCATTGTAAATGTACCTACGAGGTTTGAAAGTCAAATTACGAGTTTTTTTTTTGCTAAGTACGAGGATTTTTATTTTACACTTGGCAAACCTAGAAGGAACCAATAGTCATTTTTTTTTAGTTCTAAGAGTATTATGTATGATTACGACTGAAGGATATTAAGTATCCATAGAAACAATAATGATGTCCTTCAGTCGTTTCAGCACTCAGACTAAGGAAAAAAGTTTCAGCAGCAGCGTTCAGTCGTTTTTTTTTTTAATTTATTTATGACCATGGTCATGAATCAATTAAAAAAAAACCAATAGTCAAATAGTAAACAACTCAAGGCAGTATGGTTAAAATACTTTAGCCTGCCCTTAGGGCGAAAAAAAAAAAAAAAAAAAAAAAAAAAAGAGTAAACAACTCAAAGCTCAAATCAAACGTACGGTAACTTATATGACCGTTCTTCCTTTCTTAGTAATCTTCTGTCTCACCGTATACCTTTCCCTACCTCTATACTTTGTTTACTTTGTACAAATAGTTTTCCTGTATATAAATGTATAGTCTCATTCATTATTCAGAATAATATTAAAATATAATTTTTCGTCATTGTAATTTGCTCATTTGTTCCTTCTCATTCACTTCTCCATTTATTGATCCTATATTTCCGTCCTACTCTAAATCCCGATGAATTGTTACTTTTGTTTCCGTAAAGTTTCCCTACCTTTGTTTTCCTCGCACCTAGTAAATAAAAACTCAAAAACGTGACATTGGCTAATGCACAAATCGTGCGAAGCCACAAAAAAAAAAAAAAAAAAAAAAAACGTACGGTAACCCTAAATAATTTAATAAACGTCTCTACAAGCCGTCACACATCAAAATAAGGGTATTTTTTTTATTTCACTGTATTTACTGTATGAAATAAGTGTAACTTCTGAGATAATACAAAAAACCAAAGCTCTCCGTTGCCATTGCTTTCTATCGACCAAACATTTTATCATTGCCATCGGCATCGAATGAACTTTCGTTAAAAAACTGAGTGAGAAGTAAATAACAAAGTGATTTGCACCATTGATAAATAAAAACAAAAGCCATGATGAAATGATTTATTAAAATTTATTTTTGACCAAACCATGGACGAATTTATACAGGTGTTTTAGATCAATGCAGCGTATCACTCGGGTATTCGGCGATGTCTGCTCGCCGCGGGTGTTAGCGAAATCATGTTCCAAGGGATCACAAGCAACCGGTGAAAAGAACAAGACTCCGCTTCGCCGCCTTTTAGACGATGCTAGTTCGTTCAGCGAGCCTGCGGAGGAGGCTGAGGAGCCGGAATTGCGCTGGGCGACACAGCCGTACGCAGCGCGTGCACAGGCGAGACGGGAGACAGCGCGCGTGGAGCCACGCGACACCACCGTGCTGCTGTTCCCGGGGCAGGGTGCGCAGGCCGTGGGCATGGGCCGCACACTGCAAGCCATCCCTGCCGCCAAGCAGTTGTACGAGCTGGCCTCCAGTGTTGTTGGGTAATTCATTGACAGAATGCTATTGAAATAGATGCTTGCTGCAATCCGATCTAAGTTGCTCAGGAAATGAACCCAAATGTACACAGGTACATTTGGGTTCATTTCAACTTATAATATTTGTCCTCTTAAGATCTTATTGCACTTATAATATACCTACTTATACGAAGTCCTAAAAGCAGAAACACATTGCACAGCTCAGATTCTTGAGTTTGGAAGTAGACATTCATGCAATTAAAACAGCTTAAGGGATCTCCCCCTAAAATGTCAACGTTAGAGAAGGATGACTGTGCAAAAGTATTTAAAGAGTGTGTGGTGAAGATGAGAGAATTGTTTCATAGTAGTGGAAATGAATGTTGGAGTCAGTTAGCTGGGTGTATTAAGTGTGTAGCTAAGCATATTTTAAGAGACACAAAAGGTAAATACAGTAACAAAATGTAGCACATCTTGTACAGGGTACCATTGCAGCAATAATTGTTAAGGGTAAGACATCATCTTTGTAACCTCAAAATGAGAAAGACACAAGAAGAGAAAGGAAAAGCCATCACAAAGTAAATAAAACGATCAATCAGATTGAAAGGGGACGTTCCTACTACCAAGTTGAGGTTCCATCTGCAAGAAGTCCTTTGTTGTGTTCAAAATGTTGTGCTCTAGAGAGATGAGACTATAAAAAAAAATGAGTGTCATGAGGAATTTGTTTACTAATGGCAAAGTTTGTGTGAATTGTAGTTTTAGAGTTATTTGAGAAAACAATATTTTGCTGGGGTAATGTTTTAAACAATATCGCAGCAAAATCTTTTTTCAAAATCGTTTCAGCCCGGAACCAAATACATGAATAAATAAATAAAAAATTAAATAAAATAAAAATATTTTATTATCAGGCATCAAGGCCCATAGGGTGTTAGTATTATAACTCACTTAAAAGCTATGTTAGTAAGATACAGGAACATTACTTAAAAATACAAATAACAAACACAAACACGGGAAGGTTTAACAAGCTTTGTTGCCAACATGTAGCTTGATAAACCTCCCCATTGTAGGCCCATCCAGCCTCTCTGCAAACACCCTCAGGATGCTGTTGCTGCTTCCCCTCACTCGGGCTATTACTGAAGCAACCTTCTTCCGCATTATGGCAAAATAATCGTCAGTGTCTCAGCGAACATGCCTGACGTACTACAGTGGGGTGGAAGCCTCAACAGCGCCCTGAAGGCATTATTATATTGAATGCGCAGGGCATTGTCTGCTTTTAGGGTATGGTTATTCCAAAGGCTGCTAGTGTAAAATGTTTGGCAGAAGGCCCTAAAATGAGTTATTTTCACAGGAACTGAACAACCATGGAACCTTCTGCATATCATATTTCCCCTCACAGCCAGTGCCCTGCGCTTCCTCTCCATATCCAAATCGTCTTTCAGTTCTTCGTTCACAATGTGGCCTAAGTATTTAAAGTGGGTAACTCTCTGCAAAAGCGAACCATTTAGGAGGAGGGATTTACAGGAGGGACAAAATGCCACTGATAGTCGGGCTCAGCAGCACCATGTCGTCTGCATAACTTAAGTTATTAAGACATAATATAATATAATAGATAGCTCATAATAGAATAGATAGCTCTACTTGCGTAGTAAATGGTTGTGAATAGCAAAATTTGTGTAATAATATTAATAATATATATTTAAAGAAAAAAGCTTTGTTTATATTGCAATGTGTTTTTTGACATTTTGATGATTTTGGTGTTTTTGTTTAAGATGACACACAATTATAATACCTATTAATATTACAGTTGATTAATTATACATTTTGGTATTTTATCTATATATATAAAAAATATGCCACTTTTCGTTGTAATTTTATAACTCAAGAACGGGCTCACCTATCGAAACCAAATGTTTAGGCTTTGTTCGGACTATTTAGTAGATGGTTTATGTGAAGTTTGCACAAAATCGGTCGAGTGGTTCTTCATTTATCACATTTTTTGTAACAATTGAATTCAATAAATGGCGGATCATTTTGTTAATGGGGATTTTGCTGTCAAATTGAAACTTTTTTTGTTGACAGTACAAGCATGTTATGTCATTCATTTCTGTCAATTGGTTTAGAGAATGGTTTAGATTTTTAGATTTACAATTAGACCCGGTTAGTGGCGTCGCTGTCCGGGCAGTACGTCGTCTGCCAGGTCCGCTATTCTATAGAAAGTCGTGTTAGTTACACCGATTTGGCTGAAATTTGGAAAATTGGTGGGGAGTTAGCTTAGAACCAGCAGACGGACATAGGATACTTTTTTTTATTTTTATTTATTTTTTTCGTGTAGGTTGTTAGGTGGTAAGTAGGTAGGTAGGTAGAAGGTAGGTAGGTAGCAGGTAGGTAGGTAGGTAGAAGGTAGGTAGTAGGTAGGTAGGTAGTAGGTAAGTAGTAGGTAGGAAGTAGGTAGGTAGTAGCCACGTAGGTTAATATCTGAAAACTTTTTAAAGTTGTCAGATATTTTATTTTTAAATAAAATACCAAAATGTCAAATTAATCTACTGTAATAGGTGTCATCTTAAACAAAAACACCAAAATTATCAAAATGTCGAAAAACACATTGCAATATAAAACTTTTTTTTTTAAGTAAATTATTATTATTATTACAGAGCGATTGAACTGCTGCGCCGTGTGTCGCGGGTTCGATACCCGCACGGAACAAATATTTGTATGGCCTACAGATAGTTGTTTCGGATCTGGGTGTTTGGTTTGTGTATGTGAGTTTAAATAATTATTTGTAAACGCACCCACAATACTGGTGAAATTCCTAGTGTTGGGCAACGGCTTTTTGTTTTTAAATCTCCATAGAAGTTTTTTTTATTCCTGTGGAGTATCAATGTATTTTTAGTTTATATTGATATGTGTTTCGACATTTTGGTGTTTTTCAATTCAATTCATTTATTTACGATTCGATTGACCTCTTTCACGAAGTTAGACCTACTCTGCACCGTTTGTCCCAGGTAGACATAATCGTCCACAACTTTTAGTCTCCGATCTTGATAGGAGTGGGTGTTACATGAACATTCAACATGACTGTGGTTTTGTCCATGTTCATTTTAAGACCCACTCTTTCGGAAGCTCTACTGAGGTCATCGAGCATTGTACTGAGGTCTTTCCATGGTCTCAGCCATGACCACTATATCGTCGGCAAACCGAAGGTGAGTGATGTACTCGCCGTTAACGTTGATGCCAAGTCCTCTTCAATTCAGAACCTTGAAGACATCCTTAAGTGCAGCGGTGAACAGTTCGGAGATATGACGTCTCCCTGTCTCACACACCGCGCTGCAGAAGGATAGGTTCCGAGGTCTGTTCCTGAATTCGGACTGACATGGTGGCGTTTTTGTACGAACACTAAAACACCTCGATGTACCGGTAGTCGATTTGGCACCGTTGGAAACACTGCAGTACAGCCCAAAAAAAAAAATAAACCGCGTGGCAGGTTATACTCTTCAGTCTTCTGTATAACCTTACGCAGCGTATGATGTGGTCTTCGGTACAAAAGCCTTGTCGGAAACCGGCTTGTTCGGTAGGCTGGAAATCGTCAAACCTGCGTGCGAGGCGATTCGCGATGACTCTTTCTGAGAATAGCATGAAAGCCATCAACATGAGCGTTTGCAAATATGGCCGACGTACTACAATGCCTCTGCAGCTGCATCAGCGTCCTAAAGGCATTGTTATACTGTACGCGCAGGGCGTTGACTGTCTTCTGCGTAATGTATATTTGACCCATAGACTGCACGTATAAAATGATTGGCAAAACGCCCGAAACAATGTCATTTTTACTGCCTTACTGCAGCGTGCAAATCTACGGTCCAACATATTGAATCTGACAGCCAGCGCCCGGCGCTCCCTCTCAATATCGTCGTAGTCTCATTGGTCCTCCGAGACCCAGTGGCCCAGGTACTTGAATCGCGAGACGCTGGATAATGAAACACCGTCTTTAAAGACGGGTGGTACTTGCGTCACCTTATGACTCCGGTGATTGAAATACCAAGAGTTCGCTTTTCTTAACATTATACCTGAGCCCATGAGTCCCGGCACAATCCACTCAAATGGCGAGGAGTTTCCGAACGACGCTTATGGAAGGACCCCGTAACACCATATCGTCGGCGTAACTAATGTTGTTGACGTATTTGCCGTCAATAGAGCAACCAACTTTGACTTTCTCGATGAGTCCGTTTACGTACAGATTGAAGAGTCTGGGCGAGGTTAATTCTCCTTGCTTCAGTCTGAACTCATCGAAGATCGCGCGCGCCTGCCCATCTAATAACATTTATTTGATTGCTATACCAATAATCAAAAATGTTCATGACTGCATTTGGAAGACTGATTTCCGTCCTCATTTTGTTCCACAGCAGGTTATAAGACACCAAATCGAACGCTTTCGAGAGGTCTAAAAACAGGATTAAACTGGAGTCTTTCTATCGGTGTAGTACCGTACAGTGCTTAAGGCCCAGAACCGCCATTTCTGTCGACAACCCGTTCCTAAAACCGAACTGAGCGTCATTCAGTTTTATATGACTGTTCAAAATACGATTAAGCAGACTGTCCAGCACTTTCGCCACGGTGGTACCTAACGAAATGGGCCTATAATTGCTGTTATCTGAAGCGTCACCAGTCTTATTTTTGATTGTTAGCACAACTACGGTCTTCATGCATTTATCAGGCAGATAACAGTGTCTTAAACAAAATGTATAAAACATAGCCAGAACCCTCGGCAGATGAATCCCCGCATGCTGCAGATGCTCAATACTAATTCCATCGTGTCTTGGGGACTTACCCCTCGTCATACGTTTTATAATCGGATATGTCTTTAGCAGTAAAAGAGGGTAATACTGCTGACCCAAAGTTATTCTGCTCTATTTCGTTAGTATTGAGCATCCCCGACATGCAGGAAAGAGGTTCTAGCTGAAAAAGACCTTTATACATGTTCGCAATGTTACGCGGCTCAGTTACTCCGTTAACATTTAAAGGGACTGCGGGTTTACTATTCAGTTTTCTCGAGCCTTTCCAAAAGGTTTTGAAATTTTTATCTGCATGGTGTGATGCAAGAATATTCATTTTAATTTTTTCAGTATTATTTTGACACCATCTTAGTTTAGCCTTGAAAGTGCGCCGAGACTCCACCATGTCATTATAAAATAATATTGTATACGGGTCCAACTGTAGGCAGGCTTACCGTACCGTAGGCTTGTGAGCACCACGAATGGTTATTCCAGCCCAGCACAACACGCTTTCGTTTGATAACACAATTTTTACCCGACTGCGGCGAAGCCCAAAAGGAGGGATACGTGTTTGGCGTGTATTCACAATTTGAGCTAATCACAGCCGAGCTAAGCGACCGAATACGCAGTTCCCTTAGCAATGAGAAACATGGCATACTTTAAACAATTTGAAAGGTCACGTGTAAAAGCGGCCTTACCATACTTAAGTGAAACCGCCATAAATTAACGGATATCCCGTTCATTTATGACGGTTTCACCCGCGTTGTTCCCGTTCCCGAGGGAATATAGGGATAAAAAGTAGCCTATGTCACCCGGGGATAGTGTAGCTTCCAACGGTGAAAGAATTTTTCAAATCGGTCCAGTAGTTTCGGAGCCTATTCGTTACAAACAAACAAATCTTTCCTCTTTATAATATTAGTGTAGATATATCGATACCGGCCATTATAATGGCAAGAAAGATACACACACGGGTAATACCTATTTTGTTAAATTTTTCGTAAAATTTGCTTTTACACATTACTTAGACGCAACGTCGACTCCATTCAAAATCAACGCACACTGAATTGCGAGCTTTAAATCGTGTTACTAAAAGTGGATATTTCAATTTGTATGAGACTGATTTTTAAAAATTGTGAATAAGGACCTTTTTACCCGACTGCGGTGAAGCCCAGAAGGAGGGTTATGTGTTTTGCGTGTATGTATGTAAGTATGTATATAGTCGTTAGATTCGTCTTGATGGCGCGAGTGTCACTGGCTACATTCAAATTTAAAAAACATAGTGCGGATTTCTGGGGCATAATGCGGATAAAAAAAAAATATTCCTTTACCTTTGAGTAGGGTATCAAAATGAAGGGTTTTAGAAGGAGATAACAAAAATAAATGACACTTATATTATGTTAAAAATAAATTATAAGTCACAAAACCTATAAACAAACACAAAATAACTAAAAAGTTGGAAATAAAAATAAACACCGCCTGCGTCCAAGTTTTGTTTAATTTAAAATGTGCTTGTTGTTAGCTTTTCAGTTTTTTCAGTCGGGTTTTTTAGTTTTTTAACTACTTTTTTTTTATTTTGGATATAACTTTCGTTGTAGCCGCTAATATTTACAGGAACGAATGTCTATGAATTTGTTTAAAGTATGCCATGATCCTCATTGCAAAGGATGGTGTATATGTTATATATTATTGTTACGCCGGGCATCTAGAATCTTCAAGAAACCTCGCTTAATAACTGAGAAGTACGCGTGAATTCTAGTAGGTACCTAATTCTATTCTGTAGGTAACTACTGCGTCCGGCGTCAGCGGTACTTGCATTGTAATGTCACCCGTATACCTACTGCGTAAAGTAACTTCTTCTTTGTTGGATAATTTATCTTTAAGTTTATTTTTTTGTTAATGTATTTTTCTGGATGCTTTATGGAATAGTAGCGAATTTTCTCGAATATCTTTTGTTTGTTAGTGGTATAAAAGGACCGAGAGAGGTCGCAGCGAGACAGTCTACTTTTAAGCGAGACAACGAAAGGTTCGAAGAGATATCAAGTGCGCTAAAGTGTTCAGTTGTGATTTGCGATTGTTTATAAGTGTTTTGCGAGTAATAAAGTTATTTCGTGTGTTCAATTGGTAGTGCTTTTATTTATCCCATACCCAGCTCGTAACAATTTGGTGTCAGAAGTGAGGGATAAATAATGCCGATTCTACCCAAGGACGACACGGATAGTATCCGTACTAGGAGTCAGCGACAACAGGGTATGGACCAAAGGCGATTTGGTGACTCTCCGACACAGACACCAGGCGGTGTCCAGTCTACGTCAGAGCCAGTCGCTGGCCCATCCGGAGCTACTCCAGCATTAGCGGCGCCTGACTTGTCTGCCTTAATGGCGCTGCTGCAAGACCAGGCACGTCGTCAGGAGGAGCAGGCTCGACGTCAAGAGGAGCAAACTCGCCAGTTGCAGGAACAGATGCAACGGGACAAGGAGGAACAGGCTCGCCGTCAAGAGGAGCAGGCCCGCCGGTTGGAAGAAAAGTTGCAACTGGACAAGGAGGAACAGGCTCGCCGTCAAGAGGAACAGGCTCGTCAGTTACAGGAACAGCTGCAACGGGATAAGGACGAACAGGCTCGCCGTCAAGAGGAACAGGCCCGGCGCCAAGAGGAACAGATGCTCCTGATAAAGGATCTTCACGCATCAGTTGGCAAAGAGCTGAGCGTGATGAAGGAGCAGGTACAGCAGCACGACGATCGAATCTCAAAGGCCGAAATTCAGATTGCTGATGTGAAGAAGGCCTTGAGTGAAATTAAGGTTGGAGATGGGGTTGTGACGTCAGTGATTGCTGCACCTTCGGTGCGCGGGTTTAAAGTGCCGCCATTCGACGGAACATCTTCGTGGTCGGCCTATAAAATCCAATTTGAGGCTGTTATGAAGGCAAATGGGTGGACCAAAGCGCAAGCCATGACAGCGCTCACCTTGGGTCTCCGAGACCAGGCCCTTACCATTCTTGAGGCACTCGGCAAGGATGTGACCTACGAACAGCTGCTGGAGGCGTTAGAGTCTAGATACGGCGACGCGCACCTGGAGCACGTCTTTCGTGCCAAGTTAAGAGATCGCGTTCAACGTAGTGCCGAGAACTTACAGCAGTGGGCCCTGGAAGTTGAAAAGATGGTTCGGAAAGCATACCGGTCTGCTCCTGCACTCATAGACGGAAATTTGGTACAATTGTTCATCGACGGAATACGCGACTTGGAAGTGAGAGCCGCTGTGAGACTTGGACATCATGAGACGCTGAAGAACGCCTTAGCACATGCTCTAGAAGTAGAAGCAGTAAGGCAGGACCACCGTACGTACCGGGTCAGAGAAGTTGTGGCATCACCTAGACGCGACCGTCCGCAAGGGTACAGTCCCAGCTGCTGCGTTAAAGAAAGGGATCATCTTGGCTCAAGCTGTCCGAAGCAAGTTGGCGTAGCACCTGTACGCCAGCGTCTGCAAGGTTACAGCCCTAGGTGCTACACTTGTGGAGAAAGTGGTCATCTGCGGTCAAACTGTAAAAAGCGACGCTCGACGAGAGATGAACATGATCAATCACAGCAGAGAAAGGCGGCTGAAATGACAGCCCAGCAACAGTGGAGAACTCGCGATAACGAAGACGTACTGGCAAGACCTTGGCGTGAAGACTGTATGCAGAGTTCCAGGCAAGAAACTAAGGGAGTTGTGTCTGTGAGGAGGCTGAGAACAGATCTCAGCGATGAATGGAAGGAAACCATACAGCAGGCTCAGCAAAATGACTCTGATATCAAACCGATCTTCGAGTGGATCAAAGCTGGTGCTCCGAAGCCCAAGTGGAGTGATGTGGCTGCGATGAGTTCCATCACGAAGAGTTATTGGGCACAATGGAACAGCTTGGAGATCCAGGATGGAGTCTTGTGCCGTAAATGGGAAAACGCTCGAGGGGACAGCTGTCATTTACAAATGGTTGTTCCTAAAGCTAAGGTACCGGATGTTTTACGGCTGTACCATGATGGATGCTCAGGAGGACATATGGGGGTAAAAAGGACTCTCCTGAAGATCAGAGAGCGCTTTTACTGGATCCACTGTCGAGATGATGTGGAGGACTGGTGTCGCAAATGTACCAGCTGTGCGGCTGTGAAGGGACCCCACACACGAAGCAGAGGTGCTTTAAAAGTGTACAACGTTGGAGCCCCCTGGGAGCGGATAGCACTGGACGTTGCGGGTCCATTTCCAGAAAGTGACAGCGGAAACAAGTACTTCATGGTTGTCATGGACTACTTCACAAAGTGGCCAGAAGTCTTCGCCATTCCCAACCAAGAAGCTACAACAGTCGCAGATAAACTGGTTCAGGAAGTTTTCTGTCGTTTTGGAGTACCCTTAGAAATTCACAGCGATCAAGGGAGGAATTTTGAATCGCAAGTTTTTCAGGAGACTTGTCGATTGATGGGTACACACAAAACCAGAACCACCTCTTACCACCCACAATCTGATGGAATGGTGGAACGATTCAACCAGACGTTGGAGAGATATCTGGCAAAAGTTGTGGAATGCAGGCAAAAGGATTGGGACAAGCACATACAGCCGTTTCTTCTGTCCTATCGGAGTGCAGTTCACGAAAGTACAACTGTAACTCCAGCCTTCGCGAACTTTGGAAGAGAATTACGGTTGCCTGCAGATTTAATCACCGGAACTCCCCCTGATGTCCCACGCAGTGTAACGGATTACGCAAATGACCTGCGTAACAAGTTAAATGATGTGTATGAGCATATCAGACAATCCGGACAACAGATGTCTGAGAAGATGAAGACCCGTTATGGTCGGAAGGCAAACAGTAGGGGTTTCGATGAAAGTTCTCTGGTGTGGTTGCATAACCCAGTGCGGAGCAAGGGAAAGTCCCCGAAATTGCAAGCAAAATGGGATGGACCATACCGAGTTGTGACCAGGATCAACGATGTCACCTACCGAATACAGAAAGGTCCGCGAGGTGCGCCTAAGGTTGTGCATGTAGACCGATTAGCGCGATATCACGGGACTAATGATGCTCGGGACGAGCATGTCTAAGGAGGGGGCAGTGTTACGCCGGGCATCTAGAATCTTCAAGAAACCTCGCTTAATAACTGAGAAGTACGCGTGAATTCTAGTAGGTACCTAATTCTATTCTGTAGGTAACTACTGCGTCCGGCGTCAGCGGTACTTGCATTGTAATGTCACCCGTATACCTACTGCGTAAAGTAACTTCTTCTTTGTTGGATAATTTATCTTTAAGTTTATTTTTTTGTTAATGTATTTTTCTGGATGCTTTATGGAATAGTAGCGAATTTTCTCGAATATCTTTTGTTTGTTAGTGGTATAAAAGGACCGAGAGAGGTCGCAGCGAGACAGTCTACTTTTAAGCGAGACAACGAAAGGTTCGAAGAGATATCAAGTGCGCTAAAGTGTTCAGTTGTGATTTGCGATTGTTTATAAGTGTTTTGCGAGTAATAAAGTTATTTCGTGTGTTCAATTGGTAGTGCTTTTATTTATCCCATACCCAGCTCGTAACATTATGTAGGTACATTATATTCATGTATTTGGTTCCGGGCTGAAACGATTTTTAAAAAAGATTTTGTTGCGGTATCGTTTTAAACATTACCTAGCAAAATTTTGTTTTCTTAAATAACTTAAAAACTACAATTCACACAAATTTTGCTATTAGTAAACAAATTTCTCCTCATGACTTACAATTTTTTTTTGATAGTCTCATCTCTCTAGCGCACAATATTTTGCTGGGGTAACGCACACATTGATTGATTGATTCGCAGTATTTCTAGTCGCTCACTTAGGAATTTAGGCGCAACCCACTTTTTATAAGCTCGTTCTGGATTTTATTATTAATCAATATTCATCGCTGGTTTATAAATTTTTAGCTTATTACTCAAATTCATACCGCTCAAGTTATTAAAACAGTAACTCATCATCAGTCGCTAAGTTTGTTTTATAATTTCCCTTTACTTTTTATTAAAGATATAAATAAGTCGGTATCAAAATCCATTTTTAACCGACTTCCAAAAAGGAGGAGGTTCTCAATTCGTCTGTATGTTCTCGAATATCTCCGTCATTAATGCACCGATTTAAAAAATTCTCTTTGTATTCGAAAGAGTATACTCGCGAGGTGATCCCATTGTCACTAAGTCAGGATCTGATGTTGGAAACCCTGAGAAATCAAATTACGTTTTTCATATATTTTCTGAAGCTTTAAGTATTTCCGTCTGATAATCGTAATCTCATGTGGCTGCGCTGATGATAGAAGGTACAGCTCCTCAACGGTTTGGAGTTAAAAGAAAATTCCTTCAAAATTATACGTACGTACTTTTTTGTGAAATTAAAACAGACTTCAAAAACATAAAACCGTCTTTCGTATCGGTCCAGGTGGGACGTGGCACGCGTGTGCGCCGAGGGCCCCGAAGACGAGCTGGCGCGGCGTTGCCAGACCGCCGTGCTAGTGACGTCACTGGCGGCGCTGGAGCGCGTGCGCGAGGAGCGGCCGGGCGCGCTGGAGCGAGTGCGCGCCGCCGCCGGCTTCTCGCTCGGCGAGATCGCCGCGCTCGTGTTCGCCGACGCGCTGTCGCTGGAGCGCGCGCTGCGCCTGGTGGAGCTGCGCGCGGCCGCCATGCGCGCCGCCGCGGCCGCGCGGCCCGGCGGCATGCTCACCGTGTGGCTGGCGCCCGACGCGCGCCTCGACCTCGCCCTGCTGCGCGCGCGCGAGCTCGCGGCCGAGCGCGGCGTGCAGGCGCCCGTGTGCCAGGTGGCCAACTACCTGTACCCGGCCTGCAAGGTGCTGGCGGGCGACGAGCAGGCGCTGCGCTTCGTGGAGCGGCGCGGCGCCGAGTTCGGCGTGCGGCGCGCGGCGCGCGTGCGCGTGGACGGCGCGTTCCACACGCCGCTGATGGCGCGCGCGGAGGCGGCGCTGCGCGAGGCCTTGCGCGCGGTGCCGTGTCGCGCGCCGCGCCTGGCGGTGCACTCGTGCGTGGACGGCAGCGCGTACCGCGACGCGGGCGGCGTGCGGCGCCAGCTGGCGCGCCACGTGACGCGGCCGGTGCGCTGGGAGCAGACGCTGCAGGCGATGTACGCGCGGCCGCGCGGCGACTCGTTCCCGCTGACGCTGGCGCTCGGTCCGGGCGCGGCGCTGCGCTCCACGCTGCGCCAGGTGAACGCGCGCGCGTGGGATTGCTCGGTGCAGATAGACGTGTGAGCTATACGCACGCACGTCGTACGGTGGTCGCTGTTCGGTGCGAGATACGTTCAGACGCGCGCTACGTGAATAAAGCCGCCGAGAAAGCAAAAATTATTACTCGTTTGAAAGGAAAGTATTGCATCGGACATCTGTGTTTTTGTAATTGTTAGTTTTAGGATCTGTATAAAGTAAGCTAAACAAAAAAAAATTGCATAAAATAAATCATATTGTTATTAGTTTATTTTCTCTATTCATTTCAATACATAATACATACAAGGGTGTATAGGTACCCTTAACGCAAACGAAAGCCTGATATTCTGCCCACCATTAGGATACTTTTTCGCTTCTAGACTATACCTGGGAAACCACAGGTTCTGGAGATATTGAAGGTCAAAGTGTCAACTTTTGTTTCTAGTTTTTTACACTATTTGTATTCGCAAAGCAATATTAAAAATTTTTCGTCTAAACAAACATTATCATTTTTTTTTTAAATTTTCTTAACAAATTACGAGTTTGTAGTTACAAAAAAGTCATGGATATTAAGCGCGCGCACACACGCAGCGAAGTCGTTCACGCACACAAGCGCGTCGTATCAGCTGTGCCCGCTGTGCGCGTAACCTCGGCTCATTCGACTATTCGAGTTCAACGTATGAATTCGAGCGGCCCGGTAGGCACCCGCGCAGTGGGACTCAGCTGATCGGTTGAAGGATATTTATTTATTTGCAATAATGAACAGTTTTCGATATCAGTTGTCTTTAAAAAAAAACGCAAAGTGCGACTAACTTGCGAAAGGTAGGTGTACTGTTCAGTACACCCCTGCCTAGCGCTTCGTGGATTACAAGGGTGATTTTATGTTACCTATCAATTTATCATTGAATTTTGCCAAAATAATAATATTTGTAATTAAAAGTCATTCTAACCCATCCCAAGATAAGTCTTGAAATTAATTTTTGAAGCAGGTATTGAAATGAAATAAACTAAACTTTTTTTATTCAACCAAACAGTTAACGACTTAGTGATAATCTCTAGCAATGAGTACTCTCAAAGCAAGGGATATTTTTTATGCATGCAATATCTACTTACCTTCTCGCCGCTTCTACCATAGCGATAACGTTTGTAACTTTGAACGCTAGCGGCCATACGGTAATACCTACAAGGGCCACAAGTTACAACCCGGTTGAAGAGAATTTACGTACCTAATCGTTGATGATTGTTGTTTAGCAATTGAATGATCTGAGTACCTACTCAAATGCTCTTTAAATACTCATACTTTACTAGGTACCAAAGCTACTTTACAATTTTTAGTTTTTATTCACAAAATTGCAATGATAAATAGAACTTTAAGGACATCTACATCCTATTCCACTTTTAACCCTTATGACTTTTGCAATAAGGTGGCCCGTTACAAGGACGACAGATGGACTCTACGGTCAGTAAAGTGGTCTGGGCCAAAAGGCACCAGATCAAGAGGTAGACCAAGGGCCAGATGGGCAGACGAAATTGCAGCGTGCGCGGGCAGAAGTTGGCTGGACAGAGCTAATGAAAGAGAAGGATGGCATTCCTTGGGGGAGGCTTTTACCCGAACGGGGTCCATGCATTAATTAATTAGGTATTTGAAATTAAAGCAAACAATAATGAAACTAATAACAAAATAGAATTTATAATTAGAAATCAAATTCATCTTAACAATAAGTGGAATAAATGTAATTGAATTTTTGTAGGTTATTAAGTTACCAATTGTTATAGTTTGATATGTACTATGCATGGAATTAATTTCAATAAAGCTTTATTATTATTATTATTAATCGTTGATGATTGTTGTTTAGCAATTGAATGATCTGAGTACCTACTCAAATGCTCTTTAGATACTCATACTTTACTAGGTACCAAAGCTACTTTACAATTTTTAGTTTTTATTCACAAAATTGCAATGATAAATAGAACTTTAAGGACATCTACATCCTATTCCACTTTTAACCCTTATGACTTTTGCAATAAGGTTGAAAATTGATCATCAGACATGTTTGTGAATTGGTAAAAATAGCACGCGTTATCGTTAGATGTGCGGACTTCAAAGCGGCTGCCGCATACCGACTCGGCGCGCGTGCGGCTAGGGTTGCCATCTGGTCCGGGTTTCCCCGGATTTGTACCAGTTTTGAGGGCATCCGGGGAGCGTCCGGGCGGGGTTTCATTTGTAGTTCGGGAATAACACAATTTTTAACAAACGGTTAAGATAAGATTTTGCTTTGTTATGTACCTAGACACAGATTAGTACAGATACTTCACTCAGTAGAAAATGTCCAATACCTATTACGATAATTGCCTACTCCCTCGCGTCAACAACCACTGTATGCTAAAATGCGCCTAAATGCAGCGTACAGCAGTGATTGCTTCGCACCGCGCGATTCCACAGTAATCGCAGGGCTGCCTCTTCGATAAAATTAAATAATTTATTTATTATGTGTGTTTGCGTTTGAAAAAATAACCTCATTTTTGGTGCTTTTTATTTTTGTACCGTATCGAATTAATAGTAAACACGTATAGTATACGTAGTGTAATTTAATGCCCCTCTCTCATATCAAATCTGTATATAAATGACATCTTTATGATGACTGATTTTTTTGTAAAAGATCACACGAAGGTTATAAAATGAAATGTTCACTATGAGTGCACATTAAATCGCTCGATTCTTGACACGCCAACAAACTAAATAAAAGAACGTAACATATTATATGGTAATAATTTATTTACTTAATTAATATAATTCATAAAAGAACTGTACCATGATTTAAATCAATCAATTATGATTTATTCCGATTGTTAAAAACACTTCGTCCGTGAATATGTTTTACAATAAAAATCTTAGGCTAGATCATCTTACTAAAGATCGAAGATTTACTTTCAAGAGATTCCTGAAGCAATCGTAACGGACACGACCTGAATTAAATATGTGCTAATGAAAGTCGTCATGAATAAAACATCGCTAATGTTGTGCGCTTCGTTAACAAATGTACGTATAACATCAGTGTACAGTCTCTGGCCAGCATTATCTGACCTTTCTTGTCACACCGCTGCTGGCCACTGACTGTACCTATTATATGAAAAATACACGAAGTATACATAATCTCTTAGTCTTCTTAAAGTCGGTTTAGAGAAACAGCACAGGATGCAGTACAAGTTTTGTTGACACTTTTATAATTGACTGACGACTACATCTAGACGACTACGACCGAGAATAACAATTACTTGACTTAGCCTAAACATAATAATTATGTACATTTTATATGTTCGTGTTTTATTATTAAAATCTATCAAGTCGCGACAAAGACGACAATCGCGAAAATAAGTCGTCTAGCCGATCGAACGTGGAAGTGAACGGTCAGCATGTCGATAAAAAATAGAATTTATAATTCGCTAAATAATTATTTACACACTTGGAGAAATAAATGGACACTAGGAGACGCCAGCGGACAGGCCGCACGATCACAGGTTGAGCGGGTTGCTAGTGGGCTGCCCGCCCGCCGCCGCCACGGCACTGCCGATGTCGGCCAGCCGCGCGAACTGCCGCAGCGAGCGCGGCTCGCGCGTCGCAGCCAGCAGCCGCGGCATCCGCGTCACCGCCTCCTCCGCCCACGCCTCCGCCAGGCGCAGCTCGTGCGCGGCCGAGGGCAGGCGCAGGCGCGCGGCGCGGCTGGCGCGCGACAGGACGGCGGCCGCCGTGTACGCGTCCACGGCGGACGACGCCAGGCGGTTGAGCACGAACTGCCGGTCCACGATGTCGCGGCCGTGTCGCACCAGCGCGGCCTCCACGCTGCGCCCGTGCTCCAGCACGCAGCGGCCCAGCTCGGCCGCCAGCGGGCGCAGCTCGGGCGCCACGTGCGGCGCCAGGTCGGGCCCGCGCGCCAGCCCGACGGCCCCGGCGGCGCGACGGCCTGCCTCGCTGAAGATGAGGCTGAGGTGCGCCGTGGGGTTCTTGAAGGCGCGCTGCAGCTCCTGCAGGTGCGAGCCGGCGAACTGGATGCCCGTGAGCGCCACGAACAGACGCAGGATGTCGTTGGTGCCCTCGAAGATGCGGAAGATGCGCAGGTCGCGGAGTACGCGCTCCAGTCCCGTGGCCTTCATGAAGCCCATCCCGCCCAGGATCTGGATGGCCTCGTCCACCACGGCCCACGCGGAGTCAGAAGCGAACACCTGCGACAGCGAGCGCGTGAGAACGAGCCACCCATACGGAACTTCCACATACGTAGAATCAGTGATGACATGAATGAAAGTTCAGTTCCCAGGAATTATTAGCCGAGACCAGATATTCGAATGCATATTGACATAAAGCAAGCGAGCGAGCGAGTGTTCAAGTATGGAGAGCGCGACAATACGGAAAATGTCCCAGTTCCTTTTTCAATAAATTTTATTGTTTTAATTTGAAAAATGAATTTCCAAAATTTTGACATATTTAAATCTAGGTTTTACAAGAAACTTCGGACCTCTACGACGCTTTTTCAGCGAGATATCGGCGATAACGTATTTTTCACCGTTTCAATGGAGCGGCCATGGCGTTTTAGTCTTATAGCACCTAAAATATAAACCTAGGGTTTTTTTTGTATTTTTACATGATTTGACAAATTCAAATCTATGTTTTACAAGAAACTCCAGACCTCTACGATGCTTTTTCAGCGAGATATCGGCGATATCGAAGTGGCCGCGTGGTCGAAATGCACACGTTGTATGGTCTTAAACAATTCAGGTTTAATACAACTTTTCTAGAGTAGGTTAAAAAATATTCCAAATTATTTAAAAAGATTTGTATTATTGCAAAACCAAAATTCTTAAGCGAGACTATTAAAAATTATAATAATAATGTTAAAACCACTTGGAAAATCATTAACAATGAAACGGGTAAATTTGTTAAACAAGATAATCACCTCGAGATCATGGTGGGTAACAAATTAGTTAATGAAGCTGCCGACGTAGCCGAGGCTTTTAATGAGTATTTTGCCAGCATACCTATAGCGACGACTCGTTCCCTGAGTTCGTCGCCGTCTAAAGCCGAAGATCTTTTGCATAGCAGCGTGTCTAAATGTGGTAATGTATTTAGTTTCGAACATGTAACACCTCGTGATGTAGTTAACGTTTTTAATTCACTTAAGTCTAAAAACACAGATGATTACTGGGGCATTTCTATCAAACTTTTGAGTAACATAATCGGCATTGTAGCCCCTGTCTTGCTGTTACTTTCAATAAATGCGTCGATTTGGGAACTCTCCCTGACCTTATGAAGAGCAGTAAAGTCATCCCTCTATTTAAATCAGGCACTAAAAATGATATTGGTAACTTTAGAAAAATTTCTATTTTACCTGCTTTTAGCAATTTTTGAAAAACTAATTCTCAAACAGTTGTTAGTATCATATCATTTTAATTTAAATAATCTCCTTCATAATGATCAATATGGCTTTACAAAGGGTCGTTCGACTACGGATGCAGGTGCTGCTTTGTTAAAAAACGTATTTGACGCATGGGAGAACACGCAAAATGCAATCGGGGATTTCTGCGATCTCTCTAAAGCTTTTGATTGCGTACATCACGACACACTTTTACGGAAACTGCGTTATTACGGTGTTCAAAATGAGGCTCTAAATGTGATAGATTCGTATTTGCAAAATAGATTCCAATGTGTAGACGTAAATGGCGCGAAATCTTCCGGGCTACCGGTTCGGCTAGGTGTACCTCAAGGTTCAATACTGGGTCCGTTTTTATTCTTGGTATGATCTACCATACTATTTAAAGGGTTTTTGTGAAGTAGTACTATTTGCAGATTCGCCAATTTTAAACAGGCCATTGTAATAGCTAATCGCCATGGCATTGGCCAATGTGATGCAGTGGCCAAGTCAATCTTGTATTTAAAACATCAAAAGTTTTTAAGTAGGGATTAAATATATTAACTGACTTGGTATTACATGGATCTCACTACTTTTCACGGTAAAAGTGAGTTGCTCGGCTTGGCTTTTTTTACAAGCTTTGTTTTTGGTGGGATCTCATTTCTTTTTATAGCGTCTCTTATTCTATCTATTTCATTTAATGAATCAACAATACATAGGTTTATTCGAATTTGAAGCAGTCTTATTCACCGGTTTGAAGTACTGCTAAAGTATCTACTCGACAAGCTGAATCAAACGAGTAAAAACTCGACAAGGTCAAGTCGTTTTATAACGGAATTCCTATGGCCACCTTCAAGCTCCATCAACAGATCTTGGAGACCATCCAAAGACAAAGTACTCGTCAAAACGAATCAAACGAGTCTTAACTCGATGGGTTATGTCGTTCTAAAACGGAGTTCCTATGGCCACCTTCCAGCTCCATCTTCAGATCCTGGTTACCAAATAAAGACAGAGTCCTCATCAAGACAAATCAAATGAGCTCAAACTCGATGGGGTTATGTGGTTTTATAACGGAATTCCTATGGCCACCTTCCAGCTCCATCATCAGAACTATTCAGAACCCAGAACATCATCTAAAGACAAACTACTCGACAAGACAAATCAAACGAGTCCAAACTCGATAGGGCTATGTCGTTTTATAACGGAATTCCTATGGCCATCTTCCAGCTCCACCAACAGACCCTGGACACCATCTTAAGACAAACTACTCGACAACACGAATTAAACGAGTCCAAACTCGATGGGGTTATGATATTCTAAAATGGAGTTCCTATGGTCAACTTCCAGCTCCATCATCAGATCAGTTCCATATCATCATAATATTGCATTGATAGGCGATATACATATCCGTGCAAAATTTCAGATCAAGCAGAAACTATGAAGTATGTTTAATTTAATAACTCGTAAAATCCATTCACTGAAAATGTAAGTTTAACTTTGTAATCCTATACAATTATATGGGATTACAAAGTTATTTATGCAGTTAGTTTAACTAGTTTTAGTACTTTTTTAGTTTTTCCATGGTTTATACACTAAACACTAATTGTGTTCTAAATTTGAAGCTTCTATGTCTGCTAGAAGTGCCTTACTTTTGATGATCGGTTAATCAGTCAGTCAGTCAGTCAGTGAACTTTGATTAGATATACTTCATAAACTAATGGTTCAAATTTAATGAAATTTTAAATGTACCGTGTTTATACAATGCCTAATTGGTTAATAAGAAACTTCAGGCTAAAATTCAGGCTTCTAGTTTTATCCACAACGAAGTTATAGGAGGTCGAAAATGGCCTGAACTGGTTCGAGAAAAGGATAGTACGGCCGTGCCGCTTTATTGCTCGACTTGGCGGGGGCACTGCAGTGCCCCCAGATTTTGTAGCTTATAAATACACGTACCTAAATATGCATCCGAATATCTCGAATTGTCAGTCAATAGATTGCTTCCGCGATGAACTAGGAAACATGAGAATACTTTTTCGATGAACGTCAGTGCGTCTGCAATGCCGTCAAGAATCAAGGCTCACCTTGGAGATGGCGGCCTCGAGGTGGTAGTCCTGCGCGCCCGAGTCCATGTTGCCGCTCACCATGTAGGCCACGGACTCCGTGGCGTACTGCAGCAGCGCCATGCGCGCCAGCTTCTCCTGGATGGTGCCGAAGTCCGCGATGCGCTTGCCGAACTGCTCGCGCGTGGCGGCGTGCTCGGCCGCCTGGCGCAGGGCGGAGCGCTGCGTGCCGGCCAGGGCGGCCGCCATGCCGAAGCGCCCGTTGTTGAGGATGTTCATGGCCACCTTGAAGCCGTTGCCCACACCGCCCAGCACGTTAGCCACGGGTATCTTGACGTCCTCGTAGTACACCTCGGTGGTGTTGGAGCACTTGATGCCCATCTTGTTTTCGGGCGGGCCGGACGACACGCCGCCGAACGCACGCTCCACAATGAACGCCGTCACCTGATGATTAATCATTATTAACTCATTGAAGGCCATGAAGAAATAGGATAATATTTCACCAAAAAATATAATTAGTCCGTCAGATAGATTTTCGTTAGATCGGATAAAGTGCTTCGAAAAGTCGTGTCAAGTCGTGTGACGTCACAAGGTTAGTACTTTTTTACCCAGAAAGTGACGCCACAAGCTCCAACTCATGATCTTTGACAAGTTTTGTTTTCGTAAATTTTTACCCACTAAAAATAAAACTTGTAAAAAAAGTAGTTAAAAAACCCGACTGAAAAAACTGAAAAGCAAAAAACAAGCACATTTTTAATTAAACAAAACTTGGAAGCAGGCGGGGTCCATTCTATTTTCATTTCATAATTTAATATTCAAATGAACCCCGCTTAGTTTTTTAACAACATTCTTTTATTTCCAACTTTTTATAAAATTCTTCGCAGGTGATTTAACTTTTGTGTTTGCTTTGGGATTTGTGTCTTTGAATTTACTTTAAACATATAAGTGTCATATATTTTTGTAATCTCGTTTTTTTTTTAATACAAACTCAATCTCAAAGCATTTATTTCAATTAAACTATTACTGGCACTTTTGAATGTCATACGAACAATTCATATAACAAAACTACGAGTGCAATACGTCATTCCGAAAGCCACCACGCCGAACCACACGCCGCCGAATGACCGCAACGACGAACACTGCGAGTACGAAAGCACGCAGCGACGCACTCCGCAGCAACGAATGCACGAGACTTCGAATCACGGAACAACGAATGCACGCCGCAACGCGCAACCGCCGCCCCGCGACCCGGAGCCCCGCGCACCCGCCGCCACCCCGCACCCACAGCACTGCCGCCGGTAACATCCAGCGCCGCGCAACCCGACGCAGCAACCCCCGAAACGACGCATTGCACTCCTAAGCTACAGTCACAGTCACAAAGCATTATAACTTGTGAAAGTACTGTAGTTGCCAGTTCCCTAGCGTAGATCTCAATGGAGAAGAACGGGCAAGAAACTCCATGGACACTCTTTTCAATCAGAATATTGTTACAAAATCTTGGTACATTACATCATTCATGTTGAGATGGTATATTATGTGAGAACTATGTAGCAAGACGTGCAAGTTAAGAGCGTCCGGAGTAAAAAGATATAATAAATAAAACAAATCATATTTATATATATTTATAAACCATGGCAACTAAGAGATGACCAGTCTCCACTGACAAGTGACAGCGCCTGTTTAGCACCATTCAACTCAACCATTTTGAAGGGAGCTAAATGATCCGACACACGCGCCACAGCATGACATTCTCTCAGCAACTAGGGCAAAGTCACAAAAAAAAACTAAATGTAAAAAGTGGCTTTATACACTATACAGTACATACACAGTACATAGTACTCACACATGTGCTATGCAATTATAATACTAGCTGACCCACGCAACTTCGTCTGCGTCACAATAATATATAGCTTACAAACTTCCTCGTTAGATCGACTATTCAACATAGTAATATTTTTTCAATTAGTTTTCTAATGTGGACAAAATTTTCAAAGTTGTCGGAGTAATTTTGTTGAATCGCAACAAACAAAAAATCTAATCTTTCCTCTCTATAATATTAGTTTAGATTACCTAATATACAAGGTGTCCAGTAAATAGCACGACATACTGCAGGGGTTGATAGGTTGGGTTACTACCTATCAATATAACACAATATTTGTTCAGCAAAATCTTACGGATTTACAGTTTTACAAAATTTTCCGAAATATCGAAAAATCTCTACTTTGAAACAGATTTTTAAGCATCTCGTAATGAAAAAATCCTTTTCTAGAACTTTTTTTACATCAAATTATTCGTGAATAGTTACTCTACTCATTATAAGTTTTTTGAAGAAATAGTTTTTTTTGTTAAAATTTTCACAGAACAATTTTCTTTTCGCATAACTTTAACCTACAGTGGTGAAAAAAAAATGTATGTGGCAGTTTTGTACAACAAACTTAAAAGATAGCCTGTTTAATGGTGATTTAGGAAAGATACAATACTAGTGCATTTTCATTAAAAAAAATACAAATTAATGCTATTTTAGTTCCAGAGAAGCTGATTTTGTTGAAAATGTAATTAACGTAATTTTGACAAAAACCACTATGAGAATAAGTAATAGCTGCTCATTTACGCGAATTATTATAAAACTAGTTGTGACACGTAAAATGCGACATGCACGCGTAATGACGTAAAGGTTTTTACCTGCTCGCCGACCGACCTGCTCATTATGGCCGGGAAGTAAGAGCCTACTTAGATGAAGCTTATCCAGGCAGGTGGATTGGGCGACTGGGACCGAAAAGGATTTTTTCATTACTAGATGCTTAAAAATCTGTTTCAAGGTAGAGATTTTTCGGTATTTCGGAAAATTTTGTAAAACTGTAAATCCGTAAGATTTTGCTGAACATATATTGTGTTGTATTGATAGGTACCCTAGCTATCACCCCCTGCGGTATGTCGTGCTATTTACTGGACACCCTGTATTATTAAAGTGACAATTACTATACGTACATACCATCATCATCATAATCATCAGCGTTATATTAGTCCCACTGTAGGGACTCAGGCCTCCTCTCTAGGAGAGGGATGGGCTATAATCCAACACGCGGGTTGCGGATTGGTAGATGTCACATATCTTCGTTCATTCATTTTTGGTTCTAAGATATGCCGGTTTCCTCACAATGTTTTCCTTTACCGTTTTAAGAGCAGTGGCACCTGATGAAATAAATTACACAAAGTAAAGCGCCTGCCTGGGTTCGAACCCACAACCAACTGTTCGTAAGTCGGGGCCGCCACCAGTGAGCCACCACTGCTCACAAAACAATAGACAAAACACCTTGCAAATATTATGGTACAATAAGTATTTGGAATTTGAATTTCCCGGAGGCCAGAATCCACGGCCACGTATCTACACGGGCCAGCGCAGCGGACCGCGTAATTATTTTGTCGCGCGGACATTTTTACATTGCGATATCTTCTAAGATATTTGTTTAAACTATGTAGAGTAAAAAGCACAAATATTCTATATTAAATTTCCGTTCTAACAAACCCATTTATTTAGGTATAGATTAATACCATATGGGTTAAATAAGCTTCACAAAAAATAGCTCTATTGAACCTAACCTTTCAATGGTAAAAAATGGTTACAGTGAGTTTGCTGTCGCGGACTTTTTTGTAGAACTTTTAAAGAGGAACATTTCTTTAATACATCATATTTGCATAACTTAAACCATTTTCGCAGCGCACGCAACGGAAGCCCTCAATAAGGAATATCGTTTCCCGTTTGTGCAACATTTTTCATTTATGCTCCACTCCTTTTGGTACTAGCGTGATGTTATATAGCCTAAAGCCTTCCTCGATAAATGGACTATCCAATACAAAAATATTTTTTCAATTCCCACCAGTAGATCCTGAGATCTTAGCGTTCAAACAAACTCTTCAGCTTTATAATATTAAGTAATGATTAAGATATCGAATCTAAATAACGCAAAGATATTTTTACAATCTTCTGTAGCTTCTACAATAACTTCACATGATAATCGATTTATTTGCCCCTATGGTTGTGGAGCAGGACCAGCATTGAGCCAAGCATTTTTATCATCAATGTAATCCCCCAACTTATAGTATGCTTGCCTACATAGTGTGCGTTTTATACAAGATTTCGTCTCATTTCGTTGAAGAATGTGAGGGGGTATTTTATTGTAACATTTTAAACAGTACCCCATGAAAGATGAGTCTACTTTAGCTAGCCTGAAACCTGGCTGAACTAGTTGGTCCCTATTTCTCGTATTATAGTGGTGTCTATCACCTCTTTTGCTAAATAAATGTAGATTTCTCCTGTGCTATTTTTTGAAATACGCTATATCCCCCAAAATCTCAAATTTCTTTCCATTTTAATGTAGCCAGTGACACTCGCGCCATCAAGACGAATATAACGACGTATATTTTATTCTAATCTCTTCATCCGTTGAGGAGTTATGAGAGAACAAAGAAACAGACATACACGCTAAACACACATAACCCTCCTTTTGGGCTTCGCCGCAGTCGGGTAAAAACGACGAATTAGTTTATTAGAGGCTATCTCATTTTCTCATGGCTTGGTTTTTTAGTTATTAAATTAGAAGTTTGATCCCGTGGCCAATCAGAGATCGGAACAGAGATGGAATGTTACCTTATCGACAGTCTTGCCATCCTTCTCGATGGGCGTCTGCGCGAACACCGTCATGATTTCTGCGATGCCTCCGTTGCTGATCCAGATCTTGGAGCCGTTGAGAACCCAGTGCTTGCCGTCAGACGACAGTACCGCGCGAGACCTGCACACACACAAACACACTCGTCAGGACTCAGGTGCTACGATAGTGAACACTGTACATGTGTTGCGTGATACGCACTTGATGGAGCCGGCGTCGGACCCCGATGAGGGCTCGGTGAGGCAGAAGGCGGCGTACTCGCCGCCCGTGACGCGCGGCAGGTAGGCCGCCTTCTGCTCGGGCGTGCCGAACAGCAGGATGCCCTTGAAGCCGATAGACTGGTGCGCGCCCAGCGTGATGCCCACGCCCAGGTCGTGCGCGCCCACCACCTCCACCAGGCGCGCGTACTGCGTGTTGCACAGCCCCAGCCCGCCCAGCTCCGACGGCACCTGCAGCCCGAACGCGCCCAGCTCCCACAGCCCCGACACCGTGTTCGCCTCGATCTGCGAGTCCGCATCGTTCTTGGCGGGGTCGTTCACCTGCGGCACACGAAACAACCAGATGCTCTGGGTACACTCTAATACTACACTTGGGGAAATAATAATGGTTCCGAAGAACAAATTAATCTCCAGCGATCTGTGGCCGACTATTATTCTAATTAACCAGCGTTATAATGAATTACCGACAAAAAACCCAAAACATAAACGAACAACAAATAACAGCATGTTCAAATTACATTTTCTCTTATAACAAAAACTTAACTTCTGGATAGAATACCGAACCTCCGACAAAATTACTAAGTTACCGACAACAGAGGTTTTGTCAAAATAATGGGTTGGCTTTAGTATCCTTTAGCAGACGAAGGGGGTTAGAAGTGGTTAAATCTGGTAGAGGGTGGGGCCCGATTATAACGCTACCACTCTTATTACAAGGTAATGGATATTTTTCCAGGAATGTACAAAAATTGTTTCTAACCTCAAATCAGGTAAAAAGCGAAGTGTAAACGTTATTAGGAGAAACGGAACGTTAAAAAGGGCGATCGACTACCGAATGTATTTTATTATATCGTCTGTGGTGTACATTGTCATACCAAATCAGAGAAAAGGAACGCAAAAAAAAACTTTTTGGTATTTGCGTCATGTGCCATTTGTGAATATCTGTAGAGAACAGATGTAGGCGTGATACTTCCTGGCCGCGCCACAGTCGCATTTTGAATTGGGGTTAATGCGAAAAATTTGTTCGTAAAATGTTTATTATTGTCCATAAAATAAAAAAATAAGTACTACAAAGGGTCTCGAGTTATTTGTGTATTTGTGAGGAAGCATGAAACTGCAAAGTTTACCTCGGGCAAACTTTGCAGTTTGGTAAGAACAACTTTGAGAGGGAGGCTAGCAGAAGAATTCAGCTGGGCTGGGCGGCGTTTGGGAAACTTCGTCGAGTCTTCTCGTCGCGTATTCCCCAGAGCCTTAAGACTAAAGTCTTTAATCAGTGCGTCCTACCTGTTATGACTTACGGAGCCGAGACGTGGACACTCACGGTACGGCTGGTCCATCAGTTCAAGGTCGCTCAGCGAGCTATGGAAAGAGCTATGCTTGGAGTTTCTCTGAGGGATCGAATCCGGAATGAGGTGATCCGGCAGAGAACTAAAGTTGTCGACATAGCTCACAAAATAAGCAAGTTGAAGTGGCAATGGGCCGGCCATATCTGTCGCAGAACCGATAACCGTTGGGGTAGACGTGTTCTTGAGTGGAGACCGCGAATTGGCAAACGTAAGGTGGGACGCCCTCAGGCTAGGTGGAGCGACGATCTTCGCAGGGTGGCTGGTAGCAGCTGGATGAGAGTTGCCGAGGACAGAGAAAAGTGGCGTGCAATTGGAGAGGCCTATGTCCAGCAGTGGACTGCTATAGGCTGATGATGAGGAAGCATGCTTCCTGGCACCGCCACCGCGTACACTGCGATAAATAGGAAATTCATATACAAACTCAATGGTAAAAAATTGTTCGTCTATTGTTCATTCTATTGATGACGAGACATACTGCAAATGTGTGTTTGTTCTATTGGTAATGAGAAATACAAAATTTACGTCCAAATAAAATTCGTGGCACAAATGTCTGACACTGAGTCATAGTTTATGTAGCAGTGTCATGTTCATGTCAAAGAGTAAAACATTTATATGCGCAGACTTGACACTATCAACGTATTCAATGCTTGACCACGAATCCTCTACATGTAAGTCAAAATTGATAGTAGGTTGTACAATATTTGAATATAAAGGGTGTAAAAGTACCCTAAACGCAAACGAAGGGCACTTGTTCTCCCCACCACTGCGATCATTTTTTTTGTTCTAGACCATACCTGGGAACCCCCTAGTTACGGTGATATTGGGGGTCAAAGTTCCTAATTTTGCACAGCTGTTTTTGAAAATGGCAGAATGGCGGGAAAACGCCGAGTTGGTTGTTGTATCAATCCTGCGAGCTCAATCGTACATGAGACGTTAAGAAATCAAGTGTTATAACTCCTGCTGTGTTCATAAATATTAGTCTAGTCTTAATTGTGAAGTGTACCTACCTATTTTTTTTTTTTTGAACCATGTACCTAAGTAACGGTTAATTTTCATAATTAAAACTATCACTAGATTCTGTGCAAGGGTACAGAGTAAACATATAATGATATGTACGTTACTACCCGTTTTTTTTTTTTTGGTGGGTGTAAAATCATCGAATAACCCCTCCCGCTCTTGGGCAGAGCGAAAGGGAGTGTCAGACTTCTACTGACTAAAAACCACCCATGTTCCTTCTTCGCCCTCTATGTCGAGGCCGCGATAACCAGTGGACTACCCGCGGCCCCCCGACAGGCGTCGGCCCTTTCGGGCCCCTCCCATGTTGCTGACATCTCTTTGAGGCGCGCGTGGAACACGAACGCGCCGTCGACACGGCCTGTTTTCGTCGTGAGACGGACGGACGGTGAGTTAGCCCATCACTCACCGTCCACAGGCCCGCATCTACGGTGGCCGGAGGTCATCGCGGGACACCCGACGCCCGGAGCGCCTCCCGCGGCGGCTGGGACGAGAGGTTCTCTCCCTCTCGCGTTCCGCCACCTCCTTCGCTAGCATCACTGCTTCGCAGAAGGAGGCGACGGCGTCCCATTTCTCCTCGCCCCGGACCATGGCTTGCACCAGGGCCGGGCGCGAGAGGTCGCCGCCGCCGATATGTTACTACCCTAAAGCGAATACTTACAAGTACTTACTTACGAGTATTTGAAAATTTGAATCAACATTCACTAAATCAGCCATATACATTCTATCACAGAATCCATTATATTCGAGCCTTAATTTATTATTATTATGCCTCGAATTAGATTGTACAGTATACAAAAAATAGATTGCATCACGAAGCTGAAACTGATCCAACTGTGGATTACTATACCTAACGGCAGAAACTAACACAACTTATGTTATTTAAGGAAATTAAAATATTGTTCCAGTTTAATTACATTTTTATTTATTTTTTAGTAAGTACACACGTACAATACCAAGTAGGCAGAATAATAAGATTATGTCGCATCTGCACGCATTGATAGTAATCTATGAGAACATGACCCCCCCCTGCCTGCCCCGCTGTCAACATAGTTGGAGAGCTGGCACCGATTTTTGAGTAGGTATTTGAGGCAAGCTGAAAACTTGTCACACACACTACCTATAACACCCCAATATGGAACTGCAGACCTGGCTGGTGAGTAGCGGGGCTAAATCAACCTCTTTTTTTTAAATATTATTTTTTTATTCCCAAAAATATGTTTGAGGCATTAAGCAATTTTTATACGTTGCAGTGTAATGTTTAATGAATAAAATAAAAATAAGCCAAAAGATTTAGATTATTAGAATATTTATTAGATTATGATTTAGATTTTTTTATTTATTTGATTTGGCACAAATTCCCGACAGATTAAAACATGCAAAAATAAAACCAACAGGCAAAAATAAAATGCTTTACGTCCTATTTTCAGACCTACTGAATACACACACAAATATAAAAATCGGTCAAGCCGTTTCCGAGAACTATGGCAACTAACACTGTGACATGAGATTTTTTTTAAATACAAGATTTATCATGTAGATAATGACTTTTGCTCTATTTCTCATTACCAATAGCCGTACAATTGTTAACAATGGAATTTGCACATAAATTTGTTAGGGCTGGCCCAAATGCGCTTCATAAGAGAAGCACAACGTTTCCGCTGATGATGATGATGGTATGAAACCCATCCACGCTTTTCATCGCAAACATAGCCGAAGCGCTGTAGTGGCGCGGCAGCCCGAACAGCATCCTGAACGCGTTATTAAAAAAAATACATAAAAATATTGTATTTCTGTAAGTATACATTTTGATTTAGAATACTGTCAAAAAAACAGGCATTTTAATTACTTTGGCATGTAGTTCTAGTGCTCCAAATATGAAGTTTTCAGCTTGCCTCAAATACCTACCCAATAATCGGTGCCAGCTCTCGGACTATCAAGCGCGCGCAGTAGTACGTAGTACATTATACCTCAATGCGGTTATATTAATTATATCTAAATTTCCAATAGAACAAATACCCATTTGCAGTATGTCTCGTCATCAATAGAATGAACAATAGACGTAGATTTTGTATATGAATTTCCTATTTATCGCAGTGTGGCGTTGCCAGGAAGCATGCTTCCTGGCACCGCCACCGAATTTCTTAAATAACTCGAGACCCTTTATAGTACTTATTTTTTTATTTTATGAACAATAATGAACATTTTACGAACAAATTTTTCGCATTAATCCCAATACAAAATGCGACTGTGGCGCGGCCAGGGAGTATCACGCAAGATGTAGATATAAAAAAATAGTCGACGTCGACGACGCCTTTGTTAATATTGTTTGGAAGCAAATTTAGACCCACACGAGATTTTCCCCCACCGTAGTAGGTGATTTTAAGTGTTTTGAGCTTAGATTACAAATATCTGTAAGTATAATTCAAGATAATATATGATGCAAAAGTTATTGTTACAAGTACATTTATATTATTTATATTTTTTATAAGTTTCTGTATAACCACTCGGAATAATATTTTCACTATAATGTTACAGTTAAAATAGCACCACAGTCTATGAAATACGAAAGGTAATTTATGAATAAATAGTAGGCAAGTAAAGATAAAAATTACAAAGCATAGTTTTCAGTAAAATGTAATTTATGCTGGTAGAAAAGTATTATAGCAATAAACAGTCAATGTTTATTTTTCGAAGATTTCAGTATCTCATTCGGTCGTTTCGTCATTTTTATTCGGACAAAAGTAGTCGGAAAGTTAGTATATTAGGCAGTAGATTTAATATTTTAAGTAAGGACAATTCTTCTTTTTTTGTCGAAACTGTTATTACTACCCCTACACTTGTAATGATTGCATTCCAATTGACAAACAATTGAATCGAAGACAATGCAGTGGAGTTGGAGATACCTCTTGGAAGAACTTCTCGACGGGCGGCACGAGCTCTTGCAGCGTCTGGCGCTGGTCGTCGGACAGCGGCTCGGGGTAGGGGAACACTTGCGCCGTCTCCAGACGGCCGCGGAACAGGTTGAGCGTGAAGGAACCGCTCTCGCGCGCCGCGCCGCGTTTCTCTGCCGGCGACGAGCGCGCCTCCGTAGCCAGCCATCTGCAGCTGCCGAGTATACACGTGCTTTAACATCTTATCCATAAAACTACAATACTCATACCAATCATTTGAAAATGCTCAAAATGATAAACGGATGCACAACTAGAGAACAACATAGAAAATCAAATCCTAATTCTAATTTCTCAAAACATTCATTTCGACGTCTCAGAGTGTCAAGAGTGATTATTTGATGAAAAAGGCATTCTTGACACTTGTATGAACTGAGACGGTGGCTTTGGTGGTTTTACTGCCGCGAATCCAATTTTATTTAACATACGAATACGACTTGACACTGACCGGGAAATTGCAAAAAACGTAAGGAAATTCGAATTTCGCAGGCTACCTCGTCGCCTTTACCAGAGCGTTCTCGCTTAGTGCGGAACGTCAAGAAGTAATTGTTTGCAATCTATACTCACACAGAAGCGTGCGTAACTGTTTGCGTAGAGTTGCTGCGTACGCCTCAGACCAAATAAAAAGTAAAGACGGAACTCTGCGAACAGCTAAGTGAGGCCGGCCAAACTACGCCTCGCCGTGTACATACACAATTCACGCACACACGTACAACATAAACTCCGCCTTGGTCTTAAACTTTTTATTTGGTCTGAGACGTGTGTGCGTGTATGCGAGGCGTAGTTTGACCGGGCTCACTTTGCTGTTCGCAGAGTTCCGTCTTTACTTTTTATTTGGTCTGAGGCGTACACATTCTTTATAGTTGGGATACACCAACTATGATACTATGACCGTTCGCTTTAGGGCAATATAAAGTATTTTTAGGGTTCCGTACCCCAAAAGGAAAAAACGGAACCCTTATAGGATCACTCGTGTGTCTGTCTGTCTGTCTGTCCGTCTGTCACAGCCAATTTGCTCCGAATCTAATGGACCGATTAAGTTGGAATTTGGTATATTGTGACCCAAACATACTAAACGGCTAAAGTAAATAAATGAATTTTGAATATGGGGGTCGCTTTTACGGGGCAAATAAGAAAATTAAAAAAAAAGTTTTGCAAACTGTACCATGTGACACATCAAATGAAAGGGCTTACTATGAGGGTCTCAAATATATTTTTTTAATAATTTTAAAATAAATAGTTTTAAAGTTATTTGAGCAGTGGTGGCCCAGTGGTGGCGGCCGCGACTTACGAACTGTGAGTCGTGGGTTCGAATCCAGTCAGGCACATTACTTTGTGTAATTTATTTCAACACCACTGCTCTCAAAACGGTGAAGGAAAACATCGTGAGGAAACCGGCATGTCTTAGAACCAAAAAATTCGAAGACATGTGACATCTACCAATCCGCACTGGGCACGCGTGGTGGATTATAGCCCATCCCTCTCCTAGAGAGGAGGCCTGAGTCCCTGCAGTGGGAACATTATAGGCTGATGATGACTGATGATGAAAGTTATTTAAGAAAATAGACGAATCTTGACCGTCCCCCCCCCCTTATCTCCGAAACTACTGAGCCTAAAATTTTGAAAAAAATACAGAAAATAGTTCTATACCTGTAGATTACAGGAAAACCTATAAGAAGTCCATGGTCTAAAAAGGTAGATATATTATATTCATCGTACGGAACCCTCTTCACGCGAGTTCAACTCGCACTTGACCGGTTTTTTGTTATAGCAAAATACTTTTTTATTGGTAAAAGAGCAAAATAACATTGTTTTTCTTACGATTTGTTTGTTTGTGTTATGGAGATAAATAAAAAGGTAATTATTTTGTATTTAAATGAAATATTATTTTGTCTTTTCTTTGTCTTGAGTAGGAAGCCACCCGAGCCATGTCCGCGCCCGACGCCATTTATGTGTGGCCTGCGCCTTAGGTACTAGATATACATAAAAAAAATTAAAAAAAAAAAGTGAAACAAAAAGTTGTAATTGACAAAGAATCTACAAGGCATCAATGTGTGAATGTCTTAACATTAAATTATATGTTTAGACAGTCACACATTGAATGTTGACATATTCACAAAATAATCGGTTGAACTTTTTAGCTTTAGCTAAAAGATCATGACCGAAACTCGTACCAAGAATTTTCGAGTTGCAAGATCAACATGTCACAATGTCAAAATCATATTTTTTCATATTTCTTTACGACATTATGCGTCAGATATTTGATTTTGCGCTTGGAAGTTTAATTTAAAGTATAAAAGTATGAATATTGTTTTACTCCCAATATGACATTTACACAACCAGTCATAAAGATGTAGAATGCACTTGATACTTTTTTGATGAATCTACTAAACAGTCATGCCAATTGTTTCTTTTGTGTAATAAATAACTATAACATTTGCTTAAAAACATTCTACGAATTATATGTATTACTTTTGCTATTTTCTTGTTGAATAACAGTAACATTAAGTAAAACCAGTACATCAAATCGATTTAGTATTACTAATTGAAACAATCGATTTTCTTACTAAAGTTTCGATTTATCGAGCACATCCCTAAATCCCTGCTGACATTTGATTAACGTCAGTCAGTCTGTGTTTTTAGTTTTGAGACTATTTATTATTATTGTAATGTGTGTTGAGAAGTAGATCTTGTTGGTATTTTGTGAACTCGTAATTGGGCATGCCTAATTTTTTTTTTCAAGCGCTGTCTTAAAACCATTTCGAGGGTTAGCTTAGGTGAATTCATGCCTGTTACCAGATTTGAAAAATACATACTATTTCAAAAGTTATAGGTGTTTTAACGAATGACTTTCATTTGACCTTTCAGACCCTCCAACAATATAAAATTAGGCATAATAGAACATTCCTTTGTCATTCTATCATTCTTGAAAAAAAAAACATTCGGTTGCGAGGCTGTCAATGTCAACATTTTGTAAGTTATGTTTAGCCAGCTTTGTTGAAGTTTGTTTTTGTGAAATATTGTGAATTGTTGTAATGGCTTCTTTAAATTATACTAAGGCGGATTCCCGTAACATACCTACGGTCAATAATGCTATGATTGTTGAGTATATGATGTTGTCCACTCAACACAATATAGCGGAAATACGAGGAGCAAAGGCTCTAATGTAAGTATTCTATATCATTGTTTTGATTTATATAAGATTGGTTTATCTCTTGTCATCAATGAACTTATTATATACTAGCGACCCGCCCCGGCTTCGCACAGGTGTTTTTCTCTACTATATTATGCATGTATTATACTTAAAAACCTTCCTCTTGAATCACTGTATCAATCTCAACTGTCAAGGATATGTCACTGGATTTAGATTGACATTGTATTCTTTTTTAATTTGTCTGTGGCACAACACCGCACTACATACAGCCTCATAGTGATATTGAGAGCTCCTCGAATTTAAAAAATCCTAAAAAAATGTACAACCCCTAAAAAAATAAAATAAGCAAATTAGTTCCTTGAAATGGTCTATATTTTGTAAAACAAATATAAAAAAAAATATAAAAAAAATCAAGTCATGGCCAATTCATACTAATGTAAGTGGATTACTCTGTTTTTAGAGCAATAAGTAATGTTCGTCCGTGCATGATTTCAGGTATGTCAATAAAATATACATATCGCCTGGTTTTGAGTTTATGCTGGAATTACTCTGAAACTCGGCGGCTGTTTTCTGAATTAGCTTTTGTAGAAGTTAATATGATAAGTGTAGACAATAAGAAAACAAAGTTTGATTTTGAAACTGCTTGGTACGGGATTCCATATATCCGTGAACATTGTTCTTTCAAGTTTTTCCTTTTCTTCCTTAAATATCGCCTTTTATTAGCCATAATTATCTGAAAATAAAACCAAAATAAAATCACACATATGAAACCTTACCTAATTTTATCCTCGTAAATTATTTGAATTCCATTACTTTAAAATATGTACTTGCCAAAATTTTGTTTTGCTAAAAAAATAATTAACTAAACAAAAGTATCAAAACGTTCCAATCGCACTAGAAACTCGTAAATCTACAATGGGTACAACTTTACGCAGCGCGCGATAACTAGAGCGACACACGTCCTACGAAAGGGCTCGGCCCGCACTGCACTGAGCGCCTGGTGCAATTACGCGCCGATTATATAGTCCTAAATAATTCATAGAAAAATAAATATAAATATAGTGATATTCATAATATAAATACAAGAAATAGACATAAACATATTGTACCCACAACAAGGCTCAAGAAAATAGGTGGATCATTTAGATGCCAATGTATTCGCTTTTATAATAAACTACCAAGCCACATTCAAAATTTAAGCCTTAATAAATTCAAATCCTTTATAAAAACGTAAACTTTGCCAGAAAGGATTTTATACTTACTGTTCAAGATTATATAGAGGACAAAAAAGCTTGGGATTGAACTGCTCCAATTTGAATTGACTTTATACATATTCATTTTATTTTTTTACAATTTGACATTTTTATGATTTTTTTTCACTGACATTGTTTACTTTTTCAAGTATGATATATATATTTTTTTGACCAATATTTACTTGTTAAATATTTTATTTTATATATTTTTTTTTGTGTGTGTGTGTTTTTGTTACATTTAATAATGTAAAATGATTATTTAATATGATACATATTTTAAAAATTGATATTGTGAATGTGAGGACCATGTGGGTCTTTCTTAAATTTTAACGATTGTCTGGCAGTTTGAGTACTATAAGTGACCCACCCAAATGTCCTTTCTTTGGTATTGTTCGTCATGACGTTGAGCTCCTTGAGTTATAAGTCGAGCTCCACGATAACTACAAATGCTTGCACTGACTGGACGGGTCCACTCAAATCTGTGTGGTGCTTTCTTCAAAAGACCATCTTAGACATTAATCTGCATGGTCTTCATGTGTGTATTATACCTTATTGTTAACCCAAACGATTTTAAAAGATTAAAAGAGTAACCTTTGGAGTTTCTTGCCGGTTCTTCTCCTTAGGAATCGACCAATGCACCGAACCGTGCCCCTTTTTACCGACGTTTTATAAGTGCCCATGTAGGCCTATGTGAAATAAAAATATTTTGATTTATATAAGTTATTCACTAAAAATATACCATGTTTTAGAACATTAATGTCTTCATTTACTACGTCAAAAGTCAAAAGTAAAGAAAGGCAAAAATATCTCAATTTTAATACTAAACTGACACGTTTAATAAGCGCGAGAGGGCGACCTCGATAGCGAATTAGCGAGCAGAGTGCGGGGCAGCGGTAACAGTCTTCTTACCGTTATTGCCAACAGGTTGGACGGGCCTTTCTTGCAGCACTGGCAAGGCTTACATGCACCCGTATACAGGGCGTGGGGCAGGTAAAATTATAATTATACCTGATTATACCTTTATTCGATTTTATTTTGATGTTTCAAATTGTACTTAATATTAAATTTTTACTTTTTGATTTTATTTTCAAATTTGATTGGTGACATTTTTGTATTTACGTTTTGACATAGACTTTTATATTTTGACATGAGCTTTGACATGTTTAGTTATTTTATTAATCGAATTCTATTTTGTTGTTCATTTTTAAGTCTATTAATAGTGTTTTATGTGTACCTATCGCCCTTTGATTATTGATTATTTATTTTGGTTACTAACATTAATTTTAAGTAGGTAGGTATACTTACTAACAAAATTTTTGGATCATTGTTGTCTGAGTTTTAAATAAATTATTATTATTATTTAATAACTCGAAAAGTGGCTAAAAATGACACTTTTAAGTATACTTTTCTTGTATGAAAACATTCCATAATTATGTTTTTGTTTCAGACATGCACTAAATAATGTTACTGTTGTTTTAATAGTAAAATTGTTTAAAGTGTGTCGTATATGGTTTTACGATTATCTAGCATCTGCGCAGACCATCGATAGCTATTTTTAAAAAGGGCTTGAATGAAAACTCTTTTAGTGAGAAAACTATACGATCATTTAAAAATATTTTTCTATCATGCACTCAAAAAAAAAAATCTATTTCAAATAATTTGACGTCAATATCATACGTACAAGATAAGACAGGTTATTGTTTTATTGCCTGTCGGAAATCATCAATATCGTCTTTAGCGTGGTTCTAACGGATGAACGCTCCTAATAGCCTTAGAGCCCACGACAGCCAGGCCTTCGTTATTTTATAAAACCTGAAAGTTGGTCTGTGCATGTCCCCTATACAGGTAAGAACGACCACCGACTATAGAGTTTGGGCTGTGGTTACTTTGGCAGTTAACATCAGTGGGGTTATTGCGTATCTTTTACATGACAGTGGCTAACCTTTAGTGCCTATCAATTACTGTCAAATTCTTCCATTTTGTACTAAACCATAACCAATTTGACAATTAATCCATAGACAATATGATAGCCACTGTCATTTAAAAGATACGCAATAGCCCTGCAGGGCTATTATGTATCTTTTAAATGTCAGTGGCGATCGTATTGTATCGAGTCTGGTTCTTCTTACCAACCTAACAGACATAATTATGTGTTGCTGGGGAGTTTGTTCCGCCACTTCTTCTTTCCAGCTAAAACACTAGGAAGTGTCGAAGGGTAGGCGTTTTGGGGGACTGTCTTTTGTAAATAAGTAAAGTAAAGTAAATTTTGACGTTCGAAAAGTGCTGATTGTCAGAATAGTTTGAATAAATGAGTTTTGATTTGATATCATATTGTTAAAGATAGCCACTGTTATTTAAAAGATACGCAATATCCCTGCAGGTAGTAAAGGTGTATAAAATAGTACCTTACTTTCGTTAAAGTAGACAACCCGATATAATAGACTTCTTCATTTGTAAAGGAATGACACAATACTTCAACGCACTTAGCCCATGTTTGGTCGGATCCCACACACCTGTATTATTAACAATCAGCTTAGTCCTGTTGAAATACGAACCTACCAATAAACTATACAGCAAAAAAACGGACTGGGATTCGTTTGGCGACATTGTCTACAAAAAAATAAACCCACAGATACCCCTGAAAACACCTGAAGACATTGACACAGCGGCTATACAATTTACTAATCTTTTTCAAGTTGCTTGTTGGTTAACTACTCCAGACAAACCAGTCAATAAACCTAGACCTTGTCCCCCGGGAAATAAGAAAGAAAAACCAGGAAAAAAGAAGACTGCGCAGAGTCTGGCATTGTAGTAGACACCATGAAGAAAAAGAACTGTTCAATAAATGTATAAAAGAACTGAAAGATCTCATTGAGAACGCCAAAAACCAAACTCTGACACAGCGGCTACAATCTCTTACCGCTACCGCGTCAACAAACTATTCACTAACTACTCTCCGTGGAAAGCCACATCTGAACTGGAACAAACAAAAACGACCAGACCACCCCTCAAATTGGAAAGCGGTAAATGGGCCAGAAATAAATAAAATAAATAAAATAAAATAAAAAGCCTTTTATTCTACCATAAATCAAAAAAATATTACAAATTTGATTCAAAGAACATATAAACTTGATTCGACGTGGATGCAACAAATCGTATTAAAAATCATCAACACTACTTTACTAACACATAATATTCAAATTAACAATTCATTATTTATCTATGTATATATTTTCATCTTTACCTTATCAACATTACATAAAGCATCTTAATATCAACATTCCATTATCAACACATACATTCATAACATTAAATTATCAACATATTTTTATAGAATTTGTTAAATTATTACTTAAATACAATTTTATCATTCAATAGCATTGCATATTTGACCAATTAAAATACTTTCCATAGCATTAATTAAAATACATTTATATATTCCATTATTTTTGTTCCTTTATGGAAGTCGCCTCTGCGGCGTAGGCCTCCCCCAGTTTTCTCCATTTTTCCCTATCTCTAGCCTGTCTCCTCCAGTCCGGTCCACATCTATCCTTAAATATATCTTCCCAGCGTTTCCGTGGTCTTCCTTGATTTCTTTTTCCGTCTCTATGTACCCATTCCACGACTTTCTTAGTCCATCTCTCGTTTTCCATTCTGCAAATATGTCCTGCCCATTTCCACTTCAGACTTCTTATTCTTTCTACTATGTCCGTTATTCTAGTTTTTTTCCTTATTTCTTCATTACTTATCCTGTCCGACAATCTTATGCCCAACATGCTTCTCTCCATTTTCCTTTGCATGACACCGAGTTTGTGCTCATCTGCCTTCCGTAGTGACCATGTTTGACATCCATATGTGAGGCATGGAAGGATCGCTATTTCGTACAACTTGCATTTTAACTTTATATTTATGTGAGTGTTCTTCATAATTTCTTTCAAACTCCAGTACTTTTTCCATGATATTGCTACTCTCCTATTGATCTCCTTTTCGGTTTGGTCTAGAAATGAAATGGATTGTCCTAAATATATGTATTCGTTAACATATTCTATGCTTTGGCCATCCACAATTATTTGTGTTTCCGAACCGTTTGTTAGAATTTTGGTTTTGGCCGCATTCATTGTCAAACCAACCTTCCCGCTTTCCTTCGCAAGCTCTTGCAACATGTTCCCTAGTTGTACGGGATCCTCCGTGAACACAACGATGTCGTCTGCGAAACGTAGGTGACTCAAATATTCGCCGTCGATCTTTACGCCTTTTTCTTCCCAGTCTAGTTTTCTAAATATGGTCTCTAGAACCGACGAAAATATTTTAGGTGAAAGCGGGTCACCCTGCCTGACGCCTTTTCTTATGGCAAATGCTGGTCCTTCCAATTCCAATTTTATCTTTGCGGAATTTCTAGAATAAATGCTATAAAGTAACTCCACATATTTGATGTCTACTCCTTGCTCCACTAGTGATCGCCATATCGCGCTTTGTTCCAGAGAGTCGAATGCCTTGGTATAGTCAATAAAGCATAAGTATAGAGTCTTGTTGTATTCCTTGACTTTCTCTACTATTTGCGTAACCACTTGGATATGATCGGTTGTCGAATAGTGTTTGCGGAATCCCGCCTGTTCCCGCGGTTGATTTTCCTCTAGAGTTCCTGTGAGTCTATTTAAGATTATTTTCGAGAATATTTTATAAACGTTGGACATAAGGCTAATTGGTCTGTAATTACTCAGGTCCCCTCTGTCGCCTTTTTTATGCAGAAGGGTTATTGAAGATTCGGACCATTGTTTTGGAGTTTTCCTGCTTTGTAAAATGTTGTTAAACAGTTGTTGTAGTGGGTATTGCAAAGGTTCTGATAGAGACTTCAATATTTCATTCGTTATTTTGTCTTCTCCAGGTGCTTTGTCTTTTTTCTGAGTCTCAACAGAAAAACCAATCTCCGACGTTAGGATTTCGGGCAATGGTTCGTCGATATAGACTTTGTCCTTGATATGTTGCTTGAAACTGGTGCTTTCTTGTGATGAGTACAGAGTTTTATAAAAGTTGGTAGCCTCTGTCATGATATCCGATCTCCTCGCTATAACTTTTCCCTTCTTGTCCACCATGTTAGTTGCCCATTTTGTTGAGTTTTGAAGATTTTTGTATGCTTTTTTGATTGCTCCCTTTTTTGATAAGTATTCTTCAAATACATTTTGCCTGTGTTTCTTAATATTTTTGGAGATATCTCTATTTATTTCTTTACTTATTTCGGTTATTTTTATTCTTATTTCCTTTGTTCTTCTTCCTTTGTACAGTTGTTTTCTGTCTTCTAGCAGTTGTCGTGTGTGTGCACTTATGGGGTATTTTTCCTTGCTCAAATGGGCCAGAACGCCACAGCAAAGAATAGACACTTTCGCTAATCATTTGTCTGACGGGTTTCAACTAAATGAAAATCTATACGGTGAAGACTCAGACATAAATGACACACTAAACCAAGATTTTCAACTTGATCTACCTTTAAAAGATACAACTCCAAGGGAGGTATCGGTACACTGTCCAAACTCAATAACAACAAGACTCCAGGTTTTGATCAAATTACCAAAGAAGTACTTGTTCGGCTGCCAAAAAAAGGGACCGTGTTCCTCACGACACTCTTTAATTGTATCATGAGGGTAAGTCATTATCCAAGTATATGGAAGGTATCTCAGATTGTAATGATCAATGACAAGGATGGAAAACCTACCGACAAAGCAGCTTCATACAGACCGATCAGCCTACTACCGGTAATGTCCAAGGTCTTTGAGAAAATCTTACTGACTCGCATAGTAAAAGTCCTACATGAAAAACAGACCCACCAAAAACAAAACTTGTAAAAAAAGCCAAGCCGCGCAACTCACTTTTACCGTAAAAAGTAGTGAGAACTATGTAATACCAAGTCAGTAAATATATTTAATCCCTACTTAAAAACCTTTGATGTTTTAAATAAAAGATTGACTTGGCCATTGCATCACATTGGCCAATGCGATGGCGATTAGCTATTACAATGGCCTGTTTAACATTGCGCGGCTTGGCTTTTTTTACAAGTTTTGTTTTTGGTGGGATCTCATTTCTTTTTGTAGCGTCTCTCATTCTATCTATTTCGTTTAATGAATCAACAATACATAGGTTTATTCGAATTTGGAGCAGTCTTATTCATCGGTTTGAAGTACTGCTAAAGTACCGTAGTCGTTTATAACGGAATTCCTATGGCCACCTTCAAGCTCCATCAACAGATCTTGGAGACCATCCAAAGACAAAGTACTCGTCAAAACGAATCAAACGAGTCTAAACTCGATGGGTTATGTCGTTCTATAACGGAGTTCCTATGGCCACCTTCCAGCTCTATCATCAGATCCTGGTTACCAACTAAAGACAGAGTACTCATCAAGACAAATCAAATGAGCTCAAACTCGATGGGGTTATGTAGTTTTATAACGGAATTCCTATGGCCACCTTCCAGCTACATCATCAGAACTATTTAGAACCCTGAACATCATCTAAAGACAAACTACTCGACAAGACAAATCAAACGAGTCCAAACTCGATAGGGTTATGACGTTTTATAACGGAATTCCTATGGTCACCTTCCAGCTCCATCAACAGACCCTGGACACCATCTTAAGACAAACTACTCGACAAGACGAATCAAACGAGTCCAAACTCGATAGGGCTATGATATTCTAAAATGGAGTTCCTATGGCCAACTTCCAGCTCCATCATCAGATCAGTTCCATATCATCATAATATTGCATTGATAGGCGATATACATATACGTGCAAAACTTCAGATCAATCAGAAACTAGGACGTATGTTTAATTTAATAACTCGTAAAATTCATTCACTGAAAATGTAACTTTAACTTTGTAATCCTATACAATTATATGGGATTACAAAGTTATTTATGCACTTAAACTTATTTTTTTTTTTTTTTTTTAAAAACGTTGCCACACACTATCTATATCCCCACAATTTCTCCTGTATCGTGGGTGCGTTCACAAACATTTAAACTCACATACACAAATACCCAGACCAGGAACAACTATCTGTAGGTCATACAAATATTTGTACCGTGCGGGAATCGAACCCGCGACACGCAGCGCAGCAGTCCATTGCCTGACCAACTGTGCCAACCGTGCCGTCAACTAGACTGAAATTGAAATTAATTGATAAATTGATTGAAATTGTTTACTTTTTTAGTTTTTCTACGGTTTATACACTAAACACTAATTGTATTCTAAATTTGAAGCTTCTATGTCTGCTAGAAGTGCCTTAGACTTTTGATGATCGGTCAATCAGTCAGTCAGTCAGTGAGTGACAAAACTAAGGAACTTTGATTAGTTATCATTCTTAAACTACTGGTTCAAATTGAATGAAATTTTAAATATACCGTGTTTATACAATGCCTAATTGGTTACTAAATTCAGGCTTCTACTTTTATCCACAACGAAGTTATAGGAGGTCGAAAATGGTCTGAATTGGTTCGAGAAAAGGATAGTACGGCTGTGTCGCTTTATTGCTCGACTTGGCGGGGGCACTGCCGTGCCCCCAGATTATCCCAGACCATCAATTTGGGTTTAGACAGGAACACGGTACTATAGAGCAGGTTCACAGAGTCACAGGTCGTCCAAATAAGGAAGACACTAGAGAAAAAGGAATATTGCTCAGCAGCCTTCCTAGACATACAGCAAGCGTTTGATAAGGTATGGCACAAAGGGCTGCTTTGTAAAATTAAAACCCTGCTACCACATCCATTCTTTGTTCTGTTAAAATTCTACATGGCAAAAAGAATATTCCAAGTGAAGGATGGGGAGTCACAACAAAATTTTCACAGCAGATATACCCACTGTGACGTCCACTTGTCACTGGGGTAAGCACAGTTGGTTAAATAAAACAATAGTTTAGTATCTTCAAATAGCTCACGGGTCGCGCCCGCTCGGTTTTCAATGACCGCTGTCCAGAGACAATCTTTTCCGCGCGGACCTGCCTCCGTGTCTATGATCTTTAATCATCAATTCATCACACCTCTTCCTTTTTCACAAATGTAAATATTTCAGAATTTTTATACATGCATATTAAGTCAAAACTCGGAAATTAAACTCGTATAAAACGCAATTGGAATTATCATACCAAATGTATGAATTTAAAATTTTTAGTGACTTTCAACTAAACACTATCAAATAGTTTAGGTACACAGAGGTAACAAACAAAAGAAAATTATACGTGGTCAATTACAATTATACGAACAGGATCGACAAAATAAATTATACTATTTGTTGTCTGAATTGCAATCGCTGTTATCTTCAGAGTTAGGTGTGTTTTCTCCACACACTTGCCATTTACCTTCTACTCTTTTTAGATGGACAATATTCCTTCTCAACTCTTGTCCGGTGTTATCGTTTTAATGCAATATTCAGAACCTCTAGAATTAACAACCGTATGTGGTGTAGGGTTCAAATTTGGAGTCAATTTGTTTTCTTTTATTAGGTTTTTATTGTAAATACTTTCTCGCCGATGACTGTCTATTTCTGCGTTTTCTGCTTTTCGTTTCCTGTCCGCATAATCCTTTTCCTTTTCTTTCATAATTTTGTCCCTATCTCTAAACTCTTTTTTTTCAGCATCAGAATCTATTTTGGGCCACCATACTTTGGTACGCAGCCGTCCTTTCATCGAATCTCAATCTCTTTCATCGCTCCAATGCCAGGATGCCCTTCGTGAACTGCATCCAAAACTTGTTGGCGTAATTAAAGTAAAATTACGATCTTATTTCTTCGCAACAACAGGTTATCATGAGTCCATAGCTCTGTTTGAAAAATCCTATAGATTAATCCTAGGGTCCCAAACACCAGATTTCAAGGCTTCCATAACAAGTTGTATTTCATTATCTTGTAATGACTCCTCCATAATAACATCCATCCATAATGCGCAAGGCCTTGCATACTGAATGATTTGATGAAAGTGATATTTATCCTCAAACTGCTGGATTTTATTTATTGTATATAACCGCGATAGACAATCAGCGATGTTTGTTTTCCAGGTTAGTAAATTACCTTGAAATTGTATGCCTGGAGTCGCAATACCCAACGCTCGATCCTGGTACACGATTTTGATCTATTACCTAATATAACTTCCAGCGGCTTGTGATCAGTCACCAAATTAAAGTTTCTTTGCTGTATAAGTACATTCTAAAGTGTTCTACAACTCAAACCAGAGCCAGAGCTTCTTTTTCAGTCTGACAATAACGTTTTTCCTGTGGTTTTATCTTTTGAAAAGATTTTGAATTAATATCCAAGTGTATGAATACTACTCAAGGAGTTTTTTAACACACAGGATCGCCTCTGTTTGTTCAGGATCCCAGTGTTGACTCAGATGTCAGTATTTTTTCCTAATTTCAGTGTTAAAAGCCTCCAAAGGGGTTATGATTTAGTCGCCATATCTGGGATCAACTTGTTGATGTAGTTTATTAGTCCTAAGAAACATTGTATTTCTTATACAGCCTATGGCTCCCTAAAACTATCAACAACCTTAACGTATTTGTCAAGGGTTTTAACCCCTTCCGACGATAATTCATGTCCCAAAAATTTTACACTCTTGACATTAACGCATACGCATTTTTCCTGATTCAATAGAATGTTTTTTTCTTTAAGTATAATCAGGACATGTTTCAGCCTCGCATTGTGATCCGTGTCATCTTTGCCATAACCGAAAATGTCACCAACTTCTTTCTACAATTTTCTGAAAATGCTCTGTCATCTAATTTGACCAATTGGTCAATCTTTTTGTTGATCTTTTCTTCCAGGCAAATGGGTTCCTACTCGCCGACAGGGCTGGGCTACCGGTTTGATTGTTGTGTATTGAAATCTCAAGTTGCACGTTTTTAATTTTAGGAAAACTTGGTTTGCATACCGAATTTACTCCTAAACCGAGTTTGAGTACTTTCACGGAGATAGCGGTATCTTTTCCTAAAAGGTCTCGCGTGCCGTTTTAAACAACATAGAATTTTGCAGTTTACCGTTGGTCGGCTACTTTAATATCTGCATCGAATGCTCCAATTACTGTCTGCGGTGTGCTGTAAGCAACAAATGTTTTATCTGGGTTGGCAATTTGATTACTGATAGTAATTCCGCATTTTTTAAGATAACTTCAAGTTGTTTCGCTCAAAATGTTACACTTGCTGCCAGAATGAATAATCAAATCAACTTTGATACCTCCAATTAGATAACTCGTCGTGTCATCATCAAAATGAAAAATATAACCAACATTCGTTTTTACAGGATCCACCTTGATGTTTGGTTTATTGTCTTTCTTCGTCAAGAGAACAAAATGCATAATGCTTTTTGTTAGGAAATTTGTGTGTGTTTGGATTTTTCCTTTTAGACGCTCTAGTTTTGCATTGGTCTCTAAAGTGTCCGATGAAACCACATTTTGTGCATTTCTTTAGTGTTGCGGGGCAATGGTCACTGTCTCCATTATGACTTAATCTACCACACCTTACCTACGCATCCTATGTATTCAAAACTTGCTGTTTTGTGTCAATTTTATTGATACTGTGAGTTCTGAACATAATTTTAAAGTTGTCTTTCTACTGTTTCTAGAGCATTTGCTTCTGAAATAATTTTAACGAGACTAGCCGAGTCACCTAAAGTGAGAACTTTCTTTCTTAGATCCTTGGAACAACATTTTTCGACCATTTGATCAATGAAATTGTCTTCTTCGCAAGAGGACTTGCATTAATTAGTACTATGTTGATGGAGTCGTACAAAGTTTTTTTTTTTAATTTTTCACCTTGTTCTTGTTTTAGAAGTCTGAACCAATGTCTTTCGTATATGTTACTCTGACGAAGTAAAAAGTAGTCATCCAGTTTTTTTAAGAGCCAACTTGTAGACATCTTAATTAATTTTCTCTGTTACGTCTATCACTTTATCAGGAAAATTATAATATATCTCCTGAAGTGTTAAACCTCCCACATGTAGTAGTGTGACCCTTTTTTCTCTGGGTCCGATATTTTTAATGCAACTAAAAACAATTTGAACCCCCTCTTCCATTTTTCCCATCGCAAACTTACGGACGCAGGATCGCCTTTGCAATCAAAAGCATCCAAGGTTATATGGGACATTTTGGGAATTTACAACAATTTTTTTTTTGTTAGTACCGACCGACAACAAGATGTATCAGTTTACTATTTTTTTTTTTTTTGTTAGTACCAATCGACGACAAGATGTGTCAGTTTACTAATTTTTCGTTAGTACCAATCGACGACAAGATGTGTCAGTTTACTAATTTTTCGTTAGTACCAACCGACAACAAGATGTGTCAGTTTACTAATTTTTTTGTTAGTACCAACCGACAACAAGATGTATGTATCAGTTTACTATTTTTTTTTTTTGTTAGTACCAACCGACAACAAGATGTATCAGTTTACTATTTGTTTTTTTGTTAGTACCAACCGACAACAAGATGTGTCAGTTAACTTTTTTTTTTCTAATACCAACCGACAGCAAAATGTGTCAGTTTACTATTTTTTTTTTTTTTTGTAAGTACCAACCGACAACAAGATGTGTCAGTTTACTATCTTTTATTTTTTTGTTAGTACCAACCGATAACATGATGTGTCAGTTTACTATTTTTTTTTTTGTTAGTACCAACCGACAACAAGCTGTGTCAGTTTACTAATTTTTTATTGTTAGTACCAGCCGATTACGTCCGACTTACTACTTGTGATGGAAACACTTCCACTTTCGCCAAGAAAATATATTTATTAGTACCAACTGCAGTGTGCAGTTTACTACTTTGGCGTTGTTAGTACCAGTCTAAACTAGACTTACTTTCCGAGACTCTAAGGGTGATATCACGTTGCTTAATGCAGTGTTTACGTGCTCCATTATTAAAATTCAATATTGAACTTGAATAAAATGTCAATTTTCTACTTTTCTAGGATATTAGGTCGGTATGAAAATTAATAATAATAATAATAACCCAGAGCATAATACTACTTTATTTACTTTACATAATACTACTTTACTTCGTTTACGTTGTACTAGCACGAGCTATTCTCTATACGCTAGAGTATTTCTGGCACCATATTTTTCCAAACTGACTCCGGGACAAATAGTTCTCAAACAGACAATAAAAAGTTGACGCCAAATTATGCCGACTCTACAAGTTATTCCTCTGTGCGGCAAAAATACTACCGTGTTCCAATAGTAAAACAATCTACATTTAAAAAATAAAAATATTTTTCGTCTATGATCCGAGCGTTAAAATATGTATAATTCGTAAACTTGGAATGCTTGTAAATAATACATATTGTATGTACCTATTTTAGCCTCAGATCAATTTGATATATAGGTATATCCACTTGAAATTACGTTATAAATCTCAATGGCCTTTTTTACAACCAATTTTGTAAATGATAGCAAACATTTTGAAACAAACGTTTCACAGTTCGAAAGGCTTGTTCATAAGCATTCTATAAAACATCAAGACGTGTGTTAACATCGTTTGTTTACAACCGCGCCGTCCCGCGCGTTCGTGACATAGGTACTCCGTACTCGTAACTCGTCACCCGTTGCGCGGGACGCGCGGGTGACACTCAAACGGATAGATAAATTTCCCGCCATGCGTAACAAAAATAAGATTCGTCAAAACATGTCTCGTAACGAGTCATTTCTTTTTTTTTTTGCCTATCGTAATTAATAAACGAAGTTTTGTTAAAATAAATTGCACGTAAACACCGCCTAGCATATCGGTCAAGTAAGAGATGCCATTTACCGATAATTCACTCCTTTTTCTTTTTATATAATATGTTGTTATATATTGCTGCACTCACCCACAAAACTCGTCGCCAATTGTGACGTCCACTTGTCACTGGGGTAAGCACAGTTGGTTAAATAAAACAATAGTTTAGTATCTTCAAATAGCTCACGGGTCGCGCCCGCTCGGTTTTCAATGACCGCTGTCCAGAGACAATCTTTTCCGCGCGGACCTGCCTCCGTGTCTATGATCTTTAATCATCAATTCATCACACCCACTCATGCTTATACCACTACAGCGACATATGCAGATGATACCGCAATCCTCTCAACACACGAGAATTGTGACTCCGCATCCGAAAGGCTACAGCTTCACCTGACTCAGATCGAAGAATGGCTCGAGCAGTGGCGTATTAAAGTCAATACAGATAAGTCAGTTCAAGTAACCTTCACACTCCGAAGAAAAACCTGCCCATCTGTGAAACTTTGTAATACAGAGATCCCACAATCAGATGTCGCCAAATACTTAGGTATGCATCTTGACAGACGGCTCACTTGGCGCACACACATTTGGACCAAAAGGAAACAACTAGATTGCAAACTCCGATGCATGTACTGGCTCATTGGACGTAGGTCACAGTTAACAGACGCCAGCAAAACGGCTATTTATAAAGCTATACTGAAACCTGTCTGGATGTATGGCATACAGCTATGGGGTACAACCAGTCACAGTAATATCGAAATACTACAAAGGTTTCAAAGTAAAACAATGAGAGCCATGTTCAATATTCCACAGTACATAAGCAACAAATATGTGAACCTAGATTTGAACCCACGAACAGTGAAGGAAGAAATTGAGACATACAGCAAGAATTATCAAACCAGACTAGACCATCACATTAACCAGTTAGCTGCTGATTTGAAAGGAGTGGGCAGTCTAAGATACTCTCGCCTTAAAAGAAATAGCATACGAGACCTAGCAACAAGATTTGCAGACCGAACATGAGAATGGCATCAATGGATGCACAACTCGGCTGAAAATATATCTACCGATGAAAAACTGACAACATATTAGATTATTGTTTTATAAAAACAGATTGCTAAGTCGCAGGATAAAAAAAAAAAAATAACTATTATGTAATCTACATAGGTACAAATATATTGCTGTACCAATATTTTATTTACAGTTGTGCATGTCTTCTCGTTCCTGACGGTTTTTATTTCTAGTATGTATCAATAGGTATAGGTAATATGTATCAAGTAGGTAATGATTGATTGTGTGACATGCAACTTGGTAAAAGGTAACCATAGTTTTATTTTGTTTTGATCAATGTCTTACAATGATTTTGAGAAAGTAGAAATAGGCAATATTTTTAGTAAGTAGCATTTACTTGATGATTAAGCAACCAGTTCATTTGAACTTTATTAATGCCACTTCTCTCTCAGGCATAATATTTAATTGTAAGAATATTTATTTAGCTAGTACAGTTACACAACAGTGTGAAACATAACAAGGGGTCATATTGTGAAGCACAGAACACAAAATATAGCTTCATCTCAATCGCATGCACGGTAACCAGACACGTGCTACCGCGATCCGCGATTCCTGCGGGCGCACGGGCACATATTTTGAACTATGCCTACACGCCTCGCGAATAATAAATATTCATGCAGCACATCTCACTCTGCGCGCTGGGTATCAGTTGAGACTATATGCGCATGAAATTTCTGTAAGTACTTATACTATTATTTATTCAATAAGGTAAATGATGAGTTGTCCATTCATTGTTGTTGTAATGTGTGAATTTGGCCACCCTCTGAACTTGCCGCTTGGGGCATAGGCCCTGGCTTTTCCCTCCCCCCCCTCTAGATCCGGGGCTGTGACTCGATATAGAACTATTGAGTACATACTGGAATGTTACAATCAATATATCACTTAAGTAAAGGTATTTGGAATAAAAACCAAGAAGGGGTATTCCACTTATGGTGTGGATATACGTGAATTGGCTTTTTTAGGATACATTAGAACCTTTTTTTTCTGCAGCCATCACCAGATTTAAAAAATATATATATATATTAAGGTGAAAGCTCACATTTGGCCCGCGAAATTCTAATTTTCTTACGTTTTTGGCAATTTGCAGGCCAGTGCTTGGTTGTATGTTTATGAAAATTTGATTTGCGACTGTAAGACGTATGAAGTTACCGAATTATAACCATCAAAATTACTAACTACTAAAGAACGACGACTAAATTACTAAAGAATGACTTTTACATGCAAAAATCAATCTTGACATGAAAATGAACTTGGAGGGTTGTATTGATAATTTTGATGGTTATAATTCGGTAACTTCATACGTCTTACAGTCGCAAATCAAATTTTCATAAACATACAACCAAGCACTGGCCTGCAAATTGCCAAAAACGTAAGAAAATTAGAATTTCGCGGGCCAGATGTGAGCTTCCACCTTAATCTAAACAATCAAGAGCATGTCCTCTTCACTTCAAAAAAATTAAATTTGAACATCATAAATAAATATGCAAAGTAGCCTCTGTTTTTGTAACTAACTACGATTGTTCTCGAAAACTATCAATCATAGGATCTTTTTATTGCCTCAATATATTATATAAAGTCATGCCGTGGGGACCTTCAGCTTATTTTTGCCAATAACTTCTTAATTTTTTATATGGATCTTTTTTACGTAATCGCTACTCGCAAATCGCGTAGCTACTACCCCTCTGGCGCTCTATAAATTGGTTGCGGGAGGGTGAAATGTCAGTGGCGTATATCCAGCTAATAATTAATCAATGTTTGAACATAGTTTGTTGTTGGCTGTATTCCGAGATATTACTTTTTGACACGCGAATGTCGTTTGCCTATTAATAATGAGGTTGAGGTGCAAAGTCCAAGGCGAATGTGGATTACGGAACAACAAGGCCACGGCAATGGGTGCAATGGCAAGATCAACATTTTTGTGTGCTGGCTGCTTAGAATAGTTACCTGTTTAAGGGCAGCAGCGGCACCTGGGTGGATTTCCCTGCTATGCAACGATTAGCACACGTTAGCAACTTAGCACCTTTCATTTTGAAGTTTTATGTTATTATCGAATACCAAATCTTAACTACAATTTCTGAAAGACTAACAGTTCATTATCAAAAGAGATAAATTATAGACAAAATAAAACGGACAACACGGACGGACACAGCGAAACAAAAAATCAAAATAAATCAACTAGTGAAGTAGTGACTGACTTGAACTGAACGAACTGAACAGTTACTTTTTTTTTTTTTTTTTTTTTTTTTTAATTTACCCCGAAGGGAAGGCTATAGTCATTCGACCTTATTGCCTAGTCTTACGTCCAGGTATTTTCTTACGTGATAAGTTTTAAACAATAATGTCTTTCGTATTAAATTATCATATTTAGTTTTTCAGTTTTCGTAAACTGTCTTTGTTAAGTCCTTGAAAAGTTAGTCATATTCATTTTTGTCAAATCCAAGGTAATTAAACGTCACTCTGATGTCAATCAAGTCAATCGACTTGGATGCCAAATTAAAGCATGGAAAAAACTTAACCTACAAAATAATACTATGTACAACATTATTAAAAATTTAAATAAAATTAAATATACAATGTTAATATACAAAATAAACACGAAATGTAACCTAAATATCATTTACAGTCTCTGTTATAAATTTGTATAAATAAAAATAAGTTGAAGCATTCCTAAGTAGCTCCTGAATGCATTGCGGGACCTTATCGGGTTTTTTATAAATTTTTAGAAGCTCATCCGACAACACAAGGCGCTGAATGTTGAAAGACGAACACTCGAAGAAGACATGGTGTAAAGATTGAACTTTTTGCGATTGGCAGTGCTCACAATATGGAGAGTTGACCATTTTAAGACGATGAAGATGATAATTTAGACGACAATGACCAAAACGCATACGACAAATAAATGAATAAAACTTTCTGTGTATAAAACTGCTATTTCGACAAAACCAAGGTATGGAGTTTAATTGTATATCTAGAGAGGCATACCAAGTGCCTTTATTTTCGATTTGCGTGGTCTGATATGAATGTCTCCCCCACGATTGACACATACGCTGTCTTAAGAGACTAACAGCGTCTGTATGTGGTATGGAAACATTCATATCAGCGTCAGCATTTGGAATTAATTCACCTAAATCGACAATTTTTTTGGCCAGATAATCAGCTTTTTCGTTTCCTTCAACGCCAATGTGCGAAGGCACCCAAACAAAACTGACTTCAATATTGGAATGAGATAATTCGATCCATAACTCTTTTATTAAATAGAGTATGTAGTTAGTGTCAGCATGTAATTTATTGTTAGCTAAATTTTTCAGAACACTCATGCTATCACTTACTACAACCCACTTGCTGTGACCTGAATTGTAATTTTTTATATGTTTTAGAGCACTCAAAATAGCAACAGCTTCAGCTGTAAAAATACTGGCATTTTTATCAATTTTGCGACCAAGACCTATATTTGAAGTTGACTCATAAATGGCAAAAGATACTGCACTGTCATTTTTGGATCCATCACTATACACAAATTTATGGTCTGACCACTCTGACAACAACGCAGTAACCTCCTCTTTTGAAGACAAGTCCTTTTTATTTTTTATAATTATATTTATGTCTGGAAATTTTGCTATAAATGCTCCTTGATAACAAGGCAAAATATGAGATGATTGATGAATGTTTATATTTTTGATGAAATTTATGAAACTATGAATACCCTGCAACATATAAAATGACTTCATACCTAATCTAGGATTGAAATGCAATAGATTGGCCAAGAGACCATTGTTAGAAACACTAAAAAGTTTTAATATAAATCTTTCCTTCAAATAATCAAACCGGATTTTTAATGGTGGAATGTTACATTCAGTCTGCATTGCATTTATAGGAGTACTTCTGAATGCCCCAGTTATAACACGCAAACATTTATTTTGTAGAACATCTAGACTATTTACAATTTTAGTATCTGCAGCGAAACAGTAAAAACCATATTCAAAATGGCTACGAACCAGAGACTTGTACAACAGTAGCAAAATTTTTGGGTCTGCACCCCAGTAAGAACCAGCCAAAGATTTCAATATATTATGAGCTTTATTTGCTTTACTAATTATAAGCTTGGTATAATTGTTCCAGGTTAAATTATATGAAAAAAGGACCCCTAAAAATTTGACTTCCTTTGAATTGGGCAATGCACAATTGTTATATTGCACGGGAGGCATATTTTGAAACTGTTTACCAAACACAACCACTTTGGACTTTAATGGATTGACATTCAGATCAAGGTAAGAGAAATATTTAGACAGATTTGACAATGCATCATTGACTATATCAACAATCTGGGATAAATTGGTTCCATAAGCATAAACAACTAAATCATCTGCAAATTGTAAATTCTTAACTTGAGACCCTAAAATTAAGTTTAATTTACGTATATACAATATAAATAATAAAGGGGATAATATACCTCCTTGACAAACTCCTTTTGAAGCAAGTCTAGGACCATAAAGATGTCTATTAAATTTAGCAAATACTTTTCTATTGCTCAGAAAATTTCTGACCCAAATTACAATTTTTCCAGGGATCCCTATTTGTAATAGTTCATGACATAAAACATCTATATTTACACTATTAAAAGCCCCAGCTACATCAAAGAAGACTCCAACCAAATTATTATTGTACACTAAAGAGTTATGTATATCAAGCTGCAATTGACAGACACTTTCCCTAGCAGACCGATTTCTACGAAAACCAAATTGATTGGAAGGTAGAATATGATTTTTTTCAACATAAAACTCTAAACGTTGCTTCAACAATTGCTCAAATAGCTTACCAACACAAGAAGTAAGTGCTATGGGACGATAAGAATCGGGACATAATTTGGGTTTTTCTGGTTTTAAAATTGGTACAAGACAATCCACTTTCCACTCTTGAGGTATAATATTATTTTCCCATAACATATTCAGGACTTTTAAGAATATTTTTAAACCAGTAATGCTAAGTTTTTTAAATAATTTGTATGGCATTCCATCAAGACCATAGGTAGTGTCTCTTCGGGAGGAGATGGCAGATATTAATTCACTAATTGTAAAAGGATTAAGTAGAAAACTATGGCTAGAGTTAGTACTATCATCAAACGAAGAACTTGAAGCATGTGACACGAAATCTGGAGTGTATTTCTTCAAAAAATCAAAAATCCATGTGTCGTTTTCATGATTATTAAAATTATATGTTTTGTTATATTTGCGCATAAAATTCCATATGATAGATATTGGCGTGCACCTGTTGAAAGTTTCGCATAGAGACATCCAACTTTTTTGACGTTCTGTTTTTATAATTAATTTTTTAAGTGCTCGTAATCTTTTAAATTGAATATAAGTTTCTTCTGATGGATTATTTTTAAAATTTATGTAAGATATTTTGAAATTTGACACAGCTTCTGTACACTTTTGATTCCACCAAGGAAGGGAAGTTCTTCTAATCCTATTTGTAAGACATGAATGATTGCTGGAATTTATATTGACCTTGTTATTAAGAATGGAATTAGCAGCAGCTGTACGTAAAATTTTACAAAAATGATGATATGAATCAAGAGGACATATAATATCTGTTATGAAATCAACTAATAATTCATCCACAATATTACTATACATTTGCCAATCCACCATTTTGTAATTTGGGTAGTTTGGCAGATGTTCAGTGCTAGAACAATTTCCACAAGAATTATTATTTTGACTATTACTAATCACTACTTTTATAATTGCAGGGATGTGGTAACTACTACCAAGAGGACTATCATGTACTTGCCATTCACAATTGAGTGCCAATGATGAAGAAACCAAAGACAAATCCAGTGCATTGGGACGCCATGTTAGAGAGCCAACAGTTGTTGCCTGACCATTATTAAGCAAAATTAAATTATTTTCGTCAATGACTTCTAAGATATTTCGACCACGTGGAGAGTCAGAACCACAACCCCAAGATGTGTGATGAGCATTAAAGTCCCCAGCAAATATAAAAGGACCAGGGATAGACTTAACCAATGAATCAAATTTATCCTTATTGAAAGCTGGATTAGAATTTATGGGACTATAGAAACTGACTATACTCATCTCCTTATTATTAACTGTGATTTTTACACAAATATTTTGTAAAGAATTGTCGAAATAAGTGTTAATTTTATTATAAATAATACTTTTATGAATTATTATGGCAACTCCGTTGTGTTTGTTACCACAATCATTCCTTTCAATATTGTAATTTTTTATTTTAAAATTTTGATCAGATTTGAACCATGTTTCACTAATTATTGCAATGTGAATATTGTGTGTATAGAGGAAATTCGTAAATATATGTTTGTTGCTATTAAGACTTTGTCTGAACAGTTACCTAAAAAAAAAAAATAGATTATTAATTTTTATAGACTCACAGCAATTGACAGCTAGAGATGTGAAATAATAATCGATTAAAAATCGATTTAATGTTTCATAAACATGTTCGATTTTTTTATTTGCCACCCCCCGGGACCGGATTTCTAGAAGCCAGGTTGCGAATTGCTATTAGTTACGTGAGTGACTATTTCATGAAAAAAGCATTCAAGAGACAGACTTAATATGACCTGAGACGGTTGTATTGGTGATTTTAATCATTACTAGCTGTTGCCAGCGGCTTCACCCGCTACAACTCGAAAATTATCACACACACTATCATACCCCACACCAAACACATTATTATACTCCCATACTTGCATACATAGTTAATTTATTCGCATGCTTTGTTCTTGTAACCTGTTTTATTATTTGTTTTGTGTAAGGTCTGAAATCTATAGTCTAATAATCTAATTATTACCAGCGGCAGCGTTGGAATTGTAATATATATATAAATATTTTTCTTTCGGTAACCTACTTTCTCCATTTTATTTTGTCCATGGAAGTGAACTGATTTCCAAGATACAGGTTCTTTACCTAGTTTGGAAGTCAGGCGTCCATGTAGTTTTCTGCAGCCTCTTTTGGATAGAATCCCCGATGATGAAATTTGTATTAGGCTATATTTTAATTGAGACCAATTAACGATTATTATTATTATTTCCTTTATTCATTTTAAATACATTTTTAAATATTAATTACAAAAAGGTAAATAAAAAACATTTAAAAATATAAAAAATAGTGGTCCACTAGTCAAAGTCAAAGTCAAAGTCAAAATATTTTATTTCTTATAGGCCTACATGGGCACTTGTAAAACTTCGACATAAAAAAAAGGGGGCACAGTTCGGTGCATTGGTCGATTCCTAAGGAGAAGAACCGGCAGAACACTCCAAAGGTTACTCTTTTAATCTTTTAAAATGGTTTTAAATGGTTAACAATAAGTTTAAGGTCCAGCCATAATCTTGGGAAAGTTAGCATTGGGAACAGAGTCCGAACTACCGGTGGTCAGGGCTCTTGAGAGAGGAACCTCCTGACAATGCGCGCCGTGTGCAGAAGTACTGCCTTCTGAATCAAGCCCTTGATCCAGCTACCAAGCGAGAGCCTCCTTAGATGTTCGTCGAGGCTCTTGGCTATTAAACCATTGGCAGACACGACTATCGGCGCAATGACTGCTGTATTCACGTGCCACATGTCGACAACCTCGCGAGCCAGATCCAGATACTTGAATTGCTTATCTTTCTCTGCTTTCACGAGGTTCTCGTCATGCGGGGCTGTTATATCAACAATAATTGCGCGACGCTCCGATCGATCTATCACCACAATGTCAGGCTTATTGGCAACAATAGTCCTGTCAGTGACGATAGGTCGATCCCAATACAACGAAATATTACCATTATCGAGAACTGGGTCGGGCGCATACTTATAGTATAGCAGTTCTGTTTCCACAAGGTTGTATTTGTTGAAGGAGGTTGCATATTCTGATATTGAAACTATATTTTTATTTTTTTGATAACTGTTACTTTGACTGTGTCACTCTTGATTTTTCGTTGTGTAAATGTGAAAATGCATTATATTGTTTTATTTCTACCTTCGTTTCAATAAACATCCCGAACACTATAACAGTATTTCAAAGCAAGTTGCTGGTGGATAATCCTGGCAACGAGGTTGTGTCTATGCAAATGCAAAAGCCAGACGAGAACTACCAGAAATAATGTGACGGATCGATTCTCCAGGACGGTGGCATGCCCGACATATAATGTCAACCGTTTATTATTATTATTATTATCCCACGGGAAGATAAAATCGGGATAAAAACTATGTGTGTACCAAATTGCATCTAAATCCGTTCGATAATTTTTGCGTGAAGAAGTAACAAACATACACACTCACAAACTTTCGCCTTTATAATATTAGTGTGAAGTGTGATTACTCAGTAAATAGACATTTTTAACTGTCGCGAATTCTACTTTATTTAACATACGACTTGACACTGACCGGCAAATTGCAAGAAAAGCCGTTTTTATTCAAATTAGCGTTTCGATACGCCGCCGGACAAAACAAACCGTGGAGTTCAGAAACGCACCACGAAACAAAAAAATCAAACTCTAGTTTATGTGAATAGTTTTTTTTTTGTTTTTGTTGATTATTCTCAAACTTTAATTTGTGTTAATTATTAAAAAAAAGTTATTTCTGTTGCTTATTTATTATCTATATATATAAAAGAAAGTCGTGTTAGTTACACTATTTATAAGTCAAGAACGGCTGAACCGATTTGGCTGGAAATTGGTGGGGAGGTAGCTTAAAACTAGGAGACGGACATAGGATAGTTTTTGTTCTTTTTTTTTGGGTAAGTAGATAGTTAGGTTGTAGGTAGGTAGATAGGTAGTAGGTAGGTAGGTAGGTAGTATTTAGGTAGGTAGTATTTAGGTAGGAAGTAGGTAGGTAGATAGTAGGTAGGTAGGTAGTAGGTAGGTAGGTAGGTAGTAGGTAGTAGGTAGGTAGGTAGTGTAGGTAGGTAGGTAGGTAGTAGGTAGGTAGGTAGGTAGGTAGGTAGTAGGTAGGTAGTAGGTACGTAGTAGGTAGGTAGTATGTACGTAGTAGGTAGGTAGTAGGCAGGTAGTAGGTAGGAAAAAGGGCATTGCAAGGCATGCCGGGTTCAGCTAGTTAATTAATAAAACTGTGATTAATATAACATATTTCGCGTTTATTTTAGAAATAGTTGACAAATTAAGGAAAAAAAAATTATTAAAAATAATTGGTTTTATAAAAATAATGATCAATTTTTTATGTAGAATGTCACATCCCTATTGACAGCACCAAGCACAGCCTAAATGTCAGACTGAAATATAGAGAATAATTGTCTATGGAATATACGCAGTCCACAGTTTATGGAAAGGAACGTACAACATTGTACTGTACTACGCCACAGGTATGGCACACAAGATGCGTAGCATCTCTACTTAATCTGTGCACACAAGTAAAGTAGTGGAGTGCAGATCCACTCCGCGACTCTACAAATTTTCCAAAACAGATTTATTTTTGTAGCTAGACAATGCTTTAGGTTGCCTAGAATCATGACAATATTTAAAGAGAGTTTTATACCGGGCCGTACAGCAGGGCTATTGCGTATCTTTTTAATGCCAGTGGCTATCATAGTGTCCATCAATTAACTGTCAAATGGTTCCATTTTTTATTAAACCAAACCAATTTGACAGTTAATCGATACGCAAAACGCGAAAAGAAAAAGATACGCAATAGCCTGCTGGTCGCGCCACGTAATACGTTGTGGTCAAGCTGCGCATTATAAAATAAAGTATGTAGTTAAAAAACTAAAAAACCAGACTGAAAAAACTGTAAAGCAAACAACAAGCACATTTCAAATTAAAAAATTTGGAAGCAGGCGGGGTTCATTTGAACATTAAATAATGAAATTAAATGAAAATAAAATGGACCCCGTCTGCTTCCAAGTTTTTTAACTACTTTTTTCTTTGTAAAATAAGATGATGAAATGTAACGTATCTTAGAAGTGGGGTAGGTGCGACAGCAATAAAACCTACCAAGTGCATGTCGGACCATGTACAATGTAGGGTTCCGTAATTGCCCATCAAAATAATATGTGAACTTTCTGAACTGATTAACTACCCTGCCTGCCTGATCGATGATTATTATGGTAAAAATAAAACAAACTCACATTTGCAGTTTTGAGGCCTGCGCTCCCATACATTATGTATAGGAAAATATTTCACACAAGTACATTTTATAAGTTGGTCGACTATTACTAGTAAACTTGTGAAGCCTACTTAGCTGTGATAGTTTTCCTTTTATTTTCGTTATAAATTCTACTACTATGATTTTTTCACAGCCCCAAACACAACCCATTATTTCCCATTTAACAAAGATTATTATTTCATAAACGAATCCCTTAATCGAAAAACTGTTTGAGTAAACTCGCATTAAAGTATTTTTCGCAAGTATTTTTCAGAGACCTTTCCAACGACATCCCACACAATATTCACATCTGGCAGTCATCACCTCATGTTGATGAGCTGATGATGGAAGGTATAATTCCTTAACGGTTAGGAGTTGGAGGATAATTCTTTAATAAAATATAATGGGGACGTATAAATGGTTGTATTCTTTCAGGTTATCTAGGTGAGCTGACTATGGAAAGTACTACTCCTCAACGGTTATGAGTTAAAATCAATAATAAGAGAATCTTGAAGGTTAAGGGTTAGGTTTCTTGGCTGAATGTTAAATGCATCGTAACTATTAGTATACGATATTACAACTAAAAATGGCAAAATAAAATTACTTAAAAAAATAAGATTAACTAGCTTCTGAAGTCGGTGGATTTTGTTTATTTTCCTTTTTTTTGCCACCGACTTCAGAAGCTAGTTAATCTTTTATAGTTATTTTTTTACTTTTTTGTGTTTTTGAAGTCGGTTTTATTTCTAGCATAAAAGTTTTTTCTGTACTTAAATAATTTGTAATAACGAATACCAAACGAAAACCAAAACTATTGTTTTATTTAACCAACTGTGCTTACCCCAAGTGACTAGTGGACGTCACAATATCCATCCTGTCATAACATCATCATCATGAAGAATACCGTCTCCTCCAACATATACATATTTGTGATGTACTTGCCAAGACCTTTCATTAGATACCAAACATGTTAAGATTATCTCAATTTTTTTTTTCGAGCTTGGAATTTGACATAAATTCCGCAAAAGAATTGTTAAAATTTATTAGCCTATGTCACCCGGGCTATTCTTACGAATCTATTGACACCTCATTTATTAAAATACCTTCAGTAGTCGAGGCGCTACGGTGGAACATACAAACCTACATACATAAATAGACTGCCAAAATCACTACCCCTCCCTTTTGGCTTCGCCGTAGTCAGGTAAAAATGGGTCAAATAGCAGTTTCTTTACGATATCTCCTTTCAGACTCACGATAAAAGCATGTTAAACAAAATTAAACGAGAAATAAAATCCTATTACATAAACCATTTTTTTTTCAGAAAATCATTCTTTTCAGCGTATGACCATAGCAAAAAGTAATCTGGGGGCACGGCAGTGCCCCCGCCAAGTCGTTTTCGACCTCCTATATCTTCGTTGTGAATGAAACTAGAAGCCTAAATTTTTAGTAATCAATTAGGCATTGTATAAACACGGTTTGTTTCAAATTTCATTCTATTTGAACCAGTAGTTTAAGAATTAGACAGCATGCGCAGCAATACCGATGCGGGCCTGGTCCAGCTGTTCCATGGCAATCCGGAACCCTTCACCCGGCTCCCCGACGATGTAGTCCCGCGGTATGCGCACCTCCTCTAACGTGACCGGGAACAACTAATCAAAGTTCCTTAGTTTTGTTACTCACTCACTCACTTACTGACTGACTGACTGACTGACTGACCGAGCAGCAAAAGTCTAAGGCACTTCTAGCAGACATAGAAGCTTCAAATTTAGAATACAATTCTTGTAAAGTGAATAAATCATGGAAAAACTAAAAAAAAATGCAACTGCATAAATAACTTTGTAATCCCATATATATGTATGTATAGGATTACAAAGTTCAAGTTACATTTTCAGTGAATTAATTATACGAGTTTTTAACACACTTCCTAGTTTCTGATTGGTCTGAAATTTTGCACGTTACATTTACGTGCAAAATTTCAGACCCATCGCCTATCAATCCAATATTATGATGACATGGAAATGATTTGATGATGGAGCTGGAAGTTGAATAAAGGAACTCCATTTTAGAATGTCATAAAACCATCGAGTTAAGACTCATTTGATTCGTCTTGTCGAGTAGTATGTCTTAAGATGGTGTCCAGGGTCTGTTGATGAGCTGGAAGGTGGCCATAGGAATTCCGTTTTAAAACGACATAACCCTATCGAGTTTGGACTCGTTTTATATGTCTTGTCGAGTAGTTTGACTTTAGATGATGTTCAGGGTTCTGATTAGTTCTGATGATGGAGCTGAAAGTTGGTCATAGGAATTTCGTAATAAACCACATAACCCCTTGAGTTTGAGATCATTTGATTTGTCTCGATGAGTACTCTGTCTTTAGGTGGTAACCAGGATCTGATGATGGAGCTGGAAGGTGGTCATAGGAACTCTTCCTCCTCAACTCTTGAGGCTGTGCTGATTGCCATAAAAATAACCGTAGGCGTTCCGGTCTTTGGGGAACCTATCTACTGTAAGGAAGTAAGGATTAATGAAAGCGCAGCGCGTGCCCTGTGACCTACGATCTCTGTGCTCGGACCTCATCGGAGTCACAGGCGTTTTTAAAAAACTTTTTCTTATTCTATGGCTTTTTCGTTGTTCGATAGAATTATCAAATACTCTGTATTGTTCCCAAGTAAATTAATATTACAGATATACATAAGAGTTAATCCAAGTTTAGTTTCTCCCATAATTAAGTTCCCTTTTAACATTCACGTCATGACTCAAAATTAGCTCATCATCTTCGGACAGCCCATGTAGCACCAATGGGAGCCGTTTACGAAGATTCTCGATGTTTTCACGAGGAACGTTAGCTGTTAGGTTCTCCTTCAATACTAGCCACATTCGAATCTCAGCCTTGATCTGTATAGTTTCATTTTAAAACCTTAATTATTGAACTGTTTCTATTTTACCAAGTTACTAACTTCTTATTGCAATAAACCATTTTATATTGGAGAAACTAAGAAGGCTCATTTTGAAACTCACATCCACCGCCTAACGCATGAATAATGACCATACTTTCGTTATAGTATAAAAGCTGAATTTTATATATTTTGCTTGGGGAACTATAAAAATATGTTACCTCTAAAGCCGGATAGTTTAAATGGTTTTTACATCTTGTCAGACACATTGCAAGTTTGCCACAGCCACTTTATTCTATAACTATTAGGACTACACAATTTAAACTAGTTAAGTAGATGTATTCTGCGAACTATTTTACGATTCATATACAAAAACAAAAATATATAAAAGATTAAGGGGATCTCTCCATAAATGGAACTATATCAATTTTTTTATCAAACGTGTGGGGTGTCGTGTCTATAGATTGGTCTTTGAAAATGACATTGAGGTTTCTAAAACCATTTTTCTTTTCCTCGTATACAATCGTTTGAAAAATAGAAAAGAAGTGGTAAAATGTGTCTGAACCGCTGAGCAAAATAGAAACACATTTCGGCCCTTGATTAAAATTCGGTGACGGCGGGTGTGCATGATAATTTATATATAAATCCAACTGAGGGTTGGAAATGTGTTTTTTTTTAAAAAAAAAGGTTTGCTTGGAACTGTCAGAAGTGTCGGCAATGGATGACGAGGTTTCTTATGTTATGCCGAAGACAATATAAAAAAATTGAGCTTTATACTTTATCGAAAGTAAGTTACTATTTTATGCACCTTTACTAACTGTTAACTGCCAAAGTAACCACAATAACAAAATAACGAAGGTCTGGCTGTCGTGGGCAATAAGGCTAAAAACTCATCGGGAGTAGGGACAAGGTGTCAAATCGATAAGTCATTCACAATGATATATTAAAACTAGATACGTTGTCCGCCCTCAAAAATGACAACATGAAATGAAGCCAATTGGCCACATCGCGCTTAGTTACGCACCAACCTCTTGCGCGACGCTACGTTTCTTCTTAATTTAAATCGTGTGTGTAAACCTGCGCAAAACATAAAGAAAACAGGCATCAACAGGCATCCCGCTGTACGGTGTCATATTTTCCTTCCCTTTCTTTACGCGTAAAAGTAGTTATATAATATTGTTGCCGTTTCGAAGCGTCGCCGCGCCGCCGCGCCGCCATGTTAGTTCATGTCGTGTCTATACTTATTACGTCATTGGTCATTCAACCTTAGTTCGGGTCTCGAACTAATCTTATGTCCGTAGGTCTTAGAGAGTAGGAAACGGCCGTATGTACGGGTTTCGTGCTTAGGGAGTCTAACTGGATGCAGCTGAATACCTATATTTTACATGCATCGATATTCGGAATAATCCAAAAGACTTACCAAAGGTTATCGTATTACCCAGTACTTACTGGGTGGTGGAGTTCGACAAGTCATTCTAACCTAAGACCATGGTTGATGCGATAAGGTAGTCCGCGAAATTCGAATTTTAATACGTTTCTTGTAATTTGCCGGTCAGTGTCAAGTCGTATGCTAAATAAAATAGGATTTACGCACACAAATGTCTATTTACGTTATAATAATTAATACCAATACAACCGTCTTAGTTCATATAAGTCTTTTGAGTAACTATTTCATGAAAAAGACATTCAGCAAACGTATTGTCCTTCTTTTTTTACGGTCTCTCATTAAAAAAGGTTTAAAATTCGCACTTTTAATCCTCTCTTTCAGTGCCGAATTGATGGTACTATACGAACGTATCTAGTAGTTATTAGTTCCACGACACGACATTAGTAGCCTGTGGTGTGTTGGTGACACGAGTGACACATATAGTTAGACATGACAGAATGTCAGAATGACACTTTACGTCTATGTCATAATCCTTACTTTTAATCTGTGGGTGGACTCCACTTACCAAAACAGAGAGATATACTTTGATATTCTTTTTTTATTATTTTGTTTTATTATTATTTTATTTTATAGGTATTTTCTTACACAAATCATGCTAGGTATTTTTATGTATATTTTTGAATTAAAAAAGTTGTTAGTTGGCGTTTCTTTATCAATATTGTACATAACCTATTATCTAGTGGAAGTGGTCAAGGTAAAGATCATTAAATTATTGTGGAACAATCTCCAGTTTCTGTCGTATTGTTCGGATGTCGATATTGACTTCAGTCGTTTCGGATCCGAGTACCTATAGTGCAGGATAACTGAAATGTGTTTGTTGTTTGCAGAAGCCCATACTAATATGCCATGAAGGTGAATTCCGTCGGTTCCTGGAGGAAAACGTGCCTCTGCTGAGCGAGCACTACTGGCCCACTCCGTGGTGCGTCGAGTCGCGGCTGCAAACTGTCCTCGGCTCGATATTACGTTCACGTTTATTACCGCCCGTCAAATATCGCCGGTACAAAGTTCACATACCTAATATTATGAATCATAATAATGTCATTATTTCTTACGGACCCATTAATTCCACAGAGAGTCCATAGCGTTTTCATATGAATGAATTATTCAAAATATGAATGGAAGAAGCCTTGGTTTACTAGATATACTTAAAAGGAGGACATTATGTTTTCGGCCAGTATCTTCTTTTCACGTACTTTTAGTTGCACAGTGCCTGCAGTTTGATTAAATGTTAATCCTAGCCAGCTCAAATCTAGGCCTTACAAAAGGTTATGGTTAGTCAAATTGGCCAAGTGCAAGTTGTATTAGGTATTTGCTGATGATCATTATCGAACATTCCTTCAAAGGAGATATATAGAGAGAGAGAGGGAGTACAAAACATAACTACTAGTAAATTAAACTCATTTTTTTTTTGTATTTTTCTAATAAATCGTTGTTGTTCATCTCCTACTTGTTCTTGCCTATCACTACTTAAATCTTTAAAAGTACACAAGGGTTTCTGATGCGGTTTTTTTTAATAAATAGAGTGAATCAAGAGGAAGGTTTTAGTATCTTTTTTGCACCCGTGTGAAGTTGGGGCGGGTCACTAGTTTAAAATAATACAAGGATAGTAAAGTCTCATACCAGGAGGCCAGAAACATGGAGTAGGTATTGCATATTGTTAAGAGGGATCTCATAATCCTGGTAGTTTGTGAGACTTATTACTTCACATCACCCACTAAATAAGGTTCTGTAGCACATGGAGAAATTATCAGTTTGTTCCCATTAAGTCACAACATGATAATTTCATCAATATCTTGGTTGCTATTTATGTAGAAAACTCGTCAAATATATTTGACAACCCTTTGATAAATAATGGCAAATAAGAATAAAGCATTGAGGGTGCGTTTGCACGGCGGCAGGCAGGTGCTGCGGCTGGCGGATGGCGGACAGGTGGCGCTGGACTGGGTGGCCGAGCCGGCCGGCTCGCGCGCCGTGCTGCTGGTGCTGCCCGGCCTCACGGGCTGCGCCGACGCAGACTACGTGCGCTGCCTGGCCGCGGCCGCCGCGCGCCTGCGGGCCCGCTGCGTCGTGTTCACCAACCGCGGCCTGGGCGGCCTGCCGCTCACCACGCCGCGCCTGTACTGCGCCGTCAGCCACTGCGACCTGGCCGAGGTGGTGCGCGCCGTGCGGGCGGCGGCCGGCGACGTGCCGCTGCTGGCGGCGGGCGTGTCGCTGGGCGGCCTGATCCTGGGCCACTACCTGGCCGAGCACGGCTCGCGCGCCCTCGTGCACGCGGCGCTCGTGGTGTCGTCGCCGCTGGACGTGGTGAAGGGCTCGGCGCACATGGAGCGCGCGCCGCTGAACGCGCTGCTGTCGTACCACATGGCCCGCAACCTGCGCCGCACGCTGCGCGCGCACGAGCCGCTGCGCGAGGGCCCGTGGGACTGGCGCGTGGTGGACCGGGCGCGCTCGGTGCGCCAGTTCGACGCCGCCTTCACCACCAAGCACTTCGGCTTCGGCTCGGTGGACGCGTACTACCGCGCCGCCACGCTGCGCGACAAGCTGGGCCGGGTGCGCGTGCCGCTGCTGTGCCTGTGCGCGGCCGACGACCCGTTCCAGCCGCTGGGCGCCATCCCCGTGGCGGAGGCGCGGGCGGCGGGCGAGGCGGGCGGCCGCGTGGCGCTGGCGGTGACGGCGCGGGGAGGCCACATCGGGTTCCTGGAGGGCTGGTGGCCGGCGCAGGACGCTGGCGACCAGTACATCGCGCGGCTGGCGGCGCAGTACTTTGAGGCGCTGCTGGCGCGACCGGAGCTGCTGCACGCGCCGCCTTGCTGACGGTGACGTCATGCGCCTTGTGAGCTTTGCCTTAATATTTTCATAACGAAGACTTACTTTGTTAAGACTCACGCGAGTATTTGTGTAAAAGCGAAGCTTGTTACACTGACGGCTACATATCGTAAGTTATGTTTAGTACACTGTGATTTAACCATTTAATAGAGGTATTTTTAGTTTAATATAGTTAACTATTATATTATTAAGGTTGCATAATATAGTTACTAACAACGAAACACGCACGCGTTGTAATTTTGTAATGTTATCTAATTTTTACACACGAATTAGGCTAATCCTGTTCGTGCATGTGGGCCTTAATAGTTGTTAGTAAATCCGTCACGAGCGTTGCGCACGAGAGATATATTAAAGTATTATTATACACGTTACATATGTTGCATTTCAGATAATTTATTATTAAATTTAATTTAAGCATTTAGTGTCTATGATTTATACCCTTTGGAGTTTTAGTAAAATACGAATATGGCTCTGAATTTGAAGAATTATGGATCTTCACGGATGGATCCAAAACAGGTACTGGTACTGGAGCCGAGGTCTTCTCGGAGGACCCCATAACCATTTAATGGATTAAAGGACATAGCGACTCCCGAGGTAACGATGCAGCGGACGAGCTCGCTCGAAGGGGCTCGAGCATGGCGGCGGTGGGACCAGAACCCATCGTGCCGCTACCTTTCCGCTATCTTAGCACGCTGGTAAGGAAACGTATCAAACAATTTCACGACAAGCGCTCCGGCTGACTAAGCTGCAGCTACGCACAGTGACGGCTGCCATCACTGGACACGGTACTTTTAACAAACACCTCTTTGTCAAAGGAGTCACAGATAGTCCTCTGTGTCGAGCCTGCATGGAGGAAGAAGAAACAGCAGCCCACGTGCTCGTGCACTGTCCGGGGGTTACCCCACCATACAGGGCAAAATGGGGTTGCTGGCTTTTCTCGGGAGCTGGGGTGGATCGAGTGATATTCCCACCCGCACGCAAAATACGCGCATTAGGCGTGGAGCTGTAGACACCAGCTCGTTGTACTTATACGCCTCTAAATTAGGTTTGCCATCCGTCTGGGACCCCGGATATGTTCTAGTTTAGAGGGCGTCCGGGGAAGGGTTTCATTTGTAGTCCGAGTTTAAAAAACAAATAGATTTGGGCCGCCCGCGAGCACGACATACGAACTGTACCCGCACGCCGAGATCAGCCGACAAACCTTATATTGGTGAAGGCAATATTGGTGCAAACAAACTTCTTTGTACGGGTAAGGTACAAATGATAGAAAAAGTATATTGTTATAACACCCAAAACTGACAAATGATCGACTCGCGGCGAATAAGTCTTATTTGTCGATATTAGCCCAACAACGGGGCTATAAGCGACTACTGATTGTTAACGTAAAATTGCATATTCTATTCATACAATTGATATTGTTACGTCGGTCATCTAGAATCTTCAAGAAACCTCGCTGATAATAACTGTCAAGTACCGACAAGAGTCGAGTAAATTCGTTTAGTAGGAGCGTTTTTCTTGAAATAAAACGCATATTAAATTACTTACCTAAATTCGAAGCTTAATTATTTGAGATAGCAACACTGTGGTCCCGCTTATTTCCCTACTCTTTCTACCCTATATATCCCTCTCTTTCGCACATCCTTCACCTTTTACCTCTCTTTCACCACCTGGGGGGGCTCGTCGCTAACAGCGTTCGAGTCTCTTGCTCATTGCGTTGAAAATCAACAGGCAGAAACTTACTTAAGCTTCGAATTTAGGTAACTAATTTAATATGCGTTTTATTTCAGGAAAAACGCTCCTATTAAATAACTTGACCGTAAATTCGAAGCTTAATTATTTGAGACGTGTTTGTTATCGCCTGGTGGTGAAGAACGCCAATGTGAGGATGATCAAAATGCATAGATATAGTTCAGTGTATACCTATGGAATACAACAAAATGTGTAGGTATATCAATCCAAAGAGGTGAGGGGAGTTATATTTACATATCATTAAAATTAAAATTCATTTTGGTAAATAATAATGATTTTTATCTAATAGTCAAACAAAAATATAATGATTCACAATAATTATTATCAATGAAGAAAAGTCATTTACAGAGTACCTACATCAAGTACTTCTAAAAACAAAAATAACGGCCTCTCTCTAAAAATAACTTACAATTTAACCAAGGTTTAGAATATTATCTACTTAATTCTCTGTACTTACACTAACTATTGATTAATTACTGTTTAGGTTAAATAAAAGCAAAACGCAATCATAGCAACTTGATCTAATTGAATATTTTGAAATTAGTACCTCTTCGCTCGATAGATGGCGTTGGCGTCGAATTAGAAGTCGCTATGGTTACGTTACACGCATTTAGTTAAGTAGCTTGACGGTAAAAAATTTGGTGTGAGCAGTACATTATACATCCGCTGTGATTTCGGTACAAGTTAAAAATTATATGTGATTTACTACCAGTCCAGTGTTTGTTTTACACTACCCGCTCCCAAGTCGACCCCCGGGTTCGTTCATGGTCCTTCGAGCAGGAGTGGTCGGGAGTGTTTGTTGGTGGTCTCCGGTGGTGGTAGAGATTACCACCCTTCGCGTCATTACTGGGCAGTGGATCGCTGTCCAGAGCATCCCCTTCAAGTGGGGTACCAGGTGAGAGGTGCCAGGAGCTGGAGGTGGAACCGGTTGGAGGAGGGAGCAGCCTGTGGTGCAGACAGGTGCCAACTACAACCGGAGGAAAGACGCAAGGGAGGAAAAAGACGGCAGATCGTGGGCAAGCAGAGGGCGCCACTAGTGTGGTGCATTACGTCACGAGGTGTCAGTGTCAGTGAGTGAATTGTGGAAAATCGTGAGTACAATTTAAATATTATTATTCAGGAAGAATTAAAGTTAAAGAAGTTAAAGTGCAATTAAATTTAAACTTTAATAAAACAACTTATTTCGTGAGTGATGTTGAACTTGTAAAATTTTAAAGGAAAAGTGGTTGAGACGTCAAATCTATGCCCGAATTCATATAAAATTGAAACGGAAAAAGACTTAAAATTTTAAAATCTTTTTGGGACATTGTGACAAAGTGATTGTACTAAGGCAAGAAGATTATATTTTAGTGGACATTAAGTTAAATAGGTACTTTTAAATTCTTCCAACCTTAATTGTTTTGAGTGTTGTATTCTAATTGTGGAATACTTGGTATTTTATTTGTGTGTTACTTGTTTTGTGTATTTCTGTGTTTACGGTAAAAATGGATGCATTAAATAACATCCAAGAAGATGTAATGTCCAATATTTCCAAGGCTATGGCTAATGTTAAGAAATGCCCTAAAGATCGTCGTACTCTGTCATATTTTGAAACGCGTTTAGAAAGTTTGGAACAACAGTGGCAGTTGTTTAGTAAGACGCACATTAAAATAATTAGTGAAATAAAAAGGGCAGAGTTACATAGTTCTACCTATCATACGAATTGTCTTTATGATGAGGTTGAGGAATTATATACACAATTCAAAAGTGACTTAAAAGAACTAATAGGGAAATGTAACGTCCAATCAAGTGACACTATCAGTAATTCGGGGCCGGGTAACAGTAGGGAATTTGTTAATTTCAGACTACCAGAGGTAAAAATACCAGTTTTCTCTGGAAAATATATTGAGTGGAAAACATTCAGAGATTTATTTGTAGGACTAATACATAATAATGGTAGATTAGATGATGCACAAAAACTGTATTACCTTAAAGGATATTTAACCGGGGACGCGGAATGTTTATTGAGAAATGTCGAAGTGACATCCGAAAATTACAAGGCAAGTTGGAACAAGTTAGAGTCAATATATAATAATAAAAGATTTCTTGCAAACGGAATTTTAAAACGTTTCTTAAATCAAAAGAGTATAGCTAACGAGTCCGCAACAGACATAAAAAGACTCATTAGTACAACTTCCGACTGTTTAGACTCAATAATAAATTTAGGAGTAGATGTGGCATCATGGGACATCCTAGTTATACATATTGTCAGTGCTAAATTGGATAAAGAGACTAGGAGAGCTTGGGAATTGATGGCAGCATCGGAACAAACTGATGATCTATCGACTTTTGATCAATTTAGGGAGTTTTTAGTGAGTCGATATCGAGGTTTAGAAGGCCTCGAAACTAAAACAGACACCAGGATTCCAAAGGCTACTCAGGCACTTCATGTAATTGAAAATAAAAAAGGATCCTGCGCATATTGTTCAGCGGATCATAAAATTAGTTCATGTCCTAAGTTTAGCAAGGAAAACAATGATGCCCGCCGTAAGTTTGCCCAAGAGAAAGGGTTATGTTTTGTTTGTTTATATAATAACCACTCTGCAAAAAATTGTAGAAACACTCTTAGATGCCAGGTGTGTAAACGCCGCCACCATACATTGTTACACCCACAGGGTGTTATAGGGTCGGATATTGGTGAAGGTAGTAGTGCTGCTCGCGCGGAAACCTCATCAGTAGATATTGAGAGGGTCAAGGCCGCCAATCAGGCGGAGGATAAACCATTAGTTTCATGTCTTGCGACAGGACACAGTAGGAAAACTGTATTATTAGCTACAGCTTTAGTAAAGGCTGAGTCGAAGAATGGAACTTATCGTGTGGTTAGGGCTTTACTGGATCAGGGATCCCAGGGTTCATTTATTACAGAATCCATGGTTCAGTATTTAAATTTAAATAAAATACCGTCAAAAAATACGGTATTAGGTGTGGGTGGAAATAAAGATACAACTTCGAAATCCGTAGTGGTTATCAAGCTTCGCTCGAGAGTTAATCCTTCTTTTTACATAAAGGTCAGTGCTCACGTTCTGAAATCGGTTACAGCTCTTCTCCCATCTTCAAGAGTAAGCCGGGTAGAATGGGTAGACTTGAGCGATAATGACTTGGCTGATCCTGAATATTTCAGGCCTAATAAAATTGATATGTTATTGGGTGCCGATATATACAGCCAAGTCATTCAGAACGGAGTTAAGAAGAATATAAGCGGTACTCTCTTAGCGCAAGAAACCACTTTGGGTTGGATATTATCGGGTGCATTCGAAGTTGACAATAGGAAACATATTCACTCACAAATTACCGTGATGCATTCTAGCGTCCAAGATGACGATTTGTTAAGGAAATTCTGGGAATTAGAGGAACCATCTGGAACAAAAAAGATGCTAACGGAGGAGGAAACAAAATGTGAAAGTTTATTTACAACTTCCACAACAAGAAATAAAGATGGCAGGTACATCGTAAGATTACCGCTACGCGAACCAAACCTGGTCGGCAGGTGCAGTGAATCCAAAGTGATTGCTGAAAAAAGGTTAAAGGGATTAGAAACAAGGTTAGCTAAAAACATTAAATTAAAAGCAGACTACGCGAATGTCATGCAAGAATATTTAAGGCTTAACCACATGGTAGAAGTAACAGAGCAAGAAAAATATAATAAAAGGGCTGTTTACTTACCTCATCACGCAGTAATACGTGAGGATAAAGACACCACCAAGGTGCGGGTCGTTTTTGATGCTTCGTGTAAGGGAGCCAATGGTCGGTCACTAAATGATGATCTAATGGTAGGTCCGTCATTACAAGACGATCTCCGTTATACCGTGATGCGCTGGAGAGCACATAGGATTTGTATAGTGGCGGATATCGTCAAAATGTATCGGCAAGTTTTAGTGGATAGGCAAGATACTCCATATCAACGGATACTTTGGAGAGATACTCCTGAAGGGAAACTACATGAGTATGAATTGATGACCGTTACCTTTGGTACTGCCTCAGCTCCATACTTGGCCGTACGGGCGCTACAACAGTTAGCTTATGATGAGTGCGGAGATGATTCAGGTATAGCTAAAATAATATTAAATGATTTCTACATGGACGATTTGATGTCAGGGGCTGAAAACATAGAAGATGGGTTTAATACTTACATGGAATTATCTCAAGTGCTAGCTAAAGGAGGGTTTCAATTGCAAAAATGGAAAAGCAATTGTAAAGAATTATTGAACAAAATAAGAGATGGAAACGATGAAGAATTAAAAATAAAAACAGACGATGTAACAAAAATATTGGGACTTACCTGGGACTCTCGCGATGATTGTTTTCAGTACTCTCTGGAACTCACGCCTATAACTGGACCTGTAACAAAAAGAAAAATTATCTCGGACATTTCACGATTATTTGATCCGTTAGGGTGGTTAGCACCAAGTATAATCCTAGCTAAAATGTTCATTCAAAAATTATGGTTAGCTGGATTGGAATGGGATCAAGTAATTCCAAATAATTTAGTACAAGAATGGGATACTTACCGCAATAGCCTGGCTTCTCTTGTTAGCATTAAATTCCCACGATGGTTACATACAGGTTCCAATATTTTGAAGTCGGAGTTGCACGGATTTTCCGATGCATCTAAAAACGCATATGCAGGCGTGGTTTATCTTAGAGTAATTGATGACTTGGGTAACGTTCATATCTCCTTAATCACATCTAAAACAAAGGTGGCACCCATTAAACAGGTGTCCATCCCGAGGCTAGAACTGTGTGGGGCGGTACTCACAGCAAAATTGATTGCGGAAGTAGGCGAGGTAATGGCCATTCCAAAGACTGACTGGCACGCATGGACAGACAGTGAAGTAGTGTTAGCTTGGTTGAATTGTCATCCAAGCCGGTGGAAAACTTTTGTAGCTAACAGAGTTTCCGAAATTTTGACCACCTTGGACACACATCACTGGGCGCACGTAGCATCCAAGCAAAATCCAGCAGATTGTGCTTCACGCGGGGTTTCTCCATCCGAATTGGAAGAAGTTTCTCTATGGTGGGAAGGGCCGAATTTCCTAAGGGAACCGGTAATAGAATACAAAAGACCAAAACATCTGGTTACACGTTTGGAGGAAACTAAGGTGTATACAAGTATTTTAGAAATTTCATTTTGGAACAAATTTTCATCGTTATCAAGGTTGATTCGAGTTATGGCTTATTGCCGTAGGTTTCTTAATTTAAGAAAAAATAGTGCGATAGGTGTTAGTGCGAGGTCACGACAGTTATCTAAACAGGAACTCGAAGATGCAACAGAAATGTGTGTAAAAAGGTGTCAAGAAGAAGGATTTCCCAGTGAATTGGAGGGTTTAAGAAATCATAAGTTAGGAAGAAAAAATACAAAATTAGATTCTTTGAATATGTTTCTAGATTCTAAGGGAATAATTCGAGTTGGTGGGCGGCTTGAAATGTCACAATTAACTTATGAGAGAGTCCATCCTATACTAATACCAAGGGAATCATTTTTAACCAATCTTTTGATGGCGGATGCACATGAGAAAACTATGCACGGTGGTCCGCAATTAATGATTACGTACTTACGCTCCAAGTATTGGATCATGGGAGTAAAGGCTTTAGCAAAAAAGTATGTTAGAAGCTGTGTGCGGTGCATCCGATACACAGCTAAAGTAAGGACTCAGCTGATGGGGCAGCTACCTACCTCTCGTGTAACCCCGAACAAACCCTTTTTGTGTAGCGGTGTAGATTACGCGGGCCCGATAAATATACGAGTGTCTAAAGGTCGTGGTAATAAGTCGTACAAAGGCTATATTGCTTTATTTATATGTATGGCCACTAGGGCTGTGGATTTAGAAGCAGTTAGTGATTTAAGCACCAGAGGCTTTCTGGCAGCTTTCAAACGGTTTGTGTCTAGGCGTGGTCGATGTGCGGAACTACACAGCGACAATGGGACTAATTTCGTGGGGGCAGCGCGCGAATTACTCTATTTATTGAACGAAGAAAGGTCATCCTGTAACCCCGAATTAGCTGAAGAACTGGGAAATAATGGCACAGAGTGGCACTTTATCCCCCCTCATTCGCCAAACTTCGGTGGGCTGTGGGAAGCAGGGATAAAGTCCACTAAGCATCACCTTAAGAGGGTGATAGGGAATTCGACTCTTACCTTTGAGGAGATGATTACAGTATTGGCTCAAATTGAGGCATGCCTCAATTCGAGACCTTTATCGTATGTGGAAGATCAGGATAAATTAACTATCCTGACTCCTGGGCATTTTCTGGTAGGAGAACCACTCGTTTTACCTCCCGATACAAATTATGAAAAGGCAAGTGTTAGTAGTTTGAAGCGATGGCAACTGCATCAGAGAATGATGCAAGATTTTTGGCGACGTTGGTCGCACGACTACCTTCACCAATTCTTGCAACGAAATAAGTGGCATTATAAAACTCCGGAACCAGCTGTTGGTGAAGTGGTTTTAGTTAAAGAGGACGATATGCCTCCCGGCAAGTGGTTACTAGGTAGGATTGAACAAAAGCATCCTGGTTCTGACGGTCTTACTCGTGTCGTAACTCTACGCACAAAATTGTCTACAATAAAAAGACCTACGTCTAAATTATGTGTTTTACCTGTATTTGATTGAAGTGTTTTGTTGTTATCATAGTTCTAAGCAACATGTCGAACTTATTGTGTCAACTGTTTGTCAAGTAGATTGTATTTTAATAGTTTTAAGGATCTAAATTAGAAGTTTCAACATGTCAAGGGTTTAAATATTTTGGTTATTACCTCTCATCAAGGATTAGGGTTTAAATTTCAGGCATTATAGATTATATTAATTTTATACATTTTTTAATGAGCACGGTAGCCAGTATGAAAGGACATTCGGCCATAATGTCCTTGGTGGGCGGTATGTTTAGGTTAAATAAAAGCAAAACGCAATCATAGCAACTTGATCTAATTGAATATTTTGAAATTAGTACCTCTTCGCTCGATAGATGGCGTTGGCGTCGAATTAGAAGTCGCTATGGTTACGTTACACGCATTTAGTTAAGTAGCTTGACGGTAAAAAATTTGGTGTGAGCAGTACATTATACATCCGCTGTGATTTCGGTACAAGTTAAAAATTATATGTGATTTACTACCAGTCCAGTGTTTGTTTTACACTACCCGCTCCCAAGTCGACCCCCGGGTTCGTTCAATTACAATTCAAATTATTCACTGCAATCAATTAACAGGATCAAATAAATTAACAATAGTACCCGAATTAGAGACAGTTGGCATAACCTGCTGGCGATTGTAATATTTCTTAAAAGTATTTTCAGCTCTCCAGTTACCTCTAGCTAAAATGTTTTCGATTGGGAGATTTTCGGACCAACTTTTGGATGCAACCGCGGACCTAAAACTACCGGGGGTCGCTATTATATTAGCTTCTAATAAAAGAGATCTAATCCAACCCGCTATTACTGCTCGCGAGGCTGGTCTTGCTTGACCTCTAATATTTATAAATAAATTATTGCATGAGGCCAAACTTCGTCTATTCTTGAGAATATCAATACTTTGTTTTATCCAATATACAGGGTCAAGATTCCTGTTATCTGGGTTTTTTGTTAATTTCCAGCCCGATTGCCTATAAGTTGCCGAATCGGTCTTGGATCCAAAAACTGGCCAAAAGACTATATTATCAGTAGACATAATCATATGTTCTGAATCAACACTGAGCAGAGTCAGGTCGTGTATTCGTCTACCAGAACAAAGAAGTAATAAAGCAGCTGTATGTCTGGATGTAGCAAAAATATTGTTTGAATCAATTGAACTATTTTTTTTTTTTTTAAATAAGTCACAAGATCATCAATATCCCATATAGGGGGTTTGCTTGCTACCGGTTGTTTGAGAGCAATCGACTTAAGAACATGCTTAACTAAAGTATGAGAACTTAAAAGACCAGCTGAATCCGCATTACATAGAGTAGAAACTACAGACTTATACAAAAGGATAGTTTAGAACGAAAGTTTGTGAATTAAAAATAAATCTGCCAAAAACCGTGCTACTACTGAACCTTCTGGATTAACGGGGTTGATTCTATGCTCTTCCGCCCATTTAAGCCATCTTAACCATTGATCCCACCCCCACATTTCCATACCTCTAGAGTTATATCTTGGACTTTGGGAGGTGGAAGGCCCGTTGACGTGTCCACTAGGGAATGTCTGAGGTTCCGTATGGTGAATGGAGCTGCTACTGCTCGTGCCTTCAGGTCTCCTCTCCAGAACACTCGATCCCACCGAGGAACTACTAGGAGGAAAAATCCGGAGGCTCGATTGAGATGCGCTAGTACTCTTGGCACGAGGCAAGGTGGTGGGAATATCCACGCTAATCGGTAATTCCAGTCCATTGAAAACGCGTCGTGATGAATTGCTTGTTTGTCGTTCATATCCAACGATACATAGTTGGCAACGACATGTGCTGTTTCTGATGCAAAAAGGTCTATCACAGGGGTCCCGAATTTCCTGAATATCATTTCTGTGCAATGAGGTACCAGGTGCCATTCCACAGCGCTTCGTTGCCGAGATAGGCGATCGGCAAGAATGTTGAATCTGCCTGGTAAATGAAAAACTTTTAGAACGATGCAATGTTCGTCCAGAATTTTGAATACCTCTTTTGTAATGTTCATCAGAGGCTTTGATATCGTCCCCCCCTCGTTGCGCAGGTAAGCAACTACTGTTTGATTGTCGGACTGAACTAAGACTGTAGAGCATTGTAGGAGCTGACAATGGCCTTGTAGGACTTTTAAGATGGCTAGCATTTCTTTTTGGTTGCAATGCAACAGAGCTTCCTGCTCGTTCCACGATCCTGAAAGAGGTCGATTGTCCAACTGAGCGCCCCACGCTAGATCGGATGCGTCTGTTGTTAGGAAATGACTTGGTGGTGCAATGTGAATCGGCGACGAGGCCTGGTAATTTTGTAGTCACCACTTCAGATTTGTCTGTGCTTCTGTTGGAACAGTATGTAGCTCCTTTGACGATTTTGGAATTGAATTTAGGAACTCCAGCAAACTCCGATAATTTAGTCTGCCTTTTGGGACTGCAAAACTGACAAAATTTAGCAGGCCCACTAGGCTTTGGAGTTTCTTTAATCCCATTCTGTTGTCCTTCAGAATTCGTGACACCTTGGTCAAAAGACTGTGATATTTTTCTAATGGAAGACGTTTTTGATTGATGAGCCAAGGATCCCAATGGATACCTAGATATACTAGGTTCGTTTGAGGAGTAAGTTCGGACTTTGGAAAATTTACTTGCCAACCTAGGTACTGTAGTCTTTTTATTACCAACTGAACTTGCGAGCTTAGGATGTCCATATTCTGATGGGCAATTAAAAAATCGTCTAAATACACAACGACGCGAATGCCTTCTTGTTCTCGCAAGGTCTGAGCTATCCAATTGGTCAAGGATGCAAAAACCTTTGGAGCCGAGCTCAGTCCAAACGGTAGGCATGTCATTTGGAGTAATTCTACGTCGTAAATAAGTCGGAGAAAACGTCTTTGGGACTTGGTAATGGCCAAATGAAAGTATGCCTGGGAAAGGTCTATTTTGCATAGCCAATCCAGAGGTTGGAGAAAATCCGGTATCCGAAAGATGTTTATAAGTTTGAAACGATCTGTGAGAACAAACTTGTTTAGGGCTTTTAAGTTGAAAATTGGCCGAAAGGAACCTTCGCTTTTCGGAACCAGGAAAACTGTTGATAGAAAGCTTGGGGATAAATCTGCAATCTCGAGAACACCCTGCGTTTTCATTTGATTTACGAGTACCGTCATTTCTGTCGAAATGGGAATAGCGAAGGTACTCTTTTTTAAATTTGGTAAATAACTGACCCGCTTTGAACTCGGTGCTCCTGTGACTCGAGTCAATCCCTTCGGTTTTTAAAATTGTCATTTTTTGAGGCACCGGTGGATGCGCTCTGATTTATTGTGTTTTTGAAATAGCCATTGACAGACCGGTTTTTGTGTCCAGCTCGTGATTGAAAGGAACCTCTGGTATTGGATGTCCCCCCTCGACCCGAGTTGTTGTTGCCTAGATATCCCTGAGGATATTGAGAATTGCTACCTCTCGGAGGAGCATTGTGTCTTGGATGTTCAGCTTGCGCATGACAGCATCCGGGTACATTATCAAAATCAAATCAAAATCAAAATATTTTTTATTTCACATAGGCCTACATGGGCACTTATAAAACGTCGGTAAAAAGGGGCACGGTTCGGTGCATTGGTCGATTCCTAAGGAGAAGAACCGGCAAGAAACTCCAAAGGTTACTCTTTTAATCTTTTAAAATCGTTTGGGTTAACAATAAGGTATAATACACACATGAAGACCATGCAGATTAATGTCTGAGATGGTCTTTTGAAGAAAGCACCACACAGATTTGAGTGGACCCGTCCAGTCAGTGCAAGCATTTGTCAGATATCGTGGAGCTCGACTTATAACTCGAAGGAGCTCAACGTCACGACGAACAATACCAAAGAAAGGACATTTGGATGGGTCACTTAAAGTACTCAAACTGCCAGACAATCACAACAATTAAAATTTAAGAAAGACCCACATGGTCCTCACATTCACAATATCAATTTTTTTAATATTTATCATATTGTATAATCATTTTACATTATTAAATGTCAAAAAAATAAAAACAAAAACACAAAAAAAAAAATAAAATAAAATATTTAACAAGTAAATATTAGTCAAAAAAAAAATATCATACTTAAAGTAAACAATATCAGTGTATAAAAATAATCATAAAATGTCAAATTGTAAAAAAAAAAAATTATATGTTTAAGTCAATTCAAATTGGAGCAGTTCAATCCCAAGCTTTTTTGTCCTCTATATAATCTTTAACAGTATAAAATCCTTTCTGGCAAAGTTTACGTTTTATAAAGGATTTGAATTTATTAAGGCTTAAATTTTGAATGTGGCTTGGTAGTTTATTATAAAAGCGAATACATTGGCATCTAAATGATCCACCTATTTTCTTGAGCCTTGTTGTGGGTACAATATATTTATGTCTATTTCTTGTATTTATATTGTGAATATCACTATATTTCTTAAACAGCTTTATATTTTTGTGAGCATACAAAAGATTTTCATAAATATACTGAGAGGGAACAGTCATTACATTAATTTCCTTAAATTTTTCTCTCAGAGAGTGTCTCGGACTTAATTTATAAATAGATCTAACCGCCCGTTTTTGCAAAACAAAAATGGTCTGAATATCAGCGGCATTCCCCCACAATAGAATGCCGTACGACATTACGCTATGAAAATAACTAAAGTACACTAAACGGGCTGTCTCTACATCGGTTAAATTACGAATTTTTCTAACTGCGTATGCTGCAGAGCTCAGCTTTTTCGACAATTTATCTATATGAGGCCCCCACTGAAGCTTAGCGTCTAAAGTTAAGCCCAAGAACACTGTGCTATCTTCAGGATTCAACTCTTCGCCCTTTACCAACACACAAGTTTTCACCTGCCTTACGTGAGGTAGTGTAAACCTAATGCATTTGGTTTTTTTTTCATTAGAAGCAAATTATTAGCGTTAAACCAATGCACCACTTTCGAAATCGCGCTATTTACATCGTCAACAACTACCTGTTGTCGTTTAAGTTTAAATAAAAGTGAAGTGTCATCCGCAAATAACACGATATCGTGGTTATTCTTTATGAGGTGAGGCAAATCATTAATATAAATAAGAAACAAAAAAGGGCCAAGAATCGAGCCCTGTGGGACTCCCATTATTACAATAGATCCGGGTGATCTTTTCCCGTTGACGTCAACACTTTGGATCCTATTACTGAGGTATGAGATAAGAAGATCCAGAGCGCTGTTTCGTATTCCGTAGTGGCGGAGTTTCCTGATTAAGGTTTCATGAAGGACGCAATCAAATGCCTTGGATAAATCGCAAAAAATGCCCAAAGCATCGCATTTATCTCTTAGTTCGACACCGGCATCGGTAGTTGAGCGACCCTTCGTAAAACCGAACTGTTTATTGTGCAATAATTTATGTTTATTAAAAAATCTTTGCAATTGGTCTAAAATTAATTTCTCAAAGACTTTACTGAAAGTAGGCAGCACTGAAATAGGTCTATAATTCGTGGGGTCTGATGTACTACCCGCCTTGAATAAAGGAATAATTTTACTATTTTTCATAAGGTCAGGAAACTCCCCACAATCAATACAATTATTAAAAATAAAAGCTAAGGTAGGTGCTACAATATCAATAATAGACTCGGCAACTTCTACAGAATTACCCCACAGATCCGCAGTCTTCTTAACATTTAAGGTGTGAAATGTTTTGGCGAAGGAGGTGGCGGAACGCGAGAGGGAGAGAACCTCTCGTCCCAGCCGCCGCGGGAGGCGCTCCGGGCGTCGGGGGTTCCGCGATGACCTCCGGCCACCGTAGACGCGGGCCTGTGGACGGTGAGTGATGGGCTAACTCGCCGTCCGTCCGTCTCACGACGAAAACAGGCCGTGTCGACGGCACGTTCGTGTTCCACGCGCGCCTCAAAGAGATGTCAGCAACATGGGAGGGGCCCGATAGGGCCGACGCCTGTCGGGGCCGCGGGTAGTCCTCTGGTTATCGCGGCCTCGACATAGAGGGCGAAGAAGGAACATGGGTGGTTTTTAGTCAGTAGAAGTCTGACACTCCCTTTCGCTCTGCCCAAGAGCGGGAGGGGTTATTCGATGATTTTACACCCACCAAAAAAAAAAAAAAAAAGGTGTGAAATGTTTTTAATATATCTGTATATGTGACATGTTCAAAATGAAATTCTGAGTCGCAAGCTTTAACATTTTGGGCCGCGGGTAGTCCAACGGTTATCGCGGCCTCGACATAGAGGGCGAAGAAGGAACATGGGTGGTTTTTAGTCAGTAGAAGTCTGACACTCTCTTTCGCTCTGCCCCTTCCCGTTTCATTATTAATAATATTCCATGTTGTTATAATGACATTATTGCTGTTTCTAATTTTCGAGCTCCAATAATGTGACTTAGCAATACGACATACTTTTTTAAACAATTTTGAATAATTTTTAACATATAAATTACATTCGGCAGTATTTACAAAAACTCTTATAATAGATGATTGACAAGGTGATTCCAATTGGTCCTTATTATATGTTTAGAGTCTCTATTTGAACTCCGTTTTACGAGACATAGGCACTGTATACTTGTCTAACTTATGCACTTTTGGAATTTCACTGTATTCTGAGACATACGGAATCTCACACTGATTACGCGCACTAACACTGTATTGAACTGTGGACGATGACGTAGAGGCCCCAGCCTCTGCCCGAGCCGGTGCTGCGCGTTGCGAGGTCTGTAGACTCGCCAAAGCGACCCTTGCCACCTCGAGAGATGCGGTTCGCCTGTTACGCAGCCTGCTCCAACCACCAATATAACTCCGATCACCATATAAAATGCTGTGTAGTGGTGAAAATCATGATAAGAAAGTTGATTTAGTAAATTTTCACTTGCTTTTAGAATGTGGAGTTGCTTCTTGATATCGTCAAGCTCCGTGTTGCTTGAGAGGTGTGTATTGTTTTGTATCAGTGGAGTTGGGATGCTTACGTCTACAATATGGTTGATTGTATATCTTGTTTATACTGTTCTGCGAATCTCTCATCAAGTACTCCGAATAAACTGTTTGCAAGATACCCTATACCGTTGATAAGACCTCGCTTGCGTCGGCGCTGGTCTCGTGTGCGGCGCGAAGCTGTAGTTTACTTTTTTGTTTTAAATGTCTGGCCATCTTTTACTTCTTTGGAACGCGACTCTTGTTTGTCGATTCTATCATTCACAGAGAGAAGAGATAGCTTGAGAATAGGCCTCTTGATAAGCCCAATCTTTGCGTTGGATTGTGTTTACGACAGGTAACGCAGGTACGTATACGTTTTTTAACCGCTCGATTACCGCCTATGTTTTCTTGTTTGATAGTCATCCCCATTGTATCGTCTTGTAAGGCTGATGCGTTGGAAGACCACTTTCTTAAATTGAACCGCTGCTAACTCAACGGAATGAGATCCGTGTAGAACATCATCCATGTAGAATGACTGCTCCAATGCTTTGATTGCAACATTGTCAAAATTTTGTCTCTCATCTTCTGCCAATTGCTTTAACGTCATCATAGCTAAGAATGGTGCGGCCTTGGTGCTGTACGTAACAGTGCATAGCTGGTATACCTGATGGCGCATATTAATGGTATCCCTCCAAATTACCTTTTGAAATCGATCCTGTTTATTTAACCAAATGAAATGAAACATTTTTTCAATATCTGCCGTAAAAGCTACTTGATATTGTCTCCACCTTAATAGTAAAGATTGAAGGTCTTGTTGTAGATTTGGACCTCTCAACATGAGGTCATTCAAGCTGGTTCCTGTTGTTGTTTTTGAAGAAGCGTTGAAAACTACGCGAAGTGCTGTCGTAGTGGAATCGTTTCGCAGTAAACAATGGTGCGGTAAATAATAATCCGGTTGCATGTTACCGAAGGTTGGTATCATATGTCCTAATGTTTTATATTCTTGTATAAATAATTTGTATTGTTGTGCTACTTCTTCATTATTGTGAAATTTCTTTTCCAGCTGTTGAAATTGCGCCATAGCTTTATTTTTTGACAATCCCAATTATGTCTCAAAGCTTTCTTGAAAAGGCAATCTTACTTCATACATGCCATTTTCATGTCTTGTTGTGGTTTTCTTGTAATACTCCATGCATTGTAGATCTTCTGCGGATAAATTGGATGATTCGGTGATGTCTTCGATCTCCCAAAATCTTTGTACTTCGTCCACTTGATTCAGGACTACGTTACAGTGAAAAGTCTTGAAATTCCCGCATAAGATCCATCCCAGTTGTGTCTGTTGCGCGACTGGTAAAGATAGATCGGCCCTGATAATGCCTTCTAAAATGATATGAGAATAAACATCGGCTCCCAGTAAGATGTCGATAGGACGGCTGACATTGTATTCTGGATCGGCTAGTTGTATGCCAGGTGTGCCAATGTTGGCTTGTTAAATGTATATCTCGGTAATTGACTGATTAGCGTGTCCGTAATAACCACATCTGTTTGAAATGTGATGTCATTAAAATGCGAACAACATGTTATGTTCGTAACGCCCTTGCTGCTGCTCTCCTTCTCTCCTATCCCGCAGATGACGGCCCTGCAATACTTTCTTGTTAAAGCTAGCTGTTGAGTCGCTCTAGCTGAGATGAGGCAGGCCTGAGAGCCTTGATCTATTAGCGCACGCATTTCGTGATATGATCCGTCACTTGCTCGAACTTTAATAAATGCAGTGGCTAATAATGTTTCGATCACGTTGTTGCCTTGTTGCGAAACGTGATTCTCCTGTGATTCTTGATTTTGCGCTTCAGTTGCAAGAACTGCAGGTGTGTCTTTCTCTGTAATTGTGTTACATCATGTCAAAATGCTTCATGTAAGGTTGTATTATGTTTGCCGCTATATTCCCGGCAGCGTCTTTCTGACGTACATTCTTTAAATGTCAAATTGTCTTTATTCGCATGGGGATGCGAATAAAGACAATTTTTGCACAAATGTAATCGTGTTAGAGCTTGTCGCTTTGTACTTGGTGTCATGTTTAAAAACTTATTGCAATAGTATATTCCGTGGAACTCTTTACATAACGGACACGTGTATTCGATTTTATTCACCGAAGTCTTACTTGCTGAATATTTATTCTTGAAAGTTGACGATTCAGATTTATTTTGCTTGCTTGTTGATGGTTTGGAATTATCGTTTTTCTTCCGCGAAGATTCCAATGCGGTGAATCGGCCCTCTAAGAATCTTAAAAATTCCTTCAATTTTGGTAATTCTCTGGGTTTCTTCATAGATTCCAAATTATGATTATGCGTGTCCGCATCTAATTTTAGCAATAAAATTCGCACGATAAATGGATCCCAGCTGTCTATATTAACGCCTAGGTACCTTTTTTTTTTTTTTTGGTGGGTGTAAAATCATCGAATAACCCCTCCCGCTCTTGGGCAGAGCGAAAAGGAGTGTCAGACTTCTACTGACTAAAAACCACCCATGTTCCTTCTTCGCCCTCTATGTCGAGGCCGCGATAACCGGTGGACTACCCGCGGCCCCGACAGGCGTCGGCCTTTTCGGGCCCCTCCCATGTTGCTGACATCTCTTTGAGGCGCGCGTGGAACACAAACGCGCCGTCGACACGGCCTGTTTTCGTCGTGAGACGGACGGACGGCGATTTAGCCCATCACTCACCGTCCACAGGCCCGCGTCTACGGTGGCCGGAGGTCATCGCGGGACCCCCGACGCCCGGAGCGCCTCCCGCGGCGGCTGGGACGAGAGGTTCTCCCCCTCTCGCGTTCCGCCACCTCCTTCGCCAGCATCATTGCTTCGCAGAAGGAGGCGACGGCGTCCCATTCCTCCTCGCCCCGGACCATGGCTTGCACCAGGGCCGGGCGCGAGAGGTCGCCGCCGCCGATCGCCGCTACGAGAACACGGCGGGGCTCCGCCCAAGCGGGGCACACCTCCACTGTGTACTCCACCGTGTCCTCCGGCCGATCCTCACAATGGTACGCCTAGGTTCCTTATTGCGTTTAAACACTCTTGTGTAGTGTCGTGAATTGTTTTGATCTGAGGGACGTTTGCTTGTTGAACTACTGGAAGATTTAGTACGAGTTAGTGCGTGTCGTACCTATTATTTAATATATCCCAGCAAACAGTGTAGTTGTCTGAACTGATTTGTAAATGCTGTATCAAACGTTCAGCTTCTCCCCGCACCTTGCTTTTAAGAAACTGCATCTTGTGAGCGTTTGATATTGAGACGTTACTGTGGACAGCTTCAACAAATAAGTCCTTAAAAGACACCCAATTTTGATAATTGCCATTGAAGAACGGGATGTCAATTTTTGGTGTCGCATTCTCCATGTGAACTATGGAGCCTAGTTTTCTATTAATTGTAAATAGTTTCTTGCTTTGTATAAGACACCTCATATTCTTGATTTGAACCCTTTAATTCGCTGTCTTATTCCCAATGCAAAGAATCTATGAGAGACCATCGAGACTGTAGAGTACGTAAGGCATCTTTCAACTCCCACTTTTCGGACATAAAATCCAAATTTATCCCTGCTACAGTGCGCTGCAGCGCCCTGAAATTGCTTGCTTGTTTCTTCAAGACTTCATCAAGCTTGCTAGATGAAACTCTGGAGCATACCTCGACAGGCGGCGATTGAGGTTCCACCGGGTCTGCTTGCTCAAACCATACAAGACCTTGATCTTCCTGTGCAGAACAAGAACCTCCTTGTTGAGCTTCTTTCATCTTTATCAACAAACCGTGATATTGTTGAGTGATAAATGCCTTGGTCGAGATGAATAGCTCTTTTGTTCGTTCGTATGCCCGGCCGCTAAAATACGGATGAGACTTGCTTTCTTCCGTAAGAAGACGGTCGTGGTTGTGCTGGTAATCGGACCAATATTCATTTAAGGTTTCTAAACGTCGCTTGAAATAGTCGGCAGTCTTACGATCTGCCGCGTCCTTTTTGATATTTGTAGCCAACTTTAAGATGGCTGTGTAAATTTCGTCGTGGTTTGCATGTATAGCCTCCATGGCGAGGACTTAATTGAAGTAAGAAATATATGGAAAGATTTTACTTGAATGTTCTTGATAACTGCTTACGGATCCTTGGTGACCCCCTGAGACACCTGCTAGCCTCTGATCTTGATGATGTGACTCTTGATAGTTTGCGGATCCCTGCTCTTGGTATGAATTCACCACACTTAGTACCTGATAGCTTACAAGTTCTTGTTGACCCTGAAACACTTGTTAGTCTCTTGGTATGAATTCTCCACACTTAGCACCTGATAGTTTACGAGTCCTTGTTGACCCTGAGAAACTTGTTAGTCTCTATGTCTGAATTCACCACATTAAGCACCTGATAGCTTACGAGTCCTTGTTGACCCTGAGACACTTGTTAGTCTCTATGTCTGAATTCACCACACTTAGCACCTGATAGCTTACGAATCCTTGTTGACCCTGAGACACTTGTTAGTCTCAAAGTTTTATAGTCACTCAACACATCACACACTTAAGCCACTGGCTGCCCGCTATACTGTCCACGCGCGCGAAATGGACTATATAGCTTGCGATGTTCACAGTTGAAGGCCGAAGGACCAAAAAGAATGTATGATCCCTTGCTGGACCATACATTACTTTTAGATGATGGTGCGGAAATGAAAGAAAGTAAAGTACTGAAACACTACTGTATTGTCCGAAAGGTAATAAAAGTAAAAATGAGCTTAATGGACTGATGGTGTGGAAATTAAGTGAGTGACGCAGCCCGTGTTGGCTGTAGCGAGAACGCCTGGCTGTCTTGAAAGCGCAACGCGAACTGAACTAAGAACAATGAGTTGAAATGAGCGTGGCGTAAACTGCTGAATTGCAGATTGTGCGGTTGCACCGTACACGTATCCTGAATCCAAGTGAGAAGGAGCAAGTGATTAAGAATCAAAGGTACCTTAATCGGGACTTGCGAGGAAGTAGCTTAGATGCGTCAATTGCAAGATCTACCTACCGGAAATCAAAATCGTACCATAAACCATGATTGAGGGTATGGTGAAGGATGGTGTTATAGAGCCTTCATTTAGTCCATGGTGTTCTCCTGTGGTCCTGGTAAAGAAAACGGACGGCAGTATGCGCTTCTGTGTGGACTATCGACGACTGAACGACGTCACGAAAAAGGACAGCTATCCGCTGCCTAGGATCGATGACACACTGGATATGCTGACGGGAATGAAGTGGTTTAACACACTAGACCTGAAAAGTGGTTACTGGCAGGTAGAAGAAATAAACCCCAAGGATAAGGTGACTGCATTCTCAACAGGAAAAGGGTTGTGGCAGTTTAAAGGTATGCCTTGCGGATTGTGTAATGCTTCTGCTACGTTTGAGAGGCTGATGGAGCAAGTACTTGCCGGGTTGATTGGAGACGCATGTCTTGTCTATCTAGACGAAGAAGATCATTTCAAAAACCTCAACCGAGTGCTGTCGTAGATCCAAACAGCAAACCTGAAGTTGAGTCTGAGAAAGTGCTCGTTTTTCAAAAAAACAAGTGAACTTTTTAGGACACATAGTTTCGGGGGAAGGTGTTCAAACAGACCCAGAGAAAGTAGTCGCCGTCAAGGATTGGCCAGTTCCGAAAGACAAGACACAGGTCAGAGCATTTTTGGGTTTGTGCTCCTAATATCGCCAGTTTGTATAGAATTTGCCGACATTGCGAAACTTCTACACAAACTCACTGAGGAAAAGCAACAATTCTGTTGGGACGTAAACTGCGACGCTGCATTTCAAGAATTAAAGGGACGTCTATGCAATACTTCTATTTTGGGATATCCTGACACTGAAAAAACTAAACCGGAAAGAAATTACTGCGTAACGAGACGGGAGCTGCTCGCCGTAGTAAAGACATAGCAACACTTCAGTAAATACTTGTTGGGCCGGAAATTCCAGTTACGAACTGACCATGCTGCATTGAAGTGGCTTTTACAGTTCAAGAATCCGGAGGGGCAAGTGGCGAGATGGATCGAACTACTGCAAGAGTTTGACTACGTAACCGAACATCGCAGTGGGAAAACTCACGGTAACGCGGATGCCTTGTCAAGAAAACTGCAAGCACTGTGTCAGGCAAGAGGCTAAGGAAGTAGTGCCCGTGAGGATGCTTAGAACGGGTCTCAGCGATGAGTGGAAGGAGACCCTACAACAGGCACAACAAAATTACTCGGACATCAAGCCAGTCTTCGACTGGATCAAAGCTGGTGCTCCAAAGCCCAAGTGGCGTGATGTGGCAGCGATGAGTTCCATCACGAAGAGTTATTGGGCACAATGGAACAGTTTGGAGATCCAGAGTAGAGTCTTGTGCCATAAATGGGAAAACGCTCGAGGAGACAGCTGTCATCTGCAAATGGTTGTCCCTAAAGCTAAGGTACCGGAAGTTTTACGGCTCTACCATGATGGATGCTCAGGAGGACATACGGGGGTAAAAAGGACTCTACTGAAGATGAGAGAGCGCTTTTACTGGATCCACTGTCGAGATGATGTGGAGGACTGGTGTCGCAAATGTACCAGCTGTCAGCTGTGCGGCTGTGAAAGGACCCCACACACGAAGCAGAGGTACATTAAAAGTGTACAACGTCGGAGCCCCCTGGGAGCGGATAGCACTGGACGTTGCGGGACCATTTCCAGAAAGTGATAGCGGAAACAAGTACTTCATGGTTGTCATGGACTACTTCACTAAGTGGCCAGAAGTCTTCGCCATTCCTAACCAAGAAGTTACAATAGTCGCAGATAAATTGGTTCAGGAAGTATTCTGTCGTTTTAAACCCCTCCCCCCCCCTGTCGTTTTACCCTTAGAAATTCACAGCGATCAAGGGAGGAATTTTGAATCGCAAGTTTTTCAGGAGACTTGTCGATTGATGGGTACACACAAAACTAGAACTACCTCTTACCACCTACAATCTGATGGAATGGTGGAAAGATTCAACCAGACGTTGGAGAGATATCTGGCAAATGTTGTGGAAATCAGGCAAAGGAATTGGGACAAGCACATACAGCCGTTTCTTCTGTCTTATCGGAGTGCAGTTCACAAAAGTACGACTGTAACTCCAGCCTTTGCGAACTTCGGAAGGGAATAACGGTTGCCTGCAGATTTAATCACTGGAACTGATGTCCCACGCAGTGTAACGGATTACGCGAATAACCTGCGTTACAAGTGAAACGGTGTGTATGAGCATATCAGACAATACGGACAACAGATGTCTCAGAAGATGAAGACCCGTTATGACTGGAAGGCAAACAGTCGTAGTTTCGACGAAAGTTCGCTGGTATGGTTGCATAACCCATTGCGGAGCAAGGGAAAGTCCCTGAAATTGCATGCAAAATGGGACGGGCCATACCGAGTTGTGACCAGGATCAACGAATTCACCTACCGAATACAGAAGGATCCGCGAGGTGCGCCTAAGATTGTCCATGCAGACCGATTGGCGCGATATTACGGGACTAATGATGCTCGGGACGAGCACGCCTAAGGAGGGGGCAGTGTGACGTCGGTCATCTAGAATTTTGGAGAAACCTCGCTAATAACTGTCAAGTACCGACAAGAGTCCAGTAAATTCGTTTAGTTACCTATTTCCAATCTGTAGGTAGTTAGCCCGCACCCGGCAGCGCGGCGGCGTCGGCGGTACTTGCCATTTTAATTTCGACCGTGTGCCGACGGCGAAAAGGAACTTCTTCTTTGTTGGTTATTTTATCTTAAAGTTAATTTTTTTGTTATTGTTTTTGTGGGTGCTATATGGAACAATAGGGAATTTTCTCGAATATCTTTTGTGTGTTTGGGGTATAAAAGGACCGTGTGAGGACGAAGCGAGTCAGTCTACTTTTAAGCGAGACAACGAAAGGTTCGAAGTGCGATAGAATGTTTCAGTAGTGATTTGCGATTGTGTATAAATGTTTTGCGAGTAATAAAGTTATTTCGTGTGTACAAACGGTAGTGTTTTTTTTTATCCCATACGCAGCTCGTAACAATATAGTAGGGGTATGCTCGTACATGCTCCCCGAGAAAGATATAAAAATACAATTAGAAATAATTAAGAAACAAAATGATATAAGTATATCGAAGGTAGTTCAACTATTTCGTTTACATCGTTGGCAGACTCAAAGTTCGGCATGGTGGAGGTACGAAATAATAGTCCTAGCACTAATTACAACCGCCTATATATTTACTTCCGATAACAAATTAACAAATTCTTAAACGATGAACTTACCGCGGTTCCGTACTAAATCCATTCGATGGAAATGGATTTAGTACGGAACCGCGGTAAGTACGATACAGGCGGACAGAACGACCGTTCGCGCTCGTGTCTCACCAAAAAGTGTCAACCAAAAGTAACGTCCCTCAAGTCAAATGCGTCACCATTGACAATTGACATCTGTCAACTGACAGCTGTTAAACCAGACCTGCCACTCTGTATCGACCTCACACAAGATTCTAGCAAGAGTGTGTCTATGGTTAACACGTGTGTTTAGAATTTAACGGTTTTTTTCAGATATTGTGCCTATTGTGTCTTGTTTTTGTGTTCTACATATTTATTTTATGCATATAAGTATATTCTGTATATATTCCTGCATATATTTTCACTAAATAAAACACATACTTCGGCACCTATTTTCTGCCATAATGGATAAAAAAAAACCTCCTGACCCTCCTGACATTCCGAATTCCCCCTCATTAAACTTTTCCTCTTCTTCTTCAAGGTCCTCTTCCTCTTCCATCCGTTTAAATGTAGACCAGCAATCTCCTTCATCCCAGTCAAGTTCACGTAAACGTCCAAGAATTTTAGATGATTCTCCCATCCATCCCACTAAACAATCACGATCTCAAGTAGGTCGCCTGCGTTACTCGGTATTAGATAAAGGTCCATATATTATACATGTTTCTCGTCAAGAAAGTAATCCAAATGCTGGCACTACCCTGCACCCAGTTTCGTTTGGCCGTTTTTTTTTTATCAAATAATAACATTGCAAATATAATTGGAGTTAAGAGAGTTGGTAGAAACCGTGTCTCCGTTGAGTTTGCGTCCCCTCAGGATGCAAACGCTTTTCTTTGTAATGCTAACCTCGTTTCAAATTTATACGATGCAACTATTCCGACTTTCAATATAACGCGTATGGGTGTCGTAAGCGGCATCCCTACGGAGTTCACTGAAGAGGAAGTTTTGGCCTATTTGAAGGTTCCACAGGGTTGTGGACCTATCCTTAAAATTCGTAGGCTAAATCGAAGAGTAACAAGAGACGGCACAACAGATTACAGACGTACTGAAACCTGTGTCATCACCTTTGATGGCCAAGTTCTGCCGAAGAGAATTTGTGTTGTCGCAGGTGTTGCCGTTTTGGTCACGTAGAATCTCTTTGTAGGTCAAAACCTCGCTGCAGCAAGTGTGACAACGATCACCCCGGTGATGGTTGTGGCATTTCAGAAAGCGAAGCCTTCTGTGTATTATGCTCTGGCAGCCACTTTGCCAACAGCAAGGCGTGCCCGGAGTATGGTAGGCAGAGGTCCATAAAGGTTGTTATGGCTGAAAAAGTTCTTTCTTACTCAGAGGCAAGTAAAACTATTCCTAATTCTTCTCGCAGCTATGCTGATATCACTAAATCTCAGTCCACAAATCCATCACTCTCAAGCCAAAGACCCATGCCCCACTCTCTCCCTCATATGATAAAGTAGCTCATCAACTAATAACTAGCTCACCCCCATCGTCTCAGCATAATGGTTGTGCCCTCAATGATCCGTTCTTAGAATCTCCTGATAACTTGTCTTCTATTATTGATTTACTTCTTAAACTTCTTAACACGCTAATGTCTAGTTCTAAGTCAGTACAATTACCGTCCAACGTTGCCAATTCACTTATAAATTTCCTTTCTCTCACCCGACATAATGGCTCGGCTGGTGTTCCTTCAGTGGAATGTGAGAAGCGTGTGGCATAAGAAACACGATCTCATATTTCTCTTGAATAAATATAAACCTTAAGTCTGTGCTCTCGCTGAGACTTGGTTAGTTCCTAGTCTTAGCTTTCGTTTACCACATTATAACATTATCAGATGCGATCGATCTGATGGCTATGGAGGGTCGGCTTGAACAACCGCGTTCCACTTGTGACAGTATTTTTGCCTTCTGTTGGAGGAGATGTAAGTATTGTGGCAGGTTAAGTAGAGGGATTAACCCTTTTATCTATTTATATAGCTCACCCCAATCAAAATTTTCTTCCACTTTTGAGAGACATTCTCGAAAACGTAGTTGGCCCTGTACTTGTTATGGGAGATTTCAACTGCCATCATTTTCGATGGGGGTCTGAAAGATGTGACTCCTTTGGGGTAGGTTTGGTAGAAATTCTGGATGATCTCAACCTCTGCATCTTAAATAATGGGTGCTCAACCCGTAGGACTCTTCCTGGCCAGCATAAGAGTTGTGTAAACCTTTTGTTTTGCTCACTTGATGTTGCGGCATCGTGTCGTTGGGAATGTACCAGTTTGACGCATGGTAGTGACCACTATCCGATCTTAATTTCTTTGGCTGATAAAACTTACTTAGAAAAATTGAATCCTCCGCTGATGAGGTATAATTTGTCCAACCCCGATTGGGCAAAATATTCATCATCACTGGAGGATAAAATTGATTTGCTTCCAAATTTAATTCTTCAAGATTCCGTTATTCCAAGCCCCTTTTACGTGTCAGATTGCTACGAAAATCTGCGCGGTGACAGCCATAATATCTAGTGCAGATTCATGTTTCCCTATCAAAAACTCTGCTCGTAGTTTGATTCCTCCCCCTCCATGGTGGAATCAGGAATGTTCATTGGCCATTAAAGAGAGAAATGACGCTGAAAAGATTTATAACGAAGATATGACTGTTTCTAATCTAAGCGCTTATAATCATGCTCTTCCAAAAAATCCAAAAGATTATTGCGGAGTAAGAAACGAGCTGGGTGGGTTAATTTCTGCGGTTCCTTATCCCCGTCCACCCCTATATCATTGGTGTGGCAAAGAATTAACCGATTCAGAAATGGATGTTCCCCTTCGATTTCTTCTCCTATTACCCGTGAAACTGCAGAACTGTTTTTTGATAAATTAGCTCCTCCTTATGTGCCATCAGAAGCAGAAATACATCTACAGTCTTCTTCATATTCAGAGGATCCTTTTGACGCTCCATTTACAATCCAGGAACTTGATTCAGTTTTGAGGTATGTCCATGACTCTGCCCCTGGTATTGATGGTATTGTTTACTCCTTTTTATCACGAGCAGGCCTGAAGGCAAAAAACTACTTTTTACATTTAATTAATTATTTTTACACCAATGGTTGGGTCCCCGATCAATGGAAAACTCAAATAATAATCCCCATTTTGAAACCAGGCGAACATAGCGATGACCCTAACGGCTTTAGACCAATTGCCCTTAAATCAGTACTAGCTAAATTAATGGAACACCTGATTAAGAATCGGCTGGAGTTCATTATTGAGTCCAGGGACTTACTCCCGAGCCATCAGTTTGGTTTCAGGAAGGGGTTTGGTACCATGGATAGTATTGGAGTATTAGTTTCAGATATCCGAGCGTCGTTTTCTAAAAACGAGTCTGTTGTTGCTGCCTTTCTCGACATTTCAGCTGCGTATGATAATGTCCTTCTTCCCATTCTCAGAAACAGAAATTGCAAGAGATGGGGTTTCCGGTGAGAATGGTACAGTGTATTTTTAGCATGCTAATGTCTCGGTCTTTGATTTTGAGAGTGCCAGGTGAAGATTTTGATGTCAGGCGGACATGGAAGGGATTACCACAGGGTTATGTCTTAAGTCCTTTATTATATAATTTGTACATAACAGATATTGGCTCATGTCTTAACAATGACTGTCATATTTTACAATATGCTGACGATATAGCTTTGTATGTTACCAACAAATCTATTGAAGCTGCTGCGTCATCCCTTTGTGTCTCCCTGGACTCTTTGAATCAATGGCTAATTCCGCATGGTATGAGTTTATCGGCACCCAAAAGTTCTGTGGTTGTCTTTTCCCGCAGGAAACTGATCCATCAAATTTCGGTACGAATTCAAAATCATTGTATACCAGTTGCTAAGAAAGCCAAATTTTTAGGTGTATTTTTAGATTGTAAATTAACTGGATTGCATCATCTCAATTATTTAGTAAATAGATGCGAGAGAATTATTCCTATTTTAAAAGTGCCCGCAGGTGTATGGTGGGGTGCCCACCCACTATGAAGCTGGTTTACAATGCCTTGATACAAAGTGTTTTAGATTACGGTTCTTTTCTGCTCATTCACTGTAACAAAGGGGCTTTGACAAGACTGGACAGGATTCAGGCCCAATGTCTTAGGATCATTTTAGGCTGTATGAAATCATCATCTACTAACGCAATACAGGTGGAGTGTGCAGAACCTCCTTTGGCCTTGAGAAGACAATATCTAGCATCCAGGTTTTGGGCCAGAGTTATCACGAAATCCGCTCACCCTCTTATAAGAAAAGTTCATACATTAGATTCCCTTTGTAGCACATCTAATTATTGGAAGCACAAAGAAGTTCCTCTATTTTTTAAATCTTTTCGTTTCCATCAAAATTTAGATTCTCCCATTATTCCATTCCCAAAACTTCCTATTTATAACTTTAATTATGATGTCATTTGTTTCAAACCAAAAACCTTTTATAATATCGGAATTTCCAAAAATTCTGTTTCGGCGGACTCTCTATTCAATGCTGCCGTTGGTGAGCGATGGTGTCATTTTGAAAGGTTCTTTACGGACACTTCAAAATTGACAAATTCTGGCTGTACTGGTGCTGCGGTTTATTACCAAAACTCCAAAATTGTTCTTCAATTTAAATGCCCTGTCCAGTCATCTGTGTTTACGGGCGAGTGTGTTGCCATACTGGAAGCATGCCTTTTTATAGAGGCTCACAGTATACAAAAAACACTACTACAAATCAGGGAAGAACCAGCTTTTGTTAATTTATCGAGAACGATGCGAAAATGAACTAAACTTTCCTCCACTGTTGACCCTAGCACTAAAATGTCGCCAACGTATTTAGCACCATAGCTATGAGCAATATCACCTAATGCTTTCTTTACTGCACGTTGATAAACTGAGCTCACATTTCAACGAACAACGGCATGGTCCAATACTTTCACCGACCATCAGGTGTGACGCTGCAGTGTGCCTGATAGCATAAAGAGACACACATCAAGACACGTGAACCACGTGGCACCACCTAACCTAGATACAAGATCCTCAATCAAAGGCTATGGAAACCTATCTGAAACAGTGTTGTCGTTCAGTTCCCTGTCGTCGACCAGTGGCGTGCAGTGGTCCCCCACGGTGGGTAGGCAACGAATTTAAAGTGACAGCAAAAAAAAAGAAAAAAACATTTCACATTTTAGTGATCTAAAATATTTGAAAATAAGCCTGTAAAAACAAAAGTTCTAAATACAAAGCAAAAACTCACTACATTATTCAAGGTTTAACTCACATTTTCTAACGGCGGTCAAAAAATTTTGCAGGATTATACGAAATCACTCAATGAATCCCAAGTTGACAACATTAAGAACATCGAACTAAACAGGTGCTGCGCTCTGTGCACGGAAGCCGGAAGCCCGTAGTTCGCGAAGCGCAAAATTAATATTTCCTTAGGCAATTTGCAGGCCAGTGCTAGTTTGTATGTTCATTAAAATATGATTCGCGGTTTTATGACGTATGTAGTCATATTTTATTCAACATACAACATAGCACTGGCCTGGAAATTGCAAAAAAAACGTAAGTTTTGAACTTCGCGGGCTATAGATTGGCTTATGTTGTTGCAGCCAATCACAGCCCACTGCCCAGCTACACTCACAGGAGCTGCGGCGTTAAAATTGCGGAAATCTATGTATGTGTGCGGTTCATAGCCACGTAAATGCAAACGCACCGATGTGACGCTGTGTGCGTAAAATTATGAATGGGGTTAGGCAAGTCGAGCGTTAGCCTATAATAAGATTGGTACTAATCGTAGTGCTTGTCAGTAAGTGTTAGTGGGACGCGAAAAATTGCTATAAGTATTTTAAAAGGAGTTTGAACTTTTTATTATTATTTTGTAAGTAGTGTTATTTTAATACATAGTTTATTAGTTATAAGAAATGCTCAGTTGGTAAGGTAGGCTAAGCCTAAGAGCCTATATAGGGCGCACGCCCCTGTCGTCGACACACATACGACCGGAACTATCCTCTTTTATCAACAGCAACACTGGACCAGAAGAAGGTAAACAACTTGGCCTAAAATACACACATCAAAAGTGTCTAGGGATCAACATATATTTTTGCAATAACTTTTCTCCTGATTGATATTAATTAAAATTTTCTTTAAGGATTCATCAAATAAAGTGTTTTCGTTTGTCACAGTAACGATAAACCAAGTCACCTTTGCATTAATAAAGAAATTTGCCATTTTCCTAATAAAGGGATTTTTGACATTTGAACCACTAACATTAAAGTTCGAAAAAAAGACTGAAATAACAGTTTTCTTTAAAATTTTATTGGGTAACTTAAACAATTAATAATCCGTGTTTCTACCGCGAACACTAACAACACAAGAACATCGGTTTGGCATACTCAAAATGAGTTCATCCAAATCACGCTGTGGAATGGCCGCCCATGTTCGTTGCAACAACAAAAAAAGGTCTTCTTGCGACTGGATACCCTCCATATTCGGCAGAGCTCTTCTCTGTAGCATATCCCATGCATGCTCAATCGGGTTCAAGTCTGGCGACTGAGCAGGCCAGGGCAGGACATTGATGTTAGCTGCGGCGAGAGTCTGTCTTACAACTCTTGCGGTGTGCGGTCGTGCATTATAAAAAAAAAAAAAAAAAATAAAAAATATGTTTATTTTCATAAATTGTACATAAAAACACTTATTTTAACACTATAGAGCTGTACAACTAGGAAAAGAGTGTTTTCGATGAACTCTGGCACCCAATGTAAGATTTAACTTGTGTTTAGGGTGCCAGCGTCCTCGCCTATGAATTGAACTTGCGACAGTAGTTGTAAGATAAGCACAGTAAATAATCATTCAATCACAATAATTTTTTTTTTATGTACCTAAGTATGTGTGTGTGCATGTGTACGTATGTGTGTGTGTGTGTGTATGTGTGTGTGTGTGTGTGTGAGAGAGAGAGAGAGGGTGAGATAAATATGGTGAAAACTTGTGTTTATGAAAGTTTGCATAAATATATTATGAACATACTAGTTTACTGATATCTGTAGTAACTCTTCAGTCTTATTATAGGTCAATGTCATGAGCCACTTTGTGACCCTGGTTTTGCATTCGTTTAGACACTTGGGAGCAATGGAACAGAGTTTATTTATTTTATTATATAAATGGTTCGACAGTACACCAAAATGACGGTGAGCAAGGGCCGTTCTACAGCCGTAAGTTGTACATACCTCGAAGTGTCTACGTTTCTTGGCAGCACTCGGATCGTAGACCACAGAGCAATGTTTGCGGAGAATAGTACGAAGCACAAAGAGCTGTCTCACAGTTAAGACCTGACATTCGTTGTAGAGAGCCGTGGTGGGGTACCTGAAAGGTTTCGAGGTCATAACCTTGAGAACCGCTCTCTGTGCTCGTTCCAAAGGCAAGAAGATTGTCCTTGGAGTCCCACCCCACACCGTAATGCAGTAGCCTATTATGCTTTGACACAGGGCATGATAGACAGTTTTAATAGTACGGTAATCCGCAGAGTGCCTCAGTTTTTTAAAAATAAATATACACTTTCGGACTCGCGAAATGAGACTACCAAGGTGAGGTTTCCAGCTCAGAGAACTATCCACATAGACTCCGAGATACTTGACAGACTTACAGCTCTTGAGTTGAGGACAGCCACATTGTGAAGTAGAAGGATCAAGTGGGCAAGTATGAGCCTTTAGCACCATTGAATCCGGCGAAGGGAGGTAGGTGGATACTAAAGAGAAAGGTAAGTATACCGTTTTGTTTAAATTTAAGGTTAAGATATTGTTTGACAGCCATTTCATCACTGAGTTTAGTGCAAGTTCCGCGTATTTTACTGTTTCAGGCCAGTCACTTCCATGTATTAATAGAGCCGTGTCATCTGCGTAAGTGAAAATTGAACAATTCGTTAGGGTCATTTTGCATAAGTTATTAATATAGATAAGAAACAGGGTAGGACCCAAGATTGAGCCCTGAGGGACGCCAAAACACAATGCAATGGTGTCACTAATAACATCATTAATTTTAACGCATTGTGTCCTATCACACAGGTAATCCTGGAAAACTTTTAAAGCATGTCCGCGTATGCCCGTAGCTTCCATCTTAGATAAGAGGTGGGGAACAGACACAGTGTCGAATGCCTTAGAAAGATCCAAGAAGACAGCCAAACATTTCATTTTACTGTCTAATTTAGATACTACATGGTCTACCAAGGCAGCAACCGCATTTTCTGTTGACTTGCCACGTCTAAAACCATACTGGTTATCACTTAGTAAATTGTATGACTCAAGATAGTCTACCAGACGATTATTAAGGATCTTTTCTAATATCTTAGAGATGGCAGGCAAGACTGAGATCGGTCTATAATTATCCACACTATGTCTGTCCCCATTCTTGAAGATTGGGTGAACAACAGCTCTTTTGAAAACCCTGGGAAAACAGCCTGTGGAAATAGAGCGATTGCAGATATGAGTAACGACTGGGACAATCACGGGCAGACAGGATTTTAACATTTTCGATGAAATGCCATCCCAGCCAACCGCAGCATCAGTTCGTAACCCAATAATGAGATTTGAGACCTCCACTTCATCTGTAGGAAGAAGTACTAGTGAGTTAGAGGGCAGCGCATCGAGACAATAATCCGTGGGATACGAGGTGGGCAAAAATTTGTTAGCCAAGTTTTTGCCAACATTGGCAAAAAATTCGTTGACTGTATTGACCGAGGATTTTACATCTGAGGATATTCTGAGTAGCTCGTTTGGCGATTTAGCATTAAAACTAGTTCCGGTAACATTTTTGATGACCTTCCAAGTAGCTTTAGGGTTGTTCTTCGCCGCCTCAAACTCGTTCCTTTCATAAGAGTGTTTTAATTTTTTAAGGAGCTTGTTACAGAAGTTGCGGTATCGCTTAAATGTAATCATGAGAATAAGGTTTTCAGGATCTGCCTTTAGCTTTTGAGCCATGCTATCTCTATTTCGGATACAACGGAGCAATCCACTTGTAATCCAGGGTTTCAAGAGTCGCCGTTTCGAAGTCACGTGCACTGATTTGGAGTGATTGGCGATGACAGAGCTAAAAATGGAAACCAGGGACTCGGCGGCATTGTTTGGATCTTGAATGGACATTATTTCACTAAAGTCCGTTGATACGATGTCATTGATAACAGCTGTATAATCAACAACTATGCGACTAAGTTTAGGGGCAGGTAGTGATGTTACACGTTGGATGCTAAGTATCGTGGGCCTATGGTCAGTAATATAAGTTTCGAGTACCAGAGTCGTATTTTTATAGTCGGATCTTAACATTACGTGATCAATGCAGGAGTTAACACGGGTTGGAAATAGATGTGTAGGGACGAAGCCATGTGAAGCAATAAGGTTAAGGTACTGATTCACTTGTTGTGAGGTAACATCCGGAGTGATGTCAATATTGATGTCACCCATAATCACAAAATTTTTTTGGACTGACATCTGAGTAAGGATAGTATCTAATCCATCGATAAAGTTGTCAAGGTTTCGTGTGGAGGGAGAGCGATATAACGCTAAGAGTGAGATATTGTGGGATTTTATATTGCAGATCAGACAACTAGCACCAGATATGGAAGGTTCGGTGACGATATGAGGTAATTCTGATTTTACATATATTATAACACCATCATTCTGATTAGCAAGATTGCTCGTGTGATAAGAAACATAACCCTCCAGAGGTGGGACTGTTGCCGCCTGCAGCCAGCATTCCGATAAAATTAAAATATCACATGAAATTTTTATTCTAGCCAGGAGCACAAGGAAGCTATCAAAATTACAATTTACACTACGTATATTTAGGTGAATTATATTAAGAGACTTGTTAGTTTCATCAATGAATCGACTGCACGACTCAGGTACACAAATATGTGAATCACTCATACCAAAGGAGTCAAAATCATTTAAAGTGTCAGAATCGAACATTGATGTTTGATGTTAAGTGCAAAACAATTTCAACCATAAATATGTGTCTTTTAGTTTTGTGGATATTTATTAATTCTGGTTTTGTCGTTGCAGTTAGTTTAGGTAGAAATAATATAGTCAGTAGGATGTACATAAAAGTAGGTGTGTAATGAGTTGTGTATGTGTAATAACAAGTTTTCAAGTGATTATGATTTTTGAGTAGTCTAAAAAGGTACAATAATTATCATGCATTAACTGAAATAAGGGACCGATTTGCACTTGTAGAGGAACGATGACGTCTGATACAATCGTCTCAGCATAAATTTGAGCGTTGAGGTTGCCTCTGATCCAAATCAACTCAGTTCTTCCGCCGATCCAAATACTCGCCCATACCATGATGGTTCCACCACTATAAGGATGGACTTCCTGGCAGGATTTTAATCGCTGTTGGCGTCCAGGGGTTCTCCAGTGTCGTATACGTCTTGTATCCGGTCTCATACCAAAACGAGACTCATCAGAAAAGCACACGAAACGCCATTGTTCTTCTGCCCAATTTCTGTGTTCAAGAGCCCATTGATATCGAATCCTACGATTGTGCATTGCTATAGGTGGTACCCGTAGCGGTCTTCGGGAATGAAGGTTCACTTCATGCAAGCGGTTTCTGACTGTTTGGTCGCTAATTAAGTTCCCTGAAGAGTGATGAAGCCTCACGGCTAACATCATGGCGGTTATTGTTGGAGCTCTTCGAGTTAAGATTTGAATGTATCGGTCTTGTCTCCGTGTGGTGCAGCGATACCGTCCTCCATGGCGCTCAGCCACGGTACCAGTGCTTCGGTAACGTGTCCAAAGTCGACTGATAACACTCTGACTTGTATTCAGAGCTAAAGCCACAGTACGTTGCCGGGAACCAGCTTCTATCATTCCCACGGCTCTGAGCATTTCTTCCCTGCTTAAATGACGTCGCCGCTCCATAATAACGTTGGTTTTAATCAGTAGTAGGGAAACAGTAGCACTAATAATGTCTTCAATGCGTTGTATGTTTTTATAGGTAAAATATTGACAGCTGATTTTCATCTTTTACTCGAATTTGATTCACAGTTCCTGATTCAAATTATGAAATGCACCAAAAAGGATCCATATAAATTTATAAAATCATAAATTTATTACAAAGCCACATCTCAATCTCAAGAAATCCGCATAAAAATGCTTGATCCCTAGACACTTTTGATGTGTGTACTTGGTTAGAGGAAGCAGGGCGGTATCCACGAACTTTAGCAGTAACAACATCGCGTTCACAAGCTATAAGGGCGATGATTAACCGTTCGAGCAGGGTCAAACAGCACTAGAAAACGAAGATAATAAAGAAATTGATAAAAAGAATATTCTTTCGAAAGATTAATTAGTATTAATTGAGCACGAAATTCTAATCGAACATCCGTTTCAACTATGAATTATGAAAATCTGTTCAAAATTCATAGTTGAAACAAATAGGATATTTCACCAAAGAAATCCAATAGTCCGTCAGATAGATTTCGAAAAAATAATGGACACGTTTTTTATATTTTTTCACGTAAATAAAAGATGAAGACGATACAGTGTTTCTAAAATCCGTGTCACGTCGCGTGACGTGACACGGGTTGTACACTAGACACCGCGGCCTCGACATATAGGGCTAGGAAGGAACATGGGTGGTTTTTAGTCAGTAGAAGTCTGACACTCCCTTTCGCTCTGCCTAAGAGCGGGAGGGGTTATTCGACGATTTCCCACCCCCCAAACAAAAAAAAAGTCGTGTGACGTCACAAGGTTAGTACTTTTTCACCCACAAAGTGTTTTCATTAATTTAAACACGTATCCAATATTTTTCGATAATCTAACAGACGGACTAACCAGTTTTTTTTGGTGAAACTTACGCTATTGGGAACCTCCTCCTTTTTGGAAGTCGGTTAAAAAAGGCAAGGCAGGTTTATTTGATTTCATTGATAGAAGATGTATATAAATGATAACTTCACTACTTTTTGCAGTTACGGTCATGCACGATGCATTATTTATTTATAATTTAATACTAGAGAAAATATTTACAGAAATGCGCGGTCGACGCGCGACATTAGCCCTCTAGCGATCTGGCTGTAGTATGGTAGCAGTAGCTGCGACGAAGGACGCGTGGCTTTGTCAACAACTAGTTGATCGTTACGCATCATCAATGTAACTGAGATTTGAATCGAAAATATAATGCCAAGTGCATACATGATAGACTTTTCACCTGTGTTTATGAATAATATTCTTAATTTGAATAAATAATGTGTAGGAGCCGCTCGAACCTCCCCGATTCAAAATTCACTTACGTCAACAATATGTAACGCGGCGACGTTATAGTGTGCAGTCAGCAAGCGTCGGGGTCCAGGCCCAGCGCGCGGCAGAAGGCCAGCACCAGCGCCTCGGCGTGGTCGCGGCCCGGCGCGGGCCCCAGCGCGCGACCCTCCAGCGCGGGCCCCGGCGCGCGACCTTCCAGCGCGGGCCCCAGCGCGCCCAGCGCCGCCGCGAACGCCTCGGCGTGCTCCACGGCGCGCCGCTCCTCCGCCTCCCCGTCCGACGAGTCCGAGTACGCCGACGAGTCGGACGCGCACGAGGAGCTTCCCGATGTTCCTGTACGAACAACGAAACCTTTACATGATGACACATTATTATGATGCCTTTCGTCCAGAGGCATAATATATCGGGCTAATAATGTTTTTCAAACGACTTTTTATGATCACACGGTATGTGAGAGATGTAGATGGCGTTGTCGTCTCGTAATCAACGCGCTCCGTTTAAATTAGGTCTTAAAAATGTTAAAAGTACTAATTTCGTGTAAAGTGTAGTGTTATAATTACGAGTATCTAGACAGTGTAAATATTCCGTGTAATTGTTATCTCAACCGAACTCACTTAGCGAACTTTGTTATAACGATTTTTTTTATCGAGGAAGGTTGTAAGCTATATATTATTGTGACGCAGACGAAGTTGCGTGGGTCAGCTAGTTAAATTGATAAAACAATAAACACGTATCCAATATTTTTCGACAATCTCAATGACGGAATTATTATAAACATATTTTTTGACTCAGTTCGATCCCCTATTATCTATATATATGTAGCGGCCAAAACCGCTACGACATCCGCTGCCGCTAATGAGCGGTGGGACCTCAGCAAGAAATCACGCCACCGCATACGTCATATCGTATGATCCTTTGTTCACGCCAAACTTCATATATTCGCTTTGCTTGCTTGTGCTTTCTCGCTAATCTATTTCTTTGTTTACTTTTTATATTGTCGTAGTAAATTGTTATTTAAAGATTAAAATAAGTTCGATTCGTGCTTCTGTTTTGATTTCAACAATCTACACTATCAGCTACCAAACATAGGAAGTGGCTCAAGTCTATATTAGAATCGAGCCCCTTCATATACAATGTGGAGCAGGACGATTGACATTCCTCTAAACCACGTAAAGAAAGGCATGCTCTTGACCCGTATACAAAAAATCAATCAAATCCAATGACTACTTTAGCCACAGGAAATTATTTTTCATTTTCTTATTTTTCAACATGATGTAGATCGGAGTCCGTAATAATAGGTAAACATTGTAAGGTCAGGAACCTGTGCAAAAACCTACGATTCTATTCTCAACGTCTCAATACGCTTGAAAGACAGAGAAAGGTGTCATACGATCCCACTCTGACGCGCCCCGCACACTCCCACAAAATACTACAATTATAAAGAAAAAGTAATATTACTTACGCAAATAATGCATTAGTGGTGCATAGAAAATTGCGAGTGTGTGTGTGAGCGGAATTTTTTTCGGCAAAAAGTCCTTGACTCGGTAACTATGTCAGTCAGTGCATAGCGGCGCCCTTTGAGGAGAGCACACGCCTACTTTTTTTATCACAAGACGAGCCGCGCGCGCATTGTCGTGATTTTATGAAAAGTTTGTTGTTATTGTGATTAAAGACGATTTATGATATTTGGATTAGTGCATAGGTTACTGTGACTTATTGGTGTTAGTGTAATATTAGTTATTTAGGCATTTATTAGGTAGCTAGTTTTGTGATTTAGGTTAAGTTAGTAAGTTTTTTAGTTTAATTATGCCTCAAATAAGGTTTTAAGTGATTAATTATTCAATCAGTGATCTTTTATTAATTAACAACTCGCAACTTAGTGAGTTTATGCCGCTGATTTGTTGTTCTCCGATAAAAAGTACCTACGCCCAACATCGCCGCCGCTCGCTGCACTCCGCGCACTAGGTCAGTGACTTTTCGTAGTTAAAGCGTGTTTACTTTTTATGCAGTTGATTCTGCTATTTATTTTGTTTGAAAATTGCAATTTTTAAAATTTCCACTAACTACTAATCTTCGTGTTTTAAAATGTTTCGATGGACTAGTACAGTGCTAGTTTTAATTTAATGTCGTAGTTCCAGATCCACATTGTATAAAACAAAGACTGGTTTGTTACAACACTTATAACTCGAGATCTGTTTCATGGTTTTTGTTTCGTTGAATTTGTCTCCGCCCTGAATAGCAGAATACATTTTAAAAACAATGAAAACTTGACGAATACATAATTAGGTAAATGAATCATTTTCCATTTAATTATGATCCTTTGTTTCGTAGGTACCTGTCAAACATTTGTTTTCCTCCTCATGCTATGTTCTCTTAAAACATTACAGCCTGCTTGAAACTTTTGTAAGGAAACTAGCTCCATCTTACCCGCATGAGGTAAACTACTAGCTCGTTAACCCGTTGGGTTACCACTTTATAACAGTGTTATAATTTAATCGAAAATAATAATATTGATAAATATATAAGCTAGTAAACCGTATTATTTTAATTCACACTAGTTTATTTAAGTAAATTGAAATAACGAATTTAATGAACATTGCAAAAAGGTTTTTGTCTTGGTTACACCAAGTAGCTGAGTGACATAATTATGATGTCACTAAAAATTATGCGTTATTTTGATTTCATTCAAAATTTCGGGTGAGATTGTTGGAAAAACGTTTTCTACTTCGAGTTAGGTTTAAAGATATTTATTCTCAAAAAAGACACAAAGTCACTTATATGAGAACAGGTGTCCTTAAGCTAATATTAGTAGTAAAAAAGTTCGTCACTGCGTTACACATTATTCAGTAGTTATTATACATTATTCAGTAGTTCAGTAGTTGCACCCATTCAGTGCATTCAGTTTTTGAGAATTTGCGGTAAGGTATTCAGATAGTTGAGTCTTGAATGCATTGAATGAGTGCACACCCTTTATACAAGCTGGTAGTTTGTTGTATAACTGTGCCCCTTCAAACGTCAATTGCTTTTTGCCAAATTTTGTTCTAATTTTTGGTAAAATTAGAAAACTAGCTCTGCGAGTACTGCGTTGGGTTACTTCTTTTACTTTAGTAAACGATAAATTGGTCTGTATACTTTTACTAAGAACCTTACGGATAAAGATACATGTGTGATAAATATATAACTGTCTTTTGTTCATTATTTTTGTTTCTTCATATATTGTGCTTGATGGTGTTAAAAATGGGTACTTAAAAATCATGTTTATTATTTTGTTTTGTGCAACTTGAAAGAAAGAAAGAAAAGAAAGAAAGAAAGAAAAAATGTTTATTTGTCACAGAAACATACATGCATACAGGAAATAAAACAATACACAAAAAAAAAAAAAAGTAAAATACAACAAGCAGGGAAATTAAAAAAGAAAAAAATATAAATAATGCACGTCGTAACTGCGACAAGTAGGTTGCCACTCAGCATGGTGCTGTGCTATGGTCACCCACAGCACAGCGCTGGTTTTCAGTGGTCACCCGTAAAAAACGTACGAAAGCCAAGAGCTTCAATATTAGGTACGTGCGTGTATATAAAATAAAATAAGCTTATTAATATTGCTTCACTTGAAGATTTGCTAGTTTTGTTTTGGCTGCACTGCCCCAAACTTCAACCAAATAAAGTAGGTGTGGTTTTATCAAAGCATTATAGATAGTGTGACGTAATCTATGTGGGATACATCGAACAATATTCCGGAGAGATCCAAGTAGTGACGAAAGTTTTGTTTTTATATGATCTAAGTGATCATTCCACGATAGAGAACTATCCAGTCTCAGGCCAAGATATTTTTCACAGGTTTTTTGATGTAAGGGTATTTTGTTTATGGTTAATGGTTCATGTGGAGGTATTTTTTTTATTTTTGGCTTTGAACAAGATATAGCATGTTTTAGAAATATTAATTGTTAATAAATTATATTGTAACCAGGAAGACAGGATATTTAAATCATTTTGGGCTTGAGAAACTAAATTATGAATGGAATTTCCGAAGTAAAATAAACAAGTATCGTCAGCATATAGGGTGAGATGTCCATGTAGTTTAAGTTCTTGTATGTTATTGATATAGATTAAAAAGAGCAGAAGTGTTGATTCGCTGACCCTGGTTTTCAACTTCGAGTTGAGCCGCTGCTCTTCCGTACTGGCGTGACCAGGTCACAAGTGCTCTTGTTTTGTGAGATAGGACTCTGTGTGAGAAATTGACTCTTGTTTGGTTTGAGACAGGACTCGTAGTTAGTGATAAGTGTGAGAAATTGACTCTTGTTTGGTTTGAGTTGAGATAGGACTCGTGGTTAGTGTTGTGAGAAATTGACTCTTCTTTGGTTAATGTGGTGTTCAACTTAGCACGTACAATGTCTTTCATGTCGTGTTGTGTGCCTGGTTGTACGGTCACTATAGAAGACAGTTGGTATACACCATATTTTATTATTCTGTTGGTTATTTTACATGAATAAAGCTTAGTCAAAAAGTAATTTATCATAAAAATATGTCATCGCAAAAAACTGCTGCAAAACATAAAGAATATTGAAAAAAAAATGTTTTATTTTGCCTTAATAACTGGTGCAAAGAGGTAAACCAAATATTGTGTGGAAAGGCACCATTATGTGATAGAACAGATTATATAAAAGTTCAGGCCTGAAACCACCACCAAAAATATAAATTGAGGAAGAGAATGAGGCAAATTGGTATTGAGGTAAATGTTTGAAAAGTGTCATTACTAGCCGTAGTAGCCGTATTCTCTTCCACAATTTATATTATGCCTAAATTACTTATGATTAATGAAACTTTTCAAACATACATTTGTAACTTTTCATAAAACTGCTAAAAAGTTTGTGTACATAGTTTTCAAAAGCATTCTAAAATGTTAGAAACCTGGGGGTCTAAAATGGCCACTATAGCAGATCATAATATGAATTGCGTTAAAAAGCGTAAAATAGACCTATCATAATAGTAATGCGTCTGTGAACATTTAGGAAAATAGATGTAGGAAAATAATACGAATTGCGTTTCAATTCGTATTTAAAATGTTCGCAGACGTAGTTACTATGATAAAAAGTCCATTTTACGATTTTTAACGCAAATCAAATTATGATCTGCTAAAGTAGCCATTTTAGATCCCCTGGTCGAAATATTTTTGATGCTTTCCGTGGGTTTTAGCTGTTTTTTTTCGTTTAGCAGAAAACTTTTTTTTGTCAACATGAATATTTTTAATAAATTAACTAAAACTATTTCTACCAAACGACAATCTTTTGACACACATGTCAATAAAATGAGACAATTATAATACACTTTCAATTTTGTGAGAATGATGAAAGTTATTATATTTTTAACTATGATAAAGCATGTCACATACAACAGGCCTGCAAAATTAAGGATATTATTAGGGTCGTAGCAAGCGAGATTTGTATTAATTGAATACCTACTACTTGTTACCTATGTATTTATTAAGAAAATTCATTGTAAAACTGTGTTATCTAATTTCAAAAATAAAAATAAAAGTTTGTAAGTCATTTACGTTTTTTTATAACAGACAATAAAATCGTTAAATTGACTCTTTCCTGTAAATAGATTTTTGACAATAATTTTAAAGAGATAAGTCAAAAATCTCTATGGGAAAATGTCGATATATACCTATTTAACAGAATGTATTGAAGAGGCCATAGCTATAGGTGTACGTCTACGTAGCTATACTTATAGATGTAGTTCAACCCACGGCGGATAGATGGCGCTGCTTGTATGATAACGGAATCACTGTCGAGAGTAGGTACCGTCTATCTCCTTATTTAAATTGTAGTCTTTGTTCCTCCTGTCATCCTGTCAAATACTGTGATTGACATTTATGCATGCGTTCAGAAAATGTATTTTGTGTAAACTATTTAAAAAGGGTGAATAAAATTTTGTCTGTATTTTTTTAGTGTTTTAAGCAGAGATTTAGTGCAGAGCATTTTAGAGTATAGAAGTTCCTCAAATATTTATGCGTGCGTTCAGAAATAATGACAAAATAATGGTTAACATTTACGCGTGCGTTCATAACTTGTTTTTGCGTGGTAGGTAGTAGGTAGGTAAGTAGTAGGTAGGTAGGTAGTAGGTAGGTAGGTAGTAGGTAGGTAGGTAGTAGGTAGGTAGTGAGTAGGTAGGTAGTAGGAACGTAGTAGGTAGGTAGTAGGCAGGTAGTAGGTAGGAAAAAGGGCATTGCAAGGCATGCCGGGTTCAGCTAGTATTGAATAAAATGCAATTATCTTTGAAACGTGCGTGTAAGTTTGAGTGAAAATGTGTGTTCCCGGCAAACATCCGCCAAACAAAAATTAAAATAAATACATAAACAAATAATAATATTTTTAAATACACCGTTACATTTTGATCGTTTTAATCCCGTGGAGGGTCAATCAGGTGCATGAAGTACTATCGATTTGTAAAGACAAAATAAAATAGAAAAGGTTTTTTTCTTTTAAACTCGAATTAATTCTCGCATTAGTGAAAAAACAATGCGAACCATTAGTAGGCACTATTCGATACTAACAACAATGACGCGTAAGCGCAGTCAACGTGGACTCACAAAAATTAGCCAATGCTAGAGCAAACCCCGCCCCCAAACCTTATTTGATTGGCAATGCAAAAGGCGCGCGCCCCGCGCACCCCGCGCGCTAAGGGCAGCACAAGACCATGTCATTTAAATAATTTAGTTTCTCTAAGACGGTGTGAAACATGACGGATGTCCAGCACATTACGAGCGTAATGTACGTAATCACCTAAATTCCGTGTTTGGAGATCACTGGATTGGACGGGGTGGTCCAGTTGCTTGGCCAGCAAGGAGCCCGGACCTTACCCCGCTGAATTTTTATTTGTGGAGTGAGGTGAAACGATTGGTGTACAGAAACCAAAATCAAACTCGTGAACAAATAAAAAGTGCAATAGTGGACGCGTTCGATGTTTTAAAAAGTGACAGAGACACATTATTGAAATTAAAAAACAATTTAATTAAACGTGCAAGATTATGTGGAGTTTCATGGCAGGATGTTTACGAGCAAGCACAGCTGGGATTTAATATTGTATCAAACTGGTTACAGAGTAATCTGTTGTCTTTAAATATTGCAAAAACATGCTACATGACATTTAGCTTAAAAAATAACGCATCGAACATGTCACTACCACATGCCTTAGTCTCTCACTCTTGCCCAGAACCACGTTCCCGAAATTGCACTTGTATACCACTCTCAAGAACTGACAAAGTGAGGTACCTAGGAGTGATCATTGATAACAACCTCAGGTTTCAAGAGCATATAAACAAACTTAGTAATAGATTGCGTAAACTAATATTCGTTTTTAAAACACTAAGATGCGTAGTCGATAAAGATGCTCTAAAATCGGTGTACTATGCTCTGGCTCAGTCAATAGTAACCTACTGCATCACTTCCTGGGGTGGCGCTCCAAAAACTACTCTGCTAGAGCTAGAGAGAACACAAAGAGCCATCCTAAAAGTTTCGTTCTTCCGACCATATCGGTACCCGACTGAACAGTTGTACAAGGAGTGTAAAGTCCTGACTGTGCGCCAACTGTTCATTCTACATATCCTGCTTAAACAACACAAACTGTTGGTATATGATCCATCCAAGGCCAGTGGTAAGAGACGCTTTGATCCTGTGCAGCGTCATCGTTATAAAACAACGTTTGCCAATCGTTTCTTTTGTTATCTGGGCGGATATTTGTACAATCGGATCAATAACTTATTACATATATTTAATCTTACAAATGTGACTTGCAAAAAGAAGCTAATTGACTGGTTATTAAACTTAAATTATGATGACACTGAACAAACTATTACTAATATTTCATAAGCATACTCTCTTTTAATTATTCCCCAAACCAAAACATATTTACCATACTCACACACATATCTACTTAAACACACGCACACAAACATAACTTTCATCATACACAAACACAATACACATATACAGTCAGACACACATGCCAAACACACGCATTAACATGGATACATACTTGTAACACATATTACGAGTACATGATATACTAACACTATATCTAACTAGTTCTATACTTTGTTCCTTACTGCACTTGTCAGCGCTAGAGTATAAGTTTGAGGTATTGTCAACGATAATGGGTGGGAACCTGGTGTCCTGAAACACAGGCTACGAGCCTAGCTTAGGCACCAGTCTCCCACAATATATGACATAAACTATATTTAATGTTCTGTCTCAAAACTGTCGTTCTGAATACTGTATATTGTGGTGAGAAATAAACAATTTATTATTATTATTATTATTATGTATCGAAAGGAATGGTTCCTTTGCATTTTGAACAATTATTACGCTATCGTGAAGTGTAGAAGTGATTAATTATTAGTTTTGTAACAGAACTCTTCTTTTTAATCGTTGTAAGTAATTTTGATTCCACATTTTTAAATACGCCATAACTCTGCGCCTGTTAGAACTTATTTTTACATGTACCTACCGCTTTTAGCATAAGTAATTCTTTTAATTTTATTAGGTATTTTCCGACACCTAGGCACAAAGCAATTATGACGGTCCTAAGCCCGTAAAGGTATGAAGGAAAATTTGGAATCATTTCATTTGTTTACGTGAACACCAGATGAGCGACTCAATAACCTAAGCTGATCGGGTTCATTAACCTAAGCTCGAAGGTAGGTAGTTAGGTACGCACTGACGACGACGCGGCGTACGCGTAGGTAACTAACTCGTGTGCTACTACTGGTTTCATGCATTTTGCGAATATTACGTTATCACTTCCAATTTTTTTTATTTTAAGAGATAGAATGCTGTGCAAGCTGTTGATGAATAGTATTTTGTAAGTTAAACCACCCGTTCAAGGGATTAAAACGATCAAAATGTAACGGTGTATATATATTTTTTTATATGTAAAAGGACTTCAAATTAGTTCAAATTCATTTTGTGTGTTATGATCATAATATAAATAAATTTCGGTATTTTCGGTCAATGTTCGTCTAGGACACTCCGTTTTCGTGATATATTTTTGAATTTCACTTTTTTTGGTGCAATAATTTTAAACTCCTATAAATCGGAAACGGTGCATCGTAGGACCATGCTTTTCGACCCTAAATGGTGTATATGGCCAAAATTAACGCGATACTGCAATTAAATTGGGCCCATCCGTTCCACTCATCCACTCCCAATCCTCATCGCTGACAGCTTGACCTTACCCATCCACTTCCAAACCTCTCCATCGACAGCATGACCTTACCCATCCATTTCTGAACCTTGTCAACAACTGCTTAACCACACCCATCCAAATCCCTATCTTACCCAACATATTTCTAAATCACATTCTACTAATAAAAGTATGAACTTTTATGTCAGTCTTAAAAAGTATCAACTCCTTCCTATCACGGTAACCGCGACGACGCCGACGCGACGGTACGTACCTACACTGAATCTTTTTCTATCACTTCTATCGTATTTATTTTTGCGAGAGAGCGATACACCCGTCCTTCCACGAGCGCTTCTGAGCGCGGAGCCGGAATGATGAACGCGAGTGAAAAATGTATGAAGAAGTTGGCAAGTGTTTTTATTTTAGCTAATAATTTAAAAATACATTGATTTAGATACAAAAAAATATATTTTAACATTTAGAGGACTATATTATAAAGAGTGTAAAAGTACCCTTAACGCAAACGAAGGGCAATTGTTCTCCCCACCACTGCGATCATTTTTTGGTTCTAGACCATACCAGTCAAAGTTCCAAATTTTGCACATCAGCTGTTTTTGTAAATACTAGTTTTTTGGTTTTAACTTTACTTAAATTACTTCCATAGCCCCTTTACTATTCAAAGCACCCACTAGCACAATTTTTCAAGAGTGCAACATTGAGTTTTACCGTAAAATGTGATTTTTGACCCCAAAAAAAAAAGTCCCAGCAAAAAATTTTGCGTAGTGGTACTTAGTTTGATGTACAGAATGCTTGGTTGACGTATGTGTGAAGGGTTACTTTACACCCTGTATACCGCACTTTATTACAATTTTGGAGATCTAATAAATTACTATAAGTAATTATCTTTATTAATATTTAATTATTGTAATTTTACCTTAAATGGTACCTATTCGGACCCTACTTTTTTACATGTTCTGCGATTATTGTGATGGGAAAAACGTATTTGAGCGAAAATTTTGTATGACGTCATACAATTCTTCTGATGCAGTAGGCAGTACTCACCCGGAGGCGGCGCGGCTCGGTCTGTGCGCATGAGGCCGCGCCACATGTGCGCGTGCAGGACCGACCGCGCGCGCTGCAGGCCCCCCTCCTCCGCGAAGGGCTCACCGGGCTCCCCGGGCGGCGCGCGCAGAGCCGCGACGTCGGCGCGCTGGCGGCCCGCCCACGCGGCCAGCGCGGCCGGTTCGTGCGCGCCCGCGCTCAGCAGCAGGCGCACGCCGGCGCGCCGCCAAGCGCCCCCCGCGGCCGCGACTCGCGCCTCCACTTGCTGCAGCGCAAACTGAACGTCCGACACCTACGAACACATATTATCATTTCCATTCAGCTGTCGCCTCAAACAATATTAAGCAGTTCCGGCTGAAGCTACTATCCAAAGTACCAACTGAAGTCACCATCAAAAGTTCCTACGGAATTAACCATCCAAACTTCCAGCATACCGGTTATCCGCGCGCTCCGCGTCAGGTACATGTTTACCGGGCCTAGATTCTGTGGGTCGGCGTGAATATCTGCCGACCGTCACCCCTCCTGGCGTCTGCAGCGTGACACCCCGCTACGGTCATCATCACACCGGGCTGAGCCAGGAGAGTACCGTGCGACTCGCGAGTGAACTTGGAGGAGGAAACTTTGTGACCATAGATCTACCCACCCCCCTTACTATACTACTATATAGGGTGTGGCGTAAATAGTGGTCCACCGTTAAGGATTCGATTTACCAGATAATTTACTTTTTAACCATTTTTACCCAAGTGTTTCGGAGATATTATTTTTTAATCCATATTTTGTTATAAATTTGGTTGTATTAAAAAAAACACATCTTTTTCTTTTTCTAAACAGTTCTGTTTATAACTGCTGAATACTAGAGCTATCGTGAATAAATGTGATTTTTAAGTACATTTCGAGAATTTAGAGAAAAAGCAATTCTTCTCTATTTTTAATCACATTTTTTTTACATTATTACATTAATTCAAGAGCGATTTCTTTAAAAAAAAGTACTATCCTCTCAATGCCCATGAGTTCTAAAAAATGCCTACTAAATACCGATTCCAAAAAGGTATCATAATAGCAGATCCTATTGTTTAACAGAGAGATATTCAATTTTAATCTAAAAAAGTAAGATTTTCATTATTATACATTTTAAGTTTTAGTTACGTTATTACTTACGATTTAAATATGACTACACTGTAATGCCAATAACATTTTTTGTGTATTGTAAAGTGATATAATATACCTAACCTATTTGGCCAAAGCAAAATAAAACAATTCACTACACACAATACTAGTCATCATTTCTTAAAATCTTTAACATGGTTAAATTATATTAAAATTACACCAATTGTTCGCAATGACCCCCATTTGCAGCAATACACGCTCTGCAACGTTGAATTAATGATCGTTTGATCCTTCTAGCACACCCGCTCGCCCTGATTTCTCTAGCTGCTGTCTAGATTCTAGTCCTCAATTGCTACTAGTAACTTGTTCTTTGTAAACTTTTTCCTTTAGGCAACTCCAATAAAAGAAATCCAGGGGATTTAGGTCTGGCGAGCGCGGTGGCCACAATATTGGGCATAAGCGCCCTATCCACCTATTAGGATACGCCGTATACAAGTGCTCTCGTACTATAAGAGCATAGTGAGCGGGACAGCCATCGTTTTGCAGCCACATGTCTTCTTGGACTTCAGGAGTGACATTTTCCAAAAGCGACGGCAAGTCGTATCGCAAAAAACTCAAATACCTCTCTGCATTTAAATTTTCTGGCAGCTCGTGTGGGCCAATGATTCCGGTCCATAGAGTTATTTTCAATTGATATTGTGATCTATCTTGTCTTATGGGATGCGGGTTTTCGAGCTGCTAATTGTGCAGGTTGTGAAAATTCAAATAACCATCTTTTTTGCAGGATGACTCGTCGCTCCATAATATACTATTAAAAAATTGCAGGTCTTCCCGTATCCTGCGTAGCATTTCTCTACAAAATGTCACGGTCAAACTGTAGTCACGTGGCAGCAATGACTGTACCCTTTGATAGTGGTACAGTTCATGTCTTTTCAGTATTTTGTGTACGGTTCTAGTAGATATGCCAGTTCTCCGACTTAAGACACGGACCGATGTGGAAGGATCTTCATTAACCAAATTCAATATTTCTTCATCGTTGTGCACTTGCGGTCGTCCTTTACTTGCACCTCCTACACCTGTGCCAGGTATCCTCCCCTCGGTGTATGCGTTATGCACTCTCGCAAAAACTCTATGGTCCGGATGTCTTCGATCGGAATATTTCTCCCGATATAGTCGAGCTGCTTCTCTGCCAACTCCTCTGCATTCACCATAAGCGAAATGCATGTCAGCATATACGCGTAATGTGTGTCGAGACATTTTTATTTGTCACTGCACTGCACGTTTGGCCAAATCGTTGAGCAAGCCAAAATCACCAGTACAAGTAGCCAAAATCGTAGGGATCACCAAAACAACAAATCCAATCAGTAGGCAAAAACAGAGTCCACGGTCAGGCAGGGGTAAACAAACAGCAAAGCAAAACACAGGAAATAAACGAAACGCATACGAAACACGAGTGACGAGATCGTACTAAATCATTTTCAACGTTAGGAATGAAAAGGATAGCAATCGCTAACCATATTCTTTTCTTATCATTCGTATTGTTCGTTACTCGATTGTTGAGAGCTTCCATGAAAAAAAAAGGGTCGGGCTTTTGTTCGCCTCAGTTATGTTTGTACTTGCCACCAGCTTGTGTATGACTCAAATCACATACTCTAATTTTGTTATTATGATTTAAAACGCTTTAATAACGGAATTAAAGTTTAAAATGTATTTTTAATGAAAATCGTCCTTTCTTAGATTAAAATTGAATATCTTTCTGTTAAACAATAGGATCTACTTCTATGATACCTTTTTGGAATCGGTATTTAGTATGCATATTTTAGAACTCATGGGCATTGAGAGTATAGTGTAGGGTTTTAAAGATTTTAATAAGGCGGTTTTACTTTTGAGAAATGGCAACACAGTCCAACTGTCAGTTTTGTGGGGGAAAGGGTAGTTTAAAATACGATGACTTGGCCGAGGGAGGTCAGTTTGTTCTAATCTACTGTGGTGACTATATCTGATATAAAGTGAATACAAGTCTGAATAGAAAAATAAAAGTATAAGTCTATCTTCAGTGAGTTTTATTATAGTTCAGAAGTGGGATTCGGAAGGTGAGTTATTTGATTTTCTTTACCTTAAAATTAACATGTGGTTGCCTTACGACTCGCTGTCCTATTTGGTCGGGGTACTCCCCGATAATAAGACAAAGAAAACTGGGTTTCTAACATGTTCTATGGCCATATGGTGTGATTTTATTTAGTTGGGGTACCCCTTGATAATAAGATTATAAAGTGAGGTTATGATTATTAAACAGTGTATGGCGGCGCGGCACCTGTTTACCAGGCATCGCAGGCGCCGCATTCGGCCTCCGAATGCGGAAGCCATTGAGGCGGAGCTGTATGAGGGGTACAGGGCGGCGAAGGCCACCCTCCGCAAGGCTTGTAAGCGGGCCAAGAATGAGGCCCGCGAGGAGATGCTGGAGACTCTTAACAGAGATCCGTGGGGGCGCCCTTACAAGATGGTGCGAAATCAACTCCGCACCCGGGCCCCCCCGTTGACGCAGAGTCTCCGGCCTGAGCTCGTGGAGGACACGGTGGAGCACACAGTGGAGGTGTGCCCCGCTTGGGCGGAGCCCCGCCGTGTTCTCGTAGCGGCGATCGGCGGCGGCGACCTCTCGCGCCCGGCCCTGGTGCAAGCCATGGTCCGGGGCGAGGAGGAATGGGACGCCGTCGCCTCCTTCTGCGAAGCAGTGATGATGGCGAAGGAGGTGGCGGAACGCGAGAGGGAGAGAACCTCTCGTCCCAGCCGCTGCGGGAGGCGCTCCGGGCGTCGGGGGTCCCGCGATGACCTCCGGCCACCGTAGACGCGGGCCTGTGGACGGTGAGTGATGGGCTAACTCGCCGTCCGTCCGTCTCACGACGAAAACAGGCCGTGTCGACGGCGCGTTCGTGTTCCACGCGCGCCTCAAAGAGATGTCAGCAACATGGGAGGGGCCCGAAAGGGCCGACGCCTGTCGGGGCCGCGGGTAGTCCAACGGTTATCGCGGCCTCGACATAGAGGGCGAAGAAGAAACATGGGTGGTTTTTAGTCAGTAGAAGTCTGACACTCCCTTTCGCTCTGCCCAAGAGCGGGAGGGGTTATTCGAAAATTTTTCACCAACCAAAAAAAAAAAAAAAGATTATGATAATTGTGTACTTTTTATATGTGAGCTGGAAAGAATGTTTGTTACCACGTGGTCAGGGTACTCCTTGATAGTGATAGCATGCATTTCAGGCAACTTTGGGTCGCGGTTTTATTTGATGGGGGTACTCCCCGGTAATACGACTGCGAAGTAAGGTTGTTATTCATTGTGAATCTTTGAAATTAGATTAGATTGTGTTTGCTTCTATTTTATAAGGGCACGCCTTTATAATTCAGCTGTTTTTGAAGGTTGTTTAAATATTTTTACTAAGGGAAAAAAAACCGTTATAAAGGGCTTAAGTTGCTAGCATTTGATCGAGGTTCTTGATCCTATAGCTCAGAAGTCTAGTTTTGTGTCAATGCTTGATTAGGGCACTCCCTGATAGTGTTGATAAACAGCTGGGTGTTGTTTTAGCTCGTGTTTTACGTTTATAATTGTTTTATTGAACATTTATTTCCTTAAATGTTGTCCATTCCAGTTTCACAATGGAAAAGGATAACGGCAACGCCCAGTCGTCGAATGTTTCTTCTTGTGGACGCCAAGAAAGTCGAAGGCGCCTGCTAACTCCAGTAAGATGCTCGTCACATCATCGACGAGATATTTCAAGTGCTCGCTGCGGTGGCACTCAAAGTCACAGCGAGTCACGGAGGCAAAGTTTTCGTGAGAAGGAGCTTGAGTTTGAGCAAGAACGTGAGCGGTTACGTGTACTGGAACAGGACCTACGCAGAGAACGTGAGAACATACCAGAGGCGCATGGGAATCGGTCCGGTAGAAGCATGAGGTCGAGCCGTCATCTCTCCGAGAGCCGGCAGCGCAGCTGTAGCCCTAGTCGGTCGCGTCAACGGGAGCAGCAAGCTACGAAAGCCAAGCGGAGACGAGGTTCATGTGAGCGGAGCAATGATAGTCTACGGAGCGACGGAGCATCGCAGGATAAAAGGTCACGTACCCCTTCTTTTACTGTTAAAGATGTTATTGATTTAGTGCATTCTATTAAACATTGTTTTGCATCTCAGCCGGCTACAGGTGCATCAATTTCAAAGAATATTGATTATAAAAATATTCTCCCTAATTTTGACCCTTCAGCGAAAAACCAGCGCATTGACATTTGGCTGCGAAAAGTAAATGAATGCGCTACTGTATACGGCTGGGATGACATAACAACAACACATTTTGCAATAATAATAATAATAATCATTTATTTATTTAGACAACTAAGATCCATTGGGTTAGTAACAATATTCCTAAAACCTATGTTAGTACTTCACTAAAAACAAAGACAGAGTACAGGTGACTAATGACCTCACCAACGGGCTGTCATGCCTCCCGACTATAGCTCTCAGGATGCTGTTAGGGCTGCCACGGATTCTGTTTAGCAGCGAGGCCACTTTCTTACGCCGTACCGCATTGAAGCAGTCGGTACGTGCCTCAGCGAACATAGATGACGCGCTACAGAACCGAGGCAGACGCAACAGCACCCTAAACGCGTTGTTGTACTGGATCCGCAGAGCATTGTAGGCCTTTTGGGTGTAGCTGAACCACAGGCTCCCCGAGTACAGTGACATACAATATGCTTTAAACAGCGTTAATTTTACTGGGTTTGTACAACGTTTTGCGCTCGTGCGCACTTTTGTCGGTTAACTAGTGTCGGCGTTATGGGAATCGCAAAATAAGTACTGAAGTTACTTGGTGATGGAGTCGGTTTATTAAAATAAATTACACGGAGGGAGATTGCCGACCGACCGATCCCAGAGATGAGAAGATACTAACTTGCATGTACATTTTAGCAATTATAGAAAACTCGGGAGAGGGTCGGGAGCGGCACGTTAAAAACTAAATCTATACAAAGGTATTTACTGCTAGGTTACACAATAAAAATAGCACAGTTAAATACATACAAAAGAAACGTCGGCATCTCAACAAAACATTAATGGCTATATTACTCTAAATTCTTAACGTTAGTATAAACAATACACAAATTGGGCAATGAACATTTACCCTACAATAAACCATTGTAATCCTTGAATAGCTAAGGAACAGGAGAATACAATGCGTGCAGGCTTGCCATGAGAAACTTAAAGCTAACGGTACATTACAGTTAACTTAAAACACTATTTATATACTAAGTTCACTAAAGTAATACCTATAATATTAACACATAATTAATGAAGACGCCACAGTACCCCCCTGCCAGTGATCGAGATCACGAAAGACTGGCCTGGTAGTAATCAGGAAATCGTACGCGTCTACCAGACCTTCGCGGCCCCTGCGGTTCAGGAACCTGAGGTATAGATGGCGAACTGATTCAGGTGCGGTTTGAGAACGTGAAGTAACTTCGGGAGCGAGATCTACGACAATATTAGTAGCGCTGTCCGGATGACAATTAGGATCCCTAAAAAATAAGCTGGTTTCAGTCTATCGATTGATACCGTAACCTCGCGGCCACGTATATCTAATACGAATGTTTTATCCTTCCTAGAAATTACTCTGTAAGGGCCGTCGTAAGGTTGCTGTAATGGAACTTTGACTGTATCGTTCCGCACCAATACGTGAGTAGCGTTATTAAGGTCCTTAAAAATGAAAGTGCTTTTCTGTCCGTGTTGAGTACTAGCGACAGGCTTGAGGTTATTAAAATGCGAACGTAACTCTTTAGCAAATTCAGTCTGCGCAGTTTCATTAGTCGGATTGTCACCTAAAAATTCCCCGGGGAGGCGTAAGCTCTGTCCGTACACTAACTCAGCGGATGTGCTTTTCAAGTCCTCCTTCCAAGACGACCTAATTCCTAGCAAAACGGTCGGGAGAATTCGCGTCCAATTACTGGTTGCTGCATTGTGACATTTTAGTGCACTCTTTAATTGACGGTGGAAACGCTCGACCATGCCGTTAGCTGCAGGGTGATAAGCCGTCGTTCGAAAATGAGACGTACCGATCAGGGCATTGAGATCTCTGAATAGGTGTGACTCAAACTGTCTTCCTCTATCAGTTGTGATTTTAAGTGGTATGCCAAAACGAGCAATCCAATTGGAATAAAATGCACGTGCTACTGTATCAGCTTCTTGATTGACAATGGGAATCGCTTCCGGCCATCTTGTAAATCGATCTACAGCAGTAAGACAATAACGGTATCCCTCAGAATAGGGCATTACTACAATGTCAATATGTACATGATCAAATCGAGATGACGGGAGTGTAAAAGTTCCTGGCGTTGTAACGACGTGACGAGAAACTTTTGATCGTTGACAATCAATACATGCTCTGGCCCATGACTTACAATCAGAATTTATCAAGGGCCAAACAAATCGTTTAGTGATAAGCTTAGTCGTAGCCCTACTACCTGGATGGGAGGTGTTATGAAGCATATTGAAAACGGACTTTCTGAATGGTTTCGTAATAAAAGGTCTAGCTGTTAGTGTAGAGAAGTCACACAAAATTGGTTGATCTGACTTTGGCAAATGAACAAGACGTAATTTAAGAGACGAGTTCCTATTGTCAATCAAGCTTTTAAGCTCCGCGTCATTTTGTTGCGAGAATGCAAGGGCTTTCCAGTCTATCTCAGTACATACTGACTCTATGCGAGATAGTAGGTCGGCCGTAATGTTGTCCTCTCCTTTGACGTGACGTATGTCTGTAGTGAATTGTCCAATAAAGTCTAGATATCGAAATTGTCTAGGGGAACATTGCTGATTTTTCTTCTTAAAAGCGTAAGTTATTGGTTTGTGGTCCGTAAAAATTGTAAAACTTCGCGCCTCAACGTAATGTCTAAAATGTTTGACCGCCGCGTAGATTGCGAGTAATTCACGGTCATTTCTGTTCAGCAGGCGAAAGTTTCTTAGAAAAGAAAGCAATTGGTTGCCATTCATTGTCGAATTTCTGTTGTAAAGCCGCGCCTATGGACATGTCGGATGCGTCACTGAAAATAGCAAGTTCCGCATCGGGCTTTGGATGCACTAGCAACGTTGCTTCAGCTAAGCTGTCCCTGCACGACTCAAAGTCACGTTTAGCTTGGTCGTTCCAAGTAATAGGTACTTTCCCTTTTTTGTTGCCGCACAGTAATTCATGTAAACTAGCTTGGCTACGCGCTGCATTAGGTACGCACCTTCTGTAAAAGTTCAACATACCTAGGAATTGGCGTAGCTGCTTTGCGGTGGTTGGTAAGGGGTAGGTACGTATTGCTTCAACCCTTTCAGGGAGCGGACGCGTACCTGCTGCTGAGACTTGATAACCTAGAAATTCAACTTCAGACTTCCCGAACACACATTTTGCGGGATTTATTACTACACCGTATTTCCTTAACGTAACAAATACAGTCTCTAAATGTTTTAAATGTTCCGTTTCGTCACTAGATGCGATTAAAATATCGTCTATGTAGCAGTACACAAAATCAAGTTCACTTAACACTTCGTCCATAAATCGTTGAAAAGTTTGTGCTGCATTACGCAAGCCAAAAGTCATAAACTTAAACTCGAATAAACCGAAAGGCGTGGTTATAGCTGTCTTTGGAATGTCCTCTTCAGCGATAGGGATTTGGTTAAACGCACGCACTAGGTCTAATTTTGAAAACACTTTTTTGTCACTTAAACACTGAGCGAAGTCTTCAATATGTCGCACTGGGTATTGATCGGGCACTGTTCTATCATTTAAACCACGATAGTCACCGCAGGGCCTCCACTCGTCTTCACACTTAGGAACCATATGTAGCGGTGAAGCCCACGAACTTTTCGACGGTTGAGCGATGCCTAATTTTAACATCGACTCGAACTCTTTCTTCGCTGCTATAAGGCGGTCCGGAGCTAGACGTCTAGGCTTCTGTGCACCCGGTTGACCGGGTGTAACAATTATGTGGTGTTGAGTGTTGTGCTTGACCGTTTTCTGCATAGTCCCATTAAGGCGAGTAATGTCGACATATTGTGCTAACAGATGGTGGTACGGTGTTTCACCGTTAATTGTTTTGACCGACTCGGCTTCGTACCCAACTACCTGTCCATTAACGGTACACTGGGTAGTTGCATCTACAAGTCGTCGATTGCGCGCATCGACCATTATATTATAATGCGCTAAAAAATCGATGCCAATGATTGGTTTCGATTCATCTGCCACCACGAACATCCACGGGAAATCTCTGCGTAGGCCTAGGTTAAGCGTCAATGGGATCGTACCATATGTAGCGATCTGTGTGCCATTAGCGGCTACTAACCCATAGGCAGACATTTGGCGAGCCGTATGGATCAGTGCCTTTGGATAAACGCATAGGTCTGCACCGGTATCGACAAGAAAAGCCATGAGAAACTTAAAGCTAACGGTACATTACAGTTAACTTAAAACACTATTTATATACTAAGTTCACTAAAGTAATACCTATAATATTAACACATAATTAATGAAGACGCCACAGTACCCCCCTGCCAGTGATCGAGATCACGAAAGACTGGCCTGGTAGTAATCAGGAAATCGTACGCGTCTACCAGACCTTCGCGGCCCCTGCGGTTCAGGAACCTGAGGTATAGATGGCGAACTGATTCAGGTGCGGTTTGAGAACGTGAAGTAACTTCGGGAGCGAGATCTACGACAATATTAGTAGCGCTGTCCGGATGACAATTAGGATCCCTTAAAAAATAATTAATGAAGACGCCACAAACGGAAGAACCGGCGTGCCAACATATTAGCCCGAACCGACAATGCTCTGCGTTCCCTCTCCATATCTGCGTCGTCCCTCAAATCGTCCGTCACCAGGTGGCCCAGGTATTTAAAAGAGTACACCCTTTGCAGCTCCACGCCGTTCAGTAACACAGGAGGGACGGAGGAGGGACACCTGGTACCAGACTTAAATACCATGTATTTAGATTTATTTTCGTGGTATACAAGGCCATGAGAAGTCGCATAGGACTCGCAGATACCGAGAAGGTTACGGAGCGCACCGACCGAGGGGGCCAGCAGCACCATGTCATCTGCATAGCTTAAATTATTAAAGCAAACGCCATCAATAAAACAGCCGACATGTGTGCTGCTGAGCCTCTCGATCAGTGCATTCACGTACAGACTAAATAGCAAGGGTGAGGTCAGGCCGCCCTGTCTCACGCCACACTCCGGCCTACTCGGCTCCGAGAGCTCTCCCGCCCAGTGCACATGACTCTCCTGCTTCAGGTACCAGAACCGCAGAAGTGAGACGAGCTCCGGCGGCACCGCGGCATCCGACAGTTTTTGCCAGAGAACATCGAACGAGACAAGATCAAACGCCTTGGACAGGTCTAGGAAACATGCGTAGGTAGGTGTTTTCCTGTCTGTGTAATACTTGACAGCATGCTTCAAACTCAAAATAGCGGTTTCTGTCGACAAACCTTGCCGAAAGCCAAACTGGGCATCATGCAGCTTGATGTGGGTACTCAAGTGAGAGTTGAGCACACTGTCAAGTATTTTTGCTACGATGGTCGCCAAAGAAATTGGCCTATAGTTTGACTTGTCCGCAATGTCTCCGGTCCGGCTCTTGACCACTGGTACCACCAGAGCCCGCACCATATCCGGAGGAAGGTACGAGTGACCTAGGCACAGATTGAACAGAAGAGCGAGCGCACGTGGCAAATGGAGCCCACCATGCTGCAGGTGCTCAATGCTGAGCCCATCGTGACCAGGGGATTTACCCCTCTTCATGCTTCTAATTTTTGTTCTGACGTCCTTTGACAGATTGACTGTCGATATTTCTGGATCACATACCCCAGCATCAAGCTCCCTACATGGCGGTCCCAACTGCGACTTGACATCAAAATGCATCCTAAATAGATCAGCAACATCCTTTGAGTCAGAAACATTATTAACACTCACAGGAACTGCTGGTCTAGAACTGAACTGCTTTGTGCTTTTCCAAAAACCCCCAAAATCAGAGTTCGAATGGTGTTTTGCTAACAAATCCATTAGAATCTGATCCTGGTTGTTCTGGCACCATTTAAGTTTGCCCTTGAAGATCTTCCGAGATTCAACCATTGCCTCAAATAAGGGGCCACAAGAAGGTCTACCATACCACATTCAAGTATTAAATTTAATCTTAGCGTTCTTGTGAGCGTCGCTTACAAATTACACTTCGTCGTGCGCTATCGCCCGAGTACCGTGTGTTTTGGAGAGTTCTTACAATAAAATAGAAAAAGTGGTGTAAAACCTTGTTAAACTGGACAAAATCGAATTGTGGCACGCAGTGACTATAGTGTTAACGAATTATCATAATATCTACATAATAAACCCAGTGCAATATCAGTTATTTTCAAAAAACTGTTTAAAACTTTCCTAAGTGTTGAGAACAAAGGAACTAACAGCCACGAGATTAGCGCGTGTTCGTCAAAGCTGTGCTTTACCTAGTGGAGCTTAAATTTGTCTACTACACTTAAGTCGCCGTGGTCGAGCGCGATAAGGCGTGCTTTTTGTCTCGGTGGGCCTGCGCGAAGTGTCGCTGGATCGAATCCCACTACACGCTATACACTTTTTCCATTTATTATTTACTTTAATTTGAATAAGTTAAAAGTTTCTACCTACCACATAAAAATGTCACAGTTCTCAGAGAATAAAAAGTTTCTTTCCGATACCGACTTAAACAAGGAACCTAGCGCAGTATTGATCGGAGAACCAAATGTGTCATTACGCAAGCGTAAACAACCGGATCATGAGTGGATACAGGCCATAAAGGATCTGACCGCGGACTTCAAGAGTACTCTGAGTGAGTGGAGAGTTGACATGGAGGCCAGTATCACCAAAATATCTGATAACGTTGTTTCAATAAAAAGCGACTTGGCTTCCCTCACTCAAGTTACTTCTGAGATTAAGAACGACATTAATTCCCTTCGATCGGATCAGCTTCTTTTGCGCCAGCGAGTATCTGAACTGGATGAAAAACATGAAAGTCTAACGTGTCAAGTTGATTCTCTTAAGAACTCAGTCCAGTTTGTCGCTGACGATCACACCGATCTCAGTAAGAAGATTGACTACTGCTGTAAACAAATTCATGAGTCCGCTGATTTCAATAAGATGGTCTCGGATTTGGTGTCCAAGATTGATGGCCTCGAACAGGGCGCACGTAACTGTAATATAGAAATATGCAACATACCGGAAAGGCGTAACGAAAATCTTATTAGTTTAATTCAGAATATTGGCTCTGCTGTCAAGTGCAATATACAACAAAACGATATATTATCAATACACCGAGTCCCACACGCGCACCAGCATAATGACACGCCTAAAAATATTATAGTCAAGTTTGCTTCGAGAATATTACGCGACAACATCCTGAGCGCTCATCGACTTTGTAAGGGGCTTACGACGGAGCAATTGGGAGTATCGGGTACCTCACTGGCAATTTACATGCATGAACACCTAACTTTAAAAAACAAACAGTTGTTTCGTGAATGCCGTGACGCAGCCAAAAAGCATGATTACAAGTTCGTCTGGGTCAAACATGGAACCATACTTGTCCGTGAAAAAGAAGGCACTAAGGCCATTGCAATTCGGATCCCACAGGACATCGCTAAAATCAAGCCAGGTTCGGCAAAAATTTAAGAAACACGGTTGCTTTAATTATGCTAGTCACATCAAATGCTCTTATATTATTATTGTTTCTTTATTTTTACTGTTCTTAATTATCGCATGCATTTCTATCGTAGATTCCCATAGTATAATAGTTCTGGTTTTTGAGAGAGTGACACTTGTTGTACTCATACGTGATCTTACGTGTAAAGCCCCTATCTTAATATGTTCTGCCTCTTTTATAATTAAAGTAAAAAGTCGTTCTGATGTAAGTGTTATGCGCTTTTGTCTAGGCGCTGTAGGCATATCGCATGATATTTACCTGGACTGTAAAGTAGGATTCTCACTGTTCTTTATATTGCGTTATGTATTTTTAAGTTTTATTACGCAGTTGTACTCAGCATGGCTGTTGAACGAATCAACTCTTGAAATGGAATTAATTATTGATTTTATGGTGTATGATCTCTTCTACGTGTTTGCAATGTATTTCCCGTTAGGCGTTGGTGGCACATCATATCACATTTACCTCGACTCAGTAATATTGTTTTTTAACTACAAACTTATTTTGTACCATTCCGTTATCATGTTTCATTCGATGTTATATTATTTTGTGTTGATATTCAATGTTTATCTTATGTCTACAATATTAATATTGATTGCAATACTCGTCATGGTTACATACTGGCACTATTTCATTCCGGATAGCACGAAGTTGCAATGGCAGATAATTTAATAATATATTACCAAAATTGTAGGGGAATCCGTACGAAACTGCATACGCTATATATGAATATCCTTGCTAATTCTTATGACATAATAATCTTGACCGAGACTTGGCTGACGCCCGATATAACTGACGGCGAGTTTATCGATGAACGGTATAATGTATACCGATGTGACAGAGATCGCGCTGCCACCAAAAGAAAAGACGGAGGTGGCGTTCTTGTCGCAGTGTTAAAAGGACTACGCTCAGTTAGATTACTTCCATGTTCCTCAGTACATACGCATATTGAGCACATACTGATACAGTTGCCACGCTCGGGTCGAGGTGAAAATTCAATTATTGCCGCAGTTTATATACCACCTAAAACGCCCGAAAGTATATATGTTGATTATTTCGATTTATTGCAATCCCTACTTGGGCAAAATAATCTTGAACATTTTTATTTGTTGGGAGACTATAATTTACCCGAAATTGACTGGGTCACGTGCACTACGAGTACCTCACGGACTGCCCTCACTTGTTGGGGAAATTCTCCTATAAGTATCCACTTATGTCAGCTCATATCCTTTCTCGGAGCTCATCAATTCAATAATGCGAGGAACCTAAATGGGAGAATATTGGATTTGGTAATTAGTAATTGCGACTGCACCACATATTCGCCCACGGATTACTTATTACAGTTAGATAACCATCATCCCCCATTTTGTGTGTTGATATCTGTTTCATTACCCAGTTGCTCAATGACTCGTAAGAAAATTAAAAAATATAATTATTTTAAAGGCAATTATGAAAACATTAACCATGATTTAAAAGAAATAAATTGGGAAGAAACGTTTTTAAACGATCAAACACCTGACGAGTATTTAGGCTCGTTTTATAACACTATTTTCGGCATTATAAGAAAACATGTACCTTTGGTTAGTGGTAGGTCTTCGAATTATCCTGTATGGTTTTCAAAATCTCTGGTACACATACATAAAAATTAAACCAAAGCGTGGGTAAGATGGAAAATGTACAAGAATTTATCGGACTACGAGCAGTTTAAACTATACCGCACGAGATTTCAGTCTGAGTGCAAAGAATCGTATAGAAAATACATTAATTCCGTAGAGAATGGTATTCGAGACAACATTAAACATTTCTGGACGTTCATTTCCAAACAAAAGTCCACTACTGGAATTCCTTCCACCATGAAGTATAAAAATCAGCCATCTAATAACCCCGAAGGTATTTGCAATATTTTTTCTGACTTTTTTCATTCGGTATATGAGCCATCTACCTTAAAAAATGTACCGTTCTCGCATACCGACTGCTCTCCCACCTGCTCGCTTATAAGTGACATAACATTTTCAGAGGCCGAAGTACTGAGAGGGCTCGAGTTATTAGACCCTTCAAAAGGACCCGGACCAGATGGTTTGCCAGTAATCTTCATTAAGGAGACCGCCACTAATCTCTGTACACCTTTACATACTATATTTAATTTATCAATTTCAAGGGGGATATTTCCACAAGCTTGGAAACTCGCTAACATAACTCCTGTCCACAAGTCAGGACCTAGGCATGACGTTGAGAATTATCGACCAATTTCTATATTGTCAGCTTTGTCAAAGGTTTTCGAGAGATTGGTACATGATAAAGTGTACCCTCTACTTCACAACGTTCTTTTACCACAGCAACATGGTTTTGTCAAAAGGAGATCAACCACGACGAACCTGGTGACTTTCGCAGATTATTTGTTCAACAACTTGGACGGCCGTGTTCAAACTGATACCATTTATACTGATTTCAAGAAAGCCTTTGACAAGGTTGACCATGAACTGCTTTTGCAGAAAATTGCGTTTAATGGGATACGTGGGGACCTGCTGAGATGGTTTTATTCATATGTTTGCAACAGAACACAGAGAGTTGTAATAAATGGTTTTTGCTCTAGCACTGTGGATGTAACTTCCGGAGTGCCGCAAGGCTCCATTTTGGGACCTCTCCTTTTCATTTTATTCATCAATGACGTCGATGAATGTTTTAAAAATTCAAAATTACTTTTATACGCTGACGACATTAAAATATTTAGGTCTATTAAAAGTCGCCGCGACTGCTCTCTCTTACAGGAAGACTTAGACTCGTTTACTGCATACTGTACACGCAATAAACTTCAACTTAGTGTATCCAAGTGTCATGTCATTAGTTTTACTAAAAATAAAAATATCCTATTATATCCCTACACCTTAAAAAACGAAAACCTAAAAAGAGAAACTCTGGTCCGTGATCTTGGAATTCTGTTGGACGATAAACTCCATTTAGATTCTCATATTAACAAAATTGTTAATAATGCCTTTCGTATGTTTGGTTTTATCATGAGAACGGCTACAGTGTTTACCCGGTCCTCTACTTATCTGTATTTGTATCAATCGTTAGTTCGCTCTCAGCTAGAGTATGCTGTTTCCGTATGGAGTCCCCACTATGGTAAATATTCCGATATGCTTGAAAGAGTACAGAGAAAATTCTTAAAAGCCATGCACTTTCGTTGCCATCGTACTTATGCATCCTACAATTACCTATTGCAGAGGTATAACCTGCAAACTTTAAAGTCTAGACGAATAATGTTGGAAACAAAATTCTTGTTTGATCTTTGTAACACTTATGACTGCATTGATATTCGAAACAAAATCAGCTATGTGGTACCTAGGACAACGATATGCCGTGGGGTGCGCGCAAGACCTTTATTTGCAATAAGTTCCTGTCGCACAAACGCGGGCTTGCGAGCACCCCTACGCCGCCTGACCAATCAATACAATGAGATATTTGAAGACGTCGACTTCTTCTTCGTCTCCTCTCAAAGATTCAGGACTCTTATCAACAAAATAATTTTAGAATTAGAATATAATAGTTAGTTTAGTTAGTTTAATATTTGATATTTTTTTCTTATTGTTTATTTTTAACTACTTTTCTGTTTTATAAGCTCAGAATAGCGCACTGCATGTTAGATTTAACTTTTAATATGCTGTGGAAAATGTCGTAGGTTATACATTTATAAGCCTTGTGTATTTACAACTTAGTGTAAGATTTTAATGTATAACTGTTTATTTTCCCGAATAAATAAAATAAAAATAAAAAAATACAATTTATCTATTATGATAACATGACTAGAATCCCTGCAATACCTACCACAACAATTTTGTAATTCGACAGGCAGGTCAATGTGTTTTAGCTGTTGATTACACATGCAAAAGCATGCAATGCAAAAACTTCAGGGGTTGGCCAAAGTTTGGTATGAGGGTCTGAACACTATTTTGCATACTTGGAAAGAATGGCAAGATAAATTAATGAGTGCTTTTCCTTGCGAGCAAAACTATGGCCAAATCCTGGAAGATATGCTTAAGAGAAGGAGTAAATTTGGTGAACCAATTGAGGTATACTATTATGAGAAACTTGCGTTGTTGAGTTGAGTAGTCAACGTCCTATTGTCTATCGCCCTTACTGGTTGTCACATCACGAACGTGAAAAAGTGCAATCTATGTTAGGTGAAATGTTGGAAGCAGGGATCGTTAGAGAATCGGTTTCGGATTACGTCAGTCCCATTATTCTGGTTCGTAAAAAAGATGGCAGTTTCCGAATGTGTGTTGATTACAGAATGTTGAACTCTGTTACCGTGAAGAAAAGATACCTAATGCCGATAATCGAAGATGAGATAGCAAGGTTGTCCGGTCAAGCTTGTTTCATAACGCTTGATTTAGCATCTGGATATTATCAGGTGCCAATTTCGGAACCATGCAAACATCTAACAGCGTTTTTCACTCCAGATAGGCTGTACGAATTCAACCGTATGCCGTTTGGTTTGGCCAATGCACCAGCGATTTTTCAGAGAATGATTAATAAGGTCTTAGGGTCAGCTCGATTCACTCATGCTACAGCATACAAGGATGACGTGCTCGTTTTTGGTAAAAATGCTGCTGAATGTCTCGATAGGCTTGATCAAATTCTAAAGCTGTTAGAGAATGCTAATCTTACGCTAAATTTGTCAAAGTGTAACTTTTTACACGATAATATTGACTATCTTGGTTATGAGATTAGCTCATCAGGAATTCGGCCGGGTGAGAAGAAAATTCAGGCAGTAATGCATTTTCCACAGCCAGTTAACGTTCATGGTGTTAGGCAATTCCTTGGGCTTGCTAGTTATTTTCGAAAATTTATCAAAAACTTTGCTCAATTAGCGTCGCCAATAATGCAATTATTAAAGAAGGACTCCGCATGGGTTTGGGGTCAAGAACAAGACAATGCATTCCAATTGCTTAAATCACAGTTAATAGACAGACCAGTTTTGGCTATTTATGACCATGACGCTGAGACTGAATTGCATACTGACGCCAGCAAGGATGGCGTTGGAGGCATACTCTTACAGCGGGGTAAGGATAATGGACTTCTTCGGCCAATTGCTTATTGTAGTAGGCGAACTTCACCGGAAGAAAAACATTATCACTCCTACGAATTAGAAACACTGGCTGTTATTCGTTCATTAGAGAAATTTCGGGTGTATTTATTAGGTAAGGAGTTCAAAATAGTCACAGATTGTAGTGCTCTTCGTTCCACTTTCATGAAACGCGATCTTACCTACCTACCTAGGACAGCGCGCTGGTGGCTTTTGCTGCAAGAATTCAATTGTACAATTGAATATCGATCAGGCACTAAAATGTCCCACATAAGCAGACGCCACTAGAGAAAATATAGATGTGACCACTATCCGAAATCAAGTTAAAGCTAGAATAGATACGGAACAAGCAAAGCAGAAGTTACGTTACGATCAGAATAGACGCCCTGCTAAGATATACAATACGGGAGATTTAGTCAAAATTACTAAAGTTTCTTTTAATAATGATGGGAAGAGTAAAAAACTCCTCCCATCTTACGTGGGGCCATTCAGGGTCACTAAAGTTTTAGTTCAAGATAGATATAAGATAGCGTCTATTCCAGGGTTTAGTAATAGTACAAATAAACGCACTACCACGGTAGCAGCTGATCGAATGCTGTCGTGGGTCCATGTTGCTGCGTTAGAACTAAATAAATCAGATTCTAGCGAATCTAGTGATGATAGCGTACAAAGTGATGCATAGTGGTCATCAATGTACGTTTCTATAGGAACAATTATTACAGAATGTTTATTATTATTGTTTCAGACCGAGCGTGAGAATTGATTGGTTCACGTCATCGGTTATTACACAAGTGGAGGCAAGAATTGATTGGTTTGCCTAGGATTTTGAAGTCTCTGATCAGGTATGAGAATTGATTGGTTCATAACCTGGTAGAGTAGTGGCGTCTCTGATCAGGTATGAGAAATGATTGCTTCATAACCTGGTAGAGTAGTGGAGTCTCTGATCATTTGTGTGAGAATTGATTGGCTCACAACCTGAGAGTACACCAGTTTAGTAGCAAAAATTAATTGGTATGTACTAGTATAAGCTAAAAAGTTTTGAATTTTTATCACCCTAGAATAATATTAGCTTCTTTACATTCAGATATTTTTGGCAAGAATTGATTGGTTTGCCAAAATTGTTAATTATTTCAGATGTGAAAAGTTGTAATATATAATGATTTAAATTGTATAACTTTTATTGAATTGTGGTAGTAGATTATTATTTTAATTGTGGTAAATGTCTTTTTTTAATTGTAGATGTTTCATTTTAGTTGCAATTGCGCTAATAGATGTTTTATTTTAAGTTGAACCGCATTTAATTGTTTGATGTTTTATGTTGACTGTCATAAGGAAGTATTTAACAGATAAGTTCTTTATTTGTGTTTTTGAATTAATAAGCTATTGTTATTAAAATATTATTTTAAGTTGTGGTCTAATTGATGTTACAAAAAATTTTTTTTGCTGTATTTGTTTAGAACAAAACAATTTAATCTGCATCGCTTTTAAGTTCATATCATTATTTTTACCATGAGGTCTCTCAGCCAAGAGTGTAGGGTATTGTTAAGTTATCACATGAGGCGTGCATGACGGTACACGTCGTCAGGACGGTCGAGTGTAGGGTTTTAAAGATTTTAATAAGGCGGTTTTACTTTTGAGAAATGGCAACACAGTCCAACTGTCAGTTTTGTAGGGGAAAGGGTAGTTTAAAATACGTTGAATTGGCCGAGGGAGGTCAGTTTGTTCTAATCTACTGTGGTGACTATATCTGATATAAAGTGAATACAAGTCTGAATAGAAAAATAAAAGTATAAGTCTATCTTCAGTGAGTTTTTTTTTAAAGAAATCGCTCTTGAATTAATGTAATAATGTAAAAAAAATGTGATTAAAAATAGAGAAGAATTGCTTTTTCTCTAAATTCTCGAAATGTACTTAAAAATCACATTTATTCACGATAGCTCTAGTATTCAGCAGTTATAAACAGAACTGTTTAGAAAAAGAAAAAGATGTTTCTTTTTTTAATACAACCAAATTTATAACAAAATATGGATTTTTTATAAAAAAAAAGGAAATAATAATATCTCCGGAACCCTTGGGTAAAAATGGTTAAAATTGTAGTAGGTTATAGTAAATTATCTAGTAAATCGAATCCTTATCGGTGGCCCACTATTTACGCCACACCCTGTATAAAGGGTGTAAAAGTACCCTTAACGCAAACGAAGGGCATTTGTTCTCCCCACCACTGCGATAATTTTTTGGTTAACCTTGGTAAACCCTTAGTTATGGAGATATTGGGAGTCAAAGTTCTAAATTTTGTTGCTGTTTTTGTAAATACTAGTTTTTCAGGTTATAACTTTGCAATTATCTCCATGACCCGTTTACTATTCAACGCATCCACTAACACAATGTTTTAAGAGTGCAACATTGAGTTTTACCGTAAAATGTGATTTTTGACCCCAAAAAAAAAGTCGTTTCCCAGCAAAAAAAAATTGCGTAGGGGTACTTAGTTTGATGTACAAAATGCTTGGTTGACGTATGTGTGAAGGGTCAATTTACACCCTGTATACGTTATTCATTTTGTTCAACCATATAAATTAATTTGTTAAATTGTTTGAATTCTTAAAAATATAACAATCTTTATTATAATTTAAAGGTCCTTCCCAAGCCTTCACTACTTGACACCAGTTCTACTAAAGAATTGACATCGTGCCTTGTTTTGGGGTAGTCTCGCCGGTTTTTTTTGTAAGCCTTCAGATTTTTGCGGCTAAGGCAACCCGTACTGATGTAGGCTTTGCCCTCCTAATGCAGGTTCTCCTATTGTGACCACACATTTACTGTAGATTTCATCTGCTAGATGTTCATCTATAATGCTTTTCCACTTGTCGCTTGTAGTATTCTGATAGGGCCTATCAGATAGGCTGTTCCTGTATATTACAGAAGGAATTAGTGCGTCAGTAATCTGACAGAATAGTTACCAGCATTATAGAAAAAGTTCACAAAAAGTTTTACTTTAAATGACGAATTAATAAGGATCTTCATTTGGATTTGGTATCTCAGCACATTTATGTTCATCCACATGTCAAGCGAAATGCGGTTAACCATCCAGAATATGTGAGCATAAGGCATTTTACCTTTGGTCAGAAGTGCCATTATTTTTTTTACTCTGAGGTGAAAAATCCTAGGTATTACGTCGTGTCTATCATATTGTTTGCCCAGACAAAAGCTTCGCTGTGATTTCATCCCATCGAGGATTGCAAGTAAATGTTATAAAGAGAGCGGGACGACCGTAACACATACGTCATGTCGTCTTGTGTTCGCTCATGCATACAGCGTGGCCCCCCAGTAGAAGAAGGTAACACTACCTTTTAATCCAGCTGATTAACATCATCGTCCTATCTCCTTATCGCATCTTGCAAGTGTAAATAACTGTCCGCACTAAGCTGCTCCCGATTGTTCCTAATGTAACTCAACCTTTCCGTCTCGATTTTCGCAAACATGTTGCCTAGAAAAACTGCCTAAACAGCAAACGATAATATCATAGTCTTCTCCTTTCCTAATCATTTAAAAATACGGTTAGAATCAAAACTTGCACCAAATACCAATTTTTAAGCGGTGGTTTAGTCTTAGGAGCTTGGGTTCTGGGGTATAGAAATGTAGTATTCATCCTCGCCGCAGCACAAAAAAAGTGGGTACCCACTGTAATGCACACTAAATGTTCCCATGGAATAAAAAAAATATTAAGACCCCGTATTAGTACTAAATCAGAAACGATTTTCGTAATATTTTACTTTTTAGACAGCTGTTAAGATAGGATATTTTCTAGAAATTTGTACATCACCCCAGAGAAATCAAGGGCAACCTTCAAAGTGTTTCGTGCTTTTTAACCGACTTCCCTTTATTCGTGTGCATGTTTTTTAGTTTTTTGACGTCTTCCTTAGCGGTTTTGTGCACTTTTTTTGGGATGGGTAAAAAAATTCAAGAGCATTTTTTGCGCTTGACCGAAATTACGTACTTTTTCAAGTCCTCGATATTTCTTATTTATCCTATAGTGGAGTGCCGTAAGGCATAAATATTGTAAAACCTCGGAATCCGGGGCCGGTCAATGAATCTTCATTAAAACTTTTGGACTGCATTGGTAAAAGCCCAAATAAAGAAATTAAAAATAAATATTTGTGCGCTCGCTCTTTTTTTTTTTAATTCGACTATTTACTGAAAAATTAGAGAGAAAAAAGAAAAAAAATGTTTAGAGCTAATTAATAATATTTGCAACTTTAATGTTAATTTATTAATATTTCGAAAAAAATAACGATTTTTTTTCTGTTGTGACAAAAAAAAAAATAACGTAAGTATCTATCTACTACCTTTATACAAGCAATTCAATAAAAAAAACCTAAGAACTAAACACGAAAAAGAGTGTGTTTCTCACGGCTGCACCAAATAATTGAATCTCGGATATGGCTCCAACTATTTTCATGAAATTTAGTATTGCAGGGGGTTTTGGGGGTTTTGGGGGTTATTAATTAGCTCTAAACATTTTTTTTCCTGTTTCCTCTCATCTTTCAGTTAATAGTCGAATTAAAAATAAAAAAGAGCGAGTGCGCATTATTTTTTTTTAACTTCTCTATTTGGGCTTTTACCAATGCAGCACAAAAGTTTTTATGAAGAATTATTGACCGGTCTTGGATTCCGAGGTATAAATCTTACGGCACTCCACTACTTTAACTGGTGACAAGCAGTGTCAGAGTCCGAGCGGCTTCGGCACAACATAATTTCATCCCCTTCCCAATGCTTCTTATATTTTATCGTCTGAGTAGCTTCGCTTTTAGTTGTATCCACGCAGTAGACAAGGAAAATTGCGTTTTATAGTTCCAAATCGGTAGGCTACATCAATGAAAATTTCGACACCGATCTCTCAGAACCTATGTTACCACTTAAATAACTCTTTTAAACGGAATTTTGATATATTTTTTTAAATTATTACATGCAATTTTGAACCTCCAAATAAGAAGCATACGGAGTCAGGAATGTAGTGCCAACACGCTGTGTCACTAGTGTGCTGACACTGTGCGAAACAAATATGCCCAAACTGCTAATAAAAATAAAGCAAGATTGACCATTGCCAGTTTTGTCGAATACCGTGCGTCTCGCATCCAGCGGGTCGCCGCAAACTTCGCCCGGGATTAAAAATATATTAAGAGTTTATTGGTTAGTTTTATTTTAGACGATGTCCTGCCCTGACAGCAGCGCCAACTACCGGGTTAAATTGTGAATATAAACCATTCTCAAATCCACTGGAACACAGACGAATTTCATACAAATCGGCCCGGCCATTAGGAAGAGTTCAGTGACAAAGACACGTACAGAAAAAAAAATTTTAAAGAATTAAATAAATTAAAGACTGTGGTAAGCTACACTATCTAATTTCTATGCTATAGACCAGATTCAGTAGCGTACCCTTCAGGCCGTTCATCAACAGTAACGTTGCTCAGAAACCATGTCACCAGTCAAAGGTTAAAGATAAAGGAACAAAAATTAATTCTGGATTGGAGAAGACCTAATTAGAGACTTAACTTACTTGTGTTAAAACTTTTCTCATAGGCTTCAAAGTAGGAACCGGGCATGTTGGTTTAAAGAAAATGTGTAAGTTCCTAGCGGTTTATAAAAATTCAATGATATTTTAAGAACTATTACTAATATAGATTGGTTTGAGGGACAGGCAATTAAGTAGATGCTGCTGTCATCAATGTTTGGTGTATTCAACTTACCTCATCCTCTGTGATGAGTATGACGTGCGCCTCAATAGCGTTCGGGTCCACCTCGAGGCGACTGAGGTCCGGCAGTGCGTGAACTCTGACGTTGGCTGTATAATATTTGTTTACCAGCCTCCAAACGCGGTCGAGGGATTGTGTATCTTTCAGGTAATCATCCGTCACGTCATTGTCTATCAGTTCTAAAAAGAAGCAATTATTTATTTTTACAAATGTAAAGTAATAACTTTGAATTTGTTTGCATATTGGATATGAAATTCCATATGTGTCGAGTAACTTATAAGTAACTGGCCTGAGTTGTTTGAGATTACAAACCTGAAATAAGCACTGAAGCAGCGTTCTCATTGATGGCGCTGACTAATATGACAGGTAAAGAATTAAATGATGACATGGTTGGTAGTTAATGTAATTTACGACATGTAAAACAAATAGAATTAATATTTAAAACAGAAAAATCAATCTCAATCATTCATAATGTATCTAAACCACCCAATAAACTTAGTAACAACAGTCAACAAGATAATTATGACATGCTAATTGACTGACATTGATTGACATTTGACCATAGAGTATATATTTTTTTTTTTTCGTTCGCCTGTTTAAAAGGCAGGCATCGATCTATAGACCATTCAGCCTCATAGAGTATAGTAAATATGCATTTGACAAACAGTGCAAAAAGCAAAGCGAAATTATGAACTGTCAGGCAAGAAAGATACTCCACAGACAAACGACAAAGAAAATGTCATGAGAATGAGGATAGCTTTGACTTTTGACTGATTTGTGGTAGTTAACAAAAAAATCTAATTAGTCCGTGAGATAGATTTCCAAAAAATTTTGAACACGTATTTTTTCTTTTTTCACGTAAACAAACAATGAAGCCGATACAGTGCTTTGATAACTCGTATCACGTCATTTTCTGAGACATCAGTATGACATTCTTTAGCGGTCAGTGACGTCATAACCCCCAACGCAAATCTTTGACGCGTTTTATTTTTGTCAATTTTTATTGATTTGATAAAACAAAAAATACATATCAAATATTTTCGTGGACTAATCAGAATCATATTTCTTTAAGTCAGTAAATAATTCTTACACGAAAAATATGCATTTAGACAATTCACAGTATTGTTTCCGAATTCCACGGATTTTTCTCGATTTGAAACATCTCCTTTGTCGCTGGACATCTCATGGGCTTGGGCCTTTTTTTTTGCGGGTCGTTCGAGCCCCTTCCATCCTCCGAATGTCGCTTTCCTCATGACTGCGGGTCGTGACCTCCTCCTCCCATCATTTTATCCTTGATGATGGTGCGCCATCTTCTTCTATTCCCGGCGACTTGCATAGCCTCGTAGATAGGCGTTTCAAGAGTGGTGCGAATCTGATCGGACCAACGCATCGGACTTCGGCCTCGAGACCTTTTACCGTCCACCTTACCGGTTATCAAAATTTTCTCGAGATTCTCACCGGTTTTTTGAGCCATTTTTTTCAGGCAGACGGTAGAGAGCCTCGTCTTTATCTTAAGCTCTCTCAACACCGATACGTTGGTACGATGTGCTATCCAGGGAATCCGCAGCATTCTTCGCCAGCACCACATCTCGAAGGCATCAATGCGGTTGCGGTCAGCAGATTTTAGAGTCCATGTCTCAGCACCATAGAGAAAAATAGAAAATATGAGAGTCCCTTCCATGTTGCTGACAATTTTTCAGGCGCGCGTGGAACACGAACGCTGTGTAATGAATAAGCATTAAGCAGTGGCCGGGCGAAGCGGGCGCCGGGCAGTCGTCGCATGCTAGCGATTCCGGTCGGTTGTGTGCGTAATCGTTATAAGCACCGCGGACGATTTTGCGATCTCGGGCGGCTCACATAAATAAATACGTAATATAGTTACAGTTTTGATTCGTGCATTTTTAGTGTAAATACGCCTATAATTGCTTTAAATTTAACTTATTTGCCTGAAAAGTATGAAGGAAAGTTCATTGTATTTTTAACGGTTCTGTTTTATCGTAATTCATAAACGCGATGTAGTATTCTTTTATAGCATGCTGCCACTCACCGCGCTGGCATTAAGTCAAGTGACTTAAATCAAGATCATGATATGCCTACGCGTTCATCAATCATCATCGTGCTTTAATAAAGCATATAAAATCACGTGCTTAATATATAAATCATTAAGCATTAAGCAAGTGATTGCCTTAAAGCAACTTTGAACACCACTACTCACTGTCCACAGGCCCGTGTCGTCCGTGCCCGTGGTGGCCGAAAGCTTCCTTTTTATATTATAGTACTCTGTGCCGAAAGCCGTCACGTGGCCCTCAATGCCCGGTGCGTCTCCCGCGGTGGCTGAGACGAGAGGTTCTCTCCCTCTCACGTTATGCCACCTTCTTCGCTAGCATCACTGCGTCGCAGAAGGAGGCGACGGCATCCCATTCCATGTTGCTGGCCCATGACCATGGCTTGCAACAGAGCCGGACGCGAGTGGTCGCCGCCACCGATCGGCACTACGAGAATATGGTGGAGCCCGACCCAAGCGGCTGTCCCTCTTTGTCTGGTCTCTCACACTTGTACCTTTCCAGCATGAGTATATCTACCAGCAGAGCTCCGAGGATCATTGAGACGCACAAGCCCCACCATGACGGCAACGTGGTGACACTCCAGTGGGGATGGGCTTGGGCCTTTTAATAAAACTATTACTTCCAACTTTCCAAGCTTTATACCTTTTGGATTACCACTCTTTTTGCTTGACTTAAAGGTTCCAGTAACCAAATCATTAAATTAAAACAAAGTCAAGTCAAAGTGAAGTTTGTCTTGTCAGGCACTAACACATCAGAAATACCTGACATTTCTGACAATATCTATCATGTCATCCTGAACTGACGATGTTATGCATAAAAAGAGATTCTCCGATTTAGACACAATAATTGTTGTTTATGTAAATTGAGTGTGTTCCGTGGTTAATCTTTGCAGCAAGTAATGTTTTACTAACACATTACATAATTTTGTGGCATCATTCCTAATAATAGTGCTTACAAAATGGAAAACATAAAATCATGGACAGCGGAGGATGAGGCAATAATTGCGACGAACACAGATGCTACAGAATGCAAGCGATGCGCTGTTGAGCTCGGCTACTGGAAGGATGACTATATTCCTTACTTTGCGCGTCACGCTGATCGCAAGGCGCCCGAGATTAACCGTGGCTACTACGCGCGAGTCAAGGCAATGGAAATATTTATCCATCAGTTCTTAGAGGTTAGTAGCAGCACAGAGTAGAGGTTTTTAATTATAGTATCTTGTCCCAGGAAGTGATTATGTTCGTGATATACCTGATACTGGCTTAAATATGGCACACTACACTTAGTTCATGTTTGTTCTTACTCAAACACTTACTTCACTTATGGGTGGGCCATCTGCATGCTTGTCGTACTATGAAAAAAACTGGCCAAGTGCAAGTCGGACTTGTCCATGAAGGGTTCCGTACCATTGTAGTAGATATTTAAAGAATTTCCATGTTATTATAGCATCATAGACTAACAGGTTATCCTGTAATGTGTTGAACTAATTTCTTTTTAAAATTTTAGGTTTAGTAGTTTCGGAGATAATGGGGAGGGGTAATGGTTAATTGTCATCTATTTTCTTAAACATCTTAAGTGTTTATCATAAAAATGATTAAAAACAATATTTGAGATCCCCACAATAAGCCATTTGATATATCACACATTCACAAGGTACAATTTGCAAAACTTAATAAAAAATACTGATAAGCTCCCCAAAAGACCCCATTATCAAAATACATTTATGTATGTTATACGTCCGTTTTTGGGTCATAGAAATACATATATGTACGAAATTTCAACTTAATTGGTTCATTAGATTTGGAGCAAATTGACAGACAGAGACAGACACAAAAGTAATCCTTTAGGGTTCTGGGAACGGAACCCTAAAAAGAAAATAGTGTTATAGTTAATACTGCCATAAGTTTTTAATGAGTATGTATAATTAACTGTGAGTAATATTTCCAGCGCTGCGGAACCAAATGCCAGATAATAAACTTGGGGTGTGGTTATGACACATTGTACTGGCGCCTCAAAGACACAACACAGGCTGTGGATAACTTCATAGAATTGGATTTCCCAGCAGTTACTTCTAAGAAATGTCACATAATTAAGCGGAATAAACAACTTCTGCAAAAAATATCAAATGAAGGTATGACATTTATTGTTGCTGTATATTATACATAATTATTTTAATATTAAAAGAAAGCTTTGAAAATTAAGTCATGCATGGACTGCGAGAAGGATGATATGGCTAGAAAGTAGAAGTAGTTATGTAGGCTTCACGAGTAATAGACAACCAACATATAAAATGTTTTGAATAACATATTTTTATAAATGTATGTGGGAGCAGAGGTTTAAAAACTGCAAATGTAAGTTTCACTGTGATCAATTCCTAAAAGTTTGGGTCCCATAATTATTTTTGGCCAATGCTTCAATATGTTGAAATTTCGAAAAAGTTTTTTTTTCAGTTTCGAGAGTAACTGCGGTACTCAGAGATATTTAATGAATACTTAAGCCGTCACTTAGTAAAGATTTGACATACTTTTCTATGACAAAACTGTCAAAAACTTTACTCAGTGATGGCCTAAGTAATCATTAAATCTCTCTGAGTGCGGCAGTAAGTGTTGTACATTATTCTAAAACATCAACATTATGCTGACAGTAGTTAAATAGATATGTCCTTTCAAAGTTGTCTCGAATGCTAAATTATTGTAATAAGATTGATTTATCATTTTTTTTTGCGCTTCTATTCAAGTTAACTAAATATAACACTGTGAATTGAAAAAAATGTTGCCCATAGGAGGAAAGGTTAGGTAGATTTGTACTTTTTACCCGACTACGGCGAAGCCAAAAGGAAGGGTAATGATTTTGGCAGTCTATGTATCCATGGCAGTCTATGTGTCCACCGTAGCGCCTAGACTACTGAACGAATTTTAATAAATGAGGTGTCAATAGATTTGTAAGAATAGCCCGGGTGACTTAGGCTATATACATTTTAACAATTCTTTTTATGATGGAATTTAAATGCCAAATTTTATGATCGAAAAAAATGAAATTGAGATAATCATAACATGTTTGGGATCAAATGAGAGGTCTTGTCGAGCACATTACAAATATGTATATTAAATTATAAATAAGTAGTTCTAACATGTCAAAATGTCATCTGACATTTGGAAAAGTGTTGCCACTGTAAGAAAATAATTATCACCATGAGTTGCAAAAATGCTACCAATTTGACTAGAGTGGGAAATCATGCTCAAAATCAAACCAACGATACTGATGAAAATCAAAAGAACAATACCTTGCCCAAGAAACTTGTTCAACAAATCTTTCACCCAAGCCTTTTCAATACACAACAATCTAATTCACTAAGCGAAATCCCATCTAAGCAGTCGGGTTCTTCCAACAATCCCATCCTATTCGCCTGTGAGAAAGACACTGATGAACCAGAACCAATGCCAGCCGCACATCCACCTACAGATATAACGGAACCTCCACCATGGCAACGAGTTCCTAAATCTAAGAAGAGAAAAATATGCGATAACTCGCCTCCACCAATTGAGTCAGAAAACCGATTCTCAAACCTACCGATTGACCTAACAGAGGACACAGATACTGAGCCTAAACCACAAAATAAGCCCCCTCCTATTGTTTTGTAAGGGATTGAGGATCTAAACGAGCTCACCAAACTAATTGAGTCCGTAATTCGCCCGGAACAGTTCCGGTATAAAATAATAAATAAAAACCTCCTACGCGTAATGGTTAGCACTACTGATGATAACAAGCAAGTCATTGATCTTATACGACAGAAGGGATTAATAGGACACACTTTCTCTCGTAAAGATACGAAATGCTACCGAATAGTATAGTACCGAATCACCGCTATTGACCAGACAAAAAACACCTCCACATTTTTTGTTAATTTGGAACAAACTAGTTAAAAATATCTCATACATCCATCACCAACGCATCAAAATTGAAGATCCACGCAAAACTAAGACAATCGTACAATGTCAAAGATGCCAACAATATGGGCACTGCAAAAACAACTGCGTGAGGCCATACAGATGTGTCAAATGTGGGGAGGGCCACAAAACTTCAGAATGCCCCAAGAAAGATAGAAACACCCCCGCTAAATGCGCTCTTTGCTCCTGCGATCATCCTGCCAATTACAAAGGTTGTCAGGTTTACAAAGAAATACCGGCAACTCCAACTTACCTACTGAGATAATCCGCACCAAAACAATTTCAGAAAGCCCCGCCCTACCCCAACAAAACTCCTATAGCAGATCGGACTTAACATACTCGGATATTGCCGCTGGATGCCTCAAGGTTCCTCCACTACAACAAATCAGCATCCTAATGGGGTTACTGACTACAGTCATTACGAAACTAGCACCATAAATGACGCCTCTACGAATCGCAATCTGGAACATCAATGGATTGGCTCCCAATATCCAAGAGTTGGAGACTTTAATGAAAGCCAACAAACTAGACGCGGTATTAATATCAGAGTCGCACGGGACGTCCAGAAGCTCGTTCCGCATTAGAGGCTATAACATTTACCACTCTCCCCATCCAGATGGTAGTGCGCATGCTGGTTCAGCGCTGGCCATTCGATCGAACCTGAGACATTCACTGATAGAACCATATTCTTCAGAGCATTTACAAGCTACTTCTGTTATATTGGAGGACCGAGCAGGCCCTATTATTCTCTCCTTAATTTACTGTCCACCAAGACATAAAATAACTGCAGACATGTTCAAAACCTACTTCAATACTCTTGGCCATAGGTTTATTGCGGGTGGTGACTGGAATGCCAAACATACGTTTTGGGGATCCCGCTGTACCAGCACTCGTGGATGCGAATTAAAACGTTGTGTTGATGAAAATCACTTAAAACCGATATCTACAGGTGAGCCTACCTACTGGCCTAGCGACTCAAAGAAACTGCCGGATCTCTTGGATTTCTTCATAAATAAGGGTATAGACAGCTGGGCCGCGGGTTGTACACTAGTTATCGCGGCCTCGACATAGAGGGCTAAGAAGGAACATGGGTGGTTTTTAGTCAGTAGAAGTCTGACACTCCCTTTCGCTCTGCCCAAGAGCGGGAGGGGTTATTCGATGATTTTCCACACGCCAAAAAAAAAAAGCGTATAGACAGCTTATACACTACTGTCGAATCGAGTCTAGACGGGTCATCAGATCACACACCGGCGATCCTCACAATTAGCACTAGTGTACTTACTCGGGAAATAACAGAGTTTCTGACGAATAGCCGAACTGACTGGGACGGCTTCAAAAACTACCTAAATGAAAACTTTAGTTTAAAAATGATGTAGATGACGCCTGCAGATATCTCACTAACGCCATTCAGGTGGCTGCTTGGATCAACACTTCCTCTCGGCCCAAAGGTTGCACCAACCCTTCTCGGTTGGTGCAATCCACCAGACATAATGCAAAAAATCTTAGAAAAACGCCGACTCAGAAGAATATGGCATCAATCCCGTCATCCGCTAAAACTAAATTACAACAAGGCAGCTAAGGAGTTAAAGGCTATAGTCCAGGAGTCTACTAACTCAACGTTGACAACGACCCTTCAGTTGATGTCACCTACGGGGGTAGGCGAGAACTCGCTCTGGAAGGCCACTAAAAACCTAGACAAGCCTCAACAATCTTATCCTCCAATCAGATCACAAGCTTCCTGGGCAAGAACTGACTTGGAAAAGGCTGAGGTATTTGCATGCACCTGGATTCAGTATTCAAACCCAACGAAAGCGTTGCTGATGAGCATGAAATTGACACAATATTGGAGCAAGATCTGCAGATGTGTATGCCCATTATACCAACAACACCTAAAGAAATAGCAAAGGAAATCAAAATGCTGAACTCGAGGAAAGCCCCGGGATTCGACTTGATCACGCCTTCCATACTTAAAAATCTTCCCAGAAAATGCATTTCGTTCCTGGCTAGTTTGTTCAACGCAGTTTTTCGAACTTCTCACTTTCCTGACCTCTGGAAAATCTCTGAAGTTGTCATGATCCACAAATTAGGTAAACCTGAACATGAAGCCTCGTCTTATAGGCCGATAAGCTTAACTCCTATACTCTCCAAACTGTGGGAGAGGGTATTCCTTAACCGATTAAAACCGTGCATGGACGCCAACGATGTTGTTCCGAATCACCAGATTGGCTTTCGGAAATTTCACTCAACAATAAAACAGGTTCACCGAGTTTACCAAACAGGAAGACAGGCTTTTGAATGTAAAAAGTATTGCTCAGCGGCATTTCTTGATGTACAGCAAGCGTTTGACCGTGTCTGGCACAAAGGATTGCTGGCTAAAGTGAAGGAAAAACTTCCGCACTCAATGTTCCTGCTCATCAAGTCGTATTTATCTAACCGCTGCTTCCAATTACAACAGGGTGAAGCAAAATCAAGATTATTTGAAGTGAAAGCTGGTGTACCACAGGGATCTGTTCTTGGCCCAGTGTTGTACAACATATTTACATCAGATTTACCCACATCAGATAACGTAACGACATAGCCTATTTATCAGTTAATGACAACCCAGAAATGGCCAGCAATAGACTCCAAAAACAGCTAGACAAAACTCACAAATGGCTGTGAATGTAAATGGCGGATACGTGCCAGTGCAACCAAGTCTAACCATATCATCTTCACGCTCAGGGACGGAAACACCCCTCCTGTTAGACTTGGCCCTGATATCCTACCACACACAGATTGTGTAAAGTATCTTGGCGTCCACTTAGATATGCGCCTAACATGGAAGCATCACATAAAAATAAAAGGGACGAGATAAACCACAAGTTCCGCAACCTGTATTGGCTCATGGGAAGAAACTCTGTGCTCTCTGTAGACAACAAACTCCTCATCTACAACTCGGTCCTTAATATGGACCTACGGGATCCAATTGTGGGGCGTTGCCAGCAAAACCAACATACTCTGCCTGCAAAGAGTCCAAAATGGAATCCTCAGATCAATAACAAATACACCTTGGTTTGCTAGGAACGACGAAATCCACGATTATCTACAAATGCCATCAGTAATATCCGAAATCGAGCGGTACAAAATACAACACAAGGCACGCCTAACCTTGCATACAAACCCACTAGTCACTGAATTGTTAAACACGACAGTGGTGGTAAAAAGGCTAAAGAGGAACCACCTTCTATAAGTGGGAGGCGCAGCACTGGCTGCTCCACCACAACGCCATTTGACCATGGAACGAATTCGCTTATGGTCTAACGACCGATTGCAAACGGATAAATAAAAAAAATATAAGTATTGTAGTTGTAAGTCAACATACACGTTTAGAATGCGGTCAAAAAGTTCTCGCGGTCTAGTCTGCTATTTACTCGTTTAGCGGACTGAGTCTGTATCACCAACTGCTGGTTCTAAAACTTGAGACTAAGCTACAAATCCAAACGCGCTGATGATCGTTGGTAGACTGACATTTTAATACAGAATAACAAAAGAGTATAAAAATAAACCTATTCTAAATTTAAAGAAACACTATTTCAAAATATATTAAAAAGTAAATATCTATAAAAAAGGTGCGTTGCGCACATTCCTTCCCCCCAAAGTTAAGCCCTCAGCTTGAGCAGCTTCTTCAAGGGCCTTCTCAGAGTGCCCGCTGCAGTCCTGACGTCCGCCACTCGGATTACCCCATCGCGGCCCGGGTAAGTCGCTGAGATGCGTCCTCTCGGCCAGGAGCCCCTCGGTAGGTTGCCGTCAGCCACCAGGACCAGATCGCCCACAGCCAACTCTGGAACATCGCCTTGCCCGGGTCTGGGAATAAGATTCGGCAAGTATTCTTTAACCCAGCGCTGCCAGAAGTGGTCCACCAGTCTGACCGCTTTGCGCCAGCCACTTCTTGACACCAGATCTCGGTCCGTCAATGTTGCTGGTATAGGACGCCCCGACGAAGCTGCAAGGAGAAAATGATTTGGAGTGAGCGCCTCTTCGCTGCCAGGCTCTACCGAGACGTGCGTCAGGGGTCGGGAGTTGATGAGCCCTTCTGCTTCTGCCAGCACGGTTCGGAGAACTTCTTCCGTTGGAGCACGCTCGGTGAGGGTCACTCGGAGTGCTGTCTTCACACTTCTCACCAGTCGCTCCCATACTCCACCCATAAACGGAGCCGACGGAGGAATGAAACGCCAGCTGATTTTCTCCGACGCGGCATACTCCAAAGCTGCGTCCCCATAGAGTGCGCGGAGTTCTCTTCTTGCCCCGATGAAAGCAGTGCCATTGTCAGACCAGATCTCAGACGGCGCTCCTCTACGAGCCACGAAGCGCCGAAGACTCATAACGGCAGAATCCGTCGACAAGCTTCCAACAACGTCCAAATGGATGGCGCGGACGACTAGGCACGTGTACAAAGCGACCCATCTCTTCTCCCGTCTTCGGCCAATAGTCACCTGAACTGGCCCGAAGTAGTCTAGCCCAGTGAATGTAAAGGGGCGCTTGTGGTGAGCTAAACGTGCCTCCGGTAGATTTCCAGTAGGCGGCTGGAACTTCTCTGCTCGGTGAATGCGGCATAGCTGGCAACGGAAGGCAATGGAACGGACGACGTTCCTTAAGCCGAGCAAGTAGAATTCCTGGCGAAGCTCGTTGACCACGGTCTCCGTGTTGGCATGGGCGGCTCGGCGGTGGTGGTGGTCCACCAGTAGCTGGACGGCAGGATGCTTCCCATCAAGGACGATGGGGTTCTTTGTGGCTTCAGGCACTCCGGAGGCTGCGGCAATACGGCTGGATAGGCGTAGGAGGCCCTCTTCATCCACAATCAGTGACAGCCGGAACAGCCGACTGGTGCGAGGTATGAGCAGGGGTGGGAGGCTGCTCAGACGCATCATCTCATCGGGAAATGAGTCCAGCTGTGCCTGGCGCAAAATGTGCGTCTCGGCCAGGTGCATATCGGCAGCTGTCTCATGCGTCGAGTGTGGAGAGCCAAAAGAGCTTGACGGCTGGAAAGAAAATGTTAATATCCCCCCTTTCTCGCGCACTAAATTCTCTACGTGAAACCCCCTTCGTGATAAGGAATGGATTCTAATCTGAGTTAGATATTTATGAGCTCTATAAGTTGCTCGTACCAATCTCAGCCAAGAGCTAAACCGCTTGGGATCAGCTGAGACAGGCACATGCCTCTCAACATTATTGATGAGGTGAACTGCTGTTATGGTATGTATCGGGTTCCTACTTTCTTCTGTTATGATTGGGTTTTCTGAGGGACTACTAGGCTCAGTAGGCCAGTCAGAAGAAAGCAAGAATTCTGGACCAGTGATCCAGCGAGACTCTTGGGTTAACGTAGTGCGTTTTAACCGGGTTGCATCGTCAGCGACGTTCAACTCGCTAGGCACCCATCGCCAATCACTGGCACTCGTTAGCTCCAGGATCTCGCCGACTCTGTGCGAAACAAATGGCTTGAATGAGCGGGCCTCGCTTCGTAACCAACTCAACACCGTCCTTGAATCGCACCACAAAACTTGCCTGACGGGTCTGAAACGATGAGAGTCGCAGATTGTTGAAGCGAGGCGCGCGGCGATCAAAGCTCCCTGCAGCTCCAACCTCGGAATCGACACCGGCTTTAGGGGAGCTACACGGACCTTGCTGCAAACCAGTGCGAGCTTGACGTCTCCATTCTTAAGCACAAACCGCCAGTAAGCTACTGCAGCAAAGGCAGACTCGCTGGCGTCGGAAAAAATATGAAGCTCGCAGTGATTCACTTCACAGTCTGCTAGGCAGTAGCAGCGTGGAATCCGTAATTCGGCAACCCCGAATAAATCCTGAAACCATAGTCTCCACGCTGCACTGTCCCGCTGTGAAAGTTCTTCATCCCACTCGAGACCCTTGCGCCACGCATTTTGGAACATGATGCGACCGGTCACTACTAGAGGCGCAAGAATTCCGAGAGGGTCAAAAACCCGCATCACGTGGGCCAAAACTACCCGCTTGGTAAGCTTTTTTGGTAGCCCACCCTTATTTAATCCGATATTGAAACCGACACAGTCTGTAGTGGGCTGCCAAATAAGGCCAAGCGTCCTCACAGGAGTGGCCAGGTGGCCCAGGTCTACGGGTGACGTCACCGGCGCCTCCAGCAATGTCTCCTTCGGCAACAACTTCAGGGCCGAAGCACTGTTGGAGGCCCAGCCACGCATTTCAAAACCCCCATTTTTGTGGACAGCGTGAATATCAGCGGCCAGTTTTGCTGCTTTATCCACGCTGTCAAGGCTGCAGATGCAATCGTCCATATAATGGTCACAAATGATTGCACGCGCTGCGTCCGGGTATCGTGTCTGATGCTCGGCAGCATTTTTATTTTTAATATAAATTGCCGTAAAGGGACTAGAAGCGGCACCGAACATCATCGACGACATCCGGTAAACGCGCAGCGGTTCGCGCGGACTATCGCGCCACAAAAACCTTTGCGCATCGCGGTCTTCAGCGCGGATTCTAATTTGCGGAAACATTTCCCGAATGTCCGCGGTCAACCCAATTTTGCCTTCCCTAAAGCGAAAAAGAATGCCCAGTAGTGGCTGAAGTAGGTCGGGGCCCGGTAACAATAACGAGTTTAGCGAAACGCCCTCGGATTTGGCAGCGGCATCGTGCACAACCCGCAGCTTATTAGGCTTGTTTGGGTTGACTACGCCGAAGTGAGGCAGGTACCAAATACGTGGCCCTGTGGGTGCCTCTGGACACAACTCGGCATAGCCCTTCCCAACCATATCGAGAACATTGGCACGATACCTCTCCGCGTAGCCTCCATCTCTACACAATTTCTTCTCTAAACCTAAAAACCTAGAAAAGGCAAGGTTGTAACTATCAGGTACCGATAAAACGTCAGACTTCCAAATCAGACCTACTTCAAAACGACCACTGGGCAGGCGGCGTGCTGTGCGTTCAATAATCTGACCAGCACGTTCGTCATTAGCATTGCGCGCCTCACGTTTCGAAATTCCTATAGACTCGAGTTTGTACTGCTCCTTAATAAGCTGCTCTAATTCGGAACGGTCGCTCTTGCCTATAGTCGCGGACTCAATAAGTGTGGCGTGACTAACAACATCAACCTGAGTAGTTGAACTACAACCGAAACCGAACAATACCCAACCAAGCGCAGTACGAATCGCGACAGGTTGTGACTTAGATCCCTTACGTGTGGCCCTAGATACGGTTAGATGCCAGTTATCGATGCCAATGATGAGCATCGGCTGAATTTCACCGTAACACAACTCGTCTGCAAGATCCGCAAGATATGGGTATTTCGTGACGGCGTCCCTGTTGACAAACTGAGACGACACCCCTAAACCGCCAATAGATCTAGCCCTATGAATAAGGTGATTATCTTTCGTGTGACGACCCTTGATGTAAAAGTCGACATAACGGACCAGTGCGTTCTTGTTAAGGCCCCCTATGCAATCAACATGAACGTGTCCTTCTGGCCCTTTGACACCTATCTTAGCAGCGACCTCCGCATCAATAAAAGTAGCGGTCGACCCGTCCTCCAATAAGGCATGAGTATCGACACTACCAGTCGGACCAGACACAGTCACGGCAACAACTTTCAACAACGGACGAAGACTCCGCAATCGTACCGGACTTTCAGCTGAAAAAGAAGTTGACGCGTGGGACAGGATCTCTTTCCCTTCAACAAGAGAAACTATAGGTACGGAGCTCGACGCGCACGGGGCGACGCTCGTCGTGGACGGCGCAGAGTCATCGTCCTCTTCTAAGCCTATGTGAGCCGCGGCTGCGCGCTCACTAGTACTGTGTAACATTCTATGATGGCGAAATTTACAATCGCCAATGTCGCACAAACTTTTTGCTGAACACAAACTTAGTTTATGCCAACCTTCTTTGAGGCACCTATGACAAATTCTTTTCTTTTTTATGAAATGCCACTTGTCATCTACTGACAAGGAAAGAAATTTGTCACATTGCGTCAATGAATGCTGTTGTTGACATAAAACACAATGAATTTTGCCTGCAGCAGCAGTGGATGAACTATTTTTTGATTTTGACCTAGATTTCTCTCCATCAACGACTGCGTGCACCTTATCCCTGACTCGGCTAATGGCAGCGGGAGTCGAACTCGTCACGCCAGCCGATTCACGGAGAAGACCGAATCTAGACTGAAGCTCGACTATGTCGGCCAGGAAATCGGCGAACATGTCGAGAATGGGTAGACCACTGGCCACGTGACTGCCGGCGTAGGCCACCCATTGTGCTCGTAACAGTGGGGGAACTTTAGAAATAACCGATTGAATCAGCTCTGGCGATGTTAGGTAGTGAGGCTGGTCAAGTAACCGAATCGCTTCCACACAATTACGAACACGACTAGCAAAAATAGCAAGGTCTTTACCTTCACCGGAGACGCGCGGTAAAGCGCGCATTGCGGCCGCCTCCTGAGCCACTATAAGCTCGGGGCGGCCGAAGCGCGTATCGAGCGCGCGCAGCACGACACCAGGCTCACGCGCCGTTGCCAGCAGCATCATGACCGCTTCACGCGCGCATCCCTTCAACGCTTTATTTAACCTAGCTAGATTTTCCACTGCAGAATGCGAGTCCATCGTGTCTAGGAACGCTCTTTTAAAAGTAAGCCATTCTAAATGTGATTTACCGTCGAAAAACGGCAATGGAAAATCCCTATCACCCCTACGGTGGCAAGCGCCTTTATTTACATTTTCTATGAGAATGCCTAACGACTTCACAAGGCGGTCTGAATCGCTGCAACAAAAATGCGTTTTAATATTTGTAGCTGTGGTGGCTAGGTCAGCCGGTTTTATAGGCGTTACCGGGACTGGGGAAACTAGAGCCTGGCGAGAGGGGCCGACCGAGATAATTGGATTAAATTCAGCGCGGTCAGTTAGCCCAACTGGATCATCTTCCAACGCTTTTTGCGATTTCTGCAGCCAGTCATTGACTGAACGACTGCTTAATGAACTACGATGACTGGCATCGGCATCTATAGCCGCCAATTCCGCTCGTAGTTCCAACTCCGCTGCCTCGCGTACTCGCGCGGCGACCGCGGCTGCTGCCTCGCGCTCTCGCGCGGCGACCGCGGCTGCTGCCTCGCGCTCTCGCGCGGCGACCGCGGCGGCCGTCTCTGCGGTCTCCTGCTCTAATTCAGCCATACGGCGAGCATGTAACGCCTCTGCGGCTAACTTTCTAGCCACCATTGTAGCAGAAGAACGAGATGAAGTTCTACTTACTGTTCTCGACTGAGTCTGGATGGTAGTGTCTGGCCTCAGCGGGGGCTGATTGCCGGAGACGGGCCTCGAAGGGGTCTGGACTGCGGCCGCCGTTGCGTCGGCGGTTGAGTTGCTGGGGCCTGGATGTTCCAGCTCCCTCTCCGCAGCGTTCCCTTCAGCTCCCATCTTGGCACCCGCACGAGTAAGCACCATTACCACTACCTACTACAATGGCTGTCGAAGGACCACGATTTAGCGGACTGAGTCTGTATCACCAACTGCTGGTTCTAAAACTTGAGACTAAGCTACAAATCCAAACGCGCTGATGATCGTTGGTAGACTGACATTTTAATACAGAATAACAAAAGAGTATAAAAATAAACCTATTCTAAATTTAAAGAAACACTATTTCAAAATATATTAAAAAGTAAATATCTATAAAAAAGGTGCGTTGCGCACAACTCGTACTATTTAAATAGCAAACTAACATTCAGTAGAATTTTACATCATGAAAGTAATATACTCGTATTATAACGGATTTATTAAATAACACTAAAATAAAATTCAAATAAAAATATAAGTTAAAAACTAAAACCCGACTACAAACCGTGGTCTTAAAAGTAGTAAATAATTCTTGACTGATATTCAAATATTGAATTTGTATATTTCTATTTATACAGGGTGGAATTTTGTAATGCCACCTGGAGGGAAAGTACTCTTAATACTGCAGATAGAAAATTTTACTCAAAGGAAACATTCCTTTATTTTTGAATAGAAAGCAAACTGCATTCAAAGATTTTCGAAAATTCTCTTCTTCCACACCCGGGAATCGAACCGGCTAAAATCTGAAAAAATTATACCCTGTACTTTTATTGCATCGATCGTTAGGGTCAATTATAAGGATGAAATCTCTCTAACAAACATGATAAATTAAATGAAAGGAAAACCAGGAAATCTTAAATTAATTTAATTATTTACAAAAAATGGTAAACTAACTAATTAGTTGCTCGAAATGGGCTCCATTCTCTTGGATACACAAATTTATTCTTTTAACGAATTCATTTCTAGTAACCTTTAATAAAGTGTTGTGGTAAATATTATAAATCGTATTCTGAACTTCAACTCTCAACTCGAATCTAACATTCCATATTTAAATTACCTCATACACGCAGCTACGAGTATGTCGCAAAGGACTCTGCATTACAAAAGATGGATGTTAGTTAAAGAGCTATAACTTGACTCATTGAATTTGTAACTTCAGATTTCCAAAAGTTTTACTGTCCAACCGTTTGATCGTTTTCATGATTTCAGGGGGCGACACAGGTCTAGGGGGAAGGTCCATTTGAAGGTCTTGCTTTAGGCTGAGATCAACATATTCATCTGATGAGTTGTCTACCCAAGCAACACAAACTAGCTGATTAACTTTTATATAATAGCAATTCTGATGACTAAACGCTGTAAAAGTTGTAGGGTTAAGGTTTGTATAAGCGCTTATACGAGGGGGCGTTTTTAAGCTCGCGGAATGGAGGGCAAGTGAAAACAAAATTATTTTTCTTTTTCAATATATTCACCTGCTACCCTAATACATTTTTCAGATCTTTCAATTAGCTTATTATACCTTCATAAAAAAATGTTTTGTCTTTGTCCGAAAAATAAGCTGAAACCGCGTCCTTAACTTCTTCATCAGTTGAAAATTTCTTTCCACGAAGTTCTTTTTTCAGATTTGGAAAGAGGTAATAATTACTGGGAGCCAGGTCTGGGCTGTAGGGTGGATGGTCTAAAATATCAAAGCCCACCTTATGCAGGGCAGCCAACGCAACACGGCTCTTGTGAACAGGCGCGTTGTCGTGAAGAAGAAGGACACCTTTGGTCAATTTTCCCCTCCTTTTTTCTTTAATACTTTCTTTCAACCTCTCGAGGATAGAAGCATAGTATTCTCCGGTTATAGAAACGCCTTTATCTTTATAATCGGTCAACAGAATCCCTTCCGAATCCCAAAACACTGTTGCCATGATTTTCCCAGCCGATTGTGACACTTTAAACTTCTTGGTTGGTGGTGTACCTTTTTTGTGCCACTGCATAGAGTCCTGTTTTGACTCAGGCTCATAATGATGAACCCAAGTTTCATCTCCAGTAACAATTCGACTCAATAGTCCATCCTTATCTTCGTTACAGAGGTCCAAAAACGTGCGAGAACACTCCACGCGGCGTTGTTTCTGAGGGGGCGTGAGCATTCTTGGCACCCATCTTGCACTGACCTTTGTCATGCCTAGATGATCGTGTAGAATTTTGAAAATTGTTGTATCCGATACTCCAACCATTTCTGCAAGCTGTTTCTTCTTTAGTCTGGCATCTTCCAATATTATTTTTTCGACATTTTTAATGATTTCCGGAGTAGTCACCTCGATCGCCCGTCCGGGCCGCGGGTCGTCTTCAAGTGAGGTCCTGCCTTGTTTAAAAAGACAATGCCACTTGTAAACCATGGTTTTACCCGGGCAAGAGTCCCCGTAAACGGATTCCATCTCTTCCAGTATGTTTTGAACTGACTTTCCTTGCCATAATGCACACTTTCTTCCCGATTGAGTTGTTTGCTTGACGATAGTTCAAAGACTAATGACCCAATTAAGACAAAACCTGGTATTTATACTAATATTGAGTGGCTGAAGTCGTGGCCACCTCGATAATGACCTATTTTTATCATCTACCCTCCCATTCCGCGAACTTAAAAACGCACCCTCGTACAGGCGATATTCAAGCAATTTGGGCACATAATAAATCGCTTTAATCTGAATAACATCTGCATAACAGCTGGATATATAAACAGAAAACTTTGGTTAACTTCTGCAAGCTGATCGACCCTTTGTTCAGAATTTAAAATTCTATTAAGCTCTGATATTCAGACAATATTCATAATTCAGATCTTTCACATTGTTTTATAAAGAAGTTTTGTAATTAAATTTACGAATGTGTTGAATTTTGAAGTGATGGTGATCGCATCGCTCTGGAAGAAATTATAAATATTGGTAAGTAATTTTTGGTAAAATGTTTTGTTAACAATACAATTATTAAAATGCATGCTACTTTACTGTGAGAATATTTATAAGTTTATAGTAATATTTTCGAGCGCCACAAGATAAAACCAGTTTAAAAAAAATAAACAGTTCAGTCATATTAACCCTTTTCGTCGAATAAAATATTTTATTCAATTGTTAACAATCAAAGTGGTAGAAAACAGACAAGTAGGTATTTGAATACTGCCCTGATGTTTTTTTAATAAAAAGATCTTTTTATTATTTGTTATAACATCGTTTAATTTAAGAAAAGAGAGGTTATTTTAGGATAAATAATGGCGACGATGTTGATTTTGAATATAAGCTATTCATGCAGATAATTTGTTATACATTTCTGCGTAACAGGTCACTTGTAACTGTCTTATCCAGATATTTTTTGGGTAACAGTACGTTTTATATCGCAGTTCTGATAAACGGTTCTAAAACTGCCCGTCTCAGTACTCTTATTCAGGTCATTAGGGTTATAGGGTTCTATAATCATATTCTATTGAAGAAAAATACATCCGAGAGAGGTCGCGGGGCGTTTGCTTACACGTAGGTAGAGGTATCCATCACAGTCCCGGTATTAAAAATATGAGCTCGTATTTCTCGGCATGTACTATACGTACTGTCTACTAACCTTCTTTCTAAGAGTTTGAAAAAAATACTTTTGTTCAGTAACCATATAATAATATTCGATGTTTCTTTGTTTTTAGAAAAAAAATCAAAACAGTGGTTACGCGTCACAGAGGTCGGGTTGAGCTGTCGACTGTGCCTGCCTCCTGGGAAACTAGGGGAAAGTTGCGCTGGCCCAAAAATAATGGCGATGTACTTTCAAAAAAGGCTAATGTTGTCCCCCAACGTGACTGGGGGACAACTGACTGCATCTTGAAGCGATCAAACTTTCTTTCAAATGAAGACCGGCCGAAACTGAATTAAATGGAATGTTGATGATGATTAATAACATCCAATAAATCTTTTACAGCCGCTTAGGATATATTTTTATTCACTGCCCAATCTCTGAGGTTACTTATTTTTTTAAATTCTGACACGTTTTCTGCTAAACTACACGAACTTGAATCTCTCAAAATATGAATCGTCATTTTTATCTAATATCTGTGATGTAGATGTAAAATTACGAGATACGGATACGGAACCCTCTTAGACTGGTTGACTTGTGCTTGGATCCGTTTTATAATTTGCAGTAGCTTCCAAACTCGTTTCTGCTTCTGTACAGACATTGTTTTTTTATTTTATGCTAAAATACTCCCTAAAATACTTTCTTCTTATTCCTCCTGTCCTTTTTCACGTTTCACTGTTAGACATCTTATCATTAATTATAAAATAAGTTCGATATTCTTGCATAAAAACATTTTATTTCTTCAATAACCAGTTACTAGATACATAAACATCTATTATTCTTAATATTTACCACTTTGAGCTACACAAAAAAGGATTAATGCGCTTCTCTCGCTATAAGATTGTCATAAGATCGTAGTCTTTAACGAACGAACGTCTTTGTCTTTTTCGTAGTATTTATGCAGTTATTAGCTGCTTAAACGCTGAAAGAGTAATCAATATCCATATTCTGAAATAATGAGTACGATTTGACGGGTTGTGCAGCTTAAAGAAACCAAACAATAAACTATTCAGAATTAAGCTGTATAATTGAAATATTTATCAAAGTTCTACAGCACAAAGCTGAATTTTCCGCTGTTATGTAGCTATTAGCTGTCTCAGTCACTTTTATTTGAATATCGTTGACATAACCTATACCTCCTTCCCCTTGGACCTCGAACACGAGCAGACGTGTAATAGACCCCACGCAGTTTTATTTTAATTTTAATTTTCGATGAAAATCCAAGTTTATTCTGCACAAAATAATAGGAGTGCATAAGTCAAAGAAGTATTAATCTGCGCGCGGTTGTTAACTCTTTACGGACGCACGCACCAACGCTGTACACGGAAACCCTCAGCGCGAGACCGCGAGCTATTGCTGTCCTTGTTGTGCACGCCGCACGCCGCTTCTACGTGTTCGCCAGCCGCACGCTGTCTATGCGTGGACGCCGCCGGCCGCCCGTCGTTTTCTATCAGCGCTCCTGGTACTCGCCTACACCTGTTTTCGTCGCGTCGGCTTCCGAGTAATGATGGACAGCAGTTGCCTCCATTGAGAAGTGTATTGTTGTTCCGGAAGTGTTTTATAGAAGCATCATCGGTGAGTGAGTGGCAATTTAATTCGACTTGTATGCTGACAAAGTACCAGGGCCGCAGAAACAACAGACACTCACTACGGTTACTCGTATAATCATACTATAATAGGACCCACTATTTTCGGCAAAAACTACGGCGTATCCGTGGCTTGTTTGTTAAGCGCTCTCGTCCACATACACAGAACAGTGTCTCCGAGTTCAAATCCTGCAGACGGATATTCTTTTGTGAATTTGTAATTTTAATTTTATTTTAATTTTAAATTTATTTTAATTTTATTTTTCTTTATTTATTTTCTTTGCCGCATTACATTATGCCAAAAAACCATTCATCACCCCCGCCATCAGAGCGTCATGAGTCAGAATCTGAATTCCCTACAAAATCGCTAGAACAAGAGGAATCAAAAACATTACGGAAACGAAAATTTAACCAGGTGGATGATATTAACGTATTTATGGCAGAAATGAGAAACCTCGTAGCGAATTTTGAAAGGCAACAGAATGATAAATATGCTTCGCTCCAGGCAGCTGTGGCCGAAATTAAAAACCTTAATGTGGCCTTAAAAGATTCTGCCGACTTTGTCTCAAAAAAATACGATGACCTTATGTTAGAATTCAACAAGCTATCCGCTGAACGTAACGATAGCCTTGCATATATCCAGGTCCTAGAAGAAAAGATCGAGAACCTTGAAAGATATCAAAAGGCCACTTGTCTGGAACTAAGGAATGTACCACCTGCAGTAAATGAAACCAAAGATAATCTAACAAACATCGTTATTGATACAGGCAAAGCTTTAAACGTTCCGATAAATATTTCTGATATTCGAGACGTTTATCGCGTAAAGACCAAGTCGGAATTAAATAAACCAATTGTAATTAACCTCACAACAACGATTATGAGAGAAAAGATTATTCAATCCTTGAAATCCTACAATAGATCTAACCAAGACAGTAAATTTTCTACCGTAAACCTACAATTAGGAGGTCCTGTGAAACCCATCTATGTATCTGAAAGTCTAACCTCTAAGGCAAAACGCATACATTACCTCGCTCGAGATTTTACGTGCTGTCGACACGGCCTGTCATCTTCATAGGACGGACAGACGGTGAGCTTGCCCGTTACTCATCGTCGAGGTGAGGTGGCCGGAAGCCTTTATCTGGCCCCCGACGCCCGGAGCGTCTCCCGCGGCTACTGGGACGAGAGGTTCTCTTCTCACTCTCTCACGTTTCGCCACGTCATTCGCTAGCATTACTGCTTTGCAGAAGGTGGCGACGGCGTCCTATTTCGTTCCACCCCGGGTAATGGCTTGAACCAGAGCAGGAGGCGAGAGGTCGGCGGCGCCAATCGCCGCTACGAGAACATGGCGGGGCTCCGAGCTCCGCCCAAGTGGAGCAAACCTCCACGGTGTGTCTTCCAGCCGATCCTTGCAGTGGAAAAATCCTGCGTTTCCTCCCAGCTGATTCGGTGCAGGTTCCTCCCGAAACAATGCTTCTGACATCTGGATACTGAAATCAAGCATTCCTAACAGAATTGATACGTTCGAAATTTGATGCTGGCGCCAAATGTTAGGCATATCATGAACGGCGCGATTCTGAACGAATTTAAAGTTAAATATAGCCTATTGACCGTCTATATGAAACGAAGCCCGAAGTACCTACGGATACGTGACAAGGAGGGAGCCAGATAACTTGGGAAAGCTTATTGTTGTTGGTAACGTGGAAGAAAAAAGGGGTCGTGGAAGATAGACAGATGTGGTGAAAGAAGTCTGCACAACCATGGAAAGCATTTGTGAGAAAAGGCAAGACCTGATGCGGTCACGACCCTCAGTCATAAGAAACCGAGAAAAAAAGAAGAATAATATAGCTAGGAGAGATGTGGTCGATCGATCAGGTTGATCTTTAGGTTAAGCCACGTTTACCTAGATTGGTCTGTAGATTGCTGACTACTCATAACATACTGAATTTCCTCTGTGCCTCGGAAAACATGTTAAGCCATTATTGGTCACAACCGTCATTTGTATATCATTGTCAGTCGTTTTAGGTAGTCAATGACCCGAACGTCTGACAACCAGCCTAAGGATGCCTGTCCACTGAAACGTAGCAAGGCTGCGGAGCGGAGAAACGGAGAAGTAATGACTGATAGGATTGCATAAAGGGCCGATTTTTTGCATTCCTATTGGTCAATAATCCTCTGTTTCTCCGCTCCGCAGCCTCGCTCCGCTTTAGTGTACAGACAGCCTTACCAAAGTGTATCATATTAAATTAACCAGTATTGTGTATTGACTGTGAATGTTAGATGGGCAGTCGCTTCATAAGGCTAGGCAGATTTTCTCTATTGTCTGTTATAACAGAAAATACCTCTTCACGTTTTGAACGATCATGACATAGAATACTTATTATAGTACCTTTAATTCAATCTCGGTATCCTATATTATTATGTGGCGCAGTACTTACTATTTACCATGTCTTTATTTTTAAGATAGGTAGGAAGTAGGTTCGTAGTTAGGAAAAAGGGCATTGCAACTAGGGCTTGCAAATATTCGACAAATTTAGATATTCGAATATTCGAATATTTTGCGATGAATATTCGAATATTCGAATATTATTCGAAATATTATAAAGTCAAATAAAACAGGGTTTTAAGTGGTAAGAACACTTTTGCAATGAAATAAAAAGACTCATTACTAAGAACAATCACATTTATTTCGCAAAACTTTAGTTAGAGATTTTCAAAATCAAACTACTTCACTTCACAACATCTTGTAATACTTAAAACAATTTTTAAGAAACATCAACTAAACATAACCAATATTGTATTGGAAATTTGGAAGAAATCGTAGTGCTTAAAATAAACTGGGTTTTATTTTAACCTAATGAACCCTGTCATCAATGAGATCACCAAACTTTACTTATCTTAAATAAAGTAACAAAAATAAAATTAAACAATTTCTGTTAACTTGTAAAGTAACTTAAATATAAGCAATCTCTCTTAGATCAGTTGCATAAAAACTAATGAAAACAATTTAGCATAGCATACATAATAATCAAGGCTATATTATAAACTATAAGAAATAAAATAAATGCAACTATTAAAAATGGTTAATTATCTGAATAAACCACATGAATTAAAACGTTACATTACAGTATAATTTGTTATCTAAAATAAAGTAATAAAACAAAATTTAACAATCTCTGTTAACTTGGCACTAATAAGGTACAGATTTCTTAGGTGCATAAAGATATTTCAGTTGCATAACTAGACTAAACAAATAACAATGAAAACAGTTAGCTTAAATTTAATCACTGGTTATGAAATAAATGCAACTATTTGTTGTTTGGTTTCCTTTGGTAATGAGATCTCAAGAAACTTAATGCGTCCAGCGAATCATCTTTTAGAGAGCATCTTAGGTGGTTACATAAATATTTGCTTGAGGAAAATACTCTCTCACATTCCACACTTGTGGGTGGTATACAAAGCAAGAAATTATAAACTTGTTCTAAGTGAACTTGCCTTGGACCCCCTCTATCAAATAAGGCCATTTGCATACAAACTGATGTTTCGAGTTCTACTTTATCGGAAAAATTTGCAGTAGACGTAGACGGAGCTGAAGAAATCGTATCAATAATTCTTTTTTGCAGCTGTTCCTTAAGATTTTTCACCGTATCTGTGGACTCTGGGGTTTCATCTTGCTGACATCTCATTTGAATTAAAGGCACATTATCAATATCATCTTCCTCGTCAGATTCAGAATGATTGCTAAAATATATATTATTTATGTCAACTATGGTTTTCCTGATAATGTCATTTCCAGCTATTGTGAAAATGCTTGTTCCTTGAATCTCTTCGTAGTATTTTTTTGGGCTGTGAAGGTATTTCAAAGTACATACCAATTCTGGTTTCCTGCGTTGTGCAATCCTGACTTTGAGGGCCTCTAAAAGTTCACCGCTGATAAAAGTATTGAGACTTTCTAACTTGGTTATCATGAATTGTAAGGCTGTTTCACACGTTAAAAGATTGGCCTGCTCCTGGCAAATTGCCTCCACAGTGGTTTTTATTATATTTAGGCTGATGGAGAACTCGTCCAACAAGCTTATTTCAGAGTTTGTGAAACTTATGTCGCTTTTTACATCAATAAGAGCCTTCATAATATGATCCTTGATGACTAGGAATCTGGAGATCATATCAGCCATACTACTCCATCTGGTTTTGCAGTCCAAGATAAGGTTTTTATTTTCATCTGCCACATATTTTTGGAGAATTTCACATTTCGTAGGGGATTTTTTAAATAATTTTACTACCTTCCTGACTTTCTCTACCAGCTCTTTACAATACACAAGGCTTGGTGTTCTTGTTGTATTTGGATGCACTCTGTGCACTGTAAAGCCACCATTTTCAGCGTCCGTGTCTATGTCACTTTCCGTATCTGGTGAATTTTCAGCTGTTTCCTCTACTTCACTGACTACAGTATAGTTTTTTTTATAAATTACATCCACCACAGCGCACTGGATTCCGTGTGCGAGGCATTGCTGATGATATGATGGTAGTTTGCGTCCCATAGAGCACATGACACTCGCTCCATCAGTCACACCGCACGCTATATCTTGTTCAATATTAATATCATATTGTTTTAGTTTTTGTTCTAAAATATTGAGACAGTGCTCCGCTGTTGCACGACCAGTTATTCTGATCAAACCAAGGTTTCGAAAACATTTATCTGAAAATTGTGGGCTATGCAGGTTCACATTCATGTAACGACGATTGCGCGCAGAAGTCCACTCATCTAGGGACACTGAAAACTTGTGTCCTTTGTTCTTTATGTTTTCCAACTCTTTCTTCAGGTCAGTTTTTAGCTTTTCACTTTTGTTTATTACTATTTTTTTTATTGTATTCGCTGATTTAGGTAGGTCTTGGTAGCCGCTTTTTTTAAAGAGTGCCCGAATTGATTCAGATGTGCTAAAAACGCTAAATGGAAGGCCGTCACATGCAGTCATTTTAGCAATCAAGTCCTCCATTTTATCCTCAGTAGCTTGAAAGTAAGAATAAATCATCAATTTTCTCTTTTTGGCGTCGTCTTTAGATTGTTGAGATGTCGTTGGTGTATCAGTTTCTTCTTTGTGCAGTTTTAAGTGATTGTGCAAACAGGTTGTAGTGTTTTGACATTTTATAATTTTCTTACACTTTTTACATTGTGCGTGTGTGCCACCGTCGGTTCGGAGAAAGAAACGCCATACTGTAGATTTTTCTCCCACTTTCGAAAACTCCTTGAATTTCAGTTTGCTAGGATCCATGATCAAATACGTAGTTCTAGTAGTCTTGGTACCTGTGAAAAAAAAATCAGAATGCTATTGTTATCATGCATGCATACAATACAATGCAAACAAGGAAACACAACACTTACCTACCTACTCTTTTTAATGTAGCCATTAACTTATAAATGTAGCCATACTATTATTAGCGTATTGTTAATTACAAATTATTTGAGGTTAGATTCTGACGCAAGGTTAAATATACCTAGTTGGATGGTAATTAATTACACAAAACCTTAACAAACACAAGTAATTATAAAATTATACTTACATGAGTCATTAGTACGCACAACTAGATAATTTTCTCATAAAAATAACTATCTGCAATCGAAAACACAAGCCTGCCGGCCGGTTGAAGTAAACAAACAATGGCGTCGATCGAGTAGTCTGCTTGACCGAAGAGAGCGCGATCGCATCCGAATAGTTCCGAGAGTTCCCGAATGACGGCGAACTATAACGAGCCTACTTTTGGATGCGTTCACGCATAATGCGTTTGATTAATCGAATATTCGAATATTCGTAAATATTATTCGAATATCAAAATGGGGCGAATATTCGAATTATTCGAATATTCGAATATTCGAGTTGCAGGCCCTAATTGCAACGCATAGCGGGTACAGCTAGTTCAAGATAAAGCTATCACGTCAGGTTTTTTAAAGATGTAATAAAACTATAAACTGCCTATTGGTGCTTAACTTTGCTATTATCTGGCTAACGTGTTGCTTGGGTAGTGTTAATTTCGGTTTAAAAACGCTTGCCAGATAATCCACAAACAAATCGCTTTGTCCTGGCTTGTTCTGGCCCAGTCATTATCCTTTTTTATTGGGTTTTTTGGTAAGTTAGGCCTGCCACAAGAACGGGTGATTTTCCAGAGCGAATAGTTGCTGGCTTTAGTGGCAGTTAGAGACTCAAATTTTGGTTGCATGGTTAAGTCGTTGGCATTTTTTATAGTCTACTTCAAATCTACAATGGCTTTTTTTAAGGACGGCCTTGTCTTGCGGATGACGGCTCATCTGCCAAACTCTGCGTAGTCTGCGTTTCTCCTGGACCATGATCTTAATTTCCAGTGGTACGTTTGTGGGCTTTTTCCTATGTTCACTAGTAGGCGTGCTTCTCAACGCGGCAACTTGTATGAGATTAGTAAATTGCACTACTGCTGCTTCAATTTTCTCCGCTTTTTTGAGGCTGATGTTTAAGTCAAGGTTTTCCCCTATGTGTTCCCTGAAGGAGGGCCAATTAGTAAGCTGGTTGTACAATTTTGTGGGTGTCTCGACTTCAATTATGGTTAAGCTGATAGTTAATAAGACTGGGGTGTGATCAGATGAACCATTTGGAGAGTCCCTTTGTTAGGAAGAAGTCGAGTTTGTCCGGCATTCGGTTGTTGATCGGCAGGCCAGTTGGTGGGTTCCGATGGGGCAATTGTACTTAGGTGATTTATATCGATGCTTGACTTCAATTGTCTTCTCCTAGTTGTTATTAGTCTTGAACCCCAATGAACATGTTTGGAGTTCCAATCTCCTCCTGCTATGAAGCGATTGCCTAGAGTTGTGAAGTAGTGAGAGAACCGGTCGGAGTCTATTCGATGTTTTGGTGGACAGTATACAGCTGAGACATCAAAGTATCCACACCTGTCATGTATTGCGACCGTAGTAGCCTGTATTTGCTCGGTTTTGTATTCAGGCAGTAGATGGTGCTTTATTTTGTCCCGAACAATTATAGCTGATCCTGCATGGCCTGTACCGTCTGGGTGGTTTGTAGTATTTATATAAATCTGAAACCCTTTGATTTTGACATTGGTTTTTTTCTGTGCAGTGTGCTTCGGATGTTAAGGCTATGTCTAGTTTGCGCTCGGCCATTAGTATCTCGAGCTGATCTTTATCGGGGGAGAGTCCATTTATGTTCCAAGTCGCCAGTCTTAACCCAAGGCCTGTTATCCTTGTAGTTTGGTTATGAGTGTTGTTATGAGGCTCATTAGAGAACTCATTTGTTGTAGGTTTAAGTCGAATTTCTCGTTTTGTTTAGTGAGGAGAGTTTCTAATACTGTTAGGTTTTGGTTTGCATTAGGTACGGCAAATTCTTTGGTCACATTGTCGGGCACATTTCTAGTAGCTTCGGCGTAAGATGATGTTCATGTTCTTTATCAAGGGAGGAATATTGTTGGGCATTGTTTCTTTGTGGGTTTGTATCTCGAATCGTGTTGTCATTTGTTAAAGCGCGTCTATCAGCTCTTCGATGACCGTATCTATTCAATTTTCTGGCAAGTATTTCTCTGTACACCTCACAACCCTTGTAGTTTGCCGGGTGGGAGCCTTGGCACAATGCAAATTGCGCTGGCGTATTTCTACCCCGCTTTGGACAGTCTGATGTTATGTGCCTGCGCGCATTTCACGCAGCGGAAAGGCCTCATGCAGTAAATCTTCGTGTGCCCATATTGCTGACACCGTTAGCACTGCACGATAGCATTTTCCCTCTTGGGATCTCCTATTGCTACAAATTGATGGTAGATGTATTTTATTTCTTTAGCTGCCTTATTGTTCGGACTAGGTAGGAGATTTACGAAGAATGTTGAGGTGGGCTTTTTGTCTGGACCATATCTTGAGTTAATAATTTCCCCGACAACAGTGTTTCCAGTTTTTTCAATTTCTTCCCCTATCTCACTTTTAGGTGTTGTGTGTGTAGATTTCGAATGACAATGCAGCAGAGTCGTTCCTCCTTTTTGTTGAACGTGTGACCAATTAAGCCGCTTTCACGGAATTTTGTGATGATTCTCTTATAAGCTTCCGTATAGGTGTTGATTCTAAATTGATTTCTGTTCGTAATTCGATATGTGAATGAACTTTAATTTGTTTGCAGGCAAAAGTTCATTCACATATCGAATTACAGTTTCTACGAGTTCAGTTAATTTATTGACATCTTCTATACCATACAATATTATAGGTGGAGGCTTGCTAGGTTTTTTTCCACTGGTTTCTTGGTTGGAGTAGGTTTTTCTGTTAGGTCAATTGGTAATTGGCTGAACATGTTGCTGGTAATTACATCTTCTGGGGAGTCGCTTACTTTTTTTCGTTTCGGGTTTCTGGTGCCTGGTACCCTATGCCAAGATGGGGGGCATACAGTGCCTTGCTGGTTTGGTGAGCTTTGTGTGGCCGTGTCTCTCTGTGGTTGTGCCACGGTTTGTAAAATTTCTGGGGGTTTACTTCCCAAGGAATTGCTCCTAGGCCTGGTGATAAACAGGCTGCGGTGAAAGGCCTGCTGAATCAACTTCTTGCTGCCAGTAGTATTCACTGTAATGGAAGCCTGGTCGCCTACTTCCATGAAGTCTTCGGTAACTAATTTCACACTGTCCGGCCCGGGTACACTCCCATAAAATGTGACGTGCAGATTGTTCAAATTCGCAGTCAGATGTAGAACATTGACAACAAAAAGGCGAGGCAACAAGCTTGAAGGAAAATATTTTATTCTTAAAGTTACCATGACCTGTGAGAAATTGGGCAACACAGTGATCCACCTCCAGCCATGTCCTGGCCAGCCGCTCACAAACGGATGGAAAGAACTGGTGGAGGCCTTTGATGGAATTATCCCACCTACATTGCCATTCAGACAAAAGTTCCTCCCAGACGTCAGTCTGTGGTTTAAGTAATCTAGCTATTTTAGCACGGTCACGTTGCGTTAAAAAGTCTGCGTCCGCGGTCTCTCGTGCGCAGTATTTGCCGTAGTACCAGTTGTGACGGAAAAGGGGTGCGTGGCGCAGGTTAATATAAATAAGACCACGCAACCAGTCTACATAAAATATATTGAATAAAAAAATGGGTGTGGGAAGGTCTACGGACACAAACTCCTAAGGCATCCCTGTGGGATGTGCTGTACTGCCCTGATAGCCGGCGTGGCGATGACCGCAGCGATGTGCCACGCTGGATGCGTAGGGGTGATGGCCAGCTCTTCTTTACGTCGGCCGGCTCGGCCCACGTGGCAAGTATGGCCAACAGGTGGGAAGTCCGATGCCGGCCCGATTTTAGCACGCACGACGGAACCAGCCGCGTAACTAATGCGAACTTGAGGGTGTTCTAGCCGGAACTTTGGACCCTGGAACATGACGTCCAGCGTGTCACGAGATGACCAAAGGCCAACTCCGCTGATTGCGACACCAAGCCAAGCAGAGCGAACAGCAATAATAATGCACTAATGAAGGTGTTGGTGGATTGTCACAATCAGACGGAGTTTACATGTGGGAAGAGTGAAAATAAGGCATGGTAGCACATTTTGAGTGTGAAGCACGAAAAAATCAAAATGCATTGAGCTGAAGGCATTAGATTGAAATGAAATACATGAAATAGCGTACACTAAAATAGATAAAATTAAGCATACATGCCAAGTTAACCTATAAGGACAAAGAACACAAAATATACACTTATCATGCTATCCAACACTTACCCAGTATGGGGGTTTCAAAGACACCGAATTTAATTGCTCGATGGCGGAGAATTATGTTGATTAGGTAGGCAATTGTTTTAGGCCCGGATAATGGCGAGTTAAGACACGTGTGAAATCACATATAATTTAGATATGGTGAGACGTGTGACCGCTTCGGGAAAAACCAAAATTCCTAATGTCAAACGAAAAGATCGCGTTGGCAGCGTTGGATAGAGATGGGACATACGCGAGCCCATAGATAAATCCTCACTCGCGCGCCCGATAGTTGATGCATCTTGTGCTTTTAGTAATTACTATTTGCTACCGCACTACTTGTAATTTTCTATGGTTATTATATTTTGACGTCTGCGGTTCCTTGACAGGTGGATGAAAGTAAACATTGGAATGTTGCTGTTTTTATTGTTAATTTAGTTTATATGTTTTGTTTTGTGCAAAATGTAACGTGCGACGTTACACAGTACCGGTAAGGCTTCAGTACTAACCGTCCTATACGCTTTACACAAGAAAATCAAGGCCAACCGCTGGCTTTTAAGTAATTTACGTCGTGCCGCTCCTATGGTGGCCCTATCGGCCCAAACTGGTGCCCCGTAGCACATACACCCCAAGTAAGTAGCCCCATAGATCGTCTTTAGAGTTACAAATAAACCCCACGTAGATTTAGATATTGTCGTTAAGGCATGGCGATGAATAAGACTGCTCCGTGTATTCCCGTTCGTCCCCTCGACTTCGTCCCCCGAGGGGGACGAACGGAAATTCGTTATTTATTTTTCCGATGGTCCCTCTAAATTTTTTGGGGGGACGAATGGGAATAATTTATTAATTCTTTTTTTTAGGTCTATTGCTCCCACCAAATAATATAAGACTAAGGTTTTAATTGGTAAAAAAAACAAATTTGAAATAAAAATCAGTCATTTATTAAGGAATTCAATTTTTCTTTAGCTTCTTGGGAACAAAAATGAGTAAGCGTGTGTTACCGTGACAGTAATCTGCTAACAAAAAATGATTGAAATTTTTGAGGAACCTCAACCGTTTTAACGTCATTGAAAGTGATTTTACTCATATTATAAGTGCTATTTCGATGGTGATACAAAGTGCTTTTGATGTTTGTAAACTTAGGAATATCTTTGGGTAAAGTTACTTTATTGAGTCCTTCGTCCAACATTTTCGAAATTGTTGAATGAAAGGCGGCTGGTACGCAAGGTACATCAGATCATAAGTTATATTTTTCTTGCATTCATCAATATGGATGTCTATTATGTTTTTATTGAAGTCCGGTGTAACACAATAATAACACAATGTTATCGGCACTCTTTTGTTAACTACCAGCATCGCCGGCGCTTCCCGCCAGAGTTGTTATACATTATTATAGTATGTAGTGTAGGTAAACATAATGAAACAATGATAAACTTAGGATACGTTTTATAATTCATAAAAAAAATAGAGAAGAATTTTGTAAAATAATGATTAAATCTAACGATGTAACTAATTTAAAAGTAAACTACGAAACAACTAATAAACATATTTCTGCAGAAATCTTTTTAGTGGGTTGAATGGCACTAATCGAAGAACATATTCCCATTCGTCCCCTCTTGAATTAGGATTGGGACGATCGGGAACAAATTAAATTTTATTTTTGTAAATTCCCGTTCGTCCCCCTCGGGGGACGAAGTCGAGGGGACGAGCGGGAATACACCGACTGCTCCAAGTTCGAATTAATATTCTCGTTAAGGCATAAAAGTTCTTTTTAGTTTTTCACCGGCGGTTTTTATGTGTTCAATGAATGAAAAATTCCTCTCTAAGACAAACCCAAGGTAGCACACGGACTCCTTCTTTTTTTACGGGAACGTTATTAAATTTAATACTAAGACATGATTTAAGGGCGGGTAGACCAAGCGAAATAGGCATTAACCGCTACCAAGAGTTGCCCGCGATTGCCGCAAAGCGAGCCGTGCGCTTACGTCGCGGGGAGTGTCACATTACAGATAAGCGGGCAGTAGGTCAACTTGTCTTATTGATTTATTTTAAAAATGAAATACGAGATTATTTTGATTCATTAAAAACTTGTTTTATTATAATTTGTAGTAATAGTGAAGTCTTTATTTTATTGTAATAAATTAATTTGAGATGATATTTTAAATGGAATAAACTCTGAACTATACTTATTAAATTTTGACTGGCCGGTTAGTCTAGTGGTTAGTGACCCTAACTGCTATGACGGAGGTCGTGGGTTCGATTCCCACCCAGGACAAATGTTTGTGTGATGAGCACGATCATTTGTTTTGTGTCTGGGTGTAATTTATCTATAATATGTATGTATTTAGAAATATATAAGTATGTTTATCAGTTGTCTAGTACCCATAACACAAGCTCTGCTTAGCTTGGGACTAGATGGCGTTGTGTGATAGTTGTGGAATATATTATTATTATTATTATATTAAATTAATTGATGTTTTAGTTTCTAGGCCGGGTGTTCCAAATGCAATAGGTAACGCAAGGACGACAATCCCGCAAAGATCGCGTCGAATCACGCGTTCGAGTTGCGCGTGAAATCACATTACGTAAACCTTGAATTTTCGCTTGCCACAATCTAAGCTAAATAGTATTCTAATAGCATTTGCCAAGAAAATAGGGGTAGTAAAAATAATATAATTGTGAAAAAATATATTTATGTTTCATAATTATTATGTCACAAAAATTATTAGTCATATAGGACAACATTTTCCTTACTTTTATCAAACAGTTGAAAGTATTCAACGTCTCGCGTGTAATGTAACATCAAAATGCGCATTTAGATTCGACTTTGAGCATTACATTACAATACTACCTCCCTGACTGACGAGCATTCGCGTTCATTTAGTATAGATTTGATACGAGGTGCGCATTGTGATGCTCGATTCTCTTCTTCTAAAAATTCTTTAAAAATCCTCCAAGTTTAATTGACGTGTGCTTTGTCCCAGTTGCAAATTATTAGGGTCAACGTTTTCATTATTATCAGGGTGAACAATTTCATTATCTTTAAGGGATAAATTTCTAATGGGCATGCCACGTGCTTTTCTGCTATCTATTATTTCGGGCAGCAAGCATTTCATATAAAATTTGATTAATTTTGGTTTCAATTTAGTTTCCCAAAATATGTCATCCTTTTCTATGCATTTTGTGTACACTTTTTCATTCTCGCCTGCCCATATAGCCAAAAGACACTTTTGTCGTTCAGACACATGTAACTGGCCTTGTATCTGGTAGTACCAGTTCGAATTTTTATTTACAGTGGTAGTTTTTGTATTTTTGTTATATTTTAAAATTTGAATTTTGTTTTGCTGTATAAAATTACTAAGTCCTTTTTTATGTGCTGTGATTGGACACTTAATCTCAACTACTGTGTCTTCCCCAATTAAGCCATCAGGCGTTGCTCCTATAAAAGGGTAATCTTTATCAATAAATAAGCCGCAGGGCTCAATGATAATATTTTCTTGCTGCTGCAACTGCTGCAAAGCTTGTTGCTCATGCTCAACTCCGTGTGCGATTGATGTAACATGGGCCAGATTTTTTTAACGAGAGGAGCTGTATTTGATGTAACTTTCCTTTTACATATTGGCCCAAAGTTGGAAGCAGTTATTAATTTTTTTCTTATTTCAAGCCACTCGCTGCTGTCTCTTTGTAATATTGTAGATCTTTCTACCTTGTGTCTGTCAGATGTAAGTATTTTAAGATTTTTGAGAAATTCTTCTTTAGATTTGTCATACTCTTTTTGTGACATATCAGGCGATGAACAGGCTGGACCATAGTCGTGTTGCTCTTTATTTAAATCTTTTAGAACTCTTCGTTTCTTTACTGGATGTTCCGTATTTAATTTTCGTTTTTTCGCACGTCTTTTCTCAATTTCTTCAGCTTTACCTCCGGGAGCGTTATTTGTAAGAGCTTTTTGGACAGTCGATATTGCAGATTTTGTATTAAACGAAACAACAGCTGCCGCGCACCTTCCTTGGTAGCCCCCCCTTAAAGCAAAATTTATTCTTTTACCGCCTGTAAATTTTGCTATTACGCTGTTGAAGCATTCTACCCTATTTGTGTTCACGTCTTCAATCAAACTACGTGATTTTGAAGCCACGTTGGATACAATAGCATTTATTCTGAAGATAAATGTAGAATTTTCAATCTTTTGAAGTTCGCCGTAATTGTTTTTTTCTTTATCACAAAAGTAATTTTGACACCTTTGATGATTACCATAAGCGTGAGATACAGAGTTAATAATATCATTGTGCAAAACGGATATTGCTACATTTTTAGGACTCTGCGAGGCCTTGTGATGTTTTATAGAATTTACGATTGCTTTACGCATTGTCATAATTTTTTGATTAGTGAGAGTTTTTCGATGCGCCAACATGTACTTAGTTTCTGTAGTGACCGCTCTTAACTTTTTACAAAAATTGCGCAATATGTGATTGCGGCACTCAAGTTTCTCAACTGTCAAATTTTGGCTTTCATACGGATTTGCGTTAAGAATTTTAGAGTAGGTTGATGCATCACCATCTCCTACCATTCTGCCATATATAAGGCCATACGTCGCAATCGATGTCTTGAAACCTTCAACGATTATGTCGGCTTCCATTGAACTAGACGATCCCTGAAAATTTTTGAAACACAAGTGGTCTTGAGGTGCAGTTTTTTTATTTTCGGCTCGGGCACATACAAGACAATACTTGTTTTTGACACCGAAGTAGAGAACCTGACCCGTATTCCTGCCTATTATAGCTGCTGTGCCTGATGATGCTTTATAGTTCGAACCATATGACCTAGCACACCATGCTCCATCCACAGAGACATCTATGACAGCATAGCCATTTTTGGTCCGGCCAGCTGCTATGGCAATCTCTTTTTCTTTACAGGCAGCAGCTTCCATTGTAACACTTGCAGTGTCTTCCCATTTTTTATAAACTTTATTTTGCAGTTGATTGAAATATTTAGTGGAAAATATGGGGATATTTATAGCCGAAAATAACTCTTCAATCTGAGAAAATCCTATACCAGAGGCTATAACTCCAGTAGTAGCAGCTATATTAGCATCTGTATACTCAGTATTTTTGGTGTTTTCGGATGGAATCAAACAAACTTCTTTACACACATTGCACTTAAATTTAAATATCGAAATAAGTCCATGTCTTCTTTCACCAATTAAGCAAAAATTGCTTGATTTACAATCAAACAAATCATTGTGGCGTGCTTTTTCTTGAAGTTCGTGTAAAAAATAATTGATATCAATTATTCGCCGTCCAGATATAGGTTGAAAATGGGTTTCATTGCTATCAATTTCAGCAACAAATGCGTTTTCATTTCTATAATTTTCTCTGTAACAACATAAAATAAGATATGTAGATAATTTAACGTAGAATCTATGATGATGAAAATCAATTTTAATAAAAGGTAATGTACTTTTATACTTAGTTCGATCCTTATTCTAATTTAAAATGAGAAAAACAATTTTAAACATATAAGTCATATAAGATGGTCACACAGGTTAATAAGCCGTGACGTGCGTGCTCACATGCATATTTCTTATGTCAGTACTTACTGAGTAGTTTTAGCATCAACAACTGATTCTGGCGCAGATAACGAAGACATCAGTAGTGGTACGTCTTGGAAAGTATTATTATTCAGTGATGTCGACGTCCTGAAATAATAATAATTTATTAACATTAATATTTTTAAAATAAACTGTGTAAAACAAATTTTAAATTTTTATACTTCTGAACGACAACAAAAAAAGAAACTTAGAATCAGAGGATTGCAAATCAACAGGCTCTAGTGTAACATAAGATGCGCGAGTCTTATTAGACGTATCGTTACAAGGTATTCTGAAAAAAAAGCAAACGCCTCATTATTATACTAAATAAACTAAATCTAAGATATTGCAACACAAAGTGCATTGGGTGAGCCACACCAGATAGTCGTGCATTGGGTGAGCCACATCAAATGAAAGAGCTTATTGTGAGGGTTTCAAACAGAAAACAGTTTTATTTATTGCTCACGGCTTCGCTTCCGCTCTACCCTACTCCACCCTAATCTACCCAACTCTACCCTACCCCACTCTACTCTACGTTACCCTATTCTGCCCTGCTCTACCCTACTCTATCCTACGTTACCCTACTCTAACTTACACTATCCCACTCTACCCTATACTACCATACACTACCCTAATTTTCATATTTTTTTGCCATAAGAGCCTTCTCCTGACAATAACAAACACAACAAAAAAAAAGTGAAATCGGTCCAGCCGTTCACGCATGATAGCGCGACCAAGGGAAATAGGGATTCATTTTTATATATATACATAGATAGATGATGAAATGTTTATTTCAACCAACATAGGAATAAGCACAAAAGTGCAAAGTATTAAAAAAACATACAAAAAGACCACATTATATTTTATTGTTCGAAGTGGTTTTTCTGTATGCTAGTGTAATGTATATTTTGTGGTGAAGATTGCGATTATCAAAAAAGAAAGAAAGTAGATACTTACTGTTCTTCACTGCTTTTTTTTCCAACAAATAAGCCATTTTTATTTCGATTCATTTTTGAACTGAAACAATAAAATAAGTTATAGTACCTTCTTATTACAAAAAATTGGAGATTAATGTACCTACCTAAGCGTAAGTAAACGAGCAACACAAAGGAGACAGAAACAGAAGTCATGGACATGATATTTCAAAGACGTGATAGGAAAAGTAAAGCACATATAAATGAGATTGACTTCTGTACCTAAGTTGTGCGGGCGGTGTCACCCGACATCAAAGGCATTTCGCTACCTACTGTAGGGAAACAATAAACATCATAAAACTGGAACAGCCAGAGTCATTAGGAATAAATGAATTAAAATTTTTACTTACCAAATTTCTTTCGCGATTTTTTTTGCCTTCAACCGTGATTTAGCCCTAATTTTATTTCTTTTATTTGCCATTTTCACCAAACCACAAATATAAATTGTCTTAATTACTATTATAAAATACAAATTATTTACACAATGAGAAATAAACAAACAAAATCTAAACTATGGTATTTATTAGTACAATATTATTTTAGTTCGAATTATTATCATTTATGGCACAGAAGCAAAGCGCGCGCGCAAAAAATTGGCACAAGTCTCTCCTCGGTAACGTCCCGCGGGACACTGAGAAGAGTGAGAAGCGACGCGTGGATCGAAATTTACTTGAAATAATCGTTTTTTTTTTTTTATAAATTCAATGAAAAAACTATCGGGTAGAATCGATTCTAAAATGAATTACCTATAAATTGAAATTATTTATAAAATCTGGTGGTTTATAGTACTCGTTTAAAATGTAATTTACTTGTAAAAAAAAGTGCAAATCGAAGTTAATTCAGTATTTTTTCTATCGAGAAAATTGTATTGCATCGTGTTTTGAACGGGTACATGGTAAAGAGAAAGAATGTATCCTAAATATATATTTATTTCAGATTCAAAATGTTATAATTTGCCTACCAAAAGTGAATTCTAAAACAGGCAAAACCGGGAACACATGGCCTTAAGATTACCTTTTAAAAGAAGTTGATAAGTTTTATGTGGTGCAAAGGTCAGACGGTTATGATCACCCCACGGTTAGGATATTAATTTTAGGCAAGTGTCAGCCAAATTTTCGACTCCAGCCCGAGTACTTGACTAAATGAGCAGCAGGCCGTCGTCTGCGTAACCGGTTAAAGCATTCACAAAAACATTAACAAAGAAATAAACTTAAAGATAAAAGAAGCAACAAGGAAGAAGTTATTTTACGCCCTCGGCATACGGTCGAAGTTACAATGTCAATTGCCGCTAACGCCGCGCTACAGAATGTAAATAGGTACCTACTAGCATTTACGCGTACTTCACTGTTATTAGCGAGGTTTCCCGAAAATTCTAGATGACCGACGTAACAATAGTGAAACGAATAGAAGTAAAAAATATAATAATGGTATCACCCTAGAGACTTCGTTCTAAAAACGAAGTTGTTCAAGAATTTGTGGATTTCTTCATTAGTATCCCACTTAAAGCTACTGAAACCTTAAATTCGTCACCCTTGCTTTCTACTGAGTTATTAAGAGCGAACGTTTCAGCCTGTCCGGTTTCAATTTAAACATATAAACCCCATAGCAGTAGTTAAAGCTTTTAAGGAAATTAAAGTCAAATTAACCGAAGATCTATGGGGCCTATCGATTAAAGTTTGTGAAGCTGTTATTGAGACTGTAGCTCCGTACTTAGCCTTTGGGGTGAGAAATCATCAAATAACCCCTCCCGCTCTTGGGCAGAGCGAAAGGGAGTCCTTGAGGAGGGAGGAAGTGTCTTGTTGAGTGTTTCTTTCTGGAGTGTCAGACTTCTACAGACTAAAAACCACCCATGTTCCTTCCTAGCTCTATATAATAAGTCACGGCCGCGGTATCTCTTACAACATCCCGCAGCCCGACGGGTATCCGAACTTAGCCTAATACCGCTGAGCTGCGGCGTTAAAGTTGCGTAAATATGCACCGAAGTGACGCTGTGTGCGTAAAATTATGAATGGGTTTAGGCAAGTCGTCTAATCGTAGTGCTTGCCAGTGAGTAGGGATTGCAATCCAGATTCTTCGAAATTCGAAAATAACTGAAAAATCCGGATTTTAATGACTTTTTTAAATCCGTTATTTACGACTAAACTTCGGTTTTTTTCGAATTTCAGTATGACTGTGACATACGGATGGACAGACAGACAGACAGACATGACGAATCAATAAGGGATCCGTTTTTTTTTCATTCAGCTACGGAACCCTAAAAAGTAATAAATAATATGAAAATAGTAAAAATATAATAAAATTAAAACTTTGTCGTGTCGGGGGCGCGCTCTTTATTTTAGTTTGGTCTTATGGGTTTTTAAAATTTTATATTTAAGTTTTTATAGCATGTAATGTAAAGAAGAGGTGTGTTGGTTCCCATGCAGACGGCGAGGTGATGATCCGCGAGGGTGACCTGCACTCGGACGGGTACCACCTGCTGGGCTGCGACCTGCGCTGCCTGGCCGAGGTGCGGCGCAAGCTGGCGGCGGGCGGCGCGTCGCCCGGCGCGCCCGCGCTGTTGCTGGCCGAGTGCGTGCTCGTGTACCTGCGGCCCGACGCCGCCGAGGCGCTGCTGCGCTACCTGGCCGACAGCTTCCCGCGCTGCGCGCTGCTGGTGTACGAGCAGTGCAACCTGGGCGACAAGTTCGGCGAGGTCATGGTGCGCAACCTGTCGGCGCGCGGCTGCGTGCTGGAGCGCCTGCGCCTGGCGCGCTCGCCGGCCGAGCAGGCGGCGCGGCTGCGGGCGCTGGGCTTCGCGGGCGCGCGCGCGTGGGACATGGAGGCCGTGTGGCGCAGCTTCCCCGAGGACGACCGCGCGCGCGTGGAGGCGCTGGAGATGCTGGACGAGCGCGAGCTGTTGCTGCAGCTCAACACGCACTACGCGCTGTCCGTGGCCACGCAGGGCGACATCTTCGCCGACATGGACCTCAACGCGTAGACCTGTGGCTGTGCTCGTCTGTCGTTCGTATCGGGTCTTCGCCGACGTTTCCTGTAATATTACAACGGCCGCGCGTTGATAAAGTAACGGCGTTGTTGTGAGTCGATATCGCATATATCGGTGGGGCCGTATTAACGACCCCTTAAATTAGCAAACGAGTTGCTGCAACGACTACCTACTGGAGGACTGAGCGTATAATGTGTCATGAAGGCGTTGTGTGTGTATTGCACATATTTACTTGGATAACAGACGTTGCATTGTGTTTTGTGTTAAAAAAAGACGGTCAGGGAGGGAAAGCGCTTTAAATTGTCAATCAATCAATGTCTCCACAGCATATCCCTCCAACCAACCGATCACCACAACTTTTCAGTTACCGATGCCACCGGTTCTTCTTACTGTCTTGTATAGATCAAAAAAGAAATGCGTACCATTTCTAAATCAATTAATACCTACCGGTTTTTTTTTATTCGTTACAGTGTTTTTTTACAGTATTTCAGAATAACCCGCCGTGGTTTAGGAAATAAGAAATTATCGCATAAACGTTTGCGTTTTTATGCGTGTCTGAAAGCGCGGTTATAGGGCGAGAATCAGACGAGGCCCCGTTTTAACACTAATCGTTTACACCACAGATATACAGGGCTACAGGTTAAGTCGACCTAGATCCTTTAAGAAGTCTTTGTTTTCATCATTTCTAGCTGATTTGACTATGAAACCCCCCACCCCAAACCTAACCCATATTGAGATATTGGACGTTGATTATTTTTTAAATAAAATGAAGATTTTTTATGTGTGTATTTGTCCTTTTTTTCGGTTTTTGTGCCTTTAGTTTTTGCTATTTTTGTGTAGTAGATTAGTTTGTTTATTACTCTCACAAAAAAGCAGGTAACTAAACCAACTGGGTAACAAAAAAATAAAATTAACAAAGTATAAACATTTTTTTTCTTTTAAGAATATTGCAAAAAAAGTCTGACAGTTGCTGCAGATGTTCTAAATAAAATCTACGTTTCTTAGCTATCCAACAAGGTATAACAAGCTAGGGTATCATCATGATATTGAGAAAAAAAACAGTGATGTAATGCTCTCATACACTAATAAAAAATAACCGTTCTTATGGACAAAGTTATCACTTGGGTCAGCAAACGAAATAAGACAAACTAAATAGCTTTAACAACATATTTTTTTTTTTACAATACCTACATGTTCCACATGTCCGCCTCTGTTTCGTACACATATTCGCATTCTGTGCCTTAGTCCACTTTTAACCACACCAGTCGTTAAGCCTCTTCTAATTTCGTTTGCGGCATCGATAATTTTCTGTCATAAGACATCAACAGATGAGATCGGATGAGGTTCATTATAAACTAAACTTTTCATATGGCCCCATAAATAAAAATCCATGGGGGTCAGGTCGGGACTACGGGCTGGCCACGGTATGGGTCCACCTCTTCGAATCCATTTGTTGGGGTAATTAGTGTTTAGCCACTCTCTGACACTTCTTCGGTAGTGTGCAGGGCAACCTGTAAACCACACTTTCTACTGCGATATCCCAAGTTCTCGAGCAACAATAATAGTGGAAGTAGTTGGATCCGATCTAAACCGTTGCACTATTTGACAATGGTCTTGCTCTTCATCGTCATCATTGACATGTGGTCTGCCTAGGTCTGATCGTTGCCTCGAAACAGAGCCAGTCTCTCTTAGTCGCTAAACTGCGTCAAAGACACTGACATCCGGTACTCGTCGCCCGGGATAACGTGCAATGTATTCATTCCGAGCTCGCGCGGATACACAGTTGCAGTACCCGTAACAAATTAAAATATCCGCATATTTTATATATCCGCATATTTATATAGACTTTTTTTTAAATATTAAAAGAAAAATAATGTTTATACTTTGTTAATTTTCTTAACTTTCAATCGTCGACTACTACCCAGTTGGTTCAGTTAGCTGCTTTTTTGTGTTGAGAGTAATAAACAAACTAATCTACTACACAAAAATAGCAAAAACATTATATTTAAATTAAAGGCACAAAAACCGAAAAAAAAAGGACAAATGTACAAAATATCTTCATTTTAAAAAATAATCAACGTTCAATATCTCAATATGGGTTAGGTTTGGGGTGGGGTGTTTCATAGTCAAATCAGCTAGAAATGATGAAAACTAAAACCTCTTAAAGGATCTAGGTCGACTTAACCTGTAGCCCTGTAGATAGACCTAGATAATTGATAACGCAAGCACGATCTGTATGAAAACCGCCATTTTTTTGGCTACCTATTATGACGTCACAAGCATTATTTAGTGATGGAAAATCAAATCGATTCGCGTATAGCGCCCCCTTCGCCCGAACACTCGCTTTGCACCAGCGCCGACGTCCGACTAGCGCTATCTGTTCTGTGAGCGCTATACACCGATGCAGACTGGGGGGCGCGAAAGAAAAAAAAAAAAAAAAAACTTTTTATTTTTGTACGTAAGCTAGGCACGCGAAATGTTGCTCTTGCGTTATCTAGGTCTATCTTTAGCTGTGGTTTACACTTACCGATTTCTGTTTAAAAGAGGAAAAATAATTAACTACCCATTTTATTATTGATTCGGGTCAACTGGTAAAAATGGTACTTTAATTCATTTTAATTTGCTGACATAAATAATTAATTTGATGAAATATAACTTCTATATTAATTGATACAGTTTATATCATTACAAAATGTTAGGGTAAGTATAAAAAACGCCAGTAAAAAATCTCAGCACGTTTCTGGTTAGTTTATACTTTCCCGCACAAGTTCGGGTGTGCGTAGATAGGAGCGCACTCGTGTTAAATACACTGAATTGTGCATTACACAGCACACACACAGTCAAATTATGATTAGACTGAAAGCCGACCCCAATTATAGTTGGAAAACTCGAGGCAGATGATGGTGGACATTTAAGGCGTGGATATACGTAAATTGGCCTTTTTAGAACCTATTACATGACATTAGAACCTTTTTTTCCGCAACCATCAAGAGGTTTTTTTTTCGAAAAAAATATATATTAATCTATGTTTGCACCAACTTGTTGCAATGTAATTATACTATTTAATAGATAAATAAATAACTTATTAGAAAATTAAATTCAAACATCATTACTTAATAAATATGCACAGTAGCATCTGTTTTTTTTTAACTATCATTTTTCTCCTAAACTATCAATCATAAGATCTTTTTATTGCCATCAATATAATAAACTAGATAACCCACGCAACTTCGTCCTGGATAGATCGACTACACAACATAATAATACTTTTTCAATTAGCTTTCTAATGTTGAAAAGTAAAGTAATTTTTGAGTTAAATCGTAACAAACAAAAAATCCAAACTTTCCTCTTTATAATATTAGTTTAGATTACCTTAGATTATATTATAAATGTGAGAATTACTTTATGTCTCTTACTGTTAAATTTACAATCATCCTCATCAGCCTATAATGTTCCCACTGGGATGGGCTATAATCCACCACGCGGGCCCAGTGCAGATTGGTAGGTGTCACATATCTACGAATTTTTGGTTCTAAGATGTTCGAAGATGATGTTTTCATTCACCGTTTTGAGAGTAGTGGTGATGAAATAAATTACACAAAGTAATGCGACTGTCTGGGTTCGAAACACCGACCAACTGTTCGTAAGTCGGAACCGCCACCACTGGGGCACCATTACTCAAAAAACAATATACAATAACACCTTATAAGTCTTAAGGTGCAATAAATATTTTGAATTTGAATTTCACGGATGCCAGAATCTCCACGTATTTACATTGGAACGCGAGGGCGGACCGCGTAATTATTTTGTCGCGCGGATATTTTTATATTGCGATATCTTCTAAGATATTTTTTTAAACTATATAGAGTAAGAGGCACAAATATTCTATATTAAATTTCCGTTCTAACAAACAGATTTATAAGCTTTGCAAAAAATAATTCTATTTAATCTAACATTTCAATAGTAAAAAATGGTTATAGTGAGTCAATCATAGATATATGCTCTCATAAAATGGAACCATTTGACTGGTTATTTATGGACACTATATATGATAGCCACTGTAATTTAAAGATACGCAATAGCCCTGCTGGACTTTGTTCTTGCATGGATAATTGGCTTTCTGGGTCTTGGCCGAAGAAAGTACAACTCTTCAACAAGGAGTTACTAAAAAGAAATGTTGCCTTTTTATTAAAGTCACAGTCAATTTTAAACTGCTTTCCCCCACTGGCCGTCTTTATTCACCCAGTAAACACACAAGATTAGGTACTTACGTAAATCTAAATGGGTTATCTTTCCTGCGTAGAACAATTCAGAATTCCTTAGCATTACTAAGAGGGAATGTGCAATTTTATTCCAGAACGTTACAATTATTCTATTTAAATTCGTATTGATATGTAAATAGCGAAAACAATTAAAATAAATGGTAAACATTGCGTTCAATTAAAATAGTCATATATTTATTGTTTATTGTGTACTTCTAAATAAATTAAAGTGCTTACTATTACTGCTAGTACTTGTCGCCTCGTTCCTTGCATCGTAAGTGAACACCTGGCACACCTTTGGCGACTGATGAATGCTGACATCGCACTAACGTCAATACTGGAAACTAATCTGATGTCCGACTTTAAACGTCGACAGTACGATGTCATGCGCAGCTTCCACTTTATAAAGCTACTAGCTGACCCACGCAACTTCGTCTGCGTCACAATAATACAAAAATGCTTACAACCTTCCTCGATAGATCGACTATCCAACATAGTAATATTTTTCAATTACTTTTCTGATGTGGAAAGAATTTTCAAAGTCGTCAGCGTAATTTTTGAGTTGAATCTTAACAAACAAAAAATAAGATTACCTTAGAATATATTATTAAAGTGCGAATTACTGGTACGTATCATCATCATCATCATCATCAGCCTTATATTGGTCCCACTGTAGGGACTCAGGCCTCCTCTCTAGGAGAGGGATGGGCTATAATCCACCACGTGGGCCCAGTGTGGATTGGTAGATGTCACATATCTTCGAATTTTTGGTTCTAAGATATGCCGGTTTCCTCACGATGTTTTCCTTTACTGTTATAAGAGCAGTGGCACGTGGTGAAATAAATTCCACAAAGTAATACGCCTGCCTGGGTTCGAACCCACAACCAACTGTTCGTAAGTCGGGGCCACCACTGCTCACAAAACAATATACAATATCACCTTGTAAATAATGGTGCAATAAATATTTTGAATTTGAATTCTCCGGAGGCCAGAATCTTCATGCACGTATCTTCACTGCCGGCGCAGCGGACCGCGTAATTATTTTGTCGCGCGGCCATTTTTACATTGCGATATCTTCTAAGATATTTGTTTAAACTATTTAATAAAAAAGTAAAAAGCACAAATATTCTATATTAAATTTCCGTTCTAACAAACCCCGTTTATTTAGATATAGATTAATACCATATGGGTTAAATAAGCTTAGCAAAAAATAACTCTATTGAACCTAACATTTTAATGGTAAAAAATGGTTACAGTGAGTTAATCTTGAGGCCTCTGCCTCGAATTTTGCGGGCAGCGGGGCGGCGGCGGCGGCGGCGCGGGAGCGGCAGGATCTTCTGCCACAACCCTTTTCCTGTTGAGAATGCAGTCTTGTCCTCATCCTTGGGGTTTATTTCTACCTGCCAGTAACCACTTTTCGAACTAGTGTGGTAGGTTAACCACTTCATTCCCGTCAGCGTATCGAATGTGTCATCAATCGTAGGCAGTGGATAGCTGTCCTTTTTCGTGACGTCGTTCAGTCGTCGATAGTCCACACAGAAGTGCATCATACTGCCGTCAGTTTTCTTTACCAGGACCACAGGAGAACACCATGGACTGGATGAAGGCTCTATAACACCATTCTTCACCATACCCTCAATCATGGTTTCCACTTCTTTTTCCCCGCTGACGGATAGGTAACTCGTTGCAAAATAGTACATTACGATATTAGTGCGTTAAGATGGTTATAACATGCGAGGCGGAATTTCAGCCCGAGCCGAAGGCGAGGGCGTAATTGAGCTGAGCATGTTATAACCAATACGCACGTATATCGTACGACGTTTTTTAACACATTTGCGAGGAAACAGAAAAAAAAATTCATACCAGGTTATGTATCTGTCCTTGGATATTGACGGCAGCAAGCAGTCGCATGCGGTTCGCGCTTCTGTTAGTATACCCGGTGGAGTTGAAGTAATATATTGCTCATGTTCTTTATTGAAAGTTGTCATTTTTAGATATTCACAATACAAGTACAAAGAAAAGAAAATTTGAGAAAAATGGCGCGAGGATTATTTTCTGCCGTGGCTGCGTGAAAATGTTGGCAAAGACACTAGAGCATGCAGCCAAGTTTTTAAATTACCGAATAAACTGTTTTTTTTTTTAATTTTAAATAAACTCAATCTGTGAATGCACACTGTTGCTTTCCCGCCATTTTAACAGCGCGCTAGCGCTGCCTACTGACTGGCGCCGCGCGGCGATTAGTTCGAAATTTGAATAGCAACAGCGCGCTGCTCAGCTGGAGTCGTGACTCGTGCGGCGGCGATCAGTTCCAAATTTGAAATGGCAAATAATACTGTTATGGAATTTGTATGGACTATAACTTAACTATTTGCTTTGGTGACACACGCGTTTTTTATGACCCTCTTTACATATTTAAAACCGGTGGAATTACATCAGCTTTATGAGCAAGGGTGTTAAAAAATACTTATCCGTTATTTTTCGATAATATATAACTGACGGACTAATAAGAATCATATTTTTTTAGATCAGTAAACATCCCTATTGCCGCTGACGCCGCGCGCGGACTAACTACCTACAGAATGTAAGTAGGTAGTACCTACTAGAATTTACGCGACTCAAGGTACTTCACAGTTATTAGCGAGGTTTTCCGAAGATTCTAAATGACCGTCATAACATTATAATCAGCCTCTTTCTTCATAAAACAATCTTCAATATTTTTTTCAATTGTTATGTAAAACCATTTTTTAACACCCTTGCTCGTAAAGCTGATGTAATTCCACCGGTTTTAAATATGTAAAGAGGGTCATAAAAAACGCGTGTGTTACCAAAGCAAATAGTTAAGTTATAGTCCATACAAATTCCATAACAGTATTATTTGCCATTTCAAATTTGGAACTGATCGCCGCCGCACGAGTCACGACTCCAGCTGAGCAGCGCGCTGTTGCTATTCAAATTTCGAACTAATCGCCGCGCGGCGCCAGTCAGTAGGCAGCGCTAGCGCGCTGTTAAAATGGCGGGAAAGCAACAGTGTGCATTCACAGATTGAGTTTATTTAAAATTAAAAAAAAACAGTTTATTCGGTAATTTAAAAACTTGGCTGCATGCTCTAGTGTCTTTGCCAACATTTTCACGCAGCCACGGCAGAAAATAATCCTCGCGCCATTTTTCTCAAATTTTCTTTTCTTTGTACTTGTATTGTGAATATCTAAAAATGACAACTTTAAATAAAGAACATGAGCAATATATTACTTCAACTCCACCGGGTATACTAACAGAAGCGCGAACCGCATGCGACTGCTTGCTGCCGTCAATATCCAAGGACAGATACATAACCTGGTATGAATTTTTTTTTCTGTTTCCTCGCAAATGTGTTAAAAAACGTCGTACGATATACGTGCGTATTGGTTATAACATGCTCAGCTCAATTACGCCCTCGCCTTCGGCTCGGGCTGAAATTCCGCCTCGCATGTTATAACCATCTTAACGCACTAATATCGTAATGTACTATTGTAAAACTTTTGTGCGTGATGGTATTTTGAGAACAACAGACCAATAACGTACCGTCAGATGCATGAAAAAAAAACGCAATAAAAAAAGCGCACGGAAAATTATGAAACAAATAATAATGCCAGCATTCATGTAGATGTTTTAATATGGTGCGAACTTATAACTGTCGACATTCGCGTCGCTCACACGTGCGGCAGGCACGCGGCGATGGCGCGCCGCAAGGCTTGCCGCACGTCCGCGTCGCCCTCACAGAACACGTGCGTGGCGTGTCGCTCCACGTGCACCAGCGTGTCGTGTCGCGGCAGGTGCACGATGCAGCCGTCCGCGCCCCTCTCCACCCGCGCCTCCGCCACCCCCTCCCGCGCCAGCGCCCGCACCAGCGCGTCCACGTCCGGCGCGGCCCAGTCCAGGCGCGGCGCGGCGGCGGGGCCCGCGCCCGGCGCGCCCGGCGGCGCCACGTCCAGCCACACGCGCGCGTCGCGCACGCGCAGCGCCGCCCGCAGCGGGGCCGCGCGCAGCCCGGCGCGCACGTCGCGCGGCGCCGCCGTACTCGCCAGCGCCGCCGACAGCGTGGCGCGCGCCCGGCCGCGCCGCACGCCGCAGCGCAGTGCGGCGCCGCGCCGCAGCAGCACGGCGGGCACGTCGGCCGCGATGTGCGGGCGCGGCGCGGCGCCGCCGGCCGGTGCGGCGTACTGCTCGGGCAGCGCCAGTTCGCGCGGCCGCAGCTCGCGCACCAGCTTGTTGGCCTGCGAGTAGTTCAGCGAGGTGTCGATGGGGCAGTGGAACGCCTTCATGGCGAGCGGCTGGAAGGGCGCCAGCGCGTCCAGGTGCGGGAAGTCTGGCTCTGCGGATCGCTCGAGGTCGTCACGATGGTATTCCAAATACAATAAAATGAAAAAAGAAATGGCGCAACTCACCCGTGAATATAATAGCGTGCGCCGGGTTGGAGGCCCACAGCTCCACGAGATGCACGGCGGCACCGAAGCGCAGGCTGGGATGTCCACAGAACACGACACACGGCTGCACACAGAACATTACGTCGGTCGATGTCGACACTTGACACTGTTTGTTAGCACGGTATAGCAAGGTATATAGTTGAAAATTCAATGTTAACGGTCAATACCGCGATATTGTTTACCTATATACTTACAAACGCTAACATTCATATTTCAACTTTATTTTCATACCCATTACCCATAACTTATATTTTTTATTTGTCGCCTAAAAATACCTTGCCATGCCGTGCCGTCAATGGGCGTCAAGCCTTACTTAGTAGAGTAGGCACGTTTTTAGCAAGAATATTATTTACTGGTTTTTTTTTATATCTAGTTAGACGATTGTCATCGGAAAACGCGCAACCAGACCAACGTCAATAGATTTTTTTAAGCAATAAATAGTTTGTTTATGTCAGCTACATTTGTGTTTGACCGATTAAAATAAAACACATATTATCCGAGACGTGATGCAAAATATGTAGCTCGCTCTCGCATCCTACATGCATATCGTAGAGTGGCAGTGGCTCACCTGGCGGAAGTCGGCGCTGAAGGCGTCGTCGTGCAGCGAGCGCGCATGCTTGAGCCGGCCGGCGCAGGCCTTCCATACACGTACGTGCACACATTGTGGGAACATATCGTAGAGTGGCAGTGGCTCACCTGGCGGAAGTCGGCGCTGAAGGCGTCGTCGTGCAGCGAGCGCGCATGCTTGAGCCGGCCGGCGCAGGCCTTCCATACACGTACGTGCACACATTGTGGGAACATATCGTAGAGTGGCAGTGGCTCACCTGGCGGAAGTCGGCGCTGAAGGCGTCGTCGTGCAGCGAGCGCGCATGCTTGAGCCGGCCGGCGCAGGCCTTCCATACACGTACGTGCACACATTGTGGGAACATATCGTAGAGTGGCAGTGGCTCACCTGGCGGAAGTCGGCGCTGAAGGCGTCGTCGTGCAGCGAGCGCGCATGCTTGAGCCGGCCGGCGCAGGCCTTCCATACACGTACGTGCACACATTGTGGGAACATATCGTAGAGTGGCAGTGGCTCACCTGGCGGAAGTCGGCGCTGAAGGCGTCGTCGTGCAGCGAGCGCGCATGCTTGAGCCGGCCGGCGCAGGCCTTCCATACACGTACGTGCACACATTGTGGGAACATATCGTAGAGTGGCAGTGGCTCACCTGGCGGAAGTCGGCGCTGAAGGCGTCGTCGTGCAGCGAGCGCGCATGCTTGAGCCGGCCGGCGCAGGCCTTCCATACACGTACGTGCACACATTGTGGGAACATATCGTAGAGTGGCAGTGGCTCACCTGGCGGAAGTCGGCGCTGAAGGCGTCGTCGTGCAGCGAGCGCGCATGCTTGAGCCGGCCGGCGCAGGCCTTCCATACACGTACGTGCACACATTGTGGGAACATATCGTAGAGTGGCAGTGGCTCACCTGGCGGAAGTCGGCGCTGAAGGCGTCGTCGTGCAGCGAGCGCGCATGCTTGAGCCGGCCGGCGCGCGCCAGTGCGGCGTGCGGGAACGGCTCCTCGGGCAGGTACACGCGCGCCTGCCGTACACGTACGTGTGTCGTGCACACATTGGGAACATTTATGACCATATTATTACTCTTTTAAAAACATTTGGTTTTGCAATCGTATTATGTAACACTGTGTCTACTTATTTTTAGGATTAGTGATTGCTTACTTCACAATTTTGTTCCTACTGAGGAAGTTTTCGACTTAGTAACCTGCTCTCAGTCAGGAAACTTTACATTACATACTCTTTCTTATGATGGTAGCATACTGTTAAAAAAAAAGTTTAAAAACTCAAACCCGACTACGAATAATATCGCGGTCTTAAAAGTAGAAAACAAGAAAAATCGTCTACTTAGTAGATAATTTGTATATTTCAATTTAACGTAATATTGATAGATAGATGCAACGGGCTAGTGTCCGCAACTCCACGCCTAAAGCGCGTATTGTGCGTACTAACTTAATATAAGTAAAATTATTATATAATACATCCGTAGTCGCATGCCACTGATACCTGATGATCTTTCATGGCGTTCTCATTGATACAGAAATCAGCTGTTAGTTTCCATTAGCAAGGTGGCATGCGACTACGACTGTCCTCTATAATAATTTGACTTATTTATTTTACATGACCTAAAGTCAAACGTCTTATGTGTTGTTTTACATAATGTGTATTATTCAGAAAAATAATGTTTTTGGACTAGAAATAAAATGTTGCAATATCTAAAATTAAAAGAACTGACATAAAATAACCTATGTTTAATGTCAGTGCAATAAATAATGATTTTAAATAAAAACTGTGTGACTGTGTGTTTTTAATAAATAAATACCCAAGCAACTAACACCTACCTACAAATAACCTAATTTTAATTAAAATACTGATTGAACTAAATATCTAAATGTTTAAAATATCAACACACTATTACACCGACATTTTAAATACCAAATACCAGACCGAAACCCTAATCCTAGACGGTCGAAGTCAGGAGCACCCTGCAGACAGAAATACTGGCTTTGCTGGGCTCTGTCGATGTGCTGACGGAAACTATTATTATTATTATAAATAAACATTATAACTTTTATGGAAAACTATTTTATTTTTTTTGTGTATTATTGATTGTAATATTTATGACAAACGGATCTATGACATTATATTTAAGGATTTCAATTTTATGGCATGTGATATTTGGTTCGGGTAAGTTATCATTCGGACAAAAAAAGTTATGGCACTTCAAATTATGGGTAAAAAAGTTAGATGACACAATAGAGAACGAGACAATAGTCTTGATATGGAAGAGCGGAATTGCCTAAACCAGCCACTATATGGCTAAAAGGAGGGTCCAATCACTAAATTTTGTTAAGATCTAAACTTGTTTTACCAATAAACAACTTTTTCTATTTAAAAAAAAAAAAAATGATTTTCTTAAAAGTGATTTAACACTGTAATGGTTAGGTATATAACAAGAGTCCTCATTTCCGATGCGTGCGTTAAGGCATAGCCTAAATCTCAAGAAGTTACGTGGTGCTGGCCTGCCGCTGATAAGGAAATAGAATGTGTTCGAAACGTAAGTACCTGTTTACCGACGGAGACCCACTCGGCGAGGATGTTGCTGTAGGCGAGCGACGAGTCTGCCACCGGCGACACCACGTACAGCGGCACCGCCGCCAGCCCGGCCGTGTCCAGGTGCGCCGACAGGCACTCCAGCAGGTCGTACAGCACGCCCGACGGGTACACCGGGCACAGCACCGAGCCGCCGCCGCGCAGCGTCACCGTGGCGTGCACGCACAGGTCGCCCAGCATGTGGTCCGGGTTGTGTGCCGGCGTCTGCGTCAGCGCGGCCAGCACCAGCAGGTCCGCGCCGCGCAGCGCCGCCTGGTTGATGGGCCGCGGGTGCGTCGTCAGCGTGGACGAGCCGCTCACGTACGCCACCTTCTCGTGTGCGGAGCGGAGCACCCAGTTGGCGGAGCCGAGACAGAAGCCGGAGCTGACGGCCGTGGCGTCGAGCGCGCCGTAGATGTCCACGCGCTCGTCGTAGCCCACCACCCGCACGCGCGCCAACGCCCTTGCGATGCTGGCGGGCGCGAACAGGCGCCGCCACGCCCGCGGCCGCGCGGCCAGCGCCAGCGGGCCCGGCAGCACGTGCAGCAGCTCCTTCCAGCGCCGCGCCGCGCCCCCCGCCTCCCCGGCGCCCGACACCCACTCCGCGAGCTCCTCGAGGTAGAAGCGCCCGATCTGCAGCGTGGGTTCAGTGGCGTACACCTGCCCCTTGAAGCCCGTGTCTTCGGTGATAAAAGGTAGAGCCATCATGCATGTGTAGTTGGAGATGAGGATCACGTCTAGTTGTGAGAAGTCTACAACCTTGTCCAGAGGTGGACAAAATTCTGGGATGCTGTCCACGAAAACACGCCCACAGCATTCTTTTAATTCCTAAGTAAAAACAATATAAAATTACTAAACATTAATTAAATTTAAAAAATAAGAAAAAAAAAAGAATTACACCTAGATGAACAAAAAATGAAATGTAACAATTTAAGGGGATAGACCCGATGTGGCATAAATAATCAACCTGCCCGCCATTTTGATATGTTTTCGTAATTGCGGCCTACAATGAAAATGGTATGTATGGAAGGACACATAGACAAACAATGTTCAGCAACACGATGCCCCAAAGTGCAACATTTTCGAGATTTTTGAAGGTAAACTACAAGTGTGGAGTACAACGACCACATAAAAAATAGCCCTTTACATGTCTAAAGGCGTTAATTATTACTATTACTGTTTATTGAAAGAGAGTAGGTAAATTACATACTACTAGAAGCATGAGAAAACTATTCTTTGACATAACACAGCATTTCGTTGCGATGCAAAGCTTACTTCTCATTTGCATAATAATAATCAACCTGGAACGATTATTTGGATACAATTAAACGTCTATACATGTAATAAGTCTATTTTTAATGATTGTTGTTTTACTCATTTGTCGATGTTTGCCTTCAAATGTTCTGTGTTGCGGAACATTGTTCACCTATATTATGTCCTCTATCCATTCATACCACTTACATTGTGGGCATTATTAACAAATATCAAAATGGTGGGCAGGTTGATGATAATTATGCCACATTGGTTCTATCCCCTTGAATTGTGTTATTAAGTTTGTTCATTTTCAATTGGGTATGTATGTCACCAATAAAAAGTAGAACCCTAGACAAACAAAGCCGTCATTTTATCTAAAAGTAATGTGTAGAAAGGATCGATTGACGTGCCGAGGGACACTTGTGTTGTTCAATGTTGGTAAACAAACCCCTTCAAGAAGTGGATCGTTGAGATGTGGTGGTGTGTAGTTGGGCAGCGAGGCGAGGCGCGTGCTGGGCACGGGCGGTAGCGGCAGGAAGTTCAGCACCGAGTGCGCCGACAGCCCACAGTCCAGCATGATCAAAAGCTCTTTGAACGACAGCACGAAGCACGGTTTCGCCGCATCGCTGCTCAGGCAGTACTGTCGATAGCAAGGAACTACTGCTTATGGACACTCAGTCATACACAAACCTTCGAACTAACTTGGTTACCGGCTACTACTTACGAGCTTCATCTTGTATACTGTATGGCCTATATCAAACAGATTTCATTATATAAGCAGTGCCTCGAGTTTTGAATGGAAAGAAGGCTCAGCTTTGAACGACAGCAAATAGCACCATAATTATTATAGGCTCTGATTGTCACTGTTTCAAAATCAAACTATTTTAGACATTTCTAGATCAACAGCATTTGACAACAAAACGCAGAATATAAATAAAGAAAGCGCAGTGTTGCCCTTGCAAATCGACTGTCAAACCAACTAAAAGTTAGAAACCAAGTCTTTTGGCGTGTGGTCAAAATAAAAACTCCAGTCCAGTCGATCTTGAAGTGCAGCGACGTGCTTTAATGCACACGAGAGACCGCACACGCACACTTTTAACGCAACTTGACTATGATATTAACATTTTTATATATAAACAATTAAATACTCGTCACAAATAGAAAACGATACGTTATAGGTACTGTACTTGTTTATATACCTATTCAACACTAATTAAGTAACAATCTACTATCTTTTACGAATAAGCAATTATTAAAATTACGAAAATCTGATAGTACAGATTTACCCAAAAACGAACGCTAGGCCCTCATCGCCTACCTAAGCTATTCGATACTGAGCTCCAGGTAACCAACGAGGTCAAATGCCTGGGAGTTATCCTGGATAGTAAGTTAAACTGGAGCAGTCATCTTGACAACAAGCTAGACATCATCATCAGCCTGCATCACCTTTTGGCAATGCAGGAGGATGATAGGTAAGAAGTGGGGCCTATCCCCCAAAATTATACTTTGGCTTTACTGTGCGGTAATCCGACCCATGATCACCTACGGGGCAGTAGTCTGGTGGCCCCGCACCAAATTAATAACTGCCATAAACAAGCTGCAACGTATGCAAAGGCTCGCCTGCATGGCGATCACAGACTGCATGAGGACAACTCCGACCGCAGCCCTCGAAGCCATACTAGGGCTTTCGCCGCTCCAACTGTTCATTCAGCAGGAAGCAACGACGACGGCGCAGCGGCGGCGGTCCGCCTCAATACGCTACAACTCTGGGGTAAGAAGTACACGCAACATACTGCGGCACTAGAGGGACTCCAAAGCGAGTTCCCCCTGGTGAAAGCTGTTAAGGATCGAGTACCCAAACAGTACTTATTCGATAAAAATACAAAATCCTACTCCATGAGGACCACCGCTGCGAGGGACTTAGCCCTGCAGAATTACGGATCTTCACGGATGGATCCAAAACAGGTACTGGCACCGGAGGATCAAAATATCCACTTAGCCGTACCCTTGGGGGCCCACAACACTGTCTTTCAGGCAGAATGCATGGCAATCTCCCTGGCGGCATCAGCCATCTTGGCTCGGGAGGTAAGGGATCAATCCATCCGCATACTCTCTGACAGCATGGCGTTGCTGCTGGCATTAAGGAGCCACACGGTCAATTCCGGGTAGAGATGGGTAACTCAGGAATGATAGATATAAAAAAGATATGTATCAATCCGTTCTGATCACTCACTCTTTATATCAGTTCAAATCCGAATGTATCAGTGTATCTTTTACAACTCGTTCAATCGTCATCCTTTTGTACCTTTTTTTTTTTTTTTTTGGTGGGTGTAAAATCATCGAATAACCCCTCCCGCTCTTGGGCAGAGCGAAAGGGAGTGTCAGACTTCTACTGACTAAAAACCACCCATGTTCCTTCTTCGCCCTCTATGTCGAGGCCGCGATAACCGTTGGACTACCCGCGGCCCCGACAGGCGTCGGCCCTTTCGGGCCCCTCCCATGTTGCTGACATCTCTTTGAGGCGCGCGTGGAACACGAACGCGCCGTCGACACGGCCTGTTTTCGTCGTGAGACGGACGGACGGCGAGTTAGCCCATCACTCACCGTCCACAGGCCCGCGTCTACGGTGGCCGGAGGTCATCGCGGGACCCCCGACGCCCGGAGCGCCTCCCGCGGCGGCTGGGACGAGAGGTTCTCTCCCTCTCGCGTTCCGCCACCTCCTTCGCCAGCATCACTGCTTCGCAGAAGGAGGCGACGGCGTCCCATTCCTCCTCGCCCCGGACCATGGCTTGCACCAGGGCCGGGCGCGAGAGGTCGCCGCCGCCGATCGCCGCTACGAGAACACGGCGGGGCTCCGCCCAAGCGGGGCACACCTCCACTGTGTGCTCCACCGTGTCCTCCGGCCGATCCTCGCAATGGTGGCATCCGGGCGTTTCCTCCCGCCTGATTCGGTGCAGGTACCTCCCGAAACAATCCTTTTGTACCTGTGTCGCACACAAGTTTGTATGAGCCTATGAGCGGCTGGCGACACGGTGTCTCTTCGGAAAGCCCAGACATCTCTTTCGCACCTCCCTACTTAGAATGTTCTGTCGCACTTTCTCAATACCGAGAATAAGTGTTTGACCATTATAAACTGATATACGTAGTACAAAAAGATAAATAAATAACTATTACTGGTGCGTAGGGCTTAAAGTCGTAAAGCGGTACGTGAACATTGCAAGTATTACTGGTTTCCTTTTGTCTAAAAGTGCCTAAAGTAAACAATGCAAACTAATTTCGGTCATAAAGTTATTGCTATTACGATCAAGATAGAAAAAAAAGGTAAAAAAAATATTTTCGATTTAAAAAATTAAATTCAATATTTATTTAGTTCAAGCTTGACCTGCGTCCGCGTCCGAGCGTTAGGTATCGTACGGGATCGGGTGATAGGATAGGTATTGTTTTGTTTTTGTTGCATCGACATTTAGTGTAAATAATTTTAGTGGAATAAACTGTTTTATTGGACTAATGGTACTTTAGTTTAAGTGTAAATAAATTTGTACAGGTGTTATAAATATTAACAAAAAAATGTTAGGTTCACAAAAACGCAGTGCAGTTTGGAACCACTTTGAGGAAGTGGAACCAAAAAAAGCAAAATGCCTATATTGCGCTAACATTCTCACCTTACCGGCTGGAAATTGTGGCAACCTGGGTAGACATTTAATTAGTAAACCCCCCTCAGTACCACTCGTTACTGACAGGCAGCCAACGCAGCAGACACCTGAAGCCTCGCGGGAGACACTTGCGCCAACGTCAACTGCGACAGAATGTGCCACGTCCAACGCCCCTGCCCCCGGCCCATCCTCTGTTGGGTTACCTCCTCATCAGCCGTCTATCAGAGATTATGCGCACAGCACTAAATCCATGCCGCCTCGGCGTGCTGAACTTTTGGATGAACAGCTTGTGCGCTTGATTGCGAATGGTTATTATTCCTTCAGTATGGTGGAGGACGAAGAATTTAAAAAGTTTGTAAAAATGCTGAATCCAGGGTACAAACTGCCAACAAGAAAAACACTGTCGCAGTCATTAATTCCCAAAATGTGCAGAAAGCAAGAAGAGAAGGTGAGGCACAATATAGAAAATGCCAACGCAGTCTGCCTCACGACTGACGACTGGACATCAGATAACAATGAAAGTTACTTAGCTGTTACGGCTCATTACGTTCTCTCTACATCAGAGACAACAAAATTACATGCAAAACTGGGATGTGTGGAGTACAACGAAAGGCACAACAGCGAAAATCTCACAGAATTTTTGAAAAATATCATGCGGGATTGGAATATTGAAAACAAAATTACCGCAATCGCCAGTGATAACGCCGCCAATATTACAGCAGCTATAAGAGAGGGTGACTGGCGGCAAATTCCATGCTTTGCCCACACTCTGAACCTTTGCGTCCAGTCCGCGTACAGCATATAGCACCAATTATAATAAAAGTCAAAAGCATCGTGGAGTTTTTTAAGCGCTGTTCCCAAGCGAACCAAAAATTGCTGACAATGCAGAAAAGACTAAAAACAAGATGTTCCAACCCTTAAACTAAAACAAGATGTCGCCACCAGGTGGAAGTGGTGGAACTCTACGACCTGCTACATCGATTTATCTCCACGAAAGATGCAATAATATCGACGATAGCTCTAACCAGACCTGACCTCGCACTCACTGATTACGAATGGCTAATAATCCAATCTGTTCTCCCTGTTTTAAAACTGTTTTATGACGTAACAGTCGAAGTGAGCGGCGAAAAAAATGTGTCATTGGCTAAGGTCATTCCATTGTGCAGAATAATGCTGGGTCACATTAGGGGCAGGCTGCTTGAGCAAAACTCGGATGGTAATAATGTTTTACCAGAAATAAAAAATTTAATCGAACACCTAAACAAAGATCTGAATCGTAGATTCGGTCACATCGAATCGAATATATAAAAAACGCGGAATCTACAATTCTGGATCCGCGTTTTAAGAATAAGGGATTCCAGGACTCGAGATTATTCGACAGGGCTATGAGAGACTTAAAACTTAAAATTGGACGAAGTTTCTCAAGGACAACAACAACGCCAGCGGTAGAGCCAGTGCAACCTGAACCGGGCCCTAGTCACTCAATTCGGTTTGAGTTTGACCAAGAAGTGGTAAGACAAACACCAGATTATCCAACGGCAGCAGAAATCGTTGAATTAGACTAATACCTTCATGAGCCGCTTTTAAACCGTATGGAAGACCCTTTAAAGTGGTGGCACGCTCGGAAGCACATAATTATATCCTCTGCTATTTAATTATATAATGAAAAGTCATAATCTCGTCGCCACGTCAGTCCCTTGCGAGAGGATATTTTCGAAAGCGGGATATACGTTGAATGAACGTAGGAGACGATTGACGTCAAAAAAGGTTTCACAACTCCTATTCATAAGTTGCAATTCTGGCATGTAAATAGGTGTAGGTAAACAACTGTAAATAAGTAAGTATAGGTATGTGTAAAAAACTAGATATAATAAGTACTTAAGTACATGTAAATAATGCTGTAATTAATTATAAAAAGATCACTACATATTTACTGATTTATAGATACGCCAACCTATGAATTTTATTTTAAATTAATAAATGCAACTAATATTCCTAGAAATAACTCCACGTCATAGGTTGCCAGTCCTAAGCCTGGAAAAGTATGAAGGGAAATCGGTAGTCTATAGGTACACTTTATTACTACAAATAAATAAAAACTATACCTACCTAATCTACCAATATTGTATTCGTTAGTCATTAATTTAATTGTAATTAAAAATATGCTCATCGTCGTTGATGCGAAGCGGGTTGAAAGTGATTCTTTTAAGCCCTTGGGAGAAGCGCTTTCAACTGAAAGCTGTCAAATTATTACAAATAAACTAGTTAACTGAGAGCAAGCCTAGCTATTGCCATCAACCAATGTAATCGGGAGTAAGCCTATTGCCATCTCCGTCGGGGCTGCGGGTTGTTCGAAAGAGATACCGCGGCCTCGACACAAAGGGCTAAGAAGGAACATGGGTGGTTTTTAGCCAGTAGAAGTCTGACACTCCCTACCGCTCCGCCCAGAGTAGGTAGGAGTCTGATGATATCCCACCCAAAAAAAAAAAAACTGGCCAATTGCAAGTCGGACTTGCACGTGAGGGGTTCCGAACCGCGCCTGCATCAATGGCGCGCGGAGGCGCTGCGCCGGGGGGTCACTCCGCTGCCGCGGCAAATTGCTGCGCGGCGGACAGACCTGGAGACAGCGACTGTCGCAACCCCGTGCAGGGCACGCCACGATAGTGGCGGTAAGTCCCCTCTTTGAGGAGTGGCTTGAGAGGCGCCACGGCGCCCTCACCTTCCGTCTGACGCAGGTCCTCACCGGACACGGTTGTTTCGGGAGGTACCTGCACCGAATCAGGCGGGAGGAAACGCCCGGATGCCACCACTGTGAGGATCGGCCGGAGGACACGGTGGAGCACACAGTGGAGGTGTGCCCCGCTTGGGCGGAGCCCCGCCGTGTTCTCGTAGCGGCGATCGGCGGCGGCGACCTCTCGCGCCCGGCCCTGGTGCAAGCCATGGTCCGGGGCGAGGAGGAATGGGACGCCGTCGCCTCCTTGAAGCAGTGATGCTGGCGAAGGAGGTGGCGGAACGCGAGAGGGAGAGAACCTCTCGTCCCAGCCGCCGCGGGAGGCGCTCCGGGCGTCGGGGGTCCCGCGATGACCTCCGGCCACCGTAGACGCGGGCCTGTGGACGGTGAGTGATGGGCTAACTCGCCGTCCATCCGTCTCACGACGAAAACAGGCCGTGTCGACGGCGCGTTCGTGTTCCACGCGCGCCTCAAAGAGATGTCAGCAACATGGGAGGGGCCCGAAAGGGCCGACGCGACGAGTTATCGCGGCCTCGACATAGAGGGCGAAGAAGGAACATGGGTGGTTTTTAGTCAGTAGAAGTCTGACACTCCCTTTCGCTCTGCCCTAGAGCGGGAGGGGTTATTCGATGATTTTACACCCACCAAAAAAAAAAAAAAGACTTCTTATAGGTTTTCCTGTAATCTATAAATAGCCCGTAAGACCGCCCGCCCGCCCGCCTGTGCCGTAAGATTTATACCTCGGAATCCAGGACCGGTCAATGAATCTTCATAAAAACTTTTGGACTGCATTGGTAAAAGTCCAAATAAAGAAGTTAAAAAAAAATTACACGCACTTTTTTATTTTTTTAATTTGACTTTTTATTGAAAAATTAGAGGGACAAGGGAAAAATATGTTTAGAGCTAATTAATAATATTTGCACCGTAACTTTATTGTTAATTTATTAATATTTCGCAATAAATTACGAGTTACAACAAAAAAAAATTAAAACGTATCTACCTTTATACGAGCAATTTTTGTAATATTAGTTTAATCTGAATCTCGGATACGGCTCCAACGATTTTCGTGAAATTTAGTATGCAGGGGGTTTTGGGGGCGATAAATCGATCAAGCTAGTTTCATTTTAAAAAAAAACACTTTTCACAAAAAAAACCAAACACAAACGACTTCGTTTTTTCGTTTGTCCCTCTCATTTTTCAGTAAATTATTAAATAAAAAAATAGGGAGCACGCAATTTTTTTTTTTAACTTCTTTATTTGGGCTTTTACCAATGCAGTCCAAAAGTTTTTATTAAGATTCATTGACCGGTCCCGGATTCCGAGATTTTACAAAGTTTATGCCTTACGGCACTCCACTAAGGTTTGACAAATAACTGTACTTGTTTTTTTCAAAATGTTAGGCTCAGTAGTTTCAGAGATAAGGGGGGGGGGGAATGATCGGACAGACAAACAGACAGACACACGAGTGATCCTATATTTCTATAAGGAGCAAGCCTATTGCCATCAACCCATGTAATAAGGAGCAAGACATTCAACGCATCTTTTCATCATCGATGGTAAAGTTACTCGTGTGTATGTAATAGGTACATGGACATGTTTATCACGGGGAAGCTCTTGGGTGTTGTGTTTGTTTGGTAGGTACATTTTCGCATCAGAATGACTAATAATTGCACGTAATTGCATTATAATTTGCTGGAATTAGAAATTTATTACAATATCATCATTTAAAATTAACCACAAATATGTACGGGTAGGTTCGTAGAAAAGTTAGCGTCATGTTTTACGTACTTTGAATAAATTTACATACGGAAGGTAGTGACTTAGTGACACGGTGAGCAATAATTACTCGTACAAGTTGACGGTGTGAGTGTACGCGTGTCAGTCAGTCAGTGGGTCCCGTCTAGTCTCCTGCACCATACGTGTCAGTCGGTCAGCTGCGCGCGAGTGAGGGACATCGCACAGCTCCCCAAACCTACACCGCACACACCCGACGCACCCCGAGTCACAGTTCGCAGTGGCCAGCCAGCCGCCGATAGAGCCACCCGCGCACATCATGGCCGAACAGTATGGCCGCACCGTTAAGTACACGCGGCAGCAGGTCGCGGAGAAAAACAACCGCTATGACGCCGCCGTCATCATCGACAACGTGGTGTACGACGTGACCGAGTTCATGGACGACCACCCGGGCGGAGGACACGTGCTGATGGACAACGCCGGCAAGGACGCCTCGCAATGCTTCGCCGACGTGGGCCACAGCGACATCGCGTTGGACTGGCGCAAGCAGTTCGTGGCGGGCGAGGTGGTGGACGAGGATCGCTGGGAGGTGGTGAAGCGCCCCGTGCCGCCCGAGCCCGAGGACGAGCCGCTCACGCTGGGCGCGCTGCTGAGCGTGTGGGGCCCGCCGCTGGCCCTGGCCGGCCTGGCCGCGCTGCTCTACTCCTTCCTGTTCGCGTAGCCACTGTTGCCCACTGTTGCGCAGTACAGCTTACGCGTACTGATACACCCGATCGGAAATGTGCAACTTTGAGACATTGGCAGTGAAGCCACGGGTTAAGGGTTGGTTTGAACAATTATATGAAATGAATGCAAGTTAATTGTAATCGCGGCGGTCTGACACGTGAGCGTGGCGACGGGGCGAGTCAGTCGGCGGCCGGTGGACTCCTGGACTCCTGGACACTCGTGCGGTGACGCGATCGGTGGGTTTTTGTTTATGTGCATGTGGAGAAAAGAAAATCATTGTAATTAACAATATCTTAATACTTTGTGGAATAAAGGTTGTGTTTTTTATAAAAGTAGACACGAGGAGTTTCTTATTAAATACACGATGCGACAGTACAATGTAAAGTAACTGTGTACATAAATTAAAAACTATAAAACAAACTAACAAGAAACTAAAAAAGGGCATCGAAATACTGCTCCTCAACGCTGTCAGCCGGTAATGTGGCCAAAAAACGCTTAGCCTCTGGCCAAGATAAAGCCAGCCCTTGGGTCACGAGAAGCGTCAACTAAGCGTTTAGAAATTTCCTTAAACAGGCTATGAGCACTCGGACCTCAATATTAGTTAATTATGTAGTTAGATTTGCTTGAAGTTTTTCTACACGAATTGTACATGTAACGCACAATAATTTTAGAGACGTAGGTACATGCGCAGTATGTGCACATTAAAATGTTTCTGGTGTAAGCTATGTGTGTGTATGAAGTTCACGGTGGTGTTGTGTTGTGGCACGGGGGGCGTGTGGTCGCCTGTCGATGTCGCTGCGCTCAAGGTGAGCCGCTCCTCTCACGTGCACTAATATGTAGGTACAAACACCACCAGCTAGCAGCCTACCCGCTTACACGTCCTTCCTAACCTAAATGATTGAAGTTGAATATAGGTAGGTACCTACTTACCTACTTCGATGATCCTAATTAATTACCTATTGTTTACAAACGATGACAAGTTCAATTTATGTGGGTCATTAGGTAACATTTAAAATAAACATGGAGGTTAGGTGAGGCCTCACCAGGTCGTAGATATTTCGATAGATTACCTACCTTAATACTAACATACTGCAAACATATTAATTTCTGTTATAGACAAAGTATCAATGAACACTGAAGTGTTTATTAAGGTACTTTACTAAATTAGTCCTAATGATAGAGACTTCATATTCTAGGACGTTGACATAAGGTAAGAGATGTTGTGAGATGCAGGTTGTATAGGTTGTCGTGTACCAGACAAGCCGCAGACAGTCTGAGGCTCTAGGTGGCTGTACACCTATAAATAAGTGAGTAAGTGCTCATTGCGAACTCACAAATGGAACAGGTCCTGCCTGACAAGGTTGAGTGCTCCCCGCTCCCCGCTCACCGCTCCTGCATGCACCCGCACCATTTCGCCGCCTCCTACCAAGTTATGATTAGCGTTACTTACTCAGAATGATGTCGTATGTTAATCATATCGACACAAATAATATTGACTTAAAACGACGATAAACGCTTCGTTGCTCTCCATAGTCACAAGGCGCGGATGTAAACAGGTTTGCAATGCAGAGCAGACGTGGACGGAAATCTCCGAGGATACAGAAGCTCGAAGGAAAAGGAAACCCTTTCCTACAGCGGGAGATAATGAAGTCTACTGTTGTGGGCTGCATCCACTCCTAAACTGTAAAGTCTATTGATTATTCTGAAAATCTAACATACCAGAGGCGCGTTTGCACCCTCTTAACTTCGCGTATTTTTACGGTCGCGAATCTTGGGTATTTTCTTAACATTTGACCTGGCTGACTTGCAAGTTGTCAAAAAAAAAGTAGTTAAAAAACTAAAAAACCCGACTGAAAAGACTAAAAAGCAAATAACAAGCACATTTTAAATTAAACAAATATTTGGAAGCAGGCGGGGTTCATTTGATTATTAAATTATGAAATGAAAATAGAATGGACCACGCCTGCTTCCAAGTTTTGTTATTTACTTACTTTTTTTATTTCTAACTTTTTAGTTCTTTAGTGTTTGTTCTTTCATTGGTCGCGTAAAATACTTCGCAGATGATTTAACTTTTGTGTTTGTTTATAGAATTTGTGACTTTGAATTTATTTTAAACATATAAGTAGGTGTCATATATTTTTGTAATCTCCTTTTAAAACCCTTCATTTTTATACCCTATTCGATGGTCATGGTTTTTTTTTATTTTTTCAAATCCACGATTTGGCCCCCAATACCAGCAATTATCTTTGTTTTTTTAATTTTAATGTAACCAGTGACACTCGCGCCATCAAGATAGATCTAACGACGTATATTTCATTCAAATCCCTTTATCCGTTTAGGAGTTATGAGGGAACAAAAAAACGGACATACATACATACATACACGCCAAACACATAACCCTCCTTTTGGGCATCGCCGCAGTCGGGTAAAAACGTTTGGATTTCGCGGGCTGCCCTGGCACTGGTTTCCCTGCTTCTAATTGAACTTTGCCTTGCTTACGGTCGGTTTAAGAAGAAAAAAGCAACAATTAATACTTTTGTACCTAATTGCTTTCATTTGGGCTTTGATTTGAGTAATGAAGGGTCGCTGAATTGAATATAACCTTTTTATTTTTTTATTTACAAGTTTACTTAATGAACACTAGAGAATGACACCATCTTGTTGTACATGACAATAATGAGTTACGTAGAGTATATTATAATAACTAGTTTCTGTAGGCGCTGTAAATGTGACGCCCTTTTTCGATTCTGAGATGTTGCTTATTCAGTATTTATTTCGAGAATTGCCGTGTCAGCATGAGAGATGATTCCGGTTGTAATGATAGTGGTTATCAGCTGGAGGCGCAGTGGCGTGCGGCGCGCGGGGCGGGGTACGCTGCCCGAGGCCCCGAGCTGTAAGCGTGCGCGCCGCCCGACTGGCTCACCGACAGTACGCCGCTGCGCTCCGAACAGGCCGCGCGCGACAACATGGCCGGCCGACAGTTCACTCGGGAGGAGGTCTCCAAGAAGACCAGCAAAACTGAAACCGTATTCATCATCGACAATGTCGTGTACGACGTCACCAAATTCCTGGACGAGCATCCCGGCGGGCACGAGGTGCTGGTGAACGTGGCCGGCAAGGACGCCTCCGAGGACTTTGACGACGTGGGCCACTCGCTGGACGCCAAGGAGCTGATGCAGAAGTACGTAGTGGGCGAGCTGGTGGAGGCGGAGCGCGTGCACGTGCAGAAGCGCCCCATTTCGTGGGAGGACAGCAACAAGCAGGACGCCGAGACCAGCTTCACCAGCACCTGGAAGTTCCCCGTGCTGCTGGGCGTCGTGGTCACCCTGCTCTACACCTACCTGTTCGGGTAGCGGCTGTGCGTGCTGTGTGTCAGTGCTGTGTGTCAGTGTCTCGTGCGAACTGCGACCGTTACAGACTGCTGTTAGGTGTATGTTACGAGGTTTTGTGTATTATTTATATATTATTATTGTGATATTTAATAATTAAAGTCATTTTATAACGTTCACGGTTGTTTTATCACCCCCCCCCCCTCCCCCGACAGGCGAGAGTGGTCCCGTGAACCGGTCTCGGCCATGTTTTGCTCACGCACCACAACACACTCGTGTGCCCAAAACACAGATCCCAATAAGTTGCATCACTGCTATACATATTACGTAAAATTGTTGTATGTATCCGCGTCGCACCAACATCAGTGCGATGTGTTTTTTTATGATAAACTGATAACTTGCGATCACGTTTTGTGTTAAGTAACAACAAGCCCGGCTGTTACCTTGCATGTTGTATGGAATAATGGCCCACACGTCGAGCGATTAATTGTTTACTTATCAGGAAAACGGTGTGTCATTCATTTAGTACCTCACCAACCTAACTCTAAAATAATGATGTTGATGATGTATGATGTTTGTGAAGTAAAGACTTATGAAACCTAAGACACAAGTACACAACACCATAACGAGGTGAGACTCCGTGAGACGTGATTCAAACATAATACCGAGGCTTCTTACCACTGCTCGGGATTCAGGACTGGGTTATTCTTTTTACCCGACTGCCAGGAAAGGGTTATGTTTTTAGCGGGTGTTTTTTTTTTTTTTTAACAAAAAATAAAATACAAAAAAGTAAAAAAAAAAACTTAGTTTTTTAAATTTAGTTCTAAAGTCGGTGGCAACAAAATGTGTTTCATTTTTTGTTAAAATGTTTTTATTTAGGTAGTTAGGTAGGTACCTAGTTTTTCTTCACCCATGGAACTCTCTGGTCGATGACTCCTCCGTCCTGGCAGCCTCGCTGCTCAAGACTACGCCGACACAGCTTGACGCTTTGACGCTTACGAACTACCTAGATTTATAATATTTGGCATAGACAATCCACGCGGCGTGGTTTATATTTAGCTGTGGAACAATGCATCTACTCGAATTAAAGAATCGCGGTGAGTGCTAACGATTTGTTTAGGTACCCGCAGTTGGGTAGGTACTGGTGCTTATATACTGGGAACGTACTATGATCATTTCATGATAAAACGATGATATCGTCTTTAAGGTCGAATTGGTGGCGTTGCTGTGTAAACTGTTACATGTTAGGAATGTTTACTGACTTTAAAAATATGATTCTAATTAGAAAAAATATTGGATACGCATTTTTTGTTTTATCGAATCAATAAAAATTGACGAAGATAGAACGCGTCAAAGATTTGAGTGGGGGATTGTGACTCCACTGACTGCTAAAGAATGTCATACAAATGTTTCAGAAAATGACGACACACGAGTTTTCAAAGCACTGTATCGTCTTTATTGTTTCTTTACGTGAAAAAAGGAAAAATACGTGTCCAATATTTTTTGGAAATCTATCTGACGGACTTATTAGATTTTTTCAAGTACCTACCCCATTATTATTATTATAAAACAATGACTAATTATTTTATTCTAAGTTAGATATATTTTGAGAGGCTGAATCCAATTGTGTACCTGTGAGAACAATATACCGAAATTTGACTATTTTGCTTCACACAGAGTAATAAAATTAACATAATGTACCTACTTCAGTAGGTATTTAGATAACAGATTGGTAGTTAACCTTTGCCTGTCTGTTATTTGAACAGTTCGCTCATGGCCATGGGCCGCCGCGAGAACACTCTCATTTATGAATAATCTATCACTCACAAAAAAACTTATGTAGTATCTACACCACTGAAAGTAAGTGGAATGAGAAGCAATCAGAACCAAGCTGTTCGTATCTGTGATACCGGTAAGCTGTTAGAAAATATCATTAGCAGTCCAGGGAGCGGCACCGGTGAACTGGGTAGCGCGGGCGCGCGGCGTTGCACGAGAACATCGCTCATTTATCAATTTAAGAGGCCCGACGACGGTGTGCCCTTCTCGCTCACTCACTCCTCCACTGTCTACTGTCGAATAAATATTGACCACTTTCCACCCGGGCTCAAAATGGCAGGTGTACTATAGCGAATTACATTATACTAGGTACTTACCTTAAAAAACTTTTTAACAAAAAATAAATGATTGATATGATTTTTCTTCAAAACTTTATTTTTAACTTTTTTTGTTTTATTTTAAAATTCCCTATTATTCCATAAAGCATTCACAAAATCATTAACAAAAAAATAAACTTAAAGATAAAAGAACCAACAAAAAAGAAGTAACTTTACGCCCTCTGCATACGGTCGAAATTACAATATTAATTGCCACTGACGCCGCGCGCGGACTAACTACCTACAGAATGTAAGTAGGTACCTACTAGAATTTACGCGACTCAAGGTATATCACAGTTATAGCGAGGTTTCCCGAAGATTCTAGATGACCGACGTTACAATATGAACAATATTGTAGCCCACAACGCTGCACGCTGTTCACAAGAGACGCTGTTACCAATAGACAGACATGAAATTTCTTTCAGCCATCCCAGTCCATTTACTATCATTTATTGAGAAGTTCCGTTGCCTATCCGAAGTTCTTCATCAGATCTTCACAAAATTGAAGTGAGAAACTCCGAGAAAGTACTCTTCCAAAAACTGCTCAAATAATTTCAAGTGTGCCTATAAAATTTGAAGAGTATTCTCTATTTCTCCAGGATCCCATCATCAGATCCTGACTTGGTGATCATGGGACCACCTGGGAAGTATAATCCTTCAAACACATAAAATAAAATCGAAATCGGTCCAGCCATTATCGAGTAATCGGGGAACATACATAAAAAAAAGATCGCCAACGAATTGATAACCTCCTCAAAACTCAAACTCACTTAACTTTTCACTTTTGTGATAAAATAATCAGGTCTCCTGTTTTTCTTTATTGAGGTTACAAAAGCTTCAGTCCTCTTTTCGATTTTGTAAACGACTATTTAAGCTGTGGCCTAATTTCACCCACAGGTGACACCAGTGGGTGAAATATAGTTGTCAAGAAACCAACGCCATCTTGTAATTATTTTAGAGAACTTGAACTCTAACGTTCACAGGAAAATGGAACTTAAGGTATCCATGCAATTTTGCAGGTGACTGTACCTATAAAGTACCGTACCTCAAGTAAAAACAAAAGTCCACTGCGTTGTACGGCAAAAATGGTGGATGTAACATTATGGACGGTTCGGCAGGTGAAGCGAAGATACGAAGAAATGGGGAACCGTGAAATGGAAAATAGAAGAATAAGTTCACTTTGCCCCACCAAGCCACCCCACTGGTTGGGCAAACAAAGTGGAATGCCTAAAGTTTGTAGTTGAATTAGCCGCACCGCACTTAGTGAAGCAGATTCAACTAGTTTAAAATTTAGAGTATTCTGCCCCACTAGGGGTGGCACTGAAAGAGTTAGTGTTACCTAGTAGGTTTGGTCATAATGTATTTTTTTTGCTTTAGTATGTTATTGAACTCAACCCGATGAAGCCCAGGACCTCGGGAGGCTGCTAAGAAGCCGCAGACTAGGTACCTCCTATCCATGAAGGCCATGAAATAGGCCCTGATGGAAGAATGAGAGAATATTCCATAACATCGCTGCCGAAACCTCATCTTTAGTATTGAGGCTATACCACTTTGAAACGTATATGTCGCAGGGAAATGAGAATATCAGGGATTTCACGAAATGTCTAGAGATATCACGAAATTCCGGTAGATGTCGGATATTCTACTGATTAGCTACTGATATGACAAAATACCAATATAAAAGTAGAGATACGTCATTTCACTAAACTAAATGTAGTGAAATAAGGCGCCAAACATACAAATAAATGTTAAGTTAAGTTCTGACACCAGGCTTGGCTATAACCATACGATAAACAAGAAGAATTTCAGCAATTTATTAACCAGCAAGGTACGTTAATAATCAAACATTTTTTGGTTCTTATCTTTTTAAGTTAAGATAGTTAGTTAACGTAACTAATGTTTAATTTCATAGAAAGTCGAGGAATTTAGCTGTAATAAGTGTTTTTAAAACTCTGACTTGAGACTTCTAAGTATATAATTCTAGGAAAAAATGCAATTTTTAAAGTGTGGTTGTGGTATTAAGTGTTAAGCCTTTGTAGTTTTTCTTGTAAATACAGTGGCCAAATGGCTGCTAGAATGATATTGACGTGAACTGTCCTGCCATACGTGTTAGATGGTTGTAGCACTGGCAACAAACATTGCCATTGGCTGGCGGACTTTGTGCTACACTGTGGGTATTGTATGTGCACAATGCACACTCATCGTGACGGGTAGATTTTTTACGAACATCAACCAAATTATTACATAGATTAGGTCATTCGAACGTACGTCAGTGTACCTTGAGCAGGGCTAGCGCATCAAGTACCTACTGGTTTCTTCACGAACACGGAAGTTTGTACCTATGTGCCGAGATTTTAAGTAGTGGAGCTACAGATCTAAGACGAGCAAAGAAAAAAAAATCTGCCAAGTGCATGTCGGACCAGGCACAATGTAGGGTTCCGTAGAGGCCCATCAAAATATGTGAACTTACTAAACTGATTAGCCAACCTGCCTACCTGCCTCCGAACGATGATTTTTATTGTAAAAATAAAACAAACATACATTTTCAGTTTTGAAACCTGCGCTCCCATACATTATGTATAGGAAAATATTTAATACAATACATTTTAGAAGTTGGTCGACAGCCTATTACTCGTAAACTTGTGAAGCCTACTTAGCTGTGATAGTGTTTCTTTTATTTTCGTTATATATGCTACTACCATGAATTTTCTCACACGCCCAAACACAACCGAGTTTATTTTTTTTTATTTACACATACAGTCTTATCACAACTTTATATTAATTTCGTACCATTAAACCAAAGATGGTTTGTATTGGTCAAAGACTATTTGTGGTTTAATACTCTATGGTATTGGTACTCACATTCGCTTTAACAACAAAAAATAGACAATCACTAAAAATAAATATAAGTTAAGATGTAGGTACCTACATTAATAATATTTTGCACGCAACTACCCGTAAACATCTATCCGTAAGTGAGTGCTTGCTATTTGGGCGGTTGGGCCGCTCATTAGAAAGCCGGTTTTGGTCAACGTATCTTATACAGGTTGCTTCTTTTTATAGGTACTAAGTTGTTTATGCAGTTGTGGTAGTATTTTTGCTTAAAGTTTTCTGATTTATTTCGTCTTTTATGTTTTTTGGTATTTCGTTCATTATTGTGGGAATTAGATATTTTACTGTTCGCCTGCCATAATAATTTCTGGTCTGAGGTACTATAAGTTTATTATTGATGATACTTCTTGTTATTATTTTATGTGATATAGGTATTTGAATGCCTTGGTTATTAAATTGCTCAATTAAGAGGGCCATATCGATTCTGGTCTGTACTGGCAAAATTTTACAGTATTGAAATAATTCGATGACATTATCTTCATTATCTTGCCGGTTCTTCTCCTTAGGAATCGACCAATGCACCGAACCGTACCCCTTTTTACCGACATTTTATAAGTGCCCATGTAGGCCCATGTGAAATAAAAATATTTTGATTTGATTTGGACCCGTATACATTGGTATAGGTTGGCACACTTGAGTCTAACAAAAATTTTCACTTTAAAGCTTTATATTTCACAAACGAATACCTTAATCGAAAAACTGTCTCATACGGTTTTTCGAAATCGCAATGTTTTTTAGAGACCTATCCAACAACATCCCACACAGTGGACTTTGCGAGAAATAAACATCATCCCCACTTTAACGTCTACTGGAAATACCCCAAAAAGTTTTTTTTTTATATTTTACGTTAGCACTTTGTCGGCGTTACTTATTTATATATTCATGCCAAATTACAGCTTTCTAGTGCTAAGAGTCTTTGAGATATAGGGCGAACGGACATACAGACAGACAGACGGACATGGCGAAACTGACTACGGAACCCTAAAAGTCGGACTTGCACATGAAGGGTTCCGAACCATCGTAATAGGGAAGCCCTCTTTAATTCCTATTATTTCTTGTTATAGCGGCAACAGAAATACACATTTTGTGATAAGTTTGTTTTTCATAGTGTTTGTATGAATGACAAAATTATTTTTGCCGTTTTTTTAAATGTGATATATCTCAAATACTACTTACTATATCTCACTACTTTTAACTATAGCATATATTTTTTTTAGATTAGATAGGATTGACGAAAAAGGTTTTTTTAGTTTCAGTTTCATGTATGGGGAGACCCCCTAAATTTTTTATTTGTGTCAAAATCCGAAAGCGGTTCACAAAATCTACCTACCAAGTTTTAACTGTGTAGTCTTAATAGTTTCCAAATAAAGTGGCTGTGACATACGGACGGACAGACAGATGGACAGACGGCCCTACATACAGACAATATGGCGCGAAATCTTCCGGGCTACCGGTTCGGCTAGGTGTACCTCAAGGTTCAATACTGGGTCCGTTTTTATTCTTGGTTTATATTAATGATCTACCATACTATTTAAAGGGTTTTTGTGACGTTGTACTATTTGCAGATGATACCTCTCTTATCTTTAAAGTAGATAGGAATAGACACGATTTTGACGACGTAAACAGCACGCTATCAATGGTCACGGATTGGTTCACAATAAACAACCTTGTTCTTAATGCCAAGAAAACTAAAATAGTTAAGTTCGCTTTACCCAATGTTAGAAATCTAGGTCCCAGTATTATCCTCGCCAATCAGGAGCTGGAAACTGCCGACTCTGCTGTATTTCTGGGCATAACAGTCGATCCAAAATTACAATGGGGTTTACATATATCAAGCCTAGCGGGAAGGCTAAGTTCAGCCGCATACGCCGTCAGAAAAGTAAGACAATTCACTGACGTTGATACAGCACGGTTAGTCTACTTCAGTTATTTTCACAGCGTTATGTCATACGGTATTCTGCTGTGGGGCAAAGCTGCTGATATTCAAAATATATTTGTTCTGCAGAAGCGAGCGGTTCGTGCAATTTATCAGCTGGGTGCCCGAGTTTCTCTTAGAGATTTTTTTAAGGAGATTGGTATCCTCACTGTTGCTTCTCAGTTCATCTTTGCCAACATTTTATATATTAAACAAAATATCCACCTGTACACTAAAAACAGTGATATTCACAACTTTAACACTAGAAATAAGCATAAACTACGCGCTCCTTTTCACCGGCTTCACAAAGTTCATAATTCATTCGTCGGGCTTGGTATAACATTTTATAACAAACTGCCATCTTCTTTTCTAGACTTGCCATTTAATGCGTTTAAAGCCAAAGTAAAATCTAATCTTTGTTTAAAAGCGTACTATTCCATTAACGACTACTTAAATGATAAGAACAGTTGGTCGCTGAGTTGAACACAAGACAATGTTTGTTATTTATTTATGTTCTTTCTCCAAGATTAGTTTACTGATATGTTATGTCTTTTTTTTATTATTAATAAATACTTTTTTATACTTGCCTTACTATTGTATCGAGTCTGGTTCTTCTAACCAACCTAACAGACAGATGTGTGCTGGGGAGTTTGTTCCGCCACTTCTTCTTTCCAGCAAAAACACTAGGAAGTGTCGAAGGGGGGGCGTTTTGGGGGACTGTCTCTTGTAAATAAGTAAAGTAAAGTAAATTTTGACGTTCGAAAAGTGCTGACTATCAGCCTAGTTTGAATAAATGAGTTTTGATTTTGATTTTGATTTTGAATATGACGAATCTATAAGGGTTCCGTTTTATGCCATCCAGGTACGGAACCCTAAAAATTGTGGTTGAAGTAATTAAAAACCAGCTTTGCATTGCAGTGTAAGCATTTATGGATGAAAAAATTTTGCCAAATAAGAGGTGTTACAAAACTGAACTGATTCGTCTGCATCTGTGGCTTCAGCAAGTGTATAGCCAATAAATCGTTAGTCAATAGCCTTTAAATCGTTATTTCTACTTTACGCAGTTAGTATAGTTATAGTGGAGCTCACAGTTCCATATCTGGATTCAAAACAGTAGGCAGGGTCCTTCTTTCACCCTTCACCCTATTCATAGAGAAGAAGCTCAAAACAATCCAAGTTCTCCTTGGAGTAACTCATAGAAGAATTTCTTGTTTAGAAACTATATACATGTTGCTAACTATATGTGTATATGTTTCGCGTTATGTTTGACGCGAGGCCAAGAGAAAAAGCCAAAGGTTACTCGTAGATAATGCCTTGCGGCATTAAATCCGCCTATTGTGATGTTTCCCTGCATGAAGTACTAATAACAAAAAACATTTTGCTATATTTTTGGTTTTGTTTGTCTCATTTTTCGTCTGTTTGTTTCCAATCTCTGAAACGGCCGGACCGATTCTGACGAGTACATAATTACTGCCAGATAGCCGATGACATAAAAAAACGATTAGGTTTCTGGGTAAAAAATATCCTTAATAAATGAGCTGTTGTTAACAAAATCCGTTACTAATGTGTATTTTTTATTTTTAAAGTTAAGACCGAAGGTGGCAGGCAACAGATAATTTAATATAGGGGCCTCGCCATTCAGAAAAGGTAAATATGTATATCTACCGAATCTTTTATTTATTTCTCAGTTAAATAATATAATCAGAAACTGTTGATACACAAAAAATATCACGATAGCAGTGTTTTGTAAAAAACTCAAGGTTATCTCTTGATACTTTATATCTATTTTGATAGGTGGAAATATAATCGTTTTCTCTACGCTTTGCTTCGGTGATGTTTTATTCATTAGAAGAATTAGGTATGATAAATTAATTAAAATGGCTAATAAATTGTTTAAAAACATTAAAAATATTGTTTCTTGCAGTTTTCCGATTTTGATGGAAATTAATTAAGGCCTGGCACGCCTTATCACGCCTAAACAATATACACACCCTGGGAACAGCAGGTGACTACAGAATGTACAGAACTACCGAGTACCGCTGATCTACGCGAGTGATGACGTTACGGAAATCTTCAGTAGGAACAGGTTCGTACAAGTCGTTCAATATATTTGTACATTACATTAGGTACAACATTGTTTGCGATCGTCAAGTCACGATGGCGCTGCAATTCTTTTGAGATAATTATAAATAACTTATGATTAAGTTATAGTTTCGAATTTGATTTAATTTGATTAATTATTGATGAACGATTGAATACGCGGCCGTTCTAGAATGTGAAGCTAGCTGGAGCAGCGTTACCTGTTCCACCTCTTACAACGTGTACGCAGATCGATATAATTTCACCAGATAAGTTAATCTAGAGGACTTTGTACAGCTGCGCGTTGTGCTGCGGGTGAAGTCCACAAGTCCACAGAGAGTGCGGGGCCGGTTCACAGTCCAGAGTCCAAAGTCCGGAGCACTCCGGAGAAGAGCCGGTTTTCAGCTACACGGCTCTACAGATGTTTGGTGATCATCACAAACAGGTGACATTGGTGTTTTTTTCGCATGCTTAGCTCCCGTAGGTGAGTATATGTTCTGTGATGCTTAGCTGACGTGTTGCCGTGACCACTGCTCATACCAGTCACGCAGTTACATTGTCGTGTTGTTTGTTACAGCCACAATAATTATGTTCGTGTACGCGACGACAATAACAACTTTTTAACAAAAAATAAAACAATAAAAGTTTAAAATAAACTTTAGAAGTAAAATCAGTTTCGTTCATTATTGTGGGAATTAGATATTTTACTGTTCGCCTGCCATAATAATTTCTGGTCTGAGGTACTATAAGTTTATTATTGATGATACTTCTTGTTATTATTTTATGTGATATAGGTATTTGAATGCCTTGGTTATTAAATTGCTCAATTAAGAGGGCCATATCGATTCTGGTCTGTACTGGCAAAATTTTACAGTATTGAAATAATTCGATGACATTATCTTCATTATCTTGCCGGTTCTTCTCCTTAGGAATCGACCAATGCACCGAACCGTACCCCTTTTTACCGACATTTTATAAGTGCCCATGTAGGCCCATGTGAAATAAAAATATTTTGATTTGATTTGGACCCGTATACATTGGTATAGGTTGGCACACTTGAGTCTAACAAAAATTTTCACTTTAAAGCTTTATATTTCACAAACGAATACCTTAATCGAAAAACTGTCTCATACGGTTTTTCGAAATCGCAATGTTTTTTAGAGACCTATCCAACAACATCCCACACAGTGGACTTTGCGAGAAATAAACATCATCCCCACTTTAACGTCTACTGGAAATACCCCAAAAAGTTTTTTTTTTATATTTTACGTTAGCACTTTGTCGGCGTTACTTATTTATATATTCATGCCAAATTACAGCTTTCTAGTGCTAAGAGTCTTTGAGATATAGGGCGAACGGACATACAGACAGACAGACGGACATGGCGAAACTGACTACGGAACCCTAAAAGTCGGACTTGTACATGAAGGGTTCCGAACCATCGTAATAGGGAAGCCCTCTTTAATTCCTATTATTTCTTGTTATAGCGGCAACAGAAATACACATTTTGTGATAAGTTTGTTTTTCATAGTGTTTGTATGAATGACAAAATTATTTTTGCCGTTTTTTTAAATGTGATATATCTCAAATACTACTTACTATATCTCACTACTTTTAACTATAGCATATATTTTTTTTAGATTAGATAGGATTGACGAAAAAGGTTTTTTTAGTTTCAGTTTCATGTATGGGGAGACCCCCTAAATTTTTTATTTGTGTCAAAATCCGAAAGCGGTTCACAAAATCTACCTACCAAGTTTTAACTGTGTAGTCTTAATAGTTTCCAAATAAAGTGGCTGTGACATACGGACGGACAGACAGATGGACAGACGGCCCTACATACAGACAATATGGCGCGAAATCTTCCGGGCTACCGGTTCGGCTAGGTGTACCTCAAGGTTCAATACTGGGTCCGTTTTTATTCTTGGTTTATATTAATGATCTACCATACTATTTAAAGGGTTTTTGTGACGTTGTACTATTTGCAGATGATACCTCTCTTATCTTTAAAGTAGATAGGAATAGACACGATTTTGACGACGTAAACAGCACGCTATCAATGGTCACGGATTGGTTCACAATAAACAACCTTGTTCTTAATGCCAAGAAAACTAAAATAGTTAAGTTCGCTTTACCCAATGTTAGAAATCTAGGTCCCAGTATTATCCTCGCCAATCAGGAGCTGGAAACTGCCGACTCTGCTGTATTTCTGGGCATAACAGTCGATCCAAAATTACAATGGGGTTTACATATATCAAGCCTAGCGGGAAGGCTAAGTTCAGCCGCATACGCCGTCAGAAAAGTAAGACAATTCACTGACGTTGATACAGCACGGTTAGTCTACTTCAGTTATTTTCACAGCGTTATGTCATACGGTATTCTGCTGTGGGGCAATGCTGCTGATATTCAAAATATATTTGTTCTGCAGAAGCGAGCGGTTCGTGCAATTTATCAGCTGGGTGCCCGAGTTTCTCTTAGAGATTTTTTTAAGGAGATTGGTATCCTCACTGTTGCTTCTCAGTTCATCTTTGTCAACATTTTATATATTAAACAAAATATCCACCTGTACACTAAAAACAGTGATATTCACAACTTTAACACTAGAAATAAGCATAAACTACGCGCTCCTTTTCACCGGCTTCACAAAGTTCATAATTCATTCGTCGGGCTTGGTATAACATTTTATAACAAACTGCCATCTTCTTTTCTAGACTTGCCATTTAATGCGTTTAAAGCCAAAGTAAAATCTAATCTTTGTTTAAAAGCGTACTATTCCATTAACGACTACTTAAATGATAAGAACAGTTGGTCGCTGAGTTGAACACAAGACAATGTTTGTTATTTATTTATGTTCTTTCTCCAAGATTAGTTTACTGATATGTTATGTCTTTTTTTTATTATTAATAAATACTTTTTTATACTTGCCTTACTATTGTATCGAGTCTGGTTCTTCTAACCAACCTAACAGACAGATGTGTGCTGGGGAGTTTGTTCCGCCACTTCTTCTTTCCAGCAAAAACACTAGGAAGTGTCGAAGGGGGGGCGTTTTGGGGGACTGTCTCTTGTAAATAAGTAAAGTAAAGTAAATTTTGACGTTCGAAAAGTGCTGACTATCAGCCTAGTTTGAATAAATGAGTTTTGATTTTGATTTTGATTTTGAATATGACGAATCTATAAGGGTTCCGTTTTATGCCATCCAGGTACGGAACCCTAAAAATTGTGGTTGAAGTAATTAAAAACCAGCTTTGCATTGCAGTGTAAGCATTTATGGATGAAAAAATTTTGCCAAATAAGAGGTGTTACAAAACTGAACTGATTCGTCTGCATCTGTGGCTTCAGCAAGTGTATAGCCAATAAATCGTTAGTCAATAGCCTTTAAATCGTTATTTCTACTTTACGCAGTTAGTATAGTTATAGTGGAGCTCACAGTTCCATATCTGGATTCAAAACAGTAGGCAGGGTCCTTCTTTCACCCTTCACCCTATTCATAGAGAAGAAGCTCAAAACAATCCAAGTTCTCCTTGGAGTAACTCATAGAAGAATTTCTTGTTTAGAAACTATATACATGTTGCTAACTATATGTGTATATGTTTCGCGTTATGTTTGACGCGAGGCCAAGAGAAAAAGCCAAAGGTTACTCGTAGATAATGCCTTGCGGCATTAAATCCGCCTATTGTGATGTTTCCCTGCATGAAGTACTAATAACAAAAAACATTTTGCTATATTTTTGGTTTTGTTTGTCTCATTTTTCGTCTGTTTGTTTCCAATCTCTGAAACGGCCGGACCGATTCTGACGAGTACATAATTACTGCCAGATAGCCGATGACATAAAAAAACGATTAGGTTTCTGGGTAAAAAATATCCTTAATAAATGAGCTGTTGTTAACAAAATCCGTTACTAATGTGTATTTTTTATTTTTAAAGTTAAGACCGAAGGTGGCAGGCAACAGATAATTTAATATAGGGGCCTCGCCATTCAGAAAAGGTAAATATGTATATCTACCGAATCTTTTATTTATTTCTCAGTTAAATAATATAATCAGAAACTGTTGATACACAAAAAATATCACGATAGCAGTGTTTTGTAAAAAACTCAAGGTTATCTCTTGATACTTTATATCTATTTTGATAGGTGGAAATATAATCGTTTTCTCTACGCTTTGCTTCGGTGATGTTTTATTCATTAGAAGAATTAGGTATGATAAATTAATTAAAATGGCTAATAAATTGTTTAAAAACATTAAAAATATTGTTTCTTGCAGTTTTCCGATTTTGATGGAAATTAATTAAGGCCTGGCACGCCTTATCACGCCTAAACAATATACACACCCTGGGAACAGCAGGTGACTACAGAATGTACAGAACTACCGAGTACCGCTGATCTACGCGAGTGATGACGTTACGGAAATCTTCAGTAGGAACAGGTTCGTACAAGTCGTTCAATATATTTGTACATTACATTAGGTACAACATTGTTTGCGATCGTCAAGTCACGATGGCGCTGCAATTCTTTTGAGATAATTATAAATAACTTATGATTAAGTTATAGTTTCGAATTTGATTTAATTTGATTAATTAGTGATGAACGATTGAATACGCGGACGTTCTAGAATGTGAAGCTAGCTGGAGCAGCGTTACCTGTTCCACCTCTTACAACGTGTACGCAGATCGATATAATTTCACCAGATAAGTTAATCTAGAGGACTTTGTACAGCTGCGCGTTGTGCTGCGGGTGAAGTCCACAAGTCCACAGAGAGTGCGGGGCCGGTTCACAGTCCAGAGTCCAAAGTCCGGAGCACTCCGGAGAAGAGCCGGTTTTCAGCTACACGGCTCTACAGATGTTTGGTGATCATCACAAACAGGTGACATTGGTGTTTTTTTCGCATGCTTAGCTCCCGTAGGTGAGTATATGTTCTGTGATGCTTAGCTGACGTGTTGCCGTGACCACTGCTCATACCAGTCACGCAGTTACATTGTCGTGTTGTTTGTTACAGCCACAATAATTATGTTCGTGTACGCGACGACAATAACAACTTTTTAACAAAAAATAAAACAATAAAAGTTTAAAATAAACTTTAGAAGTAAAATCAGTTTCTGAAGTCGGTGGCAACAAAATGTGTTTTATTTTTTTGGTAAAAGTCACCGACTTCAGAAACTGGTCTAGCCATCTTCCTTCGAGTAATTGGGGAACATACATAAAAAAAAGATCCGACGAATTGATAACCTCCTCCTTTTTGAAGTCGGTTAAAAAGCGCATAACGCTTGCCTGTTTTTATGAACACGAGCAAGAACTAAAAACTTGAAACTTTTATTTTTAACCGACTTCTAAAAAAAGAAGGGGGTTCTCGATTCGGATGTTTATATATGTACAGGGTGTAAATCAACCCTTCACACATACCTCAACCAAGCATTCTGTACATCAAACTAAATACCCCTACGCAAAAATTTTTGCTGGGAAACGACTTTTTTTTTGGGGTCAAAAATTTTATTTTACGGTAAAACTCTATGTGGCACGCTTAAAACATTGTGCTATTGGATGCTTTGAATAGTAAAAGGGTCATGGAGGTAATTTAAGTAAAGTTACAACCTGAAAAACTAGTATTTACAAAAACAGCTGTGCAAAATTTGGAACTTTGACCCCCAATATCTCCGTAACTAGGGGGTTCCCAGGTATGGCCTAGAACCAAAAATTGATCGCAGTGGTGGGGAGAACAAGTGCCTTTCGTTTGCGTTAAGGGTAGTTTTACACCCTTTATATTTTATGTTTGTTCTGGCATAATTCCGTCGCTTGCAAATCGATTTGAAAAAATATTTTTTTGTTGGAAAGGGTTTTTATCCCAAATGGTCCCATATTTTATTTATTGAAATCGGACACGCAGTTTTTGAAAAATCAACAAAACTAAAAAAAAAACAACATTGTCTACATTAATGATCTTTTCGTCTTACATTTACGAACCGATTGAAAGCGCGCGCGTGCTCAGCATGAGCACTTGGGGAGGCACTCGGGCAGTATTGTTATTTGTTTTTCAATAGAAATTTAGGTACCTAACGAACACCCACGTTGAATTAGGTAAACTTCTGCTTCAGTCGGGACTGATGTAATGTTGTGTAGTCCATAACAATCCCAAGTTCAAATATACACCAAATCACATAAACTGAGAACACCGGTTTATCATTAGGGGTTATGATACAAATTAATGCTTTGTCTTGGTTTTTTCCAACAATTATTGTTACTACAAACAATATTTTAAAATTTCGTGTAGGTACCTCCAACACAATCAGCTGAATTATGTAAAGAATATTATGCAAATCAGTAGAAAACGCAAAATATAACTAAAGTAGGTGAGCGGTATGAGCAGCGCCGTGGTTGCGAGTTGCGCGAGTGGCTAATGGTGCGTGTCAGCTTAGCGCGCGACTCCCGACCTCCCGACCCCGACCTCCCGACCCCGCATCAACCCCGCGCCCCCCATCACTTATATGTATCTATCTAGCAGAGACAATTACTCTCCGTAATGACGCTATCGCAGTATCGCTAACACGTGGCAAATGTTCTGTTCTCAAAATTCTCGAAGCTTTAATTATGATTAATGTTGAAATATTTTTAATTCCCAGAGTTATTGCGTAGAAGGAAACGACTGCGTCGGTTATCTTTTGTAATTTTAAGTGGCTTAATTGGTATTCAGAACACGCAATGTGTCAGAAGGCCGCGAGCGAGCGGTTGTACCGGTACTCGATGAGTACGGCGAGTGCGGCTGCAGTCCAGCTCGTTAACCAGCTAAACGAACTGATAGCCTTGGGGCAGGCTGGGTGCAGGCTGGGTGCAGGCGGCGAATGACAGGCTGTAGCGACTATGTCGAGCGGTGGAATGCGATAGGCTTAAATAATTGATTGATCAACACCGGAGTGACGTGGAGTCTGCGCGGGCGCACGTGGAAGCGCCGCGCGCCTTTGTGCTGGATTCGTTATCTCATAGTAGGTACTTGTAATCGATTACCTGTTTGCTGGCGTCGCCATTCATTTCTTTGTAGCATCAGCTCTCAGACCGATTGTTGGTATTCATCACGGTACACATTCAAAATCATAATAGTAATAATTATGTAGGTAGGTACTTACCGTATTATTTCTGGCATTACTGACAAATTATTATGTGTTGCACAATACAACTTTGGCCCCATTTCTCCTCTTCGTGTACCTATCGTATTACTTGCAGCCTCGTGCAGGTGCAGGTAAATATTATCCCACCAAAAACAAAACTTGTAAAAAAAGCCAAGCCGCGCAACTCAGTTCTTTTACCGTAAAATTAGTGATATCCATGTAATATCATGTCAGTTAATATATTTAATCCCTACTTAAAAACCTTTGATGTTTTAAATAAAAGATTGACTTGGCCATCGCAGAGGTGGTGGAATGTGACAGGGAGAGAACTTCTCGTCCCAGCCGCTGCGGCAGACGCTCCGGGCGTTGGGGGTCACGTGATGGCTTCCGGACACCGTAGGCGAGGGCATGTGGACAGTGCGTTACGGGCTAACAAATTGTCCATTTGCTCTATGACGATGACTGGGCATGTCGACGGCGCTGAAAGAGATGTCAGCAACATTGAAGGGCCGACGCCCGTTGGTGCTACTGGTTGTTCGAAAGAGATACCGCCACATCTATATGACGGCATGGTTGGCTCAGTGGCTGGACAATTGACAGTAGCACTACGTGTCGCAGATTCGATTCCCACACGGAACAAAAAAAATGTCGTGGGTTTCACTTTTTTTATCACTTAATTGGTATCAAATTTTAATTTAGTTTTAAAAACCGGCCAAGTGCATGTCAGATCACGCATAATGTAAGGTTCCGTAGTTGCCCATCACAAACATGTGAATTTTCTAAACTTTTCCTGCGGATGTCCTGCAGGGTTCTGTCCATGGCCTCAACTGCCTTCCTATTGGCCATCGTACACTCATCCCATACGATCAGAGAGCAATCCTTCAGTACCTGTCCTTTATCACTGTTACGTGACACACCACAAACAGGCGTTTCGGCACTCTCTCGCGGCGACGCTACAGCAATGGCAATTTTGCCTTGCCACCTGACCTCTGCAAACTGCTCTGGTAACAAATGTTTTTCTCGTTCCACCAGAAGCATCCTTATTTATTCCCAACGCTTTCAAGGACGGTGTCATAAGTTTGGTTTTGCTCTGAAGAGAACAAAGCGACATGGTCATTTCGTATGGTGGTCATTTCGCCCGGATCCTAAATTGTCTCAGCGTTAAACTCCCGATTTCCACGGCTTTGATGCAGTGATGATTGAGGAGCTGGTAACCCATATTCGACCTGTGGATTGCCGCCGATAGAAATGATCACGTCGTGAAGTGACCTGAGACAGGTGTTCAGCACGCGTTTATCAGTTACTTCGACTTCGTCTTATCTTCAGACAGATGATGGCGACACTTCTCCCACAAAGCTACCGGATTCGCGACTCCACAAAACACCAAGATGACGTCAAACAGATGATGCATAGCTGGGACTGTCACTGACGCTCGCCTCCGCGAGGGTGTCATCCCAGTTTTGGTCACCGTCGAGAAGGTGACGTGATACGCAGGCTGCGCGGTAAGTGGGATACTTCACGCCATCATTATGTTCTCAGAAAGGCGAAAGACCGCAGAAAATAGCATTCACCATTATTCGGGTGCACGGTATTAACTCTACCCAATTCTGTGTCCTTAAAAATTCCCGAAAAGCCTTCCACAGCGTCTTAAATTTTGTTATAAATCTATGCAATTCTGTTTGAGTTCTGTTTGTTATTACATACAGACAAACTCGATCAATTTAGACATAGATGAAGCAGCTTAATACTTATATAAAGACATTTTTTTTAATTGTCTTGCTCATTTCTGAAACGAATTAACGATACAATTTTAAGAAGAAAATCCACAACTCCATCTATGACAGTTAAAAACAACTACTAACCTTGCCAACATGATCAAATTTAAATTAGTTATTCAAAAAGGGCTTACACATGTAATTCGACTTGATTCGACTGAAATCTCATAGATGGCGCTGACTTACATTAATTTAATTTTAATTATGTTTCTCGGCTTAAGTTACTTATAATATATTGCGTGATTTTTATATTGTGAAGTTAGCTAGCATGGTTAACATAATAACAACATTCAAATATGCGTCGTTAGATTGCACGTTGTTACAGAATGCGTTGAAGAAATAAAGGTTCACTGCTCGTTCCCCGTAAGTGATAGCGTGATAATATGTAGCCTTTATGTTGACCCGACTTCTTAGTAATATTCGTGCCAAATTTGAAGTAAATCCATGCAGTACTTTCTGAGTTTATCCCGGACATACATACAGACAAACAGACAAACATATAAAAATTCTAAAAACTATATTTTTGGATTTCGGTATCGATTGTAGATCACATTCCGAGAATTCTTTTAAAAAAATATTCAATGTACAGTTTTGATTTTCCTACGATTTTATTATATGTAAAGATTATTAGATATCATTCGTAAATACTCGAATGCATATTATTATTACGTAAGACAGTCGTGTTTCCCGTCGGGGCTGCGGGTTGTTCGCAAGAGATACCGCGGCCCCGTACTCGGCACAAGGGTTAAGAAGTAACATGAGTGGTTTTTACACAGTAGAAGTCTGACACTCCCTTTCGCTCTTCTTAAGAGCGAGAGGGGTATTTGAAGATTTCCCGGCCCCAAAAAAAAAAAAGTTAAGTAGTGGTGTTTGATAAGAAACCTTACCCTACCATAATTATAGCCCACAATGTCGCGCTACGTACTCACTTATTAACTCATGGTACACTAATGTACGTATGTTTTTATTACGTTGTAATGTATAATATTATTACGTCGGTCATCTAGAATCTTCGGGAAACCTCGCTAATAACTGTGAAGTACTTTAAGGTACGCGTAAATTCTAATAGTTACCTACTTACATTCTGTAGATAGTTAATCCGCGCGCGGCAATTGACATTGTAATTTCGACCGTATGCCGAGGGTGTAAAGTAACTTCTTCTTTGTTGGTTCTTATATCTTTAAGTTTATTCTTTGTTAATGTTTTTGTGAATGCAGCAGATGATGTTGATATATTTACAAGTTGAACTGGTGACGACGCTAGTAAGTATTGTTTTGCTATGAATTGGCTGATATCTTATCGTAAGGCGCATAACTTCTGCTGAGCACATGTTATTAAAGTGCCTTCCAAATAAAAAACTTGATTAATTGCGAAGTCACCGCGACTGGTTGTTTTTAATGCGGACACGTGGTTGCAAAGATTGCCGACTAAACATGACTCCATAAGTCCACAGTCTAAAGCGTGTAGGTACAAACTAACACAAATAATAATATACACACTAGAGCAACTGTGACATATTAGGCTCTAGACAGACGGACCGCAATCCAACTGCAAATTGCAGTTCGGATGCAGTTTGAATTCAGTTGACACGACTGCAATCGTTAAAAATTAAAATTAACTGCATTCAAACTGCATCCGAGCTGCAATTTGCAGTTGGATTGCGGTCCGTCTGTCTAGAGCCTTAAAAATAAATTCTAATCTAAACGATTTAAAACCGCTTCACAGTCGTGATTAAGAAATATTTATATTATTTAAGTCGATAAGGAGTTGTTATGTACAGAATGATATAACATGAAGTAGATTATTAATAAATGTCGCAGTAATGAATTTGTTCAGTAGGTACCTATTGTTGTTCTTTACCTAAAATGTATACTTGTACACAACTTAAAATGTATACTAAACTTGTATGTGTCTTGTAGCAAGTCGTCTCCTTACATTGTTGTTTTTGTTATACATAATGTAAACGAATACTTCACGAAGCCGTCAACTAAGCATTACGTACATCCAACTAACTAAGTACTCCACGTAGAAAAATGTTCTGGGAAGTGTAAGTGGAAGTGTTTGGGTTTAAAATCACTTTACCGTAAAACTCAATGTAGCACTCTTAAAACATTGTGCTAGTGAATGCTTTGAATAATTAACAGGTCATGGAAGTAATTTAAGTAAAGTTATAACCTGAAAAACTCGTATTTAATACAACAGCTGTGAAAAATATTTGGAACTTTGACCCCCATTATCTCCGTAACTAGGTAGGGGGTTCCCAGGTTTGGTCTCGAACAAAAATATGATCTTGGTGACGGAGAGAATAAAAATATACCCTTTGGCTTCGTTAAGGGTACTTTTACACCCTTTATAGTAACAATATTCGTAAAGTTTCACATGACTCGGCCGTCAATATGATATTGTTATTTAACTGTGTATCAATGTTTGGTGTGGTGTGTGTTAAACTAGAGTAGCCTTTCCAAACGAATGTTTACTTATGATAAGTGTCCGCGCGACACGTGGGACCAATGTAGTGACCGGTAGACCACTTTTTAATAATACTACCATTACTTAGGTAATTAATACTCATAACTCGAGTCACGGAGTGTAGATTTGTGCTCGATTGATGGCAATAGGGTCGCCCACCATTACATGGAATTTATACATAACTGGCCAAATGTGCGCTGTGGAAGTGTGGCCAGCACGAGCCGGCTGTGTGAGCCGTGACGTGAGGCGCCTGCGCGCGTCGCTCGAGCAACACCTGCCGCTCGGCACACTGATTGATAACACAGTTCTGTTGTCACTGCGGTTCAACTGGGGTACATGTTGGTTGTAGTAGATTATTGTTTAAATATGTTTATTTTTTTGACGGTATTATAGCCTAAGCCGGCTGATGGCTGACGCTGTGCCGATCAGATTCGGCACAAGCTGAGCAAAGTGCTCGCCGAAGTTCTACCTCCGGTTCAAAACCAGGCCCGAATAATGCTTGCTCGTACGGCATCTATCTTCTCGAGGGCTACGTAGAGGCCCATTGCCTCGATTTGTTTCAAGCGAGACTGCAAACGGCCAGGAATCTATTTAAAAAAGCTAACACCGGTTAAGGCCGATTACGACATAATTCTGTCAAAAAACGACAGTTTTAAACTGTTCTTTTACACCAATTGTCTTTAGTTGTAATCATAAAAGGTATTAAAATCTTAAAGTGCCTCAAAAGCACCATATTATACAAAAAATAATATCATCAAAAAAAATAATTAAAAATTAGGAACCCTGGGACGGATTCTAAAAATATTTAGTATAATGATATATAGTAGATTAGTGCCTGGAACCCAGCACAGGTACTCCCATTCCATATCTTATGTTTTTTGTTTTATCCAATTATTAAAAATTGACGAAAATAAAACGTGTCAAAGATCATGAGTGGGGCTTTTAACGTCACTTTGTGGGTAAAATCGTACTATCCTTGTGACGTCACACGACTTGACACGACTTATGGAAGCACTGCATCGTCTTCATCTTTTGTTTACGTTATAAAATAAAAATATGTCTCCATAATTTTTTGAAAAGCAGTCTGACCATAGTCTGACGGATTAATTATAGCCTTTTTTTCTTTTATAAAACGTTGTCCCACACTATTTCTCTTGTACCGTGGGTGCGTTTACAAACATTTAAACTCACATACACAAACACCCAGACCCGGAACAACTATCTGTAGGGTATACAAATATTTGTTCCGTGCGGGGATCGAACCCACGACACGCAGCGCAGCAGTCTAATCGCTCAGCTACTGCGCCAAACTTGTCGTCACCATTTGATTTCAGAGTTAAGGCTCATTTCCGACTGGCAAGTAGATAGTTGACTCAAGGAAACAAGTGCCTGTCTCTGTATGTGTATAAATACACCATATTATACACATATTACCGAGTAAGTTAAAAATTATATTATCGACGGTTAGCTAACTACTCAAATTAAACGGAGACTGTATCTATATTTGTCCGTATACGTAGCAGCGTAGCGATCCTTTGAGCGTCCACCTACGAAATTACATACAAACGGTCAGTACGGTGCTACGCCACTACTACGCGGCGTGTTGCTACACTGCGATACGGTGCTACGCCCCTACTACGCGTCGTGCTACTACACCGCGCTACGGTGCTACATCACTACTACGCGTCTTGCTTCTACACCGCGCTACGGTGCTACGCTACTTGTACGCCTCGTGCTACTACACCGCGCTACGGTGCTACGTCACTACTACGCGTCTTGCTTCTACACTGCGCTATGGTGCTACGCCACTACTAAGCGACGTGTTGCTACACCGTGCTACGGTGCTACGCCACTACTACGAGTCGTGCTATTATACCACGCTACGGTGCTACGTCACTACTACGCCTCGTGCTGCTACTGCACCGCTACGGTCCTACGCCACTACTACGCGGCGTGCGGCAATTAGGCATTAGGTTATTGGTACGGCCCAACCTCCAGTGCTTCAGCATACGCTTAATAGAAGAAGCGATTGAGCAAACACAGGGGTTTAAAGTATACGAGCCACCTGCCAAAAATGACCAAATCCAGTTGGAATATCGTTACTTCGAAACTGGAGATTTCTTTCTGAAGTCGAAAACTTCTACGGGCTGTTGTACGCATCGCATGCATCTCGACCCGATTTTGAAAAGGTGGATTTTTGAGCCACCTTATCCCGTTTCACAGAAGACGTGTCAGAAGTCAGCCAAAACGAAATCGAGGCGGCTCTTAGACAGCTTAAGAATGGAAAGGTCGCTGGTGAGGATGGGTGTTACAAGATCATGTGTTTTACAAGATCTTAATAATAATAAAATAGTTCACAAGGACACTGTGGACACAACTTTTCAAGTCGGTCCTGTTCTCCGGGGAGCGTGGTCGTTCACTTCTATAAAAGTGAATTGTTTCTCTTTTTAAAGAGCAGAAAATAATAGGTCTGAAAAACCCAAATGAGTCTTTTCTTAAAACACGTTTATAAGCTGTTTTTAGGAGTTGTCACAAATCGTCTAGCGCGAAGGCATGGCGACTCTAGCCTCCGGACCAAGTCTGGTTGCGAGGAATACACTGCGCCATACACCACATTCACACAGTGTGGCAGATTATACAGAAGTTCGAGGAGTATAATCGGCCTCTGTATTTTGCAATTGTCGACTATATCGAGACGTGGTCTGTTTTGGAGTATTTGCCAAGTATTGCGTGAGGCACGGGGACGTATATTCTCCGAAATTGTCCACCAACGCAACATATCCTCTACCTCGTTACTTATAACTAGGAACATCAACGGCAAGCAAACAGTAGAAACAGCATTTACGAGTTAGCTAGCAGGAGTGCAGCCTGTGTACACATGCGTTAGATTGAATATCTACAAGTTAGCTAGCAGGAGTGCAGTGTGTGTACACATGCGTTAGATTGAATATCTACAAGTTGATTTCACAGTTACTATTTGAACAGGACACAGCAAACAAATGAATGAGCAAATACATGATTAACAGATACATTCGTTTTTAGGGTTCCGTAGTCATAATAGAACCCTTATAGTTTCGCCATATCCGTCTGTCTGTCTGTTCGTCCGTCCGCACTATAAGACTCTTAGTACTAGAAAACTCTGATTTGCCATGAATATACAAATGTGTTCCGCCGACAAAGTGCTAAAGTAAAATATTGAAAGTTATTTTGTTTAGCGTATCTCCAGTACACGTTAAGAGGGGATGATTGTTTTTTCTAGTCTATTATATCTAAGTCCATTGTGTGGGACGTCGTTGGATAGGTCTTTAAAAAATATTGCGAGTTTGCCCAAGCAGTTCAGATTAAGGGATTCGTTTGTGAAATATTAAGCTTTATAGTGCAATTTTTTGTTAGACGCAAATGTGCCAACTTAAACCACCTATACGAGTTGTGTTTGGGCATGAAAAAAATCGTGGTAGTAGCATATATATTATATTAACGAAAATAAAAGGAAAACCATCACAGCTAAGTGGGCTTTACAAGGTTACGGGTAATTAAACATATAAAATGTAACATTTTCCTATACATGATGTGTGGGAGCGCGGTCTCAAAACTGCAAATGTAAGTTTGTTTTATTTTTACAATAAAAACCATCGTTCGGAAGCAGGCAGGCAGGGTGATGGGCATCTACGGAACCCTAGATTGTGGTCCGACATGCACTTGGCCGGTATTTTTTATGTGTGTAGTAGGTTTATTAGCAGTATCCCCTATGCTAGTCTGGCGCATGTATCGCTCGCGTTCTATCAGAGACATGATCCCGTGGGTTGCCATGTGCCACAGCAACCACAGCACGAGAGCCAGTGGCCCACTCCTCGTCCCTCAGCTACAACAGTGCTGCCCTCTAAGAGCGAGCCCGCGCAAGCACGCACGCCGGGAGGTGCGCGCACTCTGCGACAGTAGTTCGCGTTACGATGTACAGATGGCATCTTATCAGTCATACTTAAGGAACATTACATAGAGTGTTAAATGAAAGTTTTCTTATTCAATAGTTTGCCGATAGTTACCGAAGTTTTTTTGGTATTCTTCCTGTTTTCCTTTTATTATTAAGAAGCACGCGAGACCCTACGCTCCTTGTTGACAAGAAAAAATATTTAAGACATAGGTAAATAATATTTGAAACTCTTTGTTGATAAGGCAATAAAACATGTGTGTGTGAACTGAGGGACCACACTCGGAATACGCGCAATGAGAATCCTAGGATTTAGTAGTCGACTTAAAACAACTGTAGAACGAATTGAAATTGAATTGAAACGAATCGAACTGCATTGCTTCGTTTGCATAAGCATTTCAGTATTCTACTCATGGTTTCCGATTTGTCCATGCATATTGAAAAAATGTGTCACAATGAGAACAGCTGTGGTCCGATAGTTACTTTGCTGTATTCATTTGTAGTCAATATTTTTACACTAGTACAAAAAATAGAAAAAAATATTCGCCTGCACGATGCTGGGCACAGGCCTCCCCTAATTCCTTCCAAGAGCTATTGTCCTGTGACGCCTCGAACATTGCTTAACTATGCTCATTTCAAATCCTTGACAGACATGCTCATCTGATTATTCACAAAAGTCAGTATTTATATACATGACCTCTAATAATCCGCACCCACAGGAACAATTCACCCTGTATATTTTCCCATGTAGTACTTGTGGTGTATAGTGCTGAGGGCGCGCGGCGCGACACTGGCTCGCACTCGCCCCCCGGACGGGACTGCCCCCCGCAGTGCGTGGCGCCCTCTATACACTAAACACTGCCACATGCAGCGCATGTACTGCACTCAGCGCCATCGTGTACATCGTGTACAAGCCGCAGCTGTACTGTACCCTACTCAATACTATGTTTATTATGCAGCTATCTTTGAAATCTAGCCGGCTCTGAAATTCAACCCCATGAAGGTACTTGCCTAGGCTAGCCACATTCATAATATCTAGGACCGGAAAGACCGGAGACACCAGGCTCCTGTCAATTTAGTCTGCGTTATAAACGTCTCAGTTCGAATAATTGCGCTCAGCGTCAGCGAATGTCAGGAGTCAGGCGAACATGGAGCCCGTCGAGGCTGCGGGTTGTTCAAAAGAGATACCGCGGCTTCGGCACAAAGGGCTAAGAAGGAACATGGGTGGTTTTTAGAGTCCGTACAAGTCTGACACTCTCTACCGCTCTGCCAAGAGCGGGAGGAGTCATTTGATGATATCCCTCCCTCCAAAAATAAAGTAGGACATGGATATATCGACGTATTTTAGAATAAAGCCGGCTTTTGACTACGGGATGCATATATTATTACATCTTGAGCTGTATATTACATCCCGCGTTTGAGATGTAATGTATACAGGGTGTTAGGTTAAACGAGGGGCATATTGAAGGAGGGTATTCAATATTCGATTCTCGTCCCAAATAATAATATGTAAAAAAACTGTATCTTAATTTGTGACATAATTGTCCCATGGCACCCGCACGCTCTTCAGATCTCACTATAGTGACATTTCACATCACATACATTACATTATATTTTTTAGTTTCATTTCATTTTTTTAGACATTTCTTTTTCGTCATTGTCCTACGCCAAGGGTGGCGAGATTTTTCCGAAGTGTTTGGTATGGTTCTCTTTGTCATTTATCAGTGTTTTTTTGATGTTCATATTTTTATTAGAATCATGTAAGCATGCCCATATTGCGGGTTTCAATATGTCCCTCGTTTAAACTAACATACTGTATTATAGCACAGTGTCAACACGACAAAAGACAAACTCTTTGTTCGATGTTTTTGTCCATAATGAAATTCGCTTTACACACTAGATATGTTAGAACTAAAAACAGCACTGTATTTATTATAAACTAGCTTTTGCCCGCGACTTCGTCTGCATTGAGGTCCGAAATGGTTCTAATAGGATTTTTAATTTGTTTTTTACGTTATTCATTTTGTTCAACCATATAAATTATTCTGTTAAATTGTTTGTATTCTTAAAAAATATAACAATCTTTATTGTAATTTAAAGATACTTCCCAAGCCTTCACTACTTGAAACCACTTCTACTAAGGACATCGTGCCTTGTTTTGGGGTAGTCTCGCACGTTATTGTGTGAGCCTTCAGACTTAGTCCTCCTAATGCAGGTTCTCCTATTATGACCATACATTTACTGTAGATTTCATCTGCTATCTATAATGCCAGGCAGCCTTTCCACTATCTATCTATCATGGGGTTTTAGTTTCCGCACTTAACCCTTAAAGTGGACCATTGTGCGTGAGCCGTGGTGGCCGTGTACTCCAACCAGCCCACCTCCCTCCAGAAGCAGATCAAACTTCCCGGTCTCCTCAGGGCATCCGCAAGGGATCTTGGTGTTCCCAGGGTCTCCTCGCGAATCTTGGTAACGCCAGTGCACTCGAGGAGCACGTGCGCCACCGTTTCCTCCGCCTCCATGCATGCTCTGCACAGGGGACTGTCAGTGATTCCTAGGGTATGGGAGTGTTTATTCAGTGAACAGTGTCCAGTGATGGTCCCCGCCACCAGTCGTAGTTGTGTCTAGCCTTTCCACTTGTCGCTTGTAGTCTTTTTATAGGCTGTTCTTGTATATTACAGAAGGAATTAGTAATCTGACAGAATAGTTACCAGCATTATAGAAAAAGTTCACAAAAAAGTTGCACTTTAAATGACGAATGTAAAGGGATCTTTATTTGAATTTGGTATCTCAGCACATTTATGTTCATCCATGACCATGTCAAGTGAAATGCGGTTAACCATCCAGAATATGTGTGCATAGGGCCCCTTACCTTTGGTTTGAAGTGCCATTATTTTCTTAACTTTGAGGTGACAAAACCTGGCTGTTATGTCGTGTGTATCATATTTTTTTTGCCCAGACGAAAGCTTCTTTGTGATTTCAAACCTAAAAAACTGCTTAAACAGCGAACGATATTACATCACAGATTATTGTCTTCTCCTTTCCTAATCATTCAAATACGGTAAGAATAAAAATTTGCAGCAGATACCATTTTTGAAGCGGTTGTTTGCTCATAAGGTCGCACTAAGGAATATAAATCGACGGTAAAAAGGAAGTAGGGCATAAGCGACATTTTGGTCAAAAATGAGTTATTTATGCCATCCTACGTAAAATTTTCCGCTCTTTCGAATGCGCTTACTCCCATGGCTCTACGGTGACTTTTTTGGCGTTTATGCCCTAGCAAAAAAAAACATTTTCCTAGTATTCTTTTTCGTAACCGACGAAAATTCAGGTCTTTTTTGCTATAAAGGTGCTTGTACCCCTCCAAAAATGATTTATTTTGGGTTTGTTGTCGGTAATGCTTTTTTACTTCATAAGGGTGTCGAGCTTTCGGTTGTTTATGCCTTTTAAGCTTTTCCCTTAAAAAGTACAAACGTTGTTTATAGCTTACTTCCATTTCGTAATTTAACATAGCTATGGCGCTTGTACCCTATATACAAAATTCATTTTCATATTACTCTGTTGGTTATACCCTATTACCATTCAGTACTTTATGACAGCTATGTCGGTTATGCCCTATTACCTAAATTTATTTTAGGTATCCTACTATACTGATGAAGGATCGTATTGGTTGGTTTTCTTCATTATTTTTGGGGTGTCTTTTCATCCATATTTCCGTAGACTCACGCAATGCCAAATGTTGATTATCCTTCTTTTCCTTTGCTTTCAAGCGACATTGTGTGTCACTAATGTCTTTTAACCTTTCTTGTTTTGAAAGCTGACTGTTTCTTGTGCTCTATTATCTTTTATACAACCACTGTGAAAAGTACCTTATCCTTCTTTTCCTATAACACTTATTGAACTGTCTAGTCTCTTATACCCTTTTACCTTGCGTTCTGAGAAATCGGTATGTCGCTTAGGCTTCTTATCCTTTAATATTTTATTTTGTCATTTGTATCTTATGCCATATTTCCTCATTGGAAAATTAAAATCAATTGTTATAAGCGACAAAAACCACTTTAAATAGCGTCAAATGATTAAAACTAAAAATACCGGTAACTGCACACATTTTTTTCTGATTTTATAAGTGTTTTAGTTTTCACGATATTTTAATAAATGACAAAAATATGTCAGTTTTTCTAAAATTTAAAACTTTAAACGGCTCTTCTGAACATTTCCTTATTTGTCACTTATACCCTATTTCCTTTTAACCGTCGAAATGTAATATTCATCCTCGCCACAGTAAAAAAAGAGTGGGTACCGACCCTAGTGCATCGTATGAGCGATGAATTTCACATATTCGATGCAATATGTTATCATGGCTTCCAATTTTAATATAATATCCCGCATGTATTCAGCCTAGAAAATTACTGTCCAACAATAAATAAACCAACTTTATTTGACGTAAGTTGATTGAGATTTCAAACATGTGTCAAAAAAAATGTCATTTAAATCAAAAGGAACTAAGGAGTATTGATATCAACTTCAAAGCAAATCTCCCCCAAAATAACTTTTTGCAAAATTTGAAGTAGATTGAACCAAGGAATCACGTTTTCCCATACAAACTTTGCCCGTCTTTTTCACCCCCTTAGGGGTAGAATTTTGGAAAATCCTTTCTTACCGGATGCTTAAACCCTCCAAGTTTCAAGTCTCTACGATCAGCGGTTTAGGCTGTGCGTTGATACGTCAGTCATTCAAGCCAAAGCATTTTATGTATATAAACTCTTTTGCAGAAAAAAACGGGCACTTTAGATTTTTTTCTCTACTTCAATGAAGAAGAACAAGAAACAGGTTTTATTAATTTGACGATGTATGGGGCATGTTATTTGAAGCATCCTGGCATGATTCTTTACGTTCCAAATTTGAAATTAATAAAAGAAAAAAAAATATTATTGTGGATTATTCTAAAATTGCTTTACTAATGGCGCGAATTGCTGAAACGATATTTTTAAACTTTTTGGATATTTTCTGCAAATTAAACAATTTAATCTTTCGTTTTACATTAAATACCACTTTTCGATATGAGTGATAAAGCGATAAGGGCCGGTAAAATTATAGCCCTACTTGAAGAAGGTTGTTCGCAAACTTACGTGTCTCAGCGGCTAAATGTGAGTCGTTCAACTTTCTTGGCAACTGTATCAAGAAACCGGTTCGGTCAAAAGAAGACCCGGTTCGGGAAGAAAACGATGCACAGAATCAAGAGATGACCGCTTTTTGGTGAGTCAGGCGTTGCGGAATCGTAAGACGTCAAGTGTGGACCTGAAGAAGAGCCTTGAAGAAGTAAGATGAGTAGAAGTTAGCTTGTGGACGGTCAGGAGGAGGCTTTTGGCTGCCAATATCAGGAGTTACCGCCCAGCTCGGGGCCCTAAATTATTCCGTGAGCACCGTGTTGCTCGACTTCAGTTTGCTCGGAACTGTGCTTCATGGACTCTGGAGGACTGGAATAAAGTATTGTTTTCTGATGAAGCTAGAATCTCTTTGTGTGGAGAGGACCGACGCCGGCGAGTGCTGCGAAGACCACGGGAACGCTATGCGGAAGTGTGTTTCGAAGAAATCACTCCTTATGGCGGAGGCTCCGTTATGTTTTGGGCAGCAATTAATTCGACGGAGCGTACGGAGTTAGTTTTCATAGAAAATGGAACATTAAATGCACACCGGTACATAATGGAAGTCCTAATTCCATATGCACAACCCACATTGACTGCACTTGGGGAAGATTCCATTTTTATGGACGACAATGCTCGCCCGCACCGTTTTGGCGACGTGGAAGCGTACATGCTAGAAGTTGGGATCCGTCGTTTAGATTGGCCACTTTGGGCAACTTGAAGTCCTGACCTCAATCCAATTGAGCATGTCTGGGATGTTCTAAAGAGACGGGTAAGATCAGTGCAACCTGCTCCACAAAACATCAGGGAGCTAAAAAGAGTAATTGCAGAAGAGTGGGAACGTATTCCTCAAAACGTTATTAAAAACATCGTGGAAAGCATGCCGAGAAGGATTCAAGCTGTGATTTTGGCAAGAGGAGGTCACATTAGGGTCGTTATTAGGTTTTTACATTTGTAACTTTATTTAATTAAAAAAAGTAAAAAAGAAATCTTGTCTTTATTGTCGACCACTTCTTATTGTTTGGGCGTGTACATCGGTTTTAAAGAATCCATCGTTTTTTTTTCTTTTAATTGCCCGAATTCACTTCACGCTCATTAATTTACACGAATAGAAGTATACAGACTACGCCAAAGAAATAAATTTCATTTAATTAACTCAAATCGACCTTAGAACGTAAATTTAATTAGGTGCCCGTTTTTTTTGCAAAAGAGTGTACTAAAGATAACAGATCATGCTTCTCAAACTCCGCGCCAAAATGGAAAAAAGTTGTGGCAACAAAAAAAACAAATATTTGAATTTGGGACCATAAACAAGTTAGTCATCCATTCCCGATACTTTTATGACTGAATGTATAATGTAATGAAATTAAACCAAAACTGATTGATTTTTGATTGTTGTTGAGTTAGTACTCGAAAGTACAAATCTAGAGATTGGAATTTAAAACCTCTTAGGTGCAAACTAAAATAAATTAAAAAGAAAGAAAATATATATTAAAAATAAACTTTCTATACATCTAAACGGTATTTTAGTGTACATTTGCATATGTCTGAGTGTGTTTGTGCGTATAAGTGTGTGTGTGTGTGTGTGTGTGAGTATGCGTGCATGCATGTGTATGTGTAAATATGTCAGTTAGTTTGACAAGTTGCACATTATTTTATAACTGTACAATCGAGTTACGGACGTGATTGACCCAAAATTAATTCCTAAGCAAGCTGGTTTTAGAGTAAGTAGTCAGTTCTTGCAGTAACCGGACTCTTAAAGTGGTTCAATATATCTCGTATATTAAGCTAAACAAATATTAACCCCTGATCAGTCAATTTGATGTCATTACGACGAGATGTGTCGTTACAGGCTGTCTGGCTGCGTGTGGTACATGCGATCAGTGTTATAGCAGTTGTTCGACTTGTGACGTGTAGGAGACTACTAACTACTGCTGTGTATCGAGCATCTTGTGATATGGAGATGGCTTCGAGTTAGTCCCCTTCTTACTTATCTATTAATTAAACGGAAGAGGAAGAAATTAGAAAGAAAATATATAATGTAAAAACATAAGAATGTCATAAAATAAGGTTGGTTAACAACTCCGGGTTGTTCGAAAGAGATACCGCGGCCCCGGACACAAAAGGCTAAGAAGGAACATGGGTGGATTTTAGTGAGTAGAAGTCTGACACTCCCTTGCGCTGCGCCCAGATCCGGAGGAGTCATTGGATGATTTCCCAACCAAAAACAAAAAAATATTGGCTAACAACTTGGACCATTGCATAACTAGTGTCTATGGACTGACGGCAGTAAGCAGTTCTTACTGCCGTGCGTCCGTAGACACTAGTTACCACTAGAGGACGGACACGGCGCGCTGCCTGTCGCGGTCGACACTTCGGCAGCAGGGCCGGTGGGAATGTTTCCAGCGGAGCGCTGAATAAAGATCGCATTATTTTAAATATTAAATATTTTATTTGAAAACAAACTTATTCTGTTTATGTATACATATAGTTTTATGTTTCACATACATATATATCTCCGTATCATACAATCTCAGTATCCGTCCCTACTTAGATCAATTTTATTGTAAAACTTTGTATCTATTTCATATTTACAATTTATTCTATACAAAAACATTTTACTTTGAGTGTTCGTAATTTACAATTGCCTATCAGTTATGTTAGGTACTTATGACTAAACGTTTTCAAAAACGTCAGAACAATATCTTTATATTTACTATTATATATTTATAGTTACATAGTAGGCAAGTGGCGGCCATGCTAAAATGTTCTTTCTTAATTTCTACAAAATTAAGCTGTTATCTTTGTGAGTGTATTTCAACAGTAATAGTAATAATACCGCTGTAAACAGTCAGTTCAGTGGAACGAAAGCTTGAGTATTTATATATTCAAGTTTCGTGACACTGAACGGACTTTTTATGTGATTAATAAACTAATGACGAAGACGTTGAGTTTGCAATATCTTAGAATGTCTATTTGAGAAGGGAAACATGCTGCAACCATCGTCGGTTTTTGGATATTTTGCAATTTTATTTATTCGATAGCTCATATTGTACTGACAGTTCTTTTATCATCATCATTCATCATTTCAGCCAAAAGACGTCCACTGCTGGACATAGGCCTCCCCCAGGTGTCGCAGACAGTTTTTTAATTATCATGAAATAATACTAATATAAAAAGCTAGAACAGTTTGTGGTCGCCACTTCCCCACCTCAACGAGTAGTCTATGTTAGAAAGTATTGGATTATCACTAGTTAGTATGTTACATTCGACTCACACGCGTGTGGCGTGCACGAGGTCATCCAGTGAACTCAATGTACAGATACTCAAAATTACTGTAAGCTTAGGTTTGGACAGGCCGCACTAGACGCTGCGCAACTCTGCGACGCCGCACCTCCCGCCACTGACCACTCACAACGCGTTGCATTGCGCAGTACACCTGCTCCCCCGCCGCCGCCGCCGACCAGCGAGAAGCGAATAGCAACTGCGAACTAAGTTGATTGTTCGATTGATGAGGTCGCCCGCCGGCGGCGGCGCGGTAACAATGTTTTACTGACACGGGACCTTGTTTTAGGGGTTCTAGTATCCTAGCAGGCGCACGAGAGTGGTTTGGTATTATCCCACGCTTATACAGAGTTAGATTTCAATGACCGACCAAATGTACTAATATTTTCAATATAATAACAAAAAAAAAACAATAGTGAGTGTGTGTACTTATATTACCACAGTAGGTACAATTCAGTTCATCAACCGAAATAGGTTGCTACTGATGAGCTAACTGCTGATAGCTAGCACACATATACGTTTGGCGGTTGTCGCAGGCACACAGGTGTATTGATTTCCACTAGGCAAACAAATAGGTTTTTTGAGACATTTTGATAGTTATTGTTTTTCATTTTGATATTAAATTCGACAATAATAAAAAAAAAAGTAAAAAGAAGTTCGAAGTTCGGTTTGATATCTAGATCTTAATTTTAAATATTGGTTGGTCATTGAAAACTATAAACTAACCCTGGATTGTGTGCATACATTTACATCAGAACTTAGTACCCGTTTTCACTAACCTGACGCCCGTTGATACGAGACTACGAGTAGCGAATGTCTAACGCCACACACGTAACAAGCCACCACTCACGTTTCAATATTCATTTCTCATTGGTAACTCGTAACCTTTTTAACACATATTTTGACACTTGTATTAGGTTTTTTTAAGGCATATTACAGTATTTTATTCGATACAAGGACGAGTTGCCTAGTATTTTACGCATCGGCAAATCAAAGCTACTATTTTAATCATGGCCGCTAAAGTTTTGTTTTGTGGTAAGTAACGGCTTAATGTTTACGCATTATATTGAGATGCCATCAAGTGTCAGTGAACACGGGCATACATCAGCTGCACAACAATTGAAACAAAACCGTAATTACATGACATTGCATAGGACAATGAAACAAATACTTTTTAGTAGAGGTTCAATTGACAGTATAATAAAGTATAGGAAATCATACAAGTAATACACAATTATAATAATATACCCTTACAATGATTTCGGGTATGATTCTCCCAAATCTTCAACACATAATAGCTTGTCATAAAATGTCAACATTCAACAAGATCTGAACTAAGACATTGTTTGTTTTGAGTGAATTAGTACTTGTACAGTCACCTGCATAAATACATGGACAATTCAGAAACAAAATCGTGTAAAGCGAGAAATGACGCGACCTAACGTAAAGTAGAAGGTATCCATGCAATTTTGCAGGTAATAAAAACAAACCCCCCAAAAAACCAAATAATCAAAAAAAAATCCCTAATCAAAACCTAATCCCCCTAAAAAAAATAATCCAAATCCCAATGCCTAATCAAATGCATAATTAGCTAATTATGTTACATTGAGGTGTGAGGTGTATGGAGAGAGGACATGTGTTGCTATAGACAGACGTGGCGATGTCAACACGGTACAGACACATATTATAACAATTTATTGGTAAAGGTGAATTACTTACATTTATCATTTTAACTTATGCTGAGGTCTATAGGCGTTACTTAGCGCTTGCGTTGGCGTTGGCCAAGGAGTGTGGCTATCACTGTTAACAACTGTGCAACTGTCAAAGTGCACGACAAACACGGGGACATCGATAGATATAACATACGCCAAAGTACTCGTATGTGCGAAGTAAAGTTTATTAATCTCAGCCTTGTAATCAGAATCATTAGCACGTTCGCATGAGTAAACATAACGTAAGTAAATTCGTACGAATTGCATGAAAAAAAAAAAAAAAAAATATCGGAATGTTCATTCTGCGTTTGTGCTAAGACAGCTCCCATTCCATACGAGTGAGGATTGGTTGCTTCGCTTAAATGTCACGACCGGTGTAAGTACTCTCATACAAAGCATTATGTGAACAAATACTTGGATGCGTGGAAAACATGCGACACGCATGTGTTGCGTGTTCGGCGCGCGTCCGCTCGTGTAGACACACCCTAATGTCATTTGTACCAAAGTGGAGCATAACCGCACTCGAGGAAATGGAATGAATGAATCTAACGACACGGGATGTCATATAAACTGTGATCTCTCTAACGGCAGTATTATTTAAATATACATTATGTTCACGTCATTAAAACAATAAATATATTTACAATATTCAGTAGCAACAAACGCTATAAGTATTACGTTAAGAGTTCAATTCATTAAAATTTCTCACATCCACCGGCTTGTCTCTATGCAAACCGCATGGCAATAATCTTATTATTTCGGCGTCGGGTTCGACAGAGAGTGAACTACATCACACTGGTTCGCTACGCTTTATGCGCTTCTCATAAAAATCTTAACGATATTTAATTTTATTTGTTTACTTAGCTAGTCGAAAACTACGTTTTCGCGTGTGAATGTCTTGCGAAAGGTTCGGTCGATAAACACTCGGCCGCACTACACTACACTGCGCGTCTATCAGCTGGCGAGCAGCACACCGCGCAGACGCGCGTGTAGCGCCGCGGCCGCCAGCAGCGCGGCCAGCACGCAGCGGCAGTCCGACAGCCCCGCGCTGCCCGTCTGCATCGCCGCCGGCCGCTCGCCTGTAACACCACACCACACGGTCAGGACTCATTTACAGGGAGACTGGCTTCTACTACAGGATGCAAGACAAACCAGAAGGCGCTGGGTCACAGACCTTCTCTTTAAGAGAGAGAGTGTGTTCCGTAATCCACCTTGTGGGTGGACCTAGTACGGACAACCGTATTCTCTTGATGTTTTCTTTTACCGTCATGAGAGCGGTGCGTTATAATTAGGGATGAAATAAATTAGTTATGCTCTATCTCTCTATTTACTTTATAAGTGTTCGTGGAATCAGTTTACGCCTTGTTGTTTGTCCTGTAGGAGATGGGAGATGGCTAGTATGTGAGTGTGGGACTCACCGTTGAGCACGTGCACGCGTACAGACGCCACCTCGGCGTTGGAGGGTGAGCAGGAGTAGCGGCCCGAGTCGGCGGGCGCCGCGTCCTGCACCAGCAGGTACGAGGTCGTGGCCGCGCCCTTCTCCGTGACCACCGACACGCCGCCGCGCGACGAGTCGTACGATATCACCTGCTTCACAACCCGAGCGCACCCATTGTTATATCTACTCTCACACATTACAGACACAGGTACATATTATGTTACTAGCTTTTGCCAGCGGCTTCGCCCGCTACAACTCGACAATTATAAAATATAAGGATAAAAACTATCCTATATGTTAATCCAGGTTATGAACTATCTGTGTTCTTATCCAAATCCGTTTAGTAGTTTTTGCGTGAAAGAGAAACAAACATCCATACTTACAAACTTGCGCGTTAGTAATATTAGTAGGATTTATACAGAACAACAGAAGTGTTTCTAATAGTACATCTCACTTTTCCCGAATAGAACAAGAAGGCGAGGTATCGTTTAAAAAAATAAAAAACCATTGGCGTCATTAAAATTACTTATGATGTTCAGTGTATTATTGTGTGTTGTGTCTTTGTTAGCGTTGAAAGAAAGCAGGAAAGATTCTCGTTTCTTTACAATTTCGTTGTTCTTTTCAATGTTTCTTTCGATAGTTTCAAGAATGTTGGCCAGTCTTATTCGTTTTCTTCAAATACAACGGAAAATACCCAAAAATGCGAAAGAAACAGGAATCTTTCATGGTTTTAATTACGTATTTAGTTTATTTAACTTAGAATATTCTCTTTCCATCATCATCTGTGCTTATATTATTTTGTTGTTTTGTGTCTACAGTTAAGAGCCTACATCGGAATGTACTTCTGTTGCTCCTGGACTAACCACTTATGCTCAATAGATTCGTGCTGGACTTTGGCACATAAAATAAAGTTCCTAGTGGTGTTTGAAAGAAATCCTCTGTGTATCAAAGCTCGAGCTATTCAAACAAATACCAAATACCCGGTCAACCGGTAAATCTGGAGGTTTTGTCTACTGTACCGGGTCGGAACAAATCAGAATTAACTTTTTTTATTTGTAGCTCACAACTCATAAACAATAACATTTCTTAAGTTATGATTTTAATTTTAATCCTAATTTAGATTTTGATTTTAATTTTGATTGTTATTTTGATTTTAATTTTAATGCGTGGATGCGCTTTGATTTTCAGTAATAAAAACAAAACATGTTTTGTTTTGTTTTTATTACTGCAAATCAAAGCAAAAAAAAAGCAAAGCAAAGCTGAATTCATTTTTAAGAATCTCGAACTATATATTAAAATTATAATAATAATATTTTTTTTTTTATTTATAATAATAATATTTATAATAATATTTTTTTTTTATTAAAGAAAAAATAACACAAAAAAGGTGTACATTTAGGCACAGTAGTGTTGTTTCACATACAAAGTTATAATTAGTACATATAAGGTAACTATAACTATAATATATTTAAGAGTTACAAGTAGTGGTAATTTTAACTCCAAATGTTTGTATAGCGACCTGCCCGATCTAGGTTTATTTAAACCTGTGTTTCAGGCCATCACTTTACATAGTATAATTTAATTAGGACAACATAATTATAAAATAAAATAAAATACATCTAATAACAACTATAGGAACAAGCATAATGATACAAAAAAACACTAAAACTAGCTTAACTATTAATATATATATACAATTAGATACGAAGTAAAACATAATCAAACGACAACTTCTAGAAGTTTTTCTGTGTCTGTGTAATTAAGTATCGCCAAATATTCCGATATCATGACACTACATTTTTTATAGCTTAAGCTATAGAAGTTTAGTATCTTGTTGAGTCTATTATACAGAAAAGGTCCTAAAAACACATAAAACCGCTCAGCAAACGCATGCTTAGTTTGAGGCTTAGTACAAACCAGGTCCTTCCTTCTCCTATCGGAAGGAATTGGGTCATAGGGAAGTGTAGCGTGCTGGTGTAGTATTAAATGAAGAATAAATAATTGCCGTACTGTTAGTACATTACATGCTTTGTAAAGCTGGTGTGTAGGGAATCTGAAAGGACGGAAGGTAGCAACCTTTAGAATTGCTCTTTGAGCTCGTTCTAGAGGGAGTAGAATTGAAATTCCCGCGCCACCCCAGGATGTTATACAATAGGTTAGGATCGACTGACACAAAGCCAAGTAAATCTGTTTTATTAATTTATAGTCGGCTATATTCCGTAAATTCTTAAAAACATATATTAGTTTGCGCACTCTAGTACATAGTAACTCGATATGTTTACGGAATTTTAGATTGGAGTCAATGGTGATACCTAGATATTTTAAATGGTCAGCTTTATCTAAAGAAGGGCAAGAACATGAAGAATCAGCGTACGTGTTACAGCTATGCGCGTAAATGTTAAGGTTAGTAAGCGGTGTGTTAGTATTCCTCATTGTAAATAAAATGTATTTCGTTTTATCAGCATTCAGTGTTAGAAGATTATTCTGGAGCCATTTTGACACAGTGTTGAAGCCATTCTGTGCAAGTTCATAGACCTCTGATCTTGATTTAGCTGCAAACAACAAAGCAGTATCATCCGCATAAGATATTATAACACCATTTTGGAGTGGCAAGCTGCACAGGTCATTAATATAGATCAAAAACAATGTAGGACCCAAGATACTGCCTTGTGGAATTCCAAAACAAGTATTAGCAAGATCAGAACTTGTATTTGGACCAATTTTTACACATTGTTGACGATCACTGAGATAATCAGAAAGTAGTAGAAGCTGTGCTCCTCTTATCCCAAGTGTTTCAAGCTTATGCAACAGAGAAGTGCAAGAAATAGTGTCGAAGGCTTTGGCGAGGTCTAGGAAAATCCCAGCTGTATGCATTCCACTATCCAAATTTGTGCTAATGTAGTTAGTAAGTTTATTTACTGCTTGGCTAGATGATTTTTTAGGCCGAAATCCAAATTGATTATCTGAAAGGAGTCTGTTATTTTCCAGATATTTTATTAGTCTACTGTTTATGATTTTTTCTAATATTTTTGAAAGCCCCGTTAGCACCGAAATGGGTCTGTAATTATTCACACTGAATTTGTCTCCAGACTTGAAAATAGGAGTGACCACAGACTTTTTTAGTAATTTTGGGAATATCCCTTTAGATAAACATAGTTGAAAGATGTGGGTTAGTGGAGGGGCAAGTAGGTGTTTAAATCTTTTAAGTACATTGTTGGGTATACCATCCCAGCCAGTTGCGCAGACATCTTTTAACCCGTTTATTATACTTATTACTTCATTGACGTCCGTATCTAATAAAACAAAAGAATTTAATGTGGAAAATGTCCTAATTGTGTTTTGAACGGGAGGGCAACCAATGTTTAAAGATTTTTCAGCCAAGTTTTTACCCACGTTGACAAAAAAGTGGTTTACTTTATTTATTGCTTCGGATGGGTTTATTTCTGTTGATAGCAAATCCAGCGGAGGTTCGGAACTTTTCGACCTCAATGTATAGGTTTTTATAAAATTCCACACAAGTTTACTATTTTTCCCCGCCTTCTGTAGTTCATTTTTATCGTACTGGTTTTTTAGCTTTTTCAAAAGATTATTACAGAAGTTTCTATATCGTTTATAGGTAACAGAAAGTATTGCGTCATCAGGTGCAAGTTTTAATTTTAGGTGAAGTTTGTCTCTGTGTCTTATACACCGAACGAGACCGGGTGTGATCCACGGTTTAATACAACTATACTTTCTAGGGACTATCTTAGTGAAAGTGTTTTTCCTTATTGCGTTTTGTACAGAATGTATAAAATATTGTAAGGAAGTATTCGCATCAACAGAATCGTAAATGAGGTCAAAATTAATGCCGCGAATGTCGCTTTCAAGGTTTGTCATATTAATTTTAGTATAGCTACGCTCGCAGTTTTTTCTAGGTGAACTTATTTGCATTGTTAGTAAAACTGCTTGATGATCGGTAAGCGAAGAGTTAGTAACCAATGTTTGGGACGGATTTTTTGATTTTAGAATGATATGATCTAGGCAAGAACCGCTTTGATGTGTGGGGTAATAGTGAGCTGGCAATAGTCCATGAAATGAGCAAATATTTAGATAATTATGTGTATGGGTATCGGGTTTCTCGGAGGCAATGTTAATGTTGATATCGCCCACAAGTATTATGTTTTTGAATGTGGTCAAGTTTTTTAAGTTTGTATCAAGGGAGTCTATAAAACTGTCAATATTGTGACAGGGAGGCCTATAAATAGCCACGACCACTGTATCGGGAATAATTTTAATGATTAAGCAATTACTATTCTGGAATATTGGTTCTTCTTTGATAGTTTGTAAATTATTTTTAACATAAACCACTACTCCGTCGTTTTGGTTGGTGTTTCTGTCTGTTTTGTACGAATAAAAACCGTTTAGAGATGGTAAGTTGACTGTTTAAAATGGCAAATTGTGTTATATATTTTTTAAGCAATAAACAAGGCTTTATTTTTATTATTACCTTTATTTATTTTGTTACAAACTTATTTACATTTTTAAATATTCTTTACAAAAAACAATAAAAAAAAACATTTAAAAATTGTAGCCCACTGGTATCGGGAACAGGGTCAGGACAGGGCTCCGAGAAAGGAACCGAAATTATTATTATTATGTATATGCACGCACTAGGAGCAGTAAACATTAGTGCAAGGTCAAGGGATAATAGTGAGGCGCTCGCTGGGACGCACTGTACTATCAACAGCGATTAGTTCTGCTAGTAACTAGGCGTTACTGTTAATGAGTCGTGAACTAATAACGCGCGGTGTAGCGGTGTCGCGGTGTCAGCCGACCGACATGCACGCTGAATTAATAAGCGTCAACTTGTACTCGACGCAACACGCTCCGACACGGTGCGACAAGGCGCGACACGGGCGTAGTTAGTGTAAGTGTAATTAGGGGCACCGCGCCGCGAGTTGACCGTGTTTATTCAAATAATGCGGAGAGGTTGTGCCAGCGGCTCACGATACAAGCATTCAAACTCAAACTCAAAGCATTTATTTCAATTAAACCATTACTGGCACTTTTGAATGTCATAAGAACAATTCATAAAACAAAACTACGAGTGCAATACGTCATTCCGAAAACCACCACGCCGAACCACACGCCGCCGAATGCCCGCAAAGACGAACACTGCGAGCACGAAAGCACGCAGCGACACACACCGCAACAACGAATGCACGAGACTTCGAATCACGGAACAACGAATGCGCGCCGCAACGCGCAACCGCCGCCCCGCGACCCGGAGACCCGCGCACCCGCCGCCACCCCGCACCCACAGCACTGCCGCCGGTAACATCCAGCGCCGCGCAACCCGACGCAGCAACCCCCGAAACCACGCATTGCACTCCTAAGCTACAGTCACAGTCGCAAGGCATAATAACTTGTGAAAGTACTGTAGTTGCCAATTCCCTAGTGTAGATCTCTATGGAGAAGAACGGGCAAGAAACTCCATGGACACTCTTTTAAATCAGAATATTGTTACACAATCTTGGTACATTACATCATTCATGTTGAGATGGTATATTATGTGAGAACTATGTAGTAAGACAGAGCGTCCGGAGTAAAAAGATATAATAAACAAATCAAAATAAATATAAAAAAAAAAACGGCAACTAAGAGATGACCAGTCTCCACTGACAGCACCCGTTCACGAACATGACGCATGGATCAGCACCATTCAACTCAACCATTTTGAAGGGAACTAAATGATCCGACACACGCGCCACCATCAGCGAGACATTTGAGTGAGTATGACATTCACTCAGACACCAGGGCAACGTCATTAAAATATAACTAAATGTAAAAAGTGGCTTTATAGTACATAGTACTCACCCATGTGCCATGCAATTATATAATATTAAGATATTGAATCTATACAATGCATTATCATCCCATCTTGCTACATCGTCCTAACATAATATAGCATTCAACATTAAAGATGTAACTAAAGTTTTGTAACAATATTATGATTCTCTCGCCCTTCTTCTCATGAGACGCTGCGGAATGGGCAGCTAGTGGCAACTACAGTTCAGTCACAGTTATTATTATGCTTGTGACTGTGACTGTAGCTTAGTTTATTTAGTATTTGTTCGACTATTCAAAAGTGCCTGTAACTGGCCTACTTGAAATAAATGTTTTGATTTTGTTTTTTTATCTGTAGTGAATCGATCTGTATCGACAATAAATCTCTCCCTAAGTCGAGCAATAAAGCGGCACGGCCGTACCATCCTTTACTCGAACCAGTTCAGGCCATTTTCGACCTACTATAACTTCGTTGTGGATAAAACTAGAAGCCTGATTTTAGTTACCAATTAAGCATTGTATTAACACGGTATATTTCAAATTTCATTCAATTTGAACCAGTAGTTTAAGAATTATAACTAATCAAAGTTCTTTAGTTTTGTCACTCAGTGACTGACTGACTGATTGACCGATCATCAAAAGTCTAAGGCACTTCTAGCAGACATAAAAGCTTCAAATTTAGAATACAATTAGTGTTTAGCGTATAAATCATGGAAAAACAAAAAAAAAATATGCATGCATTTCAGTCTAGTTTTCTAGATATACTAACTGCATAAATAACTTTGTAATCCCATATAAATGTATAAGATTACAAAGTTAAAGTTACATTTTCAGTGAATGTGAAATTTACGAGTTTACACACTTCCTAGTTTCTGATTGATCTGAAATAAAGACTTGAGTTGCGCGGCTGGCTGTTTTTACAAGTTTTGTTTTTAGTGGGATTTCGTTTTCATGATTCCAGACTTAAAGTAGAAGTTGTTCAAAATGATGAATACAATGACGGGTTTAGTATCTAAAGATCGAATGACCTCCAAGTCAACCTATATTAACAATAACTACTACCCACTACTAACTAACTATTATTATTAACAATTGTAACGGGATACATATGTACTATGTTTAATATTTGTTTCGAGTTTCTAACCTACTAATAACGTTAAGCTACCGCGCTTGCCAGGTTCATCCAGGGATGTGTGACCATCCATTATACAGGGTGTAAATTAACTCTTCACACATACGTCAACCAAGCATTCTGTACATCAAACTAAGTACGCCTACGCAAAAATTTTTGCTGGGAAAGGACTTTTTTTTTGGGGTCAAAACTCACATTTTACGGTAAAACTCAATGTAGCACTCTTGAAACATTGTGCTAGTGGGTGCTTTGAATAGTAAACGGACCATGGAAGTAATTTAAGTAAAGTTATAACCTGAAAAACTGGTATTTACAAAAACAGCTGTGAAAAATTTGGAACTTTGACCCCTAATATCTCCGTAACTAGCCCCCTAGTTACGGAGTAGTTCCCAGGTATGGTCTAGAACAGAAAAATGATTGCAGTGGTGGGGAGAATAAGTGATCTTCGTTTGCGTTAAGGGCACTTTTACAACCTATAAACCGAGTTTCCTCCGTGCCTCGGAAAGCATGCTCCCGGCTATCAGTAGTTCATAAATGTGACAACTAATGTAACAAGGGGTATCGTATTACCCAGTACTAACTGGATTGAGGAAGTCAGGTAAGCAATCGCTGCATGTAAAATACTGGCAATGAGGTGCACTCGGTTAGACTGAAAGCCAAACCCAACATCGTCAGTAAAAGGTTCTGAAGCATCAATACCTACTCGCTTATTGTGGGATTAATTTGAAAATATTTTATTTATTATCTATCTGTTATCTTAAAATTGAATGCGGTGAGCAGTTTTATTGTTATCGAAAATATTATAAATGTTGAACAATACATATTTCATATATTTGTTATTAATCGTGATTATGCGGGCTGTGTATCATTTACTAGTATTTATCAAACATGTGTTTTCGACAACGAGTGATAAATTGTAAGATAATTTTGATTGATAAATTGTTATTTAGTAAACGCTGGCGTGACGATCTCTTTATGGGTTTGCCTTATCCGTGCAAAAAGGCAAATAGTAAACAAACTTGGAAAGTCATGGGGAGGTGTTAGCCCATCAGTGGGACAAAATAAAACAAACAAAAAAAATGCAGTTACTTGAAATTTTAAATGCTAGCTTAGATTGATTGAAGTCCCACGTTAAGCAGCTCATTTCACTTTTTTTTTAATAATGCTAAATTATCGCCAGTTGATACTTTTTAGAAAAATGATTTTAATTAATAGTCACCGATTAACAATTTTTCAATATATATATATATATATTTTTTTTTTTGTAAAATTTGTGTATGAGTAGTGTGTTAGCGCGGGGCCGTGTGTCGGGATTACTGGCGACAGTTTAGTTGCAGCTGATAATGCGATCAACTGCGATTCGTATCATGTTTCACGCGACGTCATTTAAACAGGTTCGTTAGGGAATGGTTCCTTGTACATATGGGTACAGATCTACTGAGATATTCTTCAGGGTAGACCGCACAGTAGAAAGCGTTGCAGGGCAAAGCATAGCATTTAACTGTAGTCCTCCAGGGATGGGACACTACAAAGTTACAGTCAGTCAAAATAAAAATAAAATACCGGAAGAGTGCGGGTCTTACTTACTCCACAACAGCAATATAATAATATATTTTTTTCGCTCATTCATTTATTTTGCATTGAACAGCGAAACTACCTCGATATCGATATTTTAAGAACCATACACACAGGTATTAGGTCACTCAGGTCAGTTACAAGTATGGAGGAACCCCCTTTTTAGGAATAAAATAAATAAATTGGTTTACGCCCTTTTTTTTTTTTTTTTTTTTTTGGTGGGTGTAAAATCATCGAATAACCCCTCCCGCTCTTGGGCAGAGCGAAAGGGAGTGTCAGACTTCTACTGACTAAAAACCACCCATGTTCCTTCTTCGCCCTCTATGTCGAGGCCGCGATAACCGTTGGACTACCCGCGACCCCGACAGGCGTCGGCCCTTTCGGGCCCCTCCCATGTTGCTGACATCTCTTTGAGGCGCGCGTGGAACACGAACGCGCCGTCGACACGGCCTGTTTTCGTCGTGAGACGGACGGACGGCGAGTTAGCCCATCACTCACCGTCCACAGGCCCGCGTCTACGGTGGCCGGAGGTCATCGCGGGACCCCCGACGCCCGGAGCGCCTCCCGCGGCGGCTGGGACGAGAGGTTCTCTCCCTCTCGCGTTCCGCCACCTCCTTCGCCAGCATCACTGCTTCGCAGAAGGAGGCGACGGCGTCTCATTCCTCCTCGCCCCGGACCATGGCTTGCACCAGGGCCGGGCGCGAGAGGTCGCCGCCGCCGATCGCCGCTACGAGAACACGGCGGGGCTCCGCCCAAGCGGGGCACACCTCCACTGTGTGCTCCACCGTGTCCTCCGGCCGATCCTCGCAATGGTGGCATCCGGGCGTTTCCTCCCGCCTGATTCGGTGCAGGTACCTCCCGAAACAACCGTGTCCGGTGAGGACCTGCGTCAGACGGAAGGTGAGGGCGCCGTGGCGCCTCTCAAGCCACTCCTCAAAGAGGGGACTTACCGCCACTATCGTGGCGTGCCCTAATTGGTTTACGCCCTCAGGTAGATAAAAAGGTAACAAATATAAAAACAGCTGTGATGTCATACCGTGCATATGTTAAGTCCTCGTTACGGTATGGATTAATTATGTAGGGAAATAGTACTGACCACAATAGAGCTTTTGTCATTAAAAAAATGTTCACGGGCCATATACGGGATTCCATCTGATGAATCATGTCGACCAATATTTAAAAGGTTTGGTTTTGCTACCATTACTTTCATTATATTTGTATGAAGCAATTACGTTTGCTAGGAAATATAAGGAATTATTTAAAACCGTAGAGAAAATAAGTTGCCGAAGCCGCCGTTATCCATATCTTAGGGTTCCGTAGTCGAATGGCAATAAACGGAACTCTTATAGATTCGAATTGTCTGTCTTTCCGTCCGTCCGTATGTCACAGCCATTTTATTCGGAAACTATTAAGACTATTATAAACAGTTGGAACTTGATAGGTAGATGCATTCTGTAAACCACTTAACGATGTTTAAACAAAAAAAAAATATTATAAGGGGGTCTGCCCATACATAGAACAGAAACTAAAAAAAAATTTTTCATCAAGCGTATTCGTGTGGGATGTCTATAGATAGGTCTTTGAAAATGACAGAGGTTCTTAAAACCATGTTTTCTCAAAGTCAATCTCTTGAAAGATGTGCACTTCTAAAGTGGTAAAATGTGTGTCCCCCTCTAACTTTTAAACTAAGAGAGTGAAAAATCAAAAAAAAAAATATGCTGTAGATCGCAATAAAAACGTTCAACCAAAATTGGTTTGAATGATATGTAATTGTTAGTAGTTTTTGAGATATAGCACATTTAAAAAACCGCAAATATAACTTTGTCATTCATACAAACACTATGAACAACAAACTTATCACAGAATGTGTATTTCTGTTTCCGCTTTAACAAGAAATGATTCAAATTAAAGGGGGCTTTCCTACTATGATGTTACGGAACATTTCATGTGCAAGTCCGACTTGCACTTGGCCGGTTTTTTTACATCGTATTTGTGTAGCTATTTGTAAAAGGCACTTCTACAAATTATAAATTAAATCACAAAATTTTCTCAATATGTCTGCTGTATGGTAATAATAATATAATATTATCGAAGTAAAATTTCTGTGACATACGGACAGATGATTATTTTGTATCCAACAACTACTGGAAATAAATTCAATTAGTTAAATATAACTAAACATAACACATTTCCTCACAAGGTAAAACCCTGTTAATCACAAACACCTCACACACACCTCATAACTCTCACCCACACACCCTTTCACCCAACACTCATCACATCCCAAATCATAAATGTTACTTTTATCTGGTTGAATTTAATTTTAATTTAATTTGAATTTAAATTTAAATTTAATTTTACTTTAATTTTGATTTTGATTTTAATTTTGGTTCTCATTTTGATTTAATTTTAGATTTTAATTTTAATATTGATTTTAACGTATGTTTTAAATTTTAATTCTGATCTTATTTGTCTGTATCTGGAAAAGGGCGTTGGAAGCTGCGCTACAGTTTATACTTTTGCAGCTTCCATCGTTTTATGTGTTATATAATGTTGTAACGAATCTACCTATCCTTACTAAAAAATAAAAGAGTTAAGGTAGATTGTACAATAAATATTAATTTTTAAGATAAAAAATACAAAAGAATATATAAAACACCTTCCTACCTATCACACACTCAGACGGCGGAGGTTTTTAAAAATTTTGTTAGTGATTCACTTTTAATTGAGAGAAGAGAGATCCGCTTCTTAGATGGTGATCCACTTTTGGTAATGAATTATGGTGATCCACTTTGAGTTGGTCTGGATAGTAGAACTTCGTAGATTATGTATGCAGAATCCATACGTAGTAACAGGACAACCTCGACGTACATTCCCGTGTAATTGACTGAATCTCGACAGAAACGAGTAGCGTCGATTCTCAGCGTAGAGTCGATCGTAAAATAAAACGTAAAATCAACCGGACATAATCTCGGCGTGGTATCCAGTGTAAAAGTTTTTGGGTCAGCATCAGCTGCCCATTTTTATACCAAAAAATCACATTTTCTTCTCTTCTAAAATTCTTTGACAATTTCGAATTGAAATATGACATGTCACCTGCCAGTCATATAACCAGCCAGGAGTATTCCACCAAGACGTAATAGAACCTCCGAGTGTGCTTTTAGAATTTTAAAATTATAATTTAAAATAAAGTTATTTTTTATTAATTAATTAAATACAATTATTCAGCTTAACAATGATAAAAAATAATTAAGTTATATAAACCAAAGTGACCTTCTTAGACTAGAAAGAAACTATGACAAAAAGAAAAGTACCTACTGACAGTTTGGCACATTTGACATACATGTCACAACAATGAAAATTATGAAAACTAATATTTAATTTCAGCAAATTATATGGAAACGAATCGTTTAGAACGTTTCGCCGAGTATAAATAAAGATAAACTATAAAAAAGGATGATAAATGGTATGTGATATATATAATGATAAGTAGGAATATAGCATATACTATAATGTCTCGTGTTACTGTTCCTCAATAAACTTTTATTTATTATTATTTATAATATTGAATGATTTTGTTAATTCATAAATAAGCGACTACGGCGTAGCAGAGTGCTACGAACTCATTCACAACGCTACGCGGACCCAAGTTCGTAGCGTGTTGTACAATATCTTAAGTTGCTTCTATATCGACGATCTTGTTGTAGTTAGTCTATGTTTATGAGATGACTTTACGAAAGCAATTGCGGGTGTACTCCGCCTCAGTATAATGTTTACCTACCATTTGTATACAAATTGTTTATGGTAATAATTTATTAATTATATATTTAATACATCCATCAAAGATTCATAAAATAAGTTCAATGGTATCTGTAGGATAGTTTGATGGCCAGCTGACCCATCAGTCGCATCTCCTGGTTACTTTAGCTTTACTGACGATACTTTTAAAGACATAATCAATGCGTCTGTGATTCCGACCAGTTAGGCCTCTTTCACGACCTCAGGCGACGAAACTCGAGTCAAGCGACACGCGTGCTCGTCACTTGTTACCTCCGCGTGGCATACTTTGAGGAATTTTATTTATTGGTTTTGCCGTAGTGCGTGTTTCAGCACGCGTGTCACCAGACAGCGTGGGTCGGGATCAGGCGGATAGTATCGTCGCCTGTCCCGACCCCACGGTATTACTATTCTAACATTCATACTTACTACAAATAATCCATGTGTATAATTACTTTGCGTCCGCTCACCTCGTCCTCGTGGTACCAGAATATGTAGGCGGGGGGCTCCGGGGAGAACTGGATGAGGCACGTGAGGTTGATGGTAGAGCCCATGTCCACGTGCAGGTCCGGCCCGCCAAGGATGCGCGCCGACGGCACTGGAACAACAACACACACCACTTTGTACACACGCTATCATAACAGTAACCGTCAAGTGTCAGGACGCGTTGTACACACACTATCATAACAGTAACTGACGAGTGCCAGGACGCGTTGTACACACTTACTATCATAACAGTAACCGTCGAGTGCCAGGACGAGTTGTACACACATATTATCATAATAACCGTCGAGTGCCAGGACGCGTTGTACACATATATTATATGTGTACAACGCGTCCTGGCACTCGACGGTTACTGTTATGATAATATGTGTGTACAACTCGTCCTGGCACTATTATCATAACAGTAACCGTCGAGTGTCAGGACGCGTTGTACACACATATTATTATAACAGTAACCGTCAAGTGTCAGGACGCGTTGTACACACACACTATCATAACAGTAACCGTCGAGTGCCAGGACGCGTTGTACACACATACTATCATAACAGTAACCGTTGAGTGCCAGGACGAGTTGTACACACACACTATCATAACAGTAACCGTCGAGTGCCAGGACGAGTTGTACACACATATTATCATAACAGTAACCGTCGAGTGCCAGGACGCGTTGTACACATATATTATCATAACAGTAACCGTCGAGTGTCAAGACGCGTTGTACACACATATTATCATAACAGTAACCGTCAAGTGTCAGGACGCGTTGTACACACATATTATCATAACAGTAACCGTCGAGTGCCAGGACGCGTTGTACACATATATTATCATAACAGTAACCGTTGAGTGCCAGGACGCGTTGTACACACATATTATCATAACAGTAACTGTCGAGTGCCAGGACGCGTTGTACACACTTACTATCATAACAGTAACCGTCGAGTGCCAGGACGAGTTGTACACACATATTATCATAACAGTAACCGTCGAGTGCCAGGACGCGTTGTACACATATATTATCATAACAGTAACCGTCGAGTGTCAGGACGCGTTGTACACACATATTATTATAACAGTAACCGTCAAGTGTCAGGACGCGTTGTACACACACACTATCATAACAGTAACCGTCGAGTGCCAGGACGCGTTGTACACACATACTATCATAACAGTAACCGTTGAGTGCCAGGACGAGTTGTACACATATTATCATAACAGTAACCGTCGAGTGCCAGGACGCGTTGTACACACATATTATCATAACAGTAACCGTCGATTGCCAGGACGCGTTGTACACACATATTATCATAACAGTAACTGTCGAGTGCAAGGACGCGTTGTACACACATATTATCATAACAGTAATCGTCGAGTGCCAGGACGCGTTGTACACACATATTATCATAACAGTAGCCGTCGAGAGCCAGGACGCGTTGTACACACATATTATCATAACAGTAACTGTCGAGTGCAAGGACGCGTTGTACACACATATTATCATAACAGTAATCGTCGAGTGCCAGGACGCGTTGTACACACATATTATCATAACAGTAGCCGTCGAGTGCCAGGACGCGTTGTGGTGCAGGCCAAAATTTGGACAAAAGAGGCGGAGTCTTTGAATCGATTTGATTTTCCATCACTAATTAGTGCTTGTGACGTCATAATAGGTGGTCAAAAAATGGCACGCTTGGTTTTCATACAGATCGTGATACTTGCGTTATCTAGGTCTATCTATATATCTGTGGTTTGAAGTATAAGAAGCTGCGTAGCAGATGATGATCAACGTGTGGTCGTCGGAGCAGACGTGTGACGTCACACATCTTCTGTAGCTGCGGGTGATTTATAGCAACACTTCACAGGACGCGACACCGGCAGACACCCAGACCTTCATACGTAATGAAGTTCAGCACCATCGTGTGAGCTGTGCTTATTTATGAATGTTACATGATATAGGGAACTTTGATCGGCGCTGTTCGGCGACCGGCGCGGCGCAGATTAATGTTCCTCTAACGTCGTAAGGATAGTATTATTACATCGGGACGTGAGCTCTGCGCTGAATATCAATCGTTATGTAAATGTGTGTGTTTTTATGGTGGCTCGCTACTGTGTACGATGTACGTCTGTACGCCGCCGGCGCGCCGGCTCAGTGTCCGCGCTAAACGTGAACACGCTCGCAGCTCTCCAAACTGATTGGATTTGATATTCGTCTCCAGATACGAAAATATTCACGATACTTTTCGCAGACAGAAAGATTTATTTATCGTGTTTTGCCATTTCGCTGTGGACGCAAAATTCACGCGTCGCTTGATCTTCGATATTGTTGGATTATGTTGTTTTATTTTATTTTAAATGGATATGTAGGTAACGTGTTGCAGCTTCATGCATAATATGATGTATGTGCCGGTCGGAGGGCGGAGGGGAGGGGGGTGACGGTTTCACTCAGGAGAGTTATACATAATGCAGGGGTGTGCAAGCGGGTGATGACTGGGGCAGGGGGGAGAGGTGAGGTGCGAGGATAGAGTGACACATTTGCAGTTCGCTGTCCTCATTACAGGCGGCTGAATGCATTTCGTTTCAAGAGCAGGCTCCACCGTTGCTTAACCCTGAATGAACGAGCAGATAACACGTAACTATAATTTTGCTGGTTGAGCGGTGATTACTCTCCTTAGCTACCTCGGTGAGACTTTACCGACGACCCTAGGTTGTTTTGTATCCTGCGATACCTGATACCAGTAGGTTTTGTATCTGTACGCATAAGATGCTATACACAAAGCAAGAGTTTCCTGGGGGCAATTAATTGAGCAGTTAACGAATATATGAATAGTTTAGGAGCGCGGTCAACATCAAGTGTGTGTCGTCACCCATCGGCCCCCGTGTGTACTAACAATAAACTGGATGATGGTACGATGGCCATCCGGGAAGTGTTTGTGAAGCCGTAATGCTAAAATGTAATGACGTCACTTGTTTACTCGCAACCTTCGCAGCGACACCAATTCGAACAAACTGAGTAATGTGGCGACCACTGACGTACAGGAGCCGGAGTTTTGGAGTATATCACTTTCTACAAAGAGACGATTTGTTTGTGTTTATCTTATTCATGTGGATCCGAAGTCTCAAACTGCCTGTCTGACCACATTGTGAAGCTTGTCTATCTGTTTTGTGGAGATCAGAATGGCATTCGCTCAATGCAGTCGTAGTTTTCTAATGCTATCCGATTCGACGAGACCAGAGCAGCGGTGGCCCAGTGGTGTCGGCCTCGACCTGCGAACAGTAGGTTGTGGGTTCGAATCCGGGCAGGCGCATTACTTTGTGTAATTTTTTTCATTACCGCTGCTCTCAAAACGGTGAAGGAAAACATCGTGAGGAAACCGGCATGTCTTAGAACCAATAAAATCGATGACATGTGACATCTGCCAACCCGCACTGGTTCCGCGTGGTGGATTACAGCCCATACCTCTCGTAGAGAGGAGGCCTGAGTCCCTGCAGTGGGAATATTATAGGCTGATGATGATGATGATGATGATCCGATTCGACTGGAACTTGGAAGCACACACCAAGTAGTTGGGAAAGGCTAGGCAGATGATGAGTAGAGTAACTATTGTGCATAAAGTTTAAATAAATAAATGAGTTCAGAAAACAGAAATTAACAGTATTCGAGAATATAAGAACGCACAAAATTTTGAGTGTTTCGCTTGTGGTAATAACGAAATTAAACGAGTACTGTTGAAGTAACTTTACTGAATGTTGAATATTTTCCTTAGCTACCACCGATTAATGTGTTCGTTCTTGGTAGTTTCTACGAATTCCCACATAGATTCTATTGACATGTCATGTATCCTTCAGCATCCACGAACTGCCATGCTTCGCGTGCGCTAAATCTGGCACCATACACACACACTCATGCACACACAGCAGGGCGCGGAGCAGCCTACTCGCGCGACACATCACAGTGAAGCGAACAAATTAATGTCCCACTCGCGAACACTGATGTGCATACATTAATATTATGTACAGGATATGAGCGCTATTATGAATATGCACATAATGGTCGCGCTAAGTAGCTCCCTAGAATAAAATGTATCATTATTGAATTGGACAGGGCCGTCCGCCGCCCGCCGGTCGAAAGTCGGTGGCCGCTATGGGCCATTTCAGTTAATTCCTTACTTTATGACATCATATTTCGCGGTGGTTCAAGACGAAACGTGGCGCGGGAGGGGGTTAAGGTGCGGGGAGAGGAGAGTGTTCACTCACTCGGCAACACAAAGAGCAGGAGCATTTGGAGCCACTTTGTTTTGTTGAATTGGTTTGAGGTCTCGTCCGCGACGGTACAGGTATTGAATTGTATACCTGAGCGCCGCCCACTATCACATTCGTTCACGGTGACTACGGTTTATTACGATTACAGGCGATTTTGGCACTTAGGAGTTCGCTTTAACTGATAGTAGAGAGGTAAACCGAACATCGAACGGTTTCTCGTAAGAATACGTTGGGTGAGCACACTGCGCTTCCATCCTACACAATAGTAGATCGTCGGCGACGTACCCGGTCTGAGCCGCGCGGTTCTAAAGAATGATTCCACCCTCCAGCGCAGAGCACTTTGTTTGGCAGGTTTTGCTTGCTCTGCTCCGCTAATTGGTTTAATCGCTCGCTCTTTGTTGCAGTATGCTGCGCCACGAGAACTATTACTTAGCGGGTGTTATGGAAGCTGATCTCCTTAACTGACGTTATATTCTCGCGGAACGTTATTGACATCGTCTGTTCACGGCTTGGTCTCAGATTTCACTAGATCAACATTATGAACTTACTTTCTTAAAATTTACTTTCTGTCGTAGAGTTTTGTTTATATGAATACATCATCTAGTCTAAAAACAATATTGAATGAGAAACTTGATTCAGAAAAGAAAGCTATAAACCCATTTTACTTGTGTTCGGTGCAATATAAACAAAGGTATTTATTATTTTCTACATCTTGTTCATTTGTTTTAAATAATTGAGCGTTAGTTAATCAGACACGCGTTAATAAACGTAATGCGTTTCCTCTAGGTATTAATTATAGTACTTATTTACACGCAGACAGAATCAATGTTCATTGAATCATTCGCATGAGCGCACCGGGTTACCGACCGACAAAAATTAAATCATAAAAGAAAGAGCGGTAAGTGAACACAAACGTGGAAATGAGCGCTCCGGGAGTGGAGCGTGTAGCCGGGTAGGGTTGCCAGCACAACATTTGATCACTCTGAAAGAAAGCCACTTTGAAATTTGTGAAAAACTCCGAATATTTTGTTTGTCGTTTAACATTTTTGTATTACGAGTACCATGAAATCGTGTTCTCAAATTTAAAGTCAAAACATTCATTTAAATAAATAAGATCATTAAAAGGAGTCGCTTATTCGTTGAAACGTCCGGGCAGATGACAAAACCGGATAAAGACCTGTTAACAAGCTAAAAATTTTACCCTCAGGAGAGGCTACTCTTGGTGCGGCGACATCGAGAGTGCAATCAATAGCCGCGAGCAACTCGCTGAGGATTGAATCGCGTCACAACGCAACATTACCTGCGACCGGCGCGCGGGGCTGGCATAGCGCCATCACACCGCCACGAGCATGCCAGGTGTCGAGTATTACACCTACAAATCACTCTCACAACGGAACATACGATGATATTGGTGAAGCGAGACGACTCGACTGTTCGACACAGTTCGACACCACTCACTGTTATGCTCGTTGCGTCACGAGATGTCTGGACAACATCTCTGAGCTGTATTTTCTACATTCCAGAATAAGTTGACGAATGGCCATGACAGCCAAGCCACGCTAGCGAAGACACAACGTAGGTAAATACATACGAACTTTTAATATTTCTTGTTCATGTCCTGAGCTAACAAGTCTAGTAACTGCGATTACCTAACAAATAAGCTCAAAAGTGCCACAGTTGGCAAATGTGTGCGTGAAGTCGTGCGTAAACCTCGTAAAGTTAGCACCGCCGCATTCGGAAGCCACCACCCACTGGAAAATGTGTGAGCTTTCATAACAACACAAATTTTTGAAGATTTCAACCCCCTCTGCAGCCCTCCCCGCGCATAGTCCGCCGCGCCCCGACCGCACCTGCGTGCGTGTGATTGTTATAAACAAGCCAGGTGTCGTCGCGCGCGAGTTACGCGTCTTATATCGACTTTACTCGCACGTTTCGCGCGCTCGTATTACAGGGTTGCCGCGGATTCGCACGATGTTACGTTACTCATATAAATTATATTGTTAGTTGCAGGCCGGTGTCTGATGATCCCAAAAGACAAACGACGCGCACAGAGGTTACGAGATGATACCTAGATGTGGAAAAATTACAGTCAACGTTGAATTTAGGCGCAATATTACAAAGTTTTTCAAGTGGGGTTTGTGGCAATGAAAGCTTAAACCAAGGAAAAATCCTTGCAAGCTTGACAATGGTGCTCCACATGAGGCGCTCGTCTGTAGGCGTGCGGAAAACGTCGCGCGACGCCGCCACGCGGCACCTGGCGCCTGTGTGGCGCTGTCTGCAGGGCAGGTACACTGTGTCGTTGGTGCACTATTTTTGCTGGCTTTTTATACACGTTCAAATACGAAATGTGACAATGTGAAGGAAACCATAGTAGAATCAGAAAATAGATGCACTAGAAGTGACTAGGAATGTTTAGCATTCCTTGTTGACAACATCTAGTCAACTCGCCCTGTCTCCCACCCCCAAAGTTGCGGTATCACATACACTCATATCAACCATAGAGGCTACGACTGTGCTCGATATTAATGAAACTTAATGATAAAACGCTTCAAAGATTTAACCGGTGAACACTCATTGTTTATAATCGTGAAAAAATAAAAAATAAGTTTCCAATATTTTTTGGATATCTATCTTGCGGACTAATTAGATTTTTTTTGTTAACTACCCTATCCTACTGAATTGGGTAAAAACTGGTCCTGAAAAAAAAAATACTATCTATTCGTGAGTGTGATGGAAACCTGCTCAAAAAGGAGTCCCCATTCGAACCATGCTTAAACTGCGTGGACCGGCAAGTTCGTTGTCCTGTCTATATCCTCAGCGCTCTAGCCTACGATACCCGCGGACGAGCAGTGAACACTTAGTTCCTCGCGGCGGCGGCGCGGCTTCATTACCGCGAGTTCCAATCAGCGCGCGGTGCCATTGTGACGCCTGCCGCGTGACTGGCACCCGGGGCTGCGGCGACGAGGAACAGAAGGTTCACTACTAATAACACTCAAGAACAAGCACGACCAATGTTAAGGTGTTGAAAAGAACCTTGTGTCTATGTACTATTCAGTTCTTCCTATAAATAATAGAGAAGAACTACGTGCGGCATCTATACCGCGTCGGCAACCCTACTGCACCTTCTGTACATCCACACACAGTGGTCGCGTGTAAGGTGCGAGATGTTCGCGTTCGCTTTCGGGGTCCACCCACCCTGCTAAGATTCGGATGAATAACGTCAGCATTTCAGCAGAATCATTCCCTAGGTAAAACATTAATTTGACGATTCCCGACAGCCTGTTGAATATTTAAAGCGAAATCCTAAAGTTTTTAGAACTCGGAGCCTTTCGACGGGAAATTAAAAAATATTTTTTGTAAAAGTATGAAAGTGCAATCATTTACCGACGATGAGAAGTACCGATAAACCGTAGCGGATATAATCCGACGCCAATAAATCAGCGAACAAAACGCTCTCAACATCGACGGGTCGACGTAGAGCGAGAAAAAACCCGGCAATGTATCATCTATCATATTTTTAAAGTCGCCTGTCGAGTGTCGAGAGGAAATCGCTCCTCGGCGAGGGAGTTATTGAATTTCCAATTTTTCACGAGGAATTTTATTTTATTTGTGCGGGTAGTTCGGCGCCACCGCGACCGCCGACCGACACTCGTGTAAACTAAATGTAAGCTTCCAAAACAAAACGGACTCGATCACTGAACAGACAGACAAACTTTTAGTTTAATTGAAACCATTCGTTACGGCTAAAGTTAATGAAAATAATATCTCCATGGATTAAACACAATTGAAAAGTTTCGTTGAGCGTATCGTTACGTGTGTGTCCGGGTTACGAGTATTATTGGAACAAAAATTTCGAAAAACGTCGTTCGATTACTGAATCGCTAATTATTATGAGCATTCATAGCAAACGTAACTTAGGTTAGTTGTAGACATAAAGGATGTAAAAGTACCCTTGACGCAAACGAAAGGCACTTGTTCTCCCATCACCATTGCGATAATTTTTTCGTTCTAGACCATACCTGGGAACCCCCTAGTTAAGGAGATATTGGGGGTCAAAGTTCTAAATTTTGCACAGCTGTTTTTGTAAATACTAGTTTTTTAGGTTATAACTTTACTTAAATTACCTCCATGACCCTTTTACTATTCAAAACATCTACTAGCACAATGTTTTAAGAGCTACATTGAGTTTTACCGTAAAATGTGATTTTTGGCCTCAAAAAAAAAGTAGTTTCCCAGCAAACATTTTTGCGTAGGGGTACTTAGTTTGATGTACAGAATGCTTGGTTGACGTATGTGTGAAGGGTTAATTTACACCCTGTATACCTACGTATGTAAAGCTATGTATGCTTGTCCCCATAACTGAGATATATTTAGAGTTGTGTCATGTATCCATCTCTGATAGTATCTCCAACATGGGATAAAATTTCTTAGAAAAGCAACTTCAGTGGGTACATACCACGGGTTGTTTGAGACAGATACCGCAGCCTCGACACAGAGGGCTGAGAAGGAACATGGGTGGTTTTTAGTCAGTAGAAGTCTGACACTTCCACCGCTTTGGCCACAGCGGGAGGAGTCATTTGATGATTTCCCAACAACCAAAAAAAATACGTATTATATCATAGAGTCAGAAGATCTAACTAGAGCAAAGCTGTTAGTTAAGAAAATGATAACATTTCTGTAATATCCGCTTGGGTTAGTGACATACACAAACTGAGTGTTATTGAAATGATTCTTCGTTAACTGTGGGTAGTGTCATGTGAGTGGGTTGCACTACTACGAGTGCTGAATATTCTCATATTTTCTTATACAGTATGTTTTTATAGAAATACGAAATCAGCTTCAGAGTTCTTCAGTAACATAATCATTATTCCATGTACATTATATCACAATAATGTACGTTTGCCGTAATTTACAAATAGCATGAAATGAAGGGTATCTTCGCTTATCGTTTGTTAAAAATATATTTCAACATTGTCTCAACACTCGCCCTCATTTCGTCAAATATAATATAAGTATATGTATCACAAACCTGCGCGCACGAGGCAACACGGTATTACATATTGAATAATGATCAATTGAAGCCATCCTCTGTTTAACCCTTCGGAGATTACAAGCGTGATGTTATGTGATTAATTTAACAGCTTACTGCTGATACCCGTTACCACAAGGGTGTGGTAGCAGTCTGTGTCACACGAACAATCAGTTTTGTAACTGGAGCCTTCTCCTCTACTGTCAATGAGCTGACGGCTCTGTTCACTATTTATTGACTCTTTCATTTATGTTTTCAACAACAATATTTTGACGGCGAGTACATCCTCGCAGCGTTAATATGCAAAGATTGATCAGCTTAACTTTTCAACTTATATGGAAAAGGAAAAGGTTATCAATCTTTCAGAGAGCTAAGTTTGTCAGACGAAATAAACCTTAGCGTTGATAATTATGAAGTTTTTGATTGATTAATCTTAGAAGAACTTCACACTACTAAGTTTTAAGGTAAATATTAAATATGTGTCTGTTTGAGCTGTGTCTACATAAATAAGAGTTCCTGTGCTACGACTACGACTGTATATTTCAATAATGGGCTTCAGTGAAATATTCAAAGCGCAGTATATTGAGTGGCTTCCTCAGCACGGTGGCGTCGCCCGCGGGGCGTCACGTCGTGCAATAAATATGTGTGCAGCGTTCGTCCGGCTCCGTCCCGCTCCGTCCGCCCGGACACGGCACGCATCTAGGTCAATACTCAGCACAAATCCATTCCTCACCTCTTCGCAGTGAGTAGATCTCAGTCCGAACTGGGTACCTACTTCATTCACTAGCGTTACTTATTAATTACAGGACTTACTTATATTAAGAGAAAAACCTGAAAAGTTATGTACTATTTGTAGGTACGTACGCTTTGATTTGTTGTTTGTATTAGGTATATTGTATGACAACTTCAAAACAAGGTAGTTTTATAAGTTAGGCTTTTAATTTTTCAGTGACTTTTCGGAATGTACCTCTATCAAGGGCCGTTCCTACAAATTGTTTATATTGGATCTAGTTTGTTAGTTTAAGCTTAAGCAAGGGTTTATCATCAATTTGTAGCCAATTATAGAGATAGTCTGAGCTGAGCAGCTAGCAGTGTTTGTACAATCTCCTCGTTTATGGAATCCTAGGGCACTCATTAGTACATACTGGGGCTTCTGCACGTTCCATTTACAGCATAACCTCTTCGTGATAAAGATAGAAATAGCTTGGCTTGCGAGCAGGCGACAAACACGCTCGTTCTGCAAATTCCTCGTTATTAAATCTCGTGACCGTAAAAACAAGGTGAAGTAGGTTTTCTTTACACCCCCCGCGTTCGCCGCCCGCGCACCCGCGCTCGCCCGCTGTGGCAGTTTACACGTCGCGTCGGTCGCGTCTACGTCTTTGTTCCTGTTTATTTAATCTTTGGAAATCTTTAAGCTCATTGAGCGCAGTTGAGTGTTTAGCACTTAAATAAAAAACTAGGTTCTGTCTACTATAAGCTAGAATATAGAATAGCTTGGCAATAACCAGCTCCACCAGCTCATGCGCTCAGCACCAGTGGTGTCGAGATTACTCGCATCTTCACAGGGCGTTTCCATTTAGTTAGAACTTCTAAATGTTTACATTATAATATATTCGAGTTGAATGTCAACTTAATTAAACCTAGTGTAGTTCATGTTAAATGCAGGTTTATTAATTATCAAAATGTTTATTGTTAACTCAGACTAAATCGAAAGGACTTACTAGTGTTTTACCAAAACATTTAACGATTATGTCGATTTTATTAGAATAACTAGCGGTGCCCTGCATGCGTAGCATTGCACCTTTTTCTACCATTGCATGGGGTTAGGAGGGTGAACTTTACCTTATGTCAAAATTCGATCACGCTGCCGGTGTCCACTAACTCTAATCGTTGTGTTCATACTGGCCCCGAATGACGCGTGTCTTCCTAACCTATTTATTAAAACAACCGCTGTGCATTCTCATCCCGCATGTCGATGTACACAGGTCTAAGGTGTCGTTCACCTTCTGCATGTACTGCTTTGTCCCGGGTGTGTGGTGGATGCCAGTCCCCTCATTGTCTTGTCCTTTGTGCCCCTTACTTTGGCGGCAACACTAGCACCCGAGCAGTACAAATATAGCACTCCATCGAATTAAACTCAGTTTCTTTATGCTGTCGGCAGTTTGGATAACTTCGTTCATGCGGTACTATTGGTGGAAACTATTCTTGCTACCTACGTACACTAATGTGAATTGATTTGTAAGGAATATCCGTTTATGGGTCAAAATGCGTTTATATACAATTCGCGTCATATAGTTGTGATGGCACCTGAGCCAAAAAATAAAGAGCTAAGTCTCAAAACATCAGCACTTATACGAAAATCTGAAGTAGTGCAACGCTATTATCGCGAAAATGTCCGTATGGGAGCGACAGCGGCGTAGAGAGAGACCGGGAGCCGGGAGCCGAGAGCAAGGAGCGAAGGCCGCGGCACCGACTGCGGAAATCCAATAAACCGTGGCACCACGTGCACTCAACGCGTTCGCTTGTTCGCGCCTTTTACTGCAACTAACACGTCCTCCCGGCCTCCCGACCTGACGACCTCTCAGCCCTCGTAAAATATCTGCATATCTAGGTTAGCTCGCATGGAAATTGTCATTTTTCGTTGTCGCGCCGCCGCCGCCATACACACATATGCGTCACTCTGTGGCAATCTAAGAAACGGTCAAAGGGTGATTTATATCGGGTTTGGAGGGATTTCCATTTCATCTCTCTGTATGTAAACACGCTGACTATGATGAATGTTGTATATATATTGTTTTTGTATCAAACAAAACCGCTACATGTTTATATTGTAATTTTTGTGAAAAGCCTCAAGGAATTGTTTTACCTATTAAATAATGATCATTAGAGCAGAAAATTGGCTAAAATAATTATTTTTTTCATTTTCTTCCAGTAGGTACTGTACTGATACAGTAATTTAAGGAAAACATCGGTATTATCATAATTAGCATCAATTTCATAATTTTGTTATCATTCTACTTCTGGTGACCAATATATTCCATATTGACTTTTACTGATTTTTACAAAAAAGCGTAGTCGTATGCGTAGGTTGCTTTAAATGCGAGTCACATTAGTTACTTATGTGTCTGTCATAAAGTGCACAGCCTCTATATCTTATGTTCCCTTTCATTTAATAATTTGTTTACAATTACATTTCAAAATGTAATGTTTATTAAGCTGACAATTGTAACCAAACAATCAGTCGCTTAGTTTGGATATCGCTGTGGGAGCCCGAAGCCGCCAGCGATATTGAAACTAATGACTGGAATGGAAATGAATTTCCAATATTTATAAGTTTCATATCAATATAAGTTTGATTAAGTGCTTTGTGTCTGTCGTGTATAATTTCTCTTTTGGTAGCGCGAGCGCTCTCAATGAACACGTATTTCAACTGTGTGTGGCTGTGAACCGGTGTGGTATCGCGCAAAGAGACAACGTGTGCCACACAGTGACATTGTCATACATGAATACTGGCCCAGTGGCCGACACTGTGCGTCACTTTGTGACACTGTGCGACACTGTGCTACAATGTGCGACACTGTGTGACATTGTGTGACACTGTTGACACGGCGCGTATTGTCCGTGTATTTAGTTTGGTGTCACACTGTTGTGTGACTCGCTGCTCGATGTGTAACTTTTCTTTGATTGCTAAGATGGGGTAAAGGTTCTAGCACACACAGGTGATGTAGTTGGGTAACTACCGAAAGTATCTACGTGTGCAACATTAAACCTCAGGATAACTTATAATCAAGAGGGAACAGCAGGCCAGATAGGTAGTCACTTTGTGTAAAATACTGGTGTTCAGTTGAATCCTTAACGGAACATTGAAAAAGGCTAAACGAGATGCCGCTTTTGCGAGAATCCACACGCTTTAGTATAAATTTAAGACTTAGCAAAGCCGCAACAAAACTAAGTTTTTAGAATAACAAAATGAGTTGCAACTTTTTTCTTATAATTTAGTCCGTTAGTTATCAACAAAAAAAACGAAACCTTGTACAAAGGTTCAATGCAATGACTTGTATTCTAACAGAAAAAATGTAATTACTAAGTTTCGAATTTTAAATAAATGTTGGCCAAAAATGTGATTTACGAACGATACAAAATTTCTAAAGCTGCCTAGCCCTGTAAGGAGTGAATCGGCTGGGCGCTCCCGCTCTGACATTTCCACGTTTTTGCGAATTTAGATTTAATCTTGTGTCGACGTTTTTTGTTCAATAAAAACGCGGTTCGCTTTAAGAACGGACATTAATGTATATATAACTGCAGTTCGCTGCCTGAGCGCCGCGCGCCGTACGGCTACGTAACTGCGACAGGGGATGACGCAGCATCACTCGTGGCTTTACGAGAAACTTGGTGCTGATGTTAGTTTTTCTCTTTGTTGAATGTCTTCCGCATAAACACGTGTTTTTGTTAATAACCTCACCCACATCTTCTACCTACAGTGATTTGATTAGCTAGAGATAACGGGAATCGCTGTAATTAATATTTGAAAAGTGTAACAGAGCTTATGTTGTTATTTTAATTAATTAATTAATTAGTTCTTAACAATAAAATCGAAAAGCAAGCTCTTAGGTACTTTCATATTAGAGTTGCCTAAAGCCTAAGTAACTCTGTTTCCGCTGATCATAAAATCAGTTTGCATAAACCGCCGCCGTCGTACCGTGATCTGGAGACTGGCCGTGACTTGTACGTCTCGTCAAGGGAGACACATACTTAAGCGCGCGCCACATCAAAATTTATCATAATTAGCTTCGCGAACTTTCGGAAACTTTCGTAAAACACACAAACTTCTCCACTATTTAGTTATGTAGAGTTGTGAGGAAATCATATTACACTATCAGTAAACCTATTTCACTGGTCGCTTCTCAAAGTGAAACTCCCGAGTTGGGCCGTTAGGCGGTGCCCGCTTGCTCGCGCCAGCAGCTCGCGCCAGCAGCTCGCGCTAGAAGCTTGCGCCGCTCGCTCGTCACTGGCGCTAATGCATAAATAGAGTGAACAAAACACGGTTCAGTTGGTTATTAGATTAATTTCATGCAATATAGTCTTCAGTGTGATAAATTAGGACATCAGTACCTACGCACTGCGCACTACGCACGCTTTCTATTTCAGCCGACAATGCCGACATCGACACACGAATTACAAATTGAATTAGTATCATATATGAAGCATCAAGCAATAGTTAATTTGAGTGGAGTTAGATGTAGTTTGTGAATGATTTCAAACGCAACGAATACTTGCCGTGTTAGGTACTCCTAGTACACAACGTAGCACATCATTTACGAAAGTTTTTTACAATCGAAGAAAGTAACAAACGTTAACAATCGTAACGAACGTAAGTGGAGCAGTATAATATGTTCAACTGCATCGATAGCACAGTATCTAGGTAGCTTGGTACGTTTGCCAGTATCACACAGTGAGCCAGTACAGTACGTTCGGCAGGTCCCGACTCCCGACTGCCGGGACATTAGGCGCGCTCGCTCGCTTTCACAAACACACTCCGATTAGCAAACACTTCGGCCGCGCCGAACATCGCCTGCTTCCAAATATACACTAAATGTTACACACACACACACACACTTTGCAAGTTGTTTGCCTTTATTCAGCTTTAGGCATTTTGGCCGAAAGAGGATACTACAAGGAATTATAAAAAGACACAAAAAGCTAATAAGCTAAAACAAGAACACTTTAAATTAAATAAAACCAAGGAAACTGTTTGTGTGTTTGTATTATAAAGGGTGATACACTACTTTTTGTTATGACCAGCTTTTTAATTTGGTAATGTGAAAGATTTCACAGATTATCTAAATCTTATTGTCTTAAAAAAAACTGGGTCAGCTGGATAAAAAGGGCTCTCTTATGAAGTTGAACTGTAAAAGGACCGCCGTTAAGACTAGGACTAGACTACTACAAACCAGAAAAAATCTCATACAGTCAGATCATATATTATTATTGATGTAGCGATCTTCCTAAAAACGGTGCTCACAGAATTGGCTTTTACAAATAGAACGAACGGCTAATTAAAGAGAATTGTTTTTTTTAATGAGTTTGATTGTGATTGAGACTTCGTTTGTGTCACAGTCCATTAATTATTAACACTCGATCAGTAATATATTCTCATCGTGACACAAGGACGAGAGTTGTCATTGCACTCATATATCAATGGACTACATAATACTCGTACATTACTAGAAGATATTCTAATATCCTCCGAACATTAGGTAACTTTAGTAAAAACTGAAAGTATGATCTCGTTAAACGGATTACTCTAAAATCTTATTCTTAAATCGAAGGCTAGTTCTAGTTAGTTTTAAGGTAAATCAGTAGTGTAACGTACTAAATCTAATTAAATTGATATGTTATCGATTTAATAAAGTCAAAGAACAAGTCTACGTTGCTGCTTTACATAATATACTTATTGCTGAAACTGAAAGCTTGTAATTATGGAAGCATCATCCTTGTGCTATGTTGTTGGAGGTAATCCTCTTCCAGCAGAACTTTGCAGCATGTTAGCATTACACACAAGCATAGGTGTCCATTTTTCACGAGCCAGTAGCGCAAAACAGTTTACACTTAATTTTCTTTATTCAGTGCGACCTCTGCACTTTCTGTTGATGTGCTTATTAAGTTATAAAACTCTCGGAAGTGTCTGTTTGTGTGTGTACTGGATGGTTGGAGTGCGGTGAAGTGCGAGCGCTCATCGATGCTGGTCTCATAATTGGAAGCTATAGTGAAACTGACTTCAGTTATGTCTATGTTAAGGCAGTTATTTACTTGAGTGATCATTATTTAGATTAGAATACTGAGCCTGTTGAAGATTTTAGTTTTAAAAGTTGAGTCTTGTTTAGAATTGTACTGTTGTTTGTTTTAACTTCGTAATTGAAAGTCACCTTCACTTGACAAGAGCGCGAGTGTTATGAGATGGCTCAAGCGGGATGCGGACTGCGGGCTGCGGGGTCAAAGTAATTCTCTCGACGTAATCCCGTAGTGGAACCTGAAATAAATTCACTGGAAGTCTTGTTAATAACTTGTGTGAAAGCCCGACCACCGGCCGCGGGCGCCGCGGCGGCCGGATAATGGCCGTTATTAGAGTTTTATTTCAGCCACTCGTACTCGCTGTGCACAGCCGCTCTGCAATACAGCGACACAGCTATAAGGGACGAGAATTACGTATTTATTTCCATCCGGAATTCAGACTACATTCCCCAGTCGTCCCTTTATGCGCGGAACGACATTCCGGCCGGTCCGAACTAGCCGAGAGGCTTAGTAAAAAATGAATGGGATAAAGTAGACGAGTAATTGAAATCTGAAGATGGGACGCCATCTTACTAGTCGGCCGACACGCTAGTCCCGGCAGCCCCGGCAGCCCCGGCAGCACGGTGCCTAATAACGTTAGGGACCAAGAACCCAGAAGGCTGAAGGGCACTGCTCAACATGAGAACTGGTTTAATCTTCGACCGTAATGTTTCTCTTGATCCCTGTACTATATCGGTACCTATCCTATTAATGTTTCCTTATATTACTGTTTGCTTGTCTCAAAAACCACGTCAATTTTTATTTGCGTGCTTACATTGTTCATGTAGGTGGTAGGTAGGTAGTAGGCAAGTGTTAGGTAGGTGGAAGGCAGGTGTTAGGTAGGTGGTAGGTAGATGGTAGGCAGGTGTTAGGTAGGTGGTAGGCAGGTGTTAGGTAGGTGGTAGGCAGGTGTGAGGCAGGTCGTAGGTAGGTGAGTTCATGTTTTACTATACTATTGAATCAAATCCTTTCATTTGATATCCCACTTGGATATGCTCGCTGAATTCAAATAATTCATGCCCTCAGCCCTTCCACAAAACTATCCGCACCCCCTTCAAACAACCAATTTCGTAATATGTATACAAATCACACCCTTTTATTAATACCCATATTGAGGGAGTTCTGAAAAAATATATAAATTATAATCTATCATTTTGTGGCGGCGGCCATCTTTTACCGATTTTCATCAAACATAGCTAAGTACATTTCCGACTAATTCACCATTCAAAGAAAAAAAAACAAAATCAAAATCGGTTCATCCGTTCGGGAGCTACGATAGCACAGAGACGTCAAACTTATAACACCCCGTCGCTTCTGCTTCTTCTTCTTCTACGTCTTTTTATCAATAAATCGTTTGATAAATCAGTGGGACAGCCGTTCACCAGCAAAACGGACATAGGTCTTACCTCAATCTCGTCCAGGCGAGCACTGACGAACGGCAGCGACTGTCCGGTGAGCGATATACTTAATGCCTAAATTTTGATTGTTTTTCTTCTTGGAGAAAATTGATATAGAAATTGTACAATATGTTTTCACATTTAGTTCAGAATACAAAGTTCTATCTACTGATATAACTTTCATTTAAAATCATGATGAAATCTCTTAGCAGTACAATAAAAAAATTTATCGAGCCAATTATTCTAAATCGCGTTTCTATCTTTACGATTTACTTGAGCCTCTACGCCGGTAGCTTGGACCCTGTTCCCGATACCGGTGAGCTACAATTTTTTTATATTTTTAAATGTTTTTTTTTTTTTTGTAAAGAATATTTAAAAATGTAATAAGTTTGTAACAAAATAAATAAAGGGAATAATAATAATTAAAATAAGTAAGTAAATAATTAAGTAATTAAATAATTAAGTCTGTGCAATAATGGACGAAGTTATGATGACGAATAACTACCGGAAATACATTGTGAAGGATGGCACGGTTGACATATGTCGGGCATGCCACCGTCCTGGAGAATCGATCCGACACATTATTTCTGGGTGTTCTCGTCTGGCTAATGGAGAATACTTGCATAGACACAACCTCGTTGCCAGGATTATCCACCAGCAACTTGCTTTGAAATACAACCTTGTGGAAACAGAAGTGCCATACTATAAGTATGCGCCCGACCCAGTACTCGAAAATGGTAATATTTCGTTGTATTGGGATCGACCTATCATCACTGACAGGCCCATTGTTGCCAATAAGCCTGACATTGTGGTGATGGATCGATCGGAGCGTCGCGCAATGATTGTTGATATCACGGTTCCGCATGACGAGAACCTCGTGAAAGCAGAGAAAGATAAACAATACAAGTATCTAGATCTGGCTCGCGAGGTTGTCGACATGTGGCACGTGAATACAGCAGTCATTGTGCCGATAGTCGTGTCTGCCAACGGTCTAATAGCCAAGAGCCTCGACGAACATCTAAGGAGGCTCTCGCTTGATAGCTGGATCAAGGGCTTGATTCAGAAGGCAGTACTTCTGGACACGGCGCGTATTGTCAGGAGGTTCCTCTCTCAAGAGCCCTGACTACCGGTAGCTTGGACCCTGTTCCCAATGCCGGTGGGCTACTATTTTTTATATTTTTAAATGTTTTTTATATGCTTTTTGTAATAAATATTTAAAAATGTATTAAATATGTTAGAAAGTGAATAAAGGAAATTAAAATAATAATAATATATATAAAAAAAAATTATAAATAAATAATATAAATAATTATAATTACATAAGTTGATAGAAAATGCTATGCAATAAAAATGCTATGCAAATTACCGCGGCAGTCTCCGAGTGCCACACGTCTTTTTTTAATCTTAAAAAGCACTGCAACCTCGCCTTAAAATGTAGCGTCTTTTGTAAGCGCATACCTACAGAACGATCACATGATCGCACAGGACGAGACAAAACGAAGTGTTACAAAATGAGAATAATTAGATGAAAGTTCGAAATGTTCTACTTGAGAGTTGTTTACTTTATTGGTGAGACGAGATTAGGTGAGTTTATCGCGCATAAGTGCGATGGCGACAACCTTGACGACCGCAGACAGACCCGAGTCCCGGCTCCCGGGCCGGGGGCTCCGCCGGACACGAGGAGCGCGTAATCCCACCCTCACATTATGTTGAGCATCGCCGCTGATCCCGCATTTATCCGCGGGATTTGATAACGCTCACCTCACTAGTACGCAAACGTGAATTATTTACATAATATAACGTAGGAAAACATTTAGGAGTATTGTTGCGAGTATTTCTTTGTTTCTCTATTTCATTTCAAGTAAAAATGCCGGGTATAACTAAGATGGCTTCCGGCAACGAGGAAGAGGTAGGTAAGTTCAATTTTATTCTGTGCAAGATAATAATACGATAGGTACGAGTATAAAATGAAAATCGATATCGTAACAGAAATATAAATCACAAATGAACTTGTTTCGAGTGAACTAAACGAATCCATGTAATTTAATACGGTTGGTTCGTTCTGCTGTAGCCCCCGTTGAAACATAATTTTTGGGTTCCGAGTTTCACCATATCCGTCTGTCTGTCTGTCCGTCTGTCCGCACTATAATCTCAAAGACTCTTAGTACTAGAAAGCTGCAATTTGGCATGAATATACAAATAAGTAACGCCGACAAAGTGCTAAAGTAAAATATTGAAAATTAATATTTTTTAGGGTATCATCAGTACACATTAAAGTAGGGATGATTGTTTTTCTCGCAAAGTACGTTGTGTGGGATGTCGTTGGATAGGTTTTTAAAATACTGCGGTTTGCTCAAACCGTTTTTCGATGAAGGAATTCGTTTGTGAAATATTAATCTTCATCGTGAAAATTTAAGTTGGATTCAAGTGTACTAAAATTCATGGTAGTAGGATATATTATTATAACTAAAATAAAAGGAAAACTATCACAGCTGAGTAGGCTTTACAAGTTTACGAGTAATACTTGACCAATTTATAAAATGCAGTTGTATGAAATATTATGTGTGGGAGCGCAGGTGTCGATAGATTCGTGAGAATAGCCCGGATGAAAAATAAGTAAAATTATTATTTAAATAAGGTCAGTCGTAGTCGCATGCCACCTTGCTAACGGCAACAGCAGCTGACTTCTGTATCAATGAAAACGCCATGAAGGAGCATCAGGTATCAGTGGCATGCGACTACGGCGGTCCTCTACAATAATTTTACTCATATTTAAATAGAAATATACAAATTCAATATATGAATATCAGACAAGAATTATTTTCTTGTTTTCTTCTTTTGAGACTTTAGCGAGGGTTTTAGTTTTTAAACTTATATTTTTATTAATTTTACATATTTCCTAAGTAGGAGGATTGTATACACTTTCTAGGAATTGTGTACATTTTCTAGTTTCATTTAATACATTTCCTGTAACAGGTAAACCCACATTCCACCAGTTTTGTTTAAGTTTCATGTAACCTTCAACCAAACATTAACACTTTACGCGTCCTGGGAATCGAATCCAGGACTCGAATGGGTCCCGTTCACCACTAACTGAAACACAGCAGAACTTTTACTAAGCTAACAACATGTTATAAAAATAATAAGTTTAAATGTGTTTTACTAAGGTGTACTGAGATGTACTGAGATGACAGAACACGCCATGTTCGTATCCGAGAGTAGATTCAAGTTAGTTGTGATCCAATGAGCGACCGTCACAAATGTTCGCGAGTGTGAGTGGGGCGCCCTCTGCTGCAACTGACAGAGACTAATGGAGTTTTTAGCGCGAGTTAGTCGCCTAAGTTAGGACCTAAGATTAGAGGTTTTTTGTAAGAAGAGGGATGACTCGCATAAGTGTTGGAATTTGGTTTCAAGAAACACTTTTCACATACCATTGTTAGGTTAGTTATGAGTTTATGACTGTTTGAGGAAGTAGTTATTGCATCTTTAAACATAATACCCCTATTATCTATATATCGGCCAAAAAAAAATAATTAGTCCGTCAGATAGATGTTCAAAAAATATTGGAAACGTATTTTTTATTTTTTCACATAAACAAAAAATGAAGTCAATACAGTGCTTCGAAAACTCGTTAACTCTTCGAAAACGTCATATGATAGTACATTTTTTACCTGCAAATGACGTCAAAACCACATCTTATCTTCGTCAATTTTGAATAATTTGATAAAACAAGAAACACGTATCCAATATTTTTCGATAATCTAACTGACGGACTAATTAGAATCATTGTTTTTTGACTCAGTCCGATCCCCTATTACCTAATTTCTATCGTAACTCCGAAAACCGTTGATCCCAGTTGCAGTTCCATGTAGTGACTCCAACATAGTTGCGAAAAGGCTAAGCAAATAAACTACCTACACCATGTAGTTTAATGTTTCGTTAATTTTTTTAAATGACCTCCTCCTCCTTTTTCCCAGACTGATGCAAAAGGATACGACAGGAAGTTGAATGCGCTATTGTTAACCAGGATTCGAAGTGTTAATAGTTATTAAAATAATAGAACAATAAATTTATAAACTACGCGTGTCACCAATTGCGATTAACCTCTTCCTTACAAAACTCCACCTCGTGTCCGATCGATCGATCACGAATTTGATCAGGTTATATCTAAATACTACGATGCAGGCAGGTGAAGCTGCATGCATTCATTAGTAGGAGGACGCGTGATCCTAATTTATGTACATGCATGCATATCGTGTGTATAACATGTAAATGCTTTAGTTTAGAAGTGAACAGAACGCTTCACAAGATTTATCACCGCCGCGCGTCGCGTTCCTAGAGACGCACTACACGACTAGCTCCACAAAGTTATTAATGTTGCCAGAATTTCCGTTATAAAAATAACTGGAGTCCAGCTTTAATTAAAACTTCGTGCCTCTAGGATTTCTTTAACATTCCATTTTTACTTAATTTCCCAAAAGAGAAATAATAGTTAGGACGATCATTACCAGACGTGAATTTTAATCTGTGGAACATTTTCATATACAATTGAGTATTGTGTTGCCAGCGGTCGTGATCCGCTTCTCTTTTAGCGAAAAGGAAAATAAATAAATGGTTAATTACACGAAATGTGCTAATGTGTACACGCAGTCACGCAAGTGTTTCGCAGCTTTCTGGTTTGTTCAGCGGTATGCACACAAAGTCTGTGAAAATAAGACCTACAAGCAGAGGAGTCAGATTAATTCGTACAAGCCGCCTGCGCCCCCTGCCGGCCGACTGGTGTGCTACTCGCAACTCATAATATGTGCTTCTTTTGACATGTAAAAGTAAAGCTAGCACACACAGGTTAGCAGTGACGCAGTGAAGTAATGATAAACAGGCACTGCGCTGCTGCAGCGGCCAGTATACCTGCGCTTGTTTAATAAGCTTTAATACTTGATGCCGTAGAAGTTTGTTTACAAGCCGTGTGTGCATTGGCTGAGAACGTTATTATTTAATTTACGGCACTTTTATTTCAGCGCTGGGACTCGAGGATTGCACTCTATGTTTGTACGAGGAGGCGGTAATGTTTGTAATGTAGGCCATCATGAATTTTCTCATATAGATGTTAATTTACGTTTTAAAAGCCGTACTTTTCTACAATATTTGTGAAAAATTTCAATGGCTCATTACCTAACACACCAAGTGTGGCTGGTCTATTCAATGAAAAATACTGTAGCGATGAATCTGTCCTGTGAGAAGAACGGGTTTCTATTTCTTGAAATGTCTATTCATTCGCTATTTGTGCTAAACCTGCCTTACTCTTGTGAGATATAGCGCAGAGCTACATGCCAAGAGAGTTGTATTGCTTCATGTGTCGGTAAATCGGCGCAGATATACGGCCTCTCGCAAGTGATAGCTAAGCTGAACTTATGCTCTAGCAAGTAGCTAGCTTGAGTTTTTTGAATGCTCATAGGTAGCTGACACGTACGTTCTTTTGGTGGCTGAATTGATTTGATGTGTAATACTTATCATGAACATTATTGCAGACAACATCGGCGTGGAGCTCGAACCGCAGCAAAATATGACGACCTATTGTGCTGCCCCATATCGCTACTATTGACTGAATCCCGAAGCTCGCACTTTCGGCCACGCTCGCTTGCAGTCGGGAGGACTCGCAGCCAATCATTTATTAGTTCTAAACTTGTTCGGATGTAAAACAAAGCCGGTGTAATGTATGTGCACTTCTTTCTCTCTTCCATCTTGCATAATGATGTTTGTTTTGCGCTAGCGGGCGCCGCCGGGCGTGCATTAGCGTCGCTCCGTGCGGCATTCATCACGCAGACGCGGCCATAGATTAAAGAATTACTCGCTGCCGTTGGCTATGGATCCTATTTTAAATAGCCTCACTTACAAAAACACGTTTTAAGATAACAAAAAGTTGGCATTTAGTTTGATGTAGTCGAATTCTTTGGTTGGTATCTTTTGAGAAACAAAATTCTTCTCTTTTTTAGGCTGTCATCACAAATTGCCGTCTTAAAGTAAGTTCTCCTTAACATCTTAATACGTCTACCGATCCGCACTGGGTCCGCGTGGTAGAGTATAGCTCATTCCCTCTCAAAGAGAGAGGAGGCCTGTGTCCCAGCAGTGGGAACATTAATAGGCTGTTAATGACGTCTACCGGACGCATAAGTTGCGGGTCGCGTTGATGAGTTTCATTCACTAGTTGCGCCGTACGTAACGTTAGTGGATCGGATACGCTTTTGAAAGTAAACGCACATCATTTCTTAATGACTCTCGCCGCGAATCACTCGCAAAGTATTCATCTGCCGCGTGTCGGGCCGTCGGGCGCGATCTTTAAACTTGTAATTGTGTTATTTACTGTTTCATGGTGTCGTTTATTTTCGTGTTTATTTCTTTATCCTATTCAGAGTATAAATCAAAACATCACGCTTTTATTTAACCAGAGGTTTAAGCCCGAAGATCTGGGAATCCAACCAAAGATCTAATGCCGAGCTGTAGCGCTTTCGAAGCCTGCATCAGTCAGGCTGATGCAGTTTATCTTGTCCATTTATAATAATTATGGCATGCAACATCACATTATATCTGAACCGTACCTACATATTATATGAAGTAAGTTCTGTAAGTAGTTTCGTTGAGCGTGCAATAAGCCTCTCTGTATGTTCACGTCCGGCCGTTCGTAGACGGTTAGTAGGAGTGACTGTGACCTATATTAACTTGAGGAGATCGCCGCAAAAACCTTATAACGACGATATAAGTTATCAAAAAGCCTTACAAAAACTTTCCCGGCTTGTATGGAAGTCGGCCCCACTAACGGAGAGCGGCGGTCATCGTGGTTATAACATTTAGTGGCTTCATGAGCAGCTACATTATTTGAGGGTATCATACAATCCGTCGAGACTGGGGTCCGTAGAGCTGCGTTTTGTTCGAAAGAGATACCGCGGCCTCGACACAAACGGCTAAGAAGAACATGGGTGGTTTTTAGTTAGTAGAAGTCTGACTCTCCCTACCGCTCTGCCCAGAGCGGTAGGAGTCATTTGATGATTTCCCAACCCAAAAAAAGGGCATCCTACAATCATATCAAATGCACTGAGTATGAAGACTTTCAATTTTAATGAATGAATTTGCACATCGTTTGTTGGTTAACTTTAATGAAAATCTAAAATGTCTTCATCAGATTTACTGCATATTATTATGTGTTTATATTATGTGTTTTGCTTCAAGGTCAGTATGGTGAGATGAAAATAAACGTCGGTGTACACGTTATTACTTAGAGGGGCTCCCCTACCACAGTGCACAGGCTCATTATAAGCCAGTGAGGTACTGCATCGGTGGGTTTAGGCGCAAAATGCCTAATTCTCAAAATGGCCAATTCTCAAAAAGCCTAGTTCTGTGAAGGCCTAATTACCAAAAACCTTATTTCTTATATTGCCCAATTCTCAAAATGGCAATTTTTCTAGAAGTTTACAGGAGTAATGTAATGTGTCAGTACTAGGGTGTCATAATATTAGGTTAAAATAATTAATTTATTTCGGGGTTTTACCCCGTTGCTTAGCTTATCTTAAAGTGAATTCTCACACCCTGGTACATTTGTACACACTATGCACGGATACAGAATCATGTTCATGATGAACGTACGTTCAGAATGCAGTAGTGTGCATACATATTAAGAAGTATGAACGTGAAACGCGACTTCTTATAAATCATAACGGTATTCAGGTTAGTAAAGCTTAATTCCAATCCATAACACTGAAATCACTCCAGCTTAGGAAAACCTGTCCTCACCCTCAGACCAGTGTGAAGGTTAGTAGCGCCTATTAGTATGACCCGATACTATTAGTATTTATTCTTATGCATCAAATCTTACAGTTTTAACTCACTGATTAAAGAAATACATAATAATAAGAAATCTTTCATTTCTAAGAATACTCACAATTGTAGAAAATTTGCCATTTTGAGAATCGGGCATTGAGAGAATTAGGCTTTTTGAGAATTGGGCATTCAGAGAACTAGGCTTATTGAGAATTGGACATTTTGAAAACTAGTCATTTTGCGACTCTGTTGCCATTTTGAGAATTAGGCATTTTGCACCTAAACCCATCGGTGCACTTGATATCGCAGTTACACTCAGCAGTGCCATTAGCTGCGTGAGAGTCGTTGAAACACGAACACGCGCACATTCACAACATTAGGTTGTGCATCGCATCAAATGTTCCGGAATTAGTTCACGCATTAGCGCACCATTTCTACATCAAACGTTTTAATATAATTATGAGTACAACGCGAACATTTGGCATCGTTAATGCGACAATTAGGCACACGCGTACCCCGCGACTGCTTATGTGCACGACCAGCCAGCGGGAGCTGAGCGAGCGCTGTAACAAGGTGAGCGAGCGCACAGAGAGCAGTGAGCACTCGGAGCGAGCTAATCGTTGCGCGCGACGTTTATTCCGTCTGCGGGTGAGTTACTGCGCGTCGATGACGTTTTACTGCGTGTGATAACGGCGGCGCGCGGCGGCGCGTATTGCTACATGCTCTAAAAATTGAATGTTACGTGTTTACGCCGTGCACCGGCCTGCTTTATGGGCGCACTCGGCGGAAATGTGAATAATTGTGTGTGCCATTGTGATTTTAATAGGCTTGGTTCATTTCTAAGCTTCAAGTGTTGTAAAACGATTTAGACGCAAACATTAGATTTTCCTTGTGTATAACTTTAGTTAAATAACTACGTTATTCCTTATTTATCAAAAAGTCTAAAGCACGCGTACCTACACACAAGCGAACAGAATGAGAAGGTAGGGTTGAGATACCTAGATGTACCACAGCGGCTAGTTAGTGATGCAGTGGAGCTTCTATAACAAGTGTGTGTAGCGCTGACGTGGCGGGTGGGAGGCACGGCGCGGCGCCAATCAGCGACATTGCTCAATTATATCACGGAGTCGTCTAATTGATATTCCTGCTCAGATTCCAGCACTCTAATTGTAATAATATACCGACAGACACACACACGTGTCGATAGTGCACGGTTCATTGTGTTTCCACCCTTGGTCTGTGCACGTTAGCGTCGTTATTTGTGCGACGAACACGCACGCCTAGCTATATGTTTCGTTTGCTATATGAATTTATCACATAACAAAACATTCAGTAGAAATGGGACGGCCGAGTGAGCAGACCAGATCACTGATTTATTCTTAATTCTGCTTGTTTTAGTATCTTTGGAGCCCACCGCAAAAAAAGCTACTGAAATATTGGTATTGAACTTGGGTAATTTTTCAGTAGCCATTACACTACTAATAACGCAGATCCACCTATACAGTGTGTGCGATAGTGCGTGGCTCGCTGTTGATCTACAGACAGTGTGTGGAAGTCCGGGAGCAAGTAACATATCACACGGAAGTTATGCCTTTCCGTGCACGCCTTTATTGATGACCACGAGCTCCAGTCGCGCCCGCTGACGCAGCACTACGAGTTGATGTCATCGGGCCTGGAGCGACCTACCAACCATTACACAATTTCATATAAATTATGACGGATTGCCATCAATTCGATGATAAAGTATCTACATCGTGATTTGAGACGACAAATCTAAGCACATTATTTAAATCGAAGGTCGTTTGACATTAACAATTTGTCAGTCCGTCTTTATGACCCGGTTGATAGCCATAACAAACATTTCAGCTTTGTTCTCGTGATTGTTTCTGAAAATGTGTCGGACACGTGTCTGTGACGAATACACGTGGTTAGGCATTTAATGCAGCGTGACTCGTTAGTTTTAGTTTAGTTTTTTTTTATATAAACGTCGCCCCACATTAGGAATTTCTCCTGTATCGTAGGTGCGTTCACAAACATTTAAAGTCACATACACAAATATCCATCCGAAACAACTATCTATAGGCCATACAAATATTTGTTCCGTGCGGGGATCGAACCCGCGACACGCAGCGCAGCAGTCCAATCGCTCAACCACTGCACCAACCGTGACGTCGTTGTGGCTGACATACAATTAACTGCGCTATTGTTTATTGTTACTTAGTAACTAGTAACAGACAACATTAAGTTGAATGACATAATGGGGTTACTCTACACGTAAGCCTGGGCTTCAGACGGTCTAATGCCAAAATATATACTTAGATATAAAATCCACATGTTAAGCTGCAACGCGATACATACAGTGACTCACTTAACAATGAATGATAGTCCAAACATCGCCTCCAATTCAGTTTTCAATTTGCTTCTCCCGTATTCACTCAGTAACATTTCCTCAAAGCCAACTCTATAAACATTTATCACGTTCTTAAATCATTTAATATCACAAACGTGTACGAAATATCAAATCTCGCCATCTACAAATTTATATTAAAAGCGGAATTAAAACTAAATTGACTAACGGGTCCAACGACTGGTGCCACTCGTCGACTCCATTCTGTTCTCAAATATATTTCATTTCTAAAATTATTTCGGTAATAAATTCGATCTTTGCTGCTCAGATTTCTAGAAAGTTTTATAAAGGTGAGTTTGATATGTATTTTATTATGTTTGTTTTACTAAAACAAAGGTACACACTATTGCGGTATATCTGCCAGTTCCAACTGATTACACACACAATGTTTCGCAGTTTATCCATGAAAACAATGGAAATCGATACATTTCGGTATTGAGAAGCTTCAAGTAGTCAGCAGTCACAAAGTTGCCGCCACTATCCGAGTCCCTGGGCACCACCGAGCACAACTCCTGCAAGTGCCACAATATATAGCGTGGAGTATCTAAGTTGCGTCACTAAACAGAGATGACACAGAAAGTCAGCTCCCAGCAGTAGCATGGAGAAGCGAATCTAAATTCAAATTGCTTAAGGTGGAAGCTCACATCTGGCCCGCGAAATTCTAATTTTCTTACGTTTTTGGTAATTTGCAGGCCAGTGCTTGGTTGTATGTTTATGAAAATTTGATTTGCGACTGTAAGACGTATGTAGTTACCGAATTATAACCATCAAAATTACTAACTACTAAAGAACGACGACTAAATTACTAAATAATGACTTTTACATGCAAAAATCAATCTTGACATGAAAATGAACTTGGAGGGTTGTATTGATAATTTTGATGGTTATAATTCGGTAACTTCATACGTCTTACAGTCGGAAATCAAATTTTCATAAACATACAACCAAGCACTGGCCTGCAAATTGCCAAAAACGTAAGAAAATTAGAATTTCGCGGGCCAGATGTGAGCTTCCACCTTAACCGGCTCTTTGTTTCACACAGAGCGGACCTAAGAAAACAGTTGGTCGCCACCAACTTCTCAATTCGCTATCATATGTAAATCTTTGACAATTGTTACGGGTATTCAAAGGCTCCAAAAAAAAAGTAGTTAAAAAAATAAAAAAAAGCCATGCGGGGTCCATTCTATTTTCATTTCATAATTTAATATTACCCTTCTTCCAAGTTTTGTTTAATTTAAAATGTGCTTGTTTTTTGCTTTTAATTTTTTTCAGTCGGGTTTTTTAGTTTTTTAAGTACTTTGTTTTATTTCCAACTTTTTAGTTATTTTGTGTTTGTTCTTTCGTTGGTCGCGTAAATTTTTTTGCAGATGATTTAACTTTTGTGTTTGTCTATAGGTTTTGTGACTTTGAATTTCTTTTAAACGTAAATTCGTCTTGATGGCGCGAGTGTCACTGGCTAAATTAAAATTAAAAAAGAAAAGAAATTTGCGGATTTTGGGGGCAATATATAGAATTTAAAAAAAAAAAATATGTTCCATTACCATCGAGTAGGGTATCAAAATGAAGGGTTTTAAAAGGAAATTACAAAAATATATTATACCTATATGTTTAAAATAAATTCAAAGTCACAAATCATAGCTTCCAAGTTTTGTCGAATTTCAAATGTGCTTGTTTTTTGCTTTTCAGTTTTTTAACTACGTTTTTTTAGTTATTTGTTCATTACAAACATAGGTACACACAAAAAAAATACAAAAATACAAATCTTTCCTCTTTATAATATTAGTGTAGAAGTGTAGATTAAAATTATCCTATTTAACGACTTTAATTTTAAGAAATTACGTAATATGCAATATGTACGAGTATGTTCAAATGTTCTTTCATAACATGACATAAACGTGAATAAATTGTTTCTCAAATAACATTTTTTTTTGGTATATTATTTGCCAAACTAGTTGGAAGAAATAATGTATTCACCAATCGTGTATTAGCCAATCCTTAATTTTAAATAAATTTTAGGTGAAATGATAAGTTAAATTTTGTTTGCATCTAAAATAGAAATGATTTTAACTCGACTATAATAATTATTTCGACTAGAGTGATCCCGTGGGTATATACACTTGTAATATACGTAACAAATATAATTGTGCAAACCCAATTTCTTTTTTAAGAACATTAGCCGCGATGCCTACGAGTACAAGTAAAAGCCTCTCATTGTTTATATTTCCGTCTCGAGATGAGACTGAACGGAGATCATTATTGTGCCGCTTTAGACAAAGCTAGTGTCTTATGAAATTTTTGATAAATAAATATGATGACCTAGATTCCGCGATCTCATGGTCAGTAAGTGGAGATTAGCTGCGGATATCTGAGATTGGACGATATAAGCCGGATGTCTGATTGGCGAAAATGTTCGAAAATACGTAGTACGGAGGAATAAACTCTAATAGTTGATAGATATTTAGTTTTAATTTAATGGTTCTCAATAAAATAGATATAACATATTATAACGCACAGTGAATTTCAATTTATTAAGCAGTTAGCAATTTGATGTCTATCGGAATTTAATGTTTGTTCCCATCAATTTATTAACTAACATGCAACAATGGTGAGTAAAAAAAAACTAAAACAATGAACAAAGTAGAACAATGTAAATAAACACAACACGGTATCGAAAACATGGCAACGGTAGATCTGGGGGCACGGCAGTGTCCGGCCAGTAACATCCTTTTCTCGAACCAGTTCAGGCCATTTTCGACCTTCTATAACTTCGTTGTGGATAAAACCACAAGCCTGAATTTTTTTAAACCAATTAGGTATTGTATAAACACGGTATAGTTCAAATTTCATTCCATTCGAACCAGTAGTTTTAGAATTATAAGTGATCAAAGTTCCTTAGTTTTGTCACTCACTCACTCACTCACTGACTGACTGCCTGACTGACTGACTGACCAATCATCAAAAGTCTAAGGCACTTCTAGCAGACATAGAAGCTTCAAATTTAGAATACAATTAGTGTTTAGTGTATAAATCATGGAATAACTAAAACAAAATGTAATTTCAGTCTAGTTTTCTAGATACATATTCAACTGCATAAATAACTTTGTAATGTTTGTGTTGTGTTTGTTATAATCTTTGTAATTTACATTTTCAGTTAATGAATTTTACGAGTTAAATTTAACACACTTCCTAGTTTCTGATTGATCTGAAATTTTGCACGTATATGTATATAGCCTATTAATGCAATATTATGATGACATGAAACTGATCTGATGATGGAGCTGGAAGTTGGCCATAGGAACTCAGTTTTAGAATGTCATAACCCCATCGAGTTTGAGTAGTTTGTCTTAAGATGGTGTCCAGGGTCTGTTGATGGAGCTGGAAGGTGGCCATAGGAATTCCGTTGTAAAACGCCTTGACCTTGTCTAGTTTTTACTCGTTTGATTCAGCTTAGCGAGTAGGTACTTTAGCAGTACTTCAAATCGATGAATAAGACTGCTCCAAGTTTGAATAAACCTATGTATTGTTGATTCATTAAACGAAATAGATAGAATGAGAGACGCTACAAAGATAAATGAGATCCCACCAAAACCACTGCATCACATTGGCCAATGCGATGGCGATTAGCTATTACAATGGCCATTTTAACATTGGCGAATGCGATGCGATGGCCAAGTCAATCTATTTATTTAAAACATCAAAGATTTTTAAGTAGGGACTGAATACTGACTTGGTATTACATGAATCTCACTACTTTTTACAGTAAAAAAACTGAGTTGCGCGACTTGACTTTTTTTACAATATTTTATTTTAGTGGGATCGTTTTTACAGTATCAAAAACTATTATTTTCAAGAAAAATGTTTCTTGCATTTGAAGATAAAAAACCAATCTATTTTTTGTTAGTTATAAGTTATTGATTTGGTTCAGTATAGTCAGAAAATGTACTGAAAAACAGCATAATTTTTTTCGAATTGTAAACGCACCCTTAATAGTAGTTTTGTATTCGGATATTTTTAGTCAATGTACTAGCGTAAAAGCGCTTTAACATTAAGACGTCACCACCAATCTTGGCTCGTTCGAAGTCATGTAGTTCTTTTATCAAAATTATTTGGAGAACAATTCAGTAAAAATAAATTTTAAGATTTTTTCGCGTGAACTTTTACACAATTTGTGTTCAAGTTTTAAAATACCATTATACAGTTATAATTTTTTTTTGATTCAAAAGCCCAATTAAATGAACAAAACGTTAGTGGTTATACGACATGATCGCTTGATCCACTCGAGGGCCTCGAACATATGATAAGTGACCGACTAACGTGATGCGTCTCCTCCACCGCATTGTCTGTGAATCGTTTCAAGAAGACGTTGAATTCATTGTGTACTGTAGTCCTGTGTGTGTGGAGGAGGGGGGAGGCACTATGAGCCTCTAATAAGATTAGAGATTTAATGCGGGTCGCAAGGGTCGGCCGAACTGTGACCCCGGCTCTCGCGGAGAAAAATGTAGCAGACGTACTAAGTATTAACATAATTACGAGTCTTAAATATTCAGCTCAGGTACCTACCAGCAGTACCAGCCCACCATACACAGCACAATATAGCTGCTTATGGTACGTAGAGGTAATACACTGACAGACAGACTGTCATATACCTTGGTTACATTCGAAGCGAATTTATTTAAAACATTAATTTGATTGTGTACCTGTTATAACCGGAGTCCTGACACTGTAGCCGCGCGCTGGTATGCAAGCCAATATTCTGAGTAGCGCGTTCGACGCTCGCGCGACATTCCGTGCGAGCGACAAATCGCGATAACACCCCGCGATTCACTTTACATAGATCACGCGATAAACATAAGGATATAAGGTTGTCTTGATGCACTTAAGCTCAAAATTGTGCAGACTTTTATAAAGCCAAGAGATGTTTCCATAAAGCCTTGCTTTGAAATGGCAGAAACTTTCAACGACATCATCTCTGAATGTTACACCTATTTTAAAAATATCTTAATTATCTGTTCTATGTTTATCAATATTTACTTCACAGGCTCTAAAATACAATGTAAACACTAAAAGTAGTACATACTACGTTACCTACATTTTCCTCCCGAATGGGACTCGTTACTGTTAAGTTACTCGAATAAAAAATATAAGTGTGCCCCGCCGATTCGCTCGCCTCGCCGCGCCAACCTTTGAAGTTTATTACCATTTTGAATTGATTAATTCCATTGAACTTTTGTATGGGCGAGCCAAGAATAAAGTTGAAGAAAAATATGAATTTCCGCCGCGATTCAGTCACTCAGTAGATTTATGTATTTGTGCGACTGTGCAGGCTGAGGGGGGCGAGGTGTGTGTGGTGGGGGGGACAGGGGCTTGTTATTGGTGTCGACTGAACTAGTAACATGAGAGCTTATCTCAGTAGATATATTATAATAGGGTCAAAAGTTCAGGGCAGCAAAGGGCAAAGCTTAATGTTCAGCTGTGAATATTTTCTTCGTTTTAGTGTAATATTCACATTCAATTATTGATGATGTTTAACGAATCGACACACGTGCCCGTGTCTCAGATGATGAGCAGTAATCAAGTGAGTCGCAGGAAATGAGGAAAACCATCAGCTCCATTAATCATACCTCGAAAGTGAAATGCTACTAAGTATGTGATGTTAAGGAGGAGTTATAAGTTTCTCTCTCAAAGCCTAGAATATAGTATTATTGTGGAAACTCTCCGATAACTTTATTATGTTCTGCTAAGTTAGCGCAAGCCAATTTATGGACTTGACTAGATATGAAATATTTGGGATTCAATTAAATAGTGATGTTGATTAGATCACAAAGAGAGTCCTATCACAAGTTGGTAGTACAATCAGTTTCAGCACTACCTTCTTCTAGTAGTTTAACTTGAATTCTTCTTCTTTATACGAGGGGTCAGGTAATACTGGGTACTGACTGTACAACGCAGACAATTCCAGCTCAGTGTACTGTCTGGTCGCACCTGTGCAACTGTGTGCTGTGCGCAGAGCGGAGGTAGGGATGGGGGGGGGGGGGCGTCTCTCGATAAATTCGCTCTCGCAGCGATCGCACTCGACGGCGACAGGAAATAAATTGCTTATTATTGCACTGAATCTTAACGCCACAATATTGGAAATCGTGTAAAAGTGCTCCGTAATAACGTTTGGCCCCTGTGCCCCTGTGCCCGGCCCCTGCGCTCCCCAACGCCGTCCCAGCGGCTCTTAATACCGAAATGGATGGCATTCAATTAACACGATCAGATTTAACGAATGGTTTCAGATCGGTGACATCGCAGCACGGACTCGAACCTGTTACCACCGTTGAGAGCACGCTGTTGAGGTTTGTTTGTGATCGAGCGCTTTTGAGATTAATGTCATTAACATCTGTTGTAAGGTTGTAAGCAATCCCGTCGGGGCTGAGGTTTGTACGAAAGAGATACCGCGGCCTCGGCACAAGGGCTAAGAAGGAACATGGGTGGTTTTTACTCAGTAGAAGTCTGACACTCTTCCGCTCTGCCCAGAGCGGGAGTTATTTGATAATTTCCCAACCCAAAAAAAAAGGTTGTAAGCAATAATGCAAAAGTGGCTAGGGTATTTGTGCCGTTCCATACTTAGTATAATATTTCATACAGCAAGATCATGAATGCGTATGCTTCTTTCTAAATATGGAATGATTAAAGCGAAGTTGCGCAAACTGTTATGGTATGATGTAGATTTTAGTTATTCTTCCTCTTCTTTTCCGTGGCATTACGCGTTGGTAGCACTGGCATCGTTCAGTTAGTTTCATAAAACAGAACACTCATCAAAATACCACAATGACACTGACTGAGTATCCAGAGTTAGTGTTAGTTCACAGCACACAACAGACTGTTAGTATTCACAACACACAACATGTCAGCCGGTTGACAACCAGAAACCGCGCGCCGGCAACCAAACCTGCCAGACCTGCCACCCACTCATTTAGATCAACATTATGAAAAACTCCAACACAAACAAGCTATTAATAAAACATTAACTAGAGGTGAAAAGACCTTTATAGAGACTTAGCTTCGCACCAACATTTATATTTCAAGTCACCATTGTACTAGGTTGTTCAACCTTACAATACGATATTTATATTTAAAATATTGGAGTCGGCTAGTCGCGATGGATTCACTTTATTGAATGTTTACGCATGGAGGGAGGCACGCCCCGAAATGTTAATTATTTATTGAGGTCAAGCTAATGATGCCCCATTTAGTAAATTGCCGAGGAAACTATTAATATTTATATGTTTGAAATTAGGTCGCACAAAATACTAACAAAGTCTCGCTTGCAGTAGCAGCAGAAGTAAATCAGAGTCCTAGTATATCGATAACTAAACAACACATGCGGATTAGTACACGCACACACGACACGCGACACGCGACTTGCGACACGCGACTTGCGACACGACGCGCACTCGGCACGCACCTGCATCCGAGAACATCCGCTGGTAGATCTCGTCGCAATCTGTCGGACAACAATCACGTTAATATCTTCCATCTCTACAGTCAATACCCGTTGTATCGATAATTGATTCCCGTTGAGTCAACTTCCAAGCGAACAGTTTGCTGATCACTGTTTTCAATCTGTATTTTGTGTTATGTTAATGTATTTATCATTAGTTATCTGTATTGATTTTTTGGCGACATGATAGCAGAACGTTCCGGTGCGTAATCGTAGCTTTGCGCCGCGGATCTGTTTGTTACCGAGACGTCAATTACAACGTGTTGTTATTGCAGCGCTGATTGACTCGACGCAAGTTCTCCATTTCATTAAACATTACAAGATTCGGGAGTTTACTTTAAAATTGAAAGATAATACTCCTGTTACACCGGAGTGAGCTTTGGTTAACATTACTTAACATTTCAGCAACGTTGAACGGTTCCATTAAAGGAATAAACATTGGACACAATATCGATAGTACATCTGTGACTATGTAGTCGTGTGGCGCGCTAGTGAGTTGGAGAGTGTCCAGCGCCACTCGCCAGTGCCTAGTGGAGCGCGAGTGGACGCGCCAGTGGACACTACTGGGCTAAGTAACCGCGAACTGGCGGGCTCATTTAAAACGGATCACACTGTGTACTGTGTTCGGGGTTTTGTTTGTTTGTTTTATATTTTTGTCTCTTTAGTTCTTTACAGCTTCAAGGGCGGTATACTCATCATTTGTGTATACACAATGTTTGTGGTTGGTATATGTATACGAGTACTTATATGAATTAGCTTATTTACATTGAATGAGCTCGTCACAATAACGTTCAACGGGATTTATTCACAACAAGTTTGTATTTAAAGTTGCTTGAAAATATTTCAAGTTCATATCCCATAATTGGTTGGGTCACACGCATAAGTGAGTTGCTAAATAACAATACTAATATTCCATAGGCGGCATTGCAGAACTCTGAGGTCTCCTGTTTCCATTGACCTCGGAAAGTGCTACCTTCAATTTTAATATCACATTGAAGTTTCTTTGTAGATAAGGTTCAATACGGATTTGGGTAACAGACACAGACCCTGGATGGCGGCGTGCATTGTTCTAGGCTCGCCTCTTGTTGACCAGAACAGCATTGGAGTACCTATGCGAGGACCAACACCTCTTCCTTCCAGACTTATATTTGCGACTGGTGACTGAATTTGTACGTGCTGAGCTCGACATAATTATAACAGTTTAATAGTTTTAACTCATAATGTTGACAAAATGACTTAAGTATATCTGAGGTACAAATCACAGCGCTATCACCTTTAGATCGCGAGCTACGCTAAATATAAAGCAGTAAGAATTCCGGTTTCAGTCACTCTGCGCAATTTATTTATTTTTGTCATTTTATTGAAACGTCATCAAAAGTGTCATAGCAGCTAAGCACCTTTTTCAGACGTGGGCGCCTTACACAAATCACATTTAAATGTGAAGAGTGTGCGCTTGTCATTCGGTGAGCGACAGAACATGTCGCCGACGTGCTGCCGGCGACATGACGCGCCCCGCGTGTGACGCTGGTGATGTTGCGTGGTACGCAGCGATGGCCTGCGATGACGCGCAACTCGACCGTTTTATATTGTTCAACATACATCAACTACAAACTAAGTAAGGATGATGATTCCTCTTCAGAGAGACTTAACAATGAAATGAAAGATAAATGTTTGAATTTAAGGATTCATGGAAATCAATAGCGGACTGATTTGCTAGAATTTTGAAAACACTACTACAAAACGAGTTTCGGGCACTCAAAGAGGGAAAATTGAGTGAGCTGCATTGGTGTTCCCAGAGTGAATACATTAACGTTTATATTTTATCCGTAATGAATGTTTTGCTTAGTTAGTAGCAAAGTCGCGGCCGGCCATACAGTATCCCGCTTTTATCTACGGATTTACAACAAATTGGTGTTTTGGGCGCGCGAGCTACCCGATTAATTCAAAGCACGCCTATTCGCTCCAATAAATATGTTAAAATGTTCCGTGACAATGGCTCGGTGCCGATTTCGCATCGCATTTTCGAGTCGCCGGCGTTTGTTCAAATTGTTCGCGCCTCACCCCCCCCCCTCGCACCCTGCATCCCGCACCCCCCCACCCTTGTCGTCTGAACGCAACGCAAACAGTGTCCGCGCGACTAATCCAACAGCTCCGACAGATCCGACGTTACACAAGACGACGATAAAGCATTCACGACACCGCGCACCGCCCGAGATGCGCCTCAGACGGGATGCTGTGAGTCTGTGACCAGCCAGAGGTATCATAATTTTATGTAAATCTCAGATAGTGGAGCACGCTGCTGAAATGTGGTCGGAATATATTCCAGTGAGGGGTTATGTTTTGATCCTTACTTTTATAATTATAGTTGTGCAGTGAGGAACAAGGTGTAAAGTTCGTCATCTTCCAACATTGTCTTAACGGAATACATAAAATGTGCGTACTCACCGACAACATGCAGCGTGACGAAGAAGGAGCGCACGGGCTGCGTGGAGACCTGGCACTCGTAGACGCCGGCGTCGCGCTGCTGCGCCCACTTGATGTGCAGCGTCCAGTCGTCCGTCTGCGCCGAGTGCGTGGCCTGGAAGCGCTGGTCTGACGTGTACGTGTAGCCGCCCACTGTCAGAATGTGCAGGTCGCGGTGGCGGATCCATGACACCTGCACACACGGAGATAACCACATCATTAGCAGAGTTATCAACAGACCTAGTCGGATACACGTGGCGATTGATAATGTGTTAATAGTCTTTATTAATGTTTACTTCAGAACCTTTAGAAAATGTCGACTTTAGTTGCGAAATAATATTCAAGAACAAAAACACTCCAATAAATAAAGTGAAAGGCAGAAGTTATTGTTCACTTATCTTGAAACTTTCCGCAATACAAAACCGGAGATCATTCAAGAAATTCAATTTAAAGTGCCCGTCGTGATTGTTGCGATTTCCTTCAGTGGAGCCGGCACGTCTCGCGTCTCGCGTCTCTGCCTATACTTATATTTTATAAACATTCATCAAAGCTAACAAAAGTGTTTCGGCAATGTGGCAGCATTTATCACGAGCAAACGTCGAGAAACCGAGCCCGATCACTCAGCACGGGGCGTTATTGAATGTGAGCTCAAAGGGACAGGGCAGGGCAGGGGAGGGGGGGGGGGCGCGGGTCCCGTTTGAAGTATTTTTTGGCATTAATATTCGTCGGCGGTTGTTTTAGGCGCGGCGGCCATTGGCATGCAAATCAGCAGTCTCTATGAAAATTGCGAACGGCTCTTTATTACTCATTCGTTTTATTTACTGTTGGCATGACGTAGAGCGCCGCGCGCCGGTTTCAGCTCTTTAATTATCTCGGCTACGTTAAAACTCCACGTTTTTTTACTTAATTTACCCGTTGAAATTCCTAGTACATTTAGGAGGGGCCCGTCTGATTATGCGAGGCCTTTTTCTTATTTGCGTGTCTGAGTAAACCGGCTTATCTCGACGTTAAGAGCTTTTGAAATACTGGGCTCGTGACGTCACGGTCCCTCCGCCCTAGGAGCCCCGAGCATGCTCTCTCCTTCAGCTTATTAAACGAAGATAACTGGAATAGGCGCTCCTTCGAAATTAACTCAATTGTAACTTTAATTTGTAACTCCGCATCTAATAAGTGCGAGTTAAAATTCAAGGTGAAGTGTTCGAAAAGCAATTCGTTTGTTCATCATAAAATGTCGGTACAGAAGCGAATGGCACTAGACAGTTCTGAAAACAAAAACAAAACACAGCTACAAAAAAGCTAGATTAAATTACTAAGTTCGAGTCGTCCTTCGTCATATACCTGATTCTAGAAATGTAAAGTAATCAAAACAAGTGTACATCAGAGCTCTCCAAGTATTTCTGCAAACGATGTGCCATTCCTTCTACTCAAGTTTTTGTTCTCATGACGGTACAAAGGCGCCATACTTTTTATACGTTAGTTTATTTTCCTAATAGAATATTGTGGTGACGTCATTAAGACACAGTATTGAGCCCCTTTTTATACGTCTACGGCTAGTTTACAAATTGGCTAGACAAACACGTTCATTAGGTTGACGTAAGATAGTTTCATTGTTAAGGTAAGCATGAACAATGTTCTGTTTTATATGATAAAGTTGTAAATAATTTATATAAGATATACGAGTACTCTCCAATTGTAGAAGGCATAATATATCACGACAGTTCGACGACCTGTTGGTCTTACCACTAGAACGACAGCTTGACATACGACTTTTGAAAATTCATATTTAAGAAGAATTCTTTGTTTTTACTTTTTATATGTTTTTCACAAAGAACGTCCGTGCGTCGGTTGTCGATCAATTCCCAAGTGTCAGTAGTTTGTGTAAATACTTGTTATTTCCTTGTTTTACGTTTAATTTTGTTTAACGTATTATTTGTCACGATCTATGTAAACACTCTTGTTAATTAAATAACATTCGTTTGTATTTTATCCTGTGATTTCTGTTTTTCTTCAATTAACCTTGTTGAATGTCGTAAGATGTAACGCAGTACCCGCGGCACCGCCAGACACGTTTTGATATAAGAGCGTACATTGTGTACACATGTATTATATTATTCGTTTCAATTATTTATTTAGATCGATACTACTTGGTATTTAAAAGGCAGTTATGGTTTTTTTTTTTTTAGTTTAAACTAAACGATTTAATACTATCAAAAATAATATAGAAAAAACCGGAGGAATAAAAAAGGCGCTAAAAGAACTAAATCAAAAAAGGGATTGGATACTAAATATAAAAAAGAAGGATGGTAAAACTACAGAGAAGAGATCCGAGACACTAAAAGCTGCTACATTTTTATCAATAATATACAATTTTATCGGAATTTATATCAAAGTCAAAATTTGGGACAAGTGGTAAGAGAATATGATGTATCTACCGATGAAGAGGAAATACCTGAAATACTAAACGAAGAAACCATAAAAGCAATTAGTACACAAAAGACTGATAAAGCTCCAGGATCAGACCTTATTACAAATGAAATACTGAAAATGACATCACCAGGTCCGATGCTTACAAATATATTTAACGAAATAATTAAAACGGAAAATATTCCTGAGGATTGGACTAAATCTACAATTATACTTCTACACAAAAAAGGTGACAACGGTGATATAGCCAATTACAGGCCCATTAGCTTAATGTCTAATACTTATAAGGAATTTCCTAAAATTATACAATTGAGGATTACAAATATTCTTGAAGAGGATCAGCCCAAGGAACAAGCTGGATTCCGACGAAAGTTTTCAATCACAGATCATATACACACCCTTAGACAAATATTATAAAAATATAAAGAATATAACAAAAGCTAGGGTTTGTTGATTTCAATAAAACATTAGATACTCTAGAACACGGATATACAGTGTGATTCTTTATAATGTGCACATATCGAAATGAGGGAATCTATGCTTAATTTTATCGATGGAAAAAATATTTAAAAATATCTAAATATTTTTTATATTTTTTATGGAATTTTCAAAAATGTTGTCCGCTGTTGTGACCCCAATGTAAACAAAACGGTGTAACTTTTAAACTAAATTATCTATCGCGATGAAACAATTTTATGTAAAAAGTTATGAAAAAAAAAAAGTTTTTTTGATCTAAAAACGTGTTTATTTTCAATTGAGGGTAGTTTTTTTCCACAATTTTCATTTTATTTCATTATGGAGTTTGTTTCATCGCGATAGATAATTTAGTTTAAAAGTTACACCGTTTTGATTACACTGGGGTCACAGTAGCAGACAAAATTTTTAAAAATTCCATATAAAATATTAAAAAATATTTAGATTTTTTTTAATAATTTTTCCGTCGATAAAATTAAGCATAGATTCCCCTATTTTGATATGTGCACATTATAAAGAATCACACTGTATCTGGGATGCACTAAAATTACAGGGTGTACAAAAAAAAATACATACGATTACTTCGAAATGTACACCAAGAGTACTGCGCAAGTCAAGTTAAGCTATAGGCGAAGAATTCCCTATCATGAGAGGTGTACGCCAAGGAGACCCTATCTCACCCAAATTATTTTCCGCCGTTTTGGAAATAATATTTAGGAACTTAGACTGGACAAATGAGGGACTAAACGTAAACGGTTAAAACTTGAGCCACCTACGCTTTGCAGACGACTTAATAATATTCTCGGAAACCCACGATCACTAGAAATGATGATGCAACACCTAGCAGATTTAAGTGACAAAGCTGGACTATTGATGAATTTAAATAAAACAAGAAGCATGACAAACTCATTACAAACTAACACAATAAAAGTAAATAGTGAGCAAATAGAGTACGTACAGGAATATATATACTTAGGGCAGCTAATATCTACTGAAGGCTGCATGGAAAAAGAAATTGAAAGAAGAGTTACCAGTACTTGGAAAATATATTGGTCACTCAGTGAAGTGATGAAGAACAAAGATATGCCTATGAAAGACAAAAGGAAGGTTTATAATATGTGCATTCTACCATGTTTACTATACGGGTGTCAAACTTGGGCATTGACAGAACATCTAGCAAATAAAATAAAAATTTGTCAAAACAGCATAGAAAGAACAATATGCATCAAAAGAAAGGACCGAGAAAAATTAATAGACATCAAAAGTAAAACTAAGTTTAAGAATGCATACACAACATACAAACAGCTGAAGTGGCGATGGGCAGGCCATATGATAAGAGAAAGGAAAGAAAAATGGACAAAACTAATTACAGAATGGTACCCTTTAGACGGAAAGAGAAAGAGAGAGACAGACTACGCGATGGGAGGACGACGTCAATAAAATAGCGGGTCCAACATGGACTCGTACTGCAAAGATAAGAAAAGAATGGAGATCTTTAGAGGAGGCCTTTGTCAGACAAGTTGAAACCGCACTACCGTTTGCCGATATCACATAGTAATACAGAGTTAATAGGTATATAATAGTTAAATTTTAGTTAATAGTCAATATGTTTCATTATTTAATAGTTTTAGTTTTAGGCACACAAAACTCATGTATGTAAAAATTGTAAATTCAACAATAAAATCTTTTTATATTTTATATTAAATTTATATTATATGGGTTTAATATTTGGAAGGGAAGTAAGTTCGGCGTGTGTGCATGGTTATTATCCGACCGAAGTCGATTTCTTATTGAAGTCGAGGCTTCATTCCGACACTAATGAACGTAGCATTACGAGTATGAAAAGAAACAGTTGTCGCTCCGAAAACGAAAGATAACTGCGTACCACCATGGAACAAGGCGTGATTTTACATTTGTGAATTAATTAAAAAATAATACTGTCAGTTTCAATTCGTTAAAGGTCCATAATACATACATTTGATCTAGCAACGATATTCATGTGACCGCAGAGTTAAACTTAGAATTAATATTCACAAGATAATAGATTAGCTTTCACACCTGAACTCATTGTGTGTGATTAGTTGACTTTGTGTGTGTTGTGTGCCAATCAGCTGCAGTCTGCTAACTTTGAAACTTATTAAAGTCAGTGAGAGTTCAGCGAAGGTAATCATTTGTAACCGACGACTGGTAGCTAGTCTGATGTCTTACATACTCACATGTTGGTCACTGTACCTATTATTACCAATATATATTTATAGAAAGTTTAAGCGATTCTGGGGTATTCGATTTCAAGAGAAATGTACTTCGACCGATATTGAAAGTGTAAGCCACGTTCTGAAACTGGTTTTGTTTCTAGAAATTTAATCCTAGTTTTATTTAGACCTTTGATGCCACTTTTAAGCTCCCTTTGTTATAACTGAGATGGCAAACATACTGTGTATTAGAAAAATTAAAGTATTTTCTTCACAGTAAAACCAACTAATGATATTTTCATATCGCTGAAGTGATATGAAAATATCATTGGTTGGTTAGACATACCGACCGACGCTGCAATAACTTCATATTTCTCAGCTGGACTGGGATAAAATTCCTGACATTGACGCATTCCCGGCGCGTTTCACGAATACCAACAGTTAGAATACCGGCCGCTAATTAATTCGTCAGCTTTAATGAATAAACAATACGCCGTCAGATACAACCGTCTGCGGAATCCATTCATTTTCTATCGTCGACGAAAAGGGTCGGACAAGTTTATTTTAAGACGACAACTGGGCGTGAACCATCTTGTGCAACCATGGGCAGTGTTGGGAAACCGTGAGTAACCGTGAGCAACCGTGGGCAACCGTGGGCAACCGTGGGCAACCGTGGGCAACCGTGGGCAACAATGAGCTTGTAGCAGAAATACGGTCACCACGACCGCACGTATCGGTCGTATATAAGGAGCTCAATATACTCGGATATAAAGGATTGAGAAGCGACAATGTCAAGGAGTTTAAAGAAAATAAACGACAAGGTGACACTGGTTGGAGGTATAAAATGTGCATTATAAGTAGAACTTGGTGATACAAATCTTGTTAAGGTATGCTTAAACAGGTGCGAAAAAAATTGTGGGCAATTACTAATATTGTTTGTATGTAGTGTTCGGTGTGTCCGGTGTCTAATATTGTTTGTATGTAGTGTCCGGAGTCTGCAACTAGTCCGCAGATTCTCAGTCCGAACCGGTTTAACCGAAGTTTACTGTGTTGCGATTGGTATTGGCATGCGTCACTATCTGTACGTTCTACATCACATGCTGTTGTGTGACTACACGCTCAATAAGTGTCAGTTCGTATCGATCCACTGCTGTGTGTAATCTCCTATTGAACAGCTGATAAAAGAATGCCTTTTTATTAAAAAGAGAACGAATTGAATGAACATAATGTTATCATAATCGATGGAATCACGTCGCCATTAGATATTCAAGAGGTCGCGTCGTGGCGCTTGCGAACAAAAGAACAACTTAATAGGCTTCTTTATTTTATGGTAATTTCCTAAACCGTTGTAGGACTAATATTAGCAAGAGCAACTGCCACGCGTGTGGTTTTGGGTTCGAGGCACAGTTGTGGTATTCTGTAAGTGAATTTAACTTTGATATAAGTTTTTGTAGGAGCTGATATTAGAGGAAATGGCCGACATTCTACAATCGACCTTCACCTATCATCATCGTCATCAGCCTATAAATGTTCCCACTGTAGGGACTCAGGCCTCCTCTATATGAGATGGATGGGCTATAATCCACCACGCGGGCCCAGTGTGGGTTAGTAGATATCACATGTCTTCGATTTTTTTGGTTCTAAGACATCCCATCATCCTCATCATGTTTTCTTTCACCGTTTTGAGAGCAGTGGTGATGAAATTACAGAAATTACAGAAAGTAATGCGCCTGCCTGGGTTCGAACCCACGACTTACTTTTCGTAAGTCGGGGCCGCCACCACTAGGTCACCGCTGATTTTGCTTTTGCCTATAATTTATAAGTATTTATTATATACCATATTAAAATACAAATCGTACCGTATTTGTATTTTAATATTTTTTACAGCGACTTTGCTCGTGTGGAGATCGGACACTGTCTTATCTCAAGGGATAAAAAGTATCTTATGTCCTAACTAGTTATAGTCTACCCGTGTGCCATACTTGATCGAGATTCATTCTGCCGTCAAGGCGGAACAAGGTAAAAAAAACACCAGAAAGCGAGTTACTTTCACACTAGAATCCTCAATATTTACGGATATCGAAAGTTCTGTAACGCGCATAAATACTCTCTGTGCAGTTCAAGTCCGCGTGCAGTGAGCACGACATGTCTCATGATACCGTCGCTGCTTACCTACACACTGTTTGGTCCTGGCGAACTGAACGCGAACGTTTGCTTACAGATCGCTCGGGGTTGGATTATTAGGTTACCCTCCCTGGAGGATACGCGCAACTTAGCCGAAACACGCACGTAATACACGATGAACAAACTAGGTTTATTTTGTAGTGTTTTTGTCTAACTTGATGGATGAGGCCAGCTGTTGTTTTTGGGCATGGACGGTGTGGCAGTGTGACCGAGACAGTTGTAAAACTAGTTTTTGGAAAAAATACTTAGAATTATTCGTCTATGGTCTCGAACGATGCGACTTGCGATTTGACAATAGGGTTTTGTACCAAAAAAAATAATTAGTCCGTCCGATAGATTTCCAAAAATTATTACCTAATGGACACAATCTTATTTTTCTTTTTTCACGTAAAAAAATAATGAAGACGACACAGTGCTTCGAAAAATTCGTGTGAAGTCGTATGACGTCACAAGATTAGTACTTTTTTACACTCATGATCACGTTTTATTATCGTCAATTTTTATTATTTTGATAAACGACGGCACGGTTGGCGCAGTGGCTGTGCGATTGGACTGCTGCGCTGAGTGTCGCGGGTTCGATCCCCGCACGGAACAAATATTTGCAAGGCCTACAGATAGTTGTTTCGAGTGAGTGAGTTTAACTGTTTGCAAACGCACCCGCGATACTGGAGAGATTCCTAGTGTAGGGCAACATTTAAAAAAAAACACAATGTGTGCTGGGACACATAGTCGAAGTGAAACTTCAGCGGACAAGTGGTAAAACAAACCGCAACGGACAAGTGGAAAAACGAATCGCAACCAAATTTTTACTCGAAGTTTTGCGAGCAGGTTTTCTAATTTGACAAGTAGGTACATTAACATTCATTAGATTTTTTCGCAGATTGACTGCGAATCATGTTTTGATTAGGTTAGGTACATTTTAATGAATGCATTTAGTCACGAGAGGTCATTAGCAGTATCCTGCAGACTGATCAGTCTAAGTGCTCATGTAGGCACTTATAAAACGTCGATAAAAAGGTGCACGTTTCGGTGCATCGGTCGATTCCTGAGGAGAAGAACCGACAAGAAACTCCAAAGGTTACTCTTTTAATCTTTAAAAATCGTTTGGGTTAACAATAAAGTATAATAATATATATAATACACACATGGTTAGGTTAGTAACGCTTTTGTGTGACACGCCCTTGACGCTATTTGTGACAAAAAATCCAAATAATTCCAAGTAATGTAATATAATATAGTAAATCCAAGTAATTGGATTTGTAGTGTCTATAAAGAAGTTTCAGTTCAAAATCACGTAACCAATATTCTTTAACAGACGGACTGATTAGATTGTTTTCTGGAAAACCCCTATTACACGCACACGTGTAACTTGTTTCGTTGTTAAATAAAGATTCTTTCCTAGATTCAGTCAAATCAAATCGAGTTTTATAATTGTTTACTAAGCTATACTACTAGTAAATTTTGAAATATCAGTGTTTTCAGTGTTTGCCATAGTGATATATTGTTTATTTTGTAGGGCGCAAGTATCAAACAGAAGACAAAAATCTAAAATTGATGGTATAAAGGCGTCTGCAGTATGAATGTAAGTATTTGAAGTATGTGTATTTAAAAATGTCAAAGCTCCGAAAAATAAAGAATCTCGTGAGCTATGCAGCCAAAGCAATAAAAGCGCTACTCGCGAGTCAACACTTTACAGCCGGACAGCGGTCATAACACAATCATACATTCCTGGCTGCTCACTGCCGGCTCCCCGCGGACAGCGCGATGCTCAGCGTGCAGTGCTGAACATACACGGGTTGCGCGGTTGCGCGACACTCTCCCGTGAATACTAACGCGGCGAGATGAGCAGACATCAGCGCGCGTGTGCCGAGGCGATGTTTGCTCGCAGCCGCTTGTTATTCACGCTGGAAACCACGCCACTCGATAAACCACTCTATGTATAGTCTCCAACGTTTGCCGTGTGTATGTGTAAAGTGCTTCTCTTTTCCTTTGCATCGCTCAAAAGGTAAAATATAAACCCGTTTACAAACCGTTTCGAGTTTCTGTGATGAGGTTCAACTGCATGTAAATAAGTTTTTCAGTAGCTTTTGTGCATCTAACTCATTTTGAACTTTCTTTCCTCGTGATCATAAATAGAATGTCACCGTCGGCCCTTCCGCGGGCGACGTTGTACTGGAGTGTGTCGCAAAGTGTGGTCAGTGAAGTTATCTGGTTTGTTATGGTTATTGTTTTTTTTTATTATAAATGCCTTTGCTTCTTAGGCACAACAAGCAATAAAGGGATGTTAACAAAAAAAATCTAATAAGTCCGTCATAGAGATTACCAAAAAATATTGGACACGTATTTTTTCTCTTTTCACGTAAACAAACAAAAAGGCGATACAGTGCTTTGAAAACTCGTGTGACGTCATAATCTAAGCCATTAATATGACATTCTTTAGCGGTCAGTGACGTCACCAAACCCCACTCAAATCTTTAACGCGTTTTATCTTCGAAAATTTTTATTGATTTGATAAAACAAAAATACGTAACCAATATTTTTCGATAATCTAACAGACGGACTAATTAGAATCATATTTTTTAAAGTCAGTAAACATCCCTATTCAATTGGACTGTCAATTTGGAACACTAGCAAATTATGTAAGGATTTTTTTTAAATGTAACATTCCGTATTTACCGACGCAAATAGTCTATAAAGCAAACAATAGTTACAACAGATTTTATGTTGAATGAAATACTATTCGTATCAAAATAAGAGTTGTTTTTGTAGTAACTATTACGTACTACTATTATTACTATATAATATTGCGATTTTTAAAGCTAATGCGTATTTGAGTAGGAATCAGACGATATATTGGATCGTTTAAAATACTTTTGATCGTTTGAAACAAGTATTTTAAACGCCAAAAAATAATATTTATTATTTTTGATCACATAAGTAAAAGTTTGTAACAATTTCATTAAAAAGGAAGGTGAAACTACCAAACAGACACAACGTAACATACAGGGTGATGCCGACGATACGACTATAACCTACCTAAGTACCTTGACTTTGCGTTACATTTTATTTCCACACGTAAACGTGTTAAATACTCACACCGAAATTAAAAAAAAATTGGTAATAGTAAATTGTATTGTATTTCGTTTACAGTTTTATGCTACTTAGTATTATTGTTTTTTTTTTTCGGTGTGAGTATTTATTTGATAGCTCAAAAATGTTCCTATGAACTAGAACTACCAGTGGTTTCATTTATTGTCGTATTGTCGGCACCAGCCTGTATAAAATAATAAATAAAAGTGGTGTGAGTCACGAACTTCTGTCGTTACCTCTGTCATAAAAAGCCGAGTGACACAATGACAAGTTTGACATAACATTACAGGTGACATGTATTGATAGGTTTGAAAGTTTCTCGGATATGTCACGTGTACCTCCCGCGCTCCCGCGCTACGTGGAGAGTGTCAGGCTCGCAGCTGAAACTATACGGGAAATAAATATAAAATAAGTCTGAATATCACAAGGCATTCTATACCAATACTCTTTTGATAGTTACAACAAGAACTATGTATAAACAAGTTCAGTTCGACAGCCATCTGGATTCTACCTTTAATTACTGACTTTTTGATAAATTTCGACGAAGTGCCAACGTTAACTGACGTTTATTTTCTTCTATGAAATGTATTTTAATAAAACTTAACAAAAGTTAAAAGTTTTATTTTTAATGCAAGATATTTCGACGAAAAAATGAACAATCTGCTATTTGTAGGCAATGTCATACACCTTGTCCCTCAGTAAACTGTCTACATTTCTTTAACGTAACATCAACGTGAACTGATAACGTTTATCTAATACAGTACATCAGTCACGTACATCAGTAAAGCGTAAACCTGTGCGATGCGGTGGTAACGTTTTACGATAGTAACGTAACGCTACCGTGATGTGTGAACTATGAAATAAATTCATTCTACAGAGTAGTGCATCGCACTTGGTGCGAACTGCGAACACGTCGCCCTGCGGTCGTTATTACACGGTGCGGACTAGTTAACGTTACGAATTGATGTGTTAAGAGCACTCCAAACAGATTGATTTTTATTTGAGCAAAGTTCAGCTTTTGGGTGGGTGAGGACACGTACTTCAGAATTGTAGTTTTTAGGACTGTCATTCAGATTTAGTTTATTAAATTGAAATTCTCTATATTTTTTAGTTGAAAACACGAAAATGTACAAAACCAATTGATATTTGTACTTTGTTTGATGGATTGAAGTAGTCAAATTATTTCTGATGTAAACATCTTTGTATTTCAAAACACGGAAACACAAAGTAGGTAAACAAGGAATGTTCTGAAACACGCCACTATCTTATATTACACCCTCGGAACATTATGATCATCTTATAAGTTAACCTTTGGTCTTCCTTACCCAACCGCCCCGCATACTTGCTACTTGGTAAAACGTTGATAGCCTTGTAAATTGAGTGGCACATGACAAACTAAATTACTACCTCGCCAGAGTGGGGTAACCAGCCGCACTGTCCTCCCCCCGTGACCCGCGCCCCCCGCACCGGACACCACACCGCTTTCATTTAGTTTACATGCCTGTAATTCCTGCCTTCATAAGGGTTCAACTATTTGCATGACATTCCCGCCAGTGATTACGTGCCCTGAGAAGCTCGACACAATAAAGGTTGACGAAGTATGCGTGACGTCATTAATGGAGGTTAACTGGGTGTTAGCGTCGCCGTCGTCGCCCGGACCCGCGTGGACCGGGGCACTCCGCGTACTCCGCGCTCAAGGGCGGACGACCGGCGAACTACTTATAATGGAGGAGACAAGTTTCATTCAGAAGATATTGATGTTGATTTTGTTACAAAAAGTAGTTATCAATAGTCCATACACCAACCAACCCAATACATAGTTCTAAGATCAAAAGTGTCACAAAGTTCAGTCGTCCTCGTCGTTCAATATTCAATAACAATAATAATGAACTCACCAAATTGTATTTACATTTAGTTTCAAAGTTATACTTAGTGAGTGACGATGTCTGAGCCTCGACTGGACATTAACTATTATATTTTAAATCACAAGTTAACAAAATAGCAGATAAGATAATGTTGTATCGGGCGGTCGCAGTGAGTGCTGTATTTATATTCGGGCGCACGCCACTGCTCTGCAGCCGCCCCGCACGCACCCCGCACGCACCCCGCACGCGCCACGCAGCCGAACCGCCGCCGCCACGCCTGCGGCACCACAACATAGTATCGTGTTGCCACAAACGTCACTCAGTTAAACGGTTTCGGTCTAGAAATAAGTTCTAAAGCATACAAAGTCGTGCTTGTTCACTTGTGGAATTTAAATTAACTCGCTATGATTACGCAGACGACTATTTACTTTGTATATCTATGACTTTAGACCTTCATTTGGTTGAAAACAACTACATCTTGAACCCAATCGGGAAAGTTTGAGCCGAAACATTCACAAGCGAGTCTAACCCTTAAAAGATTACAAGTTGTGAATTGATATGTCCGCCGCGCTGACGGAGCTCGTCAACTGATAAGAGAAGGCCGATAGGACTCACCCCGACGATCCCAGGCGTTCCGTCCACCCGCGGCATATCTGCCATCAGTAGAACACTTTCAATTTATCCACGCAGTTTGTACCGCGGTCTGTTACGGTCACAGCGATCATGTCGCGCGCGATATCAAGCATTGCGACATTTTTAGACACATAAAAGTGTCGTATTTGCCTAAATTAGCCTCTGATAAGAACTTATTTTCTAGAAGTTGAAGTAAACAAATACACAACTTGGTTTCGTGACAAGGGCATTTTGGATTGAAATCTACAAATGATTATTACATACATATTTAGTAATTACATCTGAATTGGTTGTTTGTTCTCAAATAAGTTGAGGTAGCCAATTCTAAAGTATTAAGTATCCTTTCTAAAGACATAAAACTATCTAGTAACGTACTCTTGAACTCAGTTGGCAACAGTGGACAAAACATTATTCTTTACAGAATTAGACGTAGTGTTTTTTTGTTCATAAAATCAAAATCAAAAATATTTTCTTTTTTTTCGATCGTTAAAATTTACTTTACTTTACTTTACTTATTTACAAGAGACAGTCCCCCAAAACGCCCCCCCTTCGGCACTTTCTAGTGTTTTTCCTGGAAATAAGAAGTGGCGGAACAAACTCCCCAGCAACACATATGTCTGTTAGGTTGCTTAGGAGAACCAGACTCGATACAAGTAAGGCAAGTTAATGACCGACACAAATTTAAGCAATAATTGAATAGTATATGTATAATATTTTAAAAAAGACATAACATATCAGTAAACTAATCTTGGAGAAAGAACATAAATAAATAACAAACATTGTCTTGTGTTCAACTCAGCGACCAACTATTCTTATCAAAATGTGTATCGCACAGGTCTGTCTTATAGCTCTGTCGCTGGCAACAGTTTATAAGTGTGATATAACGAAGTATATCAGTGTTTCTGCTTTTAGTTTCACATTACGTGATAACAATAACAATTGATAATTGTGCCGATAGTAGTTTCTGGCTTAACTGCCCAGAGGTCGAGCAACACCCCAGAAGGCTTGCGTTAGGCAACAGGATCAAGGGCTTGATACAGAATATGGAACTCCATTTATAAGTAAGTTATATTTAGAAATTTACAAAGTTAGTAGTAAAAAATAATAAAGCAATAATTGATTATATAATTAAAACTAAACGGTGAGCTTGTTATATTTGACAATCGTATCTTTTGGAATCGTGAAAAGTAAGGATTGTCTATATATAACGTGAAACCACGGACACGAAAACGCAAATATATCCTTATTGGATTCTATTTAAGACCCACTTCAAGTAGCTACTACGTGACATTTAAAATTGGCTTACGTATAAATAAATTACAGTTTTGTTCCGTCGCTACAAAGTCTTCTAATTTTTCTTTAAATAACATCTGTATTTTTTATTCAAATGAGACTTTATTTTCCTTTTATTAAAAATATCCGCAAATTGACACTCAGAAACCTCTTTAGGAAAATTGCGAGCTTGAGGTTTTGTGCCTCAATGAGAAAAAACCCGAAACAAAGGGTAGTAGCCGAGGGGGAGTGCGGGTGTGGGTGGGGGCAGCGTGCTACGAGGTAATCGACTTACTTCCGCTTCCGTTATGCCCATCTGATGGCCGCGGTATTAGAGGTTTACTTTTGAACCGACCGAGCTGATGTCTTCATACTTCCCTTTGTGTTGCTTTGTTCTTGTAATCTGTTTGTTTAACATGTCAGTTTGTTCTGTTACGAGTCATTGGGATCCAATTAAACAAGCGGTCATTACCCTCTTCAACTGTGTGTTGTAATATTATTGTCACACATTAAATATTTCGTGATGTTTTTATAATTATAGCAAGAATAATATTATCAAACATAAATATGTATATGCAAACATGTAATAAATAGAACCTATGAATTGAAACATCCCGCCTGACCTCAGTAAACAGTGTGAATGTATCGAGACGAATGTTTGCGGAGCTCATTGCGCATGCAAAATGTTCTGTAAACACATCACTGAATTGTTTACAGCCTCGTTTGCATGTTACACGCTCTAAGATGGCCGCCTTCAAGCTACGACTCTGTTACGGCTTGGCTACGCTGCTACGCCGTAGTACCGCTACGCCGTAGCACCACTACGACGTTGTTATGTCGTATTTATGAGTGAGCAATTAATCCGGAGGTCGTAAAGTAGCCGAATGCTGTCCTTTGGATGGAAGACGTCCTTTAATCTACTACGATGGTCATTTTACATTTATGGGGTCGAAATAGTTGGTCTTGTTTTTGAAGTGAGTTGAATGTATGTGCGTAAAAGTGGAACTGGTAACAGTACATTTTAATACAAGTGGGTAAACTTTGTCATTTCAGCTGAGATGGAATTCACGAAATTTGGTGGAGCCAAAACCTACAGTAAAAATGTCTACGTGAATCAAATGACGCTTTAATACACCTACGAAGAAATGAAACTCAAGATTTTTTTTTGTCATTGGTCTTTATGAAACTATGATTTCATTTACTTTTTATCCGCGCTTTGTCTGTTTAGTCATAAGACAGCTTAATACTAAGAAAAATTTTGTACTTTCGAGTTCAGGATACACAGCCAGTTTTTGAGGAAATATATTATTTTTATTCGATTTGCATTTCTAAACACTTTTTTCTCCCCAAATTTTAACTGTATGGTGTCAGCATTTTTGGAGTAAAATAGCTGTGACGTACGGAGGGACAGAAATAATTTCTATCGATTCTATTTTTGCCACTTGTCAACGGAACCCTGAAACAACAATATTTGTCTCAACTAAGTCGTAATCCTATTCTAAAAGAAACGTTTCTTAACAATTTCTCGTCACAATTTAATCCCGACAGATGTTTTTGAGTGCAGCACGCGAATACTTCACTACAGTAATATATTTGTGGAGACTCAACAGCCTCATAATGAAAAAGGTACCTCTGAAGATGTGAGAACACCCTTTGTAAACATTCTAACTGTTCTCTGAGGTTAGCGGGGAGGCGGAGAGTGGTAGGGGGGGGAGGCAATATGGAATGTGTTAGGAATTAGTAATAAATCTAGGACGTCCTCGTACTAGCAGTTTCAAATTTATTAGTTACCAACTAAGAGTGTTGTAAGGAGTGATTAATTCAAGTGCCCGAGAACTATCGAGTGATGGCATCAAAGACATTTTCTTCTAGACTTCTCAGAAATTTAACCTATTGCTTTAAAACTATTTCTGTATATCTATAATTTATTTTGGTATCCTAACTAAATAAATTGATTCGTAATTGTTTGAGTCAGTTGCATTAGTGTTGTAAAACGACGATGAATGCTGACAGGAGCTAAAAGGTTAATCCAAATAAAGCCAAAAGGATTGAAATAAATGCAAATGGAAATACTCTCATGATTCGGAAAAAAAACCTCACGGTAGTGAGTTCGAAAAATCAAATAACATTTTACTAAAATTGTGAGCAAAACAAGTGTCACGTTCTATAATAGTGCCTTTGGCAACAAAACACAAACAGTACAAAGCAGTACATACTGCCGCACTCAGAGAGCTTTAAAGATTACTTAGGCCATCACTTAGTAAAAGATTTGACAGTTTTTCATAGAAAAGTCTGTCAAATCTTTACTAAGTGACGGCTTAAGTAATCATTAAATGTCTCTCTGAAATATTTAATGATTACTTCATTTAATATCTCAGAGTACCGCAGAGAGTGACACAGTATCAATGTCATTGAGGGCAGTCTGTTCATCCCAACAACGGCGGTGGCTCTCCGTCCAATCCCAGCGTCGTACCATTACGTCGTACTCCGCGTCATGTTTCAGGCTCAATCCTGGAGCTTCAGCAATAAATTAAATGAGAGGCTCGCAATTGTCATGCAAATAGTAGGCGATACAACGCGGGGTGGGAGAGGTGGGGGTGACACAGTGATAGGGTTCTTTCAGTCCTGGTAATGTGTGGTGGGAATGTTGGCTCATAGAAACCAGGGATATTCGTTTTTCTACCCGACTACAGCAAAACTAAAAAGATGAGTTTAAGTATGTTTTAAACATTTTTACGTTACGAGGAACTTACACTGCTGAGCCGATTTTAAGTGTTAATTGTACAATATGCACAGAATTCGAAAAATCAAGGAGAAGTTTTTTCGAAAGCTACAGGATATTTATTCCTTTTACGATAATGCTGTTTTTCCAATTGTCAACTAAAGATAGTTTTTTCCTAAACTAAGCAATATTAAAATACAACTTGAAACGTTTTACCATTTACTTCAACTTAGTACCAACACTAATAAAATTCCGTGGTGTCAAACCACTTCGAAGATTCACAAAATTAACTAAAACGGTGCGAAAGCAATGCGAGATTCATTAAACTATAATGAACTAGTGTTGGAACAATCCCGGAATGTCGCGGGACAGCACGTTACGGGATTGAAGCGACGCAAGTCACTTGCAGGAACGACCCTGCCGCGCTCAGCGTAGCGACCGCAACGCGCTTGATTGCGACTCGTAGCGTCTGTGCTACGCCGTAGTGTCAGTGCTACGCCGTAGTGTCTCTGCTACGCCGTAGCCACGTAGCCGTTATAAAGTCGTGACGTAATGAAATTGATCTAGCTTTGTGAAATAGATTGAAATGCTTTGCTTTGTCTTGTGGAGTACTGTTGTATACGTCTGTGTCTTTGTTTGTAACGCGGTATTCAAGTAATGCTTGCTCGGGTGATTCTGCAGTAAAAACATTATATTGAAATATTGTTTTTTTCTTAAGGTAAAGTAAATAGTGCAAGCAGTCATGCTTATTTTTATGCCTGGTTAATTGATGGCACTTTCAAATAAGAACACTGGCAATTAAAGCATTATAAATTAAACAAAAGATAGCCGAATTTCAACAAAGGTAGAGTGGAAATTAGTTCGTAAATGAATTAGTATTAATTAGTATGTGAATGATAAAAGTTAATAGTCCATTAGTTAAGCGAAACATATTGTAATCGTCTTCGATATAATTACGAGCAGACTTATTTATTATTCGACTTTTCATTAAGTTCTAGAATACGTTGAAACCTTAATTTTGTTTCAAAGAGATAGATGCGATACGATTACATACGATTACATACAGTTTGCTCATTGTAGATTAAATAAAGTTCTATTTCTAGTCAAACTTCAATTTATTTTGTAAATTTTTAACAAAACAATTTAAAATTATACATTTTTTAATGAAATGAAACAAACAATACCTACTAATAATATTTCTTGACAGGTTCAATGATAAAAAAAGTTTTTTAATATAAATAAGAATGCAATGGAGGCTCTGTGAATGCAGCAGAGTTGTGCGAGCAGCTCGTGTCAGCAGTCAGGCACTTCAGTTAGTGTCATCAATTATTTCATCAAAACTGCTCTCCAAACGATGCAGAAAGACATTGTGTACAAATATACAGCGTCACCTCGGGGTCCAATTGTAAATCTAAACCATTTTCGAATTCACTTGAACACAAACAAAAAATTTCATCAAAATCAGTTAGGAGTTCAGAGGCATATTCACGTACAGTAGAAATATATAAATTAAGATACATATCCACAAAAACCACCCACACTGAGCCGTTGAATTTCGGAACACTCAACAGATCAATGGTGGGAATCATATTTGGCGTGTCGTGTGCTGTACGAAAAAGTCGAAAGACCACACAACCACATCCAACCATTTATGGTTAAAAAGGAGCCTGACACTCCCTACCGCTCTGCCCAAAGCCCCCAAAAAAGGTAAACGTTAATGCTGCACTTCTCTGCAAACTGTAAAGTACCTATTGAACTTCTGCGTTGAACACACTAACCGCAAGCGCTCGTCGAAGAACAAATTACATCAAGTACAGATGGTTGGAAACGGAAACATGAATTTTGTTTTGTTAAAATGGGCTTTAATCAATGTGCAAAGGGCGGTTTGGGGGACTCTTGTTAATAAGTAAAGCTAATTAAAGTAAATTTTGACGTTCAAAAAGCTTTTTGACGCTGATTTTCAGCCTAGTTTGAATAAATGAGTTTTGATTTTGATTTTGATTTTGACTCCAATCAAAACACCATCTCAAGTACACTAATCTATATTATGTTCTTTAAATAAATTGATCAAGATTTTGTTGAGATTTGTATGATTTTGTGAATGGCGTAGATACCTACACAATAGAATACACTGGCCTACCTTTCAAAAATAGCTTATTTTTGTGAGCAGTAAAAGTTATTTATAATCTTTTTTTAAACAAATAAAAGAAATTCTCATTCATTTCATCTGCTTTTTTAAAGGCGAACAGAGGTGCTAGATGTGTAGGGCATCGAAGGTCATTTTGTTAATATTTTACGCTATTTCACTCACAAGTTATCTCTAAACATTTACAGATATTTATGACATCTCGGCAAGGTCCCAAGCCGGTGGATAAAGAGTTTTAAAGTATGTAAGTAAGAGATGCCCCGGCGATGGCTGCGGCGGTGGGGTCAATGACTGCCGCTCAGCGTCGTCCTATTCACACGCACTATCTAACCTCAGGCTTTCGAGAGAGCCTACATTGTTTAGAAACTACAGTAATCACTTGGTGTAAAGTAGTTCCACATAAATATCTCAGCATTTATAAGGAATTTGTGATTATCTAAGAACGGTGCTACTTGTACATAATTTTGTGTAATTATGTGTATATGATTTTTATGCACAGACATGCATAGTTTGTGTCCTACTAGTTTTAAATTAAGGAGTTTGCCCCATACGTTGGACTATACGGAGCGTCACCATGTCATCTGGCACACGACCTTAGGCTCACTAATCTCATATAATGAACTAGTTAGAGCGGTTTCTGTGTGCTCTGTTCTCTGCTCAGTTGCTCAGGCACAGTTAACTGATGTATAGGCGCCTCGTTATATTAATGTAAATCATTACCATATTGTCGTATATAAACCTTCTGATGCCAGTGTGACATACAATGTATGTTACTCATCAATTTTCTCGCAAGTTAAATTGTTGTTGAAATAGTTAACGTATATGTATAATTGTGAGCATCAAGCAGACCAGACAGATATTTATTTTCAAAGGTTTAACTTGATTTTTCTCGATGTTCTGATATTACTAGATTGCTTCCATGCGAAGGGTCTAAATAATATTGAGCTGCATGAGAAGGGTCTATACAGGGTGGCCGGAACATTGACGTCCAAAAATAAAATTTAGGTCCCTCGTATCGTGGTGTATCCGAATCACCCCCATGTATGTTCCGCGACTTTTCATAGTTTTCGAGTTACGAATTTTTTTCTGATTTTTTGAGAATGATCGACCTAACCAATCTAAAAAAATTAAAAAAAAAAGTACATGGCTTTGTCGAGATTTTTTTTTTGCAACTGAATCTTCGTGAGTAGTACTTTTATGCATAAAATAATCAGCTTCGTAACTGTGATGAAAGTTATGAAAAAGTTGGTCTAAAGTGAAAAAATTACGTTCGGTAAATTATGACTTAGCTTTTCAACTTTAAATAAAAAATTAAAACAGTTGACTTCATGGTTCCTAAGTTAGTAGGCTTCAAGAATGCGCCAGACTCTCAGTTTCATAATCATAAAAAAATTAGTACTTACTTTTTTACCGAACGTAATTTTTTCACTTTAGACCAACTTTTTCATAACTTTCATCACAGTTACGAAGCTGATTATTTTATGCATAAAAGTATTACTCACGAAGATTCAGTTGCAAAAAAAAAAAATCTCGACAAAGCCATGTACTTTTTTTTAAATTTTTTTTAGATTGGTCAGGTCGATCATTCAGAAAATTCAAAAAATCAGAATTAAATTCGTAACTCGAAAACTATGAAAAGTCGCGGAACATACATGGGGTGATTCAGATACCCCACGATACGAGGGACCTAAATTTTATTTTTAGACGTCAATGTTCCGGCCACCCTGTATAATATTGTAACTATTATTGATATTTTTTTAGATATATCTGGATACTAAGACTAATAAGACAATAGATAAGTCCTTTGGTTTTCAGAGCGTTTTGTTGAAGCAGAACTCTTAGATATCCTTCAGCCATCAAGTATGATTTATTTAATTGAACTGTCACTTTCAATTTCACGTTATGTCCAGGTCACAGACTCCGGAAATACCTGCTCACTGGAGATATTAATGTTTCTTGATAAGGTTGTATTTATGAAAATTTAATTTAAATTTTCTGACTTTCCCTTAGGCTTAGACATCGTCATATTTGCCAGGCATACAAAGTTAGTAAGAATCAAGAAGTAAAGATTAGCCATAGTTGTCGAATACAATCATTATAAGCCAATCAATTGCCTTTAAATCGTGTCGTACAAACCTAGGCCAGCATGCACCCCTGAATAGAATGTTGACTTTCTACAACACTGTTCGATTGACCATACTCTGGACATTTTCTTTGACAGTCTACCAATATTTAAATCAAAAATCATTATAATTTACCCGTAATCAGCTGCTTAATATTATTATTAATTATTACATTACTAATTATTCTATGTTATGATCATATTTAAAATATTACTTTCAATTAAATCTCGTTTTATTTTATTATTATTATTTGACACAATATTACGATAATTGTTTTACTTTTTTATTTTATTTTGTTAAATCAATTTTAATTTAATTTAATTTTATACTTAGTTTTTAATCGATTTTATAATGTAGATTTATTGCTCACCATATATTGTGAATGTTGTGCATGCCTGTAAGTGATATATTTACACAGCACAGACGACTTACGATTAATTGTGACAATCTTTGTAAATATTTCGTTGGCTTGCCTCAATAAATAAATAAATCAGATGGGTAATGTATACGAAACGGTTGATGGCAAAGAAAATTATTTCCATGATGACCAAAGACAATATTTTTTTATTATACACGTTCAGCGGCAGAGACCTGGCGGGTACCGACACTGTGTGTGTACTCATAAACTTATATAACTCTTGACTTCTGAACCCCGCCACATCCAGGGATACCGTACTACTCGTAGTAACACGTCGGCAGTTCCCTTTTAATTAGTGACCCCGTTACCCCCCGACTCGCCCCAAACTTAAGCTACTACTGACCTTGTGGGGGTGTCCGGGACCAAGGGGGGGCGGGGGGTAGAAGGGGTGTAGTGGTCAGCGGGACATTAATCTCCATCCCTTTGTTGTGGACGCTTTTTAATCGTGAGTGATGTTTGGTTGACTAGGAAACGTTGTTCTGATGAGATTGCTGGCGGTGTTATGCTAATCTGGAGGTTGTGGCTTCAGAACTTGGACGTCATTGTTGTTTGTCATGTGACCTGTTTCCTAACATTACTTTTGTTTGTATTTTTACCGAGGTCAATATAGTCGGACTGAAGGGAACGCCTGCTGTGATCCCCGAAGGGTTTCGCATTTCACCAGCTCAACCTGATTTCAAATGCAGTCTATATGTTGCATATGTAGATTTTATTGGTTTCAAAAGCACATTTTGAATCTTTTACCAAACTGAAAATGTTGTTTCTCAAACAATCAATTCGAGTGGGATATAGCGTAAGTAAGCTTCCTAATAGGGTTGTAATAGTAGGAAGTAGTAACCGTGAATGGATGTCAGTAGGTCAGTGAGAGAGCAGTTACGACTCCACTTAATGCTATTGTTTACTACGCATTGTTGTGATCACAACTTGCTATTAATATAAGAGAGAAACACAAGGACGAGTTACTCTACCACATTGTTCTTATTGTTCTCACATTTTATTGACACTGTAATGATAACGACAGGGTTTCTGAAAGGAGAATTGCCCATATTCTCTAATACTGGGAGACAATAACAAATAAATTAATGCAGTAGCAGTATTATAGAATTTTTAACACTTGATAAATAAAGACCAGAAAACTTTTGGCATTTTCAGGGAAATTAATATATAAATATAGAGGAATATACATATATGAAGAAATAAAGAGATACGCAAAGGCCGGTAACACCACGAGACGAGCCATTTCCCTTTTTAATCGAAGCTTTAATATTTACGAGCCTGAAATATTTAACTCCCATTTTCGGAATACGTTCTTAATCGCTGGCCGTTTTGCTGGAACCTGAAACTTTTATTGTTAAACAGATATAGGGACTGCCTCGTTTCTAGTAGTCGCAAGTGCGACTACTCAAAGGTTTGATTTCCAAGTCGGGCACATTGTTATTGGGTTTTGTCCATCAGCAGTTTCTTAGAAGCAGCTAGAGACGGTGTCTGGATTTGTGCAAGATTGATGACAGCACTGTCTGGTGAAGTGGGAGTAAATTGACGTTATATTATGTAATGAAAAATACTTTTACGAGTTTTTATGTCTCTGGTATAATCGTTTGGTAATAGAATAAGCAAGAATGTTATCTTCAGTAATTAGGCAACAGCCCAAACATAAAGTTTATACTATCAACTTACTATACAAGTCTATGGTATCGTTAAGTATCGTTTAGCTAAAGCAATTACATATCATCAGTTTCGGGAACAATTGATCGTGATGTAGTTTGTTGTAACATGGTCTGGTCCATCTGTGAGCGGTGGAGCAAGTTGCTCGGTATTAGACAAGTTGAGCACGCGTGCGCTCGTTAGCACCGCCTGGCCAATACTGACACACGAGCAGACAAACACAGAACTTCGCGGAGGACAAGCAAGCGTAATGAGGACGTGTGTGAAGTGTTGCTTGAATTACTGTTGATTTACAACTTATCTGCAGCACATTGCTGATGGAATTTATTGTTGGAGTCGTGATTCCTTCTAGAGGTTTAGAGCTCGGGTTGAATAATCAGCATTGAGCATTCCCACTTGAACATAGCACTACTCTTTACGAGAAAAAGTGGAAAATTACATTCACCACAAGAACCTTGTGCGGGTTGGCACCGACAAATATGGAAGACATGGTACATCCACCATGTCTTCCATATTTGTCGGTTTATCATTTTGAGAACATTAATGAAGAATAATAAACACAAAGTAGAGTGCCTTCCTGGTTTCGAACTAAAGACTCAAAAGTCGTTCGCAGATCAATGACAGCAACACAAAGTTCATCGAAAGTTCATCGAAATTCAAATGAACTAAAGAGAATTTCAAATAGTAAGATCCAATTCGTGCCATCGTCATCGAAGTCAGGGCATAAAAACTGGCAGCAGTTAGACTTGGGGGGAATACAAGCACGACAAATAAAATAAATACTAATGTTTATCATATTTCTATAATAATTGTGAGCCCGAAGGTAACGTTACTTTCTACTAATTGCTCGTTATTATTATTAAATATATTTCCTCGCACGTGAACGTCTCTCGGTAGGAAATTGTGAAGTTTTCGTGAACTTTCCTGTTGAAAGGCTTCCGTTACCGCGGCACGTGTTTCAGAAACCTTGTGCATTACATTTTTCAGTAAATGTAGAAACTCACATTTGTTTCGGAAATGTTGAGGAAAAACCAGTTAATAACACGTTGGTAAGTCGCGCCGTGTACGGATCGATATTAGCCGAAATATGAGTATTGTGATATTTTTATTAGTTATTGGTGGTTTGGGTTTGTGACTGATGGTCACGTTTGAGTAGCGTCACAGACGATATGTCTTATTTAGATATTGCAGTTGATGAATAGGATACCGTAGTTAATTTTGGTTTCAGATAAATTATTGTCACACAAATAGGTACATTGATTAAAATTATACTGATACTGTTAGCCTATAATATCATCCCACTGCTGGGACAATGCCTCTCCCCATGACTTCCAGCTGTTTCGATCTACGACGTGTGTACGTGTGACTGTGAATGTGTACCAGTGGTCGCTGGTCTTGTCCAGATCGTTAAAAATATACGATAGTTTATATTTACAAGTCATATTTATTTATTGTCTGAGAGTCATTATTGTTTTTATTTAAATAAATGTCTTAACTCGAACAAGGTTTAAGTGCGATTCAACACTTTTATTCAAATTGAGATGTTGTGAGTGCTGAAGGTGCACTCTACCTTCAGCGTAGCGTTCATAACTCTCTTTCTAAGCTTTTGACAAATCACCCACTATTCTATTCTATCACAAGCACATTCTAGCGGCTAAAATATAGTCTTACTAAAATAAAATATGTTTTTAACTTGATATCGCCGTCATGTCGTAAGTAGGACTATGGAGTCAAACATTCCTACTTTTGTAAATCTATTTTGTCGAAACTTCATAATTTTTCAAACACATTTCCAGGAAAACAGTCTACGAAGGTACGTAGGCTGGTTTCCTTATAACGTCTTTAGCAACAACTGGTTTGTCAAGGAATCGTTTGTGCATTCCGTAATAATAATTTCCTATACAAACACATGACTATCTGAAAAGTAGTGTCGAATGATCGTTACCAAAACGGTTAGTCGTCTTTCCCATTAATATACTAGCACGTGAAGATTTTATTTACAAAAAGCGAAAAAGGACTGTGTATAATACAAATGTTGTCAACATTTTTGTAACTGTAACTGATCACGCACAAATTGCAAAGTTCTTTGACCTTTGACGCCGATTTGTCAAGTTTATAGCTTGCAATAGAACTTACATGGCAGCACGTGTGCGGGGACATTTGTCTCATGTACGTAGTGACGCGCCGTGATCCCGGCCCGTCTCGCGGGAACCCGCGCTTACACCTCACTACTTCGTACTTCGACTATTATCCCTCTCTAGAGGTAACGACATTTTTTTCACACACCGTGAGGTGAGAAATCCTTTCTAAAAGAAATAAGTTATTTGTGCGAGAAGGGCTATAAACGTGTTGAGTAAGAACTATGAATACTAGTAGGTTTAGATTTCTAGGAATTCCAATTTATTATGCGCCAGATGGATCGTCACTATACGAGAGGACTTATTTGTAGTCTCACACGTACATACTTACTACTGCTATTTGTATTTACAAGGAAGTATTAAGTAGTCTTTAATTTATCTTTTTTTTAGCAAAACACACAATATAATAAAAGTTACAATCAAATCTACATCAACGCTCTGTAAACTCCGTTTTGATGCGAACCCCTTACTTATTTGAAGTAAAGCAGTCAAACAAACAGTCAAGTCACCATCCAAGTCATCCATATGGGTATATCCTTTATAAGTATATTACTATGTTACTAGAATACTGATCGCGAGACAGTTAAAGTCGTTACCCTTACCACACTCCATCTCGGTAATGTTGGGAAATTTCTTACGACCTTTTGTTTCACATAAAGCAATTATTCCACATTACGAATTGGAAATAACTTCGCCCTACATACTCGTAGTTCCTCGCTTCAATAAATATATTTCACAAGTTGTTTCAGTATCGGAGTCGTCGTAATAGACTATGTTCATATTGCCTTTAGAAATATTTTACTATAGCAAACTAATATCGGGAAATAGTATGCTTGATTCACTGAAATAATATTAAAATAGTTTGAGTTTTATTACTTAATAGGTAGTCTTATATTAAACTGTTTGAAATAAACCAAAAATGAACAAACATGTCTCAAGGTTAACGATAGAAATACTGCGACTAATAAGCATAAAGTAGCGCTCACTTGCTTTTATTCTCGGAACACTAAAACATTTCAATTTGTAGTTTGCTCTTAAAAAACCGAATTTCTTACGTAATGCTAAAGACGCAAAGAGTAATGTTTTTCTTGTTTTTTTACCGAACTTTAAATGAAATGTCGAGCTCAACCAGGTTTAAATACTGAAAGTATTTTAGTTTCAGTTATGTATAAGGTCTGAACTTGTTACCGTTTTAGCAGGTAAGGTAAACTATAATGACTAAGTATTTACATTCACTACTTTGCCTAAAGGGTGCCTTTGGAACTGGAAGCTGAAAAGTTCATTTTACTAACTTTATCCTAGAACTGACCCCGCAACTTCCCGCTCGGCGATTGTGCTTAAATCGCGAGTAGTCTTCTCCAAAAGTTTGGTTATTAACCGCACAGCCAATCAAATTATATAACAGTTGGTAATATGAGCCAGTACTCGGGATAACTCCAGGTAGTTAAGGTGAGTCTAGACTGGACAGTCGCAATCGTGACGTAACCACGTAACCGACGAGGTCACGCGGTCATACCGACAGACACATACACGGCCTGGCGGGGCACGTCCTCAAAATTATTACGTAACGCTCCTGTAATACGCCTGATTATCTCTATTCAATAGGCAGGAGTTACCTAACTGAACGGCTTAAAGTCTAGATTTAATTTAACTTTTGCTAATATCGTAAAATCTACAACTGTCTAAGAAACTCTAAAGTGAATTTGTTTGCGATTTTGGAATAATTGTAAGTCCTATATTTCGTAAGTTCTATATTTTATTAAAAGAGTGAAAAAGTAGATATTCCATCGTGCGCATACTAAACTCTGCATAAACAATATTCCACATTGCGCACAGTTGGAGAGAGGTATTGACTATTGAATGTCAATCGATTTTAGTGTTTAAACAATAATTGTGTTAAGTACTAATAAACAGATTTTTTTCATTTGTATCGATGTTTTTCCCTCAATGGTCAATGCTCCGTCTAAGTGTATGCAATGTGACAAGATAGTATTATTAAACCAGATCGAAGGCACAACTTTCAAAAGATTCCATTAATTAAGCAAGAAAGGTACCTAATAATTATGAGCCCACTTTTCGTAAGACCTCCGTAAAGTCACGAGGTCATAAGATAACATCATCAGAAAACAACAAAGTGAGTAATGTCCCCGGGAGGGAACCCCGTACTGCGGGAGAAGCGAGAGCGCGCTGATTACTCGCGAGGGAACTTATTAATTAGCTGCCGCGCGATATCAATCATGTTTTGTTCTCTTTTTTAACCGTCGAGTTGAGGCACGTATGTTAATTACTTGGTGAATCGAAATCATGGGATGGAGAAATCTTAGTTACTCGGGGTCTGGATTTGTTTTGTGATTTAACTTAACTGGCCAAATATATGTTGGTACATAAACGAAGATACAATACCTAAAATCTGCTAAGAAGGTACCATTTATAATATGCTCATAATTTCAGGCCCCACTTAGTAATTGGTAAGCCTATTCACAACAACAACACCAATTCATTTACATTTAATGTAAACGTTCTAAAGCGTTGTTTTTGCTGTATCAGTACACACATACAAATCTAGATTTTAACACTGTTTACTATCACTACAACGTTTCTTCTTCAATCTTTCATCCAAGTTGTGTTACTTTTATCCGCGAAGTACACTCTTACAACGTAAAGGCTGTTACGCTGTGTTGCTTCTGTGTCTGCTTAGACAATGTTCACCGGTAACTCTCAAAACTGGGAAGTTAAAACGGCCTAAGCGACTGTCTTTTTCAAGAGCTTGGAGGCGGGCTTAAATAAATAGGCTCTCGATACTGAACGGAACATATTGTGCATATTATGTGACATGGTATAGTTTGTCAACGTTGGTGGCGCGCGGGTAAGGACGGTATTACGATATGTACTCGTATCCTTTCACTCCGGAACGCGTGAAATATTGATGATGTACGATTTGTTTCAGACTTATGATATTATTTTCCGTTTTTCGGGGGCACTGAGTGCTTTAACCCTGTTCCTGTAAACAAAGAAGCTCTTTGTAAAACAGTAATTTATTCAGCTTCTTTATCCTTGAGATATTCAGTTCAACGTCCGTTTTGCTTAAAAGCTATCTTTTATCCAAACAGTTTCTTATTGTACCTCTTCTCTTGAAAGCCTGATAATATCTTAATGTTATTTTTAAACAATATAAGTTTTTTTTTTGTAATTGTCATTATGTTAAAATGGATACCTCATCGGACCTATATTTAACGTCCGAACCCAACACATTTCTTTTAACTGCAGTTCGTCCCCGTTTTTTCTCTAACTGATGTAGTTAACCATTCCCAAACCATCTGTATAATTGCGGTTCCGATGTGTGTATGCAGTGCCCATAGCCCATCGCTCGCTAGATCACCTCATAATCGCGGTGCGCGAGCGTCATTTGTCAGCTACAAAAAGTTCCGCCGCGCCCGCCACTACTTACAACTCTGTAGGCTAACGCATGGATTAATGATACGTCCCGCTCATGAACTGTGATGAGATCCGTCTTCATTTGTGATGCTGGGTCCTTAAACTGGACTTCTGTAAGCTTGTGTGCTGTTTAAAGAGCTGAATCAATATTTGTGTTTGTGTGATAAATGATCTGTAATCCTAATTTGATGATTAATTCTTGTGTTCTATTTCTAGAAATGATTGGGTTAGTACATAATAATCTAGTATGTGTTGTGTCGAATATTAATATATTGTAGTAATGTAATGAGCTTGTAACTAGCTCCATTGATCACATGTGCTGGTGTTAAACAATATTGTTACTATGCACATTGTGGGCTAAAAGTCCAAACGTAAATATTTATCTTGAATGTTCTCCACTGAGCACTGTACAATACTCGGCAGGTCATTGCAGCAGCCACCCGCGGCCCGTGGCTCGTGGCTGGTGGCTCCATTGTGTACATCACATAATGCTAACATTCCAACCTTTTCCTTTTAAACTCTACTTAACCCTTTGACTGCGCGAGTTGGATTCCTATTGTTGCTGCACTAAAAAGGATTCGTTTTTACTACCTATCTAAGCAATGCTCGCCATCTTGTAATGCGAGTAAATGATAAACAAATTGTGTTCATATTCCATTAGCTTAATTATTATTGCCTATTAAATATCGCGATGTGACCCTACGTCAACGTTATGAGGTAGTGACTGCAACTGACTGTACGTGTGTAGTCACTGTGTGGTGTGCGGATATTACAACGCATTTCTATCTCGTCGGCTCACTGTGTGTTATCTCACCACACACCTATGTCTATCAGCACGTATGAAACATATCGCGGCTGTAAGCAAAGGAGCACATACACAGTCTATGCGAGATGCGACTACTTACTCGCAGCCTCCCTAATCTAACCTTAACATGTAATTCATCTCAAATTTCTGGGTTCCTACGACCCCAGATATGTTATCTGTGTGTGTCGCGCGGAGGTCAACGGATCGCTTTTTGTACGCTCGTCGCCCGCGTCAACAAGATTAATTGGTCGTGATATCGCGGAGTAACATGTGCGTGCGCCCGACTGTACCGTACACTATACACTAGTATACAGGGTGCGACAACACGCAGACACACGTCTCAGCAAATTGTTCGCGAAACCAAGTCGAGTGAAACACCATGAATATTTGAAGCGGTTCATGAATATAAATAAAGCGATTCGTTTATGTTTTATTTCCGAGTCGTAACTTATAAAACTGCTGGCCTGATTTCAAAATGAATAACTGTAGGTGTAATTAGTGAGTAACGCAACACTTTGCTACGCTGCTACGATTGCTACGGCGTAGCGTGCGTAGCGCTTGTGTACCTCGTAGCGACGTAGCAAAAGTGCGGTTATATACAACCACAGTCATTCTAATGGAAGTTGTACATAACGGCACGTGACGTAATGTTAGATTAATGAACACTTGTTAATGTATTTAGTTACGCTGTGAGGTTCACTCGTTTGTACTAATTGAATGGTCCTTTAATACGACAGAAGTACTTATGGAAAACTCATGGCAAAAGCATTACGTCTTAAACTAGATAGCTCAGCGAATGTTAACCTTTTTTACTAAACTAGAGCCTTCTTAATCTCCCCCCCAATCCTTCCCCCCACAACCCCACGGTCCTCTCACAAAAAGATAAGGTATCGCGGCATCGCGCCGAAACTCGCGTCTTTTCATCACATTGAGCGGTTTCCACGTTAAATGGCGGACTGAGGTCCAAACGCATACAATACAGAGTAACACTGTTTACTCGTATAACTATATGCTTAGAAACATTAAATTGGGATTGCCTATAAATTTTTCTCTTAAAAATTTATATTGTGAATGTGAGGACCATGTGGGTCTTTCTTAAATTTTAACGATTGTCTGGCAGTTTGAGTACTATAAGTGACCCACCCAAATGTCTTTTCTTTGGTATTGTTCATCATGACGTTGAGCTCCTTGAGTTATAAGTCGAGCTCCACGATAACTGACAAATGCTTGTACTGACTGGACGGGTCCACTCAAATCTGTGTGGTGCTTTCTTCAAAATACCATCTCAGACATGCATGCATGGTCTTCATGTGTGTATTATACCTTATTGTTAACCCAAACGATTTTAAAAGATTAAAAGAGTAAACTTTGGAGTTTCTTGCCGGTTCTTCTCCTTAGGAATCGATCAATGCACCGAACCGTGCCCGTTTTTAAAGACGTTTTAAAAGTGCCCATGTAGGCCTATGTGAAATAAAAATATTTTTATTTTTATTTAGAAAGTTATTAATTATCATCGGATGTAATTTGGGATAAGGGCTGGTAAATGGCAAAGTAATGTGCGGGTTGATGACATTGTTTCAGTTAGTGCCCTTTTATTTACCGTTTTATAATCAAACTTGTCATGATCTGCGTGGTCCTTCACTAACTGTATGGGGTCAGCCTGCATTCTATCCGGATGCAGCTGATTACCTGTACTCAATAGAACTAACTGAACATTGATGATATAGGTTTGTGTGGCAAGTTTTAAGTAAACCGAGCTGTCACCAAAAATGCTTACCCTAACGAGCATCAGTCGGTTCCCGGGTGGCAACAATTGATGACACGCTGACATCCACAGCGTAAAGTCCACGAACTCAAAGGAGCCGCCGCGATGTGAATCGATGAGGAAAATTGACGGAATTGCGCGACCACGCATACTGTGGCCGCACTCGACTGGAAAACTGTTTGCAAGTACGTGTGTGTGTGACTTTATTAATAGAAAATATTGTGTTCAAATGCTTGTTGTGTGCCCGTGTGTTCAACGTGCTCAACTTTAATATCGTATTTCTCCATAATTGTTATTTAAAAAAAACACTGTTTTTGATGTACATTTTATTTCCTTAGGTTTCGTGCTGTCTACATAATACAACGTTACCAATTTAGTGATGAAAATTTTTTGTAAAATAAAAATGATATAAATGTGAAATTAAAGTTGATATGACATTATTAAATAATAGTCTGATAGATGTTGAGTTTTATTCAAATGTTATTAGTATTTAAGTTGTCAAGATTTTAACGCGTATAAAGTAAAAAAGTATTTTTATTTCTTCATTCAGTAACTTAAAGTTTCGTTTTATTTACACTTCGTGCAGCGTGCTTCTAGAGATATTAATAAAGTAATATTTCAGACGAATACTTAAATATTGCGAGCAGCGATACAGTCCCATCTAAGTGAAATGTATTACTTTTCGTTCAGAAATAACATTTCACTCTCGTGTAATAGCCATCATCAATCATATAAATTAAAAGTTACCACCGATGGTCAAGTCACCGTACACTATCAACTATTCACGGAGTTATCACTCCTAATTGAAGCTGTTAGTGTCCATTATCGCGTGACAGGACTTAATTCAACGTATCTGTTTGTGTCCAAGGTAAGCTCTGGGAAGGATTATACAATCACTCAATCGAGGTGACGAGCAGTGCGAGATGGAATTTAGGTAACGTGTAGATAGGGTTGAGATTGCATTGTGTTCGTGTTCCCTGCTAATTATGATTAAAATATGAGTTGAACTGTGTGGAGACGGCGGTAATGGATCGGCCTGCTGATTGATTAATCAATGAAGTGCGGAGATTTTACAATTGGCTCCATAGTGACAAAATGCGCAACTGTGACAATTATTTATCACTAGCTGTTGCCAGCGGTACAACTCAAAAATTATCCCACGGGAAGACAAAATCGGAATAAAAACTATCCTATGTGTTAATCCAGGTTATAAACTATCTGTGTGCCAAATTTTATATAAATCCGTTCAGTAGTTTTTGCGTGAAGAAGTTACAAACAAACACACTCACAAACTTTCGCCTTCATAATATTAGTTTGATGTGATGACCTAGAAATAGAGAAAGCCAGAATGTTGTTGAGCTCTAATTTATGATCATGATTTTTTTTTAAATAAAGCTTTGCCCCACACTAGGAATTTCTCTTGTATCGTGGGTGCGTTTACACAAACATTTAAACTCGAAACAAATATCTGTAGGCCATACAAATATTTGTCCCGTGCGGGAATCGAACCCGCGACACTCAGCGCAACGGTCCAATTGCTCAGCCACTGCGCCAACCTAATTGTACCGTAAATGATCGAAAGTATCAATTCAATTAATAAATACTAAGTAATTGAATACGTGTCTAATATTCACATATTAATTTTCATGATGACGCACAAACAGCTAAGATTTGAGTTGCGCTAGTAGCTGCCAGTAGGGGCTCTGACTAACACCCGCATCAAAGCATTTAATCCGCCTCCACTCGCGGCCGAGTAATGAAAGAGCGACAAACACCAACTGGGATGGACGAGGGATGGGGACAAGGAAACCATCTCACAGTGAGAACCAGAAGTATCAACACGTACCGTACGGTACGGCGAGCAGTCGCGTGAATGTATGCTCATTTGTGGAAACAGTAATAGCTCCATGAATATGACATGCACTCAAAGGTTTAGCTTGTGAATAGAACGTTTTAAACAATTTACTCAATATTAAGGGATTTTTTTAAACTCAAAAAAGGTTAAAACCGATTGTGTTCTACTGTCTAGAATAATAAATATAGGTACCAGTCTTTATTGAATCTGCGTGTAGTTCAATTTTGTATTTTGCTAGTCTACATTGTGTCCCACGGCTGAGTAAAGGTCGCCCGTTTCGCTTTCCATAACTTTATATCCTGTGCGATCTCTGACCTTGTTAGCCCCGCAAACACAATCAGATTGTCTACTAATATAAATAAGTACAATAATTATAACTTTAGTCCGTAGTGCAATTTATCATTTCTTAAACAACAGACAATTATTACTGCCAATTTTCTCTCAGCATCAAAAGCACTGAGCTTAAAACAATCTAATTAACCTGTCTTATGTAATTCATTGTTTTTTTCTGATTGCACCGCGACAGTGGTCCTTCTGCCCTGGCCCACAGTACGCGCGTGGCAACGTTGTCATTTCGGCGCCGACAATGAAGCGTCCCGCCTGCTTGTGATGTCGGCACAAAAAACGAAACTTTTTAACTTGTTTGGTGACGGCCCCCAACTTCCGCATTGTGAACCACCGACAGAAAGTAATGCTGTTATTTACAATTTACCGTTTTAATTTGATGTCACGTCCGTTTTGCTTAATAACTTTTTGTTTATTTTCCGTAATCAATGGGTTTTTAATATTGCGTCTTGCCCATTGATAAATCGGTCGTGATCATTTAGATAAGGTTAACTACTAAATGAGTAAGACTAGTATTTTGTGTTATTTTAACAATGTGGTGTTTTTTCAATGTCTGTGAACGCACCCACAATACAGGAGAAATTCCTAGTGTGGGGCAACGTTTCTAATAAAAAATAAAAAAAAGATATAAACGAGTACAACAGAAATATTCTAACATCAATCGCAGTTTTTGTTAGCTGCATAAACTCATCACTTACTGGAAACAATCAGGCTCTCCTCGCTGATCCGTATGCTAATCTTTGTAAACACGATTACGTTCTCTCGGAGATATTAGAGAGGTGTTCGCACGAAGTTACTTACAGTTTTAATAACACCCGGTAGAGCCGGCCAGCCACCGGCCCGGGTGGACTTGAAACACGGATTTCTTTCCTTATAACATCACACGTAAAGTCTCCGACGCGTATTATTAAATAGAACAGAGAGACAATGCAGAAGGGCAGTTTTTTTACGTTTGATCAAAATCACATTGAAGTGTTTACTCAAGAGTGATTGAAACCCTTGCAGCCTCCTAACTCAATTGTATTTTAAGTAATTTTGCAATATTATTGTGTCAATCTATGTCTACACTAGCGATTGTTAAGTCAAGCTGCTCTCTAACCTAGCACCTCTTCGTAGTGCCACCTAACTGTCCCCGGGATTCGTGCTAAGTTATTATTATTGTTATTAACTCTGGGTCCGTGTTCAGTCCCGGGCAGCCCCGCCCTGGATCCTGGAGCTCGCAGTGAGGCAGAGTGACGTAGTCAGCTCGGTTGAAGCCCGTTTTAATTTGGTCTCGTTTGCCGGCGAGATGACATGCATATAAATTGCATGTTAAAATGCACATAATATTATTAAATATACATAATTATATAGTATCAAGTTATCAAGAAATTTCTGTACATTTTGTTTGAGGTTATATTGAAGTCTTCCTAAGCTAAAGTTTATGTAAATGTGTTATCCCTTTATACTCTATTTATATTTAGTGCAGCAAAACTATTTATGTTTCAGTTTGAAAGGTACACCGGAATACATACACGTACAAAAGTTGTTTAGCTTTGTGTTTCATGTTCACAGTGCATTAATACATCGGCGTTGATTCGATAGTAGAAGTGAATTTCTTGCTTGGTTTACTTGAGCACTGACCACAACAAGGAAAGACAAACGACGTTGTGTAATGTTCAGCGGAAACAGTCGGTCGCATGTTAAGTAGCGGTCAGCCCACCATCACCGCTCACAAGTTAGGCCGAGCGCGCATATTCCGAGTTAATGAAGAATTCCGCGCAAGACGGAGCGCGCCGCCGATTAGGGCGCGTTTTTGCGCGCGTGACAAATGGCGGACGTTCGTTACTCATCGCTTAATTATAGCCTCGCATGCAGGAAGTATCGTTTTTCGTGAAGCACTCCGTTGAGCGGATGTGCTGCGGTCCGTTCGCGGGTAATCGTACGCTTTCCTGTTAAAAACGGACTGATAATTGAGTGTGGGCTTGCGTTGTTTCAGCTGTCTAGTCCCATATAAATGGGTAAGCCACGCCCGCTTGTGGGATTTGTTAACCTAATAGCAATACTGTTAAATTCATTGGCAGTCTTGACCATACTCCCTTGAGTATCCATGAAGCATGATTCATGATTTATCTCAGCCTTACATAGACCACTAAACGTATGATATAATTTTTCAAACCAGGCCAATAGTATATTTTAGGATGATGCTTGTTATAATAGTTATTGAAATAAATACACATGTATAATATTAATAACAAGTACGTAATAATCCAATTACCCCAATATTACGGGGACACAACCTAATTCTCAATGTATAATATGTACGTGAAGTAACGCAGACACAAGTTATTTATATTAGTTCAGTAGTAAATAGGGCTCGGGTTGGGAATATATTCAAATTACGAGATAGTCTGGTTGCTACTCAAAGGAAGTCTAATATAATATGATCGCGATCGGGAGGAGGCATTACTTTGCACTAGCTGTGCGCTCTTTTCCACCTCCGTGAATATTTACACATTTTCAAGTCATCTCAGGAAAGAATATATTCATGATATCATTTGTTTAAGAACTAGAGAGGGATCGATGATGTGGTGAAAGTCACGACGATCCGATGGATGTGGGGTCGATGTGGCGTCGGGTGAAGGAGGTCTTTGGCCAGCAGTGGACGTCTTCCGGCTAAAGTAATAACGGAGGTTATTAGCATCTTTATATTGTTGGTATTTTATGTCATCAAATAAGTTCGAACTTTTGTAATTAATTTAATAAATACATAATAGTTACGTACCAAACATACTCAAAGGTCTATAGTATGTGGGCCGCGGGTTGTACACTAGTTATCGCGACCTTGACATAAAGGGCTAAGAAGGAACATGGGTGGTTTTTAGTCAGTAGAAGGGTTATTTGATGATTTTACATCCGCCAAAAAAAAAGATCGATGTCTCAGGATTCTTAGGCTGTCTATTTCATTGTGGATTCTTGTAGGTACGCTGGATTCCTGGAAGCTGTTATTCACATAATACTTTGAAGGCTGTTCACTATTTCTGTAGGTATTCACAGTTATTGTTTATGGAAAATATTTTCAACGTTATTTTTGCTCATTATTATAATATAAACCATTTTAAAAGTACGCAAAATACGCGCTTTTGACATGAAATTGCGGATCCCAACCCGTTATACAATACAATTAATGTAAAAGGTAGGAATAGATACTTTACAAACACTTACTAGTGACGACGCCCTTCGGGGCTGCGAGTTGTTCGAAAGAGATACCGCGGCCTCGGCACAAAGGGCTAAGAAGGAACATGGGTGTTTTTTAGTCAGTAGAAGTCTGACACTCCCTACCTCTCTGCTTCTCTAAATTCCAAGTGTGGGGCAAAGTTAAAAAAAAAGCTTTCTGTCAATTCAATCACATTTAGCTCACCCAGACGTCGCGTACATTTGTGGAGCATATCAAAAACTTTGTGTTCATGCCTATTGTCACTAGGGTAGAATATACAGACGGACTTCTTTTACGTGCGAAGAGTCTCCTTTAAGACTAAGATTATAACATGGCAGTCGTACAAAATTGGTTGAGACAGTAAAAAAGTAAACGCAGCATTAATAACACACTCCTTTAGTGCTGAAGAGGTTCGTATTATCCAGCTATAGATGTATCACAACTGTAGATGGTGAAGACTGTATCAAGTGGAGCTCTTGGACCCGTTTCCTATTTAAACAATAAAATTGTTTAAATTAATATCAAGGCGTCTGGTATTAAATTAATATTAAGAAAAACAACAACAAATTTTGTTTTCTCAGATTCTCTCCTGAAACGTGATTTATTCTAGGCTACGTCTAGACATCACCTAGAACACACGCGTCCACAAGCGAACGTGACGGTGTCGAACACGACTATACTAATCTCGTGTAACTGTGTCGACCTAGGAACTCACATTATAAGAGTAACGTCACATCAACTACAGACAAACTGAGACATCAGCAACAAAAATAACAAAAGAAAACCGCCACCACAGACCCCAAGGATCGCTAAAACCCTGTTACGTGTACGTATCCGTAAGATATTCGGTAATTTGTCGTCGGCGGTCGATGGCAGGTGAACACTCGCGGAATACGCCGTCAGGCGACGTTCCTGCGAGAACGTGCCGCCGACTACAACGGACTATTAGGATAATATCCTAGCAACCAGCCTAGGACGGCGCGTGTGTACACGTCCTTATGAACGCTGTGCCATCCATAATGTATTGAGCTTATTTAGTTCCCTTGTAGACAGGTTCAGAATTTTCTAGACTTTGTGTTGGACTGTTTATTTGCATGATCAATAGATCTCATCAGCCTTTTTTCAATCCCAGACAGGTCCCAACGCTCCAACAGCACACATTGTGAGACGGAGTGTATCGTCATCCACAACTCGGGCGCGCGTCCGCTGTTGGATATCACATCTACGATTTTTACAGTTTTGGGAATGTTTGCCTTCACTGTGTTCAGAGCAACTTAACTAACATACAACACGAGGCTTATTGGATTTACTGATTTTAGACTTCTAAGAAAAGTAACTTATTAATTAAGTTAGATCTAAGTAAGTTTTAAGAAAATGTTGCTTGAATAAGGATTCAGGCCACACGTTCTTACAACTTAAAGGTATTTGCTTGTTAGTTAGTGTTTGGTTTAGTATTGTTAGGATTGGCGTTGTGTAACTAAGGTTAGGAATGGGTTTGGCTCCTATCCCTTGCGACTTTAACATAACAGGTGATGAGGAGGCGTGGCTGTACTATACATATTTAATTGCCACCTGCACCTAATCCTTCGGAGAAAATCCAAGACGTTATGTTATTTAAATGTAAACTATGCTTATTTAGTTACACTTATGTGCGCTCATGAGTTATAAATAGAAAGTTGGAACCACTGCGTAACGAGAGCCGCAGTAAATAGGTTAGTTTATACTACCGCGCACCGTGTACTGAATGACAAGCACGCGACCGGTTTATATTTATGTGTTCGTGAGTGAACGACGCAACTGTTGCATTCACTCACTTATCTTAATGGTCAACTATGTCGCACGTTTCATTTCTTACTTTTTACTAAATCAGTTAAAAGTGTAATAAAATTTCTAGAATGTTGTTTTTGTAATTTATTATGATGGTACGGTGATAATTTTAATTAATGTATTTACTGGTAACCCAGTTAATACAGTTGGCTGAGGTTTCGAACTTAATTTCCAGGAAAATTGAATGTTAAAAGTATTTTGTTTTTCAGTAAATCATTTTCAGTAGCCGCCTTTGAAATATAATACAAATAGAAGTCTTATACAACTTTGTCGTATAGTGAATCGCTTTATACAGGTATTTATTACATGAGCTGAAAATAATAACTAGGTACACAATATCTCAAGTGTTTATTACTAAAACAATAGTTTTCTTTCGCTATACACAAAACTAAGTGATAACCACTTTCATGTAAGACTTTCGTTCGTCTGGCCAATTGTAGCTCGCAGTAAAAAAACTGAGATAAGTACATGCGTACACACCTCAGATACTAGGTACTTGTGATAAGTACACGCGTACACACCTCAGATACTAGGTACTTGTGATAAGTACACGCGTACACACCTCAGCTACTGGGTACTTGTGATGTTTGTTCGCTGTTTGTGACTCGCCGATAGATAACGTGCGTTTGAGAGCCGCAGACCTAATCTTGATTTAAGTAAAGTACTTAAGCAGTAAATACAACTGGTAAGTATTTAGTGGGTGTGTGGTAGTAGGCGCAATTATTGACACCAAACATACTTTAGCCGATCAGAAAGAGCTAATGCATTAAAAACGACAAGACATAATTTGGCTTGTTTTGTTTCAGACGACACTGCGAACTAATCGCTTTCATTGTATGACTTAAGGTGTCGTTAACTGTGATCACACCATTAGTGGCAAATGGCATTAGTATATATAATACAACTGCAATCAGTTACGATTTTTAATTAAAAACGTAAACGAAGGAATCTTATTATTTCCTCCATTGCCACTAGCACTTGTCTAAGCGCTTTTGTTAAAGCTTTTTTCTAATTATCTTGTTCATACGAAAATGTATTATAGAATTAATTGAATTATTATCTTAGTTTGAAATCACCAATTAGTCTCGAGCAAGCGCTGTAGTCAATACGGATGCCTTTTACGGTATACGGTGAAGTATTCCTTTACCTTGCAGGAACAAAAGCAAAAATGAGATGATATTTTTATTATTTTATAATCCAATTACAGTAAAGGTTCAACACGAAACCAGTGCATGTTGCATGAGAAATGACTAAATTCAATTACTTGACCATCCTACAGGATGGTCAAGTAATTGAATTTAGTTATTGAATTTAGCGAAACGTGGCCAGGCCAACTACCAACACATTACTGTAGGCACGGTGCCCAGCCCCGGTAGAAGCACGCTAAAAGTGAATTAGTCACATGTGACGCGTGCGAGTGCTCAGCGTGCTCGCGGCGTGTTAACGGCGTGTCGGCGGCGTAGCGGTCATTTGCGTGAAAGTGTCGGAGTGCAGGGTGACACGTCGCCGCCATTACTCACGTATGTGAGAGCTAGTCGTATGTTTGGCGCTGGACTACGGCCGCCTGATGACCAGAAAACCACCGAGAGCTTTTTTGAAAACATTGTTGTAACAACAACATAATTTCTGTGTTTATTAGTATCTATAATTATGTCTGTAAAACCTAATATTGGGATTATCATAGGTTCTGTAGTGTTTGACATGCGTTTTAAACTCAAAACGTTGTTCGTAAATACATAGGGGCACACAAAAAATTGTAAGTACATACCATCATTTTAGTTAAGGGGTCAAGTGCTTAAACAACTGTGGAAAACTATAATAGTGTCAATGACACTGGAGGAATAATTTGTCAACTGTAATATTTCAGCTAAAGTGACATTCATAGGCCTATAAACATGTTAGATAAATACCAATGGAATGGACACACATTCTACAAAAGGTCGCGAGAACTAGTTCATAATATGTATGCAGTAAATACGTACTAACATGGAAATATAAATATGGTAGGCTGAAGTCTAGTTGTGACACTAGTTACCATTAAGTTACCTATTGTAGATTAATTGTTATATAAGTGAGATATAATTAGACAGAAGAGCTAGTATAAGCTTTTTTTTTGGGGGTGGGAAATCATCAAATAACCCTTCCCGAAAGGGAGTGTCAGACTTCTACTGACTAAAAACCACCCATGCTCCTTCTTAGCCCTATATGTCGAGGCCGCAGTGACTAGTGTACAACTCGCTGCCCCGACAGCTAGTATAAGCTGAAATGTCGATATCACCGACGTGAAAATGCAGTGAAACATAAATATTGTTAGTTAAAAACAGTGTAAAATAGGCGTTAAGAATATTGAAGGTTGCAAATACAGGCTATTTCTCAAATTAAGCTAGTTACCAAGCTAAAAAATACTGTTCCTCCCAAAAAACAATATAACAATGAAATACGTGGGCAAGCATAGCACATACCTAATAAATTAAATATGTATGTATGTAGATGTAATCAAAGGCCATACTTCTTTATACCTATACTAGCGGACATGGCAGACGTCGTACTGCCCGGACAGTAGCGCCACCTACCGGGTCCAAGACAGCAAAATCTATATAAAAGTTACATATAATGTGATAAATGGAGAACCGCTCAACCGATTTTGTGCAAACTTCACATAAACCATCTATTAGATAGTCCGAACAAAGCCTAAACCTTTGGTTTGGATCTGCAGTCCCTGCAGTGGGAACATAATAGGCTGATAATATAATAATAATAATAATAATATTCCACAACTATCACACAACGCCATCTAGTCCCAAGCTAAGCAGAGCTTGTGTTATGGGTACTAGACAACTGATAAACATACTTATATATTTCTAAATACATGCATATTATAGATAAATTACGATAATAATAATTATAATGATGACGATTGCTGGACAGAAAATAATGGGCCACTTAAAATACTGTACCTTAAATAGGTAATTATTCAGATTATGTTTGATATATTGGTTGAATATGTTAAGCACGATATTATTACGAATAAAAGGCTGGTGGAGACAGCTGTCGATCTCTAGGTGACACAAAATAAATGTTGCTTGTAGTAATGTGCTATGGAATAAGTTCGAGGTATAGAATTGTTTTGAAGTGACACTTCTTTATAGACGGGGGGTATTTGGATATTTTTGTCACAATTTGTGATAATAGTGTCACGGGCGTGGGGAAAAAAGCGTTACGGCCGCATGGGAGGGAGATATCTCAGGAACTATTGGTGGTTGGAATTAAATAAATCTTTTTGTGTGTGATAGTCCATTTATCGAGAAAGATTAAAAGTTACATAATATCACGCTGCAACCAAAAGGAGCGGAGCATAATTGATAAATATTGCAATAACGGGAAAAAGACTGATCAGTCTGCGGCTGACTGCTAATGACCTCTGGGGACAAAATGCATTCATTAAATTGTACCTAACCTAACCAAAACATAATTTGCAGTAAACCTGCGAAATAATCGAAATAAGTGCTGGGACACATAGTAGAAGTGAAACTTCAACCGACAAGTGGACAAACGAATCGCAACAAAATTTTAACTTAAAGTTTTACTTTACTCACAATCATATACTTCTACAGAATACCTTCTTCCCAGAAAGGTGTTTCTGCTTTCTCAACCCAATATTGATTTGAAACGTTTATACACATTTTAATATCTGTTTTCCACGAAGTATATTCCGTCAGCACTGGATAAGTTCATTGAACTTCTGCTGTATAGCACAATCAACCTCTAACGTTCACTCTGATGGGGCATTAACCTATCTGACCTTGGACCGGTCTCTTGCACATTTCATAAAAAATGGTTATATTTGAAATGGTAGCTTGTGACAGTGCCTCTACAAGCACACTCTGTAACTAATTGGGAAACAATTTGTTACCTAATTAACCTTAACGGTCAGTTTTACCATAGGTAATAAGACAACTTTTGTTTGTCAGAACTCTCCATCATACTTCCCGTATGACGTCACAACGATTTACCATAAATCAGTGGATTACATCAGGTCATAAATCATTGATATAGTATATGTTTTTCTATGAGTATGAAGTAAGCAAGCTGACTGTTAGAGGGATTCTGATTTTCTTGTGGTAGCTGATTATCAACTACGATTAAAAAAAACAGCATTTTTAGCTGCAGTATTAAACTTAAACTATACTTGAAAAAAACTATTTAATGTAGTACGATGTTTAAATAAATTCCTATTTTTAGATGAAAGCAATAAAATTATAAACCCATGTATAAATAACATGGCATTCATGAATAACTGATTAGGTCAAGCTTTCAGTTTAAATATGGCGCACTTTATGCAAATACACTGTATAATAGAAATGTGAAAAATTAAACGTAACGTACCGCGAGCGCTGAGTAAACACGAACAACTGCAATAAATAGTGAAACAAAACCGAGCGATAGTTTTGTATAAAGACGCGGAAGTAAGTCGTCGAAGTTAAACTTAGGCGTTCAGTGCGGGTCGTGTGCGGCCACAGAGCGTGGTCGTGACGCCCGTTGTGTTCCCTCGGCGTGCGTACTGTCGCTGGCGCCTCGCGGCATGCTCTAAGCAACTCATTTGACGGCACGGTTGGCGCAGTGGCTGAGAGATTGGACTGCTGCGCTGCGTGTCGCGAGTTCGATTCCCGTACGGAATAAATATTTGTATGGACTACAAGTTGATGCGGATCTTGGTGTTTGTGAGTTTAAATGTTTGTAAACTCACCCACGATACAGGAGAAGGCAAAGCTTTTTGTTTAAAAAAAACTCTATTGTTTGTCTTCTGTTCAGTCGCTGTTGTGATACGCGTGTCGCTCGGCTATGTCCCATGGTCAAGCGAGCGCACAATGTATGCGCAGTGACGCGCGGCTTCCGACTCAGGTTACCTGAACTACTGTAGTTGGCGCCTTTGTTTTTACCCTACTGCCGCGAAGCCCAAAAGGAAGGTCATTGATAACTTATTAGTGTTTTTTTGATAACAAATCTATTTCAATTTTCACTTGTTTTTCCAATGGAATAAACAGAACCAATTCTCATTGTTTTCCTATGTTACGACCTCCATCTTTATTATATGACTATTATACAATATTGTGTGCTACCTTATACGTTAGAGCCACTTCTCACTACAAACACAATGTTATTTATGATATAGCGATGTTCAAGACTTGACGCGTAGCGGTTAGTGGCTACGACGTCGTAGCAGGCGAAGCAATCGGCTACGTCGTAGCAAATGTGCAATATGTGGTTAAAGTGAGGGTGGACATTATATCATACTATGTTTCTATTTCTACGGGTAATATTATTACAATAAAAATATAATTGTTAGTGCATTTATATCACATATGTATCCGAACGTGTTTTCTAAAAAAAGTTTCCAGTCATAGATAAATCGCGAACTGTAATAAATCACAGGCCACAGATTACATTCACACCGTACTATCTATCGCAGCACATAAAACAACAATTTGAACCTTTACAATATAAAATAGTGTAATTTTCCAGTCGCCATGCCTGGACGGTCGATGTAAACTAGAAACACACGACTTGGCGCCACGCGCGGCCACACGTAGGTACACAGGCACTAAACACCAAATAAAATAAATCAACAGCGGACACCACGCTAAACTATCTGTCACAGTAGTAATGTATTGCCGCGAAACTATAGCGAGCGAACGTCGCGCGGGTAACTATTTGAATTGATGTAGTTTAAACTGGCGCTATTCTTCACGCGGTGGAAACACACGCGCGAGCGTTTGGTACTGACGCGCTCAACGATCAGTTACTATATACTGTGAATGAATCGCTAGTGGATGGAATTCATAAACAATAAATAAACGTTTGAGCAACCGTGTGTGTACTGTGTAGTGTTAAACCATGTGTCATCGCTCCGTTATATGGAACACGCGACGTAAACAACGTAGCTTCGGTAACAATTTTCAATTTATATGCGGTTGGAAATGGTGCGATTTCTCACGTGTTTTGTTGAGTTAAGAAATGCAATTTAAGCGAGAATGTGTGGAATGTCGTATTTGTAAGAGACGCTGCTTGTAGTGCAGGTGAGTACACTCCACGCGAACAAACAAATGTTAATTGTAATAACACTGTGATGTAACAACATTTATATGCAGAGGGAAGACAAAATAATGTTTATTGATAGTTCTTTAAAGCACTGTCTACCTTCATATGACGTCTTCTACAGTCGAGCGATAAGTAATCGCTTGAAATCATTATTTATTCATCTTAGTTCTCTGTTGGACTTTGTGAAAATGAATACAATCATATTTACTCCATTTGTGGGTCATGGTCTGGGCCGGTTATTCAAAATGACCAAGGAGAGATTAACCTCAAAACCAACAGCTCAACGTGATTTTACATGGCATATCATATCGCATTCATATATTACGCGTTGCGCGTTGGTGCGAAATGAGGTACTGATTTCAGCTTAACTACCGTATACGATACCACTCACCCCGCATGACTTTCGCGACATGTTCCCTCGCGTCAGTGGTGCGCAGTCAGGCGGCCGCATCGTTTGTCCGGTCTCTCAGACAACTGACGTCACAACCCCTCCCTACCCTCTCCAGTCTCTGTGATAGCCACCGTCTTATCTCAGAACTGATACTGCGAGAGTGGCAGAGTAGCATTTGTAAGCTTCCTCAATCGATTTTGTTACTGATTGACTTTATTTATTTAGTGATATATTGATTTATTAATGACTAGCGGACTTCACGCGGTTTCACCAGCGTAGTTCCCGTTCCCGTAGGAGTACATGAATAAAAAGTAGCCTAAGCATGTTCCACAGGGTGAATGTAGCTTTGTAATGGTGAAAGAATTTTTGATATCGCCGCAGTAGTTTTTAAATTCCTTCATTACAAACATACACACACACACACACAAAAATACAATCTTTCCTCTTTATAATTTATTAGTGTAGATAAGTGTAGATGCAGATTAGTATAGATGAATAAGAACATTTTATTCAGCCGCTCTATACGTATACTGATGCAAAAGCTCAAGCATGATCAGCCTACAAAGTTCTTAGTACTGGAGCACAGACCCAAACAAATTAGGCTTACTTCAGCTCATAGACCCAGAGCGGGTTGGTAGATATCATGGTCCATCTAGGAGTCATAAGCACAACAGTTCAATAACAGATGCGCTGTTATAACGCTAATTAATAATTCTAGGCCCTTCTTAACAATTTTGAGCATGACCAGTAACGTTACTGTGTTCTACACATATTACTGTCTCGCCAGATATAAATGTCAAACTACAATACCTCTCTCAAATGTAGCAGTTTGTTGTATAGTAAATATTCAGTGTATTCTTTAGGTCGGGTATCAAAAGCTCGGTGTGTGTTTGCACAACGCTGCCGCGGCACAAATACAGGCTCCCGCATGGCTGATCGCCGGTTAGTGCGCGAGCAAACAGCTGAGCGGCAAGCCATGCCGTGTGCCGGGTGCCGGGGGACGCGACCGAATGCCAGTAAGAATCCCATTTGTTTGTCAATAGGGATGCGGCGATGTCGATGATGGCACGATTTTTTGTTTTCAGTGGCGTATTTTCCTTTGAACTATTGTTGCCAATAGCCCGTGACTGAAAGGCTTTGCGAACATTTTATTGTAACTAATATGAAACAAAACACATTACCAACAAAGCCACACATATAGCAATACTAATATATCGCTTACAAACAAACAATTTAGCTACCCATAGGCATGAATATTGTATTACATTTGGGAATTCAATAAATTCCTATTGCGTCCAAATTATTCTGCTAAAATGCCAATTTATATCAATTAGAACTTCAAATAGAAACTTATTCTATATTGTTCGTTACAACTATCAATAACCTGGCTATTTGATACGTAAATACTAATTGAATATCGGAAGGTAATGTCATTTAATATGCTTGATAGTTCGTATTAACAATCACTGCACGTCATCGGTCAGCGCTAATGGAATTATAACAATACACGATGAGCCAGCGATACGCACTACCTGGGATTGTGCTGACAATGTACCTGCTGGATGTATGCAGGATGTACATTCAATACGGATACAACCCCTATTGTATGTGCGACAACTAGCAACCGTGTTTGGGCAACATAAATGATTTGTATAAGCATAGACAAACTGGAAGCAGATCTCTGTATTTACTTCTGAGTTTTGACCTTTGAAACTCAATATCAATTCGCAATCAAATTTTATCGTTAATGTGAAACTGAAGCTAGCGAAAGATCTTAATAAACAATCACTTTTCCAAAGTTACACTTAGAAGTAGCATCTACGTTTTATTTACGTTTACATCAATAAGACAAGTTTGACATCTTTATCCTTAGCTTACAAAACAATGAAACTTTCGTCTGTATAATATTACGATAGTGAAATATCTTCTTTGTGACACAGTTTGTTTTCCATGATGATAAACCGACAATATCGATATCGACAAGTAGATACGATACCGGTAGGTAGTGCGCGGGCAGCTCTAGCGGCAAATCTGCGTCGCGGCGACGTTTGTGCGAACAAGTATGCAGGCGATGCGATGCGGCTCAGATTCCCGCACCCATTACCGTGAATACAATTGGGCAACAATAGAGTGTCTTGACGTGCATTGCGCGCTCCTCCCCGCTACCCCGTCCCGCATGTGCCACCGCCCGCATCCGCCTGGGAATGGAAAGCGAAGTGTTTTGTTATGCTAATAGTTCGTTAGTCCGGGTGTCCTGTCAGTCGCAACTTATCCGGCGAAGATCTCTGATGTGATGCGTCTCGCAGTACGGAGGCAAAGCAAATGGAAGATGATGAATATAGTATAGATTGGTAATCTCGGAGGTCATTGTTGTGCTTGTGTAGGCGACCGTCACGCTGCACATCTTGCGTAATGTGTGCAAATGAATTAGTTTATTGACTTTGTTGTTTGCTTTTTGTCAAGAACTTTAAACCTTTTTAATAAGGTTCATAGCAGAAAAACAAATTCAATATGTTTACCAGTGAATAAAACATCATTGTTAATTAAAAGTGTATTATGTATGACTCCACGCTTATATAACCATTTACCAAACTCATTTCTAATGATGTTAATATATTTAAAAAAAAATGTCAAAACACTGTTCCTAAAAAAAGCGTACTCTTCTGTCATTAAATATTTACAGGATAAACTTGTGTAATAGTACGTGTAATGCCTTATAGGTAGGATATGGCTAATGGCCACTTTTGTTTGTTTACGACCTTTTATTTTGTACCCAAATACGCAAATTAATAAATGATTTGATTTGATTTTGATTTGAAGTTAAACTACAAATAAACGTCTTTTCTAGTAGTAAGCTGTGCTTGGATTATGACTCAGAGCATATAATATCTATAATGTTCGGGTGAAAACGCACCAGAATTTGCATTTCAGAGATTAAATTGACGAGCGCCATGTATTGTCAGCTCATGAACGAAATAAAAAGCCTCAAAAGTAGTAGCAACATGCAAATAAACCCATGACCCAAAAACACACGCTGTAAAATTTAAGGAGCGACACTGTGGCTGCTAATTAGGGATTTCAACCGTTGCTCGATGTGAAGCCGACTAAACTCGTATTTTCGCCTCTGAACTCATTCCAGAGGTGCCCAATTTTCTTTCCGAGATTTGGGAACATTGTGTGTTCGACTTTGGCGACAGATAGCTGGATGTGTGTTGTTTTATCCGTGTCCGGTCTAGGGTTACGTATGTTAATATATAATTAGTGTTCCGTTCCGTAAGTCCGCCGTCCAGTCTACCACTAATTTTCGTGTGCTCAGCGTTATCACAAGATAGATGTTTATCTGACTCCGATTGTTATGCGTCATTACGAGCAAACAACTTCTTCTGGGGCGGTCACAATGGACCAATAATTTCTTTCCCACAAAGTGGTCATTGAAGCACATATCTTTGATTTGTGCCGTACATCTGCGAAGATGTTCTGTCACGGGGAGCGGTACGTCGGGGAGAGCGGTCCCGGGGGAATATGTGTGTTCTGCCACACGTTTTGTTGTTCGGAGGTTCGCGTTTTTGTGTTCGTGGCTTGTCGTTTGAAATACTTTTACTTAGACACACGCGATTGCTTTGGTCCCGCGGGCGCTACACGAGTCAAGCGAGTCGCTCACAGAATGTTTGTGAGTATGAACAGTGTGAGCTGCTGTTCTCAACAACACTTCTTGTTAAATAAATATGAAACGATCAATTTGAGTTCAGCAGTTCAGCAGTTTATTGACAGAATTATAAATTCACTAGTACATTGATGTTGTGTATTTAAAAATAATTACGGAATGTAATTTCATGATTCGATCACATACCTAATCTAGACACAACAACAAGTTCTAAATTCTTCATTGAAGAATTTGTTAAAATAATAATGTCAAAGTCACACAATGGTAAACACATAATTGTAAACACTTTTTATGTTAGCAATGCTGTTAGCAATTATTATTGTAACTGGTATCGAGCTGTGTTGTCCTACTTTAAGCAAAGACAATTTTGTGATTCACAAATTACTGCAAAGTATAATCCTTGCACAAACGTCATTAGCTGTGTTCTGGAGACAAAGCCGTGTTCATTCGTGCTTAAGTCGACACATGCAAGCTCGCCGCCCGGCGTCGCCTGCACCCTAATCCCGGCAGGTGGCGCCATTATCGTGTCGGCCGGTTTAGTGTGTCACACCACTAATGGTGTCGGATTATGGCGCTGTCAGATTGTCGTTCGTTGATGATTTTTAATTTTGTCCCTGTCTGTTGCAGTAGGTACAGGTAATTAAGGGCCTTTTAGGCGACCGCAGGTTCACTGATACAAGATATTGAGTTAAGACTATGGTAGAGAAAAACAGATAGGTTAAATATTTAAAGGCTTGATGTACTGTGCCTTTAATTCATTAATAATGGAATTACGTTGTTGTTTTTTTTTTATTTCCTAGTTAAATTTTATAAATACTTATATGTCCATTGCCTTGCACACGCCCGCTAGCGACCAGACGAACACGCGCCACTGCATACCCCCCCTCTCCTGTCTACATGACACCTAGCCCCCTCCCCCGGCAACACTTCGCCTCTGAACCCCCCGCCGCCGCAGGCACAAGCCACTCGCCAAATACACTTGAGCATTTCAAAGCGAATCCCTGATTTCGCACCTCGGATTTCCTTCCTTGGCAGTATTTAAAAAAATAAAAATCCTAGTCGTAAAACGAAATTTAAACTGCCGTTTTGGATGGCGTGCGCAAACAAAATTGAAAATAGTGGAAAGTAAAATAAAGGAAACTCTCCTGCGATTCGACGACAAATTGGATAACAGGGTAACCTGCTCCGCATAGTTTTAGATTTTTAGTGAACGCAGTTCCTACGTACGAATGTGCGCATTAGCGTCAGGCGGTACGCGCTGGTCACTTTACTCAGCTGAGCTCTACAAAGAGATTTGGCTTTCAAAAGTTATCCGAAAAAGCGAATATCAATTTGCCTTTTAAAGAATTCAGGTCATATTTCGCTCTTTCGTGCGAGCACACTCGCATGAAAAGGGCGCGTTCGTTATGCGAGATTATTCTGTGCTTTATTATAAAATATTTTATCAAAGAGGTTTCAATTACTATCGTATTTATCATCCGTAAAATTTTGAAGACGCGGACGATTGTAATAGCATTATTTTCGCAGCAGTATAGTGCGGCAGGTACACAATAAGTGCTCTGTGTTAATAATGCGCGATGTGTGATGTGTGATACGTAACTACAGCTTGCGCGAGTCGGTTCATTGCCTGTCCTCTACACAGTACACACTGAATCGGTCATTTTGTCCAATAACATAAACTATATTGCGTTTGATCTCACATGATCCCAGCTAATAACATTTTTTCGTAAATTCTTGAATGTCTGAAAACTATAATACCTACGCTTGTACGGCAAGTTTATTAATCCATAAAAAAATTATTATCTTGTGAAATGACGACGACTGGACACAAAAGTGGAAGATCAATCTGAATGAGTCAAAATCAGTTCACATTAACTTCACAAACAAACACAGTGACTACCACCCACTCTACATAAATGGTATGCAAATACCTTATGCTAATACAGCCAAATACCTTGGCATAACTCTCGACGCCAAGCTGCGTTGGAAAGCCCATATCAAAAAGAAAAAACAGGAACTCGATATTCGTTATAAACGTTTGTATTGGTTACTGGGAAGGAAATCCTGTTTATCAATACATAATAAGTTGATAATATACAAGCATATTCTGATGCCAATTTGGACGTATGGTATCCAACTTTGGGGCTGTACTAAGCCAACCAACGTCAAAATAATTCAACAGTTCCAAAATAAAGTACTCAGGGCTGCTGTAAATGCACCCTGGTACATAAGAAACGATGACCTCCACCGTGACCTCGACATGGAATTCGTCACCACCATCATACAAAAATTTGCTGAAGCCCACGAACACAGACTCCATCGACACGTGAATGTTGAGGCAATCCAGCTGTTAGACAACACAGACATAGTGCGTAGACTAAAGAGAACTAAACCATTTGAATTAGTGTAGTGTAAGTGAATCAATAATAGTAACAATGTTGTGCTATTTATATAACACATGAACAAAGTGTTTTATCAATTTTACCAGACTCTAAGGAAGTGTTACGAACGTGTGTAAAAGTGCATACCTAATTATGGACACTATTCTTAGCATTAACATAATTTATAACGTAGCATAATAAGTTAGATTTAAATTGTTTATTAGTCTTCTTAGGCTAGATTGCAATTAACTAGTAAGAACTTGGTTCTTACTAACAAGGAAAAAAAAAAAAAAAAAAAAAATCTTGTGAAATGACTAGCAGAATTATTATGAATCGGATTATTAAATATTTTCATTTCAATTAATTGGTGTCATATTTGCTTGGAAGTTCCATAACGGCCAGGAAATAACGTTACTATAATAAACCTGAACTATAAACTAGGTATATATATGATGTCAAATGAGTTCTCCATTTCTTTTCAATGAATCGTTACCGTATTTTACACGTTGGCCACGAATTGCAAGTTGTATCACCTATTCACCACAAGCATCGCTAATTCGAGGTGTTCCCTCGAGTAGTTAAATCAATTCGAAAGACCGGTGCAGGTCATAAATAACTGCAATTTGCGTCTCATTGAGTCCATTGGTTCCCACCTCTCATGTCCATACAGCTCACACTCGGAGATAAACGGCGCGACTCAAAGAGATAATATTCCTATTAACATACGTAACTGGGTGATTTGGCCTGAGGCAATGTTGCCATGTTGCCTCGTGAGTAGCTGTTGTTAACACTCTGTGCGTGTATCCTTTGCAAAACATTTACTCAAAAGTGTTTCTGGGGTAAAGTGCTTCTATTTCACGATTATATTGCCGAATTTTTTTCTATGATTGGGTTTTCGCGCCAAAGGCCAAGATTTCGATGACTAGACAAAAATTTTCACTTTTCTATTTTCAACTTGTCCACAATATTTTGTTCCAGACTCGTCCAGTTCTAAGAGATTACGAACAACCTTGTAACCCGTTGTTTTCCATCGAGCCAGCAAAGAGATTGTGCGACTAGATTGGAATTACTCCCTCATTCTGTTTCGGGTCGGTAGCTCCATTTTATTATGAAAACTTTGTGAAATATAAAGGAATTCACTTAAGGAATAGTTGTGCTTCTGGAGTGGGATGGTGCTATTTCGATTTGAACAACATTTGCGAGTACAGCTGAAAGGCGATATACCTACGAGAGCATGCAGTGAACTGATGTGACTATAGCATTTTAAGTTGTGGTGATGCCGAATGTGCAAGTTTGATTGGCTGGATATTTGTTATTCCATTACGTCAGAACCGCTGAACATATCTGGCGAGTGTGCCACAACGATACTTTTATTCACCGTCTTTAATTTGAATTTGAATCTCTTTGTGATTGAATCTGTAGAAACCTGGTGACCCCGATTAGTTGAGTTTGAAACATAGGTTTTAAGAACACATTCCATTTAAAAGATTATATTTTTTGTCCTTTATTATCGGAGACAACAGAACTGAAATCGAAAGATGGTTCAAACTGTAATATTTACAATACAGACAGAACAATAACGAAATACATGTTTAGTGTCACGAAGGTGTAGATCGTGTTTATCTCTATGTCGTGAAACAGACAAACTAAACTTCGCTAAACTGCCAAAGATCCAGTAGTTATGATGTCTCACTAACTTAGTGTGCGTACGTTCGGCATCAGCAACACATCAGCACTATACCACTGTACCGCTGTACCTGAGCCCCGCGGTATAAACGGGTTACATAAATCAATGCTCACTGATAGCGAAGGGTCGCAAATGGAAATCGTCCGCTTAAGCCTTTGCTACATGTTGCGGTGACGATGTCCTATCCCCCCCCCCTTCCAACCCTTTCACCTACACCCCTCACATCTCCGCACCTTGCAGAGACACTACCTGGCACAAAGACCAGGGAGTAGGAATCATTTGTTAATCTTTTACCAAACGATAGGTGGCAATGTACTAAAATACCGATATTAGATATCAAATTAGAGGTATCTTAGGTATGGCGTATGGTGTACCCTGCATACTAGTGCATACCTGTAGTTACGAAGATAGCTATCAATTTTAGATCTAATAAGTGAAAGTAGTATCGCAACGATTAAAAAAAATAATAACACATATTTCAGAAAGTCTTGGTTGAAAACCTTGATTTGTCGCTTTATTTCAAGCATCGTTGACATTGTACCACTTGTTTCAAATTACGTCTTTTTCCTTTGATCTATGAAGAAACGTAAAAGACACGAGAAAGATAAATTGAAATGGCAATCATTATCACAATACTTGTTATTTGTATCATTTTATTTCGATCATTGGTTTCCAATATTGAGAAAAATTAAATTGTCTCTATCAAAAGATGAAAATCAATTTGAACACATTCAGAGAAATTGAACGTTTTCATATTTTGGTTGAGTGCGTCTGATGTTTACAAATGAATTTATTTTGCAAAAGCAACTTTAATACTAAAGGTTGAATGTAATTTCAATCAAGCGGTAACGGCTCCAATTTAATTATACCTTAATATTTATTAATAAATAAGGTTTTCGTTAAAATAATTGCTGCCTTCCGCACTTTCATTCATTTAAATTACCCACCGTACGTTAATATTTGATTACAGTGAAAAATACTTTAAACGAGCAACAAAATTTTAACCAATTATTTTATATCTATGTATTTACAGTGACAATAAGTATCGGTTAAGTTGCAGGGTCTGTACTATACTTAGCTAAGCTCTCAACTTCAGCTAAATGTTGTTTGCCAACCTGCAGCTAGACAATTTATATGGTAGGATCACTGTTGTAATTAAATACCTAAATGTAAGAAAATCATGTTCTTTACAGTCACAAAAATGAGAGAAAGTACTTTAATAATAATAAATAATAAGTGCGTCTGTGCGTCTCTATACTCTATAGGCAACTATGGTATTTACTGGAGCAGTCCTTAGATGTCTGTATTCGCTGCTGGTAGCAGACGAGCGCAGCATTAGTGGTCGCATCTCAGGTGTAGTGGACACGGAAATGGATTCCCGGCGCGGTCGCCGCTGTCCGCCACAGTGTCCGCACTGAAGCCCGGATACCGTATCTCGGACAGCATTCGGTATTTCACAATCATTTGATTAGTCTAACGTACTGCTATAAACGCTAGTAAAAGGGCAGTTTCAAGTGTCTACTACATATTTCCGTGTTATACAGTGTTGTCGGAGATTGTTATTTTTTTAGGTCGATTAAAGAGCTGTATAGTGTATGGTATTAAGCTCGAAAATATTAAATTGATCGTGTTTTAAACCTATTAAATTTCATGTGGGGTAAATTCTGAAGTTGCACAGCATAAATTAATAGTTTGTTTATTACCTATTTGTTTATATAACTATTAATTTAGGTTAGTAGGGTTTTAATCTTTATTTTTGCAAATATTTCGTGGTCAGAAAAGAATCCCAAAAACGTACGAGCGCAAGCAGTTCTAATAACAAACTCTTTATTTCGTCGTATTCGAATTAGCATCCGCAAGTGCGGGTATGTATGTGAGCTATATCTCAGGTGGACGCTGCTAATGAAATTCCGCCGCCGCTGCCCTTGTCTGCCCTGTCCGGCACTGTCCGAGACTGTCCGGTGTCCGACAGTATTACGTGTGACTATTACGGACCATTCTCGCTATTTGTTGGGTAGGCATGGCTTTAGATAGGATGTAATTGTGACGTTCAAAATTGGGTTAGAAACTGGCGTTTGTAAAAGAAGTGTGTATTTGAGAGAAGATAAAAGGCTTTAAAATAATCAGAGATTCTGAACTTATATTTGTCTCTAAAATACACTTAGGATTGACCCCCTGCTTGACACTAGTGCCAGCATCGAGATGTGTGTGTGAAGTCTAAGTTAACTATGAATGTTTCGCACAAATACCCTTTCCGGAATGAATCCTCTAAACGATGAGGAAAACCTAATCGAAAGCCATTGAGTAGTTTAGTAATGACGTGTCACAAATAAAAAGACATACACGAGGAGATACTTTGTTTTATAATATTTATCATTCACTACTATAAAAATTAAACTCGTGAAAGGCGCAATGCATGATCGTAATCAACGCCAAAATCATACAATCTCCATACAAATTGGTGACGGCAGTAAATAATGAACTTTATACCGACGAACGTATGGTTCACGCTGGCTATATTGTTCCAAGAACATAGCTGACACAGTGTATCGGGACTGTGAAGGAAGTTGACACAAACTTCGGAAAACATACTTCACGTTGTTTCGTTTTCATTTGCAAATTGGCAATCGAGTAACTTGAATTGTTATCTCGATTGGATTTTGTCATTGGAAATACGAAATGCTTTTGAATAACAATGTTTCGTATTGCGGCATGACAATAACTTCTAAGGTAGTTTTTGCATTGGCTTCAATAAGATGGTTCTGTATAGATGACAAAAAACTATGCTTTTATTTAAGTAGTTGTACTGGCAACACTAATATTGTATAATTTAATAACTCGAATGTGAATCTGGTCACTGTTCTAATACCGCTCTCTTCACCAGTAGGACAGTAAAAGAGCAAGTCTTCCCTAAGTTTGAGAGTGAATAAGTGTGAATAAAACAGTTGGTTGAGGTATCTGGGGTTCATTTTTCAATTTATGTGATCTCTCAAAAGAGCAAGAGCAAGTCATCCCTAAGTTTTAGTGTCAGACTTCTACTGACTAAAAACCACAAATGTTCCTTCTTAGCCCTTTATGTCGAGGCCGCGGTATCTCTTATAAACAACCCGCAGCCCCGGCGGGCCTAAAATCTTCCTCTGTTTTAAATTTCATCAAGATCCATTCGGCCGTTCCGCCGTGGTTGATTCAAACAAACATCCATCCATCTAAACTTTAGTATTAGAAATAGTCAGTGCTTTGCATTACCCTCTTCTTATTTTAACAGCGCGGCGTCAGTAAGTTAACGCAGGGCAATGATCCAATGTACTTTGTCTAAGCGACACATTTTAGTTTTAGACAACCACGCGAACGAAGTCTGTTGTCAGTCTGTCATTAAGCATTAAGGGGTTTAGGGGGGGGGTTCTAATTCTCACAGGATTGAGAATAAGGATTTTCTCATTGTTTACGTAGATTAACAAATGGGGTACTTTTGATCACGGTAGTACGTTCCTGTGGGATTTATCCCGACATCCACGCGGGCGAAGCCGCGGGCAAAAGCTAGTACAATTATAAAACCCAAATGTTTGCATGTCACATTATTATGACTAAGTATTATGGATCTAAATTATTTATGTTAAGACCGAAATTGTACCAATACTTTTAGCAAATAAATTGATTTGATTTGATTTGCAACATAATAGGTAGGTAATATCTTAGTAAAACTAAGATATTACCTACCTATTAAATGAAAGCAATTAGTGGTAGCGGCTGAGCGTCTCCCGATCCACTAAGTCGTTCCGACCCGAGTCTAGAACGTCATCTTCAGTTCGCTATACTACACGAATCGCAATATTAAACTGCTGTAGTGTAGTATTGTCAGTGTATCCAAGATCCCCTACACGATTTCACTGCTTGGCCACGAGATACACGCTCAAGCAACATGCGTGATGAGTCAGCGAATAAGGAAACAACTAAAAACATATGAAAGAAATGATCTAGCTAGAGCATGCCACTAGACACCGCGACGCGGCTTGCGACCCAACATCACTCACGTGAAGGAAACAATTGACGCGAGCGAATCGCTGATCGCAAATCGCGTCGCAAGGTCCCATGGTCATAGCGCGATAGAGCTGGTGGCTGAAAGGTCGGGTTGTGTTAAAAATGTAGGTGAATGGCTCGCCTGGGAGTTGTAGCGTTGACGAGTTTGGATCCACCTGCGTGGCGATTTTTGTCAATCGTAAGGAATGTGAAGGTGACGATGTTGTATCAATGAAGCCAAACCATGGAGTATGTTCAAAGTTTCTTTGGCAAAGTTTGGTTCCGCGTGTTTAAACTATGTCATGCAAGTTAATACTTTCATGACGCGTTCGTAATTTAGTTTCTAAAAACGCTTTGTATCTATGCCAGGCTTTCTAATATTCAATATTGTGATGATCATCAGCGTTGTGTTGAAAGTTGTTCTATTATTTTGACCCTTGTTCTACAGACCATTCTATTGAACTTTCTGTAGAAAAGTTTTATGATGACCTTTCATTATTAAACTTTTACCGGTGGTAAAAGGTCATTTGAGATCTTCATGTTATTCCTTCAACAGTAAAGATAACAATAAGAAAGTTTGGCTATTCAAATACAAGACAACTAAATTTAATGTACTCGTATCGCTGAACGAATTTAGAAATTCAAGATACAAAACATCGTGGAAATGGAGAATGAATACAAAATGCAGTAATAACAGTATCAAAACGGACTTATCGCTCTGTGGCGGACGATAACAACTTTCAATTGGAAAGTTATAATTCTATGGACGATTTAGTATGTGTGTCGAATTGCCGCCACTGATCGATCTACCTATCGCTGAATACAAAGGTTGCAGAACGGTGTGTGACCAATTTAGTACAACAACACTTACGTTTCTTATTTTCTGCTTCAAATAACATGCGTTTAGTGAGTTTAATTTCCTTATCATTTTAATATGTCAATAGTTTCTACTTACAATAAAAGTCTGTTTAGTGTTTTGAATTACCTAAAGTTGAGGATCTTAAGACGGCGTCGGCTGATCAAGCTGAACGTTGCCATGCCCATCCAAGTTAGTGATCACTATAAGACAGTTCTACTTGTCTACTCACTTAGAACGCGGACTAAGTAGTTCATCGCAATGTGTTTCAGCCTTTCCCGTTTTTATTCCTCATCTTAAGTAGGTAACCCCAGCATTAGGCGCGTGATTCGCCTCTCAGCGCTTATCACCGGCATTAAGGAGTTCTACGTCAGATGATAATCACCCTCCCCCCTATTTGCACCCCCTTATTGCCCATTTACACCCCCATACTTGTTGGCTATTGTTTTTGTTTCGCGTTCATCTAATTATCGTTATCAGGCTAGCACTTTAAAAGAGTTGGGGGTCGGCTTCCATTATCATCTTTACCGGATTTGTTTCTTTCAGCTGCAGGTAAGCTTAAACTTTGATCTGAATCAAGCCGGGGTGGTATTTTATAATAATCTATAAATTCTGGTGGTGAATGAAAGTGCCTTTACCTAATTCTGAATCATCAATCAATGCATTAAAAAGAGTTGCCACTAGCAGGTATAATCAAGTACCTCACAAACATGTAATTGTTTTAAAACGCCGCGATAGGGTTGTAGGTTATCCTGTTTGTATTCGCTTCATATTTCGTTTACCCTCAATCAACAGCCAGTGTTGATGGCCGCTGTAATTCTGCTGGAATTAAATTCTGTTTGTTGAACAGCGGTACAACATAATACAAACACACAATGATACAAAAAGTTCACTGTCCATGAATATCAGCAGTTTCATTAGGAGAAGGTATATGTCGCGCTAGCATGTCAAAGACAAAGCCACAGAGTACAAAGGACGTAAATACTTGGAGGTCTGGGATAGAAGTTTGATTATTTACCTTTTGTGCACTGTGGTCTCTAACGATTTGGTACTTACGTAATCCTTGACTCTATTGTTTTTTTTTCTTTGTATAGTCTTGTTTAGCACTGTAATTTTCAGTTAAACAGAACAACAACTATTAAAATAGTTATCACCTGTAATAGATTATTACTAGAGCGACAACTGCCGGGTAGCACGAAATAAAAAACGCTCCTCGCCGACCCCAGTAACATGGGACAAGCGAAGGGCCACCAGCAACTTGTAAGAAGTTAGCCTTCTGTATACTATGTGTATATATAATGCAGTGTTCAGGTAATACGTGGGCAGCTCATCGAACTTTATCACGTAAAACTTTGTTTGTGAGATTCACTTGAATGTATTTTCAGTGAATTGAGTACTTACGTGTTTCATCTTGTTTTTATTTTCGACTGTTGTATTTTGTGTAAGTTTACCTATTGAAATATACATCAGTTGAACCTCGATATCCCGGGGTATGGGGTAATATTACATGCATATTAACTCATGCGGTTAGCCAATTTATTGTCAGTAATTATACGTGGCTTGTAACGCGACACGTTCCCGAAATGGTAACAATATAGTAATATTATAAAACAATTTACGTTTGTCATTATTAATTTACGATAAGTATTTTAAAATAAATAATAATTACGTAGACCTAGGGATTTCATGACAGTTCTTTTCATGAAATATATATCTTAGTAAAGATCGTTTCTGGGGTATCGCCACCAGAAACTTTGCTAAGATTCTGTAGAACAACCCCGCAGCACATGATGTAGTAAGTTCAGTATGTCTTAAAATAATTGTAGACATGTCATCGATACCAACCCATAATGTGCTAGCGCCTTGGATTACGGTTTTTGTGGAAACGTTACATGCATCAGCCTGTAACGCCACATTGCCATATGCTACTAGCGGTTAAGACACAAAAAATTGTTGAGATGAGGACATGAGCCCAGCTAGTAAACCTGAGTTAATATCTAGATCGGCATGAGTTATTGATCTTCGGCGCCGTCAATAGCCAGCAGCACCATTAGGTGTTTACTTAGCGTCCTCTCTCTCGGCAATCAATGCAAATCGCGTTCGGAAACAATGGCGAGATCTATCCGTCCGCACAAAGCGCTTGTCAACCGGGCGGTGCTGTCACGCGGAGGAGAGGTGCAGAAGGACTACTTAAATGTAGACTAACAAAGAAATAGTGGGAGAAAACAAAATGTTGGTAAAGCGCTCGTTATTCACTAAAACACTCCTACCTTCTTTTACCCCAGCCTACTCTTTTCTCAAGTATGTAAGGGTTAGTTTTTGCATGGAGCAGCCTATATGACCTCCACATTCCAGTTAGTAATGAGTAATAGGATACCACTTGGTAAGACTGATAGTCTGACTGCTCATAATAACTGTCAAAGGTTTTGAACTGACAGCCGGGACCTAAGATTCAGTGCATGCTTTCATGGAAGCCTTCACGTGGCAAGGTGCCTCGGAATATAGATAAGTTATATTAAGTAGATGAATTAGTAATCCTGATTTTTTAAATACGAAATCTAGTAGGTACTCAAATAGGTCTGTTGAATGCGGACTGCCTAAAGTGATATGCAGAGAGCTCTATCTGTAGTTTCTGGCTACTTTTTCGGGTTAAAGTAAAGTAATCGATTATTTTTTTGTAATAATCTCAATTTAGGCATCACTATAAAAAATGTGTTCCTAACTCATTTGATTTTCGTTATCCTTCTGCGTTTTCACACCGCCTGGCTGTAGCGAAAAACATCCGTATCCCAGATACCATCAATTACTTCAACAGTCTCCGAGGACAAAGCTTTTGTTCCGCGCCTCTGAAATAGTTCAATGTTCAGTGGGGACTATCTCAGCCTTACTTCATCTTTTTTAGCGCACTCGATAGAAATCTAAAGTGATTATTAGTTTCCGGGCGACGGAGATTTTAAGTAATCGAGTTCGTTGAGAAGAGAGGATATTCGGAGGAGTCTTTTGTTTTAGATTGTAAGTACTTATAAATAATGAGGACTTCGGTATCGCAGCTCAGGTTATTGTTTCTAAGGCGGTTATGATTGTGAAGAACGACTTCTGACTCTTAATGATTTTAACAGATCTAATGCCTACTTATAAATCTAACAATCTCACCAACAAGTATTAGTGTTACTTTCTTGCGGTTGTTTTTCTTTTCTTTAGTTGTTTGAACATAATGTAGGTAGTTTTCGTAGAATGACCATACGAATCTCCATTTTTGTGTAAATACATACATTCTTATGTTTACTGGTACATTTCGTTAGTGAGTTTCACTAGTCCCCATCGTTTATGTGTGAACTGGCTGCGTCCCAAGCTACGGCTAAGATGTTAGAAGCTGGCACGTTGCGGGCTCAGTAAATATAAGTTTTCCATTGATTTGTTCTCTTAGCTCGCCTCTTAGCCGTAGTTTTTCAATAAAACCCCCACATAAATGTGGGTCACATTTACGTTGACTTAACAGCTCACGAGTTATAATTATCATATTGCGAGCATGAACCGTTCAAAGGAAAACTGACGTTATTTTGCGAGTATTAGAAATAAAAAGAAATCCATATACAATAAAGATTTTGACGACTGTTGGCGCAGTGGTTGAGCGATTGGCTGCTGCGCTACGTGTCGCGGGTTTGATCGAACAAATATTTGTGGGTATGACCTACAGATAGTTGTTCCGGATCCGGTTGAGAGGTTTGTGTATGTGAGTTTAAATGTTTGCAAACGCACTCACGGTACAGGAGAAATTTCTAGTGTATGGCATATTTTTTTTAATAGAAAGTAAAAGAAAAAGAATATATCAAAAAGTACCTACTCAGTTTTGAAGTCAGTTTTGAGTATAAGAATAAAAATATAAAGCTACTTTGAATTTAAGGCCAAAATACTCGTAAATTATGACCGAAATATGTTAGCAGGTATAAAATAATATTGCTAAGGCCTAAGCAAACATTTTGATCCCTAAAACTGAAGTTTTATCCCAAAGCAGTTCAGTTAATCGTTTTCACGAACCCTAAACGATGAACATTATCGATAGAACCAACAACAAAAGGGTGATCTTTCCATAATAATAAAATAACATGTTTTTACTAAAGATAAAGAGGGCTGCGTAAAAATAAACGCAGTAACTTTACCTTGTTGTCGAACCTTTTTTGTCGATATAAATAGTTGGCGGCCTTTCACGTTGGTTACCAATATACCAATATGTTTGCCAATATTTGTGATACCTTTGATCCACAATTTTGCGTTGAATCTGCATCTTAGAAGTTTTTCTTTCCGAGGATTTCCTTTTATGTAAGTCGAGTTTTTATTAAATAAGCTTAGTGAAACTATTGTGGGAAGTTTTCAGTAATAGTTGTTGTAGGAATATTATTGCGTTTTAACCTGATAAGTTGCTTCTTTGTAACCGGAACTTGTGATAGCTTACCTGAAACAATTACAACAAAAGTTATTAGAATGAATAATAGTGTTGTAGTCGCGTGGTTATGATTGTTCGCATGACGAGAGACTTTTTTGATTCAGTGTCCCTCCGAGCCGCCAGTAAGTGCCATTTTCCTTATTGCTTCTTTATGACTCAGGGGGGCCGCCCATCGGAACTAATTTTATTATCTACGTCGTGGTACCAAGAGCAAAACGGGAGTAAATATTATACAAAAGGTAAACCATAGATATAAAAGTTGCCAATGACGAATGATGCTACTCTATACCATGAATCTAGGTCGTGAGAAGGACCTCAACCACTCAGATGAACATTTTGTGAATGGTGCGAAGGTTTCCTGATCATGGTGACGGTAATCGGCTGGCAGCGAGTACGCGACGTGTGATACGTGCGCTGTCTATGTACATGGCCGAGATTATGTGCCCGAGAATGAGCTCCCCCCCCCCACAATGCACCGATACACCCCTCGATAGACACCCACTGCGACCCCTAATAGATACTTTTTATTTCATTCACCCCCTTTGGACCGCATCCAAGTGCTGTTCAACCTTTTAATGTCAGAATTCTTGATTTGCACGCTCTAATCGTTAGTATAAATGGGTCACTCGTACGTAAGCAGAATGAAAAATGAAAATACATAAGAGAGTCGCTGCAGCGAGCGATACTTCACACTAATTGAATGGCGACGTTACTTATTTGTGAGCTTCGATCCGCTTCACGGCGGATTTAATAATAAAAGCGAGTGGCCTGCTCAGCAAGTCAGTGCTCACTGAGTCGCCAGTCCGGACTCTTTTAAATTCAACATTTGCATTAGAACGGCAGTTTTAATGCAGAAATATTCCGGAGTGGAACGCGCACAAAGGACAAATTGATTCGTTTCCGATTCGTGCTCGGCGCGAGATGAACACTCTCCACCAGCCAGTGAACACCGAGTCGCCGACACTCTCTCAGTTGCGCTACCAGAGTGCAGTGGGAACATTGGACTATCAACTTTGCGGATTAGTCATTAGTTGGGTGTTACCCGTACAACTTGTTTTTGTGTATTTTTTTTGTTGTCGAAAGAACTTTCAGGAACCGCAATGTAGCGATTGTCTTGCTCACTGCAAACAATGTTATAAGTCTGCCTGTCCTAAAAAAAAAACAATTCACAATCATTAATGCATTCAAACACGACTACCAAAAATCATAATGGGCCGCTGCTCATCGTTATCACAGACGTCGTTAGCTCAATTATATCAAGTCGGCCATCTTGCACGTCGACACAACTTCCCACCAGCATGGCACACACATGGCTACTCGATAAAAGTCCTGCCTCGCTCCACACGCTAATTGGCAGGACGTGACCACGCGACGACTTTCAAAAGATTTAATTAATGCCTAAACGCTTCCTAAAGTTACGGGCGGGTGACAGTTTTTGAGGTTAAAAACCACTTAATAGCGTTATGAATACCAAACCATGGATTGTTAAAGGTTTTGGATTCGCTGATCACGGGTACTTAGTCAAAAGTTATAAAAATCATTCGTAACTAAATGTATAGTGTTAGTCAGTAACTAGGCTGTGATGTGGAGGTCACATAGGCAGTGGCTCCATGTTAAACAGCATCCAGTATGACCAGATGCAACTATATCCCAGGATATAGTTGCATCTGGTCATACTGGATGCTAATTCGGACATAGTTGAGAAAACTTAACTATTTGGTAACAATTTGACTTGTACCTAAGTGGGTTTTTAAAAGAGAAATATAGGTTGTGAGTACCTACTCTAGTAGAATTTCTAGCCATAGTGTCGATGGCGCTGTGAAGGAGTCAGCACACGTCTGACGATCAAACGCGTGATAATGTGAGAGGAAAGTTAAGGGAAGACGTGATTCAATAAGAAGCATACATGGAAGTTTCTACCGTGTGTCCCGGTAGTTCATAAAAACGTATTATTATGTAAAATGCTCCTTTTGAATATTGAATTAAAAAATTGAATTAAAAGTAGGTAGTCTAAGTGGTTTGTAAGGTGATTGCGACGATCGAAGCTTGTTACTATATTTGATACCAGTTTAACATTATTTCTGAAAGCTTTTGAAATAAATGGACAGAATTATGGTTTAATTATGTATGAAATTACTGTTAAGTAGTAGGTAATAAATAATATCCATTTAATAATATCAAACAATTATAAGACATTTTACGGTCAGCAAATAACTGCATCTGACAGACAGCTGCAATTCCCCGAACATACTCCGCATTCATCATTTACCAGTTTAATTCAGCAGGCAGCCTTAAAGTAGAAATAGATTCCAATTGGAGGTGGAACCTAATTCCAGTGCATTTGCACCCGCGGGGACGTGTGTGAGTATGACACGTTAAGTGGTGCTATTATTGTCACGGCGTACATTTGCGTGAAACATGGATCGTTTGTCATGCGCTGTGTCTCGATATCGCTCGTTCCCGTGATGGATCGCCGCAGATAGGTATGGGCCGTGGTCCGCACGGGCCCCAGCCGCACGGGCCCCAGCCGCTCGCGGGCTACATAAATAAGGTGACCGTAAAAAAGACGACGTACTGGAATAGGTACTAAATAATACTGTGTCATGTGAGTAGAGGCCTTGGCCACGTGAACGAGGAAACTAACTAAGGAGTGTCATATCCATTACTTAACAACCTTTACAAACTGGTAACTATATAAAATAAATCTATGTCTTTGTAAACTTTGACGTTCACAAGTTGGCGACCGAACAACATTGATTACAATCTTTTTCTTTTTTTATTTTGAAAAACGTTGCCCCACACTAGGAATTTCTCCTGTATCGTGGGTGCGTTCACAAACATTTAAACTCACAGACACAAATAACCAGACTCGGAACAACAATCTGAAGGCCATACAAATATTTTGTTCCGTGCGGGGATCGAACCCGCGACACGCAGCGCAGTAGTCAACTGCATGAGCCACTGCGCCAACCGTGCCGTCATTGTGAAAGTACCTAGTTAGTACGGTCTCCTTTTTAGGACGATTTAAAGTCAACGACATTTGAATGAATAAAATCCTATCAACGCTTATGCCTTCTTTTTTTTTTTTTTGGCGGGTTGAAAATCATCGAATAACCCCTCGCGCTCTTGGGCAGAGCGAAAGGGAGTGTCAGACTTCTACTGACTAAAAACCACCCATGTTCCTTCTTAGCCCTATATGTCGAGGCCGCGATAACTAGTGTACAACCCGCGGCCCACGCTTATGTATCCTCATCATCATTTCAGCTCAGAATGAACCGCTGCCGCTAACCGTAGGGTGTCGCCCTTCCCTTTCTTCTGCCACTCTTCGCTGTTCTGTGCGTCGCACTTTTATTTATAATCAATCAATATGCAATTTCATATCGAATCATATTCATATTATATTCCTAACATTTCCATACGTGATATTTTTTCTAGATTTTGAATATATTAAACGTCAGTAACATGCTACTTGAGCTGAGAGCATTGAACCCGAGCTGTCGTTTGCATAATATTTTACATTTTCAATTTCAAATTATGTACCTATCTCACTAGAGTTTGAAAATAAAATTCACACAGAATGAGTATATTGGTTTTAGAGATTATTTGCCTGTTACATGGCGTATGTACGTACATACAAGTTTATGGATGTATTTACAATGTATGTGTGTTCTTGTTTGCCTCAAAGAAATTGAAGAGAAACATCGTCAATGCTTGTGTTTCGTTAAAGAAAAAGAAAGACGCTGCATTTATTGGCACACTGCTCACGAGAAAAGTAAAATGTATCAAGTTACTTATGAAAACAAACCAGTAAGACGTCGAAATGTTATTTTGTTGTTCATTGCTGTACTGACGATTATGTATAGTTGCCGAAATTGAGTTCTGTAAGACTCCATGTGATAGTTTGGTATTCTAATAAGTAGTTATTTCTGTGATAGTAGCTAAGGCACCGATGGCTGTCGAGCCTGTGGGTTGTTTGAAAGAGATACCGCGGTCCGGACACAAAGGGCTAAGGTTGAACATGGGTGGTGTTTGGTTCTTAGAAGTCTGACACTGCCTACTGCTTCGCTCAGAGCGGGAAGAATCATTTGATGATTTCCCACCCTACAAAGAAGAAAGGCACCGAAGGCCAATATTGTTTATTCTATGTATATTGCTCATCTTACTATTGCAGTTCATAAAAATCCAATTCAGGTTTTATACATATATCACAGTTTGACTTTATAGAATGGTTTTTTTATTTTCAAAGTTATGTTAATTCTAAATTCCAGTTTGCATTTTGATTGGTTTATGTAGTTAGCTCATGTACACACAAATAATTCAAATACCTCAATAAATGGATGGAAAATCCCTGCCACAACACGCAGCCACCTCTAACATCACTGTTGAATAAACACTACAACGCGACGCACGGATAACTTGCGTATCGTATACTACACCTATTCGAATAGTAACCGACGCGTGTGCGTGCCATACACCACATGTCTTGTACACGCGCGTATAAAACACACGGTTATGTACACGCGCGGTTACACCACAGTAGTAAGTAACGGCGACATGTTCACGCAACACAACGTGTACTGGCTCATCCATAAAATTGAACAACTAAATAGCTACTGGCTTTTATCATCACGCCAATCAGACAATCATGTTTTGAAGGTAAAACTTTTTAAAACGTTTGATCAAATGCGCAAACCTTCAACGAAAGGTTAGTGAAAATCGTATAGTTTTAGGGTAGGTCTTACTCAAGTGGTTTTAGGGTAGGTCTTACTCGAGTGGTTTTAGGGTAGGTCTTCCTCAAGTGGTTTTAAGTTATAGGTCTTACTCAAGTGGTTTTAAGTTATAGGTCTTACTCAAGTGGTTTTAGGGTAGGTCTTACTTAAGTGGTTTTAGGGTATGTCTTACTCAAGTGGTTTAGGGTATATGTCTTACTCAAGTGGTTTTAGGGTAGGTCTCACTCAAGTGGTTTTAGGGTATGTCTTCCTCAAGTGGTTTTAAGTTATAGGTCTTACTCAAGTGGTTTTAAGTTATAGGTCTTACTCAAGTGGTTTTAGGGTAGGTCTTACTCAAGTGGTTTTAGGGTATGTCTTACTCAAGTGGTTTAGGGTATAGGTCTTACTCAAGTGGTTTTAGGGTAGGTCTTACTCAAGTGGTTTTAGGGTAGTCATTACTCAAGTGGTTTTAAGGTATAGGTCTTACTCAAGTAGTTTTAGGGTACCTAGGTCTTACACAAGTAGTTTTAGGGTAGGTCTTACTCAAGTGGTTTTAGGGTAGGCCTTACTCAAGTGGTTTTAAGGTATAGGTCTTACTCAAGTAGTTTTAGGGTACCTAGGTCTTACACAAGTATATTATAACTCTTAGAAATAATGTAGGTATAAAAAATGTCGATGCCTGTACTAGGATAATCCTGTATCACAGGCGATATGGCTTCTAATACGCTAACTAATTGGACAATCAATATTAATATTTAACATTTTTATACTAAAATAATTTGTAACTTCATAACAATAATAATACTTCTGGACACGGCGCGCATTGTCAGGAGGTTCCTCTCTCAAGAGCCCTGACCACCGGTAGTTCGGACTCTGTTCCCAATACTAGTGGACCACTATTTTTTATATTTTTAAATGTTTTTTATATACCTTTTTGTAATTAATATTTAAAAATGTATTTAATATGTTATAAAATGAATAAAGGAATAATACTTAGTATACCTAAATTACTTAAACTCTATCATTTATTACATTAGAACAAACACAAAAAATGTCTTTTAACATGTAAAGTAATTTTATCTCAATTCACTTATTAATTACGCAATAACATTAGTATCAGCGGTATTTACTTATACTCGTAAACATGTTTTACTAGGTCAAATAAAAATTTGCTTAATTTATCATTGTCATGGCAGTTGTGTAGCGGTCGAGAATTTGCGTAAATAGACAAAACGATAATATAATAAGTAAGTAAGTAGGGCCGCGTAGTGGTCTCGCACAGGTATCGTTGAGTCACTAAAAATATAATAATATAAATGAAATGAAAAAAACTGATAAAAAAGCTGAACTTGACTTGACTGATACACGAACACAAAATATTACGCCAACATTTGTTCAACACCACGAATATTGTTCGCACCAATATTGCGACAGTCCTCAATTCGGCGCCAGCGCGAACGCGAGCTCCAATAATAGTCGGACATTAGTCGTTTTAATTACATAGGTACGGAGTTCATCTGCTCTCGTTATTTCCCCGGGGACACGGTAAAGGATTAATGTGCCGGATCAAATTGTGAAGGGTTATTATCTTATATAAATCGACGTACAAGTTCGAACAAATTATCTTGGCAGGTCCGAACTTCGTGCAGAACGCTGCGCAGTAACATTTATTAGGAACCAAATGGTGACATGAGGTGAAGTTCGGGGGGCGGAGTATAGGCTAGAGATGCACCTTACATAAACACAATCAATCCTTTAAACGATCAAATATCGTAATCGATTATTTTTATTTGGAATACGTTATTATTAGTGTTTAGAAGATATTTAAGTGAATACATTAACTAATAAAGTGAATTTAATAATTAATAATTGAGTTTTCGTCTTTATTACATAAAAAATGTATAGTAACATTATGTTTTCTCTGTTAAAAGACATGATTTACTTATATTTTAGAAATCTATTACAGACTTCTTGAATAACGAATGTTTACGAATATTTAAAACCTCAATATAAAATTGAATAGAAACATCTTTTTATTACTTAATTTCAATCGATTCTAAGAATAATCGATTAAACGACACCCATTGCACATGCACATGCACATCTCTTTTTGTTAACTTCGTGACCTTCGTGCAAGTTCGGCAATATTCGGTACGAGGTATTATATCTCAGTCACACGACAGCATTTGTTTAGTGTTTGTGTTGCTATCTCTGTCTTGAGCACATTCGATTAGAAAAGTTTTCGTTGTGTATTTGTTTGTTGTTTTTAATATTACTGTTATTTTTTATTATTTGTTAGAAAAGTTAGTGGGCACTTATTTCGTCAAATATGCCACCAAAGTATAGTAGTGTTTTAAATCGCCAGGCGAGAAAAAATATTTACGATTTAACTCAGTATATGAAAGGGGAAAAAGAAAATGGAGTTAAAAATGTAGACTAGGTATCTAAAAGTGTTTTGATATTTATTTCATTTGTATTTTCTCACTGTATTAGGTATTTTCTGATCGTATATGTGTTTATCTGGCAATAACAGTTTTCTTCGCGAGTATACATGCGCAAAAGTTCGCAGAGCCTATGTTCAGACCTGCCAAGATAATTTGATCGTACTGTAGTTTGAGTTTACGTAAAGATTGCTTGCGTAAGAAACTGTTGGAGTTGCGTGTAAGTTAAGGCTTGCGGTGGCTACGAGGCTAGTGGTCAGAAGTCTATAGTCTGATGTCTGTTGTTTACGAACTGATTTAAAGTTATATAATATGGTTTTGTTGGTGCAAAAATGTAACTACTATGCATAATCCGCCTATAGGTAATATTCCTACTGCTGGGGCATAGGCCTTCTCTCTACGAGAAGGAATGGGCCCAAACTCGGGCCCAGTGCGGGTTGGTAGATGTGACTTGTCTTCAACTTATTTTTAGGACAAGCCGGTTTCCCAACATACCGATTTACCTTTGCTGTTTGGAGTGGTGATGAAATAAATTACTCAATGCGATAGCCGCGGTAGTCCTGTGGAGGCGGCGCGGACTTACGAGCAGTAAGTCGTAGGTACGAACCCAGGCAGGCGGATTACTTTTGCACATTCTAAAAATTCTCTCACACATTAAAAAAAAAACCTTTTACTCCCCATAAACCACATGATTCAAAGGCACATTTTGCCTACTTCGCAGACAATTTTGAGTGTTCATTTTATTATTAGAAAATGTAGCGCTGGTTAATATGTCTGCCTACCCCAGTAGGTAAAAGGTGTCTATTTATGTATTTTAATGCATCAAAGGTTAACAAATATTTTACGTTTAGATGTCGTAATAACACACACAGACACACACGTAGGTAACTATAAGTACTATCACAACCACAAGTATATAATTTATGATAAACTTCCAGATTTGCGTTGTGACGTCTGCCCTACCTGTGAACAAAAACATTAGCCCACAATCCTACATATTTAACTACCTTTTGAGGTTGAAGTAGTGTTATCCCTGCATATGCCTGCATTATGCTCGTAATCTGCTAATGCCTTCTTTGAATATCCCTCATAAGCCTTTAATGGAGTAACATGTGGCTGTGTTGTGGCTTCTCCATTGTTTATTATGTTACGCCCGTTTACCATTACCTGTATATTGGAGGGTTCGGCTTTAATATAAGAAGGTTATAGCACCTATGGGTAGACGTGATAGTACCTTATTAATTTAAAATGAACACTAAAGACTTAGTTTTCATGTTATTTGCATCTCTCCCAAAAATTTCAAAGCGACAGTTTAAGTAAAATGAAATTCAGTTATAATTTCTGTTAATTCACTTTATAGTTTACGTCAGTTCGCAATTTAAATTATAAATTAAATCTGAAAATGAAGTTAGCTCAAACATAAATGCCATCAACCGTAAATAATAACTTGAATACTTGAGCGAGTTCTGTCTCCGTTGACAATTTTACACATTGCTAAACATTTATTTAGTCAGAGAGTGTACCTAGTGCTTTGTGAAATTGGGCAACAAGTCTGTTTGACTGCGGGGAGCGATAACGGCCCACAGATGTGGGTGAGTCGCGAGCCGCGTGAACTCTGAGCACGAGTGTGCTCGACTGTACTGTATGTGCGCTCTTTGATATCGAATAGCGTTTGGTTCAAGAGTTAGTATTGATGCCGCGTTAACTAATTCAATATTTAATCAAATGCAGATCAAAACAAAAATTTAGTTAAAATTTTCAGTGACCTATAGTTTCAGCATCAAATCCTACTGCATTGCGTGTTTTACACCATCATCATCTGCAAAAGACACGTACTGAATCAGCAATAAGCAATTAACATGCGATACAGCCGCTGCATTCTGTTTTAAAAACCAATTCCAATCGGTGATGCTAAAAGTGTTCGTGTGGTGTATGCGGAACCCATCGGAATGCGAACGAAGTGGTTTCACGCGGATATTCCTAGGCGTTACCGACGTAAGCTGACTAGACGCAGCGCCAGAATATCCATATATCGTTCACAGAAATATTTCAGTATTTGCAAAAGCAGTTGGAAGTTTAGCTCTTAAATAAAAGCGGCTTATTTCTTTGTCGTGCATGTTCGTCGAGGGACTGATCATTTGTTCGCTCTTGTCCTTTATATTTCTTAGAGGTCTCTGGAGATGAATGCTCCACGTAAGATATCTTATAGGCAGTTTCAATAGTTTAAATCTATACGCATTTGTATTTGAATAGTTAGGATCGTATTCTACTTTATATTTCACTTTTTCTGGCGAACCTTAGCATTGCAAATTCAAATAGCAAAATGTCATACCTACATAATTGGATTCTTTTATCAGACAAAAGTAAAAGTAAAAGATCATAATTTAGCTGACACAGCACAATGTTGCCAATCATCAAAGTGATTCACAAATTACGAGTTCCGTAGGCAAGGTCGCAGTTATTAAGAAGACATTTTATAACAAAATTTTACGGCGAACGAAATTGACTCCCTTCACTCGTAAAATTATGATGATGAATAACGGAGTCATCCATTTTACGTAATAACTGCTTTATCTTTGTTACGTAGTCCGGAGTTCTGTCATAGAAATATTTGGTGTGGGACTAACCACATGACAAAGTTTAATCAGATTTTATCCATGATATGAAAGCCTAAACTTAATTAGGAAAACGGTGCTAAAGATATAACAGTGTCGCGGTACTCATGTCGTGTAATAGGAAGCATATACGAAGCATAATGAGCCGATTATGTCTATTCCGTGAGAGGAGTGGGTTCACCACGCATTGGTGGCTGTTCTAGGTCAAGCCGGTTTCCTCACAATGTTCGCTTTCACCGTCTTGACAGCAGTATTGCAGTGGTGATGCAATATAACACATAGATAAGGACCCGCTTGGGTTCGAACTCACGACCTCGTAAAACTACTCGGTCACTATTGCCCTAACTTGTCTGAGTGGCTGATCTATAATATATCTATCTGGTTCAAGTACAAAAGAAGCCTATGGTAGCTACTATAATATTCACACGTTACGTCTTTGATACATATTCAATCAATCAAATCACAAGTTGTGTAGATATCTTTATATCAACTGGATTCGTATCGACTACATTCAGCACTAGATTTAGTTTATTCGTCGAAGAAGTAGCGTTTCTGTAATATATTGGAGAGCAGAGAAAATATTATGTTAGGATTGGATAACTCCGTTAGAAGAGGGATGTATGTGTGAGGCGTGATCGACTTCATTTCAACATTTAAATGTAAAGAATAGCGTTAATCAATACGAGGTGTCAAAATAATAGTAAAAAGTATTAGGATGTTCAAGAAATTGGGATATTTCTTAATGAGGCTATTGGGTTTGTATCCACACATAGCTTGTATATACAATACTAGTTACAGATAGTTGACTATTTTCCGCTCCGCCCGTGAAAGTCAACCGAGAGAAGTGTAATTGAATATAGCTTTCTCCCGCAGACAGTGCACGAAAGAAACACGGAACTATACATTAACTTGTCAGTGTGTTTCTTATCGACACCAACTATCGTCTAAGCGGGTCGTCAAGGTGGCAGCTGTTTTATAATTAAAATTTATTGTCCGCGCGAGCTGTAACTACGCAATGTAATGAACGACTGCTCATCGATCTTGCAGATAAATGTAGAAAATATGGCGTGCGCCTATTTAAACAATATTAAGTACGCTCACAATATCAGATAACGTGATAACTGAATATTGAGCGCGACGCGGCCTGCCTCGCCGTGTTCCGCTAACAATTAATTGTTCCGCCGTCACCCCCAGATGAACATAAAAACTACACAGAAGCTACAAAGTAAAATTTAAAGTTCCGCAACAGCGTCGCACCTCAGGAAAATTTCTTTTAAAAATGTGAGTTGATACTTCACAATTTCCTACATCAAAACTTTACGTGTTCAGCCATTAAAAGTGTTCGCTGAATTTCGGCATGCCGCAACTTGGAGCTCGCGTGAGGTTGGGCGGCTGGGCGGCTGGGCGGAGGCTGGCGGCTGGAGCTGAGACTTGGGCACTGATATAGGTTACAAGGCGAGTGCATGTATGCAGGGAACCAGGTCGACACAGACTCTGCGGCCGTATCGATTGGCGGCGCGCGCACCCCGCCTCCCCGTCCCGTGCCCCGCGCGCGACACGCTCGCACGGCGACACCTCCACCGCTGGGTGTGCGCCGCGCTCATCCCGCCAAGCTGTTAGTGGACGCGCAATGAATAGCGCAATACACGATTCAAATTTGGAGAGTCCCGATCATAGCGAATCGGGCGGGTGATGTAAAGTGATTGTGTGCGGATGTCGAGGCGGGACGGCAGTGTAAGATGAAATAAAATTAAGTTCGGATGTAAGGCCGTCGTCGATTTGCATTCGAATCGAATGTTTTTAGTGTCGATTACTCGTCGAGTGGCCCCGTCCGACACCACCCCGTGCGGCCGGTCTGAGCGCCGGTGGCGATAGCTACCGAATTTTGTCGGATTGATTCTGAACTTCATTTGGTTTTAGCATTCAATTGAAGGATGTACTTCTTGTTCGTGTTTGCTGTACTCGCACACCACATTGTGCTCGTAAACAACGTGCAGTTAGTGTGCTGCACATATTTAGTTCTTGTTTGTACAGCGCACTCAGACGAACGCTTAGGAATGCATAGCTGTTCTCAAGTTCAGTAATAAAACATTTTCCTCGGCTTATCCTTAGCAAAGCCGAACAACTGCAACGTTTCCATTTTAATTCCACATAAAAATAAATTCTCCAATTCTCCACGTAAGTACACATTATTGGTAACGAATCCCTCGTTTTCCAGCACCGTGGAAATTAATTTCAGTGCATTTTCGATAAATGGAGCCATGCGCCGAGCATTTTGTTCGCTCTCCGAGGAGTTTATTGATGAAACAGTTCACGTGTACTTGTGCAATATACCTGCGAGATACTGTTGGATGCAGAGTCAATCTATTCATAAACAATGAAAAAAAAGCACATTCATATTTTTGGCGTCGGGGGAATATTTTCAATTTAATTGTAAAATTGGCAGAAATAGGTAGTAAATAAGATTTTGTATGTCGACCTACGGAGAATACAGGTTCAAAGAGCATAAAGACAAAGCCTTCCCTCTTCCCAAAATTGAAAGCCCCACAAATGGCTGGCTGACATGGTCCCCACCGCACATGATAGCCTACAGACACACGAACACACAGACACACGAGCACGCGTGGTCGGTCATTAGCCGAGGCGCTTCATCGTATAGTCCGCTTGTGCCGCCATTGTACTATTGAACCAAAGCAAACTACACGCTACTGACCCGCATGGATGACTTGACCAGAGAATTGAGATGTTTTGGTGCTGTGGATACAACAACTAACTCGACGGTTTTTACAGTCTATTTGATTTACTGGTTAAATGATAACACGTTTTTAGTTATGAACATACCATCATACAAGTCCACTTTTAGCCAGTTAGTCAGCATTACGCTTCAACCGGATTTTTTCCAGGCTTAGGAACCATAATAACTTGGGCGATTTTCCATTGGGGAGGGGCCATACTTCTTCGTAGAATAGCATTATACAGGAAAGTGAGAAATGTAATGCCTTCCTTTGGCAGCTCCCTTAGGATTTTTCCTGTAATAAGGTCGTAACCAGGAGCTTTATTTGGATCTAGAGCCTTAATTGCTGTTTTTACTTCTTTATAAGTGAGTTTATTAATGGGAGGGTCGAGTTGGTGGGTTTGGCCCAACAATTCTGCGACTTCTCGGGTTTTAGAGGAGCCTGTATCTGGATTTGGTATAAAGACCTGCTTGAGATGTTCAGCAAATGTAGCAGCTTTGTCCGCATCGCTAGAAGCCCATTCTGAGTTACTTCTACGGATAGGAGGTTGATTAGTGGCCGGGCGTTTGAGATTTTTAGTGACTTTCCACAAAAAGTAATTTGTCTCTGCTGTAGCATCCAGGTTTTCTGGAGATGTTTGTATGCCTAGGTTTTCATTATCTTTTAGCAGAATTTTCAGTTTGCTTGAAGGTAATTTAGATGTTTTTTATCAGTAGGATAACCTGTCGTTTGCCACTTTTTCCGAGCTTTTCGTTTTTCAGCTAATAGTTCTCTTACAGATGTTGGGTAATCTAGTTTATGGTACGAGTCTGCGGCAGCTGGGGTAGCAGACCAGGCAGATTGTTGAACGCAGCTATTGAAATGTTCCACCGCTTCTGTTATGGTGTCGTCCGTCTTCAAAGGAATTTTTAAATCTAATTTGTCTGTCAATAGCTGTCTGAAGAGCTCCCAGTTAGTTTTATTGGAGTGTAGCTTGCAGGGTTTAGGTACTACTGTGATTTTCCTTTTTAGTACTATTTCTACCGGAGAATGATCGGAGGATAGTTCGGTGCTCGTTTTACTTGTTATAAAATTGTTAGGGATGCCTTTTGTAATACAGAAGTCAAGCAAGTCTGGTACTTTTTTCAAGTCTGTAGGCCAGTATGTAGGTTCTCCGGGGGAAACAGTATTTAGTTTTAATTTATCAATGGCCATTAGTAGCTGCCTACCTTTCGTAGTTATAGTACGTGAGCCCCAGTAATGATGCTTGGCATTGTAATCACCTCCAGCTATGAATCTGGGACCCAGTGTAGAAAAAAACCTGATGTAGTCTTCTAACTTAAGTTTATGTTTAGGTGGACTGTATACAGCCGAGATTGTAAAAGGTCCCGCCCAATGTTCAATGAGGACATTTGTTGCTTGTATTTCATCTGTGCAGTAATGTACTGTTTCATGATGTTTGATATTATGTCTTATTAGAACTGCACTCCCAGCGTGTGCTTTGCCGTCGGGGTGCATTGTGTGATAGGTTTTATAGTTCTGGATGTTAAAGTGGCTTTTTTTGGTAAAATGTGTTTCCGTAACTAGGAGGATATCTATTTTTTGTGTCTCTAAGTATGCCTTAACTTCAAGAGTTTGTTGTGACAGCCCATTGGCATTCCATAGGGCCATTTTTAAGCAGTCGAAGTTGACAACTTGGTTGTGAGGGCTAATATTAGGTTTGTCATGGTGTTCAGTTGTTGCATCATTTGTTTCATGAGGTTTATTAATTCAAGCATATCACCTTGGTTAGTGTGATTTGTCTCTGTTGTTGTATTGTGATGGAGATTTTTATTGGTTAGTGCTTCTTTGTATGACATATGTTGGCTATTTGGAGGTTCTTTATCCTTAGATTTTTGATTTTCGGCTGTACCTCCCTGTTTTTTGCTGCGAGCATAGGTGTTTCTACGTTCTGGTGCCTTTGGAAATTTAAGATTTTGAAGCTCTCTGTAGCTTTTACAACCTTTATAATTTGCCGGATGATTTCCGTCACAGAGGACACATTTTACACTGTCTGATCTGGTTTTCCTTGAGCATTCGAGAGATGGTCACCAGCACATTTAATACATTTAGGGCTCCGGCGACAGTACTTTTTAGTGTGTCCATACTGCTGGCATTTGGCACACTGTGGTAATTCACGTTTAGATCGAGGAGGTTCGAATGTTATGATGCAGTTCATGAGATTTTTAACCTCATATATGCTCTTATTGTTGGGGCTTGTTTTTAATTCAACTATAAACAGTGGCAGTGGCTTCTTTGTTGCTCTTTGTTTGATGTTCCATATATTGGTACTACAATGCCCTATTTCTTCTAACGCCGCTTTAATTTCCTCAGGTTCGGTTGAAGGGTGCATGTTTTTAAGGATCACTTTAAAGCTCCGGAGGAGGCTGGAATTGAATATATTTTTCGTGTTTGATAGTCCATTTATCGAGGAATATTAAAAGTTATATAATATCACGCTGCAACCAAAAATGGTGGACCATAATTGAAAAATGTTGCAAAAATGGGAAAAAATATTTATTTTTGAGAGCTTCCGTGGCATGCGCTGCGTAAATAGTTTAAGTTATGCAAATATAACGTAAAACAGGATTTTTTCTCTTTAAAAGTTCTAAAAAAAAAACTGCTACAACATACGAGTATGTCTGTCAGCGACGGATAACTCACAATAACTACCTTTAAAATTTTAGATTAAAAAGAATGAATTTTTGCGAAGCTTAATTAACCCATCTGGTATTAATCTATATCTAAATAAATGTGTTTGTCAGAACGGAAATTTAATATACAATATTTGTGCCCTTTACTCTATACAGTTTAAACAAATTTCTTAGACGATATCGCAATGTAAAAATATCCACGCATCCACGCGGCAAAATAATTACCTCAGGAACTTTTGGTTGGAATTGAATAGTTATTTTTGTGTTTCATAGTCCATTTACCGATGAAGGTTAAAAGTTACATAATATCACGCTGCAACCAAAAGGAGCCGAGCATAATTGAAAAATGTTGCAAAAACGGGGATAAGACTGATCAGTCTGCGGCAGACTGCTAATGACCTCTAGGGAAAAAATGCATTCATTAAAATGTACCTAACCTAACCAAAACATAATTTGCAGTAAACCTGCGAAATAATCGAAATATGTGCTGGGACACATATGTAGTAGAAGTGAAACTTCAACCGACAAGTGGAAAAACGAATCGAAACAAAATTTTAACTTAAAGTTTTACGGGCAGATTGATAATGTGCACGTTGAAATTCCTATGATTTTACGGATTTTGTTTTAAGTTTGAAGGCAGACGGGTCGTATGTGGTAGGGAATACAGAAGCCGTGGTAGGGAATATATCCTTCACTGTTTCTCCATTCGGCGAGGTGTTTTTCTGTGGTTCTAGAACGCAGCCATGTTTTTATTTGGACCTGAAGTATGAGCAGTGGTGGTTTAGGTCCAAATAGTATCGCTTGAGCCTATCTTGGCCAGCTCATTTGCTGCATCGTTGCCCAGCGAGTTGCTGTGTCCTTTTATCCATTGCAGGGTTACACTATTCGTGGTTGCAATGGATTGGAGTGCATTGTGGCATTCCAATATTAGGACAGAGGTAATTGTGTTGTTTTTTAAGGATTAAAGCACCGATGCACCGTCTGAGAAGATCTTTATTTTAAAAATCTCTGACGTCTTTGGTTGCAACTGCTTGTTCTGCTCTGGTGATACCGATACATTCGGCTTGGAAAATTGTGTTTAACTTATCTAAGGTATTTGATATTGAAATGTTAAGATCATTAGAGAAGACCATATGAGAACCATATGAGGTATTGAAGCCGTCCGTATACATCCTAACTTCTTTGATGCCGCAGTGAGTTGGATGTCGTAACTTCTATCGAACACATGGTGACCTGAAGCGTTGTCCATGGGCGCCTCAAGGAGTGGTATTTCCTTCAAAATCCCCTGCAAAACTTTTGTTGAGTGTGTTGTTTCTGTATTTACTTTCCATAGCCCGTTTGATCTTAGTCTTTAGGCTGTTGCCTGAGCTTCCTCCTTTATGACCAGATCCAGAGGTCTTACATTCAAAAGATACTCTAACGCTGCTGATCGAGTTGTTCTCATGTATCCAGTAGCTGCTAAACTAGCTAAGCGTTGCAGACTCTGGAGTTTCTTTTTCACCGTGGTCAGCTGAGTTCTGGGCATTCACTATACAACTGATCCGTAGGTAATAGAAGATCTGATGACTGACGTGTATGTATAGCCAGAGTGTAATCTTTGGGTTAAACCCCCATCTCTTACCAACTAGTCTCCTACACTGATTAAAAGCTATACAGGCCTTCTTTGTTTTGGCCTCAAAGTGACTCGCCCAGTTCGATTTGTTTTCTCTCACTCTAATGATATCATCATCTGCCTAGCCTTTTCCCAACTACACACATCAAAAGTGTCTAGGGATCAAGCATTTTTATGCGGATTTCTTGAGATTGAGATGTGGCTTTGTAATAAATGTATGATTTTATAAATTTATATGGATCCTTTTTGGTGCATTTCATAATTTGAATCAGGAACTGTGAATCAAATTCGAGTAAAAGATGAAAATCAGCTGTCAATATTTTCCCTATAAAAACATACAACGCATTGAAGACATTATTAGTGCTACTGTTTCCCTACTACTGATTAAAACCAACGTTATTATGGAGCGGCGACGTCATTTAAGCAGGGAAGAAATGCTCAGAGCCGTGGGAATGATAGAAGCTGGTTCCCGGCAACGTACTGTGGCTTTAGCTCTGAATACAAGTCAGAGTGTTATCAGTCGACTTTGGACACGTTACCGAAGCACTGGTACCGTGGCTGAGCGCCATGGAGGACGGTATCGCTGCACCACACGGAGACAAGACCGATACATTCAAATCTTAACTCGAAGAGCTCCAACAATAACCGCCATGATGTTAGCCGTGAGGCTTCATCACTCTTCAGGGAACTTAATTAGCGACCAAACAGTCAGAAACCGCTTGCATGAAGTGAACCTTCATTCCCGAAGACCGCTACGGGTACCACCTATAGCAATGCACAATCGTAGGATTCGATATCAACGGGCTCTTGAACACAGAAATTGGGCAGAAGAACAATGGCGTTTCGTGTGCTTTTCTGATGAGTCTCGTTTTGGTATGAGACCGGATACAAGACGTATACGACACTGGAGAACCCCTGGACGCCAACAGCGATTAAAATCCTGCCAGGAAGTCCATCCTTATAGTGGTGGAACCATCATGGTATGGGCGGGTATTTGGATCGGCGGAAGAATTGAGTTGATTTGGATCAGAGGCAACCTCAACGCTCAAATTTATGCTGAGACGATTGTATCAGACGTCATCGCTCCTCTACAAGTGCAAATCGGTCCCTTATTTCAGTTAATGCATGATAATGCACGACCGCACACCGCAAGAGTTGTAAGACAGACTCTCGCCGCAGCTAACATCAATGTCCTGCCCTGGCCTGCTCAGTCGCCAGACTTGAACCCGATTGAGTATGCATGGGATATGCTACAGAGAAGAGCTCTGCCGAATATGGAGGGTATCCAGTCGCAAGAAGACCTTTTTTTGTTGTTGCAACGAACATGGGCGGCCATTCCACAGCGTGATTTGGATGAACTCATTTTGAGTATGCCAAACCGATGTTCTTGTGTTGTTAGTGTTCGCGGTAGAAACACGGATTATTAATTGTTTAAGTTACCCAATAAAATTTTAAAGAAAACTTTTATTTCAGTCTTTTTTTCGAACTTTAATGTTAGTGGTTCAAATGTCAAAAATCCCTTTATTAGGAAAATGGCAAATTTCTTTATTAATGCAAAGGTGACTTGGTTTATCGTTACTGTGACAAACGAAAACACTTTATTTGATGAATCCTTAAAGAAAATTTTAATTAATATCAATCAGGAGAAAAGTTATTGCAAAAATATATGTTGATCCCTAGACACTTTTGATGTGTGTATATTGGGGTCGGCTTCCAGTCTAACCAGCTGCAGCTGAGTACCAGTATTTTACATGGAGCGACTGCCTATCTGATCTCCACAACCCAGTTAATACTAGGTAATACGATACCCTTTGGTAAGACTGGATGTCAGACTATCAGGTCACTGACTACCCGTAACGACAGCCAAAGATCTATATATGGCATCCGGGACCAACAGCTTAACGTGCTTTCCGAGGCACGGAGGAAACTCGGTATGTAATAGGCGGTCACCCATCCACAGATCGACCTAGGCAAGCGCAGCTTAACCTAAAGATCGACCCGAGTGGCAGTTCTTATTAAGCCACGAGCTCCTCTCACTCTAATGATATAGCCTTTGTAAATTAGCCGCCGGGCGAGTCCGGGTGATCGGGCAATAATTGTACCGGAGTCGGATATTAATATTGTGCACTTGCTCAGCGTATGCGAGCTGTTCGAGTCGCTTAAATACCAATGTTTCCACGTATCTATTGGAATGATGAGAGGAACTAATTCTCGAGTTTTAACTGTTCAAGTGGGTAATGATAGTTTTATTTAAACTTTATGCACAAAAGTGGTACATAGGTTGGCTTAATGCTACGAGGCATTCTCCACCAGTACCCTAATAACGAAGTTGTCTTTAGGTCGAACCGCCCGTTTCAATCCGATTGTGACGTCATTGGTGACTTGTTCGGGTCATGGATGCCGTACAATCATAGAAATGCTCAAGATTAAGGTGTTAAATAAGATAACTTTGTTAAAGGGTACACAAGTAAAAAGTTTTCTTACATATCATTGGGCACGCAACAGACTATAATGTTTTTTTGGGAACGTCGCTTTTAACTGATAGGGTAAAACCTCAGATGGCGATTTAAACATAAAATGGCTTTAATTATAGGTGTATCCAGAAAGAAACATTTGACATTTTGTATTTAATATTTTCGACGTCATCTTAGACGTCTACTTAATTCTAACGTTGCTGATCTGATTTGACCATTGTTTTATACCATGTTATGTTGTTTCACGGTGTGGACTCTCCGTTGATCGTTGAGTACATCAAATAGGAATAGGATCAGATGTATGACGCCGAGTCCGAGATGACTGTGCCCGTAATGGTTTGATCGAACCTGTACTTCTACCCATTTCATCTGATTCCCGCCTGGCACCGCACCGCTCCGTCACGCCCTCTAGCGCTGTTTTTGTTCTGAAATTCAGTATTTCTCGTTTATTGAAATAACACCCGATGATTGCTAATTGCGTTTGTCTGAGCTCGAACAGCTGTCGCGACTCATTCAATTAACCAATCAACGCTATTTGATTTTTCATTTTGATTTAAGAATCTAGCAGTCTGGAATGACAGTATTTTAACTATAGATAATTTTAACTATAGATAATTTTAACTATAGATAATTTTAACTATAGATAATTTTAACTATAGATAATTTTAACTATAGATAATTTTAACTATAGATAATTTTAACTATAGATAATTTTAACTATAGATAATTTTAACTATAGATAATTTTAACTATAGATAATTTTAACTATAGATAATTTTAATTCAAATTGTAATTAAAGTTCACTGTGAACTTGTTTGTCTCAGATGTGATAGTTTTTAATGAAATATCACGAAACAGAGCATTCACCTTGTCGTTTTATACTGAGTTGAGTTCTCTGTCAAGTAGTAGGTACTGAAGATATTATAAATCGTATACCTGAGCGAGTTGTTTCCCCTCCACTCATAAATCGGGTCACATTTGTCGCTTGTTTTAAACGCCCATTTAGATTAATTTTCCCGCATTAAGATTACCTTCCATTGCGCGCTCGCGTCGTAAACGTTTGTCGCGCGACATTAGCGGCGCGGCGATGTTCCCGTCACTCGGGACGACGCGCTCTGCTTGAATATCTTTCCACCCCATAAAGCGCTGTAACGCCACAAATTGAATTGCTCCGCGTTGTTCGTCGCGCGATTATGACGTCACGCGCACGTGCAAGTGACGTCACATTACACGCTCGTGCCACAGTGCCCCCGTGACGTGTGCGCAACCGCTCAGTTTATTACACCAGTGCATCTCGCGTCAAATCACAAAGTACGCGCAATTATAAATGGCAAATGTGGCGTAGTCAGCACAGCGAAAGCTTCGCAAATATTGAATTCTAGTCGTACGTATTGGAAATTGTAGAGGGAATTTCGCACTTCAGTTACGATACCGGAAAACTCACTCCAAGTAACATCGAACACGAGAAGCTATTTTAAAGCAAAACTTTCCCGCGGGAGTGCTCGGGACTCGGGACTTGGGACCTCGGAACTGTACAAGTCATTTGTCAAAAAATAATAAACGTCACATTGTCTCGGATTTATAATTTGTTGAGTCGATACAAATTGCAATTTCGTCAGTCGGTCGCCAGTCGGAGCCAGAACTTGGGACTTATTGGTTGGCACAAACTTATGTTTGGTGGGCTGGTGGGTCGTTTACATTGCGCTCTACTCGATCCACTACTCGACTCTTCGAAAACCTACTTGATAAGTTTTAATTAAATAAGTTCTCGAATGGCGGCGGGATTCTTACGAATTCAATTTATGCAAGCAGTTTCACCAAATAAAAACTGAAATTGGATTAATTAGGCAAATAAAGTTGACGGCGGAGTTGAACTGAAAGCTTTCTATTACGTGTGGGGAATGTCAGTAGATTAACTGAACTTACATAATGTCGGCTCAATGGTACTTTACGGTTCCACTGTTTTAGGTTGGTTACAATTGTTACATTTTGTCAAACGTGTCGAATGTCGATATAAGTCAGCATTTGGTCGAGTGACTGGCTCGAGTACTGGACCGCGCTCGAGTTACCCTCCGCTGAAATATGACGACCCGCGCAGGAATTCCTTCGACGGGGCAAATACAAAATTAAATTTGTAAATGGACCCTTGCTGCTAGAGTTACCATGCAAAATTCGGGTGTTTCGTCATTTCCTATTTTATTATGAATCCTTTTTTATTTCTTGGCACATAATAGGAATATCGTTTGATACCCTTTTAATATTTCGTTTATTAACACTAACTTCTTTTTCAACGAAAACTCAAATAAATGTAATCAATTCAATTCTTTTTTTTAACTTCTTTTTCTGGCAGGTTTAACAATACCTAACCATTAACAAATTTTCAAAATATTTATATGATAACCAGTAGACCACACTTCCAATGTACAGTAATGTACAACCCGCATCCTATTCTCTGGCCAGCCCTGCATCGTGCGAGGTTGCGTCTCTCGACGCAGCTGTTTACTTATAGCAATTAACAGCTGCAGAGCAAGAAGCAAAGAATTCGCTCCATTCGCTCGCTCCACTAACGCAATTAAACGCTTTGTAACGCTCCACAGCGCAGTACTACGTATTGTGTTACGTGCTACATGTTAGTGTTACGTTTACGGAACCAAATAATACAGCAATAGGAATATTTACGTACATTGTTAAAATATTTACAGTTACTTTCAATTATGTTTTCGGTCGAATTGCGTCAATATTGCATGGTATTGTGTTGGGTGCGGTTTTCAGTGGAATTTAAATATTTTCTATGTCTGATTTGAATAATTGATTTGCCTAATACTCGTAAGATTGACTGTGAATCATAATTTGAGTGTGGAATAAAATGGTGGAAGGCTTAGAGGAGATAATGCTCAACAACAATCGGAAGTCAATCTGTTACAATAGAATGCACACAATGCTGGATAATTGCAGTTTGGTTGGCGCTGGCGAGCGGTTCCACTCGCAACGCGAAATAATTTGATCATAAATTAAAAATTAAGCCACAGCGCCGTCCGACATGGCCCAGCTCGGCTAAACTCGGCGTTACTCGTCGATATTCGGCTATGTTCGGCTTCACTCGGTGCTCAACTGAGTTAAGTTTCATTGCTCATTTGGCGAATTGAGGGCTGGTTTACGACACCAGCCCGAATAGCCGCGCACCTCTTATGCCTAATCTTTATGTTCGAATAAAACGAAACACTAAACGTGGCTGGGTACCTACGGGGGGTGTACGGGGGTTAGAGGAGGGGACGCAGGTAAGTAGCTATATAGGCAATACATCAGCCATGCGATCGGAATTAGTTCTCGTTTATGACCGAGAGCTGTATTACACTCGTCGATAAGATTCCTTTGATTGTTTACTACATCCGTCATTTTATTTGTAAGGTTGCCCTATTGAAAGGGATGTCGTGAACTATACTACACTTTTGCGCTGAGTGAATGTAAAATAGAATCAATCGATATTGCGGACGGCGCGTGAGAGACAGAGATTATATAGTTAATATAATCGTATATTTACTTTAATTTTGTTGATTGAAATTTTTCATGATATTTTGCTTAAAGCTATGTAATGTTATTATGAAGTTCGAAATTCTAGCTATTCCAGAAGATTCAACTTTTGCCTCAAATGGATTACCATAGGTTAACTACATTTTTGTTGAGTAGTTTTTTGTAAACTCAGGCAGTCTCATGACCTTTGAAAATGATATAAACACATGAACAGTTTTTAAAGTTTTCAGTTTCATTTGGACTATTTAAATAAACGATTAAAGTTTAAAATGGTCGAAACTGTCATGATAACCAGACTAGATCGTTTCAAGCGATAGTTTTATGTTTACGGTTATTTTTATTAACCCTTTAGTTTAATGTGACTGAATTAATGTTTAAACTAAATGTTTATAACACCCGCATAAACGTAATTTATCGTAGTATTTTTTAAAGTTTAATATAAAACTCAGATGTTAATTATATGTTACACAGAGTGCATAAACTTCATATTCACAGAAGCTGAAAAATGTCAAATAATTATTAGTATTAGATAGTGAAACAAATCTTTGTTTTAATTATTCAAAAATATCCAGATATAAAAGGATTATTTTTTATGTATTAGCCTACTTTAACACATTTATATGATTTATGAAAGTAAAAGCTGAAGACAATCCATTGAAGAGACGCAGATTAAAGAGAATGCATTCAAGTTCACAGACTAACCAACACACTAACAGTATTATTACTCTGTGACTACATTCGTGCGGCAACAAGTCACATCCGAGGCGAACCCCCGATGAACAATAAACTTGTCTTTGTCTGCGTTCATTAAATGAGACCGCCATGCAGAGGTTGTAGTCGAGTGTGTGATTGTTTCATGCGGGCGGTTAGACTTGATTTGAGATATGTCGTCTCTTCATCACTTAAGTCTGTCTAAATGCTGAAGAAAATTACAGTGAATCATGTGACAACCGCTACAATAGGGTAGCTAACAAAAAAATCGAATTGTAAATAAAATAAATAAAATCATATTTTTTTCTATTTTCACGTAAACGAACAATAAATACGATACAGTGCTTCGAAAACTCGTGTGACTTCATATTCTTAGACATTAGTATGAAAGTTTTAGCGGTCAGTGTCGTCACAAGCCCCCACTCGAATATGAAACGTTTTATCTTCGTCAATTTTTATTGATTTGATCAAACAAAAAATACGTATTCAAGATTTTCGATTATCTAACAGACGGACTTATTATAATCATATTTTCTTTAGATATGTATATAGAAACATCCCTATTTATGGTGTGTTGTGGATTATACCCTAGGCAGCAATAGACATATTATGGTCTGATGTGGTTTTACAAAACTGGTACTACCATCCCCATATTCCCAAGTGAGTTGAGATTCTTTCTATAAAACGAATATGTGACGAAAAATAAAAGTTACTCAAGAATATTAGTAAAGCGATACGTATAATATAAGAGAAGTATTTGTAAATATTAATGTCGTCGGTTACTTGCTACAATGCACGCAGTGTTCATTAGGTGGAGCAGTAAAGTGCGCACCTATGCTTTCAATTACGTCTTAGGTTTGGTTGCGTAGTCAGCGAGGTTAAGGCACTAACAACGCCGAAACTAGCGCACACACATCTTATTTCTTTTACTCTAAAATCACATGAAATTTGAAAATCACTTTTCATAATTCTAGACTTGATAAATTAGGAGAATTACTTATTACCCCCATAAGTGGCCACTTTTACCTTTAATCAGTAATTCTCTTAATGTATCAAGTCTATAATCATGAAAGGTGATTTCAAAAATACTACAGGTTATTTACTAGCTTGATAGTGTTTTGAATTTTTCAAATTTGATGTGATTTGAGAGTAAAAGTAATAAGATACGGGTGGCGCTAGTTTCGGTGCTGTTACCCATCCACGGATCAACTGCCGCTCAGCTTAAGCTGAGCGGCAGTTGATCCGTGGATGGGTGATCATTTCTCATCTCTCGAGTTTACAAATCTATAGTGTCACTTTTAATTTAGTAAAATGTTTATAAAGATGTGGTTCCATCGAATTGAAGCGAGGTGCCTGCTACGCAGTAGCAAGGTGCCGGCTACGCCGTAGCACACGGATAGCTACGCCGTAGCTAGCTCTCGTAGTGGATTGTTTCGTATTTTCAGAAAAAATCTTTTTGTGAATAAAGGTTTGATCAAATATGTAGGGACTAATTGCAGATGCAATCCCAGACAACAAAGTCTGACAGGTAACATTAACTGAAGTATCTGTCAGTGTCCGTAGCCACTCTGCGTTTCAGTTGACCGGACCGTAAGTCCAAGCCTTCCTCAGGCTCTAATACCCATGCTTCATTGTATAGTCTCCGCTGTCAAGTAAATTGGGCCAAGTGTAAGTTAAGTTTGTCCCGTTACGGTCATAATGTGAACGGATAAGTTAGAGGAGTTAGGGTGCCAGATGTTAGTATCGTAATTAATTGTTACACATGATGCGGTGCATGCGTACCCCATAACCATAAGTTTTTGAAACTACGGAGAGGACTCATTAAGTAAGATCTTACAATCGTACTCAAACTTATACAACACAAAGAGGGTCTAAAAAGAACCTCCCTGTACTTAATAATAGCGACTTGTTATTGATTTTAAAGAGGACTTCGATAAGCAGAAGGACAGCAAAGATTAACTAAATAACTCTCCTTTTGGATTTCGCCGCAGTCGGGTAAAAAGGGGTTTACAAATGAATGTACAATAATTTTAGTTTATAACATGGTGATTGCTATACAACTTTATTTCATTGAATGTATTTTGAGAAACTTTTTGTATTTTAATACTGTATTCCAATACGTTTTGAAGAGGTTTCAAATGTTGCATAAAAATAACTCGTGGAGCATCCCTGAGCACTGAGCAGTACTTACTCACACCGTTCGAAGTACTCACGGCTAAACATCGTAAACTACAGTTTACCGTTCATACTCAAAGTGTGGCTTTACGCGCTATTAACTTTTACACGCAATCATAACAACTAACTTTATAAACAAATAAATATAAACGTTACTTGCAGTATGAGACCGTTTCCTTTTATTAATAATTGCAGTGTTACGAGCTGGTCCCGGGGTCCGGGGGGTCTGGGGTCCGGGGGGTCTGGGGTCCAAGGGTATGGTTACTACCAGCATCGAGTATTGACTCAAATTGTACAGTAAATGTAGGTAATATCCTTTTCACAATTTTATTGTGACTGTAAGTTAGGAGTTTGATTTAAAAAAAAATGTTTCTTTCAGACCTTGATCCGTATGATGTTAGTAACACACACTGCTTATAAACTATGTTAGTAACAAATGGAATAATAGATTTTTAAATAATGCTCAATTCTTATATCGGCTGCATTCACCTGATGCACCGGGTATTTGTGCATGGACACGTACCCAATGCGCCATAATGCTGCAGCACGGCTTTTTACTAATGACCTTTAGGATGTCAATTCCGTTTCCACGCACTCTGCGCATCATTAGTTAAGGCGTCTAGTAAGTAAACGATATTTACAATATAGATGCACGAGGCAACACTGGTAGTTCACAAGAAGGACGTAAAACAGTAAGTGTAAGTGTACGCGCTGCTGAATGGGTCGCACACACCTTGAATGAAAGTCACGGATAGCCAAAGATGACTGTTTATTGAATATATTTAACTACCGCGTAACTAATGCTATAATGTGTGAATGAGTACCGCTGTGTATGATCGCTGATTGTGAACTGTCGCCTTAAACTATAATTTGTGCAAGGTGACGGAAAAGTGCTGATGTATGCAATCCGCGCGTGGCATGTACGATGCATGACTCGTACAGTAAGTATTTATTGGTGATGTTTTAAAGGTCAGATACGCAGTACTCGTACCCACAAGTATTCTATACTTTCTACCTACCCTCATGGTCAAAAGGCTTGAGTTTATACATGTCGACATAATACACCTGTCCGTTTATACATTTCTACATAAAACACCTGTCCGTCCTCCTGTCCTATAGACACTGCGAAGGTGCTCTCGGGGATTACTACAAGAGAGTGAACATCGAGTATTCCCTCAAGCCCACACGTTGATATGACGGACGCCTTGTAACGGGAGGCTGCGATGCATCAGATAAATCTGTCTGCACGACAAGGCGACAAGGTGGCTCACGTGTCGCCCCTATCCGATTGGGAAAATAACGTTATGTACCGGAGCCGGATTTGGTGACGTCGCCCAGAGACGGGTAGGATATAGGGGCAGTGTGTTCAACTGAACTTTTTACTTTGTTTGGCAGTCTTGGCATATTTTGTTTAATAAATTTTCTACAAATTGAATATTGGCATGGCGTATAGCATGGCAGGACGTTTATATAGAGTACAAAACTACCAGTGGTCATCATTAACCTTCAATCAAATTGTGAGACATGTGCAGCCCTAGCGTAACTGTAGGACGATTTAGGCTAACCATAACGCCATTCAAATATCAAATGAATAAGAGAAATGCACTGTTATGTTGTTGTTACAAAGATGATACGCATAAATATATAAAATGAGAACAATATCATCGTCATCATCATCAACAGTCTATTAATGTTCCCACTGCTGGGACACAGGCCTCCACTCTTTGTGAGGGAATGGGTTAGAATCTACCACGCGAGCCCAGTGCGGATAGGTAGATGTCTTCGAATTTTTGGTTCTACGACATTCCGGTTTCCTCACGATGTTATCCTTCATCGTTTTTGAGAGCAGAGATGATGAAATAAATTACACAAAGTAATGCGCCTGTCTGGGTTCGAACCCTCGACTTACTGTTCGGAAATCGGGGCCGCCCCCACTGTTCAAAAGATGAAAGAAGAGATTTACCAATGAGAACAATAATTATATAAAATTAAAAATAAGTGTTTTATAAAAATATATACTTTTCACTTCCAACATAAAAATATTTGACCCTGTAAACAACAAACACTGCTAATAAAATAAAAGTTCAGACATGTTTTCACATACTGCTATGTGCACTAGCTCTGGAATTACATTTTGTTGACGACAAAGTACAAATAGAAAAGGTTTGCGATACCGACATTAAATCTTATCGACCATAGGTACATATTCCAGAAAAAAAACATAATACCTAAGTATGTTTTAACTGGTGATGATGGTGGTGGTGGTGGTGGTGGTCCATCTTATATTATATAGCTATACTTCCAATATTTGGGACAACGTGAACATAGCCATTTGGTTGCTACCCGGTGCACATTGTGTAATACGATAATCATGTCATTTCACTTTATGACGTCGCTAAGACACGGGCACGCAGAGTACGTTCAGGTTCTTGTTAAAAAAAAACTGTGATATTTCTTTAGCTTCTCTACATTAATTTGAGTGCTACAAGAGTTATGAGGGTGACTATGCAGAAAGTAATGTAACAAAAGTTGAGGCACAAAATTGTCTGTACAATTTACTATGTACCCGTTCAGGGAGTGTCTCGACCCTCTCGCTGCGTCCCTCAGGGCTGGTGACTGCTGCAGACTGCGCAGTCGCTGGGAGGGACTCGCCTCTCCTTGCAACGAAGCTAGACGGAGGAGACTAACTTAATTTTGTCCTCGGAGGATAAAATTGCTAAGTTTTTGTAAATACATTTCGTATTTTAGGAAGTTGGGATAACGATGCACGGCAGCAGCCACATCTTTTACGTCAATTTAAATATAATTCAATAGCCTTGAATTTTGCAGTACATCAGCCTAGAAAGTATTTTTGTAATTTTTCAACAAGCCTTGTTAATAACTACTAACAACATTTAAGCATAACTGGAGAAATTTGGGTGTAATAGTGAGTACCCTTTGCCTAACCTCGGGGATTAAAGGCGTAATGCTATGTTATATTATAAAACAAAAGTAAACCACATGGCTATTTTTGCTAAAAAGCCCATCAAAACGGAAAGGAGACGAAGCCAATTAAATTATATTGCATGAGTTGTGAACACTGAACAATAGCTCAAATAAATATAAGTAAAGGCGTGACCTTACCAGCGCAGTGCATCAGATCAACAATCGCCGTCAATTGGACGCGCGGCATCCGGCGCCCGGAGCTTGACCCACTAGGGCTGACAGTGACGTGCTGACAAAGGGACCAAACTGATAAATATCTGTTGTCTTCTCACATGACATGCACGTTGGTGATGACAGAAACTACGAAACGCCACCTGTTACGATTCGTGCGTACTGCTTGTAGAATCATCTGGTCATACACACATGCCGATAGCGATTATGAACCTTACCTGACCACCCTCTGGTATTCTTCCACTATATTTTTTCATTAAAGTACATACAGCTAAGAAGACCGTAGGTACGCCTTATATATTTCTTCACAACTTACAACCTCACATCGACCAAAAGTATTTCCCACGTCTAGTACCTATTCAGTAAGCCGGAAAGTGGAGCCGTCACTTCAAGACGATCTACTTTTCAGTTAACCAACTAAACCTGAAGCGCGACAACCCTGCTACAGCGCTGTAAAGCGCAGGAAGCGAGCCGCTGAATGTGACTCAACCGTCGCGGAAAAAATATATTCGACGCGAGGGAAACGCTCTTAACGTATCTACCTCTCTTAGTAATATTTTTATCATAAATGTGTGGAGAGAAAATAATTCATAGAGAGGTTTAGAAACTTTAGATCCAGTTTCACTGCATATCATTAAATGCATTCTGACACGTACAATTTCAAACGGTTGACAGAAATGGAACGATATTTTGAAAATGTAGTTTAGCGTCGCACGTAAATAGTGTGTCAAGTTTTAGGGCCTAATTTCGTTCAAATTATAACATTGAAAACCATTTAATGTCAGTATTTATTTGACTTTTCTATTTAGTTCCATTCAACTATTTGTTGTTAGATGTTGAATCTTGCACTCCAGTAGTTGCCCTTATTTACAACAGCGGCAACACGCGCCGCTAACGCGCGCTCAATATAGTGTCACAACAAATTGATTGCTTCAATTGTACTTTAAGTGAATTCACACGGGCCGCATTTTGTAAAATTAGTCTAGATTGTTAGTTATTATTGAAGAATTATTATGGTAATTATTGATGTTTACGTTCTTAATTAGTCTAGATTGTTAATTGTATGTCTCAGTCATTGGTAAACTTTAACTATAACTACACTGTTGTATTGGGTTAGCCTGTAATGATAGTGTGTGTTTTAAATAAAAAAATAAATAAAAAAATTATATGCTGTTTGCAAGACATTTATGTTAAGTTATTACAATCCATTTTATATAAACGTCGGTTCTATATCCCAAGCTTACATACGCAAGTATATAGGTGTGATAAAAGTAAACAACAAAGTAGCACGAGTAAATTAGGTGGCTAATAGATATTGATGAGCCCCCGCGATGATTCATCGAAAGGCTCACAAGGGGCTCATGGGCCATGGCTGCTGAGCGCTCAAACTTCGCAGCTCTTACATAATATATGTTATAGCATATCGGCGTATTACCTAAAACGTACGTTCGCCCAAAGGTCAAGGATTTACAACTTACTTCAGTGGTTTCCAGGAGTAAGACTTGAAAGCGTGCGTTTACGATGAGAAAATGTTCACCACCTCTTTTAGATGAGTGTCATGAAATGCTACTTTGTGACTGAAACTAGCAACAGTAAGACGCGAATATTCTGGTGTAGATTACAGTCATCCACATCAGAATATTGTTACGCCGGTCATCTAGAATCATCGAGAAACCTCGCTAATAACTGAGAAGTACGCGTGAATTCTAGTAGGTACCTAATTCCATTCTGTAGGTAGTTAGTCCGCCGCCCGTCGTCGCGGTACTTGCATTTTAATTTCGACCGTATGCCTACGGCGTAAAGTAACTTCTTCTTTGTTGGTTAATTTATCTTTAAGTTTATTTTTTTGTTAATGTTTTTTTCTGGATGCTTTATGGAATAGTAGCGAATTTTCTCGAATATCTTTTGTGTATTTGGGGTATAAAAGGACCGGGAGAGGACGAAGCGGGACAGTCTACTTTTTAGCGAGACAACGAAAGGTTCGAAGAGATATCAAGTGCGCTAAAGTGTTCAGTTGTGATTTGCGATTGTTTATAAGTGTTTTGCGAGTAATAAAGTTATTTCGTGTGTTCAATTGGTAGTGCTTTTATTTATCCCATACCCAGCTCGTAACAATTTGGTGTCAGAAGTGAGGGATAAATAATGCCGATTCTACCCAAGGACGACACGGATAGTATCCGTACTAGGAGTCAGCGACAACAAGGCATGGACAAAAGGCGATTTGGAGACTCCCCGACACAGACACCGGGCGGTGTCCAGGCTACGTCAGAGCCAGTCGCTGGCCCATCCGGAGCTACCCAGGCATTAGCGGCGCCTGACTTGTCTGCCTTAATGGGTCTGCTGCAAGACCAGGCTCGTCGTCAAGAGGAGCAGTCTCGTCGTCAAGAGGAGCAGGCTCGTCAGTTGCAGGAACAGATGCAACGGGACAAGGAGGAACAGGCTCGTCGTCAAGAGGAGCAGGCTCGTCGTCAAGAGGAGCAGGCTCGCCAGTTACAGGAACAGCTGCAACGTGATAAGGACGAGCAGGCTCGCCGTCAAGAAGAACAGATGCTCCTGATAAAGGATCTTCACGCATCAGTGGGCAAAGAGCTGAGCGTGATGAAGGAGCAGGTACAGCAGCACGACAACCGTATTGCAAAGGCCGAAATTCAGATCGCCGATGTGAAGAAGGCCTTGAGTGAAATTAAGGTTGGAGACGGGACTGTGGCTTCAGTGATTGCTGCACCTTCGGTGCGCGGGTTTAAAGTGCCGCCATTTGACGGAACATCTTCGTGGTCGGCCTATAAAATCCAATTTGAGGCCGTTATGAAGGCGAATGGGTGGACCAAAGCGCAAGCCATGACAGCGCTCACCTTGGGTCTCCGAGACCAGGCCCTTACCATTCTTGAGGCACTTGGCAAGGATGTGACCTACGAACAGCTGCTGGAGGCGTTAGAGTCTAGATACGGCGACGCGCACCTGGAGCACGTCTTTCGTGCCAAATTAAAGGATCGTGTTCAACGTAGTGCCGAGAACCTACAGCAGTGGGCACTGGAAGTGGAAAAGCTGGTTCGCAAAGCATACCAGTCCGCCCCTGCACTTATTGATGGAAATCTGGTTCAGGCGTTTGTAGATGGAATACGCGACTTGGAAGTTAGAGTTGCTGTGAGACTTGGTCACCACGAGACGCTGAAAGACGCCTTGGCCCATGCTTTAGAAGTGGAGGCAGTGAGGCAGGACCACCGTACGCACCGCGTCAGGGAGGTTGTCGCGTCAACTGTACGCGACCGCCCGCAAGGTTACAGCCCTAGGTGCTTCACTTGTGGAGAAAAGGGTCATCTTCGGTCAAGCTGCCCTAAGCGCAGCTCAGCAAGAGAGGATCAGCCCCAACAAGGAAGGGTGGCTGAAGTGACTACCCAGCCACAGCAGGGAAACGAGTAAATGCCAGGACTGGGGGGCGGGTGCTGGCTGGTTTTGAAAGAGCCCCGAGGATCTCGATCTCACAAGCACATGACGGGAACAGCTTGACCATCAACGGCGAAGTCAACGGAACTCCATGCAAACTGACGTTGGATACTGGAGCTTCTCACACGGTCGTCAATTCTCACCTGGCAAATCGGTTTCTTGGGGACTACTTCAATAACCACGACCGTATACAATTGCTAACAGCTACCGGTCAGCACATAACCGTCCGAGGCAAGAAGGAGGTGGAGTTAAAATTGGGTGATAGAATTTACCGGCACAATGTCATCGTGGCCGACATAATGGACGATTGCATCTTAGGCTTGGACTTCATGCGGAAATATCGTTGTGAGATCGACATTGACCAAGGAGTGTTGAAATGTGGTTCCGAGGAAGTCTTCATGGAAGGTGCACCATCAGGGAATGTGTACTGCTTGAAGGAAATTGTTCTTCCTCGCAGATCAGAAACGATCGTGCCAATCAAGTTACCACCGAATTCTAGACACAAAGATCGGAGTGTTCTGATAGAAAGGGTGAACAATGACTTTCCATGGAAGATGGCACGAACTCTGGTAAAGGCCAACAACATCTCAGCTGTACGCATCCTGAATCCAAGTGATAAGGAGCAAGTGATTAAGAAGGGCACCTTGATCGGGACTTGCGAGGAAGTAGCTTGGATGCGTCAATTGCAAGATCTACCTACCGGAAATCAAAATCGTAGTGGAAAATTTGACGTGTCAACGCTTTTAGAAAACTGTCATTTGACTAAAGGAGAAATGGACAAGGCTAAGAAGATGTTACTTCAGTACGCCGGTATTTTCTCAACGAGTGATGCTGACATAGGAAGAACTGGACTGGTTCAGCACAGGATTAATACAGGCAACGAGTTACCTATCCGTCAGCGACCAAGGAGACTGCCAGTTGCACGGGAAAAAGAAGTGGAAACCATGATTGAGGGTATGGTGAAGGATGGTGTTATAGAGCCTTCATCCAGTCCATGGTGTTCTCCTGTGGTCCTGGTAAAGAAAAAGGACGGCAGTATGCGCTTCTGTGTGGACTATCGACGACTGAACAACGTCACGAAAAAGGACAGCTATCCACTGCCTAGGATCGATGACACACTGGATACGCTGACGGGAATGAAGTGGTTTACTACACTAGACCTGAAAAGTGGTTACTGGCAGGTAGAAATAGACCCAAAGGACAAGGAGAAGACTGCATTCTCAACAGGAAAAGGGTTGTGGCAGTTTAAAGTTATGCCTTTTGGATTGTGTAACGCTCCTGCAACGTTTGAAAGGCTGATGGAACAAGTACTTGCCGGATTGATTGGCGACGCTTGTCTTGTCTATCTAGACGACATAATCATTGTGGGCCGTACGTTTGAAGATCACCTTAGAAACCTCAACCGAGTGCTGTCAAAGATCCAAACAGCAAACCTGAAGTTGAGTCCGAAAAAGTGCTCATTTTTCAGAAAACAAGTAAACTTTTTAGGACACATAGTTTCGGGGGAAGGTGTTCAAACAGACCCAGAGAAAGTAGTCGCCGTCAAGGATTGGCCAGTTCCGAAAGACAAGACACAGGTCAGAGCATTTTTGGGTTTGTGCTCCTACTATCGCCGGTTTGTGAAGAATTTTGCTGACATTGCGAAACCTCTACACAAACTTACCGAGGAAAAGCAACAGTTTTGTTGGGACGAGAACTGCGACACCGCATTCCAAGAATTAAAGAGACGTCTGTGCAATACTCCTATTTTGGGATATCCTGACACTGAAAATGACTTTATAGTCGACACAGACGCAAGTAATACTGGAATTGGGGGCGTGTTATCTCAACGGAAAGGAGATCAGGAGGTTGTTATAGCTTACTTCAGCAAGTCTTTGTCTAAACCGGAAAGAAATTACTGCGTAACAAGACGGGAGCTGCTCGCCGTAGTGAAGACATTGCAGCACTTCAGTAAATATTTGTTGGGACGGAAATTCCAGTTACGAACCGACCATGCTGCATTGAAGTGGTTATTACAATTTAAGAATCCAGAGGGGCAAGTGGCGAGATGGATTGAACTACTGCAAGAGTTTGACTTCATAACCGAACATCGTAGTGGGAGAACTCACGGTAACGCAGACGCCTTGTCGAGAAGACCTTGTCCTGAAGACTGCAAGCATTGTGCCAGGCAAGAGACTAAGGAAGTAGTACCCGTGAGGATGCTTAGAATGGATCTCAGCGATGAATGGAAGGAGACCCTACAGAAGGCTCAGCAAAATGACTCTGATATCAAACCGATCTTCCAGTGGATCAAAGCTGGTGCTCCGAAGCCCAAGTGGAGTGATGTGGCTGCGATGAGTTCTATCACTAAGAGTTATTGGGCACAATGGAACAGCTTGGTGATCCAGGATGGAGTGTTGTGCCGTAAATGGGAAAACGCTCGAGGGGACAGCTGTCATCTACAAATGGTTGTTCCTAAAGCTAAGGTACCGGATGTTTTACGGCTGTACCATGATGGATGCTCAGGAGGCCATATGGGGGTAAAAAGAACTCTCCTGAAGATCAGAGAGCGCTTTTACTGGATCCACTGTCGAGATGATGTGGAGGACTGGTGTCGCAAATGTACCAGCTGTGCGGCTGTGAAGGGACCCCACACACGAAGCAGAGGTGCATTAAAAGTGTACAACGTTGGAGCCCCCTGGGAGCGGGTAGCACTGGACGTAGCAGGACCATTTCCAGAAAGTGATAGCGGAAACAAGTACTTCATGGTTGTCATGGACTACTTCACCAAGTGGCCAGAAGTCTTCGCCATTCCTAACCAAGAAGCCACAACAGTCGCAGATAAATTGGTTCAGGAAGTCTTCTGTCGTTTTGGAGTACCCTTAGAAATTCACAGCGATCAAGGGAGGAATTTTGAATCGCAAGTTTTTCAGGAGACTTGTCGATTGATGGGTACACACAAAACTAGAACCACCTCTTACCACCCACAATCTGATGGAATGGTGGAAAGATTCAACCAGACGTTGGAGAGATATCTGGCAAAAGTTGTGGAAAGCAGGCAAAAAGATTGGGACAAGCACATACAGCCGTTTCTTCTGTCCTATCGGAGTGCAGTTCACGAAAGTACGACTGTAACTCCAGCCTTCGCAAACTTTGGAAGGGAACTACGGTTGCCTGCAGATTTAATAACTGGAACTCCCCCTGATGTCCCACGCAGTGTAACGGATTACGCAAATGACCTGCGTAATAAGTTAAATGATGTGTATGAGCATATCAGACAATCCGCACAACAGATGTCTGAGAAGATGAAGACCCGTTATGATCGGAAGGCAAACAGTATGGGTTTTGATAAAAGTTCTCTGGTGTGGTTGCATAACCCAGTGCGGAGCAAGGGAAAGTCCCCGAAATTGCAAGCAAAATGGGATGGACCATACCGAGTTGTGACCAGGATCAACGATGTCACCTACCGAATACAGAAGGGTCCGCGAGGTGCGCCTAAGATTGTTCATGTAGACCGATTGGCGCGATATCACGGGACTAATGATGCTCGGGACGAGCATGTCTAAGGAGGGGGCAGTGTTACGCCGGTCATCTAGAATCATCGAGAAACCTCGCTAATAACTGAGAAGTACGCGTGAATTCTAGTAGGTACCTAATTCCATTCTGTAGGTAGTTAGTCCGCCGCCCGTCGTCGCGGTACTTGCATTTTAATTTCGACCGTATGCCTACGGCGTAAAGTAACTTCTTCTTTGTTGGTTAATTTATCTTTAAGTTTATTTTTTTGTTAATGTTTTTTCTGGATGCTTTATGGAATAGTAGCGAATTTTCTCGAATATCTTTTGTGTATTTGGGGTATAAAAGGACCGGGAGAGGACGAAGCGGGACAGTCTACTTTTTAGCGAGACAACGAAAGGTTCGAAGAGATATCAAGTGCGCTAAAGTGTTCAGTTGTGATTTGCGATTGTTTATAAGTGTTTTGCGAGTAATAAAGTTATTTCGTGTGTTCAATTGGTAGTGCTTTTATTTATCCCATACCCAGCTCGTAACAATATAATTAGACTTTTGACAATCTTTTTTGAAGTCTGAGGTAAACTGTAATTGCTCATAAAAAGATAAAAAAACACAATTCACCGTTACAGATTTCTGATAATATTATCAGCACACTGCATTTAATATCGCCAGGAATTCTGCGAGTTTAAACTAATAGATTATTTAAATCTGCCATAACTTACAGCAATCAATTCAAATTGATGGCTGCAGGGAATCAATGTTCCAGCCATAAAGAGCGCTTATATGGAGCATCGACACGGAGCAGAGCCGGGGCATTTACATATATTACAGGATTCAGGCGGTGACCTTGTAATGGCATCCGCAATTAATATAAAAAGCCCTTCGCCCTTCTAATGTGGAATGAATTGCTTCTGCCGAAGTCCGAAACGCCCTTTCTACCCGCCCTCAAAAAACTACTGGTTATCTAAACCTACCTTAACACCCACGTAATAAAGTGTACATTCCTATGGGTCAGCCGCAAGTGTAGAGTGGTCTAATACAGTGCTTTGACTTTTCACTCCATTTCACAAACGTTTTTATTATTGTAATGTTGGATCCTCGTTTTCCGTTAGTCACATTGCGGGAATAAGTTTAGTTTTATCTGTTATGTAGCGGAGCTCGTTTTTAAGGGACGTACGCAATGATGGCGGCGCTTATAGTATCGCGTGAGATAATCGCGGGTCCGACTGCCAACTACTGATAACAGTGAAAGGGCTTCGAAAATTGTTGTAGAAGGGGGCTTAAAAATCATGGATTATATCAATTTAATGCATAAACATTGCCGTGGTATCAGATTACGGTGGTTGTTATAATAGGGGTGCGTTTAGTAAGCCACCATAAATGTTAAAACATAACTGTGTTTTAAACTACAAATGAGTTTTGTTAACTGACTGATACTATCTGCACGCCCAAGTCATTCAGCTTTTGATTATGCGCTTAGTTTTACTTTTGCATGAAGTTTTAACAATAAGAAAACAATTAACCAATATGAGAATGACTTTTGTTGTGATTCATATACGTCAAGCAATCTTTCAACCTTTATTAGAAACTAGCTGACCCGTGTAACTTCGTTTCCGTCTCATAATATAGCTTATAACCTTCCTCGATAAATGGACTATCCAACATAACCATATTTTGTTCAATTCCAACCAGTAGTTCCTGCGATTAGTGCGTTCAACCAACCAAACAAACAAACTTTTCAGCTTTATAATATTTAATATGTACACTATAGTGAAGATTCCATAGATACTTCATTTGAACGTGTGAGAACTATGTCTGTACTTTAGCCTCGAGACGGATACAACTAAACCCCCCAGTAGTGAATAAAACAATAACCCTAACACTCCGTAATATCAAAGGAATGTGTGGCCAATTAAATCCGTGACGGTTGTAATGTGCGACACGGGGTCTGCCCGGGCGGCGGGCGTGATGAAGGGTTAACACGAACCCTGCCGATGAGGGTGGTGTGACACGAAACAAAGTGGCGGAGGTTGACAAGGATGGGTGGCACGATGATAGGTGACAGGAGCTACACGGAAGTTATTAGTCGCTAACATGTTATTAGTTTAAGTGGTCGTTAGTGTAGAGTACTGGATCAAACTGATCTTGATCAAAGATTGCGTGCTGAAAGTAACAATGCGTATACAACGTTTTATTTTGAACATATTAATCCCGGGGGTTGATCCGGTGCAAGAAACACTATCGATTAGTAAAGACAAAATTAAAAAATAAAGTGCTTAATTTCCGTATGTTTCCATATATTCGACTGATGAATATGAGGTCCTGCATCTATTCTCGGGTCAGGCAAAGTGTTATTGTGTTTATTGAGCAAGAATTTGTTATTAGCAGCCACGTTGTCTGAATTGTTCCAAACTTTATTACATGTGTCTTAAACATAACTAGAATTTCATAAATATTTTGTCAATGACGATGATAAGCAGGTTGCCAAGCTACATAGCCTGGCCCACCTCCGCGAAGTCGCACGTCTGTCGGTCTTCTACAGACTGTACTTCGGAGAATGTGCGCAGGAGCTCCACGGGCTGATTCCACCATCTCCCTTCTTCAATCGTGCTGCAGGTTATCACCCATACCTTGTCGATGTTCCACACATTTGAACGAAGCGCTTTGCTAAGTCCTTTATTATGCGCACTGTCAAGGAGTGGAACTCCCTGCCTGCGTCGGTTTTTCTGAGTCCATATAACCCCAATATATTTAAGTCGCGAGTGAATAGGCTTCTTCTGGGTAAGCTTGTTTCAGTCAAGAGCAAGCTAATTTATAATAAAAAAAAAAACATAACCGAAGATGCTCATCTTTGGGCGTCTGTCAATACTTATATTTTCCATTAAATAATTTCCTATTTTCTAAATATACCAGTAACATCAAATCAGTCCTTTGGTTATCTCCGCCATTCGCTTTTATTATACTTCTCCATCAGTCGCCACTCACGGTCATGCAAGGTCAACACAACATGCGATATTGTCATCTGGAGCGAAGGGAAACATGCTAAATGTGTGAAGTATACACACACCCACACACACACATACACACACATACACTGACACACACATACTGACATCATATGCAGAAGAACCATAATATGTTGAGCAGTATGGCCGAGATCTGTAAACGTTACAGTTACTTCGTGCTTTCTTTGGATTTTTTTCCGACTCTATGCTATCTTATGCTGAGGAGAGCAGCGGTGGCCCAGTGGTGGCGGCCTCGTCTTAGGAACAGTAACTGGGGGGCCCGCGTGGTAAATTATAGCCCGTCCTTCTCATAGAAAGGAGGCCTGAGTCCTGGGACTCAGGCCTCCTTCACTGCTGGCAGTGGGAACATTTATAGGCTGATGATGAAGATGCTATCTTATGTCGTTTGTAGTTTTATAGTGACAGGAATAACGCTTAACTGTGGTGTTGGCTGACAAGTACAATATTGTAGTTCTTGGCCTTAGATTTGTTGTTTATTAATGAACTTAAATTAATAAACAAGAGGATGACGTTATTGGAGTTATAATCACTCGTTGTTCCTACTTGTCTTGTTATGGTAAACTTCTTTACAACAGTCATAAATTCAGTGTCTATGAATTTGTGTTGGTCCTTCTGTACGCGAGCATGCATGTTGCTTCGTAACAGCACATGGCTCGGCATCGCCATCTATTACCGCTCACACATATTACCATCGATCCGGAAATTATTGCCGAACAAAAAACAACTCGACTTTCGGCGGCACGTAAACTTTGCGCTCTATCACCCGCCCCACATCCCATTTCCATATCAACTGACAAACTAAAATCAATCTTGCCGCCACGCAATAAAATTGATATTGGATCGACGCCGAGGGGCACGTTTGTCTCTGTGGACGGCACACAGATTTATATTTAAGGGGAGCTACTTCAGTGGTTGTATTTGCATAAGTTTGTTTATGAAATTCTCGTGTTCTCTGTCAGTCGACGCGACTGCCACTTAACTGGTTATCATCTGTTTATTCAAGCGAATAGAAAGCAAACAGTGTGGTGCAGGTGCCCGGCCAGTGTTAATTGTTTCTATCTGCGGGTCTGTACCGAGTTCAGTGGGGGGAACAGGAGCACAGAGCGTAACTGAGATGCGTTCGATTCGATAGATCGCCAGGCTGTCGTCTTTTTTTTTTTTTTTTTTTTTTTTTTTTTAATGGGACAAGCCCGCCGCACTATTCCCAAACCACTGTAACTCCTGTAAGCCAGAATCAACAGTGGCGACCACAAGAAAAGCGCCGAGACAATGAAGCCCGACGAAGTCCCAGAGAAATGATTTAACTGTCTTGGATCCCGCAACGAAATTAATCAGAAAAGAATAGCGGAGGAGTAGGAAAAACATAATTTTCACTTCCCTCCATATCAGCAGGAGACAGAACTGAACAAGGCCAATAGGCACACTGGGACGTATACAACTGGGATAAGCCCAGTTGCCTAGCACCACGGATATTATTGTCATTAATATTACTGGGTCCTAAGTTGTGAGCTGTTATATTTGATTCCAATAATAGGTATGACAAAAATGCTTGAACGCACGGAAATTTGTTCTAGTTTCTACAAGGTCCGTGTAATAAATAACTCCGGAAGTAACCTGTACACTATTTAACATAATATTACGTTCATTCTCCCAAAGACTACACTCCCATAAGATGTGATGTGCAGATTGTTCATATTCGCAGTCAGATGTAGAACATTGACAGAAAGGCGAGGCAACAAGCTTGAAGGAAAATAATTTACTCTTAAAGTTACCATGACCTGTGAGAAATTGGGCAACACAGTGATCCACCTCCAGCCATGTCCTGGCCAGCCGCTCACGAACGGATGGAAAGAACTGGTGGAGGTGTCGGCCTTTGATGGAATTATCCCACCTACATTGCCATTCAGACAAAAGTTCCTCCCAGACGTCAGTCTGTGGTTTAAGTAATCTAGCTACTTTAGCACGGTCACGATGCAATAAAAAGTCTGCGTCCGCGGTCTCTCGTGCGCAGTAGTACATTGAAGCACGGCGCTGCACTTCAAGATCGACTGGAAGTACCCCTGCCAGTACCGGTAAGGCTTCAGTACTAACCGTCCTATACGCTTTACACAAGAAAATCAAAGCCAACCGCTGGCTTTGAAGTAATTTACGTCGTGCCGCTCCTATGGTGGCCCTATCGGCCCAAACTGGTGCCCCATAGCACATACACCCCAAGTAAGTAGCCCCATAGATCGTCTTTAGAGTTAAAAATGATAAACCCCACGTAGATTTAGATATTCTCGTTAAGGCATAAAAGTTCTTTTTAGCTTTTTCACCGACGGTTTTTATGTGTTCAATGAATGAAAAATTCCTCTCTAAGACAAACCCAAGGTAACACACGGACTGCTTCCTTTTCACGGGAACGTTATTAAATTTAATACTAGGACATGATTTAAGATTACCTTTTAAAAGAAGTTGAAACGTTTTGTGTGGTGCAAAGGTCAAACGGTTACGAGCGCCCCACTGGGATATTAATTTTAGGCAAGTGTCAGCCAAATTTTCGAGTCCAGCCCGAGTACTTGACTGAACGAGCAGCAGGCCGTCATCCGCGTAACCGGTTAATGAACAGCCACATGGAAGCGGAATCGCGAGGAAGTCATCGAAGCCTACGTTCCATACATACGGACCCATAACCGAACCCTGAGGGCATCCCATGGTGAGGGACTTTGACATAGAATGATGTCCGAGCTTGAGTTTCGCGGAACCATTCAAGAAGTACGAATAAACAAGATTGTATATGTTTTTAGGGCAACCACGAGTTTTCAGTTTTAGGAGTAGCATCGGCCACCATGCGTTATCAAAAGCCCCAGAAATATCAAGAAAGATCCCAACTACGTACTTGTGTTGAGATGTATTGACAATTTTCCTGACAGACAGAGCCGCGTCTACGGTAGATTTTCCAACGGTAAAACCGAATTGGTTGTTGTGAAATTTTGGACCGTCTGGTAGTAAACGTGGAACGATAAGGCGCTCCAGGAGTTTCCCCAAGGATGGTAGTAGTGTTATAGGGCGATAAGACTTAGGGTCGTCCGGTGGCTTGTCGCCGCTTTTCGGAATTATTCGTATGAAGCCGCGACGCCATACACGAGGAAAAACGCCTTCTGCAATACAACTGTTGTAAACCCTTAAAATTGCGTCGGCCGCTGTTTTACATGCTTCTATTATCATCCGATTCGTAGGCTGTCGTCTACGTGATTCAAAAACCTTTTCCTCTCCATCGACTTCAGTAATCGTCGCGCATGATAAGTAGCTAACACTATAGTTCTGTTATACTACGGTATCACAGGTCGCACGCATCTGTTTCACCTAAAACATCTCGTACAAAGTTGGATATATTCTCGAGTTGTGTTTATTCGACTGGCCTGTTGGTCTAGTGGTTAGTGACCCTAACTGCTATGCCGGAGGTCGTGGGTTCGATTCCCACCCAGGACAAATGTTTGTGTGATGAGCAATATACATAATTTATCTATAATATGTATGTATTTAGAAATATATAAGTATGTTTATCAGTTGTCTAGTACCCATAACACAAGCTCTGCTTAACTTGGGACTAGATGGCGTTGTGTGATAGTTGTGGAATATTATTATTATTATTATATTCAAGCCCTTACGTACTGCAATTTAAAACTATGATTAAACAGCGCGGCACGGCTTGCCGGAAGCTCGTTAAAAGTTTTGCACAACGCAACGCTCGACCGACGTTTAAAAGTTCCACCTGCCGGACAAAGAGTCCGGCCGGCCCGGACAGCTGGGCAGACGGATGGCCGAATCTCGGCAGAACGCGGCTACGCGACACGCATACGCTCAACGTTTGAGATGTTATGTAAATGTGCGCCCTAATGGAATGAGCGGAGCAATTTGTGCCGATTCAGTTAAGTGGGACATTTGTTTTTAAGGTCGCCCCGGAAACGGGTCAGTGTGTTCAACTTTCGATAATGGGTTTAAAATTAAGGTGTTCTGAATTCAGTTAATATAACTAATGTATTCAAATTACGGTACCTGTGTTCATTTAGTCAGTATTAACTTTCCATTATTGATTTTCTACTTCTGTACAGCGTCTCCCCTTCCGCCCTTATTTACTGTTCTCAATCTTGTCCAGGTCTTCACGACAAGCTTAATTAAACAAGTTTAATCTATTGCTTAAATTAACTTCGGAAAACTTTTACAAACATCCTTCTTAACTTCGAATTCGCTGACATTAAAGGCCGGAATTATCCAGCAATTTGAGTCCACAACATAAGTCTACAAAGCTTAACACAGCCTCAAACTATATCCCAACAAAAAGTCGGAGGGATTGCTCTATTAATAAAGATTATCACGCAAAGCCGTCTAAATAAGGCCCGACGTAAAAAGTAACGCCGACAAGCGCGCGCGGCCGGGCAGAGAGCGCGGCCGGCCGGGCGGACGGAGCCTGCGGCCGTAATTTTTTCGGGGCCGCAATCGCACAACACTACAGTGCACTCTTACTCGTAGGAACCGTAATGGCACATTTTACGGGTTGTTTTTATTCTCTTATTATTTGGGGTCGAGTTGTGGGCTGTGTGTCAACGTGTGTCGCGGGTTGAATAAGGGGTTTAATCCCGCTGAATTTATGTTTGGTTTGTGCGGTCAGTACGGGTAGGAATAATAGACTTTTGGCAATCTTCTACGCCAGTTTTAAAATAAAATGCTGTAGGCGTATTGGCTTAATCTAGGGAATAATAATTTAATCTTGAATCATACTTAAGGATTATAAACTTTTGCGTCTGTGCCATAACATTACAGCAGAGAAATTATATTACAAAACTTTTTACGAGTTTATCACAATGGCGTCCAATCGTAATCGATTTCAATAAAGTATAGAACGTCAATACTTTCTCTTGCTCAAACAATGTTTGTGTCCAAACACGGCGGTGAATCACAGAGAAACTACCGAACAAATACAAAACGTATTACGGAAGGGATACATTTCGCATAGAAAAGTTTTCTCCATATCAATTCAATAAGTAGCCGCGCAGTTGTTCTGTACACGAGTTCTATAACAAGGGTCCTTTTGCAAGATATTCTTTGGGATGAACACAGTATTTGTAGATGGAATAATCCTCTATTCTTTGTCCACTGAAGAAAATTTTGATAAAGTTTCAGTCTATGTAAATGTTAAGGTATCAGGATTGGCAGTTAGTAGTTTATACATACAGTGACAAGTTCTGTCAGACTAGTACCAGACACTGACGGTTACTTCGGCACCCGCATTGCACCTATGTTCACGCCTAAACATTAGCCATCATTTCTGTAATTTCTTACCAACTGTGTGCTTCACCCAGTGTGTGTAGTAGCAGAGGTTGGTTACTAAGTGCCGTAACGCCGACACAGGACGCCTGAGCCCGATAACAGCGCGCAAGTGGCCTTGTGTTATGAGGGCTCAGCGCTCGGCGATCGTAAACGTATATTGTCTCGTAATGTGAAACAGTTCTATGCTATATTACCTTATTATAGTATTAAAAAGTACATGAATCAGTTTCCTGAAGTTGGTTGTTTTTTTGAGTCTTGTTCATTTAATTCCGAGTCTTTGAAATAAAAAGTCGTGCTAGGCTTGATATAATTTTGTTGAAGTAGATTTAAATATTTCATAAATTCAGTAGTACTTGATATCAATTACTCACGAAAACTCAAAAGCTAATATTTCATTGTCCAAAATTATTTTGTTGATCTCAGAACATTATATGATGTTTAATAAAATATTATAACATTAGTTATTTGCCATTTGTCATAATTTCAATAAAAGCTAATATTTGACATATTTTGTAAATATTTCACAATATTTGACTTAATCGGTATATTTATGTATTATGATATTATTATTTTCGTTGTGTCCGTGAGTAGAGTATTCAAGTGATGTAGCTGATGTCTGATTTATTTAATAAACAATTTGATTTGGGCATCGAACGGCAATTAGTTACTCAAGAAAAGCACTATTTCTGTTTTTCTCTGTAGCGAAATGTGGACAATTCTTAAGTGCTAAATATTGACATAGACCTAATGGAATACTTATGGAAAGTAAATAAACAAGATGTTAATGTAACGTTTCTGCCTCGACATTTCTTGGCTTCCAGTGAACTTATCGAATGGTACTTCGTTTATCAAAATCAGCTTAGCAGTTTACGAAACAACTCGAGCGACACAATGCATAAAACATGAATTCATGAGCCTCACTTTTGTTTTTATCTGAGAAAACGAGAAAAAAAGGGTTCTTATAATAATAGAGTTGGCTTGGCATCTGAAGGCAATCTTTGGCTAATCTTAGAGCCGATGTCTATTGACATAGACAGCTATAACGATCTCATCCGAATCATTCAAATGCAGATCAGCGGTCACCTGCCAGAGCAGGCTCCAAGTCGTCATACCTCGAGATGTCAGCTACAATAGCATCAACGTTGATTGATACCAATTGGTTCGGCCGTCCATCAGTTCTTACAATTGAACAAAAACATTGGATTGCTCCTCGATCATTTATCGCTAGAAACGAACGCATTGACGGCTCGTCAATCACGGGGAGCGACAATAAATTGATTGTACGTATCACGCGACACACATAATTATTTAGCCAGCGGTGATTGCAGTTTTGTATCGAGCGTATGGAGTGCCCTGCGCTCCCTTTGCGACATCAGGCGATGTGATTTGCGTCAAGCGACACGCGTGCAGTTCTATTCCTTTGCCTTTACTTTCAAACAAATATGAACGGTCATTGGAAGGAACAGTTAACTTGAGAGAAGCCACTGATTTCGGCTTAAGTAACTTCTTATCACTTATTGTCATTGTCGCAACACACACGTCTCTTGTGCGTAAAGTTCGTGGCCGAGCGGACGAGCCGGTGGTACCGGTCGGTATGCCGATTGGCTCGTGTGTATGGGAGTGGCTGAATCTATGATAGCGGAGGGTATCGGTCCTTAATTCAGATTCCTTTATCTACCGTGATAGACGATTGAGAATATGACTACTGCAGACATGCGGAGTATTGTTGTTGGTTATGTTGGAGTATTGCTGATATACCAGTGGAATATTGAATGCATGACATCTACTTTTATCATCGAATGATTGAAGTAAAAGATTTAAAGACTATTAACGTCTGTCAAGAGTATCGAACTGAACCACTTTTACTTGTCAAGAAAAGGAATATCAAGTGCCATATTACAAATGTTCATGTAAAGTGGAAGATATTGCCACCGAAATATTGTCGCTAAATAAAAGAATCGACAGGTGAAGTTTGTGACGTCTTTAGGAGTTTACGACAGTACAAGTATTGACTTGAACGTTTTGACTACAAAACATACAACCGTTTTAGAGCCATCAATCTTAGATATAATTATATGATATATTTATTGCTCGACTTGGCGGGCGCACTGCCGTGCCCCCAGATTTCGACCAGCCTCTTCATTGAAACAATCTTGACTCAGTTTACTTAGTATTCATAGTAAGGGAAGTAACTTAACTAAGTAAGTAAGCGGCTTCTCTCCACTTTATATAATTAACATTCAAAATAAAATTACTAATTTCCTAAAGGGAATTAAGACGTTTTAAGGTTAATTAATTATTTCTAAAATTCGCAATTTGTTTTAGAATTAATAAGTTTTGAAAAGATGCTTGATGTTACGACATAAATGTTCAGAAAGTATTGACTTCTTATGTCTAAAATTAAGTAAGTACTAAGTTAACTTTTTGAAAAAAAAAACGGAAATCAACGACAGTTAACGCCAACGTTGAGTACCTAGATATCGTTAACGTTAAGTTTAGTTGTACGCCGTTGACGGCAAGACATAGCAATCATTTTTATTAACATGAAATCTCTACTTTTTGTTAACTTATGTACTACAAATAAAAATATTTGATTTTTTAATTTTAAAGTTCGATCTTTTTTGAAGATCGATTTTCTTTCGTACAATATTGACATTGTGCTTTGAAATAGAATTAATGGTCCATAATTTTGCTATTTAAGTACATAAGCTATAAAATTTGTATTGTGTCTAGGAATATTATTAGTTTGTTAATTCTTCACTACGAATATTTGAGCATGATTCTATGACACTTTGTACAGCAAAAATAAAAACAATAAATTGATAAAATTCAATACATTTAAAACCAGAACTTTTAGTTTGATTGGTTTGTTTATGGAATCAGAGGGAAATAGTTTTTGTTCACATCAACTCAAAAATGAAATAAGTTTATTTTTTTTATTACAAAAACTGTTATTATTCAAATTCAGATTATTATTTTATAGAATAGGGTGTTTCACCAAAAATTTGTAAGTAGTCCGTCAGATAGATATTCAAAAACTAATGGACACGTGTTTTTTCTTTTTTCACTTAAACAAATGATGAAGACGATACAGTGCTTCGTAAAGTCGCGTCAAGTCGTGTGACGTCACAAGGTTAGTACTTTTATTTTCCACAAAGTGACGTCAAAAGTCCCCACTCATAATCTTTGATGCGTATTATTTTCGAATTTTTTTATTAATTTCTTAAAATTAAAAACTCGTAAACAATGTTTTTCAATAATCTAACAGACGGACTAATTACATTTTCTTGGTGAAATTCCCTATTGTCACTATTGTTTCATGAAATGAAAACCACAGAGCCGAATAGCTCGTTATCGAAACATCGACCTAATACATAATACAGTGTAAGTCTAAAATTGACAGAAAGTAGAAGCTCGTTATTGTCAAGTACCAAATGGAAAATAAAATACAACAGCAAATCGTGTTTCATCTTTATTATGCTTTGCTCTGAGAACACAATATTGTATATTGACGTCAGATATATCTGCAGAACAAAACTAGTAAACAGAATATTTAGTTAAGTTAATTAGATGTCGCTCTATCAAATAACATGAAACATAACATCACGCCTGTAATTCCCGAAGTGTTCGTCAGAGGTGTACCTAATGGCTGCGGGATGTTGTAAGAGATACCGCGGCCTTAACATATAGGGCTAAGAAGGAACATGGGTGGTTTTTATGTGGTCTTTCGCTCTGCCCAAAAAAAAGAGGTGTACCTAATAGGGGAACGGACAAAAAAAAACTAATTAGTCCGTCAGATAGATTTCCAAAAAATATTGAACTCATATTTTTTCTTTTTTACATAAACAAAAAATGAAGACACGGTGCTTCGAAAACTCGTTAACTCCTCCAAAACGTCACATGTCAGTACACTTTTAACCTACGAATGACGTCACAACCCCCCACTCATGATCTTTGACACTTTTTATCTTCGTCAATTTTTATTAATTCAAAATAACAAAGAACACGTTTCCAATATTCTTCGATAATCTAACTGACGGACTATATTTTTTTGACTCAGTCCGATCCCCTATTGTACACCCAGATTTCACAGGTTATGTTAAATGTCTATGAAAATAGAGGGCAAGCCTTTTGCTGTCAACTGGGCACAATTCCAGACTCCATGGCTATTACTGGGAGCATAATGATCGAAAAACCCAATAACACTTTGTTCAAACTGGGAATTGAACCGATGTCTCAATCAAATATTGCCAACAAAACAGATGTTTTAGGCTGTTTCAAAGTAACTACATTTACATACCCATGTCTCTTGAGCTTTAGGTGGAATTTTGTAAGTATTTGCTTACCTGAAACAATAAAATAAAAGTACATGAATAATAGCACACCAATTGAACACTCCAAAACTAATTATATTATACCGAATAACGTACACTCCACAGAAAAAATGATTGTACACATCGAAACAATAGCAAGTATAACGGTTGAGTGACTGTGCAGACACAGAGAGGTCGTGGGTTCAACACACACGGTCTTCACTGAACTATACCTACAGAAGGTGAGTATGAATCGAACATAGCATGGGATTGATCTTGAGTTCGCATTTATCTAAGTGAGTCCTATGTAAAAACCACAGGTAATAAAAAATAAGTTTAGAAACTAAAATCCGACTACGAATAAAAACGCAGACTAATAAAACCGCGGTCTTAAAAGTATTAAACAAGAAAAATCGTCTAGCAAGAAGATAATTTGATAATTATTATGGAGGACAGCCGATCAATACGTTTAAGACCGCGGTTTTATTAGTCTGCGTTTTTATTCGTAGTCGGGTTTAAGTTTTTAAACTTATTTTTTTATTTGAATTTTATTTTTGTGTGTTATTCAATAAATACGTAATAGGTAATATTTTACTATCATAATGTAATATTCTACTTAATGTTGGTTTGTTACTTACATAATTTAGATATAAATGAAATGGTTGATTTAGAGTAATATACATATACATTTTTTTTTAACTGTATAATGTAACTTGAAAATGGTTTTATCTGCTTTGATTTTGATTTTGTAGCTATAGCTGTATAGTACTTAGTCATTTATTTACTTTGCCTAATTCTTAATTGCGGTCATGTCGTCTAGTGGCTACCACTGATCCTTAAATATATATATTTGCGGATACTGCAGTTGACTGCAACATTATTACTCTAACAATCAAAAGTTTGCAAGCCATGGTTTAATTTTGAGAGACAGAAGCTCCTATCTTTACGACGACGATATACTGATAAATTGTCTTAGGCTGTTATTAACGATATCTTCAGAACACATTTTTAATTTGTAATAATTAGGTACCTATACAACGTACCACAAAAATAAACTTATTATAGTAGGTACTTAGACTTCATGACTGACGTTGAGAAATTAGTGATGGTTACTCATAAAAGGAGATTAATAATATAAATTCGACTCATAAATCATAAAGTTAGTGTCGAAATAGTATTAATCATATTTTTGTTGGACAAACTTGACTAAGTCCAATTATTAAATATTACCTTTTACTACGAATTCATTTTGATCGAGTTGCAGGTATTATTAGTTTGGATTGGCAACTTATAGACATTCGATAAATCGTTAAGTTATAAAAATGTCTAAACACACCTCTGTACAGTTTTAACAATGGTAAATAAAATCATGAAAAATAATATTAATGGATAAATTATGTTTTTTTTTAAAGAAAACTCTATAAGTATAGCATTTTGTGATTATCATCGGCCTAGCCTTTTCTTAGCTTTGTAATTGGGAATAGACTCGGCCCATGAAGGCCCAAGATACGTGTCTTGTGTCGGCTTCCAGTCAAATCGTATTCTGAGGAATACCAGCCTTTCTCATAGAGGCTATCTGACCTCCACAAGCCAGCTAATACCGGCCAATACGATGCCTTTATATAATAAGTAACGAGTGTCAAAGATGTACAAATGACTACCGAGACCGACGACGAAGCGCGGACGAAATCAACGACTACGAAATTAACATTTATTTCTCCAAAAAAGTTAAAAAAATATTTCAAAGATCCATATATTAGTTTTGATGTATTCAAACAAAATCCTATTGGGTCCGAACTGCGCACAAAGGGAGATAAAACAAGGTATAGCTATATCATTTGCATACACACACTATTGTATTTTTATCTTCAACAAAAATACATAACGGGTCTACAGAGTCTGTTACAGTTAGTAAAACCGACATATCGTGTTATTTTTGCGCGTTAACTCCGCGTGTATACTGTATGTGTTAATGTTGCACCAGTAATTTTGTCGACATGACGTTGACTGTTACATGCTGGTATTTTTCTATACAATAGCATTTATTTGACCACGACTGGTATTTTGTTTGACAGCGAAAATGTTAATTTTAACATTATTTCATTATATCAACAAATAAAATGTTATGCCATAAAAAACTAACGATTACTCATAGGTTAGTTTTAAAGAAACTATTTGATAAAGAACCTTAGTATGTTCATTTATTTACTTACATCTATTATTACAGGCTAATTTTATGTAATAAATGCGCCTGAATTAATCTTAACTTAATTGATACTAATAGTGAATTCACTCAGCGAACAATTATTATTTATAGCTAGCCTATGTTGTCCCACTGCTGAGCAAAGGCCTTCCTTCATTCCTTCCAACGGTCACGATTCTGTGCAACGTCTCTCCAATTCTCAAGGAAGACATCCAGTTCGTCCCGCCATAGAACAATAGAATAAGTAAATATCAATCTTTATTATATAAGTCTAAGTTTGAAAATAACATGTACTAAAACTTAAGTTACTATTTCTGCACTTCATTTCCCTCCACTAACATTAGAAACACAAACTGTGAGTAAACGCGTCCCCATGAAAGCCGCACATACGGCGCGTGTCATTGAGTGCGGTGCATTCACGGCGTCTCGGCGTCTGGGGCGCCATGATGCGGTGACGTCACGCGCAGCCTCACTACTAACGGACCCCAGGGACGCCTTTGAAGCACTCCCTCTTATTTACTGACTATTGTAGGGTTTGTGTTTGAGGAGAGATAAATTTATAAACTGGTGTAGGCTGCGGAAAACTAGTGTGGAAGTTGATAACGATGCACGGTGTAAATTTATAAAAAAAATATATATATAATTCTACTCACTACTGTACGTGTGCATATCACTGAACTCCTCCTAAACGGCGGGACCGATTTGGGTGAATTCTATTGTGTGTGTTCCAGTGGATTTGAGAATAGTTTAGATTTTTTTTTGAAAAATGTATATAATTTAATATAATTTTAGTTCTGTAAATTGTAGTTTGTAGATATTGTAAATAAAATACATATGTTTAGATTCACAATTGGACCCGGTAGGTAGCGCTGCTGTCCAGGTAGGACGACATCTGCCAGGTCCGCTTGCATCCTATATAATAACTCTAGGGCATGTTTGATATCATATCAAAGAATCAACTGGTATATGAAAATTCATATCGCTTTAAAGGGACACCAATTTATGATTACAGTGATACTTAAGATAATAATATGATTACACTTACAACCGTTTTTTCAATTAATTTACTAATTCAATGGTTAATTGTTTTATTTGAATCAAAGTTCACTTTTAGATGGTGTATTTTAACATAATGTAAGTAGGTTTTTGCAAGTAAGAGAGCCATCAACATACAAGATGTTTCTTGTCTGTGACATTTTATACGATAACTACTTCAAAGAACAGCAAAAGACAACACTAAAGCTTTAATAAACTAGTGGAAGTCAAACTAAAAATGACTTAGCTTTATTATTAAGTAACTTATTAATAAAAACTTCCTCCTCTCTTTTACTTTGAAGGCGAATTTATCTCATTTATTTACTTTAAGTAAACTGAATGTAGCTCCAGGTAAAATTTTGTTACAGTTTTTAAGTTGGTAGATTTCTATAATAACAAACCCACTTTAGTAACATACTCATAAGAACTTGATCGGCACAGTATACGATATAGGACACTTATCTCTTTGTTAATTTATTGAGAAGTACCTTCTAATATACCGTTGAGCTAAAAACAATATGAGGGAATGAGCATGTCCTAGAAAATTGAAAAGTCGCCTCATACATTTCCGTGGTGGTGGTGGTGGTGGTAGATTTCGGCCCATTGCTACACACATGCAGGACGCAGGTATCTCAGCAATGGAACTGTTTATAGGATTGGGCTGATTTTGCTAATCCAATTTAATAGCAGTGTTATTGTAGTGATGTGATTGTCAAACTGTCAAGTCATAAGTTACAAGGGTCACGTCTTGTCGAATTCATGTGCGGATTGTATAATTATTACTTGCTCCATTAAAAGAAAACATCGTAGAAAAAAAAACTAGTTTGCCTAACTGATGTTTGTGGACGTCAAGCCAAGTCATGGTGGCATAAAAAAACTCTTATGACCGTCTTATTGTATCTGAGTCAGGTTTCAGACCAAACAGTGTCCTGACCATCTATTTACCTTCATCATCTCTTCTATCACAGTTCAGTGAAAGAAAGATCAAATGACTACATCAAATCTCAACCAAAACATAACGAAGCTAAAGTTAAATTTTAAACACTCGAGTAATATTTCAGTTGACTCGTCGACGTGTCGGCACGTGGCACGCCGGCTGCCACGAATTATTCACGGCCTATAAGAAAGGCTCCTTCAGCTCACGACTTCATTTACTTAGATTTGTATGCAGCCCCAGCTGGCGGATATCATGCTAATTCCTTATAATGCACTGGCAAATACTCACACTCGTCAACACAAGTTTTGGAGAATAAAATTATTATGATGAACAAACAAACGAGAAAGCGTTGATGTTATGATGTTCATATGCGAGGAGGATATGTCTGTTAACAAAACGATGATACAGAGCAAAGTATGAAGATGTATGTCGGTACATATGTAAAGAGCAAATAAAGAGAAACAGCGCGCTAGAGTTGTTTGGAAGACAAATTAATTATTTCAATGAGTAACCCGCAAGCTTGTGAGACATATAACATCCTCTAAATAGAACCACGTTCTCTAACATGTAATGCAGGGCTGCGCAAACACAAAAGAATAATACGATTACACGTCTGAAGCGCTGCCCCTTAAGTAATGGACGCCAAATTAGCCCAATAGCAACAATTACGTGAAGCCCTCCGCCCCTAATCACGTTTGTGTGAGCACACGGAGCACACGGAGCACACTGGCCGACGAAATCGTCTTCTATTAGATTTGCCTATAATAAGATTTCACCAAAGGTTTTAACTTCGACTTCGCTTACGAAGAGGCTTTTTATGATGAGGATTATCGAGGTCCCTTAGGCTCCGAAAATGTAATAATGGGAAAAGTTTGGGGAGCGTCGACACGTGGACTCAGCCTACCGTTCATGAAGCGACGATGAATTTATATGTACCCGGAAGTGATATTTAAATTCATTTCAGCTAAGCATTTTCCTGCGGGATAAAATGATAATCCCCCCTGTCGCAAGTGAGGACCGTAATAGCCAAACGCCGTAACAGGATGATGGAGACTTAGTGAAAAAAATTGGCTTCCGACCAAGATTTCGTTCCGCCGATCCGTTCGCATAACGGCCCCTTTATTTCAGTGCGCCGTCGAACCTCTTTGTATATCTCATAGAGACAGTTCCCACAAAAGGTCGTCAATATAGTGGAACCCTTTGCGGACTATAAACTACAGCGGCGCTTACAAGGGGCGGCGACATCCCTCGCTAAAGTGTAAGAAATACGGCGGTGCTACTTGACGGGCGCCAATCAGGTCTGTTACGGCGCTCGCATCAAATATTCGGAGACGAATCGAGTTGCGCGCCACCTGACTGTACATTGCTTTTTAGATTCGCTACTCCACAATTCTGGGCTCGAGAGAGCAATGAATAGTGACGCGGCGGTGTGTGCTCCACACTCGTACGGCACGGTGGAGCGGGGTGGCCGGCTCGGGCGGGGCACGGGCGCCGGCGTCGTCGCTCGCTCGCCGCTGAATATTTCATGCTCACCCGATGTAGCGTCGTCGATATTTAATGCTGTAGGTGTTCGGACGTCTGCAACTACTCCGAAATTACATTGACATATCGTCGGAACTTTTCCTCATTTATTTATGCTAAGCGACAACATTTGTAAGTGCTGGAAAATGTTGAGAAACCAACGGAGAAAGAAAACTCAGTGCTTTTAAAGTGGCGTCGAATTAGAGCTGTATTTGCAGAGACATTTATAAAGAATAAAAGTTGTTTTTATACAAATTCTGGAATAGAAACAAAAACATTGGGAGCTCAGGTGATTCCAGAGACAATTCGTTTATCCTGTAGCAAGTTATATGACGGAAAGGGTCTGCCTAATGGTGCTCATGGACGAAGGGCGAGTAACTTATTCTCACCTGTGCCCTGTTTAATCTGCTCGTGTTTGTTCCGTAGGGATCACCTTTTATCTCGAAAAGGCGCGAAAGACTAAGTAATATGAACACGATAAATCATTCAGTCTCAGTACCTACATCATTTCTAACTAGCGTATTTCATGGAATATTTCTGTGTTCCCACTTGAAACGTTTTTGAGTTCTGCTATTTTAAGGTTCGTCATATACCTGATTCTGTCAGGAGGAAAATCCTAATGAAGTTTACTTTTCTTGGAAATATCAACAGTACTTGGCAATTGCAAACATGGAAGCTACATACATTTATGAAATAATTTAGATAATTATATTTAATTTTAGAGTGTGTGTCATGAGCTTTTCTACGTGTGATACAATCAACTTTGTGTTTTTGTGTTAAGCTGTCATAAACTACTAAATCTCACTCTGTCATCATTGCTATACCCACGCTTCAACTAAACAACTTACCTCAAAATACAATATTATATTATATTTCTCACCCGAAAGTCAGTAACTGAACCAAATTCAAATTTTGCAATTTCACTTCGACAGCCAATCGCATATTTCAATTCGGTTACTTGGGTCGCCGGGTCCAGGGCGATGTGTATATTGAGCCCCATCTGAAGTTATGCCAGGCAGCAGGCGCCCTCTGACGGATCACTGCGTGTATCTCTGGATATTGGACGGCCCGAGACTGTGACTATTTGACTTAGCATTGGAACACATTGTTACTACCTCTGGAGGCAGTCAAGTGGAAGGGCGCAACACCCTCGTGCGGGGATAGTAACATCCTCGCGGGCGGTCAAGCTGATAACTTGACCTGTATCAGACCTCAGCTTACCCCAGAGGGCGTGAGGACCAAGTTTAAGCCGCAAGGACCCCTTAAAAGTTCAAGAGACATAATGTGGGAAATTGTTTTGAGGCAATTTAATGTTAAGGGGTATATATCCAACAGTGGGTGATTCAGGGCTAAAATGATGATGATGATTTTATGTTCTTAACATAAAGTTTTATATGTTGCATAAAGGTACAAGTATATGTAGCTCTCGTGCACTATCTATCATATATACATATAGAGCAGTCACAAACACAATCATTTATACACAATCTTCCATCTACCCGTAGAGTAGTTAAGTTAACATGTTCGCTTACAACTTGCGGCACACAGGACCCTGCGGGGCGCGTCCGAAGCCCTAATACGCACATTTACATAAAGGGATCGCGGCAGCAGATAGCGACTTATTGTGACGAGTGGACTGGCGATCTAACATCATACCTTTTTTTACAATGAATAAAATGTTACAAAGTTACATAGAGTTGAATTTTCGAGGTTGTTACCTCCCATTTTGCACCTAAGATTACTTGGAACAATTTTGTAGACAACTTTATGTGCACGGATCGAGTGACATTCACACTAACACAGGTTAATCATTCTTATATAATGTCTGCCCTGTTCTGAACTATGATGGCGTCAGTTCCCAGTCTAATCAGATGCAACTGAATAAATACCAGTTTATTATTTTATCGGGCGACTGTTTATCTGACCTCCACTTCTCTTGTTCGATACCTCTTAGAAAGACTGACATCCAACAAGAAATCAAATATATCTTGCATATAGCTCAGTAATATCGTGCTACATTTACTGCCGCTCGAGAGGACCATGTTATGCGATCTTCCCCGGCTATAGGCCATAAAATACTTGTCTCGGTCCCGAATCGATCGAACCCTGGACACAGCTGGCGCTCTCCGTCAATGAGCCATTTAGGTCATCGACAGAACAATTCACAATATCACTCTCATTTTTATCGGTACAATTAATATTGAGTACAGAATAAAAAGCATACTACTCCGATAATTGTATCGTTTGAATAAATATCAAACGTTTTATGTAATCAAATCCATTTATTTATTTAACTAATTAAATATTGAACGCTGTTTACAAATATTTATCGATTAGCAGTTGCACGCGTAATTAGTTCCGTCGTATGTCTGATTGCGGTGGGATCAGCAGAGGTGTCCGTTTGGGTGACGGACGTGAATTAATGTACAGTTTTGTGATTAGTGCTCGGTTTTATTTCTGTTGGGGATTGATTATCAAATACGTAGAATATATACAGTAACAAATGCTTTGTGACGTAAAGCATTGCGTTTATAAATTTCACCTAACTTTTAAGGAAACAGGACGAGGAGTCGAAATATCTCATTAATAAGGCCTTTCAAGAAGCCCTATTGAGTTGTGATAGGGACAACTGCAGCACAGACCGGTTAGGTATATCATAAAAAATTTGGTGAGATTGAGGTTATGTATTTCCATTTTTTCTAGTTAAAAACTTTCGTATTTGCGAGTTGCTTACTACACGATCACTGTTGTAAGTAATACTGGGACATTTTATGTCATTTTTGAATAGTCATATTTTATTGACTTATTAGTTGCTGAATTACAACGGACTATGATTTTATGTAAAAAAACATTATTTCCCTAGAAGAATTATAACTCAGGAAGAATTCATTAAGAAAGTCTAGTTATAAGATGGAGGAGACTGTTTTTGTGTTTAATGACAAGTAATGTAGGTAACCCATATATAACATTGGTTAATTATTTGATCGCAATAAAACTATAATTCGTGACTGCCAACAATAATGAACATGATCATTACTGGTCACGAACCACAGATTACTAAATAAACTAATGCTCTGACTCAAAAAGCACTAAATCTAATTATAAAACACCAATGAAACATTATTAATCAGTTAATAAGCGTCGGACAGTAATTAACATGGCGGCACTACCAAAGAGGTTTAACGTTTACTCATTAACTAATGGCCTCAATCACCGCTCAGCCGATGTGTTAGCCGACAATCATTTAATTCATTTAATAGTAATTTCATTCATTTAAATCCCACGAATTATATTCGGGTTCAATATCGAATTACTTACGGATGTTGAGTTTCGATTTACATTCGGATCCGGAATTTTAATTAAATTAATCAGGTAGCACGGAGCTCTATGGATCTTTATCGCGTTCGAGTCGAATTGTTTTTATTGATATCTCGATAAGATGAGTCGTTTAGCCACCTCGGTAAGATTGTGGGATCGGAAATAGAATTTCAAATGCGGCTGTAATTTAAGGAAGGTATTATCATGGATTGAATTCAGAGAGAGTTCAATTTTTAAACCCTTTCGAGAAATTACCAAATGAACAGGTTACTAAAACATATTCATTTTTTCGGATTGCCAATCTTAGTTAGAAGACTGGTTAATTGAAAAATCACTGACATTTGTCACTTAACGATACAGAAAGCCTATAAAGTAAATTACAAGGTATTTTACCAATAACTCATTGGCATTAAGGTCTAGTTTGTCCTGGAACACGCCTACAACAGTAATTACTCGACCAATAAATCAATAAAGCAGTACAATAGTCTGCTAACTTTGGCACTTAGTGTTTAAAACTTTACCGCAACACACTTTACGCCTTGTGAGTAGGAACGCATGCCCGCACTGGCGGACAGCTGTTTCTAGCTCAAACACAGGCTGTTTATTAGCTTATACAGAGTGCAAGTTGGACGGACTGCAGTTGGGCATGCTGTAGGTTTGCGGCTGGTTTCTAGAACAGAAACCTTTTCCTATGGGGGTAAAGAAAAACTACAGATGACACCCGCTACGATCCTGATATATTCTTTTGCTAAGTCCGCATGAGGAACCAAATCGGTTTAAAGAAACTTTATTCTCAATAAAAACATTAGTCACTTACTTGAGAATAATACTAAAAATATAGATTACAATAAGTTCGTCATCAGTATTACAACTTAATAGTTACCCTTCCAATGCATTCATTTCTCCAGAAGTGATCGATCCGCAATTATGTGCTGGCTAAGTTGAGTTTTGAATGCATTGAAAGAGTGTACATTTCTTATATAGGACGGTAATTTGTTATAAAGCTGTACTCCTTTAAAAGTTAGCATTTTTTTGCTATAGTTAGTTCTTGTTTTCGGTAAAACTAGCAAGCTTGCTCGCCGTGTACTGCGTTGACTAACTTGTTTATTTTGAGTGAGTGTTAAGTTTGAGTGAACGCTTTTGTTAAGAATATTTCTGATGACAATGCATGTGTTGTAAATGTAAAGTTGTTTTATGTTCATTATTTTTGTGTCTTGATAAATTTTGCTGGTAGATGTTAGATATGGGTAGTTAAATAGTATTTTTATGATTTTATTTTGGGTAATTTGAAGTTCAGATAATTTTGTTTTAGCAGCACTGCCCCAAATTTCGATTAAGTTAAGTTAATTAAATCTTGCTTTATTTATGAGCATTTACACATATAAAAGAATGTTAGGTACCTGTCAACTGCTGTGATTGGTTGAATGTATAATCAAAACAATGAGATCACTCGAGAAACCTCCAGGGTCGCACACTCGTTCGCTCGTGTTGTGTGGGTCTATGAAATAATTAGTGCTTTTAGAGTGAGGTCTTATGTTTGCCCAAGTACGGTTGCTGATTGAATCTATAATGAGTTTTCTGCTGCTTTTCTAGCTTGTATATAAATAAACAAATTGATTAGTTGCCTGAACTACAAGATTTTTAATGTAATAGGTGACTAGAAACAGCAAAAAGTGTGATGAGGTAATTTCGTTAGCCCCTGATGATTTCTCATGAGGGTCGCTTGCGAACCATAAAGTCGTTCAAAGATACGTTTTTACGACTTTAATCGCATCAACACATAAAAACTCGACCTAAAATAATGAATATTCGATTAAAACTCATTGAGAAACCTTGCCCCTATTCCTTTCCACTCCGTCAGCGTTTCACACGTGGTCTTAAGTGCGTCCTTGAGCGCTGGTTGAAGACCGGGGCAGTGGGGCCAACCGGGGCACTCCACTGAGGGGTGCAACTGAGTCAAGGTCATGAAAGTCGCGCTTGGCTGCACTGGAGAGGTGGGGGGACGGAAGCACAGTGATGTACCGGAAGCAGAGGGTGGGGGGGGGGCGATAGTGGTTATGTGTGACAGGACTTGTGTGAGTGGACTAGGGTAGTTTTCCTACTTTATAGCACAAAAATATGATGGAACATTGATCCAAAAATTAAACGGTAGTAACTTACCCGTTCATAATTAAAAAAGAAAGCTTAGTTTCCAAGGAACGTAGTACCGCAATACCTTCAAGTATTTAAGACATCGCTACTGATTTTGTAACACAATTCCAAAAATCGTATTTCGTTAAGATTCCATGCTCACTCATAACAGTCCCGCTCTAGTGAGTGCGAGCGGAGCAATTACCGGTTCATTTGGTATCGAGTGGCGGGACTAGCGGGACTGCGAGACTGCGGGATTGCGGGACTGCACTCAAAGTAGTAGGGGTCGGGAGTTATTCGACTGGTTATCGGGACACGTTTAATCGGTAAAGTTGTCGAAGTTATTCAGTGGGTAATTCATGGTAAGTGCGAGATTGGAAGTAATAAAATTTTATAAGTTTTTGAATTACGTGGTTATAACGGGTTAGAATTATTTTTAGTTATTTTCTGATGTCAGAGCAAACAAAGGCTTTGACTCTGACTTATAACCTACCTAAGCGAATTTGTTGTTAAATTTATATTTAGCTACGGAATCAATTCTAAATCTATATGTGTACCGCCCTATGTTATTCTGAAACTGCAAAATGGAAAAAAGGAATATTGCACTGCACGAAACAAAAATGTTCAAGGAAAACTTGGCAAACTGTAAATAAACCGTAAACCTAGCTCCATTGCACACCGGTAAAATTATTTCATTTCGCTGCCATCAATAATAAAACACACAGACAGAAAACAACAATAAACAGTTCTCCGTTGCCAAAATATTGCAATACCGGGACCCAAACCGAGTCCCGGTACCAAACTACAACTTTATAATTCAGCGAGCGCAGTATTTGTCCGCCCGCTGCAGCGCTTTGTCCAAGCCCCGTCTAGTGGGTGACAGCGCTGCAGCGCCATACGGGTCAGTCTCCATTGACTCGTAGTTTCGGATCAAAGGATCAGCCCTTGTTGACAAAGGACCAAATTAGATTCATATTTATTAGTTTGGTGCTTGTTGAAGGATGTTGGATATAATTAAAATAGTAACGATTCAACTTTCCGTAATATCTAGTATCTAACAAAGATTTATGTATTACGCTTTAGAAATCCAAACTCTGTGTAAATAAAAATGAGACGGGGATAGAGAATAGAACGCTTTAATTATGGAAAATTTATGAAGCGTTTATGAATATGAAAATAGGTCTTTGCTGAGATTGTAACTCTATAATTCTAGCGCTAATGGTTTAAAACGACGTTGACCTAGTGCTGACCCAGAGTTGTGATCCTTACAGATGAAGTAAAATAATAATTACTAGGTGTTGCCAGCGGCTTCGCCTGCTACAACTCGAAAAGTATTCCACGGGGAGATAAAATCGGGATAAAAACTATTCTATGTATTATTCCAGATTATAAACTATCTGTGTACTAAATTTTATCCAAATCCGTTTAGTAGTTTAAGCGTGAAAGCGTAACAAACAATCATACTTAAAAACTTTCGCGTTTATAATATTAGTAGGATATATTTAATTTATTTTTCATTTGCTTAAATTCCTTAAGTATTTACAGAAAAAAAAACTCATAAATTTAAACATAATATAAACATTATTACAAAATAAAAAACTGCGCGTAGCTTCCTGCTACGAAATATGCTACGGTGTCGTAGTAGATTTCGTAGCAACTCTACGCCGTAGCACCTCATTAGTTTGAACACTAGCTAGTTTAACACTACGGATCTTCAGTTATCTGCGCCTATCTATCCGAGCGGATCTCCGTTCAGCATCCGTCAGTGTTCCAGCGATATATCAGGATGTTATCTGGTAGATAAATGATGTTTTTATATCAGCTGTCTGTAGCCGCCACAGTATCCGGCCGCCTAGTCTTATGCTCTTAATACCATCATCAATTTGCTGATGTTTGGTTTGAGGTCAGGGTTGGTGCGAAGAGGAAATGAACACTCGATGGAGATGGGGTTTACATAAGTAATTTACGTAGTGTTTAAGCTGAAAGTGAGAAAATTTTGAGAAATGAATTTTGAAGCAATTTCAATACCAATTTTACAATTGTATGAAAATCAATAATACGTCAAAGACATTGGGTGTCAATTTGCTCAGCAATTATTTCCACTGGCGGTACAATCTACAGAGCCATTGAAAATATCGGCTAGACCGTTTTTTTAAACATATGTAGTCACATCAGCAAAATCTTAACACACAACGACGCAATAAACAGCCCAATTACGAGTACGTCGGTACTTCACGCGCTGCCTACAAAAGTAGCAACTCACACGAACAGAACACGGCTCAGTAGGTGATAGTCGATTTAACAACAGATTTAGTTCAAGTGCTGTAAACAAGGCCCCTGTGCCCCTGTACCCGGGCCTCACGCCCAGGGCTCTGCGCTCGGCCTCGGGCTGCGATCGAGGTATCACGGCGGTGTTACACACCCTCACATTTCGTTCATGTTAATGAGTTTATTCTCTTGTATGTTTAGGGAAACTTGCGGGAAATGTGTCTATGTTTATGTTTTAGACACATTAGGTACAGGATTATAATACCAATATTAAGGACCTGAATACACACGATAGGTTACACTATTATAGAGTTTTGCTTAATAACAGAACAGAATTGGCTAAAAGTAAATAACTGTAATATTTTAAAGGTAATTCTTGCTTGTATGGACTTTAGTAACAAACAAAATTGTCTGTAAATATCTTTAATATTTTAAAGCTTCAATTTAACCCTTAATTAATTAATGATACTAGTGCTGTATAAATTGGTTTGTCTAGTCATCAGAGAGCTGACGATGGTCAATGTCTGGATACGCTGAAGAGCTTCTAATACTGTATATTGCTAAGTCTAGAACAATTAATAAAATCATACTCAAAAACCATTCTTTCCTAATGGTCGTAATAAACTAAACCGATGTTACACTGATTAATCGAGTACATTTCCCGGCTATATTTGCGTCGCTGTCAGCCCTAGTGTCACGACACAGCCGACACACTGACAAGCGACACTACGACACTGTGTGCTCGATATGTTCGCGATCGCAGTCATTCGTCTTACCTCTGTCGCTGTATTTATCATTGGACCGCGATTCGTGTCGACGTCGCATTGATTTTTAACATTTTCCTTGTAGAGAGAAAATGTTTGAGTTATTCTTCTCGTCGCGTGGTTGACGCTGAAAGGGTTAGGAATATTATGTGACATGATACTGGCTTATGTTAATGGTGGGGTTTTCTATTCAGATGTCGCGTTCGTTTAAATTTTAGAAATACAAACATTGAGTACTAGAAAACAGATCTTATAACCCACAAACAGTTAGAGGTTTTTTGTTTTGTTCTACAAGCAATCAACAGCAACTTTGTAAAAACTTTAATGAAGCTATCTAATATTTGTTCAATTCTTTCTTAATTTTCTACGAGTGCTAAATTCTTACTTTCTCTTGCATGTCTACTGTTTCTAGTGCTACCTTTATAACGTCAGTGAAAACTTTTAATTGGCCTTCTTTCACTATCTGTCGACTATCTGTATCCTAGCTGTAAGTTTTCTTAAGAAATAAATAAGCAATTTATCTCAAATAGTCATATTTATTGTAATCATTGACTGCTTCGTGGGTCCAGTGATTGCATCCTGTGAATTGTTACTTCCTGCGCACGAAGTCTTCAGTTTGATTCCAAGGTCAGTATAGTATTATTGTTTTTTTGTCACCTTGAACTTTCCAGTGGCAGCGCAACCTCGGGCCTGACAAATGATAAATAGGTCCTCTATAGAGAACTTAAACATATTTTGCGAAATATGTGCTCTTATGCCTTAGTTATCCCTATGAGTAAACGGAGTGATAATATGTTATGTTATTTAACCTAAGGAAGAAAACTGATCATAAGTTTGTACACTTTATATATAACCTTCTCCTCGTTCAGCATTACCCACACAAATAGCTAGTTATCGGTAACTGTGTTATAATGTTACTGTGTTCGCGTGTCTAATGGGAATTGAGTGTTTAATATGTTCACAGCCTCCCTGAGGCCGCGAGCGCTGACTCAAACGCTTCTGATGTATAATTAATTACTTATATTGCTGTGAGTGTTTACAATATTTCGCTATCTACTGAATATATTGAATAGTTAGTAACGTAGATAGGTAATGTTATTTCAAAGCGAAGTTACAGTAACTAGCGTAGGTTGTTGCTATAAAATAAGTTATTTTATAGCAAATTAATATTTTCGTAAATGTTCTTGGTAATTATTGTTCCTATGAATTTGAGATAGGTACTGTACAATGGTTGTTTTACAATAATAAGTTATCTACAATGTACTGTTTCTATCTATCTATCTTCATTAAAACCCCGAAAGTCAAAGCAAATATGATGCCAAAACGTTATTTACCAGGCCATAAATATTTGAATAGAAAATCCAGTTAAATTTAAATCTAAACTTCCTTAATTTCACGGCGTCTCATCTCGGCAGCATCGCGTATAAAATCAACACCGAAACAAAAGACAAACGGTACCGGTACTCGTATGATCGTTACGAAGGAAGTTGCGAACAAGTCGCGATGACGAGTAATTACCGAGTACTCGGTCCCACAACAAATAGGGGCGCGACGCAATGCATCACTCCGCGACCCTAATTGAATATGTTATTTGTACAGGGCTGCTGCTGCCTGCGAATTACTCAACTGCCAATTTGGTTCTTCGGTCCGCGATGTTATATCGATGACATCCTATAAATACCGAACAAATTCCAGGTATATGTTGGTAGATTATTTACATAACACATGAAATCTATGATTTCTCCTGAGTTTCATCTTCTACCATTATTTTATTTGTTCCTTTAGCAAAATTTACACACAACAAAACTTCGCAGAAACCCATGAACTTTAGTCTGCTGTAAAAGATAGTAATTAATAATGAAATGAGTGTATCTCGGCAACCCTAAGAGACACTGTTGCGGGCTTATTGTAGAGGAAGCATTAAAACTAGTTTGGTAAGTAATAACGCGCCGTGAGTGGAGCGAGTTGCGAACTTGGTGACGTCTGTGTTGTTGCCGCTTGTTGATAGCTGCCGCCGGCTGAATACTGATGAGTACATACTCAGCGATACACGTGACTTCATGTGGGGTGACAAACATAGATAGAAGTTGCTTCTAGAGTACTCATTGGGCGGTTGATCCGTAATAATAGAATATAGCAAGGGTTAGCGTGCTCCGATTTCCCAAATTTTAACAACTTACATTTTAGATTATAATTTATATGTATATTATTATCTAAAATGTAATTAATGAAATGTTCATGGGAAAAAGAGTTATACCACGTTTTTTTTCCATCTTAGATTAGAAAGGTTATATAGTGGCTTTATATTCTAATTCTGCATACGAAAACTAGTTTAATATCGGATAGACGAAAACAAAGCCTTAAAAAACAATTGACTAAATAAATCTCTGCTACGAATTTCACAGTTCGATTATCGAGCCAACCCTTTCAAACTTAAGCAGTACGATAAAGAACGTTATGTTTTATGAAACGGTTTCAAAGTGTTGATTAAATTATTTATGAGCGCCGTCCGCTGCAAGTTAAGGTCCTTCATTACAACGAGCTGAAGTTTTGCATATCTACTGATGAATTAGTGCTTCAGCAAGATGAATAATAAACTCGTGCTTACAGCTAATGTGCTCAATCTTTGCGAAAGGTACGAAAAAATTAAATAGTAATTTTAAATGTATTGTTGAACTGTCTTTTTACCCGACTACGGCGAAGCCAAAAGGAAGGGTAATGATTTTGGCAGTCTATGTATGTATGTTCCACCAAAGCGTCAAATCTACTGCACGGATTTTTATAAATGAGGTGTCAATAGATTCGTAAAAATAGCCTGGATGACATAGGCTATATAAATTTTATCAATTCATTTCATGACGCCATTTAACGGTGAAAAAAATTTTCGAGGTTAGAATCTTTTAAATTAGGTTTAAATTTATTGAGAAATTAATGAATGGTATCAAATGAAAGGACTTGGCGAGCACATTACAAAATGTTTACTATATTATAATTATAGTTTTAGTGAACATACCTATAAGTTTAGATTGAGGTCAAACAGTTATCACGGTCTAGTCTGTGATAAAACAATCTTAAATAAAGTAGTACATTGTAAGTAAAATATTATTACGTATACGCACCTTGCTAATTGCAACTAGCAGCTGACTTCTGTATCAATGAGATCGTCATGAAGGAGCATTAGGTCTCAGTGGCATGCGACTACGGCTGTCCTCTATAATAATTTAACTTATAATACGTTAAAATGATATATAAATTATCTACTTCCTAGACGATTTTTCTAGTTTTCTATTTTTAAGGGAGCGGTTTTGTTAGTCTGTGATTTTATTTGTAGTCGGGTTTAGTTTTTTAACTTTATTTTTTTTATTACACCTATCAAATATAAAATCTCTATAAATTTTTCCATCAGTTTTACCAACGGGTATCGTATTGCACAGATCTACTGTGTTGTGGAGATCAAATAGGAGTTTATACATATAAAATGCATACTACGGCTGCATCCGGTTAGACATTAAGTCGACCCCAACATGATTGGTTTAAAGCTAGGCAAATGATGACTATACGAAATTACAAACAAGTAAAGTTTGTATGTTTGTTGTTAGATGTAGGAGGTAATCTTTGGAACTGAAAACTATTCCTATTTCGATATTTCCGATTAGTAAAACTTTCTGTAGTAGGAAGTTACACTCGTGATATATTTCCCCGAGTGTCATAGGCTATATTTAAAAAGTTCCTGTAACACGAGTGACACCGTAGGAAAAAGTTTGTGTTAAATAAAGCATAAAAGCAGCTATTAATGACTTACTTATTCAAGCTTTATCCGCTATGAAGTCAGGGCTTTACCGTTCCATTTTATGTGGATGACGAGGCGAATTTTATTAATGTCATTCGCCGTGTGAAATTGCGTAAAAACAATCTACTTTGCTACGTATTTTTGCACCGAAAGCAGTAACGATAAGATCTGTCGTTCTCTTACGCGGCAATAACAAACTAGCAACAATATTTCAATCAGGCTCATCTCGCAAAGTGGACAAACACATCCATTTTGGAGCTCTCTGAGCCTCGAGAAATATCATAAATATTTGAGCACAAACACGGCGGTACATCGCCATAGATCAAAGGGCTGCGTGCCAATACATCGCCGGTACCGCTGACCTTTTGTCTCGTTCACTCTAATATTTATGAATGAAGAGCTTCCTCGTGCGAACTCGAGCTGTAATCAGGACACACTATGCCCGAGTGAAGATTGGCGAGAATTGACATTGTAACTCTGTGTAGATGGAGGATGACCGTATCTGAAGCAATATATTATTATGCTATATTATGCTCAAATCACTGCGATTGTAATAAAGATAAAAAGGAGTTTATTATTTTGTGGTGGTTGTTTATAGAGCATATTATCGTATAATTTTGGGAACAGAAGAGGGGAATTTAATGTGCCAATTAAATAATGAACGGTAAATTTGAATTCTACTCGACACGTTTCCGGATGACAGCGACGTGGAGGAGTACTTTTATTGTTTAAACTTATAGGTAATAAGTTGATTACATTTTCTAGAGATGAAATTAACTATAGATACTACCACAATAATTACTGCACAAGAATCATAGCAATCAGTTTCGGAAGTAGTGTCGTGAATTAAAGCAAACCACACAACAATGTTACCTGTCCCACTCAGTCGAGCCGAACAGGAACTAGCCGGTGAAGACAGTGTCACAGAAGAGAAACGTACAGAAGGCCGGCTGCACACATATTTAGTGTCTATTCCGAACTCAAATCCTTGCTCTCATTTGATGCTAATCCGCCTTAAACAAATATCAGCATTTCAACATTTATCCAGTTGATTTTATACTTTTGGAAAACTAATAAAAATGTTCTCATGAAATCGACGTACGATTAGCATTTATTTGAAATCGAGATTTTCAGATCTCGTTGTCATAAGAAAGCGTGTGCATGTACTTGTTGTATGGAGTTGGCTTTCTGCACCTATCTACTCTGCGGCAGTAAACTCGTCGGGCAGGGGACTGTGTGATTGGTCGGTAAATGAGTCAGGGGCTAATTAGTGGGCCGCCATTAAATCGTCGTGAGCCGTATGAGCAGTTGATGTGTAGTGTTTTGTTGCTATTGTATGTCTGATGAGTTCGGGAAGTGCCATATTATGGCGTTTGATGGAGTTTCTATGACGTAGGGTCCCGATCGTTGAGATGATTCGTGGGAAATTTAATCTTGAGAAATTGGGATGCTTACTTATGTTCCCTATGAAAGATTATGGGATCCCACGTTTATTATTTAAGCAAAACGTTTTTAATTGCTTTAAGTAAAGTATGAGACTCTCCCCATGTAAAGGCTAAGCTGATATCAACATGTTAGTGCAGGTTTTCAGATGCGGATGATGAAAACTAGTATTGTACATGGAGTAATTAACTAGCAGACCACCGCAGCTCTTTCTAACACTGGTTATCAGTATGCCAATTTTACTACCACGGCGGTGGTAGTCGTTTACATATATACTTGAGGGGGTATACATTTAATTCATCATTATTTTAAGCCATCGTCGTTTAATCGTTAGTATTCATGAATTCACCACTATCCCGTGGAAACACTTTGGTTACATTGTCGCTAGCGCGTGTAACAGCGCAGCAGATAAACTTTAATTAAATGTCGGCGAGTATGATGAGCGGCGGTTAATCAATACGTCGTTAAACCTGTGGCCAACCACCCCCTGCCACCCCCAGCACCCACCACCCGCTCGCATCCATAATCTTATGCAGTTTATGCTGAATTAACTAGTCGCTGAATGCACTAATCATTGTATCTAACATTTAATCATCAAAGTTGGGATCAGCTTCGATTCTAACTGTATCTAGCTAAATACCAGTGGTAGGTATATTTACAGAGACTGCATATCTGATCATCATAAGTCACACGATACCGCCTGGAAAGTTTGGTTGTCAGACTTTCAGTCTGTTTGCTTTGAACTCATTGTTCAACTTTGAAGTCAATGTAGATTTATAATAGCATTGATTCTGACATAACAATTCACTTGCAATCCACTCGAATTTTCAATGAAACTCACGTGTACCTTTTCAATTCTCAAATGGTAAGCATTTTAGAGTAAATTCTTATTATTTAGTCCTCGGTTTATTCCAGGTACGAAATATCTGTTCAATTTTAAACCTGTTTCGTCCACGGGTTCTCTCAGATTCTACTATCCCAAAGGATGCATTTACTGCTGACGTCAGTTCTTTAATCTGTTTGCAAATTCTCACCCAAATGCATTTAAATTCGTCTAGTGAGCTGAGAATAGTCATAATAGACCATACCCACAACCTAGAGAATAAGACGGCTATTAACTCCCCGCGCTCGACCATGCACCTACAGTTTTACCTCAAACCCGTAAACCAGGCAGTTAGTATGTATCCCAGTGCGCCATATATTTTTATTTCCTTGCCCCGTATGTGGGACGAAGTAAACTCAAGCTCAACTTGAATTCAACGCTTGACCACGGACAGAATTAAGTTTGTGGGACACTATATCCCGGCTGCTTCGCCTTAATCCCAGCGCTGGGCAACGGTTCCACGCCGGCAGCACACTAACTCCGGCTGAGCTCACCTAGATTAGAAAACAAGCCGGCTAGTAAACAAGCTTCCATCATGGCAGCTCTGAGAAAACTGCACTTTAAGTAGTTTCAACGAAATAAAAAGACAAACAAAATCTTGTTGGAAGGCTTTCATGCTTAAGTAATGTGTTTGTGACGTCATACTGCGCCAATCTCCGCTAGAAAGTTGATGTGCAGCCAGGTTGAAATTGTAGCTATTACGGCGTTTATGGAAAAATTGCGAAACGTTCGTCTTGCTATTTCATTCCTAATGTTTGGTTTCCTAACAGATTTTATCATTGAATCTATTTAGAAGATAAGAAGAATCCACAACTAGAATCCCGCATTAAACCATACCTTTTACGAAGGTCTCCTACATAGTCTTTATATCCAAGAATTGCGTGCGTTGCTTTTCTTTATGCTCTTTGAATAAAAAAACAAGTTTTCCTTGATGCCATAATACGTACTATTGTCAAGTTTCGCTCAGACAGATAAAGGCCCCATATTGGACCAAGTAGTGTCCCGTATCGGTCCACCTAAGTCCCACATAGGCCCATCTACGACTATAAAGTAATCTCTTTCCTTGTTGACCCTCGTAATAGAGGTCAACGACTGATAAAGACGGAGTTCCTTCCGCCGGATATGACGTCACTCACTTGTAGATGTTGTTGCAAATCACATTAAGAACTGATCCACTTAGTGGCAGAGACAGATTTTAAAATGTTTCAGCCATATTGTTTGTATTTCAGTATGTGTCAAATTTGACTGTTATTAAGACAATTACAAGAAACAATGTGAGATTTGTGTAAGCTTTTAGAATAGAGTTAAATAATTGAATAAACAAAGGCAAGGACATAATAGAGACACGTGGGAAATATTATCACAGATAGAACAAACATTGTTGTTGTTTATTTTCAAATAATCCTTCAAAGAACCTTCTATCACTGAAGACACTAAACGTCTTTTGTGCAACATCCACTCTTTGTGATCGAATTTGAATAGAGTATAATTTGGGTACCGTCCTATCTACACTATACATATACCACCTTACATATACCTCGGAATAGTACGTGCGGTATTGAAATAAATAATTATGCATCTATTTAATTACACTTCAATTAAATAGCGGACGTTAAACCAAATTGACTACGGAAACACAATTTGTTCAATCAACATTACCATTCCGATACATTTATAAAATTATTTTTTTACCATAATTTATCAGTATCATGGAATCTACCGCCACACTCGGAGACGTTACCTGACGTAGATCTTATCCACAAGTATGCACAATCCTTATTGTACTCGCAGCCATTTTGATTTTCCTTAAAATTTGCATTATTGGTCCAAACATAAAGTCCCAGTGTTTTTTATTGTCGTTACAATGAAGTTGTGTTTGGATTGTTGCTTGAGTTGCTGTTAGAGGCAAAAAATATACCATTGAAATGTCCAGTAACCCTACCTACCTACTCTAGATGGAGCATTGACGTTTAAGAACCATTGCCTGAAAACTTAGAAACAGGTAGATTTTGGTTTGATTTTGACCAAACACGACGCATATTAATAGGAAAGGCCCATTTAGGCTTTTTAACTCAATTCATATTATGATCTGCTAAAGTGGCCATTTTAGACGCCTTGCTTATGCGTACAATATTACCGTATTATTTGGATACTTCCAGGCTTTCAGAGAACAGTATTTTTTGTAAATTTGTTTTTACTTATAATTTTACTGAAAATATTTTCACGCATTTCAATAAGGTGATAAAATCACCCGCTACGCGTACGGCGCGCGGCGGTAAACGTTATTTTACTGAACCCTTCGTCCGTCGCTGTCAGGGACTGATGTGTTTCAATGGATAATGGTTCGTAAATCCTCCACCGAAGCTTAATTAAATCATTACACCCCATTTCCCGGGGAGGATGAGCAGGGATGTGAGTGGTTTTAGCGTACACGGCGACGGGTATATTGTTTCAAAACATGGCGTGTAAATATTTTTGAATAAAGTTGGTTTTGATCGACTTTCAAGCTGTTTTTTATACGTTGACTGCGTACCGTTATAAAATACCATAGAAGCGTGCATGTATAAAGAGGAGCTTATTTTTCAAAGCTCTGCACTTATTAGGACGTTTGAGGGCCTCCACTTTAGACATCTGACTCTGCCCACAAACCTTATTCAGCGATACAATGCATCCTAAAGAAACATAATAGTTTCGTTAATTTCTTAAAATGCAGTCAAAACGAATGGAGAGTCAACTTTAGGCAGCGGAATTTGACAAGTAATGCAGATACTGAAATATCTACGTCAGTCCGGTCATTACAGTCGTGAAGCAGCGTGGTACCGGTCCGTGCGGTGTGACCACGCCGTCTATTGTACTTACCAAGATCTTTTCCCGTTTCATACGACGGCAGAACCCGAGTACTATCGCATTCCCTTTCATTGAAAAACATCAGACCCGTCACTTTCCATAAACAAACAAAACATCAATCAAACAATTGTTGTACAAATAAATACAGAACAAGAAACACGGCAACATTATCACGGACGTAAAGCAATCAGTAATTAAAAGTTGGAAGATTCATCCCATTCTATCAACATCAAAATGGGGCGCCGGGAACCTATTAAAAACATAAAGTTTTTACTAATTAAGTTGCTACGAGAAGGGGCTGACAGGGGTGAAGGGATGTGAACTCGTAAGCTGAATTGTATCAACATTAATTCATATTCCGTAATTCGTTTTATTGTTATAATTGAACTGGATTCTGTGATAAACAGTCTTTGATTGAGTTTGGAAATGTTGACTGTACCTGCTGGGGTGTGTGGGGGTGATTATTGGGGTTTTATACTGGATGGGTTTAATGTTATTAACTGATATATCAGTCGTTAAATTAAGTATATACTATCTAACAAGTTGATTATATCAAATTACAATCGCATTGGTAAGTTGTAACCTCTCTGTATAGTTATTGCAAAGAAACAGACACCAAATATAAAGATAATTTCGTTTATGTATCTTCTTTTTCATGTCGATGATTTCCAGTTATTTAAATATAGTTAAATTTTGTTTCGAACAATAACACAGCAATATCGAAGGCGTGATAATGGCTTCCGACAGTTTCCTTAAATAACAAGTGGAATGGCACAAGGAGCAGTCAGGATATAGGCCATGATTTAGAAAGAGATAAGCAGTCACACACTTTTTTATTGGAAATCCCTCATTGTAACAAGTTGTACCTGCAGCGGCCCATCTGCCTTCGAAGTTGGTTTAGAGTCTTCGAGGTGGGTTATAGCCAGTTGCTGGGAGCTTTTCTACAGGCTCAGCAAAGTGAGCTGGAGTGGGACGTCTGAAGAGCCACAGCATTTTCTGATCTTCACCAAACCTCGTACCTCATATTATTTGAATTAATAATTTAATTAATTCTTATTAATTTTCCTTGTTTGTTTTATTAATTTATTTAGTGAAGCAATATAAGGTACAAAGTAAGTAAATTAATCTAATTAACTTTTGGAGTTTCGATGAACAGAGTATTTCTAAGAAAACCGTAAATGTTTCGTCAATCTACAAGTCGCTTGTTGCCCCTTTACCTGGTAAGTACCTTTAATATTTTGTTACTAATAAGAATGTTCGATATTCCGTATGGCCTATAATTCGAGAGTATTAAAGCTAGCTTTGAAGTATATTTCACTAATTAATGGTGTCTCAAGGATACTGTTCTTCTTACAGTCTGTAAGTTTATGAGCATTGTTAATGTTGAAAGTTATTTTATTAATCATCATTTCAGCCCGGAATCATCATCATCATTTTCTTTCTTTCTTTCTTTCACTGTTGGGTATAGGCCTCCCCTTTCCTCTGCTACTCTTCTCTATTCTGTGGGTCTCTCATCCATCCGTTTTCCGAGCTCCTGACGATATCATTAGAAAGTTACTTAGCAGGGTATATGGACGAGCTGACAGCAAAGCAAGGTTATATTAGCACCCCGTTGGGCTGTGGGATGTTGTAAGAGATACCGCGGCTTTGACATATAGGGCTATGAAGGAACATGGATGGTTTTTAGTCAGTAGAAGTCTGACATTCCCTTTCGCTCTGCTCAAGAGCGGGAGGGGTTATTTGATGATTTCCCAACCCATTAAAAAAAGGTTACATTAGCACCAGTATAAAATATATTATAAGCAAACTTACGGTTGGTAGTGGGGGTACCCCCGCCGATCCTTATAAAAGCAAGCACTCTACAGAGTGACGGTCATTTTTGTTGCGAGTCGTCGACCGGTAAGGTGGTACCTACGCTACTTTACAGTAAGTTCGTTCCATATTTTACTGCGGTGGTTTTTCATTTTGTGTATTTTTTATTTCGTGCTATAATTTGTGTTCTATCATGATTATTGTTTTTTAATATTAACGGCTGTTTGTTTGTGATCACCTGAATTCTGATGTTTTATTGAATTATTGTTTGATCGAAGTCTATTTAAAGAATAAATTAGTTTTAGGTTGTCCGATATTGTTTTTTTTTATTTGTTTTTCACTTCTGGTTCCTAAAATCAGAAGTGGGATTGAACTTGTTTGCTCACAATTAGCCTTTTTACATGCACAAACAGCCGTTGATTTCGAACAATGCCACGTTCGTCAAGGTCACGTGAAAAGCTTGCTAGGACGCCGCCGCTTCGCTCTGGCGACGGCTATAGCCCTCGTAGTGCACCGCGACGACACCGTAGGCACGGATCACGATCATCTCACAATAGAACTCGTTCACGTTCGAACTGCGATAAAACTCGTTCACGTTCGCGCGGTGACAAAACTTGTTCGCGTTCGCGCCGCAATAGAACTAACTCACGAACACGTCGCAGTCGCTCGCGAAATAGTGACAATCATAGTTTGCGTGAAAAATCTAGGTCACCAACGGTTAATTCTAGTCGTCGTCGTCGAAGTAAATCTCAATCCTACCCTCGCGATGTTTCCGTACAAAGCGCGTTGGGCAATATCATATCGCGACTATCTGCTATTGAGGAAAACATGTCTTCGCATATTACACCGTCAATGCGTGATAGCACACCTCCGCTGGAAAAAGGTGTTTCGACGACTCAAGCGCTTGTTGATGCGTTGGGACAGTTAACAAGAAGCAAGGCTAGCAATTATTATGTTTCAAATTTTGATCCGGCTATAAATAATTTTGAAGTGTGGTGTAACGAAGTCGACAGGGCTAGGAAGGTCAATCGTTGGGACGATCTTGAGTGCTTCTCGCATGTGGCTCACTGTTTAAAGGGTGACGCGAAAACATGGTTAAACGAATGGACTACAAACGATCGCTCATGGTCCAATTTCACGAAAGAATTTAAGTCGTTGTGCCCGCAAAAAATTAATTATGCCCAAACTCTTCACGAGGTTTTAAACACCACGTCCGACAAGTTTGCATCGTACGCAGAATACGCGCGGCGTTCTTTATTAAGGTTACGCGTAATAAAAGGGCTAAGCGAAGAGCTTATGACCCAAATAGTGATTCACGGTATCAGTAATGTACAAGTCCAGGCAGCAGCTACTAACGCTGACCTAACAACGGAAAACCTAGTCTCATTTTTAGCTACGTACGTAAAGCCTGTTCGCAAACCCGATAACCGAAACACCGATAAATCTACGTCATGCAGTGCGACTAAAAAACGTAATTTTAACGGTTCTAGTAAGTCCGAAAATAAGTGCTTTGTGTGCGGTCAAACAGGACACTATAGGGACAAGTGTCCCAAGAAGCGTAATGTCGATGATAAAGCCGATAGTAGTACTAATGCCAAACCCGTTTGTTCTTTCTGTAAGAAGGCAGGGCACAAAGAGAGTGACTGTTTCGCTAAGGCTCGATCTGAGTCTCAAACTAAGAACAGCAATCAACGTAAAGTTAATTTGTGCAGCGAACTTTCAAACACGAAAATTAACAATGATATAAGTACGGCCGTGATACAGGGTATACCGGTTGATATACTCATAGATAGTGGTGCACTTAATGTGTCCTTGATATCATCAGCGGTAGTAAACTACTTCTCCGGGTCGCGTAAACAAATTAACTGTTCTTTAAAAGGAATAAGCAATACCGAGATTGTTGCCCGCGAATATGTCACTTTAACTGTCGAGTTTGATAATATTTCGCTTGAAGTGGACTTTGTCATAGTACCCGCGTCGTGTATGAATACTCCCATTATCATTGGGACGGACGTACTAAATCGCGATGGTGTTACGTTTATTCGCACGAAACACGGACAGTATCTGACCCACACGCCAGATAAGGTGCTAAGAGTGAACGCTCTGAGTGTTAGCGAGAATAACCAAATAAATACGTCTCTCGGGGGTACGGAACTTGTTACATTGATGGCTGTGATTAATGAATTTTCTTCGTTTTTAATATCTGGTACAGCCACTACCACGGTAAACACTGGCAAAATGCACATCAATTTAACAAGTGACGTACCTGTGGCATACCATCCATATCGTTTGTCGTATCAGGAGAAACTTAAGGTTCGCGAGATATGTCAGGACCTTTTAGACAAAAAGATTATTAGGGAGTCAGGTTCCGAATACGCGAGCCCGATTATTTTGGTCAAGAAAAAGGATGGCTCGGACAGAATGTGCGTAGACTTTCGCGCACTGAATCGCATCACTGTTAAGGATAGGTATCCCCTACCCTTGATTGATGACCACATCGATCGGCTCGGGGGTTCGAAATTCTTCACTTCTCTGGATATGGCATCAGGTTTTCACCAGATTCCCATTGATGAAGGCTCGATCCGTATGACAGGCTTTGTAACACCAGAAGCTCATTACGAATATTTAAAGATGCCCTATGGTTTGTGCAACTCTCCCACTGTGTATCAGCGTATCATCAATAATACCTTGCGTAAATTTATAGACGCAGGAAGTGTTCTGGTATATATTGACGATGTGTTGATCCTGAGCCTGACAGTCGACGATGGCATCGCCCTGTTACGCGATGTCTTGTCAACTTTGACGGAGGCCGGGTTCTCGATTAATGTACGCAAGTGTTTCTTCCTCACCACCACGATCGAGTACCTAGGTCGTGTTATTAGTCATGGTCAGGTTAGGCCGAGTCCGCACAAAATTGAGGCACTAGTTAACGCGCCTATTCCTGGTAGCGTCAAACAAGTACGCCAGTTTTTAGGCCTTGCTGGTTACTTTCGGCGTTATATTGAAGGTTACGCGACAAAAACCGCATGTATTTCGCGTCTCACAAAGAAAGACGTAAAGTTTGTATGGGGACCTGATCAAGATCAAGTCCGGCTAGATATTTTAAGACGACTAACTAGCGAACCTATACTAGCGATTTTTGACCCGAACCTTCCTACAGAGCTGCACACTGACGCTAGCAGTGCAGGGTACGGTGCAGTACTCTTACAAGTACACGCGGACGGTGGTAAACGGGTGATAGCCTATTTTAGTAAAGTAACCCAGGGTGCGGAACCCAAGTACCATTCGTACGAACTGGAGACGTTGGCGGTCGTCAAAGCACTACAACACTTTCGCCATTATTTGATCGGAATAACCTTCAAAATCATAACAGATTGTAATGCTTTGAAGGCCACTGAACGTAAGAAAGATTTACTTCCCCGGGTTGCACGCTGGTGGATTTATCTCCAAGATTTCAATTTTGAGATTGAGTATCGAAAGGGTGTGAAGATGGGTCACGCTGATTACCTAAGCAGGAACCCGCCAGCGTTGCAAGTCAATGCCATTGACAGACCGTCGAATTGGGCACAAATGGCCCAGTCAGCTGATTCCGAGACCGTCGATCTCATTGAAAAACTGAGGGATGGTCGCTTGGACTCTGGTCGGTACGTTTGTCAGGGCGATGTGCTCTACTATCGCTATTCACCTGTTGGTGAGGAGTCGCGTTTGCTATGTTTTATTCCTAAAGGACACCGGCTCAGTTTGTTAAGAGTTTTTCACGACGAGCATGAGCACATCGGGGCTGATAAAACTTACGACCTTATTTTAAAACATTTCTGGTTTCCTGGCCTGAAACAATTTGTGAAGAAGTATACTTCCCATTGCCTAACTTGCATCAGCAAGAAACGTGTTCCAAGAGCTCCTCGCCAGCCCATTACGTCATGGGAAAAATCAGATATTCCCTTCGACACGATTCATGTTGATGCATTGGGTCCTTTGCCAGAGTCTAATGGATATAAGTTTGTACTTGTTTTGGTCGATTCATTTACCAAATTTTGTTTACTCTATCCCATATATAAACAAGATGCTAGCGAATTGAAACGAGTATTCAATAGCGCTATAGCATTGTTTGGGACACCCAAACTAATAATTTGAGACCGTGGTCGCATGTTTGAGGCGTCAGTTTTTACCAGTTGGGTAAACGAGATGGGATGTGAAATCCATTATATAACGCCCGAAATGCATCACTCCAATGGACAAGTCGAGCGTTATGTAAGGACAATCCTTAATATGATTCGTATCGAGAGCACTAATAAAAATTCAACTTGGTCTGATAGTTTATGTAAAATTCAATTAGTGTTAAATGTTACTAAACAAAAAACCACGCAGTTTTCAGCCTTGTATTTGTTAATTGGTACTAACGCGACCACTCCTGTGATTCGTGCGCTGATCCGTGACGTTGCAGTTGAAAATTCAAGTCCGAATCGAGAGGCCATGAGGGAACTCAGCAGGAGCTCCGCTAAAGCATCTCTTGACAAAAATCAAAGTGATCAAGACGAAAGAGTAAATCGTCTAAGGCACCCGCCAAGAGTTTTCCAGGTTAACGATCACGTGTTTGTGATCAAATATTCTCAGTCCGCTGGGAAGCTCGACCCTGGCATGAGGGGTCCGTATCGCGTGACTAAAGTGTTACGAAGTGATCGGTACGAGCTGAAACTGTTGAGTGGAGCCAGAGGCAAGACCACTCAGGCCGCAGCTCAGTACATGGTACCCTGGAAAGGAGAGTGGTGTCCTGAGAGTTGTGCAGCATTCTTTGAAAGTAAGTTTCAACTGAACCTTTTAATGTTTTTCTTTGTGTTCTGGTAGCGCGTGTCGTGCATACGAGCGTACGAGTGCGAGGCATGTGCTGACCTGGCTGGTGCAACCCAGATGCAGCGCGCTCCTGGGACTAGCGTCCTGGAGTGCCTGGTTTCTGGAAGTCGTGTTCTATGAATACGCATCAGGTGTTGTCCTGGCAGGCGCAGTCCTGGTTGACACGTTTTTAACGTGGGGAAGTCGCATACTACGTATGTGCATCGGGTGCTGTCCCGGAAGTCGTGTTCTATGAACACGCATCAGGTGTTGTCCTGGCAGGCGCAGTCCTGGTTGACACGTTTTTAACGTGGGGAAGTCGCATACTACGTATGTGCATCGGGTGCTGTCCCGGAAGTCGTGTTCTATGAACACGCATCAGGTGTTGTCCTGGCAGGCGCAGTCCTGGTTGATACGTTTCAGACGTGTGAACTTGTACAAGTTCAAGTATGATTATGAATGAGACATGATGTGTGAAGATGTACGCATACATTTGAAAGCGAAGTGGTTTAGCTTGGTTTGAGTGTATTTTTGTATGAGGGCCTTGTATGTGTGATGGATGACAGAATAGGCAAAGGAGTATGTTGTCACATATAATTAACCACTTGTTTCTCATACAGATTGCAATGATGACAACCCCGATGATGCTAGTGAGCCTTCAGGTCTTCCTGTTGGTCCCGCTGGTGTTCCTGCGGGTCCTTCTGGTGCTCTGAACTCGGACGGTGCCAAATCAGATGGAGGCAGCGATCAGGCTGTCGCCGTACCTGCCAGTGCTACTGAAGAAGTTCCTGGTGCAGCCGAGGACGGTGCACGATCAGGAGAGGCCGTATAAGCAAACTTACGGTTGGTAGTGGTGGTACCCCCGCCGATCCTTATAAAAGCAAGCACTCTACAGAGTGACGGTCATTTTTGTTGCGAGTCGTCGACCGGTAAGGTGGTACCTACGCTACTTTACAGTAAGTTCGTTCCATATTTTACTGCGGTGGTTTTTCATTTTGTGTATTTTTTATTTCGTGCTATAATTTGTGTTCTATCATGATTATTGTTTTTTAATATTAACGGCTGTTTGTTTGTGATCACCTGAATTCTGATGTTTTATTGAATTATTGTTTGATCGAAGTCTATTTAAAGAATAAATTAGTTTTAGGTTGTCCGATATTGTTTTTTTTTATTTGTTTTTCACTTCTGGTTCCTAAAAATATTGGCTATCCTTATTCTATCTTCAAGAGGACTGACTAGCTGTTCAATAGTATCGTAAGTTTGCTAAGTACATCATCAGATCATCAAGCAATAAATTATATAATGTTTTGAAACAGCAAGTCATTCTAGACAATTTCAAGTACCGACATAGTTTTCCTTTACAATTTAAAACTAAAAACATATAAATGTTCGCACCAATCCCCTGCATTGGTAGTGGCAATAACACCATTAGCTCGGCGATGGCACGGCCTGCCCATCACGTTCCGTGCTAGTCCCCCATCGACACAAGGTCAGTGAGTGTGATGTCCCCCATTGCCCCATTTGCCAACATTCGCGATAATATGCTCGTTAAACTTAAGAGATAGACAGAAGGCCAGCTCCGTAGAACGTGCAAAAACACGCACGCATTATATAAAAGTCATCTGATTGAATTTCACGTATGTGAAGTTGTAGTGGCCAATTACCGCAGATGTCTTATTGTGAACAAGTCAGTGCGTTGCGCAGAAGATATTCTTTATGAAAAAAATCTATAAACTTTGTCTGAATACCGGGAGTATTTAAAAGTGAACCTGATCGATAAGGACGCGTAAACCATCACCACTAAAAACTATTATGATAAATTTAATATCACTTCCCGGTTCTGTGCGTCCAGTTGATTATCGCGATTTTAACGCGCATATGTATTTTCATTGTAAATTCACTTTTAAAAGGAAAGTACGTTCCCACTATTTAAATCAGACCAAATAGCTATTACAAGTCAGTCATGGTAATTACCAGTTACCATGGTAAGTACCATGTTTTATTTTGGTATTTGTTGCAATATTTATTAGTTAATGTTATTTTTATATGTGTACTAGTATTAATATATAGATATATACAATTAAAATATGTTTGTTGTTATGTATGTTGTTGTTATTATTATTATATATATATATAATAATATTAACAACAAACTGGCCTGTTGGTCTAGTGGTTAGTGACCCTAACTGCTATGCCGGAGGTCGTGGGTTCGATTCCCACCCAGGACAAATGTTTGTGTGATGAGCACGATCATTTGTTCTATGTCTGGGTGTAATTTATCTATAATATGCATGTATTTAGAAATATATAAGTATGTATCAGTTGTCTAGTACCCATAACACAAGCTCTGCTTAGCTTGGGACTAGATGGCGTTGTGTGATAGTTGTGGAATATTATTAATATTATTATTATTATATATATATTGAATTGATATTGTTTTTTTTTTATTTAGTTTGTAGCCTACCACAATGTTGTCTTGTTTGACCCTAAGGTTGACTGGTAGAGAATGCCTCGTGGCATTAAGTCCGCCTATGTATCACTATTGTGCATAAAGTTTAAATAAATAAAATAAATCCTAGTTGTGAGTGTGTTTGCAGTCATTGTATGGAGTGGACCAGACCTTCTTTGCATAAAACTGTTCTATGTGTCGGAAATAGCGATAGACAGTGTCGGAAGGCACGATATGTCGCGTGATCGACACTAACACGGATTGACATGTGTGTGTAGTGTGCCTGTTTAAATTAACACCTAAATTGATTTATAAAAAGTTTTGGTTGTTTCTGCGGAAGGGATGGTTTGCTGCGATTTAATCTGTTTTTATTATATTACTACCAAACTAAAGAAGTTGAGTGAAGGGAAATGTTTGTGTTTGTATACTTATTCTTATAAGTAGGTTGTAGGTTTTCTGTGAAAACTTTGATTGCGTTGTGTGATTCTTGCCTTCGGAAAGGTCGTTCGTAACTTGTTTGGCAAATTTTATTAAACGTTTAACTTAGTACGAAAGTATCTTATCCACTATTATTACATAATTGATTGGATATCGCCGTAATATTTTAGCGTACCCACAATATCGGTGAGTGCCGCAGGCCTCAACAATACCAACAAACAGCAGCTTCCTTTATTAAAAACAATATTATTGGGTCCTGTGTACAGTACATAACTTATTCGCAAACTAGCCCTTCCTCTGTAAACAGATACGGCAAACCAAACTCTAAGTAAATAGCCGTAAAGTCCTGTTTGCACTGGGGATTTAAATTGGGAAAGTTACGCCATGTAACCGCGGTGCAAACTAACAAAGGGGTACGGATAACATTTTATGGTAGTTTTAGCTTTGACTTCTGAAAGCTGATTTAGGAATTAGGGAAGGGAATAGCTGGTAATCTTGGATTTATAACCTTTTCCGTGCTCCTCAAGTGTACGAAAACAACCTCGGGAATACGTCTGTTAATGGTTTGAAACGTATGTGAAGTAAAGGATGTTCTAATTGGCCCTGTGCAACAAGAGTATCAGGAGATTGTTTTAGTTGGCCCTGTGTATCGGTCTACCACGATGATTCACTATCTGTTTATTATATTAGTTGCAAATACTTTTGTAACACGGACTAGCTGCATGGTGAATATTGAAACCTATTTTACGAGGCCATTAACACCAATCGCCGCCATCTTCCCCAAATACTCCAGGAGCCCAGAGCTGCCAGACATAACTTATTTTCTAAAGGATAAAATGTAGGGCTTTGAGTAGTGTTTATAAGTGTATAGAATGCTAGCCATACCTGCTAAGTTGGTTAGACGGTCAATTCACAGATAACACGTGAGAAAGGTAAATAAAAATTTGGGTTAACTTTACTTAAATTCTAACGGTTTTTTTTTTAATAAAACGTAGCCCCACACTAGGAATTTCTCCTGTATCGTGGGTGCGTTCACAAACATTTAAACTCACATACACAAATACCCATCCCCGAAACAACTATCTGTAGGCCATACAAATATTTGTTCTGTGCGGGGATCGAACCCGCGACACGTAGCGCAGCAGTCCATTGCCTGAGCCACTGCGCCAACCGTGTCGTCAAACCGTGTCGGTTGCTTTTTGTACATATTCCATAAAATAAAAAATGCAGTGAAATGACCGTCTAACCAACTAAGCAGGTATGCTGGCATTCAATACACGTAAAAACGCTACTCGTAGCCCCACATTTTGTCCTTTGGAAAATAAGTTTTGTCTGGCGGCTCTGGGCTCTTGGAATAAAACGTCATGTTGATGTCGTCTCAAAAAGATAAGGGATACATGACGTTTGATGAAGATGGCGGCGACAAGGATATTACATATTAACTGGAATGTGCACGTGCAACTTACTACCTAATTTGGGATAGTCATTATTGTGTTTTATATAACTTCCCTACCACCGCGTTTTGCATTGGTAGCAGTTTATTCAAAATTACGATGTGTTAAAAAACTTGACGAAGTAAGAACTTTCCTACTTCTTGCTTTCTTACTTCGTCAAGTTTTTTATATTTATGTTAATTAATAAAATATTAATATTAAAATATCTTTGACTGCTAATATGACCTTTGATTTCCTTCTGGGGTTGACACCCTATAAGAAAGAGATGATGTCCACTTTCTAGGTAGTCTCGCTCGAAACGCTTTTGAGTTGCACGTGCTTATTACCAGTTATTAATATCCGTTGTTATAGTTGGTTCGATTATTACCTCAAAAACTTATATATTTTTCAAAATTTAATCTATTCTGCATCTAGTCTGCTATAAAAATAAGATCCAAAAGGAGTTTCCTAACGATCGACAATACAACATAATTTGTACAACACATTGTTAGTGCGAGAGCAGAACAATGTCCTTTTCAGTGAAAGTTGCGATAGATTAATGTTAATTAGTGAATTTATCTAGGATAAGAATCGTCGATAGTAACAACTCATACAACAAATTGACACAAGTTCTAGCAACCATGAACTTGCACTTAACCAATTAGTAATGAACAAACTTAACTAACGTAACATAGCGTTGATTGGCGAGTTAGACCGTTAGTTCAAATCCTTGATTCCTAGCACAAGCATGTCGGCGTCGGTTTCAAAAGAGCAAGTCTTTGATACTACACCACAGTGTACATGTACACATGTAGTGAAGCCCAAAGTTTAAGACTGAGCAAAAGACAGTGTAGTTTTGTTTTAGTAGTATCCGCGGCGAGCAGCTGTTGCGAGCTTCGTCTTTTTGATACAGCCAGCGTTGATTTAAAGAAACCTAAAAAAATATGAACGGTATAATGTTCTTGTAATGTTAGTTGCTTTTATATTTTGTGTATTTCACGATTTTAACATAAATCAGGCACAAGTAGGTTTTATATGACGGCGCATTGCAAGCACCATCCAAAAAGGTTACATTGGAGCAGAGGCTACTGGAACGAGACTTGACAGGACTCAGTCATGGTGATGGTAAGCGTAGCCATATTGAACCTGACGTTTAGAACATCAATGGCTAGGTGCACCACGGATTCGACGAATCTCTGATTGTTCTAACCATGGTCAATGCTGATGATGCCGGGCACTCGCCTATATCCAGGTACCCGCCCATAATTATATTCATTGCCTATGGTTCTTGGCCTGACTTCGAAATTTTTGTGTGACTACTGATCTAAGGGATGTACATGACCGGGAAGTCCGGCAGAAGAAGGGGCGGTTAATATAGAGCAATGGGAGATTTCGGGCTGAAATTATGATGACCGATGTAAAACTATGGCCAACAATCCAACCAAAAACAAACAACAAATTACGATATCAAATCTGTTAGTAACACAGTTGTCATTCACAGCATATCAAACCGACGAATCATATGACTGGCCTGTTGGTCTAGTGGTTAGTGACCCTAACTGCTATGCCGGAGGTCGTGGGTTCGATTCCCACCCAGGACAAATGTTTGTGTGATGAGCACGATCATTTGTTCTGTGTCTGGGTGTAATTTATCTATAATATGTAAGTATTTGGAAATATATAAGTATGTTTATCAGTTGTCTAGTACCCATAACACAAGCTCTGCTTAGCTTGGGACTAGATGGCGTTGTGTGATAGTTGTGGAATATTATTATTATATCAATAGCTCTAAAGCTGTGACAAGCGTGTGACAAGCAACGAAAAACATACAACTTATCTATTTGAAAGCATGAGAGTTGAGAGAGAACGACAGAACAACAGAAGATCTACGTGAAACACATTATTCTTTTTAAAAACGTGCGGCGGAAACGACGAGACCGACTTTTTATTGTTCTGCTTAAACTTTGAAAAGGTCGCAATGTTTTGTTGAAAAAATACAAACCAACAACTGTGGTTGTAAAAAAGAAAATTATCGTGGTAACCGACCCTTTGTTTGCGTAAACGTTTATGAGTTTCAGCCGTTTTCAGCGAGTTTGCAGCCGGCTACGATTCGTCTTCGTTAATTTAATGTTTCAAGGTTAGACCTGTTCGCTGTGATATAGTTGTTATTCGGGGAAAGTAGGTGTGTTTTGTGTGGTTCCGTTCAATAAGAGCGAATCAACACTCGGTTGAAAATTAACGAGTAATATCAGTGCGAAATAACTATGTTGTGTTACTTCTGCTGTAACAAGGGCTCCAAGCTTTATTAAATATCATCATCATCATCATCATCAGCCTATAATGTTCCCACTGTAGAAACTTGGTAGGTGGTAGGTTTTTAATATAACACACTGCAAAGTCTTATGGTTTCCCCAGCGCTAAATCGCGCGTCGTAATATACTATCACACATTCAATTCAATGAAAGCTTTCAATTCACCTTCTCAACTGACCAGACTTGACACACTTTTCAGTTCAGTTGTCAGCTAAAACGGGGTGTCTTTGTGATTTTTCACATTCGTACTGGGTGAAGGCCACGGGGCATTACTGGGGGGCGATTTGGGCGCGAGGTGGCGAGTTACAGAAACCGTATGAGATGTTGTTGAGGTGAGGATATAATTGGTTATCACTGACAACTTAAACCGTAAACTTAAGAAGCTTTATTCTTAGAGACTTTAGTCGTTAAAGTTAAACACTTAAAACATTAGCTTTACCAAGATCAAAAGTAGAGTCAAAAACTGTCATGAATATTTTACATAATTCCATCAAATGCCGACAACTCCACCAGTTCTTTCCATCCGTTCGTGATCGGCTGGCCAGGACATGGCTGAAGGTGGATCACTGTGTTGCCCAATTTCTCACAGGTCATGGTAACTTTAAGAGTAAATTATTTTCCTTCAAGCTGGTTGCGTCGCCTTTTTGTCAATGTTCTACATCTGACTGCGAATTTGAACAATACGCACATCACATTTTATGGGGGTGTAGTCTTTGGCAGAATGAACGTAATAATATGTTAAATAGTGTACACATAGTGTCACATCCGGAGTTATTTACTATACGGACCTTGTAGAAACAAAAACAAATTTCCGTGCGTTCAAGCATTTTTGTCATACCTATTATTGGTATCAAATATCACAACTGCTGCAACGGCTTCATTGTATCGGCGTTTTTCTTGTGGTCGCCACTGTTGATTCTGGGTTACAGGAGTTAAAGTGGTTTGGGAATAGTGTGGCGGACTTGTCCCGAAGGGTTAAGCCCGCCACACTATTCCCAAAGGGTTAGGTAAAAGTTGATCTAATGGTAAGACCAGATTTCGTCAGTTATGTTTAAGCTCAATGTAATAGAGGGCGCGCGTATTGCCATCAACTGGTCACAAATTCAGACTCCGTGGCTGCTGTTATGAATAATTCACTACAGATTTTTTTTTCGGTTGTCATTGTCAGTAACATTAAAAGATAATTATATTTTTCTTTCAAGGAACGAAACCGAATGATAGAGAACTTATTGTTCAGCACTTCAGCAGCTACATAATACGTTGAGATATATAACTACCCACATAACAGTTATCTTGTCCAATAGCCGGGAGCGATCCAATTATCTACTTCAATTAGTGTGCCCGTCGCGCAATATTCATGTTTTTGTTTCATTTCCACAACGTTAACACTATTCCTCAACAGGCACACGTTCTACTACTCTCTGAACTTTAAACAGACAACTAGTTTACTGTAGATTCTACGAATGCCTTCTAAATTTGTCAAAGATCAAACGAAGTTGCTTTCATCTTAATTCTGGCAATAAATAATCTCGATGATTTTTATAAATGTCACTAAACACGAGTTCGCTGTGACTTTCACAGGAATCTGTGAAGCTGAAAACAAACTTTAAGATTTTCTAATCACGAAAGCAAAACTAACACAACTTACTTTTTTAATGAAATCTCTTTGTTTTTTAAGATCAACAAGATTATATTAAAACGTTCTTTGAATTAAGTTCTTGAATCAATTTGTTTTTTCGACTCAATGTGCTAGTTTTACATTTATGACAGAAATTTATAAAATATTTTAGTTACCAATTCACCTAAATCAGTATAAACCTGAAGTAACATAAGGTTTCAGCTTTTATAAATTACCTAAATGCTAATTACCGACCATTATTGATTAAATCTAACACCACAGTACAAATTAGTTTCTTAATAATAATATAAGCCCAAGTTTACTAACAAAGTAAATCCTAAAGATATGTCGTTTATATTGTTTAAAACATTAAGTTAGGAATGGGAGATTACAATAAGGTTGGCTGCACGCGTGCGATTCGGCTGTTCCTGGGCGTGTCGCTTGTCTGTCTGTCGCCTGTCGCTGTCGCACCGTGTGGCTGAGATGGATGTCGCGACAACTGCGAAGCTTCGGGTTAGCGCACACGTGTCTCACTCAGGTGAGAAGGGGTTGTCAACGGAAACAAAAGAGGATTTGTGGTGTCAAAGATATTACGTTGTATTTCCACGTGTGTTGATGTGTGAATAAATGATACAATGTATTTAAATAAAATTAAAATAAGGTTTTGGTCAAGAAGTGCTACTACATTCTTAAAAAATGCGCCATGAAATATGAAATTTTGCTGAGGGACTTTACAGTATGTTAGTTTAAACGAGGGATGCTGACAGGATACTAATAAAAATATGAACATAAAAAAAACACTGATAATTATCAGACAGAAACATACCAAATACACACATCAAAAGTGTCTAGGGATCAAGCATTTTTATGCGGATTTCTTGAGATTGAGATGTGGCTTTGTAATAAATTTATGATTTTATAAATTTATATGGATCCTTTTTGGTGCATTTCATAATTTGAATCAGGAACTGTGAATCAAATTCGAGTAAAAGATGAAAATCAGCTGTCAATATTTTCCCTATAATAACATACAACGCATTGAAGACATTATTAGTGCTACTGTTTCCCTACTACTGATTAAAACCAACGTTATTATGGAGCGGCGACGTCATCTAAGCAGTTAAGAAATGCTCAGAGCCGTGGGAATGATAGAAGCTGGTTCCCGGCAACGTACTGTGGCTTTAGCTCTGAATACAAGTCAGAGTGTTATCAGTCGACTTTGGACACGTTACCGAAGCACTGGTACCGTGGCTGAGCGCCATGGAGGACGGTATCGCTGCACCACACGGAGACAAGACCGATACATTCAAATCTTAACTCGAAGAGCTCCAACAATAACCGCCATGATGTTAGCCGTGAGGCTTCATCACTCTTCAGGGAACTTAATTAGCGACCAAACAGTCAGAAACCGCTTGCATGAAGTGAACCTTCATTCCCGAAGACCGCTACGGGTACCACCTATAGCAATGCACAATCGTAGGATTCGATATCAATGGGCTCTTGAACACAGAAATTGGGCAGAAGAACAATGGCGTTTCGTGTGCTTTTCTGATGAGTCTCGTTTTGGTATGAGACCGGATACAAGACGTATACGACACTGGAGAACCCCTGGACGCCAACAGCGATTAAAATCCTGCCAGGAAGTCCATCCTTATAGTGGTGGAACCATCATGGTATGGGCGGGTATTTGGATCGGCGGAAGAACTGAGTTGATTTGGATCAGAGGCAACCTCAACGCTCAAATTTATGCTGAGACGATTGTATCAGACGTCATCGTTCCTCTACAAGTGCAAATCGGTCCCTTATTTCAGTTAATGCATGATAATGCACGACCGCACACCGCAAGAGTTGTAAGACAGACTCTCGCCGCAGCTAACATCAATGTCCTGCCCTGGCCTGCTCAGTCGCCAGACTTGAACCCGATTGAGCATGCATGGGATATGCTACAGAGAAGAGCTCTGCCGAATATGGAGGGTATCCAGTCGCAAGAAGACCTTTTTTTGTTGTTGCAACGAACATGGGCGGCCATTCCACAGCGTGATTTGGATGAACTCATTTTGAGTATGCCAAACCGATGTTCTTGTGTTGTTAGTGTTCGCGGTAGAAACACGGATTATTAATTGTTTAAGTTACCCAATAAAATTTTAAAGAAAACTGTTATTTCAGTCTTTTTTTCGAACTTTAATGTTAGTGGTTCAAATGTCAAAAATCCCTTTATTAGGAAAATGGCAAATTTCTTTATTAATGCAAAGGTGACTTGGTTTATCGTTACTGTGACAAACGAAAACACTTTATTTGATGAATCCTTAAAGAAAATTTTAATTAATATCAATCAGGAGAAAAGTTATTGCAAAAATATATGTTGATCCCTAGACACTTTTGATGTGTGTATTTCGGAAAAGTCTCGCCACCCGTGTATCACAGCAAATGTGCGTGGATCAATGACTTTTAGGTATAATCCATTTTTCCTTCATATTTTAAGACTGGAATAGACGAAAAGAAACGTCTAATAAAGTGAGATCTGGAGAGCGTGCGGGAGTCAGGGGACAATTACGTCACAAATTAAAGTTAAGTTGTTTTACATATTTGGGACGAGAATCGAATACTGAATACCCTCCTTCAATATGTCTCTCGTTTAACTTAACACCCGGTGGTATTTAGTAACCTATAATAAGAAATACAATTATATTACTAGGTGATGGCCGCTTCTTCGCCCGCCATCCGTAATCGCGACCAAAAGTAATCTTTTCATCCCCCCTTCCGACCCCTTAAAACCCTTTTTTTCCAAAAAGCAGCCTATGATCTTTCTCTGGCTTTAGACTATGTGTGTACTAAATTTCATTTAAATCAGTTTAGTATTGTTTTGGCGTGAAAGCGCGACAAACAAACAGACAGTTACTTTCGCATTTATAATTATACATATATTAAAGTAAGGATTATAACCAAGAATAGTCTCCTAAACGGCAGCAGCGGTAGGTGTGCGCGCGAGGTGCGGGGTGCGGTGCGGGGCGAGGGGCACGGTGGGCGGACACGTACAAATGACGATATTATTTTAGTTAATTAGCGAGCCTGGCCGCCGTATCATGTATTACCGAGAATAACATCATACAAGTTACTTAGAATCACGGTGTGAGCAGGGCTGCAGGGCGTTACAAAGACACGAAGGGTTTTGTAATAAATCACTTCCGCCGCAAAACAAAGAACAACACGTAAAATAAATGGAACGTTTTAGGTGAAACGATGACCTGGTGAAGGTTGCGGGAATCCGCTGAATGCGAGACGTACGGGACCAGTCAATCTGGCGACACCTGGGGAAGACCTATGTCCAGCAGAGGACGTCTTTCGGCTGAAATGATGATGATGATGAACGTTTACAAAAATAATTGGTCCACTAAAGCTTTATCGTGTCGTTAGTCACTAACCAACTCTGCCACTAAGTTAAGCACTGTGCTTAACTTAGTGGCAGAGTTTCTATGCAACCCATAGACATCTGACATGACATTACATGCCATCAAGAAATATCTCTCAGGCATGCGCTAGTTTCCTTGCAATGTTTTCTTCCACCAAAGCAAGTGATAATTACAATACGCGTAATGGATTCGCAGATGAACAACTATCTCTTTATGAACAGTATAGGGACTTAAAGTACAGTTAATTATTATTATTATTAATTATTTAGTTAGTTATTTTATACACAGTTTACAAACACAGACGATGTTTGTAAACTGTGTGTAATGTGCATACTTAAGTAATGCGCAAAAATAAAATATACAGAAATGACACTCAACAAAGATGAGTTTTTTCAGTAACTCGTATACAGTAAATATGACTAGTTGAGCCGTCATGCTATCAGTGCGTATGTGACTGTCTGGAGCCGCGGGCACAACTAGGCAATAATATACAATGAGTAGCTCTCAAAACGGTGAAGGAAAACATTGTGAGAAAACCAGCATGTCAACCAAAAAATTCTAAGACTTGTGACATCTGCCAAACAGCACTGGGCCCGCGTGGTAAATATAGCCCATCCCTCTCCTAGAGAGGAGGCCTGTCTCTGCAGTGGGAAAATTATAGGCTGATGATGATTATGATATGAATCGTTGGCCACTAATTGCAGTGCTACCAATTTTTTTTACCCGACTGTGGCGAAGGGTTATGTGTTTGGCATGTATGTCTGTCTCTTTGTTCCCTCATAACTCCTAAACGGATGAAAGGATTTGAATAAAATATACGTCGTTAGATTCGTCTTGATGTCGCAAGTGACACTGGCTATATTAAAATAAAATAAAAACAAAGAAAAATTGCGGATTTTGGGGGCCATAGTGCGGATATGAAAAAAAAACCGTTACCATCGAGTAGGGTATCAAAATTAAGTGTTTTCAAAGGAGATTACAAAAATATATGACACTTATATGTTGAAAAGAAATTCAAAGTTACAAATCCTACTAACAAAACACAAAAGTTAAATCATCTGCGAAGAATTTTACGCGACCAACGAAAGAACAAACACAAAAGAACTAAAAAGATGGAAATAAAAAAGTAAGTAGTTAGAAAACTAAAAAACCCGACTGAAAAAACTGAAAACCAAAAAACAAGCACATTTTAAATTAAACAAAACTTGGCAGCGGGGTTCATTTGCTTATTAAAATATGAAATAAAAATATATTGGACCGCGCATGCTTCCGAGTTTTGTTTAATTTAAAATGTGCTTGTTTCTTGCTTTTCAGTGTTTTCAGTCGGGTTTTTTTTAATAACGTTTTCTGTGATGTAAAGAAATCTCCAATTTAGTACAGTGAAACATAGTCGGTGTGTGAACTAATGTTAGACTGACGCGATCAATCTTATACTAGTGACAGACGACACACCGCGCGCCGGCCGCGCTCACTAAACTAAACCGCGCGGCTAATAGCCAGGGAGCTAGTGTGTGAACTGTGTTTGCCATCCAATTTTATTGTACCACTGTATAATTCGTTGAATGGTTTTTTAGATTTTTGCTAAAGGTGTGTCTAGTTTTTTGGAGGTAAAGATCACTATGAGAACTGACGTCCAAATCACTCGTCAGACTGGTGCTTAAAGCAACCATATCTCTGCTTAGAAATATAATAATAATTATGTATATAAATCAATAATATTATTGTTCCATTATTGACCATGTCAGTCTAAAAGCTTATAATATATTGTACATTTCTATTTTAATGCTTTAAAAATTTTTCAAAATTTTTCTAAATTAGAAAATAGGAAAATAAAACGGAGTGAACAGTTTCAGTTGAGTGCGATTTAAAAAGTAAATTGAACGGAACGGTAACTGCGAGTATTAACCGGTTCGGTATGGTTTCAGCCGGTTCAAACTGCATAGTTGTCTTGCAATCTCCGAGTTGCTACATCAAGTGCGCTCGATTGGAAATGCGTTGTTATACTGTTAAATATATAACTTAACTAGCACAGTTTTTCAATACCTGAATACTGCTAATACAGAGAAATATGTCGTTAAAAGTACGAATGGTTTTGATCCGTACCCTTCAATATTGTAGAACAACTAGGTAGAAGTAACTTATCAGATGGACCACCATCATCCTGTACTTCTATGAACTGTGCTGGGGTCGGTAGCAAGCACGCTGAACGTATGCATCTGAACACCAGTATATTCCATTAAGCACTGCTGAGCCCAGAGTCCCTTCTCTGATAACTAAATACTACGACTTTAAATACTCTTACTGTGCAATCTGAGTCCGAACTAGGGTAGATAAGTACTCCCCATTGCTATACAAATACCCTGTTATATATGAATGGTCCCTCGCAATTCCCCCAGGCATCGTTAGGAAGCTCTAAAATTTCCTGCTTGGCCAGCCAGGGGGCGGCGGGCTACCTGTGTTATAACAAACTTACTATTAGCCTCGAGGGCAAAAAACACGTTAAAAATAACTTCTGAAAAACGAAGTCACGTTGTGTTAAGCTTCATCGGAATGGCACAATTCGATACGGAGTATTGATTTAAGTAAGGCCACCTCGATAAAGTTACCAAACGGTGCGAAGTTTACCTTCAAATCACATGTCATTTCCTATCGAATAGCTTCAGCCACACCTGGGCTTTAGTGAACCCGTCTATTTAGTAGGTATATCAATATTCAAGGCTGTACCTCCATATTTAGGATAACCCTACTATTCATAACATAATACCCAGCCGTGAGGAGTGAGGCGACGCGCGACGCGACGCACCGACGACACAGATTTTATAAATGAGCTACGAGGGCGGAATACGCGCGCAAATGGCGATAGTCGTTACCAAAGTTACGTAAACACGCGTTACGTTTAATTATATAATTAAATTATTACAAGGAGCGTTCGCAGCGAACATAAATTCGCGTAGTACTGCCTGAATTGTTAATATTGTATTTAAGACCGCCATTACGCTAAATATTTATGGTGCCAGATTTCCGTCGCTATCACAGGCAATGTGTGCCATTAATTAGTGTGTGTATACGTCTGAGCGTGAGATGCAAAATGGAATGTCCCGGTACCTCAATCAAACGCAAACAACATCTGCAGGAAACAACTAATCGATTACATAGCCGTAGCTTGATCATTCAGGTCCTTACAAAAACGAGAATCGAATGGTTCAAAATTACGGCGCAAAACCTTTATTGGGAACTGAATGAAACTCAAATCAGTTGCAGCAAATAGCACTACATTTTACCATTACACCGCTCAAAGCATATTTACTTGGATCGGACGCAGTATACAACCACCCTTGCCGTCATTATTGCGCACATTAACACTCCATCCGCCCACTACTCTGCGGCCAATAATATGATTATTGCGTAGTTGCGTTTGTGTGCGTGTGCGGATATAATGTGTGTGTCAGCTGGTGTTTCCCACGCTGTCGCGTGACGGCTGTGAAATTAATTACGGCATGTAAGTAAGCAGGTAACTCGTCATTACGATACCTTTGAATCTTTGAACATGTTTCGAATTTTCTTCGGGATTCGCGTGTGATTACGCGTCAAAGATTGTTCAGGTGTCGGTGTACATGGTATGTTATACACACCATGTTTAATTAGTACTAATTATGTTAATGTTTTTTTTGTAGTAACGTGTCGCTAACTGTGTATTACGACGACGACACATTAGTTACATTATTTCTATCGGTTTTCATGAAAATAATGTTGTCAAAATTATTCTATATATTTTTCTTTCTGCCGGTTCAAAGCACTCGAGACGTTCTTGAGTTGCAATAATTGTTCGATGGCAAATTATGTATCCCAAAAGTACACGATCTCTTAGAGCAACGCTTAACAATGGGCCGAGCGGCACGACGCGCATGCATTAGGTTAATTCGGGATCGTTTCATGAAGAACTATTAATACCAGACATTCGTCCACACCACTGTAATTGCGAGAACACGGTATTTTTGTCTGTAGGAAATACAATGACTGAATTAAGCAATAATGGTGCACTAAAGAATTGATTTCCAATACCTAGTAGTTTAAACGTAGCTGATCTGGTGACACTGTGATGGCAGCCGTTGGGCCGGCCCAAGAGATGTCAGCAACAGTGAATGGCCCCCCCTTCACTGTTGTTGACATCTCTTCGAGGCGCGCGTAGAACACGTAGGCGCCGTCGGCACGACTTGTCGTCGTCATAAGACGGACGGACGGTGAGCTAACCCATAACTCGCCGTCTACAGGCCCGCGCCTACGGCGGCCAGAACTCATCACGTGGCCCCCGACGACGCCTGATCCGCCGCCGCCAATCGGCGCTACGAGAACACGGCGGGGCTCCGACTAAGCGGAGCAGACCCCCACGATGTACTCCACCATGTCATCCTGCCGATCCTTACAATGAAAACATCCGGGTGTTTTCTCCCGCTTGATTAAGTGCAGGTACCTCCCGAAACAAGCAAATTGACACCTTACGTCTATTGGTTTGTGGTCATTACCTATTGCCAAAGAAGTTGAGGGACCAGTATGTTGGTAGAATAAATAATACCTATATTTAATGGTTACCCTACAAAGTACAATCGTATTAATTTGAAACTCATGTCAGACGAATCACGATATTACTTATCGCAATTTACGTGTAAATCTTGTTCGTATTCAACTTAGTTTCTGAAACCTATCTAATGTACGCAGTCTACGTGAGTTACTACATAAAGGTGACATTCCACATCGTCATAATACCCTGGAATGTCACCCGCTGAGGCTTTCACGGCTATGTACGTAACGTAGGCAGATTTAAAGCGCGGCTTTGTCTCTTAAGCACGTAATCTCGTGTGGATGGCTCTCAAGTGTTCAAGCACTAAAAGAATTGCTTAAATCCTTTTATACTGTTTTGGTGGGATTGGATAATGCGAAGAAAATCGCTTTGAACACTATCTATTTTTTTGGAGTAAAATAGAACTTTATTATTTTTCGGCGTTTTTTTTTCTTTGTGATGAATTTCGTAATTGGGAATTTTGGTGAATCTCACATAATTATTTATTCGGCAAAGAAGTAAAGACCGAATAATGAATCTCTCTTGAACTTGAACTTTCAGTAACATAGCAACAACACCGTGAATGAATCTTAGCGATCAGTATAACCAATCATTTCTATCTTAATGACTACTAATTTGAATGGACAGGTGCGTAGTACTCGTAACCGGCGTGCGTGTATGACCAGATGTATGAATTTGAACGAGGCAAAAGCATTATGTAAAGATCGTAGCAAGTGTCGTTCTGTGGTTTCTGCCTACCCCCATGGGAACAGAGTGTGAGTTTATGTATGTATGCATTTAATTTGAATGCCATCAACTGAACTTTGTCCTCAGTTAATTAGTTCTAAAAATAAACCGATGTAGGTGACCGGTTCATAACCGAGGTGGTTCACCTGCCAACCTGCCAACCGGTCTGTAACACTCATCAACACTGAGTACTTTCTGAATAGCACGTTCATATCAATGAGAACTTCGCTATTCATTACAATAAATTTAAATGTATTTACTTCGTGGAAGCCAATATAATTATTTACTTTTCAATTACAGAAATGATTTTCTTGTTAGGCATTATAATATTTTGCTTTACGAGTTTATGTAACACACATTTTCAAATTTTAACAGAGTTTTGATTTGGGAGACCCTTTGATTTGTAAAAGAGAATTATTTAGAAGTCCTACATTCAGGTGGGTTTCTATCACATCGGAAACAAAGGGACGCGTGAAATAAATTCCGTCGTTTATCCAAGTACAGGGAAGCGCAACAATTTATAACATTTATACGCTAGACCCGTAAACAGTAAAAAAGAAACCGAAGAAGGTGCAATATTATTTTTACTCAAAAATGCATGTAATGTTGTCATTATTTTGACAAACTTGTTTGAGCAAAGTCGACCTTGCCGGTCTGTTTCAAGGAGCGGCCGGCAAAGTTTTGCTGGCCGCTCTAACAGGCCGGCAATGTTTTGCCGGCCGCTATTTTGACGTTTCAACGTTTTAAAAAATCAATTCCAAAAAGATTTTATTTAAAACACAGCTGTTTGTACGTCTAAAGGTAAAAAAAAAAAAGATTTAAATGAAGTAATAAATGAAGAAATAATCCAGCAGTCAAACACCGCATTAGAATTATCGCAAACTATCAGTAATATCAAACCGGGAAAGTCGGTGTTGAATTTTAGTAACTGTACTTTTCGTAATTGTCATTTTAATTAAAAGTCTAGTTAATTAATATATTTTTTATTTAAATTACTTGCTGGTTTTATTTAGATTAGGTACTTGCATTTTTGAGTAAAGCACTATACAAACCTTGGCCCACAATGACTGCTTCGCTGGTCACGCTATGATTGCCTCGAGCTAGCCTAGCTACGCTCTAGGCCTTTCAGCTTGGCCATCATTGCAGCCCTTGCTGTCCTCGCTGTAAAGGCCTCGGCCTACGGTCTCGGCCTTTATCTCAGCTCGTCCATCAAGTGCTGCACGCTGACCGCGCTGTGTCGGCCTGGAGCTGCGCTACGCTGCGCTGTCGGCCATCATCAGCGCGACCAGCAAAGTAGTCATTATAGACCGCGGCAGTAATGTACTATTTATTCTACGGGAAATTATAATCTACTTAACTACAATTAAGTTCTTCATTTAACACTTAGGATACTAACACAGTATCATTGCGTGTCTTTGTAAATTAGCTTCGAAGTGTCTTTGGCTGGGATGAAATAATTGAGGTTTTATTGTCGGATATAGAAGTAAGTAAAATGTTCAAATCAGTTGGAATAATTTTACAAAACAATACTTTTTCAGACGTTCCTGTCGGTCCGTTTTCAACAGGCGATGAATCCAGTGAACCTTCTGAACAAACTTTCATAAATAAAGGTGTGAGTGGACAAGTGACAAATAGCGTCCATAGATGTACAGGTAGAGGGTAATTATGTCGTAAATGGATACAAGGGTTTGGTCGCGATCGCCGTGTAGCCAGTGGTTTATTAATCGCCGCGTTATGGCCGTGTCACATGTCGGCCATGTTTGCTGCTGCTCGGCAATGTTCGGCAGTGCTCGGTAATGCTCGGTAATGCGCGATTATGTGGTGTTGCGGTGTATGTATGTGGCGGGTGTTAGGTTTTGATTAACTGAGTGATCTTGTTTGATTAGTATCATGAATGGTGTTGGTGGCCAATGAACGCATGTGGGTCATTTTCACTTTGGTGCTACAACAAAATATAACAAAACAAAGCGATAGGCGTATCTCACACTGGTTATGACCATAACAGCGCAATGGATAGTGTTTTATCTATAATACGAGAAAAAATAGATACTGCGGCCCCGGAACATAAAGGGCTAAGAAGGAAAATGGTTAGTTTTTAGTCTGTAGAAGTCTTTTTTTTTTTATTTGGGCGTGGGAAATCATCAAATAACCCCTCCCGCTCTTGGGCAGAGCGAAAGGGAGTGTCAGACTTCTACTGACTAAAAACCACCCATGTTCCTTCTTAGCCCTATATGTCAAGGCTGCGGGATCTCTTACAACATTCCGCAGCCCCGACGGGTGTCGGCCCTTGCGAGCTCCTTCCTTGTTGCCGACATCTCTTTGAGGCGTGCGTGGAACACGAACGCGCCGTCGACACGGCCTGTCGTCGTCATTAGACGGACGGACGGCGAGCTAGCCCGTCACTCACCGTCCACAGTGTACCGTATCACGTGGCCCCCGACGCCCGAAGCGCCTTCCGCGGCGGCTAGGACGAGAGGTTCACTCCCTCTCGCGTTCCGCCATCTCCTTCGCTAGCATCACTGCTTCGCAGAAAGAGGCGACGTCCCATTCCTCCTCGCCCCGGACCATAGCTTGCACCAGGGCCGGACGCGAGAGGTCGCCGCCGCCAACCACCTCAACGGTGTGCTCCACCGTGTCCTCCGGCCGATTCTCACAGTGGTGACATCCGGGCGTTTCCTCTCCCGAAACAACCGTGTCCGGTGAGGACGTCTGTAGAAGTCTGACACTCCCTTCCGTGCTGCCCAGAGCGGGATGAGTCATTTCATGATTTCCAACATGCAAACCAATTGTTTTGCCCACTTGATGGCGAAAAGAGCGCTGAATACTTTAGTTCTATTAAAGTCAATATTTTTTTAAGAAGAAAAGTGTCTTACTTAAGAAAAGTTACTTAGGCAATCATAGCTCTTTTGTTTTAGACTTTTAGTGCTTATAACCTCTATGTCAGCCAGTAATTAAACAAAGCCTTTAATTATCTCAAACTCAAAGCATTTATTTCAATTAAACCTTTATAGGCACTTTTGAATGTCAGAAGAACAATTCATAAAAACAAATCTACGAGTGCAATACGTCATTCCGAAAGCCACCACGCCGAATCACACGCCGCCGAATGCCAGCAACAACGAGCACCGCGAGCACGAAAGCACGCAGCGACGCACACCGCTATCGTGAACGATTGCAATAATAAAACGTTAATAGGTACAAGTTTAGATCAAAATGTACCGACTGATAATATTGTGCTATTTTCTGAGTTGTTTACACTTTAAGCGGTAATTCCACTTGGTAATTACTTATTAATTGAAGATTGTTAGATTTTAAACGATCACGCTTTTCCACTTTGGATTTGAATAACGATCTTTAGGTAATTTTCTAGTTTCAGTCTTTCATATATTTTTTTACCTCGGTTTACGGAGGCACTATACTAATACAGCAGTATAGTAAGACCAGCTGAGTCGATGCTGATTTGCTTTAACAAACTTTATTAAATAAAGAAATATTCTTAGCAATAAATGTACTTGAGTTTTTTGTTTAAGAAAAGTGCAGATGTGAAAAAATTATATATCCTGCACTATGACAACAGATAAATAAAGACCCTCGTCTTGGCAGAGCCATCACATTTAAAAGTTGAGGAACACGTTTAAGCTTCCCTTGGTTAAAACTGAACACGTACACCATTTTTTTTTTTTTTGGCGGGTGTAAAATCATCGAATAACCCCTTCCGCTCTTGGGCAGAGCGAAAGGTAGTGTCAGACTTCTACTGACTAAAAACCACTCATGTTCCTTCTTCGCCCTATATGTCGAGGCCGCGGCCTACAACTAGTGTACAAACCGCGGCCCAACACGTACACCCTGACCATACATATTCACACATTTAACATCCACACTCTCAACTGCTCATGATGGCTGAAAGGGAGAGAATCACCACTTGCCACCACATTACGAAGCCGTAGCCGCCATTTTAGGCGTGTGCGCAAATTTAGTGATGTGACAAATGCGGTGCGGGATTGGCGGGGTTAAGGCCGGGACGCGAGACGGGCGCGGGAAGGGCCCATTGCTCGATTTATGGATCCCAGGCTACTTACGATTCAAGTGGCATACACCGCCTTTATAAAGATATAGGGCGCATTGTACTTAATGTTTTTGCCCGTATTTATGCTGTTAGCCGCTCAAATCGGAATCAGTTTAGAGCTTTGCTCGGCTTACTGCCGCTGACTCTTTTGTGTTGGCCATCGTTATGATAAAATGTGGACGTAAGTGGCTCTTAAAGACGGTGTTGCTACACAGCGCAATTTGTGTGGATTTATCTGGTTCCTTGAAAATGATGTTAAGTGCTTTTGCTTTATTGCCTCGGATATTTTTCCTTTTTTTGTGAGGATTAAGATTATAAAATAAATTGCCTACTATATTCTAATGAAACTGTATTGCCCAAAACAGTGGCTTTACTCACAACAATTCTTTGTAGTTACGTGTTTCACATTCTCAATACAAAAAACAATTAAAAACACATTACGTCCCAAAAGACCGTAATTATCTTCCTTTTAAAAGCCGAATAAACAAAGCTTAACAAACAGACGTAACCGAACCACTGCGCAAACTCTTTGGCGCCAACTCGATAAACAATTAAATCCACACACGACTCAGAACCATTCCCCATTAACAATTAAATTAGGAAATATCCCAGATCACCACAATCTCAACGCGTCCTACATTGATGGGACTCGGTCAGTGGTGGAAGTTAAATAAAAGTTCCCGGGAAAATTACGGAACTCTGCGCTTGTAGTGCTCCCCGCAAATTATTATTAGTTCCAACACATCAGTGTGGTTTGGCTTATTAGTCAAAGTCTAGCAGGAAAGTGGTTTCTAGATTATTCAGCTTATTTGAAGTTTAATACTTATCTCTTAATTTCTATTTGCCTGATACAGTTGTTAGCCCAACCGTCGTGCTAAACCACAAATATATTAAATCGTTTGGCAGAACAAAGCGTCGTGGTGGCGAGCTCAGTAAAAAGGTGAAACAGCGGAATTATACGAAACATTTCCGTGCGTTGCTTGCGACTATAAAACGCGGCAAGTTCTCGCGTCCCCCCTCCCCCCTCCGCCCGCGTACGGTCACCGCCATGCATCACTCGTCGTGCACGGAAGAGACACGGCCGAGGAAACTGACCCTTCCTTTGTGTGCAAAAGTATCATGGGGATCACGTCTTATGTGGTGTGCCAAGATTTTTAATGGAGTACGTACTTTTCCCCGTTTAGTTATCAAGCCACTAAGTTACATTTAAACACTTAAATTAAGGCTTCATAGATATAAAAGAGAAAGCAGGCTTATTTAAAAGTCTCCATTCTAAAAAAATTGTGTAGCCCCACAAAAAATGTTTAAGTACTAACCATTTATCTAAGGGAAATATCTGCTTCTAAAATAGGGTAGACAGATCTAGTGAAAGATAATGAATAAATTATTTAATTAAATAGCTATGAAAATAAATTAAATGGAGCTCAGCATGAAATCGTCGAGGTAAGTAGTCCAGGCGGCCCCTTAGAACGATGTCCTCGACATGCAAGTAAATCTAGATAAGTCCAAACAATGAATATATTAAAACGAAACAAATTGCATTTTAAAAAGGCGCATTACACGAAACGTTTCCGTGTGTCGTAGCAATAAAACGGGGCGCGCTTCCCGGGGCTCGGGATCCTGGGGTTGTACATCACTAGCTGACGAGTGAGGAAAGCCGCTCTTTATTTATAACGCGAGTAAATACTGGCCGACTAACTCGCCTGTCTTCTGCTGTATGTAAACACACTTTGTACTTTAATTTATGAAAATAAACAAGAAATAAATCAGGATTATAGCACTTAAAAGCGTTTTACTGACCGCAATTACTGTGGTGTAGTGGGCAACTAGGGATTACTATACAGAGCAAGAAAACAATAAAAGGTAGTTTCCTAGGCAGGATGATATTTTTCAAACGACCTACTTTTTAATGGAGCCGTACTATTGCCGGGCAACGAAATCTTTAGCATTTTTATAATAGAGAGAGAAGTTAGCTTTAATTTTCAATTCGGATAATACTTTATAATCCTGGAGAGCCTCATGCCAAACAAACCTAGTGCCATTCTTATACGAGTACTTATGCTAAATATTGCGAGTATTAAAAACGGCACGGACATTAACAATACTCACGAGTTATGAGTTCATGTCCCATAAAACAAGGTGAGTGAATTTTAATAGAATTTCCAATCCTTGCAGAAAGGGTTGAGTGATTAATACACGTGTTCCACGCGACTATTCGTGTAAACATGAACAAACTACAAACAAATAAACCACACTATTGATTTACTAACGATATTTAGGGGAATACTTGAGGCTCATAGTGATGCGAATAGATTCTTAGTTAATTACTTACAAATTAATGTAGGCACGCGTAATTTTGTGCTAAACATACCGTCTATTTTTACCCGACTTACAAATTCCCAATAGGAGAAGGTTTTCGATTCGTTCGTATGTTTTTTTTAAGCTTCATCTTTCAAGTTTGAAGTGCGAATTCTAGTTTGTGAATTTAGCTTTCCGCAAAGGAAAGCAATAGCGCACATCGGGATAGTGGCAATTGATACCTATATCACGTTCTGAAATCATCCACAGAGATGGAAAATCTTTACATGTTATTTTTATTTGGTGACAGGAATCTTATTTATTCCGGACAGTTTTACATGATCGTAAACTTTTTATGAAAAATTTTAGTTTGTATTTTATTAAGTAATGTTGTTTTCAGATTGTAAATTATGTTACTTTTTGACACAAAAATATGTGAGCAAAATATAAATATACATCGTTCCTTTCATACTACGTCCTGTCATGTTCAAAAAGAAGACACTCCTACCTACTACTGTCAAATACCAGAAAATCAAGGTGAAATGATATTTCTTTGTTATATCAAAATACTCTGTCTATGTGGTTGTGGTATATGTATGTTTTTAACAATTATAATATATATTTATTATTTATTTTTTGTTTGTTTCAGTCTGCTACTAACCCAACAAGTCGCAACTGTATCAACCGAAGATTTTTTATTTATTTTTACAGTTTTTATTGATTTTTATTTCTTAAAACACTCACTTGCCGTTCCATTTCACTTTCGACATTGGCAGAATAGTCGACATCGGCTTCAATTGCCATTCGTTAAAAATAGAATAGAATAGAATAGATATTTCTTACAGTATTTGACGGGTACTTGTGACTGACACTCCAGAAGTGCGTCAGGCACAATTGTCACTTATTGTGGCGCGGACTGGCAGGGCTCCAACAGAGAAGTGCTGCTAATCGTGCGTGAGAGAAACATGGCGCTCCCACGTGTTTACATATTGTTTGTGATAGAACGGGTAGGCAGTTATGTGGTAAAGAGCGGCAAATAAGCAAGTGCCCCATAAGTTGATAGCGCCGCTGATCGAGCCCTAAACCAAGCACAAGGAAAGAAAACCAAACTTACAATTATTGCAAAAAGATCTGTCAAAAAGCTCAAAAGGAGGGTTATGTGTTTGTTTTGCTTAATATAAGGATGGGATACATTCATTTAGTTTTAATTTATATTTTAATCGACCTTGAAACGTTCACTCCTCGCCGAGATATCGTTCTTCAAATGAAAAGGATCCTTTTGTCTTTGATACAAAAAGTGAAACACACGAGATCTGGGTAGATACTGATTATATATTGAGATTATTGAGATTAACTACAAGGATTAATAGGTATGCATACACATCTATAGTTACTACATCTCATCTTCACCGCATTAAAAAAAATTAAATTAACTACAGTTTAATTTCATTTTACGCTATAATATTATATTATATATTTATGATTATATAGTTATACACGGTTTGTAATAGTAATATTGCTGTTACATTGTAGTAGTTTTTTTTTTTTTTTTTTTTTTTTTTTTTTTTTTTTTTTACATTTATGTACTTATTACTAAATTATCTTATAACTTATTATACACACACATATAGTACCTGTATTTAAATAGCTATAATCAAGAAACAGGTGGCATGTACAGTTTTGTCCTGTTCTTGTGTATTGTGTACATTTTATTATTTTTCATAATTTCTACATTTGGTGAACATTCTCTTATAACAGTGTATGGACCTTGATAAATGCTTTGGAACTTATTACCTGTTTCATTTTTTATTAAAATTAAATCATTTGGTTTGTATGACACTGGGTTAACATTTCGGTCGTATCTCACTTTTCTGTTTACTTTACTGGCTATTAAATTATCTCGTGCCTCTCTTTGCGTTGTTTGTATTCTGTATTTTAATTCTAATGGGTAGCTATCAAAATTGTATAAAGGATCAACTTGGCCTGAATTTAAGTTCGTTGGTAAAATACATTTTTTGCCGAATACTAACTCAAAAGGGGTAAATCGTGTCTCGGTGTGTACTGATGTATTATATGAAAAACACCAAAATGGAAGCCATGTGCTCCATGCTTCTGTATGATTACCTGTTTGAATTCTTAAATAATTACCCAAGTGTTTGTGTGAGTTTTCCAATGCGCCAATACTCTGATGATGATACGCCGTTGACTGTAATTTATTTATATGTAATAGGGTACATACCTCTTTCATTGTAGTTGACAAAAACTCTGAGCCCATATCTGTTGCTATAGTTCCTGGAATTCCGTATCTAAGAATAAAATTATTAACAAAATTTCTAGCTACGTCACTTGAGGCTTTAGATAACATTGGGTATGCTTCAACGTATTTAGTCAGTTCACATTGGATGGTCAATATATATGTGAAATTATTGTAATCTCTATCCAATGGACCTACCAAGTCCATGTAAATTTTTTCAAAGGCTGATGTTGCCGTAGTAGTGATTTCCATAGGTTCTTTTGTATGATGTGACGAATGTTTTTGTCTTTGACATTTGTCGCATCTTTTCACTAACTCTGTTACATCCACCTCTAGCCTTGGCCAGAAATAATATTTTTTAATATTATTAATCATCCGTCTAATGCCCGCGTGGCCACTAGTGGGCAAAAGATGGAAGTCATTTATGATCACACGTTGATCATCTTTGTTGTTTATTCTCTCTATATCTTTTAATATACATAGTCGTGGTCCGGACCATTTATTTATTTTCTGTACTTCACTTATTACTCTTTCTATAAAATTACTTTTATCATTCTTATTCTTTATGAAATATATTTCCTCTATGTTATATTTCTTACAAATTATTTCCAACTCTCTCACAAATTCGCCTGGCGAGAATTGCGATCGAGACGCTGGATTTATAAAAATTGTATTTCTTGTTGGTGCATAACAAAAACATTTGTTCTCATATTTTATTTCATTCAAGTTACGATATCGTGCTAATTCGTTTTCTGTTATAAAACGTAATTCAATGAAACATTTAGGTTTACTAATCATTTCTACAACTTTCGGTTGATCAGGCCGATTGTCGTCAAAAGTAACAGTACCCTGTGTTTGTAACCTGGCCTTCTGGCCTCGTGTCATTACATTGATAACACTGTCATTCATCTCTTTCAACTCCTCCGATGTTATGCGCAAGCGTGACATTGCGTCCGCTGCTGAATTATTTTTCCCTCTCAAATATTCCACTACGAAATCATATTCTTCCAAAATCAATCTAAATTTTGTCAATCTGCTTGAAGGATCTTTCATTCCAAATAATGCTATGAGCGGTTTATGATCTGTTTGGACTGTAAACTTACGGCCATACAAATAAGGTCTAAAATGCTTAACCGACCAAACGATGGCTAGCAACTCTTTCTCGATTGTTTGGTATCTTTTCTCGGCTTTATTCAAACTTCTACTCGCAAATGCTACCGGTCTACTGTTTCCGTTACACAATACCGATCCAATAGAGTAATTTGACGCGTCAGTTTGTAAAATAAATTGATTATTCTCTGAGAAATCGGGATATTGTAATACTGGATGTTTAATGACACATTGTTTAAGTAATTCAAATGATTTTTGACATTGCTCATCCCAATTATACATGACATTTTTCCTACACAGTGAATTTAATGGATGTGCTTTCTCTGCGAAGTTTGGGATGAATTTCCTATAATAATTAACGAATGCTACGAATCTTTTTACTTCTTCTGTGTTTATGGGAACTGGGTAGTTTTCCACAACTTTTATCTTATTGGAGTCTGGTATGACACCCTCTGGAGTAACAATATGACCTAAGAATAGTAATTCTTTCTTTAAGAAATTACATTTTTGGGGATTTAATTTTAAATTAACCTTTCGTAACCTTTCGAATATGTCCTGAAGATTTTTAATATGGGACGTTAGATTTCGGCTGAAACATACTAAATCGTCTTGATATACTAGGCATTTTTCGTACGTCAAACCTGTCATTGCCATAGTCATCATTCTTGAAAAGGAACTGGGACTCGTTTTAAGTCCTTGGGGTAGTCTAGTCATTTGAAATCTTCCAGAATCAAATGCTGTGTATTTACGACTGTCGGGATCTAATTTTACATTATAATATCCTTGATGCAAATCTAAATGTGTAAAGTACATACAGCCTGATAAAGAATCTAATATTTCCGTAATATTTGGAAGAGGAAATTTGTCATCCTGTATAACGTTGTTCAGTTTCCTGTAGTCAACTACTAACCGCCATTTCTTGTTCCCATCGCTATCCGATTTTTTCGGTACAAGTAGAATGGGACTAGACCATTCACTCTGAGATGGTTCTATAATTCCCTCATTTAACATTTTGTCTATTTGACTTTTGATTTCATTTCTTAAAGAGTGTGGTTGTCTGTATGGTTTTGAATAAATTGGTTGAGTGTCTTGTTTCAAAACAATCGAGTGTTGATAAATGTCCGTAGTCGACAATTTATCTCCTTCCAAATAAAAAATATCTGAATATTTGGCACATAAACTTTCTATGTTTTGTTTTTCTTCTTTATTTAAATTACTTAAGGTTAACTTTGTAAATAGCTGCTTAACCCGGTCTGCATTCAACTCATTTTTGTTAAAAACGCAGATATCGTAATCCCTGGTACTCTGTATATCTAGATTTATTTCTGACAATGTGACGTCATTGGCTGTTGTATTCAAAATACGTAATGGTATTCTACCATTGTCTGGAGCCACTAATGTACTCGCGACAAAGATTCCCTCACATACTTCTTTTGTACTTATCACGCATTCGTCCTTCAAGTTAGTATTTACATAGTGAATTGACTCTGACCTAGCAGGTAATGTCATTAAATAATCCTTGGAATTACATAGTTTCAAAGTTATCTGGTTCCCATTATACCATAATGATAAAACATTGTTATGAAAGTCAATAACCGATGAGTACTTGCTTAAAAAGTCTTGCCCTAAAATTCCATACGCCTTACAAGGCAAGGTGTCAAACACATAGAACTTATGGACTATGTTTTGTTCGTGAGTCCATAATTGTAACTTTACATATCCGATTGCTTGGACTTTGCCTCCGATCCCATTTATAGTTATGTCCTCCTTACAGATGGGGATATTGAACTTTTGTACGTGTTTATACTTTAAGGCTGAAATGGATGCGCCCGTATCAATTAACCAGCTAAACGGTTGCAAGTGATTCACTAATAACTCTACGTAATAACTACTTTCACTAGCCATGATTTTATTACTTTTAGGAACGAAAAAACTCACTTCCGCATTCCTTGGCATCATATGATGAAGTGCTGGGTTGTGGCCGTGATTCATCATCAGTGATCACGCGAACATTTCCATGACCCCCTTTATTTCCCCTGTTAGTATTATTTCTAAAAGAGTTACCTCGATAATAGCCTCTACCTCGAGGTTGTTGGCTGCCTGCTGTAGTAGCGGCGCCTGGCTGCCCATAAGCTGCTTGCTGCTGCTGGCCTCTGCGACGTGCCGGGTAGCCACGGGTGTAGCCACGCTGTCTAAATCCACCTCTATACGCACCTCTACTGTAGCATCTGTGGTTGTTATAATACACTGTCTGCCTGGAATTGGATTTATAATTTATATTACGTCTCAGTGATAAAATTTCAGCACTCTGGCTGGTCGATGTGCTGTCCTCGTCTAACGCTGCTTGAACAGCATCTTTTAAGCACTGGAACTTCTGAGCTGCCAGAATTGTACTAATCCTGCGATTCCTCAATCCGTCACTAAACTGCCTGATCGCCTGTTTTTCGTTTATTGTTTTTAAAACATCAAACTTCTCTGAATTGCCCTCAGATTGTGAAATCGTGAGGTCAACAAACATTTCGGATAGTTTTTTCCCGAAATCATCTGCCGACAATTCATTTTGCCTGAAGTTTAGAAGTTGTTTTTGCAACGCACTTGCGGATTTCTGCGGTAATAGGACTCTCTTCATGTCACACAAAAGCATTTGTACATTGTCATATTTGGTAGCTAATTTTAATTTTGCCCCTTGTGATAATCTACTCTTGAGTACGAAGTTAATTAGATTTTCGTGCGCTTTCGTGTCTATGACCGAACTGTAATAGTCTATGCCGTCTATCAATTGTTTTGTATTTGAAATTTCGTCTGTCATAACCGGTAATAAGTTCAAAGCAACTCTTAAGTCAAACTCCATTTTTATTGTAATTTCACTATTATCTTTTGCTTGACATAAATTAGTTATTTCTGTATATAAGTCACTAATTTTCTCACACCATTCTGTTATACTATTTGATTCTTCCGTACTCCTATTTATTTTATTTATGTTTTCTATGTAGTTGTTGTATTGTTTAATTATTACATGAGCTTCACCTAGCTTTTTCGCTAAAATATCTCCTTGTCTACGAGATGGCCCGATTTTAATTAAATATCTCCGTATTTGTACTAGCTCTTCATATAACTTGTTTAAATATACTGCCATTAATTTATGAGTAATATTTATACATAACAATTTTTTTTTCCTCTTATTTACTGGATAAATACCTACCATTGTCCATTTTTTTTTCACTTACATGTACATTTTTTTTCTTATTTACTATATAAACATGATAATACCATTGTCCATGTGTGTCCCTTTGTCCATGCGTTACTTAACTTACACGATTATCACTTCACTGTAATTGGTTAGACTTTTAAACACTTTCCACTGCTTCAAACTGTAGCTTCGTCGATCTTTAAATCGGGATAAAGATTAGGTCGTCGTCGCCGCATGAAAGAACTTCCTCTCTGTCCATTGGCGAGGCTCGCCTCTCGGATCCACTGGAAATGGCATTTCTTGTACTGCTTCCACAATAAGTACACCACGCCGAGGCTTAACAACACGCAGATGACTATCAGTATAAGGGTAATATTCGACATGTGCTCCTTTACTGTTTCTAAATGCCCCCGATTCGAACCAACGGCATTTTGGTTCAGGAACACAGTCTCCCTCTCCACGTTGGAACGACACATTTTCGCATCACTAGTTTCTTGAAATTACAATTATCGTAAGATAGTTCATTTTGGCACCGCGATTGTTCATTGTTTTCAATTTTATTAAATAAAGTTGAGTACTTGAAGCCGCAACACTAGATAGATATACGATGACGGTATCGCCACGGCCCCAAATCCTGGCAGGGTCGCCATGTAAGGTTGGGACTTGGGAGACAAGTGAAACACACGAGATCTGGGTAGATACTGATTATATATTGAGATTATTGAGATTAACTACAAGGATTAATAGGTATGCATACACATCTATAGTTACTACATCTCAATATCTCAGCAATCAAATCTATTTTTTTTTTCTTGTTTCATGTTTTTCTAAGATTACCGAAAAACTATACACTTGGAGCTACGATTTCCTTTTATTTTTGATTTTTTTATAACCATTTCTCTCGAAGTTACGGTCTGTTGAAAATTACCCAAAAATTTGTTTTTTTTTCCCTAAATTTTGTCCAGTAGTGTAGAAGTGGGCACGCCATGCCAGTGAAAGTGGTGGACATCGGCAATATCAAAGGGAGAGTTACCTTTTTCTATCGTAAGTCAGAGCCGAGACTATAAGACGGAGTAAATAATATGAATTCTATCTATTTGAAATGTATTGATATACTTTTTCTGGTTTGTATTCCATAAAATTGGTATAGTAGGTAGTATCTATTATCTCTGCTATTTTTATTAAACAAGTTAGGTGCACAGTAAACTCTGCTTAGCTCAGAGATGCAACTTTGTGTAATCCTGCAGACGAACTGTTTCTATAACGAGAAATTCTTGAAATGCGATTGTGTAGAGAGACAGATTGTCACAAAGATTTTTGAAAATGCAGAGCAAAAAATTAAGAATTACCTTTATTGAGAAATACAGAAGCCAGGTTACCTGTGTGTCTCATTTTCCATTGAATCGAACATTAATATTTCATAAAAATATACAATTAATCACAGTTTCAGGAAAACGTGTCAATAAACGAATAAACGATGAAGCAACAACAGACGGGGTGAGTTGAAGTTATTCAACCTGTGTTAGCAGCAACACAATGAATTTCCCAACAAAGAAACCGATCTAGTTCTCTCGTTTTGCAAGGTCAACCACTGAAACCGAAATACTTCGGAGCCTAAAATAATATAGTTCAACGCACTGGCCCTGTTTGACAAGCTGTTGGCAACATTAGCAGGGTGTTGGTACCATCACGCCGCGCCGCCAAGGAGAGTAGGCAGGCCAACTACACGCCATTTGGCACACCAGACTGAGTCATAAGCAAGCTTCATAATAATAATAAGGAAATTGCTAATATGTCTGTTTTAATATTTTTTGACTAATTTGTGCGTTCCTGTACATGACTAGTGTGACAATGAATTATGATATTAAATTCGATAATATTATAAAATAGACATACTGGTTACATTTGACTTTTCATTTTATGAGTATCATCATCATCAGCCTATATTGTTCCCACTACAGGGACAAAGGCCAGTAGGCCGCCGCCTACGCATGCGCATGTGAATGGCATGGCATCCACCACGCGAGCCCAGTGCGGGTTGGTAGATGTCACATGTCTTCGATTTTTTTGGTTCCAAGACATGTCGGTTTCTTCACGATGTTTTCCTTCACCGTTCAGGTATAGAGTTGTTCTACTAAACCGGGCGTGATAATCAGCGTTATTACATCTTCAACCAACCAGCTTGCTGGAATTTCAGAGCATGCCGGTAAAGCCGCTGTAATGCATTGTCAGGTGGGCATGAGACCAATGACTGTTTGTCTGCAGAGATGACGATAATGCCTACGTCGACAGGCCTTCTGAGAAGACAGCAGTTAGCTCAACTGGCAGATTGCAAGTAATTGTATACCAGTAGCGATTTGACACGAGGAGCTGGTGTGTCATGTCTGTTACACATGAAATCAAATATATATGTTGTATCTTTTGATCGACAAAATGTGTGTTGAATCAACAGTTACTTGTGGTAAAAATAATTAGTTTGTTTTTAATTAGTTAATAATTAGTTTATACAAAAATATTAGGTTTGATGAAAAAAGAAGTAGTTTAGTTTCAGTTCCATGTATGGCGAGACCTCCCTTAATGTATTTTTTTTTTGTTTGGAAATCGTAAAGCGGTTTACAGAATACATCTACGTACCAAGTTTCAACTGTGTAGTCTTAATATGTAGTTTCCGAATAAAGTGGCTGTGACATACGGACGGAGGTGCAGACTGACATGACAAATCTATTACGGTTCCGTTTTTTTGCCATTCGGCTACGGAACCCTAAAAAGCAATAAGTCCTTGCTTTTTATTTATCATAAATTAAAAAAAAAATCGTCACCTAAAAAATCGTCTTAAAATAAAATGGGAAATAATAAGTCGAGCCACAGATTTTTTTATTGGCCACGGGATCTAACTTCTAATTTAATAACTAAGCCACTGGAAAATGAGATAGCCTCTAATAAACTAATTCGTCTTTTTTACAATGCCAACTAAATATCTTACAGAAAGATCATCAATTATCGTAACTGGCGTATCGTAAATTTACTAACTCAGCCACGGAATTTATACCTCATCACCATTTTACGTTTTATAGCTTCAACATTAGGTCTTTAAAAAAATACTATTCAAGCGACCATAGACAATATCATTTATTATAACTAAGCATCTAAAATAATACATCATATTCTTTTATTATGAAAATAGCAACTGCAAGACTTGGCACAAGCGCACGAGACGACAGCGACCGGCCATTTGCACCAATCAGAGAGCGCCATTAGATTCATGTACTGATGAGTTGGAGTCGCGTGTATTTATTTTTGTCGTTCGCGCGTTCATATTGCAATTGTTTTGGGTACATATGTATTTGAATGTCAAGCATGAAAATACCAAAAATTGTTATACCTAAGATCAAAATATCAACTTTTAATACACTTCAGACTATTATATTTACGTTAAAAATACCAACAGTTACATAAATGTCTATACCATTGTCTAATTGACTAGTCACAGGCAGATTGTATGATTTCGTCATTGTAAATTGAAGGAAATGTGAGCGAGCTTAGCGAGCAAAGTGAGAGGTGCCGCAGCAGCGCCCGCCGAGCGCTACTTCCGAGTTGCTCGCAGATATGGTTTCACAAATGTCTAATTATCCGATAAAAATTAAGTTTTGAAGCGATTCAGTCGATAACTTTTGTAGCACAACCTGTAAATAAATATCGATGTTTAGGACATTCGAAACTCTGAACTTCGATATTTAAGCCTGTCGATGTCACGACAGTAGTTTTCACTATTATTTATCATTTAATGACAATTTTAGAAAAAAAAAAAGACGATGAATTAATTGGGGATAAGTTACATTTTAAACATACCGAGTTAAAAAATTCTGATACCAAATGTTAATATTTTGGAAGTTTACTGTTTGAATGAGATGCTAATTAAAAATAACCATCAAGCTGAGTCATATTTAGAGTGGCTCAGATATAAGAAAACTAGTGCCTAAGATCGTATTATTTATAGGCTCGTTAATTGTGGCTGACTTAGTAATTTAGAAAGCAATGTAGATTTTTAGAGGCCAATAATGCTATTAAAAAGAAGCCGGTTTAATTAGCAGCCAAATAATATAGTTATTTTTTAATAAGAACATTCATAGAGCACACACATTTTTCATTTCACACTACATGACACACAAACAAAACTTGCATGTTTCACCCGCACGAGCAGAAAAATCACAACGTTATGAAAAACTGAAGCACATTTATGAGGCGGCCGTTCCATGGCAGTGGGGGACTCGCCATCTATCGTTCTCAGAACTACTCGTGCCTTACCATACGTCCAGAAAAATTGTATTTGATTCGTAATTCCCGGACGCTTGTTAACGGAGTTTTTTTTTGTGATCGTTTTAAATTTCGCTTCGTCGGGAAATGTGCACTAACGAATCCTCCTTTGTCTATTATTATTACTAACGGCAATTACGCGGAATGGATGGACAGAATATTAAAAATTCGTTCCGATAGAAATATAATTCCTGTTTCATGATTGTTTTTGTTAAAATTGTTTACTTACATTTTATGTTTAGCTACATCCAATCAGCACAGTTTTGTTATAATAATTTTCCGTATTTTTATAAAATGTTTTTTATTAAGTTTGAAAAATAACCAATACAACGTTGTTTTTAAGGTCTCGGCCTAGTTCCTTTCACGGCAATTCTACTGAGGGAACACTCATAAAAACAACTCGAAGCCAATTGTCATTGAACATTCATGTAGCACTAATAACAACTCACTTCTATGTTTCACTGTGTTGTGTCCCTTTTACCAATTTTCGGGATAAACCAATAAAATTTTATAGTTGTACGGTAAAATTTTCATCAAAGGCTTTTGGAAGGAGATCGTTAAAAATGTTAATGTGGTTGGAATACAATTGTTTTAACCGAGGGAAATATGATAAATAAAGAGAAAATGGCAGGTCGTATATTACCAAATACCCAGACCCCACCACAATGTTTTAATTAAAAAAATCACTAATTGGGGATAATAATACAAAACAAAAGTACGGTTCAAAACGGTAAAGGAAAACATCGTAAGGAAACCGGCATGGCATGTCTTAGAACCAAAACATTCGAAGACATGTGACATCTGCCAAAAGCACTGGGCCCGCGTGGTGGATTATAGCCCATCCCTCACCTAGAGAGGAGGTCTGAGTCCCCGCAGTGGGAACAATATAGGCTGATGATGATGATAAGTATAATAAGTTCAAAATACACTTACTTTACGATAAGTTTAAGAACAATCAACCCATTTTTTTAATAGGCGGTTATAGCCAAGTGGTGTGACCTTTGGACTGCCAAGTCGTAGATCCCGAGTTCGAACCCCAAAACACGTACCACTGATATTTCGGATTCATAAGCGTATAACTAACTTATCACTTTGGTGAAGGAAAACTTTGTGATGAAACCAGCATGCCTGAGAGATATTTCTCGACGGCATGTAAGAGCCAAGTCAGAGGTCTCCGAGAGAAACTCCAACTGTAGGTTAGGCACTATCCACACGATAAAGAAGAAAAATCCTTTTTTTAAGTGCTTTCCGTAAAATCACATTTAATTAAATTTCAGTCCAGGTTATTTTAATCCCGAACAAAATGTTGCAAATACGAAGACACCTTACTTTTTACAAAGTCAGAATTGTTAATGTTATTATTAAATAAGCAATCCTAGTTTACTTTATAAAATCCTTCGTAGAGAAAAGATAAAGCATTTCCTTTGTCAAGTGAATTAATTGGTAGCAAGCTAACAAAATAATATTTACGAGTAGATGTGTAGCAGCATTCGTTGGTCACGGCCACTTTATTCTGAATACAACTATGTTTGCTCTGTTGACTGTATAAATAACTTAGTACAGAATGTTCAACGTTAAGTTTATGGAAATAATGAATGTAGGTATCTGTTTAATGACCGTGGCATCTATTTACTTGGGACAGTATTTATTCACTGGGAACTCTTTGTCGCAGTCACTTCTCTACCTGAATATGTACGAAACATGGGCTAAATGGTGATTTTGCTAGAAAAGATTTCTAATAAAATAAGCAGTTCCTTTGAGGTTTTCTAGCTTTTACGTACCCATGGTTTGTGTGTACCTCTTCGTATAATTAACTTTCACGGTCTTTTCTCAAAATTTTCCACAATAGCCATATCAAACAGAAAGCTTTGAACACTTTTAAACAGTTCTGTGTTCACCGTATCGTAAACAACAAGAAAATGCCTGAAAAATTCCAGTGTACCCATGACAAATATAGGTTAACTATGATTCTGGGGTAAGGCCAGGGTCTGACCGGCTCCCGTCGATAATGTGGCCGTTAGAAGGTGACGAATATGTGTACCGAGCAGTTTGCCGCACTCGCCCCAAATAAACGAGACGCGTTCAAAATAATAGGTACTGTGTACACCCCGCGTTATACTGTGGCACGGACAAACTAATACAAGGCTGTTTTACGTAAAGGTAAATATTGAGAGGTATTGCGACCCAACTGCTTTTGTGACGGACTGGCAATAAAAGGTTTTTTAAATTCTCACTGTTTGGAAAATGCTGTTTTTTACGTCAACTGAATTCGTAGTGATAGCAAAATTTCGGCACTAACATCGAATAACTGACAGTGAACAGTGTGGACAGTGTGGATGGCCTTAACTTGATAGCTAAACAGTTGGCAAAAAAACCTGAAACTTAACAATTCGAGTGCCATACCAAAAGCATCACATTTAGTAGACGGAATATGAAAAACTATTGTGTATATGTTATAAAATCTGTAAAATGCCATATTTCAGGCATAACCATTTTACCCGACTACGGCAAAGTCATAGAAGGGTTATGATTTTGACAGGCTATGTATTAAACATTTTGGTCAGAATTTGCAAAAGCTAGTGAGCTTACATTTTGTACGTGACCACCTGTACAATGTACACTCAAAGCCCCTTTTCAATTCCTGATTTTATTTGAACACAGCCCAAATTATTCAAGAGTACCCATTTAGAGTAAAGCAACTACTCCCACTCTGGTCCCAACTACATAACATTTTGGACACTCAATAAATCCTTATACCCTAACCCTTATCGTGTACAAAAAAGCATATTTTTCCATGTTTTAGTCTTGGAAGTTGGGTGGATAAGTTATTTTTATGATTGCCGCATGTTTATGAGTGCATGAAGCGGCGCCGGCTGATAAGCGTATGCCTCGGGCGAGGTAGGAGGTGCGAGGCGCGAGGCGCTGCGTCACATTTTATTTGGCTGATCTCGCAGGTTTAACTGTATGTGAGTATTCTGTCGGGTTTGATGGACTTATTATAATTTATTATATGATATCGGATGGTACGATTATGGACCCTATCTTTCGAATTACAGTGCAGGTTTTGCGTTTACCATGTTGCCGCAAATTACAACATGCAGTGAGCGAGATGTACAACTCAGTACAAGCTACACCAAAAACAATACTAATGTATGATAATAAAGTGTATTTAGAAGTTCTTACGTTTCAAGAGAGACTAAACCGAATTCGGATAAATGTTGATGTGATATTCTTACAAATATCCCTTGAAACGGATCGGTTCATAGTATATACAAGCACTTTTCCTTGAAATGTCACACAATTTAGGTACATTACGCAGAAATAGAAGAAACAAACTATAAGCAGCGGTTCGTACGCCGTGTATTTTTCTCACTAAAGCCGCCTTATGGAACTACCGCCATTAGCCGGCTTTACAAACAACAATTCCCAGAACTACAAAAAAAAGCATTTTATAAATTCGATCCACGCGGAGTTTAATCCAAATTGTTCAGAATCTCCCGCCATATCTTTCGCGCGTTAAACAGACGGCTGCCATTTTGTTGCACGGTTGTATTCGATGAGTTTCGTTTAAACTAGTGATGCATGCAGCTTGCAACAGCGCTATGCTATTAACCCAATTGTCGGAAAATCATATATTCAAGGCCCTGTTCAAATGGGGTGAGGGTCTACATTAACCTTGAGGACTCGGGATAAAATGGATATCCACAAGCTATTATTGCACCAGTCTTGCTTGTTGTCTGTGAGGGGGTTATTTTAGTGTTCGAGGTAATGTCACTGAGAACGAAACAGTTATTTAAATTGATAATAAATTGATTACAATTGTCAATTTTTGCCGAATTTCTGCATTTCTTATGTGCATATTTACCGAACTCAATTGGAATCAAATCCCGGAATTCAAGCTATGGAAGTATTCGAAAGGTGATGGGCCTTGAGATTTTTAATGAAAAGTAAGAGCAGTCATCAACAATAATGTTAATGAATTTGAACAATTCTGTAAGATATTCGGCATTTGATTGAAATACTTAACTTCCAAAGAAGTAGCACTCGGCAACTGCAAAGGACAGCTATACGAACTCCTGGGAAGCTCTAATGACTCGTAGTATTGGACAAGATAATAAGCCGACTTAATACACTGAAAGACCACATCCAATTGGTCAATGTTCAGCCACTAAACATTCGCAAGTACCAGGCTCGCAGAATTCATCAAGAGGTTGTGTTCACTATACAGTACATCTCATTCACTCCGCCATCACATTTTACCGCTATAGAAATAAAATTACGCAAGTACGCGAAGGCGAGGCCGTCGAATTTACCTTTTATTTTACTGCCCTTTACTTTTTATTAAGCATGTCGTTTTTATACGAAGCCGCGTATTTGCGTACGACCGTACGTCCGATACGAGAGCTGTTAAACGTACTGCTACGTGAATTGGTACCTACTGCCCTCGTTGAATATTTGCAAAATATTGTATCAGTGTTTATTCTGGACTATTCTTGTATGCATATTTTTCTGTGGGAAGATATCGGAGATTGGTCACGTTCTTGGTTCGGCTGTCGTTTCTTATTGTTGTGGGTTTTCGTATTGATTTTCATTTGCGAAAACTGTTACAATGATATCCTTGAAAAATTTAGTTACTTCAAAATATTTTTCAGCAAGTCGTGCACTTAACTAAATAATAATTATAACCAAGTACAAAATGAATGTTCCGCTTACAGAAAAAGCTCATACTTTACCACTAAAGCCTTAAAAACTGTAGCCGAAGAAATATTAAAGTTATTTACGTACCACCCACGCCTTAAGAACTTGGCAAAGATACATAACCTTTTTACGCCACCGCAAAATTAATGTTTGAACATAAAAAAAAACACATGTAATAAAATTTATGATGATAAAAATACAGCATGGTAAACCTAATTTAATTCTTAATGAATAAACATCAGTGTGGCGGAAGTCGTCGGCTTTGACTGGAACAACTTCTGGTGAGCTCGGTGGAAGCCGCACGAAGCCTTTGAGCGCCCCCTGGCGGCAGAAGTCGCAACTTTGAGGGTAATTAGGTAACTATGTATGTGAGTAACGTGTTGCAAGTTATGTTTATAAAGTTGGAAGTTGAACGAGAAAAAGCTAGGTCGCTGACCTTTTAATGATTTTGCATAAGCAAAGTTTAAACATTACTTGGATATGCTACCACTGCTGCACTGATCCTCGTGTGTGTTAACGTGAACCTTCCGACAAACACATGGACAATGTCTCTCGTACCCATTGTTAGATTTCGTCAAGTTGTTCTAAGATACACATTGCATTATAACGTCCAGATGTGATGATGTGGAGCAGCATTACCAGCATAATTTAAACAGCACTTAGAAAAAATCTTTTCAGAGTAAGAAAACCTTTTAATTCCCACTTTCTCCCCACGTTAAAAATAATAACATACAATTTCCGTCATCCTTAAGGGATCTAAGGACCTCTGAACCATGCTTTACACCGTAAGACCAGACATAAGTACTGCGTATTAAGCGTAGTCACACGGCTTAGGGATCGCGGGGAGTATGCAAATGTTCTGCATGTACTGTCTATGGCCGTATGGTCGGTTCTCGACCGCTCGTTAAAACTTTGTACTTGTTTATGGTGTATGAATACAGAAGGTTATTTAAAACGCGTTGTTTGTGCTCTGTCATAAATTATGGGGACGGTGGTGTTCTGTTTACACGAGTAGCTTACACAGATATAAAGGAAAGCGTTTTCGATTTTGATGACTAGGGAGAATTCTTATTTAAATGCTAAACCCCAAACTGTGTCTTTTGCCTTGTCCTTATTTTATGCGTGAACGGTGTAATGGCTGTAATCGACAAGATTATTGCATACAGTTTATGGCCCGGTACCTGTATGATGAAATAATGCTACTTTTAGAGGAAAATGTGTTTAAAAGTTGCGCCAATTACAGAAAAGTTAAAAGAGAATCGACTATTGTGGTTTAGGCATGTGATGAGGTTAGGGATGAATCGCGTGTGACTAGAAACGTGATGAATATAAATTTAGATTGATGGAGAGGGAGAGGAAGACCAGAGAAACGATGGATGGAGTGTGTGAGGAGTGATATGAAAGAAAAGGGAATAACTAATAGCGTGACGACTGACAGGCCAGAATTAAAGAAAAAACGTGTTGCACCGACACCAAATGACATGGTATAAGAGCAGGATGATGATGATGATGATGATGTGAAGTATGTCTGAAGAAATGGAAAGCCAGCACCACGTAGCGCTACAATGATGACCCAAAAAAACGCAAGGTTCCCGCTGGATATACCTGTGCAGATCCATGAAAACGTGCAAATAAGTCATACAAGCACATAATATATCATCGACTCAAAAATTATGAAAAAGAGTTACTTCGGCAACTTATTAAATGCGACAAATGGGTATGTACGTTATTCTAAGAACTGTTTTCTGAATAGTTTGACTGCTACAATCTTCCTGTTACGATACGATATCTTTTGACTATATACACTTTACGTGTATAATTAAAACGCAGCAAACGGACTGTGGTTATAGTCGGGAAATAAATTCTTAGTAACTTCCCCTAAGGTCTTCTAGGAATACACCTATGTGAACAACGTTTTTTTTTTATTTAAAGTCAAAGTCAAAAGTCAAAATATTTTATTTCACATAGGTGAAATAAAATATTTTGACTTGGGTGCTGCGGCCCTAAAACTACACCAGGTTCGGTCGAAATGTTACGGACAAATTGCGAATGTTACTCCAGACACTGGAGTATATGTCAATATCCGGTGACATAGTAGTTATATCTGATGCTGACTAATACGATACGTTTCCAAAGACCAAAAAGATTTTCCTTACATAAACAATACATGATGTAATTTCGAAATTCCATTCATAACACGCTACCATGGCACATACATGCGTCACTAACATCATAAAGAAAGTTTCCTCGTATAACTGTCAAAGTGCAGATGCTAGTGTTACGATCACGGCTGCTCCAATAACATGGCTGATTTTATGAGCCTGTTAGATACCGAGTTTGTTACGACATACTATAATAACACTGCACTTTTATATCCTGAAACCTTGACACGTTTGGCGGGTAGTCAAATAAAAGGGTATGTCGCTTATTTTTATGGTATTTTTTCTATTGTGGCGTGGGCGAAACGTTTAGTGAAAGGAAATAATATTAGTAGCAGTCATATATTTGAGTAAAGACCTACATATGTGGGTCGTTTGTCCTGACGGCCTAGGCTACTGGAAATCAGTATCAAATCCTTTCGTTTTTTTACAAAGATTTTCAACGGAACTAATCCAATCAAATTACTTTTGTGATGATTTGACCACTGTTCATAAATTATATGACGCACAACAGAATAGAAAATAGTGGTAGATTGGTTTCAGTAGAAACTGGTGCTTCGCTTCTTGATAGATATATTTATCAAAAACAAGAGAATAAGCTAAAAAAGTAAAGTAAAGTATATTCCACTTACTTCCCAATTCTATTTCAAGCAACAAAACAAAAGTTAAATAAAAAATTAAAACAGAGAAATAAACTTGATAAGAAAAGTAATTTAAGGCTAAATAAGTATACATAAGAAGAAAATTAATATAAGTAGGGAGGAAAAGTACCAAGTATAGGTTCGTTTGTTCTTCTCGCAAGAAAATTGTTTGTTAACGTAAATTGGCATGCTTATGACGAAAATGAGGTATTGAAGGGAATCTCTTGGAACTTTCGACACTCATGGACTAGCTCCCCAGTCGTCCTTTACAAAGGACATGACCTTACCCTTTGTAGGTACTGTAGGGGTCTTGCGTCAACATTCTGTTCAGTATCCCGAAGGACCAATTTCTCTTGTAGGCTAGGTATGCTATTATAAATAAACAAAGGATGGGCAGGCTACTTTCTTGTTTTTATTTTCCGAGGTAAGAGCTAGATGTTGTGTAAGGCATCAAATAACACCCCACCGGAGTGTCCCCACGTTGCCGTCGTGGTGGGGATTGTGTGTCTTAATGATCCTTGGAGCTCTGCCAGTAGATATACTCATGCCGGAAAGGTCCAAGTGTGAGAGACCAGACAAAAACGGACACGCGAGGGGCGCACCGCCCGGAGACGTGAACAGTGTTTCACTTTTTGTTTTCAGTGTTTTTTAACGGGTTCTCGGGCGGTGTGCTTGTCGGAGGAAGAAACCCTACTTGCTGCACTCTGGTTCGCGTCTGCTCATCAGACGTGTCTGTGAGAGCAGCGAGTAGGCGGAGGGAGAGACAGGGACCATACCCTTTAAAAAGAACGTGGAAACGCCCGGATGTGACCACTGGGAGGATCGGCCGGGGGACACGTGGGGCACACCGTGGCGGTCTGTTCCGCTTGGGCCGGGCTCCGCCGTGTTCTCGTGGCGGCGATCGGTGGCGGCGACTTCTCGCGTCCAGCCCTTGTGCAAGCCATGGTCCAGAGCGAGATGGAATGGGACGGCGTCGCCTCCTGCGAAGCAGTGATGCTAGCGAAGGAGGTGGCGGAATGTGACACGTAAGAGGGAGAGAACCTCTCGTCCCAGACGTCGCGGGAGACGCTCCGGGCGTCGGGGGCCACGTGACGGCTTCCGGCCACCGTAGACGCGGGCTTTTGAACGGTGAGTAATGGGCTAGCTTGCCGTCCGTCCGTCATATGACGACGACAGGCCGTGTCGATGGCGCGTTCGTGTTCCACTCGCGCCTCAAAAAGTTTTCAGCAACATGGAAAGGGGGCCCATGCAAGGGCCAATATAGGGCTAAGAAGGTGTCGGTATTATGAGATTAGTAATTATAAATGCTACTGAGGGTAGAGAGTTAAGAAGGTGAAGGAAAGTAATAAATGATTCAGTCGTTAACCAGAGCTGCTGTTTTATTGACATACAAGTTTTACAGAAGGAATATGGGTGGTTTTTAGTCAGTAAAAGTCTGACACTCCCTTTCGCTCTGCCCAAGAGCGGCAGGGGTTATTTAATGATTCTCCACCCGACAAAAAAAAGGGCATCTAATAACATAAATTATTGTCAATTTGTTCATTTTTTAAATTAACTGAAAAACATATGGTATTAAGTTGCACATTTCGTGCCTGTTACTGTGCTTGATAGTATTTTATCAAATTTAAGTTCGAGACAGGAATTTAAAAGTCATTGAATGGACACTTAATAACTGCCCACATATACCACTTGCAATTTGAAAGCAGTCAACAAGTAAACAGATACAGTATGTTCCGTACTTATATAAAGGTCTACGCTTAATAGCCGAGATAATACAGGCAGCAGTGGTGGTTAATATATCATATTATAGCAAAATAAAGCAATGTGCTTAATACACATAACATTGAGCAGGGGCCGGGCGGGGCGGGCGCCGGGCAATCGTCGCAAGCTAGCGATTCCGGTCGGTTGTGTGCGTAATCGTTATAAGCACCGCGGACGATTTTGAGATCTCGGGCGGCTCACGTAAATAAATACGTAATATAGTTACGTAAATAAATACGTAATACTAACTTATTTTATTTCATAATAACATTTGTTTAATTATAGACAGTCCTAAGCCTGGAAAGTATGAAATCATTGTATTTTTAACGGTTCTGTTATGTTACTTATCGTAATTCATAAACGCGATGTAATATTCTTCTATAGCAAGCGCGGTGAGTGGGATCATGATATGCCTACGCGTTTAAAAAAGCATGATATAATAAAGCATATAAAAAAGCTAGCTTAAAATGTAAAGCGTTAAGCATTAAGCAAGTAACTTTGAACACCACTAACAGGCAGAGACAATAAGCATTCTTATTTATGGCGGACCCAAATAGCGACATTTTAATATTTTGGATACAACTGGTATTTGTATGGTCACAATACCGGCTATTGCATGAAAATTATTTAATTCAATGTCATACCTACAAGTTTAATGAAAAATTGCTATTGACATAGGTACGTCCTAGTTTTCATATTTGTCTCACAAACATAGATAATTGGATAGATATTAGTTAATTATGCATACAACCCGCAAGGGAGAATAACATGATAAATAATAATTGACTTAGTTCCCCTAAACACATTAATAAACATTTGAATCAAACATTGACTGTTGTCATGTCACGTCGCATTGTCATGACAAACTGGCTGTCATGGCCGCGCTTCCGGGCGCAAGCATCCGGTACGTAATAAGTAAATGATTGAACATTGTTCATAGTCAAATTGTTTTGCTTTTCTGACGTGTTTCTGGTATTGTTTTATTATTCAATTAATGATAATGATAAAGTATAATATTATATTATGGGGAAATATAATGATATTATGTTTCTCGTTTTCGCTAGAAAATATTTAAAACACCTGGAAAGCTCCAGTAAATTTTTCATCTTTTCAAAATTATATAACCATCTATTGAAAATCTAAAAGAAAACTTAAACCTGCAAGAAACCTTTCCAATATTTTATTCAATACGTTCAATATTTACCGGTATCTTCAGAAATGGAGCAGAAACTTGGAGTTCAGTACAAAACACACGAATAGCCAATAAGCGCAGACAACAGTATTGGGTAGAGTAAGGTGTACGTCGCGAGCTCGACCAATCAGCGACCACTTCACCAGATGGCATCTACAAACCAAACAGATCGCGGATACATACTCATGGATAGGATCACCAAACATTTTTGAGGTACAGGATATTATGGATATTATCACTAATACATGTATTAATTAAAAAAATGTTAAACGACAAAAAGAAAGGATTCTGAAAAAGTATGAAACAAGATTTTCAGGATGCTGAAAAAGAAAAGCCGCAGTCACATGTCATTAACCTATAAACCTGTGATTGCGGCGTTTTCTACGTTATCGGGTTTTTTTATTAAATAAAAAAATTTAAAAACTAAAGTTTTTTTATTTAAACAATTTTGGTGTTAAACAATTTTTTTAACACATGACTTGTCCGCTAGAGGGCGGCATATCGATTTATGTGACACGTCACGTAACCTATGTTCACCGGACAATTAAGACGGATCTAATCATACCTCATAATAATATATGTCGAGTTCCGATACGTAGATTAGGTTCTATGAGGGAACAGATGAATATACTCACATACATACACAGCCAATCAAAATCACAACCCTCCTTTGGCTTTGCCGTAGTCGGGTAAAAACAAAGTGTTACACCGCGTCTGTCGGTCTGTCTGTTCGCGATAAACTCAAACACCACTGCACCGATTTTCATGTTGTTTTCAACAATGGATAGCGTGGGTCTCAAGGAAGGTTTAAGTATACAATTAGACGCAGGCAAAACCGCGGGCATCAGCTAGTGCTGACTAAACGGAGCCTTGTCCCCCACTAATTTAATGTGATTTTTTTTTTATGAAAGTCTTCCATGAATCTGAAATTCTAAATCAGTAAAGTTGTTGCATTGTGCTTAATAAAGCTCAAACGTTATTTTTTCATTCCAAGTATCGCGTTCGTAAAGTAAAATACATTTACAGGTTCATTTTTCAAAATGTTTCAAGAGTTCTACGTTCTATAACTATGATATGATTCTAATTATCCTCCTAACGCTTGATATCTGGTGACCCTATCATCGATAGCTATGACATGTATTCCGTGTTGTCAGAGAGGCGGGACGAGCGAGGAGAGCGGGGTAGCGCGGACCATGTCCACGGGAAATGGGCGCGATGCACCCACTCTCCTCAACGTGTTGGTCAATAGCGCTCTGTTGATCGTTGTACTTTGATGGATAAGCACCGTGCAGTGGTTCGTTTTGTGAAGGAGTGGCCAACCACACTTAGCAGAGGTCTTTAAGAATATATATTTTAATAGAATATGCTTCATTGTGCATCAATTTAGTACAAAGATAATTTCCGTTTGAAAAAATATTATTTCTCGGTGACGGTCTTATCACTATAAGCTTCTGACAACCTTTACTTCTATCACTAGAAAAACCCGCTAAAAATAATTGATTTAATTTTAGTCTCTGTTAGTTTTAAATCAAATTCTTAGTACATCGTTTAGGTACATGCTGCTTTGATCTATTTTTTTTTAAACTATGTAATTATTGTAATTTCTAACGGCCTGTCAAAACTTAGTTCACCTTTACAGAACTGTGTGAGTTGTGAACAAGTTTAAGACCACGTCGGTCGTAACTTGACGCTGAGGTGCCTTGGGCCTTAGGCCGGGCTGGGCAGCGCAAGTAGCCCACAGGCGTATCAATAGTTCACAACTACAACCAGCGAACAAAGAACTTTTTACGTACTCGATGTTTTACATCGAATAGCCTGCTTTTCGAAAAACATAAACTGGAGTCAGACAACATACCATGAGAATCCTGAGCAGCACAGCTCTCAACAGGACACCCTCTGCCATTGCCACCATCAGAACTCTGGTCGAAGCTGAGTTGACTCTTATAAATGGAGTCATTGACACAAAGAAGAAAAGGTTCAAACATGATAATGCTGTTTCCCTTACACTCATTCAATCGTGTTGTCACCATCACAAACAGGTGTGTGTAAAATTTCAGTCAATCGTTTAAAGGGAACCGGTTTGAAATTCAGTTCCAAGATTACAATTAAATTAACCAACAAGACGAGTTAAATGGAAGCTTATAATATTTTAATATTGATACACAGATTGTACATCATTTTAATTTTGGAATCTTTTTAAATTAAATTCTATTCTAAAAGAAAGATTATACTAAGTGGTAGAGCTCATGTCGCAGCCACTACCGAATCTCAACCGATCGCTCAAAACCTACAGTGATGAATTGTGTAGTAGAGGCAAGTGGCATAAGTGCATTCATAAAACCGTAGTCAATAGGTAAAGGCATCGTATCGTATCGTATCAATAGGCAAACTTGCTTCAAAACTAGGTCTACCAGGCGTGCCCGTTGGCAACAATAGCGCTGGTACCTAACGCCAACACCATGCACCGCAATGCACCACACCACACACGCCGATGGGATCGCGCTCGTTAAGATCCGCGCTGATTGGCGACAGCCACGTGTTCGTGCACGCAACACCTTATGACCCAAATCTTCATTATACTGTATGACGTCAACACGTCACCTACATTGTGCAACGAAAAATATACTACCTACTGGTTTGTACTTATTTGCACTTTGTAGGTGATGCATGCACAGGTAGTACTGACACGAGCTTGAATTTGGATACGCATAAGTTTCTCGTGTTAAATCGAAATAAACTTTGAACTAAGACATATTTCAAAGGCAACCTCTCATGAGTCGGTGAACTACGTTAATAACTATTTCTCTAACATAGGTAAGACTTTGGCTGAGGAAATCATATCCTCCAATCTATCACAAAATCGTGCGATTTATAACTTCACGGATTCACAGGCCACATCTTTTGTGCTCTTAGAAACTGATCCTGAAGAAGTCCATGGCGTACTAATGGGTCTTAAAACAGAGAGTGCACCTGGATGGGACAATATATCTACCAAGTTTCTTAAATCTGCCCGTGACGTAGTGGTGCCTATTATTACACATCTTGCTAATCTGTGTTTCACACAAGGTATTTTTCCACCCACTTTGAAACAAGCCATTATTACACCTGTGCACAAGGGTGGTGACAGAGACGATGTGAGCAATTTCAGACCCATCTCAGTATTATGTGCAATCTCAAAAATAATAGAAAAGCTAATTAACACTCGTTTAATCAATTACATAAACAAATATAACATAATATCGGACTCTCAATACGGATTTAGGCAAGGTTTATCGACAGAAGACGCTATTTCAGGATTAACTTCTCATATTATTGAAAAAGTGGATTCAGGAAAGAAGTGTCTCACTATTTTCCTGGATCTAAAAAAAGCTTTCGATACCGTCTCTGTTCCTATCCTTGTGCAAAGTCTAGAAAACATAGGCATAAGAGGAGTGCCTCTGGCCTTGCTAACAAATTATCTCCAGGATAGAAAGCAACGTGTAAAAATAGGAACCTACGTAAGTGATGAGTTAAAAGTGAGTTTTGGCGTCCCTCAAGGCAGTGTCTTGGGGCCCACGCTTTTCTTAATTTATATTAATAGCCTCTGCGACATGAAGCTTGAGAACGGACGTGTCTTTTCCTATGCGGATGACACAGCTATTGTTTTTACTGGTGATGCATGGCAATCTGCTTATAGATATGCTGAAAAGGGACTCACACAAGTTACTAAATGGTTAAATTACTTCTTACTAACACTAAATACCACTAAAACTAAATATATAGCTTTTACAAACTATAATAACAGTCAACCTGGACCTAATCATACCCTTAAAATACATAGCTGTGATAACCCTACTAGCACAAATTGTTCATGCAATGAAATATCAAAAGTGACGCATATAAAATATTTAGGTATTATGGTCGATCAACGATTATCTTGGCACTTACACACGGATATGGTCATGTCTCGAACTAGAAAACTCATTTGGATTTTCAAAACTCTCAGACATATTACATCAAAGACCCTTTTAAACCAAATCTACTTGTCTTTGGCCCAGTCAGTTCTAGGGTACTGTATACCGGTTTGGGGCGGGGCCACTAAAATCAAATTCTTAGAGCTAGAAAGAGCGCAAAGGTCTCTATTAAAGGTCATGTATTTTAAATCGTATGGATTCTCTACTGATAACCTTTACTCACTGACTGGCCTTCTTACAGTCAGAAAATTATATGTTCTCCATGCGGTTTTGAAACTACATAGATCCCTTCCTTATGATTCTAGCCTAAATAAAAAAAGAAGAAAGTATCTTGTTGCTCCAGAAGTCCCGGTCAAAACTTCATATGCTAATAGGCAGTACATTAGACAATCCGCTTCCATCTACAACCAATTGAATAAATGTTTAAATATTTACCCCATGACTTATGGAGATTGTAAAAAAACTTTAACAGACTGGTTAAAAAGCAAGAGCTATGACGACATTGAAGCTCTTTTACAAAGTATCTTGCGATAATTTTATGAAAAACGACACACACATACACACACAATCACACACACACAAACACACATACAATCACACACACCCACGCACCTAGCATGCGCACACCTTCTTAGATATAAGTTAAATTTCGTTTTTATGTACACTCCTACATTAAAATTGTTTTTGTTTTAGAAGAGCGGGGTCTCCTAACACAGGTATTTTTTATACTTAAAAGGAGGCCTCTATGTATGATTGTATATTGTAGAAGTTTTATAGTTTCTGAAATAAAATTTATTATTATTATTATTATTATTATTATTTCATGACAGTGTAGGTTCCAAGATCCTATCCTAAGAACACCTAATATTACAATCAAAATATTAAGACAAGCAAAAAACAAGCACATTTGGAATTAAACAAAACTTGAAAGCAGGCGGGTTCCATTTAAATCTAAAATTACGAAAGTAGAACGGACCCCGCCTGCTTCCTGTTTTTAGTCAGTAGAAGTCTGACACTCCCTTCCGCTCTGCCCAATAACGGGAGGGATTATTTGATGATTTCCCACCCCCCAAAAAAAGGGAACAAAAAAACGGACATACGTATAAACAAACATACATATTACAGGTCAAGCACATAACCCTCCTTTTGGGCTTCACCGCAGTCTGGTAAAAAAAGTTTTTTCATTTTCTAATAACTAATGTAATATTTATAGCACGCTTGAATAGACTCACCCCTCTTTTTCATGGCTTTTAAAAAATAAACACAAGTGGCAAATTATGGGTGAAAAAACACATCTGAAAAACCTTTATAGACTTGATAACTAAAAGGCCGTTAGAATATGCTTATTTCAAAAATACTCGTAAGAGGATTTTTCGTAACGTTAAATTTTTTTACGTATATTTCGGTCTAAAAGCCTGACTGAAACCATAAAAATAATACTAAAGGTGGAAACTCGGTCCGTTTCAAATAAAATGAAAACTTAAAAAGAATAAAAGTAAGTAAAGTAAGGCCATAAAAAAGTGGCCGTCGCTTGAAGCGACTTTCAACAAAATTGATATTAACTATTCGGTAACTTACTGTAACAAATAAAAAAGGTATTGGTATTTTTACTGCAATTTCTCTAGGCCCCCTAGATAATGCTTTGTTTGTTTCTGTAAGAATAAAAAAAATAATCTTTGAAGATGCTCTTCATAAAAAACTCACAAAAATTGCACGCGTAAAAAGGTTTAGAAGCTGCTGTAGCTCGGTTACCTGAAACTAATGACAATCTCGTCCTTTGGTTACTCAACACTTAAGTGTATTAGCCTATTAATCGCTTCTCCACGATCTAGGCGAGAAAATTATCTTGCACTAAGGACCTCTTGACCTGAACAGTATGCTAGCTGATACTATACATTTTGTACTAACATTAAAAATGGTTTTCAAGGCAGTCATTTGTAAAATGATAACTGTTTTTGCAAGAGAAAATCCAAGTCTACTATCTGAGGTCAAGTTATCCTTAATGATCAATGACAATTATCGTGTAGATTGATCAAAGCTAACTTAATTCCCGATCAATCAAATCGTTAAAACAGAGATGATCTCATAAAAACGGGGCAAAAACCCGCATGCAAAGGGCACGAGATCGAATCAATCAGTCGGGGGCGCAGGCCTGCAGTGCAGCGAATTGACTGAACATTTTACTGTACAATTTTCTTTGTGTCTCCACTGAACTGAGAGCGCTGCATTCCTACTTTTTGCATAGTCACTGGCATTGTTCGTGACACTTCACTTTTGTCTACGTTGAAAATTGAGTTCCTCGACGGCACTAATGTCCCGTGGATATTCGCTCAAGTGCCCACACTGCGCACCGAATTACCATGTTGATGCTATCTGTGAGTGCTGCTAGGAACCCTTTATTGGTTGAATATGAACTGTCTAATTTTGACAATGCTTCTAACAATGGATATATATCGACGTATTCAACTACATAGTCATAGGTGAAGTGTATGTAGATGATATGCTAATAGCTTGTCACATTAATGCACAGTCGTGATCTTGATGTTGCAGCACTTAGCCGTAATAATACTCAAAGATTTTTATAATTCGTGGCAAAACCATGGACTGCTATAAGACCTACTGATAAGTCTACGTTTCTGATTCCACAATAGAAACTACGTCTTCTAAAATAGGTACAAAACTTAATACTAGTGGTAAAGACAGAGCTTACACCCCACCCTACATTGTGTTCTACATAAAAGTGCTATGCCGTCATACAATATAAAAAATATAATCTGTATGTCGTAACGACATGTTCTCACGAATAGAAATGCATTCGTGATCCGAGACAGTTTGCTTGACACCGCTGTATCGCAGCTGAAATTGCTTTAGAAATAATCAAATTGAGTACGCTCGAGGGGCGTGCGTGCCGACTGTGCCGACTTGCCGACTGACGATGTATGCAATTATGCTGGATTCAATTTTAACTTCAATTTTGACTTTTATCAGACTGCGATGAATATAACTTATTCATAGCCTTATAAGAGTTGCTCTAAGTAATTTTGAGTAAGAGTCATTGGCATCGCTAGGAGTGTGGTTTTACTAATGTTGATAGGTAAGGACAAAAGTTCATTTGTAAGAGTAAACTTTGGAGTTTCTTGCCGGTTTTTCTCCTTAGGAATCGACCAATGCACCGAACCGTGCCCCTTTTTTTATGTCGACGTTTTACAAGTGCCCATGTAAGCCTATGTGAAATAAAATATTTTGACTTTGACTTTGACTTTGATCGCTTCAAAATAATAGGGTGTGTTTTTTTCATTTTCTGCCTACCCTACTTTTAAAGGATTTTCATTATGTTGTCAATCACCAATGAAAATGGCAAATTTTTCGAGTAATTTTTATCAATGTTATTTTAGATGTTGATAAAAATAAGAGTGATCTGTAATGGCCATCTGCGTCTTCCACAAAAAACTAAAATATAAAGACCGAGACAGATCAATAACTTAGCGCTTGTCGTCGCAAGACGAAGATTGCTTCAAAACAGATTCCTCTCAGAAATGTAAAGTGTCTTTGGGCAAAAGTTGCGACAACACATAAATCTAAGTTGGAGATAGCTCACGAACGGTTCTTACGAGGTAAACACAATTTTGGAACGGTATTTATCATGATAAGTTTCTTCCTGATCTCTTACATTGCGTTAGGTGTGTTTTAACGTTCTTTTGATTATTTTGACTGTTCCACAAGATCATCCCTTTATGACACCGCTCTTAATGACTTTTGTTTTAATTGCTTCGTGACCTCCACGACCCAGGAATAAGTAATAAAATGACTATCGTTTGAAGTGTCCTTACTTCATCCCATCTTCGTATTCCGTCTATATTCATGTCAAATGCAAAAGTCGGCCTGTTACGTTTCCACGCCATAATATCTAACGAAGTGGCTCTGGAAAACTTTTCATTCCAGTAGTAGACTGCCATGGCATCGATTCCGAGCTGTACGTATGCACGCGGTTGAAACCACGGCAAAAGCTAATATTCAATATTTAACGTAAATTCGAAAGCATTTTCCCGCAGTCAAATACCACGGTACATAGCAGGCTAAAGGTTTACTCAGCAAACTTTATGGCCAAACAAAGTGAACCAAGCTTAGGCGTTAAAGATTGCAATGTCGCTCAAGTTATAATAGTATGAGCTTATCGCATCGTGCACCATTATACTCATAATCCAGTTTGCGTTTGAGTTAGTTGCGTGTCGCGATAACGAGCTATTTTCTACTCACTGTTGACGTGCTGGAACATTGCCTTTAATCCGAAGACTAGGCTGGACTTGTGATTTTATTTTTTTATTTTGTCATGATGATTTAAGTATCATTGTCATTTGATATGAGATTACTTCAACAATAAATACAATAAAAGTCTACTTTCGGGGCGAATATAAACTATAAGCCACCTAACAAAACTTTGCATTGAGGCACACGAAAATCAGAGTCATGTTCTAAAACTGAAAATCCAGATCTCGAAATAGCGCTCCAAACACTAGCTCAATTCGTGACAGCTCCCGACAAAATATTTACTCGTTATTACGAACTGGAATCCCGAACTTCAAAACACTGAGCCGAAACTGAGCTTGTCACTCTAACAGTAGGGAAGCGGGACAGTTGTCACGACCGCCCAACTGTGGTCGCAGTCCCCACTGCGCGACTTTAAACCTTACTGCACCAACATAAGACCCCCTTAATCCAAGGTGGGAAGGTGTGTTGTAATTCAGTTTGCAGTGAAGTTATTATAAGGACATATCAAGCGGGTGTCAGCGGGCCAACGGAAGCAATTTCGTTGTTGACGCGTGTTCGTGAACAGTTCTTATAAACAGAGTTAGACAGACGTAATATATGTGAATTGTTTATGAAGTTGCGTGTTTGTGAGACTCTCAAGCGTGATTAATAGTTTTAATACTCAGATGTTATATTGCATCCGGGTCTTCAGGAATTTACCAAGTGTTAGCTACATAAGAGAGTGGGAGTGTCCAGGTAATAAAGACCAGAGTGCGATGCAGCGCTCGTCGCGTTGTCTGAACCGATGTGAGGCAAATGACGTACTTTTCCGCTGTTATTGCTTCTACTTAAAGCTCCTCCTGACCTGCTCCACCGATTCCGTGTTCATAAGTTATGCACTCCCTTATCAATATTGCAATAACGTGATGATATTTCAGTGCATGTTTAAATAACGTGTTATTTTTTAAAACATTTTAAAACTTTATGAAAAACCCACAACGTAAGTTAGTGTGGTTTGATAACCGCATTCTGCCACGTCGTGCCACAGTCGCTCAACAGCTGCCAACATTCCACGAAAATAACTTATGAGCCAATTTTAACAAACTGCCGGAGGATATACAAAATAAAATATCTTTTTCACATTTCAAATCACACAATATCTATTGGCCTACTAGTTTTTATGTATAGAGTTTAAAATAAACATTTGCACAAAGAACGTTTGGTAAACTTTTTTATTCAAAAAACTTCGACGTTTCGAGAAAATGATATATACTCCAAAAAAGTTTTAAATAAGTATGATAGTTTGTTTTTAGGGTTCCGTAGCCGAATGGCAAAGAACGGAACCCTTATAGATTCGTCATGTCTGTCTGTCCGTCCGTCCGTATGTCACAGCCACATTAGTTCAAACTTGGTACGTAGATGTATTCTGTAAACCACTTTACGATTTTTATACAAAAATAAAAAAAATAAAGATTAAGGGAGGTCTCTGGGGAGACCTCCCTTAATCTTTATTATTTTATAAATGGTACTGAAACCCACAAAAACTTTTTCATCAAACCTATACGTGTTTATAGGCAGGTCTGAAAAAAATTAAGTTTAAAAACTAATATCCGACTACGAATATAAACGCAGACTAATAAAACCGCGGTCTTAGAAGTATTAAACAAGAAAAATCGTCTAGTAAGTAGATAATTTGATAATTATTATTAGAGGACAGCCGTAGTCGCATGCCACTGATACCTGATGCGCCTTCATGGCGTTCTCATTGATACAAAAATCAGCTGTTAGTTGCAATTGCATGCCAATGAGAGTATGTTTTCTGTTGCTGCCTTCACTACTACGATGGTACGGAATCCTTCATGTGCAAGTCCGACTTTCACTTGGCCAGTTTTTTTTTAATTTAATGCGATCTGACAAATCGTAGCTTTCGACAACTATTACAAAGGATTAATGTAGCTTTGGATTACTGCACTAGCCGCTGGTCTTGCGCCTGATCTCTCTCCAGTTGTGTCGTATTACGGTTCCATCCGAATATGAGAGTAAAGAAACAGTGTGCACCTGTGTCTGCCACACTTGTGCACTATAATATCTCCCACGCCATTGGCTAATATCAATCAGGAATCAGTTATGACGACTACGATACTACGAGTATTACTATTATGTTTTTAGAATATATACTTAACGAGTTTAAGCTAGTAAAGATCGAATCTCCATCATGTGAATATACACACATCAAAAGTGTCTAGGGATCAACATATATTTTTGCAATAACTTTTCTCCTGATTGATATTAATTAAAATTTTCTTTAAGGATTCATCAAATAAAGTGTTTTCGTTTGTCACAGTAACGATAAACCAAGTCACCTTTGCATTAATAAAGAAATTTGCCATTTTCCTAATAAAGGGATTTTTGACATTTGAACCACTAACATTAAAGTTCGAAAAAAAGACTGAAATAACAGTTTTCTTTAAAATTTTATTGGGTAACTTAAACAATTAATAATCCGTGTTTCTACCGCGAACACTAACAACACAAGAACATCGGTTTGGCATACTCAAAATGAGTTCATCCAAATCACGCTGTGGAATGGCCGCCCATGTTCGTTGCAACAACAAAAAAAGGTCTTCTTGCGACTGGATACCCTCCATATTCGGCAGAGCTCTTCTCTGTAGCATATCCCATGCATGCTCAATCGGGTTCAAGTCTGGCGACTGAGCAGGCCAGGGCAGGACATTGATGTTAGCTGCGGCGAGAGTCTGTCTTACAACTCTTGCGGTGTGCGGTCGTGCATTATCATGCATTAACTGAAATAAGGGACCGATTTGCACTTGTTGAGGAACGATGACGTCTGATACAATCGTCTCAGCATAAATTTGAGCGTTGAGGTTGCCTCTGATCCAAATCAACTCAGTTCTTCCGCCGATCCAAATACCCGCCCATACCATGATGGTTCCACCACTATAAGGATGGACTTCCTGGCAGGATTTTAATCGCTGTTGGCGTCCAGGGGTTCTCCAGTGTCGTATACGTCTTGTATCCGGTCTCATACCAAAACGAGACTCATCAGAAAAGCACACGAAACGCCATTGTTCTTCTGCCCAATTTCTGTGTTCAAGAGCCCATTGATATCGAATCCTACGATTGTGCATTGCTATAGGTGGTACCCGTAGCGGTCTTCGGGAATGAAGGTTCACTTCATGCAAGCGGTTTCTGACTATTTGGTCGCTAATTAAGTTCCCTGAAGAGTGATGAAGCCTCACGGCTAACATCATGGCGGTTATTGTTGGAGCTCTTCGAGTTAAGATTTGAATGTATCGGTCTTGTCTCCGTGTGGTGCAGCGATACCGTCCTCCATGGCGCTCAGCCACGGTACCAGTGCTTCGGTAACGTGTCCAAAGTCGACTGATAACACTCTGACTTGTATTCAGAGCTAAAGCCACAGTACGTTGCCGGGAACCAGCTTCTATCATTCCCACGGCTCTGAGCATTTCTTCCCTGCTTAAATGACGTCGCCGCTCCATAATAACGTTGGTTTTAATCAGTAGTAGGGAAACAGTAGCACTAATAATGTCTTCAATGCGTTGTGTTTTTATAGGGAAAATATTGACAGCTGATTTTCATCTTTTACTCGAATTTGATTCACAGTTCCTGATTCAAATTATGAAATGCACCAAAAAGGATCCATATAAATTTATAAAATCATAAATTTATTACAAAGCCACATCTCAATCTCAAGAAATCCGCATAAAAATGCTTGAACCCTAGACACTTTTGATGTGTGTAATTTACGAACAGTGACAGAATAGTGAATGTCTTAGTGACAGTGACATTGATTTAATCACTCAATTGATATATCAGTTCAAGATAATGTTCAGATACCGGCACGGTTCTTGAGCGCTCGGCGGAAGAGTGGGGATCGCTGTGCGCATCGTACTCTTATGAGTTTATGACAAATAAAACGCACACCCGTTTAGTATTTATTCGTCGTGAGGTACGTGCAGCACAATCAGGCGGGAGGAAACGCCCGGATGCCACCACTGCGAGGATCGGCCGGAGGACACGGTGGAGCACACAGTGGAGGTGTGCCCCGCTTGGGCGGAGCCCCGCCGTGTTCTCGTAGCGGCGATCGGCGGCGGCGACCTCTCGCGCCCGGCCCTGGTGCAAGCCATGGTCCGGGGCGAGGAGGAATGGGACGCCGTCGCCTCCTTCTGCGAAGCAGTGATGCTGGCGAAGGAGGTGGCGGAACGCGAGAGGGAGAGAACCTCTCGTCCCAGCCGCCGCGGGAGGCGCTCCGGGCGTCGGGGGTCCCGCGATGACCTCCGGCCACCGTAGACGCGGGCCTGTGGACGGTGAGTGATGGGCTAACTCGCCGTCCGTCCGTCTCACGACGAAAACAGGCCGTGTCGACGGCGCGTTCGTGTTCCACGCGCGCCTCAAAGAGATGTCAGCAACATGGGAGGGGCCCGAAAGGGCCGACGCCTGTCGGGGCCGCGGGTAGTCCAACGGTTATCGCGGCCTCGACATAGAGGGCGAAGAAGGAACATGGGTGGTTTTTAGTCAGTAGAAGTCTGACACTCCCTTTCGCTCTGCCCAAGAGCGGGAGGGGTTAGTCGATGATTTTACACCCACCAAAAAAAAAAAAAAAAAAAAAAAAAAAAAAGGTACGTGCAGCACCAGCAGGAGTAAATAACAAATCCCGAGTGACGGCTATGACGCGATGCGCTACGGGCCAATCACTGCACTTTCCCTGCACCCGCGCCTCACTTCATACCACCAAAGGGACCCAATAACTCACTTTGCGCAAGTAAAGGTCAGCGCTCAAGAATCGTGCCGATGATTGTAGTATTATCATCATCATAATTTTCCTGCCGTTATCCCATTATATTTGGTGTCGGCGCAACGTTTTCTTTTTCAATTCTTCCCTGTTAGACGTCACGGTGGCATTTACTCCTTTCTCATTCATACCATTCCTCACACAATCCATTCATCTTTTCAAGATATTATGTTGTTTATGGGATCCTATATACCACTCTTACTGCCAACTATGGCAATGTTAACCCAGTAAACATGAACGTTAAGCCCACAGCAGCTATTAAAACATTCGCGGAATCTCGAACACGTTACTCCGTAGTGACAGGTAAGGGTAACCGCATAATAACCAGCAAACATCCAACTTTCACAATTACGCCAACTATTAGTTACATCATATAAGTCACAGTCACACTGTGCTATCTGAAATAAAATCAGCGCTTGCAGTAACCAGGCAGTATGGCGGGCGACGGCGGCGCGGCGGTCAAACGAGGTTTCATTTCAACGTGTTCCACGGGACCACGGCACAGTTACTCCACACTTTAATTATATTTTCCAACTGTTTTATTACTTATACTCTGCTTTCGAACATGGACGATGCGGTATGGGCTTCACTGCAATTTTTTGGTGTAACTGCGAAATTATGTTTGAGCAACAGTCGACGGACTAAGGGGTTTAATTCAATTTAAATAGAGGTTTTGAAGGAATTAGATTATGTTTGATTGTTAGTACATACATATTATGGAACTAGCTTCGCCCGCGTCAAATTATATACTATAACCTTCTTCGAGAACCATTTTATCCATTGGTGTAGTCGTTTTTGAGTTTATCGCGAACAGACAGACTATGTTTTATAACATGTAGAGATTTAGATAAGAAATGGATTTAAAAATAGTGGGTTTTTACTGACGTTTTTTTAAATTTTCATTAATTATTCCTTCACTGACCAGTGACTGATTGACCAGCGAGTCAATTAAACTATTGACTAAATATTAAAAATAAGAAAATTTATGTGACATATATCGTTGTATAACATTAGTATTATAATTGACATTATATCTACATTTGACATTTGTAATGGTGTAACTTTAATCTTTTTGTTTTTATAATTTTACGAATTGTAAATATTTGATTTATTCATTCATTTATTTTGGTTACTGTTGTACAAATGATTTTTATTGTAATGCATTGAGTTTTGTCATTTTTGTGTTACAATGTACTTTGACATTCGTGTGGAATCATAGTGGAATCTTAATGTATATTTTGTTTCTCTAAATATATTTTTTCACTATTTGCAATTGTTAACGTTTAAATTATTACTTTGTGGTTCTGTTATAATCATTTTCTATATTGTAATTCTATGATTTTATTGTATTTTATTTAGTGTAAAATTTTGATACGATGTAAAAATTGTTACTGAATTAAATGAAAATCCGTAGATATACTGTATTATACCCTGTAGCTGTAGCTGATGGACGATGCGGTATGGGCTTCACTGCAATTTTTTGGTGTAACTGCGAAATTATGTTTGAGCAACAGTCGACGGACTAAGGGGTTTAATTCAATTTAAATAGAGGTTTTGAAGGAATTAGATTATGTTTGATTGTTAGTACATACATATTATGGAACTAGCTTCGCCCGCGTCAAATTATATACTATAACCTTCTTCGAGAACCATTTTATCCATTGGTGTAGTCGTTTTTGAGTTTATCGCGAACAGACAGACTATGTTTTATAACATGTAGAAATGGATTTAAAAATAGTGGGTTTTTACTGACTTTTTTTTAAATTTTCATTAATTATTCCTTCACTGACCAGTGACTGATTGACCAGCGAGTCAATTAAACTATTGACTAAATATTAAAAATAAGAAAAAGTAACTACTTAACAATTTAAGAACTGAAACCATACGTCGACGATATCGAAGTCGAAATCCAGAACAGTTGCTGAAGTCTCTAAACTTAATAAAATTATTAAAACTTCAGAAGCAAGTCTACACAAAACAATGCAAAAACCCGTCACACGTCGTCAGCTGGGAGTTAAGCCGATCCCCCTAACCCCCACTACCTGCCCCTCTCGCGACGCTACGCAATATCGCAACCTACTTACATCGTGTAAATAAAAATGTGCCGACAAATGACGTCGAGCATGCAGCGCTCGCGTGACATCGGCGTTAAATAATGTGAAGGCATGAGCCCACGATTTATGAGCCAGGCGTAGCACGCGCGATCAACACGCTATGACGAGCGTGCGAGCGCGCGCGCGTGCGCTCGGCGCCAGAGCCGTGCGCCGTCACGCCGCGACGCGCGCCCTGTTTATAGCGCACCTTGTTTTTATAGCGCAGTAAAAGCGGTGCAATTAAACTTTACGGACGTGACGTCAGATGATGTGGTTAGCAAACAAATGGCACAGTTGATAAGACGGGCTGGAGTCACGAGCTTTATGTGGCAGATGAAGATTATGTACCTGGATGTTCTTCGGAAGCGCGTGTAGCTCACTTGTGTGACTTACCTGAAACAAATACAATAACAAATTAATAAAATAGGTACATATTATTTCTTGTTAAGCCCCTATGTCCATTTTATTTATATATCTTTTTCTATAGAAATCCAAATTAATGAGAGTGGAAAGGTACCGCACTGAAACAAAAGGGCCGTGAACAAAAACGAGAAGCTCGCCTGGAAAATATTTTCTTTTTCAAGTAATTTGTCTTTACAACAAACATTAATACTATGAGTGATCCTTACAACAAACATTATTAGAATGAGTGATCCTTTCCAGATCAATTATACGAAACGGACGAAATGTATTGTCACACTAATATACGTCAGAGTTTTAATGTAGAAAAGAAACACGTGAAATTATCTTTTGGTAACATTTTCAGTCGCTCTTTGTAAAATTCTGGTATTTAGCTGCATCCAGTTAGACTGCAAGCCGACCCCAACATACGACACACAGACCGTTAGGAAAAGGCTAGTTAGATGATTGATTGATCAATCAATTTCAATTGAATTATCTTAAATGTCATTTGACAGTACAATCTTTCAAGCATTTTGACACCGATCGAGTAGCGTATTTTGTCAATATTTTAAAAATTATTTAAAAAAAGTGGGTTGAAAAAACAAAAAGTCGGCTAAAGTTTCGATTTGGTAACACGTCAAAAGGTTATTGTAAGTCTACTGTGCTGGAAGACTTTAGTTTGTGGGCAGGAAATACACTGCCAACCAGCAACAACGTTGAGATACAGGATGTGTTTGTGGGATGGGTATTAGTCACGGCAGTTAAATTAACCGTTGTAAAATCCGTCAAGAAAAAGTTATTTCCTAAAAATTAAAAGAATTACTAATATTAACTATCACTTAGATAATCGAAAAATATTGGATACGTGTTTATTGATTTATCAAATTAATAAAAATGGACGATTATGAGTGGGTTGTTACGTCATTTGTAGGTATAAAATGTACTGTCATGTGACGTTTTCGAGAAGTTCACGAGTTCTCGAAGCACGAAGAGTGCTTTTCGATTTTTCATTTCGTCTTAATTTTTTGTTAATGTGAAAAAAAAAATGTGTTTAATATTTTTTGGGAAATTTATCTGACGGACTAATTAGTTTTTTTTTTGTCCGATCCCCTATTATATTTGGACAATAGAATTTTGCAATGAATAAATCTGTTTCTATATTATTTATGTGACATATATCGTTGTATAACATTAGTATTATAATTGACATTATATCTACATTTGACATTTGTAATGGTGTAACTTTAATCTTTTTGTTTTTATAATTTTACGAATTGTAAATATTTGATTTATTCATTCATTTATTTTGGTTACTGTTGTACAAATGATTTTTATTGTAATGCATTGAGTTTTGTCATTTTTGTGTTACAATGTACTTTGACATTCGTGTGGAATCATAGTGGAATCTTAATGTATATTTTGTTTCTCTAAATATATTTTTTCACTATTTGCAATTGTTAACGTTTAAATTATTACTTTGTGGTTCTGTTATAATCATTTTCTATATTGTAATTCTATGATTTTATTGTATTTTATTTAGTGTAAAATTTTGATACGATGTAAAAATTGTTACTGAATTAAATGAAAATCCGTAGATATACTGTATTATACCCTGTAGCTAATCTGTTGATAACCCATAGATTAACAAACCATTTATAAACATGCTCATCCCAAATGTGAATTCAAATCAGGTTTTATACATCGTTCATTCCAACATTTACACCATTTAAAAATGAATCAATTTCAAAGGTAAGCCCACGGAAAGATTGTCTCATGAAATTGTCATAATCCTTTTATTTGAATGCTTCAAGTTACAAAAATATGAACGTTTAAATGTACATTTGTCTGTTTCTCTTTATTACGTATTTGACAAATGAGGTGTTATTCAGTAACGGCCTACGTAAAAAGTATTTCATTCCGCTGGCAACATTTAATTTAAGGGATGCCTAGTAATAAACATTTTTTATGCTCTATGATGAATATAACTTGTATTAAGGAATGACAAAGGAAGTTTTGTGTTTGCATATTATTACCAATTTACTCTTTATTGTAAGAGTATAATATAGTCTTTATGTACGTATTATTGTATTGTCTTTTTTGCGGATTCTTTGTTTGTTAGCTTAGCTTTAACCCACGAAAGATGTATTGAAGAGGGAAAAAAGACCAAGATAGGACTTAACGTGTTAGAGCTGCTCTTATTAGTCTTTTTTAGAGCAATTCATTAAATTGCAGAGAATATTTTGACCCATTCTGCCTGTAGATGACTCACCAGTATGTGTGTTAATGTGCTAAAATAGGAGGCGGTCATTAAAAATAGAAAAGTGACAATTTATAACATTTAAATAAACAATTTATAAAATTAATGATTGGCAATTTTGTAACTTTAAAACTCTGTTATTCTGATTTCAAAAATAAAATAGAACAAACCCAAAGCTATTGGAATCGACCGCCAAAACTCCTAAAGTATGATGAAACAGCCGACACAGTTACACAGAACTTACGTTCATAAAGTTAAAAATATAATAAAACCGCGCTCGGTGGACGCCCAGTAAACTACCTTTCATGTGGTTAGTTGGAGAAGCCCCCTCCCCTCTCCCCCTCCTGGCTCCAACGGCGGCTTATTTACGCGCACAGCAAGCCATATTTAACAAACTTTATAATTACTGTGGTCAGCTACATAACATACTTATCGCTAGCCGTACTGTGCTCCATCCAGTGTGTCTATTATTCACGGTCTCTCTGCGTTTCATATTATAACACTAGCTGATCCGTCGATCGAAAGTCGGAGTCGGAGTCGGTCGGAGTATCGTTAATTTATCGAGTTATTTTGGAAAAGAGTTGATGATTTAAGGCTGTGATGTCTCCTAAGGTATTCAATGAAATCAAATGATGTAGGGGTGGGTAATTTGATTCAAAACCAAAATTCTTTTGATGAATTACGTATTCAATTCCAAACAGTAGTTCCTGAGATTATTTCGTTCAGCCAAACAAAGAAACTATTCAGCTGTTTGCACTAGTCTAGATTTAACTTGAATAAGGTATCCACATAAGTTATTCAGCTGTCTAGGTGTGCTAGGAATGTAGTATCTTGGCCAATTATTTATTCATCAGTGAATAGGAGATAACGTTTGAAGGACTGCACCGAGTGTAGCACCTTGTGGGACGCCGACGACAAGTTGTCCGTTTGAACGAAGTGATGTTGTAAGTAATGAGGTTCCTATTTTTTCGTATACAATAAATAAAACGGCATTATTATTTGGGAATTCAGTCCACCATGAAAAGAAAATGACAGCATACAAAACAAACAAATAAAACTTTGTAGTGTAATCAAGCAGGAAAATGCAAAATAAAATAATCTGCAAAGGAACGGAGCGGAATTCCCGCAAAAGTAGAAAAGACAAAGAGAGAGGTCCTGAAATATGACTTGCTCTTTATATATTCAGTATTGTAAAAGAAATTGAATTATCATCCCCGCAAGAATATAGGATTTTCAATAAATAGGAGAGAGAAATGCTTTTAGATATTATGGGAGAGCGCGTGCGGTTTTATCGTACTCACGTCGGATTTTATCAGGGGGAATATATGTTGTTTCATTATGACACTGCATATTATTTCTTTAGTCAAACTGAAATCTGCTTACTTTTATGGAAGCTGCATGATGTTGCTTTTAACTTTCAATTTTTGTTTGACTTCACCCATTCGTTTGCCTGTAAAAGTCAAAAGTTGAACAAGAAAATGGATTTTATATTGCTTTAATGGCGGCTTATCGGCTTTATACTGGGTGCTTAGTTATTATTACAACTTTAGAACTTATCACGTTGTTGTGAGATCCTCAAAGTTGTAAAGCTAATAAAAGATAACAAGGAAACTTTATCCGCAGGAGATAACGCACTGGCCACAGAGGCGCGGTACCAGAATTTGTGCTAAGTTAAGAAATTGTAGTCGTCATTAGTGGGAACAAATACTAAAGATCAACAATTTAAAAGTCCACAAAGATAATTAATAATTTTTTTTTTTTGGTTTGCCCGCTGGATGCGAGACGCACGGGACCGGTCAATGTGGCGACACTTAGGGGAGGCCTATGTCCAGCAGTGGACGTCTTTCGGCTGAAATGATGACACAAAGATGACAGATATCAAATAAATTAAAAACGTCAAACGTAAATTAAAAGCAGTACCATGTACTAAAATTTAAATTATGTTATTTTTCTGTGTCGTCTACTGTGTGTACATAAATAGTAAAATAAATAAATAAACGTCATCATTAACTCTGCAAACTAGTTTTCATTAAATTGGCGCTATTTATCTTACTTTAAAATACACACATCAAAAGTGTCTAGGGATCAAGCATTTTTATGCGGTTTTCTTGAGATTGAGATGTGGCTTTGTAATAAATTTATGATTTTATAAATTTATATGGATCCTTTTTGGTGCATTTCATAATTTGAATCAGGAACTGTGAATCAAATTCGAGTAAAAGATGAAAATCAGCTGTCAATATTTTCCCTATAAAAACATACAACGCATTGAAGACATTATTAGTGCTACTGTTTCCCTACTACTGATTAAAACCAACGTTATTATGGAGCGGCGACGTCATTTAAGCAGGGAAGAAATGCTCAGAGCCGTGGGAATGATAGAAGCTGGTTCCCGGCAACGTACTGTGGCTTTAGCTCTGAATACAAGTCAGAGTGTTATCAGTCGACTTTGGACACGTTACCGAAGCACTGGTACCGTGGCTGAGCGCCATGGAGGACGGTATCGCTGCACCACACGGAGACAAGACCGATACATTCAAATCTTAACTCGAAGAGCTCCAACAATAACCGCCATGATGTTAGCCGTGAGGCTTCATCACTCTTCAGGGAACTTAATTAGCGACCAAACAGTCAGAAACCGCTTGCATGAAGTGAACCTTCATTCCCGAAGACCGCTACGGGTACCACCTATAGCAATGCACAATCGTAGGATTCGATATCAATGGGCTCTTGAACACAGAAATTGGGCAGAAGAACAATGGCGTTTCGTGTGCTTTTCTGATGAGTCTCGTTTTGGTATGAGACCGGATACAAGACGTATACGACACTGGAGAACCCCTGGACGCCAACAGCGATTAAAATCCTGCCAGGAAGTCCATCCTTATAGTGGTGGAACCATCATGGTATGGGCGGGTATTTGGATCGGCGGAAGAACTGAGTTGATTTGGATCAGAGGCAACCTCAACGCTCAAATTTATGCTGAGACGATTGTATCAGACGTCATCGTTCCTCTACAAGTGCAAATCGGTCCCTTATTTCAGTTAATGCATGATAATGCACGACCGCACACCGCAAGAGTTGTAAGACAGACTCTCGCCGCAGCTAACATCAATGTCCTGCCCTGGCCTGCTCAGTCGCCAGACTTGAACCCGATTGAGCATGCATGGGATATGCTACAGAGAAGAGCTCTGCCGAATATGGAGGGTATCCAGTCGCAAGAAGACCTTTTTTTGTTGTTGCAACGAACATGGGCGGCCATTCCACAGCGTGATTTGGATGAACTCATTTTGAGTATGCCAAACCGATGTTCTTGTGTTGTTAGTGTTCGCGGTAGAAACACGGATTATTAATTGTTTAAGTTACCCAATAAAATTTTAAAGAAAACTGTTATTTCAGTCTTTTTTTCGAACTTGAATGTTAGTGGTTCAAATGTCAAAAATCCCTTTATTAGGAAAATGGCAAATTTCTTTATTAATGCAAAGGTGACTTGGTTTATCGTTACTGTGACAAACGAAAACACTTTATTTGATGAATCCTTAAAGAAATTTTTAATTAATATCAATCAGGAGAAAAGTTATTGCAAAAATATATGTTGATCCCTAGACACTTTTGATGTGTGTATTACCTTGTTCAGAACCTTTAGCTTTTAACACAGCGTCATAAAGCATATTATTTTACCCACACACGCCGCGAGAAACAAAGTTGTCAACTAAAAACTCGGTTAACACGACACGCGGGTTATCACAAATTAATCAAGCCGTGATAAGTCATTAGCGCGGCGTCGCGTCGTGGGGGATGGAGGAGGCTCGATCAAACTTGCAACTTTAATTAAAAGTGATCCGACTAACTTGTAATGTGAAGCGGGGCCTTTTGAATTTAAATATTTATTGAGAGCGACAGAGGAGACATGATGAAGATGCTCCACGTCGCGAGCGTCGTGTGGGTGGGCGTGCGGGGTCATGTGGAATGAAATAAGGAAAGTGTTCGCAATGCGAGTGTAAATGGGTTGTAAAGTATACTTAATTGTGAATGAAATTGTACTTTAAGTCTCGTAAGACAAGTATTATGTTTAGTTGATTAAACCAAATATGGGGCAAAATATCTTAAAACAAAGAAACAACACATAAACGTAAAAGGAAACTTGAAAAAATACATTAATGCATAAATAAAAGCAGTTCCAGTGGTTCAAACTTTAGATACCAACATTAATGAAAAGCTTTTAATCCCTAATGAGACACAATTTACTGCAGTCTTCTAATTGAAACTGCATTTGTGTAATAATTACTTTAATATAAGTCAGTTTGAATACCAGTTATAAATCTCTTTACGTGTTAGGCAGTAGCAAAAAAATATACGGAATATGGGTACAGTCACTGACTGCATCGCAAGGTAGGTACACGACAATGAGATATTAATAATACATTTCGAGACAAACTCGGGCTTCTGGTATAGTGCTACAAGTACCTTTTGTCGCTTGAGTGACATTGACGGAGGTGCGTTGTTGGTGAATAAGTAATTAAGAAATTGATTCGTGAAGTTGTATTGAAATAACATGTTAGTGGGGTTGGTTTATATTTTATACACATTAAAAAATATGTGCGCGTGTACGCCTATATATTCATTTTAATAATAATCGAATAAAAAAATAAGTTTAAAAATTAAAACCCGACTACGAATAATAACGCGGTCTGAAAAGTAGAAAACAAGAAAAATCGTCTAGTTGGTAGATAATTTGTATATTTAGATTAAACGTATTATAAGAAAAAGTACAGCAGTAAGTATAGAGTACAGCCGTTGTATAGGTAATGTTATTGCTATTTTAGTTACAAGCCTTATTGCAGATGATTAGATAACAGTATCCAAAGGACCCAGGTCGACACAAAATGTATTTATAATTATACTGGATTTAGGGAAAACGTTCTGACTCTTTTGATTTAAATTGTGATATTAGAATATTTAGAATTTACTTGGGTTTATAATCATGTCTCTGAATACAATGGTATTATAATTTTATCACAATGTCCCGTTATTAATGAGGCAGGAGTTTATTACGACTAGATACTTATGGCCGCTGGGGTCGACATTCAGATTAAGCCGCGCTTGCTTAGGCCCGGCAATGGTCGGGTGACTACACGTTGCTTAGATACCGAGTTTCATCCGGTTTCTTCCGTACCTCAGAAATCACATAATCGCCTGGCATAAGGGCCTGGCTGTCATTTGTAGATCTCCCGGTGGTAGTCAGTGGCCCGTAAGTCTGCCAACTAGTCTTACCAAGGGGTATCGAATTACCCAATCCTAATTGGGTTGTGGCGGTCAGAAAGTCAGTCGATTGATATAAAATTAAGTAAACCAACCCCATAACAGTTGTGAAAAGGCCAGGTAGATGATGATTTCCGTTTCGAAATTAATCCCTAACTGCGGTACTCAGAGAGATTTAATGATTACATAAGCCGCCCCTAAATAGAGATTTGACATACTTTTGTATGACAAAACTGTTAAAACCTTTACTTAGTGTTGGCCTAAGTAATCATTAAAGCTCTCTGAGTGCGGCAGTAAGACAACCGAAATAAATGAAGAGGTTCCGACATATAGTTGTGACACACATTCTTCAGTCGAAACGACATGGGTTTTCAGCTGTGGTTTTTTTTTGAAGCGGGATTTCTCTCAGGATTTTTTTGTTGTTTTAAGGGAAGTAGGTAATATGACTATTTATAAAAATGTCTTACTTTTATTTTTCTTTTTCACTCAAGCTAATATACAAATTATTAGCTTCACCCCTTCGTAACGGATTTGCGTGTATTTGTCCGAGGCGGGGCGCCCCCACAGGCCCACATATCGGACTAAGTCAACATTTTAGCGCTCAGCACACAAACAACTAATGTGTGCGCGGTGTACTAACAGTTTTAATCTAAAGGAAATTACTATGTAAAGTGGCTATTACTCCAGGTAATATGTGGAGTGACTGGCAGTTAAACTAGCGTGGTGCTATGAACCTGAGATTTACCTTGTTAATCCTTTATATGAGGCGAGCGCAGTTCCTGCTTGATTAAATAAATAATGTGATTAAACGAAGCCGCGCGTTTAGTAAACTATCCCACCGCAACATTTGATGGATCAATGATACTTCAAATCTCAGATCACGGAGTAATTTTAGCGGCCGGTGCAGAGGCTTCATTGTCAACACGTTCCTTCCTACACTTTAGCGATCCGTGTCAAAGTTGTGAGTTCAACGTCAACATGTTTGCGGCGTTACAAATTTTGAGTACTTTCATTTCTAGACGAGTTCTGAAGGTTGATAACAATGCAGATAGTGATTTGAATGATATCAATTTAGACCATCAGAGTGCCAAAATGCTTCAACTACCTAGATAGAGATAAACCATCAAATTCAACTTAAATATATTTATATATATATATATGTTCTGTATGAACAGAATTCGCGACTGAAATGACCGACACTTACCCGCTCTGACACACAAATAGCCATGAAGCTAAAACACTTCAACATTGAGTTATTATCATATTAAAAGAACCAATAAAACTGTTAGTACGAATTATAATATAAAGTAGCCAACATTTATTATGAAAGGTATACAATTATTATTCCGGGAGACACGCTAGCACTAAATATATGGCACTAGTGTTCCATAATAATGGCATTAAGCGGTTTAAGTACCGCCCGGCGCCGACAATGTGCGCGGGGATTCTTTGAAGCAAACGGCTAATATAGTTATAAGTGGAAGAACGCACATTAACTACATTTTATTGGTATAATTATTCACCTCAAATATGTAGATTGACTTATTGACGACATGGTTATTAAATTAATTGGGGTATTGATTTAATTAAAACCTAGTTAAACTGTCGCTATTGTCAAAGCTTGAGAAGAAGCTCATATCAGGGCCGCGCTTAGGACGTGAACAGCCCGTGTTGCGACAGCGGCTCAAAAACATCGGTGTACATTTTATATAATCTATTCTAATATTATAAAGCTTCAGAGTTTGTTTGAACGCTAAGATCTCAGGATCTACTGGTTAGAATTGAATTTTTTTTTTTGTGTTGGATAGTCTATTTATCGAGAAAGGTTTTAGGCTATATAACATCACGCTACGACCAATAAGAGTGGAGCATAAATGAAAAATGTTGCAAAACGGGAAACGATATACCTTATTGAGAGCTTCCGTTGCGTGTGCTGCGAAAATGGTTTAAGTTATGCAAATATTATGTATGAAAGAAATGTTCCTTTTTAAAAGTTCTACAAATAAGTCCGGGATAGCATATATCTATCTACTAAGATTGACTCACTGTAACCATTTTTTACTATCGAAATGTTATGTTAAATAGAATTATTTTTTGCGAAGCTTATTTAACCCATATGGTATTAATCTATATCTAAATAAATATGTTTGTGAGAAAGGAAATTTAATATAGAATATTTGTTCTTTTTACTCTATATAGTTTAAACAAATATCTTAGAAGATATCGCAATGTTAAAATGTACGCGCGACAAAATAATTACGCGGCCCTTGCGTCCCGATGTAGATACGTGGAGATACTGGCCTCCGGGAAATTTAAATTCAAATTATTTACTGCACCAGAATATTTACAAGGTGTTATTGTATATTATTTTGTGAGCAATAGTGGCCCAGTGGTGGCGGCTCCGACTTACGAACAGTTGGTCGTGGGTTCGAACCCAGACAGGCGCATTACTTTGTGTAATTTATTTCATCACCACTACTCTCAAAACGGTGAAGGTAAACATCGTAAGGAAACCAGCCTATCTTAGAACCAAATATTTGAAGATTGTGACATCTACCAATCCGCACTGGGCCCGCGTGGTGGATTATAGCCCATCCCACACCTAGAGAGGAGGCCTGAGTCCCTGCAGTGGGAACAATATAGGCTGATGATGATGATTGTATATTTAACAGTAAGAGATAGGTAGGTACCTATAGTAATTCTCAATTTAATAATGTAATCAAATTTTCTATTAAATATTATAGAGAGGAAAGATTAGCTTTTTTGTTTGTTACGATTTAACTCAAAACGCCTTGGAAAATTCTTTCAACATTAGAAAGCTAATTGAAAAAATATTTCTATGTTGGATAGTCGATTTATCGAGGAAGGTTGTTGTAAGTTATATATTATTGTGACGCAGACGAAGTTGCGTGGGTCAGCTAGTAATAATAATAATTCCTTTCTCTGGAGCCCTGACCGCGTAGCTTGGACCCTGTTCCCGATACCGGTGAGCTACAATTTTTTATATTTTTAAATGTTTTTTTTATTTATTTTGTAAAGAATATTTAAAAATGTAATAAGTTTGTAACAAAATAAATGAAGGGAATAATAATAATAATTTATTTATTTTCAGACCATGGTGTCTTTAAGGCGCACTCAGCTAAGAGCGATATACCTGTGGATGCTTTGCGTTGGGTATTAATTTTGTTAATATGCATTAAAAACTCAAATTGGGCATAGAGAAGTTACTATTTTTAAAGCATCATATTTGTTCAATTCCATTTAGTGTAAAAATATATTATTACAGTTGTTCAGGATATTTATGAGATATCACATAAGTTTTTATAAAGTTTTGACAGACTCGATTCGGACTAGACACAGCAACTTTTTGTGATAGTTTTAGACACTTTGGGGACTGTTGTAGTCATGTGACATGTCTGTTGACCTTTGAAAATTTAAAAATAAAACTAGAAAACCTAAAAGATGCATATAAAGTTGAAAGTAATAAAAGTTTTATTAGTTTGTAAATGTTGTACGATAACTGAAGCCCCTAGACATACAGATTTATAACAAAATATTTATACATTTACATTTCAATACAGTCCAACTGTGGCGTTGGATTGCATTGAAATGTTTCAACATTTTACTCTTCAAACGTAAGAACCTGTAAATAAACAGATCAATTTTTCTTTTCACGTTGAAAGTAAAATCTATTTGGAAAGAGTTTTAAAGGAAAATATTGAATAACTAAATATCGTTCGTTGTATTCAAAGTAACACAATAACGTAGTCCCAGGAAAGCGCGCAGTAAATGGTTCGTAGAAGGAATTAATTATTTTGCTTTAGAAATGACTGGTCCTATACCTTTCAATAAGAGCTTTGTTTAAAATAATATTAGACATGACCATCTGAGATGGTTGTTTTGGCCAAATCATAATAGGATAAGAAATATGAATTACGTTAATATTCTTAAAATGGTCATAGACTCAGTATTATTATGAATTGTCACTTAGTAAGCATTCTACGGGATTTGATTATGAGAGTTGAGCTTTCAATGCATCAATTATTTCCATGGCTTACTATTACAAGTTATGCAGGCTGTACTCTGGGATTAAAGTGCAACTGCACCCTACTCAGATCATGGTATTATGTGTCATAATAATAATAATATGTACTACGTTTGGTTGAAACCAGTTAAGCCGTAAGGACGTGAAAAGGGAACAGACTTATTTTCTCAATTTATAATATTACGGATAAATGTAGCAGCTGTTGAACTTAAGCTTTGCATAAAACAAAGAAACCACTCAACCAGCAATCAGCATTAATAATGAACTCAGATAATAAACTCCACATTTTTATAAAAGCATCCAAAGTGCAGCCACAAGCAAACGTGAGAACCAACCACTCACGCAGTTCATTAACGAGCTTGCTTTTGCCGCCACTTTCCATTCTCAAAAACAAACATACAGTTTTACTCTGCCTTGCACCGGTGCGCGGTGTCCATGTAAAGAAAACCTTCCCTCTCAGCTCCCACAACATTTCTTAAACAATTTATCAACGCCTTCCTTTGTTTTCACACCTGAAACGTTACAGTATGGGTACAGTTTTATTTATTGAGTCTGTAAAGCGAGGGCTGGATACAATTGGAGTTGTTTAACCAATTTAAAATCGAGGCTCTTTATTGGATTTAGAATTGCATGGATAAGTATTTTTACGGAAAACCTTGTAATCCTGCGGTTTTCATTAATTGTTGGTTGAAGTTGGTGTGCATATAGTGTGGTAAATCATCATCTGTCCAGCCGTTTTCCTAACTATGTTTTGTCAGATTCTTGTCTGTGTATGTAGCTGAGTAACATGATACTTTTTGGTAAGACTGACTACCCGTTACTCCCACAGCTCCACCAATGCCAACGAAACCAACTGTTTAATTGATGCTTTAAGAGGCGTAGACATATTATCAAAATACCTCGTTTTGATGTCTCCGGTTACCCATCCACGGAGCAATCTAGGCAAATGCTGCTCAACCTTGAACCCTGTCACTTTTATTATTTAGCCACCAGCTCCTACAATCTCAAACTACGAAAAATCTTACGTAATAATAAACCTATTTCAAGACCAAACAATTAGCTTCTAAGAAGTCATTTTTTCTGTACCCAAACAGTTTTTCTCGTCAGAGAACAAGTCGCGGCTTGGTGGGCGCGATAAGGGCGGTTCTACCCGCTACCCTCGTCACGCGTTGTGGCTTTGTTTGTTTTTATTCTCCGTCTAATCCCAGCTGATTGTCCAGCCGAGAATTAACGTCATCTGGCGGCCGATCCCGGCACTAATCATTATGGCGCGATTGTTTCGGCCTGACAGACTCGAGTGCTCGAACTTGTCTTAGAAGATTTTCTTTTGTGGATTGGTAAACTGAGATTTTTATTAAAACGGCCTTTCTTTCGAGAGATTCTTGTTTAGGTTTTTGAAGTGATTCGATGTGAATGGTTGCCTTTGGGTGGTGACGGCACTTAGAAAATAAGTTGTAAATGGGAGTAGACCAACATTTAAGTTTATACAACAGAACGCTACTTTCACAATGCAATTGTAGAATGTTTCTGCAGGTCGATAATGACCTAGCTACTGCTTCGTCACCAACTAGAACGCTATCATTCCACAATACCATTTTCTATCAAAAACCGTACAAATCGAATTACAAACGAACTGATAAATAGGCAAGATGCTGCTTCATCGCCTATAACGGTCCGGACGTGCGCTACCCGCACTCCCCGGGAATTGGCCCATATTACCCGGCCTGAGCCGCATTGACCAGCCTTTGCGTACGTTGGAAATTTTTATTTCTTTGCAAATGACGACGGCATTTGTTCTGCGAATACCAACTGACGGAGGAATTCTATGTAATAGGTAGTGGGTCATGCGATGGAAAGTTTATTTATAAAGTCAAACTCAAACTGAAACTCAAAGCATTTATTTCAATTAAACCTTTACAGGCACTTTTGAATGTCAGAAGAACAATTCATAAAACAAAACTACGAATGCAATACGTCACTAAAGCCAGTAAAGCCACCATGCCGAACCACACGCCGCCGGATGCCCGCAACAACGAACACTGCGAGCACGAAAGCACGCAGCGACGCACACCGCAACAACGAATGCACGAGACTCCAAATCACGGAACAACGAATCCACGCCGCAACGCCCAACCGCCACCCCGCAACCCGTAGCTCCACGCACCCGCCGCCACGACATAGTATGTTTGTCTGTTTCTTTGTTCCCTCATACATAACTCCTAAACGGATGAAGGAATTTCAATAAATTTTCGCGAGTAAAAGCAAAAAACAAGCACATTTTAAATTAAACAAAACTTGGAAGCAGGGGTTCATTTAAATATTAAAAACTAATACCAATATCCAATATCTTGAATGTTATTTAAAATGAATAATAATTCAAATAATCATCGAACATCATTTCCAACATCATTTTCATTATTTCGTAATAAGCCAAATGATACGTAATAATGATTTATGGTAATTTCTTGGACCACTAATTTTTCATTGTATTCGTAACAACTTATGAAAAACATTACACGTGTAACCATATTAATAATAAACCATTGCTTACAAGTACCTATACCCATAAATGTTAGTAGTACATAAAACTTATTCTATTTTAGTAATAGACAAAGGTATGATCCACGTGTATGTTTTTGTGTGATTCTGAACCACTTTTGCTAAATCACAAATGAGGTCTGTTTGTTTACTTTTGATAGTTCGAGTGTTCCTAATGATGGTTTATTAAACTTTTGTGCGTTATAATCATTATGTTTGTGGTTTTTCTCGACTTTTTCAACCCAATCTAAATCTATGCCTTGTTTGTTATAATTGCCTTTTAATAGAATATCGTGTTTTCATTTATTAAATGTTCAAAATGGTTAAGTATACAGTTTATTCATCGGAAATCCAATTGGAAAAAACTATTATTTTGTAATCGAAGTTTGATCGACTGCCAAAACCCAACGTTTATAAAGAGTTGTTTTTTCCACAAACATTGCAATGTTATTTGAAATTCCTATTTCCAAACAGATCTGTACACACGAATTTTATTACAATTACATTTTCATTTATACATTCCGTATTTATTTAACAAAAAGGCCTTTAACCAAAATGGTCTAAAAACTTTCAGGTTCCCGCTACTGGCCATCCAATCAAATATCGATTTAATGAATTACGATAAGCTCTCTTTGCCCATCTATCCAATCACGTTCGAGAACGATCAGGATTATTTTTATCTCCAACGAACCGAGAGTGAGGTTCGCGGCCGTTCAGAAATTACCAAACCTTTACAAGTACTTATTTGGACAACTTTTCTTTTCCTTTTTCGATTTTAAACCTCGAGTAAAAGATAGAATAATCTGATAATAGAGGTATCGCAAAAAATCTTTTACGAATAAAGGTTATCTTGGTATTAGTAACCCAGCGACAATCATGAAAAGATGGGGTCACCTGTTTGGTTGTGAATACCATGGCAACAAAACATGGAACATATGAGGCATGAACACATAAGAAAAAAAAAACTTTTTTTTTAAACGAGTTTTTATGATATTTATTGTGTTTATACTTTTAGAATGTTAGTATGATTTATATTTATTATTGACATTTTATTGATATTTTGATGATTTTTAATGTGTTTGTAATTTTGGAATGTTATTGTGATTTTTATTTATTATTGACATTTAATAGATTTTTCACACCACCTGCTCGAAAATGTTAAATCATATGACAAGCAATCTTAACCTAAAGTGAGTCATTAGTGGCCGGGGGCACAGCCGGTCAATAATGTTGTACTGGATTTCATTATGACCCGCTGGTCAATAATGTGATTTGAATTTGGAATCTCACATGCTCAGCTAAATTGGCAGTATAGTATTAACAAACACCCTTTGGCGCCAGTAAGAGGAAAGCCATTCTCGATACCCTTACTACGCGTGGATGATATTCTCGATTTTCTACAAAATCATAACGACTGCTTCTGCATATCGTTGCCATGTTTTGGAAGACATAATATTGTAAGTATAATAAGATAACTACGAACCATTATTGAAAAGGAATGGAATAACATTCAAACTGGCATTAATAATAACAAATACCGTACCGCGCCGAGTAATTGGCTGTAACATTAGTTAATTTATTTTAAGTAAACTGCGCTAAGATTGCTGTGGATTTTGTGAATAAATAAATAAAGTATTATAGAATGTCGAGTGATGAAAGTGAGTTCTAAATATGTTATTCTTACTGTTTGTTTATTTAATAAATACTTTGTTTTTAGTACTATGGCTATTATTTTCTTACAATAGGTGTAAAAAGTAGAGTATCCTCCTCTGGGCTAAAGGTGTCTTTGCCTTGGGCTAGCTTAAATCCCTCGCAGCATTCAGGATTCTTGTATAACTCCCTCGCTTCGCTCGTGAGTTAAACTCTTAACTCCCTCCCTGCGCTCGGGAATTAAATTCCGAATCCTTCATTGCGCTCGAGATTCAATATGACGCCCGTGACATAAGACAACTTTAGCCCCTCGGTGCATAATCTACTATTTAATGTGTGCGCGCTTTTTGATGATGTTTTAATGATTTCTGTGTAATTTTTATTTGTATTATTCTCTCATTATAGGTATTTTACCTGAAATAAACACATTGCTTTAAAATTTATTTTTTTATTATCAAAGAAACCTTTCGGCAAATAGACCAAGAACAGGTTTTGACTCCACCTCCTCCTTTTCTCTTTGGAGTTCACATTCAGGAGAAGACATCGCCACGGCCATTTAAGTATTCATAACAACATTTTTAAACAAAAATCTTTCATGTCCAACCAATGAAAAATCTCCAAAAATCAATAATTCCGTTAGCCAGAAAAGAACACGAAGTTTAATAAAGGTGTTCTATTCCGAAATAAAATGTAAATGAGTGAGATTGATGCCAGAGACCATCGTTAACATGGCCTGATTGAAATATAAGGCGCGGACAGACAGGTGGACTCACCCCCGGGGGCGCGGGGGAAGGGCAGGGCAGGCATGATACGCGTTAATTAAATCTGCGACAGAATATGATGGATTATGAAATAGGAATAGCTGCGTTTGGTGACAGCTTTTAATAATAAAGCTAATAATTGTAATAAAGTGATAGTCGATTTTGACATAATTTTGATATACACACATCAAAAGTGTCTAGGGATCAAGCATTTTTATGCGGATTTCTTGAGATTGAGATGTGGCTTTGTAATAAATTTATGATTTTATAAATTTATATGGATCCTTTTTGGTGCATTTCATAATTTGAATCAGGAACTGTGAATCAAATTCGAGTAAAAGATGAAAATCAGCTGTCAATATTTTCCCTATAAAAACATACAATGCATTGAAGACATTATTAGTGCTACTGTTTCCCTACTACTGATTAAAACCAACGTTATTATGGAGCGGCGACGTCATTTAAGCAGGGAAGAAATGCTCAGAGCCGTGGGAATGATAGAAGCTGGTTCCCGGCAACGTACTGTGGCTTTAGCTCTGAATACAAGTCAGAGTGTTATCAGTCGACTTTGGACACGTTACCGAAGCACTGGTACCGTGGCTGAGCGCCATGGAGGACGGTATCGCTGCACCACACGGAGACAAGACCGATACATTCAAATCTTAACTCGAAGAGCTCCAACAATAACCGCCATGATGTTAGCCGTGAGGCTTCATCACTCTTCAGGGAACTTAATTAGCGACCAAACAGTCAGAAACCGCTTGCATGAAGTGAACCTTCATTCCCGAAGACCGCTACGGGTACCACCTATAGCAATGCACAATCGTAGGATTCGATATCAATGGGCTCTTGAACACAGAAATTGGGCAGAAGAACAATGGCGTATCGTGTGCTTTTCTGATGAGTCTCGTTTTGGTATGAGACCGGATACAAGACGTATACGACACTGGAGAACCCCTGGACGCCAACAGCGATTAAAATCCTGCCAGGAAGTCCATCCTTATAGTGGTGGAACCATCATGGTATGGGCGGGTATTTGGATCGGCGGAAGAACTGAGTTGATTTGGATCAGAGGCAACCTCAACGCTCAAATTTATGCTGAGACGATTGTATCAGACGTCATCGTTCCTCTACAAGTGCAAATCGGTCCCTTATTTCAGTTAATGCATGATAATGCACGACCGCACACCGCAAGAGTTGTAAGACAGACTCTCGCCGCAGCTAACATCAATGTCCTGCCCTGGCCTGCTCAGTCGCCAGACTTGAACCCGATTGAGCATGCATGGGATATGCTACAGAGAAGAGCTCTGCCGAATATGGAGGGTATCCAGTCGCAAGAAGACCTTTTTTTGTTGTTGCAACGAACATGGGCGGCCATTCCACAGCGTGATTTGGATGAACTCATTTTGAGTATGCCAAACCGATGTTCTTGTGTTGTTAGTGTTCGCGGTAGAAACACGGATTATTAATTGTTTAAGTTACCCAATAAAATTTTAAAGAAAACTGTTATTTCAGTCTTTTTTTCGAACTTTAATGTTAGTGGTTCAAATGTCAAAAATCCCTTTATTAGGAAAATGGCAAATTTCTTTATTAATGCAAAGGTGACTTGGTTTATCGTTACTGTGACAAACGAAAACACTTTATTTGATGAATCCTTAAAGAAAATTTTAATTAATATCAATCAGGAGAAAAGTTATTGCAAAAATATATGTTGATCCCTAGACACTTTTGATGTGTGTATTTCTTAATTCAACATTATCAGCCAGAGCAGCCTAAGTAGTTGAGCGCAGCGGTGGTCCACTGGTTGGTGGTAGCCCGGACCTAAGAGCAGTAAGTTGTGGGGTCAAACCCCAAACAGGTGCATTACTTTGTATACTTTATTTTATCGCCATAGCTCTCAGAACGGTGAAGGAAAACATCGTGAGGAAACTGGCATTTCCTAGAACTAAAAAGTTGTGATATGATGACATATACCAACCCCCATTGGGCTTGCGTTGGGGGTTAGCCCATTACCTCTCATAGAGAGTAGGCTTGGAGTCCCACCAGTCAGACTCCAGGCCTCCTCTCTATGAGAGGTCTATATAGATTGATTAAGCAGCCTACAATTTTGATGTTGTGCGATATTTTCGTCACAAGTTCCCTGTTAAAAAACTGGCCCGTGATCCACCACGTGGGTTCTATAAGGGCAGATAGATAACATGATATTTTTCGGTGAGATTTCTTAAAAAATTCGAAGTCAAACTTTTCCTAGAAACAGAGATATGCTCTTGATATCTAAATCGTTTAAGCCGACTACTTATACGAATTCTCACACCCACTTATGAATAATTCCTCACAAGTTGGCTCAGCGGAGCGTTTGTTTCATCACTCATGTGTGTGCTATCTGAGTTTAATATCGACGAGCTTGCTCATTGGTCCGCGCGCCGCGAGAAATATTGTCCAATAACAGTCTATGCACGCACAGGCCGTTCGCAATAAATTCGCAAAAAAAAAGAAAATTCACGCAAAAAAGGTGCCATACGATTTTGTGGGATTCTTTTTTTATATATAAATCTGTTTTATGTGATCCGAGCTTTATAATTGTGGAGTTCATGTTGTTTAGAATTGGGTGAGTAGCGATTATTGAGGTCATTCCGCGTTTTTTTGGCTATTATTTTGTTTTCTAAAATGTCAATAGTAAGAACTGCTTTGCTTTTCAAAAGCGATTGATCCTATCCTTGTTCCTGGGTTCTTGAATCAGAAATGACTAAGTGCCATCCAAGAGGTCTGGATTTTTGCCCGCTTAATGGCAATATGCTCGCCCTCTTTAACATGAAACAAGACCGTTGTACATCTCTACCTAAGTCTCAGTGCATTACAGGCACGTTAATATGTCATATTTATAATAATTTAATACATAGGTCTCATTAGTCAACGTCTTTGCACAAATTAAAATGACTACACGAAGTCACAACCTGCCTTACCAACCAGTATTTGCAGTTGGTGAACAAAGTGGAAGTATCCCAAACTGTCTGTTGAACAACTGCGTCACTAGTTGTCCGACCGCAATCGCAACTTGTCGCAACTGGCCGCACTTGACCGTACTCGGCCGCACTTCGCAGCGCCACTGCACTTGTGTGCTCGAAGCTTTTCCCTAGACACTTGTGATGTGTCAGTGAGTTGATTCATGTCTTTGCTTCACAAACTAACTCTTTAGACAATGGCTATGTTTTACTAACTCTTTATAAGGTACCTGTGGAAACGCTCAGCTATCTCACCGCCCAAACAAAGACTAAACTAACTAAAGATAAAACATTAGAATATCGGAATACTCACACAATAGGCGGCTCCTAGGCAAACACATAAAGCGGCTCCGTCTCACTGCGATAACTAACTACCCGCAATAAAACTTTTACCCCCCCCCCCCCCCCCTCACCGTCTCCTACCCCGCACCATCCATCCGCTGAAAATAATCCTTACTGAAAAGTCAGTGAAACGGCATACTTAACAAAGGGAATTTGGCCGGCTTAAAGTTGTGCCCCACTGACAGGGCTACGCTACCGCGATGCCCCGCGATATATTATGGAGATTTTATGATCCCCCTCTACCCGCTGTAGGGGTAAGACGGCTCTCTCCCGTAATATATGCACTTTCTTACACAGATTCATTTTAAAATGTTTTAGTATCGCTAAGTTGGTTTGGCAAGAGTTGCTCATTAAGTTAAGCTCGCCGCTGATTGCGGAAGTTACGCGGAACGACGTAAACAAACTTTTAATTTAGTTTTTGCGCTGTTCGCCACTGTCAATGGAATGGTAAGTCTAATTTAAAATTGTTTATCCAAATAAAATAGACAAAAATACGGAAAGCCAAGCTTGAATTTGTAAAGGGAGTCAAAGTTAAGTTTGTCGGTGCTTTCAAAACATTAAATTACGATGTCTATCAAAGTACTGGAATAAAAGAGATGAATATTATACTGAAATTAAATATTGGACTCAACTTTTACTTAGACTCTTGAAGTATTTAGTTTGCGATTTTCGTTAATGTATGAGATTATTTTTCATAATTGCATTAATAGTTTAAGAAAAATATATATGAAAAATATACAGTTGGTTCTACATAATTTTCAGAGAATAAATCCAAAAGAAGACTCAAATAGGTTTGGTTAGGACGAGGACTTGACATCATGTTTGTATATTTAAGTAAGATTACACACAGAGGCACATGAACCTACATCACAAACTACTGGGCAATGGTCAGAGTTTATTGGCTATTGTGAGCTCGGAAAACCTGTAGTGATTATTTAACACTACCCTTTTTTTTTGGCGGTTAATATAAATATCATCAAATAACCCCTCCCGATCTTGGCTAAAGCGAAAGGGAGTGTCAGACTTCTACTGACTAAAAACCACCCATGTTCCTTCTTAGCCCTATATGTCGAGGCCGCGGTAACTTGTGAACAACCCGCAGCCCCGACGGGTGATGGCACTGCCCTGGAGTGTAAACGTGGTGTTACCCCACATACGATGGAACAGTTGTTATCATATCCTGCCTGTCCTGTTGCTTGCTTATCACAGGAGCTAATGGACGCTACTGGAAGTACCAAACTCGTCGCCAAATGTTAGGCTGACAAAATTTAAATTGTCATCGACACGCTCAGAAGAAGAAGATTGACTGGGTCCGATGACTGACAGACACTTCTTGACTGATCTGTCCAACACTTGTCAAGACAAAGTGAATTTGGTACAGTGATGCGATGTCTACATCAATGCTATGTGAGTATGGAGAGGTAGTTTGTACGCCATACAGGTTGATAAATATAATATTTACACCATATGAAAAAGAAGGTTAATAATGGTCTTGGATATTAATGATAATGGCCGATGAAAAAGATAATGGATTGATGCTAACGTAGGGAAATAACTAATGTTCTCTATTAATCTAGCAGCGTCAATTTTTATGGTGGCTTGTAGCCGATTATAATATGGGGAAAAAAATAGGTTTTACCTTACAGTTCTTCTTAGAGAAACTATTTTAATCAAACTTGTTAGAAATGTGGCGTAGACCGTATAGATTGATCAAGAATAATGTGTGTTTATTATCTCACCATTGATCACTACACTCAAAAAAATATAGAAATCTTCCTGAAAGTAACTGATTAAGAACTGGGATGAAGTAATGCTAAACTAACGTGGAACAATAGCATCGCATAGCTGCCATTGTTATCATGCCTTAAACAGCTGAAGATGTAGTGAGTAGTTAGAGATTCTCAAACTTGTGTTTTCAGTGAGTTCTGTTCCGCCTCGAAGTTTAAAGGTGAGGTGAGGTGATATTTACATTACGTTTGCGTTTCCTTATACATATTCCAAATTTCTAAATTTCACGCCCTGTATTCCTTTTCTTCGTTACTTGAACGCTGTCAAACTTTCAGCAATTTATCTATGTACAGGAACAATATTTATGACTGAATAAGTATACCAGGCAACAATAAATTAATAAGAACATTATTAGGAAAACTAAGGCCAAAGTTCCTTAAAATTAGCTTAATTTTAAAAAAAAAGTTCATAAAATTACAAAAAGTACATAAACTCTATAATTTGATGCCGATTCCTTGCAGTTTTAAATGAACTAAGTCAACTCTTACAGTGACAGAGACCACAAATCTCACTAAAACTCCAAAACGCGACACACGATGTAACCGATAGGTATATATTCACAACGATACATATCGCTCGACAAACAAAATGATTTGATTTGAGTTGACGTGAAGAACGGAGCAAACACTACCACAGTCACGGGTGGTTGCGAGTTTAAACACACCCTGTATATATGGGGGGAAAGAACACACCGTGAAGAAACTAAATCAATAAACAACTGGAGTTAGGGTCATGATGAGAAGTACAGCCATGCCTCGTTCATTTTAACACAAGATCATGCACGTGGCAGAGCTTTTTTTTTGGCTGATGGAATTCATCAAATAACCCTTCAAAAGGGAGTGTCAGACTTCTACTGACTAAAAACATGTTCATTCGTAGCGCTTTATGTCGAGCGGTAACTTGTGAACAGCCCGCAGCCCCGACGGGACGTGGAAGATCTTGTTTTGACATTTCTGTGATTTCATATTTCACAGAGTTTGCTGAAAAGTACCTAATGGTGAGAAGAATGACTTAATATTATGAGTTTATTTGTGATGATTAAAGTAGCATCTTTTTATGCGTTAATAATATCGCTGGGCAATAGCTTAACTTGTTTGCTTGTGATGGGAGCACAATCAATAGGGTAGTTAACTAAAAATCTAATTAGTCCGTCAGATAGATTTCCAAAAAATATTGGACACGTATTTTTTTCTTTTTTCACGTAAGCAAACAATGAAGACGATACAGTGCTTTGAAAAGTCTTGTGACGTCATATTCTAAGACATTAGTATGACATTTTTTTTGCGGTTAGTGACGTCACAAACCCCCACTCAAATCTATGATGCGTATTATCTTCGTCAATTTTTATTGCTTTGATAAAACAAAAAATACGTGTGCAATATTTTTCGATAATCTAACAGACGAACTCATTTGAATCTAATTTTTTTTTCAGTCGATAATCATCCCTATTATTATGTTCGAGTAACGATATTATGATATTGATATTTGACTTTGACTTTGACTTTGACTTAAAAACAGACTATGAAATTCAGAAAATTGCAGGTATTGCCTGGTTGAGGCTCGCTCAGAACAGGGCCGCTAAAGAAAAATACGATTTCTGAATTAGCAGTAGGTTGGACAAGGCCTCCAACCAAATGATGATGCTTTATAACGAAAATAAAAATACTCGTAAATGACATAAATACATTATTTCTAGCTAAAAAATACTACAGCAAGTCATGAATAAAACACTCAATAAGCATACTTAAATACGAAACGTAAGTCGATTACCATTTTACATTTTCCGAGACATTAAAACAGACATAAAGTACAGGCTACACGTTTATTAAAGGCATAAAATTAAGAGTAACATCCTCATTTGCTTAATTACCATCTGCTCTCCAATCAAGCCTCTATTAGCACCATTAACGAGAACTTCAAATCTTCTCCTAATATATTATATTTTACACTCAACATCTTCAACGAATATAAAACAAAATAAGATAATAAATTAGCTGAGAGGAAGGAAAATTAAGGTCGGGTTTCATAATTAATTGATAATAAATTTAAAAGTGCTTCAGGGGATTTTTTGCAGCAAGTAAAATAAAGCGCTAGGTACTGGAGAATACAGTTAGTAAAAACGTTTTAGTAATCTGTTCAAAGAAAAATATTTAGGATGAAAACTATCAATCTGCCCATGGTATCGTTTAGAAGTAAAAAGCAGTCGCAAATTACATTTTTATCCTTATTTAAGACAAATAAAATACAAAAATAAACTAATCTATTTTTACAAAAGATAAACCTAGATCCCGTAATATATTTTTAGGCTAACTTGTCTAACATAATTATATAAAGAAGACTAATGGAAATATTTTCTGCGACAATTAGCTTCTAATCCTTACGAGAACCAGACTTAGAAGACCAACTTAAAAATACACCTGTTACCTAGAACTTTAATTTACTGGCACGGAATGAAAAATTTAAGTTTTCAGAAATTGAAAATTGACCTCAAACTTTTTATGAGATGATCCAAGTTTACTTTATTTTTAAAAGACTGCTAAACTATTAAGTAATAACTTCAGTGAATTTAAGAAGGGCTAGATAAGGTGTCATACGTGTCCTGTCGGGGCTGCGGGTTTTTTGAAAGAGATACTGCGGCCTCGACACAAAGGGCTATGAAGGAACATGGGTGGTTTTTACAAGTCTGAAACTCCCTTCCGCTTCCTCCCTTCCAGAGCGGGAGGTGTTATTTGATGATTACCCCCCCACCCCAATGTATCATACGTTTAGACTGTATTAGATTTTTTCGTGGACTTCAGTCACGCAGTTTTCTTTGATTACTAAATATGAATAAAAAGTTGTATGTTTCTTAGTAAACTTTACCTTTACCTATCATACTATACAAGCACTTTATGAGTCCTGAGAATATGATACAAAAGTTTCACAAATGAAGTACTAACTTACTACGATAATGCATTTAACCGGATTAAAACACTCGTCGTGTGAACCCATTTTTTTTATTTTTTTTGGTGGATGTAAAATCATCGAATAACCCCTCCCGCTCTTGGGCAGAGCGAAAGGGAGTGTCAGACTTCTACTGACTAAAAACCACCCATGTTCCTTCATCGCCCTCTATGTCGAGGCCGCGATAACCGGTGGACTACCCGCGGCCCCGACATGCAATCGTGTGAACCTCTTAGTTCAGAACACACAGTCGTAACTAACGTATGCAAAGAAGCGAAACATTTAAATGTGCACTCTAATTACGAGTCTAACAGACATGATGCGAACATTTTTCATATGAAACGCTGAAAAATGCCAGCTTTTGAGGCCTGGACATCCACTTGAAAGAGAATTGTATTGTAACATTAAGAGCTCACTCATTTATTATTTAAAAAATAAAATCTTTTCGTTGAGAGCCTTTTTATATTTTGGCGACCGAAATAAATCGAATGAGGCTCGTTTGTCAAACGTGAGAGAAGGGTTTTAGACAAATGGTGCACTACGAGTGCCAGTCGACTTAGTTTTATGTAGTGGACTCGTATTTTTTTGATGTTATTATACTAGTTTATACGATATTGCGGTATTTTTATCGATTTTTTGTGTACGTGTGAACATTGAATAGGTCCTGTAGATTTAATTTTCTAGATGATTGTTAACTTTTCAATCTTGTCTCGTTGTTATGGAGTAAGCAACGACTTTCTATCGAGCCTTCCTGCTCTCCAATATTTCAATACTAACGTTGTAATATTATAACTCAGACTAAATTTAAAAGAAAACCAATGTAGTTTCTTTCAGGTTCTGCACAGGATGGGACCAACCCGCGCCGTGCCAAAATAATATAGTTTGATTTTGTAGAACATTGTGCCATTTAAAAGGAATAGAAATAAATGGTTGTTGTTGTCTAGGTAATAAATATATTTACAGCAGTCATACTGGATATTTAGCTTGCGAAGTCATATGTGGCTATGGTATGGTAGGTAGGTAGCCCCGAACTAAATGTGAAGATTTTGGAATTTGTTGATTAGATCTAGACATTTTCAGTTCGATACAAGTGCTATCTGTAAAAGGTCACTACACTCACCCGGGAGGTTGAGTAAAGACTGACCACTACGTGGGCAGTACATTATAATAAACAATATGTTATGAATACTATATGTATACCATCATCCTACGCAAGTAACACAAATAGATTTCCCTGAAAACCCAAATTTAATCCAACACAGATGCTGAATAAACAACAATTTTCAAATATCGTATTGCCAAACATACATAATGCATTAGAGGAAACGAAATAAAGCGAAAGGAAAGATTAATCGATCAGATCATTATAGTTAATCGTGAGCCATCAAATACATTCCTTCCGTTGTTGACTTTTCCTTATTTTGTGACCTTCATTGTTCGAGCGGTAAAAACTCCGAACCATTTGACAATTGTTTTGTTAAGCGTTTTCTTTCATAACGATGGAAAATCACAGATATTTAGTGTCAAAGATAATGGTTCTACCATTATTTTTAAACAAATGGTTTCATGAGAAAAATATATGAATGGATTTTACAGGCTGAATAGGTAATCTTTTGTTTAATGGTAGATAATGAGCAAATTATAAAGCTGATAATTTAACACAAGGACAAAACATCCTATTTTGAGAGAATATTCTAACGTAAATATATATGATTCAACGTATTTCAACAAACACAAATGTGAAGGAAAACCGAATTATTTGCCAAAAGTATATAAAACAATTTCATTTTACCTGAACATGTAGATCCCGAGACGGGAGCGATGGCTGCTTACACACATGAGCGGACAATCCTTTCGTTCCACATATTAAATAAGGAAGCTGCCACTCCAGTGCGGTAATGAGCCCTAAGTAGGGTCCGTATCCCGACTGCGCCTGAACCAGCCGACCTTTACACACGCTTAAATAGATTTTGTACAAACAAGCAAATAGTTTTTGATAACCTAACCTGTTGTTATTACTGATGTTTCTACTCTGTGCACTGTTGTTTCAAAAATTATTTTCAAAGTTCTTCTGCTGTGGTCACAAACGTGAGTGCTGGGCATAAGGTCCTGGGTTTGATTCTAAGGCAAATTGTTATTGGGTTGTTACCACGGAGCCTGGATTTGTGTGCGTTTGATGACCATAAGCTTGCCATGGGACATAAAAACAACTGACGAAACTGTCTTGCGTGTGTACCATTCTGTACCTCTGTATAACCCCTTAGGGAAAACCGGTGTGAGGTTACGTCACTTTCTATCCACCGTCTAAAAATATAACCTTCTATTATGTCAAATGAATTGGAACTTTTTCTTATCAAATAAAAGGATTCATTTTTTCAGAAATAAAAGCATTTTCATGTAGAACATTAAATTGAAAATTAAGTCTAATCTCATTAGGAGACCTAGCCAGATTGTAATCAATGCTTATAAACTTTCCGGGACACTGATTTTCAATTTTACTTTCTATTGAAATCACACTTTTAGTAATTTATCTTTTAGTTGAGTATACTCATAATTTAACTCAATTCAATAGCTTATAAAGAGTACTTTGGAAATAATACATTTGGCCATATCTTGTGTGCTCATCCTAGCACTTTCAATATTTTAAAGCTGGTTTCAGTGTGTCGTAAAATTTATTATCTAGGTGCCGTATCCGGAAAATATATTGGTAGAAGCTTTTAATATTGTGCACATCGTAAAATTATATCAACCTTTTACGTCAACGACGTCATGTGTTTTTAAAGCTTTTCAAAATAAAATAGGTAGAATAAAATAACGGGGTGCGGACCAAGGACCCTTAATTTATTTGTTACTAATCATGATCAGCGGTCTATAATGTTCCCACTGCACGGACTCAGGAGAGGGATGGGCTATAATCCACCAAGCGGGCCCAGTGCGGGTTGGTAGTTGTCACATGTCGTTGCATATTTGTTTCTAAGACATGCTGGTTTCCTCACGATGTTTTCCTTCACCGTTTTGAAAGCAGCGGTGATGAAATAAATTACACAGAGTAATGCACCTGTCTGGGTTCGAACCCAAGACTTACTGTTCGTAAGTCGGGGCCGCCACCACCGGGCCACCGCTGCTCTAAAATAATAATGCATTAATTTATTTTTCCTTCCTACCTTTCTCCTTACTAGATTTAAGTCTAATATCAAAGGGTTAGTTTCAAACTCGACGATCATATCTTGATTATTAGGGATTATTGTAGATAATTCTACGATTATCATGAAAGTACTAATAGTAGTATAAAGAGTACTAGTAATATATTAGTATAGGAGAAGAAATCAAGGTTGCAACAACCCTAAATAAATTGTGATAAGGGCAGGCGAACGATAATGTCTAGCTTATATTAAGCCTAGCTGTTGCCAGCGGCTTCGCCCGCTACAACTCGAAAATTTTCCCACGGAAAGATAAAGTCGGAATAAAAACTATCCTATGTGTTAATCCAGATTATAAACTATCTGTGTACCAAATTTTATCCAAATCTGTTCAGTAGTTTCTTCGTGAAGAAGTAACAAACGTACACACTCACAAACTTTCGCCTTTATATATTAGTGTGGTAATACCCTGAAAGTCAATCCTCGTTGATCTTTTAAATTGCATAAAAAACCCTTACTTCTGTATGATAAAATGAACAGTTGTATCGTTACCTACGGAACACGATTCTCCCCAAAAGCCTACCACTATAATTCACAACTTCGATTCAGATCGAATATTTCAGCTTCTCGAAATTGTTTTCTTGCAATGAATGGCTTCAGCAAATAAATAAGGGTTGGCTGAAACAAACGCGACATTTGTCTCGCGTCACCTGAAGCAATTATCGTCGGCTTGGTTGTCGCGCGACAATGCCGCTCGTCGATCTCGCAACATTACGAATATTTTGTGGAAAAATAATTGTCGCGTTCCCACCCAAGGTGAAACGGTCGGGTATTTTGATGCCGCCATCTTTTTAATTATATGTATCGTATAGAAGTATAATGACGTCATTAGTATTGTATGTTTTAACATTTCAAGGGTAGACAGGCGTTTAAACTGACGTGTAATACCTGAGCTTATGAATATGACAAATAAGGCTAATAGGTACTATTTAATTGGTAACAATAATCCTTATGAATTCAATCAAATTAGACAGTACTTTGTCGGCAAGCTTGGCGCAGTGGCTCTAGCAATGGACTGCTGCGCTGCGTGTCGTGGGTTCGATCACCGTACGGAACAAATATTTGTATGACCTAAAGATAGTTGTTCCAGGTCTAGGTATTTGTGTATGCGAGTTTAAATATTTGTGAACGCACCCACGAAGCAGGAGAAATTCTTAGAGTGGGGCAAACAAATAAAGATTAATTAAACTGCTTTCCCAGCGAATCTTTACCAAACTGTAAGTTAAGACCTCCTCATCTTTCAAATACAAAAAAACTTACATACTATGCAACAGTAGCAAAGATATACCACCCAAAACAATTAACTAGCCACCGTCATCAATAAAGTAATCACGGAAATAAAGCTGAATGAACCGTCACCCCACCCCTGTCCAAGTCCTTTGATGATAATCAGTTATAAACATTGAATGCCAATGAATAGAGATTGAATTAACCCGTGCACGTCGGACCGGCTGATTGTAGTAAACAAGACGTGGGGGGCGGGGGAGTAACATCACGTCGTTAGTTTCAATGCGCCGGCTCTGATTGCATGCCTCGCCGACTTGGATGGGGTGACGACTGAACAGTACACTGCACCGATGGACTTCGGTAATTGAGGACCGCCGTGGAAGGGTTTGGACTGGTAATTAGATAGTGTAGAGTTGATGAAGGAGGATGATACACTGATTGTGGAAACTGAACGTGAGGTCTTGCTTAGAAGGAAGGAATTAGTTTGAAAATAAAACACCGTTTTTCCATGTACAATATTCAAGGTACTTTCCCTCTATGTGGCATAGCTGTGGGACGTCCTAAATACATATGGTGCTGCTGACTTTAGATCTGCGTAATTCACTTTTTAGAAAAAAAATGGCTGGTTACTAAAACATAATTAAATCAAAGTTAAAATTGAGTCACCAATGAGATTTGATTTTCTTTAAACTGGCAGCCACTAAACATTTCTTGTAAAAAGGACAACCGTCCTTTTTACAAGAAACGTTTAGTGGCCTATAGTCGGCAGTTACTATGATATAACCTTCCTTGTGTATTTATAATAATATTTTTATATTTGAATAATAAACGAGTCAACGTAATTAAATTCAAATTGCTGTTGTTTTCTTGACACCTATTTCCTATAGTCACTACATCGAGACAAATTATTATTGAGTTTAAAGCTAGTAGGTTTATTGTTCTCTTCTTTATGGACAGAAATTGTAGCAACCCATTTTCACCAATTTTTTTTATAATAATCCTGAGGAATCAGTACGTAATACTTTATAATCTAACAAAACAGCACTTGCCTTTATAAAAGTTCAAACATTGTTTGATTATTAATTTTAGAATTTACAAAAGTATTCCGTCGTGATATTAAAATATCAATGCTAATAACAAAACCTTGAATCGTAAGAATATCTAATGAAGGCTCCGGATTCATCAGAACCAAATGACCTACTTATTTTCTGAGAACTGATACCTCTTCGTACATTTGCACTGAGGTATGCCTTGAACTGATTACAGCTGATTAATTATGTACAAGTGTATTCTTAGTAAAATAATCAAAAGAAAGCTTAACACACAAATAATATAATATAAAGCCTGAATTTCCTGGTAAGCTTACGGAGTAGTTCCTGTGGTACGGTTAGCAACAAAAGTAGCTTAACATGTTAAGCTCTATATTATTATTTATATGTTTTTCATTGTTTCAGAAGTTTATTCTTTAAAATAATAATTTCTATAAAATAACTTGTTGTAAAGAGTAATATCTAACAAGTTTTGATTTAAAAAACCTGTATTGAAACTTCGAGTAGTGCTGAGCTACTTCTGTTGCTGACCGTACAATCATAATTGTGCTGTTATAAGTGCTGATTCTGCTGTGTTTAAGCATCACCTGATGACCAATAAGGGGAGGTTATCACCAGCAACCGGTTACGAAGTCAGACTTCAGGTCGCTAGAAAAAATTATAACTACAGGGTGTTAATTAACCCTTCACGCAGCCGTCAACCAAGCATTCTGTACATCAAACTAAGTACCCGTATATATTTTTTTTTGGGGTCAAAAATCACGGTAAAACTCAATGTAGCACTCTTAAAACATTGTGCTAGTGGATGCTTTGGTGATGGAATAGTAAACGGGTCATGGAGGAAATTTAAGTAAAGTTATAACCTTTGACCCCCAATATCTCCGTAACTTGGGGGTTCGCAGGTATGGTCTAGAGCAAAAAATTATCGCAGTGGTGGGGAGAACAAGTACCCTTTGTTTGTGTTAAGGGTACTTTTACACCCTTTATAATTGATATCGTGTCCTGCATTTCTTTTTTGGAGTGTAGGAAATCATCAATTGGAGTGTCAGACTTCTACTGACTAAAAACTACCCATGTTCCTTCTCAGCCCTTTGTGTCGAGGCCGCAGTATCTCTTTCTTTCATCACAGGAGCTGAGGGACGCTACTAAAAGTGACAAACGCGTCGGCAAATTTTTGGACGAATTTTAAGTTGTCAGTGATACGGTCAGCAGCAGAATAATAATTTCTACAAACATAAAGTATGGTCGCTAACTGGTAGGTATATCTAGAGCTAGACTATCGATCGGAACCCCAATGCCTTCACTAGGCAACAGCATTCAAGCAGTAACCTATACCTAATGTAGGTATTGAGACAAGCTAGAACTGTTTGTTGACGCAACCCATCTGCATCTGTTGAATGTGATCGAATCGTACTAAGACTGTTTCCTTATTCATGGATAGTCTTTGTTTAGACACACACACGTCACATGCGTGATACAATCAATTCGTTTAATGTTTTTATGTAATTAAATTATTAGGATAACTATAGATATAATTATACATTGCGAGTACCGTATATACTACTCTGGTTCACCCTTCCTTTGGTTTATTACTTATACTAACACAATAATAGTATGTTAGGTTAATATGGTATTTGTGTATAGGCCTTTATTACCTAAAAATAAATGTATTCTATTCTATTCTATTAATAGGCCCGATGCTAATAATGTAAGTAAACTATCTGTGTCTGTATGTATCTGTCTCTACACAACCCTTTCGAAATACAAGCGTGAAGATTCATTAGCTATTTAAAATTTTGCCAGTTTTGGAATATCTGTCAGATTATTTTGTTTTCTTTTAAAAGCTTTACCAAGACCATCTCACAGCTCATTTTCCCGGAACCTAATCCAAAAGCCTGTGTATTAACATTAAGTACCGCGGCGTCGGAAGGTGCATTATTTTAACAAGCCACAAGATGGCGCCTCATAGGAAGGCGTGAAGGTTTCTTTGACATCAGCTTCTTGACGCGCCGTGGAAATTGCCGCCCGCACCGTAATCAGCGGCCGGTAGGGTAAGCACAATGAGAAGAAGAGGTGACGAGTCTGTTTTTTTTTTTGTTTTTTTTTTTTTGTTAATTTAAAGTAAAAATAATTTATTTATCAGACTACAAAAGAAGTCCACTGTGTTAGTAACAATATAACTTAGGCTACGTTAGTACTTATTAACTAGTACAGATCGGTCGCGATTGGTTAGCGCTCATTCTAGCGGGTTATCTGCTCGGACGGCTATCGAAAAAAAAAAATGTTAAATGTGGAACTTAAGATACTCAAAACAATGTCAAGACACGAAAAATTACGTAAAATAACATAACTCCCAAGCCCCATCAATCTTCAATACTATTCCACATTCACCTACTCTTTATGTCCCAACTCTGATGTCATAAAGGATAAGACACTCATTAGACTCTATTACTTAGGAACACCTGAGTGATGAACCCAAACTAATGAAGTAGTTATGAAAAATAGATCACGGATAACCGATATCTTGGCATATAGGTGACTAGTGCAATTAAAAATCACTACCCATTTTATGTATTATTTCTTTTTTTCTAACCGTACTATATTATAAACGTGCCATAAAGCATGGGTGATTAATCCTTACTTAGAAAGTTTAACAGTTCATACACGCCAACAGTTCCTCAAAATTCTGTCCAACATTACCGCGGCAACCCTACTTTTGCCTCACCTCATGTCCACCTTATGTTAATCCTTGGGACGATGAAGGCAAAATTGCAAGCGCCCGATGATAAATTGTGCGGTAAATAGAAATGGCGCATGCAACGCTTTTATACAACATGATTTTCATGTCAGCGATCTTTATCGAGTTTTAAATTAGCCCGAATAGCCATAGTTTACAAACTCCTACACAAACGCGATATTTGCCCAGCCTTTTAACAGCACGGCACTGATTTTTAAAACTTTTATACGGATTTTTTTTAGCTTCGGGTTATTGAAATTTTTCCGGTTATTAAAAGCTTTTATTTTATAATCGAATCACTGGACCAGTTTTTGCGTCACCCAGTGGATTATGAAATAGTTTCGCACAATAAAATATTCAACAAACCGTGGACGCTCAATTGTATCACATACACTACTGCCTCGCTAAGCTATCCAATAAAGCATCGATACGATTACCATACGCGGCACGTGATGTACGGCAAGTGTGGCGACTGTCGCCACATAATAATGGAGTGGAAGGACCAAAGTATAAACTGGTGCATTATCCACTCCCCTGCCCCGCGCCCGGCCGCTCTTCGCCCCCTCCGGGGCCCGGCCCGCCCTGATATCACTTCAAATGATATATTTGGGGCCAAGTCCGCCTTTTTTCTTTGTTTGCAGTGAATTTATCGCAGTGTAGGAGCAGATATGCTTCCTTCGGGACCTACGTGCGTTAGCCGCGGATAAAACCACTCAGGCTTTACCAAAAACGAAAACCTAATTCAGACTGGATGGAATTTTAGTAGTAAATGGGCCGTGTACTATGGAGAGAGAGGCTGATAGCGGGTGAGGGACACTTTAGCTTTTAGCTTTAAACCGTTGTATTATTTTATGATTTGAGTTTATGTGGAAATGTAATTATTGAAAATACGTGTTTTGCACATTAATGAGCAGAATTATAAACGGATTTAATTCGGTACGTTTTCCGAGAACCTTACATTACTGGCATACATTTTGCTTAAAAGCATCGCCGGGTTTTCATAAAAAGTCGACTAAGTACAGTCAACGCCAGAATTAAGAGGACATTCAGAAAAAAAAACTCAAAATGGAATAAAACAAAACATCGTGGTCATTACTTTTAAAATGATTCGTTCCCTTTCTTTCACTGATAAGCGGCTACAGTTATATTTTATGTTCATTTAAATTTTCGTGAAAAAAATTCTCCGATGAAATTGATTTATTATGAAAAGCCCCTTTTGTTTGTGTCATTGCTTTTAATTGCTTTTCGAACCCCTTTCGTTTGTTTAAGAGCCTTAAGTCGTATTTTCGTGAACGCTATAATAATTATAGGCAAATGGAGCTTATTTTACTTTACATAACTACAACAAGCAGCGGTGGTAACAAACACGAGCAGCGGTGGCCTAGTGGTTGCGGCCCCGACTTACGAATAGTAGGTCGTGTGTACGAATCCAGGCAGGCGCATTACTTTGTGTAATTTATTTCATCACCGCTGCTCTTAAAACGGTGAAGGAAAACATCGTGAGGAAACCGGCATGTCTTAGAATCAAAAAATTCAAAGATATGTGGCATCTACCAACCCGCACTGGACCCGCGTGGTGGATTATAGCCCATCCCTCTCCTAAAGAGGAGGCCAGAGTCCCTGCAGTGGGAATATTATAGGCTGATGATGATGATGATGATGATGAACTACAACAAAGTCATGATATGTAGTCTATTGTTCATTTAGCGTTGAGAGTTACTTGGAATTATGATGTATTCCCTTGGTACATTAACCATGGTTCGCCAAAAACATTGATTTTCATAAATGAACACAATTTACTGGGTGTTTAGTAAAACTTCTTTAACATACAGAACTAAGTAAACCACGGCCATCTCTAAACAAAAAAAAACAACGACCACTCAACATCTGCATAAAACTCGCAGATCCAACATGTTAGAAGCTTACAAACTATCTCCAAAACTCACCAGTGAGCACAAAGCCACGTAAATCGCATTTTAAAAAGAACTCCAAAAAAACTCAATACAAATACCCGGAGTTCCGGACGGAGGTCCGGATGGAGGGAAGAGGAGGGGTCACAGAACCGGACAACTTCTTCTTTCCCTATAAAAGTTTGCGGCAACGATCGCGCAGATTAAAAACTATCGGCTAACGAAGGTGGTTTAATTAAAACTTGCTACCTGCCTCTTTGGGCAGCGGCACACAACGCATATTTGTATTAACGTACAGTATTTCAACTATAAACAAATGATCAACATCTTCACGCACACACACACGAAGCGTTTACGCGCATCTGACGTAGTAAGATCTTACTTATGAGTGAATCGAATAAGTGGTGAAGTTCCATACGTAAAGTGCAACTTAGTTCATCATAAAAAAGTAGTTAAAAAACTGTGTTGTGTTTTTTTATATACCACTTTTTAGTTCTTTTGGTGTTTGTTTATAGGATTTGTGACTTTGCATTTATTTTAAACATATAAGTGTCATACATTTTGTAATCTCCTTTTAAAACTCTTCATTTTGATAACCTACTCGATGGTAATGGTTTTTTTTTTAAATCCGCGTTATGGCCCCCCAAATCAGCAAATTTATTTGTTTTTTTAATTTTAATGTAGCCAGTGACACTCGCGCCATCAAGGCGTATATTTTATTCAAATCTCTTCATCCCTTTAGGAGTTATGAGGGAACAAAGAAACGAACATACATACATACACGACAAACACATAACCCTCCTTTTGGGCTTCGCCGCAGTTGGGTAAAAAGTTCTTTTGACAACTCACAGTGGTTGATTTCACAGAAAGGTTCTACCTTGTTGGTTTTCTGGTTACATCTGTATTGTGGATGCAGACGGGGGTACCGGTCTGTCTAGGCAGTGGGCAGGATTTTGATTTGTTATTTCTCATCCAGTAATGATGATTATAACTCGCTTAATATTTTATTAGAATGTCCATCACGTTGAGGGTTGGATTCTAAACAATGTTTATTGGAAGTGCTATTTTACATGAACCAACTTAATATAGCTTTTATTTATTTTGTCCATCTTACGACTATCTTAACAGGATACCCTGAGGCGATAATGTACACAATTATAGTTTAACTAATTAAAAACATTGTATTTTTTGTGAACTCACTCAGAGAACAATAAAATAAATCCACATAACTAGCTATGAGCTTCCTCATGCGGAGTGCCCGCGACAGTGGCGCCTCGCCCAATAGATTGGTCAACGTCGCCCCACGTACCTTGTTCTAACTTATTAGAACATCACTGATAAGTTAATTGTGAGGTAAATTATAGACATAACATGTTTGTGATAAAACTACGAATTCATTGAATGTTTAAACAGAAAATAATATAATATGAGCGAGAGACGCCGTAGATTCGTAGCGACGCTACGCCGTAGCTTCGTTGCAGTAATAGGACATGGCTCCGTACCATAGGGTGTAAAAGTACCCTTAACGCAAACGAAGGGCATTTGTTCTCCCCACCACTGCGATATTTTTTTGGTTCTAGACCATACCTGGGAAACCCCTAGTTACGGAGATATTGGGGGTCAAAGTTCAAAATTTTGCACAGCTGTTTTTGTAAATACTAAGTTTTCAGGTTATAACTTTGCTTAAATTACCTTCATGAACCGTTTACTATTCAAAGCATCCACTAGCACAATGTTTTAAGAGTGTTACATTAAGTTTTACCGTAAAATGTGATTTTGGACCCCAAAAAAAGTCGTTTCCCAGCAAAAATTGTTGCGTAGGGGTACTTAGTTTGATGTTCAGAATTCTTGGTTGACGTACGTGTGAAGGGTCAATTTACACCCTGTATAAGGCAAAATATTCGGGCTGCTACCTGTCCAAATTGCCAAATTGCATTCAATGGCAATTAGTATTTACCCAAATTGAAGCTAATGTTGATGCAACGAAAGCGTACATCAATTTCAGGTAAATACTTATCTATCTGCTAGCTTTCTAGCATGTTCAATAACTTAGGTAATACTGAAAGGAATCTTCAGCTAGAAACGAAAAGGCAATCCGAATATCTATTCAACACGTACAGTCAAACAGACTTCGAAAACTTTTCTAAAATATAATATTCTGCGAATGAAGCTCTGTCGGCACACTCTGCAACTAAGAGGTTGTATTTCGTTTGATATTCGCGTTAGCAGTTGCAAAGTACATAAGAAGCAACTGCGACTGCTAGCGAAGTTGCTCAGTTGCGACCGCAAAAGCGACAGACATGCAAGCGTCAAGTTGTTTACATGTTCAGCAATTTTATGTACACTGCTATTTGGCACTAGGTTTTAATTACACTTTTGCTATTATGTGACTTTAGCGTACAATACGAATGCTCGTGCAAATATCAATTTGCAAGAACAGCATATTTAGTTTTCGTGTTGTAAAGGTGTGTTCTAGAGTCTAGCAAAATTAATTATTTCAGAACAATAGAATTTTTTATAAATTGAAATCAATTTTTAGCTTGACCGGTTTCTTTTAATTTATCAGATGTAAAATTTAAATAACTTCAAGCTGTATTTAAAAAAAAAAATGTATACGGACGTTACTTTAAAAAAACACATACCCACGTCCTGCACTAAAGCACGTACACGTTTGAATGTACATTGTTCAGGGAAGTGCAGTAAATTACACGAAACTACGCAACAACTTGAGTGTGAGTTTCATCGTCGTTCGGCTGTCACAATCCGCTTACTGGTGATGCCGCCTCTCTGCCGCCTCGGTGACTCCTCGGTGACGCCTCGGTGACGATTCGGTGTCGTAATGTGGACTAACACATTAACTACGTATCGGGAAAATAGGAAACAGTTACTGTTTTTGTGTTGGAAATATTGATGAAGAAAAGGATTGGATTATTTTAGAGTGAATCGGACACGGACTTCAAATTTCACAATGTTTGATTTCACTGCTGCTGGCAGTTTTGAAAAACAATTTCTTACTCTCTTTGCTAGGATAAAATAATGTGAAATCTAGAGCCATTTCCACAGCCTATAAAATAATAAATTGGAACTACGAGCAAAAGTGTGAGCAAAAGACTTCGAAAAGTGAAGATTGTGGTGCACACACAGACCAATACACTGTATTGTACTCGAATTGTGTAGATCCAGACTGACTCAGTGATGGTAGAAGCCGAACGAAGTTTTTCAATAGTCACCAGCCGAAGGAAAGGCAAAATAGTGTTCTAATTGTGCCGGTTTTGTTGTTCACCAAACCTGCCGAATAGAATGTGTGGGGCCAAATATATGTGCAACACCCCTGGCAGTGTTGAGTGGGGGTGTGTGAGTGTGTGTGGGTGTGCTCGGTGCACGGCAGGGTTATAAACGGATATTTAGTTTGCTCCTTGCCGCCAGTAGCCGCTTATAGTCGCGTCTCGGCGACAAATGTTGGGAAAAATGTTCACGATGGCACGGAATGTTCTCGAAAAGGCTCCTAAAGATTTTATATTTTATTTTAAAAGCATGGAACAAAGAAGATCGCATGTAAAAAATGAACTTTGATTTCGCAGAGGTAACAGTATTTTTCAGTTTTATGATTTGTTGAATGTTTTACTTGAGTTTACAGGGTCAGTAATTATTCACACATTATGGAATGCAAATAAAATATAAATGATGAGGATGGTCGTTATTTATTGAATGTACACATCGTCGTTAGTATAGCCAAAGAGTAATAATTTTGACTTTTTATTACGTTTAGGTTAAGATACCTAACATAACATCACGCATGTTTATGTTCGAAAGCTTAGGGTACTCTTAATAGAAACGAATTTTGTTTTTAAATGGAACTGTTTTACAGTTTGAGTATTTATTATTGATCACAAAAAATGGCAATGTATTAAGAACTAAAAGTATAATGAGTCTGGCGGTGTTCCTATCCTAAACAGCTGAACCTGGCAGCCACATACACTGTACATCATTACTACATTCACCGAGGATTTGGACGCTTTCCAAAAACTATGCGAGACGTAACACATAATCTACCTGCTTAGCTCAACGGAAGAGAGAGCTACGTTAAGAGTACCACTTTTAGGGTACCGTAGCCGAATGGCAAAAACGGAACACTTATAGATTCGTCATGTCTTTCTGTCCTACCGTATGTCACAGCCCTTTTATTTGGTAACTATTAAGACTACACAGTTGAAACTTAGTAGGTAGATGTATTCTGTAAACCGCATCACGATTTTAATACAAACATAAAATAAAACTAAGATTAAGGGGGATCTCCCCATACATGGGACTGAAACTAATAAAAACTTTTATCTACAAACATATTCGTGTGGGGTGTCTATAGATAAGCCTCTCACAATGACGTTGAGGTTCCTAAAACTATTTATACTCCAAGTCAATCGTTTGAAAGATAGGCACTTCCAAAGTGGTAAAATGTATGTTCTCTAACTTTTAAACTAAGAGAGAGTGAAAAATCTAAAAAAATATATGCTGTAGATTGCAACAAAACCTTTCAATCAATTCTCCGCCAATCAACACATTTCAAAGCTTCAAAATGCTTCAAACACCAAACTTCAATTTCAGGGAGAATTTAATATTAACTTTTCATAGAAACAAAAACTAGCACACAGGCTGGGAGCCCCGCAATCATTCCGGACCATTTTTCGTCCGACACAGACAAATACGACCGATACAAATTCACTTTTCGTCTAAACACTCGGCCATATCGATAGCACATCTAACGTGCATACATAACTAGTTCCGTGCAAACGGTGCAACTGAAAATTGGCTCCCGTTCTAACGTTATCGATGGCGGTAATAAACTCGCAATGTTCACAATAAAACTCAGTAAATTCGTGCTGGTTACGCGTTCATGACGCGATTGTGTCCCGTGGACGGCGCGGCCGTATCGGTGTACATATGCGTTGATTCGTCTGTTGCTTTATATGTGTGTGCGTTTGTTTAGCACAGCTGTTTATTTGTTATGTGGTATTCGAAGGACTACGGTTACAGAGATTGGTCCTTCGGCCGTGACTTAATGACTGATGACTTCGGTCAGAATACCTAGATTTTTTTTAAATTATGCTACCTTTGTTAACGTATATGAGACCGTAGCGTAGGTATAACAAACACGGCTGCGGGATATTGTAAGAGATACCGCGGCCTTGACATAAAGGGCTAAGAAGGAACATGGGTGGTTTTTAGTCCGTAGCAGTCTGACACTCCCTTTCGCTCTGCCCAAGAGTGGGAGGGGTATTTGATTATTTTCCCCCTGCCAAAAAAAAGGTATAACAAACATTAAAAATAATATTTTCAAGGAAGTTGATTTGCTATGAAAGAAATTAAAGTAATCAGGACAAGCTAGCTTGAAAGACAGCTGACTGCAAAACTTAAAAAGATTAGACTTGACCTAAATTCTTGAAGGCGCACATAATAGCCGACAATTTATGTCAGAAATTATCTACAAAGGGGTTATTAGAGCTAACTTGAAAGATTATTTTGCATTCACCGTTTCAACTTTATTCTACTGGCTTTAATTTTACCGTGAAAAGTTAAAAACCTTGGAAAATACTCGCCTACATTCTGCATCATGATCGGGAAATAATCCTTTAAAAGTTTCATGACAGGTCAATTAAATATATTTGCATGCCTTCATGGTAAATGTTTTAATGAAAATGTTAAAGTGTTAGTAAACATTAATTTCGCGGTAATAGTAGTATCAGCAAATTGCGGTGGTGTACAAAGTTGAAGTCTAATAAAGTATCTAATAGTTAGTCAGACAGATCTGGGTGCAGTACACAGTAGGTCGATACTCGTAAGACCTAACGAACAAATGCAGACGTGTATTCAATAACAAATGTATCCCATTACCCCGGAGCGAACACTTTGCCGGTCTGAGAACAGTATTCTGTACTGTTTAAAGTTCAAATTGGATAGGATCGATCGCAATTGTAAGTTTGTAACGAACAATGCTGGATCCTGGCCGCGCTTCTTCAAGTAATTTACGAGGAAACTTGGTTGGACCCGAGCTCGCAACCCCAGCCCCTAGTTCCCGGCTCCCGGCTCTCGAGATGCGCCAGGTACGCTGTCTCACAAACTCAAGTTAAAAATCTTACTGTGAAATGAGGTAGCAGATCTTAGAGTTTATTTAGCCGTTCGTTGAATTTTAAAAGTTAAAACGAAAGGTATTCTTACGGGAATGGAGTTGAAGGTTCCTTTTCTTTTAAAGAAAGACAATTCTGATGAAATGAGTTTATTTGTGAGATGCCAACTTTATTCCAAGTGTAGGAGCTGGGTGGAACGGGTTTATTTGTTTACGTACAATTGGATGAACTTTATTGTTTTCACACTTTTTCTTTTGATTTTGACTGGCCTGTTGGTCTAGTGGTTAGTGACCCTAACTGCTATGCCGGAGGTCGTGGGTTCGATTCCCACCCAGGACAAATGTTTGTGTGATGAGCACGATCATTTTTGTTCTGTGTCTGGGTGTAATTTATCTATAATATGTATGTATTTAGAAATATATAAGTATGTTTATCAGTTGTCTAGTACCCATAACACAAGCTCTGCTTAGCTTGGGACTAGATGGCGTTGTGTGATAGTTGTGGAATATTATTTAATTTTCAATGTTCTATAGTCTTAATCCTAATGAAGCACATACTCGTAATGTATATGCCATTTGATCTTCTTCAATCTACTAAACAGAACACACAATCTGATTTCACTCATTAAGAGTTTGATTCACCATCTGTCGTATCTTAATTTGTAATGTCTATTAATTCACAAACATGCCAGAGTTAATCCCGCTACATTTCGTCTGTAAATCAAGTGTAATTTACTCGTGTATAACTTCAAGTTTAAGTGACGTTGATTGATCAACGGTAATTCAGAGATCGAGCGCCTTTGATCAAAACGACGCTCAGAGCTTCCGACAAAGAACTGTCGATAGCTGTCGACTGGCTCCCTTTTTAACGAGAAATATTGGTCCTCCAACATAATCCAACTAACCACAAGCCATGTTTAACCCTAATCCTTGAAACTACGGATTAAAATCCAACGTGCATTTTAATTTATTTGGATGTATTATTGTCACTAAAAACAGTCGTTAAACATGAATAATTTATTCTGGTCTGAACCAAAACAGTTGTGGTATCATGTTGACGTAATATTACGGGTATTCGGTGAGGAATTGAATAGGGTAGTTAACAGAAAAATCTAATTAGTCCGTCAGATAGATTTCCAAAAAATATTGGACACGTATTTTTTCTTTTTTTACGTAAACAAACAGTGAAGACGTAACAGTGCTTTGAAAACTCGTGTGACGTCTTTCTCTAAGACATTAGTATGACATTCTTTACCGGTGAGTGCGTCACAACCCCCCACTCAAATCTTCGACGCGTTTTATCTTCGTCAATTTTATTGATTTGATAAAACAAAAAATACGTATCCAATATTTTTCGTTAATCTAACAAACGGACTAATTAGAATCATATTTTTATAAGTCAGTAAATATCCCTATTGTGCAAATATTTCAACAAAACAAGGTTTTAAATAAATAGTATTTCATTGTATCGTGGAATAGCTGGCAATAAATGGATTCATTTATATTATATTTGAGTGACACAAAGTCGTATTAATGTCATCACTAAATCTTATGCGTTAGCTTCATATAAATCAGGTATTTCTCTAACAAAATACCTAATCAGTGTCGAATTAAAACATCGGGTTGAGCGTTTAAATTGCAAAAGTAACCCATTAAAACACATAATTATAATTTAATATATTTAGATTGTCACTTTACATTACCACAGAATCACTCCCTGACCGACCCCAAACCGCGTCGAAAATGGCACATATACGAAGTTATTAAACATGACACCGTTCAGATTCACGGAATATATTTCATCACAGTTATTATAAGGTTCACGCGAGGATAGACACTAATATCACGAAATATGTGCTTCATAAATTGCACAATCTAAAATCCAATTACTAGCAAATAATTCATATCGGTGGTCGATACTAATAACATTTCTCGCCAACGCGTCTTTTTTTATCGGAACTTTCGGCTTTTAAGTGATTGTTATTAATGGACGGCATAAATCTGTAAAGCCAAAAATATGCGTGGTTTTAGCTTCATGAGGTGTTGCATTAAAGTCATTGCAACTGATTATGGTTTTCATTCTGTGATTCATCTATTCTTTTTTTATCGCGTGGTTACTGTCTAACCTGGTGTAAGAGTTTATAAGCCACCGATAGGGCTCTTTTTTTTTTTTTTTTGGTGGGTGTAAAATCATCGAATAACCCCTCCCGCTCTTGGGCAGAGCGAAAGGGAGTGTCAGACTTCTACTGACTAAAAACCACCCATGTTCCTTCTTCGCCCTCTATGTCGAGGCCGCGATAACCGTTGGACTACCCGCGGCCACCGATAGGCCTCTGACTTGGCTTATTTATCACTACATACTATAAAACAAAGTCCTCCGCCGCGTCTGTCTGTCTGTCTGTTCACGATAAACTCAAAAACTACTCCACCGATTTTCATGCTGTTTTCACCAATGGATAGAGTGGTTCTTGAGTAAGGTTTAAGCATGTGAGTTTTTTTTCTGAATTCAACCCCTAAGTGAGTTAAATAAGGGATGAAAGTTTGTTGGGATATTTTTCGACGTACACGTGTGCAAAAGCTAGTCTATAAGCAAAGCACAAAATACTTAGCTTTTTAACTAACTAAAAGATTTTTTAATAGAGTGTCTAGAAAATATTCAAAATCAATTTACTCGGCACACATGTATGTGTAAGGCAACACAAAAACTAATCAATTTTCATTTCCCAGAAAACTATAAACAATTCAGTACACAACCAGTAAAAAACTAGCAAATAGCGATCACGTTCGAGCGCGTGCATCCATCTACTGGCTAACAGCGCCACCTGGCGGACAATTTTTCTCCAAAATGGAGGCGTAAGATGGGATTGATAGGTGTGCCATTTAGAAAGTGTCCTCCGTTGCTCGCTTAATTAGTGCCAAGCGGCCTCGCAGGGACGTGGCCGGCACGCCAATTAAGTGCCACGGTAGGACACTGGTACGCTTACACAGAAGTTCTGCTTCCTGCAAAGAGCGAAAACTCTAAGAGATTGTCGTACTTATGTGCATTATGTGCTCACGTAAGGACGACAGTTACTGCTAGGCACGCTCGTTTTCACTCGTTGTATGAAACGGTCCCTCTGTTACTATCTACTCTATGGCGGTCCGGTGGCACGCTCGGCCCGACATACGCCGTGACTCTGCAACTCTGCAATTTACGTTGTCAAATGTTTTTTTTTCTGTCATTTGTTTTTAAAGAATGTCCTGGATTGTTTTGAATGGGCGTTTGGAATTATTAATGTTTTCTACATTGTTTTTAATACAATTTAATTATTATTGTGACATTTTTTTGATTGACTGCGGTCGTATAATGCTAATTGTAAAATGATTGTGTATGATAAAGATTTAATAATTCAAAAAACGTATTTGTTTCAATGAATATGCTACGAAATCGTTTCCAAATATTTGAGCTCTTTTGCAAAAAGGATTCTTGTTTTGGAGGTTGAGCTGCAAGTATTGAGAAATAAATTATTATTATTATAATTATTAGCCATTTGTGTCCCACTGCAGGGCAAAGGCCCCCCGTCCCTCCTTCCACTTATCCCTATCCAGTGATGTTGTTTGCCAATCCCTGCAAAAAGAGTCGAGTTCGTCTCGCCATCTTCTTCTGGGCCTGCCGCGTTGCCGTTTGCTGCTGTTCGGAACCCATTGTGTTGTTAGTTTAGCCCATTATATTATTATTATTTTATTTTTATTAGAGTATATTACATTTAGACGCCAAGAAGATACCTAACTTGACTTATCGATTCATTATCTTTATCAAGCAAAAAGTCTGATCTTATCAAGCTTAATCAACGTTATCTTAATTTTACCATATAACCAAACCTGAACTTGAAAAAAAAACAACTATTCCCTAAAATTATGTTTGCATAACTCGTCAAAATGAATACCTTTTTTTAGCGATTTTAAGGTTGGACCCTTAGTAAAAGTTGTTCATAATGATGAGTACAATGACCCTCTAAAAACTGACGCGGATGCACAATTGCACCTCGTATTTATTTAGAAAATAACATAACCTCTTTGGCTATGGTGGTTGTAAGGGTATCCCTATAATACCTCGACGGATTCCTCGCAGGATGTCATAGTTAAAATACAACAATAATGAACAATACGTCAAATTACCAGTAACCCTGCATATTGAACAGGATACAACAGCCATAAAGTTTTCAAAAAGTATGAGATACAAATTACAGCTAAAAGATTCAAAGAATATAGATATAAAAAAAAACATATTTTCAATTAGCAATACATTTTTATTTATATTTATTTGATACTTCTTCCTTTGAGGTATTTATCGCAATATTTCTCAGTATGTCGCTCGGACAGCAGTGGGGCAATATATAAGATCAAACGAACTTCTCAAGTGAAGTTCGATCGATATAATATGAGTGGTTTCATTTGAAGATATAAATAAACAGGTAGTCCTTTGACCTACAAGGCAACACTCGCACGCTTTTAATAGTTATTTATAATAATAATAGGAATCGATTTCTTTTTAAATAATATAATCGATTAAAGTATCGACTCGTCTACCGTACACTATGCTTTATTGTGACAGCTCATTCTTTTAGAGTTGCGACTTGAGTTCGAGTCCTCTCGTGTTTAAGTAAAAATGAACTGGGTTTTGGGTGGGTTGGGTATTTATATCTTCAAATGAAACCACTCATATTATATCGATCGAACTTCACTTGAGAAGTTCGTTTGATCTTATATAATATTTCGTGGTTTCATTTTCGATATAAATAAACAGGTAGATGTTCAGAGACTGTGATATTTTTACATTTGTTTTATGCCATTTGGATAAAGTGTATAGTAATTAAACCACGAGATAACAAAACCATAAATTTCTTATATTGAATTATTCAACAAAGGAAAACATTACAATCACTTGCTTCTTGGTTTGATAGGTATTCTTAATCACTAATCATGGAGTTATGTAAACAAACAGATTCTGCAAAATTAGACTTCTCTACAACAGGACGATTATAAAACTTAGCAAAGGTTTGGGAGGACGCAGTCCAGCCGGCAGTTTTTCGAATAAGATCAAGACTTAGCCCAGCCGCGCGCGCGGTTGACGTGGCAGCATGTCGAGCACTGTGTGCTCCGTAGACTGACACGTCAATGCCACTCGCATACAACGTCTGCTTGATCCACCTGCTTATAGTCTGTGCTGTCGCGTTCCTATAGGGACGCTTCACAGTAATTAAGAGGTGATCTGTGTCTGCAGGCCTTAAGGCTTTCGTTACAGACATGTAGTCGACTAGCGTTGTGGCTGGACAAATGGAAGGACTTTCTAAAAAATATGGCAAATACAAAACTGGCTGGTCCCGTCCTACCCCAGAGGTCTTAATAATATCCGTTATAACAATCTCGATACCGTTTGAATTAATTTTAATATTACTAATTTTAATTAAAGAAAAAGTCTGTACTCTGTGTGCAGTGCACAGACTCAGTAAAGCAACAAGTTTTTTAGTTAATTTATCTAAAGTAAGTTGCGAATGTGGGACCCATTCCGAAATATGGTTCAGCACTATTTGAGGATCCCATGTTGATGAGTATTTGGGCAAAGATGGTCTCAGTTTGAATATCCCTTTTATGAGGCGTTTAACGCACTCATCTGAAGCTAAGTTGTTACCTATGAGCAAGGATAATGCTGAACGGTGGCTGTTAATCGTGCCGTAAGACGCGCCTTTATCATACTGTTCGGTTAAAAAAGTTACTATGTGAGGGATAGAACTCTCGAACACGTTCTGGTTGTGATCTTTACAGTACTGCCACCACAACTTATAACAAACGCTATACTGCTTTAGTGTACTTGCTGATAGTGAGGCAAGCATCAAGCGCAGGGCTGTTGGCGGCGTACCGCGGCGGGAGAACGCGAGCCCGAGAGCAGCGCTGCTCCCAGGGAAAGCGTCTGGTGGAGCGGGTGTTGTTGTCTGAAATGCGACAATAATAGATTTGGGTGCGGTTCTAAGACAACAATTTCTCCAACTAACAGATCCATTAACATGGGATACCAAGCCTGTGCAGGCCACATTGGGAAAACCAAGATACCAGTGGCTTTATCCTGTATGATTTTTTGTATGCAATTTAATAACAGAGAAAATGGGGGGAAAGCATAAAATAATTTTGATGACCATCTAATTGTAAATGCGTCAACGGCTATCGCATCTGGGTCTTGCTTCCATGACACATATTTGTAACACTTGGCATTGATACGAGAAGCGAATAAGTCAATCTCTGGTTGACCTAAACGATTAACAATATATTTGAACGCATAATGTGATAACTCCCATTCGACGTCGGGATTTACTTTGCGTGACTCTTCGTCAGCCTCGATGTTGTCTTTTGTATTTATATACGAAGCGAACAACCACAGATTTCGCATCTCGCACCATTGCCAAATATCACGAGAAAGCGCATTTAAGTGTGGGAACTGAATACCGCCCATGCGGTTTACATAACTTATAGCTGTAGTATTGTCTACACGTAGTAGGATAGCACAGTCAGTTTGGTTCCGAGCAAAACATTTAAGAGCAAAAAATACCGCTAACAGTTCCAAATAATTTATATGAAAACTTATTTCATTTTCTTTCCAAGCACCATTGACTCGTAACCCATTACTGAATGCACCCCAGCCTGTGCGTGACGCGTCAGTGTAAATTTCCAACGCATAGCTTTGGGGCTTTAGTGGATTATTTACTTTGTAAATATTTTGAGACCACCAGTTCAAATCACTTAAGATGTTATGAGGAAGTTTAACTTTTGCGTCAAATGTACCGTGTTGTTGTAGGAATAAATATTTAATTCTTTCTAAAATCTTTGTGTACAACCAACCGTAGCACACCGCCGGGCACGCTGCTACGAGTATTCCTATCAATTGAGAGAAATTTCTAATTGAAACTGTGGGTAGATTGGAATATTTTTGTACTAAACAGGCTATCTTGTTGCGTTTGTCTAGAGGTAACGATAAGGTCATATTAATGGTGTCATAAATAAATCCTAAAAATTTGCATGTAGTTTGAGGTTCTAAATTGCTTTTCTCGTAATTTATTACGAATCCCAAACATTCTAGTAATGTTACCGTTTCTTTTACATTACGAAGACATTCTTCGTAACTGCTCCCTAAACAGAGCAGATCGTCCAAATATGATACAGATAGGAACCCGCGATTACGTAAAAAACTAACAACCTCTCTGACAATCTTTGTAAAACACCTAGGAGCGATGGCAAGCCCATAGGGTAAAGCGTTAAACTCGTAAGTTAATGTTTCGTTTGAGTTTTGCGCGGTATAATGGAATCTAAGGTATTTACGGAATTGCTTAGCAACAGGAATAAGTAGGTATGCTTCTTTCATATCTACGGTCGCCATGTACCAGTTTGGTTGTACTAACTTACAGGCAGTTCTACTATCTTCCATTTTAAAATGTGTTTTAGGTATGAATCGATTTAAGGATTTTAAATTTAGAATAAATCTTTTACTACCGTTAGGTTTTGGAGCTAAAAAGGTACTAGAAATGAACTGTTCGAAACTGGGCTCAACCTGTGAAATAGCACCTAGTTCATTTAAATTTTCAACAGCTACTGACATAGCACGCTGTTCGCTCAATGACCACGTTTTTCGAGGGATGCTAGTTTGAAACGGCTCACATACAAACGGAATAGATATGCCCTTCCTGATCCAATTAAGAATACTAATATTATTAGTAATGTGGGTCCAACAATTATAGTAATGTTGTACCCTACCTGCGTGTACCTGTATTACTGGCGTGCAGGGGCACGTGAGCGGTTGTGGTTCGCCTTGGTTAGCGACGTTGATGTCGCCGTCGCCGTTGCTGACCGACGTGCTGACGTGGGGAATCGCCTCTGACCTCCTCGCCCCCCCCTGTTCACTGGATAGCGAGAAGGTCCAGCCCAGTTTCCCTGGAACGGATGACGCGCAGACATTGTGTTTTGGGACTGGGCATTGGTGTTAGGTTTCATTGGCAGTGATCCGGTCTTCTTTATCTGTAGACCCTGTTTTTCAATAGTTTTAGACGCCTTTATTTTTTCGGGTAAGGTGGAACCGAACAACGTCTCATCTCGCTCACTTTCCTGTATAACATTAAGAAAAGGCTTCGCTAGCCCGGGTGTAACCATTTTTATCCGAGCCTGGGTTTCGGAGTTATGTAAATCGCACAAGATGCGACAGCCATCACTAAGTGTTTTGATCGCTTCGATCTTGTTGTCGCTAGTTATTAATGACGTCATCGCCTTACTAATGGCTGCAATACCTGCACCCAATTGTTGTTGAGATGTCTCAACTTTTTTGTCTCGTAACCTTACCATTTCTGGAACAGCGGCTGAGATCTCGATGTTTAGTTTCGGCGCTTGAAGTAACGTACAATTACTGGGTATGAGATACTGTTTTAATATTTTGTCTCTCATTTCTTTAACCATTCCCTTTTTGAGTAATGGTATCCATAATTGGGTTAGGTTGTTATGAATTTCCTGTCCCCATACAGGTCCTTCATCGGTAGCCTCGCCAAGAGCGGACAGAATCTCTGGATCCAATGGAAGTTCAGGAAGTGCCGCTGGCGGTGGCGGTGCTGATGGTAATGACTTCAAATCATCCTGATGAGTCGACACAGACTCCAGCAAAATTTCAGGCCCAGGCCCATCGGGGTCGGATATTACGACCATGTCTTCAGGCCCGAGACTAGGATGCGCCTCAGTCTCTATGGGTGGTTGTGATAAATCCCACACCGCCGCCGTTTCGTCTACGAAAAAATAAATAAACGTAACTCAACTATACATAATGTATAAGAGATACGTCGAAAAGTAACAGTTCTAAATTTGAATCTATTACCAATTTCGCCTCGTTCGCTTATGGAATCTATGGCGGGTTGAATATTTGCCGCGTTCGAATGTGAATCTATGGCAAATTACCGACATCAAGACTGTTATTTCAACCAGTACTTGTACGGTAGCAGAGAAAAGCAGTTACTAACCTTGTGGGTTATCGTCGTCCGAATATGAGAATGAATCTTCTCGACGCCGTTTGTGACGATATTTATCCCGTAATTTCTCCATCTTCTTCATATAATAATCAATTCGTTCTTCATAGGACCTTTTAGGCATCGTGAAAGTAAACAGAACACCGGTTTTTTAAAATTAGAACACAGAAAGCAGTTTAAGGTAGGAGCGCGTGCACTCGTTGCCTCGCACGGAAAAAGAATGAGCTGTCACAATAAAGCATAGTGTACGGTAGACGAGTCGATACTTTAATCGATTATATTATTTAAAAAGAAATCGATTCCTATTATTATTATAAATAACTATTAAAAGCGTGCGAGTGTTGCCTTGTAGGTCAAAGGACTACCTGTTTATTTATATCGAAAATGAAACCACGAAATATTATTTGCGCACTCCTCGCTCCCAAATTAACACGTAGCTACAAATCCCTGATTGGAAAAAGCTCACCGTTCCGAAAGCTCTGCGCAAAAAGGCCAAAACATGTCTCAAAGTACACCTGCACCCCTCTGTATCACTTGCGAAACGCTGATCATGACAAGCTTAAAGTTGTGAGATTTGTTATTTAGTTTGTCAGTACCTTCCCATCAATGCGTGGAATATCTTACGATGATATCTTCTGTCTGTATATAAAAGGTTAAGCTGACTGACTGAGGATCAACGCACAGGCCAAACCCTTTTTTTTTGGTGTGATGGGAAATCATCAAATAACCCCTCCCGCTCTTGGGCAGAGCGAAAGCGAGTGTCAGACTTCTACTGACTAAAAACCACCCATGTTCCTTCTTGGCTCTTTATGTCAAGGCCGCTGTATCTCTTATAACATCCCGTAGCCCCGACGGGCGCTGGTTTAAAAAAAAAAACAAACTGCAAACTCAAATTTTCGCACTCGTATTCCTCTTATGACGTAGGCATCCACTAAGGAAGGATTTTTCTATATCAACCCCCAAAGGGGTGGATTAGGGGATGAAAGTTTGTATGAAAAATCATTATTTTTGATATTTACGAGATTCACGCGGGCGAAGAAGATAATTTTCCAGGTTATATGAAGTTGATATAAATAACTGAAATACACACCCTGCATACCAAACAGAAATGTGCAGACAGGTACAGGATTTTTGATCTGAGATCTGAGATTTGATTCACAATGTTTGTATCTTTGCCTACATAAAGATTTTTCCTGAATCGTGGGTGCGTTTACAAACATTTGAACACATACACAAACAGCCAGACCCGAAACAACTACCTGTGGGTCATACAAATATTTCGGGAATCGAACCTGCATCACACAGACATCAACATCCCAATCGCTTAGCCACTGGACCAACTGTGCCGACAACAATATACAGACAGTGTTACGGCCGCTTTAAAAAAATAACTTAAAACTTTCTTTCCCACAAAAGAATGACAGCAAATAGAAGGCTTAAAAGATATTCACCAAAAATATCCCACAATTACGATAGTCAAGAACAGAGCCAATGTTTCGTGAATCGTACAATACTACTCGGGCCGAGTATTCGTCAAAGAGCGCCGACTTCGTAAAGACATCGTCTAGACGTCACAATTATCTCCAGCCGCTGACTTCCTCCGCCACACTGACTTTCCTTACAACGAACATAATTTTTGGGAGCTATTAGTGTTCTTTATTCTGCTTTTTATGGAGTCCTTTATTTGAAGGTCAGTGTAATGTGGGTGAGAGCATTAGACTGAAGCACCCAAGTGTGTCACAATGGCAACATAAATTGCCACTACTATTGTAAGTAACTGAAAAACATGGTATCTCTAACGCACTTTTTTGTAATGTTCGAGTGAGTTGAGTTTGCAATTAAACCCACACAGCTAATGTGCTTAATCCAGCAAAAAAATACACTTTCCTCTATACGAGGCCTTCAAAAAGTTATTGAAACTTTGACAGTCTTTGTGGGTGTTCAAATAAAGAACATAGACCAAAAAATTTGATTTAAAGTTTTATCTGTTTTATAAAAAACGCTATCACCATGCAGCATTTTATCCGCTCATTGCACTTCCGGAATTTCAAATACACCTACATCAATGTAAAATCAATGACATCATTCAAATCCAGGTATCACCCAGTGGGTGTCCGCCCACATTCCACCAGCTAGTGCAGTAGTGCAATTTTACTGAGCAAACCAATATCGTATTTCCTCTGATATGGAAATAAGTTCACAATAAATCTGTTCTAAAACAAGTTTTCTATTTCCGACACAAATCCCGCCTTTATACTCGTAGAACCAGCGGACACTACCAATAATACTCTCGATTTATTAGTTCTTGCCATGAATATAATTCAAGTATATATTATTTACGAATGTGATTGATTAAAAGTCCTCAAAGAAAGTACGATGAATAGTCTAAATCTCCCATAGCTATGCCACTTAGAATGACCACAGCATTTAAAAGCAAGTTTTGAGAAAATTATTGTTGTGCAGACCCTAAATAATATGGGACAAAGTCAAGAATATGAAGATGATGATGTTGTCTCGGCTAGACACTTGCCGATTGTTTTGGAAACACATTGATATGCCAGCAAAGAAGGTAGCGGAACGTGATAGGGAGAGAACCTGCGAACCGCTGGTCTGTGGACGGTGAGTAATGGGCTTGCTCGCCATTCGTCCGACGATGACAGGTCGTGTCGATGGCGCGTTCGTGTTCAACTCGCGCCTCAAAGATATGTCAGCAACATTGTAGGTGCAAGGGCTGACGCCTGCCGGGGCCCGGGCACAAAGGGCTAAGAATGAACATGGCTGGTTTTTGTAGAACTCTGAAGTTCCCTTCGCCTCTTTCTAGAGGGTAAGGAGTCATGATTTTCCACCCTCCACAAAAGAAACTCCTTCAGAAAGACCCTGGTTTAAGTATACTACTTTATTATCACACTAATATTATAAAGGCGAAAGTTTGTGAGTGTGTGAGTGTTTATGTTTGTTACTTCTTCACGCAAAAACTACTGCACGGATTTGGATGAAATTTGGTACACAGATAGTTTATAACCTGGATTAACAAATAGGATATTTTTTATCCCGATTTTATATTCCCGTGGGTTGTAGCGGGTGAAGCCGCTGGCAACAGCTAGTTATCCATAATTACAGACTTCAACTAACATGGAGCGAGATTTTTTGTTCGCGAGGTTTCCTTGTAAGAAATAACTGAGTTTTTTACAGTTTGCTCGTGCGTATGGGTTACTTACAAGTAACATTAAGTTAACTGGTAACTTTAACTTCAAGTTTTGTGAGTCTTTAACGGCTTAATTGGTGACCTAGTGTATTGGCCTGACCTGGTTGAACAAATTATATGGTCTTAGCTTTTTTACAATTATTGTGTTTTATGTATCAAATGTTATAAGTTTATTGGACTTAACATTGATATAACATTTTTTGGAAAAAAAAAACAAATTCGTTTTTGTTATCACTTTGAATCTTCGAAACAAATTGGATTGCTGACAGAAACGAAGTCGAAAATATTTATTAGACAAATTGCTAGACGCATTCTACTCGCTTTGAGTTTCATGTCTCTGGAATCAATGTTGAGTGGCACTCACATATGACTGCCATTCTACACAATACGAAGAACTTTTAGACATTTCAATCTAGTTAATTTGTCACTGAGTGATGGCATTCAATCTTCGAACAAATAGTTTTATCGTGAAGGACTTACAAAGGACACGTCAGTGTTGATGTGTAATTGAAGTTCCAAGCTACTTTGGGCTACCAACTAAAGTAAGAGACTAAGTTGGAACGTGGCCAGTCTTAAGTAAAGTGTGGAAGAATAAGTTAATTGCGTTTTCAGTACACTTATTCCAGTGCAATGAAGCGAACTGTCGGACAGACGAGGAAGTGGAATTAAATGATAAAGTAGTCCAAAACTGTTCTATATTGTAGGTCAGAATTATAAAGGAAAGTTGTAGAAGCACCAGAACGATTCAAATATTACAATTACTAATGAATATTTTTGTACAAATACATTATGCTATAGATCTTTCCCCAAAACAAAAGTAAACACCTGTAACAATACGGGCCCTCCTCATTCTTACCCCCAAGTACCATCAGCAACAAAAACATGTCAGACAATAGAATTACTGCTCTCGAAGTGAAGAGTCACCGGCAGAGTTGTAGGCCGTATCGCTTGTTATACCATCAGCGGCCGATTGATACCTGACCTACTTGTGGAGAGCGCCGAGCTTCGTTTTAATTACCGCGGACTACCGAGAGAGGTCGCCACCACTTGACACGACCCCTGCAGGGCTGATCCGGAAATATTGGACGCCTCAAATATTTGGACTTTAGATTTGAGTGGAAGGTGGGTGAGGAGCGTTTGTTTGTGGAAGTGGACTTGAAAGAAGGGGGGATAATGATGTGGTCTGAAAGTCAAGGTCAGGGGTTTGAGTGAAGAGACAAAGGGATGGGATCGTGAATCAACTAATGAAAATAAAGTTAACAGACTCACGGTCAAGAATAAATATTTCATTAGTAAATACATGTCTCAATTACTGATTCACTGCTTTAGTGGTCGCAAGCAGGACGGAGCATACGTTCCTGGGTTTGATTCTCGGATCGGGTACAGTTTTGTTGAGTTTGCTTCACATTTACAAATATTTTGATGTAGTTTGACTGATAGACCGAGTAAAGGAAACAAAAATAAGGAAATATTCCGCAACCATCAAAATCCGGCTTCAGTACCTCTACCATGAGTTTACACAGTCAAATCTCGCTAGCGTCTCCGTAAATTATTTGTATGAAATATCGTACAGCGCCTCTAGCGGTCACGGAAAGAATTACAATCCGTAACATGAGCACTATAGATGACGATAGGTTAAAAACCTAACGTAATCTATTCTATAGTTACTAACGTTTTTCAGCTGTCACCATACAAAACGGTACCATGAGTCACTAATTTCACTGAACCTATCGAATAATTCGCTTACTATAGTAGTTACGTAGCTCACTAGCATTTTGGCGTGTGAAACATATGTTTACAACAAAATTATGTACGTTTTTGAGTCTAATGCAGTCAAAATAATGTTTGCAAAGCTTATTTGGTATGAAATATGTTAGTGGCCGCTGAATTTGAAGACCAACGACGTGAATAAGGTGAATTTCGAGAAATGATTTTCCGAAATGAGAATTCATGTTAGACACCAATTGCAAAATATAAATGAATGAAGGTTTATTAAACATTATAGACTCTTTAAAGAATACTTTAAAGGTTTGTGCATATGTATGAATAATGTTACGGATTTGATGTCAACACAACGAGTTTCATTAGAACTAAAGGTACCATGCAGTTCTCTCAAAACAAAACACAATAATTTTGAAGAAAGTTGAAACATACCTTTCTATGAACTCTACCAACAATTGAAACTGAGGCACAGGGTCCTCATTGTTTTAAATAATCTGTTTGAATCTACTAATGTAAACTGTTAAACAACACAACACAGCTCTGTGACACAAGGTCAACAAAAAAAATTACAAATTGAATACACGACAGTGACATATTATAAGGAATAAAAATTCAAAAACCACTAAATACTATAAGTAGTCTAATAACCGTCAACTTTTCTATTTTGTCGGTTTATTTGTGTATATATCGATCTCTCCTCTTATTAGTGGGAAAGAAAGAAACAAAACATGAGTAGAGTGAAGTTAGCTAGACGACACAATCTATCGAGCTTACATTAGCGCCTGCGTAAGACTCCGTAAATCTCATGGTGCAAGCATTATCGAAATCTATTTGATACACGTTAGCACGCTAGCGAGTTCAACGTTAGCGAGTAAGTTTTCTATGACAACTCATGGTAGAGCTACTGAAATAGCTTTGTGTTTAGTCCAAGACTTAGCTGAAACTCCCAACAGCAAAATACGCTAGAGAACAGTTTGCGCATCCGCATGATTTAAACGCAGCACAAGTAGCAAAGTTTTGTGAAATATACGCCGCGCACAGCCCTACTGCGAGCGGCATGGAAACCTTGCACTTTGCTACAAATATACGCGGAATTATTGCACAGCTTACTTCGTACATGTGCTGTGTGTGTGTGTGTGTTTGTAAATCTCAGCACTTTGTATTAAACTAAGACGGTTCTTAAAGCTGGCAAGACTTAAAGAAACACTTATGAATTGTAAATATTTTCTTTCTATGGAGAGGAATTGTAGCAGATGTATGGTATAATCTTGATGTGGTGCATTCAAATAGTTTGCAGCCGTACTTAAGCTAATATAAGCCGTATACTTTAATATTTTATACTTTAATCTTCTGGTGGCTACCTCGAGATCTTCTAGTTTGAATATTTTGATGTCTATGCCTAGTTTTAAATACTTTTAAGTCTTACAGAACGCACAATGAGCATATGTTTGATGGCCATACATAAACGTATTGTCCAGTACGCAACTTTGTTTCACTGTGAATGTGAAGAACATTGCAAATAAAAAAATCTCAAAATAAAAGTAGAGATATTCCTTTGAAATGAAAATTAAGATGATTCATAAATTATTTATTGATAAGTAGTATCGGTATTTCAACATTATTTGCATTACTGTAATATTTATAGGAGAGGAGCAGAACCGTAAAAATAAAGTGTGTGTAGGTACAAACAACTTCTTAAAAAACACCAGTGGAATGATAAAATAATTTTATTACTGAAGTAAAGTCGACAAATTAACCGTCAATTAATAAAATAGACGAACAAAGTTTGGTATTTATAAATATATATTCGTGATTGCTAATTTAAGATTAAACCAGCAAATAATCAAACAACAGCGAAATGACCAATATCAGACACAGCTTTACGTGCAATACAACCGACAAACGAATATAAATGACATGTCATTCACACCAAGTTTACACCCAAACCAGTCGCATTTACTTGAATGTATAATTTAACAGAACTTAAGCAGATAGGATTATAACATCGAGTTTCTCAGCTAATAATTGCAAAGGGATTTATTAGAAGACATTATGACAGGCGGCCGGGGCCGGGCAGAGAGACCGGCCCGCTGGGAACCGTAACCCAAGTGATTTAGATGAATCACTGTATACAATAGACAAAGGAAATACATTATCTGGGCGAGGGGTAGGCTGCGCGGGAGGGGGGATACCTGGAAACTCCATTGAAAAGGAAAAAAGACCCGCCTTAAACAACGACAATAGCATGTCTACTATGTGTACAATTAAGCTAAACGAACCCAGATAAGTGAGAAATTTATCACTGTGAAATGGGCCAGCGAATTGCTTAGGAAAGAGATGTTTTTGTTTAAAAGCTACGAAATTGCTGTAAACATTTTGGACAATACACTGGAGTGTTTACTCAGCGGAGTGGTAGGAGGAGCGATTTAGAACTCATTATGTGTGTGCGCTGAGTTTACACTGCGGGCGGGCGGGGGGAGGGGGGGGGGGGTTGTAACATGATATCTGTTGACACAAGATGAAGACATTGGCAATGGCAAATAGTGTGACATTGACAGTAAATGGGTTTGGAGTTATATTTTCGTGGCATATCGATAAACACAATTTTATATCCACAATAATGATAATTTTTATATCCATATTATGGCGAAAATTGTACGAAGATCTTTAATCTTTTCTCTAACATAGTGCTCCTGAACTGTTTTACGGAATCCCTCGTTTGATCATAACCTAAACAGGTTGAAGACTAGTCTTAAAACAAACCCTATCTATACGTTCGACGTGAAAGGATCGATAACTGTTGCTAAGCCTACATTCTACACAAAGTAGCTACATTACGGCAGATATCGGCACTACGGCACAACGGCACAACTTAATAGGTGCCTTTGCATTTACGACTCCGTTGAGATTTCCGACTACAATGTTTGACGGCTCCTGGCTAGCGGGTAATACGGCTAGCAACGCGAATAAGAGCTTAATTTCAATGTAGAGCAGTGTGTGTGGCTATCTCAGTAGTGACCTCATTTGTTTTCATATTAAGTTGAGCAGTAATGGGTTTTTGGAGTGGCTATTGACACAAATTGTCAGTTTGTTTATGTGAATTTAGAACATGTTACTACTGAAGTTCTTATTCATAGAAGACTTGTATGTTCTGTAAGTTTTTAGCATATATTCGTAACTTGCTTTCTGTTTTGTATGAGTTTATTCACAACGACACGCTCTTGAATTTAATTTGTACTTTACGACTTCTAATAAAATTCAACCTATGCGTGCGTACATTCACTAAGTCACACCTTCTCTACAGCACGACATCTACATTCCTTTTCATACGTCCACGTCCATTTAACTGGTGCAACATGCACGCTGGCTACGAGTTCTATGTACTTAATAAAGTGATCACTCTGAAGAGCATCACCGATAAGGTTTAACCACCAACTTATTGATATTACTATATTAAAACCTTCCCCACATTCAAAATCACGTACTAAAGCGACACCCTCAACATGTCATCGTACATATAGCCAACACATGGCCCAGCTAATGCCGCGCAGCTGACGTACGCCTGACGTACGACTGTCGCACGATTGTCGCACGTCTGTCGCACGTCCACCGCGTGACGTCACCGCATGACAATTGATTTACGCGCGCCGCACCGCCGATTATTGCCGACGCATGAATATGCCCTGATCTATGGCGGTCAGCGATTTGCAGGTGTGATTTGTGTGACAAGCTTTGAGTGACAAATATGTTGTTGTTATTGCATTCTCGGGTTAATATGTTACCGGCTTTAGTGGGGTTAATGCTGCCCTTCACGGTGAATGGGTTAGGACACGATATTAACTATGAAGAGCACAGTTTTGCGGCATAAAGGAGCAATGAAACGTACTATAATGGTACTTAGTCACAAAATTAAATCTCTATAAAACGAAAGGATATAAAATATCGAAACATGTTATTGAAACTTCCAGAAAGAAGAGTACCTAATTTTCGAAAACGTGAGTCGTAAGAGAAATTATAATGAGCTATCAACATATTTTTATACACCATTTAACATTTTTATACGCTCAACGCGCTACATAGACATTAAAGGCTTCTTTTGGCAAAAAAACTGCGTGAAGACAAGTTCATTTATTTTTTATGATTTATTCATTATTTTTCTGATTTACTTTCATTGGCCGACACAACACAGAGCCTATGAATTGTATACTAACGCCAGTAAATTGCTCGGAGCGTGTAATATCCCACATTTATGCCTCCTCTACGCGCTCAGAATCTCATTCCAAATCTTACAACAATATGCTGCTCTTGCCCCCTCACCCCCTCACCGTAACACGCCGGATTAGTAACTCACATATTTTCCTCAGTGAACAATACATTGGAATATTATATGTTACAAGTCAATCAACACAATATAAATCATTATATTGTCTCTTTTAGAATAGGGCACCATACATCATGACGATGATCGCGTTACTTATATCGTCCGCGTAAAGATGCACCGAATGTACCATTACAGAAAATGAACACACATCCGAAATAAAATAGCATTCAATTAAAAAGGGCCAAGCCGCTGACGGGAGAGATAGCGCTGCGTCAAACTCGACCATTGTTCAGTTTTATCTCGAGAGGGCTTTGTTTCATTTGAGGCCTTTTATTGGTTGTTGGGGTGTAAAAATGCGGATAGAAATTCGCTGCGGCTCGCGTCCGATGCTATCCACGTCCGCGCCAGATAATGAGGTGCCCTACAAAAAGCCTAGAGTGCGTTTAGGGTTGCCGTTCCACCCGGTGGCTCTACACAGTACAACATTTTTGGGACTCCACAATCCGGCCAGTGGCAAACATCGCTTTGAGCAGTATTACCGCGTAAAGTTTGCATTTGACCGCCAAAATACTTGTCGCGCTTCCCAAAAATGTTTGTCTGCCCAAACCGAACCCTTCTGCTACCCGAGCCCATCGCGGCCAACCCTGGCCTCTCTCGGAGCCGCACTATTGTACATTCAATCTACGCCAATTTAGCCGGGCCGGCGTTACTGCCCCTTTCATTTCTCCATACACGTTTACACCGTCTAAAGTGTTGATTTGAAAACGTGATCCGCCAGACTGGACCATCTCGTTTATATTACTTATTGGATTCGCTTCATGCGGTGTAAGATTATTCTTTTTCTCGCTATATTTTATTCTGGAGTTTTGTTTGCGTCTATCAAATTCATTTTATCATATTATACAATTTATTTTCTAGATATCTTACGTCGGCGTAATACTCGTAGTATGGCCTTTATTAAATTTTATACAACGGCCTTTTTATTGCTTACTAAAAGGTACAGTACCAGCTCTGTTGTCATTATAATTCAGTTAAACATTTCACCTACAAAACGTAAAGGACTTCCCTGTACGTGGAGCCGACAGTTATGGTTACAATCTTTTACAAAGACTTCCTCGTAAAAGAAAAAGGATAATTTTTATTTATCGAGGGTCAGGCTTCAAATAATAAAAATCTTCTTACATTCTTAGTTGCACAGGAAATATTATATTTTTCTATTTCGAAGTAATAGAGGAAACTATTACGATTACCTGTTCCTTAACTTCCTAAGAAACAGTTGAAAGGTTTATTTAAGAGGAGGCTCCCTAAATTTATGTTAATTTGCATTAATATTCTGAAACAGTCGTACATACAATCAAAATGGAACTTTAGTATATGATTTATTGGATCTTTTTCTTTCCATGTACATGACAGTTACGTAATTGTAGCATATTCGCTCGATTCATTTTTTATTCGAAAATCATGTCTTTTTTAACGATTATTACATTTTTCCTCAAGATTGCTCCGCCTTTATGTCTAAAATAAATGTTCACTGTAAGAAAATATAGTTTACTATCCAGCCACAAGATATTTTTTCTCCAGATCAATTACTACTTTAGTTATAAACGAAATAAGAATTGAGACTTACGACATTTAGTTTCGTGCTCGAACGCAATCAAAGAGCGCACGCGGTATTCGACTTTATTACTGATGTGCTAGCGTCTAGCACATCGCGCGGAGTGGCGGGGTGAATGGGGCGGAGCTTGCGTGGAAATTATTTTAGAGTGCCTGGTCTTAACGTTCTTCAGGAACGTTATTTAATGAACCTTCGTAACAAAAATCTTAAATGTATTACAAAAACATTTTTGAAAATGTGTCCCTAATGGGAGTTACAGAAATGAAGTTGATATAGAAGTTCGTCACTCTAAGCGATGGGTAACTTGTAACTCCATCGAGCTTCATTCTCCTAGAATGTTTATTCACGTGATAGACGATAGACTATTTATCGATAGTTAATAGTAGTTAGTTAGTTGCTGAATTGTTTATTCATTCCCTGATTATTGATCATAACTTGCAACTATCCGCGGAAAAATTGTTCATCGTCTGCTCAGCACTTAAGTAAATGTTTCATCGTAACAGAAGTAAGTGTTCTGGATATTTCATCTGAACATAACACAACAAGAGACAGTATTTGTGAAAAGTTGAACGCTTGTCGTAGGTATGTCGCCGTTAAGCTAAGTGGCCATAATGTTGGAGCACGCAGCCTCCTGGTAATGACCCGGCGTCAACGCTTCCCCTACATCTGCCGTCATTTGTGGCCAAATTACGTATATTTACATGTATTTGCTTCAGGGAATATTCTCATTTTTTATGTGGTATTCAAGAAAAGGGATGTTTACTGACTTAAAAAATGTGATTCTAAATAGTCCGTCTGGTAGATTATCGAAAAATATTGAACACGTATTTTTAATCAATAACAATTGACGAAGATAAAACGCATCAAAGATTTGAGTGGGGGTTGGTGACGTCACTGACCGCAAAAAAATGTCTTACTAATGTCTTAGAGTATGACGTCACACGAGTTTTCAAAGCACTGTAACGTCTTCATTGTATGTTTACGTGAAAAAAAAAATACATTTCCAATGTTTTTTGGTAATCTACATTATGACGGACTAATTAGAATTTTTTTGTTACCTAACCCTATTGCAATTTATGTCAATTTCGAAATTATTCACTCTTGAAGGTGGCAGTCATTTTGCCGGGGCTGTGGGTTGTTCGAAGATACCATGGCCCCGGACACAAAGGGCTAAGAAGGAACACAGGTGGTTTTTAGTCAGTAGAAGTCTGACACTCCTTTCCGTTGGTGTCTTTTGGTGATTTACCACCCTCCAAAATAAAAGAACGTTTCCGTCATTTAGAAAAAAAAATAACATTGATAAGTAAGCTATGGGGCCGTAATGTACAAAGTATATTCCTTTGCTCAAACAGGTCTAAACACGGTCTGCCACTGGCTTGCTGCAAACTCGCTCACACTTAATGCAGATAAAACAAAATATATCCCTTTTTCAATCAGGAGCGTAGAAATATTTTTCCAAGACAAACCTCCCTTATTTGTTCATCAGTGTTCATTTCCTCCTTTGAATCAATGCGCCTGCTCAACTATACAATCGACTCAAAGTATTCGCTATTTGGGTGTAACTATTGATAGAGGATTGTCCTTTCATGAACACATTCACAACTTATGTAAAAGGGTGCGGAAACTAACGTATATTTTTAAACAGCTTAGACAGGTAGCAAATGGTGAAACAATTAAAATGGTATATTTTGCACTTGTCCAATCCATTTTGTCATATTGTATTACAACTTGGGGAGGTGCTGGGAAAACGAAAATGTTGGAATTAGAGAGAGCCCAAAGGTTAATTCTGAAAGTTGGCCTCTCAAAACCACGACTCTTTCCCACTGCCACACTGTATCAGGAAGCCAAGGTTTTAACAGTTAGACAAATTTACATCCTTTTTACTATTCTGAGGCAACATTCAAACCCAGCCTCCTTCGATCCTTCTAAATTAACAACGAGGAGGCACTATGCAATATGTAGCACCTTTCAATGTAAAACAGGCTTTGCCCAAAAATTTCATAATTCTCGAGGGCCCGAACTCTACAATAAATTAAATAAAGAATTAGGTATTTTTGTTCTCAATAAAACTAAATGTAAACTGATTTTGGCAAACTGGCTACTAAAACTGAACTACACAAAAACAGAAGAGCTACTAGTTATAAAGACGTAATAAGAATTAAATAATGCACCCTTTCCTATGCTATATTTCAACCATTCATCTAGTTAAATATGAACCATAACATAACATACCCTCTTAACCTTTCTATACTACACTTGCACATATACATATACGTACACACACACACACACACACACAAACGCACACATTATATTATACGCTCTTTAAGATTTTGTTATTGTGTTTTCTTTGTTTAATTTTTTATTTTTTAACAAATATAAACAATGTATAAAAACATTAATTATTTGAAAAAAAAAAATTTAAAAGTAAAATGTAAATTCATTTTTGCAACAATAAAATGTAATTAAACAGAAATTTAATTTAATAATTATTATAATTTTCATTGATTCTACTGATTTGATAAAAATGTAACTTCCATTTTTGTAATTTGAATTGTAATTTTAAACAATAATTAATTAATAATAATTAATTTTTTATTTTTTTTTAATATTGAACTGTTTTCTTTTTATTAATCAATTTTAATTATATGGATTTTATTTCGTGTTAATGTCTTCTGCCTGTAGGGGGGAGTCCCTGGTGTCCTAAAATACAAGCCACGGCTTAGTTTAGGCACCAGTCTCCCACAAATACTCATTGTAACTTTTATTATTCCATTACTAAATTCTTAGTTTTAAATTGTGTTTGTGGAAGAAAATAAACATTTTTATTATTATTATTATTATTATAATGGGTCGTCGTCGACGGCTTCCGTACATCTCTTCTCGTTTGGTACGGAATGCCATAACTGAATATTTACTAATATAAGCTGATGCCCGCAGCTTCGCCCGCGTGGAGGTCGGTCCAATCATAGTCTACTAAAACCATCGTCGAGAACCGCACTATATCCATTGGTGAAAACTTTTAGTTTACTGCGAACAGATAGACAGACGCGACAGTCTTATTTGATAATATGTGGTGATAGTGAACTGAAGTATTTGCTTCCTTAGGTTTTCAGTGAATTGTCTTACTTGTGTTTTGGATGTGGTTTCATTAGAAACTTGTTGCCTAGTAAAATGATTTCATGGATTTTCACGTTCATTTTCAAGGGTAGCTTAAATTAACATTGTAGCTAACAATGTTAATTTTAGATTTACATTGTTTATTAGATTCTAAGAAATACGGTTCTCTTCAAAATCTATATCTTGTATCTAGGAGACATGGCCTGTCACAATTTAGTCTGTGTCAAAGGTTATCTATTTAGAGACAGACGCAAGATGGATATGTTAAGGGTTAAAATATATCAAATATTCCATTATCTATTCTTTAGACCTTATCCTGCGAGACGTAACCTTGTCAACCTATGAAACAAAATACTAAGAAATGTGACGATTATAATGCTTTGACGATAACAGAAAGATATTGGTGAACATGACATTCTTAAAATAATAGATACTTGGAACGGAGGTTTTTAACACAACAAATGACTAAAACAATTAATACATTCCGAAGCATGATGGCCTCCAAATATTAATTAATAATAAATGATCTATTACACATTATCAAATAAAAACCCGCACCTGTTCATTTCAAGAAAACATCAGTACCTTCCTAAGCAAATATTAACTCAATATCAACTACCGAGAAATTTTATATTTCAGCAAACTTTACCCAACTTAATTTATTTACCGAAAGAATAAAACGAAATTCATTCAATTATACCTATAAAATGGCGGCTCCAAATGACGTCATGTTTTCCATGCTGAAAAAATATGAACCCTTTTTAGAAACAGAAAAGGGTTTAAGTGAAACCGACAGACAACAGTGATTCAGTGTTTTTGGGGTGCCACAGCATCATCAATCATGCTCTTTCATCTCGGAGCCTAATGATAAGCATCGACTAAGATATCATTATACTGTAAATTAAGTGAAAATTTAATATAACGGAGATTCTCCATTAATTCTGAGATGTGCATAAAGCTGGCTTATGTGTTTGACGAGTCACGCATCTTTGTGAGAGATCATGGATTCAATCACAGAATCTGACGTGTTTAGAATTTATATTAAAGAATGAAAATAAGCTTTCTCATCCACGTGGTATCTCTCGTTATTAAAAAGTATTCAATATTCGAGAAATCTTAATTTTATTACAAGTGTTGAAGGCAAATCTTTAAATACATAGTTGGACTTCCAAGAAAATTCACCATCTTATTAGAATTGAGATCATATTTAAGATAGCAGGAAAATCGTTTAGTCTTATATATTTTCAACATAACATAACATTAATTCTCTAACTTTCAAATATAAGTAACCTTTGTCGAAACTATATTTTCAAGCCGTTTGAGGTTGAAAGTCTGGGGACGTGGGATCCCAGTGCAATCTAAACGTCTAGATGACACTTCCAGTGACCGAAGGGCTGGCTTTTAGCCCAGACTCTAGTCTTGACTGCCACATTACCAGCTGACAGCGTTGAGGTGTGTTTTGACGCCTTTTTAAAGTTTGTTGTTATTTCGTTTAGTTATTTTAGTTTATGTCATAATTTTTAGGGTTCCGTAGTCAACATGGAACTGTCTGTCCGTCCGCACTATATCTCAAAAACTTCTAGAACTAGAAAGTTGTAATTTGGCATGAATATACAAATGAGTTACGCCGACAAAGTGCTAAAAGGAAAACTATCACAGCTAAGTAGGCTTTACAAGTTTACGAGTAATAGTCGACCAACTTAAAAAATGTAGTTGTATATTTTTTTTGTTTTTTTTGAAAGGGTATACTTCCCAGGTGGTTCCATGATCATCAAGTCAGGATCTGATGGTAGGATCCTGGAGAAATAGAGAGAAATCTACAAATTCTACGGCGGCACGTTTGGTGCAGTGGCTGAGCGATTGGACTGCTGCGCTGCGTGTCGCGGGTTCGATCCCCGCACGGAACAAGTATTTGTATGGCCTACAGATAGTTGTTTCGTGTCTGGGTATTTATGTTTGTGTGTTTAAATGTTTGTGAACGCACCCACGATACAGAAGAAATTCCTAGTGTGGACATTTAAAAAAAATATGTATTTATTTAACACTTGAAGTCATTTGAGTAGTTTTTGAAACAGTACTTAACTCCTCAATACATGGAATTTCAGCAATCCCAATCCATTTGCTATAATGCAAATGGATTGAGATTGCTGAAATTCCATGTATGTTGTTTACAACCGAACATTACATCACGCCAGTACGTTGTGAAGGGGTCAGAAAAAGTGAAAAATACAAACTTTTTAACAAAAAATAAAACCGACTTCAACAAGAATTTATACTTTGAATGTATTGTAATTTTACCCTTATGAAAAGTGACAATACAATTATTGACAAGTAAACTGAACCCAGTTTACTTGTGATTAATCGCATCACATCGAATTCCGAAGTTTTGGTCCAGTTACATCGGCGATGTCCACTCGCTCTGAGCAAAAAGAAGTTTCTGATGAGCTGCGATGCTCGTCTGATACACTGAAGTTAATCTCGTTTCGAAACGACTTTCGCCGAAAGGAAATAAGATCTTAATATTTGAAGTTTTCGGCCTTTGCCGCCATTAGGGGACGAATGTCAGCTTTGACGTCCTTAAGCTCGTTATCTAATGGATGAGCAGCTCTGATTATACTCATTTTTTTCATTAATCTACAGGTTCTATGATTCCTATTTTATAAGACGAAATTAAATATTTCGCCCTAACGCGATTTATGCCGTTTTTATCTTCATATTTTTAATGGCTCCAATTTATTTTTCTGTTAAACCTTTTACAAACCATATCACACACAACGTCTACTGCACGTTACTACAATATTTTAGTAGGTATAACGATTTCTCTAATTGCACAATAGACTAAGTATAACAATTTACGAAACTTCCTGTCAGACCACAAAAGGACAAAATTCGAAAGAAAGGGTCTGCATTTTTAACCCTTGAATACTAGAAGCTGTCGTAAAAATTATGGTGTGGAAACACCCAAAAGGTTTCTTTTAAAAGCACAGTGAACAAATAGGCAAGCTTATTTGTTAAAAAGTAGACGATTGTGGGTATTGAGTATTGTTTGTTTAATAGTGAATAATGAATTCTTGTATTATGCGTCTTATCCGTGCGTTCGACGGACCCGCGTCACGCTGCCCGGCTGGCCCGATAAACTGGCAGATTTATTACCGGTTCGGATACGCGAATACGCGGATATTCGGATATGTGCGCTGAGTGTGGATGTTGCATTATACGAGACTTAAGTGGGTGGTGACGTGAGTATTGATACTAAGGTCTCATTTTTCAGGCTTGGTTTGCAAGTTTCACGTTTATTTAATAAGTAAGGTATGAGTCATTTGTCGTTCAAATCATTGTTCAAAAAATTGAGAGATTTTTTTGTTAATATACACCTAATAAAACAGTTCCTTTAACGTTAACTTTCCACCGTTATTTTTGGCTATCTAAAATAGTTTTTTCATAGAGTAACTTCAGTGGTTATACATAACACAAAAACGATTCAGATTCCACACAACGCAATAAAATATACCATGACATAATCTTCCATTGACGTCACAACAACCACTTGAAACATCAAATAATAATATATTCACGAAAGCAACCCATCACCGTGTTTACCAACACTTCTCCACTGCCTCACAAAAACTGTCCTTGGCCAAACACCGTCAATCGAATTATAACACGACACAAGAGTAATACGATAATGCCGGAGAAGATAAAAGCGTTAGCATGCCGCAATCTCTTACGCAACTTTCGTACGTAAATCACGTAAATCATGCAAGTTGGAACAACTAACGTTCGCGTAAACACTTCAACTTTTCCATTAAAAACAATAATACAATGAGGATTTGTCGAGAGTTGTAATTGTTGCTTTAATCTTGTATTAACTTCCTCTGTAGCGTTATTAATGGTGTAGGATGCTGGCATTGCATCCAAATCTTTTAATTTTACATTTAGTTTCGGAAGTTCCCCGTTTAATATAACTTGAAACTACTGGATTTCTCTCCCTCTTCAATATTTTACAAACATGTCAATCAAGAGGTCAGTGACCACTTCACACATAGGTTGGGTCATAAAGTATGCGACGTTTTATACCTACATCAGGAGGTATTTCAGGGCAATTATGTTATAAAATTCATGCAAGCGACCGCCTTTACTCGGTCAAACGAAATATTAATAATTAAGAGCCACGACTCACGTGCTTGTTCAGGTAACGGTCTAAAGTCATTTTTAATGTAGGTGCTTAAGAAATTTTTAATAAAACGAATAAACCGCAACCTAAATCGATTTGATCTAAAGCACCCTTCAACATTAATTGGAATAGTTCCAATTTGAGTTAGGCCAATCGTCCCCAATATTACATACTGATTACAAATTAACTCTTAGATGAAATCTGGAATTGGGTGAGGTACCGAGAACTGGATAATATGGCAAATGTTTTAAAGCAAACATAACAGTAAACATGAACAGCATGTGGGAACAAACACACTAGCGGAATTGAATCCGGAATCTCCCAGCGAGATGCGATACATAAACTCCAGTAAGTAAACAGTTATAAGATACTTTTGGGACTGCGAATATTCACATACGTATACTCTACTTCCACATAGAATCAACATAGTAAGTTTTTGGGCGAATTTGTCAACTAAATTAGGTTTGAAAACCAAAAATATAAATCAAATCAAATCAAAATCATTTATTTCAAGTAGGCCAGTTACAGGCTATTTTGAATAGTCGAACAAATACTAAATTTTAATAAGCTAATAAACTAAGCTACAGTCCCACTCACAAGGCATAATAACTGTCAGTGTACTGTAGTTGCCGATTCCAAAGCGTTGGTCTCGTGAGAAGAATGGCAAGAAACTTCATGGATACTCTTTTAAATCATAATATTGTTACAAAACTCTGGTTACATCATTCATATCGAGATTGGTATATTATCATGTGAGAACGATGTAGCAAGTTGTGCACGATAAGTGTCGACAGTAAAGCCAAAACGACGATTTAAAAATAATATAATAATTCAAACAAGCCGTGGCAACTAAGAGGCTAAAATAATTGCAAACTTTCATCTGAATAATGCGAACAACAATTTGCCGACCTTGACTTCAAGAGATAATGTAAAAGTTCTGAAAGGCTTTATTCAATAAAGTACTAAACGTAACGTTTTTGAATGTAAAACTTCTATCCATTTACTTTAAAAACTTTTAACTAAACTGTTCAATGAATCATAATGAAATTCGAACTGTTCAATGATCGAAAAACTATATCTGCTCACAAGACTATGCTATTTTTATTTCTAATTATGGTATTCACTTCCTATTTAAAACATAAAAAAGTCCTTTGTTTAGCCTTGAATATCGTCAGTGATTTATACGAAAGAAAACAATAAATATTAAAGAATAGAAGAATCTTCCTCGTAGCGAGGAATCCGATATTTCCATTTGGAGGATTTGGAAGCATTCAATTTGTCTTCTCACTTACGACATTTGTTTTGTAATGTGATATACACATTGGCATACACAAATATGCCTTCGTACACACCCTCGTATACACACGTATATTAACGTATACACATACTTCACGTTTAAATATGGATGCCAGAGCTTTAACAGCACTTATGTTAAAGCTTGTTTATGCACAAAGCTAAGAGAGTTTTTAGTGCCAGGCTCGCACATGTCATCGACCTGGAACTCCGCCCAACTTTATTTTTCTCTCATGAAAATATGTTCGATCGTTTACAAAAATGTTTAAAATTTTGTATGTTGGTTCTGTAAGGATTTATGATATTTGCAAAATTGTGATACATTGAATTGACACCATTTAAGCGTGAAAATTGTCCTGTACTTTATTGCTGTGCTGCAAATAAAATAAGTTAACTAAGTCCGACCGTTTCAGCGAACTGGAACCGTTAACTATTCTGAATAAGGATTTTATTTCAAGGTTATGTGTTTTGTGGCTATTTGTCAAGTCTATAACTGCTGACACTGCACTTTATAAAAAGCTTTGACTGAAAGGGATTAAACGACGAATTTGTACATCTACCTCGTTTAACTGCTTTGTGGCACCCACGATATTATTGATGTGAAAATTGAAACGTATCAATTGAATCCTAGATTTAGTTACATCATTAGTTATAAATACAACTCTAACGTTTAAAAATAATATCCAACAAACCAAGAGCTCGCAGTTCAGTTGCAGTAACATTATTTCCTAAACAAACAACAATTCTCAGTCCACGAGCGACCTAAGTATATCATCCTCACATAAACTTTACAAAAGAGGCAATTCAGTGCGCCGTGTAAACGAAGGAGAGGTGATAACTCAGCGATAGAGCCTGAGAGGGCGGAGGTATCGATCTCCGGGAGGGAGGACCTCTGGCCAGCTTCCAAGGGAACTGACCAGCTCGCACAGATTTACCGACACTCCTGCGAGTCGTTTGGATGGAGATATTGTTTTACAGACAGTTTGAAGAGCTGCTCAGTGATTCTGATGTCCTTTCGTGTTTATTGTTATTGGCTGTGAGGATTCCAATGGGATTCGTTGGTAAAGGTTTTTGTTTTAGAATGGGGCTTGAATTATGATTGGAGATTTCGCAAACTAACATGTTATGCCGAGAGTAGGTTACATCTGAATAATTCACGACTCATACAAAGTACTGTCAAAGTAATAAACCAGAAGCAAAATAATATAGTGAGCGAACAAAAGTAAGAGATACTAGAATCTTATCTCTTCACACAAGTAGTAAGCCGTAAAAGTAAACTTTTACGACTGTTTCTAAAGAAAACAGTGACTGTTGCGGTATTTACACACAGGACAGGATAGCGGAGCGGTAAAGAAGTATTGAACTAAATAAAACATTACGATGGCGGACTGTGAGCTTTCAATCGTAAACATTAACTATAAATGGGCACAAACGTTTTTGACATGTGAAAAAGAAACAGTGCCAATGGAGCTTGATAAGTTACGACCAATATTGTGCAACACAACGATAGCAAACACAATTAACATGAACAACGAACAAAACCACAGTTCTCGTAACACTAAACCAAGCCACCAGGGCGTCAGACTAGCAAGAATATCTCGCAAACTGCGAATTCCGTCAAATTACGGAGAGGTTAATCCTGGGGCAGCAGCTGTTTGATAAAGCCCCTTGGCCATAGCTAATGTAAATTCCGCGGCTTCACCGGCGAAGAATGCCCGAGTCCTAAATAAGTACACTTCAAAGTACGTAGCGAGTGCCTTTTCCGGCACAAAGAGCCAATTACATAATACCACCCCTCACAGTTAATGACGTGATTATGTTCCGCGAAAAAATTACGCTTCTTTTTTTCAGCATGTATAGCGTTTCGGGGTTTTGTGCTCCTGAATGGTATTTTTGGAGTTATGGAATTAAATTTTGGACGATGAATGAAAATTAATTTGTTGTGGGAGGTAAAGTGATGGCGGGAAATAAATGCTGAAAGATGTGCCGCTTTATGTGATATAATTAATTCTCACAAACAACGCTCTTTAGGTAAAGTCACATAAATACCGTGAAAAAAGAAAAGATAAAGTAAGCATTCTAAAACTAGGCCATCTGTAGCACCTGCTCACATTTATGTCTAAAAGGCGTAATTTAATAAAGGTAGGTTTTCCAACAATATCGCAGTGTCTACAAATTCTAAGACACAACGGTGGGTAACCAACCTCCGACGTTTCGTAAATAAAAATCACACAAAATTGCTCAATTTTAAAGTTTCTCTTGTAAAGATTCTTTTTTCTCTTTTACAATAAGTACTACGTCTTAATTTATATTAAACGGCAAAACACCTTTATTCAGTAATTTTCAAGAAAAGTCTTTTGTACAACGGTCTATTGTAAAATGTTTGATATATTTTTGTAGAATAAAAGCAGTAGGTGTCGGCATTGTACCTACTGCATTATTGTCATGTAGGCTATGTTACTAGTTAAAACCATTCGTGTGGAGATGATTCTTCAGTTATCTTTTGAGTGCCTACTAGGCTAAGTAGAATAGATTGTCGAAAATAATAATAAATCAAATGTTTTGACCAATTCACCCGATTTCATAAATTGTTTATATTCTGTATTATTACAATTTAAGATATGTATAGGCCAAAATTGCCTGAAAATAAATAAATGTTATGTTATGTTTATTTTGCCTCCTAAGCTGTTAACATTATGTACCATCTTAAACAATCATTAGTTAACGGTTCAACGACATCTAGATAAGTGCAAAAGCGTGTTTGCAAGAACTGAAACAATATTAGAGATCCATCCAGTTTCGAATCACATCAGGGTATTTATTTGTTCGGTAAGGCCAACCTTGATCTCCTAGTTTCATCATTCCTACCTTTTATGCTTCGTCCATTATTTATCCAGCTTCATCTATTATGAACATTAATACACCTGCTCATAAATACGGCGTAGTGTCCAACTTTTTGCCTCACATTATGTAAGTGGCGAGCTTTGTGCGGCGGCTTAACGCTAACCGCCGCGTTCGTGGTTAGCTCCGACGTGAACGCACGCGTTTGCGTCCGCCGAACAAAGGGATTTCAGGCTGGAGGGCCTTTGATCTCGATCCATTAAACTGGGCTCACAAAACCGAGCAACACAAGTTTATATGTGATACACTACAATTAAGTCTTATTAGCGCTAGGCATTTACGGGGTTTTAAAGCAAAGTTTTTAAGTCAAGTTTTCAAGGACTTTCTGTTTGTTTTAATTTTAATATCTATCTGCCGTTTCAACAGCATGAGTAAATTGTAAATCTAGCAAACCGATTTAAACATGACATAGAAAATATATAGTTCCAAATGTTATTCATAAAATAGTCATTTTTGTTCACCACTGAATTAAATAAATAGTCATTTATTTTTATTAGCCTTAGCTAGCCTTACAACAGTACCTGACTAGGTACTGTTGTAAGGCTAGCACCTAAAGCACAATACACACGGAGTACAATCGCGGCTCCATTGGCATTCAGCCCGCGCCGCCATTGTGCACTAATTGTCCTAACCTCTTTGATTAATGCCCTAATCTAGGAAATAAAAGTCCAGCTCAGAAAAAACATTAATAACAAACGCCCATTTAATACATTTGCCCATTTCAATTTATCACAATTTAGCTTTATTCTTACGGCATACGGTCATAATTACATTATTCAAATGGAATTCTCCCTGTAGGCGTGTAATTATCCACTCTATAAATTAATTTGGAACGTTTTCCTATGAATTATTCAATTTCTATGGTGACCTCGAGAGTGCTCCGGGTCAATATCGGATAACAATAAGATTTCAGATGTTTTCTTTTGTTCCTCCTCACAGCTTTTCTCGTGGCTTCGCCTGGTATTGAATGTTAGGTTCTCGTAGGAAAAGTTCATAATGTTACAGCTCCCAGGCCACAAGGTCAAGTAATGATTTATCATTATCAAATATAAATGTATCTTGTACTCAAACATCACATCTTACAACTGGTATGGGGTGACCCTGTATCATGATGCCTATGTCAGAAGACCAATCGCTCTGTGGAAAATACTGGTATTTAACTAGATCCAGCCAGACTGGAACCTGAACCTAAAATAGTTGTTAAAGCCTACGTAGAATGATAACGCTGTGACTCAAAATTGATACAATATGGCCAATTTTCTAGGAAGATTTAGTTGTGATCGTTAGACCATTAATATCAATTGTGTTGTGTAAATCTAGCTATATTTAACCTAAGTCGAGAGACATAGCCTCGTTTAGAAGTGAAACTAATAATTAGCTTAAACCTAACAAGTGGCTGCCAAGGAAACTGAAAAGCGCGTGGGAAGGTAACTACATCACTATAATATTAAACTATAATTAATTAAAATGATACACTTTACACTCACAAGTATCATAGTTATAGCCCTCAGAGCTCCTTTAATGATAGGATATGTCCAATGTATATTTGAAACAATGTTTTAAAGACGTTGTACTTTTTTTTTTGTTTTTTTGGCGGGTGGAAAATCATCGAATAACCCCTCCCGCTCTTGGGCAGAGCGAAAGGGAGTGTCAGACTTCTACTGACTAAAAACCACCCATGTTCCTTCTTAGCCCTATATGTCGAGGCCGCGATAACTAGTGTACAACCCGCGGCCCAAAGACGTTGTACTTACGTCGAAGTTTATTCACAAGTATATGTATAACCGGTACCTCGTAATAAATACACTTATTTTTATATGACACTTTTTGCTAGTAGGCTTTTGGTTTTATATTTACTTCATAAAATATACTCTTATTTGTACAGAATTCGTTTTTCATTCTTATTTATTCTTTCTAATTGGTTTAATACTTTACTGTCATTTTTTAGTAAATTAGAGCATAGCAGAGGTTGTATTTATTGGATAATTGCCACGTGAACAAATAGAACTTGGTAGGTATATCACGACTTCACGAGCAAGTGGCATTAAACCGTTACAAAGCAATTCGTGAGGGCAACCATATCTATAACATTTCGTCTGGGACACCTAGAGAATGTTAATGATGTTGTTACCAAGCAAACGTTTAAAAAATTGCCAAACAAAATGAATGCTTGATGTCAACTTTTTGCTCCAGCTCCATGTCATTTATATTGAACTAAGTGTTGCCAGCGGCTTTGCCCGCTAAGTACAACTCGAAAATTTTCCCACGGGAAGACACAATCGGGATAATAACTATCCAATGTGTTAATCCAGGTTATAAACTATCAGTGTACCAAATTTTATCCAAATCCGTTTAGAAGGTTTTGCGTCAACGAGTTACAAACATCCATCCATCCATACATACATACATACTTACAAACTTTCGCGTTTATAACTTTAGTAGGATAAGTCGAGCAGCAAAAGTCGACAACCTGTAAAGGCTGACCTCAAGGGACATAATGAAAACGCAAAACTCTTTGATTATGTGTGCTTCTAAATTTTACATAATAGGGTAGTTAACAGAAAAATCTAATTAGTCCGTCAGATAGATTTCCAAAAAATATTGGACACGTTTTTTTATTTTTTCACGTAAACAAACAATGAAGACGATACAGTGCTTTGAAAACTTGAGTGACGTCATTTTCTGAGACATTAGTACAACATTCTTTAGCGATCAGTGACGTGACAACCCCCCACTCAAATTTTTGACACGTTTTATCTTCGTCAATTTTTATTGATTTGATGAAACAAAAAATACGTATCCAATATTTTTCGATAATCTAACAGACGGACTAATAGAATCTTATTTTTTTAAGTCAGTAAACAACCCTTTTGAAAAATATCTGTCATGTTATGTAGTTTCGACGAAAAACGATGGATTTAACATAACATCACGCCTGTAATCCCCACAGGGTTAGGGTTATCTAAGGGTACACCAACATTTCGCCCGTTATGTTTTTAAATCCACGTAAAATGGAGTGAGCCTATTACCATCACGCGGATAATTATCCGGATCCCTGTGGTTAATTTTAAGAAATTCCTGATGGTATATCAACACTTGGCACCATAAAGCACAAAAACAGTTCGCACGACCCAGGATTCAAACCCAGGTTGACCCTCATGACCCGCTGCGGGATGTTATAAGAGATACCGCGGCCTTGACATATAGGATTAAGAAGGAACATGGGTGGTTTTTAGTCAGTAGAAGTCTGACACTCCCTTTCGCTCTGCCCAAAAGCTGGAGGGGTTATTTGATAATTTCCCAACTCCCAAAAAAAAAAGGTTGACCCTCATGCTCCGCGCGATCACCAAGGCAGCTGATAGAAATACATCTACATGTATTTTCCTTTTTAACGCTCTGTAATTCACTAGTTTAATATAATTTCATGAGCTCAAGATGTGGGTATTAATTCCGAGCTCCGAATATATAAACGTTCCATCATATGAAGCGTCTCCTCGTATTGTTACCTACCAACATAACATAGGTATATTCTAACTTATGCATGACTTAAGATCTGCGTAGTCGGCTTAATAACTTTAGTCTGGATCAGACGCTTAGACTTTACGCCGACACTAATTGTGTAATCGCAACCGAAAGGAGATAACGTTCGTGTGTGCGCAAAAGAAAATAAGAATTGTTCCTACACGTTCTGCAAAATTATCTGAAAATTGACTTAAATACACAAAATATGGCTCAGTCTATCTGCTTATGACCTAACACTACTACGTTTCGAAATTTCAATAAAGTTGCACGTTCAAGTTGTAGCTGGATTATTGGAAAAATTAAGATAACCTACAGGCGTAGGCCGTAATGCATAGAAAAGCGTTGTGTAGCAGATCATGCTTAGATATTAATTTCTCTTAATCATGACTTCATTCACCAGCCTTTTAGGGTTTTTTAATTCGTATAAGAGTTAATGATTTCAGTATGTACCTATACCTAACTAGTAGACTGAGTCAGTTAGGAAAACAGTATACAATACGTAAAAGTTATTGTTAAAATACCTATCTGAAATATTATTTGAGCACACACAATAATTCCAAACAGAATCTTTAAATCAATCAAGTGTATGAATATTATTGTATGAACGACGTTTTTCCGCGGAACAACAATTTCCATGACAAACGACAATTTAACAATATTCCATCAGGCAACACCGATTTTATTTCACGTGTACGGAGCTAATGCCCAATATTTTGATAAATATTTCGTATAATTTTTGTAATAATAAAATTTTGAAACACGTTAAGTTGCAAAAGAAAATTGAAGTCAAATTATTAATATCAAATTGATTAATATTGGTAAAAATATATTTGAGAGACTACCTAACACAATAAAAGCATGAACTGCCGTAAACAGAGATATTTAATGATTACTTAAGCCGGCCATTAGTAAAGATTTGATTTGATACAAAACCTTCGCGAAACTATCAAACACTTTACTAAGTGATGGCTTAAGTCACCATTAAAACTCTCTGAGTGCGGCAGTAAGAGATTCCAACCCATTAAAAAAAGACTCCAAAAGTCTTAAATTCAAAAAGGAAGTATTTTTTTTCAATAATACGTTTATTCCTCAGTTATATGCTTTATATTGTTCACGAGATCGTCGTTAAACATACAACATAACATTTCTACTGTTTACATACTTGTCTACAACATCTTTAACAATATTCCAGCCTTTTCTCAGAACTATGGAACTCAATCTTTCTTTTGCTCTAATTAAGTATAATTTACCTGAAAAACTACCTCCATATTCCCTCAGATCTTCGTTTATCCAACAAGGAAGCCATTACGATAGAAACATACATTTATATACATATTACAGGAGGTAAACAGTAAGTAAATACTCGTATTTACTTCTATAAAGATAATAAAAATAACATTTCATTCGGTAAACTATTCTAGATAAACATATTATAAGTGGATGGGGCTGCCGGCATGTTTGCGAGATCTTAAAAAAAATCCCAGAGGGTAGGCAGACATAATTGATCGTGTGTCAGTTAGTGTGTAGAGAAATGTACTGAGTTGCTGAAATATTAAGTGTTTAGTGCTCAGATGAAGAATAATGTACCTAAATTATGTAACAAGACTTATGACGTAAAGGGTTTTAGTAGCACAAGTAAATGCGATATTTTGACGAGCTTTTTACATGACATTGTGTTTGTACTTATGTATAAAGAAGTACTTTTACCCGGAGTTTTCCTCTCGTGAATGTCGAAAATAATTTCACAGGAAAACATGCTACCGGGGTAAAAAGTATCTTATTTCGTAACACAGGTCAGGTTCACGTGTGCCAAAATTGAAATCTGTTCAGCCGTTAAGGCACGAAAAGGTAACAGACAGTTACTGTCGGATTTATAATATTTGTATCATATAGATAGTTGTGATTAGTTCAGGTGTGTCTTACTTTGACTGGCCTGTTGGTCTAGTGGTTAGTGACCCTAACTGCTATGCCGGAGGTCGTGGGTTCGATTCCCACCCAGGACAAATGTTTGTGTGATGAGCACGATCATTTGTTCTGTGTCTGGGTGTAATTTATCTAAAATATGTATGTATTTAGAAATATATAAGTATGTTTATCAGTTGTCTAGTACCCATAACACAAGCTCTGCTTAGCTTGGGACTAGATGGCGTTGTGTGATAGTTGTGGAACATTATTATTATTAGTATTAATTCTATGATTTTAGTCTTGTTAAAGGTTTGTTTTTATAAAAACGTCAGATTAAAGTTTATATTTCAAATAAAATAGACTTACACGCGTTGTTTCTAACCCATATTTGTGCTATTTGTTGTTTTATTTATTTCGGGAATTTTACTCGACTTTTCCATGTATTTAATGTGGCACTGAATATTAACGAAAATGTTTTTAAATTACATTTGCTTCCTGAAAATCAAATGGTTTTGGTCAATTCATTTACAGTTTATATATAAACTTTTATTAATATGATTTTTGTAGTTGCAAAATAACAGTAACAGTGATATTAACAAATAGCCCGTGATTTCACCCGCTTAGTTAGATATTGTTTCACGAAAACATACTACCGGGAATCCAAAATATACCATTTCCTAAACCACACGATAATTAATGTTGTGAAAAGGTCACAACTCTTAATTTACATACCTATGACACTTTCTATCACCCTCTTGCACAACACAGCAATTATCCACGCTCACCACCCATAAACTATAGAATCAACATCGTTACGAATTAAAGAACGTCACCCCTTGATACCTAAATCAACCCCTGGAATTTTACGCAAATTAAAGTTCTGGAAGCACAAATTATCTCCCCCCTGGGGTGCAAACAAACAGATATAAAGTATAACGAAGCATTATAATTGAAATTCTACTTGGGGGTGTTAATTTTTAGCTGGCAATAAAGTAGAGTTGCATTGACAATGTTTTGAAGGGGAGAGTAAGTGGTAACAATGATAACTTATTATAATGATACTAAGTTTTATTCGATTTTACTCACATGTTTTGAATATTAGATATGACTCACTCGAACATACTGTCAAGATAAAAGCACCCATTTCTTAAACCAGGACTCCCATTAGACAGACGACAACAGGCCGTGTCCGAGTATGGAATAATAGTTTGTAGATTATTCATAAAAAACAATTATTAACAACAACGATTTATTTACAAATAAAACGACAAAAAAGGGACGCTTCTGAAATACCTATCCATTTTAGCTGGCCTTGTCATTTAAATGTCAAGGAAGTGGGTGGGGAAGATTACATTTTGTGGCATATTCTTAGGGTTCCGCACCCGAAGGGTGACCAATTGGACCCTTATACTAAGCCTCCACTGTCCACCCGGCCGTCCGTCCGTACGTCTATCTCTCAGCGGGCTATATCTCATGACCCGTAATAGGTACTTATAAAGGGTGTGAAAGTCTTTAACGTGAAAGGGTGTGAAAGTTTTTTAGTCCTTAACGCACTGTTCTCCCCACCATTGCGATAATTTTTTAGTTCTAGACCATAACTAGGGGGTCCTAGTTACGGAGATATTGGGTGGCACATTCATCATCATCAGCGTATAATGTTTCCACTGCAGGGACTCAGGCCTCCTTTCTAGGAGAGGGATGGGCTATAATCCACCACGCGGGCCCAGTGCGGGTTGGCAGTTGTCACATGTCTTCGATTTTTTTGGTTCTAAGACATGCCGGCCTCCTTACGATGTTTTCCATCACCGTTTTGAGAGCAGCGGCGATGAAACAAATTACACAAAGTAATGCGCCTGCCTGGGTTTGAACCCACGCTCCTGAGGCATATTGCCGCATTACGAATATAAAATAAAAATGTGTCTACTATTACGATGGTATGGAACTCTTCACGCACCAGTCCGACTCGTGTTTGGCTGGTTTTATCGATATTACACAAGTATAGTACACGTGTAGGTGGTAAAGGACAAATCCCCCCCCCTTTCTTTTTTGGGGGGTCGTCCTATTCCTTTTCGCACCGATCGCATGAATCTTTGAAACTCCATATTAATCTAAATTATAATTATCAATCTACTACCTGCCTTTTTCAACAGCATGATGTTTGGTTCAGCTTCCAGTATATCGATGTAAGCCGAACACCTGTACTAAACATGAAACGTCCACCTATCGTACCTTCACAACCCAGTTATTGGGTATCGGAATATCCTTCAGTAAGACTGCTTATCAAACAGACTTCTGAGTCTGACTGAATTGTGAGTCGTAGATCTTTGAAAGTAGTTACGGGCGTAACTACTTTCAAAGATCTACGACTCACAATTATTAAATAATAAAGTAAAAAATATTTTACTATTTCAATTTGTGAATGAGAGAACCATGTTGGTCTTTCTTAAATTTTAACGTTTGTCTGGCAGTTTGAGTACTATAAGCAACCTACCCAAGTGTCCTTTCTTTGGTATTGTTCTTCGTGACGTTGAGCTCCTTGAGTTATAAGTCGAGCTCCACGATAACTGACGAATGCTTGCACTTACTGGACGGGTCCACTCAAATGTGTGTGGTGTTTTCTTCAAAAGACCATCTCAGACACTAATCTGCATAGTCTTCATATGGGTATTGAACAAAGATTATGTCTGGACCATGAACTTATTGTTAAGCCAAACCATTTTAAAAGATTAAAAGAGTAACCTTTGGAGTTTCTTGCCGGTTCTTCTCCTTAGGAATCGAATGCGCCGAACCGTGCACCTTTTTGTTGACGTTTTACAAGTGCCCATGTAGGCCTATGTGAAATAAAATATGTAGATTTGATTTGATAGTATTACGCTACTATAATTATCTAAAATACCAAATAAAACAAAAGAGAATAACTATATATACATTAGTAAATACTGAATCAAACAAGAGATACATCGTCTCAAAAACAGCATCTCCCAATATCTAACAGACAATACTCGATGTTTGGACAAACATTTGAGCAAATATCTTGGACAAACACACTGAAACACAAACACTGACCGAGAGGTTTATCTCTCACATCTGTCACTTGTCGGCTGAAAGGTTACCGACTAACACACACCAACACAGGCTAACAGTATGGATTGCTGGGGTTATTGAGTGGGGTAAATAACTTGGAATATAGCCTTCACGAAAAGATGAATGTAGAAATAACCTGTACCTTCACAAATGAAAGATCTTTGAACTTTATACTAGTACTTAATGAGGTCTGTATGCAGAAATTCGATTCAATAAATGGGTCTCAAAGGACCAAAAGCTCAGATTTCATCAGAGGATAACAAGCGCGCCATTTTGTTACAAAATTCATATCAAGGAAGCGGTGACTTCGTAAATATTAGAAACTTTGTAATAGTCAATTTATTAACTGTTTAATTATATCAACTTTCGAAACAACTTTTAACTAGAATAACTTTAACTGCTCAACCAGTTAGGGATAACAATGTTGAAATAGACAAAGTTTATCGCAATACAACTTTACAAAAACAGCATTAATATTCTAAATACCTAAAACAACAAAGCTAGTTATCAGGCTCGCCCTAATCCAGCCCGTATTCATAGCTGCTCCCGTCGAGAATAACGCGTATTCATAGTCCTGACAAGACTGGAATATATTTACTTATTTAGCGCGATTCATTGTGTAAAGCTGAAATGTAATTTTTCCACGTCTGCGTATCAAATGGTAGATCGCTTTATGACTAAACTGTTTGTCTAGCTGTAGGTGGAATAAATTCCAGGTCAGGACTTTATATGTTCGGTGCTTGCGATAAATCTTGGTGACGAAAACAGTGGTTTACATAAATCTCATAAACTTACTCGTGCGCGTCTTAATCGTGGTCAAAACATGTTCAAATGGTATTGTTTTATTTTCGCTGACAATAATTCTTTATAGATAAAATGTCACAAGCCAAGATCTTGTTAAGTAACTACTTCCGAAAGTTAATTATCTAGATTACCCGTCAAAGGAATTACATAATATATCAAAGGAATTACATAATATAACAATACGCCTGTAGTCCGCAGAAGGTTTGACAGAAGTGTTAGTACATATCCAATGTATAACATAGTACACCCTTATCTCGCCAAATGTGCATTTACCCACGTTGTAGGTGTATTGCCGTCAACTGATCACACATTTAGAAGTTTCTGGGTTGCCCTGAAATTACCTTGCTTAAGCTGGGAATCAAATCCAAAACCAGAAGAAGAAAAGAAGAAGAAGAAGAGAAGAGAAGAGCTCGGCACCACTAAACCTATGAGACAAAATTATATTAAAACTAACTTTTCATTGCTCTAGTAGACTGAAAAATAGAAATTCTAGTTACAATTTAATCTTTCTTCGACAGTTTGTAAGGAATTTTAATTTTCTTCAGTAAGTGTCTAAGTTCTAGAAATCTAGACCTTCTTTCTGTGTAAATTCGGAGAAAAATACTCCGTAATTTCCGACTCTTAGCTACGAGTGATCATCTTCAAAGAAATGTCATTAAAATGCTCTTAATGGCAACAGTTCTATCCTGAAATGTTTGCTCCTTGTAAGTAAGTGGACTTTACCTAGGTAGGTACTCGAAAACTTAGTATGCGGCGTTTTTCATGCAAATGCATACACTTATAATATACTCTGCAGTAGTAGTAGAGTTCAAAGGTGATTTTCTCTTAGAATAGCGATAGTTAGGCCAATATCACAATAGTAATCGCAGGTTTTCAAAATACTCGCAGAACAAAAAATTACAATTAAATGCATAAGTAGAAAATCACTTTAAAAACCGACCAAGTGGCACAATGACACAACAACAGACAATGTAGGGTTCCGCAGTTGCCCATCAAAATATGTAAACCTACTAAACTGATTAACCACCCGGCCTTCCTGCCTCCGAACGATGATTTTTATTGTAAAAATAAAACAAACTTACATTTGCAGTTTTGAAACCTGCGCTCCCGGAATACATTATGTATAGGAAAATATTTCATACAACTACATTTTATAAGTTGGTCGACTATTACTCGTAAATTTGTAAAGCCTACTTAGCTGTGATAGTTTTCCATTTATTTTCGTTATATTATGCCACTACCATGAACTTTTTCACATATTCAAACACAACCCGTATGAGTGGTTTAGGTTGGCACACTTGAGTCTAATTTTTTAAAGACCTATCCAACGATATCCCACACAATGGACATTGCGAGAAAAAAATCATCCCCACTTTAATGTGTACTGGGGATAACTACCCTAAAAAAAAGCAATATTTTACTTTAGCACTTTGTCGGCGTTACTCATTTGTATATCCATGCCAAATTACAGCTTTCTAGTACTAAGAATCTTTGAGATATAGTGCGGACGGACGGACAGACAGACGGACATAGCGAAACTATAAGGGTTCCATATTGACTACGGAACCCTAAAAAGTGGTTAAGTCTGTTAGCTAGCTCTTGTTGTTACTATGAAACAGTATCGTGTTCTGCTCTGTGAATAACGGAATCCTTTGTTTCAAAATTGTATATTTCATATTTTGCTTGTTCAGAAGAACAACAATACGTTTCAGGTTAAAATTTTGAGGAAAACAGATAATAAAACACAGTGTTGCTGTTTATCGATGATATTGGGTGTAGAAATCGATCGTTTAGTATCGTATTTAAAGTTCGATTCCCAGAGAAGGGAAAGGTTAAATTCTTTGTACATTTTCAACCACGAAACCAACCTGTTTCGTAGAAATATCCCGATATGTAATACTTAGTTACAATTAACCAGCTAAGCAGCATTTAGAACCTTTTTTCTCATGAAACTGTATATTGATATCACCGTTAAAATGACGCACCGTTTGCCGTTTTATATACGTCATTATACTTCGATACCACTATATTATTAAATATCATTCGTTTGTATAGAGATACGTATAATGAAATACCCATAGATTAATATGATTATTAATTCATCATTTTGCATTTATAAAATAGTACTGATAATAATCTGCGTAAAATTGTACAATACCTGATATTTGTGGCTGAAACGAGTTGACTATAAACTCTCGTTTCAGAATATTCTATTTTGACGGCACGGTTGGCGCCGTGGCTAAGCGATTGGACTGCTGCGCTGCATGTTGCGGGTTCGATCCCCGCACGGAACAAATATTTGAATGGCCTACAGATAGGTAGATGTTTCGGGTCTGGGTGTGATTGTGTATGTGAGTTTAAATGTTTGTAACGCACCCACAACACAGGAGAAATTCCTGGGGTGGGGCAACTATTTAAAATTATATATACATCTGTTACTGAATCTGTATCGGGAACGGATTCGGATTAAATGTAACTTTTTTCTTAGGACTAGTAGAAAACATTCTGTTGTTCCCGCGAATGATCACTTTACAGGCGTGTCGGATTGCCTCACTTTTGGTGACCGAGAAACAAATACTTCTACGGAACAAAAAATGCTTGTCAACAAAATATTTCGCTCTTATCGTGAGTGGATTGTTTGCTACTTGTTGTATAATTTTGTGTTTAGTAACATAACTCGGTAGAACAGTCTTAATGACGCGATCATGTCTGTTCAAACAAAAGCTTATTCAAGTTCCACATCCAACAACTAAATCGGTAACAATAAACAAAACAAAATTAATGCGCCGCCCATAATTATAATGCGGTACGCAAGTGAAGCTTCAGGGTGCTTGAATATTCATCAGATCATTATCATAAGCAAATACCCCGGGTTGTTGCCTGTTTTCCTGTACCCCAGTATACCCCAATGTGCCCCGCTATGGGAAAAATATTTCGAGGGCAGGGTCGCGATGTTAAGGGTGTTTATAGCGTTATTCAGAAGATTTTGCTGATTAGTAATGCTTAATGAGGCGTCAATAAGAGATTCACAGGGGGATTTTGCATAAATGCTTAGTGTTCATGAATATTATGTTGTCTGATATTAAGTTAATGAGTGGGTGTCGTGGCGCGACTTGCGAGGGGTCAATGTCCGTCTGCGGAGATCGGAGTAATCTCCATACGTGGACAACTGATCAAATGAGGATTCGACAACTACATATTCTGGGATAATTATTATTCGTTATGATAATGGTGGTTAATGGAATACTATAGCTTTATTTTGGTTACCTTCTATTAATTTATCAACAAATGTGTTGTTATATTCTTCTACTTAAACCAAACCCCCACATAACCATTCGCCGTGTGCTAAAGAGAGTATTTCACACAGAAAATAGTAAGGGACGTCTTGAAAAATCTGTCCAAAAATAATGAAGACAGAAATATATTCAAGCATGCATAAAGATCTCTCGAAAGCGTAGTGTACCGTTAAAATGCTGGTTCGGCAGACAAGCAGGCTCTGCGGCGGCTAGGGGTACACAATAATTATGCGCGACCACTAACACCAGACTTATTATTCCTTTACATTTATTCACCAACATAGCAGCATTTCAGAAATATTGCTTCAAATTCTCTCTGCTAAGATGTTATAATAAATTTATTTCGCTGCGAGGACTGAACGGCCGTAAATTATAATTTTGACAAATTAAAAATGGCAGTGTAGACGCTATTTGTAAATGAATTTAAACTTGTCTATTTTGACTATTCGCAATATTTCAATTATAATAAAAGCAACTTAATAATTTAGTTCTGTAAATTGTGAAATAAAAATACTACTAATTGAAATTTAGTGAGGGAATTTGTAGAATTGCCTGTAAAACGATATTTGTTTATTTAGTGTTTCTATAAAGTACAAAAATTTACTAAACGGTATTTTTTAATCTATTATGATCAGTTTTAAATCACTGTAATTTTTAACATGAATGCAATGCTATCTATGTAGTTAAATCAATAATAATTTAACTACATAGATAGCAGTTGCTATCTATTTATAACAACAGGCTCATAATTATGAGGCTTGTCCTTTTATTGTTCATCGAGTAACTGTTGCTTTTGAGAATCTGCCATCTTTGATTAAACCAAGAGCTGAACCTGCAGGCAATGACGAATCAGTAGAATAAAAAAGTAGTTAAAAAACTAAAAAACACGACTGAAAAAACTAAATTTATCAAACAAAACTTGGAAGCAGGCGGGGTCCATTCTATTTTAATTTCATAATTTAATATTCAAATGAACCCCGACTGCTTCCAAGTTTTGTTTAATTTAAAATGTGTATTATTTTTTGCATTTCAGTTTTTTTCGTCGGGTTTTTTAGTTTTTTAACTACTTTTTTTATTTACAACTTTTTAGTTCTTTTGTGTTAGTTGTTACTCTTCATTTTGATTCCCTACCCGATGGTAACGTTTTTTTTTTTAATCCGCGATTTGGTCCCCAAATCAGCAAATTTCTTTGTTTTTTTTTTTTTTAATTTTAATGTAGCCAGTGACACTCGCGCCATAAAGACGAATCAGACGACGTATATTTTATTGAAGTCCCTTATCCGTTTAGGAGTTATGAGGGAATAAGAAAAATAACCCTCCTTTTGGGCTTCACCACAGTCGGGAAAAAAATACCAAAACGAATTTATCAACAACATCTAAAAGCATACCTATATCAAAATATAGCCTTGTCTTTTGCAGCTCCAACACATCCTTTCTTTCCTCAGCCGCTGTTGGGAGCGGAAGGCGTGGAGCGAGCCGAGCGAGCGGAAGGCAACCGTCGCGCAATTATCGCGACAATTAGTCGTGCGCAGCGCGGTTATTACACGACCTCACGCTTAATTGCGATAGATATCGCGGAGGCACAAAAATGTAAGGATTTCGAGAATATAATAATGATAAATACAGAAAAGGCAACTGAGATTTATCAAATACTATTGGAATAGGAAAGTTTTGAGAAAAACTGCAAATGCAATCTTTCTATCAGAAACAAAGCAGAATATATTTATTTTCAAATACCAGTCTATAAAGCTTGGGCAGTATAGTCGGTATTTAGTTTGTTTTTAGAAATTTGCCAGGAATTGTCCATCAATTCTTCCAGGTATTTTAGTTTAATAATCCTACTCTCAAAGGTGCTGTTGGAATTCCATTACAATATCAAAAGAATTCCTAGTCTATGAAGCTGAATTCCAGTTCAATTCAACATGGAGTAGGACATAAATAAACCATTAGTAATATGAAAACAGCTAGACTGAACTAGTCGTAACTCACTCCTTTGAGCAAGTGGCCGGGTAACTGGCGATCTTAGGAAATTGACTTGCAATATACAGGACAAACTGCTACAGAACTGCAAGAGCATTATTAAAGGATATTTGATACATTCTTGTGGGTCTGTTTGACTTGAAATAGTGTGAGATTACTTTTTAATAATTATTATGATATTTTAATATTATCCACACTAATATTATAAAGGCGATAGTTTGTGAGTGTGTATGTTTGTTACTCTTTCACCCAGAAACTACTAAACGGTTTTGGACATAATTTGGTACACAGATAGTTTATAACCTGGATTAACACATAGGATAGTCTTTATCCCGATTTTATCTTTCCGTGGGATAATTTTCGAGTTGTAGCGGGCGAAACCGCTGGCAACAGCTACTGTTAAGGTAAAACGTACATTTTGTACCTATACATTGTGAATATAATATGGGTACTTACCAAGACCTGCACATACTTAGTTACTAATCGATGTAAATCAATAAGTTATGTCAACGCTAAAAATAAGATGTGTAATAATTATGTTTTGTTGTTTATAAAGGTGACATACTTAGCCTATGTAACAAAGTAAATCCTGACTTGTGTACGAATAGAATAAGATCATTTGTAAGCAGATTTTATTAAGTTATATTTAAATATCCTATTCTTTAAATATCCTATTATATCCTTGAAAAATCAAATCAAATCAAGTGTAAGATTGCGGAATTACGGTAATCTATTTTGCATGATTGCGTGATGCGTGGATAGAGACACTCTATATTGTGCCGATATGAGAGAAGAAGGTTTTTTTATTTATCCATATTGTAATTTGGTTTATAATAGTATCACGTCATAGAAAAATTAGGATATGTGCCAGAAATTCCTAAAATCACGGTAAATATCAGAAACTCCGTTTTTCTCCATGACAAGTTTTAATGAGCCCCGCTTTGCAAAATCTCTGATATTCTCTTTCTGAAATATAATAGTTTTTCAGATGTGTGTATCCCTGGCGTTTTCCTATAATTATGTACATGCGCCTATACTCTTGACATTTAGAACGTTAACGCGATTAATGTCTATTATCTCATCTATGAAATATTTTCAATACAACCGATAAATACTTCGCAAAAGTTACGATGACCTTTCCGACATGAAACATTTTTTGTGGCCTTTGGTAAAAAAACATATCATTTGACATCTATTTTTGTGCATCGGAAGCGTCCATCTCACAGTTTTGATTGAGGGAAATTGAATCTAACCTGACCTCGTCAACCACACGGAAATAATTTTTCGGAGAGGATATTGTCAATTATATCTTATACGGTAAAAAATATTGTCTGCTGATATAAGAATTTTGACTTAAGGTAAGGTAAGGATTACAGGCAGGGTTAAAAGCCAGCTCAAAGGAAATAGAGGTGCCTATGCTCAAGTTTACTTTGCTGCACCTACGTAAGAGTTTACAATAGTTACATTGTGTTGGATCGGGTAAACCCAAGTTACCGACATCGTGAAAATAGTGGTAACCTCAACAATTTGCAACTTCCTCGTATTTTTGAACATTCACCTACATTTGAAAGTTGCATGTACAACTTGTGAATTATTGTAAAGTTTGAATACGAACACATGCATACGCTGTATTTATATTTAAAGGAAAAAAGTTTATATCAATCTACGAAATAGCACTACTGAAAAAAGACAACCCGCTTTTGGAGGATATCTAAAACTTTGTAAGCGTACTTGATGTATAGAACAAACAGATAATAACGAGCTACCATGTATTCTGTTTAATATTTTGACATTTTAGCGGTCGACATTATCCTGGAACTTCTAATTCACGAAGCCAATAATTCATTTCCAAAATAGAACGTTCACGATACTCCAATTCCCAAAAACAAATAATGCTGATAAATGTAGAATTTCAGCGTAAACAGGTCACGAACAAATTAAGTATTACCAAACTAATGTGGTAATGGCCACATTATTCGCAGAACTGATACTAAATTGGATGGGGCTGAAATGTTCTGGAGTGGATACAGGATACCGGAGGGTACAAAGTTGGTGGGCCTTCCACAAGGTGGGATGTATAGCACCGACACAAGCTACCGATCCGTTGTCAACTGTCAATCTTGTTGACAGTCAAAGAAATACAATATTGAAAATATGAATATTGAAGTGATCCTTCAATGAAAACTTACCGTTCTGTTTCCCAGATTCCTGACCCGGCAGCTGAGGTAAGCGGACTTGCCAACAAGCGCAGTGACGTTGCGCGGAGTGGCCGCGTCGAAGGATGGCGCCAGGCGAGCGCCCGCGCCGCCAGCTGGCAGAGAGTTCACCGACCCCGCCCCGCCCGCGACGTCGCATGCACCTGGGGGAGGAAATTAAATCTTTCAGTTTCTGGGTCTAAAGCAAATAATCACAATAAATAAAGTATTTATACCTATGTAAAGTCAAAAAAAGGAAAAACTAATAATCTTTAGGTGAATGGTATAGTCTTGCTTGATTCCTAGATCTGCCTAGCGTTTTACCACTATAATGGGTCGGCTATCAGTCTTACTGGATGCAGCTCAATAGAATTCATGTATTTTACGTGCTGAAGAATTGCTTTTTGTTTCACTAGAATTTTACAGGAATGTCTCAGGTTATCGTGCCACTACGTTCGTAGACGTTAATCTCCGTAACTACCCAAGAGATATTTTTTTTAAAACATTGTCCCATACTACGAGTTTCTTCTGTATCGTGGGTGCGTTCAAAAACATTTAAACTCACATACACAAATACCCATACCCGGAACAACTATCTGTAGGTCATACAAATATTTGTTCCGTGCGGGGATCGAACCCGCGACACGCAGCGCAGCAGTCCATTGCTTGAGCCACTGCGCCAACCGTGCCGTCAATTTTAAGGAATGTGTATTAGTTTCAGCTTAAAATACAGAATAGTTTTGAACCCGATAGATAGGTGGCGCCGTGCTAAGCAAGGGTGGGTCTAAGGGGTGGGTAGTAAGGACATAACATCAATAACAAACATACGTATCTCAAATCTTAAGTATTAGATATAACCCACACTACACAACGGTTATTGAACGTTTCATTCGTTCGCTATCACCATAGAAACACGTGTAACATCATCATAAAGTCATCCAGCATCCGTGAACTTTACGAGCGAATAAAATCCGCGCGGCTCCATTGTGACAAGAGTATTTGTGCGAGACAAAGATGGCGTCCATTGTACTACACATTCATTAAACTATGTTCAGACTATCTGCCTTTGTTCTAGACGGATTTTATTTTACGATTTTTATAAGGAAGAAAAATATTATTGGAGAGAACGGATTTGGTTTTATAATTCGGTGTTTGGTTATTGGCCTTTTTTGGGGAGTGAGTATTTTTCTTGCACAATGACGACTGTGATAAAAGTCGTAAAGAAAGTTTGAGTATGCATGGAGATGTCTATAAGAGTAGAGGACGACCAGAGAAACAATGGATGGACTGTATGAAGAATCATGGCGCTAGAAAAAAGGGGACTGCTGACTGACATGATATATATGAAAGTACAAGGCATGCTGATTCGACTTTGAATAAATGAATATGTATAATAAAAATAATGATAATGTTTTCTATTCTCGTAACAATAGCAACCTGTGTGGGTGTCTAAACTTTCTTTTTAGTCTACGGTTAAGTAATAAGCTTAACTTCATGGAAAATAATAATTCATTTTTACACCGACTATAATAATATATCAAAGCAGTTGAGATTCCTAATCTTTCCTATTAAGGGCAAACTATAAACTTTCCTAAGTGATTCTTTGTCTGGCAGAAATTGCTTTTAGCGATTAGACCGACCGACCTTTTGCACCGTATCTCATTTATGTAAATTCATGATGTACTTTCTCAGTGTCTATCTCTATCTTTATGAAAAGCCAGAAGTGGTAGATAAAGTGATATTCTATCAGCGGTTACTATGATAAGAATGGCAAAAATGTGTTGACTTATGCCATTCCTGCAGAAAAGACTGCCACTTCATTCTAAGCTTTCTGAACTATAGAATACAGTATTATTTATCCAAATAGGTAATCTATCTATACAAAATCAAAATTGGCTTCCAAACTGTCAAGCTAAAACAAAGCTTTCGAAATAGCCTAGGAGAGAAATAGCCAGCAAAGTTATTGTCTGTTCGGCACAAGCATCGTAATGCATCGGAGACTGAACGGCTCGAACAGGCACGAACGGGCACGGATGTCAACGAGGAAATCATTCCGCTTAGCTAGCCGCCGTGCCGGCTAAATACTTGATTGATGCGCACTAACCTAGCTATTTGAATACCACAGAGTAGGTAGGAGACAGAAAGCTTTCCTCTCGGATCTAAATTTCGACAGTCAAAAGTGTATTCTAAGTTATGGTCCAAAAAAATAAAAGGGACCAAATATTTTAGCGAGGATTTTGCGCAATGAAAGGCTTATATTAGGGAAAAAGAAATAAGAGGATAATTTTAATGGCAAAATACAAACAAAAAACTCATGAAGTACAAAAATTTAAATCTTACTTGTACTCTACTTAGAAGAATTGCTCTTGTCATAATTGTGACAAGAAAGATAACGTCACCCCGTTATAATAATTAGCGAGTCCTAATTAAGCTAGCAAGGTTGACAAGTCGGAAAATTACTTGTGTAAACATATTTAATTACGCACACATAACACGTGTTCTTTTACTTTAAAACATGACGAGTATATAATAATAATTATGATTGTTGCGCTATTTGCTTAACTTCTTGAAAAATTCCGTTCAATGAAAGACTATAATTAAATCAAAGAAAATGTCCATTAAGTCCGTCTTATGTGCTTGAAGTAAAAAAGGGCTTAACCACAATATTTGTAAGTACCATCACCAAATATTGTTGGGATCTTATACATATGTATACACAGCACTGAATTAATGGGAACCTATCATTGAACAAGACAATTTGACTTTGCTATAGCACTCTAGGTGAAATGCAACGTCAAACATACGCTAATTGGTCGTGTCCTACGAGCAGGTAGATAACGTATAGACACCTAGGAGACCACTCCTAGGTGTCTATACGTTATCTACCTGCTCCGTGTAACGCAAACATGTATTGTATACATTGGTACGTATACATGTTACATTTGATGTAAAACGGTCACATCAAATGTAACATGCATACGTTGGTCTCGTTGCTGTTAAGCATGAAATCGCAATAAGCATCGATTTTCTGGCAGCAATTTCTGCCCAGATTTGTGCCCAGTTGTTGGCAATAGGCACCGAGTTTGTGGAACCAATTGCCTTCAAACATGGGCTTACTATAGACACGACCCAATCAAGTCCTTTGGGCACTAAAATTCAAATTTTAAATAACGTCAAGAAATATTATGTATGGTTCGAGGTGGTCGTTTCCTAAGGAATAGCACCGACAAGAATGTCTCTGGTTGGAAGTTGTTAAATATTATTGTTAGTAATGCTTCTGTACTAACACACTCTGTGTTGTGATGGAACTGCGCATCCGGGCTAATTCCGAGATAGATCTGAAACTCCGTTGCGGCGTGATTTCCATGATTGATATGCGTTTTAACGATATTAAGGAGCCCGTATTAATGATCCCTCTGATTGTTTTGATTAATTATCATGTTTGCATTATTATTGTGTGTTAGGGTCTAATACACTTCGTTAATTCAATTTGGAAAATTATTATTAAGTAAATACGGACACTGTATAAAACAGGATTTTCAACACTCTTGCTCATAACATGGCTCTTCACTGCAACTACGCGCATTTACGCCTGTAATCATAGTGTGACTTTTCATTGTTATTATTCACAAGTGAGTTATTATAGGTTCTTTTTTATTGATTGAGTTGCTTTTCTCAAACAAGTTTCGTTTTGATAGACAAAAAAGATTACCTATTGCTTACTCATTTCATCCAACTTCGTATTTAATTAAATAGATAATCAGAATTAAACTGGTAAAAAAAAAGTAGTAAATATAATAAAATAAAATCAAAAAATTAAAAAAAAAATTAAAATCAAAATAAAAGAACAAAAAAGATAGAATTAGATATAATTACTTGCACAAATAAAACTTGCACTGTGTAATCAATCAACCAAAACAAAAAGGGGAATTTTAGAACGATTGAATAAAAAAAAACTTAGCGACTGCTGATGAGATACTGATAGAATAACTCGAACGGTATGAATTCGAGTTTGCGAAAAAAATTGCTAAATCAACGACGAATATTGATTAATAATAAAATCCAGAACGTGCTTACAAAAATTTTTTGAATAATCCATTTCAGATATTAAAATTTTGGCCATGCGACTAAATTACTAAGTGAGCGACTAAAAATATAGAAAGGGCAGCTAACAGAGGTTTACATAACGATACGATATTTACATAATTTCAATTAAAAATGCCTTGTGTTTTATTTTCACTCACACAATCTCGATCACTCACACAAACAGGGTGGTTAGCGAAGCAAGCGAACTGAGATCCTAATATACTCTGCAAACCCGCTACTAGGAAAACTTGGATGCAAGAGCGAGCGAAGCGAGCTCGGAGCATGGGGCACCCCGACTCGGACAGGTTAGGTTTAAAGGATATGGCGGGGCCGAGTGAGCGAGGGAATAGACCCCGCCATCCCGGTCGTGGTTTTTTAACCACCCAGAAGTAGGGGCCCCGCGAAGCGGGGTTCCGTCCACTTGGCCTAGAAGAGTTAAGAGGTTTTTCTATTGGAAACACTAAATTTAAGATAAAATGTCGCTCAGTATAAAATAAATCATTTATAATCATTTTTTTTTATAATCATTAAAATAAAATGCAGGCCGTAACGTTGAGACTCATACAAATATTAGGTCGCTCAAATATTATGACGCTACTCATTTTATATTTTTAGTAACTCAAATGTTTGTTTGTTAGTTGCTGTTCTGTTGATTTCTCGTCGCTCGCAGTTAGTCGCTCACTAAGTAATTCCATGACCTATTAATTATTTTTGTCACTTAAAACTTTAACTTACAGTCACTCGTTTAAATACTACCCAAACAAAAATAGGAGTGTAGATTTAATATGCTTCTATTTTGCTTCGATAAACTTAAAAGCTTTATGAACTGGTTAAAGGGTTGCGTAAATACCAACGCTCATGCTGTGTGTGGATTTATTTTATTTTTAAACTGCAAAAGATAGGAAATAATACCCAAAAAATATTTCTGTGTACTTAAGCGGTTACCCACTGCGAGCAAATCGAAGCACGAAAGTAAATAAAAATATTTCCCTCGCCGTTCAAATTCAATATACACTATATTTCATCAAAACTTCGGTTTCAGCTGTATAAATGTGTATGGCTGGCGCGGTAGTTCCCAATAAATAAATATTAATTAATGGCGTTTTTTCAATGGCCACTAACAAAACCAATCAATCTCAGGACTACACCAAAAAATTGAACACAAACTTAATCAATGAGCCATCAATGGCCGGCCGTGATGGATGTACCCTTAATTAAGCAACAGAATAGATAACAGCACACGCAAAACCGACAAGCAAAAACATACCTTACTACTCTATAACACGACACAAAACAACAGCAAAATAAACTTTGTTTTGACAACAAACAAGCGGAAACAGCGATGATGGCGAGCGAATTTCGTCGCTATTGTTGGAGTGATAAGAACTGTTGTTTATGTGAAATTATTTGGTAAATTCAGGAACAGATTGTGACCCGTCTGCGCCAATGAGGATGATAAAGCGACCGCTGACCAGTAACCAGCCCGCGCCGCCGTCACTGTCAATATTTGACTTAACAATACTAACTAATTTGCACCTGTTACTTTACTATTAAGGGGTATTCATTTGTACAGCAAACTTGATTAGCTTATGGCGCAATGCACATTCAAATGTTTTGGTTTTGAGTAATACTAGACTTTATGCTGTTTCATAAACTTCTAGGACTTCTACAAGTTCTAGAACATAATTATGAAAGGTAATTAATGTTCTAAAATAGACGTACCAATAATATGGTAATACACACACCCATATTACAAGCAAAAAACTAAAAGCTTTTTATGCTGTAAAATATTCAAAAATATGGTCACTTGGTTCAAATCAACACTGAAAAGGAAATGTACGGAAGCGATACTAACTAAGCGTTATTTCAAAACATCGGTCGACTATATTATATATTCTTCTATATTTTAAGTTCCGTAAATTCCCTAAAACACATTTCCGGGAACATTGAAGCTGGTCCGAAACCTTTTGTCTAACTTTGTAAAGTAATAATATTAATTGATACCGTGAGCTTGTTTATTTACAAGTAAACCTGAAATTATTGGACCCTGTCTAAGTCTTCTTTTAAAAGAAACTTTAATTAATTACTTGTAGAGGAAAGGGAAGACAAAGAGTTTTAACGGGCTTTCTGTTTTCTTTTCACAAATGTGCCCCGGTCACGTCCTCACACGATGCATACGACTCGATTGCGTCAAGCGATACAAGCTTGTATCACAAGTTTCACACGCTTATGTTCCGTTGCTCCATTGCTGTTCGATCATCGGTTCGGATAAATTACAGACGTAGTTTCGGGCATCGGTTTCAGTCAAATCATTAGCCTAAGCCTTTTGTCAACTACATTATGTTGTGGTCGGCCTCTGGTTTAAAAGGATGCAGCTGAATATCCATATTTTTAATGGAGTGACTGCCTAATAACTAACCTCCATAACACTGACTGTCAGACTTTCAGTTCACTGTAACGACTCTCAAAGACCTCGAATGACAGTCAAAATTCAAATATCTGTCAGAGTTCGGTGTCAACAGTCAATCCACAACTTTTCCGTACAGTCCAAACCAAATCACAACATCACAACACGTTGATCCGTGGCCATGACTTCTTTCTCCGGTTGTCTACGCGGTCGGTTTACTACACGCGTGTCGCCCGGTCGTGTTGCTAGTGGCCAAGCAGGTTTATTGTTTGTGTTGTTTATTTAACATTTTTTTTTAATAGAAGTAAGTGTTCACGTGCGATATGAACCGGGCGACTGTAAAGCTGTCAGTATTTGGGAGAGCGCACGCATTGTGCGCGACTATTGTTTATTTATAGAACGACAATATGCTGCGATCGATAGCTTGGCTAATAACTTAAGCTATTGTGTTAACAGTTCTTTGTGACGCTTTTAGACACACTCTAACTTATAAATAAAAGGAAGCTTTATTTTTGTGAGAAAACCTGGAGCTAAACATAATTAGCTACGCCCGTGACGTCGTGTTTGTATATATTTCAACACAAAATATCCAAGATGACAACTAGCATAACACCTTCTCCTCCTTACTCCACCTTACTATCCTATAATAATAGGTCACTTGAAAAAATAACAGCAAGACGCAGTAAACTGTCGTATTACTTATCCCTAATAAGTAAAAAAGGGTAAGTAATTTAACAAATTGAATTTAATAAAGGGATAAGTAATACGACAGTTTGGCGCCCATACAGATACCTAATTTGAACATAAGTCTACAATCGTAATGATAGCGTAGCGTACTGATAGGGGGAAATAGTTAGCTAAGCTCATAACGCATGATGAAATAGATCGCTATGAGAACCGAGAAGCGTGCTGTTGTCAGGTAGACCTTTGTTTTCCGCAACCAAACAGCCATTCTATTTACTAGGAATATTACAAAAATCCAGGGCTCCAGGTACTAAAAGTCATCTCAAGGTCTCACAACACCCTTTAGGCAACCTTTAGTGAAACACTAACATTGGAGCACTATTTATATTACCTACCTATTACCTTCATCTTTATTAGATAATTATATCTTTCTGATTAGTTCATTATTATTGCGTACATTATAGCTCGCTAACACATTTAATTGATGACTGTATCTATTGCAATTATAACTCAATTATTATTAATAAAGAGGTTTATTGACTGACGTTCAATGAACCTACTAATTCTGTTAAGCTCGATTATATTCACACTATGTATAAGTAATTCAGTATACTGAGTATTACTAGCAGATCCTTTGGTATGGTCATCTCTAGTTGCCATGGTTTATTTTATTATAGATGTTTTTTTATTATATCGTTTACTCTGGGTGCTCTTAAATCACACGTATTTTTACATCGTCCTCAGATATATGTTAGATCTCAACATGAATGATGTAACCAAGATTTTTTAACAATATTGATTTGAAGGAGTGTCCGTAGTGCCTGTAATGGTTTAATTGAAATAAATGCTTTCAGTTTGACCACATAAAGTACAAGAGAGTCAAAGGTAGTTTCTAGATGACATCATGATCTGCAGATGGCTTGGTAATAGAATTTTCTGAATATTTATGTCAATACAACCTTAACAACATATGCACATGTGCATGTGTTGTCAAGTATAGTTTTTTAAATCCAAAAAAAACATTGCTTAGGGTAATCAAAATACCATTGTTATTTTGTTTTCACACAAAATTTTGCAAATGTTAAAGCTCCTAAATTATTGACAGACACACCCACTCAGTAATCGATAATTTGTTAGTAATAATATTATAAACCAATAACTGCCAAAAGTAGTAGTATATATTATTTATAGTAGTAAATCTATACACCCAAATAAAAATCAACCAGATTGTTTGATTCTTTAGATCTGTATGTCACAATAGCATTCAAACCGGGAACTTGCAAGCGACGACGAGTAAACCACGGAGCTATCAACAAAACATTTGATGATGCAGAAGTCCTGGTGTTACGTGAAGTGTATTGTGTATTCCATGTTTTGACTCCAACCGGAATAAGCTGGAGGAAATACCCCGGGGATACCCGGCTAGATATAACCTTGCTTCTTTATGTAGTTTCTTTAGTAACGTAACGTAACATCACGCCACGTACCACGAAGGTTTTAGCAGAGATTTACTTACACTAAGTCTGTCATGTGTAATAGGGGGAGGTAGCCTTTTGCCATCAACCGGGTACAATTCCACGGCTGTGCTTGAGGACCTTTGTTATTATCATCGAATAACCCTTCCGCCTCCCGCTCTTGGGCAGAGCGAAAGGGAGTCTCAGACTTCTACGGACTAAAAACCACCCATGTTCCTTCTTAGCCCTTTATGTAGAGGTCGCGGTATCTCTTACAACATCCCGCAGCCCCGACGGGTCCCGCAGCTCCGACGGGGTGCTTGAGGCCCTTGGTTCGATTCTCAGGTTGGTCAAGTGTTTTGTGTTTTTCCATCAGGAATTTTTCATTACCAGCCACGAAGCCCTATTATATGGGACTTTATTATAACTGGTGAAATATGGGTGTAATAATGTGTACACCTCTGCTTAACCCTTCGGGGATTAGAGGCATGATGTTATGTTATGCGAGCAGAATTCTAGACTCCAGGTTAGTAAACGAAATCCCTGAATTTAAAAGATTCTATTGTACTAAAAAGCAAGTATTTTTTCCCGAATGGTATTTCGCTCTCATTGGTCTTGAAAGGAAATGGATACACGATTATTTGTAAATCTTTCTCGTAGTATTTTATTTTCTTTGTCATAGTGACTGTAATAATAAAAGCCAATTAAGTTGTAATACGATTAGAGACAAGTTGGATCTTAATCTTTGAACGATGGAGGTGAGTCGACGTCTGACACAAGCAAGCACCGTTTGTGGCTTAGTTGGAAGGATTAGTGGCTTATCGATAAAGGAACTAATGGTTACTAGGAACTGTGTTTATAATTGTTCATATACAGATCTTTTTTAGTGAGAATCAACTAACAATTTCTGACAGACAATCGAATATATGATGTTAGAGTTCTAGCTTGAGTTTGTCGATAGTCACTTCCTAGAGAAACTATATATGACCAGATAAAATGAATAGGTATTATATTTTAAACTCAAGTTAAAATCTAGCTTCATGTCGAATTCCATACAAATCCATACAACAAATAATGTGTAATTGAGTAACATACATTTAAACGTACATAAACTTCATCGGTTTGACGACATCATCACATACTTACTATCAAAGGAGCTCTTAAGGAACTTTCAATAAACACATCCTCAAAACGATTATTTCAATTAGTGCGTCACGTAAGACAAAAGACAGACAAGCGAGTGAATGCGTGAACAACATGGAAATAGAAACAGTGTGCGACTCCTGCGCCGTTGATGACGTCTGCAACTGTCATTAGCACTCATCACCAGAGCAACTGACATTACACGATACTGTAGGACGGAAACATAGGGGAAGAGAACAGGGGCCGATACGCGGTTAAATGTTTGAATGATTTTCTTGTTAGTACAATGATTGTGATGCTGCTCATTCATGATTTAAAGTCTTAATAAAAATACCTTTTAAAAGCATATTATTACAGGATGTTTTGGGTTGCCTCTAGAGAATTGAATGCTGTAGCAAAGGGTTTATTCAGTCAGAGGAATGCTGCAAATGTATAAAATAACACCAATCCCTGAAGGATTACTGGCCCGTATTTCTCGAGTTATTTTTAAGTTCCATCTAATAGGGGCGACCCTTTTGTCATCAACCGGCACCTCAAACCCTTTGGCTGAGAGATTGAGAATTTTCTGATGGAAAACTTCAAGAGCACTTCGTCGAACGTCATGCTTAGCAGTTGCAACCAATACATAAATGAGGAACAACTCATAGAAATAAGTGCTTTCCATCTAAAGTTTTCAGGTAAAAATCGGTTATGGTGGCTCATTTAATTTTATCGTTTTATAAGTAATGTGCTACTTAAAAAGATGCTTTCTATTCTGAGTAAAGAAGCCAAGAGGCATGTTTACTCAGATCCTTTTAGTAAACCGGTGAGCTGGAAGTTCACAAGTCTAAAGAAGATAAAAATAGCTCCATGACCACCCTAAGCGTTCAACACCGCTTGTAAAACAAGCGGTGTTGAACGCTTTGGGTTCATCTCCCCTACCCTGACACTATGGAGTTCATATCAGATTTCAACTTACTTGATAAAATATAACTGTAGTTTTATTAGTTTTGTTAAGTATAAATATGTATCTGAAATATTGTACACTTGTCAGTAACACTTCAGTAGTTTTGCAACTTACAACGTGCTAGTGTTGAATAATCCAGCATAGTTAAAATATCGCACCAGTAGCAGTATTTCCTTACAAACAACAACCAACTTCTAGATTGGTTTAAAAACCGAGCATTCTCGTAAGTGAAAGCAGCAACACGCAATAACTTCACCGCCATGATTCCCCGCGCGCCCGGCCCGGCCGCGCTCCCGTATGTTCCAACGTCTGCTTCACTTTGTGTCCCAACTCCCTCCAACTAGCTCTGGGTAACTTAAAACTTGTGTATATCTGTTGTTTTAGGCGTGATTTATATTTGGGCATCCCCTGCCTCGGCCGAACCCGCGGGATATTTTTGTTAACCGTTTATCTGCTCAGTGTCTGTGAATGTGTTTAAAGTTTTGTCGAGTGCCGTAATAAGGGACGAAAGACGGATTTCAATGTAGATTGTAGTGGAGTGTGTTTTTTAGTTTTACGATTTTAATGTTTGTAAACAAACGTTTGGGTGTTTGTGCTACTGTGCTCACCTTTTATGGTAGCTTAGTTGTATTTACGTTCATTCAAATCAAATCAAAATCAATCAAAATCATTTATTTCAAGTTGGCCAGTTACAGGCTCTTTTGAATAGTCGAACAAATACTACATTTTAATAAGCTTATTATTATTATTTGGCACACAGTTTAATAGAAACAAACAGCAGTTTTTATGTATAATCTAGCTAAAATTAGTTGAAACCAATAATTTGTCTAACTTTTCCTTTCGTATTGATGGTACATACGGCGACACATCCTCATCCATCATTTACAGTACCTAAAATATAAAAATTTATTAAAAAACTAAAAAACCCGACTGAAAAAACTGGAAAGCAAAAAACAAGCACATTTTTAATCAAACAAAACTTGAAAGCTGGCGGGGTCCGTTCTACTTTCGTAATTTTAGATTTAAATGTACCTGCTTCCTAATTTTGTTTGATTGAAAATGTGCTTGTTTTTTGCTTTTCAGTTTTTACAGTCGGGTTTTTTTTAGTTTTTTAACTACTTTTTCATTTCCATCTTTTTAGTTACTGATGTAAAATACTTCATTCGCCTGATTTGACTTTTTTATTCGATTTGTCACTATTAATTTCTTTTAAACATTTAAGTTGTGTACCTATATAATTGTTACCTCCCCTGATGAAGGGAGGGGTCCCTTCATTTTGATACCCTATTGATGGTAATGGCAAAAAAAAATTGAACTCCGCGATATGGTCCCTAAAATCCACAATTTCTGTTTGTTTTTTAGTTTTAACGTAGCCTCACTGGCTGCGTTAAAATTAACGCTCGCGTCATCAAGACGAATCTAACGACGTATATTTTATTAAATCCGTTCATCCGTTTAGGAGTTATGAGGCAACAAAGAAACGGACATACGTATTGCGTACATACTGGTCAAACACATAACCCTCCTTTAGGGCTTCGCCGCAGTCGGGTAGAAAAGAAGTGACGTCGTTCTAAATCCATCAATATGGTGAAGTAGTTATATACATATTATGTCCATGCATTGTTTTGATTTTCCGTACAATGAGAAGTTCGCATAAACTAGTATGTAAAGCTTGATTGGTCACCGTATCCACATCTTATCAATCAAAATACTTGGGGCACGTTATATAATCGCGGCATCAGAAACGTATTTTATTTTAAATTTAATTATAAAAAAATTCACTGAGCCTCAATTTTATCTGGATCAAAATCAAACCCTTCTACTCCATCTAAGTACATTACACGTTTAAGGTTAAATTAGCTTGCATCATTACCGCCGCGTATCATGTGGCGTGTCTGTGGCGGATCCGAGTGGCGGCACAAGATAAATAAACAAATGCGCGCGACTCATCGATCATTGTCGGGAGGTGTCGGCCGCAAACGACTGGGGCCCACCCGATCCGTTGGCCAGCTCAGTGTGTGCACGCTCTTATAACCTTTTTTTATTAATTTGCATGTTGCATTTTACAAGTTGTGTGCTCCGATAGTATTTTAATCGGTAAAAATGACGTACTTTCACCCCTTAGCGTAAACATAATTATATCCTATATTCTACCCACTGCTGGGACACAGCTCCTCTCTATGAGACAGAATGGGCTACAACCCAAGTGCGGGTTGATAGATATCAGATGTCTTCGAATTCATTGGTTCTAGGACATGCCGGTTTCCTTTCGATGTTTTTCTTCACCATTTTTGAGAGCAGTGGTGATTAAATAAATTACACAATAATTCACTCCTCATTTGACCTTTAATATTTAAAAACATCCTTTAGTGCTGATGTCGTTAGCTGTATAAAAAACTCTTGTGCACATTGTTCTAGATTCAACAGTTTAGGTTGTGAGTAGGCAAATACCGGGTTATATAATTGTGTCAATTCCAAATATTAATGGTTTGCTTATTTCCAATCAGGCTATGCCATGTTGACGTAACACCGAATAATTGCATAGCCTGATGATGGCCTACAGATAGCTGTTTCGGGTCTGGGTATTTGTGTATGTGAATTTAAATGTTTGTGAACGCACCTACAGGAGAAATTCCTAATATGGTACGAGTACCTACATCATTAAAAAAACCCATATTCATGTTATTTAGGTATGCTATTCGTGCAATACACTTAGAAGGTTTTTAATTGTAATGAGGGATGAACGACGGAACTGAAAAATAAAAAATATTTTCTTCTTAACCCCTCGTTTACTACGGAATATGAATGCGTACATTATCCAAGCGAGGCACCGGCAAAATATTGTACCAGTCATTGCGGTGTCGAAGGTACACTAGCGAGTGCAAATACACGTGTTTTTTTTATTTCCTTGATTACTAGGTTATACGTTGAAAATTCCGGAAATCGATCCCCAGAGCTTTTACATCATTTTTCGTCAGTAAAATACATTGATGAGTAGTCCGACACATTTCACCACAAGCACAAGTACCCTAAGGGCTGTTGTTACACTTGTTCGACAAATTGAATATCGGCAGTATTTTTCAACAAAGCATATTCGGCATTAATTCGGCCGATCGCAAGCTCCGACTAACGGCTCGGCACAATTGGAGCTTAGCCGAGGTTTTCCCGAACATAAGTCTTCATTAAATCTATATTTGATTGTGCCCCCAGCCGTGCAGGATCACGCCGAGATGACATGTAAGCAACACCCCGGGGTACTACGTCACAATGCGCCACGCCACAAAAATCCCCGCATCCGCACGGAATTCTCGCCAAAAACAATAAGCAGTAAACTCATTCCACACACAGCACACAGGTAAATATTAGTTATAGGATAATAAATTTGAGCGTGGCCACAGTTTCGCTTTAATATCCTGCTATGCGGAGATGACGCCCCTCGGCCCGCACCGCGCTCCCCGTACCCCGTTCATTTGGGAAGTCTGCAATCTCCAAATAGTTGGTGTTGGTACGGTGAGAGCGGAGATCGCTGTAATCTTGTGCCGAGACTTGGAACTTGTGATTGTATGCAGTGGAGGGTTATGCCGGTTATTTGATGATTGCTTGCGGTGCGGTATGTGAGGGTTGCTAATTGTTTGATGGGCTGGATGGAGCGATTGCATCCGCTTTTAAAATGAGTAGGTTAGCGTTTAATTATTCTTACGGTTACGGTTCAGTACGATGTTATTCAAATCAAATTGCTTCAAATCAAATTCAAATTGCTTTTCCACTTATGATGATCGATATAAAATCAGATCGTGCTGGAAACTTTGAATTTTTCTTTTGTTTTTTATAGATGTCCCACTGATATGGGCAAAGACCTCCGCTACGGCTTTCCAAGTTTCTTTACGAATAGCTTGCGAAATTAATAATAGATAAAAACTCGTTAGGCAGCTGGATCAAGAGTTTGATACAGAAAACGGTACTTCTGGATACGGCTCATATTGTTATAAAAATTAAATATAAAAAAAAAATTGTGGCCCACCGCTGTCGGGAACAGGGTCCAAGCTACTGGCGGTCAAGGCTCCAGAAAAAGGATTTTCTCCTTCCTCTTTTTTTAATATTTAATGTTTTAAATCATTGTGTGATTAAAAATGAATAAAAATAAATAATAAATTCACTATGACAGTTGATATAATTATTTAAAGCTGGGTGGCCACTACCCGATCCCCAATTCTCAAATTCCAGATTCTCAGGTCCCAATTTCATTTTCCACAAAAACTTTTTTGTGGAAACCATAAATAATTTCCAATTACAAACATTGTCTACCTTATAAATAATGAATTATTTCAAAAAACAATCTGGCTGACTTATCCGGCTTCGTCCCTTCATTAGCAGAACTTAACGTAAATAAAGCAATTTGTTGGAAACATTCTGTGTTTGTCGCCATGACGCGGCCGTCAATGGCGGCTTATGGTGGCGTCCAACTTTTTGTTGGCATTTTGTTTTGTGCCACGGAAATGAAGTTTGATGATAATACAAATCACTGGTGTTTTAGTATTAATTTCCGAGAAGCTTTTTTTTAAATTGGATTATTTTTTGTTCATTTACGTGGCTTGGTTGTGAGCTTTGTTTTTATTGCCGCTGAAGGGTTAAAATTTTCGTTAGTTAATAGATGAATATAATTGTTTATTTCCTTCTATATAATGTTAACTAAACTTTAATAATTAGTTATATTTATTGATTAAACTTTATTAAACTAGCAATGAATAGTAATAGTTGTGGTATGGTTGTGGTGTGGTGGTGCCGTAACCGAGCAACTTACCGCATCAATTACTACGTAATAGGCGACAACCGCTAAACTAAACCGTGAATATGTTACTGGGCCGGCCTATGCGTACAGTTATGTTTTTTTTAATAGCCTGCACTGTCCCACTGCTGGGCAAAGGCCTCCCCCAAATCCTTCCAAGTGCTCTTTTCCTGAGCCACCTCAAACCAACCCTCGTCGTGCGCGTCCAGATCGTCTCGCCACCTCTTTCACAGTTATGATAAATATCTTAAAAACTATTGATAAGATAGTGTACCAATAATTATATCGTGTACGGTAAGGGATGACATTAACAACGCAGATATTAACACATGTATAATTATGAATAAAGACTAAAAATACCGTTTGTAAAATAAATCTAGCAGGAATTAAAACTTGATAAGTAACAAAAGAAATGAATGGTCATCAACAGAGTTTCAGACGAAAATAAAACACTGAAAGAACGGATATCACATAAATCGACATCTAACTAGACTCATGTAATCAAACGACTATTTGAAAATTTAAGGTCCACGATCTCAAACAACCCATCGGCTGTTAATAGTTGAAAAATTAAGCTCCGAGAAAAAGATATTGCCCAAGAGAGAAGCACCTAAACACGCTAAGATCACGCTACTCGGCAATAACTATTTATTAAGAGAGGATGATCATTTTTCATCGACTTTGGTAATACTTTCTTGTAAAGAAAACAAACTATAAATCGTTCGTCAGAAACTCGTAACGTTAGGATTAGCCGGCGTTAAAAACAATCGCAGATTGTTCCGCAAACACAGACGACGATCAACTTGAAGCTGTCAATAGCGACCGTGACGTTTATACGAATTTGTCGCCATTTCCCATGAATTCAGCTCTGTGGCCAAACTTACATCCCCTATTTATCAGGTGATGAATTTTGAAAAGTCTTTCCTGAACGCTCACCTTCGTCATAACATACTTAATGGATGTCTTTGAAAAATTTAGAGTTTCTAAAAAGTTAGACAGTGAAGAGGAGGAAGAGAAAGCTCGTGGCTAAATAATAATAGCTGCATAAGTCGGTCTTCAAGGTAAAACCATGCTTGCCGAGGTCGGTCCGTGGATAGGTGATCAAATGCCTATCTCATAGTTTCAACTGTAGATCATTTACAATAGTCTCATTATTAGTCTTAAATTTTCAACGGGTTACCCTGTTACTGGGTCTTTGTGTGGTGGGTAGGCAGCCCATCCATGTTCATGTCCAGCTGCGCTAGGTTTTAATGAGACCCTAAAACATAGATTGGGAAGAGGCAGGCGTATCTGGCAGGTGCATTGTCTGTCAGTGAATGAATGAAGTCAAGCTCCTATTAAGCAGATATAAGGCATAGAAGGAGGTAACTTAATATCTAAGGATTGAAACACCCCTCACCCACCTATTTTTGATTGTTTTATGGGAAAAGCCCACCACACCATTCGCCACTCTTGAAAGGCAGACTCAACAGTGGCGACTGTTTTGTATCCCGCAACGAAGTTAATCAGGAAATAATAGCGGAAGAGTAGGAAAAACATATTTTCCATTTGCTTAAAACATCAAACATCCGATTACAAGTTATAAATGTGTAGGAACACACATACACACATAATAATAAAAGAGGTTTACGATTAGAACCACACTGTACACTTACATGAGAATGTTAAAACTAAACTTAAAAATAACAAAAAATACGCGGTGTATTACTAAAATTAGACACCGATTTTATAAATGTTTTGAGAGTAGATTACAACCAATAGGGACAAAAAGTAATTCGGTACATGTAAACAAGTATTTGTACAGAAATAATAAAAATAGATGAACTAAACAAATTCTCTCCTAAACTTTTCAATGCACTTCTATAGTTTGCAAAATTTAACGAAGCAGATGAAAACATAAACATTTGAGTATTGATTCAGGCCTTGAACTTATGTAACAGTCAGCCAGGAATAAGTTAGCTGAAATAGCACGAAGGCATCTCCAATTTCAATCGATTCAGGCCGAAACACAGGCCGAACCGCAGGCTGACCGTGAGGTTATTTGTATCTTACTATTTCTGTTTATCAACTGGCTTAACAATCCAATATCTTATAGAATATTGGACGTTATTCAGCGATTAAGTAAACGGGAATAATTATGTATTTTGTTGTGCTTCAGATTAAAATAAATGTTCTGTTAAGGAGCCCCCCTTTTTTGGCGGGTGGAAAATAATCAAATAACATCCCGCTTTTGGACAGAGCGAAAGGGAGTGTCATACTTCTACAGACTTAAAACCACCCATGTTCCTTCTTAGCCCTATATGTCGAGGTGGCGGTAACTTGTGAACAACCCGCAGCCCCGACGGGTTAAGGAGTTCCCTATATTGTATTCTCTGTCTATGCTCTACTTTAACCTTGATATTACATACATACATGCACTCACGCCATTTTCCCATAGGGGTAGGCCGCAACCACAGAACAACAGGAACTGCTATGATCCTTACAAACTTGTTTTACCTCGTCCACATTCATACATCGGTCATCACGCGTGCTGGTTGTGATGAGACGACTAGTGTGGGTTGTGTGTACCTACCTTTTTTTCTGAAGAATCTCACCAATAAGATCAATGTATGTCCTTGATATTATCAGTCGCTGTCAGAAGATATAACTATGGATAAACTAGAGAAAAAGTTCAAAACTATGCACTATGCTGTGTTATTATTATATTATTGTTCATCAAAACGAAACATCGAAACATATTGAGCAAATCCTTTAGTGTCTTGTCTGGTGGAATCTATCAACTATCCATTTTATAGCCTGAAGTTCCGCAAATCTACAACTGCTACATAAGTGAAGTATGCCTGCTGCGGTTTCACGAAGGATCTCGACAGAATGCATGCACGTGTTTTGGTTTAAATGGTATGGAATTGAGCCATTTCGATGTTGTTGGGGAAACTAAGACTGCAAACTGTGGCAGTAGGTTTATGACTTGCTAACACCAGTCACCGTGGTAGGACTTACACCACTTTGATTGGTGTTACATATACAAACCTTTCGATCATTAAAAACTCCTCGCACAAGCCTTAATATTCAATTTTTGACATTTTTACGGAGGTAAAGGAGCTCGGGGCTAACTAAGAACAGCTGCCAGGATCAATTTTCAGGTTAAGTCGCGCTTTTCTATGTTGGTCAGTGGATGGGTCGTGGATGTGGGTGGGGTATGTCAATAATGACACATCGATTTTCCTCTGTGCCTCGGAAAGCACGTTAAGTCGTTGATCCCGACTGAAATTTGTAGATCTTTTATTATCCAATACTAACTGGGTTGTGGAGGACAGATAGGCAGTCGTTCCATGTAAAATTCTGGTATTCAGCTGCATCCGGTTAGACTGGAAGCCGACCCAAACATAGCTGAGAAAAGCCTAGGCTAAACTGACTTGTACGATGCTTCCATTCATTATAATGCAAAAATTATAGACTTAAAGATGATTAACATTTAGCTAAAGCATAGGCAAGAACCTTCACGACAAACATTCAGCTCCAACATTCCCGAACCCAGACGAAAATGTACACCAACTAAAAACAATAGAACACAATATACGACTAGGTTACGATAGCATAGTTACGGAGCATAGTTGGCTAATTATTTCACCGTGCAAGACAAAGGGAAGGCAAACTTGCTCAGACAAGAGGCATAACTTCAAACAGCAATTAATGTTGCTGTTAAATGAGATTCTGTTGTATTTGCTGTTCTATTGGCGATCGCATTCCCGAACCGTTTGAGGGTAAATGTATGAGTTTAGTGTTGATCTAACTCTAGGTACTGAATGGAAATGGTTCGGTGAACGGTACACGAAATGAGGTAGGATTATAATCTTCCGCTGGTATGAATACCAACTAGAAAGTACTTCTGCAGTATGGTATGAAAATACTTTTTTTCATCAGAAAAACTAGAGACTATTCAATGTTTTATAGTAAAAACTATTTAAAACCTTGGAGCTCCGTCAGAGAAATGAGCAAAGCTATGGTTGGATGCACTCTGTTAGATGCCATTCATCACAAATAAAAATAACCTGAATAAAAACTGTATGAAAAGTTTTAAACAATCTAGCGTACCGTACGTTAGAGTTATTTTAAAATAGGGGTCGCAACGTGAAATATTATCACAGTTTCACGAGAGAACGAGACGTTACCATACGATGGGGTATCGCCTTCTCTCTCGCTCAGCGGAACAATTATAGTTCTGACACTTCATTCATTGTACGTTCATATCATAGCCCCCGTAGACTAAATATAGAGTAAACAGAAAAGTAGCCGTGGAATGTGTTTGTTCATTGTGGAGAACTAAAACAAAGATTTAAATGTAGCTTGAAGAGCTGTTAGGAAAATAAGTACTATTTAGTTTAGGTTATTTTGAGTATTAAAAGGGAAATCTACGTTTAAAGATTTGATAGTAAGTTGTAAATAGTGCTCGTGAACTTCACATGGGTGAGTCTTGATTCATGAATGTGAGGATGCTATGGTTTAGTAATATAAGCAATTCAGTAAGTTACTTGGTAAATGCCACACGTTTTCGAATTTTTGATTCTTGGACATGTCGGGTTTCCTTTACAAGTAATGATCACGAAGTATATTACACATAATAAATAGCTTGCCTATGCTCGAACCGAACACCAACAACTCGCAAACTCTCAACGTCAAGTATGTAAGAGCTTTTTTTTTAAAAAAACCGTCTTCAAAAACACAAAAAAGGTTTTTTGAGTTCTTGTTTTTTTTTTTTTTCATTTTATTGCGTTTTTCAATTTTTTGTTGTAAAATCCTGTACAAATATTTACTATACATTTAAAATTCGACCAAGAAAACTTCACTATTTTGTGTTTTAGCCTTGGAATATATCCTTTCCAACAAAAAAATAATTTTCCATATCGGTTCAGGCGTTTTCGGGTAATCGGTGAATTTACAGAAAGACAGATTCCGACGAATTGAGAACCTACTTTTTTATAAAATCGGTTTCTGAGAATACAATTACCGGTTCATAAGTACGGATAATTATGAAGAATTTTTTTGCAAACATCAGCGCAGCCACATGAGATTATGATTATCAGACGCAAAAACTTGAACAGTTTCAGAAAATATATGGAATACGAAAATATATTGAAAAAGTGCAAATAAAATTTGAGGGTTGCCCTCGATGGCCGCGGGTTGTCCACAGGTTATCGCGGCCTCGACATAGAGGGCGAAGAAGGAACATGGGTGGTTTTTAGTCAGTAGAAGTCTGACACTCCCTTTCGCTCTGCCCAAGAGCGGAAGGGGTTATTCGATGATTTTACACCCGCCAAAAAAAAAAAAAGGATTGCCCTCGATTTCTCAGGGATCCCATCATCAGATCCTGACTTGGTGACAATGGGACTATTTTGGGAGTATACCCTTACAAACAAAAAAAGAATTTCGGTTCACAATTGACAAAAACATTATTAAATCATCATCAATCATATATTCTACGTAAATTGCAATTTTTTTAAATTAAGTTATTATTATTATATGTATTATTGTTCAAAACATAAAAAAAAATAAGTATACACGAATAGAGAACCTCCTCCTTTTTGGAAGTCGGTTAAAAAAATACTTTCATCCGTATTATAATATGTAGGTACAAGAAAGAAAACAAAACAAAGGTCGGTTAAGCCGTCGATAAAACAATCCGACTCCAGCACAATTATAACATATTCCGGTGTCGTCCAGGTTTATGTGTAGTTATTCCGTGCACAGAACATACCGTTAGGCGTTATATATATAACTATTACATACGGTGCCTTTGATCCGTGGTTACAACCTTAGACGATCTATAATTCATAAGAGATCCTCATAAAATGCTGGCTGACCAGAATCTAGCGTAGAGTGGACTACCCAAGTATTTAGGTCTAAATTTAGGAAAGGAAAATACAGCTTCATTTAGGAATACAGGTCAAGAAGTTCGTGAATTTCATCTCTAGGTGACCTACCGACAAGGTACTCGGGATTTGTTCAGCACCTGAATAAAAGGAGTAGGCGCTGTTTTCACCCAAAATTCTTGAGTTCCTTTTACACTTTTCGGTAGGTACAAAATTTTTTTTTTGGAAATGTGAAGTTTTATTTTTCGTGTTTGTCTACTTATTACAACAAATCTTGAATTTTAACTCAGAGAGATTACAAAGATAGAAGAAGATAATGCTGGATCATGCTAATATAACTTTATTACATTGACTAATGGAGGTGAAACAAGAAAGAATTTTAACAATTTCTATATGGTGCTTGTTATTCCTGTGTAATTTAACACTATTTATCAGGTAGCGACGCTCGCTACCACGTGTTAAAGTAAATAGGTACATATTTGAACCGTTATGTAGACAAAGGTCAGTGAACCCAATTCGCTGAAGGGTTCCGGAGGACTCGTTTCTACAAACTTTGTACATAAAATCGAAATAACACTAAGTCCTTGTTTAATACTTTAGTTTTATTTTCCCTTTGTTTGTCGTAAAGCTAAATAAGCAAAGTGCTTTAGAAAGTAATCCTTGAAAAGTAACCTTCATAACACAGGAAATCGAGTTTGAAACTTTATTTGTGGGTGCCAAAATAACACATTTCGTATTGACATTTTGCCAAAATATTGTTTGTCGCGAAAAGTGCTTTTAAAGTTAGCGTTATGTAACTGAAGCCATGCAAGTGATGACGCTGGGATTTCACACAATTATATTTGAATTTTGTTAAAGTGTAATATTCTCGTTTTTCCCACAAGTCTGGATTATTATTTAAAAATATTGCTGTATGAAAAGTATTATATTGCAAGCGGATTTAATAAATCCAAAATAAATATGATCCATTTTAAAGTTTGTACGTTTTAAAACTTAAATAAAACAACCCGTACAAATTAAACGCTTAAAATTACACGATGATCGAATTTTATATTTTTCTTTTTCTGAATTCGGTTTTGGTTATAAAACCTCACATGTTGCCTGTGATCCCCGAAGTAGGTACAAACCAGAAGTATACTTAGTGTACATCCGCATTTTATTATTTGATATCTGGCGCCCATGAAGTAGGCGGCAGGCCTGTTGTCGTTCATAAGGCATTCACCCAGAATTACCGCTGCCTACTAAGAAATTCCTGATGGAAAACCCGTTGACACTGCCTGAGCTGATCATGCACCTGTCTGTCGCCCATGACATACAAACCATTCAGTAATTGTTTTTTAAATGCCTATTTATACAAAAAGGTTTAAAATTCGCGTGAACCAGCCTGTCCAAGCAATACTATCATCCAAGACTGTCATACAAGGAACACGAAGTTATTTGCAGTAAACAAAGCAAATGAACAAGAGCAGTATCTACATACCTACCTACCTTAGTCCTACAGTACAGTAGTAAGGTTTTACGACATGTGCGGATAATTGCACGAGTGCATAACAGCACACCTGCGCCCGAGTTACGCGTGTCGCGCTGAACCGGAGTGCGAGACAAGTCGCCTTCATTCAAGTCTGTTTGATTGTCTTAAGCGTCTTGAGACACGCGTTGGCATATCCGTGTGGATTAAACAATAATAAATATTAGTTAAAAAAGAATAAATAAAATAAAATAAAACTGGCTAAGTGCAAGTCGGTCTTGCACATGGTTACGACTTTTTTTTAAAGGTTTTTCTGTAATCTTTAAGTGTCGAACTAATACCTTGTTTTTTTTTTTTAAATTTTAGGGCTGCATCTAAAAGCCTGTTTTGTTTATGTATTATTTTTTAATCTATTTTGTTAAACTATTGATAGCTTCTTAGATAAAGGGGCAGCGGGGATGGTCAGACATCATATAAGGGTTCCGATTTTCGCGTCGGGGCTGCGGGTTGTTCGCAAGAGATACCGCGGCCTCCACACAAAGAGTTAAGAAGGAACATGGGTGGTTTTTATCAGTAGAAGTCTGACACTCCCTATCGCTCTGCTCAGCAAAATTTAGAGTCCGTTTTCAGAGTTCCGTACCCAAAGGGTAAAAACGGGGCCCTTATAGTAAGACTTTGATGTCTGTATGTCCGTCCGTCTGTCTGTCACCAGGCTGTATCTCAAAAGCGGCGATAACTATATAGACAGTTGAAATTTTCACAAATTATGTATTTCTATTGCCGCTATAACAACAAATACTAAAAACAAATTAAAATAAATATTTAAGGGGGACTCCCATGGCCGCGGGTCGTACACTAGTTATCGCGGCCTCGACATAGAGAGCGAAGAAGGAACATGGGTGGTTTTTAGTCAGTAGAAGTCTGACACTCCCTTTCGCTTTGCCCAAGAGCGGAAGGGGTTATTCGATGATTTTACACCCGCCAAAAAAAAGGGGTGCTCCCATACATCATGCGCGATTTTATAGATACAGATTTTATAGATTTTATAGAACCCTACGGGCGCGAAGACTGTCTCGCAGTTGGCCAGTTTTTTCCTTTTGACGTACGGAACCCTAAAAATCTTGTGACACCTCCCAGTGTCATAAACGTCGAAAACGGTATATTTCCCATGTGTACTTCATGTTTTCGCTGTTTATAATAGTGTTACTAACTATGTCAGTTTAAAAACTTATTATTTCCAGTGTGCTAAAGATCACGTTTTTTTACTAGTGAAAGCGAGTTCCTACTTAATATTATGAGCTTTTATTGCAGCGAACAAACAAGAGTAATAGGGTTTAGGGGTATTAGGGTTTTACGACATGTGTGGATAATTTCCCGACTGCACGTGAACACCTGCGTTCGAGTTTAGCCCTGCAGTTTGAGTCAAATCGTAGAAGCAGTTCCTTTTACCGTCAAAGTTCTATATACACACATCAAAAGTGTCTAGGGATCAACATATATTTTTGCAATAACTTTTCTCCTGATTGATATTAATTAAAATTTTCTTTAAGGATTCATCAAATAAAGTGTTTTCGTTTGTCACAGTAACGATAAACCAAGTCACCTTTGCATTAATAAAGAAATTTGCCATTTTCCTAATAAAGGGATTTTTGACATTTGAACCACTAACATTAAAGTTCGAAAAAAAGACTGAAATAACAGTTTTCTTTAAAATTTTATTGGGTAACTTAAACAATTAATAATCCGTGTTTCTACCGCGAACACTAACAACACAAGAACATCGGTTTGGCATACTCAAAATGAGTTCATCCAAATCACGCTGTAGAATGGCCGCCCATGTTCGTTGCAACAACAAAAAAAGGTCTTCTTGCGACTGGATACCCTCCATATTCGGCAGAGCTCTTCTCTGTAGCATATCCCATGCATGCTCAATCGGGTTCAAGTCTGGCGACTGAGCAGGCCAGGGCAGGACATTGATGTTAGCTGCGGCGAGAGTCTGTCTTACAACTCTTGCGGTGTGCGGTCGTGCATTATCATGCATTAACTGAAATAAGGGACCGATTTGCACTTGTAGAGGAACGATGACGTCTGATACAATCGTCTCAGCATAAATTTGAGCGTTGAGGCTGCCTCTGATCCAAATCAACTCAGTTCTTCCGCCGATCCAAATACCCGCCCATACCATGATGGTTCCACCACTATAAGGATGGACTTCCTGGCAGGATTTTAATCGCTGTTGGCGTCCAGGGGTTCTCCAGTGTCGTATACGTCTTGTATCCGGTCTCATACCAAAACGAGACTCATCAGAAAAGCACACGAAACGCCATTGTTCTTCTGCCCAATTTCTGTGTTCAAGAGCCCATTGATATCGAATCCTACGATTGTGCATTGCTATAGGTGGTACCCGTAGCGGTCTTCGGGAATGAAGGTTCACTTCATGCAAGCGGTTTCTGACTGTTTGGTCGCTAATTAAGTTCCCTGAAGAGTGATGAAGCCTCACGGCTAACATCATGGCGGTTATTGTTGGAGCTCTTCGAATTAAGATTTGAATGTATCGGTCTTGTCTCCGTGTGGTGCAGCGATACCGTCCTCCATGGCGCTCAGCCACGGTACCAGTGCTTCGGTAACGTGTCCAAAGTCGACTGATAACACTCTGACTTGTATTCAGAGCTAAAGCCACAGTACGTTGCCGGGAACCAGCTTCTATCATTCCCACGGCTCTGAGCATTTCTTCCCTGCTTAAATGACGTCGCCGCTCCATAATAACGTTGGTTTTAATCAGTAGTAGGGAAACAGTAGCACTAATAATGTCTTCAATGCGTTGTATGTTTTTATATGGAAAATATTGACTGCTGATTTTCATCTTTTACTCGAATTTGATTCACAGTTCCTGATTCAAATTATGAAATGTACCAAAAAGGATCCATATAAATTTATAAAATCATAAATTTATTACAAAGCCACATCCCAATCTCAAGAAATCCGCATAAAAATGCTTGATCCCTAGACACTTTTGATGTGTGTATCAACCCACCAGTGCAAGTTCTGAAAATCTCAAGAAAACAATAAGTCTGTTGTTTTTCAGAAGTCCTGATTTCAGTGTATATAAGGTTTTTCTTAATAAACCATTTCCTGTTAGCCTGTGGCATCCCACTGCATGGCAAAAATCTCCCCAATGACTTTCAAATTTTTCGATCCAGTCCCAATGTGGACCAGCGGTTGTTGGACCTTGATAAACGTAAGATATAATATACAAACATGTTATATCCCTCTAAGAAATAATAAACCCTTAATAATTGTCTTAAGTTGTAATAATTAAAGCTCCCAATCAGAGCCCGCCAACCCGCTCGTGCCATAACAATTGCTTCTACCCGATTGGGTAAAAATCTTCGAAATGTAATTGAATCGGAACGATCATTTTATTACAAAATCCAATAATAAACGGGCTCCTAATAGAAAATATAAAAAACGGTTCAAATTCAAATCTTAATTTTATTCTGAGCTACCATTTTGTCGCTTGAGCAGTTTCACATGAAAATGAAATCGAATTATTAACTCTTTAGATAGACTACTAGTTTACAATAAAAGGACGAGTAATGAAGAGATAGTATTTCAGTGAAAGTAATTGAGAAGAATCATTGAAACAGATTAAGTTTAGAGTAAATTGGAAAGCTATAGCAATTAGTTAGCTAATTGTTAAGTAATTGGTATCGTAAGTATGCGACCGACACACACAAGTCGTATGTCATGGCATTGGGTCGAAGCCAGCCAGCCATTTTACTTTATGTAAGTTATTTTATCACGCTGCTCTTAAAACGGTAAAGGAAGATATCGTGAGGAGTCGTAAAACCGAAAATTCTAAAACTCATGACATGCAATGCAGCCAGAATGAGTAGTCATCCTGGCTCACGTCAAGCCATAGATTGTGGGTCCCCTGCGTCTCATACACTAGCCAGTGTTCAAATAAAATTTGTTTATGTTATTTCATAGTAAAAATTCACATGTTTATGAATTATTTTTATGTTAGCACCATTGACCATGTAATTGCCTTTTCAAATTCCAATTCAATTTCATGTATGTGAAATGCTTTGTTTTATATAAAGGTACCTAAGAAAGAATATTCTATTGTATATATTTATATTTAAACATCATCATTAATTTAAACATTATTATTAAAAAAGGAACTAACATATCGCGACTAATTTGTTGATAGTCAATATAAAGGGTGTAAAAATACCCTTAACGCAAACGAAGGGCACTTGTTCTCCCCACTACTGCGATATTTTTGTTGTATTATTGTTGTTGTAGACCATACCTGGGAACCCCCTAGTTACGGAGATATTGGGGGTCAAAGTTCCAAATTTTGCACAACTGTTTTTGTAAATACTAGTTTTTCGGGTTATAACTTTACTTAAATTATCTCATTGACCCTTTTACTATTCAAAGCATCCACTAGCACAATGTTCTAAGAGTGCTACATTGAGTTTTACCGAAAAATGAGATTTTTTACCCCCAAAAAAAAAGTCGTTTCCCAGCAAACATTTTTGCGTTGGGGTACTTATTTGATGAACAGAGTACTTGGATAACGTATGGGTGAAGGGTTAATTTACACCCTGTATTATTGGCCCAGCTAAAGGTACTAACACAAATGACTTGATTACTTTAAAACTGCCTTCTTGAGTAAACATGGACATCGAACAATGTTTGTTCCTGCACTTAAGTCTAACTGAATGCCGTGATATGAAGACATCAAAAACTCGTAATCATTACTACACTAATGTCTTCAGTCTTGTATACGTAATGGTAATCTACAGAAAGGGTAAGAACATTACTGTCTTGAGTATACACGTGTCTAAATATACGTAGATGAGTTCAGGAACAAATATTTGAATGGATAGTCGAATATATCTATCACTTGCTGCGGTTTCCATTCCATGACAGTTGGGAATAATGTAGCTTTCCATTAGCGAATCGATTTTCTAAATCGGATCAGTAGTTCTGAACAAAAAACTTAACCTCTTTATATTGTTATAGTATTTCAAGGGGATTAATTCATCAACGTATACTATTCAAACGTATTTTTTGCTCCGTCTCATTTTTTCAACGCGAGAGGGAGAGAACCTCTCGTCCCAGCAGCCGCGGGGGGCGCTCCGGGCGTCGGGAGTCCCGCGATGTCCTCCGGCCACCGTAGACGCGGGCCTGTGGATGGTGAGTGATGGGCTAACTCGCCGTCCGTCCGTCTCACGACGAAAACAGGCCGTGTCGACGGCGCGTTCGTGTTCCACGCTCGCCTCAAAGAGATGTCAGCAACATGGGATGGGCCCGAAAGGGCCGACGCCTGTCGGGGCCGCGGGTAGTCCACCGGTTATCGCGGCGTCGACATAGAAGGCGAAGAAGGAACATGGGTGGTTTTTAGTCAGTAGAAGCCTGACACTCCTTTTCGCTCTGTCCAAGAGCGGGAGGGGTTATTCGATGATTTTACACCCACCAAAAAAAAAAAAAAAAAAAGGGTATTAATTCATTAACGTATACTATTCAAACGTATTATTTGCTCCGTCTCATTTGTTGATTTTCCATCCTTACAAATGAAAAGGATTTCCTTGAACTATGCTGGGATTGAAGCAACTGACGATCTTGACCGCTCATACATATACACACTCACATCTCTTTTATCGACCGATGCCGGTCAGACTTTCAGGTTTCTAAATATCCGTAACGACTGTATTATTATAAGTGTTTTCTTATCTGTAAAAAATATTGTATGCTTCTAGGCTCTCTCTACAAGCTTTCCGTTTCTAGACATCATTCAAGTCAATTTCTAAACGATATCACCGTCAAGACTTGCATAGAACGCGGTCTAAACTTACTATAGAAACACAAAATCGTTCTAACTTCACGTTAATCCAAATATAATGATTTTTTAGTAAAGTATTCTCATAAACGACTGAATCTTCACTAATGGCCCCCGCGCCGCGCTGAGCCGATGAGCTCCACAAATATATCAAGGACAGCCGCGAGGCAGGTGAGTAAGCCTAACGCATTACTTTTGTATGGAGTTTGGGCGCCCCTAACCATAACAAATATGACCGTGAAGTTATAGGATAAAGGTGTTACAATCAAGGCTGCTTAGTAAGAAAATTCGAAGCAATTCCTCACATACATTTATATAGACAGAGTACCTATAATTTATCGTACAGTAAAATGATTGAACAGTTCTTTTACAATATTACATTCGATTATTGATTTATTTCCAAGTAGAATTATACATAAATGCCATAGGTACCTATGACTTTTTTGAAAACCGTATAGTAATTTCAGGAAAATGGATCAAATTCTCAAGCAAGTTCAATTGCTTGTAAACATGTTTAAATTCCTATAACTTGGCCAATTCTCGTAGTACTTTCATTTTATGTACTTGACAAAGAAAAATTTGCAGCTTCATATTATAATATGTATTTTCAATAAACATAACGTATCATAACATCACGTCTGTAATCCCCGTGAGGTTAGGTAGAGGTGTACCTAACAGTACCACACATATCGCTAGTTATGTTTTAAGCCCCATATAATAAGGAGCGACTCTATGTCTAACAAGCGGGCATAAATCCAGACTATAAGGCCTCTACTGAGAATTTTCTGATGGAAAAAAACAAAAAAACTTTGCCCGACTCTGGCATCAAACCAGAACCTCATCTACACCAATATTATAAAGGGGAAAGATTTGTTTGTTTGTTTTTAACGAGTAGGCTCCGAAACTACTGGACCGATTTGAAAAATACTCCGTCAGGAAGCTACACTATCCCCGGGTGACATAGGCTACTTTTTATCCCTGTATTCCCACGGGAACAGGTGGGAACTACGCGGGTGAAACCGCGTGACGTCGGCTAGTTTTCAATAAACGTAGTCAAATATTTGCCATAATGCTTTGTCGTCGTCGTTATATAAATCAAAAGACGTTTCATTTGTTAAATAAGGTACAAACAGATTTGGCCGGGGTATCCCTGACCTGTAACACGACGCCTCATGAAAACACAATTAGTTGACAATCAGGCTAACGGCAGGTAATCAGGCCGAATGACGCGCTCCAATGTAACATATTATTATCATAATAATATGTCATTACTTACGTTTGTTCGCAGCGTAGTAATGTTAACATAACAACGTCTGCCATTGTTAAATACGGGATACGTTGCTTTTTGTCTTAAATTTTCTTAGAGGAGAATAATAAAACAAAGCTTAAATACATCGGAAGATAGGTAGGTTGTATAAATGTATATCATCATCAGCCTATAATGTTCCCACTGCAGGGACTCAGGCCTCCTCTCTTGGAGAGGGATGGGCTATAATCCACCACGCGTGCCCAGTGCGGGTTGGTAGATGTCACATGTCTTCGATTTTTTTTTTATTCTAAGACATGCCGGTTTCCTCACGATGTTTCCTTCACCGTTTTGAGAGCAGCGGTAATGAAATAAATTACACAAAGTAATGCGCCTACCTGGATTCGAACCCACGACCTACTGTTCGTATGTCGGGGCCGACACCACTGGGTCACCGCTGCTCTCCTAAATGTATATGTTACAGGATAATTCGAAAATCCTAGGATATTTAGGGCGTTTGCAAACTAATGACTGGATTGACTTTAGTGTAGTAAATTTGTGGCAACATCTGTCTGGTCGGAGGATCCTTCCTTTTATATGGGGATGAGGAACTTTACACCCTGTTCTTCATACCCCCAAAAATTAAAACATCGTTAAAAGCGAGACGATTCATCGATTCAGGTCGTAGTTTCGTTTTATTTAGTTACGTTCTTACGTATCGACGACTTTATTTTCGATTAGAAAAATAAAGTTACCCTGCGACGTATACATATATTATGTTATGTCTACCTACCTAACTACTGTTACATGATTTTTTTTGGGGCGTGGGAAGTTACGTGTTAAGTTATCAAATAACCCCGCTCTTGGGCAGAGCGAATGTCAGACGTCTACTGGCTAAAAACCACACATGTTCCTTCTTAGCCTTTTGTGTCGATGCCGCGGTATCTCTTTCGAACAACCGGCAGCCCCGACGGGACATGTTGCTTACAAAATTATTTTTTAAATAAAGATATAACTTATTTCTCAAAGTAAGACCACAGCGATGAATCCATCTCCCTGATACTGATTTTATTTTCTTCTCCCGATATATAATTCTACTGGAAAATAAAATAATAATAGTGTAATTTTACTTCTTACTTCTGTAACTGTATTTCATATTGCCGTTGGACACAAAAACAAACCCTAACAAAGCACTCGAATAATCTCTGAAACTTGTCTTTTTATTTTCCAGATATTTGTTTGTAGAGAATTATATTATAAGAACAACAGCATTATAACTTTTGAACGCCAAGGTAGTTATTGTTTGTTTAAATTATTGGCTTACTATATAATAATGTAATAGGTAACAGTTCTTTTCATCTTTTTATTGCAAAACTAGCTGTTGCCAGCAGCTTTGCCCGCTACAATTCGAAAATTATCCCACGGGAAGATAAAATCGGGATAAAAACTATCCTATTTGTTAATCCAGGTTATAAACTATCGGTGTATCAAATTTTATCCAAATCTTTTAAGTAGTTTTTGCGTGAAGAAATAAGAAACATAAACTTTTGCTATAAAATATTAGTGTGATAAAATTGATCTCACATAAAAGGCAAGCAACATTTACCCTTTAAAAGCTCAAAAACCAAACACAATATCTCCTACATGTATTTTTAAATAGCGAACATCATCATCCATCCGTCGAACAACACAATCAGTAATTAGATACGCTAATCAAAGGCTCAGTTCGTGGCCACTGTTAGTGCCTAATTGCGATGCAATATATCAATACGACCCGTCACTAATCAAACCCTTGACTGGCCATAACCAGGAGTAATTAACGGCTTTTGTAAGTGTTGCTATGACAACGGGACTTGAACCACTGAGCCCTCGTTCATCACCTTAAGTGATGCGACTTGCGACACGACTTGTAACTTGCATGTGTCAATTGTTTCGCTGTCGCGGACTTGTTTCAGTATAGACTTTAATTAATAAAGCCGCGGCCCCGCGGGTTGCCAGGGCGTGTAGCTCATGGACAAGCGGTTAGCGTTCTTGGAAATATCTAAGTTTGTGAGAAGTATTTCAAGTGTTCTAACTTACCTAATTTTAATCACACTCAGAGTTGGAACGCTTTTGGGGTCAAAAGTTACAAAACACCGCATAGCCATCAGCATTTCTTAGTATTTAAACCAGCAACAAATAGGGACTCAAGAAAGTCCCTAGCAACACATCTTCTTCTGTTTAGTTCAAAGATTTTTGTCTGCTCTAAGCTCGTCAATGTGCTGCTAAACTACATGCTATGTATTTTACAAACTGAGCAGAATTTCCACCGCTTTAAGCACGTTGTCTAAACTTCGCGGTAGAATATTCAAGCGCATTCTGCATTGTCTGTGTTTGCAATATTTGGAACAAAGGAAGCGGTTACATTTTGTTGAGTGCATTAGTTCAATATTCAAATTAGCATGAGCCATGAAAACTTTGAAAATAAATTGTTTTACGAAAATTATCAGAACTTGCGCACTCAAGAGACGCGACGACACCCGTGCGATAGAAACATATATTGTGAGAAACGCGCGTGTCACATTTTGCAAGTCCAACCGGGTGAGGTCATGAACTGGGCATATGCAAATACTAAGGTCTTATGTTAAAAGTAATATAATAACATCAAACTGGACATCATTCATCAGAACCGTCTGTGCAAACACAAACTTAGACTTCCATTTCCAATTTCGAGCGAATTCATTATCAAAACCAAACTCGACGTAAACCAGCGAAGTACTGAGCTTATAGCAACACAACCCCTTCTCACCCCCTACACCCCGTCTAATCACCGGAATCACCCGGTTACTAATCACCCTCGTCGATTGAGATTGATACGTCATAGATAGTGCTTAAGGGTAATCCAGTTGTGACAGGCTCCCGTGCAATGTGACATAGCTTAGCTGCAATTATTTGGACAGTCACTAATGTGGACCATTTAGTTGATAGCACGTTTGCTGCAAGATTTGGACATCAGAGAATATGGAGAATTTAATGATGGTTCCTAACACATTTTTTGTAGAGCAAGTTCGAATGTAGAAAGGACAGTGCACATCAATAAGGAGGGCTTCATTTTATATCTCGTGTAGCCAGTTTAAATCGACAAATGTCAGTAAATTCGTTTACTCTACAATATTATGTGCATTTGTGCAATTCTTGAAAAATCGAGGTTACTGCCATACTGTAATAGTGGCAGCAAGCGTTCTTGCTAAACATGAGGTTCAAGGTCTGACAAAAGATTTTTCTATCAGGAAACCATAGTAGCCATTTGATGGCAATAGTCTGCCAACCATATTCCATAATTTAAGCTTACTCGGAAATATGTTATTTAAAGGCAAAAATATAATTAATGAGAACAGACCAACATCTAAAATCGAAACTCAACTCATAGTGGAAGAGCTATCTTACCAGCACAGAAACCGTTAATTTACGTACATGATATCATTAACAGTTCGAACACCCCCACACCTGAAACAACCTCAGTGCAAACTGCGTGGTATTATAGGAGCTTCCATAATCAACCCCATTCAATTTCCGGCGCTGCCGAACATGGGCACTTACCATAAATCATAGAGGTACCATATTAACGGCGGAATTATTATAGGTACTCGATAATTCTTGGCCCTTTCAATGGGACTTGAGGACTGGTGAGATTATGTTCCGGGAATTGGAAACTGTATTAGTGAGCAGTTTGTGAGACGTAACATACACTATTACTACGGGGACGTATTAAGGATATGGTGTACTATCATCAGACAATCACCATATCATTTGACGGCACGGTTGGCGCAGTGGCTGAGCGATTGGACTGCTGCGCTGCGTGTCGCGGGTCCGATCCCCGCACGGAACAAATATTTGTATGGCCTACAAATACCGGCCTGGCCTGAGTATTTGTATTTGTGAGATTAAATGTTTGTAAACGCACCCACGATACAGGAGAAATTAGTGTGGGACTAGATTTAAAAAAAAAACAAGGATTCCGGGTTAATCATCAGACAAAAGGAAAACAATGAAAATAAAATCTAGAGAATGTTCTATAATTACATGATATCAATAAATTGAATGACAGGTGATATCCAGCAACCCACACTGGGCTTAGCGTTGTAGAACAAAGACGGGTCCCTCTTGATAAAAGAAGATATGTGACCTTTCAGAGGAGATGTAATATGCTGATTATGTTCTTACCTGCAGCGAAAGGGCAGATAAGCAATCATTTCGTTTAAAAAAAACAACGTGTCTTTGAAACTTGACGACCCCAACATACCCAGTGAGCAAAGGTTAGGCCTTTGCTCACTGGACTCACGACGGCCGTTAAAATAAAAGCTTAAAATAACCTCCTTTTTGAGGATCACATACGCGTTACGTAGCGCTTCACATAGTACGTAACCTGACCTACTTCACTAAGCTGATTAAACAGGCTTCTAAATAAGGATTCAATGCTTCTGTCCTAAGAAAATCCATTAGCCTTCTTAACGATGCCCACACAAAAAACTCGAAGGTCACTTCATTTCAATAAGTAAGTAAAGTTGTTTCGTTAACAAAACACTTGTATAAATTGACCTGACCTTGGCGCGGCCTTAGGGGCACCATCAACAAATCGAATCAGCAATAACAAATAACCATAAATATTAAAGGGGGACCCTAATCAGAGCAAAATACCTGTCAACCGTGGCCCAGCCATCACACCAAACTTGTCTAGTTAGAAAACGATAGAATTAATTCGCTCCCCACCCCTTCCTCTGACGATCTGCTCGGGGGGGGGGGGGGGGGGCTAATGATCGGGCCGCGAGATTCGTCTGTTATTTCAATACAAACGTAAGCTTATCGACGAACCCTTTGCGTAATGATCTAGGCAACCCTATGTTTCTTCAGGGCTCATTCCGAATAATACTTTGCGAATTGCTGATTAATTAGAAAACTGTTTTACTGTATTAAGAAAAATAACGATCCATTTGTAAATTAATATTGGATCGATACGCGAAGGACCCTTTTTTGTTGTTCCTAAAGATTTCTTTTTCTTCGTTACGTATTTTATACTTATTTTCAAAGGTAGAGAAAAGTTTCCTCATTAGAGTGCCGAAAAGACTTCATCAATCGCATTTTTGTGAAGAATATCCGGATTTCCGGAAAGAACTTTCCTGATTAGTATCGAAAGTCGAGTAAAAAGAAAAGAAAATAGCTACGAGTATTATATTTTCAAACTGTTGATTCCGAAATACAAAGAGCCGGTTTTTGTTTTCCTTTCAGCTCCTGATCTACCAAGACTTTCAAAGATGCAGGTCCTTCGCCAGCCCTACGACAGATTAAGTCGGCAACGTTTGTTGGAGCTCGGTTTCCCAATCACGATTGAGCTGTTGAGATCCGAGTAGAGTATTGTAAAGTTTCAGCCAATTAGCCAGACGTGTGTCTGTCTTGGTTGACTAAGATGTGGCTACAGTGGTTAGAGGTACCCACACGGCCCGGGATGTACTTTGACGATGTTCTTATTAGGATTTCAAACTGAAACTAGGATAAACCACAGACTTGTATGTTGTTTGTGTAAATTCTTGGCCTGCTTAAAGTCAATCCCTTTTGAAGGAATTTCGGGGTAACAGATTCTAATACAGATTTTGAGGAGCTTAGAGATTCTAAAATAAGATTCTTAGGTTGTGAAATCTTATAGGTACCTACCTAACGAAATTTTCCTACCGCATTGATTTTTTATAGTTTACACTCTTAGGACCAAGTGTTGAAAGCTCAACACTGACCATTTTTAGGGTACCATAGTCAATAGTTTCGCAATGTCCGTCTGTCTGTCTGTCTGTCTGTCCGTCCGTCCGCACTATATCTCAAAGACTCTTAGTGCTAGGAAGCTGTAATTTGGCATGAATATATATATTAGTAACATGTATAATGAAAATAAAAGGAAAACTATCACAGCTAAGTAGGCTTTACAAGTTTACGAGTAATAGTCGACCAACTTATAAAATGTACTTGTATGAAATAATAGCGGACGTCACGCGGTTTCACCCACGTAGATCCCGTTCCCGTGAGAATATAGGGATAACAAATACCCTAGAATTTCTTCTATGTTACTAAAGGTAAATGTAGCTTTCTAATCGTGAAACAATTTTTGAAATTGGCGCAGTAGTTTTTGAGTTTATTCATTACAAACATACACACACACAAACATACAAATCTTTCCTCTTTATTATATTAGTGTAGATTTCCTATACATAATGTATGGGAGCGCAGGTCTTAAAACGGCAAATGTAAGTTTGTTTTATTTATAGATTAAAAGTCTACGTTCGGAAGCAGGTAAGCAGGGTGGTTAATCAGTTTCGTAAGTTCACATATTTTGATGGGCAACCACAGAACCCTACATTGTGCGTGGTCCGACATGCACTTGGCCGGTTTTTTTTATTTCGGTATACATTTAGGTGTCGTTTTATATGTATTAGGGAGCTCGGATACATGTCTATTAAACAACACAGCCACCAAAACTCAACAATACGACCTAAAAATAAGAATACCTCGTATTATGATTCATCCGAACGAACGAACATCAAAGAGATTCTGATCAAACCATCAGAAAAATGGCCGCCGTGACGTCACAGTGATTCGAATAAACAAAACTTGTCCGGCGGTGGCAGATTAGACCACAGTTTGTTGGAGGGAGTGAGGGAAGAGAGGACGCGGAGGAAAATTTCTTTGTCATCACCATGAAAGAAATCTAAAGGCAGAAATATTGATTTGGTATTAAATAGTAAAAGTACAAAAAATAATTGTATAGTGTCGTGTGAATTGGAAGTACCATAGGTTGAAGAGACACTGATATCCTGATAGACTTATTATTCCTTCAATGAAAAGTCGTTTATATCACAGGAGTTGCTTTTAAATGGTTGTAAGGATATATAACAAACTACCAAAATCGTATAGGGTACTACTGCCAATCAATCGTTTTAAGACATCATTACACAGATGGCTTATTGATAAAACGTTTTATTCTGTAAATGAATACCTTAACTTTAAAGATTTACGTTGACATTTTCCTATTCTAATTAATATATTGAAAAATTATTGACATTTAACTATTGAAATTCCTTTCATTATAACATACCTACCAATTATTAAATTAAATTTCAATGTATTATTTAACTTTGCAAGTTAGTTTTAGCGAATTGTGTGAGCTACTGTAACAAAACCTGACCATCAACATTGTACTACAATTCTAGTAAATTAATTTCATTTCATTTCAGGAAAACTGAATTTTATTTACATTTTGGCAATGGTACCAATAAGTGGCCCATGGGACAAAACCCACATTGCCTTTGGTTTAATCTCAAATAGGAGTTTCCTTATGGAAATTCTCAACATTCTATCCAATATGGACAAAGTGGCATTCAGCACGATGGAAAGCTAAAAATCTATTGGATTAGCATAAGCTATCGAAATCCTAATAAAATATCATCCTAATTGAAAGCCATTGTATAAGCCGCTAGCTACCTAGCATTTAAAATGAGCCACAAGTCTTACTCAAAACAAAACACAAATCTGTCTATACAAAGTCTTCTCTAATCTGTTGAGCAGCCAAAGCCACTAACGAAACAAGTATCCTGCCGCCATCTTATTGCATACGAAACTTCACAAAGCCTCTTATACAAGTTGCGAGTCGACTTAGCGTGCTCCGAAACACGTCAGTGCATGTCGAGCGCACGTGTCTTTTGAAGCCACCGACGTGAAATTGAATAACTTTAACAATGTTTGTGAGAAAAATGCCGTCTTATCTGTGCGATTTGAATATTTGTGCAGAGGAAACGGAGGTTGGGAATCATTTTCTTCTGGCCGTTGTCCCATGTTACTAATGTATCAATCGTTACCTACTCCTTTTTTCTTCTTATCATTCTTACCTTTTTTATTTTGGGTCTTCCTCTCTCCTTCTCCACCCATCATCATTTATATTCATCACTTTTTTAATCACATGCGATTCGTCCCTCCTCATAAAATGACCAAGACAGTCGATTCCCTTTCAAGTTGCATATCTTTTTATTGACAAGACACGTTTTTGATTTCAATCTCAGTTAAAATAGCTTTTCTGTAAAATCTCATGCAGATTTTTCGACGTGAAACTTGGAATATCTTCGGAAAATAATACTACGCAATGCCACTTGCCTTTTGTCAATATTCTAAGAAAGTAAAGAAAAGAAAAGAAAGAAAGTCATAGATATCTTTTTATAAGAACCTCATCGTAAACAAATATTAAGAAACGATAGAACACCACTAAACAATCGATTGAGCGTGTTTGAAGTCCTAACACGCTGGTGTCAGCGTGTCACTTGGAGCCGCCGACGTGCAATAACTCACACAAGTATTTGTTAGGAAACTTGCACGCGAGACAGAGCAACCGAGCAACCGACCAACCCGACCGGTCTCAAACTGTGGAGCTATTTATTTACCAAGATTTATGGACGTACTGCTACTCCATACGAAAAATTGAGCAAAACAAACGGAACAGTTTTGATTTCGATCTTCTATTTGGTAAAAGGTTTTAAATCAAGTTATGACGAAAATTCTTTTAGCAATCTATTTTCCCTGAGTTTCCTTTGCCAACTAGTTTAATTTTCTAAGCGTCAGTCGACGGTTTGATATTTGATTTATAGTTTAAATCAATTCAGTACGAGTTGATCATTAATTTATTATACAACTGGCTTAATCAGAAAAGACATAAAAACAACGGTCTATAAATCCTACCTCGAAAATACGAGGCGAATATCCTTATTATCTTTCTGAGACAGACCAATATTCATTATTACAGAGCCTGTTGTCACCAAATAATACCATACAGCCAACAGATTGGCCACCAACATTCGCTCAAAAGCTGGCGGCGATAGAAGCAGCTCAAGCACTTTCAGAGCACATCACAGAGCTATTTATTTTGAAAGATTTATGAATCCGCCTTTTAAAGTCATTGCTTACTTTTTTCTTTTATTTATTGAAAGGGCAGTCCAATGCCCAAGTGATTGTTTTTGAAACATAAAGATTAATGTTACTTTAAGCTTTCGATTTGTTTCACAAATTGAGGCCGAAAAGCTTAGTGTTTTACACGAGCTTTATAAATTGTTATTGAGAGCATTATTTACTATTACAGCACTGATAAATGGTGTTTAGTAACACATGTTAGGGATAGGATATCCCTCGCATAAAACACTTTTATAAGGTTTGTTATAAAACATTGGTATTCCAAAAAATAGCAGTTTTTTTATACTTTTAACGTGCTTTGTCCAGAGAGAATAATCAAATCATCATGTAATTCAGTCGCATGTAAATAGCCTTCTTTTGGGTAAGCTCGTTCCATCGTCGACCTCATCTCTGCCCTAAGAGCAAGATTGAGGTCAAGAGTATGCCCATTTCAAATAAAAAAAAACAATAAAAAAAACTGCATAAAATCTCTCTCTCTTCAAAAAGCCACACTTCAACGCAGTCTTTTAGGCACTGTAACTGCATCGAGGTGATCTGAATCTAGTTCAAAGCTTAATACGAACACTATGCCCTTCAAAATAAATATAAGTTTACCCCCTATTTGTTAAGAAAGCGCACTCTAACCAGAGCGGAATGGAATTGGCAATTCCATTCTGTAAACACGCTGACTGGAGCTCATGGCTCATTTGAGCGAGTCAAGTAAAATCACACCCGGGACCTCCCGCTTGGTCACTAATTGACAGCGTGACACTGAACTGGCCCTGAATTACTTCTGTTTTCCTTGGATACTGACATGTTTGTGATTTATTGGATTGTTAAAGCGTTTTACTAATTTGTCAGGAGCTACTGTGATTCAAGGTCGAACTTGTCACTTAGTTTTTATAAAATGGAAAGCGTAAATGTAGATTTCGTTGTTAGGTATGTTTTGCTAAGTAACCATTATTACTCAAATTATATATTTCTTAAATGAGTCATCATTTAAGAAATATATAATTTTAGTTTCGCCTGCATGGACTTTGGTTGGGATTAAAAGTTTTATGTGTAAACGCAGGTTATACTAATCTCGTGTACCATTCAAACCCGTTCAATACTTTTAAATTCAGGCATAGCAAGGTGTAAAAGATAGATTATAAGTAAAAGACGTATACCAGACGCTCTAAACAAGTGGCAATCGCATTGCAGATGTTTAAACATCTTTCAGAACAATTGACATGAACTTCTCAGCATCAAAAAAGCCAGGGGCTGATACAAAGTATGTACTAAACTCGGAATTTTAATTCGATTCCAGATTTGACATTAGCTACTGTCATTTTGTGAAATAATGATACCACATATAATAGTGTAGTGATGAACACAAAATCGATAAACAATCAGTGTGTGTGCCATCAGTGTGCCAATTAAAGACTAAATTATTGATTTATATTTAAATAAATACATAATTATTCATAATAATTATTTAAAATAAATACTAAATTATCGGTTCAGAAATATTTAATTTCCTGATATACTTAGTTTACGAGAGTAAAATTATAAACGAGAAGAATCGATCTGGAAATATTCCATTTCCATATCGAATAATTTCGCAACGTCACTATTTAGTACTTGTCATAACGTTGCAACACTGAAATTGTCAAATCTGGAATCGAATTAAAATTCCGAGTTATAGTCCCTTGCTTGTTTGACCTAACCATCATCGCTATTACTATAGAATGTTGTTTTGTCTCGTCAGCTAACACATTTAAATTCAAACTAAAAAAAATACCTTCAAGCTTTATATGGCCAGTTTCCCTATTTCTAAAATAAAATCGCTTAATACAAAACCATCGACCCACAAAATACGAACAACGCAACAAAAACCAAACTCTATTGAATCCAGTAAAACTTCGGAAGTGAACAAAAAAGTTGCAAATCCCTGGAAAAAGTGCCGTTAGCCGTTAGATCCCACTGCAGTATTATAACCGCTAAACCGAATTTGATTGGGTTTGGCGCACTGGACAAACGGACACCGCAGGCTGCTCTGTGGGCTTTTTTCGTTATTTTGAAGGGTTTTTCTGTGAGAATTTCGCGGCGGTATTTTTTTATTGGACGTAGAGTTGTGGGTTGTGACAAATCGTTCAAGGACGTGTATGATTGGTAACTAATAAAAAAATAGGTTTAACGGCCTCGTTCATCTAAGTATTGGTTGCTAACCGCTGCGGCTTTGGATTTTCTAGTTAGGTCAAAAAATCAACTAATACTAAAGTGTTAGTTTTTTTTTTTGGTTAATAATGTCAGTAGCATCTCAGGCCCTGAATTGGCTCTTAGTTATAGCAATAGGGTCATTCTCTATTCCATGATAGTAATAGGCAACACTGCCCAAACGAAGTCGGCAGTCAAAATGTTTATGTTCAAAAATGTTCATGACAAATAATAATGTATTTTAAGATCTTAGGACTAAAAATTCGAAGACTAGGTGCTACCTACCAATCCGTACTGGCACTGGGCCCGCGTGGTAGATTATAGGCCATCCGTCCGTGGGATCGTTATTAGGCTAATGATGATGACAAACAATAATAGTATAAGCAATCTAGCATTCTTCTTGCTAGAAACCAATCATCATAATGATAAACAATTTACAACTAACCAAAAAAAAGGAAGGGCAAAAATGAAACTGAAAGTAAAAAAATGAAAAGGAAGACAAATGAAGTCGTTATAACTTCACGGTTGCATTTTCAGCATTTATTATGTCATTAAGGCAGTGCCGACGTTTCTGAAATCTTCGCAAAAAATTAATGCTTGTCATTTTTCGTGGAATTAAGAATAAAATGCTCTGAGAGGCCTATTTTTAGAAATGAAAGTTAACAGAACTAGTAAGATCGAAGGCAATGGGTGACCACTGACTTAGCTTTCAAAGCGTTTTGTATTCCCACAGCGAACTGCGCATTCACCTGAAGTCTAGAAATGCAATATCATTGACTGTGTTGAGCAATAAATATTTGAATTTGAATTTCGATTTTCAAAACATCGACTTATTTTTCGGTCGCTTATGTCAGGACCAATACGTTTTCGATACCTTATGTCAGTAGGAATAAATTGTTGACTTTTCCATGATTGTTATTGCACAAACTTTGTCAGTTTGGCTAGTTCCCCGTGTTTCCTTGTCAACCAAATGGAACGGGATGAAGACGTTGAAAATAATTCTTATTTTACTTTTAAAACCAGTTCGAAATTAAGTCTGTCTAAGTTTCATTTAACTACTTTATGGAACTCTTCTAGTCGAATCACGTACGCCAATAAATACATTTAGGTACGAATGTTAAAAACTCGTTTAAAATAAAAACTTCAAAGTTGCGCCGTGATGCTATAAAGCCAACTCATCTCAATCCCAACCCTCTTAATCTGGAGTTGGTTTAAACCTCGCACTTTACACAAGATGTGATGTTTAAACCTCAGGGTTTACTACTGCACGTGACTACTCTCAGAGAACGATGCTGACATCTAGCTTTGAGGGCAAATACCTTCGCAAACCGTAGTTAAGTAAATAGTCAAATAAAATATCTAAACACTCTCAGCCTCCACTACTAAATCTACATTGAACGAGTACGTAAATTTTCGTAACCATCCTATTAAGGTGAATCGGACAAGGTAACACGCGAAATTCAAATTATCTCACGTTTTTTTCAATTTGCAGGTCATTGTCAGGTTTTATGTTGATTAAAATAATTATGATTCGCGCACGTAATGCGGTATTTATAGAGATATAATCATTAAAATCAGGAATACAACCCTCTTGAGTTGATTTAATTCCGTTGAGTGACTATTTGTTTGAAAAGGCATTCCAAAAAGTTATATGAACCGAGAGGGTTGTATTTGTGATTTTAATCGTTATTGCTCTGTGAAGTCACTTTTGTTGCGGTCGCGAATCCTATTTTATTTAACATAATGTACAGCCTGACACTGCTCGGCAAATTGCAAAGAAAACGTAAGAAAATTTGCGGGAAAAACGTAAGCAAATCGAATTTCGTGCGCTACCTGGTCGGCTTCACCTAAAGCATTGAAGTTTCTCATGTTCCTTCTAAACCCTTTCTGTGCCAGGAAAACGGTATCACTTTCGAACAACCTACAAAATAAAACACACCTCTGCTTAACCTTTTGCAGGAAACTGGTTTGATGTTATGATAAGTAAAACCAAATTAAGCGTAAGCGGGCAAAAGCTACTTATAGCGTCAAATTAATCTTGTTAATTACAGTTTGAATATTATTATATGTATCAGTTAATAATAATACCTTTATTTGCACAATTTGTCATTTCATGAGTGACACAAATAAAACAAAACTGTTTAATTACATCTGAAATTTTATTACTGCGATACATACAGTGATGTTTAAATTGCACTTTTATGAAAAGAATGATGTATTTTTTTTTTATTGATGACTCTCTCTTTGGTCTAGTGGCCACAGAGGCGACTACTGGGCATAGGTCGATTCCCAAATTGGTCAGTGTTTTTGGGTTATTCCATCATAAAATTTTCAGTTACAGCCATGGAGTCTGGATTTTAAATATTACGTGGGACTTACACATAATTGGCGAAATGTGGTTGTACTGTTAGGTACATCTCTGCCTATCCCTTCAGGGATTGCAAGCATGACGTTTACACACTAAATATTATAAAGGCGAAAGTTTGTGAGTGTGTGACAGTGTGAGTGTGTATGTTTGTTACTTCTTCACACAAAAACTACAAAACGGATTTAGATAAAATTTGGTACGCAGATAGTTTATAACCTGGATTAACACATAGGATAGTTTTTATCCCGATTTTATCTTCCCGTGAGATAATTTTCGAGTTGTAGCGGGTGAAGCCGCTGGCAACAGCTAGTGTTACATAAATCATTGATATTCCTACAACTTTTTTTTATATTTTTACTAAATATGATAGGTACTGCAGTGTAACATAAACATGTAAGCGAACGTGAGATCGCAAAAACATTAGGCCCTTATTGAACATAACTTGTTTCCGATAAGTCTGTTTTTGAATTTATGACCTCCGCACTGAAAACGCTCTAATTTATGTCAGTCGTAACACAATCCTGCTGTATGTATGCAATAAACGCGTGAACGTTTCCGACCTACAGCCCCCCCCCCCAACACCTCTAGCATGAAGCCCTCCCTCCCATCTCTCGGCGCCACTCATTAAGGAGGTTTTATTCCCGTTGCCAGATGTTAATATTTCTGTTTATTTTACTTTCCCGTGTTTACGCGAGTTTTTAAAGGGTTAAACTTGAGAGGGGGAGTGGGGGGAAGGCATAGAGCGTTAATTAACGAGTTTTTTTTTGTTGTTTGTTGCTCACAGGGATGGAAATAAGAGCCGGCTGAACGAGCCGTTTCCCATTCAGCCTTAACCTGATTGTGCATTCCGTTTTACGAGTTGCCGACATTATAAATAAACCATGAACATACCTTTACGGCGCTGTTCAAGGTCCAGTTTTTAATTACCGCTACAGGTTGTAAAGCGAGAGGATCGCAATAAACTTTGGCACTCTGTTATGTATTAGAGAATCGCAAATTAGCTTTGTCAATATTTTATCAGCAACACCTGTGTGAATCATTGAGCGGCCTCGTAAAATAACAAATCACAATTTTTACTTACTAACGAAGTGAACCCGTGTAATAAACATGTACCGCGGCACGAACGCACCAACTTTCTCAGTTCAACAAATAACTCAACATCGCAACAGCGAGCAAATAATTTAATTCGTCTAATTATATTTACAAGAACAAACAACAGAAGTCCAGGCCACCAATCTTGTGTGTACAGAGCTCTGGCACACAGACAAACAGGCTGACGGCGAACGAAAAATATCTTTAATTAACACCTCCCCCTTAACTGGGAGGTATCCCCTCCCCCCAGGCTCCTACGGTCACCGGCTAAAGAAAACCAGATATTCAAACAAGCAGTAAAGAAGCGACTTAACACGAAGTAGAAAGTTTTTCGGTATTTTTTCCTCTGGCAAAGTTATTTCAATTTGAAGTTGGCAACATTAGCTCGCTCTAAAATTAAGTTGGTAATTAAATCGATATTTAGTTCCTTCTTTTACTGATTATAATAGATGGGGTGACGTGAGTGTCATGTTAGAGGTTTGAAGTTAATCAATAGTTTGACGGTAGTGAAACGATAACTAGCAAAACGATATCTGCTGAAACCTATAAATAAACAACAAAAATCTCAAGTGTATACAGCTACAAGAAAATCCTATCTCTGAGATTTTAGTAACAACAATTTTTTAAACAATTTCGCACGTTTCTTGGGGATATCAAATTCTGCTTCAATCGTTACGTAAAGATTCACAGAATATCTTCAGCATGTGTGGAAAGGGTGGAAGGTTCGTTAGTTTCCACATTCATGGTTCATTAAAGTTGTATGAAGGTTTCAAACGGAGGCACAAGTTGGACCCTTTCGTTTGAACCAGAGAGTTGAATGGCACTGGATATCGATCTGATAGCAGAGGAGGTACCTACTTCATGCTTATGTTGGCAGCGAGCGTACCAACCTACAAGTTTCAATAGCTCTCATAGACCGATGTAGGAGAGTGCATTCTGAATGTTAGCCTTTGAATGCCATGCTACGATTGCAAATCTAACTGACAACTTGAAATTAAGTAAATTTCTGTTAATAGTTATTTGTTACATAATCGAAGTTTCCACATCTGTTTAGGAATCAAGTTTCTAAGACCACCACAACCACACCTTCAAGGCCAATGGTGACTAACGGCAATCATTCTAATTCGATCGTTAATAATCTTCAATATTAACCTATCATTAAACAGTCGATAATTATAAGCCCTGATTATTATGGAAAGCGTCGATTAACTCGATAATTTGTAGTGTAACTGCCCCTTAATCTACCAAATTAACGCTTACACTATGGCGTCCGAAATCTTAATCAGCGTTTGACACTTGACACATTTGACAAAATAATATTACTTTTATCAACTAGATTGATTAGTGTTGCAAAGTGTCGCGTCACCGTTCTAACTCCGGTTAACAAAATTAATAGTGCTGGTAACGGTGACTGGTGTAACGTTAACTAATAGTTAGCCGTCATGGTGCCATCGACCCCTCTGTTAGTTTGAGTTCAGTGACAATGGTAGGTATTTTTGTCGCTGTGGAGTTAGTTTAACACAGTTTTTCGGGCTTAATATATTATTCATCGTTTTTCCAACACAACAGACATTTCGAGGCGAACAGTAAATCTCGTCGTCTTTTAGTTACACTTGGATTTCATTTGTTAACTTTCAGAAAAATTAGGTCCTTCTGTTTGGATTTCGACTAAATAAGTAGAAGGCATTGCTTATGCACATCGATAACTGTTCGCGTCAATGGCAACTATACAAGTGAAACTCAACTTCATGTTCAAGAAGACTCAATAGTTTTGTACACTAAATACATTCAGGACTGCTAACCTTATCGAACTACTTCCACACTGTCCTTCAAACTTATGTCAGATAAAGAATAAAAAGGCAAACAACCAATAACATCCCTTTCTTCTCAAACGATTATACACAAAAACTTCCGAATATTGACAGACATATTACGTAACCTCGCAGATTTCGCTGGAAAAACGTCCACAATCAGTCAACACAAACTCGCAGTGAATGGCGGGGCTCCCACGTCGAGGGCCTACGCTCCGCCACCGCGCAGCTCACCAACGAGGGTGTATTGTGTGCCTGTCCCTGGGGCTACACTCCGGGCCTATTGTAACACAGCCTGTTAAGGATATCAGTGCGGGGACGGAGTTTTTCTTTATAGGCAAAAGATTTGAAAGGATCATGCAAAGAAGGTGAAGTTTGTTCACAAATTATGAGTGAAGTTTGACACTTATCTGACTATCGTATTCATCTATTGCTTTTGACTGATAGAGATGTCATATTTTTGGTTGTATTGTCACACATTGGTTTTGTATCAACTTTAGGAATCGTCTTTTTATAATAATAAGGTTTTAAGTGGAATTGAGGCTTGCTTCTTATTTTATAAAGCTACCTATACTGATTCTATTGCGGCATGTGCTTCTTTTACAGAACCGAGACTTATTCTTTGTATTGTAATTTCGCCACAAAATATTCAACGTTTAAGCTTCACCCAAAATCAGCCCAACTCAATCTGGTCTACTCAATATCTATTTCCAAGTCATCAAACCTATCTTAAATACCTGCTACCTACCCATCATATCAAACCCTAGTCAAGTCCTGAGGAGCGCCAAGTCTAGTGGGTCTCATTGTAACTCTCGTCGGAAAATCGGCCTTCTGTGATTTGTGCCCCGACTATTACGGCCAAGAACTTGCTTCGATCCTTTTTATGTCAAATAATGACAAACTGTCCGACAATGGCGAACAGGTATTTTGTAGGTTGTGTGGGCTAGTGCAAATAATTGAGGGTAAGTGGCACGGTTTGAGCGAGATTTTCTTTGTATAAGCCGACGCTGTTTGATTTGATGGTCAATGTTGAATGCTTGTGTCTGTGTACCATTCAGTTTATATTATATGATGCTTAAAATTGTGTAAATCTGTTTGATTTGCGACTGCTTTCCTCATTTTCTTGACCTTGATTCGACTCCCACATAAAAGCCGCAAAAATCTAACTCTACCACAAACCGGTTTAAACTGGAATTTCCCTACGATACCTACTTTAAGACGATTTCTTAGCAATTACGATTTCTCAAAATAGAAGAAAAGTTAGAGGTATAAGTTGCAGAGTACAAAAATCAAAGTTAACTTAATTTCTTCGTAGAATATTCACTCATACAAATACAGCACATTACTTTTTAAAGATTCATTTTACTACGAAAAGATCTTCTTGAATTTTAATTAAAATGAGAGCTAAACAAATGAATGGTTATTAATTTCCAGCATTAGGTCAATGCCATCTAAGTTTTATGAGATTCTTTTACCTTCTGTACGCGCTGCTGAATGGGTCGCACACACCTTGACTGTTAGCTTGAATGAAAGTCACGGATAGCCAAAGATGACTGTTTATTGAATATATTTAACTACCACGTAACTAATGCTATAATGTGTGAATGAGTACCGCTGTGTATGATCGCTGATTGTGTACTGTCGCCTTAAACTATAATTTGTGCAAGGTGACGGAAAAGTGCTGATGTATGCAATGCGCGCGTGGCATGTACGATGCATGACTCGTACATATTCCCAGGCGAGAGAGAGATGCTAGTGGAAAATGAGAGTGAGTAACAAAGTGCTTAAATGATAGTCTTATAAATTTCACCCACGTTACAAATCAAGACTTAAATCCAAACTTATAAATTTCACCCAAGTTACAAATCAAGACTTAAATCTATTCTTAACCATAACTAGACTTAGTCACTATCGCCAGACACCGGTTTGGTGAATGCAGGAGGTGTCCGCTTGTGGCGCTTGATACTGTTAAGTAGACTCGAAAAGTTTCTTAGCTCAACCGCCTCTTCTGGTTGTCTCGAGTCTCTAGTGCGTAACGTCGGAGCGACGAAGGGTGCCTCGCGCTGTGTACGCACCGGCGGCGCTGGAGGCTGCGTCCCGAAGTCCGACTGTAAGTTGGTGCTTCTCTGCCGACGACGATAGATCCACCGACACAGATAACCTGCTACTGCTATTACAGCACCAGCCATCAACACGTAGATTGCTGAATATTGATGGATATCGTGGCTTGAAATCTCCGTGTTCAAGGCGTCTTCTGATTTCATCTGCTCGATCTGTTCCTTAATGTGCCGCAGTTCAGTTTCGTGATCGGTGTTGTTGATTTCAAATTGTGGCAAGCTGACGTTGAGGATATGGTTGATGGGTGCGATTTGTTGTGATTTCAGGTCAACCGCAGTTTTAATCTCTGAGTATCCCAGTTTGTGTGACAAAACGGTAAAGTCTTCGCCTTTAATTACGCAATCTGAATCCAATACTATGACCCCGGCTTTAGCGATTTGTATTGCGGTAATCTGATGCTCGCATATGACACGAAGTGCGCACTGTCCGCAACAATAATAAAGGTAAGTATTTATTTTGTTTAATTCCATCCAGTTATTACGGCATGCTGCTGTGTTTGTAAGACATCTGTTTGTGTTTTTATCTTTGATACACATGCTGTCTTCTGACTTAAACTGGAAAATAAGTTTTCTGGAGTGGCAGAGGCGCGTAGATTCATCGTATTGGACACATTGTTGTATGTCTCTAGTCGTCATTGCCAGATAGGTGTCTTTGCGTAAGTTGATTGCGATGTAATCTGATATTGGCACGACGGCGACCGTTGTGTTACCATGTTGTTGTGGTATTGAAATGAGTTGGTATAGGTCATAGCTCTCTCTATTAACCAGTGGTATTCTGATTTCAAATAGGAGGTACTGCTGTGTTACCCTTGTTTTTACCTTCAGTAGGTGGTAAATTTTTGGTAATTCTGTCTGTATGTTTTCTATAGGCAATGATAACTCTCGCGATAATTGTCCTGAGATTATGCTGAGTTGGTCTCGTAATTGCTTCGGCGTAAGTAAATGGACGCTAAACATTCCATGATGAATATCGGTGATTGTGTCGATAATTGTATCTTGTATGGATTTTAGCTTCGTGAGCATATTTGTAGCTATGATGGTGGACAATGCTAGCTCGCTCTTTACTTCTTGTTCCTGCAAGTTTCTGTTCAAGATATTGGTTGCCTTAGTCAGGTTGTTTAGATGTTGATGGATGGCCTTATGTTGCCGATTGATTGACTCTTCAGTTCTCTTGAGTAAATTGTATTCTGCTTCTACTACTGAGGTCTGGTTTTTCCACAAGAGAGCTAAATGATTCTCGTTTCCTTTTATAAGAGCGATATCTTGCTTGTATTGGTTCGCAAAACGTTGATCCAGAACTCCAAATAAGCTGTTGGCAACGTTACCCACACCATCGATGAGGCCTCGCCGCCGTCGTGTTCGTTCTTCAAAATGCTGGCTCAGTAGCATTCCATTGTAGTACTTCAGTTCGTCATGAGAGTGACGTAGTTGCAGTAGGATGATGTCACATAATGTTTTGTCTGTTTCTCTCTCACATACGCCGTTTATTTGTTTGAGGTATTTGTCGCAGGTTGCCGAACCGTCCCAATAAGGGTTCATGTCGTAATACACGATGAGTTTCCATTCGTCTCGAATGAACTGCATGTTTGAGATTCGATCGAAATAGAGTGCTTTGTGTATTGTTGTCAAACTATACGGGGATGTTGACTGTTCGTGACCAAATATGGATGTCATGAAGAAAAGCAGTGTGATGATAGTTGCTATCAGATTAGACTTCGATCCAAGTCTTTGTTTTGCTTGTTTGTTGGTCTTGATATTTTGGCAGTCTGGCATTTTCCCTGCCTGTTCGGGTAGTGATGGGTGATCTGTCTGGTCAGATACCAGCACTGACAGTTTAATCACTGGGCGCTTAAGGTACCCGTTTTGTGTTTTTAGGGTTACAACCCTGACCAATCCATCGCTACCGGGATGTAGCTCAGTGACTCTGCCTAGAGCCCATCTTCCCGCGGGGAGGTTAGGCTCGTGAATGATGACCACGTCATTCGCTTGAAGGTTTTTGTGAGGTCTCTTCCATTTACTTCTTGTTGAGAGTGTCGCAAGATACTCGGATTGCCACCTCTTCCAAATGTCTTGGAAAATGTTCTGTGTCCGCTTCCATCTTGTCCTTTCATCTTGTTCGGTGTCTAAGATAGTCAGCATGGGGCCGCTGCTCAAAAAGTGTGACGGAGTTAGATAATTTAAATCATCTGGGTCCTCTGTAAGTGCGCTCAGCGGCCGACTGTTGAGACATGCTTCGAGTTGAGTAAGTAAAGTGCTGTATTCTTCGAAAGTGAGTTTTTGCTCGCCAACAACACGTCGAAGATGATGCTTGAGACTTTTTACCGCTGCTTCCCACAGGCCTCCTGCGCTTGGCCAGGCGGGAGCATTAAAGTGCCACTGTATTCCTAACTCATTTATCTCTGTATAAAACTCCTCGTTGAATGTGTTGAGTAGTTCTGATGATCCTTGCTGCAGTGCTTTATTGGCTCCAACAAAATTGGTGCCATTGTCGCTGTAGATATGATGTGGCTTTCCCCGACGTGAAGACATGCGTTTAAGAGCAGCTAAGAACGCAGATGAGCTCAGGTCTGATACGAGTTCGAGGTGCACAGCTTTGGTCACCATGCACACAAACACCGCGATGTATCCCTTACTTGTCTTGACTCCTCGCCCTTTATTGAGTTTCACATCGACGTATCCCGTAAAATCAACGCCAGTGTGCTGAAACGGACGAGAAGGATTGCTCCGAGATTCAGGTAAGTCCCCCATCAGTTGTTTTGGTATGACAGCTTTATGCTTCTTACACGTAATGCATGCATGTAAGCGCTTCTTTACAGCTCTGTTTCCGCCTAATATCCAGTAATTTTGTCTGATACTGGCGAGCGTCGTCCGAGGCCCCGCATGAAACGTGCGGCGGTGGGCTTGGTCGATAATTAGGTCAGTAATATGGCTGCTGTGTGGGATGATCACTGGATGCTTCATATCTTCGTCAATATTCGCATGTTTGAGTCTGCCTCCCACTCGCAAAAGCCCATTCTTGTCCAAAAATGTGTTAAGGCACAAAGTTTTACTTTTGTTATGAACTTGCTCCTTTTTCCGCAACTTGCTAATTTCTTCTGAAAACTGCGTTTCTTGTACATATTTTATAACCATATGTTTTGCGGTGTCCAATTCCTTTCCATTCAAGTAAACAGTGCGCTCGCTGTGACGTCGTGTGATACGTAGCACCCAAGCCAACACGCGCACGGCGCGTGTCAAATTGCTGTTTCTATGTAGTATGGAATCTATAACATCATCGCTTTGTGTCTGACGTGTTGTGGCGTTGCTTTGTTTTGATTTTCTCTCCTCTTCATCCGTAACGTAGATGCTCTTCTCCGCTACTGATGACTCTTCGAATCCAGGGAGAAATTGCGGGCCGTTCCACCACAGAGTATGTTGCTTTAATTGTTCTGTTGTGATGCCACGACTGGCACAATCAGCTGGGTTTTCAGCTGATTTTATGTAATACCAATTATCTGATGGTATGACGTCTCTGATTTGTTTGACTCTGTTTGCTACGAACGGTGTCCAGCGATTTATGTTGCCTTGAATCCAGCCGAGAACCGCAGTGGAGTCACACCAACCGACGCAGAAGCCGTGCAGTTGAATTGTGTTTTGTTCTCCTGTCTGATACCATCTTCGAATTTTAAACTGGCTAATGTTTTGTAGCTCTGCTTTGATTTTTTCCCACTCGGTGCTTATTTCAACCGGAAGCTGGTCGTCCCATTGAATGTTGGCCAACCAAACTTGCTTGAATAAAAGTTTCAATTTTGTTGTAACCGGAGCTAACCAACCGAGGGGATCAAATATCTTTGAAATATCTGATAACAATGAACGTTTTGTTTGTTTTTCTGTGGACTTTGTTTCGCCGATTTTTAGCTCGAATGAGAATGTGTCTTCATTGGGGTCCCATTTCAACCCGAGCGTCTTTGTTGATTCTGCTCGCTTGAAATCGAATGATGGTTGTTTTGAGGACGCTCTGCTGACGTTTTGAAGTAATTCTTCGCTGTTAGCCGACCATTTGCGTAAATTGAAACCTCCCGACTGTAGTAACTGGACCAAATCGCCTTGCAGTTGTTTGGCTGATGACAGCGTAAAGCTTCCACTTACAAGGTCGTCCATGTAGAATTCTTCTTGCAACGCTTGTGCTGCCCTGCTGTGCAGATACTTGTGGCCTTCATCAGCTGCCAACTGTTTCAAAGTCATCATGGCTAAGAATGGGGCTGCTTTCATGCCATACGTGACTGTCGTGAGCTGATACTCACATAAACGTTGGTCAGGACAGTTCCTCCATAGTATCTTCTGATAGGGTTGATGTTCAGTGTTGCAAAGTATCTGTCGATACATTTTTTCTATGTCCGCCGTATAAGCGAACTGATATTGCCTCCATCGCAAGATTAATGACATGAGGTCTTGCTGTAAATTCGGGACACGCTTCATGAGGTCGTTCAAAGTGTAGCCCGTGGATGTTTTCGCCGATGCGTTGAATACTACTCTTAATGCCGTAGTTGCTGAATCGGCGCGTTGAACACAATGGTGAGGTAAATAACAAGTCGGTGTCACGTTACTTGTACACTCGACCATGTGATTTAGTGCTTGATATTCATGAATGAACTGCTTGTATGCATCTGCTAATTGAGGCTGTTTGCAGAATTTTCTCTCTAGTTGCTTGAATTGTGCCAAAGCCATGGGTTTTGTAGCTCCTAGCTTTTCTTGAAAGTTTGGTTCAAACGGTATCTCAACAATGTAACGACCTTCTTTGTCGCGAGTTGTTGTGTTCTTGTAGTGCTGCAAACAATCCTGATCATCTTGTGACATTTCCGAGATTTCTGCTATGTCCTCTACTGTCCAAAATTGTTTAATGTCTTCGATGTTATTTATGACAACGTTGCATTGAAATGTTGTTTGCACGTTTCCGCATAATATCCAGCCCAAACGTGTTTGCTGTGCGACTGGTTGAGAATTTTCGTGTCTGATGATACCTTCTTGGATTATGTTTGAGTATATCTCAGCCCCGAGTAAAATATCTACAGGACGACTTTCATTAAACTCTGGATCAGCCAATGTGATATTTATCTACAAATGTCCATGATTTTGGTTTTCTGAATGATTTATTAGGCAAATTGTCTATCAAGTTTCGCATAATAAATACATCGGTGTCAAATGTATAATCACCGTGAATGGCACTGCACGTGATTCGAATGACGCCTTTGCAATTATTTTCTTTCGCCCCGACACCGAATATGACACCTTTGCATCGGCCACGGGGTATCCGTAGTTTCTGTGCTGCTTTTTCCGTTATCAGGGATGTCTGTGAACCCTGATCAACGAGCGCTCGTAAAGTTATCAGAGACCCATCGTATGATTGCACTTTGATCAATGCTGTGGTAAGCAGAGTTTCTGATACATCTTCTTGAGACACGTGGTTGCTGCTGTCACTTGATGTTATCTTGCTATCAGTGCCTGCTGTTGTTTGCTGCACTAAGTTGCTGTTTGATTTCTGCCCAGCCCCTTTGCTGTATGCGTCGTGAAGCAAAGTGTTATGATCTGAGTTGCAGACGCGGCATGTTTTCCTCGATGCACATTCCTTGCTATTTGTATGTACGTTTAGGCAGTTTTTGCACAAATTGTATTTCGCAACTGCCTTCCGTTTTGCGTCAGGCTGTAATTCGAGAAATGTTTTGCACGAAAACATCCGGTGCTCTTGATTGCAATGTGGACATTTTGTTGGACTTTCATTGTCTTTTGTCAATGAATTTGATTTAAACTTATTATTTTTGTTCTGATTTGCGCTGAATGCCTTATATGAATGAAATTTCTTCTTTGTCTGTGTAGGCTCCGACTGAGATTGTTTTGTTGTTTCTGGCTTACGACGAGATGTTTCCCATGATGTAAATTTTCCTTCAAGGAAATCCAGAAAGTCTGCTATGTTTGGTAGCTCGCGCGGCTCCGCCAGTGACTCTAGGTAGTCGTTTTGAGTTACCGTATCCATTTTTTGTGAAAGTAAATGGACCAACAAGGGGTCCCACGATGACGTGTCTACACCAAGGTTCTTGATTGCATTGATGCATTCTGTTGTCGTATCGTGGAGTTTTTTGACTGATGCTGCCGATAAATGTTGTGTGACAGGAACAGCCAGCAATGCATTGAGATGTGACGTGAAGATTAGTTTTCTGTTATTATATCTGCGGTTGAGGATCTCCCATGCAGTCTCATAATTTTCCGAACTGATTGATAGATGCTGAATAAGTTTCTCGGCTTCGCCTTTTACTTTGCTTTTGAGAAACTGCATTCTCTGTGCGTTAGAAAGAGACGGACTAGAGTGGATGGTCTCAACAAATAAATCTTTGAATGCTGTCCAGTTTTCATAGCTACCACTAAAGACTGGAATTTCGATCTTCGGAGTCGACTTCTCTCGGTGAGTAACTGACCACATCTTGGAGTTGATGGTTGCCTTCATTTCGTTGTAAACGAGTTCGCACGTGTTGTAGGACATCTCGTATTGCACGTTGGCTTCGTTAGGCAAACTGTCGAGTTCCCAGTAAAGTGAATCAACTGCTTTCCACCTGGTTTCTAACACCTTTAAGGCGTCTTCAAACTGCCAATTTTCTTTGAGGAGGTCCACGTTGATGTTTGATGCGGTTCTTTGGAAGGCTTTGATATTGCTCCTTTGTTTGCGGAGCATTTCGTCTGTTTTGCTGTTACCCGCGATCTCTGCTACCTCAGGCACCTTTATTGATAGGGTTGCTTGGTTACCTTGCTCATGAAGGGGTCTTGGCTCCGCCGACTGTAAGGCTGACGGTGCGAGCTCAAAATTAAAGCCTGCTGGCTTTAATACGGGTGACGCAGTTTTTTGTTCTTGAGTTAAATACTTGATTAAGAATTCCCTAGTGCTTCTGTAAAATTGTTTTGTCTGTTCATAGGAATCTTGCACAAAGTATTGATGTGATGGATCTTCACGCTCACTAATTTTCTCGTGGTTATTTTGAAATTCAGCCCAATACTTGTCGAGAATGTCTATTTTTCTCTGCACACTGTCGGGAGTCTTGCGGCTTACTCCTTCTTTCTTGAAGTTAATCAGAAGTTTCTGCATTGCCTCCATGACTTGATATTGAGTTTGAATAACTGACTCCATGATCGGAAGATTACTGGAACGGGAAAATTCACCAAAGATGTTGTAGCAGTAGACGTCTTCTCTGCTGGTTTGTTAAAAACAGACACTCAGGGTGGCTCAACCTCCTGTACGTTATGTGCAACGTCTCAATGTTACTGGTGAGACCCGCTTGTGGGAGGCCAATAACACCGATTTGCTAACGTACCTGGGATATACCACGTTAAGCACTCTGCTGAGGTTCGAAGGACCATAAAGATGTACGCGCTGCTGAATGGGTCGCACACACCTTGACTGTTAGCTTGAATGAAAGTCACGGATAGCCAAAGATGACTGTTTATTGAATATATTTAACTACCACGTAACTAATGCTATAATGTGTGAATGAGTACCGCTGTGTATGATCGCTGATTGTGTACTGTCGCCTTAAACTATAATTTGTGCAAGGTGACGGAAAAGTGCTGATGTATGCAATGCGCGCGTGGCATGTACGATGCATGACTCGTACACCTTCCTTATTAAAATAAAGCCGAAAGGCAAAGACACGTAATGAAATAGCTCCAGTCCAGTGTTAACTGAAGCTTCGAGACGAAGGGCAGGAAGGAAAAGGTAACTTTTATTACTTCGGAAACTGGAGGATGTTACATTACATTATGAAGTAAATTTTTGAACGGAATTAAAATTAACTGAGCTGTACGTTATGTAATATATGTTTTGGATGATTAAGAGCAAGTGGATAACTAAACAAACTGTTTTTGATATGAAAAAAAACTCAAATACTTTACTTTTTCTTCTTTTTCAAGAATTAAACTTTACTTTGTGACAAACTTTTCATTCGGATACATGTTCCTATGTTATCACAACAGTTTATCTCGAGTTTTTCCCTGATCTCCAAAACCCCCAGCAAGTCTTATTTATGTGAAGCGGTAACATCACAAACACTATAACAATGCTTATCGTAAATCGTTATCATGTTTTGCTCTCTTGTCCTGATACCACCGAGTAGGTAATGAGATCCGAAGAAACACTCGATGCAAGATGGCTGGCACCAGGCCCAGTGTGGGTTGGCAGGTGTCAAATGTCTTTGAAGGACACGTCATTCTCCTGGCGATGTTTTCACAGTTTGAAGAGCTGTGATAATGAAATGAAAATGTGAATTGAATTCTATATTATGACATGAAACATTTATTTTATGTGTCACTCCTTGATCTTGCATTTACGGGATTATCTATTACTGTTTTTTTATGTCGTATGAATTTAAGAAATAACATTTCTGACTGAGCGTGAACAGTCGAACAGAAAACTATGTAGTGGCAGCTTAGGAGTTTTGAGCCTTCTGTTTTAATTGTTTCTTGGCTGTGTTTTCTGCTAGAACTGAATAAGAAAGTAAAGAGATGAAACACACCCATTTTTGGGATGAAGACAAACATGATTGATGTCAGTTTTAACAACTTTAGAAGTCATTCACGTTTTGTTCTTATAAGAGAAGTTTTGATTGTTTTACAAACGTAAATGCTTTGACACCATTTTCAATATAAAAGGGAAAACATTATGGGTTCTGTTTGCAGATACAACTTTATATAACGCCAACGAAGTTGAAGTTTAAAAAATAGTGACACAAAGTTTAGGAATTCCATTATTAGATGGAACCCTGAAAACTTAAAAGTTATTTATTACAAAACAAATGACATATTAAGTGTTTACCTATAACGACATAAATATTGAACGAATCAACTTTTTTGAAACTGTAAATCGATAAAACTAATAATCTTATTATTAATGGCTCGTGAACGTATAAAATTTACAGTTTTTTCACGGTCAGTGAGTGTCCACTGTTCTGTAAAAGGACATCAAAGCTTGGCGTTCCGTGATCGGAGGACCGGACCCCCCGCGGAGGGTCACACTGAAATCACACAAACGTGTCTTTGCTGGCGTTCGGTGACGGAAACTTTTCCCATTAATAAACAAGCGGCGCACTTGATGTTGTGACGTTTGATGGGATTCTGCATCATTAAAACCCTCATAACTTTCCAACTGCCGAGTGCTTTAGTCGAGCAACTTCCCCATAACTTATTTATTAGAATTCTACATAGAATTGATCAACATCGTCGGTATTCGGAGCAGCGGAGATTCCCGAGCGGCGCACTGACGCGGCAAAGCTCCACATCTCCTCGTTGACGTCACACGGACGATGCCAGCGTCATCTAATACCTCCTAACGCTTTTATACCCGCTTCATCACACTTCCACGTTTACGGTTTAATGCTAAAATGATATTCTCAAAGTTAAAGTATTTAGCCGATGTAATCAGTTGAGTTTTATTGTCCCCGCTATGGTAGTATCCCGCAGTAGGCCCTAAGGCGCTGGTCGCTGGAGCGCCGCTCGTCCCTTCCCTATCTGAAGGTCTGCGTCCCAAACTTTTTACGATTAGGTAAATTTTATCGAGTTTATTCATAGAGCGGGTCCTCCGCGCCCCACTAGCAAACGCTTTTCAATTTCAACAAGGATCGCCCTTTCTATCGGCGCGGTGAGGAAACTTTGGAGATAAAACAATTTTTGGCCGGTTGAGCATCAATTCCGCGTTTTATTGGCCATTTTAGAGCCGTGCTCGGCACAATTTGAACATGAAACCCTTATCGCTCGAGTGTTTTGTCGTTACGACAAATAAAACCGATGAATATGAAAAGGCAGAATAATACTTTTTGTGCTTTTATTTTTGTGGATATTCATGTATTATGTGATGACACGGAGGACACTTGGTGCGAACTGTCGCGCGCAATATATCACTCATAATAATTCTCTTCTACATAACAGTAGAATAGATTACTAGGATTATTACATTGCTCGCATATTGCTGGTTCCTTGTTATTTTATTTAGAAACACAAAACTTTCCTTAGTGAATTATTTCTTTATGTAACAAAAGGGAACCCGACATGAACACATAAGGAAAGAGCCGAATTGTCAAAAGACAGGAAAATCAATCAATAAAAAGCCACAGATGACGAGCTGACAAAAGCGGCCCCTTGGGCTTTCTTCAAGAGAAAATATTGAAGAGAACAAAGGCCCTTCTATGATACGTCTGTAACAATCAACCTCGTAATTGATTACCTATCTGAGGCTTGCAGGGTCGTGACTTTACTGTGTTTACTATTACATTCAAAATCTATTATTTTGAGAAATAATCTTAAGAAGCTTTAAAGTGATCTTTTATTTTTGAGATGGATCTATTACAAATAATAAATAAAAAAAGTAGTCAAAAAACTAAAAAACCCGACTGAAAAAACTGAAAAGCAAAAAACAAGCACATTTTAAATTTAACAAAACTTGGAAGCAGGCAGGGTCCAATTTACATATTTTCATTTCATAATTTGATATTCAAATGAACCCCGCCTGCTTCCAAGTTTTGTTTAATTGAAAATGTGCTTGTTTTTTGCTTTTCAGTTTTTTCAGTCGGGTTTATTAACAACTTTTTTTATTTACAACTTTTTAGTTCTTTTGTTTGTTCTTTCGTAGGGCGCGTAAAATTCTTCGCAGATGAATTAACTTTTGTGTTTGTATATAACATTTATGACTTTGAATTCATTTTAAACATATAAGTGTCATATACATATTTTTGTTATCTCCTTTTTATTCCTATATTTTGATATCCTAGACGATGATAACGGAAAACATTTTATTTTTAATCCGCGAAATGGCCCCCAAAATTCACATTGTACACAAGGGTTTCACAAGAAATAAATCAATTGATAACTGACCTGGCGGCACTAGATGCGCCAGCAGCAGCAGGGCGAGGTGCGCGGCGAGACGTGCGCGCATGTCGCTAGCGGGGCGGGCCCCCCCGCGCGCCCCCGCTGCTCATGCCACGCCCCGGCGCGCGCGCACACCGCGCTACAAGCGAACACTAGCACTCTCACTCGCGCACTACACTTCGATGACTCAGTTCGCACTTACAGCTGGGATACCGGATATCTGGAAAATAAAATTTTTCATTACTAACATTTCTTGAAAAGATTAATAACTTCTCAAATCATAAGCGTTGTGTGTATGTGTGAGAATTGCCATTCACTGCACTTATACCTGTTGAACTCTACATTCGTTGGTCGTATGCTCCTAATTTAAAATAATGGGTTCTTGGGCGAAGAAAAAGAACGCTCACTTATAACTTATTTTGTCAAGGTGACAAAAAACTGACTATTACGATATAGATACAGAAGTATTTTAGATTCACTCCCCCACATAGTGAAATACCGTTCTCTCTCATATGGAGGTGACCTGATGCTTAACAGTGGAGCCGATAGAAGCTGATAATTTTGTAAAAATCATTGTACCAATGACCTGGCATAATTTAGACTTCATTACCATACCTTTTTTTTTTTTTTAAAGTGTGACAAGCCCGCCTCACTATTCCCAAACCACTGTAACTTCTGTAAGCCAGAATCAACAGTGGCGACCACAAGAAAAGCGCCGAGACAATGAAGCTCGACGAAGTCCCAGAGAAATGATTTGACTGTCTTGGATCCCGCAACGAAATTAATCAGAAAAGAATAGCGGAGGAGTAGGAAAAGCAGAAATTTCCACTTCCCTCCATATCAGCAGGAGACAGAAAAGAACAAGGCCAATAGGCACACAGGGACGCATACAACTGGGATAAGCCCAGTTGCCTAGCACCACGGATATTGTTGTCATTAATATTACTGGGTCCTAAGTTGTGAGCTGTTATATCTGATTCCAATAATAGGTATGACAAAAATGCTTGAACGCACGGAAATTTGTTCTAGTTTCTACAAGGTCCGTATAGTAAATAACTCCGGATGTAACCTGTACACTATCCAACATAATATTGCGTTCATTCTGCCAAAGACTACACTCCCATAAAATGTGATGTGCAGATTGTTCATATTCGCAGTCAGATGTAGAACATTGACAAAAAGGCGACGCAACAAGCTTGAAGGAAAATAATTTACTCTTAAAGTTACCATGACCAGTGAGAAATTGGGCAACACAGTGATCCACCTCCAGCCATGTCCTGGCCAGCCGCTCACGAACGGATGGAAAGAACTGGTGGAGGTGTCGGCCTTTGATGGAATTATCCCACCTACATTGCCATTCTGACAAAAGATCCTCCCAGACGTCAGTCTGTGGTTTAAGTAATCTAGCTATTTTAGTACGGTCACGTTGTGTTAAAAAGTCTGCGTCCGCGGTCTCTCGTGCGCAATAGTACATTGAAGCACGGCGCTGCACTTCGAGATCGACTGGAAGTACCCCTGCCAGTACCGGTAAGGCTTCAGTACTAACCGTCCTATACGCTTTACACAAGAAAATCAAGGCCAACCGCTGGCTTTGAAGTAATTTACGTCGTGCCGCTCCTATGGTGGCCCTATCGGCCCAAACTGGTGCCCCGTAGCACATACACCCCAAGTAAGTAGCCCCATAGATCGTCTTCAGAGTTACAAATGATAAACCCCACGTAGATTTAGATATTCTCGTTAAGGCATAAAAGTTCTTTTTAGCTTTTTCACCGACGGTTTTTATATGTTCAATGAATGAAAAATTCCTCTCTAAGACAAACCCAAGGTAGCACATGGACTCCTTCTTTTTCACGGGAACGTTATTAAATTTTATACTGGGGCATGATTTAAGATTACCATACCTACTGTTAACTGTTCAAAGTTCAATTACCGAAGCTAAAGTTAATGTCTCAGGTCTTGTTTATCCTATGACTATGTTATTCATCATCCCAGGGTAAAGCCAACAGAGCCGGCTCGAACATTAAATGAAATAACAGCTGGACCATGAATTGCGTAGGTATAACTTTGGGAAACAATAATAAGAACTGATTTTGTATTCACGATGAACGCCAATTAACGGGTATTGTTACTACGCTTTGTTGTGATCAATATCACAATTTGTATCTTTAAGATTCATTAAAATTCGGACAATGCCTTGAGAAGTTTTTAGTACGTAGGTACTCGTAGAATTCGGCTTATCCGGGAAACTCCTTAGGCTTAGGCTCAGTCCGCCGCGGGAGGCGCTCCGGGCGTCGGGGGCCATTTGATGGCTGCCGGCCACCGTAGACGCGGGCCTGTGGACGGTGAGTGGTAGGCTAACTCGCCGTCCGTCCGTCTTATGTCGACGACAGGCCGTGTCGACGGCACGTTCGTGTTCCACGCGCGCCTCATAGAGATGTCAGCAACAAGGAAGGGGGGCCCCTTCCTTGTTGCTGACATCTCTTTGAGGCGCTTTGAAAGGGCCGACGCCCGTCGTGGCTGCGGAATGTTGTTAGAGATCCCGCAGCCTTGACATATAGGGCTAAGAAGGAACATGGGTGGTTTTTAGTCAGTAAAAGTCTGACACTCCCTTTCGCTCTGCCCAAGAGCGGGAGGGGTTATTAGATGATTTCCCACCCCAAAAAAAAGGCTTAGGCTTGGGTTCAATATCCAAGTTTTTGAATTTTATGATAACCTTGTTGAAGTAAACATACTCTTACCAATTAAGGGTGTAAAAGTACCCTTAACGCAAATGAAAGGCACTTGTTCTCCTCACCACTGCGATCATTTTTTTATTCTAGATCATACCTGAGATCCCCCCTAGTTACGGATATATTGGGGGTCAAAGTTCCAAATTTTTCACAGCTGTTTCTGTAATATGACTGACCTGTTGGTCTAGTGGTTAGTGACCCTAACTGCTATGCCGGAGGTCGTGGGTTCGAACAAATGTTTGTGTGATGAGCACGATCATTTGTTCTGTGTCTGGGTGTAATTTTATTTATCTATAATATGTATGTATTTAGAAATATATAAGTATGTTTATCAGTTGTCTAGTACCCATAACACAAGCTCTGCTTAGCTTGGGACTAGATGGCGTTGTGTGATAGTTGTGGAAAAAAAAAAAAAAAAAAAAAATGTACTAGTTTTTCAAGTTATAACTTAAGTACTTACATCATTTCCCAGCAAAAAAAATTGCGTAGGGGTACTTAGTTTGATGTACAGAATGATTGGTTGACGGCTGTGTGATAAGTTAATTTACACTCTGTATACATTAGTAAGTTAGAGTACAGTTAGACCAAAGAAACGATGAATGGGTTATGTAACGAATGATAATTATGGCAAGCAAGGAGGTATCTGATGAGATGAAGGGCAAGCGAGAAGTATAGAAGAAGAAGACAATACGCTGCGCCAACCACAAGTAAATTGGTATAACGGCAAGAGAATCATGACTATTATATTATAAAAAAATAAAAAAAAAATAGAAATATTTTTTTATTATTATATATATATAATAAATATCTCCTTATATTATTTATTTATTTATAAAATAAAAACGTACGTACTAAAAAATCCGACTGAAAAAACTGAAAAGCAAAAAACAAGCAGGCGGTGTCCATTCTATTTTCATTTCATAATTTAATATTCAAATGAACCCCGCCTGCTTCCAAGTTTTGTTTAATTTAAAATGTGCTTGTTTTTTGCTTCTCAGTTTTTTCAGTCGGGTTTTTTAGTTTTTTAACTACTTTTTTTATTTCTAACTTTTTAGTTATTTTGTGTTTGTTCTTTCGTTGGTCGCGTAAAATTCTTCGCAGATGATTGAACTTGTGTGTTTGAGAGTATATTTTTGTAATCTTCTTTTAAAACCCTTCATTATGATACCCTACTCGATGGTCATGGTTTTTTTTTAATCCACGATATGGCCTCCAAAATCAGTAAATTTCTTTGCTATTTTTAATTTTAATGTAGCCAGTCACACTCGCGCCATCGAGACGAATCTAACGACGTATATTTTATTCAAATCCCTTCATCCGTGTAGGACTTATGAGGTAACAAAGAAAAGGACATACATACATACACGCCAAACACATAACCCTCCTTTTGGGGTTCGCCGAAGTCGGGTAAAAAGCTGACCCATTTAGAAAACCGCACAACGACGACCCAGCCGCGAATGATAAATAATTCACTTTGTTTACAGCTTCGTCGTCCTAACAGCTGTCATTGTTTTCTTGAACTATCGCTAACTAGTGGAAACTCGTTATGGAAACGGTCTTCAACTAAAATACTAACTTATGCTCAAACTATTTTAAGTTAAACTGCTGAAGAAAATCTCTTCAATAAATAAGTAGGTACGCTGGAACGATGCTTCACAAATAGTTTTAGACAAATCGTTAAAATTGATTTAACTGGTTTAAGTGACATTAGCACCCGTCTCGTCTATGAGGTTATTTAACAAGTGGCAAATATTTTGCAAACTATTTATTGTCGTGTTAGTAAGAAAACATGACGTGTAAGGATCGCTATCTACATACTATCCGTGATAGGGACTGCAGTTAGTTTGTAACTTTTGTGTAGCCACGTTCATGAACGGGATGCCAACTGGATATATTTTATCAGCATAACAATCTATTGCCGGTCTTGACGACACGAAAGAAAAAGAAGACTTTACAAAACCGAACTTAAATAAATGAAACACTTTCATAAACCACAAAGTTTCGCAAGTATAGCGTCGATACAAACTGTGCGCGATCATAAAAGTGTTAGATGTGCAACTTACTCGATAAACTGCCCCTAATGGTATAAGCACTCTTTTAGGCACCTGCACCACTGCCAGCGATAAGCGGATACAACCAGCTCCTAAAACCGACTTGAAACTTAGTGCATGAAAAGTGATGTGGCTAGAAAAGCAGTGACATGCTGCGTCGACGAAAATTAAATTCAGATTAAGTGAAAATGTGTAAAGTTTGACACATCTCTTGCTCGTTGGCGCGTATAAACAGTACAGACACACACGAAATTTATATTCGATTTCCAGTAGCTTTCTCGCTGGCAATGGGACCGGACCCTTACTGCTGATACAAGTGAGTGCTACAAGAAACTTTCTATCGTTATCGGTAATAGGTGAAAATGTAACATTAGATAAATGTGGGTTTCGTATGTTTAAAGTTTCGTTTTATCGATAAAACAAGTCACATTACGGCGGGTTCAGGGCTCTTATAATAAGACTTTATCCTAGAAGTAAACACACACGCGAATTTTAAGGATTGACACCTCATTTTCAGTTTGTAAAGAATTTATTCATTATAAAAACAAAACACAAACACACAGAAAGAAAACACGAGAAAAAAGTGTTGAATTCTTAAATTTAGTATTTAAAAAAACATGTTTATTTAACACTACAGTACTTAATAAATACAGAAAAACGTAGCCATGTCCATATTTCTTATTTTGTTTAAGATACTGCTGTATTATTGAATAGATTCTTTTTTCTACTGGAACATGAAGGGTATTTCTTCTGAATTCCTGTTCACGTAGCACCTTTGTACAGTTTAATATAAACAAAAAACAAGTGTAGCAACGTTGCACATATTCCGACCCCACGTTTTGCCCATCCTGCGCGCCGGCGGAATAGTACCGAAATGCCACAGTCTATTCAAGAACAGTAGGCCCACTACACGCGTAATAAAACGCCACACCTATTGCCGCCAACTGAAACAAAAGCGAGTGCAAACTGCGACGGTAGTCCTCTGAAACAGTTCCGTTTTAGTTTTTATTGCTCGCAACAATTTGGATTGACTTTGGCACCGTTGCGAAGTAATTTAAACATGGATGTAGAACGCTACCTCGGAGCATGCACCTACTAGTGTTTCTGTACTCGTCAGGCTTTTTATAGCGCCTTTTGTTTTTGGCGATAGCAGCACAGTACGTTCCACTTTCAATGCAGTCTAATTTGAAAGAAAAGCGACGAAATAATACCTACACTACTCGGGTGTCATTATGATAATGCATGAGCACCCTCAAATTCTAGCATCGCCTTGATGCGTCAGTGTAGTCTGTAAATAATATATTATATCCGTTTTTTTTTTAAGGTGGAACATCATCAAAAGTCTTCTCCCCCTGTGGGCAGAGCGGTAGGGAGAGTAAGACTTTTACAGACTAAAAACCACCCATGTTCCTTCTAAGTCCTTTGTGTCGAGGCCACGGTATCTCTTTCGAACAACTCGCAGCCCCACACACATTATATCCTTGGGATCAATCCCTGATCCTTTAGTGATCAATCATTTATTGTTCTGCAATACAATAATAGTTGTCCTTTTGTGTTCTACATACTGTGGCATAGGGTTCTGCTATAAGGAAGCCATGTGTATAAATTGCAACTCCCAATGATGATAGGTTGCCGAGTTTTTGCCTACCTACTACGTAATAAGCTTTTTCCTTTACTCAAACTTTTCCGAGAAAAGGTAAGCAGTTTATAGATAAATCAGTTTTGTAGGTAAATCGAGTGTGTTCGTAAGGAGGTCTCTATTAGCTAGATTACGGTACACCCTTTTTCTTCTAACACAAAATATAGTTTTGTGCGGATACAAAGATACAACTTTTATAGGATTATTCACAGAAGTTTCTTTCGTTTCTGGACGGTTTTGCAGTTATTGTGATTTTGTTTGTACTAAATGTGTCTTTACCAAAATGAAATATGGCTGTCTGTACTCAACCACTTGAGTTAAATTCTTATCACTTAAAGGAAAGATAAAGTTAATAATAATAATAACTCGAAGACTTAAATTTATTTTACTCTGTAACTCGATATTGGAATCTACGTTAAATTAAGTGCTCGCTCTTAAAAGCCGGGGTTAGATTCGCGCGGCCATAAAGTTCACACAGTGGCGAGGAGTTAATGGCACTGCCCATGGCGCTCAGTCGTGGCCTATGTTGGCCACTACCGGCTGACGTCAATCGCTGAAATGACCATATTGTTCCGGAATACGAGATGGTCAGTACCCACGTGCCTAGTGGGTAAACATGAGAGTAGTACGAATTATATTGGCAAAGGGCTAGAAAGTGATGATTTGAACTTTAAGCTCAAAAAACATGTCTTATTGCAATGAGAGAGCCTGCAGATATAATAAAAGGGATAGTAAATTAAGCTGACTTGATTATCTAGCGATATTGTAATACTACTAGGTACTTGGGCTAATCTAGGAATATGTCGATATATCGAGGTAGAAATGTTGTTACTATGTATCCACTACAAGGATCCCTGCCTAAGAAACAACGCAATCTCCAATTATCGGGCACAGTGCCAAGGTCAACAGGACGCTCGTTCTCAGCAGAAATACTGATAACATCTGATACAACGCTTCGTAAGCTCTTACAGAACATGTAACTGATTCAAACAAATAAAGGAACCCGGTCCTTTTCGAAAACAAGTCAAAAAAGTATTAATATCCTGCTCTTGGGCCAGTTTATCCCAAAACAAAAACAACAAAAAATGAGATTACTACGAAACTATAAAGATGCAGAAACTTCGTCAAGTGAGCTCCCAAACTATGACCCAATAAAGTTCGCGAGAAAAACTCGTGAAGTACACGCTACAGCTAAATATAGCGAACATGTCCTGGGTGGCGAACTTTTAGTTTCCGACAGAACTCAACTATTAGTGGGATCAATGAATGTGTGAGTTGCCGAGATTATAAGAGTTCAGATTTGTAAAGATTCTTCGTGTGTTTCTTTATTAGGTTTCTCGTTAGTGGTATGTTATTATTATACAATTCTACAAGTTTTATCGCTACATACAGTTTAAAAATGTTATAACCTTATGAATTATTCCAGACACTACGTTACCCTGTTTTATAGTTCTCAATAAACGAAATACGCAAACTAGACGCAAAGACAATTCCCATATTTATGTATATTTACGAGCAGTCATAACCGCACGGCATACATTCAAAATATTCGTATCGTATGAACGAATGTACGTTTGAAATAAAACGGTAGCTTTTGCCACAGTGTACAATGTTGCAGCGGAACATGTTCGACTCGTCCCTGACATGATGCATGGCACTTATTGCTACGCTTCTGTGAACTCGCCAATTCTTTTTTTCATTCCCCCCTTACTTATTTTGACAGGCCATAGAGACAGACTGTCAATAAGTTAGTACTAAACTAGTGATTTATAAATTAAGCTACTATTTTATTCACACTTCGTAGAAATTACGGTATCTCATAGGAATAATTAGCAAAAGTAATCATAATTTAAAATATAAAATAACTAACATATATTTTCCACGTAATGTGTTTTCATGTCACAAATTTACGAAAAATTCCGACGAAAAAACTATATTAATGACTTAACTAATTACAAACTAAAATGTTCGGAGCCATTTTCAACAAAAATACCTTAGCGTTAATTTATTACTAAGTGAAAATAAAACCCAAGGCGAAAACTATTTTGCTGCATAATTACCATCAAGTGAAACATTGATTTAGTAAAATAAGTATTCTGATTAACTCTTTAAAAGCTTGGTAATTAACACTAAAAAGGTTGACCAGTAAATCTTTTAGATTTTATACGAGATTTTGATACATGAATTAGTTAACGACTATAATCAAACGGATACTTTAAGATGAAAATAAATTAAACATAAACAACGTTGACATCAGCATAAAAGTGTGATGAGATAAAAAGGTTGTATTCACGTGATTGACATTAATAGCAAGCAAACAAATTTTGGATCGCGTTACCAACTGTTCATTAATTTATGACAATTCAACGCTTGCACCACGGTTGAGTCACTGCAAGCTGTGCACTGTGTCCGTCAACACGTACGTCGTACGGTACACTGCCATTCGTCCGTCCCTTTCATCCTCCAAACGACGGTTTGATTAAACAATTTCGTTGCGCACCAAAATAAAGTTTTTAATCTTTCGATGTGGCGGATGTGACGTCAGAGAATCGAGGCCAAACAAAGACTCGGGGAGTCGGATGTAGTGGTTCTTTTTTTTAATTTCTCTGCTTTGCGTGTCGAAGGATTGTATGTGGGTGGCATACCTGATTGTATACCCACCAGTATGAGAGATAGCTGTGTTTGTTTGGAAACAAAGTATTTGTAATTTTACGTTTTCAGGCTACTTTATTCGAACAAGACAACATTCTGTATGAAAATTACTTTATCATGCATTATCATCAAGCCTGTCGGAAGAGCGGTTAGGCAAAGAAGTTTACTTCTATTACCACATTTCGCTATGTAGAATTATTTAAGTTTTATGTAATAATGGACGAGCCTAATGCCACCAACCGAGCCGACATTCAGACTCCGGGCTACTACTAAGACATTCGTTGTAGAAAAACCCAGGACTTAATAATTAATATTTTATTAATTGCAATAGTAATAGATGACAACCAATTACTGCAAGCGTCGCATGAACACCGCGGGAAACTTCCACATCCAGACTAAACTAATAAATGTAAGGTGCCAACTGGAAGCAGGAGGAAAGTTTGATACAAACCAGGTGTCGCCAGTTACCAGATAACGATTTTTCACAAAGTTTCTGATCGACGATGTTCCATCCTATTAACAAATTTTGTTTCCGTGATTTATCGCGTAAATGATGACATCGGAAGGATTGTCACTGATAAATGTGGTTATTAAGGAGAGTTTTCTCTTAACTTAAGTTTTTCCAATCAGAGGTTTGAAGGTTAGTAAGCATGGTTTAAATAATTGCTTTAACACTTGATTGCGTACAATGACTGTAATACCAAGAGGACGTCTGTTATGCAAGCCTTGGTTAGTGCAAATAAACCTGTGTCGTAAAAAACATATTATTTTCTTAAAAACTATCACCAAGAATGTTTGATTACTATGTACGTAATGTACCTTAATACCGGTAACCTCAATTGGTTCAAAAGATTATTTTTTTAAGGTTCCGTAACCGAATGGCAAAAAACGGAACCCTTATAGATTCGTCATGTCTGTCTTGTCCGTACGTCCGTCCGTCTGTCTGTCCGACCGTATGTCACAGAAAATTTATTCGGAAACTATTAAGACTACGCAAATTAAACTTAATAGGTGGATGTATTCTGTAAACCGCTCCACGATTTTTATACAAAAGTAAAAAAGATTAAGGAACATATACATGGGACTGAAACTGAAAAAACTCTTTTCATCAAACCTATTCGTGTGGCGTGTCTAAAGATAGGTCTTTAAAATTACAAAGATAGACACTTCCAAAGTGGTAAAATGTGTGCCCCTCATACTTTTAAACTAAAAGATTAAAAATTAAAAAAAAAACAATCTAAATCAAACGTTCAATCAAAATTGGTTTGAACGAGATATTATAGTCAGTAGTTTTTGAAATGTTTAAAAAACCGCAAATATAACTTTGTCATTCATACAAACACTGTGAAAAACAAACTTATCACAAAATGAGTATTTCTGTCGCCGCTAAAACAAGAAATAATACAAATTAAAAGGGGCTCTCTACTATGATGGTACGGAACCCAAGTCCGACTTGCACTTGCTCAGTTTTGATTATTATAGAAATCAGAGAAGACTAGTAGCAAAAAAATATGTAATGATCTGGCAATACAATCAGAAGAATATATAAAAAGCTACCGATATTCTTCTGAAATCGTGTATCTGTAGCTGCAACTATTCTATATATCGTGTATCTGCACTGCCTCTTACTGCACCATTTCAACCCCCTCCCCTGTAGTTATGTACTTAGTCAGATTAATTAAAGGATGATCGAGAACAGTTTCAACCCCTTCATATTAAGACCTAACTCATGCTACGCCTAAAGCACATCAATATGTCTGGTCTCCAAAATGAACATTAGCAGTATCTCTCAATACGTTAGTACACTAACACAACTTCACTTCCAGAAACTCAACACACAAACATAAAATCATAGACATTACTGCTGACACCTCATTAGTGTCCCAAATTACCAAAGTTCGTACTTTTTCAAAACAACATTAACGTCAAAACAAAAATACTTAAGAAAAAACATGAGTATGTGAGTAAGAGATGGTACACGGTCTACATTGTTGTTCGGTTCGGCACTTTCGATTTATCAGTCATAATAAAGCCGGCCCGAAGCATGTACTACACTATTCGGCTTTTAGTTTTTCATTAATTGTACCATAGAAACCGAACGCAATCTCGCCCTGTCTCTAAACTATTTTCGAATCTATATAAGCTAAGCTAAGCGGGTTTTTCTGCAAAAAAATATGTATTTCAATTTATTTTTTAACAAAGGGAATTAAAAATTAAAATAAAAAGTTAAAATAATTCATTCAAATTAGGCTGATAATCAGCACTTTTCGAACGTCAAAATTTACTTTACTCTACTTATTTACAAGAGACAGTCCCCCAAAACGCCCACCCTTCGGCACTTCCTTGTGTTTAGCTGGAAAGAAGAAGTGACGGAACAAACTCCCCAGCCATTCTGTCTGTTATGTTGGTTAGAAGAACCAGACTCGATTCAATAGTAAGGTGTAAGTTCAATTTAGATTTACTACAGACACAAATCAATAACAAAAAATTATATAATTATAAACAATGTAAAAATAAAAAAGTACATAACATATCATATATCAAATTAACAACTAGAGTGTACTACTGCCACATATTATTGTGTTCACAAATATTTAATTAGGCCACTCGGCTTTGCCCGAACATGTGAGAACCGCATAGCAACCTAACACTCAATAACACATCGACTCACATCGATACACCGTAGGTACTCTCTCCAAATATATTAGAAACCTGCGTTTTATGAGCTCAATTTTTTCTTTTATTACCCGTGCATACAACTTTGCTCTCACAAAGGTGGCTATTACAGGCCCATTACGATACCTATAAAGACCCCATCGCGGCACACAACTCACTGGGGCTGTTCGACCCCCAAACTTTGGGAGTTCTAATGGACATCGATGTCTTTGGATGAAGTGAGTAGAACGGAGTTGTAAATTAAGAACAAACGAGTTTCTTCAGGCAAGGTGAATTTGGAGGTATTGTTCAATATTATGACAAGTATGTATTAAACAATAAACATTAAACTTATTCGTATACCTATCAATCGCAAACATGAATAAATTAAACACAATTTCCATAGCACACTGAGAACGTCATTAATAAATTGACAAATCGCCGTGGAAATTGTCGCGTTAATCGAAACTCATTCGATTTGGCATGCACCCGGAATCGATTCGTAATTTATAGCGGCAGCCCTGACCCGAACCCTGAAAGTGCGTCCAAGACGATCATTTTCAAAAGTTTCACCCCACCATCTTTTGTGGCGTCGATCGCATCACAGAATCGTTTTACGCACACAACGGGCAATGAATCTTTGTCCAAGTTCGGGCACACGATAGAAAAACTTCTCTTTTATTCCACTCATAACGATAATGATTGATCATCGGATGTCTGAGACTTTAATAACTGAGTAAAACAACCTAAATTAAACCTAGAACTGGAAATGACAAGATAAGAAATCCTCGCGATATTACTCGAGTCTTGATTCCACTGGAGATAAGGGTGCTTACGTCACAAAATAAAGGCCTCCAGAATAAAATTGGCGTCCGTAATAGCAAGGACCGAGAGCTTTTAAAGCCGGGCCTCAAATACGGCTAGATTTTTTTAGTTCTTGTGTTTTTGCTTATAAGAGTATCCGCGGCTAAGTATCTATAGAATTTAATCTAGTTTCGTGACTCTGAGACATCTATTTTTATTGAAGAACAGGATACCTGCTGTAGAAGATTTATAAAGATTCGCAGGGATAATACTGGTTTTAGCTCGGCGTCCTTTTAGGATCGTGTCGTAAAACAAAGTCTTTTATATTTACAATGCTTTCTCAGGAATACTTTTATTAGAAATATGAGTATTAGATGTATGGTTCTAGTATTGGCTGCTGTGAAATTAGGAATTATATTTTGTTATATTCCAAAGCAGTAATTCGCTACCTGATTTTCAAAATTATAATTCAACTCGTAATCTCAGTATATTTTCTTACTTTATCAAGAAATAAATAACGTAATATTCCACTCATTCCCCTAATAACAAGCCTTGGCATCTAATTTGAACTCCTCACCCGGAAAAGTCAATTTCCACTTGTACCTCGATCATGAAGGAAGGTACCTCATAAAGTAGGAGGTATAAGACGCGCCAATAAAAACCTCCCATTATAATGTGACGTTATAATGTGACGTCACTCCTCAATATGGGACTCAATCTGGGAGGGATCGAGGTTAAACCTCCTTATGTTTTAATTTTGTCTGGAGGGGAGAATTTGGATGCGTAGCTTGTTGCTAGGTTTTGTGGGCGGCGAATGTTCGTTTTAGTTTTTTTTACTGTACATAGTTGTATATATTTTTGCTACGCAGACAAATATATACAACTATGTAATACCAAAATAATATAAATAACCCTTTATAAGGGCAATCATTTGAATTTTGAGACAATTAACTTAAGACAATCTTATATCTTGTACACAAGAGCAAATTAAGTATTCAGGGTAACCTCTTACTTTCCGATTCCATAATAATACTTATATAGATTTCTTAATTTGTAGTAGTAAATGAAACGTTACATAAATACCTGTTAAATATTTATGTCACGACAAGCACCTACAAGCGGTAATCCTACATTCCTGTCAATCAGAAAGTCACGAATTCTTCGAAAGCCTAAACACACAGCGATCGATCTTCACGCAAAGGATTTCATAATAAACACGGGGTCTTAAAGTACCCCGTAAACCACAGGACCTTAAATACCCCGTAACTACGGCCCATAAACCACAACGTAAACTTATACGTTTACGTAGGCGAACGGAAACGCAAACCACGGGATAGCTTCCGTTACTTAGTCTTGATTTTAAAATAGTTACGTGTGGTAAGATATTTAATGTTGCGTTTGGTAGCAGTTGGAGCAGGATATTACATTCCAAGCTGTAAAACTAATTAAGAGAAATGTGCGGTTATGTCATGTGCAGTTTATTGGTTTGTGAACGATTACCTTAATTATTATATCAGTTGGGTATAAAGTTATTACTACGTTAGAACACATCGGATCATCACAGAATTAATTCATGAGATGCAGAGGAACTTCTAAAGTTAGATCTAAGTATGTCAAATATCGATGTTGCCGGTTCGAGAATCCTAGTTGGGCAAATCATCAATAGATGCAATTTGTGGGTCACGGTGTCAGCAGATTGAGTCGTTATGCTTGGTATTCACAGAAACTACCCTTATCATCGTTGTACACAACGGCATCATTAAATATTTTAATAGAATCTTTAACTCCTCGCTATAAACTTCTTACACCTTCTCACAACAAAAGTTAAGCCTCTCTTCCACGCTCCTAAGCTAATAACTCTCAACATTAAATCAGCTTTTACGACAAAATTTAACATAAACACTAAAGCATTTTAATTATGGGGGCCAGAGTTTGAGGAAAGTGCCGTCTATTCGGCGGTATCTTGATCCAGTGACAAAGATAACAGGCTGAAAGGGGATGCTGCTAAACATTCAGCTCGGATCGCTTTATTTTGTGTGCCATTTGAATTTATTTTTGAGTTGACTGTGTCACCGGGGCTTTATGATGGCCTGGTATCATAGATTGAGGTGAAGGCCGTCATGTTTTAATAATAGTACGTAGATAAGATTCGTAGATACCACCCAACTGACTATTTTAAATATCTACCACCGGCCGGCGTGTATGTCCACATTATATGGACTTGGTCCTGGCAAGAGGAGTATGTTAAGGTGGCTGTATATGCTTGCCGGGACTCTCCAAGACAAGGCAAGTGGATAAGAATAAAGCCAAACGAGGAACACTGAGGTTTGGCTGTAAATTCTCGCAATTACCCTACCTCGAAGTGTCTTGGCGTGATTGTACGGGAGACCTTTACGATCGTAACAGCTAGCATTCTGTAGTTTCTGCATACGCCATGGAATCTGATAACGAGTAGATGTTCTCACGTGTATTTGACTAACCAAGAAAAAGTTTTCTTAGAAAACTTAAAAGCTATCAAGTGAAACACATCAAAATTCATTTTAAAAACAAAGACTGTTAAATAAACGTATTTACAAAATATTCAACCCTCTTAACAAGATACATCAACAAATCAAAAATACAATTTAACTCTTGCAATTTGTATTTTAATGTGTATTCAAATTCAAGCTAAAATGCAAAAGAAAAATCTCATTATCGAGTACAAACAAGTCTTCTCGTAGAAGAGCATATCAAATTCATCACTCATTTCTCAAAAAAGCTTTGTAGATACTTAATATTCATATTTAAAAGAGCAATTTTAAGATTTTTTTATTTTGTTTTCATATAGTTTTTTCGAATGAGACTGTCAATTTATAAATATTGCTTCAGTGCACATACCTTTCAACATTTAATGTTTTATGTATGGAACATAACATCACAACGGTATTTCATCTCTAAATCGAACCCGATACTGATACTACAAAATCAAAAACATACATGTTATTGTTTTCTTTTGTTGTATAAATGTCTGGAACAATGTCGTCTCCACTCCACGAGGTGGGCGCTGATGCCCGCGACACAGTATTCCATACTAATGCGGTTGTTAACGAACACAAACTTTTGTAAATATGTTTTTTGTTCCAATAAATATTTTTGATTGATTTTTGAGTAAGGCGTGTAGAATAAGTAAGTATTCATTTCAGCCATTTTTTTGCACTATTTGTTCAGGTAGATCCAAGTGTCTACTATGATAATGTTCTAATATAAATCTTTGTAAAAGACGTGGCATTTTTGTTATAAAAATCTCGAACGTCCCAGTCGCCTCGATAAAAATATGCGAACAAAAACTACATTAAACAAATTGCTGTGAACAGGAACAAATTACCCGTAGAGCCCAGAACAGAAGTATTTGTTTGAAGTTTTTATAGAAAACACATAGCATGCCTAATAACCTACGACTAATGATTCTCTTTAAAAATACCTCTAGAATGTGTCGGTATTCGCACAAATTCAATATTTCATTACTTTCTAATCTTGTAAACAGGAACTGAATATCTCAAGTATAACTAAAGTATGCATTTTTTTTTTCAGTAACCAATCATCTGCCAGACGAAATAGGGTTTCAACGAACTGAACAAGAATGAATAATTTTTGTATTTGAGTCTTGTCAGCATTATAACTCATCCTCACGATTTGCTTTTTGCTACCTTGAAGTCGGCTTCGGGTCTAACAGGATGCAGCTGCACATCAGTACTTCATATGGAGCGACTGCTTATCTGACCTCCTCCTGACCCGTAACAGCTGTCAAACTGACAGCCAGGACCACATCCTTGTACTGATTATAACTATTGACCATAACCATAACAGGTTAAGGACGTATTTACAAATTTGACGAAAATAAGCAGTTTTTCGATACATTATGCGGCCAAATGAAACCAATAATTAACACATATTATTATAGTTTGCTCCTTCATCTTCAATAATTACTATCTACAAAAATCCTGGTTAATAATATTGTAAAAAAAATCCTTTCAATGCCTCTCCGCACATGTTGACTTTAAGTACCTTACTCTCTCTTTTGTGACATAAATTTATTTATTTAAAACATTTTATGAAAGAAGACATGTTCAACTCAAATAATTACTATAAGAACTATCAAAAAATTACAAGCAGAGCCAGAAAAAAAAAAAAAACAATCAAATCTAATTTTTCGGCAAATTTATCGTTATTGCGTGAACTTTAAGCGCTTCACTTAAGGTTGAATTTGAAATGTAAAACTTAATCTGTGCTCGTCCGCCGTCGTGGGTGGACCCGTCTTTTTTTAGCTGGATCTCGTGTTGAAAAAGATAGCTCTACGAACAAAAAATATTTGTAGTCTATGACTCTAAAATTTAAATTGAACCGCAGGACGCGTTTACGGATTTCGCGGTTCAATTTAAATAGAAAAAAAATAATCGAGTAGTAACAATGAGGGGAATTGAAAACTTATCTCAAGAAAACCCCTCATTGTCTATCATACTCATCAGTCTAGTCTTGTACTCGGATCGTATGTATGGGTCAGGATTGAGTCTTAACCGAACTAGACTAAATAACAGAATTTTACATGGAGCCTATCTGACCTTCACAATCATATTTAACATGTCTAAGTATAGCACAGACTCAGGTGTTAAGAGCCGCCAAGGGTAGCAGAGACTACCGTGAGCAAGGGTAGCGGATAGTGAATTCCAACGGCTGCGGCCGATTGACTGACTAGCGCCCATTACTTATGGAGTCGCGGGCGGCCCATTGCTTTACAGATCACCGCCGTTCAACTAACTACTACATCGCGAGGTATTCCGTGTCTGTAAGCACTGACTTGTAATTGATTCTTTTAATCAGACGATAAGACAGACAAAATGAATTATAATATTAGGTCATTTGCCTTTTTAAATTTTAGGTGAAACCGCACTCGTTTATGGTACACTCTGTCAAATACTAACAGAATTGCAAAACTTCGTGCGTCACATTTCTAAACTAAATAAGTATTTAGGTAGGTAGGTATTGATTATTAGGTATATTCCATTCACTAAGGATTTTTACCACATGCAGTATTAGATTTATCAAATAATCAAAGAATAAGCCCAAGTATTTGTTACCAAAGAGAATATTACAAGTTAAATATTCAACATTTATTAACCGACGCGGCTTAGATGTGCTAATCAGTTTCTTTCTAAAACCGTATCCTTGCATAGCTTTGCAAATTATTATAGCGGTGGTTCTATCCCTAACAAGCTCATTTACCTCTAGAATACCTCTTACTAAAATTAAACCGACATAAAATTACCATTTTAAACAAATAACCTCCCACATTAATGTATTTAAAAGCGCCAAAGGCCATAAAGCATTAACAGGGAGGTAGGTATAAAAACAACGTGAGTTTGGACCGCGCCCTATGCACACTCGGCCAAATTAATGACAATAGTATTCATGGCTGCTGTAATGAAGGGTATAAGGGCCACAATGGCTTGCTCGGATTTACAGGCACATTATTTGAAAGAGGACTTGTAACTGGCCACTTTCATTAAAGCTTGTAGTGTGGATAAATTTTAGTGGAGTGTATAAGTCAAAGTGGTGATAGAGCAGTTGAATCCCTGTGTAATAAAAATAATAATTTTCAGCCAGCCAGTCGGCTTCTAGTCTAACCGGGTGCTGAACACCAGTATTTGACATGGAGCGATTGCCTATCTGATCAACAAAATTAGTATTGGGTACCCTCGATAAGATTGGCTGTCAGACTTTCGGGACGCTGACTATCTATGACGACTGTGAAAGGTCTTGAAATGACAGCCGGGACCACCGGCTTACGTTCGGAGCGAACTCGGTGTGTAGGTCATCTATTTACCCATAACAGTCTACAGAAGATCGCAGGAGAGACCTGTGTGAAACTCGCACATATCATTGAATCATGCAACAAAAGAGAGGATACATTTATTAAGTAGTGGGTGTCTATTTCAGAAATAAAATTAAGTCATCTACCTAAAACTGCCCACAGTACGTACTATATAAATATCAGTATAAAAACCTAACTTAGACGTCTAATCAACAAAGTGGATTGTAAATAATTGAAAACATTCTAACACAAATGAAAACTGTAGTAGTGTTGTGTAGAATATAAGTTAATACTCTAGTTCAACCGCTACCTGAACATCTGTGGTTATTTAAGTGTAGTCTTTCAGTTGACATTCTGTTAAAACCACATAAATATCGGAAATCGATAACAACCATTAATATTTAAGTGCCCGAAGCGATAACTTTTAATTTTATGAAGCAGTAATTAGATTTTCATAATCTAAAGCGATTTTATAAATAAGTTTATTACGGGAGCTGGACTTTTGAAAATTACATTAACGGTTAAAATGTTGTAATTAAAGAGTTAAATTAAAAACTAGCTTGTGCCCGCGGTTTCGCCCGCGTGAGGTTCGATAATTGTCCCACGGGATCATACTAGTGTTAATACAACTCTGTATTAACGCATGGGACAGTAAATTTATAGTGTGTGAGCTAAAATATATTCAAATTCGTTATGTCGTTTTTGCGTGAAAGAGTAACAATCATCCATACATGCGTACAAACTTTCGCATTGAATATATGAATGGGATATATAACGACGGTGTATTGGAAGGTGTAAGAAGTTTGAAGTTTAAACCTGATAGACAGACCGGTGGCGGTGCTGTGGCAGATTTGAATTTCATGATCCCTAATCTTGAAAATCTAGTATGCTGTTAAAGAACTGTGTCTTCAAAAGTGTAGATGAAGATAACACTAAAACTGAACACTAAACCTCGTTTATGGCAACATTATTTTAGCCAGACTAGAACTAGATATCTAGTCTAGACTTAAAATTAAAAACTAGGCACATTTAGATTAAAACTAAGACGTTAAAAACCATAGCAATATATCGCCGAATTTACAGCAATTGCCGACAATAGGCAACAATGAGCAACAGTGGGCAATTCAGCGCGAATGTTAATTGCCGTGTCGTTGCTACGGAATTTCCTGCAATTTGACTGAATTCAGACGTCGCGTCACCCCCTGAGAATTTGGTACAAAGAAAATAAATACGTAGTTAGAGATGATTGTGTCGAAGGGAATTTATCAAGGAGGACATTTTTGCAACGTTGTTAAAAAACCTTAAGAAGAAAATAATGTAAATGTACCTATAATATAGTGGTACCTATGTTCCAGCATTGTATTGAACGTATTAGGCCTAAAGCTAGATCAAATAAGGCCCTTTTTCTAGATGTAAAAATTATAACTTTTCTTAGTAATTTATCATTTAGAAACGACGCCTCGCACTTTCAAAAGCCGATAGTTTCAAACTCAATTCAAACCAAATTATCGCTTTCTTACTTAAAGACGTTTTAACAACCTCAAAGTCAAAGCATTCCGACTTAATTAAAGCTTTAAAACTAATCTACGCGTAATATTTTTCTTTTGGTTTCTGGAGAAAGCGAAAACAAGACGAACACACTCGTAATTAGCTTAATAAATCAGGCGACGCTTCGTTGTGACGGACATACAGAAATACCAACAATGATTTATATCGCAGTAACTAGTGGGGACAAAATAACTTTATTAATAGAGATGTGTAATACGTGGCTGTAGATAGATGTTGATATTATTAGTATTAAACTATCAACAATACTATTCCAGAACTATCAATATCTTAAAAGCGTAGATGTGGGTATTTTGGACTTTAACCACTGTAACTATTATTGAGCAAATAAATCAGACTATTGGGTTAATTCTCAGCAAACATTTATATTAAACAAAACTTTCAACAATCGAATACAACTGATTAGTTAAATAAAATAAATAATAATAATCTGTCTCCAAAAATAATTGAGCTAAAGAAGGTTGTTCCGTCGCACGGTCCGCAAGCAAAGTGACCGGGCGCACAGCCTGCACCGCCCGCCTGTCTCCTCCCCACCACGCTCCGTGGTGGTTCGATGCCGACGTCACGGCATGCTAGGCGGCGAGCGGCTTCGCTCCACGAAGTTGCCAACACGGCCATTCTGCAAGGCGCATGTCCCAGGCGCCCCACGATGCTAGGTAAAACACTGAAACAAAATCAACATCAGAACTAGTTTTCGTAATCTACAAGTATAAATCACAAGCCATTGGCTTAGCTTTTGAACCATCAGCAAATGCCTACTCTATTGCCGCTAGGTCAACCGTTCTTAAAGGGACTATGCCACACTTAAGAGTCTTGGTTTTCCTAGAGCTTACCACTTGGAGTCACTTGCATTTAAAGAGCATTGCGCTACACTTAAACGTACCAAGTTGTTTTCCAAGCTTTAATCACATTTGCTGGTGTTTCTCTCCTGGCAATAATTGAGGTACAAGTGTTTTATCTAGCCTCGCGAGTAAAATATAAGCAATAGCAATACTGTATGTGAGACTGTAACCACTGTGTGTAATTCATTTGCTATAAAATTACAAAGCAGTGTATTTATTAATTATTTACAGCAGACAAGAAAGTGCAGTACGTACCTTTAAAACTATGAGTTGCCAACACGGACCATAATGTTAATAGCTTATTCCAATTTCCAGTCATCTATTTGTATCCAATACTTCATATGTTCAGCAGCTGCAACGCCATTGTACGGTTTACTGCTTCTTTCAGAACCCCTTAAGTCTGTTACCTCGTATCTGTCATTACCCAGAACCTTTTTTACTCGAAATGGTCCTTTGAAGGTAGGCAGGAGTTTCCTGCTTCGACCATCGTTGCTCTGGCTTTGTATTCTAATCAATACTAAATCTCCTTCTTCGTAAATATTGGCTTTTGACCGAGTTTTATCAAACCTTTGTTTTTGTGATATTGCACTGGCTTTAATATTTTTATCTACCTTTGCTCGCAACTCCGTTACGTCCACTAGCGTTTCATCATCAAGCTCTGGATCTACATTGTCATTATCAACGCGCAAACGGTATCCGAATAAAACCTCACTAGGCACGGCATTAATAGTTTTGTGAATTGTGCTGTTTAAACCTTGCTGTATTATTTTAACATATTGATCCCACCTATCTTCAGTAGTATCTGCCCCAATAGTTTTTAATGATTCTAGAATTGTCTTATTAAATCTCTCTACCTGTCCATTTGAGCGAGGCATACCCGTTGCCACAATATGCGCGCGAATATTTTTGCTCTTACAGTATTCTTTATACATGTTGGAAGTAAAACATGACCCTGAATCGGAAATAATTCGTTTTGGATTACCGAAAATTTTAGTTATATTATCTAATTCATATATGAGGTCGGATGTTTTTGTAGACTTTACTGCACAGATAAACACAAACTTAGTGAATGCGTCTACTAAAACTAGTAAGTAAATATTGCCGTTTTGTGTTTTAACGAACGGACCTAAATGGTCCGCGTGCAAAGTGTGAAAGGGCTGCGCGTATTTTGGTAACGGGTATAACTCTCCTTCCTTAGCACCACCCTTATTTTTATAATAAATGCAATTCAAACAGTTTTTGATGTACTTTTTTATTATGTGACGCATACGAGAAAACCAATATTTGTGCCCTATTCTCTCAAACGTTTTATCGACAGAAAAATGGCCCAGGTCATCATGGTTGTATCTTATTATTTGCCATATACAACTTTTTGGTACGACCCATCGTCGCCCTTGGGCTGTTCTTCTGTACACTTTTCCACCTAACAGTTCATAAGTGTCAAAAATGTTTTTATTTTCATCTATTTCACCCGATTCTAATACAGTTTTAATTTTGACAATGTCAGGGTCTTGCATTTGTACAGAAAGTAACCAGTCTCCTTCGGTTATTGATAATATTATTTCCCTTTCCGACCTCTCACCTGAGGGAACAGGATTTCGACTCAAGGCGTCCACATGTTGCATACGTGTACCTTCTCTATGCTTTATTTCGTACATGAACTCTTGAGTCGAAAGAACCCATCGTGCGATGCGGGGAATAATATTTTTTTTTGTCAACGCGTACCTGACCGCGTTACAATCTGTGATAACGGTGAAAGGTGAACCAATTAAATAAAGACGAAATTTTTGGAGTGAACTTACGATTGCTAGCAGTTCCAACTCAAATGAGTGGTATTTCTTTTCGTCCTCAGTTGTCTGGCGGCTATAATAATACACAGGTTTTTCACCCTCATCAGCAACTTGAACAAGAATACCCGCAACGCCATCTCGACTAGCGTCCGTATATAAAACGGTTTCTTTATTTGGATCAAAAATAGATAATACACTATCTGATGTTAGTTTCGTTTTTAATATTTGGAACGCTTGATAATGCACGGAATCCCAATACCAAGGAGCATCTTTTTTTAATAATTTAGTAAGTGGGGCAGAAATTACGGCGCAGTTTTTAATAAATTTGCGAAAATAATTGATTAGTCCCAGAAACTGTCGCAACTGATGGACAGTTTTCGGTACGGGAAATTTCTTAACGGCTTCCACTTTGGTTTCATTTGGCATTACGCAGTTTTGTTTTATTCTATATCCGAGAAACTCTATTTCAGTTTTTAGGAAATGACATTTTTTTATATTTAAAGTTAAACCATTATTTCTAAATATTTGTAAAATGTTTTCCAAGAGCTTTAAATTTTCCTCAATAGTTTGTGTCATGAGATAAACGTCATCTAAATATACAATGACGTTCTCAAACCTTAAGTTACCTAATACCTTATTCATCATTTGTTGAAAACAAGATGGTGCATTAGCCAAACCAAATGGGAGCCGAAGAAATTCATAATGGCCGTCTTCGGTTACCTTTACAGCTTAAACAAGAAATTGAATTTAAGACAAAATACCAAAAACAAAATATCTGCTGTGTTTCAGTTACTACATTGTCATGACACACTTTACTATCAATGTATAAGCGTATTAATTATTATCAAAGTAACGTAGTGAATATGAGCCACACAGTACTAACCATAACAAGTTAAATAAAGGATAAAGCCAAAAGTCTCAAAAGTGATAATCTCAAAAGCCACCAGTCATTTTAACTTGAACTCTCTCGCCCCTTTGAGTTAAAAATGTGAACTTAATGACTTTTAACTCGTTTTTAGTCGTCGCTAATCTCAGAATAATGGGGCAGCTGTAATAACATCAAATTAAACAGCTTTTTAATTAGGACACCGTCTGATTTTATAGCATCAGACAATACGGGTGTAAATGAATGGAACGAGGATATTGAGTGCCCATTCGCAGTACATTATTTATAGAACTTTAATTAAAAGCTGAAAAATTCCGGCTAGAGCAATGTATGCAGGAAATGTAATATTGTTTGTCAGTGCTTACTAGAGCCAATGGAGAGTCCTGAATATTTTAGTGATGGGAGACCATGAGTAATCGATATTATGCATCACTAGCACTACATACTATAAAAAGTTTTTAACAAAAAATAAAACCGACTTCGACGACTTTGCGAGGTCGTATTGATGTCGGTTACATAAGAACCATTCTACCATCAGATCAGCTTGTAATAGAGAAAATACCAAAATCGCTGTAAATTTTTCTGAGTTCTCTCGATTTCGACAAGATTCCATCATCAGATCCCAACCTGGTGACTATGAGACCAATAGGAAAGCATAGGCTTTCGAATAAAAGAGGAATTTTCCAAATCGGTTCGTAAACGACGGAGACGAAAAGATCGTTAAAGTAGATAATATATTTTTTTTTGATTATTCAAAAACCGTACGTAAAATTTCAATAAAAAATGGGACCCTTTCCAACAAAAAAAGACTTTTTTAAATCGACAAAACATAAAAAAACAAACCTCCGAATTGAGAACCTCCTTCTTTTTTTAGAAGTCGGTTAAAAACAAAGTCCACAGCGTCTATCTGTCTGTCTGTTCGCGATAAACTCAATAACTACTGTACCAATTTTCATGCTATTTTCACTTATGGATAAAATCGACGCGGGAGAAGCCGCGGGCATCAGGTAGTAGACCATAATCCACAGAGGTATAGGTACAGGGATAGATTTATACATTAAACATTCTTGTACAATATACATAGATACGAAGTAATATTACTATAGTGTACTACTTGCTGGATAAGCGGTTTTGGAGCATCGGTGGCCCAGTAGTGTCGGCCCCGTCTTACGTACAGTAGGTCATGGGTTTGAACCCAGACAGGCGCATTACTTTGTGTAATTTATTTCATCAGCGCTGCTCTCAAAACGGTGAAGGAAAACATCGTGAGGAAACCGACATGTCTTAGAACCAAAAAAATCGAACACATGTGACATCTGCCAACTCGCACTGGGCCCGCGTGGTGGGTTATAGCCCATCCCTCTCCTAGAGAGGAGGCCTGAGTCCCTACAGTGGGATCAATATAGACTGATTATGATGAGTTGCTGGATAAGAATAGCCGAGGATGAAGTCAAAAGACGAATCACTTCGTTTACTTGGTTGGGCTTAAATCCAGCAGGCTTATGATGATGGCTACAAAACAGTACTTAATGGAGTTAACACTACATTCACCCCAAAAGGTACAAGTATAAACAAGAACATCCAACACCTTGAGGTATTTATGTCGCCTCAAAATAAAGCGACTATTAACCGCACATCGCTTGATACGCGCGAACACTTCATTTGCGTCGCACGCGCATTTAATTGCTTTATAAATAACACACACATACACTCGCCGCTTTATGTGTGTGCATTGTCACTCGTCACTTTTAGATTTCACCGGAGTTTCAGACTCACATTCATATTTACGTAAAATTCATAAAACCTTTGCAAATATATGTGAAGTAGAATGTACCTTAAACTATACATTTGTGTTCTACATACTACTTTTATAGTTTACATCTTACTAGATGTTGCCAGCGGCATCACCCGCTACAACCCACGGGAATAAAAAATCGGGATAAAAACTATCCTATTTGTTATTCCAGGTTATAAACTATCTGTGTACTAAATTTCATCCAAATCCGTGCAGTAGTTTTTGCGTGAAGAAGTAACAAACATACACACTCACACACTCACAAACTTTCGCCTTTATAATATTAGTGTGATAAGTTGTAAAGCTGAGTTATAAACATACAATGCAAATTAAAGAAGACTTGTCAAAAAGGCAAACAAAATAGTTAACCTTTCTAACATGTATTTTGTAAGGCTGAGTATAGGTCTTGTCAAAAACAAGTCCTAATATAATAATATAATATATGGACGTAAATGTGCAGTCATAAGTTCGTAAAATAAGTTTGAAACATTAGATTTCTACAAATAATAGGGTAGTAAACAAAACGAAATCTAATTGGTCCGTTAGATAGATTTCCAAAATATATTGGACACGTAAACAAACAATGAAGACGATACAGTGCTTTGAACACTCGTATGATGTCATATTCTAAAACATTAGTATGACATTTTCTCACAAACCCCCACTCAAATCTTTGAAGCGTTTTATCTTCGTAATTTTTTATTAATTTGATAAAACAAAAAATACGTACCCAATATTTTTCACAGACTAATTAGAATTATATTTTTTTAGTCAGTAAACTTCACTATTAACGTACATCGTCCAATGATTAATACTAGCCAATCGTCCATCGTAAGTTGTTTACTAGTGTATTATTTGTTTAGTGGAAATCTTTGAGCTTGCTCTAAGTATCAACAAGTACTATGTCAAGTTCGTTACCACGGTGATCTCGAAATGAAGAACGCTTGAAGCATGCTTGTGATGTTCATAATGTTTCAGCAGCACTTGTGCGGAAAAACAGGGAAAATTCAGAAAAATAAATAAAGAAAAATATCCAAAAGTTTTCATAGAAATAACTTCCTGAGATTTTCAAATTCATTTTCTTCTTACTTTGATCATAACACGTTCAAAATCCTTCTAGAAACATCTTACTCAACTTTATGAAAGCTTTCTTTAGTGGATATGGAAACTCTCGTTTATAAATTGAAAACAGAAGAACATCACACAGAACATTCGATAATTTCTCAATACAATTCGCAAAACAAAAGCTAGTGCTGACTGCATCGTACTCAATACAAAGGTACTTAATTACACAGTGGCAGCGCACAAAAACAACCTTTATTGTTAACGAAATAAGGTCGAGAGGTTGCGAGGTAATATGTGCAGTTGCAGAGGCTTAATGAGTACAATCAAAATGAGGCGTGCAGCGATCCAGCGTTTGTTATTACTCCCATACTTTGTTCTGAAGCGCTTTTCGCTTTAAGGTCGCTGTTATTGAATAACATTTTCATAAAGGTAGGTCATAAACTGGGTAATAGAGAGATATATCATGGAAAATACCTGAGTCCACAGATTATGTCGGTTTTATGACTAAGGACTGTACTCAGTTAAATAAAATATTGTTATACTGTTCGTTAGTAAATGTTTCGGAAAAATTACATACTTAATTTTATTTAACAAAATATGAGTGACGTTAAACATTATTTTCGGATTTAACAGAGAGAACTTTGATTACGAACACTGAAAATACCTGGAGTATTTCGATCAAGTGTAATGGAATAAGGCCGAATTTATTTTTGTAGAGATGTTAAAAGTAAAGATATTTTATTTTTATGGTTAATACAGTATGTTAACTAACAGAGGGCGTTCCCGTTAACCCGCAATAGTATAGCATCCATACATGCTAAAAAAAAATTACCAACCTGGAACCCCTTGGTTACGGAGATATTGGGGGTCAAAGTTCCAAATTTTTCACAGCTGTTTTTGTAAATTCTAGTTTTTCAGGCTATAACGTTACTTAAATTACCTCCATGACCCATTAATTATTTAAAGAATCCACTAGCACAATGTTTTAAGAGGGGTACTTTGAGTTTTACTGTAAAATGTGATTTTTGACACCAAAAAAAAAATTGTTTCCCAGCAAAAAATTTTGAGTACGGGTACTTAGTTTGATGTACAAAATGCTTGGTTGACGGGAACGCCCTCTGTTAGTTAACATACTGTATACATTTGCTCTGACCATTACCTGAATTAACATTGGAATAAGGCCAAGTAGTTCATAACAATAACGTTTACAGGGTAATAATATGATCGAGATAAAACTTCCCAGCATCCAGGTAAAATTTCAGCATTCTGGTTTATTCCACACTCACAAAAAACCTAGTACTTATCTCCCAAAAAGGTTACAAAGTTAACCCAAAAACCGCCGGAATAACACAACAGTGTATGAGACAGTTTATATATAAAATGAAGCAGTTTTATTTAGGCATCGTAAAGCGACAGGAACTGGGAGGTGCCCGCTTGTTGCAACTTTTTAATGTTGGCGGTAATCAAGTTTGATTGTGTTGGCAACAATGTTGGTGATGTTGGTTATGTTGGTGTTGTTCTGTTCTTGTTCAATGAGACGTTACAATGTGTTGGTGGAATTAGTCGTGTTGGTGATGTGGGTGGCAGATTGCTGGCGGAAAAAAGGTTATGACAGTTATGACATGTATTTTTGTTCTGTGGAATTGCTCGTTTTGTTACCCTAGGCGTGTAGCAGTCATCTGGTAGTTTGTGCTCAACAACTAGTTATCTGTTTCATTCTAAACGCTGGTTTTCCGGAAGGTAGAGATATACCAAAAGCACCAGTTTTGTTAAAATCGATGAAATAGTAAGCGAGCCTAATCTTTTTAAAAAAGAAAGCTTTGCCCCACACTTGGAATTTCTCCTGTATCGTAGGGCGTTCACAAACATTTAAGCTCCCATACATAAATACCCAAACCCGAAACAACTATCTGTAGTCCATACAAATATTTGTTCCGTGCAAGGATCGTGCCCGCGATACGTAGCGCAGCAGTCCAATCGCTCAGCCACTGCGCCAACCGTGCTATCAAACAAACACAAATCTACGTTCCGTACTGACAAATTCCAGTAAACCACCTAGTTTCCTGTTATAAAAAAATGGAAATGAAACGCGACACACGCAACTCAACACACAACTTCCACTGCCAATAAACACACGACCTCAAAAACATCTGCACACAGACTCTTTAAACGCAAAACAAATGCCTCTGATATTAATATCTAATGTTAATACGAAACGCCAAAAAAACCTTGAGAAGCCCTGACATCCCAGCGCTGGCACAGCACGAACTCATATAGTATTCATTGAACCCCGGCGAGGAACAAAGAGGTTCGTACCGAGCAATTTATGACGTAGCGACGGAACCCTAACCCTTGCCAGTTTCAAAAAAGAAACCATCAAAGAAGGTAGATTGATTAGTATTGTGTTCTAAAGGTCTAAGGTTGTCAATGTGACGAGGAATGCGGTTGTACAGATGCAAAGTGGATATTGTAATAAGATCCTTTTTCGGAACTACAGCCGCCATCTTTGTTTTCAATACTATTTCTTTATCAACAGCGCGCGCCTGTTAATGTCATTCGGGCGCCAAAAGATTCAAGGATGTCTTCAGCACTGTGTTTGTGTGAAAAAATGAAAAGGTCGAATATTTTTGTCGTTCCTTTTTATTCTATAAATAGCAAGCTAATGCCTGCGGTATGGCCCGCGTGGATGTCAATCAAATTATTCTAAACCCTCCTTGAGCACCACTTTATCCATAGGTGAAAACAGCATGAAAATCCCTGCAGTAGTTTTTGAGTTTATCACGAACAGACAGACGCGGTAGAGGACTTTGTTTTATAATACCTTATCTATTATAGACCTTGCGTCCGCTGTAAAACCCGCTAAGTAACAAATATGTTAAAATAATTTTGAATGAATTGAATTGGGCGTAATCGATCAATGAATCGAAAACATAGACTTGATTGAAAAAGAGATTTGGACCAAGGACAATTATATAATAAAAATCGCATACTGCGTGGAACAATAAGGAAAAATCCCAAATTTCTTTCAATCACAGCAGGAAAGTGTACTTTAAATCACAAAGAAATTAACAATAACTCAGATACAAGCCTGAAAACCTCTTGGAAAGGCTTCAAGTAAAAAAATAAGAATAACAGGTACAAAACCGCGTACATAAGGGAACACGACTCGAGTTCAACTGAAGAACCCTTTCTGATAAGACTGGAGTGTGTCGGCACGCAATATTTACTTGCTTTACTTTGCTACCTACAATATTGGAATTCCAGCCCCTCCGGCTTCCTGTTGCTGGAAACGTGATCTTAGTGGGTACGCATGTAAATGAAAAAATTGTGCTTCTAAATTAGGGAGGGCAGAGGTACGATGGTTGGCAGTTATTTTAGGTTTTGAGCTCAGATTGATGAGTGTGGGTCAGAACAGAGAGGAGTGAATGAAGAAAGTGGTGGCCTATATCCAACAGTGGGTGATTCCGGGCTGAAATGATGATGATGATGATGATCTCGGGTTGTAAACAAGGACAATATACAAAGTACTTAACACCGGTTTAAGGCAAAAATTGATGCGATACCGTATTAGCTATGTCCAATACAAAATGCAACCTAGTCAAACGACTCCAGATAACACAGGATTATATTGGGAAAGGCAGAGGTGAATTTTTGATCAGATATTGAAAATCGACTTTTAACTCAAAAAGTTGAACTAGAAGCTTCTACTCTGCCTCACACACAGAGTGATGTCTACGATACGAGGATCTAAACGCTTCATAAATATTTTTGCACTACTTATTATTGAATTTAAGTATTAACTAACGTTAATAATCAAGTACAATTCAGTCTCAAACTCAACGAAACGCTCCTCAAATCAACTACTCCTCGTATTCCCACCATTCCTCCATCAGCTCCCATGACGTAACTCTGTTCCACACAAGAGGGGAGCCGCTGAGACAAATCTCTTACGATTTGTATCCACCAGTCAAATGTTCGGATTTATCCTCGCACGCTGCATCGCATCGCCCGTTTGTCATGTACCTACGTCACTGGCGAGAATATATCGGTAAACAGTCAATGTACAAAGTGTGTATTTGGAGAAACAGTTTTTTTCTAAGAATAAGAATTTCAGTAAAACCTTATCGATGTACTCACAAAATAACCTCACGACTGTTGTCATTAGATAGATGTGAATCTACAGTACGCCCACTTTTTGTCAGATGATTCATTTTCATTTCATATCGAGCATGGTAGTTGCCATTTAAGGACCATATCTAGATTTTCGTCCGCAGCAGCTTTAATTTTCTTCATGAAAAACCCAAAAACACATTGCTACCACCAGAGAAACCAGAAAGCAACTCAACAATATTCTCTGATGCTTTTAAACCACTAAAACTGTTCCTCTAATATTTTCGAGCAACATTTCTGCTTACTCCAGCAAGAACGTACCTAAGCGCATAATAAATCTGCGGAAAATCCGACGTTACTTTATTCATCTCGAAAAATAACCTCTTCTCTTATTTAAATGAAAATTGAATTCGTAATGCTAATATTTTTATACGCTACGAGTTAAAAAGTAAGTTAAAACTTCTCCCTTTACTTGCAAATTTTAAATGTACATAAGATAGCTACATAGTAAAGTCGGGGCGCTAAAATGTTGCTAAACTTGCACATTTCACAAGTAGCGACTAATAGAAAATAGAAATTTTGAATTGGAACCGTTTACGAACGAATTGAAGTTTTAGATTGAATTTGGGCAAAAAGTAAATTCCAGAATGTTAATGGTTCATCTCAAAAACTATCTTTCATCAAAAGAAGGTGAAATTAATTATTATTTTCTTACTTCAGTTTTTAGAGTTACAGCGAAAAGGTTTTTGTCGTGTGGAATGCAATGCAATTAGCAGTCTAATATTATAAGCTTAGAGTCCAGCTTTTAAAATTCATTAAGAGATTAAGATAAACGTTTGAAAAAACGAAAATTACTATTACTTAGTATCTTTTTTATAAAATCAGAACATAACGAAACTATTCGTATTAAAGTCAAGTTAGTTGTGATTCTCAATTTAAGTAAGGTTAGTCAATTTAATTTCACCTTTACCTAATGACGAAGAATTTATCTTAATGTTTATTCTGTGTAATATCGATGCAAACACCAGCATTTGTATCGTCATACAAAGGATGTCTCAAACCGTTAACATTGCAAACACTTATTTGTCACGCTCCTAGCGTAAAAAGCGTGCCGGGAGCGGGACACGGCCACCTAATTACACAGTTTACCATACTGTCCCCACGCTAGTATTGGGACGTGGCGGGACCTGCTTGTGAATATTGTCACGGTACACAGGTGACCGTGAAAACAGAGGGAAAATATACTTTTTAATGTCAAGAATCGTGGAATTTTAACGTAAACACGTCCTACGCGTGACAATGCTGTGACCTGATATCTCACGGGACTTTTGGCAAACAACTCAATGTTTGCATTAAAATTAAACATTCTGGTAACAACGTAGAAATAGGAATCACAAAGATTATTCTAATGGGTGAATAGCGACCTAGAAACGTGGGGCTTACGAATAATTATTAAGGCTTCGCACTCGATTTGAATAGCCATAGCTAACAACGTGATTGGAACATTTATTTTTAAAATGGCTTTTTATTATTTAGGTTTTACAGAAATATCAACCTATTTACATTTCCCTAAAATATTAATGACGTCACTACCGGTGTTTTTTTTGTTTTTTTCATCTGCACAGTCAGCTTGCAACTTGCAAAGACAAGACCTTTTTTACTAATCCAAATAATATGGGTTCTATAGTCAGTATAGCTCGTAACCACATTATATTTACGATCCCTGATAGATAAATATAGGTGCACTATAGATTCGCAAGTAAATTTAACGCCTCACGTAACAGGGAGCGGGTCTTATGCCTTGAACCGAGCACATATGAACCTAACACAACAACCTAACAGTACTCCAAGAAAAGACTACTTAAAAGCAGCGTGACAGAACACACGGGTATCTCGTCTCGATCGATCATAATCCGCGTGACAGCGGCACAGGTGTGTGATCACTCAGTGAGGCAGCGTGCGCAAAGAATCGACTAGTGTGTACCGAGCCGTGTTCGAAGGGTCACGCCTGTTACTACTGAGAGTGATACGAAGGATATATTTTTAGGGGTGTTAGTTTACACAAGAAAATATGTTCTTACAAGGTTTTCAACATTATAAAATCCCCTGATGTGAAGGCTGATTAAACACAGATTTCCTACGCAACCAAGCTTGCCAAATTATATAATTTTGCCTGAAATCTATAACTTAGTAATTATCACTTAAAATACCATGAACGCGAAAGTAACTCTATCGGTATGTTACTATTTGGCACTGGGATAGACTATGTCCTGAGGATATAGAACGTACATATACCGGTAGTATTACTCTGTGGGGTAATTCCCAACACACTGTTTACAATAACTAATCTTGCATGCTTTTGATACTGATATGGTAGATGATTTACATAATTAATCAACACAATTTAATATAATTGAATATGCTCATCCCACCCTATTCCACGTCATTGTTTCTAAACATTGTAATATTAAATGACATATATAAATTGTCGTTTGTGACAATAATTATTTACCGACTGTCGTGCAAACCAGTATAATTGGACAAATTAAATGGTATCGCCTGAAATTGTTACATGAGCGTTATTTATGAACACGTTGCCGGCACACGGTCCCTCTGTTATTACTATAGTGTGGTCACCATACGTCTAGTATTACCAGTATTTAATTTGGGATTAGTTGGTTTTAGTCACGGATAATGTTTAAGCAGATTATATATTGAATAAATAATAACTGTTGAGTTTATTTAATCCTCGGTTTTATATTTTCAATTTTCTACCAACATATGTCGTTTTAATAATAATTGAAAATGTTTAACATAATATTCACAACCGGTTATCATACAAAACAAGACCTACATAAATTAAGCGAAGCTCGAGGCGTTTGCTTTGTTTCATCAGATACATGGAAACCAATTTGTTTACGTGTACACAAAATCATGCTCAAGATTCGTATCTCGAGAACCTGACGCAATCAGCGATCCCCGACCATTACCGGTCACCGATCTCGGGGCCCCACACTTAACCCGTCGCTAACGCTCGCCGACGCGACTATTGACCTGCTCGGTGCCCCGCGACCGGCCATGTCCGATTTGGACCCACATCGACAATGCCTGCTACAGCAACACAAACACAAGAAATAATCAAATATCTCCCACCAATCCAACTATGCAAATCCACACGAAAACTTTTGTAATAAGCGTCAAGACTCCTTTGTTTTTCTTTTAAAACATCTTAAATTCACAGATGAAAAGACTCTCAGAATCCCAAACTACAAGGGGCGCCACCTTTTCATTCGCGAGTGTTCGCGCTTTATCTCTGCCCTTTGTTTAACGTTTAGGTGACAAAAACAATAGAAAAGATTTAATTTCCTGTCGTCGTCATAAAATATTATTTTAATCCGGGCATAGCTCTGATGCTGAATATTCAATGAATGCCGACCGGTCATATTTTATTTGAGAGTTTTTATGCAAAATAATACGGATTCGAAGCGGCCGTGCACACCGGACACTTTTTAATCAACCCTCGAACGGTCCACGTTCAGCCCCAGTTGCTGAACAAGTCAGTCCGCACACTTGTGTCCTCCCTTCCTCTTCTTACAATCTATTAACATTTTTAAGTCGTATTAATGTAAAGAAAATGTAACGTGTATTCATTGATATTGGATTTACATTTGAGGTCGCGCCGCACCGATCCAGCGATGAACTCTGATTATAGATGTCTCATTACTGCATTCAGTAAAAAGTACAAGTCGGTAATGCTGAATACTGCACGCTTTGTACCCTTTGGCATTGTTTAGTTCCATTTTCATAAGCAAACAAAGGATATCCAAATAAAAACACGCACGAAAAAAACTTGCATAAAACCGAATATCGTAACCATTAAAAGCATTTTCCCTTTCAAATCAACGCGGCAAAATAAACAGGAAACATAACACTAAAAGCGTCACCGTAACAGATTTATAAAGGGAGATTATCGACGCAATAAGTTGGTGTAGGCGCGACATCCGCGGAACCTTTACAAAAAGTTAAATCAAAAACGTGAGGTGGCGACAAACAAGTCGAAGGCGCGGAGGGGGGGTGGAGGAGGGAAGGGGGGGCACTGGAACCAGAAAAAGTGTCCGCACGAGGATTTATGGCGTCCGCAACGCTCGCGAGCGCGCGGAGCTTGCCAAGCGCGGCCGAGGTCAGCGCGCGACGGGTTACAGCGCCTACTTAACGCTATTAACTTAAAACTTTATCTGCATGTGCATCGTTGCGAGATTTCCTACAGTCTGTTGTGCACCATTGTTTCCTTAGTTCAACTTAATTAAATTGCGTTGAAACTTTTTTGGATTGCAACTGTACCAAACTGTGGAGTTAAATGGAAAAATTAGCATAGAACCTCGATGTTACTCACTTTATATAAACAAAATATAAAACTGCATTACCCACTCGATTGTCATACTCGGGTGTCATTTACAAGCACAGCCACACACGACCGATTTACAATATTTTTCAGACATTTTATGGAAATACATCTTCGTTTAATAAAGCCCAGGAACTACGAACGTCGAACACACGACACGTAGCGCTACGTCGTAGCGCTACGGCGTAGCAGGGGCGTAGATATAGCCTACAAACACTGGCGCTACGTGACGGCGTAGACATAACCTACGCGTGCTACGACGTTACGAGCTCTTATTGTATTTACTTTCTTGACATAATAAAAGGCGCTCATACAGTTAGTTGCTTGAAGAATTTCTTTATGCTGAGTTTTTACATACTGTATTTTTTGGATCAAGGAAAATTGCGGACCTGTAAGGAAAAAAATCCAGTACTTTTTTTGTGTAACCTTTATAAAAGCTTATGAGTTAAGAACCTGATCTTGCAAGCCAGGAGAGCAAGATTCAATTACTTCATAACAACTTAAATTAAAAATACGTTGTACCTTTGAAACCGAACACCCATACAAAAAGAACGAATGCAAAAACCTCATCAAGTGATAGTTATAAATTATGTATTTCTAGAAACCAGAATAGGATAGTTGAGAAAACGAATAATTTGTCGGACAAATAGATTTCCAAAAAATATTGAACACTTTATTTTTTTCTTTTTTCTTTAATCAAAACGATACAATGCTTAGAGAAGTCGTGTCACGTCACATTTTTGTCCATTTTTTACCAGACTATGACATCACAAGCGGAACTGATGATCTTTGACACGCTTTATTTCCGTCAATTTTTATTAATTTAATAAAACAAAAAAAACACGTATCCAATATTTTTCGATAATCTAACAGACGGATTAAAAAGAATCAATTTTTTTTAGTCAGGATACATTTATATACAACCAACATTAATTATTATTTTCGTAGTAAAACTAAAACGTATCCTATTGATCGACATAATAAGCTATTTTTTAAATAATAAATTACTTCTATTACAGTAAAAGCGTTAGGCCTCGTATTACGCAGTCGTATAAAATATAGCCGTGACAAATTCATTCGGCTTGGGCTATAAATTATAACAATATAAATAGGTACAGTCGGCGACACAACGCTACTTAGGGTAATAGAAATATTCTTTGCTAATACTAGCGGATGTCACGCGGATCCCGTTCCCGTGGGAATGCAGGGATAAAAAGTAGCCTATGTTACCCGGGGATAGTGAAACTTCCCAAAAGTGAAAAAAAAATCAAGTCGGTCCAGTAGCTTTTAAGTTTATTTCATTACATACAAAAATAGAAATCTTTCTTCTTTATAATATTATAGTATAGATAACATAACTTCACGCCTGTATTCCCCGAAGGTTTAGGTAGAGGAGTACCTAATAACCCTCTTTACTTCACCCTCAAAAGTCGGAACAATTCTGAACATATTTAATTATTACAACAATAGTGTTAAATGAACCCTCCGGCTGCAATTAGAGTTTTACCAAAAATAATAGTATCGTCTACGAAGTTTGAACCACTACAATAAATATGTTTGACTTTAATAAAGCTGGAGCGTTTTAAAATAAAACGTTTTAACGAAAACTGTTAACATAGAATTTTGATGAGAAATTCTAAAAACGCTGCATTATTTTCTAATAGTACGTTTTACGGTTTTCGTTGTTACCGATACCTACTCTTGATATAATAGTAACTTGGTTTGAGTAATAATTTCCAGTAAGGACTGTTATTAATTGTAACTGACTTGCTATAAATATAGGCTTGTAAATGTGCCGGTCGCTTTTTCAGCTTTAAATCTCAGCTGCGGTAATAAAGTATATGAAAAAATATTTTACATGATATCCGTATTTAATTTCGGATTTACCTTTCGAAATCCTGAAAAAAATACGTTTCTATTCAGTATCAACTGTTTTGCTGACAAAATAAAAAAAAACAGATGTGTTAATTTTTTATTTTATATCTATTCATGAACACTTTGCTCAAGAAAATACACCGAGTAAGCTGAAATAATGCTCATAGCTGCAGAAATCCTATTATTTATCAATAGAGTCTTAATTAAATATAAAATAATTTATTAAATAATCATGGCTTTGAAATCCATAAGTAACGGTCATGTACCAAATACCTCTACAAGACTACGTACTCAAAACAAACTGGCCACATAACATAACATTTCCGTTCAAACATTAAAAGTTATATAGAAATCGTATTAAACGGAAAATTAAAACAGACTTTCTCAAAACACTTTCAGTAAACATTCCATCCAATAAAACTAAGACCTAAACATGTCAGACAGCGGTGACAAGTCCACAACACATTGTAACCTCTGCCTCTGCTATAAGACTACACACTCTTAGCTAAGTGGCCAGAACACATCGTCGTAACGTTATAAGTTATTGACAGCGCCCCCAAGTGTCCAAGGAGGGCTAAATTATGCACGTCGGGTACCAGGCCTTGTTATACGCAGCCAGGTAGCCCACGGTTTCAATAACGTTCAGCGGAAAAATGCATATTTTATAGAAAATGGCGAGAAAGCTTAGCGAATTGCGCTGGGACGGTGTGTCGCTGATGTTTATAGCAGATTGCTAGGAGTTTAGGTGTTACATTCTCATTTTGTGAGGACGAGGTTTTTTGTAGCAGTTTTTGATGATAGTCGACTTATGGTCCTTTGAAAGAATAAATTAATTATTATTATTATTATTAAATCGTACGGCTACTCTTTACTCTAGGTATAAGCAAGATATATAAACTCAAGCCTTTATTCGTATGGGTTAGCAGAAACTACAGTACCGATGCTGTGGTGGTGCTGCGATCCTTACGGAGCAGTACCATCACCACATCTGGCTATACTCGTGCGCCGGTTATGAGTACTACGCACTTGACTTTTCTGAAGAAGGGAAAAACAATAAGGTGTCAGTCAGCTAATCATTGTTTAACTTACGTACGTACGTATCGTTAAAGTAAATCGTAAAGCAATTTCTCAAGAATATTTTTGAAAGCAATAATTACATTTTCTTTAATTTTCAAATGAACAAGAACGCAAAAAAGATTGGGTTTATAATCTAAAATGCTTTTCCAAAAATTGTTTGAAGTAAGATTTTACGTTCTTAGTAAAAAGAACATCAATTTGATTTGAAAAAAACTCACATAGAACAAATAGAAAATAACATTACTTTGGTTTGTAAAATAATCACGCTGGTATTAAACCATGGATTAAGTAGAAATCTAAAATCAAACCATGGCCGGTACCCTCGTCACTAAATCAATCTGTACGTACCATTGTGCATTGTTATAAAAACGGGACCTTTTGTTAAACTCGAATGCTCATTGGTTAAGAAATGGTCTGTGAAGTGAAGATATGAAAGTATTTCAAAAGTTGATCGATTGAACCGCTCAAAGAATCTCGAGGTTCGGTTTGTTGCAGCCGTTTCACTAAAAAGGCTAATTTTATTCCGACAAGGAGATATTGGGGATCCAAGGACTACCTGAATTTTATATAGATAAAAATAGTAAAGACAGGAGACAGGGGTGGGGAGCTATTTTCTAAATACGTATAGACTTTTTTATGAAAGTTTCTAGACCGACATTGACAAATTATAGCCGATACAGGTGAAAAAGGAACTTGTCTTTTTGTTCAGTAGGTACTTAGAGTAGAAGACACTTTTTATCAAATATGAAATATCTTTCCAATAATAAACCATTGACCGCCTGCCCTGAAGGTATAACAACAGGTATATAAACAATAACATTAAATTTTGATTTTAATTCGTTTTTGTTTTGTGTTAGAATCAAAGTTAAACGCTCAGCCACCCGTGATATCTTGTGTTTTGTTCACTTCTATTTTATTTACATATCTTTATAAAGTCTCTTCTGTAACTTCAGATACTTAATCTTTTTCTGTCATAGTCGTACTCAAAACAGGTGTGAAATATAAAGTGAACGTTACGTGATATAACGCTTCAGTGTAGGTACACCTACATTATAAGTCGATCCTCAGAGAACCACGTTCCCGTGAATAATTCCAAGAACACTAGCTTAATATACTTAAGTATGTACCTACGTATACCAACAAAGCAATGTAGAATTAGAAATTCGTTGTACATAATGTAGAACCAAACTTTGACGTAAGTAAGTAATATATAGCGAAGCAATTTGCTGAAAGTTCCTAGACAGAACACAGTGATGCTGGATGCCTGATCATGTAGATAAGGCTCTGATTGAGATCGCTCTATATTCGCATTAGTAACCACGAAGTTTCTAGTAGATAATTTTATGCTGGATTAGCAATAAGAACTATGACGCGTAGTATTTGCTTTAAGATGGAGATGAAACGCATTGTTTACTGATTATATTTAGTCAGAGATAATTGATTTATTATTTTACTCATAAAATACTTAACAGGACCTTACATTAAGATAGAAGAGCATAAAATATGTACTGCTCATTTTAAAAGACAAATGTTTCAACAGAACTGCGACAGGACAGATGATAAAACTGTGATACAAAAGATCAATAGATAGAACTAAGGATTTTACAAAGTGATTACTAAAGCTTTTACAAAGTCAATAACTTACCGAAAAGCTTTCGTCAATCCAATTGGTCCTTGTAGAAGAAATCATTAAAAAGGATGGGCTTTAGTAAGCGAGTCAACGCTTACAGACCAGGGAATCATAGGACAAAAGTAGGTAGGCTTATACTCAGCGGTGGGTGGAACTAAGGGTGGAAGACAAAAAAAAAATAGTTCGTCAGACAGATTTCCAAAAAATGTTCGATAAATATTTTTCACGTAAACAAAAAATGAAAACAATGCAGTGTTTCAAAAATCCGTTTGAAGTCACAGTTTGGTACATTTTTTACCAGAAAGTAACGTCACAAGCCCAAGGTTGACACGTTTTATTTACGTCTATTTTTATTAAAATAATAAAACAAAAAACACGTATGCAATATTTTTCGATAATCTAACGGAATTATATATTGTTAGTCAAGAAACATCCCTATTTTTGCAGTAGACTCTTCACGAGAAAAAAGAAAAGAATCGATTATTATAAATCGACTTGGAAAAAACTTTCTAACTTCAGTATCAATAAATAATCTGCTTATTTTATTAGTATTAAAAAAACATAAGCATTAGACGAGAAACAGAGTGTGTCGCGATACCGACGATCAAAAGATAAACTTTCCAGGAAAAAAGAAGTTACCTTCGTAAGTTGTTTAACTTTTTGTACTCACTCACTAAGCACCATGGAAAGTAGACGAGAAAAAAACATTACTTATTCAAGAAAAATTGTTACAAAATACATATTTACTGAGAAAGGATTAACTTCTTGAGTCAAAAGTCTTTTAATTATCACCTGAGTAAACGAGTCCATTTCAAATATTCTCAGTCGTCTGTCCCGGCAGGATTACATTTTAGAGAAACCCTTTGTACTGTGTACAGCAACAAGCTTTACTTTTCACAATTAAATTAACATTGAAATGATAATGTCAGTGCTACTTAAATCTGATAAAGTGATTGTGTCAGGGTTGTAGAATATTTTTTTACAAACTATTTTGCGTTAAATTCAAAAAAAATTCAAGAGTTTTTAGTACTATGCTATGTACAGAATACTTTTTAAACATCTACAGGGATGGCAAGAGTACGGAGCAATAAGATATTGTTTCTCAGGTAGTCACATTATCACGTATGGTAATTATTTCATGGCCTTTCTAGAGTTCATGCAATACATAATTATATACTTATCAGTAATTGCTTAATGGTACATTATGACTGTTATATTATCCAACACGGGATACCAATTAAGCAGATACCAAAATATCTCGTTATTAAAACAAACAGAAAAAACCTTATTTGTCGTCATTTACAAACTAACAGAAACAAAATAAAGGAAAAGCAAAAGACAGATCATCAGTCGACGTCATACGTGATCGTCAATTATGAGAACAAATGTGTGTATCGGCAGACCACGAGACCCTTGCGGGGCCCGTGCCTTGTCCCGCAACCACAAATAGAACAGAAATGTATCTGAATACCCGCCTCTTGGTCTAGCGGTCGCATGCGCTATAGCTGAACATGGTCTTGGGTTCAATGATGATGGCGAGCAAAATAAATTGATATTTTTCTACTAGGACTTTCTCAATTCCACATGGCCCTTTAAACGTAAATAAACGGGATACTGTGTAAATGAGTATGAAACAGCATTTGTATTATATTCAGGTCGTAAGTTCGAATCCAGAGATACACTTTACTTTGAAGGTCTTAAACGAATATTTTGTAACATAATCGGTATGTCTAGAACCGAAAATTCGAAGACTTGACATTTGACAATCCTTAACAGAAAACCTCGTGTCCCAGCAGTGGGAATGTGAGACCTACTACCAAATACATATGTTACTCATAAAGTGGTGAAATAGGTGGGAAACCCTTGGAAAAATGACTTACAATACCAACCAAGATAGGCAGAGATTTGACAAGTCCTGAAAAGGTTTTTGCTATCACGTCTGGCTTTGACGCCAACCTCGTTTTTTGGAATCGGGGATCTTCCACCTTAAAAGATGTGTTGGTTATTTTCAACTTGGCTATCATATCCTTTTATACATTTACTGAACCGAAGAATATGCTGCAAACTCCAAATTCAATATCGTTTGATGTGACGCGTTAAAATTGACCGCTCGAATAAAATGTGAAATTCGCATTTCACGACATTGCCGAATGACATTACGGTGGTGGCTCGTTCTTTGTCAATAAACGTCATACGACACCGTCGCAGTTCTTCCTCTCGTTTAACGTCATACTTTTATTTACGAACTATTGTCTCCGGCACATCTAGGACCTTGCAAAACATTTTTGAATATGTTTGATTAACTAATAAAAAACGCCAATTCTCAGATACTTACATTTCTTCCAGAGATACTACAATTTTTAAGCTGCAACTAAAATATAGTTTACTCATTACATATGTCCGTGAATGTACAAGAACATATTATGCTATAAGAAAATAGCTACCATCGAAACCTTAACATTAATAAAATCAATCGAAAATCACCTGCTGAAACCCCACTAAATCACATCTAATACTTGCCAAGAAACTAAACTTGATATCGGAAACAACTCTACCTAAACCTTTGGAGTAGCCAGCTTTATAATAACGTCTTACTGCGATCACCTACCGCCTCTCAAGCGAGTCAACTCGACGATATCTCGCAAATCGATCGCCCTAGCGGGCTATGGAAACCCAGGCTAAGTTATAGCCATTAACCGAGATAACTTGGTATGTACTGTGTCTACTATGTCCTAAATTATCGTAGTGGTGGAACTAACTTTAATTAAAGTGCGGTGGCGAATGGTTAACGCGCTGGACTTATGAGTTGAACCCTATCAAAAAGCATATTTAACTTAAAAAGGGTAACAAGAGTTGGCCTCGTAGTCATCTGTGAAACACATTTGTTGGGAATGTTGTAGGCATAACTATTATCATTCTATTCTCGAGATATTGAGCCCGTGATCTGTATCACGGTCAGCGAAGCATGGTACTAGTTTAGTCAAAAGGCTATCCAACACATAAAACTAAATGACTCTTATTTCCAATCTGTCTACGAAACAATCTCATCATCAACGAAGCTTGAAAACACTCCAAAATGAACCTGATGACGCCAGTAAAAACACAAAGATCCAATCTACGTGGGATAAGAAAAGGAAACCTCTCGACCTTATATAGAATACCTGATCTGCATAGGAATCCGCCCAGGATCCTATTCAAAAACCTAACGACTTTAATAGGGCTGACTCAGCGGGTATTGACATTCGGAACACACGTTTTATTACCCAGCATTTTGTAGTTGAAAAATTGTGAAAAGCTCATTCATTTCATGGAGATTCTTATCATGAAATAACTTTTAACTTTGCTCACGGTTTATACGCAGTTTGTAACGTATAATTAGCGTAATAATTGTGATTTTATTTCGATATTCCTTTGGATAATCGTTTGTTAAATGGCTTCTCATTGCTGGGAGCAGTGGGAGCTGGCAAGTGTGGCACGCAGTCGAGCTCGGTGCCACGCGCTGCCAGACACAACCCTGCCACTAATTCCTCCTAAAAACCTAATAAACCTTTGCCCTACGCAGGGTTGGCACTTGGCAATCGACGGTTTACGGGAGATATTTAAAAGTAATAATATATATGTCAACAGACAAATTGGAGCGATATAATTATGAATTTCGAGTGAATTCGGTTACCATATTAATGATTTATGTTACAAATAATATGGTTTGTAAACAGTCACCAGTTATTAGGTTTACAACTAATGGTTCGTTATATAAATACCACAAAAAAGGACTACCTACCTATGCTACCCTTATTTCACCCTTAGTATGTTTCCTTATAGCATCTATATAAGTAAGGCAAAATTATTTTTAGACAAATTGTTCCTGAAACGTTTCCTGTGTCACCCCACCAAATCACAGTGATTTTCCTCTTACCAAATCAGTACGATACAACCCTGAAAACGAAGACTGAAATACATTTCTTTGAGCCGTTAATTGGTTTCTAAATCACGCGAACGTATCGTAACTTTGCGTTTGTTATTTACAATAATATTTATTAGTTAATAACTGCTAATCACGAAAGCCTTACGTAAACATACGACCAATTAATGAACATGTAGTCTTATACTCATCCGACGGCGGCGCGACCCGCTGACCACGTACTGGCTACATGGATGGGCACATATGATGGCAATTCTCACAGCACACACACACAATTATATGCATATTTAATATAACACAGGCACGGCGCGTGTCGTCGTGTACGTACAGAGGTGATCGCTGAGAGGGACACGCGGGACACACACGGGCGGTCGCGGTGGACAGCGAGCGCTCACTGCCGGAGCCGGCGCCCTGAGCACCCCGCCTGCCCCGCACCCCACACCCCACGCCCCGCCGGAGGCTGAAAATCCCTTTCAGGCGCGAGTTTCGCTGAATTCGCCCTGTAATAAATTAAAAATTATGTTACAAGTACACTCTAAAATTAATCAATGGCTATTACTACCTGGGGCTAAATTGGCCTGTCTGTTTTTTTCATGCTGTTGAATAATAAATTATTTTATATTCAGGAAATTATGTGCTCTCATTATATTTCCCTTGATACACAAAACATAAAACATTCGTGTAGAGATGATTGCCTTCATTGCCTGTTGTTAACTTGGCACATTTCTTCTTTATATAATATTAGTATTCATTATTGTGTTTGCATATAAAACGAAAAGTTTATTGAATTTTTTTATATAAATCCTATCTATTACAAAACATGATATTCAAAAAGCTCTATCTTACTCGTACACCTATTAACAAAAAAAAATCTTTACTAAAAGAACTAAAATATATTCTAAATTCTAAGCTTGAAAGCTGTAAAAATTCAATAGCGTTTTAACCCACTGAATTAATAAGTAAATCAGTGAATTCTGTCTTATGAAAACCTCGGAGAAGAGCTTTTAAATTTAAATTAAGTGGTTGTTTTGACCGTGGTTTGACAGCGGCGTCAGTTGGGCATCGAGCTAGACTAGTCAAGTCAAACACGTCATGTCTGACTATTTAACTGCTGAACTGAGACCGCTATGTTATTTCTGTGTCTCATGGCTCAATAACAGCAACTACAGGGTGTAAACGAACCCTTCACGTAGCCTCAACCAAGCATTATGTACATCAAACTAACTGCCGCACTCAGAGAGCTTTAATGATTACTTAGGCCATCACTTAGTAAAGTTTTTGACGTAATATATATAAGTATATACATGAGTTCGTCATACAAAGTATGTCAAATCTTTTCTAAGGGACGGCTTAAGTAATCATTAAATATCTCTGAGTAAGTAAGTCCCTTACGCAAATATTATTGCTGGGAACCGACTTTGTTTGGGGTTAAAAATCATATTTTACGGTGTACGGTATTTTACGGTGAAGCACTCTTGAAACATTGGGCTAGTGGAGGTAATTTAATAAAAAGCCCTGAAAAACTAGTTTAAAAAACTGCTGTGTAATATTTGGAACTTTGACCCCCAATATCTCCGTAATATCTAGAACAAAAAAATGTGGCGGGGAGAACAAGTGCCTTTTGTCTTCATTGAGGGTACTTTTACATCTTTTATATGATGCCAACCATATAAGGCTGTTTAAATTAAAATGATAAACAACATCTCAGCCGGAGAAAAAGTCTTGATTAACAAAAACTAGGAGGAAAACATTCGGAATTCATTCATCTTTCTTTATCGTGTCGTTAGTGTCTAGTCTGGTGTTTTCATGCCCCCGTCGGGGCTGCGGGTCCGGTCGGGGCTATGGGTCCCGTTGGGGCTGCGGGTTGTTTGAAGAGATACCGCGGCTTCAGCACAAGGGCTAAGAGCCCCGGCGGGCGAAAAATAAAAAAAAAAAGCCCCGGCGGGCGTCGGCCCTTGCGAGCCCCTTCCATGTTGCTGACAACTCTTTGAGGCGTGCGTGGAACACGAACGCGCCGTCGACACGGTCTGTCTTCATCATACGACGGACGGACGGCGAGCTAGCACCTATGAGCCTCTGACTTGGTATTCGGAATTAATGTCAAACCTTCAGTAACTTACTACACCAAAAAAGAATCAGGGAGTTTTAGGGTCCTATCACGCAAACTGGCTCGGAGCGGAGAGCAGTTTATTATCACGTTTAAAACAGAGTTTTGAATCATTGTTATAACATTTATTTTTACATGTCACTTGTTTTGTATAAGAGAGAAATTTGTTCTTTTGTTCTTGAGCGTATTGACATGTAAAAATAAATCTTAATACAATGAATCAAAACTATGTTTTAAACGTGTTAAAAATTTGCTCTCTTCTCCGAGCCGGTCTGTATTAACAGACCCTTAAACAATATTCGTGATAACAAACTCTGGTATAACACGACTCTATGACCGGCTATTTTAATCCTACGAAATTATTTTTGCAAAATTTCGTTTACCGAGAAATAAAGCAACACCGAACGTCACAGATGCGAAATTGAGAGAGAGACGACTACTATCACGTCACCTTACACGAAGTTGTTTTCATAACATAACATCACGCCTGTAGATCCCAAAAAGTAGGCAGAGATGCACCCGTCAGTACACCCACATTTCGCCAGTTATGTATAAGTTCCATGTAATAGGGGGCGAGACTACTGCTATCAACCGGACACAAATCCAATCTCCAACTAACACTTTGCCCAATCTAGGATTTGAATCCAGCACCGCATGCACAGTACCCGCGCTTTTGACCGCCCGACCAACGGGGCTCAGTCAACTAGGAAGTTGTGTTCATTCTTTAATTATGTTAAACAGAAATAACGAGCATTTAAAAAACAAATGTTACAAAGATTGTTTTTGAGCTGGGTGCAATGACCTGAACTACTGCTACCTACAACAACGAATATTCAGACGATTTCCAAGTATAAATAGCACATTATTATTACGGCGTAGGAACTAATCAAAGTGAAGACATCGAAGTCAAAGAAGCATTAGTTGAAATGTCAACAAACCGACCGGTGAACAAAATAATTACTTCTCCGGGTATAGAATTAACATCCAATCAATGGAAAACTGGTTAAAATCTTACTTTTCTATATTGCCGTACTTCGTAGAGGTCAAATGTTTCAAATTCAATGATTACCGTAACTTCACATATTTTGTGAAAAAATTCTAAAGTTCCATTAATTGTGGCAATTAAAATAGTTGCAGGGTGTTTCAGGGGTCGTTAGGTACTCAGTCAGGCTTCATTTATAGCCCTCTGTTTAGAAATAGACCTTAACTTGAAATTTAATAGTGAAGCCGTTAAAGGGTGTAAGTGAACTGAAAATATGAGGCAAGGCAGAGATGCAGGTTAATGACCATAAAACGGGTTTACTTACACAAAGCCCGTTTGTTTATGGCGCTACTCTACACTAACGTATAACTATCTTAAATCATCAATGAGTGGCTAAACTTTCACAGCTAATGAAGTTATTTTAATAGTGGTGTGTACGCGATGCAACCAAACATAGAGCAGTTAATTAGTATTGCGTTCTTTTTTTGTATTTTATGTATCACTTGCCGTTATACCAATTTATTTGTGGTTGGCGCAGCGTATTGTGGTTGGCGCAGCGTATTGTGGTTGGCGCAGCGTATTGTGGTTGGCGCAGCGTATTGTGGTTGGCGCAGCGTATTTTGGTTGGCGCAGCGTATTGTCTTCTTCTCCCATACTTCTCTCTTACTCGTTATCTCACCAGATACCTCCTTCCTTGTCACATTATCTACCTCTATGTTGTTTAATTTATACCCATCTCTTGACTGGAATTAAAAACACAAATATTATAAAGAGGAAAGATTTGTTTGTTTGTTTGAAACGAATAGGCTCCGAAACTACTGGACCGTTTTGAATAATTCTTTCATCGTTGGGAAGCTACACTATCCCCGGGTGACATTGGCTACTTTTTATCCCTGAATTCCCACGGGAACTGGAACTACGTGGGTGAAACCGCGTGACGTCCGCTGGTTTAAAATAAAGAGGTTATCGTTTCACAATGTTCTTAGACACATACATCATCATCCCACATTATAATGAAACTATGAAAACATTTTTTGTCAGTTACCTGATCGGATCACCATAAAAAAGAACATTAAACTTTCTTATTTAACCTTATTATTCTTAAACTATAAAAAGACTATAAAAGTCTACACAAGACGAAGTGCTTATAATTCACCTTTATAATATTCAACATTAAAGTCCTTTTCCAGTTCTAGTTTCTATCATTATAAATCCAAAAAAAGATATGTATTTTCTGAACAAATAACGGTAAAAATATAAATAAAAGCGCCCTCATTAAAATATACAGTCATCAAAAAATACAAAAGTTTCATCTGTCTATCAAAGCGGAGTTAGAAAATTACGGCTTTTCATAAAACTTTTTGTGTAGGTATAGAGGTAAGGTTTTTGAAGTGGAATTGAGAGTCTGAAATATAAACTTTTGAAAGTGGGAGCAAAGTTCTCGAAATATAATACAAAGAGGATTTATTTTGAACGAAATAAACAACAACACTAGATTAACAAGTGTAATGATTAATTGAGTAATTCACGGTTAGTATTATACTAATAAGAATCCACTCCAAAGACAAAGAGACAAATATAAACAATATGTAGATTTTATTGAATAACTATCTATAGGAGAACGTTGAACGATGACGATATTGCATTTTAGTATTTTATTACAGTTTTATTGAAAAACTTTTTGAGAGAATTACAGAGGTATGTGAAATATTGAATTGTCACAGAATTGTTTGGTGTGTTTATTCTATTTTACATCATAATATGCGGTAGAAATTCAAATACATGCAGCCGAACAGGTGTGTATAACTTCAGGGTGATTATGACTGCAATGTTCATCGATATTGATTGGTTTTTTTCAATCTTAAAAAAACGTTGGCCTACAGGAATTTCTCCTATATCGTGGGTGCGTTTAGAATCATTTCAACTAACAAGACACAAAACAAATAATTGTTCGACTTTTTTGGAAAAACGTTTTTTTTTTTTTGCATTTTTTAATATGGAACCCCTAAAGTTTCGCCATGTCCATCTGTCCATCCGTCCGTCCGCACTATATCTACAAAGACTCTTAGTACTAGAAAGCTGTAATTTGGCATGAATATACAAATGAGTAACGCCGACAAAGTGCTAAAGTAAAATATTGAAAATTATCATTTTTAGGGTATCCCCAGTACACATTAAAGTGGGGATGATTTTTTTTAAAGTGCCAATTTTTGTAGTCCATTGTGTGGGATGTCATTGGATAGGTATTTAAAAAATACTGCGAGTTTGCTCAAACAGTTTTTCGATGAAGGGATTCGTTTGTGAAATATTAAGCTTTAAAGTGTCAATTGATGTTAGACTCAAGTGTAAAAACCTAAGCCACCTATACGAGTTGTGTTTGGGTGTGTGAAAAAATTCATGGTAGTAGCATATATAACGAAAATAAAAGCAGAACTATCACAGCTAAGTAGGCTTTACAAGTTTACGAGTAATAGTCGACCAACTTATAACATGTAGTTGTATGAAATATTTTCCTAAACCTAATGTATAGGAGAGCAGGTCTCAAAACTGCAAATGTAAGTTTGTTTTATTTTTGAAATAAAAATCATCGTGCGGAGGCTGGTAGGCAGGGTGGTTAATCAGTTTAGTAAGTTTGACATAATATTTTAATGGGCAACTGCGGAACCCTACATTGTGCGTGGTCCGACATGCACCTAGCCGGTTTTAGTTGTAATATCCTATGCAAATATTATTTACTATGCATTTAGCATTCAACCAAGAAACCGGGTTATATTTCTGTAACCTTCAAGATTCCCTTATTATTTCTTATAAAGACTAATCCTTAAAGACTAGTAACTTCAGCTCACCTAGAAAACCTTCAGGTTAAAATGAAATAAGAATACAACCATATAAACTTCCCCATAATATTAAATTTTTGTTTCATTATTTATTTTATCAGATCCTGACTTGGTGAAACATAAAAAATATAATTATACATATACGGTCGAATTGAGAAACCTCCTCCTTTTTTGAAGTCGGTTAAAAACTACTCTTCGCGATTTATGTTTAAGACCCACTGGTATAGCTGTTATTTTTATATATTAATTTTCCGCGTTTGTTAACAACGTATGGAGTCGTCTGTAAACGGTCTCATGGGCGTACCATCACTTAAATATGAATCTGCTCATTTTTGAAACAAAATCACGTGCACACGATGACCACATCTGTTGAACGTGCCGACCAATAGTGCCTGGCGCTGCAAGCAAGGATAGTCCTAACAGTCGTCAGAATTTTTTGCGATGGTATTATTGCTGAAGGCAAAACACAAACACACTCCACTTAGTAACGCAAAAATACTTTAATATAATATTTCGACAGCTGCTTAATTATGTAAAATAAAGCCGATTCATTTAAACAATGTCTGGAGCATAAATCCTAATCTATCACACTCGAATACGGAGTAATTATGTAAATGTTTACAAAATAGCACACCGTTAGATATTCAAGCTGAGCACGTTCAGGCGAGTTTATCTTACTATTCTATTATCTTCTTAACGTTGAGGTTCTTGAGTTAAACAAGGCCTTAAGTAAAGTCTTATCGACATTATAATAATCTTATATCAGCTAAAGATTTGAATCGTTAGATTCGCCTTACCGTGATAAAAGTTATCACGTTACTGTTTTATTCATTTATGTCCTTTGAATAGTACCTATTATCACACTCGAAATTTAAATTATAAATATCGTTCCATGCTTTTTGGTGTTTTAGCTCTCTCATTCTCATTGACAGACGGTACGTAACGTGAAGGCGATTACGGTGAGGAGAGGCCTAACCATTGATATCTTTGAATAATTACATTGTAGAAATACTATTTTTAATAGAAGTTAGAAGGATCGCGTCGCGGCGTAAGCTAAACACGAGCCAGTTCTTGCATTGGTCTTTATTTATGTAGGTTTACATCGAATCGGCTTTAAAAGTCAAGGTTCCTGGTCCTTGGGGAGTTGGACAAACCCCTAAAACCTTCTCACGGCAGGATCTCTCACATCACGTCTGTTTGTCCCAAAGGGTTAGGCGGAGCTACCTATAGTACGCCCACACTTTACCACTTATATTTAACTAGCGTGTTACAAGGTGCGAGCTTATTTCCACCACTGCTTCTGAGAAATGAACTCTCCCGCTGTTATATATACCAACTTAATTTACAAAGGTTTCACTGTATTTGTAACTCTCAAATGACAGTACACTTCTCACGTTCATTTATAGCTTCCGCGAATCTAAACTGTGCGGTCAAAGCTATATCTCGAATGCAGTTTGAACACGACTTTTAAGCCTAGTATTGCTAGGTACGTTATGTGGTGACCTATATAACATCATGTTTATTTTTCCTTGCTGTGCTGATCCACTATGGTCTGATCCGTTGCTCGACGAAAAGTCTAACGTCATACGTAGTCAAGTTTAATAATAGTTTTCAGTTCAGTTTTCAGTGACCGTCTGTCAGGCTGACTGAATTAAATGTGACACACGTCGCGTAACGGGACGTTTTTGTTCCTAGAATAATTGTAACGTTAAAAGTGCGTTTCGTAAAACAAACGTAATTCCTCCAAAAATATTTTTTTAATTGAGAAAAGTGTATCACTGTTCAGACAGTACATGTATCTGTGAGCTACGATTCACAAGCTTAGCAAACCTAACTATTCACCAAAATAAGATTGAGTGGTGTATCAAACAGTTTGTATACCTTACCGTTTTCTCTTTTTCTATTCACATAACAAATGTAAAACCCTTAGGAGTGAGCCTTCACAAAGTCGTATGTCCCGTAAGTGATTCCCGCAAGTTGGCTCGGCGGCTCAGCGGCACGACAAGGCACAACCTCCACAATATATGCCAACCGGTCCCAGGCGGGCGCCACTAAGAAACTTACTCTTTACGCAGAATAAATTGCACGTACCAACTTACGGTCGTACATATAATTAAGGAAAATTACAGTTTTTGTATTAATGTTAGTTTTAAATTAGTTTTTTTATGGGCTGGGGTCATGAGGATATGATACAGATGTCAGATACCTAGGTTGCTGTTAGCTTAATTCAACAGCTGGGCAAAGGCCCTTCCCCATAACTTCCAGTACTTGCGGGCCAGGGCTAACGTGGACAACTGGTGGTTTTGGTCCAGGTCATGTCACCATTTTCTACGAAGTCTACTGGTTCGCGTACTGACTGATACCTAGGTACCACAGTTATAATTTAAAATGTGCATAGTAATGAAACGTAACACGGATTTCGAACTTAAAATAGAAAAACATATCGTTTAATAATACTAACCACAAACAACTATAAATCTCACCAAATTGAGACGTTAAATGGATACAAACGAATTTGTCAATTATTTTAACAACACAATTAAATTGAAACAAGGTCAATGATCAGACTTACTGTATACAGAAGGATTTGTGAAGGAAGTACAACAGTAACTTTAGTAGCTACTAAGCGCAAATAAAACAGAATATAACTGTATTGTGTCTATTGAATCAAAAATTGGCTTTAACAACAAAAAGATGGCAATAAGAGATCAAACCGGTGGATGTTGCCAGGCAAAGGATGAATCTTATCCACTAATTGAATGTTAAACTGCGGATGTTCCGCGGAATTCCTTGACGATTGTTATTTTTAGATGGCCTCCGGATATTAGTTATGAGATATTTTGAAGGGTTGTCAAGGGGTCATAGATATTTTTGTAATTCCAGCTTTTAAACGACTAGCAGAGCATAAAGCGACTAGTGTGTAATTTATTTGCAGCTTCATCCCTAATCTTAGCTATTTGTCTTACATAAGTTTTTATAAAGTATCTATGTTGTTAATAAACAAAATAAAACAAAGATCTTTAAGATGTTCTTCAATTGCAAAGTTTTAAGTCAAACACAAACCAGTACTGTCGTCAGAAACCAGAAACATCCAAACTGTTTCAATAGCAAGCTCAGAATTAATAGCACAGACAACAAACGTATTCATCCTGGCAGTCAACCTCAAGCCTTTGTAGCACAATAACAGCTCACAGCAACCAATCGTTACCACACACAACACAACCATTAGCCTCCCACCTCACTGACAACCCTGCAAAGGTTTCACAATCGAATATAACTCGGTATCGAGTCGAAATCGTAATCAATCATCGATTTAAATCGGAAAGTAATTAAACTAAGCGCGGCTTTGAACGGTACGATCGTTGAAGTTAAATCATTTCATCGTTATCCATAAGTAGCAAATAATTGTAAAAACGTAATCAATTCTGGATTTAATGAAGGGAGTTCTGAAGGCTGTAATAAACTTTGAGGATAAATTCAAATAATAAGTAGTCACAAACATAATATTGAGCATATTTTATGAGCTATAGTTTTGGCTTCGCTCCCTAGGATAGAAAGTTTGACAAAATATGACTTCTGAAATTTTACATTAAAGAAAGAGTACTGTAAAAAAATATTGTATGAAAACTTTTTAACATTAAAAGTTTGGATACAAATATTTTGAGGTAGTCAAGAACTTTTAATTAAAGCATCTATACTTTAATGAGTTTGTTCGTAAACAAAAAATACATCCACAAAAATATGAAGCGGTAAGACAAGATTTCCTACTGAGTTATTGTTATTGTAAGGTATCTTATTCTCCCGTCGGGTCGTTCGCAAGAGATACCATGGCCTCGATTTAAAGGGCTAAGAAGGAACATGAGTGGTTTTTAGTCAGTAGAAGTCTGACACTCCCTTTCGCTCTGCCCAAGAGCGGGAGGGGTTTTGAACATTTTCCACACGTCAAAAAAGAAAGGTATCTTATTCTTTCATTTAATCTTAAAATAATACATATTGATATCTTCAATTTTATGTACGTTTAAGTTTGTTATGAATTTACACATCAATTAGTATCAATTTATTCATCTTATAAATAAACAAAATTTTTACGTTTTTTAAAGTAAATTTTTTTATTATATTCCTTGTCTGGGCTAAGAACGGTTTTCTTTAGGAAATCTCTAACAAACAGCGTCACCACCGTTTTGTCGTTAGGCCTCTGTCGGCGACAACTCCCGTCTTCTGGCATCCAATGCGTGACAACTTTGGACAATCGATCCTGATGATCTATAGACATGGCGCTCCCAATTTTGCAAATTCTGTCAATGAGGTCGGCAAAAACAACACTAAAAATATTAGTCTACCGGGGTCGGTAGCACGGTCCATGCTACCGGTGGTTAGGGCTCTAGAGACCGGAACCTCCTCACAAAATGATCCTTATCGAGATGAATTGCCTTCTGTATCAGGCTGTCGATCTAACCGCCTAAATAGAGACTCCCTTTTCGTGTCTGTTTGCCTTACTTTCTCTATCCTGCGACGCTCCACGAACAATTCCTACCCAGGTACGTACGTAACATTGCCCCAATATAAAAACCTACCTCCACCTTTCCCCACAAACACGTAGATAAACGCAATAATTTAGTGTTCCCGTCTTACGTGATCCAATTAGGAGCTCCCCTGATCTGCAGGAAAAACATCAGCCGAGACTCCGAGAGATTGTCTGCGCCAGTCGTAAACGCTCTTCTTACATACAAACTTATTATGTTTTTAGGATATTCTACTATGTACCTGGGTTAGGTATTAAAATATAAAAGACAAAAAAGATTTAATTTGCTGAAAAGTGGGCTGAGTATTACTTCTGCATAACATTTTAATTTTTTAGAATACTATACTTTGATTTGAATAATGACAAATTGTATAGGATTTACAGTTTTGTCACCATGTTTCCTTATCCATACAAAAACGTAAGCGAACTAAGGGAAAAAATAACACACTTTATTAGTATTCAAAAAACGGTCTCAAAACCTTCTGATTATACCATGCGTACCAAAATAATATTATTAAAAGAAAAAATACACAAAATTAGCATCTAAATTAAATGTTGATGGAATTTAGAAGGCAGTCTGGATTTATTAATATTCATCCTTCCAAAGTATAAAAGAAAAGGTAGTCCAAATTAATTAAAGTTCCCGTAAACAAGGAAATCCCTGAGTAAGCTACGGTTGTCATGGCAACCGAATGAGAAGTCTCGACGTGGTATTAGGAATCACAGATAATTGCAATAATTGTTAAAGACGAACATAATGATCTAAGAAAATACTGTACATAATATTGTTGTTCGTGGCTGTACATGATTGATTTTTATACCATATCAAGTACACATTATAGATTGCTGGTTTATACAAACCCAAACACGATATTAAGCCGCAATTTCCAATTACAACTATCACGCATATTAACAGCAGATCACAAATTCCAACAATTTGGCGCCATAACTAAAGTGACAGGAGGCGTCATGTGTCATGGCGGCCGTGACGTCATCAAGTGCTTGTAAGTGCGTAGTTAGAACTTTGGCTGTAACTTCCAAGGTGGGTAATTTCGCATAACTACAAAAGTTTTAAGTTCATCTTGAATTAGTTATTCTACACTGTGTTTTGGTAACGGGGTGTGGAGGAATTCAAAAGGGGTTTGTAACTACGCAAATTCAGTGGGTTAGGAATTCAGGTTGATTTGGAAATTAGAACGAAGATTTATTATTTATAGTCTAGTTACCACATTATTCTTAATTCTCAAAAAAAGGAAATTTAAACTCCTTAAAGCGAAAAGTTTAAAAACATTACCTAGATGTTCACAAGTCCATCAAAGAGTTGCCGTTAAAATATTCCGTCTTTACATTTTTATAATTCAGTGCGTCGAACAGTTTCAAGTTGAAGTTTTATGGTGATTAATGAATAAATTAAGAAAGCTTTGTCTCAGACTACGAAGAAGACACTTTTATTTACACAAATTCGAAGAAAACATGAAAGAATCAAGTTTAATAAATGTTTTGTCTTCGTCTTTAATAACACGAAAACAAATAATTTGAAGGAAGAACGCTCAAGGTTACACGAGGCTACAATGGCTGCTATAAAAAGGAATCGAACAGTAAAGTTAAGTTGTTCCTACTACGTCCAGTTTTTGGATAGGTACCAATGTACCTAAAAAAACCAACCAGGTACCAATGTACCAGGTACCAATGTACCAGGTACCAATGTACCAGGTACCAATGTACCAGGTACCAATGTACCAGGTACCAATGTACCAGGTACCAATGTACCAGGTACCAATGTACCAGGTACCAATGTACCAGGTACCAATGTACCAGGTACCAATGTACCAGGTACCAATGTACCAGGTACCAATGTACCTGTACCGATGTACCAGGTACCAATGTAGTAGAAGAGCACTTTTTGAAGCATTTGAGTAAGGTCTCAGTAATCAATCTAGATGCTGGTACTGTGCTGTTGCAAATGTTAAATAGCAGTATTGGAGCTAACTGATAACTATTGAGTGTCATCAAGTTAGGTTGAAAAGAGAACCACAACTAAAAAGCCATACCATTATCTACAAGAACCATCTTCAAAGTTGGACATCCATTCCCAAATCGCGTTTAATCTATTTCATACAACCGCACCTTGCATAATACTTTCAAAGGCCGGAACTAATAAAATATAATCGTTTTCCACATGAACTGTAACTTCGGGATAACTTCGGCTTCATAACTTGCTCAGTTACCGCGGAGCACGGGCGGTAAGGGCTCTTGTTCACGACCGGTTTTTACCCGGACGACCCGGCCCACTCGACAGTGTTGTATGGAGAACAATGACAGTTTGTTGTTGTGTTTCATCATCATCATTCAGCCGAAAGATGTCCACCGCTGGACATAGGCCTCCCCTTAGTGTCGCCACATTGACCGGTTCCGTGCGTCCCGCATCCAGCGGATCCCCGCAACCTTCACCAGGTCATCGGTCCACCTAGTGGAAGGCCTTCCAACGCAACGTTTTCCGGTTCGCGGTCGCCACTCCAGAACTTTCTGGCCCCATCGGCCATCCGTTCTGCGAGCAATGTGCCCTGCCCACTGCCACTTAAGTTTGGCAATTCTTCGGGCTATGTCGGTAACCTTGGTTCTCATGCGGATGTCCTCATTTCTGATTCGATCACACAAGGAAACTCCGAGCATAGCCCTATCCATTGCCCTTTGGGTGACTTTGAGCTTTCTGATGAGGCCCATTTGATTGTGAGCGACCACGTTTCGGTCCCGTATGTAATCACTGGCAACACACACTGGTCATAGACTTTCGTCTTGAGACACTGTGGTAAGTTGGACGAGAAGATGTTGACGAGTGAATGTTGTGTTTGGTTCATCTTTATCCAGTGCTTGGTTTGGTTATGGCTAGGCGCGATGCACGGTAAAGTATGACAATCTATGAGCGCTGGACGTAACACGGCGCATGCTAACAAAATCTCACTTTAACCAGGTAAAACCGGGTACGCGTGACGACCAATCAAACTATAAAAAAACAGTATAATTATGCGGATCTCTCACTGTTCGGGAATCCACACAAAGCGAGGCCATGTTATACTGGAAATATACAGCCTGATGAGTCCCCGTGTGTATAAGCTTCGGCTATCGGCGTTTTTCCTTAAAAACCGATGGTGAATAAGAGCCCTTACCGCTAGTAGGTCGCCGTTCGTAGTCGAATGTTACAGTCCGTAGTCCAGAGTACGGAGGGGTCCAGAGGTAGGGAGGATGTTATGTGCCGGTTTATGCGAAGTCATTCGCGCCACTCAAATATTAAACAGTGCCGTTCTGTGTGCTGTTGTTACGTAACGCAGTGGAAACCGAGTTTGTATTAAACGCAGTGAAAACGTGCTGAGAAATTGAAAGCTTCGAAAATGTGTTGGTGTATTGGATTTTAAACAGGTTATGCAAGTGAAAAGTTGTGTCGGTGGTACTTTTACAGTTCTGGGAAAAGGGGAATAAAAGAACGAGTAAAGCTAACATTTTCCTTTGCTTGAAATTGATTATGTGGCACAATTTGAAAAATACACAAATCGAAATTCTGTTATCAATTACAAACGCTTGAACACGTTTTGATTCCGGAAACGATTACAAATGTTTCGTGCTAAGGAAACAAAGATGACATATTATTTTGACGGCCGAATAAATAAAAACAAGCATGTAGTATGTCAACGATTTCCGACCACAGCATAAAAATACAAAGCGCCTTACACTTTGAACGCAAACAACTCGTTAATTTTAACAAGGCACTCACTCGTTCAAAATCCTATAAAAATCGCTAAAACAAAAGCACGTTAAGTACCAATAAAATGAAATAGGCTTTACCTGTCCATACACAATGTAATGAAGAAGTAATCTGAATTGGTCGCGAGCTACATGTATTGATTTTGAATGGAATCATTTAACACTTGATTACATTTGAAATAATTTTAATTAAGCTGCGGGTGATCTGGTTCATATCATTTTATTAACGACGAGTCGGTTTAAATGGCGTTGACAAATTATGGGATAATACAGGATGTTTTTATTCAGATATGCACTACTTTTTTTAAATAAAATTACTCATTAGACAGATGTACTATTTGGTGTGCAACTCACAACATGCTTCTATCTACTCATTCTTTCTTAGCCTATATTGTCCCACAACTGGGCAAAGGCACCATAGCCTACAATATTCTCTCTGTACGGTTTTTTTAGTCAATCTCACACAAACGTCTCTAACTCGTCACCCCTTTTTAAATAAAAAACCTCTTTAGATTTAGGGACCAGAGGTGACCAGAGGGAGAAGGAAAGGTGGTCAGTCAATTTAACTGCAAAACCAATTAACGTTTTTTCATAACATCTAACTTAGGATACCTAACAAAACCCTACCCTTTGGGAAATCACACATGAAATGAAAATGAACCTAAAAATCTATCCATAGCTTGTCGAGAATTAATCAGTAACTTGTTAGAGACGCGGCTATAATTTAGTAACAACAGCATCATAACGGGCTGAGCCGCGACTACTAAGTAGTTTGGCATTCATGAAGTGACTAATTATTGTCGACACTCGCGTTGTTTTGTGGGGTTTATGATGTAACTGGTAACAGTGACTGTCGTTGTGTAGCGGTTGCTTTTACCTCAACTATGACTGAGGCCGAACGATTTTGATTGTAGTAATCATTTATTGTAAATTTATACAAGAATTGCTCGTGTATTAGATAGATATCGTTTTTAATATAATAGGGTAGCTTTGCCAAAAAATATCTAATTAGTCCGTCATATTTATTTATTTTTTCACATTAACTAAAAATTAAGACTATACTGTGCTTCGAAAACTCTTGTGGCGTCACATCGCACTGCAATTTTTACCACATAGTGACGTCAAAAGACCCCACAAATAAACCCCAAAAATTTGATAAAACAAAAAACACGTATCCAATATTTTTCGATAATCTAACTGAAAACAAACAATGAAAAAAACAATCAAAATAAACAAAAAAAAAAAACAATCAAACAAAAATCAATCTGAAAATAAACAATCGTATTTTGTTTAGTCAGGAAACATCGCTATTGTTTTGTTGGAACTACTTATTTTTTGCGAAATATTAATAAATTAACATTTAAGTTCAAGTGATGCAAATATTATTTATTAGCTCTAAACAATAATAATAATAAATAATAAAAGCATTAATATTTTTTTTTATTGTAATTAATATTTAATTTGTTTTACGTTTTAATTTGTTTTTGTTATTTATGTGATGTAATTATTATTATTGTGTTTGCCTATCTAGTGACACTCATTATCATATTATCAGTTGTTAATATGCGGATAATGTAGTGGGCTGCAATATTGTTAATATTTTTTTAAAATTATTTTTGGTATGTCTCAACACATATTGTAGCTGTTTATTATCCCTAAATAAATAAATAAAATAACATATACATTTTTTTCCTTTGCCCCTCTCATTTTTCAGTAAATTGTTGTAATTAAATTTTTATTTGGGCTTTTAACAATGCAGTCCAACAGTTTTTATGAAGATTCATTTAGGCCCTGGATTTCGAGATTTTACAATATTTACATCTTACTGCACTCTCCATTCCACTAATGTATTAGGTAATAGTGTATGTATTATGTAAGTGGTGTACAACATTTTATACTTCGGTATTGATGGAAAGTAGTAAGTGTGAGGGGAACTTACAACTGTTTAACTGTTGGTGTACTTTGTTTATGGTTGTTTTTTTTTTAATAACCGTCAAAGTTTTTATGCCGCAGAGCCTAAAATCATGGTAACAGTTTGTACGTGTGTACACCCTGTGTTCTTTCATAAAACAAGTTCAATTTGCATAATCAGCCAATAATTATGTAACGTCGGCCCTCTGAAAAGTGCCATGTAGTTATACGCCAGAACACGAGTCCCAAATCCCAAACCCAACCAGCCATTCAAGCGTTAAAATCTAAAATTAACCGCCCTACTAACAATGCAGTTTTATTATTAGAAAGGGTTCTCCTAAACCCTTATTAGAAAGTAAAACAAACGGCCTGATTCCACTATACTCATTTATAATTTAGTGAACAATAAAACCGGCCAAACTAGCGCTAACTTCAAATAAATTCGTTTTAAAGGCTCTCTCGTTAATCTCATATAATAAGTTTGATTGTTTTGTAGTTAATTTGAACCCTTTATGAGGCATTAATCAGATTTTGGCTAATTTTATGATTTAGTGTTGCCACGTGTAATTTCGTTTTAGTTTGGACTTGGTAATTTTAAATTGCTGCTCCTAAAAAATGTGTTGCTGATAAAAACAAACAAGTTTTGATGATGATAAACGATACTCTGTTAATCTCCTTTTTTGTTAATTAAGCCAACCATCAATTGTAATGGTACTAAGCATTATCGAGGTTGTGCAGGTCGCTCCAAGTCTGATTGTGTTGTGTTTCTATTATTCAATGTTACGAGTTCATTCTTATTTAACCAGATAAGGATGTTATCAGAAAATAAAGATCACTTCTAACATTACATTCTTCATCATCTTCTTCAAATATTTTTTGATAAAATCTTGTGTGATTACAAACGTGTGATTTGATTTGTCTCTGTTTTTTCCTGCATAAAACATTTTTAAATCACTTAATCAATTTTAGTAGCTCGACAGTAGCAGACCTGAGTTGTATTCACAGATCGGGCAAAATAATATTGAGTTTAACCCATCACATCATTTTTTCTCAAAAACACTCCAACGCCTATTTCGTGCCCATTTGATGACAATACGCAAAATATGGGTGTAGTTGCTGAGGCGCCTCATTTTTTTTTTATGGAAACCATCAAATGACTCCGCCAGCTCTGGGCGAAGTGACAGGGAGTGTCAGACTTCTACTGACTAAAAACCACCCATGTTCCTTTTTAGCCTTATGTGTTACCGTATCTCTTACGAACATCTGTGCCTAACTCTTCGAGGTTACAGACGTATTGGTACGTGGGCAACAGCCACACGACAGTCGCTCGTGAACAGCACACGCTAAGCTCAGCGTCACCACACTCATACCGCGCTCATTTATCATTTACTCAAGCATACAGCGAGCTGCGAGCCAGACTCTACTCCAGCCCGTTTGTTACTCTAAAGCTATTGTAGCCTCGCTGTCCCTGACTCGCTGTTAGGATTTCTATTCTGAATATAACGTTTCTATTCTAGCCTTGAACGGAAACATTCTGCTTGGCCATTGTAATAAAAATGGTTGCCATCTCGACACTTTATCTTATTAGCTATTCTATCTAGAATATATTTTAGTAAAGTATAAATGTGTTAGCGTTCTTAGAGCGCTGTCTTAGAATAAAAATGTGGAGCACAAGATTTGCCAATTTGTGAAAACAAGACGAAGGTACACAAAAAAAGGAGAATTGATTAAAATTGACTGACCTTTCACTTATTTTTTACAATATCAATGTCTACTTTGTTTTACCAACTAAACGTTTACAATAATTGGACAAATTGGATCTCCTGTTACATTTAGGTATTTTTTGCTCTGTGAAAACAATACTTTTTGCCTGTCTGTCAAAAATCGAAATGTTTTTAATAAAAGAGTTTATTGAAAGCGAGTGCAGGTACTCCTGACTCCCTTATCTGCTGTGCTTCTCTCGTCTGTGCAAATGTCATCCAGATCTTACCTGGAAGTCGATCTACCAAGAAAATCGCCATAAAAAATTATATGTATGGATGCGCTACTAGTTGCATATCACGGCCTAGTAGCCTCAATATTGCGATATGGTATTGTTTTTTGGGGCAATTCTACTGATAGGGATATTGTTTTTAAGGCACAAAAAAGATGCATAAGATCGATGTGTGGACTTAAAATTGATGATAGCTGTGTACCATTCTTTAAATCACTCAGAATACTTACCTTGCCATCATTATATATATTTGAAATTAGTGATTTCGTCAAAACAAACATGAGTTTGTTCGAAAGAGTGTCAACTTTACGAGATGTTGCGATTCGTAGCCAATACGCAAACTCTTTAAGCAATCAGCGTTGTAAGACAGCCTTAGTGAGAAAGAGCGTTTTAGGCATGGCGCCGCGCATTTACAACAAGATACCAGATGTAATAAAACATTTAAATGTTACACAATTTAAAAACAAATTAAAACTGTTATTAATTGAATTTCTAAATGATAAATTAATGTAGACTTATTTATTTATTTTGACTGGAGAATTACACGATACAGAGACATTAGACGATTTCTAATCGAATATTGACACTAATGGTAATTTATTTGACATTTATTATTATTATATTTTTTTGACTGTAGTATTTACTTCATATTGTGACATTTTATAATACTTGTCTCTATCATAATTCTATTTATTTTGTCATACGTACCAAATAATTTGTGTCTACCTCGAGAGGTAGACACAAATTATTTGGTACACGGGAACAGAAAAATGACAGAAAAATCACAATGTTATTATTTCGCATGCTATGCAACCTTATATTTGTACGCCTTTTGGCATAACATAGCGACCTAATATTAATTTAAGAACTGTATTCACTACCTATGTTACACAAATAAAATTGACTTTGACTTTAACACTTTTCTTCAAATTCAAATTAACATGTTGTCATCATAATCGCCATATCAGCTGGAAGACATCCGCAGCTGGATATAGATAAAAAGATATGCCTCCCACAAAACATCCACATCCACAAAACATCACGCTTATGAGCTGGATATACGCCACTGACAGTTCCCGCAACCGATTTATTGGGCACCATAGGGGTAGTAACTTCGCTATTTGCGAGTAGCGATTACGTAAAAAATAACCATGTAACGAATTAAGACAATTATTGGCAAAAATAAGCTGAAGGTGCCCTCGGCATGACTTTATATAATATATTGATTTGCATATTTATTTATAATGTTTAAATTAAAAATTTGAATTGGAGTGAAGAGGACATGCTCTAGAATCTAGATTGTGTGAAATCCTGTGATGGTTGCAGAAAAAAATAGTAGATTATGCACCAAGGGGAGTAATCTGTACCTACCCTCGAGTGATATATACTGCTTTATACTAAACTTAGGCACAAAGAAGTTAGCATCTGCTATTATGTCGGGTGGAGTTGTTGTTAATAAATTGCTATCATTGTCACTGGAATCACTCATTTTAACTTGTGATTTACACCGCCAAACTTTAAACTTTACCAAGAAAATTGTTTCTACAAAATACGTCAACAAACAATAGGTCTTTTTTTTTCTTTAAATTTTAGCGCGTCAAACAGTTTTCCCGCCAAAAGACGTTAAGCCGCGTCCGCACTAGAGCCGCGCGGCTCTAGTGGGGACGCGGCTTTAGAGAAGGTAAGAACGCCCCGTTTCGCAGGTTCCAACTTACGCGCGTGTTAAAGCGAGAGAGTGTTATAAATCTCTCGCTCTATCGTATAGAGGTTTGAAGTTTGCCGGCCTTATCGGAATGTATGCTACCTGCTTTAAAAGTTCTAGAAGCCAGTACTTTTTATGGTAAAATTAAATCGTTTGATTGCCAACGTCATCAAGACTTTAAAAAAAAAACAAAACGCGTTAGTAATGAACGCATTACTACCCTGATTTTCATGGCAGTAATGAAATTCCATACAATATAACTGCCTAGATTTTTGAGAAGGTGTAATGAACAGCTTTCAAGCCTCTTAGTAGGGTAGTATTGGTACACTTACCAAGCAAGTGTAGTATAAAAGGTTATAATGTGTCCTAAAAAAAAGCCAAATCACGTATTTCCACGCCTTAAGAAACCATTCAAATGTGACTAAGTGAGACCAAGTTATAAAACAAATACTGAATATACACACATCAAAAGTGTCTAGGGATCAACATATATTTTTGCAATAACTTTTCTCCTGATTGATATTAATTAAAATTTTCTTTAAGGATTCATCAAATAAAGTGTTTTCGTTTGTCACAGTAACGATAAACCAAGTCACCTTTGCATTAATAAAGAAATTTGCCATTTTCCTAATAAAGGGATTTTTGACATTTGAACCACTAACATTAAAGTTCGAAAACAAGACTGAAATAACAGTTTTCTTTAAAATTTTATTGGGTAACTTAAACAATTAATAATCCGTGTTTCTACCGCGAACACTAACAACACAAGAACATCGGTTTGGCATACTCAAAATGAGTTCATCCAAATCACGCTGTGGAATGGCCGCCCATGTTCGTTGCAACAACAAAAAAAGGTCTTCTTGCGACTGGATACCCTCCATATTCGGCAGAGCTCTTCTCTGTAGCATATCCCATGCATGCTCAATCGGGTTCAAGTCTGGCGACTGAGCAGGCCAGGGCAGGACATTGATGTTAGCTGCGGCGAGAGTCTGTCTTACAACTCTTGCGGTGTGCGGTCGTGCATTATCATGCATTAACTGAAATAAGGGACCGATTTGCACTTGTAGAGGAACGATGACGTCTGATACAATCGTCTCAGCATAAATTTGAGCGTTGAGGTTGCCTCTGATCCAAATCAACTCAGTTCTTCCGCCGATCCAAATACCCGCCCATACCATGATGGTTCCACCACTATAAGGATGGACTTCCTGGCAGGATTTTAATCGCTGTTGGCGTCCAGGGGTTCTCCAGTTTCGTATACGTCTTGTATCCGGTCTCATACCAAAACGAGACTCATCAGAAAAGCACACGAAACGCCATTGTTCTTCTGCCCAATTTCTGTGTTCAAGAGCCCATTGATATCGAATCCTACGATTGTGCATTGCTATAGGTGGTACCCGTAGCGGTCTTCGGGAATGAAGGTTCACTTCATGCAAGCGGTTTCTGACTGTTTGGTCGCTAATTAAGTTCCCTGAAGAGTGATGAAGCCTCACGGCTAACATCATGGCGGTTATTGTTGGAGCTCTTCGAGTTAAGATTTGAATGTATCGGTCTTGTCTCCGTGTGGTGCAGCGATACCGTCTTCCATGGCGCTCAGCCACGGTACCAGTGCTTCGGTAACGTGTCCAAAGTCGACTGATAACACTCTGACTTGTATTCAGAGCTAAAGCCACAGTACGTTGCCGGGAACCAGCTTCTATCATTCCCACGGCTCTGAGCATTTCTTCCCTGCTTAAATGACGTCGCCGCTCCATAATAACGTTGGTTTTAATCAGTAGTAGGGAAACAGTAGCACTAATAATGTCTTCAATGCGTTGTATGTTTTTATAGGGAAAATATTGACAGCTGATTTTCATCTTTTACTCGAATTTGATTCACAGTTCCTGATTCAAATTATGAAATGCACCAAAAAGGATCCATATAAATTTATAAAATCATAAATTTATTACAAAGCCACATCTCAATCTCAAGAAATCCGCATAAAAATGCTTGATCCCTAGACACTTTTGATGTGTGTAGTTTACAGTTGCCTAGATTTTGTTTAAAAATGCATAATTGAATTATTTCTGTACATATTTTGGGAGGCGAGAGTTGCATTGAACCAAAGTAGATAATTCAATTATTAGACAGATTTAAATCATACAATGCAAGTTCAATTAAATTAGTTTAAGGTCTAACTTAGGAACGCCGCGCGCCGTCGCCTCCTTCTGCGAAGTAGTGATGCTAGCGAAGGACGTGGCGGAAAGTGAGAGGGAGAGAACGTCTCGTCGCAGCCGCCACGGGAGACGCTTCAAGAGTCGGGGGCTACGTGATGGATTCCGACCTCCCGGCCACCGTAGACGCCGTAGGCCTGTGGACGGTGAGTAATAGGCTAGCTCGCCGTCCGTCCGTCATATGACGATGCCAGGCCGTGCCGACGGCGCGGTCGTGTTCCACGCGCGCCTCATAGAGATAACAGCAACATGGAAGGAGCCACAAGAGCCGACGCCCGTCGGGCCTGCGGGTTGTTCGAAAGAGATACCGCAGCCTCGACACAAAGGGCTAAGAAGAAACATGAGTGGTTTTTAATCAGTAGAAGTCTGACACTCCCTAGCGCTCTGCCCAGAGCGGGAGGACTCATTTGATGATTTCCAAGACCCCAAAAAAAACCAGAAAAGTGCATGTCGCGGTTCCGCACTGGCCCATCAAAATATGTTAACTTACTAAACTGATGCCTATCTGCCTCCGAACGGCGATTTTTATTGTTAAATAAACCAAAATTACATTTGCAGTTTTAAGACCTGCGCTCCCATACATTATGTATGGAATATATTTCGTACATTTTGTAAAGTCTGCTTAGCTGTGATAGATTTTCTACTACCATGTTACTTTTGATACTACCATAAATTTTTTCACACGCCCAAACACAACTCGTATAGGTGGATTAGGTTGGCACACTTTAGTCTAACAAAAATTGCAACTTTAAAGCTTAATATTTAACAAACGAATATAATCGAAAAACTGTAAAATCAAAACTCGCAATGTTTTTTAAAGACCTATTCAACAACATCCCAATGGACTTTGCGAGAAAAAAAATCATCCCCACTTTAATGTGTACTGGAGATAAACTAAAAGTTTTTTTTTCAATATTTTACTTTAGCACTTTGTCGGCGTTACTCATTTATATATTCATGTCAAATTACAGCTTTCTAGTACTAAGAGTCTTTGAGATATAGTGCAGACGTACAGACAGACAGACGGACTTGGCGAAACTATAAGGGTTCCATATTGACTACGGAACCCTAAAAATGGGACTTCTAACTTTGGAACATGTTTTCTCTTTTTAGTCTATATTTAGTATTAATATAATAACGGTAAACGATTTAACTTTATTCATTGGCTTTTCCATAGAATACACACATACCATGATAAAGTAGTCAAAATTGTACTTTGCTAGTAGTATGTATGTAGTAATCGTTCGATAGTATTGTCTATTGTGGTCAGTTTCTTGTAATGTTTGATAAGGAAACAAGCTTATGAGTAAACGAGCATGATCTAAATTGTTTCTACTATTCTCAATCAAGCAAAATATTGTGTGATTATTAATTAGTTACATACTGTTTTATTCGGAGTTTTTATCCAACCATTGTCTATGTATGTGATCTTAAAATAACTATAGTACGCCTAGTAATATTCGCAATGGTTGACAATAAAACCAGTAGGAACACAAAAATAAAAGAAGTCTTGCTTCGTAGAAATCTCTAACTTAATCATGGAATCATAATCTTTGGTGAGAGGGTCCACAAACAATCCAATCGAAACCATGCCAAAAAAGATAGACATACAACATATTTGATTCGTGTTTGTGAAAACCTATGTTAGCCTGAATGAAACTGAATATTTTTTATAACAGTTAATGTCAAGATTTCCACAGCGTAACGCCTGAATTCTATAACTGAAATGTTGCTTGTCGGCGTGTACTCCACGTCGAACAGTGGACACCACACAAAGTAGTTGGACTAAACTTAGCACTGGCTTGTGATTCTAACTTGCTCAGTCAAGTTCGCCTAAATTGGTAATTTATGCTTTGTTACCTCTACTCGGAGTTAACTTAGGAATCTAAGTTCAAACTATTTCAAGATGACGAATGAAGCGAATGAAGAAATGGAACGCCTCTTCTCGTACTTGAATCATATTATTAATTCAATTTTCTTCACAATGTTTTCCTTCACCGATCTTAGTGATGTCCAACAAAAACTGAGATAGAATAAACTATTAGATGAAGGTCACACTGTTACTCGATCTATTGACTACAACAGTGGCATTTGAGCTTTTTTTGAGTTTTGAACCAATCGTATTTGTACTTATTGCCATTGATATGCTATTATAGGAAGATTGGTACTCTTTTCTGAAGTACATTACTTTGTACTTCAGAAGTGTTGCCTAAGGCTTCATTTCCATTAACGTGAAGCGGAGCCAAAGAGTTATGCGGAGCAGTGTTGCGGAATGTGTTTAACCATTGAAGCGGAGCAGAGCTAGGCCGAGAATGAACGATGATTCTCTAGACTGTGGCGAGCCTCTCTAGTAGAGAGGCTCGTTTTTATTACGAACACAACAATGTAACTTCCACCAACTCACACCTGAGCCACGTAGGCCAAGTTATGTGTGCCTGGTTCCCAGGTGGTTCTCAGACTCCGAGCAAAGGGAACATTATTGGCTGATTATACTAAAGGATATGTGAAGTCTGGACGAAGAGTGCACATACCTACCTGCTTTACTTTTCTTTTGTACGGTCGATGTGTGATGTGGGCGCTAAGTAGGGCTGACAGAACAGATGGTTTTATTAACTTCGTTGAAAAACTTCACAACTTTTTAACATCGCAGGTTTTACCAACTTTAAGTAGAGTTATTTATTTACGCTACGGGAGAGTCTTTGTAAATGTTGAAAGTTATTTTTTCTCAAATTTTCAGTCCCCAAAACGAAGGAAAAATTTATGCTTTCGTAAGTTTCTAGTTTAATCAGTTAGGCTTAGTTTTCTCAACTTATTTCTTTAAGAACCATTAATAATCTAGGTATTTAAATAATATTTAACTTACTTATATTTCCTAAGAATAAAAAATAAGCTCATATTATGCCCTCGTGCATTTCACACAATAGTAACAAACATTACATTTTTATACTACAATCTATTCAGGAAAGGCCATAAAGCTCATTCTACAAAGCATTAAAACAATTCCCAACGATAAAAATACCGAATAAAACCGACTATAAACTAAAAGCAGCAACCCTAGGCAAGAGGGCAAGAAATGTAAGCGCAACTCATTAAGAATTAATTCCGACGATAAATCCGAGGATGCCAAGGTCGCCGCCCCTACCCTCGGATAAGCTGCTCATCTGCATACCGGCCTGGAAGCTGCGGACAAAAGTTTTTTGGCAACCAGCTCACTTTTGTTTGCGAAAATGTTGCTTCTTTAGTTTACTTGAAGAAAGGTAAGAAACTGCGAGTCGCCAGTCTGTAAATGAAGCTAGTGCAATGGCGGAAAACTGTCTAAAATACAATTATGAGTCTTTGGTCAACTGAACCCACTCGAATGGACCCGCGGGTCCAGTCGACCAGTTCAAAATTTGACCTGGTCTACTATGTCTATGGATGTTTGCTTCGGTTTCCAGTCTAACCTACCTCCACAATCCAGTTGGGAAAGACGATACCTCTTATGGGTAAGACTGCTACTTGAACTTCTGTACCTTTATCTCCGATATACCCATATATTCATATCAAACACTAAAACAGACCTTTTTAACACATTTTTATTACCTCCACGTGTAACGAACTGTGTAAGAAAATGTTAGAAGATAAAGACTCAATTTTCTGTTCCCGACTGAGCTGTATTTTTACAATACATGTTTAGTTTGGATGACAATCCCATATGGTGAACTGACTCCCAAGGATGGTGCAATGGGCTTTTCATGCATTCCTAAAAAAAAATGCTGAAAAGAGTACGAGATATAAAATGACGCTACTTTAAAGCATGTTTTTCATTTTTCTTAACTATAAAATATTATTCCACATAGTGAAGTTATTATCTTTGTGCAAAGTTGTAGTTAAAACTTTTAGCAAAGTGAAAAGAAACCACACAGATTAAAGTGGTTTCGGCGAACAAATCAAATTAGTAGACGCATATGAAATTATATTAATTAATTATATTCTTAATTGACTTTCCCCTCACTTTGTTTGTGCTGAAGCCGTGAGAGGGCACCCTCCACCCCCCGATGTCAAAAGCACTAGATTATCTACCCTAAGACCTATTTACATTAGACTGTAATTAAAAATGCACGGAACTACTTTATAAAGGGTTCTACTTTCATAATTATGTTGACTGCTACTTTTTGTAGCTGAGACGCAGAACCAAGAAGCTGTCTTGATAGTTCATTAAATAACAATTTTCTAAGAACCGTCTGAATGAAATTACTGAAAATTAATTTTCAATTTTCTTTTCGTTGAAGGGGAACTTGTGCGCCAAGCATGCCTTTCTAGTTAAAGGAGAAACTATGCAAGTAGACCTCGCGTACTGTATGGATCGGAATGCTGGACTGTGAAGAAGATGGATGAATAAAGATAGCATGTAACTGAGATGAGAATGTTGAGATGGATGTGTGGTGTGACAAGAATGAATAAGGTAAGGAACGAGTATATTAGAGGAAGTTTAAAAGTTGCGCCAGTTACAAAAAAGTTGGAAGGGGATCGAATGTCGTGGTATGGACATGGAGGAGGGACGAATAAGGTCTAATAATAAATATATGACAAAAAAGGTGATGGTTGGAGAGGCAGAGGAAGGCCAAAGAAAAGATGAATGGATTGTGTGAGGAATGGTATGAAAGGGAAAGGAGTAAATGCCACCGTGACGACTAACAGGGAAGAATTGAAAAAGAAAACGTGTTGCGCCGACCCCAAATATAATGGGATAACGGCAGGAAGATGTGGTATATGAAGGTATGGTGATGAGAAGGAGAGAATTTGATGCACTAACTGTATGGACCAGTTTAGAGATACAGTTTTGAAGGCCACCGCATTGTCGGAGGCGAATTTTGCTGCTACGATTTTCTTTCTAAACGCGAAACCCTCAACCTAAACCTATAAACCTAGGTGAAAGTCATTTTCACACGACTTAAAGGAGGGCTACGCTCCGTCAGTCTAAACTAATCTGCTTTGTTATCGACAGTCACTGACCACACTACTATATATTTAGTATGCCGTTTGCAGTCGCCGCTCGCCAGCAGCAGCAAACGGCAATGTATCTGGCTACAGAAGAGTCAGTTTCGTTTACAATAATATAATAATTTACAATAAAATAATATAATTATAATCGTCACGTTTTCATTCACTTATTTTTTTCAATAACAATCTTCCTCTTCTAACCTGTGAAGTTAAACTGCTGGGAATAAAACATTAATTTAGATTGTGACTCCGCTACACTCTTTTGGTCCACATATAAGTAGGACAAAATCAAAAAATCGTTAATTCACTCACTGACAAACAGCATACGGTCTGAAAAATATTATTTATGAACTATGTTGGTCACACGAAAGGTAAGTATCCCCCACAGTCCTGAAAATAAATCTTCACTGTATACACACTGCACAGCAATCTCAAACATGAACATTTAGGATGGATATTTTGCTTGTATTTTATTCTAGCAACTACGTCAGAAACCAAACACCACAAAAAACGCTTTTACCAAAAATCAAAGTGCTCGTAGAGTGACAAACGGTACGGTACGACACGGTGCGGCACAATGTTCGCGCGGTTGTCGCTCAGACAGGCACGTGAACAAACAAAGTGCTAATCGCAGTCGAACCTAGTGTCGAACTATTCTGATCACACTCGATAGACAAATATCGACGCACAAATAAATGTTTCAAATTGTTGATGATACTTATCCCTTAATATGTCAAGATAAGAGTAATATTACGAGCTTAAAACTTCCTTGTTAATGTATACAGTTTTTTCGTTAGAAAGCCTGCTGTCACCGCCCGCTTTAATAAAGAAACGTCCCCAAAAGTTGCTAATGAGTGGATCATAATCTTTATCTTTTTCTGGGTCAACACAAAACGAATGCCATCTGACCTTTGAAACTTTGTGAAAGCCAACCTTTTACGTGAAATTGAGACCAGCTCCGAACACGCCCACATCAAACGGGATTTCAGTTATTTTCGAGTAACGAAATCTCTTAAAATCCATCACTGGGACACCCTTCACACATTATCGGGCATCACACCATCAAACCCCCGAATTGCGAGCCACAATGACCGTAATATCCCTCCAGCAGGCAATGAATCAGGGCCTGCACGCACCGACGTGACGCGCCGTGATCAATACCGCTAGGAAATGGTTGGTTCATCCCGGTGGACGGGCCCCGACCGGCAGCCGGCGCCGGCCGATCCGATCCGTTACACTCCCAATCGTCTTTAACGAACATTTGAATTTACAGTGGGGATTTAATTTTCGACGCTTTGGTGATTAGGTACGGTCGGTTACTAAAGTGGATAAGCGACCGCACAAAGCAATAGCTTGACGTTTAGTCTGGACTTACGACCTTTTACTTTCACGACAGATATTGTCGTCACCAACTGATTGTGGTTCATAATTTCAACATTTTAATAAAAGTCACGATGGCCTAGCGGTTTAGCGCGTTCGGATAGATCTATCGTGAATCAGTAAGTCGTGCGTTCTAATCTCACGCAGAAAGTTTTACACTTTTTGTAAGTATTTACTTGATTGGAGGTAATGAGACAGAAATATTATACTCTTTATCAAGATAAAGAACATAATATTTCTTTTACTTATATTTATAATAATATTTCTTTACGAACTTCTTACTTGTTCGCTTTGTTCACCCATTTCGTAAAGTTTGAAAGGTAGATCATAGAAAAATAAGTCAAGAATTATAATTTCTGTGAGGTAGACATGAGTTTTATGAATATGTTACTGGATGAACGTTGTCGATTGGGTTATAGTTGTTGATAAGTGACGTGTGGTTTAATAGATAGCAGTATTGTTGATATTTCTCAAAATGCAGGCACAGATTAATATTGAGGCGAGGGCGACTATTATTGCTCCGCATAAAAGTGATGTTATTAGATTACAATTATCAGAAAAAACCGGAATAAATGTGAGTATTATATTTAAGAATTGTAACTTAAACTGTTAGTAGAAATAAAGATAATATCGTTAGGTGACATAATGAATTCATTAATTGTTTTTTAAATTCATCATGAGGCTTAAAAGATAAATAATTAGTGTTTATTATTGGATTCATATGCACAGCGAATGAAGTCTTTAGTATTTTATTATAACCGACTCATATCACTTTTGTTTTGTTTTAGAAGAATACTGTTAGTCTCTGAATCAAAGATACGAGGAAGAGGGTCGCCTTGCTAATCGACAGCGAAGTGGAAGGCCGTCGCTTATTAGTGAAACGCAGCGACGGCGGTGACGACATAATAATATAATTATGGTCAAATAAAATATGGTTTCACACCTACGGGACGCCTCGCGGAATTATTCGACACCTCATCTCAAACTGTTCTCCGTGCCCTCCAAGCTAAAGGCTTGCATCATAGAAGAGCAGCTAAAAAGCCCTTCCTGACAAATAGATAAAATCAAGAATGATTACGTTTCGCACGTGATTATTTAGATTTTTACTGGAATACTACCATATTTTCAGATGACAAGACTTTTAAATCAAGTCAAATAATATTATAATATTATGAGGTCTATGCGCAAACGTTTACATGACTGCATTGAAAATAATGGGGGTTCTACAAAATATAAAAATACGGAATTGTTTTGTTTTTAATAGTAAACGTGTAATAACATATTTGATGATAATAACTTATCCGTAATTATTTACCAATCTTAAGTTGAGGTTTAGTTTCAATCTTCTTTTCTTCAAGAAAATGATCAATTAAGCTAAAACCTCAATACGACATTTATTGTGACGTTACAAAAAAAAACAGGTTCATAAAGTCTAAATCATATTATTTGTCAAAAAACTCTATCTATAATAAGTGGGTATAATCAATTATATTTCTGTGATAAAATTATCTTTTCCTTGTTAAGAATTGACTTAGTGGGTATACAATCAAAATGTTATGATTTATGAACGATTACAAGAGAACTGTTTTTATTTAGGTAGGATTTGACGTCACAATTCTCATGATTGTTAATTAGTTATTTTTATAAATAATTATGAAGAATAAAACATTGTCTTGTCATTAAACACGACTTTTTTTCTACCTTACCACCCAACAAACACCCGAAGTGATAACATAATCACAACCACATAAATAGTAAATAATAATACATTGGGTTTATATCCTATATATTTAACTTCTTATATAAAATAAGTATTCTAATGGGTTTACAATGACAAAAAGATAAAAATGATTACAAAGAAATAAAAAGCAATATCTTATGGTGTGTGAGATTTGAACACGAACCTCATTGATCGTAGATCCACTGCTTATCCCAAACGGCTATCGACACTTGTAAGTTAAACGCGAATTTTAGCAATTCATTAAATAATGCGTTTGCTGCGATTATAACGAAAGAGACGGAAATATATTTTGTTGTGCTATTTCGTGGAGTGCGACGCCCGACGCGACTACGCCGACGACATGATACGATAGCGGGCAATCTCTGTGGCTGTGGTGTGCTTACTGTATAGAGCAAGACCACTTACACATACAAACGCATGAACGCTCGCCCGTGCGCTCACAGAAATACAATCCTTAGCGTGCCCATGCACTTGTCTTGCCTTACTGTACGTGTAGGACGCAATGAATAGATAGATAATTCGAGTTCAGGACACCGCTTCCCGAAATACCTGTAGAATAGCTGGATTTACTTACATTCCGTCTCGCAAATTTAAAGGAGCGTGAATTCCCATGTCCGTTGCGAGTAAATGAAATAGTCTCGCATACCCCGAGCTCTCGAAAATTCTCGACTCAGCCCGAGATTATAGCTGTCTGAAATCCAGCAAGTACTCGTTGAGAAGAAACTTGGGGTACAAACAAGCTGTCAGATATATAATTGATATTCTTTGGAGTTTTGTAGATAGATAGTATTTCTTTGGGAATACAGCATCGAGAACCATGATGGATCACCTGATGAGTTAGTGTGCAAATTGTTTGCAAAATGATTTGTTTTAAATGTTTTTTTTTTAATTACAATATTTATTCCCTCTCTTCCCAAAGTTGACTAATCTTAACAATTATTGTGTACTAGAAAAATGGGTGTGCAAGTCTTCCCTAGGCTTTATGTTTTGAAGCCTCTTTTTTATACCTTTTGTCTATTTTTTGATACTTATTGTTTATGTATTTCTGATTGACTTATTACACTTTTGTTTTCACTACCAAGAACCAGCGATTTTATTTCGGTAGTTAATAATGGGTAAGCTGTATTCCAACTTTGTTTGAGACTGGTGCCTGATGTAGGTTTTTAATAAAAGCTTGTACAGAGATACCGCGTAAGGGTAGGTTTTAAACCATATTATGTATAACAAAAATACAAAAAAAAACAGTAAAAAAAAAGTATCTGTAGGAAATGTACGAGTATGTGAGCAATGTGTGAATAAGAGTGAGTTTTGTGGAGTGAGTGCAGCGAGAGTTGTTTTTAAATATAACCAATTGTAATTGTAAAGTGAGTAGGAGTTGATGAACATTTGATGTTTATTTTAAGGTAAACTCTCATTTTTCGCCTTACTCAAGTATACCAATTTAATTTACTATGGAAGAACATCCCATTCAGATAGTCTTTTATTGTTCAACTGTTACTACATTTCTGACGACTTTTCAAAGGTGTTACATTCTTCTATATTAGCATTGGTCGTAGACGAAGATAATACAAAATGATAGTGTTACCTCTGTTTCCATCTGTATCTCAGCTGTATCCAATCAAACACCTTATTAACACAAACAAGCAAATATTAATAATTGTGTAATCAGAAATTAGAACAGCTGCAGCTGATTGATTTTGTGGACACTAACACAGGAACAATGGTAGTGTTGTGTGTGGTACAGTGGTACTACACAACACTATATGAGTGTACACAGCACTACACGACGAGGTAATCACTTCAATTAGTTAACATGGCATAGATATTGAGAGGATAATGCGCTCTTGTAAACATTGGTAAGGGTAATAGAGCGTATGGCATTCGGAAGTACACTTGAGAGTGAAAACTAGTTGTTCTAGATGATTTACGCCGTGAAACAAAAATTATCATTCACTTGATTTATTCGACACTTCTAAAATTATAGAAATGACCAACATACTTGTGAACATTTCTTATACAAACAGTCTTAGCAAGGAGTCTCAAGTTGCATAATACCCAGGAATTAGTATGGGGAGAGCTTGTAGTGCTCTCTGTTAAATACTGGTAAATAGGCAGGTTCTCAGATGCCCACGGTTAGCTTGGCCACCGCTTCCTTACAGGTTATGAATAAAACCACTTTCACAAACTGCCACTACTATATTATTATACCAATTATATTTAGAAACCTAGACCAGCTCATTCTGAGTACAACTAAAACTGAAAACCAACTACTTTTGTTTCGTAACTTAACGAAATTTCCCACTTTACAACTAAAAGTACAATAAGAAGTTCCACACAACCATTTTAATTTAACACGGCACTATTAGTCCCATACTCCCACAGGTGGGCAAATCTGGAAAGTCGTTTACGGCGTCGTTATGATTTGAGTAGGGCGCAGTAATTAGGCCACATATTGCGTAGCGGCGACGTGAGCCGCATACCAGTGTGGTGCGACCCTAAACTCGTTAAGTCATACATGTGACAATAATAATTAATAATTATTATGAACAAGCCACGTGCCCGATTGAATTTCCCATCTAACTACTCTTAGAACGACGAACTCTTATACCAACTATCAACCCCTATTTTTCCCCTTTGGGGGATGAATTTTAAAATTGACGCTGTGTCACTTTCGCCATAAAAGGAACTCTTGTGTAATTTTTTATGCTTTTGGATTCAACAGTTTGAACCGCGCGTTGCCAGCGTCAGTAAATACATCTAAGATTTTAAATAAGTAGAAGTTTTGTTTGAAGTTTTGGCGCCATTATAATTTAATAAATAACTATTGATATCTATCGAGGGTGATGTTGGTTTTAAGAATGGTAGTTTCTAATTTTTCCAATTTCAACAAAGAAATCTATCTCATCTCGCTGTTAGAAACGAACGAAGAAACAAAAAGCCTTCAAAAACTTTTCTTTTATACGGTTCCGTAGTCAATATGGAACCCTTATAGTTTCGCCATGTCCGTCTGTGTGTCTGTCTATCCGCACTATATCTCAGAGACTCTTAGGACCAGAAAGCTGTAATTTGGCATGAATAATAATAATAATAATAATAATATTCCACAACTATCACACAACGCCATCTAGTCCCAAGCTAAGCAGAGCTTGTGTTATGGGTACTAGACAACTGATAAACATACTTATATATTTCTAAATACATACATATTATAGATAAATTACACCCAGACACAGAACAAATGATCGTGCTCATCACACAAACATGTGTCCTGGGTGGGAATCGAACCCACGACCTCCGGCATAGCAGTTAGGGTCACTAACCACTAGACCAACAGGCCAGTCAAGGAATGTACAAATGAGTTACGCCGACAAAGTGCTAAAGTAAAATATATTGCAAATTATAATTTTTTTAGGGTATCTCCAGTAAACATTAAAGTGGGGATGATTTTTTTTTCTCGCATTGTGTGGGATGTCGTTGGTCTTAAAAAATATTAAACAGTTTTTCGATTAAGGGATTCGTTTGTGAAATATTCAGCTTTAAAGTGCATTTTTTTTGTTAGACTCAAGTGTGCCAACCTAAACCGGGACCCAACCTAATACGGGTTTCGAATTGTGAAAAAATCATGGTAGTAGCATATTAAACGAAAATAAAAGGAAAACTATCACAGCTAAGTAGGCTTGACAAGTTTACGAATAATAGTCGACCAACTTATAAAATGTACTTGTATGAAATATTTTCCTACACATTATGTATGGGAGCGCAGATTTCAAAACTGCAAATGCAAGTTTGTTTTATTTTTACCAAAAAATCAGGGTGGCCTGCCTACATGACTCCGAAGTCCGATCGATGATTTTTTTAGTATCAATGAGAACCCCATGAAGGAGCATCAGGTATCAGTGGCATGCGACTACGGCTGTCCTCTAATAATAATCAAATTCTACTCCACTTCTCCTATTCCACGTTTAAGACCGCGGTTTTATTAGTCTGTGTTTTTATTCGTAGTCGGGTTTTAGTTTTTAAACTTATTTTTTTTCAACTGTTGTCTAATTTCAGACGACTAATAACACTCATTGTTTTATGTACGTAGGAACAACAGGCATGATCGCATTAGGTGAGCGAAATTTGACTTCTGAGATCATTACACTTTGTACATTATTTATTTACTTCCGCATATCATACTCAAAGCCTATTTCGTTATACTTTATCGAATAACAAGACAGTAAATGAATAAATTCCCATCCAATTACTCCGTAGGACTGATGATGATGGCTACCAACACAACGACACAAACAGCATCAATCCCAGATCAACCAAAATGAATTCCCCGAACACAAAAACATTCGGTAAACAGCTTTGGAGTGCGATTTATCACAATGTATCAGCACAAAGAGGGTTCACGTCACGTCGCCCGGAGCGGAGTGAGTGCAGTGAGCGGAGTGAGTGCAGTGCGCGGAGTGAGTGCAGTGAGCGGAGTGATCGCAGTGAGCGAAGTGAGTGCAGTGCGCGGAGTGAGTGCAGTGCGCGGAGTGAGTGCAGTGAGCGGATTGAGTGGAGTGAGCGACGAATTTTAATAAAATTATGTTTATGTTACTTTCAACTCTAGATCCGTCAACAAGTAAACTGGCAACGAAACTGTTTGGTATGCAGGTCTACTTAGTCATTAATGGAATACTGTGCTGTATAATCATTTAATTGATAACTATAACGAATTGAAATTGTTTTACTAATATAAAATGCCATTTATTTTCATTCATAACATAAGAACACGCCTTTAATCCCCGTAGGATTACTGAACTTAATAGTAAACCCACAGTTCGCTATTTATGTTTAAGCGTCATCATATACCACGAGGCAAGTCTTTTACCCGAGCCGGGAGTCCAACCGAGAAGCTTAAGTTCAGCAGTCGTGCTTGTGACCACAATACCAACAAGCGGCATAAACAGCTGTGACCCTTAGCTACCTACCACACTTAACCGTTTTGTTGACATTTCCGACTTAGCTTAGTACCCAGTTCTTTCAGTAAAGTTTAATTGAAATAACAGACGTCAAAGAATGACGGAATGTATTTAAAAGTTAACGAAGTAAGCTTAAGCGTGCGCCAGACATAATGACGAACTTTTGTTTTTGATGCGATGTTGTTTAATTGCTTCTGGTAGATTTTTTCTTTCAGGTTTCAGTAAACTGCGTGCTTTTTATGAAAAATTCATAGGTTTTTGATGTTATTTTCAATTGAGGTGGGACCCATACATAAGTGCCTTTTAAATGAATATTTAACATGACACATCTTAAATCGAATAGTAAGGTAAACGTGAACCTACAAAATCTACCTAATAGGATCAAGCCTATTAGCATCGACCGGCTCAGATCCAGACCTGAGTTTGTTACAGGGAAATTCATGTTGAAACGCACTCAAAAGTACTAGGGCATCATAAAACAGTGCAACAATATCGAACTCAGATCGGAGGTATGCAGGCATATTGCCAAGTATGCTGTGTGCCTCGCAGTCGATGCTGGCGCATTCTCGACGACCTCTTCAAGTCTCCTGCATTCCTGAGCACACACCGTCAATATTTTGTTAGCTACGTAACAGCTAAGCGAAGCTGCTATTTGAGCTACTCTTAAATATTATTACGGAACGATTTAGGCAAATTGTACCACATCAATACCTAAATAATCTGGAAATGTGTGGAGCATAGTTTTTCAGTGTAAATCATAATGTTTACGAATTTTTTATAAAATAATCAACACAGCTCACTATATTTAAATCTTATAGCGACGCTGCAGCTCATAATGAGGATGTTTGGGTTTACCTGCAGTTTGCAATCAAGACTTTTCTTTGAAGTTGGTTTAACAGAGCTTTTAAATGAAAACATTACATTTTTGTTTGAATACTGATCTGGTAAAAACTCAGAGTGTAAATAATTGCGATGACATCCCATCTCGACGACACCGCCCCAGTCCGTGACCCCAAGGTTAAACTCACTATCGCATTAATGCTTCGTAAAAAAGTAACAAAAGTCGGTACGTGATCTAATTAAAAATTTCCCTTGCGAGTCCACAAAGTAGCCTTTTTAGCTGAAAAGAAAACTTGTAGACACCAAGATAACAGAGAAGTTGTAGCGTGACGGCCCCGCCTTCGGTAAATGGTAAGTGCTGGGTACACGAGCCGGGCCGCTATCGCGTATCTCCACGCCCCGTGTTATCAGCTCTTTATTGTTTAGCGTTTGTTTGTAGCCGCGCCAACGTACTCTTTTAATTTAGATTTCCTCGCTCGATGCTCGTTAATCAGCTTGTAAAAGCGAACTTTTAGAATGAGGTGTTGGAGCTTATGGCCGGTGCTGTTAGCGAAGTTTTTTCTTTATTTATTACTTTGTAAAGGGAAATGGTGGGGAGTTTTTGGCTTGAATCAGGTTTAGGTATCGTTCTGATCATTCTGGACTCGTTAACACGTTCTTATATTAATGGGCAATGCTTATTTTTTTAAGGTGTTATTCCTATTATTTTTAAAACCTACAATCAATATAGCTAAGCTACGTCCACATTATATGATTTTGTAGTACGATATTCCGAGTGATAAAGTCTTTTATAGGCAATCTTCACATCCCAAACATCCACTAAAGCGCAAAGCATTTCCCCTCATCTTGCATCAAAAGTGCTTCCCTATGCATTTCGTTCATACTTCAATAGCATACATTTAACACAAAGAGCTTTCGTGAACGTTGCTCTAGAGTAAACGTTAAAAATAATGAATTTTGGCAGAAATGCATCCAAAATATATGGGACAAGAAAATGATGTACTGTTGCCTCCACAGATGAGGACGGCGTGGGAACTTGGCTGCTATTGGTGGATTACATTATGCATGGCCGTCCTACTTCACGACGGCCATGGTGAATGTTGAAATAGTGTTTAGTTACTGAGATATTTAATGTACTAATGAGAAAAAAGTTTCGTTTTGTCAAACACAGTAGTTAATTTGGATCATAATGTAGATTTATATATTCCATTTCCATAGCAGGCAGTATTCCAATTAATTTTGACAAGGTGAGACAATAAACTAGATATAAATTAGACGAATGATATTATGTCAAACCTGGTAATACAAGTGGATAGGGAGACGTGTGGTAATTGTGCTGCATGTGGTAATTGCGCTACGAAATACGATTTCTCGTCGCACTGTTGTGTGGGTTCGTACTACAAAATGAAAGATCGTAGCATGCCTCCGTAGCATGCCTCTTTAGCATGCCTTCGTAGCATGTCTCCGTAGCATGTCTTCGTAGCATGCCTTCGTAGCGCTACGGATAGTGCTACGAATAATAATCATGTGCATTATTTATTATGTAAAGTCACGAGCTGATATTAATATGTTGCTATTAACGTTTTGAAGCAGTTTTTTGACTATTGTATTGATTTAATTTTCATGTTACGTAACGAAACTAATATTTTGGAACCCATGTTTTCATAAAGTAGGACATAATTATCTCGAAGTTGCAGTCATTATTTCATGAGAAATTTGCCAAGTGCGTTTGCTTTTGAAGATTGCCAAGTATATACATATTATTGCTTCAAAATTATTGTTTCAAAACTACACTATGAAAATCCAAACAAAATAATCGCTAATATTACCTACACTTTAAACCAATATCAAACATAATAATAACTTATTATAACCGTTACATTTAATTATTGCAAACATTCTGTCTCGCCAATAAATCATAAATAAACACTTTATGAGACAGAAGATTGCAATAACTTGTTATTTTCCAACACATTTAATAATATTAATTGATACTTAACATCAATGTTCAATTTAATAATATCAAAATAAATTCAAATTAAATTGTATTTAACTTCAGAAGCTATACAATCGAGAGATATCGGTTCACAATAAAATTGAGATTTTAATTTTATTATAAAGTTTATAAATTTTATAAACTTTATTTATAGATCGAACAACAACAATAATTGAAAGAATTAGCATGGCACCTTGCGTATACTCATACATGAGTGAACACATGAATGCAATAATGCATACATACATAAACTCACGCTCATTTCCTATGGGGGTAGGCAGAAACCACAGAACCACCTGCTACTATCCTTTTACCTCATCAAATTCATACATCTGCAATAAGATCAGTGTGTGTCCAAAACAGAGAAAATAGTGGTAGTGTCAGTGGGTCAGTATGTGTGTGTCTCTAAGGCACCGGGGTATCGGCGTTCCCACTCACATCTGCCTTGTAAATACCATTTGTTAATCGACTTTCACTCATCCTCTCCACGTGACCAAACCATCTATACAACAATAATAAATCTGATATAGTGGTTTTGGATCGATCAGAGCGGCGCGCAATGATTGTTGACATAACGGCCCCGCATGACGATAACCTCGTGAAAGCCGAGAAAAGTGAGCAAATCAAGTATACGGGATGTGAACTCGGCAATCATTGTGCCGATAGTCGTTTCAGCTAATGGTTTAATTGCCAAGAGCCTCGACCAACACCTGAGGAGGCTGTCGTCGTCCCGTCGGGGCTGCGGGATGTTGTAAATATTAAGCTTGAAAGTTCCAATTTTTGTTAGACTAAAGTGTGCCAACCTAAACCACCTATACGGGTTGTTTTTGGGCGTGTGAAAAAAAACATGGTAGTAGCATAATTTATAACGAAAATAAAAATAATACTTTCACAGCTAAGTAGGCCTTACAGGTTTTCGAGTAATAGTCGACCAACTTATAAAATGTACTTGTATTAAAAAAAAATCCTTTACATAAAGTATGGATGGGAGGGAAAAATAAAGTTTTGAGACCTGTGTCTCAAAACTGCAAATGTAAGTTTGTTTTATTTTTACAATAAAAATCATCGTTCGGGGGCAGGTAGGCAGGATAGTTAATCAGTTTGGTAAGTTTACATATTTTGATGGACAACTACGAAACCCTACATTGTGCGTGGTCTGACATGCACTTGGCCGGTTTTTTTTGTTGTAAGAAATATTTAAAAATGTGAATTTGAGAAAAAATAAATAAAGGAATAAATAATAATAATCTGTATTTATCTAAAAAGCATACAGAGTTTGAATAACAGCTTGATGTTTGGTTTTGAAATACATTTCTAGTTCATGTTGCAAAATCTGTACAATAATAATACACTACCCCTTATCCTAGTATGTACTTGTATTTTAAGAGGTAGTTTACGGTCAATATCAACAAAAAACTTATTTCAAGTGGACTGTGTCATTCTACTGTATGGTGTTTGTGTGTGTGAATGGTGTGTGTGTAGGTGTGAGTGTAGTTGTGTGTTAGTTTGGGTGTAGGTGCGTGTGTGAGTGTACTATAAAGAATGGGATAGGTAAGTATGCTGCTTTAAATTTTTTACTACATCTTTTATTACTTTTTTCACACATCGTGTTATTTCTATTAGTTCTTTGAAATAACAGTACATTTTTATGAATGTTTAATAGTGGTCAAATAGCCAATTATACTTGACCAATCAGACAGTCCACTGCAGAGGTACACCCTCTAACACAGCGAACAAACTTGCACTGGTCATCACACTAACTCATCGCATTTTACTCAATCAAGTTCTCCCACATTTACTCCCGATATTTTCCTTCCTGAATCTACTTATCTGACAGATATCGGTTCGATCTATGTTCCAAGCGTTACTTAGCGGATTGCTTCCAAGTTTACCTTTCGCTGAGAGCATGTTTATCTTGAGAACGTTTAGAAAGCTGCTCTTGTGAGCAGTTGCCAACTTTGCCGTACAGCCGATGTATGTCTGGGACACTTTGATTTCTAGAAATTGTTTTATGTCAAGAAGTGGTCGGACGTGAGATAGTCAACATTTGCTGTCTAATTACTTACCTTAACTTCAATGCAAGCGAGTCCTAATATTTTGAACTTTGTTCCGACTACGTTAAAGTTTTGACAACTTATGTAGACTCGGGTAAAGAGTTGAACTTATTAATTAGAACTTTTGCTTTGTCGAAAACAGTCAGATATTCTGAAGTTAATAGCTCATCATCGTTCACTTGCCCTTATCTTAGTTAATTTGGTGTTGCGTGTCATGCCCTCTTCTCTAAACTTCTCTATGACTCGTGATATCATCAGACACGTCCTTTCTAGTCATATCATCCACAGTCATAGTTCCACTATAGTGTATTTTACCAAAAAAAAATCTAATAAGTCCGTCAGATAGATTTCCAAAAAAGAATGGACACGTATTTTTTCTTTTATCACGTAAACAAAAGATGAAGACGATACAGTGCTTCGAAAAGTCGCGTCAAGTCGTGTGACGTCACAAGGTTAGTACTTTTTTACCCACAAAGTGATGTCAAAAGCCCCCACTCATGATCTTTGACACGTTTTTTTTTCGCCAATTTTTATTAATTTGATAAAACAAAAAACATGTATCCAATATTTTTAGATAATCTAACAGACGGACAAATTATTTTTTTTAGGTGAAATACCCTGATACTTTCAAAAGTTAATAGCTCAATTATGGTTTTAAGGTGCTTCAAAAGAAGAAATATGTTTTGTGCCCAGGTCCAGGCAAAGGACCAGGCAAACCTATTGCATTTTATCGACTTTATTGCCTTATGGGTAACAAGCAGGAACCCAACAGGTTCCGAGCACGGTCATGGCATAGTTTAGTGGACAGACTCCCTATTTTTTTGCCGTTGAAAAATCATCAAATAACCAGTGTGTCAGACTTCTACCGACTAAAAACCACCCATGTTCCTTCTTAGCCCTTGTGCCGAGGCCGCGGTATCTCTTGCGAACAACCCGCAGCCCCAACGGGATGAACAGACTCCCTTAATTGTAAATCGAAAATACGTTACACAAATAATATTGACTAAACTTTAAGATTATTAATTTTTGTGAGTAATACCTATTATAGTAATTTAATAGGCTCATTGTGAAAAATCTAATTACTATTGAATCGTTGTATTTATAATCCAAAAGTAGCTGTCGTTGTTGCAAACATTCGGCGCCGTGTAATTCGGCGTAGCAACTTTCGAAATGATGTATCGCATTTGTTCGAATTTAGGTTCATTATGCTTACGTGGCGCGTTCTTGCTAGTCATGCTTGCAACTTTGTAAGCTCCAAGCACACGTTTAGCTTACAGAGTAGATTGTAGTCACAGTTAATAGTGAATCAACAATAACACATTATAGTGGTATACAGTAGCTCTCCACACAAGTACACACAGTACTCTCAGCTTAATCAACAATTAGCATAAATTATGATTAGTAATATGTATGCGGCATATATTGATATTCCAATTAAATTATTGTAATTGAGGAGAACAGATTGTGCGAAAAGCAGCTCAGTCAGAACTGTATCTTGATAACCTCAAGACGAGAAATGGTCTACAAGTAACGCCGACTATTCCACTTTACGTTAGACAGCATCCCGGTAGGACGAAGATGGCGGTACGTGTTTCAATCCTACCGAAACCCTTAGCTGGACCAGGAAATGACAGAATTTAATAGATATCGGAGAGAAAGATCTTTAACCTGTAGTGGGCCAATACTAGATAAATAATAAGACTTGAGTTTTTACTTTATAATAATTAAAACACCCGATCCTTTCAAGTATGGGAATAAGGTTTTGCATAATAATTATAAAACCTACATCAGCAATAGCGGCTCGGACAAAAAAATACTAATAAGTCCGTCAGATAGATTTCCAAAAAATATTGAACACCTATTTTTTCTTTTTTCACATAAACAAAAAATGAAGACCATACCGTGCTTCGAAAACTCGTGAACTGAAAACGTCACATGTTAGTACATTTTTTACCTACAAATGACGCCACAACCCGGGGACTCATGCATGATCTTTGACGCGTCTTATGTTCGTCAATTTTTATTAATTTGATATAACAAAAAACGCGTATCCAATATTTTTCGATAATCTAACCGACGGACTAATTAAAATCATATTTTTTTGATTCAGTCCGATCCCCTATTCATCATTTGAAAATAACACAGGCGTCATACAAATAGGTATAACAAAGGAACGAACGTGTCTCTAACTGACTCTCACTCTATATCTTGTTTCACACCGACACAACACGGAAACTCACAGAAGGCAAACCTCCTTACAGTGCTCGAGAATTATACAATGTTATGTTAGGCATAAAATATTTTGCAGGAAAATACTGTCAACTGAAAATACACTAGTGGGGTTTTCATTGCGAAAATCGCTGTATCACTTTTGAAAAAAATCACTAAGCTTAATAATTATGCCTCGCTGAAATGTACCTTGTCATTTACGAGATTGGATTTACAATATTCAGGATACATTGGTATCTTTAACGAGACAAATGGTATAAAACCCTTTATAGATTTATAATTGAATTTAGGGGCTTGACTACAAACTAGATTCTCTGAAACACCTCCAATAGCGTTAGAAATCTTAACCCTGACCCAATTTGTGTTTCTCGCGAATACCGCAAGCACTGTCTTCCCACTAGACGTCGCGCCGTGAAGGTCGCGCCCGACCACAACACGAAAATAGGCACGAAGTTAAACAATAGTCAGACAATATTATGCTAATATAGAAAACTTAGGTTTATCTATGACAAGTTCGGGTGAAAGAAAATATTGTGAGGAAACGTGCATGATATCGTCAACGTATAACAAAGGTAACTTAAGCTGGCAATAGGGCATCGGTGCCCATGAATTCATTTGTAAACCTAAAGTCCTACGTGGCAAATGACAGGTCATGTCGAGAGTTCAGATTCTTGCAAACCTGATTTAAACGGTACAATGTAATTGCTTGTAGAAAAACAATAGGGTGAAGCAACAATAGAAGTCGCACCGTCTAACCACTTGACCACCAGCTCCACGTACAAGCGGCGTGCATGGCCGCATCAGTTACAGCAGAAATAATATTGTAGAAATTGCTTATAGTAATACCTATAAAACGTTACCACGACGCGACGGTACTCACGTGAAGGAAAAAACCCCAGTCGCATCGTCTGAGTTCGTGGACGAGGCACATACGGTATTTAGCGGAATGGAAGCGTATCCTAGAAGATGTAAAAACCAAATCGGCAGCTTTATTTAAATTGACATGTAATAAAAACAAGGATACTGTAGTACCAACGATGTACAAATGTTTACTGAGCGAAACACTACTAAATGGTAGTACATATTATTTTGTTCATTGGTAATTGAGGCAGTGAATAGCGGCGGTGTTTGCCGCGGGAAATGAAACTTCCGCCATGTTTTCCTGAACACCTCCCATATTCAGAGCCGCACTTAATTATTACTGACAGACGCCTCATTTCGATTCGCTTTTTGTTTTGAATTATAGCGCGCGGATTGAATTTTGGAGGTACGGAATATTGAATATTTTTGGGAATAATTAGTTCTGGAAGGTAGAACGTGTTTTATTTGGAAATTTCCTGGAATAATGAAAAACTTCAATTATCCTTCGTTTTGCCTGGATAAATCCTCAAAAATACCATCCGTATAGGACGGCCGTATGGCTATGGACTCAGGCCGACTAGGAACCCACTGTTGTAACTACTACTAATGTGTCCGTGGCCTAGGGGATACAAGTACACTTGTGGCACCCCTGATAAGTATCAGCCCGCAATTTTCAGCGAACCCCATCATCAAGTGCGGCCAGTCCAACGACTGCCCGTTCCGACCACCTCTTTGGGCCATGGCTGGCCTCAGCTCTAAATTAAAACATTGCTCGGTAAAATGAGACATTAGCTCTCCGCTGGCTGACAATTAGATAAGATTGTTTAACATTACCTTCTAACAAACATAACTTAACCTCTCACTATCAAAAACCAATAATAATACAGCAAAAAAGTAGTTTTCCTTTTCAAACCCGTTTTTTTAATTTCCAAAACCGCTACAGAGCTCGACGATTCACTAATTTTTTACAAACAGCTTAGGAGAATTAGTCCATCTTGCCTCACACCGCGTTCCAGTGTGTACTATTCAATTTTCCTGTAGCCTAAAGATAGCAATGAGGCTCTTCCAACATACTTGTCCATCGCACTTTGTCCCACCGAAGTAACTGGGTGGAAGGCATTCACTAGGCCTAGACAATGCAAGTAAATCGATGTTTTTCGGATATAACTAGTATCATATTCTGGACAGTAAGCTTCGGGGTAAACATTACTCTCAGTGAATAGTCCGGTCTTAATACCGAACTGTGCATACAACCTGAACTATATTGTAACCGTCTTCACTTGATAACTAATAACGATTGATCGGATTCTAAATCCTACTAATATTATTAACGCGAAAGTTTGTAAGTATGTATGTAGGTATGTATGGATATTTGTTACTCTTTCACGCAAAAACTACTGAACGGATTTGGATAAAACTTGGTCCACAGATAGTTTATAACTTGGATTAACACATAGGATAGTTTTTATCCCGATTGTATCCTTCTGTGGGATAAGTTTCGAGTTGTAGCGGGCGAACCCGCTGGCAACACATAGCATCAAATAAAATATAAAAATCCTTAGTAACTCCTGAAGCACGAGTTCAAAAACAAACAAAAAGCACAACTATTAAAAAATAAAGAAAGTAAAACAAAGACAAAGAGGAACAAATAAATGTTTCAATAGGGTTAGAAATAAAGTAAAAAATAAAACTATTGGAAACGTTTACTGGGAGTCGTGTAATTAAGAACACTCGTCCGCCGTGAAAAAATATATAAGTTTAGATTTTATATTAAAGCAAATGAGATTTTTCTCGCGTTAAGGCGCAGGCCTGGAACACTTCAGGAGGTTGGGCTGGAAAACTGAGGGTCTAGATTTCCATAATAATACGTTGGCGCCAAGACATTAGAACTTATAAAGTTAATGGAACGGTAGGAATATTGTTTGTTGTGACACAAGCCAGCATCTTAAAGGTATTAGTGCTATTAAAGGTAAATAGATCGATTACTATAACCGCAAAATTTTCACTGTCAATAATGAAGGCAGAGAAGGTATAGGTATAAGTTTACTTTAATAATGGCTAGTCACGATTTCAAAATACATTTCCATGATGTCGTAAATCTCTGATTAACTAAGTTTCGGGGGTAGATAGCCACCTGCAACAACAACAATCAATTGTTAATTCAAATTACTTATTAAACTATAAGGGTTACGGAACCCTAAAAATGGTGTCGTAAGTTACTTTTTTTAAAGGAGAAAAATTCTAAAAATGTTGAAGTAAAACTCTTAGAAAAATATCTACCTTCATACCCGCAAACCAAGTTACTATTAACGCGGTTAACTAAATGATGAGCTGCCTAGCCTGTTCCTAAATATGTTGGGGTCGGTTTCCCGTCTAACCATATTTAGCTAAATACTAGTATTTTACATGGAGCGACTGACATTAGTGACTGAGCAGCGGTGGCCCAGTGGTGGCGGCCCCGGCTTACGAACAGTAGGTCCTGGGTTCGAACCCAGGCAGGCACATTACTTTGTGTAATTTATTTTATCACCGCTGCTCTCAAAACGATGAAGGAAAACATCGTGAGGACATGTGAAATCTACCAATCCGCACTGGGCCCGCGTAGTAGATTATGGCCCATTCCCTCTCAAAAAGAGAGGAGGCCTGTGTCCCAGCAGTGGGAACATTAATAGGCTGTTGATGATGACTGACAACACACATCCCATTTAATGTTAGGTAAAACCTTTGGTAAGACTGGTTGTCAGACCATCAGGTCACTGACTACCTGTTACGACTGCCAAAGATATATGTGGGAGCTAGGGCCAACCAGATTAACGTGATTTCCGAGGCAAGGACGTAACTCGCCACATAATGGCCCATCCACAGACTTACCTAGGCAAGCGCGGCTTCACCTAAATATCAACCCGAGTGGAAGTTATTATTAAGCAGCGAGCTCCAGTGGTTAACAAAGTAATAACTTCAGTAACCTATCAAGTATTAATAATATTAATTATCCAATATTGTAAGTACACTGAATTTGTTATTTAATATAGTAAATGAAAATGGCGAGCCTTAAGCATCTCGGGCGAGTAATTAACACAAGTAGAGCGAAATTGAATTGCACGAAATTGTCGAGTCAGCTGACGGGCGAGTACTCGCCACCAGTTCACAATACAAGGAGATGCAGTAGACTCATTCAGTAATGCGTATGAAATCACCGACGGCGTCAAAACATAACTCAATTCAAGTAATTTTTATTTTATTTTATTTTTCTTTATTGGGACATAAAACAGTTACACATTACATTTAAGTATTACAGAATATCTTATGAACTAGGTAAACGTGTAACCCACAAAAATGCCCGCGAAATAATTTTAATTTAATGCGTGCGGAGTAAGAAGTACCTACTCGTACTTATAACTCATATAACTTATTAGGTGCAAAACAAAAATAATTAAATAACTGTAATGTCTACAAAACATACATTATAAAGAATCAATAGCCATCTTCTTAAACTTAAAGTGCGTTAGTGCGAAAATATCTAAATCTATGAACTGTGTGTTATATACAATATCTACAATGCGTCGGAGAGGTGCCCGTGCGTCGGCGTGAGTTCTGCACCTTACGGTGTGGAATAGACGAGGCACGCGCGCCTCTCGACGCATCACTGTTCTAGGTACAATGTAACATAGGTTATTGGTAATTTCTGGACAGTCGAACCGGTTATTACATAGACCATGAAGCATCATGACCATCAGTAGGATGCGCCTTGACTCCAAGCTTTAAACTTTATACCGTATTAATAATTCAGTGTATGGCAGTTTAGACTTAGTACATCTGTAGTGCATAGCACGTAAATATTTTTTTTGAACCATTTCCATTATTTTTATAATGTATTAGGAAAACACAATACAACACACGCTTGACAATAAATTTTAAAACAAAACAGACACTGCGTAAGTCTGGAATTCAGGTAGCAACCTATAAAAACGAAAAAGCTCACCAAAGATTTTAATACTTGTTTTCACATTATGTAAGCTGTAAAACGGTCAACGATTAGAAACTACAGATGCATTTTGCCAGTAACTTCGTACATCCTATAATCTTTATTGCATAGTAATTTCGAAAAATCTTGCATTTTCTACACTAGAAGTGGCCATATGCCACAACGCCAGCATGCTGGGCTGGGCGTTGAGTGAGTCAGGACTTTTGTTTGTACATTGTATTGATTTTGAAGCGACAAACTACATGTTGCGCTTTATGTCAACCTCACCTTCTGCGTTCATCTTATTTGGCAAGTACTGGCTGCAAGTTGCTGCGCCGCCGGTAAGGTGAGGTATCCAGTTTGAGCTATGATTATAGTGCGATTGTGATTTTATTTCTTAAACATGTAAACATAATGTGTTAACGTGGTAACTGTTTTAGCGTCGGTGTCTCTTCCACTTTATATATATATGTATATATATAATGGTTATTGTATGTAGGAAACTTTACCGAAAGAAGACTTCATCATCATTTTAAAAATGAAGTAGTTAAAAAACCGGCTGAAAAACTAAAAAGCAAAAAACAAGCACATTTTAAATTTAACAACAAGCGGGGTCCATTCTATTTTTTTTTCATTTCATTTCATAATTTAATATTTAGATGGACCCCACCTGCTTGCATGTTTTGTTTAATTTAAAATGTGCTTGCTTTCCAGTTTTTTCAGTCGGGTTTTTTAGTTTTTAACTACTTTTTTTCCAACGTTTTAGTTCTATTGTGTTTTTTCTTTCCTTTGAATTTCTTTTAAACATATAAGTGACATTTATTTTTGTAATTACCTTTTAAAACCCTTCATATTGACACCCTACTCGATGGCACTGGAAAAAAAATGTTGATGACCTATGTCCCCCAAAACCCGAAATTTTTCTTTCTTTTTCAAATCCCTTTATTCGTTTAGGAGTTATGAGGGAACATATAAACGGACATATAAACATATATTATACACGTCAAACACATTTAACGCTCCTTTTGGGCTTCGCCGTAGTTGAATAAAAAACACTTTTTTTTTAAATTAACAATGATATCATTTAAATAATCGTCTGTCTTAACCGGACGCCCCAAATGTGCATTTAAAACATCTTTATGCTATGTGTGTAGTAAGCTTTATGAGTGTGAAAGTGCGAAACATTTACGTTCTACTCACAAAACGACATTAAATTAAGCAACAACGTAATACCTCTTTATTTGAGAAACAACCCTTTAACAATTCAGGCTTATTAGTCACAACAAAATCGTTCTCCCCTGAGTCGCACGGCCGGACGGACAAATTCATTAAATATTTATTTGAACGCACCACTTTAATACATCCCTGCCTATACCCCCGGGAGCTGCCGTGAGTTTAGTTGGTTATGAATTTTCAACGAAGATTAATGATATTAACTGTGCAGGCTCCCACGTGTGAAATGACCCTAAAGTTTACGTACCCTGCCGTTAGGATGTTCATAAAATATTAGCTATTATCTACTTGTTTAGGTAACTGAAAGTCAATCAGGGAATTTATCAAACAGCATCCTTTTTTTTTGGGGCGTGGGCAATCATAAAATAACCCCTCGAGTCAGACTTCTACTGACTAAAAACCACCCATGTTCCTTCATCGCCCTTTATTTCAAGGCCGCGGTATTTCTTACAAAATCCCGCAACCATCAAACGACATCCTTAACATCTATAACACCTTTTTGTTTGTTGTTTTTCCCAAAACTGTTCTGTCTAATGTTGGAATCAAAACCTGCCTATATTGCAATTGGGACGTATGATGCATTTCAAATAAGAGAACGTGAAAAAATTAATGAAGTTGCTTACAAACTTTGTTTTAAAAAATAAAACAAAATAATAATAAATGATGAAAACACGTTCATTTCAGCAGCCTTGTAGTCGTACAAGGCTGCTGAAATGAACGTGTTTTCATCATTTATTATAAGTCAATGATTATATATCACGTTCTTTAAGCTTTTTATTTTTTTGGGGGGTTGGGAAATCTATAATTAACCCCTCCCGCTCTTGGGCAGCGCGAAAGGGAGTGTCAGACTTCTACTGACTAAAAACCACCCATGTTCCGCTTTAGCTCTTGTGCCGACGCCGCGGTATCTCTTTTGAACAACCCGCAGCCCCAACTCGTCTTAGTAGACTAGTCAATTCATTAAATTAATTATAGGTTTTGGACAAATACTGTTCTTATTCAGCTATAATGACCACTTTAGCAGATCATAATCTGTAGAGAAAGAGCATGCTTTTAGAGCTCAAAAACGATGTATCAGATCGATGTGCAATATACACCAAGTAGATTCATGCAGACCACACTTCATAAATTTAAAAATATTAACTCTCCCTTGTGTATATATGTACATATGAAGCTATAATGTTTATAAAATCAAACCCAAACTTGTTTGATTTTTGCACTAGGGCCAGACACAAAGACAAGCTGCGCATCGTAGCCAGTAAAACAAAGCTTTTACACGAAAGCATCTTTTGTATGGGTCCACGTATCTTTAATAATCTGCCACCTTTTCTCAGAACTATGAGCGATATATAATAATAATAATAATAATAATAAAGCCTTTTTTATTTCCACAACGACATAATTTTACATATTAAATGTTTGTTAGTCATGTTAGTTTATTTAACTTATGATTTAAATTTAGTGTTAGTATAGTTAGTTATCTTCTCGTGACGTGGATCCCGTTTGGGTAAAGGCCTCCTCTTTCTTCTTCCACCATCTTCTATCTTTAGCGAGGGACATCCAATCTCGCCCTATTGTTTTAATAATATCATCAGCCCACCTTTTTGCTGGTCTGCCGACATTTCTTTTTCCTAATGGCCCTTTCCAACGAGTGGTTTTTATGGTCCATCTATTATCTTTACATCTCGAGATATGACCAGCCCACTGCCATTTTAATTTTAAACCCTGTGTTAGTGCATCAGTTATTTTAGTTCTTCGCCTAATAATTTCTGCCCTTATTTTATGTTTTTTTCTAATATTTAGTGTGCTTCTCTCCATTGATCTTTGTGTTACCTTTATTTTTTCTTTCACTTTATTTGTGTATACCCATGTCTGACAACCGTACAATAAGCTAGGCAAAAGACAGGTATCGATAACAGTTTTTTTCATGTCTGGTGTGTAATCTCCTTTTAAAATTTCCTTTATAGACCAGAATTTGTTCCAAGTTATTTTACATCTTCTTTCTACTTCTTTTTCATTATTATTTGCACTGAAAGAAACCTGTTTGCCCAAATATATATAGTTGTCCACGTATTCTATGTTGTTGCCATTTGCATTTATAGGATTCTTTTGGCTATTTGTTATTATTTTTGTTTTGGCAGCGTTCATCTCTAGTCCAATTCTAGTACTTTCCTGGTCCAGTGAATGTATCATAGTTTCAAGTTCTCTAGATGTTTCAGCAAGAACAACGATGTCGTCTGCGAATCTCAAATGGCTAAGGCAAACGCCACCTACACTCAGTCCCTTGGTTTTCCAGTCTAGTTTCTGAAATACATTCTCTAAGACAGCAATAAATAGTTTAGGTGAGAGAGGGTCACCTTGTCTTACTCCACGCTCAATTCTTATTTCTTCTCCTCTGGCTTCGAGTTTCACCCTACTTATAGCGTTGTTATATGTAAATTTTATGATGTTTATATATTTTCTATTAATGTTCAGTGATGATAATGTATTCCAAATAGAATTATGGCTTATACTGTCAAAAGCCTTACTATAATCTATAAACGCTATGTATAGAGGTCTCCCAAACTCTCTATATTTCTCCATTATTTGTCCCAGTGAATGCAGATGGTCTGTTGTACTAAAACCTGATCTGAATCCTGCCTGTTCTCGTGGTTGCGCTTTGTCAATATCTGTTGCTAGTCTCTTAAGGATTATTGATGAAAAAAGCTTGTATAAACATGCCAGTGGACTTATGGGTCTGTAGTTGCCTACATCAAGAGGATTACCTTTTTTATACAAGAGTATTATGTCAGATGAGAGCCATTGTTTTGGTACAGTTTCTGTTTCTAGTATTAGATTAAATAGTTGTGTGAAGTGTTTCAGTAGTATTGGTGCAGAGTGTTTGAGCATTTCATTACTTATCCTATCAGGTCCAGGGCTTTTTGCATTTTTTAATAAATTAATATGATCGAATACTTCTTTTTCTTCTATTGGGGTAGTATTTTCTGTGTTAGGAATATAGTTTAACATTTCGTCAATGTCATTTTCTTGGTTTCTTTTCATGTAAAGTTCTTTATAAAAATTGGTAGCCTGGTCCAATATCTCTTTTCTAGATTTCGTTTCTTTCGTTTTAGTTTCTAGTTTCTGTATCCACCTTTTATTTAAACTTAATTCCTTAAACGCTCTTTTAGTACTTCTAAATTTGGCTATGTCCCGTGCTATAGTGTCTTGTCTATGTTTTTTGTAGTCTTTTTTTATCTCTTTGTTTGTCTGTTTAAATAATTGCCCAAGTTGTCTTTTTATCTCCTTTGTTTTGTTTTTTGTGGATATAAGTTCGGTGCGTCTTTTTATTAATGATACTGTATTATCGCTAAATATTTTATGTTTTTTCTGTTTCTTTTCTGCATTTTTTAAAGTTGTGCATGACGTTAGTGCGTGTTCTAGAGTGTCATAATAGTCTTGGACATTTATAGGTTCTACTATTTTTTCGTCAATTTCGTAAGATCTCAAGTTCTCTACGTATGCGTTAACATCTCCTTGGGTTAGGAAGCCACATGTGGATGATTTGAAGTTCTTTCTGCTCTGTTTCGGGACACATATCCTAATTGTAGCTCTTAGCATTCTGTGATCAGAGGCAAAATGCATGTTGTTTAGTATTTCAAAGTTTGTCACTAATTTTGGAGTATTTGTCATTATGAAGTCAATTTCGTTCCTAAATTTATGGTCTGGGGATTCCCTTAGTCCATTTTTTGTTTGTTTTCTTTTTAAAATGTGTATTCATTATAGACAGTCTGTATTCAAATGCGTATTCTAACAGCCTCGTGCCTCTTTGATTTCTTATTCCATAACCATATTCACCCAGTATCGGGTATTCTTCAATTTTGGGTAGCCCTATTTTTGCATTAAAGTCACCAATCACAAATGCTTTTTCATCGGCTAGTTCATGTGCCTTTGTTAAATCACTGTAGAATTTTATGATTTCATCTTCACTTGAGTTAATTGTAGGAGCATATACTTGGATAATCGATAAACTGAGATCCACGAACTTCAGCTGCAATAATGCAACCCTTTCTGAGATGCCAGTGAAATTAGATATGTGCTTTTTTAATGCCTTTTTTATCAAGAATCCTACTCCATAAAATCCCTTCGTTTGTCCCATGTAGCATAGAATACAATCATTATACTCTTCAATGTTACAACCCATTCTTCGCACTTCTGAGAGTCCTATTATATCATAGTTAATATTTTCCAAAGCATGTGATAATTCTAGATATTTTTCAGTTGTTGCCAGAGTCCTCACATTGTACGTACAGATTTTCAAAATATGTTCTTTATTGTTCTTTGTATTATTATTTTTGGAAAGAGGGTGGTGGTCTAATTTCCCACGATGACCAGTCGGCTTGGGAAATGGTTTGGTTTTGTCGGTTAATAGTTGTTTTTCTGTATTTGTTACATTCCCGCGGCTGATGGCGATATCCTATGCACTACTTACAGATGGTGTGGTGGTAGTTGACAGGGAGTTACTTCTTCCTCGCATCACATCAAATGCATTAACTTTATTTGTTTTTGATGGTACATATTGCTTTTTAGACTGTTGCAGGTTTTCTGGTGAGTTTGAATCTTGTCTTTTACGTTTTTCTTGACAGTTTGATGACCCATCACCTTCCTTAATGATAAGTTTGTCGTACTTTATGATAGCAAAATTTCCTTTGTCCCTTTCTTGTACTAGTTGCGTTTGTAGTTCCTTTCTTTTTAGCAAAACATCCTTAGGAAAGTCTTCAGAAATATATCCGTCTTCAAATTTCTTTTTGTTTCTTATTATTTCATTCTTCTTCCAGCCGTTAACCAATATTGTCTTTATTTCCAATTCGGTGTATGACATCAATGTCTCTTTTCTCAAGAGAAATTTTAAGATCACCTTTTATTTTTCGTATGGTTGTTTCCATAAGATCAGTTAATGATTTCTCATCTTCCTTAGAGCCATGAATAATTATATTATTTCTTCGTTTAAATTTTTCAACAGTTGCGATTTTTTCTTTCAAATCATTGTTTTCTGTTTTCAGTTCATTTATTTCTTTTATCACGGGTAGTAGTTTCTCGTCTATCTTCGATAAAATTTCTTTTGTTTGGTTTGCCATCTCTATTTTCATTTTTTCAAATAAAACTTCAACGATTTCTAAATTGTCCATCATAGTACGTGGAACGAAACGTAGAATCGATTAGTGCGTATAGGTTGGTAGCACTCCTTTTCTGTCAAGTGTCAGATTAGTCAGTTGACACTGTTTCGGTATCTGCCTTTTTTTTTTTTTTTTTTTTGGTGGGTGTAAAATCATCGAATAACCCCTCCCGCTCTTGAGCAGAGCGAAAGGGAGTGTCAGCCTTCTACTGACTAAAAACCACCCATGTTCCTTCTTCGCCCTCTATGTCGAGGCCGCGATAACCGGTGGACTACCCGCGGCCCCGACAGGCGTCGGCCCTTTCGGGCCCCTCCCATGTTGCTGACATCTCTTTGAGGCGCGCGTGGAACACGAACGCGCCGTCGACACGGCCTGTTTTCGTCGTGAGACGGACGGACGGCGAGTTAGCCCATCACTCACCGTCCACAGGCCCGCGTCTACGGTGGCCGGAGGTCATCGCGGGACCCCCGACGCCCGGAGCGCCTCCCGCGGCGGCTGGGACGAGAGGTTCTCTCCCTCTCGCGTTCCGCCACCTCCTTCGCCAGCATCACTGCCTCGCAGAAGGAGGCGACGGCGTCCCATTCCTCCTCGCCCCGGACCATGGCTTGCACCAGGGCCGGGCGCGAGAGGTCGCCGCCTTCGGTATCTGCCTCAATTGTCTATGGTGGTAATGAGTGAATGACACTGATTAAGTGATTGATAATCAATAATGGCCGATAACCTCAAATTGTGTTTCTGTTTCTTACTCAAACTTTGTTTTGGTGATGATAGCACTTATTTCACTCCGTTTACACGTTATACGAGGACTTCGTTACTTTATTCTCAAGATGTAAATGTTTTTAAAGGAATGTCGATGGTATTTTCACTGATTTAACATTAAAAACTGGGAGCAACAATAACAATATGCTACTTCGTCGAACTGACCGAACTGAAAATAGCGATATATATACCTTCAAAAAAAACTACTTGAATTATTGATAGATAAATGTTATTTATTACTCCGTAAGAGAATTTCTACATGACAATACATTGAAGCAAATCCATTGAATGAATAATTTGTTAATTTGACTTAAATATTGTACTAGTTTAATCATAATGTATTGTATGACAATTAGATTGGATGTATTGTAATTTAATTTAAATATAAATTTACCAAACTTGTGACCTATGATCCAAAATGAATTATTTAAATTTGAAGTCCATTAAATGATTTGTTAATCTGACATAAATATTTTACTATTTTGCCAATTTAATCAAAATGTATTGCATGACAGATTTGATGTATGTAATTTAATTTGTATCTTAATTGTATTGTTGTTTGATCTCAATTTTATTTTATTAATTAATTTCTAGTATTGTATTGTTTTTGCCGAACTTGTTACATAAACTTTGTATGCCTCAATGGCGGGACATAGCTGACACCTGTATTTAACACGACATCTTATGAACCACAATAAATTATTTGAATTTGAATTTGAATAATTTGAATTGCGTTAAAAAGCGTCAAGAGGACGTTTCATAGTAATAACTGCGTCTGTGACCATTTTACGAATTTTAACGCAATTCATATTATGATCTATTTTCCTAAATGATCCGCTAAAGTGGCCATTTTAGACCCCCAGATCAGATTCAGAACAGCACGTTTCTATCCCCACGTTAAACAAGTCTATCAATACACCGTAACAGATATCCAGGAATATGCTTGTCTTCCCAAGTAGGGACTAAGTTCAACGAACAAGTTTAGCCATAGAGCTGTAAACTTAGGCTGGTTTACAAGTAGTCATTGTGGAGGGTAGGCAGACAAGCGAAGCGTTCGACACTTTGGTTAGCAAGTTCGGCGCTTTTGTTAATGACTCTATACTTGTTGGTGTTTACAGTAGTAGTAGATAAAATGTAACTATAACTAAACAACTACAATAAAAAATATTAATTGACAACAGTCATGTAGAATTGGAGAAGGTGAGATCGAACGACAAGAGATAGCAAACTCTATAGAATTCAAACTTGGTAGGTATTTGATTATTTATTATTCTGGCTCGTTTACGGAGACGCGGCGCGTGCAGAAGGCGGGTCCACCGCAACGAACGCTGCATTTTAAACTAACGAACGAAAAATCACTTCTCGTAAAATCGTCGTTTGAAATCGTTACCGTTTTCATACATCGCCATGTGCTTGAATTAAAAACGCAAAACGCGCCGCGCGACGACCCGCGTCTCCGTAAATGAGGCCTTACTGATTAGCAAGAGAAAGCAAAATATCGGGAAAGATGTAAAGAAATGGGGGAGACCTTTGCCCAGCAGTGGGACAGAACAGGCTAGTAAAAAAAAGGTATTTGATTTTTAATATTCTCCATAAATATGTTATCAGCTTCAATCTGATTAGTAAGACATACATATAGTTCAAATGTTTAGTGCCGTCATCACGTGTGGAGCGAGGAAAATCATTTTGGAGCGAATTAACGCTACCATTCGACTTTTAAACCTTATATTTTTTTTTTTCTTCAAAATATTAGATATAGCAAATTTTCACAAAAAATATCATTAGCACAGTCCTATGAACATCATTTGACAAAGTTCGAATACTGTTTAATACGTTTAACATAACATCTTATACCTACTTACTTTTAAAGTCAAAATCAAATTCACGAAGGAATCATATTTCTATCAATCGATGGATCAATTGAAAGAAAACCGAGATCACAAAATAGTAACAGACCATGATCACCAGAGTCAGCCTAAAATATACCGTTAAAATAACTGCTGATAGACGGACTTACCTAGCTATGTGTATAGATGCAGCCAGGGTAATGTATGCACACACGCTATTACTAAGTGTAACGTGGCCATAAAGACCCCTCATTATAGCCGGGACACCGAACTTCAATGCAGGGCTGTCATGGAACATGGATTTATAAAGATGGCCGGAAACGTCAGATGTTTTTACGTTAAACGGGGGATAAGAATATTTGGATAAAAAAATGCATGGATTTCACTGCTGTTAATCATTCTCCTACTCTCATCTCAATTTATTTAGGGTGAGCTGAGCATATTTTCTTCCAAACTTCTCTAATAGGCGTCATCTTAACAGTGTCCCCCTTTCTATCATAGAATCTTTATTTCACTTTTTTATGTTTCCTTACACTTATAGCTATAATTGTATTCACACTGTCTTAAAACTTTTCTCTTTCCTCTGCATAAAAGGCCTATCATATCATAAAATTAATTCTTCATGTGATTTGCTATTTAACTTGATTTGAATGATGATGCAAAGAAACCTGGAAAAAACACAAAACAATAATAGTCCATAGACATTGAAATACTAATAGATAAAATGATACCTATCATTATATACCAAATTCAATAAGCTCTTACAAAATATTTACTTTTATAAATCAGCTAATACTTAATAAGATATTTGCTTAGGATTTAATACAAGTATCTTTTCAGCGGAAACCCTATTCCCGAACGAACATAATAATAACTAGAACATTAACATAAAATTTTACGCAAACACTTTAGACCCGAATAAGATTAGAGCCCTAGGTAACTGGGAACTGGGCACAGTGGCCACTGGGGCGCTACACGGGATTATCATAGACTTCTGTAAACTATAAATAGCAATTTCCCAGTTTGATGACGTAACTAAAGAGAATTCAATCGGCTTAGGATTAACGCACATGTGTGGCTCGGTAGGAATACTTCTCCTATAAAGACGAATATTTAATTTAAGAAGATAATTTGTGAGATCTACAGCACTTACATAATTAAGTAAATAGCAACAATAGTTCACAAATACTTTCATTATTTTGGCTATATATAATTTATCGTGTAACTATTATAAACTGTGATTTTGGATCACAAGTAGCGTTTTACTGGCACTGAGAGTATTAACAATCCCTTGACGGGATTCAGCCTACGGATTCTGACTACATTCTTGATCATCATCATCATCATCATCAGCCTATAATGTTCCCACTGCAGGAACTCAGGCCTCCTCTCTAGGAGAGGGACATTCTTGATACTTGTAAGTTCAGCTACTAGCAGTTTCACACATCCTCAGCCCTACAGACCTTCAACTAACATACAACGTAAACAGTCTCAGATCACAGCTAAAGGTCAAACACCACTTAATCCCCTTGTCTGAAACCCCCGCTTCACGTCCACCCCCTCAATTACCCCACAAGAGGTAGTTGATCAGATGCCTAATTTAATTTAGCCATAGTACTTATACAAATAAGGTATAAAAGTATTATGGCTAGTCTGTCAGACGAATTGGGGCGTAATATTGCCTAATCAGCCGATTCACGAGGATCCATTCTTATTGGCAACACGTATTCCTGATTTTTCTGAGTAAATGGCGATTATTTTATGAAGTAGTATATTGGCTAGCAGTCGCTCATTATTATCGTGATATTAACTAGTAGCTTAATAAAAGAGTCTTTTAGCATACATACTTTGGTATCAAATTAAAGAACTAATCATTATCATCATAATCAACAGCCTATTAATGTTCCCACTGCTGAGATACAGGCCTCCACTCTTTTTGAGAGGGAATGGGCTATAATCTACCACGCGGCCCCAGTGCGGATTGGTAGAAATAACCAATAAGCGTTATTAATCAAACGGAGGGTTAGCAACTCAATTTTACATTCCACAAAATAATAGAGCCCAAAATAACCGTAATTTTTAACACATTGTCTGCGCGAATATAGCTTCGTCTCTTCAAAATAACTGAACAGTACAACAAACATCAGTGCTATAGAAAATCCTAGAACCTAACTTGAATCCGAACAAACAAAATGTGTAGTGAGAAACTCCCCAGTTACCATAGACTCGAAACAATGTTCGAACTACGAGTAGGGGTACTGTTTATAGCATTAACTCTTTACTCGTAATTCGACGTCTGCAAATCTGATAACCCTGGCAATGGCGCCACCCATCATTACGGAACCCATCAGGCAATAAATGGAATCATCAGCGCATCGCATGCGCGCATCTATTGAACACTCTGTTATCAAAATTAATAAATCCGGCTTATACGGGCCGTTACACGGAATCTATCGGTTTTTATCAATACATTGATAAGGGATTTACACTGAACATATTTTAAATGATCTATAAACGATACCTCTACGTAAACTATCTTATTTTATTTATTTTTATTAGTGTAGAAGAACAGTTTGTAAGTTGGGATGTTGTAAGTATTTTTTTTTTAATTGGCGCTCGATTGACGCTGTCATTACGATGTAGGTAAACTTTGTAAAATTATTTATTTAAAAATCAGGATGGCGGTGGTAGTTCCCATTTTGGCCACGAGTCACAAGTTCCTTGTAAATGACAATGATCAACAATCATATATTTAAAGAACATTTTTCTAAATTCGTACCTGATATTAGAATACCTCTAAGTCGGTAACTAGGCACTTACCTAATATTATTATATATGAAAGCAGAAAGAGACCTACTGAACCACTTAAAAGGGAACAGGGCCTGCGAAGACTTTGAGAAACAGGTATTTGAAGCCTTTTGAAGACTAGGTACTATTGCCTTCGCCCTGTGTCAAGCTTACCCGTAGGGTGCAATATGGATAGATTTAGCTCAGGCCGACTTTATCACGAATTTTTTACCGAAATCGAGTTTCTAATTGTTCCTTTTTTCTTCTAAAACTGCGGCGATACAAATCTTCAACTTGTTTTATGTAAGAAAACTTTTCCAAAGGTTCCCAAAAGTAATAAACTACTATAAGACCGAAAACGATCTTTTGTCATTTTTCGAGGATACTTTACTTATTACTTGCTGAAAAAAAGGAAATTACGACAAATAAGGGACGTGTCTACAGTAGACCTGAATTTAATGAAAAACAAAATGTTCTGGAAGCATTGTTCAAAAAGAAAATAAACGGAAATTGGATAATATTATACAGGATTACACTTTTATGGATAATCGCAGCCCCTTAACCTAGCCTCTTCCCAACTATGGCTCCCAGTGTAACCAGTTGCATTGCAGCTAAACAACCAGTATTTTAAAAGGATCGACTGCCTATCTGATCGCCAAAACCCAGTTAGTACTGGGTTAATACGATACCCTCTGGGAGACTGACCTGCAGGGCATATTGTCCATGTAATTACTGTCAAATTGGTTATGGTTTAGTACAAAATGGAACCATTTGACAGTTAATTGATGGACACTACGATAGCCACTGTCATTTAAAAGATACGCAATAGCCCTGCAAGGTTATTGCGTATTTTTTTAGTCAGTGGAACCATTTGCCAGTTAATTGATGGACTGCACTATATGATAGCCACTGTCATTTAAAAGATGCGCAATAGCCCTGCTGTAGCGTCTGTCAAAGATCGATAAATGACATCCGGGACCAACCTAGGCAAGCCGGACCTAACCTGAATTAACCGTTATCCGGATCGGTTGTTATTTTTTTGCCACAAGCTCTTCCTCCCAGCCCCTGTTCCCTCTTGATTCTGTAAGAGACAGTCTAACCTCCAGACATCTCGCCCACATTCACAGAACATAATTGACTTTAACATGAAAATAATCCAGCCAGTAATTCACCTTGATTGACCTACTTAGTACTACGTTATGTAATATTGGTTTATTTTTTCTGAAAAAAATATTATCAGTCATAAGCTAATGAAGGCTATAGCTTCATAACTTCATTACCATCTTAGAGTGTAGTTGATAGTGACTGTACACCTTTGAACTATGGCTGGTGTCTTATTCTGTCGCTACCTACATTAAAAGACGGCAAAAAAGTTAAACGTCGTAAGGCTGATTCTACACATGCCATTTGTGTAAAATTAGTGAACCAACCCGCCCGTGTACATGTATGTACAAAAGCAATGTATACAGGGTGTAAATCAACCCTTCACACATACGTCAACCAAGCATTCGGTACATCAAACTAAGTACCCCTACGCAAAAAATTTTGCTGGGAAACGACTTTTTTTTTTGGGTCAAAATTTCATTTTACGGTAAAACTCAATGTAGCAATCTTAAAACATTGTGCTAGTGGATGCTTTGAATAGTAAAAGGGTTATGGAGGTAATTTAAGTAAAGTTACAACCTGAAAAACTGGTAATTACAAAAATAGCTGTGCAAAATTTGGCACCCCCAATATCTCCGTAACAAGGGGGTTCCCAGGTATGGTCTAGAACAAAAAAAATATCGCAGTGGTGAGGAGAAAAAGTGCCCTTCGTTTGCGTTAAGGGTACTTTTACACCCTTTATTTATAGTACATGCTGGGCCGGTGCATACCTAACGTAAAATGTAGGAAAAGCAGTACGAAGAGACTGGATGCGACAACTTTTGAAAGCTTAGAATATTTTATATTGGACATGAAATAGATAATTTTATGGTGTTTCCTAGGAGTAACAATCCGCGCTAGTTTATAATATTGATTGCTTTATGACTGTGCCATTAGAAACCACTAATAAGTAATTTAATAAGGCCACGTCCAGCAAGTGAAAAATATAGTTACATATTTAGGTACTATTCTATAAGGCATATTTTGGACCCGTCAGGACTGCGGGTTTTTCGAAAGAAATACCGTGGCCTCGTCACAAAAGGCTACGAAGGAATATGGGTGGTTTTTAGTCAGTAGGAGTTTGACACTCCCTCTGTTGATGATTTTCACCCCAGACAGGTTATATTCTCTAAATTCATAGAAACCAACTAACAAACACCCCTCTTTCTTCTATATTTTATTTTTATTAAAACCACATTCCATGACAACTGATTAGCTCTTTCCCTTCTCCGAGAGCAACCAGCAACATCCTGCCACACAGCAAATCAGCAACAACATGTTGCCACAAGCAAAATTAAAAACAAACACAAAAGTTACCGTATCTCTCCGCATCATACATGGAGGTAGGGTCTGAATATCGCCATCAGATATTAAAATCAGGCCGACCCTCGGCTCTCATAAATAATAACGGCATCTAAATAAAAATCACTTTTATACGCTTTCCGTGCCGTAAAATATAAAATACACTGATTCCGCTTGCATAGCGCTGTAAGGCCCACAATGCACGGCCCACAGCCCACACGCAAGTATGCGCAGCCTTATATAATTAAAATCTGCCGGTATAGTTTCATTACTGTGATTATGGAAAAATGTTGTTTTATTGTAATTACTGATTGCATTCAGGCCGGTGTTTTGTAATGTTAAATGTAGGGTTTTCATAGAATAAGCCACATGGAACAAAGTGGTCGATTGTCGACATGACGCCTCCAGCCCGTATGTGGGTGTGTTACAACACGCAACATTTAATATCACATCACGCTATTGATCCTGCGGCGTAGCTTATAAAGTTGCTTGATTTGTTGTTGAGAGTTTAAATGTGCTATTTAACAGGTGATATAAATTATGGTGACTTACGTGATACAGTATTGGTCCTATAATTATTGCACTAATAAAAAATCTCAGAAAAAAACTTGAGAAACCCAACACTAATCGAATTAACTTCTCAAGCGCGCAGAATTTGAAGATCCAATCACAGTCCCACCCCGGCTCGCCACCGCCCATTCCCACAGAAATTAACCCAAAAATACAATCGTAAAAACGGAAGAGCCCACAAAGTTGTTGAAATCTATTTAACACTTTCATAGCTCAGCTTTTTCAGGAGCGGTCGGTAAAAATTACAGCTGAATCGTGTATTTTAGGCAAAAACGGGGAGTTTATCTGACGGGCCTGCCTAATTCCCATGAATTTATAGTATGCGGGCTGTTACACCGGTTATTATTGCGGCCCCGGGTTCATTATTTGACCTGAATAGGGTTAACATAACATTTTGTTGTTCTTGCAACAAGTCTTAAGTAGAAATGTGGTGGTATTTTCGCATTTAAGTAAGTTTATTTGAAGTTAACAACAAAAACCTTATTTTTTTTGAAGAATGGGAAATCATCAAATGGCTCCTCCCGCTCTGGGCAGAGCTGTAGGGAGTGTCAGACTTCTACTGACTTAAAACCACCCATGTTCCTTTTTAGCCCTTTTTGTTTTCAAATCAAATCAAATCAAATCATTTATTGCTTTGCAAACATGGGTAATAGTACATAGATGTTCGTTTTATAATAAAGATCTCCATATTTTACCGTCACATGAGCATACAAATAATTGGTAGGTATACAGTTAGAGTGGCATGTCAAAAATAATAAAATAAGAATGTCATTAAAATTACAAATACGAAAGATATAAATCAGAAAATGTCAAGCTGGTCAAAATAATAAAAATTAAATTAAATTACGCTAACTAAACCAACAATAATTATGTCAATTATAGAAAAGGTATTATTATATTATAAATCAGTCAATAACAAAATCTATATAGCGTAACAGTAATAATCATTAAAAACAATCAGTCAGTGAATCATCATTGCCGCTGATCGCAGGATGATTATCCCCGACGGGAACAACAATAACCTCAGTTATTTAGACAATAGAAACTAATTAAATTCTCCTCCTCGCGTGCTTCTGTTCTGTCATCATATTCTTTTCACAGTGCAGTCTTCGATCGCGGTTTATTGCCCAGTTTGTAGAATAGAATAGAATATTCGTTTATTTGCTCACAATGTAGCACTTACTGAAATCGACCGCAGCCATAATGTTATGTTAAATATGTTGTCCATTGAAACACTGCCGTGATATTAAGAAAGAAAGAAAAGAAAAAGTATTTATTAGTCTCACACAGGACAAAAGAAATCGACAAAAATTAAGTAATTATGGGTCGCCTATTGCCTAAGTATACGTAGGAATATTGTGTTGTTCCTTTTCATACTAACATAGAAACCAGAAGAAAGCTGAGGTACACGACATCCTTAGCATAGTTATTTAAAGCCCTACTAGATCATTGCATAAAAGTAAAGCTACGACAGAATTTCATATTTCCGCCATCTTATGATTACCTAGGTAGTAGATGAGCCAGGCAGGGAAGCAATCTCGTCGCTCCTGAAAGGCTTCTCAGCTGATTAAACGAACGTTGCTCTAACATTAGCTCATTGAGTACCGGACAGGGTGGGGGAGACTCTACTGACACCTCAGTTCTCTAAATAAGCTGTAATAAATAGAGAGGAAATTCATAACTGCTCGCTATTGGATACTTGCTTAATTTTTTTTAAAGATATAGATAGGTGTTGGGACGATCTTGTTGCTATACACATTTGTGGCAGTCAACCTGAGAATGTACAGTGTCTAGTGCCAGATTGTACACTTACCCATTACGTCATTTCTCCAGAGCCACACCTACACTGACTACATTGACAGTCTTGTACGTGTACCTACATGTGGTACACGTACAAGACTCAGTTTCAGTGCAAATTGAACTTTATGTTAACGAATACCGCGTACAAAAACTTGCACTAACACTATGGACAGCCTGAACGGTCATCAAAACGGAACATCACGCCTGAATCCCCGAAAAGGCAGGTAGCGTTTACAATGAATTCAATTACTATTTGTTTTCAGTTCCTGATATTCAAACCAAAATAGTACACAATATGGATGCTTCGTTTTCAGTGTTAATAATAATTACCAAATAGTTTGTATCAAAACAGAGATTTCCATGGAAATAAAGAGCATTAGGCGAGCGAATCAATTCAGTTGGTTCGAGGAAAAACATTTCAGTTGTGAAGTCGTGATATGAGCTTGTGATACTAAAATTACGTTGAGCTAAATGTAATACGAACTTTGTTTTGAAAAAAAAAAGAGGTTGGAAAACTGGTCCACGGAACTGCTAATGGAAAGTAGTAATCGCCTTGCCGATAATTGTAATAGTACCTATGGGTTTTCTACGGATTGCGTAGCGATTTGGTAGAAAAGAGTTTCGAATTTCCGGCTTAGGATTTCTTAAATCGGAACAAAACATATCTACCCAGGTTTTATGTTTGGCTTCCATTTTGACCGACATACCCTATAGATGGGTATGTCGGTACCACCTTTCTAGCACTGTTACCTATGACTACTTAGTTCAGACAGTAGAGATGTACCTCATGGGAAATAAATTCATAAGAATAAATTTGCTGTTATCTAATATCACACACGGACAATAAATTCTACTGCGTACAGATCGCACAGTGGGACCACACACATACAGCTGTATCTTAATTAGTGATGTGTTCAAAGCGATAACTTGACCAACTTTGATCGTAACCCGCCCCCTGCCCCCCGCGGTGACGCTTAGCATACTGTCTTACGAACAATTATACTAATAGTTGGCGCTAACGACACTTTCGCGCTAATTCACTTCTTATGCAAAAGACCTTCGGTATTGTTCCGCGGTTGTAACTTAGGTGGTAATCGGGGGTACTGTAATAACGTTTTCAATAAAAATCTTCGTTTCAATGACAGACGACGTAATTATCTTGAATTTCATGAACTAATGGGACACAGGACTCCTCACGCACAATTTCTATTTTTTTTTGCATTTACTTAAATTAAACCATTACAGGCACTTTTGAATGTCAGAAAAACAAATAAAACGAAGCTACAATCACAGTGATAACGCATAACTTGTGAAAGTACTGTATTGCCCATTCCCTAGCGTAGATCTCTATGGAGAAGAACGGGCAAGGAACTCCATGGACTCTAATTTCACTGGCTATGTTCAGAAGCCTGAAATGTTGTGCAAGAGTTCTTTATAAGTAGGTAGGTAGGTACCTATATTTCAAATCCAAAACCATTCATTTTAGAAAAGTCATAGGTAAATCAAAATCAAAATCAAAACTCATTTATTCAAACTAGGCTGATAATCAGCACTTTTCGAACGTCAAAATTTACTTTACTTTACTTATTTACAAGAGACAGTCCCCCAAAACGCCCCCCCTTCGACACTTCCTAGTGTTTTTGCTGGAAAGAAGAAGTGGCGGAACAAACTCCCCAGCACACATCTGTCTGTTAGGTTGGTTAGAAGAACCAGACTCGATACAATAGTACAAGGCAAGTATAAAAAAGTATATAATAATAATAAAAAAAAGACATAACATATCAGTAAACTAATCTTGGAGAAAGAACATAAATAAATAACAAACATTGTCTTGTGTTCAACTCAGCGACCAACTGTTCTTATCATTTAAGTAGTCGTTAATGGAATAGTACGCTTTTAAACAAAGATTAGATTTTACTTTGGCTTTAAACGCATTAAATGGCAAGTCTAGAAAAGAAGATGGCAGTTTGTTATAAAATGTTATACCAAGCCCGACGAATGAATTATGAACTTTGTGAAGCCGGTGAAAAGGAGCGCGTAGTTTATGCTTATTTCTAGTGTTAAAGTTGTGAATATCACTGTTTTTAGTGTACAGGTGGATATTTTGTTTAATATATAAAATGTTGGCAAAGATGAACTGAGAAGCAACAGTGAGGATACCAATCTCCTTAAAAAAATCTCTAAGAGAAACTCGGGCACCCAGCTGATAAATTGCACGAACCGCTCGCTTCTGCAGAACAAATATATTTTGAATATCAGCAGCTTTGCCCCACAGCAGAATACCGTATGACATAACGCTGTGAAAATAACTGAAGTAGACTAACCGTGCTGTATCAACGTCAGTGAATTGTCTTACTTTTCTGACGGCGTATGCGGCTGAACTTAGCCTTCCCGCTAGGCTTGATATATGTAAACCCCATTGTAATTTTGGATCTACTGTAATTTAAATTTCGTTTTAAATTTCGTTCCCTTTAAAATGGTTGAGTGGAATGGTGGCTGATCCATGCGTCATGCTCGTGAACGGGTGCTGTCAGTTGTGACTGGTCACCTCTTAGTTGCCACGGCTTGTTTGAATTATTATATTATTTTTAAATCGTCGTTTTGGCTTTACTGTCGACACTTATCGTGCATAACTTGCTACATCGTTCTCACATGATAATATACCAATCTCGATATGAATGATGTAACCAAAGTTTTGTAACAATATTATGATTTAAAAGAGTATCCATGAAGTTTCTTGCCATTCTTCTCATGAGACCAACGCTTTGGAATCGGCAACTACAGTACACTGACAGTTATTATGCCTTGTGAGTGGGACTGTAGCTTAGTTTATTAGCTTATTAAAATTTAGTATTTGTTCGACTATTCAAAAGAGCCTGTAACTGGCCAACTTGAAATAAATGATTTTGATTTTGATTTTGATTGATTTTGAATGCCCAGAAATACAGCAGAGTCGGCAGTTTCCAGCTCCTGATTGGCGAGGATAATATTGGGACCTAGATTTCTAACATTGGGTAAAGCGAACTTAACTATTTTAGTTTTCTTGGCATTAAGAACAAGGTTGTTTATTGTGAACCAATCCGTGACCATTGATAGCGTGCTGTTTACGTCGTCAAATTCGTGTCTATTCCTATCTACTTTAAAGATAAGAGAGGTATCATCTGCAAATAGTACAACGTCACAAAAACCCTTTAAATAGTATGGTAGATCATTAATATAAACCAAGAATAAAAACGGACCCAGTATTGAACCTTGAGGTACACCTAGCCGAACCGGTAGCCCGGAAGATTTCGCGCCATTTACGTCTACACATTGGAATCTATTTTGCAAATACGAATCTATCACATTTAGGGCCTCATTTTGAACACCGTAATAACGCAGTTTCCGTAAAAGCGTGTCGTGATGTACGCAATCAAAAGCTTTAGAGAGATCGCAGAAAACACCGATTGCATTTTGCGCGTTCTCCCATGCGTCAAATATGTGCTTCAACAAAGCAACACCTGCATCCGTAGTCGAACGACCCTTTGTAAAGCCATATTGATCATTATGAAGGAGATTATTTAAATTAAAATGTAATAACAACTGTTTGAGAATTAATTTTTCAAAAATTTTGCTAAAAGCAGGTAAAATAGAAATTGGTCTAAAGTTACCGATATCGTTTTTACTGCCTGATTTAAATAGAGGGATGACTTTACTGCTCTTCATAAGGTCAGGGAAAGTCCCCAAATCGACGCATTTATTGAAAGTAACGGCAAGACAGGGGGCTACAATGTCGATTATGTTACTTAAAAGTTTAATAGAAATGCCCCAGTAATCACCTGTGTTTTTAGACTTAAGTGAATTAAAAACGTTAACTACATCACGAGGCGTTACATGTTCGAAACTAAATACTTTACCACATTTAGACACGCTGCTATGCAAAAGATCTTCGGCTTTAGACGGCGACGAACTCAGGGAACGAGTCGTCGCTATAGGTATGCTGGCAAAATACTCATTAAAAGCCTCGGCTACGTCGGCTGCTTCACTAACTAATTTGTTACCCACCATGATCTCGAGGTGATTATCTTGTTTAACAGATTTACCCGTTTCATTGTTAATGATTTTCCAAGTGGCTTTAACTTTATTATTAGAATTTTTAATAGTCTCGCTTAAGAATTTTGATTTTGCAATAATACAAATCTTTTTAAATAACGATACGAGTAACACTTATAGAAGAGTTAGACAATGCATGAATTATGTTTATGTGTCATCATCATCAGCCTTTGATGTTCCCACCGCAGGGACTCCGGCCTCCTCTCTAGCCACCACGCGGGCCCAGTGCGGGCTGGTGGTCACATGTCTTTGATTTTTTTGGTTCTAATACATACCGGTTTTCTCACGATGTTTTTCTCAACCGTTTTGAGAGCAGTGCTGATGAAATAAATAACACAAAGTAATGCGCCTGCCTGGGTTCAAACCTACGACCTGCCGTTCGTAAGTCGCAAAATAGTTGTGAAATAGTTAGTTAATTTACAGAAACGTTTCCCATGTTTTCTCGGTGACCGCCCAGCGTTCGAGGTTCTGAATCAAACACAAATTGTGATTCACAATACTCCAATTACAATAATTTCTGGCATGATGCTGCCTATAAACATATTATTTACGTTAAGCAACTTTTCTTACACCAAAAACTGACCACAACAGTGACGATTGTTCAATTATTGGAACACTACTGACGTTTTTGTTCTTTTATTCCATTTTTTACTTTATCTTGGATCGTAGCGCCTCAAGCAGTTGACTGCTGCACTATGTGTCACGGGTTTGAGGCCTATAGATAGATGTTTCGGGTCTAGGTATTTGTGTATGTGAGTTTAAATGTTTGTGAACACACCCATGACTAGTTTAGGGCAACGTTTAGAAAAGAAAACGGGTTTAAATGAATTTAGAGGTATGTATTGTTGTTTTATTGATTAAACCTCGGTAAATCCATACCCTGTTATTCATTTTTTAATCGACATACAATCTGACACAACGTGTGCAAATTACAAAGCATCTAAGTAAGAAAATTTGAATTTCGCGTTCTATAGCTTAGCGCCTCCTCTCATAGATTTTTTTACAATATTCTCATCATAATAACATTGATTTCAAGAAAATTAAAAAGATCAACAGTTTGAAAGTTTAATTAATTATTTTATGATTTAATAGACTCTCATTTGTGCGACATCTAGTGTACCTTAATAGAATTAAGCCACACCTGAAAGTCTAGGGTATGGCGTAAGTTCCGAAACCCAAAGCTAGATGGCGCTGTTAACTGCAAAAAATATATTCCCAAGTTTATTCATCAATGCATTGTAGTCATACTTAAATAGATGACTTTATTCAAAAATTAATAATTCTTAATCGTTCACATAGTAGATAATATTATAATACGAAAACAAAGGTTAAATTAGGTCTTAACCTTGTTCGATACATAAATTATCACTAAATTATCACTAAACTTTTTATAACATATATTCGACAATAACAAAAATCTTAAATTATCATAAGCACTGAATTCAAGGTTGCCAAGTTCATTCTCATGTTTTCATTACGATAGTGGTGCCTAATTAAGTTCGGAGCCACATGATAGTAAGATCGATCCAATATAAAATGTGTGCCTTTAAAGAATACACTTATAAATTTATAAATTACTTTAATAAGTCGTGCGCCAGGACTCTGTTATTTGCCTTCGAAGAACGTGAAGTCCTGGAAAGAAAAAACAATACTTTATTAAGCGGAATCTTAAAACGAGCGAATAAAAAAACTTAAGCGACTGCTGCTACTGTTTTAGTAACTTGAGCGGTATGAATTTGAGTAAGCGAAAAAAAAACTAAACCAACGACGAATATTGATTAATAATAAAATCCAGAACGAGCTTACAAAAAGTGACTTGTACTAAAATTACTAAGTGAGCGACTAAATTACTAAGTGAGCGACTTGAAATTCAGAAAGGGCAACTATCATAGTTTTCTATTACGATATTTACTTGTATTGGACTTGGGTCACCTCGACTCGGACCCTTCTAACCTAACCTAGGTTAGAAGGGTATGGTGGGGTCAAGTGAGCGAGCGAAGCGAGCGAATAGATCCTGCTATCCTCTTCGTGGTTATTTTTTTTCAAACCACACAGAAGAAGGAGCCCCGCGTAGTGGGGCTCCTTCTCTGTTGCAACCCCGTGCAGGGCAGTCCCCTCTTTGAGGAATGGCTAGAGAGGCGCCACGGCGCCCTCGCCTTTCATCTGACGCAGGTCCTCACCGGACACGGTTGTATCGGGAGGTACCTGCACCGAACCAGGCGGGAGGAAACGCCCGGATGCCACAATTGTGAGGATCGGCCGGAGGACACGGTGGAGCACACCGTGGAGGGGTGCCCCGCTTGGGCGGAGCCCCGCCGTATTCTCGTAGCGGCGATCGGCGGCGGCGACCTCTCGCGTCCGGCCCTGGTACAAGCCATGGTCTGGGGCGAGGAGGAATGGGACGCCATCACCTCCTTCTGCGAAGCAGTGATGCTAGAAAAGGAGGTAGCGGAACGCGAGAAGGAGAGAACCTCTCGTCCCAGCTGCCGTAGGAGGCGCTCCGGGCGTCGAGGGCCAGTACGTCATGGCTTCCGGCCACCGTAGACGCGGGCCTGTGGATGGTAAGTGATGGGCTAGCTCGCCATCCGTCCGTCTTATGACGACGACAGGCCGTGTCGACGGCGCGTTCGTGTGCCACGCGCGCCTCAAATAGATGTCAGCAACATGGGAGGAGCCCGTAAGGGCCGACGACGCCCGTCGGGGCTGCGGGATGCTGTAAGAGATACCGCGGCCTCGACATAAAGGGCTAAGAAGGAACATGGGTGGTTTTTAGTCAGTAGAAGTCTGGTTATTCGATGATTTTTCACCCGCAAAAGAAAAAAAAAAGGTACAGTAACCACTGATAAGACACGACCGTGATATTAAGAGTTGAACCTCATCTATCAGCACATCGCCCAGAACCGTATGGTAGGTACCGAAAATTATGAAAAATGCGATTGACTCGTTTTTGCAGTTTAGTCTCATATACCTTTACATTAGAAAACACGGAATCGTTGATGTAGCGGTATATAATAGCGGTATAATAGGTCTTTAAAAAATATTGCGAGTTTGTTCAAACACTTTTTCGTTTGTAAAAGTTTAAGCTTTACAGTTCAGTTTTTTGTTAGATTCAAGTGTGGCTACCTAAATCTAATAAACGGGTTGTGTTTGGGCGTGAGAAAAAATCATAGTAGTAGAATATATTTATAACAAAATTAAAAGGAAAATTATAACAGCTAAGTAGGCTTTATCTGACGCGCTTGAGTATGTCCATGCAACACATATTAGAAAATCTATAGCCGCTCCCAAACTGCCCGTTTACTGATGAAAATATCATCAACCCATTTAGTCTATACGACGCTCGAGTAAATCCGCATTTATAATAGTCTACCATAAAAGGTATTACAAGTTTACGAGTAATAGTCGACCAACTTATAAAATGTACTTGTCAAAATTAATTTCCTAAACAGAACGTATTACACAGGTCCGTATACACAGGTCTTAAAACAGCAAATGTAAGTTTGTTTTTTTTATAAAAAAAAGTCATCGATCGGAGGCAGGTAGGCAGGTAGGCATGTAGGCAGGGTGGTTAATAACCAGCTTAGTATGTTCACATATTTTGATGGGCAACTACGGAACCCTGCATTGTTCGTGGTCCGACATGCGCTTGGCCGGTTTTTTATGGTCAGTTTTAAAAACTTATCAACGTCAAAGTAATTGTTTGGAATGACACACTTACAATGAAAACGCATGCTACGATGACACCTAGCTTGTATTGCAGAGCGAGGTCAGCAGGGAAGTTGATAATGAAATCATTGTTGCGGGAGAACATCTCCTGCTTCCACCCGCGCCACAGCTTCTGGATGCTGCCGATGGGAGCCTTGTCCTTTGTCTGCAACTGTCACAATCAATAATCCTACTTTATTAATTATTATTAATTAAAAAATACGAAAGTTTGTGAGGATGTATGGATGAATGTTTGTTACTCTTTCACGCAAAAACTACTGAACGGATGTAGATGAAATTTAGAACACAGATAGTTTATAACCTGGATGAACACATAGGATACTTCTTATCCCGGTAGTATAATCCCGTGGGGCAATTATCGAACTCCACGCAGGCGAAGCCGCTGGCACAAGCTAGTAATACATAGTTACCTAGGGGTGAAAGCAGCTTATTTAGTCGCAAAACAGGATTTTGAGAAAAAATAAATAATATAAATAAATCTTTAACCCGAGCTTCACACTGTGATTTCATTACGATGAAATGAAAGTAAAAATAAAGACATATTGTTAGCTAAAGAAAATCGGATGGCCGTTATTCCACCTATTTTGTTTTTTTTCTGAGGCCGGTCAGCTATTCAGTTATTATTTTTCATTTCCATCACTGAAAAAATGGTAAATACTTTGCCTAAATCTGTATTATTTTAAAGAAATAGTTGAAACTAAATTATGATAAACTTATTTAAAAATATACATTCTTTAATTGTAAACTGTCATGTCATCAGATACCATACTCCTTAATCATGAAGGACTAAGCGCAGAAAAGACAAACCCTCAATACAAACATAAAAATTGAGAAGTTAAACGTAACATTAGAATAGATATTAGGTCGTATAACAGCAAACTGATCCAAATAGCCCTAGAAAAGAATCGCTCCCTTAAATTAGCCAAACAAGGCACCACATTGGCACAATAATGAGAAAAAAAAGTAGTTAAAAAACTAAAAAACCCGACTTTTCAGTCGGGTTTTTTAGTTTTTTAACCCTTCATTTTGATACCCTACTCGATGGTAAAGGATTTTTTTTATTTTTTGAAATACGCTATATTGGCTCCAAAATCCGCAATTTTCTTTTCTATTTTAATTTTAATGTAGCCAGTGACACTCGCGCCATCAAGACGAATCTAACGACGTATATTTTATTCAAATCCCTTCATCCGTTTAGGAGTTATGTGGGAACAAAGAAACGGACATACATACATACATACATACACGCCAAACACATAACCCTCCTCGATAAAAAGGAGATAAGTCAGATCTCAACAACTATCGACCAATATGTCTTGTATGACTGTATCCCATCTAAAGGCCTTTATCAAAGTCATAGACCAACGTATATCACCTCAGTTGTAAAAACATCAACCTCCTCAACAAGCTAGCTTCCGATCAGGACTTTCCTCTACTGAGCATCTACATGCAATAAACCAAATAATTGGAAAATATCAAGAGTTCACCATAATTACATACCTACCCTCTACCCACAATGCCATATTTAACGCTCTGAACAACCAAGAGATTAATCCCTACTATCCTACATCAACTTGCTTCTTAACATATACATAAACAGCACTGCTTCAATGAGATTACATACAGTCGGACCATCATTACATACAGTCGGACCATCATTACATACAGTCGGACCATCATTCCCCGCTTTGTTTTTTCTTTCTCAGCTTTCTTCTAAGCTTTTTAATAGTGCTCTTGAAGAAGTGTTTAATTAAAAAGCGCCGTTGTCGACACGGCCTGTCGTCGTCATAAGACGGACGGACGGCAAGGTAGCCCATAACTCACCCTCCACAGGCCCGCGTCTCAGGTGGCCGGAAACCATCACGTGGCCCCCGACGCCCGGAGCGTCTCCCGCGGCTGGGATGCTCTCACGTTCCGCCACCTCCTTCGCTAGCATCACTGCTTCGCATAAAGGAGGCGATGGCGTCCCGTTCCCTCTCGGCCCGAACCACGACTTGCACCAGAGACAGACGCGAGAGATCGCCGCCGCCGGTCACCGATATGAGAACACGGCGGGCTCCGCCCAAGCGGGGCAGACCTCCACGGTGTGCTCCACCGTCCTTCGACCGATCCTCACAATGGTGGCATCCGACGGGCGTTTCCTCCCGCCTGATTCAGTGCAGGTACATCCCGAAACCCCTTGTCCGGTGAGGACCTGCGTCAGACGGAAGGTGGGGGCGCCGTGGCGCCTCTCAAGCCTCTCCTCAAAGAGGGGACTTACCGCCACTATCGTGGCGTGCCCTGCTCGGCGTTGCGACAGTCGCTCTCTACATGTTGCCGTAATAAATGAGGCAAGCCTTACTTAGGACTCGCGAAGAATAAGTCAAAGACTAAACTGATTTCAATCACCACCAAACACAAGATCCGAGTAAATGGTGAAGAATTGCATTACGTCACTCAAGAGAAAAATCATGGACATTTGCATTCTTCTCATTTTGACATATGGATCTCAGACTTGGTCTTTGACAAACATTCATAAGTCCAAGCTCAGGGTTTGCCAACGTGCAATGGAGCGTTGTATCCTAGGCGTTAAAGTAAGCCTGGTCTGGCCATGTCTGCCGTATGCCCAACGAACTGTGGGCCAAAACAACCACGTTGTGGAACCCTGAGACAGCCAGAAGGCGGTGGTAGACCTCGTAGGAGATGGCAGGACGAGCTGGACAAAACCAATGACCAGTGGTCCACATTGGCCCTGGATCGCAAAATTTGGAAATCATGGGGGAGGCCTTTGCCCAGCAGTGGGATGACAAAAATATAAAAAATAAAAGTTGTGTGGCGACAGCGACATCTATCGCAACCCATGCGAACTAATTTGGCAAATCCTGCATCGCGTTTTCAAAGTTATCCGCGACATTAGCGTTTCAAGAAAATCCCGACTTACATATGTCGGGCAATTAGCCCACCTGACACAACACCCGTCTGGTGAGAGGATCCTCCCTTTTCTATGGGGGATGAGGAACTTTACACCCTGTTCTTCATACCCCCAAACTTCAATACAAAAATGGAAAGAGATTAGATGATTTCCCAACCCCAAAAAAATAAGTATATTTTCGCAAGTTTATCATTTTTGACCCGACTGCGGCGAAGCCCAAAAGGAGGGTTATGTGTTTGGCGTGTATGTATGTATGTATGTCCTTTTCTTTGTTCCCTCATAACTCCTAAACGGATGAAGGGATTTGAATAAAATATACGTCGTTAGATTTGTCTTGATGGCGCGAGTGTCACTGGCTACATTAAAATAAAATAAAATAAAAACAAAGAAATTTGATGATTTTGGGTGCCATACCGCGGATTTAAAAAAAAATCATGACCATCGAGTATTGCATCAAAATGAAGAGATTTAAAAGGAGATTACAAAAATTTATGACACATATCACTCACTTGCAAGAAGCTTCACATTAAATCTTCTTTAGTTAATGGCACTTTATCGCTAATGAAATCATTAAAATAATGATTTCATTAGTTTGTTGCATCAAACTACTTTAAGCTAAAAACTTGATCCTTTAACTAATGAGAGCATTAAACATTGTTGCCAACATTAAATTTAAAATTTGAATGGTTAATGAACGAGTGGTTGCGTTTTGTTTTGAAAAGTATTCACAATTTGTGTAATAATTGTCCCCCAATAGATGGTAGTTTCCATATTTGCCCCTCTCGAAATCTGCACATAAATGTGAGTTGTTGAAAATGATACAATCGTGCACCGAGCCAGGCCAGCTAGCTATAATATCCCTTATTTTTAGTGATGCATCACACACAACTTGAACATTTATGGAAAAATATCCTTTTCTGCGGTGGAACATTTCAGCTGATGAGCCCCCAATGCTGTTGATCTTTACATGAGTGCAGTCCAGAGCTCCTGCCACACGTGGGAACCCATCAATGGTATAAAAATCTTCAGCTACTTTTCGGAGCTCGTTCCTTTCAGGCATATTGATATAGGTGGAGCTTAATGCAGCCATCTTGCGAGACACCTTTTGTACAATCCGGCAAACTGTAGAGCTGTTTATGTTCGTCAGATCAGCTAGTACCGTCTGGAAGGACCCCGTCGCGAAGAACCACAAACAGATTAGAAGCTGGGTAAGACCACAAATGGCCTTACTCCTCAGGGTCTGTGGCTCCAGATTGAGGCGGTCTCGAAGCTGCAGCACTGCCTCCTTTGAAATTCGGTAGCGCAACCGGAACTCTTCTCCATCATGTTTTTCGAATAAAGTTATTCTGTCTGGGATCTGGCGGCGGCGAGGAACATCTTCTGGATCAGACAGCGACGATAGGCTGGTCAACGACATATTCAGCAGCGAAAATAAAATTAAACACTACGTAAAATCGGTTTAATGGCCCGTCGTCGACCTATTAAAAATTATAACCTCTAAAATGTAATTTAATGAGCTCTGATGCGCTAAAGTCGCTTCGTGCAATACAAAATACCGTTAATGGGTGGTTTGACACTTCATTAGATAAGTTTGACATTTCCATAATTAACATTTAAAGGAGCTTTAAAATGCATCTTATTTTCTTTCCTGCAATGCTTTAATGAAACATTAGGATTTAAAATGGCATTAAAAAGATAAAAATCTTTCTTGCAAGTGAAACGTTTAAAAGAAATTCAAAGTTACAAATCCTATAAACAAACACAAAAGTTAAATCATCTGCGAAGAATTTTTACGCGACCAACGAAAGAACTATAAAGTTGGAAATAAAAAATATAGTTAAAAAACTTAAAAAACTAAATAATCCGACTGTAAAAACTGAAAAGCAGAAAACAAGCACCTGTTATATCAAACAAAACTTGGAAGCAGGCGGGGTTCATTTGAATATTAAATAATGAAATGAAAATAGAATGGACCCGCCTGCTTCCAAGTTATGTTTAATTTAAAAGGTGCTTGTTTTTTGCTTTTCAGCTTTTTCAGTCGGGTTTTTTTGTTTTTTAACTATTTTTTTATTATGAGGTACCTAAATAATACGTAAACGGTTTTTAAATAACGCAATGTAACGTCATTACCTGGAAGGTAGTTATTTCACTGATCCTTCCCTTGATCCTGAGGACAGGCTGTTCCTGTGGGTCGTTGACGGTGAAGAGGGGTGTCATCCATGTCCTCTCTATCCGGATCACGCTAGCTAGCTGGTCATTCAGGTACAACTCTACTTTTTCCGAAATTATCCAGCCTCCTGGTGGCCGACGGAACCGGAACACCTGCAAAAATAAGGTACGAAGCAAAGATTTAGAGAATCAATATAGCACAGTAACCTGTGTCGGTACCTGTGTTCACTTTACGTGTCAGTCGAGTATCCACAGTGATGTTATGAAAAGGGATGTGCGTTGTTTTAAAGCAAATAGTTTCATAGAATTTCGATTCACATAATTTTTTTCTCAAAATGTCATTTAATAGAATAATCGTCAATACGCATAATATTATACATTGAAGAAATTTTAATCAGCTATTTTTGTTTAAAAATAAAGTAAAATTCATAAAATAACAAATCAAATATTCTTTATCTTTACACTGTTTATTTTTTTACCAATAATAATATTTTATCGATTGGCAGTTTCTAAACATTTCAATTCATATTAATAAAACTATGAACTTCATAATCTCATTTTTTTATTGAAGAAACATATTAAATACTGAAATTTGTTGCAATTGTTTATTTTTGAAACACACTTGCAAACCTTTGAATATAATTTTATATTGACTATTTTATAATTGCTAAACCCTATTTACCGTAGCATTATTATTTGAAAGCGGTTTCTAACTGTCGCAGTGCCGTAATACCGCGACCAATCACGATGTAGCGCTTGGCCGGCCGCCCGCGCCGCCGCGGCACCGCTCGCTACGCTCGCTCGGTTCGCGCGTAGCTGGTCACCGTCACGGTAATATTATCATACAGTAGTCCACCTTAATACAAACGGACGAAGCGCCAACTCGATTTCAGAATGCGCTCAAGATTTAGACATTCGCAACTGTGCCGCAGAGACGAATGGACGGTATGTTGTTTTTCAACAACAACCGCGCGATTTTTTCACTAAAAATAAGTCAAGTAAGTACATTCTTCTTCTTTTTTTATGTATTTCCTTTTATCATTCATTATACATATATATTCCACAAAACTAAATGCATGGAAACACAAAGTAAATGTAATTAAAATACTGGAGGCGGGCAGTCCTATCGCATGTTAACATACCGCGCGGCTGTAGGTATCTATTTCAAAGATAAGGCCGAGTTACAATACTGTATGATAATGTTACCGTGTCACAGTTCTAACCTAACCTATTTATCATAGTCCAAAGTTAAAATATGTACCCATATTTATTTATGTGAGCTAGCCTATTGCTCAAAGTCACTGTCACCTACAAAACAGTTGGCAACTGTGCAGGTAAGTTGACTTTAGGGGAAGTGGACTTTTTGGGCACTGTAGATTTGTGGTCGTTTTAGAAAAGTGGACGAATTAATGGGAAATAGATATGTACCTACAGATAGTGGAACCTTGGTTAATGCCTTCTCAGCACACGTGTCGTGAGTACGTTCTAGCGCAGTATACTCCTCACCGTTCTCCCTGTGTTCTCCACGCCCTCAAAAATAAACGCTCTCTTGGCTCCACCTCGGAAGAAGGTGTCAGGCACATCCTCGTTCATGACGAACAGGACTTCATCCCCACTGAAGACAGTGTAATTGTTGCCATTATAGCCGGAACTGGTCTGGTGGACGTTGACGCTAGCCAGTTGCATTAGGCGCTCCAGACCTGGTACTGAAATTTAACAAAATTGAAGCATTTTAGAGGTGCATCAGTGATTTATACATAATATGTAGGTATAACATTAAGCCTGTAACGTGGAAGTGTAGGCAGGTACAAACCGAGCCCATTTGTTTAAGCACCATGTAATGAGTGACGAGCCTGTTGCAACACAGGGCACAAATCTAATAAAATGTTTGCTGAGAAAAACCAGGACTTCGTGCAAATGGTATATTCACCAAACAACATTGTGGCAACAACAGAACATTGAAACATAAAAGGGTTGAATGAAAGGCAATGGCATGTGGCTGAGATGAGAATGCTAAGACAAGGAGAATGATGAAACAAGGTGTGAAGTATGTTCTACAACATACCTTCTTACTCTGCTAGGACTAATCCTCTATGGCAATCGTTGCCATGGTAATATTCTTAGGAAATATAAAAACGTGTGTGTCAAACATATTTATTGAGATATTTTTAGATTAAAAGGTAATATAAAATGTTTCAGCTTTCATTTATATAACAAACGAAGTTCTCACATACTACGCTTCTTCAGAACTTCACATGGTAGCAGAGGTGAAATTGTAAGTACAAGTACCAAGTCGAAATGTCGAACATAAAAATCGATCCACTCACGAAGGATAATAATTACGACACTTGGGTAATTCAAGCCGGAGCCGTCCTAGTACGACATAAATTATTTAAATATGTTGAGAAAACCTTGACTGCAGATGCAAATGCGGATGAAAAAGAAAAGGATCGATTAGCGAAATCTGAGCTCATCCTTATTATCGCTCCGTCCGAGCTTAAACAAATTAAAAACTGCGGCACTGCAAAAGAAGTATGGGACAAATTAAAGAACACTTATGCCAGTAAGGGACCTGCGCGCAAAGCGACCCTACTTAAACAACTGATCCTAACTAAATTAGACAACCAAGATGTACGAGCACACTTGAACAAGTTTATGGACACAGTTGACAAGCTGGCTGATATGGACGTTACTAGTATAAACGAAGACTTGTTAACCATCATGATGTTATACAGTCTCTCCCCCGAATATGAGAACTTCAGAGTCGCAATTGAAACGCGTGACACTCTTCCTAAGCCAGATGAGCTTAAAACGAAAATACTTGAAGAGTTTGAAGCCCGTCATACCATAACATGACCAATGACGACGAACCTGGATCCTCATATCAAGAAGAAGCTTTATACGCGTCCTGTCAAATCTGCAAACGAAGAGGTAACATCTTCAAATACAAAACACACAAAATATGTACAAGCTGCTGGAAGTAAAATAATGGGAAAACGCAACAACAAAAACAAAATTCTACATCTCATCAAAACCACATTGCTACGCAGCAGTATCTTCTAACAAAAAATAAGAAACCTGAAGACAGCACTTGGATTGTGGACAGCGGTTGTACCTCACACATGACTTTCCAACGAAACCTGTTTAAGAACATTGAAAAAACATCCAGACAACTCAACTTCGCAACTGAAGACTACACTGCAGAGATTGGAGGGAAAGGTACAGTACACTTTTAGTACAAAAAATGGCAGCGGTGATGCATTCACACACCTGAAAGACACACTATATGTACCTTGCCTATGCACCAATCTACTATCTGTCAGCAAAATAACGGACGCTGGATGTACAGTTCTATTTACAAAAAATAAGGCGATAATAAACAACCCAAAGGCTAACATTATTCTCACTGCCTACAAAGAAAACGGTCTCTATTATCTAAAACCTAGGAAGCATGAGTGCTACAACCTGACCACTGATGATGATGAAACACTTCCCACCACCACAAAAACTGAATCATCTAACATCGAAGATTGTCATAAGAAATTGGGGCACATGAACCCTATAGACTTGAAATTAGCACTTCAGAATCAAAACATAATTGGCTTGCATTTTAATCCTAAAGAAACATTACCGGAATGTGAAGGGTGCATTCAAGCGAAAATGCATCGAGTACCAGCTCCTCGCGAGAAAACAACTCAAAGAACGACAGAACGCTTACAAATTGTTCACTCTGACGTTTGTGGACCTATCCGAACGCCCACAATAAGCGGAAATAAGTACTTCGTCACATTTATCGACGATTACTCCCGTTATAGTCGAGTTTACCTGCTGAAATGCAAGAGCGAAGTCTTAGAAAAATTCAAAGAGTTCAAAGAGTTAGCAGAAACGTACACGGGGAACAAACTCAAGGTGCTACAATCCGATAATGGCACCGAATATATCAACAGGGACTTCGACGCTTATCTGAAACGCTGTGGGATACAAAGAAGACTTAGTGCCCCGCACACAGCTCACCAAAATGGATTAGCAGAGAGGAAAAATCGTACCCTAGTTGAAAAAGCAAGAGCCCTTTTTTTTTTTTTTTTGGTGGGTGTAAAATCATCGAATAACCCCTCCCGCTCTTGGGCAGAGCGAAAGGGAGTGTCAGACTTCTACTGACTAAAAACCACCCATGTTCCTTCTTCGCCCTCTATGTCGAGGCCGCGATAACCAGAGGACTACCCGCGGCCCCGACAGGCGTCGGCCCTTTCGGGCCCCCCCATGTTGCTGACATCTCTTTGAGGCGCGCGTGGAACACGAACGCCACGTCGACACGGCCTGTTTTCGTCGTGAGACGGACGGACGGCGAGTTAGCCCATCACTCACCGTCCACAGGCTCGCGTCTACGGTGGCCGGAGGTCATCGCGGGACCCCCGACGCCCGGAGCGCCTCCCGCGGCGGCTGGGACGAGAGGTTCTCTCCCTCTCGCGTTCCGCCACCTCCTTCGCTAGCATCACTGCTTCGCAGAAGGAGGCGACGGCGTCCCACTCCTCCTCGCCCCGGACCATGGCTTGCACCAGGGCCGGGCGCGAGAGGTCGCCGCCGCCGATCGCCGCTACGAGAACACGGCGGGGCTCCGCCCAAGCGGGGCACACCTCCACTGTGTGCTCCACCGTGTCCTCACAATGGTGGCATCCGGGCGTTTCCTCCCGCCTGATTCGGTGCAGGTACCTCCCGAAACAACCGTGTCAGATGGAAGGTGAGGGCGCCGTGGCGCCTTTTAAGCCACTCCTCAAAGAGGGAACTTACCGCCACTATCGTGGCGTGCCCTGCAAAGCAAGAGCCCTAATAATTGACGCAAACGCGCCACTAAAGTGCTGGGGAGAAGCAATCATGACAGCGAACTACTTGTCTAACAGGAACTTAAACAGTGCAATAGAACACAAAACACCATTTAAACTATGGGTTGGTAGAAAACCTATCATTCACCATGTATAATATATTTGGCTCTAAAACTTTTGTTCTCATCAAAGGCACTAATGGTCACAAATTTGCACCAAATGCTATTTCTGGCATGTATGTTGGCTACTCTGAAACATCAAAAGCATTCAAGATTCTTCTACCATCCAAAAACAAAGTGGTAATATCGAAGGATATCCGTGTGATGAAATCCATGTTTTTACGACAACACAAACAAAAACAACATCACCGATATTTTGAACAATGACAGTTTCTTCGAATCTCCAGAACCTTCAAAACCGTCAAGACTACCACGTAAGCAAGTAACAATACAGCTTGACGACAATGAAGATGGAGACATCACACCACTAAATGACATTGGTGACACGGAAGACGAAGATCTTGATGATACGTTGCAACCAAACTCGGTCAACAGCACTGAAGATGTTCAACAATCGGAACCACAAAACTTTAATGAAAGTGAGTACGAATCTCTTTCCGGTTCCTACAACTTTGTCGATGATAACGAACCTTCTGATCTAACTGATATAGAAGATTAAAATGAAACAATTGATCCACATGTTTCAACTTCAACTCCTACTCGAACTGAGACAGGTCTACCATCGCAGCTCCAAAAAGGTATGACGATTTTATTTTGGCTGCAGCTGAAGAAGTCGAAAATCTTCAAAAACCGAAGGAACCTGAAACTTTCAAAGAGGCTATGGAATCCCCAGACAGTGAAAAATGGCAAGAAGCAATGAAAAGTGAAATACCCAAAGGACGTAAAGCCCTACCATGCAAATGGGTATTTAAATTAAAAATGAACCTCGATGGTTCCGTCGAGAGGTACAAGGCCAGAATGGTAATCAAAGGCCATATTCCCAGATACCTGGAGTGGACTACGACAGAACGTTCAGCCCAGTGGTTCGTCTGAGCACTGTACGTTCAATGCTTGCTGTCGCTACTCGTGAAAACCTGAAACTGACACAGTTTGACGTGACGACCGCTTTCCTAAACGGTAAAGTTAAGGAAGAACTATATATGAAACAGCCCGAAGGTTATCGTGACGAGTTGACGAGTCGAGTTTGTAAATTAAAACGCAGCCTTTATGGATTGAAGCAAGCGCCACGCTGCTGGAATCACTGCATAGTAGAGTTTTTACTGAAAACTGGATTCAAGCAGAGTGAAGCGGATCCATGCCTATTCGTGCGAACCAAAGGTCAATCAAAGGTCGCTATAGCTCTTTACGTGGACGATGGACTTGTAGCGCACAGCTCAACGACAGCAGGTGACGAGTTTTTGAAGGAACTAAAAGCTAGATTCAAAATAACGGCCAAACCTGCGTCTTACTTCCTCGGAATGGAAATAAACGTGCAATAAGATTCCATATCTCTATGCCAAAAGAAAAAAATCCTAGAAAAATATGGAATGTCTCAGTGCAAGTCAGCACCATCACCCATGATCACAGATAATGATGCGGAAGCGGATGAAAACATGATGTCGAATTTTCCTTATGGCAAGCCGTAGGCGCTTTGGCCTATCTGTCTGTAGGTACGAGGCCTGATATTTCCTACGCTGTTGGAGTCGCCTCAAGACATCTAGAAGCTTCTACAAAGGATGATGTGATGCTAGTTAAGCGCATCTTCAGATATCTGAAAGGGACCCAAGGGCTTAATATTTACGAAAAAGTCAACGCCGCATTTGGTCTGCTACAGCGATGCAGATCACGGAGGTGACCAGTCAACTGGGCGATCGACTTCTGGTGTGGTATGCCTATTCTCTGGCGCAGCTATAAGCTGGAGAAGGCAAAAGCAAACTACATTTTCCATTTCATCAACGGAGGCTGAAGTTATAGCGGCGAGTGAAGCGGCTCAAGAAATACTATGGCTGAATCAATTGTTGAGCGATCTAACAAAAACAGAAAAGCCAGTCCTAAACATAGACAACAAGTCGGCAGTGACCTTAGCGCACAATGCAAAATACGAATACCACAAGCGCACCAAACTTATAAAAATAAAACACTTCTTTGTAAGAGAATGTGTAAGCAATGAAGAGTTCAGTGTCAAACAAGTTCCTGGCGAAGTCCAACTCGCTGACTTATTTACCAAGCAGCTATTGGAGCCCAGACTAAAGGAGTTAAGTTCCAGAATGGGACTTAAGAATTTAACCAAAAATTCTTAAAACTTTCGAGGGTGTGAAGTATGTTCTACAACATACCTTCTTACTCTGCTAGGACTAATCCTCTATGGCAATCGTTGCCATGGTAATATTCTTAGGAAATATAAAAACGTGTGTGTCAAACATATTTATTGTACTAAGATATTATTATATTAAAAGGTAATATAAAATGCTTCAGCTTTCATTTATATAACAAACGAAGTTCTCACATACTACGCTTCTTCAGAACTTCACTCAAGGAATGAGTGCAGAAGAGGAAGTTTGATAGTGGCGCCGCGCCCGGTCACTGAAAAGTTTTGTGTACCTATAGACATGTGATGCGGATAGGGTTGCCATCCATCCGGGTTGCGACTTTACAAAGGCTATATTAGAGTGAAAGTGCAAACTGAACTGGCTTAACTTTTGTTTGACAAAATTTTAACGAAACCCCAATCTATTCTAGTACAGAAATTGACCGAAATCGCGTAGACTTTGTTAGATCAATTCATTCTAACATTCCAGCGACAAATGCTATTCAATTTGATACCGATATTTACTGACTTTAGCTTCAATAATAGGTGGATAGTTACATGGAAATTGTTATTACTTTAATATCACAATAATTAAATTACTTATTCGTTTATATTAACGACGAATTAACAAACGAACTTTTACTAGGAAGAAACACACTACACCCTTGTTGCGAGTACAAATCAAAATAAAATATTTTTTCTCGCTTACCTCTAATGTAAAGAACAAAACGCAGATAATATTTTTTCAAATTTACGTTTTTTTAAATTGGATAATAATCATTATAACAGGTAGGTACATATTTGAATCTTGAAGATTAAAATACTACGGGTTAAATGTCAACGTTCAAAATATCGAAAATTAGATAGTAAATAACTATTGATAAATCAATCATATTCCAATCTTTCAACGTTTTTTCATTTGAGTGAATATGTTTAGTACCTAAAGTACTTACTGGTTACTTACTAACTTACTTACAGGTTTTATCCGTGCATTTTCTTTACAAATATCAAGGCAAAAATCTAATTCATTTGAGTAAATTTTTTCACCGAGATGGATTATGTATTGTCGAGAAATATTCAACAAAAGCCCATCTATTAGAGTCTGACTCGTGACTCAAATAGTACCAAATAGCCTTTTTAAATCCGCGTCCAGGTTTCCCCGGATTTGTCTTAGTTTAGATTGCATCCGTCCGGGGAGCGTCCTTGCGGGACTTCATTTGTAGTCCGGGTTTAATTTAGTCTTGAAACGCGCGCGACACACGCACTATGCACAATGCACATGCAGTGTAATAAGATTCTGTTTCGTTTTTGTAACTGTTTTTTACTCTGACTATATTTCAAAATCCTGTTGACTTTTCCGGGTTCTGCAGGGCTATTGCGTATCTTTTAACTAACAGTGGCTAACATATACTGCCTATCAATTACTGTCAAATAATTCCATTTTGTACTAAACCATAACCAATTTGACAGTTAATCCATAGACAATATGATAGCCACTGTCATTTCAAAGATACGCAATAGCCCTGCCTGCCTATAAAATCTGGGGTTTTCACGCGTCTTGTCCTGCAGGGCTATTGCGTATCTTTTACATGACAGTGGCTAACCTATAGTGCCTATCAATTACTGTCAAATGGTTCCATTTTGTACTAAACCATAACCAATTTGACAAATAATCCATAGACAATATGATAGCCACTGTCATTTAAAAGATACGCAATAGCCCTGCTGGTTGCCAAATTTTTGAGATGGCAACCCTAGATGCGGAGGAATGAGAAAAATGAAGGGACGAAAATATTGTATGAATGTAGATGGCTATAATAAAGAAAAGAAAAAAAGAAGAAGAATATTAGAAGACTATCAAAGAACCGATCAAAGGACGATAGAAGATGATATGGCTAATAAAAAACCCGACTGAAAAAACTGAAAAATCAAAAACAATCATATTTTAAATTAAACAAAGCTTGGAAGCAGGCATCATCATCCATTCTATTTTCATTTCATAATTTAATATTCAAATGAACCCCGCCTGCTTCCAAGTTATGTTTAATTTAAAATATGCTTGTTTTTGATTTTTCAGTTTTTTCAGTTGGGTTTTTTTGTTTTTAACTCCTTTTTTATTTCCAACTTTTTTTTTTTTTTTTTTTTTATTAGCCTGCTCTGTCCCACTCCAGGGCAAAGGCCTCCCTCCACTCTTTCCACTTCTCTCGAACCCGCGCGTCCTCCTTCCAGTTTTGACGGAACCGATCCAGTTCATCCCGCCATCTCCTTCGTGGCCTGCCACGACCCCGTCTCACTGTGTCAGGGCACCAGTTTCCTGCTATTTTGGCCCACAGATTTTCCGGCATGCGGCAGACATGTCCTGCCCAGTCCCATTTGAGTTGAGCAGCCTTTTGGGCCACGTCAGCTATTTTTGTTTTGGAACGCAGCACTGTGTTTTGAACACGATCCGTTAATTTAACACCTAGTATACTGCGCTCCATTGCTCGTTGGCAAACCTTGAGTTTGGACTTCTGGATGTTTGTCAAAGACCAAGTCTGTGCACCATAGGTTAAGACGGGAAGAATACACATGTCCATAAGTTTCCTTTTCAGAGTTATAGGCAACTGACCTTTAAACAGCTCTTTCATGGACCAGTAGCTCTTCCAGGCGTTTTCAGTTCGTCTTGCGACTTCTTTGTCTTGCCTAGCCTGGAAAGAGACTACTTGGCCCAAGTACAGGTATTCCTGGACATGTTGTATTGTTTCCCCGTCAGCTTTTATTATGTTAGGTGTTCCGTTGGACATAACTTTGGTCTTCGACATATTCATCTTCAGTCCAACCTCAAGGCTTGTATCGCTTAGGTCTTGAAGCATAAGCTGAAGTTCTGTGGCTGAAGAAGCAAAGAGAACAATGTCGTCGGCGAAACGTAGATTTGATAATCTCGTCTCGCCGAGAACAATGCCTCTTTCCCTCCAATTGGCTGCCAACTTCCTGAATATTTCTTCGAGAGTACTGGTGAACAGTTTAGGAGATAGCGGGTCACCCTGTTTAACTCCTTTCTCTATTTTAAATTTTGGACCTGTAGTTTCTAATTTTATTGCGGCTGTACTATTGTTGTATATGTTGCGTAGCAAATGTATGTAAGTGGGGTCAATGTTTTGATTGCTCAAGGCGTTAAAAATGGCTGAATGTGAAATGCTGTCGAAGGCTTTTGAGTAGTCTACAAAAGCTAGGTGTAGTGGTAGTTTATATTCTACATGTTTTTCTATGATTTGGTTGACTGTATGTAGATGATCTGTTGTAGAAAGGCCAGGGCGAAAACCTGCCTGTTCAGGAGGTTGGTGTTTATCTAATTCACCGGATATACGATTTTCTATTATTTTTATGAAGGTTTTATAAATGTGTGATATGAGACTGATGGGCCTGTAATTATTAATGTCTGACTTATCACCCTTCTTGTGGAGTAAAATGATATTTGAGTGACAAAAATCTTTAGGAAAGTTACCAGACTGTAATATGTTGTTAAAGAGTTTGGTGATATAGCGGAGGAGGATAGGTTCGCCTATTTTCAAAGACTCTGTGCTGATGCCGTCTTCGCCGCATGATTTATTGTTTTTCATCCTGGTGAGTGCTACATGGACTTCGTACCCAGTTATGGGTGGTATACTATCAGGACAGCAATAGTCGGGTATTGAGGGTGGTCGAGTGTCGTCGGAGTAAAGGGATTTATAAAAATTCGTACAGATATCTAATATTTTTGATCTATTCATTTGTTTGTTACCGTTATCGTCTTTTAAATGTGTGATCCATGATTTATGATTTGAAATGCCTTGTTTTGCTATTTTCAGGGAGCAGTTATTATCTAGAGCATCCTGTACCAGTCTATTATTGTAATTTCTAATATCTGTTCTTATACTACGTTTTACTTCTTTATCTTTAAGTCTGTACTGTAAATCTCTCTTTGCACATAATTTCTGCCTTTCTTCTATTAATTTTACAGTTTCGTTTGATAGTCTTCGGACGTCGAGTCCGCCTACTTGGTATTTGTTCATATCATGAAAGGCATCGTTTTATAGTCTCGCGACGTCGCGCGCGCCCTCAGCGACGAGGTGAACGTTTAACGAAACACGCTACGATCGCGCGTTGTGCACGCGTCGCGGACAAGAAACTCGGCGACAGGACGCATCGCAACCCTCACTGGTACTGGTGATATCGTCACCGACCGAAGAGTCGCGAGCGCGCGTGTTCTCACACGTCCGCCGCGTTTCTTTTGTACGTCCGCACGCGTACACGCGCAATGTGCATACTTCACGTAACTCATCGAGCGCGACACGAGTCGTTCGACAAAATGTATTTCATACAAAACGTATTTTAATCGTTATATATTTGAACGGACAACGCGAAACGTCGTCTGCGAGCATACGCGCGCTTCAAACATTCCGTCGCAGAACCGTCAGATGCGTGATTAAACGCAATGTGGCATTTGTATTTTATACAGCCGGCCCTCAGACAGGAGTGGTCCTGGATGTGTCTCCACGGACCGCAATGTGCGTTCGAAATGTCGATGTTCCAACTTTTTAGTTATTTTAAAAATTCGCAGATGATTTAACTTTTGTGTTTGTTTATAGAATTTGTGACTTTGCATTTATTTGAAACATATAAGTGTCATATATTTTTGTAATCTCCTTTTAAAACCCTTCATTTTGATACCCTACTCGATGGTAATGGAAAAAAAATGTTTTTTGAAATCCGCGTTATGGCCCCCCAAATCAGCAAATTTATTTGTTTTTTAATTTTAATCTAGTCAGTGACACTCGCGCCATCTAGACGAATTTAACGACGTATATTTTATTCAAATCCCTTCATCCGTTTAGGAGTTATGAGGGAACAAAGAAACGGACATACATACATACATACACGCCGAACACATAACCCTCCTTTTGGGCTTCGCCGCAGTCGGGTAAAAAGGAGGTTGATTGGGATAAGGTATGACGAACTTCGTGTTTGTGCTATTTATAAGGTACAAGGTCATTTATGTGTATGTACTTCACTCACCTTCAGTGGCTTGAGCAGGCAATGCAGCAGCCATTGTTTACAAACAAACAATTCTAGAATCAACTCACAACTACTGATACGAGTATCTATATTGCTATCAACAAACTAAAACACACTTCATTCTTATTTATAGCGTAGCAACATTCGCAAAAACACTGTGTTGATTTATAGTCACAAAACAGAACAGTTATTTTTCTACAATTTGTTTTGACGATGTTAACGACGACTTTGAAACACGAATCAATAGGGGTCAATTAAAACGAGGGGAGGTGAAAACAACGCGAATTAAGTTCGGACACGCGAGTACAGTAGTGTATTAATATTTTATGAGCGGAACACGCGTCTGTTCCATCCAAGGCCAGACGCCAGACTGGCGCCTATCTACCTAAACTCGATGGAGAATTCGAGACAAGTATAAAACGTCACTCAGTAGTGTAATATAGTGTTCAAAATTATTAAACTACTGTAGCCATTCTAATTTTTATATAATTTGCAGATGGACATCAAACCGGTTTCCTTGCATATGTAACCATAATATGTTCTTGTGCTCGTCAGCTCGTCACCTTGGGTGTGACCGATTTAGCCGCAATGGGATGTCTGGGCTCCGGGGGGACGACTGTTATCAAATTCTTGTTACCAACCACGCGAGTGCAACTTTGTAGCGATACGCGTTTGCTTGTAAAGGTTTCCTCAACCAACTACCTACTAAGGAGGGCTCGTTTACGGAGACGCGGTGCGTCGCGCCGCGCGACGCCCCGCGTCTCCGTAAACGAGCCCTAAGAGTTGCCATGGCACGTGGGCTATGGTTTAATTTCCATTCTTACAAATGTTTCGAATATACGCCCAGCCTTTGATAAGTAAAGAATTAATTTTTTCTTTCAAACCTACATGTAATCTTTTTGTTGGGTAGGAATGTTTGTGGGGAGTTGGGGACATAATATCACAACTAAATCGGGAAAAATAAAAAACATGCTTAATTTCGGAAGTTGGTGCCAAAAAAAGTCGATGTGTTTGTGAATAAAAAAAGTAGTTAAAAACTAAAAAACCCGACTGAAAAGACTGAAAAGCAAATAACAAGCACATTTTAAATTAAACAAAACTTGGAAGCAGGCGTGGTCCATTCTATTTTCATTTCATAATTTAATATTCAAATGAACCCCGCCTGCTTCCAAATATTTGTTTAATTTAAAATGTGCTTGTTATTTGCTTTTCAGTCTTTTCAGTCGGGTTTTTTAACTAAATTTGTGGTTGGTAAATGGTACTACAGTAACACAGTACAGAAGGTACTACACCAACATATTAATAATAATAATAATAATAATATTCCACAACTATCACACAACGCCATCTAGTCCCAAGCTAAGCAGAGCTTGTGTTATGGTTATGGGTACTAGACAACTGATAAACATACTTATATATTTCTAAATACATACATATTATAGATAAATTACACCCAGACACAGAACAAATGATCGTGCTCATCACACAAACATTTGTCCTGGGTGGGAATCGAACCCACGACCTCCGGCATAGCAGTTAGGGTCACTAACCACTAGACCAACAGGCCAGTCAATATTACAAAAAGTGCGGCTAGAAACACCCAAGAACAACTGTCGGGTAGACTAACCTTTTCTGTGAGGGATCTTGTTTGTCATAAATATTTGTTCTTTCTTCTTCTTTCTTCATATCCCTATTGATAATGGGTGTAAAAATAACTTAACCGAAAGGCACTTGTTTTCCACGTGACTTCAATAGAGTCAAAGTTCCAACTTTCACAAGGTTTTTTTATATAATATATGTATATGTATACCTCCACGAACTTCGTACTTCTCAAAGCATCCATAAAACACCGTTCACCCCTTGATCAATATCTACGTTTTTTACTTTCGTCGACTTTTTTGGATCCCGGATCTGAGAAAGGCATTGGAGGAGTCAAAGCAACGTATCGTAATTACCTGGAAGATGGCAATTTCACTGATTTTTCCCTTGATCCTAAGGACCCGGTGTTTCTGTGGGTCGTTGATGGTGAATATGGGTGTCATAAAGGTTCGTTCCATGCGGATCACGCTTGCCAGCTGGTCATTCAGGTACAGCTCTACTTTTTCCGAAAGAATAAAGCCTCCAGGCGGCCGACGGAACCGGAACACCTGCAAATTTAGGGAGGAATATAAATAACCCTGAAATTTACAGTGACAACCTAGACTTGAGATTTGCACCTGGTATGATCTGTCTAGCAATCGAGTATACTCAGTGATGTAAAAATGCGGATCTGAAAGTATCGAAGGATATACTCGTATTCTTTGATACTTTTAGGCCAGAAAAACAATTCACACACAGTCAGTTCCCAAACAATTCAAGTAGAATAATAGAGTATTTGGTATATTAATAGAATATTTATGAGTCTTCTTAGTCGATACACTCTTGCCAGAGTGGTCGTGGTTGCGCAGACGAGGTCCAAGGCGAGATGTTTTTTGGGTCGTTGACTTCCCCGAGGACTGCTCTTTCAGCAATGTGCTTCCATTTTTGCCTCCACTTGACCCTGAACTACCAGTCTCTCCATCGAGTTTTAATTTCTAGCAGAGATGCAACGAATAGTGATTTGGCCGAATACCGAATATTGGGCGGGTGATTCAGTACAATTGACGTCGACGCTAACAAGTAACGACACGTTTTATGCGGTGCGTGCGGCGGTGACGGGGCGGGAAGTATTTGGCTCAGTAGCCGGCAAATCGTGTTACAACGTGCAGTGTTTTAAATGTTTGTTTTTGTCTAAAATTTGTTTGTTTTTTGTGTGAAAAGAAAAGCGCAATCGTCTCTTACCAACAAATGCCGAAAAACTTGTCTTTATTCACCACAACTTGCCTTTACTTAATTTTAATTATTAAAAATACAGATGTTGTATTCTTGTTTTCGCAATTAATGATTGTTGGATAATTAAGTGTTTCGATTAAATTGCTTTTTTTTATTTCCTTTTATAAGATACTAGCTCACCCACGCAACTTCGTCTGCGTCACAATAATATATAGCTTACAACCTTCCTCGATAGATCGACTATCCAACATAGTAATATTTTTTCAATTAGTTTTCTAATGTGAAAAAAATTTCAAAGTCGTCAGAGTAATTTTGAGTTGAATCGTAACAAACAAAAATCAAATCTTTCCTCTCTATAATATTAGTTTAGATAACCTTAGAATATATTATTAAAGTGAGAACTACTATAGGTACATATCATCATCATCAGCCTTATACAGTGTGATTCTTTATAATGTGCACATATCGAAATGAGGGAATCTATGCTTAATTTTATCGATGGAAAAAATATTTAAAAAAATCTAAATATTTTTTAATATTTTTTATGGAATTTTCAAAAATGTTGTCCGCTGTTGTGACCCCAATGTAAACAAAACGGTGTAACTTTTAAACTAAATTATCTATCGCGATGAAACAATTTTATGTAAAAAGTTATGAAAAAAAAAAGTTTTTTTGATCAAAAAACGTGTTTATTTTCAATTGAGGGTAGTTTTTTTCCACAATTTTCATTTTACGAGGACGCCTAATTGCTTCCAATCATTATGGAGTTTGTTTCATCGCTATAGATAATTTAGTTTAAAAGTTACACCGTTTTGTTTACACTGGGGTCACAGTAGCAGACAAAATTTTTAAAAATTCCATATAAAATATGAAAAAATATTTAGATTTTTTTTAATAATTTTTCCGTCGGTAAAATTAAGCATAGATTCCCCCATTTCGATATGTGCACATTATAAAGAATCACACTGTATTGGCCTGACTCCCTACAGTGGGAACTGTAGCGAGTCAGGCCTTCTCTCTAGGAGAGGGATGGGCTATAATTCACCACGCGGGCCCAGTGCGCATTGGTAGATGTCACATATCTTCGAATTTTTGGTTCTAAGATATGCCGGTTTCTTCACGATGTTTTCCTTCGCCGTTTTAAGAGCAGTGGCACGTGATGAAATAAATTACACAAAGTAATGCGCCTGCCTGGGTTCGAACCCACAGCCAACTGTTCGTAAGTCGGGGCCGCCACCACTGGGCCACCACTGCTCACAAAAGAATATACAATAACACCTTGTAAATATTATGGTGCAATAAATATTTTGAATTTGAATTTCCCGGAGGCCAGAATCTCCTCGTATCTACATTGGGACGCGAGGGCCGGCGCAGTGGACCGTGTAATTATTTTGTCGCGCGGACATTTTTACATTGCGATATCTTCTAAGATATTTGTTTAAACTATATAGAGTTAAAGGACAAATATTCTATAGTAAATTTCCGTTCTAACAAACTCATTTATTTAGATATAGATTAATACCATATGGCGTAAATAAGCTTTGCAAAAAATAACTCTATTGAACCTAACATTTCAATGGTAAGAATGGTTACAATCTTAATAGATAGATATATGCTGCTGTCGCGGACTTTTTTGTAGAACTTTTAAAGAGGAACATTTAATTTTAATACATCACATTTGCATAACTTAAACCATTTTCGCAGCGCACGCAACGGAAGCTCTTTTAATAAGGAATATCGTTTCCTGTTTATTATTTTTCATTTATGCTCCACTCCTTTTGGTTGTAGCGAAACGTTATACAAATATAGCCTAAAGCCTTCCTCGATAAATGGACTATCCAACACAAAAAGAATTATTCAATTCCAACCGGTACATCCAAACAAACAAACAAACTCTTCAGCTTTATAATATTAGTATAGATTTGCTACTTTTTTATGTATTCGGCCGAATACTACTTACTATTCGGCCGAATACCGAATACTGAAAAAAACTGGCCGAATAGGCCGAATACCGAATAGTTGCCGAATATTCGTTGCATCTCTAATTTCTAGAAGGTAGTTCTGAATAGAACTACTCTAACATGGCTAAAGTGTGTGAGACGGTAAAATTCACGTAAAATTACGTTTGCATGACATAGAGCCGGTCAATTAACCAAACGAACTTCGACTAATGAAATGAAACTCGTGTGATGCAATAGGTGAATTTACACGGGTAGACCCAACAGAGAATATTAAAAAAAAATACACACTTATCCGACTTCTCAAAAGAAGGAGGTTCTCAAATCGGTTGTGTTATTGTTTGGTACCTCAGAACTCTAGGAAATGAGGTGTCTCATGAGATGATGAGAAACAGAGTAGTTAGAAGACATGCTGATTGCTACGCCGCGCGCCGATCCCAAATAAATTGATTTACGAGCAAGACTGCAAGAGAATGATGATGGTACCTCAGAACTGTGTCATTTATTAACCGATTTCAAAATTTATGTTATGAAAGTATATGCTTCCCAATTGATAACATAAAAATTTCATCTAAATCGGTTTAGTATTTTTTATGTGTGTTACCTTGTAACTCCGTTTCTTTTTAATTCTTGTTTTATATGAAAGGATTATCATTTCATCATTTTTTTCGCACTTATCCCAATTCATTTGGGGTCGGCGCAGCATGTCTTCTATAAAAAGAAAAAAATGAAAGGATATACTTTCCAATTGGTCCTATAAAAATTTCATCAAAATCAGTTAAGTAGTTTGATTTCTACCACGTTCATTGCCACATCGCGCAACGTCGCGTCCAGCACTAAAGGCGTGGCGTTAAGGTGGAAGCTCACATCTGGCCCGCGAAATTCTAATTTTCTTACGTTTTTGGCAATTTGCAGGCCAGTGCTTGGTTGTATGTTTATGAAAATTTGATTTGCGACTGTAAGACGTATGAAGTTACCGAATTATAACCATCAAAATTATCAATACAACCCTCCAAGTTCATTTTCATGTCAAGATTGATTTTTGCATGTAAAAGTCATTCTTTAGTAATTTAGTCGTCGTTCTTTAGTAGTTAGTAATTTTGATGGTTATAATTCGGTAACTTCATACGTCTTACAGTCGCAAATCAAATTTTCATAATTGACTTAGTTAATTTGTCAATTGAGCGCACTATTGAGTTGTCTTGCGTTGAACTCGAGCGATACATAGTAATTTGTGTTTATAGACCCCCTTCTGGGGACTTTACTCATTTCGAATCAGTAATGGAGGATTCACTTAATAAGTTAAAATCAAGTAATAAATCTATAATTTTATGTGGAGATTTTAATGTTAATATTTTAGATGTTACTCCATTAAGTATCAGATTTCTCAATTTGTTTAGATCATTTAATTTAGTTAACCTGTTTTTTGAACCAACAAGGATCACGGCTTCTTCATCAACTTGCCTTGATAATATGTTTAGTGATTGTGTTGCCGAGGACAAATTAGTGTTAAGTGACTTATCATCTGACCACTGTGGCTTAATAGCTAGCTTCCCTATGTTATTGCTATGTTATGTTATGTTAACAAAAGCCGCGCAAAATAGAATGCAGGCCTTATACAGCTAGTCGTTGCAATAAATTCAAAAATAATGTAGCACTTAAAGTAACGCCGTCAATAGTAGAGCACGAGACTCCTAATGAAATTTATAAAGCCCTTTTTGATGTTGTGCAAAATGAATACCAGTCTATTTTTAAGTCTAAAACGATTAACATTAAGGGACCTTCTGTGGGCTTCAACCAATGGGCTACACCAGGTATTTACAAAAGTCGAGCCCGATTGTACGAGTTGTATGGTCTTAAACAATACAGGTTTGATACAACTTTTCTAGAGTATGTTAAAAATTATTCCAAATTATTTAAAAAGATTTGTATTATTGCAAAATCAAAATTCTTAAGCGAGACTATTAAAAATTCTAATAATAAAGTTAAAGCCACTTGGAAAATCATTAACAATGAAACGGGTAAATCTGTTAAACAAGATAATCACCTCGAGATCATGGTGGGTAACAAATTAGTTAGTGAAGCAGCCGACGTAGCCGAGGCTTTTAATGAGTATTTTGCCAGCATACCTATAGCGACGACTCGTTCCCTGAGTTCGTCGCCGTCTAAAGCCGAAGATCTTTTGCATAGCAGCGTGTCTAAATGTGGTAAAGTATTTAGTTTCGAACATGTAACGCCTCGTGATGTAGTTAACGTTTTTAATTCACTTAAGTCTAAAAACACAGGTGATTACTGGGGCATTTCTATTAAACTTTTAAGTAACATAATCGACATTGTAGCCCCCTGTCTTGCCGTTACTTTCAATAAATGCGTCGATTTGGGGACTTTCCCTGACCTTATGAAGAGCAGTAAAGTCATCCCTCTATTTAAATCAGGCAGTAAAAACGATATCGGTAACTTTAGACCAATTTCTATTTTACCTGCTTTTAGCAAAATTTTTGAAAAATTTATTCTCAAACAGTTGTTATTACATTTTAATTTAAATAATCTCCTTCATAATGATCAATATGGCTTTACAAAGGGTCGTTCGACTACGGATGCAGGTGTTGCTTTGTTGAAGCACATATTTGACGCATGGGAGAACGCGCAAAATGCAATCGGTGTTTTCTGCGATCTCTCTAAAGCTTTTGATTGCGTACATCACGACACGCTTTTACGGAAACTGCGTTATTACGGTGTTCAAAATGAGGCCCTAAATGTGATAGATTCGTATTTGCAAAATAGATTCCAATGTGTAGACGTAAATGGCGCGAAATCTTCCGGGCTACCGGTTCGGCTAGGTGTACCTCAAGGTTCAATACTGGGTCCGTTTTTATTCTTGGTTTATATTAATGATCTACCATACTATTTAAAGGGTTTTTGTGACGTTGTACTATTTGCAGATGATACCTCTCTTATCTTTAAAGTAGATAGGAATAGACACGAATTTGACGACGTAAACAGCACGCTATCAATGGTCACGGATTGGTTCACAATAAACAACCTTGTTCTTAATGCCAAGAAAACTAAAATAGTTAAGTTCGCTTTACCCAATGTTAGAAATCTAGGTCCCAATATTATCCTCGCCAATCAGGAGCTGGAAACTGCCGACTCTGCTGTATTTCTGGGCATAACAGTAGATCCAAAATTACAATGGGGTTTACATATATCAAGCCTAGCGGGAAGGCTAAGTTCAGCCGCATACGCCGTCAGAAAAGTAAGACAATTCACTGACGTTGATACAGCACGGTTAGTCTACTTCAGTTATTTTCACAGCGTTATGTCATACGGTATTCTGCTGTGGGGCAAAGCTGCTGATATTCAAAATATATTTGTTCTGCAGAAGCGAGCGGTTCGTGCAATTTATCAGCTGGGTGCCCGAGTTTCTCTTAGAGATTTTTTTAAGGAGATTGGTATCCTCACTGTTGCTTCTCAGTTCATCTTTGCCAACATTTTATATATTAAACAAAATATCCACCTGTACACTAAAAACAGTGATATTCACAACTTTAACACTAGAAATAAGCATAAACTACGCGCTCCTTTTCACCGGCTTCACAAAGTTCATAATTCATTCGTCGGGCTTGGTATAACATTTTATAACAAACTGCCATCTTCTTTTCTAGACTTGCCATTTAATGCGTTTAAAGCCAAAGTAAAATCTAATCTTTGTTTAAAAGCGTACTATTCCATTAACGACTACTTACATGATAAGAACAGTTGGTCGCTGAGTTGAACACAAGACAATGTTTGTTATTTATTTATGTTCTTTCTCCAAGATTAGTTTACTGATATGTTATGTCTTTTTTTTATTATTATTATATACTTTTTTATACTTGCCTTACTATTGTATCGAGTCTGGTTCTTCTAACCAACCTAACAGACAGATGTGTGCTGGGGAGTTTGTTCCGCCACTTCTTCTTTCCAGCAAAAACACTAGGAAGTGTCGAAGGGGGGGCGTTTAGGGGGACTGTCTCTTGTAAAGTAAGTAAGTAAAGTAAATTTTGACGTTCGAAAAGTGCTGATTATCAGCCTAGTTTGAATAAATGAGTTTTGATTTTGATTTTGATTATTCAATGTTTAAGATATTTTTGCTAAATAAATTCAACTTTCTTTCTTTCATGTCTGTTCCCGAGATTTGTAAGGCAAGACAGAATTACAGATTGATGGAACCAAGGTTAGTAAAGCCCGTTCTACAGCGCACGTATGTCTGCTCACCTTTCGCCCTGTGTTCTCCACGCCGTCAAAGATAAATGATCTGTTGGCTCCTCCTCGGAAGAAGGTGTCAGGCACATCCTCGTTCATGGTAAACAGGACTTCATCCCCACTGAAGACAGTGTAATTGTTGCCATTGTAGCCGGAACTGGTCTGGTGGACTTTAACGGTATCCAGATGCATTAGGCGCTCCAGACCCGGAACTAAAATTAAACAGTAGTACATAAATATACGTAATATGTAGATTGTAGGTATAACAGTGTAGGGGTACCTACAGCACATATATTCAAGCGCCATGTAATGAATGAATGACGGGTCTGTTGCAATGCAACACAGGGCACAAATCGAATGAAAATATTGCTAAGAAATTCCCGGAAGATAAATCCAGTAACACTTAGCGACACACAGGACATCTTGCAAATGATAACATGATTGCACTCAGAATTGGGCTTTTGAATTTAAAATAAAAACGATTTTTAAAACTTTTTAATAGTATTTTAAAGCTTGAACTCAAATTGTGTAAAAAGTCCATGCGAAAAACTTAAATTTTATTTTCACTGAATAGTTCTCCAATTAATTTTGTTAAAAGAACCACGTGACTTCGACCGCGCCACGACGGTTGTGACGTCATATTGTTAAAGCAATTTCACGCTATAGTTTGACCAATACCGCTGTACAGCGCCTTAGGTAAGCGTGCGGCGAGACGGGGACGCCGTCAACGCTAATGGCGGTCGCTAGTGTTATTTGTTCCGGGCTGTCTATGTCAGAAGCACATGAGATAAATATTCAAAGATGGGTCGTGCATTATCTCGTGATGTTAAGACCGTGATTTTTAAGGAGGCCGAATATTTTCAGAAAAAAAAAGCAGACAAAGACAGTTTTGAATTTAAAAGTGATGCAAATATTGCCAATATCGTTGCGGAGGCTACGGGGTACAGTGGAAAACCGTGAGAAATGTGATGAGAGCGGGTAATTCATCAATTGAAAATATAAGCCGATTAATTTTTCAATCACCAAAAAAATCCAAAGTTATAAAGAAAAAACATGTTATGGACGATTTAGACTTAGGAGTTTTCAAAAGAAAAATTCATCAGTTTTACGAATTCGAAAAAAAAATACCAAGTGTCCGTAAGTTACTATCAAGTCTGAGACAAATTAGCATGTTGAATTGTGGACGAGAATTTTTAAGAACACTTTTACACAAAATGGGCTACCGTTTTCGAAAATGCAAATCTTGACATCTCCTTTTAGAGCAGCCTAATATCACAGTATGACAGAAGAAGTACCTTACACAAATCAGAAATTACAGAACGCATAACGTAGCTAATATGAGAAAGCTAAGGGAAATGAATGTAGATGACCATAAGAGTAGAGGACGATCAAACAAACGATGGATAGGCTGTGTGAAGGATGAAATAGATAAAAAACAGGTGACTGCTGAAGTGACAAATAAATGAATAATAATGAGTAAGTATGGAAAAAGAAGAGGTCGGCGCAGCATGCTCAAAACATTGGGATACGGCAGAAGAATGATGAACTTCGTGATTGTGCTATTTATATGGTACAGTCACCTGCCAAATTGCATCGAAACCCTAATGTGTATTTTCCTGTGAGTGTTTATAGTCGATAACTATGTAGTTTACGCTAGGTGGCGTCATTTCTCGCTTCACACGATTTTAGTTCTTAATTGCTCATGCATTTTTGTAGGTGACTGTACAAGGTAATTCCTGTGTGCTTTACTCACCCTCACCGGCATTCGAAGGCAGAGCAGCAGCCATTTCTTACAAACAAAAAAATCTAGAATAAACTCACAAAGTCACAACTACTAGTCAATAGTGCTATCAAAAAACTAAAAGACACTTCATTCTTATTTACAGCGTAGCAACATTCGCAGAATCACTGGACTGATACACCAAAATTAAAACAACATGGTTGAACGCGCAATTTGTGATGATATTAATTTTGAAACAAACCAATAGGGGTCAATTAAAACGACTTTGTGACAAAACAACGCGAATAATTTCGAAGACGCGAGTAATAATAGTTTTTGAGCGGAACGCGCGTCTGCTCCGTCCAAGGCCAGATGCCTAACTGGCGCCTATTTACCTAAATTCTCTTCAAGACTTCAGTATAAAACCTCACTCGGTACTTTAGTGTCCAAAAATATTAAATTAGTAGACACAATAAGATTTAGGTACCACATAATTTGTAGGTCCCAATATGTGGCCACCAAACCAGTTGCCATGCATTTTGTTAAAGCCAACACTGATGTGCCTTAGCCGCATAACAAAACATCAACATTCGAGTAATATATGTATATCTATTACAATAGAAAATAGTAATTATACAGAGTGAGTTTATTGTGCGCGCATTATGAAGGTCAAGTGCACTAACGCAAACTTATCATTTCAGTTTCAACTATTAACTAGGTTCAAGGTTGCTTTCGACGATTCTAATTTGGATCTTGAATGATGCGATAACTGTATTTGAACATGACGTCATATCAAATCGAAAAGTAATATGGAATGAGTCTAACTGCTGTACTCAGATAGATTAAATTATTACTTAAGCCGTCACTTAGTAAATATTTAACATACTTTTGTAAAGCTCTCTGAGTACGGCAGTAAGTGCCGTACTTAAGTAATCCTTAAACGTCTCTCAATGCGGCAGTTAATAAGTTTACTGTATGAGGCTCAACTGAGCTTCTTATTATATTATGTAAACCTTATATCAGCAATTAAGATACAACGTTCTTGTGCTCGTTAGCTCCTCATCTTGGGTGCGACCATGGTATTCAGCCCCACTGGACTGGGCTGTCTGGGCTCCGGGACGATGGTTACCAACCACGCGAGTCTCGTGCAACTTTGTAGCGACACGCGTTTTGCTTGAAAGGCAGCATGGCACATGGTTATGTGGTTCCCATTTTCCTCCTTTCCTTACAAATGTTGCGAATAAACGCTAAGTCCAGCAGATTTAATGTTTGATTTGATTCAGACATCATCACCATCATCATCATCAGCCATAAGGCGTCAACTGCTGGACAAAAGCTTCCCCCATAGAACGCCATAAAGAACGGCAGCCTGCCGTTTGCATCCACTGGTTGCCCGCGACTGTCACGATGTCGTCGGTCCACCTGGTGGGAGGCCTACCAACGCTGCGTCTTCCGGTCCGTGGTCGCCACTCAAGAACCTTTCTTCGCCATCGGTTGTCGGTTTTTCGAGCGATGTGGCCTGCCCATTACCACTTTTTTTTTTGGCGGGTGGAAAATCATCAAATAACCCCTCCCACTCTTGGGCAGAGCGAAAGGGAGTGCCAGACTTCTATTTACTAAAAACCACCCATGTTCCTTCTTAGCCCTTTATGTCGAGGCCGCGGTAATTGCAGTTGCATTGTGCTCTCGTACTATAATCGGATCGACATAGTGGCGTTTCTATACAAACACTTTAGCATTTCGATATACCTATAGTCAATTCAGACATTTACGATAAGAATTTGTGTTGTTTGGACATAATCAATCTTTACCAGGTCATCGGGTTACCTAGTGAGAGGACTTCCAACGCAACGTCTTCCGGTTCGCGGTCGCCACTCCAGAACTTTTCGGCTCCTCCGGCCATTCGTTCAGCGAGCAACTTGCCCTGTCCACTGCTACTTAAGTATGGCAATTCTTGTAGAAAGGCAGTCCGTCCATGTAAAATACTGGTATTCAGCTGAATCCGTTTAAACTAAAAACCGGCACCAAAAAAATTGCTAAGAGCACAAGTAGATTATGGCTCATGTTCCATAAGTAGAAGCAACTAATTTGTTTGCTGATAGGTAATTTTCTCCTCAGTTTTGAAGGGGTTCAATCAAAATTAATGCATTTATATCAAGTAGGCCAGTAACAGGCGTTTATGAATAAATGTCGAAAACAATACAATAGAAAAAAAGAACTACAGTTCCAGTCACAAAGTATAAAAACTATATGAATGTACTGTAGTTGCCCATTCTAAACCGTAGTAGATCTCTATGGAGAAGAACCAGCAATACTCCGTGGAACTTATAATATTATGTACAAATAGCTGAACGGGATTGTGATCGGTTTTCCCTCCTTTCTTTGCCTTTATTCAAATTTAAAAATCTTTATTTCTAACACATAGGTAAAAGACTACACGGTGTTTTCAAAAGTAGTTATGTATCACTATATGCTGCCTTGCAAGACATAATGTAACAAATACTCGTATTTAACAAATTTTCTTTGGAAAATTAGACTTATGAACCAAATAAAACTAAGAATTTAAGTCTTAATTATATTTTTGTAAAATTCTTATTAAATGTAAACATTACAAAGAGTTTCAAAGTTGAACGAATAAAATCATTTTGTATACTATAAATAGAGAATATTAGCGCTTTATCTAGGTTACGCATTTAGAAAAAAAATATCTACTTAAATCAATTGCACGACTTAAGTTCCTAAACTCAAATCTAGATGGTAATGTTAATTATTTTCTAGATAATTATATAGGTACCACGTTTTATACGTGCATGGTCGTGTCGGGGCTATTTTAAAGTATTGATAATTTCTTTCGTTTTATATACTCGGTACCTCTCTTACTATCTTGCGGGGTGTGCCATATAGTGCCTGTGCCATCTTGGAACTTGTAGAACGGTGTCCTTCTCGCACAGTCTGCACAAACTAAATGATAACATTTGGAAAAAGTGGTGTGTGCGGTGGGATTCGAACTCGAGGACAATCTGTTTCGAGGCGACGAGTGTAGCGGGTTAAACCGATACGCCACCGCTGCGTGATCTCCGAACGGCGAAATTTTGTGCTACTATCTACGGTCATAACATTGTTTGCATCGCGTCATATCTATATTGTCGTGTTTGTGAATAATTGTGCAACTTCAATATGTTAATTTATTTATTATTTATTTATTTAAGCAGGTAATGCCACGATCACCGAACAAAAGTCAGTCGAGTCCAGCAAGGGCTATTGCGTATCTTTTAAATCACAGTGGCTATCATATTGTCTATGGATTAACTGTCAAATTGGTTATGGTTTAGTACAAAATGGAACCATTTGACAGTAATTGAAAGGCACTATAGGTTAGCCACTGTCATTTAAAAGATACGCAATAGCCCTGCAGATCTGCATGCGGGACAAGATTCCGGTGCCATTGCTAATGTCACGCAAAGAAAAAGGAAACAACCTAATTGCGAGCTTACGCTGGCTATTGCTGATCTATCTTCCGAGTTTAGAAAAACTATAGATGACCTGCGTGCTGACATAAATGGCCAGTTCTCGAACATTAATGTGAGTATTGGTAAATTGAGAGATGAATTCAATACTTTATCTACCACTTCTTCACTAATTCAAACCAAACTGAAGGAACTGCTAACAGAATATTCTACGGCAAAATTAGAAATATCGAGTCTTAGCGCAAAACATGATGATCTGTCCCAGGTAGTGACAGAGCTCCAGTCGTCAGTGAATTTTAACTCTGCAAACTGCATCGACAGTGCGAAGCGTATTGCTGAGCTGGAGATGAGTATCAAGAGCTGTGCGGTGACGTCGGTGGCTCTGCTAGAAAGCAAAATAGATGTACTGGAACAGCAGACGAGGAAGTGTAACATTGAGCTGGGGAACATTCCTGAAAAACGAGGTGAAAATCTGATATCTGTGCTGGAGTCGATTGCGACAGCAATTAATATGCCGCTAACAAAAAATGATGTGGTTGCGATTCACCGTGTTCCTCATGCACACACCCAAAATAATCGTCCTAAGAACATCATAGTTAAATTTGCGTCCCGCCTGCTTCGAGATAATCTACAAAGTGCGTTCCGTCTATCCAAGGGACTGACATCCGATCGCATCGGCCTTTCCGGAACACCTTGTCGCGTCTATATAAATGAGCACTTAACACTCCGAAATAAGGATTTATTTCGCAAATGCCGTGAAGCAGCCAAAGCTAATCAATTTAGATACGTATGGATCAGTAATGCGACCGTCTTGGTCAAAGAAGCGGATGATTCAGCCACTTTTGCCATTCGTACGGAGGCCGACATATCTAGCAAAATCGCACCAAAAAACCATCCCTAGAAAATTACACTTTCCTTATATAGAATATTAAGTGCTTCGAAATCATTTTCTGTTATTAGTATTAATCTAATTAAGCTTTCTCTTGCAGGTTTATCTTTTGTTTGTGTTATTTGTCTCTTACGTAATTATGTAAAAGTGTCATTGTTAATAAGGTACAATATGTCGTATGCTAAAAAAAAATGGTCTACTAATTATTTTACGGTGCTCCTGCCGATCTTTAAACTGTTGCTGTACAAATATGTCTTTGCCTTATTTTTCTCTACAGGCGCCAAACTGAACGTAACGTTTTTCATTGCTCTGTATAAAGGGTGTCGTTGTTGCATAATTTTACCAATATTGCTTTTATTTAATACTACTGAATTGCCTCGTTTTATTAATGGCTAATAATCATATTTCTATATATTACCAGAACTGCCGAGGGATCAGGACAAAACTGAATGCATTGTATTTGAACATTCTGACAAATAATTACGACGTTATTATTTTCACCGAGACCTGGCTGACACCTGAAATCTCAGATAACGAATTTATTGATCAACGTTACCTTGTATTTAGATGTGATCGTGACCGTATTGCTACTCAAAAAAAAGACTGGTGGTGTCCTAATAGCTGTCTCTCGAGGATTAAAACCATCTTGCCTTGAATTATCGCCCCCTTTAACTCTGCCTGAGCATAAAATAGTTAAAATCCCTTCCCGCCGTGATAATTATAATTTAATATGTGCTACGTACATACCACCGAACGCTGCGGAAGAAATATACATCCACTTTCTTAATACTCTCTCGGCTCTGTGTGATGATCCGCGTGTCGACAATATTATATTAACAGGCGACTTCAACATGCCCCAAGTCAACTGGGTTAAAGTAACTTCATTTATGGAATGTGCTACGAATACTCCCTCTAATGTAACTCGTCAACTCTTAAACTTTTGCTCACAGCTTAATCTTAAACAATATAATCATTTAACCAATTGTAATGGTCGTATTTTAGATTTGTTTTTCAGTGATGCACATTCTGTAACGTTTATATCTGATGACCCTCTCCTGCCAATCGATACTTATCATCCAGCCTTTTACGTCCACGTACCTTTTGTACATTCACCGGGCAATTCTAATTTCAAAATTCCAAATATGTTAAATTATTACAAAGCTGACTACGGCGAGATAAATAAAGATATTAGTAATGTGGACTGGAGTAATTTACTTGAAGGCTTGATGCCTGAGGAGGCTGTGTCTACTTTCTATGGAAAAATCTTAGAAATAATTAGATCACATACGCCCACGTGCAAGCAGAGAAACCATAATTTTCCTGTCTGGTTCACACGTTCACTCATCCGAACTTTTAAAAATAAAACTTGTGCCTGGGTAAAGTGGAAGAAATGTGGCAACATAAGTGACTATGAAAAGTTTTCTGTTACTAGAGCAAAGTTCAAGAGGGATGTCGATAGATGCTATAAAACATACATGACGTCAGTTGATGATAATATTGCCACCAATATCAAGGCTTTTTGGACATACATCTCCAACCGTAAAACATCAAGTAGAATTCCTAGTACGATACACTATAAGCAAAGTTCAGCCAGTGATACAACTACAGCGTGTAATTTATTTTCTTCCTTTTTCCATTCTGTGTACGAGCCTTCCACATTTAACGCCGATTCATGTGTACCTCCTCCTGCGAATGCCGATCATGATACAAATCTGTCTAAATTGTACTTCCCCGTAGAAAATATACGTAGAGAACTAAAAATGTTAGACTCGACTAAAGGACCTGGTCCGGATGGTATTCCTGCGTTATTTCTAAAAAAACCTACAGTACAATTATGCTATCCCTTATTTATACTATTTAACAAATGTATTTCGTGTGGAGTCTTTCCGGATATATGGAAACGCGCAAATATCGTGCCAGTACACAAAAGTGGTGCCAAAAATAATGTAGAGATGTATCGTCCAATTTCCATATTATCAGCATTGTCTAAACTATTTGAAAGGCTTGTTCATGCTGAGATTTATCCAGTTATTCGTCATATTCTAGTAAAAGAGCAACATGGCTTCGTCAAGGACAGGTCCTGTATTAGCAACCTTTTGAGAGTATTGTAATCGCAGCTTTTTGAGAGTATTGATAACAGACAACAAACAGATGCGGTGTACACTGATTTCCAAAAGGCATTTGATAAAGTGGATCATAGATTGCTGCTTAATAAAATCGCGTACAATGGCATCAGAGGGGATCTTTTGCGCTGGTTTATCTCCTATGTAACCAATAGGAAACAAAAGGTTGTGATCAATGGTTTCGAGTCTAGCTGTATCCAAGTTACATCAGGAGTTCCTCAAGGCTCAATTTTGGACCTTTGTTATTTATACTGTTCATAAACGACATAAAACATTGCTTTCAAAATTCAAAATTTCTCTTATACGCTGACGATTTAAAAGTTTTTAAACCAATCTCAAATGAACAAGACTGTATAAAATTTCAACGCGATCTTGATCGATTCTCAGACTATTGCTCTTACAATAAATTGCACCTTAGCTTGCCTAAGTGCCACAGTATAACGTTCACTAAAAAGAAAAATATCATACATTTCAATTATCGACTAGCTAATAGTGTTATTAATAAAGTTAGCAATCTTCGTGATCTTGGTGTGCAGCTAGACTCGAAACTTCATCTTGATATACATGTCGAAAGTATTGTTAATTAGGCATATCAGATGTATGGCTTTGTAATGAGAACATCTAGAGATTTTCATCGACCATCCACCTTCTTGCACCTATATACGAGTAGTTAGGCCGCAATTAGAATACGCAGTACCAATTTTAAATCCTTACTATGCGAAATATATAGAGATTATTGAATTAGTCCAACGTAAGTACCTTCGTACTATGCAGTTTAGATGCTTTCGGAAAAAAAAAACACCAATCAAATCGCTGCTTAAAAAATACGATATGCTTACTTTACAGTCAAGGCGCGTCCTCCTTGAGACAATGACATTATTTAGTATATGCCGTAATAAGTTTGATTGCCCTGACTTGGTGTCTGGTTTGTGTTACCTGGTGCCTCAAACAGTGCATGGACGGGAGGTACGAACCAGGCGACTGTTCGCCACAAGCTTTTGTAGATCCAATGCTGGTGTGCGCTCACCGCTATACCGTATGGTCGACACATACAATTCGCGTTTTGATGCAATAGACATATTGTTCCTGAACAAATATAAATTTAAAAATGATGTGATTGCCGCTTTAAGGGATCAACAGTAGGCTCCATATTACACAATATGGATATTACTTTTTATATGGACCTGTATGATACATCACGTATAAAATTATGGTTGTTCTTCTAGTTTGTCTCATCTTTTATAAAATATTGTTTTTCTTTATATTTCTTTTAATTTATTTTTCTTTGAGGTAGCCCTGCTACAGTTTACGTTTGTTAACAGTTTGTTTTTTATTATATAAGTAACATAGTAATCTGTGGAAAATTTTGTGGGTAGTTTTAATTGTTCATTTTAATTTTAAGAAGTTTTAAGTTTGTGTATACTTAATATACTACTGTTTGTTTTCCCAAATTAAATAAATAAATAAATACAGCGTCTTGTAGATAATTTTAATAATTATGTTGTATTTGAATTCTATTTAATTTTATGTGACTCTTCTAATATAGGTAATTTAAATTGATTGGATTGGTCTATTATGATACCTGAAATAAATGTTTTTTTTTATTTAATAAATGAATTAACAATGAAGTCTTTTCTTTTGCGTGATATCTAAATTATTACTTCTAATCAATTTATTATGTCGATTTGAGATTCGATAGCTGAGACTTCAGAAATAGACCATTTAAGTTCGCAAAGATCATACTACATATAATTCATTCTTTTTGGCATTTATATTTTACAATTTATTTATTCGTCATGCAGGTTGAAATGTAGTAGACCTTAAAAATCTGCTATTGAATACATTTTTAGTGTAGCTATTTCACTTTTGTACGAAACAACTATTTTTAGGGATCCGTAACGGAAAACCGGCTAAAAACAGGTCCCTATTACTATTACTAAGACTTCGCGGCCTGTCCGCCCGTTCGTCTGTCTGTCACCAGGCTGTATCTCAAGTATCACAGTAGCTGGACAGTTGAACTTTTAAATTTTCAACAACAAATATTAAAAACAAAATAAAATAAATATTCAAGGGGCAGCCCCTCCTAATAATGTATTTTATTTGTACAACAAACGCGATTTTTTTTTTCTAAATATCAATAATGGCAACAAGTAGGCACTTGAAATATTCACAAAATTATTTTTTAATTAATAATATGTAATGAAATTAAAATAAAATAAATACACACACATGACAGCAACATGATTTTTATGCCGTTTTTATAGATAACTAGCTGTTGCCAGCGGCTTTGCCCGCTACAACTCGAGAATTATCCCACGGGAAGATTAAATCGGAACAAAAACTATATGATATGTTAATCCAGGTAATAAACTACCTGTGTACCAAGTTTTATCCAAATCCGTTCAGCAGTTTTTGCGTGAAAGAGTAACAAACATACACACTCACAAACTTTCGCCTTTATAATATTGGTGTGAAGTGTGATGCTATGAAACCCTTCATGAGCGAGTCCGACTCGCAATTGGCCGGTTTTTTAACTAACTTCAAAAAGGAGGAGGTTTCTCATACAAAAAGCGCTTAAACGTGCTACAAATATATTTTTGTAGCCTAAGTACCTACTCTGTCCCACTGCTGAACAAAGTTCTTTTACAATTTGCCTTCTCCGCCCACTCCGTTTAGAATACATTTGTAAACAAATAAATAATATTTAATTGTTGTGCGACGGCGCTCCTCCCGCGCCACTTGCTCTAGAATCTGAAGTCCTGGAAAAAAACAATCTCACATGAATATCATCTTGTACTAGTGAGACGGGACTTAAGCCAGCTTTTGACTTTGGGATGTAAAATACATATATATTACATCTTGCTTGAGCTTTATATTACATTCCGCGTTTGAGATGTAATATACATTATAGTACAGTGTGAACGGTCTCGTACAACGACGAGCGATAAAATATTATATCTCAAGATTTAGGCTGAACTCCCACGTCAGACTTTCTGTAGGTGACCGATTTAAATTTGTTCGTAAAAAATGGGTGACCTATTTTTTTTCTGGTCAGAAATAACGAACAAATTTAAATCGGCCCGGAAAAAGTCTGGCGTGAGCGGGAGCGCGTAATACAGGGTGTAAATTAACCCTTCACACATTCGTCAACCAAGCATTCTGTACATCAAACTAAGTACCCCTACGCAAAAATTTTTGCTGGGAAACGACTTTCTTTTTTTGGGTCAAAAATCTCATTTTACGGGTAAACTCGATGTAGCAATCTTAAAACATTGTGCTAGCGGATGTTTTGAATAGTAAAAGGGTCATGGATGTAATTTAAGTAAATTTATAACCTGAAAAACTAGTATTTACAAAAACAGCTGTGCAAAATTTGGAACTTTGACCCCCAATATTTCCGGAACTAGGGGGTTCCGAGGTATGGTCTAGAACAAAAAAAAATATAGCAGTGGTGGGGAGAAGAAGTACCTTTCGTTTGCGTTAAGGGTACGTTTACACCCTTTATAGTATATCCCGTAGTCAAAAGCCGGCTTCAATCAGCTGTACTCTAAGTAAATCCACCACAATGCATTCCGCATTGTGGTGGATTTAGGGTTTTCATCAGAAATGTCTCAGTACTACTACTGAGAAGTTACTGAGTCCGTGGCTGCCCACAGAGTCTGGATTTAAGCCCGGTTAATTACAATAGGGTCGCCCCCTATTACATGAAGAAATGTGGCTGTACTTTTAGGTACATATGGTACATACGGTATGCCTAACTCTTTGTATATTACAGGCGTGACACTACAAGTCTTTGTATATTAGGGGATCGGACAAAAGAAACTAATTAGACACACATTGATTAGAAACTAATTAACACATATTTTTTCTTTTTTCACATAAACAAAACATGAAGACGATACAGTGCTTCGAAAACTCGTGAACTCCTCGAAAACGTCACATGTCAGCACATTTTTTACCTACAAATGACGTCACAGCACAACAAAATCCTCTCATGATCTTTGACGCGTTTCATCTTCGTCAATTTTTATTAATTTGATAAAACAAAAAACACGTATCCAATATTTTTCGATAATCTAACTGACGGATTAGAATCATATTTTTTGACTCAGTCCGATCACCTATTGTGATGTTATGTAATGTGTGAATGCATTGCGTAATTAGCTATAAAAAAGGGTATGGTTCAAGAACGAATTAAGAAAATAAACAAAATTCGTTGCAAAAAAGCATTATCAGTCTACTCGTATCGCATACAGAAATAATTCTGTCGTGATAGTTATTGAGCTAGGGTTCCCAGATCTAACAGACATCATGTTGAGCTAGAATGTCCGGTTAAAATAAGAAAATCTGGCTACAAACTTACAATATGAACGCATGCGACGATAACAGCTAGCTTGTATTGCAAGGCGAGGTCAGCAGGGAAGTTGATAAGAAAATGATCGTTGCTGGGAAAAAACTTCTGCATCCACCCGGGCCTTTGTATGCTGCCTATGGGAACCTTGGCGCTTGTCTGTAGCTGTAATAAGCAAGTTATAATAATTATAATAACTATTTTGATCAACAAAGGATCATAATAGATACAGTACGAACCCTGGGGACTTCAGGAATGTTCACCGTTTTCGTGTATTTGTGAAGAAACAGTGTGCTTGCGACATGGTGAACGTATTTCGTACGTCGCACTATGTTATATTATAGGTGCAAGCCTGACCTTCAGCAGTCAGTATAGCCGAGGTCTAGCCCGTCTCACCGGGTAATCATTTAGATAAGTGGTAAGACAAATACGGTAGTTAACAAAAAATCTAATGAGTCCGTCAGATAGATTTCCAAAAAATATTGGACACGTATTTTTTCTTTTTTCACGTAAACAAACAATGAAGACGATACAGTGCTTTGAAAACTCGTGTGACGTCATTTTCTGAGACATAATAACATGAGAGAAATGTATGACATTCTCTAGCGGTGAGTGACGTCACAACCCTCCACTCAAATCTTTGACGCGTTGTATCTTTGTCAATTTTTATTGTTTTGGTAAAACAAAAAATACACGTATCCAAAAATTTTTCGATAATCTAACAGACAGACTAATTCGATTTTTTTATTTAGAATCATATTTTTTTAAATCAGTAAACATTCCTATTACATTACAAACCGAACGAACGTATTGTAAAATACAATTAGGTGTTATTATTAATCTGCAGGAACAAAAAGTAGAGTATTCTGTTCAGGGATCAAGATGTCTGTCTATCTTGAGGGAGCTGAGTTCCTCCATGGGGCTCAAAATCCTAGCCTTAACTCCTGAACGAAACAAAGGATTAAACTCAAAATGAACGCTAACCCTTGGACAATTCGTTTTGTTCAGGATTAATAAAACGCCGATGACAACATAAGACACTGCTTTATCCCCTTGATGAATAAATCGACGTATTTCTTTACCTATTTCGGCACCAGGTCGCGGATATGAGAAAGACGTATGAGGAAACCGAACTTACCTCAAAGGTACTAGTGTTAGAGATCCTCCCCTTGAGCCTGATGACCGGCTGATGGAGTGGGTCGTTGATGTTGAAGATGGGCGTCATGAAGGTTTTCTCCATGCAGATCACACTGGCCAGCTGGTCTTCTATGTACAATTCTACTGCATCCGAAATAAAACGACGATGAAACCAGAAAAGCTGAAAATATAATATACCGGTTGAAAAGGAAAATTAAATTCATTGAATAGCAGAAGCCCATCGATTAATCTCACGAACTTCAACTTATGATGATACAAAAGTGTAAAACCTTATTGTTAATTAAGTCTCCGTTAGGTCTGACATTACGTACAATGCCACACTGGAAACATTGAGAACATAGAATGGAATTTTATGATGTTATGTGCCTCAATGCTGCAATTTTGCAAGATTCGTCGAACCCATGCATCCATATCCTTATTTATGGGTCCTTTTAATTCAGGAATCTCAAAAATATTATACTGTTCTTGAAGCCAGTTTAAATTTCTTGCTTCCAAAATACAGACTCATGCCTCATCTTCAGTTTTGATTCTAAGTGCTTTCAAGTAGCAATTGCTTTCCAATTGATTTTCCACAGGATTTACACAAGCTTTTCGGTTACTGACTTCTAATTTATGGATTTTTGAAGCAAGACATAACCACAGATAATAGAACCCACAGCGTAATATACCTACTACTCACCGTTCTCCCTGTGTTCTCCACGCCATCAAAGAGAAACGCTCTCTTGACTCCACCTCGGAAGGTACCAGGTACATCCTCGTGCATAGTGAACAGCACATCACCCTTACTGAGGATATTGTATCTGTTGCCAGTGTTGCCATTGTAGCCAGACTTGGTCTGGTGGACGATGACAGTAGCTTCCTGTATCAGACGCTTCAGACCTGGAACTGAAAGTGAAATTATTGTAGCTGTTTATGGTTTCGTCAGCGCGTTATACTTATGAATAAATAATATTTCAATGGTAAGTTTCTAATTTACATATTAAAGATACTACAACACAATATTCTTAGATTTAAGTTATCTTGCTCGACGAAGTCCCAGAGAAACGATTTAACTGTCTTGGATCCCGCAACGTTTATCAGAAAATATATAATATAATAATAAATCAGCAGCAGTCAGAACAGAACAAGGCCAATAGGCACACAGGGACGTATACAACTGGGATAAGTCCAATTGCCTAGCACCACGGATATTATTGTCATTAATATTACTGGGTCCTAACAGGGTCATGTGCTCACTAGTTTTAAGCCTAGTGTGTTACTATGCTGTCTACATTGTGCAATAAATCAATAAATAAATAAATAAATAACCAAACACCAACTCCAGTGATAGGTTAACCGGGCACACACTATTAATCCAGATTAAGGATGGTTACTAAGAAATTCAGAATGGAAAAACGCAATGAGGAAAGAATTGTATAGGAATGTGGAAGGGGGCTACCCTAGTACATCCCTTTCCTTTTTGTTATTCCTTTTTGTTGACTGTCTGACTCTTCGGTGACTCCTCTCCCTCTCCACGGAGCGGAAGTGAGTGTCAGACTTTAAATAACTAAACACCACCCATGTTCTTAGCCCTTAGTATCCGTCTATCCGTGGCCACGGTATCTCTTTCGAACAACCCGCAGTCCTGGTAGGCGTCGGCCCTTGCAGCCCTTGAGATGTCAACAACACTGCAGGGGTCCCTTTGCAATGTTGCTGACATCTCTTCGACGCGTGCGTAGAAAACGAACGCGCCCTCGACTCGGCCAATCGTTGTTATAAGATGGATGGACGGCGGACTAGCCATCACGTGGCCCCCGACGCCTGTGGCGGCTGGGACGAGAGGTTCTCTCCCTTTCTCGTCCGCCACCTCCTTCGGTAGCATGACTGCTTCGCAGCAGGAGATGACGGCGTAACATTTCCTCTCGCCGGATCATAGCTTGAACTAGGGCCGGACTTGAGAGATCGCCGCTACGAGAACACGGAGTAATTTGACTTTGAATTAAATCATTGATGTGTACTACACTCACCCATGGGTGGAGCGGATGGAACAGCAGCCATATTGTTTACACAAGGACTGCCTACGCAAAAGTCCTGTCGAAAAACTGAAAGACACAGTATTCTTATTTACAGACACAGGCGCAAAAACACATTCTGCTGATTAGACGTCACAAAAATAATTATTGGTAAAACTTAATTTATTAATCTTGTTCACACAAGATGATAGTAACTTTTTATCACGAATAAGTAGGGGTCAAAAACTTTGCGATTACGCGAAAAGTCCCGAACTGAACGGCGGGCAACACGACTTTACACGACTGTTCTTTCAAAGGCCAGACGACTGACTGAAGACTATCATCTAACAAAAATATGATGTCGACTTTATTACAAAACGTAACCGATAGGGTCCAAAGTTAGCAGCTAGGCAATAGTAAATTTGCTTCAGTTTCGTAACCCACGCGGCTCTTATATCCATGCCTTTCGGCGAAACAAACTGACATGTTTAAAAGATGTAGTGATAAAAATTTAAAAGAGTATCCTTAGATGGTTTGGTCATGTGGAGAGGATGAGTGAAAGTGGATTAACAAAGTAGCAATGCCGGGAAAAGACGCCCTGGAAAGACATACACTGAGCTTATTTCTTCAGAAAGGACGGCTGCGTGGTATTCGCAACCAGCGTGCGTGTATCGCCAGATGCATGAGCAGCTGACTTTCTGTGGTTTCTGCCTACCTTATGGGTAAATGGCGTGACTTTATGTATGTGTTTAAACTTGAAAGTAGCTGGACTGCATTTAAAAAAAAGAAACAATTTGAGTAGGTACCTATTGCTAATCTACATAATTATAGTTAGTTGATGTTCTTAATTATAAAGATCAAAGTGTATCATAACAAAATTATCTTTGTGTATATTTTGCCAAATTACATAGCTGTCGGTCTTGGCTTTTTATATTTATTGTTGCTCTGTAAGCGTTGGGTCCGTAACTTAAATTCGAGAGTCATATACTCGTTATGTTCGATTAATGGCCAGTCGACTGAACGATTGTTATAATACGCTACTGTGACTGAACGATTCATTGAATATTTATTAATCGACGGACTGCTCTTTCTAATCAACATTTTAGCCATAAGACGTCCACTACTGGACATAGGCTCCCCCAGGTGTCGCCACATTGACCAGCCCCGTGCGTCTCGCATCCAGCGGGTCCTCGCAACCTTCACCAGGTCATCGATCCACCTAGTGGGAGGCCGCGCTACGCAACGTCTTCCACAGTCTAAGTTACGGACCCGTAAGCGTTATCGTATTATTATACCCAGTTACAGGGTTTGGGCAGATCAATAGGCAGTGGTTCCACGTAAAGTACTGGTACTCAGCTGCGTCCGGTTAGACTGGAAGCCCACCCCATCATAATTAGTAAAAGTATAGGGAGATGATGAATAACAAAACTGTAGTTAAAAAACTAAAAACCCGACTGAAAAAACTGAAAAGCAAAAATCAAGCACATTTTAAATTAAACAAAACTTGGAAGCAGGCTGATGAAAATCGAATGGTCCCCCATTCGATTTTCATTTCATAATTTAATATTCAAATGAACCCCGCAAAACCTATGAACCAACACAAAAGTTAAATCATCTTTAACCTTTTGTGCTTGTTTTGTGACTTTGAATTTCTTTTAAACATATAAGTGTCATATATTTTTTTTATAATCTCCTTTTAAAACCCTTCATGTTGATACGATACTCGATGGTAATGGCCCCCAAAATCCGCAAACTTCTTTGTTTTACGACGTATATTTTATTCAAATCCCTTCATCCGTTTAGGAGTTATGAGGTAACAAAGAAAAGGACATAAACTCTTTTGCAAAAAAAACGGCTGAAAAAAAAACTGATTACGATATTTTAAAACTTTTTGGATATTTTCTGCAAATTAAACAATTTAATCTTTTTTTTTTACATTAAATACCACTTTTTGATATGAGTGATAAAGCGATAAGGGCCGGTAAAATTATAGCCCTACTTGAAGAAGGTTGTTCGCAAACTTACGTGTCTCAGCGGCTAAATGTGAGTCGTTCAACTGTCCAGAGGACTTGGCAACGGTATCAAGTCAAGAAACCGGTTCGGTCAAAAGAAGACCCGGTTCTGGAAGAAAACGATGCACAGAACCAAGAGATGACCGTTTTTTGGTGAGTCAGGCGTTCTTCAGGTCCACACTTGACGCCTTACGATTGTAAGGCGTCAAGTGTGGACCTGAAGAAGAGCCTTGAAGAAGTAAGAGGAGTAGAAGTTAGCTTATGGACGGTCAGGAGGAGGCTTTTGGCTGCCAATATCAGGAGTTACCACCCAGCTCGGGGCCCTAAATTACTCTGTGAGCACCGTGTTGCTCGACTTCAGTTTGCTCGGAACTGTGCTTCATGGACTCTGGAGGACTGGAATAAAGTATTGTTTTCTGATGAAGCTAGAATCTCTTCATGTGGAGAGGACCGACGCCGGCGAGTGCTGCGAAGACCACGGGAACGCTATGCGGAAGTGTGTTTCGAAGAAATCACTCCGTATGGAGCGTACCGAGTTAGTTTTCATAGAAAATGGAACATTAAATGCACACCGGTACATAATGGAAGTCCTAATTCCATATGCACAAGCCACATTGACTGCACTTGGGGAAGATTCCATTTTTATGGACGACAATGCTCGCCCGCACCGTTCTGGCGACGTAAAAGCGTACATGCAAGAAGTTGGGATCCGTCGTTTAGATTGCATGCATAGCATAGCATGTCTGGGATGTTCTAAAGAGACGGGTAAGATCAGTGCAACCTGCTCCACAAAACATCAGGGAGCTAAAAAGAGTCATTGCAGAAGAGTGGGAACGTACCTATTCCTCAAAATGTTATTAAAACATCGTGGAAAGCCTGCCCAGAAGGATTTAAGCTGTGATTTTGGCAAGAGGAGGTCACACTCGTTATTAGGTTTTTACATTTGTAACATTATTTAATAAAAAAAAGTTAAAAAAAATCTTGTCTTTATTATCGACCACTTCTTATTGTTTGCGCGTGTACATCGGTTTTAAAGAATCCATCGTTTTTTTTCCTTTAATTGCCCGAATTCACTTCACGCGCATTAATTTACACGATTATAAGTAGGTATACAGACTACGTCAAAGAAATAAATTTCATTTAATTAACTCAAATCGACCTTAGAACGTAAATTTCTTTGACTTCACCGCAGTCGGGTAAAAAAAAGTCAACCATATGAAATGCCCCTTGTTTTGCATGCAATATCACACTTGAGCTTGCTAATTTGGTTAACTTAAATGCTCTTAGACTCGTCAGATCGGGTGTCTTGTGTGATCTTAGGTGTATTTATGGTGTTTCCCACCTTGTATGCCTGACGTACTTCAGTGTCTTTGCATTTGTACCAAATAACCTAATTTAAAAAAGCAGCTCGTTACATTTGAGTGTCTTGTAGTTGTGCAATCTAAAATCAAAATCAAAATCAAAACTCATTTATTCAAACTAGGCTGATAATCAGCACTTTTCGAACGTCAAAATTTACTTTACTTTACTTATGTGCACTTTACTAGGCGCTTGTTACTAACCACGCTACTGCAATATCAAATTAATTAATTTGTAAACAAAAGTTACAACAGTGTGCAAGATATTAGAATACATAAGTAGACATGTTTTAACTTTCTATGTTTTGTCATTTGGCGTAAAAATGGACAATTAAAGAATTTTCACACACACATTTCTTTTTTGGCGGTTTGGAAATCTTCAAATGACACCTCCCACTCTGGGCAGAGCGGTAAGGAGTGTCAAACTTCTACTGATAAAAAACTGCCCATGATACTTCATAGCAGTTTTGGCCTGGGTTTACGGTATCTCTTTCGAACTACCCGCAGCCATATTCCACACACCTGACTTATCAATCGCCTGCAATGGGGCTCTGCATTAAATTCTCTTACAATAACCTTTGTATCATCTATGTGTGTATCGTATACAGGGTGTAAATGAACCCAACACACAGCCGTCAACCCAGCATTCTGAACATCAAACTAAGTAGGTACCCCTACGCAAAAAAAAATCCTGGGATACGACTTTTTTTTAGGGTCAAAAATCGCATTTTACGGTAAAACTCAAAGTAGCACTCTTAAAACATTGTGCTAGTGGATGCTTTGAATAATAAACGGGTCATGGAGGTTATTTAAGTAAAGTTATAACCTGAAATACCTACTAGTATTTACAAAAACAGCTGAGAAAAATTTGATACTTTGATCCCCAATATCTCCGTAACTACGGGGTTCCCAGGTATGGTCTAGAACAAAAATAAGATCGCAGTGGTAGGGAGAACAAGTGCCCTTCGTTTGCGTTAAGGGTACTTTTACACCCCTTATATGTTTTTTTGTTTTTATGTAACTACTCGCTATCTATAATGTAGGTAAAAGGTAGGTAACCTCTTTTTTCTCATTACTAGGGCGACATCTAGTAATGACTTAAAAAAAGCACAAATTCAGTTCATCACAAACAAAGTTAAGTTACCATAGATCTTCTTATTTCAAGTTACGAGAATCGATGCAAGCACAATGTTGGGTTATCTTTATGGTTCTATACAACCAATTGCACTGATAGATCAAACATTTAGGAAAAATCAGGAAGAGAGGAAATATGGATCAAGGGATGGATGAATGAGATATTAAACATTTTACTGATACTTTTTTTTTATTTATGTGGAATATCAAACAGCTACAGTATACAGTATAAAAAAGAGGTACACGAAACATATGAACAATACTGTAGCCCACAACGATGTTTACACATTAGCTGTGGAATACAAATAATTAAACGCTAGGATAATGACAAAAACTATAATACATAACAAAATTAAAAACTAAACTTACTTGACTATCATGCTTACAATCTATAATTTTACACACTTTACATAAATCAAATCAAAAGAGCTCCCTAAGTATAAGATCTTTGAAATGACTAGGAGAACTTGCAAAAACCTCTGATAAATGCAATAAACTCCAGTTTCCACTTAAATGTTTAAACAGTGCATTAGTCCGGTCAATTTAGACAACAGGTTAAATTAATTCCCAACTAGCTGAAAATTGGTAGGATTGTTCAAAACACCATTATAAATGAAATGTGATAAGTTCTATTATTTTTTGGTCTAATTTGACCGGACCTATAGTAGAATTCTAGTGAATCGAGTACCTACCTAGTCTTTGTTCCTAAATAAGTATCAAATGCAATAATAAGTCTTTCCGCCTGTTCAATAAAGTCGAAACTGCTGAAATACTCATCTCATTCTAAATTGTACGTAGTAAGTGTATCAGAAATATGTCTCTCTGACGATTCGAGATACGATATTTGAGGCATTTACTTAAGTCCCTTTTCAGCTTCAGGTTAGCTTACCTTGTAGCTAACTTCAACTAACTTCTTCAGTATTTTTACAAGTTATTATGCGTATGTGTTTAACATACGCAAAAAATTTATCGTACGTATTTTCCTGCGGCAGCGCTCCTGTTCTGCATTAATTCGTCCTGTACTCGTGGAATCTGAAGTCCTGAACAAACAAATACTATCTTTATTACATTGATATATTACATAGATATACATATACGTCTACGTATATGTTTTATACAAAGTCGCTCCTGCTGTTTGTATACTAAGGTTTTTTTAAATAGGCAATGCAGTTTTCAGCAATAGATACAGTGATTTAAAAGAAAGCTTTATAGGTAGAACATTGCACCTGTGAAGCTAGTGATTTATAAATTGCATTGGCATTGCTGTGACTTTGAAGAGGATTAATAAGTCATGGTTTTAACATTTGGCTGAACTGCGGAAATGAAAGGGAATGTGATAGTAAATGTATGTATGTTTATTTGGTGCTAACAGCCTAAGATAGTACTTTACCGTCTCACTTACTGTCGTGGATTTGGATTGAAATGGACAAGAAGAGGTTTAATTATATTCATGCAGTAAAAGGCGATAACTGTGGTCTTGAATTCACTATTCCTAGTACTTACAATGAGTACGGCGGCGACTATGACCGCGAGTTTGAAGTGCACAGCGAGGTCAGCGGGGAACGTCACGACGTAGTCATCATTGCGGGACGTCATCTCCTCGCGCCAGCCGCGGTTCTTCTTCACGACGCCGCCTATGAGAGCCTTGTCCATTGTCTTCAGCTGAAATTGAATATTAACCATTTTACTTTGGGATTACGAAGTAATTAGTGATTAGCTCAGCTGCAGCAGGATTGCGGTAGCCACTGCTACACAAAATCCTTTGTCAAACTGACCCACAACAGCTTGCACCTTAGTCCTCAACCTTCTAATTTCAGCATGTGCTAGGCCCTTACATTTTTGGGCTAATCGGTTCATCAAGCTGGGTGGTGGCCCATACTACACTTGCCTACACGCACTCTTTACTCCCAGAATCGTTTGCTCCATCAGATATCAGTCCTTCGACCAACAAGGCCAAAAACTGCCATTTCAGCTTGCTTAGGCTGCAAGGCTACATCGGAAACTCCAATCCAGTTCTGAATATTTTTAAGCATCAGGTTGCGGGTTGGTCAATTACCTTATAGGTGGAAGGGGCAGTGCAGAGCTTGCACTTCAGCCTGAGGATGGGAACGTCCTGTGCGTCGTTGATGCTGAAGACTGGCGTGAGGCAAGTGCGCTCCATGCGGACCACGCTCACCAGATCGTCACTCATGAAGATCTGTATCTTATCTGATAAGGACATCCCCGGACGACGGAGCGAGAACACCTGCAGCGGGGACAAGGGAAAGAACCTTCAGAGCTTCTTCAAAAATTTGTGTAACAGTGGATAATTTGGGTCAGTTTACCTTCTTCCCCGTGTTATTCACACCATCCATGTAAAACCCCCTACGGTTTCCACCTGAGAAAATGCCCTGCTTCTGAGTTTCTTCAGCCAGGTTGAAGAGAACCTCCTCCTCATTTAGAATGGCGTAGCTATTGCCCTTGTAGTGAGATACCAGCTGGTTGAGGATGACGGTTTGCAGCTGTGTCAGACGCTCAAGACTTGGAACTGAAATGGTACAGCCTATGGGTACAGCTATTGGTTAATAAGTCACTTACTTGTGATAATACGGTAACACACTCGCTCAGATTCAGGTTTTGTTTTATCAATCAAATCGTAGACGTTCTTCTCAACTAAACTCGTTGACTCTAGAGTCAACGAGTTTACACACAAAGTAAATCCAATCAACCATCAAAACACAATCAATCAACCAACCAACCAATCATTAGGTACACTTAACTTTACATTCACTCAACCAAACTCGATCTCTCGAATAAGATAGCATTTGACAATATTGGGTAGGTTCATAGGATTAGCTAGGAAAACCTACGACAATTGTAATAGAGATCAGTTTTGTTTGGGTATAATTGCCAATAATAATTGTAGTATTAATGATCTATAGACAAAAACTTACCCGTGTCTTGAACCGTAGCCATCTCTATTGCAGCCATTGTTTACAAACAAACAAAACTAAAATCACGCCAAACCCAATTCCAACCAAATACTAGGTACAGGTAATATCACAAACACGTCATTCTGTTGTTTTAAAACCACAACGATTAACAATGTCAAAGTTGAGTTAAAAACAAAACAAAGATTAAGTATTACCTAAAGTTTCATACTTTGAGCTGATAATAACTAAAATAACATTAAAATATGAAAACGAGGCACAACATCTTAAGTAGGAATTATTATTCTTCACACCAAAATGTTTGCGACACAACGAAACCGTCCAAGGCCAGACGTCTGACTGGCGGGCGTTGGTGACTAACAGCCTACAGGCTATATTCATATAGGAATATAGTCTCCCATTTTGGTGCACAACATGAAACCCTAAACTAAACTCAATATTGCCTTAGTAACGCCTGGGCGTAAGTTCGTAACTATACTAACCCACATTTACATTGGCGGCAAAGTTGTCAAGCAAAACGAGAATCACTAATGAAGCGATAGTTCATTGTGCTGACTTTATGAAGGGCAGGAGACTGACTTTATCAAGTTTAAGGGCATAAACAACACAATTTTGGTCAACAAATTTAATTTTATCTTACAACGCCCTTGGTGTCTAACAACACCCTTGATGTCTACCAAGGGCGTTGTAAGATTTTTATATTGGGGCGAGTTTGTATTACCGCTTTGGATAACACCGTGCTTCTCGTTTGCAAATAAATTAATATTCTAGATGGATGCTTATGAGCGTGGGGCTTACAAAAAAAAAAAAAAAACCGGCCAAGTGCGAGTCCTACTCGCACATGAAGGGTTCCGTACCATCGTAGTAGGGGAGTCGCTTTTTTTTTTTTTTTTTTAAATTATTAAAAATATTTTTATTATATGATGTAACTAAAAATTTATGCTTTTCGCAATTTTTCCTTTATCTGTGTTATAAGACGTTGCTTCGTACCAAATTTCAAGATTCTGAGTTCACGGGAAGTACCCTGTAGGTTTTGATTCCCTTGCGAGTGTCGAAAATTTGCGGCATAAACGGGAGTATCTTTTGATCGCGTTGACTTAGAAGTTTGATTTTTTCACAGCTCCAAGAGACCATAGACTTGAGTATTTGATATGAATTTCAGCTTGATACCTCTACGCGTTCCTGAGAAAAAAGGTCTTGACAGACAGACAGACAGACAGACAGACAGACGGACAACAAAGTGATCCTATAAGGGTTCCGTTTTTACCTTTTGAGGTACGGAACCCTAAAAAGCAAAGAGAGGCCTATACCCTCCAGTTGGTGACGTCGAGCTGTTGGTGATGACAATTATGTCATCAGAGGCCATCAGACACCTACGACATTTTCGGTTCTTGAAGGGGGAGACCCGTAACATGTCGGTACCGGGTCTTGGTCGGACTTACGCAACTGCAACCTGACTCAACCTGTTATAAAAAAAAACCCAGTGCTCTATGTAAAAAAACTTTTTAACAAAAAATAAAACCGACTTCGACAAAAAATAACACACAAAACAGTGAAAAATAAAATTTATAAGAAAAATTAGTTTCTGAAGTCGGTGACTTTTGTTTGTTTGATTTTTTTTTGCCACTGACTTCAGAAACAATTTTTTCTTATGACTGATCCCGACCTGGTGACTATGAGACTAATAGGAAAGCATAGGCTTTCGAATAAAAGAAGTATTTTCCAAATCGGTTCGTAAACGACGGAGACGATAAGATCGTTAATGTACTTTTTTTTGTTGAGTTTTGTTGATTTTCAAAAACCGCTTATCCGATTTCGATAAAAAAAAAAGCAGGCAACGCAGTTATGCCCGAACAAACATAAAAAAATATATAAACATCCGAATTGGGAACCTCCTTCTTTTTTTTAGAAGTCTTGTCACTCCAACTTTATTATAATATAAATGATTTGTTTAAAACAATAAAACAAACTAATTATGTAAAATCCTAAGATGCAACTGAAACACTGAAACTGCGGCCTTGGCCGTGCAGTCGCCTGGTAAATTGTTTATCAAATTTTTGTCATTTATGGCGGTTCGGTGTATTTTGTTTTATTATTTTATAAGTTTTGTTTACTTTTTCAATCTCGAGCAACAATGGTAGCTCCTTCCATTCTTTCAAATTTTCTGTTTAAACGGCGAAATAAAACAAACTACACGTATATTTTAATAGTTTTATTACCTATAATATTTTTTTTAAATATTCGTATAAAATTGATAACTTAAAATATGTAGAGGGAAGCCATAAAAAAACGGTAACAATTTTATTGTAAATGCGACATCTAGTGACGATTACGAGAACTAATAAATGCACGTAAAAATCATGACTATAATTAGAAAGCGCTATTGTTTTTTCTCTGAGAACACCTAACGTTGAGAAATAGTATACCTAATTCTTCTTTGTATAATAATCATTTGCATCGGTGAAGTAAAACATTGTGAGGAAACCAATAGGTATACCTGAGAGATATTTGTCAATGGCATCGGCATGTAGAGCCGTCATAAAAACCCTGGCACAAACCTAGAGTTTTTTGGCCGAACGGTTAGGCACTAACGAACCGGTAAAGAAGATAATACACTAATAACTATATTCGCAAAGTTGTAAATATCCCACATTTGTATAAGTTATAGGTAACAGTAACAATTTTAGACATTAAAATATCTCCCATTTACAGTTTTAAGTACAGTGGGTACCTACTACATAATAATATTACACACAAAGTACTTATTTGTATTTAAGTAAACTTGTACAGTCGAACAAGCTAATAAGTATACCTACAGGTAGGTATATATTTTTTTTTTTATAAAGCGTTTTGCATTAAGCGACTGATGTCAAACGCTGTACCGTTTGATATCAGTCTCTAAATGTATCTGTATACTTAATCTTTAAAGTATATGCAAGTTAACTGGCTGTATACTTATCAACTTGTTCGACTGTACCATAAGATCATATCAAAGTTTCTATTAATTCTCTAAGAGAGATAATAACAAAATACCTTATTACTAAAATAATTAACTTTTACAGAATTAAATAAGTAAAGTTGCGCTGCAGCAAACACAATTTCGTAACATACTGAAAAATAACTATATACCTAGCAGTCAAATGCATTAAAACCATATACGTACTTATCACTCAAATTAGGTAAGCTTTGACATACATGATGGTATAGGTACGTAACCACGGAAATAATAATAATGTCCTTATATTTTATTCATTTTTAATTTAGTTTAGTCACTTAAATATCTGTATATTAATGTATTGTATGCACCAATTTATGTATTATGTTCACAAAATGGTATTATCCTTATTTTTATTGTTTTTGTACTCTACTACAGTGCTGTCCTTTTGAACCCAAAGGTTGACTGGTAGAGAATGCCTTGTGGCATTAAGTCCGCCTATGTACCACTCTTGTACATAAGGTATAAATAAATAAAAATGGAGGAAAATTACAATGTTTGCAGTAGAATTGCAAGGAATGTAGATTATGTAGATATTTACTTCAGTTTTCTTAATTTTGAGCTAAACACTAAATTAAACCCTCAGACCAAGTAAAAAGTAAAGACGGAACTCTGCGAACAGCAAAGTGAGACCGGTCAAACTACGCCTCGCCGTGTACATACATATTACACGCACACACGTACAACAAAAACTACGCCTTGGTCTTAAACTTTTTATTTGGTCTGAGACGTGTGTGCGTGTATGCGAGGCGTAGTTTGACCGGCCTCACTTTGCTGTTCGCAGAGTTCCGTCTTTACTTTTTATTTGGTCTGAGATTAAACCATACAAAAAAATAAATTTCCTTTACTTATAGAATACTTAAAATGTACTCTTTCATAACTACTCGTACAATCATAAATGCATTGGAAGTGTCAGCAACAATTAATCATTAAATTAGCGCATTTTGTGTAAATTTTGTAAATCTGGAACGTCTAGTTTTAATGAACTTCGGTGGCTAACTGTGTGAATAGGTGAACTGTATCCATCAATCCTCAGAAGCAAGACAGGATGCCGGATGGTCATTATACAGCCATAAATAAATCAATGCACATTTTTCTGATAACTGTAACAGTGATTACCATGATCTGATAAGTTACAAGTAAGTTGCTCGATGATAAGATTAATGCTAAATCGAAGCTCTTTCTCACTTACACTTATCAATTTCTAACTTAAGTAGGTAAATGCGTTTTGTTGGATTTTCAACAGTCGGCTGAGTACTGAAAGTTGAAATTCGAACAATACCATACATATCTTTTACCTAGGTATTGAGTGGGCTGTTGTATCTCTGAGTTCGTTTCGATCCATTAGCGGCAATGAAAAACTAAATTGTTACACACTATTACGATTTATACGAGATACAATAAGTCTTTTCATCTGTTTGATATATTATCTTTAATTATCTGCGTAACTACTAATCTGATTCTCGTGAAATTCGGCAGATAACTCTTTGCATTTACAAATTACCTACGTATTAAGCTTTAGCCACAGAAGATAAAAAGTTTTCTTTGTTTTCGCAGTGGGTAAGAGACACATCAAATGACAAAAATAATATCGTTCATTAATAACTTCTTCATGCGACATAACTTTCATTGACACAAAATTAGACTATAATAAGTAAAAGATACTATGGCTTAAAAAAATATTTAAAATGTCCTCCTTCACTAACTCTCGTGGTATCTGTAATCCTGAAAAGAAAAACAATGGTTTATTATTAGTTCTAGTTATAGTTCTCAATTATCTTTAACAAGCATTTAAATCATGGTAAAATCTTCGACTTTCTGTCAACTGACTCACAACAAACCATGTGCTACTTGATTTTTTGTTTATACTGCATTTTTAATTAATTCTGATCTATTGAAGAAAGTGCTGAATACAATCAAAATCAAAATCAAAACTCATTTATTCAAACTAGGCTGATAATCAGCACTTTTCGAACGTCAAAATTTACTTTACTTTACTTATTTACAAAAGACAGTCCCCCAAAACGCCCCCCCTTCGACACTTCCTAGTGTTTTTGCTGGAAAGAAGAAGTGGCGGAACAAACTCCCCAGCACACATCTGTCTGTTAGGTTGGTTAGAAGAACCAGACTCGATACAATAGTAAGGCAAGTATAAAAAAGTATATTTTATAATAATAATAAAAAAGACATAACATTTCAGTAAACTAATCTTGGAGAAAGAACATAAATAAATAACAAACATTGTCTTGTGTTCAACTCAGCGACCAACTGTTCTTATCATTTAAATAGTCGTTAATGCTCTTGGAATCATTCATTTACTCGAACGAATCTCTTCTGAAAGTACTTATATTAGCTCATAAACAAAGAAAATGTAAGTCTACCTCAAAGATGAGTTAATATTATGAAAACCGGAGCACACATTGATCGCTTCCATATTAGGTAGACAATGCAAATGACGTCATCAGAATTTAATTGATCAATAACTACACTAACGACTTTCCACATAAACGATAGAGAAAAATTCATCAAGTGATTAACAGTCAAAAATTACTAATGAACTTCCTAATGATAATTATTTTAAAAAAGTATTCTTATATTTAATTTAAGGCTGTTATCCTCAAAGGCAGATCAGCCTCATGCTAACTTAAGCTATTCTTAACTAAACTACACATAGGTATATTAAAAATGAAAGAACATATCAGCAAAGAAAATTTGCTCACTCTGGTGAAGGGTGCGCTAAAACAGGAGCATATGGACCGGTGATATACAGGGTGTAAATTAACCCTTCATACAACCGTCAACCATCAACAATTCTGTACATCAAACTAAGTGCCCCTACGCAAAAATGTTTGCTGGGAAACGACTTTTTTCGGGTCAAAAATCACATTTTACGGTAAAACTCAATGTAGCACTCTTAAAACATTGTGCTAGTGGATGCTTTGAATAGTAAACGAGTCATGGAAGTAATTTAGGTTAAGTTATAACCTGAATAACTAGTATTTACAGAAACAGCTTTGAAAAATTTGCAACTTTGACCTAAGAAGTAACTAGGGGGTTCCCGAAACTATGGTCTAGAACAAAAAAACGATTGCAGTGGTGGGGCGAACAAGTGCCTTTCGTTTGCGTTATTGTTACTTTTACACCCTTTATTTATGTAATTTTAATTGTTTTATCAATGTTTCTCCTTCCTTCTTGTTCTTATTACATTCGACAAGTAGACGGTGAAAATCTTAAACCGTTCTACATGTTTCACAGTTGGGAGAGACTTTTTTCATCAAAAAGCCAACTTCCGAGCGAGATGGGTAGTGACCAATAATGATTATAAAGTGTAAATGAACTCACAATGAGAACACAGGCTCCGATGACGGCGAGCTTGAAGCGCACGTCGAGATCAGCGGGGAAGGTCACCACGTAGTCGTCGTTGTATGAGAACATCTCCTTCAGCAGACCGCCGAACTTCTTCTTGATGCCGCCGATCGTCTGCTTATTTTTCGCTTGGAGCTGAAATGGGAGATCAGGTTCTTTTATAGATAAAAATGAGCCGAAGGTAAAGGAACGGGGCTCGTGGCCAAGTAATGAAATGAAGTAGATACCTTTAATAGCCTTTTTTGATGAGGTTTCATGAATGGGTGACACACTGAGCAACACCGCAATACGAAAATCAGTTATGCCAATCGTAGATCTTCGCCATTGAGACTAGGGATGTTATAGTTTAGACTACAGTCTAGACTGACAATTAAAATTATTCGTTGATATTAAAAATTTATTGCAGATAGTCAGAAGCCCTAATGTCCGACATCGGAGTGGTGATGGAATGCTGAAAGACCTACGCAACAGTTTGGAGTAGCAAAATACAACACGCAAGTGATAAGTAAAGTTTTGTAACGTATCGTCGCTCCTTTTCTTTTAGTTTGCTTTTAATTCACAATGCAAGCTGTTAGTTTTCAGGCTGTCTTGTTGAAGGAACACTAAAATACTATGTCAACAAGTTACCTCAAAGTCGTAATCAGTGATCTCTCCCTTGATTCTGAGGATGGGGTTGTCATGCGCGTCGTTGATGCTGAACACGGGCGTCATGAAGGTCGTCTCTTTGCGCACCACGCACACCAGCGCTTTGTTCATGTGCAGTTCCACTTTATCCGACATGAACACACTTGGACGACGGAGGTGGAATACCTGGGCACAAAGTTTAGTGTTAATACTTCTGGACCCTATCCGTTATTTCACAGGTGCAAGTTGAGAGCATTCCATAACGCGGCATAACTCCAATGTGATGGATGGACCAAACCAGGGTTGCTATTGGTCATCTCATGCACAAATGGAGAGTGGCAGTCAGAAAGGAACGGTGCTGCATATATAAATGTATATATACTTAGCGGTTAACACATCAAAGACTACCGCCATGTCGGTCAACAATTAACTGACTAGAAGTTGGCGCCGCGCGTCGTCTCCGTGGTTACCATTTGCTAGACAAGTCAACGTGACAGTCAACAGATGCAGATGGCACAAAATACACATACTTTAGCTTTCGTCTAAACATAGAGCTACTATAAGGGGAGCGATGGTATATAAGAGCCCTGTATATAAAGGGTGTAAAAGTACCCTAACGCAAACGGAGGACACTTGTTCTCCCCACCACTGCGATCATTTGTTCTAGACCATACCTGGGAACCCTCTAGTTACGGAGATATTGGGGATCAAAGGACCAAATTTTGCACAGCTGTTTTTGTAAATACTAGTTTTTCAGGATATATAACTTTACTTAAATTACCTCCATGCCCTTTTACTAGACAAAGCATCCACTAGCACAATGTTTTAAGAGTGCTACATTGAGTTTTACCGTAAAATGAGATTTTTGACCCCAAAAAAAAAAATCGTTTCCCAGCAAAAAAATTTGCGTAGGGGTACTTAGTTTGATGTACAGAATGCTTGGTTGACGTATGTGTGAAGGGTTACTTTACACCCTGTATGCTACCCGTACTATACACTCATTGTTCTGGTACCGAAAATTCTTCTAGTTTTCAGTTCTTTAACAAGCTAGTTTCATTATATTGTTTTCCCTTATCGCTTTGAAAGCAATAGTGATGAAATTATTCAAAACAGAGTGTTAGTCCAGATTCGAACCTATGGCAAGCAACTTTAAATTCCTGGCCACCGCAGGTACAAGTACGGAGTAAAATTAATCGACACTCGAATCCTAAAACTTAGTACATTTTGAGAATTACGCTTAGCCTGCTAAGGTGCGTGTGTCACGGCATTCTTTTACTAAAATGTTGCTTGACTGCTTCCGTTAAAGCTATTTTGGGTATGATAACATTGTGTGCTATAATAACAAATTATTCAAGCACCTCAAATGTCGCAACTTGAACACGAATGCAAAACAAGCTTCAGTAACTAATTAGTTGTTCGTTTAAATATTTATAAGATTAACAAAGTATGTAACAAAGAATATTTGATGAGATGACAAGTATTCAAGAAGTAAGTATGGAAGAAGAAGACCATGTTGCGCCGACCACAAAATAATTGGGTTATAGGTAAGATAATGATGATAATGATCTTATTTACAGAGATATTTGACAACCAAACATCTGGGCAGGTCTATCGGGACATCTATCTACAGGGAACATTATTTTTCTTAATTACATACGTACATTTGATACCTAAGTAGGTGTAGAACCAAGAATTAATATTATCGTTTATTGCAAAGTAGCCACTATAAATATTTTTAATGCACTGCTAATGAGTCATATTAACAAGTCTTTATTTATACTGGATGACTGATTGGTGTACTAGACACCAATCAGTTTGTAAATGGGACAGCAATCCACTTGACTTATTAGATTATTGTGAATCGACGCGTTTCACACACATGTGTATAATAATATATATCTGAAGTGCTTGTAATTTTATCGACTCCTATTTCTTACTCACTGGAATTCAGCAATGCTACCTTATGACTGAAATACAAGAAGCTCCACTATCACGTAACACGATACCAAGAACCTCGTTTGTATCATCAAATTGTTTCTAAGAAAAAGTCTTTATTGTATGTTGTCCTAATAGCGTAGTAAGTCTGTGACTGTCTGTGTGGTCGTTTATTTAAACCCTAGAATAGATATTGATGCGGTTTTCGCTTTCATTCACAGATATTTTCCTAGAAGTTTTATAAAGGTTTAAATTATTATTTAACTCACATATAATAATCTCCATGTCTTCAGTCTTGTCAAGTAGTGATCGAGGACCGTGCGAAGCAGGAGCGGCTCGCTTGTTGGAACTAAAGAGATGTTGACTCAGTACCCCACTCAGTATCTGTTACTACCCACTATTCACACAAACCTCCATTACAATCTTTTAGCCAACATACACGTATACGATTACTGAGCAAGCCTGTTTTATGGGAGCACACTCATTGCAATTTAAACTGTCAATTAACGGACGTGACGAAATACCAGAGCCCGCCCTTGGTGCCCAAACAGCAAACGTGGAGGACACAGGTGCCATTAGTTTGTCGACCCCTCACATGGGTAACGAAAATAATCCATTTTATGGTCCAAGGTGTGCCTAAAATCGAATGTTTGTTCGAGAGCTATGTGTTTTTAACGCACACTTTACTTCGTTAAAATGCCAAGTTTGGTGGCGACCTTTTGAAAACATTAGCTAGAACCATTAACAGACACAATTGCTTTTTTTATTTCCCTTTCATCACCATTAAATCTGAGGCCGAGATCTGTAAATTCTAGGTTTTATAAACCCTGGATGCATTGGGGCCCAGTGGTTGAGGCGCCGACTTACGAATGAGAGCGTGGCTTACAGCCTCCTCCACGTCACTATGCATATTAAGGAGGTCTATTGTCCCACCCAACAATAGGAACTGTACTGATTAGGCGAATGTTCTGATCTCACCCAGAGGTCTCCATATCACGTTACCACTACCTCTGCAAAATGCTACTTCTTACCTTCCGCCCTGTATTATCCACGCCGTCAATGTGGAAACCCCTGCTGGATCCACTAGCGAGGAAGGTCAGGGCGTGGCCATCTTCCTTGAGGTTGAACAGCGCCTCTCCCTGGCTGTACACCGTGTACTTGTTGCCCTTAAAGCTACGCCCCTTCTGGCTGATGTTGACGCTGGACAAGCGCATCAGACGCTCTAGGCCTGGAGGTCCTGGAACTGAAATAGTATTCTTGATAATGTTTAAGTGGCGGACCTTTTCACCAATAGGTTTTAAGAGCCAGTAGGCTAGACGTGTCTGTTCTAGAACCAATGGAACAAACTAGTGCGGGAGTGGAAACACTATTTCGGCAAACTCACCGCCAGATGCTGCCAGCTAGATGGACCGACCACCTTAAAAAGGTGGATGAGTAATACTGGATGCGGAAAGTGGAAGACAGGGTGTTGTGAAGCAGTTTGGGAAATGCTATGTCCACCAGTGGGCTGCAATTGGTTTAGAAGACTGAGGCTAAAAGTTAGTTTTGTCGTATCTAAACTAAAAGTAGCTCGGTTCGAGTGCACCAAAACTCCTGTGGGTCTAAACTAGCCACTTCAGCAGATCTTAATAGGATCATATGAATTGCGTTCAAATTCGTAAAATGGTCACAGACGCAGCTACTATTATGAATGGACCAAAATATTTTATGTTGACCAGGTTGCGTGACCTTTTATTATACATATAACCTATACCACGCATACCCTCTCCGTCACATTGGTTCATACCATGAATTCTTATAGGTTAGGAAAACCTATAAGAATTTCTATTTTTTTTTCAGAATTTTAGGCTCGGTAGTTTCGGAGATAAGTGGGGGGGGACCAGACACACGAGTGATCCTATAAGGGTTCCGTTTTTTCATTTTGAGGTACGGAACCTTAAAAAGGATAAAAACATAAAAGAAGAGTCAATACAAATTTGGTTGTGTAGGTCAGACAGGCAGTCGCTCCATGTAAAATACTGGTATTCAGCTGCACGCGGTTAGACTGGAAGCCGACCCCAACATAGTTGGGAACAGGCTAGGCAGATGATGGGTGTCTTCGTCGAACATGGCTTGATACACTGCCGTGTGTTTAGATTAGAAATAGTTTAGTTAATATCATTACAGAAACGCTTTTATAGAACTCCTTACTTTTATATTTTTTACCCGACTACGGCGAAGCCAAAAGGAAGGGTAATGATTTTGGCAGTCTATGTATTTAGTGTTTTAAAAAATAACATACACAGCATATATACACACACGCACACACACGCACACACACACACATACAAGCACTCTCACTCATCACACACGTGCGCTACTTTTTTTTCTACTTTTTGTAATTTTGTAATTTCTCTTGTTTTTCAATTGCATACATTGTTTAATGTTAAGTGGAAGTGCGGATTCACCTAATACAAGCATCCCCTTGCTTAAAAGGTGACCTCCAAATCGTGTCTGTTAAAACTATGTAATTGAAATAAACATTTATTATTATTTATTATTATTAATATGAATGACCACGATACAAACGAAAGATTATTAAATATCATCGCTATTTTGAGTTATGCATTGCAGACAAGAAAAATTGTTGCGGACAATTAATATTTGTTACTAAAGTAGATAGGTCACCAGGAAATCAAGATAGGCATAATGCATTTCCCTTCAGACCGGCTATTATTATCGGAATTTGTTTTACAATGTATTTTCCCCATCCTGTTCCTACAAAATTAAACAGTAGTGTGGCAAATTTATTATCATCATTAGCATACAGCAGTCCTGTACGTTGATATACCTAGGCCTCTCAAACTCGACTAGCTGCTACCAGCCGCCTTGCGAAGATCACCACTTCAGCTAGGCGTGGGCTTCGTACTTTACGTATGTCGGTTCAGTCTCCACTAAACAAACGAGGATTGGGACAAGCCCGCCACATCATTCCCAAACCTCTGCAACTCCTGAAAGTCAACAGTGGAGACCACCAGAAGAGCGCCGAGACAATGAAGCTCGTTCGACGAAGTCCCAATGAAAGAGTTTAACTGTCTTGATTAAGAAAAACGTAATTTTCTTAAAAAAAAGAGGATGCGGTAATGCGTCCCAGTTAGACTTGTGAATTTCGTCTCTATTCCTATCTCAAACAGCAGCATTGCACTGCTGCGCACTGCCACCGACGCCAAAAATGTCCTGAAAGTGGTGACGTAAATATTTTTTTATAAAGTTGCCCCACACTATGAATATCTCCTGTATCGTGGGTGCGTTCAACATCATTTAAATTTACATACACAAATACCCAACCCCGGAACAACTACGTATCTGTAGGCCATACAGATATTTTTTCAGTGCAAGGATCGAATCCGCGGTACGCGGCGCAGCAGTCAATTGCTTGAGCCACTGCGCCAACCGTGCCGTCAATGATAAGAATATTATCAAATCCGTTCGAAAGTGATAAAACAGACATCTGAACGAATCTGTTTCTGAACAATGGAAAATTTAAGTTTATTTTAAAATTATGTTTTACAGGAAAATGACGTCTAATTGATTATCACTTGTCAATTACCGATACACACTTTTGTTATTATTATCTACAACTTACCAGAGGCAGTGGCCATTGTTGACAATCAAACAAATCTACAATCAACACACAACTCAACAGTCGTATCAAAAACCGATTAGCACACTTTATTTAATTATATGTATAGTCACAACAAATACATTGACTGCCGATAACTCGCAACGAAGTCAAGCTCAAGTTTTATAAAAACAAAAATAATATGCTAAAGTCATCCTAGACCAAAATAGCACAAGTTATGCACGTCAAAGGTTATTATACGATGTTTCAGTAATTGTAATTCTTTGCGAGGTAATGTGCGCGACTTCACTGGGCAAGCGCCATACGTCTGACTGGCGTCTAGAACATAACAGCCTACTCGTGAACCCGTACATTTGATGACAGTATCGAGTACAGAAGTGGCAAACATATGACTCGGACGCGATGTTAAGCGATATATTAGGTTGGGAAAAAGTCTTTTCGCATTATACACTCTTTTGCAAAAAAACGGGCACCTAAGACGTTCTAAGGTCGATTTGGGTTAATTAAACGATTTTTTTTTTTTTATAAGAAGTGGTCGGCAATAAAGACAAGTTTTTTTTTTTTTTACTTTTTATAATTAATTAAAGTTACAAATGTAAAAACCTAATAACGAATGTGACCTCCTCTTGCCAAAATCACAGCTTGAATCCTTCTGGGCATGCTTTCCACGATGTTTTTAATAACGTTTTGAGGAATACGTTCCCACTCTTCTGCAATGACTCTTAATAGCTCCCTGATGTTTTGTGAAGCAGGTTGCACTGATCTTACCCGTCTCTTTAGAACAAGACATGCACAATTGGATTGAGGTCAGGACTTCGAGCTGGCCAATCTAAACGACGGATCCCAACTTCTTGCATGTACGCTTCCACGTCGCCAGAACGGTGCGGGCGTGTATTGTCGTCCATAAAAATGAAATCTTCCCCAAGTGCAGTCAATGTGGGTTGTGCATATAGAATTAGGACTTCCATTATGTACCGGTGTGCATTTAATGTTCCATTTTCTATGAAAACTAACTCCGTACGCTCCATACGGAGTGATTTCTTCGAAACACACTTGACACTTCCGCATAGTGTTCCCGTGGTCTTCGCAGCACTCGCCGGCGTCGGTCCTCTCCACACAAAGAGATTCTAGCTTCATCAGAAAACAATACTTTATTCTAGTCCTCCAGAGTCCATGAAGCACAGTTCCGAGCAAACTGAAGTCGAGCAACACGGTGCTCACGGAGTAATTTAGGGCCCCGAGCTTTGCGGTAACTCCTGATATTGGCAGCCAAAAGCCTCCTCCTGACCGTCCACAAGCTAACTTCTACTCCTCTTACTTCTTCAAGGCTCTTCTTCAGGTCCACACTTGACGCCTTACGATTCCGCAACGCCTGACTCACCAAAAAGCGGTCATCTCTTGGTTCTGTGCATCGTTTTCTTTCCGAACCGGGTCTTCTTTTGACCGAACCGGTTTCTTGATACCGTTGCCAAGACAGTTGAACGACTCACATTTAGCCGCTGAGACACGTAAGTTTGCGAACAACCTTCTTCAAGTAGGGCTATAAATTTACCGGCCCTTATCGCTTTATCACTCATATCAATAAGTGGTATTTAATGTAAAAAGAAAGATTAAATTGTTTAATTTGCAGAAAATATCCAAAAAGTTTTAAAATATCCTAATCAGTTAAAAATCGTTTCAGCAATTCGCGCCATTAGTAAAGCAATTTTAGAATAATCCACAATAATCATTATTTTTCTTTTATTAATTTTAAATTTAGAACATATAGAATCATGCCAGGATGCTTCAAATAACATGCCAAATTGCCAATACATCGTCAAATTAATAAAACCTATTAATTTCTGGTTCTTCTTCATTGAAGTAGAGAAAAAAATCTAAAGTGTCCGTTTTTTTTGCAAAAGAGTTTAGTATTTATGAACTTGTAATAAAATCTCTTTGGCTATACTATTTGTATCTGGCTGGTTTTGGTATCATTGAAAGTTTAAATTTTAAAGAACATAATTCAAATTAGGAAAATGTGTGATTTTCATTTGTTTTTCGTACCGTCAAGATGAGTGAATCTAATGAAGAAATTCGATACATTTAAAAATTTTACTACAAAAAAAAGTAGTTAAAAACTAAAAAACCCGACTGAAAAAACAGAAAAGCGAACAACAAGCACATTTTAAACAAAACTTGGAAGCAGGCGGGGTCCATTCTATTTTCATTTCATTTCATAATTTAATGTTCAAATGAACCCCGCCTGCTTCCAAGTTTTGTTTAAAATGTGCTTGTTGTTCGCTTTTCTGTTTTTTCAGTCGGGTTTTTTAGTTTTTAACTACTTTTTTTTATTTCCTACTTTTTAGTTCTTTTGGGTCTGTTCTTTCGTTGGTCGCGTAAAAATCTTCGCAGATGATTTAACTTTTGCGTTTGTATATGAGGTTGGACTGACGATAAATCAGTCAAAGACTAAAGTTATGACCAATGCCGCTAAACTTAGGGTCGAGGTCCATTAACCTCGACCCTAAGTTAGAAAGAAAGCAAGAAATACACTATGTCGACGAATATATATACCTGGGTCAGTTAGTTTCCTTCAACAACAGACAAGACAAAGAGATCGACCGTCGAGTTGAAAATGCTTGGAGGAGCTACTGGTCCATGAAGTCGTTTATGAAGGGTGACCTTCCTATCTCACTGAAACGCAAGCTCGTCGACATGTGTATCCTGCCTATCCTAACCTATGGCGCACAGACTTGGTCTTTGACGGAAGCTCAGAAGTCCAAACTCAAGGTTTGCCAAAGAGCGATGGAGCGTAGCATTTTAAATATCAAAATCACCGATCGAATTCGTAACACCATAATACGCTCCAAGACAGGCATTGCCGATGTTGGCGATAAGTCTGCGAGGTTAAAGTGGGATTGGGCGGGTCACATTTCCAGGGGAGGTCAGGACAGATGGGCCAAAACCGTCACACACTGGGTGCCTGAAGACGGTCGTCGTCACCGAGGCAGACCCAAAAAATGATGGCGTGACGATTTGGACTCGTTCGTGACTGAATGGCCAGAGAAGGCACAACACCGAGAGAGCTGGAAAGAAATGGGATGGGCCTTTGCCCAGCAGTGGGACGAAATAGGCTAACCAAAACAAAAAAAAAGAAGTTTGTTTATATGATTTGTGACTTTGAATTTATTTTAAACATCTAAGTGTAATATATTTTTGTAATCTCCTTTTAAAGCTCTTCATTTTGATACCTTACTCGATGTTAATGGATTTTTTTTATTTTTTGAAATACGCTATATTGGCCCCAAAATCCGCAATTATCTTTACTTTTTTAATTTTAATGTAGCCAGTGACACTCGCGCCATCAAGATGAATCTAACGACGTATATTTTATTCAAATCCCTTCATCCGTTTAGGAGTTATGAGGGAACAAAGAAACGGACATACATACATACATACACGCCAAACACATAACCCTCCTTTTAGGCTTCGCCGCAGTCGGGTAAAAAGGTAAAAATGCAACGCAAGCCACGAAAATATTTTGCGATGTTTATGGACCTAGTGCAGTGTCTGTGAGGGTAGCACAAATTTGGTTTAAATGTTTTCAATCCGGAAATTTTGATGTCAAAGATGCACGTCGCTTTGGTCGCCCTATCTATACTAAACTGCCCAAACTTACACGCAAACTGTGGATGTGAAAGATTAGAAAATACGCCTAGCATTAAATATCTTGGAGTCATTCTTGACAGCAACTTAAAATGGAAACAACATATTACTTCAATTGTGGCTCGTGTGAGAAAACTCATGTATATTTTTAAAAAGCTAAGAGGCGCGGCAGACTTTGGATGTTTGCTGACCGTCTACATGGCGCTCGCTTAGTCTGTTCTAGGGTTTTGTCTGACGGTCTGGGGCAGTGCCGGTAAAACGGTTATGCTAAGGGTGGAACGAGCGCAGAGAGCTGTCCTGAAGGTACTGGCAAGGAAACCAATTCGATATCCGACATCCTCCCTTTATACCCTCTGTCAGGTCCTCACCGTCAGGCAGCTATTTGTTCTTCAGACTATTCTTCGCAGACACAGTCTACTTACCTTTGAACCTAAATGCTGTTCTACACGTCGTTCAAATAGGGTTTGTAACACTGTGTGTCGTAGAACCGCAGCCGCAAGTCGTAGTTTCAAACACATTAGCTCTAAAATGTACAACAAGCTAAACAAAAACCTACACATCTTCCCATTAACCAAGAAAAATTGCAAAATAAAACTTGACTCTTGGTTAAAATTACAAAACTATGAGGACACAGAGAAACTCGTGGAAGTATGATATACTCATCTTTCTCTCACACACCTCAACAAAACCACACAACACACTTTCTACGAACATCACAAACACCTCACACACACCTCATAACTCTCACCCACACACCCTTTCACCCAACACTCATCACATCCCAAATCATAAATGTTACTTTTATCTGGTTGAATTTAATTTTAATTTAATTTGAATTTAAATTTAATTTTACTTTAATTTTGGTTTTGATTTTAATTTTGGTTCTCATTTTGATTTAATTTTAGATTTTAATTTTAATATTGATTTTAACGTATGTTTTAAATTTTAATTCTGATCTTATTTGTCTGTATCTGGAAAAGGGCGTTGGAAGCTGCGCTACAGTTTATACTTTTGCAGCTTCCATTGTTTTATGTGTTATATAATGTAATGTAATGTAATATTATAAAGCTGAAGAGTTTGTTTGTTTGAACGCTAAGATCTCAGGAACTACTGGTTGGAATTAAAAAAAAATTTTTTGTGATGGATAGTCCATTTATCGAGGAAGGATTCAGGCTATATAACATCACGCTAGGACCAAAAGGAGTGGAGCATAAATGAAAAATGTTGCACAAACGGGAAACGATATTCCTTATTGAGAGCTTCCGTTGCGTGCGCTGCGAAAATGGTTTAAGTTATGCAAATATGATGTACTAAAGAAATGTTCCTCTTTAAAAGTTCTACAAAAGTCCGCGACAGCATATATCTATCTATTAAGATTAACTCACTGCTACCATTTTTTACCATTGAAATGTTAGGTTCAATAGAGTTATTTTTTGCGAAGCTTATTTAACCCATATGGTATTAATCTATATCTAAATAAATGGGTTTGTTAGAACGGTAATTTAATATAGAATATTTGTGCTTTTTGTTATATATAGTTTAAACAAATATCTTAGAAGGTATCGCAATGTAAAAATGTCCGCGCGACAAAATAATTACGCGGTCTGCTGCGCGGCCCTCGCGTCCCAATGTAGATACGTGGAGATTCTGGCCTCCGGGAAATTCAATTTCAAAATATTTATTGCACCATAATTTTTACAAGGTGTTATTGTATTGTTTTGTGAGCGGTGGTGGCCCAGTGGTGGCGGCCCCAACTTACGAACAGTTGGTTGTGGGTTCGAACCCAGGCAGGCGCATTACTTTGTGTAATTTATTTCATCACGTGCCACTGCTCTTAAAACGGTGAAGGAAAACCTCGTGAGGAAACCGGCATATCTTAGAACCAAAAATTCGAAAATCTACCAAACCGCACTGGGCCCGCGTGGTGTTTTGTAGCAAATTCCTCTCCTAGAGAGGAGGCCTGAGTCCCTACAGTGGGATCAATATAAGGCTGATGATGATGAATTGATGATGATGATATGTACCTTTAGTAATTCTCATTTTAATAATATATTCTAAGATAATCTAAACTAATATTAGAGAGAGGAAAGATTAGATTTTTTGTTTGTTACGATTCAACTCAAAAATTACTCTAACGACTTTGAAAATTCTTTCCACATTAGAAAACTTGAAAAATATTACTATGTTGGATAGTCGATCTACCGAGGAAGGTTGTAAGCTATATATTATTGTGACGCAGACGAAGTTGCGTGGGTCAGCTAGTTACGGAAAATGGATGCCATTTTTGAAAAAGTGGAGCAAGAGGTAGCTGAAGAACTAGGAATTGACCACAAAACAGTTTTGGCGCATTTATTTTATTTATTTATTTTCTAGAAGCGACTTTCATAATTTAAATACTCGCAGTAAACACAGAATAGTAATACCCAAATTCAGATTAACGAAAACTAGCAAGTCTTTTCTTATAAACAGTATACGCTTTTATAACAAGTTGCCTAAGTCAGTAATAGAACTGACCGATGGAAAGTTTAAAAACTACATTAAACGTGTCCTTATTCAAAAAGCATATTATAAAATCAAGGAACACGTCGAAGATAAAAAAGTTTGGCTTTAGCTTCTTCTGCGCATGCGGCTTCCCTGGTAACTCTTAGCCGGTACAAATTTGTGGTTGTCTCTAACTATTCTCAATTTTATTATTTATTTTTTCTCCTTCATTAATTACTCTCTTTTACAGTGGTTTTTAATCACCCAGACGCCCTTTGGTACGAATAGTTACAGCACTGATATCAACATTTGTGCCTTACCTACTTTACAAAAATTTGTTACTCTAATATGTTATGTACTTTTTTATTTTTAAATTCATTATAATTATATAATTTTTTATTATTGATTTGTGTCTGTAGTAAATCTAAATTGAACTTACACCTTACTATTGTATCGAGTCTGGTTCTTCTAACCAACATAACAGACAGAATGTGTTGCTGGGGAGTTTGTTCCGTCACTTCTTCTTTCCAGCTAAAACACTAGGAAGTGCCGAAGGGTGGGCGTTTTGGGGGACTGTCTCTTGTAAATAAGTAGAGTAAAGTAAATTTTGACTTACGAAAAGTGCTGATAATCAGCCTAATTTGAATAAATGACTTTTGACTTGACTTTACTTAACAACTGATGAGATTAAAGCAAGAAGTTGAGAGAAAGCGGCCGGAATTAATCAACAGAAGGGGTGTGGATTTTCATCATGATAACGCTAGACCTCACACATCTTTAGCCCCTCGCAAAAATTAAGAGAGTTTGGCTAGGAGGTGTTAATGCATCCGCCGTGTAGTTCTGACCTTGCACCTTCAGATTTCCACCTGTTTCGGTCTCTTCAGAATTCTTTAAGCAAAGTCAGGTTAACATCACGAGAGGACTGCCAAAACCACTTGTCGCGGTATTTTGATCAGAAGTCCCAAAATTTCTATAGCAAGGGGATCATGTCCCTACCTACAAGATGGCAAAAAGTTATCGAACAAAATGGTACCTACATACTTCAGTTAAATGTAAATAAACTGTATATTAAAAAATATATAAAATGCGAAGAAACTTTTTCCCCAACCTATTACTATTATTTGTGATTTAAACTGATGAACTATCATGAGCATGAGTAAACCAAAAACATGCGTTTTGGTCGAATAGTACTTGATACACTACTACCTATTCCTTCACGGATAACTAGTGTGATGGTGCAAAAAAAAAAAAAAAAAAAAAAAAGCTCTTAAAGAATATACTTTCTTGTATGTTTTAATAAATAACTTATAATTACAATTTGTTATTAAATATTATTTCTTTGTCTATGCAAAATCTACGTCGGCTATCTGCTGAGGTGCTCAGAAACCGATGTAGATACGGCATAACATTTTGACGTGTAAAGGTGTTTGTGAAACAAAATATAAACTAAACATCATTCACTCATTTAACAACCCACTAATTTATAACTTGAAACAGGATCGTGTGTGTGACGAATACAGTGCTGACATAATCCATTTCTTTCTTTATTTTGTACTAGCTGTTGCCAGCGGTTTCACCCGCTACAACTCTAAAATTAACCCACGGGAAGATAAAATCGGGATAAAAACTATCCTATGTGTTAATCCAAGGTGTTAGCTAACTCCATATCAAATTTTGGTCAGTGGGTAGCCTTAGGGGTATTAAAATCGCTCCAGCCGTTAAGACGTGAAGAAGTAGCAAACATATACACACTCACAAACTTTCGATTTTATAATACTAGTGTGATGCGATATAAGTACTGCCCTAACCTACGTATTGTTGACCAAATCCGTTCGCAAATAACACGTGCTCTATTGAAAGAAATTTCAATGTAAATAATGTTCCCACGAGAAAATTACTCGTAAACTCCAGTTTTAACCAAGTACCCCTTCGACAATGTCGAAGTAATGTAGATAAATTAATTTATCTGCTATTAAGGCCGTACCCTGACCAATTAACCTTGAGCATTCGTTCCCTCTGTACTGTACAGTAGTGAATACGCCCATATTTTAGAATAAAATCTATATAAAATAAAATTTTGGTCTTTTGGAATTTTTATTTGTGTCAAAATGTTCATTATTAAATTGTCTATCCATTAGTGTCAGTAGCAAAATTAAATAATGTTTACGTTACGAGGAGATGCGTGTTATTAATCACTATTTCTCATTTCGGGGGTTGTGTTGGAAGGAGATTTATTAAAGATATACTCAATAAAAAATAAAAATAAATCTGCAATTATGGAATCAAGATTATGTAGAAATTTAATATGTTTTTTATTAGTTGATATTTCTTTTAAATAACAAGTAGGTAGCTCCAAAAAACTGCACAAAAACGGTTTGCGTGGCGTTTTGGTCGGGGAGGCGCCTTAAAACTGAACAAGTGTTTGATATGTACCACGAGAACACTACTCGGAAAGTCCCAGTTTTAAACAAGTGCCCCTTCGACAACCCCGAAGTAATGTAGATTTAATTATCTGCTGTTAAAACTGAAATCCGTTAAAGGCTAATGATTTTATCTAAATCTAGAATGCATTTGCTCTGGCTATCGACACATAAAATAATAAATCACCTCTATGTTAAGTGCCCGTTTGGTTTAGTAACAAATATAAGGGTACACTTGAAGAATATAAGTTACTTTTAATGATTTGTCGACTAGAGTTTTCTTTATCATAAGTGCTAAATGAAGTCACAAAGCTCTTTAGCCGGATACGATAAATGTAAACCAAATAAACAAAGTGGTTTCGTATTCCTTTGTGACGGGACTCGTTTATTTTAACACTAAACAACAAATCATTGTGTTAAAGTTATAGTAAACTTGTCGTAACGATCTTGAAATTTATTACTGTTATGGTGAGGTTTCCTCTCCATTATTTACAAATCGATCAACATGTCCCAAAAACAAATACCTGCTATAGAACCAATCAAATGTGCCAAAGAGCCAAACTCAATATCCAAGGCTGCCGTTGATTAAAATGGAAACGTGTTTTAGAAATATTTTATAGCAACAAATACCAGGGATTAAAATAATAAACGTGCAATTTTACTGCATTCCGGAGGCATAGCATTTTAAGTCATATATTTCAATTTACCCGAAGCTCATTCGACTGATCCAAACGCGACTGCCATTTACGAAATCGCGGTTAAAAGTTGGAAGAGTGTTTTTCCCCGAAACAAAGTTATTTATTTGAAAGACACATTTTCCGATTAATGAGACAAGAATAGGAAGAAAAAAATTGAAACATTCCTAATTCGATTGAGGCGTCAAAGCACAAAATGCAACTTTGCCAAAGAAGATGAAAATCTTATAGATCAAATACCAGAAACGTGTATTCGATTTAAAAAATATTTTTATACTTGGTGATACAGCAACAGTTGAAAAATTGCAAGTTTGCAAAAATAAAAAATAAAATAGCAAAAAAAAAATATAAATTGTAAATAGTAAATTGTTTAGAAGCCGTAGAACGGCAAATGAACAATTTTCACGATAGCCAAAGTACAAATGCCACAAGTACCCGCCTTAACAAAATTGACACAAAAAGTACAAAATGTACACCTAAAAAAGTGGTTGAATTCACAAAGGTGATAATAATTCTACTGCAGCCAATGTGGCAGCAGAAATCACAAAGGTGATAAAAGGTACCCTGCAGCCAATGTGGCAGCAGAAATCACAAAGGTGTTAAAAGTTACCCTGCAGCCAATGTGGCAGCAGAAATCACAAAGGTGATAACAGTTCCTGCCCTGCAATCAATGCAATTTGCAGGAAATGTAGATTCAAATTACCTGCAATGAAACACTGCAAAACAAGGGCCAACAAAAGAAACACTGCTAATATTTGGCAAAACAACAAATACAACCAAATAACAACAGGCAAATTAAGAAAACCAAACTGGATAACACCAAAGAAGAGCCTACCTCTATAGAGGAACAAACATCAAAACACCCAATTGATTCCGGTAGTACCTCCAATGTTTTATGTGATAAAACTTGGGAACACATGAAAAAAAACCAAAGTTAAAGTCCCAGCAAACGTCCCCAAACACTTAAAGTGTTGGGGTTGTTGATGCACAGATTAAGGCTGATTCAAAATCATTGGTAACTAAATATGTTATAGAAAATGGGTCAACGAATCTTTAGATGAAAAACTGCCGTCTCGCTAAATGTACAAAGAATTGGTTTTAACCTAAATTCCATTGATCATCCAATCCATTACCCGAATCCAAATATTCTATTAGAAATTACAATAGATAAACAACTCCACTTGTGTGTCAGTCTTATCGACGAGTTCCTCTCGAAACACAGCTAATTAAAAAATTAGACGAACTGGTTACAATGGATCTAATTGAATTAGTATATAAACAATCCACTTGGGTTTCACCAATGATACCGATTCTAAACCTATGATATTCGTATTTGTTTAAAGATGCGTGCAGCTAACAAAGCCATCATGGACAATGGAATAACTGATTCCTAAATGGTAAAGCAATTCTTTTCTCAAAATTTGATTTAAAAAACGATTTTCATCACGGCGTTGAGTTAAAAAAAAATAAAAAAAAACTACTGAAATCAGAACGAATATTACAGGCAAAGCTTTACCGATACAAACGGTTAATATTTGTTAAATGGATAAAATCTTATTGCCATGCGAAGGAGTTATAAACTTTACAGATGACATAGTAGTCTTTGGACACATGATGCTAGGCTTAAGAACGTATTGACAGTACTAAAAGAAAACAATGTTTTACTCAATAAAAACAAATGTGTTTTCAATTAAAAAACAATACAATATTGGGCCACGAGCTTTCACCGTCAGCCACCACCACCCAACCACTTAACAACAACATCAAAGCAATTGAGACAATTAGAGCACCGGAAACCATCGAAGAAATCCTAAGTTTTTTAGGATTAATAAATTTATGTTGGCGGAAAGTGGATTCCCAATTTGTCAACCCTATCTGAAACCATTAGACAGAAAAAAAAGTACAAAAATGCCAATATCGCGGCATTTTGGAAAAAAGAACAAATTATTGCAAAATCTCCAAAATTCCTACTCTTGGTTACTACGACCCAATACATCGTACACAAGTTATTGTGGATGCAAGCCCTGTTGGGTTAGGGACTATACTTATTCAGTATGACGATAAAGCATTTATTTATTTATTTATTTATTTAAATGAAAAAATATGATTATAAAGTCATCTATAAACCGGGTAAAAGAAACAAACAGCCGGCCCTTTATCCCGTCTGTGTACAAGTGCCATCATAGAAAAAAGTCCACTTGAAAATGAATATCATATTAACCAAGTTGAAACGATTATTGAAGCATCAAATAATGAAAATAAATTTAAATTACCTAAAGACGCTTTAATGAATAATGTTTGGGACAGTTCAATAAACAACTAAACATTATTTGAACATGAACTTTGATTGCATCTTATTCAGGGGAATCAAATTAGGTGTTATCTTATTTGAGAAAACAAGTATTGGAAGCAGCCCACGAAGGTCACTCAGGCATTGTAAACACGAAGGCTAGGTTACGCATAAAGGTATGGTGGCCAAAATAGACATAAACGCCAAAATACGGTAAAAACTGTAAAGGATGTATTTTAGTCTCAGGCCAAAATCCGCAGTACCGATCAAAAGGTGTGAACTTCCTTCAAAAGCCTGGGTAGATACTGCTGTTGATTTTTAGGTTCACTGCCAAGTGGAAATTATATCTTCGTAATTACGGTCGATATAAAGAAATAAAATTCATGAAATCTATCTCTACACAATATAAAATAATAAAAAAACTCAAAGAAAAAAAAACAGAGAAAAGAAAACTTCTCACGAACCGGAAGTTGTGCTTGTATGACATCACTAGTCAAGAATTTCAATTATTCTGTACAATCCTTTACTGCTCCTCAGCAAATCGGCGAAGTCGAGAGCAAAAATGGGATATCCTTAAACGACTTAGACTTAAAAAATCAGACTGGAAAGATGATTTGTTAAAATATTTAATGTTGTATAACAGCACACTTCATCCCTCCGCAGGAAAATATCCATCCGAGCTATTCTATGGACGAAAGTTCAGAGATAAATTACCATTTTTTAACAGACCTCGAAAATAACTACGGTACGTTGATACAGAGGTCAGAGACAAGAAAAAAAAGGAGAATTACAAATAAAACGAAGATTATGTAAAATACATGATAAAAGAAATCAAATTTACTTTAGTATTTAATCCCACACCTCATACTGTTATAAATACACAAGGAAGGAAGCGATGGAAACGCAAGGAATGATGAAACTGTACATGAGGAACATAGTACATCTTAAGAAAATAGAAGGCGAATGGAAAGCCATAAATCATGACTTGGCTATAGAAGGATGAACAAGATCAGCACAATGCTGTACTATTATAGATCCTTAGGACTTAATTGTACTTTAGTGTAGTAGGCATTTTAATTAAAAACAAAATGTCTAAATGGTAGCCATTAAAGAATAAATGTTGACTTTATTAAATATTGTTATGGTATTAACAAATATAATTTATGTATATTATTGTGTAAATTATAAATATTGTCATTGTACGTAAAACTGTCTAAATGCTAGCAATTAAGAATGCTTGTTGTCTTAATTGTAGAGATTGTCATTGTATTCAAAATATAAATATTAATGTGTAAGTTCTAAATATTGTCATCATACTTAAAACCTAATAGACACGTTAAAACTATGTCCGATAATCAAATAATGATAAGCGACTCTAAAATGGTTGACTTCTAAATTCTAAACATATCTATAGTATTTAAAATAATGAATGTCTAAATTCTGAATGTGTAAGTTGTATTTAGAATCTAATTTAATTATAAAAAGAAAGAGATGTGATATATACAAATAAACGTAGCAAGCGACTCGACGGTAACGTCGTAGAACAGTCCTGAACTAGCCCTTGAGGCAAGCAGACGGACCCTTCGAGTTGCACACTACTTACTGAAATATTGAGAGGTTTTAATCTAAACCCCAAAAGCCCACAAGTGATTCTGTTGTTGTTATTATCTTCTTGATATCGATACCGGAACTAGATACCTAATTATGCAAATACTACTTAATACGACCAGTGAACCCAAAAAAACCAACTATATATATGGATACAAAAAAAAACTAATTAGTCCGTCAGATAGATTTCCAAAAAATATTGGAGACGTTTTTTTCTTTTTTCACATAAACAAAAAATGAAGTCAATACAGTGCTTCGAAAACTCGTGAACTCTTCGAAAACGTCATAATGATAGTACTTTTTTAACCTACAAATGACGTCACAACCACACCTTATCTTCGTCAATTTTGATTAATTTGATAAAACAAAAAACACGTATCCAATATTTTTCGATAATCTAACTGACGGACTAATTAGAATCATTGTTTTTTTGACTCAGTCCGATCCCCTATTTGATAATTATAAGTGGGTTTTGTGGCTGAGACCATGGAGGACCCCAGTAAGATGCTCGATGACCTCAGTAGAGCTTCCGAAAGAGTGGGTCTTAAAATGAACATGGACAAAACCAAGGTCATGTTGAATGCCCATGTAACACCCACTCCTATCAAGATCGGAGACTCTACACTTGAAGTTGTAGACGATTATGTCTACCTGGGACAAACGGTCCAGTTAGGTAGGTCCAACTTTGAGAAAGAGGTCAATCGTCGAATCCGACTCGGCTGGGCAGCGTTTGGGAAGCTGAGTAGTATCTTCTCGCCCAACTTGCCACAGTGTCTCAAGACGAAAGTCTATGACCAGTGTGTGTTGCCAGTGATTACATACGGGACCGAAACGTGCTGGTCGCTCACACGCAATGGGCCTCATCAGAAAGCTCAAAGTCACCCAAAGGGCAATGGAGAGAGCTATGCTCGGAGTTTCTTTGCGTGATCGAATCAGAAATGAGGACATCCACATGAGAACCAAGTTTACCGACATAGCCCGAAGAATTGCCAAACTTAATTGGCAGTGGGCAGGGCGCATTGCTCGCAGAACGAATGGCCGATGGGGTCGGAAAGTTCTGGAGTGGCGACCGCGAACCGGAAGACGTTGCGTTGGAAGGCCTCCCACTAGGAGGACCGATGACCTGGTGAAGGTTGCGGGGATCCGCTGGATGCGAGACGCACGGGACCGGTCAATGTGTCGACACTTAGGGGAGGCCTATGTCCAGCAGTGGACGTCTTTCGGCTGAAATGATGATGATGATGATGATGAAGTGGGTTTTTGCATTCGAGGTGGAACATCTTGGCTTATCCTTCAAACTGGTGAAAGCAAAGCATGAAAGAAAGAAAAATAATTCAATTAAATCATAGTTTCCTAATAATTAATGACAAAAAGACTATTCGTTTTATTATTTTATTACTTCAAAAGTGTAATAAAAAACGTCGTTTGATATACCTACACTAATACGAGTATTTTAGAGAGGAAAGATTTGTTTGTTTGTTTGTAACGAATAGGCTCCGAAACTACTGGACCTATTTGAAAAAATCTTTCACCATTGGGAAGCTATACTATCCCCGGATGACATAGGCATACTTTTTATCCCTGTATTCCCACGGGAACGGGAACTATGCAGGTGAAACCGCGTGACATCCGCTAGTGCAATAATATATTTTTCCAGTCATACCCAAAATGTACCTACCATTATGACGTGTTAATATTTCAGATTCTTTAGATCGGTGTCAGATATTTGCTACAAAACTCTAAACTGAAGAAAGGTTTGTAATCCCTGATATATGGTGTAAAGTAACTATTGTATGTTTTTAGTAAGTGATTTGTTAATATAGGTATGTACCTTTTGTGCCGACAACCGGCACACACTTCATAGCTTATCACTCACACTTCACACTAAAAGCTTATCAACTTGATAAGCTTTTATAACAAAGCTCCAGTGGGTTAAGGGCTCACTTGGGAAGGTCAAGTGTGTGATAAGCGGTTAAATTTAAACTGTACTGCGGTTTAATCATAGAGAGGTTATGCAGTGATCTTTTTTTTTTGTTATTATAAATGGGCTTGCTCTTGACAGTCTTGGCTTCAATCTTGCCCTAAGGGCAGAGATGAGGTCGACGTTCAATACTCAATACTCAATACTCAAACTTTATTTGCATTCCACAATGTGTACTTAGGTGGTAAATTAAAAAAATTAGATCATTGTGGACCCTGTCGGGCACAGCAAAAGGAAAAGATATAGGTAGTAGGAGAGAGGAAGCTTTAAAAACACAAAAAACTATATCTAAATAAATCCAATAATACCATAATAGGAATTCTTTACAAATATAGAATTTTTATATATTATTTATATTTTATCATTTAAATATTCATTTATACTGTAATAGCATTTTTCTGTTAAAAATTGTTTTAGTTTTTTTATAAATATGTTAAATTTTTCTTCTTTTTTTATTATGTCAGGTAGTCTGTTATATATTTTTATAGTCATTACATAGGGGCTTGTTGAATGTATTTTTAGTCGAGATTGCGGAATGTTTAATCTTGATTTGTGTCGGAGTGTGTAACGTGATTGTATGTCTTCGGAACGAGCTTAATCGCGCTTGATTTATCTTCTTTTTTTTTGTTAACCATACCTACATAGGTTAAAAACAAAAAACTCATTATTTACACTCTCTCATATTTTTGTTTTATTTATTCAGGGACAATAAACAGCTACAATATGTGCTGAAACAGAGAAAGATGATAGTACAGAACATTAACAATTTTGCATTATGCAGTGACATTATCCGCATATAAACAAGTGAGTATATGATAATAATGAGTGCCACTAGATATGCAAAAAACAATATTAATTACATCACATTCATAAAAAAAAACAATTATAATAATTATTAAAAGTTACATAGACGAAATATTAATTACATCATGCAAAATAAACCTTTAAATTTATTCAATTGTTCGGCAGCAGATTAACAATAAACACTACAGCAGATTAACGAAACAAATAAATAATAAACTGTAGATTAGCTTGCATTCCTAATAAATAACATTATTGGTTCATAATAATTTTCTAGACATTGGATTTTAGCATACAAAAATATAAATATGTATTATCATACTAGTAAGTACTGTAACACTAAATCATTGTTTGTGTCTATCAGTGTAACTGGTTAGGTCTTCTTAACAACCCAACGAAGAATGATGTGGTCATCATCATTTAGAACATTTAATTTTATCCCTGAAATGTCTGTCTTTTGACATGCGCCCGTTCGAAGCTGGGGCCGGTCGCAACTTGCTTAAAAGAGTGCAATTCATATTCTCAATCATTTTTATAAATACATGCCATTTTACACCACACACATCACCACCAATCACCACAGACAAAACTCATAAAAAAGGGTTTTAAAAAAAAAAACTGCCCCTCACTAGGAATTTCTCCTGTATCGTTGGTGCGTTCACAGGCATTTAAACTCACATACACAAATTTAATACCTTAACCCGAAACTACCACGAAATGAACCACGAACACAAACTTCACGAACTTTCAATATTACGAAAATTTCGCAAATAAATAATAATACTTAGGTAATAATTTATTAAATTTATTTTTGTAAAAAATATTTAAAAATGTTAGTGTGTAATGAAAGAAATAAAGGAAATAATAATCTATTTAATTCAGACAACACAAACAACAACAACAACATTTCTAAAATGTTTGTAACATTTATGTTCGTGAGATGTGATTATGTTTTGGGTAAAGTCACGTTTAGGAACAAAATTTGTTTACTGATGTTTTAGATGAGGTAGATGCAGTGCAAGTGCCTACATGAGTTAAGAGCATCCTGAAGTTTCCCAACCTCCACAAATGAAATAACTTAAAAACCAGCGGGTCTAAAATGGCCGCTTTATCAGAATCCACGCAGAATCTTAGTATGAATCACGTTAAAATTGCAAATTCTTAAAATGGACTTCATGTCTATAACTATAAAGTCCATTTTATGAATTATAAATTTTCTACATGATACATATTACGATTCTGCTAAAGCGGCCATTTTAGACACCCAGGTCCTATCCACCACTGACAACTTGGCTATATTCATATTCTTTCGACTTTTGAAAATTTGTTAAATGTATAGGTATAAAATATATTTTAGATTTTTTTTTCAATTTGGGTTAGATATTTTATGTTCATGAAAATGAGGACTACAGCTGTTTGTGTTCTTTCTATTAATATCTAAATTTTTTTTTTTTTTTGCAATTTGAAAAGTGAAGGTCCGTCTGTGGGGTTAACCTACCAATACAATAATAATCTGGAACAGTTCCAAAAGATAATGTAAATTCTTGAATTCCTCATCACCTCATGTTAAAAAAGTCATATTTCACACCTTATAGAATTTATGAACGATAAATGCTTTAACACTAGTCATTAATTCTTTCCAAAATCCAAGTTATCTATTGGCATGCATGACTTCTTCACACCTGCCTGTTGTGTATGGTAAGCCTGTGCTTGGTTCGAACCCCAGGTGAGGCAAAATTTAAAATTAGGAGTTTATAAGTAACTTGCCCGTTCTTCTCCATAGAGATCTACGCTAGGGAACTGGCAACTACAGTACTTTCACAAGTTATTATGCCTTGTGACTGTGACTGTAGCTTAGGAGTGAAATACGTTGTTTCGGGGGTTGCTGCGTCGGGTTGCGCGGCGCCGGATGTTACCGGCGGCGAGTGCTGTGGGTGCGGGGGCGCGCGGCGGCGCGTGCCGTGGTGGCGCGTGCGCGGGGCTCCGGGTCGCGGGGCGGCGGTTGCGCGTTGCGGCGTGCATTCGTTGTTCCGTGATTCGAGGTCTCGTGCATTCGTTGTTGCGGTGTGCGTCGCTGCGTGCTTTTTTGCTTGCAGTGTTCGTCGTTGCGGGCATTCGGCGGCGTGTGGTTCGGCGTGGTGGCTTTCGGAATGACGTATTGCACTCGTAGTTTTTCGTAGTTTTGTTTTATGAATTGTTCTTATGACATTCAAAAGTGCCAGTAATGGTTTAATTGAAATAAATGCTTTGAGTTTGAGTTTGAGTTTAACAAGCCTGGAGACAGTTATTATTAACTATAGTTAGTTATTATTATAGGGACCGCGTTTATAATAATAGGCTCGTTCATGATTATGGGTTAAAAAGGATGTAAAGGTACCCTTAACGCAAGCCAAAGTCACTTGTTCTACAAAAAAAATATCGCAGTGGTGGGGCCACTGCGATATTTTTTTTGTTCTAGGCCATACCTGGGAACCCCCTAGCTATGGAGATATTGGGGGTCAAAGTTCCAAATTTTTCACAGCTGTTTTTGTAAATACTAGTTTTTCAGGTTCTAACTTTACTTAAATTACCTCCATGACCCGTTTACTATTCAAAGCACCCACTGCACCTATACATAAAAGTACTCTGTGGCACCCACTAGCACAATGTTTTAAGAGTGCTACATTGAGTATGACCGTGAAATGTGAGTTTTGACCCCAAAAAAAAAGTCGTGTCCCAGCAAATATTTTTGCGTAGGCGTACTTAGTTTGATGTACAGAATGCTTGGTTAACGGCTGTATCAGCTGTGTGAAGGGTTTGTTTACATCTTGTATATCCCAGTCATAATATTATCCTTATTGTTTAAATTAAGCGATAAAATTGCTATTGTTTCTCATTTAGGGACCTACACATTTAAACGCTTCCTATAGTGAAATTATGCTAGCAATGCAATAATACCCATACAACAAGGGACACGTTTGATTTTCCTACTTAAATGAACTAAAACACAAGTTAAATAAAACAACAAATTATTTTATTACATTTATTAATTGAAATTACATTAAACAGAAAAATAGGTCGGATCAACTAAACTAATCAGTCTATCAAAGTATAAAAGTAGGAATACTATTAATGACAATTGAGTAGTCACATCACAAATTCACAACTTATCTTCGCTGCCCGTTTTTGACTGTTCCTCGCTGCCGCTGGATTTCTCCTGAATAGGGATGGCACGCTCGTTCAGAGGTTCAGATCTAAAAGCTACCAGCACCAGCTTCCCCTTGTCAAGGTGACATTCCACACGTTCCGGAGGGAAACCTTCAGGCAACAGGAACCGTCTCTCAAAGTGACTCCTCGTCCAACCATCTTCTTTCTTGATCTCCTTTTTGCCTTCCACCATTATCTCATTCCCGACAGTTTTCACCTGGATCTGTTCTGGAGTGAAATTCTGGACGTCCAAGTGCACCTCCACTTTTTTCCCATCGACTTTGACTTCGTGGTCGGAGTAGACGCCTTCGACATGGTCCACGGGCGCTGTGACCGCCTTGATGTACTTCACCGGGTCCCTGAAGAATGGGTCTCTTGAAAAAACCGCGAACGGGTCCTCAAAAGCTCTAGCGATGGGGTCCCGAGTCGCCAGATTCCTCAGATGTCGAAACCAGTACGGAGCAAGTGACATTTTGATAGTTTTGTTTGCCTTCGCTTCTTAACTTGGTCGCTTCCAAACTTTGAATACTGCGCTGTTCCCGCCCGACGCCCTTTATATACTATTGCTGACAACGCTATCTATCAACGAGAGGCTGCACGAATATACTGGAATAATCTTCAACATTCATGAAAGTTCGAGCCAGTTGCTCGCAAACTTAATTTAGTGACATCTATCGTTACGTAGCTGAACGTTCAAGAACGATGGTAGTCAACTTATAGTTGACCTAGTTTAGTTCATAATTTTACACCACATCCGAATTTTATATTTTTATGTGTTCATACGACGTTAAGAATATAAAGTTTAAAACGAATGTAACTCATAAGACCACTCTAGAAGTAGGTTTACAACGCGTGGATTTTTTATAAACCGCGCCATCTGTTGTCAAGTAGTGAAACCATAAAGAGTTACAGAACGTTCAAGAGCGCATTGAAAATAGAAGTTGGTCGAAAATCAATACTGCTAGCTATGCTATTGAGTATACAACATCTATAGAGTAGCCATACAATAGCAACTCGAACAATTCGAGCAAATTATAACTTCACCCATGGTTTCGGTGTAAGATCATATTATTATGGTGCAATCGAAAATGATGAAATGTTGATCATTTTTTGAAATCATTAGTTGCATTAGGCATAAATAACCAAGGAGATTTAAGACAGAGTAATATTTGAATATCTTTAGGAATACGTATACCAAAATATTTCATCAGCTATTGTCATTTGCGATGCCTATGGCTCTGATATTGCAGATGACAGTTGGCAATCAGTGGGTACCTACCCAGTAAATGAATGACTGAATTACTGGCCCAGGCGAACTTAGAGATTGTTTTTGAAACATAAAGATTAAAAATTAATGTTACTTTTTAAAGCTTTTGATTTGTTTCACAAATTGAGGCCGAAAAGCTTGACGCCCGTCGGGGCCGCGGGTTGTCCACAGGTTATCGCGGCCTCGACATAGAGGGCGAAGAAGGAACATGGGTGGTTTTTAGTCAGTAGAAGTCTGACAATGGAAGGGGTTATTCGATGATTTTACACCCGCCAAAAAAAAAAAAAAAGGCGAACTTAGAGATGCCATCAAGTTCTTCTCAGACAGATGTGTTCTGCGAATACCTGTGTTGCTGAGAAGTTTGTTCCCCCGCTTCACCATGCTAAACACTATCCAGTGATAAAAGGTAATTGTTATGCATGATGTAGGTAGGACTGTAATTTATTGGCATTCATCAAATATCACCGTTATTAAGTAGACCTCTTGCAGATCACAGGCGTGATGTTATATTTATGTCATCAAATTTCAATAGCTACATGTCTCTGATTTTGGTACGAATTTCCATTGACGTCGGTCGAATTTAGGGGGGAGGGGGAGGGGGAGGGGGGGGAGGCAGGGGTACTACCCCCCCTGTGAAGGAAAAGTTGCGGACGCCCCCCGTTTTTGAGATATGATTTTTTTAAGTTTGAGGTTAGGTTGGTGTATTTTTGTACCCAACTGTGATTGGGATGCCCCAAGTAGGTTCAGAGACTATAAAAAAAAAAAATTTTTTTTTCGTAACCAATTTCGAGGTGGCGCTCGCCGGCCGCTGCCGCGGCACCGCTCGCTCCGCTCGCTCGGCTCGCGCGTAGTTGGTCACAGTTCTAACCTAACCTAACCTACTGAGTCGGTTTTGCTCTAGTAGTTTTTTTTAATACGGGGGGCTGCGTCCCCCGAACCCCCTCTAGTGGGGGGGCTGCGCCCCCCCACTCCCCCGGCTACGGGGTCGTAAAAACTGTACTAAAGCATAAAAATAACGTTCCGTTTTGCATAAATACAATAGTATTTAAGAATTTTTGGAAAAAAAAAACAACGCATCTCCGCGGGGTGGGGGGGTGTCGATCGAAAGAGGGATACTACCCCCCCCCTGTGAAGGAAAAGTTGCGGACGCCCCCCATTACGAGCTAAAATAATGAAATTATTGCTATAATTTAAACATAAACTGTTCAATATAATTATGTGTGCATGAAAACTAATGAAATGAGTACAAAATATAATTATTTACGTAAATTAAAATAAAATGTTACCGAACGTATGAAAACTTAACCGTAGGTAAAACGAAACGTTCATTGGCGAGAATTCTATTTAATCTGTGGTGGGAACTGATATAAATAGTGCAAAAATATTTGATTTTCAATAATTTTTTTCTCAAAAAGTACGTGTCTCCGCATGTTGAATCTTTGCGTGTGTGCTTAAAATAATATAACCTTTCTGTAAAAAAAATATCAACCTCCAACTCCACCGACGTCAATGGAAAAATAGTGCAAAAATATTTGATTTTCAATAATTTTTTTCTCAAAAAGTACGTGTCTCCGCATGTTGAAACTTTGCGTGTGTGCTTAAAATAATATAACCTTTCTGTAAAAAAAATATCAACCTCCAACTCCACCGACGTCAATGGAAAACTGAGCCCAGATATAGGTATACATGTAGGAAACTGCTCTGTTATCACAAGCCATTAGTCCAGTTTATATCGAGCACACAGTGGACACAAGGCGCTGATATCTTCCACAAACACTCCCACAACAATGGAACTGGTAACAATTGACGCATGAATTCGGCTCTAAAATGTCTATTATTAAACTAGTTAGGTATTTAGGTTTACAAGAATTGACGTCAAGCTGTGTTCGGATATTAGGACTACATCGTCTGATACTGATACTGATTTTGCACGTTGGCAGACCTTGTGTTTGAATCTTACTACATCGTCTACATCCCATTAATATCAACATTATAGACATCGCTTATAAAAGCAAAACGTGTTGGCTAGTTGGCAGCTGATTAGTAAATAATTCATACTGGCAAAGGATTGTTAATTTTGAGATTATTGTTTTTTTTTTCCTCCGTTCAGTCTCCACTTCACTGTTCTGGTAGCACTTGTAAAGGTCCGACTTAATGGATTTTTGTAACAATCTTTGTAACTGAGTCCCAAATACATTCACTCCACGGTTTAATAACATTTGTTTGCAAGTCCGGTATTTGAACAGTTTTTCGTCTATTTGTCCACTCTTTTCCACTGCACTTTTATTTCGTTTGGTGTTTTAAACAAGGCACTTTTATTTATGATCGCAAATAGTAGAGAAAGTCAAGGAATACAACAAGACTCTATACTTATGCTTTATTGACTATACCAAGGCATTCGACTCTCTGGAACAAAGCGCGATATGGCGATCACTAGTGGAGCAAGGAGTAGACATCAAATATGTGGAGTTACTTTATAGCATTTATTCTAGAAATTCCGCAAAGATAAAATTGGAATTGGAAGGACCAGCATTTGCCATAAGAAAAGGCGTCAGGCAGGGTGACCCGCTTTCACCTAAAATATTTTCGTCGGTTCTAGAGACCATATTTAGAAAACTAGACTGGGAAGAAAAAGGCGTAAAGATCGACGGCGAATATTTGAGTCACCTACGTTTCGCAGACGACATCGTTGTGTTCACGGAGGATCCCGTACAACTAGGGAACATGTTGCAAGAGCTTGCGAAGGAAAGCGGGAAGGTTGGTTTGACAATGAATGCGGCCAAAACCAAAATTCTAACAAACGGTTCGGAAACACAAATAATTGTGGATGGCCAAAGCATAGAATATGTTAACGAATACATATATTTAGGACAATCCATTTCATTTCTAGACCAAACCGAAAAGGAGATCAATAGGAGAGTAGCAATATCATGGAAAAAGTACTGGAGTTTGAAAGAAATTATGAAGAACACTCACATAAATATAAAGTTAAAATGCAAGTTGTACGAAATAGCGATCCTTCCATGCCTTTTTTTTTTTTTTTTTTTTTGGTGGGTGTAAAGTCATCGAATAACCCCTCCCGCTCTTGGGCAGAGCGAAAGGGAGTGTCAGACTTCTACTGACTAAAAACCACCCATGTTCCTTCTTCGCCCTCTATGTCGAGGCCGCGATAACCGTTGGACTACCCGCGGCCGTCCTTCCATGCCTCACATATGGATGTCAAACATGGTCACTACGGAAGGCAGATGAGCACAAACTCGGTGTCATGCAAAGGAAAATGGAGAGAAGCATGTTGGGTATAAGATTGTCGGACAGGATAAGTAATGAAGAAATAAGGAAAAAAACTAGAATAACGGACATAGTAGAAAGAATAAGAAGTCTGAAGTGGAAATGGGCAGGACATATTTGCAGAATGGAAAACGAGAGATGGACTAAGAAAGTCGTGGAATGGGTACCTAGAGACGGAAAAAGAAATCAAGGAAGACCACGGAAACGCTGGGAAGATATATTTAAGGATAGATGTGGACCGGACTGGAGGAGACAGGCTAGAGATAGGGAAAAATGGAGAAAACTGGGGGAGGCCTACGCCGCAGAGGCGACTTCCATAAAGGAACAAAAATAATGGAATATATAAATGTATTTTAATTAATGCTATGGAAAGTATTTTAATTGGTCAAATATGCAATGCTATTGAATGATAAAATTGTATTTAAGTAATAATTTAACAAATTCTATAAAATGTTGATAATTTAATGTTATGAATGTATGTGTTGATAATGGAATGTTGATATTAAGATGCTTTATGTAATGTTGATAAGGTAAAGATGAAAATATATACATAGATACTTAAATAATGAATTGTTAATTTGAATATTATGTGTTAGTAAAGTAGTGTTGATGATTTTTAATACGATTTGTTGCATCCACGTCGAATCAAGTTTATATGTTCTTTGAATCAAATTTGTAATATTTTTTTTTTTGATTTATGGTAGAATAAAAGGCTTTTTTATTTTTATTTATTTTATTTTATTTACTGGCAAAGGAACAGACGTCGCCTTTAGGTTCTAGAAATTTCTAGAGGTGCTATAGATTTGAAAGAGACATTTCACGCTATTAAAAAAGATGGACCTCAGGTATATCAAAAATTGTGAACAAGAGGGGGCCCAAAAAAAATTCTTCCCAACGAAACGAAAGATGTGAAATTCAACTTACGTAGGTACCTATACTTAAATGATCTCGTACATGCATGACTTTTCTAATTAAATGCCCTTTTGTCTCGTGGACGCGCACATGTACCTACGAATTATGTTTCTCGCTAAATCGTGAATATCTAGTTACTGTCTTACTTTTATCAAATTAAAAATATAAATAAAACGGCAGCAGGATTCTAGCTCCGTATAGGAAAGTCTACATAAGATTAATTCAATTAAACGAAACTTGGAAGCAGGCGGGGTCCATTCCATTTTCATTTCATAATTTAATATTCAAATGAACCCCGCCTGCTTCCAAGTTTTGTTTAATTTAAAATGTGCTTGTTTTTTACTTTTCAGTTTTTTCAGTCGGGTTTTTTAGTTTTTAAACTACTTTTTTTATTTCAAATTCATTTGAATATTAAATTATGAAATGAAAATAGAATGGACCCCGCCTGCTTCCCAAGTTTTTTTTATTTCCAACTTTTTTGTTCTTTTGTGTCTGTTCTTTCGTTGGTCACGTAAAAATCTTCGCAGATGATTTAACTTTTGTGTTTGTTTATATGATTTGTGACTTTAAATTTACTTTAAACATATAATAGTCTTATAGTTTTGTAATCTCCTTTTAAAACCCTTCATTTTGGTACCCTACTCGATGGTAATGGATTTTTTTAATTTTTTGAAATACGCTTTATTATTTGGCCCCAAAAATCCACAAATTTCTTTGTTATTTTTTAATTTTAATGTAGCCAGTGACACTCGCGCCATCAAGACGAATCTAACGACGTATATTTTATTCAAATCCCTTCATACGTTTAGGAGTTATGAGGGAACAAAGAAACGGACATACATACATACATACACGCCAAACATAACCCTCCTTTTGGGCTTCGCCGCAGTCGGGTAAAAATAGAAAAACGTCAAACCAATGACACTTAAGTAAACCCGGAAAATCTTTCAACCCAGAAATTGTTCGTTATGCAGGTAAGCCTAACTACCCAACTATTCAATACAAAAAGTTTATGACATCTACTTTCTTCAGGTCGTCATTACTCATCGTGTTCATTATTATTATTATTCCTTTATTCATTTTATAACATATTAAATACATTTTTAAATATTAATTACAAAAAGGTAGGTATATAAAAAACATTTAAAAATATAAAAAATAGTGGTCCACTAGTATTGGGAACAGAGTCCGAACTACCGGTGGTCAGGGCTCTTGAGAGAGGAACCTCCTGACAATGCGCGCCGTGTCCAGAAGTACTGCCTTCTGAATCAAGCCCTTGATCCAGCTACCAAGCGAGAGCCTCCTTAGATGTTCGTCGAGGCTCTTGGCTACTAAGCCATTGGCAGACACGACTATCGGCACAATGACTGCTGTATTCACGTGCCACATGTCGACAACCTCGCGAGCCAGATCCAGATACTTGAATTGCTTATCTTTCTCTGCTTTCACGAGGTTCTCGTCATGCGGGACTGTTATATCAACAATCATTGCGCGACGTATTATTATATCATTACATTATTATTATTATTATTATTAGCCATTTGTGTCCCACTGCAGGGCAAAGGCCTCCCTTCCCTCCTTCCACTTATCCCTATCCAGTGAAGTTGTTTGCCAATACCTGCAAAAAGAGTCGAGTTCGTCTCGCCATCTTCTTCTGGGCCTGCCGCGTTGCCGTTTGCTGCTGTTCGGGACCCATTGTGTTGTTAGTTTAGCCCATAGCTCCTCCGGCATGCGGCAGATGTGGCCAGCCCAGCTCCACTTAAGCTTGGCAGCCGTGTGACCCACGTCGGTAATTTGAGTTTTGGAACGCAGTATCGAGTTCCTTATTCGGTCACTAAGCTTGACTCCGAGGATAATAAGCTCCATTGCTCGCTGGCAGACCCCGAGTGCGGACTTTTTGACATCGTGTTCATAGGTCGTAATATTTGTTTTGGGTGGGATTTGAACCCGCTACATCCACCCAGCGCAGCCAAATGCTAAGCAAGCACTAAGCGTGCCGTGTCGTAAGACAGGATGGAAACAAGCATTGCATTCCACTGTAAAGAGGCCCTAAAATTCAAGCACACATAGCCATTCTGCTAATAGTTATATATAAATTAGGATGATGATGTCATGGTGGATTGGCGATTGAACTTGCTATGAAAACTTTCATATTTTAGTCTAAGTAGTGTATGTAAACACGAATTCACAAATGACAGTCTTATTAGAACGAATCAGAATCGCAAGGATAACGAGACCGTCAAAAAAACCGAAAAAACAAAGTTTGCTTAACTTTTTTTTTTTTGGCGGGTTGAAAATCATCGAATAACCCCTCCCGCTCTTGGGCAGAGCGAAAGGGAGTGTCAGACTTCTACCGACTAAAAACCACCCATGTTCCTTCTTAGCCCTCTATGTCGAGGCCGCGATAACTAGTGTACAACCCGCGGCCCCGACGGGCGTCGGCCTTTTCGGGGCCCTCCCATGTTGCTGACATCTCTTTAAGGCGCGCGTGGAACACAAACGCGCCGTCGACACGGCCTGTTTTCGTCGTAAGACGGACGGACGGCGAGTTAGCCCATCACTCACCGTCCACAGGCCCGCGTCTACAGTGGCCGGAGGTCATCGCGAGACCCCCAACGCCCGGAGCGCCTCACGCGGCGGCTAGGACGAGAGGTTCTCTCCCTCTCGCGTTCCACCACCTCCTTCGCTAGCATCACTGCTTCGCAGAAGGAGGCGACGGCGTCCCATTCCTCCTCGCCCCGGACCATGGCTTGCACCAGGGCCGGGCGCGAGAGGTCGCCGCCGCCGATCGCCGCTACGAGAAAGTTTGCTTACCTCAGACACGTTTTTGAAGAAGTACTTAATTACCTGACTTACTAGAAGTCATAGATATAATGCGACTAATATAATCATGAAGGGGCGATTAAGCGGGCGAAATGCGGTGTCGACCGGAGAAAAGAGTCTTCATGGTCGAGAAATATTCGTAAATGGACCCGAATCACCATTGATGCTAGGCTGTTCCACCTCGCATAGGACAAGGAGATAATGGCCAACGTTCAGTAATCACCAGAAAAAGAAGCGTTCCGTATGATCCTTGCGGTTTTCACAACTAAAATATTTACGCAAGCAACTCGGCATGACTTTCCGCATTGTACAGCAATACTGAACCCACACCGCTTTGTTGAAACAAATGGTTTGTTCTAGTTAACACCACATTATGACCGTATTATTTATAATTCCCATTAAAGCTGCTATACGCGTCAGAACCATCCGACAACGTGCAGGACTTCTATATATTGCCAGCAGTTCCGAAAATGGATCAGTTAGAATTTGTCAGAGGGTTAGAATATATTGAAATAGGGATTTTTTGTGTTGTGAAAATGCAGAAAATTATTGTATTCTTATTTGTAGCTTTATTAAGTACAGTTTTGTGCCAGCCTTTGAATTTAGGAGAAACTGGTAAGAAGAAGCTGGTTTCTTAAAACATGCAATCATTTTCTAGCTCTAGAATTTGGTTACTCCGTCAAGTTTACAAAACCACTCCATAAAGGTCTACACTTTGGAATGGAAATGCAAATGCAAAATGATTGTGTTAATCCTTTCATATTATGTCTCTGACTTTGAATCTCCGTTAAAATCACTTGATCTGATCTTTATTTGTATTACAACAAGGGTGCTACTCTCAGAGTTGGACTGACTGTAGCTTTATTTTAGTGTATTCGACTAATAAACCTCGTTGCCAGTGCACAAGTGCCATAGTTTGAACAGGCTTTTTTTGCTGTTTCCTCAGTTGTAATTCTTGTTCCAGACGATGAGTCAAAGGAGGTGCAGCATCACCTGAGCAAGAGGTTCATCAACCCAATGTTCGCGCTAGGAGGGGCGGCCGACAGCGGCGTCTCCAAGATGAGGACTAAGAGACAGTAAGTGCTGGTCATCAACCAGGAGAGAAACGTATTGTATGCACTCAATGTACTGAAAAATTAATATCAAAATATTTTAACTCACATCAACGGCGACAAAAGGTGCACGGTTAGGCTTGGTCGTTTCATATGAAGGAGAAGCGGCAATTAACTCCATAAAGACAAAAACACATTCGCATAATATTGTTTGAACTTCATTAGGCAAACCATTATTGTTTGTGTGCATTACTTATGTGTAATTTATTTCATCACCGCTGCTCTCAAAATCAGCAACCGAAAACATTGTGAGGAAACCGGCATGTCCTAGAACCAAAAATTCGAAGACTTGTGACATCTATATCTATCTCCTCTCTATCTCCTCCGTCAGGTGGCGCTGTATCGGTGTTTACCTTTTTTAGCTTACTCCTAGTAAATATTTGTCTTAAAAATAGTAAAAGTGTGCAATCGAACCTAAATACGTGTTAAAAGTTTGAAGAGATACATATCCTGGCTGTGTTAATAGTTTTAACAAGTTTAAATAACAATATATTGTGTTTTAACACTTAAAACCAGTGTGCACGGTACACCGTATTAAAATCAACAAAAACAAAAAACAAAAGTTCAACAAGCTCGGTGAAGTGCAGTGAAATAACAGTCTGTGGCGTTTCTAGTGTCTTTCTGCGCAGATATAAGTGCAAAAACTTAAAAAGCCGAAATCAAAGTGTTAGCTGATTTTTAACCAAATTCTGCAAATCATTCTTCTTGCCATAGTGTATCTGAGAACAGCGACATCTGTCCTTATAAACTGGAACTACTACAAGCATCACTACACATCGTAGATCAATGCGAAATCGACCTCACGCATGATAATTTCTAACTCGCGTCCACACTAGCAACTAGGTGGCGTAAGTAGTAACATAATACGCATACACTTTTCTCCTAATATTTTTTTTTGTCCTCTGAAAATGAGTTCGAAGTGTAATATCTGCAATAAAGTGATTGGAACTGTGGCACTATCACTAAAATGTCATACCTGTGATGGAATTTACCACTTCGAGTGTCTGAACATCACAAAACTACAATTCGCAGGATTTACTCGCGAGCAAAAGTCCCACTGGAAATGTCTTCCCTGCAGCAATATCACGCGTCGGGATCGCTCGAACTCGGCCTCACTGAACCACTCTATATATATACCTACAAGCCACGATGATGCTATGAATATGTCCTGTGACCACTTGGATCAAAAAACCTTGTCATCGAACTCCTCATCAGGCTCAACATCAACAATTATTTCCAGTGGCGGTGACGCACACACTCTTGCTAGTGGCGATCTGAGCGCGTTTTCCTTGTTACTCAACGATACTTTGAAAGGATGGCGCAGCGACTTGGACCACACTATGGCTACATTCACTGATGAAATCAGTGGAACCTTGCGCAGCTGGCGTCAAGAAATGGAGATTAGCATATTAAAATTCAACGATGGTATCAAGAGCACTCTCTCCGAAATAAAACAAGATATGAGCAATCTCCAAAATGAACAAGAGAGACTTAAGGAAAGCGTTCATACGGTAGCTGAGAGCGTTTCAGACCTAACAACCTCACTACAATTCCAAGCCGACGAACATAAAGACCTTAAGGCACGTGTAGATACCATAGCCCGCAGTAGCTCCGATCAATCTCAAAATCGAATCAGCAACCTTGAACAAAAATTAGACTCACTGGAGCAGCAGGCTCGGAACTGCAACGTTGAAATCTGTAACGTCCCAGAAAAGCGTGGTGAGAACTTACTACAGTTAATGGATACGATTTGCAACGCCATCAATTTCCCAACATCACAGAGAGATATAATATCTATCCATAGAGTTCAACACGCCCAGCAAACCAATAGCAGACCGAAAAATGTTATTGCTAAATTTACTACACGAATTACACGCGACAACCTACTGAGCGCCTTCCGCTTAGCTAAGGGCCTGAAAACAGATCAAATTGGAATAACAGGATCGCCAACCAAGATATATATAAATGAACACCTAACTCTGAAAACAAAGCAGTTATTTCGAATATGTAAAGACGCTGCTAAACAAAGCGATTTTAAATACGTGTGGGTTAAAAACTCAACCATACTGGTACGTGAACGGGACGGAGCACCTTCCTTTGCAGTTAGAACAGTTGATGATATCCGCAAAATTAATAAGTCCCCACCCCTCAGTGCTCAAAATAATATTATTACGCGTCAAAGTCCCATGTAAAATGACTTCAAAATTATGTTCTTTATATTGTAAGGTGGAATCATTTTTTTGTTATTTTCTTATTATTTATTTTTTTGTTCTTTTTCCGTTATTTTTTCGTTATTTATGTTTCGTATGTTTTACTTGTTTGTGTTGCTGGATAACTGACATTAAACTTATACTTTTCATAGCTTCTACACATTACCTCATCATACGTACCTCGCTATTACCTGGCACCCTTGCACTCCTAGCACATTTACCTAACACTATTAAATACCAAAACAGCTCTTGTGACTCGTCAAAACTTATCCATTTATTATCAAAACTGTAGGGGCACCCGTACGAAACTGCATACTCTAAACATGAACATCCTTTCACGAACGTACGATATCATCGTACTGACCGAAACGTGGCTAACACCAGAAATTAATAATAGCGAATTCATCGACCAGCGCTACACTGTGTACAGGTGTGATCGCGATCGCACGGCTACGAAGAAGCTGGATGGCGGTGGTGTCCTAGTGGCAATACTAAAAACCCTTAGATCCACTGAGATTGACCTAAACACATACCTAAACGTTTCTCCGTGGCATAACCACATCGAGCAAGTTGCCGTTGAACTACCGAGTGGCCAAAGTCAGAAGCGTCATGTTATCATTGCTGCATACATACCACCCACGACCCCTGAGCAAGTATACGCGAAGCACTTTGAACTACTCTACGACGTTTTGGCAAACTCTAGCGTCGAATACTTCTACATACTTGGAGATTATAATATTCCCGACACGACGTGGAATACGTCATCCTCCCCGAACTCACCACCAAGGGCTTCACTGTGCTCTAGTTCTAACATGACTTGTAACCACCTAAACAACTTTATATCTCTTCTAAATGCCTCGCAATACAATAACTTGCTCAACGCTAGACAAAACCCTTGACCTTATAATATCTAATTGTGCCTGTTACGTTAAACCCGAGTCCTCATCTTTGCTACCTGTAGACGCTTACCACCCTCCGTTCGTCTGTGATACCAATGTAAATTTAGAAAACCATCCCTTGAAAAAACAGTATAATCAGAAATATAATTTTTACAAAGCTAACTATGAACAAATTAACAAAATGATACAACAAACAGATTGGCCTGACCTGCTTGCACGTGAAAATTCTGAGGACGCTGTATCTGTATTTTATGACAAGCTAAATGAGATTATTAAGCCTTACACGCCTCTGACTAATTATAAACCCGCCACATTCCCGGTTTGGTTTTCACGTCCCTTAATAAGCTTGTTCAAAAAAAAGCAAAAAGTTTGGGTTAAGTGGAAAAAGTACAATAATATATCAGACTATGAAACATTCGCCCTTCATAGAACCAACTTTAAAGATTTGTGTAGCAAATGCTACATTACTTACATAAATTCAATTGAAGATAGCTTACGCACTAATGTTAAACACTTCTGGACATATGTATCAAACCGAAGGGACAAACCAATTATTCCAGCGAAAGTTAACTATAATAACACAGAATCCAGCAAACCTGAGGAAATTTGTAATATGTTTTCGGATTTCTTTTGCTCAGTGTATGAACCTGCATCTCCACTACTATCCCAATGGCAACCGACAGCAGAAACCTCCTTAGCTAGCGATATTACCACTAACTTACACTTTAGCGAGGACAAGGTGCTGGAAGAACTCAAGTCATTGGATCCCTCAAAAGGACCTGGACCTGATGGTATACCAGCCCTTTTTCTTCGAAACACCGCAGCTTACATCTATAAGCCGTTAACCATTATTTACAATAAGTGTATCAGCGAAGGCGTGTTTCCCAAACGGTGGAAACACGCTAATATCACACCTGTACACAAGAGTGGTTCCAAAAATAATGTTGAAAATTATCGTCCAATTTCCATCCTCTCCACCTTGTCAAAGGTTTTTGAGAAACTCGTTCACAACGAAATATATCCATTGTTTCAGCACGTCATTATACAGGAACAACACGGCTTTGTCAAACACAGATCTACTACCACAAACCTCTTATCTTTTTCTAGTTTCTTGTTTGACAGTTTTGATGGTAATGAGCAGGTGGACACTGTGTATACAGATTTTTGCAAGGCCTTTGACAAGGTGGATCACGAATTATTACTCAATAAAATTGCCTTCAACGGAATTAGAGGTAACTTGTTGCGCTGGTTCACGTCGTATATCACCAACCGTTGCCAGAGTGTTGCAATCAACGGTTACAGGTCGGACATAACCAAGTTAACATCTGGCGTTCCACAGGGTTCTATCCTTGGGCCTTTATTATTTGTCATATTTATTAACGACATAGGAAAATGTTTTCAGCATACTCAGTTCTTATTATATGCAGACGATCTAAAGGTGTACAAATCAGTGAAAACTGTTGATGATTGTACTCTTTTCCAGCAGGACCTAGACCGATTGTCCGACTACTGTACCAGTAATAAGCTCAAGTTAAGTTTACCTAAGTGCAATCACATTACTTTTACCAAAAAAAAGAACGTAATTAACTTTACATACACCCTATGTCGCACGCCACTCGCAAAATTAAACTCTATTCGGGATCTGGGTGTTATATTTGACTCTAAACTGTGCTTAGACCAACACATCGATAAAATTGTTAACAAAGCTTATCAAATGTATGGATTCATTATGCGGTCCACCCTTAACTTTAAAAGATCCTCATCTTATTTATGCCTGTATAAAGCCCTAGTTCGATCTCAATTGGAGAATGCGGTTTCGATATGGAACCCCTTTTATAAGAAATACGCTGAAATTATTGAAAACGTACAACACAAATTTCTACGCGCTATTCATTACAGGTGCCATCGATCTTATCTACCTTATACCCAGTTACTCAGCAAGTACAAACTTTTATCTCTTAACTATCGCAGAAAATACCTCGAAGCTGTCACGCTATACAAAATTGTCAGAAACAAATTTAACTGCATACACCTAAATAATATGATCTGCTACGCAATACCTAGAACCTTCCACAGACGTCAGGTGCGCGCAGGTACGCTGTTCGCAATTCCTTCCTGCCGAACTAACTCCGGCCTGCGCTCACCTATCCGCCGCATGGTTGACTTGTACAATAAATCTTTTGTAAACATTGACATATTCAACCACTCAATAGGAAAATTCAAAGGTCTTATCTTCAACGCTCTTAAAAATTAAAATACGTAATTACTTTTAATCCATGCACTCTATACATTATTGTCATATATCTGGTCTGATTGTATACTTTTTATTTTTACCTTTTTTTTCTCTCGCCCCTGGCGATTATTGTTTATCTAATATTATTATGATAACCCGTGGACAGCGTTGTGGGTTGCATTATTAGCAAAATAAAAAAATTGTTAAACTAGTTTTAAGTTCTCATAATGTAACTGTTTGTTGTCCCTCTTAATAAAAATAAAATAAAATCTATCAATTCGCACTGGGCCCGCGTGGTATATTTATAGCCCATCCCCTATCAAAAAGAGAAGGCCCGTGTCCCAGCAGTGGGAACGTTAATAGGATGATGATGAAACATTGCAGGCATTAATGTCATTTCCCTTTGTTACAGAGCCGACGAATGTGAAAAACTAACGCTGTGTAAACTACACGCGAGATCACAGAGTAACTTCTTAGCTGCTTTCCAACTGTACTTTGTCAAGTAAGTTCATAGACTGCAAGTACACCTTACGTTTACAGTTGGTGTATGGACTTTGGGTGAATTATTAGAAGTGAACTCAAAGAACAGGGGATCGGACAAAAAAAAACTAACTAGTCCGTCAGATAGATTTCCAAAAAATATTGAACATATTTTTTCTTTTTTCACATAAACAAAAAATGAAGACGATACAGTGCTTCGAAACCTGAAAACGTCACATGTTAGTACATTGTTTACCTACAAATGACATCACAACCCCCCACTCGGGATCTTTGACGCGTTTTATCTTCGTCAATTTTTATTAATTTGGTAAAACAAAAAACAAGTGTCCAATATTTTTCGATAATCTAACTGATAGACTAATTTGAATCATATTTTTTTGACTCAGTCCGATTCCCTATTCAACCTTTGTTCATTTTACTTGTGTGCATTATATTGTGTCACATATTACAATTTGGATAACATAATATCACGCCTGTTATCCCCGAAGGATTAGGCAGTAGTGTACCCATTGTACACCCACATTGTACCCACACATTTCGCCGGTTTTGTTAAGTCCCATTTAATTGGGGACGAGCCTAATAACTACAACCGGGCCCGAATACAGACTCCAACTATCAGTTATGGAATTCGACTTTTGTCCATTTTATTCTTTCATCGAATTCTACAGGTTCGCGTGTGCCTATTGTGTCACATATTTTTTTTTAAATTAACAACAAATTTGGCTAACCTATGGCAAACGGGCTAAGACCAAGTATAATCGTTTAGTACGAAAGTATTTATTATATTATCTGTGCGTCTGGCAATACATATAATAATAATACTGTTGCCTTATTTTGTATAAAATAATATATTATAAATAAGTTCTACTTACCATGTACTGTATTACATAACATTCCTTATTTACAGCAAAGAAAACGCGAGACTATGGGACCACCACGCGAGATCCCTCGCTGACTGTCAAGAACGCTATGGAGACTGCTACGAATAAATCATATTGTAATAATTATAAATATTTGCTAGATTTCTGCTACTGGTCAAAGCTTTAATGAAGTTTAATGTCTATTGCGATAAATATAGATGAATGTTTAGTAAAATTAATATTACAAATCATTTTAAATCTGTATTTATCAAAGTAGCGCATAAAATAAATACTTATTTGGCTTGTTAGAAAATAGAATTTAATTTATTTGAAAGAAGAAACGACAGAATAACTCTAAAGGTTTCAAATAAAAGCATTTTCATAAACAAACAATTCATTTTATTTTCCCCACATTTGGAACATACATCACATATAAATGCACTAAAGATTAAAACAATGCACAACAAAATATAAATAAATTCACTCACTGTACCTAAACCGAAGATAACTTAAAATATGTACCTTTTTAAATAAATGATATAAATTGGAATACAACGATCGCCGGAACGTTAGTTGAATCCGTTGGCGAAAAAAAAAAAAAAAATCAAATGATGATTTTTATAAGACAACAAAAACCCGTTTCGATAAATCACTCAGTGGTTTGAGAGAGGCGTTTTATTATGTTTTTTTGACGTCTGTTAAAAATAACTGATTTCGTTTACTTGGGATTACGCTTTCATTTTCTGTGTGATTTACAACTACGGGTTTAACTATTTTTTTTGTCTAAACAGTCTTTTTACAGTTCGAACAAATTATCTTGGCAGGTTCGAACTTCGTGCAGAACGCTGCGCAGTAACATTTTATTAGGAACCAAATGGTGACATGAGGTGAAGATCGGGGGGCGGTAGTCTAGGCTAGAGATGCACCTTACATAAACACAATCAATCCTTTAAACGATCAAATATCGTAATCGATTAGTTTTATTTGGAATACGTTATTATTAGTGTTTAGAAGATATTTAAGTGAATACATTAACTAATAAAGTGAATTTAATAATTTATAATTGAGTTTTCGCCTTTATTACAAAAAAAATGTATAGTAACATTATGTTTCCTCTGTTATAAGACATGATTTACTTATATTTTAGAAATCTATTACAGACTTCTTGAATAACGAATGTTTACGAATATTTAAAACCTCAATATAAAATTGAATAGAAACATCTTTTTATTACTTAATTTCAATCGATTCAAAGAATAATCGATTAAACGACACCCTTTGCACATGCACATGCACATCTCTTTTTGTTAACTTCGTGACCTTCGTGCAAGTTCGGGAATATTCGGTACGAGGTATTATATCTCAGTCACACGACAGCATTTGTTTGGCGTTTGTGTTGCTATCTCTGTCTTGAGCACATTCGATTAGAAAAGTTTTCGTTGTGTTTTTGTATGTTGTTTTTAATATTACTGTTATTTTTTATTATTTGTTAGAAAAGTTAGTGGGCACTTATTTCGTCAAATATGCCACCAAAGTATAGTAGTGTTTTAAATCGCCAGGCGAGAAAAATTATTCACGATTTAACTCAGTATATGAAAGGGGAAAAAGAAAATGGAGTTAAAAATGTAGACACGGTATCTAAAAGTGTTTTGATATTTATTTTATTTGTATTTTCTCACTGTATCAGGTATTTTCTGATCGTATATTTGTTTATCTGGCAATAACAGTTTCCTTCGCGAGTATACATGCGCAAAAGTTCGCAGAGCCTATGTTCAGACCTGTCAAGATAATTTGATCGTACTGTACATTAGAAATATAGACACAATAACATTTCTGCTGGTTAAATTACCAGAACAACACTGTAGTTTTATCAATATTTCGATGATTTCTTTGTCTCTTAAATATTTTATGATTTTTAAATTCATTTTCTGTTTTTATATAATACTCATGATCAAAATTATGAGTTTTTAATCACTTTTTTTAGTTTAATCAGTTACCTGATTCCTTACATTCTGTGTACTTACCGTATTTGTTCGAAACTTGTATGAAGTAAGTATTGTGGATTTATAATTTTTTGGTAACACATTTGTATATTGTTATTTGACTAAATAATTTATGATGGATTAATTAACAAACCTTATGATTGTGATCTTATCTAATGATATTTATTTTATAAGGTTTTAATTTGTAAATCACTGTTGAAACATAATTATGATGAAACCTCCACAAGAGTGATCAATTATACAAATATTTAAAAGAGTTTTGATGTCTAGTGGTACTTATATTTATAAGTACAAACAGTGATGGAGAAATAGTTTTATTGATCTATCACGATTATGAATAGCCTGGAAATTGAATGGCCTATCATTTTGAGAATTATTCACACTATTTCATCACTTCTAGTATAAAATACACTTCCTTACATACAAAATCACTTCATAATAAAATTCAGTTTGAACATTAGAGTCACCTTACAGTTGTTTCTTCTTAGGTTTCTTCCCGGGCGGGTTGAGAGAGGACACGATCTGGTCGATGCTGGCGCGGTCCAGTGCGTCGGCGCGCTCCGTGCGCGTCGTGCGTTCCGTGCGCGTCGTGCGCTCCGTGCGCGCCGTGCGTGCCGTGCGCGCCGGCAGCGCCTGGCTCAGCCACGCCAGCAGCGCGCCGCGTTGCGTGTACGCGCACACCAGCGCGGCTAGTAGAGGGATCACTAGCAGGGATGTCTGTCGGACTTCTTGTTCGTTGGATTTTACCTGTGGAAAGACATTAAGATCAAGTAAGACAATTCACTGACGTTGATACAGCACGGTTAGTCTACTTCAGTTATTTTCACAGCGTTATGTCATACGGTATTCTGCTGTGGGGCAAAGCTGCTGATATTCAAAATATATTTGTTCTGCAGAAGCGAGCGGTTCGTGCAATTTATCAGCTGGGTGCCCGAGTTTCTCTTAGAGATTTTTTTAAGGAGATTGGTATCCTCACTGTTGCTTCTCAGTTCATCTTTGCCAACATTTTATATATTAAACAAAATATCCATCTGTACACTAAAAACAGTGATATTCACAACTTTAACACTAGAAATAAGCATAAACTACGCGCTCCTTTTCACCGGCTTCACAAAGTTCATAATTCATTTGTTGGGCTTGGTATAACATTTTATAACAAACTGCCATCTTCTTTTCTAGACTTGCCATTTAATGCGTTTAAAGCCAAAGTAAAATCTAATCTTTGTTTAAAAGCGTACTATTCCATTAACGACTACTTAAATGATAAGAACAGTTGGTCGCTGAGTTGAACACAAGACAATGTTTGTTATTTATTTATGTTCTTTCTCCAAGATTAGTTTACTGATATGTTATGTCTTTTTTTTTTATTATTATTATATACTTTTTTATACTTGCCTTACTATTGTATCGAGTCTGGTTCTTCTAACCAACCTAACAGACAGATGTGTGCTGGGGAGTTTGTTCCGCCACTTCTTCTTTCCAGCAAAAACACTAGGAAGTGTCGAAGGGGGGGCGTTTTGGGGGACTGTCTCTCAGGGGCGTGCGCCCTATATAGGCTCTTAGGCTTAGCCTACCTTACCAACTGAGCATTTCTTATAACTAATTAACGATGCAATAAAATAACACTATGTACAAATTAATCATAAAAAAGTTCAAACTCCTGTTATAATACTTATAGCAATTTTTCGCGTCCCACTAAAACTCATTGACAAGGATTACGATTAGTACGAATCTTATAGACAAACACTCGACTTGTCTAAAACCCATTCATAATTGTATGCACACAGCGTCACATCGGTACGTATGGCCGTGTCTATGAACCGCACACATACATAGATTTTCGCAATTTTAACGCAGCAGCTCCTGCGACTGTAGCTGAGTGGGCTGTGATTGGCTGACCCGCGAAGTTCAAAATTTGCATTTTTTTGCAATTTGTAGGCCAGTGCTAGGTTGTATGTTGAATAAAATATGACTACATACGTCTTAAAACCGGGAATCATATTTTAATGAACATACAACCTAGCACTGGCCTGTAAATTGCAAAAACGTAAGGAAATTTTAATTTCGCGCTTCACGAACTTCGGGCTTCCGTGCATAGAGCGCAGCACCTGTTTAGTTCGATGTTCGCAATGTTGTCAACTTGTCACCTCATTCATTGGATTTCGTATAATCCTGCAAAAAATGTTGACCGCTGTTGTGAACAAAGTCGATATGAAAATGATGCAATTTTATTTGCTGGTATTTTTCTATCGACAATAATAACCTAGAAATTATTTTTTACGTAAGAGGAAGACATTACTGTTTCATTGTTGTGACAAGCAATATATAATGCGATTTTGTTTTGAAACCGAAAACGTACAGTTAACGTTATTAACAGTAGTGTAAATATTAATTTTGCTGTGTATTACTTGTTTATTCACGTAACAAACAACAATGGTATTTACTTGTGAAGTTTGTGCTGATAATGTGTGTTTATTACATGTTAAAGGTAATAAGTGTTCTCAATTATCGGTCAGTGGGTCGTCTTAGGGGCGGATCGTATAATGATAAGATTCAAGTTGTATCTAAAGGTAAATGTGTGTTTATTACATGTTAAAGGTAATAAGTGTTCTCAATTATCGGTCAGTGGGTCGTCTTAGGGGCGGATCGTATAATGATAAGATTCAAGTTGTATCTAAAGGTAGACATGTACCCAATTTACGAAAATTAATCCAAAATCTTGCAAGTTACGTGTTCTGTAACTATCACCCACTCACTTGGATGAGATATTTGAGGTGGCCGAATCTTTCTTCTGTTTGCATTGTCATTAGAAAATCGTGAGTTAAACCTTGAATAATGTGGTGAGTTTTTGAATTGTAGGTATTTAAAAGTTTTGTTTTTACAGGCTTACTTTTTTTTTTTTTGCTGTCATTTATTCGTAGCCTACCCATCGTGGGGGACCACTGCACGCCACTGCTGTCTCTTGTAAATAAGTAAAGTAAAGTAAATTTTGACGTTCGAAAAGTGCTGATTATCAGCCTAGTTTGAATAAATGAGTTTTGATTTTGATTTTGATTGCTTTGGTTAAAATAAAATATGAAAACTTTGTTTCTTTGTTGAACCTCCACACGTACTGTTAATACAGGGTAATTTTTGGATGTATGGGGAGGTAGATTTTTAAGGAGTATGATTATCAAAATTATACTCCATTATTTAGATTGCCAGATTGACAAATAACAGTCGGGGTTTTTAAGTTTGAATATTACTAGGACCCATTACGAACTGACTTCGGCAAAAATAGATTAACCTTCGATCAAACTTATCATAATATTTTTTTTCCTAATCTTAATTATTATCCACTTCTCTATTAATCGCCATCTTAGCAGACATCTCTTTTCTAGTCATAAAATCCTTCACGCAGTCGATTCATTATTCAAACTAATTTAACGATCATTATTATTGAGTCACAAGCTCTTCATGCTCGTTACTACATTAAAAGAAAACATTTTTAAAAGACGATATTGTACAAAAATGTTTACAATAAAATGAAGCTCACCTTAGGCTTAAACTCAAAAGTAAAATGTTTAAACTGTCCATCGGAGACGAAGTAGTGCACCTCCTCGTCATAGGAATGCGTGGCCTTGGACAGCGTGGAGTGAAGCTGCAGCACGTAGGTGTTGTTGTCGGCGGGCAGGCGCGGCAGCGCGTGCAGCAGGCCGGCGTTGTGCGCGGGCGGCGCGGGCGGCTGCAGGCGCGGCGCGAACAGCGCGGTGCGCGGCGCGGCCAGGCCCGCCAGCGTGAGGCGCAGCGACTTGTAGTGCTCCACGTTGGCGGTGTACACCAGCACGCTCGCGTCCGTCAGCTGCGTCGGCTGGATCGCTATCAGGCGGACGTTCTCGATGTCTTTGTTGTTCTTTACCTGGGAGGTGACTAATTGTTTTATGAATGCATCAAGTGAAACGTTTATTTAATATTAAATAGGCCGTCTCCTGACCTCAATCTTGTTCAGAGGTGAAGTCGAACATAGAACGAGCTAACCCAAAAAAAGCCTAGTAACTCACGACTTTGGGTCTCAAATGAACTTGGGAACGTCGAAGTAGGCAAGGAATTTCACTCCTTGGCTGCATAATGTAAGATGTAGCAAACAGTGTGTGAAACAAGAAACAAGTGCTTAGTGCTAATGAATGATCGTCTTTATAATAATAATAATAATATTTATCAACCTCAACTTATGACAATTTTCTGCTGAATATGGACCGAATCAATAAATCATCAGAAAGAAAATATTCACTATTCACAGACAGGTTTAATACACTAAAATCCAGAATATAAGAAAGCTGCTATTTAATTATTAATAAATGAAACTATGTTTTACCTCCAAAGCAGTAGGTGCTTTAACTAGTTTAAGTCCGAGCAGTTCTGGAGCCGACGACTCTTTCAGTTGAATGTTGTACACGCAGTTCGGAAGTAGGCCTCGGATTCTGTGCAATATAATACGAATGTTTATAATATTTGACTAGGATTAATTACAACCAAAAAAAGGTAACAGGACACTTGCGCGAAAGACACTTGCGCGAGGCCACTTGCGCGACTAGACACTTGCGCGACTGGACGTTTGCGCGAGTGGACACATGCGCGAGTGGACACTTGCGCGACTGGACGTTTGCGCGAGTGCCACTTGCGCGACCGACACTTAAGCGCCTGGAAACATGCGCGACTGTACAGTTGGGCGACTGAAACTTGCGCGAGAGACACTTGCGCGACTAGGTATTAAACGTGCGCGAACATCACGCCTGTTTTCCACGAATGGGTCGGCAGAAATGTACCGTAGCATATCCTTGTTTTTGTATTTTTAAATTTAATTCTAGATATTTCATAGAAAGAAAAGGTTTTTATGGTCAGTTTTTATTTTTTTATTTTCAAAATGAAAATCCAAGATGGCGGCTAAGAAATTTTCCGAATTTTTCGACATGGGTATCAATTTTAGGGTTTCAGGGTCCGGAAAAGCCGAAAATTAAGTCAAAATGAAAATCCAAGATGGCGGCTAAGAAATTTTCCGAGTTTTCCGACATGGGTATCAATTTTAGGGTTTAAGGGACCGGAAAAGCCGAAAATAAGGTCAAAATGAAAATCCAATATGGCGGCTAAGAAATTTTCCGAGTTTTCCGACATGGGTATCAATTTTAGGGTTTCAGGATCTGAAAAAGCCGAAAATTAGGTCAAAATGAAAATCCAAGATGGCGCCGAAAAATTTTTCCGAGTTTTCCGACATGGGTATCAATTTTAGGGTTTCAGGGTCGGGAAAAGCCGAAAATTAGGTCAAAATGAAAATCCAAAATGGCGGCTAAGAAATTTTCAGAGTTTTCCGACATGGGTATCAATTTTAGGGTTTCAGGGGCCGGAAAAGCCGAAAATGAAGTCAAAATGAAAATCCAAGACGGCGGCTAAGAAATTTTCAGAGTTTTCCGACATGGGTATCAATTTTAGGGTTTCAGGGGCCGGAAAAGCCGAAAACGCGGTCAAAATGAAAATCAAAAATGGCGGCTAAGAAATTTTCCGAGTTTTCCGACATGGGTATCAATTTTAGGGTTTCAGGGGCCGGAAAAGCCGAAAATTAGGTCAAAATGAAAATCCAAAATGGCGGCTAAGAAATTTTCCGAGTTTTCCGACATGGGTATCAATTTTAGGGTTTAAGGGACCGGAAAAGCCGAAAATAAGGTCAAAATGAAAATCCAATATGGCGGCTAAGAAATTTTCCGAGTTTTCCGACATGGGTATCAATTTTAGGGTTTCAGGGTCTGAAAAAGCCGAAAATTAGGTCAAAATGAAAATCCAAGATGGCGCCGAAAAATTTTTCCGAGTTTTCCGACATGGGTATCAATTTTAGGGTTTCAGGGTCGGGAAAAGCCGAAAATTAGGTCAAAATGAAAATCCAAAATGGCGGCTAAGAAATTTTCAGAGTTTTCCGACATGGGTATCAATTTTAGGGTTTCAGGGGCCGGAAAAGCCGAAAATGAAGTCAAAATGAAAATCCAAGACGGCGGCTAAGAAATTTTCAGAGTTTTCCGACATGGGTATCAATTTTAGGGTTTCAGGGGCCGGAAAAGCCGAAAACGCGGTCAAAATGAAAATCAAAAATGGCGGCTAAGAAATTTTCCGAGTTTTCCGACATGGGTATCAATTTTAGGGTTTCAGGGGCCGGAAAAGCCGAAAATTAGGTCAAAATGAAAATCCAAAATGGCGGCTAAGAAATTTTCCGAGTTTTCCGACATGGGTATCAATTTTAGGGTTTTAGGGTCCGGAAAAGCCGAAAATCAGGTCAAAATGAAACACCAAGATGGCGCCGAAAAAATTATCCGAGTTTTCCGACATGGGTATCAATTTTAGGGTTTTAGGGTCCGGAAAAGCCGAAAATCAGGTCAAAATGAAAATCCAAGATGGCGCCGAAAAAATTATCCGAGTTTTCCGAACTTGACCGCATTTTCGGCTTTTCCGGCCCCTGAAACCCTAAAATTGATACCCATGTCGGAAAACTCTGAAAATTTCTTAGCCGCCGTCTTGAATTTTCATTTTGACCTCATTTTTAGCTTCACCGGCCCCTTTAATCCTAAAATTGATACCCATGTTGGAAAACTCGGAAAATTTCTTCACCGCCATCTTGGATTTTCATTTTGACCTGATTTTCGGCTTTTCCTGACTCTGAAACCCTAAAATTGATACCCATGTCGGAAAACTCGGAAAAGTTTTTCGGCGCCATCTTGGTGTTTCATTTTAACCTAATTTTCGGCTTTTCCGGCCCCTGAAACCCTAAAATTGATACCCATGTCGGAAAACTCGGAAAATTTCTTCGCCGCCATCTTGGATTTTCATTTTGACCTCATTTTTAGCTTCACCGGCCCCTTTAATCCTAAAATTGATACCCATGTTGGAAAACTCGGAAAATTTCTTCACCGCCATCTTGGATTTTCATTTTGACCTGATTTTCGGCTTTTCCTGACTCTGAAACCCTAAAATTGATACCCATGTCGGAAAACTCGAAAAATTTTTTCGGCGCCATCTAGGATTTTCATTTTGACCTAATTTTCGGCTTTTCCGGACCCTGAAACCCTAAAATTGATACCCATGTCGGAAAACTCGGAAAATTTTTTCGGCGCCATCTTGGATTTTCATTTTGACCTAATTTTCGGCTTTTCCGGACCCTGAAACCCTAAAATAGATACCCATGTCGGAAAACTCGGAAAATTTTCTTAGACGCCATCTTGGATTTTCATTTTGACTTCATTTTCGGGTTTTACGGCCCCTGAAACCCTAAAATTGATACCCATGTTGGAAAACTCGGAAAATTTCTTAGCCGCCATCTTGGATTTTCATTTTGACCTAATTTTCGGCTTTTCCGGACCCTGAAACCCTAAAATTGATACCCATGTCGGAAAACTCGGAAAAAATTTTCGGCACCATCTTGGATTTTCATTTTGACCTAATTTTCGGCTTTTCCGGACCCTGAAACCCTAAAATTGATACCCATGTCGGAAAACTCGGAAAATTTCTTCGGCGCCATCTTGGATTTTCATTTTGACCTAATTTTCGGCTTTTCCGGTCCCTTAAACCCTAAAAATGATACCCATGTCGGAAAACTCGGAAAATTTCTTAGCCGCCATCTTGGATTTTCATTTTGAAAATAAAAAAAAAGTGACCAAAAAAACCTTTTCTTTCTATGAAATATCTAGAATTAAATTTAAAAATACAATAACAAGGATATGCTACGGTACATTTCTGCCGACCCATTCGTGGAAAACAGGCGTGATGTTCGCGCACGTTTAATACCTAGTCGCGCAAGTGTCTCTCGCGCAAGTTTCAGTCGCCCAACTAGTCGCGCATGTTTCCAGGCGCTTAAGTGTCGGTCGCGCAAGTGGCACTCGCGCAAACGTCCAGTCGCGCAAGTGTCCACTCGCGCATGTGTCCACTCGCGCAAACGTCCAGTCGCGCAAGTGTCTAGTCGCGCAAGTGGCCTCGCGCAAGTGTCTTTCGCGCAAGTGTCTTTCGCGCAAGTGTACCGGATCCCCAAAAAAAGTATCCCAGGGAAAGACAATATAAAACATTTAAAAAATAATATGTTATTTCATTTGGACATCAGAATAGGTGAATAATCAGTATGTTATAATAATATCACAGAGATCGCTTTAAATTTCATGATCACAAGCTTGGGCTATTCAAATACCACCACCCGGAACTGCGCGTGCGTCTCTTGTATCTTTCACGCGAGTACAGTTCGAACAAATTATCTTGGCAGCTCCGAACTTCGTGCAGAACGCTGCGCAGTAACATTTATTAGGAACCAAATGGTGACATTAGGTGAAGTTCGGGGGGCGGTAGTCTAGGCTAGAGATGCACTTTACATAAACACAATCAATCCTTTATACGATCAAATATTGTAATCGATTAGTTTTATTTGGAATACGTTATTATTAGTGTTTAGAAGATATTTAAGTGAATACATTAACTAATAAAGTGAATTTAATCATTATTAATTGAGTTTTCGTCTTTATTAGAAAAAAAATGTATGGTAACTTTATGTTTCCTCTGTTAAAAGACATGATTTACTTATATTTTAGAAATCTATTACAGACTTCTTGAATAACGAACGTTTACGAATATTTAAAACCTCAATATAAAATTGAATAGAAACATCTTTTTATTACTTAATTTCAATCGATTCGAAGAATAATCGATTAAACGACACCCATTGCACATGCACATGCACATCTCTTTTTGTTAACTTCGTGACCTTCGTGCAAGTTCGGCAATATTCGGTACGAGGTATTATATCTCAGTCACACGACAGCATTTGTTTGGTGTTTGTGTTGCTATCTCTGTCTTGAGCACATTCGATTAGAAAAGTTTTCGTTGTGTTTTTGTTTGTTGTTTTTAATATTACTGTTATTTTTTATTAATTGTTAGATAAGTTAGTGGGCACTTATTTCGTCAAATATGCCACCAAAGTATAGTAGTGTTTTAAATCGCCAGGTGAGAAAAAATATTTACGATTTAACTCAGTATATGAAAGGGGAAAAAGAAAATGGAGTTAAAAATGTAGACTAGGTATCTAAAAGTGTTTGGATATTTATTTCATTTGTATTTTCTCACTGTATTAGGTATTTTCTGATCGTATATTTGTTTATCTGGCAATAACAGTTTTCTTCGCGAGTATACATGCGCAAAAGTTCGCAGAGCCTATGTTCAGACCTGCCAAGATAATTTGATCGTACTGTACAGTAGGTGCTTTTACCAATTCTTTTATAAATTTTATCCGCAATCGCATTAGCAACACACGTATCACATCGATCTCTTCAAGGTACGTATAAATTGCTTAAGTTTGAACAAACAATCACCTGAAAGCGCCATTAGCCTCAGTGGTAGCCTCCTCCGCGCCGCAGTGCGTGCGGCCGGACGGGCGCGGCGCGGCCAGCAGCGCAGCCCCGCGCCAGGCCGCGCCGCCCAGCGACACCAGCGCGCCCACACACGACCACGCCACGCGGACTCCTCTGCGCAACCACTCATTTATTATTACTCTGAGTACAATCTCAACATTTTATTTCACATAGGCTTACATGACCACTTGTAAAACGTCGACAAAAAGATGCACGGTTCGGGTTGGTCGATTTCTTTGGAGAAGAACCAGCAAAACACTAGTAAAAAAATGCAAGCGAGTATTCCAGCAAGATAATTTCTTTTAAAAAATCACAACAAATGTGAAAATTATTTTCAATACTCTTAATCTTACTAGTGAGAAGTACGAGCGACAGGTCCGATTAAAATGAACGAACTTATGAACGTTGCGTTTGCCGTGCAAACGGGCATTGTATTCATTTCATCATCATCAATCAAAACAATGCTGTCCCGAAAGATTTAAAAGGATTAAATAGTTATTGAACTCCCAAGAGTTTTGGATGCCTATACTCATCAAAAGGACCCCAAATTAATTCCAAAAACGTAATACAAAGACTCATTGTTTTTACCCGACTGTAAGGAAAGGAATATTTTTTACATGACGAGTAGTTAAACGAAAAATTTAATCTATTTAGCACACTCACAGGCCTCCTGCGTTTGTGAGAGCGAGTGGGCCGTGATTCACCACTCAGGCCCAGTTCGGGTTAGTCAAATAAGTGAATAAGTTACTTGAGTGTAATCTGATGCGTATGTCCCTCCTCCAGCGTCACGATATGATGCGGCGGCTGGAAGCGATACTCCTTCATGTTGGGCTTGACGTAGTACTGCGCGGGCGACAGCGACGCGAAGCGCAGGCGCCCGTCTGCGCCGCTGGCGACGTTGCGTCGGTATGTGCCGCCGCTTACTGATACTAGCGCACCCTAACGAGAGGAAAATCAGTATAATTTAAATTTTAAAGATATACAGTGTGATTCTTTATAATGTGCACATATCGAAATGGGGGAATCTATGCTTAATTTTATCAACGGAAAAATTATTTAAAAAAAATCTAAATATTTTTTAATATTTTATATGGAATTTTTAAAAATTTTGTCTGGTACTGTGACCCCAGTGTAAACAAAACGGTGTAACTTTTAAACTAAATTATCTATCGCGATGAAACAAACTCCATAATGATTGGAAGCAATTAGGCGTCCTCGTAAAATGAAAATTGTGGAAAAAAACTACCCTCAATTGAAAATAAACACGTTTTTTGATCAAAAAAACTTTTTTTTTTCATAACTTTTTACATAAAATTGTTTCATCGCGATAGATAATTTAGTTTAAAAGTTACACCGTTTTGTTTACATTGGGGTCACAACAGCGGACAACATTTTTGAAAATTCCATAAAAAATATTTTGTCCATCGATAAAATTAAGCATAGATTCCCTCATTTCGATATGTGCACATTATAAAGAATCACACTGTATACGCCATTTAGGTTGGACTAGGATGTGGTTTAATCGATTGATCGATATATGATTTTGCGGCTTCCAGGATAGAGGGCTTCATGACATGCGTACTTAGTGCAAAAACCCCATCGGCTAAATATTGCCCGAAACTTACCTTCATCATTATTTTCTAAACTGTAGGATTTGCCACCATCGACAACCTAGAATAAACCATTCTGACAAGAAGACCCTGAAGGCACAAAATAGAAATAATCGTTTTCTAATGTGTAACCATGCAGTAGGAACATTTACAAAACGCTTCTTACTATTTTCCTTACAAACATTACTTCAAAGTACATATTATTTTCTTTTATCGATATCTATTAATCAAATCAAGATACAATCTAACTACATCACTACTAGTAGTGTAGAACTTTCAAAAACAGAATACATAGTAGATCAACAATCGTTTCAAAACAAACTTTATTCAAATGGGAAAAACTTGTTTTGTTTTTGGCATAGAGGAATCCATGACAGCGTCATGCTATCTTCTTTCAACACGACAACCGACACGTATGCCACGTGTCGGTTTTACTGACAAAACGCGCATAAAGATGTTTCACATCAAAAGTTTTATGCGACGTACCTGCAAGGGCGTCCCGTCGGCATCATCCTTTAGCTCCACATCAATCTCAGCCAGTTTATGTGCGGCGATGTCTCCCTTATCGTCTGGAGCACTGAACACGTAGGACTCCTTCTCCGCAGTTATCTTGTACAGCTTGGACGCGTCCAGTGGACCAAACCGGTATGTGCCGTCCTGGGTTGTCACTTGTGTTAGCTTGAGATCGTCTGGAATGGGAAGAGTTAGGTTAGACAATGTTTATATTGGTAGATATTGACTTGAGATTGATGTAATTTGTACGGGTATTATGTTATTGGTTCAGTCATGGAATTTTGTCAAATGAACCCAAAGATAACGAGATGTCCTGTTGACATTTTTGGTCCTAAATAACGTTGTCACAAGGCGCTGTTGGTATTTTTTTTTGATATTTTAAAAAATTCTCCCTCTGGTCATGAAGTAGCCACTTGAGCAATAAAGAGGGGTGCTGCTATAGTCCTTAAAGTGTGACATAAGAAGTATGATGGTTGTCTGTTACCTGAGGCGAGTGTGACAGTGACGTCACGAACAGGCGGCACGAGCCTGCCCTCCAGTGTGAGCGCCTGTCGCGCGCGCAACGTCAGCGCGTGCGGCTGGCAACGTGCGCGACCTACTACTTGTTGCGGGGCCGACGGCGACATCAGGAGGGATGAGGACGATGCAGATACTACTGCTACCTCACCCTATGGAGATTATTTTGCGATTTTAATTACTTAAACTTGCAATAAATTTTACTTATAGCGCGTTTATAATTATGCGCGTGGAAGCATAGGTTGAAGTAACAAGCACACTTAGTCTCACGATTTATCGAAAATTGAAGTAGCACATGCGTCTGAACTGAAAGACACCAAAAGGATAATCGTCCTGCGATCAGCGGCGGCGATCTCTCGCGTCCGGCCCTGGTGCAAGCCATGGTCCGGGGCGAGGAGGAGAGGGAGAGAACCTCACGTCCCTGCCACCGCGGGAGCCGGCGGATCCGGGCGTCGGGGGCCACGTGATAGCTTCCGGCAACCGTAGACGCGGGCCTGTAGACGGTGAGCAATGGGCTAGCTCGCCGTCCGTCCGTTTTATGACGACGACAGACCGTGTCGACGGCGCGTTCGTGTTCCACGCGCGCCTTAAAGATATGGCCGACGCCCGATGGGGCTGCGGGTTTTTCGAAAGAGATACCGCGGCCTCGACACAAAGGGTTAAGAAGGAATATGGGTGGCTTTTAGTCAAGTACTCATAACCCTCCTTTTGGCCTTCGCCGAAGTCGGGTAAAAATTTGAATTTGTGATTCAGAAATCACCCCAAACACACAATGTCTTTTCAATCTTCTTTCACTTATAACAATTGTTTAGTTGTAATATTAGTCCGAATGAGCCTTATACTCACATCAGCCATATAGAGCGTGTGCTCGAACCCGTACCCGCCGGGCTGCAGCAGCGGCAGCAGCGGCCCCACGGGGCGGGCGGCGCGGCCGTCCGAGCTCACGTGCAGCACCAGGTCCTCCACCGGCAACGGGGACGTCACCTTTATCACCACGGAGTGCGCCGTGGCTACGAAGTATACCGTCTGTCAATGAGGCGAAACATTAAGGTATGCTTGTTCAACATAATACAAAATCAATCAATCATTTCTAATTAAACATCTCAAATATGTTGTACAAACGTTCTTGGACAAGTTATTGGGAAAGGCAAATGTTACAAGATATCTCAAATTATTTTAATAGAGCTCATTGATTTTGCCAGTTAGTAGCATTATACCCGCTTGCGTAAAACACATTTAAAACATAATCTGGTCTCTGCCATCTTCAAACTATTGGCAAAAACAGAACATTGTTTAAGATATGTTAAGGAAAATGCATTTATTAATTTATAGTGGCAGTAGGCCTTATAAAGTTAATATTAATATTAAGATCAATAATATATACATATATATATATATATATATATATACAATATATATATATACTATATATATATATATATATATACAATATATACATTAATATTTTTATTGATTGGCCTGTTGGTCTAGTGGTTAGTGACCCTAACTGCTATGCCGGAGGTCGTGGGTTCGATTCCCACCCAGGACAAATGTTTGTGTGATGAGCACGATCATTTGTTCTGTGTCTGGGTGTAATTTATCTATAATATGTATGTATTTAGAAATATATAAGTATGTTTATCAGTTGTCTAGTACCCATAACACAAGCTCTGCTTAGCTTGGGACTAGATGGCGTTGTGTGATAGTTGTGGAATATTATTATTATTATTAAAAAAAAAAAAAAAAAAAATATCAATTTCCTTATGACACAACAGAGTTAGTCACACATTTACAATATTCAACTTGCCAATAGGGATGTTTATTGACTAAAAAAATATGATTCTAACTAGTCCGTTTATTAGATTATCGAAAAATATTGGATACGTATTTTTTGTTTTATCAAGTCGATAAAAATTGACGTTGTTATAACGCGTCAAAGATTTGAGTGGGAGTTTCCAGTAAAAAATGTCATCTAATGTCTTAGAATATGACGTCACACGAGTTTTGAAACCACTGTATCGTCTAACCATTGTATGCTTGTGTGAAAAAAGAAAAATTAAATATATGTTCAATATTTTTTGAAAAACTTTATGACGGACTAATTAGATTTTTTTTAGGTTCACATTGTATGTCGTGAATGTGTGTGTCAGTGACAATATAATCATAATATGAAATCCTACGAACTAAGAGATACTAATAAAAATACCCGTAGAAAGTAACTCACAGTAGGCACTAAAGTGGAAGTGTCAGCATGCGCCTGTTCAGGTTGGAAGCGATGACACCCTCTCGGAGTGAGCGTGTACAGCTCAGCGGCCGGTACGCACTGCTGCGACGCGCCGGACGGGACTGGCATCACGCCCGCGGAGCTCTTGCTGCTGTACTGCACCTGCAACGAATTACGATCGAGGTCAACTAAGTCTATGGTTTGCTGATTTACGAACGGATACTTTTAAACTAAGAGAGTGACAAATGTAAAAAAATATATATGTTGTAGATCGCAATGAAAACTTTCAACAAATCATGCTTTGAACAATTTATAGTAAATAGGTTTTGAGATATAGCACATTTCATAAACCGCAAATATTTTTGTCATTCATACAAACACTATGAAAAACCAACTTATTACAAAATAGTTTTTCTCTTTCACAATAAATAATACAAATTAAAGGGGGATATACTACGATGGAACGGAACCCTTTATGTGTAAGTCCGACTTGCACTTGGCCAGTTTTTTATTGAATGTACTTTATTGGACTCGAAAATTTTACCAAAGCCGGAATACACTGAGAAGAATCAAACTGAATCTCTTCACATCAAATCTTTAAAAAAAACACCACACAATTTTAAACGAACCTGTTTGAGTCAGTGCAAGCAAGCATGTTAGTACACCATAACAATAACGACACGATAATGTAAAACTAGCTGGAACATCATATCAAAATGTGATATTTCTTTATCTATCCTTACCTCAACCTCATGTGTAGAATGTACTCTCAGCACATAACCGGTATGTTCGAAGGTGGGCACATTGGCATGGTCCTGGGTGACGGCTACATTATGTCTCGCCTCTGCCCAGCACAGCGGGTCGCTTTCTACTGAGATCTCCACACTGCCTGGTAAGACTTCCTCGAACGTGTACTTGCCATCTGTAAATTGAAAAATCAAACTATAAAAAAGGAGCCGCCACATTCTCGCCCATCAGAATGACTTTGAGTCAGTCAAAGAGAGCTGTTTAAGGATATAGACCTGTAAGCTCGCAATATGGGCGAATTGCTTGATGAAGTGACAAATCGCGAAGTTCGGAGCGAAATGATTTTATTGCATTCCAAAGTAATTATGAAGTAATTACAAGTAACATTCCACTAAGAAACCGGAACTGAGAACGTTTGTCTTAGTTGGTTGGTCTAGCTGGGCTCGCCAACAAGCTGTGTCCACATACCCTTAGCTGTTGTAGTGACGGGCGTGCCGACGTACCCGCCGTCGGGCGACAGCGGCCGCAGCGTCACCACGATGTCGTCGCACGCGGCCGCCAGCTTGCAGCGCACGCGCCCGCTCAGCTTGCCCTTCAGCTGCGAGAATGTCACGCCGGCTACGGGCCCGTTGCCCACTGACACCTTCTGCGTTAGTGGGTAGTATCTGTTGGAAGAGTCGACGAGATAATATATTATGTTGTCAAAATGTACGGGCTACAAAAGAAGTAGCTTATACTCAAAGTTTCAGAGCACGTTTTTAAAAGATGTTAGATACATTTAACTCGTTACTAACAAGTTATTGAAGAGTAAGGAATATTTTAAAGAATGATCTTCTGAAACATTAAAAATAATACCTGGAGTAATGTACATCAAATAATTAAAATTGCGAAATGTTAAGCTACTTCTGTTGCTGACTGTACAACAAACAAATAAAACTCACTTGCAAAACACTGTGTAAGCAAAGTTCTACTAACATATTATGTAGTTTTAAGTTACATAAACACCACACAAATGTTATTAGTATGGTATTTTTGAGTCTTTGTTACTTGAAAATATATGAATTGTATTCTATGTTTCCCATAATGTAGGCAGTGGCGGCCCAGTGGTAGCGGCCCCGACTTACGAATAGTATATCCTGGGTTAGAACCCAGGCAGGTACATTACTTTTTGTAATTTATTTCATCACCGGCATGTCAAAAATTCGACGTCATGTGACATCTACCGACCCACACTGGGCACAAGCAGTGGATTATAGCACATCCATCTCCTAGAGAGGAAGCCTGAGTCCCTGCAGTGGGAACATTACAAGCTGATGATGAGGCAGAAAGTATAGAACACCACCACCTTCATATTCATAATACTCACTGCAATCCATCTCTCTGTTCCTGCTCCGAGACCTCCACTTTAGCATTATACAGTCCAGGCGCCAGGTACGTGCACCAGGCTCCCTGCTCCCCGTCCGCAGCCACCCTAGCCTGCCCCACGCCGCCCTGCTCCGCAGCCAGCAGCACGTGGCGCGAGCCGGCCGGGGTCACAGCTCCACAGACACGCCAGCGAGAGGCGCGCGCGCTCGGGGCAGAACGAGGACCACCAGGCGTCACTACGAGTTGGATATCGTCGAAGTGGGCTTGTTCTGGAAGAGGTGTAAATAGTTACTTATTTCCTTAGTAGCAGCCTCTTCAACAACTGGAGCAGTTGGCAGATATAAAGAATAACCATAGTTTTTTGCCAGTTCTTCTCCATAGTTTTTTAAGTGCCCATGTAGGCCTAATTACAAGTCTTACCAAAGGGTCTTGTATAACCCAGTATTAACTGGGTTGTGGAGGTTAGATAGGCAGTCGCTCCATGTAAAATACTGATATTCAGATGCATCCAGTTAGACTGGAAGCTGACCCCAATATAGTTGGGAAAAGGTTAAGCAGATGATGTAGGCCTAATTAAATGTAGGCTAAGAAATACTAAGATTTTGATTGTGGCATAGCTTGAGTAGCGTCTAGATGTCCAGCAGTGTACAGGATACATATTATTTTGATGGTATCTAAAATGTTTTTATTGGGATTTTGGGTTATGCAATTTGGGTTTTACTTTTTGCATATTTCTTACCATGTTTAAATCCAATTGTGTAAGTAGATGGCTGCAGACTGGGCAGAGTAAATTTGCCGGCGGCATCAGTGTTGCCGATCGGTTTGCCATCCATTATGACGCGAGCGCCCGCCATGCCCGGCCCGCCTATTGACTTTACTACATTTCCTACTATTGTGAACCCTGTTACCTGGGGAGAGAGTAGAAAGTTGATAAGTAAGAGATTTGAGCTGGTTGTAGATGGCTAGTTTTTAAAACAGGATTAAAGGTGATAAAAACTACTGCCACTTTTAGCATAATTCCTATTGAAACTTTAGACAATGCTAGGTCAGCTCACTACTCAAGGTGTTCCCTCTAACATGCCATTGACTGCACACACAGTCCATTCACATAATGTGTTTCTTGTTTGTTACTAGGCATTTTCAGAGTGGTTATAATATAGGCCTCATAATTTTTAATATTTACTTTGAGATAACCTGAATAGATAACACACTAAATGCAATAAAATAACTGTTTCACTTATCAAAACTTACCTCAAAAGCATTCTTGATGAACAGACTGTCATGCCTGACAGTGAAGGGTACAGCTTCTGGCCTCACATTGTAACTGACAGTGACCTGTCCAGGTGGTGTCGGCAGTGCCAGGAGTCTGTACTCTCCAGCCGGTACCAGGCCAAAGCTGAACTCTCCATTTTGGTCAGTAATAGAGTGGCAGATGGGAGCATCCGGTACTCCCTGGAGGAGGGCTGTCTTGCAACCTTCCACTCGAAATTTGGGACTTTCCTAAAAATATAAGTTTGCATGTACTTTTAAATTGAATTGCACAGCGTAGTTGTCATTTTGATCACTTTTTCTCAGAATGAGTCTGAAACATGAAGTTTGGTTTCCACAAAAGTGGAAATGTGTCAGAATCAACCAATGCTTTGAAAGTGACAGAGTCTCCCCTTGTGTTTGATTGAATTGCAGGTCTTCTCTCTCCATTGTTCCTCTTGGTTATGGTGGAAATCAAGTCTATGCTTTCCATAGAAATCATTAAATAAGTAGAACATGTACCTCTTTGGAATACAGTAGCACATACAGGCCACCAATAGGGCTGCCAAATGAGGTAACTGATCCTGTCACATCATAACCTTTCACAGCTAGCACACCAAATGGCAAAGCAGTGTTGCCTTCCTTCACTTGAACCACGGCTTGAGCAGGGTCAAGCTTCCACCTGAAACAAGAATTCTTGTCTATGACAATATACTCTCCAAACAAAGAATCAAGTCAACTAAACCACAAAGGGCCGAATACTGAAACGCCACTCAAATATAAGTAACCCTCAAATCTAGTGCTGTCTCGGTCAGTCTATGCTGAAGTAACAGAGACAAAACAAGATTTAAGGGCAACTTTAAATTGAGTAGCGTTTCAGTATTCGGCCAAAAGAAAACTGAATGTAAAAAAACATTCCCCTTTCCTTGCAGTCGGGTAAAAACTGGGTCAAGTAAATTTATAACAGCACTTTAGACAACTTTACTTTTTACTTTTTTTTTTTTCTTTCTTATTAGGACTCAAAACCCATTCTACAACTTTTGTGAAGTAGTCTTCAGTAATAACTTACTTTGCATGAGAAGCCTTCACAGTGTATTTCCCTGGGATGACAGGAGTGAAATGGAAATCACCACCAACAGCAGTAACAGTATTTCGCACCTCTCCCTTATCATTGACCAGCTGGATGGCTATGCCACTAGGGCCCTGCTTCTGTCCAGCAGTGATCACCTGCCCCGTAATGCCGAAGCCATTGAAAGCGAAGTTGATGTCCTGACCAGAGGAACAGCGGTCTGTGGTGCCGTCTACTGATAAGTTCACTTCAGACGGCTCAAAGCTCCATCCCGCTGGAGGATGAACCTTCAGTACGTACTCCCCTTTCTCGTATAGAGGCAGGAAGTAATAGCCATTGGTAGGCGCACTCTCTGTTTTCTCCTTCAAACTTCCTTCTTTGGTATAACTGAAAATGTTGTTTTTGAATTAAAGAGTTCATTGTGACCCTACAATTAAATAATTAGTATTGTAACTATCAACTTCAGTCACGTTACTAAGATTTCAAGGCAATTGTTTATGAGTACACAGGGAAAATTAAATTAGTACAAGTTTTAGGTTAACTTACAGGCCAATTTCTATTTTAGAGAAATCCAATGGAACATGACTCTTCACGAAACCACCACACCCTAGGATATCATTTGCACTACATTTTGTACTTATTAATAGTAAAATTATTGGTAAAAATATTTTACCGATGTAAGCAACCATCGCCATTTTTTAATAGTGATGTACAATCACAGACAGAACATACTCACTTATTGTATAGTGAGTCTGAGTAATGTTTATGGTATTGGTCAATGGTCATAGACAGTCTTTCTACCTCTATGGTATTGGTGAGTTGTCTTATTTGTCAATCAATGTCATGCATTGACTTTTGCTGGATAACACAGACCAACTAAACGAGAATAAGATAGTCGAGTTAAGTGAGGTTACAACTTATTGGACTAATTTGAGGGGATGGATAAAAACGGCATTCTTGAGACCTTTTATGAACTCAGACGGTTTTATTGGTGATTTTAATCATCATTACTCAGTTTAGGTCAAAGACCAAGTCTGTGCGCCATAGGTCAAATGTCTATATTTGACCTATGGCGCACAGACTTGGTCTTTGACAAACATCCGAAGTCCAAACTCAAGGTTTGCCAACGAGCAATGGAGCGCAGTGTGTTAAATTAACGAATCGTGTTCGAAACACAATGCTGCGTTCCAAAACAAAAATAGCTGACGTGGCCCAAAAGGCCATTTAAAAAAGGCATATTTTTTTTTTTAAAAAAGGGCATATTTTATGTATGTATGTGTTTATTCTTAGGTATATATAATTATTTTCTAATTTTTGTTTATGTTTTGCACCTACTGTGTTATATCTCTGCATCACCATAAGGTGGACTGGTAGAAAATGCCCAAGGCATTAAGTCCGCCTTTGTACGTTTTATTACTTGTGCATAAAGTTTTAATAATTAAAAGGCTGCTTAATTCAAGTGGGACTGGGCAGGACATGTTTGCCGCACAACTGTGGGCCAAAATAGCAGGAAACTGGTGCCCTGACACAGTGAAACGAGGTCGTGGCAGGCCACGAAGGAGATGGCGGGACGAACTAGACCGGTTCCGTCAAAATTGGAAGGAGGACGCGCAGGTTCGCGAGAAGTGGAAAGAGTGGAGGGAGGCCTTTGCTTTGGAGAGGGACAGAGCAGGCTAGCAAACAAAAAAATATATACTTGTTACTGCCGCGAAGCTTATTTTATTTTGTAACACATTTGCTCGTAAAGGGTCTCTTATTTCACCAATTTCAATATCGTAATGTATTACGTATTTGTGCGGTAAATTAATGTAAATCGCACGGTTTATCAAGATGCTCCGTCAAAACGAACGGTTAAATAAACATTTAATTCTTTAATTTAATTAATTTTGACAATAAATTACAACCATTAATACCTGTAACAAAAACCAAAATATTAATTTACTTTATTAATAATACTGGCTGTTTTATGCCTATGCCTGAAAAAAAAGCGCGAACGCACGTGTAACGGTGTAAAGAAAGAAGTAAAAATTATTCCGCGCGCTTTTTCTTTTCGCTGTATTTTTTTTTTATTTGAAAATGTCGTCAAGTAGGTAATGATGAATTTATTAATTCCACACCGCCAGAAGTCTCAGAGGCAGAAAAAACGGCTACTCTAAGCCTCTTGCCCGAAAAATCGACCAAAATGGAAAATGCACTAACCAACCCATTGGCGTAAATAAATTTGGAGCAATGCCGAAAGAAATTGCCACTTACTTAAATTTGGATGATCCACATGAATACACAGGGCACAGTTTCAGAAGGTCCTCGGCTACATTGCTCGCCTATTGAGGTGCGAATTTATTGACATTAAAACGCCACGGAGGGTGCCGAGGGTGGCAGTCGAACAGTGTAGCCGAGGGCTACATAGATGACTCGATGAGAATTAAAGAAGAAATTAGCACCCGCATAATTACAAGGAATATAAATTTGGAGCCAAGTGTTGACTCTCGACCATCTACGAGCACACATGCATACATTCTACCATCGTCGCCGCCGCCGCAGCCACCACCGTCGTCGCCGCCATCGACTGCAGAACTCTGTGGTCTCGTTTCTCCTACTTTCACTCAAGAGAGTGAGAGAGAGACTGGTGAAATTGTAACTTATAATAATAATAATGTTACGTCGGTCATCTAGAATCTTCGAGAAACCTAGCTAATAACTGAGAAGTACGCGTGAATTCTAGTAGTTACCTATTTCCATTCTGTAGGTACAACTACCGCGCCCGGCTTCGGCGGTACTAGCATTTTAATTTCGACCGTATAGGTATCTACGGTTTAAAGTAACTTCTTCATTGTTGGTTATTTTATCTTTAAAGTTTATTTTTTTGTTAATGTTTTTCTGGATGCTTTATGAATAATTGGGAATTTTCTCGAATATCTTTTGTTGTTAATGGTATAAAAGGGCGCAGAGGGCGCAGCGAGTCAGTCTTCTTTTATGCGAAACAACGGAAGGTTCTAAGAGATAACTAGTGCGATAAGTGTTCAGTAGTGTTTTGCGATTGAGTCTAGGTGTTTTGCGAGTAATAAAGTTATTTCGTGTGATAAAAGCACTACCAAAGTGCTTTTATTTATCCCATACCCAGCTCGTAACAATAACTTGACAACATTAAAAATGCCAACTGGCAACGTAATAATCAATTCAATTAATCTTTAATTAAAGATTTATTCGTTTATGAAAGTCCGAGTTTTATTTATTTCCTCGCAAATATGTTATAAAACGTCGTATGAGAAACGTGCGCTTTGATAATTACAGCCTCTGCTTTCTTTTAGCCCTCGGCTACGGTTCGGGCAAGCAATATCGCCTCGGCTGTAATTTTCAACTTACCGCACTTATATCATAATGTACTATAACGTACGACTTACAAAAAACGTAACTTGAACATTCGAGTTTCGCGGGCTACCTTGTCGCCTTCACCGTTATTTATGTACGTCAGATTTTTTTTGTTTACTAGCCTGCTCTGTCCCACTCCAGGGCAAAGGCCTCACTCCACTCTTTCCACTTCTCTCGAACCCGCGCGTCCTCCTTCCAGTTTTGACGGAACCGATCCATTTCATCCCGCCATCTCCTTTGTGGTCTGCCACGACCCCGTCTCACTGTGTCAGGGCACCAGTTTCCTGCTTTTTTGGCCCACAGATTGTCCGGCATGCGGCAGACATGTCCTGCCCAGTCCCATTTAAGTTGAGCAGCCTTATGGGCCACGTCAGCTATTTTTGTTTTGGAACGCAGCATTGTGTTTCGAACACGATCCGTTAATTTAACACCTAGTATACTGCGCTCCATTGCTCGTTGGCAAACCTTGAGTTTGGACTTCTGGATGTTTGTCAATGACCAAGTCTGTGCACCATAGGTCAAGACGGGAAGAATACACATGTCCATAAGTTTCCTTTTCAGAGTTATAGGCAACTCACCTTTAAACAGCTCTTTCATGGACCAGTAGCTCTTCCAGGCGTTTTCAGTTCGTCTTGCGACTTCTTTGTCTTGCCTAGCCTGGAAAGAGACTACTTGGCCCAAGTAAAGGTATTCCTGGACATGTTGTATTGTTTCCCCGTCTACTTTTATTATGTTAGGTGTTTCGTTGGACATAACTTTGGTCTTCGACATATTCATCTTCAGTCCAACCTCAAGTCTTGTATCGCTTAGGTCTTGAAGCATAAGCTGAGGGAGCAAAGAGAACAATGTCGTCGGCGAAACGTAGATTTGATAATCTCGTCTCGCCGAGAACAATGCCTCTTTCCCTCCAATTGGCTGCCAACTTCCTGAATATTTCTTCGAGAGTACTGGTGAACAGTTTAGGAGATAGCGGGTCACCCTGTTTAACTCCTTTCTCTATTTTAAATTTTCGACCTGTAGTTGCTAAGTTTATTGCGGCTGTACTATTGTTGTATATGTTGCGTAGTAAATGTATGTAAGTGGGGTCAATGTCAGATAGATTTCCAAAAAAATTTGGACACATTTCTTTTTTCACGTAAACAAAAAGTGATGAAAAGAATACAGTGCTTGGAAAAGTCGTGTGACGTCACAGTTTGGTACATTTTTTTACCAAAAAGTGACGTCACAAGCCCCCACATTTTTATTATTTATATTATTCCTGCTGTTTCCCATTCTATTTGGGGTCGGTGCAATTGTTATTAATTTGATATAACAAAAAAAAAAGCGTAGCCAATATTTTTCGATAATCTAACAGACGGAATAAACAGAATCATATTTTACAAGCCTTTATTTATTTTTATTCAGGAAACATCCTTTTTGTCAAAATGCACAGATTTTTAAGTTGTGGACGTTGATGAAATTATTGTTGTTAAAAAAATAGAACAACTCGTTTTGATAATTTTCATTACATACATAAATAAACTCACGCCTTTTTCCAATGGGGGTAGGCAGAACCTACAGAACGCCATCTGCTACGATCCTTACACACTCCTTTGCTTCGTCTATGTTCATACAGTCATCTGATTTACACGCGCACGCCAGTTGCGAGGACTACGCACCTGTCCTTTTTGTAGAACTTGGGCAATAAGGTCAGTGTATGTCTTTCTAGGGCGTCACCTCCCAGCGTTGCCACTTACATTCGACTTTCACTCATCTTCTTCACATGACTGAACCATTTAGGCATATTCTCTTTTCAATTTGTCACATTTTTGTGACGCCGGGTGTAATAGAATTCATTTTTCTTGACAAAATTGGAGTCTTGTTGTCCATTGATCTATTTTTATTTAAATTCTCCGATTGTTTTGAATTCTAAAATTAAAATAAATCTGTTACCAGATTTGACCCGTACATACCAAGTCAAGTTAATAAAAGCTTGCAAAGCTTGTACATCAAAGATACATGTAAACAGATCTATAATGATCTCTGTCAGCCAAGGTCCCCAAGGACCTTGCTTTCTTCCTGGTTTTGACCAAGTAAGGGCTAATATTGCCATAATCTACAATGTAGGCCAGTGTGTTCAAGTTGCCATGGTGTTGATATAAAAAGGTACCTTGTATAAAAACGTTATGTAACTTTGGTTTTGTGCAATTTTATTGAATGTTAAATAGATATACATATAAAATACTAACATGTAAACATAGAGGGTGTAGAGTGGTCAAGTCATACATTCTAATACAAGTATATTATAAAACAAATAAATAGACTTAAAAATACATTTACTAAGTTAAAATCATTAAAGGATTGTATCTTTACACCAATGAATTTTATGTTGCCACTGCAGTTTTTGTTTTATTCTGAATTGGTAGGAATAATTTAAACTCGGCTGGAAGTTCATCTTCTGAATACAGTCTATCAGAGAAGTATACCCTTCTGATTCGGCAGTTTGCATGTATTTGTACCCTGAGAGTTTCTACATAGTTTGTTCCATAAGCTCTTCGAGTAAAATCCGCCAGGTTGAACTGGATTTGATTCCAACCTTCATCAAGACGCATGGGCATTGTACAAATAAAGGGCTTCACTCGAGTCGTAGACTGATAATTGCTGGCTCTGAATCTTCTTCGTACATTTTTATCATCTAAAACCTGTAATTACAAGAGTTTTGAGGTTAGAAAAACTTTTATAACCTAAGAGTACAAATATTTTGTTATGATTCATCTTCTGAATGACAAGTAGGAAAATATAGTTTGAAAACTAATGTAGCTAAAGCTTACCTGAACTTCGAATGTGAAGTACTTCTTCAGATTCTTGATTATCATAACCAGAAAGGGCAGCTTGATACCGAGCGTCTTTTTGGGATCAGCGGGACACGTAATGTACGTCGTGCTGACATTGGTACCAACAATTTCAAGTACTAGACTTTGTATATCGTTGTCCGTGATCCTTTTGATGTGCCCATTTCGCACCTTTTTGTCCCAAATTTGCAATGGTTTGCTGCCTATACTGTAAAGAATGGAAAGGAAACCGGACTGAAATGTGTTTTTGAACATTTCGCTCGAGCTTGCCCGTCACGCACAGAGTACTCTTACATTTAGCAGACGAATAACAACAGCAGTTTGATCAATAATTATCCCACATTCGCGTTTGCATTGTTATTTGACACTTTGACAGTAAACACAGGAATTTTGAAAATGGCCATTGATTGGTCATGCGTTTGTTATCAACACGATTACCATAGCAACGAGACAGAAAACTTCGTTCCCTTGTACGTAGTATATAAAACAACGCCGTTTCCAACCACCCACTTCACGTTCTTTAATTCAAAGAAAAACATTTCAGTTTCTTCAAGTTTAATTTATTTACAAGACAATGAGGAATAAGGACGTTAAAGCTTTTAAATGATAAAATAAATAAAACAGGAAAATAGCAAAACACGACTTTTAAACGAAATAATTCGTAAAATGGAGTGTATTTCTGAAATTGACAGCTACGATTATTTTATCTGTGCTTGTCGTAGTAAAAAAAAAACTCAAGCGGTGCATGTGCAGTACTTGCGTATTTATTTCTGTTAAAAAAATATATTTTACGGTAATTTACTTCAACATTTTAAAGAAAATGTGCCGAGATAATATTGCTGAGTGTTGATACAAGTATAATGAACGTTTTTCTTTGTATATCTAGTTGTTGATTTCAGTAAGTGATATAGCGAAAATGACGGAAATGTCGTCCAAGAGGTAAGATTACTTCGTTACATTAAAATTCTTGCTTCATCTATTTTTTTTACTGTTTTCTGTATTTACCTGACAAAGTTGCACCAAATTATATAACCGCTATCCAGGTGCCGCGTTGGCAGCCCCTACACCACCACCGTTAGGATATTGAAGACTTCAGAGCTTATTAAAAAAAAAACAGATCTTAAAAGCTTTGCTATTATTTAGCAAGTTCTCGTTATTGATATAATGTTATCAACAATATACCATGTGTAAATAAACAAAGTTTTCATAATGCTGAACTCTTGAGACTTGTTTACAGACTTCTGTCAATATTTAAAATGAGAACTATTTTCGTGCCTTGTTATTTTTAGGCAAGACAACATAAAGTAGAAGAGAGATTTTATATATTTTAGCTAGTAGGTAGTTAGAAGTAAGTATTTATGATTTTCAAAATTGTGTTTACTATTAACTTTAAAGAGTCAACAAACTTACAATTACTTAATAAGTTTTTTGACTTTGGATACTAAAATTAAAACTTTAAAAAGATCAGACTAAATCATATCATATTACTTTTTGCTTGGTTCCACACAACGGCTAATCATTGGCTCCTTTCAATTGGTTCCACTTGTATTTCCTACTGAGATCATTATAATTCTTCTGCTTATGGAATTAAGGAATCAAGCATTAATCTCACAGCACATATTGCAAATTATTCTTTAATTATGTAGCCAAAATAACAATCTGAGTGACATTCATTTAACAACACTGTAATGTGTCAACCATATCAGAAAAGTCAGTGTAACAGAAAAATCAACAAAACTTTTTGGTAATAACAAAGAGGTTTCACACTTGCATACAAACTTAATTCCATTAAGGTAAATCAATGCTACTGCATCCATTATTACACAATGTAACTTAATAAGCCGTGAAGTAATATTGTAGGAGTTATATTACTCGGTATCACGTGATTAAGCAGTATCAATAGCAGTGACTTCATCATAATTATTTTGAAATTCATTAATATTCAAAGGTATTGTTTAACAAAGGTGTAGTGGCCCATACATACCCCATACTTAATAGGTTAAATTGAATGCCCTGCAATGATTTTCAATGGTTTTGGGGTTGACTTTGTCAAAGGAACCTTGGTTGATTGCATACTTTGAAAGTATTTGATTAAAGCCAACAGTAATTTTGCTGGAATAGTGTTTATTTACTTAGGCAATATTTTTACAGTGATAGATTAAAGTTTTTACCTGCTGGTTTCCTAAATAGGGTATTTCACCACAAAAATGTAATTAATCCGTCAGATAGATTTCCAAAAAATAATTGACACATATTTTTCCCTTTTTCACGTAAACAAAAGATGAGACGTGTCAAGTCGTGTGACGTCGCAAGGCTAGTACTTTTTTACCCACACACTGACGTTTTGACACATTTAATTTTCTTCAATTTTTATTAATTTGATAAAACAAAAAAACACAAATCCAATATTTTTCGAATAATATCAATCTAACTAATAATATAATATCAATCTAACAGACGAGTAATTATTTTGTTTTGGTGTAATGCCCTATTCAATAACTTCAGGACAGTTTTATTTTCTTGCTTAATAGGGAAGTTATTTAAATTAAATATACTGGACATTATTTCCTATGTATTATTCAACACTTACCTATAATACATACATTCCAAATTGACAGCCACAGAGCCGAACTTTATCCTCATACTTAATATTAATTATCCTCAATTTTAATCGGTACACTGACAGTACCTAAACAAGTAGTTATTGAAACATTGTGATTGTATGTTCCAATGTTCTACAGTAGGGAAAAAGACAAGGGCCATGGGTTTTATCTACACATACCGACACACGCCACTTCCGCCGATACGGCCCAAATGGCCCAATGGCAAATGTCCTTCGTTTGACTGGGAGCATTTACAGTTAGGTAAGGAATCTTGAGCAGGTGTTGCCTTGCCCCTTTCTGGGTTCCTAGTACTTCATTCGTAACTTATGACGCGCGGTTGGCGCAGTGGCTCAAGCAATGGACTGCTGCGCTGCGTGTCGCGGGTTCGATTCCCGCACGGAACAAATATTTGTATGACCTACAGATAGTTGTTCCGGGTCTGGGTACATATTTGTGTATGTGAGTTTAAATGTTTGTGAACGCACCCACAATACAGGAGAAATTCCTAGTGTGGGGCAACGTTTTTAAAAAAAAAAATGAAAACTTGATTGGTTCCTGGTTGTTTTTCGAAGAGATATGCGTTATTCTTGCCGAAAAACAGGTAGGTATACCGTTTCGGCAGTGTCATTAAACAAAAACAAATTTATCTTTAATACACTGTATGTATGACTGCTTGCCGTCGCCGTATCCCTCCCGTTCTTGGCCGGTTTTTGAACGTTCCAGATTGAGTCGTAAGTGGCGGAATGCGCGTGAGCAGCTATAAAAGGAGAGGACACAATAACGCCGATTAGACTTCCTCGCCGTCGTTCTAATATGCGAAAATAATAATAATCATTACAGCAGAAGGTTTCTCTGTATTTATTTAGAGAAACTCGCTCTAAGAGGATGCTAGATAAAGATTCCTAAGAATTTAACGTTAAAAAGCCAACCGGTGTTTGCGAAGTCCCCATTAATGCAACTGCAGCTATGTGCAAGTTATGCAGGTACCGGTTAATTAGTTACTTTCTCCGCTCATTCTCGTGACCAGTTTTTGTAATAACAATAAATACGGAATTTTATACTCGAGCGTTTGTTTTCGTTTTATTTAGCCCAATGAATGAGTCGGAATCGGAAAGGCATCGCTTCGATTTTGCTCGGTACGGGGTCGATCAACCCACCGTGCACCGCCTGCTTGCAGGACTATTCTGCCGTATTTAATACTCATTTAGAGTATGCGGAGCCCATTGTATAAGGTTATAGCCAAGTACTTCGGTACTTTAGTTAATTAATCGGTGCAGACATGGGGTGTTTACTAGTGCAACAGTTCTTTTGTATAGTTTTATCAAAGAGTTTTGCGATTAAGTTAATGCAGGGCAGAAAATACAGCATGTCCATGAATCGTACACAAACCTTTAAATCCTGGCTGTTTTGTGAGATGTGAATCAGGAAAACTTTAAATTGAAACGGTCGGAAATCAGGCAAACGAGAGGTAATTGAAATAATCACATTACGCGCTGCTGTGAGGTTTGCAGATCAGTTTAACTAACTAGGAGATGAACAATTTGGATTTTACAATTTTCGCATTGGCTGTATGCGAGTAATACTGTTTTTCAAATGTTGCAGAATAACGCTTGAGAATTTGAGAGCGCGGGAAACCGGCATATTATCATCGCCATTGTTCTCAGTTTTTGTGTTCACGAAATAATTTAGATCAGATTTATTTTAAACACGCTTCTAATTTGAAATTTTGAATAATTGTTTTAATTTAGCCAGATCCGCAACACGGTAAAAAAATACTCAACAGCATTACAGACTACAAACCGTTCGGCTCCTTTCTACAGAAATAGAATATTTTCTCCACTGCTTTTCCTAGAATAAGTAACTCGTGAATTTCCAATGCCAAGGTGCCGATTCGCTAATGTAAAAACAGCCAATCAGCTGATAATTTAATAATCACAATCATTATTTGTACAGAGTGATAAAGAAATCCCTTATCGTAAGCGCCACGATGCAGATTTCCAGCACAATGCGCATGTCGGGAATTTTACATTAAATATCGACCGAGCATAATACTTATGGGGTTTTTCCATCAGGAAATTCTCAGTAGCATAGCAGCCCGTTAGCTGAATAGGCTGCCCTCTTTTCAATAGGATTTGGGTTGTGGGTGTACTATGGGTGCACTTCTGCCTTAACCTTTCTAGGAATACAGGATGCTGATATCGATTGAGGATATCTATAATACGTATGTATTTAGAAATATATAAGTATGTTTATCAGTTGTCTAGTACCCATAACACAAGCTCTGCTTAGCTTGGGACTAGATGGCGTTGTGTGATAGTTGTGGAATATTATTATTATTCCTTTATTCATTTTATAACATATTAAATACATTTTTAAATATTAATTACAAAAAGGTATATAAAAAACATTTAAAAATATAAAAAATAGTGGTCCACTAGTATTGGGAACAGAGTCCGAACTACCGGTGGTCAGGGCTCTTGAGAGAGGAACCTCCTGACAATGCGCGCCGTGTCCAGAAGTACTGCCTTCTGAATCAAGCCCTTGATCCAGCTACCAAGCGAGAGCCTCCTTAGATGTTCGTCGAGGCTCTTGGCTATTAAGCCATTGGCAGACACGACTATCGGCACAATGACTGCTGTATTCACGTGCCACATGTCGACAACCTCGCGAGCCAGATCCAGATACTTGAATTGCTTATCTTTCTCTGCTTTCACGAGGTTCTCGTCATGCGGGACTGTTATATCAACAATCATTGCGCGACGCTCCGATCGATCTATCACCACAATGTCAGGCTTATTGGCAACAATAGTCCTGTCAGTGACGATAGGTCGATCCCAATACAACGAAATATTACCATTATCGAGAACTGGGTCGGGCGCATACCTATAGTATGGCACTTCTGTTTCCACAAGGTTGTATTTCAAAGCAAGTTGCTGGTGGATAATCCTGGCAACGAGGTTGTGTCTATGCAAATATTCTCCATTAGCCAGACGAGAACACCCAGAAATAATGTGACGGATCGATTCTCCAGGACGGTGGCATGCCCGACATATGTCAACCGTGCCATCCTTCACAATGTATTTCCGGTAGTTGTTCGTCATCATAACTTCGTCCATTATTGCACAGACAAAACCTTCGGTTTCCCCGAAAAGGTCACCGAAACGTAGCCAGGATACGGACGCTAAGAAATCTACTTCGGTTCCATGTAAGGCCTGGTAAAAGCGTCCGTGTAGCTCCTTGCTTTGCCATACCTCCTTGCGGTCATTAGTGTCTAATACTTTAGGTATGCGCCAGTTCTCGTTAGCCAAGGAGAGCGGGGTAAGGCTCTTGTCCACTGAGACCACATCTCGGTGCATCCCCACGTCGGCTTCTAGGAAGTATTCCCTGAGACTGCATACCTCACGGTTGTGTAGGGTCTTAGCATTTAAAAAACCACGACCCCCACACTTCCGTGGGATATACAGTCTCATCACCGACGACCGTGGGTGATGCATCCGATTTGCAGTTAATAGTGAGCGGACCCTCCTATCAAGGGCATCAAGTTCTGTCTGAGTCCATTTGAGTATGCCGAAAGAATACATCAAAACCGGCATGACCCAACTGTTGAAGGCGCGCACCTTGTTTCCACCTGACAAAAGACTGCTCAGCACCTTGTTCAGGCGGCCAAAGAAGCGCTCCTTCAACGATTGTTTCATGTCGGTAATATTGATTCCTAATGCTTCCGACATACCCAAATACTTGTAGGTTTCTGTTGACGAGAGTGATCTAAGTTGTATGGAATCCGAGAGTTGCATTCCCACGGATTCCATAATCTCCCCTCGCTTCACATGCATGACTGCACATTTGTCCACACCAAATTCCATTCTGATGCCACTACTGAACATTTCTGTTATCTTCAGTAGCTTCATTAGTTGCAAATTGTTGGGGGCAAAGAGTTTCAGATCATCCATGTAAAGAAGGTGAGATATAACCTGACCACCTCTCCTCAACCGATAGCCTAGACCTGAACCCTCCAGCAGTGTGCTAAGAGGGTTCAAGGCTAGACAAAACCACAATGGACTCAGACTGTCACCCTGGAATATACCACGCTCGATCCTTATCGGTTCACTGTTTCCTCCGATCTGTCGACATCCTGGATAGCGAAGGACCGTTCTCCAGTTCCCCATACATGACATCAGGAAGGTACGCAGAGTTGCATCTACTTTGTACAATTCCAGCGCCCTCGTGAGCCATGTATGAGGCACCGAGTCATAGGCCTTCTTATAATCTATCCAACATGCAGACAGATCCTTTCGGGAGCGGCGAACCTGTTGGCTAATGGTCATATCAATGAGGAGCAGCTCCTTAGTACCACGGGACCCGTTCCTACATCCATTTTGAGAGGCAGACATGATAGAGTTACTTTCGACATGTTGGTTGATTTTAATTCTCAAAATGGATGTAAGAACTTTATAGACCGTTGGTGAACAAGTGATTGTTATTATTATTATTATTATGTTTGTATACTTTTACATATCTCGGCTTTATAGCCGGGTTTGTGGAATAGCACGGGCCGAAGCCAAGTACTACCCCGGAAAAGAGATGATATGATGAGATGATGATATGACTGAATTTTGCGATGATGGGTTTCTGTGTCTGTTGAATTGTGGATGTGCGATTGTTCGAGGTTGTGTGTTTGTGGTGGTGACCACAGATTCATTTTCATTTTGCAAAAATTTTCTGACTATCCTGCATGTATTCAGGATTGCGGCTTTCTGAAGACTTTGGTACGTGTAAGGTGGTAAGTCAAGAGTTTTTAGAGACTGGTGGAGTTGCTTGGGAATAACTCCAGTTGTTGATAGCACTATAGGGACTATGGCGACTTTGCTAAGACACCACATTCGGCTGATTTCTATTTTAAGATCTGTATATTTTGAAAATTTTTCTGCTATTGTTTTTTGTAGATTGTGGGTGTTTGGTACGGCGATGTCTATGAGTTGTGCGGTTTGGTTACATTTGTCTATTAACGTAATATCTGGTCTATTGTAGTGTATTGTTTTATCTGTAAAGATTCCTCGGTCGAAGTACAATTTGTGGGTAGCGTTTTCAAGAGTAATTTTGGGCTGGTATTTATAATAGGGCACAGGCGGGGTGGAGATTAAGTTATATTTTATGGCTAATTTTTGATGTATTATGTTTGCTATTTGGTCATGCCTGTGTTTATAATCAGTCTGAACGACTGCTTTACACGCACCTGTAATATGCTGAATAGTCTCGGAGGAGCTATTGCATCGCCTACATATATCTATTGTTTGAGGAACTCTCATTATGTGTTTCTGATAGTTGCGGGTTTCTATGACTTGGTCCTGAATCGCTATCATGAACCCTTCGGTCTCAGGGAACAATTCTCCACGCCTCAACCATTCGTTCGACGCTAACTTGTCGACGTTAGGTAAGTTAAGGTCGTGTCGATGTCTCCCATGCAGTGACTTTTGGGTCCACTCTGCGATTTTAGTCTGTCGGTCAGTCTGTTGTTCATTGTTCTGTCTTGTCCTGTCATGCATGTTTAAAGGTGTAAGCTTTTTATCATTAAACGCTATTGCTTTGTGTAGGGTTGATTATAGTTATTATTATTATTATTATAATTTAAACGTCCCTTCTTTCATGTCTAACCGATTACGCACAGGTATTCAGCATTATTAATGGCGCCGCGTATTGTTTTATTGGGCAGGGCGGTTGAGCTCAGTGAGTCAGTGGCCAGCATCGGTGTCTTCATATCCTAGATTACTGCCCATTGTTACGTGGGCTGATTCAATTTATCACTAAACAACTTTTTTGGGTCAAATGTCGTCAAAAATGGGGTAAAAGTTTGATGCAGAAGTCCTGGCAGCGGATGGGAAATTGAGTATTTTTTTTTGCTTTGATAGTGCTGCTATCGTTTGGTATGCACAGGTATTCTTTAGAATGATTCTAAAAATATCCTTCATATCAAATCAAAACCAAAAAGAACGCCCTCGTTCTGATGTGAAAAGTTTTGTTAACCAACAGTAAACTTATTTACGATAAGACATTTAGGTATAATACCCGCATACGATGTCCATTAAACTCTAACATTAATTAGCATAAATTAATGTTTCAAGAAAACTATAAACGTGTTCTTTTATTACTGGAAAATACTCAACAGAGAACTTGTGATACTATCACAAAGTTAAGAATCTATAAAGCGAAGAAATATTCCTGCAACGCAAACTGCATTGCAGAAATATTTTTATCTATTTTCAGGCGTACCGAACACTGAACCATTCATCAAATGCATTAAAACGTTTATTTTACTGGTTCGCTTGCAAAACTGGTTCACGTGCGAATAGGTAGTCAGCGGATCGCGTGGGGGTAGGTATATCGAAAAGCGGGATTATGAACGGCTTTATTTGTTTAGTTTCTGGGTCGTCGATCTTGGCTGACCTGTCTCGAGCCAACGAGAAAGTGAGTGCTCTTTTTCACGACGACGTTTCATGTCTTTGCGGCTATATTTTCAATTGGTATCATGGCCACACATTGACCCACAATTTGAACTATTTGATTGATCTGAACGCAATAAAATATCGCAGTTCCATACTACATAGTCGTGATGCCAATTAAATTAATAAAACCTCATGGTCGCTGCACGATTGTGTGCAATAGGCTCTGTATCGGTAGACAGTCTGTCTTCGCCAAGTTCATTGCACGATGAATTGCGGACGCAAAAATATCACAAACGGAAGCTTAAATGTGTCAAACATAAGCGGTATGCGGTGACATCTTGGAATAAATATAAGCTCTTCATATGAACACTTGAACATTCCAATTAGAGAATACGAAGTATTTGGTTCCACCTTTTAGTAGTTTGGGTTCCATGTTCTCTAGTCAAGCTTGTGGCATACGCTACGGAATCCAAATCTAGCATCATCATCATAACGTCTTTTAAATAGTTATACTCCAACTAAACAAAGACGCAGATGTCAGGGCAGGAAGTCACAGATGAAATATCAAAAAAGAACCAACAAAACTCAAGAGATTTGTAAATATACAGTCCATTACAAAGCAAACGTGGGAGCCTATTATCATATAGTGCGAAGGAGGAAGACAAATGAGAGAATTACAGTAATAATAATAATAACAGTACATGTTACTGTAATTCTGACTAATGAACGTTAACTGTATACCAATAAAAAGGTCACAGTGTCGATGTAACGAGCAGGATCTGCGTATTATTTATAGACAGACCAACACGCGGTTTTATTTATCTAGAGCCACCCACCCGGCCGAGCGGGCCCGGCGACCAAACGCCACATACACCACCGTCTTGAAAAACTTTATGTTGCTGTGTGATTTATGTGTTTTCGTTATTTTATCGAAGACCATTTTTCAAGAACGTTCTATGCTCTTATTTGGCATTTGCTTGTCGTTCGGATGAATCACTCCCGCCATACCGCAGTACCTGCATTCGTGTAAAACAATCTGAGAATGGCCCGCTTCGAATTAGTAAGTCTTGGTCAGTTCGTTAACTCGATTGTAACAAACTGCTAATGAAACGGTGTTAAGTAACCTGATTTTTCACCTTTCTGAAACGTCTTTTGTTCGACAACTAAACGTAGAGTTGTCGCTTGAGTCCCTGCAAAATCCGGATTAGGTACTATGTACAGAGTCCTGTCTGACCGCTTGGAGCAAGATCAGTTGAACTTGGAACGCTGGGTTGTTGTCGAACATCAAAAGCAGTAACGCAAAAGCTGTCGCATTGGACAGACGCGCCGTCGCCCGCCTCCTTGCCCGATTTAGCCCTGAAAGGATACGTATGTATTTATTTCGGGACTAAAGTCTTGTTCATCGCTTTTGGATGATTGCCGTGGACTTGTCTGGTTACGTAAATTGTGAGAAGTGCGTGTGTACTTGGCTCCGGATTCACCGACGAAAGCTCAAGTTTAATGGACTATAGTTTTAGTTACTCTCCGATGTTTCGAGTCTAAACAGCGATCAATTTCAAAAGATAACTCTATCTAGTGTACACCATATGTGCCGTAACCCCATTTTATAGATAGAGACGTGGTGACTGTTTACACGATAAACAAAGCTTCGGTCGTGTATGTGTATCAATGTTTTTACTGAAAGTGTGGCGTGGTAACTCAAGATTCTGTGGACACAGTGACATATTGCGAATACATTAAATTTTATGGATTAAGCAAGATTAGATAAGCAAATCTAATAGAGACAAAGCGTGAATTAAAAGAAACATTTGCCAAAGATACTTCGATTATGGTAAATATGCAAGCCCCTCATGGACAGTGAGGGTAGACTGGTGTTTTGGAAGAGCGGTGTATGGGAGGGGGGAGCCCCTACTCTCAACTGCAACACCTGTAAGAAACGACGTGCTGACAGAATGAGCGCTAACGAAATGCTAAGCCCCCAGGGGTGAGTATCTGGGATTTACACCTACTTGGGTCACGAAAAAATGCAGTGTACCTACTAATACGAATGAATGCTATCTTGCGTAAAAGTTGTTACAAATCTACACGTTACAGTCACGCACTAGATGAGCCGGAAAATTAACTGTTGCTGTGCAGACACATTACCAATGACTTGTCTACTAAATATAGGTGTACGAAATTATGAAACCTATAAGCTATGCCAAGATTTTTTTTTTCACTTTATGGAAATAGTCTTGCAGGTGATGCTCGAACCTTCCATCAAAATAAAAACTCACCCACCTAGGAAGGAACCCTACTGCATCTTAACATTCGTAACGTAGAAGACAGAACTTGCCTTATGAAGGTTGTCATAAGAGCAAAGTCATAAAAAAGCACTCTTAGGTACAGCAAAGAGCATGTACGAATCGTTGCTTGTGTACAAAACAAATCCGCTAGCACCATACAGTCTGCACGATTCGCTCCTGTCAAGCTTATTATTGGAATAAAAAATAAACATTGTAAGCATTCTACGTCCCCATACAATAACATTCCTTCACTTGGCTCCCGAGTCCGTACAGATTTAGTAAACTAAATGTGGGTGGAGATAGCTCCCAGTTTTGCTGTTTCAAACTGCGTTAACTGCTCCCCAGCTTACGTTCTATGCAGAGGACCTTCTATAGATAGATGTATGTATATGAAGTTCTTTCATTGTTCGCTAGTTCGCTACATTCCATAATGCTGTAATCACAGTTTTGACAGGTGTATTGATGAATATGTATCTGATATTTGCCTTTTACGTCACTTGCGGGTAGAAAACTTTCTGATTCAGGAGTCAGGGATCGAGGAAGATTTACCATTCAAGTTATTCTCCGAGCGAATTAGGGCAACATTTTAATTAATTTTGAAACTTGTTTCTTCAACAACGCGCCTTACAAAGAGCTTCTGTACATCAGACTTTAATCTCGCACAATTTCTCCGTGCTTAAAATCCAAAGACGCAAGATAAGTAACTCTGGCAATTAAAGTGCGTTACTTGAAACACCAAGTCTGCACAGTGTTTGTACGTAAATAGATCGTTATTTTGAACAAATTCTTAGCATTGTGTGCTTATTTTCGCCTTGTTGCATATAAGGGAAAATAATATTTGCATGAATCACCACTCCTTTGCAATTGTCCGGACTTCGAAACCTGTTTTCCTTAAGCGGTCGACAACCAATTTTTAATATCGCACGTACGATACGGATGTGTTGACTTATTATTGGTTTAATATTGTTAATTGAGAACAATAGAACAAAAACTGATCGTCGATTTATCTCCCTTTGTTTTGACTTTGTGAAGTGAGGTAAGATTTGACTTTGAATTCGTTAAATATGCCAAGTGGTTGATGAGGTTTGGAATTACTCCCACAATGGTTTTTTTTGAATGCATAGTTATTCTTATTACGATGGGTAACAAGATCGATTGAATTACTTCTTTCTTGCTTAGGAATTGTAAGGTTAGCTTCATCTATAGGAGCAACCGTAACAGTAAGCGGCCTTGCCCTGCATTTCTACGTCCAATCACCCCTTTAAAGAAACCTGCGTGCTATTAAGGAAGTCGTTTCAATGTTTAACCATTATCGATTCTTTGTGGTTTGGTGTATTGATGAAGAGTAAATACTGCCTTTACTGTCATAAATTACTATAACGAGCGAATGAACTCAATACTACTTTTTCACCGGCTTCACAAAGTTCATAATTCATTCGTCGGGCTTGGTATAACATTTTATAACAAACTGCCATCTTCTTTTCTAGACTTGCCATTTAATGCGTTTAAAGCCAAAGTAAAATCTAATCTTTGTTTAAAAGCGTACTATTCCATTAACGACTACATAAATGATAAGAACAGTTGGTCGCTGAGTTGAACACAAGACAATGTTTGTTATTTATTTATGTTCTTTCTCCAAGATTAGTTTACTGATATGTTATGTCTTTTTTTTATTATTATTATATACTTTTTTATACTTGCCTTACTATTGTATCGAGTCTGGTTCTTCTAACCAACCTAACAGACAGATGTGTGCTGGGGAGTTTGTTCCGCCACTTCTTCTTTCCAGCAAAAACACTAGGAAGTGTCGAAGGGGGGGCGTTTTGGGGGACTGTCTCTTGTAAATAAGTAAAGTAAAGTAAATTTTGACGTTCGAAAAGTGCTGATTATCAGCCTAGTTTGAATAAATGAGTTTTGATTTTGATTTTGATTTTGACTCAAGATTTTCACTGGTCTTTATATTAGTTTTAGTAATTCGTCTATCCAATCCCTCTGTTCAATGTGGTCTGGCATCAGCTTTAGTTAATAATCAATCAAAGCAACGAATATTATCTACATTCATATTTTCTACATCTGTTAATAATATATTTTATGGATTATTTGCTTCCTCAGTAACAAAATATTTGTCGGGAAATTGCCTAAGTATACTATCTAGATTATAATCTTCCAGTATTTTTTACTGAAAGGTTGGCCTGTATTTTATTTGAAAACGCTATATTTATGCTGAATTTATAAGCTGTCTCATTTACCTTTTTTTTTTTGAGTATTCCTTTTTCGGCAATATTAGTATCCCAGCTAGCAAGTGGTTGAATAAAAAATACTTCAATTTTTGCTGCGTTGTCCTGTTACATGAATGACTAGCTTTGCCAAAACTCAATGGATTTTTACTACTAGAATATCCCTCAAGAATGTTTATTTTGCTCCTTGACCTGATCAGGCGAGCAGTATGGTGGTTAAAATCAGTTTGTAAAATAGTCTTCCAATTCTAATTTCCCTTGTGGCATTTTTAGCTCTAGTAGAATTCACAACATCAAATTAAGTTGCTCCTAAATTAGGTCATAGGAGTCTTTTAATTAGGGATATAAATTTGAATCCCTGTTTATTGGCCCAGTTATGTACACCGAGTGTCCTCTATGCAAAATAGTCTTTCTGTAGTCTCGATTGTATTCATATATGGGGTAGGCGGATATGTTTAATCACGCGTTACTCATCGTAGTAAATGCTTGGCATAGTTATTCATACGTCGTGAGTACTTCCCGTGTTTGTTGTCTTTGCTAGTCCTAGATACGTAACTAGTGTTGTTATTGGGATAGCAATGTGTTTTTAGCTTAGTGGCTCGATTTTGTCAAAAACGTTCCTTGGCAAAGAGTCCACTTCAAACTCTTCAAACAAACTCAAACTTTTCAAAACCTTGATCCTGCGAACCCAGTTTCATAAATCATGTCTGTGACAGAGCGTTACGTATTAATCCATATTCAACTGTTGACGTATCCTGTCTTAGACTACGCAACCGAAAGTCATCAAACTATTTGAAACACCGAACCGAAATAAACTCGTGCCACCTTTCACCTTTCGTCCAGAATCCAGGCGTACTCGTCGTGTCGACATTTTTAATGAAGCCCGTGAGGTGTATTTGGAAGAGGCTTAAGGCATCTTTCTCGCAGAACAACATACGAAATAAAATACTACGTCACATTGGAGACTTTACACCCGATTCATTCGTCCATAAGATCGTTATGTCGGGAACGTTTTCACATTTGACGCTAGTGATCCAGGTGGAGGCAACATGCTGCGTCATAAAGCCGGCATGCCAATCGTTAATGTTACCTATAATATCAATCACAATGCTTTGTAAGTAATTAGCGTGTGTCGCATTCCACGCCGCGTTTCAGTTTTATTACTAGTCTATTTGTGACTTTCAGGTTGTATTGTATGGGCAAGTTCAATAGCTGTCCTCGTTGGTTTTACATATTCATTGATCAGCAGGGCTATTGCGTATCTTTTAAATGACAGTGGCTATCATATTGTCTATGGATTAATTGTCAAATTGGTTATGGTTTAGTACAAAATGGAACCATTTGACAGTAATTGATAGGCACTATAGGTTAGCCACTGTCATGTAAAAGATACGCAATAGCCCTGCAGATCTGTCATTTGTTCATATTTATGAAACTGATACCAGTGCTGAAGTGTCACTATGAATAGGACAGCTTTTAATAGTCCTGGAGTCTGAAGTACTTACTCACCTATGAACCTGTGCTACATCTTTCTCGTGTTCTCGAAATGAGCAGTATTTCTTCCTGCTATACATATTTTTATTAAGAGATCATCCAATAAAACTGATGTCATGTTTTGTATGTAAAAATATTTACAGTAACATGTCCGCGTATTCAGTCACGTTTCCGATACTGTGCACGAGGGAACTTTGATTTGAATTAAATTACATAATTTATTACAAAAATACTGATTCAGTGGTTTTCCGGAATTCGTGAAAAATGTAAATGGAATTCTGAATAATATATTTTAATTCATTGAATGACCCATATAAATAGCACATGTAAGATCCTGACATTTACATTAAGATCCGCAGAATTGCCTAGAGCCCGCTTGGACGCGAAACGAAATTCTCAGGAAACCTAATATTAGACGGGTATTATAGGGCAAAATTACTGGGACGGTCCATTGACCTTTAAATAATAAATATACAAGTTATTTTAGTCTCTAGAATGCTTCGCTACTTCTCGTATATAAAATTTTCTTCTTTCCTATCTAATGCAAAACTTTACTATACTCGTTCTATTTATCGATTATGCTTTCTGTATAATATTTGGTATTAATTTCCATCCTTCCTCTATTTCTGTATTGGAACCGGTTTGAGTTTACGCCCTGCCTATTCCCTTTCCATGACTGGCATAAACGCTAATAAGACTCATTTCATCACTTGGCGACTTATAATATATTTTTTCTGATTTACTATGAAACTTATGAAGCTAAGTAAGTGAATGCCTGTAATTTCTGGACGGAGACAGGACCGTAGAGGACAAGTAAAGAGAGGACCCAGGTGGGTAAAAGCGGGTTTTGGTTGATGAAGTGACTGTCGTCAAGACGTCTAAAGATAGCTTTAGACCACCCTATGTACTCGTATTATTAAACAGAACGATACATGTCAATATAAACTCTAGCACGAAAATAACTCGTCAGTAATTCTACGTAATAGATTTAGGGACGCCTGATCAATTGCGTGTGAGGGGGTCACACCCATATTTGATAACAGTTCGTTAACACGGCGTCGATTGTTGATATGTACAATAGTTTTTATTTAGTTATTATTTCTACAGCCATGTTTATTGACTAGCGGGTAACTCAATAAAGATATGAGTGCCTATTATTTGTCGATGCTGTGTCTCTGATATGTTCAACTTTGGCCTTAGATTGTTGAACATTTGTATTAGTGTGAGTTGTTATTAGGTTTGAATCGGCCAGTCATAGTAAAGTTCTTTGAAATGGATTTTTGTAAAATGTTTCTTTAAACGCCTGTTCTAGATAGACTTCATTTGAGATTGACTACATAACAGTAATAAATACTACTGTTTACTACTAGAAGAATCAACAGAAACATCTGGAAGGAAGCCAGCTTCCAGCACCAAAATTGCGATCTAATTTATAATGGATACTACTGCGGATAAGAGTGTAACAAAACTTTTTTAATGAACATAACGCTGGACGAATGACCTAAAGATATTATTCACTTTTTGTTTTTGATGTCTAGGAATTCATCAAATGTCTACTTCGACTCTGGGCGGAGTGGTAAGGAGTGTCAGACTTCTACTGGCTAAAAAACACTCATGCTCCTTCTTGGCCCTTTGTGTCCGGGATCGCGGTATCTCTTTCGAACAACCCGCAGCCCGGTATTCACTTATCCAACACAAACATCAGTAAGATGCTGACGTATACGTTTGTTACAGCGAGCTAAAGAAACTATCAGAGGAGAGTCTGACGCGGCAGCCGGAGGAGGTGTTCGACATCATCTGCAAGCTCGGCGAGGGGAGCTATGGCAGCGTTTATAAGGTGAGCAGACGTTTAGACCGGCTGTCCACCAAATTCGAGGGCATTTGGGAGCCTACCGATCCGATTTTCCCTCGCAGAGAGGAGGCCTGTGTCCTACATGTTGGGAAATTATAGGCTGATTCGGCTTATGCTGTTGCTGCTCTAGTTCCTTTAGGAGTTTCAGCATGACCCTACCTGCTTTAGGAAACTCTTTTCTAAAAATAAAAAATAAAGTTTTAGAATTTAATTCTGTTTGGATTGTAGGGTTACAGCTTTATTTGAGTAGAGAAAAGTACTAATGAAAGTTGAAATTGACTGAAACTGAACTAATTACACACTCGTTGACTTTCTACTAAACTTATTAAATTTTATTCAAGTAATTTACTTGCGCGCGGACACTGACACTTCCGTACAAATACAAGTTACTAGTGGTGGTGTTCGCATTTGTCCGTACCATTTTGACTAGAAACTTATACAAAGATATTGAGAATGTAGATAGTTAATCCATTGTACAAGTAATCCTCTTATTATTAGAAGGTTATTTATTGAGAGCATGTCGAAGAAGCCTTACAAATTTATGAAAAATGCAACAGTTTCCAAAGTAAATAATTAACAATGCTATCTTTATGTTGACTTAGACTGTGAATTCTTATTGTCTAGAAAATTTCATGGTCTAAGTATAGACACTCTGTACGTCCTGGTTTTAACTGAACGTTGATTTTAAAAGACACGTACGCGGTAACCATACTAGAAGAGTAGAATCTTTCGATGTGGTGACGCCTGCGAGAACACTTTCCAAAGCGTCACCACATTTCCCACTGCTGGAGAACCCCATGTCCAGCAGTGGAAGATTACGGCTGTTAGACGTCCACTGCTGGACATAGGCCCCCCTAGGTGTCGCCACTTTGACCGCTTCCGTGCGTCTCGCTTCCAGCGGGTCCCTGCAACCTTTACCAGGTTATCGGTCCACCTAGTGGGCTGTGGGAGGCCTTCCAACGCAACGTCTTCCGGTTCACGGTCGCCGTTCTAGAACTTTTCGGCCCCATGCATCGTCCATCCGTTCTGCGAGCAATGTATTGCTTAATATATAATATAATGAGTAAATAAATTCAAAGACCTCATTTTTCTCCAGGCTACGGGCTACGGCCAAGCAATGCCAGTAAATCCCAATCTATTTCATCTTACCGCCTCCAAGGCTTCCTTTATCTAATTAGATACAATGAATGTATCGCTCATTAGTAACCCGCTAGCGTCTCCACCGCAATCCACTCATTTACAAGACTCCCTAAATCGTACTGAATTGTAAATAAACACTAAAGTTGGTGTAGTATTATTTCCTACGCTGGAGTCACATTACAATGCGCGGCTTGATTACAAATTACTTAAATAAGATAGTTAGTCGTGAATATAACTTATGCTCTTCCACTAACTGAACATACAAAACCTAATAGCGCTTTTCTATTAGGGTTACTATACAATCCCTAAATAGCACACGATAATTCAAACAGCAGTAAAAAGCACCCGCTAGCATGTAAGTACTAAGCAATTGAATTTTTTTAAGAACACCAGTTGTGGCATTTGCCATACATGCGGCAGATCACCATCATCATCATCATTATCATCATCAACAGCCTATTAATGTTCCTACTGCTGGGACACAGGCCTCCTCTCTTTTTGAGAGGAAATGAGCTATAATCTACCACGCGGGCCCAGTGCGGATTGGTAGATGTCACATGTCTTCGAATGTTTGGTTCTAAGCCATGCCGGTTTCCTCACGATGTTTTCCTTCACCGTTTTGAGAGCAGCGGTAATGAAATAAGTTACACAAAGTAATGAGCCTGCCTGCTGCTGCTGCCTGTTCGTAAGTCGGGGCCGCTACCACTGGAACACCGCTGCTCTCCAAATCACCATACCCACACATAAACTCACGCTTTTTTCTCACATGAGCGAAGGCAGAAAAAAACGCAAATTTCTCATGGAGGTATCCATGAGAAATTTGCGTTTTTCTCCGTCTTGGGCAAGCGGAAGATTATGCCGAACGGATTATGATTAACCGACTAATAACCCACTACTCCCATTACGCACAATGGCCTCATCAAGAGGCTATAAGTGCCCAGTTAAACTAAACTAAACCGTATATCGAAGGCCCGGGAGTTACAAGTACATCCGCACGTACCCCCGAAAAATATATTCTGCAAACTTGCAAACCCCATCTCAATCGCTTTTTCTCCTTCCAGGCATTACACAAAGAAAGCGGCCAAGTGCTGGCCATCAAGCAGGTGCCCGTGGACACCGACCTGCAGGAGATCATCAAGGAGATCTCCATCATGCAGCAGTGTGACAGTCCCTACGTGGTCAAGTACTACGGCAGTTACTTCAAGAACACAGACCTATGGGTGAGGCATTCAGAGGTCACGATATGTTTAGTAAGTGGATCAGGACGCTCATCTTCTTGCTATGTATGTGCGGATGTTTGTTGCAAACTGAGCCTAGAACAGTAGTTAGGAGTGATTATTTTTCATTGTCGTAGTTTAGCTTTGTTTTTTTTTTAGTTAGCCCAACAACTTTTTAGTGTCCAACTTATGGGCAAAGGTTCCTTTCACTTCTCACGATGGTACCTATGCTTTTCCTCGACAATTAGTGAGGAATCCAGCCATCAAGTTAAGCTTATTTTTTTAATATTTTAAATCCTTATAATTTCTGACAGCCGCGTAAAAATGACTGATCTTTCCAGGTTTGTTTTTTTTTTGGCGCCCGAATCTGCTTTAGCCTCGAAGTAGATAAGCTTTTTTTATTTTTATTTGAATCCCTGCAGAGCGATCATCGTTATGACACCGTGATAAAATGAAATGGTTTCAACGCAGAAACCGTTGACTGGATCTATTCGAATTGGCTCTTGGCAGCTTTGCGAAAACCTTAATTTTTTCTGCATCCTTATCCAATTGCATAATTAAGAGGATATAAAGATCCAGTCTAGTAATTCACAGATCCTTTAGAAAGCATAATATGTATTTTAAGAATGATTATAATCCTTCTTGATAGGAAATCTACAATGTCTATTACGGTTACAGTGTATAGTCTTCACAGCTGTGCAATTGTTTCACTGACATTCTTATACGCGGAAACATGACTAACGAACGCTAGCATAACGGTGCGAGATGTTAGTCATAACTCCGAGAAGTTAATCGGACGAATGATAACTCGCTTTTATCAACTAGCACCCCCGGGAGAGTCTTGTGACCGCTTTGACACTTACTACAAACACGTTACGACAGCGACTGCGGACAATACACATGAAAGAAATCGCTTAGACCATGTCCATGACGTCATGTGTCACCGTAACGCGGCTGGTTGGCGTGACGGTACATGTCGATTGACGGTCGCATCGCGTGAGGTCGTGAACGGGACTTAAATACACAGTTGATCCGTATCTAGCCTAAATAATTAGGAAAACCAATTGTCGTAAACTATCTATCAAGTGCTGCCGCTAATTGGACCGCAGACGGACATTTTAATTGGGAAACCTTCAAGGTTAAGTTATCCACTAGTTACTTAACTCGATCGATTCCTACTAGGTCTAAACATAGGTCGTAAGTGTACCTAGGTAGCAGTTAGGTAGTAAAGTGGTTTAGTCTAGAGTGTCGGCTTGACCTACATTTTTAAATTGCACAGTTTGGGTATGGTATTGCGTCGTTTGAGACACAGTTGCATAGCGTAGGTGGGAGAATAGTTTTTATCGTTGAGCTACGAGTATGATTCCACGCACTTAAATACTGTAGTTATTATTATTATTATATTATTATTATTATTATTTATTATTAACTCCTTTTCTAGTGGAGATATTTCTTTGATCTATCGTATCGCCAGGATTACTCTCCAGAGAAAATTCCAGCCACGCGTTGGAGCAGATACGCACATGTTTTTTTTTGGCCTAGCTATTATTTTGCACTATTCAGCACTATTATTATGTCGGCTTATAGATTGTACCAATTTGTAGGGTAGCTTTCAAATAAACCAGTTTAAATTTACTGGGCTTAAGATGACTTCACAGATGACATGACGGGAATATCGATTATGAAGTCATGATATCAGGAAAGGTCTGTAAAGTTGCCGACACCTGATTACATCGGCCACCTCACGGCCGCAGGTAGTGTCCCTCATGTCTTATGTCGTGAAGTATGTCAGTTAATTTCATTTGACCTCGTGAGGGTATAGAATCGTCAATCTTGCTTCTCATCTTACCATCACAAAGTAAGCCTTCGTCCGCACGGGTGATTTTTTACTGCACATTTAATTTTCCACTTTGACAGATAAGTTGAGCGTTCAGAATCCATATATCCTAGCGCATTAAAAAGCGCTCTGATGGATTTTACTTAGCAGGAGCGTTTAAAATCTACTAGGTAAAATAATGTTACACATAAGGGCTCGTGCGGACGTGCGTATAAATATAACGAGACTGCTCCAAAACGTTACAATACAAGTCTCACATATAACACGTACTTTCCAGATCGTAATGGAATACTGCGGCGCAGGCTCCGTATCAGACATAATGCGGCTTCGCAAAAAGACGTTATCAGAGGATGAGATCGCGACGATCCTGTGCGACACGCTCAAGGGTCTGGAGTACCTGCACCGGCGGCGGAAGATCCATCGGGACATCAAGGCAGGGAACATACTGCTCAACACGGAGGGTCACGCGAAACTGGCCGACTTCGGAGTGGCAGGACAGTTGACGGTGAGATAAATGTTTGTATTCTGTTTTTGTGATGGATTCCTAGTATTCTATAATTGGAACTATTGAAGAGAGATGAAGTTTTTGGGCTAGAATGAATTTGGCAAGAAGATCTAATTCTTGATTGCAGGATTAAAGATAATTGTTTTACGCACGACGATATTTAAAACCAATTTGGATCCGTCGGATAACTGCCCATAAAATAATGGTATTTTTTCGAGTAAATTAAGGTGTCTATAACAAATTTTTGACAATTATTCGATCCTAATTTAAAAATCCAAATTCCGAAAGACAGGATCTTTAAAAGACAAATTCTGCTGATAATCTTATCTTGCAAATGATATCTGACATTTGTCAGACTTCAAACCAGCAACTGTAACCACCACTCCTGAATTGCCTGTTCCAGGACACAATGGCGAAGCGCAACACAGTGATAGGCACTCCGTTCTGGATGGCGCCGGAGGTGATCCAGGAGATAGGCTACGACTGCGTGGCCGACATCTGGTCGCTCGGCATCACGGCGCTGGAGATGGCCGAGGGCAAGCCGCCCTACGGCGACATTCACCCCATGCGCGCTATATTCATGATACCTACCAAACCGCCGCCTTCGTTTAGGTGAGGATGCAATATTGACGTGATTAGTCTTGTTGCTGAATTAGGCCCCATCAAACATATTTAGCTGAATTTTTAAGACATTTGTAGGTCTTCGTCTAGCCAGCATGAACTGAAAGTGCCCTTCAAAGCGATCTTCATTTAATAAATAAAAATCGTACAATAAATTGCACGCAAAATCTTTTACATTACTTTACTACTAAAAACATAGAAATACTTAATTGAAATTTTTGAAAACAACTAAAAGCCCGAGTGCTATGCAAAAACATTTTTAATTCAATAAAAGTTAGTAGGCTGATCCTTGAATTTTTATAATTTTATATTCAAACGGGTCTCACCCGGTCTTTTATTCCTGGCCTACATCGTGTCCCACTGCTGAGCAAAGGCCTCCCCTTTCTCCCTCCAAACCTTTGTATCACGTGCGATCTCTGGCCATGTTAGCCCCGCAAACATGGTCAGATCGTCCCGCCACCTCCACCGCGGGAACCTCGGCGTCGCTGTGGTGCGTGAGGCGGCCAGTGTGTGACGATGTTTGCATATCTCCGGGTGCATCCGTGCTAGTGACCTGCCCACTCACACTTCAATCTGGCTGTTTTTTCTCCGACATCACCTATTTGAGTTATAGAGCGCAGGGTGGTGTTCCTAACGCGATCTGTTCGCCAAACACCTATTATGCTACGCTCCATTGCTCGCTAGCAAATCTTGAGTTTGGACTTCTGTTGTTCAGTAAGTGACCAACTTTGTGCACCGTAGGTTCACGCTTTCCGCTTTCAACTTATACTATTTAATTTATATTGAAATGGGGTGCACCTCAAATAATGCCTTTTATCCGAACCTCAAAGAATGTTTGTAAATTAACTGACAATGTATGAATGTTGTGTATTTCCAGAGAGCCAGACCAATGGTCACCAGAGTTCATAGACTTCGTGAGCCAGTGCCTCGTGAAGAACCCTGAGGAACGAGCCACCGCAGAGTTCCTGTTAACACATGAGTTTATAGGTACGCCTTTAATTATTTATGTAGCCTGTTCCGTCCCACAGCTGGGCGAAAGCCTCTTCCATTCATTTGTAACTCTGGATGTTTTGATTTCTCTGGCCAATCAGTCAGGAACCAGTCCAATTCGTCACGCCAGCGTTTCTTGGGCGGGCCTCGTTGACGACGACCGATAAGCTTTTACTTATCTTGCCTTGTTAGTTGTTTAGTACTAATAAATAGCACGTACACGAAACTTTGTTTAGACAATGTACTTCTTTTCATTCTTTATTGGCTTTTGCTGCCTTACCCAGTGGCGTGCAGTGGTCCCCCGCGATGGGTAGGCTACGAATAATTGACAGGAAAAAAAAAGTCACATTTACCTGTACTTAATATTTAAAAATAAGCCTGTAAAAACAAAAGTTATACGTACCTACAATTCAAAAGTAGCACACTTAAAACATTGTGCTAGTGGATGCTTTGAATAGTAAAAGGGGCATGGAGGTAATTTAAGTAAAGTTATAACCTGAAAAACTAGTATTTACAAAAACAGCTGTGCAAAATTTGGAACTTTGACCTCCAATATCTCTGTAACTAGAGGGTTCCCAGGTATGGCCTAGAACAAAAAAATGATCGCAATGGTGGGGAGAACAAGTGCCCTTCGTTTGCGTTAAGGGTCCTTTTACACCCTCTATGTTTTTCTGATAGGTCATGCTTTTTGGCCGAGGAATGAAAATGATGTATTAAACAAAATGCACGGAAAACAAAATAATTTATTTGTGTGTATGCAGCCACACAGCCAGGTAAATGTTGTATAATTATGAGGATTGAAATGACGAGTACGCGATGAATTACCATATTTTTGGATTAATTCTCGTAATTCGGGTACACATCTACCTTTAGATACTACTTGAAACTTACGCTACTTGAGAAAACTTATTACCTTTAATATCCAACAACCCACATTATCAGCACAAACTTCACAAGTAAATACCATTGTTACTTGTTAGGTTACACCAAAACACACACAACAAAAAAAGGTTATACACGACAAAATTTATATTTACACTACTGTTAATGATGATAACTGTACGTTTTCGGTTTCAAAACAAAATCGCGCTATATATTGCTTGTCATAAATAACAATGAAACAGTAATGGCTTCGTCTTACGTAAAAAAATATTTCTAGGTTATTATTTGTCGATAGAAAAATACTAGCAAATAAAATTGCATCATTTTCAGAGTTTGTTCACAACAGCGGTCAACATTTTTTGCAGGATTATACGACGAAATGCATCAATGGTGACAAGTTGACAACATTACGAACATCGAACTAAACAGGTGCTGCGCTCTATGCAAGGAAGCCCGAAGTTCGCGAAGCGCGAAATTAAATTTTCCATACGTTTTTGCAATTTGCAGGCCAGTGCTAGGTTGTATGTTCATTAAAATATGATTCCCGGTTTTAAGACGTATGTAGTCATATTTTATTCAACATACAACCTAGCACTGGCCTACAAATTGCAAAAAAATGCAAGTTTTGAACTTCGCGGGTTATAGATTGGTTGTGTTGTTGCAGCCAATCACAGCCCACTCAGCTACAGTCGTAGGCTCGTAGGAGCTGCTGCGTTAAAATTGCGAAAATCTATGTATGTGTGCGGTTCATAGACACGGCTATACGTACCGATGTGACGCTGTGTGCATACAATTATGAATGGGTTTTAGACAAGTCGAGTGTTTGCCTATAAGATTCGTACTAATCGTAGTCCTTGTCAATGAGTTTTAGTGGGACGCGAAAAATTGCTATAAGTATTTTAACAGGAGTTTGAACTTTTTTTATGATTAATTTGTACATAGTGTTATTTTATTACATCGTTAATTAGTTATAAGAAATGCTTAGTTGGTAAGGTAGGCTAAGCCTAAGAGCCTATATAGGGCGCACGCCCCTGGCCTTACCCTGCCGTGTCTTACAGACATCATGTTCAAGTACAACTTATTATTCTAACAATATTTATTGGGCTTTTATTGCCGCTCTGACGAAGCAAAATTAGTGTTTTCTGGATGGCTTCTGATTAGTATTGAATCGGAGATTTTGATTCCATAACAAATCAATCATTATGTAGTAATCCATCAATTTACCTGCTGGAACAGTGTAGTTAATTTTGGCTACATTATTGTATGGGACAATACCGCTACACTGCACCTTCTGAAAGCCAGAATCTACAAAAGTTGCAGTGGATGTAGTGTGGATTTGTGATCGGCGCAGAATTTGTTCTTGTTCCATACTTCTCTGTTGCTCGTCATGATACAATTATTCGTATAGCAATAAGTTGTTATGTCCTGCCCGCAGCATCGGACGCGGGCAACACGAAGCACCCCGGCATACTCAGCGCCTTGATAGCGGAGGCGCGAGAGATCCGCGAGAGCCAGGTGTTCCGCAACGCGCAGCATCACACCAACAACGCCAAGGCCTTCGCTGCTGTAAGTTTGTTACGTGTAATATGCCACCACAAATAAAGTCGCCGTCATATTCATTCTCCAGATCATACGGCGATCCATCAAGCGATAAACATCCAATACTTGCTGTTTTTTCGTCATAGACGCTTTGGAATGGGCAACTAGCAATTACAGTACTTACACAAGCTATTATGCGTTGTGACTGACTGTAGCTGAGTTTGAAAATAAAGAATAACCTGACCTTACTTTGTTTGAACTGCCCGTACGATGAGGAGTCAGCGTATTCTGGTTTTGTATAGCTTGATGAAAACTATAGTATTGATAATAAGTTTCTTAATGATTTCATTGTCTTAATTAATTAATTATTAAGGGTAATTTATAGTCTTCCTATCTAAAGTAACACTAAGATAATAATTTGTCCCTCCAGGGTGACGGTTACGAAGACGCGACGATGAAGCAGCTGGGAGACGGCACGCTGGTACCCAGCCGCGACGCCACGGCCGAGCTGGCGGCAGACTTGGGCACCATGGTCATCAACGAGCCCGATGCTGACCTCGCTACCATGAAACGTAACTTGTGTCTTCTTACTAACACTAGATACACACTGCGTGCTCAAGTTGGCCGCTGCCGATCTAATTTGGCTAAACTCAGTGGTTCCCATTCCAGGGGTAAAACACCTATTCTCTGGGAGTAGCAAAGAATCTAATTAAATACGTAGCTATATAAATATATAAAATTATAGATTGCCACGTAGTACTCTTTATAGCTTCTGTCAAAAAGAAATCAATTAATAAAATTACCTTTCCGAGGCAAGGGGCAAAAACTTTCGAGCTCGCTTTGTTCGCTCATGCATTTTGGTGTTCTCTTGTCTGAAGCTTCATGCATAAATCGTAAAAAAACTTCTCTATCTCTATGAATTGTTAAAACGAAATGTAATGTGCAAAGTGTAAAACTGGATTCTGTGCTAGGTTTCTTCACTAATAAAGAAAATAGAGGGAGCGGCCAAATTCGAGTGGGAGTAGCCAGCGGGGGTGGCTAAAATACACGCTACGCTAACTTTATATGTATACGATTTTTAATCAGTTCTTGGGCATTTCAAACAGCAATTTAAAATAAATTGTACTATTAACACAATTTCTGCACAAGAAAAAACAATTTATAATGATTCCTAGGCAGAATGCAAAAAAAATCGAGGTCGCTTCGCTCGCTCTTAAAATCTATTGTTTCTTAAAAAAAAAATTTTTTTCGGGGTTTTAACAATAATTAAAGGAATTCCACAGCGATCCCCTAGTGTCCTAGTCCCTTTATACTAATAACGGTAAAAAGCGGACGAAATGTGTACGAAAGTACACAAATAAAAAAATTACAATTTAATGAGAATACAAGGGTATCGAATTGCAGAGGCTACTGGCAATTTGTGATTCATTACAATATTTTGTATTTGCTAGTTTTGTTTGTATTGATAACATTCGATCGGTAACTATTGGCCGGGGTAAAATCTTTTTTTGTAACAGGTCACAGGGGTAACTATATTGAAAAGGTTAGGAACCACTGTCTAGATGATATAATTGGCTATTTGACTACTGTTAAAAATTCACGAAATTGTTGTGTCATTTCAAAGAACTAACAGAAATAACACGACTTGTGCAAAAAGTGATTGTTTGTAACAAACATGCTCCTCGTCAGGTCACGACACAGACCCAATGGACACCAACAGGCCCAAATACCGTCCGCTGTTCCTGGAGCACTTCGACAAGAAAGAAGTGAATCACCTCAACATAGGCGCGCCCACCAACGGGACTCTCACTCCGCACGCACGACTCGCTAGCGACGATGTTGTCAGGTAAGCCACAAGAGAGTCCTTTCCTTACCTTCTTGACAACATGACTTTCCAGTGTCAAGAATCTGTCATCAATTTCTAAATAAAACTTAGGTATGTTCAAAAATGTCCATAATATTGTATGATACTGTCAGGTATGTCTAATAATGTCCATGGTATTGGACTTCATGTCATGGATGGTCTCTGTAATTTTTGGTGTACTCACCAATCGGCCAAATTCGCCAAATCTCAATCAATCTTTGTCCAATTGGCTCGGGCCAATAACTTGAAGGCATTGGCCCGTGAGTATCGTTCAAAATGTAGTCTTTATGAAAATGTCAAAGACGAATGTATTTTATTATGTAAACTGGTTTAACAAACACTTATACGTCAAATATGTATTATGTATTTGTTCAACGCTTTACAATTTTGGAATTAATAATGTTAGTATTTCAAAATTAAAGGACACGGTTAGCGCAGTGGCTCAAGCAATGGACTGCTGCGCTGCGAGTCGCGGGTTCGATCCCCGCACGGAACAAATATTTGTATGACCTACAGATAGTTGTTCCGGGTTTGGGTATTTGTGTATGTGAGTTAAATGTTTGTGAACGCACCCACGATACAGGAGAAATTCCTAGTGTGGGGGCAACGTTATAAAAAAAAAAAAAATGTAAATGGTTTTTGTTTCCAATGTGTTGGCCAGTGTCGGCGCGCAGCCAGACGCGGCCACGAGCCCAGCGCTGGCGTCCCAGCGCGCCTTCGTAGAGGAGGGCAACTTCGAATTCGTAAGTCAGCTGCACGTGGTCTCCCTGCTGCCGCTGCCCAGACGTAAGCGGGACACACGTGTCGACACCTCCTTACTACATACGTACTGTTACTAATCACTTTTTCACTAAAATTTTGAGGTTTCTAACACTTTCGGTGTCGAGAACTAAGCATATGGGTCGAGCAAAATGTGTTTGTGTGTCCAACCCGCCTCCGAGTCGTCGCTATGATGTGATGTGATTTTTTTGGTAAAGGGTGTATGCAGATATATGCTAGCATCTTGGTGACTTGGAGTTGCTGGTATGGTAGATTTTGATGAAGGTATGCTTGCATGAAAATAAGGCTGCAATAAACGCCCCGCTAAACAAGGCAAAATACGTTTTTAGTTAGAAAATAACATAAGTTTCTTATGTGACTTGAATTTTATTCTTGAAAAATACCATGTCCTCAAAACGATATAACTTATCAGAATTATTATAGTTTTAGCGAGTGCTTTAGTTCGGAGGTGTCGATATACTAATACGAGCGATAATACGCGTGCGTCACTAACCGCTTACCTCTGTGTGTACTGGTGTTAGATATAAGTAGTTCTCTTCATGCTAGCGTAGAATTTTGAATATTTGTTGCATAAGTCTATTGATTAACATTTTGTGTGTGCTTTCATTATAAATGACCAGCTGGCCCTTCTCGGCTGAATATGATGGTGATGATGATTAACAAAGTAAAGTAAAAAAAAAAATACGTATTTTATCCAATGGGAAGACCCATAAAAGTTATCGTAGATGGCGTGACAGATAGCTAAGCTCTATTGGAGCTTAGCTATCTGTCACGCCATCTACGATGAAATCAATTTATTTTGAAATATAAAATTACATTACCAAATTTTCAACCAATGACGGTCCTTGGAACCTAAGCTATGTTAGCGCCATTAGTTAAAGTTACCATACCCTTTATGTCTAAATAGGAGGCCTGTGTGTCAGCCAATGTAATGTTTGAATGCTCTAAGTTTATAATGCAAGTAAAAGTTCAGAAATAAAAGTAGTTTACCACGGGACGTAAGTCTCCCCCTTGCCTAGTTCGCATAATGTCTTTCGGGTCCCACAGCTGGGCTACCTGTCGGTGGGCGAGCTGGAGTCCCGCATGGCGTCGCTGGACGCGGAGATGGAGGCCGAGATAGAACAGCTGCGCGCGCGATACAACCGCAAGCGACAACCCATACTCGACGCCATACACCTCAAGCGGAAACGGCAGCAGAACTTCTAGCGCGCACGCCGTCACCGACCCTGCCAGACCGGCCTTACGTCTCTGGACTGCGGATAAGTAACGATACTAATTCCACTCTCTGAAATGTACTAATTGTACGCCTAAAGTCTAAATTGTTAGCTTAGTTTCTTATGAATCATCTTTCAAACACGCTCATTTTAGTCGACATTCAATTAGTGTTACATGGTTCTTTTGACGTTTCGGTGACATTGCCATATAGGCGCTGTTTGACATTATCTGTGGTAAGTGTCCTGAAAACAAGATGGCGAAGTTTAGTACCAATTATGACAACGCGCCAAAAGATACATGTACAACACTATAGGTGCTTTTCATTAGAAGGTGCCAAAGTTTGAGATACGTACGACTGTGTGTATGTTCCTAAATTATCTCTTGAAGCATTTACTAGAAAACGATTCGGCCTAATGTTTTAAAAAAAAAATCTCGTCTCTTGCTATTGGCCAAATACCGTGCCATTTGTGTGGAATGTTCGCTATGTGCTCACTACTCGACGCGAGATTGAAGTTAATGAACTGACTTGATTCATTTTCGATTAAATATTTATAAATTGCGGATTTTGTTTATGGATTCGCCAAAAATTTATCAGAACTTCCAAACTAATGCGAACTGCCAAAAGGTGATGCTTTTTGTTCATAATGAAAATAAATTTATGATCAAATACAACACAAATATCTCCCTATTTATAATTTCGTACCGCCATCTTCCACAGTTAATAAGACAATTATTTAAAGTTGACTACTTGCTTACTTACTTGAGACATAGCAGCGCAATCGACACTTCTTTGCGGACGGATGTTGATAAGCTAATTTATAACCATAAATAGACTCGTACTTACGTCACAAGTTAATCTCAACCTTGCGTCTTCTTCATGTGTGTCACAAAAACAATGAAAAGTTGGGGTCCCCGCATGTGTGCTAACCCCATAGATATAACGTAGCTTGTTAATATAGATCGTTATTGTAGTGTAAACTAGCCTTAGTTCCGTAAGGACACGACAGGTTGCTGGAACATATCCCGCGGTAGGCGGCGCCACTGTCGACTGGTCATTACATCTTGGTGTTATGTGGTGCGCCTAGTGTATTTTCTTTGTCTTTTAGAATCATTGAGTGTGAAAAAATTAGGAAGTTTTGATTGTACTGTCATGGCAGTGAACTGACGAAATATATAAGAATAAAGTATATTGATACACCTGCCAAACACACTCAATTAATAGCGTTGTCTAAACAAAGAATGTTGAAACTTGTACTCGTATTCTAAGATAAATAAAATACACATCCGCCTTGTAGATTACTGTATTAAATTCATGACAATATTATTTGTAGATATTACTATAAAGTAACAAATAATTTGAACGTGAACCGTTGCGTTTTGTTTGGTGTATTGCGTTCGAACGTTATTATTAAGTTCCTTATGTTTTAGATCTCAGATGTATCTCGCAAACTGTATTATATATACGTATATATTGTAATTAGATTATATTATTCACTCAATTTGTACATTGTTTACGACTTTGTAGTGGGTTGTGAGATGAATTTATTGAAAAATAATTATAATACAAGTTACATTGTGAATTCAAATGTTTTTCAAGTGGACGCATTTGGGTATGGGAACATAGTGAATACGAGCGCAGTCTACGTTCATTTAATATTAATATAGTATTCAATATCTCCCCATACTCAGTTGTTCATACCTGGTATACTATTACTGTTAGCCCCGGGTTCCACTCCCATATATTCCCGTGTGCCGTCTGATTCTCATAGCAACATTCATCCTCTAAGGATATTTACTCTATTCTCACAAGATTTTATGCATTTCTACATTGTAAAGTAATTAGCATATATGAAATACTAGCGTTAACGAGAGATTGTTTAAGCTGGACGTAGATAGCTGTTTTTCATGTAAAAATGTCTCGATTCTCTTCTGCCATACTTTAGAGTATTTCGCAAATATTAGTGTTCAACTTCAACGATTTGAAATTAAAATAACAAAAGTTTTAGAAGTGCCATTAAATATAAATAAAAACATAGTATTTTCGTACTACAAGCAATAGTTATATATTAGAGATCTATATCTTTTGTCAATGAATTATAAAAGATCGGCGATATATTTTTGTGCCATTGAAGTTGAAAGAATTCTGCTGTGTTGGGTAAAGTGGAGAACGAAGTAGTGTGCTGATGCTCTGCTTTCAGGTAAAAGGCCATTTTATTCTATTAATACAATATTGTAGTAGAATATATGTTTGCCACAAATCTGGGCGCAGGCAAGCTTTTTGTGACATTTTATGGACTCTAAATTAATTTTCGAAGAAAATGATTATATGACAGTATTACTTTTGTAAAATTTAATAATCGATTGCTCGCGCATATTTTGTGCTGATATTGTCTTTTTGACTTTTTGGAACGGCATGGTTTATTAAATGGTAAATCGCAAGTAATTAAAACTAATGCGAGTCAGCAGGTAACAACACAAAACATATATTTTTTCGTCATTGTAATATCAAGCAACTCAAAATTTAGACCAGTGATTGGTAAATATTTAATGATTTAGAGGTGTATAATTTTAAAACCTGCTGACTCAAGTCAGCCGGCCTATAAACAAATAATTGAAAGAAAAAAAACATTCGTCTGTGTAAAATGTACAGGGTAAAATTATATAAACTACGAAACTCGCTTTGACATGCTTCGTACACTCAGTTCGACATTTATGAACTTATTCATTCGATTTTTACTCAAATTTTGGGAAATTAATATTGTAATCAATCTAATTTTTGAAGAAGTTATATATTTAAGTTTAAGTACCTACAGTAACTACAAATCTAGGATTAAATAGGCTGAATATGGATGACGAAATAGCAATAACTACTTAGTGTTGTTGATACAATGTGCTATTATTGACATTCAAATGTAAATGACACCTTGTTGCTAATGTGTTACAGTGCAAAATCGACTAATACCTGAAATATTATTGCAGATCTTAGTCCACAAACATTAGTACGTAGTCCCAAAGTATTTTTGTACCCTTTGCCTGTAATCACCGAGCAATTATAGACGGTGAAACATTACCAACAGGGTTGTTTATCGAACAAACCAGTGTAGTGTGGTGTAGGAGTTTGTTGTTGGAGTAAGTCGCCGCTTTGATGATAAAGCGTGCGTTTTGTGATGTATTGGCTGCACACCAAGCGATAACATTCACCTAGTTTTCAGCACCCTCTATAGCTCTGGCCAAATTGAAGGTATCCAACTAGTTGAGAGGTCATTCGGTAAAAAAATGATGGCTTTAGTCAAATTGTGGATTTGCCTCATTGTATTCAGTGCTTCATTTTATTTTATGAAATAATATGGTTAAGGAACTAACCGTCTAAAAAGCTAGATTTGAACCAAGGAAAGTAGGAGTTATTGAATGTGTGATATTCAGGATTTACCAACGTATGTGTATTTTTGTTATCCATATTATTTGTTTAAGAACAACAAGTTCTCAGTTATTTGTTTAAATACCACTGTAAATATAAATGTTTATTTCTTTTAAAAAATAGCTCAATGTCAATTAGCTCAATTCTACAGCGATCTATTTATCATATTATGTTGTATCGCTGAGTGTGCAGCCAGCCTAATGCCTTGTATAATAGTTTGTTAAAGTACGACGGAAGTGTAATTCTGTAGCCTGTTGACGAGTGTTGGATAGCTGCGTACGCATTATATTTTTGGACAGACAACTCACTGAAATAAAAAGATTAATTCATTATAAAAAACTTGGTTTTATTTCTCGTTCAACGAAGTTACAAATCGGTCAAGATCTCTGCATCTATACAATAATACACAACTTTACAAACGTAACTACTTCGCCAATGAACATTCATTAACATTAGTTTTAAACCTCAAAACAAATTAACATTTTTTTTTCTAATCTCTTTACTCTGACTAGTATTTTAGATTCTTATAAATCAATCCTTAAAAACTTTTATAAAACTTTTTTGAAGCATTTTCTGCATAAAATCAAAACAATAAAACAACCGAAAAATCACAGATAAAAAAGATTCACAAACTTATACAAATATACGAAATTAGTAAAATAGTTTAAAAAATAATACTTGTGAGGATTTCAGTGCAGGAATAGGAATACTTAAAATTCGGTGGGAATATAATATTGTAGTCAGGTACGAATCTTACAACCAGGAAGGCATTTTCTTATTACTATGGGAATCAATTTATTGGAAGAACCAGTTATTGCAAAGACATATTTTTGGGGAACCTTATGGCGCCGTTTACGACCTGGGTGCTTACTCTGGAATATAAATCCGATAGATCGACATTGGTCAAACGTCACTTGGTTGAGTTAAACGTCAGGGATTGGCTAGACTCAGTGAGTCCAGCCAATCCCTGACGTTTGACGGACAATTCCAATGTCGATCTATCGGAATTATATTCGAGAGTAAGCACCCTGAGGTCATGCGACACGCTCGCTATAAAAGTTGCGTCGCGTTGAGTCGGTGACTCCTGGCAAACTATTCGGAAAATCCCAACTACCTTTTGATAAAAACTATAAGTTTATCTTAAATTCGATCCGCACCTGACCATCTACATAATTTATCTAACACTTAAACCTAGATAATACTAGTCTGCTCGCTACCTTATATCTAGTCTTAGGGAAACTTAAAGGAATGTACACAACATGGCAAGGCAAGACTTACGAGATACATAATGTTCAGGTAAAGCTATCATACAGTGTGAATTACAGTTTATTGTCTCTGGTATAAAAACTCGCCGAGTTCGTATAGAGTGGAAAATTTAACAGTGAGATCAAATCAATGGCTTTTATATTTGGAAATGTGTTTCTGTATCAAATGTTCTTAGCTGCGTATTACCTGGTTTCTTGGATCCTCAGATAAACTCAGAAATCATCAAAATTTTACATCACATCAACAGCTATCGTCACTATTGTACCGAGTGCTTAGAAATGGGATGTGTATATATTAGTTTTAAGCTGAAAACGCAAGGGTATCGCGCGAAATTATTTTTTTTTCTAATTTCGCGGGCTACCCTGACGCTTCCACCTTAGGGGCTTGTTAACGGAGACGCGGGGCGTCGCGTGGCGCGTGCAGAAGGCTCGTCGCGTGCTTTTTTATTCACTGACTGAGAGGCGGGTCCACCGCAATGAACGCTGCATTTTAAACTAACGACCAAAAACCGCTTCTCGTAAAATCGTCGTTTGAAATCGTTAACGTTTTCATACATCGCCATGTGCTTGAATTAAAAACGCACGACGCCCCGCGTCTCCGTAAATGTGGCCTAAGAACCACGGAATCACTATCAAATTGACAAACTCCGTTTAAGAATACCTTAGAAACCAGTCTTCTTAGATGTTTACACACAGGCACAACCTGATAGGCTAAAAATCTGTTAAAATTGAATCAGAGTTATGTAGAATCGTTTCGACGATCACAGCTACAGAGGAATGATCATTAAATTTCATAATACACGTTTTGGACGAAGTCCTCTACGTCAGCATTGCTTGGAAGCTAATATAGTGCAAATAGGTAGTGTATAACTAGATTATACACAAATAAGTTTTGACGGGACCCCTAAATCCACAAGCCTCAAAGATTCAAATTAATTGATGTGCCTCACCGCATAAAAAGGGTGACTTTTCTTTTTATTAAAGACATTACCCACGCTCACTCACATCGAAAATCGTAGCTTTCGTTCCATGCGGGATTCTGAGCCTTTTCACATTTTCGCACAGCCTAAGTACAGCGAGGGCTCATCTATCAATTTAAATATTTGAAATGTTATTTTTGACAGATGTAGCCACAAGCAATGCCGACTATCAATACAATACACAACAAATGCTATCGTTTCTCAAACACAAGGAGAAGAAACCTTCCCCTTTTAAATGCATTGAACCTTTTTACAAGATTGCTATAAGTTCTTGTAAAATCGCGGATCAACCTCTACGGCAGATGGCATCCTATGGATGGCTCCTATAATAACGCTTAAACTACAGATGTTTCCCCAATACTAGTGTCGTAGTATCATTTGACAGTAGAGGAAGCTGTCCAACACTGGAAAAGAAAGAAAACAACATTAATACAGGCCACAAAAGATGGATGTAGGAACCCCAACGTACACTTTGGATAAGTTTCCAGTGTCTGTCATTCAATTACTACAAATTACAACTTACAGATCTAAAATTATAATAAAGTAAGTAAAAGTAAATTCGTCCACAAAGCTGCCAACAGGAAAAGCCCTCTGGTCACGTGAAGAGTTGACCAGACGCTTGGCGATTTCTCGAAAAACTAGCTGGTTATTCAGATTCCATAGCCCCATTCAATTATTGCCATTCCCTAGTAAAATAAATTTGTATAAGTAAACATTGTGAACAATGTAGATATTTGTGTATAATATCCCTGCAGGATGAGGGGCAGTGAGTGTAACATTGTCTTAATGAAGTAGCATACACTAAAAGAAAGGATTTTTATAGTTGTGTTTAAATATAATCCAATTTAAAATTTCTAGTCACAACTCACTGACAGGCAACGCGTGGCTTAAATTGCTGGATCTAGAAATGGAATTTCGTAAATAGTTCATAATATGCAAGCAAGATGTGATGTAGGCGAAGTCGCTAACCGAGCATTCTGCTGTATAGCCAATTCTACACTGAAATGATTGCAGGGAAACGACTTTTTTGATTGTCTCTTGATTTTGAAGTGATCTACATTAACGTTAGGACCTAATGTAAAGCATTCGAAACATTGTGTTAACGGATGCATTAAAATAGTACAAGGGTCGTTGAGGTATTTAAAATTATAGCATTATAAAACAAGTACAAAAAAACTTGTGAAAAAGTTGGAACTTGACCAACGAGGAGGTTACCAGGCATGGTAGACTAAATAAGATTGTAATGACAGGAAGAGCAAGTGGCTTCGGTAAGAGTATTTTTACACCCATGATATCACGAAAAGAAGCAGTCATGAAGGATATTTGTATATTAGCCTAAAAGGTGTTAAATAGGGCATGGCAGCTTTTATGGAAGTTCCCGTCTCGGGGGCACGGCCTGTTCTGTGCTTCTACTAACAAATCTGCAGGCCAAAAATAATAATAAAGGAGACCTTATAGAAAAAGAAGAGTGTTTGTCGAATAAGTAATATCGTAATGTTTCAGGCAACATAGGCGTGTGTGTGCTGTGTGTCGCACATAAACCTTGACCTGCTTGCTAATGGTGTGACCTTTCACGGTTACAGCTACTAATCTTTTGTGCCATAAAGAGCACGAACTCTTCAGTAGGGCGCCGGGTAAATATAAACGTTACATAATCAATTAGGAATAGTAATTTTGCGTGGATGGCGCAAAATGCAAAGGGCGTGTTAGCATTTTTTGTAACTGAGAGATTTGGTGCACTGGCTGTGATCCGATAGCCTTGGGTCCGATCCGCTTTTGGATCGCAGAGTAGGTACCTACATCTTTACGGATCAGATCAGGTGACTTGAGCGCATGTTGTGTGCAAGTCTTGAAGGGATCAGTTCAACTGTCAAACTGGTACGCACAAATTCCAGACTGACTACGGTCACTGTACTACCTGCAGACACTTCACTGAGTAGTGAGATGAATCACGCTGCTCCGAGGTCATCATCGGGCTTATCAAGTCCTCACTGCGTCCCGTAACATCAAATCTGTCTGGCAATAATGTTGACGCCACACTGTCTGCCGTGGATATAAATAGAAATTCTTTTCAATACTTTATTTTAGGTCAACAATCAATCTCCTCACTCTGTAGTGACTGGACGACCCCTCGCAAGTTACGCGCCTGTTGATTGGGCACAGGGCTTTATTTGCGCAGTTACTGAGCAATTGGTTTCGTTATGCGCGGCTTCGATTACCGGACGGAACGACGAATCGGAGTCATGTCTGTGCACGATACAGGAAACAAGATATAAAATACAAAGTATACTTGAGGTTTCCATTGTTGTCTTCAATGGACTATGGTAGGATTGTGAGAATGATGATGGATAGAAATGGGGTGAACACTCTCGAGATGATGGCTGTATGGAACATAACATGGTGCGCCAACCTAAACAAATATTCTGGGTCAGAGAAGAAAGATGATGGCGTCAGGTCATCATTTTTTGCACCAAGCCAGCAATAGGTACCAGTATTTTTCTTGCAGCGACGATCTATCTGACCATAAATTAGGTACTAGGTAAAACGATACCCCTTGCTCACCAAGGGGTATCATTCGTATCGGTCTCAGAACGGTGTTTCGACATTTGGGCTTGGATTACCTACTCGTAATGACCGTCTGCCTGTAAAGTTCTACAAATGCAGGCAGCTGGGTCTAACGATTTAAAGGGATAATGCTGTAAGCTAATAAATTCACCGTAACGAGAACACGACGACCTAGACGGGTACACGACGACCTAGACGGGTACCGCAGGAGCTAGATCAGAGAAAAGATATTCGACAAATATCGAGGCCTTTGGCCAGAAGTGGAGTTTCGGCTCTTAAAAAATAAATAAATACTGAGTGATACTCACGGTACTGCGCAGCACTGATTAACAGGTCATACAACTGCAATTGCCCCTTCCCTTTTAGCACAATTTCACACACGAACACGTAGACAACCCGCGTGGTCTCAAACAGCGAGTCGAGCAGTAACCACGTGGTTATGTTCCTGCCTGTGTTGTGGCTGGCACTGCGGTTCATCACCACCACGCTGTTCAGGAAGCCTATGCCGCTCGTCACTATCATCAGACCTGTTATAAAGTAGTGGATGCCTGTGGAGGGAATAGCTTCTGCAGTAAATGTTACAGACAAAGGGATTTAGGCATGGAATGTGTGAAACATTTGAGCAATTTGACTAACAACGTTTTAACCCGCAACTTTGCATGGCTTTAATCTCCTTTCCTAGGCCATGGTCTATGCATATGCTAAAACCCGTTCAATCATGAAAATGTAATAGGCAATAAAATTTATCAAGTTCACAGGTCAAATTAAATTTGAAGCTGAAACTGCACTGACAATGTTTTGTTTTGTTGTTAAGTTTAGACATTGACACATCATATCAGTGAATTTTGAAATTCTCTGGCTTTTGTAGATTTCATCAAAGTTCGTCGTGGGCTTTCCTTGTAGAGGTAGACCAGTTCCAAGAAGAATAATGGAAAAAAATGAATTAAAATAGTTAAAGGAGGCAAAGATAAAGAAGCACCAAGATCAAGATGAAATGACGAAAAGTCATGCAACAGCAATCTAAGTACAGAAGTATAGTATACCTAACGCATTACCTATTTCATTTCCTTCTAAAGGATCTAGGTAAAACAGATCCGGGTTGAGGAGTCGGATTAGTGCCAACACAAAGGCTGTTGCCGATGATAACTGGAAAATAAAAAGATATTAAGCCCATTTTTTTAACTAACAAAGGGGTTTTAAGTTGATATCTTGATACAAATATAAACATATTTTTATGTGTGACTGCATAACTTTTAAAAGAGTAGTTTTTTTTCATAGTATTAAGATTTAATCTTTGTCTTATCTAACGAAAGACAGATCGTGTAAGATAATTTAAAGCAATGTTATATAGTTAAACACAGAACTTTTTTGTCTTTTTTATATATTTTGTTTTCAGCGATCTGTTGTCACTGCAGCATTGTTCCAACTCTCTACAGCCAGAGTTCCTTAACCTCTCTTGAAATCTTCACTTTCTCCTTTACGTCTGTGGTTGAGCCTTCATTTTGAATCCATAATTTATTATCAGGTACTAAGCACGTCAGCCTTGCATATATAAGGTTAATAGAACTATTATTATTATTTAATAAATCATTACCAAATAAACTTTGAAAAAGTTACTTTAGATTATATAATTTAATTAAGAAAAGACTAAAAAGCCATACAATATTAATATTATCTAATCAACAAATGCTTCAATCTTTGTTACAATAACAACTCGTAAACTAATGATACCCTCTGCGAACACTGGAAGACGCTAAGTCAATAAAGAAGCCACAGTCTCATTACAATTAGGTACAAACATTATGAACAAATAGTCATAAAGATTTGGTGTAAGATATTGTTGTACACACTTAGTAATGCATCCTGTCTTCTGTTTACCTGTGTTCTAGATATAATATGAATTATTACAGCTAAGTAATCAACTAATCATCATGCATGAGCTACCGTTCTAAACAGAGGGTTTTGAATACGATTAAACATGAGGGTATTAATCAGATTTTATGAGTTGCGAACACCAACTATAAACCAGGATTACATCTTATTTACATGATTATCAGAAACTTGCTTTTAATACAGTATTTAGTTGTACTTACTTTAGGAAAAATAAAATAATATTTACTTACAGAAAACACGGCAGCGACAACTCTCACATACATTTTAAGGTCTATCATCGGCATCGTTTTAGACTGTGTTGACATCGAGACAAGAAACTACACTTACACCTAAACACTCTTACTGCATTTAATGTAACAAATGCGATATTTTAGCGAAAATCAATGATTTTATTTGAGTTGTCCGTATTTACGCGCTCGATATCCTTGTCCGCAACACGATCAATTTATCAATGAAATAATGACAATTGGCTGCTGTCAAAACAAAATCAGGCCCAACGTCACTTTGACATTAACAGGTTACCAATGCAAAAAAATGGCAACATTAAGAAATTAGATTTTTTATTAATGTTGAAATTCCAAAAAAATCTTTTCTTTGTCTATAAACGGATAAAATCATTTTAAACTACATCAACTACATAATTATGTAATACAGTACTGCCTCGTTGTATACTGCCATCTATGATTTTCAAGATTTCATTTTTTGTTTTGATTTGTTAAGATAGATGGCACTACTGACAGCAGTAGTAGAGCTTTTTGCAAGATGGGTGAACTGGTTTGAAAGTTTCTTAAAAAACAGAAACTATGAAATTAGATGTAAGAAAGAGTATTATTGTCGCTGCGCTACAACTTATTTATTAGTCATTAATAAAATGCGAAAGTTGGGCGTTCTAATTCCTTTGTCATATCTGCTTCGGAGAATACTTTCAGTATTTATAACCGACAAAAAAAGTAGGAGATTGTGTATTGTATTGTTTTTCGTGTTTTTACACCGATTTCTCCTTGATAACTTTTTTTTCATTTCGTTAATACCTGTGTTAACTTTGCTTCGGTAGTTTCGGTACGGTACCTGCTCTGTGAGAGTTAAATTCTCACAGAGCAGGAGCACAATATCATCCAAAATTATTACACACGACATAATAACACCTAAGTGGATGATGTGCTGTTATCTTCTAGTTACAATATAAAATTGATATTTGACAAGGATTTGTGATATGTGGACATAATATCACAACTAAAAAGGGCAAAATAAAACAAAGTATTTTTGCAAAAAACTCACGTCTTCTTTCATTTAGGAGACAGGCAGAAACAATAGAGCGTCATCTGCTACGATACTTACATACCTGGTTTAATTATGATTAAAACTTTGTAATTAGGGGGTAGGAGCAGCGGTGGCCCAGTGGTGGCGGCCCCGACTTATGAACAGTAAGTCGTTAGGTACTTTGTATGATTTATTTCATCACCAATGCTCTCAAAACGGTGAAGGAAAACATCGTGAGGAAACCGGCATGTCTTAACCAATAAATTCGATAACATGTGACATCTACCAAACCGCACTGGGTCCGCATGGTGGATTTTAGCCCATCCCTGCAATGGGAACATTACAGGCTGATGATTAATTAGAGAGAAGGTGAGTTAGTAGCAAGATGGTTTATTTTCTATATGATACAAACCTCTCGAGAAGGGGTAGCTCGGCCACTCCACAGCTGAATAATATAAAATGACCGTCACAATAAAAACAGTATTAATTTCAATTCGCCGTAGATGTCACCACTCGTCACAAAGAAAATGTAAAAGCAATTAAAATCATTTGAAAGCTTTTCTACGGCTGTCAACAATCGTATCACGGAGCCATTTGCATGGGTAACTTTTTATTTTGATTGTTATTGGAGTGCTACAAATGAATATTAATGAATTGCTTCTGCAAGATATAATTTTTATAAATACCTTTATTTAATGCATTATTTAATTTATTAGCCTATTCGATGCTTAAGTTCACAATATCGTAATAAAGATACCTAGGTAAATTAAGAAAGCACCAAATACTAAATGGGCACTAAAGTCGTTAATACCCAATTCCTTAGTAGTCAGTCGCAGACTCCATTTTCAGATGCAGGCATACTTAGATATACCTACCTAGCAACTTTTGTGTAGCCCGTATTGAACTACTTAGGAAGTCTGAATAAAGAGTTAACCAAATAAGTATGAAGCGAGGTCTATATAAGATTATAAGTATTTACCTAAGTCTAGGCAATGATATATTAAAACTTATGATTTGATTTGATTGGCTTGTTGGTCTAGTGGTTAGTGACCCTAACTGCTATGCCGTAGGTCGTGGGTTCGATTCCCAACCAGGACAAATGTTTGTGTGATGACCACGATCATTTGTTCTGTGTCTGGGTGTAATTTATCTATAATATGTATGTATTTAGAAATATATAAGTATGTTTATCAGTTGTCTAGTACCCATAACACAAGCTCTGCTTAGCTTGGGACTAGATGGCGTTGTGTGATAGTTGTGGAATATTATTATTATTATTATAATACGTTGTCCGCCCTCAAAAATGACAAAAATAAATGAAGCCAATTGGCCACATCGCGCTTAGTTACGCACCAACCAGCACCGACCTCTCGCGCGATGCTATGTTTGTTCTTAATTTAAATCGTGTGTGTATAAACCTGCGCGAAACATAAAGACAACAGGCATCAGCAGGCATCCCGCTGTACGGTGTCATATTTTCTTTCCCTTTATTTACGCGTAAAAGTAGTTATATAGTATTTTCGCCGTTTTGAAGCGCCGCCATGTTAGTTCATGAAGTGTCTTTTTTTTTTTTTTTTTTTTTTTTACATGGGACAAGCCCGCCTCACTATTCCCAAACCACTGTAACTTCTGTAAGCCAGAATCAACAGTGGCGACCACAAGAAAAGCGCCGAGACAATGAAGCTCGACGAAGTCCCAGAGAAATGATTTGACTGTCTTGGATCCCGCAACGAAATTAATCAGAAAAGAATAGCGGAGGAGTAGGAAAAGCAGAAATTTCCACTTCCCTCCATATCAGCAGGAGACAGAAAAGAACAAGGCCAATAGGCACACAGGGACGCAAACAACTGGGATAAGCCCAGTTGCCTAGCACCACGGATATTGTTGTCATTAATATTACTGGGTCCTAAGTTGTGAGCTGTTATATCTGATTCCAATAATAGGTATGACAAAAATCATGAAGTGTCTATATATAATACGTCATTGCCTCTAGGTGGGCAAATACCTAAGAGATCATAGACCTCGCTAGGAAATCGGTATTTCCCGACCTCAATCTAAGCAGTTAGGTAGGTACCTACTTCACGTGAATACTAATGAGATTTATCATCTCAGAAAAACCAATAAAATTCTTTAAACTCCGAGAACAAACCTATTTTTAAAATTAAGTGGGTTCAATTTTGAAACACAGACAAAAAACCTACGAAAATATTTATAACTGACAGGCTGAAGAAAACAAAATTAAAGTTTGAAATTGGAACCACACTCTTAGTGATGGGGCGTTTCGTATAATGTGCGACACGCGCTCATCATTAACTCCCATTCATCGAATAGCCACCCGATTCGATTAAATTCTATTCCAATTAATAATCAGATTATAAAGTTACGATTTGTTGGCTGTTATAAATTTGGTTGATTCCAATATTGCCTATTTTTATTGGGTTTCTGATTTATTATTTAGTTACCAACTGGTATATTTACGAGTACAGTTATGATAATGCATTTTTCATTAATTGCAATTTTGCATTGGTTTTCAATTTTTGAATTAAAAATCGCAATCACAAAACTGGGCTCTAACGAGTTTCTAAATATTTTCCTTACACTGTTTTCATCTTGTAATTTTTACCAAGCCCAAATATTGCTTCATACTAAAATAATAAGTCCCAATTAATCCTCTTTTTGATTAATATTTGTTTAAGGCTGACCACTGAAATTGCCTCTTCAGTTATTCATTCTTCATTCAGTTGTTCATTTAATTAATTAAATTTGTTCAAGTGTATATTGCTCAAACAATATAGAGCACTTTGGTTACCTACTGTATCCGCATTGTTTTCTCTGACCGCTTGTCTTAGTTAGAGGTCAGTGTGTGGTCAATTCTTTTGTCGGCTGTCACCCAAATGTTGAGCATCAATTGATTTAAATTGAGCTTTATTCGTTTGTGATAAGGGTCACGTAGATTCGGATGTGACGATATAGAGCTTGCGCCCCATCCCGGTAGCTAATTGTTGAGCAATAAAACGGTATGGTCAGTCGGCGAGTGTATCACATTCATGACAACGGACAAGGGGAGCGTTTGATGCAATCTACTTTATTAAATAATAATGATTATAACAGGTTGCAGCAGTTTTGGTGATAGTTTTAATTGTGTTTTGGCTTACTTTGGCATAAACTGTATGCAACGGTTTCAAAATAAAAGTTACGATTTTTTTACCCGTGGCGAAACCTGAAAGTAGGCTTATGATATGCTCATTTAGGTAGGTATTTTGTACACACATGAAAAGATGCGTTTTCTGCACTTAGTGTTAACTTAAACTTTGAAAATAATACTAACACCCAATCTTTCTTAAACGCATTAAGAAACATATCCATTCTACTTCGATCAAAACTTATGAGTAATTTAATGGTACACAATATGCAAATGACAGTTCCATTATAATATCAAGTTGATTCGGTCGCTCTCTGTTATTCGAAGACCGTGTGTCGTCCACAGAGATATGTCAATATGAGATGAATAATATAATAATATTAAAGCCCGCACTTTTTGTGTCGTGTGCGTAATGTTTGCGCACATAATTCATCTGGTCAATGCAGTGTGCGGACGTGACCACAAATGTCAATAGTGTTTATGATAATAATGAAGTAGATCTACAACACTATTGTGTGCTTTTTCAAATTATTTTGGACCCACCGACGTACTCGGTGGAGCAAGTTTTTTACAGATTTAAATAGACAATATTACCTATTTTACCATTTCACCTTATTAATTTAATGACTTAGTAATTAAATAACATCGTTTTTTGTTGGGGTTGGGAAATCATCACATAACTCCTCCATCTCTGGGCAGATAACGCTCCCTGTTAGGGAGTGTCAGACTTCTACTGACTAAAAACACCCATCATCATCAGCCTATAATGTTCCTACTGCAGGGACTCAGGCCTCCTCTCTAAGAGAAGGATGGGCTATAATTCACCACGCGGACCCAGTGCGGGTTGGAGATGTCACAGGTCTTCGATATTTTTGGTTCTAAGACATGCTGGTTTCCTCACGATGTTTTCCTTTACCGTTCTGAGAGTAGTGGTGATGAAATAAATTAGACAACGTAATGCGCCTGCCTGGGTTCGAACCCACGACTTACTGTGCGTAAATCTGGGCCGCCACCACTGGGCCATCGCTGCTTTCACTGGGCCACCGCTGCTCTCTGCTCGATATTAAATTACTGTGAGCAAAAGTGAGAAACTTGCATCCCTAACTTTCTTAGCTAGTTTGCTTGCTTGCTTGTTTTTTCCTTGCTTTTTTCATTCCTAGTGTGGGGCAACGTTTTATAAAAAAGAAAAAACTACTTAAGGGGATACATTTTCATTTGTTCTCTAGTGCTGCACTCCTTTATTGCAAAAGGAACTGAAAAATCAAGATTATTAAAGAATTTATATTCTCATTACATTTCTTCTATCTTCATATGAGGGTTCATATAATTGGGCTGCGGGATGTTGTAAGAGATACCGCGGCCTTGACACAGGGCTAAGAAGGAACATGGGTGGTTTTCAGTCAGTAGAAGTCTGACACTGCCTTTCGCTCTGCCCAAGAGCGGGAGAGGTTATTTGATGATTTCCCAACGCCATCAAAAAAAAGGGTTCATATAATTTAACAATCAAATTACAACTTAGCAATCGGCACATGTTCAACTCTTCCTATTCGATTGTCTGTCACATTCGATGATCGATGGTAACCGATTGTCATAATCGATTCGATTGGCATAACTCAATATCGACTCATCGGTCATGGACTAATTTGAAGTTTTTATTTTGTCCTTTCATCGTCTTCCTTCCTTTAAGCCATTTTATTTGGGGTCGGGTTTCGAATATTTTATTTTCTAGGGTGAAAACATTTGAATCAGGAAATCTAATAACTATCAATAAATTGAAACTTGTATGAAACAGAAAAATATAATCTCGTTTTCAGATTTTTATTATATTAGGTAAAAACTTCGTAGGGTCCATATCTTTTGCTATAAACTTCATAACAAACTGTTATAGGTACAAGATGACTTTTTAGTCACCGTCTAAATTCTGATAATTATATTAATCTTTGGCGAAAATCATTGAATACGTGTTTTTTATTTTTGTATCACTCAATACAAAAATATTGAGATATCACATCACAAAGTTTTAACTTTTCATGCGGATCATTCTTCAGCGGATAATTCTTTTTTGAAAATGTTGTCTTATGAATTTTTTACATATCGATTTTTTTTCAAAAATGGTGCTAGTGAATAATTCCTTATGCCTAAAATTTGGATGGTGACTAAAAAATCATCTTGTAGACTTAATCAATCCAATATTCACACATCGGACTGCCACGTTGGTCGAGTGGCTGCAAGCGCGATCGCTGTGCATGACGGTTCGATTCTCAAGCCGGGAAAAGTGTTATTAAGTTTAACCATCTGGAATGTCTCAGTAGCAACCAAAGAGTCTGGATTTGTGCCCAGATGATGGCAATAAACTCGCCCCCTATTACTTATGATATATATATTAGAATGAACCTCTGCCTAACCCTTCACAGGTTACAGGCGTGATGTTATGTTATGTAAAATCTAGAAACAGGTCTAAAATTTCGGGATCCAAATTCAACGGTTCCATGGTGTAATGGTTAGCACTCTGGACTCTGAATCCAGCGATCCGAGTTCAAGTCTCGGTGGAACCTAAACTTTTGCCAAGGTTTTAAACATTCCAAGAGCTTTTCTAGTTGCTTTTTAATCATTTCATAATTTGTTCCAGCATCCTTTAATTTTTTCTGCCCAGAATGGCACGACATATAAATATAAATCTTTTCCTTAATAAGTTTCATGTAATAACATGTAAAATCCATTTAAAAAATGAAATATATAATCCACAAAAGCTTGACTATGATTCATCTTCGCCGCACGCACGCCAGGCGCGCGTCGCGCACGTGCATCGCGCGCGGCACGCGACTAGCGCGCGCTTATTTTTTTTTTGTTTTTAATGAGCAAAAATATGTAATTGCTCTTTGAAGGCATTGTGTTCTGAAACTCGGTAATCTGCTGTAGTGCTTGTTAACGTGGTTAAGTGGAATGTGTATTGATGCTGTCAGTGCACGTCAAATCGTTTACAATTTGGGAATACGAAATAGTGAGAACATTAGTACCAACTTATTCTGAGTTATTCCTATGGGGATACTATTCGGGGATATTAGAGCGTAGATGGAAAATAAAAATAGTAGGTTATGCCCGTGGCTGACTTTGACCATAAACTTGATGGCTTTCGATACCGTTGGTGCAGGTTGACAGTTCAATGAGATATTTGGCATCGCCATTAATGTAATATGTAATTACTTTTTTCAGTACAGAAAATAACAACAGATTAGAACAGTTTGGTGAACTTAAGTAACTTAGCAAAACAAAAATGATTCAATTGTAATAAAATTGTCAAATTCAATGATTTGACAAGTCCCATTTCCCAGTCATAAACGAGGAAACGAACTGAACTTTGACTTAATATTGATTGCATTGGCATCACTCCAAGTCACCGTCATCGTCATTTGTCTATCAGTCTCGTTTTAGCATTATCGAATCGTCATTTAGGTTTCATGGGCCATAGACTACTACACAATGACGAGGACTAGGACGTTATAATTTGCCTAAGCATTTCATAAAACATTGTGGAGTTCGCAGCCATATTGGCGATGCACACGATATACGTCTATAGCCGATAGGATATGTTTAACGTATGACTCGTCTGATGATACGGATTTCCTTCATCATGAAACGAGCCATTTAATATTCTGTCTTTGATTCAACGCCAAGCCTTTTAATGCCTGCAACTACGTGTGAAACCTTACCTACTCGTACACAGATTTATATATGTATAACGGGCACTAATGGTGCGTCACCCCGACATGATTTTAAGACATTTTCTTGTATTTGCTACAGAAAATATGCTGGATAAAGCTGTGTGTCCATAATATATCGGAATTCATATCCTCTCCAAATGAAACATAGCAACAGAGTTTGGTGACAGAAAAAGACGAAGGACGAACTTAACAAAGAGCTCTATTAGCTGCTCTCGGTTTCTCACAAAGGAATATTAAATACGGGACGCGGTTACCTTGTCGCCGCGACGCCCTTGGTGTGTGGAGCACGCTAAACCTTGACTTTTCCGAACTGCGTAGGAGGGGAAACAGTTAACTATTGACAATGACATGCTATTTCGCGTCCTGCAGCAGGGCTATTGCGTATCTTTTAAATGACAGTGGCTAACCTATAGTGCCTTTCAATTACTGTCAAATGGTTCCATTTTGTACTAAACCACCAATTTGACAGTTAAACCATGGACAATATGATAGCCACTGTCGTTTAAAAGATACGCAATAGCCCTGCTGGTTATTTGTTGGTTGACAACTTTGAGTTTGTATGCTTTCGAACATCCTTATGTTATGCCTTTTTTATGATGTTCACGGACGCTACATGGCACCACACGGCGTTCTTCGAGTAATATATCACTATTTTGCAAACAAACATTCGAACATACAAAATATTCTTTCCTGTCTTATAAGTAGGTAAATAATTAAATATCTATGTTACTGTGACAGTACTATTATTAAACGGATAAATAAACTGTCCACCAAAGTTATTCCACGTTAGAGGTTTACCTATATCTGGAAACTGTGTCGATTTCTAAGTTTCTGTGTTACTTATGAACCATATTAGGTCCACGGTGCCGTTTAGATGCATAACGTAGCAGTGAATTTACGCAGTTCGGGTACCTAAATATACACTATTAAATCGTCTATTTTAAGCCATGTTGTCTTTAGTATAGCTATTAGCAGTTAGAAATAACTTCTAACTATCATGCAACAAAAACAATTTAGTTCAGAATAAGCTAAAGATAGCGTGTTTCCCCGGTTTATATGTTTTCTTGATTTATTAGAACAATCATCGCAAAACACAATGTTCTTTTTAACCGACTGCGGCGAAGCCTAAAACGAGGGTTATTGAGATATATTTGACGCTTCATACGCTTGACTACAACGCATTTTGAATATTGAGGAAAACATAGAACACTTCAGTTAATTATTAAGTACACGTGTTTAGTCGAAATTGAAGTTGTTTACCGAGAAACGGCTGATAAAAGCATCAAGAGGTGCTCAGTGAAAGCAATATAATAATCTCGACAATCACTCAGATCTCTAATTTCAGGTATTGGTGGTTTAGACTACCGGTTTGAAGTTGTTACAGGAGCCCGTTCCACTTGATTATAATTTTCCTGCAATGAGAATTTGTGTCGATGTTTTGTGTTGCCGACGGTCAAACATTTTGTATATTTGTTTGTAGTGGTTATTACTGTTTGTTTTATATCTATTCACTGGTATAGGTTACCATTATGGAGGAACAAGTTGTTCAGTTCTTCATCCTTAATACAAAAAGGCAAGTAGGGCAGACAAAACACCCGCCTGGTCAAATGGTCCTTTTGTTTACACTTGGTATAAGGAACTTATTGTTCCTCATAAACTTTATATTAATTAGAAAAACTTTATCTATATTCTTTTTTATTCAAGGTGACATTACAAGCATGTATTTGTTTTACAGTGGGTACTGATTATATATCCAAGTTGATCACTCCCTCTCGCATGATTTAAAACACCGTTTGAATGATGTTCTTAAAATTACTGTTAATTTAATTAGATGCTTTTACGCGCTAGTCCGTTGGAGGTCGAGGTCAACATGCAACCTCTTTAGAAGGTAGAGGTCCTAAATGTAGCGTGAATGTGATAACTAAATGTGACATTGAAATTGAAACACAGAAAATAAAAGTGTAAATTAAATGTTTTCAGTTTTACACAATCTCTTTTAAATAACATAAGATGACATACATAACATCACGCTATCTAATGCCTGGGTTAGGTAGATGTGTGCCTAATTAGTCGGTGCGTACTTCGCTAGTCATGTTTAAATCTCATGTCTATTCTCACCAGCCGGGCTCAAATCTCTGTGATTGCCACTGGGATATTTCTTGATGAAAAAACCCTAAATACACTTTGCCCGAGCGGGGAATTGGACACAGACCTCAGATACTCAGCAGCCGCGCTGATCAACAAAGTCTTGTAAAGTCTACACCAAGACAAAACTGAACACACCCAAGTAGACTATGGCAGTACCTCAAACAAATCCCCTAAAAACATATAATTATCAAAAGTGAATACTTAACAGATGTCATTGTGTGGAAACTACAGCCAAACACTAAAATATTCGTCGTAATAAAATAGTGAATTGTTCTTACTGTAACAGGTACTCGTAATTCAGGTGCACACCCCTCATTACGTCACAAACACAACGTTGTATAATTTCAATAATACTGTAAAATGTGACGTCGTGTTGTTGACATAGGAGGGAGACCACTCTTTGTTTGTTTTGTTCATTCAAAATTTTATTCACATTCATTCATTGGGTGAAAATGTTATTTTCCATTCAAATTTTGCCCCTCCCCCCCCCTTTTCAGCCCCTTGGGGGTTGAATTTCGAGAAATCGTTTCTTAGTGGCTGCCAACGTCTTATGAGGAAGACGTTCCGCAAGACTGGGATATATAATATAGTCCGACAATCGGTCCTAGAAAGTCGGAACGTAGCCTCATTTGGTCGAAGGATACTTCCTTCCATGTTATCTAAATAAATAAATAAATAAATTAACAGAAAAAGAAACAGGAAGAGGAGAAAAAGGAAACTGTCTTTACACCCTATTCTTCAAATATCTCTATAAAACTGACCATACACACACACACACACACAACGAAATTTAGTAGCAATTTGGATCACCAGCACACAACAATAAATCTACATAATTTTATTGCTAACACATAAACTGCAGCCATCATAAATACATATCAGCTATTGTCACACATTCCAATCATTTAATCAGTCATCGATAAGATTTTGATTTTTAATATCCCTTTTTCAACCACATTTAAAAACCCACTTAACTTTGCGCTAAACAAGATTTATTTTTCTACAACAAGGTTTATCAACGACCCCCATTGAATATCACACTTAGTGACGTAGGTATAAGGTTTAATCTTGAAAATCATTGGGTTATTAACATAGGGGGTGAATAATTCCCGTAGTATAGTGATTACGGGCAGCGCACGCGCCACCCCCCGTGGGATCGGCGCGGGCGCTCGTTCCCACGTCGTGGCGGAAAAATTGACATTTTTCCCCGAGCTTTGTGTAAATATTGGCAAATATACTTTTATTGTATGTTATTGAGGGAATTGTTTTGTAATTTAATTCAGGGAGTTTGCCATAGAGTATTGCAGGTTGTTACTTCCACGGCTAACTCATCAAATTGTTCTTTGTAGACCTTTTATGCTTAGGTAATTAACAACCGAAAATTAACTACTTAACCAATCTTTTTAATTTTTTTTTTTTGGCGGGTGAAAAATCATCAAATAACCCCTCCCGCTCTTGGGCAGAGCGAAAGGGAGTGTCAGACTTCTACTGACTAAAAACCACCCATGTTCCTTCTTAGCCCTCTATGTCGAGGCCGCGATAACTAGTGTACAACCCGCGGCCCCGATCTTACCCCTTCACATCGTCATAAGATGCGACTCTTTTACTTTGTAGGAGTACCTCGCAATCATGGCATGTCGCAAAAAGCTTAGCGCTGACTGGTGGTCGTAGTGTATAATTAATTTATTTCAATTGATTTAACTGTGGTCGAAATCACAACACGCTTGTCACTTATTATGAGACTGGCCTGTTGGTCTAGTGGTTAGTGACCCTGACTGCTAGGCCGGAGGTCGTGGGTTCGATTCCCACCCAGGACAAATGTTTGTGTGATGAGCACGATCATTTGTTCTGTGTCTGGGTGTAATTTATCTATAATATGTATGTATTTAGAAATATATAAGTATGTTTATCAGTTGTCTAGTACCCATAACACAAGCTCTGCTTAGCTTGGGACTAGATGGCGTTGTGTGATAGTTGTGGAATATTATTTAATAAATTATTTAATTATGTGGGTCGTCACCAAGCGGTAGTCCATGATGTTTAAGCACTATTCTAGTATTTGATACAATACACACACGTGTAACAATAAAACCAAACACAAATTTCAATCCCAGATTTCTAAAAGCTCCATCTCATAAATCTGTGTCACAAAAGAATACCTGTGTACCTGTAATATCTGTGTCACTATAAAACATTTGAAAGAAATAAAAAGATTCCTAAGGAATTCGTCATTTTCACTTGATGAAATCTGTATTGGAATAAATAATCCAGGACAAGGTCGCCTGATACTGTCCTTCAATATTACTTGACCCAAAAAAGTGAACCTAATTTGATAAAAGAGATTGATACTAACTGTCTCGGCTGAGTTATTTAATTAATTATGTTAATCTGTTTGATTCTGATCAGTGTCTCGTGTTTCCAATTAAATGTCGAAGTGTCAATAGGTTAGTGTTCTCAGAAAGAGGGATAATGAGCTTATTATTGTTTCGAACGATACGACTACGACATTGTTCTTGTCGGTGAAGATGGACCTGAGATCCAGAGCAGATTGGAGAAGTGGCAACAGAAGCTGGAGAATGTTGGCCTGAAAATCAGCAGAAGCAAAACTGAATACATGTTTTGTGATTTCGGCGGTCTCTCCAGTTCTGGAGCCATTGCGCTGGATGGCGTGCTTCTTCCAGTTTGCTGCGACTTTCGGTATCTCGGTTCACTTGTGCAAAGCGATGGCGAAATAGATCGTAGTGTTAATCTTAGAATTAGCACTGGATGGATGAAATGGCGGCAGGTCACGGGAACAATATGCGACTCCCGCATTCCCCTTAAACTCAAGGGGAAGATTTATAAAACCATGGTTAGACCTGCTGTCGTGTATGGATCAGAATGTTGGGCCACAAAAGGGATAAATGAAAGGCAATTGCTGAGATGAGAATGCTAAGTGGAATGTGTGGTGTGACGCGAATGGATAAAATAAGGAATAAGTACATAAGAGGAAGTCTGAAAGTGGCGCCGGTGAATGAAAAGTTGTGTGGTAATCGATTGGCGTGGTATGGACATGTGATGCGAAGGAATGAAGATAGTGTTGTGAGGAAAATGTTGAGTATGAATGTAGATGGGTTTAAGAGTAGAGGAAGACCAAAGAAACGATGGATGGACTGTGTGAAGGATGATATGGCTAGGAAGGAGGTGACTGCTGACATGACGAGAAATAGAGAAGTATGGAAGAAAAAGACATGTTGCGCCGACCCCAAATAAATTGGGATAAGGGCAGGAGAATGATGAACAATACGACTACGACACGATAAAGCTTTGAAATTATATCTATCTTTCAAAAAAATTGTTTGTTTGTTGTGTTGTCGGAGCTTTTTTGATTTTGTTTGTTGGGGATAAAACACCTGAAAGTCAAAATCAACAATGGCGACAAAAAAGCTCCGAGACAATGAATCTCAGCGAGTGCCCGAAAAACAAGTTCACTGTCAAACAAATTAGTACAAAGGAAACAAAGAAATTATAATTATATTAATTATTTATACAAACAAATTAGTTTTGTTTTTTTTTAAATCATTTTCTCTGTCTTACGCAAAATTGTATTAATCTATTCTGATACTACTTATCAAGTACTATCTTATCACAATCGTGCTGTAACATACAGAAGCTATCAAATAAGCCGTGATACAATTTTCAAACGCACACACTAGCATACACAGGGACCACCCCAGCACCCCTGTGTAAGCAGTATGCATGATGGGGTCTCGGTTATCGGTAGCCCGCAGTATTTGCTAACTCCGGCCGGTTCTGCGTAACTGAGATTCATCTGTTGAACTAAATGTGAATTCACGTAGACTGTACCGTATGTACTGTACTAGTTTGTTATGTTATTTTGGTATTCAAACAGGTACTGAAAGATAATATTACTGGTTTAGAATCCATTATTTTCATGAGTAAACGTTTACGTATTGTGATGAAAAACTGTTTAGAACATAAAGTAGACCTTACCACATCTCACCACGTTTCGTTTGTACAAAATTTTGCTACACTATCACTTTGTTTTGTTACCGGTTTGTTTTTCTCTCTGTTTATGTTAAAATTGTCTTTGTATGTTTATTTTCTATTGTTAAACATTTGTTTTGTGCCGAGTTAAACTTAGAAATGCACTTAGTTACTCGTATTTCTAATTTAATGGCTTTTTCACAGTTACTGTGTTTTGAACTAAGCATCTTATCTTTAATGTTTGCTTGCCAACTTAATAGCGAAATGTGTCATTGCACTACATAATTATTATTTTACCATCTTTTGTACCACATTTGTTGCAAATAAATAATTTTTTGACTTCTTGACTTTTGACTTTGTATTTCGAAATCCCTTTGTGCTATACAGGAGCTGCCTATTTCAGTGCATAAAGAGTCTAGTCCTTTACACAGCCTTGAAGCAATTTTGCGTAGTTGGTGCAAATATCTTTCTATAGCATTTTATACAAGTACACTTACACTACGAAACCCTACACTAATGTATACTTACTTACAATACTTTCGTGTACCGTGTTTCGTGGTTGTTTACAACCTACATAGTTTTTTTCCGTGACCAATAACTACGTCACAAAAACTCTGCGATCTCATTGTCAACCCTTCCCCCTGCTATTAAGCGCGTGCAGCCACGTGACGGCTAGGATTGTGTCTCTGTTGAGCTCACCTCTATACGCCTACGCGGCAACTGTCGGCCGAACCCGTCATACCACTGATTGGTGATATTGACATGTTTTATATGAAACCAGCGAACTACGCACTTTTAAAGCAATTGTACAGCAAGCAATTGTATTGTATTTGTTTTGTTGTTGTTTTATTGCAATATGTATGTATTTAGAAATATATAAGTATGTTTATCAGTTATCTAGTACCCATAACACAAGCTCTGCTTAGCTTGGGACTAGATGGCGTTGTGTGATAGTTGTGGAATATTATTATTATTATTAATTAGAGGAAAATTGTGCTTTTAAATGCAGGGATACACCGGCAGTGCTTTTGAATCATTTGTACAAAAACTTTTTTCTGTGTCGTTTGGGAGTGACTACACTAACTTAACGCCGAGGGATCAGTTTGAGACACTCGGAGAGAGCTTTATGTCTGAACAATATTGGCGAATAATTCAACGCGATATCAATTAAATCTCGTTGTCCGAACCCACATGAGGTACGAGTAGTACGGTACTCGTAAATAAGGTTTTAAAACATGAGCTTTAGTAGGTTTGGTCATTTCTTGATTGAACTACCAAGCTAATTTATAAGTACGCACGTGTAAGAGTCAAAGACAAAAGCAAGACTGATAATTAAAGTTGTAAAAAAAAGTAGTTAAAAATCTAAAAAAACCCGACTGATAAAACTGCTTTATTTATAAAACCGCGATATTGCCCCCAAAATCAGCAAATATCTTTGTTTTTTAATTTTAATAATGCAAGTGACACTCGCGCCATCAGGACGAATCTAACGATGTTTATTTTATTGAAATCTCTTCATCCGTTTAGGAGTTATGAGGGAACAAAGAAACGGACCTACATACATACACGCCAAACACATAACCCTCCTTTTTCGCTTCGCCGCAGTCGGGTAAAAAGGGCAGCCTGTTTTGGGGTTAATAACATTGAAAAACAATATTCAATGAAAAAAAAAACCTTATTGGATTGAACCTGTTTTACATAAACGCTCAATAATAAACGTAGAAGAAAAAAACAAAACGAAGCTCCTATCCCATTCCTCTTTGAAATTCAAACGTCGCGTCGTGTTGCTAGGTCAGAGACCAGTAACTTGAAAATCTTTGTTCCAAAGCTTTTTGCTACAGATAGTTGTTTCGGGTAGGTATTTATGCTAGGTATTTATGTATGTGAGTTTAAATGTCTGTCAACGCACCCACGATACAGAAGAAATTCCTTGTTTGGGGCAAGGTTTAAAAAAAAAGCTTTATAGAGCCACGCTTAGTCTCGGTTTACCAGGCAAAGGCTTCCTGTAAGCCTCCTTAGGAAAAATTATCGTCTAGAAACCTTCCCGACCACATAATATGTAGGTAGGCATACAAAGAGTTGTTGACGAAAACAGAAATAATGATGGAAAGTTTTCTTTGTTTGTGCCGCACACGTCAAGATTGTACCTATTATTTTGGATTTAAGTCTAAACGATAAATATCGGAGTATGACTTTGGGTTCATGAACAATAAACTGATTTGCTTTGTGAAATGATTTAATTTTTGTGTCGTTGTCAAGAGAAAAAAATCTTACTTTTGTTGCCAATCAAATGTAACAGCAAAGAGCTGAATGAAAAAAGAAATGAATAAAACGTTACTTACTAAGTATTATTTTAGTTCTAGCAAATGGAAAATAGATATAAAAAACTATCCACTTAATACCGCCCTACATAGTTTTCTAATTTCATAACAGTCTCAATATTTTGCCAAAACAATCAAACCTCCACATGATATTTTAATTTCACGGTTCGTAGGACCATCGGATAGTATTGCCAAATATTGAAACAGACCCGAGTCCCGGATTCAACACATTTATATAAAAGACGCTACAGTTATGTCAAAGTTCAAGGAAAGGTTTGCGGATCATTAGATTAATTTGCAAGATATAAGAACCCGTCGCTTTGAGGAAGTGACGATTTGTTGATGGAGTGACGTCGTTAGGGCATGTCGAAAGGGATCTATTTATAAAAGACTTCCGTAACTGACAGACAGACGTCACACGACATTAACTAGCTATTATAAGGTGTTACATAAAAAGAAAATGTTGATGTTAAAGTAATCAATAGGCGCACTTTAGGTGATCAAAACAGATAATTTAACCTCGGGTCCTAATAAGAGCGCATTTACCTTAAGGCATTCAGCAACTTCGAAGCACTTTAAGAAACGACTTTTTCAATTACTTGTCACTCTGGGAAAAAAGAGAGATTGTCTTTATAAGGTAGTTCCAAGTAATAGCTATATACACTATTGAAGAGAATCATAAGAATGTTTTTCTTCGTGGGCAAAGTCACAGACAAAAGCTATACCATGTAAACGTCTATTTAATCATTTAGTAGCTAGTCACGCTGAACATGTGTTATTACCTAATCATATAATGGCATTAGGTTACCTATTACACTGGGTGGTCAGGTCATCTATCATAGCGTCGATGATAACGTGCCCTTTATTTCTTAATACATTAGCTTAACTGTTAGGAGCGTTGGGACATGAATAGTCGTGGTTTTATGATATATCACGAATAATCCCACTTCTTAAATTTTATCAATAAAAAAATTAAATTAATTTGATTGATACTTCATTGATACTTCATTGATACTTCATTGTAATTCTCATTAGCAGCTTGGGTCACAATTTGTGCCCGGTTAAAGGCAATTAAATTGCTCATCTTTCTTCGCCGTCGCTCGTGGGTATATCATACGTACACTTCGACCTAACCCTTCAGGAAAAACTGGTTAGAGGAAAATTCAAAGTAAACTAGTAATTAATGGATCAGAGATGAGTCATCGCGAAGGTACTGAATGGTTTGGTTAGAAATGGTTTTAGATGGACATAATTGATAATTTAACCGTTAGGTTTGTCGGGCGTTGATGATGAGATGATTTTGATCATTATTTGTTGGAACTATGTATTTATACAATCGTAGGGTTTTTTTGTTAACTTACATTGTCAGAGTGCTAGAAAAAGGTGTCCCTCATATTCTTCCAGTAATTTCATTGTTGTATGTACCTTCTTCGGCCAACTAATAAGAGCAAATCCAGATTGTTCCGCCAACGTTTCCTAGGCTTGCCCGGCAACGACGATCGTCTTCAGGCACCCACTGTGTGATAATCCTAGCCCATCCCACATGCATCCTGTAAGTGGGACCCCGCACTAGCGCAGATACAAAACATCCACATGGATTATCGTAAATTTCGATAGTAATATGCTTTTTTATAAAGCTGCGAACTTGATCAAAGTCTTGATTGTAGTATGACTCTACTCGGTAGCTATATCAAATGTTTTTATTTAGTCTAAAACTACCTTTTTCTTACAAGTATATCAGTTGGTGGTTCCACCTCAAATATCAATTTTAAAAGCTTTCTAATACCGCAGTCTTTCGAAACATTAATAAAAGATATCCACGACATCCCAAGAAGCTTTCGATTTTAATGTCAACGGTCACACAAGAAAAATATTAACGTCTTTTAGGTACTTTATTATTTCAGAGAGAAAACATCAATATACGAAAAAAGCCTTAATGTTTATTTATAAATAGCTTTTACCTCGAAACCAGGACCTAAAAATCAAAATGTGTAGTTACTTACATTATTTATTTTTGTGAAGGTTCTCAATTGAGATATAAATTAAACTGGCTTCACATATAAAAGCTCTACAGAAAATTACAATTTCAGTCAACCGTCAGACTCTATTGACTTCTGGAAATCTAGGAAATCCAATTGCGACTTCATTCCCTGTGAAATGGTATTCCCTTTCACAATGAATGAAGCCCAAGCTATGCCCACTATGCCCAGCAAGGAATCCAATTTGGTTGGGCTTGCCGACGCCGCAACCGATGCGTAATTGGTATAGCAGTAGCTGGTCACAATCGTATTACGATAGGTTTAAGTCCTGTTTGAATACGATACGATTCGAGTCTACCTAGAAACTCGCTTGATATTTACTCTCGCATGATTTAAAACTCATAGAGTGCGCCTCGCGCGAAAATATGGTTACATTAAACTCACTGAACAGAATGAGCTTACAGGAAATTATATTGCCTATACGAATTTCAGTATAAGTAGGCGACACAATACTATTGAAATACCAGTGCCAACTGCGGGGCAGGAGCAATCAGGAGCGATTGAGATTTTAGGATTGAAGTTGTTATTAGTTAATTTCACTCATAAATTTAAGAAATAAGACCTATATCAATTTTCTACGCTTTCTATTTATACGGTACGGTCTATGTAAATAACAAATTAATCCATGAGTACATCCTTTCGTTCACAAATAAAATCCATCAAGCTCTTGGGTTAGCAACAAGATAAAATTAAATTGTCAAAATGTTCGTTATCATTCGTTCGTTCATCTGAGGCTTATTTGTAAGACTCAGATGATTAAATTACTATTATCCCCAATAGACATATTAGAGCTAGTGCTAAATCTTCACTCGTTCAGCAGGGCTATTGCGTATCTTTTAAATAACAGTGGCTAACCTATAGTGCCTTTCAAATACTGTCAAATGGTTCCATTTTGTACTTAACCCTAACCAATTTGACAGTTAATCCATAGACAATATGATAGCCACTGTCATTTAAAAGATACGCAATAGCCCTGCTGGTCAGTATGATCGACGAGTTGTTTTGATATCGTGAGCCAGATGTTATTTTGATAACCTTTTGTTTCTGGGCCATCTACAAATGAAAGGAAAAGTTTTTCATGACAATAATGAAAGTCACAAGCACTTTACTATGAAGGGAATAAATTGAGGCAAGTATTTCTATCTTATACAAATAATTGCCTTATAGGTATAAGTTTCGTTGTCAAGCTTCTAAGGTCTGTCTTTCAAAGTCATTCAACAAAAAGGATGAAGAGCGAGACGATTATTTTTACAAATCCCGTGGTTAATCACGTGTTTTCCGCCATGAATGAAAGAAATGACGTTTATTCATAAAGTTGCCATGTTTTGTTGCACGTTGTTCGCCTCAAAAGGATAAGAGTACGTAAAGAACGTGGGTTCTGCACGAGGAAAGATGAGTGACTGATGAAACGGCCTTTTGTAAGTACAATACTCACTCATCTCTGAAAATGTCGGTGTATTAAATGTCAGTACATCTTTTGTCATGATAACTTATTTTAGTCTATTTTGATGACATTCACACACAAGTCCGAGTGTCGCTGTAATTTTCGTTCAAAACACAGCGTTGGTCGTAGATCTGTCTGATCTCCGGGTGAACTTAACAATAGTTGAAGGATTTCCACGCTGTGTGAACCATCTGTCTAAAAATGTAAGGTCTTTGTGATTCAAATGAAAAGTGGTCAATTCGTGATACATATTAGTTATCTTTAGATTAGATTATAATAGTATTTGTAGTCAGTATCCTAACTTCGAGCTGCAGAGCAGGTTTTAGACAATTTATAGGAAAATATACACTACTTGTCTGTTTTAATAACATATTAGCAGACTCTGTTTTAACAATGCAATTTTTTGTTACATGGAAACGGTTTATTTTAATGGTCATTAGTGTATATTGCGTAGCGCTGTAACACTATTCTGATACATGTTGCGCTTGCTAACGAACTGACCTTTGACCGTTGACCTCTGACCTCGGACTAAAGGCATTAATTAAAACGACTTGAGCTGAGCTCAGGCTAGATATATGCAAAGCTGGCTGTCCATGACACATAGGAATATATTATTCAGGACACCCAAGTTGATGGATAGTACTGCCGCGGGCCGCCAACATTTCACAAGTTATTTAGTATATCATTGTACGAGATTAGGAACCTCCTTATATTACGCTCTTCTATGTACATTGTACATCTCAAGTTAGTCTTTAATGGGACTTTGAGATATTTAAAGGGAAACCGTTTGGTGATGGCTATGGCTCCTGGCTATTTGAACATTTGCCAAAACTATCGGTACAATAAATCGCTGATATTCCAAAAGCTATTGGAGAGCCAAATTAGGATACAAACTCTTTGTTATTTTTTTGATTGACAGAGGTTATGTAATCCACCAGCCTCTTTTTTATAAGCCTTTACTTGGTTAAGATAAGCTTCCATTTTTCGACAATAAACACAAAAAAATCTAAAATTACTTTCTGAAGTCAGTGATAGAAATGAAGCAAATTGACAATTCTGGTGAAAATTTTAGTAGTGAGCAATCACTAAAGTCTCTTATTGTTATGTAAAGGCATCTGTTTACGTGTAACCCTATTATCTCCGCTGCAGTCCTGTATCTGAGTGACCCGGTTACGGTGTCCCCGCTGTCGACATCTGTGTCCACAACCTTATGGAAAAATTTCTCCTAAATAGAGCACTAGATGAGACCTGATAACGACTGATAAGGGACACTAGGCTTACTTCAGATTATTTGTGTTGATAGTGAATAGTAAATGTTTTGTATTTGTGGCCTTGGGTGACCCTGATTTTTTGGTGATGTTTTTTATTTGTTTATATTTAAAGGTGTTAACGTAAATGTTAATTGTTCCAGGTCAGGTATGCTTTTAATCATAATAATTATCTAAGGTTTTGAAGAGTTTAAATGGATTCAAACCGTCTTTTTTTAAGATTTGATGACAATATGCTAGTCCTGTTTAAAAACTAGCCCTGGTACTGGTACAGTACCCTGCCTAACCCTTGAAGAATTACAGGTGAGATGTTATTGTGCGTGTCAAAGTACCCTTAACGAAGAAGTCAAAAGATTCACCAAACCTTAGGAAGTACTATGCAGTCAGACATAGCTGTCAATCTTGCCAAATAACTATCATCTGTTTATTACGTGTACAGCGTAATTTTTTGAGGTTCAGCATTTTTTAAAGAAATTTTATTTTCAATTTTTCAAATACTATTTGAGATTTTAGAGTTTTATGAGTAAATGGCTTTTCAGAACCCTTTTCCAGCCCTTTCCACGTTATCTAAATCCGTGTAGTGACCCACGGGGCCGGCAGCGTGCCCGCGTGTTTCTTCTAAGAGATGTCACGTACATCGTCGTCGCCGCGCCGTCCCGGTCCGGTTACGGTGTCTGTTGGCCTCTTAGACAGGCAACCACTCTTTATTGTACTGCTTTCCTAGAAGGGTTCTGAAAAATACGGCAATAACTTGTTTTTTATTTTTTTATCTTTTGTTGCCTTTACAGCAAACTCACCCTATCCCTGTTTTTTTACCATCAGGCATTTTAAGTAGCAGCTAGTTAGTTATTGATTAAAGATTCGTGTCCGTTGATGGCTTTTACATAGGACGCTATTATTTATATACCACCAATAGGGTATTTCACCAAAAAAATCTAATCAGTCCGTCTTTCTTTCTTCACTTATAGATGAAGACGATACAGTGCTTCAAAAAGTGGCGTCAAGCCGTGTGACGTCACAAGGTTAGTACTTTTTTACCCAAAAAGTGACGTCAAAAGCCCCCACTCATGATCTTTGTTTTATTACACGTTTTATTTTCGTAATTTTTTAATAAATTTGATAAATCAAAAAACATTGATTCAATATTTTTCGATAATCTAACAGACGGACTAATTCGATTTTTTTGGTGAAATACTCTATTATAATATCACTAGCTGATGCCCGCGGCTTCGCACGCGTGGATGTCGGTTATCGCGACCGATGTCGGTTATAGTGACTAGGAATCTGTTCATCCCCCGTTTTAAACCTCTTATAATAAAAAAAATAAAAAATAAAATAAAAACTTTTTATTTCAGACTACAAAGAATCCATAGAATGTTAGTACAGTAAAACTTATAAAACTAGTGTTAGTAGTAAAAAGAAAAAGAAAAATAGAATTATATAATGTGGGTGTTAACCCAGTTACCAGTTAACCCTGGACGTGTCCAGCCTATCCGCAATAACAGCCAGGATGCTGTTGGTACTGGCGACAACGCCCTGAACGCATTGTTATATTGGACGCGCAGGGCGCTGAAAGATCTTTGCGTATAATGAGCCTACAGGCTGCACGTGTATAGTGACGTGCAATGCGCTTTGAACAGTGTTAATTTCACTTGCGCATTACAACGTTTAAACCTGTGGGCTACCATATTTGCTCTGATTGACAGCGCCCTACGCTCCCTGTCCATGTCCTCATCGTCGCGTAGGTTATCCGTGACTGTGTGCCCAAGATATTTAAAACAGGTGACCAGTTTCATAGGTGTCCCATTTATAACCAGTTTTTTGCTATAAAATTAGTCTATCCCCTTGCTCATGCTCTAGACTATCTGTGTACCAAATCGGTTCTGTAGTTTTGGCGTGAAAACGCGCCAGACAGACAGACAGAGTTACTTTAGCATTTATTATATTAAGTAAGAAGTAAGGATTAGTAAGTATGATCGCCTCGCCCAATACGCAAAAACACAAAAGGTGCCTCTCTCTAAATCTCTGCCTCACCCTCCCGACACGATGTTGTGTTATGTTCCCACTGCTGGTTCATAGACATTCTCTCTTGTAAATAGGAGTGAGCTGTAACACACGGGAGCCCAGTTTGTGTTGGTGGATGTGTCTTTGAATGTTTTTATTCTGGAACTTGTAGGATATGCTGCTTTCTTAAACTGACTTTTTTATTCAAAAGAGCCCGTAAAGGGTCTATTTGCTTTTGGTTTGACGACGTTTTCCTTAACCTTGAGAGCAGTGGTACTGAAGTTAACCACTCGAAGTAAAACGCCTTCCTGGGTTTGAACCTACGAACTCGTCAGTCCTTCGGATCAGCTACCAGAGCAACATCAAGTAATATGACACATGTAAAACTAACTAGTCACTACGCATTAACTAAAAATAATTACACACATTACCCGGAACCCGTAAAACACTTCTCTAGAACATTAGTTTTCTTGTCGGAATAACATTAACAATAAACCTTAGAATAACCTTGTTAAAGGTGAATGTTACAATTCAGTTCAAGTCTCGTTCAAGTAATCTACTGCATTCTAATTTGACATTTTCGACCTTTCGATTGAAGTTTAACCGTTGTTATAATTCCGTACCATACCATACCGTGCTATGAACGTTTCATATATTCTTTAAATATGTTCTAAGACCGTTATAAACGGGAATGATAGGCTATTGATACATCTTAGTGTTCACGTTTAGACTGCACTGGGCTATACGATGTAACTGTGCAGTATAAGATCGTCAGTACAAGCCTACAGCTTCACTGCTGGACATTGGCCTCCTCATTCGCACGCTACTGGACTCGACTCTCGACAACTCTCATCTCTCGACACTCTCATTCAGTTGCTACCAGCCACCCTGCGAAGCTCATCGTTCCGCCGAGCCTGAGGGCGTCCCACCACGCTTGCCGATTCGCAGTCTCCACAAAGAAGGTCTTAACAACACGTTCCCAACGGTCATCGCTTGAAATAAATAGTGTCTCGAAGTTAAGATATATTTTCTTGTTCTTTGGCAGAATTCCAGAGGGTGACACTTAGTACACACATCAAAAGTGTCTAGGGATCAACATATATTTTTGCAATAACTTTTCTCCTGATTGACATTAATTAAAATTTTCTTTAAGGATTCATCAAATAAAGTGTTTTCGTTTGTCACAGTAACGATAAACCAAGTCACCTTTGCATTAATAAAGAAATTTGCCATTTTCCTAATAAAGGGATTTTTGACATTTGAACCACTAACATTAAAGTTCGAAAAAAAGACTGAAATAACAGTTTTCTTTAAAATTTTATTGGGTAACTTAAACAATGAATAATCCGTGTTTCTACCGCGAACACTAACAACACAAGAACATCGGTTTGGCATACTCAAAATGAGTTCATCCAAATCACGCTGTGGAATGGCCGCCCATGTTCGTTGCAACAACAAAAAAAAGGTCTTCTTGCGACTGGATACCCTCCATATTCGGCAGAGCTCTTCTCTGTAGCATATCCCATGCATGCTCAATCGGGTTCAAGTCTGGCGACTGAGCAGGCCAGGGCAGGACATTGATGTTAGCTGCGGCGAGAGTCTGTCTTACAACTCTTGCGGTGTGCGGTCGTGCATTATCATGCATTACATGAAATAAGGGACCGATTTGCACTTGTAGAGGAACGATGACGTCTGATACAATCGTCTCAGCATAAATTTGAGCGTTGAGGTTGCCTCTGATCCAAATCAACTCAGTTCTTCCGCCGATCCAAATACCCGCCCATACCATGATGGTTCCACCACTATAAGGATGGACTTCCTGGCAGGATTTTAATCGCTGTTGGCGTCCAGGGGTTCTCCAGTGTCGTATACGTCTTGTATCCGGTCTCATACCAAAACGAGACTCATCAGAAAAGCACACGAAACGCCATTGTTCTTCTGCCCAATTTCTGTGTTCAAGAGCCCATTGATATCGAATCCTACGATTGTGCATTGCTATAGGTGGTACCCGTAGCGGTCTTCGGGAATGAAGGTTCACTTCATGCAAGCGGTTTCTGACTGTTTGGTCGCTAATTAAGTTCCCTGAAGAGTGATGAAGCCTCACGGCTAACATCATGGCGGTTATTGTTGGAGCTCTTCGAGTTAAGATTTGAATGTATCGGTCTTGTCTCCGTGTGGTGCAGCGATACCGTCCTCCATGGCGCTCAGCCACGGTACCAGTGCTTCGGTAACGTGTCCAAAGTCGACTGATAACACTCTGACTTGTATTCAGAGCTAAAGCCACAGTACGTTGCCGGGAACCAGCTTCTATCATTCCCACGGCTCTGAGCATTTCTTCCCTGCTTAAATGACGTCGCCGCTCCATAATAACGTTGGTTTTAATCAGTAGTAGGGAAACAGTAGCACTAATAATGTCTTCAATGCGTTGTATGTTTTTATAGGGAAAATATTGACAGCTGATTTTCATCTTTTACTCGAATTTGATTCACAGTTCCTGATTCAAATTATGAAATGCACCAAAAAGGATCCATATAAATTTATAAAATCATAAATTTATTACAAAGCCACATCTCAATCTCAAGAAATCCGCATAAAAATGCTTGATCCCTAGACACTTTTGATGTGTGTATGTTGTCCACTGTGTAACTTGTGTTTCTACCCAGTCCCGGTACAAGGGACTTGACAATTGGCAATATATGACTCCTTTTGTTAACTTAACTTAACAGGCAAGTTGTTAAAATAATTGTATGTGTTTGTGAATAAATAAATCAACATCACACACACACATTGTCACTTCAGCTAACTTATTTTGTAAGCTAGGTCAGGGGAACATCGTACAAACTTCATTTTCAGTTCTCCTGCCCTTATCCCAATTTATTTGGGGTCGGCGCAACATGTCTTTTTCTTCCATACTTTTATATTTCTCGTCATGTCAGCAGTCACCTCCTTCTTAGCCATATCATCCTTCACACAGTCCATCCATGGTTTCTTTGGTCTTCCTCTACTCTTATACCCATCTAAATTCATACTCAACATTTTCCTTCACAACAGTTTCTTCATTCCTTCGCATCACATGTCCATACCACGCCAATCGATTACCACCACATGGTACAAACTTAAATACCTATTTTTCTCTGTGTGTTAAGCCTCTTGGCTTAGAAAAAAATCAAAGGCTGGCGTTATATCTAATCATCAATCAAACAAAGTATTCGTGACAAAATGATTTATCAATATTACGTCATACAGATCACAATATAATGAAAATGTTTCGTAGCACTGACGTAGCGCGTAGCCTCTCTACGCTGCTACGCAACGTGGTGCTACGCCGTGGTATGGAAAGAATTATATTCAATTTTGTTTGTTGCGAAAATTATAGTCTATTTATTTTGTCGAATGAATTCAGGTCAATGGGAAACTTTTCATAAGAGATCAATTTCAGCATTCAGAACAAAGATCTAAGTGAATTGTGTTTATAATGATCGTTTTGTGGAGTAGGTCAAAGAGACGTATTGGTAGTTCATTTAATACCAATAAAAGTATGATTAACCAAATACAGTGACTGTTGTGACCCATTTCTTTTAATCGGCGCTTTACTGAAACGGAGCTAATGACTGAACCAGTTTTTCTTTTGTTTACATAGGTATTTTCTGGTTATTGTTTACTATGGCGATTATTTGCTGCTAAAATTATTGTAATATGATCTTGAAAGGTCTTAATAATCCGGAACTAGGCATCGTAATATAGGTACATCGGTTTTGTTATGTTAATTAATGTACAATATAACTAAACCTTCAAATTTATCGAAGGTAGAGTAATATTACACGCTACTAAAACTGTGTTAAAATAGGGTATTTCACCAAAATAATCTTATTAGTCAGATATATTAGTCCTAAAAACAATGGACACATATTTTTTCTTTTTTCACGTAAACAAAAGATGAAGACGATAAAGTGCTTTAAAAAGACGTATCAAGTCGTGTGACGTCACATGACCCCACTTATGACATTGGACACTTTTTATTTTCGTATTTTTTTATTAATTTGACAAAATAAAGACGTATCCAATATTTTTCGATAATTTTACAGACGGACTAATTCGATTTTTTTGGTGTAATACCCTATTGACTATGTTCTGACATAAGAATAAATTGTTACTAATGTAAATATTCGTATGGCACGCCTAGCTGCGGATATGTCGTGAACCATGTCATTTTATGTAACAACTTTGTGCCTACCGTATCCTAAGAATAAATGTCTTTGTCTTTGACGTCATTTACTTTGCTACTAACCTCAATTTATTCTAGAACAATTTCAAATACTTGAAGAACAAACAAACTCAACAGATATCTACCTACCACACATTCAGCCTCGGTATAATTAAAAAGTTTTTTAATTAGTGCTTTGTTCTTCTCCTAATAATGCTTCGGAACAAAATTAAATGAGACGAGTCTTGAATATTTGCCTGATTATCACTCACCCAAATAATTTAGAGTTCAACCTCTATCTGACCGAAGTTCATATGAACGATATAACCAAGATTTTGTATACATAAATCTGGGGGCACGGCAGTGCCCCCGCCAAGTCGAGCAATAAAGCGGCACGGCCGTACTATCCTTTTCTCGAACCAGTTCAGGTCATTTTCGACCTCCTATAACTTCGTTGTGGATAAAACTAGAAGCCAATTAGGCATTGTATAAACACGGTATATTTTAAATTTCATTAAATTTGAACCAGTAGTTTAAGAATTATAACTAATCAAAGTTCCTTAGTTTTGTCACTCACTGACTGACTGACTGATTGACCGATCATCAAAAGTCTAAGGCACTTCTAGCAGACATAGAAGTTTCAAACTTAGAACACAATTAGTGTTTAGTGTATAAACCATGGAAAAACTAAAAAAGTATACAATTTCAGCCTAGTTTTCTAGATAGACTAACTGCATAAATAACTTTGTAATCCCATATAATTGTATAGGATTACAAAGTTATAATTACATTTTTAGTGAATGAATTTTACGACTTATTAAATTAAACATACTTCCTAGTTTGTGATTAATCTAAAATATTGCACGTATATGTATATCACCTATCAATGCAATATTATGATGATATGGAACTGATCTGATGATGGAGCTGGAAGTTGACCATAGGAACTCCATTTTAGAATATCATAACCCCATCGAGTTTGGACTCGTTTGATTCGTCTTGTGGAGTAGTTTGTCTTAAGATGGTGTCCAGGGGCTGTTGGTGGAGCTGGAAGGTGGCCATAGGAATTCCGTTATAAAACGACATAGCCCTATCGAGTTTGGACTCGTTTGATTTGTCTTGTCGAGTAGTTTATCTTTAGATGATGTTCAGGGTTCTGAATAGTTCTGATGATGGAGCTGGAAGGTGGCCATAGGAATTCCGTTATAAAACCACATAACCCCATCGAGTTTGAGCTCATTTGATTTGTCTTGATGAGTACTCTGTCTTTAGTTGGTAACCAGGATCTGAAGATGGAGCTGGAAGGTGGCCATAGGAACTCCGTTATAGAACGACATAACCCATCGAGTTAAGACTCGTTTGATTCAGCTTGTCGAGTAGATACTTTAGCAGTACTTCAAATCGATGAATAAGACTGCTTCAAATTCGAATAAACCTATGTATTGTTGATTCATTAAACGAAATAGATAGAATGAGAGACGCTATAAAAAGAAATGAGATCCCACCAAAAACAAAACTTGTAAAAAAAACCGGCATCACATTGGCCAATGCCATGGCGATTAGCTATTACAATGGTCTTTTTAACATTGGCGAATGCGATGCGATACTTGGCCATCGCATCGCATTCAATCTTGTATTTAAAACATCAAGTTTTTTAAGAGTTTCTTGCTCACACTTCTCCATAGAGATCTACGCTTTGGAATGCGCAACTACAGTACTTTCACAAGTTATTTTGCCTTGTGAGTGTAGCTTTCATTGTTTTGTGACATACAAAAGTACCTGATGAAGGGTATAATATATCGTTGGAGTATATATATGTATAGTCACTGCACGGCATCATACGACTATCCTTGCAACGTATTTTATCAGGTAAAAAAGTATTTATTTAGAGTATAAGCCTATGCGCAGCCCGACCAGACCGTGTAGATATAACACGGGGATGATACGCGGTTGATACATTCTAGCGAGTTTCATGTTTCCATGTCTGATATTTATTTAGTTATTTAAAGTTCATGCACAAAAGTGGTACATCGGCGGCATATGTTCTTAGCTCGATCATTGTATATACGATGAAGTGGGCTGACACATTTAGCGACAGGAAAAATTGAATTCAGTCGTTTATAACAATGACAACCACCGCCACGATATTTTAGCGGGGGGGGGGGGGGGATTAATTAAATTACTCCTTCCACTCTCGGCAGAGCGGTAGGGAGTGTCAGACTTCTACTGACCACAAACCACCCATGTCCCTTCTTAGCCCTTTGTCGCGAGGTCGCGGTATCTCTTCAGAACAATTACAACAACAATTACACGTAGCCCCGATGGAAATTTAGCTTAGCCTATAATCCGCTTCCGTGCATTCTTCAAATTGCCTGACCTAGGTAAAATAAAAAAACATCGCACACGTGCGGAAATTAGCGAGCCGGGAACGAACCTTGGACGTGACGTATCCACGGCGTGAGGTTCCATTCAGTATTGATGCGACCCTCAATGGCCCGACCTTTGTTCTTATAAATTGGTGTGAAGAATGTGTGAAGAGGTCTTGAATCTAGAAAAGGGATTGTGAATTTTTTTTTACAGGTTTGATGCGTGACGTTTTATTTGAAGGAAACGCTCTTGTATGAACAACTCAAGAAATCCTTTTAACGCAGTTATTTCGTTATTTCGATGATAGGACTGGAGGTAACTGCTGAGATGATGAGAAATAGAGAAGTGTGGAATGAGAACACATGCTGCGCCGACCACAAATAAATTGTGATATGGTCAGGATAATTTTAATGAATGATGATTGTTTGGGATTCATCCACTGATCCTTCATATATTCAACGATCTCGTTCCGATCGCATCGCGTCATCGCCAGCCAATCAGCGTACAGTAAAATGACGCGATACTGCATTCTGATTGGCCACCATTGTTCCTATACCCCCCTTTCCTCGACTGTTGTAAAAAACTATTCTACTACACTTGCTTACGAACATCACATACGACAACATTGTTTTTTTTTCATATTTAAAACCCGATCCTAATCTGGGCAAAGTAGCAGCCATAAACCAAATTACAAGTAGCCATATCACGCCGCTACAATGATGAACAATTGCTTATTGACAATTAAACTCTGTAAAGAGTGTTTAGCGTAGTTATACACACAGCGTAGTTATAGACACGATATCAATCAATTCATCTAATCGCAGCCCACTGCTGGACAAAGTTCTCTCGCATGCTGCACTACAAACACACACACTCTACACTAGACTCTGTGTATATATTTTTTTTGAGGGGAGGGAAATCATCAAATAACTCCTCCCGCTCTGGGAAGAGCGTGAGGACAGACTTCTACTGACTAAAAACCCATGTTCCTTCTTAGCCCTTTGTGTCGAGGTCGCGGTATCTCTTTCGAACAACCCGCAACACCACAAATAGCCTGCACTCTGTTTTTTGCATTCAGTCTATACCAGCAACTATATTAAATTTGGCAGTTCATCTATTAAGCAATTTGGGCAAATCAAATGAAAATCTCCTGAAACAATACTATTGTTTTAACATTTTTCATTTTTTCAAAACGTTGCCTGAATCGATTTACAAAGCAATACCCAACAGTCCATTAATCCGTATCTATAACATGATGTTATCTACACACGATCGTAATAACAGGTGCTGCGGACATGACCCGGCCATTCGCCTCGCCTTGACCGATTTACTGCCGGCATGTCAATACTGTTCATATGATGTTGTGGTTTACAGGTGAAAGCTTTTTTTTTCGGCACGCTACAATATTCCCAAACCACTGCAACTTCTGAACGAAGGAATCAACAGTGGCGACCACCAGAAAAGCACCGAGACAATCTTTTTCTGATTAGCGTGTCGATGGCAATCTAAATTGTGTCGGTTCAGAATAGGGGATCGGACTGAGTCAAAAAATATGATTCTAATTATTCCGTCAGTTAGATTATCGAAAAATATTGGAAACGTGTGTTATGATTTATAAAATTAATAAAAAATGACGAAGATAAGACGCGTCAAAGATCATGAGTGGGGGGTTGTGACGTCATTTGTAGTTAAAAAATGTACTAACATGTGACGGTTTTGAGGAGTTCATGAGTTTAGCGTCCAACTTTCTTGAATCCCGCAACGAAATTAATCAGAAAAGAATAGCGCAGGAGTAGGAAACGTGAGCTTGACGGGGGAAATGTTTCAGGATATTTAGCATTCAGACGCATGTGAAACTCACCATCACATGAGGCTAACCAAAAGCAACTGAATACCAGTTTTTTATATGGAGCGATTGCCTATCTGACATGTAAAACTCACCAACTACTTTAAATCCGATGATGCGGTCGGCGAGGTACAATCCTTGGAATCATATGTAGTAGGGTATCAGCGTCGGCAATTCGGCATACCTAGTATCATTCAAATTAGTTTCTATAAAACCCCATACTGCAAAACATACGTATAACATCTCTGGGCTCGGCATTATAATGGGTAACCCAACCACATATAAAATGTAGAAGAAACCGCATAATGGTGCGCGCGGCAGTTAGTGCTTTAAGTTATACATGTTATACATGTTTTTGCATAATAAGTAGTTTGGTATTATCGTTTTGATTTTTATATAAATTTAAATTTAGACCTTTAGACTCTTTAGTTAAGTAAATATGTAAAACTAGAATAAAAATTAGATTAATATTATTTTGTACTTACAACTTCTTTATGCATGCGGAGTTCACCTGTAAGTGATTGTTGCACTGTTGAATTTACATTTTTGCATGTAATAATTACCACGAACCCTGTGTAAAGAATTGTTGGTGAACCAATAAAATAAATAAATAAATAAATACCACAGATTTTATACTTAGAATCATGTGAGACACTATTAAGTGTCGAATGGTGGGCGACTGTCGCTTGTAAATTTTGACGTAATAAAAGTGCTGAGTATCAGCCTAGTTAGAATAAATGACTTGATTTTGATACTTTGCGGAATTCCATGACATTAAATGTTAAACAAAATATTTTTTGAGGGCAGTACGGGGCTGCATCCTGCATTTAGGCCTTTTTCGTGGAATTATAAACCTTTTGCATAATATTTAATTAACATACATGTATGTTTGTCACACATAACATGTACCTATTATGCATATTATGTATTTCACTGTCCTACACTAGAGGATTTCCGTATTTGTGCACACGTTAGTGACCGTGTTTGAAGCCTACTCACACTAACATCTCTCTTAATTATGCTATGACGTCAAACATTGACCGCCTCGTAGGTCTAGTGGCGACTAGGGTTAATGATGTGCTTGAGGTACAGGGTTCGAATCTTAGATTGGACCAAGAGTTATTGGAGTTGTGCATCAAGAACTTCTCAGTGGCAGTTCTGGGTCTGGATTTATATCTGGTAGATGGCGTTGGACTCTACTACATGGAACTGAGCGACATGGCGAAAAGTGGATATACTGTCAAGTACATCTCTGCCTAACCTGCTAGGATTAAGTTCGTGATGTTATATTTACCTGAGTGACCGAGTTTACTAGCTAGCCACACTAATACACATCGCAATTATGTATGCCGCGACGTCAGCAATGAGCGCATTACGTGAGAATAGTAATTATTTGCATGTATAATCAACAATACGCCTTCATATTGTGCCAACAGTTCTATCTTATCGCGGCGTTTTTAATTAAACCTAACCTTTTCAGACTTGTGTGTCCTACTTTCTAACTTTAATGTGGATGCTTAAGATAATGTTTTTGTTCAGTTGTAGAAATAGATCCTCGTGGTGACTCCTTAATTTTGTTTCGACCATGATAAAAATATGATAATAATATATAATATAATATATGATATCTTCTGGTCCTGGAACCAAGGTAGGACAAAACATCTTCAAATGGCTTTTGAAAAGAAGCGGCGTAAAGAAAAGAGGTTCTAAATTCGTCCTCAAGTGAGACTGGACTCTATGTATATTTCATTTAAATGTCAGTGGAGTTCGTTTTTTCTTCGGTTGACCAACGAATCGGAAATACCTAATATCTAGGCTATCACAATAAATAAATATAAATATGGCAAATACGTCATGATGTGTCCAAAAACAGATTCCTTCATTTTTATTTTCGGTTTAAGGAAGAAGGCTGCATACCAATCTATGATAAATGTGTTGTCTATGACGTAGTTTGTATTATCAAAGGTCTTTGGTGACGTTTTACTAGGAAGACGAGTGTTCACCTGCAATCTACAATTAGAAGAGATTTCCTCTCAATTTTACGTAATCTCATCAAGTTTTATATCTTCCGCATTTAAGATAATATTTGCAGAGATTCCGTGCGAAGACAATTTTATTGTTTGGAGGTTAAGAATTTGTTGACTTTTTGATTTACGTTTTGCGCGTCATTGCGTTCAAGGTGTAATTTATTACAGGATTCAACAAATTATGTGATCGGCTGGTGCGAACAACCGTTTTGTTGATTTTGAAATCACTGAAGAGGTCGTTATGAGGAGTTATCCTATATTAGTGTTTTATCACTGGAGAGCTAAAGGTTAAGTTTTTGGCTTGTGAATCTATTTGTCTTATTGTCTGAAGTCAGACTCATATATGATTAACTGTCAAATTGGTTATAGTGATGGACACTATGATAGCCACTGACATTTAAAAAGATACATATTAGCCCTGCAGAGTTTGTTAATGCCAACAATCTCTTTCTTTTTGGGGTTTGGGAATTATAAAAATTAAGGAGTCATTCCCCACACCCTACCGCTCTGGGCAGAGTGGTAGGGAGTGTCAGACTTCTACTGACTAAAAACCACCCATGTTCCTTCTTAGCCCTTTATGTCGAGGCCGCGGTATCTCTTGCGAAAAACCCGCAGCATCGACGGGGCCCTATTCCCCTGACAGAGAGAAGGCGTATCGTGTATCCCAGCAGTGGGAATGCTACAGACTGATGATACATACTGGATAGTATCAATCAGGTATTAATAACACCAACACCAACATTTCAAGGACAACACTGAATTATAAATCGTCACGTCTAGAAATGTGTGCCATGATGTGCCGAACTAAGTATTAATGTTAAATACATAAACGGCAACTTCTGAATAATGTCTAATGAGCAACATTATAATCCCTCATTATTAAAACTAGATCATTAAAAGGCATGACCTGCCTAATGGCAGAATTATTCTACATAATCTTTAACTTCATTCTATAGAGATATAAAGGACTAAACACAATAGGGATGTATACTGACTTAAAAAAATATGATTCTAATTAGTCCGTCTGTTAGATTATCGAAAAATATTGGATACGTATTTTTTGTTTTATCAAATCAATAAAAATTGACGAAGATAAAACGCGTCAAAGATTTAAGTCGGGGGCTGTAACGTCACTCCACTTATGTCTTGGAAAATGACGTCACACAAGTTTTCAAAGCTGTATCGTCTTCACTGTTTGTTTACATGAAAAAAGAAAAAATACGTGTCCTATATGTTTTGGAAATCTATCTGACGGGACTATTTAGTTTTTTTTTGTTAGCTACCCTATTGTGCGGAACTGATCGCAATTAACGCAGTATAGTGCGTACCTACAACGCGTTAGAAGCGCGGTAGTGCAATTAGTTATTTAATGAACGGTCCGTCTATTTTCGCTTTTTCAATTACTATTCAATTTTTATCCGACTACGTCTGTAATGTACACTAGGACTCAGAGGTTGTTGTTATGAAAGAACAATTAGTAACACCTAACTGATATCGGCTCGCAGCAAGCGTCCGCGTCTTCTACCCGCGGCGGTCGGTAGGCCAGTGCCACCCCGCCCCGCGACCTCGCGCGTGCGCTGCTCGAGACGACAGAGTTATAACAACAAATGTCTATACACTACATCCCTCCCTTATTATTGATTTATTTATATAAATATACCTAATAGAAATAGTTAGTTATGGAACTGTGATCAGGTTAATGTACAAAATAAATCCATTTATAATCACCAAAATATAAAGTAATTTAATAAACATTTTGTTATTTTTCGGTTCACATAAGTATTTCAAGTACAATCAGCAAGTCCTTATCAAAATTATGTTTAATCACTAATCATCAATTATATTTAGTCATTATTGTCCATCACTTTATTTATTCGAGTTGTGATTGATTTACCTCACTATTATCATTAGTTTGAGCATCACTAACATTATTCTCATCATCTAACACCTTCCATTGTCCTTCCACTCGTTTTAGGTGTACGACGTTCCGTCTGATTCGCTGACCAGTTTCATCGTTCCGAAGACTCACGTCCCCTCCTTTGTTTGCTTCGACGGTATGTGTTTCGGGTTCATAGTTTAAGCTCAGCTTGTTCTGTTTAGTCATGTTCTTGACGTATACTTTATCTCCAACTTCCAATTCACAACTAGTAGCTCTTCTCTTCCTATCCGCGTATTCCTTCCCTTTTTCCTTTAGTTCCTTATCTCTATCCCTCATTTCAAGATCCTCTGAGAGATGAGTCATGTCCTGAATCATAGGCAGCTTGTCTCGAAATTGTCGTCTAAAGAACAGTTCAGCAGGTGTTTTTCCTGTAACTGTGTGAGGTGTACTATTGTACATCACCATGTACTCACGAAGAGCCTCCTTCCAGTTCTTTTTCTCTACTTGAGAAATCTTCAGGCGTTTTAGGATGTCCCTATTCTGGCGCTCCACTTCTCCGTTTTGTTGCGGCCAGTAGGGAATGGTATTATAGAGTCGTATGTTCCTCTCTGCACAGAAACTCTTAAAGTCTTCGCTGGAAAATTGTCTCCCGTTGTCTGATGTAAGCGAGACCGGATTGCCAAGTCTGCTAAAAATGTCTTTAAGCATTCCGATTATTTCGGAGCTTGTAATGGTTCTGCATGTTATAACCTCTTTATATCTGGTGTAATAATCCACAACTACCAGTATATAATCTCCACTAGGTAAGGGGCCCATAAGGTCAATTGCTATGTCAACCCATGGTTCGGAAGGTAAATCTCTTCTTTTTAATGGGTTTGGGGCGCTGGGAGCAGAGACCAGGATGCATCCTTTACAGGCTTTGCATATGTTTTCAGCATCTTTGTCGCACTTAGGCCACCATACCTTGGTCCTCAATCTGCCTTTCATCGCGACTATCCCCGGGTGCCCTTCGTGCGCAGCTTCCAGAACTCTTTTGCGTAATTTGGTTGGGATTACAATTTTCGTCCCCCTGAGGAGAATATCGCCATGAAAGCATAATTCATTCTGGAAAAGTTTGTAGGCTTTAACTGGTTCATCCCAGTTTCCATTGTAAAGGCCCTCTCTAACCTTCTGTATCTCTGCATCTCCAAGGGAACTCTCAGTGATCTCTTGTAATGGGATGGCTACTGGTCGTGCGGATTCGGTAACCGCTTGAACATGGTCTTCAAATAAAGCCGTCGGATTTGTTGCCACTTCACAGAGTCTTGATAGTGGATCGGCTATGTTGGTCTTCCCCGGGCTATATTTCACCTTGAAATTGTAGGATTGCAGTCTTAACACCCACCTTTCAATGCGAGCGCATGGTTTTGCTTTCGGGCCAAATATCACCTCCAAGGGCTTATGATCCGTTACTAGGTCGAACACCTTGCCATACAGGAACATGTTGAAATGTTCGACTGCCCAAACTAAGGCTAAGGCCTCTTTCTCTGTTTGGCAGTAACGACGCTCACAGCTGCTGAGGGTTTTATTACCAAATGCAATTATTCTTGGCCCATACTTGTTGATTTGCACCAACACTGCACCCAGGCCTACTGGGCTTGCATCTGCTATAACAGTAGTCTTATCATGGGGATTGTAGTAACCTAAATTTGGTACCTTCACGAGTGCCGCCTTTAGATCATTAAATGCGTTCTTTTGGGCATCTCTCCAGTCATCTTGAATGTCCGTGTTTCTTCCCGTTCTTTTCCGTAGCAGTTGCTTGAGGGGTTCTGTTACCGTTGCTAAATGGTGGATCCATTTTCCCACGTAGTTCACTAAGCCCTTAAAACTCTGCAGTTCAGCGATATTCGTCGGAGCTCTGAATCCCTTTATAGCCAAGATATACTTGTCTAGTGGTTTAACTCCCTGTTCTGACAGTTCATGCCCTAGGAAGTGGATTTTTCCCATTCCGAAAATGCATTTTTCTTCCCTCAACATCACGTTATTTTCCTTTAACACTGCCATAACTTTTTTAAGCCTTAAGTCGTGTTCTACTACGTCTTTCCCAAACGTCAAGATATCATCTATGAAGTTGATGACTCCTTCGCAACCTAAAAGGATTCGTTCCAGGGTTTTTTGGAAAATCTCTGGCGCACACGAGATACCAAACATCATCCTTTTGTATTGATACAATCCTTTGCTGGTAATGAAGGTCGTGATATGCCTTGAGTCTGGGTGAAGTTCGATATGATGGAACGCATCTCGTATGTCTAGCTTACTAAAGATTTTGGCCTCTCGAACTTTTGGCAACAGTTCTTCCATCGTTGGCAGTGGGTGGTTTTCACGTCGTATAGCCGCATTTGCTCGGCGCATATCGACACATAATCGGATGTCTCCTCCGTCTTTTAGCACAGGGACTATAGGCGAGATCCAGTTAGCAGGACCCTTCACGACTTCTATAATGTCCCTTTTCAATAATTCTTTTAGTTTCCTCTCTACTTTTTCTTCGAGCGGGATGGGAATCCTCCGATACGGCTGAGCAACGGGCTTTACTGAATCGTCAATCGGAATGGTAACTAAAACGTCCTTAAATTTTGGAAACGCCTCCGTTTCAACCTGGTTGATTTCCAAATTGATCCGAAGTACTCCCAATGAGGTTGCCGTGACACGTCCAAGTAGGTCACGCGTACCATTTTCGATTACGTAGAATGTTGTGATGTCCTGTGATGTACCGGCAAGTTTTATCATAGCTTTGAATGATCCTAATAGCTTCAGCGGTGTTTCACTCCCGTAAGCTACGAACGTTTTGTCCGGACTCGGATCTTGATTGGTAACTTGAGCATTATCTTTCTTCATTCTTTCCCAGGTTTGGCCCGTTATAAGATTGTGCTTGCAGCCCGAATCTATCAACATCTCCACGTTAGTTCCACCTATGTTACATTTTACCTTTGCGTCGTTCTCGATATTGAAAATGTAGTCGACTTTTCTTTCATCCGAGCTTATGTTTGCAGTTTCTTCAACATTATTTGTTGTCCTGTTTTTCTTCTTTATTTCCTGATTGCTCGATGATTCTTCCCCTTCCAATTTCCTCTTTTGAGTTTGTCTTGTCCGACATTGATCCCTGAAGTGTCCTATGATGCCACATTTAAGGCAAGCCTTTCCTTTTGCAGGGCAGTTATTGTCACGGGCCAAATGTCTCGAACTTCCACATCTACTACATTCCAATCTTTTTTTTTTTTGTTTCTCCTTCCATGTCTCTGTACCTACTCTGTTGATTGACTGACTTTCTACAGGTTTTATACCAAAGTTTCCTAATTGACGATCTATGGCTTCCAGTGCATTCGCTTCTGCAACTATTTCATCCAAAGTGATCTTGTCACCTGTTTTCAATATCTTCTTTCGGAGTTCTTCTGTCTTACCCTTTTCAGTTATTTGGTCTATGATATGCTCGTCTTCTTTTTCACCAAACTGACATTTTTTGGCCTGCAGTCGAAGTCTGATAAGAAATTTTTCGAACTTCTCATCCTGTTCCTGTTTTAGGAGACGAAACAGGTGTCGCTCATACACTTTGCTCTGTTTAGGTGCAAAGTAGTTGTCCAATTTTTCGATTGCGATGTTAAAAAGTTCGCCTTCAATTGCATTAGCTCCCGGGATGTTGTAGAAGACTTCTTGTAACTCGGGACCACCGAAATGTAAAAGACTAGCTCTTTTCTTTGCCTCGGTGTCTATACCTGCCGCCTCGAGGTAAATTTTTAGACTTCTTTTCCATCTTTCCCAACGGACAGAGACTGAACCAACCTCCCCTTCACATTCAAACTTCTCTAAGGTGTACTGTGCCATATTTGGAGCTACCTGTTGACAAGGTAAGTAACTATGTTGCATATTTATAGATTTTTAACACGCTTTCGCAATCTAATGCTAGTATTAAAGCGCTTATAACGACAAGTAGTCGTCATAGTGTACAGCACTGTGGCACTGGCGCGGCATTACCCAGACTGTGTATTTTTTTTTTTTTTTTTTTTTTTTTTGCAATTAAATGCCTTGTAGGTATGTCCACAATTTAATGCTATACCAGTAAATCTCCGCAATTAAATGCAAGTTGTACACTAAGTATTTATCGATATCCGCAATTTAATGCTTTTTCCTTTGAAAACTTCGCAATTGAATGCCATGTAGGTATGTCCGCAATTTAATGCTATACCGGTAAATCTCCGCAATTAAATGCAAGTTGTACACTAAGTATTTATCGATATCCGCAATTTAATGCTTTTTCCTTTGAAAACTTCGCAATTGAATGCCATGTAGGTATGTCCGCAATTTAATGCTATACCGGTAAATCTCCGCAATTAAATGCAAATTGTACACTAAGTATTTATCGATATCCGCAATTTAATGCTTTTTCCTTTGAAAACTTCGCAATTGAATGCCATGTAGGTATGTCCGCAATTTAATGCTATACCGGTAAATCTCCGCAATTAAATGCAAGTTGTACACTAATTATTTATCGAGATCCGCAATTTAATGTTCAGTAGCTAGAACCGCTCACCACCCGATACTTTCGGTGATTCTCGAAGAAACATTTAATAAGTAGGTAGGTATGGTTGACAAAATATATGTAGGTGTTGATGATGTACGCCCATAGAAACCTTGAAACCTAAAACGCGAACAAAAGAATGCCTATGCAAGTCACGGCCAAGCGAGTACCTAGTTTATTTATATTTCCTTCTATTTTTCTTAGTCAAAAATGTTATATGCAGTCAACTAACAATGATAACCATAAATACACAGTTTATTCTATAGGTAATAAATACTGAGGCTCGAACTCAAGTAGGTTTTCATCTGGGTTGGGTTTCATCTGCGAAGAAATGCAGCGGGTAGTCACATAGTAACCTACATAATAATCACTTTGATAAAAGCTAGTTTGTCATGCATTAATTTACAGCCAGTGCCTCGTGATCCGTAAGTTTTATTTATTCAACGATTTTAGTCGGATAGTATGGATATTTTGTCCACGTGCTTAAGTTTTCCTCTGTTTTCTTTCGTTATTTAATGTAAAAATACTCACAGTTTGTCTCGTCGCCACATGTAATGTACACTAGGACTCAGAGGTTGTTGTTATGAAAGAACAATTAGTAACACCTAACTGATATCGGCTCGCAGCAAGCGTCCGCGTCTTCTACCCGCGGCGGTCGGTAGGCCAGTGCCACCCCGCCCCGCGACCTCGCGCGTGCGCTGCTCGAGACGACAGAGTTATAACAACAAATGTCTATACACTACAACGTCGAAGCCAAAAGGAAGGGTTATGATTTTAGCAGTCTGTGTTTGTATGTTCCACCATGGCGCGTAAATTACTGAACGATTTTTCAATCAATACGTTAAGTTGCAGTGATGTTATCATAATAACTGCAGGAAAACCGATCAAGAGCTTGGCAGTAATCTAAGTAACGGTCTTTGCTCGCATTAGTAAGTGTGTGTATTGCGCGTTTTTTACAAACACAACATGCGCTCATAAACTCATTTAAATGGCACACTTTAACTCTAGATATATATAATACTGAATTGGTTAAAAGGCTTTCATAAGTTTGGTTTGTTGTGGTTTTTTTTCAACAGTGGCACAAAATTCAATTAACTAAGTTTTAGGACCATCTATCAACACGTTTAGCAAAAGAAGAAGACAAGAAGCGTTTCAAACGAAGCAGATATAAATCAACAAGACAAACTGTAGCAAAACTAACGTCATCTCATATAAAACCCTACCAACTCCTCCCGTACTAGTGTGTTCATTCTTGTAACCGCTGGCGCTGGTCGCTGACACTCATTGTTTAGCATTCACAAAGCCCTCTCAGACGTCGTCGACAATATCAGTATTCATAGCACCTGTCCTCACCGACGGATCGTCTGAAAGTTCCCTTTTTATAATCTACTCGTTAGGAGTCCACGTTAATCCTGGCTAATAATAAAACTTTCACGGTTCGACTGGGTTTCTGTTCGACGTGTTGATGAGGTTATATTAAGCTTGTTTTTATAAATCTTTTATCATAATGAAGGCTTTCGTATGACCCTCTTTACCCGACTACGGCGAAGCCAAAAGGAAGGGTAATGATTTTGGCAGTCTATGTATGTATGTATATATGTATGTAAGTTTGTATGTTCCACCGTAGCGCCTAGACTACTGAAGGTATTTTAATAAATGAGGAGTCAATAGATTCGTGAGAATAGCGGGGGTGACATAGGCTATATAAATTTTAACAATTCTTTTTATGACGGAATTTAAATGTCAAATTCTAAGATCGAAAAAAAATATATTGAGATAATCATAACATGTTTGGTATCAAATGAAAGGTCTTGGCGAGTACATCACAAATATGTATCTTATATTATAGTTCAAGTCAACATATACGTTTAGATTGTGGTAAAACAGTTTTCGATAATGAAGATGAAAAGAAATGAAGATAATTTGATAAATTATAGAGGATAGTCGTAGTCGCATAGTGGCATGCGACTACGACTGTACTCTATAATTTATCAAATTATCTACTTACTAGACGATTTTTCTTGTTTAATACTTTTAAGACCGCGGTTTTATTAGTCTGCGTTTTTATTCGTAGTCGGGTTTTAGTTTAAAAACTTATTTTTTATGTGAACATGGATCGATTAAAGATTACTCCCATTAAATTTCTTAAACGCAGCGATTTCTGCTGTGCAAAGTCAAATTCTATAGCGAACATCAACTCTGATAAGAGTGGAATAATTGTCTCCTTCCTTAGGATATTAATACCGGGTACACCTCAACCTAACCCTTGCAGATTACAGGTGTGCTGTTATGTAATATGTCAGAATATCCCTCAATACTCTAATGCTCAACCAACACTGGGGTCAAGCAAGTGTTATACTGAAACTAATTATTGAACACCATTGCCGTCACGCTATGGTCCCAGAAGAGTTACACGTAGCCGTAGTGTCGCACATAAACTATTGATGACGCTATCATTTCCCGCGGGAGGGCAGCACATGACAAACTAATGAAGGATAGGGACAATCCTCTATTAATTTGTAATGCTCTATTAATACATGAACTTTTAATCATCGGTAAATTTTATAGAACGCTATTAATATAAAATGTATTTTGTTTTTAATAAGCCTTACCTTCCTTCAATATCAAAGTCTAGGTTGGCTTTTGTTATTATTTAGATATGCCTGATTTTGTTTTCCACTTTCGCATTCAATTAAATCCCAAAAAGATTAAATAATACCTGTTGCCTATCCGAGAGTAACTTTTAGACCTAAACAGCTGCTGGCTGGCCATACTTTTAATTATTTTCACACATATACTTTGTACAGTAAATCTTTAAGGGTGATATTTATAGACAGAGAAGCTTTAAAGCAATCGCGAGCAAAACACGTACTTAGTGACCTATTATTAGGTCCTACCAGCATACAGTAGCTATACAACCCGTCGTCGTCGTTTGCCTCGATCAAGTTTCTAGGAAGCTGCAGGTAGTAGTAAAAAAAAAATATATATATTTAAGCAGTAATTAAATAAAATCAACAAATTCGGTGTCAACATCAACATTTAACATTATTATTAATGTACTGTTTTACGTTTGTTGTTTACATCGTATGAGGCAGTGAAAATGTTATTCGAAACAGCGTCTTTCGCGACTACTTCATTCGAGTCCATGAGCTTTCGAACCTGTGAGGCAGTGGAAAAATAATTCGCAACAGCGTGTGTCGCAACAGCGGCGTTTGAAACAACATAGGGGACCCGTGCCCAACGGATGCGAATGATGCGATGTTTGGGATGGGTCGATGATACCTCCATTTGGCAAGATTGGATCTGCAGCGGACAACTTGAGCCCGCAATCAAATAATTTTATTTTCGGTTCAAAATTTCAACGTTTAGGTTTTATTGCGCGTTGGTTCTAGGACCTAGCCTATTTCGTACTAGGTTGCTCTGATTATTAGTATCTAGTCATAACACGTGAATAATCAGTGGTTCTATTTAAATAGAAAAACAGAAAACCGTTTAGTTCATACGTCACGCCTGTCTGACGCAGGGCTCCGCACTGACAGTAAACTGGTGGTAAGGTAAGATCACAAATTATTTGTGCATAAATTATTATATGACGTATGGATAGTTGAAGCATGGTTGTGGTAAATGGGTATTTCCTTCGTTCATTTGTTCTAGGTAAGAGGAAAGATGTTCCTCTGGCGTAAGTGTATTTCTATGAGATTATTAATAGTGAAACGTGATGTTTTAATAGTACCTTTATATTTGTTAGGAATTATCACAAGGAGTGAAAGTCTATTGGTGACCCTCGGACTACCAAGACATAGGTATCGATTTTTCAGATTCATGTGCGTATTGGGTATTTATCGCTTACCTTGGTGAAGGAAAACATTATGAATAGAAACCAGCATGCGCCTGTGGACGGTGAGTTGCCTGTGGACGGTGAGTAATGGGCTAGCTCGCCGTCCGTCCGTCTCATGACGACAACAGGCCGTGTCGACGGCGTGTGCGTGTTCCACGCGCGCCTCAAAGAGATGTCAGTAACATGGAAGGGGCCCCGCGGCCGACGTCCGTCGGTGGTGCGGGTTGTTCGCAAGAGATACCTCGGCCTCGACATAAAGGGCTAAAAAGGAACATGTGTGGTTATTATTCAGTAGAAGTCGGATACTCCCTTCTGCTCTGCCCAAGACCCGGAGGGATTATTTGATGATTTTCCACCATTAAAAAAAAATAATTGGTTGCTTATTGTTATTTCGGGTCGGGAAAGAGCTTTTTAGCACGAAAATAATACAGTAAAGAATAACTTTTATGTCAAACTGTTGGACCGATTTACCGAAATAATATTTTTCAAGAACAAGGGCTCGAAGATGGATGGCTTCTAAATTTAAGAACATTTCCGATTTGCTCTTACCAAATCAGCTTCTCTATCTACTCTAATATATATCTAGTGAAGAGTCAATTTTATCTTAGGGAACGGTAAATCATTTAAGATTTCGATCGTAGATCACACAAGCTGCCGACACATTCGAGGACCATGTAAAAGATGGCAAACTGTTTCCCATTCACAGGACACTGACCTCTAGCCTCAGGCAAAATTGATTGTATACGGCGGGTACATAATTTACTACAAGACAACGCGTAGGCCACTTATCGATCCAATCCAAATCTAAGCAATCTTTATTTCATAAGGGATTGGCACTGCAAAATTAAAATAAAAACATGTTTTTTATTAAAATGCTCCAAAAATAAGAAAATCAACTTGAAAATCGAATTCATCAATGTGTATACATTATGTGTATACATTATAGAGGGAACCGCTGTGCAAAATTTCAGCTTTCTAATTCCAAGGTTTGGTGCTGTGCGTTGATGAAGCAGTCAGCCAGTCTGGTCCTTGCTTTTTATTTATATAGATAGACTAGTTTCACCCGTAGTTCCCGTTCCCGTGGGAATACAGGGATAAAAAGTACAAGTCACCCGGGGATAGTGTAGCTTCCCAACAGTGAAAGATTTTTTCAAATCGATCCAGTAGTTTCGGAGCCTATTCGTTACAAACAAACAAAACAATCTTTCCTCTTTATAATATTAGTGTAGATTGTCTCGAGATTGACCTTGAATTGTCATCCAAAGTAAACGTAGGTGTATGATAAGTTTCAACTCCATCGTTTGGGGATAACTGTTTCAAAATTCAGTTACTACATAGATTTGACCTATACAAACTTTGCAAGTTAAAATAAATAAAAGCTAGTAAAAAAACTTGAGTCACCTTCAAATTACCAATAAGAACCCATTTTAAATGTATAGCTTTTCATTCATCCCCTCTCACCTTGGAAAACCCCTAAAAATACCTTAATTAACACACCGCGTGGCTTAAGGAATGTTTTATGTGAAGGATCAGTGATAGACTGGTGTAAGGTCCTAAGGGTCACTGGGGGACTTCGCCCCCTTGACCCAGTTCCCATGGCTCAAGGGCTACCAAGCTGTAGAAGGTTACTGAAGCCATACATATTGGGATTTATATAATGAGGTATTTTTCCTTGATCAATTAATTATTTTAATTATATTGTATTACGCGGTTTTTCCTTGAGCATTAAAATAAAATTTCTTGAGATAATCATGCATCTTATTAGACTTAGGGCCTGTTTTACTACTATAAACTTACAGTAAGTAAGTTTTAACTAAGTTGGCTGACCATATTCATTAAAAATTAAAACATTACATTTAAATGCATACTAACACTTAAAAATTAAAACTTTTTAAACTTCTAACTTAACTTCTTAAAAATAAAAATAAAACAAAATTACGTGGAAGAAACTGAGGACAAAGTACCCGCGTAAATTGCGTAATGAATTGTAAATTAACCAAATTTTTCGGATCAGGCACTTCTTTGTGATGATATGAAATGCCTTGGCAAATTAAAATATCGGACAGGTGTAAGAATTTATATTATTTAGAAGTTTGTAGCGACGCACAGTAGAATGTTAAAAGAATGTTTGTAGCGTCGGCTTGCGACATTGTTGCTTGGCTACGGCAAGGCCAGTTTAGGGTATGACGTGGGTGAACAGTATTCTGTACATTGCTTTTTCCAAGGTTTATGCGTTAAGCGATTTCATCCCAAAAATCTCAGGTAGGATCGGACACACTATTCACTCCGTTGGTTTTATGAAGATTTCTTCAGGAATAACAAAATACTACGCAAAAAGGCCATAGTTATCTTCACGGGCAATCCCTTGTCCTCATTTATTACCTAAATACATAGTTATGTTACTAATCATTATACCTACGTAAACATCGAACCTATTTCACATTTTACTATATTTAAGAACATACGTACTGAATGAAATAAGTAGGTAAATACATGAATAAATAAATAAAACTAACTGCTATACTGTACTGTAGGCGCATTTGACTCTCTGATTCATCTATGAACAATAGTCTGAGTTATGAATGTATTGCGGTTAGAAAAAACAATAAATAAGTAAATATAAATAATCATATTTGCGCGCATAGCAAAGCTGCTCTCATGCACTTTGATAAAAACAAAATGGCCGATGTGTGCAACTTACTGATTTGGTATTTTTATATTGTTGTGTAAGTACAATGCATTGATAACAAATTATTTTCATTGTTAAATGAATCGTGTAAAACTTGCAAAGTTCGATAGCGGTTGGGTGATAAGTAGGTGCTGTTCTATAATGAAATTAAAATGTGATACCAATAGGACCATTTTTTTATAATATTGATAACAACGAAATAAAGTTTTCAGATACTGGCTGACCTATGATTGAAATTAAAATATCTGCAAGGTACTTGCTAAGCTATCAAATTAGATTACATTAGGTTTATTCAAGCGAGATCTAAGATTATATTTTGTAGCAAGCAATTCTTCTTTCCCTTTGACTTTGCACTTTTATTCATTAAATCTTATTTTTAATAAGTAGATACGCCTGTTTGTTTAATAATGCCTAAATAAATGTTTCGCACAAAGTAATTCTAAAATAATAAAGCGTGGGTAGTTCCACAATTTAGCCGGGAAGCTTGGACAAAGCCAACCTCGAAAGTTCGATTTTGTCAGTGTTAGTTCTGGGTGTCTAAAATTGCCGCTTTAGCAGAATCGTAATGTGAATCATGTTAAAAATTTAAAATTCTTAAAATGGACTTTATATTTATAGACATTATGTCCATTTTAAGAATTTGAAATTTTAACGTGATTCATACTAAGATTCTGCGTGGATTCTGATAAAGCGGCCATTTTAGACCCGCAGAACTCCAAATTGAGAGCAAAATTACTTACCTTATGGCATTGAGGTGCATTAATAGAGAATAGTCAAGGAAATCGCTACCTCGCTGAGAGTTTGTAGACGTGCTAAACATTGAGCATTGGATCTAGATGATTCCTTTTAATCTTCTGATGTACATGGTACTTTGACTGTCTACTTTATATCGTGTCTACCAGTCTTGCCAATCAGGGATTAAGCGTTATTTTGAGTAAATCCATATAATTAAATGTTTAGTGTTAATTCTGCAAAAGAGATCCAGGCTTGAATGCAGGTATGCTGATTATTTGGATTTTATTGAGCGGGAGAGCGTTGCGAGCCGGGAAAATCACTGGATCTTTGTCGGATTTAACACTAACACACTAATATTTTGTATAATAAAATTGTGGTTAGCTCCATCCGATGACTTAAAGCCGACTCTGACATAATGGTTGTTGTAATGTCTGAGTTCAAAGGGGCACAAGAGCGAGTGACGACGTTGGGGCGTTCTTCAGGCCATCGAACGTTCATAAAAGTGGCCAAGCGTTAGTAAAATCCTTTGTATTTTCGCTTACAATCCTCTTCAGGTATTTTTCACTTAGATTTGCATACATCAACATAAGTTGAGTTTTTTTTAAGACGCCGACTCATTGTCACGCTAGGCGTCATTTATACTTAATTCCACTTAATTTAACTGTGTGTATAATTAATTTGTTTATTTCACTTTTAGGCTAAAATTCACAGTAAATCAAGACTGATGAGGTCACTAACCTGGTCAGTCATAAATAAGATTTTCCTTATAATAAGTATGACTTATTGTAACAAAAGTAAAAGTTTTGCTTCTGGTTTTACGATTCCCCAATGGCCAATCGTTTACGTAATTCATCGAAAATGTTAGGTAAAACCAATATTTTGTTGATATTTCCCTGTTGTAATAGATTTTCATACTGGTTTTATTGATTGACTGCTGGGTAGAAACTCATCTCACGCATTTATTACTGTTGTCAAATAGAGGTGGACTTTTCTTTTGTGGGTCAACCACTGACAATGACAATTTACTACCACATAAAGATTGTGTGAGATCTTTATGGGGTTCAGGTTTCCGCACTTAGTCCTTGAATTGGACCATTGTGCGTGAGTAATGGTGGCCGATTACTCCAACCAACCCACCTCCCTCCAGAAGCAGATCAGACTTCCCGGTCTCCTCAGGGCATCCGCAAGGGATCTTGGTGTTCCAAGGGTCTCCTCACGAATCTTGGTAACGCCTGTTCACTCAAGGAGCACATGCGCCACCGTTTCCTCCGCCTCCATGCATGCTCTGCACAGGGGACTGTCAGTGATACCTTTTGTGGTTTTAAAGACCCATTCTGGAAGGAGCACAATGGTGCGAAGACTGACAGTTAATCTATTCTGCTATAACTTTATTAACTTTAAACCACCGAGTAACTGATAAATATGAGCTACATCATTATTTTTTAACATAAAAATAAAATAAAATAATTATGTACTAAACCCTGACCTTGATATTGATGTTATAGATAATAAGTATGAAATATTCCGCGTCACAGGACCAGGACGAAGTTACTAACTCCCCCACACCATGTGGTGTCTCGAACGTCTCCGCATTATCATAATAATAGTTATTGTGAGTTGTGTTTTGTCGATCGTACGATAACTCCGTGTCGGGTAACGGTTGCCACGAGTAAACTATTATTGTGCTTACTTGCTTAGTCCTATTTATGTTGTGTTGTCTACCTTGTTATTATTGCTGATAAGATTCAAGGGCGGTCTGGATGGAATGGTCCTACGTGCTACATCTTACTACAAGCATATGAATTCGATTCCGAGGTCTCTTAAAGTGTTATCGGGTTTTTTCAGTAGTGATGTTAACAATAGAGGCGTTTTTTTTTTTTTTTTTGGGGGGTGGGAAGTCATCAAATAACCCCCCTCCCGCTCTTGGGCAGAGTGAAAGGGAGTGTTAGACTTCTACTGACTAAAAACCACCCATGTTCCTTCTTAGCCTTATATGTCAAGGCTGCTGGATCTCTTATAACATTCCGCAGCCCCGACGGGCGTCGGCCCTTCCTTGTTGATGACATCTCTTTGAGGCGTGCGTGGAACACGAATGTCTCGGACGGCGAGCTAGCCCATCACTCACCTTCCACAGGCTCGCGTCTTCGGTGGCCGGAAGCCATCACGTGGCCCCCGACGCCCGGAGCGCCTCCCGCGGTGGCTGGGACGAGAGGTTCTCTCCCTCTCGCGTTCCGCCACCTCCTTCGCTAGCATCACTGCTTCGCAGCAGGAGGCGACTGCGTCCCATCCCTCCTCGCCCCGGACCATGGCTTGCACCAGGGCCGGATCAGTAGAGGCCTGCAGTCTGGATTTGGATTGATGGTAATAGTCTCGTCTCCTATTTTGTGCTTCTTATGATAACAGGCAAAATGAGGAAGTACAGTCACGAACAATAATATGTTTACACTCGGCTAAGCTAAAACGCGAATTTTTCGTCAAGTAAGGCTTGCAACTTTGCTCTACTTTATGATAATATGGGCTCCAAAATATTAGTTTCGTAACGAAATATTAAAATGAAATCAAGTCAGTTGGCGAAAATGCTTGTAAACGTTGCTTACATTAATACATATGGACGCTGCTGGGTAGTCAGCTCTGGCACTCATCGCATAGGAGAAAACCGTGATAATTTACTATGTATCAAGATCATAGGATAAGATCTGAAAATGATAAAGTTTTAGCTATTTTCCGGTTCCATGTTAGAGTTCGTTCAGGAGCTAGCAGCCTTGTTGTTTTATGGGTGTGGCGGTGAAATTAAGGGCTCAAGGGATTTTCGTTTTAAGGTCAGCCATGAAGACTATTCCCCAGGTGTGTACCAGGTTTACATACGGAACGTTTGCTACGATCCACTAGGGCTCTAACTATGTGTCTGTTTGTCAACATATACCATAACTATTTGGCGTAGTATTTTATTTATAGTAGTTTTTCTTTATTTGTTTCACTATGAGGTAAATTAAATCAGAATAGTTGAGAGCAGAGAAATGTTGGATTTCGTGACGAATGATATGAAAGAGAAAGGAGTTGATGATGCCATGACATCGCACAGACGCGAATGGAAGGAGGAAACGTGTCACCCTGACCCCAAATAGAATTTGACAAGTGCAGGAAGATGATGTTGATGAGTTGAGTGCAGACAAGAGTATTAGAAGCTAGCTATCTTGATTAGCGTTAACCTTTATTGCTACCAAATGACTGTCATCGAATAACAATCAAAACTTTTTTATGGTTAAAGTTTGATTGAGTTTTTGAAGACAATAATTGTAAAAACAGGTAATTTTTATTTTGTTCTAGTTTAACCTTGAATTGGAAAATCTGAAACATACTATCGAGACATTTTCAATGTAAGTTAGCGTTATAGGTTATTTATTTGTAATTTCTCTAATTATATAAAAAGAGACTTTAACCCCACACTGGGACTATAATGTCTACTGCCCACTTGAATCTACATAATTATTTTGACACTAAAAATGTCAGCTCTCCCAAAAGAAATGCAGAAGCCTAATCAATTAACAATACATTTTACTGTCCCGCTAATTGCATTAAAACAGACATTTCTCACGATAAAAACCTTTTTGTGTACCACCCCTTTCGACATCCATTTAGTTGATTGTATTTTTCGCCCTTTTTAATTTGATTATTAAGCAATCATAACCGCGGTCCCTCCGTCCCTCAGGACGGGAGGATCAAAGCGGAGGGGCCTTGCCTGGCAGGGCTAGGTATGCTAGATCATGTTTCTGAATTTTCCTCAATTAATATATGGATGTGGATGTGTGGTGTGTGTGTAATATGTGGATATGTGGATACATTTGAATATTTTCTTATGTTTCTTAAATTATACAATGTGCTATTTTTCGTTATCATTTTCTTACCCATAAATTTATTTGATGTCGGTACAGCATATGTTCTTCTTCCAATTTCTCTGTTGCTCTTCATCTCATCAAACACAGGAGATGTCTGATGAGATGACGCTTTCTTTTTTTGCTATACCATCCTTAACATAGTCCATTCATCGTTTATTCCATTTACTTAAATTTTGTTTCTCAAACCAGAATTAAAATATCTAGAAAGATAAAAACGACTATGTTTTTTCCCATATTTATACTGAATTGTGAGTGACAAATAAATAGACTGACACATTATCGGAGCGACTTTTTCTGCAACATTTTATTAGTGTCTCGAAATTCTTTTGGTCAATTATGTAATTACGACTTTCCTCAAAAGCGATTCTTCCCCAAAAATGCAAAAAAAATACCCCCAACCGATACATTGCCAACAGGACTAGCGTAGCAGAGGTGCGGGGGAGTGCAGAGGGGACATAGGTCGGTGTCGCGCGGCCCTCCGACATTCCCTCAGTGTTCGCGCTACAGCTCGCACGTCGAACGCAACGCTAAGTTAGCTGGCACGCGTCTATCGTAACTGTTTTACTCATAAATAAACGTTATCAATTGTTATCAGTGAAAGATGGTGCTTTCCGATTTCTTGACGGAGACCAGAAGGCGATGGCTTAAGGTGAGCTTTTGTTGTTTGTGTTATTGTTTTGTATTTGTGTAGTTTGCCGAAATAGTAATATATTTGTGTTTTTTACTGTTTTTTTTAATCTAACTACCAGATAAGTAGTGTTGTTGTAAGTATTAAGCTAGTTTCCATATGAATCAATTAAGAAAATTATAGTTTTTCAGTACTTCTTGGTACAAGTGAACAGTGTGTTATTAAATCGGCAGCCTATACCTAACTTAAGTTGTGATGTTACATAAATTATTTGCAAATGTGTTATTCTTATCAGACAGTTGGTGTTTACCCTCACTCCATGTAAAGATATTGTTTATACTACATATTATTACACTTTCACAATTTATAACGTGTGCCTACAAAGATAATATCTGAAAAACACTGTGGATGTCACATAGCTCTAGTACTGAGTCAGTTAGGAACGTTTTAGCTTCCTTGTTTGTAAACAATCTCTAACTTTAGCTTACAGTTCTCTTAAAAAGTGATATTCTCTAGAAGTGTCCATTTAACATAGGTACGAAGATTTAACAAACGCTAGATAGTTTGGCAGCAATGATTAAATTTTTACTAGAGGTATTTTTTTCCTATTAGATTCTTATTTAATCTTACTGAATGAATGAATGAATGGATGAATGATTTATTTGCGAGAATATAGGTTTTTTTACATAAGTTACTGTGACTAGAACGGTCTTCCTACACAAGAAGCCTACCAGTGTTTTTGAAACTATTCCTTGGATCCGCATTACTTATTATCAAATGACAACACAAATTGTCTAGCAACAAGTGAACAAACTGCTAGATTCATCACGAACATGTCGAATTTAGCACGAAACTAAGCAAACACTTGAAATGCCGCTCCTCTAAACAAACCGACGATATTTCGTCAACAGTGTCGATGGACACAATCTATGTACATAACCTAGGTACACTATACACTACTACGCTACGTACATAATGAGTTAGGTAAACAGTTCTCGTAAACAAGACCTAGGTAGGTATTTGACTCTTTTACTATAGTAGCCATTTGCCATGAATAGCTCTCGCTCTACAGTTTACTTTTGGACATCATTCTTCTTTTAAAGTCTCAATTAGGCAGCCAAGTTATCAGTATTATATATTACTTAAGCTTTTGAAGACTTCAGCTCATGATACAGTATCTTTCACTGCGTCATTTCATCCAGGTAAACTGTTAAGTAGTTTTTAACGCATACTTTAGATTACGGTCGATCAAGCTACGTCTCCAACTAGCTTAACCAGCGGCGGTATGGTGATCAGCTGATTGCACAACGCCATTACAGTATTCATAGTCCTTTATCTACCAAACATAAGGTCAAGTCTAAATTACACTATCATGACACAGCTATTATCAATCAAGCAATTAAATAAATTAAAAGGACAAGACGTGTAGACGCAAAAGCCATAACTCAATCCTTGTTAGGATTCGTTTCCATCTTGCCAAATTGGAGGATATGTTGTAACCCAAACATAGCGCCATATGTACTGCGGTACAATGATAATAATGTATGTAAATGATAACCAAACGAGCTGATAACGACACAGACGTGCCCCGACGACGACGTAGCGTAGGTAGAAACTGTCACGTTGGTACTACGGCGAACGGGCATTGTTGACTGATTGTTGTAATGATTCGGAGAAGATGCGCGGCTTGAGACTGTTTACCTTTTAATCTATTGGTAGATATTGCGGTGGAGTGTCAATTGATTTGGGGAGTTCTAACTACAGTGATCATCACGCCTGTAAGTCAAATGGAGAGCTGTAACTGTAGGCCACTCACATTTTGCCAAAGATGTTTAGGTGACGAGGGTATCTATTACGAAATGTTATTATGTTAGTAGTTCAATAGTTTAGGAAAAACTTTGAAAAAGGAACAATAGTAAAGCTATGAGTTAAGATGCTAACCAAAACAATGTTTTTAATAAACTAACTAACTAAATTATTTAACATTTAATTTATGTTTCTTACGTCCCAATTGGCACACTCAAATTACAAATTAAAACCACTATATCCCGAACTAGTTTTCTACAATTTCTACAAACATCAATTTTGCATCGGCGTGGCGACGGCAGCGAACTGTACGAGACCTAAGACGTCTCATATCGTGCAAAATGATCTGTTTTAACAAGTTCTTAGTGGAATTTGTTGAACAAACAAAGAAAATCTTCACTTTAAGTTATCTGAGATCTTTGGATTTCTTCTGATACCGCTGTAAAAAGATTTATTCAAAGCACTAGACTAGGGTAGACTGACCAGTAATTTCTTGTTTTTTGTGGTTTGAAATTTGATAAAGTTGACGCTTCATCTGATATTATTTTATTGATAAATTGTTTAAATTGCTTGGTAACAAACCATACTCGAAGATCTTCACACTCAAAAGAACTTAGTGATTCTCATAATAAAATTTGACTTACAAACAATGATATCTCCGTTACTTTCTCTTCTGCGAATTAGACAACTGTTGGACATTCCCAGAAAACATTCTAGTAGCCCAGATGTTACCTAAGTGGTCGAGCAGTCTCCTAGTTACTCATGAGAGCCTAGTACATCAAAGTTCAAAGTTGAGTTGGCAACCTGATTAAATACCATTTGCTACTTATCTAGACATAATTTATGCTCACTATCTGTTAAATAAATGTGTAAATTATTTAATTATATGTCGGCAATGTTAACGTACTTTATGCAAACAATAATGTTGATAATAAATTATTTGAAACGTTCGTTTGTTTCGTCCGACATGATTGTTATGGGAGTGTGCCAAATGTCAAGTCTTTAAGGTTAAGCGTTTGTTTTGTTTCGGAATGATAATGGTAATAACGTGTGAAGATGGATGTTAATGGATTATGGGTAAAATGTCTTGTTCTTTACTAGGTATGTTGGTGAAACTTGACATCGTTGTTGAAATGTAGCTAACGTAAAGTGAAATGAAAGCTTTCTGTATTTGCGTTAAGCGTTTGCCCTCCGACCTTTACCTACGGTAAGAACCTTTCATAATATGGCTTCGTCGCATAACTTTCTATGGCATTTCCCCCGACTACGCTTTTAAGTGCTGTTAAAAATTGATCGAAACTCTATAAATGTGTAAGCTGCGTATAATTTTACGGGAACAATTTACAATTACCGAGTTTAAGGGTTTTAATTATTTACCTTGTTTAAAACTTTTTAGGTAAAACGTATACCTGGATGAATTTAAATTGTTCTCTAAGATAATTATATAACCCGTCGGGGCTGCGGGTTGTTCACAAGTTACCGCGGCCTCGACATATGTATAGGGCTAAGGAGGAACATGGGTGGTTTTTAGTCAGTAGAAGTCTGACACTCCCTTTCGCTCTGCCCAAGAGCGGGAGGGGTTATTTGATAATTTTCCACCCGCCAAAAAAAAAAGATAATTATAGAGATGATAAATACCAGTATGTGTATATCAGGATGTAGGTACATAATGATCACGTCAATGTTCCAAATTACGCGTTTCAAACACAAGGTTAATTAAGAATATTTCACGTTCCCTTAATCAAATAACGTTTTCCGAAAACTTTTCTCCACCACGACGAATTTCTGGGAAGTAAGTAATTTTACATAGGTATTCTTCAGAACTTACGGCGAAGAAAGCCAGAGCCTTTGATGGTTTAAGTCATTCATGTTTAATAAACTAATTTAAAAAACGAATAGCTTTACTTTTATAAAGAAAAATAAGAAATAACCTTTTAGTTTTCTGCTTTGTGTAGGTACTTTATCCTCATGAAATATTTAGATTTTGATATTGAAGAATGTACTTATATTTAGAAAGGTATCGTACAGTAACCGAGTTACTCGTGCCTCTTCAAGAACCATTACTTATTGTAAAAATAAGCGCGCCCTAATTTTTAATGTTGATTGGCCTGTTGGTCTAGTGGTTAGTGACCCTAACTGCTATGTCGGAGGTCGTGGGTTTGATTCCCACCCAGGACAAATGTTTCTGTGATGAGCACGACCATTTGTTCTGTGTCTGGGTGTAATTTATCTATAATATGTATGTATTTAGAAATATATAAGTATGTTTATCAGTTGTCTAGTACCCATAGCACAAGCTCTGCTTAGCTTGGGACTAGATGGCGTTGTGTGATAGTTGTGGAATATTATTATTATAATGTCGTGAATTAAATGTAATTTCAAATTGTTTAATGAAATGAAAGAAAATTATCTCAAAATAGAACATTTTCGTTAAACATTGCCTAATGGACTGAATCCTAAATAAATATCTTCTCGAGGCTCTCAAAAATGATATAGGTACTTCAACAATTTCTTGGCAGCTTATAATGTGTTTACCTTTAAGTATTTGTTCAATTTAAATTTCTAAAGGATCTTATCGATAGAATAGATTATTTTCACATCTAATAGATTGTTTCATTCTGGGCTGTGAGGACCAGATTTGTATTTGTTGTTTCTGTACTAAATTATTATTGGAATTCGAAATTAATACATTTTATTTGTACAAGTAAAGGGCATTAACCTTAAACCATGAAATGGTTTTATTCATTTAAGTAGTTCATCTTTTTTGGCGATTAAACAATCTCGTCTCGATTTAGGATATTGAACTTTGCAAAAAGCTGTAAATAGGTACGTTATCTTTGTAAGGATGAATAATAATTCAATTTCTATCTTGGTCACATATTACACAATTTAATTAACAAATCATTTTGATAGTCTGATTTGCTTTACTTTGCGTAGCTTTACTTTTATATAACTTAAAGCGAAGACTCGCAAAATTGTTACCACGAAAAAAAGCATATTTTCCTAACTTCGGGAGTTTGTTCGAGTAAGTAGGTATTCGCTAAACATTAATTAATGAACAATGAAATCGTTACACAATGATGGTTTATAAGTCTTCCGAACTTCGTCCTTGGTATGCGGTTGTTACTGAACCTCCAAGTTTTTGTTGCCTACCACGTGATAAAAGTGCTAGAACATTGGTGGCCCAGTGGTGAGGTCTCGTGTTGCGTGTTGTTGGTCGTAGGTTCTAATTCAGGGGCGTTCATCATCATCATCTTTGGTCGTAGCGGCCTTGTTCCATCCACTGCTAAGTTGAGACCTCCTTCCTTTTTGTCAACTAGGTATAGCCTGCGTTATTTTGAACGCCATCCACCCATCTGGTTATTGGTCTGTTGACACTTTTGGTAACTATTTAGTGTGACTGTGTATACGTTAGTAGATAACGGCACTTCCTCACACAGAGGGGTCCTGTGGCATATTATGGAGGTGTGTTTGGCGACATCATAGACTTATACTGTCAATGACTCAGGAGGTCTCAGTGGGAAGCTCCTCTGTGACTAAATGTGCATTTTCTGGTAAATTTTGCAACGTCAATCAATACATTGTTTTGCACTTAGAGGACAACTACGCAAGTATATTTCCTTGTCAGCGAATAAGGAAAATTAGTCAACGCGTGTCGGTGATGTTATGCTATGGTAATTACATTATAAATACCTGACGTAGGTATATGACGCGTATGTCATTACTAGATTTCTACGAATTTATTAATAGACACTATTTAAAGGATGATTATATATATGGAGATTTTTAAGGGCGTGTGGGGGTTTTCTGTCATACAATTTCATTCATGTCGGGGATCTGTGGTTTGCGTGTTATATAGAAAGGAAAACTGTCATAGTATTAAATACTATTGTTAAAGTGTCCATATTTCACCGCATGACACACTACTGGAAAAACAACAACATAAGAAATGAATGAAATCAACCATGGATAGGTAGCTTGCTTGGGTTATTAAAACAACATCATTTGACTTAAAAGTATTTACTCATAATTATTACGAGCTACGTCTAAGGCCGCGTAAAGATTTTTGTTTTGATTAAAACATTTTGTATCCTGCTCCTATCACATTTAGAAATATCGTAGCTTTCATAAATAAAACTGTTTTCAATCGGGTAACTAGTTTCGACGAATAATAAGGACCAAACTCTGTTTTTTACCCGACTGCAAGGAGGGTTATGTTTTGCGCGACTATCTTTGTTTGTAATATGATTTTTAAAGTTATTGTGCATACTTAGGACCTTTTAACACTCATACGTCTACAATCGTTAAAAAAACGGCTTCTATTTTACCCCGCAGTCGTGCATAGTCGTATATCACAAACGACAGTATGCAAATGTAAGTGTAGTAACAGACAGGTGCGCGTGCGCCGCCCCCTCATTCCCACGCCTGCGCACTGGCACACGTGGTCCACATCATGGGAATAGTTCTACTACGCGATAGTATTACTGTTTTATAAACAGTATAACAGAATTAAGGGCTGGTTAATGTGGTTAGCGCTTGACTTTCCCCCTGCAATTTTTTAGGGTAGATTGTGTGGGGAAAAAATTGAGAGCGTGTTGATCGCGTGTTTTGGATCGAATAGTAATTATGAGTGACTCTGTAAGATCATTTCTTAGATTTTTGATTAGATGTAAAAACGTGGTGCGTCAAACCTAATTAACTTGGGCTAAATGCAGCAAGATGTTGATAAAAACGAGTAGTTTACCTAATAAATATGTAGAGTGAGCTGTAATACATAAACTAGTAACAGCTTTTTAGTTAATAGCTTGTCAGATATATTGAAAAAGCTTTTGGCATTTTTTACACCTGTACTTTTAATTTAACCAAAATTCATTTAGCCGTAACATACACTGCCACCACAATATGCAAATAAGTGTAGTTCGCCAGTACTGGCGATGAGATGGTGGGGCAGGTGCGCCCGCGCACCCCCAGTTCCCACGCGCGCAGTTAGCGCGGCGCAAGCAGTCATTTCGCACATATGCGTCACACGATATAACCGACTTATTGAATTATTGCTTTACACTTTCACTTGAGAATTGACTTTTGTTTTTGCAGTTTTAATGACGCAGTTGAATGATATAATATTTCATCGTCATTAAAGCGATTTACGACGCGGTGTCGAGTCGCGCCACCCGAGCAAAACGAGGCGATTTTGTCGATAAATGCTTCAATCAACTTTGATAATTTTGGAGTGCTTCGGCAAAGCAGTCTTTGCAACAATCCATGTAATAATAATTCGTCTACACTAGATCAAATATAATCACATTCGTATGCAGGTTTCATTATTAAAAGATGTCACAGTGCGCTATATTTTACTTAAAAGCATACAAATAATATTAAATTCAAACATTTCAAAATAACAGACCATAATTAAAGATAAAAGAACGTTATTACTTTAATTTGATTTTCTTATTTTCTTTAAAGCCTCCCCATGGCTTTCCAAGTTATGTTATGTTACTCTAGTACTTATATACATTTTATAACTTTGTCAAAATAATAACCTTGTCGATAGATTAGCAAACCACTTAACAAAACTGAATCCCTCTGAACGCGTTCCTTATAAGCTGACATTAGATTTGAGGGCGGTAAGTAGCTTCTCTATAATATTATTTGGATAGAGAGCTTTTAGGAGCCAAGAGTGAGACACTTACGGCTTTTACCTGTAGTATAAGTAATACCGGGTAGAAGGAACATCTTACCTCAAACTTTTACCAAGGATCAGTATTTATGGTTCTGTTAAATCTGCTCTTTCATACAGAAGCGCTCGTGTGCTCCTAAGAAAGAAAGAAAGAAAGAAAGAAAAGTTAAAAAATGTTTTATCGGTCTCGCACAGGACAACACAAATTGATACAAAAACAATAAGCCAAAAAAAAATAAAAAACAGTAAACATAAGTAAACCTTAAAAATAAAAAATAAATCCTGTACGAGGACAAAAGGTGACTATCTCAGCATGGTGCTGTAACATTTATGACAAATACACTTAAACCTTGTATGGTGTGAATAAACCATGCCATCGCCTATAAATATCTCCACTACACACCTAACAGGTCACTCAACTTAACCAGGAATATACAAAATATGCTCTCAAGTTTCTATGTAGGCGTGCACTTACGTTGGAAACTATGTGTCATATACCATTAATAATATAATGCATGGAAATTGCCTCACTTCTCCATTAAACTATATCTACGAGATGTTTCGCCATCGCGTGTAAAGCACTCCGTTTCAACAAGTTTCCTATCTCTAGTGATACTATGAAAGTTGATAACAATATATGCGATAATCACGTGCATTGTGTTTGCAAAGGTTATAAAGTTCAGGGTTACATTCAAATAGAAAGGTCTATTTGAATGTAGAAAGGTAGACTCCGGGCCGTGAATGATCTAAGTATGACACAACATTTACTCGGTGAATTCTGTGCATAATTCAAGATCGATCAATAAAAAGAAACATTTCATATATTTTGACTATGCAAGCCGTTTTTGTATGAAACCACCGTGTATCTAATCCTACTATACCCCACAAGGTTTGCAAATGAATATCCGACGGTGCTTTCTTTGCAAATTAATGCAAATATTTGCGAACCACACGAACAGCGGTAGCTGATAGTCCAGATTTTAATTAAGGCCAAGGTGACTGTGTTATCATAACACAACATCTCTTTTATAGAAGGACGCTGTTTTCGGGTAAAGAAATTAGATGAAGAGGTAATTTGGTCAAATGTGGGTGTATTTGTAGTTACATTTCTGACTTACCCTATGGGGAAAACGCGTGATGTGTTTGATTACTTAGTTATTGTACATGGTTACGATCGAGAAATTAGTTGGGATAATTCTAGGGTTCCAAAATCAAAATATTTTATGTGTGCATATACCTACATGGGCACTTGTAAAACGTCGACAAAAAGGTGCATGGTTCGGGTTGTTCGTTTACTATGGAGAACAACCAGCAACAAAATCCATGGTTTATATTTTTCTAAAATGGTTTGGTTTTACAATCCTACTTCCTACTAATATTATAAATGTGAAAGTTTGTGAGAATGGATGTGTGGATGTTTGTTACTCTTTCACGCATAAACGGCTGGACCGATTTGGTTGAAATTTGGTATGTAGATAGGTTATACCCTGGATTAACACATAGGATAGTTTTTATCCCGATTTTATCTTCCCTTGGGATAATTTACGAGTTGTAGCGGGTGAAGCCGCTGGCAACAGCTAGTATTTCTATATTACAGCATTTGTACTTAGATATGGGGAACGGGGGGATCAATAGGAAACAAGACACCGTTCACTCATTAGTGGTACATAATTACTATTACCGATAATTGTATTTACCTATGTCGTTATGATAACGATCGTAGCACCATTAATGCAAAATGTTTTACTAATCGTGTTACAAAGGATAAAATCTTTTGTGAATGAGACTTAAGTGTAATTTACCTTGTTGACATTATTACGACGTGGCCGAATGAATACTTCCACTTTATTCGATTATTTATCAATAAATACATCAAAACGACACGGTTGGCGCAGTGGCTCAGGCAATGGACTGCTGCGCTGCGTGTCGCGGGTTCGATCCCCGCACGGAACAAATATTTGTATGGCCTACAGATAGTTGTGCCGGGTCTGGGTATTTGTATATGTGAGTTTAAATGTTTGTGAACGCACCCACGATACAGGAGAAATTCCTAGTGTGGGGCAACGTTTTTATATAAAAAAAAAAAAAAACAATCACTACAGTAAACTATGGTCTGTGATTCGTCACCATTGACATCAATGTCGGTTTCAATTTACCCCGATATTTAAACAAACAAGGTGTGTCATTTAGTAAATTAAACCGGAAAATTATAGGTCATAAACTTCATTCATTTCTTATTACTGCAAAAACCCTACTATTAAATGAATAGAGTAGTTAACAAAAAATATCTAATTAGTCCGTCAGATAGATTTCCAAAAAATATTGGACACGTATTTTTTCTTTTTTCGTCACCACGTAAACAAACAATGAAGACGATACAATGCTTTGAAACCTCGTGTGACGTCATATTCTAAGACATTCGTATTGCATTTTTACCGGTCAGTGACGTCACAAACCCTCACTCAAATACTTTCGTAAATTTTTATTGATTTGATAAAACAAAAAACATGTATTCAATATTTTTCGATAATCTTACAGACGGACTAATTATTTATTTTTTATATATTTTTTTTTTATTGGCAACATTAGTAGATAAATTTGATTTTCTTGAAATTAAGTCAAATCAATTTATCATTTATTCGAATCATTAGGCCTCATCTAGTTTTAAAAGACAGACATGTATAAGTGTCTGTAAAATACTATTTGCAAAACAAACATAATTTATCATTTTAACAAGACTCGTGAAAACTAGTTTAAATTAAATAAAGTAAAGCGTATTTACGTTTCCATCTGGTATGATTGTAAAGATGTGATAAAGCATATCAATTCTAAATGTCATAATCTACAAGAAAAAAGAAACATTCCACAGCCTTCTTTATCTTACTAATTATCTCAGTGCTTCGAAAACAACGGTTTTGGAAAACAGACATTTCTTAGAACTAATAAATTCGAAGACAACCATAAATTCGCACCGGGTCGTCGTGATGGATAGGTAGTCGACTTTTTCTCTTTGGGAACTGCATAGGCTGATGGATGAGGCTTATCACCTTCAATTTCTCGAAACGCTGAGCATAATTTCCATAGCTATAAGAGCGTTTCCTATATCTCAGTTCCCTTATCGTGAGTAAATATTAGAGCAGCCATCTCTCTTAGTGATAGCCGATTGGCCTAATTTGACTATCTGTAACGAGCATTAAATAATTTATTAATGATCGCACTACATTCCAGGCTATCTGACGATTACTGATTTCTGACCTGGTCTAGAAATATTAATAGAAATATTATGTCAGTAATATGAAAAAGCAATAATCGTACCTACATGCCAGTCAACAGCTGAATACCACACCTTGAACCAAAAAACATTTTTAACGGTTATTATCGAGATGAGATTCGGATTAGATTTTGGAAGCTTTTAAGTACCTGCGGGTTTGTCTTCAGATCGGTGCAATTAAAAATCGTAATTAATTACATCTATAAATTGCTGCCTTATAAAATCTCACCGGTTGAGGAAAAGGTGGTTTACCCTCAAGTTTTAGTCCTAAAACCAATAAAGTAACCTCTTTAACTTTCATCTTTTTTACCAATTAAAAATCTATAAAGTAACAAGCACCTTCAAAGACCGATTCCAGTAAGTTAGGATCAAAGGACCATTTTTTTTTTCAAAATCAAATCGTTTTTTTTTAATTTTCTTTTATCAAATTCGGATCTAAGCAACCATTCAGCTAAACGTACAAAAAGATCCTGTATAGCAATTATTAGGAACACGTGTTGACAGCCATTGTCATATCGCACGCGAATCCACCCCCCGTGGTTGTACTGCGTAATACACTGACATTACCTAATATACGCGTCAATACTTACGCGGAATGTTATCAGTCGTGGCCAGTGATGCCCAATTATTGGATGGTATTATCTATTTCGTATATAGCGATGTTAGATAATAACTTTGAGTATAGTTTAGGTATTAGATAAAGATCTTCAGGATCGATTTTTAACAATTAAAAAAAAAAAAAAGAAGAAAAAAAAAATTGCTGTTAAAAATTGCTGTTAATTTTGTATTCCTGACCTGCACCCCATTATAAACCAGTTACAATCATATTCCGTAGAATTATCAAAAATTAAAGTTATTGCGATCGTGTGTTATGCAATTACTCCGTGGATAGTTCCATTTAGAATAACTATAATATTTCAATTCTCAGATATTCTAAGCCAATTTATTTTTCATTAATCGTATTGTGCTTTTACAAAACTTCAAAAGCTCTGCCTAGGGACGGAGGGTCTCGTCATGTTTGAGTTACTTTGCTTACTAATTGGGGTTAAAACGACCGTGTAGTCATTAGCATAACGTGACAGTTAGATCTGCCTAGGGAGTAGGTAGGAGTATTGAAGGTCATGCCAATAACCTTAGTTACTGGCCAGACATATGCCCTGTTTTAATAGTTTCACTAAAAGGGATCCTTTTAGTTGCTATTTTAATTTTGAAAGGACCTGACCTTTAAAGAGCTCTGTTTTCCTTGAAAGGATGAAAGGCGTTCTTGAAACTCTGAAATATTGGTTTAGGTACTTACCTTGGAAAAACTGAGTTGGCAAGTACTGTTAGCAAGTAACGGTCAGTAATACGCAATAAAGGTCAAATAAGCAAACTCTATCAACTTTTTGTGGTGAAAACTTCCATTTCGTTTACAAATACGAGTAGAAGTACCTTTGTTCGCCTCGTTGAATCATTTCCTATAATCCCCAAAGGGTTCACTCAGAGATGTATCCATTAGTACACCCATATTGCACCAGTGACCAGTTCACAGTTTTAAGGTAAACATCGCCTGTTAGAAAGCTCAATAACAGCATATCGACTCAACTATAAATCACTAGACTGCTCTAATCTGAGCGCTATCACACACAGCTCTTATACTCATTAAGAAAAGCCGATTATTATACAACATAATAACTGTAAGAACGCCAAATAAAATGAATGTTATTACGATAAATCTTGGTCACACATAAAGAACAGTTCAATGTTGTTCAGTTTCTGATTCGCATTGTGTAAAATCGTAGCCTTTAGCCAAAGTACATACCGAATCAGTCAAAAAAACAAAAAAAATGCCCAGCCTAGGGAGTGTCAGTCGCACTTATTGTTTAACTAGCTGTTGCCAGCGGCTTCACCCGCTACAGAAATATAAAATCGGGATAAAAAGTATCCTCCTATCCTATCTGTGTACCAAATTTCATCCAAATCCGTGCAGTAGTTTTTGCGTGAAGAAGTAACAAACATACACACTCACACACTCACAAACTTTCGCCTCTATAATATTAGTGTGATATACATCTAGACTCCACTGGGAGTTATGAGACCTAGTCTGACACAAGGCAAAGATAGCCCATGTAATCCATTCTGCTTCGAAGATGACAGTGTCATCACCATCCTAGCTAGGTAGGTATGTCGGGGTAGGAGGTAACAGAATACTAATATTTCACATGTAGCGACTTGAAATGAATTCCACAAATCAGATACTGGGTAATACGATACCATATAACCCTGAAAATTTCACAATGTGTTACTCAAAGTTGACCCCGACATAGTAAATGCTAATAAAATGATCCTTGTGTCGATATTTTTAGTCACAAGGACATAATTTGAAGTGGTAACTAATACGCGATAAGTTTATGATAAGTCGATAATATTAAATGTCGGTGTTGTGTCATGTTGCCGCGTTTGGTCGGTAATGGCGGAAATATTTAAGTGCGATTATGTGCTTAGGTTGTCTTTGAACGGTTTTGGGTGTCGTAAAACTTATGAGTTATTTTGATCACGTGTTTCAAGGATAGGGAATAAATTATTAATTTAACTGTACCTAATCATAACATATTATATTCAAGGGGCGGTACCTAATAGAGGGCGAGTCTACTGCTAATAATTTGATTGACACAATACGTACCTATTTAATAAGTGTACGTGACGTACCGGTCTGTGCGTATTGATACAAGTGTACACCAAAGTTTTGCTATTGAAATAGGACATATCCTAAGCCAACATTACATATCCTTCCTTTGAATTGATCATTCCTACAATAATGTCAATGAATACTTAATTAACCCCTTACTCTCTTTGCAGGCCTTCAAACTGTTCAAGCGGAACAAGAGCCGCAAAAACACACGGAACCGGATCTCGCCGGAGCTGTCCCGCTCGCCGTCCTACAGCGGTACGGTCGACGCACGCTCCGACATCGACATACAACGCTTCTGCGCCTGTCGGGCCTCCCTCCCCCCTCTACCCATCAACGAAACATTCGAAAACACTTCTTACTACAGCAGCTATAACAGTTATAATAGCTCGAGGATTGACAGCTTGGAGTCTTATGGCACCAATGAGTCCAACAGCGGCAGTAACCGATCAGACTCTGCCTATGACTCTGCCAGGTCTAGCCCTGAGCACGCCAGGGTCTGCTATGCTACCGTCACGTACTTCAACGTCAATGACAGCGAAGACAGCAGCAGCATCCGAACTGAGTACACCCTCCTGGATGACGCTGAAGCTGACCGCATGGCTGATCTTGACGAGATGGAACACATGGATGAAGATGAAAGAACACAGAACCTGATCAACGAGAGCATTGAACTTGTTAGCACGTTATGAACTGCATGCGAAAGACTTTGTTTGAGTTCGTAGTTTTACTTTAAGTTAGGGCAGCGTTTTATTCCGAATTAGGAAGCGTGTGTGATATACGGTGCGTGGTCGACGAGGTGTGATGAAATTATTCAGTTATTATGATAGCGAGGACTATGAATGAGTAATATAATCGTAACTAGTAAATTTTCCAAGTGTACACTATGTATTTATAATGTTTAATAATCTGGCAACTGTAATCTATCCGGTAGAGTTTAAGGTTTCATCATAAGTACTTTTTTGTGAGTTTAAGAAGAATAAAACAGAAACTCAATCAACGCTCTTCTCAACAGATATTCTTTGCTATGTTTAAAATCGCTAACGTTCAGAAATAATTGACCAATCAGCTTTCACTAAAAGCCTCTATTGTCCAATCGTAGAGAAGCTGCACTTTGCTTTGTGAAGATTTTATTGAAACAATTTCTTCAGTCGATATTGCTCCCTGACCCGTCGCCACATGATATTGGAAACTGGAAAATATATCTTCGTATTGAGCTTTGAAGTCTTTTAGATTTCTTGTTGACCTATATATTTTTGAAATGATGTGCTTAGACTACTTTTATTGAAATACATCATTTACCTTTAGTCGAAAGAGAACTTCGTGAAAGGAAATAAATTTGTAGGTACTTGGTTATCAAGTCTGTTTGAGTATCGTAAATCGCTTTATTACTCAAGTTCTTGTACTAATAACTAGCTTATCAACAACGCCACTCTTGTGGTAATTTCCGTTGATCCTCGAATTAACATCAACAAGACAAAATAAAAGTTTTAATTGAAGTGGCTGAAGTTATTACCTTGTCCCAAGTTTCTCTGATTTAGTTGCGTCGGGTTTTCAATTAATTTTGAATTTACGTGGTACCAGAGTTTGTAATATTAATATAGTGAAATTAAATGGGAGGAAACCACAAGAACGCTGTAAATTCAGGTTGATTTAATTTTTTTTTATAAAATATGAAATATTTTAAACGATAAATTAATGAAATACTCAGCCACGTTAACATAGGTACTGGTTTTGTAAATAGTCCAGATATGACGAAATATATATTTACCCGAGTTAGTGAAACTATATTGTTTACTGTCAATATGTATTGCGATATCGAACAAACTGATTATGTTGACTTTGGTCGTGTTTATTTGTAGTTTTCATGTATTCAAACTATGAAATTAAAATTTTAGTCTTTATTATTGATTTTGAAGTCTTTTAGAGACATTTTACCTTTTTTAATCTATGTTTTAAAGGTCATTTAGTAATGAAATAACGTTCAAGCCTTTGCAAGCATTGACCTTCTATGGACGTAAGCCTGTCCCAGGAGATGGAAAGCGGATTGAACGCTACTAAATGGATGTCGAGCAATCCGCTTAAAGTAATAATTATTAAAGTCAATTCTGTTGAAAAGGTAGCTTGTCGAATTTAGTTTATGAAGTTCGTGTTTCCAAATCTGTACTTGATTTCGAATATTTTGCGATGTGTATTTAGAGTTATAATCACTCGCTGGTCGAGTGATTGTTAATTTAAGTAATTTGATGTAATTCTAAACTATACTGTGTTTAATGAAAATGTCGCGAATGTATTGTCATCTGAGTCTTTTTTAATACATAAGAGAGTAGTTTTACAGTTGAATGCATGTCGTTGGGAACACATTGACATTGAGCTGGCCTAACGTAGAACAGATTTTCCATAGAATAAGAGGCCAGCTTATACTGGTTTCCTTGCCAACGACGTGCGGTTAACTGTACCTTTCCACAGTTAGTCTCCTTCAAGTGTTTACCAAAGTTAATGTGATACTATAAGATTATGTAAGTAAGTTTAGGATATTAAAATTATTTAGTAATAATTATGTCAGTTGATCTCATGTATATTTTAATGTTCGTTTGCGTCAGAGGCTGCTTTACTATGCAGAGTAGTGATTAAGATCAGAGACAGGCATGTTTTGACGAACTGCCGTGACGCACAGAGTAATGGATTGTATGTTAACAGATACATTTCGTAATTATAAATAAAATAAATTAAGTTTTTTAATTCAGGCATTTTTTATTCACACCTTTAAATTAATGTGTTGGAGATAATTGCAGTAATAATGGGTTTTAACAATTCTTCATTTGCATAACACACGTGCTAAACATTTTTCAGAAGTAATTATTAAGTTCCATTAAATAGGCCGCCAACAAAAAATAACTATGTAGTTACGTAGTTACCTAATAAAACGAAAAAAGTAGGAAGAACTGACCACAGAAGTCTAGCTGGTTGCTAGGGATTTGGTTGGGTGGTATCATCACGCCTGTAATCCCTGGGTTAGGCAGACGTGTACACCTAATAGTACTTCGCGGTTGCTACCGAGAAATTACTGATGAAAAAACCCTATAACACTTTTCCCGTACCGGGAATGAAACCCCGGACTCAACAGTCACGCTTGCTTCCACTAGACTAACGAGGCTGTCAAGAACTAAACCCCAGTAAAAGAGAATCTACCTGTAGTCATCACTAGCGCTACCAGTTTATTGACCTCACGTGACGTGGTTGCCACTTGCCACTGACCCGTCCTCAATACTGGACGGAGCTGCCATCCTGGACTGTTCCACATTTCACCAGCAGTCAGCAGGTAACCTACATCGGGTACCGGGATGCTGGGGATCATAGCTTTGTTCTATCTAGGTCGAGTTTAATTCAATCAGGATCAGAAATGTAGGTGAGAGCTATCTGGGGGTCTAAAATGTCCACTTTAGCAGATCACAATATGAATTGCGTTAAAAAGCGTAAAACGGCTCTTTCATAATAGTAACTGCGTCTGTGTCCATTTTAGACCCCCAGGGAAGAATTGAGTGTGATTTCTGAGAAACTTTACCTTACGGGATCAGATCTCTAGGATTGTCTCATTCTGATTTTTTTATAAACAGTTAACAGGCAGAAAATGAGCAATACGTAAATGTCTATATTAACGGCCTGTGGTCCACATATACATGGGTTGAAATAACTGGGAGCCATTGGGCAAGCTCCATGCCCAACGGGGGGATCAACATCATCAGCCTACAATGAGCACTACTGGACATAGGCCTCCTCAATAGCGATGTTTACTGACTAAAAAAAATATGATTCTAATTAGTCCGTCTGTTAGATTATCGAAAAATATTGAATAAGTATTTCTTGTTTCATCAAATCAACTAAAATCGACGAAGATAAAACGCGTCGAATATTTCAGTAGGGCTTGTGACGTCACTGACCAAAATGTCATACTAATGTCTAAGAATGTGACGTCACACGAGTTTTCAAAGCACTGTATCATCTTCATAGTTGCGACTGCTCTCTCTTACAGGAAGACTTAGACTCGTTTACTGCATACTGTACACGCAATAAACTTCAACTTAGTGTATCCAAGTGTCATGTCATTAGTTTTACTAAAAATAAAAATATCCTATTATATCCCTACACCTTAAAAAACGAAAACCTAAAAAGAGAAACTCTGGTCCGTGATCTTGGAATTCTGTTGGACGATAAACTCCATTTAGATTCTCATATTAACAAAATTGTTAATAATGCCTTTCGTATGTTTGGTTTTATCATGAGAACGGCTACAGTGTTTACCCGGTCCTCTACTTATCTGTATTTGTATCAATCGTTAGTTCGCTCTCAGCTAGAGTATGCTGTTTCCGTATGGAGTCCCCACTATGGTAAATATTCCGATATGCTTGAAAGAGTACAGAGAAAATTCTTAAAAGCCATGCACTTTCGTTGCCATCGTACTTATGCATCCTACAATTACCTATTGCAGAGGTATAACCTGCAAACTTTAAAGTCTAGACGAATAATGTTGGAAACAAAATTCTTGTTTGATCTTTGTAACACTTATGACTGCATTGATATTCGAAACAAAATCAGCTATGTGGTACCTAGGACAACGATATGCCGTGGGGTGCGCGCAAGACCTTTATTTGCAGTAAGTTCCTGTCGCACAAACGCGGGCTTGCGAGCACCCCTACGCCGCCTGACCAATCAATACAATGAGATATTTGAAGACGTCGACTTCTTCTTCGTCTCCTCTCAAAGATTCAGGACTCTTATCAACAAAATAATTTTAGAATTAGAATATAATAGTTAGTTTAGTTAGTTTAATATTTGATATTTTTTTCTTATTGTTTATTTTTAACTACTTTTCTGTTTTATAAGCTCAGAATAGCGCACTGCATGTTAGATTTAACTTTTAATATGCTGTGGAAAATGTCGTAGGTTATACATTTATAAGCCTTATGTATTTACAACTTAGTGTAAGATTTTAATGTATAACTGTTTATTTTCCCGAATAAATAAAATAAAATAAAAATAGTTTGTTTACGTTGAAAAAAGAAAAAAATATGAGTCCAATATTTTTTGGAAATCTATCTGACGGACTAATTAGATTTCTTTTTTGTTAACTACTCTATTGCACGCCACTCACTCGATTCTCAGTCATACTCACCCAGTAGCACACTACCTGTGGATACCAGCCACATTTATCGTAACCAACACATGCAACAAGTTTGTGAGATATAAAGCGAGATGAGATGTTTTATCCATAAAATATATAAACTCTAAAGTTTTCAATATGTACCGAACAATAGTTATTCTATTTATCTATCAGTATTAAATATATGTAATTATTAAATTATTAAATTACCTTCTTCTACTTGTTAATTCTACTACTCAAATGTTTTAGCTGTTTTCTTAAAATAAATAAAATAAAATAAATCAATTACAAGTTTTAAGTAGTCATGAAGATCTGAAACAAAACTGATATAGCACTGATTTGAAAATTAATTTTCATACAAAGACACAATTGCTGGCGCTTCAAAAACACTTACAAAAGTTGACCTGCGACCCGTTTTGTGTCAAACAAACTTAGCAAAACAATTCACATTATTCTACACCAGTCATTGAATAGCAGAACAATTAGTACAAAATCTAGTTTCGCAGCAATTCTAACACCAATTATGAATAGTCGCGACCCGCCACAATGGCGCGGCCGGTAGGGGGCGCCACGGAGCACAATGGGCCCAACGTGCCGCTAATAGGGTCAACAAACAGGTTCGGAGCTGTACTAATGGACGGACACACAGGAAATACTGCTACATTTGCGATTGGTAAATAATTAAGAGTATGTTTTGTTTAGTAGTGGAAAAGTATGATGTAAATGCAGTGTAATAACTGCAATGAAGCCAGTCTCTGATGTTATAATTTGTTCTAATGCGATCTCAAAAGCACCCGCAATCGGTGATATTCTCGCCAGTTGCCATTATCATAAAGCTCTGGCTTTTTTTTTTTTTTTTTTAAACGTTGCCCTACACTAGGAATTTCTCCTGTATCGTGGGTGCTTTCACAAACATTTAAACTCACATACACAAATACCCAGACCCGAAACAACTATCTGTAGGTCATACAAATATTTGTTCCGTGCGGGAATCGAACCCGCGACACGCAGCGCAGCAGTCCATTGCTTGAGCAACTGCGCCAACCGTGCCGTCGAAATTAGCAGAATTAGCTTTGCTGCTATGGTTTATGGTTTCGGAACTGTGTCTTAATTCTGGGAACTCAACTGCTAAAGACCAACAAGCGTAAAACGGGAGCCTGAAAAGCATATTATTATTTACCTACTTTACTTGCTACATCTAAGAAGATTATTCCATGATTTTCCAGAAAATTTAATTACGCAACGCGGCTTTACATTGCAATATTATCTGAAACTTTTGTGCCGTGCTCTGTAACTCCTGCGAGTTACGTCATACAAAGTTAAACTTGTATACTTTGAACTAGATCCTCCTGCCTATACGAGGCTAGTGCAATAGGGGCGAGTCTGCAAGGCATAGAAGCGTGGTAGTAGAAATTGTAAAAGAAGGCCGTTAACGTGAGGGCCTGTGGACGGTGAGTGATGGGCTAACTCGCCGTCCGTCCGTCTCACGACGAAAACAGGCCGTGTCGAAGGTGCGTTCGTGTTCCACGCGCGCCTCAAAGAGATGTCAGCAACATGGGAAGGGCCCGAAAGGGCCGACGCCTGTCGGGGCCGCGGGTAGTCCACCGGTTATCGCGGCCTCGACATAGAGGGCGAAGAAGGAACATGGGTGGTTTTTAGTCAGTAGAAGTCTGACACTCCCTTTCGCTCTGCCCAAGAGCGGGAGGGGTTATTCGATGATTTTACACCCACCAAAAAAAAAAAAAAGCCGTTAACGTGAAGACTGGTTGAGACTTAAATTAATGCTAAACCTAGAATAAGTCATGCTATCCTTATAAGTTAAACAGATACGGGATTTAATAAGCCAAGGCAAGTGAAACATGCACTGGCGGAGAAGCGTGCTTCACAAACGATATCTACAAAATGCAGAATATGTTGTTTGCTCGGAATGGATGGACGATTCTGAAAATGCTAAACTTATAGAACTTCTATTCATTGCCGCCTTAATTTACATTAGGACCATCCACACGCTTCGGAAAAGTAAGTCTATAATTAATAGTAGTGGGTGGTAATTAGAAGAGAATGGAATCAATCGAATGAAACATGATTGATTACGTTAATAACGAAAGTCGTGTCTGAAGTCTCAAACATTTCCAACTCAGATGAACTGCTACCTATTTTCGTTTAATAAGAATAAACCTAACTAATAAGGAATTATCATCATCATTAACCTAGCCTTTCCGAATCTATGTAGGTACAGTTTCCAATTTACCTGGAAACAGTTTCATACTAGTCATTTACATGGAGCGACTGCCTATCTGACCTCTGCAAAACTTTTCTAAAGGTCAACTTTGACGCTCAAAAAGTGCTGAAAGTCATCCTAATAATTAAAATTAATTATTTTTGATAATGGAGTTATTATCGTTGCTGACGAGCCACTTTATAAAAGATGTTTCAGGTCAAAACGTGCTTTATGAAGGGGTATTACCCTTTTAACTTGAATAGAGTGCTTCAGCTTAAAGTTCCAAGTCTGCATAGTTAGTTTGTTTAAGTTATTCTAAAGTTTGGGGCTAATCGGCCACCGTTTAACTTCAACAACCCCTATGGAAAGTTTGTGAAAGCTGTCCATTCAACAACTTCATTGTAATCCCTTGTTATTTGTCTCACAGTGGGATCGCTCGGCGAACTTGATACCGAATTAATTGACCATTGTCATACAATCAGCTGGGCTTAGACTATATTGCGTTAATCATTTTGCTTGGTCGTCATTATTTAGGGTAAAATAATTGTGAGGTTTATACCTCAAGTTCGTCTTCCAATCGAGACAATGACGCTAGTTGCTTTTATGGATAGTAGGGGATCAACTGGTAGCAGACCGAATGAAAGTCGTACATGTTTTGGGGTCCAATTGTTACATTTATGAACCAACGAATCTTGCAATTATGATATTTTTCAACACTTTTTTCGCTCATTGCTCAAAATCGAACCAGTTTGCAGCTTAGCTAAGTAGCCAAACAGGAAATATGACTACAAACTTATTTGTTAACAATCATTGGACATCGTTAAACTGTTCTGTTCCAAAAAGCTTTTTACGTGTTTCATAATGACAAAAACCATTCAGTTTTGTTGTGTTTGTCAAAATATAATCCACAAATGAGAACAGACAGTATTGTAACTTTGAAGAAAGAAAACCTGTAATACCTGTTTTGTGGTCCTGTTCGGACTTGCGTCAGAGGGATGGCTGGGAGAATATTGGTGGACATCAATGGGGTTCGCTCTGGTCAGTAAGTTATTATTTCGTGTGGACAAAGACAGGAGTTTGTAATACTCTTTATTTTGTCTAAAAGAGGTTTTTGTAATATTTAATATGGTATGGGGTGGTACAAGATAAGACAACAGGAAATATGGAAAGAGAATACTATCTATAACATTAAAAACTTACATGGATAAATAATGAAATATTGCACCGTCTGTTCTTTAATTTTAGAACTTGTTTTCCGTATTTGTAAACTAAAATATGCAGAGAGAATAATAATAATATTAACCTTATTATTCCTGGAAGTCAATTTGGCAGTAATACTGAAATTAAAACTATTTTTCTTCACTCAAGTTTTATGTGTAAGCAGGAGTGACCCAGAACTTCCGAACAAAGTATTTATACACTCTGTGGTTTACAAAAATGTACCTAAATTATGTTGTTAGTACAATTTAACACATACATTTTGGCCAGCAAACTGCTAGAGGCAACAGCCTGTTATTTTTACGAGCCAGCCATATTTGTTTATTCCTCAAGCTTTCATAATTTAGGTAAGTCTACTACATATTTTCAACTTTTAAGTGGAACAGAATATTTTATGTAACGTGTCTCCGAAAGAGGTAAATCATATTATTAAGGAAATGTCTAGTAGATAATCCTGGCTTTATTTCTGTTCCAAACAGATTTTGTTACATGAAATGACTGTAAAGAATAATACCTAGGTACCGTTACTGGGTACTGAGTCCAGAGTTTTCAAACTCGACCGCTTTAACACTACCTATTGACACGGTTTTAGAAATGAGAGAAGTAAATAAGTGCTAATTCTGTATTTTTACAAACTCTCGTAACATCACGCCTGTAATCCCCTAAGGGTGAGGCACATATTTTAGCTAGTACAACCACATTCCACCATTCCACAGTCCATTGAGGCGAGCGAATTTCAATCATCCGGGCAAAAATCTTGTCTCCAGGAAATACTGGATATAAAGGTCCTGATTTTAAAACGAACCAAGGACCGCGATTCACTCTAATCTATCCTACGAGCATTTTAAGATGAGCTTGTTATTCGTCTCCACAGAACTGAACACGTTCAACAGTCACTTCTCTCCGCCACTGTCTCATGATCTTGGCTTGAAGCATCCTCCAGAATTAGCTCAAAGGAATATAAACACAAAGGATATATATAATATACTATCTCAGACGAAATTCACAGAGCTTTCAGGCGTTTACTACAGATTGAATTATTAGGAATTCCTTTTCATACCAATCCAGGCAAGCAATTATATATCGTAGATCTGCGTAAAAGTGGTTTTTCGGCATTTGATATAAGGAGGCTTCAATTAATTATAAACTTTATATTACTTCTAATCCTACTACTATTATAAACGCGAAAGTTTGTAATTGAATGTATGTATGTGTGTGTGATATTACTCTTTCACGCAAAAACGACTTTTTTATCCGATAGTATCTTCCCTATAATATTCGAGTTGTAGCGGGCGAAGCCGCTGGAACGCCCAACACCTAGTAACTTATATTTTAAAACACTTCCCCACCCTCGGAATTTCTCCTGTATCATGGTAGCGTTTGCAAACATTTAAACTCACCTAAACAAACACCCAAACCTGGGACAACTATCTGTAGGCCATACAAATATTTGTTCAGTGCGGGGATCAAACCCGCGACACGCAGCGCAGAAGTCAATCGGTCAGCCAACCAAGTCGTCCTTTACCAATTCTTTCATAAATTCCTTTCATTCTTCTTCGAGGAAGACCTGATTGTGTTTCAGAAAGGTCAGGAGTGAGGTGCGCAGTACTCGGGACAGTGTGTGGGTGACTGGCTCGATGAATGGATGCGGACGAAGCAATAGCAGTACTACACAAAAGATAGTACCAATAAACGACCTTTTATACAGAAGAGTTCTATAGTTTCCGCCGACCTTTAGGGGAGAGAGAGTGCGTAAATGTCTCCATAGTGAATTAAAGTGGCTGTTCGTAATTTTGAAATAATAGCACCTATTTATTAAATGCAAATTATGAAAGTATCTATATACGGTACGTAGTACAGTTGAACAAGCTAATAAATATTGATTACAATTTTGTTTTATAAAGCGTTTCGCATTAAGCGACTGCTGTCAAACGCTGTATCGTTTGGCATCAGTCTCTAAATGTATCTGTATATACAGTAGTCTGTATCTTAAAAGTAAATGTAAGTTAGCTGGTTGTATACTTATAAGCTTGTTCGACTGTACAACGATAACACTTTTTTTAACTTTTGTCTGTCTCTTTGTTTCCGTTAATCTTCGCAACATTTTGACCGATTTTGACAGGGCTTTTACTGGCTAAGCTAATATTATAAAGAAAAAACTGCAGAAAATCCCTGCAAATGAAAACACTTGAAATTAATAACAAAAATTGATTCAAAAGAAAGTAATATTTTTATAATAATTTCACGTAATAGGTCGTAGCCGGCGCGTCGTGGGCAACGGCTATAAGTGGCCTAGTGTTATAATATAAATGCGAAGTGACATTAATCGTTTAGTACCAGTTTGTAACAGTACTTTCACAAATCGTCACTCAACGCATGCCCTGCGTCACGTAACGTTCGGCACTTTACGAGCCAATCAGTAAGTCGACCACAATGTCACTATCTCTGCCGCTTTCCTTATTTACGGTCATTAACAAATGATGTGATAGGGCTGTATTTGTACCCGGTTGGCGCCAGCTGGAGCGGGAATGATGGAGAACTGGATTAACGTGCCTTTTAGGATCATCTTTGATTGCATGGCTCTGCCTGTTTGGTAGGGAATGTGAAAAACATTCCTAATGATTTCAAGAATGCGGGGAACGACAAGAGACACACAGAACCACGAACCTCGTATGGCAGAAAGAAACGTTGTAAAATGATGATGATAATACTTTGCTGATAGGTATTTGACCTACCCTGGTATATGACCTGGTGATGGTTGCGGGGACCCGCTGGTTGCGAGACCCATGGGATCGGTCAATGTGGCGACACCTGAGGGAGACCTATGTCTCGCAGTGTTCGTCTTTTGGCTGAAATGATGATGATGATGATCAGGTATTTGAAGGCTGAGAGTTAAAAGTCCTGCTTAATAAAAACATTTAAGTTTTTCAGACCAACAATTTGTATTTTTCTTTTTTGCCTTCATCTAATTAATGTTTAGAGAGTGAGTATAAAAACATATTTCTTTGTACTTCAACGGTGACCGTGATCATCCATTGGTATATTTTAAAAACAAATGAATATATTCTCAAAGTTCTTATTTCATCCTGAACCCAAAGCCTGAATGCTTTAACTATAATTTAGGCACCAGCTAGAACTAGGGTTCAACATGTTTCAGTTAATTATACGCGGTCAAACTACGCCGTAGTGGAGTTGTAGACTATTTACATATTCACGAGAGACTGGTCCTGACGCCATGTTGTGACGTCATCATAGACCTACATAATATTTGTTCTATGAGGAATGTTGGCGCAGTTCGGATTGTATAATGAAATGCAAACGAAAGAAGTATTAATAGGGCACAAAGTTTCGCTTGAACACCCACCGTTTTTGCGATGGTAATTAAGCTAGTGGCTAGCAGGGACTTTTTTGGCAAATGGCTGCTTGTGCCTTCATTTGCACACAAACATCACATAACATTACGTCAGTTGTAAATACCCGAAGGGTTGGACTGAGGTGTAATCCTTTTATTTTGTGGGGGTGGGAAATTATCAAATAACCCCTTCTGCTCTTGGGCAGAGCGAAAAAGAGTGTCAGACTTCTACTGAGTAAAAACCACCCATGTTCCTTCTTAGCCCTTTATGTCGAGGCCACGGTATCTCTTGCGAACAACCCGCAGCCCCGACGGGAACAATCCGCAGCCCCGACGGGCACAACCCGCAGCTCCGACGGGAACAACAAGTGTTGAAATCATTTTTTTTAAATTTTTGAACTATATTTTCCTTGCAAACGGTCCGTTTGCGTTGAACACCTTACATAGAGCTGGTAACTACAATCTTCATGTGATGTGAGGCGCCTTCCACACTCTTTCAACAGCTTCCACGTGTAAACCTATCCGATTAGTTTTATGGGTTGTCGTATACGGAAAGGCTTAGGTTGGTACCCAGGCAAGCGCGGCTTGAGCTGAAAACCAACAAGACTGACTTCTATTATCTAGCTATTAGCTGCTTGACACAATAAAAACAAGGAATTCTTATTGCTCCTTTAACGAATTCCTTTTATCTCGTATTCTTACTTCATGTTATCTGATATTATTTACGCGTACATATTGAATTCTCACTACATTCTTTTTCCAAATATCTAGTTTATGTGAAATTGTTCTTAGAAATATTATCCTTATTTCTTGCTGGAAAGCCTTCTTGAGGATCTTTGTTATGGGAAAACCTTCTTATTTACATTAAACTTTTTATTGCTATTGCCTAACGAGTTATCGCTAAGGTTTACCTGAACGTTGACGTCAATGCTAACCCACAAACCACTACCACGCCATGCCATCCTAAAACGTAGGCTTTAAGTTTATGTAGATAAGCTTTAAGTTATGTGCATACCTGTGAGGACTTGTGTCCGTTTTCACTAAAACTAAGCATCACCTAAATGAATGCTCAAATATGTATTATTTACACTGGCTATATTTTAACCTCTCGACACTAAGCTAACCTAAGAAGTCGTAAATGTGTGCTTTAAATCAATCCTTAAGTTACATATCATTCGAGTTGGAGGTAGCTTAGTTGTTACTGAAATCGGTACTTATTCCCTAAAATGTAGAGCAAAAACGACATTGCACAATATCATTCAACTGCTGTTATATATATAAAGTAAACTATTTCTTTTATCAATTTGATTTCCTTCCTTTTTTTCTTGAATCGCAATTATATCACAAAAAGTGAAGAAAAAGTCAAAGGCCACACCACACCTACTTCCTAAAACCCGCCACACGGCGCACACACGAACATTAAAAAACGTGGCGTTTTTGCACCCTGCGTCTTCCTACGGAAGTACCGAGTTAGAGCGAGATGGAGGTAGTGACCACACGGGAGCGAGCGAGAGCGAAGTCGTGGGAACCGCAGGGGTAGCGATATCCCATAGGATCATTAAATAATAATAATAATAATAATAATAATATTCCACAACTATCACACAACGCCATCTAGTCCCAAGCTAAGCAGAGCTTGTGTTATGGGTACTAGACAACTGATAAACATACTTATATATTTCTAAATACATACATATTATAGATAAATTACACCCAGATACAGAACAAATGATCGTGCTCATCATTGAAGTGGGACGCATAGTGACCCTTCGGTGCATATGTCCATACTGGAGTCCATTATACTCGTGAATGACACCTGTGCGATGCTTATCGCTAATTTATGCGACAAATGGCGAATTCGTTAGCTTTTATAGTTGTTAATTACAGGTGCATTAATGGTTGGGTTATTAAAAAAGTGTTATGTATGAAAATAATTTAATTTGCTTTCTTTTTGTCCGCAAGTGACGGTTATTTACATGATATATACAGTTTATTGGTGCTCAAAAGTGACTAATTACTTCATTGGTAATTAGGTGGTTTTGTTCACCTATTATTTTAGCCAATAAGCTATACAAACCACACATTTCATGAAGAATATTGGCTGAACAATTATTGGTAAATTCACAACCTATTCCCGATATTACATCGTAACATACTAAGATTACTTTTACGTAAATTCTTTTGATGATGACGTCGTATTTTTCTTTGAATTTTCTCATCAAAGTAACGAAATATTATACCGAAATGGTATCACAACATAATTCTATTTGACGATATTTAAAGCTCAGTTTTTTGGTCCCAAAATATATCTAGTGACTGTCGATAAACTTATACAATATACTATATATAACTATCACACAACTTACAAAATAATATTTTGATATAAAACTATTTTTACAACAGTAGGTACAGTCTCCAAAAATATAATTTAGATAGTTTTTAAACTCTGAGATCGATACAACAGGGTCTTGTAGCTTGGCGACAAAGAAAAATTCGAATATACAATGGGCCACGCTGCCCATACTTGAGCGTCCATTGCTCTATTTTTATAAATAAGAAACAAGAGGGTCCAAAACATTTAAAGTAAAACGTCAATGGGCGCTGGAGGGTCTTTAAAACTTCTTCCAATATATTTGCCGATAAAATACTTGTTTAAAATCAATACCAGAAGACAGATATACTACAGCTTCTTCTTCAATGGACTATAGAAAATTCGTTTGATTCCCCTCGACCTGTTCCTCATTGCCAAGCCACAAGACTATAATTCTGATTAGTTTTAATGTACTTTAGTTCTAATAGGCCAGTTCAGCACCCCACGGTCTGTAGGGCTTCGAACTGTTCTGTGAGTACTGGTGATGAGGTGGATGATGGGGGTATGGAGTAGGGTAGTGAGGCGCTGGGGGCGCAGGGTGGGGCCCAGGGGGTCCAGGGGGTGCCGGCGGGTAGTGAGGGTAACTAGGAGCTGCAGACAAAGGTGCAGCGATTGCAGACATGGCTGTAGGAACAGCTACCGTCGTCGCCGCTGATGTCACAGGTATATCTTGCCTTGGGCCTCCTAACTCCGTATAACCATGTTGGGGCTGCGGCACTGGTGTGGTGGGATACTGAGGATAACCCCAGTTTGTTGACTTCGACGCTAATTCCCTTTGCGCAGCGAAGCATTGGAGGTGGCTCATGAGACGGAGTCGTAAAGGATCTTGGATGTCTAGACCCTCGCAGCTGACGAGATACCTTGCGACCTCAGCGGCACACTCTCTGAAGCCAATGCTGTGGTAGTCCATCGCGTACCTCTGAGGGTCATACGCAAACGTGTCCAATCCTGGAACAAAAGAAAAAAAGCTTAGAACCATTTATCACATCCATTAATTCTATGACGCATTTCTACAATATTAATTCAGTTCTACCGTGTTTGGTTAAAAATTTGAATACGGAGAGTGCTTGAACGAAAGTGACATTTGTTCCAGTTAATGTTGAAATAATTAACGACGTTTCAAAAGGTTTCTGCAAAAGTTTAAAGCTAACACTGGGGATATTTTATTCCGTATTTTCTTTGGTCTTTTTAAGCCAGTTCTCCAAATGCAGATGTTATTTTGCATGTAAATAAGACTTAGACAATGGCAAGCCGGAATAAAGAACACAAAAGTTTACTTCATTCAGGAAACGACCCTTCAGTTACCCTTGTACAAAGAGAAAGGGATGGGATATAGCTGTTTGAACAAGTGCGTAAGGGATGGAGAATTGTAGAAATGGTAACGGGAACCCCAAGTTTCCGGCTGTCTTCCGATAGGGAAGGAGACAAATATAAGATGAGCTCTGAGACCCTAACTGGCTTTAATGGAATGATCGAGAAAAACATGATTCATTGATAGGTGCAGGGTCAAGGATTCTTGGTCCAGTCAGTGTGCCACCAGGCCACAGTACCGAAGGGTGAAGGAAACTGTCTATGCAGTGGTTTTTGTACTCGCTGAACCAGTTTCATTTCTTTTTAAACTTTTTTCTTTGTCTGTGTTTTGCTTCTTTTATGTTTTTATGTGGTACGTTTCTTTGTACCACACGTTTTGTACTTAATAAATTGGGTAGACGAGAGGTAACCGAAAAAATAATAGTATAAAACGATTCTGTTAATTATTTTGTTGCAAAAGAAGAGCTCTGGGAAATGTTGGACCGCCCATTACATTATGATTACGACCGCTCCTGTTAAATTATTCTAATAGATTATTCCGCGATTTTTCCTTTCAAACACCATGATTTTATGTATGAAAATTAAAAAGAGACCTACTTTAAAAATGCTATGTTATTTTACCACAATATAAATCTGATTGAATGTTCAACAAAAATTGTTTTTTTTTTTTGTAATTTACGTCACATTCTACTTGAATCTATTTGAAGGCAGACATCCTAACCCTAATGAAGCGTACAATTGTGTTAGCTTCCTCCTTCCTTCCTCGCGACGTTTTTTTAATACATTTTTTGCGTACGCGCAGGTGCGCAACCCTTTGCGTTAGAATCGCTTCCGCTTGTCACGCGGGACACAATGGACGCGTGATTTGATCGTAAGAATTTAGATTTAGAGGTTTTACTTTTATTCAAATGGGGTTTTGATCGTAATTACTAGGGTGAGATGACTGCCATGATGAGATGCTAAATCCGGTATAATGTTAGAAAAAGATTCTAGTAAAGGGTCTTTTAATAAAGCTTTATACTTTAAACTAGACGTCTTAGATTGTGTGATCTCCACAGAGATGAGAGAGGAGCCAGTGTTCCAGTTGCGGTAATTTTACAAGCTGGTAGTTCTAATATAATAACAAAATAATAAGTGTCGCAAATTCGCAAAACAATGAAATAATTAATATTTGTACCATACGGAAAGGTATGGAACCTTTTCTAATTAATAACTATTATTCCAAATTCAATTGCATTCTAAAATATGCTCCCACACAAAACCTTTCAAATGAATAAGTCACCCACAATAATCACGAATTAAACAATCCCTTACATAACAATCACCGGACTAACATAAGTTGCGATTAATTCCCCACTGACGGAGGGCTGTATCATCATCCCTCAGTGGCGTTTAGTGGTCGGCAGGGTGAGAGCGGCCCCGCGTTGTGTTCCCACGCACCCTATGCGCATGATTCGCTTACTGATTGATTTATCTTTGCTAATCTGTTGGTGTGCGTGTGAATGTGTTTCAGAGATCAGTGTTTGGAATATAAATAAGGAAATGTGTTGAGAAAGTTATTTCTGAGCCATCCTTGGTTGACTGATTTATTTTATTTATATTGTTTCTGAAGTTTAAATACCTACGTTCACCGCTTTGGTAAAATTTTTGGTCAAGATTATTCGCATTAAATCCTACCATACTTTAGCTACCGGAAACGTTTTTACAACACACTACATTTTTTTTCAGTTAATTATTTACCCAACAGTCACACTCTTCCCAAACCAACACATTACTTGTTTAAAAAAGCATTAACCCAACCACACGCAGCCCATATGGCCAGTGTATCCCACAGTATATGTTGACCGCGCACCCGACACGTACGCATCACTACGTCACACCTGGCGCCTACAAAAACCCAGGAAGTCGCTAACTGGATCGCGCTGATCCAGTTTTTGTCTCGCTCGCACGTTGCGTGGGTGAAGGTGATGGAGATAGTGGAGAAATATTGATACAGTTGATAGGGTTTAAAGTGTCAATGACGAAATCGATATGAACTAAGATACACATAATATATGATAGGCTACGCATAAAGTTTATTAAAAAGTAGTTTAACTTAACAATTTTAAAAGATATTCTAAAATGTTAAAAAGATGAAAGGTCACGACATAAATTGAGTTACTTAAAGGTCAAGTGCGAAAAGTAAGTACATCTCAAGTCTGGATAAGATTTGAGTCAATAATCTCTACAAAAAAATACCGAATAAAATATTATTTCTTGTATTTCCCAAGGTTTTTTTCGACGTAAGGAAGTACGTCAGAAATGACGCAGTATGTCTTAAAATAAATGACCAGTTAGTAAAGTTCAACCACACATCTCGTGATGCGAGTTTCCGGATTCCCTCACTCATGACACTGACCTTTAAACGACCAAACTCGGGCGCAGTGTAGCAGTCAGCCATTGTGGCCGCAAACTACTCCCAACGGATGCGGTTTTTCGTACACTGAACCATATAGCGACATTCGTGAACTACTTTTGTAACAGTTAACCGCAAATTGATTTTAAACCGTAGTTAAAAAGTCATAACGGAAGGATGCGACAATTATATCGTGTGCAATTTGTTGAAAAAAAATAAGCATTTTAAATCCTACCTTAAAATATGTTTGAATCGAATCGTGACGAAGCAAAAAGGGATGCTAGCTAGCAGGTGGCGTTCTATAGTTGCTACCTAACGCCATTAAAAAAAGCGCAAGTTTATGAGTATGTTTCTCTTATTCACCGTTTCACAAGTTCACAGAAAAATTAATTAAAATTCCCTCAAGTCCCGAAACAGTATCAATTTCAATTCGACCCAACGCACACTCAATGCAAACTCACCGGCATTTTTTTTACCATTCACAAGATCATTAACTACGTGTGCTGTAACAAAAACCTCGCAGTGGGTCCACCTGCCGTCGGGACCCGGTCCCTAGGTCTCTGGACCCGGAAGCTTAGCGTGGGAACACAAGGAGATGAGCGGGATAGCGATGCTATGATTGAACAGCTGACTTTGTGTACAGTGGTTGAATGGGGGATGTCTGGTCAAGTTACTATAATGATACAATTTTTACGATGTGAAATGACACATTTTAAGGCGAAATTCCCTTATGAAACTGAATGGGATCAGCACAACTGAACTGCGTTCAGAGCTCTCAGTATTATCTTTTTTGGTGGGATAAAATGACTGAAGACTCATGAACAAAGTTTGTATGATCGCTTCAATTTCATCGGTAAAATTCAACTTTAGACATTAATAGGGACATAAAGTTCACTCTCGTCAGAGATTTGTGTCACTATTTAACCTACCTAACAAAATCATTATTTGGGTTCAAAGAGGGCCAATGACACATACTTTCATTACTTTTTAAATTACTTCCAAAGTACCTCTTTGATTAAATGAATAATATTCGGAATAATGATCGTATAAATAAAGGTTGTTTTCAATTCAGTAGTAATGTCACGAAATGAAACCGTTGCCCTTGTTCAAATCATAAATGATAAAATCTCTTTTTGTATTTTTTTACCTTTGGAGAAATATGATCATTCAATTACTGTAACTTGGATCCAATTAACTTCGTTCTCGTCTAAAAATCGAGGTTAGTAAATATCATTTCTGTCAGGATTTTATAAAGGTAACTTTTGTACAATATAATAAATAATTAAATTTTCCCTCGCCAATGTTTTTGTTTAGTACAAGCGCTTTTGTTCTATTGGTACAACCCGAGACAGTGGGCCAGACAACATTAAAAAAAAGCAATTTAAATAGAAAACAAAAGATTGACCCGCCCAATACAGGATTATTATAAACAACTAGCGGACCTGGCAGACGTCGTCCTGTCCGGACAACAGCGGGTCCGATCCGCCATTTATTGAATTCATTTGTTACAAAAAATGTGATAAATGATGAATCGCTAGACCGATTTTGTGCAAACTTTACATAAACCATCTACTAAATAGTCCAAACAAAGCCTAAGCATTTGGTTTGGATAGGTGAGCCCGTTCTTGAGTTATAAAATTACAACGAAAAGTAGCATTGACTTTTATATATATTGATAAATAATAAGGTATATAATATATTTATCTAACAAATTGAGACACTTCATTTATGGTATTTACGATTTATGTTTGTATAAGTATCTGTATGTTTAGTCGTGATATCGACAAATAGAGAAAGTAAGATCCCGTTTCCATCAAAGCTTTGTATGTAACAATGTAACAGTTGCAAATCATAATAAATAATCATACAAAAGACAGGAAAAGCAAATCAAATGTGTAGCTTTTGCTTTTTAACATTTTTTTATTTAACTTTTTAGCGAATCACCGTTACGGTCCCATCTTTTATTAATTTACAGGAAACGGAAACGAACCGAACAGGTTTCTGAATATTTAATTTTTGTGTATAACGGAGCGGACGTTTTTGCGCATTTTTACTTTTTAATTTAAACGATGTTCTTTTTTTTCGTGTTTGGATATTTTTTACCGCTGTGGCGTTTACAAAGTTTATTTTCCTCGTAACTTGTTTTCTGTTCTAGCAGGAACTTTATTTTGTTTTACTGAACAACATTACCGAGTTAGAGTTTTCACCGTAAAATTGTTTACTAGGTTTCGTGTTATACTTCAATTTTGTTTTAGTTTGTATATTATTTATTTGGGTTCCAATGGGATGATATTAAGCTATATGGTTGATGAAGGTCATATTATTTTTCCAGATATATGTAAAGTAACCAACTTAAGTTACTGTACCTACAAGGCAAAATCTCAAGAACAAAATCTGTAAATGTAGTAGAACTATATATTATATAATAAGTTGACATACTCGTACTGTCTACGTCCTACGTCCACCTAAAGTTTTAAAGTTCTCACTTTAAGATGCACCGGACTACGACGGACTACCCAAAGGTTATACTGCAAAACTAATGTCAGAAGGGATAGGCAGGTAGAACTGTACCAACCTTTAGCATGCAGCATCTTCAAATGATCCACAGTAAGCTGCAGAATCTCAGCCTTCTCCAGCTTGGCGCTGCCTTGCTTCTCACAGGCTGCCGGAACCAACCTTTTGAGCTCAGTCAGTGAGGTGTTGATGCGGTCGCGGCGCTTCTTCTCGATGACGCCGCGTCGCCGCTTGCGTGTCATCAGCTGGCAAGAGTCACCGCCTGGAGACCTGGAATTTTGGATGGTGGTGGGTTAGTATGTTAGTGGTAGTTATGACCTTGCCGGCAATTGCAGATTGAATTTTATTTTTGAGTTGTAAACCATAACAGCCGTGTTTTGTTAGTTTTAATAAGGAATGAGAGAATGTAAAAATTGTTTGTGAAATAAATGATATGATTATTTTTAGCTAAAGCTTCCTTAACTGGCGTGAAAGTTTGTAAACATATCATATCATTTATTTCAGCCAGTTTTCCTTACTTTGGTAAGTAAGGAAAACTACCAAAGGAAGGTAAAGTAAGGAAAACTTGCTCAGATGAAAAGATGACTCTGCCCTGGAGTGAAAATGTGGCGTTACTCCAAAACCTATTACGCATTTCATGTCCTGTCCTGAGTGTCTGCTTGTCTAAGCCTTAAAGGATCTTATGAAAGCTACTCAAGCTCTAAGAAGAAGAAAACTCGGTCAGTATCTTGGTTTAAATAGATACCACACCCACAAGATTAAGTCACGTCGCACGATATTGGTACAGAATTAAAAAAAAACTACGTGGAATCGGGTTTGGTTGTTTGTGCATATTGGGGATCTATATCTTCAATGTAAGGGACATCAATACAGGAAAAAGATTTAGTAAAAGAGGGTAAAAAATCCGAGCTCTTTGTTTGTTCAATTTTCGGCGAATTTTGGATTACACAAACGGTTTATACAGACGGTATATATTATTACATAGCAACCTGTTGCAGAGTTTTGCAACAGTTTTTCGTAACGTTGCGTAATTGGATTTTCAGTCCAGGCTGTGTGTTTCCAATCCCGTTCTGTGAAAACTTTTGAACAATTTTTGTAGGCACAACTGTCCGATGGCCTAGTTTTATTAGGCATCTCAAGCTCAAAGTATGATATGTTTAGTTTTTAAACAAATTTGTTAGCTAACAAAATGAGTGGACAGAATATTAAGCTAGATAAAAATGTTTTCCTAATGAAATGTTTGTGTCACACAGCTTGTCTTCGTGTTTCATTACCCCATTAAAAACCCTTCCCCATACCCTACAGGGTATGGGGAAGGGTCAGGTGTAAGGAATTCTTATATTATGCTTGGCTTGCAAGATTCATGAAAGGTGGTGAAACGGAAGTTACGTATGAATTTCATTGTATTTTGACATCTTTCAACACCATCTCAAAATTACATCATAGTCTAAAATGAGTAAACGGCCGTATCTGCGAAACGTGGTATTAATGAGTACACGTCTGCCTAACCCTTCGGGATTTACAGGCGTTTTGTAACTTGAACAAAACAGTTAAGAAAGTACAATACATAATTTTGCGTAACTCTGAAAATCTTTAGAAAGAATCTTTGCAAAAGAAACGACCTTGCTACGCGTAACACTGAATCACAGTTATTGCGTAGCATTGCTACGTGCGTAGCGCTACGCGGTGCGGGCGCTACGATCCTTACGTGTTTTTATTGGAATCCTATGTGATATCATGAAAGGGATTTTTTTTCAAGATTTTAATATTTAATTTCGCTTCAAATAATCATGACCCCATTTTCCTTCTAATAAATTCGTTCGTTCGTATAAAATATATATATAAATATATTTTCCCCTTTTTTTGATTATGTTATGTAACACATCATTACAGTACAATAATTATCACAGCAGATACACAAATAAATAGATCTCTCAGTAATAATTAATTACTGTTTTGTTATAAAATACATATTTATTTCAGCTACCTTAGCTCGGCAAAAAATAACAAATAATTTGCTTCTACATTTTCTGTAATTACGTTTTTAATTTAGACCTAGACAATATTAACCTTAACCTAGCGTTAGTAATCTTAGATTCCACTAAGTTTATCCAAGTAATTAAACACGTTAAACTAGAATATAACATCTTTGACGAATCTTACTTAATTCCTTTTTTCATTCCACTGGTTTTTGGCCGTTACTTTTATACGAGTATGTCTTAGTGATCATATACATATATTCGAGTAACAGAAACATATACAGATGTATATGTTTCTTATCTTATCTTATCGTTCTTTTTATTATGTATATGATGTATTACCTTTATAGAAAACTATGGTGGATAGCTTTGCCAAGCAGTATGACACCGCTTACATAAATAAATGAACTTTACTTTTCAATTGTTGCAAACATTTCCATTTTCATTTTCTTCTAGCGTTTTCGATTGTAGTTTCATTCTGTCACAAATATTAAATTTTGGAACACATACTCTTATGAGAGTATATATAATTCGACGAGACAATTGATTTAATCAATCTCATAGAATGCCTATAAAAGCCGTAAAAAACTTATTTTGTACTTACGTCGCATCTTTACTGCTCTCCTCAGAGAAGTCATCGTCTTCGCTTTCAGAACGAGTCCTCTTGGAGCGCTGCGCCGGCGCTGGTGGGGCTGGGGCCGGTGCTGGCGGGCCCCAGCCGTAGCCCCACTGCCCACCCTGACCCTGCAGCTGAGGAGCTGGGTGCTCCATGTGTCGGTGATGATATTCCATAGTCACAAAAAAGCTTTAATCACTAGACTTCGTTTTAATTTCCACAGTCAAAATTATCTATCACTGATATGTTCTTGGCCTAATTTTCTCAGTTATCACTTTGTTTTCATCGGAAACTGCGCCGGGAGCAGCGTGTGCGCAGGCCGGTCACGTGCGCGCGCGCTGGCTGATGTGCGCGGAGTGTGTGGCCGCGTGTCGCCCCGTGTCGCCTCGTGTGTGCCGCCGCCCTAAGCGACCCACCCTATTCAGAACACTCTTTATCTATGACCCACTAACTTCTTCATCTGATATATGACATTTAGAACTTTATGTAGTAAAGGATAGGGGTTTCAAAACTGTTCTGAATATGTTGGTATTTTTTTTGACAACCAAGATTAAAAATGCGTTTTTAGTTTGCAATTTTATGCGTTACGTGGTTGCAGTAAGGACGTTGCAACTGCGTTTCTGACTCACTTAGCGATATTAAAGTTTATAAAGTTCAGCTTTGTTACTGCTTATCGGAAAATAAACTTAGTGTTTGAGGTGTAAGGTTCAGAATAAGTCAGTTATTTATTTAAGGGTGTATCATAAGGCCGCGTGGCAGGCGCACGGTGGGAAAATGCAAACAATTAGGTAACGCAATTTATTCGCTCCAATATTTGTGTGAATGTGTTTCTAGCATAGGGGAAGGGTTCGGGGGTAAGCAGAGAGCGTGGGACGATGACTCAAGGATTAACTAGTGGAAAACATTAGGTACACTAGAGTGAAGGATTAGAGCATGAAGGGAAAAGTGTGTATCAAAACATTTTGAGATTGGAGAGGCACTTATGAACCTATTTGAGTTAGTTTTTATTAAAAACTGTTTTAGTGGAACTTGAAATTGTTTATCAATCACAGATCCTTTAATTTCTTAATGTTTTCTATTCTACTTATACAAAATTTTCTGACCTTTGGAAAACACACTTGTGCTAAAAGCTTAAACTGTAAATTTTCCGAACAAAACAACATAAAATAACCGTAGCTTTAATCCGCAAACAAACAAACAACAATTTGATTTCCCTGAACGAAAATTAGTAATTACCTCCAACTTTCAGTACAGAATCACGTAATAACGAAACAATTCCAAACTCATTAGTAACATTGGTTAGTTATCCTGCTAATTGTTATGTAATCACTGGGTTACGTCACGGCAGTCGTCGCCGCCGTCCGGACACGGTCGGCAGACGGTCTGGCACGAGACACGAGAGTTCGGACGTGGTCGGACGGCGGCTGGCACGCCCGCACGCGACCAGCGGACGCATGGATTACTGAGGTTTGATGACACCTTGGGTAATTTATTTGTGGTACTGTTTCATTGATTTGAAGATATTGGTCTGCCAGTCTTGGTTACTGAAGCCACTGCTAAGATAAACTTGAGATATACGTGGGAATCGGCGGGATATTATGTTATAGATAGAATTTACATTATCTGCCTAAGTATAACTAAAATTGCTACTCAAAGCATTTATTTCAATCGGACCATTGCAGGCACTTTTGAATGTCAGAAGAACGAAGAAAGCAATGCTACAGTCACAAGACATGATTTGTGAACTGTAATGGCCCATTCCAAAGTTTAAATCTCTTTGGAGAAAGATGGGCATGAACCTCCATGAACATTTGTTTTTTTTATACGAAAATATTGTTTCAGGCTCATTCACTTCAAACTGTGTTGGAAGCGGCTCCCAGTGTAACCGGATGCATTTAAGCAGTATTTCCTATGGAGCTACTGCATACCGACTTAAACAACCGTTTGGGTAACACTGCTGATAGTTAGACTATCGAGTACCTGTAACGACTGTAATAAACAAACACATAACCCTCTCCTTTTGGGCATCAAACTAACCAAATAACTATCCAAATATGTTGCCAATTCTGTATTAACACAGTCATTTCAGCTCAATCTAATCAGCGAATATACTTACGACCATAATAACTTGGTAAGTGTCAATGTCGGTCTGAATGTGGTCGTTAATATTATGTCGTACATGTTATGTAGCTAATAATATTACCGAAATTATGGCATCTATTGATGGTCGTGGTGTTGTCATTAACTTCATACATTCTATCTTTAGGCATGTGTTACTTCAGTTATTGACCTATGTCATTGGGATTTCATGTATTCTCATAAGTTATAATGTGTAAGTTTAAGGGTATTTTAAGTACTTAAATAACGCCTGCCGGGGCTGCGGGATGTTGTAAGAGATACTGCGGCCTCGGCATAAAGGGCTAAGAAGGAACATGGGTGGTTTTTAGTCAGTAGAAGTCTGACACTCCCTTTTGCTCTGCCCAAGAGCGGGAGAGGTTATTTGATGATTTCCTATCTTCCATAAAAAAGGTATTACGAGTTCTTTGATGTTTAGTTTATGATTTTTTTGTTTAGTATAGTCATGTACTAAGGCTGAATAATTCTGAAAACAGATTTAAAACTTTAATTTACAAACATCTGACAACATCAAAAATCACATTACAGTCGATCGCTGGTGGTGGCGCTTTATTCTTGAGCTGATTAGCAGCGTAGTAGTAGGTACTTCTTCGTGTAGGGTTAAAGTTAAACTATAGCAGCTTAAACCGGTTTTGTTAACACATAGGTGCGTACATAATCATAGTAGGGCTACAGTAATATATGCAGAAATAGTTGTTCTATTTTTTTTATACAACATCACGACATTTTGCGCGTCCCTATAACATCCAAGCCTTTTAAGAAAAATCCGATTACAGTCTTAAATCTCCTTAAAAAACCAAGATTACAGGCACATCTTCCAAACAAGGATCTTGACACATTACGGTTGAGAGAACTGATCTTTTGCCAACAAGATTGACATCAAGTAGGTCCTACAATACGGATTGTTGACGCAACACATTGCAGGAAAGAAGATTTGAGTAATACCTTCCTACGCTTGAGCACCATTCGGTGTAATGAGATCGGATCAGTGATATATTTTAAAGCAAAGCCTTGTAAAATCGGCTATAGCGAGAGACGCCGCCAAAGGAGTTGCAACATAGTTTTTGGGGTAAGGTTCCAACCAAGGAAAAACCGAACCCTTATGTGGCCTTATCTATGTCGGTCTGTCTGCCGGAGAATGATGTGTGGAATTAGTGCGTCACACATGTAGCTGTTCTGTTGGAGATTTGTATTCACATCACAGATTTTACGAGGTTTGTCACATTTTAGTAATGTGTTTTTCACTGTAAAGTTAGCGAAATTAATATAAATCGTCAACTTTTGATGGTTGTTTGTGTACAAATTGAAAGTTTTATCATCATCAGCCTATAACGTTCCCACTGCAGGGACTCAGGGCTCCTCTCTGGGAGAGGGATGGGCTATAATCCACCACGCATGCCCAGTGCGGGTTGGTAGATGTCACATATGCGGTTTGGTAAACGGGGACCTGGTGTCCTATAACACAGGCCATTAGCCTAGCTTAGGCACCAGTCTCCCACATGGAGTTTATTATAGTTACTAAAAAATATTTCCATGTAATCTCTTTAAATATTGTGGTGAGAAATAAATGAATTTTATTTTTTATTATTATTGTTTTTGTTCTAAGACATGTTTCCTCACGATGTTTTCCTTCACCGTTGAGTGGTGGTGAAATAAATTACACAAAGTACATACTGCGCCTGCCTGGTTCGAACCCACGACTTACTGTTCGTAAGTCAGAGTTGCAACCACTCCCGTCAGGGCTGCGGGTTGTTCGCAAGAGATACCACGGCCTCTCGATATAAAGGGCTAAGAAGGCACATGGGTGGTTATTAGTCAGTAGAAGTCTGACACTCCCTTCGCTTTGCCCAAGAGATTTGATGATATCCCAGCTCCAAAAAAAAAGGGTTGCAACCACTGGGCCACCACCGCTCTCTTTAAAGGTTTGTTATCTTTAAATTGACTAGACTAATCTCCCAGATGTTACCAACATTTCTTGTACGGAACCCTACTACCACCTCGTCCTTATTTACTTTTTATATATTTTTTTGTGGAACAAACCTCGGGTGTCGCGATTTCAGTCACAAAACTGATCAGATCCAACATCAGTCAGTCAACAAGGTCGCCATTGTACAGTAATCCGTTTACTGATAGTAAAAAAGGGTCCTTTTGTTACACGTTTTGTGCTTTCAAGTATATTTCGAAGTCTCGGCGAGTCTGTGAACTATGAAATCAAAGGTTCCACGAACCAGTGATAGGGTGAATCGATCTCTTTCTAAAAATAAAAAGGATGGGTGCCCGAGACTTGAACATTGTCAATATTATAGTGGTGTTTGACGTCTTGTGGATATCTGCAGACATTTGTTTACCATAGGGCACGGATTTTGGATGAAATTTCACCAGTTGGGATGGTCTTTACCAGAGTTATGTTTAGTACATACTTATTCCAAAAATTTAGTTTAACGACAGTCTTGGTGACATTTCAATTTGCATTTGATTTAAGTTTAGGTATTATCTGAAAAATTCTGAAAACCACCGTGTGCACTTAAAAGCAGGTTTTTTTAGAGAAACTGTGACCTCTGAGTTGATTTTGGTATTGCTTCTCACAGTATTCAGTTAGGAAACACTGTGTTCATGAAATGACCTGGTGTAAAAGTGTTAGTACAACCCTACTTCAAGAGGTAAATCATAATATAATAGTATATCTTGTATATAGTACGCGCATATTACAGTGCATTCATAAATTAAACAAGCGAGGGATCAATCCTTATATGCCTTTTTTTGGGTGGTGAAAAGGAGTGCCAGACTTCTACTGACTAAAAACCAAGCGGAAAGGAGTGCCAGACTTCTACTGACTAAAAACCAAGCGAAAAGGAGTGCCAGACTTCTACTGACTAAAAACCAAGCGAAAAGGAGTGTCAGACTTCTACTGACTAAAAACCAAGCGAAAAGGAGTGCCAGACTTCTACTGACTAAAAACCAAGCGAAAAGGAGTGCCAGACTTCTACTGACTAAAAACCAAGCGAAAAGGAGTGCCAGACTTCTACTGACTAAAAACCAAGCGAAAAGGAGTGTCAGACTTCTACTGACTAAAAACCACCCATGTTCCTTCTTAGCCCTATATGTCAAGGCCGCGGTATCTCTTACAACATCCCGCAGCCCCGACGGGCTTCGGCCGTTGCGCGTGTGGAACACGAACGCGCCGAATCCTTATATGCCTTACAATACAAGCGACGAAGAAGCCTTCACATTACAATTCAATAACTTACGCTATCACCAATGCAATAACAGCACAGGTTTCTACTACGCGTGTCTCACCTCACCAACACACCAACTCACTCACCAACATCGTCAGACCAAACACCATTACGGCCATCACAAACGTCTAATGTCGTTACTAGTGACGTCTTTCTATGGAGTAATTACCATAATATAGCACGAAGGGGTAATATAACGGTAATAAGTTTTACTGCTGAACTTGACCTTCGGTAGTAAGGTGTAGACTGACGTTCAAGTAGCAGTATTGACGTAGCACTCAGTGGCGAAATTGGTGTTTATTAATTTGCACGTGGTCGCTCACAATGGGCGTTTATGGAGAGGGCTATACTAGGAGTTTCCTGCGTGATCGAATCAGAACCAAGGATACCGACGTATCCCGAAGAATTGCCAGACTTAAGTGGCAATGGGCAGGGCACATTGCTCGCAAATGGATGGCCGATGGGGCCGAAAAGTTCTGGAGTGGCGACCTCGAACCGAAAGACGTTGCGTTACGCGGCCTTCCACTAGGTGGAGCGTGCACCTGGTGAAGTTTGCGGAGACCCGCTGGATGCGAGACGTACGGGACCGGTCAATGTGGCGACACTTAGGAGGGAGGCCTATGTCCAGCAGTGGACGTCTTTCGGCTGAAATGATAATGATGAATTTGTAACTTGATTGACTGGTGCGTTGGTGTAGTGGCGCGACGGCTGTGTATGAGGTCCATGGTTCACAAGTCGGGCAAAGTGTTATTGGATTTTTCCATCAGGATTTCTTAAGTAGCAGCCACGGAGTCTGGATTTCACTGGACACATATCCTCCCCCCCCCCCCCCCTTATACATGGGTCTTAAAACATAACTGGCGAAACTGGGTAAATGGGTAGGTACACCTCTGCCTAACCAATCGAGGATTATAGGTGTGATGTTATGTTAATTTGTAACAGTCTCGTTGGTCTAGTGGACGAAGCGCTTACACCAAACATGAGGTGCTTGTTAGGTTAAATTTCCAGGTCGGACAAACTCTTAGCACAGATTACGTGTTAGCAGCAGGTATGTCTCAGTTGCAGTTGAGTCGGGCTTGTGAACGGTTGATGGAAACACGTCAATCACGAGCAGATAAATGTAACCGGTTTTCAATTTTATTGTTTAACGTGACCTTGGGGGTAAGATAGCGGCCAAGTTATGACGTGCAGACAATGCTGAAACACGTGTTCATTGCGCGAATACATTTTATTAGGTTTTCAATAAGGAATTGGAATTCCACTTTTAATCAAGGACGGACTTCTTAGGGAGGAGTTAAAGGTCAACTTGAATAAAGTTCAGTTGTAGGTTCAAAGTTCAAATTTAAAAATGTTATTAACGTGGTTAAACGGAAATTATGAAGATACAATAGGAGATGACTCTTTAAATAGGTACTTGTACTCTTCGACTTTGGAGGTCAGAGGTCACAAGTAATAATGTACTTAGTAAGTATTTATTTAGTGCAATATTACGGTACTGATCGTTAAAGCAGCTTATTATTATTAAAATTAGGAGGAGAGAACGAGACGAAATAAACTAAAAGAAAATAAATCGTGAAAGATGAAAGCAATTCACCTAAAATCATAACGGGATAAATGGACAATCAAATCAAATATAAGTTAAAATATCAAATTTTAAGCTTTTCATTATTTAAAGAATCATAGCTACCTATTAAAATGCGCCCACGCAAAGTCGATCACGTATCCACAATTCAAAAGACCGTCTCATTCATTGTTAAAACCGAAAAAATCAAAGTAAAAACTGTGGGAGTCGTTTTTTTTCGGTTTTTCGAGTATTAACCCGTTTTTTTGTGGGCGTGGATCCATGGGACTTTTGGACAGGTGGCAGTGGGTTTTAATCCCATTGTTGGGGGACACGGAAGGTTAGTCTGCCTGTCAATGAGATTTTGATGTAGTCAGGTTTATTTTAACTAGATCTTATTGACTTGGACTTGTTTGCTTTTGTGGTTTCAGTCAATATTTTTGTTTATAAGCCTTAGGGAGTGTCTGGGGAGTTTGATGGTGCCATTATCTACGGCTAAAAGCATGAATTCTTGGAAGTGATTAAGTGTGGGTTGGTTTAGGGGCTGTCTTTTATGTATTTATTACTAGCGACCGGCCCCGGCTTCGTACGGGTGCAATGTAAATGTAAACCTTCCTCTTGAATCACTCTATATATTCCTAAAAACTGCATTAAAATCCGTTGCATAGTTAATAAAGATTTAAGCGTACAAACGGGAGCGACTTTGTTGTATAATACGTAAAGCACCATCTTTATTAAGTAAGGATTTAAAGCTTGGAAAAGATGAATACCGTTGGATATTCGAAACCTGTTTTAATTGTCGGGGGTAATTTATACCCGTTGGGGCTGCGGGTTGTTCGCAAGAGATACCGCGGCCTCGACATAAAGGGCTAAGAAGGAACATGGGTGGTTTTTAGTCAGAAGAAGTCTCACACTTTCGCTCTGGCCAAGAGCGGGAGGGGTTATTTGATGATTGCCCCGCCCCACAATAAAAGGGGTAATTCATACCTTCAAGGTAATTTTGATTGACATGGGCCATCATCATCGACAAGGTTTTTTAGAATTTCAATCCAGGCATAGATAAGTAGCTGGTCTATATCATAGATCGATTTGCATCTAACACCTCAGTACCTATCATTGATTTCCGTGAAAACTAGGTACTTATTAGATGCAATCGTATAACTGATGTAACTGAATAGGCATCCCAATGTTTTGACGATAGCTAGAATTCAAATGTAAGTATCTGTAAATGATAATAAACCGTACCTAAAGTCTGAACCACAACCTGGGATTTTATCACAGTTAAAGATATTTTATGCTATGTTACCCATAAATAAAAATATTTCACATTCGCGTCGTCGGCGCCGTCGCTGCAAAAATCGTATCACGGTGCAACTTCCCCTAGTTCGTTTTGTTCCTTAATATAAAAATATTGACAACAAACAGAACTGGTACATAGAACTAAACAAACAAACAACGCAAGTTATAATAAACTTGAGAACATCAAAGTCTCATTGATGACGTCTAACCTTCCGTGATCCATGACAATAGGACTACAATAGCTGCCGACCCCCCAGGGTTAACTACTTGAAGAATGCTCAAGCAAATGGATTTGCATTGAAATATTATAGGTATGTCTGCTTCGAAAGAAAATAAACAGAAGATATTGGAGTGCATTATTTTGAAGTAAAAATAATTGATGTAAGTATTTTTAGCGCTCTTTTAGAAGCTTTTAGTTTCAAACTTAGGTTTACCTGTTTTCCGTAGTGAGAGTAAACTAGCGCGAGCTATGGAGTTCTAACTTGTGCATTGAAAGAAACTTTGTTTAAAACACACATATTGCGCTTGTGTAAATGCTCTCTTGAACAATAAAGCTTTTTTTTATTATAACCCCAAAAGTTGAGAAGCACTTGTTCTCCCCGTCATTGCGATTATTTTTTCTTGTGAATCATACCTGGCTGGGACCTTCTAGCTATGAAGACATTAAAAATCAAAGTTTAAACTTTTTAGGAACTTTTATTAAAGTAGAAATGCCGTGTATTATTCAATGAGCTATCAGCATATTTTTTTTAAATGTGTTTCATTCAGCTGTGCCGCAAATACACCACCACACCACATTTTACACCGAAATAACCCTTTCCCATTAATAATTCTTATGCAATATTAATTTTTTGGTTTGTAGGATAATGATGTTTCCTGACTAGGAAAAAAAATTGGATACGCGTTTTTGGTTTTATTAAAATAATCAAAATTGAATAAGATAAAACGCGACAAATATCATGAGCAGGGGCTTTTGACATCACTTCGTGGTAAAAAATGCAGTGCGGTGTGACGTCGCACGAGTTTTACGAAGCACTGTTGTCTTAATTTTTTGTTAAAGTGAAAAAATAAAAAATATGTGTCCAATATTTCGTGGAAACCTATCTGACGGACTACTTAGATTTTTTTTTCAACTACCCTAACTATTGTCAAAAAATGCAGGTTGGCTGCTTAGTGAGAGATCTGTTTACACATTGTAAATACGCGTGGTGCACTGTTGCAACCTACCACACCACGGCCACCATCACATCGTCACGGCTACCATAACTAGCAGACGATTCACCATGTCTTTTACTAAGCTGACATATTTATAACCGACTTCCCAAAAGGACGAGGTTCTCGATTCGATTAGAGTTTTTTTTTTCTGATACAAACAACAACTTGGGTTAAATTGTTTGAAAAAACAAAAGGGTACCAAGAAATGATCTTTCTTACCGTTTCTGCGGTAAAAATAGAATCGTAAGCTGCTTGGTCAGATTGGTTTTCCACGAAAGTAAGAAAATTAATTCCTTAAAAGTATCCTCTGAGATATATGATTATCCTTTTAACGTAGTAGTTGTTAATTATCGTACTTATTTGACATTGTATGATATTTTTCAGAACGATAGTAATTTTCAGTACCTACAAACACTATGTACCTACCTATATCTACATTACAAAGATTTTGATACCTCTATGTGTTACAATAGATACCCATTAGGAAGGCAACTTAATTAACATTTTGCTGTGACTTACAGACACCTATGTCTGAGTACTTCAATGCGAGGTGAAAGCCTTCAGGGGTGAATATCCTTTAGGTATATCCAGCATCTTTTGTTCGACAACACACTTTGATAAATACGACAGATCCTAGACATTTCATGTGACACTCAACATATTGAATTTATCTTCCTGATTCCTTTTCCCGAAATCTGATCGGATTGCCAAGTGGACACAAATTGTAAACAGGATTTAAGTCATCTAAGCTTCATAATGCTTTAATTGTTGTCAAAAGTGGAAAAGTAATGTGTGTAAGAGCTTTGTTTGTGCTAATGTGTTGCAGGATATTTTATTTTCACGAACACGTGTACCTATAATGAAGAAACCAATTATTTGAATGGTCACCTAACACTACGGCTACATCAATCAACCCCAAATACAATTATAACAGTCAATAACATACAATTTTACCAAGCAAACAATATTTATAGTAAAAACCACTACTTATTCGTCGTATTCTGTTACAGCAAACTTATCTACACAGCTAAACACACCCCTAATTTGAAACACTAAAGTTTAAAATCCCTTGTTTGAATTGTAAATATAAGTTGGTGTTATAGTTCGTTCCCGTGTGAATATGGGGTTGGGGGTGGTATTGGCGCCCAGCATGGGACTCACTTTAACTTGCAAAGTCATCAAGTTTGTAGTATGTTTGGTATTTATTGATGTAATTTGCGCGTCTACTGAGACATCAGACTTGTGTGTAACTTCGATAGTAACTACTGTTTATTTATAGATGCTAATCTGGTCGTTCACTTAGGAACTTTGAAATAATAGATAGGTACTTTGTCAGTAGTTGTATAGGTACCTACCTACACTGTTTACTGTAGAATTTTCTAGTGAGTAAGAGTAATAAGTACTTAAGTCTGTGTGTCTGCCTTTTACCTCTTTTAATTAAAAACAGATTTTCATTGGGACAGAATAGATCTGAGTTCGGACAAGGGATACTTACCTATTTTTTATCCTCCATTCAAATAAAATAATTTGGGTCTAGCACGCGGGCTAAAGTTAGTGATATTTTAAAATTGAATATTATTGATATTTATTAATTATTTTTGCTGCAACATGACTTCTATTAATCAATAAAGGCTCTAATCAAAAATAATAAGGGCTCTAATCCGACTCTAGCTGACTGCACAAAATGTTTCTAATAATTAAAGGAACATTTCTGCAAGACTTGGTTATGCAAGATTTGCATGAAAAATAAATAGGAGTTTACCTAGTAACTGAGAACCTCCTAAGAATTTAAGACAGCGGATCGCGTAGTCTTAGATTAATTTGTGAAAGAACTTACCTAGGTACCTTGGTTTAACTTGGTTATAAAAGTTTGCGTAATTAAACTTTGAAAACTAATATCTGGTCGTTTAAAAACTTTCTAAGACAGCAGTTGTTTATTAAAGAAGTTTTTAAGTGTTTTTTTTTTTATGTTACTAAGTCAGGTGCTGAAGTTACAATCTTCAGATAACTTTTATCAATTTAATAAATTAAAAAAAAAATGCTTACTACTACTACACATAGTTACTTTGCTACTTTTCTGACTAAATAAATATTATGTCCAATATTTTTTAGATATCTATCTGGTGGTTTAATTTTTTTTTTGTAAAGTAAGTACCCAATTATAAATTACAGAATTTTGAATATTTTGATTCATCGACGAACTCGTTCAATACCACGCTCGATTACCCAAAGTCCTCAATATTATGACGGCACAATCACATAGTGCCAGTCCCCCACACACGCACTGGGCGTCAAGTGAGCGTCGCGTGCGCAGCGTGTGAGCGAGCGCGCGCCGCCGGTCGCACGCGCCGCCACATCGGAAGCGTTCGGAAGTACTCGGAAATGATGCGCCGCGCACGATTCTAGGCACAAGTTCAATGCTACGGGAGTTGGGTTTGATTTGATTGGGGCAGTGATGAGGGAATATTTTGTATGTTGGTGTTTTCAGTTAGTAAACAAATAAAATAGGTACCTATAATGACATGAAATTATTTAGATTATCTTCTTCTTTTTCACTCTTTGACTACCCAAAGCTGAGTGAAAGTATTTTCCAAATATGTCCAGTTTTGGCGGTTTTGTGTCATGGCCAACCAGTTTCTTCTGGCCACTTTAATGAGATCATCTGCCCCCTCATAGTCAGTTGTCTTCTCACATTCCTCCGTCACGTCTGCGGTCTTAACTTCAGCACTTTCTAACCCCTTTTTTCAGTCAGTCTATGGCATACATCATGGCCCGCCCACTTCTAGTTTGTTTTTGTCTCGTGGCCCAACATGGCTCGTTCCATATGAAGTAATTCAGGCAAGAATTTACATTATCCTGCTGACGGCTTCATCTTCATCACAGCAGACTATAGCCATCGAAACAGGAGAGATTATTAATATTTTTAGTGCGTGTCTGTTGTATAATTGTTTTTCATTTTTTCTTGGTTCAGCTCGTTGTATGAGGAGTTCGTGCCTAAATAATAACAGCTGAATGAGTCGATCAAGCTGGCTTCTTTAATAGTGGCGGAACAAATTATTTCGTCACCTTATCCTGTACCTATTGTATTTGCTTTTAAATTCTGTACGACTTGACTGGTGACGCCATCTATTGTTGAATCTGTAAAGTATTTGTGAGCTTTGTTGGTGATCGCGCCCTCTAGCTTCAGCGCTTCGAACTAGCTAACATCATTTTGACAAAGCTTTAGCACTGATCTTCAACCGAGCCACCAGTTGATCCATTGACATAGAATTCTATGTCAATGAGTTGATCCTTGTACACCCGGCTATAAGGCGAGAAAGATGCAATTTTACATCTTTGAATAATTTATTCAAGAGCAACGTTAACAAAAACGATGAGTCAAACAAAATGTCATAGATTTCTTATTGATTTATTAATATACTTTATATCTATGTTAACAGTAATATTGTAATCAGTAACTATTGCTCTCTGTGTTTATTTGTCGTGACTCGATCTGGAGTCAGGGTCTGAAGCCAGGTCGCGATGCTCATTCATTTCTAGCTCGAAGTCATCCACGGCCATAGGGGTATCTGTAGTCAGAGAAAATGTTTTTTCAAAATGTGTAAAACAATTTTATTCAAAAGTGTTTTCGCTAACGTTACGTTAGCGAAAACACTTTTGAATAAAATTGTTGTAGTTGCTCAGAGCTGTGGTGTATGACCACGAGTAAAAACTGATGTTTCCCCTACAACATTGTTGCATAACGATGTATCTTTAGAAACAAGGACAGTATATATCACACCGTTAAGATGCGATGGAAATATTTACCCTACTTAATACCTACAATTGTGTGTCTTGGCTAGTAAATTATTTATATTCCTTAACTCACCGAGATGGTCCAGCGTGACTCCCATCGCCTTCCTGACGGCAGGTATAGGCGCCACGTGTCGGGGCGGCACCTTCACCAGCATGCCGCGCAGGCATGACGTCACCAACCGCGCCAGCTCCCGCTCTGACGCCTGCGGACGTGGCACTAGCGACAGGTGCCACGGTGGAGGGGCTGATAACCTGAAGGGGAGCGAGTAGAAGGGTTTAGCATGAAGATTAATGTGCAAAAATAATGCGAGCTACACGCTCTAATACCGTGGGTGTTGCGACAGAGCTAACGGAAAAAAGGTATGAACGAAATTTCTTAAAGAATGCCCCGAGTCACCGCGATGGTACTCACGCTTAAGACTTATGGACGCTAAAGGAATCGAAAGACACCATAATGATAAATGACATAATTATAATGGTGATTAATATAAAGTTTAAGGCATTTAAACGTCTGGTAGCGTAAGATAAAACTCCTCTAAATTTCGCCTGCTGCAAAGTTCTGCAAAAAAAGTTTTGATTGCCTTGTTCTGACAAATACCTCAAAACTCTAGGGACGTAGAAATAAACTTTTTTTATACGCAGAAAACTTTATAATTCTAGTATATTGACAAAATGCAAGTTAGCTGGGTGTATACTTAATACTTTGATAAGGACAATCTAAATAATATTTCAGAATGATAATAATGAAAATAGTTCAATATCACAGAATTGCGCAGCACTGACCGGTCTCTCTGTTCCTTCTCCAACTTAGCGAGCAGTTCATGTGTATGCCGCAACGCTCCACCGATACCGTAGTCGTGTTGTGACGCCGCCACCTCCTCCTCGATGTCGTTGAGGTACTCCACGTCGATACCCAACTCCGACAGGGTCCGTAGCTGGTCTATGTCCACCTTCACCTTGGATGAGTCCTGTGAAAGAGATTGGTACTGTAGTGGATATGATTAGGTCGACAAAAAGAGCGCTAGCGACATTTATGATGCAAATATACGGTATTTGTGTATGTGAGTTTAAATGTTTGTGAACGCACCCACGATACAGGAGAAATTCCTAGTGTGGGGCACGTTTTCTTTAAAAAAAAAAAAAATGAAGAACTAAAATCAAAATCTTGCATACGACAACATTTGTCGGGTAATAGGCTACGGGTAGTATGTAAATTAAAGTTTGGATTTTATTATTAATAAATATTCGTCGTTCGTTTAGTTAATTATTCGCTCACTCAAATTCATACCACTCAAGTTATTAAAACAATATCTCATCATCAATCGCTAAGTTTTTTTTATTCGCTAATAATAATTATTATTATTATTTTATTATAATTCCCCGTAGGCTAGTAGCGTAGCGTACCAGACACAACACTGATCGGAAGGTCGTTCGTTCCTTTTCAATAGAATATTGATGATATTAATTAAAGTGGCGTAATTGTACGGGCGTGTGCCAGTACTTCTTTTTGGTTAGGTCCACTTGTACTGCGTCTCTTTACGAATGGATTACTGCTGAACTGGACAATTCTGTGGTGACCTCAAACAAAACAAATATTTTATATACCCTGCTGGGGAGCCAGGGTATATAAAATATTTACAAATTAAATGACTGATCACTAAGGGCATTTAGGGGACGCAGCAAAGGGCAGGCGGGAATTTAGCATAATTGGCTTGTCGATCAAGGGTCGGATGGGGATATTACGGGGACGTCGCGAAAGGCCTCGGCGGCGGGGCCGGAACGTGATTTGCGGTCTGTATCTGTCTTTTCTAAGGGTACTGGTTTCGTATGACGGATACGAGCTTTTAGTATGATACCGCTCTAACCTCTCTCCTCTACCGATCTATCAACGTAAAGACGCGTTTAGCATAAGACACGTTCTCGTTTCTTTGGCAGTGACATGCATACAGTTTGACCATTGTACATGCTACAAGGATGATAAACCTCTTGTTGTACTTACATGCTCAGGAGTGGTGGGTGTTTCCTGCGGTTTCTTCTCTGGGAATAGCGTCTCCATGTCGTAAATTAGCGCCCACGGTGAGTCTGGCGCAAAGCGGAGAGGCTCCTCAGTAGTCTGTCCTGTCTCGTACGCTGTAAAAGAATGATCTCGAATTGAAATACTTTTTTGAAGTGGTAAAGAGGAATAAAATGTATTCGGTCTCATCTACCCGCGGAACGACATGTCAGTGGGTAGGTTTGTAAATTTTTAAAACTATTTAATAGCGTTACTTAAAGTAAACTTTAATTGTGTGATAAAAATGGGCAGCCCAATTATTCCATTCAAATTGTAATTAATTTTGACGAGACCATTATTTAAACAAATACTATAAACTTTATTTTAGATTACATCTTCCATAGTTTTGTTCGTAACAATGGTACACAAACCAAACAAACAGGTGTGTTAGTATTATTAGTGTTTACAATTTAATTATTTGTTCAGACCTATGACAGTGTCCCACCCAATCATATTCTTACGAACAAGCCAGATAATTCATTCTGCTGTTTGTGTATCAAGCACAATCAAAATGAAGCAAATAAAGGGTTTTACTTACGTAACGTGTGATACAGTAGATGTGATTCCTCCTTATTCAAGGTAGCAAAGGTGCCGTCGAACGAAGGTGCGTATGAACTGAACGGACCGTAGTTTAGGGGCTTCACACCTTTGGCTACGTTGCGACGGTCTTCTCGAGGTACTGCAGAGGTAATAAGACTACTTTTTGTGCGTATTCCATGTGATGTATCAAGCATTCAAAGAGAAGAAACTTCTGAGAGAATCAAAAAACAGTACATTACAAACGTAACATTAGTTTATTTTCAGGCCACTTTGGCCCATAAGAAAAACTAGGTTGTACTACAGTTACTAAATCGTAGGTAGATTATGGTAAGACAAAATAAATAATTTATAACAGTGAATATTATAAAACAAGTCAATTCAATTACCTACAGACCTACTAGTGATAATTCAAACCACAGAATACAAGAAGTTAACAGTACAAGGTAGGTTAAAAGTACTAGGTAGGCTAAATGTACTAGGTAGGTTAAAAGTACTAGGTAGGCTAAATGTACTAGGTAGGTTAAAAGTACTAGGTAGGCTAAATGTACTAGGTAGGTTAAAAGTACTAGGTAGGTTAAAAGTACTAGGTAGGCTAAATGTACTAGGTAGGTTAAAAGTACTAGGTAGGTTAAAAGTACTAGGTAGGTTAAAAGTATTAGGTAGGTTAAAAGTACTAGGTAGGTTAAAAGTACTAGGTAGGTTAAAAGTACTAGTTAGGTTAAAAGTACTAGGTAGGTTAAAAGTACTAGGTAGGTTAAAATTACTAGTTAGGTTAAAAGTACTAGGTAGGGCAAATGTACTAGGTAGGTTAAAAGTACTAGTTAGGTTAAAAGCACTAGGTAGGTCCAAAGAACTTGGTTGGTTAAAAGTAAGTATTAGGTAGGTTAAGAGTACTAGGTAGGTCCAAAGTACTTGGAAGTTAAAAGTACTAGGTAGGTCCAAAGTACTTCGAGGTTAAAAGTACTTGGTAGGTTAAAAGTAAGTACTAGGTAGGATAAAAGTACTAGGTAGGTCAAAGTACCTTGTAGGTTAAACGTACTGGATAGGTTAAAAGTACTAGTTAGGTTAAAAGTACTAGGTAGGACAAATGTACTAGGTAGGTTAAAAGTACAAGTTAGGTTAAAAGCACTAGGTAGGTCCAAAGAACTTGGTTGGTTAAAAGTAAGTACTAGGTAGGTTAAGAGTACTAGGTAGGTCCAAAGTACTTGGAAGTTAAAAGTACTAGGTAGGTCCAAAGTACACCGAGGTTAAAAGTACTTGGCAGGTTAAAAGTAAGTACTAGGTAGGTTAATAGTACTAGGTAGGTCAAAGTACCTTGTAGGTTAAACGTACTGGATAGGTTAAAAGTACTAGGTAGGTCCAAAGTACTTTGTAGGTTAAAAGTACTGGGTAGGTTAAAAGTACTAGGTAGGTTAAAAGTACTAGTTAGGTTAAAAGTACTAGTTAGGTTAAAAGTACTAGGTAGGTCCAAAGAACATGGTAGGTTAAAAGTAAGTACTAGGTAGGTCCAAAGTACTTTGTAGGTTAAATGTATTAGGTAGGTTAAAAGTACTAGGTAGGTTAAAAGTACTAGGTAGGTCCAAAGTACTTTGTAGGTTAAAAGTATTAGGTAGGTTAAAAGTACTAGGTAGATTAAAGGTACTAGGTAGGTCCAAAGAACTTGGTGGGTTAAAAGTAAGAACTAGGTAGGTTAAAAGTACTAGGTAGGTCCAAAGTACTTTGTAGGTTAAAAGTACTGGGTAGGTTAAAAGTACTAGGTAGGTTAAAACAGTTAAAAGTACTAGGTAGGTTAAAAGTACCAGTTAGGTTAAAAGTACTAGTTAGGTTAAAAGTACTAGGTAGGTCCAAAGAACATGGTAGGTTAAAAGTAAGTACTAGGTAGGTTAAAAGTACTAGGTAGGTCCAAAGTACTTTGTAGGTAAAAAGTATTAGGTAGGTTAAAAGTACTAGGTAGGTTAAAAGTACTAGGTAGGTTGAAAGTACTAGGTAGGTTAAAATTACTATGTAGGTGTTGTGTAGTACTTACTGTGTAAAGCCCCGCTCCCTTGTGTGAGCTTGCCAATGTACTTCCCAAGAGTGAGCGGTTTGTCCTCGCCGGAACCTTCCACCGTATTGGTGACCAGGCAGAGTGTGGTCTTGCCTTCTGAGTCCATGCGTGGGAATGCTGCACAAAGAACATGGAGAATTATGAATAACCATTACGGGTTGCTATATTACACAGGTTTCATTCAGCACGATAAGCCAAGCGGTAAAATCGAATAAGTAAAATTATTATCGACTCGAACAAATTTTAAGGTGTAGCAATATTGTTAGAGTCGACATGCTTAGTACCTAAGAGGCGGAATATGAAGAACTATTGTGTACATAAGTGTGATAAAATCTGTAAAATACCATATTTCAGGCAAATAAATGAATCTATCTATCTATCTATCTATCTAAAACCATAATTTCATATAAGTACAGTTAAATAACGTTGAAGTTGTTACGAAAAATAGCCATTAAGTTTATGAATATAAAATCACAGATACACTAAGTGAAGCTAAGAAGTGAGGAAGCTGAAAGTGTGGTCCGAGATAGACCGATACAAACGTAAAAGCTCCCTAGAGGAGTGTGATTAATAACTTCATATCCATGCAATCATCATCTACCTAGCCTTATCCCAAACATGTTGGGGTCAACTTTCAGTCTTACCGGTTGCAGCTGAATACCAGTATTTTACATGGAGAGACTGCCTATCTGACCTACACAACCCAGTTCGTACTGGGTAATACGATAACCACTTGGTAAGACTATTTCCATGCAATAAAAGCGAAAATTAAAGACGTCGGTGGTCTCGCTTGGGCTATTCGTCGCCATGAAGCTTTTTATGATTAGCTCAATTCGATGCCAAGTCAATAGGGGATCGGACAAAAAGAAACTAATTAGTCCGTCTGATATATTTCCAAAAAATATTGGACACGTATTTTTTCTTTTATCACATAAACAAAAAATGAAGACGATGCAGTGTTTCGAAAACTCGTGAACTCCTCGAAACACTCACATGTTAGTACATTTTTTAGTACACCGAGAGATTATGACGCCATTTGTGATCGTTGTGATCATCACTCATGATTTTTGACGCGTCCTAACTTCGTCAATTTTTATTAATTTGATAAATCAAAAAACACGTATCCAATATTATTCTATAATCTAACTGACTACGGACTAATTAGAATCATATTTTTTTGACTCAGTCCGATCCCCTATCTGTCATTCTCGTATAAGACTAATATATGTGTACTACAAAAAGATCTCTTGAATCGATACCTTTCTTAGCCAGTCTCCGCCTATGCTGTTCCCTGGCAGCCTCCATCTGTATCTTGACGGCGTCCCCGGCGAGCTCCAGGCCTCCATCAGACGCCGCCTCGGCCTCCGAGCCGCCCGACTTGATGGGGCTGCTGCGCTTCAGCACCTTGTGCTGCCACACACGGACAGGGAGACTGCAGTGCAAGCGCGCGGGCACGCGCTCTATGCTACGTCGCGGTTGGAGAATGTTGGCGGTGGAGGTTGGCTTAAGGCTTTTATTGAATACCTTGCTGGATTTAGTGCAGGTTTTAGTCTATCCTTTTGTTATTTTTGTTCATTATGGAAACGGAATGTTTCATGAGCCAGCTGGTTAGAGAAAAGATGGTTCATATTATATGAGACAGGAAGGCTAATGTCAGGCCAAGTGCGCAAATGCCCCAGCGGCAAAGAGCAGTTGAAGAACACCGTGAGGTATTAGTCAGATTCTGTCACACTTCCTCGCCTTCACACGCCACACGGAACAAAGATCGAATATGATGTTTCTTTTTTATAATTCTAATTCAACCCATGCTACATCTAACAATAAATTGTTGAAGTTTGTTCGCGGCCAACACGGTGTGTTTAATGCTGTGATTAGAAAAACGGCAGCTTTTATAGCGTAAATCGAAAACATAACAAGATGAACTTGCACATAAATATCTAAGTGAGCATTTATATTTTATTCATCAATTTAGGTCCATTTTAAACTTTTCACAGACAAAGGCACATAACATCCGTTTTTTTGTAACTATCAGTACAGTAGCCACATGAGTCCCCATCCCGCTCAACGTTCACCATCCGCGCGTGTATACATGCATTATGCTCTGGGCTGTAGTTAACTCGTCCTACCCACACAACACAGACGCGTCAACCGACAGAAGCAAAAAAATGTCGCTAACCTCTAAACACGACTACCCTATGAAACCACAGAGTACATACGTACAGAAGACCGGGTCTATACAACGAGCGAAAACCGGCGCACGCACACATAGATGAGTTTCGCTGAATATAGTGCAGCTTGGTTATTTGTCACGTGGCCATAGTCGGAACTAACACCGCTATATTGTTTTATTCAATATAATTTCCACGTACCAACTGTGGCCTACGGGCAATATCATTTCAGCTCTGCACCAAAATATCCATGTTGCACTATAACGATGCTGCAAAAATCGGAACTAACACCACAACCTTGTTTTTTTTTAACAAGCCAGTTTCACACATGTTTACCAAAAGCCATCTTCTGACAAGATCATTTAAGCGCCAAAACATCCTTTCAGCACTTACCGATGGCCATATCGAACAGATGACAGTCCAAGTGCGCTTGCACTCGCTGTACGTGATGTGTATATGTGTGCGTGAGTTTACGCTTGTTGTATGGAGTCTTCTGTAACTATCTACTCTGTGATTAAACTATTAAAGAGTCAAAGTATCACCTTTCTGCCGTACGTCCTAAGAGGCTGCGATGCAAAAAGTCATTTTATCAACATGTTTAGTTCAAACTTCAATATAAAAAGAAAAAAAAAGGTAGTTTTGTTTTTCTTATGTTTACTAAGATTCACTAAGCTTGTTAAGGTTTTTTTTGCGTGTATGTGATTAGGAAGGGGATTAAAGTGCGCGTCTTGATTGTGGCATAATAGAACACTAATTTGTATACCTCGCAAAATAAAGTTACACTATGGTTTATTTGTTTGAAGTTATAAAAGCTGTGAAGCAAAATCGAACGTACTTGATACAAGCAATATTACTGGTACTGTTTTGAATGAAAAACGTACGAGTAGAACACATATTTGGATCTGCCTCGACACTTCGGTTCCCTATAAACGTTTTAACTCAAATATTTGTAAAGTTTTAAAACATTGCTATACATATATTTCCCAAGGACATAACTATAACAATGTTGACTACTGGGTTTCATTTATGAATTTAATTTTTACACTTTAAAAGCAAATTTTACCAATGACCGCAGTCAGCTCTTTTAAACGGCATTCAGGAATGGTTGCTAACTTTATTATTGTGAAAATTTGACACCAACCATTCTTGAACGCGGTTTAAATGTGCTGAACGTGTTCAGTGTCATTGGTAAAATATGCCCTTAAATCTTTAACAACTCACCAGAATATGTGATTCAACTCTCTCAAAATGCCAACCTAACACTTGCATCTTTATTTTGCGAGGCTCCTAATAACAAAAACAAGTTGTACTCACCACATCCATTTTCCCGATATCAAAGCCGAGCTCCTTGATAGGTATTTCATACATGTAGGTAAGCATGTTGCCTAGGGGCCGGAGTTTCTGCGGGGTCAGTTGTTTGAGACCAGCGTGGAGGAGACGACGGGCTGCCTTGTGGTACACTGTGCCGTTCTTGTTGTACTTTATTGCGTTGTTGCACATTAGTTTGAAGTCACTCTGTGTAAGAGAGAAAGAGAGAGAGATTAAGCGTTAGTTAGGCATACCTAGATAATCTTCCAGTTAACTCCAGAGTGGAAGTTAGATTTGATAAAGATCCTATTGTTTAATTTTCAATTTTGATAGCTTTAGGAGGCATTTTCGACAAACGATTGCTGTTGCCTGCAGCTTTCAAAGTGCTGAGTTTGGTTTGACAATGAACAAGGATGAAACTATAAAAATTTAGGTAAAACGGTGCAAATAATAATTTAAAAAAAATTGTTTAAATTGTGCTTCATGTGTTCAAATAATTTTAAAATAGGTCAGGGTTTGTAAATCAAATATAAAAAATGAACAATTTTCTGTGTAGCTAACTAGAAACTGCTTCCCGATAACAAAAGCAATTTTATGCTTAGAACTGTGTGTAATATTAAAAAATTATATATTTAATGTATGTAAGAGTGTGAGTGATATTATTTATAAATGTGTTGTACTCCAAATAAAAATATAAGTTGATGTAAAAAATTCGGGCGCCTGGAGTGCACACAAAACTATGCCAAAGATAGACTTACCTGCGGGAGCTTGAGACTTTTAATCTTCAAGCGGGAAGGTATCAATAAAAATCGAGCATGAAAATTATAGAGCGATTTTATTACCCGAAGGCTGCTGGTAGAAATATACAAGAGAATTCCTTCCTTTTATATATAACTAAAACTAAAATGGAACAATCTTTTAAGACCTGTCATTATTGCACTTTATAAATAGATGATCTACGTTATATGTATTACAAACCATACCAAATTCCGTCGATTATATTATCAACCAAAAGATTAATGCTCATCCTAGTGATATGCATTTCCGCTGGGATGCCAAAGGCGGTCCATGATATGTTTTGGTAGGGGCGAGCTTTTAAAATTTTAAGTAGTAGAAAAAAACGCCTTGTGGCTGAAAACAAACATGAATAATCGTTAGCTGATATTCAGCGTTGGTAAAAACAATGGCGACCGAGCCGGTTGCGACCAAATGCAATAAAACTCACCGTTTCTTCCAAAATATCAAAATGTGGTCATCAGTAGATGAATGAATCCAGACAAATAAGTACTTAATCAAGTTAAAAGATCCATAAAAAATATGAGCTATCCAATTAGGATGCTGACAAGGGCAATCGGCTACCACATATTTGGGATTAGATGCCGCCCATCTGAAGTAAAACTTCAAGATTTATATCGGCGCTGAAATTACGCCATTCTGTCCAAAAGCTATAGGTCGAAAAGTGACAAATGTCAAAGTCAACTTGACAGCCTCAAAAAGAAAAAGCCAGTGTGACCACTTCACGATTCTAAATCAACCAAAAAATGAATTCTTTTATGGGAACACCACCGTGGTGCCTACAAATTAAATCAAACAATACGTATCATGTAACAGGCTTAAAAGACTCGTTACATGTGGTTTAAAGAAAATAGCCTGCCAAGTCACTTCAAGACCATGCATTAACCTTTTGAACGCCAGAGCGTAAACGCATTGGAGGCCCTCCCATGCCAAGGGTCCTACAAAATAACTATTTGATTTTATTGTTTAGTTTCTAATTAAAAACAGCAGTTAAAAGTCGGCTGTTTCGGTGATGGCTGTAGCTGAATGTGGCGTGTTGGGCACGTTTTCATTTGTCGGCTATACCTGACCGTGGCAATCAAAAGGTAAAAATAGTAGGTATAAATAAGTAATGTACTCACAATAAAACAGTTCAGAGACTTGTACTCATTGTCATCAATCTTCTGTTTCATAGTGGAGAAGTCCATGGGACGTCTGATAATGTCGGAGTAGCCAGGGGCAAAGGTGTCGTTGACTGGCCACGCAAAGAACTGGTTGGGGTCCCGCTTCTCTAGGTTGCGGAGTAGCTGCTCTAGTAGACGGGATAGTGGGCGGCGCTTCTGGCTTGCCTGCGAAGACAAGTTATTATAAAGGTGTCTTTTGTGAAGATAGGCCATTAATATTCTAGATTGAAAACTAAAGATAAAAGTATGGTTGGTTACCGGGCACTGGTAGAAAGACACTTAAATAAATTAAGACACAAAATAAAACAATTATTTACTTTATAGAAAATGTTTGGAAACCAGCATTATTATTTTTTGAAAATTGTGTAATTTATATTGCTAAAAGTATAAATACCAAGAAATCAAATGAAGAAGATAAGAAGGACTAAGCAATAAAAAACTTGACTTCTAAAGACGAGGGTATGGCTAAGACAAGCAAGAAGTCAACAGTGTTTCTAAAAACGTGTATAATATGCGTAAAAATTCCTATAATTCTCTTCCAGTTCTACATTGTAGAAAAACGACGGCACGGTTGGCGCAGTGGCTGAAAGAATGGACTGCTGTGCTACGTATCACGGTTTCGATCCCCGCACAGGGAAACATACAGATATTTGTATTGCCTACAGAATAGATAGTTGTTTCGGGTCTGGGTGTGTTTGTGTATGTAAGTTTAAATGTTTGTAAATGCGCCCATGGTACACGAGAAATTCGTTCGAGCAACGTTTAAAAAAAAAAAACCTATGGATAGCAATTCACAAGACAGTGTCCATGTAGGTTAAGTGAAATATAATATTTTGAAGTGATAGTACATGGTTTTTCTCGAGTAAAGTAAAGTCGGAAGAGGGGTCGACTAATGAGAAGGTAGTCCAGAAACTGAAGAAACTGAGAAATCCAGATAAACAGCTGCCGACTGCGGCAAGAAAGAAAGGTGCGTAAAAGTCTAGATGATAAATGAGAAGAGGTTTTTCTCTTTCAAGGACATATTTCTATGTAAACCAATGTGCAATAATATATTTTTTGTTTGTGTTTGTATTCTTTGTGCTTTTAAGTAAATAAAGGCTTTGAATGTTGATAGTTTCAACAGTTACCTTTAGCACACATGTGCGAGGTTCCCTGTGAGAAGCAGGAGAGTTGGGTCCTGGGCCGGGGCTGAGATGCCGAATGAGCTTCTTGGCCAGGCCCTCGTCATCCGTATCATCATCATCTGACATTTTTATCTGGAACAATCCGTTTCAAACAACTTGAGAGGTTGAAGATTTGACGATGAGGGTAAAACAGTTACTGGAAGACTTATTTTATAAGGAGAAACTGTGTTGGCAAGTAGACTGTGTGTGAATGTGATGTCACAGAAAGATGACCAGTAACCCATAAATGCTGATTGGACTACTGTTACATACCAAATTTGCCTAAAAATTTAATTAAATTAGCCAAAAAACCAAATTGAAGCCAAATAACTGGCAAAAGAATGCTACCACTTTAGGTCAGAATAGTATGTACTTAGTTTTGCCGCACCGACAGAGATACTGAATGTAGACACGATACGATTTCATTTCATTGAAATTTTGGCATTGGTTAAGTAATTTTTATGGTACGTATGTGGTTTTCGCGACTTGTAGTAGAGAGGCGCACGCTTTATAAATTCTACGTTTTTACTCGAAACAAATAATATTACCTATCGATGACTACTGAGTGTTCAGTGCTACGAAATAAGTCCAACACAAAATGGTCTCAATGTTGGTAAGTACGTGAATATCGATCCTTACCATGTCAATTTCGCGCCGTCTCCGCTTCCTTTTAAGACTAGGTTTCTCGTCAATTTCTTTGTGGTCATCCGCCGAATGCTCAACATCGCTTGCTTCCAATTCTTCCTCTGTAAAATAAGGAACTTCTCTTTAGCATCCACAAAATATTGCAACGAGGTTCATGGCGGATATTTTCGAGTTTCTACTCACTGCAACTTAATTTTTCTATGTCGTCCATGTTTAGTGGATTGACTTAAATAATCTAAACCTACTTTAACTTATAACTTTTAGTTTTATTGGCTAAAATCAGGTATTATATCGGAATAAACACTACAACCAACCAAGCTAACTGACTGACAGACGCTATCCAGACCAGTGTTGCCGATGTCCACGGTCCAGATTACCCAAAAACCTGATTGAAAATCCCCAATTTTGGGGAAAATAATATCAATATTCCCCACATTTTCCCCACAAATTTTCATCAAAGAAATAAAAGCACTATTTATATAAATCAAACATATTTATTTATTAATTTAAAAAAAAACTAAAGTTTTTACATTTGTAAGTACTTAAAATAAAAAATAAATAAATAAATCTACTGCAGCTCTTCATTTCGCCAAATTTTTTTGGTTAACATGTCATTCGAAGGATCAAATTTTAAACTCCCTCCTTTCTTCACCTTCTCTAGTGGCCATAAGCGCAACTACAGTGTCAGTGCGTAGGCGATTACGATAATCTGTTTTCAAATTTTCAGAACGCTAAATTTTCTTTCAACAGATTCGTTTGAGAAAGGTAGAACGAGCAATAGGCTTATTGCGTGTTTCAAATTTAAAAACATTTCATGATCTGCACTGCTTTTAAGACGGAATATTTTGGCCCAGTATATTTGCGGATCGTCATCACCTTGCAATTGCAAGCCAAGAGCAGAGTAATATAATGTAATGTAGGTATAATACTGACTACTGAATATTCGTTTTATAACATACCTTGGAATTATCGTCGTCCTTATTATCTTTTCCTTTTATTTTAACAACCACTTGTCTATATTTGCACAAAAGCTTAATTATTAGCATTAAAGTAAATAACAACAAGCAGTGCAGTATTATTATGTTCAGCCAACAGTTGTCTGCAATGACTGCAATACTCTGTATAGTTCGTTACGAAACTTACAATTACGAACTAAAGTAATAAACAAGGTTTTCCCTGATACATTTTGATGATCATTGAATGTTGCCATAAAAGAAACTATAAAACCTTTCTGCCGGATATGTTGAGTTAATGTTGAATTAAATTTACATAATTTATAAATACTTCTAATACTACTTTTATGACTTCTTAGTTTAGTTCTCGTGTAAATGTCTAAATTCCCCGCGTTTTCCCCACATTAACGCTCTCCCCACAAATTACCCAATCGGACTGAAAATCCCCGCAGTTTGGGGAATTCCCCACAGATTGGCAACGCTGATCCAGACCAACAGTTTGTGTGCATTAAAACGAAGCGCTATTCGTTCTTTTTGAATGTACAAGACTAGGACAGAGATACTCACAGACGATGGAACGCGCATCAGCGGTGCGTTCTCGATTACAGAATTTATATTGATTTACATGTCATTCGGTCGATGCCCTACTTTATTATTGGTGCGTAGTGGTAAACATTAATAATGACAACCAATACTAACTAGGCATGGAATCATGAACGAAGTAGTAGCAACACGAACAGTTGAATCAAACCAATGCGCTAATAAACTACAAAAGGATAGGCAGAGGTTTAATTCGATGGGAAAATAAGGATCTGCCATCAATTATAGTGAATACAGGAATTAGTATTTCTGCTGTTTGAGTTCTGCTAGCTCATTTGGTAAAGACTTTGGTTCAAAATAGACAGAATAAAGGTTCACAATTATTTTAATTAACAAAATTCATAATTAATAACCTATCTTTAAAGCTTGTATTAGGGTAATTATTCACACTTCTGAATGAAATATAAAAAATCATGATGTGGTTTAGTTCTAATCTCATGCTTCAAGTTTTTCTTTACCCACTTATGTTTAATTTGATGGCCCCGTTGACACCAAACTTAATTTATTTAATATCTAATTAGCGTAACTTTCTCAGAACGACAGTTTTTTATCAGTGAGGTTACGATTAGTGAGAATTTGGGCGATTCCCATTGTGTTGCCATTGAGACCCGCGGGCTGCGAGACTCGGTGGTGTCACGCTAACTAATTCTCGTAAAAAGCAATATTTTGTCGTGAATTCTCACAATTATCAGAGAGAAAGTGTACTTGCTTTAGATTGTTAGATGATGTCATGTAAGCAGGCTGAGATTGCGAGGAAATAATTAGGTTGTTATAGTAGGTGTGACCTAAAGGTAAGTTTTGAATAAGATCTAAATAAAACAAAATCCTGCCCTGTAGGAAGGAAAAAAGAGTAAAATATTGTGTGCCTAATCGGCACTTCCTGCAGGGGAGAATTAAAAAAAATGTGTTGGGCCGACTCCAAATCACATAGGGCAGGAAGATGAATGACGAGATCCTCCTCTATTTATTACAGGAATGGATGGATGCCTCTGGCCGCAGAGGGCGCCACACTCGAGGCTCCGGATTCAGGATTTTGATTACGATTGCGCTATGCAGAAGAACACAAGATCGATTAGTCTTTGCAATAGGTACTAGAAATGAAATGTCCACACCTAGTCGATTAATTAAACGATTGTCCAAGATAAATGTTTGAATCGTCTAGACAAACTAGTTAAAATCCTAACCAAACTTTACGAGGTTGCGAGATACTTTTTACTACGTTCAGCATTAGTATTTAGTAACTTAACAGGAACACTATACCATTCTGCCTTTGATGATTTCCCAGACTACAAAAAAAGTCACTATAATGTAAGTAGGATATGCAGTTCACAAAGTGATGTATCATTGTGGTCTTGGTACACATATCTATCGGTGTATAGGTATGTATGTATATACAAAAGCACACATCATAAGTTACGGGATTAGCCACTTTATCTAAGTACACATGAACATATCACGTAGGTAAGTAGGTACTTGCCTATTTCTGCCTAGATGCGTCAAGTTGTTTGCATAGATTTTGAGATCGGTTGAATAATAACGTTAAATACCGTTACCAAGTTAATATTTTAGGTTAGATAATAATTTAAGTTAAGCAATTTGTAGGCTATAATCAAGAGGTTGTCTTTATTAAGCTCTGCTAACCTATTTCATAAAGGATTTTAGCGCTATTTACTTTATTTTTAAGATGCAAGTCTAAACTATGACCATGGATGTTTTTTTGCCTTTGTCCCATTCTACTTCGGGTCGGGTTTTCTTAATTAATTATCCCCTGTCAGATGTCACGGTATCATTTACTCCTTTTCTTATCATTCCGTACCTACCTACACTGTCCATTTGTAGTTAGGAATCAATGTAGGTACAATTTTATTGGGTGGCCCCACTATCAATGACTGTAGATTTACTATTGATTTGTTGATCTAAAAACAGCTTATAAAGTTAAACGGTTGGATCCAGGACTTTCAGGCATGCATCGTTTTAACAAGACAGTAATGAATATAGCAGAGTCGCTAGCTACGAGTATGTTAGTAGATGTTTATATTTCTTGATTGCAAATCATAAACACATAGGTAGTACGTACCGATTAGCTATGTAGGAATCAGTCACACAGCTCATGTGCTAACCTAATTAATTACCATGTTAATTTCTCGGTAAGACGATAAAGGCAAGGCAGTTATGATGTAAATACTACTCGAGTCGCAAATACCTCGGCTGATGATGAAGTCACAACATTGTGTCAACTTGCAGCTTAGGTACTAACTAGGTACCGAATTACCGATTTGTAGGTAGGTATTAAGTTTCGATACTAATTGCAGTACTTTCTTGTCGGAATCGGTACGTACCTACTACGTAGTAATCGGTTTCAGGAATTCGCATTGTTTGCGAAAATTAATTGATAATTAAGGTTTGTCTTGAAAAAGTGTTACAGTTACTTACAAAATCACCCTTGTCATCAGAAAACAATATGGCAATTTATATATTTTGTCCGAAACCTAACTGCAATGAACCTGCATCGGGAGTAAAGTACACACATTAAAAGTGTCTAGGGATTAAGCATTTTTATGCGGATTTCTTGAGATTGAGATGTGGCTTTGTAATAAATTTATGATTTTATAAATTTATTTGGATCCTTTTTGGTGCATTTCATAATTTGAATCAGGAACTGTGAATCAAATTCGAGTAAAAGATGAAAATCAGCTGTCAATATTTTCCCTATAAAAACATACAACGCATTGAAGACATTATTAGTGCTACTGTTTCCCTACTACTGATTAAAACCAACGTTATTATGGAGCGGCGACGTCATTTAAGCAGGGAAGAAATGCTCAGAGCCGTGGGAATGATAGAAGCTGGTTCCCGGCAACGTACTGTGGCTTTAGCTCTGAATACAAGTCAGAGTGTTATCAGTCGACTTTGGACACGTTACCGAAGCACTGGTACCGTGGCTGAGCGCCATGGAGGACGGTATCGCTGCACCACACGGAGACAAGACCGATACATTCAAATCTTAACTCGAAGAGCTCCAACAATAACCGCCATGATGTTAGCCGTGAGGCTTCATCACTCTTCAGGGAACTTAATTAGCGACCAAACAGTCAGAAACCGCTTGCATGAAGTGAACCTTCATTCCCGAACACCGCTACGGGTACCACCTATAGCAATGCACAATCGTAGGATTCGATATCAATGGGCTCTTGAACACAGAAATTGGGCAGAAGAACAATGGCGTTTCGTGTGTTTTTCTGATGAGTCTCGTTTTGGTATGAGACCGGATACAAGACGTATACGACACTGGAGAACCCCTGGACGCCAACAGCGATTAAAATCCTGCCAGGAAGTCCATCCTTATAGTGGTGGAACCATCATGGTATGGGCGGGTATTTGGATCGGCGGAAGAACTGAGTTGATTTGGATCAGAGGCAACCTCAACGCTCAAATTTATGCTGAGACGATTGTATCCGACGTCATCGTTCCTCTACAAGTGCAAATCGGTCCCTTATTTCAGTTAATGCATGATAATGCACGACCGCACACCGCAAGAGTTGTAAGACAGACTCTCGCCGCAGCTAACATCAATGTCCTGCCCTGGCCTGCTCAGTCGCCAGACTTGAACCCGATTGAGCATGCATGGGATATGCTACAGAGAAGAGCTCTGCCGAATATGGAGGGTATCCAGTCGCAAGAAGACCTTTTTTTGTTGTTGCAACGAACATGGGCGGCCATTCCACAGCGTGATTTGGATGAACTCATTTTGAGTATGCCAAACCGATGTTCTTGTGTTGTTAGTGTTCGCGGTAGAAACACGGATTATTAATTGTTTAAGTTACCCAATAAAATTTTAAAGAAAACTGTTATTTCAGTCTTTTTTTCGAACTTTAATGTTAGTGGTTCAAATGTCACAAATCCCTTTATTAGGAAAATGGCAAATTTCTTTATTAATGCAAAGGTGACTTGGTTTATCGTTACTGTGACAAACGAAAACACTTTATTTGATGAATCCTTAAAGAAAATTTTAATTAATATCAATCAGGAGAAAAGTTATTGCAAAAATATATGTTGATCCCTAGACACTTTTGATGTGTGTATGTTATCAAAACTAGATTTCTATTTTATCCTTTTCTGTTATTTAGACAATTTGATATTTCTTTTGTGCTGGAATCAAACCTAATAGTGCCCGCAATTCGTTATGCAATGACACTTATCAGCTACAGCGCTGTTCTGCAAATACCCTATTTTGGTCAGATTTATGACAAATGTGGACAGGCCTAGATGGAGTTGTGTGATATATTGGACTTAATTTGGCGTTAATTTGAAAGTAGGCAAGTTAAAGGCCAAAATCATATTTGATACTTTAACCAAACATTCTTCTCACTTTGGCAAACCTTGGAAACTGCCCAGTGCAACAAAAATAATACCTATCAATAACAGTATCTAATACCATTGCATGTAACAACGAACAAATCTAACACTACATAGTTTAATTTATAAGAATCGTGAGCGTTGTATTTGCGGCGCTGCAGCGGGTGCGCGGGCGCAGGTGCGCGCACGAGCGATGATCGATACAGCGCGGCTATCGCTTTCGGCGGGTGCGCCCGCGCCGACGACCGACAATTAATTTAGAAGCACCATTTGTAAGCTGATAACACAGGTAATGCTGTGTGTTGTTTGTTAGATAAAGTGGTGTCTATAATGGTTGGTTTTGATTTTAGTTAAATCAAAGTTGAATCCGAATGATGGTATGCATTAATGCTCTAATGTGAAGCAACAACAGGCAACGGCTTTATGTGGAGTGAGACTCAATTTTGAAAAACTAGTCCTTTGTCGTAAATTGAGTACATCGAAAAGCGACCTTGTTCAAAAAACCCTTTATACCAAACTCTTTATTCCAATTTATTTGGTGCCCGTACTCCGTGGAGCATCTTTACTAGCCGTTTCGTCAGTAAGTACCTAACCACCTCTATCACGACCCATTGCGAAGATAAGAAAATTCAGATTAATCAAAGCTCAAGCCCAAATCATCCGTTCACTTTTATGACATTCGCTGAAGTGATGGCAAAGAAATTCAATTTTTATCCTTGTTACAACAGATACAAAGGATAGCAAATAATTCTGTAATAATTTCGATACCAAGCTAACCTCTCCAGCGTGAACACAACCTAACCGAAAAATTCAGTTTGTTCTGTTGCCATTGCATCCTTCCGTGTGATCACCTAATTAAATGGTCGCAGCTGGGCAGCTAATGGAAAATCGCGGCGAATAAATCTCTAGTCGCGTTCTGTTCCTCCCACTGTAGCCTGTACTACCGAGATATAAGACGCGCGTGCATTAGCGGAGATACCTAGCTCTCTAGCTCAAATTCATTGTTTCATGTCTCATGTTAGAATTGCTTGTCTGCAGATCTTCTGATTGTTTGTGTATCCTTGTGTTTTGTAGCTGGTATGTTGCCGTTAGGAATGTTGAGGAATTCTTCGGATTTTACGAAGGGCAGCTGCTTCTACCGCTATCTCCTAAGCTGTAGGTACTTTAGTAGGCTGTAGAGACCAATTTGAATTGGTAGGTAGTTTCCTGTTTAAAAAAAAATGTACGATTATGAGTAAAAGAAATGAATAAGTCTTTGAGATTCATAATTAGGAGTCTAGCCCTTTCTTCAGCAGATTGCAGATTTTGTCATAATGAAAATCAAAGTTTACCTGTGACTTAGCTAACGGTGAGAAATAATAAATTGAAAATAAAATTATTTCTGCCAATTTACTTTTAACTGTGCTAGCATCTATTTCAGAAAAGGTGGATCACAGCAGATAATGCATTTTCGAATACAACACTCATAAAGCAATCTAATTTATTTCACCGCAAACCCTTGTTTACTCGACGAGCAAAACAGAAAAAAATATCTCAACTATCTAAAAAATTCGATTGGGGTCCGTGGTGCCAATTAGTGTTGCCGATGAAATGTGTGATGGTGTGATGAACAATGACCATCTGCGACACTCCCGCGCAGATCGCGATAATGGCGGCCGCGACGTAACTTAGCGCGCTCTACACTGCGCTTGCGCACACGCGGAATTTCACCTTTCATTAACGCCTGCGTATTCGACCACACGCCATTCAATTTGCACCCCCAGCACAAACACTACCCATACAATTTTCAATTCGGACTCATTCATCGAAAGTGTTAAATTGTGACTAAGAAATTCTCAGCATAAAATATTCGTCTTAGCTTTGAATACGATAATAAATCTTAAGATTTCATAATAATTGGATTAAAACAACACCTGAGATAGAATGATGAGATCATCCGTATGTTGATCTCGTGCTAATTGACGGTTTTGTAAGTCTTTACCTAAAACACTAATGACATAATAGTTCTACAAAAATATCTGGACTGTGAAAGCCTGGTGTGAGAACTGTGACATAGAAACGACAAGACCGGTTCACTGCAATTATGTAATAATCTAAATACCTTTCATTAGCAAGTTGTGCCGATAAACTTATAATGTCGAAGGCAAGTTTAATCGGGTACTGGGCTAATAGGCCTTTTTATCGATATTTTATGAGATTTTACGATTTCATCATTATCATTGACAATCTAGTTCCACTCCCTACTGTGTGACAAACAAGTCTTTCGTTTCTGGGACATTCAACAATCGGGGTGTTGGTTTACTAACAGTTCTTCCGTTTTTCGGTACCCTTAGGGAACTGCTCCACTTGCCACCGTGAAAACCGACCAAGTATCGTACACCTCTTTGTTTCAGAGTATAGATTCGAACATTTTTATCTGCAGTGAATTTTGATAACTCACCAACACTGCAGATGACGGCATAACTTGTAGACGCGTTGTATGTGGATTGTGTTCACGATCCTCAGCATTGAGAGCTCAACGAAGAACAAGGGGCAGTTCGTTATAATAGGCCTAACCCAAATGGAAAGTTTGTTGTCAAAATTTTACTCGTATTATATTGCAATTGTAACGCTGCCATAAGGCCATTGTTATTGGCAAACACATTCGTGTTCAGAATTAACCAATGCATTGTATGTACTTGTAATGGCTCTTACGTTTTGCCATTATGTAGTAAGTGTATTCCCAAACAAAGCTTATCTACTGTGATTATTATCATTGCAATTTAAGAATTAAGTAAAGATATTAATGATCTGGGAAATACAGCTAGCCTAGACTTGCTTCTGTTTAACGAAACTATGGATAAACTGTGTGTAGGATGATGTGACAGAAAAAGAGTATGGAGGAGGAGAAGGTCCGATGACATGATAAGTAATAGACAAGTATGGAAAAAGAAGACTTGAACCCCGTAACAGAGGGAGTGGGCCGTCCACCGCGGGTTGAAACCTTACACATATCTTCCAATTTTTGGGTCTAGGACTTTTCCTCAAACGCTCCTTTTAGGTTAATTTTATGCTTGTTGTAGTTTGTCAGTCAATGTTGATAGCTCTTCACATTGAGTAAATTGGTGTTGAATTTGACTTTGAAGCAACTACACACATCAAAAGTGTCTAGGGATCAAGCATTTTTATGCGGATTTCTTGAGATTGAGATGTGGCTTTGTAATAAATTTATGATTTTATAAATTTATATGGATCCTTTTTGGTGCATTTCATAATTTGAATCAGGAACTGTGAATCAAATTCGAGTAAAAGATGAAAATCAGCTGTCAATATTTTCCCTATAAAAACATACAACGCATTGAAGACATTATTAGTGCTACTGTTTCCCTACTACTGATTAAAACCAACGTTATTATGGAGCGGCGACGTCATTTAAGCAGGGAAGAAATGCTCAGAGCCGTGGGAATGATAGAAGCTGGTTCCCGGCAACGTACTGTGGCTTTAGCTCTGAATACAAGTCAGAGTGTTATCAGTCGACTTTGGACACGTTACCGAAGCACTGGTACCGTGGCTGAGCGCCATTGAGGACGGTATCGCTGCACCACACGGAGACAAGACCGATACATTCAAATCTTAACTCGAAGAGCTCCAACAATAACCGCCATGATGTTAGCCGTGAGGCTTCATCACTCTTCAGGGAACTTAATTAGCGACCAAACAGTCAGAAACCGCTTGCATGAAGTGAACCTTCATTCCCGAAGACCGCTACGGGTACCACCTATAGCAATGCACAATCGTAGGATTCGATATCAATGGGCTCTTGAACACAGAAATTGGGCAGAAGAACAATGGCGTTTCGTGTGCTTTTCTGATGAGTCTCATTTTGGTATGAGACCGGATACAAGACGTATACGACACTGGAGAACCCCTGGACGCCAACAGCGATTAAAGTCCTGCCAGGAAGTCCATCCTTATAGTGGTGGAACCATCATGGTATGGGCGGGTATTTGGATCGGCGGAAGAACTGAGTTGATTTGGATCAGAGGCAACCTCAACGCTCAAATTTATGCTGAGACGATTGTATCAGACGTCATCGTTCCTCTACAAGTGCAAATCGGTCCCTTATTTCAGTTAATTAATGCATGATAATGCACGACCGCACACCGCAAGAGTTGTAAGACAGACTATCGCCGCAGCTAACATCAATGTCCTGCCCTGGCCTGCTCAGTCGCAAGACTAGAACCCGATTGAGCATGCATGGGATATGCTACAGAGAAGAGCTCTGCCGAATATGGAGGGTATCCAGTCGCAAGAAGACCTTTTTTTGTTGTTGCAACGAACATGGGCGGCCATTCCACAGCGTGATTTGGATGAACTCATTTTGAGTATGCCAAACCGATGTTCTTGTGTTGTTAGTGTTCGCGGTAGAAACACGGATTATTAATTGTTTAAGTTACCCAATAAAATTTTAAAGAAAACTGTTATTTCAGTCTTTTTTTCGAACTTTAATGTTAGTGGTTCAAATGTCAAAAATCCCTTTATTAGGAAAATGGCAAATTTCTTTATTAATGCAAAGGTGACTTGGTTTATCGTTACTGTGACAAACGAAAACACTTTATTTGATGAATCCTTAAAGAAAATTTTAATTAATATCAATCAGGAGAAAAGTTATTGCAAAAATATATGTTGATCCCTAGACACTTTTGATGTGTGTAGTTTGAATCTATATCAATTTATCTAACCTAGCCCACAGTGCATCAAATCCGCCGTAGCTAGCAGGAGCGTAACATCGCCCATGCACACATACCAGCTCCGACGCGATGCATTCTCCACATTCCTATAACTAGATAATTCGGTCGTTTACGGCCGCCAGATAATCTGGCCCTTTGTTTCAAAGCCTTCATAAACATAATTGTGGAGGCAGAATTATGGATGTTAGGGGAAAAATTCTAGTGTTCTAACTTGGAGGAATTCCAACATTTTGTTAGGGTATACCTACTTGGGTTTTTAGTGGGCAGTTAGGTATGTTAGGTGGTTGGTGACGAAATTGGCTCATGTGTTCTACTTGTTGATATAAAAGAAGATTTCGAAAGATTTCGATTTGTATGTTAAGTTATGAGAAGATCAATCTATGTTCTACATTATTACCATTGCTGGAACACAGACCTCCACTGTAGAGACTTCGTGGTACATATCACATTTTTAATTGACACTGACAGATATGGTACCTAGGTACTGAAGTAGGAGCTACGTTTGCCCGCACCGGTTTGAGAAAAATTTAACCTTTGACAGCTAGACTTTTTATTGCTGCTTTCCTACTAAGACTAAAATAAGAAAAGGAATAAATATGAGGTCGTCCCTTGATGTTAGTACGCTGCCGTGTCACGAGACCGGCCACGATGTCTGGGCACAGCGCCATTGTCGAGTATGGGGAATACCTTCTACTCTATTGGTTTGGGTTAGACCACACTAGGCCACCACTGCAATCCATTTAAAAATACTCCTCATTTTATTAACACAAAATTGATTGTGTTCAGGCAAAAGAAACATACCGTTCATACATTCTTACAATATTTGTTGCGTGCAGCGATCAACTGCCCAACTGTTTCATTCATCCGTTAATCGCAACCATCATAATACTTTGCATGTTAGAATCCAGTAAATAATTACTCACGTTACGATTGATTAGCAGTGACGAGTAATATAACGTGGTAACATACATACATTCTATTATGTAGATATGTGTAACAATGTGATGTAAGGGCACCCTGTAATGTGTGCAATGAATAATTACATAGAAATGCATCGTGCGCATTACGAGGTATTGGTAATGTTAATGTTCAAAGGGTCGAAATGGACTTAAGAAGTGAAATATAATCTCAAATCATAACTCCAGGTCATATAAATATTTAATACGTGCAATCATGTCGTGAAATGTTCTGAGGAACTTTTGGGTATGATTGTGTATGGCTTCAAGAATAGTAGAAGATAGAAACTTGGCTAGAAAAGAAGTGACAACTGAGATGTTGGGAAGTAGGTCCTGTACCTATGAACGAAGAATACATGCTGCTCCTTCAGATAAACTAGTAAGTATAAGGAGAAGGAATTGATGTTAAAAGGATATTGTTTGGCCTAAGCAGTAGCTACAAAGTAGGAAAGTCAGGATTTTAGTCAAGTAATCTCTCTATTTCTGAAAATCCTAAAGATAGCAAAAAGTAAGTACCGTCTTACTAAACTGTTGCATGCTCGTGTTTTCGGTAGACGATTAGTAACATTTTTGTCAGAACTGAAATGCAAAAACACAATAATCATAAAATTCTTTACACAACGATTACAGTGTTAATATGGCAATAAAACTGCAGTTTGGGTGTTAAGATAAAATGTTAACAAATCATTTTGTGTAATAAATCATTTTTACGTGTTTTTTTTTCATTCAGTATCGACCGTAAAATATGTATAAATTGACCTACAAGACGACTGTTATAGCATTTTACACTTTACAAAAAGTATCTATATAGCTTGCATAGTCTAATATTGCGCCATGACAACTTTTAATTGATTATACCTTTGATGGTTAAATCCGAAACTACGGAAAAAAAACTGAAACTACAACTACTTAAAGTTGTGTTCAAAAATGTCTCGGGTATGATTTTGATGAACAGCGATATAGAACCCACCCACACTATGCACGATATGTATGTTTACTTATTTCCTCTGGAATAATGTAGTTTCCCCTCTAGTGAAATGATTTTCGACTTCAGATCAGCAGTTCCAGAGATTACTCTCACAGCTTCCTTAAGCCTGCTACACACGTTACGATTGGACGGTACAGTTCAAACTGCAACGATAAATCTACATGTGTGTATTGGAAAAAACTGTACAGTTTGTCTGATTTTAAAAACTGTACAGTTGAACGGAGGAGTATGAAATTTTGGATAGATAAATCGGAATCGGAAGAAACTGTCTCGATAATCATAATGTGTGTGCCAGTCGTTCAGTTTTCGCGTGAATCGCGGTCCGAATATAAATAAATTAATTATAACTATACCTCTAGTAAACTAACATGGGAATGAGATTCTCTTTTCATTAGCCCTTCTTTGCACCAAAAATATGCTTTCTTTCTATTATTTTTTTCTGCCTTTGCTTTTTTTTGTTGTTTTACAGTCGTCAGTCGAAGCCATAGCACAACGAATGAATAATCGTAGAGTTTTCTAGAAACGTGTGTGGACACTACGAAAACTGTGCAGTTTAAACTGTACCGTCCGATCTTAAAGATGTTTCGTAACGTGTGTAGCAAATACAAATACAAATACAAAATCTTTATTTTTGAACTAAAGGTTTTACATTAGTTGGTGATTGGAGCCTCCCTTTAAGCAAGTAATGCCTGTGTTAGGAGACTCCGCTCTTCCACAGCAATAAAATAAATCAGAACTTTAGATATAAACAGTATGTTTGTGTGTATATGTATGGGTTTGTGTGTGTGGATGTGTGTTTGCGTGTTTGTATGCATGTATGTGCGTGTGTGTTGGTGTGTGTGTGGATGTTTGTGTGCATGTATGTGTTTCATTTAGTGTGTTGCAGTAGCAGCCTTTACAAACTTTACAGTTTACGTCTACATTGTTAAAATATTTGTTTTAAATAAATCCGAGACTCGCCTACAACAACGACAAGGAGCCCACAGCTGAATCCAGGCAGGAACTGATCCAGAAATTGAGAAGATCCAATATCCTACAAGTTGTCACCACAAACGGTTCAATGGAGGATATTTTATTTTTATTGGTGAGCGGTATGGAGCGGTGCTTAGTGCCCCGTATTTAGACATAGCCCGACAGAGCGGCCATACCCTATCGGCAACGTGGGTGTCTACTGTCGCACCTCAGGGCTGACAAGATTGAGGGAGGATGTGGAGCAAGGTTTGAAGTGTTGGGCAATTGTTGCACTAATTAGTTTGCTAAAGTATATAGTTCCAAGGTTTTTGTAGATGTTGTCTATGATTCACCTGGGGGTCTAGAAAAGTGGCGCTTGTAAACCGTTTTGTCTTTAAAACAATTTTCATCAGGATTGGCATATGGTTTCGAAAGTTTGTGCCCCACCATAGTTATAGCAGGTAAAAAGACGAACGAATTTATCTGGGGGATCATGAAATCGACAACTGTAAGACAAGATCGCAGAAATCTATCAACAACCTTAAAACTCAGTTTTTAAGTATTTTCTTTTGATCGTCATTCACCTTGACCAAACGACCTTTACATAAACAAAACAGATCGAGACAGTTCAAACTTCCACGACAGAGCTTTTTAGGGTTCCGAAGCCGAATGGCAAAAAACGGAACCATTATAGATTCGTCATTTACAAGAAGTCCTGTTCAGAATTCTGTTTTTGATACCTTATGTTAACAAATCATGTATGTTTATTAATTAAGATTCTGGCAGCCCTGGCAGCTATCTCGCGGAAATGGCTTGCGGTGACGCAAGCGACTCTTGCGCCGATGTTATAATAACGATCACTTTTGTGCCATGCCAATTAACACCACAGCCAAATGGTTTGGAAGACAAACTAGTATTGGGAGATTGTTTTAGGGCTTAACTGTGATCCGAGATCAATGAGTAACTTGATCTACAAAGGATAATATGGAACGGGTCAAGCAACAGACAGGGTAGACAGGATTGGTTAAATTGTTTTAGTAGCGTAAGCACGCCTGTAGATTTTCTAAAGTGGTGTCTTTTATGATAGAAACTGGACCTTGTCCTATCTTTTCTGTTAGGCATTAAATTAAGATGACGTGGTGGGTATGATTAACCATATCTTTATCAACATTATGAAGCCCTTGTCCGATACTTGGGGTTGGGTCAGAACATTTTTATTCTTACCCTGTGAGGTAAGGAACGAGTATTTTAAAGAAAGTTTAACAGTTGAGCCAGTTTCAGAAAAGTGGAAAGGAAACCGACTGTCTTTGTATGGACAATTGGACATGTTATGAAGAGGGACAAGTCGCATGTTACCACAAGTGTGATGAATATAAATGTAGATGAATGAAGATGGAGAGGAAGACCAAATGAATGATGGGTGGACTGTGTGAGAATATGAAGGAAAAAGGCATAAATTATAGCGTGATCTGCCCTGCCAACGCCGACCCCAAATAACATGGCTTATAGCGAAACAATGAGAGTGTGGTGGCCCAGTGGTGGCTGCCCCGACTTACGAACAGTAAGTCGTGGGTTCGAACGCAGGCAGGCGCATTACTTTGTGTAATTTATTTCATCATCACTGCTCTCAAAAACGGTGAAGGAAAACATCGTGAGGAAACCGGCATGTCTTAGAACCAAAAATTCGAAGCCTTGTGACATCTACCAATCCGCTCTGGGCCCGCGTGGTAGATTATAGCCCATTCCCTCTCAAAGAGTGGGGGCCTATGTCCCAGCAGTGGGAACATTAATAGGCTGTTGATGATGATGATCAAGGCGAAACATATTTTTGTTCGAAAATTCTCCCCTTTCAGCCTGTCAGATAATATTAACCATAAATGGCCGATTCAAATCGGTAACTGCGTCTATGACTATTTTACGAATTTTAACGCAATTCATAATAAGATCTGTTAAAGTGGCCATTTAAGACCCCCAGTACTTATATCCGCTCGCTTGCACGCTGGACATTTTAGTGTCTATATCCAAAAGGTCGTTGAGAACAGACATAATCCAAAAAAAAAACTTAGTAGGTACCTCCAACTATATAAGTCGTGTTGTGCACTCATTTATGGAAACTCACGACTCGACCTTGAGATAGTTCTTCTGTACATTAACATTTAAGTAAGTTCACTTGTTCAGACTTATAGGATTATTGAGGTGATCCTGTAGTTTATTATCTTTTGAAGTAAAGAGACCTTCATTAAACGCTCTTATCATTATGATGAACCTTATTTATTACTTTCCTAATTTGTGGGAATAGAAATCTAAAATGTTGGTGTGAGAAATTTTAATCGGATTAAAATAATGTATGGAAAGTCAGGGATACTTTGGACGATTATTTACCTTACATACTTACATGCCCCTAAAATCAAACCACAAAGCTGCCTTAGATTTTTTTTTTTTTTTTTTAATAATAATATTCCACCACTATCACACAACGCCATCTAGTCCCAAGCTAAGCAGAGCTTGTGTTATGGGTACTAGACAACTGATAAACATACTTATATATTTCTAAATACATACATATTATAGATAAATTACACCCAGACACAGAACAAATGATCGTGCTCATCACACAAACATTTGTCCTGGGTGGGAATCGAACCCACGACCTCCGGCATAGCAGTTAGGGTCACTAACCACTAGACCAACAGGCCAGTCATTTTAATTTGTCATTTTTTGTCAGTCATTTTAAAGAAGCCTTACGTGCCTTTTTTTGGGGTGTGGTAAATCATCAAATAACCCCTCCCGCTCTGGAAAGAGCGAAAGGGAGTGTCGGACTTCTACTGACTAAAAACCACCCATGTTCCTTCTTAGCCCTTTATGTCGAGGCGATATCTCTTTAGAACAACCCGCAGCTCCGACGGTAACAACCCGTGCCTTAATTACTGAAAATGTAATGAGGATATTTTCTACAAGTACCCCGTAAGTGAAAATGGGTTGCAGAATAAGTAAGAAACTTCACCAATCTTAGAAATTCTACCAGAATCCTTGTTAAGAACCCGTTACATCAAAAATGCCGTTTTTAACTTGTATATCTTTATAAGTAAAGGTGCAGTATGCAAAGTGAACATTTTAGCCTGAGTCAGGCTCTGAACCTCGTCCCACGCGCCTCACTACCCTAAATATCACTATCGGCCGTATTTATGAAGTAAGCAGTGCTACATAGCCGCTTATCTCTGGGTAATGCGATGCAAATGTTCTTTGCATGTTGATAATATTGGTTCTGGAGTAGATTATCTTATACGAAGGCATTAGAGTATCTGTTGGGATAGATAAGTTTAGTTGATTGTTTCCTAAACATGTGGGAAGCTGTTTTCTATTTGTAAGTTGTAAGTATTTTTTTTGCTTAGATGTAACTAAGTAGCTTGTACTAACTGGAAACATTATAATATTAATCAGTCCACTTTGTATGCGTGTAGTGAAGTCAGATTGCTGAAACAAAAAAAAATGTTTTGTTTTCCATCTCAATAGGAAATGCACTGTTACAATATCTACTTTAATAGTCAATTTACGTCGTCACTTAAATCTCGAGACGTTGTGTTGTTATTTAGATCTTTATTAAACCTTGCTGAAATAAATTAATACTTGAGGATTCGTTTTTAGTGCGAAGTATCTTATAACCATCACGATATTAATGACAGATACGGTAATACTAACTTCCCGAATCGATAACTATCGTTCTATTTTTTCTATTTTAGATAATTATATACAATGTAAGTTGTGTTTTTAGTCAGAAGGTATTTGTCGATGGGAGATGGGAAAAAGGGAGCAAGGAAATGGTTGGTTTTCGGGTTTTGGGTAAAATAGAAGTGATGCAAGGAAGAAACAAATAGTATTGAACCTTTTAATAAAGTAAAGCTGAACATGTGACGGAATGAAGGTAGCAAGGAATGTTACCTGAGGATTTAGACGTGACAATTATTTTTCTTTTCCCCGGAACTGATGTAGCTTTTTCGAAGCTTTTGGCAATATAAAGCATCTACACTTTTCCACTACTATAGACCCTGTGTAGCAAGATCGTTGGTTTTTTTTTTTTAAACGTTGCCCCACACTTGGAATTTCTCCTGTATCGTGGGTGCGTTCACATACATATAGACTCACATACACAAATACCCAGACCCGAAACAACTATCTGCAGGCCATACAAATAATATTTATTCCGTGCGGGGATCGAACCCGCGACACGCAGCGCAGCACTGCACCAACAGTGCCTATCTGGATTAAATTCACATAAAGGGTGTAAAAGTACCCTTAACGCAAACGAAGGACAATTGTTGTCCCCGCCACTGCGATCATTTTTTGGTTCTAGACCATACCTGGGAACCCTCTAGTTACGGAGGTCAAAGTTCCAAATTATGCACAGCTAGTTTTGTAAATACTAGTTTTTCAGCTTATAACTTTACTTAAATCACCTTCATGACCCGTTTACTATTCAAAGCATCCATTCATGCATCCACTAGTACAATGTACAATGTTTTATTGAGTTTTACCGTAAAATGTGATTTTTTGATCCCAAAACAGAAAGTCGTTTCCCAGCAAAAAAAAATTCGTAGGGGTACTTAGTTTGATGTACAGAATGCTTGGGTTACGTATGTGTGAATCTTTAATTTACAGTGTGTTTAACGTAATGACACAGTCCACTTGATATAAGTTTTTGTTGAAATTGACCGTAAACTACTTCTTACAAATTCTTCTTAAAATGCAGGTATATCCTAGCTTAAGAGGTAGAGTATTATTATTGTACAAAATATCAAACTGTTATTCAAACTCTGTTTTTTTTTTGGTAATTAAAGATTATTGTTCTTATTAATGTACATAAATGTTTTATAAGGCTTATACATAAGTAATTAGTTGTTCCGGGGTATGTGGTCAGGCACTCACATTACAAGACAAAATCCAGCGTGGGACAACGTTAACAACGAATTCTACCAAGATAACAGTTTGCTAAACATTTTCCGATAATAGGGTTAAACATAATTATTTTATCATAGACTAGAAACCCACCACCATTTGGACTAGAAATCTGTGTAGAGATTGGTATAAAGCTTAGAGATATACAGTAAGATCGCGAGCAAGACACAAATGCTTATTGATCCTGTTTTATTCTGTCTCCTGCGGATAGGGAGGCAAGTCAAAATGATGTTTTGAACTACTCCTTCGCAATTATTTTCTGATTAATTTCGTTACGGGATCTAAGACAGTTAAATTGTTTCTTGTTCAGCTTCAGTGTCTCGGCGTTTTTCTGGTGGTCGCCACTGTGTGATTCTAGCTTTCAGGAGTTGCAGTGGTTTGAGAATAGTATTGCGAGCAGTTCCCAATTTAAAAAAAAAGCAAGGTACCAATTGAAGTAGTAGGTACAGACTGCTGACTCATCATAATCTAGACAACTTTCAGTTAACTGTAGAGACATCTTCCATAAATCTACACTAAAACCGACTCTCACCATCGTCCCACTATCAATCTGCATCAGACAAAACCTCTTTTGCAAAAATTTCTCTAACATTCTTCGAACACATCCTGATGACTCGCATTTCTCCTGAACAGACGGTTTCTTTGACCTTGATGTGAGATCTGTATGCACGTGTGAGGATCTGGAAGACGTTTCCCCTCGTTTAGTATGCTGTGGGGCGCTCAAGGCCAGGGGCGACGTGCCCTGGGTTGTGATGAGCGGCGTGTCTGTTCAATGAAGGTGTTTTGTTATTATGTGGGTGCTGGCTGGTAGATGTTTTGAGTTTGTGCGGTTTGCTTTCTTTATTATGATAAGCGATGAAAATGCCGGAAGTTTCAATTTGTATTTTTAATTTGTGTAAAAAAAAAACAAATTGTGGTTTTTTTCCAATGTAACTTTCGAAAGATTCAAGAATACTGGCCAGTATAAATTTGATGTATTTTTCCAATAAAACGAAAAAAAAAAACAAAAATAAAAAAGAAACGGGAACTTTCCGGCTCTTTTTAACGCTAAAATGATCGGCGGAGGCGCTTATAAAATGTTAAAAGTAAATCATTATTTTTAGCTTGATTACGCTCCCTGAAATCTGATACTTATAATTTAAAAGATCTTGCTAATATTTGTCTTGATTAATAATGATAACATCTATCTTCTTAATTTATAGATCAAAAAGAAAAAAAAAACCGGGAGGCAGCAGCGGATTAAAAAAAGCTAAGCTGATGATACACATTTAAGAGAAGGTGCAGGAAAATAAAGAGCTTCTTATTTTACAGGTCATCAAAAACACGCACACACGCGGCTTGAGAGCACTACGCACCTGAATGGCCGCTAACTTGACTAAAACTGGCCGGATGCCCATGCAGAAGTGCGACCAAACTTAGCTTCTTCCAAAAGTCACGGTCACGGTCTTGTAGTGCGTGAGCTCCTTAAGGTGGAAGCTCACATCCGGCCTGCGAAATTCTAATTTTCTTACGTTTTTGGCAATTTGCAGGCCAGTGCTTGGTTGTATGTTTATGAAAATTTGATTTGCGACTGTAAGACGTATGAAGTTACCGAATTATAACCATCAAAATTACTAACTACTAAAGAACGACGACTAAATTACTAAAGAATGACTTTTACATGCAAAAATCAATCTTGACATGAAAATGAACTTGGAGGGTTGTATTGATAATTTTGATGGTTATAATTCGGTAACTTCATACGTCTTACAGTCGCAAATCAAATTTTCATAAACATACAACCAAGCACTGGCCTGCAAATTGCCAAAAACGTAAGAAAATTAGAATTTCGCGGGCCGGATGTGAGCTTCCACCTTAAGGCATCCTATCACGGCGTCGTCTGCACTCACATCAGCCTCTGTTATTTAACTTTTATATCCGGTAACATGAAGACATTATAGATTGATTAATACCTTTTCCTGTTTCTATTGCCGCACAAAATTACAGATATTTAAACAAATGATCTCAAACGAGATACTGCAAGAATGTAAAGGCGAAGCTGACCTTTTAAAAGTGGCGAGAATGTTCCTAAGTACCAAGTACTGGATCAATTACCTATTGCCGGAACAGTGTGGCGGCGTCTGAAGAAGTAGGGAACCCCATATAATTACGGTAATTGTGAAGGTAGGTAGGCAGAAGTACCGGTCAACTGATTGTTTATCTATCAATACTGTGATTTACTTACAGTTATGGAAATTAACGGTGGTTTGCATTCTTTTAGCGGAATCTTAACCGCAGTGACGGTCCACTTGCTTGAGGGCTTGAGGGAAAGGGTCGGGTTTATTAATGTCTTTGTCGGTAGCATACTTTTTGCCTCTAATTTATTATTGTTAATATGACGAATACATCGCAAACATATTTGAGTCCAGCGGCCATAAGTCGAAACTTCAGCTACTTACAAATTTTGCTTAGAGGATCGACGCCCAACTGAGTGCACTTTACTTTTCAAAATATTTCATGAACACTATTCGAGGACATGGTAATATCTATTAACCAGCGCCTGGTGAATTATAAGCCCCTCACAAAAAGAGAGCGGTTGCGAACATAACAGCCTGTTTACGGCTGAAATCGTACAATTTTGTTTCCTACTTCATTTCAGTAGTTCTGTAATCTCACTCACACTCGCACTCAGAGAGCTTTAATGATTACTTAGGCCATCACTTAGTAATGGTTTTGACAGTTTAGTCATACAAAATTATGTCAACCCTTTACTAAGTGGCGGCTTAAATAATGATTAAAGCTCTCTGAGTGCGGCAGTAAATGTATATTTAATTGAAGTGAAGCTAGGCCTAAGTCTACATTCAACGTTGATCGATTGGCACCCACATCGCTTGATCTCCAAGACCTTAACAAAGAGTCCGTTGGATGTGGACTTATCACGTCATCTATCGCATTGGAAAGATCGGATCTTTGCATCACCCATAACCTAGGGCTCCCTTGATGTGGTCGTGCCGGCCACTTTCCCTCCGATCGACAGCTCGCAGATAACATCGACCATCTTCATTGATAACTTGATGGCGCATAGAGTGGGCAGTACAGATGTGGACGTAGGCAGAATATGTGAGAACGACTTTTTTGTGAAGGTAGCGGAAAATCAGGAAAATTATGATTTAGAAAATCTCTGAATTGTAGAAAGTGGGTGTAAAATCATCGAATAACCCCTCCCGCTCTTGGGCAGAGCGAAAGGGAGTGTCAGACTTCTACTGACTAAAAACCACCCATGTTCCTTCTTCGCCCTCTATGTCGAGGCCGCGATAACCAGAGGACTACCCGCAGCCTCACTGCAAGGCCTTTCTTGTCGTTCTGGTTTGAGCTCAATCCTTTGAGTAAAATACTAAATCTTTACTCCACCTCCTTTAGGGCCTACTGCGTTGTTGTCTTCTATTACTCGAGACCCGATCTGTTGATTTGGAGCTCATTCGGGTTTATACTAGCAGACAGCCAATACCAAACACAAATCATTCAACTCGCGATACCATTACTTTGCAAATACAGAAAAACGAAATCATAATCCCGAAGATCAGTGACTTCAGTGCGGTCATCCGGGTCACTAACCCAGCCGAAATGTCTATGACCTAAAACGCAATCAGCAATTTTTCAGGCCTACCTTTGGCTTGCCAAATTAATATTAAATCTTAGCGAGACGTCTAGCTATGCAATTTATTAAATTCCCGTTAATTAATCTTGCGATTCCGAAATGTTATTACTTTTTTGTGACAATGTGCCAAAATAAATTAAAATATGCGCTTTAAGGTCCGGGGATTTGAGTGAAATTCAATGATACATTTTTTTTGCAAGTCCGTTCTACGGTGGTACGTTATAATCTTTGCGCATGTAACCGCGACCGCTTTCCACGGTGCGCGCGCGCGCTCCCGACATAACGGCGCGAGAGCCGACGACGCGCGCACGTGCCACGAACCCGCGCACGCGTACGACGCGAGTGAAACACGCATGTGAACATATACTTACGATAAAGTGACTGTGCCTGTGCATCAACAAACGAATCATCAAGTTCTTGAGGTTCTGTTACCCAGTGCGTCTAAAGTGCTCTCCTACCATAATCTCTGGGTAAGTACCCACGACTTGGCGTGCCATTTTCCAATGATTCGGTCTCTTTGAAGCTGCAGGAATTGTTCTGCGGAATGTTATTAAGTATTATTGACTTTCTAATTGTGTTTAAATATGTTGATTTATACATTTTGTGAATTATTCACAACGCATTACCATAGCCTCGTTTTGTTGTGTTTTCTATTTGCTGTGTTTTGTGAAGCCTTCTTGATTGTGTTGTTTGCTTTAATAACTTAATTACTTTCTTCTTGTAAGACGATTCTATTACTTACAGTATTTTTGTACCAGTGTTATATTATATTAGTTTGTTGATCAATACGCATGAAGTTTGCACATTAATTAAATCCGACTACCCGCATTTGGCACCGCAAGGTCGACTTACAATGGGTAAAAGTTGTTTTATACTCAATTTAATTTTACAACATATTCGGCAATCCATTTATCATTTCAGAATGTTTTCAGATTTTTTTATTTTTACTGAACTCTTACCTTTTAAGAAAACTCCTACATCAGGGTGATATCTTGACGGAAAGTCTCAATGCTTACTAATTTAGAAAAAGTGTCAAACAACACTTTCTTCTCAAGATTATTATGATCTCTGTGTCTATTTGCCGGCAAAAATATTTTTGCTTAATTGCACTGCACCCACCAATAACCTCTAAAACAAATTATATCCTTGAATTCGGAAGTTCCTCGTTCTTCATTTGATGACAAACATAGCACCAGTTCATACTTACGCCGTTCTAGTTGCCAAAAAGTATAACCCTCCCACACAATTCATGCTCAAATAGTGCTCTAGAATAAATTATCTCAATGAAGGAAATATTTAGGCAGTTCCTAGATGTAAACCAAGCCTCTAACATCACCTCATTCAACATTGCATTAGTTCCATGTGTGGGTGTGGAAATCTGTCAAACGACAATATTGGTTGTGCGCTCTGCGCCGGCGCAGTGAGATCTGCGCGCGCACCTGTGCACATACGGAATGTAGGCTAACGTCTCATGCGATGCCTAATTTATTTAATTTACACTTATTTTGTTTTATTGCCGGATATTAAATGTTTCTATGAGTTTTCTGGCCCCTGAAGATTGATTTGACTGAGATAAAAAGACTGGAACCCTGTTTGTTGATTTCCTAAGCAATGAAGAGTTGAAATGTTGGAATATCAACGAAAACTTTCTGTGCTTGAGAACAGCCCGGAATAGTATTGCTCTTTACGTTCCAATACATATATATATACGTATACTTATCGTGATTTATGTGCGGATTGGTAGGGTTTCGTCTTTCCCTCATAGGTTTTCCAGTTTATACGCTTGGTCCCAACACCAATACAACACCAACTTTACTTCAATGAAACTACAAATACGTTAGATACAGATTTTATCCAAAACTATACATTCTTGAAAGATTTTTATCTCTACAGTTCAACACAGCTAAAACAACAAGAATAAAAATAAAGTACTTTACAGTGTTAATTACGTTCAATATTAAATTACCAAAAACCGTTAACCTTGATACGTGAATACAACATTTAGCGTTAAAATTATGTTCTAATTATTATAGGTAAACACTTTATTCACATGGAACCTTATGATTGTTTGAAAGGAAAATTAACATTTTTATTTCATCGTTCCAAAAAGAATAATATATCCCATTTCCGCAGGCTCCTGTTTTTTATTTAACAAGATGAATATGATTGAAAAATTGCGCTAAAGAGGTCTAACATTTTTCGGTATCTTTAAGGGTTTTTGAGTTTTCGATCAGCCAGACACAACGATGATGTACACTGTATTGAACTGACTTAAGCTATGGAAAACCTATTTTAATCCTTTCGACACGTGCTGTAGAAATTACAACCGCGTTGAAGGCCGCTATTGTATGAACCTACCGGAATGTTATAATGTTTAATCATAAGTTATTTTATTTGTACATCCACTATATCATACATCATTATTGTTTCTTTTAACGTAAAATGGCAGTTTCAGAGTATGTCATTGAGCATTTAAAACCCATCAGTAACAAACTATTTAGTGTATTTCCGCAAGAATCACAAACACAATGGGAAAGTAAAGAGTTTATCTTCGTATCCGAACACACGGCATAGACGTACATATATGTCATAGGAAACACATAAAACAATGACAACAATTAGGTACTGCTGTAAATAATAGAAACTATAAGGACATCCGAGTTAATCGTATTGATGGCATAGGAAAGGAAGTTTATAGAATTTCTTGCGAAATTGTTTGCCTGTTTTGGTGGAATGAGATATTACAGTAATAATTATTTTAGACGTTTTTTTGTTATTTTTATATCCCTTACATAGGCCCTTTTCAATATGGAACCAAAAATATCTTAGTTCATTATATTTTTCTCCAGGTTCCCGTCGGGTTCGCCGCGTTTTTCCGAGACAAAAAGCAGCCTATGCTCTTTCCTGATTCATACATAAACTATATTTATGCAGTAATGACACTTTTTTTACATTTACATCAAAAGTTGTAGAAATATAAGTCGATTTCGTCTCTGCAAAACCCAAATTGCGAGATTCGCTTTTCCATTTTCCACTCAGTTTTTACAACCAGTGCTTTACCCAAATTCAAATGACAAATGCTTATCCCTTTGCCAATACCACCGTGATATTACCAAAGTACTTCAAAAAGTAGTCTCGCATCGCTTTCCACGCTCCACATGAACTGAAACATGCGCAATTACATACAATTAGTACATAAAGGCGGTATGTACCTGAGACCTTACTCGGTAATACTGGCTGGTCGCTAAGATATCTTAATTAGAGAAAGCTAAGTAAATTGATCTGGGATTATCTTGTTGCAACTTAGATCGGATGTGAAGATGACACTATCCAGAAGTAAAATTATGATAAGTTATTGATATTAAGACTATATACTAAATATATAAACTTAACTAAGCTTAAAACAAACTAACTATAAAAGGACATCAAAAAACTCCTCTTCAACGCTGTCAGCAGGTAAAGTGCCCAAGAAACTGGCAGCCTTGCCGCGTTGTATGGCAACACTTAGCCTCTGGTCAAAGAACAAGCCAGCCCCTTGGGTCAGAGGAAGCGTCAACAAGGCCAAGAAATATCCTTAAAAAGGTTGTGGGCATTAGGACCCCACGACAACAACACAACCCCAAACGGCTCGAAAATATAGTTTCCACAAAGGTTTATTATATTTAGCTTATATTTGAGCAACTGGTTTGCGTAAGTCTAGTGCTAGGTGCTGTCGTCCTGTCTATGTTTGCTTCAGTCAGGCAAGTGTTATTGAGTTTTTCCAACAGGGATTTCTCAATAGCTGCCACGGGGTTCAATGGGTCTGATTGGGTCTTAACCATAACTGGCGCAATGTAGGTGTAATATTCGGTGTACTTCGGGGGTTACAGGCGTGATGATATGTGTATCTTAGCGATGTTTTAAAAGACTCTCGAATTTCGATTAGTAGAGGCGATGAATTGTAAAAACTTAATGTCTTCTATGGAATGTAATTTAAAACCGTTTTTCAACATGTGTTTGCCATTTCTTTTTAACAATTATGATAGTTGCAGTTTTCATCACAGTTTGAATGGATTCGAGGAAGATTTCGACCCGGTTTTTTTATGTACTTATTCGGCTGTAATGAAACCGTAACACAACTGTCTGTAGTAAGCATAAGTATTGTGTAGGTCTCATCGCATAGTGACGATTTCTCAAAATGACAACAAAGCAATTATTTAGTTTGCTAAATTGTTAACATATTTTCTAGTAAAAGGACAGCACGGTGTTGTAACGATCTGATCATATTTGCTGGGCTGACATGGCCAGAGACCGCACAGAATAGAGAGGTATGGAAGGAGAACGGGCCATTGCCTAGCAGTGGAACACCATATAGACTAAGAAATATAAAAGCAAATAAAATACTGTTTCCTTCAAGAATATTTATCAAAATCGTAAACTTTTATATCGAAATTAGAAAACAGCAAATAGTTTCCAAAATAACTCCCAAAACATGCCGTGATCAATCAATTTGTTAAAACAAGTTAAACTTGCTTTGTCTTTAATTGTTGTACCTAAGTAAATAACTAAACACAATGTAAAAGCAGTTACTTGTTGTGGTAATAGTGAGAGCAAACTCTCCGGAAGTGTACGCCGTATGGTCGCACCGTATGTGCTAAGTGGCCAGCTTTGAGGGTTAGACCTTGGTTACTGTTTCCTAGCTGTACTTACTACTTAGGGTATGAGTAGTGGCTTATCTGGGAGACTGGGAGTATGAGAAAGTACCATCAGGTTTTGATGGGTTAATTTGCCGCAGCAAGTATATCTGTTATAAGATATTTTTTGAATTTTTGGAACGAAGTTTTGGAACGAAGTTTTGGAACGAAGTTCCTTATCGCGCGTTGTGAAAGGGGGCTAGACGGAAAAAATTCTTACGAAAAGTTGTCACGACACTTTTTGCTATAGTAAGCTATTGTAAGCTGTGCGGCGTCGCATGTTTCTCTGTCTGTCTCTCTCTCTCTTATAGAAAGCAAGCCAGATATTTAACATTTTATGTTTTTAATTTATATAAAAAATAATTATTAAAATAATAATATAATATTTATATATTTTTTTTTTATTATTATTATTTTTTTTTATTATTATTAATTCTTTTGGTCATTCTTGTGCTGTTTGCGATAGACTTTAACTTCGTTCCATCCCTTGACACCTCTCAAGTTTTTATCTTATAAAACTTATAATCTTAAGAATTTCGAACTTGGAAATGTAAAAGGTAAAGGTACTATAAGTAGTTTGGATCTCTTCTTATAGCAAATTGAGCAGGTATATATTTTTTTAATAGATGGGGATAGGGACCTTCCCTATACTATGAACCGAATTTGTTGTGATTACTTACCTACGTGCTAGACATGATTGCATGTTCAAATGTTTTATCACGTTGCACATGTTTTAGCATGTTTCGTGATTCACGTATGTAATTATATTACGTATTATCTGCATATTTTAACAAATATTTATATTATATGTAATAAAATTGAAGTTATAACTAGTCATTCTTCTTCTTCTTCTTCAAACTTTCACCACCCAATGCTGAGTGTAGGTGTCTTCCAGAGCACGCCATTCTTCCCGGTTTTTCGCCTTTCGCATCCAGTTCTTTCCTGCCACTCCAACAAGGTCGTCGGTTCAACGCCTCGGTTGCCTGCCCACATTTCTAACTAGTCATGACCACACATGAAATACGTCTAAATTTATATTCTTTTAACTTCATCAGATAAATAGTCCTATCGTACCGTTCTTTCATGACTAGCAAAAGTTATTTAATTAATTACACGCTAAGGTATTTAGAATAGTTTCAAGTTTTATTTAAATGCTACCAAAACCCTGTACCGCAATAACAGTAGCCCCGCGGATATCAAAAACCAGATACTTTGTCGCAATACCCAATATTTGTCGCAAGCACACCGGCCTGGTACGCTCAACTTACCAGTTTTACACATTTACTTACACAACCATTCACAAGAAAAAACATTGCACACAGAGGTATGCAGAAGCACTTTTATTAATTAACTAAGCTTATAGGGAAGATAACTAAAAAATCTAATTAGTCCGTCAGATAGATTTCCAAAAAATATTGGACACGTATTTTTCTTTTTTCACGTAAGCAAACAATGAAGACGATACAGTGCTTTGAAATCTTGTGTAACGTCATATTCTAAGATATTAGTATGACATTTTAGTGGTTAGTGACGTCACAAGCCCGCACTCTAATCTATGACGCGTTTTATCTTCGTCAATTTTTATTGATTTGATAAAGCAAAAATACGTGTCCAATATTTTTCGATAATTTATCAGACGGACTAATTAAAATCATACTTTTTTAAGTCAGAAAACATTCCAATTGCAAGACAATCGTTTATACCACTTATCATATTTTTCTTACCTATATCCTAATTCCTTTGGGGTCGGCACTGCACGTCCTCTTCTTCCATACTTCTCAAACGTTTATCCCACTTTTGCAATGAACTTTGTTAATGATCCTGGTGTAATGGTTCCTGGCGTAGTCTTCGGAACTTGGGTAAGTTCACGATAGTGGTGGTCATAGGTCGAAGGTCTAATGTATTCTATCACACTAATATTATAAAGGCGAAAGTTTGTGAGTGGTGTATGTTTGTTACTTCTTCACGTCTAAACGGCTTTACCGATTTGGATAAAATTTAGCACACAGATAGTTTATAACCTGCATTAACAAATAGGATAGTTTTTATCCCGATTTTATCTTCCAGTGGGATAATTTTCGAGTTGTAGCGGGTGAAGCCGCTGGCAACAGCTAGTTTTTTGTATGAAAGGCCGGCTACATTTGCAATTATATTTTGGCTAGTTCATGTATGTTACCAATCACGGGGTCATTAGTGAATATAAACAACATCAGGGGTCTTTAGTATTCATTGTCGTGGCTTTTGATAGTTAAAACACGAAATGCCCTCTGTACTACCTCAATTTTTGTGTCTCAATACCTCATTTAGTATGCGACGTATAAAGACAGATGTCATGATTGCCACGAAGCCTACGTTTCACATATTTCCGGCGACTTACAATTGCATTATTTACCTCGATAGCTAGCCAACCATCGGCCAATCTCATAAATTGTCCGTTTTCAACATTCCACTGTTTCTAGTTTCCGCTGGAACACTTACACAGTTTCTACTCTTGGTTCTTTCTTGGTGTTAATGCTACTGTGTGTGAACTCCGAACGATATCTGAATTTGGAGTTAGGAACTTGCTAAACTCTAAATTTTAACATTCCTCCCTACTTATAAATAAAGGTAATTCTTGCAATACAATCCAAAACTCAAAACATTTTACAGTTTTTGAGGCATTTTTATTTTAAAGCAATCAACTTAGGTTATATTAAAATCTTCTTTGACAAAGTTCTTAACTTCAAGTGACAAATCTGGTGTTTCCTGGCTTTTCTAGAAATTGTACTGTTTATTTCTTGTATTGATAATGATACAAACCTACAATACAGAAGTTGCACAAGGATTTAGAAGGTTCACAAAATCAATACTAACAATATTATTTATTAATAATTATCTTATCTCAATTACCCCTTCAATTGCTATTACGGACCGTAACAACTGCAAGTTGCTAAAAACAAGATATTATGTTGTGCAATAGGCAATATTTGTCGCAACGCGCGATTTGGTATGAAAGTGTGGAAATTATTGGAGCACGCTGTATGTTAGCAGTTCCTAGTGAGACTGTGTACTGCAGTGTTTACGAAACAACAGATAAATAGCTTGTATTGATACATTGACTGTCGGCGCACTAATGATTGACACACGACTAAAGCGAGCACTATTTAATCGATTGATGCAGAGAGTAGGTCGAGTTGGTGTACCTAGTTTTCTTACTGAGGAAACTAGCATGAAAAGGTTTAGACGAAATTACATCATTCTACCGGCGATACGAATGATAGAAATCTCTTAAATGAATTGGTATAATTAATATAAGTACGTAATAAGGTGCCGAAAATATTATGTCAATCTCGTCGATTTAGATGTGCTCTGAGAGACTGTTAGTGGTATAGCCTCTTTGGTCGAGTTAGTATAGTTTTCTTATCAAGGAAAGCATTTGCAGCATGGTTACTCACTACAGGTTTCCCTAAGACTATAAAGCTTCGCCTTTGAACAAAGTTGGGTGAAACAAAGTTGTAGCATTGTTCAGTTCACAGCACCCTTGCAATATCTTGCCGTAAGTTGCACCCCAACTAATTCAGTTAAAACTAAACTCATACGAGTTAATTTTTAAGTTCAGAAAAAAAAGGTCCCCATAGAACATTGTCGTGATTGTTTCAGGGCTATACATGATTCGTTTCCAAGCTTATGTAAGTTTCCTACCTAAGGTAATCTGTCAGTCACCTAATGGCAACACTGAAACAACGTATCAAGGGCCCAAGAGTCCATTCTTTGCATCCATGAGAAATGTCGTAACCTGTCTTATCAACAGCATTCAATTACATCAAGAACAATTCGGAGTTCTTGAAACAAAAACCGTAATATGTACGAGTGTATAACAGCTCATAATATATCTGTATAAAATATGTAATACACACAACAATAGATATTCGCTTGTTTCTTGCCAACGTGTAGTTTCTCGTGGAACAATGATAGGCATTGTGGGCTATTGGTAACAATATGACTTCTCATACAGGTTGCAGTTGCAGTCGTTTTTGTGAGGTTCAGAGGTCATGTTGTGCCTTTGAGGGGATTAATGGTTTATATCTTGTTCAGTTTGTAGGTACCTACTTTGAAATTAATCCTACCGTTTTGGTCTGTTCTTACTCGTAGGTAACTAACCAAACCCTGGAATATACAAGGTAAAACATATATTATGGACAGGTTTTAAGCAGATTTTCTTTTAATCTTATATTTGTTTGCAAACCTGGGTGGTCATAGCATGGCCAATTTTACTTTGATTTTATAACTTAAATTAAAATAGTAAGTCACTTTAAGCATTTTATAATCACCAATGATAAAGTCACAAAATTCGTTATTTGCACGAAATATGGACCATAATGTAACGTATTTCATGCAAATAAAGAATCATAAACGTTCATTTAAACAAGAGCAATTGTAAGTAATAAGAAACAACTAAATCTGTCAGTAGTTCGCGTGAGTTAACAAACTAAAGCTTATCAATTTATTATATAAAACCGCAAACGTTCTTAATCGATGTTACCAACCTTAATATTTTCAAGACCACTTTTACGTTATAATCTTCCTCTTACAATTGACTGTACCACAATAAGAAAAAATCGTTATATAGTCATTAACTTTAAATTATAAATCTAATACTTTATTTCTCACGCTAATCAAAATCATCTTTTGACTAAAAAGATGATGTTTTTTTTCCAACTTTCTACCTTAAACCTCATTGGGTTATAGTAATCGTTTCTTTAATATCTGGGTCAAATAAAAAGTTTAAGATTATTATGTTTTTTGGTACCTACTGACCTACGTAAAAAGTTCGTGTTGTGGCTGGGTAGCCTAGAACTTTTTGTACACATCATTGACTAAACCATCTATGAACATACAGTTATTGCAAGGTTTTGACCTATTTATAGACGTTGTGGACAGTGCCTCTCCTGTTGTATTTAGACTCTACACCTAGCAAGCATAACACGCACATATGAGGAGTCTTCTTCTTTCTTCCCAACATTTTATCCACAAGCCTATGGTGAACTATATCACTTTCATTCCTTGCCATTTGCAACCCGTAGGCAAGCCATAAGTCAAGTGCACCAACGATCTGATCGTAGAAACTCTAGGTTAGATGCCGAAGACCCAGAGGACGTTTTTAGTTAATCCATATTTACATTCTCTATAAAAACAACACATATAACATAGCATTACATCACGCTTATAATTTCCAAAGGGTTCGGTGGCACCCACGTTTCGGAGTTATATTTAACTCCCATAGGAGACGAGTCGAGCAACCGGCCAGAAATATAGACTCCGTGACTTCTACTGAGACATTCCTGATGCAGAAACCCTATAACACTTTGTTCGGCTCTGCAATCGAACTCGCGCTTGCGGCCACTAGACGGTCAACGTGGCAGTCTAACGAACAAAACAATATGGCAGTTAACAAACACCAATCTAATTAGTCCGTCAGATAGATTTCCGAAAAATATTGGACACGTATTTTTTTTTCACGTAAACAAACAATAAAGACGATACAGTGCTTTGAAAACTCGTGTGGCGTCATATTCTAAGGCATTAGCATTAGCATTTTTTACCGATCAGTGACGTCACAAACCTCCACTTAAATCTGATAAAAAAAATACGTATCCAATATTTATCGATAATCTAACAGACGGACTAATTAGAATCACATTTTTTTAGTCAGTAAACATCCTTATTCACCCATCTTCATCCACCTTATTTCACCCTGCAACAGCACACAAAAACAGCAGCTCACTTGAAACAGTTATTATTTAACCAGGTGTCGGTTGCATCATAGCCGCATGCCGCTTGACGGTTGCTGACGGCAAAAATCTTGCCGCGTTGGGTAACGTTAGTTCTACGTACTGCGCGGTACCTGTATGTAGTGCACGCGGTAATTACCGCGAGCTTTGATGTATGTGGCGCAGGATTATGATTTATATTGCAGATGTCGATGGGAGATGGGAAAAGGGGAGCAAGGAAATGGTGAATTTGTTTTCGGGTTTTGGGTAGAAGTTTGCTCTGATGCAAGAAGGAAACAAATAGTATTGAACCTTTTAAATAAGTAAAGCTGAACATGTGACGGAATGAAGGTAGCAAGAAATGTTACCTGAGGATTTAGACGTGACAATTATTTTTCTTTTCCCCGGAACTGATGTAGCTTTTTCGAAGCTTTTGGCAATATAAAGCATCTACACTTTTCCACTACTATAGACCCTGTGTACCAAGATCGTTGGTTTTTTTTTTTTTTTTAAAAACGTTGCCTCACACTAGGAATTTCTCCTGTATCGTGGGTGCGTTCACAAACATTTAACTCTCATACACAAATACCCAGACCCGGAACAACTATCTGTAGGTCATACAAATATTTGTTCCGTGCGGGGATCGAACCCGCGACACGCAGCGCAGCAGTCCATTGCTTGAGCCACTGCGCTAACCGTGCCGTCGTATTTTCGGTCTACTTCAATACGAATTCTTCTTCATCAGAAAATGTAACCATTATAATTCTGACGTGCTTTTGATTTATTTTCTAAGATTGTCAGACAGCAAAATTTTCCGTGTTATAATTTAATCAAAACAGATTATATTTCCGTAGCTGTAGTAGTAAATGCTAAGGCTATGTTGAAAAATTATACTCGTACAATAAAGTTATAGGAAATACTGAGCGATATTATACAGTCATTTTAGTTAAACGCGGAATTATGATAACACTGTTTGTAATTAATAATTAGGGATTGTTAATCTTTTGTGAGGCGGCATTTTACTTTATGGTCCTCGCGTTTTATTGAATCATCTGGCCATTTTAAATTCATTTTTATTAAATTCTTTATGGTTAGGTTTATTAAATTCTTTTAGGTTTCTTAGAGAGCATCGTTTATATTTTGATTTCTTCTATTATAAAATTACTCATCGATTGCACTTAATTAATTACTAATTCTTATCCTGATCTGAAGTTGGGTTCAGAACTCCAGATTGAGGATTGTTAATGTGAGATTGTCTTCTCCTAGGGCATGCAAATCTGAGCCTGACTAGAGGCACATATTTTTTTTTTGTAACATACTCAATATTTCAATATTGGAATACTGTTGCGTTGATCACATGGACCAAGTTAGTGCCAAACCAGAAAACTCAATCAAACTGCCTGAATTGCAAAAAATTCCATACGTGTAATTAAATTATTGTTGCTTGATTACCCAAGCTAAATAGGTACATTAAGTTAATAACAACAATAGGCTCATCTAGAAAAGTTGCGAAATGCAAGGTGGGCGCAAACTATATGGTCGCATGCAAGCGGAGCGTGCGAAGGGATGAACAGTGGCATAGCCACGTCACATGGCGAACTGGGTACTTAACTAAAGTATATTTATTTCTCTCTTGTGTGTGTCTTGCGAGAAACAGAGAAGGGTGAAAGAGGAAGACATGCTGCGCTAACCCTAAATGAATTGGGATGAGGGCAAGAGAACGATGAGAATGATTTCGTCTTGTGTAAGGGCTCTGTTGTTTGGAAGGGGGGGCAAGGGCCGACGCCCGTCAGGGCTGCGGGATATTGTAAGAGATACGGCCTTGAAGTTTAGGGCTACGAATGAACATGGGTGGTTTTTAGTCGGTAGAAGTCTGACACTCCCTTTCACTCTGCCCAAGAGCGGAAGGGTTATTTGACGATTTTCCATCCCCAAAAAAAGGGCTCTGTTGTTGGCTGCGGGTTGCTTAAAAGGAATAAAGCGGCCCCGGACACGAAGGGCTAGGAAGAAACATGGGTGGTTTTAGTCAGTAAAAGCCTGACATTGTCATTTGATGATTTTCCACCCTTCAAAAAAAGGGCGCTGTTGTTAAAGTTTTTTATCTATTTTGGTCACTAGAGAAAATTGTAAACTGCAATCTACCGGCAACAACACGCCTGTTTCCCCCAAAGTTCTTCGGGGAACAACCACGTTTACCCAGTTATATTTAAATCTTTTGCCAAAGAGGGTCTATCCTGCGGCAAATCCTTAATTATGTGTCGGATTGAAATTGAGTACTTACTTAAATTTTATGATACTTGATGTCGGCAATGTAATAGTTATATTATATTTTATGAATCATTAACCATCGAGTATTGATAACTTCGTGTGAGGCTATCGTTGAGCTTTATGCACTTAGCTGATTGGCTTCCTTATTAGGCCAGCTTAGCTGCAGCTTACAGGTTTTAATAGCTGTTATTTATGTAGAATAATAAATGCACATCCTAGTAAAACTACATAATTTTCTGGCGTAAATTCTAAAGCGATTTTCTCATTCTGTTGGAACAAGTTTTTTGAGATATCTAAATGACACAAAGGGCCTGATTTAAAACCAAGATTTGCTTTAAATGCCAAACCAGTTATCATTTTATGAGAATTCTCAGTAGTAAACACAGCACTGCACAGATTTGTGAGTACATTTATATGTTGACGACTACAGATTTCCATCTCTGGTTGCATCTTGCGCTGCCACTGCACTTGCAGTACAATGCTGAGATGTTTCTCAAATGACGCCATAGTCAGACCATATCTGATGGAGAGCCTCCAGCAATTAATCTAAGTTCAAATCAGCAATCAAAAAGTTATTACAAGTTATTATAAAGTTATATTACCTATTATAAATTGCACAGTGAGGGAAAAGCTAGCGTTTGGAATTGTGTCTTTGTGTGCTGTTTCGATAACTATGATGAGTATCTTTCTAGCTTTACTTCGAAATTTGTAATAAAATGTTCAGCTAATAACACTAATGTTCAGTAGTTATGATCAAGCTAACAATGGTTTCGTACTTTTACAAAATTTGTCAACAGAATGACCATAATCGTCTTGGTAGTTGCTGCCTGCAATTCAATACAATTTACACAACGGCCAATCTAGCTGTACTAGCCCAGCTTATGCGGATCTCTTATGGTATAGGAAATTTATACAAAGCTAGGCCCTGTTCTACTGGAAATATATAGCTCGATGTGTCGCCGTGTGAACATGTTTGACATTTCCGTAATCAATTCCGGTCAATTCCTTTTGGGTTGCCATAATATATATTATAGTATTATGAACCCGTGAAACTTTAGTAAGTCAAAATCTTCAGCTATCCACCAGAGAACCTCTCATACATTTTAAATATCGTCTTCATTCAAGGTCCAGTTTTCAGAAATGTAAATAATGATTCTGTCTATGTCTAACAACATAGTTGTATGTCTGGGCGACTTCCTGCAGATATGTGCGAAGTTTTTGTAAAAATTGGAAAACTCTCACCAACGCGTTGCGTGCGGCAGCGGTGTTTAGCGGTCCTTTTAGACTGTGGTCTAAGTAGGGGGCAGCGGCGGGCTAAATACAACAATACTATTACGGTATCGGCTTGGTATTTGTTGTCTATTCGCAAGACTGTGATAATGGAAGACGTCATAAGATGGATAGTGCACTTCTTGTACTGGGATGTCTAGCAAATAGTCATAATTTAAAGATGTGACCAAGTCGACTCAAAAAAAAAATGCGTAAACCAGGAGATGATATCGCTGACATAGCTATTTTAAACTATTCATTATCACAAGAGAATATCGAAAGTAAGAAGACGCCTTTCGCTTGTTCTCTATATTTTCACCACAACGTCTACACTTATGGACCTTAATCTGCTATAGTACCTACTCAACAAAGACAAACTGAAGCTGTATCGTGATCTAGTTTAGGCTACAACCTTCAAGGCCATATCCAAACAAACAGCGACTAGACTTCGTAATCCGATCTTTAACATAGATCAGTCGTGTGAGACATCAGACTAGCGACAGATTAGATGGCCCACGATTGTCTACCAGCGTGTACAATAGTGTGAATGATGGCCTGTCTTTGTGTGAGGTTAGGCCGTGTGGGAATATGATTGCGACAATTTAGGATGAGGAGCTATTCGTTTTGTTGGATTTTATCAGTGGTGGTTGCTGTTATCTGTAATAGATCCTGTTGTCGACTTTTTGACATAATTATGGAAGATCTGGGTATTTTTAAATCAGCCTTTTCCACATTTTGTTGAGGTCGGCTTCTAGTCTTACCGGAGTAGAATACCAATATCATCACACTAACTATCAAGGCGAAAGTTTGAGACTGTGTGAGTGTGTATGTTTGATACTTCTTCACTGAAAAACTACTGAACAGATTTCAATAAAATTTGGAACACAGATAGTTTATAACCTGGATTAACACATAGGATAGTATTTATCCTGATTTTATCTTCCGTTGGGATAATTTTTGAGTTTTAGCGGGTGAAGCCGCTGGCAACAGCTGGTTTTACATAAATTGACTGCCTCTCTGACCCCCTTATTCCAGTTAAGTAGTTCCAAGAAGCTCATACTACAAGACCCTTTGGTGAGACCGACTGTCAAACTTTCTGCATTAACCTGTAACGATTGTCAGCGATACAAATGAACCCGGCACAAACGGCTTAACGTCATCTCAAATCATATCCTACTTAATTTATGGTAACAATCAGGTATGCGTAGATGTCTCTTACGCCATACTTTTCTCAAAAAATAGTATTTTAATACATGCAATAAAATAACTTTCCTCCACCAAACCCACAAACACGTATTTATCAAACAAGACTCGGTTTCATTGGGTGACACGTGTAGTCGTTGGACCTGCGCGCGCCGCTTGTCGCTACACTAGCTGCGCTCTAATAATGTCACTGAACAACTAACTGTTTTCATTGAGGTTTGAGATGTAGCGACGGTGAAGATTTAAGAGCTACGTGGAAGCTATAGGGTTCATTTGTTACATTAAAATGAACGCTGTGTCTGAGGCAAGATGTTTTTACTACAATTCAACAAGAATCCTCTCTATTCACACAAAGTGACTATAATTATTTTCCTCATTACACATTTCTTTTTGACTTTCGTTTAAAAAAAATCGTTTTTTATATTCAGTTCGTTTCGTTTATAAATTTTATGTTACATATTTTTCTGATTTCCGCTGCCTTCGTTTGAGAACATTTCGGCCCTAAAACTTTCTGCTGTGGGAATTCATCTGCTGATGTATCTTGTGCCAACCAAAAAGTGTCAGCTAACTACAAATGAATACGCTTTGATATTGACAGGAACAATTTTTGTTTAGAATTGTCGGTTTAATCGTCAAAAATCCGAAACTTAATAGCTGCTTCCTCATTAGATCCACTTCGTGCTTAATATTACCAAAATTATTCTCTACTATCACAAAAAAAAAACATCAAAACAATCTTCCGATAGTTTGTCGCGGTTTATCGCGCGTAGCGGCTGCAACTCTTGCGCAGTGGGTCGTCGCATCGACTCCCGCGCAACTGACACAGTTGAAATAAACGATCGATGCCGTTATTGTTCGTATCATTGTATCATTCGCGATTAGCAGACAATCGAGATGTACCGAGCATTCATGTTCATCGATTCGATTCGGTTTGAGTTAATCTTTACTTGGATTACCCCGTTAGTGATTGGAAGCGTGATGGTAGTAAGTGATTTCCATAGCCCCGTTAATGGCAATGAGACGGTTCTTCTGATCTTGTTTTTTACTAAATATAGGGTAGTTGATGACAGCAGAAGTCGAGGTTGAAGTTTGGAAAAGTACTCATATAGGGTCCATAAATAACTCAATATATAATTTGCAAAACAAAACAGAGCAGATTATTACATAATTGCATACCATCGAGTGCCTGTTACATTTCGACACATTTCCTTTGGCATAAATTGCAACATTGTGTAACATAGACTATGTATTGAAATTTAGTAAATAAGGAAATATGTGTTACATGACTGTAAACAAAGCATTCTTTAGGTGCCTACGATAAATTGATCAGTAATTAATTTTATCGGTCAAACATAAGATTGATGGCAGACACGCTAGATTCCTTGCAGAATTAAATTGTTATCTTAATATCATAAACCTGTAATCGCTACAGGGTAAGGCAAAGGTTTACCATATAATAATATGTAGTACACACACATATTATCGTGTTTTAAGTCCGTTGTAAAAAGGGACTAGCCTATTGCCACCAACATTGCGTGAATCTAGACTCCGTGGATGCTACTGAGAAATGCACGATGACAATAGTACCTACTTGTTATCCAAGGGGTGAAAGTTACTTATTTAGTCCCGAGACGGGGTTTGGCGCCCGTAACGTAGTGAGGGAGAGTAATATTGTAATTTACCCGAGGTAAACAGTGGGCTTTTCATTACGAATACGAGGAACGTAAAACTAAGAACATAAATTATGTATTAGCTGGTAAAGAAAAAATTAGTGTTGATCGGATTGTCACTGTCCCGCTTATTTTGATATTTTTTATCCTGTGGTCGTCCAGCTATACAGCCAGTATTTTCATGTGAATCATCATTAAAAAAATGGCAAAGATTTTGCCGAAATCTATGTTATTTTAGAGAAATAGTTATGACTATATTAAAGCCATAGTATAATTATATTCTTAAGTTAACTGAGTTACTTTAATTTTACATCGCTCTGTATAAAATTTGAAAAATATTTAAAAAAAAAGTGAAAATAGACCTAGTTTTTTTTAATAATTTGACAGCTGTCAGTTGAAAGCGATTCTTCCTAGGGCTGAAAAGTAGTACTTTCAACCCGCTCCGCAGGCATGTTATGACCTACTTTCAGAGTATGAGTAATGAAAAACACTTTGCCTGTACTTAGTTCATAGTTCATTCAAATAATAATTTAAATCTGGTGTCGTGAAATACAGACCTCACGGTCTAGCTTAGGCACCAGTCTCCCACAGTATAATTATTTCTGTTACGTATTTTGTATCGTTATATTATAGGACTAATGTGCCTATATTCTGGTGAGAAATAAATCATTATTAATATTAATTAAATTATTATGAATCATCGTCATCATCTGCCTAGCCTTTCACAATTGTGTTGGGTCGGCTTCCAGTCTAACCAGATGCAGCTGAATACCAGTATTTTACAAGGAGTGACTGCCTATCTGACCTCCACACCCCAGATAATACGATACCCTTTGGTCAGACTGGATGTCAGACTTTTAGGTCACTGACTACCTGTAACGACTGCCAAATATCTATATATGGCAGCCGGGACCAATAGAATAAGACCAACAAATAATGAATATTTAAGTAAGTATAATTAGTTTACATAAAACGCATATTTATCAATAGACCTTGCACATCACATTCCTAATCCCGCTGACGTAAGTACCTACAAATTATAATTAGTGCGTTGTGGACAAGCAGCAATCGTCACGTTTCTGTATGTTGACAACCCACTGATACACTTATAGTAATTACGTTGTGAAATTAAACTAATAGGTAATATTATAACTATTTAATTTACCTATGTTACGATATAGTTTAGTAGGAAAATGTGATATGTGGAGGTTTCTATTTCTGTAAACAATAACTATCTATTGCAAGTTGAATACGTTAGAAGTTGCAGGTCACGTTTACTTCGGACGTGTCTTGTGATAGTAATTTATTACATTACACCGGGACCGGTCAATGTGGCGACACTTAGGGGAGGCCTATGTCCAGCAGTGGACGTTTTTCGGCTGAAATGATGATGAAGATGACCTGTACATCCAGACAAAAACATATTCATCAGCGATATTCAAAAATGGTTTGCTTAGATTTAGCCATGATTTAGCTAACGATAGCTTGTACCGATCCTGTTGTTAGCGATTACTTCTTGTTTTGGAAGTCTCTTATCAATCACATGGTTCGTAATGAGGACCTTAACCAAAACACCACAGAAATAACAGGATCGAGGATCGTGAAGTTACCTCTCAATCCATCGCAAAGCAATGAACTCTTCTACATGTAACATTTTTCGATAGGTAGCTACAACGTTTGGCTTCTATTCCAAAACTTCATGCAAATCAAGATACCTGAACTATGTATTAGCGTCACTGACCATCATTATGTGCCATATTTGACACAAGCTTGATAGCGGCCCCTCCATATTATGGCACCTTCATCTACATTATGACGTAATACTAGTACGATCATCATCTGTCTAGCCTTTTTATCCGACTGCGGCGAAGCCTTAAAGGTTATTACGACTATTTTGGTATCGGCTTCCAGACAAAACAGAATCAGTTGAATACCAGAATTTTACATGGAGCGACTGCCTATCTAACCCCCACAACGGAGTTAGTACTGGGTAATATGATACCCCTTGGTAAGACTGGTGGTCAGACTTCCACTGACTACCTGTAACGATTGCCAAATATCTAGAACTGACAGCCGCGACCAACGGCTGAACATGCTTTCGGAGGTACGGAAGTAACTCGGTATAATGTTACGGGTGATCATCCATCCTTAGATCACCTAGGTAAGCACGGCAGTATCTCTATGACGAAACTGCGATCTATCCAGCCTTATACGAAAGATATATAAAGCCAGGTTTTGTAATAGATTCGTGAGAATTGCATTAAGTTTAGATATCGTGATGTGTTTAATGTCTTTAGTCGAGCAATTGTCTACTGTGTAAGATATGCATGGGTAATGCTCTAGTAATCTGTGCTCTAGTGTGGTAGTTGGCATAGAACTTATCGGGATTATCTGTTCTTGTATTAAATTGATTAAGATTGGTTCGTGTGGCTTCAATTTCACCGGTATTTTCGTTTACAGGGTAATGTTTGCTTGGGTTTGTATACTCTGCTCTTCTACGTACTGCCATTATACTATGCAGTATATCCGTAGGTAGGCAGAAACCTCATCTGGTACTACCGAAGGGTTAGGTTACTGCTCTGCCCAGAGTGGAAGGAGTCATTTGATGATCTCCCACCCCCCAAAAAACATAAAAAGTTTTTGTCAGGGTCATACCCTTAAGTACTGGGCTGATCCTGCTCCTGATCGGATAACCATTGCCCTTCCCTTCTTAGCCCTTTATGTCGAGGCCGCGGTATCTCTTGCGAATTATCCGCAGCCATAACCATTGCCCTTTGCCCGATCCGGGAAACGAAGCCGTGAGTCATGTTCAGCAGCAGTGCGACCTTGCACTAGCCAGCGACTACTCACTAATAAATGATTAATTTAATCATTGGTTTGTATTAATTTCCTGAACACACTAACTATTATCATAGCAAACGTTCTGAATATACAGAACATCGATTCGAGAGTCATATGATTCTCTCGAATCGATGTTTATTCCAGAAAGTATCGACATTAATCCGTTAATTAATAATATAAGTGGAAATCGCGTGCCTTTCGCCAAATTCTACTCTCTCTAGACACACAAACACGGACTGATTTTGGTCTTACGATCACGGATTTCTATCGTAAATATTTGCACGCTTATACTATTATTCGAACAATTTATTTGTGGAAAAAACCCTTTTATAGAACTTGTTTTCACAATTCAATAGACTCTAAAATTCAAGACACGGTGATATTCATTAATCTGCACTGGGCCTGCGTGATGATAGTGAAATCTAGTCTAGAGGAGGCCTGTATACCAACAGTGGGAAACTTTAAGACACTGATTATGCCTGACACTAAAAACTTACGACAGATATAATCGACCCAATAATTACACACCGTATCAAGCACACCATATTTTAATTTCACTACCGCTAACAAAACAACTTCACTGACTATATTTATCGTTTTATTGTAACGACAATTACATCCTTAATACGGCGTGTCGCATGCAAATCGTGCGACTTTTTTAACAAAAACGTTAGATTATGAAGTAATAGTCACACATGCGTTTTTCTCACTGGATTGGTGTGCGTAACAATGCACCCTATTAGATGGCTTTCTACCGACGACAGTGTGACGTAAGGGTGAGGCTATTAATGATGTGATGTGAAGAATAGAAGCTCTCACGGCTTGTGGTGTCTTCATGCTAACATGCGATGTACTACTGGATCTCATTACTGAAGTTACCAACTGATTTTGCATAAAAGTCGAGCCTGTGTTGCCACGCTTTCACCTCGTACAAGATCATATATCACGCATTGATAAAGCTCTGACATAAAAAAAAAACAAACGTCTCAGATGGTTGACATGCCAATCATCAAGCAACAACATCTGAGAGATCAAGCCCGCCACACTATTCGCAAACCACTGTAACTCCTGTAAGCCAGAATCAACAGTGGCGACCACAAGAAAAGCGCCGAGACAATGAAGCCCGACGAAGTCCCAGAGAAACGATTTAACTATCTTGGATCCCGCAACGAAATTAATCAGAAAAGAATAGCGGAGGAGTAGGATGAGAGAGAGAGAGAGAGGGAGATCATAATTATGAAGCTCTATGGTGAAATGATTCTTCTCTGACTTGGAGATTTGGGTCCTTCAGTCGTTTTAGAATATCCTTGGACGTTCCCGAGTTAATCAGTGGACTCTGAATAAGAACAGAATCTGGTAAGGCTAAACGCCGACTCCAGCGTAATTGGGAAAAGGTTAGGAAAATGACGTAGATGCAGGTTTAAAATATGACTGAAACTTATAGATGGCAATCTTTTTTCGATAAGTCCCGATATGCTTACGAACATTTATGTCTTTAATTATGCCTTAACGAGAAGAAAGCACAATGTGATCTGATTCTAACGCTATCAATAACAAATCGCCTTTAAGTTCTCAAGCTTCAGGGTACATAGAAAACAAAGTCTTTCTCTTTTTGTCGCGCATATTCTAATTAAATTACCCGTACCACGGTAAATATGTGAATTGTGTAATATTAGCGAATGTCCCGTGCAAACATCTGTGTATGTCGTGAAATCTCAATGGTAAAGTAAATAGTGGTTTAAAGTGATAGGTAAACGGTTATATAAGAGTGTATTTACCTACTATTTGCGGTAATCAATTGTCGAGTTTGTAAGTTCGTGGAATTCTCACGTTCGTCATTCACTTTCTTTGTATATTTGTTTAAGTTACGTGCGCTTCATTCATTTTGTTATTTTATAGAATGGAGAAAATCGTATAGCTTTATACATACAGGGAGACTTTTCATAAATCAGATAAGTTTCTCTGGAAAAGCTGTTTAATATGTCGTGTAGACTAATTATAACATTAACACTGAACTGGGATATTTACCATGTTTAAGTTTTTGGCATTATTGCAAGCCTTTTTTTTGAGGGAAATCATCAAATAACCCCTCCCGCTCTTGGGCAGAGCGAAAGGGAGTATCAGACTTCTACTGAATAAAAACCACCCATGTTCCTTCTTAGCCCTTTATGTTGAGGCCGCGGTATCTCTTGCTTCTTGGAATTCTTACCACAACAACGCGATTATCAATATTTTACACAATTCAGCACTACATTTGCATACCTACAAATTAAATAGGAAATACATTGCATAAGTACTAGAACCTGTATCTAAATTGATTCAAAACACAAACAATCTCCGTTGACCACTGTAATAACGTTCACTATGGCCGTTTGAATCTGCAATAAATCACCGCCACTATATTGGAGCGTGGTAATTGTTGGCGGTCTCAGAGACACAGTACAAACATAGCCAGTAAACCAACTTATAAGGAGAAAGACTTTGTTTGACGCGGGTGTTTAAAACATTGTGATATTGCACTAAGTTGTACTACTTTTGATATGCCCTGAGTTATTTGAGATCTGTGGCCTGAAACATGTTTAAAACTCGTGTAAACGTTAAAGACGGGATCACGGGAGCCAATCACAGCTGTTTGTTCCTAGTTTAGGGACGGGAATGAGGTCGAAGATGAAGTTACAATCCTCATCATCATCGGCGGTCCTGTTCCATCCACTGCTAAGGTAGGCTAGGCTAGGCTCTTGTCATGCACGTGTCTCTACCAGGACCTGCGGTCTTCAGAATGTCATCCACCTATCTGGCAGTTGGTTTGCTAACATTTCTCTAGTGGAAATACTATATATTAATACTAATACGAGTATGCCTGCTGTATCTCAGCGACCAGCGGTCTGAGCGGCCGGCTCGCGGCGGTCGCGTCGGTGGGTGCTTGTTGACCGGCGCGGGCGCACGGCGCATGCGCGGTATGGCGTGCGCCCGCGCACTTGCGTAAGGTGCAGACAGTGCAAGAGAGAGGAGGTAGAGTTGAATCAATGGGATATTGGGAATTGGTTGAAACTCTATGTTACGCTAGACAAGTTCAGTATCAAAGTTTTTCCTTCTGGTTGCTGTCAGCTTGCATTATACCTGTGTGGGGAAAAGTCTATTTAATGAAATCGAGCATCAATTTTCTCTTTAAATAATTTTCTTGATAATTGTCATAGTGTCTTTAGGATGAGATTCGTCAGTAAATAAATCAACGATACTTAAGAAATATTAGAATAGGGTATTATTCCTGTAGCATTTTCGCCTGAAACATTATTTTCCTGTTATTATAAATACAAAAAAATCGCTTCCTCCCTTACCTCGCTCCACCCGTCCTACCAAATTCTCCCACGGCAGTCGAGAAATGGCGGACTCACCTTGGGCTGCAGTAACAATTGCCACAATTAGCCAATTGTGTTGCAACCTGCTGCCACACTCAGCCAGCTCTGCTGCCAAGGATCCAGATGATGGTAGGGCTGGTGGACACAACGGTTGGTTAAAGGTCAAGATTTTTATAAGATATAAATATATGATAGAAATGTAATCCTTAAAGGTCTAAATATTTTTTTTTTAATTGAACCTACCCATTATCTTCAAGGATTTTTTTGGGACTGTTGTTAACAGGCACTTTATTCTAGCTTTATAGCAGCTTATATTTTAAGTGGCAGCATCGAAACAAGGAACAACTCCACAGTTTTCATCCAAATTGCTTCATGCTTACCGAAAGTCTCCATTTCAGTAAATTAGAGGTTTGGACCAGAAGCTCGCTAATGATAGGCATACTGATTCACGAACTCATGACTCATCATTTTTTGTTTCAACATTCACGAGATGAGCCTTATGAGATTCGTGTTGAGGTCACAGACCTGTGCACTTCGTTTGCTACTACTAAAGAATTTAGTGTAAACTACATTTTAGATTGCGCGCCCCGTTGGTCTCTAGCCAAAAGCGCTACTGTTAAGCATGTGGTTCGATTTTTAGGTCAAAGTGTTATTGCGTGGTTCTATTAGGATTTTTTCGGAAGCAGCCCGGTCACTGGGTTGTTAATAGCTATAGGCTTGCACCTATCACATGAAACCTTCCTGCGTGGGTGTTCTATCTGTACATTTCTGACTAATCGTTCGGGTAATATATATACTATTATTTGTTTAAAACGTTGCCCCACACTAGGAATTTCTCCTGTATCGTGGGTGCGTTCACAAACATTTAAACTGACATACACAAATATCCAGACCCGGAACAACGATCTGTAGGTCATACAAAAGTTTATTCCCGCGACACTTAGCGCAGCAGTCCATTGCGTGAGCCACTGGGCCAACCGTCAATATGGACGTGATATTGTTTTATTCTCTTGATATTGTCGGTGAATACCTACTACTAAAGAGTATAATGTTAGCTACTATTAAATAACTGCAATACTTTCTGTTATACCCTAAGGCGATACGACGCGCGACGTGGTGAAAAAAGAAAGTGTTTAGGCCGACGGTTGAGCAATAAAATAATATTGTTAATTAAAAAGCAAATTATCTGTTCAAGCGTGCATGGGAATAAAAAAATAAAATCAAAATCATGAGATATTTCAATAAACAGAGTTTATTTTGTCGCCGTTTAGATAAATTTTCAACTGACTACATATACAAATAATATTGCTATTAATTACCATTTCCTGCTTTCAATTGTGATTGACCATTGAACCACTTGTACCACCAGCGCCACCCATACACCTTCATAGTGGCCTCAAATTGGATCGTAGAGGTCTTACAGTAGGTACCACGAAGAAGTTCAGCAAATGGCGGCACGTTAAAACCAAGTGCTGAGGGTACTAGGCACTGAAGTCACAGTCCCGTCTCCTGCGTAAAATTCACAAGCCTTCTTCACACCACTAATCAGCTTCCCAGATACGATTCTCGTTCCGGCTTCATCATTTTGAATACTGGATACTTTAAATCTATTGTTCAAGATAGTTCGATTATAGTCACACTTGAGATCCGTGTTTAATCAAAATTTTCTTTTAATTATAAACATCAACTGGCAACCCTGCTACCATTTAAGGACTAAACGCCCTGTGAAATATATTAAGACGTCTAATTACTCGTAGTATTGTTTGTTCGCTACTACCATTTAAGGACTAAACGCCCTGTGAAATATATTAAGACGTCTAATTACTCGTAGTATTGTTTGTTCGCTACTACCATTTAAGGACTAAACGCCCTGTGAAATATATTAAGACGTCTAATTACTCGTAGTATTGTTTGTTCGCTACTACCATTTAAGGACTAAACGCCCTGTGAAATATATTAAGACGTCTAATTACTCGTAGTATTGTTTGTTCGCTACTACCATTTAAGGACTAAACGCCCTGTGAAATATATTAAGACGTCTAATTACTCGTAGTATTGTTTGTTCGCTACTACCATTTAAGGACTAAACGCCCTGTGAAATATATTAAGACGTCTAATTACTCGTAGTATTGTTTGTTCGCTACTACATTTCTTACACACGGTCAGCGTGAAATAACTCGCGCTAAGGTTACGGTCTCAAGTACATTATATACATAATAGGTATATAATGACCTATCGGAGATCTGCTCGGAATATATAATTATATACCTACAATTATATTAGCGTTACGTATGTACAGACGTATTCTCTTTAATTACTGATTGTTTTTTTAGTTTGTTTGTTCGTTTTCGTTAATTGAGCTTATTATAGTGAGGTTATGTAATTAATTGTTTGTTTTAGAATAAAAGTTTTTTAATTGATGATGACAGAGACGTGTCTTCGAGTGTTGTGAGGAAAATGTTGAGTATGACTGTAGATGGGTTTAAGAGTAGAGGAAGACCAAAGAAACGATGGATGGACTGTGTGAAGGATGATATGGCTAGGAAGGAGGTGACTACTGACATGACGAGAAATAGAGAAGTATGGAAGAAAAAGACATGTTGCGCCGACCCCAAATAAATTGGGATAAGGGCAGGAGAATGATGATGATGACAGAGACGTGTAATTAACTTGATGTGGGTAAAATTATGAAGGGAAACTTCAAAATGTTTCAATGTTACTATTTCGTTTATCGTCATTAGTATGATAGACACCGCATCTGCTGAGTTACGCTGGCTACAATACAGAGCCACATCTACACAAGGCCAAATGGCCACGAGACCTGTAGACTATCGTTTATTCTATAAAATAGTACCTTTCCAAAAATTGAGGTTTTATAATTATATTTAACGCTCTGGTAGTTACAGCTTGAAAGTAGGGTTCGAAGAGATAATTATACCTTTATCAAACTTGGTTCGAACCCTGCTTGAAAGTTAAAGTAGCATTTACTAAGCTATTTGATATACCTATTTGATCTTGCATGAACGTAACCCTTCTCTTTATTACTCTGAAATCCTAGCATTTACCGATAAAAAGAAAGAAAGAAAGAAAAGAAAGAAAATGCATTTATTCACAATGTAAAAAAAAATATACAATGTGGATCTGGAACTACGACATTAAATTAAAACTAGCACTGTACTAGTCCATCGAAACATTTTAAAACACGAAGATTAGTAGTTAGTGGAAAATTTAAAAATTGCAATTTTCAAACAAAATAAATAGCAGAATCAACTGCATAAAAAGTAAACACGCTTTAACTACGAAAAGTCACTGACCTAGTGCGCGGGGTGCAGCGAGCGGCGGCGATGTTGGGCGTAGGTACTTTTTATCGGAGAACAACAAATCAGCGGCATAAACTCACTAAGTTGCGAGTTGTTAATTAATAAAAGATCACTGATTGAATAATTAATCACTTAAAACCTTATTTGAGGCATAATTAAACTAAAAAACTTACTAACTTAACCTAAATCACAAAACTAGCTACCTAATAAATGCCTAAATAACTAATATTACACTAACACCAATAAGTCACAGTAACCTATGCACTAATCCAAATATCATAAATCGTCTTTAATCACAATAACAACAAACTTTTCATAAAATCACGACAATGCGCGCGCGGCTCGTCTTGTGATAAAAAAAGTAGGCGTGTGCTCTCCTCAAAGGGCGCCGCTATGCACTGACTGACATAGTTACCGAGTCAAGGACTTTTTGCCGAAAAAAATTCCGCTCACACACACACTCGCAATTTTCTATGCACCACTAATGCATTATTTGCGTAAGTAATATTACTTTTTCTTTATAATTGTAGTATTTTGTGGGAGTGTGCGGGGCGCGTCAGAGTGGGATCGTATGACACCTTTCTCTGTCTTTCAAGCGTATTGAGACGTTGAGAATAGAATCGTAGGTTTTTGCACAGGTTCCTGACCTTACAATGTTTACCTATTATTACGGACTCCGATCTACATCATGTTGAAAAATAAGAAAATGAAAAATAATTTCCTGTGGCTAAAGTAGTCATTGGATTTGATTGATTTTTTGTATACGGGTCAAGAGCATGCCTTTCTTTACGTGGTTTAGAGGAATGTCAATCGTCCTGCTCCACATTGTATATATATCTTAGAAAAAAACTTAAAACTAAACAAATCGTGCCAATGTGTGCCTCACGGCTGCGCCAAAAAGGCCCAGTTCAGCAAAATGCCGATAGGAATAGTATAGATACCGTTTGAACCATAAAGCGGTAAATACTACCTAGATAAGCATGACTACCTTCCAAAGAATCGAACAGTTCCTGAATCCCAATAATTACATAAGTTTATGTCCCAGCACGGGGTTATCAGCCGCCCGCCGCCTGCGTGGCCCCGCGTGCCCATAACATACGCAAGTAATCCCCGCTGGTGTAGGGGCCACGTTCGCTTATCGCCGTATATCGCATAAATATCGGAAGGACACGACGCCAATTACACATATCTATTTGTTTTCAGGGTTGGCAGATGAGTAGATTCAGGTAGCGTGAGAGGTCTCTTAAGAATTAAGTCAGTCAAAAATGGCCAGGATTTGGCTTTGGCTTTTAATTTGGTTTTTTTTTTTAATTAATTTAAACTATTTAAGAATACGCTCGCTCTCCTTCCTTAGTGGCCTTCTTCTTACTGGAGAGCGAGCGTTTACGATACTTCCAGTATCTGATGTAATTTAGACGTTGAAACGATGGTTTAAAAATAATATTCAGATGAACTGAAAACCTCTTCCCTTTTTAAGTCCCTAATTGGAATATGATTTGATTGACCTTAGTTAGTCCTTAGCCTGAAGCTTAACATGCTTTCAGACTCTAAAATATAAGGAATTTAGTTACAAAAATAACTTAGTATACTTGTGAGTACTTTATAACAAATTGCATTTCTGAAAAGCTTTGTAGCTTTACAGAAATACAATTACAAAAAGCTCCCACAAAATTAAAATAAACATGCGAATATGCGCTAGTCACCATTGTCTTGCTATCCTAAATAATAGGGATGTTTACTGACAAAATAATATGAGATTCTAATTAGTCCGTCTGTTAGATTATCTAAAAATATTGGATACGTATTTGTTGTTTTATCAAATAAAAAAAAATTGACCAAGATTAAACGCGTCAAAAATTTGAGTGGGGGTTTGTGACGTCACTGACCGGTAAATAATGTCTTAGAATACGACCTGACACGAGTTTCCAAAGCACTGCAACGTCTTCATTGAAAGAAAAATAAAAAAAACGTGTCCAATATTTTTGGAAAATCTATCTGACGGATTAATTAGATTTTTTTTCTTAACTACCGTGTTCAGCATATCTTCTTATTCCATACTTGTCTATTACCCGTAGTCTCACCTTCTTTCTTGTCGTAACACCCTTAACATCATACTCAATACATGGTTTCTTTGATTTTCCTCTACTCTTTTATCCATAAAAGGCCACCATTGCCACAGGTGTGCCATTTCATAAAAAAACACTAAACATAGAACTTTCTCCATGTTCCCGCTGGCAACCATGAGATTTGGGCACGCTCGGCTGCGCCCACGCAAGCCGCGTCTTCACACCTAGATCAGGCGATACACCGGCTATCTCACTTGCTCTGTTTTATCTAATGATCTGTCCTGGACTGTTATGATAGCTTCCTTATCTTGGAAAGAAGATTTTTTCTGGAAAATCTTACTTAAGGGAGGATTATTTGAGGCTGATTAATTTCCCGTCGGGGCTGCGGGTTGTTCACAAGTTACCGCGGCGTCGACATATAGGGCTAAGAAGGAACATAAGTGGTTTTTAGTCAGTAGAAGTCTGGCACCCCCTTTCGCTCTGCCCAAGAGTGGGAGGGGTTATTTGATGATGTTCCAACCGCCAAAAGAAAAAGGCTGATTAATTTGATTTATGTTTGGAACGTCTCAGTAGACGCCCGGAGTGACAGTCGATGGCAATACCCTACATGGGACTTGACCATAATTGACGAATGTGGGTTTGCTATAGTCAGAACCTCTGCTTACCTCTGCTTACCCTTTCCGGAATGACAGGCGTGAAGTTTTGTATTTGATATAGTGTGTAGGTATTACCTTTCTATGAAAGATAACTAAATAAAAACCATAAGTATAGTCGTGCGATTTTTAAAAACAAAAGGGCATTTTCAAATAACGGTATATTAGCGAATACCGTTTATCCATCCACACACTAAAAGACATACTATTAAAGTCATCATAATATTAAGTATATTGGCTACAGGTCATTATTATGAGCATGGCCCACCCACTTACTATAATACAAACGACAGCTTTTCATAGCCACGTTAAATACTACAAAGGATCATCTACATGAGAACGGTTTCTCGCATGAAATAACTGCTATGATTAGAAGAAATGCATGTAAAAAGGCAAGAATCGTCTGGCATTTTAAAATGTGTAATGTAATGTGTGTGTAATGACTAATGACACGGATGATTCCCATTTTCGAGTGATAGATTCACATAATTGCCTGCCTCGATTCTCGATATCTCTGCATGACATAGTAATAGATTTTATTCACAGGCCTATATCGTTCCCACTGCTGGGACGAGGGCCTTAGGGCCGTGGGAGGCTTAACGTTGTTAACCATATGAGACCATTGAATTTAAATCTCCTATTTTTTGTCGCCCGCCTGCGACGCTGACATGACCATTCTCTCTAGTTCTTGACAAGGCGAGAAAACCACCCCGTGTAAATGGACCTTAATAGTCTGTCTAGCGCATTACTATATCATTAGTCGCCGCCTGTCATCGTTAAACATTTGTATTAGAAACCTCGCTAATACGTTTTCTATGTGGACGCAAACAGAGTTTATTACTCACAGATGAACGATGTAGATCTCTCGATATATCGCTTGTAAATGGCTTTCTCGCATTATGCCTGTGTGAGAATCGTAGGAACTAGAAATGGTACTATGTTAGCGTCAAGTGGGTAATGGTCTATTCGTAAAGCATATCATCCATAAGCTGAGTTATTAGACCCCCTTATATGACAGTTCAATAGTTCGCATTCTCTGCATTCAAACATATAGTAGTGATTGGTTTACATGGCAGAGATAAGAAACAGTTAAAAAATAACATCAACAATTAAAAAAAATTGTCTTGAACGGAAAGAAAAGAATTTTTACTCATAATGCTACAGAAAAAAAAGCCTTTTTAAACAACAAACACACATTAAACTCATGCCTTTCACGCCTGTCTCTCATGTAGGTAGGCAGAAATAGATCGAACTAATTTAAATCAACAAAAAAAAAAGTTTTTTATCGTTCTCAGAAACATTGCGAACACATTTCACACTCACACCATGCTCACACCGCACCCACGCTATAATTAAACCTAAGATATAATAATTTTTGTAATAAATTACAACTTTCTCTCAATGAAACTAATTGCTTTACAAAGTATCCTACGCCGTTACGTAACTTAGATAAGTTAAAGTTATCGATTAAATCTGACCCGGCCATCATAACTTAATGTACCTAGGATATTAAAGACACATTCAACGTGCGTTTTTGTCGCGTAAAATGTTATTTATACTAAGATGGAGTCAAATATTGGGATGAAGTTTTTATAGAGCTAATTTAAAGTCTAAGTAAGTTTTTTAGATATTATTTTTGAGAAATTATTTATAACAAACTTACTGCGGACACCGGGCACCAACAGACATTATTAAAAAAAATGTTTGTTTTATTTTTTCCTGTCAGCTTAAATCAACAAAACATCACAACTGTAAAACTGCCAAAATAAACGAATTGACAAATGGAAACCCACCAGCAGATAAATATTTTGTATAAAATGATTCTACAAAATCATATATTGTAACATAAATCTAAATCTCTCATAACAACACAATGTCATATTTATCGTAATTCGTTCCACTCATTAACTCCAATCAAATATACAACGAAATCATTTGACATCTCTAAATAACGTGAAATTGTAAATTGACTATTCATTTCAGGTGTCAAATTCCGACATATTACCATGCGATTATTGTTACATAAGTCCCAGGTTGTCGCGTGGTGAATGGGAAGCTTTAATGTCAGTGAAAGCACGTTGACCGTTGCCTCTTTATGTAAAAAATACTATTTATTTATATTATATGAACTTGGCTAGTGTCAACATTGTTTTAAAATACAATACAAACTGACATGTGTGGTTGGTTATGCAAGTGTGTTTGTTTATGATTTGTGGTTTGTTTTATAAAGGGCAATGAGTATTAGGGAGGCGGAAGTTAAATATAAAAGACAATGAAAGTTTTTATCTGTGATTTCGTTATGCGAAAAATCTTTAATGACATTGTATTGACAGGATTTCAGAAAAAAAAAACTGGCCAAGTGCTAGTCGGACTTGCTCATGAAGGGTTCCGTACCATCCCGTCGGGGCTGCGGGATGTTGTAAGAGATACATGGGTGGTTTTTAGTCAGTAGATGTCTGACACTCCCTTGCGCTCTGCCCAAGAGCGGGACGGGTTATTTGAGGATTTACCACCCCCCCATAAAAAAGGGTTCCGTACCATCGTAGTAAAAAGGAAGGAACAGAAAAACACATTTTGTGATAAGTTACAGCTTACATTTTTTTGATTTTTCGCTCTCTTAGGTTAAAAGTTAGAGTTAGTTATATCTTTCAAACGATTGACTTCGAGAAAAAATGGTATTAGGAAACTCATTTTCATTTTTAAGACCTGTCTTAAGACACCCCGCACGTTTGATGAAAAAAGATTTTTTTCAGTTTCAGTTCCATGTATGACCCCCTTAATCTTTTATTTTTTTATATGGAAATCGTAAAGCGTTTCACAGAATACATCTACGTACCTAATTTCAACTGTGTAGATTTAATAGTTTCCGAATAAAGTGGCTGTGACATATAGACGGACAGACAGACATGACGGATCTATATGGGTTCCGTTTTTTGCCATTCGGCTACGGCTACTAAAATGCTTTAGAGAAAAATAATTCATGTTTGATCATGTGGTGGCCTGTGATAATCGCCTTATTATTATAATATACGAGTATCTTACTTAAAATTAGCCTATCACAATTAAACACAACTTCTTTTTTTTATTGTAGTTTTCACAGACCTATGAAGGCTGAAATAAAATTATTAAGACGGTAATCTGGATCAGTACTCTTAATCCTAAGGTACCAAACCTGTACTGACCGCACAATCATACCTTTGTAACAGGGATAGTCAACCTTTTGATATTATGAAGATCCCTACACGTATTGTTTTAGTGGTCATTTGGAGACTTGTATGAAAGATTGGATAAATCATAGACTTTTTCATCAATTATTCTTAAATTTTTAATCCAAAAGTTAAAATAAATTTAATTAAGAGTTCTAAAATTTTTTTAATTATGATTATGTATGGTTATTTGCAACAACAGTGTTTAAGCTTATCTCTCCTAAGCTAAAGCAAATTAAAAGTGAATAAGAATGAAAGAGGAGTCTTCCATTCTTAATTTATATATATAAAATATAAAATATAGAAACAGGAAGGACAGTAAAGAAACGATCTAGCAAAAATCTAAATAACTATGAAGTTACGCTTTCGCGTCATTAGTACAACGTTAGCACGTCATTCTAAGGTTGGTCATCCCTGGAGTGGTAGCAAACCTGCCACTTGATGACCGTGTCACTAATGTGCGGGCGGCGCGCACAAAGAGCCGCCTCATCACAACGAACACAGAGACCAGTGTATCCTGACACCGCGTACTCCGGTAACTAGGGTATTGGGGATACAGACGCCAGTATATCAAGCTACCCCAAGCTTCCAACATTTGCCAATCAACCTTGAACCTAATTATGTAGCAGTAAAATTGAAAATTTAAAAAAAAATTGACAGATGGTACTGGTGTTTGTACAACTAAGTTTAGATGTTCTTGCTAAGTTTGAAAGAGCAATCTGCATGCTGTGCGAGATTCAATACTACGAGTATTGGATCTATGACGTGATCAGTTATGTCTACTTGGTTCATTTTTGTAAGGCTTTGAAAAAATACTTCCGGTATTTTCCGTCACAATTTGGAAAATAGTGCTGTCTTAAGGGTCGGACACCCCGGTGTGGAAAATTGATGGTGCGGTCCGCGGTCACGTCCATAAAATATAATATGTATAGGTCAGTGTCCAGTGTTCAGTATCCCTATTAAAAGTATCATGGAAGATTGGCGTAAATAATATTGAATGAATTGAATGAAGGTCAGTTTTACATTCTACTTTTCAAACTTAATTTGAATTGAACAAAGGGATGCAATTCGTAAGTGTTGCAGTAAGTAGACTTTTCATATTTCCCCAGCATCACTAGAATGGGTCTAGTTACACTGGTAACCCCCCAGTAGCGCCACCATGTCACGGCACAGTAATAGGGTTAGGAATGCCGTCCCATTTCCGACCGGGGCCATTTGTACCCCGGCCTGTTTTTGTAGAACGTAGATTTAATGGCACAGGTGTCGTGTTAACTTGATCGTTTGATGTCAACACGATTATGGGTAAGCGTAAATGATTATGGAGCGCTTTGTGCTTTAGTAGCGGAATGTAGTCATCTCAGTCGAATCTGTGAGATTTGAGGAGCACGAGTGCAGCGATAGGAACGAAACATCGATATTTGAATCAAAAACACAATTATTAAAGAGTGTTTTAGTTCAACCAAATTTAGAGCAAATAAATAATTTTTAAACCTACTTGTTTTGATAATAAACTTGTACCTACGTCAATTTTTTTATCAATAAGTTTATTTTCTCTTTACAGGTGATTTTTGTTGGAGTCAGGATTACAAAGGTGTGCAGTGAATTGTAAGTTTTTTTTTCTATTGGCTACCATTATATTGTGTTTTATTTGACGTCGTTGGTAACCGTTCTGTATGTGTTCTTAAGTCATTCATTACTCAAATATTTTAGTATTACGGGGCTTAAATGTAACTAGCAAAACTGACTAAGTCTAACACTTCGGGGTCTATGGGAATGATGCTACGCTAACGTGGATACTAAATCTAGACTCTCTGACACGTCACAAGCCGCCGATGTTTATTTAATTTTCTTCCCACATCACTATTAAAATGAAGCCGCAGCAGAAAAACAATAAAACGAGCGAAACTTTCCTCTCATTAAGACATTTCACCCGGATTCTATCAAAGAGCATCTATGTCACTAGACATGCAGACCGCAGCACTTCATCAGGCTTGTATATGAGAAGTTTTTGTTGGTGCTGTAACGACACACTGACTTCAATGACTGCTGGTATTAAATCTTTGTGCAATTGTTTATCGTTCCTGCATCAAGTGTTGCCCTAATGCGGTGAAACGGAACTGAATTACAGTTACATGGTGTTAAACGTTCGATGATCAGAATCAACTGCTGATTTTCTTTGACAAAAATGATGGTACCAACCACTGCCCTTTACCATTTGGTTGAAAGCTATTTCGGTAGTATTTTTAAGTAGGTTTATTTTTCATAACATTAGCGTTCGCTTTTATTGGTTAACAAATTAACAAGAGCTTATTATCATCCGACCCAAAAGTATTTTTAAGTCTGTGCAGCGCGCCCCTCTCTTCTGTAATCTCTATCATTCTTGACCTATGTGTTTAATATTTATTCCTTTCTATGCATATTATATCGCCTTTCAGGCAATCCAACAGAATGTTCTTTCCTGAGTGTACTTTCTATAACATATAAGTAAAACAAATATTATTTTTGACCAAACTGATTTATTCCTTCCTTACATTTAAATTCTGCCAATACACAGTAGCTTCCTCTATCACATAATATATCGAATCGTAATCTAATAAAAAGTGAAGTAATTTATTCTAACAAAACATAGTCGCCTTCCGTATTAAATACTGTGAGTACGTATGTACCTACATACAGCCATATTTCGTGTATTGAATTTAAACAACTTAGCAATATTTTTGCAATCGTGTCCAACTTCAATATCATATGCTCTGAATGACAATGTGATATTATTTCATATTGGGAAACAGTGTTGCGGAAATCAGTGATTTATTTTGTAGTTTTCGAAAGCATGAATGCACTGAGAATAGGAATTTACGCTAGAACTTTAAGCTGTCTAGCAAAAACAACAGAATTGCTCAAATATAGAGATTCGTAGTAGCCGATGTGAGCACAAAGCAGCTCAGTAGTACCTATCCTGATTTACGAGTCAAAGGTCGTGGCTTTGAATTTGAACACTAGTCAGTAGTAAGAAAGTAGTCTCTATTTTTCGATTGATTTATTTCATCCTCACTCTTATCAAAACGGTGAAGGTGTACATCGTGTAGAAACCGCCATATCCTATGATTACTTATTATCAAAAAATCGTGAAAATATTACATCGATCTTCCCGCATTGGGCCTCGGTGGTGAGTTACGGTTCGCCTTTTCTCCGCTTTGCGATTGAACGTTATTATGAAGATTATGGCATCTCATCAGATCCAACCAATGTACCCCAGTGCAGAACTGCTCTTAACCTGATTAGCAGATTCCACATTGCTCATCTTCAATTTATAATGCTCTCAGACTTCACATCATGATTGCTTCATTATAGCGCCAGTAGCGGATTTGCCAATTTCTCAATTCACTCCTGAAAACATTTCCATTTCCCTACGTCTAATTCAGTACCTAATGTCGCCAATAGATGGCGTTGTGGGCAATTGAGTGTGACGATCGGTAATGGCGGGAAGCGCGCTGCGCAGACGCTTAGCTTCCGCTGCTGACGGCACAGATGCCGTTTTAATGGTCAGAGAACTCAGTGACCATCACTAATATGCGCCAGTGTACTTCAGGGTATGGGTCGACGGACGAGCAAGTTTGTTTGTTTGTTTCTTGCATTTTATAGATTGAATTGTTGGTTGAGTGAATTTGGAGATAAAAGTAGGCTTTAAAAGTATTGTTTATTTGATGAAATTTCGAAAAAAAATACATTAATAATACTTTTCTTTGAAATTCGCTGCCCTAGCTTAACAGTAAGATATCTTTAAAAAAAAACAAAGTTGAGATAAGTTTTGTTTCATGTGAAAAATTTGCTCTTCTGTTCGGTTCAAAAATCAGATATTTGTAAAACGCTTGCGGGTTTGATAATAGGTTGGTATACAGTATTTGATGGCGTCTTGCGCAATGCATGGCTTTGTGGAAGTACCTGTGTGATGTTATAAAAAAAAAGTACATAATGATAAAAATATTAAGCTAGCGTTTGCTAGTAGCAATTAACAATCAATCCTAATATTTTTTGCACAATTAACAGATAGGTATTGCACATTTGAAATAAAATATCGTTGTGAACACACTCCCTATACTACGTACGTATGTACGTACTGTTAGTACTTTTTTACCCACAAAGTGACGTCAAAAGCCCCCACTCATGATCTTTGACACGTTTTATACACACATCAAAAGTGTCTAGGGATCAACATATATTTTTGCAATAACTTTTCTCCTGATTGATATTAATTAAAATTTTCTTTAAGGATTCATCAAATAAAGTGTTTTCGTTTGTCACAGTAACGATAAACCAAGTCACCTTTGCATTAATAAAGAAATTTGCCATTTTCCTAATAAAGGGATTTTTGACATTTGAACCACTAACATTAAAGTTCGAAAAAAAGACTGAAATAACAGTTTTCTTTAAAATTTTATTGGGTAACTTAAACAATTAATAATCCGTGTTTCTACCGCGAACACTAACAACACAAGAACATCGGTTTGGCATACTCAAAATGAGTTCATCCAAATCACGCTGTGGAATGGCCGCCCATGTTCGTTGCAACAACAAAAAAAGGTCTTCTTGCGACTGGATACCCTCCATATTCGGCAGAGCTCTTCTCTGTAGCATATCCCATGCATGCTCAATCGGGTTCAAGTCTGGCGACTGAGCAGGCCAGGGCAGGACATTGATGTTAGCTGCGGCGAGAGTCTGTCTTACAACTCTTGCGGTGTGCGGTCGTGCATTATCATGCATTAACTGAAATAAGGGACCGATTTGCACTTGTAGAGGAACGATGACGTCTGATACAATCGTCTCAGCATAAATTTGAGCGTTGAGGTTGCCTCTGATCCAAATCAACTCAGTTCTTCCGCCGATCCAAATACCCGCCCATACCATGATGGTTCCACCACTATAAGGATGGACTTCCTGGCAGGATTTTAATCGCTGTTGGCGTCCAGGGGTTCTCCAGTGTCGTATACGTCTTGTATCCGGTCTCATACCAAAACGAGACTCGTCAGAAAAGCACACGAAACGCCATTGTTCTTCTGCCCAATTTCTGTGTTCAAGAGCCCATTGATATCGAATCCTACGATTGTGCATTGCTATAGGTGGTACCCGTAGCGGTCTTCGGGAATGAAGGTTCACTTCATGCAAGCGGTTTCTGGCTGTTTGGTCGCTAATTAAGTTCCCTGAAGAGTGATGAAGCCTCACGGCTAACATCATGGCGGTTATTGTTTAAGCTCTTCGAGTTAAGATTTGAATGTATCGGTCTTGTCTCCGTGTGGTGCAGCGATACCGTCCTCCATGGCGCTCAGCCACGGTACCAGTGCTTCGGTAACGTGTCCAAAGTCGACTGATAACACTCTGACTTGTATTCAGAGCTAAAGCCACAGTACGTTGCCGGGAACCAGCTTCTATCATTCCCACGGCTCTGAGCATTTCTTCCCTGCTTAAATGACGTCGCCGCTCCATAATAACGTTGGTTTTAATCATTAATAGGGAAACAGTAGCACTAATAATGTCTTCAATGCGTTGTATGTTTTTATAGGGAAAATATTGACAGCTGATTTTCATCTTTTACTCGAATTTGATTCACAGTTCCTGATTCAAATTATGAAATGCACCAAAAAGGATCCATATAAATTTATAAAATCATAAATTTATTACAAAGCCACATCTCAATCTCAAGAAATCCGCATAAAAATGCTTGATCCCTAGACACTTTTGATGTGTGTATATTTATCACCAATCTAATACTAACTGCCGCCCTCAGAGACCTTTAATGATTACTTAGGCCTTCACTTAGTAATGGTTTTGACAGATTTGTCATACAAAAGTATGTCAAGCCTTTACTAAGTGACGGGTTAGGTAATTATTAAAGCTCTCTGAGTGCGGCAGTAAGTCAAGAGACTTGCTCATAAGTCGTAAGTAATCTCATTTACTTCACTCCGCACTCATTGACCCCATTTTTTACCTATTTGTGGTTTTAGAAACGTGACCATTTTAACTGTCTACTTCACACAGTAAACATGTAGTTTAGTGTTTGTTTTACTTGCGATTTAAGCTAGATTTAAGTTAAACTAGTAAGTTCTAACAATTAGGACCAGAAACTGCTTTGATTGAGGTTTACAATGTGGTAGTTAACAAACTTCAGTTAAAGGTGCTTAAAACTGCGTTTAGTATTAACTTCTTATGCCCTATAAATTTCTCAAATCACAATTTTGCCTTTATTGATGTCTTGGTTGTACATCTCCATGCACGAACATTTGTGCGCGAACATTTTGTGCAGCACAAAATATTCAAATACTGAGCTGCAAAACTAAGAAATCAATAAACAAGCAGAGTTTTTTAACCCAATGATCGAGTCAAATTAACAACAGTTCCGCTTTATTGGTACGGCACATCTTCCGTTATCACATCGCGCGAGATCGATCACACATTCAGGTGTAACAGGCGTCCGGCAGCGCGTGCGCAGGTGATCTCGTCTACCGTGTACATGCTTGCGCGAGAGTTCCCACGAAAGTACTGTAACAATGTCGTTTGAAATGTTGTAAGGGATATTAGGCTCTAGTATTTTCAGCGTTTGGTTCTAAGCCAAACGTAAAAAATGGTACAGCGCGCTCAATCTTAAAGAAAACACATGAAATCATTCTAACTTTTCCGAGAATGTTGACTAGATGGCGTGTGGTAGTCAACTGATTTTTTCAGAGATGACAAGGAGATTGAAATCTTAATTGGGTTAAAATAAAAGTTGATATGTTTTTTTGGTATGGTTAAAATGAAAAAAAAGTTTCGATACAAAAACCAAGATATATGGAAAACTAAGTAGATAGAAGGCATTTTTAAGGCCTGAATATTTTCGATATTGTATTGGCAAAGAATGTTTGTTTAAAGAAAAAATATCATTACATTTTATTGGCGGCACGATTGGCGCAGTTGCTCAAGCAATGGACTGCTGCGCTGCGTGTCGCGGGTTCGATTCCCGCACGGAACAAATATTTGTATGACCTACAGATAGTTGTTCCGGGTCTGGGTATTTTTGTATGTGAGGTTAAATGTTTGTGAACGCACCCACAATACAGGAGAAATTCCTAGTGTTGGGAACGTTTATTTAAAAGAAAAAAATAAGTAACCAATTATTGAGAATATCATTACTAGTCCGAGTCACTATGACAATAGAAACTGTTTATTATGACGTGATCTGTCAACACCTGAACACTCTGCGGTCTGGAGTACTACTCTGAATACAGAGTGACTAAACATCATTTATAAACATCACTTTTGTTTGTTAAATACTTAAGTAAGAGACTACAGGTAAGATTTGGGAAATCGAATTCTAGTTAACAATCACTAACAGTAAGATAATAAAATGTTTTTTCTATCGCAGTCATTACCCCTGGTATGAAATATCTGCACTACTAAAAATCACAGAAGTGTGAGTGTGTAATAAACACACAGCTTATCAATGTGTGCGTCTTTACGTGATCTTGTAAAAAACAGTTTTGATTATGTGTGATCCACCTACACAAGTACAGTTGGGTTACTTGGTCACAACTTATATTTGCTAAGAAGACAAGTCTTTTATATTATTCTGTAGAGGGTGACTACTGAGATGATGGCGGACAGAAACACATAGAAATGGAAGAATAAATCATGCAAGCGTTTTCGTCATCATCCTATGCAGATGAATACTAGATTAGAGCATGATATGTACGCACACATTACCAGTGCACAGTTGGGTATGTGTGCGTGTGTAGCGGCGCGCGACGCCGCAGCTTCTGCGACGCGCTCCATTTCCTGCGCCTGCGCACAACGTTGCACAAGCCTGACAATGGCGCTCCTGCGCGCGGCACATGTGAGCACCCCTGCCACGCTGTGAAGATGACCAGTAAATAAACTAGCTCCTATGTCCCTGGTTGGAGGCCTTACACTCAAGACACCTATAGGATAGTCCGTTGAAGCAGACGAGAAGCACATCGGTGAATCAGCTAGATTATCACCATCAGTCTCCTGCCCTTATCCCAATTTACTTGGGTTAGGGGGGGGCGGTTGGGGCTTCTTCCATAATTCTTTAACACACGTCATCACAGCAGTCAGCCCCTTTTTTGCTATATCATCCTTCACACAGTTCATCCATCGTTTCTTCCTCTACTCTTATATACTCTCATTCATGAATCTGCCAGATGACAGTCACAAAACTTACAAGTAACCACTTCTCTAGCTCCACTATAATAGTAACTGAGGTACGTTTAGAATTCGTTATACTTTTTACACCTGTCTGCCAGCCTGTTCTGACAATTTGTTCCTAGTTGAAATACTGTGTTTACTGTGCCCCTGCTTACCTACTTACGGGCATTGTTTGAATATCAGTATGACAATGGATATGGATTATGACCTGACCGCCCCGTTAGATAGCCGTTATAAGGAGTATTGAATTGTATTCTATTGAAAGCATTCGGAACTGTTATAAAATATTGCTTGGGAATGTAAAGCTAAAGGTAGGACTTCTGGGTTGCGGGCATTTTTTGCGGTTTAGCATATGAAGGCTAGTGTTAGGTTGGGATGAAGAGTTTCTTGATCCTTTTTTTTTTCAATCCCACTTACACAATTACCTACACGTGTGAGGTCAGCGGTGATTCATGCAGTCGAGTATTTTGGATATTAAATTTTAGTCTATTCTTTTTTGTAAAATGACATCATTGGCATACAACAAAATTAATTTTATCAATCGTTTGTCGTCTATTGAAACCGTCTTTTTTATTCTAAATAGGTTTGTATCTGGCTGCAACTCGTCTGATGTGAAGCGACGATGTGGCTTAGCACGCTTGCCTAGAAGAAACCGTTTTTAATCCATATAGAAAACAATGAGAAAGATTTGTATAATGTTATCAAACATAATTATGTAATTAGAATAGTTACATTTATACATACCTTCTTATTGATAGGTAATGCTTACGCTATATTTCATCCACAAATAGTATTTGTTTTGCAACATAATACGTACGTTGTGTAGACAGGAATGCGATTCAATTTATTCTCGTCATAAAGTTGTACCCAGCATCCGGGCTGCGGCCTGCAAGTATTGAGACACCTGTGCATCTGAGGTACTTGCTAGATGTTAGCACTTGACTGGTAGCTTGTCATCATGGGGAGCTTTAGCAGCTTATAAATCATACCATTTTTATTATAGTGTAGCGTTTCAAGATACGTCATGTCAATTTTAATTTAACCTTTACTGTGGGAAAACGTGTCTGTGAAAACTAGGTAGAGCCGTTCCTTATAATTATATAATAAACATTTGCAATAAAGGATCATTATTGAAAATGGTTTCCCTAAAATGACTAAATACGGGAATAAGGTTTTTGTAGCAATTCGTCTTATTGGCTAATGGGGAATCCCATTGTACAAATGTTTTGGGAAGTATATAAATTAATAGATATCATTAATCACACCCTATCACACGTCTAAGTACTTAAACCATGATTCTAGAGACTTGCAACCACAACTTGTTTCACCATACCATACGATTAATGACCCCAGCATGCATTTCAGAATTCAAGTAGATATCTTACCAGTATATGACTCATACTCCATCACATCATCAATCTAAACGAGGCACAACTGGCTGGTCTAGAAGACAGTACTGGCTCCCAGCGGCTAAACGAGAAAGTGACACGTTTCACTTTCAAATATAACATGGGCTTTATAAACAAATGCATGTGCAAGTTTACTAACATGAAACCATTTACTGGTTGCAATTAGTTAAGGCGGTGGAAAACCTCAAGTAATGGCAACTCCCATTCACTTGAGATTTCCCAGTGTTCACTAGATATCGTGTGCTGCCTGTCCTATTGCTTGTACATTTCAGAAGATCAGCTCCTGTAATGTGAACGAAACAGAACAGGCAGGACGCTACTAAAAGTACCAAACTCATCGTCAAATTTTAGGCAGACTCAATTTAATTTGTCATCGATAAGCTAAGAAGAAGAAGAAGGGAATGGTCAAGAAGAAGAAGGAGAAGAAGGGGGTGGGGGAGGGGGGGAGATGGGGATGGTTGTATTTAGATTAATTCTTACAATTACGATACAGGGATGTGATCAGATTCTTTAGTGTGTTGCTGTTTGACTAAGTAGCAATTATAAATGGGTACAACTGTTCTAATAGTCTTAAGTACTGGCTAAAGACATGATTCAACTAAAATGCAATTGCTTCAACTCAATTAATGCCGTTTAGGAATCCAATGTGTCCCAGATTTACAAAGCGATCAATACCAAAGATGGGATTGCTTATAAAGTGCTGCAATGGGCAGCTACCGTCCTTGAAGTACGTACAGTTACTTCACAGTGTAAATATTTTGTGTGTACTGGCTAAGCTAAGGTCTTAATCTAAAGCGCTTCAAGCCTCAAGTGTGACCAGAACTAGAGTGGCTGGATAATTCTGGTTGATCAAAATAAGAGAATATGGGAGTCATATTTGTATTAGTGACGACTGACTACAATTGTATATTTGGAAGTGGTCGACGATAAATTCAACTACGACAAGATATAAAGAGACTAGTAACGATGATATATCTCGCTAGATTGAATTCTTAGAACAGTAAAAGCGGCACATTTTGCAAAATGTTTCTCGTTGATGCCGGTTTTCTCAGCATCCACAATTTCTCTCTTGATGCTTACGCCAACATTAGAAATAAACTGTAATTAGACGTCCAGTATTATTGCCATTTTCATATAAAGAGGCTCTCTCCTGGTTTTCATCGCGATCTGTCGACGGAGATACAATCTATTAGTCATATAAAATCTAATAGCAATTACATTTATTAGAAACCCCGTTATTAATAACTGATGATATTACCTTTACCTTATACGCACCTGTTATAGTATTTTTATTAACTTAGAAAGTTAACTAAGTTCGAAAGTGGTTTAGTGTCTTATCAAATGGGAGTATGTGGTGCGAAATTACGTTTGCGGTTATAAAATGTTATGCTATTGGAAAACAGGTTTTATTAATGTTGTTGGAAGGTTTATAGGTTGTTTTTAGGAGTGGTTGGTGCGTGTTTGTGTGGTTTATTTGGTAGATAGTGACAGTGGTTTTGCGGGCTTGTTGTGTTCAATGCCGTCGTTGTTTTTGTTTGGTAACTGTAGTGTAATGGCTGCATTGATCTCGAGTGCGTCGCCGTTTTATTCTAATACTACATTGTGTTCATTGCTGGTTTATTAGAACATGGCGCTATCATCACGTTTTGTGGCACAACTTTGAAAAGTGAAACTTTATTTTTATGTGGTTGTTTTTCTACAATTCTTATTGTTTGTTTGTTTTGATGAGGAACTCGATAACGTCTATTATGGTTCAGAGATGCGATTGAAATATCTCGGAATGTAAAGCGTGTGAACTTTTCAGATATAACACTTTTCGGCACTAAAACACTTTGAAAGACAAATGAATCACGATGTTATCTAACCAAATGTCAACAACAATTAAGAGATGCAATTAATCACGCTATTAACAACTCAATTAGTCGTAAAAATTCAGCAATTTTTAAGTCAAATCGTGTTTATTTGTCCTCTATTATGCACAAAAATGTATGGCGTCCATCTTTGCTATGATAATGTACTAACTATGTAGTATGGCCATAAGCCCAACCTCGGTTTATATATTATGATTTACATATGTATAAGGTTTGACCCAGTAAGACAATGCTAACCGGTGCGTTTTTATAAAGCGATAAATACTTGCTCGTGATTCATGAATTTTGTTTGTATGAGTTGATGGTAAAAGTAAGACGAGAGATTTGAAGGATTTTAACTGATCTATATATTATAATTTTCTTAATTCGGTGATTGAAAGATTGGAAGATTGATTGTTTGGTGATTTGGAAGAATGAAATTAATGATGGAAGCCAAAGAAAGGCAAGGACAGTCCCTTATCTTAGTAGACTAGATGGAGTTAGCGGTCTTTCATTCGGCTGCGGGTTGTTGAAATTATTTCAACACTCATAGATTACAGGAAAAACCTATAGTAAGTCTATGGTGCTAAATAACATGGAGTGTCTCTCAATATGTCTACAAAATTCCAGCATTCAACCCTTCAGGTGCAAGTTCGACTTGCACTTGGCCAGTTTTTACTTACGGCGCGGCTTCAGAAAATTACTAAAGTGTTTCATGTCCAATATATTCAGTTCTTCATTTTCCCATCAACCAAGTACCACATATTGTCGCTTATATTTTGCGGTCTAACAATGTTGAAGAGAAAAGCTCACAGCGATAAACCTCGTCGTAACTGAGTCTATTAGTCTTTGAAAGTTATATGAGTTTCTACTGTGGCGCTAGAAACCGTCTGGTCATCCTGGTCGTTAAGCTTAAACTGCTGGTTTATAGCTTCAGGGACTATATTGGCTAAAAACTAGTAGGAGATACAGCTGACGATCATTCCCATTTGATAATCAAACTTTTTGCCAGAAAGCGTGGGTCTAAAATGGCAACTTTAGCAAATCATAATATGAATTGCGTTAAAAAACGTAAAGAGGACGTTTCATAGTAATAACCGCGTCTGTGACCATTTTACAAATTTTAACGCAATCCATATTATTTCCCTATTATAATAATTTTTTCTAAATGTTTACAGATGCAGTTAACATTATGAAAGGTTCATTGTACGATTTTTGACGCAATTTATATTATGATCTGCTAAAGTGGCCATTTTAGACCCCCAATGAAGTTGGGATCCAAGACAGTTAAATTGTGGCTGTGGGCTTTATTGTTTTAGGGTTTTTCTGGTGGTTGCCACTATTGATTCTGTGTTTAAGGAATTACAGTGGTTTGGAAGTAGTATTATGTAGCGGGCTTGTGGTAAAGTTTAATAAAAAAAATGTAGACATATTTTTGACCTTTTTGTCTTCTGTGATACGAGTTCTCATCAGTCAAGTACTGACAGGCTTTATATGCCCCCCTACCTTAATATCAACATATTCAGCACTCTTAGAGAATTTTAGTGTGAGCTTTGTTTAAAACCAAAAATTTTGTACCTTAACATGCGCGTTGAAGTCTTTTCTATGGGGAATAATTACATTGCCTGTTACATAGTTGGTCAGCTTGGGAAGTGTAAGTTTTATGTAGGTAACGCATAAAATATCCAATTATTTTTAATTACTTAAAAGAGTAATTTATTTGACGTCAGTCATATTAAATGCGATAAAATGTGGTAATAGATAATTATAGGAGTTAATCCACAAACGATTCTTAAAGTTAAGTAACGTTAACGTCAGCTTAGCCATAAAGTTCTCGACGTTTACGTGACTCAACATTATTCAGTACTAGCTGTTTCCAACGGTTTCACCCGCTACATTTCGAAAATTATCCCACTAGAAGATAAAATGGGGATAAAAACTATCCTATGTGTTAATCCAGGTTATAAACTATCTGTGTACCAAATTTTATCCAAATCCGTTTAGTAGTTTTTACGTGAAGAAGTAACAAACATACACACTAACAAACTTTCGCCTTTACAATATTAGTGTGATTTACAATACACCATTTCTGTTGAAAGTACGGTCAACTGCACGTCAGTGGTAACTCTTGATTTTGGCAGAGTTTCTGTACAATAAGAGGCAAACTTAAACTAGTTTTGTCACTACTTACTTGCGGTCGGTCCTGTTTAGGATGTTTTGCAAACAATACCAAATATGCAAGGTTTTGTTAACAATTTTAATGGGTCCTTAAACCTTTACCTTTTCTTCTTAGATAATTTTGAGGGCACTAAATGAAAAACACACAATTACCTTCCAACCACTTGTCTCTTTGTCCTTTTTTTTTAAGGCTAGGGAATTATCAAATGACTCCTCCCGCCCTGGGCAGAGCGGTAGGGAGACTTATACTGACTAAAAACCACCCATGGTCCTTCTTAGCCCTTTGTGTCTAGGCCGCGGTATCTCTTTCGAACAACCCGTAGCCTCGACGGGGGTCTCATTAGCCTCAAACCAACATTTCCTTGCCTCCTAACACCACCACTTAGAAACCAGCTTAATCAACATTACAAATGATACCAAACAACAATTTCGATACAAAGTGAAATCGTAACAGGCATGTTATTTGTACGTGTTTACTTAAAATTGTATCGAGAAAGTGTATGCTACGAGTATAATGCTAACACACGGGCTGCAGGAAAGTGGCAATAATTTCGCTAAAAGTTCAGGGCTCGTGATTGGTCAATGAGGAGGTGGTCGGTGATTAGGAGCGTCACGACTTCAAGGTAGAATGATGTTGGTTTTGAGTTTGTTTGAGGTGCTATGTGGGTCAAGCTAGACCTATGAAGAAGGTCACGCTCTACAGCGATTATCATTAGTATTATGAACTGTGTAATTCCGGTATGGGGCAACCACCATGTGGTGGAATAAATAACCTACCTTCCTAGATTGAAAAGGATGAAGATCATGTTGAAGTGATGAGTAACCATGGAGTTTGGCCATTTCTTCTTCAGGAAACAACCAAGCCAAACCATGCACCTTTTATTGGCCTTTCATAAATGTCCATGTAGGTCTATGTGATATAAAATATTTGATTTTGATTTAAACTAATTTACGCATGAAAAGATCTTCAAGCTTTTGGTAAATATTAAAGAAATCATAAACGCATGTTTGTGAACAAAATCAAAAAATCAAAATGAAAATATTTTTATTTTACATAGGCCTACATGGGCACTTGAAAAACGTCGACGAAAAGGGACACGGTTCGGTGCATTGGTCGATTCCTAGGGAGAAGAACCGGCAAGAAACTCCAAAGGTTTCTCTTTTAAACTTTTAACATCGAACGATCTTGCACTTGCATTTTGCGGTGGCATTATAATCCGTTGGGGCTGCGGGTTGTTCGCAAGAGATACTGCGGCCTCGACACAAAGGGCTAAGAAGGAATATGGGTGGTTTTTAGTCAGTAAAAGTCAGAGAAGAGGGAGTCGGAGTCATTCGATGATTTCGCACCCTCCAAAAAAGAAAAAGGTGGCATTATAATGGTCAGACTAAGTAGCATACCAGAAGCACCTTTTTCCACTTTTCTAGGCCTCCATTCGATTTAAAAACTACCAGTTAAACCAAATCACAACAAGCAACCAAGATCATAAAATCAAGAATGCTTAATTATAATAATTAACTATCATCTAATTGAATATCAAACGCATTCACGAGCACGAGACGCAAATCACGCGCTCGCGTGCGCGGGATATGATTACAGTTATCTAGCTATTTGTCATGGCGTATGTCGGGAAAAAATACAGAGTATAACAGAGCAGAACTCAACGATGAATGTTTATGGTAAATAGAATTTAAATGAGTAACTGTTGTGTTTAATTGTGCGGGTTGCTGTGGTGGTGTGTGTGGTTAAGATGAGTAGTGAGGTAAGACGATATTTACTTTACTTTTTTTTTACGGCTCCTGATTAACCGTAATGCTATATAATTTTATTTGATGTCAGAATTTAAATACATACGACAGATTTAAAACCGCACACCAAGACACAAACACCTCTAATGAAATCACTCCTCACAGGTTAAGAAGTCATAACATTTAATTTACATAACAATCAGTAAAGCTGTGGGTGATCCACGATACAGAGGTCGCCGATGACTTTCTCGCAGATGGGCGCGCCTGCTTTCACGTGCCACCTGTTCCCACGATGACCACGGTAGACCTTGGTAGATGATGACTGGTGGACAAACAAAGTCGGGTGCTTGTTTTGTTTTGAAAATGTGAGTTTAACGTGTGGGTTTAGGGTAGTATAGAGGTATGAGGGACAGTGAGGAAAGTGCCTCATATTCCAATGTATGGAGTAGAAATACTTGTAACTTTACTGCATTTTTTGTTTTTATTAAAAACGTTTTAATCAAAAACTTAAGTGATTTTATTTCTTTGTGGAGTACAAAAAGAAATCCGGATAACAATGAAACTGTCTTTTATATCACTTTAGTTTTCTGTGTAGTAAAAGGGAACTTAATTATGGGAAAAACTAAACTTGGATTCACTTTTAAGTATATATGTAATATTAATTTACTTGGGAACAATACAGAGTAATTGACATGTAATTTATAATTCGATCGAACAACGAAAAAAAACCATAGAGTAAGAAGAAGTTTTTAAAAACGCATGTGTCTCCGATGAGGTCCGAGCACAGAGATCGTAGGTCACAGGGCACGCGCTGCGCTTGCCAGAATCCTAAATTCCTTACAGTAGCTATTGTGATAATTGTAGAGTTAAAACAAAAACATTTTATCTTTTAATGGCTCTTATCAGTGCGTACAGCATTCCATTGAATTCTATATTTAAAGATATTTCCATCTTATCTATAAGACATAAATTATTTATCATTTATATAGAATTCGAACTTACACCTTTGTCCTCGATTTCAAGAAATCCTAACCAAACAGCGCACGTCGTCGTCCAATATTTAACACTATCGATAAACCACAAGCCAAATATCCGATAATATGACACCTTCTTACCTTTTCAGGGTTCACTCTTCGAAAGAAGTTAAATATATTAGTAAGTTAAGCATATATACATATTTTTAAGGTATTCTGGCAACGAATAGAATACCTTTTACGTGTTCAACTCTTCAAGTTGTAAAACCGAGCCTACAACAAATACCGTACCACTGAAAATACACTATTTATACTGCTGACAAGCAGTATAAATAGTTAATTTGCCGACATAGTTCATATGACAGCTGTAAACTCGCTAAGAACCCTGAGTACCTTCTTCCCCTGTATGTATGAGTCACATCCAAGTCTTACCAGCAATCTTCTGCGTGTTACTGTATTTCTGTAGTTTATTTATAAATAAGTTAAACAAGCAAATCAACTGTTTGAAACTTGTAAGTGGCAACCCTTACCCGCTCGTGGTGAGACGAAGGCGCGGCCCTTGGCGCGTGGTTCGTGAAATGTTGACCAAACCTTCACATTTACGTTACACAGCCTGTACCAACCGGCTCAGAAAAAATAGTTTGTTTGGAATGGCATTATTGTGGATTAGTGGTAATAGTAAGAATAGCTTGCCGGATAAGTGAGTCTTCACGTTTGACTTAAAGCTTGGTAAAGTATTAACACACGTAATGTAACGGTAGCTTCAATAGGTATCTACTCGACGCACTGTGCGTCTACACGTTTACCAACATTTTTACCAGAAGTTTTTTAATCCTACGATTAAGAAACTTCTGGTTAAAATGTTTCAGTAAATACAATGATTTTAATCTAATTCTTGTATCAACACCAATTGTGTTCAAAACCGTTGGATCGATGCACGCGCCAACATTTAAGAATACATACTGTTACACTATAACATTCCTCTTTTGTCGTTAACTTCTGCCTCACGTACAACGTACAAAAATACAACGTTTTGAACCTAATAAATAACTTACATAACTTTACAGAAATGAACAAATTAAGTAATGACAATATATTAATGAGAGCAGTGGTGGCCCAGTGGTGGCGGCCCCGACTTACGAACAGTTGGTCGTCGGTTCGAACCCAGGCAGGCGCATTACTTTGTGTAATTTATTTCATCACCACTGCTCCCAAACCGGTGAAGGGAAACATCGTTAGGAAACCGGTATATCTTGGAACCAAAAAGTCGAAGATATGTGACATCTACCAATCCGCACTGGGCCCGCGTGGTGGATTATAGCCCATCCCTTTCATAGAAAGGATGCCCTGCAGTGGGAGCAATATAGGCTGATGATGAATATATTAATTAACGAGACAATAAGTATCATGTAATAGTAACGTGTAATTGTATCAAAATTACACGTTATCAGTAATAACTTCAATCATTTGCCAACATCGATGACAAGCCGTACTCATTTTGGCCTCACCAAAGTGAACCGAAGCTTGGCGAAGGCCTATAGCTACACATCAAGGCACCAAGCCACTGGCTCCAATCAGATGGATGGCGCAGTCCGAGCGTGAACTAACAATGGAACGGGAAGGTGAAACCTGATGCTGTGGAATTGGTCCAGATCAATGATACAGATCACAGAGCAAGTCTTATCATGTTTGGTGGAGGGGCAAAAACATGATCAAATGAAAGTCGTGTGAATTAGTGGTATTAAGAAGATTCTTTAATGGTTCTTGGTTTTTGCGAAGGCCAGTAGTAGGTGTTACTTGTAAACTGGATAATCACACTAATATTATAAAGGCGAAAGTTTGTGAGTGTGTATGTTTGTTACTGCTTCTCGTCTAAATGGCTGGAGCGATTTGAATAAAATTGGTATGGAGTTAGCTGACACCTTGGATTAACACATAGGATAGTTTTTATCCTCCCATGGGATAATTTTCGAGTTGTAGCGGGCAAAGCCGCTGGCAACAGCTAGTTTAAAACAATAGTTAAACCTAATTCTTATAAAAATCTAAGAAACCTACAGCCTCTTTTCATACAGAGAAGGCACTTTCATTGCTCTAAACTTTCTCGTTGTTCACTATCTGATGTCACAATCCTCTGAGGACTTGAACGATGTGACATTCTATCCACAAAAATGTGGTTGAAAATATTCAACGATGCGTTGAAATAAGCTAACAATAACTTTTGACAACACTGCCTTCAGCTTTTCTCATGAAGTCTTTTTACAAGATAGTATTGTCCAATAAATATTAAAAAAAATTTAGTAGCTACTACAGAAAACGAATTCGGTTAACCAATGAGTGAACCGGACATGTCAAATCATATAGAAAAAAATTAATCATATCCGATTGAAACTAGATAAACCGGTATCAAAAGTTATATCATTAGAATTCAAGCATGAACGTTAGCAGATTTATGTAAATGAGTTGTATAATTTTGCTTTGAGATGATTCAGAATCAGAATGACTTTCTCCAGAACCAATTTATTGGGAAACCAGATTTATGATGAAAGTCGCGATGATTTACAATACTTGTCTTTTTTACCTTGCCACAAGTTTTAGTAAGTTGATACTACTTGATAGTAGATTTAAGTTAGAGATACACGGCGTGTGAACTGTGACACTGTGAGTCGTAAAAATATAAATAGAAGATAGTGTTTGGTTTACTTTTGAACGTCACGATATTTTTCGTAAATGTTAAGGTATGTGTTAATCGGTACCTGAGTTGTTTTTTCAGTCTTTGTAAATTTTTCTCTTTGAGGAATAAACAGAAACATTAGAAATAGAAAAGATTCACAGAAAGACTCTTAGTCATTTACATTATGTACGGGAATTTTGGCCCATAGATATAAAGAAAGGAATATATCAATAGTTATAGTCAGTTTCAGTCTGTAATGTTCAAAACTAAAAACAATTTTAGCAAACTAGACAACAATCATCTGTCTCATCAACAGTTTAGGTATAAATATAGTTAATAAAGGAAAAAAGTTCACAATACTACTTAAACGCCAGCAAAATCAATATCAGATAACATCGCTCAAGTATTTTTGTGCACTTTTCTCACAGTCCAGTGCCCAACAACAGACCATTTTTTTTTTTTTTTTATGGGACAAGCCCGCCGCACTATTCCCAAACCACTGTAACTCCTGTAAGCCAGAATCAACAGTGGCGACCACAAGAAAAGCGCCGAGACAATGAAGCCCGACGAAGTCCCAGAGAAATGATTTAACTGTCTTGGATCCCGCAACGAAATTAATCAGAAAAGAATAGCGGAGGAGTAGGAAAAACATAATTTAACATAATTTCAACAACAGACCAGTCAGCATCAATGGCAACTGACCCACACCCAAGGATGCGCTGACCTCACTCAGTAACGAGCACAAAAACATCGATAAAAACCATATCGATGTAAACCTATAGATTTTACGCCACTACTCGGATTACGCGCGACGGTTTTTTGTTGAGCCGATGAATGATTGGAACGATCAATGTGTATGGTTTTATGTGGTTTAAAATAGATGTAGATTGAAAGGAGATTTGCGACACTCGACCTTAATTCACTTAAATTAAGTTTACCCCTTTTACGAATAATCTAATGATAAAAAAAAATGGGATTTCTATCACCATTGTGAATGTGCTCCCGACTAGACCGTGCCCCACTTGGTAGAGTTTCCAAATGATCCTTCTGAGTTATAAAGGACTTGTAATTTGCTACTGACTGACATCGTGAAACAAGAAGAAGAACTACTTTTTCGGGTACTAGACGACACGTTGTGCTTTGTAACAATCGGTCTAAAGATTCTAATTTCAACGACAAACTCGTAGGTTGCAAAATCCTGCCCATGTGATACTCTCAACATGAGTTGTTAGATGACAATCAACCACGTAAATTCAAGATATTAGCCCAACTCACCTTTCTCCCCACTTGAACTTAATCTAAATCAACCGCATCGTAAACTCACAAATCAACCAACAGTCGATCATAGCTTCATCGTTCAATAACTCGATGTAACTGTCTGTTTACGTCAAGCGTATGCAAGCAAGTCATAGACCTGTCGGGAATGCACCGGCCAAGCGTAATTATGAGGCAATCGCGTAATTGCCACCGTAATCGTAATCGTAGTACTATGGATTATTATCGATCTATATCACAAAAAAAGATGATAATGTACGAGTACTTTGTTATTTTGACACGTGTTCCGTGGTTTTTTTTTGGGGACTAGTTTTGTATGCGGCATAGTTGAATTGTTTATTTTTTCTATAGATATGTATTTTGTTAGAAGACTCCTTTCTTAAATAAATGTAAATTATAAACATATAATAAAAAACACTGATAATAATCCTCAAAGGGTGAACCTCAAGGTTAGTGTTCGGTTGACTGGTTTGGGAGGGTGGTGTGGTGACCCATATTTGGCCAGTTATGATTAAGGTCCAACTACCGTCTGTTATTTATATTATAAGGTTACCATCTATTTAAAGTTAGCATTGGAGTTTTTAGCATTACTTCTTTTTATGTAAAACCGTGACATCAGTTTAATTTACAAATTTAATTACTTTTATTTTAATTACGTTCTTTTATTTAGATTTACACCCTTGACAACTAAAACGTTTGTGTTTTTGTTCAATAATCCACCTTGTAAATTCGGAACGCAGATCTCATTCTGTGTAGTCTAAGGGGCTCCTTAGACTATGAAACTGCTTGATAAAGATCAAATAAGGAAAAAGACTTTATAACTAACATTTGTCACAACTAGTAGATGATGACGTGATGGCATGGTGTAACATAGTGTCAAAACTGTGTCAACGCATACTCAACACAATTAATTTGCCCACATCTTTGTGTAAACCAATTGAAGAGTATTAGTGACACCTGTCAAAAATTATCCACGGCTGACATTACAACGTAAAAGCAACCAACATTTATAATTACTTACAGTTGCCAGTCGCAGTCGTTGCTATATTTCCCAACATAGTTACACATTCAATTTCGGAACGTGCGAATATTCGCTACTGTTTCATTCATAGTTTTTTTGCTTCAGTTACAAAATGAGGTTTATCTGTTAGCGATAATTTTGTAGTGAACGGCGTTTGTAGACCCGGTTGCTGTTGCAAAGATCGTGATTGTGACGTCGAAACAACTAGTCGTTTATTTTGTGTTTAATGTTTATTTTGTTATTTATTAAATTAAAGTGGTGTAAGAACGTTTCGAGTAATGTTTTGATTGCTATCTTAGTTTTGTTTAAGCTGTTTATGATAAGCGTGATTTTGTACACATACAACGTAGAGAATGAGATTTATAAAACTAATATTCGTGGGCAGTAGCAACAAAAACTCCTATTTCCATTTAGCAGGATAAAGAATCAATAGTAAGTTTTAAAGTGTAAACTTGAATGAACACAAACAAACCGTATCGGAAACATATAAGTGAACGAGTGCACGTGTGGGTCCCAATCCACTGTTATGCAATACTGGGTAACGTGGTGCGATTGGTGCAAGTGAGCAACTGAACGATGAACTATAATATTTGTTTTCATTTGGCAAACAGGATCTTAATTTTCAATTCCTCGTGGATGTCGGTACAGTAGAAATAACTGACATTCTACTACGTGTTTTTAATTTTTGGCCTGGTACTTTGGATACGCTATTTTTAAAAGGTGGGTTCAAGACGCAATAATAATAATCATTAAAAAACAAAAGAGCCGAAGTAAGTTCTGTGGTCAATAATATGTTGCTTGATTAGAAACCATTCTTCGAAATTAAAGGAAAAACATGTTTTAGTTTGATAAACGTGGTAAACAAAATAAAGCTCATGCCTTGCGCCTGCGCAAAGTTGTGGTATGTACGCAAAGTAGCCGCTTATTATCGCGGTGAAAGGAAATCAAAATATCACATGTTTGTACCGCGCAGTGGGGTGCCAGGTTCGTATCCCTCTCGGTAACCACCAGTTAACAGTGCTTAATTATAGCATTGCTGGAGCTTGTTTCAAGAAAAGTAGGACTTAGTTGTTTTTTATGCTGATTTTCTAAAATTGAAAGAGTATCGGAGATTGGTGTTAATATTACTAGCTCGTGTGTTGCTGTGTTTCGTAGGCCGTGACGTGTTTTTTTAGGGTAAAGATGGTGACAATTTATTACATAACGAATCCCCGCCATACCTTGAAAAGCTGTCAACCAGTCTACAAGTAACGTGTAATTAAGTAACTAGAGATTTGAGAGAGTAGTTAAGTGGAGAAGTTAAGTTTTAGGCTGCATTCAGTGATTAAGAAAACAACCTAAAATTGTTGTGATAACGCCAGGCAGATGTGATTTCCCAGCAGGGCAATAATTGCATGTCTTTTAAATGACAGTGGCTAACACATAGTGTCCATCAATGACTTGTAAAATGGTTCCATTTTGTACTAAACCATAACCAATTTGACAGTTAATCCATGGACAATATGATAGCCACTAACATTTAAAAGATACACAATAGCCCTGCTGGTCAGATTAAAGATATCACCACATCTAACACGGCCCGCTATCAAAACGTAAATTTTCCAAAACCTTAATTAACTTACCAATAATCAAAATGAGGCGCCAAAACTCATTTAAACATCATTAATAACATTATAGACGTTCAATACAGATGTAGGTCATGTCGTATCATTTATTAGTTCTAATTATAAGTCCAATTAGTGTAGACCAATGACTTGGAAACGTGTGTATCTGACACTGCTTATGGTAATCAATTGAATGGGAGTTAGTATTACGAGACGTGAATGTCAAAGTCACTGAATACATTTGCTGCGACCCACCGGAGTTGCCTGCCTTGTGTCTACCATCTGGGTACCTAGTTATAAGTAAAAGTATATGGAGGCTTGTAATTAGCACTGTAGTTATATAATTATTAATCTGTAAACTATCCTATAATGTATAAAATAAATAGCAAATATATAAGCCCATTGTGACTTTCAACTGTTCTTTCCACTTCTCTCAACCTTTTAGCTGTTTTGATCGGTCTTAAATTAAGTGGTGGTGGTATATTGGCATCTCCCCTTAAGCCTTCCACGACGTTGATTTTTTTTTGCCACAATTTCTGATGCTCGCTTTCTGAGGCTTGCCCAATCACATTAATTAACAGAATTTCCCCCCATACTCAGACACTGTAGGCAGTATTATTTGTCTCCCGAAATAAAAAAATTCTCTTCTGCGATGCAACATCTCTCACTGGGACTACTACAATAGACTTGATTGGAACAGAGTGCTTGGCCATCATATCTTAATCATGAGAAGACTCCGTGTGTCGTTATTAAAAATGGCTATGCAATAAACTGCAAGTGACAATCTATTAGTCATCAGCGCACTCAGGCTTATCATATCAATAATTATTATGTACCTATGTCATAGTATTATGCGAAGCGGAAGACCAGTCCTCACCACATCCACATGCAATCTTCATTGCACAACTATTGATGAATAGCAACCGGTCGCAGTTGTGAGCTAATTGTTACGTGCGTTTCCTGCAAGGGTGTCCGTCCATGCGTCGGTCAGGCTTATGTAATGAGTTGCAAGTCATGGAGGCGGGCCGAACGTTTTGTGGGTTTGATTCGCAATTAGTTGCTAGTTGTAATTTAATGTATATGATAGGTGTGAATTTGTCATTTCCTGCGCTTTGAGAGTGTTAAGTTAATTGCATGTGATACGAAGTTTTCATCACCTTGATTGTTTTAGTATGTTTGTCTTGACTCAATATTCATGGGAATTTATGAGTTAGGGGACTTTCGTCCAGTTGATTGCAATAGGCTAACCCCTTTTACACGATACTTCATCATCAGTATCTTGCCCTTATCCCAACTTCATTAGGGTTTGGTTCAGCATACATTCTTCTTCCATACTTCTGTGTGCCATCTCATCAGACACCTCATATTATGCCATTTCCCCACACGTACCTAGTGTAATTCACACGACATCTTTAAAACATTAATAACAGTAAGATCCAAAGGTCACTGACTGTCATCTTGGTCAATATTCAACCCAGCGAGTGGTTCCGTCAGTGTGGGAGCGCGTCAGTTGGCAGCCGCCGAGTGTGAGCCTGCCAACCACTGAGCTTACAGGTAGTGGCGCTCTTGACTACTAAGTCGAGAGACAGTTAGATTACATGGATTACTTAATAGTTTATACGCGGAATGAATGTAGGATGAAGGTTGATGGAAGAAGTGTTAAACTTGGAAGACTACCTAGGTAAATATAGTTCTTTTGATCTTGTATATTATCATACACGATGCATCCGATAATTGATTTTGACAATGAGACTGGAACTTGCTTAGGCCCTTACAGTGGGTTTGAGTTCTTGGTGGAAGTGTGCTCATACCGGTAGCAGCAAACACTGCGATACTGGGATTCGGGTACCATTGATGACTCTGTCGTGAAGTGTGATTGTGGTGCTGTTCTACAAATGATGGGGCACTTGATATCGTGTCGCTGTCCTGTTATTTTTTCATAACCGGAACTGATGGACGCTACTCAATATGCCAAACTAGTGGCTCAGTTCTAGACACAATTATGACTGCCACCTGTCACCACCACCTTTTCATAAGAAGAAGAATAATCGGCGTCTTTTTAATTTAACCTCTAACCGAGTTTCAACACAGAAGTTCGCAATGCAAAAAAAACTTTTAGAGAATCTGTTTACAACACAATAAAAAAAGAGTGTATTTACTCTCTTTATACTCGTACTTCGTACTTTTCTACGATGTCATTGAACTTAGTTTTTCAATAAAGTCTATTTCTGGGTAATTTATTGGTGTTGTTTTTGTTGCTATAAATAGCTGTTAGTTATTGTTTCAGTTCCGACTGGCAGCCTTGACTTTTCCTTGTTAATTGTTTTAAAAACATCTCTTGATTCGACACGGTGAGGAGGAAAATATTTGTTGATTGTTAATTAAATTACATCTCAAAGTAATGAAAATATAGTAATTTAAAATAAACTAAAACCATTCTAAAACTCATATAATGTTTTAACATTGTACATAATTATATGTTTCAGTATGTATTATTTACAACAAAAAAACTAAACCTATGTAACTAAAACTATATATTAATTGAAAAAAACTTGTTTTAGCCAAGTTTGATTGTTATGTCGTAATTAAAAACATGTTTTTGGCGATTAAAGGTAAATAAAGGGACTTGCCATCCTGCCAAAGCTTTTATAGTAAAAGTGAAAACGTGGGAACCTTTTCACTTTGGTAAGAGCTTGTGTTTCGTAGTTGACAAGCATAGCCTCCGATGGTATGGAACGAACCATGGTGTCACACTGGCTGGGTCCAAGTCGTGGAACACCATGGTTGATGACGATGGTGATGTAATGACTGGCACCTTGCGCGATGGGCTCTTGTGGATTTTGTTTCTTTATATTTGCGTAAATAAAGTGGAGAAGTAAGAAAGATTGCACCCATAACAAAATAATGAGTTTTCCAATTTTTCCACCAGATTATCTCATTGATTAAATGACTTATGATTTGATCTAGTAGTTGATCGCGGTACTTCTAAGTACCTCATACGGGTTCGATCTTCGGGCTGGGCAAAGTGTTGGGTCTGATTTTGTTCCCGGGTTATCACAATAGTATAGAGTAGCGGTGGCCCAGTGGTGGCGGCCCCGACTTACGTTCATGACCGCTGCTCTCAAAAACGGTGAAGGAAAACATCGTGAGGAAACCGGCATTTCCTAGAACCAAAAAATCGAACACTTGTAACATCTACCAGTCCGCACTGGGCCCGCGTGGTAAATTATAGCGCATTCCCTCTCAAAGAGAGGAAAACTGCGTCTCAGCAGTGGGAACATTAATAGGCTGAAGATGATGATGATGAATCACAATAGGCTCACCCTATCTATCCTATCGGAGGTACTATAGTACGATATACCTTTATCTTTTCCCTAAGGTATAACAACAGTGATGTTATTTTATCTTTTCCACCAGAGTAACAGCATGCATTATAGTTTATTCTTAAATAATGAATAACAGTAACGTATTATTAATAGCACGTGCATGTTTAATCGACAAGCATTTGATTCACGTTTATAAACTGCAGGTTCGAGTCTCAATAGAGTTGTTGCATGTGATGTCTCTATAAGTCGCCGTATAACGCTAGTCATCGCACTTAACCTTACAAGCTTACAATACTATCAATTGTAAATTATCTCATTGGACTTGTAGCTATTGCCTTTCGTTAGGTTTATAATCGGCTAGGATTATTTAGAAGTCAATAACGGCTTTTTAGTTGTCGTTTGGATGTTTTGACATTCTATTGGTCGGGAGTAAAGATTTTCTTTTATTGAATTTAATGTGGGGTGACATTACATTCAATAATAGATTACATTACACATTGTATTATATACTGGGGCGTCTCACACACTAGAACTTTGTGTCTATTGGCCTTGTTTTGTTCTGTCTTCTGCTGATATGGACGGAAGTGGAGATGATGTTTTTCATCCTCCTCCGCCATTTTTTCTTGTTGCAGGATTCAAGACAGTTAAATTGTTTAGTTGAGTCTTCGTCGAGCTTCATTGTTTAGGCGCATTAGTGTGGCAGATTCTTCCCAATAAAAAATAATAACTAGAAAAATTGGCGTGCAGCCTCTAGGGAACACTACTAACAAGATCATTTGATTATTTGAGTCATCACTATCATAGCACCAACACAAGCGTATCCCATAGAAGCCAAACGACGATGAAACCATAATAAAAAATTACATTCAATCAAAATCACTCTGAGAGCCACTCCATGCGCCCAATCAATGAAAGTAACACATTCTTCAAGGTATGACAGCTTCTGTACACAAAGTTAGAATATTTTTTTTGACTTTCACTCTTTACTTGTCTTCTTACCCGATAGGTAGTAAGCAGGTACGTGCTACCATTGTGGGTGCTACGTGAACTTCCAGAGGTTATGTCAATAACAGAAGTTTAGCATTACGAGATGGAGAAAGTTTGATGAAATTGTTTATTTGTACAAGGGCTTGTGGGATTTAAATTGTCATTTATATCAGTTATATTTGTAAAAGAAAGTTTAACGAAGAATTTCTTGGGATTTGACGGACATTTTATATGCTTAGCGTGGCTAAAAAATCTCGCCTTTCTTACATGAGCAGTACAATGCCGATTATAAGTGGTGAAATCTGGGTGAACTATACGTACACGTCCATTTAACCCTTTGGGTCTCAACTTCATGATCTTATTAAAAATAATGGCGTTAATTAAGGATCATCTAATTACCAATTTATAATACGAAATACTAGATGTTCACACAGAAACGGAATCGAAAATAAAACATCGTGTAATAGTGTGAAAAAAGCTGTACAAGTATACCTAAACAGAAGTTTGTTTAAAGACATAATAACATGGCGATCGTTAAAGGAAACTCCCGACGCGACGTAGAGAGCGTGAAACCGTCTCAGGTCTGTGCTCACCTTCAGATCAATAAACTGGCGTTATGTTATGAGAGCCGATGTGTAAATAAATACAATCAAGTATACTGCACGCGACATTAAGTTTAATATCTAAACCAACGGGAGTCATAAAGATCAATTACGTGATCGGATTTTTTTGTTGTTTTATGATTGTTTTATTGGAATTCGATTAAACTCTAGATTATTCAGATATGACGAGGTTAACCTGCAGTTTATAATAAATTATAATTCTAATAAAATAAATATCTGCAATACTTATCAACCAATAGTCAACTACACTTTCGTATAGTAGGCCGTAAATAAACGCGTAACTGAGTTTTTTTACATTTCTGATCTTTCATAAGCATCATATCTTAATTTGAACCTTTCAAAGTTATATGAATTAACCACAAGGTGATTTGTATTCAACATATTGATAAATTCACAAGCATAAATCATTGCTTTTTTATTTAAAGTGTTGTTACAAAAAAAAACCTATTATTTGTTGCAATAATAGAGGAATGAGATTAATCAGCAGATCGTGTTGTGTGTGTCACGAATTTACTAGTGTAGTACTTAACAGGTGTTTCGGTCAAATCTAGACAACTAGACACTTTATTTTATACACACTACTTAGTTATTTACTTGATTTATTTGTGCAATTAAATTAAAAATTTTATCTCTATTTTTTCATTTAAGATTTATTGGTCAAATTGTTTTCGTGTTCAAATGAATGAAATAAATACTTTAGTAACTTCTAAGTCACTTTAGTATTATCGACCTGTAACGTTTCCATTGAGGATTACCAGGTTTCCTAGACACCTGTACTGTTTACAGCTTTGTAAGATGGAGTGGGCCGAAATTATTTGGATCCGTGTCAATGAAATGGAAACCAAAAAGTTTATGAAATGGTTTAATTCTGCTTGCAACAACGTCGAAATATCGGGAACTCAAAACAAATAGTATCCTGTTTTCCGCGTTAATGTTGTAATGGAAAGCATATTAACAGTTTGCCCATAACGTTATCAACCTATAACGATCCCAATGCTGGGATACAGAAACTGGGGGCCTAAAATTACCCCTTTAGCAGAATCATAATAGAATAATTTAAAAAAAAATCTTAAAATGGTCACAGATACAGCTGCCCTTACGGGATGTAAAGCACAAAGATTAGTCTCATCTAAAAAAAGAAGAGACAGAAAAATAAAACCTTATTTTGTGATACACACCCTTATTAAAGAATTAACGGTATGTATGGCTTAGGATACATTATTGTGGTAAGGGCAGCCTGCGTTTTTGTTAAATCAAATAGCTTTTATACCAAGACAAAAAAAACAGTGCATAATTATTTTCTTCATCTCCGATATCAAATGGGCAGATTACAAATAGCCGGTACTCAGAGGTATCGATTGCCGCGCACGTTCATTTCTATATCACGATGTTCTAACACGAAATATGTTAATATCTTGTTAACAGATTACCGCCATAATGTTAGTTGATGACCTTGTGAGAGGTAACGTTGTGACGTCACGGCTTGCTAGTGATTTGTTTTTATTTATTTGATGGTTTTAGTTTAGTTTCTTCACTTATTATCATTTTATCTTGTGGTTGTGAAAGGGTGTACTTGTCCGGATTTGGGCACTTGACTAGGTATTACTAGAGATAATTTTCCAACTTTTCTGTATGTATGACCTCAACATCTTTTTATATATTGGTTACGTCTTGAAAATGATTTTGCAGTATTTAATTTTTCAGGTTATGTGAGAAAGTACCAAAATTCTATTCATCTGAGAAAAATCGATTAATATTTTATTTATTTGCGTCACAAGGTCACAAATCATTGGCCCTATACAAATCAGTTCAGTGGCACCTCATTAGCAAGTAATACCACATCGTTACACGTGTCATTCATTACTTAATACTATATAATATAATATAATATTCCACAACTATCACCCAATGCCATCTAGTCCCAAGCTAAGCAGAGCTTGTGTTATGGGTACTAGACAACTGATAAACATACTTATATATTTCTAAATACATACATATTATAGATAAATTACACCCAGACACAGAACAAATGATCGTGCTCATCACACAAACATTTTTCCTGGGTGGGAATCGAACCCACGACCTCCGGCATAGCAGTTAGGGTCACTAACCACTAGACCAACAGGCCAATCAAATACTACAATGAATACTAATGACAGAATTAACAATGACCTCTATTACTACCGGTCAGTAATTATAACAAGATCAAATGAATAAATAGAGAGATAAATAAATTATATGCCAAGGCGTTTTTAGAAGTTTTTCTTGAAAGAAAAGCTGTGCAAGTTGTCCCACTAATAAGGCACTAAGTTCACTTTGTCCTACTTTGAAAAACTTATCTTATCCGTCACCAAATAAAGGTGACAATCACACGATATTATTACTGCAATTTGCGTGTATGTATAAGAAAGAGTGGGTTCATTTTGAACTGGTCAGGAAAATACCAAAAGGAAAAAATATGCGTGAATCGTAACCACATTACATAAACTGAAATTACTATTATAAAGCTTAAAAAATAAATCAACTTCCAAACCTGTCAGTGCGAACAGGTTATATTATACGATATTAAGTGTTACATAGCGGCTATATACTGTACCTATGTGTGGTCGGGGTCACTGGCCGATGTGTTGCGCTCTGAAATTTCACTTTCAATCGCTTCGTCTGGACCGAAGTCGCATCGATAGTAGGGTTCCCGCGCGAAGATGAACTGGGTTTCTACATTTTATTTTACTGCTAGCTGTGGCCAGCGGTTTCGCCCACTACAGCTCGAAAATTATCCCACAGGAAGATAAAATCGGGATAAAGGCTATCCTATGTGTTAATCCAGGTTGTAAAATATCTGTGTGCCAAATTTTATCCAAATCCGTTTAGTAGTTTTTGCGTGGAGAAGTAACAAACATACACACTCACACACTCACAAACTTTCGCCTTTATAATATTAGTGTGATAACATCACGCCAATAATATCCGAGGGGTAAGGCAGAGGTGTACTTTGTAGTAATAGGGGGCCAACCTATTGTCATCAACGTCATTGGGAATCGAACCCAGATGCTCGTGATCAGCAGTCGCTCTTGCGAGCACTATTACTATCTCAACGTAGATAGCAACCGGTAAAAAAATAAAGGGGAGTAGTGGTAGCGTTGCTCTGTGGTCCGAGTTGTAGGTCATGTTTTCAAATCCGGGCTCTGGTGTGGTTTAGTGTCTAATGTTCACCTGGGTGAATTGCTCAGGTGAACATTAGTTACTAAAGTATTATCCTCAATTTACCTGGGTGAAACTAATATCTCCCAGGTGAATTGAGGATACTAAACCAATGTTAAATGTAGTGGTGTGTGTTGTGGTGTATGTGTCCTGTGTTCACCTGGGTTACATGGCCCAGTATTTTTTTTAGTTGGTTGTTATAGTCTGTCGATATAAGCAACTGCTACGAGCTTTTAAATAGGCAAGGACCAGTAGAGGAGATGAAAAAAAGGATCGTAAAGTCCCACAAACTACCTGGAGAACAGAAGTAGGAAGGAGGTATTAAAGTTATTGAAAACTGGAACAAAAAATTTTAAAACAAAAGGATAGAAAATTCTAACAAACTACCAAGAGAACAGAAGTAAGAGGGAGGCGTTGAAAGGTTACTTAATTAGTATTAACCACATCGAATATGAATTATGTTGAGTTATGCGCTCAGAGGTAGCTGTCTTAGTAGCCTTAGAGCTTTTAGGTAGAGAAGCACTGTAGGGTGGGGCAACAAATATTTTATTAAGTAATCGAATAAATGTTAAAGTTAGGTACCGTTATAAACGGGGCTGCGGGTTGTACACTAGTTACCGTGGCCTCGACATATAATATAGGGCTAAGAAGGAACATGGGTGGTTTTTAGTCAGTAGAAGTCTGACACTCCCTTTCGCTCTACCCAAGAGCGGGAGGGGTTATTTGATGATTTTCCACACGCCAAAAAAAATAAAAGGTACCGTTATAAATAAACCCTTTAAAATATTATTATTCAATTATTTTAAGTGGAACAGCCCGCGAAATCCCATTGAAGTTGAAAAAAAAAGTTTTAGTTCCCATTTTTACACCTTGAGGTTACACATTTCAGTACAGGTTAATGTTTTTATGAGTATCCATTGAAATACGCGTTACTTTTGTTTTATTAAACTGTGTTCTTTATTAAAAGAGGATTTTTCTAAGGTAAGTACATTTAGAGAATTCATATATCGATGTGGATACTAAGCAGTTCACCAGAGAAATGTAACAGCGAAACGCAAAACTTATCTTTCTAAATACAATCAATCAATAAATAAATATCCTATGAAAGTTCCCAGTAGTAAGGAAGGTAGATATCAAAGTATAGATAATTTTAACAGCCCTGTACGGTTGGCAACTTACGAAGGAATGCCATTAATTAATTATCGGAATGTTTTGCTACCCGTACTTTCTAAATCTGAGACTTCTTATAGGTACTAATGGTTTTTAAATCTATATTATATGCAGTATTTGACTTAAAGTCTAGGTTCTATTTCAAGAAAGGTCAACAGATAATCAAGTCAAAGATTGGGGCAATTTATGATGAGTTGAAAACAAGACACTTTGTCTTTATCACTTCATTTGGTAGCTCATGTGACTATGTAGACTACACTCATATAGAAGCACTTTCATCATTGGCGTAGTCATAGGTTACTACCTACCGTCTTTTTCAGTTCACAGTTCCTTTAGTCCTCGTTAATTATTTAAGGAATTTTGTTTTCCAGTCATTAGCCGCATTTTTACTTTTAATCCAAACTACGAATCGCACGCACGTGACATCTGCAATACAAACAGAAGCCAGCATATCAAATTACCCGAAAATGTAAAAAATTCCCAATCAAACTGAAACTTAATGCTTTAGCGATAATATTGAGAATCTATGAATTCTATTTGACTGATTGTTGCAGCTCGATGTACTGACGTCTGGATTTTATAATTTACAAGCTGTTGCACGCGGCTTCGCCTGTGTGGATGTCGGTCAAATTATATACTAAAACCTTCCTCGAAAACCACTCTATCCATTGGAGAAAACAGCATGAAAACCGTTGTAATACTTTTTGAATTCATCGCGGACAGACAGACAGACACGGCGGAGGACTTTGTTTTATAATATGAAGTGATTGTCACTTTAATCGAGTTTTACGCCTTTTCCAAGTGTGTAAGTAGCCTACAGCGTTATTGTTATATTGTTTTTTGTTATATTGTGATTTCATTTCAATATTAGCGTGGAATCGATTTCATTTTATTTCCTTCTCTCACCTTTTATTGTTCTGATATTTTTGAAGTCGGTCAACATTATTTAAGTATGGCTTTGTTGCTAAATATGTGCTTACGTTATCGGTTGCAATTCTCGCTATGTGTCGCAAAATAATCATTGGAAATCTATGTCCTATACCGTAATAATTTGGGACAAAATTCTTCAGACCTTTCCGAATGTACAAATAGTAATTAGATGTTAAAGGCAGAATTAAACAAGTTGTTGATAAAGTTCATAGGCTAATCAAATTGTGGTTGCCGGTCATGATTACAATCCGTAAACCCGAAGAATACTATTGTGGTAGGCGTGATCCATTGTTGAGGATGCCCTCATCCAGCTGCTACTAGATACCCTGCAAAGATCGTCACTTCATCTAGCTGAGAATCATCTTTACAGGGTGGTAGCAGGATATTTTTTTCCGCGAACTTAGTCGAATAACGTTCGATTAGAGAGAGACAGCAGTATGTAAGATGATTTCATTCGATGAATTCCCTATTCAAGCGATACCTTTCTTTCTTTAGAAGTCCTTTAAACCGCTTTCATAAAACATCTACCAATTTCTTTTAAACCTGTGTCGTATTCGTAACTGAAAAGCGATGCGTATCGAAAGCGAGCGTTGTGCAAACACGCGCACGCGCAGGACACGGGGGTCAAGTGCTGTTACGTAACACGTTCGGGTGCGTTCGTTGTATTTCGGTGCATAACACCGAGCACGTTGCGATGACCCAGTTCGATATCGTTCAGCTGCCGAACGGTTGCGTGTCAACGATGCATTTTTGGACTTTGTTGGAGCTTTGAGCGTTGCGATATGATACAATGCCTCCCATATGTGGTCGAAAACTAGCAAGAGTGTAGAAAGTTGAAGTCTGCAAAGTTTAACATAGTTTTGAAGGTAGAATAGAGCGCGCAAAGAAAAATTACGCGTATCAAACAACGGCTTTCAACAGACGTTCAAGGAAAAACTAGAAAAATTCTGGGTAGTTTACGTTAACGCAATTTATAGCTTATTTATTGTTGTTGATCAAAACATGGCTCGCGACGTAAAATAATTATATTGTGTACCTAATAACAGAATTAAAATCATTATAACTTTCCTTTCTCGCAAACAAAATTATGACAAACTTTTCGATAATTTCAACATATGTCCCATATGTCTCAACATTTCCAGTAACTGACATCTAAGTCGCCACGTGTTTCAGAACTAACCCGAAAAATAAATTCGTACAATTTCTAAACATAATGCAATATTTATTCCAGTATGACTTACAGTATATTTCCTTCCACAGGTGCCAAGCATCGGGTTACGGCCACCACGCGCTCTCTACGTGACCGAAGACGACTCGTTAAAGGTAACCGGAGTTTAACTTGAACTATTTACTTACATTGTAACACGAGTTATTAAGTTAAGGTGTAAAGGAGTTGGTTTTACGTTGCGATGGCGATTTGTTACGGTAGGAGTAGCTTAAAAACAAACCGAACGGTTTTCAAAGTTCAACCGGGGTTGGTCCGTGGATGGGTGGGTGACCTTCCATTACATACCGAGATGTTACCTTGGTGTTCGTCGTAGTATTCTTCTTTGACTGGCCTGTTGGTCTAGTGGTTAGTGACCCTAACTGCTATGCCGGAGGTCGTGGGTTCGATTCCCACCCAGGACAAATGTTTGTGTGATGAGCACGATCATTTGTTCTGTGTCTGGGTGTAATTTATCTATAATATGTATGTATTTAGAAATATATAAGTATGTTTATCAGTTGTCTAGTACCCAAAACACAAGCTCTGCTTAGCTTGGGACTAGATGGCGTTGTGTGATAGTTGTGGAATATTATTATTATTATTATTATTATTAAGGCGAGGTAGGTGAAATGATTTCTGTTTGTTTCGGTTTAAAGTTGATTTGTCAAGAATAACCATTAGAAAGTTTCATTTCTTTTCGTTTCTAACTATTAAGGTAAAATTCGATCAAAATTCAATGGAATTTCCTGTCCGATACTTAATTTAGAAAAACACTGTTGTATTATTTTTAAGTTCCGCCAACATTATGAGAGACATATCGATAACGCCGCTTACAACAGCCTGCGGTAGTAATTAAATAATTTACCGAATCCTTCCTTGTTAGACACAGTAAATGAAGAGAAAACCGTGAAAACATCGCAGTATGAGTAATTATTGAATATACGGAAGAAGTTGTCTCGGAAACCAAATTATAATGCCGACAAAGAAAAATCAAATTAAACAAGTTAGTAGATTGTTGTGCAATTGAATATGAATGATAGTAAATGCCTCGTTATATTAATAATCGCATGCACTACTACTGAGTAGGTTTGGGAAACTCGGTTCGATTTCAAGGTCCAAAAATGGGGTCCCCGTCGGGGCTGTGGGTTATACACTAGTTACCGCGGCCTCGACATATAGGGCTAACAAGGAACATGGGTGGTTTTTAGTAAATAGAAGTCTGACACTCCCTTTCGCTCTGCCCAAGAGCGGGAGGGGTTATTTGATGATTTTCCACCCGCCAAAAAAATAAGGGTCCGTAAATGGGGTATTTGGTTTTTGTACTAGGATTTGTTAGTAGCTGCCCAGAGTCAAGATTAAAGTTTACCCGATTGATTACAAAAGGCTCGCCCGTTAATAATAGGCAGTAAACGTAACAGTCATAAAATGGTGTACAATCCAAAACAGGGTTGCAGTACCTAACATCTAAAATGTTACAGGTTGATTGATTGCTGCCGAGTTTTTCCATACAATCATTAAAATAATCAGTGCTAAAAAATAATTTAATGGAGATAATGATTCTTTTGAAGTAGAAGTAGGTTGTCATACCAGGTCGTGGGTATAGACACAATAGAAGTTCGCATTACACCTCACATGCTCGCGGTTGATCGTTATGTGAACTGCATTGTTGAGACCTGTTCCTTGGCTTATCTGGTGCCAGATCCGGCTGCCATCACCAATCTGTGTGATGGTAATTGTTGGAAAATTGGCGGGTAATCATACCTATTAATTGTTCTTGAAAGAAACTTGGAGCAGATTTAAAATAGGCTTGACAAAGAAGACACAAGTGTTAAAGATAATATATATTTGAAGCTGGTTCGAATCAAATAATGATTTAAATTTACAAGTTATAGAACAAGAATTCCCAACATCAGCGAAAAGATAACACGTGTTTGGTAACAATACCAATAACTGTCATGTTGATATTACTTTACATAATGCAAACAAAGTTACGCCTAAAATCAATACAAAACCTGACTTTACTTAAACTGAAACGGCCAATAATAACATATTTCACACAAGAACATTAATCAATTACTTGTCAAATAACCACTGAACAATAAGGGAACAGTCAAAATTTCAATGAACAAGTCTTTAAGGCCTGTTTCGCAAATGATTTACGACTCCTAAATTAAGCTTGAACCGAGAATTTCAAATTGTATATCATGATTGTGATATTTTAAGTTCCGGATAATTTACGACGCTTTGGCTTTGATCTGCGTAAAATGCTTGCCATTGTGTGACACAGTGCTTTAATGTCGATATCAGATTTTTTGTTGATCGGGATTAATGTCAAAATAATCCAACGATTTATGTGTCTTGGCTAAACAGTAGTTTATCTCAACTCGTTTTTGCTATTGCATTGCCTATTACCAACATTTGCTTTTTTCGTATAATGACCTTCTCTATTTAGTTACTTTTCAAGTTCATAATATATAGAACTTCGTCTAGGACCGTTTTAGACGCAATAGTAGAAAACTTCACTAGAACGCTTCACATAAAATTTTCCTGTTCAAATCTCTCCATTCACAACATCAAAACTGCTAGCTTAGCCAGCTCAACATTCTCGTCGCAAAACGTCTGCATATTAATTAAGGCTTCATTTCGCTCTCAGAATAGCAGAGATAGTCAACCTGGAGATGTATCGGGTTCCCACAGACTACGCCGGAGTTTTTACGTGTTATCGCCACCTCGCATCTGTGGCCGGCGAGTGATTGGAATGGCCGCCAATATCTGTAACACTGAGTGTGGGATAAGTGTTGGAAATACTGGGAATTAGATAAACTACTTGGATGTAGGTTCTAGTTTGTAGTTTTGTGTGGTATAGATACACAAGTAAGTAGTAACTTTTATTAATACTGAAAACGGGATATTTACCATGTTTCCTTTTAGTAATTACCATATTGTTTCGTCTTTATATGATTTTGATTCCATATGTTGGGCCACCACTTATCACAATAAATTGTACGTAACTGTAATAAAAAATAGTCAGCTAATCTTACTGTGATCGTTCCAAGTATCATCTGAGATGGCTGGAATTTTCCATACGCCTGTAAAACGGACTGCTTCGTTTGAATTGTCTATTTATGAACTTTTCCCTAAAGCTAAACTCTGGCAGATAATACAACTTCTCAAATGCATGAACCTCAAGTCGCTGTCGCTTACATATCAGCCCACTCACTATAAGACCGTCCGGGCCGGCGCACGCGCTCCGCGTAATCTCAGCCATCGATCCTTGTTAATTGATCACCCGCACCTGTCCACTGTCCAGGCTCTGTCCGGACGCTCTGTCCGGTGGCACGCCATCTGGCCGCGTGCCTATGCTATCTCATCTTCCACCTTTTAATATTAGCCGCGTGTTATCTGTCGCGGCTACTTCTCCTTTTATGATCAACTGGTTTAATATTGAATGAAGTGTTCTTGGTGTGTGTTTGTTGTATGTAAAGTATGAATGTTTTATTGAATTGAATGTTTTTACGTGATTTTATTTGTACCTATAAGTAGTCAAATTTTTACGTCCTATTTATTTTTTGATGTTTATCATCAGATTTAAGTCTTATAGGACTTAAGGAAGACTTACTTTAGACTTGAGGAATACAAAATTTGGAGTACCACAAGGTAGTGATCTTGGTCTGGCCCTGTACCTACGTTAGACGGTAAATATTATTACGAGTAGTTACAATCCATTTTAAATGTTTGGAATTTAATCATGCTACAACACAACAACAACAACAACACTAAAACAATAGTTTATCAATAAGATAGTCGTAATAAGTCACGGAATTCGTAGAAGAAAAATTAGTAAAATAACAAAATCAATGAATATCCAAAGTAAGGTCAACCGCGTGTGTACGCTTTGAAATAAAAAGCTATAAAGTATCTATTTGTAATTCCAGCGACGCGGTATTGAGTAAGCAGTTAGTTACCTTTAACTGGCAGTCATGGTTACTTGCGACTTATCATAGACCACACATAGACTACGGGTTAAAACGTACGTTGGCCAGAGATTAAGTGTTGCCATACAACGCCAACGTGGCAACGCCGCCAGTCTTTTGGGCAGATTACCAGCTGACAGAAGAGAAGTTTTTGATGCTCTTTTATACTATCGATAACATAATCGTCATAATTTAACCTTGGTAATACCTGTCACTTGCTACGTCCCTATTTCCTATAGAATCACCTAAGTTTGCCTTCTGCCGCTTCCTGTATACAGCAGCCACTAGGGCGGGCCCAGCGCGTCCGCTTGCAACACAAGCCTTTCTGATTAGCTACCGTCGCGTGCGTCGCATAAATATGTACAAAGTTTCGTAATTATCGATTGCCGCTGTTAATTGCCCAGTTTGTCACGAAGTTTTGTAACACATGTACATGGTTTTCTTAGAAAATTTACACGCAAAATACGGAGATTTGTCCATAATTTCAAACCAACGATTACTGTCGCAATCATATGGACGCAACAACTATTAAATAACTCATAAAAATAACACCTTGTAAGTTGTATGTAACATAAGAGTTACATTCAAATACAATTTACATAGAAATTGCCTTGCAAGTACCAGTCACTGAATCGCAGAACGTTCGGATACAAGTGAAGTAACTTAGACTACACATTACAATCAGGATATAAATACAGACAGACTGATACATAGATATAGAGTTACCCTTGAATAGAGCGAAATATAATTGCATAATGGCCTACGCAAGTTGAATGCGCCATTAGTAAAGTGGCGAAGTGGCGAAAAAGTTGTGTGAAACAATAGTTGCGCGCGCGCAGGCCGGCCGAGCGAACAATGTGCGAGGAGCGCCGCGGGCAGAGGTGGTGCCCACCATCTGACCACACTGCGAGCTCGTGGAGATGGCATCTTGAATAGTGAAGGGTTAGATCATTTGGAATCTGAAAAATTTGAATGAACCAAGATATAAATTTCTGAAAACCCAAAACTCCCAGGTATCTAAAAAATGAGAGGGGGGATCCACCGATAGTTTTTTCTATAGATGGGCGAACATTCTGGATCTGAATTCAAGAAGAGGTAAAAAAGGACAAACAAAAATGATTAATCGCCACCAAAATATTTACCTAAACTATGAAAGGAGCCGTATCTCAATATTTAATCCTTGCGGAAAATTCCTAGTTAGGTCTCTTTTGCCGCATCACCGTTCATTTCTAGCTCTTGTGGTTACGGGCTAGCTATTAGAGCGTTTGGTAGACAATATGAGAGATGTTAGATTGCGTCCATTGTTCCGACGTCGCCTGCTGGCTGCTGGCGGCAAAACGACCACGCAGCACCGGCGCAGGACCACACCGAGCTGTGGGTCACTAGAAAACACCATGTATAGTAGTTGTAACATTCCTGCCCATTGTAGTTCGGGAATGCCACTCGGGTACTTGCAAATAGCTAGGGCGCTAGAAACACCGTGCTGGTAATTGAAACAATCTAAGACTTTGACAGTGTTCGGAAATATTTTTCAGTTGACGACAAAACAGAAATAAATCATGAATATTTCATCCTTGATAAACATGAAATTGTTACAAAACATACGGCAATAGATATAGAAAATGTTATAGACAAATCAACATTAATTGCCGACAAAATCACGATAAATCTAAATGTTCAGCCTAACTGCCGGTTACAGCTACCCCTTCATTTAACTACCGCATGTAAGGAAATGCCTGCTCGATCCGCTATACCAATTCCTTCTATTGAAAGTCCATTACATCTTCACTGAATCCACCTGGTGCTTTAAACTGCAGATCATTCATTAGATTAGTCCAAGACTCGCTAATCTAAAGAAAAATCTCTGCAACATCTGTCGGTGCTAATTCAAACTTCTAAAATTTCCTGTCCACGTTTCCTGGTTTCCTGATTGACAAATAGATATAGGGGTTTATCCATAGGGTTGTCGGGTACAGGACTAATCGGTTTTATTTTAACCTGATCAGCTCTTAGTTTGCGTAGTTAAATTTGCAAACGTGTTTTAGAATTTATTTTCATAGCATCTGTTAAACTGTAAACCCAATCGTTTTCTCTTCTAATATCGTTCAGTATAATGCCTTTAAGTAGCAGTTTAGAATCTGATATGATGATGACAGTGACGGTAAAGACGACCATACAAAATGTTCTATATAATTCTTCAAAATATTGTCAAAGTCGGCAATCCTATGTGAGTAGCTGTTGAGGAGGAAGGGTATGCGGTAACCTGATCTTCGCACGTGCAGGGATTGATGTGCGAGCAGGAAGCGACGTGCGCAGATAGCGCGGCTCAAGTTACCTGCGGCTGGCGATTTTGTAGGAAACTCGGGTCGCCTTCCAGTCGCGTGGGTTATTGTTGCAAGATTTTAGATTGGTCATGTGCGAGAGGTAAAGGTTAATATTTGTAGATGTCTCAACTATAGTTATGATGGTCGTTTTGAGCAAAATTTAATGGCAAGGAAAGACGTCTTTTATACAGAAGTGAAAAAATCAATGAAAGTCATCGTGGCGAGGGCAGTCTGATTCAAGACGGCAGTTTGGTTTGTAGCCAAACGCCTTCAATAGCATTCATCAGTTCTTGTAAAGTACAGACAATAGGATAAGCAGGCACAATAACGTGTTTGTGTGCATCGTTTGAGACTAAATCTTAAGAGATTCAAAATCGAGAGCTCTTATAAAAGAGCAAGGATGCAGATAAAATCATACAAAAAGATAATTGCTAATATTACACTGGATTGCACTGTAATATGTTAATTTTCTCTTACACTTTCATCAGCTCGTTTCTATTGTCTGTTATCGACAGCACTGACATGTCCATTTTACCTTTGCCCTTTTATTACATACTAACTATGAACATGACCAACCATCCTTACAGGTCTAACTAATTTGGTTACTTTTATCTTCAACCCTTTTGTGTGGTATTTTTAATCACCACTACTTGCATCGTCATTGATGTCTTAATATTGATTTAGACCCTTAACATTAAACCTTATCGTTGTTGAATCAGGGTTTATTTCGTTGTTAGCATGGTATATTGATGTTTTAATTCCAAGATTATCGCTAAGTCGTTATGGGAATGAGTAATCGTTTTTTTGATCTTTTGTATCGAGAAATCAGGGATCATTTTAATTATCGATAACGTGTGGGTGATTTTTGATCAGTGTATAGTGAGGGCTTTCGAAGGGAGAATAATAACACATTTGGTTGGTACATTGGTTTAGATTGTATCTATTATAGTCATGCCGTGTGGTGCTTGCGTACGGATAGGACCACCTCAGCGTTTCTCAGGCTCATGGATATTTTAAATGGTGACTAAGGACTTATGATGAAACGGAAATGAATGAGTAGAAAATTATAGTGCATAGAACTACTAACGAGATAAGTTGAGAAAGAGTTAAGACTGCCTAACCATGACTGAAAAAATGTTCCTTAGATAAAAAAAAACGGAGTAGAGTAAGTAAGTATTTCGAAAAACTGCCTTGTTGCAGTAGTGAGTGTGAGAACTACGATTGGTTTTCCTATCAGTTCAGTAAAGTTCGGATTTGTACCCAGTTGATGGCAATAGACTAGACCCTCAATATACAAGAAGAGTTTTTGGTCCCCGTCCAATTTTTTAGGTATTAGGTATCATTCACTCACAACATTTTTGAAAAAAATATCATTTTCTCGAAAGATTTATCCGCTCTCCGTGAAACGTTGAAACTTTGTGATGTGATATTTCATTAATATTTTTGTATTGAGTGATCCGATACCAAAAGAAAAAACACATATTCAATGATTTTCGCCAAAGATTAATATATCAGAATCTGGATGGTGACTAAAAATCATCTTTTATGGGACATCACTCTTATCTACATATAGCTACGCTACAACCTAAACTTAAGATAGATACAGACGTGATAGTATCTTTTTTTATAAAAGAATTAAGTATCACAGTTTCATCAAGTTTATAAAGATATCTGATATCTTTACCGACGTGTTCACATCGCCACATTATAGGGCTCATTAAACCCAAGTTTAAACAAAAAGCTAAAGATGCTATAAAGATGCCACCGTGAAATTCACCCTTCTGCTTGGCTACCATCTTGCTTATTATTCCATATTTATCGCCTGACATTTCAGCTACCTTACGCATGTAGATAATTCCTCGTACTCTCTGTATTACACCGAGAACAGATTAAAAATAAATCTTAATATACTTATACAAACATTCTCACGAAACAAAGTCGTATTAACGTATACAAAAGGCGTTTTGTCCGTCCGTCAGCGGTACAAATAATGTGACATTTTAAAATAATTGCTCAAGAGTTTTTCTAAAGAGTCTCATTGTTGCGGCTTCTCGAATTACAATGTGGAAGAATGCCCGTTTAATCACACCACGGTGTAATTATAAAAAAATAACCAAGATTTTCGTTTAGACGGGTTTTCGTAATTAGCGATCTTGCTTGAACATTGCGTGAGGGTAATGGGTGCCTACTTTTGTTTTTAGATTGCCCCGAAATTGTCGGGAACTTGCCTTGAGGACTACGTGCGTCTAATTATCTAATATTCAAAATTTACAATTTGTTGGCTGAAAGCACATAAAGGCTGGTGGTTGAACGTAATTATTTGTCAATTTAATCGTGCGTCTAAAATGGTCCTTGGACTCCTTAGCAGTAACTAGCAGTAGATAGAGAACCATGGAACATTAGAAGATGGTAATTTACTTAATCTAGGATTCCACGAATAGAAAATATTACACAATACCATAATCTGTACCTCAAACTAAGAAAAGATCTTCCGAGCGTTTGACTACTGAGGACATTTCATGATGATTTTTTTTTGTAAGTTTGAATGCTTTCAGGAAACACGGAATGTTGACACTAGCAAGCAATGAATTAAAATCAACTAGAAACAATACCGTAACGCCTGTATCCCCGAAGGGTTTAATATAATAGTAAAAACTAAAAAATAAAACACACATTCCGCCAGAACTTACGTTTTAATAAATGGAATCAAGTTATATTTTTCCAATTCTAAGTGGCCAGTTGTAAACTTGTAAGTGAAAACAAGGTTGCAAGTTAAAATGAAAAGTGAATGAAAGAGGAGTGGTTCCAAACAGGTTTATTATCATAACAGGGACATATTAATACGTCAATGTGTTGTGTCGCACCCACTCGTGCGCAGCGCGGCTGTCACAGGGTAACAGAGACAGCAGACCAATCGGTTGTGAAGTTTGTGATGATGTTTCAGTCTTGCTAATAAACTTATACTAGAAAACTGGTGGCAAAAAATGTATACAGAAAATGTTTGATCAAAAAATGAGATTTATTATTAAGAGAGAGACTGTTTTTGTCCAGTATTGCTTGCATTATTATTATTTTCTGCTGATCCCTTTTGCTTACCGCAGGAGTGTCCTACGTCAAATCGTAGGAATACGACTCATTCATCGAGTATGAGATTTGGGTAAAATCGTGTTTATGATGATTTTCAAAAGTAAAGGCCACGAAAGATATAATATAATACATCAATTATACAGATGTCAATAAACTCTATAAAATATCAGTTGCGCTTGAAATCAATTCACAAAACTGGTTTAAACAACTAAGTTTCATAACATGTATTGATAGTGAAAATGAGCAAAAACTCTCTACGCTCAAATCCGTGGAACATTGCGTCAACTTGATCAACCAAGTCAATAAACAATTGAAACTCGTTCTAAACAACTATCAATTATTGAAATGTAGTGTGCAGACTCCACGGATTTTCTCTTTTTATAAGAATCTAACGCTAAAGAGTATGTACCTATAACGTCATGTAACTAGTAACGCTTAATTTATCATCATCATTTTCGCCGAAAGATGTCCACTGCTGGACACAGGTCTCCCCTAAGTGTCTACACGTTGACTGCTAAATTGTGGTAATTTTAATTTGAAACGTATTTTTAAAGTAAACGTAATGATAAAAATGATACCCCCTTTTTTCTCTCGCTCTGGGCAGAGCGGTAAACCCTACCGCCTAGTAGAAGTCAGACACTCCCGTGTCAGACTTCTACTGACTAAAACCACCCATGTTCCTCTTAGCCCTTCTTCTTAGCTTGTGTCGAGGCCGCGGTATCTCTTTCGAACAACCCGCAGACCAAATGTTCCCCCCTAGCAACAAATAAAATTACCAGGGTCTAAATAAAATTTAAACCGCCCCAAGTTTCATTGGATGCTAATATTGGAAAGTCACAACAATCAATCAATACAATAAACATTTAATTCAAACACAACAATTTCCATTCAACATCAAACTAACATCAAAGAGGCGTCATTCATCATACCTCCTTATATCCCAAAACTCGTCAACTGACCCTACTGTATCCATTGTGCTGTGACATTGTCATGTGTACCTGCCACGAGAAAGTCGGCAGATGCTATTGTCATGGTCTATTCTATCACTTTATGAACTCCCGGTGTCTGGATTAGCATACAGTCATTCTGAGTGCCGACTTATTGTTTAAAGTTGAAGTGTTTGGTTTATGACGGGACGTGGGACTTTCACTGGTTTTGACTGCTCTTGAATGGGATTGTGAATATTTCAGTCTAGAAATGTTTTGCTGCTGGATGTAAAAAGCGAGTAAGTCAAAAAAGGGCATATTTGAGGAAAGGGAATGGGTAATGATGAGGCAGGCTAGCTGTTTGTAGAGTAGGAGCTTAGGGTTCCTTAGCATATTTTCAGCAAAAGACCCGATTGTAGTGTACAAACATACACACAAAAATACAAATCTTTCCTCTTTGTAATATTAGTGTAGATATTTAAAATATAGGTATCTATGCTGAGTAATTTCACAAGTGTGTACGTGATTATATATCGGGAAACATACAAAAATGTGGTCCACTTAATTGAGATTCAAATTCCGGAAACAAATAAATCACAATCATTATTAAATTGCGCATCACGACTTTGAAAATAGCGTAGGTGTCTTATGGTAATGACTTATTTGGGCATGCAAAATAGCATATAAATAGGTAGGTCATATTATATGTATTAAACACATCAATATAACCTTTTATGGCATTAGAAGGATAAACAAAGGAATTTTATCAAAATTCACAATGTCCTTTCAAGCTCTGAGCAAATAAATACATAATGACATACAATTTGGTTACAAAATTAAGGACGAAATCCTCACGCTTGATCCACTTCAATACATTCTCAGACACGAAAATGTGTGAATAATTTATGACCTAAGCAAATTAAAAGTTGAATAATTAGCGACATGAATGATGGAGCAACTGAATATGAATAACAAATAGGGTCGTAAATATGCCGTTAATAAATAGGTTACGGTTATTTATGACTCTTCAAGCTTGTTGCTTTGCATAGTTTAAGCATAAAGATTGCTAATGAGATCAAATTCTTGTGGTGCTATATGAATAGGTGGCTGTCGTTGCACAATGGCAAGTAAGGTTTGAAGGTGCATGATTTGCGAATGGCAAAAAACTGAACCCTGATAGATTCGTCATGTCTGTCCGTCCGTCCGTATGTCACAGCCACTTTATTCGAAACTATTATTTTGATTGGCCTGTTGGTCTAGTGGTTAGTGACCCTAACTGCTATGCCGGAGGTCGTGGGTTCGATTCCCACCCAGGACAAATGTTTGTGTGATGAGCACGATCATTTGTTCTGTGTCTGGGTGTAATTTATCTATAATATGTATGTATTTAGAAATATATAAGTATGTTTATCAGTTGTCTAGTACCCATAACACAAGCTCTGCTTAGCTTGGGACTAGATGGCGTTGTGTGATAGTTGTGGAATATATATATATATATATATTAAGACGACACAATTGAAATTAAGTTGGTAGATAGGGGGAGCTCTCCATACAATGGAACTGAAACCAAAAAAAAACTTTTTTCATCGAACCACAAATTACATTGAGGTAAAAGCCAGGTAAAGGGTATACTGTGATCCCACTGTCACCAAATCAGGATCTAATGATGATTGATTCCTCAGAAATCGAGGGCAATGCTCAAATTTTATAGGGAAGGCATAACGTTTGTCGCATATTTTCTGAAGATGTTTAAGTATTTTCGTCTGATAATCATAATCTCATATGGCTGCGTAAAAAAAAAATTGCAAAAAAAAAACCGACTTCAAAAAGTGAGAAAAACAAACAAAGTGACATTTGTTTGTATGATGTCGTTTTTTTTTGCCACCGTCTTCAGAAGCTGATTTTTCTTCTGAAGTTTATTTTTTACTTTTTTGTTTTTTAGTTTTTTTCACTTTTTGTGTTTTTGAAGTCGGTTTTTTTTTCAGTAGACTCGTCTAACCTGGGTTCAAGAGCTGTCCTCTCAATATCTTAATTACATAGCAATGTAACACTCCCGGAAGACAACCAGGTCACTGGTCATGTTGGGTTTCAATGGTGAAGTTATACCGATCAGAATTTACTCATTGTAGCGACAAGAGAAGTCTCAGCTACAGCTAAGCCTACAGAGCTCTATTGCTTCAAAATAAACAAAAATTCCTTACAATTACAAAACCATCAGACTTGCGATCACCACGAATTCATCACAAAAATGCACCTATTAAGCAATGACACTTATTTGCTTAAGAAGCTCTGAGGTGAGAACCTGCCAGTTCCCAGGGTGTGTCGCAACGCTCCGACCAGCAGCCGAGGAATGTGTCGGTCAGCACGACACAGCTAGAGGGGGAGAGGGGGCAGTAATGCACGTAATCATTACAATTATATGCGCCCGCGCCGAACTTTGTCGGGCGAAGTTAGCGCTGGGCTATTGAATTTTTGGTTAAGGGGGAGATAGATGTTGGAAGTAAGAACAGCCTTGATGGAAAAGCTTCCTTGGGAAATAAAACTTAATTGTGTTTGTTGTGTTAATTCAGAAATATATACTGTAGATATACTGCTAATCAAGTACTTGCGTAAATATGTTACATTATTAATATTACGTTTACTTATTAATCTCAAGTGTTACTTGAAACTTTTTTCGAAATCACGACTACCAAAGTTTATAATGTGTTTTCAAAATTTTAAAACTATTCGTCATACTTTTAAATCCTAGAGTAATTCATTGTCAACTTGGCAGATTGGTCATACTGACGAAGCAGCAAATGTAGAAAATTGTTTGTACAGAAAATAAAATCGGCTAGTATTACTTAAATATTCAGAACTAGCTGATGCCCGTGGCTTCACCCGCGTGGATGTCGGTCAAATTATATGCTAAAACCTTTCTCGATGTTTCGTGCATGAAATCGGTGCATTCTATATAAATCATACTATTGTTACACAAAATCTGATAAATTTTGATGCCCTTCGTAAAATTAGTAAGTATCCAGCATGGCCTTAACACATCAAGTGTGAGTTCCCACAGGTGATCAAACGCGCCGCTAACGTGACCACGATGTTCTGTGGTATTATTACTTAGGTGCTATACTCTTGAAATAAATCAGGCGCCATATTGTTCAATATAAATTAGATTACTTATAGACTATGCTTTTCTATTGTATTGATCGAATGTGGGTGGGAGGATCGATATATTTTGAAAAAATCGTGGGTGAAAATGATGATTCTCATAAAAGCGCTTTGTTATAATTTGTGCACAGAAAGCAATGAAAGGATAGATGAATTTTGTGAACTACTAAAAACGGGTGACTTTTATTAAGGTGACGGCTGACGCAATAATAAATTCGTTGTTTTATTATAAGGAAGTCATGCCAGCATCATCATCATCACTGCTGGACATAGGTCTCCCCTAAGTGTCGCCACATTGAACAGTCCCGTGCGTCCAGGGGATCCCCGCAACCTTCACCATGTCTTCGGTCCACCTGGTGGAAGGCCAACCAACGTAACGGCGTTTCGATTAACATAAGCATAATCAGCCTCTAATGTTCCTGCTGCTGGAGCTAAAACCCACCATGCGGACCCAGTGCCTTAGTTTGATTGGCCTGTTGGTCTAGTGGTTAGTGACCCTAACTGCTATGCCGGAGGTCGTGGGTTCGATTCCCACCCAGGACAAATGTTTGTGTGATGAGCACGATCATTTGTTCTGTGTCTGGGTGTAATTTATCTATAATATGTATGTATTTAGAAATATATAAGTATGTTTATCAGTTGTCTAATACCCATAACACAAGCTCTGCTTAGCTTGGGACTAGATGGCGTTGTGTGATAGTTGTGGAATATTATTATTATTATAGTGCGGGTTGGCAAATGTCACCTGAGGAATAATATAAATAACTAGCGGACGTCACGCGGTTTCACCTGCTTAGTTCCCGTTCCCGTGGGAATACAGAGATAAAAAGTAGCTTATGTCACCCGAGGATAGTGTAGCTTCCCAACGGTGAAAGAATTTGTCAAATCGGTCCAGTAGTTTCGGAGCCTATTCGTTACAAACAAACAAATCTTTCCACTTTATAATATTAGTGTAGATTGACCTGTGACTACATTTCCGATCACCGATTCAATATTTCTATAAACATAACCCTTTCCTAAAAAGCCTTTAAAATAGAGCCAAGACAAAGTTAAGTAATTCGCATTCAAACCAAATCGAATTGCCTAACGAGCTAGTTTACATTCAAGCTAGCTTAATACTTAATCAGTTTTGGCATAAGTAGAGCTGTGAATGTACAAGTTGCCTTTAAAAGGTGAGTGTATGTTTATAGGCGCATTACCATTTTTGTTTCATTGACATTTTATGTTCCAGTTATGTGCAATAGTATTGATAATAATGTTTAGGTTATTCACTCATTTATGTTTTAAGCCCGCTGGTTGTCATAAACATGTCCAAAACCCGAAATACTTAAGAATAATTCTAACAAAGAAATGTACGTTTTCTATATTTGTTTGCCTCCTTTCGCTTTACTACATGAATCAGCCTCGTAACATTTTCTCACAATTTCTTTAGAAATGACACTAAGAGAATCAAAATTCTTTGCCGTAATACAAATGTCTGCCTTACCATAGTTTCCAGTTTCTAATAAGCTGTTACATCGTTTATTCAAGCTTACAAAATGATAAAGAATAACCCCCACAATCAACATAATATTTAGTCATGAGTGTAATGGCAGCTTCAAAACAACCGCGCGTGCGATTTATCTCCAATTAAACAAAACTTGTCGGTAAACGATTATGAAAGATCTCGGTCAGCTGAATGAATGAAGTTAAGTAGTGATACCTTCATCATTCATATGGCTCTGGGTCACCTTGGCCAAATTACAGCCCATACAGTCCGATATGCTCGCATACCACGAAAATAAACGGGTAATGGCAACATTCTCCTTGTAATGGATGGCATTTGGCCAGTTTAATGACGTTTGATGGTGTTTCAAGCGTTTGGAGTGGAATTGAATGAGATCTAGCGCAATTTTGTGTGTTTATGTGTGTGAATTGAAGGGCTAACTGTTGTTTTGCATTTTGTTGAACTTTATTCAAGTAAGTGCCCAAAACATGCCCTCCAAACCTTCTTTAATTTGGACCTAAAATATCAATGATAATACGTAAAAACCAATTCAAAATTGATCTAGGAAATCAGCAATTTGGTTAAAGGTCATTTAAACACAAATATGTTTGTGCCAATCAATAAAATAGCAAACAAACTAAAATAAATGTTTTTGGCTTTTTGATTGGATTTTTGGTACAAACAAACCATGAACATCCTAGTAATGACTCTGATATAATGATAATGAGTAGATTTCGATAGTTTTTCTCAAAGTAGTCGGATAGGAAAATTACCGAACATATTAATAATTTATAGTTAAAAACATATATTTATTTTTGACGCGCAAAACATGTTTGTAAACCAAATTCACAGAAATAAACATAATTTATGATTCAACCAAAAACGAAATCGAAACCTACAGGTACTTTAGTGTTAATTCGAATTCCTATGCAAATGATATAATGTTCTATACAGGCGTCCGAGCTTTCGTCAAAGACCGGTTCAGTTGATACAACTGTTGTTATCTGTTGTTGCAAAACAACAGGTGCTGTGGTGAGATTAGAATGCGTCTGTTTACGTGTGTCTGTGTGGGTGTTTGTACGTGTGCGCAGATGTCGTCAAGATTAAATGTACATGTTATTGAGATGCGATTAAGATTAATTTGCACTTTGGTGTGGTGTAATATGTATTTTTTTAATAGCTACAATTTATATTTGTTTAGCTACCGACCTAGAGTTTAGGATAAAATATATAGTTAAGCTAGGTTAGTAAAGGTGCAGTAACTTTATCTATGTCACCCTCACCTAATCGACTTTAACTTTACTTTCACACTGGGAAGACATTGACTTTCTTCATGAAACGATGCATACAATTCTCAGCCACAACGAGATGTCACTGTTAACGGATCAGAACCTTACCTACCTAAACGTATTAATTACATATTGATATCATTGTTCTTAAAATCTACTCGATCTACGCACTTTTTCCCTAAGTTGAATAAGATTTGCATACAATTTTACTGTAAGATCTAAGAATTTCCCAAAACCGTGATAGATGACTGATTTGACAAGACTGACTGTTCTTCTCACTCTCGTATTGTTAGCCTCTTAGCTTGTTCACAGGTCCAACATACCTATTAATGTCATGTTACAAACACATTACACAATTATTATGACCCATCGACATTTTCCTCATTCGCGTGTGCCTTTTCTTCCGTGACACAGAAAGTTTAAAACTTCGTTAAAGCTAAATAAGCTTACATCACTGTCGGAAAACATAAAAAGCGATACTCAGTACCATAAGAGGCGTAAATTGTTTTTGCCTGAAGTTACATCGTCTGTACGTAATATGTCATGGCGATAAGGTACATGTTTCACCGCTCGCTGTCGAGAAAGGAATACTGGCGATTTACTCACACATGGACCGTAGCCATCATCATCTGCTTTGATGATTTACATCAACTATGTAGAGGTCAGCTTCCAGTCTAACCACATGCAGCTAAATACCAGTAATTCTCAAGGAGTGACTGCCTATCTGACATATTATATGATACCAATTTTTTTTTTGGCGGGTGGAAAATCATCGAATAACCCCTCCCGCTCTTGGGCAGAGCGAAAGGGAGTGTCAGACTTCTACTGACTAAAAATCACCCATGTTCCTTCTTAGCCCTCTATGTCGAGGCCGCGATAACTAGTGTACAACCCGCGGCCCCAACGGGGGACCCTTTGGTTATAATTGAGTTGCTTTCCGAGGAACTGAGGAAACTCGGTATCGAACACAATACATGTAGTATTGTGTTCGATTCCAAGCTCGTGCCAGATGATAATGGGTTCTTGATTCAGGTTTTTTTCAGTAGCTGACAAGCATTCTGAATTTGTGCCTGGCTGATGCCAATAGGCTCGCTTGCAAACATTACGGTCGCTATACGTGTGTGCTATTCGCCTGTGCATGACTCACAGGGGACTACAAGCGCCACGTTATGTTACGTTATGTGGAGAACCGTCAGAAGATTGTAGGGCTCGTGTAAGTAAAAGAGATTCATAAATTAATAATCACTGACTGTTACACACAGCCAGTGAGGTACTCTGATAAAGTAACAACTTGTTTATAGTTGGTAGCTCTTCTCGCTAATCGCTGGTTGTGTGACCGGTGCCTACATCCGCTCTCCCTGGACCTGTCAACACACGGTCAACACCGTGTCAGCGTGACGCATTCGTACCAGAATCCGTGACGACGTATTTACGTCATTTTGTAGGTTAGGGTTGGTTTGCTAATGTTGTGTGACATCAGGAAAGGTCAATTAATTCAGTTTTCATCTACTTTATTTATTTAAGCAGGTACTTGCTACACTTACAGTTTGCACCAACGCGTGCAGCAAGTCAACATCCCACACACTAACTTAAAAATCGCACGATCGCATCATTACTTACGTTATTGCTTTCCTTAGCTATTAATTAACTTGCCCGATTGGCTTGATTTGTCTGAAAACATTTTTAGAGTAACACTACACTTACACTAGTTTAACAATAACTCTTATTTTGTAGTGGGTATATTTTTTAATACACTCGTTTGTCATTCACTAGGCGATGCCTGCGGCTTTGCCCACGTTAATGTCGCAATTGGACAAATTATATAATAAAACCTTCCTCAAGAACCACTCTATCCATTGGTGAAAACAACATCAAAATCGGTGATGTAGTTTTTGAGTTGATCGCGAATAGACAGACAGACAGATGTGGCGGAGGTTTGTTTTATAATACTCATATGTAGTGATAGTGATTATCGTATGCAACGCTTGTGTTGGAAAACCGTAAAGCATTCTGAATTTCAAAACATATCAGTTTTTATACACAAAAATGATCAAAAAATACACATTGTTTTAAAATGCATGAAATACGGATATCTATAGCAAGTTATCAATAAATATAAATCTCCAGCTATAACCGTGCCTAAAATCACCACTCATTACTAAACCGGACAGCGGAAACTTTCGGTCGGACAGCCCTACCTTGGCGAAAGCTATCACATAACATTGCGCCGCTGACACACCTTGCGGGATGGGCAGCATTCGGAAATAAGCTTACGTGAATCAAGCGAGAGTATCGAAGTAGCTTTATTATAATTTCAAGCTTTTATGGCGTTCCGGAAGCTTTTTCAATGATCTATCATTTATGTTTTGTTAGCACATATCTTTGTGGTCTATAAATGGTATAATTATTTATTTTAGACATTGGATTAAAAGTTAATGGCTGCGAGATATCATAAGCTCCAGCCCTTTCAGGGTCCACAAATGTGATATTATTTACAGGAAGTAAGTGATATCATAGCAAGGAAAGCGTTTTCGGATTGACCTTAAATCAAAAGGGAAGTTGAAACCCGCTACTGAAATAAAGAACTTTTTTTTTGGCAATTGCATACAATGTGGCAATTGCATACAATTGCCACAATTTAACCTTTAATCACTTAACAATTGTGTAATGTGTGAAATGAAGAACCTTCACTACTTCAAAAAAAGAAACAATCAAAACTTTAATTTATGATCAACAACTTATCTTTAATTGCAATGAACAGTATTAACAGCTTGCCGAATAAAATGCCAATCAATACGGCACAAGTGTCTGACACTCGATTAATAATGAAAAGTTAAATATTGCATCAACAACTGATTTTGGATGACTAGTTATAAGTATCACTTAATCATCCACATAGCGTTATAAAGTGTGTCAAGCATGATCGTGTGGTTTAGCCTGTGAACTTTATACTATTATTTATTAATCATTTATTAAACTAAACAGCTGTGTCATAAATTGTTGTATAATTTTGACGATGAATCGTCAGTCGCTATAGGTAGTCAGTGACCTGAAATTCTAACAACCAGTCTTACCAAGGGGAATTGTATTACTCAGTACTAGCGGCGTTGTGGAGGTGCATTCGGTTAGAAATTAAATGGCAAAAAACATGAATACTATTGTACTATTTTGAGGTTGTTAGGTAGTTGGACCGAAATTGTATTCTAGTAAACTCGAACAACCAACGGGCAGTTAGAAGATGAGGAAAGCAGGAGGTTCTTTGTTAGTGTGTATGAATTTTTTACTGTCTCGTGATCCTAACCATTCATTTTATAATGTCACTTAGTCCACGGTTTCTGATCAAAAGCTCTTTTCTTTCAATTATTTGCTTCTGTGTCGGCAGAATCAATATATTGTATAAAAGCAATAAATTAAATACGTTTACGCAACATATAGTTTCGGACGCGCCTCAGACAATCAGACATGTACGGACATGGGCAGCACTTTGCGGACGCGCCCACTAGCAGCCTCTTACGTCAGTGATGAGTTGACGAGAATAAGTATTATACAATGCAAGAATTCCTGGGCCATGTTTGGAGAAATTGAGTCTGAGTTATTGAGTAAGAGTGTTTGCGTGTCGCTATCATGAAATACCACTTAAAGTCACTACTAATTACTGAGTGAAATTGTTTGCAAATCGATCAATTACTATTTTTCGTTGTTACGTATTAGTTACCGCATCAATACTCTTTATTTACTTTCTCAAATGAGTTCTAGTTAATTTAATTATTTAACGTTTTTAAATTATTCTAGAGAGTCTCTAAATTGTTAAATTGAATGTATTTTTCTCTCTTCATCATAAACAGTACAGAGTCATATTTTCACATCAATTCGGCTGATCCTAGAACCCAATAATACGGTAACTTTCTTATTAATTATCATTATATGTAAGTACACCACGTAGGCCGACCGAATACCACAGTTCAATTCCCAATTTCAATGAAACTTTCGGGAAATCAATCGATTTTCGAAAAGAAATCTAAATCTCAAAAATGAAGGTCTTCAATAAACGTCCAGCGAGACACGTGCGACATTCAAATCCCCATCAACGGTTTCTCTGAACGTTCATCATCACACTTACACATAATTTACACGACCCACTTAAATCCGATCCCATTTATTTTTTCCCCTACATTTCACCAGGTCCCAGCCACACAACATAATCTGCAAACAATCAGAGTCGTGTGGGAAATCGGTCGGCAAATACTGCATACTGCATACCTCGGGATCATCACCGCTTTGCTCACAAATTATCCCCGGAATGACACGATAATACCTCAGGGTCCACTTTTTAGAGCGGTATTAAGTTGTCGCCTCATAAAAAGTGCTTGTAATTATTTTTTCCCCACATCTCAGACAATAATACAGTAAATCTGGCCTCATTTAACTATCATTAGTTGGCTTGCTCTATTTTCTTGTGATAATTACCCTTTTACATGTCTGCGCAGTGATTTTTAGGATTTTTGCTCGTATTTTAAGATGTAATTAAGTGAATTTGTTTGTTTACAAGACTTACAAGATAAGTGCAGTGATATTTATTTAAATTAAGATGTTGGTTGATTTTATTCTCCTGAATTGCTTGTTTTGAATTCATTTAAAAAGGATTTGCTTCCTTAATCATTGTTAATGGATTATCAAAATTTATGAAACGATTAAAACACAGGTTATTGCTGGTTCGTTTGCTTGGTTTTATTTGCATCACTCAGAATCTAGTCTGATCTACAATTAATTGTTTAATGTTTTAATCAAACGCGGCCTGTTTGTAGACGTCAATATCAATTATGTACCATTACGAGTCTAAGAGGGCAATTAGTATAATATAGCGATATAAAACGATTGACGTAATCTGACACCTTGTACCATCTAGGTACGCTAGGCAATTAGGAAGGCACCTAGTATAAATTCCATACTCTTCTTAGGTACAAGTTGTTTTAAGTCAAAAGCTAGGGTAGTTAAGAAAAAATAAAATTAATTAGTCCGTCAGATGGATGTTAAAAAAATATTGGACACGTATGTTTTCTTTTTTCCGTAAACAAACAATGAAGACGATACAGTGCTTTGAAAACTCGTGTCATATTCTAAGACATTTTTTACCGGTGAGTGACGTCACAAACCCCCACACAAATCTTTGACGCGTTTTATCTTCGCAAATTTTTATTGATTTAATAAAACTAAAAATACGTATCTAATATTTTTCGATAATCTAACAGACGGACTAAAATCACACTTTTTTAAGTCAGTAAACATCCTTATTGATGTTTTATGATAGAATGGAATGTCATCTAGAATTTTGTTTGTATGCATATGTATGTAAGTAACTATATTTGGATTGGTAGCTCTGTGATAAGGCGTGTTTTAGATTACTATAATATAGTTTAACTTCTGTTAAATATGTGTGTGTGTGCCTACGCACCGTTAAGTATACGACGAATAAACGTCAGTGTGTTACTAGCAAGCAATGATTTCACTCGTCTGTCCTCGTACTTAACAACTTCTTAGACCTTTAACTACTTTGAAAGATAGTAAGTACCTACACCATGAACAAAAAATAACTAACTTTGAATAAACATAACTTCACTTGGTGGGTTTCCAATCAACATTATCAATGTTCGGAAACTAATCTATATTCTGAGCTTTTACTGAGAAAACCCAAGACATGCACGATCAAAAATAATTGAGAAAAAGCAATGGAAAAACAAACACAAAGATTTAACTGCTCGTGTTCTCTCGTACATTGAATACCTCGAGTATTTCTATATTCTATAAACCCAGTAATTACACAACAAAATATACTACACACCCATTACTAAACACTACACAACCAGTCAGCGATATCCCACGCCATATCTCACCGAATCTCACGATTAGATCGGCACCTGCGCGCGCGCCGCACTTTACGCAGCAGGCTGCACACGTAGCGACCTTTGCCTCACAATACAGCTCACACAGTTGGGAAATTAATTGAGGCTTTGTCTGAAGGAGTCTTAAAACATGGCCAATTTTGGTTTTCAAGGTCAGTAATTGTTTGGAAAGAAGACAGGTGTCATGGTTTAGATTAGAAGTATGTTAGGAGTAGATCCAACGTTTTAACAGAAACAGCAGAACCTAAGTTTTTCAGAACTTAACGAAAAGTTCTTCCAATTCATTAAGGTTCTCGTAAAATACTTTTTAACAAAAAATAAAATCGACTTCAAAAACAAATACACATTTTTGTGTTTTATATTTTGTTGAAGTCGGTTTAATTTTTTGTTAAAAAGTTTTTATTTTTTACTTTTTCACAGGTGCTTACCCGTTCACAGCGTACCGGCGTGATGTTATGAAGATTCTTAATGAAAAAACTAAATCAAATTTTGTCCGACCCAGGAATAGAACACAAGACCTCAAGCTCAGCAGTCACGCTTACTGCCAATAGACAAGCTCAGCAGTCACGCTTACTGCCAATAGACAAGCTCAGCAGTCACGCTTACTGCCAATAGACAAACGAGGCAGTCACGCTTACTGCCAATAGACAAGCTCAGCAGTCACGCTTACTGCCAATAGACAAACGAGGCAGTCACGCTTACTGCCAATAGACAAGCTCAGCAGTCACGCTTACTGCCAATAGACAAGCTCAGCAGTCACGCTTACTGCCAATAGACAAGCTCAGCAGTCACGCTTACTGCCAATAGACAAGCTCAGCAGTCACGCTTACTGCCAATATACAAGCTCAGCAGTCACGCTTACTGCCAATAGACAAACGAGGCAGTCACGCTTACTGCCAATAGACAAACTAGGCAGTCACGCTTACTGCCAATAGACAAGCTCAGCAGTCACGCTTACTGCCAATAGACAAGCTCAGCAGTCACGCTTACTGCCAATAGACAAGCTCAGCAGTCACGCTTACTGCCAATAGACAAGCTCAGCAGTCACGCTTACTGCCAATAGACAAGCTCAGCAGTCACGCTTACTGCCAATAGACAAGCTCAGCAGTCACGCTTACTGCCAATAGACAAACGAGGCAGTCTTTGGTGCATCTTAAAGTTGGCAAGCAGTTTTTCTTTTTGGAATACTAGATGGACACTTAAGTCAGTATTATACTCATAGCTAGGTGTATTGCCTACGTTAAAGTAATACAAACCGGTTTCTTGATTTATAGCCCAGGACAGCTTTAGCATTGCGCTGATTAACACCCGGGACATTTTTAAAGATATTGCATGAATATGTTGCTCTATTTATTCATTGCTTATAGTTGTGCTAACTAGTTTCCTGCAGTTTATTTATTGTAAGGAATGTAACAGCCGTTTAGCATGTAGCTACAGTACAACATAAGTTAGACGACACTTAAATTAAGATAGGCTTTAAAGCCTGTCAAAATGTATGGCTAAGTTATGTTGGTTCTCATGATATAAATTAATCAAAAACACTGCCAAGTCATAGGTCTTGAGTTCAAACCCAAGATTCATTCACACATTAGGAATCCTTTTATTTATTTATTTTTCGATTTGGTGTTTTGGCGAAATAAGCTGACCTAGGTAAAATTCCCATAACATCATCATCAGCCCATAATGTTCCCACTACAGGGACTCAGGCCTCCTCTGTAGAAGAGGGATGGGCTATAATCCACCACGCGGGCCCAGTGCGGATTGGTAGATGTCACATGTCTTCGAATTTTTTGGTTCTAAAACATGCCCGTTTCCTCACGATGTTTTCCTTCACCGTTTTGAGAGCAGCGGTGATGAAATAAATAACACAAAGTAAAGCGCCTGCCTGGGTTCAAACCCAGGCATAAGCCGGGGCCGATACCACTGGGCCACCGCTGCTCCTCATAACATAGTAAATATTTATTATATTTGTAGCGTAAATGCTTATTGTATGTAAGCTTCTGATAAGACCTTGGGAGTTTTACGATGTTCTTGTTGATTTTGTCTGGTCGAGGTTACAATAAATCACTTGTAGATTTACTTGTGTAAATTCAATACCAAACACATAGTGCTTGCTAATGTTGAAATGTCTTCCGAACCCTGGCTCATTTGGGAAATGAAATTCAGAGAAAAAGAAGCAACACATACTTTATTTGGGTCTACGTACGAAATCTAGTATACAATATTCAGATTTTTTAGAGTGTCCTCCTTAATTTTCTATTTTTACCCGACTGCGGCTAAGCCTAAAAGGAGGGTTATGTGTTTTTACCCGACTGCGGTGAAGCCCAAAAGGAGGGTTGTTGTGTTGTGCGTGTATGTATGTATGACGTATGTATGTATGTCCGTTTCTTTGTTCCCTCATAACTCCTAAACGGATGAAGGGATATGAATAAAATACACGTCATTAGATTTGTCTTTCGACTGGCCTGTTGGTCTAGTGGTTAGTGACCCTAACTGCTATGCCGGAGGTCGTGGGTTCGATTCCCACCCAGGACAAATGTTTGTGTGATGAGCACGATCATTTGTTCTGTGCCTGGGTGTAATTTATCTATAATATGTATGTATTTAGAAATATATAAGTATGTTTATCAGTTGTCTAGTACCCCTAACACAAGCTCTGCTTAGCTTGGGACTAGATGGCGTTGTGTGATAGTTGTGGAATATTATTATTATTATTATTATGTCTTGATGGCGCGAGTGTCACTGGCTACATTAAAATTAAAAAAGAAAAGAACTTTGCGGATTTTGGAGCCATATAGCGTATTTCAAAAAAAAAAAACCATTACCATAGAGTAGGCCATCAAAATGAAGGGTTTTAAAAGCAATTCAAAGTCACAAATCATTTAACAAACACAAAAGTTAAATCATCTGCGAAGATTTTTACGCGACCAACGAAAGAATAGACACAAAAGAACTAAAAAGTTGGAAATAAAAAAAGTAGTTTAAAAACTAAAAAACCCGACTGAAAAAAACTGAAAAGTAAAAAACAAGCACATTTTAAATTAAACAAAACCTGGAAGCAGGCGAGGTTCATTTGAATATTAAATTATGAAATGAAAATAGAATGGACCCCGCCTTTAGTTTAACTTTTAATTTTTTTTTAAAACTACTTTTTTTTTATATTACCTATGTTAAGAAAATGGATATTGGAGGTAGTTCGTCAGTATTTCTCAAGAAATATAAACATCAAAATCAAAGCATTTATTTCAAGTAGGCCAATTACAGGCACTTTTGAATAGTCAAAACAAATAAAAAATAAGAAATCTACAGTCCCAGTCACAAGCAATAATAACTCTAAACGTACTGTAGTTGCCTATTTCTTTGCGTAGATCTCTATGGAGAAGAACGGGCAAGAAACTCCATGGACATCATTTTAAGTCCACCATTCAAATCAGGTACAGCATTTGAATACAAGCCTACCTCTTATTACACCGTTATTGAACATCAGGTAGCCTCACCGGAAGTTGCGTCAGCTCATCATTGTGTATCTTTACACACAGTAGGTTTAACTTTTAACTGTTTTGTATACAATGTTATCGTTAACTGAAGTTGCGCTTTAAGTGAATGAAACCATTGATGGTTATTGTTTTTTGTCTTTTATGTAAATGCAAGCGATTTAATCTTAAATGTGCATTTGCACACTGTTTTAAGACTTAAGTAAAATTAATTAATAAGTCTTTATTTAGAAACTAGCTGTTGCCAGCGGTTTCACCCGCTACAACTCAAAAATTATCCCACCGGAAGATAAAATCTATTTAAAAGATAATATGTGTTAATCCAGGTTATAACATATCTGCGTACCAAATTTTATCCAAATCCGTTCAGAAGTTTTTGCGTGAAGAAGAAACAAACGTACATACTCGCACACTCACACACTCACAAACTTTCGCCTTTATAATATTAGTGTGATACTAGGTTACGTATTACAAAATGATCTTCCTAGCCTTTCTCCAACGATGTCTGGGTCGCCTTCCAGTCCCTCATCAATACCAGTATTCTACATGGAGCGACAGCCTATCTGACCTCAACCCAGTTAGACTGGGTTTTACGAAATCCCTTGGTCAGACTTCATGTTTGACGTTCGTCCCGTATTACAAAAATGTCATTCAAAACTTAAGCATTACCTAAGTCTAGTTTCAACCAATGAAATGAGCTTGAATCTAGTTTCAAATAATTTTTGTGTGTCTGTTAAGAATGATTCGTATTAATTTGGGGATGTAGCTACATTACAATTTTGTACAAAATTTCAAAAGTTTTGTACTTACTACTTTAGTTTTGAACTCCCCGACATAATCCTACAGCCGGGGTCGTGGCAGACCTCGTAGAGGCTGTCAGGACGAGCTAGATAAAACTTAGCACCAGCTGCCACTTGCCATACACAAGCCCGGGATTGAAAGAACTTAGAGTCATGGAGTGAGGCTAATGCACGGCAATGGAATGATCACAGGGGATGATATACAGGCTAATAGTACCTTCAAAATCTTGTAGCTATACTTAAAATGTTAGTAAAGGGCCTAATGTTACGCAACAAAACGTGCACAGTACAGCATTTTTACGGTTTTTACGATGTACTTCCCATTGCTTGCATATCAAGTGTAATTGCTCACCATTTAACCTTCACAGTTCAAACCTCTGTTAGAACAATTATATTTCAAAGTTAGACATTACAAAAACTATTGAACTCCGCAATAAACCCCAAGGTGTCTATTATTGAATTCGGTTCGGTTTTATTTGATTTCGAAATTAGTGTATTTTATGACAGCCTCAGCCCCACAGGTCTAGTGATCACAAGCGCGGATGCTGAACTTGAAGTTTTGGGTTTGTATCATGGTTTGGTCAAAGCGTTGTTGTTAAGGAATTTTTCAGTCGGGAGTCCAGATTATTGCTGTCCGTTTGATGGCAATACAAGCCTTTTTATCACATATTACTTAAGCATAATTGGTGAAATACGAGTGTGTTTTAGTTAAAACCTGCCTAGCCCTTTGTGGACTATTGTCGAAATGATACAACATCGAAATAAGATATGATCACGATTTTACGACAACAGATACTTGATTATAACTTCGAAAACACCCAAGTATAAGAAGTTAAAGTTCACTACCTCCCGTACTAAATCATCGTTGGTGTTGGCATTGCTCAAGCATAGAACCTGCTACCCACGGTCGTGGGCGCGGCTAGCTCGCCTTTCGGCCATGCATATTATTTACTACTAATTATTTATATGTATTAGGTAGCCGACGGGCTCAATTGTGGTTATTTGAATCAAGTGGTTTTCATTATAGCTGACATTTGGAGTAATAAGCTTGTTATTTTAGTGCAAAATCGTTGAACCGGTAAGGTAGGGAATTATTCAGACACCTAAAAAACCAGTATAAGCTGGTCTCTTATTCGATAGAAACTCGGTAGCATGCTAGGCCCACTCATAGTCCTAGCGTTACCACTGAAGTGCAGCGTACTGTACTAATCCTCATCTGCCTAGCCTATTAACTCACAGACACAAATACCCAGACCCGAAACAACTATCTGTAGGCCATACAAATATTTGTTCCGTGCGGGGATCGAACCCGCGACACGCAGCGCAGCAGTCCATTGCTTGAGCCATTGCGCCAACCGTGCCGTCGTGTTTGGTCACTGACTACCTGTAACTACTGCTAAAGATATCTATGGCTATATGGCAGCCGCGACCAATAGCTTAACGTGCTTTCCAAGGCACGGAGAAAACTCGGTATGTCAGGCGGTCACCCATCCACAGACTGACCTTGGCAAGCACAGCTTTGCCTACAGATCAACCCGAGTGGCAGTTCATATTAAGCCACGAGCTCCTCTATGGGTTAGAGATAATCGTGGTTCTACAAAGATTTTGTTTTGAATCATCATGAGTCGGCCACGGTACATCCAAGAAGGGTCATTCGGTCATTTCTCTAAAACAAATTATGAGAAATGACTGCCTACCTCATTAGGCTACCAGCGATAGCTACCAGTTTGGGCAGTCCAATTGGGGATTTTCATCAGAAATTTTTCAGCAGCCTTGTACAGTCGAACAAGCTGATAAAAATACAGGCATAAATCTTTATAATTCTAGTACACTGGAAATATTGATTGCAATTTTGTTTTTTAAAGCGTTTCGTGTTAGGCAACTACTGTCAAACGATTCAGCGTTTGACAACAGTCTCTAAATGTATCTGTATAATCTTAAAAGTAAATGCGAGTAAGTTGGCTGTATACTTATTAGCTTGTTCGACTGTACTTAGTCTGAATTTGTGCCCGGTTGATGGTAATAGGGTCGCCCTTTTACATGGGGCTTAAACATAACTGGTAAAATATGGGTGCATTATTAGGTACATCTCTGCCTAACCCTCCGAGGATTACATGCGTGATGCTATGATGATAAATTAACATCCACTTTTACTGAAAATTTTAATAACTGAGTTTTTAAGCTGTATAGAGATTTTGCCAAGTCAGTTTTTTTTTTTTTGATGGTGGGAAATTATCAAATGACTTCTCCCGCTCTGGGTAGAGTGGTAGGGAGTGTCAGACTTCTACGGACTGAAAACCACCCACGTTCCTTCGTAGCCATTGGTGTCAATGCCGCGGCATCTCTTTTGAACAAAACGCGAATTCAGGAAACCTCATCCTGAAAACATCAACATCATTCAAATGTTCTTAAGTGAAGTCAATAAGCTTAGGATACCTGATACTTATCACAGAACGCTTTCAACCCCGTTTGACCTTCACGCCTGTTCACTTAATAGGTAGGCAGGAGGCCAAGTTTATTGACTCCACCACGTGGTGGGTCGGAGGTTATGGCCGAGCATAATGCTAACTACGAGTATTAGTCACGAATTGAAGCTGCTTGTCTTTTAGATATCCATCTTTATTTAAACAAGACTCTCAATTCTGCAATGAAGGCAAGTATACAAAAGTACATCACACTACATCACGCTTATAAGCCCCGAAGGGTTAAGCAGAGGTGCATCTATTCATCATCATCATCATCATTTCAGCCGAAAGACGTCCACTGCTGGACATAGGCCTCCCCTAAGTGTCGCCACATTGACCGGTCCCGTGCGTCTCGCATCCAGCGGATCCCCGCAACCTTTACCAGGTCATCGGTCCACCTAGTGGGACCAACACAAGTGCATCTATTATTCCATTCTATTCTATTATTGCTCCCACATTATGGCCAGTTATGTTTAAGTCTCATGTTAAAGGGGTCGAGCGTATTGCCATCAAATGGGCACAAAACCACGGCTGATACTGAGAAATTCCTGATGGAAAAACCAATTAAAAAGTAAAAAGTTTATAACGCACAGCCTCGTTGACAAAGATTGCGTTAAGCATCCAGTATCCAGTTTCATCTTCCCTGGTAAAAACGACAAGATGTTATAACACCCGAATCCGTAAACACAATAAATACTTCAGACATGGCTATCCGTTTTATCTTTGGAGTTGGCTCATTCTCTTCCTAGTACTGTTCAAGATAAAAAAAAATCTCACATTTATCAGCCTGTGAAGTACTCCAAAGTTAGCTAACACAGGATTCATACTGAGATCTGTCTCACTCCTCAACTATCGATCGATCACCATTCCATCAAGCCCCAACCTCAACCATTAACATCTACCACCCGACAGTCACAACACTAGAGAGGTGGGCGTGGCTGCGCAGTCGCAAGGCCGTCCGACTCACGCGCACTTGTCCGCGGTTCCCACATCACGCCGGTACTGGCTCGCCCACTGACCTATTACTGACCCCGCTTGGACACAGCCTTATCGCTGCCGCAGTACACTTGTTAGAATTAGATAAATAAAAAATATAAAATAAATATCCTTGGACATTTCACACAACGCCATCTAGTCCCAAGCTAAGCAACCTAATGCTTGTGTTATGGTAACAAGATGGCTGATAAACTACTTATATACATTTTTTTTTGTAAATACATACATATTATAGATAGAAAAACACCCAGACTCGGAACAAATACTTGTAGGTCGTACAAATATTTGTTCCGTGCGGGAATCGAACCCGCGACATGCTGCGCAGCAGTCAATCGCTCAACCACTGCGCCAACCGTGTCGTCACTAGATGATGGCGGGCTGTGTATGATTAGATGATGATGAGTCCCACTAGGGAAGGTTGTATTGCTCAGAATCAGCTAATAAATAATTATATGTAAAGCGATTATATGAATTCTAAGCATGCTTCAGGTAACCTGTTACTAGTGCGTGGCAAGTGGTTGCATAAGTTCTCAGTGCAGTGGTGCAAAATAATAACAGTTTAGTTAAAAACCCCATGCAGCACCCACGGATCTTTTACACAAAGTTCGAGTTGATTTACCGATTCTCTTTACACTGTGGTAAGGTTGGACAGTGCCTTATCATCGAGTAAGTTTGAACATAATTGGGCGATATTAATGGCTGAAAGGTTGATCGATTTGGTTATTTGCAAATGTTATGGTGTGTGGGATTGTAGAGAGAGAGTAATGTGGGAACGAAAGTTGCGATTATAGTTTGTTTCGGTTTTATTAGTTTTAAAATAGGTTTATTGGTTTTCTCAGACATTTGGATAATGTTATATTTCCAGTTCTGCATAATGGAAATGATAATGACCTTAAAGATTGAGCTTGAAATGAGCAACGCAATGAGTTACGTTTACCATGGTTTAGTATATTGACACACCTACAATGATTTTCTTTTGCTTTAGCATTTTAAAAACATTTATAAACAATCAAATGAAAATTCTAAGATGGAATAAAATAACTAATCAGATAAAACAAGATATTTTAAATATAAAACAAGACTATAAGTTTTTGTACTGATAAAGTCACTAACACTATTATTAATAAGTACTGAAAACGGAATATAAAACATGGGTCATTAAAGAAAACATGGTAAATAACCCGTTTTCAGTCGTAATAATAGTTTTATACCTACTACTATTTAAACGAAAAGTGCTCGGCATTTTTTACTTCCTACGCTCTTAAACAGACCAACATGGAAACTGGCATGTAATCTAATAGATCACAGCTCTGCTGATTAGTGCACAATGCCTTCCTAGTACCCACTGTTAAACGCTGCTTAGCTAATGTCATGGCCACCTCGGTCAACTGAGTAAAACAAGCCTTACGACGTTATCCGAATTGGTAAATAAGAATTGACGATATTTAACCACCGTTAGTCAATGTGTGTTTAGCTGATAGTTTTAAACAGGCTTTATTAAAATTATTTTAACATTAATTATTTATATTCGTATAGATTTCTTAATTATAAGTTATCAGTGCTCAAGCTTCAAAGCTTGCATTTATTGAAAGAGGTATCGCTATCGTGGTACACACTGGTGAAAACTGATGAAGAAATCGGTCAAAACCTGAAAACAAAATACACCAGCAGTTTGAATGTAAATTAAAAAAAACACTGGTTATTTTTCTCGAAAAAATCTTGTTGTTCGAAATGTTTTTTTTTGTCGTCTATTCTATGTGTGGCCTGTTTTATCGATTTGTATTTTAATTTTAAATGAGGTTTCTGTACATGAAGTAATTTAAAAAGTCTGAACGTCCAAATGTATGACATTGACTTGTCAATATAACATCTTGCATTCTTTTAGCACCAACAAATGATTAATGTGTGTATTGTTTTGTTTCAGGTGGGTGGTCCGTCATCTAATAACAGTGAGTTATTACACGTAAATAAACTAATGACGTTTTTAATTAGAAAACATAATAGGCTCGTAATTGTTCTGTAAGTGTGGAGTAATCAGTCGTGGCATAATAACGTGCCCGTCAACAACTGTTATGTTTGTCAGTGCAGTTGTTTTTAAAAAGATAGCTGTAAAAGTATCAGGAACTTAAAACTATTAATAAGACGATATGTTTTCGAGTGAGAATTAAAGAAACGTATCCCAGGAGATCATTTTTAGGGAAAACTGAACTGAATATTATTCCCTCGGTATGAACAAAATAACTGAGTATGTATTCTTCTATTAAGTACGGAAACATGGTATCTTTATTTATTACATCAAAATAATTATTGATCCATGTTTTTAATTGGAATTATGGGTTTGTCTATTTTAAGGCCATGCTGCGATCACTAACTTGTTTTTAACGTGAAAGTTAACTCTTCATAATATTATCTGTTTACTTTTCTGTTCCGTTAAGTTCTTTTAAACAGCTAAAAAGCTTCACGTTTCGTGAAGCCCATATCATCATTGTCATGAAACTGCAATCCTTGAGACTAACCTATTTCAAAAACATAATATTTTCCAATAGACCTCGACAAAGAGAGAACACAAACTTTTCGTTAGCTTATTTCAATCCAGTACATTTTTCAGTTTCGTTATCGGTGATAGAATGTCACTGTTATTGAGGCTCTTTTTTTTTTTGGCGGGTGGAAAATCATCGAATAACCCCTCCCGCTCTTGAGCAGAGCGAAAGGGAGTGTCAGACTTCTACTGACTAAAAACCACCCATGTTCCTTCTTAGCCCTCTATGTCGAGGCCGCGATAACTAGTGAACAACCCGCGGCCCCGACGGGGTTATTGAGGCCCTCAGGTCGCATTCTACATAATTTAAATCTGTCCAGCCGTTTTGACATGACTGGACTTTCCAGCTTTCTCATGATAAGCTCCAAAATCGTCGCGTGTCCAAAGTTTTGATAATGACCAAGAATCCCCCAAAGGGTCGGTAGCTACGAGCTACAGGGACAAGCCCTGCCTTGTCGTCACGCGAGCTACATGGGACATTCCTGTGCGGTAGCCGTAGGCGCGGGCGCACGACATTACGCTAGGAAGAGTTTTTGATGGAGCCGCTGTTGTTCTGCGGCCTTTATAATTTAAGATAAGAAAAATAGATTAATATGTGTGAAGGTATTGCTGAAAAAAAACCTGTCTACTAGTTACTGCCGCCTTGGCTGCAGAAGTCAGTTAAACATTGGCAACAAATAAAGTTATTCTTTTTTTTTGGAAAGTAACCTTTTTTTTGGGGTGTTAAATCATCAATCCCCCCCCCCCAGAGTGGAAGGGAGTGTCAGACTTCCTCCTTAGCCCCTGTGCCGAGGCCGCGGTATCTCTTTTAAACAACCCGCAGACCCGACGGGACCCGCAGCCCCGACGGGTTGGAAACTAACCTCAACTATCTTTGACCACACTAGTTGCTCATAACAAATTACGAGTTTAAAGGGTGTAAAAGTACCCTTAACGCAAACGAAGGGCACTTGTTCTCCCCACCACTGCAATCATTTTTTTTGTTCTAGACTATACCTGGGAAACCCCTAGTTACGGAGATTTAAGAGTGCTACATTGAGTTTTACCGTAAATTGAAAGTTATAATCCCAAAAAAAATATCGTTTCCCAGCAGAAAAAATTGCGTAGGGGTACCAAGTTTGATGTACAGAATGCTTGGTTGACGTATGTGTGAAGGGTTAATTTACACCCTGTATACAGTTAAATAATGGACTGTTGGTTAACGAGAAAAAAAAGGAAAAACCGGTAATCTAGCCTGAGAAGTATAGATGAAATCTCAGAAAAGTTGCTTTCTTTAAAAATGAGTTGCTATAACCATCATGTCTTGTACTCATATCTCATGAATCTTACTAGCTTGGTAGTATACTTACCTACGTACAGATGGTAATTATACAATCCCGACGAATTTTCTTGTATGTATATTTTAGATTTGTAAAAACTGGATTTGCAATCACACTAAAGGCGTTGTAATGCGTTCCCATTCCAACGCTAAGATGTTTACTCATTAAAAAATCTTTTAGTCTCCACGATACTGTGCAAATATTTTATCTCACCAGATTCCTTAAGTATTTGTCGTGAGAACATGTCGAAATTATGTATGAGTATGAGTATGATGTAATACAATAACAAATATTATAACTCGTTTGACCTACAGAATGTGGACAAAACTAGCGACCTTATTATCCAAGTCTAGATAAATGAGCCAAGGCAAAACATAATAAGTAGTTTTATCATCATTTTCATCATAATTTTCTTCTTCTTTTCGTTTCGATTCTACTTCCATCTTATATGTTTTGGGCCCAGTAGCTAGCCACGTTTATTGCAGCGGCAGAGACGTTGCGCGCTGTTCAGGTCGTCAAGAGTGCATGTGTAAGGACATCTGGGACACTCCAGCAGGTGGGGCATTGTTTGATCCGGAGCCGCATAATTAGCACGCGCTGATCAAGACTCCTAGGACACCGGCCATCTCTGTGAGAGGGAGTGGACTATTATTCACCTCGCGAGCCCAGTACGGGTTATCAGATGTCGCGTGCCTTCAAAATAAGACGTTTCCCTTCATCGCACCGTTATAAGTTGCTCTACCGACACATTCACATTTACATTATTTCTTTGATCTACACACCCAAATATCCGGTTGTCATCTCTCAAACCTCCTGATTAGTTCTCGTCAGTCTATCAACCCATCAAGCCATCCTGACAGGCACACTCCGCGATCTAATTCGTTGTTAGATCATTTGTTACTGTTGCGTATGTTTGACATTATGATAATGAACCGTCATTAGTTGATGGCCAGCGTTGAGTGGGTGCGTGATAATCACTAGTTAGATTTGAATAATTAGTTAATTGTACCTCGTTATGTTTTTGTATCAGGTCAATTTGGTTGGTCATTTGTGAGAGGTGATTAGATGTGGGCCTTTTTTTGACGATGTAGAAGAATATTATATTTATTAACGTAATTGTACTTCTTAGCGTGTCAATGGCAGTCTTGTGTCGGCTCAGAACTGAGGTACTATAGCTAGGAGTTTCGGTAGTGACCATCAACTCCTGTAGTAAACAATCAACAGGACAAGCAGGACAATGTATTAAGTGCCCCATTGTTTGTAGCTAACGTAATGTATCATAGATGTTTATTTACACTACCGGTGTGTACAACGAGATTTCTCACAAAATGAACCCCTTCAGAAACCATTGTTTTCATCCTTCCGTAGTGTTAACCTGCGTGACACAGCAGTTCAGGTCGTGCGTCTCTCTGTGTCGATAAGCTTAAGATTTTGAATGAGCGAATAACTTTGAGGCTGACATTGCATGGCAGTATATCGTGTACTATATCGCACTTGTGTTAACAAATCATAGTTGTAGTAGCATAACAAACGTCACGACTGCTAATTAAAGCGTCAAGTCTTACCGGGGCTGCAGGTCACTAACGGCTAAGAAGGAACATCAGTAGTTTTTAGTCAGTAGAAGTCTAAAACTCCTTCCACTCTGTCCAGAGCGGGAGGAGTCATTTGATGATGTCTCACCCTCCAAAAAATAGCGTTAAGTCTTAAGCAAAAATGTCGTTCGCATTCATTGCAAGTTGGCAACATTTAAGATGGTATAAAAATGGCACAACAAACTCCCAAGAAGGTAAGCCAACTTACGTGAGTAAACAAGTACTCTAGTGCTGGGAAGAACAAAAACTAATACCAAATGTGCGTGTTTATTTCTGTTAATTCCGGAGAGAAGTCGAGGAAAGAAAGTACCCACAAACAGCTAATAACTTTGATGAATACGTTAACTTGACTACATTCACCGGAACTGCAGGGCTACTCTCACACATTCACTTTTCTAACAGGGAATCTTCTAAACAAGTATACGTCACTGAGATTAAGCATAACATAAATAGATGCCTAGACATAAGCATACTGTTAGATTTTTAACGTTTTTCCTACGCGCGAGAGTTGAATTCCAACAGCGCTACATGATTTACTGCCATACTTAGATATATTATGTAATGATTACTTAAGCCGTCACTTAGTAAAGATTTGACTTAAAAAACCATCACTAAAGTGACAAAAACTTTATTAAGTGATGGTTTAAGTAATCATTAAACGTCTCCGAATGCGGCAGTTACACCTACATTTAAGGCCCTCTTAGTGTTCGTAAAAGCGTGCATTAGGTATTCGGTTTGTATGTTCATCATCTGTCGAAGGATGAACATACTTTCTATTTTCTCTCATCCGTGATGGACGTGACGTGTCTTGGATGAAAATGGTTTTTCCTTCTGTAAGGGATGATTTTAATTCTGTAAGGGATAATTACGTTTCTTTTGTACTTTCCTTGGTAATTATACCTACTGTTTCTAGCGACATGAGGCATCATAACAGTATATCCTATCTAATAATTAGGTTCAGTACAAGGAAAGGAAACTGAATTAAGCAACCATGCACTGAGAAACCTAAACGGCTAGAAATATTTAATGTTTTCATTGATATTGTGCGATTAGAATGTCGAACGGAAATATAACTGTCGCAGTAGATATAGAGATAATTGAATGAAATCCATTCTAAAGCTCCACCTCCTGGATTAAGAAATACTTGCCTTTTAGAGCTCTATAATTAAGAACACAAGCCGAACCTTTCCGGCGAATCATAAATCCATTCATTAATTGACTCACTGAATGACAACTGGCTTAGTGCAACCTAAGACTCTGGGTCTAGAAGCATGGCACCCACCAGAAAGCTCTTTCCACAACGTAGGTTAGCACTATGGACGGATTTTTAAAGAGTTACCCCCAACTGGGTTAAAAAGTGATAAAAGTTTGTATGGAAGTTGCTATGGGAAATTCCATGCACTGCTTGTTTTATCATGACTAGGTTAATATAATATTATTATTAAAGTCATTGTTCTGGAAATAGGTTCTGGAGTAATGATTTTAAAAACAATTGACAAAAAAGCCACAATCATATAACTGCGTCCTCGTGCAATCCGCGAGAGACCACAAAGTACAAACAATACTTGAAGGCAAACGATTGTGTAAATCAATAAAACATAGTGTTTAACGACAAACATGACGAACACACAGACAAACAGACAGAACCTGTCGGTACTGTGTCACAAGGTCGCAGGGCCGGTATGGTAATCAGTTAGGAAACCTTCGGGTATTCTCGTCATTAAGTATTTTGGGAACGTTGCATGGTAAGACTGTCAAGTGGCATTTTTGCATCTTAGCAAGGTCGTTATGGGGATTCGGAATAACTTTTTATGCAGATTGCAGTCATCTTTGTCATATAAGGTTTGTGCTTATTTGCTACATACGATAAAACACTTAAAGAATATTAAAAAGTAAATATCCTTTGTGATTGACACACACATGTCTTGATTTTGTCAGTAAAGGCTTACGTGATTATTATAACCAACCATGAACTTTATAGTGGAGTTTCAAAGCAACACTGAAAAAAGTATTTTACAAAACTAGTTGAGTTAATTGACAAATAGCCAAACTTTGATAACTAACAAACGAATTTCATTTACGTATTGATCAACTGGTTTTGTTGCATTTTACAAAAATGTTTTAGTTATTTGAGTTGGCTGTAAGCTACTAATGTTTATGTTATTTAATGCAAAGTTCGGTTTCGGCACTTTGCATCATAATATGTTTTGCTATAATCAAACACACTTTGACTTTACAGTTGACCCAACTAAAACTATTTTTTTAACGAATATGTTGCTAATTACGAACTCTGCTATTAGTTTGTTTCCAGCTGTAAAGTATTGTTGAGATTTGTGTTTTATAGTTACAACAAATAAACGAGAAAATTGACTGAGACCAACTAATATTGATTATGTTGGTTTTAGAATATTTTTGGTCATCAATCACACAGCAATATAATAGGTGGTGATTAAAGTTATGCTGCGCATAACGAAATGTTTTGTTCCCGCTCGCTGACAGTTGTGTCAAATCAAACTTAACGGAACCTGTAGAAACCTGTTCGTCTCGTGTTGCAAGGCGAGCGAAAACGCCGGCGCGGCGCGTCGCGTGGTTTTGCGTTGTATTTTGTAAGTTCTGGTTGTTTTGCATGAATATATCAAGCAACATCAAGAAAATTTCAAAAATGGAGCTGCCGCCGGCAGACGAGGCGGCGGAGAAAACAATCTCGGACTATCTGCGGTCTTGGGGATTAGAATCTTACATTCCAAAATTTTTGGGTGAGTACTTTTATCTTCTATTTCTTGTGTTTCATTCAATAGATCACTATTATAAACAGGGCATTTCCCGTTAGTTATATGCACTTCACTGCTCTTCAACCGCCACTGCCGTTTTTTTGGGCCGCGTGGTGTCCGGCAAAGTAGAACAGCAGGCACCATACTACTACACATCAGGGTGTCGCACAAGGCGACTGATGTCAAGGTTTACCGCCTAATAGGTACTTTCGTAGGCCAGGAAACGGGCAGCAGCGTTTCTACCCCGTATCTATCAGCACTACGGTCTCCAACCCACCTGCCAAACATGGAGTTTATGACAATACCCTCCAGTATTGGAGAAGGCTTATGTTCAGCAATGGACTGTTACGAGCTGTTGTCTGACTTTTGACTCTTCAACCAACTGAGTGAACCATGAACCTTAAAGCCCTTTATGCAGGTCTTTCTCTTTCCTAGTGTATGATATTATTATCTGCATACCTACCGCATCCGCACCTACATAACCTAGGGCCTGTCCTCTCTCAACCAATTATGATTTTTTATTTTAGAAAAGTCCCTTGAGATCACTTAGTGCAGAGATAAAAAGACAATAATAAACTTATTGTTATAATAAGTATCTGCTTTTGTATCATGTACCAATTTTTATTAATATTTCAGACTGGAATGGAACTAGTGGGAAGAAGTAGTTGCATTAGTTCCATGTTGGAACTTCAACGAAACTAGTGGGAATGATCGAATTTTTTATATTATTTTAATGTGTCTAGCTAGGTTTCGCTTGTGTAGTGTGCTAGCTCATTGTTTGAATTTATGTGATAATTATTAATATGTAAGTTCCTACTAAAATTAATTGATTTGATACTTAATAAATAAATATAATTGTTATAAATAAAGTTATTTTTCTTATTCTATTTAGGGATCTCAAGTTTGTAGCCGAAATTAGTACTGTACCTATAATATATGAGGAGTTCTATTAGGTAAGATTTGGGGAAGGATATATCTTGCTGAAACTTCTTATCAAGTAGGTACATACTATATATTAGTTTCGGCTATAGGCTGAAAACCTATTAGCAAAAAAAAAACACAATTAGTAAGTAACTAAAAAGTTATGTTACTTTTAATCGGAAAGTTTAGTTACAGATAACAATTCCGTACTGTTGCAAGTAATATGAGGGGCAGCCATAAATTATTCAACAAGTTCATTTACAGATAACAAAATAGTTTGGTTACAATAATAGTATAGTGATGTAACTAATAACCAAACCCATGACCAAGTTTTAACCAAACGGTTTTGTACGCGCTAACAATAAAATGTGGCTATTTTTACATAACACTTTTGTTCTTAATACACATATTAAGTTATTTATTCTAGAACACTTTGGTACAACGTGAATTATAAATTTGTTAGGAAGTTATCATTTTTGTCGAGCCACTAATAACAGAACTACTAATAACAAAACTGAATTTGTCTAATAAGAACTACAGTTATGTAGTCACTATTTTTTTGTAATAGGTTACTCAATTGTTTGTTATTTGTTACTCAAAACTTTTTTCAGTGAATACGAACACCATGGTCGGCCTAAGTACCCGTGCTCAAATATCTAGGTTTGTCCAATATTTGACCCAAAAACACCAAACCAGTTTGTGCCATCACTCTTGTATTAGTTGTCCGGTTTTGGTAAACATTCGGGATCCGCAGCCATTAGCACCGACAACGACCGGCCCAACCCTGCGACACACAGACATACTAACATAGTAACTGATAACGGGCCCTTCTCACGTCAGTATAAGTTATTGGGATGGAAATGGGTTTTAATTAAAATATTAAGTTATGTGAAAGTTCAAGTTAAAATCGTAAATATTTTGAAAAGTATAACATCGATTTTGTAATTTACAAGGAAAAGTGAAATCTGGTCCTGCAAAAATAAATAGACAATGGCTGTTGTTGTTTATCGGAAAGATCAGATGCTGATTCAATTGCAAGTCTATTTGTATTATTTAAAAAATCTCTTCTTTACTCGTTCATGACATGTTTTTGATATAACTACTGCACAGTTTTCATGTAAAACTTTTCAATCACGATAATTTATAATGATGTACAGATAACTACAATATTCATTGGAAAGCTTTCACTTTTAACCAAAAAGCGGTACATCAGTAATACAACCGGGTTGCGAATGAAAAGCTGAGCATTTTGAGAGCGTCCCTACGCTCTGATTGGCGCAGTGCGAACCAGTCCAGATGCATAGATATGTATGTAAATGTGACACCAAGCAGGGCACACGCAGTAGAATAGATTTGGACAATCGCTTATCGGAATAGGGTTTTGTTCTGATTACTGAGAAGTTTTACAAAAGATTTGGGACGCATATTTGAATGTCCTAGTTGTGTTTGATGTGATTCTTCTTAAATTCATTGACAAACAATGTACAGTATGAACCTGAAACAAAAGTTTCTTATTTAACCGGTGAAAACTCTTATCGAGCACACGACTAGTAAGTTTAATATATTATAATAATGAATTGCTGTAGTTCAGATGTAAATAAATCATTGATTGCAACAAACGACATCGTCACACTGCAAAATGGTGACATTATTATAAGACAATTTACACTAATATTATAAAGTGGAAAGATTTGTTGGTTTGTTTGTAACGAATAGGCTCCGAAACTACTGGACCGATTTGAAAAATTCATTCCCCGTTGGAAAGCTACACTATCCCCGGGTGACATAGGCTACTTTTTATCCCTGTATTCCTACGGGAACGGGACATACGCGAGTGAAACCGCGTGACGTCCGCTAGTATCCTATAAACAATAAACCCTTCAATACTTCCAAACACCTATAAAACACCGTTGAACAAGAACGATTCCCATAACAATTAAAAAGCCATACGACTCACTTGATTGCCTCCAAGTGGTCACCTCCACAGCATACTGATCGCTAACCATCGCTTAACCAGCCGTTAGTAATAGGAACACGTAACTCCTGATCTCGGAGATAGCACATCGGTACCGCTGGCGCTAACGGTCCAATATTACATTACCTGATCGCTATAAAAACTGATCTTATAAAACTGTTACTAGGCTCTTTCTACCGCTATGTTTTTTGAGTTCAACTGTGTGAAACCTGAAGGAAATAAAATAGGTTTGTGGTCTACAAAGGAAACTAGGTCTAATTCTAGTCTGGCTGATTAGTGTCTGTATCGATAGTGATCTAGTCTAGCTAGAATCTTATCAGGCATTTCAGAGATTGCAACTGCAATGTCTGGCGCATTAAAAATACCGTTTTCTAAGCAGTTCTATGCACATTTTTTCCCTGAGCCTAGCCTACTGAATTTATTTTCGATAGATCGGTTCACGACTCTAAAACGGTTTCATTTGGATTTCTCTCATTTGGTTGTTTGACCAGGTTAGTCATTTCGTGGAGCCTCAGTATGTAACAAGCATGCAAAAATAATTAACAGACACTATTGACTTAGCAAACTATATGAATATAAAGCAGTTCTTAAATTTAGTGAACAGTGTTGTTCCATCCCACCCTTTCACACGATTCAGATTACCTCCCACGCTTTAGCTAGTTAAAACGGAAACTCTGCTAGGTCTCATTAGGTGATCTAGTTTCAAGCTTCCCATGCTAATCACTTGATGCCGTACCCTGGTCTTGTACACCGTGTAAAGTTGTAGATTTTCATCTATACCTGAATGCACATAAGAAATTTTGGTTGAATGTCGGGTGTAGTCGGTGACCTTGCAAACGTATTCACACTACTTTTAAATTATTTTGGTTAGATGGAAACTTATCTCAGGCTATTGTGTGTATGTGTTTGTCTATAACTGTACGTCCCACTGACAAAATATTAATCTCTGCTTCTCTCTCTTTTACAAGTCGTTGTAAAGGTTGATCATATTTTCATGCGAATGTTTAGCCAATCGCCAGTGGGAATACTGTTATGTTGGCTGTACATTCTCAACCGAGAGATCTCTTTGTAGTTATATTTTTCGAGACGTCTTGGAAAAAAACTAACACGGGATATACAGCAAGTGTAGAATAGATGAACTACATACTCTCTGGCACTCGCACTGCCTCGGTGCGTCTCGGCGAGAGAACACAGCCACCATAATACTTCTGTATGTAACCTGAGTGTTGGGTGGTGTTGGGCTGCGCTTACGCATATATGTGAGTAACAGGTGCGCGGCACGCGACCACCGCTACACTGCGTCTTAGTAAGTAGATACACGCTGATGTTGCTGATGGCTTCATTGGGGTGGCGTCTAGGAATAGTGAAAACAACATGTTCAGTAAAATTATTACATTTGTTCAGTTTTTGTAGACTCTTTGACTAATTGACCGAAGAATGCAAGACGCAAAGAAAATTGTAAACGTTTAGATAAGGCAATTTTCCATTTGTGGGATAAAATATTTAATTTAAATATAACCTGTGACAGATCATACCGTGATTAGAAGATAACAGAGTCGGTGAGTTTGATACTCTTACTTTAAATTCAGAAATCAACACCAACTAAATAATAACTTCATTCAACAATTAATTCACCTTATTCTCCTGGACCGTAATTATGACGGCAACCTAATTGCACGTTACCAATAACCATCTATTTCAACTAACAACCCAATATTCCAGAGCTGACCCAAGCACAGTCCATCAACCTTTTGTTTTACGAGTACTGATTACGTAGAGTAGTGGCGTCGTAGCCGCTGGCGGTGAATGGGCCAGTGATAGCCAGTGCACAGTGCGCGAGTCGATGAACCAGTGCGCGTGCGCTGCACGCGACGCGCTGTCTGGCCTGCGACAATACTTACCGGCTTTTTGTGCTACTGCTTTTTTTAATTACAAAATATTCTATAATGTTATCTTGGTAAAAGTTAAGGAGAATACGTTTATTTTGGAAACAATATTCTTCAGTCAAATTGTTGTTGTGGGTAATCGTCCATGATAATAATTGTGGATCTAAAAAATGTTCTACTTTCTTCTAAGTCGTTCGCGTCGCATCGTCTAGTTTGATTCTGTAAAATAATAGACCTATTCGCATTTCAAAATAAGAGTAGTTAGTTAGTATGAACTTCATTAGAATTTTGATCGAAGATCAAAACTTCAAACTTCATTTCAGCCAAACAGCCGGAATTAGTCCACTGCTGGACATAGGGCTTCCCCAAGATAAAAACTTAAACTTTACTATTAAAGAGTCTATTGTCTACATTCCACACTGCTTTCAGTAAAACTAGAGCTGACAGCAACATATAGGGTACAGGCTGGCCAGGTAATGGATCCTCACTGAAATGGATTATTTAGACTGGCACAGGTATCATGTCTCTATTATCTGCAGAAGAATCAAAAAACGATGAGATAATTGATTTAAGGACCTATATGAGTTTTTGGTCAACTAGACCTGCTTACTACTGGACCCGCGTGAAACTGTGAGCAGCAAATCGACGAAATGAAGTCAAAATGTTACTGGTTCGATCTGATAAGGCAGGTCTATTTCAAGTGGGTCCAGTTGATCAAAGACTCTAGGCTAACTATTTAATATTAAAGATTACCCTAGTCTCTTAGCAGCAACGCTAAGCCAACGACCTGTCGTCTTGTGCGACACTAACCTGTGCACGGGAGCGACGCTATCTCCATCTGCGCAGTGCCATCGGAGATGCGACGATGTTCCCGCGTTGTAGGCGCACGCGCATTAGGACAAAGGGTGGCAGAAGGCTAACTTCCGTGTGATAGGAAACTGGAACTTATTCGCATTTCGCACAAATGGAACAGTTATTATAGTCTAGAGTTCTTTGGGCTCTTGCCGTACTGGAAAAACTGCAACGTTTTTTAATTGCGACGTGTAGAGAAGTTACAGGAAAGGAGTAAAAACTGTTTTAGCAGCAACACAACTTGAATTTTTGGATAGCATTTTCAAGACCGACTGATACATTTAATTTTTTTTTTTTTGATGTCCGTGTCTGTGACTGACTGCGAGATCGAATTTAAAAGGGATGCTGACTTAAAAAAATATGATTGTAATTAGTCCGTCTGTAAGATTATCAAAAAATATTAGATACGTATTTTTTTTGTTTTATCAAATCAATTAAAATTGACGACAATAAAACGCGTCAAAGATTTGAGTGGGGGTATGTAACGTCACTAACCGCTAAAAATGTCATACTAATGTCTTAGAATACGACGTCACAGGAGTTTTCAAAGCACTGTATCGTCTTCATTGTTTGCTTACGTGAAAAAAGATAAAATACGTGTCCAATATTTTCTGAAAATCTATCTGACTGACTAATTCGTTTTTTTTTAGTTAACTACCCTACAGAACCAAAAAATCCAAGTGATCCGTTAACAACCACGTAAAGTCCATCCTTATTAATTTCTATTGTTCAAAGAAGGAATAAGTAATGGTGCAAAATTCCTCAGCCACTCAGTTACTCAGTCACGCATATTTCTCGAATGGTACTTCTCCAGGCTCTTACCTGCAGACGCAGCGCACGGAAGCGCGCACCTCGGCGAATAATTTTCCACGTCCGTGCTCTTGCGCATAACTGTTAACGTTATAATGATCCCCTCCGGCCTGCGGGGGTGGGCGGGACCTGCTCATTGCTATTAATGCCCAGCTTTATAGATAATGGATAATTGTGGCCTACGCACCGAGATTGCACTGATCTTGAAACTGATCATATCGAGATTGAACTGATAATCTTATTGAGAACAAAGATAGAATAGTTTAAGTTTATTTAGAACAAATTGTGCATTTTATTCATACTAATATTATTAATGTAAAGTTAAGTTGAGACAGAGATACTTGCTTTAACGGCTAAATTAATCATATTATTATGTAGAATATGGAACACAAGGCGTAAAAAGTGTAAAAAAACAGTAAATCAAACCGTCAAATACCTATTTTGTTTCACAAATCTCGATCTCTTCGGTCTAGATTCATTTCCTCTAGACTAGTTAGCTAGACAAAATTATATTGAAATCTTCTAAAAACAATAAGACAAATATTGCAGCACCGTCTCGGGTCAAACGTCGCTAACCGATCACGTCCCGGTTCAATTGCTGCGATGATCTGAAAGAAAAGTACTTGCTTGTGTAAATGCGCCTGCGACTGGACGATAATGCAACCTCTAATCGCAATATTTAGGTTATTGTGAGTATATGATTCTGGCTTTGTTGATTAGAAGTTGGCTCATCAGATCGTACAAGTGTCGTGTGTAACATCCTCGAGTGACATTAAAATTCATAAACGATATGCTTTCGGGATGCTTCGATATCGGAGCAGTAATAGCTGGTAACTCCTACTAAGCCCTGTAGTTTGCAGTAAAGAGGCTGCCGTTAGGGACGTGTTTCGTCTTGAAAATCTAAAAAAAATATATTGCATATGATGCTAACTAACAATAGACAAATCCTGCATCGCGCTATCAAAGTTATCCGCCACATTAGCATATATAGAAAACCCCGACTTACATATGTCGGGCAGTTAGCCCACCAGACACAACACCCGTCTGGTCGGAGGATCCTCCCTTTTCTATGGGGGATGAGGAACTTTACACCCTGTTCCTCATGCCCCCCAAACATACTTCAATAAGCAAACGGTTGACTTCGATTAGTCTTGTTTGGCTATCTTGCCACCAATCTTGAGTAAAAAATCTTGTACAGACGCCAGCAGATCAGGCTATCCGAAACGGTCTTCCAATGAAGCTTGAAACTAATGCTTTAGCGATAATAATGAAAATTGAAAATGTGAAAATAAATTTGACATATTGTAGTTGTTTGATGTGTTAGCGTCTGTAAATCCTATTGAATCTTAAAAATAAAGCCTATTTCTTCACACCTTAGTACTTGAAGAAAATCTTAACTAACATTGGTCTAACATGATATAAATCAGCTGTAATGATGGGACGTGCGTGTCATCTTCGACAGTTCCGTCACTTGTACATCGGTTGTTAAACAATTAAGTCGTTGTTATTAATTGGTATTGTTACTAATTATGTCATAATTTTCCCGTGGTCGCGATCGCGTGTTTGCTCCCACGCTTTTCCTTTGGCTTGTAAGTTTGACACCACTTAGTAGTACACGCGGGTTCTAAATTAATTAAAACAAATCTGTCTAGGCAAGAGCTAAATCTAATGTTTTATTTATGTAGATTCAAACTGTATGATTTTAAGGTCAATCTCTGGAAGCACTTATCCGATGATGAACCAAAATTCATTCACCAATAGAAAGCCGCTATTACCGAATACTATAGGATCTCGTCTCTTGCCTTGGAAGGCCTCCCACTAGCTGGACCGATGATCTGGTGAAGGTGGCGGGGTTCCACTGCATGCGGGACGCACAGGACCGGTCAATGTGGTGACAATTAGGGAAGGTCTATGTCCAGCAGTGGTCGTCTTTCGGCTGAAATGATGATAGTGATGATAGGATCTCGTCTTCTTGTATTTCGTCGTCAGCAGAAGGTCGTGGTAATATATTGCTAGCATTCTTAAAACTCATTTTCCCAAGGGTCTCAAGATTCGTAGTTCGATTGGCCGCGATTAGCGAATTGTAGTGCGCCTTGTGTAGTCTTGTTCGCATGTTAGATATCCACTCTGCACAAATATTTGTTAGACACACATTGTAGTTCCGGGTCTGTGTATATGTACTAGTGAGATTGTGTACTCAAGAGTGAAAATCCTAGTGTAAGACGACTTGTTATTAAAGTTTTTATTTCATCTATGGAGACTGTCATCTTGTGTGAGAAGGTTAAGAAGAAACACTTTGGAAATTATACATAAGTTTCGAGAATATTTTGATAATTATGTAAGAAAAGAATTCTTTCTAGATTGAAGATGATTAGTTATTTTAAGGATGATTCTTGAAAAAATACTTTCTCTAATTTACATTTTCATATAAACTGCAAAACTTGATATTTTGCCCCCAAGTATAATAAAGAGATCGGTTTTAAACTGTCTATGTAGCTATTTGTATGTAGATAATTCTTGGATTGTATGTATTTTTATGTAAAACATTGTAACCCACAGTTCTGAATAATAATATTATAGCTAGATCTTTTGTTATTTCAAACAATTAAAATAATTAAACGACTAAATTATTCAAAACTTCATACATATCTACAATTTCAGACTACCTACTACTTACAAACTTTCATTTAGACAACTATCGCGTTTCTATAACATTCAGTTTCATATTCATTTCTTATTAACTATCGTTTAATGTTGATCTTGGTCGTACAGATGTAAATGTACCTTGATCTTTTATAGGATAAGCAATAAATGTTAATACTAAAACTTACTCTGACCTCAGGACCAAGGCATACTTAATCCTATACAAAACGAATTCCTCTTTGAATTTCTCTTCTTCTGCTTTAGCCTGGTTCAATTCATATCTTCGGGGACGCTCTCAGTGTGTTCGCCTTGATGATACTTTCTCTGATTGGTGTAGTCTCACCGAGGGTGTTCCTCAGGGTAGCGTTCTCTCTCCTCTTCTTTTTTCAATTTTTATTAACATGGTTACCAGTGTTATCTCTTCCAATTTCCACCTGTATGCAGATGACTTGCAGCTCTACCGGCATTTCACTGTAGCTGATGCGGATTCCGCGATTGCTGCTGTGAATCATGACCTGGCTTGTATTAGTGCCTGGGCAAAGTCATTTGGATTACAGATTAACCCAACCAAATCTCAGGCCATGGTTATAGGCAGCCGATATGTTCGTGGTGCGGCTGTTGTTGCATCCTTGATGCCTTTGTACCTCGATGGTGTTCGCATCGACTATACAGACAGATACTGCCATAGATCTGGGTGTAACTATTGACTCCAATATGTCGTGGCGAGCTCAGGTCAACGAGGTCAGTCGCAAGGTACACTTCTCCTTTCATTCACTGAAATCCCTTCAGAGTCTCCTGCCTTTGACAACAAGCCTTTGAAGACTAAAATTAATCTGGCTCAAACGCTTATTCAGCCGATAATAGATTATGCCGACGCCTGCTACCTGGATGCTACTGAGGAGCTATTAAATAAGCTTGAGCGGTTGCAAAATTAATGTATTCGCTTTATTTATGGTCTCCGTAAATATGACCACGTTTCTCACCTTCGCAAAGAACTCAAGTGGCTCCCAATCCGTCTTCGCAGGACCACTAGGATCCTATGTCTCCTCTTCAATATCCTACACAACCCGTCCTATCCTTCTTACCTGCGCGAGCGTTTTTCTTATGCCCGCTCCACTGACGCTCCGTGTAGATCTCACCTTAGATCCATACTTAAATCCCCTCCTCACAAATCCAGCTATTACTCCTATTCCTTCTCTGTCCATGCTGTAAGGTTGTGGAACTCACTTCCGCCTAGCATTCGGGACCTTAAGACTATCTCATTATTCAAAACCAGAGTGAAAGAATATTACCTTTCCTCTCCATTGTGATTTTTATGTACATAAGTATATATTTTATTTGTTTATATATATTAACTTTGTGTACTTATATACGTATATATTATTATTTTCTTATATGTGTATATATTGTTATATAGGTTAAGTTAGTTACGTACGACACATAATCACTGAATTCTTTTCCGCTTCTCACACACTATAGTCTACATTTCTTTCTTCATTTCTCCTTTTTGCATGTCTGCTGGCAGAAATTTCTTGAGAAATAAGCAGTACCTTTGTACTTTAATGTTATATTTTATAATGTTCCTGTGTTGTCTACTGTGTGTACATAAATAGTTAAATAAATAAATAAAAATAAATAAAATAAAACGAAATTGAAAAACATTAAGTACATTATTTTGTAGAAAAATTTATGACTCGACTTCGTTCCCTTGCTATGCCCACTTACCCAAGACCCCGTCATTTACTTCATATATATCAATGATTTTTTACATCGTGGTTTGCATGTGTAGCATATTTTGAAACCGTAGACAAACAACACCCAAAAATAAAACCCAATTCAAACTGCCTACGGAAATGACAGTCGCAATAATGGTGGTCTCTACAGAAGAAATATTCAACTATATCGTATAACCAAGAAGATTTAACTGGCGTTTAGCATTAACTGTAACTCAGTTATCTTGTTATGAACCATAATGCTGATTATTATGTACATTCGCAATTACGTGGAGCTACGAGTTACTAGTAAATGAGAATGAAATAGTTACTAGTAACGTCCAGTTATCGAGACAACCAATTAACGCACTGACTACAGTCGGTACCGTTCAATTCGGTACGTTATTAACTTATAACAGTTAACCGTTTACACGTACTTATTGGTTAGTTTAACTATGGTTTAACTGCGGCAGTGACTGTGGTTAAGGGTTAGTTACGTGGTGAATATTCAAGCTTTTAATTATGCGAATGAACCATTTGAAATCTTTGAACTGCACTGCATAAGGTTGTTATTTCATAGTGTAGTCAATGTTTTCCCCACTGCTGGGATTCAGGCCTGCTCTATGTGAGAAGAAGAGAGCCATTACATCATTATCAACGTCATCTTGTTTATGTTTGTCTGTGAGGTACATATCTATGGGCCAAAGTTGCCTGAAAATAAATAAATGTTATGTTATAACTCAAAACGCGCAGAGGTGGCTGTCACATTTTTGGTTTCTGGATCCGCTTTTTCACAAGGTTACGCTATTATAAAACTGTTATGAAAATAGACCAGTTCTCTCAAAGAAACTACAGAAACTTTATGTTCAAATACATATTTCTTTCAGCAGACCATTCCTGTTTCAAATACAACTAAATCTTGTAAATTCTTGACCATTTTCGGAACACAACACCTCCAGACCACTGTAGATAGATACTTAACAGTACATTAATGATAGAAAACCCTGAACAGAATGTAACAGTGGTTCTAAAAACTGTTAGCACAAGGACGCTCCGTCCGATTCAACGCAGCTCGATAAATAACTAGCGGACGCCGATACTGGATCATTAATCGTTATTTATAGCATTCCTTCTGCCAGCCCTCTCGTAAATCATACGCGATAATTGTCCACCGATCTACGATTATAGAACGGTGAGGATAATGTGGGGAACAGATGTGGCAGGTCATGAGGGCCATGTCTATTCCGGGAAATTAGGAAAATATGTTATTAGCCCTTTTTCCATTGACATATTAAAATTATATGAAAAACATGGTTTATGCAATATTTTATTTTGGAATGTCCAAATCCCTAAGCTCATACAACATACTAGATAGTGTTGACCAGGGTAGATAATTTTAAACCAAACAAAATTATAGAAGGATAAAACCCCCAATTTTGTTTTACTTTTTGCCTTTTTTAAAGGCTTCAGCCCAGGTCGATATTGGAAAAAGTCCACGAAATTAAAAGCCGGAATTTATTGAAATCGGCGTCGGCGTCGTAAGTCTTGTAGACGAAAACGAGTTAGGCAGAGGCGTTCCAATTAATCAGTTCTATATTAACCATTGGCGTCTTCCGGACCAACTTGTTCAGTAAGTGACGAATTCCATTTGCAAAGGTAAACACCATAATTACTTACTCCTCATAATCTTTAACTGCCTGTCAATGTGACCAAATCATAGTATGGAAAACTAGAATATCTGCTTACCAAACTTGTTTTGAAACTATCAAGGATGACAGAAATAGGCATGAATCTAAACCGCACTGATTACATGAATCTAGTCTATGGCAGTATATAGGGGATCATTTAACTAACTACTTATCGTGTTGTAAACGGATGCTTCTTAAGGTGAAGGCGATAAGGTAGCCCGCGAAATTCGAAGTCTCAAGAATGCCATTTTATTATCACTCTTGAGACTTATATGAACTGAGACAGTTTTATAATCACTCTTGAGACTTATATGAACTGAGACAGTTATATTGTTGGTTGTAATCATTATTACTCAGTGAATAGATTTTTTTACTGTCGCGAATCCCATTTTATTTCACAGACGACTTGAAAATTCGAATTTCGCGCTACCTTGTCGCATCAACCTTAAATCGATAGCAGACGCTTCACATTACCAGCATTTTTGTCTGCCATTCCGTATCTTTCACCGGCAGTAGTACGTCTGAACTGAAATATGATCAAAACTGAAAAAATAAATAATTAATGCACCAATTTAACAACGTTAGGACACTCGGCGTCTTCCACACCCCTACCGAATGAATGAAAATTAAATTAAGGAAGCGATGAACGTTTGTACGTACCTACTTTATGTAAATTAAGGTAGGTACGTAAACGTTGAGAACGTTTGTGAACATGGAACACAGTCACTCCAGTGAAGCGTCTGATATCAGCTGAAGCAGTCTGTGGCTAAATAATTATCCACAAGCAACTAGTCTATAGGCTAGTTATTACATGAGAAACGTGTAAGTATCGCTGTGATCTCGCGAAGAATTCCGCAGATTCTAGGCAGAGATGCGCCAGAGTCGCGTGTGAAGCAAACTGCGGTAGTAGGGCTTGTACAGCAAAATAGTGCAAGTTATGGTACATAAAGGGTTTAAAAGTACCCTTAACGCAAACGAAGGGCACTTGTTTTCCCCACTATTGCGATATGTTATTTGTTCTAGACCATACCTGGGAACCCCCTAGTTACGGAGATATTGGGGTTCAAAGTTCGAAATTTTACACAGCTGATTTTGTAAATACTAGTTTTTCTGGTTGTAACCATTAAATGTAATTTTTGACCCCAAAAAAAAAGTCGTTTCCCAGCAAAAAAATTTGCGTAGGGGTACTTAGTTTTTGATGTACAGAATGCTTGCACGTATGTGTGAACGGTTGATTTACACCTTTTATATACTCAATGAACGAAAATAAATGAATGGTGATTATTGAAAACCACTTGTGTTGTGTAGATCATAAACAATCGCGCCATACCAACATTACTCTTATTCATTTATATCCTGTTAGACTGGAAGCCGAGCCACACGTAGCTGAGATCTGCCTGAGGCAGGTGATGATGGTTATTGAGAACATGGCAAGTTAAAGAGGAAGAGGGCAAAGTGACATCATCACACTAATAATAGAAAGGCGAAACTTTGTGAGTGTGTATGTTTGTTACTTCTTTACGCAAAAACTACTGAACGGATTGGGATAAAATTTGGTACACAGATAGTTTAGAACCTGGATTAACACATAGGATAGGGATAGGGATTTTTATCCCGATTTTATCTTCCCGTGGGATAATTTTCGAGTTGTAGTGGGTGAAGCCGCTGGCAACAGCTAGTTATCAAAATAACGCAAAGAATCTATCGACACCTCATACATCAATATCGGTTGAGGGGTTTAGAAGTTATGGTAGAATAAAGAAACTCACAGACAAACATACATACATGAATGGTAAAAACATAACACTTGTTTTTGGGGCAGACGTGTAAAAAGAGACAGATCTGTCTACAAATTTCCCCCACAACTCTATTTTGTACACGAAGCTGACTACAGAAAAAGTGAAAATAAATTCGGTATGGGACAGACCAACATAAATTCAGCTTGCTTATTCCAGTAAAAAATGCTTCCATTGCTATTGCACTTTGCTTCGATAGACCCCCCAGACTATAAAATATTAAGTTTGATCTTAATATAATTATAATATCTATCTTTATGATATTTTATAATCTGAGACTATTATTGTAATTTGCAATCTGAAATTCCTTGCCAAATAGACAATTGTACATTAGACAAAACATCTGACAGACAATGGGTTGTGCTCATGATCTAATTGCAACCCATTATTAATAGAAATTAAAGACGATTCCTTTCAAACCCAAAATATTATAAAATTAATCGTCAGGGAATTAACCGTTGAGCCACATCGAAGCCAAATGACTCATCTGTCAGAGTGTTTGTCTTGCGCACGCGCAGATTATCATAAAGAAAGTGGGGTCGCGCGCGCATCCGCGAGAAAACTAACAGACTAGCTCTTTTGCCTTCGATGAGCAGGGCTGGTAGACCAAGTACCTATTTGGCTCATTGCTTAAAATAACCTGTGGTATCATAGTTATGCCTTCGAGGTAGACCGCAGCGAAGGTGGTATGACGATCTAATCATGTTTACGGAGACGTCCGAATATCGCACAGAATCGGGAGGGTTGGAAAAAGAAAAGGGTGGCCTTATCCCAGCAGTGGGAAACACAAACTAACTTAAAAATTTATAAAGAAACTTAGAAGTTCCAAAAGAACTTTGAACAATATCTTCCTTTTAAGTTCTATATTATTAAGTTTTACTGAAATACTGGGCAGGTCGCCCTCAGGCATCGCCATAAATGTACTGTGCTTCAGCAAGCATGTATTCATTCGGTTATAAACGAACTATAATATTCTTAACGTTTGACACCTAACTTACGTCGAAAAGAAAATTAATTGTCTGTCTTCATTCAAGCTTTTTGTTTAATTATTCCTTCCGATCATTAAAAATCTCCTATGCTTCAATTGATTCCTTACACTACGTTCAATTAAGCTAACCATAGACTTGAACAAAATTTCATAAGTTCAATTAGTTTTTTTTTTTTATATCGTTGTAGGAGAAATTCCTAGTGTGGGACTAGGAATTTCTCCTGTATCGTGGGTGCGTTTACAAACATTTAAACTCACATACACAGACACACAGACCCGAAACAACTATCTGTAGGCCATACAAATATTTGTTCCGTGCAGGGATCGAACCCAACGACCCAACAGCGACACGCAACGCAGCAGTCCAATCGCTCAGCCACTGCGCCAACTGTGTCGTCAAACTAAATTATATTGAGACTGTATTTACACAGCATACTAAATTATAAGTGCTATAATTATGCGTAAACCTCACGTTGTAATCGACATTGAATTGAACGCGGATATAGCTCAGATAAGCGTTCGCTACGACTATCGGTGTCACGATCCTGGCTACACTAACTGCTAGATATTCATAGCAGTATCAACGCTGTTTGTTAATTGTTACTTTGTTATAGAGCCGTTAGATCGTTTACTTTACAAGTAAGAATCAATGGGCTGAATAAATTAATAGTTAAGTTCGAACTATCGTGGGAATCTTGTGGGTTTAAACTGTATGTGGAAGTACTTTGATGCTTTTGACTTTAATAGCACCGTCGATGAGCGTGAACTCGTGGTATTTAGGTTGAGCGACATATCTTGCGATTTAATTGTATGGTCTCACCCTGGGTTGTTAACGTTGTGCAGTTCAATTACTAACGAACAGCGGATGAATCGTAAATAGGTAAAGACCTTGTAGGTTGTTGCAAAGATGTAAATGTTTTACTTCAAATTATGAACGGGTTTTTAAAGTTGCGCTTTTAGAATAAAAGAAGATAGTCCCTGTTTTTATGAAGTCGTGGTAACTAGAGGATCTTGACATGAGAAAAGTCAACTTAATCCATTATTTAAAATGCAATGATAGCCTTTGACCTCACTCAATTAATCCTATCCTTGTCAGTAAGAAAACCGAATGTAATCCTACTTTCATCTCCATTGACCTAAGGACTACCAACACGAAAGAGAAACCGCAGTTATTTTTAAATCTCTCATTAGAAGCCCCGACAGCTTTCCATTCCCATAAATCTAAGCTGTACTGGTTACCATAAATTACCTAAATTGTCGGTGCGGCCCGCACAGCGCGCTCGGGGGCCTGTCCTGACCGGCCCTGAGATATGGGGCCCCCGGGTCCTTATTAAACAGGGACCCCGGGTAGTTCTAGCGGTAATAGATATGAATTAGTCGTCGGTAGTGGAAGAATGGACAAATTGGAATGGACCAAAGTCATTAAGCAAGTTCAAAGTCAGACAAAAACTATAAAAAATCTCTATGGGCCATTGTTGATGTCCATCCAATGTCTACTACTCCCTAATTAAAGTAAATAATGAGTACTTTACCTACTTCCGTATTTAATGCTTCTTATGTCTGTCTGTTTCACACGTAAATGTTTGAAAGGATCTCGAAGTTTTGCACACTGATTGGTATTATGTTCCTGAAGATTAATAATATATTTCTGTAAGATATTTACCAAATTCCACCCAAGCGAAGCCTCGGACAAATCCTCTTCATCTGTAAATTGTAGATATTTTTCCAAAAATGATGTTCGTGAACGGGAGCCATAACAATTTACCATATAATAAACTATAATCAAGTGTGTTTAAGCTCCGGGTGATTAGGTAATTATAGAAAGTTAAGCACGAACTAATAGCCCTGTCAAAGGATTAATGTAAAATATTGGTATGGGGTCGACAGTAACATGCTATTACTGTTGATTAAACTTTATTTATAACTGTAAACGAATTAAAAATAATTTCAAACATAAGTGAGTTTTAAGGCTAAATACAATTGTTTCGAAAAAAAAATATTTAAAAAGTTTCGAATGGTATAGGCTGAATGCGTCTAAAAAAAAAACTTCCAAAGGCGGGAAATATGACATGTAGGTCGACCATAGAGTAAAAATAATTGCCTTTTGTTATCAAATGGTTAGCTTTTCCAATAAGGAAGACTGAGTATTATGACTAGTGTTGATGTTTTATGTAATAACTTTCCCTGCTAAAGTTTAATGTTGTAGTAAAACAATAATTGGTTGGCGTATGAACACTAGATTTTACGCCTCATATGTTTGTGGGCAATCAGACACATTGAGTGTTTGTGTTTTTAAAGGTAAAGTGAAAATGTTTCAAGTATTAATTATTATTATTTTCTTATGTACTCATGCCTACATAATTTTCCGACGATAATTTTACTATCTTAATCACATTGCGAGATCTCGGAAGCTATCCTGCAAAAGACAAACAAGTATAGATTTTTCTGTAACAACGTATAGAGCATGTTTTTTTTACTTTTACATTATACTATTGACTGGCTGGTCTAATGGTCGCAAGCGCAATTGCTGAGCATAAGGTTCAGGGTTCGAATCGCGGATCGAGCAAAGTGTTATTCAGATTTTTCATCAGGGAAAACGGAGTTTGGAGTTGTGCTCGGTTTGCTATCAGCAATAAGCTACAACATGCGATATATACGAGTACCTATATAATTTTCGAAATGTGGGTGTACTAAGGTAGACCTCTGCCCTTCTGGCCTTTGTGCTGCGGTTATTACAGGCATGATGTTGTGTTATTTACAAAATTCTCTATTCTTGTTTCAGATGTGTGTGTAGAGGCGTGGTGCGGAGTGGCGCGGTATGGGCCAGGCTGGCAGCCACGCGCAGCCGCCGCAGCGCGGGCGCCGCGCGAACACACTGCCGCACGACCCGCCGCGACTGGCACCCAAGGTAGCCCCATCATCAAACAGTAAAGTAATTATCACAGACCACTGCTGCACCAAATGCATAAAAAACTTTTGGAAAAAAAAGAATCCACTTCCGAAGAAAACACAAAAAGCGTCTAAAATAACTTTACTTTCGGAAGTCGGTGACTTTGTTTTGCAAAATGTATTTTATTTTCTTAATTTTAGTTGTAGACCACACAAAGTCTTTGCATCATGAAACAATTTTACATTGAAACAAGAAGTTATAGAGGCTGTCATGTCAACAAAGGGCTGGATAAAAAAACTGAACTGATTTTGATGAAATTCATATGCGACAAAAATGAAAATGAAGGTTTTACTAGTCTTTGAAAATTAAATTTCTTTTCGCTAATAGTGCTAAAAAGACAAAGCACTCGTATCCCATGAAGTTAATTGAACAAATTCATTAATAGTCACGCGATAGTAATAATTATTAATATTAAGGTAATCGTTATTTATTTTATAATTCCATAATATAAGCCGGTGTCGTGTCAACCACATAATTTATTAACTTTCACTGCGTGTAATAAAATATAATCATCACTATAATTATAGTCATTCTAGACAGATATATATTTATGATAAATATTATAAATATATAAATATCGTCAGACTTAATAGTATTGTTTATCTTGAGGACAAAAAAATTATTTGAAAGGTGTTTTTCCTGTCTATTAATATATAATATAATCCATTTATTTCCAGGCATCTAAGTCCCATAGATAAATACCTTACAGACTAAAATAAATATTAATTTATAAAATACAATTAATATCAATTCCTATTAATATAAAATATTCCAATAAACATAGTTGGAGTTACCTTGAACACTGAGGCAATTTAGACATAATAATTATCTGACTAGACTAACTTTGTGGCGGAACGGGTAGACGATATAGTTGCCATAGAGGGAAAAACCTGGATGAGGGTAGAACAGGAACGTGGAGATCGTCACCAAAAAAGAGAGGCCTATACCCAGTAATGGGTGAACTCGGGATTAAGCATTTCTTCTTTAAATTTTCGTTTATTTTACTCCGACATTGATTTTTTTGATTTGATTTTTGATTTGATTTTTTTTTTTTTTTTATAAAGAACGTTGCCCCACACTAGGAATTTCTCCTGTATCGTGGGTGCGTTCACAAACATTTAAACTCACATACACAAATACCCAGACCCGGAACAACTATCTGTAGGTCATACAAATATTTGTTCCGTGCGGGAATCGAACCCGCGACACGCAGCGCAGCAGTCCATTGCTTGAGCAACTGCGCCAACCGTGCCGTCAAACATAGTGGTTTGTTCGAGCTAGCTAACAGCGTTCCTTTGCCCAGGTGCTCCCAACTCTATGCGAGTCGCCGCGCCTGCGCAGTACGGACAATGGCGCGATCCTGCACTCGGGCGGCACCATCAGCGGCAGGCGACCCAACACCATGCACGATAATGTACCGCATGGACATGTGGTGAGGAAACCATTTTAATGGTACATGAGTAATTAAGAGGGTTTGTAAAGAGAAAGGAGAGGCCTTTGCACAGCAGTAAGACGCAGCAAGATATAATTATATAGGTACGAGATATTTGATATATTCTTCAAAGATATTTTATAAATGCAAAAGACAGACTATCTTATTTATTTATTTATTTAACTCTTTATGTACACACAGTAGACAACACAGAAAAATTATAAAATATAACATTAGTCCAAACCAACGTCTGATCCATCAAGCATAACGCCCGTCAGATTGAGCGGATTTTGCCTTTACTTTGAATTGTTGTTACCCGTACGTAATTCTAAAATCCTATCAGTGATTGCCACAGTAAAATTATCAATGAAGCAGTTAAAATGATACTACAACTACCGGCTTTTTCTAATTTTCTTATCATTTATGCAAAGTCATATAGTCATTGCAACAATGTTTAATTTCCAGCACGCTAACGTGTACCGGTCGCGGTCTGCGGGGACCTCGGGCGGGGAGAGCGGCGAGATACGCTCGCGGGAGAGAGACCCCCTGCACAGGTCACACACCAACCTGGAGCTCAGACATGACAGTGAGTACACGCATCACCACTTGAAAGATAACTCAACAAGCTTCAACCAGATATTGTCGAGCTGGTTCGTTGTAAGAGAATCGTATATCAGTCCGAATTAGAAAAAAAAACGAAAATTTTCCATAGGTATTATAGTTATTAATTAAGGTTAACTAGTTACAGCCGTTAAAGTGCACTTCCACTACTGGAGCTCAACCTCATCCCGACATTCAGGTCACTCATGTGTATGTTTGCAGACAGCAGTATAAACAAGCGATTTGGATCTGAACCAGATCTTAGAATAGAAGAGGAACAGAAAACGAGAAATGGCAACAAACACTTTCGAAAAAAATACAGAGCACCCCCACCCCCCACTAATGACGTAAGTACCAACCATATTGAAATAGTAGCCTTAAGGAATGAATAGATAGAAGGTTGAAATATTTATATGTTGTTACAGAACTTCGAGGGTTCATCGCCAGATTCCAGCGAAGGGAACGCGAGAGCTGAACCCCAGAGGAAACTAAGACTGTTCAAAACGAGAAACGAAACCAAAAAACTGAACGGTCAAGATAACTTGCAGTTCAGAAACACATATCACGAATACAAGTCACTCGACATGACCGACAACGCAGCATTTGAGAGACGATACAGATCTCCTTGCAAGGACAAGGAGCAACACTTCAAGTACCCAGACAACCAGGACATGGTACAGAGCACCGCCTCGCTCAAGAGAGAGGAACGACTCATTCAAACGAAACAAGACTACAGGAAGACGAGGATAGACAGGATGAGTGGCTGCCGAGCCAAGACATCCAAGAACGAACACAGCGAAGCGTGGAAGACTCCACTATTAAACCGGAATTTTAGGTACTCCGAGAGGTTCAAGAAAGATGACAACGAACTGCCCGCGCTCAGAAGAGAGAGGACATTCGACGAAACCTTGATCGCGAGCGAGAGAGACAGCGAATCCTCTAGAGTGGCTCACGAGAGCAGGATGAAAGCCATCGCAGAACAACTCAGAGTGGGCAAACTGAGCCCCCTGGCGGAGACCAGCAAACCATTGAGAAAATCTCTTCCTTCACTATTGTTGAAAAATAATGAAGAAAAAGATGAATTTCAAGCTGAACTTAAAAAGGCTACGAGTAGAATTAGAAATCAATTAGGCAGTAAAGTTAATGATAGTGAAACCAAAACTAGTCAAGAGAAGAAAGATGTTAGGAGCCCATCGAAAATACCGAGTAAAGTCAAAAAGTCTAGTCCACAGAGTGCTGCTAACAAGCCAGAAGCGAAGGTTGTTAGTAGAAGACCTTTGAGTCGAGCAAACGAGGACAAAGCTAGACAGACCAGTAACAATGCTAACGCTAAGATATCGGACAATAAATATAAGATGAGCAGTAAAGAGAACAGCCGCCCGATGCCGGACAGAGGGCAAGCTTCCGGGAAGGAGTCCACGCCTGAACATTCACCTACTAGGAAGTTGGAATCGTTGTTAAACCAACCTTCACAAGACAAGTAAGTTCATATCAATCCCATCGTTATAAACGATATTATTCTAGAATTTATTCTGTCTTCTGGTGATAGGATCTTATTTAATCTAAATAGCATCCAAATCATCAAATCAATTTGCTTACTTATCATTTCTTTATTTCTAGACAAAAACAGCAACCTCCATCAAAGCAGTTCTACTTCGGCATGATCGAGAGCAAACAGACGAACACACAGCACTTGAAGGATTTCCCCGGTCTGGGCAGTCCCATCATCGAGGAGATCTCCAACTTCCACCTCATCGAACAGAAGCTGCTCAGCTACCATGAGGAGGATGCCGAGTTTGACAAGTTCAATGCTAAAATGAAGGAGGAGTGCAAGATTAAGAATTGTGAGTGATTTTATCTGGTGGAAAATAAATTTAAAAAAAACCAACCGTGAATTTAAAATGATCACATTTTTTATCAGTACTTCAGTTATTCAGTAAATTGATTTACTGCCGCACTCAGAGTGCTTAAATGATTACTTAGGCTTGAAGGATTTCACAATTTGGTCATACAAGAGTATGTGAAATCTTTACTAAGTGACGGCTTAAGTAATCATTAAATATATCTGAGTACCGTAGTTAGTGTGTCATCTTCTCATCAAACAAATTCCCATTTTTTGATCATAATTTTTTGTAAAATATTATTGGTTCGTAACTTTGTTTAAAATTTTCAAAGCAACTTTCAATGACAAAATCCTGTCTAGTAATCCATAGAACAAATCACACTGCACCGACTTGTGAATTACAGCACATTTCAGAGGGAATTCATAACTATTGCTGCAATTTACAAGCCTGCTTCTTGCTCTCCTCGACAGAAGGCCTCTGTTCCAGCACTCGGAACACTGTAGGCTTATCATGTTTATATACCAGCAACTTTTTGTATTTGGAAACTTGTAATAAATTGACCTTCTTCGAGATATTAATTTGACTACCAAAATCTTCTAGCTGTAAGTTTTCTTAAAATTAATAAAATAAAATAAATTTCCAGTCAAAGAAGACAAAGAGAATTTTCTTGATTTTAAATGGATTTAAAAATGAATGAACGATATCCTCTGCAGTATCATCGGAGTCAGCGCTATCGTCGTGCGCATCAGACGGTTCATGTTCGGAAGGGTCGCTGGGCATAGCGCTGCGGTTGCGTCCCACGTTGCCCAAGAAGCAACGCGCCGTGCCGCGGTTCTCTCCCGCCGCCGCGTGGAGACAGCTGGCTGAACTGGATGATCATCTCGCTGCGGGTAACCATTGCTTTATTTTTTAACTTTTGTAATAACTTATACCATGATTATGTGCCAAAGAAAAACCCAATACATCTACTAGGTAGTTTTGACTTTTTGATATTTGAATGAATAACCTTTTTAAGGTTGCGAGGAACAACTGGATGCGAGACGAACGGGACCGGTTAATGTGGCGCCACTTAGAGGAGGCCTATGTCCAGCAGTGGACGTATTTCGGCTGAAATGATAATGATGATGAATGAATGAATTTTATGTTTGAGAGTGAAGATCATGTAGATGACTAACCACCTTAATTCAGATTTCAGATATTATTTAATTGGTAGGATTGCTGCTAGCTATTTTACCTCAAGTCTTTTAAATCCGGTAGAATATCATTACTGTAGGGAACGTTTTTCATGCTTCAGATTCTTTTTCCAAATTGATTCTCGGCTTATTAAACGTTTTATTTTTTTCTGTTGTATTTTTTTCTGATCATAAATATCTTACCTAAACAGAAACCCAACCACTCGCAGTCGAAACGAAGATGTCGGGCGATATATCGGCGGAGTCGTCACCTCGCTCAGATCAGTCGGCCGATAAGTCGGGAGACTCGGGAATCTCAGGCGATCACGCGCATTCTGACCACAGAATAGACTCACCTTCTAGACACCATGTAAGTATAGTAGAAGACTAGAACTTTAAGGCAAAGATGAATCAAAAACTTGTATTTCAACACTTGGCAGTCAAGTGGAAAAGCGGGGTGACAAGGAAAAAGCAGCAGTCCGCATGCTCTTCCTTAGCAGGGTTCATAGCATCAGGGCTGTAGCGACAGCGACATCTATGGCAACAAATGCGAACTAATGGCAATTCCTACATCGCGCTATCAAAGTTATCCGAGCCTAGCCTTCGAGCAGTGAGTCATACCGACAGCCAGCAACCACGGCTTTATAGGGTATCCTGACCACCAGCATGCAGCGGAAGCGCATACCTGGTCATCACCCTCAGCCTCATCAGCGACCTTGGCACAGCACACTGCATTTCGGTCGGTCAGCAAGCAAAGACGCACTTATCTCCTGGTCGACGCAGCAGCCAGCCACTACGCAGCACTGCACACCCCGACTCACTGGGGCATCACCTCAGACAGTTCCGACTCACCGTGAATTATGCGGCATTCGGTTCCGACTCACTGGAACCCACTGGCCTGGCAAGCATCTAGACTCAGGCTTAAAGAAATTGCCATTAGTTCGCATTTGTTGCGACATCTATCGCAACAAATGCGAACTAATGGCAATTTCTACATTACGCTATCAAAGTGGATAACTTTGATAGCGACATTAGCATATATAGAAAATCCCGACTTACATATGTTGGGCAGTTAGCCCACCAGAAACAACACCCGTCTGGTCGGAGGATCCTCCCTTTTCTATGGGGGATGAGGAACTCTAATCCCTGTTCCACATACCCCTCAAAGGCCAGTAAAGTTTAGCCTATAACCAAGCTGTTTAATATAAAGAGTCAAAAAAGAGGAATACCTTTCAACCTTTTTCTCCTTTTCCAGGCACAAGATTCAAGTCCAGCCGCCTGGACACCGCAACAAGACCTGGGCGACAGCAGCTCGGATGGGGCAGGTGGAGGAGTGGCACTCCTGGGGGCTGGACTGGCCACCTACAGTCCTGGACACCAACCCTTCAGCCTGTCGCTGCCCAGAGACCAGCAGGACCGAGTGAGTGCTGGGCTGGGACCTATGGGAGGTTAGGGGACGAGTTGTGGGAGCTGGAGCCTAGATTTAGACGTATCCAACGATGAAACCAATCACAAAAAAGGATAAAAAACTCTTGGATAACTGATTGCATTTATCAGGCTTTTGGAAAAAAAAAACGGCAAAATTCGAAATGCAAACAGAAGCGTATGGTCAAGCTTCTGTTTGCTAGCTTATAGTCAGGGCTGCGGGATGTTGTAAGAGATGCCGCGACCTTGACATATAGTGTTAAGAAGGAACATGGGTGGTTTTTAGTCAGTAGAAGTCTGACACTCCCTTTCGCTCTGCTCAAGAGCGGGAGGGGGTTATTTGATGATTTCCAAAACCCCAAAAAAAAAAATTGGTCAGAAAACACAGTCAACGAACGTGCAAGTTGCACATTTCAATATCATGACTTGATTGCATTGGCTTCTGAAAGTGTTTGTCAATTTTGGCTTTATGATTATGTGTAGTTATTATTATTATTACTTTAGATCGTGGTACGTCTAAATCTAGCTTCCTGAATCGTAGTGCAGTAGTAGTGAAGTAGTGATTCTAGATATTATTAATTGTGGTAACTAACAAGTAACAAACTAATCGGTCTCCTAACCTCCCGCGGCGCTGACGAGGAGTAAAGGTACTCACATGTTCTTAACCTTTGTATGGTGCTGGGCAGTAGCCGTGGTGATGGATTTACTTTATTTTCATACAAATCTTATTTCTAATAAGAAAAATAAAAATTGTAATATAGATCGATTAGTAGTTTATAATGAGTAAGAAGGTACCGGGGTGGTTTTTAGTCAGTAGGAGCCATTTGATGATTTCCCACCGTCCAAAATAAAAAGGGTACGAGACGATTCGAGAGCTAACTTCTAATTTGTCGGTATCAAGTACGTATTTACTAATTATCAATTGCTTCAGTAAAGGAAATCATCGTAAGGAAACCAGCAAGCCTGAGATATATTTCTCGATGGCATTTTATGTCAAGTCAGAGTCCCTTGGGCGGTATAAAAAGTCTGACACGGGGCTGCGGGTTGTTCAGAAGTTCCCTCGGCCTCGACATATAGGGCTAAGAAGGAAGATGGGTGGTTTTTAGTCAGTAGAAGTCTGACACTCCCTCTCGATCTGCCCAAGAGCGGGCGGGAGGGGTCATTTGATTGTTTTTCTACCCGCCAAAAAAAAAGAAGGTTAGGTATTAACCATGCAATAAAAAAAAAATAAAAAAACCTAAATCTTTTTAAAATATATGTTTGCATGGGGTATTTGTGTAGCTTTCTATGTATTCTTTTGTATGCATGTCCCTTGATGAGGATTTAAATTATTGTCGGTAAGTACCTTCAACATAAAAAATAATGAACCCCTCCGCAATCTCATTTTTTTTTCCAATTAAATGATCTCAGCTTCATATTATTTCCCCGTTCATTTCAATCTTTCTTCTTTATCTGCCTGACTCTCTTTGCGACTTTCTCTTCGGTTGAACACCTTTATTCCTCATCAGCTCTCAAAGTACCAATACAACACAATACTCTTCTCGTAGTTTAAAAGGATGTCGTGTTTATACGACTGCTTCCAGGGCAAGCAGATAACTCAAGGCTTCAACAGTCTCCAGAAACTTCGGAAGTCAGTCTCAGGGGCTTTGGGAGCAGCGTTGGGCTCTAGAAGGTTCGATATCGAGCATGAGCCGATGTTGGAGGAGCCGGAACAGAACTGGTTCCTCACGAAGTCTGCACCCAACTCGCTGAGCAACCCGCTCTTGTTCCAACAACCGGCGAGAGCGAAGGGTTCGGAGGAGGACGCTATTAAGGAGGAGGAGTCTTTACCACCGTCGGAAAAGGTGAGATATAGAGAGGTTATAGTCACATCTTTTGAAAGGGCCATTTTTGGTCGCTATTTCGTTCAAACTTTTATCCCCTTTTAGCTTTTCATGGTTGATCTGTTTACTGAATAGTATTTACCATCTTCAACTTCAAGAGTAAAACTACATACGTAATTATCTATTATTCCAAATGGTACTAAACGAAATCACTGCAGATATTTCTAAGACATTACAGATATATTTTCACACCATCGACTACTTCAACAAACATAATTTTATTGATTTGAAACAGCCTTAACACAGGTTCTAATTATAATGATCTATTGTTTCTACCAACAACTGACTGTGTGACTGACTCTTCACAACAAATCTGGCAATGAAACACAGAAGATTATCAGTATCAGATAGTTACTTAACTCCCTCGAACATCGGGAAAGTGCAATTTTTGTAAAACTCTGTTGTGCTATGAGATAGACTGATAAACTTGCGTTCGCCTGATCTGTACCTGACCTGCACCTGATCTGAAAGTGAATGGGAATAACATAAACATCGTAGAAACTAAGAAAATATCTACGTATATCACACTACACTGGTATTTCTAAGCTGCGAGTTTGCTTGTCTGGTTTTGAGGACTCTGCTAAAACTAGGTCCTTTGAATCGTTTTATTTGAGAGTTGTTTCGTCTATTCCTTGAGAGCTAATTTCACACAACATAGACATGTAATCGCGGTTCCTCTGCGCAGGATGAGCTGGGCACATGGCGGCCGGGCACATCATACCTGTCGTGGGGCGGCCACGTCATGTACCTCCCCCCCGCACCCGCCGCCGACCAGCCGCTCTCCATGCTCGGACCCATCGACAGACCTATCAGGTGACTATCTCTCTATTCTCATTTCATTTATCATAAATTGGTAAAAACCTATTTTATTCGATCGTTGAAAAAAACGACTTGGTGTAAAAGGCATCAACGCATCACTTATCAATGCATCTTTGACTGTCCACAGTATTTCAGGCACATGAGCACATTGATATCTTCACCTACAACTGATATAACTTAGATTTCAAGTATCGTATAGTCCTTCTCTCTTCTATTGTATTCTTCAGTCACCGGCTCCACAAGTATACTGAAACATATGACAGGATCCCGTGTCTCGTCGTGCTTTGATTTTGTCTTAGCAGCTGGTCCGTGACCTGTCCATAAAGTTTGACCGCACCTTTACGACTCTAATGTAGCCGTCCTTGAAACTTTTCCTCTTTCCCCTCAGGAGTAAATCCAGCGGTTGTCTGGAAGCGTCGGCCCGCGCGGCGCGTGCGGCGCTGGGCGCGGAGATGCGCGAGAGAGAACGATCAGCTTCACCTGACGTAGCCAGAGCACTGCCGGCTAGGGTGCTGCCCAGCAATAATGTAAGTACCTAGTAATGTAGAACGTGCTATACAGTAGCTGTGTTGGATTTCGTATTTGAAGCAGTAGGAAATGGTGATAAACAAAGTGTTATATTTTAAATTTTAGCAATTAGTTAAATTTTAGGTACGTGTATGAACATCTACCCAAGCATTTACAGCTATAGATTATCTAACTGTTGCCAGCGGGTTCACCCTCTACCAACCACGGGAATAAAGAATCGGGATAAAAACTATCCTATTTGTTAATCCAGGTTACAAATTATCTGTGTACCAAATTTAATCCAAATCCGTGCAGTAGTTCTTGCGTGAAGAAGTAACAAACATACACACTCACAAACTTTCACCTTTATCATATTATAGTGTGATGAGCAGAAACTCTAGTCAGAAACTCGAGTCTATTAACACCGTATTTAGAGAAACCATGATGACTTCCTTATCCGGTCCGGATCAATAGCAGGCGTGCGATGTAAATCACATTTATTTCAACGTTAAGTACGTACGTTAGTACGGTACGTTTAGTTTCTATACGTTACTCTTCATATCAATAAACTATCGATTTAATATCCTGCAAAGATTCTTCGAATCGCTCTCCAACCATCAGCTGCAAACTAGAAATAGTTCTTAAACGTGCTTCGACTCTAAAAGCTTTTATCGCCATAATCATAACAAACCGTACATTATTTTAATACAGAAATCCTTCAACAATGTAATCGCAATATTCCCACAATGTACAGGAAAAATAAACAATCAGTAAATTGTTAACACGAAGGTCTATCGGTCCATACTAATTGACATTGATTTTAAGAGCTCCGTACATACCAGTACATACGGTCTATTTATTACTTACATACGTACAGACAATAACATTGATTTTATTTACAATTGCAACCAGTTAATGATTGTTGTGATGTGTTTATTATCAACTGGATTATTGAGAACAAGGTGAGGCGAGATGAATCAATCGATCGATTGTTTGTTTGTTATGGTATCTATTACGTGAAATAAAGATCGTTTGATGCTACTGTAAGTTTAGAGTCATTAATTTTAGCTGCATTTAAACTAAAACAACAAAGCTAAACAAGTACTGATTCCTGAAGGAAATCATCGCGACGAAACCAGCATGCCTGCTAGATATTTCTGAACGTCATGTAAATCCAAGTCAGAAGCCCATGAATGGCATTTAAATCTGACACCAACTTAGACACTAATTATGTGATGAGAGGAAAAAGAACACTTCAAGTAACTGCTTTTTTTTTACTTTTTATTCGGCGGGAAAGTAAGTGAAATTCGTAATTTACGTCTGTCTATGGTTATTTAGCTCTTCTACATGCAATGTTAACTGTTTTATCACCGCATCTTTGACTGCTATCTTCTGCCATAAACAGTGATAATGACCTCTACACCTTGACCAGTACTTACTCATATTTTATTTAAATCCGCTCTCAATCTAATGATCATAATTTAGCTTCATACTATTGTTACCCTGTCCTAGTTCCTCACATCCACAACTTCATTGAGCGCATTACGGAGCAATTTCCTATAGAATACGTTCAGAAACGGTTATAAAAATTAACCTATTTTTGGTCGCAAGACTATTGTGTCGCGCGGTTTGGCGGTCGCAAGTTCCCACGACTAGTCGCATGGTTTCCGCGTCTGTCTGCCTATCCGTGTATTGTAAGGCGAGATGTTGAGAGTTGGAAATATCGCATGGCCTTGTTACCTTCCGTAATTTGAAGATCTAATTGTGGGTGTTACATCTACTTGTAATTGTTATGTAATTGTGTCTAGGGATTAAGTAGGTGTTACATTGTTGTCGATATAAGATTACAGATCTGGCTAGGTTGTCGTAATATTGCAGGATTTGGTTGTACCTGTTGTTGTTGTATTTGTAATGACCCCGAAGTTAGGTAGGCTAGGATTGTAATTCTAATGGTTTTCTAGTAGGTATTGCCTACTTGTAGGTACTTTACTTTGTGGTAATTGTTCGGTCACCATTACTGTCAACATTGAAAAGACCACTTTCGGAGCCAAATCTACCACACATAAATGTGTGGTAGATTACTGCGCGTTAGATGTAATCAATATATTATATTAGATCGATTATACTAAAAGGTGACTCAGTAAATCGTTTTCATAACTCACTCACGGATCCCTAACCAGAGTTTATTGATCTACGATCTCATTACCATCGATCAAAACACGATAGTCGCCAATCCGCCAGAAATTGTATGTAAATTTAGGAATAATTCAAACTAGCGCACTTTGTATGCGTCTGCGCAGGTTCGGGACATGTTGAACATGTTCCGAGTGACTAATACTGCTCACGCTCTGCTCCTATTTCTTAGTCGTGACGATGGAAGTGAGGAATATCGTAGAAAACAATGGAGATGTCGATGTTCACTTGTCACTCAATATTTATGACTTCTTGTGGATGTGAGGACATTTTTTCTCAGACATTTTGTTGCACGTAATGTCTACATCCCTAATCTAGGTTTGGAATTTTGTAACAGAGATGAACACACTTCCAATTGTGTGGAAAAGACTTATCTCTTCGTAAACGAACCTTCTTCACGGTAAATTCTTCCAAGACCGGTAAATTCAATTGTTTATCGGTGACACCGGCGAGCTTCATTGCCTCGGCACTCTTCTGGTGATTCTGGCTTTCAGGAGTTTCAGTGGTTCGGGGATAGTGTGGCGGGCTTTCCGACAAAAAAAGACCATTTGTTTACATATTTGTCAGATTCTTATGGAATCTTAATCGATAATAATTTATTAGCAAGACCCTAGGGTCCTTGACGCTTTTTAACGCTTTGACATAAAATAAACAATGAAAATTCAAGTACTTTGAGGTAAAACAAAACAGAACTTTAATAAAGCCGTAAAAGGCGCCAAACACAATATAGCACCTAGACGTGAAACCACAATATTATCACAGCACAACTCGAACCACATCTAATTTGAACTACCTATAACAAAACTAACGAAACATACTTCGAATTCGTATTAAGATTTTTATAGCTATAATTAATTTTTATTTGCGCCATCACGATCATTTAAATTTTACTACGTTCATAGATAAATTCGGATACTTAAATGGCGCCGTGTCTCCACATTCACCTTTTTTTACATCTCGTTTGTAAAACTTGAAAACAAACATAATTTTTTTGGTGTTTTGTCTGATGAGGCTAGAAAGAGAACGAAGACATGTTTTTGTTACAGAAACACGTGATTACTAAGTGATATCTTAGAACCTTCTGGAAAACGCTTAATAGAACCTACCTGCCCTCCCATAAGTTATAATTACTGATCATAGTTACATCTTTAAGCCATAGGAATTCTTAAAGCATTCCATTTTAATGTATCTTGAGGGATGCATGGGCAACAACACAACATATTAATGATTACTTATTTAATCATCTACAAAAGAAGACCTCCTTTTGAGCAACGATTAAGCGTGCATCATACTCATCATCATTAATAAATAAACACCCACTCCAAACACAAATAATTAGCATCTGCTTAAACCAAACAATCATCCATGACATAACTAAAAAAAACCGGTTTACTAAGTGCATATAAATAAGGAGATGTACCTTTATTGATCGATCAAAACATGCATTTAGCACCATTGTAATCGACACCACGCGAATTCCTGACCCCTAGCAATACAGTAAGCCGCGCATCTCTGGTAACAATACCAGTATAAACTGGTCGCTTGTTCTATTAAAACTTCGAACTATACCTGGGGGTCTAAAATAGCCACTTTAGCAGATCATAATATGAATTGCGTTAAAAAGCGTAAAATGGACCTGTCCTAATAGTAACAGCCGCTGTGACCAACTGACTATTTTACCAATTATACCCAATTCATATTATTTTCCTATTATGATCTATTTTCTTAAATGGCACTTCTATAAAAAGTCCATTTTACGTATTTAAAGCAATTCATATTATGATCTGCTAAAGTGGCCATTTTAGACGCCCAGTTCAGCTCAAGGTGAAATTGTTACCACTGCATTATCTGAGTTCTATGTACCTTGTTAGTATTCGGTATACGCGAAGATCATAGCGAATCGATTGGGAATCCGTTCTTTCTAAACGGTTCATGGTGGAGAGAGAGGCGCCAAATAGAATGATAAGTAAGTCATATGTTAGGTTATGGTAACTAAGGTAGGTGTAAGCCAAAACTATTGAATCAAAGTATCGCTTGTACAGTCACCAATATGTATACATTTACAAAATTTAGAAGTCTTTTTCTCGTACTGTGTTGATTTCATGTTCAAAATACGTAACGAAGTAAATATTTTGGAACCCATGTTTTCATAAAGTAAGTTGCACTCATTATTTCACGAGATATTCGCATTTTAACTTTAAAAAGTGTGTACATTTTATTGCTCGTGACCGACCAAAGCGTAAAGTAAATTGGTAAACGTCTTGATTTATTGATTAATGTTAATTAAAGATGGATGATAGGTTAACTATTTTATGCAATTCCTCATTTGCCTAGCCTTTTTCCAAGTTTGTTGGGGCCTCTACAAGCCAATTAGTATTTGGTAATATTATACCCTTTCGTATAAAAGACCAGTTATCACACTTTCGCACCACACTACCCGTTACGAATTTTGAAGATCTAAAAATGACAGCTTATGTAACTACATCGGTCAAGACGTAATATTTCTTTTTTTTTTTAATTAGCAAGTAGTATATTGACAAATAGAAATCCAGCAAATTGTTACAAAAACATGAGAATAGATTAATTCAATCGAGTATTTCTATGGGCAGAACAACTTACCAGACTACAAATGATGTGACATTCTTTTTTATCAGAGGTACCTAATTGGCGGATTGAAAAAAAAAGATTGTGGTATTCTTGAAGCTTCTTTTTATGATATTAATTATCTAGTAGTTTCCTACTACAATCGTTGATAAAATTTAATGCGTAGATATTTTTTGTCACATAATACCTTTCCAAACGAGTTAGACTGGAAAAGATGAATAAACATACATTTAAATTAATTTAACTAGTTCCCATGGTAGGCGACATTATTATTTTTCTTAATGACTACTGTGTTATATAACTATCACCAAATCGACATATCAAATCAATGATAGCAATTTAAGTATTATTTTTGGCCTAGATTTTAAATAAAAAACAGGTATTTGTGTCTGATTCATAAATAGGTTCACATTCTATTTCATACATGGGTTAACCGGCTAGATATGGGTGCATATACTTAGTATTCAGCGCTACGAACTTTTGAGGCCTTCAGGAGTAATGTTATGTTTTGGCAGTTTGAGCATATGACCTGGAATATTGCTAATGTTATCGAAATGATACAACAATTAAACTTGAACAGCTGAATAAATATGCCAAAATCCTGTGTGTTGCAACTGTATTAATAATCGAGTTAGTAGCATTCACAAATCAATTAATTCATCAAAGTGTCCGTTTTTCTTTAATTTCTGTAACTCCTGCGATTTATTGCCGATAACAAGCGCGAAGTTGCAATAAACTCCTGTGTAAACTGGTAACCGCGCATTACAGCTAGAGCGTATCGCGTAGCACGTACTTTGCGATATTTTGAACAAAATAATTATATGAAGCAGGGAACAAAATTTTACAGATGATTATTGCTTTAATAAGGATATTTTGTTGTAAATTACATTATTCAAATGGTAAACATAGTATTCGTATTTTTGTGAGCAGAAAAATATAATATGTTAGCAGAAATAGCTAACTGATCAGCAATTCATGCCCAGCAAACATTCCAAAATCAATCAGCAATTTATGTAATTCTGGATGGCTGTAATTATTTTTGTACAGCATATTAATTATATAAGCTGCAATGAGCTGGTCTTTTTTAATGAAATTTTGGTAAGCACTCAGCGGGTATGCAAAAAAAAATCATTTTGAGCTTCATATAAAAATAGCAAAAATACTTAACTTGTCATGCGCTAAATGGCTAACCTAACCTAACCTATTTGCAACAAAATCGCAATCCAATTAGTTATTTTGCTCACCTTGTTTTGCTTATGCATACCAATCAAACACACTGCTTAAAGACATGTTTTCTCTGCTGATCAATCATGACATCTTGCTGTTCCAGTGGTTATTTTGCAAACTGAATGTTTATTATGCAAACTCATGTAAGCTGCCTATTTATGATTTCATTTTTGACTATTAACAAAATAATTTGCGTAACAAGGATTGCTGCCTGATTTTTTTAAATTGCAAACAAAATCTTTGTATGCCGACCAAATTTTATAATTGCTAAACATTTAATTACTTCTTAAATTATATTCCTAATGCTTTGTTTATAAAATTCTCTAATACGTAGTTTAGTTTCTTTAATTATTATTTTTTAATCTTCTAGTTTCAGTTTCGTTAGATATGCGGGTATAAAATAACAAAATTTAACTATTTATGTCCACATGCGTTTGTGAAAAAATATCAAGTCTCGGTTGGCGTATCTAGAAAAGCCTTTGCACTCGAAAGATATAATAATAATATCTTGAGTCCATTTTGGCTCCAGATTTCATTTGGCCCTAGAAAAAAAGTTATGAAGTAGAATTTATGAAATACGACGCAGCTCGTCAACATGTGCATCAACCTTTACGATGCGTGTATGACGTGTCACGCGTAGTGGGAGGATGCGCGCGCGCCGCGGCGTCTGCGCATTGATGCGCACGTGGGCCGGCGCGCGCGCACCTGTCCTGCGATACTGTGCGATTATTATATTGTTGTTATTATTATATCGTCGTACTTGTTGCGAATACTCGTAGAACGTACTGCACTACATTGTTGGTTCGTGTGATTTGGAGCGAGTTGTTACACTTGTAAGGTCAGTGATTATTAATTTGATTTGGTTTAATAACTGTTTTGGTTTTTTGTTTGTTAGTTTTTTTACTAATTATTTGTTTATCGGTTTTTAGATTTAAAAAAAGAATAAACAAATTGTGAGTTAATAAAATAAAAAATAGCATATTGTGGTTAGGGAAAAAAATGTTTTTGGTTTCTGCCTATCCCCATGGCCGTGGGAATAGGGTGTGAGTTTAGGTATGCATGTACATATTTATGTAAAAGCAAATTAGTACTCGTAGGATTTGATTATATTTGTGGCAATTAATGTTGATAAAAGCCAGTTTAATTATTCCCAAAAAAATAACATCAAACAGTTAAATAATATCGACTGGCCTGTTGGTCTAGTGGTTAGTGACCCTAACTGCTATGCGGAGGTCGTGGGTTCGATTCCCACCCAGGACAAATCTTTGTGTGATGAGCACGATCATTTGTTCTGTGTCTGGGTGTAATTTATCTATAATATGTATGTATTTAGAAATATATAAGTATGTTTATCAGTTGTCTAGTACCCATAACACAAGCTCTACTTAGCTTGGGACTAGATGGTGTTGTGTGATAGTTGTGGAATATTAAAAAAAAAAATTAAATAATCATTGCATAAAAATAACATCAAACGATGCTATAAAAATGAAAACACAATTAAAACTCAAGTGAGAGTGTAGACACGTCTATTAATTATGTACTTAAACTTATACATAATCCTATCAAAGTCATCTTATCTGATGTGCAAGCTAATATAATCCCACAGTCGGATGCACTCGAGGAGTCTCGAGGAAGACCAGCGCGTGCGCACTTCCGCGCAATTATTTACAATAAATATCAAAGTGTTGCCTCTGCTCATCCCATTTGCATAATGAAAGCGTAGCGAAGTGAGCACTAATCTTAACATCATCATCATTTTATTGCGCATTTCTTTATTTCTTTCCTTTCTTTGTTGTTTATTGGATATATTTAAACTTCATGTACAAGGCATATTATGTCTTTAGATGATTCAGTTTCTGACCAATACGACCTGCTGCCGAAATGGGACGGCCATTTCCATTTTTTTTTTGTTTATTTTTTCCTTGTTTTGTTTTATTTACTAATCAGTTAAAACATTTAGCAATGAAATATAAATAGTTGATTTTACTAATAAAACAAAATTGGAAAAAAATCTTGTGAAAATTGTTAGATAGAAGTGACAAATAGAATATTAAAGCTTCGATAGTTTCAGTGGCAATAAATATTAATTAAAAAGCGTTAAAGGTATTGATTACCTATAATGAAAAACCGGCCAAGTGCGAGTCCTACTCGCACATGAAGGGTTCCGTACCATCGTAGTAGGGGAGTCGCTTTTTATTTTTTTTTTGTTATAGCAGCAACAGAGAGACACATTCAGTGAAAATTTCAACTTAAAAATATTTTTATTATATGATGTAACTAAAAATTTATGCTTTTCGCAATTTTTCCTTTATCTGTGTTATAAGACGTTGCTTCGTACCAAATTTCAAGATTCTGAGTTCACGGGAAGTACCCTGTAGGTTTTGATTCTCTTGCGAGTGTCGAAAATTTGCGGCATAAACGGGAGTATCTTTTGATCGCGTTGACTTAGAAGTTTGATTTTTTCACAGCTCCAAGAGACCATAGACTTGAGTATTTGATATGAATTTCAGCTTGATACCTCCACGCGTTCCTGAGAAAAAAGGTCTTGACAGACAGACAGACAGACAGACAGACAGACGGACAACAAAGTGATCCTATAAGGGTTCCGTTTTTACCTTTTGAGGTACGGAACCCTAAAAAACGCATACTTTACCACATAATCAACTGATTAGTCCCTCGATATATATTAATTGCCTTGTTAATATATTCATAAAAGGTATCATGTCTATTATCGTTTTATTTACATGTATTTCCATTTGTTTTTGTCAGAGGACGTTAATAAAATAAATTAAAGGACATTGTTGTCTTTGCCCCGTTTGTGACGTAATATGGAGGTGCACTATGTTCGTCAATGTTCGTAAAGTCACGACTCTTACTGCCGCATTCAGAGAGATTTAATGATTACTTAGGCCATCACTTAGTAAAGGTTTTGACAGTTTTATCATACATCTTATGTCAAACCTTTACTAAGTGACGGCTTAAGTAATCATTAAATATCTCTGAGTACTGCAGTTAATGTCATAAGTGATTAACTGGATTCAAACGCCATTTTCCTGTAGTTTTTATTCTCGAACTCGGTTCAAATAAAATTATTTTACATGAACATACATTTTAATTTTACTCGTATGAAAGGTCAAAAGTCAGATATAAACTGTTGGATTTTGCCATTCCTATCGACAAGTGCAGGGAAAAACTCCAGGAAATGTCTTGAATACAGGCCAACCTACTCTTATAAAATTGATCCCATTTCATAGTTTCAAGTTGCTGTTTATCAGGAAATCTCCAGGAGTGAATGAACAGGTTTCAATTAAGCTAGATCCTTATTGTTACTGACTTTATCTTGTCCCACCAATGCAAACGGTACGAGTAGGTTGTACAACGATAAATATTTTTTTGAATTCCATTTGCATGCTAATTCATGCAATCTTCTTTATTTACAAAATCTATTCTATCGATCATTATTGTTGTTTTAATCTTGTAGCTTTGTGTAACCTATTATTATGTTGATAATCGTGACATAGTTTAAAAACTTATAAATGTTATTAAAATTATAATATTAACCTGAGGTCAAGGTCAGGGTCCGTTGCTATTTAAGAACAGGATTTTTAATAAAATGTTAACAACAAATATCGTCTTTTAAGTAAAGGATCATACGACAAGTAGTTTTTTCCACTAAATTTGTTGAGTGACTACATTCAAGCGCACACTGTGATAGAACAAAAAACCGCAAAAGACGAATTACTTACCTTATTTAAAAAAACGCATGAAACAAAATCAACTTAAGAGAGACCATTGACAAATGTAATCTAAACAAACGCAATCATTAATGTCTGTCAATTTTTTGTAGCGAAAACATTTGTTTTGTTAGTTTTTTGTTGTAAAACATTTTTCATAGCACTGTTGGACATACCTACTTGATTAATATCATAGTGTCAACGTTGCAATACCAATTAATATGACAAATATTGATATTTAAATTGTAATTTATGTGGGAAGAATTAAGTAATAAATCATAAAATATATTTTACTTATGGAGTTACGAAATATTGTAAGACGTTAAGTGATTAGGTATATGTCTCTCTGGGTTACGCATAGTTATATAAATACCATTAACATCACCAAAAGGCCTACTTATTTACATATTTTCTACATTTACAAAACATGTACTACTTCAACCTATTTTTTAAGTTTATTTTTGTGGCACATGTTTGAATTTATAAAGAGGTTTATTATAATTTCTTTGACATAAAAAAGAGTTTTAAGAATTCCTAAGGAGGTGCTCAAAGTAGAAACAAAATGTTTACTTACCAAAAAAAATATTTGGTTTAAAGTAAACGTAACATTTTTTGTTAGACTGTTTTTCTCACGTTGTTACACACCCACTACTGTTTTGGGCTCCAGATAACAATAGAGGAATAAATAATATCCGTTATTAGGCAAGGTAGTATCTTTATAATCCAAAACCTTTACTTTTCCTCTGCAGAATGAAAGCTTACTCCATCCTACTCCAAACTACCAACCAATACCAAAGTATTTTACCAATCGTAATTATTTTCCATGTCTATCGAAACTTTAACGTTGTGATCTAGACTGGATCTACCTAGTGGTAACTATAAAAAAGTTATGACTCAAGAATAGTGACATAATTATATGTTGTTCCATATTCCTGCGTATTTCACCAAACTTTTTGACAATCGCAAGCGTCACGTAAGTAGAATTGTAATGTAAATTAAGGGCTGCCATTGTCGTCTATTTACAAACACTTACGAAAACTTATTGTACGTGCTATGTTAAGTTAATACAACTGCACTTTACATACTTGCTTACTGCTTGGAATTCAACTCGCTAGGCTGAAATGCGTGACAATTTTGGAACGACTTCATGAAACTTAGACTACATAATTACGTTCCTCTACATAATCATAATTATGTTATAATAATTGCCTTGTTTCGAAGTCATTAGCTTATTTGCCTAACTGACGAGCATTTTTCCAATTATGTTGGGGTTGGCTTGCCTAGTTGGAAGCAAAAATCTCAATCTTGTCGCCTTTATCGAAGATCCGACCGTACACACATGGTTCATATTTCCAGGTCATAAGCAATATACCTGTAACCATTGATTTCAGATTTCAGTAACAATTAGCAACTAGCAATAATAAAACGCTCTGCATCACATATTAATAACTCTTGCAACACTAGTGAATAAATGCAACGTTATTAATTTCATATCTTATACATTTCTATCAATGCTGCTAGGTTTTTCCATTGCATTTGCAATTTAGTCCCTTGTGTTCCTAGTGGCCGTAGGCGCTACTGGTAAGCAAGATCCTCCCTCAATTCAGTTTCCGGGTCTAGCAAAATGTTATTGAGTTTTTCGACCTGGATTTTTTGCGTAGCAGCCTGAATTCGTGCCCGGTTGATGTCAATAGGTTCGCCCACTATTAGGTACCTACATGATACTTAAACATAACCGGAGAAGTCGTCTGCCTAACCTTTCAGAAAAACAGGCTTGTTGATATGTTGTTATTTCACATCTAACATCTACATAGTTACAATTATAATTCAAAGTTTTTGTGTGACATACTCGACGCCGATGATTTCATAGCTTATTAATGTTCAAGATGAGACGCAGTTACGTAATGGTCACGTTGTAGCTCTCCCTTACATTTAGTTGCTATGTTAATTAGTACAGAAGTAGATGTTCACCTGACACAAGGCGATTGATGTTGGGTTTGTGATTAGCAAAGATGTTTTAATTAATGATTTCGGTGTCGTAAGGTGGCGGTTCTCTCAAGTTACCAAACTTGTAACTTTCTTGGGATTTATTTTTATCAAATTTTTTGCACTTATTCATTGGTGTATCACATATCACGTTAATCACAGTATGTCTCTCATATTGTAAGACGTTTAAACCTCTGCAAATTTGTAATCGAAATTCGAAAATCTCGGGCATAATAACCACAGCAAAAAGCAACAGCGTCCACCAATATATTTACAAGGAAGTATTTCCAGATTCATAAAAGCTTTACAAATATAGTCACTATTTACCGAGAAGTTTCTCAAAGATAATACGTAGCTAGAACATAGTACCTACCTTGAAATTATCTTTATGTTGCATAAACTGCATACAAACATAACCTCTAATATGTACAAGAATGTCACCAGAAACCGTTACATCATCAGAAAAATCTCAACAAAAACCGTATAATTTACAACGTAAACATACTAATCGTAAAAGTGGGGTTTACGGTTCCATGTGACTGCACTATGAATATAAACTCACCGAGGGAGTAGAGACCGGCCTATGAATTAACATTCCCACCATGTAGGTGCCCATTCACACCTTGGAGCTAAACAGATACTTATATTTGGTTAGGACCATAAAAATCGATGTTCTTTTTATTATTTAGGATTGGAAGGTCGCAATTAATTCTCTAAAGTGCGATGTTCTAGTCACCTTTATTCGATTAGGAAATAAGTTGTAAATCATAATTCGTGAAAGTCATATCAATTTGTGTTCGTGTATCCTTTTGGACACCTCCATTTACAAAATTAAGCATTAACAAATCAACGGTCAGCTCGTATGACTTAAAATCTGAAATTTAGGAAAGTGCCATTTTCTTGTCGTCTAACATCTAGAGGGATTAGGCAAGCCGCAATCTATTTCAAATCGATACAATGGCAACCAACGGGATTTCTATGTTTTTAGTAGACCATGCTAAAATCTAATCTATTGTACACTCGTACTTTCCCATCAACGCTATCGGTAAGAGTAGGTACAACATTAGTTCAAATTAATGCACCCTAATAGTAGCTATTTCTTTATTATTTTGGTTTTCAATCTCCTCAGCAGCTAGTAGGCTTTGATTAAACTTTCACAATACAAAATTCCCATAATTTACCCACTTAAACATTGGTTGCTCCAACAATTAAAAACTTCTACAACTAATGATAATAGTGACGTGAACTCCGATATAACAGTTCACAATAATCATGTTATATGAATTGATGTGCTATAATTGCAATCCAATCCGACTCCCAATTACCTAAGATTGGTGGTGAACAGTTATCTTAACGCACATTCGTTACAATTAGCGGCATAGCTGTAATGCTTGGCCACAAGCCGCACGCTCACGCGACAGCTGCAACGGCTGCAGATAAAACGTATGAAAATAATAGTTAAGCATACCTAGAGTATCCGTGATGCGACTTGAAGAATGAGGGTACTTGAGGGTACGCTGTAATCCGCCATACAGTCGAGTTAGTAGATGCCTACTTCGGGATATAGAGAGCATGCCTGAGTTCCAGCAGTGGAAACAGTTTACACTGATCATGCACATATCTTGTGTGAGTTTCAGGAATCAACGCAACGTTTGTAATTGTAATTTTAAAACAGTAAATTATTCTTATTCTTATCTTCGAATTTTTGGTTCTAGTACATGACGGTGTCCTCACGTTATCCTTCATCGTTTTAAGAACAGTAACGCTGAAATAAATTACAAACAGCAACGCATCTGGTTAGATTCGTACCTAGTACACGCGCGTGTGTTGTTTGACGCAAATCGCATCGCTCGAAGTGGTGACCGGGGCCTTACTCGCGATAAATGGTTAATTGTTAACTGTTCGTTACCGCGGGGTGACGATCTGATTCAGATTACACGATAGGTTTGTAGCACGAGACGGCTGCTGTGATATAACGGTCTTGAACAGGGTTGATGGCCCTAACGTCAAAGAAACAGATGGTTTGCTTCTAAATGTTTCTTTTACCAATAACGTCCTTAGCCTTGGTGATTTAACAGCTATTCTATCGGAATATTCAGAGTTTTACTGCTGTTAAGCTTAACGATTAACAAGGGAAAATGGGAGAAAAATGGCGACTCTCACTAAGTGATATGGGACAAAGTCAGGAAGATGATGGTATTCGGTGGTCTATCAACCAATTGTAATTTTTAACACACTTGCTCATAAAATGGCTCTAATTTCACTGCAACTAGGCACATAATGATACTCGTAATCAAACTGTGACTTTTTTCATTTATTATTCACAAGTGAGTTATAGATTTTTTTTTATTGATTGAGTTCCTTTGTCCTGAAAATTTTACGATACAAAAAAGGTCGTGTTCAATACTCTAAATAAATTAATGTACCTATTTCTTGCTCATTTCATGCAACTTCGTATTTAAATAGATAATTTCAACTTGTACATTTTTAATAAATAAAACTTACACTCAAATATAACTTTTATTTCTTTGTAATAATAAATAAAACTTTGAAGTCGCCACTTTGTACGTGGCTAAAACGCCATCCGCAAAAAAAAAGAAACCTCATTCTTGTATTCTATGACCGTTCGTGATTGTTAGATGCGCGCGCATTGGAAAACTGATTATTTTTTCCTGCCATTACGTAAAAATTTTCACAACTCGTTTTCAATGTTGTAAATGGTTTTTTAGTATTATTTTCTTCACAAGTGTGTTGAAAAACGTCGTATGATACACGTGTATATTGATGATTACGGCCCTCGGCTCTCTTAAGACCCTCACTTATCGGCTCGGGTCTCCATGGTACACACTTGTACCATAATGTACTATTATCATAGGTCCAATGGTCTAACCACTGAAAATACTTTCTTAATAGCTGTGCCTAATCAAGTAGATCTCCGCCTAATGAGCTTATCTAATCGTATGTAAGCACCTTCTAACACTAAACGTGTTTAACAGTTTACTGTTGAAAATTTGTGTTGTCCTATTGATTGACAAATTGACAATAGACGGACGTTGTGAAGGATGGTGTGGGAACCAATTGAATGGCTACGTGCTTACTAAAAACCGGGAAATGGGAGAGTTTTCAGAATAAGTGTAAGTACGGGTAGTTATGAGCGAAATTCGGAGAACGATCTGTATGATCACGAACTTAAGGATAATATTTTGTTATCAAACTTCGTCAGTGTTATTTCAAAAAGGCAGACTTATAAACGTACGTATATGTGTACCTATATCAAAACACTAGTATTTTGGGAAAAACTCTCTGCTACTAAAATATTTCTGGTTTTCACAGGACTTATTTTGATTATCCTTTATATCAGTGTTTAATAATAATAATAATAATAATAAATTTATTCAATAAGAGTTTGCAGTATTACATTTATATCTTATAGGCTAATTTTATTCATTTACAAAAGAATCTACCATCTGTAACCGAACTAGGCAAAAGCCTGTATTTCGGCTATCAGCGCCAAACCCCTCAAATATTGATAATTAATGGTAGCCATCAAATAGACATGTTACCTTTAGTAGGTTTACAACAAAAATTCAGCAAAACAAATTATAATTTGAAAATTGATCTACAGAGTAGTAAAAAAAAAAAAAAAATAATTTTAAAATCATTGAGGCAAAAATATAAATAAAAATTATTAACTATTTTCCTCTACATAAAATCACAAATAAATTAGATCATTAAATTAAAATCAAAGAAGTAAAATAAACAATAAAATCGAACGATCATGTCAAAAATTAGAACATCACTATCCTTAAATTAATTTACAAAGTGATACACTATCGGAACTTCCTGACGTAAAGGTTAATCGTCTTGCAGTTGATGCTACAATGCGATGCTAACCTTTGAATTGATTTATTATTTGCTATTGACATCACATATGACTCAGATATCTATTTTGAAGTTGCTGGTGTTATTTTATTGTAACAGTTATAATTATGACATACCACGTCTTTATATTTAGTTGCTGGTTTGAAATAAACAAATCTTTTTCAATAATAAGTATAATATAACGGGCGTAAAGACCGTCATTGTACCCAAACATTTAGCAGTATTGCTAAAGAGCGTTGTAACTACACACATCAAAAGTGTCTAGGGATCAAGCATTTTTATGCGGATTTCTTGAGATTGAGATGTGGCTTTGTAATAAATTTATGATTTTATAAATTTATATGGATCCTTTTTGGTGCATTTCATAATTTGAATCAGGAACTGTGAAACAAATTCGAGTAAAAGATGAAAATCAGCTGTCAATATTTTCCCTATAAAAACATACAACGCATTGAAGACATTATTAGTGCTACTGTTTCCCTACTACTGATTAAAACCAACGTTATTATGGAGCGGCGACGTCATTTAAGCAGGGAAGAAATGCTCAGAGCCGTGGGAATGATAGAAGCTGGTTCCCGGCAACGTACTGTGGCTTTAGCTCTGAATACAAGTCAGAGTGTTATCAGTCGACTTTGGACACGTTACCGAAGCACTGGTACCGTGGCTGAGCGCCATGGAGGACGGTATCGCTGCACCACACGGAGACAAGACCGATACATTCAAATCTTAACTCGAAGAGCTCCAACAATAACCGCCATGATGTTAGCCGTGAGGCTTCATCACTCTTCAGGGAACTTAATTAGCGACCAAACAGTCAGAAACTTGCTTGAAGCTGCATGAAGTGAACCTTCATTCCCGAAGACCGCTACGGGTACCACCTATAGCAATGCACAATCGTAGGATTCGATATCAATGGGCTCTTGAACACAGAAATTGGGCAGAAGAACAATGGCGTTTCGTGTGCTTTTCTGATGAGTCTCGTTTTGGTATGAGACCGGATACAAGACGTATACGACACTGGAGAACCCCTGGACGCCAACAGCGATTAAAATCCTGCCAGGAAGTCCATCCTTATAGTGGTGGAACCATCATGGTATGGGCGGGTATTTGGATCGGCGGAAGAACTGAGTTGATTTGGATCAGAGGCAACCTCAACGCTCAAATTTATGCTGAGACGATTGTATCAGACGTCATCGTTCCTCTACAAGTGCAAATCGGTCCCTTATTTCAGTTAATGCATGATAATGCACGACCGCACACCGCAAGAGTTGTAAGACAGACTCTCGCCGCAGCTAACATCAATGTCCTGCCCTGGCCTGCTCAGTCGCCAGACTTGAACCCGATTAAGCATGCATGGGATATGCTACAGAGAAGAGCTCTGCCGAATATGGAGGGTATCCAGTCGCAAGAAGACCTTTTTTTGTTGTTGCAACGAACATGGGCGGCCATTCCACAGCGTGATTTGGATGAACTCATTTTGAGTATGCCAAACCGATGTTCTTGTGTTGTTAGTGTTCGCGGTAGAAACACGGATTATTAATTGTTTAAGTTACCCAATAAAATTTTAAAGAAAACTGTTATTTCAGTCTTTTTTTCGAACTTTAATGTTAGTGGTTCAAATGTCAAAAATCCCTTTATTAGGAAAATGGCAAATTTCTTTATTAATGCAAAAGTGACTTGGTTTATCGTTACTGTGACAAACGAAAACACTTTATTTGATGAATCCTTAAAGAAAATTTTAATTAATATCAATCAGGAGAAAAGTTATTGCAAAAATATATGTTGATCCCTAGACACTTTTGATGTGTGTATTTGTTGCATCCTTCAATCTTGCGCATAAAAATGTCACTCGAGAAAAAGACAAATGACTACTAAATTATAATAAAACAAGATACTCAGTGTTTTATACTAAAACCACTCTAGTAAGAATCTACATTCGTTTAAAAGAGTCAAACACACCTAGAGTCTGTTAATGTACTCGTTACGTTGCGAAATATACTCTAACCAACCCAAAACCAATTCTATATTTTCTGACAAAGCAATTTTCCTGGCTACACTTACTTGCTCCGCCACCATTGACTACAGCTACTTGTAGTAGATCGGAGGACACAGCTGAACAAGCACTTATATTTGCATACCGATTCGCTGCGAAGCCGAAGGTGACACCGCTTCGAGTGTACTTGGAATTCGGCGGCATCCTCGTTGGGAAATATGTAGCATGTGTTACCATCAGTTGTTTGTAGAGGCCTCAACGGTGTAACTGAAGTTGTTCGTTTGTTTAATACTAATGTTGCCTCTCTATGTATTTCTTCACTCACATAAGCATCAAAGCAAAACAGCCAATAGCAAAAATATTATTATGCTGCAAAAATATTTTCAGTTTTTGTAGTATCAATATTTTATCATCATCATTTCAGCCAAAAGACGTCCACTGCTGGACATAGGCCTTCCCCAGGTGTCGCCAGATTGACCGGTCTCGTAATATCTTACATCTGGTTCCAAATTATCATTGCAAAAAAAAACATACAGACGAATTGAGAACCTCAGCCTTTTTGGAAGTCTGTTAAAAACAACCAATTGCATTGATCCACAGATTGCCAAAAAATGGTTGACAACCAGAGTTGGTATCAAGTGTATTACTCACGTGTGATTAGTTGTTATTAATTTGACGGCAACACAAAAATAAAGTTAAACGAGGGGCATATTGAAGTATTCAATTCTGGTCCAAATATGTGGAAAAACTATAATCTTAATTTGTGACGTAATTGTGCCATGGCCCGCACGCCTTGCAGATCTCACTTTATTAGACGTTTCTTATTCTCCATTGTCCTACACCAGTATTAAAATATGAAAGGAAAATGGATTATACCAAAAAGTGTGTTTTTATCAGTATTTTTTAAACGTCCCTCGTCTCATCCTCATTTAAACTAACATACTGTATTTTATGTATGTAGAAGATTCTTCTCTCTTTACCTAATAAGTTCACCTTCAATACCTTTCCATCTCACCCCGGTCATTGGTCCGTCACTCAAATATTTCAAACGTTACCATTTAAGTAGCAGGGTCGGTCTATCGGTCCGTTTGTCATACTATTGTGTCCCACAAAGGAGTGTCCTTGGCGCGTCCTGTATTCGATACAAATAGCCGCCATGATAATAATTGTGGGACAGCAATAGAATAACTATTGAGTATTGATGTCACGGAAAACTTCACGAGTGTTTGTTGTCCTATTAGATGTGCTGTCGTTTGTTTACTTGTATTTCATTGAAATTATGCTTATTATAGTATCATGCGGGAGAAATATTATTCTTCTAATTACTAAGTAGCTTGTATTTTCCCTCTAGGGCACAGACTTTCCTCTCAATATTCCACACGCATTCCGCCTTACCGATACTCAGAAAAAAATGGTTTTGTCAATTTCCGATCTTACTAACACGCGTATGTTGTCACTGAACTGACAGTACTAATAACTCGTAGCACCGTCGAATTCTCTGAACGCACAATTCCTGACATCTTCGTCATTCAAAGGTAGGATGTTATTACTATTGTAGTGAGAGACAACGGTGGGATATATACGTAAGTGTCGACAGTGCTGCATCTAGCATCGGCCTCCGAGTAGTCTCTACGCTCTGTGAACCAATCATGAATCGAAATAATTAAAAATCTAAAAGTTTCTAGATGTATATACAGTACGAATGTTTAATTAAAAAACCCGTATCATAAATGCATTTAATTATCCATGTAAGATCTAGTACCTATTACAATTAACGATCATTGGTTAATTGCATTTGTTCGTAAGACCTTGAGCATTGAATTCTTAGAGGAAAATCTTACCTCAAGTGAGTTTTACAATGTAAATCATTTTAATACTATGATATAAATATTGTTCTTGCCCCGATTACAGAGAAAATAATAGTAAAGCTGATATAATTTCGTGCTTAAATAGACTCATCGGGTGCCTAGATTTGCGAACTATGATGGAGTCGGTTTCTGTAGAATAACAGGTATTAACATCGAGCTGACTAGACTGCCTATTTGGCCACACGCTGTGCAACATTTACCCCTTGGTAAGACTGGATTTCCCGCAAAAAAGACTCAAAAAAAAACGCACTGCATAAGTCGATAATTAGCAAGTTACATCAAACATAACTTACCTACTTTACTTACCCAGTTATGGATCATAAACGCGAAAATATTTAAGGAAATGAATGAATTACAAACATAAATTCTCTGTATTCCACCAATATTGTGTAAACATAACGACACCATTTCTAAGCATATGAAACTTGACAAGGTGTCAACATAAACCAGCTCAACCTGGTACCTACATTTCCTACCAAAACGAATGTAAGAGGAAGTATCCAAAGTTCAAGATAACTCGGTCAGTCCCATCTCCCATTGTCAGCCATATTACTGCACTACATTTGTTCGGGTAAGCAGCGGTCTAGCTTTCACAACGCATTACTTAAGCGTTCCACTTTAAATTGAGTAGGTACATTAAGCTATTGTCCCCTAAGTGTATAAATTAGAATTACTTAATACGCACTTAACGGCGTATTGTTTGTGGCTTCATAAAGTTTAGCAACATGACAATGGTTTTAGTTGTGAGGAATAGTCTTGTGGAATAAGTATACTTACCTCTGCTTTCAATGTAGAGTTTCGTTGCTTGACTCTTGCTACATTGTAACAAGACTGAGATTTGCTAAAACTGTTCTGATCGACATTGCTATTATACAACTCAAACGCTAAGTTGACTATATTGATTCACAATTTATTTGCGGTACCTGGTGAACTGGTAACAACCTTTACTATGAGATGTACCCTGTACTATCTCCTAAAAGTCCATACATAATCACATAATAAAATGCAGAGAAGTGCTTTACTTTTTTCATTTACCAAATTAAACACAAATAAATAAATAAAACCTTCAGAAAGAAATTCTCCTCCAGCGACATACCTCATTGTCCTATCTCAGGTACACACACATTCCCATCGTCCGCTCGTCTGCCTGTCACGCGAACAGGCACCACATCACGCTGTCAATGGCCACGACCGCATAGATGTATTTTGCGTGCCCAATCTTGATACACGTGACAGCGTTTACGTTGAACCGCATGTCTTAGGTACTTGTTCTTAAACTTGAGATGTTAATCGTGGTAGATGCTTTGTTAACTGCGCGAGACGTTTCCGATGATGTACGTTTTGTTTTTGTACGTTTTTAACCGTGTTTTGAGATCTTGTTAGCAAGATGAGTAGATTGTGATCCTGATGTATGAGTTTCTAGACAATAATTTGAAGATTTCAGAATATTCAAATCAATTGAGCACAATTTCAGAGCTCCATGAGCAATACCCCATGCTTTAAATGACGATGAACAAAATCATTGTAGTTTAAACACACAAAAGTGACTTTGCGTCACGTCGAGTCATAACCTACATAAATATTATATTGAGAGAGTGAGAAATTATTTTTGTCATCGTTAAATTGGTGTTAACTAGGCACAACATGCAGAAAACATCGCAAGTCATCATAAAACACGACAAGTTAGGTTCTTCGTTTACCCACAAGTCCCAGTTTTAAGGCGATCGATCGTTTGGAAAGTCATAAAACAGTCAAATATTTGGTACGCGTCATTGCCGATCTAATATAAGCACTCGCATGTTTGCCCTCAAGCAGCACTAGTCAATATTAACTAAAACCATGTCGAACTCGAATGGGGACAATATCGCAATTAGTTTGGCTTTGAAGATAAATATTTACATTGAATATTTACCTGTTAACATTATCCACGGTTTTTAGTGTTCTTTTTACGAGTAAATCGTGTAGTCTGCACTCTAAAAAAAAAATGATTGCTCCTAACAAGATTGTGATTATTGCAATCAAGCATCTTGATTCCATACGAGCCTAACAAGACGTTAGATAAATCAAATAAGGTGATTTTTGTTGCTCTTACTATCTGCTTCTTAACTAGAACAATTAGAACCTTAGTCGAAGTCAACATGAAATTGATCAATAAGACGAATTCAACTAAATAGATTCATCTATAATCTTGGTCAATATAAATATGTAAATGACTACTATAACTACTTATCATTAATAAATTTGACTAAGGACTTGTTCATTGCAACAAATTCATCTTCGTAGATTCAACCAAGAACTTGTTCATTATAACTAATTCATCTTTTTAGATTCGACCAAGATCTTGGTCATTAAAACTTATTCATCTTTTTAAATTCGACTAAGAACTTGGTCATTATAACTAATTCATCTTCGTAGATTCGACCAAGAACTTGGTCATTATAACTAATTCATCTTTTTAGATTCGACCAAGAACTTGGTCATTATAACTAATTCATCTTTTTAGATTCGACTAAGAACTTGGTCATTTTAACATAATCATCTTCGTAAATCTAATTAGGTCCTTGGTTATTTAAATTATTTTAATTTTTATTCGACTATTTTAGCTTAATAAATTCAACTAATTCAACAAGTTGGAAGGAATGGAGGGAGGCCTTTGCTCAGCAGTGGGACAACACTGGCTAGCTATAATAATAATAATAAAAATTCAACTATGACCTTGTTCAATTTAAATGTTAAGGGTTGTATTTATAAATCGCACTGAGTGCTCTTAATTACGCATTTAAAGTGCTGATCCAATTAATGAACCTAGCACCTCAAGATCATACCCAGAATGCTGTCTGGATTGAGAGCAATTTATTATTGAAAGTATGATATCAAAACATGATCGTTTTTTCTCAAGTAAGTGTACCTACTCTATTTAGATATTTAAACTGTATCGATAGGTAACCATTTTGTCTAACAACATTTTTTTAAGTAGCTGACAGGTTAGATACCTACAAAAATTTGGTCAAAATGAAACAAAAAATATAATTACAAAAATTGTATAATTGTTATTAGTGACATATAAAACATGTTAACATTTTATCCTAATAACTATCTACCTTAGAATAAACTTTTATAACAACAATATTTAACAGAGAAAACAACACAGCTTATTTCTTAATCAATTATGAATAATCAGTCACATTATTATTTGTTTCTGACACAAAATAAAATATTTTAACAGTGGTCTGGAATTATCACAACCAAAACCAACTATAGTTCGGCCGTTCAGAGAATGCGTTCCTGACACGTCGCGATTGAACTGACGACGTAACTTTGTAATGGCGTTGCAGTTACGATAAAAATATTTTTGCTGGTTGTTTACCGTTTTAACAATTGATGAGCATTAAAACAACATTATTATATCAATAATCAATGAATGTTATAATTTTGTGCCAAACTGAGTGTCAAATAACTTGGTAAACAATATTTTTCTAAATCTATACTGCGCTATTACAAGGTTATGTCAGCGCTTTATATTTGTAGTGCTGTGCTAAAAATAACAGGCAAGTATCGTAATCTGTTCTTATACAGTTATACTTATATTTTAATATAAAATAATACGCTTTGTTTTTCTTTTTAAGAATTTGAAAATAATGGACTATATGATAACTTTTATGAAATATAAAAATAAAACTATGACCAAACCGAAAGTAAAATTAAAAAAGTAGCATTTTTATATTTAGGTTGAAAATGGTAACCCCAAATGGCGTTGGGCCGCCATTTTGTGACGCTAAAACAGTCGTCTGTTGTCGTTTCGTGCGCATAGACCACGTTCTTCAAGTGTTTTCGATCTGTTTTTATTTGATTACCCGGCTTTCGTTTAATGGACTGTTTCTGCTTTTCAAACTGACATCGGCGCTAAATCGGACTTCGATTGTGTTTTGTATTGCGTTCTTTTTACTTTTGGTGCATAATAATGCCTAAACGTGGACAAACATTGAAAAGTGGAGCCCGTGAGTTAATCGCGAGTTAACCGCGTTCTAAGAATTCCACCGTATCATTGTCAATATAACGCGATCGAGCTAATCTGGGCTCAAATAAAAGGTTACGCCGCCCGCCACAATACTTCCCCGCCATTCAGCACGAAAAAGATGATGACCCTATTAAAAGAAGCCTGCGGGGAAGTCACAAGAGATGACTGGGCAAAGGTTGTTGAGAAGACTAAAAACCTGATTTTGGAACATTATGACCGAGATATGAGGATTGATTCTGTTATTGATAATAATATAATTATACATGTAGGCGAAGATGATGAAGGCACCACCTCCTCAAGCGAATCGGAGTCTGATTAATATTCTGTACGCACATTCAATTCAATGTGCTTACTTTATTGCATAGAAATACAGATTGTAACTTTGTAACAAAGAATAAATAAAACAATTTTATTATATGAATATTACCTTTTTTTGGTTTCCACTTAAATAACTAAAATATAAATATTAAATGATTCCGCCAATTTAAAACGAAAATAATCTTAAAATAATGCGGCGGTTCATTTTGCAGGAACGGTAACGAACTCAGTGTAATGTTGTGCCCATCACTAGTCGTGACTAACTGATAGGTGTCAGGAACGCATTCTCTGAACGGCCGTAGTATAAACTATGAAAATCTCGTTGCAACAATTTGCTTATTAAGTACCTAGCTAAGTAGATATGTATAATACTAAATACTTAATTATGAGTAATAAAGGGAATTTTAAAATAGCAACATAAATAATGTCATAAAAAAAGTTATTAATTATCAGTCATTTAGCAACAGCCAGCAGAATGGCAGCAAATTAAATTTAATAAAATGCTTTTTTTTATTACTTAATGCGTTCATCGGCGCGTATTCTTCCAGAAGAAGTTTAGACATACAAATTTGAAAATTTCAAAACCACACCGATAAATGAGTTAAAAAAGAAATATACAAAAAGTATTATATATGGCAATCCGCGAGAAGAGACCCGGCAGCAGTTGATCCTTTATCAAATGCAGATGACATTTTATAAAACGCTTTTTGTATAAAATACCACACAGGGTATGTGTCGATACCATACTCTGCATTAAGTTCCCATATTATTTTGTAACACGTATCAACTGCGTGCATAACAGACATTCCCTCATAGATGACCGATCTATTCGCAACAATAAGGAAGGTATTTATTTTGTCTAGCGACTCACCCACTACAATAATATAAGGTTGGGATGGCGCTCCTTTTTGGAGAAGGGTTGAAAGGCGGAGTTCTACCTATTGCTTGACGGATTTCTGCACTACATTTCACGTGCTTTATAAAGCCTTCCCGGGCTTCAACTTTACTTGGTTTCCAGCTTTGACCTGCATCCGAACTGCGTTTCTTCTTTTGTTTAACAGCCGCAGTGTTTAATAAAAACGGTATGGTGGTATGCGGCTAAATTTGATGAATCTTCATTTGATGCTGAAAAAAAATAGAAGAAGTAAGCAACAAATTTTATTATAATAAGTAATAAATAAAATAAAACCTTTGTATTGTTATATTATATGAGCAGTAAACCATCGAAATATACAGGGTGGAAACGGTAAACGGGGCAGTAAGGGGAGCTACATTAACCGTTGCAGCTACATGAAAATGGTCTTAGGAAACTATCATTAACTTTTTGTAAAATTTTGATCCCAATTCACAGATTTTAAAAAAAATGTACAGTTAGCAAGAGAATTTATTTATATATAATGGCATTTTAAGTACACAAAACAGTTTTTTGATGCCAATCTATCCTGTTTCTAATACTGATCAAAAAGTTTTTGTAGACCGACCCAAGTTGCAGTACTCAAAAAGTCAGAAAATGCAAAAAATTACTTTCAGCGGGACAGTAAAAGTTAACACAGTTTGACAGTTGACAGTTAAAATTGTAATTAGGAATCATAGGTAGGTACCTATGATTCCTAATTACAATTTTCAAAAAAAAAATACAGTTAGCAAGAAAATTGATATCTAATAATAATAATTGAAATTGATATGGTCTTAGCGTTAACCGTTTCCACCCTGTATATTTATATTTAGAAATTTCTTTCATACTTACAATTGGTAAGAGTGACCAGTTCATGAAAAAATGGTTCTGTTGTTTTTTTCTTTTACAGTTCCTATATCCTGATTTTCAATAATGGAAAATGAATAAACAAATTGTCTTTTTAAATACCATGTACAGCATCAAAGTCTATATGCATCTGGAAAATAAAAATGCATATCTTTATTAGTTACAATAAACAATAATAGAAAAAATGAGAGTCAAGACACTTTTATTTTTACCCGACTGCGGCGAAGCCCAAAAGGAGGGTTATTATTTTACCGCCAGATCTCATGCCAAAACAATACTGTTTCAATTTCAATGAATTATAATTGGGAATGCTTATATACAATATTACGGATTATCAGATTTAGTGACTGACACAAATATGGTTTATCTATACATACATAAATATGGGTTATATTTGATTCGTGAAAACGAACGTGAAAATAGGAGAGAAATCGTGCCCACATCCACTTTTCTCGTAATGCTCGCTCGATAATTTAAAAACCAAGTCGAAACAGTAAATGTGATGGGTACCTACCTATTTCCTTACACAACATGGATTCATATCACCCGGGGGTCAGTGGGTCGTCCTAAGGGAAGGGGCCTCCGGGTTTATTACATTTTCAATCAGCACAACAAACTAGCGAGTGCGATAAGTAGGTAGGTACTTACGGGTGAATACTGGTATTAAAGCCTCTAACTCCCATGTCTTGAGGAGTTCGGTAACGTCTTCCATTTCAATTCATAGATTTATAATATGTTACACTTTCAATGTCAAAGGACAGGATCACTGCACTTGTAGGTAGGTATAGTCTAATCGACGGTTCCACCAAATAATCTTTGAAGACACTGCTAAACACTGAAATTACTTGATATTTGATACTACAAAGTTTCTAAGAAAAGGAGCACTTGGAGCACAGCTGAAGTCCAACTTCGTTTCGTTTTTTAAAATTTTCCGATTATTGGATTGGATTTAAACTGGTTTTGACTCGCTTGCAGAGACGACAAACCACACCACCAGCGCGCGGCACGCGCCGCGAGCTGGTGGTGTGCGGGGTGGGGTACCCGGACTAGGGAGGAATAGGGAAGGGCGGATCTCTTGAATAAATCGATCAATCGAATGATCAATTCAACAAATATGAAAGTCGATACAACGTTTTAGTTTTAGTAGAATGTAACAATAAATTTTAGTTGATGTAATTATCAGATCTTAGTTAAATCAACTAAGACATGTTTGTTAATTTTATAAATAAAACTTATCGAAACGATTACTTGATTTGATTGCTTTTACTATTTTATTCTGAATTGATTCAACAGACGTATTTGTTTAAGTTAACTAAATAAAAATGATTAAGTCATGCAAAGAAGAAAATTGTGATGCAATCAACAATTATACATGTTAGAATTAATAAACATACCTACATTGTTCGTTCAATCACAAATGAACTTGCTGTTGTAACTAATTAGCTATCGTTGAGTTGCCTAATATCATGGTAGTTTTATTCAATTTAACGTCAACTAAGAAAAAATCCCTCTTAGTTGGCTTCCATTTTTTAGAGTGGGTAAAATGTAGGTTTGTTATTTTTACTTGGTGGTACGAAGTTCGGCCGGACAAACTGTGTTAGTTTTCTATCATTTATTGGACCTACTTTTTATATCCCACGATACTTAATAGCCTTATTGAGTATCGTTTTATCCATTAAGTGGGTCATTGAGGTTAAACTGGGAGCTAGTTTTACAAGTGCCCGTCGGAGTGTCAAGTCGTAGGTTCTGAGTTCAAATTCTACACGCATTGTGATTCTTTGGAAGCATGTGCTTATGGTAATCATGAGGAAACCAAACCAGCAAGCTTGAGACATAATTCTCGACTGCATGTAAAGCCAATTCAAAGGCCCAACAGGCAGCATTAAAATTCTGACACCAGGTTAAGCATTAACCACTAGAAAGGAATATCCCGAGCTAGGTCTTCCTGACGGAGGTTTTGCTCTATCTGCCGTTGGTCGACTTGGCCACCCACTGCCACTTCAGCTAGCTTGATGATGAATAGTCCTCACCAATAGCCTCCCCAGTAAATTTTACTACAAACAAATTATGATTCATTCGAAATCCAACTGAAACAGTTGCACTAGCTACTCGAACTAGTGTAGCACAAAGGACGGTTGCGCAAGCTCACCGCGCGGCGAGGATGCGCGCGCGCCGATAGCGATCTACTCATATGAATTAGCGCTTCATAGCGAGGTATCCTCGCGCTGCTATCTGTGACGTGTACTTCCTATACGGTTATTGTTTGGAGGCACACCATCGAGGCAAACTGCTCATAGATATTGTTGCATGTTATTTCAGTACCTGCAAAAACAGAACAGGTATAAATATGTTTTTGAAGGGATATAATGGCCCCTTTAATTTGGTCAGTAAGATTTCTTCTACAATTCCATAAGATAAGGAGGAGGGACTGAGGGTGTAGTTACATTGCTCCTATAAGTTTGCCGAAGTTGCACTCGCTGTAAAAAAGTTATAGACAAGTCTGACTCAATAGTCAGTAGCCAAGTCAAGAGCCATTGCTGTGTCCGTGTTTAAAGAAAATGAAGATCCTGGTTGTAATATGGCCTATTGCAAGTAGATAAATATCCTAAGGAGTCAGGAATTATTTTACGTGCGGTCAGTCTATTTACCAACATGAAAACGAGCTTTACCAACACCTAATCCAGTATCAAACATAATCTTAATTACGATTTCTGTCTCAATCCATCTAATTACAAAACACATTAGCAAATCAGCGAGTCTACGAGACTTCCTACTCACTGCGCCGGCTCAGATCGCGGGTCACACGCTCTGAATACAGCGTCGTAGTCGGACTGAGCAATCGCACTAATATTCACACCTTTTACTTTCGTTTGACTTCGCGTTAGATGGGTAAGGTAAAGAAGTTTCAGCTAGGAGAGTACACAAATTGATTCAATACATTGAAGCCATTGTTGTTTTTGGAGCAGAGAAAAATCATGAGAAAAGTTTTAAGCATGGATGTGGATGGCTGTTAGAACAGGGAAATACCAAAGAAACGATGGATAGCCTGTGTGAGAGATAATATCGCTAGAAAGGCTTCAATATCCAAAGGTAAAGCAAGTTGATGTGGAAAACTTTTCTAAAATTTCACCGTATTCAGCTTTTCCAGCTTATCCATATTTCCTTTCCTTCGTACCCATCCATCAGTGGTTGCTAACCGACTTCTGTGGTGTGAATCACCTCATCTGATAAGTAGCGCCTTTGTGATGCGGAAACAGACATACAATTGATTCTCTAAACTATTTTAACACAAAGATTGTATCTAAATTATCGCCTTTTCATAGATAAGTAGGCAAAAGTTACACATCTACTGATAAAGTATGGCGCCATTTCGAAATGACTGGTCTACATTCAATTTAGTACCATAAAACCTGATGTTCTATAATCCAGTTAACTTTACTTCCATTGGACTTACAGGTCTTTAGGAATATGTTTCCGGATAAATAGCACGCTTTGGTGCTTTTTGAAAGGGAACTGCACAATGTACAATACATCTATATAATATCCGGAACAATTCTGATACCTGATAAAACACGTCATTACATAGAATTAAAGATTCGTAGACATGTACCATCCAGCCACCAACTCGGCCCTGGCCACTGGGCCCGCGTGATGAATTATGGCCCACTCCCTCTCAAAGAGGTGTAGTAGTGCGTCCCAGTAGTGCGGTCATCAAAGGCTTGTTATAATGTTTGTTTCACTTCCTTCCCAAAATGAAATCTCAAGAGAAAGAACAACCAAACACAAAGACGATTTACTTATCTTAAACGTGCTTGTCATGGAACAATGAATGAAAACGTTAATTCTAAGTAAATGCCTGTGTTTGACAAGGTCGGTATGTGACCGGGGCGCGGCCATACTTGCAACTAGGGGCATCGCTACTGGCGACCGAGCTATCTTGATGTACCGACTGATAACAGGCCAGGGGTCACATAGTTGCATGGATAGATATGTGAGATTGTTACCATAATGAGCGACTTGGTAACGTTACAGAGATACACGTAATGTAGCGAAATTAAACTAATGCTTTGTAGAAGATTTTGTTAAGAAAAAAAATATTTCAAGTTTAAACGAGACGTATTGTTATTTTTCTATATTATATATTCGTCCATGCGGAAATCGAAGCAGCGACACAAGGCGCAGACACAATTAAAGCAGTCGTCAGCGTCGGTGTTGTATCTGACTGCAGTTTTGCGTGAATGTGACGCATATTTTCGACGCACTTGTTCTTTTGCGTTTTGTTTGCTTTTGTATTAAACGTCACTATTATACTTGTCAATTTCTCAGTCATTGCGACGATTGCGACATTGAGTCGAACAAATAAATTGGACATATACCTATGTATAATATTATACTAACATAACAATGCCTTATTCTTTGTTGCAGCGCTCCTCAAACGCAGCAAGTCGCGGCAAGCGCTTCACCTTCCAGTCTACCGTCAGACAACTGGAGCGGCGGCGCCTGGCTGAGAAGCTGTCCAAGGAGGCAGATCTGAAGGAGCAACAGAGACGCACCGAGCTGGAGGCCATGAGGAGGTATGTGCATTCAAGGGAACAAAAAGGCATGACCCCAAGCCTGTAATCCCCGATAAATTTAGGCAGAGGTAATTTAGGCACAGCCACATTTTGCCAGTTATGTAATATGCAAATCATCAACCGGGCACAAATTCGGAATCCGCTGCCACTGAAAAATTCGTAATGGAAAAACACAACAACACTTTGCCTGACCTGGAAATCCGGTCCACGACCTCTGGCTCAGCAGTCGCGCTTAGGACCAGCGACGCAGTCCAACAGACAAGGAAACAAACTTAAGGGCAAACTGTGTCCTGTCGGTGCCGCGGCTTCGACATAGAGGGCTAAGAAGGAACATGGGTGGTTTTTAGTCAGTAGAAGTCTGACACTCCCTTTCGCTCTGCCCAAGAGCGGGAGGGGTTATTCGATCTGTGTATTCCCAATATTGGTATCATACTGCTGGCAATAGTTTGTACAAGATATGAATCAACCTAGCTTCTTTGTAAAAATAATGATGTCCATCAGAAAGGTAGGAACAACACACATCCAGTATGCTTGTATGGCCCATTTACGAATGTAAACAAATAAAAAGAGTGAGTATGTAACGATCGTAGAAAGCGGCTTTCTATAGCCTCTCCCTCCCTACATTGGAAAATCTACTCAAACATATTTGAATGAATAAATGAAATGAAATGAAATACTGGCACTATAGTAAACAATGTATGTGCACTTAAAATCTGATACAATGTCTTACTTTACATCATATTGAAAATAGAACTATGACCTAACGTCCTCGCCTAGTAACCATACCATTACGATCCTACATGTAAGTAAACATACTTTTAGGTACAGACACCAACACATTAAGCTAAAACAATCGATCAAAATAATTTAATAGATTTTCAACTTTACCGCTAAACCAATAAGTAGGTTCAGGTTGATTGGAAATTGGCAGTTTCGTGTACCTTGGTAATAAATGCTCAATCTGTACGACCATAATTCAAAAATACTCAACATTAACGTTATACCCACAGAGTTGAGGAAGAGTTCCAGCGCAAGCGCGCGCGGGAGAAGGCGAGCATCCGCCAACAGCTGCGGCTGGTCAGCAGCGGCGCCAACAGCATGCCCACACACACAGCACATCACAACAAGGTAACACTAGCATAAACCCTCAAGTGCTACGATCAGAGATGTCAGCAAAATAGAGGCGGATCCCCTTCTATTTAGGACTGACGTCTGCCGGGGTGGCGGGACTGTTCAAAAGAGACACCGTGGCCCTGGAAACCAAAGGGCTAAGAAGGAACATGTGTAGGTTTTAGTCAGTACAAGTCTGACACTCTCTTTCGCATGCCCAAAGCAGGAGGGACCATTTGATGACTTCCCTTGAGGACTTCTCCAAGTAAGAAAATTTATAGGTTTTCTTTAGGAAGAATTTCTTGCTTTTGGTGTTTGCTGTTGTAAACCGGTTCCGGTTGTGCGACTTAAACCAGCAAGTCGACTCAACTCGAGTTTCATCTCATTTATTCTCTAACAACTACTAGGTAATATTAGAATTTTTTTTTTTTTTATTTAATGGGACAAGCCCGCCACACTATTCCCAAACCACTGTAACTCCTGTAAGCCAGAATCAACAGTGGCGACCACAAAAAAAGCGCCGAGACAATGAAGCTCGACGAAGTCCCAGAGAAATGATTTTACTGTCTTGGATCCCGCAACGAAATTAATCAGAAAAGAATAGCGGAGGTGTAGGAAAAACAAAAATTTCCACTTCCCTCCATATCAGCAGGAGACAGAAAAGAACAAGGCCAATAGGCACACAGGGACGTATACAACTGGGATAAGCCCAGTTGCCTAGCACCACGGATATTGTTGTCATTAATATTACTGGGTCCTAAGTTGTGAGCTGTTATATTTGATTCCAATAATAGGTATGACAAAAATGCTTGAACGCACGGAAATTTGTTCGAGTTTGTACAAGGTCCGTGTAATAAATAACTCCGGAAGTAACCTGTACACTATTTAACATAATATTACGTTCATTCTCCCAAAGACTACACTCCCATAAGATGTGATGTGCAGATTGTTCATATTCGCAGTCAGATGTAGAACATTGACATAAAGGCGAGGCAAGCTTGAAGGAAATTAGACAATCTGCTAGATAATTCTCCCAGAAGTTCCCTAGCTATTTGCTAGCGCGAAATTCTAAACAATCTGCTAGACAATTCTCCCAGAAGTTCCCTAGCTATTTGCTAGCGCGAAATTCTAAACAATCTGCTAGACAATTCTCCCAGAAGTTCCCTAGCTATTTGCTAGCGCGAAATTCTAAACAATCTGCTAGACAATTCTCCCAGAAGTTTCCTAACTATATGCTAGCACGAAGTTCTAAACCCACAACAACACCAGTTCGACTCCACGTGTTTGAATTAACCCAAAACAAATAACGGAAGGCATTAAAACAAACATTGACTCCTAAATTGATTGAATTCCTAATTAGACCGTAATGAGACGCCCCGCCGTGAGACGCATCAATCATTTCTGTCACACGTCCTTAACTTGGCCTTGAACCAAGGCGACGTTCATCAGACGTTTACTGCTTGGCCACGAGATACACGCTCAAGCGACGCGTGTCGCGACAACGATTGCGGAACAAACAAATGAACGAAGTTATACCATGAGCATTTGCTTTGAATAACAGTAGCCCGATTTTGTGACGCAAGAGAAATAAGGTGGGCCGCGGGTTGTACACTAGTTATCGCGGCCTCGACATAGAGGGCGAAGAAGGAACATGGGTGGTTTTTAGTCAGTAGAAGTCTGACACTCTCTTTCGCGCTGCCTAAGAGCGGGAGGGGTTATTCGATGATTTTCCACCCACCAAAAAAAAAAAGAGAGAAATAAGGTATACACGCACGTCATAATCGCAGCTACGCAAATCGTATTGTCCGAAATCGCAAACGAGGTCTTTCATTACCTAGAACACTACAGCAGAGATAAAAAATTAACGATTTCGACCGCGACGCAACGATACTCACGATAAGACAACTGGTAACACAGGCGCTTGCCGCAAGTTATATCACCAGAGGACGTGAACGAGGGTTTTCAACTACCTTGGACCAAGGCGACAAGCTTCTCAATCAGAAGTACTATATGAACATAACGAGCGATATAAATGATGTAATTACTGTTTGTATAAAAATGAGTGCGACTCCATGAGTGACGGTCACCTTGCAACTAAATAGTGTGTGAACTAGTATGTGTGACCTTCACTGAACTAAGTTTATTTTTCTGGTGCGGTGTAGGAATTTGAACTATCTCCATTTTGAGAGGTTTTTATGACAAAAATGAATCTAAATATAAATAAATCAGTAATATTTTTTAAAATTCTCTATAGTTACATACAAGATACAAACGGTACTCTTTTACTACTCAGTTAATCAGTTACCTACCGAATTCTTGTTCACTAATATTGTAGTAAGTAAACCATCCCATTAATTGGACCGTTGACCTGGTGAAGTTTGTTGGGATCCGCTGAATACGAGACACGGGGTCGGTCAAATTGGCGGCACTTGGGGGAGGTCTCTATCCAGCAGTGGACGTATTTCAGCTGAATTAATGATAATGAAACAACTCACCCGCGTGTTCGATGACAGCTGCATTGACAGCCCGTTCCCTTCCTCAGAGACGTTCGCGGGGAACGTTACAAGCTAAAAGGTCTTTATTTAAATTGGGTCGCACTTGAGATTGACCGTAGCACATTCTTTAGTCATATATATTTTATCAACGTGTTTCCCCTTTCCAGCCGCGCGATTCCCCGGACGGGTCGTGTCGCGAGTCGCTGGCGCCGGAGCGGTCGCGCGAGTCGCAGCGACACAGCAATGCCTCCTCAGACATTAGCGCCCGCAGCAAGAGTACTACACCTGTATGTACACCACTACATCATAGTTTCTTCTAGCTTTTAATTGTGGGATGGTGAAGCACATTATTTACAAAACGGGTGGGGATTAAACATCATAATATACAAACGAGTGTGGACTGTAATAAGGATGATATAGCTAAAAAGAAGGTGATTGCTGAGATGACGATTAATAGAGAAGAATCGAGGGTTGCGCCAGCTTCAAAACATATTAGCATTAGGGCAGGAGTATGACGATGGGTGGGGACCAAACCAAAAGTTCTGATTTTGGGGAGCGCGTGGAGATACCTCGTCAGGTAAACTTGGTGAACACTGTGGTATTGATTCCTGTGAATCTGGTAGATAGTGGTAAGAGACTTAAGGCTAGTCCTTGATGTAGCGCTGCTTCCGAGTTATTTATCTAACATCTCCGAGGTTTGGCTGAAGGATGATGATATTGTTGTTAGTTAGTCAAGTTATTTTTAGCCACGCTGAACGTGAGTAGTAAAGTGAGCATGTATGGCCAGATCCGCAGCGTGGAGCTGTCGGCGTGGCGCACGTCGGGCGGCGCGCGCGTGTACCGCGACTGGAGCGCGGCGCACGCGCACCCCGCCGCCTGCGCGCGCATGCCCATCGCTACGCACACGCTCTATAACGGTAACTAATATTTTCCAAATAATCATAGCTCTGCTTAATATCGTTGAAGATGTAGAGATCAATTTTGGCCAAATTTGTATACGCTACTAACATTTTCATTCATTTACGAATATTTTAAAGTTTACTGAATTAAAAAATTTTGATGTAGAAGTAACTAAATTTAACAATTTATTCAAATACATCTAAAAGAAAAGATTTTGTTTGTGGTCTATGCAACAGAGAATCTAATGATCAACAAACAAAACTTTCCTTTTAAATACCGTTTCATAACTACACACACTAAAACCAGGAAAACAAACAAACAGACGCCTCTGATCCATAACATATAATAACTCCGACCTATTATAATGTCTGTTTAGAAAGTAGAGCCACCTTCCTACATGGGTAATCAAATGCGTGCCTCGCTCGTCCCCAATGCATCGAGATCTGGGACACTCGCGCCATAACCGACGCTAGACTGTACTGAATATACTTGAACTGTCGCCACGAAGTACTCGAATATCATTGTTGCATTAGATAGATACTTTGTTACTCCTCTGAGAATTAAATGTTTCCTACATTTAAACTTCATACATAAGCTCAAATATTACCCAATTAGTTTATTGTAACCGCCATAATTGAAAGGCTGGTTCGTTATAGCCCTATGCTACCCTACTAATCCTATAAATGTTTAAGTTTTAGAACACAGTTAGTTTATAACCTGGATTAACACATAGGATACTACTCTACCGTGCTTACGAAAAGTACAATAACTAGGTTAAACTATAATTACGAGAAAACGCGATTAAATAATTATTTTTGTTCTGTTCATCATCATATCATCCCGGAATCACCCACAGCTGGGTAAAGGCCTACAATATTTACCGCTATATGTCCCGATCCTGTGCGTCTCTCATTCAAGTGTTCTGTTCTGACCTAGAAATTGCAGTTAGGCTTACTATTAAAAGCAGCTAAGACGCAGATACGTAAAATTTGTGTAGGAGTAAAATGATCTCGTTCTGCCAATTTCCAATATGTAGGTACTTAACTCAGTTCGGTGCGAAACTCGAGTTATTGCACTTTTCGTTAGCACGGCAGTACTTATCCCGGTAGTATAACCCCGTGGGAGAATTAGCGAACTCAACGCGAGCGAAGCCGCTAGCACAAGCTAGTATGTTATACATCTGTGCTATGGACAGATGTTTCTGAATAAAAGAGAGGTCATGGTATATGTAGAAAATTTTGCACACCTCTAACCTGAGTAGCAATGCGACTGTTAAAAAAACCCGTATAATTTCTGAGTGTTCTTAATCATTTAATTTTGTGAAAAACACAGGTTAAATTGTGAGTTTTCTCACTATGTTTTACTAAACAATAACCCACTTAGTAGGTATTCCCCAATATCGAACTTATCGACATGTTTTAAAAGAACTTCGTTAACAAAATGACAAAGTATTTTTACTATTTCTTCAAAAAGACACGTACGACAAACAAATGGAATAATCCAGGTTATTGATAAGTTGTAGTGAGGTCAGGGTCATCGGAACTAGCTACATAATACTGTAGCGCCTGACAGTAGGGCGTGTCTGTAACTCTGAACGTTTTCCTGTACATTTATGTAGGCGTATAGTTTGTTAGTTACTTTGTCAAACATACAATATAGATTAGTAGCAGGTTTTTTGTTTATTATTATTCAACACAATTCATAAAATTGTAATTATCCTGTATTCCCGTTATCCCGTAATCTGTGTCCCCCTCACGAGGATATTATAGTGATGGATGAAAAAAAATTGTTTATGTAGATGGCAGTTGCTAAAACAAAAAGTCTACAAATTCCTGTGCTACAGCGCTACGGCGTAGCTAGCCGATGCTACGACGTAGCTTCAAGTTAAGGATTTTCTCTTAATTGTTTAGTATCACAAAACATCGTTTACTATAGTAGTATTTCTACTAGTATTTGAAATAATACTGTCTTGCTTGAACACTACTTAATTTTGAACGTAAATAATATAGTTACAATTTAATTTTTTCATTCTAATTTTGACCGATTTTATGTGTCGTATGTGTAAATATGAGTTATGTATAAATAAAGAAATAAATATAGTTTTGTATTCAGAATATACGTACCGGGTGATTGGTAATTAGTAAAAATGTACTGAACAGCTGATTTTTTTGTTGCGATTTCAGGTTTTGTACAATTACGTGTTTAAGTATCGGTCAGTAATTACCAGTTCTACCTATATACCTATATTTCGTTCGTACTTATGTACTGGTTTGTTATAAGATATATCGTGTTCTCCAGGCGGTACGGAAGCAGAAGCATTCAGCGGCAGTCCCCGCTCAGACAACTACCGGCTGGAGTTCGCCCGCGGGCGCCCCTCCCCCTCCCGCTCGCCGCGCACCCCGCGCGCGCCCCGCCTGCTGCCGGCCACGAGGGAGCCCTCCACCTCGGGCTCCGAACTCTCGCTCAGGCAACCTATTAAGATCAGGTATGACTTCGAAGATGTTTGCCACCCATTAAACCCACATAGGGCAAAGTCAAAGCATTTATTTCAAGTAAGCTAGTTACAGGCACTTTTCAAGTTTCGAAAACAAGACAAGAAAAATTAAGGAACAGTCCCAGTCACAGGCAATATTACCTTAAAAGTACCTACTGAAGTTGCCTATTCCAACATAGGGTTCAATGGTAGATCACGACTTACTCCTTCTCTCAAAAACAAAGGTGCAGCGTCGTTAGGCCTCCTACGAGGCTACCGACGAACTATTATAGATCACTGGTTGCGGGAAGCAACAGAGTGGACGCAGTAACGAATAAGAGAGAACTTATGTCCTTAGCTAACGAACCAGATTGAGAAAAAATGAAAATTTAATGAATTCCTACACTCCGTATTTCTGGGCATTTTCGCAGATTTTTTCTTGACCATAGTGAACTTATACCTAAGATAACAAAATCTTTAGGCTTTACATTATTGTGCATGTAACATTTTGGTATTGTATAAAAGCATGCGAAAAAAAATACTTTAATTAAATGACGATTTAACTGTCTAATTTAAAGCAGCAATATTAATTTGCTTTTTGAATGATATTAGTCAACATTTTAATAGCCATTTACACAGAGCAATGTAATTATTGATAAATTGACTGAACACTTCTATGGCACTACTTTATATTTTGTAACGTCAATTTCTGCAGTCAATTAAATAGCTCTGTGCAAATAGTTTTAAGTAAGTAGGTGTGTAATGAAGTACAATCGTTGTAATAATGTTGTTGTATGGTGTTTCCGAAGGTGGTGATGTGTGGGAGTAGCGCTATTACCTAACACTAACCCTGCGCGCGCGCATACAAGGTGAGTGCTTGCCGTACGCTTACATCCCTTACTCTAGGCAAAACGTAGTCAAAATTATCTTTGATCACTTAGGGTATCTTCTAGAAAATGCCGCCTGAGTTTGTTTTTACTCCTAATACTATTTAGGAGAGCTTATATCTGCCTTTAGAAAACTTCTATATCCGATGCTTGTAGAGTCCAATGATAGTAGATAGTTGCATGTCCTCAGTAGACAATATTCATTCATAACCAAAGTTTTACTAAAATAATAAAAACATAATTAATTATGCCATGCTTTTAATTTACCCCAATCATTTACCCTTACGATTTTAACTCTCTATTATAACACAGCATTTATTTCGCACAAAAAAAGAATGCAAAAATATAGTTATTCTTACTTTAAACCCTTCACTTGCGCCAACAGTGAGCCAACCAAGGAAGAACCGGAACCAGAAGAGCCCGCCATAGTACCGATGCTGCGCCCGGCTGGACCTGCGCGCACCGCTCTACTGACCCACTGACACTGAGACACAAACACTCATAGGGTCACCTACACCGAGCCACTGACACTAACAGGGTCATTTACACTGAGTCATCAACACTCACAGGATCAATGACACTAAGTTGTCAACACTCATAGGGTCACCTTCACTGAGTTACTGATACTCACAAGGTCACGTTCACTGAGTTGTAAACACTAAACAGGGTTCCAGCATTCCATTAACTTAGACATCAACATTCATAGGGTGACTTTCACTGGGTCACCGACACTGACTGAGTCATCGATACTGAGTTACACATTCACTGATACACCGACAGTCTGAGTGAAGACACTCACTATCCAACACCCGACGCATGTAATTAAGAACTTAAGCTTAAAAACTTGTAATATTGAATTGTAATCTATGTAAACTTCTATTTATTTACTTTAAATTCTTTATAGGAGTTTGTTACCTGATACATTATTGGTTTGGAGTATTTAGAGACTTCGCAAAGATGGCCAGCATAAGTGCCAATCCAAAAAATAACATTTAAATGTAAGAACATAACATGTAACATAACTTAGAATGAAAGAAACCTTTTTTTATAAATTAGTTTTGGAACTCATTATTGCCACAAAGGCAGCCAAATGTCCGGTGGAAGCCGGAACAGAAGTGTAGTAATCTGTATGTAAGCTCGTCACGCGAACCGCTGCTATTGTTTGGGTCGGCGACCACTGTACTTGTGCTATTTCTATTTACCCTTTACTTTTCCTGTGTTGACCTAATGCTCAAGAGGTCAAGCTGTCTACAATTTTTCGGACGTTTATTTAGCTCTGTCGTACTATACTTGTTCTGCAAACATTTCTTATATTACACTATTTACTTTACATTTTTAGGTTCGCGTGATTTACATGTATTTAAAGTACTTAATTGCATGTAAATCACGTGAATTTTTTTTTAACTAATTAAAGTATTTACATATTTTTAAAAAAAATACTATTCGAATCTTTTTTTTATTGTTTAATAATCAGCTATTGTATGGTTTACCAAAGGGTTTCATCATGAGGATTATTGTTAAAAACATTTGCAAAATCGAGCGTAGAGTGCTCCTAGCGTTAGTAAAATAACGAACACATTGTCATAATGTGAGGTTATTGACTCCGAAGAGTGCTTTAATTCGCATCTGCTTTGTACTTAAGCTAAGTAAAATTTTTAATTGTATTTAATCAAGTTTAGACTTACTTTATCAAGCTGTTTTCACAAAATAAATATAGAAATGGCAGAACGAAAACACATTTTGAAAATAATAAAAATGTTTTTAGTATCATATTATTTATTCACAATTTATATTTGTAAAAACAGCTTCCTCTAGAAGTACTTAGTTTATAATTAAAGTAGTAATGGTCTTCCATTGTAAGCTAAATACTGAAGCTTTAATATAGACTTAACGCTAGACTTATAGTGGTGCTATAAACGTCATAGTGTAGTGCTGACGCTCCAATGTCAGCGTCAGTCGCTACAGCTTGACGTTTTACTGTTAGGTGCTAAAATATATCGACTTTGCATATAATTAACTATGTAGACTTATCAACATTTCAATTTATTTGAATGTAACCAAACTAATTTCAGAACGATATCATAAAAGTCAAGGCTACTATTTCTAAAGTGTCTGCCAACAAACCCAATTCATCAACAGCCAAGCCCAATTCCAACCCACCATCTGTATTGTGTACCTCCTAATTGAGGCTTCCCCTCGTCAACCTTTAGGGACTATCAATCATTTCCCAATACCCGGGTAGGATGGACCGGCTAAGGTGTGTCGTGACCGGGTTACCCGGGCCACGTGGTCAGCTGATCGATTGCCGCAGACTGCTTTTATGACGTGTAAAGTAATATTGGGCGGGTGTTATTGTTATAATTTTATTACTATTAATGGCCTGGTATAATATGAAACATGGCTTTCAAAGGTGTTGACTGTAAAGGTCAGGGTGCTATTGATTTGCAGGATTCGAACTTTGGCAGCAGAGCCATGGATTTGAAAACTTTATTCGTTGAGAGTTGTGTTTAAAAGTGACTTTTAAATTTGGTTTCTATATTATTGCTTTGCGTTTTGGAAGTGTAGAGAGCAGAATACGTGGAAAGAAAGCCAAATATAATAAAGAAGACGAAGTATTGAGAATACATTCAATGATAATGACTAAAAGTTAAAAGACATTTTAAAACTCACATATTAAAGTTTATTTTGTATCTTAAAGTTCCATTATAAAGCATTAAATATAAAAATCAAATTTCTAATATTTTTTTTTAATTTATATTATAAAAACGATTAATTTAATATACAACACAAGAAGTATTTTATATGTAAGGGTAAAAATATAAATCTAATATAAAACGGCTCAATTGTATATAACTTAATGAATAAGCATTATTAATATCATTTTCATATTAATTTTGTGTAATCTATATTCAAAATATACTTTAAGATGGTGGGAACATTGATGGTAAACATTTTTACAGTCTACAAAATATTTTACGAAAAATATCTCGATAATTATCGAAATATAAAACGCTGGAAAAGTTTACTATCGATTGCCCGTCATAATTTAGACTTAAAACTTGTAAGATAAATATAAAACATAGATTACTTCTGTATATAACATTAGCTAAAGTTCGATGCATGTATATAGTGTAGAATGTAAACCGTATATCTACGAGTAATAAAGATTTGTATAACGATTTAAATCTGTTTTTTATTAACACCCTTAAACCTAATATTCCGAGATTTGTAACCCTTATTATTATCATCATTTTTACTTCCTATCTTTTTACCCAACTGCGTCGAAGCCCAAAAAGAGGGTTGTTATAATTCTTAAGGTGTAATTGTCGCTTTTCCTCGATAAATAAAAGAAAATCTACAATATTCATTACTTGGATCTAGTGACAAAACATTTAATTCTGAAACACGTGTAATTGGCACGTCAGGCTCAAACACAAATTAATGTACATAGTTGACTCACAAACACGTGAAGTTGACACTCAGCCACATGGTAACGAGCAATAATATGTAAACACTTGTCCAACTTCAAACGCGAATTTCTGAAATAACGCTTGCATTTTTAAAATATGACCAACTTTATGATGATATGGTTCCAAAATATTAGTTTCGTTACGTTACATAAAAATGAAATCATTAGAGTAGGCGAAAAGTGTTTCTAAAGTTGGCTAAGTATAAACGTATTGGTGCCTGCTGTCTGTACTTCAGATCCCAGCTTTCAACTAAGTCTGTCTTCTCTTCTTCCTATTTTATTATCAGACCTATTATTCAGAGGCACATGGAGTTGTAATATCAAACTAGAAGCCTTACTGCTCATGATTGCACCACGTTATTTGGGTACTCACGTTTCCCTTTATCAGAAATCATGGTCACGTTATCCTTAACAATACGTAAATCACAGTTAAGCTTTCTAAATAAACAATGTGCAAAAGATAAAACAAGTAGATTTGCCAAACCCATTAACTTTATCGCTGTCATCCCAGGGGGTTTTTGTGATATCAGTTTTGGCACGTGTCGATATATAGGCTTTCATAATATTGGTACATCCAGCTTCAGTTTGACTATTCGGTACTACATTTTTGACCCTTTCATTACATCACGCTTGAAATCTCCGAAGCGTTAGGCTGAGGTATATCCTATAGTAGGTACATCCCCACATTTTGCCGCCATTTATATTCAAGCCCCATGTAATAGGGAAGAGCCTATTACCATCAAGACAGTCCAATTCGTAACTTCTTCTGATTAGTTCCTAAGAAACTGCAGTCACGCTTCACGACCACTAGGCAAACCATAATTATGTACAAATGCATTTCATTTATTTCTAAAGCAGTCGTTCAATGATTACTAAACAATTATAACGATTCATTTAAAATCACGGTGCAGCTCATTCATAAACCATCTTGCAGCAGCAATTCCAACAGTTGGTAACATCCTTAATAATATTATTAAAGTGAGATTGCCTGACTCCCCCCAATTACTCGTCCTTCCTCACCCTATGAGCTCCGGAAATGATTAGGTACCTTTTCAAAAATATATGCCATGTGGGAGCATGCTCAGAAAAGCCAATTATCGGTCAACGCTCTCGGTGGCCGGCTGAAAACTTCATAAAAACAAAAGAAAAACGTCCATACTAACCGCATAGAACGTATACATTACTGCTTTAGCACGTGCAGTGGTGTATCTTGTCTAACATAAATGGCATTGGATGTGGTGTGGTTTGATATTTACAAATGCTAAAGGTAGACATGCGCAAAAGGGTTTCAGAAGTAAAGCTTAGTGAAAAGTTTTCAGTTAGAGCGCGAGCTTTCAGTGAAGTGCACCACGAGATACTGATCTGGTCGGTGCCCAAATAAAGTTGTAGAAAATTAGCGGTAGTAAATATATATTAAATAAGAACAATATTTATCTAAATAAATCAATAGTACCTATAGTTTCTTCTACTTAATCGTGTTTTAGATTAAAATAAAATACCACAAAATTGGGCCGAAAAGTTTAATCAACTAAATTGACCATACCTAATTACTTAGCCGATTATATTTTGTGATAAAACTACTTACGATTAAAATCAACCTACAAAAATAAACTTAATAACACTTTCGTTGTAATAACTAGAAAATAACTAGGAAGGTCTTTTCATTTACCTACAAAACTTGAAACTACAAACATCTAAAAAAGGCAACCGAAAAGTCGTTCAAACTGTTTCCCTCGAAATATTCTAAAGGAGTTTGCCTACTATCTTCTACCGTGGCCTTTGAGGACGTGCCACTTGGGTCAGGCGGCGCTGCCGTCCCGAACCTTGCAAGGACTACTTCCCGACAGTGTTTAGCCTGCGAACACAAAGCCAAGCTGCTGCCCGACATCCCCGAGCCGGTATCGGCTCCCCCGATACTGGTACCGACGGCAGTTCCCGTGGTCCGGGAACAACCGGTCTTCACAACCCGTGAACAACCGGTCTTCACGACCCGTGGCACCGTGATGACGGCGAAACCGGAGAACATGCGCGAAGCCCTAGAGGACAGGGACCCTAACAGTCTAAACCAACATGTGCAGGTTTGTATGAAGATGTTTTAAATGAACCTTGTCAGTTAATAAGTAAGTTATACAGGCACGTTGTGAATTTTTCAGGTGACATTAGTAATGTGTGGCCGTTTATTTTTAAATGTAAACAATTGAGGATCGATTCTTGCATTGACCTTGTCAATAATATAGGTATACCTACCTACCATTTGAAAAAGGTAAACAATTATACAAAATATACAGATATGGCTAGGTAGGGCTAGAATATAATTATATGCATAGCTAGATTGTGGAGTGAAATAGTTATAATCAGTTATAGAAAGGTTTGATTAGGGCATATCGTAGCGTTGCTATCTACTGGACACACTTGGCATGAAAATTTTGTAGAGTAACTACACGTGGACGTTTTTTGCAAACCTAACAAAGGATTGCAAAAAAAACTCAAAAAATTAACACCACCGATAGATTCGGTTCGGAAATATAATCTATTGAGCATGAAAGCAGAAGCAATCACCATTCGGATTTCATTTGACTTGCGCCGAACAGCAAACTCTGTTCAGCGCATACCATTACTCGTGTCGAAATATTCCGACCTGAACATTTATTTATTTATGAACACACAAAATACAAAAAAAAATACAAAAAACATAAAAAATAGAAGAGCACAAAGGTACTTATTTCACAAGAAATTTCTTCCAGCAGACCTGCGAGAGGACAGTTAGATATAAAATATAGACACGTGTGTAGTAAAGACAAACAGGACAATTTTAGTTAGAATTGAGGACACATTTGTTTCGATATAAAACAAACATACATACAAATATACACACAATATGTAAAAATAAACACTAATTATTATGAAATTTATTTATTTGTTTGAAAAAAAAAACATGTGCCACTTGCCAGAAAAATCCAAAATATAGTCATCATTATCTTGCCTTCATCTCAATTCATTCAGGGTCGGCGCAGCATATCTCCCTCTTCCATACCTCTCTGTTATTCATCGTCTCCACCTCCTTTCTTGCCTTTTCTTTGGGAGGCCTATGTCCAGCAGTGGACGTCTTTTGGCTGAAATGACGATGATGATAATAACAAGCACATGTAATTACAATAATATGCAAATGTAATTAGAATTCCTAACATCGGAAAAATGGAATACTCATGAAAGTTTTAAAATAGAACTTAACTATTCATACTTTTGCCGGAAACACATTACCATTTCTATCACACAGAGGGTTGTTAAAATTGTGTGACCTATAATTATAATAAAGGAAAAACTATGCATTACGGAGTTATTTATAGAAACAACGGATGCCTTGAAGTTTAGACTGCCTGTTAAATGTTAAACCTTGTATCTAGAACTTATGTTATGTGTTTTACATTAGATATATGACGTCACAATGTAGTACTGTAATGTGTAGTACGACTACAAAGTTATTTCCATAATTACTTACGTACTAAGATAAAAATCGGTTCCGTAGATGTAGGGCATGAAAACGTCGCTAACGGACAGAGAGAGACACTTACCTTTGCTTCCTATAGTGTGTGTGTGTGTTTTCTTAATTAATTTGGGTATTATTCTCTATTGCTTGTCATGTCAGCAGTCGCCTCCTTTCTGATCATCCTTCACACATTCCATCCATCGTTTCTTTAGCCGTCCTCTACAGCCATTACTATAGCCATCAAGATTAAATAATCAAAACTTTCCTCAACACATTCCTATACATCACATGCCCAAGCCCAAATAAAACCATAACTTAATCTTTCGATCTAGATAAACAACAACTACACCCCGATATTAAAGACCGTTTCTTTTCCTATCATAAATCAGTGTCAGGGGAAAAACCAACTTCATTATACACACAAACAGCCATTAGTTCCAAAGTGGAAGGAAGTTGGGACATAACTGGGTAACCCCGAAAGCCTTTAAGGATTTCGTAAGGGGTAATTTCATAGGAAATAGGGATGTTTACTGACTTAAAAAAAATATGATTCTAATTAGTCCGTCTGTTAGATTATCGAAAAATATTGGATACATATTTTTTGTTTTAGCAAATCAATAAAAATTTACGAAGATAAAACGCGTCAAAGATTTAAGTGGGGGGTTGTGACGTCACTAACCGGTAAAGAATGTCATACTAATGTCTTAGAAAAAGACGTCACACGAGTTTTCAAAGCACCGTATCGACTTCATTGTTTGCTTATAAGTGAAAAAAGAAAAAATATCCAATATTTTTTGGAAATCTATCTGACGGACTAATTAGTTTTTTTTCTTGGTGACATTGATGTTTCAGCAAATTTCGTGTACTTTTTTATCTGAAATATAAATGGTAGTTTTAAATATAAAGCCCTTCGTTGCTTCATTCCAAGTCCACAATTTTCAATTAGGTGATGCTGTTAACCTCGCGGCCAAAGACCACTCTCTATAACATACAATTTTTGCGATCTAGGTCTAACGTGTTCTACTAGGTGTTGGTTTTGTCCAGGTCACCCTGCCATCTATTACGAGGTCTGCCGCGACGTCTTCTGGCTGTCAGGGCTCCAGAAACTGTTTATTATGGCCCACAGATCATTGGGCATGCGTGGGGTTCCAGTCCCAATTCAGCTCAGCGGCTTTTTGAGCAATTTCAGGCATTTGTGTTTTAGAGCGCCTAGAAAGGACTTTCAAAAATGTCTGTAAAGAAAATGTACCTACCAAAAATATAGTTTCATGTCATGCGTCGAGAAGACATTGCTATAAGCGATAAGAACGGCACTATACCCATTGTTTTAACAACATTATAAAATAGCTGTGCAATCATTTAAGTCACTGACAAACTGAGTTTTTGAAATTAACCAAACTAAGTTTGCCTTAAATCCCAAACTACATTATATAATTCAAGTTTCGTGTTACCAAATCACGTAAAAACCTTTATAACACCTTACCACAATGTTATCAAAAATGCAAATTCTTACAAAAACGAAAGGTTTAATTAAAAACCTAGCCGACCACCGCCGGACAAAGAACTCGAGACGTTTGCGTGACCCAAGTACCTAGCTCCTCGAGTATACCATGAACACATAGTATTAATTAATATACAGTATTTCAACTGGGGACAAGAGTTTGGAATCTCCTTTCCACACATGCACAACGAATTCTAAAACAAAGCACGCTTCTGGTAACATGTTACTCGTGAAAACTTCTGGGCTGTAGCATAAGATAACATTTAATACTAAATCACGCCAGTAATCCCCGAAGGGTTAGGTAGAGGTGTACCTCATAGCACACCCACATTCTGTCAGTTATTTTTATGTCCCATGTAATAGCGGGTGACCCAAAGGCCATCAACTGGACACACAAGCATGTGGTACTGATAAATTCCTGATAGAAAAACCCAATACTATAACAATTTGTCGACGACAACCTGTTTTGTCAAATTGGAATCGAACCCGGGACCAGCGGGATAAACGATTACGAGACCTGGACCAATAGGGTTGTAGCATCAGAACAGACTAGTAATTCCTTTTTTTGTGTAGGAGAATGTCAGGAGCACAGTACTTCACACGTCTTTATTGTACAATTGAACCTAAAAAAATGTATAAATGCAACATCTGTAAACTTTGCAATTCCATTTAAAAATAAACTTTATTATTATTATTATGTGTATAGTAACAAAACGTTTTGCCGAAAGACCCTAACACCCTACAACGTTTGATTAAAAAACCCTAGTTGGTTTACTTGTTACCTTTGTACTGGACTATACATTACGAACGGGACTAGCTCCTGTACTGTTTAATTGTTCTCCGCTAATTAACTTTCTGTACTAAAACCCTTGAAAAGAAAAATGGGAAAAATAAGACTGAGCACAAATCACTAGATAAATTTATAAAAATTGCTTATCTAGACATATTTTAGTTAGGTTAAATACAAATCAAGTAGATGTAGCTTTAAACGTAAGGAGGTAAGTAAAATACGCGCTTTCATTGTGGAGTTGCAGACATTGGCGCTGTACACAATACACGATGACGATGATGTAGTATTTATCAGTGCGGGGCAGTGGTCCAACTGCTCTGTACAACTAGTTGGACCATGGGTCTTTACTAGGGGCAGTTGTCCAACTTTAAAAATAGTTGGACAACAGCACCTTTTGAGAGTTCCGTGATTCAATTCATTTAAAAAATAACTTGCCAACTCTAAAAACCTCAACTGCATCTTTATGTGTGTATGGTACCTACTGGTTTACGGTTATATTGAACCTCTTTGCAGTAAAATAGCAAAATTAAAGGCGGGTGACTAATTTTTAAACTTTATTTTTTTACAATGTATTACAACATTCAACGAAATTTATCTAAAGCATGACCTACAGTAATATCGCCTTTCGAGGTGGCGCTCGCCGGCCGCTGCCGCGGCACCGCTCGCTCGGCTCGCGCGTAGTTGGTCACAGTTCTAACCTAACCTAACCTACTGAGTCGGTTTTGCTCTAGTAGTTTTTTTTTAATACTCTCAAAAGGTGCTGTTGTCCAACTATTTTTAAAGTTGGACAACTGCCCCTAGTAAAGACCCATGGTCCAACTAGTTGTACAGAGCAGTTGGACCACTGCCCCGCACCTGTATTTATTTATTTATACTTCATGTACAAGACTGGTACATAGGCGGAATTAATGCCACAAGGCATTCTCTACCAGTCAACCTTTGGGTCAAATACACAGACAGCACTGTGCACTATTCCATATCTTCCCGTGGGTGTTAGTCGTAAGAGGCGACTAACAGTCTTACCAGAGAATGGGCAACAACATGTTCTGTGCTTTTGTAACAATCGTACTGTGATCGCCAACCCGCCTGCCAAGCGTGGTGATCAGGACACCCTGCAACCACCATAATGTGGCAACACTTTGGGGGAGGCCTATGTCCAGCAGTGGACATCTTTCTGCTGAAATGAAATGATGATAGATTAGAACATGACAAATAATAAAAATCACAAGCTACACAAATAGAAAGATCTCTCGTCATCATTTTCGTTTGCTAAGTCTTTCTTTACTCATAAAAAATACAGTGTGATTCTTTATAATGTGCACATATCGAAATGGGGGAATCTATGCTTAATTTTATCGACGGAAAAATTATTAAAAAAAATCTAAATATTTTTTAATATATGTGGGATTGGTTCGATATAGGCCAAATAAAAGTACTGATCTTTGTAATTAACTTAAATTTTATTTTTAACACGTCTTTGTAGCTAACGTCCTTCGTCTTAGTCCCCTTATAACCCCTCTCTCTCTTTTCACCTTTTTTTAACATTTACTTGCTTTCTCTTTCACTCCTAGACTATTTCATACTTTCATCTCTTTCATTCAACATGCTTCACATCTGTCATTCATCTTTACGCTTCATTCCACTCATCTGTCATAACATTCCGTTCCTACAACTCGGCCATTCTGATATCTGACTGGACAAACAAAACAACACCATTCACAACTTGAACTTTATACAATAACAAATTATTTATTTAATAAAATTTTACACACCTTGTCATGCCCTTCTTCATCTAACCACATCATTACTAAGTACATATCAGATTAACAAACTCTTAAACTTATTTACTTCCAGTTAAATCTTACAATTAGCACAAACATTACAATGAGTGTACACCATACTATAGGGTACACTGCACGAGAACCAATACTTAGCATAAATTAAATTAGGCAAAACTTTTAAAACTAAATTTTACATAACAACAGCTTACTTGTTCTACAACTAGAAATAACAAGACAATCTCCACATCTTCAACTTGTACATCAAATGGTAATTTAATTTTTTTTTTGGTTATTTTATCTATAACATGTATGTATTTAGAAATATATAAGTATGTTTATCAGTTGTCTAGTACCCATAACACAAGCTCTGCTTAGCTTGGGACTAGATGGCGTTGTGTGATAGTTGTGGAATATTATTATTATTATTATTATTATTAAAGAAACTAACACAGAGTACATTTTACAACATTTACATGACATAACCCTAAACATCATAATGGAATATTAGGTCAAGAACAACCATGTATTTCCTAACCCAACACAACCGCTGATAGGATCTGACCTACTCACCTAACTCAAAACTATCGCCAAACACGGGCCATGGCTTCATATTATCGGCTGAGGAAGATGTCACTCGTGAACCATCCGCCATACGATCTATCGTCTCAAGATCATACCGATCATTCCTTTTGACTTTGGTGACCCTATATGGGCCCAAATACTTAGGCTTAAGTTTTAGGCTGCTGCCAAACTGCGTCCGTTTGATGGCTACAATATCTCCTACAACATATTTTCGACTTTCCTTTCTCTTTCTATTGTATGTCCTACAATTTTCATCTTGAATTTTTCTTATTTGATCTTTTGCCTTCATCTTTAAGTCTTCCCTGTCTTGCACAAAATTACTTCTATGCTCTTGCTGAAGCAAATCATAAATCTGTATATCTTCTTTAGTTTTCATCTTCGTACCCAGCATGAGTTCAAAAGGGGTGGTGTCAATGCTTCTCTGATACGTGCTATTCAGTGCTCTCTGCACTCGGCTGACTTGCTTGTACCATAGAGATGGTTCTTCAATACATAGCTTAGCTAACACCACTATGAGAACTCTGTGTATGCGCTCCACCTGACCATTTCCCCTTGGTACCCCTGTAGTTATGGTTATGTGTTGAATACTTTCCTTTTCACAATACTCCTTGAACTCATTACTGGTAAATGCAGTACCTCGATCTGAAATTAATCGTGTAGGATTACCAAATATCTCCTGATGTATCATTAGTTTATCTATTGTCTCCTTACTGGTAGTTCCCTTCACTGGAAACAGCCACACAAACTTCGTAAATGCATCCACGACTGTTAAGATGTAATTATACATTTTCCTTGTCTCTGAAAGAGGTCCAATGTGATCACAATGCAGGGTGTGCAAAGGAATGCCTCCTTTGTCAATACAGTTTAACAATCCTTCCTGCTTACCCTCTTTTTTCTTTGCTAGCAAGCAAGGTACACATGACAACAAAAGTTCTTCAATTTTTTTGCTTACATTTTTTATGTAGTAATCTTGTTCTAATGATTCTAACATTTTTCTTTTTCCAAAATGACCCTTTTGATGAATCCTTCTCAAAACCTCAAATTCCAAACTTTTCGGTATCACCAACTTTCTTTCTATTCCCTTGTACAATAAACCATCACTAAAGGAATAGTCATCATATGACTGCAGTTTTAGAATGTCTATAATCGCCTTTACACCATCATCCAACATTTGTGCTTGCTTGATACGCTCATGCAAGCTTAGTTCAATAACTCCAACAAATGGGTTTCTACTTAAGGCATCGGCATGTTGCATCTTACCTCCTGGTCTATGTTCAATAACATAATCATACTCCTGGAGGAGTAACAACACCCATCTGGCTACTCTTGTTGATAAATCCTTTTTACTCAATGTCTTTTGGAATGCTTGACAGTCTGTTACAATTTTAAAATGCTTACCAAACAAATAGTGTCTGAACTTCTTTACTCCTTCAATAATAGCTAATGCTTCCAACTCATAGCTAGTATATTTCTTCTCGGCTTCACTAGTCTTCCTACTGTAGTAGTGTACAGGGTGTAACTCACCTGTGTGGTCTCTCTGTAACAAAATAGCACTGTATGCTATTGCAGAGGCATCTGTATGCAACTCCGTTACCAGCTGATGATCATAAATTCTTAGCACAGGGCTACTAGCTAGTGCACTCTTCAACATGTTAAATGCACTTCTCTGAATATCATTAAACTCAAAAGGTACATCTTTTCTTAACAAATCAGTTAACGGCTTAGCTTTTAGTGCAAAATCTTTGATGTATTTTCTAAAATATGACGTTAATCCTATGAAACTGTGTAGTTGCCTTATTGTCTTAGGTTCAGGGTACCTGGTTACGGCATCTGTCTTCTCTGTTGAAGGTTGTACCTTCCCATCTTCTATAATATGTCCTAGGTACTCTATACGCCGGCATAGTAGTTGTGCTTTCTTCCAATTTATCTGCAGACCGTACTGTGATGCAACATCCAACACATCTCTCAATCGCTGCAAAGCCTGGCATTCATCAACAGCAGGAATTAATAAATCATCGATGAATATGACTATGATTCCTTTTGCTATAAGATCCTGAAACACCATGGTTACAAATCTCATGAAGTACTTTGGACATACTGACAACCCAAAAGGTGCCCTCAAAAATTCGTACTGACCATTGTGTGTAACAAAGGCAGTATACTTGATGCTGTCTTTATTAACTTTCAAGTGAAAGAAACCATTCTTCAAATCTAATACGCTAAATACACGAGCATCTCTAAGTTTATCTATCAAATCGTCTATAATGGGCAGAGGAAATTCATCCTTTTTTTTTTTTTTTTTTTTTGTATATTTATTTGCAAACATGCGATCGGTTCTTGAACCATAAGCAGTTGTTTTTGAAGCGTTTGACATGTTAGGCTGGCCTTCCCATTGTTAGGCTGCCTTTGGATACTGCTTTACTCAAAGTATATTATCCCAAGTGTGCAGTCTTTTAAGACGTCTTGTTGGCAGCGATTCACTTAGAGCCTGGGCAAGTCTGTTTTCGTGATTAATTAGTTCTGATTTCCTCTTTGATGGTAGGAATTTTTAAATATGCGTGGATTTCATCCATTCTTGTGTACCATGGGGCATTCACTATGGCTTTAAGCACGCCATTTTGAAATCGCTGGAGTATTTCAGTGTTTGAGGTTTTTGCTGATCCCCACAGCTGTATGCCGTAAGTCCAGACTGGTTTTATGACTGTTTTGAAAATTATCAATACAACCCTCCAAGTTCATTTTCATGTCAAGATTGATTTTTGCATGTAAAAGTCATTCTTTAGTAATTTAGTCGTCGTTCTTTAGTAGTTAGTAATTTTGATGGTTATAATTCGGTAACTTCATACGTCTTACAGTCGCAAATCAAATTTTCATAAACATACAACCAAGCACTGGCCTGCAAATTGCCAAAAACGTAAGAAAATTAGAATTTCGCGGGCCAGATGTGAGCTTCCACCTTAAAACATTTCAGACCCTTTTCTTTATTAGGACACTGTGATGATTGGTGATTTCTTTCTCCACAGCTGTAGCACCTCTTGATACTCGTACCAGCACTACCATCACGGCTGTCAGGCTTCTTATTTCGGACGTAATTTGCGCCCATCTTTTCTTTAATCGTTTCGTATATTTTGATTTTCTCCTTAAGCTCCGTGTACGTTATAGCACCATATAACACCATTTTATTCACTTCTGAATCAATTATGCCGTCTATGATGTACTTTATGGCGACATAATCAGGCATTTTGCCGCGCTTTCCCATTTCTTTCATAACTAACAGGTAGTCTAAACAACGTTCGTCTTTCTTCTTCTTTCTAGCTGCCATCATTTCATGTATAGTTTTACTATCTATCGAATCCGGAAATTCTTTCAGCAAACCCGCCTTCAGCTCGTCCCAACTTTTGAATGGTTTTTCAGATTTTAACCACAGGGCTGCAGTTCCCGTCAGAGATCTTCTAGCAACTATCAGAGTCTGTAGGGGCGTCCATTGAAATATTTCAGCGTTATCATCAATGTCGGTCGCCCATTTAGCCACCGAATACGATTTATCTTGTCCGCTGAAATTTGCCACCAAGTTCTCCGTCTGGAATATAGCCTGATCTCGGCAGAACGGTTGTCTCGTCGATGCAGCTGCCACGCGGTCGTCTTCGTCATAGTCCGCTTGACGGCTTTGTCGGCGATCTTTTCCGTGTCCACCCATATTTCGTCTTTGCCTAGTCTTTTGTAACTATTGTTACCGTCTTCTATCGTTTTTTTCCGTCGTTTCGCTAGAGCAAAATCACCGGCCGCTCCACGTCTTTGGCGTCGGGTTCGTCTTTTCTCGAGCTTTGGCCCAGCAAACTGGAAATATCGAACTATCCCGGACGAGCCCCCAAAACTATGTGGGATTGGTTCGATATAGGCCAAATAAAAGCACTGATCTTTGTAATTAACTTAAATTTTATTTTTAACACGTCTTTGTAGCTAACGTCCTTCGTCTTAGTCCCCTTATAACCCCTCTCTCTCTTTTCACCTTTTTTAACATTTACTTGCTTTCTCTTTCACTCCTAGACTATTTCATACTTTCATCTCTTTCATTCAACATGCTTCGCATCTGTCATTCATCTTTACGCTTCATTCCACTCATCTGTCATAACATTCCGTTCCTACATATATTATATGGAATTTTTAAAAATTTTGTCTGCTACTGTGACCCCAGTGTAAACAAAACGGTGTAACTTTTAAACTAAATTATCTATCGCGATGAAACAAACTCCATAATGATTGGAAACAATTAGGCGTCCTCGTAAAATGAAAATTGTGGAAAAAAACTACCCTCAATTGAAAATAAACACGTTTTTTGATCAAAAAACCTTTTTTTTTTCATAACTTTTTACATAAAATTGTTTCATCGCGATAGATAATTTAGTTTAAAAGTTACACCGTTTTGTTTACATTGGGGTCACAACAGCAGACAACATATTTGAAAATTCCATAAAAAATATTAAAAAATATTTAGATTTTTTTAAATATTTTTTCCATCGATAAAATTAAGCATAGATTCCCTCATTTCGATATGTGCACATTATAAAGAATCACACTGTATATTCACACTAGAGGACCTGGCAGAAGTCCTCCTGCCCGGACAGCAGCGCCACCTACCGGGTCCATTTGTGAATCTAAACCATTCTCGAAACTATTAAAACACGCCGTTTAGGAGGAGTTCAGTAACAAATACACGTCCAGAAGAAATATTATATAAAGACTGGCGGACCTGGCACACGTCGTCCTGCCCGGACAGTAGCGCCACCTACCGAGTCCATAATGCATTATTGGAACATACGAGTTCTTGAGCTACTAACATTGACACACTGACTTACGGCAAATTGAAAACAAGGGGATTGCCAAAACTATGTCATGTTCACAATCGGCTAACGATTCAATTCCATTTGTGATTGATTTTAAAGTTATTTATAAGTTCATTGTACAATTATTTTTTTACTTAAGTTGATGAGGTACCTTTCAGTTAAGTTTAGGCAATAAAACAACAGTTCATTTCAGTCATTCAACTCATTTTGATTAAATTTTCCACGAAATTACAAAGCAAAAAATAAACCTGAAGTAGCTTTCCCTATTGGTAGCACTAAAAATAGAAACAGTACATTTTGATAAAAGTGCGAAAAGTTTGTTATTGCATTGGAAGCGGAATAAACACCCGAGCTGCGCAACAATAAAACTCCCACGTGTAACACGTGCACACGTCCTACGTTTATACATTAATATTTCTTCAAGTTGAAGGAGAAGCAAAGGTACAAAGTGCGCTACACAACCTCATGTGAAAAATATAAAATCCTAATATTTTTGAATCAAGAACACAAATAAATATTAATTTGTTCATAAAAGTAAATATTTGTTTCAAATAATCATGTTTATTAATAGTTTTCTTTTATAAATCAATATAAATTTAAAAACGCAAATCACAATCGAGATTAAAGAAAACACTGCCGATTCGACAGTTGGTGGTAATTTTAATTTTAATTTTAAGAGTTTGTAAGAGATACCGCGGCCTCGACATAAAGGACTTAGAAGGAACATGGGTGGTTTTTAGTCAGTAGAAATCTGACACTTCCTTTCGCTATGCCCAAGAGCGGGAGGGGGGTTATTTGATGACCCACAAAAAAAAAGGGTATAGATAACTGTAGTAATTTTCTTTTCAATATACTTTCCTGACGCTTACGCTCATTTTCATTTGCGTCTTTAGAGCGTAAATATTTTTTGAATAATTAAATTGTGTTTTTAAAAGAATACTATAAAAAACATGGTTCTTCAAACAAATGTTTACTTTTAAGTCATAAGTCATTTATTCATTTGTTTAACATAGGTAAAATAATTGTGGTATATGTGGTAATAATGAGTTCGCTATGTTATGACATAGAGCGTACAAATGGTTTTAGGTATAAAAAAATGAAAAAATCCGTAGTTAAATTAAATAATCCTAAACATGACATAATACAAATTAATTTATGATAATAACACTAGGTATAGATCAACGTCGCCAAATAGACAAGTACTGAAATCATATAATAATAATAAGCACAGCTAATGTCAATGCACAATACTAATGTTAAAAAGCAAAACTAATGTCAATAAGCAAAAACTAATGTCAATACACCAATGAACAAGTTAACATTTATTTGTGTTCTTAATTAAATTATATTTGAATTTTAATACTTCTGTAGTCTGTTCAGCGGCTTAGCCTGGCGAAGTTCAACCGCGGAAATAAAGCAAATGAAATCATAGTCTCATAAAAATGTATGTCAATAATACTTATCGCTTTAGAAGTTTATTTCTTCGAAAGAGCATTTGTCGACCCCATGAACACCCTCATCGCCATACGGCTCGCGTGGTCATTCCGCCTCGAATCCAATAACAAACTTTCCGCATTTGTATCAAAATGTACTATTTCCGCCCTTCCTTGCAGAACATAAAAAAGGAAGTGTATTGTAAAACCATTGTTCTTCGAGAGTAGGGAATGAGGGGGGAAACCGGACAGGGGGTGAAACCAGATAGTTGCTATTTCATTACTCCGCGTACAGCTGTCTCGCTCTAGCAAGTGGTGAAATACGCGCGAACGCTTACTCAGTGCAGTTGCAAATAGCGGCGACGGTAACGTCTCAGCGCGTGTGTCTACAACAAAGGTAAGATAACTAATATTTTGACTTTTTTAAAGTGTTATCATTAAGTTTAGCTATGTGCTATCATATACAGTTGTATTTTTTATGAAGTAATACATATTTAACCTTTTAAAACGGTATTTGATGTTGCTATGAGTGTAAACATAATCTCTGTTATTATTAAATTTCAAACATGGCACCTGTGGGGTACAAGCGGACGGGGTGATTTCGACTATCCGGTTTCACCCCGATTGATTTTATATGTAGGTATTGCGGGCGTTTGTTTTATTCCTCGAGTGCGAGCGTCAACATGCCACGAACATATGTGAGAAAGTCAAATAGGCTGCAGTGGTCGGAGTCAGACATGCTTTTAGCCATAAATTCAGTGCGTCACTTTATCGGCCATGTCAAACCAAGCAATGAAGATCCTGTGCTTCTCGTCTTAGATGGTCACGCCACTCACACTAAGAACCTAGAAGCTATTGAGTTAGCTCGTGCTCATGGTGTCATAATGCTTTGCTTGCCACCTCACTGCACGCATCGTTTACAGCCGCTTGATGTTGGTTTTATGGGGCCTTTAAGCACGTTTTACTCGCAAGAAGTCCAATTATGGCTTCGTAATCATCCAGGGCGTGTTGTCACCCAATTTCAAATGGCATCTTTGTTTGGAACTGCTTATAATCGTGCCGCTACTATGCAAAATGCAGTGTCTGCTTTTACCAAAACCGGAATTTGCCCTCTGAATCCCAACACGTTTACAGATGTAGATTTTGCACCATCACAGACTACAGACATATCATTTGTACCACCAACTACAAATGAATTCTCTCAAGATCCGTTGCCTCGTGAAAGAACTCCGTCCCCGCAAGCAGGAACATCTACAGGAGGACAAACGTTTTCAGATTCTTTAAGTCTTGTATCACCGAAAGATATCATGCCGATTCCTCATTTTAATAAGAGCATGCGGCCGTCAGCGCGTCGAGGAAAAACCGCAATTTTGACTGAATCACCGTATAAAAATGAACTGGCAAATAAGGCTATGTCATCAGTAGTTAAAACAAAAAAAGGCAAAGGTAAAGGTATCGGTAGAAATACCCATAAAGAAAACTATCAGGAGGATTCGGAGTGTTTGGTTTGTGGCGAAAAGTACAGTCAAACTAAGTCCACAGATGAATGGTACCAATGCACTGCTTGTCTTAAATGGGCTCACGAAAGTTGCATCAGTTGTTCTGAGCAACAATTATTATTTTTTGTATGCAAAAACTGCGAATAATTTGATTATTTCGTTTTATTGTTACTATCTGTATTCACCCCTTGAAGAAAAAATGCCTATCCGGTTTGACCCATAGGTATGGGGTGAATTCGGATTTATAATTTTTATTTAAAAAAAATATATTTTATAGTTACTAAGATTGATCTCAAACATTTTTATGCCAAAGTTATGCCCAAGGTATACTTAAACATTTATGACATTGATTACCTCAATAAATAACATAGTGATTTATTTATTGTGTATTTTTCTTAACTATCCGGTGTCCCCCCACCTTCCCCCATACATAAATTAACGGCATTGAAAGTAACTTAAAATTGGTGTGGCTGTCGACCCTTTCTTTATGGCATCTGCACAAGACAATTATTTGCTTTAACTTAATAAAAACGCCATGGAAATTAACAATAACGTTGGCTAGTTTAAATTTCGCTGAGACTGCACCAGATCCCCTAAAACCTACTGTGAGATATCTTCTACATATATCTTCTCATCTCTCCTTACAGATAGTATGGGACGACATAATCGGCGAGCCCGAAGGCGCGCGCAGCCCGGAGTGCGCTTGGAGGCTGAGTCACATGTGCTTCCGTCACGCGCGAAACTGGTGCTACACCGTGCTCACCGTGCTACTGGCGCCGCCCTGCGCACTGTTGCTTGGCTGCGGGTTCGCCTGTCTTGCCTTCGAGGTAAGACTAGACCAGCATAGCTATTCACATGTAACAATCTAACCGAATATGTGTGTCTATAACGCTCGCTCTCGTAATGCCAAAAAAGATAGACTCACGGCATATTCGATTCGGTTTCGATTCGATTGTTTGTGAATAGCTATGCAGAGCTTTCTATAAGAAGTAGTAGTATTTTCTAGTTATCTAAAACTAGAAAAGAAGACAACCAATCCTTGAAACCTTTTCTTTATCATCTGTTTTAGAATTTATGTTAACTTGCAAGACTGTGAGACTGTTTTTGACTAAATAAGACTGGTCAATCAACAGCTAACATGAGATTTGATGGCAGGTTTGAATGGAATCTATACGACGTTGTTATTTCAGGGAATCATCAAATCGCAACGTTATCTTGACGTTTTACCCATGGAATGTATTGTCCATAGTGGAGGACGCGTCTCTCTGCTTATAGACAGAGAATAATCCAATATTTTTTCCCATCAACTTCCCTCTGCTCCTATCACAAGCTACATCTTCGTTACAGCAAATCTGGTGCACCGCGCCCTGCCTGCGCTGCGTGAAGATCTACTTCGCGTCTATCCGTACGATGGTGACGTCATGCATGGCCGCTATTGTGGTCCCCGCGGCCAACGCCATCGGCCACGTCTGCAGACACATCAGGGTCAACTTCAGGAAGGATGCTCCAGAGGATAAGGATATGTTGGTCATTTAAACATGTGTACCTATTTGTGTGGCAGGTATGAAAGATGTTAAACAGACAAGGAGAAGGTTCGTTGAGCAATGTGTTTACTCTACATTTGTGAGGTAATTTTATAAAACACCTTACAAAGAAAACACTTTTTTTCCGAATTTCTTTTAGAGGTCTTTGAATTGTTATTGAAAGTATGTTATGTTATTGATGAGGTGATTACTATGCCATATTTATAATGGTGATTCTTATTGAACATGTAACCTTGACTTAACCTTATCGTGATTATTGATGTCCTTTTAAGAAAAGATAAATGGTTTTCTGTACCTAATTCATCGACGAAAACATGCCGTAAGTGCCTTTTATAAAGACAAATTAACAAGTTTCAAAAGTTTGTACGATGTTTCTGCACTAAGATTTACCACAAATTATTAATTTTTATATAATTATTAAGAGTCATAGTTGTACAAATATTTATAGCGATAATGTTAAGACAATTATTTCATAATTTATTTAATTAAATGTGGTTTGTGAAGTATTTTCTAAATAAATGCCGTTAATAAAATAATCATGTTTCATTTAATTTTAAAAAAATAACACGTAGTTATTTTCAGTTTTATCTTCTGCAGCATGTATAGACTGGCCCAGTTTGACCCACCCAGTTCTGAAGATCAGTGCCGAAGACTTATAAATGTATTATGTATTCAGACTTGTATTCAGCTTAAACAATATCTACCATCTTTATTTTTTTCTAAAACATTAGGTAGATTTACTTACCTACGTATACTTAACTAGCTGTTGCCAGCGGCTTCACCCGCTACAACTCGAAAATTAACCTACGGGAAGATACAATCGGGATAAAAACTATCTTATATGTTAATCCAGGTTATAAACTATCTTTGTACCAAATTTCATCCCAATCAGTTCAGTAGTTATGCGTGGAGAAGTACCAAACATACACACTCACAAACTTTCGCCTTTATAATATTAGTGTGATAAATAACACTGTCTTGCTCCTAATTATAACACTGGCCAATATTTCTCTATGGCATGGTGATTCTGACTAGCGTAAACCCAAACAAAGCAGGCTACTGACCTCATAAAGCCATAACAAGCCGTGAACCGTGAGAGTCCAATGTATAACATCACGCCATAATTCAATTACTTGTATGTAACCGCTGAATATTTCATGAGCACCAAACTATCGCAACAAAATCAAAGTATGTACATACTTTGATTGCTGAGGCTTTCTAAGTTCTGGCAAAGAGGTGGATAACCTAGAGTCAAATGATGCCTACAGAAACAGTAGGGCCGAGCAGATGATATTTGAGTGTTTCCGATCATCTTCTTCAATTAGAAACAATTATTTGAAAAACTAATAAAAAAAATTCTTTTTGGTTTACCATAAAAACCAAATAAATTATTTAAAAAAAAAATGGCTACTGGTATTCTCTTCTCATTTGAGGCTGTAAGATATTTTCCTTAGCCTTTACTTACATTTCATAGACAAATGAAAGAAGAAAAAAAAATAAAGCGTGGGAAAAGCGAAGTTAGAAACTTTTTCATGAATTTTATTTTTGCAAGTTCAATTATAAAATGATGTTAGAAGAAACTTCATTGGATGGGACTTCAGCGCCGGTGCTGCGACAAACAACCAGCAGTGAAAATAACTTAAACTCCGACCGATCTGGAAATCGATTTGTCATAGCGCAATGCCGAAGGTTTGTTAAAAATAATGTTTAACAATGCAGTACCGGTACAAAACCTGTCCTATCTTAGATAGGGCAGGTTAATGTATAGATAGGCTATCTATGCATAGGCAATCCGCCCAAAAGACGACCCACTGACCAGATCTTTTTTAAATAACGTTTTCTTTTAGGAATGATGGCCAAAACGCGAATAGTCAACAGGAAACTAGTGAAGAAACTGAGACAGAAGAGGTGCGTAAGTATTTCTACGTAATTCAGCGAGTTTCTTAATTTATATTGCGTATTTTTATGTTGGTAGCACATACCTTTAAATGTATTATTACGAGTATTATCTGTGCCGATCAAAAAGGCAAACAATTAATTTGGACAAAACCGAGCTGTAACGTAACATTCCAGAAAATAAACCTACTTACATTCATTATTGATGTGTCGTGAAAATTTTCAAATAACCCTTAAAATATGTTAAGAATCTTTTTTTTTTTGGGCGGAAATCATCAAATAGCCCCGGGGTCCCGCTCTCCGGGCAGAGCGAATAACACTCCCAGTGTCAGACTTCTACTGACTAAAAACCAGCCATGTTCCTTCTTAGCCCTTGTGCCGAGGCCGCGGTATCTCTTTCGCACAACCCGCAGCCCCGATGGGAAATATAGGCATCTAAGATTGAATGATTAATTCTTAGTTTTCATTTAAAACAACTCATGACATGACTCCTCATACAAATTTTGTAAGTAGAGTAGGTGCCTACTGCCGAATTCACTGACGGTTTACGTACAACTTTTCACCCCTAAGTTCTAAGTTATAAGGTTTAAAAGTGGGTAACCGTCTGTTACAGCGTTTCCACTTGGGAACATAATTAATTACACGCTATAACATGACCAACACACAATTACTTACCTCGTGTCATGTAACGTAAACAAATCCCTATTAATTAACCGGTGTTGTGTCAGCACAATATTAATTTATGACTAAGAGGGTGATGTTTATAAACATTCCAATACTCAATACTCAATACTCAAACTTTATTTGCATTCCACAATGTGCACTTAAGTGGTAAATTAAAAAATTAGATCATTTTGGACCCTGTCGGGCACAGCAAAAGGCAAAAAATTTAGTAGGAGAGAGGAAGCAAGAAGGAAGGAAGTAGGAAGGTTGTGTGGATTATTGGATTTTATAACCAATAATGGACTAGATAAATGCTCCGATAGCCTAACTAATTTAACATTTTCTTTATATTTAATTAGTTTTGGCCTTCATATAGAGGAGTTCGTGACTGGATAATAACCGACCGCTCGGATCTATCATCAGGTTAAGTCGCGCTTGCCTAGATTGGTCTGTGGATGGGTGACCACACATTACAAATCGAGTTTCCTCACGTTAAGCTGTTGGGCCCTGTTGTCATTCGTATAGCTTCTACAGTCGTAATGGGAAAAGGCTAGACAGATGATCACTTTTGGCCTTTGTGCATAACTTGACCTGGAAACCCCATCCAATAAAGACCACACTTTAGACACCTTTACCTGGGATAAACTAGGTGACCTTATTCATTCAAGCATTAAAAAAAACCTTACAACGGAAACAAAATGACCTTAATATTAATGTCACAGAGGGTGTTGGTGGCATACTGTCGCTCAGGAAGACTGGGTGCGGCATACTGCACCCTACACACCGGCGAGGTGGGTCCCATTTACTATCTAAACATTTATAGTTCAGCTTTTATGGGCTTGTGGGCCGAAGGGTTAGTCGGAAGTGGTGTACGTAATAGTGCTCCCACTCTAGTAGTTATTTATCCATAGGTATTGTTATTTCAAAGGGCATTACCACTTACGTTATAGTATAGCAACACCCAATATTTAAAAAAAAATGTCATATTCAATTTTGAGCAAGACGATTAAAAAAAACGATAAAAACGAATAAACCCATGTTTACAAATAAAGATTTCATTTTCATTTTTTGTTTCTTTAATTGTTCGCCATCCTCTGAAGAAATAAACTGAACTGAAAGAATCACATATAGTTACGTATTACGAACAATGAAATCAATGCAAACAAAACCATACTAACGTCTGTGCTTTCTCCTATAAAACTGACCAGCTTTTCATCTTAGAAGAGATAGTAGACCGTCCCCCAGAGTACCAAATGTTTGCAAGTCTCTTTCGCCAAGTGGAACCTATCTGCATCCTACTGGACGGCAAGAACCAAGGCGCATTCGTGCAGACTGTCAGGAAGACAGTCTTCGACAGCGATGCCAATGATGAGGGGAGATGCAAGCTCGTGTTCTTGTCTGCTAAGGAGTATAGTAAGTAATTGATAGAAGTAGTTATCTCAGCCCATCAGCTATTAAAGATAAATTAATGTAGTTTATTAACTTGAATAAAGATCATATTTTTATTACATGAGTACCGTTTTTCTAGCTTGTTCCCAAACCCTAAATATATTTTTCACCCAGGTTTTGAAGCATGCAAACGACGTATATTCACCTTATCTTTCCCCACTGAGCCCCCAAACGCCTCTGACGAAGAGAGGTCCCTATACCTTCGAACAGTGCTGGATTTTTCCCAGACCCAGAGTGTACATGCTCTAGGATCTTTGCTTCGGTACCTGGACCTCAACTGGGCTAAGTTGAGCATGGACCTACATGGGAAACCGCAGTTTCTTAGCTTGAGGATAATTTCACTGTAAGTTCCTGAACTATTAATCTTAGTAGCAGTAAGTACATTACGATGGGATTATTAGGTGTATTACTGACTTTTGATTTACGAGAAGAACGGGAAATTACAGAAACACCTTTTTTAACCGTTTTCCCAAAAAGGAGGAGGTTCTCATTTCGATTGGTATTTTTTTTTCTTAAGAGATAAACATGTCGGATATAATCAAATAGTATTACAAACAAAGCTATTCTAAACTACATTACATTATAACAAGGGACTATGGCGAAGGGGTGCGAAGACAATAAAAACTTTACTAGATACTATCGTCCTGAGATGAGGTTCTTACCTGATTAAGCTACATTTGAAGAACCCTTATTATTTCTGTGATAATGCCCCTTCTTCAGTGCAGACATAGTAACAGTAGACGAAGACACATACCGCGGCCTCCAAGTGTTCAGCGCAGTGGCTCATCCCAGTGCATTTAAGCGAGGAGTGAGAGGATCTAGTCGAGAAGGACTCTCTCTGTTCCAAGTGTTCAGTCGGTGCAGCTCTAAGATGGGACAGAGTCGCATGAGGTTAGTTCACAAGATAAGAGCAATTCATTCACTGTCCACATTAGATAAGGGTATTATACCGCGGCCAGAAAGTGGTCAGCGCAATAACTCAACCTCAAGTTCAAGTCACGTTCAAGCGCGGAGTTAAAAGATCCAGTCGTGAGGGACTTTCTCTATTTCAAGTGGTCAGTCAGTTTGATGCGACAGACTGGGACGAGGTTAGTAGAGCTAGGATCTCGAGTAGCAACTTCTTTACTGTCTTCGTTAAATAAGGGCACTATACCGTTGTCTTCAAGTGTTCAATCCAGTAACACCGCACCTTGGACCGCATGCTTGAACTCGTTTAAACGAGGGATTAAAGAACCGAGTCGTAAGGAACTGTCACTGTTTTGGAACAGTCGAGTCTTGGATCTGCAGCTGCTGAACACCCAAGTGTTCAGCAGCGGCGGACAGAGTCGCATGAGGAAATAAGACCTTATGAAAAAATAAATACGATAAACTGCATTTTTATTGCAGGGTCTTGCTACAACATCCCACCTCAGACCTAGCAATCCTAAAGAATCGTCAAGACGTAGTGGCATACTTCATGAAGCCACAGAACGAAGCCCTGATGAGGAACATCTGCTCTTCCATGCGGTTCATCAAGAACGTTCACGTGAGTAAGGAAACGTGTTCTTCTGTGAGATAGGATATGAATTTTGAGGGAGTGGGAACAAACTTGTTGTTTGTTGCAGGGAATCTTGGCGAAAATAAAAGCATTGTCTGCAAAACCGTATCAGTGGAAATCGCTTTATAATGTAAGTTACTCAATACTGGACACAAATCAAACCAATTTAAACTTTTCTTTCCAATATGTATGTAGTTATTGTTAAATTATTTTGGCTTTCGACGCGTCTTGGACAGTCAGTCAGTACCTAGTAGTGTAGTTTCGATATAAAAGCTATGTAGCTTGATAGAACGCGTACGAAAATAACTTAATTATATTATTTTTGATGTTGAACCATGTGCAGACGCTTTACAACGCTGTGTTGGTTTGCGAGATGTGCGAGTCTACAGGCAAAGCTAGTGAGTTCCTAGAACAGCTCGCCTGCTTCGACAACACCAAGCTGTATGATGTAAGTATCCTCATCAAAATTACATACTGAAGGTAAACGAAAGGAAAGTACCTACCGTAATCCATGAGGATTAAATTACTACTCGAAGAGCTATTTGAGAAAAACTTCTGTTTTCAGATGGCTTTATACATGAACAGGATCATAGACTTCGATCTGTCTAAAACTGAAGGAAAGTTTACCGTGAAACCTGGAGTTGACGCCGAACTTGATATGAGTACATATTTTATTACATTACCATTGACCATCACGACAATCAAGTGCTGTAATCTGCACCTAAACCTGATCAACTTTATGTTTTTTTTTAATAAAATTACTTTTATATGGATTTCTGCAAAATAACGCCTGAATCCATAACTTGTCAACTCTCTCTCTCTCTCTCTCTCTCTCTCTCTCTCTCTCTCTCCCTCTCTCTATTGAAACTGTTTTATAACCCTCACAACACTCATTTTCCTCAGAAAAACAAACAATGGCGAGCCTCCAAGGCCTAATGTCAGAGACAGCCAAGGTGGAGATGGACCGTCTGCCGACCTACATCCAAGAGTGTAGCATGCTATATATGCCTCATTTAGGGTATTTGCTCGGCGTGAAGGTCTGGGCTGATAACCTGAGCGCAGACGATAAGGATCTGCCGGATATGAAGTTTATGGTAAGTGTGATGATGGAATTTTGAGCTATTTTCTTAGCAACAATTCCCGATTTTAGCAGATTCTGTTTCCATTCAAATGTTTGACTATAATTACTTTGTGTTTTAGTTCCAAAACAATGACTACATTCACTACAAAAGTAAGGGGTGTGAAGGTAAGATTTTTTCAGGAATTATTATCTTTTTTTTTGCGGTTGGGTAAGTCATCAAATAACCCCTCCCGCTTTTGGACAGAGCGAAAGGGAGTGTCAGACTTCTATTGACTAAAAACCACTCGTGTTCCTTCTTACCCCTTTATGTCGAGGCCGCGGTATCTCGTAGAACATCCCGCAGCTCCGACGGGAATGATTATAACCTGATAGTAATTATTTCATAGTAACGTTTACGATGAGCATGTAAATGTGGATGTTTATTAAGGAATAGGTAAATCAAAGTGAACTCGTGTGAAAGGAAAGGCCAGTGACCGGGCCGATTTCAGATGGATCTTGGTTGGCCACATTTGTCGCAAGCCGGAGGAGCTTTAGACAGCAAACGGCAACGCGACAGGCTCAGAAGGAGGTGACAGGAGAAGGGAGGCCTTCGCCTTGCAGTGGGGCACAAATGGCTGATAATAATAATAAATATTGGAAGATGATTCAATTCACACCATAATTAGGTTGAATGCTGCTATATCTCCTCAGAGCTGGACGTGATGATAGGCGACACGTACCCTGAGATAGTGGCGCACGAGACCCGCATCATGATGCGTCTCACCAGCGTCATGCTACAGCATCTGCACACCCTCGCCGCCGTCGTCGACAAGTGCGCGGAGCTCGACTGGTAACACTTCTTTCCGACAAAGCATTTATGAATTTATGAAGCACGCATTAGAACAACCGATGGAGAAAAAAGATTCTCACGTGCCGACCACGAACCGGAAGACGCAGCGTGGGTAGGCCTTCCACCAGGTGAAACGACGACATCGTGAGAGTCGCGGGGAACCGGTTGCATGTGGCAGGTGGCCGTTCGTTATTATGTTCTATGGGAAAGGTCTTTGTCCAGCGGTGGACATGCCACGAATGGCTGATGATGATGACGCCGTAAAAAGCCCCGACCTATTCGACCTGAACTTCCATAAAACAAGTCAAGTTGTGCAGAAAACTTCAAACTAGCGGCTGAATTGTGTGGAAAAAAAAGAGTTGCCTTTGTCGTGCAGTGCGACAAAACGTTTTTCCTACTCCTGATATTTTTTCTGATTTATTTTGTTGCGGTATATCCAAAACATTTATAATCTGCACTAATATTCTATAGAGGAAAGTTTTGTATTTTTGTATGTGTTTGTTATGAATAAACTCAAAAACTACTGCGCCGATTTCAATTCTTCAGCAACAAATTCTTTCACCATTAGAAAGCTCCATTCACCCTGAGTAACATAAGCTACTTTTTATCCCTGTATTCCCATGGGAACGGAATCTAAGCGGGTGAAACCGCGTGACGTCCGCTAGTACCTAATACATAATCACACTAATATTATAAAGGCGAAAGTTTGTGAGTGTGTATGTTTTTTTACTTCTTCACGTCTAAACGGCTGGAGCGATTTTAATAAAATTTGGTATGGAGTTAGCTGACACCTTGGATTAACAAATAGGATAGTTTTATCCCGATTTTATCTTCCCATGGGATAATTTTTCGAGTTGGAGCGGGCAAACCGCTGGCAACAGCTAGTAGCATATAAATAAAGTTTTTCTGGGACTTCGTCGAGCTTCATTGTCTCGCCGCTTTTCTGGTTGCCACTGTTGATTCCGGATTTTAGGAGTTACAGTGGTTTGGGAATAGTGTGGCGGGCTTGTCCCATAAAAAAACTTGTTATTTCGTTAGTTGCATCACAATAACATCGAATTTATTTAAAAATATTGGAATCTCCAGCCTAATAGCCATATCCAAAGTATCCAAAGAGTTCAACTACGTCCGTCCAACGCTAACCCCGGAGAAGATCATCAGCATAAAGCAAGGTCGTCACCCTCTGTACATGCTGACGTGCGATAACTTCGTGCCCAACGACGTGGAGTCCAGTCAGGAGGCTGGCTGTGTCAAGATACTGACTGGACCCAACTCCAGTGGGAAGTCCGTTTATATGAAGCAGATTGGTGAGATGTTTTGACTTTATGGGTTTAGAGGTACCTGAACTTTGCTTGGCCCAAAATAGGTTAACCCTGATAATATTGCAGATATTAGTTAAAATAAAGCGAGAGAATGATAAATACAAAAGTTAAAACTAAATGTGATTATTTTCGAATGGTGATTCAAGAAAAAAAATGTTATGTGACGACAAAACAATAAGGATGTTTACTGACTTAAAAAAAAAATGTTTTTAATTACTCCGTCTGTAAGATTATCGAAAAATATTGGATACGTATTTTTTGTTTTATCAAATCAATGAAAATTGACGAAGATAAAACGCGTCAAAGATTTGAGTGGGAGGTTGTGACGTCACTGACAGCTGAAGAATAGCCTCAGAAAATGACGTCACACGAGTTTTCAAAGCACTGTATCGTCTTCATTGTTTGTTTACGTGAAAAAAGAAAAAATACGTGTCCAATATTTTTTGGAAATCTATCTGACAAAAAAAATCTAATAAGTCCTTATTAGATTTTTTTTGTTAACTACCCTATTAGCCAAATTTAGTAGATTTGGTCATACTGCCTACATAACTTTTAAATTGTTTTCAGACTGTACATTCTTGCGTGTACCTATTTGTCTACTACCAACAACTAACTAAATATGATTTGCCTATTCGAAATCTTGAATAACCCCGGGATTCTTCTATTTAGGTCTGATAGTATACCTGGCCCACATCGGTAGCTTCGTCCCAGCAGAATCAGCAACCATCGGCGTGGTGCGTCACATACACACACGTATTCAGAGTACTGAGTGCGTCGCCGCGCATATGTCTGCTTTCCTCATAGACTTGAGACAGGTAAGAAGGATCTAGGGTACTTTTTGTGCCAAAATAATATGTAACAAGGTATTAGTAATACTGATGTTAAAGGTTACCTTCAGCCTCACCCTTTCCGAACTACGTCAAGGTCGGCCTAGTCTAAAAGTAAGCAGCATAATGCCTGAATTTACATTGAGCGACCTCCACAAGCTCAGTAACTGGGGTATAAGATACCCCTAGGTGAGGCTGGTTGTCAAGCCGGGTCGACGGCGTGTTCGTGTTCCACGCGCGCCTCAAAGATGTCAGCAACATTGCAGCCGGGGTGCGGGTTGTTCTAAAGAGGTACCGTAGCCCCGAAACACAAAGGACTAGGACGGAACATGGCTGGTTTTTAACCGACTTCTTAGTCAATAGAAGTTTGACACTCCCTGTCGCTTAACCGAGCGGGAAAAGTGATTTGATAATTTCCCACAAAAAAACAAGGTTATTCGCAATTTAATCGACCGTTCGTAACGCTAATGACTGTCAAACATCTGCAAACGACAGCCGCTATTAACGGCTCAACGTGCAGCACCTAAAACATCCCATTTCCCTTCTAGATGGCTCTAGCCCTCCAAGAGTGTACCTCCAACTCCCTGCTGATAGTAGACGAGTTCGGTAAGGGTACCTCCGCCACCGACGGGCTGGCGCTACTGGCGGCCTGTCTCAACACGCTACTGTTCCGCGGAGACAACTGCCCGCATGTCTTGTTGGCCACACACTACCTGAACATCAAGGACTATATCGTGGATACGCCTGTCGTCAGGTTTCTGGTGAGAAATTACTCAAACTCTTTATTGCATTCATGTGTGGGCTGTAACATTACATATAAATATAAGTTCCAATATGAAACCCGGTTAGGGCACGGCAACATAACACAATAAGTTAACAGACTCATGACCAATGACGTCATATCTCTCGAACCCTAACAAAGCGAATGTGAATTTACTTTTTGTAATTACAAAAAGAAACCTGAGCCGTCCTGAAGCTCGTTTGGTCTACGACATCGACAAAATCGAGGAAAATATCTGGAAAAGGGATGCACAGAACTGTGAAGTGTGATGGCAGAAAAACCTGTTTATTTTACCCTGCAGTGGGTGTTTCCGGGCTGTTATGATAATGGTATCCCTATTTGACTGTCCCTTTTCTTTTGCTAGCGTTTCGAGTTCATCCTTCAAGACGGTGAGCCAGTGTTCCTGTTCCGTGTGTGTGACGGTGGCGCAGAGACCAGCTTCGCGCTAGCTGTGGCCGCCGCCACTGGACTCCTGCCGCGCACACTCGCAAGGGCTAAGCTAGTCATGGCCTCGGTTATGGTAAGAATAGGCTATACGACTACATTAAGAAAAAAAAACTCGAAATGTAAAATAAAGGGTCTTAGGTTTCGTCAAGGCACCATTATAGGACCAGTGATGTTTCTATCATATTTTGCACCGTGAGACTTCTCGAGTCAATTCACAGCTTGGTCACGAATTATGCGTCCAAGTGACTCGCGTGTTATGGCGGAAACCGACGTTAGCCGCAGAAAAAGTCGTTTAGAGCATACCGACGATACTCACGAGAAGGAAACAAATGACACACCCGTGTCGCTTCACCCAAATCGCATCGCAAAGGCCGTGAACGGGCCGGGGCTACGGGACTGTTCTAAAGAGATACCGCGGTCCCGGAACATGAGCGATTTTAGTCAGTACAAGTCTGACGCTTCCTTCCGGTGCGCCGCCCAGAGTGAGGGGGTCATTGTATGATTCACAATCCGCAAAAATAAAAAGGTCGTGGGGCGTTAATTTAATGTGTATCTAGTTTACCTCAAGTCTATTATTTCGTTTCCAGAACAACTCCCTGCCAGCCGAAAACAAGCGCATCACGAGCAAGCTGAACGCCAGCGTAGAAAAAATAAAGAATAAACTACTCACAGACGATATTTAATAATAATAAAATTTGTTACAATACAATAATATGTATAATGATATTCAGCTCAGCATAGCTAACAACAATATTGATATAAAATTTTAAACACATCAAAAAAATAAATTAACTACTACTTACGCTATTCATTGACTCTTAAATAAATAATGGTACTGCCCATTCTCACTAATGATGCACACTTAAGTGTATGCTGAAATAAAAGCCAATTGTTGAAATTTCAACAATCGGTTCAGCGCCGAAAGTCCAAATTCTAACTATAGCATTTACAAGGCATTCATTAAGTGTGGCTTAGTGCATTTATTTATATAACAAAGCTGGAATGTTTCAATGCATAGTTACGAAGCTTTTTGTTACATCCAAATGTTTACATTTCGATACCTCATTAAGATAGCAATGGCTTTATCCTATATTTTAGATCCGTTATTTGTAACGCTAGTCACACATAGTACTTGATCACAAACGCTTTTATCTAGCACATTTATTGACAAAAAGAAGCAACTAACACAAATAAAAAACATTATTTCGGAAATTACCGTAACACACACATTTTTCTTTTGGAACATTTCGTTAACTCATCACATCGTTTTGCACTTGTATAAAATCTTACACACATTATAAATATATAATTACAATATTTACTGTCATGTAAAATAATAATTTCGATTTGAGCATTATAACCACATTATTCCATACATAACCATCCGAGGCCAATCAAAATTTAGTAAATGGAATGGAAGCAATTTTTTTAATTCTCCTTAGAAAGTAAATCATTTACAAAACTTAACATTTTAATCAAATATTCACTAACATACTTTTCAACAACCAATTTTAAATGCAAATGCTCATGTAACAAACTCATCCTCAAATGATATGGAGTGGCCACTGCATCACTGCCCAGCTGTGGGATTGATTTCGCTTTACTTGCCCAGATGTGAGCAAGATTACATAGACTTCATCTGCTGCATCAATTCTTCGAGAGAGAGCTCGGAAGCTGCGACGGCGCCGCCCGTGCTTGATTCGGGAGTGCTATTGTCTACGGGGACGCTGTAGGCCACCTAAACATAAATATAAGAATTTTGAAACATTTCAATAGCCCGGTTGATGGCAAGACTTCATACCTTATTATATGGAACTTGCGAACCTGCGAATTTTATTATATAAAGTAGGTATTTCTTTGTCTAACCATTTGGGGGTTACAGGGGTGATGATAATAATGTTTTGTGTTCAAGAGTGTTGCTAGAGAGTTTGTCCCATCACATCTCACCAGGATAATACCATAGGAAGTGCTATAGAGATATTTTGGGTACCCATCACTTTTGTGATACTCAAAACGCCTTTTTGATAAAAGTCTCAAATGGTAAACTTGCATTCATAACTAATGTCTGTCCATACCTGAACTCCATCAACCAATTTGAGGTGGGAGCAGTCGTCATCTTCTGGCGTGTTCTCATCAACTAGGCTGATTCCTGTAAACGAGAAACAAGTATTCAGTTAATACTTAAGACATTACTGCTAAGTTTTACGTCACACTTTGTACCAACAGATATTGTCCAGTTTATCGTATTTAGAGTATATTTAAATGTCTTTGAGTTTATGAGGATTTAAAATGTGTCGTCAAAACTCATCTGAATGTATGTAAACATACCCCATTCGTTGTCAGCATGCACGGGTGCGAGGTCCTCGGTCACCTCAGTGGCGAGCTCCACCACGGGCTTGGCTCTGAACTCTGCCTGGCGCGTGCGGCAGTAACTGTCGTCGCATTGTGGGTTCGGCTGTAACAGTAACATGAATGTGTCTGCAGTGTGAATTTTCACACTTTCGATGCCAAGTATCCAGCATATTTGGGTCGACCAATAATTCGTTTGTAAGTCAATACGCCTCCGAGTCGTCGCTATCCGTAACTATAGAAGACTTGTGCTGAATCTGGATAATTTGAACTTGGCAGTGAAAGTGTTAAAGGCTGATTACATTATGCTTTGCTACGAAAGGCAGTCTTGGCTGTTTGCAGTGATATTCTTAGGTCGGAAGAAGGCTACAAAATTAATAATTTTCATATAATTTATATTAGTTGATTTACCATTGTCTTAATCTCAAACTCAAAGTGCTTATTTCAAATAAACCATTACAGGCACTTTTGAATGTCAGAAGATACAAGAGGATCTCTCAGGATGTGCAAGGTAATCATTAGCTAAATAATGCTTACCTTTAATGCCATCATAGGAAAGAAATCCGTTAATGCACTATATCCTAAGTAATGGCTGACTTGTCCAAACTCGAGCAAGTATTTCAATGTGTTTTGCACTGTAACAGAAAATGGTTACATTTAAAAATAATTCCTGCTTCCCACATCATTAAATCTAATTTCAAATGAACTATAACTTTAAGTTACCTAAGAATCCTGCCACAATACCCATGGTAGTGGGCAGACTGGCCGCACAAACACCTTCTCTCTTCAGTGTTTTCTCGTCGATTTTTGATGCAACCACTAAAGGTGGTGCACACTGGAAAGAAATAATAAAGAAACATCAGAAAAAAAAACTTCGTGCGTCTTGGGACAACAACGGTCAACAGAAGTGATAACTTAAACTTATTTATGATGTACAGTGACAAGCACCATTTTAGTCCGAAAAACGGCTAGTAGCACTGTGGGTTAGAGAGAGAGGAGAAGCCTGGCTACCGCAGCCGTATGTTTGAGAGAAAGGGAAGCCAGACAGACTGGCGCTGTAACGTGTTACGTAACACAAAGCGGTTGTTTTTTTTTTTTTTTAAACGTTGCCCCACACTAGGAATTTCTCCTGTATCGTGGGTGCATTCACAAACATTTAAACTCACATACACAAAAACCCAGACCCCAAACAACTATCTGTAGGTCATACAAATATTTGATCCATGGGGGGATCGAACCCGCGACATGCAGCGCAGCAGTCCATTGAATGAGCCACTGCGCCCACCGTGCCGTCAGTTTACCCCCCACAAGAAGTTATCACTTCAAAAACCATTATCTTGACAAGTAGGATAGATGCAAATGTAAAGCCTTTCTGTCTTCCTGATACATCGCCCCTTTGAAGAATAGTAAGAGTAACTTGCTATTAGACATGAAGGCAGAGAAATAAACAAAATACTATACACATTTATAATATTAGTGAGGAAGCTAGAATTTTGACTTACAGCAAAACACGCTGTTTCTCCAGGTATAATGAACTGTATATGTCCAGACACTGCATTCTCACTGACTCCCGACTCAAACCACTTCTGGCTGAGCTCATTGCAGGCCGTGTTGATCGCCATGCGTGCCTCAAAGTTGTCCACACAGCTCAGGATTAGGTCTACGGGGCCGCCTGTCAGGCTGCCAGCCCTGAAAACCAGTATGATGGATTATTTTTTGGTTTTATTATTATGCAAATTGTATATGTCATACTATGCATCCTTGTTTGTAACCTAAGCATGGTAAGGTTACAAACAAGGATTTAAATTGTAACTAATTATTGATAGTGCATCAACAATTAGTAAGAATGGAAAGTGTTTTCACAGTTTCTGATTCTTCCTGTTTTCAATACAAAGCAGAAGTTTGACATTATTACAATAATCAATGCATTGTGAGCAGTGGTGGCCCAGTGGTGGCAGCCCCAACTTACGAACAGTGAGCCGTGGGTTTGAGCCTAGTCTGGCACATTACTTTGTTTAATTTAATTCATCACCACTGCTCTCACAACGGTGATGGAAAACATCGTGAGGAAACAGGGTCCAGGCATGTCTTAGAACCAAAAAATTCGAAGACATTATACCACTTGCAATCCGCACTGGGCATGCGTGTTAGATTATAGGCCAACCCTCTCCTAGAGAGGAAGCCTGAGTCCCTGCAGTGGGAACATTATAGGCTGATGATGATTCTAACCCTTACCGAATAGTATCACAAAAGTGCTGAAAGTTATCAACAGTGGTAATATTGTAGTTGTAAGCATCAATAGAGACATCTGGATTAATATTCTGGAGTGTGGCAGCGGCTGCATCCACCTTGCTGAGACCAGCCTGGTGTGGCTGAAAGAACAGACGGTTCATGTTGGCTAGCTCCACCTTGTCATAGTCAAACAGGATCAACTGGAAAGAAAACAGTTAATAGTTTAGTGACAATGGTAAATATTTCACCTAAGCCATTTGCTTGTAGAAGAAAAAACGTGTTACCTTTCCAATCCCACATCTAGTGAGCATCTCAGCAGTGACACTGCCCACTCCACCGACGCCCACCACGGCTACAGACAACTCTCGGATCTTCTCGTAGTTGTCCACGATGCCCATCCGCTTCAGCGCCATCAGACGACTGCAAGCAATTCAACTTGTTCATTGCCTTCAATGTTAATTTAGATGGAGAGTTGTTTCTTGTCTCTTTTTAAAGCCACACTACTCAGCTATTTGTTATCAAAAATAGTTGAGTAGTAATCGAATGTCGATTTCTGAAGCACATTGTAATGGGAACATATTGACCAAATTTTTTCAGTGTTTTACGCAATGCGTAACGATATCGTGAGTAGATGTATTCGAGAAAAGTAGCACTTCATTCAAAATGTACAGAAAAACTTAAGATTTTGTAGCTTACTTAAAGGAAGATCGTAAAATACCTGTATGGATTCGAGTCGACAACTTCGGACGACATGACATCGATTTTCTGGCGTACTGGGCCAACATTTCCCTTAGCGGCGGAAAGTTGAGCCTCCAACTCCTTCACTTTCTTCTGTAACTCTTCAACTGTAGACATGTTCACTGATATTTTCACAAAAACCGTTTAAAATCGACTATCGAGTCACTGACTGCACCACGGGCTATTTGCTATTTCATTTCACTCTCACTTTTAAATGTCAATGTCAAAGTGACGTTTCTTGCCACGACGACGTAAGAAGCGTTTCGTTCTACTCGTCGGAAGCGATGGGAGGCAGATTTTTTACAGGCCATTTATTTTTCAGGCAATTTATTCAAAGGACGCAATCAAAACTTACTTTGATTGTGGAGAATGAAATAACATTTTTTCTGAATGTTGGTACAGGTAGCAAAACAACGCAGAGAAGCTATACGGTTGGTCTAGTTGCAGTAGTCCGGTTGATCGAAACTAGTGCAACTTTTCAGTTGCAGTAGTTCAGTCGAAATATAGCACCGAACTACTGTTACTCTTTAGTGGACTTGCAACAGTTCAGTTTGTAGTATTAAGAATAAAATTGTACAATACACTTTATTACTTATTGTTATTTTAAAATGAACACGAAAAGAGAGCTACTTTGTTTTTGGAATGACTCAGTTGAAATCAAGTTTATTGTGGTTGGGCATCCTTTAATAAAACTATCCCTTTCAGTTTGCTTCAAACTTCTTTTCGGTAATGTCTTCTTTCCGAATCTCCTGTACTGATTTTTTTTTATTGTAAAACAATCAAAAATCATCAATTGACTCCTCCCGCACTGGGCGGAGCGGTAGGGAGTGCCAGACTTCTACTAACTGAAAATCACCTCCTGAAAATCCTTCTTAACTCTTAGTGACCGAGGCCGCAGTATGTCAACATCCCCCCCCCCCCCCCCCCCGTAAGAAAGTGTATTGTACAATTTTATTCATCACAAACCGAACTGTTGCTTTTGGCAGGTGGGAAATCATCAAATAACCCAGGCTTCTACTGACTAAAACCACCGCGGTATCTCTTGGAAAGAATATCTCCACAGACCCGCAATATCTCTACGGTGGCGTGGAGCCGTCACGTGGCCCGCTGCGGCGACGAGAGGTTCTCTCCCTCTTACGTTCCGCCACCTCCTTCGCTAGCATTGCTCCTCGATCCTCACAATGGTGACAGCCGGGCGTTTCCTCATACCTGATTCGGTGCATGTACCTCCCGAAACAACCGTCTCCGGTGAGGACCTGCGTCAGACGGAAGGTGAGGGCACCGTGGCGCCTCTAAAGCCAGTCTCAAAGAGGGGACTTACCGCCACTTTTGTGGCGTGCCCTAAACTTGGTGACTTCGAGTAATATATGTATTATTCACTTAATTTAGGAGAGCATCGGCCGGCGTTGTTTCAAACTAAGCGCGTTAGGTTTGCTCTCAAGAATTCTCAGTAATAAAAGAAGTGACATGTAAAAATAAACTTTTTAACAATGACTCAAAACTCTGATTAAACGTGATAAAAAATCTTCTCTTCTATCCAAGCCGGTCTGCGTGAACGGATCACTGAGGGGTTATTTAAATTCCCTTAGTTGTAGGCGATTTTCATAATTAGATCTCTGTTAAAAACTTTTTACGATTTTCAAAGTTCTTATCAATTGTAACTCTTGTGTGGGCACAAATCACTGCCAAAATAGCCTACCTCTGTCTATGAAACCAGTAGACCAAAACCAACAAGTTTATTTCTATTACAAAATCTTCAGTAGGTTGAACATACATTCAAAAGTTTCCGGTATTCAAACCCGTAGCAGGTTTTGTTTCGTAACTCATTTTTATCTCATTAAGTTAACCAATTCCATTTCACCGAAAAACTGTTTATTTTTTATTTATTTATTTTATTTATTAAAACTTTATGCACAAGTAATAATACCGTACAAAGGCGGACTTAATGCCTTGGGCATTTTCTACCAGTCTACCTTAGGGTGATGCAGAGACATTACACAGTAGGTGCAAAACAGAAACAAAATTTAGAAAATATATATACCTAACATATAAGAATAAATACATACATAAACATATACATAAAATATATAAAGGTTTGAAAGATACAACATGAAAAGCTTTAACAACTTAGTTGTGAGACGAAGCTGCCAACTTCTTGCGAATGTGCTCGCGAGCTTTCATTTTGAACGTGAACTGACCGTTTACTGTCCTGATATCCTGAGGGAGTTCATTCCAGAGGAAAACCGCCTGGACAAAGAAGGACGATTTTATAAAACCAGAGCGATGAGAGGGACAACGTAGAAGACGATTATTAGTGGAGCGAAGAGTCTTGCTGTGAGCAGTGCATAAATATTGACAAAGGGAAGTGAGGTAAGAAGGAGAAGTGGGTTTGTGAAGAAGGGTTGTCAAAGCCCTCAAAGCTCTGCGCTCTCGGATAGGTAACCACTTTAGTAGCGAACGCTGCTCAGACACATGATCATACTTGCGAAGATTGAAGACGAATCGAATGCAGTTATTTAGAAGTCGGTCAAGTTTATTGATCAGATCTGCGTTCAGGTCATAGTAGCACATATCACCATAGTCAATGATGGGGAAGATTAGGGACTGTACAAGCATTGCCTTGATGTGAGCTGGGAGTACATTTTTCAACCGATAGAGAGACCGCAACGTTCCGGTGACTTTCTTGCTCACAATCGCGACCTGTTTACGCCAGTCAAGACAGGTGTCAACATGCAAACCCAGATCCTTGACATCAGAGCTAAACGGGATCACCGCGCCGTCAAAGGTAACCGGTGGCACCGTTAAGCCATTCAGCCTCCTCAAGCTATGGGGGCTCCCTACAATGATGGCCTGACATTTGGCAGGGTTAACCGCCACCCCGAAACGATCAGACCAGCCCTTGACGGCACGCAAATCCCGGTTCAGCTCCTCAATCGCATCAGATAAGCTGTCAACACCCGCCCGACAGTAAAGTTGTAAGTCGTCAGCGTAAAGATGATACGCACACTGAAACTCGGCAGTTATGAGATCTATAAAGATAGAAAACAAAAGTGGAGATAAAATGCCGCCTTGAGGGACGCCAGTTTCCAGATCACACCAGCTGGAGTTGGAGTCACCAGCAAGAACTGATTGCTGACGTCCCCGAAGATATGAAGAAAACCATGCCAGAACCTCGGGAGAGACCATGCGATAGGAGAGGATGGATAACAGGACATCGTGACTATTATCTGTTGTGAATGAAATGCTTGTCGTGAGTTTTTGCTTGCATAATAAACCCGTTAGGCATATTTATTACCTACACCAAATAAAACTAATAATAACAGTTTACCCGATCTGATAGTCGAACCTTGAACTATTAGTTAACAAAATATTACGTAATACCGAGATCAAAAAAATATGTGTAGCAATGAACTTCGAAAGGCTCAGTTGATTGATTAATTTTATTGAGAGAGACAAATTTTTACCTCGTGGAGTCTTTGTACCTACAGACTCGCTCGTTATACAGTGTGTCCGGACATGGACTAGCGATATTCTAAATACTTAAATATAAGCTATTTTAAAGTACAATTACACTATAGGCTTAGGTCCAATATACTTCCCCGCTATGTGGCAGCCATTTTGTTTTTTTTGTTGAAGTATGCTCTATGCGAGTACAAAAAAAATCATATATCTCAAAGTTTTAGTCATACTGAGATAAAAATAGGCTTATTCGAAAGGCAATAATATTGTCTACCGTCTGCACTACAAAGCAATATGTTCACAATTCCATAACTTTTGAAAAAAAATGTGAAAGTCGAAAAAAAAAAACAAAAAATTATGCAATTCAACCAATAATGGTTAATTACTACAAAAACAACCCCGAGAGCTTTTTTATTTTTTATACTAGATCGACAGTTTTTGAGCTAAGCTACAATACAACATAAAATTCACAACTGTATGTCTAATACTTTAAGAGTTATTGTTGTATGAACATAGCGTATGCGCAAGCACAAAAGGCCTTTGTCGGAACCCTAAACAGGAAATCATTAAAAAAACATAACATTCATATTGAATTTTATTTAATGTTTTTTCCAATATTAAATGAAGATTAAAATTCAATATGAAAATTCAAAAATAAAAAAGTTCTCGGGGTTGTTTTTGTAGTAATTAACCATTATTGGTTGAATTGCATAATTTTTTGTTTTTTTTTTCGACTTTCACATTTTTTTTCAAAAGTTATGGAATTGTGAACACATTGCTTTGTAATGCAGACGGTAGACAATATTATTGCCTTTCGAATAAGCCTATTTTTATCTCAGTATGACTAAAACTTTGAGATATATGATTTTTTTTGTACTCGCATAGAGCATATTTCAACAAAAAAAACAAAATGGCTGCCACATAGCGGGGAAGTGTATTGGACCCAAGCCTATAGTGTAATAGTACTTTAAAATAGCTTATATTTAAGTATTTAGAATATCGCTAGTCCATGTCCGGACACACTGTATAGTGATGACTATAAATACACTACCCTCACCCTGTCTGTTTAACATTATACATTCAGATGTGATATCAGATTATGCTATTTAATAATCTAATATTACATTATTTCATACAAAATGTTTTTAACATAATAGGTAGGAACCTAACCTATCGAAATGGACTATTATTTGATGATAAAAGGTTAATATTTACATTGTATATCAATAAGTCAGTGAGTAACTATAAATTCTAAATACTAGTCACATCACATTGCATTGAGCCATTGAGCATCGAGCTCACCTGGCTCTACGTAAACAACATTTTATTTCAGAATAAATAATTCATTAAAATAATTGACTGAATTTCTATGTAATAGGGTATTTCACCAAAAAATCTAACGAGTCCGTCAGATAGATTAAAAAAAATTAAAGAGTACGTATTTTTTCTTTTTTTTTATTATATTATAAAACAAAAAACACGTATCCAATATTTTTCAATAATCTAACAGACGAACTAATTAGATTTTTTTTGAGAAATACACTATTCTGAACTACATGTTTTTTTATGTTGCTCATATTTCAAAATATGAGCAACATAAAAACTCGCTACAAAAAGGGCCCTCTAACCCGACTGAATTGAAAAGCCGTACCTACAATCTCATAGATCAAATCGATAGCGTTCATTTAAATTAGCTGAGTTATGAAAAGGCTGTTCGTAACTTAGTGATAGGCAATACTGTTGGCTGTGCGGATGCAAGCTAGTGCGCGCCGTTATTTAAAAATATTTCGGTTCCAATTTTATCAATCCTTTTTTTGTTTTTAATAATAAATAGTGAGCGACATTTTTTGGAGGGTGTTTTAATAATGCAGTGAAGTTGTGTATTTTTTTTCGTTAAATAAGAGGAAAAGGGAATTCAAGTAAGTTGATGAATTTAGCTTTTGTTTAATGCCTTTTCCTAAGCGAACTTTCATTTAAATTAGGCGAGATAGGTGAGTATGTTATATTTATAATGACTCAAAAATTCCGCTAAAATATTTTACTCAAACTTCGTTAACATGAACTGTAGCCTTTTGGCTGGCCTTTATGCTTTATTAATTTTCCGTATGGAAAATACTACCGTGGGTTCTTGTTCTATTAATTAAGTTTATAAGTTCTAGTTCTTATCGCCAGATCATGAAATTAGTCAACGAACTTTGTTTAAAAAATAAAAAGACAATAAAATTACGTGAAAAACACTAGTAAGTATCTTTCTTTTTCTTGAGTGAGTTAAGTAATAATGGGTATGCTTGTATTCATATCCTCAGCGATTCAGGCTGATTAAACATAGATACCCATCAAGTTTCGTAGTCACGAGCCCATAAAGTAGTAGCCAAGTAGATACTGGACCGAGAGATTGGTTAATCCTGTCGGGGCTGCGGGTTGTTCGACCGTCGGGGCTGCGGGTTGGTCGACCGTCGGGGCTGCGGGTTGGTCGAAAGAGATTACGCGGCCTCGACACAAAGGGTTAATAAGGAACATGGGTGGTTTTTAGTCAGTAGAAGTCTGACACACCCATTGATGATTTCCCACGCCCAAAAAAAAAAGTGTTCGTGTAGTTAATTAGAGTATTCAGAAAACATACCTACTTATTTACTTGCGATAAGAGTTTCGAAACCTCTTAGGATCGTATCATCATCACCATCTTCCTGCGCGTGACCCCAGTTACTTGGTGTCGGCGCAACACGTTTCTTTCTTTCATTCTCCTCTGTCAACCGTCACGCTATGATCCAATCAAATAACATTAATCATTGATGTTACAATCGAAGCCATTCGAAGACACCCGGGTAATTCTCCACTATACAGGGTGTTTGGAAGGGAGCTGTACATACGCCTAGGGTAGAAACTAGGGATAGTCTGCTACCTACCCCCGCCCATTATATTGACCTTGGCCTCAAGGTTTTTTTTTAATTTAAAATTATTTCTTTACCTTACTACGGTACTTCAGGCCCCATAACTTTTCTTCTCCACAATTTTCTGGTGTAAAATAATTTTTTGCAGGACCCTAAGACTCTAACGATTAAAACAAGACCATTAGCCGACCGGTCCCATGGATAGATTTTGAGCTACAGGTAGTTTTAGTCAAAAAGTCAAATAAAAAATAATAATAAATTAAAAAAAAACCTTGAGGCCAAGGTCAATATAATGGGCGGGGGTAGGTAGCAGACTATCCCTAGTTTCTACCCTAGGCGTATGTACAGCTCCCTTCCAAACACCCTGTATATATGGAAAATCGTATGAACGTATAATTAGGAATGGCTTTGCCCAAACTGTAAGGCACCAATCATCTTAAATAGAAGATAAGACAAAACCTTGAAGTCGAAAATACCAACATAGCCCACCAACCGATTAATTAATACAAATTAAGTACCTTGTTTCATATAGAAACACCATGAATGATAGTAGGTATTTTGAACTGGTTAAACGCATGCATAACTAAACAGATAACCTGTTAGTACAACTATCGTAGTCAAGCCATTTGCTTATCATGCTATTATTTATGATTATGCAGGGGATCACAGCCCATCTCAGGATCAACGAGATGATAGAGATAGATCTACCTGAAAGTCCTTAAAACAATACCTTACTTGCACCCAGATTCTTAATAGAGAATGTGAAGTTCATGTATGGATCAGAATGTTGGGCCCCAAAACGGATGATTAAGAAGAAATTGCTCAGAATAAAATAAGAAATGAGTACCTACATAAAACGAAGTTTAAGTTGTCACGGTATGGGTATAGTGGCATAAGGAAATGTATAAAAAGTTTTCAATAGACAGGGTGTAAATTAGCCCTTCACACATACGTCTACCAAGCATTCTGTACATAAAACTAAGTACCCCTACGCAAATTTTTTTTGCTGGGAAACGACTTTTTTTTTGGGTCAAAAATCACAATTTACGCTAAAACTCAATGTAGCAGTAAACGGGTTATGGAGGTAATTTAAGTAAAGTTATAACCTGAAAAACTAGTATTTAAAAAAACAGCTGTGCAAAATTTGGAACTTTGACCCCCAATATCTCCGCAACTAGGGGGTTCCCACGTATGGTCTAGAACCAAAAAATGATCGCAGTGGTGGGGAGAACAAGTGCCCTTCGTTTGCGTTAAGGGTACTTTTACACACTTTATGGATAAAAGTCTCTACTTTAATAGCCAATTGAAGACGATAAACGATGATGGATGGACTGTGTTTAGGATATTATGACTACAAGAGGAGGTGACAATCATGATGTGTCGCCTCCAAATAAAATGAGATATGTGCAGGAGACTGATGAACTTGACAAACTCTAGGTACTTTAGAAAAACTTACTTAAAGTTGCTTTACGTATTTAATATAGAGTTTTTAACCTTTAATTAATGCTGATTTAGAAACACAGTTACTGCTACAGTTACAAGCTACCACTTATTTCTAAAGTGAAAATTATAGTTTCTTCAATTAAACATATTGGTCTAGTGGTTAGTGACCCTAACTGCTATGCCGGAGGTCGTGGGTTCGATTCCCACCCAGGACAAATGTTTGTGTGATGAGCACGATCATTTGTTCTGTGTCTGGGTGTAATTTATCTATAATATGTATGTATTTAGAAATATATAAGTATGTTTATCAGTTGTCTAGTACCCATAACACAAGCTCTGCTTAGCTTGGGACTAGATGGCGTTGTGTGATAGTTGTGGAATATTATTATTATATTTTATTATTATTATATCTCTATTTGGTGCCATCTTTTCTACCACGCGGAACTGTTCCAGTTCTTGGGAAAGCTTCCTTCATCCTTCCTCTTCTATTGGTGATGCCGTTCGTCGTCGTAAGTTACGTCAATGGAAAGTTTATTACTACTCTGTTCGGTACAGAGCTACGTGTCGGTACCGAGCATTTTGTATCAACCAAGGCGTTAAGGAACAGAATCGCTTAAAAGATCTCTAATTCGTCTCGTAGGTAAGTCGACGATGGCACCTAATGGCAACATCCGCTGTCCATTAGTTTAGGGAACCCATATGATAGTCCACTATTGACAACATCGTAAGGGTCTCACTGGCTCAGTTAAATTACGACATAATTGGACATTGTCAATAAATATTCAATTTTATCAGAGCAATAGAAACAAATGACCAGTTAAAAGGTCACGAAATTCTTGACATAAAAATGTGTTAAATATAATTAAATTATATTTAGTTTTGAACACGGTTTCGGCACTTTTTATTTCGGTAGGGGAGACTGGAGCTGGTTTGCAATAGGGGTAGGTAGACTAAACGCCAAAAATCCGTCAGCAGTACCAGTTTTGGGTCATCTAATCACACTCAAGGATGCTTAGAGTTACCCGGACATTTGTGCGAAACACGGCAACGCAATCGCGCGCCATTTAAAAGTTGTGACATAATTATTATTAATTTATATCATGCTAGAAACAGAAATTTTATTATTGTATACTTATTGCTGTGAAGTCTACAAAATATTGAACTTCTCTTCGAAGAATAAAAAAGTAAGAACCAGTTTCTTTAATATCATAGGTACTCATGCCCTTAACCCAAGTTATCCCAGCCAGTGGTCGTAACCCGGGTCAGTGTAACGTGCCCTCTGGTTCTCTTCATAAATCTCCCTATTAGTCGTCACCTCAGCATTGGCATTCACCCCGCTTTCGCCGTCACCGTGCCTTTCACACATACAATCCATTATTCCCTGTATATACTTACACAAGCGCTACTACCTACCATTTTTAAAACCTCGATAAAGTTTTTCAACGAATTCCGAAACCTACTTTCAACCTCCTTGTTTGTTGATCCTTATGCTGATACTAAGACCATCATAACATTGAAGTCAGTGTTTGTCTGGCTGGACCCAAAAGACATACGGCTTTGTTTTTGGCAGTTGTTCTGTCAACACTTATGGGGTACCAGCCACGGTCGATTCTACTAGCGACTCGGCCGTCATTTGCATGGTTTTATAACTTGACCATTCAGAGTTATAGATAGGTACTAGATTTATTTATTCTATCTTAGTTTATTTATAACAGTAATGGATTGATAGATCTATACGATAAACGAACACCACAAAAAATATGGTGTAACAAATACCGGTTTTCGATAGTTAATTATGGCAATCAAGTTTTAAACTACTATTGTCTATCAACGGGCAACGGGTCAAATAGTTTCAAAAACAGTGTCATACAACTAAATTGATCACTACAGTTTAATTCTACTTTGGTTTTTGAAAAAAAAAACAGTGGAACTTAGATATTTTCATAAGGCGTTGACGATGATTCATTTTATCGAGATTATCTTTAAATGAGCCATAATAGGGATGTGTCCTGAGTTTATGATATTGTATTTAGTTTATTGTATTGTTTTAAAACAATACGATTCCGTTTAGTCCGTCAGTTTTATTTGAATACGTGTTTTTTATTTTATCAAATCAAATGAAAAAAAAATACGAAGATAAAACGCGTCAAAGATCAGTAATTGTGAGAGACTGGGGGCTTTTGACGTCACTACGTGGTAAAAATGTTGTGCGATGTGACGTCATACGAGTCTTCATTTTTGTTTATGTGCAAAAAGAAAAAAAAAATGTGTCCAATATTTTTTGGAAATCTATCTGACGGACTAATTAGTTCTTTTTTGTCAACTACCTTATTGTGCCCTATGGAAACTCCCATTGGTAATTATGACGAACTACCATACAACTTACATCCCCTAATTTAAACCAGAATTTCCTCAGTGCTCCTAGGTTCTACTGCAATATACATATGTAGAAAAGTGTGTTCATATTTTATCGGTCTCACTTAAATACGCGCTGTTTGAGGCAGTATTCATATATGAAACAGTTGTTTAGCCTGTGCGTTGTCTGGCAATGTTAAGGACAAATGTTGAGACTAGAGATGTTACCTACTTTCAAACTAATCTCTAAAATAAACCGCGCATAAGCATGTTTCACAACTCACAATATGGAAACTTTTCTCATAACGTTAGATTGTATCAAGGTTCCGCCAGAGTGCAATGTCCCAAGCCATCGATTATAAGGCTTTCTGCATGACTTGAGAGCTTAATTAGGGCTTCGGGATCGTAATTCGTAAGCAATAGTAACAGTAGATCTGAGTACATAGCTTTCATCACCCTTCAAAAATAACTAGAACTGCATCTTTTGGTTGTAGTATTCCAGTAATAGAGATACATTATACAATGATACAATTATAGATTAATTATGTATCATGGAACCTCCTGTATTGAACCATGAGATTCTTTCAAAAGTATCAAACTTTCTGCTTCGCGTTGAGCTGAGACTGCCCTATGAACTCTAAAATTAGTCCTCTATAACTAAGTCCCTCACCACAAACATCCTGGTTTCTCTGGTTTGCTGTTATTATTGATCAAGCAGTAATTAATGTTAAAAATTACAATGACAATCAATCAAATACTTTTTGACAACAATCTTAGTTTACTGAAGTTGTAGAAATAAATTATTATTATTATTATTATTATAATCAACATGACGCATACATAGTCAAAATGGAACTCACTAAGTGTAACGAAACAAAAATACATTTGTATAAAAACGAATCCGAAGTGATTAGGTAATTAATGAAAAAATAATTACCCATGCCGTTTTATTAAAAAAGAAATCGAATGGTCGCAAAATCTAGAAACAATCCATTTCTGTTGTCTACCAATTCCTTAATATTAGCAATGAGTTCATAAGTAAATGAGACATTACTATAATGAGCCTCTAAAAAGTGTTCTTGTAAAGACATGGGTATCTACATTTCATAAAGGGCTTCTTTGATCGATGGGTCTAATCTAACAGTCTGTTTGTAACCGCCATCAGTGTCAAACGCCAGAGACGAATCCAAAGCTAAGTTCGTGCTATAGTCCAGTGAATTCAAATGTTTAATGTGTGTTGATTCCCATGTGTGATATGAAAATCTTGCTTCGCGTTAAACTTAACGCATTTATTTCAATTAATATTTTTTACGGTCACTATTCAACTGTCGAGGAGGCGGTTTGTCAGGCAGTTGAAACTGCCCGTGATAGTATTCTATGTAAGTAAATAGATACATGAATATAAGATGGTGTATAAACTCTAACAGAGATACAAAGGCAGTTGATCCAAAAGTGCGTCTATCTATTTGATAAATAGGTTCCACGTGTATTACCAGACCAGAAGGTAAGTGTGCTCTGTTATTGTCGTAAAATGTAGAGATGTTTGTGAAATTAAATCAGAAACCGGACGGACTTCTGAATTGTTAAGGAGTCATTCGACGATTAGCGAATAATAAAAAGATGGGGCCACAATCGAAAGAGATGAGATTTCTTTGATCTCATCTACGTCTTCGACTTAGTCATAGGGCATGGATGCTCGTACAATTCCTCATAGAATGTAAGTGCTACCCTTTTCAAACAAAGATAAGATCATGTTAATCCATATGCACACAAGTGCGTAGGAAGATAACGTGTGTTTAGTAACAGATAAAGTAATTAATGTAAATACCTACTATGTCTGGAGTGAGTTCGATGGTATAGCTACTATCTTGTTAGAAATTGTATCTGTACCTCTTAGTTTAGTTTAACTGGGGGGCTTTTATCCGCGCTGAGCTTCTCGATTGGGGCCCTATTGTGTGTGATGTCTAAAAATTACCTACTCCAACCAACATAGGTCATCCCAGAATCGTAGCAGCCTTCTCAGAGAAATGCAGGGTTCCGGGAAAGTTAATGGGGATCGTAGAGTTTGTACCCGGTGATATGCCACGCTCCTACACTCTAGGAGTACGTGCCGTGGTGTTTCTTCCGCCTCCAAGCATCCTCTGCCTAACACCTATGTTAAATAGTTTTTTTTACCCGACTGCGGCGAAGCCCAAAAGGTGTTTGGCGTGTTTGTATGTATGTATGTCCGTTTCTTTGTTCTCTCATAACTCCTAAACGGATGAAGGGATTTGAATAAAATATACATCGTTAGATTCGTCTTGATGGCGCGAGTGTCACTGGCTAAATTAAAAAAAAAAACAAATAAATTTGCTGATTTGGGATTTGATAACGCGGATTTTAAAAAAACATTTTTTTTCCATTACCATCGAGTAGGATATCAAAATGAAGGATTTTAAAAGGAGATTACTAAAATATATGACACTAATATTTTTAAAATAAATGCAAAGTCACAAATCCTATAAACAAACACAAAAGAACTAAAAAGTAGTTAAAAACTAAAAAACCCGACTGAAAAGACTGAAAAGCAAGCGGGGTCTATGCTATTTTCATTTCATAATTTAATATTCAAATGAACCCCGCCTACTTCCAAGTTTTTTTTAATTTAAAATGTGCTTGTTTTTTGGCTTTTCAGTTTTTTCAGGCGGGTTTTCTAACTACTTTTTTTTTTAAAACGTTGCCCCACACTAGGAATTTCTCCTGTATGCGTTTACTAACATTTCAACTTAACATACACAAATACACCCTGACCCGAAACAAATACCGTACAAATATCTGCGCATCCCTCAGCGCAGCAGTCCCATTGCTCAGCTACTGCGCCAACCGTGCCCCCTTTTTCATTGAATACCGAGTGTCATAGAATATCTTTTATGGTACAGGTCTTTTCTAAGTGATCGGAGTGTGGCTAGCTAAGCTTTAAGCCTGTAGGTATTTAAACATCATCATCATAATCGTCATTCTCCTGCCCTTATCCCAATTTATTTGAGGTCGGCGCAACATGTCTTTTTCTTCCATACTTTTATATTTCTCGTCATGTCAGCAGTCACCTCCTTCCTAGCCATATCATCCTTCACACAGTCCATCGTTTCTTTGGTCTTCTTCTACTCGTATACCCATCTACATTCATACTCAACATTTTCCTCACAACACTTTCTTCATTCGTTCGCATCACATGTACATACCACGCCAATCGATTACCACACAACTTTTCATTCACCGGCGCCACTTTCAGACTTCCTCTTATGTACTCATTCCTTATTTTATCCATTCGCGTCACACCACACATCCCCCTTAGCATTCTCATCTCAGCCACATGCAATTGCCTTTCATTTATCCCTTTTGTGGCCCAACATTCTGATCCATACACTACAGCAGGTCTAACCATGGTTTTATAAATCTTCCCCTTGAGTTTAAGGGGAATGCGGGAGTCGCATATTGTTCCCGTGACGTGCCTCCATTTCATCCATCCAGTGCTAATTCTATGCTTAAGGTGGAAGCTCACATCTGGCCCGCGAAATTCTAATTTTCTTACGTTTTTGGCAATTTGCAGGCCAGTGCTTGGTTGTATGTTTATGAAAATTTGATTTGCGACTGTAAGACGTATGAAGTTACCGAATTATAACCATCAAAATTACTAACTACTAAAGAACGAGGACTAAATTACTAAAGAATGACTTTTACATGCAAAAATCAATCTTGACATGAAAATGAACTTGGAGGGTTGTATTGATAATTTTGATGGTTATAATTCGGTAACTTCATACGTCTTACAGTCGCAAATCAAATTTTCATAAACATACAACCAAGCACTGGCCTGCAAATTGCCAAAAACGTAAGAAAATTAGAATTTCGCGGGCCAGATGTGAGCTTCCACCTTAAGGCCCGGTATCCATCAAAGCGGAGACGAGCGGAGACGAGATGAGATGTGCCGAAATCGGCCGATCACATAAGTTAAAATTAACATCTGATCTTTCGCTATGATCTATTTTGCCATCGCTTTGCACGAGTGAACCAAAGATACCGAAAGGTATTTAAACAAAACAATAATATTGGAAGCTCAAAAATCAGCTGACGCACTCGGAAGTGAAGGGCGGGCGTTTTATGCAGGTGCTTATGTAATTATGACGTCCAAGAAGTGCTGATTTTCAGCCCAATTTGAATAAATGACTGTTAATTCGATTCGATTTGCATGGGAGGAGAAGTTAATAATTAAATATTAAATGATCGGAAGTCACACTCCGACGCTTTGCAAACAAAAACGTAGAGCAATTAGAAATTCCTCTAGAGCAGTGAAAAAAGCAAATTAAGACGCTAACAGCACCGAAACTGGCGCCACCCACATCTTATTTCTTTTACTCTAAAATCACATCAAATTTGAAAAATCCAAAACACTATCATGCTAGTAAATAACCTGTAGTATTTTTAAAATCACTTTTCATGATTCTAGACTTATGGCGGTAATAAGTACACACATCAAAAGTGTCTAGGGATCAAGCATTTTTATGCGGATTTCTTGAGATTGAGATGTGGCTTTGTAATAAATTTATGATTTTATAAATTTATATGGATCCTTTTATGTGCATTTCATAATTTGAATCAGGAACTGTGAATCAAATTCGAGTAAAAGATGAAAATCAGCTGTCAATATTTTCCCTATAAAAACATACAACGCATTGAAGACATTATTAGTGCTACTGTTTCCCTACTACTGATTAAAACCAACGTTATTATGGAGCGGCGACGTCATTTAAGCAGGGAAGAAATGCTCAGAGCCGTGGGAATGATAGAAGCTGGTTCCCGGCAACGTACTGTGGCTTTAGCTCTGAATACAAGTCAGAGTGTTATCAGTCGACTTTGGACACGTTACCGAAGCACTGGTACCGTGGCTGAGCGCCATGGAGGACGGTATCGCTGCACCACACGGAGACAAGACCGATACATTCAAATCTTAACTCGAAGAGCTCCAACAATAACCGCCATGATGTTAGCCGTGAGGCTTCATCACTCTTCAGGGAACTTAATTAGCGACCAAACAGTCAGAAACCGCTTGCATGAAGTGAACCTTCATTCCCGAAGACCGCTACGGGTACCACCTATAGCAATGCACAATCGTAGGATTCGATATCAATGGGCTCTTGAACACAGAAATTGGGCAGAAGAACAATGGCGTTTCGTGTGCTTTTCTGATGAGTCTCGTTTTGGTATGAGACCGGATACAAGACGTATACGACACTGGAGAACCCCTGGACGCCAACAGCGATTAAAATCCTGCCAGGAAGTCCATCCTTATAGTGGTGGAACCATCATGGTATGGGCGGGTATTTGGATCGGCGGAAGAACTGAGTTGATTTGGATCAGAGGCAACCTCAACGCTCAAATTTATGCTGAGACGATTGTATCAGACGTCATCGTTCCTCTACAAGTGCAAATCGGTCCCTTATTTCAGTTAATGCATGATAATGCACGACCGCACACCGCAAGAGTTGTAAGACAGACTCTCGCCGCAGCTAACATCAATGTCCTGCCCTGGCCTGCTCAGTCGCCAGACTTGAACCCGATTGAGCATGCATGGGATATGCTACAGAGAAGAGCTCTGCCGAATATGGAGGGTATCCAGTCGCAAGAAGACCTTTTTTTGTTGTTGCAACGAACATGGGCGGCCATTCCACAGCGTGATTTGGATGAACTCATTTTGAGTATGCCAAACCGATGTTCTTGTGTTGTTAGTGTTCGCGGTAGAAACACGGATTATTAATTGTTTAAGTTACCTAATAAAATTTTAAAGAAAACTGTTATTTCAGTCTTTTTTTCGAACTTTAATGTTAGTGGTTCAAATGTCAAAAATCCCTTTATTAGGAAAATGGCAAATTTCTTTATTAATGCAAAGGTGACTTGGTTTATCGTTACTGTGACAAACGAAAACACTTTATTTGATGAATCCTTAAAGAAAATTTTAATTAATATCAATCAGGAGAAAAGTTATTGCAAAAATATATGTTGATCCCTAGACACTTTTGATGTGTGTAATTATATCCTTTGTTCGTTTTATGACAGATGGCAGATTAATTATACCTAGCTACTTAGGTTTTTCGGTATAAGTCAAACAGATCTTTTAAATTACCTTTCGATCATCGATATTGCTGACAGAATATCACTTTGCCTGAGCTCTTTGACCACGGTGTCTAAAATTGCCACTTTAGTAGGAAAACCCCACTAATATTATAAATCCTACTAATATTGATAGTTTGTAAGTATGTATGGATGGATGGATGGATGGATCTTTGTTACTATTTCACGCAAACACTACTAAACGCATTTGGATAAAATTTGGTACACAGATAGTTTATAACCTGGATTAACACAGGATAGTTTTTATCCCGATTTTATCTTCCCGTGCGCAAATTTTCGCGTTGTAGCAGGCGAAGCCGCTGGCAACACCCAGTATATCATAGTAAGAAAATAATATGAATTGCGTTAACATTCATAAAATGGTCGCAGACGCAGTCAGCAGTTACTATGTATTATGTAAGGCCTATTTTACGCTTTTTTTGGCGGGTGGAAAATCATCGAATAACCCCTTCCGCTCTTGGGCAGAGCGAAAGGGAGTGTCAGACTTCTACTGACTAAAAACCACCCATGTTCCTTCTTCGCCCTGTGTGTTCCTTGTTCGCCGCGGTATCTCTTTCGAACAACCGCAGCCCCGACGACGTGATCTTAATTTCCCTTAAAGATACTTCAAAGAATTTAACCGATTACCTATGTCGAGGCCGCGATAACTAGTGTACAACCCGCGGCCCCGACGGGCTCCCCGGGCTCATTTTAGACCCCCTGAGCTCGGCTACATATAGGTAATCATGTCATAAACTTCATGTTTCTGTGTCCAGGTGAAGATGCAGGCCGCGGCTTCCAGCAGTGAGCGCACACCACTGGTGCAGCAACCCACGTATGTGTTCGAGTCGAGCATGTCGCGCCGCTACCAGAAGCGCCTGCACCACACGCAATGCGCCATCTGTGTGTTTCTTATGTAAGTAGCAGCTGGTTTTGGATAATAAGTATAAATTATGGTGGGAAGACAAACCGGTTCAGGGGCAAGGGACTTGGTGACATCAGATGGCCTTCATCCACCAGGTGGCAACAGCAAGTAGTGTGCCACGCATGCATCTCTAAGACATCTCCGTTGCTTAACAGCTCTAGGAAACGAGGCCTGAAGAGGGACAGTTGGAACCAGTCCAAGGCAGTGGAACGCTCTGCGCCCGTTGCGACTGTAAATGGACCAATCATGCATTTTGCATCACATGCAGACACACTACATTGCCTCTAGGAAACGTGGTTACACGGACGAAACACAGCCCAAAAATAAGAATTATCTATTTTATATAAAAAAAACTTAAATATTTGTGAGCTAATGATTATGATAATAATAATGTAGGCATATATATTTGACAGCATTCCAGCTCGAAATAGGACCACAAAATAAATCTGCCTTTCCTAAAACTTTGTTTCTAAACGGCATAATTATCGTTGAACCTCGTTAGTCCAGTATGGCAGAGAGTGGGATAATTCAATAGACCTTAAACAAAACTGGCGAAATCACGGTATAGCTACGGTTCTTCTATTCCTTCGAAGGATGATGAATTTATTTTCTCCTCCAGCGCGATTCTAGGAGTGGCTCTACTAGTTACAATCTCGTACAACCTGAGCCAAGACCCGTTTGATGACGACGATACCACAGAACCAAGTTCACCACAGCTACCCCTGCCAGAGAACAACCTGACGCTGCTGCAGATGTCTGGCAAGAGAACACCTCCTGGTCATAAAGGAAACTTGACGTTGATGGCAATGCCACTAGCCTTGGATCCGCTACTAAAGCTGAAGTGGCCTTTGGAAGGTAAGTCAATGATCATCACAGTTGCTGATTAAAAGTGTGAAAAATTTGATAAAATGTGAAAAAAATTGTTAAAATGTGCTTACACCATTTTGTAAATCGAGACTGGTATATTTGAAAAAAAAATGAAAATGAAAAAGTGTTTATTTGGAACTTAAGTCAAATTCAGTTACAATTTACTTCTGCCAAACTACAGAGCAGTTTGTTGGCAGACGTAGCTCCCACGATACTCTCAATATTAACGTATGTACGTTCACTTTTCCATTTACATAATAAAATAAATAACTAAAATAATCTTCCCACAACCAAAATTACTGCAAAACATACTCTTACAAAACAAACACGTTAAACTGTTAGTTTTAAATAACAGAGAAATTGCTGAGGTTTTCACAAAAGTTGGACAAGAGATAAGATTCAACTTTGTTTTTAAATGTTCTTTTTGTTACATCAGTTTCAAATGGTAGGCTGTTGAAAATACGTGGTACTAAATATTTTTTACATCGTTGCCCAAAGTAATTATTAGTAATTATTAGTATGCTCTTTTGTACAAAGTCAAGGGACTACCCCAATAAAATGCACAGCTAGCTTCCATAGACCAGTTTTATTAATTGTTTATTTATTTATTTGTAAAACGAGAACAACATAATTAGCTGCTAGATAAAAATAGTAAAACTAGCCAAGTGCATATCGGACCACGCACAAGGTAGGGTTCCGTAGTTGCCCATCAAAATATGTGAACTTACTAAACTGATTAACCACCCTGACCTGCCTCCGAACGATGGTTTTTATTGTAAAAATAAAACAAACTTATATTTGCAGTTTTGAGACCTGCGCTGCCATACATTATGTATAGGAAAATATCTCAACTTGTATGAGATATTTTCCTATACATAATGTATAAATGTACATTGTAGTTGGTCGACTATTACTCGTAAACTTGTAAAGCCTACTCAGCTGTGATAGTTTTCCTTTAATTTTCGTTATTATGCTACTACCATGATTTTTTTCACACGCCCAAACACAACCCATAGAGGAGATTTAGGTTGCCACACTTGAGTCTAACAAAAATATGCAGTCTAAAGCTTAATATTTCACAAGCGAATCCCTTGATCGAAAAAGTTTTTGAACAAACTCGACATATTTTTAAAGACCTATTCAACGATATCCCACACAATGGATTTTGCGAGAAAAAAAAATCATCCCTACTTTAATGTGTACTGCAGATACCCTACAATTTTTTTTTTCAAAATTTTACATTTGCACTTTATCGGCGTAACTCATTTGTATATTCACGCGAAATTACAGCTTTCTAATAAGTACTAAAGAGTCTTTGAGATATAGTGCGGACGGACAGACAGACAGACGGACATGGCGAAACTATAAGGGTTCCATATTGACTACGGAACCCTAAAAACGACCCATTTAGCACGTGTATTTCTATTTTTTTAATGTTTTGTCTATTATAATGCTACAAACCGGTTGAACACTTGATATTCAAGTTATTATATCCGGAAAGAGACAATAAATAAATTTCTGTCGGAACTAGAGTGTAGAAATTCACAAAAACAAGTTCGTTTGTGGACTGTGTGTTATACTTGTGCTCGAATAATACTTTTTATTATTATCGGAGACTTGTTTCTATGTTTTTTAGCGAACGAGTTTCTTGGTATTTTTCCTCGTTATCCGTACAAAAATCTAGAAGGCATATAGTGTTACACGTGTCAATGTCTAATTTAAATCTAAAATACCAATACTTGAACTATTAGTTGTCTCATAGTCGAACTCAATAGGTTCAATTTCCGCACTTTAATCATGCGTTAAATAGAAGACTGACGTCATTACAATTATTGTTGACGTAAAAATAGGATTAAGTATGTAAAATATCTCGGGCTAGTAAAATTATAATTTTATTTGTTAACATGTATTTTCATATTTGTTTTTGTAATATCTTTGTTTGTTATCTTTAATTGTCTAACAGAAAACAAATGAAAAACTATAGTAGGGCGAATAATTGTATAATGATGAATGGAGATTCTAATGATCATCACATTCTAACTGCCCACACAAGTGACAATCGCTTCAAAAGCGTTTCATATTTCTACAGACCTTTTCAGGGTGTCTAAAATGGCCGCTTTAGCAGATCATAATATTAATTGCGTTAAAAAGCGTTAAATGAACCTATCATAATAGTAACTGCATCTGTGACCATGACGGTGATATGAAAGGCGTTCTCCATCAAAGTTATCATCACCATCATTCTCCTACCCTTATTCCAATAATTATATTTGAAGTCATCGCAACATGCTCTCTCCATTATCGTAGAATCTCACTATCAGGCCACAGATACTCCACGTACAAAACAATCACGAACTACGGTTCAGAAACCAAGAACAAATTCTACTTCCTCATAATCTGCATTCGTATATTTTGGTATATTAGGTGCATGTGCGTGCATGGGTTGACGTCAAACACATAGGTATAGATGTCAAAATAGAACTTATTAGGTTTTTTATAACCAATTTATGGAATTCTCAATTAAGAACATGCGAGGGGAGATCATAATACCTCCCTTTCGTTGGTTTAGTAATCGCAAGCCGCACTGCTGAGAATGAAGTCTTACGTTCGACTCCCTAGCTCTATGGACCAACTAACGGAAAGACGGAAAACGGTTTTGCCTAACAGGTGATGTTATTTTATATTTATAATTTTATCATTCATTATTCCAAAAAAATACTGAAGTGTTACAACCTATTTGATATAACCTATTTTCTTGATAACTGTTGACTAGCTTCTTCTAAACCACATGGGCAAAGACTCCTAGTTCTTTGCCCATGTGGTTTCCTAATAAAAAGTATTTAAGACTATTTCCATAAGTAAACAACAAATGCATTTAAAGCGTGCTTCCGGAAATTAGCCTCCGCATGTACCTACATACAAAATTCGAACTCTCTGTTTATAATACACACAATAGCCGGCCGTTGCCTTAATTAATGCATAAAAATACCTGAATGAATAGGAATTGTGTCTTATTGTTTAATATGTCGTGCTCGTGCCATATTCTGCTAGATAAAAAATCTAGTATTCTATTTAAGTAGGGCCTGGTGATGAGTATTTTGCCTTGTGGGGCCTCATCTCGCCGCGTGATGTTTGCCAGGCGAGGTGAGAGGCAGGATCTTTTATCGCGAGGCAGGCGACGTGAGAGGCAGTTATCTAGTCATCTAGAGGCTGTAGTTATAATCACATCTTGCGTCTATTATTCTCATTTATTTATTGAGGATCATTCGTGGAATTTTTCTTTTTCATCATTTCAGCTGGAATGATGAAAAAATATCATTTCCACTGCTGGACATAGCCACATAGGCCTCTCTTAAGTACCACCACATTGATTGGTCCCGTGTTTCATCCAACGGTTCGCCGCAACCTTCACCAGATCATAAGTCTGCATCAGGATTTCCAACGCAACGTTATCCGTGTTATGAATTAGGACCAAATAAATTTCTACACGGGCAAAGCAAAATCAATAAATCAGGACTTGAAATCTTTTCCATATATCCATATTATATTAACATGCTTACTTAATTAACCCAATGTATTTTAATCAACTCTCGCAGTTGACGAAACTTGTTCGAAGCCGCAAAAAGTCACACTGAATTAAAAATCCACTGAATCGATTCGTTTGCGGTGAAAAAAGAAGCCATTAGATATGCAGAGAATATTTTAACCTTTACTTTAAATTTTTATCCAACTCATGTTTTATAATAATTTAACCATAGTAATAACAATGCTTTTGTAAATACATTTTATAAATATTTATTAACATTTTGCATCTGCAACCTAGAACTCATTATGTTAATTCCCTAACATCTCAAAATACATCTAATTGCACCTTAGACGATCTCATAAATGTGGTCTCTTAAGTAAATTACTCGTACCAATTAGGACATTAGGTCCGAACAAAAAAAAACACCCGTTGACCTAGAGTCTAACACGTTCAAGAGACCCGCGCCTTGCGGTTCCGAAAAACTTAAGAAATAAATGGCGGAGCGGTGGTATTCCAGTGAAAAAGCACGTCCTTCTTCTTCCACCTCACCATTTTGCGTTACTCAGAGTCGGCAGTTCTCATCCTGACTTCCTGAGGCGCCACTAATTCCGCCGCTAAGCATCGTCAGTGGATAGACGGGATTGAACGTGTTGCGAGAGTCCATATACAGCATAGTGTTAAAATTTTCAATATCATTCTCAACGTAAATTTGTCCTTAGCTCAGCCAGCAGCTGCCTGGGCGAATGCCAACCCAAGCAAAGCACAAATAGCATCAGCTTTACTTGAAGGGAAGGCTGCCTTGAAAGAGCTGACGAAGGTGGAATGGAAACGAAGACCTCTGGACATGGATACTCCAGCGAACAGAGCGCAAAGAGCCGCGGCTACTTCGGCTGATGTGAAGCCGTTAGCTGATGCCGCATATGCTGCCGAAATGGCTACTAAGGCGCTCATGAATGGGTAAGTTCTTGGATATAGAACGATGTAACCTACATAAATAATTTACTTTCGCACGCTGAAGTTCAATAGGTGTATTACTGATCTCCCATCGCTATAGCTCACATGTCAATCTGATTTTACGGTAATTTTACCTACTCGTGCTTTGTCTCTAGGTTATGGCTATAATTATTCTATTCCTCCAATTATTTGATTGGCCTGTTGGTCTAGTGGTTAGTGACCCTAACTGCTATGCCGGAGGTCGTGGGTTCGATTCCCACCCAGGACAAATGTTAGTGTGATGAGCACGATCATTTGTTCTGTGTCTGGGTGTAATTTATCTATAATATGTATGTATTTAGAAATATATAAGTATGTTTATCAGTTGTCTAGTACCCATAACACAAGCTCTGCTTAGCTTGGGACTAGATGGCGTTGTGTGATAGTTGTGGAATATTATTATTATTATTTTTGTTTCGACATTTTTGTTCCTCCGGTTAGCCGGGAATTTCTGATGGCACGGGCCTAAGCCAAGTGTTCATCAGTTGGGTTAAGTGTGGGTGTGGACAGATTAGATTCCACGTGATTGTGCACATACTGACTGATAGTGTCTGAATCACACTGCATAAACTTTCTTACAAGCCTGCACGTGTTCAGAATCACTGCTTTCTGCAATAGGTGATAGGTGCTAGCTGGTAAGTTTAGGGAAGTAAGGGACTGATGAAGCTGTATATGGGGATTACTCATGTTGAAGAAATAACTATGGGGACAATTATGACTTTTTGTAGGCGCCAAAGTCGAGTTATTTCGTTTTTCAACTCGGTGTATTTGGATAGTTTTTCGGCTATTGTAGTCTGTAAATTGTGAGTGTTTGGCACGGCTAGATCTATAAGGACTCCAGTGTTGTGATGGCAACTGGTTGTTCACGTAGGTGTCCAAATGTGAAGCAAGAAGACCAGAAGCGGAAGCGTTGAACATCTCAATGTCTGCTTTACCTTTGTTTAGCTGGTCGACAATTTCCTTCACCTCATTGACTTGCGCACCTTTCTCCTTAGCTGTTCCTAGTAGGGCCAGTTTTTGATTCTTAATGAGAATTTCCTTCTGTTGTAACCAATCAGACAGTCGCTCGTACTCATCTTTGTATTCTCGCCATTGATTGACGGTCTCTTCTAGTTGACTCTTCTGTTGTTTGATCTCATTAAATAGATCGTCAAAGCTTTCCTTCAATGCCTTCATTTCGTTCTTGATGTTCTGTCTATTGCAGTGAATTGTACGGTCGGTGAAGAGACCTCGGTCAAAGTACAACTTTGTTGTTGTGTTCTCTAGTGTTAATTCTGGGTTGTATTTATAATATGGTACTACCGTGTCTATAAGTTTGTACTGATGAGCTAGTTTCTGGTGGATCACGTTAGCTACTTGGTCGTGTCTATGTCTGTAGTCAGTTTGAGCTATTGATTTGCAGGCACCAGTTATGTGTTGAATAGTTTCGGAGGAGCTATTGCATTTTCTACAGGTGTCGTTTTGTAGGTTCTTTAAGATGTGTTTTCTATAGTTTTTGGTTTCTATTACTTGATCTTGTATTGCTAGCATGAATCCTTCAGTCTCCGGGAAGAGTTCACCTCGATTAAGCCATGCGTTCGACGCTTCTTTATCGACATTTGGTTGGCATAAATCTTGGCGATGTCTTCAATGGAGAGACTTCTGGGTCCATTCTAGACATTTTGATTTGTCATCAGTCATTCTTTCGTTTTATTCTAGACATTTTGATTTGTCATCAGTCATTATTATTATATTCCGCAATTGAAAATATTAGATTATCTGCCTATAAATAACGATGCAAAATGTCAAGTTCGCATTTGTAGATAATAATAATGGAGGATCGAGGAACCACTACAAAAATTCCACATCGACCAGTAGATTTGACCAAGCCACACTGGGCCCACGTGGTGAATTATAATAATCCATCACACATCCAATCTGGTGTCCCAGCATTGAAAACATTATAGGGTAATTGTGCAGGATGTTTGGTGATGCCTAGGGCCGCATAAGCCTTTTTAGGAGGAGTCATTTGATGATTTCTAAAGCAAGGACATGAATGCCGGTCGCGGCGTTGTCGTTGAATTGACACGCATCAACACAAACACAAACTTTGTTCACGTGGCATTGCAGCAGCGTGGACTGTGTGCATATTTATTTTAATCATGGTTCGGAAACGTGGACGGGAAGATTGCTGATGCCCTAACTTTTTAGGCAGTTCAGATTAAACAATATTTTTTAAATAAATCAGTCAAATTCAACAGCCTGATAGACATCTTTGTTTCTCTTTTTTTTTTGGGTGGTGGGAAATCATCAAATAACCCCTCCCGAGCGAAAGTGAGTGTCAGACTTCTACTGACTAAAAACCACCCATGTTCCTTCTTAGCCCTTTGTCGATCCCGCGGTATCTCTTTCGAAAAACATGCAGCGCCGACGTGATCTTAATTTCCCTTAAAGATACTTCAAAGAATTTAACCGATTCAGATCAAATTCTGACATTAGATACGCTGTGACTTTGTTACAATATTCCAACCGAGTGGTTTCGGTAGTGTCCTCGATACATTAGCATCTACTTTAGTTTATCAATCGCTGTCAGTCTTACTCATTTGATATGTGAATTATGACTGGATGGCATTCTCACACTTGAATATTTTCAACACATTCAAAGAGTGTCCTCGGTCTATCTTGTCCATCCTTCTCCATAAGAATCGATTCGCTTTGGAATGGGCAATTAGCTTCACTTGTTACCCGACTGCGGCGAAGCCCAAAAGGAGGGTTATTTAATTTCCAAATCCCTGACCATTCAAAAGTGCCTGATATTGGTTTAATTCATATGAATGCTTTGGATACGAGAAACCATCCTTAGCCCACTGCTTTCAAAATCTAACTTTTTTGAGAGTAACTTAGATTACCAGCTTAAATGAAAGGCCACCGGCTGGTCAAGTCATAGCTATTTGTCATGATGATAATGAAAAGTCTCCATCATCCACTCCCAATCCTCCACACATAATTCGTTATTTACAATGCATAATCGTTACTCATAAATTCATGTAGTCCAATATATCGGTCAGTCTTCAATTGCGGGCTAGTCTTCCGGTCACCTACATTCGTTAAATTGACATCGCCGCTGCATCGATGCATGTACTGATTGATGTACTAAGCTTAATTCTATTGTCAGATTATAAATGTGCATTGGGGACATGTACAGTGACAATATTAGAGAATGAAGAGAAAAATAGAATAATGATAAATGTTGAAATACCATCCTTTTAATTTCCTTCAAGTAGGACTTAATTGGAGGAAATAGTACATTGTTATCAAAGGGGTGAAAGTTACTTATTAAGTTTAGCGCCCGTAACGTAGTGAGGGCGTGTAGTTCGAGGGACTAAATAAGTAATTTACCCGAAGTAAACAGGAAGGGGTTATTTTCATTACGAAAACGAGGACAGTAAAAGTGTCCCCTGGTCTTTCAGCTATACAGCCAGTATTTTTCATATTCGTCATTTAAAAGAATGGCAAAGATTTTGCCGAAATCTGTTATTTTAGACAAACAGTTAGGTAAAAGTAATAGTAGATTATTAACCAAGGGCTGTATGACATCAATTGCATACGAGGTTTTTGGCGCCTGAGCGAAGCGAAGGCGCTAATTAACCCGAGTATGCAATTGATGCTTACGCCCGAGATAAATACTCTGCTTTACATATCGATTGTGAGGTAAGTAAACAACAAGACAGCAGGTTTCAATGAACATTTATTAAGAAGAAAAAAATGTGTATTTAATTAAAATTAATAGTAAAATTATTACAATTTGTAAGAGATATGGTCACGTTCTTTTTAGGTATATTTATAGTTTGAATATGAGTTTGTGATGATAAGACTTGAGTTTGAGTGACTTGAGGTTCTTGCATCGTAAATGGCGGCAGTTGACTGGTACTATTTTCTTCATTAAAAAATGGCTCAGATGATGTGCTTTGACGTGGTGATTTTAAGTTTATATTTTCTGTTATTTTAGAAGTAATTTTGCTTTTGTTTGCCATCGAATCTTCGATATAACCTTCGGCCACTTTGCTGGACTTCCAGCCGCCGTGCCTTTTTAACAGAGTGAGGTTGGCTCCCGAATCAGCCAATAGAGTCGCTGATGTTCTGCGAAAGCAATGCCCGGTGTATAACTCTACGTTACTCAGTTTTAAATATGTGGCTATTTGCTTTGGCATGCCTGTAAATTTGTTTTTTCCTATTACTTGTCTGTGGCATTTTCCTTTACTGTAATTAAGAAAAAAACGATTTGTATCCACGTTTTCAGGCCGAAGAGCTTGATATTTTTCAACATAATTTGCAAATTCTTCATGCACAACAAATGACCGGTCAATTTTAGTTTTCGTGTTAGGCAGTTTTATGAGTAGTAATTTGTTATGTTTTTCTACATTTTCTATTGTCAAGTTTGTCAATTCCACGGTTCTGCAGGCTCCCGATATCCCAAAAATTAGAACAACCTGTAAAAAAGACATAAGTTGTATTAAAGGCACCAAATTCGCATAGTATTTTTGTGAAATATTTTGGTAACTTATTAAAAAGGGCAAGTAAATACGTAGGTACCTTTATTGCTAAATAAATTTCATCCGGAGCTTCATTTAAGAATTTCTGTACTTCTTCTACAGTAAATACCTTCGATTTCTTGCTTTTAAAGCCGTCAGACTGCCTTTTCAAGAAAGCAGTAAGTTTAGAAAAATCTTTCAAATTCACGTCATGTTTTGTCATCATTGTAGATTTTAGCATGGAATAAAAGCACCATAAACTGGAAGGTTGTAGCCTCTTAGATAATTCATCAAAATATGATATAAAAACACTTTCAGAAAGAGATTTCACTTTTTTTTCTGACCGCCATTTCATAAATTCGTCGTATGCCTTTACATATCTTTCTTTCGAGTTCGGCGGTAATATATTTTCGACAACTGCTTTTGCCCTTTCTTTAATAAAATCGGGCGTTAGATCTATGTCTTCGTCACTAGACATGTTTAAAACTTTTGAAAAAGAACTCAAACAAGAAAATTAATTATTTTCGCGATGCTTTCGCGCCTACTAGTAGACTGCCTTTTTTTTTTCACGCACGCAAGCGCGTCAAATCTTGCTGGCCAGTTTGATTTTTAAATCGATTCCATCTAACATACGATGTGGAAACAAATAGTTCCATATTTAAAATAAAATCTTTATAAAATAAATTGTCTAGATTCCGATTCGAGTAATTAATCGATACCGAGAAAAAAAAAATTAACTTTTTAAAAATATTCTTCGTGCAGTATGAGTATGACAGTTCTTTTTTCAAATTCCAAAACCTATGCTGTAATGATAGTCATACACCCCGGCATTCAGGGGTGTAAGGGTGTACTTACAGAGCAAGAGATATGTAAATTATATTATATTCTTATTTTAACTTTATGTTATTTTAATTTTAATTTAATGGCTGTATTAAATGTTGGAACATGGTTCAATAAAAATGTGAAAATTGACCTAGTTTTTTTTAATTATTTGACAGCTGTCAGTTGAAAGCGATTCTCTCTAGGGCTGAAAAGTACTTTCAACCCGCTCCGCAGGCATGTTATGACCTACGTTCAGAGAGTATGAGTAATGAAAAATACCCTGAAACGTACCCTTACTCCTCCTTCCACTTTCATACTTTATAAGAAAGAGAAGAAAAAGGAGTCTATTGTTTTCAAATTAATTATCTATTTTTATGCAATTTATGTTATTATTGTTGTAATATTTTCCAGGATTGTCAAAGCCTGTATCCATTTGAACCTTTGTTCTGGAGCGATTAACTGGCAATATAGCTACGCGTCTATAATTGGCTTTTCGACACTTCACTAGCTAGGAATTTCGATTAGTGATTCGAAACGTATTTAAGTTATTTGTCCGATGAGTCTTCAATCTTCATGATTGTATTCTCTGAATTCGACTTGATGAAGTAAGCAGGTAAAATGGTGGCACGGTTGCCATAATCAGTCCTTTACCTTTTTTTATTCTATCACAATTAACGATGAAAAAAGCTCGACTGCTTTTATTTTCTGCTTGTTACTTTTTATTATTTAATGCAAAACATGAAATCATAATCTTGCTTCCTTAAACCTCCAGAAGGTCTAAAATCTCTCAAGGACAACTACGGCACGTGCAATTGGCCAATTTTAAAATTCTATGGAATTGAGCAAAAAAAACCTGCCAAGTGCGAGTCAGACTCGCCCATGAAGGGTTCCGTAGCAGCAAGTAACATAATATAAAAGTTATTGTAGTTCGTTGTAACTTTGACGATGTTTTAATAACAGCGTATTTTTTAAATTAAGTTATTGATAAGTAAATATTTTATGAGGTTCCTAAATGATGGGATTTAGATCTAACTATATTCGAGCCCATATAGGCTTATGATAGCTAAACAAGCTAATATACACACATCAAAAGTGTCTAGGGATCAACATATATTTTTGCAATAACTTTTCTCCTGATTGATATTAATTAAAATTTTCTTTAAGGATTCATCAAATAAAGTGTTTTCGTTTGTCAAAGTAACGATAAACCAAGTCACCTTTGCATTAATAAAGAAATTTGCCATTTTCCTAATAAAGGGATTTTTGACATTTGAACCACTAACATTAAAGTTCGAAAAAAAGACTGAAATAACAGTTTTCTTTAAAATTTTATTGGGTAACTTAAACAATTAATAATCCGTGTTTCTACCGCGAACACTAACAACACAAGAACATCGGTTTGGCATACTCAAAATGAGTTCATCCAAATCACGCTGTGGAATGGCCGCCCATGTTCGTTGCAACAACAAAAAAAGGTCTTCTTGCGACTGGATACCCTCCATATTCGGCAGAGCTCTTCTCTGTAGCATATCCCATGCATGCTCAATCGGGTTCAAGTCTGGCGACTGAGCAGGCCAGGGCAGGACATTGATGTTAGCTGCGGCGAGAGTCTGTCTTACAACTCTTGCGGTGTGCGGTCGTGCATTATCATGCATTAACTGAAATAAGGGACCGATTTGCACTTGTAGAGGAACGATGACGTCTGATACAATCGTCTCAGCATAAATTTGAGCGTTGAGGTTGCCTCTGATCCAAATCAACTCAGTTCTTCCGCCGATCCAAATACCCGCCCATACCATGATGGTTCCACCACTATAAGGATGGACTTCCTGGCAGGATTTTAATCGCTGTTGGCGTCCAGGGGTTCTCCAGTGTCGTATACGTCTTGTATCCGGTCTCATACCAAAACGAGACTCATCAGAAAAGCACACGAAACGCCATTGTTCTTCTGCCCAATTTCTGTGTTCAAGAGCCCATTGATATCGAATCCTACGATTGTGCATTGCTATAGGTGGTACCCGTAGCGGTCTTCGGGAATGAAGGTTCACTTCATGCAAGCGGTTTCTGACTGTTTCGTCGCTAATTAAGTTCCCTGAAGAGTGATGAAGCCTCACGGCTAACATCATGGCGGTTATTGTTGGAGCTCTTCGAGTTAAGATTTGAATGTATCGGTCTTGTCTCCGTGTGGTGCAGCGATACCGTCCTCCATGGCGCTCAGCCACGGTACCAGTGCTTCGGTAACGTGTCCAAAGTCGACTGATAACACTCTGACTTGTATTCAGAGCTAAAGCCACAGTACGTTGCCGGGAACCAGCTTCTATCATTCCCACGGCTCTGAGCATTTCTTCCCTGCTTAAATGACGTCGCCGCTCCATAATAACGTTGGTTTTAATCAGTAGTAGGGAAACAGTAGCACTAATAATGTCTTCAATGCGTTGTATGTTTTTATAGGGAAAATATTGACAGCTGATTTTCATCTTTTACTCGAATTTGATTCACAGTTCCTGATTCAAATTATGAAATGCACCAAAAAGGATCCATATAAATTTATAAAATCATAAATTTATTACAAAGCCACATCTCAATCTCAAGAAATCCGCATAAAAATGCTTGATCCCTAGACACTTTTGATGTGTGTATATTCCAGTTTGACAAGAAATGTTTCCAAAAATATTATCAATTTGTGTGCCTCCACGCGTAGTTGGACAAGGTGGTTATAACGCCTTGTATCCAGCGTTCTGCAAGAATGATAGTATACAATTGTCTTTTAAAAAATCTTCGTTGAAGTCACCCACATCGCCATCATAAATAATTTGGAGATGAGACTCATTTGGCGGCACAGGCTCAATAAGTTCCGGGAACCCGAAGAGACCCACTTCCCGCGGACGAAAAGATGTATGACGAGACAATTTTTCATGAAATGCTCGCACGACGTCATCTTCCAGGACGTTATTTGGGTTTAATACATAGGAGAAAGTATCATCAGCCAAGGAATTCATACTTAAAATAACACTTAAGTTTTATCAAGCCACGCCCCGCGCGAATTATAATTATTATTTACTCAGGCACCTATTACAGATTTATTATTAGATTATTAGAAAATAATGGTTCACGGTTTATGCATAAGGTTTAAGTTTATGAAATTAAATGTTTTTTATTATTTTTATAATTGAAATGATTGAATGAACGGTAAATTGCGATTTACGATTTATGACGTATTAAAAAAAAATACTTACTAGATCTCGTTCAAACCAATTTTGGTTGGTAGTTTTTGTTGAGATCTACATTATATATTTTTTTTTAGAATTGTCACTCTCTTACTTTAAAAGTTAGAGGGGGGACGACACACATTTTACCACTTTGGATGTGTCTATCTTTGAAACGATTGACTTTGAGAAAAAATGATTTTAAGAACCTCAATGTCATTTTTGAAGACCTATCAAAATCAAAATCAAAATCAAAACTCATTTATTCAAACTAGGCTGATAGTCAGCACTTTTCGAACGTCAAAATTTACTATTTACTATTTATCCATAGATACCCTCATGTGTAGGTTTGATGAAAAAAAGTTTTTTTAGTTTCAATTCCATGTATGGAGAGCCCCTCTTAATCTTATATTTTTTTTTATTTTTATATAAAAATCAAAAAGCGGTTTACAGAATACATCTACCTGCCAAATTTCAACTGTGTAATCCTTATATTCTCAGAATAAAATGGCTGTGACATACGGACGGACAGACGGACAGACGGACAGACAGACAGACAGACAGACAGACAGACATGACGAATCTATAAGGGTTCCGTTTTTTGCCATTTGGCTACGGAACCCTAAAAACCAGTTGCCTCAAATGCGTCACACACACAACCAAAATACGTACTTTTGATTCTTTGCATTTTAATAAGCAAAAATATCGTATGTCAGATGGAATTAGGACGATTGCCGGTCTTGGGTAACATAATACTTGATCTATGTTGTTATAAAACCACGTAACACTATCCTTGCGTTGGTTTGGCTTCACCGCGACGCCTCAGTAAGCGCGGGTTACCGAACTCCGCCAAAATATATCGATCGCGCGATAGGTAACTTAGTTGTTGACTGGAAGAATGATCTGCACTTAAAAGAGACTTTTTTTTTTTTTTTTGGTGGGTGTAAAATCATCGAATAACCCCTAGCTCTTGGGCAGAGCGAAAGGGAGTGTCAGACTTCTACTGACTATAAACCACCCATGTTCCTTCTTCGCCCTCTATGTCGAGGCCGCGATAACCGGTGGACTACCCGCGGCCCCGACAGGCGTCGGCCCTTTCGGGCCCCTCCCATGTTGCTGACATCTCTTTGAGGCGCGCGTGGAACACGAACGCGCCGTCGACACGGCCTGTTTTCGTCGTGAGACGGACGGACGGCGAGTTAGCCCATCACTCACCGTCCACAGGCCCGCGTCTACGGTGGCCGGAGGTCATCGCGGGACCCCCGACGCCCGGAGCGCCTCCTCTCCCTCTTGCGTTCCGTCACCTCCTTCGCCAACCTAAAAAAAAAAAAACTTAAAAGAGCCTTACCTGGTCTTTCAGGTTGAAGATTATGGAAAGTTTCCCCCTTAATGAGTACAGTTAGTCAAAGTTAACATGTAGCAGTAATAGGGGATGGGATTGAGTCAAAAAAATATGATTCTAATTAGTCCGTCAGTTAGATTATCGAAAAATATTGGATAGGTACGTGTTTTTTTGTTTTATCTAATTAATACAATTTACCGAAGATAAAACGTGTCAAAGGTTATGAGTGGGGTTGGGACGTCATTTGTAGGTAAAATATGTACTAAAAGTCACATGTTAGTAATTTTTATACCTCGAAATCGTCACCGTTATTGAGGAGCTCACGAGTTTTCGAAGCACTGTATCGTCTTCATTTTTTGTATACCTAAGTGAAAAAAGAAAAAAACACGTGTCCAATATTTTTTGGAAATCTATCTGGAGGACTAATTAGTTTTTTTTTTTGTCCGATCCTCTATTGTGCACAACTTTGTGTACAATTACTACTACAAGATTTTAAAATATTTAAATTGGTGATATCCAACAAGTCAATTGGATTCCATAGACTACAAAGAAATGTACAATTAATATAATCGTTTTTTTTTAACATGTTTTCAATGTTTCGAACTATTTCTATCCATAAGAGAAAACTACAAAGTTACGTACGAAGGTATCAGCTAACTAGAATGTGTGACACCATTCACACTTGATTTAACTTGCGCTGTAGGAAAATATCAGTTTTCACCCGGTTTCCATAATGTGTAAGCAATATTGCTTCCTGGAGTACGGATTATGTTAGGACACGGACAGATAGGTACCTATCTTTTATTTTCTAAAGCAAGAAAAACTACGTACTCAACCCTAAAAATAGGAAAGTTAGAAAACGCCTGATGATTGCGAGTTTCATGTCAATCACAAAAATAGAACATTTTGCCATTGCGTTGATACTTGGCTCTTTGAAGTTCGAACCATAATAAATATAGGCCTCGCTGATCGCTCCCTCCCCAAGTGCCCAAAGACAGATAAGAAAAATGCGTGTTGTATGCTGGAATAGATTTCCTCAAAACTGTGTCTGGCGCTTTTCCCGAAAGACCAGTTCGGGTTGGCTGCGGTTTTGTTGTATGACACGATATATTTTTACGTTTATTGTCAGGATTTTAAAAGAGACCTCGGAGTTTGTTTCCCGTTTTTTTAATTTATGGAACAATCATTTAATTTCATCTCTATTCTTCCAGCACGGACATATCCTTACGCCCCGGCGGGTCCGGTCAGGGGCCCCGGCTGAACGACTCATTCCCTGAGATGCCATATTGCCTGGACGACCCTCCACCATGCGTGCTGTCTAGGTACAGGACTATAGACGGAACGTGTAACAATCTGGAGAAACCGCTGCGGTATGGAGTCTCCAAGACTCCCTTCAGAAGGGTTCTGGCGGCTGACTATGGTGATGGTAAGTGCTGTTGTATTTTAAACAGAGAATCATGGTTATTATCGGACAGGTCCGCAACTGTGTCAAGTTATTTTTACTACAGTTGATAGCTCATGAGACCTTTATTGTATTTTAGAAATATCTCTTCTGGTAGATCTTCAGTACCTACAAATTCAGTGGATGTCTGCAAATTTATTCTACCTGGTTCATCGTTTAGCAATCATTGCTCTAACAGTTTTTGCATTGCATGGTAAAGTTTAATTAGCTGTTCACAAAATTGTCGTCTCCTCTCCCCAGGTATCAGTTCCCCTCGTGCGGGAATAGACGGTGCAGCACTGCCGAGTGCGCGCGACGTGAGTGTGACGGTACATCGGCCGAGTTACGCGCACGACTCCGCCTTCACTGTCATGCTGGCCGTGTGGGGACAGTTCCTGGACCACGACATCACTGCTACTGCGCTTAGCAAAGGTTTGTAAAATTTCGGCCCTGGTGGATTATATCAGCGGAGACTACTCATCAACGCAAGAAATATGCACAGATGCAGGTGCCCTTTCTTTTCGGCCACCGATCCCTGCAACTGTCCTATGACGTTAGTGTTACAATGGTGAAACTCTATGCAAGAAACCTTCCGCAGTGTGCACTCAATAGAACGTCAATGGTAACTGTTTGATATTTTGTAGTATTAAAGCCGATAAAACTTCTGACAAGAGTTTGACTGCGCTAAAACTAGTTACATAATTTACCATTCAATTTGGCTATCTGGTAACCTAACTGTCTCTTAGACCTCTCCACAATAACTATATTTCAGAAATTGCTAATATTTCATTCAAGTACCGTCAGTATTCTAATAATGTTATCCCTGTCTCTCTCACTCTGGTCAGGTCAGAACGGTACAGCGCTGTCGTGCTGCGACCCAACTCAGATCCCGCACCCCGAGTGCTTCCCGGTGCGACTGGACGAAGACGATCCCTTCTACCAGGACTACAACATCACCTGCATGGAGTTTGTCAGGTCTGCTCCAGCACCTACGTGTAATTTCGGTAAGTTCTGGAACTACAGAACGCGATATTATGTTACTTATTCGATTGAGTCGGGGTACCCTCGATCCATCACAAACAGCCAGCTTGGAGCCAGGATAAGCGCCACCTACTATCCTAAATAGAAAATATCCTGCACAACCACTTGCACCTTTCGAGATTTCATCATATCAGCCCGGAATCACCCACTGCTAAGTAAGGCCTCCCCTTTTTTTCGCCACAAGAGATTTTCAAGATTTACTGGAAACAAATGTTAAAACTCTGCAGGTTGCTACATACTGGTCTAACACAATTTGAGTTCATCGACACGTAAAAAAAAATAACCTATTCTTGATATTTTTTATTCTCATCATCAGTATTATGGAAACTCACCAACCGCCTATCTCTAGCAATGCAGCTAAATACGGGTATTTTACATGGAAACTTCTGTTTAGAAACACATGTAGTCTGACTTCTGAGTCATCCTGACAACTTTCAAGAGAAATTAGCCACGTACCTAAAAGATATTTGACTAATGTCTTGTTCCAGGTCCTCGCGAACAGTTGAACCAAGCCACAGCCTTCATCGACGGCTCCACAGTGTACGGGTTCGCGGAAGCTCGCAGTAACTCTCTGCGCTCGTTCTTGGGCGGACAGCTGCGCATGCTGAAGATAGGAGCCACCCAACTGTTGCCTCCCTCCACTGACCCTAACGACAGCTGTAACACCGCCGAGATGAATGCTAAGGGACGCTACTGCTTCGAGTCAGGTATGAAACAGTAACAGCTGGATGCTGATGATAGGACCTACCCAATGTCTGGCAACATAGACTTTCCAAAATGGCAAAACTCCTCCGAAAAGTCGGTCCTTCAATATTTTTTATAAGAACCTGCTAAGTGGCGATACAACCAAAATATGATCAGAACGGCCTCTTATTCCAATAAAGAATATTAGAAGACTGAACGGAGTTAAAATTAATTATATCAACCTAAGATAATTTAAGAAGATTTCACTAACCTTGTTTCTCACCCCGTCCGCAGGCGACGACCGTGCGAACGAGAACCTGCACCTGACCACGATGCACCTCATCTGGGCGCGACAACACAACCGTCTGGCTGCCATACTGCGGCGATACAACCCGACGTGGAACGATACCATCGTGTTCCAGGAGGCACGCAAGATTGTGGGCGCGCAGATGCAGCATATCACCTACGCAGAGTTCCTGCCCAGTATACTTGGTAACGTACTTCACTAATACTGCGGCGATACAACCCGACGTGGAACGATACCATCGTGTTCCAGGAGGCACGCAAGATTGTGGGCGCGCAGATGCAGCATATCACCTACGCAGAGTTCCTGCCCAGTATACTTGGTAACGTACTTCACTAATACTGCGGCGATACAACCCGACGTGGAACGATACCATCGTGTTCCAGGAGGCACGCAAGATTGTGCGCGCAGATGCAGCATATCACCTACGCAGAGTTCCTGCCCAGTATACTTGGTAACGTACTTCACTAATACTGCGGCGATACAACCCGACGTGGAACGATACCATCGTGTTCCAGGAGGCACGCAAGATTGTGCGCGCAGATGCAGCATATCACCTACGCAGAGTTCCTGCCCAGTATACTTGGTAACGTACTTCACTAATACTGCGGCGATACAACCCGACGTGGAACGATACCATCGTGTTCCAGGAGGCACGCAAGATTGTGGGCGCGCAGATGCAGCATATCACCTACGCAGAGTTCCTGCCCAGTATACTTGGTAACGTACTTCACTAATACTGCGGCGATACAACCCGACGTGGAACGATACCATCGTGTTCCAGGAGGCACGCAAGATTGTGCGCGCAGATGCAGCATATCACCTACGCAGAGTTCCTGCCCAGTATACTTGGTAACGTACTTCACTAATACTGCGGCGATACAACCCGACGTGGAACGATACCATCGTGTTCCAGGAGGCACGCAAGATTGTGGGCGCGCAGATGCAGCATTTTGCGCTCGTGCGCACTTTTGTCGGTTAACTAGTGTCGGCGTTATGGGAATCGCAAAATAAGTACTGAAGTTACTTGGTGATGGAGTCGGTTTATTAAAATAAATTACACGGAGGGAGATTGCCGACCGACCGATTCCAGAGATGAGAAGATACTGACTTGCATGTACATTTTAGCAATTATAGAAAACTCGGGAGAGGGTCGGGAGCGGCACGTTAAAAACTAAATCTATACAAAGGTATTTACTGCTAGGTTACACAATAAAAATAGCACAGTTAAATACATACAAAAGAAACGTCGGCATCTCAACAAAACATTAATGGCTATATTACTTTAAATTCTTAACGTTAGTATAAACAATACACAAATTGGGCAATGAACATTTACCCTACAATAAACCATTGTAATCCTTGAATAGCTAAGGAACAGGAGAATACAATGCGTGCAGGCTTGCCATGAGAAACTTAAAGCTAACGGTACATTACAGTTAACTTAAAACACTATTTATATACTAAGTTCACTAAAGTAATACCTATAATATTAACAAATAATTAATGAAGACGCCACAGTACCCCCCTGCCAGTGATCGAGATCACGAAAGACTGGCCTGGTAGTAATCAGGAAATCGTACGCGTCTACCAGACCTTCGCGGCCCCTGCGGTTCAGGAACCTGAGGTATAGATGGCGAACCTTGGGGAACTGATTCAGGTGCGGTTTGAGAACGTGAAGTAACTTCGGGAGCGAGATCTACGACAATATTAGTAGCGCTGTCCGGATGACAATTAGGATCCCTTAAAAAATAAGCTGGTTTCAGTCTATCGATTGATACCGTAACCTCGCGGCCACGTATATCTAATACGAATGTTTTATCCTTCCTAGAAATTACTCTGTAAGGGCCGTCGTAAGGTTGCTGTAATGGAACTTTGACTGTATCGTTCCGCACCAATACGTGAGTAGCGTTATTAAGGTCCTTAAAAATGAAAGTGCTTTTCTGTCCGTGTTGAGTACTAGCGACAGGCTTGAGGTTATTAAAATGCGAACGTAACTCTTTAGCAAATTCAGTCTGCGCAGTTTCATTAGTCGGATTGTCACCTAAAAATTCCCCGGGGAGGCGTAAGCTCTGTCCGTACACTAACTCAGCGGATGTGCTTTTCAAGTCCTCCTTCCAAGACGACCTAATTCCTAGCAAAACGGTCGGGAGAATTCGCGTCCAATTACTGGTTGCTGCATTGTGACATTTTAGTGCACTCTTTAATTGACGGTGGAAACGCTCGACCATGCCGTTAGCTGCAGGGTGATAAGCCGTCGTTCGAAAATGAGACGTACCGATCAGGGCATTGAGATCTCTGAATAGGTGTGACTCAAACTGTCTTCCTCTATCAGTTGTGATTTTAAGTGGTATGCCAAAACGAGCAATCCAATTGGAATAAAATGCACGTGCTACTGTATCAGCTTCTTGATTGACAATGGGAATCGCTTCCGGCCATCTTGTAAATCGATCTACAGCAGTAAGACAATAACGGTATCCCTCAGAATAGGGCATTACTACAATGTCAATATGTACATGATCAAATCGAGATGACGGGAGTGTAAAAGTTCCTGGCGTTGTAACGACGTGACGAGAAACTTTTGATCGTTGACAATCAATACATGCTCTGGCCCATGACTTACAATCAGAATTTATCGAGGGCCAAACAAATCGTTTAGTGATAAAATTAGTCGTAGCCCTACTACCTGGATGGGAGGTGTTATGAAGCATATTGAAAACGGACTTTCTGAATGGTTTCGTAATAAAAGGTCTAGCTGTTAGTGTAGAGAAGTCACACAAAATTGGTTGGTCTGACTCTGGCAAATGAACAAGACGTAATTTAAGAGACGAGTTCCTATTGTCAATCAAGCTTTTAAGCTCCGCGTCATTTTGTTGCGAGAATGCAAGGGCTTTCCAGTCTATCTCAGTACATACGGACTCTATGCGAGATAGTAGGTCGGCCGTAATGTTGTCCTCTCCTTTGACGTGACGTATGTCTGTAGTGAATTGTCCAATAAAGTCTAGATATCGAAATTGTCTAGGGGAACATTGCTGATTTTTCTTCTTAAAAGCGTAAGTTATTGGTTTGTGGTCCGTAAAAATTGTAAAACTTCGCGCCTCAACGTAATGTCTAAAATGTTTGACCGCCGCGTAGATTGCGAGTAATTCACGGTCATAGGCTGAATATTTCTGTTCAGCAGGCGAAAGTTTCTTAGAAAAGAAAGCAATTGGTTGCCATTCATTGTCGATTTTCTGTTGTAAAGCCGCGCCTATGGACATGTCGGATGCGTCACTGAAAATAGCAAGTTCCACATCGGGCTTTGGATGCACTAGCAACGTTGCTTCAGCTAAGCTGTCCCTGCACGACTCAAAGTCACGTTTAGCTTGGTCGTTCCAAGTAATAGGTACTTTCCCTTTTTTGTTGCCGCACAGTAATTCATGTAAACTAGCTTGGCTACGCGCTGCATTAGGTACGCACCTTCTGTAAAAGTTCAACATACCTAGGAATTGGCGTAGCTGCTTTGCGGTGGTTGGTAAGGGGTAGGTACGTATTGCTTCAACCCTTTCAGGGAGCGGACGCGTACCTGCTGCTGAGACTTGATAACCTAGAAATTCAACTTCAGACTTCCCGAACACACATTTTGCGGGATTTATTACTACACCGTATTTCCTTAACCTAACAAATACAGTCTCTAAATGTTTTAAATGTTCCGTTTCGTCACAAGATGCGATTAAAATATCGTCTATGTAGCAGTACACAAAATCAAGTTCACTTAACACTTCGTCCATAAATCGTTGAAAAGTTTGTGCTGCATTACGCAAGCCAAAAGTCATAAACTTAAACTCGAATAAACCGAAAGGCGTGGTTATAGCTGTCTTTGGAATGTCCTCTTCAGCGATAGGGATTTGGTTAAACGCACGCACTAGGTCTAATTTTGAAAACACTTTTTTGTCACTTAAACACTGAGCGAAGTCTTCAATATGTCGCACTGGGTATTGATCGGGCACTGTTCTATCATTTAAACCACGATAGTCACCGCAGGGCCTCCACTCGTCTTCACACTTAGGAACCATATGTAGCGGTGAAGCCCACGAACTTTTCGACGGTTGAGCGATGCCTAATTTTAACATCGACTCGAACTCTTTCTTCGCTGCTATAAGGCGGTCTGGAGCTAGACGTCTAGGCCTCTGTGCAACCGGTTGACCGGGTGTCACAATTATGTGGTGTTGAGTGTTGTGCTTGACCGTTTTCTGCATAGTCCCATTAAGGCGAGTAATGTCGACATATTGTGCTAACAGATGGTGGTACGGTGTTTCACCGTTAATTGTTTTGACCGACTCGGCTTCGTACCCAACTACCTGTCCATTAACGGTACACTGGGTAGTTGCATCTACAAGTCGTCGATTGCGCGCATCGACCATTATATTATAATGCGCTAAAAAATCGATGCCAATGATTGGTTTCGATACATCTGCCACCACGAACATCCACGGGAAATCTCTGCGTAGGCCTAGGTTAAGCGTCAATGGGATCGTACCATATGTAGCGATCTGTGTGCCATTAGCGGCTACTAACCCATAGGCAGACATTTGGCGAGCCGTATGGATCAGTGCCTTTGGATAAACGCATAGGTCTGCACCGGTATCGACAAGAAAATCTACCTTGCTGCTTTTGTCCTTTATAAAAATGCGGCGTGTCGGTGGCTGGGAGTTTGCGTCATCCGCCACTAATGACCTCCGCTCGCGTTTCCCGTCGGTGGTGGTTTGTATGCGCAGGGTTGCACACACTTCTTTGCTGCAGGGCCGAATTTATGGTGGTACCAACACTTCCACCCTTCTGGTCTCGACCTTGATCGGTCTCTGGAGTGGCTGCGACTTGACCTTGATCGGGAGCGGCTGCGTTCTCTGGATACCCGTAACTCATCTAACTGAGACTGCATTTGCGCTAGTAACAACCCTATTTGTCCGTCAGGCGGCGCTGCGGGCTCTTGTTGCGCAGCGGTTACAGTGGCGTAGATATTTCGGCTAGATCGTAGCTGATGGTTTTCGTGGATGAGGTCTGCCATATCCGCAAGGTGATTCAGCGTGGCATCCGTCTTGGTTATCACCGCGTTCTGCATGTCGTGAGCCAAACCTTTCATCCAGATTGCTCGTAGGACGTCGTCCGTTACTGTAGACCCGGCAAGAGTCTTTAGGTGCCGCAAAAATTGTGATGGCGTGCGGTCACCGATCGCCTGGTCCTCGAGCAAAAGCCGTGTTTTTTTAGCTGTTGAGTCACCAAACCTTGTCAGCATTGTTTGTTTGACGTGTTGGTATGCATCTCCTTGAAAAGTCGGCAACCCGGTTAATATGTCGGTGAGCTCTTCCATTGCTTCCGTGTCTAGGGCGCGTACAACGCATTCAGTCATCAAACGCGTGCACGTTACTCCTGCTAATGCCATTATACACTCTGCTCCGCCAAACCATACTTCTGGCTTGGCCGGATTAAATGGCTTTAACACAACTTGACGTGTATTCGCAGCAGGTTGGGGTTGGTCTTCACCGGCCATTTTGTTACAATATATTTCTTCCGTGATAAACTAACACTCGTTCGCGCACAGTTTTCACGATACCGCGCACTAACCGAAACACTAGGTAACCTGTTGTCTCACGATAGAGATCACGTCGGGGTCACCACTTTTGCGCTCGTGCGCACTTTTGTCGGTTAACTAGTGTCGGCGTTATGGGAATCGCAAAATAAGTACTGAAGTTACTTGGTGATGGAGTCGGTTTATTAAAATAAATTACACGGAGGGAGATTGCCGACCGACCGATTCCAGAGATGAGAAGATACTGACTTGCATGTACATTTTAGCAATTATAGAAAACTCGGGAGAGGGTCGGGAGCGGCACGTTAAAAACTAAATCTATACAAAGGTATTTACTGCTAGGTTACACAATAAAAATAGCACAGTTAAATACATACAAAAGAAACGTCGGCATCTCAACAAAACATTAATGGCTATATTACTTTAAATTCTTAACGTTAGTATAAACAATACACAAATTGGGCAATGAACATTTACCCTACAATAAACCATTGTAATCCTTGAATAGCTAAGGAACAGGAGAATACAATGCGTGCAGGCTTGCCATGAGAAACTTAAAGCTAACGGTACATTACAGTTAACTTAAAACACTATTTATATACTAAGTTCACTAAAGTAATACCTATAATATTAACAAATAATTAATGAAGACGCCACAAGCATATAACCTACGCAGAGTTCCTGCCCAGTATACTTGGTAACGTACTTCACTAATACTGCGGTGATACAACCCGACGTGGAACGATACCATCGTGTTCCAGGAGAATATTAACCAAGAATAAGAAACCAATGCAAGACTTTACCAGCTTTTATCAACATAATGGAAAAGTATGGTTCAATTTTGGTGGCTTGATTTTTGTCAATGACAAAGGGGTGAGGAACTAAATGCGGATTATCCTATAAAATCCAATAATAACACTACCTATGTAAGTATTTCTGGATTCTGGACATTGACCAATTTATTGTGTGTTACCCAGGTACGGACGTGATGTGGGCACTGAACCTGACGCTGCAGGAGGATGGCTACGCTGACGTATACGACCCGACCGTGGATCCCTCCATCGCCAACCACTTCGCCTCTGCTGTGTTCAGATTTGCTCACACCTTGCTACCGGTAAGGGAATTTAGGTTTACTGATATGCACCTACTAGTTTTCTGGTCCATTACGGTCTTGTTCCCACCTTGCAATTCCAATTTACCTGGAATGAAATGTCTAGCATGTGCCATGCCCGCAAAAACCGAGGGCTTTTCAAAACTAGAAGCGATTTTCATAATTTATATACTCGCACTAAACACGAGAAAGTAATACCCAAATTCAGATTAACGAAAACTAGCAAGTCTTTTCTTATAAACAGTATACGCTTTTATAACAAGTTGCCTAAGTCAGTTATAGAACTGACCGATGGAAAGTTTAAAAACTACATTAAACGTGTCCTTATTCAAAAAGCATATAAAATCAAGGACCACGTCGAAGATAAAAAAGTTTGGCTTTAGCTTCTGCGCATGCGGCTTCCCTGGTAACTCTTAGCCGGTACAAAGTTGTGGATGTCTCTAACTTTTCTCAATTTTATTATTTATTTTTTCTCTTCCATTAATTACTCTCTTTTACAGTGGTTTTTAATCATCCAGACGCCCTTTGGTACGAATAGTTACAGCACTGATATCAACATTTGTGCCTTACCTACATTACAAAAATTTGTTAATTGATATGTTATGTACTTTTTTATTTTTACATTGTTTATAATTATATAATTTTTTATTATTGATTTGTGTCTGTAGTAACTCTAAAATGAACTTACACCTTACTATTGTATCGAGTCTGGTTCTTCTAACCAACATAACAGACAGAATGTGTTGCTGGGGAGTTTGTTCCGTCACTTCTTCTTTCCAGCTAAACACTAGGAAGTGCCGAAGGGTGGGCATTTTGGGGGACTGTCTCTTGTAAATAAGTAGAGTAAAGTAAATTTTGACGTTCGAAAAGTGCTGATTATCAGCCTAATTTGAATAAATGACTTTTGATTTTGATTTTGATTTCTACCTGTCTTTCTACTAATTTAAATAAGATCTGAAGTTGAATGCAATGTAATTAGACCTTACATCCATCCATAACATACATCCATTGTTTTTCTTAATTTTGCTCAACGTTTTCATAATTTCACAATTTTATTCATTAATTCTTCACTCCTTATGATCCTTTAGAGCCCCAAATAAAATTGATAATATGAGTGTTCTCGTCCCAGGGCCTGATGCACAGCACAGACAAGAGCACGGGCACGATTCAATACACGCACTTACACCAGATGCTGTTCAACCCGTTCACGCTGTACACCCGCAAGGGACCCAAGGACGCCGTCACCTCCGCCATGGATACCCTCGTGCATACTGTGGACCCGCATGTTACTACTGAGGTAATAGTTCACGTTGTACACCCGCAAGGGACCCAAGGACGCCGTCATCTTCGCCATGGATACCCTCGTGCATACTGTGGACCCGCATGTTACTACTGAGGTAATAGTTTACGTTGTACACCCGCAAGGGACCCAAGGACGCCGTCACCTCCGCCATGGATACCCTCGTGCATACTGTGGACCCGCATGTTACTACTGAGGTAATAGTTCACGTTGTACACCCGCAAGGGACCCAAGGACGCCGTCACCTCCACCATGGATACCCTCTTGCATGCTGTGGACCTGCATGTTACTACTGAGGTAACATTTCACTTTGTCAGTAAAGATAAACCTCACAACGTCGAATGCGCGAATTTAACAAGGACCGGAGACCATTGTTCTGATACAAACCCTGCCGGTATGTCTAAGTCTAACTCACCACGTCTGCCATATTCAAAGCACGTATAAGCAAGAGGTTGTTTTTCTGACGATGTTAACCAAAAAACACCGATGTACACCCGCTCTGTAAATAAATACCTTATCCACCATTTCCAGCTCAGCAACCACTTATTCGAGAAGCCAATCGACGCGAACAGCTCGGCCCCGGCAGCTCCACACCCGTGCGGACTGGACCTGGTGTCGCTGAACATCCAGCGCGGCCGCGACCACGGCCTGCCTTCCTACCCGCAGTGGCGGGAACATTGCGGTCTGTCGCGACCTAAAAACTTCACTGACCTCGGCCTGATTTTTGATGACTCCTCGCTTGCTAGGATCTGTAAGATTTACAAGTAAGTGTTTTATGAAATGAGGTTCTGTTTTGCTAATCTATTGCTTTATCTATTCTATCATTTCTATCCGTTTCCAATTCCACACGCTTCCAAACTAATTTCTTTATCTATTCTACGACTATTACATATATTTCTTTAAAGTTTCCTTTCTTCACGTTTATCATGACATCGAAGAAATGTTTCTCGTCTCTAAATCTGCCTTTTTTTTCTTTCGATTTTACAGAAGCTATACAACGCGTATTAGTCTTTTATGTTCTGGGTTTTGCTTATTAACCCGGCCGGGTTTTTCATTTACAATCATGTTTTCTTATATTATACTCTTAGCATATGGTGTACTTCGTCCAGTGGTCGACCAACAGCAGAAATTCATAAATCAAACTGGTCCATAAATTCTCATTAATTTATCATCCTAAAACTTACCTCTACCGATTTCAGTTCAGTAGACGACATCGACCTATACACGGGTGCGTTAGCCGAGGATCCTAAGGGTCGTCTCCTAGGGCCGACCCTCAGCTGCCTTATCGCTGATCAGTTCCTGCGGCTCAAGGTCGGCGACCGGTTCTGGTATGAAACATCGGATGTAACCATTGGATTTAGTGTTGGTAAGAATTTGTGAAATCCTTTAAATGTTTCTTAAGTACCTATATACTGATTTCCGTTTCTAAAGCTGCTATAATAAATCCTATGAAACTAACTATATAAAAGTCAATTTTGATAAAATGTTAAGTATTGCATGAACTTTTTAAGGTCTCAGATCTATTGTCAGTTATTTTATATCACATTGTTTTTAGAATGTTGCTAATAATACACATATTTTTTTCCTACAGAACAACTCGCCGAAATTCGCAAGACCACCCTTGCTGGAGTAATCTGCGCCAATGAGGATCTATTAGACCAGGCACAGCCGAGAGTCATGGAAGCAGTCAGCGCCATCAACCCACTGGTGGACTGTAAGGAGCTGCCGCAGGCCAATCTCAAGGCCTGGGGCAAGCCCAAGGAGAAGGTGTAATGACTGATGATGAGGTAAAGGTAGTGATAGCTAGTCTCATACAGTACCAGATTCTGTACCATCTCTTCTTATAACAGTATAAGACGTTGTGGTACAAGTCACAGGCGTTAAAATAGCACATAGAGATTTACAAATAAGGCCCAAGCATAACGCAATCGCTTTCAAGGTCTTTCGTGTTTCTATAAGAAGTTTCGACAGGATTAACACAAGCTTTGAGGTTTATGTCAATCCAATATTTTTTTGACTATGCCCTCACTAATGACTAACGACAGGGACCAAACGAAGGTCCCAGTGGATTTCTTCCTAACTCTCTGTGCTATATTAACGGTCGCGTACGGCATACTAGGTGGATGTTTGAACCTGACCTAGCTCAAATAAGATGTGTAATGCCTGATTGTGAATCTTAATAAACTTTTTTAACAATAATTTGCGAATTATTATTTACTTAGAGAACATCAGTATTGGTCCTAAGATGCGCCCTTGGGAATCCCTTTGTATTTTATAGCGGTCTAACCAATGAATATGTTATGAAATGAGTTTTTTTTAGCTAATTACTGAAAAATTATCTGGACATTAAATATATCAGGATTTTACGGCTGGATTCAAATGTTTCGACTATCCTTCATTTCTTCAAAAGACTCAACTCTCTCTTTCTTATGTCAAAAGCCTGATTTGGTTCAAAGATACAGCTTGTAAGCTTATATTAGTTGTAAATAAAGTTAATGGACAGTGATTTACATACTGTTTGTAAAGAAAGTAATAAAAGGACGAAACATAAAAAATTGTTATCTTTATTTCATACATAAACGAGATGTTTTTTCAAAATAATAAATCTTTGATATTAAACGAAGTTTAGTGTGTTAGTTTTTTCTATTGGGTTTGTCGTGGTTTGGTATTTTTAATTAGTGTTTTATACTTATTAATATATCTAATGGTAATCATAATACGCAGATCCTTGCCTAGATTAGTAATTAATTTAGTTATAAATGCCTTAACATTGCCTATTATTTACATAATGTGTATTTGAAATAGTACCTATCAATAAATAGTTGTAGGCCTGTACGTTAGCTTCTTTCGAAGGTGTATGTTTCGATGGCAAATGTATAATGGAGAGAAGGAAATATAACTATAGTACATAAGACTATGTTCTGAAGTTTCTGTCTACCGATGAGAAGAAGACATGAGGTGATGTATGTATAAGATTATAATATGTTTAACGTCGTCGTAGCATAGGCAGATAATATAACTAATGTTGCTTTAAAAATCCGGCCAATAAGAACAAAGAATCCGAACAAATTATCTTACTGATTTGTGCAAATATTTGTAAGTTTAGTTCAAATATTGGCAGAACAGTCAACAGTGAAACCTTTTAAAAAGAGATGTTCGAAACAATAACTGTGAGTCAAGCCACATAACTGCATAAATAAATATTGATTGGTGATTTGTATTCTACAACCCAACATTTGTGAGGTCTGACACCTTTTGAATCTTTGTCAATAAGATGAGTGTATCATGTGCATCGTCACCTGTCCTTGTGATATCTTACTTGTGGCTGGCGCAACAGTTTCTTAGTACACGATTACTTATCGTTAGCGCGAAATTTTATTTTTTAGTACACGATGTATCGTGGTACTATTGTATCCGTAACACTATCATTTTCTCTGGTATCATTATGTTTATGATACACTACATTACAATTTTGCAATGTATTTCTTTGTTTCTGTACGTTCATGTTGCTAATAAACTTTGACAGGTTCTCTTTCTTTATTAGATTCGGGGAACATTTCAGCTGTTTCGCTGTTCACTATTACGATTGGACGATAATCTTGTATAAAACAAGAGTAACCTTGCCTTGATGGTCATGCAATAAAGACATGACAGTTCATGACAAGGAAGTTTCGATAGTGGTATTACTCAATTCAAACTCCGTGTCACAGTCTATTGCAAGACATGGCCTATCTACTGCTAGCAGTCTTGTCTGATTTGTTCCTACTCTATTTCCTGGGTATGAAAAGACAGCAGTTGATGATGATGTCCTAGATCTACTGCTGGTCAGAAACTGCATTAGATATTACAAACTATGTTATGTCCACCTACTTACGTTGCAAATAAGTATCATTATGACTTAGGGAAATGGCAAGATTTTTGTAGAAAATTGTTCACTTCATCATAATACATATATAATATTTGTTATGTATTTTTTAAATTTAATATTCAGAGTATTATTAGTTGTAAACCTTGAATATTGATTCCTTACATTTATTATTGCATGCAAATTATAGTCTATTTCTGCCACGTAAATAGTTTTTTTTTTTAAATTGTTCATTTTATGTGTGTTCATAGGCTTTGATTGTAAGTTTATATTGAAGGAATATCGAGTATCTATTTAGGTATTGTTCACATATAAATTATGAATTGTTGGTTTGGTCCATACACTGTAATTAAATTCATTTCAATCAATACTGTTGGTATTATTTATCTTTTTTTTTTGGGTGGGATATCATCAAATATCGCCTCCCGCTCTTGGGCAGAGCGAAACGGAGTGTCAGACTTCTACTGACTAAAAACCACCCATGTTCCTTCTTAGCCCTTTATGTCAAGGTCGCAGTATCTCTTACAACATCCCGCAGTCCCCGACAACGGCCCTTTTCCCTTGGATTGTAAATACATAATTGTAATAATTAATGACGGACGGCACGGTTGGCGCAGTGGCTTAGCGATTGGACTACTGCGCTGCGTGTCGCGCGGGTTCGATCCTCGCAAGGGACTAATATTTGTATGGCCTGCAGATAGTTGTTTCAGAGGATGGTTTTATTCCGCATAATAGACTGCCTCGTTCGTCTAGTGATCACAGAAGCGCGACTGCTGATCGTGACCTGGGTTCGATTCTTAGTGCGGGAATAGTGTTATTGGGTTCTTCCATCAGTGTCTGAAGGATTTGACAAATGAGTGAACTACTCACTTCACTCACTTGTCTAATTTTGGTCAAATCCTACTCCTGAAGTTATGTCATGTTCGACAACAGTTTACGTTCATGATAACAGATGGCATTGCCTACCTCGAAAATTGTGAACATGACAAATGCCTCTGCAACATTCGCTAATTGATGCACAACTTGCTACATCGTTCTCACATGATAATATACCAATCTCGATATGAATGATGTAACCAAAGTTTTGTAACAATATTATGATTTAAAAGAGTATCCATGAAGTTTCTTGCCATTCTTCTCATGAGACCAACGCTTTGGAATCGGCAACTACAGTACACTGACAGTTATTATGCCTTGTGAGTGGGACTGTAGCTTAGTTTATTAGCTTATTAAAATTTAGTATTTGTTCGACTATTCAAAAGAGCCTGTAACTGGCCTACTTGAAATAAATGATTTTGATTTGATTTGATTACTCAATGAAAAAACTAACGACAGTGAAAATTCCAAAAAACATTCGGAAAATAGACTTTATGAATTAAAATAGGCGCCCCCTCTTTAGGTACATGGAACTGAAGCATTACTGGCGAAACCTCTGGGATTACATGTGTAAGGTTTGTTATGAATTAAAATCAAGGAAAACGGTCACTTAGATTAATACATGAAGCCCATAATATTATATTTTTAGTGCTTATTGCACGTCTTTTTACACTTGCAGTCTGTGAGCTTATTTTACTCAAAAATCATACAGCGCCCTTCGCGTCCAATACAATAACGCATTTAGGGTGCTGATGGGGTTGCCCCGATACTGCAGCGCATCAGGGATGTTTGCTGAAGTTCACATAGATTGTTTCTACGCCGTGATGCGTAAGCGATGCGCGTCCCTGGTCCGTAGGGTGCGGAGCAGCCCCAACAGCATCCTCTCTATGATTGCAACCAGGCTAGATTGTGTGTTTGTAAACCACTGCTGCAAGGTTTCGGCTGGGCCTGTCACCTTGTCACAAGTGTAAGTGTATTACTAACATAGTTTGTAAGAACTATTCTATAGAAATAGCCTATTGCCATCAACTCTCTACTTAGAAATTCTTGATGGAAAAACTGCCCAGACTGAGAATCGAACCCTGGACCATAGCTCAGCAGGTGCTTGTGTCCATGAGACTAACGAGTCATTAACCACAATATCACTTCGAACATCATTCATTATCTTTTTAGAGCATTTATTCCAATTAATTTGGGGCCGACGCAGCATGTTTGTCTTCTTGTTTCATAATTCGATATCACTATCCTTACTAATATCCACGCGAGTGGAGCCGCGGCCGCGGGTATCAGCTAATAATTCAATAATTCATTCATCATACAAAATTATTAGCTCAGATACTGGAACTGGCGACGATTCATTTCGTCGTCCTTATCGAGAGCGATTAAAATGTGGAACACTCATCCTGTAGTGTCCTGTACATTATCGTGGTCTCGTTAGGCCCTTATCCCAGAGACAGATATAACTACCTATATCCGTAGTTATTTCAATATAAATAAACTAGCTAATAAACTAACGTAATCATAAATTCTATCGAGAAAAATGAAGTTTACATAGTTCCATAGGTACATAACTCACGCCCTTTTCCCTCAGATCGCCAGATACGATCCTTACATACTCCTTTTGCATTCACACATCTGGTCATACACGAACACCAGCTGCAAGTACAGGTGAAGTGGAACCTCACCAATATAATGGTCAGTTTATCAGTGTCTTTTCTGGGGCGTCCCCCATCAATGACTTTTTAATTAGAAAAAATCGTAGTGCTCTGTATCTCAGGATAAACTTGCCTAGATTACATTACAATCACGCCCATTAAAAGTTCGAAATCAAAACAAATTAACCAAATGAATGTAAGCGAGAGGAAATCCATTACCACCCACAGTCTGTGATAAAAAAGAGCAAGGTATGTAAAATACGTCGGTTACCATCTCGGTATGATTAGCTTTAGTGATGCTCTTGTTTCTATTTACAAGACTATTATATCTTAGTATAGCAAAATGCTAAAACTCTTGTGATAATACACTTTTTTTTCTCGACTCTTGTAAAGATTTCAGATGTTTTCAGACACTTTTTCTTATTTATTTTCCTTTTTAACGGACTTTGTAAAGGAGGAGGTTATTAATTCGTCGGGATCTTTTCTTTGTATGCTCCCCGATTAATCGAAGATGGCTGGACCGATTTGAACTTTTTTTCTTTTTTGAACTTGATGATCATGGGACCACCTGAGAAGTATACCCTACTTCTCAGGTGGTCCCATGATCATCAAGTCAGGATCTGATGATGGGATCCTGGAGAAAAAGAGAGAACTCTTCAAATTTTATATGCTCTCTGGAAGCGATTTAGGTAGTTTCTGGAAGAGTACTTCCTCGGAGTGGTCCCATTTCAATTTTGTGAAGATACGATGTAGAACTTTGGAGATAGGAACTCTTCAATAAATTATAGCAAATGGACTGGGATTGCTAAAATCGGATGTCTGTCTATTGTTTACACCAGTTGATAACATAACGTCCGGTACGTTGTACAGGGGTAAGCACCTAAGCATATGTGAACCACTAAAAAGTGAAAACAAAAACTTTTTGACAAAAAATAAAAAAACACAAAAAAAGTGAAAAGCAAAAATACCAAATCTAACAAAAGTCACCGACTTCAGAAGCTAATTCTTATTTTCTATAGTTTTTTTTTTTACGATTTTCGTGTTTTTTTTTTAGTTGAAGTCGGTTTTAGTTTTTCATTCGGTAACTTTCACTCGAAGTGAAACTCAGAACATAAAATAAAACAAAAATTATGGGTCTAGGCATGTTTTGGTAGCTTACAAAATGATTGAAGATAATATCATCATCATCATCCATATCCTGAACTCATACTGCTGGGTATAGCCCTCTCCTTTTCAAGTGCCTATCTCAACGTTCCTGTGCCAGCCTCATCAAGATTTTGGTCTGTATGGCAATTTCGTCTCCATCTCACCATTTTGTAAACTTACTAGTGTAGGATGTCTCTGCAAAATGTTTTTCCCCAAAAATGGGCAAGGATTTTCAAATGACGCAAGAAGGAGTATGGCTACAAATCTCACTGGTGATTAAACAAGTATTTTTTTATTGTGACGATATTCGCTTTAAGGCGAAATTCCTGAATACTAGAAATTAGTCATTTCAATTTGTGACTTAATGAGTCATCTTATCATTTTTTTTTTCATTTCCTACGTCACAAGAGAATCTGAGGAAAACCGTTACCACGACAGACAAAATGACGACGAATTGATTATGATCTCATCTTTCGTGTCCAATAGTTTCCTTAAAGAAATCGGAACGGGAAACTCCAAAAATACTCTTCGAAAAATTCCTACTTGAACTATGCACAATTGCATAGATTTCCTGAATAAGTTCCCAGCACTTCCTATGTTGTGTCTCGTTGAATGTCTTCCGAACACTATAGCCCACCGAAAAAGGGAATATTATTTTTATATTTTCCAGGAAATATAAAACATTATCCATTGTCCTGCAAAATAAACATCCTTGCAATCTTGGAAACTTCACATCACTACGCAAAAGTGAGTCACAAACTATTAGCATTGTGATATGGGTGACCGTAGGAGGACGATGGCCTTGCGGCCTCTACCAACTTTGAGCCTGACGACAAACTTACACTTACACAGTAACTACTCACTTGCTACAGCATCCTGAACTTTATTCACCAGTTACAAAGGTGTGGGAGATTTAGGCGATGGAAAAACAGTGTGGTTTTGTAATTGTGAAGGCCGGCTGATGTCAGGACTTGTTAGCGTGTCCTGTGCGTTTCTCAGGACCTTGAGTCCACCTGTCTTTGGCTCATAACTGGCTAATTTCCAGTGAGTTACGAGCTATAACTCCTTCAAGGTAGGGTTAGTAAGGAAAGACAATGTCGTCGGCCTCAAGAGTGCCTTTCTTTCCTCAAGTTTAGCGATCATTAACTCCGTCAAATTAGCACTGACAGCTTTGTTTTAATTTATGCCTCATTTCGTCTGTACTCGGAACACTATTAGTAATTGATTTACCTGGAGTCGCATTGTATTTCTCGTTAAGGTCTGCTGTTACGTGGATTTCCTCATATAAATAAATTAAATGTTGAGTTTCCTCCAGTTCAGTCTACATATAGTGATAACTACATCAATGTTTTACTTGGAACTAGTTATCTGTTATGCATCGTATGGTAATTTACCATTTTATTAATTATCGCTATATTCTTATAGCGACTACTCCCACGAGAACTTTTTGGTTTAATATGAAACATTATTACGTTTTGTTTCTCGGAAAAAGTGTAAGCTTTCTATCAGTGAAAGGATTCGTAGGAATCGGATAGTAGTTTCGGAGAATTACGTAGACATCTAACAAACTTACAAACTACTTATTTTATAGTTTACTAGCTGAACGCGCATGCCTTGCAATGCCCTTTTTCCTACCAACTACCTACTACCTACCTACTACGTACCTACTACCTACTTACTACCTATCTACCTACCTACTACCTACCTACCTACCTACCTACTACCTACCTACTACCTACCTACTACCTACCTACCTACCTACTACCTACCTACCTACTACCTACTACCTACCTACCTACTACCTACCTACCTACTACCTACCTACCTACTACCTACCTACCTACTACCTACCTACCTACTACCTACCTACTACCTACCTACTACCTACCTACTACCTACCTACTACCTACCTACTACCTACCTACTACCTACCTACTACCTACCTACTACCTACCTACTACCTACCTACTACCTACCTACTACCTACCTACTACCTACCTACTACCTACCTACTACCTACCTACTACCTACCTACTACCTACCTACTACCTACCTACTACCTACCTACTACCTACCTACTACCTACCTACTACCTACCTACTACCTACCTACTACCTACCTACTACCTACCTACTACCTACCTACTACCTACCTACTACCTACCTACTACCTACCTACTACCTACCTACTACCTACCTACTACCTACCTACTACCTACCTACTACCTACCTACTACCTACCTACTACCTACCTACTACCTACCTAACTACTACCTACCTACCTACTACCTACCTACCTACTACCTACCTACCTACTACCTACCTACCTACTACCTACCTACCTACTACCTACCTACCTACTACCTACCTAAATACTACCTACCTACCTACCTACTACCTATCTACCTACCTACAACCTAACTATCTACTTACCCAAAAAAAAAGAACAAAAACTATCCTATGTCCGTCTCCTGGTTTTAAGCTACCTCCCCACCAATTTCCAGCCAAATCGGTTCAGCCGTTCTTGACTTATAAATAGTGTAACTAACACAACTTTCTTTTATATATATAGATTATAAGGTTAATACAAAAACACTATTTCTAACTATAGATGGTGACTTTAATCTGCGTGTTCAACCTAATAAACAGCAGATGTTCGTTTTATTGCCGCGTGCCTCGTGGAGCTGCATCTAGACTTGATTCATCTCACGCACTCCATCATTAGTCAACAACACTGGGTAGTGTGTCAAACTACATTGTTGTTGACTATTTAGTTAACCTAAGTGACAGCAATGGTGAGAATAACATAAAATACGTACTCGTATTAGAATGTTTCTATATTAATGATGGCCCAGTGGTTCGAACCCAGTCAGGCGCATAACTTTGTGTAATTTATTTCATCACCACTGCTCTCTAAACGGGAAGGAAAACATGAGAGGAAACCGGCATGTCTTAGAACTGAAAAATTCGCACACATGTGACATCTACCAACCCGCACTGGGCCCGCGTGCTGGATTATAATGGGGGAGCATTATAAGCTGATGATGATTACAATGTTTTGCATCTAACATTCAAACCTTTATTCACGGACAATAAAGCAATATCTCAATGAATAATTAAATTAAAAGCGTGCAGTTTGACAGTGGGTCGTCTTAGGGGCGGATCGTATAATGATAAGATTCAAGTTGTATCTAAAGGTAGACATGTACCCGAATTACGAAAATTTATCCAAAATCTTGCAAGTTACGTGTTCTGTAACTATCACCCACTCACTTGGATGAGATATTTGAGGTGGCCGAATCTTTCTTCTGTTTGCATCGTCATTAGAAAATCGTGAGTTAAACCTTGAATAATGTAGTGAGTTTTTGAATGGTATTTAAAAGTTTTGTTTTTACAGGCTTACTTTTATTTATTTTTTTGCTGTCATTTATTCGTAGCCTACCCATCGTGGGGGACCACTGCACGCCACTGAAACTTGATGTTCGACGCTGTATTTGATCAATGATCGGCGCTACGCTTATTCCAAACATGCCTCGCGTTATAACTATAGTGAACATGGAAATGATACTTATTATTTTCTTAAAACAAGTAGCCCTCTTATTTGTGTTGATGATATGATTGGAATGTACCACCCCGTTATAAGTTAAGACACAAATCTAAGTTAGCTGTTAAAGACGTATAAAATTATATGAAGCAAGAATCCCAGATGCACACGGCACTTACTAAAGACTGTCGACCTCAACAGACACATGTTACAAATGACGAACATCTGCTAGAGTTTAATAAGTCCTAGATAACGTAATGCATGACCAACGACCTCAGCTAAGAAGGCCTAAGTGACACATCAGCTTTATTTAAAGCTACATTAAGTATAATTCTTTCAAAAAACCTGAAGAACCGAACACTTCAAACGCATCATTAGTAACATCCCCGAACCCTTATGTGTCCACAACCCACATGGTGGCAGCTCTTTGAGTATTAATAGACAGGAGGCCTTTGTACCCGCTGTACGAACGCTGAGGTATCATGGCGATACCACATCAATGCTACTAGTCCGGTCAAATTAGACCAGAAAATAGGGGTAAGGTTCAATTAACTCCCGCCCGGCTGAAAATTGGCAGGATTGTTCAAATACTATTATGAATGTAATGTAAAACGTCCCCATCGATCCTGACACCTGGATAAAAAGTTATTCGAGGTCAAAGGTCACAAAAACGGGTTTTTCGACGAGATTTTCAGCAAAACGGTAAATATCAAAAAAATTGCAGCTTTTCTAACTTTTTGAATATACTTATCTCAAAAACGGTGGCACTTAGAAATATATAAATGTTAATTAGCTCATTATTATTATTATCTATAAATGGACATTTTTATTTTACTTTTTTTTTTCATTTTGTGTGATCTAATTTTATGATGAAACTTACCGTTTTGCTGAAAATCGCGAGACACCCGTTTGTGAGTCCTTTGACCTCGAATAACTTTGTATCCAGGTGTCGGATCGATGGAGACTTTTTACATTTCTTTCATATTGGTATTTTGAAAAATTCTACCCATTTTTAGCTGGGTGGGAATTAATGTAACCTTGGATGTCTAAATTGACTGGACTAGACCTCTCTATAGACATGATTATAATGTAGTGTTTAAACAGTGAAGCCCACATAGGTACTTACCCGTCAGCCCGTACGATAATAAAACCATCTAGGAAATTACGATTCTACGTTGAACCGTTCATATATCTGCAATAAGTAGAGACTAGCCACGAGGCGCCTCAGCCACGTGTTCAATCATAAATTAATACAATGAAGGACATACACAATACATACATAGATTAGACAGGAACATCCCACATACTCTATCTCACTCCCAGATCCTACACAGACAACAATGTAACAAACAATGGTAATAGTTTCAAGTATTTACGTCAGTGAAGTATTGTTACAGCTATACTTAGTTTAACATTAAAAACTTTAAAAGATAAAGTTTTAACAATAATAATATTGCACACAGAGCTTTTCGGTAGATGAAAATCATTAAGGAAAAACAAATAGTTATGCTATGCCAATTATTTTTCTTTCAGGAAAGCTTTTACATAACATAATGATTCTTTATGTAAATGTCAAGGCAACTGCCGCCCAGCGCCTAGGCGGTAAGCGTGTAGGTTATTTTTAGCATCATCGCCATTAAATCAATATTCTCTCCAATTGTACTCACTAGAGCAAAAATATTCTACCTTTAACGTTTACGTATTCTCACGTCATAGTTACGTATGTATTTTCTTTGTTAGAAAAATTGGCAGATGGTTGTGAAGAGACTAGCCCGTTCCTGTAGAATGTTATGGCATTATTGGCACTCATCCTCATAGTAAATCGCTGCCCATTATAACCGTGACGTTGCAATACGGACGTGAAAAAGTTATTTTAGGTCACACCGCTTTCATTTCGTGCTCTTTTAACGCTATTTGGGCTATTTTCGAAGCGTGTTAGATATATTTGGAATCAATTTACTTAAGGAGGTAACTCGTACCTACTGTATGGAACTGTCACCTTTATTGTAATGTAGGTAAGTTTAAGAGGTTTGAGCACAATTGAGTCATTACTGACAAGTCAATCACTTGCTTCCTGGAAAGCAAGACTTTCATGACTTGGTGAAACGGTGAATAATTATTCATCCTCAACACAACAATCAAATCAACTTCTTTTAAAACTCGTACTTTGTCTAATTAGTGACTCACCATGGACTTTCGCAAAATACTTCTTATTTTGTTTTGTTTTCCTTTATATCAAGTTTCCTTATCCAAAAATTCCCACAAGTCAGATAATCATTACACAAGACTGGGCTATGTAAACACATATGTAGCGATCCCGGTACTCACATTGAGGTCATTCTAATAATCAAGGAGTTCATCCCAAATGTTAGTAAGACTGTTAGACATGACAAAGAAGATGACGATATGTCTAAAAATATAAGATGAGCTTTAACCTTTGCTCACATTGGAATTCATAATCTCCTATATGTATAGATAGATAGATAGATAGATACAACGGGCTAGTGTCCGCAACTCCGCGCCTAAAGCGAGTATTTTGCGTACGGGTGGGAAATTTATTCGATCCATCCCAACTCCCCGAGAAAGGCCAGCAATCCTTTGGTGTTACCGGCAATCTCGCGGAGAGTACCTGCGTTACCGAAGTACCTGGTCCTGTATGGGGCAACCCCCGAACAGTGCAGGAGCACGTGGGCTGCTGTTTCTTCTTCCTCCATGCAGGCTCGACACAGAGGACTATCTGTGACACCTATAACAAAGAGGTGCTTATTAAAAGTACCGTGTCCAGTGATGGCGGCCGTCACTGTGCGTAGCTGCAGCTTAGTCAGCCGGAGCGCTTGTTTGGTGAGGCGGACGTCGATGGCGGGAAGCGCCTCCTTGGCCTGCCTGCACTCGCCGTGGTCTTGCCACAGCTTGGCATGAAGTTCTCTAGTACGTTTCCTTACCAACGTGCGAAGATGACCAAAAGGGAGCGGCACGATGGGTTCTGGTCCCACCGCCGCCATGCTTGAGCCCCTTCGAGCGAGCTCGTCTGCTGCATCGTTGCCTCGGGAGTCGCTATGTCCTTTAATCCATTGAATGGTTATATTATTGAGGTTACCCACCTGGTTCAGGCGTTGGTGGCACTCGTATATTAGCCCGGAATTGACCGTGTGGCTCCTTAATGCCAGTAGCACCGCCATGCTGTCAGAGAGTATGCGGATCGATTGCTCCTTTACCTCCCTAGCCAAGATGGCTGATGCCGCCAGGGAAATTCCCATGCATTCTGCCTGAAAGACAGTGTTGTGGACCCCCAAAGGTACGGCTAAGTGGATATTGAGATCCTCCGAGAAGACTCCGGCTCCGGTGCCAGTACCTGTTTTAGATCCATCCGTGAAGATTCGCAATTCTGCAGGGCTGAGTCCCTCGCAGCGGTGGTCCTCATGGAGTTGGATTTTGTATTTTTTGTCGAATACGTACTGTTTGGGTACTCGATCGTTAACAGCTTTCACCAGGGGGAACTCGCTTTGGAGTCCCTCTAGTGCCGCAGTATGTTGCGTGTACTTCTTACCCCAAAGTTGTAGCGTATTGAGGCGCACCGCCGTCATCGTTGCTTCCTGCTGAATGAACAGGTGGAGCGGCGGAAGCCCCAGTATGGCTTCGAGGGCTGCGGTCGGAGTTGTCCTCATGCAGCCTGTGATCGCCATGCATGCGAGCCTTTGCATACGTTGAAGCTTGTTAATGGCTGTTATTAATTTTGTGCGGGGCCACCAGACCACTGCCCCGTAGGTGATCATGGGTCGGATTACCGCACTGTAAAGCCAAAGTATAATTTTGGGGGATAGGCCCCACTTCTTACCTATCATCTTCCTGCATTGCCAAAAGGTGATGCAGGCCCTGTCTAGCTTGCTGTCAAGATGACTGCTCCAGTTTAACTTACTGTCCAGGGTAACTCCCAGGTATTTGACCTCGTTGGTTACCTGGAGCTCAGTATCGAATAGCTTAGGTAGGCGATGAGGGCCTAGCGTTCGTTTTTGGGTAAACATGACTAGTTCAGTTTTCGTGGGGTTCACTGAGAGATCGAACTCAGCACACCATCGCTCAACTATGCGTAGCGCCTGCTGAGCGAGGTTGCAGATTGTCCCTGTCACCTTACCTGAGATGAGGATGGCTAGATCGTCGGCATACCCAATTGTGTAAAAGTGGTTAGCATTGAGCTTCGCGATGAGGTTATTAATCACTAGATTCCAGAGGAGGGGCGAGAGCACTCCTCCTTGGGGACAACCCTTGGCTATCACTGCCATCTGCTGCTCTACTCCAAGGCGGACTACTCTTTTGCTAAGCATATTAGTAATCCAGTCTGTCAGTACCTGTTCCACCCCGTGACGGGAGAGGGCGGCGCTGATGCTGGAGAAGTTTGTTTTATCGAAGGCTCCTTCGATATCTATAAAAGTACCCAGGCAGGTGCCCTTCTGATGTATCGCTTCTTCTATCCGGCTAACTACTAGATGAAGAGCGGATTCAGTAGACTTACCCGCGCTGTATGCGTGTTGGTTTGCGTGAAGAGGTGTTGCTTTTAAAGCGCCGTCCCTCAGCTCTCTCTCGCATATCTTCTCCATAGTTTTCAGGAGAAAGGAGGTCAGGCTGATCGGCCGGTGGGATTTGGCGTTAGTATAGTCACTCTTACCAGGCTTAGGGATAAATATTACTTTCACTTCCCTCCATCCTTTCGGGACATACCGAAAGGCCAGGCACGCCCGCAAAATAGGCACCAGTCTTTCCGCAACGGAGAGCCCGCCCCACTGCAGTAGTGCAGGAAACACCCCGTCAGGACCGGACGCCTTGAAAGAATGGAAGCACCCGATCGCCCACTGGACTTTCTCCAGCGTGATCATCATGTGAGCGTATTTCCAGTCGTTTCCTGTTGGTGTTTGGTTTACCTCATTCCAGTCAATTGTAGGTGTGAAGACGCAACCTGGGAAGTGAGTTTCAATAAGGACGCGCATCGCCTCTTCTGGAGTAGTGGTAAGCGTATTGTCAGGTTTACGGAGCACTACCGGTTCGGCAGAGTTCTGCTGTGCCAGTACTTTCCTTACCCTGTTTGCTTGTTGGCAGGATTCTATTTTCCCGCAGAATTTCTTCCAGCCAGCAGAGCGTCTGTGTCGGATGCATTTCTTGTAGCTAGATTTGGCCGCCCTATAGACGTCCCAATCCTCGTCAGCACAGGTGTTCATGGCCCTATTAAGGGCTGCCCTTACCTTCCGACGCTTACGTTCCAAATCCGCTCCCCACCATGGTTGCTTGCCTGGTGTTGCGGGTGGAGTGGTTTCTGGGCAGGATGCATGGTAGCTATCTAACAGTGTTTTCGTCAGGTAACTTACTCGTTCTTCTATCTGGCCCGTGTTGTCAAGGGTCTTCCAGTGCTTTGTTGGCGCAAGCTTGGTTTCCAGGATGCGAGTGTAGGCCACTCGATCCGTATTGCGTGGGTTGCGGCGCGGCAGTAAAGGTGTCACACAGACCGGGATGTCGAAGCGGATCCACCTGTGATCCGAGCAGGAGGCCTCTTTCGAGACCTGCCAGTCGGATGTGATAGCCGCTACGCCCGCCGATGCCAGAGTTAGATCTATGATCGTTTGACTGCGTCTGGTGACGAATGTTGGTTCGGAACCTGTATTTAGTAGGGTTAGGTTAGGTCCTATATGTATAATGCAGTTAAGGATTTTTTAAAAACATGGTGTTATAGGTCAAAATGAAGGACATTGTCTTTTTTTATTACTGCTGTCATTCGTAGATGCCATGACTACGCAGAAGCCAGTTTATCAGTAAACCAGTCTCACCAAGGGGTGTCGTGTTACCTAGTAACTTAGTCATGGTGTTCAGATGGGCAGTCACCGTATTTAGTAGCATCCAGTTAGACTAGAACCTACCAACCAACCTCAACATATTATAGTCGGAAAAACGCTACGTAGCTAATGGAAAACGATAGTAAGTAGAGTAAAATGTCTAACACGATACTTTGATGTTATCTCTTTATTCATCATACGGGTCACCGTACACCGCGGTAATTGGTTCGACACCGGTATGGATTTTCCCGACACACTGACGGAAAACATTTGTGAATCACTCTTGTCTCATTTAATACAAGGTGTAAGTGTCAACTGTTATGGTGTCAGTGGGCACGCAGTGGGCGGTGGGTTAACAAACTGCGATGTAGAACACCATGGAGGATCTGAGTCATTCCATGGGTCTCTATAAGTTACAGTGGTTTGTTAAAACTTAGTGTGAAATAATCTATGTTTAATTAATGTGTAAAGAAAATATCAGCGTTCTCAAAATACGCTTTTTGGGCGTGTTACTTTAGAAACATTCCCATAGCTGGACAAGGACAGAGGACTCTTTTCGCTGATATATGTAGAGTGGGCCATGAACCATATAGCCTCGCAGACCCAGTACGTGTATATGGACATCTGCTCAGCGCCTGTATTTTGCATACTCATAGCAACACCAAAAGTAGGTTCAAAGACATTATGAGGATTTTCAACCGGAACAAAAACCGAATCTTGGGCCGGCCAATAACCAAAAGTCGAACATTAACAATTCATGAAGCAGCTACCTGTTTGTATTGTCCCACTGCTTGCCAAACACCTCCCTCAGCCATGTCCTTATAATAATGTCTTAAGTACTAGTCCAGTCTTTGCGTTAAAAGTCAACCTGTTTTTTTTATATTTCTAGTAAGCCTCGTAAATAAAATATCTGCATTAATTAACGCCTCAGTCCTCCGTCAGCAATAAAACTAGACAAACAGAATGATTGGCACATGCACTAGACGCCATACACCATTATGTCATAACTACCCACGTTCCGTCATAAGGACCGTATTGATGTATTACTGTAATAATGAAGCTGTTTATTTATTTATTCTGTTGTCAGTCGCGACACCACGCGTATGGATGGTCAAGGGCAAGATTAGCTGGAAATAGATATAACTCCTGATGGAAAAATAGAAGCAATGTTTCGGAGAATGATGTTTTGTTTGAGCTATGGATTTGGAAAGTGCGGAAAGGGATACATCAAATAACTAAATAATCCTTACATCATCTGCCATCGGGTCCCTGGGTCGGCTTCTTGTCTAACCGGATACATCTAAATACCAGTATTTTACATGAAGCGACTACCTATAACTAACCTCCACATCTTATTAGAGGTACTCGTTCTGGGTACCTAATACGAAACCTCTTGTGTGACGACTGTCAAACATCGACAAATGACTGTTGGAACCAGCAGCTTAACGAGCTTTCCGAGCCGCGGAAGAAATACGCTATGTAATGTTATGGGTCACCCATCGACGTACCAACCTAGGCAAGCGTGGATCGTAATTATTTAGCAACGAGTTTAGCTCTACATCTACACTATATCCTACTTCCTACTTCCTATCCTACTAATCCTACTAATATTATAAATGTGAAAGTTTGTGAGAATGGATGTGTGGATGTTTGTTACTCTTTCACGCATAAACGGCTGGACCGATTTGGTTGAAATTTGGTATGTAGATAGGTTATACCCTGGATTAACATATAGGCTACTTTTTATCCCGATTTTATCTTCCCGTGGGATCATTTTCGAGTTGTAGCGGGTGAAGCCGCTGGCAACAGCTAGTAATATTATAAAGATAAAAGATTTGTTTGTTTGTTTGTTCGTTTGTAACGAATAGGCTCCGAAACTACTGAACCGATTTGAAAAACTCTTTCACCGTTGGGAAGCTACACTATCCCCGGCTGACATAGGCTAATTTTTGGGAACAGGAACTACGCGGATGAAACCGCGCGATGTCCGCACCGTTTTCCTGCGTTAATTTTCGAAGAAAAAGAAATGCTGCGCCGACGTAAATATAAATTTTAAAGGTATAAAAGCAAGGTTATGATGATGATGATGAATTTGCGGAGCCGCGGACCACAGAGTAATAAAGAAAATTAAATGGTACCTATATATATATATTTTGACATGAAAGAATATGTTTACGCCTATAATTAATATTAATCGATTGATGGACACTTCATGCAAGGTGCCAGATATTTTCAAGACTTTAATTGACTGCCAATGACAGAATCATTGGCTAGATTTTTAAATTCTAACACTATTATTTGTTCACACTACGTAAGTAAATACTCATAGAATACCTTAGTGTTTCGATATTTAAATAGGTTTTTTTTTTCGTTTTTATCCGCATAGACTTATACACGACCTAAAGCCCAAAAGGCGGCGAGTTTGGCACTTTCAGTAGCGTCCGTCAGGTTCTGTGGTATGCAAGCAACAGGCACAATACGATATCAAGTGTCCCATCGTTTGTGGGGCAACACTACATAAACACTCCAGGGTAGGTAGTCATCTTTACCGGACACGGATGTTTCGGGAGGTACCTGCACCGAATCATGCGGGAGAAAACCCCCGGATGCCACCATTGTGAGGATTGGCCGGAGGACACGGTGAACGTGAGGGAGAGATACCTCTCGTCCCAGCCGAGGCAGGAGGCGCTCCGGGCGTCGGGGGTCTCGCGATGACCTCCGGCCATCGACGCCGCCCGCCGGCCGTAGACGCGGGCCTGTGGACGGTGAGTGATGGGCTAACTCGCCGTCCGTCCGTCTCACGACGAAAACAGGCTGTGTCGACAGCGCGTTCGAGTTCCACGCGCGCCTCAAAGAGATGTCAGCTACATGGAAGGGGTTGTTCGAAAGAGATACCGCGAAAAGAAACATGGGTGGTTGTTAGTCAATAGAAGTCTGACACCTGCTCTGCCCAAGAGCGGGAGGGAATATTTGATGATTTCCCACCCCCAAAAAAAAAAAGGGTAGTCCTCTTTGAATCTCCACCTGAACAGGTGGGGGATATTAGAAAATTATGCAACATATTCAACAGGAAAGTTCTACCAGAGTGTCCACGATATGAAGCATCTTCCACCCAGCTCAACAGACTAACATACTGAGTAAACTTAGTATGGATGTGATTGTGAACGAATAAAAATAAACATAATATCATTAAACACATTTATTCCGTTATGTACCTACCTATTATGTGTCATAAAATTTTACTTGCCTACACAAGCGTCTACAGAATGCTCGATGTTCGAAATTCAATGAATATTTCTATGCGATTCCATGTGTTGTTATCATTTAACATCATAGATGGCGCTCCCCGTCCTCTAGTAAAGATACAGGCGCTATTTTTAGCACAATTCTATTAAAAAGTATTTCCCCTCTAAGTGGTTCTTCGAGAATGTTACTATCGTAGTATCTTGTTAAGTCTTAAGTGCTTACGTATTCTCATTCAAGAGGTGAATCCTAAGAAAAACCTAGGTTTTCTAGATTTGCTGATGAGGCTTTTCAAGTTCCCACAGCTGGATCATTGGCCTCCTGGCTGTGAGAATGGGTGGACCATAATATACCACGAACTAGAATTGAAAATTAAACGCTATGGCCAAGGGATTGTGTATTTATTAGTTTAGAAGTATTAGAGAACTAAATCAAAATGTGAAAATTCTAGATTGGCAAAGATAACGCTTGCTGGGGAAGTACCTACCTACAATAGATAGGTAAATGATTTATTGAGTATTACTTATCTAATCGTGTATCAATAAAGTTAAGTATCTATTATACTTCCGTGCTGGTTTTTAGCATCATCGCGATTATTAAACAAAAAAGGTTCCTACTAGGTAGGTACCTAGGTACCTACTGTAGGTACTTGTGTAAGTCCATAATACCGCGTTTACTGACGTTCGACCAATTCTCAACCTTATTGTTGAGAACTTAAGGGTGAAAAATATGTGACCGTCACGTCAGTGACTTATTAAAAAACAGACAAAAACTAAAAAAAAGTTTGATTCAGATTTTTTTTTGTAATTTAAAAATAACGTGTTTTTATCAGATATTCGCAAATAAAGCAATAACTAAGGCATTAAACATTAGCTAAGGTCAATGATCTGTCATTTTTATCGTTGTTTGAAGGTCGGGGTGTAACATCCCCGATTGGAATTGAAGATGGCGAATTGGCGCGCGTTTGGCGTTCAAAATGGTTTGCAAACAACGAGTGGGTGTGAAAGCGTCTCATACATACATAATACTGCACTGAATGAACTAATCTGGGCTTATGACACTGCGCATACTTTCTCACAGTAACTTGATACCTACCACAGAGTAGGTACCTACATTATTGCTTGATACCTTGGTATTATAATTAGGACGTACCTACACAGAAATGCTTAATGGTCGGTAATCCGATATAGCGGTAGTACCTACCTATAACTACAAAATACCACCTAGGTATAATTTAACTCAAACTCAAAGCATTTATTTCAATTAAACCTTTATAGGCACTTTTGAATGTCAGAAGAACAATTCATAAAAACAAAACTACGAGTGCAATACGTCATTCCGAAAGCCACCACGCCGAATCACACACCGCCGAATGCCAGCAACAACGAGCACCGCGAGCACGAAAGCACGCAGCGACGCACACCGCTACAACGAATGCACGAGACCCCGAATCACGGAACAACGAATGCACGAATTTAATTTAATTAAATTTATTTATTATTTATTTTATTTATTTATTCTACTATAATAACTATTAGGATGGATTATCAATTTGTATCTTCTTCCAAACTCTTTATTTATTTATTTCCTAGGCGAATAATTGAATGAAATTAAGTAAAACCAATAGGTAATTTACGGTAGGAACAGAAACCATTAGAATTATCACTAGCTCTTAGGTCACAAGACAGGAACACATCAACACAAGTGTTTATGCTTATCACCATTTGGGCATTTGACAATCTATCAAGTCAGAGTAAGGACGGAAATATACCTGCAGCAATGCAAACAAATTAACAAGCGGCTTAAAAAACAATCAAGAAGCTTATCGCTAATTTTACGTTTGCACCTAACCCTAAGATAAGAAGTTGGTGTGGTCCGATAGTATTAGGTGGGGTTGACAAAAACCAAAAACTAACACTTATCAGTGCTTACTATGCGAGCCAACTAAGAATAAGATCGCGCTCGCTGCCAACTTCACACGATAGCAGTAGGTACTTATCTGACAGATAAGTACTGCCAGCAAAAAAAGAAATGCAAATAAGAAATGTTATGATTTTTATTCATGGATTTAATTATTATAAATATGTTGTTTTTATAAAATATTGTTTCTTGAATTCCATAAATAAATAATTTTGGATAAATTAGTAATTTGTGGAAACAGTATTCGTGGACGGACTGGACTTCTATTTTTTTGTTATCATTGTTGACTTTGTTTATTTCATTGTTTTATTATCATGCTTTGTTCATATCATAGGTACTCATAAAATTTATGAGAAATAATAATAATAATAATAATAATAATAATCTTTATTTATATAAAACAGATTGTAGTACATTTAACAATTTCACAGAGTGGGTACTTAGTAATAAATCTCTAGCAATCAAGTGGGTGACGTCCTGATCTCCTTGCTAGGCTATGAAATAGCCTGTATTAAGGAGTAACAGTGCCGATTCCCTCTAAATGTGTTACTGTAATTTATTTTAAAAATATGTGACCTTAAAAACTTAAATTTCTAACTTAATTTTACATAAAGCTATGTGCGCAAGTGCATTTGTGCGCCTGTGTGTGTGTGTGTGTCTGTGTCTGTGTATGTGAGCGTGTGTGGTGTGTATGGGTCTGTCTGTGTTATGTTCGTGTGTGTAAACGAGTGTATGTGTGTGAGCATATGGCTGTGTAAGCATGCGTAGGAAAGTGAATTTTATTAGTGTGGGTTTATGTTTTGTGTGGTACAAAGTACAAACTTATCGTAGGTAACTTATTTAAATTAAATATTTTTCTGTATCGTCGTAGGTTTTATTTTGAAGAAATGAGCGGACAGCTTTCTTACAATTATGATAAGACAATCTATATATTGGACATTTTTTGTTAATTGTATTGTAAAGGGACGGACCTAAATAATAAAAGAATCTTTTAGTAAATGACAAGCGTGTTTTTGGAAGAGAACATACTTTATCTTTTCGGCGTTTGGTAATTTCAATATACGGGGTTATGCGGTGTTGCAACAAAATTGATTGCAAAATAAAGTGTTGCCGCACGTTGAGAACATTCCAATTTTTGTATAACTGAATGGTTGGGTAGATTAGTGGACGGAAGGTAGCCACTTTCAGTATGGCGCGATGTGCAACTTCCAGTGGTTTAAAAATGGTTTTTGCAGCACCACCCCAGCAACTAATACAATAGGTAATAATAGATTGGCATAAGGCAAAATATACATTACGTATAATGATAGGATTAGCAATAGTTCTTAAAGTTTTAAATATATATATAAGTTTGCGAACTCTCCCAGTAAGGACATTAATATGAGATTTAAATTTCAGATTCTTATCTATGATTATGCCTAAGTATTTGATTTCATCCGTAGAAGAAATAGGTTCACATTGGCATGACACTTCAGTTTTCCAATTACATGTGTGAGCTATAAGTAAAACTGGTGAATTTGGTTGGGAAGCAGAACTGACCGAGTAGGTGATGAACTTGGTTTTGGACGTATTAAGTGTAAGCTTATGGAGATAAAGCCAGTTCAGTGCTAGATTAAAGCCATGTTGTGCTTTGTCCTCGAGTTCAGGCCATGTGTTTGCTACGAAAGTAATGGCAGTGTCATCCGCAAATGATGTCATCTTCGCATTTGGTATTTTTAAATTGCACAAGTCGTTAATAAAGACTAGAAATAAAGTGGGACCCAATATGCTTCCTTGTGGAACGCCATAGTAGATGGGGAGCTCATTGCTGCTGTGCCGATCAATCCTGACTGTCTGGGAGCGATTAGTGAGGTAGCTTTGAAAGAGATCAAGTTGTAGTCCCCTGATACCCATCTTTTCAAGTTTAAGTAAGAGAGAGCGGACGGGGACGGTGTCGAATGCCTTCGCAAGGTCTAAGAAAATTGTTAGGACCTTTTTATTAGTGTTTAGGTTTTGTACAATATTGGCAGTTAATTCCTGAACCGCATCACAGGTTGACTTATTTTTACGAAACCCAAATTGTTGAGGTGATATTAATTTGTAATGTTCTAGGTAGTATATAAAAAAATACCAAATACCAAAAAAGTGAACATTAAATAATTAAACAGATTTAGATTTTTATTTCTTCATTGATTTTTCTGCACACAGTACGCTTTGGTAAGTTCGCGAGTATTACTGAACAAAATGACGCCTTGACAGCGCTATTCTTAGTTGGCTCGCTTATTACAACTTGTACTTTTAGTCTAAGTTTTAAAACAGAAGAGTGCAAGTGACATTTATTTATGTTAGTGTTGCCATGAAATATTTTTTGAATACCCCAGAATTGCAGTCAACATTAGTTTGTTATTATGACCTTTCATAATTTGAAACGGGATTTCCCTGGCAATTCCTGTACGAAATTAGGAGGATAAAGCGTCATCATCATCAATCATCATCAACAGCCTATTAATGTTCCCACTGATGGGACACAGGCCTCCTCTTTTTTTTGAGAGGGAATGGGGATCTACCACGCGGGCCCTGTACGGATTGGTAGATCATCAAAACGTCATCAACTGAACATAATCACCACCGCTGTTTTAGAGTTAGCATATCTAATAGATAGTCATTTACATTCATATCCATAAATAAATCCGTCTATTTATAGATCCTTAGAAATAAATAGACAAAGGTTCACATAGTCCTCAATATATTAGTGTTTACGTGCACTAGAGCGTGTGGAAACTTATGGTAGTGCTTATCACAGACCCTACCAAGTCTTCCATTCATTTTTTAGAGACGATGACTTACATAGCTGCCAAATACTTAAGAAATAACTTTAAATTTTGTAAGTTTTAATTATAAATAAGAGTTTTTCTTGTTTAACCGATGAAAAAAAAGAGGGTTTTGTCAATTCGCTTTGTGTAGGTACATATATTTTTTCAATTTATACCGGTATGCATGCATACCTTAATTTTTATTGAAACAAATCATTCATATATTTAAAGCGACGTTTTCATATTTCATGCAAGGGTGTGGGTTGATATAATAATAATTACATTACTTTAAAAATAATTCATAATATGCCAGTTGATTCTTTGTTAAAGTCTCTTCGGTGCTCAAGTTATGGGATAAAAAAAAACACCTTGTATAACGTAAATATACCATTCAAAGCTTTGCCGATTCACCATCACGTCCCTATTCATTCCATTTTACTCTTGTATTCAACGAATGTAGGTACCTATTATTCTTACTGTTGTTAATTCACCCTTCTTGTACATTTCCCAACCCCTGCGAATGTAACGCTCCAAATGTAACGCGGTTGCGATAGATATTTCTCGAAGTAACAACTTGCATTGACAGCCCTACATCATTGCTTGTCAACACTGACACTGATGTAAATTGAGGATCCAGAATATTCCACTTTATATCTGTCGTGCGTGAGCTGGCTTATCATAACAAAGCAATTTGCAGCAAAAAAACATACAGATACCTACTTAAATTGAAACTTGTTTAAAAAAAATGTTGCCACAAAGCTTGGCGCTTCGGTGAAATGAGCTACCACACTATGCGTTTTGGCAAATGTCCGTAATGTGTAAAGCCAGTGCAGTGTTTACACGCATACACGCCTAAAAACTGAGTGTTTAAAACATGTTTCTTAGAATAATAACTGAAAAGCAGCTACTGTTTACTACGGTTTACCCTATAAGGCGCTAACAGCACCGAAACTAGCGCCACATTCATCTTTTTTCTTTTACTCTAAAATCACATCAAATTTGAAAAATTCAAACTCCCCCATAGAACGCCTTAACGAACGGAGACCTGCCGTTTTGCATCCACCGGTTGCCCGCGACTCACGATGTCGTCGTTACGTTCCACCTGGTGTGAGGCCTACCAACGCTACGTCTTCCAGTGGTCGCTACTCGTGAACCTTTCTCCCCCATCGGTCCCCAACCATTCTCGAATTGATAAAAGACTGACAAAATCTCGGAAGGACAAGGACAAGAAAAGGATAATCTAGAACACTCATTTTCATTCCTCAACAAATTAGTCCATTAATTAAGATTACATATGCAAAGTTATACAAATGCAAATGAACTACCAGGCCAGCTAAAATACAACATAAGTACAAAAACAATTGTTTGCAAACCAAAATTAGACAATCACTCTATAACCACCTACTTGTCATAAATTATAAATACCTACCACCTTCTATAAATAAACTTGCCGACTACCTCCTACTAACAAAAATCTCTAGAACAATCATGATATACCTACTAATTTCTCTTCATAGCACTCTGTACTTTATTGTAAAATAAAAACACGTGACGCGACGATAACGATAAGGCAATGATATTTGGAGCATACACCGTGCACCGAATCAACGAAGATAATTATGATATAACTTGAACAAAACAAAAACTCATCACTTTACTACGTAAAGTTCGCAGGCGGTGTATTTTTAATTCGGTCGAATTAAGCGAAGATTGGCGCGAAAGCGTAGAGCTCGCATAGCACAGGTCACCGGTCACGTTTTTCAAACACGTGACGTTCCAGCGCATGTGTTGTGCTATTGCACTGGGTTGTCAATTCTAGACAGTTACCAGACTGTTCGGGAAACTTCTACAATCTTCATGATGTTCGGTAATCACTACGAATGTTGCCATAGTCCAAACGCTACACGTGTTCGTCTGTTATTCGTGCTATTAACATTGCGTTGTTGGCATACGTGAAATATCTCGGCAACTTATCGTTTGCAAAAATTATTTCAGTGATTTTTGAAAAGTTTTATATTGGATAGATTATAATAATACATCATCTCAGTTAATACATCAGTTTATGTATTTCGTATTTCTTAGGTTTTTATTTTGACATCAAATTAGAAAAGAAAAATAAACGCATGATTTTAATAAAGAAAACAAAAGCCATTTAAGGTATAGCTATTTATCCCCTTACTGAGTACGCATTTTTAATAACCCCATGGAAGTGGTAATAAGACCAATAAGCTGGCAACATAATAATATAAACCAATCAGAACTAGAGAACGCTCGCGCTGAGCAGAACAAGTTCGGGAAGCGTCGTGTATTCTCGATATTTCTCGACAGTTACGCGAAACCTGTTCTACCACGTTCTACCAACGGGGTACCGTTAACAAGATTCGACAAATAAAATTAAACTATAATGCTAACGCAGTAGGACATAATGTTAAAATAGCATTAAAGTTGCATACGTATGATAATAATGCTATTACTTAGAGAGCGTTACGATAACCGATAAAAACAGTTGGTAAGTAGGTACTTTGGAAAGTTCGTGATACCAGATCTCGAACTTTCCAAAGTTTATGGAATCGAAGCAAACATTAACTAAAAGACACAACAATTAACTAAAAGGTTTTAATTAGGTTAGGTAGGTACCTACTTCGTATTTCTTATCTAGGTATTGTATAAGTAATAATCACTTGAACTCAAGTACCTTCCTAATTACTGGAACTTGACTATGGATAGGTGTGAATTTTAGCGCACAGAGCAAAGACTCTGGCTCAGAGGAAAGGCGCGAGCAAGTTTTGACTGCCACAGTGTAGGTTTATTCTGTATGTATATTAATGAAAGGTTTTGATTAAAAACAATACGAGCTAATAAATTAATTAAATAGGTACCCAAAGAAAACAATTGACACACTAAACTAAATTAATAGAAGCGTAGGTATTACTTAAACAATGCAGTAATACCTACTGTCTTTTTAGGTCATTAAAATGCTACTTAATTCGTTCAATTAGATATGTATTATAAGCGAACTTTTTAATAAATATTTACACAATAATGCGAAGACCAACTTATCATTTTTCTCCCTAAAACTACATAGTAAAATAATTAGACAACTGGTAACAAAAAGCATAGATTTGGAACCATTTCCCCGACACGTCAGTCTTATCCCACCAAAAATAAAACTTGTAAAAAAGCCTAGCCGCGCAACTCAGTTCTTTTGCCGTAAAAAGTAGTAAGATCCATGTAATACCAATTCAGTTAATATATTTAAAATTTAAAAGAACTGAGTTGCGCGGCTTAGCTTTTTTTACAAGTTTTGTTTTTTGGGATCTCATTTCTTTTTGCACCGTCTCTTATTCTATCTATTTCGTTTAATGAATCAACAATACATAGGTTTATTCGAATTTGGAGCAGTCTTATTCATCGATTTGAAGTACTGCTAAAGAACCTACTCGACAAGCTGAATCAAACGAGTAAAAACTCGACCAGGGCTAGTCATTTTATAACGGAATTCCTATGGTCACCTTCAAGCTCCATCAATAGATCTTGGAGACCATCCAAAGACAAAGTACTCGTCAAAACGAATCAAACGAGTCTAAACTCGATGGGATTATGATATTCTAGAATGGAGTTTCTATGGTCAACTTCCAGCTCCATCATCAGATCAGTTCCATATCATAATAATATTGCATTGATAGGCGTTATACATTTATGTGCAAAATTTCAGATCAATCAGAAACTAGGAAGTATGTTTCATTTAATAACTCGTAAAATATATTCACTGAAAATGTAACTTTAACTTTGTAATCCTATACAATTATATGGGATTACAAAGATATTTATGCAGTTAATGTATCTAGAAAACTAGACTGAAATTGTATACTTTTTTAGTTTTTCCAGGGTTTATACACTAAACACTAACTGTATTCTAAATTTGATAAATTTGAAGCCTCTATGTCTGCTAGAAGTGCCTTAGACTTATGATCGGTCAATTAGTCAGTCAGTCAGTGAGTGACAAAACTAAGGAACTTTGATTAGTTATACCTACTTCTTAAACTACTGGTTCAAATTGAATGAAATTTTAAATATACCGTGTTTATACAATGCCTAATTGGTTACTAAAAATCAGGCTTCTAGTTTTATCCAACACGAAGTTATAGGAGGTCGAAAATGGCCTGAACTGGTTCGAGAAAAGGATGGTATGGTAAGGCCGGGCCGCTTTATTGCTCGACTTGGCGGGGGCACTGCCGTGCCCCCAGATAAACGCAATTACCGACAGACATGTTCAACCAACCAATCTCTCCCTCAGAACATGTATGTAGCTAGCTGCCGGCTGCCTCCCTATTATTCGAGTTATGAACGCACAACTTTTAACTTCCTGTTATTTGAATCCGTAACTAAGCACGACCTAAACCAGAGATGATTTCTTTTAAATCATTAGTTCTTCGGAGTAATGATCGGGAAAACACGCCGTGGATGACGCGACGCGCGTGCGTAACGGGAACCAAACAAAAATTGATCTGTTACACCTGTGAACTCTCAAATAATAAGTGGGGCTATCTAATTAATTATCTATTTCAGTCAGTGTAGGTATAACTCATACAAATATTTTAGGATAATTAAGTATCAGCAGAGCATGCGGAACGGGATGGCTGCAAATTCAATCATAGAAAACAAACATTTGTTTGACCTCAAATAACATTTTTAGCTAAGTACAATATTCCCGGTTTCGTCTGCTCTAGAATACTAGCCAAAGATATGGCACATACTGTTATTTATACTGAATTGTACCTACTAGACTAGTAGAATGTTAAAATCTAGGTACCGTACCGTTTGGCGGGTACCTACAATGCTCGATAAATAATCGACGTTAGTGCTAGCGATATTTTAATTCATAAGCACATAGGTAGGTAGGTAGATGTAGAAGGTCTTTTAGATCGGTAGTCGCGAAGGTCGGTTTCAGAATTCACTGTTTACATTTCTTACAAAACCTAGCCAGGCACAAGAGTTGTCGCAAATTGTTTGCTTGCCAAGAAAAACAAATAAAAAAGTTTTTTTCGTTATTTAATGAGTAATAATGAGTTATAAACATGCATAAATCGGCAAAGGTAATTCATTGGAGCCAATTCAAAATTCCTGATGTTCGCAACTTATTCTAGGTGTACTCACCCAATAGGTACTTACAGCAGCTACTAGTTTAAATGTTTACAGTTTCTTCTCATTGGGTGTGTTAGATCGAGATCGTTCACCTTTGGGTTGGTCTGTCATTTCTGTCACCCGTCTAGGATCATAAATCAACGCAACGGATAGGATGCGTATTGAATCTTTACCGAAAATAAACAATAAATGACGAGCTGACCTCAATGTATTTCTGGATTATTTTCTGAAAAAAAAAAAGAAAATAAAAGAAAAGAAAATAAAAGGCTGGGGATTGAAATAATAATATATAATTTTAGTTTAATATTTTTGATGCATTTCAATCCCCAACCTTTTCACCGATTGTGGTGCGGTGTCAACGGCCTCTGATTTAGATCCAGTTGTGAAATCTTCGATTGGGCAATAGATTGTAACATGATACAAAAGATAGTTAAATGTTTAGCCTACCTACTTTACGCTGTAATGAGTAATGACAAAGTAAAAGTAACATTCACTCTCGATTGAGGTCTAACTCCCACATAAATTCATGTAGTTTATGGATATGAGTCAATGACACTCACTTTCTTCCAAATTACTTTTTTTTTTCTTCCAATCAAATCTAACGATCAGACATATTACCTACCTGTGATATGACACCTAACCCTGCCGATCCTGTATAATTCCCAAAACTGTGCTCTGAACATCTCCATCATAAATATTTATTCTTATAAATAAACTCTTGTAGGCGTGGACGTGGACGTCTGAGCACATGAAATAATTTACAGGATTAATGTTATTTGACTAACGACCTTCTGAATTTTCAAATATTTTGGTTCGGAGACATGAGATCGCTATAATAACACAAAAGAGAGACTGACAGGGTCTAGGTAGCCGGTAAACCTTGACATTAACAAAGCCAACGTCAAAGATAATAGCAGATTTCCGCCAAAAGGTGCATAGGTACGCACTACACGACGCGCGACCGCGCGACGTATGAGATGTCATGGGCCTGTCTTCCGGTCGTGATACCTCACACGTACTGTACACGTATAGTGATAATCTCGTGGAAGCAGTAGTAATCACGTTGTACATAAGTGCATTTCTCCAGCGTGAGAGCTCGGGCGGGGCGCCGCGCGTATTTTTACTCAGTGACGTCAGAAGTCGGCCTCCGCATGTCGCGTGGTCATGAAAAGAACCGTAGACTAAGCGGGAAAGAGACTGTTTTGCTTTTGATCGATTCAAAATAGAATGTATGCAAATAGGTAGTTACATTATAATTTTCTGTTAGATTTGAGTTTGGATTTGAGCGTGCCGTCAGAAAAACAGAACGACTGCTGCGCTGTCTGTCTCATTCATGAATAAACTATTCAGAGCTGCTGTTACGTAATTAGTACATTGCCATTGCTATCCAAGGGGCGAAAGTACCTAACTTATTTAGTCCCGAGACGGGGTTTGGCGCCCGTAACGTAGTGAGGGCGCCTAGAGTTCGAGGAAAAGTAATTTAGCCGTGGTAAACACTAGTTTTCATTACGAAAACGAGAAAAGTAAAAATATGAACATAAAATGGCTACCTAAATAAAAAATGAGTGTTGTTCGGACTGTCGCTTTCCCGCTTAGGTATTTTGTTTTTTTTTTACCTCTGGTCGTCCAGCTATACAACAGAACAGCCGAGTAGCTTTCGTGTTGTTCATAAAAAAAACAAAGATTTTGCAGAAATCTATGTTATTTTCGAGAAATAGTTAAAAATAGTAGATATTCACAAGTTAACTTTATGTTATTTTAATTCAAAATCGCGCTGTAATTTAGTGGCTGCATAAAATGTTTTAACATGGTTCAATAAAAATGTGTAAATAGACATAGTTTTTTTTAAATAATTTGACAGCAGTCAGTTGAAAGCGATTCTCCCTAGGGCTGAAAAGTAGTACTTTCAACCCGCTCCGCTGGCATGTTATGACCTACATTCAGAGCCTGAGTAATGAAAACCATATATTTTCTTCTTTGAATGATAAATTAATCGTTAAATATCTACTTTCAACTAAGTGTTGGGGCATAATAAGAAAGTACTGCTATAACAGACTGAGCTGTGTAACAAAACGGGCGCGTCGCTGGTCGCATGGCCACACCCGCCGTCAAGGTCCACTGTGGTGGCCATGTCAACAGATTGCCGCATCGCAGCTGTTAATACAAAGAGAAACATATTTATAAAGCCGAGACTAACAACACACTATCCTAGGTATTTTATAAAAAATCAGTTTCGTGAAAATATGAAGGAATTCCAGAATTTATTTTGTGCGCAGGCGTGCGTGGATCCGTACAAAACGAACGACTACTTACTACGGTTACTTTGTAACGAACACTATATATCATCTACCTACCTACATCTTCTTGAACAATCAGTAAGTATGCTAGTAGATCTACGCCTACGTCACCCCCCGATAACGATGTGGGAGAAATCTAGGAACTCTAGGAAGTAACCAGCTGTTTTCCTGATGGCATGACGTATAAAAAATTTAATGTTGGAATCATCTGCGGAACTTCGGAAGGTTTATCATTTCAGCACCCAGTGTTTACCTATATGGGCCGCGGGTTGTACACTAGTTATCGCGGCCTCCACATAGAGGGCGAAGAAGGAACATGGGTGGTTTTTAGTCAGTAAAAGTCTGACACTCCCTTTCGCTCTGCCCAAGAGCGGGAGGGGTGGTTATTCGATGATTTTCCACCCGCCATAAAAAAAAGTGTTTACCTATATACCTACATCGTGTGTATTTCGAAGCAGAGATTATCTTCGATTCTATCAAAAAAACATTGCTGTTGCCTACGTCCCAAGAGATCAAGCATCTCCATGAATGAATATCTACTAGATTTGTTTGTATGTGTGTAGGTACCGTAAAACGGGGTGAATCGCAACGAAACTTTAAAATGGATTTTAACATTGAAATAATATAGTTTGTTGCTAACAAGGACACTTGATCTTTAATTAAAAAACAATAAACACACTAAAATCTTTTCTGGCAACAAACTATATTATTTCAATGTTAAAATCCATTTTAAAGTTTCGTTCCGATTCACCCCTGCTTCCCCATTCACCCCGTTTTACCGGTATCTACAGCACTCGCGTGGTGAGAAAATGGATGGGGATTATTTGTGATCTTACGACCATGTCTGTGATCTGTGTATGTATATGAGATAATTATACGAAATACACGTGAGCTTCGTTGTCGTAACTACGCCACGGCACAGCACGTGAGGTATCATAAACTTGACATTTACAAAATTACATAACACAACATCTAAGTACCTACTCAGAAGTGAATTATTAAATCAAACAATGAAATAAAGTAGTATTTTGTTTATTAGTCAGTTTTAACAGCAATTATAAGTGATAAGTAAAATGTCACTTCCTATCTCACTACAAAACTAATACAACTTGAGCCTCCCTTTGTTAAAAAAAATAGTATGTAATCTGATCCACAGTAACATACTACATTTCAAAAACATTTCCATCGCAATTGCCAATTCCAAGTTTCCATTGAAACTTAAAACTTACAATCACTGCTGTCAAAATATTTACAATACAAAAATATTTACAACTTAATCAGCATTAAATACAAATAAACACATTGTCAGTCTCACTAGGCTCCGTACTAAAACGCAGGGAGTTCACACAATCAAACTATATTGGCTAGCCATTCAGAAAACAATTACAATCAGTAACGTAATTAGGCAACGTAAATGAGTAAGTCCCTACAAGACAAATAGGAATGTCCCATCGCTAGTTTTGAGCATATAAACCAAGAAATTCTGACAGACATTAGTTGTTCTTTTGTGAATGAAAGCTTTTACAAGAAAGGAGTAATAGGTCACTGGTTCGTCTAAGTTGGCTAGTGTCACAATTATCTAAAACCTGCAATATTGACAATCAATACTACATAAAACACCAACTTAAACAATGTAATGAACAAATTCATACCAAAGGCCTTTTTAGTATGACTTTCTCAAGACTCCCGAGTTTCGGAACAAGTAACTTCTGTCAAATTCAACTTCATTATACACTGAAATCCATATTAATGAGAAATCCAGACTGTTATCAATTGGGTAGAGTGTCCATGAGAATCTCCTTCACTCCTGATGAGAGGCGGTCTGGGAACTTAATGTCAAATGCAACTAGCAAGTCTCCTTTCCGCGTTGGTTCCTTAGGTAATGGTAGCCCGTAGCCTGGGAACCTTTTCACTGTGTGTGGCTTCACAACCTCGGCTTGAAGGTTGACTGTCAGCTTCTCTCCTGACATGGTTGGTACCTCGATGATAGTGCCACAAAGAGCCTGAAACAAACAGAAAACATGGTTATTATGATGTCACAGTGAGTCATTATAAAAAGGGGAATTGTTAGTTGCAAGAGCTTTGCTAATCTCTTTGATTAAAATTCAACAAGTATTTCCACAAAAAAATGTTATGTAGGACTTGAATTATACGAAAAAGATTTAACAAGCATTAATTAGATAAGGCACACCTGATGGGCACAATGAACTTTGGAAAGCTCATATAACTATGAAAGTTATATACTTGTTACATAAAACTACTAGACCATTCTAGAATGTAGTGTGTTGGCAAAATGGTTGAATGTTTATCACAAGTTGGTAAACAACACAAATGCACAACAATATGCAATCAATGTCAATAAATTAACAAGTCAGTGATGCCTACCTGTTTCAGTGAGACCTTGGCTGCATATCTGATATCACTGCCTTCCCTCTTGAAAAGTGGATTTGGCTTGTCTCTGATGATGAACACAATGTCTGCTGGGATTTTGTTGCGTCCCTGATCTCCCTCCTTCTGGAACGTGATCTTGGTGCCAGCCTTCCAGCCTGGCTTCACATGGATGGTCAGAACCTTGTCCTCCTTCTTGGAAGTGCCGTCAGGCTGCAGCACACGCCGTGAGATCTTCATCTTCTTCACACACCCACGCGCGATATCCTCCAAGGAAACGTACAAGTCGTGTTCGATCGGCGGGTCCTGGGTCTTTTCCTTCCGGTTCGGTGATCCGTGGAAGTTGAAGCTGTGGCTGCGGAAGGCACCGCCAGGGCCGCCCGGCCGTGCCGTGCCCATGCCCATGTTAGCGAACGGGTCCATGTCCACATCCATGTCGCGGTCGAAGAACATCGTGGTGCCTCCAGTGCCTCCGTTCAGGTCGAAGAACGCTTGGAAGGGGCTGGCCGAGCCGAAGAACTGCGCGAACGTCGCCCTCGGGTCTCCGTGGAACGTGTACGAGAACGACTGACCGCCACCGGGTCCATTGTGCGATCCCATACCTCCCTTGAGGCCTTCCTCGCCGTGCGCATCATAGATCTCCCGTTTCTTCTTGTCTGACAGCACCTCGTAAGCTTCGGCCACCTCCTTGAACCTTTCCTCGGCGCCAGCTGCCTTGTTCTTGTCCGGGTGGTACTTCAGCGCCAGCTTACGGTATGACTTCTTTATGTCGTCATCAGACGCTCCTTTCGACAATCCCAATATTTTGTAGTAATCTTTACCCATTGTGAATCCTTATCCTAGAACAAAAACGATTCCCGTTAGCCTTAACGCCTGACACCATTTTTGGAGATGTGGAGCGATGATGTACGCGCAACATAAAATATAGTTTTTTTTTAAATAAATACTAGCGTAATCGACACAAATAACGTTCTGGAAATAAGGGCAGATATTATAAAACACTTACCTAGTCACTAAGAGCTCCAAGTATAGTCCAAATTGTTAAAATAAGCAAATTTTTAGAAAAAATCACACACAACACTTCTTCACACCTTACAGTAGCAACTTCACGTTTGAATGAAACGCTGAGCCCCCGTTGCGCGAAAATATATACATTAAAACGTCTAGAACGTTCTAGGGCCTTCAACCTCTGCGGAAACGGGACAAAGTATAAAAAATGTTTAGCGGGTTTGCGTAGGTAAGAAAGAGATGAATATAAATTTCATTGTTCAGAAAACACGAAAGGAATGGAGCTCACGTCACATTATCACGTTTCGATTGGGGAGAGCAGTTCGTTCTCTATGACTGTTCTAGATGCTTTGCGTTTGTTCTCGTTTACTTGTTGTCATAACGAGGTTTGTTTTTTGTCTATTGTTTTTGTTGTTGAGAGTTCAATTAGAGAGTGTTTATTATTGATAGCAACTTACGACCCGCGGATGCCCCTCAAGTTATAGGGCAAAATACATATACAAGTCCATGATTAGGCCTGTCGTACTGTTTGGATCGGAATGTTGGGCTGTGAAGATGAAGATGGATAAAGAAAGATGGCATGACTAGCGTTGATGAAAGTACGTTGAGGTGGATGAGTGGTGTGGCGTGAATGGATAAAGTAAGGAACGAGTATATTAAAGGAAGTTTAAAAGTTATCCTCAACCAGGAGAAGAAGACTCTCGGAAACCTCTCGATTTAGAGATTTGCTCATTTTCTACCGTCTAACTTTTCTAACACCATCTACGAACCCTATGAAGCTAGAATTTATAGCATCATTGTTCAACTGCTTTACATGTATTTAGAGACTAGCTTAGCCAACCTTCGTTCGCGTAAAATTATTATGAAAAATAATGAATTCCCATTTTTAATCGGATTTTGATTACATTTTGAAGGATTTTTTTGTGGACAGAACCCACACATCTTTTTTCTAAAGTAGCCTTATTAGTAAAAAGCTGTTATTTTGATATTACAAACATGCACTTTGTCAACAGATTGGAATAAATTACTAAACAGTATTATGTGAAATTCAATGATCCATTTGCGTTTTGCAATATCTGCGGGAAATAAAACTATTTTACAAATAGCAACATTTCTGTACTTTGACTGTTGACAGTTGTTTTGTCAATTAAATGTCAAAAATGTTTCATGTATATATTTTTTAATCGGGAATAACAGTATTCATGTTATTTTTAAATAAAACGCACCAGTTATCTAAAATCTCTATTTATCTAACAAGTCTTAGAAATAACGCGTGTCGGCAGCCTTTGAACTCCATGTCGTAGTATTTCTCGTAAAAGTCTTGTACTAGTTCTTCCACCTGGAAACAATGTCAAACGATATAACATTACAGAATAAATGCGACTCGTGTGGCGAGATAGCCCATGAACCGTTCATAGAATGTGTTGAATGTGAGGTGAATCTGTGCACCGCATGTTTCGCCACCGGCCAGGAACTTGGTGCTCACAAGAACGATCACAAATACGCTGTGCGACGGAATGACTTCCCTTTGTTCGACAACTGCAATTGGTCGGCTAAAGAAGAATGCAAGCTACTCTCTGCGTTATCGACATATGGCTTCGGAAATTGGGAAGAAATATCAAAAAGTGTACACACACGTTCAAAACTCGAATGCCAGGAGCATTACAAAAAGTATTATATAGAAAATGTACAGTACACAGAATTGCAGCTGTTACCTGAGACAGAACAATCATTGTTTCCAAAACCTGTGATACCTTATTTGTACAGTACTGAAGTATGCTCTAACCCACCTAGGAACAACAATGCAGATCAACATCTGGCTGGATATAATGCTTACAGGTCAGAGTTTGAACTCAGTTATGACCAAAATGCAGAGAGCATTTTCAACATAGAAGACAGTTACTCTGATGATGACGATGATGATGATGATGATGAATGTATGGACTCACTGAAGGTGTCCCTAGTCAGCGCATTGAACACCAGACTAAGAGAGAGGAAAAGAAGATACAAGATCATACAACATCATGGTTTAATAATGCCAAACAAATTGATGTCTTGGCTTCAGAAGTATGACAAGACACTTACAAGGCAGAAGAGTGAGAGGATTTTATCTTTCATGCAGTTCATGACTGGTATGCAATTTGATGCATTCATGGAGTCAGTGAACTTAGAACAGGAACTGATGCAGAGGATATCAAGACTGTCAGAGTACCGGAGGAATGGTATCAGAACATTATATGCAGCAAAGTTGTATAAACAGTTGAAGAAGGAAAATGATCTAGTTGTCAAAGAGCAGAAACATGTTACATCTGTTATGTTAAAGAAGTATGAGAGTCAGTCACCTGTGAAGAATACAATGATGTTTGGAAAGAACAATCAGTTGCTTAAGTACAAGAGAACATCAATGCCCTTAGAAATTGTTGACCTGCCAGGGTTCAACCGACTCACAGAAGCTGAAAAGGTCCTATGTTCCAACCTTAGATTGATGCCAGAGAATTACTTAGAAATTAAGCAGCAACTGATTAGCCAGAACAGTAAAATGGGGTTCCTCCGCCTGTTAGATGCAAGGAGGATTGTGAAAATAGATGTGAACAAAACTAGGAAGATTTATGATTACTTGTTGTATGAAGGGTTTATATCTAAGCCACAGTAAATATATAAGTTGAATTTTTTGTACAACTTTAGTGTTGTTTATTTAATACTTGTTGTAAAAGGTATTGTTAATTCTGTCCAAGATTACTTTAGTCAAAAGTATACATTTCAATTATTCCAGTGACATATCCTGGATGAGGCTGGCACCAGCAAAACGCGAGGCCTTTACATAGTTATGCTTGAAGTTGGTCTGTGGATGATGACGATGATGAATCCAGTGATCAAATATTGTAGCATGAACAGTATTACATAGGGCTATTATATGATGGGATACTTACTTTGAAACCAAACTTCTGATACAGAAATATGCTAGAATTTGTTGGTGATACATGCAGTGTGACATCTTTGCCTGTACAAGTCTGTAAAAAAAACTGTAGTTTAATTACTTTGCCCAGCAGCGGAACAAAGCAGCCTAGTAAAAAAAAAATATTCTAAAAATATTTATATTAAAAAATATTCTTATATCCAAGCAGGCTTTGATCCCAGAATCTGTAAATCACATTCAATATCTTGGGCCATGGGGTCCGAGTGCTCATAGCCTTTTTAAGGAAATTTCTAAACGCTTAGTTGACGCTTCTCGTGATCCAAGGCCTGGCTTTTATCTTGGCCTGAGACTAAGCGTTGCCATAAAACGTGGCAATGCCGCCTGTCTTTTGGGCACATTACCGGCTGACAGCGTAGAGGAGCAGTATTTCGATGCCCTTTTATAGTTTTTAATTAATGTACATAGTTACTCTTACAAAAATAATTTTACTTTATTTAAGTATGTCTTGAAGTTTCAACCTAAACTATTTTACACACTGAAGCTTTCGTGGTTTATAACTACAATACGTATACTGTCACTTATTGGATGTCTTTCGTGTTTATCCATTTCGATATTTCGTGATTCATTCCGCCGTGATGGTGCTTGCTACAGCGTCCAAATATCGGGAACTTATAATAATGGATGATTGCAGAAGAAATTGCGTAAGACAGTGATAGTACAAGCTGAGCTAGATTGTCAACTAGTCAAGACTTTCAATCTACTGGTTACCTGTTACAACTATCTGAACTACAGATGACGGCTGAAACCAACAGCTTAACGAGGCACAGAGAAAACTCGGTTTGTAATGTGTGGTCACCCTTCTAAAAACCGCAAATGCGAGTGTCATAGCCACGAGCTATACTAATACGCACCTGTAACAAGTGATAAAGCATGAAGGTGGCGATCTTGGCGTTCCTCCACTCAGGTCTGGTGAGCACGAAGGAGATGTAGGCCTCGTTGTGTGCCACGTCAGGCACCAGGAACGCGCAGCCGATTACCAGCTTCTTGTACGTCACCACGCAGCTGAACTCGGGGTATTGTAGGGCTTCTGTCACTGTGGCAGAGTTTGTTAAAATAGCAGTGGCTTACAAACTACTGTATTATCATCAGTTTGTTACTGAGGTATTACTAGAATGTCTCATTGGTGTAGTGGTCGCAAGCTGAGCATGTGGTCCTGGGTTCGACTACCGGAGCGGGTAAAGTGTTATTGGGTTTTTCCATCAGGAATTCCTAAGTAGCCACGAAGGATTTGTTGTTGTAAAGTAAGGTAAGTATATAAAGGGTGTAAAAGTACCCTTAACGCAAACGAAAAGCAATTGTTCTCCCCACCACTGCAATAATTTTTTGGTTCTAGACAATACCTGGGAACCCCCTAGTTACGGAGATATTAGGGGTCAAAGTTCCAAATTTTGCACAGCTGTTTTAGTAAATACTAGTTTTTCAGGTTATAACTTTACTTAAATTACCTCCATGACCCGTTCACTTTTCAAAGCATCCACTAGCACAATCTTTTAAAAGTGCTACATTGAGTTGTACCGTAAAATGTGATTTTTGAAAAATTTACAACTATAAAATGCGTCAAAGATTTGAGTGGGGGGTTGTGACGTCACTCACGAGTAGGAAATGTCATACTAATGTCTTAGAATATGACGTCACACAAGTTTTCAAAGCACTGTATCGTCTTCATTGTTTGTTTACGTGAAAAAAGAAAAAAATATGTGTCCAAAATATTTTGTAAATCTATCTAAAGGACTTATTCGATTTTTACCCTATTCCTTCGTTTCTTTGGTCACAACTTGACTCACGACATTTTATGCCCCATCAGACATTCATAAACTCACGCCCTTTACCCATGGTAGGCAGAACCCATAGAACGCCACTTGCTACGATCCTTACATACTCCGTTTGCCTCGTACACATTCATACATCAAGTCATACACGTACGCCGGTTACGAGTACTAAGCACCTGTCCTTTCTGAAGATCGTCACCAATGAGGTCAGTGTATGTCTTTCTCGGGCTACAAAAGTACTTACAATCAACCCCAGGCCAGAAGAACTGCGCGCAGAGGTTGTTGACTGCGGCGATGTGTTGCGGACGGACGTATGAGTAGTCTATGGTCGCGCGCGGCGGAGGCTCGTAGTCCTTTATGTGTCTGCACAGAAGTAATCCCAAAAATATTAAGCAGAGGTCTATAATAGTACACACACATTTTAGCAGTTACTTAACTGCTAAAATGTGTGTGTACTAGACCTCTAAGTCAATAAAAATTGACGAAGATAAAACCGCGTCAAAGATTTGAGTGGGGGGTTGTGACGTCATTCACCGGTAAGAAATGTCATACTAATGTCTTAGAATCACACGAATTTTCAAAGCACTGTATCGTCTTCATTGTTTGTTTACGTGAAAAAAGAAGTAATCCCAAAAATATTAAGCAGAGGTCTAGTACACACACATTTTAGCAGTTAAGTGCAAGCACAAAAATAATCATCATTCATCATCATTTGAGCCAAAAGACGTCCACTGCTGGACATAGGCCTCCCCCAGGTGTCGCCACATCTCGCGGCCCCGCGCGTATGGCATCCAGCGGGTGCCCGCAACCTTCACCAGCTGCACGGTACAACGCTGCTACGACGCTTACGATTACGAGCGCCCTTGCTCAAGAGTCGGCAACGACTACCTCGAAGTGCGGGGTGAGGTGCGGTATTCAATTTGAGCGCGGAGAAGGGAGTGTCCCTTCTGTACGTAGTACTATTATGTATTCTGTGGTTCTCTTGCGGATGTCTTCACAAAAATTATAACTTTATTTAAAAGTACTGTGTTATACGTGGTAGACATGGCATTAGAAAGAAAGAAAGAAAGAAAGAAAGAAAGAAAACAAATTTATTTATTTTCTAATTCATCAACCTTGGGAGCACTCTGGACTAGCTTGGCACTGGACCGAGCACAATGGAAACGGTTGGAGGAGGCCTATGTCTGCCAAAAGGCAATTACTTACGGGATATTATAAAAGAAAAATCTAATCGGTTAAATGTATTATAAAGGGCTGTTATTGAATAATAATACAAGGCGAATATAATTATTTTAGTTTTAACTTTTAAGGCTGGTTCCTACCAAACGTTATTAGGGCAAAAAAAGCTTATCATAATCTTCATCTAACTTCGATAATCACCTGTTAGTTTTTCTAAGCAGCTCATCAGTGAGCTTCAGCCACGTGGGGGCGGAGTCTCCGTCTCGCCGGATGTAGGGCTTCAGCGTAGCGCCGGAGTACAGCGACCGGAAGGGCGTAGGTTCTATGTTCGATAGCAGAAGGGTACCGTAGTTGGTACTTGCTATAGTGCCGCATAGGTTGTCTATTAGGTACTGAAATTAAAGAAAATATTTTACTTTTGGACTGGGTTAAATAAGTGAGATTAAGTTATATAAAAATACCAGCAGCCTCTATTGCGTATCTTTTAAATGTCAGTAGCTATCATATTGTCCATGGATTTACTGTCAAATTGGTTATGGTTTAGTACAAAATGGAAAGTAATTGATCTGATGGACACTATCTGATAGCCACTGTCATTTAATAGATACGCAATAGCAATGAAGTTCACGTTCTTGGCAAAGCTATGATTCGTAATTCGACGAACCTGAATGCGTAGTCGCGTCGACGGAGGCGCCTTACGGCCTTCCAAGCCATTGAGTGAGTTTAATGCGACGACGTGGCGTATTCGTAGAACCAGCCAGATAGACAATCATGTGATGTGAAACAAAATGGTTGCTCCGACAGAACCTTCTAAAGTATATCCTTTCTTCTACCGCTTATACTATAGATTCAAGTTTTTAAACTTACCGATCTCTGGAACCGATCTAGAACTCTTTCAGCATTGTTAGCTACCCTCGGATCTTCACTCATAAAACCACCAAGCAGTTTTACTTCTCTGTAAAAAATAAAAACGGAGACGGTCTCACAAAGGAAGTGAAGTTATGGATTTCGGTGGCGGGATCTGCCATCCTGTAGATAATATTAAATCTAAATATTATCTACAGGATGGCAGATCCCGCTGCGGGGTGTTCGAAAGAGATACCGCGGCCTCGGACACATAGGGCTATGAAGGAACATGGGTGGTTTTTAGTTAGTAGAATTCTGACATTCCCTTCCGCTGCGCCCAGAGCAGGAGTAGTCATTTGATTATTTCCGACACTCCAAATAATAAGGGGGCAGGTCCCTTCACAAAGCCGTCATCATCACCAAGAAATCATTGCAATAAGACGAAGCTTATCATTTCAGGGCTAATTTCGGACTGACCAAGAGAAGTCAGCCTTTTGGAGAAAAGCAGAAAATAAAATCGAGCACGTCATATAGGTTTCTTATACGAGTACTCACTTGTCCAAATCAAATATCGGCAGGTGCTTATGCCTTTTCAACCGCCTCAACGCCAGCTTAGCCTTCAGTCTACACAAGTAAGCCTTCTTGTTAGGATCCCGAACCTTCGGGATCAGACCCTCAACTTTCTTCAGAAGCTGTATCTCCTCATACTGAGACATTTCTACCACATCTAGTTGAGATTTCGGAAGAGGTTCCTCCCAAGGTGCGTCAACGGAGTTTAATTCGGTGGAAAAGAGAGATTCTCGTCGGATTGGTTTTTCTTCTATGACTTGTTTCTTGGGTCTGTCGAAGACCAGTTTTCTGGTGTCGTGTTCTGAGCCACTGCGGGAGTCTGAGTCGTAGTATAGCATTGATTGTTGGAACGAGTGGATGCTTGAGGAGTCACTCTGGAAGGAAAGACAAAATGACATATTTAATTGAAGAACATGACCAGTACCTGGGGGTCTAAACTTCGTTAAATGGACTATTCATAATAGTAACTGCGTCTGTGACCATTTTACGAATTTTAACACTAAAGCGGCCATCTTAGATCCCCTCCAATAGACCATACCAGATTATTGTTGAAACCCATTGTGAGTGAGTAGCAGCTGGCAGTAGCTGCTGCATAGACAAACGCTCTTTCTGACGGCTCAAGCTGATTTTATGTCTATATTTATAAAGGTTGTAAAAGTACCCTTAACGCAAACGAAGGGCACTCGTTTTCCCCACCACTGTCTGACCATACCTGGGGACACCCTAATTATGGATATTGGGGGCCAAAGTTACAAATTGTTCACAGCTGTTTTTGCAAATAAGTGCTAGTTTTTCAGGATATAACTTTACTTAAATTGCCTCCATGACCCGGTTACTATTCAAAGCATCCACTAGCATAATATTTTAAGAGACATTGAGTTTTATCGTAAAATGTGAATTTTAACCCCAAAAAAAAAATCGTTTAACAGCATTTTTTTTGCGTAAAAAAAAATGCTGGTAAACGATTGCGGCTGTGTGATGGGTTATTTACAGCCTGTATATGCACCGTAAAATTGTAAGTACCGTTAGATGTATCTGGCGAGATAACTGTCGAAAGATTGTGAACCGTAACATACAATTTAAAGCATTATTTTGGGATGACTGCTGAGATGTACAGTGATAGAGTAGTGTGGGAGAAGAAGACATGTAGCACCGACCACAAACAGAGTAGGATAAGGGTAGGAGAATTATGATTTTGGGGAGAACTATTAAATCAAATGTGTTAAATCACAATCTGTCGCGACAATCTCGCGACATGGATTATGACGTAACGATCGAACGACGACCTAACGGTATTTACAATCCCCTGATCGGACATAAGAATAGAATTAGTCCGACAGATAGGTAGATTTTCAAAAAATATTGAATACATACTTTTTCTATTTTCACGTAAACAAAAAAACTCATATGACGTCACATGTCAGTACATTTTTTAACTATAAGTGACATCACAAGCCCCTACTCACGATCTTTGACGCGTTTTATCTTCGTCAATAACTACTTATTAAAATATTTTACTAACTGATGGACTACTTAAACAGAATCATATTTTTTTAAGTCAGTCTGATCCCCTATTACACGGTGACATTATACATACACCGTAAAATCTAAATCGTTGTTTTCCCGCGGCTGAACAACTTGCCATAAGGAGTACTTTCAAAGCATGAAGTAAAAGTAAAAACTTAAGAAAGTTTTATGTTTCAAAATAATTAAAAATATATTCATGAACTCGAATACGTGAGAATCAATAGTAACACTAAACGAACTTTTAGGTAGTACTCGAATCGCTCGTAAAAGTAGAAGGGAAAATTTGAATAACTTGTAGGGTTAAAGCTTATAATTATCAAGAATAAGTTATCAGCTGATTGAAAAGCACGCGGGTCAACGGCCGCGCGGCCAGTAGGCACCCGGCTTGCGCCTAGCGTAGGTATCGAGTGGTACCTACTATTGGTTCGCGGTAGCTTTCGAGTTTTATTTTTCACAATGGTTAATCTGACATTTTTGTTTTCTAATATTTTATTTGTTTATAAAACGATTGTATTACCAAGAAAAAACATTTCGCTGCGGGAAAACAACGATTTAGATTTCACGGTTTACTTACTTGTATCGGCATTAGGTGACTGGCGGGCGTAAACTCGAACCCTCGGAACTCCATGTCAGAGTACGAGTCTCTGTGCGTCAACATGTTGAGGGAGTCGTCGAAGGTGCTCTCATCGCCCAGTTCGTTTCTGTGTTCAACAAGTTCAAGATGTTAGAATATTTCGTTTACAGAACATTTTGTAATAATTGACGACACGGTTGGCGCAATGGCCTTGAGCCACAGTTGACTCATGCGCTACGCGGGTTCGATCCCCGCACGGAACAAATATTTGTATGGCCTACAAATAGTTGTTTCGGGTCTGGATATTTTTGTAAGTGAGTTTAAATTTTTTTGAACGCACCGTTTAAAAAAAAAAATTACTAATAAAAATTTCACAGAATCCACGACAGAAAATGCCCTGTAAAATTCGGCAAAATATTTAGTGATAGATAGATATGATTTACATCATAACGTCATTGATTATGTTTGCACTGCTTATCCCCTGGGTAAATGCCATGATTATATGAGCTTCTTGTATACTATTTTGTCACTAAGGATATGATTAGAGAGCAGTGGTGGCCCAGTGATGGCGGCCCCGATTTACGAATAGTAAGTCGTGGGTTCGGACCCAGGCAGGCGGATTACTTTGTGTATTTTATTTCATCATCACTGGTCTCAAAAACAGCGAAGGAAAACATCGTGAGGAAAGCGTCATGTTCTAGAACCAAAAATCCGAAGACTGTGACATCTACCAATCCGCACTAGGCCCTCGTGGTAGATTATAGCCCATTCCCTCTCAAAGAGTGGAGTCCTGTGTCCCAGCAGTGGGAGCATTTATAGGCTGTAGATGATGATTGATGATATGAGACACTATAACAAACAAATAATACCGTACGAGAAAAACATGCTTTTCACTCTACCTGCCATCAGAGTCCAGCTGATCATAGAATGAAGTACTGGAGACAGCACTGAGCTCGTCCGAGTCCACCCGCCTCTTCTTGCAGGGTACTGGATCTGACGCCATGCTGAAGGAACTGCTATCACTGCTGATCAAGTCTTTATATCCTGAAAAGTCAGAGCTTGGATTCAGGTTTGATAGCTTTGTCAATGGTGTAGGTACATGTAAGGGTCAAAACTTGAAATATTTTATCAGTTATCTATGCTAATATTATAAAGAGGAAAGATTTGTATTTATGTATGTAACCAATCAACTTAAAAATTATGAACCGATTTGAAAAAAAAAGTCACCGTTGGGAAGCTACAATATCCCCGGGTAACATAGGCTACTTTTTATCCCTGTACTCCCACGGGTACGGGAACTACGCAGGTGAAACCGCGTGACGTCCGCTAGTTTTAAAATCAAGCTGTGTCATACAGAAATACAGAGACATGGTTAAATTGTATGACAGCTGTCTTTCTTTAAAATACATACATAATATCAAACCTGTCACGCCAGAAGGTTTTAGCAGAAGTGGACCCAAATGTATACCCGCATTTCGACAGTACGTAACCCATTACGTAAAGAAATATTAGAAAAAGCAATAGATGATTCAATGATGAAGCAATGTTGATTTTCTATTATTTCTTTAAAATAATCAGATGGAAGTTAGCATTTCATTTTGTATAATTGTGAACTGAATTCATTGTTGGTGTGTGGCAAGATTAACATCAGACATATTTATGTCATTGCATTTGATAATACATACCCATTTCTGTGACTTTAGCGAGGAAGAGGTTTTTGTCAATAGACAACTGATTTCTTGGTCTAACTTTCGGTTTGTCTCTTGCAATCTCTTGAACTGTAAACCACAATAAATAATTACGATAATTATTTTACATGCCTTAGTTAGTAAGAAATATCAACTTATAATGAAACAGCTACAGTAATTAGAAGTGTTGTTACTGAGTACATAACATGACATCACCCGTGTAATAGGGAATCGGACAAAAAAAAAAAACTAATTAGTCCGTCAGATAGATTTCCAAAAAATATTGGACACGTATTTTTTTTTTTTATACATAATCAAAAACTGAAGACGATACAGTGCTTCGAAAGCTCGTGTACTACTCGAGAACGTTACATGTTAGTACATTTTTTACCTACAAATGACGACACACGACGAAGATAACACGCGTCCAAGAACATGAGTGGGGACTCATGATCTTTGACGCGTCTTATCTTCGTAAATTTTTATTAATTTGATAAAACAAAAAACAGGTATCCAATATTTTTCGATAATCTAACTGACAGACAAATTATAATCATATTTTATTGACTCAGTCCGATCCCCTATTTCCGAAAGGTTTGGCAGAGGTGTACTCATTAGTACACCCACATTACACCGGCTATGTTTAAGCAATGAGGTTCTTACCATCAACTGGGCACAAATCCCTCCATGGCTAAGAAGAGAAATTCCTGATGGATAAACTCAATAACACTTTGCCAGATCTGAGAATCAAACCCAGGAAGTCATTTACACTCGCAACCACTACACTATATGCATTCGTACATTCGTTTATAAACATTTCTTACTAATATGAGCAGCAACAGCAGGAGAGAAGTTGTGCAGTAGTTTCCACCAGCCTGTCTCCCCGAGCACTGCTGACCCTGACTTGAAGAACAGCTTATTGTACACTGAGAGCACTCCTGCTATTGTGCCTACCCAGTTCTTCTTCTGTTTGCTGTAACCATGGAAGGTGATTAGGGTGGTAGATGGAAGTACTGAAACCTTAATGTATGTTATGGAAGGATGAAAATTATTTTGTGCAATTACTTGACACAATCTGAGTCCCGCCTGTAAAGTATGCACATGCAGAAGATGCAGTAATTATAAAGCAATAGCTGTGATGGAGTATTACCTATAGTGAGCAGCGGTGGCCCAGTGGTGGCAGCAATCCAGGCAGGAGCATTACTTTGTGTAATATATTTCAACTCCTCTGCTCTCAGACGGTGATGGAAAACATTGTGAGTAAACGTCTTCGAACCAAAAACTTCAAAGATATGTGACATCTACCAACACGATTCGAGAGGAGGCCTGCGTTAATGCAGTGGGAACATTATAGGCGGATGATTATAAAGTATTACTGTGATCGTCGGACTGCCAAGTCAAACTGAAACTGCAAAAAGCAACATTCTAAATTCAACTGAATGTGTTTTATTTAGCAGACTGCACGGAAAGGGTTATGTATTTTATGTTTGCTGAACTGAAAGTTTTTATTGTACTTACGTCTGTGCTCCAAATAATGACTGCCAATACCGGTCAATGAAGGAACAGATGTGTGTCTTGTAGTGGAAGTAGCCGTGGTTGCTGATGCCGTATGACTGGATGTTCAAATGGTGCAACGTCAGGTGGATTACATTCACCCTATAAATTTATAAGATTTCATGACACTGATATTTTGAAATGAAGGTCAATAACCTGGATGGTACTTATCAATAAAGTTCTATAGCTTGTTTAAACATCTATACATTTGTAACGATAGGAGAGCTTTCTGCTCAGTAGCCAACCATGTCGGAACATCGTTTTGTGTAAAATTGTATTAGTTGGATAGATTCAATGTGAAAGTGTAAAAAATAATGCAAATAATGAATGAATTATTTTGCCTGTAGTGATAGCCTACTACTTCTGCTCATGTTCAGTTTAATGAATAACTATATTACTGTTAACCTTCTATATTCAATGAAAATATAAACTAGGATATATTTTGTTTACCTCAGTTTTTCCTACTTAAAAAAATGGGCACTGTACATTAATATATGCTTACCAGGGAAATCTATTCCTCGCAAAGATCTCCTTATTACTCGGAGAGCAGTCTTCGCACGTAAAATCGAAGAAAACATCGCAGGCAAAGTCGCCAGGGGTACCAGACCTTCGGAGGCAGTTGAGATGGACGAAACAGATGCAGTTTTCGCATATAAGACCTGGCCGTTCTTGCTTGTTCTCTGGTTCGTTGCAATATTTACATGTAGTACCCATTGTTGCTTCTTTTAGAGAAATATCGCTTTCGGTAGCCATGTTATAGCAATAATAACATAACCACAAAACCAACAACCAAAACTGAAGTGTCAACGTCAAGTAACTGTCATTGTCAATGTCAATGTTTTTTTCATGCGACTGGGTTGCGTGTGGTTTTCTTGATTGTGCCTGGTTCAGACTTTTTTGCAGTTTGTGCAGAGCGGGGTTGTGTCTTGACCATAGACTAATATATATATGAGAGTCTTGACCGTTTTTGGTCACAGTGCCCATTACGCAGATTAGTAATTGGCACGGGAGATATTAAAGGCGCATGGATGCACTCTCTGTTTCTTTTCTCTCATAGTCCGACTGAGTTCGACAGGCGACAGGGTCGGAGAGAGACAGGACCAACGGTTTAACGTGATTTTCGAGCCACGAAGGTTTCAATCCGCTAACTTCCAAACTACGGGCTACTACTGAAAAATTTCGAATGAAAAAACCTCAGAACCATCGAACCCAGGACTCCACGATCAATGAGGCAGTGCAAAAAATACAATTACTTTTAAGGAAGCTACATTATACCAATTTATTTGGGGTCAGAGCAGCATGTCTTCTTCTCCGATACTAATTGGCTTTCGTCATATATATTTCTTGTCATCTCAGCAGTCACCTTCATTCAAGTACACATCATTCTTGTATCATCTTAAATTAAAAGATTCGGCACTGTAGTGTGCTCCACGCAAACGGGCCACTTACCACAGCCACATCCACCGTTAACTGTCACCCACCAAGTCGATGGTACCGCGCAAACAGTACCGCCGCGCACTAGTAGTCGGTGGCCACTACGAGTGTGTTCCCAACACTCGTGGCGGTGAGAGAGCGCAGCGGCAGCGCATGAGAGGCGAATGTCTGCGTTTATAAGAAGTAGCTAGTTGGACTGTCAACTTATCAAACTCTTCACACACTAAACTTCATCGCGAGTGGATACTCACTACACTTGTGCGGCGATTCCATACAAACCGGTAGCTGTGGAAAGTGCCCCATTTTTACGTAGAGGTCTAGAGCGAGCAAAGCAAGCTTGGAAATTTTACCTCCCCACAATCGGTAAATTTTCTTTTCATTGGTATTTTTTTATTCAGAAATGGAAGGTCAGAAATAATTTTGATAAATATGTAATTCTGCAAGATCGACGTCGCCAGGGGCACCTTTACCTAATTATGGTTTATTAAAAGGTGGAAGAGAGTAGAAAATTGGATGTGGATGTGGTTTTTATTTATGAAAAGCTCTAGGTATTCCATAACAACAAATAACAACATACTACAACAGTCATATAATATTTAGGTAGGTAATATTAACAGTCAAAAATCCCAGCTTCAAGTTCTACGCGTATTAGCCATTTGATCTCTGTACTGCTGGATCCACCTACTGATGTGCTCTTTGTGGATATTCCGGGCCGCCTTTACCGGTTCGGGGTCACTGGGGTTGCTAGGCATCAGGTCCAGGTGATGAGCAGCGTCTACAATCACCACTGCTCTCACAGACTCACTCAAACTGTCGAGGATTCCACCTGCAAGAAAAAACATAATTTATTTATTTATTTATTTATTTATTAACTCATCATCACTATCATTACAGGAATGTCCTAATAATGTGTTAAAATCGAATGGACATCTTTCGGAGGCCTTACACTGAAGGCATCCTCAGGGTCGGCACGGCTCTGTTTCTGTAGGTGTAAGACAAACGGAGGTCTTTATAGAAGGTTATTTTTAGCGTTAATATGCCAAAGCCCCATGACTTTGTCTAGACTAATTATTATAAATTCTACCTCCTGTCCAGGGATCTCGAAGTCCATTACTAAATACAATATTCGAAGCTGCCTGTAGCCTGTTGCCTCCATACTCCAGCCTAGCCATATCTTCTCGTGGGTAAACGTTGTACTTCTTGTGGCACTCCTCGGCGTAGGTTGTGAAGTTCCAGGGTTCTGGTTCAAACATGTCGTTCTTGCCGTTGGCACACATCGGCATCACCATCTCTGTGCAGGCCTTTGAAAAGGAAGACAAGATTTTATTGATTAATAAATAAAAAAGTTTCACGTCAAATTATGTGAGGTCGGTGTTTCCTATCCGACCACTTAAAAAAGAAACACCATAACCATCCTTTTGGATTTCGCCGCAGTCGAATAAAAATACTGAGACGTCTCTTCTAAAGTCTTGAACTCCAGACAACATTTTGGTTAGGTCATTATGAGAACCATGCAGAGTGGGTATCAGGCAAGGTGTTTTGAAGAAATAACCAGACAATTTGACAGAATGTGTTCGGCCAGTGCACGCAATTGCCAGTTTAGTTTGGAAACTTTTAGAAAACATTTTTATTGTTTTCTTGTCCGCGTTTACCTGATAGTCCCAGCCACTGGCGTCGAGGTTGCCGTAGTCATCTCCTTTCTGATAATCAACGCATTTATTTTTCTTCTCGTAATTTGTAAATACATCTATCACTTGTGCAATGGCCTGAAATGGAAGTTTAACACAACAATAAGCGCTTACAAAGAATTGTAAAGGGTTTTGTGTGCAGGATGCGAAGCCTCAATGACCACGACATGATATGACCCCAGATATATAAGTACTGACTGACACTTTCCTGTGTGTACATGCACTATATTTCTCAAAATGGTGAAGGATAACATCGACTGGAAACCAGTAATTTCGAAAACAAATAACACGAAAATATGTAACATCCAGCAACGCGAACCCGGCCACACAGAGAGGTGACATGTGTGACCTGTGTCCCAGGATTGGAGACTTTATAATTATGCTGACTACGAGTTGTATAATTTTGTGTACCTACCTGTAATAGTTTGTCGCCAGTCAAAGACTCTTTCAGATACTCGCATACAACCCTCACGGGTTCAGCAGGCAGCGGCGTCAGGAAGTCGGAGGCAAACGGGTAGTTCACCATAGCCAGCGTAGAGTACATAGACGACAGGAATTCTAGCAGGACGTCTAGGTCTGTAGAGTTCTTTATGGGTGTACAGAGGTTGAAGGTTTTATGCAGGAATTCTGAGCCGTTGGTGGTTGCGACATAGTTTCTGAAAACAAATATAATATAATGTTTTACCTGAAAATAAAACAGTTATTATATACGGAACCTTATTCTAGACCTATACAGTGAGACAGCATCTTTTCGGATCTGACGTCACGACCTCTCTTGTTCCCCCTCCCAACCGGCTCCGCCCCGCTGTGGCCGGGGGGAGGGGGCGTGGAGCTTGCCCGAATAGTCAGGCGCACTCCTCACATTGCATCTCACTTCCGGTGGATTATGAGTCCACCAGGCAGGATTCAAAATATAGGTCTAGAATAAGGTTCCGTATATAATAACTGTTTTATTTTCAGGTAAAACATTATATTATACACTATGAACCGTTATTCTAGACCTATACAGTGAGATGTGTTTATTATCGCCTGGTGGCAAGCTAAGTATATGCCAATGTGTGAAAAAGAAATTACTTATGAGTATTTACATTAAACAAAATAAAACTGTGTGAGAACATTATTATTATAAATGAAAGTGACTCAATGAAAAAAAAATTGCAGGGAATATTTATGAAAAAAAAAAAAAAATAAAAACTGTATAATTTTGTAAAGAAAAAGATTTTTATTGAACCACCAAAACTAAGTAGGTACCACAGTAAAAAGAACTTACACATACATAAGTTTTGCTATTCACATAACATGATAGTACCATAATGTATGCTATAATGCTATGATATTCGAAGAATTAAGATTTGCTTTGAACTAAAGTTACATTAGTTATGCATATCATATCTACTTAGATTAAATAAATCAATTTAACTGAATATAGCAATATGTTGCTTTGAACTGAATTATTTATTGAAATTAAATTGATTATTTAAGTAATCATTTATTATTTAGAATCTACACAGCTTCAAATGTCAGAGATAAATTGTTACGACTTTGCGATGTGTTAATTTCGGCTGAATAGAACCGTGCAAATGTGTTGGGGACACGCCAGTTCCCTTTTGCCATGATCTCGTCAATATTGTGGCACTCAAGCCAGTTGAGAGATGCTGCGGCACTTCGAGTACTACCAGGAGTAGCCTCTACTCCTGCCTCCTTAAGAATAGTTTTAACCCATCCTCCAATCACTGTTCGGGAGGCTGGCCTGACTCTACCACGAGTTGATATAAATAAATGATTAATGTCATTGTTAATTCTACGTGATGATGATACTTCTATCAACTTACGTATCCACCATACAGGGCATATGGATTTATCTGTATGTGTGTGCAATTTCCATGATGATTGTCTGTGTGTATAGCTATCTGTCTTTGAGCCAAATGCTGGGTGTAAAACAATATGATTAGAATTCTCTTCAAAATGTGCACTATCAACCCGTAACAGTGTCAGGTCATGTACTCTACGACTAGAAGCGAGTAGCAAAATCAGTGCTGTGCGACGAGATACTTGGAACAAACTTGCATGAGGCGGCTGGTTAGAGCTGAGCCATTCTACCACAATACGTGGATCCCAAATGAAAGAATTTTTAGGTTTGGAATCAACATTAGCAAGTGAAATAGCTTTTAATATTCTCTGAACGATAGGGTCACTGCTTATGATTTGTCCGTTAGAACAGGCCAAAGTGGCAACTGTTGATTTATAAACTAAAATAGTTTTATAAGACAGTTTAAGAGTTAAGTGCAAGTATGCAAGGTACTTAGCGACTTGGGCACCAGAGGGGTTTGTATGGTTGAAATTATTATGAGTACACCAATTTAACCATTTTTTTCCAAATACCAGCATACATTTTCTTCGTGGAGGGTCGCCAGCTAGAATTAAGTAGGTCTATTTCGTTTTGAGACCAATTTGTTAATTCGGCACACCACCCTTCACTAGCCATGCCTCTAGATACATCTGGTCCACGTGAACCGGAGGCAGATAAGTCCGTGTATCTAGTAACCGCCGATGAAGATTGAATATGGGTAAAGGAGCGCTCACCGCTCTCCTCTTCAGGTCTGGCCGCCAAAACACTTTGGACCAGCGCGGTACTATTAGGATGTATCGACCCTTGCATAGGTTGAGGTGTGACAGAACTCGTGGAATTAGGTGTGGTGGTGGGAATATCCACGCTCGACGGTATGACCACCTTCTGCTGAAGGCGTCGTGAAACTCTGCTTTCGAGTCTTTGCAATCTCGTGAGACGTAGCGCGCAAGCACGTGTGCGGTTTTCGAGGCGAACAAGTCGATTTTGGGCCTTCCGAACTTGCGAAATACCTCTTGACATGCTTCCTCCATTAGGGTCCACTCCCCGGGTAATTTGAGCCTTGACAGCATGTCTGCTTCTGTGTTTACCTGACCGGGCAGGTACTGAGAGACCAGGTGAATCTTGTTCTCGTCCGCAATCTCGAATAACATGCAAGTTAGCCGGTAGAGGTTCTGTGATCGGAGACCGCCCTCGTTCCGCATGTAACTCACCACACTCTTGTTGTCTGACTGAACTAGCACGGTTGAATGACGTAGCGATTGCTGACGATTGGTTAAGGCCTGTATAACTGCCCACATTTCCTTTAAATTGCTGTGCCAATGTTTCTGCTCCGGGGACCATAATCCGCTCAGACAAGCGTTGTCTACTATGGCACCCCAGCCTCTGGCAGATGCGTCTGTCGTTACATAGTGTGAGACAGGATCTGGATGTATCGCTGTTCCTGTAGACAGAGCTCGTAACCACCACATTAAGGTCGTCGACACTTCCGGCTCGAGTGGCCGTTTTACGCGTGCTTGGTGCTTTGGAAGCCGATTGCAGGCTACTTGTAACGGGCGGCAATGAAGCCGACCTCTGGGCACAACGAAGGCTGCAAAGTTTAGCATACCTATCAAGCATTGAGCGTCGTGCAAACTCCATCGATTTACCTGTAGTATGTGGCGTATCATATTGGAGATTTTGGAAACCTTTTCCTGAGGCAAATACTTGGAATTCAGGGCGAGATTCCATTTTATGCCGAGATAGTCTACTGCCTTGGTAGGGATCAATGTGGATTTTTTGTAGTTGATCATCCATCCCAAAGTTGTTAGGACTCTTATAGCTTCCGCAGCATGGTCCATTAGGATTAATCGATCTTGGTTCACGATTAAATAATCGTCCAAATAGACGATAACTCGCAAGCCCTTCTCTCGCAGCACGTCTGCTACCCAATTTGTCACTGTCGCAAATGCCCTGGGTGCTGATGACAGCCCGAATGGCAGACAAGTGATCTGAAGGAGCTCCGGGCTCGACTTCTTTTCTGTTGCGTATAATACTCGCAGAAATGGGTGATGACTGGGGCTGACTGCTAGGTGAAAATAGGCCTGAGAAAGGTCTATTTTGATCGCCCAGTCGTTCGGTTGCAAGAAATCCGGCACACGGTACATATTTATTAAGCGAAACTTTGTTTGCATTACATAACGATTTAGATTTTTTAAATTGAATATCGGGCGATTGTTGGTATCTGACTTTTGCACTAAAAACATCGGACAGACATAACTTGGAGATGGATCTACTCGAATCAAGATTTTCTGTTGTTTCAAAATATCGATCTGTTCTGACATCAATAAGCTCGTTGGAGTTTGAAAACGTGTTAATAAGTCTGGACTTTGAAGTGGGGGTATTTTGAAAAAGGGAATTCGGTAACCAGATATCATTTTTATAATGTTCTCTGGAGCACCGTAATTCTTCCAAATTTGAATGTAATTTTTTAACCGCCCGCCATAAAATAAAATTTCTTGAGGATAGTCACTTACGATACTGATCGGATTTACGATTGCCGGAGAACCGTTTTTTGTTTTCGTTATGCCTTGTACCGGATTTATTGTTTCCCGACTTTCGGCCTCTACTTTTCGGGGGCGCTTGAAAGCTCGTGGATGGCTGGGGATCGAACCCAGGATTGTCACCGTGAAAGGGCTTGCGTGGTCGCTTAGCTGGAGGGCCATCCTGTCTATTCCGCATAGACATGGCATGAGGCTCTTCCGCAGAGCGCTTTTGGGCAGAGAACAACTTACTTGTACCACCAGCCTTTTGCAAAAAGGTGGTTAAATCCTGTGGATTAAAAAGGTTATATTGTGTTGGGGGGATCTTTTGCAAGTCCACCTTTACATATTTGTCCTTGACACCCGACAAAATGCAGTCACGACGTCTTTGAATGATATCAGCACGTCTCCCACAACTCATTTGCAAGAGATCCTCGGACACTTTCATGTAAGATGAGTTTTCGGAAAAAGAAGCATTAATCTTTTCATAAAGCGTGTCAGCGTTAAGTACACAGCCAGGCGATTGCGCCCATTCTATGATTTGCTGAAAATTGTTTCTTAGCAGCTCATTTTGTTGTATAAGCCCATGGGTAAAAGCTCCAAACGATCTATCAAGTAATCTAAGCCAAGAAGAATTTGTATCACAATGTCTAAGTTCAGTGTTAACATCGAGTTCGTAAAAACCTGGCTTAGCGACATACTTTTTCTCAGTTTCTAGGTATCTAACCCTTTGCCAATCATTAGTATCAAAATGATGTAGTTTATTTAGTACATGTAATCTACCCTCAGAGGCATTTTCAACAGTAGGCTCTCTTAGGTTAGTGGATACTGGAAATTCGAATACTTTCGCCTTCTGTGGTTTACTGAGAAGGTGATCATTCCCAAGAGAAACCCTCAAGCCTTCAGATGGATGTAAGGAAATATCAGAATCAGATTCGGGCTCGGTTTCTTTGTTTGAAAAGTGATCGTTATTTTTTAAGTACGATAATATTTCACTCACTTGATTTGACAGCGAGTCTAACCTGCGCTTGTCAGTTTCTCGGGTTTCCTGCCGCAGTTGCCGGCGTCTCCGACGTGGGGCGGAGCTGCTCGACGACGATGAAGACGACGAAGAAGATGCCTGCGGTGAAACAGGGGGAGGCGGGCGACTCCCGTCACCCTCGGCAGGCGCTTTCGTGGATTTTTCCATTACTTATAAAAAACACGCACTCAAACACTAAAAGTACTCGAAACACTATTACCGAGTTTTCAAATAACCACTGAATAAAGTTTTTCCACGAACTAAAAATGTAGTGCTTTTTATTTAAACTAATAATTTTAAACACTAAACAGCAGCGCTGTTGCCCGCACTAGAAGAGGTGTGATCGCACCGAAAAACGATGCCAATGTGTGAGGAGTGCGCCTGACTATTCGGGCAAGCTCCACGCCCCCTCCCCCCGGCCACAGCGGGGCGGAGCCGGTTGGGAGGGGGAACAAGAGAGGTCGTGACGTCAGATCCGAAAAGATGCTGTCTCACTGTATAGGTCTAGAATAACGGTTCATAGTGTATAATGAATGTATTGATTTGCTGTAGAAGTTTGGTACGTTGCAGTAGTATTAGGTCACAACATTTATCTGATTACTTCATAAAGCTCTTTCAAGATCACACACGTTTTACATGCCGATTGTAATTTTAGACATAGTCATTTACTATCACATCTTATTGGTTTCACTCTTGTTCATCTGGTTTCAAACATTGACTGCGAATTGTAAGAGTTAAAAGGCTTGAGAACCCTGTTGGAACTGACAAAGTACTAGTAAGTGGTATAGGCTATAGCAGTACCTTGGTTAGTTAGTAACTATATAATATTCCGACTTCTTACCTTATAACACTCCATGACTGCTTGATGTTGGTAGAACAGTTGAAGTTGACAGTCTTGAAGCTGGAAGTCACGAGCCTGTTGAACACTCCGCAGGGAGCCATGCCGGTGAACATATGCACTGGGGCTGACGCCGCGATGGCACCGTTGATGATGTGAGGGTACTTCAGACGGAAGTATGCTGCTAACATGCCACCGTAGGAGCCTGGAAGAGAAAATGATGATGTAGAAACACCAGGGTATTAGTTTTGGCTGGCAATGAAGACCTGCATTGTGTCTGATGCGAGTGTCAAAAATACTGGATGGAGAGTATGTAGTTATTAGATGGGGACGGTCAGAGTGTTCAGTGTGTTGTCCTACCGTAACAGTAAAATGTGAAAATATTGTCGTTGGCTGGTTAATGGATCGCCATTTAATGGAAGGACCTGACTTATTAGTGATCGAATAGAGATTGAAATAATTTTATGCTTATTCGATGACACATCTCTAGCAGATCGAAGGCATAAGCCATAATCAAGATGATAAATATCGATTTGATTGAAAAATGAGCCAAATCAGAATGACATATTTTTATAAGCTCGTACTATAAATCAAAAAACAAGTCATTTATTCAAAGTAGGTTGATATTCAGCACTTTTTGAACGTTAAAGTTTACGAGAGATGCAGTCTCCCAAAACACTCGACCTTCGAAGTTCGAAACGTTTTTGCTAGGAAGAAGTCTTGAAACAAACTCCCTAGCAATACATCTGATTATTAGGTTAGTAGAAAAAAAAACTATTTGGGGTAAGCGCCAAATTTCTTCATCATCTTTACTCCTCTCTTACTCGTCATCTCAGATATTATTATTAATAATATATGTGATGGGCTTATTGTTATTTTTCCAATAGATAAAGTATATTCCCAAAAGCTGTTGCTTGGGTAAACTTGTCTTTTCTATTATCGTTATCATTGATAACGCTTTGTCAAGCCCCTCGATCTCTGAACCGATAAAATCACCGTTTACTCGTACTTATACATGTACATTCTTTTAACGTTATATAGGACGATACAAAATATAGTTTTGAACTTACCCCCAAACGCGATCACCGGGTATCTGGGCTTGATGGTGTTGCCTTGGAGGTAGTTTATGAGATCTGCGTAGTCAGCCAGCGCTTGTGCCGACGACAGGTACCCGATGTGCTCGTTGTCAAGAGACTTGTTGCCGAAAGGCATTGATTCTCCGTAGTATCTGGAAAATTTAATAATTTTATGAATTATTATTTATTTATTTTATTTATTTATTTATTTTATTTAAAAAATACAAGTTTCTTATATTTAAACAAAGCACACAAATAGACCTCTGGGGTCTGTCTTAGCATGCCATGACCTGAGATTTGATCAACGCGCTGTTTACAGTTAGGTTAAAAAGTCAAAATAGAATTAATGTAGTATTCTTTCAGCTTACGCTTAACGTTCCTATTATTCATTGAGTCTCTGATATCTACAGGTATTTGGTTTAGTAAGTTCGGTATTGTAAAGGACGCGGTACGCCTGCCATAAAAGTTATTTTTACGTGGCACTTGGAATGACTTATTATTTCATTTATTAGGTCATGTATGGTGAAAATCAAGATGCTCTCTTAGCTTTTTGTGTCTAAAACCTTGGGGTGGGGGTGAGGGGTTATCCCGGTTTTTAACCAAAGCCGAGATTAGTCCAATCCCAGGAGAGATCGAGATTTCAAGAGACGTGTGTTGCCAGTCACGCATCTATCTATGTTGCTTGGCCGTGGGTCATCACAACGGACGGAATTATTCTTAGCCGCGCAATTGGTGCCCTTCTCCGTGTAATGCATACCCCGTCGAAGCTGCGGGTTTTTGAAAGAGATACCGCGGCCTCGGTACAAAGGGCTAAGAAGGAACATGGGTGGTCTTTAGTCAGTAGAAGTCTGACACTCCCTACCGCTCCGCCCAGAGCGGGAGGAGTCATTTGATGATTTCCCACAATCCAAAAAAAAGGGGTAATAGGTACCAATTCAAGTTAAAATAATAAAATATGCTCTTACCGATGTTCAGCAAACACAAGTTTCGCTCTGAATTCCTGTGCGATCTCCCACATGAAGCCTGTGTGCTTTGCAAACACTTCTATTTGGCCCTGGAAATTATAAGGAACATTATAGTCAACATAATAATTATTAAAGTTTTCTAGGTAAGGTTAGTTTGCGACATTGTAGGGTAACCCTGGATGAGCAAACAAAGAGAGGCTTTAATCGACAATTGAAAGTAAAGTCTTCATCATTATTGTTAATAGTCTAACTTTGCAGGTCTTTGCACAATTTCACAAAACAAGATGAGATATTTTGCCGAGCAACAAGTTTGCGGTTGTTTTGCAGTGCTGCCTAAGAACATTAAGTACAAATTGCAATTCTTCAGGGCTAAATGAGTACGACACCCACATTTCGCCAGAGCCTATTGCTTTCAACCGGGCACAGATCTAGACTTCGTGGCTGCAACTGAGAAACACCTGATGGAAAAACCCAGCATGCCAGAGCTGAAAGATATTTCTTGATGGCATGTGAAACCAGGTTAGGCACTAGACCACGCCTCGGGAGACGCTCCGGGCGTCGGGGACCACGTGACAGCTTCCGGCCACCGTAGACGCGCGCCTGTGGACGGTAAGTAATGGGCTAGCTCGCCGTCCCTCCGTCTTATGACGACAACAGGCCGTTCACGAACACGAACACGCCGCGGCGTGTTCGTGTTCGTGAACACTGTCTCCATTTTTTGTTGTGAAACGTGAAAAAATATAAAATGTGTCCAATATTTTTTGGAAATCTATCTGACGGATTAATTAGTTTTTTTTGTCCGATCCCCTATTTATAGATTAGATTAGAAACAATCAATATTTTGGTAACTTGTACCTACCTACTGAAGAGTCTAATGACCCAAGATTTTTTATCTTGGTTTATTACAGAGTGACAATTTAATGGACCTAAATAAGTTGGATAGATACCCACATAAATAGGTAGGTACCTATAATTACAGAGGGGAAATCCTAGCAGCATTTGTTATCATTTCAATGACTAATGACATCTAATGAAGGTTAAAGTCCTTAGATTTAATCCCCTCTGTTTTCATAAAGAAACTACACACATACATAACATATGGCAATTTAAACCTTGAACGTACAAAGAAGATTACAGTTAGCTGTATATTTTTGCTGGGTATCGAACTTGAGATTAATGGAGCATTGTCTACCACTCGACCGAAGAGAACTTTTAACAAGGGGTCAGAGTAATCGAGTCAGCTAACGTCCTATTTCACTAAATATAAACAGACTCCGATAACACTGTATTCGCAGTGATATGGCTACGTTTGACACTAAATTAACTGTGGAGTACTAGATATCGTTGTCTTGGAGAATTAAATCATTGTGTAACTCTTATGTGGGTATCGTTTGATGTAAATAAGTAAATCGTAAAGAATGGCAATCATTCTTATAACGTAGTATTTTTAATACTAATAACAGACTTGGTGGACGTTTAAAGAAGTGCTAACACGTTTAGGGTCCTACATTTGGCATAGCTTTTTGAAACATTGGTCATTAGGTCATCTTGGAACTTATAGACGGATTTGTATGAGTATCCCACTCTTTTGTATAATAATTAGTCCATTCTCTAAATCAAAAGGCATTTTAAATTAGACTGAAAATCATCATTTCAGCTTTTCCTCAAACACGTAGGTAGATAAGTGGAGTTAGAAAATTGTTCAATAACCGACTTATTTCTCAGTAAATCCGTAATACATCTTATTTACACCAAACAATACCTCAACTATCACTAAATAAATACGTAAACTTATTAGGTACTATTCATTATGTAGTACCTGGTCGATCGAAAAATAGAGAAATAAATTTACAAGAACTGAGACGTAGATATATTAGATCGATTTTCCGCCCCCCGTAAACTCGTACATTGCAATTTGCAATTTTCATCGACATCGCTAAAGAGCCATTTTCGAGAACGTGATTATTGCAAAAGTATTACAAAATATTGCTCATTTAGTAGTATAGGATAGGATATCAATTTCAAAACAACATTTACCCAGTGTTATTACAAAACAATATTATGTAGGTAGGTTACTGTCATCGCGATCATACATCAAAACGCGATCATACATCAAAACACTAAGATCATTAAGTATACCATTACTAAACAAGAACCATGATGCCAGGTACGTACTAGACTTCATCATCATATTCCTGCATAGTCCCATGTTATTTGGGGTAGGTGCAACACTTTCTTTTCTATTTTCCCTGTCAATCGTCCCGCTATCATTTATTGTGAGGTAGGTACTAGAACTAAGGTTTATAAATTAAAAAAATTCTGAAATATTAAAACACAGCTGAAAAAACTACAGGAAATACGAACATATTCTTTTAAGTAAGAGAGAGTGTGCAGATCTCACCTCATTCCCCGTATAAAAGAAGATAGGACCACCGCCCTGGTCCCAATTGTCTTCATTTTCCAAATACTTGATTTGAAACGTTTCATTCCGCTGAAATCCGAAATGGTCGAGCGGAACGCGGAACCATTTTGTAACATACTTGTATTCTGCAAGCACTAAAGTAAGCGTCACTAAGGTATAAAGTACTATTCGCAACATTTTGTAATAAGTTGGTATTATTTAGATTATAAAGACACGTCCATTCTGTTTGGTCCCCAATGTGATAATGAGTGATCTCGCTCGCCGGCCAAGCGTTTACTCAGTTATGCAATGTGATGTACAGTTGTGAGGAAAAGTCGTGCACTTGTGTTTGTTTTTCACTGTTAAATGTTTTTTTCTGATGAGTTGTGCAAATGGATATTGATTATGTAGAGGTTTTCTATTCCGTGTTCAGTATTTTATGCGAGTAGGACGACTTATTTGTGTCTGTATTGTAAGCTCAGACCAAGAAAAAAAGGTAGACGGCGCGCCGCGAACACCAACAGTGAAGCCACAAAAACCACGCTACTACAAGTAAATAAATGTGTATGTTTACTTGTAGTAGCGTGGTTTTTTAACTTCACTGTTGGTGCTCGCGGCGCGGCGCGGCGGCGCGCCGTCTGCCTTTTTTTCTTGGTCTGAGATTGTAAGTTATTATAATTTGTATCCATATTGTAGGGACTATTAATTACTTTTGTCATAGTCATGGTCTAATTTTAAAGACTGATAGGTACAGTTTTCTAATTAACTGTAGAATGCACGTTGCAGTTGTGCTAATAAATTTTGAGTTTTATGTTTTCTACAAAACCATTAAACTAAATTACTAAGCTATTGTAATTTAAAGAAATATTTTACTTTTACAACAGTGTATAAATATTTTAGATTAGGTTTTAACTGATTCAGGTGTTTATTTAGCTGTAAACCTACATTTTACACACTTAGGCAGGTAGTTACGTACAAAAAAACAAGTTATCTAATACGATTATCTTACCTACTTCGGTAAGCAATTAATCGTATTATTTGTACATAGTTGTGTTGTTTTGTTTTAGTCAATGTACGTAGCACTTGTGCACGCGTTGACCCCATATCGTCGTCATTATCTGAGTTCATTTGACCCCCGTCTGCACCCGGCAGGATGTACCTAGCCTACTCACTGTATAGGTGCTACCAGTACATAATTAGGTACGCTCAACTAAGCGTATATCTAACAAACTCCAACTACGAAAAGCATCTCCGATATCTATGACTTCACTTTGCTGGTCATCTTCCTCTTTAATCGGTCCCTTATTTCTGAGGATCGCGATCATACGTACAATCTACCTCCATCGACTCCGGTCCAAAGGTGCCATGACTACCTGCTGAGCTTGAGAACGTAGCTTCTTTTACTTGGTCGAACCATTAATGTGTTGGCGACCGCCCTCGCCTTGTACTCAAAACAATAAACAAAACGGCGACGCAACCTTAGACGTTGTCTATATTCAAATTGTTCACATGGATATGTGGTTGAGTGTACAGTGTACATGACTCTTTTATTAAAGTTGACCATTTATCGGGTTTCAGTTTTAGCTTATCTACGAGAAAAACATGTAGCATTTGTTTTTTATTAAATTTGTGGTTTGTGGTTATAGTAAATTAATTGACGAATGTTTTTTAGGTCATAAATGACTGTAGATAATGAGAGTTAGGTCTTGCCAAGCGTGAACTTTGAAACGGTGAATTAAAGTGAATAATAAAGGTCAACACACATTTAAAAGCACTCCATGTTTCGCCTAAAAAATGTAACCGTTCGAGATTCTTTCTATGAGACTTTAATATCTTTTGTAAGCGGACACTCATCTTTATATTTCTTCTGTACGTGTGTTTGTCACTGAACTCCTAAACGGCCGGACCGATTGCGATGAAAGTTTTTGTGTGTGATCCAGTGGATTCGAGAATGGTTTAGATTCACAATTGGACCCGGTAGGTGGTGCTCTGTCCGGGCAGGACAACGTCTGCCAGGTCCGCTAGTATAATATATATCATAGGCATCCCGGCAAGGCATAGTCTCGATTTGGAATAAGGCTATTAGACTACCAGTCACCGACCTTACGGTGAATTTTGTTATTGTCACCAACGTCACCCAGCCCTTAGCTGATGAGTCGACACCCGCTTAAGGCTAGGTGAAGTTGTAAGGCATTCCCTCGGCGATACAAAGTCTAGCCGGTCGCTTGCTCATGTTGTGTGGACACCTGATCAATGTCGACCCAATGAATGAGACAAGGGGATGTTCGCAGGGTCAATTTTTTCAGTAGAAGTCTGACACTCCCTTTCGCTCTGCCCAAGAGCGGTAGGGATTATTTGATGATTTTATTTCACTCTAAAAAAGGGATGTTGGTCCCGTGCAGTGGCTCACAAGTGCACGTTGAAATAGCTATTTTGACCTTACATGAAATTGATATGTTTTTTTAAATTCATATTGTATGTTGGTGGGAATAGGAAGGAATAACAACAGTAAGTAACACACATTTTATATGTAGGTAAAATTTTAATTAACAGCTGATTAAATAGAATAAATAATTATAAGAAAAGAAGTCTTCGTAAGTAACTAATACATTATAAAAAATTGAATTTTGATTTTATTTAATAAATAACAAAGATAAATAAATAGCGATTATTTGTTTATTAATCTAGTTAACATTATCTGATAAAATTATGTTACATCTAACTTAAATTAATGATATTATTTTTTTTGCATATTTTTTATAAAGATATGGAGGCATATGACGTAATGGTGCCATTCTTTATCGAAAAACAATGGGCGTTATTTACGAACAGCAACGAAATGCGATTCATTATCGTTCTAATACAATATTCCAATTTACTTTTTAATGATTTACCTAATATTTTTCTTTAAACCAAACTGATAAACAGTTTAGTTACTGATTGTACTCAACAGAAATGACGCTCAAAATGATACAATTTGTTGTTGATAATGTGGGATTTAGAGTAAGAAGAGTCTCGTTTTCATAAGTTTTTTTTTGTGCTCGATAATGGCAAAAAACTCTTTGTTTGCTCTCGAAATATTTGGAGAGGATACCCTGCAATAAGAGAAATAAAGTGCAGCCTTAAGAAACATTCTAGCGAAATCTCAGGAGACAGCTTTTAGCCCCATGTCCCAGCTTCGACCCACTACACTATATGGTACTCCATAGTGATATATCCTGTGAATCAGCTATTGACGTCATCTTCATCATGAAACCATTGTTATTCCTCACATGTGACACAAGCCTTTCATATTATGTGCATATAAATCCTGTAAATTACACCTCATTACTGTATTCTAATCAAGAGGAATACAATGTTTTGTCATGTCCTGTCTGGTATGATCGAAAGTGCTCTGACAGGCTAAAATAAAACCCTTGGAAGATGAAAAGTAATGGAGTTGAAGAAGGGTGAAGATCATGATATTTGACCCAATACAGACGGACTTGGCGAAGAATGACGAGGAGAGCCGATACAAGGGGCTAAGGTAAGACAGGATACCGATAAGCTCCGAAATATGTCTATCCGAATCTGGCGTCTCCGATAAAGCTTGCAGGCTAAGTTAGCAGAAGTGGCAGTGGACCGGTCTTGTTTGTCGAAAAACTGATAGTCGGTGGAGCAGATCAGACAGTCATAGAGTGGAGATCTCGTACCTGCAAGCGTAGCGGGTGCCAGCCTTAGCTTGATAGACCGATATCTTCAAAAATATGCTGGGACGGATTGGATGCGGAAAGTTTAGAACAGGGTGCTGAAAGGCAACATGAGACCCCTCCCAAAATTGCCCTCCAGCACCCCAAACCAAATAATATGATGGTTCATGAATATGGAGTTTTTCTAATTATTTTTGACCTGGTTTTCCAGTTAATAATAAATAAATAAAAAAGTGGCATGATTTGGAGAAGTTACAAAAGGCTTCTCAAAGTTTTAGAAAATATGAAATGCTAACTAGTGTATAAATTAAGGTGTGGTGGTGGTGTATTTTTGGCAGATTTAAGTAATACCTAGGTGTTTTTACTCCGTTTCACCATCCTACATCTGTGATGTATTTTCAAAGTCTGCTCTAAAGGGACAAGTTGTTATTTGGAGATTATATTTTCTGGGGGGATGGACTACATCCACCAGTCCAATCACCTCCAGATTCTGCAGGTGTTGTCCTTGGATGCTGTGACAATCGCATCTCCTGCGTAAGAGAAGGCACAGGAGAAGATCTCGCCTTGGTGTCCTGACAGGACCTGTAAGCAGAATTAAGTGTAAGAGTGGCAGGACTTTGTAATTCGGGTTTATTAACATTTAGATAGTCTACCAGTTTGAAGTTGTTCATCTTTAAAAGAAACGTATATATTAAACTTTATGAACAAACGTGGTACTTAGGCGGATTTAATGCCACAAGGCATTCTCTACCAGTCAACCTTAGGGTCAAATAGGACTAATATTATAAAGCTGAAGACTGCTTGTTTGTTTGTTGGGTTGAACGCGCTAGTCTCAGGAACTACTGGTTGGAATAAAAAATATTTTAGTGCTGAATAGTTTATACATCGAGAAAGGTAAGTATTTATTTTGTAGCCTAAAACCAAAAGGAGCGGCGCATAAAATAAAAATTCTCCTCAAAGTAACTATTCCACGCGGGCGAAATCGCGGGCATAAGCTAGTACAATATAATCGTCGTGAGCCAATTCCGTCCAGCATCTTTAAACCAAATGTGGGTTCAAGGAGATCTACGAAACAAAAACGATAAATTGACACAACTACTCGCCAAGGATGTTACATTTTTGTAGGTGATGCATTGGGTGCATTTATTGTCTGCGCAGGTTGTAGTAAAAATTTAGAATTCTTGGCAAAGTGACACCTCTTACAGCTGTTTACCCGTGTTAGGTATTAGGGGTACGTGGCAAAAAAAACTCATTTACAACTTTTTTTAATTTTTAGAATTTCTCACAAAACGACCTTTTCGTTTAACCAACAGGGACGTTGACACGTGTGACCTCCTCATCTGATCATGAGGAGGTAACACGTGTATTAAAGATGATCATTCACGTGTGCTATCCCTCCTCATCACATACCTATTATAGGCAAAGACGCGTACAAGGCATAGTCATTCCCAGTTGGAACATAGGCCTCATTCGTGTCTGTAGCAGTGAGTGGACTAGTGGACACGTGGGTTTAGTGAGTAATCCCAATAGATTACCTGAATGCAGTTTCCAGTGGTAGTGTTCCATATTCTAGAACTCCTGTCAGCCGATGCGGTTAGCAGGCACCCGCCGGCTGGGCTAAAGCAAACCTGTTTAAGTGTTTACAAAAACAATTAAATACGTAGCACGTATTGGAAAGATTTTTTTCATGAGTTCATGACAAAAATTATTACGAAAGTGTGCATGAACACGATAACGTGGAAAAGGTCTCTCTTGATAGTAGATTCGATATCTCACATAAGTACACAGTTTTATTTTCGGCAATAATTGGTAGCGCTTGCGCACATTAGTCAAAAGCAATCCATCGCCGAATTGTCACCTAACTGAGTTATCAACCACATTCTTAAATACGACTGCACTTTTCTATAATACTATATATTAGTGCAGTATTTATCTAAGCGTACATTTTTACGGGATAGAAAATCCATTACTGCCCTCTAACCCGTATGCGATACTATACGAGAGCAAAAAAACACGCCGATCTTCTCCATCCCGGCTCCAAAGGAGTACAAACTGGCACATCCACACTTTCTCATAAACAAGAAGGATATAATATGACAGCAAACCTTGGAGACTTCGCCGCGATGTCCCTTCATGACGGCGAGCTCCTTGAAGTCAGACTTGACGTCGTAGATCCTCGCGGAGCAGTCGCTGGATGCCGTGGCCATGCGCTGGCCAGCCCAGTCGAAGCAGATGTCTAGCACCTGGGGGTGGAAAAGTATAACATCACGCGTGTACACCTGAGGTAAGCAATGATGTACCTATAATACAAGCCCCACAATAGCTACTTTATTATGAAATATTGACGACACTGTTGGCACAGTGGCTAAGCGATTGGACTGCTGCGCTGTGTGTCGCGGGTTCGATCCCCGCACGGAACAAATATTTGTATGGCCTACAGATAGTTGTTCCGGGTCTGGGTATTTGTGTACCTATGTGAATTTAAATGTTTGTGAACGCACCTACGATACAGGAGAAATTCCTAGTGTGGGGACGTTTTATAAAAAAAAAAAAAAATTTTTTCTTTCTTTATTAAACTATAGTATAGCAGAAATGTGTGCGCAAACATAAGTTGCCTATCTCCTTTCTAATGTACTCTCATTGTCCAATGAGATCAGAGAGATAAGAGGCGCAAATCGGTAACACGAGTAAAGTTCCTGTCCATGTTCGAACACACGACCTACGATTGATTATTGGGCGCTGTTATCCCATCACTGTGCATAATAACAAATTTTCGGGGTACCAAAATCAAAATCAAAATCAAAAGTCATTTATTCAAATTAGGCTGATAATCAGCACTTTTCGAACGTCAAAATTTACTTTACTCTACATATTTACAAGAGACAGTCCCCCAAAACGCCCACCCTTCGGTACCCTCCACTAGGACCCTAGAAGTCTACTTACTTCATCTGTATGTCCAGACACGGTAGCTAGACAGGAACTCTGCCGCGCGTCCCACAGCTTGGCACTGCCGTCCAGTGAGGAGGAGCCCACGAGGGAACTGTCCCAGTTGAACTGCACGTTGGAGATCTCACCATCGTGGCCTCGAAGAACTGATACGCGGCTATATCAAGAAATAGGTTAGTAAGTTATCGTATTCTAATCAGATTTATTCAATAACTTAAGAGAAACCTAATATCACCAAGCCTTTTTCAAATATGTTGGATGTTGGCATGGCATCCAGTTTAACCGGGTGCACATGAATACCAGTATTTTATTTAAGGGTAAAAGTACCTTTAGTAAATTATATTTCACCTCCAATTCCAACAAAAGAGCCTGCTGGATGTTATGTAGCAACGCATAAACAGTAAGTAAATTTCTCACATATTTACCGTAGGCGCTTCGGAATTTGAGTTATGCACTGTATTTTTTTGTATTACATTTTAGCAATTAACGATGCCATGATGTTGATGATAACTTACTCCTCAACTCTGGTGTCCCACATGGATATGGTGCCGTCGAAAGAGCCCGTGATCAGCCTCTGACCCTCGTTGGGATCAAACTGCAGAGCAATGACCTCGGCGGTATGACCGACGTAAGTTTGAATCTCATTTCCTGAAAACGCAGAAATCGATAAGTGATGATTTAGCGTTTTCATAAGTGATAGTACAAAAACAGGTTATCACTTTTAAATATAGGTGAGCAGGACCCGGTTTAGCTAGACATGGTGATGGCAGGTAAAGTAGAACCGTATACTCCCGTCTGGTCAAAGGTGAGGGATGTTCCCTTTTCAATGAAGAATGTAGAACTTTACATCCTCTTTCCCACACTTCTACACTATATTGTGCATTTATTCCTTCCTTACTCAAACACCTCTTTGACCTGGTGCAATAGACAAGAGGAAATAAGTAAATACCAGTGGCAACATCAAACAGCTTGGCAGTATGGTCCATAGATCCAGTAGCAGCCAGGTCTCCCTTGGAGCTGAACTGACAAGCCACCACTTCCCCACGGTGGCCCAGTAGCGTTGCCAGACATTCACCTGTCTCCGGGTCCCAGATCCTCGCTGATTTATCGAAGGAACCAGTCAGGACGCGGTTGCTGAGGAAATAGAATTTTGTTTATATTGAACTAACTTTTGCCCGCGGCTTTAACCGCGTTGATGTCGGTTAAACTATCCAAATGACAATTTTCCATACAAACTTTCATCCCCCATTTAAATTCTTTAGGGGGTTGAATGTCATATTCTACATTATAAAAGGAAACTCTGTGCAAAATAACAGCTTTCTTGGTCAAAGGGTTGGGCGGTTATGAGTCAGTCAGTCAGTCAGGACTTTTCTTTTAACTCTCCGTGAATGTGTTTCTTGAACTTCCTTCCGTTCCGTGCCGTTCTTTTTTCTTGTAGAATTTGTGCATTGTCCGTGTAGTTTTTTTTAAAAATACATTTTAAATTTCTATCATCTCGAGCCCTTTTGCAAGGATTAAAAGACTAATTTAGCAATGTCTCAGTTCATTGTCTTTGTGACGGCATATCTTTCCCCCCTGTGCCTTTGATTGCATTCATTAAAAAGTTGTTTCAAATTGCAAACAGACAATTCAGTATTGTACTAATATATATTTTATTTGTATAGATTTATAGATTCTAGGTCTAGCATCACTCACCAAGCGGGGAAGTTGAAGCCCACAGAGTACACGACGTTCTGGTGTCCTGTGAGCGTCTGCATCTCATTGCCGGACTCCACGTCCCACACCTTGCAGGTCCGGTCGTAGCTCCCGGATAGACATCTAGGAAAAAATAAAGAAAATCAATTTACGGACCACATCAGAAACGATATACTTCGCTCCAAAACCCAAATAGCTCATGCTGGCCATACAGCTGCTCGGTTGAAATGGAACTGGCCTGGTCACTTCTGCCGCATGTCGAAGGAGCAATGGACAAAAATTACTAGTCAGTGGATATCAAAGAGCTGCGCAGCTGGCCCAGAAAGTGACGGCGGGATGAGCGGGACTTTCTCAAATTAACCTACTATAGCACTAAATCTCGAACAGTGAAAAGAAGCCATGCAGTGGGAAAATATTTAATAATAATTTATTTCACCCAGATTATGGCACACAATTTATCTGAGGAATACAGAGTGTGATCAGACCCATTACAAAGCCAAAATCTACGCCGACTAAACATGTAATTGACCTTCTGCCTTGTTGCTAAACTAGTTGATAGCGCTTCTGCTGAGCATTAGGTCCTAGTCTCCTGGGTTCGATACCCAAGTCAACCAAAGTGTTATTAGATTCATCAGGAATTTCTAGGGAGTAGTTATTAGGTTCATCAGGAATTTCTAGGGAGTAGTTAGGAGTCAGGATTGATGTAGTTCAAGAACCTTAAACAACTACTGCATAAAAATGTAGGCATACTATAAGCACAACTCAGCTAAACCCAAATTACAGGCGCAAAGATAACTACGAACATAGTATTTCGCTTACCTGTCCCCAGTTTTATCAAACGCTACATTCGTGAGAGGCAGGACATGCGTCATCAAAGTCTTGTAGATGTAGAACCTCTTGCCTGTGGGACCTTCGTGCTCGATCCTCTTTTTCAAGATATCCAGACATTGCATCAGTTGATCTCGGACTTCGTCGGTGATAAGGAGTTCTTTTTGGGCCAGACGCATGGCTATGGCTTTGATGTCCGACCTGTTGGAAAACACTAAGGATAATTTTCTTACTGTAAATATTTATTAGACTCCCTCTAGGAAGTTTATAGAAAAGATGGATTAATAGGAATGTTTACTGACTTAAAAAAATATGATTCTAATTAGTCCGTCTGTTAGATTATCGAAAAATATTGGATACGTATTTTTTGTTTTATCTAATCAATAAATATTGATAAAGATAAAACGCGTCAAAGATTTGAGTGGGGGTTGTGACGTCACTGACCGCTAAAGAATATCTCAGAAAATGACGTCAGACGAGTTTTCAAAGCATTGTATCTTCATTGTTTGTTTACGTGAAAAAATAAAAAAATATGTGTCTAATATTTTTAGGAAATCTATCTGACGAATTAATTAGATTTTTTTAGTTAAGATTCCTATTGTGTGAGAGAAATGAGTAAATGATGCCGTCACGGCCGTAAGTACCTTCTTCCTTGATAAATAAGTCGAAATACAATTATCTATATAATCCGAAAATATGTCATGAAAAACTTACTCGGAGTTCAGATCCAATAAATCAATGTCCTTTTTTTTCACGACACCCTTTGACAAATATTCCAAAGTGATACCGGGAGGGTGGTACCTCAGATGAAATTTCAGCAATTTCATGATGAAACAAGTAAATGTACACTTACAAAACCATGTTTTTGTGATTCTTTTCTACAGAGTAAAATATTAACTGTCGGAATTTGTCAATAATGCAGTTTCCATGGCAACCGAGATAAATGTTTTATTGAAATAACAAAGAGGGCAAAGCAAAGAGGATTGGGTTATAGGGTCAGGGTAGGTCATAGTCGGGACGTACATGGATGCATAAAAAGTGGGCCTGCCTATTGCACGGAAGGAGAATATTAAGTGGTACCTGTAGCCACTTTAAGGAAAATTAATGCAGCAAGCTTCTGGAATTCTGATGTAATTGAAAGTTATGAAGCGATTCTGGAGTAGGTACAATTTTTTGGCGAAAAAAGATGACGCAATCAGACCTGTCGATCTTTCTGTCTGACTGTTTGTTCCGGCTCATCTCCAACCGGCTGAACCGATTTTTACAGGACTTTTGTTGGAAGATAGTTGATGTTATAAATAAGGATTAACTTAGGCATTCATTTTAGAACACGTATTAGGGTACGCCGTGCAAAAAAAACCCTTTTTGTTATGATATAGATTGGAAAGTAGGCAATAAGTATTGTTAGAATAATTATTTCACGCAGACGAAGATCGTGGGCAACAGCTGCTGATAAATAAAATAATTACCAGCTATAGCAAGCTGCACCAAGCTGGTACCAAGGCGATGAATGACTGTTCGTCAGTAGTTTTGCGACATCGCAATAAACCCGTGTTCCTCGCCACCAAATTGCCTCACTCCCGGTCAGTCGATCAGTTTCAGTCGCTTCATTTACGAACTTGTGAAATTCACACCCGTCCGGTTGGTCAACTTCCAATTATTAGGAAAATTAAATCGTATCAGGAAAGGCGGGGTTTTGAAACTGTTGAGAATTTAATTACACGAGCGATACTTACGCATTCATTGAATTGCCTTGTTAATGGTCAAGAAGGTATTGCGAATATGGTTTCTTATGCACACCTCAAAGTATTTTAGGCTGTAGCAGAGAAAAAATTAAAGTTTTCTTTCGTTATAGTCTGAAATAGTCTGCATTGCCATTCTTTTGTATTGAGTGGATACTATGAATGGATTTCTCATAAATAGCTAATGGTAATTATTACCGAGTTTCGTCCGTGCTTCGGTACGCACGTTAAGCCGTTGGTCCCGGTTATTCGATCTTTGACAGATGTTGTCCAAGGGGTCGTATTACCTAATTCTAACTGGGTAATACTTGGTAATACTCCATTAAAATACAACGCGCTTGACGGATGCTGAATGTACCATTACAGTTGAAGAATCTGCAGTACACTTTGACTGCACAAACGTGGCTGCACCCAGGTTCAACTGTGGTAAAAATAGATTCATTGATTCAACAAAAAACAGGAAATCCATTCGGAGTGATGTAAATGTGTCACAAACTTTACATGGGAGAGACAAATGAAAATGCCGTAAACTGGAATAGACCGAGCTCAGCCGCGTCATAGGTACATACTTCTATTCACTAATTTGGCGATGACTAAGATCTTTTTAGGGCACTAAATATAAAAATTAGAGGCCCTTAGTACACTCATAAACGTAGAAAATCAATCGTTTGACAATATGGTACTGCCAAGTTAAATGAATGGCTATTTGTTAGATATCCTTACATTTTTGTTTATACTTTCGTTCTGTTGTCTGGCGTTACTACCGCACACAATAACAGAAAAAACCTAAACAAACAATCACCATCTTTATCAACCAAGAAATCCTCCCCAACAATCACTAACAAATAATTTCAGAATCCCCTCACATAGAGCACACAGCTCGGTATATTAGCCAAGTCGGGAACAAAAGCCAGGTGGCCCATATACGGGCACACAGCGCTATGAAAAGGCTGCGAGATGGAGGGATTGGGCTGCTTTCATGTCCCATGACATATTTGTCTAGCGTTCAGAATGTAAGCAGTAGTTTGTGGATGGTGGAGGTTTTTCTTTAAAGGTTAAAGCTGAAACTTAGTTATGCTTTTACTTATTTACTTGCTTTTAGCTTTTCTAATTTGTTATGCGTTGTTTGTGTGTGTTATTTGCATTGTGTGTTTTTTTTGTGGGTTAGGTCACCGCACTCATAAATCTACCTATGTAGTAAATAAAGTTTTGATGAGCTTGGGTTACTAAGAATTCCTTTGGCCTTTACCAAGTAGTAAGACAATGTGGGCTTTTGTAATAAAATATTCCTTTTAGGTAATATGCGCTTATTTTGTTGAGACTAATTTTATGAATAGAAGTATCTTAAATTGACATATGTACACCGATAAATTATACCTTTCATAAAGGTACTTAAATATTTAATATGGGGTTTACAGAGATGAAAACTTTGAGCAGACAACTAAGTAAAAAGTTCATATCGCATATTTGACATGACGTAACGGGTTAGTAATCTAAATACACTAGGGCTACTTTATCAGCATTCTGAGAGCTATAGTCGGGAGGCATGACAGCCCGTTGGTGAGGTCATTAGTCACCTGTACTCTGTCTTTGTTAAGAATATTGTTACTAACCCAAGGATCTTTAGTTTAAGTACTAACATAGGTTTTAGGAATATTGTTACTAACCCAATGGATCTTAGTTGTCTAAATAAATAAATGATTATTATTACAGTCAGAGAATAGGGTATTTCACAAAAAAAAAATTAGTCCGTCTGTTACATTATCGAAATTTATTGGATACGTGTTTTTTGTTTAATTAAATTAATAAAAATTGTCGAAAATAAAAACGTGTCAAAGATCATGAGTGGGGGCTTTTGACGTCACTATGTGGGTAAAAAGTACTAACCTTGTGACGTCATACGACTTGACGTGCATGACTTTTTAAAGCACTGTTTCGTCTTCATCTTTTGTTTAAGTGAAAAAAGAAAAAATACGTGTCCATTATTTTTTGAAAATCTATCTTACGGACTAATTAGATTTTTTGGTGAAAAGCCCAATTGTCTACTTGAAAATGTTGACATAATTATGGAGTACTACTTACTACCTACAAATTGGTCTGCAGGGCTATTGCGTATCTTTTAGATGACAGTGGCTAACCTATAGTGCCTTTCAATTACTGTCAAATGCTTCCATTTTGTACTAAACCATAACCAATTTGACAATCCATAGACAATATGTTAGCCACTATCTTTTAAATGACAGTGGCTAACCTATAGTGCCTATCAATTACTGTCAAATGGTTCCATTTTGTACTAAACCATAACCAATTTGACATTCATAAACAATTATTAATTCATAGACAATATGATAGCCACTGTCATTTAAAAGATACGCAATAGCCCTGCTGGTCCGCTAAATCGAACCTAGAAACCCACGCTCTGTAGACCTCTTGACCATAGACTACATAAGGAATTAAAAAAGCATAACGAAGTTCTAAAAGAAATATACCGTACCTTGTATTTTTATAACCAGTTTTTAAAACAATTAATTAAATAAAAGCGCGAGTACAGCGGAGGGTTCTCTTATTTCTCAGGCAAGCTCATTGTTGAGCAATTTCCGGTGCTCGGCGCTCGTCGCAAAACAACCAACAACCAGTTCTGCTCGGCGCGGGAATGGAACCGGATCCCAAGTGATGAGAACTTAACATCTAAATGATGATGCGTTCACCTTTTTTTTTCATTTTTTCTAGAAGATATTTTTAGTACTTATACAAGTTTAAAAAAAGATTGGTGAAATCAGTCTAAATATTATTGGAGATCTATTTTCCATAGGTGAATAGACTTTTGATAGAGTTGAATTAATAAGAGAGATACATATTATGAAACAAAGTCCTCAGACGCGTCTGACTGTTTGTTCGTTATAAACTCAAAAACCACTGCCCCGATTTTCATGCTGTTTTTACCAATGGATCGAGTGGTTTCGAGGAAGGTTTTAGAATATTATCCACGCGGGTCATCACCTTTGCTAGATGATATCGAAACTAACATTAAAGATTTTGTTTGTTTGTGATATTTTCAGGAAGTTTTCTTTTGTGAAACCTTTCATTTATAGATTATTCCCGTAAGTTCGCCTGCGTGATGTTTTGAAATGGACTACAGGATCGTACATCTGGCATAAAAAGCGCCTAAGGTGTGCTGCTATAGGTACTAGATTAAATTTTATTCTGTGCCAAACTTCATCCAGATTCGTTCAGCCGTTCTGGCGTTTATAAGTAATGAGAAGCTGCTCGAGTAGAGTTCGGTCCTTGTCCAAGGAGATGCAGGAATAAAAAGTATTGTTTATAACATTTATTAACCTGTGTGCCAGGTAGGTTTTACGTGAAAAAGTAACTAAATATCCATTTTTCCTCACACACCTCCTTATGGTAGCAGTAAGTACAAAATACAAATAGTTAATTGTGCCAAATAGGTATTACATTACATGCTAATGTGTTTGGAGCCCCCATTTAGACAAACAATGCCTGTATTAGAAGGCCGCTCTTTCAACTACGAGACAATACTAACTAGAGTAAGTGGTAAGTTATGATTGTAAGTACCTACTTGGAGTTGACCATTTGACAGCCACGCAGAAGAAGCCACGGGCAGAAGATATTAGTATAGAGATATTTAGTATCTGAATAAATCAGAAAGACTTACGCAAACTATGCAACGAGAAGCACGTTCGAAGCCTAAAATGAAATCGAATCTGAATAGCATCGTAAATATGAGCACGTTCACAATTTAGCATGTCACTTTAATGTTAAATATTACAACACATAAAACAAACAAACAGAATACAAATGATACCTATGTTATCAATGTGATAAGTTTTTTAATCGAACTTCAAATAAAAGAATGAGGTTCTATTTTCGACTGAAGTTTTAGTTATGTATGTTTACCGATTTCTCCGTTAATTTTATTATGAACCGACTTCGATGATTATTTTTTATTTCGAATAAGATATTACAACAACAAAAAATGGAAAGAAAAACATAAACTTCTTAGTAAAAAAGTTAAACTTAGCTAAAGTTATTTTATACATTTTTGTGTTTTTGAACCGATTTTATTTTTTTCAAAAAAAATATTTTTTTGTTTTTGTACTAGTGAGTTAGTAGAGATAGATTATATTAATTGGGGCTTGATAGATCAGTGGTAAAGCCTCTTTCTCCAAGATAGAAAGTTAAAAAAGTTTGTACCATTTCGAAAAAGTCAAACCAGTTATTTCAATTTTGCAATTAAAACACACGATACGGATGGCGCAGTGGCAGTGGCTAAGGAAAACAGTTTTGGACGTAAATCTTTACAAGGAAATAGAAATGATTCATGAAGTTCCCACAGCTGGGACACAGACCTTTTTTTTTACATTCTTTTCGTGGGCTTTGACGACGTGGGTCCGTTGTTGATTGGTGGATAGCTGGGTAAATTGCTTTTACTTTCACAAATTAGAATACTTTTGGCCACGCTGGAGTTTGCAGGATGAAGCTCGTCTTTTATAAAAGATGAAAAGAAAAAAATAAGATCCGTAGATCTAATTTTATTATCGATATGATAGCGACTTATGGAAATCTACCCCAACAGAGATGGAAAGACCGGCCAAGTGCATGTCAGACCACGCACAATGTAGCGTTCCGTACAGTCGATATCTATGTTTCAGACCATTTTAGTTGTATTAGATTTTAAATGGGTCCCGACTGGTAAAGTCGATATGATCTGCATTATTAGCTTTTATTTTAAGTTAAATTTTTAAACAGCCTAATTTATTATTGTCATCAAATAATTTGTTTCATTCATGGCTGCTGGTGCTGAAGGTGATCTTCTGAATTTGTTATTTTCGTGCTGTGCTACCAAACCACGTCCCGCGCCATCAAGTAGCGGTCTTCTATGTTTTACAGTTCATTAATTAGTGTCATTAATACTACCGTTAGGTGCTGAGCGGTAAGATGGGAGGTCAACCCTATTGGCATCGATACTGTTTATGTTAAACAGATTGTGTTAAACATTATCATCGTTTATTTTGGATGATTAGTGTCATGTTGCCAAGTAGGCAGGCGTTTGGAACGGTAAAATTCCGAATTTCTGTTCTATGGTGACATTATTTTGACAATGTTGTATGTTGGGTGGAAAGAAGGCATGGAAAATGTTATTAGATACGCCTTTTACTAGTGAATACGTAGAAGAGAACCTACTTACGTGAAACTGGCAAAACTGTGGTCATGTCTAGTCATGTGGTGCCATTACGAGTCTTATAAAGTTTTTTCGTTATAATGTCGGTTTAAAAGATCTTTGCTTTATTTGTCTATGATTAATCACAAAACGTACAAAATGTTAGTTTATTTTTTAAGCTACTTTGCTTATTTATTTAAGTTTTAAGTAAATGTAAAGTACTTAGACGTCAATTGCCAACTAAGCATAAAAACAAATAAGTAGAACATAGATAACGACCCCTATCAACATTACAACTTAACAAGTCAAGCTCGATCGCACGGAATTAATTAACTCACACTGTTCCACCATTTTTGGGTGGTGGAGCGTAGCAACCTATCCACCCATTATTTCCCTTTGGCAACCCTACGAGTATGGCGTCCGGTGAGCCTGCTGGGCTGGTTGCTGGGTCCTTGACCGCTGGCTACCGGCTTGGGTAACACTAGCTAACGCAAGATACTATTGTTTGGAGTAATTTTCCACCGTTTTTGGGTAATTTTAAGGGGTCTGGGAGCTTGTTTTTTATGGATATTAGAGCGTCTTGGTTGGTGTTTTGTCTTGTTTTTATTGCATTGTTCTGCCCTCTGAGTTAAAAAAATGCAGCAGATGTGTCCTCTGCGCTGCTGTTGATGTCGTGGAAGTGCCGCCACTTTTGGGTGAGTCCGTTCTGAGTTGAAAAGAAACACGTATTGTGTGGCTCCAATGATCATTTAATAAGGCAATTTATTAAATATAATTTACTTATTGATAGAATAAGAGACGATAGAGTACCTATTTAATTTGTTAACAGGTGAGTAGGTAAATGACAGTTGTAGATGTCACATACACACAAATGAGGACTTTTTAGAATAATAAGATAACTATGTGTATCTTAGAATTTTCGTAGATTATTTAACCGCGGTTAACTTACCTAGGTACCTAAACCTGAAATAATTATCAATGAGTCCCAGTATTTTCCAAAGTATTAACTAACAATCGTCTCAAACCAATTAAGTCATAAAAATTGTACAATCAGTGTAAATAAAATTATTTGCAGAGCTAATTAAACAGATTAGAATATCATTCCATGGTAATAAACAATACTATAGCTGGCAACACTAGTATGCGCGCGCAGTCTGCCGTGCACCAGGTAAGCGCGCGCTCGTCACGAACGCTTCCAAATTCAAATTCAAAAATTCGAATCGCGAATCCCGCGCACGATAACTTTTACTTTCTTTTTTTAATATTACGTCACAGTCGTGTTACGTTTAGTAATCGCCAGTTGTTCTGACGCAACGTGTGCTTTAGTGCCAGTGAAGTGTTTCCTTTTTAAGTTTTTTTGTGAATTCTAAAATGGGATTGTGATTGGCTGGAGTTTGAGTTTAAAAGAAAATGTAAGTGTAAAGAGCTAATAAAATAGATTTTTTTATTTTATTCACTCTTGATAATAAGATCAATAATTGAGCATGCCGGCCGTTGTGTTTTACCGGCTCCGCTCTACTTCATAAACAGCTGTTTTAACTTGAGTGTAACTTAAAAACACCACGTTTAGTAAACTTGGTTACATCATTGTTATTCAGGCTGTCTTATTTACTTACTTGTCAGGGAAATATTAAGTTACTACTAAGTCAATTAGAATTTGTTAATTTTTAAACCTAGCAAAATGTGTGTGGACAGGTGCACCTCTGCCTAAACCCTTCGAGGATTACAGGAGTAATGTTATACCACTAGTAAGTTAATTAGCTAGCACTTAAAACGAGGTATTCCTCGAAGCGCTCCCGTTTTGAAACGCTCCCATCTAAGCGCTCCCGTTTTATTCCTCCAAGCGCTCCCAAAAGGAGCGCTTTGAGGAACGATTAAAAATATTAAAATTTATTTCCTCGAAGCGCTCCCACGTTTAAAAATAGGAAAAAGCATGAAGTAAACGTAATGAATTATATCGATAATTTTTAAAAACTCATGTGTGCATCATCAACATCGAAGTTGCTTAACCAAATTACGAAATTGAGAGAATAATATCTTTTTGCTTTCGGCACTCTTATGTGTATACAAGGACCAATGTTATTGTGTATTCAAAGAGGATGTTATAAATAAAACGCATAGATATACTTAATATAAAGTATATACGTATAATAATCACATTGCAGTAGGACCTACATAATAATTACAAGAGTACTTTGTGTGTTCCACTGGCGACTAGCTCCACGCCACGGTACCATCTGTGCTAGAGCATAGATTAATGTGACTCTAAAGGGCAAGGCATCAAATAAAATATACATATTTTTATATTAATTACTTACTTGCACATCTGTTAGACATTTCCCAAACAAACGCTTAACTCCAGAACTTTTATTTCTTTTATTATAAAGTCCAGTTTTAATATTTTCAAATTTTGGTATTTGATGTGTCAAATTAATTCCCTGGTCTAATAAACAATTAAGTTTTCTTTTATAAACCTCAGGGAGAGGGTCTAAGGTGGACATGGCTTCTTGGTGAATATCCTCCACTACTTCTCGCACAAATTGTGATGCCTCACTTATTACCTAGTTATTATCGATAATTTCAGTTAGTATAGTCCCATCTCTATCCGAAAGTTAATCATGGGAGCGCTTCGAGGAAATAAATTTTAATATTTTTAATCGTTCCTCGAAACGCTCATTTTGGGAGCGCTTGGAGGAACAAAACGGGAGCGCTTAGATGGGAGCGTTTCAAAACGGGAGCGCTTCGAGGAATACCTCCTTAAAACAACTGTTTTAAAATCAATACCTACCTACCATAAATAAAGTAGTAATTTACTTAGTTGATATTTGCAAATTAAAAACCAGTTAGAGAGCGTTGTCGTTAAATGAATATAATTTGCAAAAGTTGTTTTTATTATGTCATGGACTCATGGCGGTGATTAGATCTAGAGCCAAGGCTTTTCGCTAAACTTAACTAGACTCCTATCATCATTATCTCTTTTCTCAACTTTGTTGGGGTTGTCTTCCAGTCTTACCAGATTTAGCTGTATACTACACTCTATTTCACATAGAGTAACTGCCTATCCTCCACAGTAGGGCATTACAAGAAAAAAATCTAATTAGTCCGTCAGATAGATTTCCAAAAAATATTAGATAGGTTTATTGGTTTTTTTCTTTTTTCACGTAAAAAAAATATGAAGACGATATAGTGCTTCGAAAAGTCGTGTCAAGTCGTGTGACTTCACAAGGCCATTACTTTTTTACCCACAAAGTAACGTCACAAGCCTGCTCATGATCTTTGACACGCTTCATTTCCGTCAATTTTTATTGATTTGATAGAACAAAAAACATGTATCCAATATTTTTCGATAATCAAACATACGATTAGATTTTTTTGGTGAAATACTCTCTCTATTCAGTAAGAAGTTAGTAGGTACTGAGTAAAACAACACCCCTTGCCTGTAACGACTGACAACGATTACAGGCACCTTATCATATATGTATATGCACAGGCTTCACCACAGTCTTGCCTGCGCGATTACACGGTGCACACTGTACATCGCGCGTGTGGTTGGTAATGGTAATACATTTATATCAACCACACGCGCGATGTACTGTGTGCATCTTGTATCGCGCAGGCAAGACTGTGGTAAAGCTTATTCAGTCAATTGACCCGACGGGATCTAGACGAACTATCCAGATAGACTTTTCTTCTTCTGAAAGATTGCTGATTTTTGTTTTGAGGATCCCAATACTGTGCTTATTAATTTAACAGTTTTAATTAAGCTAGAATAATTTTAACCGACTTCCAAAAAGAGGAGGTTCTCTACTCGCGTGTACGTAATTTTTTTTGTTTTTACAAACTGTTCCATTGACGCTATTTAATGTTGTTGGAACCAAATTCCATTCAAATTGAGGTGAAAATGAAAGTAATTGCGATTGTTTTACGAAATACACAATAAGGAGGGTTCTTGTGACATAGTCAGGTGGTCTGGCATAAGTATCTAAAATAAAATGTTCCACGTTGGTCACTACTGCAGCTTCAGCTTATTTCAAAGAAGTTTCGGTAAACCGCATTTCTTATTGAATATTAGGTAGGCATGATGCTTATCCTTCGTCGTTCCCTCACGACTGAGGATCGCCACCACATTTTATGACACGTGTCCAAGACATACGGTCTCCTGCTGAGTAGAGTGTAGAGATCTCGGTACAGGCTGCCTTCAACAGTCATCTTGATCGCGTCTGCCCATCTCGCCGGTATTCTGGATACATAATAGGCACACGTTATCCCCTTATAATGGGGCCACTTCTAAGCAACAGTCGTCTTGCCTATGAGAGCCGAGAGGCAGTAGGCACGGTAATATTATATTATACTGTGCAGAGGTCTGTGGACCTAACGCGGGTAGGTCGATGTCACTTGTATTCGATCTTTCGGTTAATGGATAGGTCATCATCGTCATGAAATGTTCCTGAACCGTTAAGGGAGAGCAGTGGTGATACACTTGCAATCTGCCTTGGTTTGGCCGATTTCACGGAACACCTGCTACTCCTGAGAAGCCATATTAGCCATCAAAAAGGTTAACAATAACATAACCGAAAGTAAAAAAATACAATCGATTTTTATTATCTCCGGGTCACGATTCTTATAAAATCCTTTCACAGTCATTTAGATAATATTCACATTGTTACCTTCACAATCGTGTCGTACGTGGACATCACAACTTGCAATTATTTGCAACCTTCATGTGCCTTTCGAATCGCTGTTCACGTGTCGTCAACACGACCCTTTTGTAACCAATCATTGGCTGATTATAATTACGGCATCTACGTCCTTCATGAAATCATGACATAAGTTTTAACTGGATAGATCATAATATCGTATCGTGAGTTTGAACTTAGAGATCTTAACATTTCATCTACTGTTTTATGAAGAGCTCGACAAGCCGTTGCTTCTGATTGTCATTTGTTAGTCGTTAGAGTAAACAGAATTGAGAATTCTGGAAGTCTAGCAACCCCAATTTTTAGATAATCTTAGCCAGTTATCTAGGAATTGGTTAGTGTGCGTCAGATGGTCTGTGCCTCCATGAAAAACGAAAATTAGTATTCTACTGTATACGACGAGAGGCCAAAATTTTTTACTTAAATGTTTGTCTCCCTCAAAATCTTTATCAAATATAATTTAATTGGCATTATAATTAAACGTATATTTGTATGCTTTTTACTCTTATTGTTCAGATCATGACTAATTTCTGCAGCTATTCGCTCAAAAGCGCCTGGCACGACTCTATTCAAAACGTGATTTCTAAAATAAAATAAACTGTAGTCATCTACGATTAAATTATTCACCGTTACAGTAGGTAATTATAATATAAACTGTGTAAAGTCACGTTGCATAACATTGCAACAATACCATTTTGTTTAACAGTTTCAACTCTGGCAATTTTGTTGCGAGAACACGGAATGTATCAGCTGCAGTTTCACAAGGCTTCTATCTTGGTTGTAGGTCATCTATGCAATAACATCAGGTTCATCGTAACGGGATATTTCTTTTCTCAACGCTTCTTAGTATTCGTTTAACTGGTATGACATTATTTATATTTTCTCGGCGCTTATTTGAATAATATCACAAAAAAAACATTGTTACATGGATTAGAATTTGCATTTGGTTTGTGGTCTTATTTATGAAGCACCTTTAAGAAAGTACTTTTAATCAGTAAATGTCAGTTTCTCAAAGATATATTTAAAATAGATGCAGCAGAAAGCAGAAGTTATAAATTCCTTTCATTTAAATAACATCGGAAACTACGTTAGTTGCACTTTCATTCAAAACAGTATCTAAAACTTTTCTAAAGCATAATTTGTATGACAGTTGAGCACAACTTTAATGAACTTCGTGCACAGAGTAACAAATACATAGAGAAAACAGAAAGTAGAAGTTTTAAGTAAAAGTAAATAGTTTCCCACCAAAAACAAAACTTGTAAAAAAAGCCAAGCCGCGCAACTCACTTTTACCGTAAAAACTAGTGCGATCCATGTAATACCAAGCCAGTTAATATATTGAATCCCTACTTAAACACCTTTGATGTTTTAAATAAAAGATTGACTTGGCCATCGCATCGCATTCGCCAATGTTAAACAGGCTATTGTAATAGCTAATCGCCATCGCATTGGCCAATGTGATGCAGTGGCCAAGTCAATCTTTTACTTGTTGAACTTTGATTAGTTATAATTTTTAAACTACAGGTTCAAATTGAAAGAAATTTTAAATATACCGTGTTTATACAATGCCTAATTGGTTACAAAATTCAAGATTCTAGTTTTATCCACAACGAAGTTATAGGAGGTCGAAAATGGCCTGAACTGGTTCGAGAAAAGGATGGTACGGCCGTGTCGCTATATTGCTCGACTTGGCGGGGGCACTGCCGTGCCCCCAGATTAAATATTCTGTGTCAGTTATAGATACATAACAACACGCCTGTAATCCCCGGAGGGTTAGACAGAGGTGTCTCTAGTAAACCTACATTTCGCCAAATATGTTTAGTCTCACGTTATGTGGGGTGAGCTTATTGCTATTAATTGGGCGCAAATCCCGACTCTGTAGGTGAATTTTTTTTTGATGAATAGACTCAACTAGCTGTTGCTAGCGGCTTCACCCGCTACAACTCGAAAATTGTCCCACGGGAAGATAAAATCGGAATAAAACATATCCTATGTGTTAATCCAGCTTCTAAACTATCTGTGTACTAAATTTTATCCAAATCCGTTCGTTGTTTTTACGTGAAGAAGTAACAAACATACACACTTACAAACTTTCGCCTTTATAATATTAGTGTGACAGTGTGATAACACTTTGCTTTAACCAGGAGTCGAACATGAGGTCCTGCACACCTGCCTCATGACTGTCGCGACTCAATCACGGTGGCAGTCTGTTAGATAAATGTTATAAAAACTCTCACGTGCGTTCTTAGATCTTAGAGACGTGTGTTGCTCCGTGACCCGCTAACCACGTGGCCACGAACTACACGTTGTGACTGACAGCGATTTCCATGACACTCGTCAACGAGAATTGATTTCCGAAGCGACATTAATCAAATAATCACACAAAATAAACAAGTGCTACACGTGCTTGACGGTGCGCCGGTAGTGGCACTACAAATAGCGTTACAAGTCGCATTACAAGTAGTGTCTGTTGAGGTCGTGTACCGCAACTCCACGTCAAAGCGCGTATTTTACGTACGAAAGATGGGGATATGTATACAGGGTGTAAATCAACCCTTCACACATACGTCAACCAAGCATTCTGTAAATCTAACTAAGTACCCCAACACATTTTTTTTTGCAGAAGAACGACTTTCTTTTTTGGGGTCAAATTTCAGATTTTACTGTAAAACTCAATGTAGCACTGTTTTATAATATTGTGCTAGTGGATGCTTTGAATAATAAACGGGTCATGGAGGTAATTTAAGTAAAGTTATAAACTGAAAAACTAGTATTTACAAAAACAGGTTTGCAAAATTTGGAACTTAGACCCCCAATATCTCCGTATGTAGGGAGTTCCTAGGTGTCGTCTAGAACAAAAAAAATATCGCAGTGGTGGGGAGAACCAGTGCGTTAAGGGTACTTTTACACCCTTTATGTTTACGATGAGACAAACAAGTGTCAATAGCCTAGTTTTATCCAGCAACAAAGTGGATAGGTTACCATTCATCCCAGCACAGTGGCACCTTCTTTTACTAATACTATTGGATGTCATAACAATCATAATTATAATAATTGCATAGACAAAGCATTCTGTTATCAGTAGGTAAACGTGCCGTCTACACAAACAATAGTCTGACGTTTGATAACGTTTTATTAATTTGCTGTTTATGCAGGTTCCGACGTTGCATTTTAAACAATTGGAAATGGGCACGAGTCCAAGTAGTGGCAAGGTGGAATTAATTGGTCATTGACTTTTAAACTTCGTTGGTAAAGACCCTTCAACTTGATTGTGTAACGCACGCCTAATCTTTCACTTTCGTTTTGACAACTACATAATAATATGTAAAAATATTCATTGACTAACTGAATCCCGCCGCTGCGCCCGCGTGGATGTTGTTAATCCCGACCAAAACTAATATTTTTATCTCCCCTTTCAAACCCCCTTTTTTTTTGGGGTTGACTAATCATCAAATAACCCCTCCCGCTCTTGGGCAGAGCGAATGGGAGAGTCAGACTTCTACTGACTAAAACCGCCCATGTTCCTTCTTAGCCCTTTGTGTCGAGGCCGCGGTATCTCTTTCGAACACTCCGCACACCTCTACACACACACCTCTGGTCTTCATATCCTCTTAAGCCTTTGGTGATTGCAGGCATGCTGTTATGTTATGGATTTAACTGTTAATCAAGAGTAGTTCCATTTCACACAATTAAAGATAAAAATAATTGCGTGTGGGATTCCCAAGGTAAATATTATAAATACGGCTTTTCCCACGAACTTCAATAATTTTAACTCATAAAACGATTATTCTTGATGAGTTCTTTGGCTTCTATTATCACTTAACAGCCCAATAAAACTGGGAGACATAAAACACAAGTCGTTAAAGATATAATCTGAGTACAATTAATTTAAATAAGCATTTTTGCTAAGGTATACTTGTCTATAAATCTTATTCCGTTACACTTACAATAGCGATTGCATCGTTATCGGACTTTGTCCGCACCGTTAAGTGAAAAACATACACAATTAAATACTATGTGTCTCCACATAAATAAAAAAACAAATAACCCTTCCCACTCTGGGAGCGGAAGGGAGTGTCAGACTTCTACTGACCAAAAACTACCAGATTGGGTCGTTGGTCCCGATTGTCATCAGTGTAGATCTACACAAATAAATAAAGTCTCGCAACCAGTCTTACCAAAAGGTATCGTATTACCTACCCTGTGCCTATTCATTGGGTTGTGGAGGTCAGATAGGCAGTCGCTTCCAGTAAAATACTGGTATTCAGCTGCATGTGGTTAGACTGGAAGCCGACCACGACATGGTAAAACAAAGGCTAGACAGATGATGATTGAAGCCAGTGTCTGTGAACGTAGTTATTCAGTGGTTTTGTAACCTCGCTTTGGTTTTTCCTACTCCTCCGCTATTCTTTTCTGATTAATTTCGTTGCGGGATCCAAGACAGCAAATCATTTCTCTGGGACTTCGTCGAGCTTCATTGTCTCGGCGCTTTTCTTGTGGTCGCCACTGTGATTCTGGCTTACAGAAGTTTCAGTGGTTTGGGAATAGTGAGGCGAGCTTGTCCCATTATAAAAACCTCGCTTTGGATCCAGCACTTAGAAGGCTCTGCCCAGTGACACAGTACACTTATTATTCAACTAACCCAACCAAATACTGTGTTTTGAACTAAGCATCTTATCTTTAATGTTTGCATAACTTAATGGCGAAATGTATGACACATTTCGCCAATATGCAATATAATGTTTGCATGCCAACTTAATAGTTGGCATGCAAACATTATATTGCACTACATAATTATTATTTTACCATCTTCTGTACCACATTTGTTGCAAATAAATAATTTTGACTTTGACTTTGACAAAACAGGTTGTTCGGCACTAAAATTACTTTCATCGTCTCGATTAACGCAACCCAAGTAGCAACACGTACTTAATGAGATTTCTCTGTACCAAAGCCTTTTCACGTCACAAAACCGGCCAAGTGCAAGTAGGACTCGAGCAATTAGGGTTGCGTGTATGTAAAGCTAAGTCTGATGGGCCTCATAAAAACTCTGATACCAGATTAGACAGGAAAAAGAAGATCGAGATTGGAGATATAGGAAACCCGTTGATACCTAACACTTGTCACTCTCTATCTCTCTCCGTGCGGTACACTGCTCCCATGCAAATGAAGAAAGTAACCTAATCATCATCAAATAACTTAACATCACGCATGTAATACCCAAATAGTTAGTAAGAGGTGTACCTACACCCAGATTTCGCCAGTTAAGTTTGATATTTAAGTACTTACCATGTAAAAGGAGGGGAGCCTATTGCTATCTAGTCGGGGCTGTGCGTTGTTCGAAAGAGATACCGCGGCCTCGGTTCAAGGGCTAAGAAACAACATGAGTGGTTTTTAGTCAGTAGAAGTCTGGTTTTTGCTTCCGCTCTGCCCAAGAGCGGGAGAGCTTATTTCATGATTTACCACCACCCAAAAAAAGCCTATTGCCATCAACTGCGAGGCTTCTACTGAGAAATTCCTGAAAAAAAACCCATTTTGCCCGACCCGGGAATTGAACTCAAGACATTTGACCAAAGAGCCCGTACACCAAGCACCTAAAATAAAAACATCATAATTATTACAAAGTTATTTTTTTCCCGACTTGAGAGACTATGAATATGCATGGGGTACACAGAGGCATGTATAACATGATCTTGTGCACCTGCGTTACCGACGTAGTGAGCAATGTATGTTATTATGTTGCTAATGTATGTGGAAATGTGGGCTTCTATGAATATTTTTGTGTTTTACATACTTTAAAAATGTTGATAGTGTTTTTTGGAGAATCTGTGTCATCTTGGTTCAGTGCGCTTGCGTTAAATAATGGAGTTCAATTTTCATTAATACGAGCTGTCTGTTATTAAACTTTTATTAACAACTTGTTTATTTTTTCCATTTGTCCCGTCGACCTTGAAGTTAAGCGGTGCTAATTTTAGAATTATTTGACACTAGCTTTTGCCCCTAAGCCACGCCGCGCCGCGCGCCGTAAGTTCGCTGGCGTTAATTTAGAAACTGACAATCAATTCGGTCAGTACTCGACTTGTAATAATATAATTCAATCATGATTCGAAAGTCACGTGTCGCCATCTTTAAAGATATTTTTTTTTCTTTCGGAGAACTTAAGAACGTTAATATTGTTTTCCTCAGAAGCAGTACTTTTTTCGGGATTAAAGGTACCCTATGTACGATTCTGACGTCTGTACATCTGACAACGTATATTAGGTACCTATAAACTTTTTCAAAATTTCAACAAACTTTCCAAATATATAAACGTTCATAATGGCGTGAACTGTTGTAGTTTGCTGTTTTAAACGAGAACAGCATTTATTAACACTTTACGGGACAGACGGGTTTGCTAGTGGTTATGATTCCACGGTACACCCATATTTCATGTAATAGGGAGTGAGTCTTCGGGCTTTCGGAGTTTCCCCTTTATTTTTTCTTATTTACCTACTTGTTCACGTAAATCGATATGCGCCTTAGTCCCACATCGAGAAAGCGTGAATAACCGACAATAATTGTACAACAATGTTTAGCTGAGTGGCCTGAGCGTTGAGAATCGATGCCACGCATCACTTCAGGTCAAGCCTGCGTGCTGCGACTGCGGAAAACGATAGCAAATCGTTGATACAGTCCCTTGGCAATCATTGCACCTCTGACAACCAAAAAGCAACCTTTTTTACTGCGTCTAAGATATTTAATTTTTATAATTTTGATTTAGCCTGACTTGTCAGTGTTAGAAACCCAAAAGCAACCTTATGGTAATGAGTGGAAAGATATTTGTGAGTTTGACAGTCTTGCAAAATCAGAGGTACCAGTAGTCAGAGCAGGTCTTTATAACAGGTATAATATGGTTTCTATTCGGTTGTTACTGTCGGAGGTAAAATAAGTGTGGAATGACTGCAATGTAGTCGGCTTTGTGTACTGACACCGATCTGGTTGACAGCGTGCGAGTTGGAGATCATTCTGGTCTTTTATCTGGATGAGGATCGGCTTCCGGTTGTGAGTAGCTAGTGAATATTATATATACCACGGTAGGAGTTAGTAGTTTCTGCTAATAAAAAAGGAAAATAAAAAAAGAAACGAGCAAACAAGTGGGTACCAAAAATATCAGTCAGTATTTTGGCCTTTTTTTTGGGGAGAGGGGGTGGACATCATCAAATAACCACTCCCGCATTGGGCAGAGCGTGAGGGAGTATCAGAATTCTACTGACTAAAAACCAACCATGTTCCTTCTTAGCCCTTTGTGTCGAGGTCGCGGTATCTCTTTCGAACAACCCACAGCCAGTATTTTGGCCTTGTGTTCAGAAACTGTAACCGGCGTTAGCAAAGGAATACAAAATTATGTTGATAATGATTGGTTCAAAAATAACCACGAAAGCGTATCAACAGATTCTCGCCCTACCCGTTCCGTTACCCATTATAGGACAACAATGAAACCAAAACCGTAGGGAGTAACAGTTTACTCCTACGGTTTTGGTTTTACGGTTACGTACGGTTTGGAGTTTACTACCTGACAACAATGCGTCACAATTCCAAAAAAAACAACAGAAATTTATCCGCTAACTAAAATGCATTTTTCAGCATATTGTTATCCATCATGAATACTCTGCGTTATTTATAATCTGCTCAAATTATAAACAACTGGGTTCAAAATTGAACCGCTAACTAAAACGCCTCTCTTTTGACCCTAAAGTGAGCCATCACTGCCCCACCTTACATAACACAGGTAACAGACACTAAACAACAGTGTAACAGGTGTGTTGAGCCGGCGCAGTGACACAGAACCGGATCGATGTGACGTCACGCGTAGAAAGGTGTGCGCTCGGCGCGTGCGCACCCACTCGGATGTGGTTGCAGGGTTGGCTACACGTTGATGTGGTTAATAGCTTTTTTTATTGGGAGTTAGTGTTTTACTAGATGTAAGGCGGCGAAATGGGCAGACGACATATTATACAGGGTGTAAATTAACCCTTCACACATACACGTCAACCAAGCATTCTGTACATCAAACTAAGTACCCCTACGCAAAAATTTTTGCTGGGATACGACTTTTTTCAGATGTTTAGTGAGCAATATGTATGGCTCCTAAAGAGTAGGCAATACTTATAAATGCCAGTCATTAGTATTAAGAGTAATTCTGTTCCGCGGATAGAAAGTGTGCCGCGGTTATTATCACAGAAAATATCTCATCATCAATGAGGAACCGATCTCATTACTTAGTTTTTATTTTTTAGAGAGATTTCACTTTCTTCGATTTGCTTGTTAATTCCGCTCTGTATAATATTACCGTGACTCTGGCTAAAAATAGATAATTATGATATGTGTGAATTGCAATGAATAGCTGTTTTATTTATTTTAAGTTAAGGTTTTCTTTACTTACTTGACATGATTTTGCAGACACAAAATTAGTACCCACTAGTACTAATGATGTACTAAAAAATAAATAAAAGTTGCCTACTACTTGTCCTAGTTGTAGTTGTAGTTGTTACCTAATCTTCACACAATAAACCGGCAATCGATTTTTGTATTTATTAATCGTGTTATTTTTAAAATATTGTCTGAAAAAATCATTGCATTGCTATGCTACCTATGTTTTTTTTATGTTAGGTACATAAAAAACGGGAAAGGCAACTATAGGTGTACGTCACGCCTGTGTCCGCAAACCCAGGACCTTAAACTGACCAGTCGGGGCTGCTGGATGTTCGAAAGAGATACTGCGGCCTCGGTACGAAGGGCTAAGAAGGAATATGGATGGTTTTTAGTCAGTAGAAGTCTGACACTGCGGGAGGTCTCGTTTGATGATTTCTAGATCAGAGAGGCTTATAATTTGTTAAAATTAGGGAGCTTTATAATTAGGATACGAATATAATGATTGAGTTCATTCACATGAACAGCCCTGATCGTGTGACATCGCTCTCATAGACGGTCAACTCCCATGACGCGTCTATTGTTGCATTGTGTCCCGTGGACATAGTTTCCAAACGACACTTTTATGGAGCCCTTGGTTCTAAGTCCTTGTATTCTTGATGTTCGGACGTATGACGTGGTCATTATAAATTATGTTTTAATATTTGGGTCATGATTATTTTGAGAACTTTGATTCAAAAGCAGATGGGAATATGTGTGGATATCTAACCGCCTTTGTTAGCAAGTCAACAGACCGCGTGGAGTTTTCCTGACACCAATAGGGCCTAGAAAAGATCAACTTTGTGGCGCTTTTCTTTGCATTGAGCTCAAACTTAATGAGAATCGTACCCGACTCATGGTTTTTTTTACAAAATTTTGCCAATCAGCAACGTTGTAACAAGACTGACTACAGAACCAAGATTTACATGCATTTTAGTATTATCAGATGGAGAAGCGTAGCTAAGAACCGTTGAGAATCATCATAATACCTAGTACAACGAAACTACAATACAACAAGCGATATTTTATTCAAACACACACTAAAAACATCGATTAATCATACAAAAACCTATAATGGGCAATAATCACGCACCATTAAACATAAATGTCACTGTGTCAAGTGATAAACCGATTTCTTCAATATCTATTTCCATCATTACTATCGATTTACTATAATGAACAGTGCCAGCACACTAAGTTACCCGATTGACCAATTCTCCCAATCAACTTTGAACCTAATGCTTCAGCGATCAAGTTGAAAAATTGTAGAAATTTGACAGACTGTAGTACCTAGTTTCATGTACTGTACCTACGGACATTAATGTCATGGTGTGTCGTTGTTCCAGAAAACGATGTCGACAAACACAAACGGTGGGTGTGTGAACAAGGCGTTCGAGGGCGCTGAGGATGGCTTCCATACCATAGACCTGCGGACTGGCAGGAAGGAAGACGACAATCAGACTAGACCTCGGGTAAGATTGCCATTATTTACGTAAATGCATGAATTAGATTTTAGTTTTCCTATGAATATAATTATCTAGGTTTGTAATTGTGTTATTAATTAAACTTTATTACAGTCACTTGCTTTCACCTAGTAACCAATAGTGGTCTAGCAATAGTCAGCTATCATGACGATTTTGATTTTGCATGCTTTTCGTCTTATCTCGTCCCTCGTTAATTTATCACTGTTGCAAACAGTTTCTAAGTAAGAAGGACTTCTTCATTTCTTTCTCCATAAAATAATAATAAACAATTCTCTTAGAAAATTAAAATTCTTAAAGTACTTGAAAGAAGACGTGTAGAAAAGTAAGTAGGTACCTCTCTTCCATTCTCGATTTCCCTCCTAAAGCCATAAATATGGCGCGAATTTCATTATGTTCCAAATTCAAATTAAAGTCACGTCAAGTTCGCACGTGCGCAGTATTACGGCAGAGTACAGATTAAAAACTAGAGTGCTCTCCAAACTGATGTAAGGTTATATTAATTCGTTAGTATATGACTTCCGTTCGGTAATAAAGGAAATAGCTTTAGCTGTAATGTTAGACATGGTAGATCATCAGTAATGAAATTCAATCCTGAAAGATGCTTGATCTTTCAGGATTAAATTTCATTTGTATTTAGCTAAGCTAAGGCGTAATATAGGTACTACTAACTATAGCAATGACACTTAAATTAAACTACGATGACCCGTTTAAAAAAAAAAGCATCCACTAGAGAGTGCTACATTGAGTTTCACCGTAAAATGTGATTTTTCACCCCAAAACAAAAGTCGTTTTCCAGCAATATTTTGTTGTGGTACATTTTGCAAACAACGATATTTCTTCCCATAGCCTCTATCGTATAGATCTCAGAACTCTTTCAAGCAAAATTATGAAGTTGGGTTCAGAGAAGTTACTACTTATTTTGTTACTTCTGATTTTTTATTTTTTTTTTTTTATTTTTATCTTTTGCAAAAAAAAATTTAGAATTTTAGAATTTTATGTGTTTATATTTTCGAGCGTATGCACTCGTGGGCAGCAGCTGAAAATCAGCGTCAGGTGGTGCACTTTGTGTTGCCATCTGGCATTATGCTGAGCTGAGGCCCTTTTGGCAGTCTCAATCATTTTGAATTTGGTTCTGTTTATTTTTTAAGTTTTTATTGCCAAATAAACACAATTTTCTTTCTTTTCTTTCTTTCTTTCTTACTAGTACTAGGAGTCCTGTTTTGATCTATGAAGGTATGAAAACAACCTAGTTAATTTGATGATAATGAACTGTACACAACACTGGACATTAAGTTCATGCTTCACTCGTGGAATATTCAAGGAGAGATGTTTCCGGACAAAAAAAAAATATAATTCTGTAAAGACCGTCAGTTACATTATCGAAAAATATTGGTAAGATAAAATGCGTAAAAGATCATAAATGGAGGCTTGTGACGTCACTACATAGTAAAAAATGTACTGCGTCACATGAGTTTTCAAAGCACTGTATTCTGTCTTCATTTTTTGTTTACGTAAAAAAGAAAAATATGTGTCCAATATTTTTTGCAAAATTGATCTGACTACCCTATTCAAGCAAATATTTTCACAAAACTGGACCATTATAATCACTTGCTTCTAACTTAAGACAGCAGATCGTTCTATTTTTCCCATATCACCTCAAAAAAACTACCACCCTTCCACCTTCTACACAATATTCTTGTATCGCCGAACCGAGCATATACTGCATTCCCTGTTTATAACCGGTGGTGTGCCGGTGTAGCCCTCAGTCGCCCTCGAGGGTCCGTCCCGCCCGCCCATCGCGATCGCGCGTCGCTCCGACACACGAAACTTTTACGACGAAAACGTACGAGGTTTCAGTTTGAACACGGAATGGTTTGAAAGTCAGAGTGAAGGTGGAATACGGTTGTTGTTCCAACAATGGTAATTTGTTGTGTTTTTTTATTTACTTTTTAAGGCTTTCGGTAGGTAAGTAAAGTAAATAAACGAAAAGTAGGAAAATTCAAAAAGTAATCTGACAACGACTTTAGTAGTAAATCATTTAAGTATTTTACAAATACTTTTTGAATTAATCAGAAAAGAATAGCGGAGGAGTAGGAAAAAACAGAAATTTCCACTTCTACGCTATTCTTTTCTGATTAATTTCGTTGCGGGATCCAAGACAGTCAAATCATTTCTCTGGGACTTCGTCGAGCTTCATTGTCTCGGCGCTTTTCTTGTGGTCGCCACTGTTGATTCTGGCTTACAGAAGTTACAGTGGTTTTGGAATAGTGAGGCGGGCTTGTCCCAATAAAAAAAAAAAAAAAAACTTTTTGAAAATGATGTTCACGAAGCTTACTAAAGAAAACTTAGTTCAAGCATTTAAATACAAAAGTTTAAAAAACAAAATACTTACATTCTGTTCTAGAATGTGAAATCCTCATAAAATACGGATAACTGTTACCATATTTTCAGTTGCGTGCTGCCTTTGCCCTTAACCTTGACAAAACTTACTCATACATATAAACAACATGCCATTTCCTATTTACATATAACATTTACGATTCTATGCTCGGGATTTTTATTCTATTTGTATTTCCTTACTGCACACCTGATTATAAACTAAGTCGAAAAATCCCAATAATCTCATTTAAATCTTTGGTGTACTGTTGTTGGGTGACTTATCATTTTATATCTACTTACTTATTAGGTACCCATAGTATTTAAAAATAATAATCTCCTACGTGATCTTTTAATATGCCTTCCTACACTTTTCTTTTATTAAACTTTATATTCATAGCGTTCATAAGGATTACTTACCACCTACACACTCTTTTTAGGCTAAAAAAAAGCACAAAATCTTATCTGCCCACAATGCTCGTAACTTCCTAATGATGTTCATTACTCCTAGAAATGAATTCGACCTAGATGAACACATATTTCGAAATTAGACCGATGGCGATTTTTCTTTGGCCTTAATAATAAAGAATTTCGGCTTTGATAATTCACAAAACAATCATCATCCCTAGCCTATTTTTTTGGTGTCAGTACCTACAAAATGTCTTCTTACATCATAATAGGGTTCAAGCAAGCACCTACCTTTTTTTTTGGCGGGTGGAAAATCATCAAATAACCCCTCCCGCTCTTGGGCAGAGCGAAAGGGAGTGTCAGACTTCTACTGACTAAAAACCACCCATGTTCCTCCTTAGCCCTATATGTCGAGGCCGCGGTAACTTGTGAACCCGCAGCCAGCAAGCACCTACCTACCTTATCTTTCAATAATTTTGTATAGTCTAGTAATGGAGTTGAAGCTACATAAGTACATAACGTAAGCTTATTCAAATTACAAAGCGTTCCCTTCCATTTAATGCATTTAAAGCCAAAGTAAAATCTAATCTTTGCTTAAAAGCTTACTATTCCATCACGGATACTTAAATGATAAGAATAGTTGGTCGCTGAGTTGAACACAAGACAATGTTTGTTATATATGATCTTTCTCCAGGATTAGTTTACTGTTATGTAATGTCTTTTCTTTTTTTATTAATATATACTTTTGAATTATTGCTTAAAATTTGTGTCTGTAGTTATTAACTTGCCTTACCATTGTATCGAGTCTGGTTCTTCTAACCAACCTAACAGACAGATGTGTTGCTGGGGAGTTTGTTCCGCCACTTCTTTTTTCCAGCTAAAACACTAGGAAGTGTCGAAGGGGGGGCGTTTTGGGGGACTGTCTCTTGTAAATAAGTAAAGTAAAGTAAATTTTGACGTTTGAGAAGTGCTGATTATCAGCCTAGTTTAAATAAATGGGTTTAAAGAAGGTTTTTATGAAACATCTTGTTTTGCTAAGTTGCATGCAGTATTCTAGAAACATTGACCTTTCTTGCATAAATATGTCAATAACCAGTCATCTAGTACTGTGCGACTACTGTGTTAATAATTTCAAAATAGCAATATTGTCGTCATCGTATGTACTGTGAAACTCTGATTATAAATCTTAATACAGCTTTTCGCCAAGTTCAATTTAAACTACCTCAACGTATTCCCAGGATTCACTGCTTCTAACAAGAAGCTGGGAATCCTGTAGATTCAGCTTAGTGTACGCTTATCTTAGTTAGATTGATACTAATTGTTTAACTCTTTAGCCCAAAATCTTCACAAATTTGTTCTACAATATTGAAGTTACCAAGATAACCCCAATTCTTTATTCACACTAGAACTGAGCATAAATTCCTTTGTTTGCATCATGTGAGTAACCGCTGTTAGGTGAACCGCTGCCTGTCGCTTCTTGGATTACATGCTTAATATTTTATCATAGCTCCCAAAGTTACTTGCCAAAAGAAGGCACATAGGTAGCCCTCCTAGCATAGTTAATATTCAACCAAAAAGTTTGAATATCTTTCGCCAGCCTGAAAAAAATACAGCAATTAATACGTACGTGAAAAACAAATGATTTGGGTTATCTCCCGTATCTTAAACGCTGTAATTAAAGGGATTATTGTGGTGCTCTTCTCCGTGTGTAAATGAAGATTTTAATCATATTTTGCAGGCTTGGATACTTTAGTGTTGGATGTCATGTTTTGCTATGTAATTTTACTACTATGAACGCACAAAATTAAATGGCGGTGTTCGGTTGCTAGTAAAAGTATTAAATCAAAATGTTTCATGCTCAATTTTAAGAGCATAAAACGTCTTGAACTCATGGGTGTCTTAAAAACAGCAGGGTATCATCGCTAGTGGCCATCATTTTAGTACATGTGTCCCATCATAATTACCATTCGTCGTCGGTTATTAAAAATAATGCATATTTACATTTTAACATTGTTGGACCAAAGTGCACTTTTGTAAGAAACCGCCGTGTTTTTCGGAACTCTCTAAGCAGGTACTGAATTCATGGTAATAGTTTTGCAAGCAATAGGGGATCAGACAAAAAAATAATAATTAGTCCGTCAGATAGATTTTCAAAAAAAAAATGGGACACGTGTTTTTTTTTCACATAAACAAAAAATGAAGACGATACAATGCTTCGAAAACTCGCGAATTCCTCGAAAACGTCACATGGTAGTACATTTTTCACCAACAAATGACGTCAGAACGACTCATGATCTTTGACGCTTATTATTATTATACTTATTCTTTATCTATCTTTATTAATTTGATAAATCAAAAAACACGTTTCCAATATTTTTCGATAATCTAACTGACGGACTAATTAGAATCATATTTTTTTGACCCAGTCCGATCCCCTATTATAGATGTTAAGCAGCCCTATACCTACTTTAACTAACAAATTGATTGCGTGTAGACAACACGCACTTCATTTTTTTCTAAGCTAATTAGGTCCTATCAGAACCATTGAACTCTACAACGATTATTTTATAAAATTAAAAAGGTAGTCTACCGACGACGTAGCCTACCCAGGGTGTTTCGAACTTAGACCGAAGACCTTGAAGCCTGAAGGCAACGACCTAGGCTTAAAAATATATGGTGTAATCTAGCTGTCAACTTGACATGTGATTAGGTTATTTTTAGGGCTTATTTATTAGGGTTTGGAAGAACTTTGATTTATTACGACAGTAGTTAGATTTGTTACAATAATAACTGTTGTCGACTTTCTTGCCACGTTATGTGCTGATAAATTGCTACGTTATATAGGACTTTGCACCTAGAGTATACAGGGTGTAAATCAACCCTTCACACATACGTCAACCAAGCTATCTGTACATCAAACTTACTTAGTTTACCCCCTACGCAAAAATGTTTGCTGGGAAACTACTTTTATTTTTGGGGTAAAAAAACTCATTTTACGGTAAAACTCAATGTAGCACTCTTAAAACATTGTGCTAGTGGATGCTTTGAATAGTAAAAGGGTCATGGAGGTAATTTATGTAAAGTTATAACCTGAAAAACTAGTATAATTTACAAAAGCAGCTGTGCAAAATTTGGTACTTTGGCCCCCAATATCTCCGTAACTAGGGGGTTCCCAGATATGGTCTAGAACCAAATAATGATCGCAGCGGTGGGGAGAACAAGTGCCCTTCGTTTGCGTTAAGGGTACTTTTACACACTTTATACAGGTAGCAATTAAGTTACCTGTATTCTTCAAGGAGGTTAGTCTAGCCGTCATATGAAAATTTTCTTTCACGACAATAAGTAGCTTTTCATCAAATGTTACGCGGGAACATCGGCGCACAAACGGTTACCATTGATACATATTTTTCATACTATATAATTAGACAGCTTTCCTAAATCTTAAGGACAGTGACATTGTACTAGCGCTAAAGACGATGATCGATGATGAACGTAGCATAAGTCAATCTTAGAGAAATGCGCCGTAGTAATATTAAAAGCTCTGGTTTTCATGGTCCCTAGAACTGGTCTTAAAAAATCTTGACGCGTCTTGCATTATAGCCATTAGACCAAGTCACAGACTATACTACTTCCTCCAGACCGAGTAGGAAACGAACGCAAACCTTTTGGTTAGCAACTCTTCCATAGCAACTCCTTGTCTTATCACCAAGTCAACCTACCAACAGTACTCATAATACTTCCTTATTAAAAGCAACGAGCTCATTCAGGTCCATTCTCCAGCCATTAATACCCGCAACCCTGACAGCAGTGGTGGCGAAGTATGAAGCACTCGAGCACAAAACACAGGATACAAGCTGTTATGACATATTGTTGGTCTACGAACCCATTGTGTGGCCTGTATGGCCCATTTGCAGCCATTCATGACACGCACGTGACGGCCTAATAGGGAGAAGAGATTTGGCTCTGTGTTAGATTCGACTTTTGACTTGAGTTAAAATGATATTGCATGTATTCTGAGAAGAATGGCGGCATTGTCACATTGTATGGCACTGTTTAACCTCTGGCCAGCACTTGGATCACGGCAAGTGTTAAATAAATTATTTGATAAACAGTAAACCATAATATAAAAAAATACATACACATGGCTTCTGGGGCAAAATTTACAATACAATTAAAAAAAAAATGAATGATTTTTATTGAATGCATTTGAAAGTACATACTGCCTGTCTGTTTGTTCCGGCTTATCTCCGAAACAGCTGGACCGATTTTACCAAAACTTTTACGGGCAGATTGCTGATTTTATGAGGAGTAACTAAGGGGATTTAGAAAAAGTATTATGATTCAGTGCCAAACATACAAAAATAGAGTCACATTTTAATTTTATTAGGTCGCGAGCAAAGGCTAGTCTGTTATTTATATAAAGATGATATAAAAATGTTGTGAGAGCACTTTTAAAAATTTAAAATTATATAGACATAAAGTCCATTTTAAGAATTTTAAATTTTTAACGTGATTCGTACTAAGATTCTGCGTGGATTCTGATAAAGCGGCCATTTTGGACCCGCTGAGCTTATTGATATTGGTGAATTGTTGTGATGAGAGACGTTACGTGGGTTATATGCACACATTATGGGCCATTGATAATTTACTGAACATTGTAATGATTGTGATCCAGACTGACACATTGGTCTAGTGGCCGTAAGCGCGACAACTGTGCATGAGCTCCAGGATTCGATTCTGAGGACTGGCAAAGTGTTATTGGGATTTTCCATCTGGAATAGGGTAGTTAACAAATTAAATCGAATTAGTCCGTCATATAGATTACCAAAAAATATTCTACACGTATTTTTTCTTATTTCACGTAAACAAACAATGAAGACGATACTTATGTCATTTTTTATTGATTTGATAAAACAAAAAATACGTATCCAATATTTTTCGATAATCTAACAGACGGAATAATTAGAATCACATTTATTTAAGTCAGTAAACATCCCTATTTCGGCAACTACAGAGTCTGAATTAGTGCTCGATTGATGGCAATAGGATCACCCTCTTTTACATGGAACTTAAACATAACTGGCACAGTGTGGGTTTACTAGTTTACTATTAGATACACCTCTGCCAACCCTTTGGGGATTACAGGCGTGATGTTAGGTTATGTGATCTAGATCAACAGCAGAGTATCTCCTTCAGAATTTTCGTTATTGTTGAATCCCGACTATCCGAACCTCGATTATACGGATATCCGATTATCCGGACTCATTGTTAACGGCTCTAATTACTGTATTTTTATATCCTACTGTTTAAGTGACGTATACGAAACACTATCTATAAAAAAAGTTATATGTTCGATTTTTTTTACTTATATATTATAAAAATTGATAGTCCGAAATACTCCGGTTTTAATTTATCCGGATAGTTGGGATTCTAATGTATTTTAAAAAGCCGAAGTAAGAGTCCACACTCTACGGATAAGTTAAACTGAATGGCAATCGGGCCTGATGAATTAAACGATAATCAATTCGTTTGATCTGCTAATTCGTCGGCATCCAAGACTTCAGGAGTCATCGCCTTGCAATGAACTTGAGAAGAATTATCTAATTTAACAAAATGACTTCGTCGTATCAACGGAGCTGCAGAGGTATGATTCAAGCTGGAATCAGTTCCATAAGTCGGAAACGCCCACAGCGTCCCGTTTTGGTCTTGGTGATTTAGTTGTTTTTATTTTTAACACTTGAACTTGAACCCGTCGGGTTCATAGTGAAAAACGAAAAGTCTTCATCTGCCTAGCCTTTTCCCGACTATGTTGGGGTCACATTCCAGTCTAACTGGAGGCAGCTGCATACCAGTATATTACATGGAGCGACTGCCTAACTGACCTCCATAACCCAGTTACTGAGTAACGATACGCTTTGGTAAGACTGATTGTCAGACTGTCTGGCCACTAAAAGATCGATTTATGGCAGCCGGGATCAATGGCGTGCTTTCCGAGGCACTGTGAAAAGCATGAAGTACCTACTTACTGAACGAAATACACCCTGTATTTCGTTCAGTAAGTACTTCATGCTTTTCACAATATAATCATTGACTCGCAGCCCATAAATACCACTATGAATTCTGTACATGATTCCCCATCGAATAATTTTATTGTCGGTTGTTAAAAAAAATGTACTGTCTCATATACATTTTTATCGTGCACGTTATTCTCAAAATAGGTAGGTAACCTGAGCTGCACTATATATAAACAAGGAATTTAATAATATGGTAGGGTAGTTCGGATAAAAAAGCACGGCATTGCGACATCCAGGTCACAGGTTCGTGATACGTACGTTTAAGTTTATAGACACGATTGTGCATTGCCCCTGTATTGACCCAGTTAGTACAATTGCAACTTCTATGACCTACTACGATTTATTAGAAACAAAATGACTAATAAAGTATGACACATAATATAATTATTTGCAAAAGTGACCACCGTGCTACGTCAATTTGATATTTGGTAGAGTGATCCTATCTACGTACAAGGTTTAAAAGGATCCTTCAGGAAGTCGACAGTCAAACATTATGTAAATCAAAGATCAAATTAAGTATCCCTACGCAAAAATATTGGGAAACGACTTTTTGACATGACATAACATTGTGTTAATGGATGCATTGAATAGTTAACGGGTTAATAAGAAAATATTTAAAAAAAAATTAAAAAAAGAACTTGAACCTCCAGTATCTACGTAAACAGAAGGATCCCACTTTTGCAGGTATGGTCAAAAACTTAAAAGAAAATATCACAATGACAGGGAATGCAATACCATTAGTAGGTATATTTAATTGTCCCTGAAGCACTAATATTATTTTTAATTTTCATTAAAAACCTCTTCTATCACAGCACACACCACCAGAGAATCAGTTTAAAATCTGTTTGGGTTGACCCTATGGGAAATAAAGTAAGAGGTACGGCAATTGCAGCATTATTTATCTTTTTTAATTATGGGTTATTAAGGAGCCATACAATAAATCACTTTTATTAATACAAGCACATAACTCATGATAAGATCCAAATCCTTTAATTCGGAAACACCCACTGTCTCGTCTCAATTCTTGTGCTCATAAATAAACTTGACTTCTGTTTTGATTTCTATATAAATAGTTGAATCGTACCTATGCATGTATTCAATCTTTATTTAGCTGTCGAGTGTCGAATGATCCGGTTTGTTATTCCGTCGTATTGTCTTATTTGTATTTGAAACTATGAATAAATTTGTCACTAAACCGATATTGCCGGACCAGTAAAGTTCAATAACTAGTTACCAAAATCAAAAAAATCAAAATCAAAATATTTTTATTTCACATAGGCGTACATGGGCACTTATAAAACGTCGGTAAAAAGGGGCACGGTTCGGTGCATTGGTCGATTCCTAAGGAGAAGAAACTCAAAGGTTACTCTTTTAATCTTTTAAAATCGTTTGGGTTAACAATAAGACACATGAAGACCATGCAGATTAATGTCTGAGATGGTCTTTTGAAGAAAGCACCACACAGATTTGAGTGGACCCGTCCAGTCAGTGCAAGCATTTGTCAGTTATCGTGGAGCTCGACTTATAACTCAAGGAGCTCAACGTCATCGTCACAAGAAAGGACATTTGCGTGGGTCACTTATAGTACTCAAACTGCCAGACAATCGTTAAAATTTAAGAAAGACCCACATGGTCATTCACAATATCAATTTTTAAAACCATTCCATTACCATTCTCTGTCTACTAAAATTAGGTCTTTAATAAGAATAATTCAATATTTTTATACTTAATTAAAAATATAATTTATTAGATAGATAGATAGATAGATTCATTTATTTGCCTGAAATATGGTATTTTACAGATTTTATCACACTTATGTACACAATAGTTCTTCATATTCCGCCTCTTAGTTAGGCATGCAAATTTTGTGACAATAACAATTATTGACATTCAAACAAATTGAACAACATTATTAAATTACAATGTCCAAAAAAAAAATAGTACTACATCAAAAATTGTTAAAATGTCAAATGTCAAAAAAGTATAATAATTAAATTACGAATGTCAAATAAAAGTACCTATTAATTAAATTACATAATTATGTCAAATAAAAACACCAAGTAAGTTACAAATTACCTAATAACAATTTTCAAACGTATAATAATTAAATTACAAATGTCAATTAAAAGTACCTATTAATTAAATTACATATGTCAAATAAAAACAATAATTAATTACAAATTTCTATCAATAATTCTCATGTCATACAACTTTTCCATGTCTTATAATTACACAGTTTACAGTTACAGTTTTCTATAAGCCATGCTCTGAGATGCTTTTGAAATAAGTTGGTTCGCAGTTCTCTAATAACCTTCGGTATCTTATTAAATATCACTATTGTCATTCTACCAGTGTTTTTATGGCAGTACGCTGTTCTACATCTTGGCATTGCCAATTTTGTTAAATACATATTATTAATTATTATTAATTATTAATATAATTATTAATATAATTATTATTATAATATTTATATTCGTGTCCTACTGTCCTGTTGTTTTGTTCACCACAGGAGCTGATAAACAAAACTAGTACAGTAGCTAGCCTACTCGTAGCTCAGTTCTGTGCCGACACAAATTATATTGCCATCGAAACGCTAAGAAGAAGAATAAGAACAAATTGTGATAAGTTTACAAATTATTCATTAAATTTACACTCAACTAACCACACACTTTTGATTGGGGTCAGTTTTATAGGCTTTCTAAAAACCAGACATTGATGGGATTTCTTTAAAGAAAAAGGGGACCACGCGTGAAAGTAAGCGATTCTTTTCGGCGATCATTAAAAGAGACAGCTGTCACCAATAATAATTATTTATTTTCACAACCCCAGTCCTCCTTTTAATGCTCTTCCTCTCCTCCACCAGGCGACAACAGAAGCAGCACCAGCATCTCCCAAGAGAACCGCCCACGATGAGGAGCAGTCGCTTAAATGCGGCTGGGGCATGTTCCGCCCCTCATGGCTGCAGCGGTTCCGCACTGCCAAGTGGGCGCTCTTCTGGCTGTGCTGGGCGGGAGCCATACAAGGTAAGTCATACTTAAGTGTGTTTTCATGTATTGAGCTGATGAAGAGAACAGCTTCATTTTATTTCGATTTGTTTTGTGTGCTGTAGCCATTTTGATAAGTCAAGCTGGTTTATATCAAGACTGTGTCAAATAGCCAGTAGAACCGCTAACACAGAAGTCAGCATTCCTAGTCCAAATGTTAAGGTAATGTCATAAGAAAACAAAGTTAAGGAGATACGGATAGGGCCGGCCGGCCTAAATAACTCATTGCTATACAATTACAATAACGAATAAAAACACGTGCCATTCTGTCTGATAAATGATGATGAATCTTTTGTTCTGATTTATAATTAGATTTGATATAGTGAGAGTACAGTATTAAGGGAAATGTAATTAAATTAGGTTTAGTTATACAGGTCATGTGCAAGATTTAAACATGAGTACCTAATTTAGAACAACTCTATAGTTGGTAAAATGTACTTAAATTATTTTTTTAAAGTAAGCTCTGCATATGATGGGAATTTTCATCGGCAAAAATAAACTTTCATTTCGTATTTGCCATAGAGGGCGATTATTTAAAAGAAAATCTTCCTTAGTAATTTAACACAGACGTGTTGGATCGCGATATCTAACCACGACAAAACAATGATTTGACTTATTATGTTATTTTTAAACTACCATAAGATAGGCTAGTTAATTTATAGTTAATACAAAAAAAACTTTTTTGCAGAAAAACAAACAACTGACTTTAAAAACACCAAAACGTGATAAATAAACTTCAGAAGAAAAATCAGCTTCTGAAGTCGGTGGCAAGAAAATTAAATTAAACAAACAAATGTCAAGTGAAATCGGTTGTTTTTTTTGCTTTAAAGTTTTTTTGTATTAACTTGCTTATCTAATGGTGGTTTAAAAATACGCCTATTGAATAACAAAACACATGAAAGGCATTGCCAACGTAAAGAGTTTTATACTCGACCTAGAACATTTATTGTACCAACCAATGTACACAATATATTTGTATAACAATCTGCCATTAGCCACGTACGACACCTCCACAATTCCACATGACGATCAGATATATATTAAACTATGCAAATGAGCATATCCAATGATCTAGAGACAATATTGACTAGAAAGTACTACACGCATAATGTGTGTGTGTGAGAATCTGCTACTACGTACGATCACTGATCACACACTTTCCATATGAAATTGGCTGCCGACATGAAACGGGGCCGGTTTTATATCACTTCTAGAACAATCTGTATTGTTTCTGTGATTCCGTAGGATATTCTTTTGTAATATCACTCCATTAATTATCTTCTTCAGTCGTGTCCATAGCACGCCTCTTTAAAATTTCTTGGGTCTAGTAAATGGCCAGATCCCAAGCGTTGGGGAATTTCGGTAACTCCAGAAGGTGGAACATCGTCTTGTCGGGAGCACGGCATTCACACTGTGTGTCTGCAGGGTTTTGAATTCCCGATACCATGGATTATGTGCCATGATTCTAGAACTTTCGAAAACTTTCGTTTCGCAGAATCGAGTAAGAATCCATGGTAAATGTTTGTGTAACTTACACCGGAGAGATTAAATGTATGTAGTGTCAAAATCCAAACTACTAATACCGTGTCGAATATAAGTAACCATGAAGTTGGTCATTGGAGGTGCAGCGGTTGTGGGTCGCAAGTCGGCTCATTTTCAGAAACCCATGATTTTCTATGCGTTATTTTTTACAATTGCATAAAGTAAAAATAAATGCCTAGGCTAAGTATTCATATTATTAATATGTTAGCTGACAGGCGAAAACACGTCTAAAACATAAGATACTACCCATAAAGTAGGAGCTGAGTTCAAAACTTTGTCAATCCTCATCGGTGCAATACAAAGGGCAGGTGAAGACATTAAAATGTGGGGAAGAGCAATTCCCCTTATGGATGCAATTATGATATCTCACGCTGTAATAGGGGTTGCCTATGGAGCCGGGAGAGTCCATTATGAAGCAATAATTAAATTAATTAAACATACCCGAGCCTAGGGTTACCATCCCTCGCAATCGTATCGTTTGGATTTGTCCGGAGATGCCCGACCTTTTGGTATTCTTCCGGCCTTGATATTTGTTCAATTTTTAAAAAAAAAGTGATATAGATACAGAAGGTAGATAAACTTTGATACCCTTCTGAAAGTACATATTTCACTTTCTTCTAAATGTAAAATGTTCGAAGTTTTTCATTTACCAGTTCTAGATCGTAGGTCGAAACCAGTCAATTTATTTTGTATCAGTTTCATCACCATCACTGCTATCCAAACGATGATTGAAAATTACTGCAGAAAATTCAGACATGTCGTGACATGACGTGTCTGGTGGTCGATTACGGCCCACCGACTCTTAGAGACGAGGCATGTGTCCCAGCACTGGGAACATGTTCGAAATGGTTACCCTACTGCCATGTCACCACGTGGGTCTTATTGTAACAACTAATTGAGTAGAACGGGTTACACACTGCCAGTAAGCGATTACTAAATGTTTAGAACTTGAATTTCATTAGGAGTGTGAACGCAATTTGTGAAATATAATTTACTAAGTTCAGGCTTGAACTTTGAAATCAAAACGGCTATTTCAAACGGCTTCTGATCATATAATATGTACGTAAATAAATCTACCCAGGTTGATTTTCGTTTAAGTGAATTTAGCGGGAATCGATCAAGAGAAACACATAATATGACAATTTTAATGTTGGTTTTATAAGGAACAAACATAATTAAGAAATCTAAAACTTCAAACCCCAAGGTAAAGAAACTACTTAGCTAAGAAATAGAAGCAGGGAAGAAATCTTCCATTGTTCTGAATGAATTGAAGTCGAGTCGTTATCAATCAATATTCCTTAACATATCAAAACTACTACAATACTCAATGAAATTCTAACTTGAGAACAGATTGCGCGCTGAAGTGTTATTTATTGTTTTAAATTTACTTACACTGACTTTATTGTTGTTGCATTAGAAATAGTCAACACGCCACGCGCCAGTTTGCAATTGCAAGTGTGATATATTCTCGTTGTTCCTTACCCTGTGGTTTTTTCGCATCAGCACGAAATCTCAAATCTGCCTGTCGGTGTCCCCTGCTGAACATAGGACGCTATCCTCGGCATTCCGTATCCAGTCTGTTCTATAGCCATCTAAAGCGGAGTCCTAGAGCGCAGACCGCGCATTTCGACAACCTATAACCACATTAAAGGTAGCTGAGCTAAACTGAATTCCCGTTGGGGCTGCGGGTGGTTGGAACAGGGGTGGTTTTTGGTCAGTAGAAGTCTGACACTCCCTTTCACGCTGCCCAAGAGAGGGACGGGTTATTTGATGATATCCCCCCCCCCCTAAAAGCTAAAATGAATTGGGCCAGGGGGTCTAAAATGGCCACTGTAGCTGATCATAATAGGATCATAATAAATATGAATTACGTTAAAATTCGTTAAATGGTTACAGACGTAGGAGTAACTTTAACTAATAATTAATTTAACGAATTTTAACGCATTTCATATTTATTATGATCCTATTATGCAACGATGAGCGGAGTGGAGTGGAGACGATCGGGAATCAATCAATCATTTTCGTATCGCGTATTTCATTTCTCCTGTTTGTTTGCAAGACTCTTCTCATCTCATGATCTCAGCTCGTCTTCGCTGGTTAGGCCTTCTTATCTCGTGTTGTGCCAAAAATATCCAGTGCTGTAACTAGCAATACAATTTGATAGCTACATACAGGGCGTTTAAAATGGGCACTTTAGCAGATCATATTAGAATTGCGTTAAAAAGCGTAAAATGGACCTATCATAATAGTGAGCATTTTACGATTTTTTACGCAATTCATATGGTTTTCGTATTACGATCTATTTTCCTAAATGGTCACAGACGCAGTTAATTATGAAAGGTGCATTTTACGCTTTTTAACGCAATTCATATTACGATCGGCTAAAGTGGCAATTTTAGAGCCCCAGATAGATATCGTTATCTGTAAGGTATTTCGGATAATAGTTTTACATATTTCATAAATCATGCGGTATCCTAAAACGCAACTGTTAATCGTTCGATAGTCACGTAAATTCGTAACAATTTCACCTTGCCATGATGTGACTCAAGGTATTATAACACCGTGCCATTTATTGTTTTTTTACGATGTTATTGATGGTTATTTAAGAAGCTCGTGGTTTTATAATAACTGCTACTCGGGTCGATCTTTAAGTTAAGCCGCGCTTGTCTAGGTTGGTCTGTGAATAGGTGACCGCCCATTACATACCGAGTTTCCTCCGTGCCTCGGAAAGCACAGCTGCCATATATAGCATCTTTGACAGTCGTTACAGGTAGTGACCTGACAGTCTGACATTCAGTCGTACCAAAGGGTATATATAGTATTACCCAGTATTAACCGGGTTATGGAGGTCAGATAGACAGTCGCTGCATGTAAAATACTGGTACTCAGCTGCATTCGGTTAAAATGGAAGCCCCAACATAGTTGGGAAAAGGCTAGGCAGATGATCAAAATATTTTATTTCACATAGGCCTACAAGGGCATTTGTAAAACGTCGACAAAAAGGTGCACGGTTCGGTGCTTTGGTCGATTCCTAAGGAGAAGAACCGGCAAGAAACTCCAAAGGTTACTCTTAATGGTTTGGGTTAACAATAACTTTAAGGTCCAGTCATAATCTTGGTTTAATACACACATGAAGACTATGCAAATTAATGTGTGAGATGGTCTTTTGAAGAAAGCACCACACAGATTTGAGTGGACCCGTCCAGTCAGTGCAAGCATTTGTCAGTTATCGTGGAGCCCGACTTATAACTCAATGAGATTAACGTCACGACGAACAATACCAAAGAAAGGTCATTTGGCTGGGTCGCTTATAGTTCTCAAACTGCCAGACAATCGTTAAAATTAAAGAAAGACATGGTCCTCACATTCACAAAATAAAAATAATAAAATGTTATTTTAATTTTGATGATGATAGTTATTTTATGCACTGGTTGTTACATATTATCTGAATTCGATGTTACGTCAATGGGGTGGGTTATTTGAACCTTAGCAATTTTAAGATAATCTGAAACTATTAATCTAGAATTAATTGCTTTTTCACTAAAAAAATAATGAGTGGTAGGATGAGTGGTGGGATAGATAATTAGCGTTTTAAAAAAGTAATAATTATACAATTTTAATACTAATTTTATTAGTCCATAAAATATGTTTTTCAAATCTATCCTCTTATTCTTTAACAGCTCTTTGAAATGCTTATAATTTTCGTAACAATTTATTTCCCAAATAACTAAACAGTTATGTACTTATTTATATTTGTCAATATTTAAAAGGTAAAAAAAACTTACATTACCTACAAAACATCGTAAACACAATAAATTACAGAGAGAGCATATCACGAAACCATAATCATATTAGTCAGTTCGTCGACTTCTAACAGAAACACTTAAGTTCCACAGGAAGCCTTTGTTAAACCCCAAACAAATAAGGAAAGGGGATAATGAAATAATAAAATACATTAATTAATATAAAAAACAACAACTCGGCCCACTGGGAGCGGATAACTAGATTTACACGGCGATTCGCCTACAAAATTAACTGGAGGTCCCAAGTTGTAAAAAGCAGCGTTTACTGACTGACTATGAAATTGCATTAAAAGGAGGTTTGTTTGCGTGATTCTGGATTGATCGTCTGCTCGCGTAGCCTTTTCCCATAAGTTGGGGTCAGTTTCCAGTCTAACCGAGTATTCAACATGCCTATCTGACCTCCACAACAGTTATTGAATAAACAAGATGCCTTGTTGTTTTTCATACATTTGTTTATCCTGATTTCCTTCAAAAAGTGCTTTTTGCTCCGTGTAATCTGTATTTCATTAGATTTCTTTTCAATAATGTAATGATGGCCCTAATCCTGTCGGCATTTGAGCATATGTTCACTCATTACTTTACAAATTAGGACACTACCACTGAAAACGTGGAGTTTCCTGTGATGTTTTTTAATTAATTTTAATCATTGTCATTTTCGAAAGAATTACGTTGTGGTTTAAGACCTACGTGAGAATAGTAAGTACCTCGGTTTTAGTCACAATACGAAGGAATCCTGAAGTTGATTTTTGGAAAAAGATGTTTTAATAATATTGAATAGAAATAATCACAGAAAATTAATGACTATATCGTTGAAAGGTCGTTACACTATTACCCCGCTCACACGTCTACACTATTTTAACGGATTTTTCACAAAATATCATTCTCCGCTATCGCTTATGCCTTAAACCTTAACACAATGCAAAAACACTCTATAGTCATTTCGCAGAAAAAGGTTAAAAGCGTTGCGGGAAATACCTGCAAAGTGTTAATATTGTTGCTTCAGGCCCGGCTCGGCGGCTTCTTAAATGTTACAAATGGGGATGCATTATTATTTTCCCTGCTTTTTCTTTGTTCACGTTTTTAAAGAGTAGCGAGTTTTTTGTATGATATTGGAAAAAGAAAAGCCTGTGCTTGTACGGAAGGGTTTTTTTCCGGAATAGACGGTGTTAACATTTTTTAAGGCTTAAAGCACACATACATACGCCTGTAATCCCGAAAGGGTTAGGCCATGGTTAGGCAGAGGTATAGCTAATGGTGAAATCATAGTAGTGTCGTGCATTCGTTGTAGCGGTGTGCGTCGCTGCGTGCTTTCGTGCTCGCGGTGCTGGTTGTTGCTGGCATTCGACGGCGTGTGGTTCGGCGTGGTGGCAGTTGTTTTTTATGAATTGTTCTTCTGACATTCAAAAGTGCCTATAAAGGTTTAGTTGAAATAAATACTTTCGGCCTTATTACAAAAGTGGTTAAACCTGGGCTTAACTTAAACTTGGTTTATCTCGCATGCGGCTCTCACTTCGATGATATTCAAAGGAAAGGGACGGTATGCGAGATAAACCAAGTCTAAGTTAAACCCGGGTTTAACCACTGTTGAGTTTGTAACCAAGTTTTTAATTTCGTCAATCGCCACTTATGTTTAAGTCCCTTGTAATAAGGAACCAGCATAAAGAGCTTTCCTGTCCCTGTTTGTGCCTGTTTAAAGAGTATTAAAGTTTTATTATAAGCTCTTTCAATTCACTTATTAGGTCACTTAATGGTGCTCTGACCTGTTATTGCTTCTGTGAATCGTCTCAAAAGTTAATTATTAAACTTAGCACAAAGCAAAACGAAGTTTAAGTTAAAGTTCTAAAGATGAAAACCAAAGATATCATATTACCCAGTAATAACTGGGTTGTGGAGGTCATAGCCAACCCCAACACAGCTGGGAAAAGGCTAGGCAGGATGAGATAATGACGATGATTAAGTTATCATGTTCAAAGCTAAACTAATTTAGTGACTTAAGGTGAAAGTCTGTTATTAAAAACTTTCGTAAAACAACTATGGTTTATATAACCATAAATAAACGTTTAAAATTAACCTGCATGGGCAAATTATCTACTATAAAACACTTTCAACGCGCCAATTCCGTATTGCACAGACACTAGTTATCGATCCGAAACGATATCGAGTAATGACGATCACGTGACTGCAACACGTTTACTGAACAATTAGTGGGTTGTGGTAATTATAGCGGAAAATAATATGTGTAAATTTTGTGGAAGGTGGCGTTGGATCCCGTCGGGGCGCCGGGATGTTGTAAGAGATACCGCGGCCTCGACATATAGGGCTAAGAAGGAACATGGGTGGTTTTTAGTTAGTAGAAGTCTGACACTCCCTTTCGCTCTGCCTAAGAGCGAGAGGGGTTATTTGATGAATAAATCGAGATGAGTGGTGTGAACTGCTCTACAGCAGCCTACGCTGATGATGATTATTACGTAATTATTACGTAACGTACAACTCTACATAAATAAATATTTATCAACAAAAACTTATAACACAAGTCCCCAGTCCATGATGTACCTGTAATATGTCCTGCTCACTGCACAAACATGCTGCATACGCTACGCTACAAACATGAAATAAAATATAGCGCATTAAAGCGAGTAAAAAAGTGTGTATAAACAAAAGCAACAGTGGCAGGGCATGTCGGCCATGGCAGCATTCAAAAGCCATTACGTGGTGGAACACGACACCATCCCGCCGTGATACAGTACCATGGATGTTGGGTAACTGGATCTACTATTGTTTTCGACAGGTCAACTTTTATTTTTAAGGAGCTTTCTTATTTTTGATGTTCAGAAACTGAATATGACAAATCCTTCCAATCTATTTTATTCCGTGTTAGTCGTTCGATCGTTCGATCGTTGACCTGATCTCGGTTCTCAGGACAATATTGAGATCAAGAGCAGGCGCATTTAGTGTTAAAAGAATAGAATGTTTAAAATGTTGATTGGATTTTTTAAGTCTTACATACCTAAAAACAAATTAACTATAAAAGGGACATTGATTTCAAATTAATGAGTATCCAAAACATTAATGACGGGAACATTCGAACTTTACAGACGTTTTGGTTAGTCTGAGTCATTGTTGCTCCTGAATAAATGAACGTTCATCAAAGCAATCCGTTCATCAGTTCATCAATCATGGTTGGTTAGTTGTATCGTCTTCATCTTCATTTTGGTTTCGTTGATTCTCCAGCAGTAAGTACATTTACATTCAGCACATCTAGTAACATGAATCCTTGTAAAAAACTTAGTTCCCCATAAATCTGCATTAAGTTCTGCGTGGCGGTGTACGCGGGGAGTTATAGCGAGCCAGTATCGCCAACAGGTGTACACTGCTGTTTTTATAATAATACGCAGATTTTTTGATGATGTGTGTTTGTGGAAGGAGTATTTGAGTTCGTGATCCTGCATGAGCTAAAGTTGAAAGTTGGTTTAATTTAGTTTAAAGCCCAGAATATATGGCATGTCAAGCAGTCATTTGTCCTTGCCGCTCATGGCTTTATGGTATATTTCGAAAGCTAATAATTTTGTTTATAAACAACCTATCATCTGTCTACCCTGTCCCAATTATGTTGGGATCGGTTTTCAGTTTTATTTGCGGCAGCTGAACAGTTACTCTAGTAATATTACTAGGACATTAACTGCTTAATTGACCTTCACAACGCCGTTACTGGGCAACAAGGAATTCCTTCTATTTAATCGAGATTTTTTTTTTTAGTTTCGCAAAGGACAGTAAAAATGTGAAATTAACAATAAAACTAAATTAAAAAGAAACGTAGTTAGGTATTATATATATTTAAATCATGTTTTAATAATAATAATAATAATATTTCTTTATTTCAGATATCAGAATCCATACTTAATAAAATTCACAGCACACAAACAAAATTAACAATATCAAAATTTAAAATCAAAAATTAAAATTAAAAATTAAAATCATAATCAGTCTTAAAATTAAAATCGGACTCAAAAACAAAAATTAAAATCGGACTCAAAATAACAAAATTAAAATCACAATCAATCAATAAAATAATTACAATTATTAATAATTAATAAATTAATAATAAAATTATTATTATTTTGTTATTTTAATTGCTTGAAAATAAATACAATAATCTCCCATTATTTTAAACATAAACCATAATTTGTCTTCCTTTAAATTATACAATTTTAGTAATAATTTCCACCTCAATATGAAACCATTGCACAAAGTAATCATATTAAGTGAATGCAATAATACACCCTCCCCCTATATTGAAATGTCTATGGGTGCGGGTGCGTTCACATTGGGTCAGCAGTCTTCATAGAGTAGTCTACATAATTATGGATTTTGGGCTGGTGGGAGAGGAATAATGCTTAATAGTGTCATAAGGGAAAAGAGGAATGGCGCAGGCATTTGCACAGAAGTGGAAAAGTATAAAACGGTATGATAACATAACTATATAATAATATATTCCACAACTATCACACAACGCCATCTAGTCCCAAGATAAGCAGAGCTTGTGTTATGGGTACTAGACAACTGATAAACATACTTATATATTTCTAAATACATACATATTATAGATAAATTACACCCAGACACAGAACAAATGATCGTGCTCATCACACAAACATTTGTCCTGGGTGGGAATCGAACCCACGACCTCCGGCATAGCAGTTAGGGTCACTAACCACTAGACCAACAGGCCAGTCTCTCTGCTAGTTTATTATTGTAAAAGAGCCTTAAGACGACAAGTTACACAATTCTTCGTTCTAGGTCCAAAGGTAAAGGGCACGCCACGATAGTGGCGGTAAGTCCCCTCTTTGAGGAGTGGCTTCAGAGGCGCCACGGCGCCCTCTCCTTTCGTCTGACGCAGGTCCTCACCGGACACGGTTGTTTCGGGAGGTACCTGCACCGAATCAGGCGGGAGGAAACGCCCGGATGTGATTATTGTGAGGATCCGCTGGAGGACACGGTGGAGCACACCGTGGAGGGTTGCCCCGCCTGGGCGTAGCCCCGCCGTGTTCTCGGCGATCGGCGGCGGCGACCTCTCGCATCCGGCCCTGGTGCAAGTCATGGTCCGGGGCGACATGGAATGGGACGCCGTCCCTCCTTCTGCGAAGCAGTGATGCTAGCGAAGGTGGTGGCGGAACGTGAGAGGTAGAGAACTTCTCGTCCCAGCCGCCATTTTGCTATTCGCGCGGGTCTGTGGACGGTGAGTAATGGGCTAGCTCGCCGTCCGTCCATCTTATGACGATTACAGCCTGTGTCGACGGCGCGTTCGTGTTCTACGCGCCCCTGAAAGAGTTGTCAGCAACATGGAAGGGGTCCGCAAGGGCCGACGCCCGTTGCGGCTGCGGGTTTTACGCAAGAGATACCGCGGCCTCGACATAAAGGGGTAATAAGGAATATGGGTGGTTTTAAGTCAGTAGAAGTCTGGCACTGCCTTTCGCTCTACGTAAGAGCGGGAGGGGTTATTTGATGAATTTCCACCCCCAACAAAAAATGGTCCAAAGGTAACGCAAGTTTAAAATGCAATACAACCGTAACTAACTATTATTTACTTATTTTTAGTAAGCCAATGCAAATTCAAATTCAAATTCAAATAATTTATTGTGGATCATAGGTTCATAAGATGTTGTGTTAAATACAGGTGTCAGCTACGAGTATGTCCCACCATTGAGGCATACAAAGTTTATGTAACAAGTTCGGCAAAAACAATACAATACTAGAAATTAATTAATAAAATAAAATTGAGATCAAACAACAATACAATTAAGATACAAATTACAATACATCAAATCTGTCATGCAATACATTTTGATTAAATTGGCAAAATAGTAAAATATTTATGTCAGATTAACAAATAATGAACATTTAATGGACTTCAAATTTAAATAATTCATTTTGGATCATAGGTCACAAGTTTGGTTAATATATATTTAAATTAAATTACAATATATCCAATCTAATTGTCATTCTACATTATGATTAAACTAGTACAATATTTAAGTCAAATTAACAAATTATTCATTCAATGGATTTGCTTCAATGTATTGTCATCTAGAAATTCTCTTACGGAGTAATAAAATTTATCTATCAATAATTCAAGTAGTTTTTTTGAAGGTATATATATCGCTCATAGTTCTGAGAAATGAGAATGCAAGTCATAGGTGCACTTATTGAGTAACTCTTTATCACTTTTCAAACCCATGCATGTCCTATGATATACGCAATGAAAATGTCCTCTACTTTACGCATGAACAATACGAGAATAGTATTAGCTAAGTTACCGGTCGGTAACTCAAAATACAATAGACGTAACTGGTTAATTTCTGGGATAACTTTTGCTGCACTGAAAATACTGTACTCGTACAAGTAGCTCGACCAATGTAAACGCGGCCTCGAATGCGTTTGGGGCTTGCGGCTCACCGCGTAAATTTTATAAACCCATGATTTGTGGCCACACCCTATGGGGGAACAACTTATAATGTTTCACGATATCCGTAGCTGCTGTTTGTGATTATTACATTATTTGCATATTTTGTTACATTTTCATTGTGTTAACATCCTTGTCGATGCGTCGCCGTCGGTGGTTTTGTAAGTTAACATTTGAATCCGACGCCCCTTGTGACATTTCAAAAGTGAAATGTTTACTATGAGTTTTGACATATCGTATGAACATTATAGACTTGAGAAAGATCAAAGCGAGCATATTATGTGCGTAAACTAGTCGCTATGTGTGTGACATTCTCTATTGTTATTCACAATTAATTGGCGCCGTCTAAGTTAGCCTCTAAGTTATCGTCTAGCCGTACTGCTCGTAGTTTTAAAATATTGACTAAAAAAACTTGTAAATAATTTCAAGAGCTTAACAGAAATAAGCATTTATAACTTCATTTCATAGTTATAATTATTTACAAGCAACAAAACACCCTAATCAGAAGCTACAACATTATTTTTACTAATAAATAACAAAAAACTGCATATTCTGCAGCTCAAACACAACAAACTACTTAAACCAGAAGTCTAATTACCTATAACCAATAAATAACACCTACAAAGTACTTTTAATCAGCAAAAGCAATAAATATAGATCTTTTCTCCGCTGTTAAGCCAAAGTTTAAAACTAGAAAGCTATAAAAATGTCTGAAGTTAAATGAGCCACGTTGCACACCTGTTGTCGTACCAACTTGGACGTTGAGTTCACCACGCGTACGGATTCGTCCGGACATCTCTTGTGTTAAATATGTAAATAGAAAATGATAATTGCATTTTATATATGTACACAGTAATAATACTCCTGCCCTTATACCAAATTAATTTGGAATCAACATGTCTTTTTCTTCCATACCTCTCTATTTCTCGTCATGTCAGCAGTCACCTGCTTTCTAGCCATATCATCCTTTACATAGTCCATCCATCGTTTCTCTGGTCTTCTTCTACTTTCATAGCCATCTTGACTTATTGTGTTATTGCGTACATATTATTTTTTTGTGTGGTCTTTCTTCTACAAAAGATGTTGGCGGTTTTCAGAAAAAATCAGAAATTTAATTCCGTAAAAGTATTTATTTTACTTTTTCATAAAGGATGGAGTATCCTTTATGAAGTTTGTTAACTGTTCAGAGTTCAGGGACCCCGCGTCCCGCGTGACGCTAGTTAAAAACTTTAGTAAACAAAGGAATTAAGTCCAGCGTTTTATCAAAACTGTATAAAATGTATGTGTATGATGTATGAATGAAAATGTAGGTTCCAAAATCAATCCCTGTTCCCTGTTACGAAATGGTTACCCTAAGTGAAGAAAACTTAGAACAACTTCATGTTCAAGCCAGTCTCGAGAAACTCCAGGCTAGATTTCTTTTGTTTTCCTAGATTTTATTGTTGCTTTAGTTTTGTTGTTGAAAGTGGTACTTAAGAAGAAAAATATTCTGCATTTTTTTCTATTAGCTGATGATGATGAGCAACAAAATAAGATTATTTGTTATTTTAAAACCGACTTAAAAAAAGGAGGAGGTTTTCAATGAAGTTTTTTTGTAATAAATAAAGTATTAAAAAAAATACAGAAGTATGGTATGGAACAATATGCTGCACCGACCTCATGTTAATTGAGATAAATGCAAAAGAATGATCATGATTAAAAATATGGAAATTAAATTGAGGATTCGCTGTAACAAGATTTTTATTCTGTAGCAATACCAACACAATGAATCATAACATGGCACCTCCGACCCAAAAGAGAGACCTCAAAAAACTCAATTATGTCACCAAAAACCCGCTAAGCCCTGTTAACTTGTTTCAAATTAAACTTTGCTAACATCAGAAAAATCCTACATAATCCCTTTAACATGATGTGACAGGGGTAGGGGGGGGGGGGTGTATATAAGAACTTTTTTAATTAATTCGGGCAAAGGTACCTAAGTTAGGTGCGAAATAATTACGTCGTGCAAATGTGCGGCCAAGTTATGATTAATAACTTGTTTTATTCAAGCGTGTTGGGAGTTTGATGAGAATGTTGGACGCAAGTCATTGGTCGGTGGGTTAAGCTGGTTAAGTTAAGATAATGTATTGTGGAATTAATCATTTTGTTATAACTTTTGACGTGGGTTGTGTTGTACATACATGATTTGGTAATTTGTTTCTTAATTTTTGGCCCCATGACCTTTATGTACACGAAGAAACGGTTGGTCGCTGAGTTTGCGCAAGACAACGTTTGTTATTTACGAGTATGTTCTTTCTCCAAGATTAGTTTACTGATATGTTATGTCTTTTTTACATTTTTTTGTTATTATATACTTTTTAATTATTGATTTGTGTTTACTTACTATTGTATCGAGTCTGGTTCTTCTAACCAACCTAACAGACAGATGTGTTGCTGGGGAGTTTGTTCCGCCACTTCTTCTTTCCAGTTATAACACTAGGAAGTGTCGAAGGGTGGGCGTTTTGGGGGACTGTCTCTTGTAAATAAGTAAAGTAAATTTTGACGTTATAAAAGTGCTGATTATCAGCCTAGTTTGAATAAAAGAGTTTTTTTTGAACGATTGATGGTCTTTGTTAAGGATTATATGGCAAGGTGTGTGTGTGATGAGCTGACGAGTAAACAGAAGTACGCAAGAAGAAGATATTCTGCGCCGACATCAAATAAATTGGCATAAGAGCAGGTGAATGGATGATGATGATGTGGAGATGCTACGAAAGGGTTACAATGAAGCTTTGTAATGAAAACCATGGACAGTTCAAATACAGCATCAATTTACAAACATTTATACAATCGGACGAATCGAATCTCAATTGTGGATTCACACAGCAAAATAAAAAAATTAAAATAAAATTATGTTTTCTTTCTTTCAGTTTGATGTAATTTGTTGATTTATCATTAAGTAAAACTATAGTTTTAAGAATATAAATTGTATTGGAGTTAATCTGAAAAGCAAGGCTTTCTTGCATGAAAATGCAGTAAATTCATTTCGGTCGAAAGAAGAGCAAAACAAAGCATGCGCTTACGCGTCGCCACAATTTTTTTGTTAAAACTAAAATGACGTTAGGTATAATTTCTCCAGCTACTCCAGCGCTTCTCGTTAAATAATTAAATTCCTAATTACCTCCAGCAAGCATGCGAAATATGCACTAAATATTAAGTTGCATGCTAACAGCATAAGTTGCGTCAAGTTAGGTGTAAGTTAAACCGAGCAATTTATCAAGCGACAGGTGTTGGCGGCTAATGTACCCCGCAACTTAGCCCAACTTGTAGCTTGAGCCGAAAACTTAGCTTCGGAGAATTTCGGGGAACTTCGACTATGTACGATTTTAAATGATGAAATGCAATTTTGGTAATAAAATGTGTGGATGAATTCCGAAATATTAGACTACCTAGTGTGTACCTTGTGTAGATTCAGTCAGTAAGTAGCTGCGGAGAATGCGCCATTTTCGTTGATATTGTGTTAAGAATGAATGCCGAAACGTTTTACTTTCTGTTTACTTTTGTTATTAATTTGAATAAGAAGTTAACATGCAATGAATCCAAATTCTACAAATCTCCATAATGCTCAAAGTATAAACGGATCCAAACAACCCTACGAAAAAAAAAGACTTTTTTGTTGTAAAAATCACAGTTAACGGTAAAACTCAGCGTAACACACCGAAACATTGTGTTCTGTCTGTAAAAATTTGGAACTTTGACCTCCAGTATCTCCGTAAACCAGAAGGTTCCCAGGTATGGTGTAGAACAAAAAAATAAATAAAGGGATGTCGCATGAAGCGTTGTCGCAGAAGGAGTGTTTAACTTAGTTTACTTTATTCACCTTCCTCTGTAAGTTACTTTCCTGTATTTTACCACCATTACAATCATGTGAAAGTGCGTTGTTAAACATGACTAATTGCACATATTCAATCACTGCATATTGTATCGCTGACAGCGTAATGCAGATGCTCTCTTTATCGTGCAATCTAACACCTTTAAGACACTCGTCTTTCTTACACGCTCATCCGTCTATCTATCCGTTACGTACAGATAATTATCATCTGCATGATACTGTCTGAATGTAATAAAACATTTTTTTTGCAGTCTTTAGTGTCGTCTCGGAAGTTTTGCTGAAAAATAAAATTTGCCGAACCATTTCGGAGATTAGCCGGAACAAACAAACAGAGTTTTTTTTGAACATTCAGTAAAAAGCTTGGATTTCGAAAGTACGAACTTTAATTGGTAAGTACAGATTTTGTTTTTCTACACAAGCGGAGTCGAGACACAGCATGTGTACAATAACTATACTATAGATATACTACAATTAAGGGTGTACGCAAACGCAAACAAAGGGCACTTGTTCTCCCCACCACTGCAATCATTTTTTTGTTCTTGACCATACCTGGGATCCCCCTAGTTACGGGGATATTGGGGGTCAAAGTTCCAAATTTTGAACAGCTGTTTTTGTAAATACTAGTTTTTCAGGTTTATAACTTTACTTAAATTACCTCCATGACCCTTTTACGTTTACCCTTTTGTTTTAATAGTGAGTTTTACCGTAAAATGAAAATTTTGGCCCAAAAAAAAAGTCGTTTCCCAGCAAAAATTTTTGCGTAGGGGTACTTAGCTTGATGTACAGAATGCTTGGTTGATGTATGTGTGAAGGGTTAATTTACACTCTGTATAGGTATATCAGTTTTGTCACCAGCACTCAGCAGCGCCAATTCAATTTCAGTACACATTGTCAATGAGAACGAGCACAAAAACTCGCACTAAACGTACTTCGCAAAGTAATAAACCCTGGATATTGAACGATCCAATAACCATGATATCTGATTTAGTCTAATAAAGTGCTGTGCACACGTAGAGTAGTTCTCGCTCTGATTGTGTTCAGTGGGCCGTGTGAACGCGAGTTGCGAGTGTAGGGGTGTTCTGTGCTAGCTTGCTCAGGCATAAATAAGTGTTTTCGGAAATATATGTTTATTGATATAATATGTGCTAGGTTTATTTTAAGTGTGGTATATGGGACCTCAAACTTGACTCTTTTCACAAGGAAAGCGAATAACAGCACTGGAGTATGATAGGGATATGTGAAGGAGGGAAGGCAGGCCTTTGCCCTGCTGACTTCTTGAACCTAACGGGGTAGGTAATTCCGTAGGTATCACATTTAGTCCTAATGACAGTCTTGTTTTGAAGATTTTTTTGAAACCTATGAAGCAAAAGATATATGAATGTCCTAAGGGTTGTGATAGGAACTTAGTACATAAGCGATTGGCCTGTTGGTCTAGTGGTTAGTGACCCTAACTGCTATGCCGGAGGTCGTGGGTTCGATTCCCACCCAGGACAAATGTTTGTGTGATGAGCACGATCATTTGTTCTGTGTCTGGGTGTAATTTATCTATAATATGTATGTATTTAGAAATATATAAGTATGTTTATCAGTTGTCTAGTACCCATAACACAAGCTCTGCTTAGCTTGGGACTAGATGGCGTTGTGTGATAGTTGTGGAATATTATTATTATTATTTTTGTTTCGACATATTTTGTTCCTCCGGCTAACCGGGAATTGCTGATGGCACGGGCCTAAGCCAGGTGTTCATCAGATGGGTTGAGTGCGGGTGTGGATAAGTTAGATTCCACTCGATTGTGTACAGACTGTATAATATTGTCTGACTCACACTGCAGTAACTTTCTTACTAGCCTGCATGTGTTTAGAATGACTGCCTTCTGCAGTAGGTGGTAGGTGCTAGCTGGTAAGTTAAGGGTACTCAGGGACTGATGAATCTGTTTGGGGATAACTCCTGTTGAAGAAATAACTATAGGGACAATGATTACTTTTTGTAGGTGCCAAAGTCGGGCTATTTCGTCTTTTAACTCGGTGTATTTTGATAGTTTTTCGGCTATTGTTGTCTGTAAGTTGTGAGTGTTTGGCACGGCGATATCTATTAGGAATCCTGTATTGTTTACTTTGTTAATCAATGTGATGTCTGGTCTATTACAATGAATTGTGCGGTCGGTGAAGAGACCTCTGTCAAAATACAATTTTGTTGTGGTGTTCTCTAGTAATAATTTAGGACTGTATTTATAATATGGTACCACTGTGTCTACAAGTTTGTACTGATGAGCTAGTTTCTGGTGAATTACGTTGGCTACTTGATCGTGTCTATGTTTGTAGTCGGTTTGAGCTATTGATTTGCAGGCGCCAGTTATGTGTTGAATTGTTTCTGAGGTACTATAGCATTTTCTACAAGTGTCATTTGCTAATTTTTTATAATATGCTTTCTATAATTTTTAGTCTCTATTATTATTATTATCTCGAGGGACCGAATCTCGTCTTGAGAAATGGGCATGTGATTACTGAAAAATGTACTGATGTGACTTAACTATTGCACGGTCAATCCAGGTTGTTTTGTTTCCTTGTAATGATGTTTTAGAGTATTTGAGCTTTTTTACAAGTCATTCAAAATTAGTATTTCAAGTATATGACGGTCATGTGACGGCAAATAAAGATCGAAAAGAAAAAACTTTACAGTATTTTCCATGAACAAGTCCCTTTACTATGATGACGCGTCGTCGCGCCAGACTACTTATAATAAAACTGTCACCATAAATCACACCTGGTCAAGGTCAAGTAAAGGTACCAAAGGGTCATCAACTAATAGCATTGTGCACTAAAACACATCATTTCGAACCTAGTTCGTTCATACGGGGTACAAGACGGCTGTGTTTGTATGGGACCAGCGAACCGTGAGCGCCGGGGATACACCGAGGGGAAACGAATACTTTCCATCTTTCATAAAAACAGTATTACTGCTTTTATGAAAGATGGAAAGTATGATTAATTTTGTTTTACTAACGATTACTAGCGGTGAATATAATATTCATATCAAAAGCTCCATGACCATAAATGTTCAAGGAGTTATCGATATGAAAATAATTTAAAAAACACACATATTTAAGAACAACAGAGAACCCCGAAGTTCTCAAATCTTTGTGGTTTTAAGCTTCAAAACATCATCTTAGGAGCTGATCTGAATGATTCTCATGATGTGACCTGATCAAGATAGTGACTGGTGTTTAAATGGGACAATGACCTCTGTAGTAGTAGTCATAATCGTAGTGAGATAGGAAAATCACAGACTTTATCTAGTTTACAAGTGTTTATTTAAAACCAATTTAAGGAAAAAAGGTTAGGAGTGGGATTTTGTGAATTACGAGATAAAGTGTGGAACAGTTTGAAAGATTACGCAACACAAGTACGAGTTAAAGGAACGCCAAACTTCATGAATTACAAATTAACCTGCGTATTTAAGTTTTAAAACTAATCTAGTCACATGATTTTTGCTCCAAGTGTACCCTCAACGTAACCACTCTCGATGAAGTGTATCGAGTTGGCGACACAAACAGTTTAAAAGTGTCGGCCACACGCGACTGGGTCTGGCAGCTAATATTGTGCGGTATCGTACTGCGGGCCATGGCCCACGGGCTGTACGGGGCTATACGGGACGACAGGCTATACCGGGCTATACAGGGCGACTGGCTATCGGGAATAAATGGCGAACGACCACAGATTGAAAGACTATTCATTGATACAGCCTTTACACAATTTATTGCAACTTGAGGTGAACTCGGGTTGTTATATTTTGTAGAAATTGTTCTGCAGAGAATTTTTAAATCGTATTGGATAAGAGTTTGATTATTATTACGAGCTTGATTATTATTACGAGCTTGATTACTTTAAATTATTGATAGAGTCATGAAGGTTGAAGATGGAATGTTGCAAGCCTAAGGTTGGATAAGTTTCATTGTCATACCACAACACCGGTAATTACTTGCATTGGAAATATGCGTAGGTGTACAATGTATACAGCCTCATGGCTGTATACATTGTTATCCTAGTAATAAACAATTCGAAGGCTTGTAACATCGACCAACATACACTTGTTCCGCCTTCTGGGTTATAGCGCACTCCCTGTCACAGAGTATGACTGCTTACACAGACGACAAAGACACATCTAATTTTCATAACAGTCAATGGCGACGACGTAATTCGAGGAACCGATACAGTTATCCTGAAAAACAATCGAGCCAACTGAATCGTCACGTCCCAAACCCAAACATTGCCATGTTTTGCAAGAAGTCACGATGTTACTCCTTAGTATTTTATGTGGCCTACTCTAATGTTCTTTTCAATGGTAGGTACTGTTCGTCGAATCGTTGAGGTCTTTAAGTCCTGAGTTGAGCTGTACCATTACTGACACATGCATGTACTGACTGGTCAGGTCCACTCAAATCTGTGTAGGTCTTACCTCAAACGATCATTTAAGACACAACACATGGCCCTCAATCTCACCAAGAAGTGTCTGAACTTTGAAAGAGACTGACCTCTGAACTTGTTTCTTTGTTTTATCCCAAAGAAATACCAAGCTCAACTACTTTAAAAATTACGAAATAAAGTACAATCTTCCTTTCTGACACGTACTTAAACATAAGTAAATTTATACAACCGTGACTAAAACTTGAACTCGTATCATATACAATGCTGTTAATGAGACAACTGAATGATCTTGATCCTTTGAAGCTAATTACATGTTATTTACTCCGCAATCAGCGACACTCCCTCTACACTGATTATAAACACATGGCGTTGGGGGCACGACATTTGCGGGGCTAAGACGGTATAATATAAAGGGTTTAAAATGCCCATTTTACAGACCCATTATAATTATGTTGTTGCTGTCATTTAAGTATTCTGTATTTAAAAAAATGCTACTCGCTAGTGCAGTATGTAGTCAAAGTAAAAAAAATCGGGCTTATTTTGCCACCAGTAGGTACTAACAATTTGAATTCTGAAGTCATAACTTGCTTTTTTTTTAAGTATTGTGTAATTGGACAAACTAGATAATTTCGTTAGTTTCGGACCGATTTCGAAAAAAAAAACAAATCGTTCTCTAACATAACTGGCGAAAAAAAGGTGTACTATTACACACTCCTCTGCCTAACTCTTCAGGAATTACAGGCGTGACGTTATGTGTATGTAGGTAGATCGAAAATCGCCTTTCTGAGAAACTATCCCCGCCAGTTCAAAGGCCCCAAATATCAGGTAAATTAGCTCGCGAGCATTATTAATAGCGTCTCGATCGGGGCTTGTTCATTGTGCTTACCGTGCGTTTCCGTGCTTACCGTGTTCAGTGGCCGTGCACGCTGAAGTAAAACATTTCAACCGTAAACTTACTTCATAACTTGTTCTGATTAACTTAGGTACTACTTTTTAGTATTCTCGGGAAGACTCTTCATCGTCGGGTATATGTATAGAGTTTTCTGATCTGAGTGACAACGACCTTACGGGTACCGATGGTATAGTTTGTCAGTATATAGTTGATAAAAGTCTTTAGGTGAAAAAGCTAGGTCTATGAGATTGAGACCAAAAATAATAAACATTTTATTTCAGGCTTCCAAATACATAAAAATATTATATAAAGCAATAACTATCTATAAACGCTACCTACCTACGGAGCACGTGCTGTGGTTAAATTGTTAAACTAAGAGCGCAAAATAGACAAGACGAAAGCAAATATGCATTATCTAAGATAAAACTAGTGCTATAATTTTTGGGTCTATTTTAATTATATTGAGAATTACGTACCTACATAAGTAAGTATAACCCAGCAAAAAGTCAGATGCAGCAAAAGCGCGATTTCATTATTTGGTATAGTCCACTATGTTGCGACTTAATCTATTCCTTTAAAAATAAGCCGTGCTTTTGGGCGATTCCAGTTTCTCATTCATTTCTTCAACGCTCCTATATCTCCGAGAATCACAACCAAACAAAAAAGGCAGCAACTTCACTTGTGCAAATAAAACTTTATACACTAACTTGAGCGTAAAAAATCGAAACGACCTGCATCAAAACATCGTCAACAACTCTATTACGGAGTACATCATTTTCAAACTAATTTCAAGTTTGCTTCACTCCTGAATAATACTGGGTAAAGTTGGCGATGGGTGGGGTAAAGTAAAGTAAAGTAAAAGTGGGTAAAATTATGCTTTGGTAAATATGTCACTTGGGAACGAAGTTTGTTACGCGTTATTAGGTACGGCTTGTTTTTTTTTATAGAGTTTCAGTAGCGTCACGTTTTACAGTTAGCAGTAAACTTTAGTACCTAAATGTTTTTGACCAGTCCTACCTTCGTCATCGTCTGCTTTTTCAGAAATATGTTGAAAGTTGAGTTACGAGACTAGTTGATAATTGATCAACTAGTCTCGTAACTCAACTTTGAACTACAGTTTATCTGAGCTCACTCTGACCCGGTAGACTCATAATTCGTTAGTACCTTTAAACCACTCATATTCCTAGTAATAGTAAGCTACCTAAGCTATCATACTTTATAGTTCCAATTATAAAGAAGACTGGCAAATCCCTGGGCCATCGCGGGCATACATCACGTACCGTCCGGGACCTCTCCGGGACAATCCCATTGTTTTCCGGGATTTCCGCCGAGTCCCGGTAATACCCAACATTTGTTTGGATTCCAAACGGACATATTACTGTACTTTGGGACTTTTCTTTGTAATTCCGACTATTAGTATTAATGTGTGTGACTAAATGTTTCCCTTGAGGTGAAATAGATGGTCGTATTTGAAAATTTATGAAATTTTGAATCTGTGGGGCTGGGTAGTTTGTGCCGCACCCCGCACCACTTCTCTCTAGCTCCTATATCAGGAAGATTTGAACAGCGAGCGTTCTAAGGGACTGCTCTTATGAAAATATGTAGTCTAGTAAGTGCTGATTCTCAATATACTCAATTTGAATAAATTACTATTATATTTTTCAAGTTAAAACAATATAATTACCCTCAAAATAATTAATTACTATGTACATTACATACAAACTACAATGTATCAAAAATAAAAATGTAAGATTAACAGTAAGTACACAGGCAACCAAGTACTCTTTGGCATCGCTGTCATCCGGGAAACGTGCCCATTAGCTTTTGGTTTTCAAACCCGGCCAGCTGAAAAAGGAGCTTGCAAATTATATAAATGGTTGTTGGTCAAGATTGAGTTTGATATAGATCGGTAATGACATAATTATGTTAATTTTTGGCTTTAGGGTTTAAAAACAGGTTCGCTAGCGCGTTCGTTATGCCTGCTTGCTTTCTAATTATAATAATGTAATGCGGTACGTGTATTTTAAATAAGTTTTTTATTTTACTTGACCGAGGCCCGCGGTGAGCCACCTTTAAATTGTATCCTTTGAGTTTCTGAAGCATGCATTAGAAATGTGAGGTTTTATCAGACCTGGAAAGGAAAAAGTGATGTTATCTACGATTTCTGTGGGATGTTGTAAGAGATACCGCGCCTCGACATAAAGGGCTAAGAAGGAACATGGGTGATTTTTAGTCAGTAGAAGTCTGACACTCCCTTTCGCTCTGCCCAAGAGCGGGAGGGGAAAAAAATACTATATACGATTCATCCTGGATATACTTATGTTAATAGGTATATGAATACGAAGTTGTAGGATCTAACTAACATTTGAGTTAGATTTTATTTTAGAAGCCAGCATATTTTGCGGAGCCCTTACCATCTTCAAAGGTTAGCACGCTAGGCAACAAAAAAGATGGCTATGCAACAACAGCAAAATCACAAACATCAAATCATAGATCATACATCGGTGTCCGTTGCACCTCGTGTAAAAACACCATAGTTATACCCACGTCCCTATCTGTAGTCGAGTATGCAAGTATGCAACACACATGGGTAATAACGGGTTATTAAACCAGCTAGCCCACCATAATGACACATTTCCTACAACTGTTACTGTTCTTGCGCAATCAGCAATGTTTGATAACGTGGCCGTGCGATTGGATCGTGTCTGTTCGCTGTACTTTTTTGTAAATTTTAGCTATTTCTTATTAGTTTTAAAAACCACATGAAATTCTTATTTTCAAGCTCTGGCCAAACTGTAGCGGAATCCGATGCAGGGTCATTAGATCACACAGATTGTCACGCAAGTAGGTAAATTATATGGAGGTGTTTTCCATCTGAGAGCTATACTAATAAACGCAATCCTCCCTAATAAAATTAAAACAATCCACGTGGTTGTTCCTTACATTTTTTAACGATTTTACGAACGTAAATGCAATCATCATCTGTCTAGCTTTTCCTTTGTTGGTAACTGTTTAAAGTATAATATCTCTGATAATTAGTAGTGTCATCTATCTAGCTATAGACTACATTTACTTCTACACTATTTCCTCTTTTAATCATCTGAGTAAAATGATTAATTCCCATATTAATATCATAACTGATTCATACACTTTCCATTGATTTCCCAATAAATTCGCCCCGAAGTACCCTGCAGGCAATGCGTGCATGTCATCCTACATAATCCTCTTACAGGGGATTACGCGCCGTTGAAAAGATGCATTTTGATATTGGACTGGACTGCACAATGTATTCGATATTAAGCTCTACTCTATCATGGGACGAGATCAGTGGTCATTGTTATGCAAGAGTGAAAGAGACAGCTACTTATTGAAGCTTAGTGAAGGGATATTTTGCTGTTTAAAGAAGGAACGTCCATATAAGTATGGACGTTCCTTCTTAAATAATCATTGAAGTGGTTCCGAAGCATTCGTTTAGTCCATTTCTATAAAATAACCAGCAAACCTGGCAACATCCCGAATCATGATCTGTAAGCTTTTCTGAATTCAAAATCATTTACAGAATGCGGTCCTCATATTATGCATCCAGCCGGTCTAAGTACGTAGTCCCTCTGTTACGTTGTGTGGCTGTAAAAACATTAATTTATTGAAGAACAATGCAACACTGGTTTACGTGTATGCATAATGTACAAATGACATTGAGAAAAGTTATTGAACTGTATGTTTGTACATATGGAAATGGCTATTATATAAGTACCTACACCTGTACTTGAAGGAAACTATTAGAAAATAAGACTGCGTATTTAGATATTTTAAGCAGAAAATTGTTTTGACCAAAGCATATCGAATTAAATCATTTACCTTTCAAAATATTTTGTTAGACCAAACTAAGGCTAATACTATTACGTCCACAATTCGGAAATAAAGATTCCGATTGGCAAAAATTAGGAACTTTCAAACTGACTTTGTCTCTAAACCACAACAAGCAGTCAAACCACTGTTTTTGAGAAGCATTTGCACAATTAAAGATGTTATGTTAGAATAAAAAAATCGAAGATATGTGACATCTACCAATCCGCACTGGGCCCGCGTGGTGGATTACACCCTCTCCTAGAGAGGAGGCCTGAGTCTCTGCAGTGGGAACATTATAGGCAAATTGTGCAAATCACACATTATTACTAGCCCATACCTACTCTTCCTGATCCCTCTGATAGACGAATGCGTCCCTTCATTCCTTCTAATTCTGCGCTATTCCTTTCAATCAATCTAGTCTCGCGCTGATTTTTGAAAACAGATAATGAAAGTTTCCACAGAAGTTCGTCTTTTTCGCCGATCATACATCTCATCGGGCACATGCCTTGTTTTTCAACATAAATCTTGTTAATAAAAGCTCTCGTTTAATTAAAATTCCTGTAAAGGCTAGTTAGGATGATGCTGCACTTCTTCTCAATGAAACCTATTAATCACGCCAACTAGATGGCCCGGGTAGGCACACTGTTGTTAGGCATTCATTTAGGAAACTTTGTAAAATGGGTAAAGTTGGGACTACACTGAACTTTCCGAGAAGGGCAATATGATATCTTACTTCAAGCTTGTTATCTACATCTATTTAATGAATGTAAACCTATAGGTGTGTGTTTATTTGATTGAAATTGACAATTTTAACGCAGAGTTATAAAACATGCTTTCTCGGCAATTTTCTTTAGCTAGGATATCTCCTTTGAGATCATGAATGTCTTTTTTTTGTGTTAAAGGGTTTTAATTTACTCGTGATATAGGCGTCGTTTTTCCTTTTGTGTAATTAACTGGATACTTTAATATCAAAACTACTTAAAACCTACAAAAACCTTTATAAATTATTCTACCAAGATTAAGATTTCTAATACAAAAATAACGGCAACAGTCACTCATTTAGTTTCGCGATTCTACACAAATACGTAATTCTTGAACAGTAATCATGTGATAATGTCATTCACCTTACTTTACCACCTATAATTAATGCAAATTTTAACTACTTCTGTACATCCAGTAGTAAATAATTTACATGTAAACTGGTTTCTACAAGAATTTTTACAGTTTTTCTTTTTTGCAAGTAATTAATAAGCATCGGAAACGATGTAAGTAACTCGTTTTTACTCGAGTTTTTTTTTCAATGTCTTAGCTTGATTTGTATGTAAAGTGGCTGCTTAATAAAAAGCAGGGAAATCACTACTAATAGGTACCTAGATAATTTAGTAATGAACTTGATTTGTTTTGGCTATGAACTGAGACTTACATTGACTCGGAGGGATGTTTAAAACAACATACTTCAGAAATGTATACTTAATGTGTTATTGTAAGGCAAAATTTTGTTTTCATCAAATTACACTTTTTCCTACTACCTACCTATTTGCAGAAAAGTCCGGTCATTTTACTTCTTGCTGCTATTTTTTTCAGTAATCTTAAACCTTATCCATATTTCTTGAAAAAACCTTCGAGTTAAGAAACGCACAGATTGCTGAAAATCCAGTCGGATAACCCTACCCTACGATACTCCTACGTCCTATCCCTAGTTTTCATCACCACTAATTGTATGACCCTTTAAAGTACTTCCCTAATACCCCATTATAGGATCAAATATTAATAATATCTGGGTGTATCACCGCCCTACACAATATTATAGGCTTGGCACGTGACGTCGCATCAAAGTGACGCATCTAAACGTTTTGTACCCTCTGTTTGTGCTTACCCTTCGCGATTTAGCGTTATAATAAATTAGTTTTACGTACTTTTGTACCTAAAAAGCCTTTTTAACGGAATTTCGGGGAAAATATTGGGGAAAATTTCGTATAAGTCATTAACTATTAAAAGCTCTATGATAATTTAAGAAAATTTAAAATATCTATTACTAATTCGTTACTTGTGTAAATAAGTCCCATCTTATACTGAAATTGTGTTTTTTATTTTGTGTTTTAAACTTACCGACTTTAAGATTTTTTAAATAATTTTATTGCAAGTAAATAGTAAATACCAATTTGTTAGATTTTTTTTCTGCCACAAGGATGCTATGAATATACCTTGGCGTACCTACTGATTTGAATGACATGAAGGACAGTTTTTGTATTGTTTTCTTATAAACGGCAATATTTGAAACGGAATATTCTGGTATAACAACAAAACTACCCATTTAATGGAATCAAAGTTCACGGCTTAAAGTAATTGTTGCTGGCTGGCTTCGTTTCTAAAATAATAAAAACCATTATGATGCGTAAATTATAATTTATTATTTGCATAATCGTAATAAATTCTTTGCTTGGTACATCGACTGCGTATTTATACGAAAAGTCCTTTTTTTTGGGGGTGGGAAATCATCAAATATTCCCTACCGCTCTTGGGCAGAGTGGAAGGGAGTGTCAGACTTCTACTGACAAAAAACCACCCCATGTTCCTTCTTAGGACTTCGTGTCGAGGCCGCGGTATCTGTCATCCCGAAGCCCAAGTCCATGCACCTATAAACCACAATTTTGTGTTTCTAGGAACGTTGAAACCTGTACTGTATTTCAGTCTATGTACGCTAAAAGAATATAGAATATTATTTCCGAACTGTACTAGTTCACCGATTTCGTAATCATTTCAAATAATACAAAAGTTTAAAGAAATTGAGGATGAATTTTTACAAAAAAATCTGACCTCGTCCGGCGCATCTCTAAACCCCGTTCAAGAACTGTCAGTGTTATTTTTGTCAGTGTTATTGTATTCAAGCTAAAAAGAGATCGCAATTTAAGTATCAATTGCAAAATCCACCATCTAACAATACAAAACTTAAATCTACTTTTGCTGACACCAAAACATAACAAAATGTCCTCAATGCGTCTGACATTGATCGCTCAACTTCCAATGTAGCGCACCTTATCTTAGCCGACCATCAATAAATTGGAAAAGTTATACAATTTACTAAAATAACCTGAAAACAGAGCACTAGGCAATAATACTTAGATATGAAATTAAGGTTATTCATACGTAGGTATATGTATGTTAAATTACAGCAAAACAATTACACGGTACATTGGCATGTCACATTACAATGTCCTGTTTTTCAGGAATAATTATATAGCCATTATGTAGCTATACCAATTGTTAAATAATTATAACAGCACGTGATCTGTACACTGTTTTTATTGATTGCAGTTTTAGATAAGTAAAACCTAAATACTTACCTACTTAGATGTGTATCTCTCATGTATAATTTTCAAGGCTGAAATTCAGTAATTGCTCTGGTGTTTAACTTGACGTAGATAAGGTTATAAAGTACTGAAAATATTTAATAAAATAAGTTTAAAAACTAAAACCCGACCACGAATAAAAACGCAGTCTAATGAAACCGCGGTCTTAAAAGTAGAAAACAAGAAAAATGGTCTAGTAAGTAGATAATTTAATAATTATTATAGAGGACAGCCGTAGTCGCATGCCACTGATACCTGATGCTCATTCATGGCGTTCTCATTGATACAGAAGACCGCTGCTCGTTGCCATTAGCAAGGTGGCATGCGACTACTAGGAGCTACGATTTCCTTTTTTAGGGTTCCGTAGCCAAATGGCAAAAAACGGAACCCTTATAGATTCGTCATGTCTGTCTGTCTGTCCGTCTGTCCGTCCGTATGTCACAGTCATTTTATTCCGAGACTATAAGGATTACACAGTTGAAATTTGGCAGGTAGATGTATTCTGTAAACCCCTTTTTGATTTTTATATAAAAATAAAAAAAATATAAGATTAAGAGGCTCTCCATACATGGAATTGAAACTAAAAAAACTTTTTTTCATCAAACCTACACATGAGGGGTATCTATGGATCTAACTCGCCGTCCGTCCGTCTCACGACGAAAACAGGCCGTGTCGACGGCGCGTTCGTGTTCCACGCGCGCCTCAAAGAGATGTCAGCAACATGGGAGGGGCCCGAAAGGGCCGACGCCTGTCGGGGCCGCGGGTAGTCCAACGGTTATCGCGGCCTCGACATAGAGGGCGAAGAAGGAACATGGGTGGTTTTTAGTCAGTAGAAGTCTGACACTCCCTTTCGCTCTGCCCAAGAGCGGGAGGGGTTATTCGATGATTTTACACCCACCAAAAAAAAAAAAAAAAAGGGGTATCTATGGATAGGTCTTCTAAAATGACATTGAGGTTCTTAAAATCATTTTTCTCAAAGTCAATCGTTTCAAAGATAGACACATCCAAAGTGGTAAAATGTGTGTCCCCCCCCCCTCTAACTTTTAAAGTAAGAGAGTGACAATTCTAAAAAAAATATGTAATGTAGATCTCAACAAAAACTACCAACCAAAATTGGTTTGAACGAGATCTAGTAAGTATTTTTTTTTTAATACGTCATAAATCTTAAATCGCAATTTACCGTTCATTCAATCAACTCAATTATAAAAATTATGTTAACATTATGTTACTTACTGCTACGGAACCCTTCATGGGCGAGTCTGACTCGCACTTGGCCGGTTTTTTTTTATTTTTACGAACAGTTCTCTCAAAGTTACGGCCAGTTAAAAAAATCCCAAAAATATTAAATATTTTTTTCTGATCCCTTAATTCTTCCGGTAGTATATACTACACGTTTCCTATAATCTTTATAATTAGCATCATAATGCGTAACCTTTTCCCAACTAAGTTGGGATCATTTCCAATCCACCGGGATGCAGCTTTAAACAAGTATTTTATACGGAGCGACTGTTAGGTACTGGGTAATATACGAGTATAAAGGGTGTAAAACTACCCTTAACGCAAACGAAGGGCATTTGTTCACCCCGCGATATTTTTTTTTGGTTATAGACCATACCTGGGAACACCTTAGTTACGGAGATATTGGGGGTCAAAGTTCCAAATTTTGCACAGCTGTTTTTGTAAATACTAGTTTTTCAGGTCATAACTTTACTTAAATTACCTGACCCGTTTACTATTCAAAGCATCCACTAGCACAATGTTTTAAGAGTGCTACATTGAGTTTTACCTTAAAATGTGATTTTTGACCCTAAAAAAAAAGTCGTTTCCCAGCAAAAAATTTTGCGTAGGGGTACTTAGTTAGATGTACAGAATGCTTACATGCAGACAAAAATAAATGAATGTACTAAGATAGCAATCTAAATTTACTTGCCAACCGCCTCACGACGACTGCATCCAAATAGACCGAATCAAATCTAGATCGGCCTAATGAAACAAATAGGAATATAATGAAAAACGACGTGTGTCTATTCCGGTTAATACAGATAGTCCGTCACCGGCCAGCGCCGGATACGAACCGGGACGTGAAACTTTAATCGACGGACGGCTGACGGCTAGCTGCACCCGGTTATTTCTGTACGACTATTTTTGAAAATTGATTTCATTTTGATATGCACATATGATTTTATATATCTTTTTGTTGTTATGATAAAATTATTGCAGTAGGAGTAAAATGTCCATGCCAGGGTTGCGGAATTTTTATCGCGGCCTTGACATAGAGGGCGAAGAAGGAACATGGGTGGTTTTTAAGTCTGACACTCCCTTTCGCTCTGCCCAAGAGCGGGAGGGGTTATTCGATGATTTTCCACCCGCCAAAAAAAAAGGGTTGCGGAATCTCTTACTGAGAACTTGTCAGTGGGAATTTGTTCGAAGAGACCGCGAACCTGAAACGCAAAAGGCATTAGGAGGAACACGTGTGGGTTTTAGTTAGTTAGTAAGAGTCTAACACTGAGTTCTGCACCGCCCAGAGCGGGATGAGTCATTTGATGATCTACATTTTACTCAAATTAAGAATGAATATAGGAGTAAAATGTTGAAGAAAACTCGATAGCGATACAAGTTTCAGCTATTTTCTTTTTACCCGACTGCGGCGAAGCCCAAAAAGGGGGTTTATGTATTTGCCGTGTATGTATGTATGTCCTTTTCTTTGTTCCCTCATAACTCCTAAACGGATAAAGGGATTTGAATAAAATATACGTCGTTTGATTCGTCTTGATGGCGCGAGTGTCACTGGCTACATTAAAATTGAAAAAAAAAAACAAAAAGAAATGCGGATTTTGGGTGCCATATCGCAGATTTCAAGTAGGGTATCAAAATGAAGGATTTTAAAAGGAGATTACAAAAATATATGACCATATGTTTAAAAGAAATTCAAAGTCACAAAACCTAAGTTTAAACAAACACAAAAGTTAAATCATCTGCGAAGAATTTTACGCGACCAACGAAAGAACCAACACAAAATAACTAAAAACTTGCAAATAAAAAAAGTAGTTAAAACTAAAAAACCCGACTGAAAAAACTGAAAAGCAAAAAAAAAGCAGATTTTAAATTAAACAAAACTTGGAAGCAGGCGGGGTCCATGCTACTCGTATTTTCATTTCATAATTTAATATTGATGAACTCCGCCTGCTTCCAAGTTTCGTTTAATTTAAAATGTGCGGGTTTTTTTGTTTTTTACCAAATTTTTTTTTTAAAGGTTCAAGTTGTTTAAAGTAAAACGTTTGAGTTGACATAGTAGGTGTTCAGAACCGCTCGATCACGTGCACTGAAAGGAGTTTCTGAGCAGTTAAGACGATGTTGTCTGCAAAACATTGGTCTTTGTCACCTCTGAGAAAAATATACATCCTTTTGAAAGTCGATACAGATAATATATTTATTTATTTATTTATTAAACTTTATGCACAAGCAAACAACTGTACAAAGGCGGACCTAATGCCTTGGGCATTTTCTACCGGTCTACCTTAGCACCCTAATGCAGAGACAATATTCAGTAGGTGCAACAACAGAAAAAAAACCGGCCAAGTGCGAGTCCTACTCGCACATGAAGGGTTCCGTACCATCGTAGTAGGGGAGTCGCTTTTTATTTTTTTTTTTTAAATTATAAAAAATATTTTTATTATATGGTGTAACTAAAAATTTATGCTTTTCGCAATTTTTCCTTTATCTGTGTTATAAGACGTTGCTTCGTACCAAATTTCAAGATTCTGAGTTCACGGGAAGTACCCTGTAGGTTTTGATTCCCTTGCGAGTGTCGAAAATTTGCGGCATAAACGGGAGTATCTTTTGATCGCGTTGACTTAGAAGTTTGATTTTTTCACAGCTCCAAGAGACCATAGACTTGAGTATTTGATATGAATTTCAGCTTGATACCTCCACGCGTTCCTGAGAAAAAAGGTCTTGACAGACAGACAGACAGACAGACAGACAGACGGACAACAAAGTGATCCTATAAGGGTTCCGTTTTTACCTTTTGAGGTACGGAACCCTAAAAAGACAAGAAATATTTATAAATAAAACGTATAAGAATAAATACATATATACATACATATAACAATATATATAAACTTAAGAGAGATCAACAAGAAAAACTACAACAACTTAGTCTTGAGACGAATCTGCCAACTTCTTGTGAATATGCTCACGAGCTTTCACTTTGAAAGTGAACCGACTGGTCACCGTCCTGATACTCTGAGGGAGCGCATTCCAAAGGAAGACCGCCTGGACAAAGAAAGAGGATTTTATAAAACCAGAGCGGTGAGAAGGACATCGTAGAAGACAGTTATTGGCGGAACAAGATTATTGCTGTGCGCAGAGCATAAGTATTGACAATTAGAAGTGAGATAAGAAGGAGAAGTGGGTTTGTGAAGAAGAGAAAACAGGGTTGTCAAGGCTCTCAATGCTCTGCGCTGCCGGATGGGTAACCACCTTAAAAGCGATCGATGTGCAGATACATGATCATACTTGCGGAGATTGAAGACGAATCGAATGCAGTTGTTAAGAAGTCGGTCAAGTTTATTGAGGAGATCTGCATTCAGGTCATAGTAGCACACATCACCATAGTCAATTATGGGGAAGATTAGGGACTGTACAAGCATTGCCTTAATGTGTGATGGGAGAATATTTTTCAGCCGATAGAGCGATCGCAACGTTCCGGTGACCTTCCTGCTCACAATCGCGACCTGCTTACGCCAGTCGAGGCAAGTGTCAACATGCAAACCCAGGTCCTTGACGTCAGAGCTAAACGGAATCACTGTGCCGTCAAAGGTAACCGGTGGCAGCGTCAACCCATTCAGCCTTCTCAAACTATGAGGGCTCCCAACAATAATAGCCTGGCACTTGGTTGGGTTAACCGCCACACCGAAACGATCAGACCAGTTTTTAACTGCACGTAAATCCCGGTTTAGCTCCTCAATCGCACCGGATAAGCTGTCAACACCCGCCTGACAGTAGAGCTGTAAGTCATCAGCGTAAAGATGATACGCACACTGAAGCTCGGTAGTTATGAGATCTATAAAAACAGAGAACAAAAGTGGAGATAAAATACCGCCTTGTGGGACGCCAGTTTCAAGATTACGCCAGCTGGAGTTAGAGTCACTAGCAAGAACTGACTGCTGACGCCCCCGAAGATAGGAAGAAAACCATTCCAGGACCTCGAGAGAGACCTTGAGATTGGAGAGGATGGATAACAGGACTTCGTGACTGACGGTATTGAAAGCATTCGAGAAATCGATCAACACTAAAACCGTAACTTTAGTGTCTTCCATTCCCCGCCTCATATCGTCAGTCACTTTAAGGAGAGCAGAAACGGTACTGTGCCCGGGCCTGAACCCGGATTGGAATGGACTGATGAGGGAGTTATTGTGAATAAAGTGGGAGAATTGCTTGTGTACACAGGCTTCGAGTACTTTGGATAAAAAGGGAACGATGGAAATTGGACGAAAGTGACTGGGGAGTGTGGGATTAGGAATTTTAGGTAGTGGTCGAACATGGGCTTTCCGCCACAGGGAAGGGAAAACACCGGAGAAAAGGGAGAAGTTAACTATATGGGAAATTGCAGGAAGGAGCTGATCAACAACTGTCACGATCATGTGTCGACTGATGTTATCACAGCCAACGGCTTTGGATTTAATGGATAGGATAATCTTTTTGATCTCTCCCGGATCAACTGGGGTGAAGGCAAAGGAAGTAATATTGAGTCGCGTCAGACCAGCAAGGTAGTCAAGGGTTTGACATTTGGTTAGACTATCAAGGGTGGGAACAGTAGAGAAATGACGATTTAGATCGTCTAAGCCAAATGTTTTAGGAAGGTCTGAATGCCGCGATCTGCCAATACCGAGAGTTCCAAGGAATTTCCAGATATCGGCAGGAGAAGCAGAAGTGATATTATCAAGAATGTGGCGGCGTTTAGCGTTGCGTATCATCTGATATGATGATATCAATATAATGACGAACATTTAAATAACGTCTGAAAAATAACAATATTTTTCAGACGTTATTTAAATGTGTTTTATAAGAGAATCAATCTGCATTTTTATTGAAAAACATGAGTTTTTGTATCAACACGTTTTAACCAGTATATTTATTTACCATCAGGTATGGTGGTGAATGGGTTCGTGAACGTGGTGATCACTACCATAGAAAAGAGGTTCGGTCTGCGGTCCATGCAGACGGGAGTTATCGCAGGAGGGTAAGTCATTCTTTACTTATGTCTTATTAGTTCTACATCGTGGAGGTTCCAGGCTGCAAATGGACTCTTAGGTACTTCACATTAACATATGGTTCATTTCTATCATTCATGATAGAATGATTCTACCTTTTAAAAAACTGGTCAAGGGGCAAGTCGGACTTACCCATGAAGGGTTCCGTACCATTCTAGTAGCCAAGGCATTAAGTCCGCCTTTGTATGATTTTTGTGCATAAAGTTTAATAAATAAACAAATATTGAGAGGTTTCCCAGGTTATTTTAGCACCATAGATATACTTCTTATAGGTGTTCCTGTAATCTATAAGTGTTGAACTAAGCCTATTATTTCAAAATTTTAAGCTCAGTAGTTTCGGAGATAAGAGGTCGGAAATGGTCGGACAGACAGACAGAGAGACAGACACACGAGTGATCCTATAAAGGTTCCGATTTTTCGTTTGAGATGCGGATCCGTAAAAACAGTCAATAGATCTAGGAACTTGAATCGAATATTAGATAGACTCACTCGTAGTGACTCCTGCGATACAAACGTTGAAACGCTTCTTGCTGCTGAGTAAAGCTATAAAGGATCCTCAGTTAAAAGGAGAGGGAGTGATATAAAAATATAATATCTAATGCCTTAAGCTGCCAGAGGTGCTGTTAGAGCAGTCAATTTAACCTATACAGCCCAGCATTCTGTACATCAAACTATAAAGTAATAAAAAGTGGTTTCCCAGCACAAAAAAATTGCGTAGGGGTACTTCCCTACTTTGGGGTCAAAAATCACAGTTTACGGTAAAACTCAATGTAGCACTCTTATAACATTGTGCTAGTGGATGCTTTGAATAGTAAACGGGTCAGTTAAAGTCCAAGGTAAGTACCTGAAAAACCAGTATTTACAAAAAAACAGCTGTGAAAAATTTGGAACTTTGACCCCCAATATCTCCGTAACTAGAAGGTTCCCAGGTATAGTCTAGAACAAAAAAAAATATCGCAGTGGTGGGGAGAACAAATGCTTTTCGTTTGCGGTACTTTTACACCCTTTATATTGTTATCATCTGTAATTTTGTCATATTATATGTTGATACTATACTGAACTGAAAAGAATAACAAGTGAAATATTCCTACTTTTCACAGGACTTTTCGAATTCAGGATGATAAGCCTCATTAAAACACAATTTTTCTTCCAGTTACGACATGGCCTCGTTCGCGTGCCTAGCCCCGGTGACGTACCTGGGTGGCCGCACGGGTTCCTCCAAACCTCGCTGGCTAGGTCTGGGAGTACTCCTCATGGGGACCGGCTCCTTGCTGTTCGCGCTGCCACACTTCTTGGTGCCCAACTATAAGATAGCCGGCAATGAGGCCGCTGATCTTTGCACGCCTAATCGGACGGTGAGTGGTTTTAGATGCTTAGGGTGCGTTCACACCTTGTTACTCAAGCATCCACATCGTGTAACTTTTTATGAAAGAACGTTTGCAATTAAGAGTGGGCAACACGGAGTTTCAAAAAGGTTTTTCAAGTTAATTAAAATAACGCAAAAGTTATGGACACTCAGGCTCTACAAAAACATTGGTGAGTCACCATCAGATAATAATTGTGGTATTTTTGTCTGATGCTCTCGTTTTATTTGTATGTAGACCTTCAAGTCTTTAACAACGCCAATTTGGTGATAAGATACTGCAGGTAAAGTGATGTACAGTACGTACTAACATGTACACGTTAAGTAAAAAATGACGTCAGCACTTCTCAAATTATGGCCTGCATGGTTCTTGCAAGCATCAACTTCTTTCGAAATCTGTTATATATTCTTGGTCTATGAGTCTTATATAGGGTTAACTTAAGAGCAACAACCAATCTTAAGGTAAAGTTTAAGTTATAAAGGGCCATTCATAACACAACCGTTACTAGTTTACAGACCAACAATCCACTAGAACCAAAACTTCAAATTAATTAAGATCATAACTATAATAATAACAGTCCATTTCCAATCAAAACTTTACTGCTCAAATGTTCATTCAATTTTCGTTCATCGTTCAAACTTTAGTCTCTTGTCTATGGGTTCTAAATCTGACTGAATGAACTTCAATGTGGGCACAGGCACAGGCGCGGTGCATTCAGCCAGGCCACAGACAATATGCGGCCTTCGTCACACAATGCGAGCGATCTCTGTGATTAATCGGATTGAATCAGCATCCGTATCTGCCTGAAAATGTCGTTGGTATAACAGGTAGACCGATATGAGAGCTAACATCATTATTATAGTGTGTTTTGAATGATTTTCGTATTTTTTTTTGTTCTTAAGCATGACACATAAATAAATGTTTAGATTAACAAAATATTATCAAAGGGAAATAGTGACCAAAAGATAATCATCATAGCCTAACCTATTTCCAATGTAGGAAGGTTCGGCTTATCCAGGGTCACCGGCTGCAAATGGATACCAGTATAGACTCACTGCCTATCTAACCCCAAAGTAACCAGACTGGTAGCCAGACTTTCAGACCGCCAATTACGAACTTTCCAAAACAAAAATAGTTCGCCGAAATCAACAACATGGCTGCTAATCTTACTGAATATTTCATTGAAATGAACATGCTGATATTATTATGCCACCAGCCGCTGTTAAATAAATAGTTAATCGAACGCGCAAGCCCTGTAACGTATTCTAATTAGCCAACTTGCAGACGGGTTCTCAGAAATGCAGCTCGATTACATTTTCTGATATTGAAGTTTATTCGCCCCTGGTTTACCTGCATACACGCGTATAATTGTGTACATAACCAGTTGCTTTTAAGAACGCTTAGATTCCGGATTATTTCTTCGAACCTCAATCTAGAATATGACTTCGATGAGATTAATCAGTGTAATTGCTTGTAACCCACAATATTACGTAGTACCTGATACGTATTTTTTGTAATTACCTATATCATACCCTCTTTTATGTGTTATTATGACACTAACAATAAAGCCGTGATAACTTAAAAAATCAGGACATTCATAACTTTCAGAAGCTCCCGAAACTCAACATTTGTGTAATTCATAATCATCATCATTATTTCAAGCAGAGATTATTTTAAGAGCAGCGGTGGCCCAGTGGTGTCGGCCCCGACTTACGAACAGTAGGTCGTGGATTCGAATCCAGGCAGGCGCATTACTTTGTGTAATTTATTTCATTACCGCTGCTCTCAAAACGGTGAAGGAAAACATCGTGAGGAAAACGGCATGTCTTAGAATAAAAAAAATCGAAGACATGTGATATCTACCAACCCGCACTGGGCACGCGTGGTGGATTATAGCCCATCCCTCTCCTAGAGAGGAGGCCTGAGTCCCTGCAGTGGGAACATTATAGGCTGATGATGATCATTATTTCAGCCGAAAGACGTCCACTGCTGGACATAGGCCTCCCCTAAGTGTCGCCACAATGACCGGTCCCGTGCGTCTCGCATGCAGCGGGTCCCCGCAACCTTCACCAGGTCATCGGTCCACCTAGTGGGAGGCCTTCCAACGCAACGTCTTCCGGTTCGCGGTCGCCTCTCCAGAACTTTCCGGCCCCATCGGCCATCCGTTCTGCGAGCAATGTACCCTGCCCACTGCCACTTAAGTTTGGCAATTCTTCGGGCTATGTCGGTTACCTGGTTCTCATGCGGATTTCCTCATTTCTGATTCGATCACGCAAGGAAACTCTGAGCATAGCTCTCTCCATTGCCCTTTGGGTGACTTTGAGCTTTCTGATGAGGCTCATTGTGAGCGTATGTAATCACTGGCAACACACACTGGTCATAGACTTTCGTCTTGAGACACTGTGGTAAGTTGGACGAGAAGATATTACTCAGCTTCCCAAACGCTGCCCAGCCGAGTCGGATTCGACGAACGACGATTGTATTAAACAAACTAATTGTTTGAACAGTTCTTGAACCGCTATAAGTTCCTAAAAACCCTGTTTCATTCCAGTTGACAGACAGCTGTGACGGCAACGTGTCATCAGAAGGCGGCGCGTGGGCAGTTGCGGTATTCGTGTTCGCGCAACTGTTACACGGCGCGGGCGCAACGCCGCTCTTCACTCTCGGCGTCACTTATATCGATGAGAACGTCTCCAAGAAGATGTCTTCTGTCTATTTGGGTAAGTGGAAATATTACCTAATGGTCAAGCAAATTATTTGTATAAAAAGTTGCCGTGGGCGAGGGGCCTAACTCCTAAGTGTTCTAGTTGCAGATGGCCACTCTATTTGACAGTGGTTTTGTGATTCGACTACCTCGATGGTCTTGTGGTTGCAAGCGTGATGGCTGTGCTCTAGGGTCCTAAGTTTGATTCCCAGGTTGGGCAAAGTGTTATTGGGTTTCCCCATCAGGAATTTCTCAGTATCAGCCACAGAGTCTGGATTTGTGCCAGATTGATGGCAATATATAGGCTCACCTCCTATTACGTGGGACTTAACCATAACCGGCAAAATGTGCGTGTATTACAGCTGGGTACACATTTGCCTTACCCTTCGAGTAATGCGAGTAGGCGTAATGTTATGTAGCAGATAGTTTTTTTCTGATTGTGATTTATGTATTTAAACTTTACACAAGCAACGTAATAATTATAAACTTTTTTTTTGTTGGTGGGAAATCATCAAATAACCCCTCCCGCTCTTGGGCAGAGCGAAAGGGAGTGTCAGACTTCTACCGACTAAAAACCACCCATATTCATTCTTAGCCCTATATGCCAAGGCCGCGGTATCTCTTACAACATCCCGCAGCCCCGACGGGCGTGGAAACTACAAAACAGCAAAACTAGTTTCTTTAAAAAAATAATGTGCTTCGTATAAAGTTATGATCCCCATTTTAGTCACTTGACTGGCATTAAATTTCCTACGAATTGGAACCATATCACATATTTCTCATGAGAAAAGTAACTGGCAACATTATAACAAGGATGTATGAAACCAACCATGGCTAATGATATCAATTTCCCGCCGAACCGTCATTTGAAACCGTAACTTTGGTTCGCCATTCAAGTAAGTGGTAACGGTAAAATATGTAGTGGACCTCGATGAAAGTTTCTGAAGTCAGTGGCTTGTAATTTTATTAAGGTAAAGTAAGGGAAACTGATTGCTAAGTGAATGGACTACCAACTAAAATTGGTCATATTATATTATATCCAAATCGCTACTGTAATAGGGTACCTAGTTACCAAAAAAAAATCTAATTAGTCCGTCAGATAGATTACCAAAAAAAAATTGACCAGGTTTTTTATTTTTTCACGTCAACTCGTAATGAAGACGATACAGTGCTTTGAAAACTCGTGTGAGTGACGTCACAAACCCGCACTCAAATCTTTGACGCGTTTTATTTTGTCAATTTTTATTAATTTGATAAAACAAAAATAAAGTAGTTTAGTAGTTTTTCAGTCGGGTTTTATAGTTCTTTAACTACTTTTTTTTATTTCCAACTTTTTAGTTTTTTTGTGTTTGTTCTTTCGTTGGTCGCGTAAAATTCTTCGCAGATGATTTATTTTTTGTGTTTGTTTACAGGATTTGTGACTTTAAATTTATTTTATACATAAGTTTTTTTTTTTATATTTTTGTAATCTGCTTTTGAAACCCTTCATTTTGATACCCCACTCGATGGTAATGAATTTTTTTCATCTTCAAATCCGCGATATGGCCCCCAAAATCCGCAATTTTTCTTTGTTTTTTAATTTTAATGTAGCCAGTGACACTCGCGCCATCAAGTCGAATCTAACGACGTATATTTTATTCAAATAGGAGAGGTTTAGGAGTTATGAGGGAACAAAGAAACGGACATACATATATATAATACATACATACATACACGCCAAACACATAACCCACCTTTTGGGCTTCGCCGCAGTCTGGTAAAAATACGTATCCAATATTTTTCGATAATCCAACAGACGGACTAATTAGAATCATATTTTTTTTAGTCAGAGAAACATTCCTATTCTGTTTTAATAGTAACAAATGCTTATAATGCGGTTAATTGTCGCGTGTAGTAATTTCCCAGACGGTACGGTTTCCCAGCAATGTGGGTGAAGTTTTCATAAGAAAAGCTAGTACGAACATATTTGTTGAAACGAAAGAAATATGGCATACAAGTTTGGAACAAAATACTAAAACTTTAAACAAAAAAAAAATGCTTTAAAAATGTAGTTTAGTAACAAGATACATCAAGTTTATAGGGAAACCTCGGGGGGCGTGTCCAACTCGCACTTGACCGGTTTATTTTTTTTTTCAACTATTAACACTGCTTCATATAAAACCATACCGACATCCCTTCATAATAAAATATTATCACAAAAGCTTTCTAAACGGCTCTATATTCAAAGTTATTAACCCTCACACACCGCGTGGGGTTGCTAGCAATAAACACAAGAAAGCACTCGCCGGGTATAGCGCGTTAAAACAATCGTACGGTCTACTCGACCCCATCGCTCGGTATTTTAGTGTTGAGAAAAATTGTTTTAGTTTCATGCAGTTTATTGAGTTATGTTAGGGTTAAGTGATTAGCTATTTGTTTGGGGGTAGACAGGTTTTGGTTGGGGTGCAAATTGTTCCTTTTGGGTGCATATTTTATACCGCATGTCTGAAGGTAGGATCAACGGGTCTATTCGTAGACGTTGTTATAGTTATAAAATCTGTTTGGAGGAAGACCAAAGAAACAATGGCTGGACTGTTTGAAGGATGATATGGGTAGAAAGGAGTTGATTGCTGAGATGCCGAGTAATAAAAATGGTGTAAAAGTATAATGAATGGACTTGTTCTCCCCGTCACTACGCTCATGTTTTTGTACCTGGGAACCTTATCGTCACGAAGAAATTGAGGGTCAAAGTTCCAAATTATTCACAGCTGTTTTTTTTTTATTAAGTACTAGTTTTTCAAATCAAATCAAATCAAATAATTTATTTGCATAATATGGGTAAATAGAAGGAACATAATGCATTACATATTACAACAGTATAGATTCTCACATTAACCATTTCTGGTATGCAAAACTTAAAACTTGAACTAAAAGTTTATAAAAAAGTGAATTGGGTACGTCTAACAAATACAGAGTTCAGGTAAAATCTTTACTTATATTAGTTTCAAGACCCGTTTACTATTCAAAGCATTTATCACAAAGTTTGAAGAGTGCTACATTGAGTTTTACCGAAAAATGTGATTTCTCACCTCAACAAAAAAAAAGGCTGTTTCCCAGTAATATTTTTCTCTACTTCGTCTACTTAGTTTGATGTATAATATTAATTAATGCTTGGTCGACTGCTTCGTTAAGAGTTCGTTTATACACCCTGTAGAAGTATGGAAGATGAAGACATGTTCCACTGACCCCAAATAAATTGAGATAAGAGCAGTTGAATGATGATGATGATGTTTGGTTAAAAAAAACATCTATTTAACTTTGAACAAAGTTGATAAAAGAAGACAACACCGTTTTTCATCCAAAAGACACAAAGACTCGAGTAATTTAGGTCATGTATGATTACCTTGAGTCAACTGTTTCTTCTTTATCTTTTTCTGAAATCACAACAACTACTAATTATATCTAAACAAAGGGGAATTCTTTTTGCCTTACAGCACCATCATAACATAGTTTATCTCATGAGAAAACTAAGTAAACAGCTCATTGTCTAGTACAACTCACATACGGCTGTGGTTTCAAATGTAGCGGATAAATCTGGATCTTCTATATCCCCTGATGTAATGTCACTAAATCTAGGAAACCGATAAAGCTCTACAGGACGTCTACATACAACACCTTTCCACACTGAAGTATGAAAAAACAATAGGTACTGATATTGACGTCATTTTTACCTGACTGACATTGAGCAGTCAATCAGGGTACTGAAGCTTTTGAGGGAATGTAATTGCAGCCAAGTAATAGTTGGCTAATATGTATTTTTTTTTGCCACATTAATCCCAGCTAAATGACGAAGAAGACGAAGACGAGGAAGTGATTAAGAGTCGGTGTTTTGGCGAGATGTCATAAGTTTGAATTTTAATAAATGATCCTTGTTAGCGGGTTGTCTTTTGGTTTGATTTTGATACGAAAGCGCAGATTTTGACAAACACAGTAAAAACCTACGTGTCAAGTTCTATCACCCGCTGCTCCGTTTCGCTTGTCGCTACCATCGAGACCACACCCTATCTAGCTTTCGCTTCTCGTAGTACACATGCGTCGGAAATGTATTAATGCATTTCCGTGGTCTGGCTCTATTAATTGCACTCGATAGGCTTTTGGAAGCTGCGATTATTTGCCAGACACTTCATCTTTAATGGGATTCTGTCGAGTAGTGCGATGGGATGTTTGTTCAGATGTGATGGGATGTTAGATGTTTACCGTGATTGGCGAAATCTTGGACTTAGATTTTTACACCGGATTGCTTGCAAGAGCTTTCTAGAACAAAATACCTACTTTCCTCATTTGACGGCAATAGCCAATCATTGCGGATGTACGATACAGTTTTTGAAAGTCATTGGATTGGGAATTTGGCGAAATCACAAAACATTACATACTTAGAAGTTTTTCCCTTCCGTCCTCTTTGTTTGTTTTAAGAGACAAGCCCTTATGCGCTAAGAACTTTTCAAGTGTCTGTCTTATAAATAAAGTCTTATCATCATTCCCAAGCGTCAAAACTTCAAGACTCTCCATCTACCCTCCAAAATCAAAACAGACCGCCTATAATAAACTACTTTTGGAATGTCATAACAATCCTGATCAATATCCGAATTACACTATTCGCGAAAATAAATTATTCCGCTATACTTTCCTCTTAAAACATTCTTCATCATCATCATCCTCTTATTTATATTTTCTGATAAGTGGATCTCCATCTAAGAAGCGGATCTCTCTTCTCTCAATTAAAAGTGGTTCACTAACTAAATTTTAAAAACCTCCGCCGCCTGAGTGTGTGATAGGTAGGAAGGTGTTTTATATATTCTTTTGTATTTTTTATCTTAAAAATTAATATTCATTGTACAATCTACCTTCTCTTTTATTTTTTATTAGGGATCGGTAGATTCGTTACAGTTCGCCCGCTCCAAAATTTTCAATCTTAAACCGTTAACCACTTGAAAAAAAGTAATTTTTCACTCCAATCTCGTATGACAAACAGAGGGAACGAATCTGGCGTCGATCCTCTACTCTCTGCTCTCCAGAGAGTCTCGGAGGACAAGGAAACGTATTCAGAGTGCCGTTAGATGGCGCGATGTGTGCCCCACTAGAGGTATCGAGGGTTAGGGTTGGGTATACATCGAGATCAACGATGTTGAGGAGATATTTTGAGGTTGAAATTGGATATCTATTGATAATATTGTTTGCCAAACTTAGCGAATGTTTGCTATAGTCTGTACAACTTAAATATTGGGAAAAGTATAGTCGACATAGTCGTATTCTCGGTTCTGACCTATTTGAGTGGTCTACCCGTCAGGCTAATATTAAATTGATTTTGTACAGATATTCTAGCTAGATGAAAGCTCTTACTTCAACTTTGCCAAACTGTTTATTCTTCATTCATAGTATTTAAAACATAATCCTGGATGATAGAAAGATTGTTTTCAACAGGCCACGTAAAACAATCTTTCAATTTAAAGATCCTTTTTTTTGGTGGGCGGGAAATCATCAAATGACTACTCCCGCTCTGAATGGAGCGGAAAAGTATGTCAGACTTCTACTGACTACACTCAAAAAAAAAATGGCCGTTAAAGGTCCAAAATTCCTTTGTCGATTTTTTTTTGTGCTCCTGACGTAGCTTTTAGGCCATGCGTTCGCGGAAAGTCTAACGCGACGGTCAATTTTTTTTTGTCGAACGCATTTTTACGACTTTTTGTCACTGCGCAAACGTTCTTTTGAACGTAGCGTAATATTTTTTATTTTTTTTGTGCAATTTGACGCAGCCACTTAGGCAAACTAACGCAGAAACTGATGACATTTAAGTATTTTGTCACTTCGTTAACTTGACATTTGTGCCTACGACAAAACACTCTAATATGAAAAGTTGTTCAACTGACAAAATTACTATACGAAATTTTGTTTTGTGCTTCTGACATAGTTTTTAAATCGTGCGTTCAGGTAAACATTTAGGTGACGACAAAGTTTTTCTTTTCAACGGCTTTTTGTTACTGCGTTGACGCTACTTCACACGTAGCGTCATGTTTTTTTTTTTTTTACTACGACATAAAAGCCTAAACAATCCGTTAAAAGCGTAATATAAGTAAACTGTAACGGGGAAACAGAGCAAATGTATTGCTTTGTTACTCTATTAGCTTAGCTTGCCATTGCGTCTATGGCAAAACACAAATACTGAGATAAAAAAAATATTCAACTAAAGAGTTTCCTTTGTCGAATTTTATGAATTTTATTTTGTGACCATGACATAGCTTTTAGGCCGTGTGTTCTAATATACATAGACTCCGCCACAGAGTATTTTATAAAAGTAATTTGTCCTCGTGATAATTTTCCTGTGTAGGTACCTATGTAGCGTCTAGTTATATTTTGTTTTTAGGTACTTATCTACCTACCTAGTTTATAAAATTCATAGATAGACAGACCTAGACCAGCTTAATTTACTTAAATACAATACAGCTTAAATACAATTGTACCTGGTCTACCCTAGTCTGTAATTGCAAGTAGGTAAGGTATGTATCTGGTAGGGCTAGGTAGGGCTTAGAATCTGAAGCAGGTGTTGGGTTGGCATAATGGGTTAGGTAGGTACATAAGTTAGGTACCAGACTACCGCTGGGTAGACTGGTATTATGCAAGTAGGTAAGTAGATACCTACCTACCTAAGTAAGTATTGTTTGTCTTGAGACACGACCAGTCTAGAATGAGTACCTACCTACCTAGTTTTGGAGATACCTATGGTTTTTGAAGTGGATATTGTACTAAGCAGGTAACATTACTTCTCTAGGGGCAATGACGGTTTCAAAAGGGAATTATTATGAAACCATCATTGTCTGGGCCTCTGGGGGCATCTTTATCTACAAGAATGAAACACTTAGGCCGATACCTACCTACACATCTACCTACCTACCTACACACCTACCTACTTACTTATTATAATCCTACCTATCTACTTACTACCTATCTAGATACCTTTGTAGTAACAAATCCAGGTAAGTAGGTACAACAAACTAGTTTGATCTTGAGCTCTGGAGCTACTACCTGGAGCCCTAGGGTTCCGCGGAGCACACTTTGAGTAAGGCTACTCTAGGTGAAAGCAATCAAAGCACATTTTGTCCGTCGTTGCGGACTAATAGGTATTAGCACAGAAGAAATAAATAGCAGACCATGATTGTATAAGTAGGTATATGATATAAGCTAAGGTAGTAAGCCTAAACATATAAACCACCTTCCTCTTGAATCACTCTATCTACTAGTGGCTCTGTGAGCTGTAGACCTCGCGAGCACACTAACACTTATTGAACCGTATAACTAAAAAAAAATGTTAGGAACCTAGGCACCTATTTATTACCTATTTTGAAGTTTTTAGTTTTGAGCCATAACATGGTAAATCTTATCACTAGCTATCATGATAAAATGCGTAGACATAATACACCAAATTTCATGTGTGTGCTGTTCACCGTTGAGGAGTTTCCTTGCTAGGAGCCATCCTTGAGTGCAGCAGTAGCCATATCATGGTAAAACTAAAAATCGGCTATCATGATAAGACTTAAAGAAAATTTCGTGTCTGTGCTGTTAACCGTTGAAGAGTACACTCATAAGGAGCCAATCCTTAGAGCAGTAGCCATTTCATTGTCAAACTTATAACCGGTCGTCCTAACAGAATGAGTAGGTACACAAAATTTCATGCCTTTACTGCTGACTGTTGACGAGTTGAGTAGGAACTGCTTGTAGATGCTTATGGTGAATGCTCCAACCAGCCCGCGAAATTCAAATTTTCTTACGTTTTTTTGCAATTTGCAGGCCAGTGCTAGTTTGTATGTTGATTAGAATATTAATTGCGGCTGTAAGACGTATATACTCGTAGTTACAGACTTATAATCATCAAAATCATCAATACAAGCCTTCAAGTTCCGTAAAGGTGCAGGAACTTGAAAAAGTCATTTTTACACCTTAGTGATCTTAGAGGCTTGTATTGATGATTTTGATGATTATAATTCTGTTACTATATAGGTACGGCTTGGTTGTGTCGACCCCATGGTACACAGTGGCTCATTTCTGACTTACAAAAACAGTTTTTTTATTTTTTCCTATGCCATTAATCAATAAAATAATTATACACAATCAAACTAGCTGAACTACCTACACTATGCTCGTTTTCAATTCCATTCCAATGTCATAACAGAATTATAATCATCCTCCAATAAAGGTGTAAAAATTACTTTTTCAAGTTCCTGCACCTTTATGAACTTGAAGGCTTGTATTGATGATTATAATTCTGTAACTACATACGTCTTACAGCCGCAATTAATATTCTAATCAACATACAAACTAGTACTGGCCTGCAAATTGCAAAAAACGTAAGAAAATTTGAATTTCGCGGGCTGGTTGGAGCATTTACCTTAGGTGATTATTAATAAAAATACTTAGGAATAAGTAGGTAATATTATATTACGACGTGAAACGTTATGGTTTACAGTACTATGTTTCTAATTTTTTGTTAATAATTCTACCTTTAAATACCTACATAGATAAAAAAATATTTCACCAAGGCCTTTGTCAAAATGTTAGATATGTACCTACCCACCAAAACATATTTCACAAAGGCCTTTGTCATAATTTTAGGTACAGCAACGCAGCGTTAAAGTACTGTTGTGACTTCGTATAAGTTAATTGGCAACATTGAAGTTTGAACAACACGAATAAACGACACGACAATAGCACATTGTCAAATCTCAAATCGTTCACTGTTCACACACGAGACGAGTCAGAACTCGACGAGTAATGAGACAGTGAGACGACTCCATCATTGCATTCCACACGTTGCAACACAGAGCATCTTTATGTTTATTAATACCTAAGTTACATTCATTTCTATATAATTTGTGTTTAGCCCACTGTGGGCCACTGCATGTCTTCAAAAAAAGTTAAAAAAGTAATTTACTATCACAAACGTTGGTATAAAACAATTAAAACAGTAAAACCAGTGAGTGTCAATATGTCTTCTCCGGAACTACTTAAGTTTTTACGAAAAGCTGGATTGGAGCATCTGTATCAAGTATTTACTGGTAAGTACCTGTACCATATATTAATGTTATCATTTCCTTCTCGGTTGGAGGGTAGCCAGTTGCAATATGGCGCGAGGACTTAGAAAAATTTAGCCAAAAAAGTGTTATTTTCGTAAATCGTTTATTTTCTCGATTCTATCTTTTCTAACCACTTGCGGCGGGTCAAGTGCCTAGATGCGAGATCCGTCCGTGAGTCGGCTGTCGGTGGCGGACGCCAAAGTAGCGTAGTAGACACCTTAGCTAAAAACACTTGACGATCGCAAACTACAAGAGATAAAGAGCTAAATAAAAATTACAGTGGATAGCTGAATAGTTATGGAATCTGTATAACCAAAGGGTGTTCCGAGCGCGCCCTGTCTGCGGTGGCAGCCAAGTTGTGTTGATGATGTTACTGGAATTGATTAAGGTTAAAAGTGTCTTGGTGTTTTTTGTCTCCCACTAACCGTTTGTCGTTAAAACGATGAAGAAGGGATCCATAGGTTAATTTAGGTTAGAACTGTGACTAACTACCTCGAAATTGGTCGCAAAATTTTTCTAAGACTTTTTTTCACAGTGCCCCTAAGACTACTCACTGACCTTTTGCTCTGCTCTCAATGTCTAACTGCTGGGCAATGGCTTCACCCCATTTCCTCCATTCTGTACAATCATTTGCAGTGCATATGCTATAAGTCCGCCCCTAAGATGACCCACTGACCTTTTATTTATTACTTTTCTTAATAACTCGCAGATGAGGGGATGGATCTAAAATATTTGCTTCAGGCAAATGAAGAAGATTTAAAATGCCTTGCACCCCGCATGATTGATAGAATCAAACTCAGGAATGCTATGGTTTGTTGCTTCGGCTTTCCTTGAACTGATTTTACTATTATGAATGACTTGCTCCTCTTTTCATTAGATTAGTAACTTCAGTCCTAAATTAAAAATGTCCACTTGATGCATTGTGTCCCAGTAAAATAATATCAAAAAAGAATTGCCAAGATGTAAATGTTGAAGTATTGGAATTATTATGGATCATCATTAATTTAGATTTTTTTTTAGGCGGAAACTGACTCTAGACAGAAATCTCTGGTGAGGAAATTATACATTTAATTCACATAATGGTACATAAAAATAATATATTGATTTTAACAATAGTTTCACAACTTTTTAGGACTCTAACAACATCATCTTACCTTTCGCATCAGCTGGAGAGGGCTCCTGCGAATCACCCTTGTCAGTGGTGAGTTTTTGAATTCTTCTAAGGTCTAATTTTTCAACAGATAAATTTATTCGTCATATAAAAATATATCCATCTCTTTTTTATGCTTGTCAAACACAAGGACTGACATTTTTTATTCGACAAATAGCATTATTCCATAGGTGGAACAATCAGCCCAGCCCCAGTATTTTTTTTTTTGTAGTAGCTCGATATGTGACTGACATGAACATGAACAAGCAAACGCTTGTATATCAATAATCTTTCTTCTATTTTTAGGAAAGGAGCTTTATTCTTACTGAGAGCTCAAGTTGCGAGAACTTACCTTCCGTGTTTCCTGGGGAGGACAAGCCAAAAAGTACCTTATGTCGTTAGACTTAAGGCACGTTTTTGCTTGTTCGGCTTGTCGTCTATACGTGACTGTGGCGCTCAAAAGGTTAAGAAGATAATCGTGATTTATATTACCTAGTGTAACTAATCATCCGACTTCAATATGGATCATCTCTGTCTTCTATTTCATAACATCACAATTTGTTAACGAACTATGTTTGTACTAATTAAGATAGACTAAATTGACTGTGTTTAAATAATTTTATTGTAATGTAGGTCTTCCAAAATATTAGACCCTTCTGTTTTTATTGTTCATTCTCTATCTAAGTATAATAATTATTTATGTAAGTGTTAAGGTAGACGCGTACACTTGGTCTTTCTTATGTTTAATGACATTTCTTTAATAATTAATATAATTGTATTTAAACTATCTAAGTGTTTTCATTTATTTTGCAGGTCTGCTATCACGACTGATTTCGAACTGTCGAACTGTCGGTGACAGAATAATATATACCTTATACGTAGTGACAAAGGTTCATTGTCGACAGACAATGAACCTTTGTAATAGGGACATATTACCTTAGACATAGGGACAAACGCATAACTGCACCAAACGAAGCGTCAGAAGTACATTGTCGAAGTGACGACGCACCTTAGATATGGAGACAAAGTACCTTTGTGATATTTACATTTTACTTAGACGTAGGGTCAAAGGCACAACTGCACCAAACGAAGCGTCAGAGGTACATTGTCGAAGTGACGACGCACCTTAGACATGGAGACAATGTAGCTTTGTGATAGGGACATATTACCTTGGACGGAGAGACAAAGTCACAACTGCACCAAACGAAGCGTCAGAGGTACATTGTCGAAGTGACGACGCACCTTAGACATGGAGACAATGTACCTTTGTGATAGGGATATATTACCTTAGACGTAGGGACAAAGGTGCAAATGCACCAAACGAAGCGTCAGAGGTACATTGTCGAAGTAACGACGCACCTTAGACATGGAGACAATGTACCTTTGTGATAGGGACATATTACCTTGGATGGAGAGACAAAGTCACAACTGCACCAAACGAAGCGTCAGAGGTACATTGTCGAAGTGACGACGCACCTTAGACATGGAGACAATGTACCTTTGTGATAGGGACATATTACCTTAGACATAGAGACAATGTAGCTTTGTGATAGGGACATATTACCTTGGACGTAGGGACAAACGCACAACTGCACCAAACGAAGCGTCAGAGGTACATTGTCGAAGTGACGACGCACTTTAGACCTGGAGACAATGTACCTTTGTGATAGGGACATAGTACCTTAAACGTAGGGACAAAGCCACAACTGCACCAAACGAAGCGTCAGAGGTACATTATCGAAGTGACGACGCACCTTAGACATGGAGACAATGTACCTTTGTGATAGGGACATATTACCTTGGACGTAGGGACAAAGGCACGACTGCACCAAACGAAGCGTCAGAGGTACATTGTTGAAGTGACAATACAGTAAAAACACACCGTTATTAAACCTTTAACAAATTTACAATACCCCGTATACGAAGGAACAAAATTACCTATCGATGCTTTACCCATCATTTATTGCATTGTTATGTGAACAATGTCAAAGTTTACAGCGCTAATACGAGGCGACAATATATCGCGTCTAAGTTCCTTTGTCGGTGACTTGGTTAAGTGTTCAAATTTCCTCTGACGCGGGATCTGAGGCCTTTAGACGGCTCCCATTTGTTAAGGGTTTTTGGTCGCCACGTTTATAATTTTCTTTGAGTGTAGGTATAACAAATTCAAAGAGTGGTAGTGGATAATTTTCATGTAGGTTTAGGTACCTTTGTTTGGACGTGTCTGAGCTGATCATAGTTTTCAACAAACCACAAATCCTTTCCTCTTTAATTTTTAGCTCTTGCTTTCTTACCTGATAAGCGATCGCAAGCTACAAAAATCTCCCACTACGTCCTCTCCTTAACCACTTCTAAATCGCAGCTTTTAACTGTGAAAACAGAGCGCCCGCTAAGAAATGCGATACTTATACTTTACACTCCACCACGGGTTATTTTCTTGTGTTCGTCCGTGGCGTAATGTGTTGTAAGTGTAATGGAGGTACCGGTGTGTGTGTTCTACCGATCGAGAGGGTGAGAGGTTAAATTGTTTCTTTTTTTTTGAGAATATGGAGACAAAGGAGGTTTTGTCTTGAGATTTTTAATGGCGATACAAATTGTTGTTGAGTGTGCTTAGCGGTTGTTTTATGGATTTTGTTTTTTGCATTGTCCGGCCACACAGAGCCAGACAGTTTCTTTGACTGTTTGGTAAAAATCATTTTATGTTATTAAGTTCGAAAGTGACAAATTCAGTCTGACTTCAAGTCTTCCGAAATGCTATCGCTTTACCTGATAGCTGGGTTTTGGAGGTTAGATAGGAAGTCGCTTCTTGTAACATAGCATAACACCAAGGCCGTAATCCCCGAAGGTTTAGGCAGAGTTGTACCTTATAGTACACTTACATTGCACCAATTATGTTAAAGTTCCATGTTATAGGGTGCGAGCTACTGCGTGGCATGCTACTCAAAACCTACTGATAGCAAAACTCAATAACACGATGTCCGACTTGAAAATCGAACCTCCGTAGGTTCGATTTGACCAACGAGGCCGGTACTTAATTTATGAGATTCAGCTTGGAACTGAATACCATAGCGTTCGATCATGACATCTGCAAGGCAGGCAGTGATGACAAAAAAAGAATCATCAAAATTGGTTTATAAGCGACGAAGTTATTCGCGAACACACATATGCGAAAAATGATCGTAAATAAAAAAAAAATGTTCATAAAATGAAAAGTAAAACAAACTATGGTAATTATTTTTTCAGACCAAATGACAACTATTCCGCATGGCATCAAACTAAAAAGAATCACGTAAATCGGATCATAAATCTCAGCGAAATTGGTGTACAATTGTACATACATAGAAAACGCACGGCACGGCTAGTACGACGGCACGGTTAGCGCAGTGGCTGAGTGATTGGACTGCTGCGCTGCGTGTCGCGGGTTCGATCCCCGCACGGAACAAATATTTGTATGGCCTACTGATTCGGGTCTGGGTTTGTTTGTGTATGTGACTTTATATGTTTGTGAACGCATCCACGATACAGGAGAAATTCCTAGTGTGGGACAACGTTTAAAAAAAAAACAAAAAAATACTCGAAACGAATTGAGAACCTTCTCCTTTTGGGAAGTCGGTTAAAAAGGTCCTTTATAACTTAGGTAATAAGTTTGTTTTGACTTATATCCTTGATTGCAGGTGTTTACTATACGATGGCGGTGGTGGGACCAGCGATGGGCTACGTCATTGGCGGTCAGATACTCACGATCTACACAGACTTCGTCAGTGTCGACTCGGAAACGTGAGTAAAGCTACTTTTAGTTCTATTGTGTTACATTAATTTAATGTAAATAGGTACCTCTACCTACATCGATACCGAATACTGTTATAATAAAAAAAAAAGATTAATTATAATTCGTTAAATCCAGTCTGGCAAACGGACGCAGCTCCGGACATAGATACGGACACTCTGAAATTTTGCACTGACAGATACTGAACTAATCAAAAGTCATTAAATGAAATTAAATTGATAATCAGTCAGGAACGTCAAGTTTACAAGAGACAGTCCTCCAAAACGCCCACCCTTCGATACTTCCTAGTGTTTTAGCTGGGAAGGAGAGATGGCAGAACAAACTCCCCAGCAACACATCTGTCTGTTACGTTAGAGGAACCAGATTCTATAAAATAGTGTGTAAGTTAATAAATATAAACAAACAATCTATTACATTAAGTAAACTATTGTCACATGTCAGATTATACCAATAAAAAAAAACATAAGTATACTTAACTGACTGAAGTAGCTGTCAGCGTATGTAAAGTTTCCTCATCTGTTTGATTGATCATTTAAAGAAACAATAGGGTAGTTAACTTAAAAAAATGTATAAGAGGTCCGTCAGATAGATTTCCAAAAAATATTGGACGTACGTATTTTATAATTTTTCACGTAAGCAATGACGACGACACAGTACTTTGAAAACTCGTGTGACGTCATATTCTAAGACATTAGTTTAACATTTTTTGCGGTTAGTGACGTCAGAAACTCCTACTCAAATCTTTGATGCGTTTTATCTTCGTCATTTTTTATTGATTTCATCAAACAAAAAATACGTATCCAATATTTTTCGATAAACAGACGGACTAATTAGAATCATATTTTTTAAGTCAGTAAACATCCCTAATCGATATAAAATAGAAACTATACAGTTCTCATTAAAGTCAATAATTATTTATTGTTGTCCATTTCCACTTTAATAAATTGATTGATGATGATTTTCTCATAGAGAAACATAAAAGTATATTTGATTCCTCATTTTTAAACACTTGTATGTATTCCGTTTCCGTATAAAAAGTGCACCAATCATAAAATATTCTATATTCCTTTTTAAGCAAATGACAATAACCTCAGCTACGCGTTTCAGCGTTTTCCCGCGCTTTCCACGTCGCACGGCGCGTCTTGTTCACATTTTTTTAATATTTCATCTCGTGGCACCGACACGGCTTCATTCAGCCAACTTGCCCTCTCGCTTTCATCTCATTGTGAACCACGTAGGTGCTCAGGCAACTTTTCAGCCAAATTAATTCCACATTTTGTATTTTCATGGCTTCTGAAACGAAATATGATTTTCCGCGGACGAGTTTTGAACGACCTCCTTGCTTGGCTTTGCCTTTTGATTTATGAGTTCACTCGTTTACTGATTAAAATATAACCAAAGGGAATCCTTAGATAACATAATTTGAATAATTTGATTACGCCTATAGGAGTATTGATGTTTCGTTATTGAAAAGCAAGATTATAAAAGTAGGTAATGAACATGCTAAAATATTGGTTTAATATCCACGTTTTATTTACCAATCAATAATATGATCATAGATAATCATTTTTATTCATTTTATATATATGATTATGTTATGACTGAGATTCATTTTGTCTAACTGACACTCGTATATAATAGTTTATTATTTGAGGTAAAAAGAAAAAACCTTGTGTTTTTAACTTCGTATTTGGAACCGAGTATAACAACGCTACCTATAAACAGTACATATTCAAGTACCTACGCACATTGAAATTATAATTCAATCAAAAGGCAGTAAGAGCGGTTCTATTATTCCAACTCATTTTAAGAGAAGCATGCCCACTTGAAACGTCTCGTTGTGTTAGCACAGGGCCGCATTGGTGGGCTCAAAGAGTTGCAACCCGGTTGCACCCCGCAAAAGGTGTATTACGTATAATTTATGCAGGAGCCGCTATAAGTTATTTTTTGCGTTTGAGATTCTCAAAGCGATCCGTGTGAATGATTTTATAATCGCGTCCTCCATCCGGTGCTTAAATTAATTTACAGAGTTCTAGCATTGGGTATAGTTAAAACGAGAATTGAATAGCTTAATAAACTATGACAGAGTAATTATCTACTGTGTAGTCTCCCAAAAGAAAGTCTAAATCAATAAAACTAAACGAAATCTACGTTAAGTTTCAATCTACCCTTAAATCCGGCCCTGTCAACTCAAGCCTGTCGGTGCGAACCGCAGAGCAACGTTAGATTGTTGAGTAAACGTCCGATTTGCATAAGAAAACAATTGGGCATCGCTACCTAATACCATATACCTAGCAACACCGAACACGGCATAGCCCTCTGTTTACACACCTAATAGCCCCCGCGAAAATAGCGCCTACAAAAGTTATTATAGCAATATCGGAGTTTTCAGATCTGTTGCTCGTTTTTTGTCTAGGGACATATTTAAAAAAGGGGTAACGCGAGTTAAGCGAGTATGAAGGCGATATTATGGAGCTTTTATTTGACTTTTAATGCGATTCGAGGCAGGTTTGAAGCTGTTGAGTTATTTTCTTTGTGTGCATAAGGGAATGAAAATTAGCTCTACCGTTTCGGGAGTTAAAATGGCAGAAAATGAGTCTCGTAGGTACTTCATTGTGCACAGAAAAATGACTGTATGAGGATTTTAATTCTGAAACGAAAAACGTCTCTACCTTAAAATTTAAGTCGTACCTATATAGATAAAATACGAGTTGGTACCTTTACTTTTATTCATGACATGTGTTGTAGGTTTAAGCATCATATTATTGGCTATGCAAGGCAGTGTTTGCATTAGTCAAATACCTCTGTGTGAGACAGTGGATGCATTGTTTAACAATCTTCTATTGACCTTTACTTGGGACAATATTTGCTGTAGATGTACCTCAAGTCACATACCTACCTATCTTTAGCCATGGTACGGTAAATTTTGTTAAAACAAAGCCGTAGTCTACAGGATGGATCCATCTTGAATACCATTACGCTTTAAAGCCCAACAACTTGAATTCAGTATGTTGATTGTCGTTTCAAAAATGATTGCATGAAACAAGCTAGTTGTCACCACTGAAAACGGACTAGAAATAAAATTCGAACACAGCTGACATTTAGGATCCGTGAGTTTTAGTATGATTTCTCCGTGTCACAGAAAGGATCACTCTTTCATTATATTTATCTGTGATATTTATGCTTAGCCAGTCTAATCAACGCTGTTCTTTGTCCGTTCAGGTTAGGTGTGACTCCCGTCAGCTCGATGTGGATCGGCGCGTGGTGGATCGGGTTCATCCTGTCTGCCCTTCTGTGTCTCATCGTGTCTATACCGCTCATGGCTTTCCCTCATGAGTTGCCTGGTAAGAACCCTGGTAGTTCTGGTAAATGGTGGTATATTCAACCTCAAGCATTTATACAAGTGGGTATTAATTACACTAATGCCAGGTTTAAAAAAAAACAAGCTTACCGAGGGGAATCGCGTTACCCAGTACCTAACTGGTCGTGAATGTCCGACAGGCTGTCGCTCCATGTAAAATACTAGTATTCTCCGGCATCCAATTTGAACCAATAGTCATCTATTGGTTTTTAAACGCATGTGGCTTTTTTATACTTAACAAAACAATTAAATACTGGACATGCTGGTGGCCTTTACCGAAGCGAATGACGTATTTCCGTAGGAACTTTGAACTTGTAGCAAAAACAACATCATCTTTCAGGGGCAGCCGAAATCCGAGCATCAAAGGTTTCTGAGGCTCATGAGGGCGCCGCCTCCAAGTCAGCAGCCTTCAGCGCACTACACGAGCTGCCCCAAGCCACGGCAGCACTCCTCCGGAACCCGACCTTCTTGTTCCTGAACCTGGCTGGAGCCAGTGAAGGCATGCTCATCTCCGGGTTCGCTGCGTTCTTGCCCAAACTTATTGAGAACCAGTTTGCTGTTAACGCTTCGGAAGCGGCTTTGCTTTTGGGTGAGTTAAGGGTTTTTATCTGGACAGGCAGGACTTTTTTGATTGTTCGAGTAGCGTAGGTAACGCAGGAAAAGTTCAACAGTCTATTGCATTAGACAGTTTCAGGACCCATGGAAATTCGGAGCGCCGAATAAATATTTTATGACTTGATGGCATAATCAACCTATAAACCCGCTGTTGAGATGGATAAAAGACAAACTCTCTGTAAACAGGAGCGGGCAACTTGAGCACAAAGAAGATAGATGAAGGACGATGTCACATTCACTTAGGACATTTAATCTTCCAATTATTTTATCTAAGACATTACAGCTCACAATCTTTTCCTCTGCCGTTTTGAAATGCAATGGTGACGGAATTAACACGTTCGGTGCCAAGCACCCAGCATATGGGTCGAACGAAATTTCGCTTGTGTGCCCACAACCACAAACCGCCTCCGAGTCGTCGCTTTACGTAGCTCTATATGACTTCTGCTCACACGCCATACATAAAAAAAAAATTGAACTTGGCAGCGAAAGTGTTAATTATAGTGCACAAGATCATGCGCTTGACGGGTTTGAACCCTCAAATTACAATTTGTAAGTGTCAGGTACCAGAACAAATGTTAACGCTACACCATTCGTCTTCCAGGAGTGATCACAGTCCCGGCTGGCGGCGGCGGCACGTTCCTGGGCGGCTGGCTGGTAAAGCGCTGGCAACTGACGTGCGCCGGCATCATCAAGCTATGCGTGGCAGCCACCGTGGTCGCCGCAGCCTTCACCTTCAGCTTTGTGCTCACGTGTGACGACTACCCCTTCGCTGGGGTCACTACCACGTATAACAGTCCATCCGTACCGGGGTAAGCGAACAATCTACCTATCTGTAGTTTATGTCTTGGTTCTAATCAGTCCAGTTGAAAACCTACCATTTGGTACCTTCCATTTTGTATTTAATGCTTCCTTGACTGCCTCGTGGCTCTTGTACTCGCCAGCGCGACCGGTATGCATGAAGTCTGCGTAACCTTTCGGATATTACCGGCGTAATGTTATGTTTACTTCCTGTTTCCAGCGCCGACCGTCTAACCGCGATGTGCAACTTGGACTGCGCGTGCACGAAGGCGCCGTACTCGCCGGTGTGCGGCGCGGACGGCGCGGTGTACTACTCGGCGTGCCACGCGGGCTGCACGCGCCGCTCGCTGGCTGGAGCCGCGCAGCTGTTCCATCACTGCTCCTGTGTCATGCCCAGGGACAATATGACGCTGCCGGCTTATGAGCTTGAAGGAGGTCAGTTTTGGTGTTGAGCGGAAAGACAGACAGCTGTATGGCTCGATATAAAACTGTTGCCAGTATATTCCAAAGTATTCCGTACTTTGGAATACTGGTAGCAGATTCTTCTAAGGGTTTTGTCTAGAAACGCAGCGCAGCGAACGATGCAGCTGTTAGACGATTTTGAGTACCTACCTGTCGGATTTGCACATCTTCCAGCGGCTGCAATATGTAGGTAGATCAATGAATCTATGTCGAATCCTAAAAATGTTATGCTAGCATGTTCAAAGATATTTTGAAATACTTCCAAACACATATTGATGGAAAGTCACCCAATCTGAAGTAGATCACCAAAGTAAATAATGAAAAGAATACGGAAGTCTATCCTCTAGAAGACCATAATTATAACCACTACCTTACTCTGATGTTTATTTTTCAAGCATCCAACTCATCGATCTCGTACGAAGCCATCAACAGTATCTGCACAACAGACTGTCCGTTCCTCTGGGTGTTCGTCTGCTTGTCGTTCGGAGTCATGCTGTTTACGTTCCTGGCAACCATGCCTGCGCTGTCGGCTACATTGAGGTTTGTTTGAAGGTTTATCTTTACAAACTAAACCTGAATTTGCTCAGTTTACTAGTCCGGTGTTCTAATGAACAGAAATAGGCAAGTATGTTAATAATATGCACGTCTGGATACCACAGAAAGACAAAGATATCATGCAACGTTGTGAGTCGATGCCGATAATGATGATAATTCATGATTTTTTGATAATGATAATTTTCATGAACATGATGCTACCGAAAGCGCCGAAATAGTAGCTTAGTTCTGGGCGACACAATTTAGATTGCCATCAGCACGATAAGAAGAAGAACTAATTTTCATCGAAAATCCTGTACACAAGAGTTTCATGAAGGCAGTAGAAATGCTGCGTAATCCTTTCTTCGAGCAGTCCTTTAGCGAGACCCATAGTTACCATCGTTTTTCCCAACAGATGTGTCCGCGAAGATCAACGCTCCTTCGCTCTAGGCATCCAATGGATCAAGGTCCGTCTGCTGGGCACGATCCCGGCTCCCCTACTGTTCGGCTTCCTCATCGACCTGTCCTGTTCACTGTGGTCCACGACCTGCAACAAGACTGGCGCCTGTCTGCAGTATGATAACATCAATATGAGCAGGTAAGGACGCAAATTATATTTTTGGATTCATGGTGCAGATTTTCTGAGACTCCAGGTTTCAAGATTTTTATTCAAAGTCCCTTTATTCCACGACGGAATGAAGGTAAGAGGATGAAGTGATATGTTTTGAGATTTCTTTTGTTTCTTGGATTTTAAAACAAAAGATTTTATGCTGGTAGTCGAGGAAGGTTTTAGTATATAATTTGGCGCCGTCGAAGCCGCGGGCATCAGCTATTTTCTGATAAAATAATTTGTTCAAATGCTGATATGGTTCATCGTAATCAATCAATAATTTAGGATCCCTCCATCGTCATTTACGTGTAACTTTTAACGCTATAGGCTACCAAAAATAATCGTTATGCATTATCTTCCAGGTACATGCTAGGCATCGCACTGGTGGGCAAGCTCTGTTCTGTCCTGTTCTTCTTCCTCGCGTGGTGGTTCTACCGCCCGCCGGGAAGCAAGAACGGGAACGCCATAGTTCCTTCGGTTGACCTGGTGGTCTGCGCCGAAAAGACCAACGGAAACGTCACTAATGTAGCTAATGGGACTGTCGACAGGGGCAGCAACGGATACTGCAATGCTGCTTTAGAGTGTAGTGATCACTTGTAAACTATAGTTTAAGATTTAGTTGCAGGATGAAGCCAGCGTTGAGGATATAAATAGCCTGATGTATTTCAGGGCAGTAGCCTATGGCCGCGCGGGGATTTTTTACCAGGTACCTTGCGTCGGTAGATTATTAACTCTTGGCGATAAGTCGAGGGTTGAAATTGTAATGATTTGTAAAAAGTGCCCATGCGAAAGTGGGCTTACATTAACGGGTTTAGCAGTAAGGCCAGCTGCGAAGTTGTAGAGGCTAATGATGAGGCCATAAGGTTGAGATTGCGATGTAAAATAATTCTTGGGAGCAGTCTCGAAGTTTCGAGGTACCTACATATTTAAAATTTTGATTATTGACGAACACAAATTGAATTATAGAGACTGGACGGACTTTTTGATACTAATACAATGGCAGTTCGAACCATAGCTAACGGAGAAGGCTAGCTCAAAACGGCCATTTCCAATTTTATGTAATTTGTTGATTATAAATTATGTTTTTATGTTATGAATTGTGTGTATAGTATAGGTACCTACATTGTATAGATAATGATTGTTTACATTCCAAAATATTATAAATAGTTCTGTTGTAAAATATCTGTGATGTAATAGTTTGTAGATAATTGTAAGTATATCGCTGATGTAAGCTCCTCCTATACTAAGGTCTATGGTGTGTCTAGATCTGTACACAATATATTTAAGTATTAAAATGGGGTACGTATGCTAATATCTTGTTTTATTAACACGTTTTCTACAAAAGGTTTCATAAATGTTTACTAATAGCGCCGCGCCGTCCCGGTATAATTAGGTATCATCCAAGCGCCAAATAATTTTACTGTCACTTCTTGGAATGTACTATGCGAGCCAACTAAGAATAGGATCGCGCTCGCTGCCAACTTCACACGATAGCAGTACTTACCGACACTGACAGATAAGTACAGTCATCAAAAAAAGAAATGCGGATAAGAAATGTTTAAACCTATGCTTTTTATTCATAGATTTAATTATTATAATTATGTTCAGTTTTATAAAATATTGTTTCTTGAATTCCATAATTAAATAATTTTGGTTAAATTAATAATTTGTGGAAACAGTATTCATGGACGGACTGGACTTCATTGTTATTTTTTTGTTATCATTGTTGAATTTGTTCATTTCATTATTTTATTAACATGCTTTTTTTCATATCCTACTCATGTATAACTAATTTGGCGTAAAATTGATTAGAAATACCAAAAAAGTGAACATTAAATAATTAAACATATATAATTAAACGTATAGTTTCTTCATTGATTTTTCTGCACACCGTACGCTTTGGTTATGAAGTTCGCGAGTATTGCTGACCAAAATGGCGTCTTGACAGCGCTATTCTTAGTTGGCTCGCATAGTAATTATTTAAAGAAGAAAAAAAAAACGTTTTATGCAGGTCCATGTTACTTTTGCAAAACCTACGTACCCCAGTGTAGTGTATAAGTATAAATAAGTAGAGTACAATTTCGGGATGGCACAATTTTAAAATAAAAATAATAGGTATAGTTTGTTTTTACAATTTTGAACATCATCAAGTTAACGGTTATGTTAAGGTACACGTTGTACATAGTTTCACTTATTCGTTGTTAATGCAGAATCAATAGTTGTTAAAATTGTATTTTGGTTGAAGACTGATTGTTTACTAGTAATAATTAAACTAAATATTAAGTGTATGTGTAACATATTTCTGTATGTGACTGTACTTTTATTGAATTAAAGGATTGCATGGCTAAGATTATTGTGACGAGAGGTAAAGCTCAGCATAAGATTCTAAGTTCTACTTTAAAAGTAATAATTATGCAAAATCATCAAATTACATTTTGAAAAACTTTTTTTCCTGTTTAAATACTCGGCAAAGGCCACACTTTTGCGATCCTTTACTTAATTCTAGAAAGACCGGATTTATACCTATTGGATGTTTTACTGGATACATATGGCTGTAGGTAGTAAAACTCTGGAATAAAAAAACAATCGATGAACTGCATCTGGCCTACAATGTCACCCTCCACTTTCGATCAATTTCGTAAATCAAAATCAATGGCTCCCAGATTTCAACATGGGAATCAAAACTTAAAGGATCAACTACCAGATAAATTTGAAAATATGAACAGTAATTAGATTTTTATATAAATACAATTTGTAAAGTCTTTACAATTTTTTCTAATGTAATTTGTGTATTATATAATGTAGGTGATCAATTTTGAAATTGTACAATTTTACACGGATTGATTGAAATAAAAATTATAAAATAATGTGTCAATTATTTGTTTTACCACCTCCCATAAAATAGCAGTTGGATCTAAGATCATTTTCCTACAAGGGTAGGAAAAAAGTTGCGCAACTTTTTATAAGTATTGGACAAGCCTGCCACACTATTCCCAAACTACTGTAACTCCTGTGCGCCAGAATCAACAGTGGCAACCACCAGAGGAGCGCCGAGGCAATGAAGCTAGACCAACTCCCAGAGAAACGATTTATCTGTCTTGGATCCCGCAACGAAATTAATCAAAAGAATAGCGGAGGATGTCAGCGCAACTATTCCATTCTCAGTCAACCATTACATTATCATTTACTTCTTTCATGTTATCCCTCACACAATAGGGCATTTTATCAAAAAAATCTAATTAGTCCGTATTTTTGTTTTACTAAATTAATAAAAACTGACGAAAATAAAACGTGTCAAAGATCATGAGTGGGGGCTTTTGACGTCACTTTGTGGGTAAAAAAGTACTAACCTTGTGACGTCACACGACCCGACGGGACTTTTCGAAGCACTGTATCGTCTTCATTTTTTGTTAAAGTGAAAAAATAAAAAAATATGTGTAGGTACCTACATTATTTTTTGAAAATCTATCTGACGGACTTTTTGGTGAAATACCCAATTGATGCATCGTTTCCCTGGTCCCTCCCACTTCATGATAATTTATGAGGTCCTTAGTTGCAGTTTATAGTTCAGTTCGTAATTAGGAATTGAACGGACCCCAGATATAAAAGGGATTTTTAAAAAGACTCTGACTTCCTCTCTCTCATTAGATTTCAGTTTTCAATATGGGTCCTTAAGCACCAAGCGACGGAAGCAGTATTTGTGGACTTGTCAGCAGCATCAATCAATCAATAAGCCCTCTATCCTGAACTTACGTCTGTTTTAAAGTGCTTGTTTTCCTCTTTTGAGGATATCTCTAAGTTCAGTGTGCCTTTTGGCAAAGGCCTCCAACATTTTCCATTGTGTTCTATCTCGTGCAACCCTTCTCCAGTAAGGGCCCGCTGTAAGCTTAAAACTACTGTCAGCAGCATACGACACCGTAAATATAAAAACGCCTATTATGGAAAGCGTTTAATCTGTTAGAGGATTTTCAAGTTCACACGAATGTTAAATGTTTACTGACTAGAAAAAATGTGATTCTAATTAGTCCGTCTGATAAATTATTGAAAAATATTGGATACGTTTGTTTTATCAAATCAATAAAAATTAACGAAGATTTGAGTGGGGGTTTGTGACGTCACTGACCGGTAAAAAATGCCATACTAATGTCTTAGAATATGACGTTACACGAGTTTTCAAAGCAGTGTATCGTCTTCATTGTTTGTTTACGTGAAAAAAAAAATACCTGTCCATAATTTTTTGAAAGTTTATCTGACGGACTAATTATTTTTTTTTGTTAATTCCGACGATTTTAGGTGCACCTCCTTGAAGACTGGCACTACTGTTCAACATCTGCACGAACGACCAATCAGTTAGCCTAAACACAACCTGCTTCCTATACGCTGACGATCTTGCTCTCACCTGTCAACATACCAATTTTGTGGATACTGAAGCCGCTCCTGACACAGCTCTTAGGGACTTATGCCGAAAACGCTTTAAAACCAAGCCCCCGAAAACGCAGTCTTGCATCTTACACCTCCGAAACAGACGGGTCGTAAACTAAATGACATCTACAAAATGGGGGGCGTCTCCTCAAGTTCTGGACCACTGGATTGGCGCTCTGCTAGTCCGCTGGTGAATGAATATGTTTGCCCAGTATGGAACCGTTCTGTCCATGCCGACCTATAGAACACAGCTCTTAAAGAGACGTGCCGGATTATTAGTGGTTGCCTGAAACCGCCTACAAAGGTTCGTAGAACCATAGCCAGCGGCACTGAACCACGTTTCAGTGCCCCAGAGGCTGAAGAGACGTAACAGTTTTTTTGGACGCGTTCTCAGAACTGGTCCAGCTATTAGCAATGGCTTAAGCCAGGGACGGCTTCATCGAGCCGTCTGAAAGCCTTCCACCCGGACATGCTTTGCCGTGGCCGACTTGGAAATCCTTAAATAGACTCCGAACCCAAGTCGGCCCTAGCAAAGACAATCTCTTCGAATTTCATTGTCTTCAGGGGTTCATGGACAGTTCCGATTTCGAGTGTGTATGCGGCGTCTCTCCAGTGAATAAAATCAGAACACACTTTCAAAATATGAATTAAATATATATTCCAACATTAAAAAATGCTTTTAACTTAACAAAATGCATTATAACACTTTCATATTTGTATTAAAAATTGTGTACTTATAATAACGTAGAAACAGAGCTAGCTATAGTGGGGCTTGGCTTTATTTCTTGTCGAGAACATTCAAAAGCCAAAACAACCATACACCACTGTCTCATAATAGTCTTAGAAAAACTTAACGCCTTGGCTGTCGTCAAATTCCATCAGTTCACATCTGCCTTTCAGTTCTAATTGCTTTAACGCCTTCAGTAACACGCTCATGTCGAGGCCGTGGAACTCTGAAAAATAAATAAAATGTATTTTTTACATGCAACTGAATCACATAAACTTTAATTGGGTGGGGATGGGACAATTACTTTTAATAAAATACCTGTCTCAAATTGAAACTAACAGCACGCAAATTGGAATTAAGAAACCCTGTTTCAAATCTGTTCTGGCTTCAACTAAGTTTTTCCAAAAAAAAAGAGACCTTATGCTATAATTAGTACTTTAGAGCACAGAATAACCTAAGCAGAAAGAGAAGCTTTCACAGGATATCAAGAATACCCTACCAGTAATGTTTAGTTTCCAAAAGTAATGGACTTACCTTGGTCACCAGTATTGTCGCCTTCTCTCAGTTCAAACAATGTGCAAACAGAGTTATTCATTCCATTATTACAGGCCCAGTTGTAAATCAAATTGCCCCATTCATCCAGAGAGTGCCAGTACACCTCCCATACATTTTTACTTTTATCCATTGGTGCCGCTCGCCCAGTCTTAGCCATATCCTCTAGGATAGTGAGAATGGATTCCTGAGACAACTTTCTTTTAATTTCTGTGTTGTTAAAAAGTGGAATGTTCTGTGATTCTCTTATATCTATGGTTGATTGTTTTGTCGTTTTTAAGTATTCTGTGATTAGTTGCTCCCATGCTTCGAGTTGCTTTGCTCTTGTTTCTATGTGTGGTTGAATTCTGGAACAAGGAAAAATATATATTAATTAAACCATTTGATGGTGATTGATTTTGTGCCTAAAGGGAGAAGAGAAAAAAGACATTCTATTTTGTAGTATAAAAATGATTAAATACGGCAAGACATAGTAAACAAATAATAGATATCACATTATTTAAATAATTAAACACCTTCCAGATCTGTTCAAATACTTACTTTAATCTTCCATGTTTAAAGATTCCATGTATTTCTCATAAATTTCTATCAACTTCTTCTCAGTTTCCTTTCGTTTTGATAAAGTCGCAGGAGATTTTGGTTCTAAGTCAGTCAGAGCTAGTTTATAAAATATCTTTGATTCCCCAACTTCAACATAGGGGAAATTTTCAACATAGCTGGTTGAAAAGCTTATCATTATTGAACAGTCTTTTGCTACTGCCGATATTAAGGACAAATGTATTGGATCTGCAGTTTTGAGGAATTCTTCTTTATCATTTTGAATGTTTAAATCTAAATTCTTTGAGCTCAGTTCTTCTATTAATTTAGAAACATAGTCTGAGTATTTATTTTTGATATCTTTAAAGTCAAAAGTATTTATTTCTGATAATCTTTGTAGTTGCAACAATTTGTAAAGAAAAGTGTTGCACTTAAGATTATTGCTTTCAAAGCATTTAGAAGATGTATCTTTTATTGTTATTCCTTTGGATTTATCTAGTTTAATAAAAGACGCATTTCTATCACTCAATAAAATATCTACGATGAAATCCAAAAATAAGTTTGCATCACTAAAATAGTTCATGTTTTTCACAACACCATCCAAGTCACTTTGAGATGATTTCTCATGAAAGATCAATGACCCATCTTTGAAAAGTTTAAAATTATTCTGAGGATTGTCAGCCATATTCAACAGGGAATGCTTCATTCTCTCTTTGTCTCCAGAAAAGAAGTCTAGTGGACAGTAGTGGCTGGTCTCTGGTATATCTCCAGTTTGTAGTTTTAAATGTTGTTTTAAACAATAATAGCACTTGGAATACTTTCTAAGACTGGATGTTATGAAACCTTCTTTTGGTTTGATCTCTACGCAATAGTTAGTTTCGCATTCAGGGCTGACTAAAGATAAGTTTGTGGCCTTTATGGCAATCTGCCTCAACACAGACTTGAATATTCTATTCGCTGGACGAAACGGCAGCAGAATTTTGCTTAATACTTGTAAATCATCTTCAGGTATTTCTATTGCTTCTTCGCAGCCATAAAATTTGTTCTCTAGCAAAGGCACCATGATCAAATTCACGAAATTAACGGAGTCGTAAACATTCTTCTGTTGCGCCGTTTTCTCGTCTACTTTAATGAGTCGTAGTACGTAACCGGTATCAAATATTTGGACAACGATGTGGGCATTCCCTTCGTTTATATACTTCCAAGATTTGCCTAATAACTTCATGTTTCTGGTCCAAATTTGGAAGTGTGTGTTACAGTACAAATAATCAAATTTTACTTACGTAAAAAAGGGGGGGAAATTGTACTGCCAGGGCCATGAGATATCTGCCATCACGATACACTGATATATAAAGCACTGTACTAATTAAAAGTCGTTAGGCAAAGCAATTATTTATTTTACACTTTACGACTCGCGGCTGATTAATCGTTTTTGACGTAAAAGTGAATGAATGCGTACAATTTGGTCAGCTGGTCCGTCGCTGTCAGAAAATACAGATAATCTAGAATGAAAGAACTAATCCGAACATAAGCGCGTTCCAGGGACTTATTTGTTGGTTTTCTGACAAAAAGAGCTAAAAGGTGAATATTCAAAATGGTATTTTCCTTAATCGCAAGAAAATAAAAAAAAACTAACTGTCACATTTTGACAAACGCCATCAAAATTTGCGTTTTGCTCTGCTGCAAAAAAAATCGTATTTCTAATATATTTTTACATTTGCTATGTTTGAGTTTATCTCAAACTAAATTCTTTTTAGATTTAAACAATGATTACACTTAATAGGAAATTGAAGAAGGAGCCGATAGCCCCTGAGCCTACGAATATGTCGAATGGGTTGAGTACCAACGAGTCAGTTGTGAGAAGAATATCAGTAAGGGATAAATTATTGATAAAAGAAGTGCAGGAGATGAATGAGAATCTCCCTGTGACGTGTAGTGTTCATTTTGAAGACCCTAACGTGTTGAGTGAGTTCATATTGACTGTTACACCTGACGAAGGGTTTTGGCAGGGAGGCAGGTTCAAATTCAGTGTTGTTGTTACAGATGACTATAATATGGCTGTAAGTATCTTTTTAACCCTTTTTTGTATCTTTGTTTAGTGTCAATACAGCCGGTTAGTCGGTCAGAGTAGAGATGAGCTACTTCTTTTGTGTTAAACTAAAGATCACCATTCAAATTCTAACTACCTTTAGCCTTTATATTTTTAATGTCTTACATTTAGGTTTTTATTAATATCCATGTTGGTCTACCTGATTGCAATTTTAGAACATCTTTATAATATTTTGTTACTTAAAGAAGTAAAACAACTGAACCTTATCTATTTTGCTTAAACTTTCAGAGCTTTTAGAGGTCATAGATTGTGCAAGACTTGCCAAAAGATATTGCTTAAAATAAGTAGGTACCTTGTTTTATTTGTGCTCACTAGGTTAAAATAGAGCTCATGTTTTCTACAATTTATATGATATTTGGCATGTCTTGTGATTGTTTGATAAACAACTGTTTGGTTTCTATTTCATGTCAAACTGCTGTTTTGAAGTTGAAGTCAAACCATTATTTCAATTAACATGAAAGGTTCTTTTTAATGTCAAAACTTACATGAAAATAGAATAGATTTTAGTTATTTCCATCATAAGTTATTGTAGACCTTTTCTATAATAGATTCTTATTACTTTTATACTCACTACGAGTATTAACTGGTAAGCCTTTACCTAACCATAAAGGCATGGTTCCTCTCTTTGTCCTGTGGTTTACCATTTTGGCCTCAATTAAATTGTTACTTAATTTATTTTACAATCATGTTATAATTATCTTCATCTTCAATTATTATTAGTTATTTAATTAATGTTTATCAATTAACAATGTCATTCTCCAATTCACTGGACAATGGCAGAATAGTCGACATCGGTATTAATTGCCAAACAAAAACAGGAACAAGAATAGAATAGACAATGCCATTCATAAATTTTCCATCAAAAGTTTAATTGATTCCATATGAATTTCCATAACAGATTTAGTTAACTATTTTGTTAATGAAAATGACTCCTTATGTTTCTTTGACCAACTTAGAGCAGTGGGTCGTCTTAGGGGCGGATTTTTAGTAGTTGGAGTATACGCTTAGGGGCACTATGAGCAGCAAAGAAAACACAAAAAATATTTTTTTGTTTAAAAATAATTTTCGTGTGTCAATTCTCCTGAATTTTTTTTTATCGGAAATCATATTTTTTTTTGCACTTTCTGGTTGACCTTGACCATAGAAATTATTTCGGTTCTGAAAACTATGGTCCTACGACGCTCCGTTTCCGAGTAATGGTCCTCTGAATATTACTTTCCAAAATCGTAGCCCATATGAATCTTTTCTGGAAAAAAATTGTTGCTCTAGTCGAAAACTATAAGATGGTCCAGTAAAAAAACCGCGACAAGGAGACAGAAAAAAAAAAGTTTTTTTTTTCCGCGCGCCATATCTCCCCTAAGGCTACACTCCAACCGAAGAGCTCATGGCTTAATAATAAGTGCCACTCAGGTCAACCTTTAGGGTTAAGCCACACTTGTCTAGGTTGGTCTGTGGATGAGTGACCGCCCATTATATTCTGAGTTTCCTCCGTGCCTTGGAAAGCATGTTTATCTGTTGGTCCCGGTTGCCATAATAGATCTTTGGCAGTTGTTACAGGTGGTCAGTGGTGGTCAAAGGGTATTTTATTACAGAACTGGGTTGTGGAGGTCAGATAGGCAGTCGCTCCATGTAAAATATTGTAATTCAGCTGCATCCACTTAGACTGGAAGCTGACCCCAACATAGTTAAAAAAAGTCCAGGCAGATGATGATGTTTCATGTTGTAACACCTGGATAGTGCTGTAGCTGGGGAGTAGTCTTCTGATTTCAGTGAATTTCTAATTATTTTCTTTCAATTTCCAGCCCCCACGAGTAAAATGTCAAACACGGTTGTGGCACCCCAACATTAATGTAGATGGTGATGTATGTTTATCATTACTACGACAGACGTCAATCGACGAGCACGGCTGGGCGCCCACTCGGAGATTGAAGGACGTTGTGTGGGGACTTAATGCTTTATTTACTGTGAGTGTTATTATTATAATATTATCAACTTTCTTTTTTCAATATTCTGTCTCATATTTATTTCTCTTTCTGATACATTACAATTTACACTGATCAATTTATCAGGGCTAAAACAGTGCTTTTGTACTAATCAATAATTATAATAGATTTATGATTGACAAAATTTTCCTTAGTAAAAATACAACCTTGCTATTGTTATCTACAATCTGATAGCGTTTTCTCTCATTCCAGGATCTCTTAAATTTCGAAGACCCATTAAACATAGAAGCAGCGGAAATGTACAATAAGAACAAAACGGAATTCCAGACAAAAGTTCAAGAATACATCACTAAAGGCAAAAGATGAAACTTGTTTTACCAAGCCACTATTATATTGCTAGAAACTTTAATAATGAATGATGCAATGGTTTTTATGATATGAGAAATTTAGCATGGGAAATATTGCAAGTAATAGCTGTTTTACGTGCTTCCAATGTTATTTAAAAAAAAACTGTATCTAATCAATTTTCTATCAGTTCTTGCCAGGAATTTGCGAAGATATTTACGAGAATGCGATTTTCTTAATTAATAATCATGCTAGTTAAAAAAATTGCTTCAAGTTACACAGATAAACGAAATAAAGACATTTTTTGTAAAGCAATATTACTGCCACAGTCAGAGACTTTTGATTTTGAAGGTTTTGTATGTCAAATGTTTTACTAAGTGACGGCTTTAAGGTAATCATTAAATATCTCTGAGTACGGCAGTTAGTGATCATCAAATTGTTGTTTCATTAGTCAAGTATGAAAATTACTTCTAGAAAATGCCTAAATATTAGTGTCTAGATATTTAGGCATTTTCTAGAAGTAATTTTCATAAGTACTTGACTAATGAAACAACCATTAAATGAATTAAATTTGTAAAGTATGAAAATGATTAAATATTGTAAAATAGATAATTATGTAAATTATGAGCAATAGTAGAAATAAAATAGAAATTATAATGCAGTGTATTTTTTTAGATTTTGAGCGGCTGTTATAAAAAGATAATAATAATTCAGTGACAGTATTCAGAAGCACGCAGCAGAAACGTCGTTTCGATTCGACAAGTCGTATGCCCGTCTCTTTTCAAATCGGAATCGAACTAAAGCGGCATGAAATATGACGTCATATTTTTGTAGCGCTGTCTTTGTCTAGCGTGCCATTTAAAATCATTTTAAACTAAGCCTTTTTTTATCGATTTTATAACTTTTCTCACACATCGTGTTATTTATGTTAGTTCTTTGAAATGTAACATTTTCGTGTATTTTTAACAGTAGTTAAATAAGGTCAAATAAGTAAGAAAACCAACACGGTCTGTCAGTTCTATCATAGATAGTGGTGTTCAAAGTTGCTTTAAGGCAATCACTTGCTTAATGCTTAATGATTTATATATTAAGCACGTGATTTTATAAGCTTCATTAAAGCATGTGATTTTTAAACGCGTAGGCATATCATGATGCCACTCACCGCGCTTGCTTTAAGTCAAGTGACTTAAAGCAAGCGCGGTGAGTGGCAGCATGCTATAAAAGAATATTACATCGCGTTTATGAATTACATAGATAAAACAGAACCGTTAAAAATACAATGAACTTTCCTTCATACTTTTCAGGCTTAGGACTGTCTATAATTGAACTTATTATGAAATAAAATAAGTTAGTATTTAAAGCAATTATAGGCGTATTTACACTTAAAATGCACGAAGCAAAACTGTAACTATATTACGTATTTATTTATGTGAGCCGCCCGAGATCGCAAAATCGTCCGCGGTGTTTATAACGATTACGCACACAACCGACCGGAATCGGCGCATGCTAGCATGCGACGACTGCCCGGCGCCCGCCCCGCCCGGCCCCTGCTTAATGCTTATTCATTGCTTGTTGCTTTTCGCGCGACCGACAGAGACAGAGAGTGCGATGTAAAAGCAATAAGCAAATAGCAACTTGTGGGAGCCACGATAGCATTTGCTTTATGATATGTGTATTAAGCACGGTGTTTTATTTTGCTATATGATATATTAACCACCACTAATCATAGATATAGAAAGCCGCCGTTGCGGTCGCCTTCGGAATTACACCAATAAAATATAACTTATCTTCCGTGCTAAATTTCCCAATCACAGTTGAATTATATTATTGTAATAAATACTCCAAAATGCAGTGATATTTATATAATGTATTTGTTTTTGGGAACCTATTTTTTAAAGACTGACACTAAGATTTAATTTGTTAGATATGCTTGTACTTAGGTTGCAGGGAAAAGTGCTTGACCTCACCTATTCCGCATGAAACGATATATACGGTTTTGGATTTCGGATGAGTAAGAGTAAGTGACAATATCATTCAAATCTCAACGAAGCAGAAAAGTCATACTTTTTTGACGCGGCAGGTAGGGCAAATCTTACGCTTTAAATCTTTGTACCGACAAATTAGTTTAAAAAACTCAACTATCTATGGTCTCAAAAAAAGAATTTATAAATAGTTAACTACCATTGGGGTATTCACAAAAAAATACATGAATACATGGTGAGGTTATCACAGGAATTAGTGATATAATTTTTCTTTCAATTCAACTATATATTTTAAGTATTAAAACTCTTAAATACATGCTTTTGCAGTTTCTCAAGAATTTCAGAATCACACGCTATTTGCCAAACTGTAAAACAACTAGATACTTGACATAATGGGTGTAAAAGGTCGCTCAGCGCAGCCAAGTCACTTGGCCTTCCTGTACAGCGGTTGAGGTTTGTTATAGTAAACGAATCGATAGAATTTTATATTTTTTTCCTGCGCAACACTTTTTTGCTTCCATTCTGCCTTGTCAGTCGTCACGGTATCATATTATTTTTTTACCATTTGATTCATCATCATCATCACCAACAACCTAATAATGTTCCCACTGCTGGGACAGGCCTCCTCTCTTTCAGAGGGAATAGGGTATAATCTACCACGCGGGCCCAGTGCGGATTGGTCTTCGTCTTCGAAGAAGTCTTTGAATTTTTTTATTCTAATGCCAGTTTCCTCACGATATTTTCCTTCACCGTTTTGAGAGCAGCGGTGATGAAATAAAATACATAAAGTAATGTGCCTGCCTGGGTTCGAACCCGGTCGGTGGTTCGTAAGTCGGCCACCGCTGCTCTTTGATTAAAGTAAATAAAATAATTATATAATTCTATCGATTCGTATTTCAAAAAAATTACAACCATTTATGCAAAGGTTGGTCAACTAAAGTCTCTAACTGACTGTACATTAAACAGGTTTTTAATTAAAATCAATTTTACTATGGTAACACGTTATTCTATTGCTGTTTGTATCCAAGACGTATACTTGCATTTTTGTTAAGAAATAAAACTGCAACAATATCAAATCAATGCTCTTTATTAAGTTAAATTAATACTGGAGCATCAATATACCAATTAGTTTAAATAATTTAATAAATAAATAGTAAAAATTTGTATACAATAAATAAGCTTAACAATAACAAAACCGTCGTAATATTTTTTCCATTATGACTAGATTTTCGTTTGGATGACGCGTTAATGTACATGAATAGTGTGAAAAATGTATTTTGTAAACACACTTAGAACTTTAGTCCGATGAAAATACAGTCGGTTATCCCTTGACAGCCAAATTGAAGCCCTGCTTACTAAATATTTAATTCATAGAAAGTAAAAAATCTATGGGGCTCAAACTTGGCCGTTTTTGTATTTTAGGTTTTGAATATTGAGCTAGTACCTAAAAACTTGCAACGATTTTAAATTGAAAAAGAAATAAGACAGCTGGCGATATGTCGATGTACTATAGATACAGCATTGCCTACCCCTTCGGGTATTATAGGCGAGATGTGATGGCAATAAAATTTTCACTTTGTGACGAATTATTTAAACCGGCCACAATTAAAAAAAAACGACTTTCGAAAACTTGACATTTTTGTCAGCGACTTCCGAAAAAAAAATACAACCGAATTGGGAACCTCGTCAGAAGTTGGTTAGAAAAAACTGTGTCTTATTATTAAAAAGAAACTAATACGTCCAATTGATGTACACAGCAATACCGACTGTATTGTCATAGGCTAAGGGTCTTCGTGTGCGTGTAGAGTAACTCAATGCGTGGAGAAGGTAGTGAGCAGTTCGTCCTGAATGCTGTTGGAGCGCGCTAACTGGCGAGCGCCGCCGAACGCCGCCGACACGGTGTCCGCTTGGGAGGACTCGCGGGACTTGCGCTCGTGGTAAGAGTCTGAGAACTCCTGTGGAGGGGAATTGGGTTGGTATTAGTACGTTTAATCTGGTACAAACCCAGTATTGGCAGGTTAATGTGCTGGCGTTTGTAGGTACTCGAATGCTGGATCATGATCTATTGGTACTCAAGAATAAGGACCTATAGGTTCTTGCTGAACATTCAACTCTAATCAGCAAGATTTTAAGCGGGGTATCTGAATGCGGTACAATATTGGATTATTGAAATAGTTGTCAAGAAAACAAAAAATCTTTTCCAGGGTAAAAAAAAATACTAAAACTCATGTTGAAAGAGGCCATTTAAATTACCAATGCTGTCTGTATGTCCCACAAACCCGTGGGAACAGTGGGAACTTAACTATGGCATAGTTTTCTCAGTAATTAGTCATTTAACACGTTAATAGCCGCATCACGCAACGTCGCGTGATGATGCCTAACAATAACTGTACGAGAATTAAAATAGGTAGCGATCGAAGTGTATTGGGTTCCGGTTTTTATTTTGCCCATCTATGCAAGTTCTTAATACTGAACGCGTTCAAACAGGCTTCCTTTTGTTATTAGTAGGTACAAATTGACCAATCTCTTCCTAACCATAATTACTTGTACAAAGCTCTCGAATGGTAGGTATATATACCTTCAGTCTGTTGCCAAGGAAGCGCGCTCTCTCGCGTTTCTTGTTCATGAAGTCGCTCTGTGTGAGCCAGCGATGCTCGTAGCACTCCTCAGCCAGCGGCCTCTTCAGAGGAACCTTCTTGAACAGGAACATTATGAACCTCGTCGCCTCCTAGAAATAAACGATGGTATTTGAGTTAAAAAAATCATTAATTAACAGTTATTTTTGACAGGCGTTTGAAACCAAGTGGACAAATCTGACAACTAGTTTTAACAGGGAGTATATTACATTACCCAGTTTCTGGGTAGTGGAGGTCACATAAAGTAGCAATAGACAATCACTCCATGTATGAAATATACTGGTATTTTAGTCCCGTTCAGTACCTACTGGAGTTTAGTTTGGTGGTGTAGTAGTGGTTGTGTGTAATACTGAAAGTCGACTCCAACGTGGTTCATCATCATTTCAGCCCGTAATCACCCACTGTTGGGTATAGGCCTCCCCTTTACTCCGCCACTCCTCTCTGTTCTGTGCGTTTCTCATCCATCCGTATCCCGAGCTCCTGACGATGTCATCCACCCAACGTGCTTTAGGACGGCCCTGGTTTCTCATGCCCAACCTTGGCCACCATTCGGTCAAAATTTTACTCCATCGGCCATCTCCACATCTAGCCAAATGTCCTGCCCATCTCCACTTTAGGCGTATTGCCCTGTCCCCGACGTCGAACACTTTCGTCCGACTACGGATCTCGGTGTTGCGCACTCTGTCTAGTAGGGTTATGCCCAGCATAGCTCGCTCCATGGCCCTTTGTGCAACTCGTATTCGATGCACAGTCTCCTTTGTGAGCGTCCATGTCTCGGCACCGTAGGTCATCGTTGGCAGGACACATTGGTTGAAAAGGCGGGTTTTTAGACACTGGGGTATCCTCTTACACCGGAGAACATGTTCGAGCTTTCCAAACGCCGCCCACCCTAGTTGTATCCTCCTGGAGAGTTCTTTGTTTGAATGCTCCTTGTCAAAAGATAGAACATGTCCAAGATAAACGTAGTTGTCAACCATCTCCAGACGTTCTCTTCCAACCATAACAGCTGAAACAGAATCATCCGGAGTCTGTGACATCACCTTTGTCTTGGACATGTTCATTCTCAGACCCACGCGTAAGGAAGCATCATATAGTTCTTTCAGCCTGCGTTGAAGATCTTCGAGGGATTCGGCGAACAAAATGAGGTCATCCGCAAATCGAAGATGCGACAGGTAGACACCATTGATGTTAATACCACATTGGTCCCATTTTAATGTTTTTATCACGTCTTCCAAGGCAGCCGTAAATAGTTTGGGTGAAATGGTATCTCCCTGCCGCACTCCCCTCTTGATATATATTGGTTCAGTGAGCTCGTGTAGTCTAACCTGCATTGTTGCCGAATCGTACAGCTCTTTGAGTACGTCTACATACCGAGCGTCGATCTGGCAGCGATGGAGAGAGTTAAAGACGGCCCAGTGTTCGACACTGTCGAATGCCTTCTCATAATCGACGAAAGCTAAACACAGGGGTCGATTGTATTCCAAACTCTTCTCCATCAACTGCTTCACGGTATGGATGTGGTCTATCGTTGAGAAACCACTCCGGAATCCGGCTTGTTCAACTGGCTGGCATTCGTCTAGCTGGCGGGTGAGACGGTTACACAGAATTTTGGCAAACAGCTTATAGATTTGAGATAGAAGCGATATAGGACGGTAATTAACAAGATTGGACTGGTCCCCTTTTTTATGTAGTATAGTTACTGTCGCCTTCTTCCAGGCTTGTGGTGGCGTGGCACTGAAGAGCACCTTGTTGTAGAGCTTCACGAGAACTTGTAACACGGGCTGACCACCAGCACGCAGTAGTTCAACCGTAATACCGTCCTCGCCAGGTGTTTTGTCGCTCTGCATTTGCGAGAGTGCATTTTCTACCTCGCTTGCCATGATATTTGGTAGGTCTTCGGAGCTTCGGTGTTCTACGGCTGGAGCCCTAGGGTCATTACACGGCGATGATGGTTCTGCTGATTTTGAGGCATAAAGCTCTGCGTAGAATTTCTCCACAACATTTAATAATTGATTACGATCTGTAACAATACAGCCCTGTTCCGTTTTAAGTTTATGAATCAGATTTTTTCTTGTATTTATTTTCCTCTTGAAAATATTTGGCCCTCTATGCTGTTCTATAGTATTAATAATAATTTAGAACGTGGTTGAGAAAAGGTTATAGACACATGATGATGATTTTATATAATAATCAATTTTATTGGAAAGATACGTTTGATACATGATAAATATTTCTGATGTACTCGTAAGTATAATAGAGGTCCGATCTCAGGAAAATAAGCCTTACTAGATACGCCTTTTTGTTTGTTTAGGCTCATTTCTTTTTATTTCGCAGAACACCTGGATGACCTTTAAGTATATTGATTTTTAAGACTCAAGGCACATCTTACCCAGTATTAAATGGGTTGTGGAGGTCAGATAGGTAATGTAGGTATTCAGCTGCATCCGGTGATGGTGGAAGGTAACCCCAACATAGCCAGGCAAAGCCTAGGTAGTCTTTGGAGGCTCAGATCGTCCTAAAGTTTTTATTATACTTCCCAAACAGCAACAGCCGATATTCATACCTGTGTGATCTCCTTATAAAGATGCTCGAACCGGTATCTCACGAAGGAGATGTTCTGCTTGGTCTCCGGGTCGTCGCTTCCCTTGAAGGGTGACACGCCGGACAACATAATGTATGTCAGCACTCCCACTCCCCAGATGTCAGTCTGCGGGTATGCTGGCTCGTCGTTTATTATCTCTGGGGCTGAGGGTGGGAGAAGAGGTTTTAGTTTATGGATTTAAAGGAAAATATGTAATGATATTGGGCTTGAAAAAAATGTTGTACCACTAAAATTAGAATGGACCAAAACCAAAATATTGTATTCCGCGAAGAAAATTGTTGTGTATAAATGTTTCTTTGCGACAAATTATTCGTCGGAAACATTTTTTGACCCAATTGATATTATTACAAAGCTCAAGATTAATAACCGCTGGCACTAAACTTATTTAAACAATCGTTCTGTATTTAATAACAGACAGACAAAATAATGTGAAGCGTTACATTAATTTAGTGATTTGTAAACCGTAATTTAGTGATTTGTGGTGCAAGTAGGCCGATTGTAGTAACAGAAATATTATCATCAAATTCTCACCTTTGTATTCCAAATCACCAACTTGTGGCACACTGGTTCCCAACTTAGTAACTTTATGCGCAGATCCGAAGTCCACCAGCTTAACCTGGATAGACCTGACGGAAGCCATCACTACGTTATCAGGTTGCAGGTCTAGGTGGCAATATCCTCGCCAGTGGAGGTACTGGAGCCCGTCCAGGATCTGGGTGACAACAGTCGCTACCATCTGTTCTGTGTAGTCGTGGCGACTGGACAGGTAGGTCAGGATATCAGCACCTTGCAGCTTCTCTAAGATCAAGGCAGATACAGAGCCAGGGCCTTGGTACGCAGCTAATAAGTTAGATATCCTCTCGTGCCTTAGCCTCCTCAAGCATTCGAACTCCCTCTGAATTTGTACTTCTGTCTCCGGTCGCTGTTCCAGGATCTTCGACACGACTACATTGTCGTTGCTCTTGTCGATGCCTTTGACGACGATCGAAAACTTTCCACGCCAGAGTTCAGAAACAAAACTGTAGCGTTCAGTGAATTGTTGAGAAGACACCCATTCCACTGGTCTATCTTCGATGGAATAGTCCAGTTTGGGTTTATTCTCGTCTAAAGTGACTTCTTGTCCAGATTCCGTGATCTGCTGAAGGTGTCTCATGGCTTTAGTGACTTCTATTTTGGGTCCGCCGGCAGTTTTGGTCTTGACTAAGTGTGTGGGGATGCCTTTGTCGCTCCATCCGATCTTGTTGCAAGAGGAGAGGCGGAACTGGTAGCTGGTGTCAGGGGACAGGTTGCGGACTACGAAGAACTCGTGGTCGATGTTCTTGGCGACGTCGCGCCACTCTATGCTGTCTCCTGCCTTGTATTGGAGGCTGTAGCAAATGACGGTGGAGTTTCCATCGTATTTAGGCTGCTTCCATCTCAGTAGAACCTCAGTATCGGAGACTTCGGCGGCAGTAGGGCTATCGGGAGCATCTGGAGTGGTTGCCTCAACAATCCTGGTCCTCGCAACAGTTTGTCCGACCTTATTCCTGGCTACGACCTTGTAGAAGCCAATATCGTGGTGCTTAGCGGGTTCGAATTTGAGGGTAGATCTGCCGTCTTCGTCTTCAACGATAGTGATGCGTTGACCTTCGGCGATAGGCATGTCGTTTTTGAACCAGGTGATGGCGGGTTTGGGGTCTCCTACGGCGAAGCAGGACAGGTGGGCACTCTCTCCTTCCCTGACGGGGAGAAGCTGAGGTTTTTCGCGGAAGAAGGGAAGTTGTCCGTCCTTCTTGGACTCCATGAATGCCTGTGCCTCTGCGTAGGAGTCGAGTCGTGTGCCGAGCTCGTGCCGCAGGCGGCGGATGGTGTAGGACTCGCTGCCGTAGTTGTTGATGCGCTCGCGACGCTCGTCATCTATCTCCTCGTCCATTATGTCCGTGAAGCGACGACGCTCGCGGATGATCGGGGTCTGGAGTACACAAATAACACAAATTATGAAATAATTGTTTAAAGAAATAACGTAATATTTATTATTATAAAAAGCTGATCGTGAATGCTGTACGTACTTTTCACATATATTTTTTTGGTTTTATAATTAAAACCAGCTTAGTTAGAGTGCTCCTAAGCTGTACAACAACACACTTAAAATAATCGTAAAGGCATTTTAAGTTGAAGACACAATGTTTTTCGGTAAATACATCAAGCTAAAACGAATTAAAGGCATTCTCGTTGCATTTTTAGCACTGTTAAGACTTGTATTACTAGACTTACCCTGGGATCATAAGTATCGAAGACGTTAAGGCTGTACCCTGGAGACCGGTCGCAGGCCACCTTCATGTACTCGCGCAGACGTACCGGGAACTGCGTGTCGCGCAGTTGGAGCAGGTATGTGTCGGGGCCGTTCTGGTAGCTAGAGGGAGGAGAAAGGTGGAATTCAGGTATTTGTAAATACAATAATAATACACGGTGTAAATTAACCCTTCACACATACGTCAACCAAGCATTCTGAACATCAAACTAAGTACCCCTACGCAAAAATTTTTGCTGGGAAACGACTTTTTTTTGAGGTAAAAAATTTTATATTACCTACGGTAAAACTCAATGAAGCACTCTTAAAACATTGTGCTAGTGGATGCTTTGAATAGTAAAAGGTTCGTGGAGGTCATTTTAATAAAGTTACAACCTGAAAAACTAGTATTTACAAAAACAGCTGTGCAAAATTTGAAACTTTGACCCTCAATATCTCCGTAACTAGGGGGTTCCGAGGTATGGTCTAGAACCAAAAAATTATCGCAGTGGTGGGGAGAACAAGTGCTCTTCGTTTGCGTTAAGGGTACTTTTACACCCTTTAAATACCTTTTTGATGGTTTCAAGAAAAAATATCATAACATAACATCGCGCTTGTAATCTCCGAATGGTAATGCAGAGACCAACATTTCGCCAGTATTGTTTAAGTCCCACCCAAAAGCCTAAAAGCCTAAAGTCTATTGTCGTCAACCACATAACAAATACAGGCTCTGTGGCTGCTACTTAAATTTTCTGATGGAAAAACCCAATAACACTTTGTACGACCTGGAAATCCAACCCAGGAACTCATGGAAGTAATAATAATAATAGTCATGCCGACGCCCGTCGGGGCTGCGGGATGTTGTAAGAGATACCGCGGCCTCGACATTTATATAACCACCCATTAAACCACCCATGTTCCTTCTTACCCCTATGGCTAAGAAGGAACATGGGTGGTTTTTAGTCAGTAGAAGTCTGACACTCCCTTTCGCTCTGCCCAAGAGCGGGAGGGGTTATTCGATGATTTTACACCCAAAAAAAAAAAAAAAAAAAACGGTAGTTAACATAGAAATATAACTAGTACTTACGTCAGATAATTTTCCAATTTTTTTTTTGAAAACTCGTGTGACGTCAAATTCTAAGGCATTAGTATGACAATTTTTTACCGGTGAGTGACTTTACAAACTCAAATCTTTGACGCGGTTTATCTTCGTAATTTTTTATTGATTTGATAAAACAAAAAATATGTATCCAATAGATACTTTTCGATAATCTAACAGACTAATTAGAATCATATTTGTTTTAGTCAAGAAACATCCCTTTTTGCTCATCAAGGTTGATTATACAATGAAGGTAAAGGCGATGTTTCCCTTACAGACGATAGTATGTATGAATATGTAACTCACTGGCTCTCAGACTTGGCAGACACCTCCCAGTCGGGATGGTCCCACTGCTGGAAGTTGAGCTCGTGCTCGCCTGGCTCGCGCTCGTGCGGACCGCGGTCTGGGGTCGCTGGGGAGACAAGGCATTTCAATTATATTCACTGATGGTCAGGATGAAAAAAAAAGGAGGATAAAGAAGTAAGTTTAAAAGGGAAATAAAGTTAAATTGTTATAAAAACGTTATTTACAGATAAGTACCTACTTTCGGAGATTTGAAGAGGGGTTTAAAAATTGAAAGAGTATCTATTTAATGAGATAGATCAAACGGATAAAAGAGAAAGTGAAATAAGGGAGAGGTCAAGGAACTCTGTGACACAATTATCTGATAGCATATTAGGGTTAGGGTACCTCTCAGTTCCAATTGGGATTTCAATAGATTTATAAAAAATACAGCACTAAAACACGTAACGTACCTTCAGGAGTATAAGTCTCTCCAGGCGGGTACACCATCTTGGAAGGATGCTCGTAGGCCCCGCTGAGCGGCTTGCGACGGAACCAATTGCGGCATTGTGCATTGCTGGTCCAGTCCCTGATCCAATCAATCACTCCCTTTATAGCCTTCATTGTATATCACTTATATTTTACACTTTTTTTAACGTAGTAGGATGGTGGTTACTTATGGTACAGGAATTATGAAAGAAAAGGTACAGGAATTCAAGAAGGAAGGGAGGAAGATTTTAATGTTCTTTTTCCACTTAATTTTCCATCAAGAGGTAACATACTACTGTTTGGCTTCCTCTCAAAGCCACGTCCAATACGTTGGGTATACATCACATGGCCATTGATAAAATTGTTTACCAACGTTTGTGACAAGTGTGGTGGTTGGTGCCAACTCTTAATTTAGTTATTGGCTCGAATTGATTGATTGAGGACAGTGCCAGATATATCTGTGACATAATGCATTGATTCATTGTGATTTTCCGGATTGGGTGTACACTGTACACTGATTGTTTAGTCAAGCGATTTTTAGTTCTAGATGTGTCTCTAATCTATTGAAATCGCGGTGTTGTGCTGGCTATATTTATGGTCATTGTCTACTATTCGTTGTTTGAACTCATATAGAATAGCCTTAAAATTTCTATTGAATGCACAACTACAAGGTCAAACTTAGTTAGCGTTTGGGTCCCTGTTGCAACACCCATCAAGTCGTCATCCATTACTTGAAATCGTGAGTTAAGAAAATATGTTATTTTTGTTTTATCGACATACGATTTCGATACCCATCAATTATGCCAATTCTGCAAATAATTTATTCGGTAGTGTCAACAAACGCGCGCTTCACTGTATCAACCAAGCTACTCGCGCGATTAAATATCGCGCATTCGCTATACATTTGTAATGTGTGCGCACCTTTATTATTGCGTCAAGATTTAATTGATAGTAAATCGTCTACCCACGCGTTAAGACAGGAATCTCGACACATGCAAAATGTTTGCGATATATTTTTTAAGGCCAAAAATGTCATCATCTGATTTGGATTTGTAAGACTTTGACAGCATATTATGGGCTATTTTTAGCAAGTTATTTTAAAAATTAAATCCATGGTGCAGTATTTTCAGCATCAATAGATGCGATCTGATGGCCATTTATGGCTTGATACTAGGCATTCCTTCAAGGCTACAATTTGAGTGTATCCAACTTGAGATTTCTAGCTAACCTAGAGTAGACACTTGGTAGCCATGATGAGACAGTAGCACGTCTGACATGGCAATATAAACCTTATAAGTTACTGACATAAGGTCACATGCCAAACTCGCGTCACGCGACTCGCGCGCTTCACTTGTTTCATTCAGCCGAGTACCGTCACGTCGCAACATGCTATATGCAACTGCAACATGTGTGTCGCTTGAGCGAATAGCTCGTGGGTAAGAGGAAAGCGAGTAGGAAGGCCTGTTTCCTACCGAACCAAAAAGATTATGTTAAAAAAAGCTCACCTATACAAGTTGTAGTAATTCCTCAACCTATCCGTAGTAATCTGGTACTCCTCCTGATAGATCTTATCAGCCAATCCCAACCAGGGATGAGACAGAGCCGTGTTCACATCAATACGCTCATGCCAGCTGAAGGTCAGCAGCTTCGAGATGAAGTCCCGGCTTTCAGTGCTGAGCCTGGACCACCATTCCTCGTCGTGCCACTCCCATCTGCCTTCGCGGATCCTGGTGAGGGTTTCCCGGTCGTTGACACCACGGAAGGGTGAGTGTCCGCTGAGCAGGATGTATGTGATGATGCCGATGCTCCACATGTCGGCTGCGAAGGACACTCCCTCACCACTTGCCACCTCAGGCGCTACAAACTCCGGCATGCCGTAGTCCAGTGAGGCATACTTGCTGAACTGTATGCGACGGGAGAGACCGAAGTCGCATATCTTCAGTTCGTCGCTGCCCGCGTGAGAGAGAAGGAGTTCACCGATCTGAGGGTGAGGTTTGAAAAGTTGTCAATGGATGGATCCACAATTCAAAAAGATTTGCAAATAAACCTCCTGACTCTACTAAAATGTGTTTGGATGTGGACTTTCTAACAAATTATTTAAAAATGAAGAGAAGATTTATTTGGATTTTTTGCTAGATAGGTTTACTAGGACTTATCCGGAGCTGATTCAACAAATTGCAAGTGAACTAAACGACTCGAAATGTTTAAAAATGGGTATCGTTCGGTAATTTCAGAAGCCATGAGTTTTATGAGAAACACCAAGTAGTTTTACCAACGCATAAGAAGACGAATATTTGTATCTCAAAAATTCAAAATTTAACAAAAAAAAATATTGCAACATAAAATATTGTAACTCACCGTCAACCCCAAATGCGCGACACTATTATCGTGCATATACTTGACTCCCCTCAGCAGCTGTCGGATATAGCCGGCTATCTCCCGCTCCGTGTACCCCTGACTCCTCAGCAGCCTGTCCCGCACCAGCTCCCCCCCCCCAGCCAGTTCCAGCACCAGCGCCAGGGTGTGCTCGTGCTCGTAAGCGTCGTGCAGGCGGATCAGGTGACGGTCGTTCAGGAGATTCATGATGTCTAATTCGTTCTTCATGAAAGGTTTCAAGGCTGAGTGACCGTGCATTATTTTGGCGGCGTAGTTTCGGCCTGTGAATTAAAATAGAAGATTCTTAATATAAATCCTGTAAAATTAGGTACCTTGGAGATTTTTCTTAGAAAAAACTGAATTCTTCAGAGTTCCACGCTTTAGATTGCAGTTTCTATATATAACGGTCTAATTGAAATAAATGCTTTAAGTTTGAGTTTATAGAGATTATTTTTCATGCACAAAATTCGTCATCGCTTGATAACGAGTACATTTTTTGACATAGTTTGCAAGTACCTTTTAGGTCTGTAAAGGAACTACTCCTTTGGACAATTTTAAAATCTAGATATATTGTTTCAGATTGGGAGCGTATGTAAAGTCTTTTATGGTTGTAATAGCTCTATCATATTAATATTAGATCCCCTCCTCTCGCACTCATATATCCGAAGATAGACGATGATATCCGAAACACATACTTTTCCAACGAGACCAGCTTCCGTATTTACAAACGCGTCGCTTCGATTTCGATTCTACAAGTTGTCTATCCTTTTTTGGCATTACGAATGTGAGCGAGATAGACATACGATTTTCCGAATCGACATCGAATTGAAGTGTTTATGAATAAGGGGCCAGTAACTAAATAGTGTTAGTTGTCTTACCATTAAGTCTCTCAGCAGCATGGTACACAGCTCCCTGCACTCCACGACCCAGCTCGTCTCCGAGGTCGTAGAAGTCGCCGAACGGCTTCGTGTTCGGCTTTATACGTGGCGGGTGTTCGCGGATTCTGTAAGCAACATAAAAATATTAAATACGGCGACTAAACAAAGCTATTCCTCGTGAAACTTGAATTGTTTCTCCTTCAACAGATTCAGCATATTCGTCATTGCACGCGAATATGCGCATTTATGAGTACAAAATAATATTTCCAAGGAACAAGTTTAAGATCTCTTCCCTCACTCTCATGGACCGATGAGACGGCATCTCTGATACATCTGGGGTGAGACCAGGGAGAATGAGTACTCCATCGGTGTCGTTGTGAACAGTTTGGCCAGTAGACCGGGCTTTGAATCGCTTGGGAGGATAATTATATGAATATTTGCTCCGTTACTAACAATTTTTGAATTGGATTCAGGATGAGTCATTATCTGAGAACTCCATTATCGGAGAATTCATTTTCATCATAGAGATGTATCCCTTGCTACGTAGTTATAGGTACTGACCTGTCGGAGTATTCATGCTCTGACTCCTCAACATGCAGCATAGCGGATGTGCTGACACTGCCGGCTACGTTCCGCGCAGAGATAGAGTACAGACCCTCGTCCTTCAGGATCGCGTCGTGGATTATCAGCAGACAAGTGTCTGGCTCGATGAACTGGATCTGGGGGTATAGTGATGCGTTGAGAAGGCCTCATTTTACTGATGTTGAGATTCTGGGCTTCAAAGATTTTAACAGATTTTTTATTTTTTATTTTTTTTATTTAGCAATTTAAAGAATCTGTAACTCTAATCATAAAGACGTATCAAAAAAGCATTATTTAATATTTAAAAAAATCGATCCTCCCAAATAATAAATAAATCATCCGAATATGAATAAGTTAACTAAGAAATTTGCGATAACACGCTTAGGAAGGTCACTACAAATACAATATAGGTCAGTATATTTTTTTTAGTTCTGTTCTGTTCTGAAACTAAGTACGAATGCCGTACTCTCGACAAGACCAAGGCCCACTTGCTGAAGTGTCAAAAGTGTCCCTACACCTGCAATTAAGAGGACTTTTGACAATACGATTACCGTACCCACCTACTGGGTCGAAGAAGTTTTTCGTCTATGTACCATCGATACAAAAGAAGAAGTTAGCATTTGATAAAGATATCAAATGCTAACTTCTTCTTCAAATAACTTGAATGATGACGAGCATTGTGTAAGAACACAATGCTCGTCATCATTCAAGTTATTTGTTCACTACAGGAACTCATGGACGCTACCGAAAGCGCCGCACTAGTACCTCAGTTCTGAGCCGACACAATTTAGATTGCCTTCGACACGTTAAGAAGAATATCTTAATAAAACAAACCTTAGTCCTACTGCTAGGAGCGAGCGGCTGCCAATCCTTGTACCACTTGATGTCGGGATAGGGCACTCCAGTGACCCGCGCCTCAATGCGCGCAGTCTTACGTTGCAGCACCAGCACCTCCTCCGGCCGGCGAGTGAAGCTGGGGTACTCCGCCACCTCCAGCCGCACTCGCTGCCGCGCCTGCCCGTGCTCGTTGCTGGCGACCGCTTCGTACCAGCCCGCGTCGCGTTCTAACATCCTGGGGAGGAAGGCGGTTGGAGAATGTTCATCACTTTGTAAATTGTGTGTTGGTGTTAGGTTTTTGAATAACTGTTATAGGGAAAATTTTATAAGAACTGTGAACTATTATTCTGCCCTCGTAACAGCAATGCAATTACCGACGTTTCTACGATTTTCCGTTCGACTTCAAGCTATAGACAGAATTATTTTTATTGCTTTTGGATGACTGGGACATAGTGAAGTAGTAAAGAAAAATGCAACATTACTTAGAGCATTACGCGTGAAATTATTAAGTAAGTACTTGGCAGCGTCACCATTTTGCACTTGTACCCAATATATATTAGTCTATGCTTGTACCTACTGCATTTGCTGTTTCGAAGGCAGTATTTAATACCTACATACTTTATAGAAATAAACAGTAATAGTTTCAATATTTGATACTCTATATTCTCTTATTTTGTTTTGTTTTACACACTTACGATATTTGTTATTTCTATGTTTCGTTTTATGTTATATTTATTTTTTATTTTTTGTACACACCTTTCAATACATAATTATTTAAGTACATATTCACGACAAACATTGACACAACATATAAAACTGTTTTACATCCGTAACCACTCTAAGTCAGGTTCAGTTGAAAACCAGCGTCGGGCAATAATTGACCGGCATTTTGCTGAATTGGACCTTTTTGGCGCAGCCGTGAGGCACACAGTGGCACGCTTTGTTTATTTCTAACTCCTTTTTTTATATACTTTTTACATTGTGTGTACTTGGGGCATGTGCCAAATAAATGCATTTTCTTTCTTCTTTCTTCTTTCTATACCCCAAAATAAATCGTAAATAAAAGTGCGTAGTCGATTTTTTATTATAGACAATGAGCCATGCGAAAATTCAATAATACTTTGCATACAAAAAAGTAATATTTAGGTGTTCGAGCCTACGCTTGAACCACTTGAGATTACGCTTCCTGAATTACGTCACTAACACCTTCGAATTATCTGTTCCTACCTTGTTTGAGTGCACTGTTGCTGTCTCTTTCACTCATGACGCAGCGCCCGGCGTGCGGCGCATGCGCCGCTGTCCTAACACATATCATAAAGCAAATGCTATCGTGGCTCCCACAAGTTGCTATTTGCTTATTGGTTTTACATCGCACTCTCTGTCTCTGTCGGTCGCGCGAAACGCAACAAGCAATGAATAAGCATTAAGCAGGGGCCGGGCGGGGCGGGCGCCGGGCAGTCGTCGCATGCTAGCGATTCCGGTCGGTTGTGTGCGTAATCGTTATAAGCACCGCGGACGATTTTGCGATCTCGGGCGGCTCACGTAAATAAATACGTAATATAGTTACAGTTTTGCTTCGTGCTTTTTTAGTGTAAATACGCCTATAGGTAATTGCTTTAAATACTAACTTATTTTATTTCATAATAACATTTGTTCAATTTGACTGGCCTGTTGGTCTAGTGGTTAGTGACCCTAACTGCTATGCCGGAGGTCGTGGGTTCGATTCCCACCCAGGACAAATGTTTGTGTGATGAGCACGATCATTTGTTCTGTGTCTGGGTGTAATTTATTTATAATATGTATGTATTTAGAAATATATAAGTATGTTTATCAGTTGTCTAGTACCCATAACACAAGCTCTGCTTAGCTTGGGACTAGATGGCGTTGTGTGATAGTTGTGGAATATTATGTGGAATATAATTATAGACAGTCCTAAGCCTGAAAAGTATGAAGGAAAGTTCATTGTATTTTTAACGGTTCTATTTAATCGTAATTCATAAACGCGATGTAATATTCTTTTATAGCTGCCACTCACCGCGCTTGCTTTGCGATATGCATACTTGCTTTAATAAAGCATATAAAAACTTGCTTAAAATATAAATCATTAAGCATTAAGCAAGTGATTGCCTTAAAGCAACTTTGAACACCACTACTCAGTACTCAGTACGCTTTTGAAACTCGAAGCACTCGCACGTGTACACCGTTAAAAATTTTAAGTGAGTAACAAATTATTAAAAATTGGAACCATTATGAATTCCGCTCGGCGCCTCACGGCCCAGCGACGTCTTGCGTGCCACCTAGCACCTAAAAGCATGGTTGCTTTTTCTGCCGGATCGAGACGGCATGTCGTATCGAGTTCAACTGTCACTGATGTCGGGAGCGGCTACACTCCCCACCGTCTGAGTGAGACGACCTGCTCCGTCGCTCGAATAAACGACGTCGACTATCTTTTGTTTATGGCGACGCGACGTCGCGTCGCCTGTCGTTTCAAGTAAGACGACGTCGTCTGTCAAGATGACGTCGTTTGTTAAGACGACGTCGAATGCTAAGTAAGGCGACGTCGACTGTCGTTTGAACAAGACGACATCGCTTGAATGAGACGACTTAACCGTTTAGTTAACGTCACCTGATACGACTTGTTATTTCCATAATAACATTATATGACGTATATCATGAACAATGTTGTTCGACTTCTTTTCGGAATTATGTTGAAACAGACAACATTGGGAGAATTAGCCGCTCGGCCCTGCCCAGCTGCAGAAGAGGAAAGTTTTGCAGCCGTTGTCAGCATAATTGACCAACATTTCCCGGATGACTGGAGATCCTGGGAAGTTAATGACTACAGTTTTCATTAACTATTTGGAGCCGAAGTTTCTTCTAGAATTGAAGGTAAACTTAGATTCGCTATTCCGACCGCCGATTTAGCCCGAGCTTTTGTTCCAGACTCTAGCTCTTTGTCTGAGAGGAAGTATAGAAGCATAAGGACAAAGATCTTGCACTGGCCTCTAGGCCGAGCTTTAGAATTTTCTCCTCATCACATTATGGAAAAGATACATAGCTCTGGGAAATATTACTTCACCTTTATTGACGCAGTGCGCACAATAAAGAGTAAACGGACGAATCGTAGGAGTGCGTCACCCGAGCTACAGACCTCTCAACAAGATCAAGTAATCTCGGCCAGTCTTGCACTTTTTGATACAGAAACGCCAGAACGTACTAGAAGCAGGAAAAGGTCCCACGAGATTGATGTAGAAGCGGAGCGTTTGCGCCTTGCAAGTAAATAACCTTCTTGCTGGCGTAGCGCCTACTTGGAAGTCATCTGCCGTTCTTGAAAAATTCGACATGACTTTAGGTGCGATAACTCACGGTCTCCTACAACAGAGGAAAATCTTTAGAGAGTTGTTGGACCACTTACCTAATGAAATGAAACACAAAATTGGATGTGCTTTCCTCAACGCTGACTCTAAGTTTAAGAAAAAATCAGACGACCTCTTACGGTATGTTTGTGGTCGTCGCGCAGAGGTAATAGAGCAGAGAAGAGGGGCATATAAAGTACATAACAAGTCTCTTAATAATATTTTGCACAGTATACCTCCATCAGAAACACACCTTTTTTCTGACGATGCACTATCTAAAGCAGTCAAAGATTGCTCCAACAGTGACATTAAGAATTTTTTTCCTTATTTTAAGAAAAAACCCTCAATTTTTTCCTAAAGACCGGAGAGAGCCGGCAACACAAGGCTCATCAAGGAACAATTCAAGATATTACCGTAACCCAGGCGGAGTCAATGACACATTTATCAATTTCGACCCAAAGTAACACCAGAAATGTCAAAACAGATGCAAAACCTATTAGAAACAAAAGCTATTCAGGAAAGCCAGTATCAGAGAGGATTTCTTTCAGAAATGTTCCTAAGAAAGAAAACAGATGGCTCTTTTCGACCAATATTCAACCTGAAAGGCTTAAACCGATACGTTCAAACACCAAAATTTCACCTCTTAAATCACCTAAAAATTCCAACACTCTTGTACAAAAACAGTTACATGATGAAGCTGGACATATCGCAAGCATACTTTCACATAGCAGTATCACTCAGTCATCGCCGCTTCTTGTCCCTCAGTTTTCAGGGGAAAGTATACCAAATGACGTGCCTGCCGTTCGGGTTAGCCAGCCCACCGCTTTCGCCAAAATCACCAATTGGATTGCCCACACTCTAAGAGGCCAAGGTATAAGGATTTTAGTCTATTTAGACGACTTCCTACTAATCCACGAAGATTCACATATCCTGGAAAGTCAGACCAAATATGTCGTCAAATACTTACAGAAATTAGGCTGGCAAGTAAATCAAGAGAAATCCTCCTCGACTGCTACAAGAAAATTAGAATACCTTGGAATAACTTGGGATACCAAACTAAACCGAAAATCACTATCGGAAAGCAAGACAGCCCACCTTACGGTTCACCTGGAGTCTGTAATAAAGAGGAGTCGCTAGAGTTGGCACGATGCAAAGGTAATTCTGGGGAAGCTGAACTTTGCGTCATACGTAGTACCACTAGGACGCCTCCACAGTCGCTTCCTCCAAAGGGCATTAAATCGTTTACCTACAGCAAAACCACATCAGCAATCGGTAATACCACCCCGTGCTATGGCGGAGCTCATCTGGTGGAAAACGAATATCCAAAAAGACTCACCCATACACATACCAGAACCGTCAGTTTTCATAACGACAGATGCTGTGGACAAGGGCTGTGGAGCTGTAATAAATGGTCAGAAGCTCTGGGGCACATGGACAAATGTTCAGCAGAAGTGGTACAGCAATCAAAAAGAACTCTACACGTTGTTCGAAGCCTTAACACGAGTCCACTCTTTTATAAAAGACAAAACTGTGATGTTACAGACCGAAAATCAAACAACAGTAGCTTACATCATGAAACAAGGCGGTACGAAGTCCTTGAGACTACTGGAGACTTCACTAAAAATTCTGGAACTTTGCCAACATCAGCGTTGTCACCTCATAGCTCGATACATACCCGGAATATACAACGGTCTTGCGGACAGCCTCTCCCGAGACAAAGGTCTTCCCGAATGGCACCTCAAGCCATCCGCAGTATCAATGATATTCCAGAAGCTGGGCACTCCTGTGATTGATCTGTTTGCATCTGCGAGATCTGCGGTGGTGCCGACATATGTCAGCGAAGACGCAAAAGACACACACAGTCTATTTACAGATGCGTTCAGCAAGACGTGGCGGTTCAAACTGGGATGGATCTTCCCCCCTCCACCACTGATACCTCGCGTGATTCACCATCTGAACAAATCGGAAGGAACATACTTTATAGTGACTCCCAGTTGGACGAAGGCGTTCTGGACAGCCGACTTAAGGGAAAGGGCAATTTGCCCACCAATTCCAATAACAGATCTGAAATCGAATCTGACAGATCTTCAAACAAATCTACCACCTCAGCATGTGGAGAGCTTAAATTTGTTGGTCTGGAAGGTACGGGCTGGAGTAAACAACTACAAAACTGGTCCCACACGGATATAAATCTTCTCGAGGCATCTTGGAGGAAATCTTCTCTAAAGACATACAAACCCGCTTGGTCCCGGTGGCAGGCTTGGGCTCGGACCAACAAAATAGCTGTGTATTACCCCAGCCCATCAGATTTGGCAAAATATCTATGTCACCTTTACAACACCGTAAGACTGGCCCCTCGCACTATTGCACTGCACAAATCAGTAGTGGCAACTTTAGCGAATCCCCAGCGTTCTGAAGAACTAACTTCGAACCATTTAGTGAAGCATGTACTGAAGGCAATTTTCTTGAAAAATCCCCCTACAAAGAAAGCCATCCCTTGGAAAATAAGTGACCTTTTGGACTTCCTTAAGACCTACGTTATAAATGAAGAGAGCCTATTTCAAATTTTCAGACATACTTGTATCCTTCTCCTATTAGCTTCAGGAAGACGAGTACACGACCTCACCTTATTGAGTATTGAGAAAGGGTTGTTTATAGATAATGAGGGTGAGGTAATTCTGTGGCCTCAATTCGGTTCCAAAACCGACTCTAGCACTTATAGACAATCTGGATGGGTGTTAAAAAACAATGAAAACGAAGCTCGTCTTAATCTAGTTTTGTGGATAAGAAAATCCATTTCAGTCTCCCAAGAGCGACGAAGGAAAAAAAACCTTGAAGAGCTTAATCATAACTACGAGAGGAATAGTTAAAAATGCATCACGCTGTGTAATTTCGGGGTGGATTCGAACACTTTTTCGGGAAGCAGGCATCTCGGCCTCAGCAGGCAGTTTCAGGGCTGCAGTTGCGTCTGATAACTGGACCAATAATAGATACAATATTGATGATATTCTTAAAAGAGGAAACTGGAGATCAAAAAATACTTTTTTCAATCACTACTTCAGGGAGACGCCCGCAAATGGCATTGATAATTACAACCATACTACGAGAGTGTTGAGTGATGATTTTTCGACTATATAAAGCTGATGACTTATGAGGTCATTTAAATAAAAAATGTAAATGTTAGAAGTACAAGACTTATGTTCGTTATTTGTTCAATTGTTACTTTTGTTTTTGATTCTATTGATTGGTTAAAACTTTAAAAAGGCAATAAATTTCTTTTTGACAGATTAATTTGTTCCTTTTATTAAAACATTGAAATCACAGTACGCATCGCAGCGCCGCCGGCGGAATATAAACACGTCTCAAGTGGTTCAAGCGTAGGCTCGAACACCTAAATAGAACCGTTTTCCCCCCGAAGGGTAGAAAACGTATATTTAGGTTTCGGCCGTAGCTTGAACCACACTTCAGGGTCCTTGCCGGCTCCTTCATAGGGTACTGAGGCACGCCGGGCGCTGCATCATGAGTGAAAGAGACAGCAACAGTGCACTCATACAAGGTAGGAACAGATAATTCGAAGGTGTGAGTGACGTATTTCAGGAAGCGTAATCTCAAGTGGTTCAAGCGTAGGCTGAAACCTAAATATACGTTTTCTACCCTTCGGGGGAAAACGGTTCTATTTTGGAGTCCAATGACAAATATGAAGGGTGGGTATTATAAAATTAAAAGTTTTAATATCTATGACACTTAAATTTTTAAAACTTAGTTTTTCTCGCAAATCAACAAAAATAATAAGCTGAAAATACTCACTTATTGATAAACAGCGTAGCCTGTCCATTCCTGGTATAACTCCAATCATAGCGGCCTCCAATATCAATGGGCTCATCATTGAAGAAGTACGTCATCTTGGGCTTCGGGTACCCATACACGAACCAGAACAGGTTCACATTGTGGCCTTTCACTCCGTACTGAGAGTCATACTCTTGGCGAAGGAATTTCGGAGCCTGGGCATATCCATCATGAGGAGGCCGTTCAATATCGAAGTCCCTAGGGAAATATGGAGACGTTTCTGGTCTAAAATCAATACCAGGTTCTAGGTAAGGGATGAATTTAGGAGGATCAGGTTCAAGCTTGGATCTGTGTGTGATGGCGAAGGGTGAAGGGTCGCTGACACCGTATTTGTTCTCGACGCGGATGCGGAACTTGTAGTCGCGGAAGGGCTCCAGGTTGCGGATGTCGCAGACGCAGGAGCGAAGGCCTGTGCGGGCTGTGAACCAGTCGCCGTCGGGGACTTCGCACATCTCCACCTGGGTAAATATGAGGGAAGTTAGTAACGTAACCAAACAGTGAAGATATCACCATATTTAAAGAAGAACCGAAAAAGCTTCCTTAGACACACCACCTCTTCAGAGCACAGCGCAGCAGACGAATGAAGCACACTGTGGCGAACGACGCACCTGGCGTGTCGTATCGAATTTACTTCAGTTTTTTTTTTCTTTAGTAGATTTTCGCAAGATAACGGTGAAATACGCATAAAACATCACAGGGGGCCAATGACGCTCTAGGTGCGTCACCATTGCTATAGGCCCATAACCCGCCTGGCGCGTCATCGTCCAATGTTCGGGGTCTGGCTAAAATATGCATGAAAATGGATAGCCAAGATACCTACTAAAGTACCAAACCCGAGAAGTTAGGAGAGGAGTATTGGGTGACCACAGGTTGAAGAAGAAGAATCTTCTCATCTTCCTAAAGTTATAAAGAACTTTACCTGATAGGTGACAGGGAACCTCGGTCCATGCGGGATGGAAGGCTTCCAGCCCAGGGTGAGATGCCTGTCAGCCATGCTCCTGATGATGGGCCGGTCGGCCAGAGGCATGGGGATGCCGGTCTTCTTCATCTTGTCGAAGTCGGAGTACTGGTCGCCGATGGGCCGCTTGCTGGTGTGGGGCTCCAGAGCTGTGGAGGGGACATTGTGCTTTTATCTTCCTTTAGTTTTAAAACTGTAGGTTATTGATTTTGTGAATAGTTCAGCTTTGTGAGATATCTGGTACGATACGTAGTTACTATGTAGTTCATATGTGGCGTTAAAGATATCACCACAATAGGGTGGTTATAAAAAAAAAAACTAATTAGTCCGTCAGATAGACTCCAAAAAAATATTGGACACACATATTTTTTCTTTTTTTACGTAAACAAACAATGAAGACGACACAGTGCTTTGAAAACTCGTGTGACGTCGTATTTACACACGTCACACGTCGTATTTTGACATTAGTATGACATTTCTTAACTTCTTACTAGTGAGTGACGTCACAAGCCCCCACTCGAATCTTTGACGCGTTTTATATTCGTCATATTTTATTGATTTGATAAAACAAAATATACGTATCCAATATTTTCCGATCATATTTCAGACGCACTAAATTATAATCATATTTTTTAGGTCAGTCCCCTATTATGTGATTTTTTTACAATTGTTGTTCTTATAATCATCATCATAATCAGCCCTTAATGTTTCCACTGCTGGAACACATGCCTCCTCTCTATGAGGGAATGGTGTATAATTCATCACGCGGGCACAGTGCATATCCTGCAGCGATAGGGTCTACTGGGCTGCTGCCAGTAGACCGTGGTCTACTCATGCACAAAGTAATACTCACTATCATATGCAAGCTGCGCGCTGCACGTATCCTCTCCGTGCGGGTTGTATATCCTGCAGCGGTAGGTGCCTACATCAGTGGGGTCTACTCCGCTGATGGTGAGACGGAGAAGACCTGTGGTCTCTTTGTCCATGCGGATTCTCTCGCATGGGAACAGCCTCTCGTCGTTGCGGAACCTGATAAAAACAATGTATTTGAAAATTGCCGGCTAAACATAGCGTGTGGAGTCTATAGGAAGATGGGTCTGACGTTTGTTGCCCAGAGATGGTGTTGAGTTTTTATAGGAAACTCGTTATTTACATCTTCGCTCTCACTCCTAGCCCTTTGAACAGAGAAAGGACGAACGGTGTCAAAGCTTGCTTGCGTTAAAATCTTGCTATACACCGCAAAAGTTTGAACCTGCCATTGTCAGGGCAGGTGGATATTGCATATCGTGGACATCGACCAAACGGCCTATGGTCGCCTATTTCAGACGCTAATATAGCGCCATTTCGCGGATGCTTGCACGATACAAGATTTCACATGATGGCAGTATCTTCGTAGTGCTATGAGGCGTTGTAGACGCCCAGTCTGATCTGTTCCTAGGATACAGTATAAGTAAGTCAGCAAAGCACAAACCACTCGACATCAGGGTCAGGTGTGCCGGTAGCGCAGGCGGTGAACTTAGCGCTCATACCGCGGAACACCTCGATGTCGCCGATCTTCTTCAGGAACTCTGGCGGTTCCACCTTCTGCTTGCGGGCACTGAAAGAAGAAAAACTAATAAGTATGGTATTGAGGTTGGTTTTGGAAGTTAGTACTTATTTTAATTTGATTCAGCCTATCCAAAGGTCGTGTGAAAAATATCAGCTATACGATCACTAACATTGTAAAAAGTTTTCAAGTTTATTTTAATTATCTACTGTCTCTGTGATGAATGGTGGAAGGCGACGTAAGCGTCTAATCTGCGCAGTGGCTAAGCGATTGGACTGCTTCGCTGCGTGTCGCGGGTTCGATCTCCGCACGGAACAAATATTTGTAAGGCCTACAGATAGTTGTTTCGGGTCTGGGTGTGTTTGTGTATGTGAGTTTAAATGTTTGTAAACGCACCCACAATACAGGAGAAATTCCGAGAGAGGGGCACTATTTAAAAAAAAAAAAAAAATAATGACTTTTGATTTTCTCTGAAACAATGTCTAAGTTGTATACTCCAAAGACATAAGCAGAGGTTGCCTTACATTTTGCTAGAGATTCTGAGTTCAATCCCCAGCTGAAAGTAATAATACTACAGCCATACTCACATCTTATCCACGACCTCCAGGGTAGCCTCACATGTGGCCTCTCCCTCCCTGTTGTTGGCCACACACTTGTACCTCCCGGCGTCACCCAGGGTAAGGTCCCTCACATACAGGCAACAAGCATCACCGTCACGCTTGAGGTTGTATTTGTCGCTGTGACGTAGTGGGGAGCCGTCCTTGTACCACGTGATGTCCGGGAACGGGATACCGAATACCCGGGCCGGGAATTTGGCGTCGAATGTTGGTAGCTGGAAAGAAGATTTGAATCATGTACTCGTAACAACCGTCATACAAATTCTATAAAAAGCGTTAGGAGAAGTACAATATTGGGAAATTTTAGTTTAAAATATTTATTGCTTTAATGTCTCGTGATGAATAAACAAATAAAAATTAACCTTATGGAGAACATTCCATTTTTTTTTAAACTGACCAAGTGCAAGTCGGACTTTCACATGAAGGGTTCCGTACTTAGACTTGTTAGAAACTAATTTCTGTATTTTTTTGTCAGAATTTTAGGCTCAGTAGTTTCGGAGATAAGGGGGGGGGGAATGGTCGGACAGACAAACAGATACACGAGTGATCCTAGAAAGATTCAATTTTTTTCTTTTGTGGTGGGAACCCTACAAAACAACGTTATTTGTTCTTGATTCAATGTTTGTAATTAAGTATCTTGTTATGAATTTATGATTTAAAACAACCCCTTTTTCTTAAACACTTCCACGAATGTCTTACCTGCTGCAGATCAGTGAACTTCTGCGAGAACGTGGGTGCGGAGTACACCTTGCGCACGTTGATGTTGCCTTCAGAGGAGTCCTCACCCAGTGGGTTCACCAGCTTTATAGCGTACACACCCGCGTCCGGCAGCTCCACTGGGTTGATCTCTAAGCCGACCTGAGTAGAGGAAGCGAAGAAAGATATAAGTTTTTATTTTAATTGGCATGATCATCAGTGATCGAACATTGGATAGATGACGAACATAGTAAATATGCCTTTATAAGTGTTTATAATAATGGGAGAAAGATGCTTGGTACACAAGCAGGCATGGACGAAATTAAGTCAACTTGAAAATTTTACGGGCAAAATGTAGATAAGTAGAGAGAAAAATAGTACATTGTAATACAAGGGCCTAAAATGACCCATTATATACGAGGTAGTTTTACTACCGAGCTTTAGCGAGGTAGTAAATAGGAACCGAGTTGTAATGGGATTTTAGCGCCGTGTGTTACACCGTACTTTTCACTACGATTGCGAGAAAATAAAATATCCATGTTCAATATGAAAGTTTATTTTTTATTAAAAATTAAATGTACAATTTGTACAGTTGTTCAAAAATGATATGTTTTTTCCCGGCAACTTAATTTCAGTCCTCTGTGAAGACGAACATTGTGTAATCTGTGGGGTAAACGTAGGAGATACAAAACGTTGTTCAAGGTTTGAGGGTCCCTCGTTCGAATTTTCTGCATACACAATCAGCTGAGTTGACTCATCCTTTGATGTCGATGGTTGTGGCCTAGTTGGGAGAACATTGATGCGTTCTGTGATACGCTGGGTGATATCCAATTAGTTTTATACTTGAAGCTAAATGCATGACGCACTGCGCAGGTCGCGGCAGACGGGGAGAGCACGTGGAGGGGCAATAAATGCAATTTTACGCCCGCTCTGGTACGCTATTATGACGGTATTTATGAGCAAGAGGAGTGAAAAAATTATTTTTACTAAATATTTTTGCTGTTTACTGGGTAGACTGCCCCTTGGGTCCAGTGGCCATAAGCGTGACTGTTGAGCATAAGACTCTGGGTTTGCTTCTTGCTGTCGGACCACTGTGTCAGTTGCAGCTACGGAGTCTGGATTAGTGCCCACTTGATGGCAAAAGGCTCACTCTCTATTAAATGGGACTTAAATATTACATTAATAACGCATAAAAACCATACGCATAAAGAACCATATTATACTCCTTTAACCTCGTCCACTTTCATAAATTTACACGTAAAGTTGCTTTTCAAACTACAAGTAAAAACAAGCACTCACTCTCTTCCCATCACAAGTGAGCCTGATCTTCTCGTTCGGCTTGATGGGCAGTCCATCCTTGGTCCACGCCACCTCGGGTACCGGGTTACCCACGAAGGGCACCGACACGGCAAGTGGTTGTCCTTCCTCAGCCGTCATGTCGCGCAGTCCGTGGATGAAGCGCGGACGTTCTTGTGGGAGTGAGTCGTCTGTGCGGCCTGTGGGGGGAGGTGGAGATTAATTCACTGTCATGGGAAAGATATAGGGCACATCCTGATAAATCTTATTACAGGTGGCGCGGCTATCATCAGTTGAAAGACGTCCACTGCTGTACATAGGCCTCCCTTAAGTGCCGCCACAGTGATGGGTCCTGTGTATTTCGTATCCAGGGGATCCCCGTAACCTTCACAAGATCATCGGTCCATCTATAGTGGGCGGCCACGCATCATAACATCTTGATGGTATGATTATCTGACAATCGCAGTGTTGCCGCACAATACTACAAAAACTTACTAAAAGTGGCCATCACTAGACAACCGCTGCAATTGGCTACGTTGCGATGACACGGACGTCCAGCGAGCCAATCAGAGGACAGCTGGGCGTCCGACGTGAGAACCCTCTACAACTTACCACCTTATCCAGTGCACATGCATGCCACTTTTAACTTTTATGTAATAAACTGAGTTTATTGGTACAACAAAATCGTCGTCATCATTTATACCGACCTTTATCATCCAAAGTAGCAAACGCGCCGCTACAAGCAGATTTTAAACCAATAACGATTGCTTGGGACTAGCTAGCTTCTTTTTAATTCCCACCTGTCTTACTTGGACATGACCCTGCCGATGACTTTAAAATCTTCTTCATATTTTACGTTATGTGAGTAGTAAATAGTTCTAATGAAACACAATTTGTTTAGCTATGATATTCAATACTCACTAGCGACAGTAAGGTCAGCATTACTGGCAGTCTCTCCCTTCTCGTTGACAGCTACAACGCCGTACTGTCCGGCGTCTCCCGCCGTCGCCTTGTCTATGAGCAGTGCGTGCGTGCCGTCCGGCTGAGATACTACCTTCACACGTTGACCGTCCGGAACTATTTGTACGCCGTTGTGGGTCCTGGTGGGGAGAGGGTTAATTGAATTAAAGGCTGATTTCAAAGACGGAACTTGATCTTGATTCGGAAATCATCTTTTTAGTACTCATACTCTGAAAGTAGGTCATAACGTGCCTGCGGAGCGGGTTGAAAGTACTACTTTTCAGCCCTAGGGAGAATCGCTTTCAACTGACAGTTGTCAAATTATTGCTCGTATACGTAATGAAACGCAGTGTTTACCTCGGGTAAATTACTCGTACTTATTTAGTCCCACGTCCCTGTAGTCTCGGCACTAAATAAGTAACTTCCGCCCAATAACAAACAATAACAAAGTTCAATTTTTCTGTTTTAGCGTGTTTTGATATCGATGTACCTGCACGTCTGTTACACAGGTTACACTCGACGAATTTAATATGATGCTGTATAAACACGCGGAATTTCTGTCGCATTTAAAATGAGAGCACTGTTTTGTTTGTCTAATAACGCGCGGTTGCTGTGCATGGAGACCTGGGTTCGATTACCCAGTCTAGCAAAGTGTTATTGGGATTTCTCTATTAGGAATTTCTCTGTAGCAAGAATGGATTCTGGATTTGTGCCCAGTTGATGGCAATAGAGTCACCCCCTATCACATGTGACATAAACAGTACTATCGAAATGTGTTTACTAATGGGTACAACACTGCCTTCCACTTTGAGGATTACAGGCGAGATGTTACGTTTCATGTTATTTATGTTAAAATAACAGTTCCATTGTTACATAAATAACGAAAAACATACTAATTATAAAACTTACCATTTCAGGGTAGGTGGTGGATGACCCAGAATCTTGATCTCGAGTTTGACGGGGAAGCCTTCAATGACCTTGGTGGGTTGCAGCTCGGCGATAAACGCTGGTTTGCGTTCCTTCTGTGCTACTTCGACTGTTGCTTTAGAGCCGACCTACAATAAGGTAAGTAAGTGTGTTAAACACATTTTGCTGTAAAACAGGAAAGTGCAACACATCAAGCTCTTAGACAGGTTTTATTTGTCCAATAAATCCATTTAGAAATGACTGAAATTAGAACGGTTAATAGGAATGTTTACTGACTTAAAAAAATATGATTCTAATCAGTCCGTCTATTAGATTATCGAGAAATATTGGATACGTGTTTTTTCTATAAATTGGCGAACATCAAAATACGTCAAAGATCATGAGTGGGGGGTTGTGACGTCATTTGTAGGTAAAAAATGTACTGACATGTGACGTTTTCGAGGAGTTCACGAGTTTTCGAAGCACTGTATCGTCTTCATTGTTTGTTTGTGTGAAAAAAGAAAAAATACGTGTTCAATATGTTTTGAAGTCTATCTGAAGGACTAATTCGTTTTTTTTTGTTCGATTCCCTATTGTCAGTTTAAAACTTTTAAATCAAGTACTTTAATTCACAGAAACTATAACATGTTGTCCATATCGGTAAAATTAGGGATCATCGAATGTTTAAGCAGATAAATTCATCATCATCAGCCATAAGACGTCCACTGTTGGACAAAGGCCTCCCCCATAGAACGCCATAACGAACGGCAACCTGCCGTTTTGCATCCACCGGTTGCCCGCGACTCACGATGTCGTCGGTCCACCTGGTGGGAGGCCTACCAACGCTGCGTCTTCCGATTCGTGGTCGCCACTAGAGAACCTTTCTTCCCCATCGATTGTCGGTTCTTCGAGCGATGTGGCCTGCCCATTAATGCCATTTCAACTTGAATATTCTGAGAGCTATGTCGATGACCCTGGTTCTTCGGCGAATTTCCTAATTGCGGATTTTGTCCACAAAGAAACTCCGAGCATGGCTGTCTCCATGGCTCGTTGCGTGACTCTGAGCTTCTCTAAGAGGCCAACAGTTAAGGACCACGTCTCTGTGCCATAAGCAGATAAATTGGTACGTCCTAATTTGTAGACTTAGTGACCTAGTGTTTAGACATCATCATCTGCCTAGCCTTCTAAACTGATTCCAACTAGTTTGGAATCCGTTTCCAGTCTTAGCAGTCGCATTTCATTACCAGTATGTATATTATGTCTAGTTTATTATTATAACTAGCCTGTATTGTCCCACTGCTGAGCAAAGGCCTTCATTCGTTCCAACGGTCACGATTCTGTGCAACGTCTCTCCAATTCTCAATGAAGACATCCAGTTCGTCCCGCCATGTCATTCGTGGTCTGCCACGACCTCGCGTCACTGTTTCAGGGCACCAATCCTGAGCTTTACGGTCCCACAGCTCGTTCGGCATGCGACAGACATGTCCTGCCCAGTCCCATTTAAGTATGGCAGCCTTTTAGCCACGTCAACAATTTGCGTTTTGGTGCGTGATTATGCTATTTATAAACCAATGTCCAGCTATGTACAACTAAAATCTGATGCAAACAATCACTGACCTCTCCTAATTTGTTGGTAACGGTGAGCGAGTACACTCCCGCGTCCTCAGGTTTGCAGCTGTCGATACTGAGTCCGATCACGCCGCCTGGCTGGTTGATGAAGTTTATGGCTTGAGATGGACGGACTGGCAGACCTGCGGAGGGAAGGTTTATAAACAGTTTTCAAATGCAAATTTGCAAGATAATAATAATCATAAATAATAATAATAATAATCATAATAATCAACTCATATTCTCCCCACCTCCTTTCTAAATGTAGGGGATACTCATGTGAGACCCATGTCATAGCTTCGGGCATCCACAAGTCACCTTTTTAGGGTTCTGTAGCCGAATGGCAAAAAACGGAACCCTTATAGATTCGTTCGTAAAGTTTCCGCTTTATCAAAAGAAAATATAATTAACAAGCTTGGCCAGTTTTCATAGTGTAATAATGTGGGCCGATCCCGGCGGCACTGCGATGCCGGGCCGACCCGCGACGGGAGTGGAGCGAGCCCCGAACATCCCGTCAGCTTACAAAAATCAGATTAATATACTGGTCCCTCAGTGAGGGAACTTTCAGATATTAAGCTGAAAAGAACAGATACTACACTTTGATCTTAGCCAAAAGGCCGAGAAGCGATACCGGTTTTACAAGAACCGAGGGTGGTCGTTCGGTCGCGGAGAATCTTAACACCGCGATTCAGAAACGTGACGTCAGCGAACAGCGCCATCTATCCAGCTGCCGAAAAACTAAACCGCAGCCATTAAAACATTTATTTTGTAACTTTATATACCTAACTACTTTATTACTTTTAATAACGTCTCGTAAAAAAATAAAACGTAAAGTATTTTTGTCATGAATTATTATGCGCTTTGCTTTCGCCAGGTTTATAAAAATCTACAGCTTAAGATTCAAAAAAATATTTAAGCCGTAAAACGCATAGCTTTGCCGAGATAAAAAAAAAATAATCACCACTTGAATCAATTTGCACTTAGTTTATGACTTTATTAATGTAGAATATTACTGTGGAAAATAACATTTTTGCCTTTGTTGTGCTAAATGGAAAAAAAACCACGAGTGTGACGGGACATACATTGCATGTTGAGCCTTAGTGTGATAAGAGACACTTTTCGAGGAAATGTATTAAAAAGATGTTGAATATTTATTGCATTAAAATGATCATCTCTTCGTAGTATTTTTTTTGGCAGTATAGATTTCCCTCTAAAATGTATGTTTGCTACTCACCATCCTTGAACCACTTAATCTCAGGTGCGGGGAAGGCCATGACCCTGGCCTCCAGCTTTAGTGGCTGGCCTACCACTGCCTTCACGTCTTCTAGCGCCTGGCTGAACGATGGCTTCCTTGGTGTGGCTGTGGAAACAGTTATCGATAAAGTTTTTGGCTTTTTTGGACTTCAACCCTTGGTTTATTTATCAAGGTAAGCGACGGTATAGGAGGGTGATGTGGCGTATCTTGGTAGAAAGACAATTATACGAGGACAGTCCTAGAAGTACCCGGCCTAACTAAGAACAAGAAGATCTAAGTTTAAAAAAAAAATCCTCTATTTTGACTCCTTTTAACTCGATGAACATTTTCAAACAACACTGACATAATTATAATGAGATCTTCACTACTTAAGTTTGTTCTCTTTTGACGAATTGCGGCAGCCGTTTTAGGCACATCTTTTTTCATGTTTTTGGCAATTTCTGCACGTGTATGTCAATTGTAAAATTGTAAGTGTAAATGAATATTTTTTGGAGGCGACATCTCTTTACAAATTCCGGCCATGTCTTTTTCAAGCAAAATACACGCAAGATTTTCCCTCTTTCTAAAACTGTTTCTCTGCTAAAGATTTTTTTATCGATAGGTAATCGTCAAATGACTTCTCCCGCTCAGAATGAAAACTCAACTCTTATTGCCTTATAGCCATCCCTGTTCATCTTGCATTCCAGGGCCGCGGTGACTCTTTCGACCATTTTATTATGCTATAGGTCTATGGGTCGGTTCTATGGGTCTGTGTTACCTGAAAATAAGTGCTTGCCTAGGTTGGCCTGAGGGTACGTGCTTTTCATCTTTGGCAGTCGCTACAGGCAGTCAGTGACCTGAAAGTCTAACATCCAGTCTTACCAAAGGGTATCGTATTCAATGGGTTGTGGAGGTCAGATAGGCAGTCGCACCATGTAAAATACTGGTATTCATCTGCATCTGGTTAGACTGGAAGCCGACCTCAACTTAGTTGTTAAAAGGCTAAACAGATGATTATATTGTATAGCAGGTACTCACGGTTAACAGCGACAGCACAGAGCGCGGAGCTGTCTCCATGCGGGTTGGATATGACCAGCTTGTACGCGCCGCAGTCTGACGGTGTCACGTGTTCTATGTTCAGCTTCACAGTACCGTCGGGGAGGGCAGACTGAACTACGCGGGAGTCATCTGCGGGGAGAGGGACGCCGTCCTTGTACCTGAGGAGAACAAGTGTTTGAGCGTTGGAAGTTATTACATGGGGCTCTAGTTCACGACCGATTTTCACCAAGAAATCTGGTTAAGCCTGTACACGCATCCTGTTTCTAGCTGCAACTAAGTGCGATGATGAGATACACCTCCATAGTACTTTATACAAAAGTATCGACCGGCGCCGTGCCGGGATGAAAACGGTTGTTAGTTATATTTGTACTTCCGTCAGAACTGCGTGTTGTTCGAAAGAGATACCGCGGCCTTGACACAAAGGGCTAAGAAGGAACATGGGTGGTTTTTAGTCAGAAATCTGACACTCCCTTTCGCTCTACCCAGAGCGGGAGGGGTTATATAAAAAAAAATATTTACGCGGTTGAGTTACGCTAAGTTGCCATAGATGATAGATATGATTCATTAAGATGATACCATGATCATCGTAACCATAGTTTTGTTGCGACCTCCTAAATCTTGATGCAGAATAATTTGTTCAGCGGATAAAGTGGACCAATATAGTTTAATTTGTTGTATCCATGGAACCTTCTGTTGTGACATACTTAAATACCAATTTAACTATACTCACCACTTGGCAGTAGGAATGGGGCTGCCGTCCAGTTTAGCCTTCAGTTCGAGAGGCTCTCCCTCATCGACATCCTTCTGTCGCTCCAACTTGTGTGTGAAGCCAGGTGTCTTCTGTTCCAGAGTGATGGCTGCCTCGCAGACTGCCTCGCCGGCTAAACTGACGGCGCGGACTTTGTACTGTGAAGAAATTACCAGAATAAATGTAAGAATTGACCTCCGAAAAAGGCAATGCGATTAATGTTCCCTAGCTCGTTTTGAGCTTGAAATCTTTAAGTCTAGCAGTTATTTAACTATAATGAAATCTGACAAATATAAGGGGATGAAGTCACAACTAACTGAAAGTAGATTCTCGGTTATTAACTTATTACATTTGCTCATAATGTCAATACAAAGAATAAATAATTGATTGGTAAATGACCCGACCAAACTTCTGTGACTGTCTGACCATATTCAATAAAAATCGGGCCGTAAAAACATGCTAAGCAAAAAAAAAACGATTTATACAAATTGCTACCACATTTTTCATTGACTGACATTGACAAAATAATATCAAAGACTGAAGAAAAATCTATCTTACCTTGCCAGAATCACTAGCCTCAAAGTGCTTTATCTCGAGCTCACTATCGACCTGTCCCCCCACCTCAGTGGTGACCTTATGCCGTTCATCATTGAGGATCTGTTCTCCCTCCCGGTACCACAACACGTCAGGTTTGGGCACTCCGTCACAGCGCACCTTCAGCGTGACGTCATCGTAGTCCTTCACTGATTGCTTCTGGAGCGGCTTTGTGAACACGGGGACACCGGCTGTGGACGGCAGGTATTGGGTTAGTAAATGAGACCTTCTTTATTGACGAGTGAATTGAAGTATGTGAGAAAATGATGTTACGTCCATTTAGCGAGACTACAAATCCTATGTTTTAATTGTTTGAATTATGATATTATTTTTAAATCGTCGTTTTGGCTTTACTGTCGACACTTATCGTGCATAACTTGCTACATCGTTCTCACATGATAATATACCAATCTCGATATGAATGATGTAACCAAAGTTTTGTAACAATATTATGATTTAAAAGAGTATCCATGAAGTTTCTTGCCATTCTTCTCATGAGACCAACGCTTTGGAATCGGCAACTACAGTACACTGACAGTTATTATGCCTTGTGAGTGGGACTGTAGCTTAGTTTATTAGCTTATTAAAATTTAGTATTTGTTCGACTATTCAAAAGAGCCTGTAACTGGCCAACTTGAAATAAATGATTTTGATTTTGATTTTGATTGATTTTTGATTATGTTTCAGCGAATAATTTATCAGAATAGGGTAGTTGACAAAACAAATCTAATTAGTCCGTCAGATAGACTTACAAAAAATATTGGAGACATATTTTTTTTTTTAATTTTTTTTTTTTGCACTTAAACCAAAAATGAAGACAATACAGTGCTTGAAAACTCGTGTGACGTCACACCGCACTACAGTTTTCTCTCTCTTCATTTTTTCTTTTGACACGTTCTATCTTCGCCAATTTTTATTAATTTGATAAAACAAAAAACACGTATCCAATATTTTCGTTAATCTAACTGACGGACTAAACGAAATCACATTTTTATTCCTCAGGACACATCCCAATTATGACGTCCTTGACCATCGATACTATTAAAATGCTAGTACTCACTGTGCACACTAAGCCTGGCCTGCTGCGAGGTCTCTCCGACCTCGTTCTTGGCCGTGATGGTGTACACTCCGCCGTCATCCACGCCGACCTTCTTTACTACCAGCTTGTATGTCTCGGCGCCCAAGTCCTCTACGATCTCGTGGCGAGAGGACGGCTGGATTGCGTAGCCATCTTTGTGCCTGAAAAATAAAGAAATAATAAGATTTTGGGAGAGGCCTATGTTCAGTAGCGAACGTCTTTCGGCTGAATGACGAGTAAGATATATTATCTACGTTCTAAAGGCGAGAAAAAGGCGCGGCTTATTAAATATCAGTTTTGGTTGTTGTGGTTGATTGATCAAAAGACCAATTTAATGGATGGATTTGTCTTATGAGCTAGATTGGATTTGATGTTAAAGGGACGACACGGTTGGCGTAGTGACTGAGCGATTGGACTGGTGTGCTGCGTGTTCGATCCTCGCACGAAACAACTATTTGTATGGCCTACAGTTAGTTGTTCCGGGTCTGGGTATTTGTGTATGTGAGTTTAAATGTTTGTAAACGCAACCAAGATACAGGAGAACTTCTTAAAGAAAAGCAACGTTTAAAAAAAAATACGTTAAATTGTGAAACAAGTACTGCGTTAATGAGGGAGAATTTTCCTTCCTGCTTTCAAATGTAAACAATTTTCTACCTCACATATCGAAATTATGGTTCTGCATCTCCTAAAAAAGTTCCACCGTGACGTCATGAAGCCCTTCCATCTCCAGCAGTATATTGTTCTAGAAGCTATAAGCACATCCTCCACCACTCACCACTTGACCTCAGCAATAGGGTTGGCTCTAACGTTGGCGATGAAAGTGGTCTCCTCGAAGGGCACAGCGGTGACGTCATGCAGGCCCTCTATCTCAGGTCGCAGCAGTATGTCAAGTCTGGCAGAGCTCTCGCCCACGCCGTACTTGTTCTTGGCCTGGATTGTGTACTCGCCGGTGTCCGTGTGACGACCTGAGGAGGACGAGGTTAAACTGATTGAAGAACCTATATGACACTTTGTGAGCGATTGATAATAGGAGACACAAATATGATTGAAGTACTAAAACTGAAAAGACAATGACCGAAACTCGTACCAAGAATTCTCGAGTTTCAAGATCAAAATGTTATAGTAATTATTTTCATAATTTTCTACGATATTATGCGGCTGGGATTTGATTTATGAAGAAGGAATTTAATTTAAAGTACATATAAAAGTATGAATATTGTTTTACTCCCTATACATGGCGTTCACACCACCAGTTCAAAAGTCGTTCTGTTAGATCTGTCAGTTGATTTTGACAGTTCGACTGACTTCGCATCGTAGAGGTTTCCCTACAATACCTACTTTGTAGGTTTTGAGGTTATTCTCGATTTTATAAAATGACTCCGAAACTCGAATTTAGTTAACAAAAAGAACTTTTGTGGGAGTTAATATGATAAATGTAGACAATAAAAAACAAAGTTTTATGTTGACACAGTTTGGTACGGGATTCCATATATCCATGAACAATATCTTTATCTCTTCAATATGATTAGATCGTCAAAATTACATAAGATAGAAGTCACTCTGAAGAGCCGACCTTCACCAATAGTGTTTGGGCTGAGGAACAGAACGGACGGAAATGTCGCAGATACACAGTTCCTTGATCAAATATTCCAATAGATAAATGCAAATTTTAAGGTCTTTGCCGAATACCGAAGTCATAAAAGAAATCGGGATTTTAATGGAGAAGGGAATTTTCTTGCAAAACCGGTCTTTAAATCACTAGATTTACATAGAATCATTAAACAAATATCGATATCAAGTCAAAATTTCTGGTTCTATATTTAACATAAAGTAATAGAAAACTACCACGTTATTAGAGAGCGCTTTAAATATACTATATTAGGACGAGATGTAGGAAAGCAACTTCCAGGTGTCCGACATAAACCTCTCACTGTAAGCATAAGGACATTGGTTTTATCTTTTAACATTCTTAACTGTTGTATTGCACATTAGGTACTAATAATAAATCCTAACTTATAAGCAATAACCAAAACCTCTACATACCAGTAGGAATAGACAGCGTAAAGGTGCACTCCTTCAATCCATGTTCCAGGTCCTTGGCATCAGCCGAGGTGACGATAGTAGCGCTGGGCTGCAGTTCCACGCCATTCAGCAACCACGACACGTGGGGCTGAGGGTCGGCCGTACACACCGCCTGCAGGCTCACTGGCTCCTTCTGCAGCACTCGCTGGGCTTCCAGGGGAGTAGTGAACTTGGGCTTGCGGAGCTCGGACTCGGCTGTTGGAGATACAAAGAATTACAACTTTCTAGGGATGTGAAGAACGGAGAGTGATTGATAAAAAAAATGCTATTCAAGAGATTTATAGGAATCTATTCAGGAGGAGGAGGGGTTTCAGAATCATATTCTTATTATACATGTATGTAGTTAGGTTTAAAGCGGGACAAAGATTTTTTTTATTAATACCTGTCCTTGGTGATTATTTTAAAATCTGACAAACGTCCATATTACGCTACAGTTTAGAGCATCTAATAACATACTTTTTTTTTGGAGGTTGGGAAATCATCAAATGACTCCTCCCGATCTGGGCAAAGCGGTACGGAGTGTCAGAGTTCTTCTGACTAAAAACCATGTTTCTTCCTAGCCCTTTGTGTCGAGGCCCCGGTATCTCTTTCGAACAACCCGCAGCCCTGGCATATACTTTAAACTAGAAATTATTTGCATATAATTATTTGTATTGCAGCTAGCAGTAAACTATTTGCATGCATACTGACAAGCTGAAAGTTTGAAATGCGAGGAATCTTTATCTCTGGGGAGTAAGACACGTCCAGTTGCGCTACTAAAAATATATTAAATTGAATTAAATAAAGGTACTTACGCGACACAGAAAGCTCAGCAGCCTGCACCTGCTTTCCAAGATCATTAATGATCTCGCACTGCCATTTACCCGCATCTTTCATCAGGACGTTGTCAATTTCCAACTTGAACAGGTCTCCATCATTGGTGATGTGGACCCTGCCACATGGCTTGACTTCTTTACCGTCGTGCAGCCAACGGATAGTCGGCTTGGGGGTTCCGGAAACTTCTACTGAGTAAACTAGAGGAAGGGACTCGAATGCATGGCCGTCCTTCATACTGCTGCCTTTGACTGCGGGTGGTGCTGTAAGATTAAAGACGTTGTGTTAGATTTAGTTGTGTTTTGTCGGGCTGTCAGAGGCACCCAACTATGGACTTTTAAAGCTAGAGAACAGCATAGCAACAGGCTGGGAGAATAACAGGATGAAGACGAGGTGGCGTAAATTGAAGTTACAGCTTAATATAGATTCGACTAATTCCACAATTGAAAAGTATTTTATAAATATTTATTTTTAGCAATAGGCCAGGAAGTGCAAGGATCAAACACTGGATGTGATTCTAAGAACAAACCTAATGTTGTAACTTAACGTTTTTTATATACAGAAAATTTCTTGACAGAAAACATCACATTATTAAGCCTAGAAAAGGAAGCCCTTTAATAAAAGAGTTGTGTATTTACATAGAATATTGCTCAATAACTTCGCAGTATGTACAGAGCAGTTAAAGGTTTTTTTATTCGACTTAGCTTGTGGATACTTACAGATACCGGTACCTAGGACGACACAGAAATTTTCGTGTTTTGATGTTCTGTAGTGTTTGTTTACTTACCATTAAACGTTGTTTGGCTTATAAATATGACCCATATACATTAAAAGCGTAAGTACCATGCAAGCGACGCACTACATTTTGAAATATATTTCGCTTACCTTGATGATATGATGATTGTTTTAAAAGGACTAGTACCTCTGCCGCACCTGGCCCCAAGTATTAGTATGCCAGAAGGGAATGTTATTACGCATGCGTGCTAAAACAAACATACGACAGCATTAGTCAAATGTTGACAGACATTTAGAGGACAATTATATTATGGAAAGAATCTGCCATTTTCTTAAATAATGAACAGTCCGAAGAAATTAATAAAGAATCAGTTAAGTTTGAAGTAAAGAAGAAAATGACAGATTGAATGGAGTCAACATCAGCAATTTCCGATTTCGGATTTAAAGCGTTTATTTTCATGTTATTCTCCCCTGGCAAACACTGCGTAGCGTTACATCATCAAATGCCAGCCTCTTTCATCGTACAACGTTCCCCGTGTGTTTAATATTTTGATTTAAAAATTACCTTTTTCGTCTTCCACATTAAGAATATCATCTAGTATGCTCCTTTGTCTCTGGCTTCGTTTTAGAAGGGCTTCCAACTCGTCATCCACTTCCTCTTCAAGTTTAAACAACTTAGCATCATTCTTTCTCTTTCTCTCAACAGTCGTCTCTGTTACATCTTTTGTTATATTATCAAAGTTTTTCATGGGGCCTAAAACTAGTTCTTCTATTATTCTATTTTTGACATTATCTATTTTTTTGTCGACGGATTTGTACTCGTTTTCGTCGAATTCCTTCGAAATGTGTATGAGTTTTTCTGTGATGTCGTTCTCGTATACCTTTTGCGACTTTTCTTTTACGATTAAAGATTCTTCTTCGTCCTCACCTATGATGTAGTCTTCTTTGAAAGACGATTGGCGGACGTAAGAATCTTTACTGAATACTTTCCTGGTTTCGTCAATTTCGAATATGGATTTTGAGAGATCTTCGATCGATATCTCTCTGGAAAGGGGTTCGTTCTGCCAGCTTATCTCGTCTTCCGAGACTGACATGATGGACACAGTACGGTTCGCTCCCTGCCGACCAGATCTAGATCCAGTATCAGCGTCGGAGTCTGTTTGTGGCTCTTCAATAATGCCGTAAACACCTCTCCTGACATGATCAGGTATGGTATAATGGCCCATCTCCGTCAAGAAATAACTATGACTAGCAATTTCTTCAACTTCCAAAGAAGTTGTATGTGGTTTGTTCGGTTGAATCAACCGTCTGCCTCCGAAAAAGTCATCGTCATCATAATAAAGTGATGTTGACGTCATTTTGTGTAAAGTGCGCGTTTCGGCCGGACCTACCAGTTAAAATAGTATTATGTTGATTTTAGGTCATACAACGTTTACAAGGTAGGATTAGAAAAGATGAAACTAATGCGTTATATCTTTATTTAGAAGTTTTATAAGCTATCTCGTTTAATGGTGTGAAAGTTAGTTGATGATGGATGGATTTTAGAACTGGGAAGACAAGGTAGGAAGCTGGATACTGACCTGTGATGATAGCGCCGTGAGACTTAGTGCTGCTGACTTTAGACATTATAATAGCTCCGTTGTCGCCTGTCTTGAACGTAGTTACTGTTTCGAAAACTCGGCCTAAACATAACAAATCACACTTGGGATGTTATAAGCACAGTGTTAAAATCATGCATAGTGTGCGCGAAAACATGATATTCTCGCATACATTGTACTAAAAGCTGTTTGCTGAATTGAAGAGTAAGCGTCGAAGCGTTCAATGTGTATACCTTCAGTTTCAGCACTTAACGGTTCTTCGACGGGTTGTTTTTTAACCGATTTACGTTTGGGGGACTTGAGATCTTCGGGAATAGGCACTTCTTCGATGACCTCAGGTTTAGTGGCACTCTTTTCTCCAGCTTCTTTCTTAGTAATAACCTCTTCTACGACAGGCTTCTTGTTTTGTTCGTTGTGATTTTCGTCCCAGAAAGACTTGTCTTCGGCCGTCTCAGGTTCAGAGAAAGACTTTTTTCCTGTGTCTGTGGGTGTTGAATCGATTTCCTCTATGGTTGGTTTACTCGGTTTGTCGCTGTCGTCCCAAAATGATTTCTCTTCAGCCACTTCAGGTTCAGTGACGGACTTCCTACCTTTGTTACTGATTGGTGTCTCTGGCTCTTCTACAATAGGTTGTTTAGTCTTGCCATCGTCAGCGTCGTCCCAGAAAGACTTTTCCTCTATAATCTCTGGTTCAGTGATGGATTTCTTTCCTTTGGTAGGCTTGGATTCTACTTCTTCGATTGACACCTTTTTGGATTTCTTGTCATCTTCCGCATCGTCCCAGAAGGACTTTTCTTCAGCTACCTCAGGCTCTGTTGCTGATTTCTTAGCTGTGCGGGATGATGGTGCGTCAACGTCATCAACGGTCGATTTCTTTGCTTTGCCATCTTCATCATCATCGTATATATTTTTCTCTTCTATGATCTCCGCCTTCGCTAACTTGGCTGATTTCCCTTTCTGCTTAACATCATCTTCCACCAGTGACTTCGCGTTTTTCCCTTCGTCATCGAGTTCACTTTCAACAATTGCTTCTTTATTCAATGTCGAATGAATCTCTCGCGCTATTGAACACAATGAAAAAAATGGTAACAATAAAACATGATTTATTAAGAATGGGCAAATGTATTAAATTATAGACGTCACAAATGGTAGTAAAGGTTTGTGCAGGGCAAAGTGCTAAATGGTCGTGAGTGACTACGTCAGCATTCCAGTCTATTGAATGCTTCAATGTTTTATACCATATCCTAATGGTCGGTATCTAGGACACCAAAAACAAAAGTAACGTGCGGATAATATGGTAGTACTAGTATCTAGGGTTCAATATCTACGTTAATGCAAACTACTTTACCCTTAAGTTTTCCATCGAGGTGCCAACTTTGTCGTTTGTCGATAGATTTGTTTTGACGGGTCTCTTGTGGGCCTTACCATGTACTTGTGTAGTGTAAGTCTGTGTGTGTTTTTGTCAGTCTGTGAAGTAGTGTTCACTGGAACTCTGACTCGTGATCAAATCATACGTGAGTGCTAAGTTGACGTTGAATTTCAACCTTATTATTTGGTGTGTAATAATTTTCTAATCTAAAATTTTGTGATACGTCTTCAGACGGTGATTTTCAAAATGATCCCTAAGGCTTGTATATAAGATTGATATTGTTGTGTTACCAATACTTACTGTGAACGGTGACCGTGCTCTTAGAAGAGACACTACCAAACTCGTTTTCGGCTTTCACTTCGTATTCACCGCCATCTTCTTCCTTCACAAGAGTCACTGTGAGGTGGTAGTTCTCCAATCTGGCGTAAGACAATATTTATTAAGGTTTCACATATGGCTATTTAACTGCTGTTAAAAATTCACGAAAATCTTATGTTATTTCAAAGAACTAACAGAAATAACACGATGTGTGAAAAAAGTAATAAATTCGATCAGAAAATGGCTTAGTTTTAACTGATTTTAAATGACGTGTTAGACTAAGACAGCGGTATAGAAACGTGACGTCATATTTCATACTGCCATAGTTACGTCACGGTTACGTAGTACAAATGGCCGTTTCGCGCGACAAGGATAGAAAGTGCCCACACCAAAAACATGTAACTACTCCATTTTTTTATCGTTATGATTACTTTTTTCAAACATCGTGTTATTTCTGTTAGTGCTTTGAAATAACATAACATTCACAGTAGGCAAATTATTTAACAAAAAGTTTACACATTGGTAAAATTATGAAACACCTTTTTTCAAGACTATAATCCTAACATGACGCATGTAATCTCGAATGGATTAGGCAGAGTAGCTCTAACAGTACTCCCAAAGCCAACTATCTTTAACCGACTTCTAAACAAAGAAGGCGGTTCTCAATTCGGATGTTTACATTATATTTTCTTTTTATGTTTGATCGGGCATAACTCCGTCGCTTGCAAACCGATATGAAAAATTATTTTGAATGTCTCAGATTAGTTTAGCTTATTGCCATCAACAGGTCCCTAACCCAGACTTCGTAGTTGCCACTGAGAAATTCCTGGTGTAAATCAGTTGGATTCTCGACCCGTGTAACGAACCCAGGTGCCCAATATTAATGGTGAGTATATTGTTTACTAGCTATTGCCAGCGGCTTCACCCGCTACAACTCGAAAATTATCCCACGGATCATAAAATTGGGATAAAAACTATCCTATATGTTAATCCAGGGTATAACCTATCTACATACCAAATTTCAACCAAATCGGTCCAGCCGTTTATGCGTGAAAGAGTAACAAACATCCACACATCCATTCTCACAAACTTTCACATTTATTAGGATCCTACAATTTTACAAAACTGATGCTCAATTTTAAATCTAAGTAATAAAATTAATATTTACTTATTTAGATAGTTCTCTTTAAAAAGTTTTGTTTTGTCTTAAATTAAATAACTTGTGACTAAAAGGGAAAGGTCTATAAAAAACAGTAGACGTCACTAAACTGCAAATGATAGCCTCACCTCTTGGTATCCCGCTCGATCTTAATCCTGGCATCCGTGGTGACTTCCTTCCCGTCCTTGTACCACTTGACCTTGGGCTCGGGACAGCCTTCCACCTCCACGTCCAACTTCAGGGTCTGACCCGCATCCACCGTCATGTCGATCAAGCTCTTGGTAAAGCGAGGTTTCCCTGGAAATTATTAACTAGCATTTTAGGTACTGGAAGTATGTGGTAGATCTAAACAATGGTGGAGAAAAGATATTATAGGCTTGTATAGAATATTGCTGTATGGATTATCTGTACCTACACCTTTAGCGAATAAAGCCTTAGATAGAACATAGCTATGTTTTGTAGTGCTATTTTGTAAGCCGATTAAACGTGCGTTTATCCCGCGTCTAAATGACTAGACGTATAGTGATGCTGATACGGATTCAAATTCTCTCAACTAAATAGACGCTACCTACAGGTATGCGTCCATCTTCTAATGTCATTCTTGGCAAGATAATGCACACTTTTTGAAAAAGAACTCATTACACTAAATATAAAGGCGAAAGTTTATGAGTGTGTATGTTTGTTACTTCTTCACGTAAAAACTACTGAACGGATTTGGATAAAATATGGCAGACAGATAGTTTATAACCTGGATTAACATAAAGAATAGTTTTATCCCGATTTTATCTTCACGTGGGATAATTTGAGTTGTAGCGGGTGAAGCCGCTGGCAACAGCTAGTTGTAACATATTAGTATCAAGAATGACGAATAGACATCAAAATTATTTTATGAAAAGAGTCCTGCCTTATTCCCCTGATAATAGAGTTCAACTTACTGTTAACAGTGAAGGTAGCGGAGCAAGAGTCCTCTCCCAGCACATTGGTGACCTTGCAGGAGTAGTTGCCGGAGTACTCCGCCGATACCTCCTTGAGGATCAGTTTGTGAGTGTTGCCGCTGTCTACGCGAGTGAACACCGACTTCTTCTCTGTTATCTCTACGTCGCCGAGGTACCTGGGGGTTTAAATACATTGTGAAGGTGGGTTCTCATCTTTCTTCAGAAGATTGACATGATGGATAGACTTCGGACGACCTAGTAGTAATAAAAACTACCAGATGAACACGTTGGTAATGATACCGACGCACTAACACACACAACACATACATCGGCACCTATTTAAAGGAAAAATACCGTTCCATACATTTTGACCGTGTAGGTAGGAAAGGACGGGTTTATTTTTAGTTCGGAATGATATACTGCATACGTGTACTGCGTATGTGGTAGTCTTTTGTGCGTCGGTGTCTCTTCCAACCTGTGTGTAGTTGTACGATATTCTGCGATGACGAACGAAGGGTCGACGCAGCGTCCCGTCGGGGCTGCGGGATGTTGTAAGAGATACCGCGTCCTCGACATAAAGGGCTAAGAAGGAATATGGGTGGTTTTTTCGCTCTACCCAAGAAAAAAAAAGGGGTCAGCGGAGCATGCGTTTTTCTTCCATACAATGATATTATTAGTTATTTTACCTTATGAGTCACCCCTTTTATACAGTGTGATTCTTTATAATGTTCACATATCGAAATGAGGGAATCTATGCTTAATTTTATCGATGGAAAAAATATTTTAAAAAATCTAAATATTTTTTAATATTTTTTATGGAATTTTCCAAAATGTTGTCCGCTGTTGTGACCCCAATGTAAACAAAACGGTGTAACTTTTAAACTAAATTATCTATCGCGATGAAACAATTTTATGTAAAAAGTTATGAAAAAAAAAAGTTTTTTTGATCAAAAAACGTGTTAATTTTCAATTGAGGGTAGCTTTTTTCCACAATTTTCATTTTACGAGGACGCCTAATTGCTTCCAATCATTATGGAGTTTGTTTCATCGCGAAAGATAATTTAGTTTAAAAGTTACACCGTTTTGTTTACACTGGGGTCACAGTAGCAGACAAAATTTTTAAAAATTCCATATAAAATATTAAAAAATATTTAGATTTTTTTAAATAATTTTTCCGTCGATAAAATTAAGCATAGATTCCCCCATTTCGATATGTGCACATTATAAAGAATCACACTGTATAATAATAAAAAAGGTGTAAGAAACACTGTTGGAATTATTCAATATTTATCCTGTGATTCTTATAGACTATTCATATGCATAAATCGTGTGCTCACCATTTAACAGTAGGTTCAGGGAAGGCTTCCACAGCGACAGTGAACTCTACGTTAACGTCTCCCTCACTGGCGGACGAGTCCTTCAGCTTCTGTGTGAACTGCGGACCTGCACGCACGTTCAGTACGCACGAGTCTGACGCACTGCCGTGGATGTTGCGGATCTGAGGAGAGAGATACGCTTGTGATATTGCAGATAGATATTCTGCCAACACCTCAAACTACCCGACCTGTCATATTTTCGCAAATGAAATCACATATTTGACTCGAATATGGGTGCAGTCAACCTTGAACCCAATGCTTTAAAGATAAAGTTCAAAATCTATTAAACAAGTTAGACTGATTTTAGTAGCGGCGTTTATAATGCCTTGCAGACGACTGGGTGACTTTGAATAGGTTTTACGTGGAGATGCGGATTGTCACGTCAAAACATCGGAAATGTGACAAAAATGTTGGGTGCCATTTTCGATTTGCTAACTACGAGTATGATGGGGTCCGTTTCCAGTGTACCGGATGCAACTGAATATCAGTATTTAACATGGAGCGACTGCCTATCTGACGTGTTTGCCGAGGCACGGAGGAAACTCGGTTTATTACGAGTGGTACGAGAGAGTAAGATTGATCCGAGCGACAGTTATGTCTAACTACGTGCAACAATTATTCTCGTTGAACTGTATTGAGTACCACGGCACACTAGACAATAGGTAAGTTTATTGACTTAAAAAAATGTGATACTAATTAGTACGTCTGTTAGATTATCGAAAAAATTTTTTGTTTTATCAAATCAATAAAAATTTACGGAGATAAAACGCGTCAAAGATTTGAGTGTGGGTTGGTGACGTAACTGACCGCTAAAAAATCTCATACAAATGTCTTAGAGAATGACGTCACACGAGACTTCAAAACACAAGTCTTCTTCGTTGTTTGTTTACGTGAAAAAAGAAAAAATACGTGTCCAATATTTTTAGCTAATCTATGTGACAGACTAAAGAGATTATTTTGTTAACATCCCAATCTATCATATTACAGTAATATTATTATTACTCAGTCGGTCCAAAACATTCGAAGAAATGTTACCTCACAGGAGTATTCTCCTGCATCAGCGCGTGCCGCTGACGAGATGACGAGCGAGTGTGCCTGACCTGATGACGACATCTTCACGGTAGACGACTCTGATAGCTCCACCTTGTTCTTGAACCTGTAAAAACAATAAATAATACGGTAAATGGCCGTCAACAAACCATTTAAATTAGTCTACATAATAAAATTTTGCTGGGAATCGACTTTTTATTTAGGCATAAAAACACGTTTTACGGTAAAACGTAATAAAGCACACTCAAAACATTGTTCTGATGGATGCTTTGAATAGTAAACTGGTCATGGCAGTAACTAAAGTGAAGTCATTACCTTGTTAACAAAAACAAAATAATTTTGACCTCCAATTTCTCAGTAACTACGAGTACAAGGTTCGCGGTATGGTCCAAAACAAAAAAGAATACTACATTGTCTAGGAGACCAAGTGCCTTTTGGTTTTTTAAGAGTATTTATAGTTGTGGAATATTATTATATTATTATTATGATTATTTAACACCCTATTGCTTGATGTGTAAGGTTTATTCTTCCTTATCCTTTTTGTTCTAAATCTATATACACGATATCCACAAATCCCTACCAAGTAAACCAAAACCTCCTTACCAAGCCACAGTGGGTGCAGGTTCTGATTCAGTTTCAACCTTAAAGGTGACAGTCTCCTTCTGCTCGCACACCTTGCTCTCTCCCATCTTCTTCAGCACCTTGGGAGGTGACGTCACGTGCCACTGCCAGAAGTCGGAGCACTGGTTCACTTCGTTCCTGAAAGAGGTGAAGGGGAAGTATATGAATAAAGTGGAAACTTTTGGAGGTAATCATAAAAAAATATACATCATTTTGATAGGTCAGTAACAGATAAGTATTTGCCGAGTTCTGAAGGGCTATTGCGTATCTTTTAAATGACAGTGGCTATCATATAGTGTCCATCAATTAACTGTCAAATGGTTCCATTTTGTACTAAACCATAACCAATTTGACAGTTAATCCATGGACAATAAGATAGCCACTGATATTTAAAAGATACGCAATAGCCCCGCTGGGACTGGTGGGCTCTAATAAAGACTTCAATTTACATGACGAAGCCGTTATAGTTCAAACTGACACAGGTTCGTTAGTTTGTGCAATTTATTTTATCAAGGATTTCGTGAGAAAACCTCATAACTTCGTCTTAACATAACATCACGCCTGTAATCAACGAAGGGTTAGGCAGAGGTGTACCTAACAGGACACCCACATTTCAACAGTTAAGTTTCTCATCAATAGCCTATTAATAATACTTTGCCCGAACCGGACATTCACCAATAAGGATGTTTACCGACTTAAAAAATGTGTTTCTAATTAGGTCGTCTGTTAGATTATCGAACAATATTGGATACGTATTTTTGTTTTATCAAATCAATAAAAATTGACTAAGATAAAACGCGTTAAAGATTTGAGTGGGGGTTGATGACGTCACTGACCGTTACAAAATGTCATACTAATGGCTTAGAGTATGACGTCACACGAGTTTTCAAAGCTTTGTATCGTCTTCATTGTTTGTTTACGTAAAAAAAGAAAAAATATGTACGTCCAATATTTTCTGGTAATCTCTAAGACGGACTAATTATATTTTTTCAGTTAACTACCCTATTAGGACTAGTCACAAGTATAAGTTGATACTGATCAGGTATCTAAACTAAAGAAGAGGTATTTGATTGTTCGTGGTGAAGATTCATTATTCGTGGGTGATCTATGCTATAAATTATATTTATATCGTGCATATTAACCGAGATATTACAATGTTTGCAGAAGAAGTAGTGGGTGAAATGCTAATATTTAATAACTTACTTGGCTACAACAGAGTACGAGCCAGTATCGGTCAACTTGGCATCCTTGATGGTGATCTTGTAGATCTCCTCAGACTCCTTGACGATGATGATGCGGTCTGAACTCTTGAGCTCATTCCCGTCTTTGTAGAATGTCACCTCGGGCGCGGGCGTTCCTTCGATCTCAATTATTACTGTGTGGGTAGACGACACCTGAAAATAATTAAAATAGACTAATGTTAAGGAAATTTCTTCACAATCAGGACAAATCTCAAATATCACTTGTCTGGACAATATAATATGAGCTTCAGCCAAGTAGACGCCTAGACGGGGCCAAAAAGAAAAGAATTATTTGAACTAGTTGCGTTAAAAGATAGTCGATTTTAGTTTATTCTTGCAGTTCCTGAATCCGTCCACTCACCATGCAAGTCTGGTTCTCAATCTTCTTCTTGATCTTGGGCGCCGCCTTCACAACCAGGTGTAGTGTCGTGGTATCCTCACCCAGTTCATTGGCTGCAGTGACGTGGTAGTCACCTGCGTCTGCTTGCGTCACGTTCTTGATGATGAGGGACATCGTCTCCTCATCCTCGTAGAGGAACCTGCAGGGGAGATGGTTTGTGTTGAGGTGGAATTTAGTAACATGTGGTGTTAAGTGGGTAACGATTGAAGATAGACTAAAGTATAGATTTTATTATCTGTGGCCGAAAATTCAGGTAGTCCCAGTCAGTTGTCAATTTAAATTCAGTCAGTTGTCAATTTAAATTCAGTAGGTTGACTGGGTGGTATAGTTGCTAAGGAAATCACCAGAGCTACTTATGAAGTTTTAAAAACTTGTCTTAGTTCCACCAGTACCTAACTGTTTTTGCCAAACGGGTCATCTCTTGACCTCGATTAGGCCTAAAGAAAAAGGGATGAATACTCTGACATAGATTTCAAGTAGTTTGGCTAATAGTCCCCCGTCGGGGCTGCGGGTTGTTCACAAGTTACCGCGGCCTCGACATATAGGGCTCAGAAGGAACATGAGTGGTCTTTAGTCAGTAGAAGTCTGGCACTCCCTTTCGCTCTGCCCAGGAGCGGGAGGGGTTATTTGATGGTTTACGATGGCCTGTCCCTATAGTACTGACCTGTTTCTATATGTATAAGCTTATAAATTCTGGCCATTATATTGGAGACGGCATAAGGAAGCTCTTATAAGCAAGCTCCAACATGGCAGAGGCGCCAGTTACACGATGACCTATTCCTTTTTTTGGAGGGTTTGAAATTGCAAACGACTCCTCCCGCTTTAGACGGAGCGGACGGGAGTGTCAGATTTCTACTAAATATGTATATACCCATGTTACTTCTGAGCCCTTTGTGTCCGGGGCATGCCGGAATTTCATGCGCATGGAACACAAACGTTCTGTCATCGTCATAGGACGGACGGACCATGAACTAGCCGATTACTCACCGTCCACAGGATGACCTATTCCTCATATTCGTTTCTAAGATTCTAGTACTTACTTGTGCCTGGCATCTGCCTCCACATCCTGTCCATTATGTTTGAACACGACGGTAGGCTTGGGGAAGCCCTTACACACCAACTCCAACATGGCGGAGCCTCCCGCTGATACGATAGCCTCGCGGTGCTCTATCACCAGGGTCGGCTTCTCTGGCTCGCGGTGGAGCTCGTGGACCGCACCTTGAAGGATGAAGAAGATTTAGAAAATGCTTTATGTGTTTAGAAGATCTAGTTTCTCGGTCTTGATTAGAACTATGATAGACTTGGCAGAAAGAAAAGTTGATGACAATCATTGAAATTTTGCATCAACAATGTACAACTTCATAAATTCGAAACTTGTAAATTAAAAGATCTATTTTTACTTCCTTCTGTTTGTCTAATCTGGTTCTTCTAACGCAATAGACAAAAGTATTGCTAGGGAGAATATTCCACTACTTCTTCCCAGTTAAAACACTAAGAAGTGTCGAAGGGTGGGTATTTTGGGGAAATGTAACTAGCAAACTTGAACGTTCAGAAAGTGCTAATTAATCAGTAATTCACGCCAGTACCTTGCACAGTAAGTTCAGCAGAACAAGAGATGTTGCCGGTGCTGGTCTTGGCCACGCAGGTATAGATGCCAGCGTCTTCGGGCTTCACGTGTTGGAACACCAGCGCTAACGAGTCCTCGTCGTCACCCAAGAGCACCTAGATACAATGGTCAGTATAGATTAGAAAGGAAAAAAGAGTTGCAAACTTGAGAAGACGAAAGACGAAAAAGGAAAAATAAATATCGAAGCCGCTCCGTTGATATGAAATAATGATAAAATCAGCGAAAACGATGGTGAAGCGAGTTTCCCTTTTCCCGATACTCGGTAAACAATAAAGGTAGAAAGAAAAACTTAGGAAAATTCTCTTCCAAATAAAACTTCTACATTTTTATTAGTTTGAGGTGGTGTGAGGTAGGGTTTATAGAAGGAATTGCCAGAGGCTTTTGCCCACAACAGTTAGTGAGAATATTCCTAACAAATATAAAAATTGAGAGCAATAATGATGAAAAAACTATACCGAGTAATCCGCCTGTCTAGGTTGTACCCACAAGCCGCCACTACTAAGTCATAACCGCTTTTGAATATTGCGTGGTTTTACCTTAAATCTCTCTTCAGGGTCGAAAGCCTGTCCATCTCGCTTCCATTGGAACGAAGCCTTCTCTCCCTTAGCGAGCAGACCTTCTCCACCGGGAGGGAGTTCGCCGAAGATGTTCTTGTCATCTAAAAATTCAAGATAAAGCTGATGTTGTGATACAATAGGGTATTTCAACAATAAAAATATAATTAGTCCGTCTCTCAGATTATCGAAAAATATTGGATACATGTTTTTTGTTTTATCAAATTTATAAAAAATTACGAAAATAAAACGTGTCATAGATCATGAGTGGGGGCTTGTGACGTCAATTCGTGGTAAAAAAATGTAGCACACTGTGACGTCATACTTAACGTTTTCCCCATTCTTCTGTATCACAGTCATGTCCATATCACGCTTACCGATTACCACACAAGTTTTTAGTCACTCAAAACTCAAACTCAAAGCATTTATTTCAATTAAACTTTTATAGGCACTTTTGAATGTCAGAAGAACAATTCATAAATAGAACTTGAAGTCACATGAAGCTCTGACCTAACAACACATGAAGAATTGAAGCCAACAAGAATTCAAAACTATTACAAGTTCAGTCTAATTGTAGTAAACGATATAAATAACACAGTGAACCATAAACAAGCGCTGGAGGATGTCCAACTGTTTACAAAAATGTTACATTTTTATTTATAACCCTTCACACAAATTCTTTATTTATAACGACATTATTGATGGGTAGGCCCATCAATAATGTCGTTATAAATAAAGAATTTGTGTGTGTTTTATTGGTAGGTAATAATGTTATAATGAAGCTTATCTCGTTAATTACTGGAGAGATAATTAAAACTTTTAATTTATTTGGGTATTAATTTTGGTGGTGGCAACATTCCAAAGCATCACATACTTTGATGTAATCTTAATAAGTAATCGAATGTGTATTGCATAATGTATTTAATACAAACGGTTTATAAAGCGTACTCGACACGGCTACGGAATATAAACTTTTATAGCATGGACGTTAAGCTTTTTAAGATCGGCTTGAGTCGATTTGGCGCCGATATGTGCGGTAGCTTCTAACATAAAATCCATTTAAAAAGAAAAAGAAAACCTACTTCACAATTTTTTCCTGGTCATGTCATAAATCTCACATTCAGTCCCACCTCCACCTATGCTCCATGTAAAATACTAGTATTCAGCAGCATCCGGTTAGACCAGAAGCCGACCCCAACTTAGTTGTGAAAAGTCTAGGCAGATGATGATGTCAGAGAACTCACCAACAACACTGACAGTAGCTTCCGTGGTAACCTCGCCGTAGATGTTGATGGCCCTGCAGGAGTACCTCCCGGCGTCACCTGGCTGCACATCAGAGATGACCAGCTCGTAGCAGCCGCGCTCCGAACGCGTGCGGATGATAGACACGCGGTCAGATTCGGAGGTGGTGAGGATCTCCTTCTCGTCGCGGTAGCTGGGGAGGAAAAGTTTGCCAAAATGAAACCATTAATTTTATTTAGGTCCCAATAAGGCACAAAACTTTGAAAATTAATTATACAAGGAAAAATAATTGATTCTAGTTGCCAATGTCAAAGAGGTATGTAGATAAAATGAATTCTGAATTAGTTTCTTCAGTATTTACAGAAACCAGCCAAAACGAACAAATAAAATTCTTTAATATAAGTTCGAATAAACAAAACAGCTAAGTTCTAGTTGCCAAAAATAAATAAGACTATATGGTGGAGCTGGTTGTTAAGAAACAGAATTTTCATTCTTCATATGCAAAGACAAGGTGCATCATTTAAAAAAGTAATGGAACTCCCTTAGTAAAGAACCTATCAGAAACGCTATAAAGTCCTCACGCACTACGCGTTCTCCATCATTTGTCTTTTGACCAGAACAAAACTGGTCGGACGCCAATATTTCTTCTTGCCACTAATAAAAAAAATATCTGTGCAGGTTTCCACAGTTTTTAGGGTTCCGTACCTCAAAAGGTAAAAACGGAACCCTTATAGGATCACTTTGTTGTCCGTCTGTCTGTCTGTCTGTCTGTCTGTCTGTCTGTCAAGACCTTTTTTCTCAGGAACGCGTGGAGGTATCAAGCTGAAATTCATATCAAATACTCAAGTCTATGGTCTCTTGGAGCTGTGAAAAAATCAAACTTCTAAGTCAACGCGATCAAAAGATACTCCCGTTTATGCCGCAAATTTTCGACACTCGCAAGGGAATCAAAACCTACAGGGTACTTCCCGTGAACTCAGAACCTTGAAATTTGGTACGAAGCAACGTCTTATAACACAGATAAAGGAAAAATTGCGAAAAGCATAAATTTTTAGTTACATCATATAATAAAAATATTTTTAATAATTAAAAAAAAATAAAATAAAAAGCGACTCCCCTACTACGATGGTACGGAACCCTTCATGTGCGAGTAGGACTCGCACTTGGCCGGTTTTTTTCTTTTATCAAGTAGGTAATAATAATTATACATATATACTTACAACTTGACATCGGGATTAGGGTCGCCCTTGACGTGAACCATGAAGCGTAAGTACGTGTTCTCCATGATTTCAGTGTCCTTCAACGCCACTAAGAAGTACGGCGCCTTGAGAGCGTTCCTCTCCTTCCGCTCTTCAGGAGTCACTATAATTTGTTTATATTAACAGAAATTAGTTCAATGTTTAAACAAGTAGTGGCATTTGAGGCAGTTGAAATAATTTTGGAAAATATGTATTGTTTTTTTTTGTCTTTGGATAAATCATTTTCAAAATAATAATTTATTGTAATAGACGTGCCAAAGAATTTGCTTACAAAATTGAAATGTCGTTTAAGATGCTCGGTTCAATCTATCAAATAGTTATTAAAATATTTTACGAGAAGCCTTGCCTCAAATGTGAAACTGAAAATAATATTTTTTATGTTATTGATTTTGTAAGTAAATAGGTGTACAACAATACTGATAAGTGCAAAAATACAGGAAAATTAAGTAGAGTAAACTGATCAGATTTCAAACTACGTGTTATAACGCCTTACAATGTCTTAATCGGTGATCGCGATGAGCATGCATACAGTACTTTCAGATAATCAATTGAAAAGAATATAATAATTGGAGTCATTATAACATTTTGTGTGTATAAGTTGGCGATAGAGTTTGAGAAAAATAGGTTTGATAATGGCAAGAATTCTAATCAAATTACAATATTTCATAAGTAAGTCATAGTTTTGATTTCAGACATTTTGTAAAAACTAAACTATGGAGTTCGCTTCAGGATTCCACCAAATCCCCATTTCTCTCAAAGTCATAAAATAAATAAAAAAACGAGACTCACACTCCTGCACAACTAACTGAGCGGTACAATGGGCATTTCCTTTCGGGTTTTCAGCGATAGCTGTGTAAACTCCTGCATCGGACTCCCTGCAGTGTTTCAGTTCCAGCTTGAAGGTGCCATCGTTCTCATAGGAGACGGAACAACGATCCATGAGACGATCAGCTAATGGCTTGTTGTCCTTCAGCCACTGAACCTTGACATCAGCAGCGTCACGTAGAAGGCATTCGAAGATAGCGTTCTCACCAGCTGGGGATTCAGAGCGACGTTACGAGAGAGTTCGTACGGATTTGTTTACCTCGATGAAATGCTAGTTTTAAATGGACCAAGGAAGACTTATTTTCGCCAAATTGATACTCAAAGTACCGATGTTTTGGTAAAATAAGTTAGAAATGATTTTCTTGGATTAAAATTCAAGATGTCTTTTATTGTTTCATGAATGAGTTTGTCGTACGAACTCTTACAAAGATAGAAAGAAAATAATGTTTGAATCTACGAAGCGTTGTTAAAGTAATGTGTAGTGTAAGTTAGGTAACTAAAAGCGTTATGTACAAGCACTAATAGTGTGTCTACTGCTATGTGGTGTATGCTACGTTCCGGTGCATCTACTTACGCTCAATGTCCTGGCCTTCTAAAGTTTTAGAGAATATTGGTTTTCCATCTTGAGATTCAGTTTTGGAGATGGATCTAGCAGTTTCGTAGCCAGTTCTCACAGAGCCGTTAGCTCTTGATTTTGTTGAAGATCTGGATTTGCTCTCGTAAGAGGAGTCTCCATTCTTAACGGTCTCATAGCTACTTTCGGTCTTAGACGAAATAGATTCGACCTTGTCACCATCAATGCTAGCTTTGATGCTGTTTCTCTTGGAAGCGTACTTGGACGCGATGCTATCAATTTTGCTAACTGAGTCAGACTCGAGTCCGTAAACAGAGCTTTCAGTTTTACTTTCATATTTGGCTTCAATACTCGCTTCAGCACCACCAACAGCGCTAGATTTGATGCTGTTTCTTTTCGAAGCGTACTTCGAAGCAATGCTGTCAATTTTGCTGACAGAGTCGCCCTCAATGGCGTAATCAGACCTTTCTGATTTGCTTTCAACGTTGGATTCGATGCCGTATTTTGAAGCAATGCTGTCTATCTTGCTCGCAGCATCGTATTCAACTCCATACTTGGACCCGGTTTCAGATTTACTTTCATAGCTGGACTCAATTCCGTACTTGTTTCCTCCTTCGGTTTTTGACGAGTACTTGGACTCGTAACGGGAGGACGCAGTTCCTTCAATGCCTGTTCCCGATTCGTACTTGGAGGCTTCCAAACGCGACCCGCTTTCACGTCGCGAGTAGGACGACGTCAGGCCACTGCCATCGTATGTAGATGATGACTCGTAGCGACCACCACTTGATGCTTTTCGGCTACTACTGGAGTACTCTATTAAAAAAATGTATATATTATTTATGGAAAAGGATAATTTGTCACTATTGCACCGGTATTTTAAGCCTTTGAGAAAGAACCACATATAAAACAGAGGGTCTTAGAAATTGGAGTAGCCAAATCCGAATTTTAGAGTTATAAAGTTTATTCACTTTAATTTTTTTTTTATTGGTATTTCAACTAACAATGTAGTGATCTTACCTCCAGAGAGCCGCGTACTGCGGCTATACCTAGACATCTCGTCTTCACCAGTTTCTTCCGCGGTTACAGTTTGACCGTTACCAGCTCCTTGTTGTTTAGACTCGGCGCCACTGGCACTGACCTTCTCTTCAGTTTTCTCCTTAGTTTCTTCTACTATTGATTGTTGTGTTGTTACTTCTTGAACATGAGTAGACTGTTGTGATGCTACAACAGTTTCTTCTACTGTTGTCTCTTTGACAGAAGCTTGTGTTTTAACCTCTGTAGCTGTTGCTTGTTTAGTCTCTATTGACTTTTGTTCAACTGACTCGACACTAGTTTTTTCTTGAGCAGTAGTTTCTTTTTGGGCAACTTGAGTTGTGCTTTCAACAGATGCTAGCACTGCAGATTGTTCAGAGACTGATGTCTTCTGAGAATTTGCTTGTACTTTTGTCTCTTGAGACGACTGTTCAACAGTTGTACTCTGAACAGAGGTCTGTTGGGTTGATTGTACAGATGCCGCTTGCGCAACCTTTACTTCTGATGCAGCAGCTACTACAGTAACTTGGCTGGTATGCTCAGAAGCAGACGCGGTCTTCTCAGTGACTTTAGAGCTCTCAACAGTTACTGATGATTTGGTTTCAGAACTGACTTCACTCTTTGCAGCACTAACTGAGCTGATTTTGATGGATTCTTGAGCCTCGCTGACTGAAGAAACTTCAGTTACTTCAGACTTCGAGATTTTAGTCGCAACTTCACTTTCTATGGACGATTTTCTTTTAGTTTTTAATTGAGCTTCCTCTGTAGTTGCTACTTGCGTAGTCTCTTCTAAGCGGGAGCGTTTTTCCTGGGTATCAACTTCTTCTTGCGCAACTTTGGCGTGCTCTCTTTTCTTCTTTTTCTCTTCTGGTTCTTCTGGGGAAGCTTCAGGTACTACGTCTATTTGCAGGTCATCAGCTGCGTGTTCGGCTAAAGCAACTGAAAGAAGAACGAGAAACCGTTTTACACAAACATTTATATTTCCCGTAGTAAAAACTAGGTTACCGGGGACCCAAAAATGTCTTACCGACGTCACTGGCGTGTTTTCTGATCTCGGTGAGCCAATTGGTCTTGGTCTGCTCCTTATGGGCAGCAAGCGTTACACTGAACGGTGGGTCTTTCTGGCAGAGTTGGAACTTGTTCGGCTCGCTAGGGTTCTCCTGGACTTCGACTAACGGTAGCTGGGGAAGTAGAATTAGGTCGTTTATTAATAACGCTTTAAATGTTGAAAGTCATGTGTTGTATAGAGCGAACTTTTTTTTCACAGCTTAGATAATTTCCGAAGAAACGAAGATATTGATCGTGGAGAACCCGAAACATCAGCAGAATACAGAGAAATATCTAATGTGTAGTACAGCTTTATGAAGTAGGGTGAGTACAGTTATAAAACAACAGTTAACTAAAATGAACGCGACGTAAAAGTTGGATAATACAAGTCTTAGCGCTTACTATAGTATCTTTATTATAAGCATTTTTATTATCCCATCAAAAATATTCAACGTCGTAGAAATGAGATTTCATAATATTGTATGTCGTGAGCTTGCCTTGCTCTAAAATAGAGACTTCAATGTCGTCAGAAGCTGCTATTTCAATGACACGGTGTCAATGTCTTGTAGATCCAACGTGTGAAAAAAAAATGAAAATGCTCACAAACAATGTGGCAAGTTTAACTCGCAATGATAAAGGAACTACATAATACTCTTACATTCCAGACGTTATTTTGGAGCATTACCAAGGAATTTATTTTTTGAATTAACCTATTTTTGGAGTCATATTCAAGATCGTGCGAGTTGGTAAATGAATGGGGATATAGTTAGAATGTGTAGGACGTTTCTGGGAAATGGTTAATGTACGGGTTGTTAAAACATTTGTTAATGGAAGGAAGTACAAATCAATTTTATGTTAAACATGCGTCTTGATCTACGCTGGAATGTTTCTAGGTTAAGAAACTGGGACGACGATTTTTAACATATGCTCTGGCACAAGTAGCTTGGCCACTGTAGAAACGTAAGATAAAATGACAGATTGTATACTACGATGCAAGGTTTAAATTAAGAAAAGCAATGTCTCATTAAAAATAAAGATACATCTATTTATCGCAGACGGAAGTAGTCATGCTACGAATGCAGAACGTTCTAATTAAGTTTAGAGAAAATTATAAAGATCCATGCTAAAGAACAAAATAATACAAACCTTGACAATATCCCTTAGCACGAACACAGAGCGATCATCCGAAACCCTCTGGACTTTACAGATGAGAACTCTAGCCTTGAAGAGAAAGACGTATCTCTCTCGAGACTTTCCCTCAGCGTCGGTTACAGTGAACCAATCGTGGGTGAGGAGGCGTCCAAGCTTGTAGATGTTCCCGCGGAAGCCTTCGATACTCGCGATGAACTTATTATCGGTAGCCCGGCTCGGAACGCTTAGGAAGAGTTCTAAGGCTTTCTGGAGGTCAGTGCAGTCTTCGCCTAACCGTTTGGAGTATTTTACTAGTTCCTGTGTTAGAAAATGTAACAGTCAAACAAAGAGGGAAGGATGACTAGTGGCCAAATAATATTAAATTGCACCTTATTTTTCATCATTTTATAAACTTTTCAAGTCAAAGATTTCTCTTTGACTTCAATAAATTAATAAATTTCTTTTGGACCCTTTGTACTATGGGCATTGTGCATGAACTACTAGTGGTTTCGTTTGTACCGACTATGCACTATACAGATTAAGAGTGGTTCTAAGCGTTATAGGATGGTACATTTGTGTAATTTTCTTACGTACCTTAAGAAGAAGTTGGTAGTCGTTGATTCTTTGAATAGGAAGCTTAAGATGTTCAGCGATACCTTTATCGTCCTTGAGATGGTCTGCTAAATCCTAAGAAGAAAATAAATCAATAAGAACACGAAAATATTCTATCATCAAAAGATAATTAAATCCGAAGAATTCTTCAACGCTATTAAAAAGCCGCATTTTGGCGACATGGCAGAGAACAATAAAAACATCAAGATGTCTGCCAAAAGAGCTTGTGGAGATAAACCAGACATAGTAAAACTAGTATTACTTTAATAACAGAGACAATGAAGATATTTTTATCTTTTCAGAGATCGCAAATGAATATTATGATTTTAAAAGTGGAACTGAAGAATTTACGAAACTAACGAAAATATTATATCATATGGCTGATCCTATACGTTCTAGAGCTGATATCATTCTTATTTATAAAAATGGACAGTTTATTGCTATAGATCAATAATAATAATCGTTAGGTACAAACATTTATCCACCGTAGCCGATTAAATAAATAATTCTCAGCAAATTATATAAAACAAAATAAAAAAAGTTACTGATGATCACGATCGCGTTATTTTAAGACCACTATTCCATTTCTTCATAAATCTAGTGTGAACGATAAAATTAAATATAAAAGTCTATTTATAAACGTTCCCACCATTGACCTTGTGACGACATCTAATGGACAACATTAATAACATTTTTGTGGGGTTCTGTCGAATCATTATGACTGTTCCAGACGTGATTGTGATGATTTTGCTGCTATAAAATTACCAGTTCTAGTGTGTTGTAGTAGAACTTGTCTTTTGCTTCGTTTGATATATTTTTATTAATGTAATCATTACCTATACTTAAAAAAAAAAGTTTCAATATTAAACAATATTTTAATCAGGTTAGAGAAAAACATTTGGAATTTAATCTACCCTTATATGCCTCGCATGTTTCGATTACTCTAAGGCACAACGCCATATTTAAATGTCTTCAAAAACAAAACATAGAACCTTCATACGAGTAGATGAACTTACTACAAAAAATATACCAAGGTGGGGTAGCACAGCAAACCACCACCATAGGACCATCATTTCCTATCCAAAAACGGGGTTGAATAGCACCCTATTCAACCCTCTTTCTCTATAGTTCTTCACAGCCACACTATAAAAACGTCTTTAGAGAACTAAATAGCAATTGAAGGGATAAAGGCATCATCGTAGGCAATAGAAGATTAACCAATCTCAGCTTCGCCGACGATATTGTCCTTTTCTCCTTCACGGCAGCCGAGAAAAGCCCAATGCTCGACTAACAGAGCAGTGCCAGCCTCGAAGCCAGTCTTGCGATGACTATGAGGAAGACCAAGGTGATGACCAACATCACCAAGCGCAACATAGGAATTGGGGGTGTAAGGATTGAATATGTTCATGAGAGGATTGAATAGGTTTTGAAAAAAAAAACAAGCTGCATCCATTTCAAATAAATTCAGAAAAAGGGCAGGTGAATAATGATAATCGCGTTATACAGCTTGAACTTCATATAAAGAAAGATCTGAGTGGTTGGTGAGCTTTAAACAAAGTTCAAAGACGAATTTAAGCTTTATACAAATGACAAAATAAATAGCCTAACACAAAAAAATCTCTCGAACTACAACGATCAACATTTCGCTTGTCAACTCAAATCGAACTTGCATAATTAATACGACACGCGTCTGAAACATTCATCGGATGTCACACTAATTGCTCGTCGATGTTGGCACCAACTCAAAAGCAATACTCGAGAATATTGACACTGTTGCAATTGTATTGCCCCGGTAAACGACTTGCTACGTTGTAAAATATTCCATTTACTGCCCAATTCAGGTTTATTGAACGACTTTAACGTGCCATAATTTCTATGATATTAGGCCTAAGTATTAAACGTATGAGTAGGTATAGTCAATTTGGCTGAGAATTCACCTTAGCATAGATTTTTTTTATTTCTATTGGTACTGATAATAACGCTTCTCGTTATAAAGGGCTAAGAAGGAATATGACTTCTACTTACCAAAACCACCCATATTCCTTCTCAGCCTTTGTCCCGAGGCCTCGGTATCTCTTGCGAACAACCGGTAGCCCCGACAGGCGTCGACCCTTGCCCCTTTCTTGTAGTTGACATCTCTTTGAGGCCCGCGTTTACGGAGGCCGGAAGCCGTCACGTGGCCCCCGACGCCCGGAGCGTCTCTCGCGGCGGCTGGGACGAGAGGTTCTCTCCCTCTCACGTTCCGCCACCTCCTTCACTATAGCATCACTGCATCGCAGAAGAAGGCGACGGCGTTCCATTCCCTCTCGCCCCGGACCATGGTCTGCACTTGGACCGGACGCGAGAGATCGCCGCCGCCGATCGCCGCTACGAGAACACGGCGGGGCTCCACCCAAGCGGGGCACCCATACCTCCACGGTGTGCTCCACCGTGTCGTCCAGCCGATCCTCGCAATGGTAGCATTCGGGCGTTTACTCCTGCCCGATTTGGTGCAGATACTTTCCGAAACAACCGTGTCCGGTGACGACCTGCGTCAAACGGAAGGTGAGGGCGCCATGGCGCCTCTCTAGCCACTCCTCAAAGAGGGGACTTACCGCCACTATAGTGGCGTCAGTGGCGTACCTTAATCCACTACCCCCTTCACGCTTAAAAAGTCGTATAAGCTTCGTGCGACATACAGCTTTTTCGGTAGATGAGAGATGTCAGTTGCGAAGGATCAGACATCCCACTTTATCAATTCAACAGAGCATCTTCCTCCTCGATACGAACTGCAGCGGCCAATCTAGTAATATCTGAACTGATTACGGGCCCAGGTTAACCCTTGTAGAAATAATCTCGCTAAATATAGTAACCTCAATACATCCCAAACACATAGCCAGTGTGGAGTCCCTCTGTAGTCCTTTTCTACCCATCCTGCACAACTAGCAGCACCTTCCAGTATTTAAATCAAGCTTAAGATGGAGCTGTAGCTACATACTGGTCGGATATAGTTTTAGGTCATTGATTCGCAAAGAAGATGAACAGAAACACCCTAAACAAACAATATCAGACATTTAATAAACGAGACGAAAATTAAAAATGACGAGTAAATCCTAACGAAAGCATACAACTAAACCACGTTGGTTCACAATGTAATGTAGCGTCTGTGTGCCAGACACGATCAAGATACAATTCCTCTGACTCATCAATTACCTCAAGTAGGTATTCTGAAATCGTTTCAGTGCACTCAGTGTAAACAGGATTCGGATCAGTCTTTACGAGTAGCAGCCTGTTTTGTACCATACAATATGAGGTCTAAGAAAATATAAAGTTAAAATTTTGTGGCAGATCAAAGTTTTCATGTGAACATAAATGTAGTTTTGAAGAATGAGGAAAATGTTGTGAGAAAGGCTTTGAGTATCAACGTGGATGGTATAAGAGTAGAAGGAGACTTAAAAAACGATGGATGGACTATGTTAAGAATAATACGGCAAGAAAGGAGGTGCCCATGAGATGACGAGTATAATAGAGAAGTATGGAAGAAAAAGGCATGCTGCACCAATCTCACATGAATTGGGAGAAGGGCACGTGAATGATAATGATGATGATACATCCAGTGTTCATGTGTTGTTCTACAAATTAATTAACTCTGTAAACCTCTATTTCATTCTTCAATTAGGTTTAAGAGCGAAAGGTTCTTACTGGACCATGATGTATGACATATTTATGGAAGAAGCAATGCTTCACTTTCCGGGCGTAAATTGAAATATGAACAGAAGGATGGTAATGATGATTAGACGAGACTGTTCAAACGATCTTGATAAGTACGAGATATAATTTCACAACGTCTTGAAGAGCATCTAAATGAAGACTACTTACATCGACAAAATCATAACATCACCATTATGATATCGACGAAGTAATAAGAAATGTATCGTAAATAGATCGGTTTCCGCTAAAGCTTTTCGAGTAAACATTTTGTCTGTCGATAGTCTTTAGTGACGTCAATTACGAAAGTGAAGATCAACAGTATTGAGTGATGCTAATGCATAAAAGATTAACGTCATAAGTAGTTTTGAAGGACTTCGTAAATGTTAGAGGTAAAGAAAAGCTTATGATAAGTTTATGACAGCAAATTGATAAGGTACTTATAAAATATCGCGTATACAGAGAAAACTGGACATAATCTCTCCACAAATTTAAACAGATTACACTTACAAGCCAAACAAGATAGTCCATTAATTCGAGGAACGACAGACAGAAGCTTTTCTATAAAACGCTATTATGAATCAACAGAGTGAAATTCGTGGCAAAGTGGAATTTGTACCTTGGGAGCATCTTGAAAAGTATCAACAAATAAGCTCGTTTCGGAGTTCTTTAATTTGATATGGAAGTACCTAATTTAAGAAGTTCTTGTTGCTCAATTTTCACGTCAATTATATCATTGTTATAGAGATACCCCCAAAACAAATAAATGATTTCCAAATTAACAACCGACCAGTCTATTATAAAGAAAAAGGTACGTTGTCAGATTGCAGTGAAAATTCAGTATTTCAAGTAAAATGGAAGCGTACGATAAATCAAAGCAGTGCTCATACGTTAGGTAGTCGAGAATATATTTAAGGCACCTTGACATATTGAGCTGGCGTTGCCCTGTTTCGCTAATAGCAGCTACTGCAATATTTGTTACTGAAAAAACAAGAACAGAAAGCAAGATGGGAGCTGAAAACATTCCTGCTCCAAATTATTGAATTTTAGTTGAAATATTGATTCGAAACTAAATATTTGCGTGGCCAGTTTCCGTTTAACAATTTGCAGTGTTCATTTTGATGAAAACCATACTAATATTTTAAATATGTAAGTGACTGTTTTTTCGTCTGTCTGTAACCTTATAACATCTTATTAATTGAACCGATCGCCATACAATTTGACAGATAAGTAGCCAGGAATGTAAACATGTAATGTGGTGTGTAAACAGATAGTGTTTCAGAACGTTGCAAAGGTACATCAACGAAGGTTATAATGAAATAATGACAATAAAGTTCATATTAAATAGATTCACCTTCCTCATTCCAAAGGATTAATGCTTGAGTAACAGCTGTAGCAGGTGATGTGGTATTTCAAATTTTGTTATAGCAAAATGACTGCAGTTGCATCTTGCAATGATATTTGTATTACCAGATTTCGAATACTAATAGAATTAATTCGAAGCTGGATTTATTTTTCCTTAACAGTTTTGTTTATTCTCTCCATATTTCCATTAGTTAATTAAAAATTATGATAATTTTGAATTATGAATTTATTTTTCTATCACACCTGAAATACTTAAACCCTTCCTTTCCCTTCTTCCTGCAGAAGAGAAAGGAGAGACAGAGAAAAAAAGAAAGATTTAAAGATTCTTAGTTATCGCTTTATCTCTTATAAAGCGATATCTAAGAATCTTTATGAGACGATACCGGTCTAAAAGAGAACTAGATGAAGTGAAAGAAATGTAGGATATGCCATGTAGTGGGAACATCCGGGCAATAATAGTAAAATACAGTTTTAATTTGAAAAAGACTTTCTCCTTTTCTTTACTTCTAAATCTCTTTAGTATGTGGAACTATTAAGCTGATATTTTTTTTATGTAATCAAAATGAATTGTACGGGATTAGCGTAAGAATTGCGATGTTGTAACCTCTATAAATAATTAGGGCAATGACTGTATTACATTTGCGCTTGTTCATTGATCCAATGACGAACCATTATACGTTTAATTTAAATGTAGTAGAGTTTAAAATCGGTGTGCAAATAAAAGCTGTGATCCAAGGCTAGAAGAAAATATTTGAAAAGAAATTCTTATTTTTTTTTGTCAAGCTTCAGAGCTGACAGCCTTTGAGACGTTCCGTCAGTATAACAATGATGTGAAACGAATAGTGATTAAAGGCCTTGACTTGAACACAGTGGAGGTGTGCCCCGCTTGGGCGGAGCCCCGCCGTGTTCTCGTAGCGGCGATCGGCGGCGGCGACCTCTCGCGCCCGGCCCTGGTGCAAGCCATGGTCCGGGGCGAGGAGGAATGGGACGCCGTCGCCTCCTTCTGCGAAGCAGTGATGCTGGCGAAGGAGGTGGCGGAACGCGAGAGGGAGAGAACCTCTCGTCCCAGCCGCCGCGGGAGGCGCTCCGGGCGTCGGGGGTCCCGCGATGACCTCCGGCCACCGTAGACGCGGGCCTGTGGACGGTGAGTGATGGGCTAACTCGCCGTCCGTCCGTCTCACGACGAAAACAGGCCGTGTCGACGGCGCGTTCGTGTTCCACGCGCGCCTCAAAGAGATGTCAGCAACATGGGAGGGGCCCGAAAGGGCCGACGCCTGTCGGGGCCGCGGGTAGTCCAACGGTTATCGCGGCCTCGACATAGAGGGCGAAGAAGGAACATGGGTGGTTTTTAGTCAGTAGAAGTCTGACACTCCCTTTCGCTCTGCCCAAGAGCGGGAGGGGTTATTCGATGATTTTACACCCACCAAAAAAAAAAAAAAAAAAAGGCCTTGACTTGACATTACGAATATTTTTGCAAGAAAACCTACGTAAAAGTTTCGGCATTGAATATTCAAGATGTTTTATTAAGATCAGGTGCAGTACGGTCCTTCGAGCCGGATGACAATTTTATTTAGGGGGTTTGAAGTAAAAAGACACTGAACATGTTATTGGAAAACTCCTCCTGATATTTTTCTATGAATCTAATCGACTAAAGTAAATAATAACAATGTTCTAATAAGAAATTTGATATTAAAATATTGGCATTAAACAAAACGTCGATCTAGTAAACACGAAAGAAAAAGCTCTAATTGAAGGCGGAATCAAAGCTTTGAAACCTTTTGATTGATGAGTCTAATTAACTAGTCTTATGTCAATGAAATTAATGAATATAATCACTTAAGTTATAATGCTAGATGAAAATTGATTTAGTCTTCCATTTTCAGTGTTTATGGCAGGCAGAAACAATTATAACTGTTTCTCATATTGTTTTGTACAACATTATGCAAGAAAAAGCGTGCCTAACAACAAGTTTATTTTGATCGGATCTATCTTAGATTATAGGTATTGAAGACAACGTCATATACATGAAAACAGACAAGGCATATGGAGATAAGATAAATCATACTTTCTCAATAAGATTCTCAGTGAGAACTGCCAGCGTACATTGTATTGTTGTCAGAGTGCTACACGTATACATAATGCAACGCTAGAGATGCAACTCCAGATATAATTAGCTCCACTAATCCCTAAAAACATATGGAAAAATTGGGTCAAGGTCATCCCACGCGGCTTTAGCACAGATCCTGCGCGCGCGCCGCTCGCACGCGCCGTGCACACAGCGCGGTGCCCAAGAAAAATATAACATTGCCGCGAAACTCATCCACCCACGCAGCACTAGAAATAAACCAGACGCGTTGCTGGTAACACTACACCCGTAACATTGAAACGAGGGGGAAAAAATCACGATATTTTCGCCACAGCCCACAGCTGGTCTAATTATAAAGCGGCCAATGCTAATTGCGATGTTAAGTCGTACCTGAGCGCGAGGCGGTCGGTTAAGGTATCACGAGAACACAATCACAGTCACACACTTCACTCGGGCGAGTGGTCGAAGGTCGTACATGCGCTGGAGCGAGCGAGGTGGTCGCGTCCGCGTCTTCCAAGCGACTGCTGTTCTCCTGGCCCTGTACTCTCCGCCCGCTAAACATAGAACACCCGCACACACGATGATTTTTAGAGGATAACGCCATTTCACCGGTGACGTGGTGTGTTATCTACCGGGGAACACGGGACAGCTCTCGTCGCAAGGTCGACAAACAAACCTTGAAACATCCTTGATAAGAGCACTTCGAGATGTGGGCGGTGTTAGCAGTGTCCCCTTTGTTATGAAAATGAAAGCATGCGAGCAATATTTAAAACTTGCAGGTTAACAACAACAGTAGGGATAGAGGAGCTAATTAATTGAATCGACACGAATGAGATCGAGATGCCAAGTCGAAGTCTGTTTATAAACTGTGATACATTTAAATCAGCTACGTTTTGTTTTGGACAACTGTTACTGACCCTTTCTCTCTAATTAGATTGAGATTGGTTCAAATATTTGCTATTAATTTTTGAATCCGAGGAATATGTGGCGTGGGAACAGAATGTCTAACGATCTGATTCCAGAATACGCATTCTGGAATATTCAAATCTTACGTGGGATCCGAATTTCTGTATCATACAGACAGATGGGTTACCGCTTATATTATGAACATACAAGAGCACACAACGACAGATAAAGATCGAACTGCATAACGATCCTTCACTTTTTGATGACTAATACAACGTTTAGTCGATAGTCAGACTCTGGCAGACGCTCCATGTAAAATACTGGTATTCAAATCCATCCAGTTAGACTGTACCCCAACATAGGTGGGAAACGACTAGGCAGATGATGACAACGTTTAATGTAAACATTGTGTGTTTAAATTTTGATGCAACCACTAGGGAACTCTCAAAAATCTTAACAGCTGACCGTTCTGGGAGCAGTGACTTTCCTCCCACGCTTTAACTGATAGCAGTAAGACGCTAATTATTCAAACGAGGTGGACAGATGTAGCTGTCTGTTTTCGTGATTACTACGGTAATACAGAACAGTTGTCGTCTGCCCCAACTCCCACGGAAAGCAGTGGAACCGTCTATTTGTAGGCGAGACAACTCTGCGATGCAGGCAAGTGCACTGAATTAGAAACTATGAATAATCACGAGCTTAAATAACATGTCTACATTATTGATAGGTGGCTTCTGGAAGCTTTCAGTGGTAAAGCTGCTGTTCAGCTAATTGAGACACAAGCAATGAAGCTAAAGAATGTCCAGTTGGATAATGTCACACGTTTGCGGAACCAATACACGAAGTAGATCTTTGTTGACAGAAAGATTAGGTTGTACCTGTGTTCACGAGCTACACGCTCGAGCAACATAATTCTTGCTACAACGACTGCTGAGAAAACAAATGGAATTTGTAGTCAAGGGTGCAAAAGAGTCCTGTCGGGGCTGCGGGTAGTCCTCTGGTTATCGCGGCCTCGACATAGAGGGCGAAGAAGGAACATGGGTGGTTTTTAGTCAGTAGAAGTCTGACACTCCCTTTCGCTCTGCCCAAGAGCGGGAGGGGTTATTAGATGATTTTACACCCACCAAAAAAAAAAGGGTGCAAAAGAGTAGGCGGCAAAACTGATGACCTGGTACTTGCGGAGTCCTTCGCAAGTTGCATTGTTCGAGGCCCAAAACAGGGCATTTAGACTTCTGGCCTCTTTATGTTATCAATCGTGAATAATCGTAAAATAAACCCTGCAATGCGGGATACACGGATACTCCTCTAGATTGGATACTACTTATCCCTGCCAAAATTCACTGGCATGACGCGTTAGAACAAACAAACAAGGTAATATAATAAGAAGATACCTTTAATTTTGAAATCCAAAAATTGGCTCATGCATCATCTGATTCTGTTTGTAAATCCATTAGATGCTATAACTGGGAACCATACGTCATGTGTAACGATGACTATGGCTGGTATAAAAATCGCACAAAGGAAGCTTAGACACAGGAGAATAAATACGGCTGTTACATTATTTCTAGGTTTGACTCAATCATGACGAGTTTGAGTTGCGTAGGATTTTATACCGGAGCTGCTTATTTTGACTAAATAGTCATACGTGGAGCATTTCAAATGTTTCGTTTAGGAGCTATTCAATTGTGGTATTGATTGCAATATGAGTGGTATATTAAATACAGAGTACTAGTAGAATATTTCTGACGAATTTGCCACCTCCTTCTATCGTGTGGACAGCAAAATACAGACGTCCACTAATGGCATATTTCAGTCTGCCCACCTATTAATTGGACTCGTGGCTATAAATGGTTGTGGAGAAGTACAGATTTGATCTGTTGTTTCATTTGGAACTGAAATGAAAGTGCACAACGTCAGGGCTGCGGGTTGTTCGGTACCGCGTCCTCGACACAAAGAGCTAAGTAGGAACAATTTTAGTCAGTAGACAAAGCCTCTAAAAAAAAAAATGGTTGCACATTTACCGTATTTTTTCAAGATCTTTTTAAAAAGTTACGCATAGAGATTAATCAAAACAAATATTGCAGTTTCTAAGATGGATTGCAGTCAGTAAGAATAACAAAAGGGCGCCCAGTCACACTATATCCCAGTGACTATGAACTAGGCGCTCTTGCAGGAGAAAATTCTTTGCGGGAAACCATATTCAACGTTACATACGTTGAATATGGTTTCCCGCAAAGAATTTCTACTTATTTAATTTTGACTTCTTCAATAATTGGTTTGATGTGAGAAACTCCCTCGGGAATATGCCATAAAAATCAAAATACTCCCTTTTCCATATCTACCTATGTAGATAATACAGTATACCTGATGTTGAGGAGGTACGAATTGCATGTGACTAAAATAATGATAAATATAAATGTGATGGATGTAGAGGAACGCCAAAGAAAAAACGGATGGATTGTGTGAGAAATTATATAAAGGGAAAATGATTAAATGGTAGCGCGACTATTGACAGGGAATGCAAGAAAAAACGTGTTGTGAGTTATGTTTTGGCAGTCGGGATTTTAGTTAAAAAATATTTATTTGTTACAATATTCATTTAATTACTAAATACAGGATATAGAGCTGGTGGCTAGTAGAAGACTGAATATAATAAAAGAAAAACAAGTATCTCTGATTTCCGGTAAATGCATAGTTGCAATACGATGCATGCTGACAGTGGCTGTATACTCAGCGTAAACGCGTGTTACGATGAGTTAACTCGTGTCGACCTCAAAATAGTATAGGAAAAGGGTTGGAAGATAATGATCAAATCAAACAAAAAGAGAAGAGAAGAAGAAAAGAAAAACATTAACAAGAAGAGAAGATAATGATGACACTGGAATCTCATTATCAAAATCATTTTCTGTCTCTTTGTATCTTTTATTTGTATACGAAATTACGTAAAGTAAACACACCAATTTAACCAAAAACACTCGCAAACTCTGTCCAACATTATATACACGTCCAGAAAAAGTCAAAGTCGGACATAGCTACGCTAACACAGTTCCACACTTGGCATAAATCCACGGGGCTCTGTAAACAGTGCAGTTTACCTCACTGATTACGTACTTGGCAGCAGTCATCTCTGATTTAACGAGCGAAGAGAACCGTATATTGTTTTAAATGGTACGGTGTTCATAGTCGTTCGGAATGACCCTAAAAATTTTGGCCGGTGGCTAATTTTGTAGGACAGATTGGTGTTTCTGTGGTGATTTGGGATCGTTCAGTAAAAGATTGAATAACAAAAGTTTAGGAATTTTTGGAGTGTCTTTATTACTATTTCTGGAGATAAGCAGGCATCATCGTCTACAATATATAGGAGATCTCTGAGTTGATTTAATCAGTGCACACGAATTATAAGTTCTAGACCAATATCTATCAAACCAATACTATAATAAGATCGTTTATCCTGAATGGCTTCGAAGATAGTACGACTTCTGCAAGCCTTGGTGGGGGAACTCCTGTAACCCCAGATCTTTATAACTGATATTTAAAAAAAAAACATACCGATCGAATTGAGAACCGCCTCCTTTTGGGAGTCAGTTAAAAAGAAAAAATACAGGAAAAATTGAAAATCTGGCCGTGTCTTTTTCAAGACAACATCTGTTAGTTCAGCTAGTATAAGCAAAATAAGTATTTGTGATCCGTTTCCGTTGATGATTTAATCATCAACGGAAACCGATTTTTCCTATCAGATAAATCGACTATCATGTAAAGGTCCAGGTACATGAGCAGGCACTCTTCTTCTATAAACAAGGCTTGAAAAGTTTTTACTTAACCGCCTAAAATTATTATTTTATTATTATCAGTCATTTGTGTCCCACTGCAGGGCAAAGGCCTCCCTTCTCTCTTTCCATTTATCCCTATCCAGTGTCCGGTTTGCCAATCCCTGCAAAACGAATACAGTTCGTCTCGCCATCTCCTTCGGGGCCTGCCGCCTTGTCGTTTGCTGTTGTTTGTTTGGGACCCATTGCGTGGTTGCTTTGGCCCACAGCGCCTCCGGCATGCGGCAGACAGTTAGTTAGTTCCATAGCTAGTAGGTACCATTTGAGCTTGGCAACCGTATGACCTACATTGAAAATTTGAGTTTTGGAACGCAGTATCGAGTTTCTTATGTGATCAGTGAGCTTAACGCTAAATTATTCTAATATACCTTCTAAATTATTGTAATACTTATTAAAATAGAGCCTGCTTAGTTAAAGTTCATTGTAAGGTACCTTTTTTTTTTTTTTTTTTTTGGTGGGTGTAAAATCATCGAATAACCCCTCCCGCTCTTGGGCAGAGCGAAAGGGAGTGTCAGACTTCTACTGACTAAAAACCACCCATGTTCCTTATTCGCCCTCTATGTCGAGGCCGCGATAACCGTTGGACTACCCGCGGCCCCGACAGGCGTCGGCCCTTTCGGGCCCCTCCCATGTTGCTGACATCTCTTTGAGGCGCGCGTGGAACACGAACGCGCCGTCGACACGGCCTGTTTTCGTCGTGAGACGGACGGACGGCGAGTTAGCCCATCACTCACCGTCCACAGGCCCGCGTCTACGGTGGCCGGAGGTCATCGCGGGACCCCCGACGCCCGGAGCGCCTCCCGCGGCGGCTGGGACGAGAGGTTCTCTCCCTCTCGCGTTCCGCCACCTCCTTCGCCAGCATCACTGCTTCGCAGAAGGAGGCGATGGCGTCCCATTCCTCCTCGCCCCGGACCATGGCTTGCACCAGGGCCGGGCGCGAGAGGTCGCCGCCGCCGATCGCCGCTACGAGAACACGGCGGGGCTCCGCCCAAGCGGGGCACACCTCCACTGTGTGCTCCACCGTGTCCTCCGGGCGATCCTCGCAATGGTGGCATCCGGGCGTTTCCTCCCGCCTGAATTGTAAGGTACCTGGATTGGACTTTGGTGGTTTTTAGTCAGTAGAAGTCTGACACTCCCTTTCGCTCTGCCCAAGAGCGAGAGGGGTTATTTGATGATTTTCCACCCGCCAAAAAAAAAAAGGTACCTGGATTGGATTGCGCGATCGTTAGTCGGTGGTTCAAAATTTTTGTTGGACCTGTATCATAGTAACGATGTGCCTCATTTCATGTTTTGTGTTAAATTTAGTTTACTCACGTAGATATAAGTAAAATTGTTACTTATTAAGAGTTATTGTTACTTGAATAAATAAGTGAATTAAGTATTATAAAACCTCACAGCACGTAGGTTTATATCTGGTCATTTGAAACAGCCTGATATTATTTAAAAGAATCATTTTTAGAACATAACGCTCCGATTTTTTCAGTAAAAGTGTTCATCAGGGTCATCTGTTGGCATTTGATATACGTTCCCTCATATCCAATGTGTCATCTGCTGTCGTAAATATTTCTTTACTATACTGAATTTATGCAATTTCTTTTAAATGGTATGTTGAAAGGTAGGATTTAAGTGTGGTTTTAAGGGATTCAAGTAATTTTTATTATAGGAGGTATCTTGATTGAGCATATTATTTCGGCAGTTGCGACTATAGAAATAAAAAAGATAAGTGAAAATTCTGCTACCTAGATACAGTAGTTAAGGTATCAAGAGATACCGCGGCCTCGACACAAAGGGCTAAGAAGGAACATGGGTTGTTTTGAGTCAGTAGGGTTATTTGATGATTCCCCCTCCCCCAATATAAAATTGTATTATTTCTAGTTAATAAAGTTAACATATTTTGTTATAAGTTTGTTTTTCATCGTGTTTGTATGAATGACAAAGTTATATTTGCGGTGTTTTAAATGTGCTATATCTGAAAAACTATTTATTATTTATAGGTATCGTTCCAACCAATTTTGTTTGAAAGTTTTCATTGCGATCTACAACATAGATTTTCTTAGTTTAAAAGTAAGAGGGGAGGGGTGGGACATATTTTACAACTTTGGAAGTGTCTATATGTTTTAAAACAATTGAATTTTACAAGAATAGGTATTAGAAACCGCAATGTATTTTTTTTAAAGACCTACATTCAGTTACCCCACACGAATAGGTTTGGCGATAAAAGTTTTTTTAGTTTATGTTCCATGCATAAGTAAGGATAGGAAGACCCCCTTTTTATCTTTTATTTTTGTATCAAAATCGTAAAGCGGTTCACAGAATACATCCACCTACCAAGTTTAATAGTTTCCGTATAGTGGCTGTAACATACGGATGGACAGACAGAAAGACATGACGAATCTATAAGGGTTCCGTTTTTTGCCATTCGGTTACGGAACCCTAAAAACTATAGAACTTTTCCCTACCCGGGAATCGAACACAGGTCCACTTGCACAGTAATCGTACTTGCGACCACTAAAACTATGAGGCAGTCGAGAAGCAACATTGTTATAATCACCATAATTAGAAAACAGACTTGTGATAGCTGAAAAGTTTGCGTAAGTACCTACTCATAAAAATTCTCGTACAAAGGCTATTTATCAGATTCCATTTTCGTTTAAAACAATAGGCACTTCATGTCAACAGTTTAGAATACTTTTAAAGTTTTTAACTACATATTTTACGTTGCGTACGTAATCGTTTCGTAGTTTGTTGACTCTTGTCATTCGCACTTCTACCGCCACCGCTAAGAACGTTAAAGGTTTTTTATTCGGTTTAGGTTTAACAAACTTTTATTTCAGCCTGGAATTACCCATTATTGGGCTTCCTATTTTTTTCGCCACATTTCCCGGTTCAGGGCGTTCCTTTACCCAGGTGTTACCCGCAACTTTGACGATTTCGTCAACCTAACAAGCTTTATGATGGCCCTGGTTTCTGTGGCCGGTGCCATTCACAAAGGAAATTACTTACTTAAGCTCAAAGGTCAGTATGGTGCACTAGTGATCATAAAATTAGGTTCAATGGTGGTTAGAATAGATAATCTTTGCATTGATTAGACTACAGAGTCAGCAATTTATAAAATCTCTCGAGGTTTTGGGGACAAATCAACTAGTAACGTTACCAAAATTATTTACAAAACTATCTTCACAAATCGGTAATTAGTAATCGTCCCTATTTAAAACTCCCACATATCAAGTAGATCTATCTGGAAATCTTACGCAACCGCAAAGCAGTCAGCTGATTTATTATATCTATATATCATTTTCGGAGCCAAAGTCTTCTAATATTATCGTTTTTATAGGCGAAATAGTGTGATTGCCCTCGATATGAGTGGTGGAATTGACAGCACTCATAGTGTGGCCCGACGCGGACGTGGCATTCGAACTATTCTAGTTCTTGGCCGATTGCCTAACTCCCGAGCCTGCCGGCGCCCGGCTATCCTCACGGCATCAAACACTGGGACTAACAGATCAATTGTTTAGGTGGAGTCGGAATTTAGATAATTTGGGAACTGATTTTATACGCGGATTGTATTGGAGAGACGAAAATAGTTATACAGTTACTTTATTGACACTGTTTACATCTTGATTCGATGTTCTGAATTGGTTAATCAATAGCTTAACGATAAAACGTTCTGAATCAACAGAAATATAATTCTATTTGTGGATGATCTCATGAAACTATCAACCACCGCCATCTGATGTAAATTTCCCAAAACAACTAATACTGAAATCAAACATGGCGGCGATTTTCCACGTAGCTTCTAAACTTTGTCAATAGATGGCGCTGATTACGGGTAAACGTAGTGTATTTAAAACAAGCTAGATGGCGTAGGTATAAAGCAACGCTTTGGACTTGTTGCCACAAAGCTAAAACAGAGGCCGCTAATAAATCGATAAACTCGAAAAATACTGTAGTTTCTGAGACTGCAGCGATTTCCGTTTTACTTTGGAACATAGTTTGCAATACAGCGCCTCATTCACAGCTTGCTGTCGTTTTGTGGAAGTACCAAAAGTTACAGATTTCTTTAAAATTGTGTTTTTAAGACTACAGTGGACACACGAAGCAGGATCCACGTAGTGCTTCAAAAATTCAGTTCATTGGTTTGAACCAGCAACATTAACAAATTAGCGAAACGAATAAGAAGTAGCTGTTCTAGACGAAAGGCACAGACATTTCTTAGTCAATATGTTTATATACAACTCCAGTATCAAAATCCTCTGACCTGGAAGTACTTGTTGACCACAGGGTCGGTGGCGATCATATGCTGCGCTCGTGGCTCGTCGCGACAGTAGCCCACGTGCTTGTCGAATTCGCGCTCCATTCGTAACAGTGCTCGGCCGAGCATCTTCGGTTCGCCGGCGTAGTATTTGATGCCTTCTAGCAGAACTCTGGAATTGAGACGCAGTATTAGAATTGCACTTAATCGTGTATACCTGAGAAATGTTTGTTATTTATGTTCTTTCTCCAAGATTAGTTTACTTATCAGTAAACTAATCTTGTGTTGTCTTTTTTTATTATTATTATATACTTTTCTATTGTTTATTGCTTTTTGTGTCTGTAGTTTTTAACATGCGTTACTATTGTACCTATCAAGTCTGGTTCTTCTAACCAACCTAACAGACAAATGTGTTGCTGGGGAGTTTGTTCCGCCACTTCTTCTTTCCAGCAAAAACACTAGGAAGTGTCGAAGGGGGGGCGTTTTGGGGGACTGTCTCTTGTAAATAAGTAAAGTAAAGTAAATTTTGACGTTCGAAAAGTGCTGATTATCAGCCTAGTTTGAATAAATGAGTTTTGATTTTTGATTTTGAAAATGGACCAAAGTCTCCAGTTTAGATGATTTCCAGATTATGCTCAATATTTTAGCATCATTATGACAGGTGTGTTTTTAATATCCAGGTGTATAAACAAATAGCATACAATGACCCTGCTTGGTGTGTGCTTTGAGTAGCAGTAGTAGCAAATCTCAGTTGCAGCGATGGAGTCTGGATCTGTGTTCGGTTGATAGCAATTGAATTGGATTGGAATGGATTGGATTATTAAATAGCGAAATGCGGGTGTAAGTACTATTGGGTTGGCTGTACGCTCAAAATTACGGTCTGTGTTCGATGGTCACTTTTATGTAATTGTCTTAAATATTGTTTCGATTCCAGAAATTTAATTACTGTATTGGTGTTTTGATCATCAGTGGAGTCACTTTAAAAGTAACAAGAAACCTTTTATATGCACAAACATAAAATAGAATAGTTTTATGTCCACTCACGTATTATGGAACTCGCAGATCTGGCGGAAGTTGGAGAACAGCAGCTCTCGGTTGTCGAACACGGCCTTGGGCGTGGTGGCCTTGTCCGTGGGCTTCATGTAGCGGGACACCACCTGCTGCATGTCGCGACCGAACTCCTCCTCGGTTTCCACCAGCTCTCGTACTACAGCCCTGGAGAAGAATGAGATATTTAGTAATAGGGATCAAGGGATGTCTCCTTGATAAAAAAACTATGATTCTGTTTATTCCGCCTGTTATATTATCGAAAAATATTGGATACGTGTTTCTATCGTTTTATCAAATTTAAAAAAAAAATACGAAGATGAAACGCATCAAAGATCATAATTATGTGGTGATTTGTGATGTCACTACGTGGTAAAAAATGTACTGAAATGTGACGTCACACGAGTTTTCGAAACACTTGATCGTCTTCATTTTTCGTTTATGTGCAAAAAGAAAAAAGATGTGTCCAATATTTTTTGGAAATCTATCTGACGGACTAATTAGATTTTAATTATCTTTTTATCATATAAGTACAAACATTAAGGCCGTTAAAAACTTTTATTACCAGCCTACATCAATCCACTGCTAGATATAGAACTCTTAAATCGCATGCCAACCAATTCCATTCTCGGCAACTCTCATCCAGTTGTTAATAGGCACTCTGAGAAGATCGTCGCCCCACCAAGCCTGCTAGAAACTTTAACTTATGGAAATACTAGCTGTTGCCAGCGGCTTCGCCCGCTACAACTTGAAAATTACCCCACGGGAAGATAAAATCGGGATAAAAACTATCCTATGTGTTAATCCAGGTTCTAAACTATCTGTGTACCAAATTTTATCCCAATCCGTTCAGTCGTTTTTGCGTGAAGAAGTAACAAACATAAACACTCACACACTAACTTTCGCCTTTATAATATTAGTGTGATAACATTAATATAGCCTAGCCATGTCAATTCCAACTGCTGTAAATCATGCCTCCTCACTGTGAGCAGGCGCGAACCACAATCCATCCTTGTCCTTGTTAGTGGAACTTAATGTCTGACTATATGAATATTCACCGTGTGAAGAGCAGAGTGCGGTGTGAAAACAGGCAATTTCTTCATAGTGCGGTTAAAACCTAACTTGTTGCGAGATTTTATGGCACTATGAAAAGTATCTGTCAGGCATGAAACTGTTTTGCTCTCAAAACGGTGAAGGAAAACATCGTGAGGTAACCGGCCATGTCTTAGAACCAAAAAATTCCAAGATAAATGTGACATCTACCAATCCGCAATGGGCCCCCGTGGTAGATTAATAGCCCATCCTTCTCCTAGATAGGTGGCATGAGTCCATGTAGTGGGAACATTACATAAACAAAAAATGAAGACTAAACAATACTTCGAAAACTCGTGAATTCCTCGAAAACGTCACATGGTAGTACATTTTTTACCAACAAATGATGTCACAACCCCCCACTCATGATCTTTGACGCGTCTTATCTTCGTCAATTTTTATTAATTTGATAAAACAAAAAACACGTATCCAATATTTTTCGATAATCTAACTGACGGACTTATTAGAATCATACTTTTTGACCCAGTCCGATCCCCTATTATAGTTCTCCATTAGTTATGGCTCATGATCATAACTCGTCGAGAATTTAGTTTTCGGGCGGAAACTGTAAATAACTAAATGATGTTATTTTATTGAATGGGTTTAATTAAGATTTCAGACGACGGGTTTAGTGGTTTTTAGATTTGATAAATGAACTTAAATATTATCAAAGAAAGCTCAAAAGAACCTGAGGGTCTAGACCAGAGGAACCCGCTTTCAGCGCGATTTTTACTATCACAATAAGAATGTGATTTCACTCGGCTCTAGAACAATTTATTAAAGACCTTGAGTCTTAAAAACATTAGAAAACAGAATTTAAAAAAAAGTAGTTAAAAAACTAAAAAACCCGACTGAAGAAACTGAAAAACTTGGAAGCAGGCGGGGTTCATTTTATTTTCATTTCATCATTTAATATTCAAATGAACCCCGCCTGCTTCCAAGTTTTTCAGTTTCTTCAGTCGGGTTTTTTAGTTTTTTAATTACTTTTTTTATTTACAACTTTTTAGTTCTTTTGTGTTTGTTCTTTCGTTGGTCGCGTAAAATTATTCGCAGATGATTTAACTTTTGTGTTTGTTCATAGGATTTGTGACTTTGCATTTATTTTAAACATAAGTGTTATATATTTTTGTAATCTCCTTTTAAAATTCTTCATTTTGATACCCTACTCGATGGTAAAGGAAAAAAAAAGCCAAACACATAACCCTCCTTTTGGGCTTCGCCGTAGTCGGGTAAAAAGACAGGTAACAGAATAAAATATATCTTCCTGTAGGAGCTCCACATGAAACAACTAAAGCTGTCAAGATCAATGGACACATTTCGATCAACGCTCGACGCGCAATTATGACGTCACAACGAGGGTTCACATGATAAACATTATTATAAATTAGAGTGTTTTCCTAGCTCCTGACTCACTGAGAGAGCGCGCGGTAAGGTTGCCAAGAGGTGAGGGCGTGGGAGCATCTATAACGGTGAATGGAGAGGTAACACGAGGTTTGGAAGGTCATAATTTCCTGATGGTCAAGGTAGGATGCAAATGATTATAATCATCCTATAATGTACCCATATAATGTTCTTTTTTGCGAGGAGTGGGCCAGCTTAGGCCAGCATAGCGTAGTGTTGTGTTGTGGATGTCACATGTCTTTGACAGATAAACAAACACGAACACTAAGCGCTGAATCAACGTCTGACAAGATAACAATGAGTGATATGACAGAGTATTAAAAATCGCACTTGCAATTCTTGCAAAATTTGAAATACCGTCGTGCTAGTTACACGAAGAAGAGAAGAGGCATGACGAGCCATTAAAACAACTGAAAACATCTACGACCTCCTTGCAGTCATCCCTAACCTGTTAAGAAGAAGATAGAAGAAGACAAATTCTGACAGTTTTTCGCTCTACAAGGCTATAAAAGTTGAGTACGATCGATAAACGGTGTAAAAGTACCCTTAACGCAAATGAAAGGCACTTGTTCTCCCCACCACTGCGATCATTTTTTTGTTCTAGACCATACGTGGGAACCCCTTAGTTACGGAGATATTGGGGGTCAAAGTTCCAAGCTTTGCACAGCTGTTTTTGTAAATACTAGTTTGTCAGGTTGCAACTTTACATAAATAACCTCCATGACCCTTTTACTATTCAAAGCATCCTCTAGCACAATGTTTTAAGAGTGCTACATTGAGTTTTACCGTAAAATGAAATTTTTGACCCAAAAAAAAAAGTCGTTTCCCAGCAATTTTTTTTGCGTAGGGGTACTTAGACACCAAAAATAGTCAGCCATCTTATACACTACATTTACAACTACTCAACTCTGGCCCTAAGTCCTGCCAAATCCACCTGGACAAGCTGTTGGCAGTTTTGACTAAACACCTAACAATATCGTTCTGGCATGATGCTCCTGTCAGACATGTGGGAATAATTGGACAAGCTCTTGATATATTGCTTGTTGCTGATATGCACTTCCACAATGAGATGTTATATGATGTGTTTACTGCGCTCGTCAGTGTGGTGCTAATAGTAGGTGTAGAAATGTATTTCAATACAGTCGACGGATATAGAAAACCTTATAAGTTTTGAAGAATACTTACTACGGAATTAAGTTCAAATTAAAATTAAGGTATGAAATATTTAAACTATGAGTCTGTCTTATTGATGTTGTTTGATGACATTATCAAAGTTAGGTAGAGGTGCACCTATATTTTATTCAGTTATTTCGATTAAATCGGACACAAATCCACTGGCTGACGGGCTGCTACTGGCAAAACACTGATGGAAAAACCCTACATCACTTTTTTGAGTCCAAATTACGAACCACTGATTCATAAAAAGATGGCTGCCAATTTCAAGTAACCTCAATAAAACAAAGAGGGCATATACCTGAAGGCATTTGGATAGAACGGGCTAATAAAAATAAAAGGAAAGATTCGTTGGACCTATATGGTTGTTTTCTCTTTGCTGCGCTTGTGCAAACACCATCTGCTGATGATCATGCTAATTAAATAACTGGAGCGAGATGACGGCTAATACGAGTGTGGATCAAGAAGATAAGCTGCCCAAATAAATTGGGATAAGGGCAGGAGAGTCATTAGGGACAAGTTATAGTGACAATTTGGCTCAGATTCGATACATATTGATTAATAACATATCTCAGGTTTGTTCGACGATCAGTTATCATTAATCAGATACAATGTTAGCGTTTAAGCAGCATGCATCGGCAACATTCCAAGCTGTTAATATTGGCAGGTAAAATAGTTATGAAGAAGCTTTAAAGTGTGACAACTTAAATACTTAGACCGTAAGTCGATAGGTAACGCTTAAAATTAATTTAAAATTGTATTTATTGTAATTTTAATCAAACACTATGAAAGCGAAAGTAACTGTGCCTGACGGTCTACCTGTTATATGTCTATAGGTATGTCTGTTACTCGGTATTTAATAAAATTGTGTCTTGTGGACTATGTCCAAAAATCGACGCGGGTCAAGCCGCGGAAAAAGCGTATGTCTTCAATGCTCAATTCTTTATTTTGTTTATCTTTCTTATTTCTCTTGAATAACGGCAATGTCAATGCTTCCACAAAAGAAGAATAAAACAAATGCAACACATGGAAATGCAATGAATCAGACGACCACTTTCCAATCATTTAAAAATAACAAAGGGCAGAACCAATGCACTCTGAATACATTTCCAATATTGCTAAAAACAAAAGCCAACACATTCTAAATATGGAATTCTTTGAAACAAGGGAACGCTTCACATTTAAAAACAAAAGATGAGCGAAGACTTCGAAGACTGTTTGTTGACATGGAAGGGAAGTATGAATAAACTCCTACCAAATTATGTTGCTGATGATAACTTTATGCATTGTCCTGAATACAGTTCTTGCTTAATAATTTGCATTTCTGTCAAAACCTGACCTTTATTCTCTTAAATATAAGCTTTATTTTAGATTGCTTCCACTGACAAGTCTGTCAAAATTAAAAGGATCTTTACTCCAGTAAAAATAAGGTTGCTGTTTGGTGGCTCCTCCAAGGTGTGCAATAATTCTGTGAGAGGAGTTGGTAATATCGTCGGCTGCCGTCATATTTTTGTTACATTCGTGTATCTCGATGATGTTTTGACAACAGTTTGTTTGGATAAAATGAAAGATGCTAACGACGTGGATGTGCGGTTCGTTTTGTGAGAGGATTACTTTTAATTAAGTTTTTGGTGCTGTGAAATGTATGGAAACAAAATTTTAATAAAACGGAACTGGAATTGGAAATGGTCGTTAAAAACATTTCCTGAAAGCATTGTCATTATATTTCAGTGCGATGATAGATGAGTGCCTCTCGAGCTGCTCATAAATACAATGAAATAGCGAAAGAAGTTCATCATTCTCAATTCTCAATTCTTTATTGCGTACCATAATGTATACAGTTGGTAGGGAATACATCATCACCCTATCATTAATAGCTTTCGTCGATAAAACTGTCTATTATTACGTACCCCTACAGCTCTAACGAAATCCATCTAAAACCTATAAACATGTCTGATGCTATTACCTACAGGATTTGTCACGATTTCACGAGCACTCACCAGGTTTAACAAGCATTTAATAGGACTCCTCTAGCCACTTGCCAAGAAGTAAGTCCGGTTGTAAATAAGAAATGTGAATTTAGCGGCAACACGTGTAAATATGGCAAAGTTGCACCTAAAATTATGCTGAGAAGTGAGAAGTTATACCTAATCGTCTCAATATTAAGTACCATCATAATTTTCTAGCCCTTATTTTAATGTCAGCATGTCGTCTTCTTCCATGTTTCTCTGATACCTTTCATTTTATCAGACACCTACTCACGTGCCATATTTATTCTTCGCACAGTCCATCCATCGTCAATTTTGTCTTCCTCTACTCTTGTACCCATCCACATTCATACTCAAAACTTTCTTCATAATGCAAATGCCACACGAGGAGAAATGAGTATATTTATCTAGGTATACTGTAATCTCTCTCTTCAGTAGATTTGCTTATTTATATACCGTACCGTAGTTCTGTACGTAATTACCCTGTAGGATCGGTAAAGTAGAGCCTCTCCCGTCGTCAACACGGAGGGAGACTTAGAAAGCACTGGCGTGACGATGTGGATGCGTTTGTGATTATTTAACCGAAAAAAACGGCACAGATGGAAGAGAGGAGACCTATGGGGGAGATCTTTGCCCAGTGGTGGGACTATAAAGGGTGTAAAAGTACCCTTAACAAAACAGTAAGGTTGTTCTCCCCGTCACTGCGATCGTTTTTTTCATCTAGACCATACCTGGGAACTTCCTAGTTACTGAGATATTGGGGGTCAAAATTCCAAATTTTTCACAGTTGTTTTTTTAATCCCAGTTTTTCAGGGTATATCTTCACTTAAATTGCCGCCATGACCCGTTTGAATAGTCTAAGCATCCACTAGCACAATGTTATAAGAGTGCTGCATTGAGTTTTAGCGTAAAATGTGTTTTTTTTTATCCAAAAAAGAAAGTCGGTTCCCAGCAATATTTTTTGCATAGGGCACTTAGTTCGATGTACATAATTCTAGTTTGACACCTTCGTGAAGGGGTCGTTTGCACCCTGTAAAAAGAGAAAATAAGAGCCTCTCCTCCAGAGTATAAGACAAGGAAATCCAATAATATTCTCAACATTTTCAATGATACAACATTCTTGTGGTTGCTTATTTCTAGTTTGGCATAGAAATAGATCGCAACAATATTACAGGTGTGAAATTCTTCAGTAATATTATAAACACGCTCTTTTCAGGTGCAAGGTTCTGGAAACGCTTAATTCCGGGAAACTGACCTTTACGGTAACAATAGAAGAAAGGACAGGGTTGGATATGCAATAATACTGTGTAAACGGAAGAGATATCACAATTTTTAGATGCACGGGCGAACAAGCAATAGCCAACTTAAAAATAGGTCATAAGACTCGAACCTACGACAATTGAGGAAGCTGAGGAACGAGACTGACTGAAACTCTGTCAGGGATAATGATGGTGGAATTCTCAAAAATGCATTGAAGCATTCAGCTTTACCGAGCAGCTTGTCAATCAATTCTATTCTTTGTGGTTGTGGATTATAAGTAGTAGGTAGGTTATAAGCTGTCTAACCGGATGCAGCCTAATACCAGTATTTTACGTGGAACGACTGCCTATCTGACCTCCATAACCCAGTTAGTATTACGTAATACGACACCCTTGGTAAGACTAATTGGCGTCATTACTGTACGTCAATTACGCGGTATAAAAAAAAGATGTGTCCCAAATGCTAACGATCATAAACACAAAGATTTACAGTGTCACACTGGTCAACGACTTACGAACATCGATAAAATCTGTACACGTTGTCTTGGAAGCCGACGATCCAATTTCAGACTAAAACGACAATAAAACCCAATGTGGGTCTCCTTTCAAACGCCCAGGTTTCCTTTGATGTTACACATGTTGAAACAATGTTCCGTGTGCTGCTTACGTCAATTGACGTTTTTGGATTTCGGGATACAAGAAATTAAGGCATGATTTAGAATGTAAATTGAGAGCTGAAAGCGGTTGGGCTAATTATGTTTGAAATAAGCATATGGGTGCTGGAAATACACACATCAAAAGTGTCTAGGGATCAAGCATTTTTATGCGGATTTCTTGAGATTGAGATGTGGCTTTGTAATAAATTTATGATTTTATAAATTTATATGGATCCTTTTTGGTGCATTTCATAATTTGAATCAGGAACTGTGAATCAAATTCGAGTAAAAGATGAAAATCAGCTGTCAATATTTTCCCTATAAAAACATACAACGCATTGAAGACATTATTAGTGCTACTGTTTCCCTACTACTGATTAAAACCAACGTTATTATGGAGCGGCGACGTCATTTAAGCAGGGAAGAAATGCTCAGAGCCGTGGGAATGATAGAAGCTGGTTCCCGGCAACGTACTGTGGCTTTAGCTCTGAATACAAGTCAGAGTGTTATCAGTCGACTTTGGACACGTTACCGAAGCACTGGTACCGTGGCTGAGCGCCATGGAGGACGGTATCGCTGCACCACACGGAGACAAGACCGATACATTCAAATCTTAACTCGAAGAGCTCCAACAATAACCGCCATGATGTTAGCCGTGAGGCTTCATCACTCTTCAGGGAACTTAATTAGCGACCAAACAGTCAGAAACCGCTTGCATGAAGTGAACCTTCATTCCCGAAGACCGCTACGGGTACCACCTATAGCAATGCACAATCGTAGGATTCGATATCAATGGGCTCTTGAACACAGAAATTGGGCAGAAGAACAATGGCGTTTCGTGTGCTTTTCTGATGAGTCTCGTTTTGGTATGAGACCGGATACAAGACGTATACGACACTGGAGAACCCCTGGACGCCAACAGCGATTAAAATCCTGCCAGGAAGTCCATCCTTATAGTGGTGGAACCATCATGGTATGGGCGGGTATTTGGATCGGCGGAAGAACTGAGTTGATTTGGATCAGAGGCAACCTCAACGCTCAAATTTATGCTGAGACGATTGTATCAGACGTCATCGTTCCTCTACAAGTGCAAATCGGTCCCTTATTTCAGTTAATGCATGATAATGCACGACCGCACACCGCAAGAGTTGTAAGACAGACTCTCGCCGCAGCTAACATCAATGTCCTGCCCTGGCCTGCTCAGTCGCCAGACTTGAACCCGATTGAGCATGCATGGGATATGCTACAGAGAAGAGCTCTGCCGAATATGGAGGGTATCCAGTCGCAAGAAGACCTTTTTTTGTTGTTGCAACGAACATGGGCGGCCATTCCACAGCGTGCTTTGGATGAACTCATTTTGAGTATGCCAAACCGATGTTCTTGTGTTGTTAGTGTTCGCGGTAGGAACACGGATTATTAATTGTTTAAGTTACCCAATAAAATTTTAAAGAAAACTGTTATTTCAGTCTTTTTTTCGAACTTTAATGTTAGTGGTTCAAATGTCAAAAATCCCTTTATTAGGAAAATGGCAAATTTCTTTATTAATGCAAAGGTGACTTGGTTTATCGTTACTGTGACAAACGAAAACACTTTATTTGATGAATCCTTAAAGAAAATTTTAATTAATATCAATCAGGAGAAAAGTTATTGCAAAAATATATGTTGATCCCTAGACACTTTTGATGTGTGTATATAATGATCAAGTGACTAAGTAAATCGGCCGTAAAATTTTATGTTCACTGCTTTTAGGAAATCTTAGAGGATTTAATTAGCTGAGACAATAAAGGCAACACAGAAAAACCTTGCTCTACTACAATGGAAATTAGATTGAAGTTGGCCTATCAGATCGACTTTCTATGTAACCTGGTAGATAGATTACGTTCATCGCCTGAGGAACGTTGATAATAATGCACCATGTTTGGAGCCCATCTATAAAAACAGTTCGATGTTGTATGACCCGGGGGATGGTGGGTATGTTGCAGCAGATTTACCTTAAGCAATGCATATAATGCAAAGATGAATAAATTCGTACTCTGTCGTATCTTCCTGGATGCGAGACGCACGGGTCCAGTCAATGTGGAGACACTTAATTAGAGCAGGCCTGACAAGGCAGTGGACGTCTTTCGGTTGAAGGATGACGAATCTTCCTGTATCATAAAGTAAACCCGTCTACTTACTGCCGTCTCGCCGCCATAGAAGTCTGGTCCCTTTCCGCGGTCTGCTTCTCCTTCAGCACGTCGGCTGGCACGTAGCCCTGGCGCGTGCGCAGTTCGCCACCCTGCACGTCCTCTATCACGCGGACCAGCCATCTGGAAACAGGGGAGGACACGGTTAGTGCTTGGCAGAAATATAGTGCGAAAAGGACAATGGTAACTCAGACTTGGCTACTGATCGGTAGAAGGCAACGCGGTAAACTTGACAGGAGATACCGCGAAGACTCATTGGTCCTGGATACAAATAGTCATGGGTAGAGGCCAGTAGTGGGATAACACAGGGCTATCAGTAAGGTAACGATACTACAAACTTGCTATCGATATCTAAACACGATAAAACAAAAAATAAAACAGATTTGATTTGATCATCAATTTTTTTTTGTTTCATCTGTGGAGTTTTGCTAATAAATTAATTTTGAGTCAGAAAGTAAATCGTACGTCGGAAGTAGATATTACGAGATTTCAGAGTAAGACAATTTGAAAATGTAAAGCGGTGTATAACTGTGTTTTCAATGAAAAATTCCTACCTCTTATTTTTCTAATTGTGTGTATCTTTGTACATCACCTGAACATGTACCATAAGTTTTTCACCCGTGCGAATATAATTTATGTTCCCGTCCAGCAGGAAATACACACGGAACAATAAATTCAAAACGTGACGCATTCTAAGGAGGGTGACACCTGGAGTTGCGGTGACCGCGGCGGTTGACATTTAAGCACGAGCTAGTAGGTACAGCCAGTGACGTAAATAGTTTAACATTTCAGAAATTTAATTATTAGATCAACTTATTTCAGAAGATTATTGTATAAAATATTCCTAACTCTTCAATAACTAGTAGTAATAGGTAATATCTAACCAGTTTTTATTAAAAAGCTTGCTTTGAAACTTTGAGTAGTGTTAATATACTTCTGATGTTGACTGTACTCTCTCCATTTCCAACTTTTAATAACGTGACATTTAAATATATTAATATAATAGGCCAGAGACGCATCTTCCTTCCTTATGTATAGCTTCAGAGAACTGTAACTTCGCCTGTCAGTAAAACAATAAAATAAAATTAATGCCGTGGAGTGTGCATGATATATTATGACGAAACGATCATGACTTTAAAAAATATTAAGTTCTTTTATATCTTGTTATATGAGAGGTAGAAGGTACTTTACTTGACTTTGGTTTTAAACTTATTTCCATTTAACTCAAGTCAAAACCGAAATAGAGTAACTAAACAACAATTCATCTTTAGAATGAACTGCATAAGTAAAAAGTTCACGGTATTAAAAGATTAAAGGATCCTAATTTTCGCTTGTCTAAAGAAATTAGATCTCAATTTCATCGTTATTTTCCCACCAGTTTCACGCTACGAAACACTGACAGTCAATAAGAAAATCTTAATTAATTCTTAAAGAAAATTAAACTTAAAAATAGAATAAAGTATTAACTCAACATTTCCCGAAAGCTTTCTCCCTGTCAATCTTAAAATGACGTCACTCGGCCATTGACCTGTGGTTCGTTAGCCCAGTCTAGATTTAAAGTTTTTGTCTAAAATCTAAATGTTTATAGCCTAAATTGTAGTCGGACCGTGACTGCCGTGACACAGGGATATTGAATGTTGTCTAGTTATTTGAGTGACAGTGATGTGACAGGTTTTTCATTTTCTTCAACCTGATTGGTCGTTGACTTAAACATACCAGAAGGATGTAGTGGCTCAGGAGTAACGGCTGCTTTTACGAGGCAGGTCGTAGGTTCGACCCTAAGCGGACACTTTACTTTATTTTTATTTCATTACCACAGCCCTCAAAACAGTGAAGGAAAACATCGTTCGAATATGTCGTAAAACCAAAACTTTGAAGACATTAATATTACCAATCCGTAATAGGTCCATTCGATGGATTTAGGTCCGGACCGCCTCACTGAGAAGTCCTGTGCAGATTGAAGCTTTTTCAGATTTAACAAAATGATCAGAGAAGAGTTTCAGATTTTGTCCATTATTTAAATTCATTAAAACACTACATTCAATATTTGAACAGACGGATAGACAAGAATACCTCTTGCAACATCTTGTAAAACGACACACAAATATTACAAGAAAAAACATCACGAATTCAACAATTTTTCTCCACTTTTTCACTACGTATTTACATATCTATAAAACGTAGGTTTATTTTTACAAGCCATTCTTTATACTGAAGAGATTATTGCGATAATCATTTGGAACATTTGTTACTTTAGTGTTCTTAATGATTGAACTCGATATTTTCTGAGAAAAAAGGCGTTAGGACAAAGTGGGTTACCGTATTCGAGGATACTAATGCATGAATATGTCATCCGGATCATATCGGAGGAATCTGTGCCTCATTTGTATTCGACTTCTTAAAAAGTTAATTCCAATGATTTGTTGTCTATTTCTCGGACGGTGAACTTGTAGCTTTGTTTCTTTTTTCATAATGGTACCTCATATGAAAAAAGATGACGGGTCCATTCTATCTAATATTATGATTGTGATAGTTTGTTTGTTACGCTTTTATGCCCACTAAACATGAAACTTACAAGAAGTTTCAGTAAGTTTGTTTATCACGCATTTGGAAGTTACAAAACAAATGTACCGATAATATTGTGGTAATTGTCAAATATTAGCTAAGACCTTATTTTCGAAACTTATTGGAATTTATATTTATAATGTAACTATTATATTACAATTGAAAGTTATAATTTTCATTTTGCAACAACCTAAGTCACTCAACTTTGTAAAACGTTAAATTATAACGTTGCTACAACCATTTAATTGTAACGTTCCTAAATACATGTTGCAGCAACGTTACTCTTTAAACATCATTATTTAATATTTGCCTCTACCTTGCTGGTGAAAGCTACTGAAATGGTAATTCGTGAAATTGCATCAAAACGTCATTTGTAATATTACTTTTTTTCATTTATTGACAACGTACAAGTGATCGTTCTGTAAAGTTAGCTTAAAAATATTGCTGGAATCATATATTTGTAATTGCTGGAAAAGTTTTTTGGTGCGGTACCTAACATTGAAAGGATGGTATCCCAAGTAAGGTTGGTACCTAGGTACCTATACTAGCACCCGAGTTTGTACTTATAAAAATGATAATAATATGATGGCTGTCCTAAATTAAACGTATTAAGTACAAGAACAATTTTAATAATAAATTAAGTGAGCCGCGGACCTGAATGACGGTCAGAACGACGGGTGTACATACTGACGATCGATAAGTGTATGAATTAGGAACTTGTACCTACTTACCTACTTAATAGCAGACATCTTAATTATGGTTAATTATATATACCTACCTTATATTTTTACCAAAGAAATGTGCATGCCTTCAAATGTATACTATAGAGGTATAAAAATGACTTTTTCAAGTTCCTGCACCTTTATGAACTTGGAGGCTTGTATTGATGATTTTGATGATTCTAATTCTGTAACTACATACGTCTTACAGCCGCAATTAACATTATTATCAACATACAAACTAGCACTGGCCTGCAAATTGCAAAAAACGTAAGAAAATTTGAATTTCGCGGGCTGGTTACATTATATTTTTTTCTAGTAATAACTACTAGTAGTAGTAACTACTAGTCGTGATGGCCCAGTGGTTAAGGCGCCTACCTCTCATGCACGAGGTTGTGGTTCAAATCCGGGCAAGTACCAATGTGACTTTTTCAATTCATATGTACTTTCTAAGTTTATCTTAGACATCATTGACATCGGTGAAGGAAAACATCGTGAGGAAACCTGGACTTATAGTTAACCCTTAAACAAACGCGAGTCGGTATGCATTTTTTTTTTAAGGTTGCATTGTATTTTAGGTAATTGAGGGTCACTGATTTCATATTTTAAATCAAAATTTAAAAAAGAATAGGGGATAATATTTATTTTATATTTTGGAAATAAAACATTTTATTTTTTTATAATTTTTTATTAGTATTACATATCACCTATCTTAAAGTATTGCTTATATAAAAGGTATTCTTAAAATCTATAAATCTAAATTAAAAACAAATGACTTGTACAAAAAATATATAAAAAAAAGTAATCAATGTTATTTTTAATACAAAATGCTTTTTGCAGTCCAAAAAAAATATACAAAAAGACAACCGATTTTTATATAGATAATCTGATATTTTTCAAAGTGGGATCGGACAAGGGTAAGATATTTACCACATATTTGAAACATCAAAATTATATGAATAAGTCAATTGCAAATGCTGCTAACACGTGAGATTAGTCAAAATATGTTATAGTTTTGGAATTTGCGTCGAAAAAGTACTTACCAGATTTTTTCTTGAACAAACTTTTAAAATTTCTGAAAACACCCGCCAAAAACTCCGTTGAGTCAACTTTGACATTACCTTACAGTGACAAATGACGTTGACAGGTTGTCAAATGAAATAAAATAGATAAACAAATTATTATAGATTATAAATATGTGATATTTATACCTTTAGTGTTACCGAATTAAAAGTTAGAGTGCATTATTTAAAAAAATACGATGTGGTAATATATATACCTTTATTTGAATAAGGGTTAATATAAGTTTGAAATCGCCAATCCGCCTTGAGCAAGCGTGGTGATCAATGCTCGAGCCTTCTCTGTATGAGAAGAGGCGGCGCCTTTGCCCTGCAGTGGGACAGTAACAGGCTGGTATTATTATTATATTAACTACTATTGAGTTATTGAGCTTGGAGCTATTTGTAATAAAAAATAGTGATTTAATAACATGTTTAATTCAAAACTTTGTACATCTATCAACGAACGATTTTAGTAATGTAATATGTGTGAAAAGTACATAACATTTAAAAAAATGAGAATAATTTCATTAATAACAAGCCGAGCTGTCAATTGAATTTGACAGTTAAACCTATGACTCCGTTCAGCGAACCCTCGCTAGTTTAATTTAGCGGTGAAAATTTCGTCGGCTGTCTTAAACGCACCTAGTTATTATTTTTAACCTGACTAAACGTTAAACACACCGTTCAAGCGAAAAAAAACACAGCGTTCGAAATGAAAAATTAAACTGACTAAAATTTAATCTGCCCCGTTCACGGTCGTCCGCTGGTAATCTGGTATAAGTTTTCGCCTGACTAGGATAAATTTTAGCGACCTTTTTCAACAAATTTTATCCCGCTGTCAGATTGACTTTGACATTGAGCTGTTTGTTGTTTTATTTGCTCGATTCGCGCCCTAGAAACAAATATTTCATAAGAGTACCTACTTAGTTCATCGTCTCCATGAATTTTATTTGTGGATCATCATGGATGAAGTTATTATTAGAAAAAAAAATATTGGAGCTTTTGTGATAAAAAAATAAATAGCATTGTTTAATTCAAAAGTTTGTCAGACGCCAGCACATCAAGTTACCCCAATGTGTCAAATTTCTTTGATCGTTTTTCAACTTTATGTCAAACAGAATAAGGTTCATAATCAATTGGGAAAATTTGACACATTGGGGTAACTTGATTGCTGGCGTCTGTACATCTGTATATATATGAACGATTATGTTAGTAATGTAATAAGTGTGAAAAGAACATAACATTAAAAAAAATAAGAATTCAAGCTTATCTGTCAATTGAATTTGACAGTTAAATCTATGACTCTGTTCAGCGAACCCTTTGTAAGTCGTAATGTGGTATACGGTTTATTTAATTAATTTATATTACAAATATTATATATTTCTTTTCCTTTTTAAACATATTTTTTTTTTATTAACACTCATCGACAAGTTACACTTTACGTACAGTTTGTTTTATTTATTTTTCATAATCAAAATTATTTTCTTTTTTAATGCTTTCCACACACGTTTCTCCATTCCACATTTGACATTGGCAGAATTGTCGACATCGGCACTATTGCGTTTATATGCTCTGTGATGTGACAATTGCCATTCAAATAGAATTTAGAACCCTCGCTAGTTTAAGTTTTAACCGGCGAAAATTTTGCCGGATGTCTTAAAAGCACCCCAGACGGCCATATCCCATTCCCATCCCATTAATGTTTTTCGAGAACGAGTAAAGAAAAGAAACGCTAGTAAACTATGGAGGTAAGTACTAAATTATTAATGGTAGTAAAATTATGTAGTAAGTAGTTGTAGGTAGGCATAGCAAGTAGAACTTTTTAATTAAGTTGATTGAACCTAATAAATGATTTCTTGTCTTTTGAATAACCTCCAAATCTAATGTCCAAGCGTAGTGATTACATTTTCTTTCGTTTCCAAGTGAAATTGACCGGACGAGCAGCTTTTTGGGCATTATGCCGCCTTTGGGTAATATATAATACCTACACGCTGAACGCGGTAGGTACTACTTACTCAATCACGTGTCGCCCCTTTTTTCTTTCCTTTACCCTCGCGAGGTTGCTCCAGTCCTAATTTCATTTCATAACGAAGTAACGCCCGCTAAATTAATGGTTATTTTTCAGTTTCTTGTAAAAATACCAAGTTACAAACCGAAATTTATTTTGTAAACCACTCATCTACCTAAAGCATAATTTTATATCTAAACCTACTTACTTACTAATTTTCTTATTAGACTTTGAAACTGTACCAAATGCAAAGGAAAGTGTCGTAAGTATTTGTATTAACCGTCAACGTAATTAACTAGGTATCCCTTAGTTTGGTCAGTGGGTACTCTTAGGGGCGGTTTGAAAGCATGGACATATGCAGGGCGGGGCAAAGTGGGATAAACATCCCACTCTGCCCCACGCTGGGTGGTTTTAATTTTGGCAAGGGTGCATGGGCATGCGCCCACTGCTGCACCCTTCAAATTAAAGACAGAACTTTCATTGACTCATGATAATGCAGAGCCTCAAGGTAATTATATAGGAAAGCCCCTCGGGTTGCAGCTAGTTAGTAAATAAATAAATACCTACCTGCCTAATTACCTATAATAAATTAAGTACCTGTTAGGTATATACCTACTTAGTTATTCATCAAAATTCTAAATTAAGTGAGAATCAGAAATTTTTAATTCAGTTTTCTGACTCTTGCCGCATTCCTAAGCAAATTCTGAAAATTATGTTCTAGATTATGGTTTACAATATAAATTTAAATAGTAGTAGTATAATTTTAGGTTACCTAAACATATAATGATATAGACTATGGATAGACTTTATACACCCAAACTTTTACATTTCTAATATTAGTTGCTTAAGGATACTACTCTAATAAAGGTATTATTATCCGTTACCTGACTGTGTGACTGCAAGATACTCATTAGGTAGTGTTCAATTAACTTGTTAATGACTTGCAGAAATGATAGTTGTCCAACAATAACTATTATACTGTATCAAACTATCTTTTGACAAATGCAATGGCATTTGTTCTGTATTTCAGTCACTCATATTATTTGTAAATAAGTTATGCTCAAGTAGCTGCATAATTAATTTTTTTTACTAAGTAAATAAATAATAAACTGTTTCAGACCGGAATCAGACGTAAAGAAATGGAAAAGCTCACTCCGAAATACTTCAGAAGTATTATACGTCAAGAATTAAAGAATGTCCCTCAATCTGAATTTTCACCCATGTCTATAGAAGCTGCAAAATCTATCGAGTCTATTACCAATAATAATAACTCTTTAGTTAATACCTGTACAGCAGCTATGCCAACTCGGTCAGTCGAGACTCTTGAAGCCTCTTCTGCACCTGTTATTGAGCCCTTGTCTAACCAACCAACATCTCCTGATTTATCACAGAATTTAAAGCATTGGGCTGTAGAGTGTCACGTAACACAAAACGTCTTGCAACAACCTTTTGAATATATTAAAAAAAGTAAAGGATATAAAAGAATTAACTAATTTGCCTTCTGACTGTAGAACTCTGTTAAAAACTGATACAATAAATAATATTGTCAACACAGGTTCAGGTCACTATTATCATTTTGGATTATCACTCGGTTTAATGTATGCTTTGGAAAATCTTATAGATCATATATAGATTTGATTAAAAACTAATACTTACACAAAAGAGACAGATACTGATAATAATATTTTTGTCATATAATAATAATTGATTAAATATTGTTTTGTAATTTTAGTTTGACATGCTGAGACACACCGGAGGAGCAAAAGAACGTGACTGTGTCACTCGATGTTTAGAAAAAGTATTTTCTAATTACCTAGGGCAATACTGCTCATGGACTGGAAAAAAGAACAATTACAAACTGTCATCAATGAATTTGATGACTACAATAAAACGTAAGTATTTATTACGTTATTTTTTAGCATTATATAATACTATACCAGTAGTTGTCGTCCGAGGCTCTTGTGAACCTATTTTAGGAGAGAGAAGGAAACCAGTTTGGTTCTATGTATATACAAATTTAAAAATTAATGTTATTATTGTTTTAATTTAAATGCTTTTGTTGTTCAAATAAAATTCTTATGGCATTTCTCTTTTCTAACAGTTGCCGTTAGGGAGACATTCCCTAATATTACTGACGATAGCTTTGAGCGTCACGTTATGGGGTGGTTCCAGCACGCCGGTACGAGACTGAAACGCGAAAATTAGTCGCTGTTTTATATTCCAAATACAATTGTAATTTTTTTCAAGTATTTTTGTTATGTATAAGTATATGTTTGAATATGATGTTATTCATAAGTCTTTTGATCAAACGCTGCCACCGTTTAGGCGTGATTGGTCCAATGGTGAAAAATAACAAATTCGCGATTAGCAGGTCATTTATTTGTATGCATTTTAATTATACATAAGTAGGTAATTATAAGTATCTAGAAGCCATCAATTAATAGTTACGTACAACTAGTTTCGTATTGTCGTTTATCGTTTATAATTATGTAGGTATAATTAAAATCATTCAAATAAATGACCTCCTTTGTTTATTTTTGGATATCCTTTTATTTTGGACGAATTGCGAATTGGACTAATCACCACCCTGAAACAGCCACCCTAAGCTGGATACTCAGAAAACCCTTCTCCATCTATCCACCCCATCATACTATCGAATCAAGTACGATGGGGTGGATAGATGACACGCGTTTTCCGAGTATCCAGCTTAGGGTGGCTGTCTCAGGGTGGATAAACGGAATAAGCCCTCATTCTCAATGGTGTATCTTTTTTGCTGTTTCCAATGAAAGTCTATACCCATCTATCATTGTACTCACCAATCTCCTCTTTTCTATGTCAAATAGAGTCTGAATGGAAACATTAGAATTTGACATAGTTTCCCTATTGAATACAAATGACATAGTTTCCATAGTGAATACATGTTTTTTTTTTGAACCAAAATAAATGTTTTGGTAGCATAATCCACTTGCTGAAGTTACTAATTGGTTCAGATTTAAAATGCACCTACCAGCCTGATATCAGGCTAGCTACTCACTTTGTTTCTTATATAACTATTTGGATCTGAAGTTGTTCTAAATTTGAGGTAGGTACAGTTGTGAGTACAGCTGCATCAACTAGATGTCCCTTTCCCAAAGAAGTTGTATGCGTGAGGGGTACCCAGTTAATGCAGCTGACCGTACATTCGGTACATTGCTCGTACATTCCTTTCGTGTATATAACTGGACCATTTGTGACCATTGTGTCTTAAGCCAAATTACAACGTTGGTTATAAAAATAGGATAAATATCAATAATTCTATTGCAATAATAAATCTATGGATAATGAGGATAAAGATAAGGATAATTATAAATTGTTTTTTTTTTTAATAAATGTTATGGGCACTGTATTACCTATTATTATTTGTTTCCAATCATTACTAAATAATTTGAATTTTTGTATTTACTATTCGTTTTTAAATGTTTATTTTTTAGTTCTGTTTTTTATGTGTTTGATATCCTAGTATGATTATTAATAATAAGTTACATGGAAGTTTCCTTAACAAGCTACCAATAATGTTACGATTATAACATGCCATGAATTGCAGCTTGTTGCAGCTGAAAGGATACAAGGATATACATACAACACGAAGGTCCATTGCAAAAATCCAGAAACTACCAGGAATTAGAGCATTATTTTGTCTTTCGAAAATATATGATTAATATTACAAAATAATGCTCTAATGCCAGGTAGTTCCTGGATTTTTACAATTATTGATCTTCGTGTTGTATGTAACCTTGTATTCTTTCAGCTGCAGCAAACTGCAATTCATGGCATGTTATAATAGTAACATTATTGGTAGCTTGCTAAGGAAACTTCATGAAACTTATTTGCAACATTGCTGCAACAACAAAAATTCAAGTTACTGGAACCTTACATGTGAAACTTTGATGCAATATATCTAGATAAACTTACACACAACTTTTAAATACAACTTTGCAGCAACTTACTATACGCATATAACTGGAAACTTACATTTGCAACATTAATGCAACTTACTATTTGCAAGTTACTTGAAAGTTATTTAAGAAATATTAATGCAATATTAAATTTGCAACGTCCATATAATTTACATTTGCAACATTATTGCAGCTTGCTATTTGGAAGTTAATTGAAAGTAATTTACGAAATATTATAGCAATATTAAATTTGCGACGTCCATGTAAGTTACATTTGCAACATCAATGCAACGTTAATGACCTTACTTACTTATAAATTATAAATGTGAAGTTATGACAATGTAACACTCAAAAGTTTTTGAAACTTTACCTAGATACTTATTGAAAATTTCAGCTGTAATATTACCGTGACTTTGCGTTTGAACGTTACTGAAAGTTTTATAGATTAAGGCTGGGTAAGTTACGGGGTATATATAATGGGTGGCCGTTAGGGCTTTGCATCAACATTGGTCACACATTGCAGGGGCTTTGCAAGTTTAAATTTGTAACTAACGTGCTCTCGTTTGTGACGTTCAGCAATATTGCTGCGATTTCTGCTTGCTTAGTGGGTGCCTTAACGGCTGAATTTAATTTGATGAAATTTGGTATATGGATAGACAATCACGAGGGTAGGACTAGTTAAATACTTTTTTTTTGGGTAGGGCGTTGCCGTTTAGTCAATCGGGGCAAAAATAAGTTTATAAAATTGTTTTATAGCTATTTTATTATTTTGTTAAAGTCGTAATAAAGTGTTTACAAGCAATGATTACTGTATTTTATTAATTAATAAAACCATTTTGATTATTTTATTAAGTTGTTTTTTTAGAGAACTGTTAAACTAATTCCGCAATCTTTAGGTTCATTAAAAACCAGTAAAATCTAAAACACTGTTGTGACTACCAAGATGACTTTTACACCGGTCGTAAAAATATAAGAAAATTGCTTTAGTTTGTACATAGGTACATGAAGAAAAAGACAATAAACTATGACAAACCAAGCAAAAACCAAAGGATATCATATTACACAGTATTAACTGGGTTGTGGAGGTCAGATAGGCAGTCGCTCCATGTAAAATAGGAACTGGTATTCAGCTGCATTTGGTAAGACTGCAACCCGACCCCAACATACACACATCAAAAGTGTCTAGGGATCAAGCATTTTTATGCGGATTTCTTGAGATTGAGATGTGGCTTTGTAATAAATTTATGATTTTATAAATTTATATGGAGCCTTTTTGTGCATTTCATAATTTGAATCAGGAACTGTGAATCAAATTCGAGTAAAAGATGAAAATCAGCTGTCAATATTTTCCCTATAAAAACATACAACGCATTGAAGACATTATTAGTGCTACTGTTTCCCTACTACTGATTAAAACCAACGTTATTATGGAGCGGCGACGTCATTTAAGCAGGGAAGAAATGCTCAGAGCCGTGGGAATGATAGAAGCTGGTTCCCGGCAACGTACTGTGGCTTTAGCTCTGAATACAAGTCAGAGTGTTATCAGTCGACTTTGGACACGTTACCGAAGCACTGGTACCGTGGCTGAGCGCCATGGAGGACGGTATCGCTGCACCACACGGAGACAAGACCGATACATTCAAATCTTAACTCGAAGAGCTCCAACAATAACCGCCATGATGTTAGCCGTGAGGCTTCATCACTCTTCAGGGAACTTAATTAGCGACCAAACAGTCAGAAACCGCTTGCATGAAGTGAACCTTCATTCCCGAAGACCGCTACGGGTACCACCTATAGCAATGCACAATCGTAGGATTCGATATCAATGGGCTCTTGAACACAGAAATTGGGCAGAAGAACAATGGCGTTTCGTGTGCTTTTCTGATGAGTCTCGTTTTGGTATGAGACCGGATACAAGACGTATACGACACTGGAGAACCCCTGGACGCCAACAGCGATTAAAATCCTGCCAGGAAGTCCATCCTTATAGTGGTGGAACCATCATGGTATGGGCGGGTATTTGGATCGGCGAAAGAACTGAGTTGATTTGGATCAGAGGCAACCTCAACGCTCAAATTTATGCTGAGACGATTGTATCAGACGTCATCGTTCCTCTACAAGTGCAAATCGGTCCCTTATTTCAGTTAATGCATGATAATGCACGACCGCACACCGCAAGAGTTGTAAGATAGACTCTCGCCGCAGCTAACATCAATGTCCTGCCCTGGCCTGCTCAGTCGCCAGACTTGAACCCGATTGAGCATGCATGGGATATGCTACAGAGAAGAGCTCTGCCGAATATGGAGGGTATCCAGTCGCAAGAAGACCTTTTTTTGTTGTTGCAACGAACATGGGCGGCCATTCCACAGCGTGATTTGGATGAACTCATTTTGAGTATGCCAAACCGATGTTCTTGTGTTGTTAGTGTTCGCGGTAGAAACACGGATTATTAGTTGTTTAAGTTACACAATAAAATTTTAAAGAAAACTGTTATTTCAGTCTTTTTTTCGAACTTTAATGTTAGTGGTTCAAATGTCAAAAATCCCTTTATTAGGAAAATGGCAAATTTCTTTATTAATGCAAAGGTGACTTGGTTTATCGTTACTGTGACAAACGAAAACACTTTATTTGATGAATCCTTAAAGAAAATTTTAATTAATATCAATCAGGAGAAAAGTTATTGCAAAAATATATGTTGATCCCTAGACACTTTTGATGTGTGTAGTTAGAGAGATTTTTTCTTCAACATTTTCTGAGCATTGGTGATGAATTGAAATACATAAAGAGAACCTTTGAACACTGTGCCCCTGGAAAATATTCCTATTATTGTGACAAGCCGCATGATTAAATTAAATTACAACTTCAATACATTTTCAAATATTATTTCAAAGAAATTAAACATAAAAGAGTTTTTAAGCAGTAGGTACTAATCTATTACATTTTGGAATAATTTCAGATATTCACCCATTTATCTAAACGGTGGAATATAGCCAACTCGCTATATCATATGTTTTGTACGAATGACTAGATCTGTGCTTTAGTGGGTCATACATGTTTTGCAGAATACATTGTGACTAAAAGATGTGCAATTTAATGAAAATGTTAGCAATAATAGAGTAATAACAGTGAATATTTCATCGGTGTTTCTTTGAACCTAGCTCAGGTTGGATTTATGTATAATGGAGAGGAGCTCGTGGCTTAATAAGAACTGCCACTCGGGTCGATCTTTAGGTTAAGCTGCGCTTGCCTAGGTCGATCTGTGGATGGGTGACCGCCCATTACATACCGAGTTTCCTCCGTGCCTCGGAAAGCACGTTAAGCTGTTGGTCCCGGGTGCCATATATAGGTCTTTGGCAGTCGTTACGGGTAGTCAGTGACCTGATAGTCTGACATTCAGTCTTACCAAAGGGTATCGTATTACCTAGTATTAACTGGGTTGTGGAGGTCAGATAGGCAGTCGCTCCATGTAAAATACTGGTACTCAGCTGCATCCGGTTAGACTGGAAGCCGACCCCAATATAGTTGGGAAAAGGCTAGGCAGATGAGTGCAGATGATGATCAACAAAAGAGCTGGTTTACGATTAATGTCTAGATCTAAAAGAACATAATAATATTTTTTGTGTGTAGGTATCACCTGCATACATACACATTAGTTTGGTGGACAAAACAGCGGGTGCTGAGTTCGTCTTGGGTTCGAACCCAAGACTAACTCCTGACTAACCCTTGCGTTTCTCAGTATTTTTTTTTTGTTTCAAAGTACCAACTCTGAACTCTCTCCGGACGTATCACGTTGTTGTCCATCAAACTATGGGACTAAAGAAACAAAATGGGCTCTTGTGTCAGCGCTCACACAATCATGAGCTCTACAATTTATGGGTCTTCGTACTGATTCCGCCCCAGGATGGGATGGAATCAGTTCTAAAATACTGAAATTGAGCAGACAAATTTTGGTACACCTCGTCACTCATATATGTGATCTCTGTTTCTCAAAAGGTGAATTCCCAAGAGTTTTAAAGAGAGCGGTCGTACATCCTATCCACAAGGGAGGGGACAGAGGCAGTGTCAATAATTATAGGCCGATTTCGGTCTTGCCGGCACTATCAAAGGTTCTTGAGAGGGTTCTCAACAACCGTCTTGTGTCTTACTTAGAGAACAATAACCTCCTTTCTAATAATCAATTTGGTTTCCGTAGGGGTAAGTCCTGCGAAGACGCATTTGCGACCCTGATTGACGATGTTGTTGAGATACTGGATAAAAAGTCTAAGGTCCGTATTACAGAACGAAACTCAAGTCCAGTTTGATCTTAAATCGCCCAATCATAGTTTAAACATAGAATCTGTACTTGAGGATCCGTCTTATTCCAGAACAGCAATCAAACTACATTCAGCTGAATCGAGATTCAAATCGCTTCTCAAGCAGAGAATATCTTTTGTCTATGCATCAGCCTGTTTTCGTTTACATTTTATTTTTTTCGCCAACTCTGTTTCAAGTTACGCAAAATAAGAATTTAGTTTAAAACCAATTTATTTATGAAATTATGATTTTAATAAAGCATAAGCCTTTTAGATATAAGTTTTAGATAAAAAAAGCGATTTTTTGATAAAAAATGTGTTGAAGGATGGGGCAATCGGATTTATTTTATAAAAAACAGACTAGTGTGTTCTTAGAACGGAGTGTTTCCCGTATCTATCTGTGGTGGTAGAGAATATTGACACAATTGACAGATAGTTTCAGATAAACATATATTGTGTAAATATTACCAAGCAAACTCTGTCTGTTATTAAACAATGGCTACAAGAAAGAAAAACTTTAGCCTAATAGAGAGAAATTTATTGATTGAAATTATAAAACAATTCCAGCATGTAATAGAAAACAAAAAAACGGACACCGTAAGCACAGCGATGAAAAAGTCTGCTTAGGCGCGTATTGCGGAGAAATTTAATGCCTCGGCTATGATCAGTGAGTCAGTAAGTATTTTCTTATCTGTTTTCTCTCACCCTTCACTTACGGTTATGTTATAGCCGTTTTACAACTATCCAAATCACCGATTGATAGTAAAAGTTCTAAGCATTCAGGCAGTCAGTGATTAAAATATTTATTATTTTATATTTGCAATTTAAAATTCATTATATCTGAATGTTACAGGCATCAGGAGAACAATTAAGGCGTCTTTGGCAAAATATGAAGACCCGTCAAAGAGATGCCCTCACCAGAGAGCGTCAACATAGGATGGCCACTGGTGGCGGTGGTCCATGCCCTGATGCTGATATCAACCCTGATATAGCCGAGATATGTCCAGCTCTCTTTGTAGAAATACAAGACACTTTGGACTCGGACTGCAATGGTTGGTGATCAGTTCAAACTTTCTATTTTGATCCTTACTATATCTTTCACCTAACATGAGTTATTAGGTAAACATTCCGATCGACGTATGAACGCCAGGCACAGCGTCAGCAGTCAATACATCTCATACGCGAACAACGAAATATATAATAAAACTGCTATTTAAAAGGCATCCTATGTTAAACCTGAAGACGTTTACGCGGTGAATAAGGCATCATTTTGAGTGAATATTAAGATTGTTATTTTTTTCAGACTATGCATCTGTTTCTGACCAGCATCGGGAAACTTTAACAGAAAGCAACTTATCCCATGCTATTTATACTGCAACACAGCCATTACAAGATGTAGAAAGCGCCATCCAAACAAATAGCATCATCCAACCAAGAAGCACCATCCAACCAAGTAGCACCATCCAACCAATTAGCACCATCCAACCAAGTAGCATCATCCAACCAAGTAGCACCATCCAAGAAAGTAGCACCATCCAACCAAGAAGCACCGTCCACGAAAATAGCACCATCCAACCAAGAAACACCGTCCAAGAAAGTAGCACCATCCAACCAAGAAGCACCGTCCAACCAGATACAGAATTATCCTCAAATGAAAAAAAACTTCGTGTACAAATTTTAAAACAGGAACATATAAACAGGGAAAAAAGAGCAGCTCAATTACATGAGCTCCAAATAAAATGTGTGCAAGAAAAACACAATTTAGAGATAGTAATCTTACAAGCACAGGTAAAAGAAGCAATAGCTAAAGCCGAGTCAGCACAAAAAAATCAGTGACATAATGAACCTACATACATTTATTTTTATTGAAGAGAGATCTCTGCAAATGTGCCTAGAGCAACTTTTAATTTTTGTGTTTATTGTATTGATGTTTTTTGTGTTTATTTTGACGTATGCCATATTGGGCAACAGTTCTAATGGCACCGAAGCTGTTCCACATATGGTAACATAAATAATATTCCATATATAACAACCTTTTGAAAAAATAGTAACATGCCAACACTAGCACGTACTGATCCGTAGGTGACAACCTGTGAAATAAAATTTCAAATAATAAATGATTACACATTGAGCATGCAAAAAATATTGATCGGTGCCATATGTGTAATAGCTTCAGTGCCATTAGAACGGGTTGATGATTGTTTGTGATTGTTTCATTTTTATTGTTTAAATTTTAAATGATTGTGTTAGGTAAGTTGGTTATGTTGTAATAGTTGTTATATTTTTTTATTGTTACAGTCAAACAGTGCGAATAGGAACGCAAGGGTGAATCAGGACAAAATTTTAAATGAGTTTTAAGTAAAATCAATGTTACTTTTTAATAACAAGATCTCTTTTTATTTATATTTAGAAAAAGAAAATCCCTTTCAAAGTTTTGTCCCCATTTACCCCTGCGGTTCTATTTATCCCATTTGACGGCATTTGACCTTTATGTATTGTTTTACTGCTGGGTAAAGTCCTCCCTTCATTCCTTCCAATGATCGTTAATTAATATAAATATGATTATTTTTACTTATTGTTTTTTATTGATCCAAAAAAACAGAAACAACTCAATGATAATAATGAAAGTAATTTATTCAAATAAGGTTTAAAATCAGCACACAAACGCCTAAAATGTACATAAGACAGTCCCACAAAAGCGCCCCCCGTGTCGCCGACTTCGTAGTGTTATAGCTGATGAGAAGTGGCGAAACAAACTCACCAGCAACACGTCTGTCTGTTTAGTTAGAAGAACTTAAGTCTATATAAAAGTATGCAAAAATTATCCACATAGTCAGTGATCGTATACCTCAATTTAGAACATAAGGAGCTCAACAATTTGAAAAAAATTGGAATAGCTTATCAAAATATAAAAGCTGTAGCGTTACATAAAAAAATCAAACATAATTATTAATGATTGTATTGCGAAATGCAAAACCATCAGTAGTCCCTTGATTATCTGATTCACTACTAAAAACATCATCAACTTCATTGGTGTCGCTCTCTTCATCATATGAAGGCATCATGTCGTTAGTGATTGACGATATGTTAAACAGCACAGCACATGCAACAATTATATTTGACACTGTGATCAGTTTGTTGCCCAACCCTCTACTTAGGCATGGAAACCTCCGTTTCCATCTCCCAAATGTTCTTTCCACCACATTTCTTGTTTTTATATGGACTCTATTGTATATTTCTTCGGCATTTGTTGTTGGTGTATTTACTGGTGTTAAAAGAAACCTTAAACAAGGATAGCCACTGTCACCAACAAGATAGCCACTGGTTGCGCCAATTTTAAATCTTAGATTAAAATTAATTATTTGGCAACATTACGAATTGGTTGGTAATACATCCCTATCTCCCATCCCTTCCTTGCACGGAACCTATCGTACTCGTGGAAGCGAGATGGCAAACGTACGGCGGAAGTGATCCATCATTAGACATTCTTTAGATTTAGTTCGTTGGCTATGAACTTGTGTGTCAAGAACATTGCGTTCCTAAGAAATCTAGAAAATTGGTGAAACTTGGTGTTTTGTGCGTGAAAACCGCTGTGAATTTTACTGAGGAGCTGCCGCCGAAGAAATCAAGGTACTGTGCACCCCTGTAACCCTTTAAAAAGACCGACTTCACCCTGTGTCTCCACGCGGTCTTACAACGTCCCGTCTCATTACTTTCCAAGTTGATTTTGTTGTTTGATTTGCTTTCCCGCGCAACCATTGGTCCTTCGAGCCGGATTCCACCTGGAATCAGTGAATAGCCAACCATTCCCCTATCCTGGGTCAATTTGTCGCAAATCCCGCAATTGTAGCCACGCCGCGGCACATTAAGTTAGGTTATAAGTATATCGTTGATTTTTGTAAACTCCGATTATAGTAGTAAATTCGCATTCTTATTCATATCGTATCGTCGTAATCTATCAAGTAAGTTAGATTTCTCACAACCGCAAACCTAACAATTATATAAGTTAGACAATCGTTAAACTAACGTAAATAAATAATTATTTCGTGTCGCGATCCAGGAACGTAACAAACATAGTAGTGATAATATTTCGCTTCGTGTTGAACCGCATAACTTTATAATTATCTCGTTCGTAATATCCATCCAAACGGTTTTGGATGAACAAAGAACCACATTTTTCATAACTTTACTTGTCCTGTTGATTATTAATCGTGCGCTCACAAAATCATTTATTGTAATTTGTGGAGTGTAGTCGATTCACAGTGCTTTCAGAACGACTTGTCGTAGATATTTAGTTAGTGCTAAACCGCTAATAAAACATGGCGGACGCAACTCTAAAAAGATTAATATCGAAACGCGATCGGATATTTGCTCGCATGCAAACTATATCTGACCAGGCAAAACGAATCGACTTACAAGGATTCGATAGGGAGTCCTTCTTCTGTGACATTAAAACAGTTGATTCATTGCGTGTGGACTTTGAAAACTTATTGGACCAAATTGTTACCCATGAGCTCAAACTGAATCCTGACTATGCTGTCTCCTATCAAGCGCTTTCTTCATTCGAAGACCTTTTGGGCCGTGTAAAGCGAGCTGAGGAAAAACTGCTAGTTCAATCTCGTAATGAGGTCAAAAGGTCACCACGGTTACCTCCTATTGAAATCCCCGAATTTAACGGAGACCATAGAAATTGGCCATTGTTTATTGCTAGCTATAAAAACGCAGTGCATAATAATGTTTCTCTGACAGACTGTGAGAGGTTATATTATTTGTTAGGAAAGTTAACAGGCAAGGCTCGTTCAATATGTGCGGGTATAAATCCATCAGCGGATAACTACCCTCTTATTTTCGATTCGCTTTGTAAAAGGTATGAAGATAAGCGTCAGTCCGCAACTTCATACTTAGACCAATTATTTGAATTTAAATCTATTTCAACTGGAACCCCAAATAATTTAGAATCATTTCTCGATAAATTCTCGTCGTCTGTAGCCGCTTTAAAAAACACAAAGGTCAATGACCTCGCTGATTTTATTTTGTTACATATTGCTATTAAGAAACTCGACCAAGATACTGTGCGTGCATTCGAAACTAATTATCAATTAAGATCTAATAGTTCCGAAATTCCATCCTTTTCCGATTTGGATTATTTCGTTCGTGACCATATAAAAATGTTAGAACGTACTTCATCATCTATTACTAGGGTCACCAATAACAAGAAACCACTCGAACGTAAGTCTACCGTCGCGTACGCCAGCACTTCTGGTCCCGAGAAAACAACATGTAGTCTATGCAGTGAGCAACATGATTACATTTATAAATGTAAGATATTTAATAGTAATAACCCTGATCAGCGTTTTAACTTCGTAAAGTCTAACAATTTGTGCATAAATTGTTTAAGTAGTGGTCATCGTGTATCCGCATGCGAGTCAACTTCTAGGTGTAAAAGGTGCCACCGTAAGCATCATACATTATTGTGCTTTGGGGCCCAGCAAGCCGCGTCCGCTACCGTTGCCAATAAGGCACTTAGTGACACCTCCGCTCGCGATGACGTCGCGCTGTGTGCGTTATCAGCTAACAATAATAAGATTGACCATTTATCTCGATGCCCCACGACGGTTTTGATTGCAACTGCGCGTGTTATTGTCGTGGATTCTCACGGTAATAAGCACATTATTCGTGCATTGTTAGACAGCGCTTCTCAAAGTAACTTTATCACACGTGAGTGTTGTCAACGCTTAGGTTTGAACATAAATAATCGACCTACTTGTTCCGCCGTAAAAGGAATAGGCGGTTCAAGTAAAGCAATTCAGGGTTCCGCAGAATTTAAATTTCATTCTCGCTTTGATCGTAACATAAATTATAGTGTCGACTCTTTGGTAGTAGATAAAATTACTGAACATTTACCAACTGCCACGGTCAATTCTTCGCTCTTGTCTAACTTCAAAAACTTGCCATTGGCAGACGACACATATTTTTCACCAGGCCCGATTCAAGTATTGATCGGCGCTTCGATTTATCCACACTTACTCTTGTCGAATAAGGTTCAAGGACAGCCGCCATATGTGTCACCGCTTGCTTTAGAAACTGTCCTTGGCTATGTTATAGTAGGTGACGCGCCGGTCCGTGTTGATAGCAACTCGACCGTTTCATATTGTTGTACCGCGGACCCGTTGGACTCTGCGGTTCGGAAATTTTGGGAATTGGAGGAGGTGGATGTTCCTCTTGTAGTCAGCTCGGACGACAGGGAGTGTGAGGAGTTTTACACACGCACCACTACTAGAGATAGTGACGGTCGATACGTGGTAGCTCTGCCTTTCAAGGGTGATGTCGAATCCCTTGGTAACTCACGCCAAGCAAGTGAACGTCGGTTTCACTGCTTGGAAAGGAAGATGCAAGCTTCTCCACAACTAAAGGTCGCGTATGATAGCGTCATCCTCGAATATTTAGAAAAAGGTTATATTTCACCTGCAAATTCAGATACTTCAGAAATTTCGTATTTTTTTCCGCATCATGGGGTGATCAGGGATGATAAGGTCACAACTAAACTTCGTGTCGTTCTCGACGGTAGTTGCAAGACTACCTCCCGCATTTCGCTTAATGACCTCTTGTACGGTGGGCAAAACCTACAAGGGAGTTTGTTTAATATTATCGTTGGTTTTCGTTTGTTTTCGATTGCACTCTCCGCAGACATTCGTCAGATGTTTCTTAGCATTGGAATCCGAGAATCTGATCGGCGATTCCAACGTATTTTGTATCGCTTTTCCCCGCAAGAACCTTTACAGGTTTATGAATTTAATCGTGTTGTTTTTGGGCTTAAGTCTAGCCCCTTCCATGCGCTGCGAACTATTAGGCAGCTGGCAGAGGATGAGGGTGACTCCTACCCTCAGGCTAAAAATATCACCACTTCAGGGTTGTACATGGATGATTTCGTCCATTCCGTCCTCACAGAAGACCAGGCTATTTCTACTGCCTCAGAGATGATAGGTCTCATGAAAGCTGGTCAATTTGAATTGGTTAAATGGACCAGCAACTCCCAAGCTGTTTTAGACTCGATTCCACCCTCGCATCGTCTGCTAGCGGTCAAGGAATTCGGCGAGTCCGACCAGCAGAAAGTACTAGGCTTGTGTTGGTCGCCTACGTCAGATCACTTCAGCATGAGAGTCAATACTCCCGCACAAAATTGTTCTAAACGAACAATATTATCGTGTGTTGCTAAATTGTGGGACATCATGGGATTTGTCGCACCTGTCGTCCTGTACGCTAAACTTCTTATCAAGCAGCTTTGGCTGCGTGATTGTGACTGGGATGATACCCCACCTGAAGATATAGTCAGGCTGTGGACTCGCTTCAAGGAAGAGCTCCCGTTGCTCTGTAGTATTAAAATCCCACGTCACGTTGGTATCGTCGCCGATAGTGTGGTCACTATCTTGGCTTTCGCAGACGCCAGTGAGAAGGCATACGGGGGAGTGATTTACTTCCACGTCCAAAATAGCGATAGCAATATCGTTTACTTGCTGACCGCTAAATCGAAGGTCTCACCTAAGAAAGTCGTTTCTCTCGCTCGTCTGGAGCTTTGTGCTATTCTTGTACTAGCTCAACTTATAAAAAATGTCATAGTCGCTTGTCAGCCCCGCATTGTTTTTCGTAACATATTCGCATTCTCGGATTCGACAGTCGCGCTTTGTTGGGTACATTCGTCGCCCCATCGGTGGAACACCTTTGTGGCCAACAGAGTGTCGAAAATACAAAGCGACTTGTCGCCACAAAATTTGTATCACGTGTCCGGCACGGACAATCCCGCAGATTGTCTGTCACGTGGTCTCACGCCTTCTCAAATCATTGACCACCCGCTTTGGTTCAGTGGTCCGCCGTGGGCCCATTTGGACGTCTCACAGTGGCCTGTCGTTCCCTTCAGTCCTTCGTCGGTGCCTGAAGCGCCCGAAGAGAAGAAGCTCTCGTTGCTTTCCGCTGTACCAAATGAAAGATCTCCTATTCTTTCTTTGGTCGATCGCATATCGTCTTGGAGTAAATTACTTCGAGTAGTAATTTACGTTTGTCGTTTGGTCAGGTTGTTACCTGTTAGATATCGCATGTCAGCGTCGGATTACGACTTCGCTGAATTACTCGTTCTTCGTGAGCTTCAACGCCTTTATTTCTCCACTGAGATTGCTAGACTCGGGGAAGGCAAGGGTTGTAGTCCTGCTTTACGACACTTAAAGCCGTTTCTTAAGGACGGACTCATTAGGGTCGGAGGTCGTTTAAGAAATTCAGATTTAAGTTATGATGGGAAATATCCCATTTTGCTTCCAAGCAAGGATCCTGTTTTGAATTTACTTGTCGAATACCATCATAAATTAAACTGTCACGCAGGTCCCGACCTGCTGATGTCGCTCTTACGTCAGAGGTATTGGATACTATCTGCTCGTAATTTAATTAGGAATAGAATCCATAAATGCATTCCCTGCTTTCGTCTTCGTCCTAAGCCTAGTTTCCCTGAAATGGCGGATCATCGCTCTTGCCGTGTCGTCCAAGCCGCTAAGGCATTCGTTCACACAGGCACGGACTATGCCGGACCGTTTAGGGTTACCATGTCTCGCGGTCGAGGTGTTCGCTCCACCAAAGCCTACGTGTGTCTGTTCGTTTGCATGACTACACGCGCCGTGCACATTGAACTCGTTGGTGACCTTAGCACAGCTAATTTTATGAGCGCTTTCAAGCGGTTCTTGTCAAGGCGCGGTCCGGTGAGTAGGATTTATTCGGATAACGGGACTAATTACATAGGTGCTAAACGCAAACTTTCGGAACTTCACGAATTTCTTTGTTCAAAATACCATAATACTGAATTTGGTCACATGCTAGCTGAAAGTCGCATAGATTGGTCACTCAATGTCCCAACTGCTAGTCACTTTGGGGGCAATTGGGAAGCTAATATTAAAAGTCTAAAGTCGCACTTGTATCGAGTCATAGGCGACACTATTCTCTCATTCGAAGAGTTAAGTACCGTTCTTACCCAAGTCGAATCGGTAATGAACACTAGGCCTCTTTGCAGGACACTCTCCAGTGATCCTTCGGAACCGCTAGCTTTAACTCCAGCGCACTTTTTGAATCTCACGCCTTTAAGATATTTGCCTGCCGAGGAAATAGACGAGAGAACTACTGTCGCTAGACATGAATTGTTAGATAGACTGGTACAGTCGTTTTGGAAGCGCTGGAGGAACGGTTACCTCCACACCTTACAATCGCGTCGCAAATGGAACACGCCGGTCGATCCGGTCGCTGTCGGCACGGTCGTGATTCTTATAACTGATAATTCGCCTCCACTACACTGGCCGTTGGGTGTCGTGGAGGAAGTTTTCCCGGACTCCACAGGAGTCACTCGCGTCGTTCGGGTTAAGACGACGACTGGTTCTTACTTGCGCCCCGTCGTTCGTCTTTGTCCGTTGCCTAACCAATAGATTGGGCAATTTCGTCATTTAGTTAGGTTAGGTTAACGTTAGTAATCAGGTACTTAGGTTATTGCTTAGTAAGTCGTTTAGTTTCGTAAATTAGCTTCAATTCTTGAAGGCATCGCTTCAAGCCCGGGGGGATGGTTGCGCCAATTTTAAATCTTAGATTAAAATTAATTATTTGGCAACATTACGAATTGGTTGGTAATACATCCCTATCTCCCATCCCTTCCTTGCACGGAACCTATCGTACTCGTGGAAGCGAGATGGCAAACGTACGGCGGAAGTGATCCATCATTAGACATTCTTTAGATTTAGTTCGTTGGCTATGAACTTGTGTGTCAAGAACATTGCGTTCCTAAGAAATCTAGAAAATTGGTGAAACTTGGTGTTTTGTGCGTGAAAACCGCTGTGAATTTTACTGAGGAGCTGCCGCCGAAGAAATCAAGGTACTGTGCACCCCTGTAACCCTTTAAAAAGACCGACTTCACCCTGTGTCTCCACGCGGTCTTACAACGTCCCGTCTCATTACTTTCCAAGTTGATTTTGTTGTTTGATTTGCTTTCCCGCGCAACCAGCCACTATGTTGTTGCTGAGTGTATTTGGAGCGCAACAAACACATTTGGAAAATTCTGCTGTCATGTGTACTGCCAGCCCATCGTGCCACAATGTCCATAAAATTTCCAAATGGTCCAACAACGGCCTGAAATATGTAAGTGTGAATATACATGAATGTTCGTTGGGTATGTGTTTTACAATCAAGAACAATGATAATTATCATTATTTTGCTGACCTGAACATTTATAGAAAAGTATGATTTTCTATTCCTATAGGCTTCATGGTGTTCCACACCTGGAGTATTTACAATTTTAATATGTGTACAGTCAATTGCCCCATCCACATTTCTAAGGCCTGAGTATTCTCGATACTGGCCCAGCTGTGCAAACTGCGCCCTGTGTGAGATCATGTCTTGAGGATATTTTATATATTGCCTCCGTTGCAGAGCTATCAAGCGTGATACAGTTGCAACTATGTTTGAAGCAGCTGGTTGAGATACATCCAGTAAATCTCCACACACTATCTGAAAAAGTTTAGAAAATATATACATAAGTAACTATTTTGCCTGACCACTATGAATCTATGATTAACCTTGCCCTTGCTTGAGATATTTTATTTTCTAATATAAGTACATACATAATTGTTATGTGAGTAGAAAAAACTTACTTGAAATGACGCTGTCGCATAAAAACGCAAACACACAAGAATTTGTAATTCTGGGGCTATGGGATGGCCACGGTTGTCTGGTTTCGTCAGACCTTGGTAAATTAATGGCAGAATTACCGATTTTACCACATCTTGTGAAAACCTGTACCTTTTTTTGAAATTGTCACAAGTGTATGGATCCTGCACATCTCTAAGGTATCTGAGAGGAACGCTGAAATTCAACCTTCTGTTCGAATCATCGTTAAATAAATCATCGTAATATTCAAGTTCTTCGAAATTATTCATTTTGTTTGTATCCTAAATAAAACTTCAATATCGACAACACAATAATTTGACACAAACTGACAAGGAAATCTCTGCTCAAGCGGGGTGTCGACCACACTTGCGTGATCATAGATCAATCTCTACTTAAACCATAATCTACAACTGAGTAATGATCTAGAATAAAGCTATACTCGGCTGAACTACAATCAATGAATCTATACTTGAGGAACATTCTAAAATCAAAACTCGACTTAAAACTAGTTTTAAACAGAGATCAGTGCTTGAGTTTCGTTCTGTAATACGGACCTAAGTGTCTAGGCTTATTTTTGGACCTTTCCAAGGCATTTGACACTGTCTCTGTTCCTATTCTTCTAAAAAAATTGGAGCGAATAGGAGTTAGGGGTCCTGCACTCTCTGTCTTCGCGAGTTACCTATCCGAGCGAACGTAGTGCGTTAAAATCGACACATGTGTTAGTGATGAGTGCACATTGTCCTTCGGTGTGCCCCAAGGTTCCATCCTTGGGCCAACACTTTTTCTGGTATATGTGAATAGCCTATGTGATTTAGCTCTCCCATATTGCTCCATTTATACGTATGCAGATGATACGGCACTTTTGGTGCATGCGGAAAATTGTGACGAGGCTAAGAGGAGAGCTGAAGCTGTCCTTAGAATTGTCTTGGCTAACGGCGAATAGTTTGACCCTAAATGTAGATAAAACAAATTTCATCACGTTTTCATTAAAATCTCGCTCGCAACCTGACAAGTCATATATAATTAATGCGCACATTTGCGATGCACACCCGAACCAATGTGCGTGTCTTCCCCTCACAAGAGCCACCAGTGTTAAATACTTGGGTGTTCTTATAGACAATCTCGTCTCGTGGAACGCTCAGGTTAGGATGTTGTCTGGCAGAGTTAGAAAACTAATTACTGTGTTTAAAAGCCTGCGGTATAGTGCTGATGCGGATACCTTACGCATGGTTTATTTTTCTCTTTGCCAGTCAATATTAACTTTTGGCATTACGGTCTGGGGTGGGGCTCCGAAAACAACCATGATACAACTGGAACGGGCACAGAGAGCTGTCCTCAAGGTCATGACTTTCAAACACTACCGGCATAGTACAGCACAACTGTATAAGGAGTGTGAGGTCCTGACCGTGAGACAGCTCTTTGTGCTGAACTGTACGTTACGTAAACATACCGGCCTGCGGTTGGATCCTGCTCGAGCGGTAATGCGCAGAACTGTTAACGTATGTCCCTCTGTAAGACATAGAACTACGCTTGCACGGCGTCACCACGCGGTACTTGGCGGTCGTATATACAACTTTGTCAACGAACAGTGCAACATTTATAAATATAATAAATTTGACTGCAAAGCTCTAATCACTAAATGGATAAAGACTCTTTGTTACGATGATGTCGAAAAAATTCTCAATACGTGACCTTACCCAATCCCCTTCCCAAACTTTCCTCCATCCCACATATCCTCAACACACACACACACACACACACACACACACACACACACTCCAACACAAAACTTAAACACAACACACATAATTATTATTTGCCTTTTTAAATGAATTATTATTTTGTTGCATACTCTTAAAAAAAAAAAAAAAAAATATATTTAATTGTATACTTTTTTAAACCTTAGTCTTTTGATTTTGACGTGTACCTAACTCCATTTTTTGTATTTACTGTACTCGTGAACTTAGAGAGCCCTGACACCCATAATACAAGTTCAATCTTAGCTTGGGTGTCAGTAGTGTATAAACCTGTATTTCACAATTCTTAAAACTAAAACTTTTGTAATACTTACGTATTGGTATATCATGCAGTGGACATTGTGAATTGTAATTTGGAAATAAAGATTTTATTATTATTATTTTTATATTAATTTAGAACTAATATAATATATATTTCATTGATTATTTTATTGATTATTTTATTGGTTATTTTATTGATTAGTTTATTTTATTGCATATTTGATTGATTATTATTTTGTCGTTTTCATTATGTTGTATTTATATTGATTTTCTTTTTATCTCGTGTTTTGGCTGATAGGGCGCATATTATCCTGTCGGGGCCGCGGGTAGTCCTCTGGTTATCGCGGCCTCGACATAGAGGGCGAAGAAGGAACATGGGTGGTTTTTAGTCAGTAGAAGTCTGACACTCCCTTTCGCTCTGCCCAAGAGCGGGAGGGGTTATTCGATGATTTTACACCCACCAAAAAAAAAAAAAAAAAAAAAGGGCGCATATTATGTTGCATGTAGTGCTCTTCTTTAAATTATGGGGCACTTAGATTTAAGTTTGAAATTGTTTTTATGTAAATGTAACAGTGTACTCATTGTTGAGGTACCAAATTAAATAAATAAATAACTACACTACTTTCAAATATCTTTACAAATGTGTGAGAGAAAAGCTTCTATTTCTTGTGATTATTAACACACCGAAGATATCCAAAAATAACTGCCTGCAAAACCCTTAACCTGAAAGTCCAATGATCCTTAGCTAATGACGTAACAGTTAACGACTCTACAAGGCTGCTTCAATACACCGGATGCAATGTTATGATGCAGAGTCTTGCACATTACACAATTCCGCGCAGTCGGTTAACGGGGTTAGTATTTCTGGCTCTCTGTGACGTCTATATAGCGTAACGTTAAAAGATGCAGTGCTTTATGATTTAAATACTATGACAGATGGGTTATAAAATGGACTCCTCCATTTCAAATAACTGAATTCGTGACATTTGCAATATTTGCCTTCATAGAAGACCGTAAGAAAGAAACAGTGTCCAATGTGTTTTACTCAATGCCCTGAATTTTGTAGTACTTGTTTATGGGCTTCGAAATAAGACTATGTTTTTAGAATATGAAGGCAAATACTGCAAGTATCCAGTATTCAGTTCTTTCAAAATAACATACATAATAATTATATCCATTTATGTAGTCGTAGAGATGCAGTAAATGGTTCGGGGAACTTCCTTCTCTCAACATAATTTGAAAAATAAATTGATGTGATTATATTTTGCTTAAAAAACAATCTCATTTTTGTTAGATTTAATTAAAATATTTTCCTAATATTAATCTAAATTGAACTTAATGATGCCATGGTAAAAAATAAGCAATCCGGGAAAGTGGCTTAGGGTTATGTCGACACTGAAAAGTACACCGCTCTGTTAATCTTTCTTATCGTGTGGGCAGTTAGGTTTAGCGACCCCACACACCCTAGTGTCAGAGTTTCTAAACTGCCTTAAGGGCCTCTAGGACACGAGGGAGAGAACCTCACGTCTCAGCCGCCGCGGGAGACGCTCCGGGCGTCGGGGGCCACGTGATGACTTCCGGCCACCGTAGACGCAGGCCTGTGGACGGTGAGTGATGGGCTAGCTCGCTGTCCGACAACAGGCCGTGTCGACGGCGCGTTCGTGTTCCACGCGCGCCTCAAAGAGATGTCAGTAAGGGCCGACGCCTGTCGGGGCTGCGGTATGTTGTAAGAGATACCGCGGCTTTGACATTATAGGGCTAAGAAGGAACATGGGTGGTTTTTAGTCAGTAGAAGTCTGACACTCCCTTTCACTCTGCCCAAGAGCGGGAGAGGTTATTTGATAATTTCCCAACAGCAAAAAAAAAACCTCTGGTTTTTAGTTAGTAGAAGTCTGACACTCCCTTTCGCTCTGCCCAAGAGCGGGAGGGGTTATTTGATAATTTCTCATCAACAAAAAAGAAAAAAAAACCTCTGGTTTTTAGTCAGTAGAAGTCTGACACTCCCTTTCCCTCTGCCCAAGAGCGGGAAGGAGTTATTTGATGATTTCTTAACAACAAAAAAGAAAAAAAACTCTGTCACGGTTTGACCACCGGCTTATACGTGCCTTCCGAAACACAGAATCATCTTTTTATCAGACAATCAGGTGATTCAGACCTGCAATGTCCTAACCAAACTGGAAAAAAAACTTTAAACTTTATGCTTCCCGTGGGAATCGAACCCACGACCACCGGGTCTCTGGTAATAAAAACAAAGAAACAGTTCAGGAAAACAAAATTTTCAGGACACTGATTAATTTTAATACCAGGGAAGAGAACCCGCTCGGCAGTAATGTGGAGCGACACGAATAAAGTGTAAACAAATGTTTTATGTGATGAAAGCACTAATGTTGCTGCCTCGAGACCTAATTAGGTACAGGACTGATGATTGGTATACTTGGTGTCACGAAGCTTGTTTCAAAGATCTTGGTATTAAAATTAAGTGACCTTTTATTGTGTATTTTTTTGCGGTTTTTCAAACTTTCAACGTCAAGATAGAGATTTATTTCTCACCACAGTACTTTATGTACCTATGTATTAGGTTTTGTGAAAAATACAATCTCAGTAGCAGCCGAAGCTAGACGAACGCCTTTATTTCAATGATCTATAACGAACATAAAAGCTAACCTGAGCGCTAAAGCCGGGTCTTTTATATTATATTTCTGTAAAGGTCTCAAAGGAGGCTATTTGTTTGTTTTCTACAATTCCACATAAATGAGCGTGATTAATGAATAAAAATCAATAGTAAAAAATCATGGTAAAAATTTGCAGCATTACATGCTAATTACATCTAGGAGAAAAGGGTCTACGAGAAAGTCAGTGATTTCTACTATTTCCACTAATTTAATTCACCAAATTATCAATGAAATAAGTAGTTTAACGCATTATGACTAGTATAAAGTTTATAGTGACATTAACCTGATGAAAAAATATGAAAAACATTAATATTTATTTTAAATTCTAGGCTAATTTATGGCAGGTTGTCAGTTTAACGTAAACAACGCAGTAAAAAATTCTAATAACCTGACAACACGGTCTTTTATAAAAAAATATTGGTATCATCTGTTATTTTAATTACCATAATAACTGTCAAAAATCATAATAATTGATAAATAGCAGTTACAGATAATAATTATAATAAAATTGATAACTTCAAAACTTCCAAAGATTATGCTATATAAATTCGAGTCATCTTACAACATCCGATATGGTCTAGTGGCTAGGATACCTGGCTCTCACCCAGGAGGCTCGGGTTCGATTCCCGGTATCGGAAGATTCTTTTTTTACATTCTAAACATATAAATTTCACTCACCTACTTTTTCGCAGCTAAAATTAGTTTTAATTACTCTGTTACTGGGTTGAGTTTAGATGTTTTATAGCTTTTTTATTTTAGCCGCGTGTTCTGAGTTCTGTGACGCTTTAACGAGAACAGTTCATATGAATTATCGATAAGATTGTTTTTGTGAACTTGACTAAGAATATTAGTAGGATCTTAGTTAAAAATAAACTGAACTATAAAATTGTGGACTAAAGGTTTAACTTTCTTTATTGGTTTATCAAATTTTGTGAATCATACTGTTCAGATGGATTGCTAACTGGGCGGATAAATGTGATCGTATCGTGTTGCTGGGGAGTTTGTTCCGCTACTTCTTATTTCCAGCTAAAACATTAGGGAGTGTCGAAGGCAGGGGCGTGCGCCCTATATAGGCTCTTAGGCTCAGCCTACCTTACCAACTGAGCATTTCTTTTAAGTAATTAACGATGGAATAAAATAACACTATGTACAAATTAATCATAAAAAAAGTTCAAACTCCTGTTAAAATACTTATAGCAATGTTTCGCGTCCCACTAAAACTCATTGACAAGGACTACGATTAGTACGAATCTTATAGACAAACACTCGACTTGTCTAAAACCCATTCATAATTGTATGCACACAGCGTCACATCGGTGCGTATGGCCATGTCTATGAACCGCACACATACATAGATTTTCGCAATTTTAACGTAGCAGCTCCTACGAGCCTACGACTGTAGCTGAGTGGGCTGTGTGATTGGCTGCAACAACACAACCAAACTATAACCCGCGAAGTTCAAAACTTGCATTTTTTTGCAATTTGTAGGCCAGTGCTAGGTTGTATGTTGAATAAAATATGACTACATACGTCTTAAAACCGGAAATCATATTTTAATGAACATACAACCTAGCACTGGCCTGCAAATTGCAAAAACGTATGGAAATTTTAATTTCGCGCTTCGCGAACTTCGGGCTTCCGTGCATAGAGCGCAGCACCTGTTTAGTTCGATGTTCGTAATGTTGTCAACTTGTCACCATTGAATGCCATTGATGCATTTCGTCGCATAATCCTGCAAAAAATGGTGACCGCTGTTGTGAACAAACTCTATATGAAAATGATGCAATTTTATTTGCTAGTTTTTTCTATCGACAATAATAACCTAGAAATTATTTTTTACGTAAGAGGAAGCCATTACTGTTTCATTGTTATAACAAGCAATATATAGTGCGATTTTGTTTTGAAACTGAAAACGTACAGTTAACATCATTAACAGTAGTGTAAATATAAATTTTGTCGTGTATAACCTTTTTTTGTTGTGTGTGTTTTGGTGTGTATCCTAACAAATAACAATGGTATTTACTTGTAAAGTTTGTGCTGATAATGTGGTTTGTTGGATATTAAAGGTAATAAGTTTTCTCAAGTAGCGTAAGTTTCAAGTAGTATCTAAAGGTAGATGTGTACCCGAATTACGAGAATTAATCCAAAAATATGGTAATTCATCGCGTACCTACTCGTCATTTAATCCTCATAATTATACAACATTTACCTGGCTGTGTGGCTGCATACACACAAATAAATTATTTTGTTTTCCGTGCTCATTTTCATTCCTCGGCCAAAAAGCATGACCTATCAGAAAAACATAGAGGGTGTAAAAGGACCCTTAACGCAAACGAAGGGCACTTGTTCTCCTCACCATTGCGATCATTTTTTTGTTCTAGGCCATACCTGGGAACCCTCTAGTTACAGAGATATTTGGGGTCAAAGTTCCAAATTTTGCACAGCTGTTTTTGTAAATACTAGTTAATAAGGTTATAACTTTACTTAAATTACCTCCATGCCCCTTTTACTATTCAAAGCATCCACTAGCACAATGTTTAAAGTGTGCTACTTTTGAATTGTAGGTACATATAACTTTTGTTTTTACAGGCTTATTTTTAAATATTAAGTACAGGTAAAATGTGACTTTTTTTTTCCTGTCAATTATTAGTAGCCTACCCATCGCGAGGGACCACTGCACGCCACTGGTCGAAGGGGGGGCGTTTTGGGGAACTGTGTCTTGTAAAAAAGTAAAGTAAATTTTGACGTTCGAAAAGTGCTGACTATCAGCCTAGTTTGAAAAAGTGACTTTTGATTTTGCTTTATTTCCCTCGTATAAGTACGAATGAGATCTTACAGGTAAATTATTTGACCTCATTTACGTTTACCTTAGGTATGAGCAATTCATTTGGGTGGCAATCTGTTATTAAGGTAGGTATGCCATGGGTGGACTTTGTGAAAGAGATATGGCTAGGAAGGAGATAACTTCTGATATAATTAGAGATGTATGGAGCACTGAATCGGGATAAGTTTAAAGAGGGAAGGAAAGGCCTTTGCCCTGCAGTGGGACAATAATGGGAGACGTCATACCGCACCAAAACCCAAATACATTGGCATAAGTGCAAGATAAAAATGAAGATACAAAAAATAATTTGTGGAAATTGCCGAAGTTTAGAAATACACATTTATACTAGCGGACGTGGCAGACTTCGTCCTGCTCGGACAGCAGCGCCAAATACCGGGTCCAATTGTGAATCTAAACCATTCTCAAAATCGGTCCAGCCGTTTAGGAGGAGTTCTGTGACAAACAAACTAATTGAAGAAATATACCTTATATAAAGAAGATGTGTGGACTCCGTTAGTGTGAACCAATGTATTTACTATCCTCCACTAAAACCTGACCAGAAACTTTACCTAAGAATTAAAAGAAAAACCACATCATTCGACTAGGAGAGTCTCGAATTATAAAAAAAGAAGAGTTATACTAGACAAAGAGACGTTGTGTTTCAGAATATGGAAGAGTTATTATCTCCAGAGCCAAGAATAAGAATTTACTATACAAAAACAAAAGCTTCCATATATCACGAGTTTGTGAGTGAGTTTCGAAATGTTGCGGAGTACGTAGACGCATCCCACTTTCGTTAATCTCTCAGGATAAAATATTATACGAATAATTCAAGCTTGTAGGAAATAACGAGCGCAAAGTGAATGCAAAAGAAAAATATTAGTTTACGCCACAAGAGCTTTGCTTTATGAGTATTCTTTGTTAGATTTTTTTATGTGTACCTACCACCCGTACTTTTGAGTCTATTGTTATGATTGACTTTCCAGAAACAAGAAGTAGTGTAGTTTCTTTGTAGTTTTAACTTAATTTCAGCTTGGTGTTAAAATTACGTTGTCTTACTTTAATTGTGACCAAAAATAAAGAAGATTTTTACTACGGCACTCAGAGATATTTCATTCGTTCGTTCGTTTCGTTTTTTCATTTTTTTTTCTTTGATTTTTGTTTTTTTTTTTTGATTGTTTTTGCGGTACCAGCTTAAACAGAGTGTCTAATTTTAAATATCTGGGCCACTGGGTCTCAGAGGATATATGCGATAATATTGATCTGGAAAGGGAGCGCAGAGCGCTGTCTGTGCGCTGTAACATGCTGGCCCGCAGGTTTGCACGGTGTACTGAGCAAGTCAAAGTGACAATATTTAAGGCCTTTTGTCAATCTTTTTACACCTGCAGCCTGTGGACTAAGTACACGCAGCGTACATACAGTGCTCTGCGTGTTCAGTATAATAACGCGTTCAGGATGCTGTTTGGGTTGCCGCGCCACTGCAGCGCTTCGGCTATGTTTGCGGTGAAAAGCGTGGATGGGCTTCATGCCATCATGCGGAAGCGTTGTGCTTCTCTTATGAAGCGCATTTGGGCCAGCTCTAACAGCCTTCTGAGCGTGTTCGTGGGCCGCTGGGACTCGCCGTTATGGCGGCACTGGATGCGACTACACACTGCGGGTGGTCGCGGCCAGGGCTTGCCATAAACTAGCATTCCTGTGCGGTGCCACTTTGTGATTTTATTTATTATTGTGGCCTTTTTGTTGTTGTTGTATGTACTAACAATAGTTTTATAAGGTTTTTTGTGTTACTAACAGTATATGGACCTACGTCTGAAATAAATGTCTTATTATTATTATTATTATTATTAAATATATCTGAATACCGCAGTTAGGTTTTTTCAACAGTAAGACTTGAATGTTTTTCAATAATTTCCCTCTTCCAAAAAGTCAGTCATATAAAATTTGTTTATGCACTTGTAATTGGCATGAATGCGGAAATGTCTAAACTGTCTGTCTGTCTGTTTCCAGCGGACAAGTAAATGTCTAGTCCACTTGTTATTATGACAACTTATGATGTTAACTAAATATACCTTTATTTTGTACAACAGAACTGCGCATCCGTTCGTGACATTTACGCCAATCATAAATATTTTGCCCTATTTCTGATTTTTTGAGGGAAATATAAAATACTGATGTACCAGCTGGGTGTAAAATCTTCATCTCGGCTGATATTGTAGTTTCAGCACAGTAATAAAAACCACCGACCGCCTGGATCTTGTTCCTGATGCGCTTTTGTTCGAAAAATATTTGTTTTTGTCGTTGTTTGTAATCTATAAGAAAATGAATAAAGAAAATAATAAAACGTGTATCAATTTTAACTTTTTTTAAATAAATGTCCAAGACATAAACATCATTGAAAAAGCGTGCGAAATAAACCAATAGACAAAAAAGACCAGAAAAAGTTACAAATATGTAAAATATAAACATGTTAACGCCGAAATAAACGATAAATCGGAAACTAAACTCCAATTAAAACGTTCGCAATTACCCTACTGTTTACGAAACACCATTTCTTTATAAATAACACATCTCATCTCGTTCCACATTCGTCACAAACTCCTCTCATTAGGGTTCATGGCGCAGGGTTAAATAAATAACCTCTAAACACAATCTGACACGAGCCCACGTAATGCTCATCAAAAGAAAACGGCTATAAATCTCTACGAACGATAATTTATAAATAACTAACTTTTTACCGCAGCTTTGTCCGGGAGGGTGATAGAAATAATGGTAATATCGGAATAATAAAAGTCGCATTTGTAACCTATGCTCTCCAACCCAAGTCTAGAAAAGGAGAACGAGCGGACGTCACGCGGTTTCACCCGCTTAGTTCCCGTTCCCGTAGGAATACAGGGATAAAAAGTAGCCTATGTTACTCAATGTGAATGTAGTTTTCTAATAGTGAAAGATTTTTTGAAAACGACGCAGGAGTTTTTGAGTTTATAGTAGACTAGCAGACGTCACGCGGTTTTACCCGTGTAGTTCTCGTTCCCGTGGGAATACAGGGATAAAAAGTAGCCTATGTCACCCGGGGATAGTGTAGCTTCCTAACGGTGAAAGAATTTGTCAAATCGGTCCAGTAGTTTCGGAGCCTATTCGTTACAAACAAACAAATTTTTCCTCTTTATAATATTAGTGTAGATTAGTGTACACAACTAAGGAAGAAAACATGGTGCTCCGACCCCAAACGATGATTTCCTAACCCCAGTCATGGTATGTCCTTATATATACCGCTCATCAGCGTAGTCTTTTCCCAAATATGTTAGGGTCGGCTTCCAGTCTAACCAGATGCGGAGTTAGTACTGGGTATTGGCCTATCCTTATTCATCTCATCTGAATTTTATCACCCAGTGAAGCATGTAAAGGTAACAGTCAGACAGACTAGCTTTGAGATTTATGATATTAGTATAAAATAAGACTGAAGATGTGTGCTAGTAAGCAAAATTCTGGGTTATGTTGATAAAAATCTGTTTTTGTAATATTCACTTGCATTTATTGAGTGAATTAGATTTGTTTGATTCTTAATTTTGAGCTATATAAGTTTTTTGTGTCAAGACAAATCAAATGAGCTCAAACTCGATGGGGTTATGTAGTTTTATAACGGAATTCCTATGGCCACCTTCCAGCTCCATCATCAGAACTCTGAACATTATCTAAAGGCAAACTATTCGACAAGATAAATCAAATGTGTCCAAACTCGCTAGGGTTATGTGGTTTTATAACGGAATTTCTATGGCCACCTTCCAGCTACAACATCAACAAACCCTGGACATCTTAAAACAAATTACTCGACAAGACGCATCAAACGAGTCCAAACTCGATGGGGGTAGGACATTGTAAAACGGAGTTCCTATGACCAACTTCCAACTCCATCATCAGATCAGTTCCATGTCATCATAACATTGCATTGATAGGCGATATACATTTACGTGCAAAATTTCAGATCAATTGGAAACCAGACAGTGTGTTAAATTGAACTCGTAAAATTCATTCACTGAAAATGTAACTTTAACTTTGTAATCCTATACATTTGTATGGGATTACAAAGTTATTTATGCAGTTGGTGTATCTAGAAAACTAGACTGAAATTGCATTTATTTTAGTTTTTCCTTGATTTATACACTAAACACTAATTGTATTCCAAGTTTGAAGCTTCTGTGTCTGCTAGAAGTGCCTTAGACTTTTGATGATCGGTCAGTCAGTCAGTCAGTGAGTGAGTGACAAAGCTAAGGAACTTTTAGTTCAAATATATTGAAATTTGAAATATACCGTGTTTATACAATGCTTAATTGGTTACAAAAAAAAATAGGCTTTTAGTTTTATCCACAACGAAGTTATAGGAGGCCGGAAATGGCCTGAACTGGTTCAAGAAAAGGTACGGCCGTGCCGCTTTATTGCTCGACTTGGCAGGGGCACTCCCGTGCCCCCAGATGCTACCAACCCGCTAAGAAGATACTTATCGGACCTATCCTATCACGCAATGATTTCTGAGTACACGATCTATCAACGCGTTTTCTAGCATTTATGTAACTTTTTCTGGTCTAATTTATGTAAACATATTTGGCTAGAACTTTCATCTTGTAGGCAGTTGGCCTGTTGCCCTATTTTATTTTTTGAAAAATAACGCTTAGCTTGTCTGTTAAGTTTATCTCTATTTTATTGCATCTGAAACGTTTTTCTATCATAAAAGAAAGTTAATGTATTATTTTAATGTCACGCACACTGCTCTATTCCACAGGACTTAAACCTACTTCCAAAATGTAGGTGATGATTTATGTGATTATCTGCAAGCAGTTATGTCAAGGTAAAAGTATAATTTTTAAAAATGCTTGCTTTTCTTGTTCACTTATCGGTTTTACTTGCACACACAAGACATAAAGGTACCTGGTACAGCCTTGTTTGATTTCTAGACTCATCAAAAAGTTAAGAGAAAAAGAAAAACACTAATGTAAACTAAACCCTTCAATTGTGCAAGACGAACATCTGAATATAATATCCGACATAAAAGCAGGGAAGTTGCCAATAATACATAGAAAGCATCATATAAATTCCCAGGTACACATACGAGTATTAAACCGCACACCAGTGCTACCAGATCTAAGTTTAACAGAACGATGAAAGATAACGATGCTATTATTCTAACACGCTCTTTCGAAATCACATAAAACGCTACTGGGATTTAGTAGCCACCATCCACCGAGCTAGTAGTAGACAGGTGGCTTTGTTTGCTAAAATTATACTATTTCAAACTCAAAGTAGGTACTGCACTAATGATAACAATCTATGTACAAGGGTTCAGTGTTTAAGTTTGGAAAAAAAAACACTGACACTGATTGAAAGTTAGCCTTTGCCTAGTGCCTTAGGATATTTTTCATGTTAAGACAGTAAACTTTACTCAAACAGGCACTTTTGAAACTTTAAGGACAATATTTTAGAACAAAATCACAATGATTTGAGAGTGTTGTAATTGAAACTGCGGATAAATGCGGAAAACTTGAAGACTGAAAGCAGGTTTAAGTAAAAAAAAAAGGTTTTTGTATAATTAGATACAAACAAGGCGACCGTAAACATATCTATCAATAAGCGACATACAAATCAAACATATAATATCCAATGTAAATAATAAAACCCAAATACTAGACGCATCAAAACTCAACGCAGACTTTCATAATCAAATTCATACGCATTTACAAAACGCACAAAGCAACAATCAAAACGAGAAAACAAACATAGAAAGTCAAAACATCCGGAAATTACTGCATTAAAATAAATAGGGCAAGACAACACACGATGGACTGCCAATTATAAACATGACATTCAAGATGTTGGAACGTCCAAACTTGAAATTAGGCCTTCTCCAGAGTTCCCGAATTAGACGCATAGGTGGACGGTAACTAGGGCAGACAATATGAGAATAGTGAAACTGTATATTACAAAGAGTTTTGTCCCTGTGTGGGTGCGCAAGCCATCTTAATAACGGTAATAACGCACCGGGAATATTTTAAGAGCAGCGACCACGCCAATTTTTAAAACCAACACACGTAGACCCGTGTCTTTTCCTTTGAAGTTTCATAACAATGGAGTGTCAGAAGATTTGGCAGGTCGCCTGAAACTGGTGGACGCTCACGTATCCGCGAAATGATTATGACTTTACGAGTTTTTTTCCCCCGCACGGAGGCCGTTGACCTGATATGAAGTATCGAAATAATGAGATTATTGCAATACAAAAATGCATTTCATGTTCCGTTTAGTTTTAAAGATTTACGCTCATGAGTTGTTTATGATCCACTGGCTTATACGTGGAATGTGTATGTTGTTGTAATCGTTACTTTTCTGGGTCGAATAGAGCTTCCAATGGTTCAATATCTTCCTATGAAATTATGAGTAGAACTTATTTCTTATTTTTTTCTTAGCCTATATTGTCCCACAGCTGGGCAAAAGCCTCCCCCATAGCCTTCCACTCTCTTCTGTGTGGTTTTCTCCGTCCAATTCATCACAAACGCTTCTAGGTCGTCACGCCAGCGTTTTATAGGCCAAATATAATAGTAGAACTTATAGAGACCAAAATAACAGCAAGAGTTACATCTCGTAACTCTTGCTTAACAATTCTCCCTCGCAAAGGAAAAGGAGAAATAGTCCAAGTAGGTCGTCAAAACGCAGTAATTGGAGAGTCAACAGAAGAAGGAGTAAACAGCAAACCAAATTTTCCTATACATCTTATCGTTTTGTAGGACTTCTAAATCTTGACGACAGGAAAACTGCAAGCAAACATGAACAAAATTGGGCAAATGGAACATAAAAGGGAAGTAGATACTGGCAGAATGCCAGATCATCACTATGATATAGACATACTATAAAATGATGTGAAGTAGATACACATAAAGATTATTCACCTTGGTCAAGAAACATGTATGAAAATGTATCGACCTAAATAATTTACCTGAGTGAAGTGTTGTTTAATGATGTTGCAACTATCGTTATTGAATCTCTCGTGAACAATTTATACATTATCATCAATATGGTTAAATGATATGATAAAACGATTTCGTAAACAGTTTGACTTAAATAGCCAGTTAACTACTGTAGTATATGTCAATTTGACTATAAATTAGAACGACAAGTTTGTAGTCACCAACATAGCTTTATCATTGGCATTGTTTGAATCCTGGAAGGTGCTAGTCGTGCAACTACCAAGATATTGATTTTTTGTAACTGTTAACTTGTTTGTTCGCCCTTAAAACTCTTTGAAATTGTTGACTAATGAAAGGTGATATTTGTCGCAATCAATGTTATGGAATGTTGATTACATTTATGAGAGCTCGCCAATGCACCTGGTTGGCGCCTTCACAAGACGACGACGTCCAGACTACTATGATAGATTCCCATTCAGTACTTACTATCGATTTCACAGGTATCGAAATAAATCAAATAAAAGCAGATTTCACCACACAATCTGAACACAATCACTATGCATAACCGGGGACCCTAAGAGCCATCAGCCAAAATCAAAATTCATTTTAGAAATTTTTGACATTAAATGTTAAGATTGAAGAACTTTCTCTAGAACCTCGAAGTCGGTTGAAAACAAGAGCACTAACTTTTATCACATCAGAGTATATCAATCCTTTCCTCATTGAGATCCAGCCGTTACTCACGAGGCGACTGGACGTCTGGTTTTTATCAGTTAACATTACGCAGCGTGTTATTGGGAGAACACGCGTCTGGGCCTTTATCTGTATGTAGTACTTCAACGTTTTAACTCTCAACTGTGTCTGCTGTGATGTAAAAGCAGGTTTGTCTGTAAACATTGATGCTGGAGCAACCACCGATACGACGAACGAGAAAGCAATTGGCATAGTTTTATCAATAGATTCATAATATAAGTTTTGTGTTAGCAGACAAGAAGTTACTATATCTGTATAATCAGTGCTATCTTTTAACTTTCAGTCAATAAACATGTTGGTAAATTGCAATACTATACCACGTTAAAGTTTACAATAAGGACTGGTATTAGTAGACGGTTAACTATAAACTAGAACAGACCAACGTAAATAGAACGCAATAGTCGTTACTGCTTCCTACAATGTTAAGCACTACTTTGTATTAAATCTACAATTGATTCGAACTCATGTTTGCATTAACCTAAGCTTCGAATTAGGATCACCAACAGAAGTCACTATTGCAACAGAAAAACCAACATGGCTTAATCTGCCGTACTAAAAGGCAGACTGGAATGAGAAGAATGTGCAGATGCTGTAAAATAATCCAAATAGATTGGATGAATGAACTTGAACAACCTATCTAATCATAGTCATTACATTTCTTGATCGTTGACGTAGATACACGTCAAGGTGGGAGTGATAGAAGCAAACAAAAAATCACGAGAATCAAATATGCCAATCAAGTGCAATCAGAGAGACAGTCAAGTCAAGAAAACCGTGATAAACTAAAACTTGTATTAATAGATGCTAAGTTCGTGGTAGCAGAAATTGACTCTTCTATTTTAGGAGATCTAGATACTGCAGATATTGATGCTAAAACTCAAAAAGACGACAGACACATAAATATTTAACAATCTGCAAAACTTGTTAGCAATCAAATAAATAAGATCAAAGCTAGTATCTAAATTTTATATCACCAAGTATTAGTTATTGGGGACAAACTATTAAAAACTGCATCGGGCATGGCCGGTCAGGCTCGGATCTTGACCGATATACTGGAGTGGTTACTCGTGTAATCATATTTTTACGTCAAACCTTTGCGAGCGGAAACCATTACTAGGTTGTCAATGATGGCTAGACGCTGCTTCGCTATATGAAAATGGGTAGATATAAGTGTTGGTATATTTTACTTTGACAAAGTTTGTTTTTATAAATTATTTGAAAATATTGTTTTTTTCGTCATATTATTATTATTATCCTCTGTGGTCCTATCCTTGCCTATGTTTAGTTATAGTTTTATTCTATTATCTACTTTTCACCCCTTGACTTTATAACGATATTATTATGGAGCAGATCAATTACTTATTTGCTACAAGCAGTATCGTGCCTAGAGGCCAGCAGACTGCAGACAGCAGACTGTTTAGACGTTATGTACTTAGTTGTGGTGGTTTGTGAGTTAAAAATTCGAAGCTTCCTTTCTAGAGGAAAAACAATACGATGGGACCAAAAAATCGCTATGTACTGCTACATAATAGGAGTTTTGGTGATTATTACATTTAATCCTCAAAAAATATTTTTCACCAAAAGAAAATACCCAAGAGACATCGCGCGTCTCAACTAAAGCGCGCCTTTTCGCAAATCACGTATTTCGTAACAGCGAGTAATGAGGTCGCGTAGCTTTTAACCGCAGCACTAATATACATCATTGTTATGTAATAGCCGGACTACATTATTTACTGTATTGTATACTGAAAAAACACACGTCCAGCTGTTAACACGGTCACGCCAAAATTATTTAATTTCGAGAGCAATTGGTTGGAGAGCTCCATGGGAACTTTTGGCGTGATAGGTTAGTTTGTGATGATTTAATTGTAATTGGTTTGATGGAAAACGAGCTGATACTAGGAAGACTGAACTATTCCATTTACGCATTCGAGAATATTATTTTCTCAGTTCCGTTTGAAATTTGTGTTTTAAGGAGTATTTCAAGGACACGAGAATTTGACATATTTTAGTATGTTTGTTTAGTAAAATGTAAGTATTACGTCAGTCTTGTGACGACTCGTTGTAAAGTGTAGGACGCATTAGACACAAACGTACCTATAAACTACAGACGACAAGCCGAGTCAAGCTCGATCTATCAGAGCCCCATCAATAGCGCGCGGTGTAAACGTGACGTAAATACGCCGATGTCGCAATTACAATTACAACCATTTTTGTTTATTTTTTTAAATTTATCCTTAGGTCGACCACGGTGAAGGTGGCGTGACGATCTGCAGGGCTATTGCGTATCTTTTAAATGACAGTGGCTAACCTATAGTGCCTTTCAATTACTGTCAAATGGTTCCATTTTGTACTAAACCATAAACAAGTTAATCCATAGACAATATGATAGCCACTGTCATTTAAAAGATACGCAATAGCCCTGCTGATCATTTTGCGGGGCTAACATGGCCAGAGATCGACAGGATAGAAAGTTATGGAAGGAGAAAGGGGAGGCCTTTGCTCAGCAGTGGGACACTATGTTATAGGCTAGCAAGCCGGCTTTTGACTATGGGATATATATTACATCTTGAGATGTACCTAATATTTTATCTCTCGTCATACATTTTGTTCGTGACCGTTCACACTGTGCTATTATATTAACTAGCTGTTGCCAGCGGCTTTGCCCGCTACAACTCTAAAATTATCCCACGGGAAGATAAAATCAGGATAAAAACTATTCTATGTGTTAATCCAAGGTGTCAGCTAACTCAATATCAAATTTTATTAAAATTGCTCCAGCCGTTTAGACGTGAAGAAGTAACAAACATTATCACTCACACACTCACAAACTTTCGTCTTTATAAAATTAGTGTGAAGTGTGATGTGATGTGATGATTACATCTCAAACGCGGGATGGAATGTAATATGTCAAAAACCGTCTTAAATGTTACTAAACTTATGAAAAATTCTTTCGATAGATGTTCAGTGACTATTTTTGGTCAATTATGAGTAGGTATGGCAGCAAAAATGTCAATAATCTATTATATATTTTCGTAATACCTTTACCTAAGTTAACTTATGCCATAACCTTACCTCCTTTCCTCGTCAGTCTTGCTAGTAATAGTCTTTTTCCTGGGATGGTTCTTCTTAGGTCGAACAGCTAACTTGTGCTTGGCGGCGCTGGCGTCCAAGAGTTCTGATGCCAAAGCCTTGATGTCCAGATCAGGGTCCAGCCGGGGCTTCCTGGAGGGGTAGGGATCAGGTTAATGGATGAAATGGTGGTTAGTTTACTCGCAAGAGGGGATGTACTACATATAGAGAGATTTGGAGATTGCGTTTGGGTTGCTGTTTAGAATAGTTTTATGTATTTGGAGGGTATTTAAATAGAAATCGGTGTAATATTCAATGTTCTGGCATTGTGTTTCTATAGAGAATGGAAGGATAAATATTAAATTCAAATGGACAGACGAATCCAGGATCACTTAATGGTAAATGGTTACCTATTTGCTCACTTCATAAATTCTATGACGATTGTCCAGGTTTTCTTAATCTTTCTCTTTTACTTATTTAGGCTAAAGGCTAGCATCTAAGCGGTTTTGTAAAACATTTGAGCTTACCAAGAAACTCGACGTTACGGAAACGTCAGCTTTTCTCTGTAAGTTCAGTGCTTCATGCAAACTCAAACATGACTAATTCCAAAATAATTTTCCTCCTTTTCCTCAGTATTTATTATAACAACAATTATTTCCCACATTTTAGTAGAATGATGACCAGACATCACAAGTACACAGCATGGTCCATAGGTACCGTGTGCACTTTATCAGCTGATTCACGTACTCGACAAATAATAAGAAAAATCTTACAAAGCAGTTATTGTTGCGGAAAAATTCGATACGATTGCCAAATGAGTTTCAGGAACATTCTTTACACATAAACCTGGGTATGTGTGTTTATTTGTTTATTTGAGGTAGTAAATATTTAAACATACGTAGGTACTTTGAAATATTAAGCTGAAGCTTGGGAGAACAAATCAAAATAACGTATTCTGAACATTTTAAAGTATTCTTCATTGAAATCGTCTTTTTGCTCTCTTTTCCCCTAGAATCTTAACGTTATCGATATCACCTTTATTTCCAGAAAAGAAAAAGATTTTTTGTACAGTGTACCATTTTTCTAATGCACATTCTATTAAGTATTTATAACTTCTTGTATTAACCAGCAACAAACCATGTTTTACTTATGTCCCTAATTTATTTTTCTTTCTTTTCTTAATTCACACAAAAATTAAAAACATTTAAAACCGGAGTCAATCGGTTTTTTCTAGGCAATTATGTTCCACCCTAGGCCGCATCATCGCTTCACATCAGGCAAGCCAAGACGCAAGCCTGTTTCGGATAAAAATATATACTATTTTATTTGTCGACATAACGGTCTATCGATAATAAATGTATAAAGGCTTAGTATACCTAGTACCTACATATTCATGATTCTGCTAAAGGTCTGCCAATCTTCGCTTCGATAGTAATTTCGTAAATCGTAGCGAGTGACAATCGGGCGCACAGTAGGAAATAGTTTTATTTACAATTCGACCCCAAATAAATTGGGATAAGGGCAAGACAATGAGTACGAAATAGTTTTATTTAGTAGTTGAAATTATCGAAATCGACAAAGAAATCAAATGAAATTGTATTATACTACTTATTTCCCTAAATCATAAGAAGGAAATTGCACTAAATCTTTACCGATGACAGTACTACGGTGGGTCGCACCAGCATCCACAGATACTCATAAAACATTGTGATTAACGGCCCCCTTTTGACAAACAATACGGTCAATATTTTATTATAAATAATGCCCCTCGTGTGACAGGCAAGGTTAAAACTGTCGGCTCGTTTCAAAGATTGGTTAAAAGTAGAAGTCACGACGCGGTGGGACATTTCACTGTCAGGGTTCTGCTAGATCAGGTTGCATCATGCGGCACTCGCACTCTATCTTATTTCTTGGCAGATGATATTGCGCACTTATATCTTTATTTTTTGCATGGAAACTTGATGTTTGCTTAAACACTAAATAGATTATCTTTAGCTACATATGAAAGTAGTTGATTGAATTCGTTTTTCGCTTAATTATATTTCTTTCAGATATTGGTGTGATTTTGTATGTACCTATACCTAATACCAAAGAGTACCTATCTAACATTGAACTTAGTCAAAACAAAAAGAAAGAAAAAAAAAATATTTACTTGTCTCAGATACCTACATGAAGTGAACAAAGCTTGGAAGCAGGCGGGGGTCCATTCTATTTTCATTTCATAATTTAATATTCAAATGAACCCCGCCTGCTACCAAAGTTTTGTTTAATTTAAAATGTGCTTGTTTTTAGCTTTTCAGTTTTTTCAGTCGGGTTTTTTAGATTTTTAACTACCTTTTTTATTTTCAACTTTTTAGCTCTTTTGTGTTTGTTCTTTCGTTGGTCACGTAAAACTCTTCGCAGATGATTTAACATTTGAGTTTATTTATATGATTTGTGACTTCGAATTTCTTTTAAACATATAAGTGTTCTACATTTTTGTAATCTCCTTTTAAAACCCTTAATTTTGATACCCTACTCGACGGTAAAGGATTTTTTTTTCTTACAAATCCGCGGTGTGGCCAAAATCAGCAATTATTCTTTGTTTTTTTTTTTTAATTTAATGTAGCCAGTGACAGTTGCGCCATGAAGACGAATCTAACAACATATATTTTATTCAAATCCCTTCATCCGTTTAGGAGTTCTGAGGGTACAAAGAAACAGACATTCATACATACATACACGCCAAACACATAACCCTCCTTTTGGGCTTTGCCGCAGTCGGGTAAAAATAGAAGTCTCGAAATTTTGTCAGGTCGTAAACACTGTGCAAAGCAGGAGCGGGTCGAATGTACGTCGATCTGATCAACATAAGGAAAAACGGAGCTCAGGGGGCCAATTCTCGATTTTCGCCATTTATCTCGAGTTCGAGATCGTAAGTCTATCTCTATGTCTATTAAAAATATCTCTATTTCTACCAAAAAATGTCGAATTGAGCAGAATTCCGTATTCTCAGTCAAAATAGAAATAAATGTCACGAAAATGTCGAGTCGAGTGAAGATAATGTTACCATTATGAAGAATCGCACGTTCTGTTTTAGGTAGCTATGAGTTAATGAATGATTTTGTTTTCAAACGCTGACTAAACCTACTTATTTAAGTATAAAACGAAACGTTTAGTGTGTTTCAAGATTTTCGTATGCTCTTCGTGAAATAAAGAAAACAAATTTACAGTTGACTGTCTGTCAGTGTCAGAATTTGCGCCTTTTTGCGGTTCCTTCAAAACTTTTGTTATGTTTACATGTACTGTGTTTACATCATTATTGGGTGCTGTTTTACATTTTAAAAGTTTTATTTTAACATGGAGGGGAAAAATCAAACAAGGCAAGGGCACAAATCAAAGAGTATAAATCAAATTTCCAGTAGGTATGAGATACCAAGCCGTATTTTATTTAAAAATTTAAGAAAAGAAAACACAGTGTACAATCCAAAACTCAACGAATTCACTCAGAAATGACGTATCTCTACAATCGACATGACATCTCTACTGCTCACAAGCACTCGACATGAACTCTAACGTTAGCTTTCGACAAATGTCGAATTCGACATCCCCAGAATAGCAACTTTTAAAATTTGTCGAAAAAATGACGTCATTAGAAATTTTTGTCGAGTTCGACACCATCTCTAAAATCGAGAATTGGCCCCCAGGCTATGTAGATCCTTACGACTTTTCATGCCATGATGTCTTTCTTAACTCACGAGTACTTTTCCTTTACTTTGATGTAGGTATTTATTAAGGGCGTAATGATATAGGCGATCATCTCGACTTGATGGACACCGATTCGTGGCTATTTATAATGAACTCTTTGGAGATCGTTGTGCTAAATGTCTTCATAATGCCGTAAATCAAGAAGTTTTCTTAAAAATATTCTGTATTGTAGGTATCTATCTGTAATTGACATGCGAATCGTAGCTCGATCCAACTCATTTCCTACCCAGATAATGTCTTTAAACTCGTAGACAACAATGAGACAGATGCATACATCCTTCGTGCGAAATAGAGCCATGACGATTATCAGTGTCTTTTAGAAGCTAATGAGATGCATTAATTTGTCCTACTCCTGCAGTATTGCAAAATTGTTGTCTTTACAAACCAGTCAATGCCAGCTATCATAAATAATAACGTGGTTACGATTATAGACCAACCAACTGGGTCATGGGTTGTGAATTAACTACTAGTTCAATAGATAACTCAATTTGTTAGTGAGTTTAATAATCTTAAGGCGAATTTTAACAATGAGTCTGGACGCCAAACGGTCCATACATATCATCTCATGTCTAATAAAGTAATTTCCACAGACGGGAAATGTAAAGAAAAGAAAGATATCAGACTTTCCTCAGCTAATTAGGCAAAAAATTACGCAGACACAAATTTTATCATTAATCTTTTCAGTCTATTACTCATCATTTGGCAAGTTTTCCTCCAATTTCGGGTCAAAAGGTAGCTGACACATGTTCATTTTAATTTCGTCTTCACGCCAGCAACACGTCAAACAGCGTAAGCAGTCGTTTAAGGCACAGCGTACATCCTAAGTTGGCGTGTGCGGTTATTTCTGTCTGGCCCAGAAACGTTGTGACGTCAATACGGCACAGTTCGGAACGGGGTTAAGTCATAACTGCTGGTGGACCACCTCCCCTTAATAAAGTTGCACAATATAATATTAATTGATGTTGTTTTGGTTCTACTACTTAGTGTTTTGAAGCTATTTCTAGCTAGTTTAAGGTGTAGATTAGGATCGCAGCGTGACGTTCTGTCGTTTTCGCCTAAGCCCTTGATAAAAGGCGAGAGTTTAATGTATGTCCTAGATGTGCTTTGTCACATAGCTTATTAGTGCAAGCAAGTCAATTTCGGAACAATTTTTGTATGTATACCATACCATATGGTCACCAACGATATTACATTTACTATTTGTTTTATACATGGTAAATATCCCGTTTTCAGTGTCAACGATATTATCTCTATGCTTTTGCTAAAATGCTCGCAGATTTGAACCTTCCGCAATATTATCCAAGCTTTCAACCAGTTCTCACTAATATTATAACAGAACATAATATTTCGTTTCCAAAGTCATTCCCTCTTTTGCGTCATCAGCATCTATCAGACCTTGTATGTTTGCAATAACAGCACCAACTTCTATAAATCAGTAGACTAGTAAATCAAAGAACTAGTAGATAGTCAATCATGCAATAACCTTGTTCGGAGGAAGTTTATTAACATTCGTAAAAGAGGAAATGTTGTGTTTAGTTTGAATCCGGTTGGGTTAGGTAAATTCCTCAATAGCCTACTGTTATGTCTACCATAAGGCATAAAAGGTGTTGGTTTTTTGTTTCAGGTGTTGATAGATCTTTGCATCATTATCAGTTAACAGGTCTGGTATCTTTGAAATAGCAGAACCAACTTCTATAAATCAATGGAGTACTAAATCAGAGAACCCAAACATTTTAGAACCTTGTTCTAAAATTTTTGGATTTCTAACGATCATCTTCAAGACAACAGAACAGAGTCTTATAAATCAGCACGTAGGAGTGAATTCATCAATAGACTAGTAAACCAAAATACTAGTAGAAACTCAATCATGTGAGAACCTCGTTCTAAGAAAGTTTACAAACGTTGGTAATCGAGGACATGGTGTGTTTTGTTTGACTGATCTGCAGGGCTATTGCGTATCTTTTAATTGACAGTGGCTATCATATAGTGTACATCAATAATGTCAAATGGTTCCGTTTTGTACTAAACCATAACCAATTTGACAGTTAATCCATGGACAATATGATAGCCACTGTCATTTAAAAGATACGCAATAGCCCTGCTGGTTGGGTGAGGTTAGTTCCTCAAAATGGTATATTTATTAGCCTGACCACCTACTAAGCTACTAAATAATATTTAGCTGTTTGTGGCGGGTGTTGATAGATTGATCATAAGAAGTTCATGACGTTGTGTACATTATAGTCTAACGCCCGTTTTCACTGGAACAAAAGCAGATTTATTTGAAAGTTTAAATAAAAGCGCGCTGATGGAATTTCGGGTCAGCTCTCGGAACAGCAGCGTGATTATTAAGAAATTAAGTAGTATTTTATTAAAAATAATACTTTTAATATTGCATTTTCTGAATTAAGTACCTCTAAGTCATATATGGAGGAAGATATATGTTTCTCTTAAAAATTAAAGGTGCAAAGACAATATATATAAACATCTCCTAACTGCTATTAATCCAAAGGGATTTTAATGCAAAAAGATTAAGATTTTGAGATTCAGATTTCTACGTTGGGCACTATGTGATCGCACCTATAAAATTTCATCATACAGACATGAGACTAAGAATAGAAATGCTTTATCTTACTCGACCGTCTTACACGACAAATTAAAGTGTATTAGAACGTTAATAATCGTGCCAATTAATTTCCACGTAGACGCTAAAGTAGTAGAACGTCAGAAAGTCCATTAAAGTGATGTGTTTAAAGCACCAACTATTTGATATGAGACTATAAATGTGAGAGGCATTGCCAACCTGTTACCTGAACGACTGTTTGGCAGACAGCCAGGACCTACTCTGCCTTAGTGCCCTGCCTGTGGCTTTGTCCGGGGATTTTCCAGTAATTCTCTAATATCCTCTTAAATGTTTCATATGTATGTTTTATTACGACTGCTGGAATTTCCAGACTCGAGAGTTTTGAGAAAGATATTGATAGTGTTTTTATGGGTTTAGAAAGATTATGGGTTTCTATAAAATAAATGTAGGACGTGCACCTCTGCTGAATAATTCTCATAAGGTCGCTTGCTTGTTACCATAGATTTTACACTGTTCAACATAGAATGAAGGTATTTCTATTTGAATTCAAATATGATATTCTTCAGTCCTACATGACTCACTCCAACAAAGAATTCTATATTACTCAGAAAAGTAACCCATTAATATTAGCGAGGAGACATGAACACGGTGCTTTTGCGTGTTTCTATGACAAGAATAATAATAACATCATCTAGATATACTAAACTTTATTAATACTCTATCACAAGTGCTCAGTATACCCTTAAATAATAATAATATATGACAGTGCTACAACAATAATAATATGCTATTGCAAATAATAATATGTTAAGTATTACGTAAGTAGACAAAATATTTTATTTTAGTTATACAGGGTGTTTGGAAGGGAGCTGTACATACGCCTAGGGTAGAAACTAGGGATAGTCTGCTACCTACCCCCGCCCATTATATTGACCTTGGCCTCAAGGTTTTTTTTTAATTTATTATTATTTTTTATTTGACTTTTTGACTAAAACTACCTGTAGCTCAAAATCTATCCATGGGACCGGTCGGCTAATGGTCTTGTTTTAATCGTTAGAGTCTTAGGGTCCTGCAAAAAATTATTTTACACCAGAAAATTGTGGAGAAGAAAAGTTATGGGGCCTGAAGTACCGTAGTAAGGTAAAGAAATAATTTTAAATTAAAAAAAAACCTTGAGGCCAAGGTCAATATAATGGGCGGGGGTAGGTAGCAGACTATCCCTAGTTTCTACCCTAGGCGTATGTACAGCTCCCTTCCAAACACCCTGTATTCGATAATATCCAAGGCTAAGGTCTTCAAGACCTCATTAAGAAAAAGACATTTCTCATAATAAATTGGTTCATTAATTTGATATTTCACTCTCAGATACAACTCTCATAGTTGATAGAGCAATAACCAGAGCTATTTATAACAAGATACATTACATTTGCCTAATTTATGTTAGTGTTATATAGGACAACCATTTACCATCAAGTGAGCTATATCATAAATTGAAATCATAAAATAACATTCTAGAGTAACGTCCAATAATACGTTGGCGTTTCGTCGTGTGCAATGTTGATGTAGTCCGAGTGGATTGACAAATATGCACATGAACTAGATAAGAATGATATTGGAATTATATTTACAACATGAAACTCTAGCCTACCTAACACCTAAAGCAAATTATTTTGAAAAGAAACTCCGAGAACTTTATTACCTTTATTAAATAAGTTCCTAAATGATACACAAACGTTTATACATATAACATATGAATGTGTAAAGCCGTGTCGGCATAATGATACATAAGTTATCACAATACAGTAATAAGTCGATCACAACATAAAATGATAAATACAACATAAATGACGATATGCAAGCGCAGATTATGTACAATGCAATATGAGTCCGATCTTCTGTCTTCAGAATCAGTGATAGTACATTTTGTAGGTCGGAACGCTAAACACATAGTCCATGTATGGACCTCTGGGTTTGAAGAAATGATTCTCGTAACAATATACGCGGCCTCTGTACCTGCATCAATAATGTTTTCTTTTATTACGTCATCAGCGGTGATTGTGATTGCAATGGATTGTGATTGTTTAGAGGTAGTGCATGAGGTGGCTTTATTATAGAGGTTTAGAATTATGATTATGAATTTTGATTGTATTGTTAGAGACAAGACAGCTAAGTGCATACTTTTGACTACAGATAGATGTTTTTCTCCCTCATGTTATGATGCGTAGTATGCATCGAAACCTTATTTAGCTTTCGTAACGAGCTTTTAAACTGTAACCCAAATTTCGCGATGCAACAAGCTGTCCCTTCGATTAAATCCAGAAGTCGTTATTCAAAGGCGTCGAAATGATAATGAAGATGAATGTGTTACAAACGTAAGAAGAAAAAAACAAACGTGTAAATTAAGATATAGGTATTATAGTGCGTTGCGCAAACTGCAGTGCAACGAACTCGCTGCTAAAATTATACAGTATCGAAGTCACAGGAGGAATTCTGGACGCATTGGAGCTATTAAAATGCATTCTTGACATTTATACTCCTTCCGCAACACATTCCCACTGGCGAATTTGATACAGCCACTTGGAGCTGTCAGCTTTGGCTTGTTATGTTTTACATGTGGAGTTTACGTGTATCGTGTTACGGATGTTACCGCAGTGAAAGATTTAGTCGCTGAGAGAAGCTTATGACTTGAGGAGATACATGAGGTTGGTGTAACAAGTGTTTATGGATCACGGGTATGAAAAGCATAATGTAGATCGTCAGGTATCAAATCGTTTTTTAGTCTTATTAAAAACGGGGTGAACTCTTAAAATAAAAATCAAGATGGTATTACAATGCCAGTTATTACACAGCTTATCAATTATTACAATGAAAAAAAAATTGCTTCACAGATCGTTAGGAATTATTTAAATACGGATGAATGTTAACCATGAGTTAGTGTGCACAGAAACTATTTAACAAAATATTATTCTGGTAACCGAGTTTAGAGCTGGGGTAACGATCAGTTTCACATCGCTCGCATGTCCGTACAGTTTATTTACGAAATACATCAATGAGGGCACAGTTGTGCAAAGCTCATGCCAATAATAAATATGTACTCACTTTGATCCGAGGGCTGACTTGGTGTCGAGAACTTCGACAATGTCTCCGGCTTTTAGAGATACTTCATCATCCGCAACAGCTGAATAGTCAGCTGATGCTACCACAACATCTTCTACCTGTAACAAAGGAAAACAAACATTAAGACACGTTCTTCAAATAGTCATTTTGTTTCGAAGGAATTTGAAAATATTACCTTAGGCGGACTCCTACTACAACTCGACCTAGATCTAGAACTGGACATTGATCGTGATGGGTATCGTTTGTAACTGGGTGTCATTTCTAAGCTATTCATTCGACTCCTAGTATTCTCTCTGTCTAATAATACGCCGCTATATCTGCGTGACCAGCCACCGAGTCTAGTGATCTTCTGGTTATTACTTATGTTGCAGTATCCGGTGAATGACTGTAAGTCCTCGTCATCATCGTCAACAACTGGACAACTGTACATAGAGAAACGATGTGCTGTCGGCTGACTTAGGTTTAATGCAGAAAATACGTGTAGGGGTTCAAAGTGTCGGATGCCACTTTCATCAAGAACTGTGTATGCGATTTCTCCAGTCAGTACAGCGCGACTTGCTTCGCGAGGCACAACCGCTTGCAGACCTTTCTTCATAATCAATAGTGCGCCTTTCTGTTTTCTTCTTTGGAATAAAAAGTCTTCCATGGCAAGGCAATTTTCCGGGTCCAGCAAGTTTAATGGAACGTCTTCAGAAGTCATCAGGGGTGTTTCTTCAGGCACAATCATCAACGCAGCACTTTCTCTTACTAAATCCCTTAGTTTAGGATCTGTGCGAGCCAGTGTTGGGTCAGTCTCTAGTTTGCGTAACGCGGAATGCAGACTCGGCGTCTTGTCCGCAAGTTTCCGCATAACGGTCAGTCTCTTCAGTATGTTTAGGCTTGTGGGGTCAGATGCTATTTTAGACATGCTCTCTTCGTCGTTTACGAACGACATCAAATTAGCGGCTACATCTCTCATTCCAAGAATTTTAGCGAGTCCAACGGATTGTAAGATTAACTCTTTCAGGTTTTCTTTATCTTTGTCTTGGAATAGTACTTCTAATTCCTTGCTGCTTGCTTCTTGCACTGCGCATACTATAGCTTTCTGTAGAGTTTCTGTGACTTCGCGGTCAGATTTAACAAATGAAATTGATTCTGAAATGCGCCCAAGCACATGTTGAAGTAGGCCAGAGTCAATCTTAGAAATGTTCTTAAATGCTGGACCTAACACTTCATTTTCACTGCTCAAGTAGTCTCCAAATTTCTCTATAATATCATCTTCAGTAAAGGATTGTTTGCGCAAGGCGCTGTTAATGGCGATTTTGATCAATTCGACCTTAGGCTGAGAGGAGTTTTCAAGAATTTCTTCACGAAGGAGTTCTTTGTCCTCTTCTTTTTGAAGAATGTTAAACATGGCAGATACGAGATCTTCATCAATTGTCTTTCCTAAGATGGTGTCAATAGATTTCAAAATCATCTGATACTTTTCTTTACTGTTGTTATTATTGACTTCTTCGAACTGTTCAGCTGTGACTAAAGCAGCTAGTACAGCAGCAGCGATAGAGTTCTTTACATGCTCTTGGTGAGCAGATTGGCCGTTGCCGCCGGAGATCCCAACCTCCTGCAAATCTATTCGTTTCTTGCTTTTCTTTTTTGTGTCACTTGTCGATGCATTTTCTGAGTGGTTTTCACGAATTTCCGATTTCAAATGAGCACTCATTTCAATAATAGAAGTGATGACGTCCATTAATTGATTTGCTACTTCATCTTTTAATCCAAAATCTGTGACAAAGGCTTTCAATGCCTCTGCATTTTTTGTTTGATTTAAGACGACATTGATAGCTGGTAATTCAGCGGGTACTTGTCTGCCAATAGACATTCCAGCTTCGGAAAGTTGACGAAGCATGTTTGTATCAATAGTCAATTCTCCTTTCGTAGAAGAAGTATCATTCGGGTTTGTCTTTACTTTTAATAATTTTAATTCTTCAGGAGTAACGACGAAACTTTGAACAGAGAACTCGAGTCCCTCGTCACCCTCAGTGAGATCGGGAGCTACGAATTTTAAACCTTCCGGTGTTTGAACAATTTGTCCAGGGATAAATGTTACACCGTTATCGTCTGTCTCGATGACTCTACCGGGAACGAATCTTGGGCCTTCTTCAGTATCAACTACCTGACCAGGAACGAATCTCGATCCTTCATCTTCCGTGGAGATTACTTGGCCGGGAATAAAAGTAGGACCAGCCTTAGTTTCAATGATTTGGCCCGGTACGAAACGTGGACCATCGATTGTGTGTATTGTCTGTCCGGGGACGAATTTTGGCCCGGACTTAGTGTTCACTACTTGACCAGGGACAAACTTGGGACCTTCAGCTGTGTCTACTACTTGTCCTGGCACGAATTGCTCTCCATTTTCTGTGAACACTATTTGTCCTGGTACGAAAATGCCCTCTACCATCATTCCAGGAACAAAACGAGACTCGTTTGCTTCATTCTTTACAAGTCTGCCAGGGACAACCTTGCCTTCTAGTTTTGGCATTCTTGGGCCAGGATAAAATTCAATTCCTTTTGTTGTTTGCACCATATGTCCGAACACGTACAATGATTCTTCAGAAAGTGAGCACGTCTTTATATCAATCGGAAGACCAACTGGAGCACCTTCGCTAAAGGTGATGTCTTCTATTGACTTGGCAACTGAAAACTCAACGTGTCCATTTGCTCGAACAATAGTTTTTCCTGGCATAAATTTTTCACCGCAATCGGTGTGTACTATTTGTCCTTCAATAAACTTTGGCCCGTCGATGGTTTCCACAGTAGTACCGGGTACAAATTCCAGCTTATTATTACTTCCTGTTTTCGAGATACCAGGGATAAAACAAGTTTCACCATCAATAGCAACTGTTTGACCCGGAACAAATTTAAGGCCATTCGGTGTAGCTATTGTGGCTCCTGGGACGAAGTGTAATTCATCATCTTGATTCAGCACTTGGCCGGGCACAAACTGCCACTCATTGTCAATTTTAGCGTTTTGTCCAGGGGTAAAAATAATTCCTCCATTTTCGGTTATTGTTTGACCAGGAACAAATTGAACTCCGTCAGGTGTCATTATAGTTTGACCGGGCACAAAAACTTCTTCAGGTCCAGTGTTAATCATTTTTCCAGGTACGAATTTGAGTCCCTCTTCAGATAACACTGTTTGTCCTTCAGCAAAGCGATACGTATCATCTTTGTTTTTCATAGTTTGTCCACAAACAAATTCTTCTCCATCAGATGTTTGAAGTACTTGACCGGCGAGGAAGAACGGTTCATTTGAATTTTCATTGGTGACAATATGTCCAGGAATCAGTCCCGGACCCGCAGGAGTGTTTACGCTTAAACCAGGAACAAACACAGGGCCGATAGGTGTATCCACTGTTTGCCCAGGTACAAAAATAGGTCCTTGAGGTGTATTTACTACTTGCCCAGGAATAAATGTCTTCGCCTTATTTATGTCTATCGTCAATCCGGATATCTTAGCCACTTTTTCTCTCTTGCCTTTTTTGATATTTTTAACAACTTCAGAGAGATTTTCCATTGTAGGAAGTAAATTAACTTTATCACTTTCCACTAGCTTTTCAATTATGTCTGCGGTATCGGTTAAACGTTCTTTAGGGATTTCTTTGACGGCACTTAAAATACTTTCTGTTGGACGTGTTTTAATTGGTTTTAACGGGTTCACACAAGGCACGGTTTCTAGTGGAATGGACACTGCGCCGACATTGCGGTCAACTTCATAAATTTCCGCATCACAGTGGTGTGGAGTTATTTTTACCGGTGTGGGTAATTTAGTTGCTTTAGGTACGATACGTTCGTCAGTAACATCTTTTTCAAATGTTTCCCAGTCCCACGACTCAATAAGTGGGTGCATTTGTTCTCTCCATTCACTAGAACAAGCGATGATACTTGACTTTGAACGCATATGGTGCGCATCAAAGCTATTATAACTAAATGATTTAACGTCATGCTTTTCATGTTTGATTTCTTCAAATTTAGCTTTTTTAGCTTTCCGGTCAACACGTTGCTTCTCTTCTTCTAACTCCTGAACCTCGGCTAATTTCTCTTTCTTTTCAAATATTTTCTTCATAGAAGACAGTCCAGCTGCACGTTTCCTTTTCTTCTTTCTTTCTTCTAATTCTTCCATTTCTCTTTGTTTTAACACTTCAGTATTTGGTCCTTCGCCTTCAAACATTTCCACGTCTTCAGTAAAATCCTTAAAGTCCATAGATACACTACGCCCTTGTTTTGTTTTGATTAACACAGTATCGGAATCCTTAGCCAGCATGACATCTCTGACGTCACCGTCCCGCACAGCCGCTTCCATCTGAGCGGAAAACACCAAGCTGCATCTTCTCTCTTGCACTGTATACACGTATCGCTTGTCTTCAGTCACTTGTTTACCCAATAACAGTTCCATTAAGCTTTTCTGCGCTTCCGTAGAGCCATCGAGTACAGGGAAAATGTACCTGTAGTCTGGAAGTACTTCGTGTTTTCGGTTGCCATAATGAATTTCAGGTGAGTAGTGGTGCGGTCCAAGTTCACCGGAAACATTTGTAATTTTACACTTAGTTTTCGACGAGCGGGCAGTTAGAAGTACTGGAATGTAGTGGTGTGTAGGCAGCCCATAAGATTTTCCGGTGATCCTGCAGCATCGTTTAGCGTCAGCGGGCGAGATAGGGGCGAGTAGCGGGAAATAATTGGGCTTCGGCAGCCCCCGGCTTCGACCAGTTATTCTACAAAACGACATCTTGATGTATCAGGCAGGCATATTTGTTTATAAAATTATTTAGAAGTAAAGTTTATTTTTGTTTGATAATCGCGATCGTACTGGCGGGAGATTCGCGTGCGCGTTGGGGCGCGTGTGCTCTGAGCGGAGTTTGCAGGGCGACTAGCGCTGCGAGCTTCTGTGGCGGAGCTTTAGGCGCCCGCGCATCGATTCGCACCTTCGTCTCAGACGGTGTGCTGTATATTTGTTCCGGTTACAGGTTATTTATAAACAAAAGAAAGATGAATTTATTCTTTAAGCCAAAATATATGACACAGTTCCACGGTAAAAACAACGAAACGGCGAATTGACTTAGTTTTAGAAGTAAGCTATGCCAGTTACATATTGCTGATTAATTATTTTTGTTCAGTTTCTGTATTATTTGATTTAAAGTAGATAGTTAACTGCAGCGCTATTGTGTATATTTTAAATGACGGTGGCTATCCTATAGTGTCCATCAATTAACTGTCAAATGGTTCCATTTTGTACTAAACCTTAACCAATTTGACAGTTAATCCATGGACATGGATTGCCACTGACATTTAAAAGATACGCAATAGCCCTGCTGGTCAACGTAACTAAAGCCGTACTCAATCAAAAATAAAAACCTACAAATAGGTACTACGAAAGCCTTGTCATTTGGACAAAAACTGAGCAAGTTTATAAACCTAATCTCATTGAGTCGTCCGACTGTCACTCCAGTCAGTTGTTAACCTCGTCAACAAACGGTTATTTTTAATTTTCCAATCTAAACGCGGACCTTCGCGGTGATTGCAAACCGACGCGGTCACAACCACTGTTTATTTTTGTAGTAGAAATTAATAGAAAGTCGACAACAAAATGTAGGTGAAGTACAAATGTTAATGATTTAGAAATACACAACAATTTTCCATACACTATTAAGAATAAAAAAAGCTCTTGCTACACAAAACCGACAGCTAATATATAAAAGCTTCTAGACAGATCAGAATAACCAACAAACCATAATATTAAACTCTATGTCGTTTACAAAATCTTCATAATTTAACCTATTATTTAAGTTAGAACCGTCCAGTTAATTAAATAACCATTTCCAGTTACTTGCTGTAACTCGCGTAACTTGTGTAACTCTTCAAAACGAGCAATTTTATATTTCAGCAGGATAGTTGATGATGAATAGAATCCAAAAGCGTCCCTATCAATACAGGCCTCAGATACCGGCTATCTACGCAAGCCCTATGACATTGACACCACTTCGCATCAGATCAATCGCGATAACATCTAAGAAGTCTATTTCCAGAATAGATCCAGCTTCATTTCATAACCGATCGCTATGATAACCTCACCTTGGTATAGTAACGCATAATACAGTTTCCTGTTCAAAACAGTTATTGAAAACACACATAGGCAAGTATTGCTCTTCAAAGACGTTTGCCCAATGTTTTGAAACAAAACAAACTATTTAAAACCGGTAAACTTTTACTACGGCAACTGAAATGTGTTTGTAGTAAACTATTTTGGTAAGCACTTAGTTCTTTTTCGCATTACACCTGATTTTCTTTTGTTTTCATCTATGTGTTTATTGGTTAGAGTCCTACGCTGTCAGAACTTTGCTTGTGACAAAATTTTATACGAATTCGACCTCCTTGTAGGTTAACCATAATACTTTATCGATTGCCGTTGGGAATGTTGGGATTTTTCATCAGGGGGTCTAAAATGGTCACTTTAGCAGATCATAATATGAATTGCGTTGACTTTTCATTAGTAAAGTTGCATCTGTGACCATTTTACGAATTTTCACGCAATTCATATTATTTTCCTATTATGATCTATTTTCCTAAATTGTAACAAACGCAGTTACTGTTATGAAAAGTCAGTCATAGTTAACAAAAAAAAAAAACGAATTAGTCCGTCAGATATATTTCCAAAAAATATTGGACACGTATTTTATCTTTTTTTCACGTAAACTAACAATGAAGACGATACAGTGCTTTGAAAACTCGTGGGACGTCATTTTCCAATACATTAGTATGACATTCTTTACCGATGAGTGACGTCACAACCAATCTATGACGCGTTTTACCTTCGTCATTTTTTATTGATTTGATAAAACAAAAAATACGTATCCAATATTTTTCGATAATCTAACAGACGGACTAATTAGAATCGTATTATTTAAGTCAGTTAACATCCCTATTGAGTCGAACGCAACAGCACATCTAACGTGCTACGATCGCAGTCACTACGATCATTCCATTGCAATATTTGTCACTGGCAGCTTTTAATGGATGGAGATGTGTTAACCGCGTTCAATTTCATAGTGAAATTAGGATCAGCACTAAAATTACCAACATGCTTCTCTAGTTAACCCAGAAATTACGAGAATCTTCGTAACATTTGTACTACTTTAAAAAGGGCATAACAATATCAACGTGGGCGGCCATTTCACGGACCGTTTAGCAAATGGGGTCGCAAAATAATGTTGACAGTAAACAGATGGGTGTACAATCCTATATAATTTCACACCAGATTCCGATGGCACGGCTGACAAATCGCCTGCGATTTTTCTGCTCCAATATAATGGAGGAGAAATGTTGTTCACTTTATATGTATAAGATTCGTTAAGAGTTTTTGATAAATGATGTAACGTTATCTAAAACGAAACGTTTTTATTTTTGTAACTATTTAGATCTTCAATGTCTCGTTGATCTACTGATCACAAGCGAGTCTACTAAGTCCTGGGTTCAATTCCAAGATCCAGCAGTGCTTTAAGTATTTCATCGGAAATTTCTCAGTGGCAGCCTGTAGACAGGGTTTATGCTCGATTGTTGGTAATAGACTCGTCCTCTTAAAAATAACTGGCAAAATGTGGGTGCCCAATGGTACACATCTGCCTAACATTTCGGGGAAATACAAGTATGGTGTTATGTTATCTTTAGATTCTACTGCGTAACGTTCTTAGTAACTGGAATTAACACGAGGAAGTAATGGGTAAATGAGGTAAATGTTGCAACGGTAATATACCTCATTTCAAAAGGTATTTAACTGAAATACCAACTGTTAAATGTAACGACTTGTTGCTAGAATACGTTTACAAATTAGGTTTTGTCTTCTAATGTCTTTGTTAAATCTAAGAATTTAGATTTCTACTTTTTAGAATATCCTTAATTTATTAAATTTGATTTCTATAAGGCAAATATGTTGAGTATGAATTTGGATGGCTATAGGAACACCAAACAAACGACAGGTGATCTGTGTCAAGAATGATATGGCTAGAAAGAAGATGACTGCTGATACGAGTAAAAGAGAATAGGGAATTCACCAAAAAAATCTAATTAGTCCGTCAGATAGATTTCCAAGAAATAATGGACACGTATTTTTCTTTTTTCACGTAAACAAAAGATGAAGAACTTCAGTGCTTTGGAAAGTCGTGTCAAGTCAAAAGGTTAGTAGGTACTTTTTTACCCACTCATAATCTTTGACACGTTTTATTTTCGTCACCTTTTATTAATTTCATAAAACAAAAAATACGTATCCAATATTTTTCGATAATCTAACTGACGGACTAATTAGATTTTTTTGGTGAAGTACCCTATAATGGAAGACGAAGACATGCTACACCATGCTGGGTAGGAAAATAATGATACAGAGAGAACAAATATACAGGTGCAGGTAGACCATGACCTTAGGACACAGGATACTTTTTATCCCTGTAGTCCGTAATTCTCATGGGATATCTCTCCACTTTCACACAGACAAAGAGTAGAAAAGTATAGTTTTATTAAGTTGACATAAAGGGTGTAAAAGTACCCTTAACGCAAACGAAGGGCACTTGTTCTTCCCGCCACTGCGATCCATACCTGGGAACCCCCTAGTTACGGAGATATTGGGGGTCAAAGTTCCAAATTTTGCACAGCTGTTTTTGTAAATACTAGTTTTTCAGGTTGTAACTTTACTTAAATTACCTCCATGACCCTTTTACTATTCAAAGCATCCACTAGCACAATGTTTTAAGAGTACTACATTGAGTTTTACCGTAAAATGTAATTTTTGACCCCAAAAAAAAAGTCGTTTCCCAGTAAAAAAATTTGCGTAGGGGTACTTAGTTTGATGTACAGAATGCTTGGTTGACGTATGTGTGAAGGGTTAATTTACACCCTGTATACATTTCTTAATTTTAGTTTTTAATTTTTTAGATTTTTAATAAATATGCCTATTCATGAACCACAGTAGCAGCTGCACCTGCAACATCCGCATGATTTGTATCATCCAGTGCCAACCAGCCAATTTCATCGTGTTCACTTGTATTCAGTCAGGCATCTCTAATTATGACTGCCCTAATTAGATTAATTTGTTTTCATCACCTGCACGTGGGATTCATGAAGTGATTTGATTAAGTGTCATTCCGTTTTCAGTATGTCATCGTCGCCTGCTTCAATTGCGATTTCTGGTGGAGCTAGTGTTGTCGATTTGATTCGGGAATATTTATTTTTCCGCCAAACCATGCCGAATCGTGTCGGATTTGCCGAAATAAACAATTGAATAAAACATACGTTTGTTAAGGAACCTGAAAAAGACAGCCTTTACTTTACAGCTGCTTCCACATTTTTTCATAAATAGTTATCGGAGTCGGCGTCCACTTTAACCGGATGCAGCTAAATACAGTAATTTACATGGAGCAAGCAATGGTTTAACGTGATTCCGAGGCAACACGATACGTAACCACCCACCACCCAGGTCACCCATCGACTGACCAGCCTAGGCAAGCGCTGCTTAACCTGAAGATTGACCAGAACAACTGTTTTATTTAGTCACGAGCTTCTCGTAAATTGAAAAGGTACCAAATAAAATATAATACTATCATAAAGAAGGCAAACGAAACTTTTATCACATTATTATAATAATTATGTCGTTGCACACACAAAAAATAAGAAAACTTTTCGTTTGTTCCATTTCCATTCAAACAGCTACAAACCATGTGTTAGGCACATTCAAACTACTTAGCTGGCCTGTTTATATTTGTATGACCTAACTTTTGACGTAGAACCTTGAATATATTTTATTTTCAGTATTATGAAAATAAATAGCGAAACATTGTATGTAATTGGGTCAGGTGCAGTATGTGTTAGATCGTGGTTTACATAAGAACATTAGATTTCGAAGAGATTAGTAAATACAAGATGATTCCGTGACGTCTCTACGAGCGTCATCGACGAATTTTTGGGTAATGGCGTTTAATGGAAATTAGAACGATCGATTAAATTGTTATTTTGTCTGAAAAGTTTTCGAACTGAAAGACAATCACGTGTCTACACCAATATTATAAAGAGGAAAGATTTGTTTATTTGTTTGTAACGGATAGGCTCCGAAACTACTGGACCGACTTGAAAAATTCTTTCACCGTTGGGAAGCTACACTATCCCCGGGTGACATAGGCTACTTTTTATCCCTGTATTCCCACGGGAACGGGAACTACGCGGGAAAAACCGCGTGACGTCCGTTAGTACAAGATATAAAGGTCATGCCAGTAATCTTCGAAGCTTGAAGAAGGGGTGAAATAATAGTGCACCGACAGGTCTCCAGTTATGTTTAAGTCCTATGTGTGGGCAAGGCTATTGCCAACAACAGGGCACAAAGCTGCTACCGAAAAATGCCTGATGAAAAAACCTAATAACAATTTGCTCTAACCGGGAATAGGACTGCATGCTCATTAGTCTGATCGCGACCAATAAATTAACTAACGAGGCAGTTTACTACACAATGTAATCCGTGGACAGTAGTGTGGGTTATACGTTTAATGAATCTATTTAGCTCCGATATACAAATTTTAACGTGTAACTGTTTTTGTACCTAAATAAATAAAGGAAATCTTAAATTGTTTGTGTAGCAACCGAAGTTATCGTGGAAGGCGCACTAGTTCCCATGATCCCCGGTGAAAGTGTGGTAAGGGAACATCGTGGTGGTTTTAAGTCAGCAGTAACACCAATGAGGAGATTCCAACCAGGAACAAAAAAGGTAATGCTGTAAATCGCAGCGGCAATGTCGCCCAACCCCTAAAACAGACCTATATAGACAGAAATCAGTCAACACGACTGATCGTCTCGTTTTCATATTTACGCATAAACCAGTTATATCGCTGCATTCGCTACAAATAGTTATTGTGATTGGCCGGGCGGCTCTCGGCAACTGCGGATTAAAATTTAGTTTGTAAACGAGTGCAACAGAAAAATTACCCCCCTCATTAAGGGTTGCCATCTCAAAAATTTGGCAACCAGGATAAGACGCGTGATAGGATTTTAGAGCCCTTAACCCGGACATGAAATCACTTCACCAGTAAAAACTTTTTGGCGAGCCGGATCGCGGCGTGCGGGTACAGTTCGTGTCGCGGGTGGCCCAAGACTTTAATTTGTTATTCTGGATTCTCCCCAGACGCCCTCTAAACTCGGACAAGTCCGGGGAAACACGGACGGATCGTAACTCTCGGCTTATTATGCAATAGTTTCAATGCATCTTCGCATGACGTGGGTACCTTCTTATAGTTAGACCATTATCTTTAACTCGTAAAGCTTTTTACTCCCTTTAAAAGTCCATTACATACGATTCACTGAATCAATAAACTCGGACACAAAAGCCAGAGCAGGCTATAAAGGCCATATTTCAGGCGATTGAACTAAAATTGATAGCCTTTTGAAAGCTTCCATACTGTATCGAGCGCTTTGATCAAGCGACCTTGGTTGGTTTGCGGACGGGGAAGGTCGGAGAGACCTTAGTTGTTACCGGGTTATTTGTCATCAGCTTGTCTTATTGTAATGTATAGGGACTTGGCTGGACGCGGTTTTAAGATTTGTGGTTTAGTGCAAAGATCAGTTTGCCAGTAAGATCGTTTGTCAGAAATCTTGAAACATTCAAAATATTTCATTATTATCGCGCTAAAATCGTCAATTCTGGCTGCCTAACTAAAACTCAAAGATTGTCGAGCTTTAGCTTTAGCTTTATAACATGAAGGCATGCTGCATCATGGAGAATGATGATGATAAGTAAGCTTTTTAAGCTGCAAAAATACGTGTAAACTTTGGCAAATTTCATAAGAAGAGTCTCTACTTTTGAGTCAACTGGATATTTACTAGACGCCTTTTTAGGAGAGATAATTTGCTTATTTTATACGGCTCTGAATTTAAAAACAAGATGACATGATAACGGAGGATATTGAAACCAGTAATGCGATCTGTATATTTTATACCCTCTCATAAAACTATAGAACTATTCCAAGAACAAAGCACACACTTTCACACTGTTATTTTAACCCGAGCCAAAGTGTCGGCCATCGAGCGTCCATTGAGAAAGCGGAAACGTCGTGATCTCGAAGTAGGCGACACCTGCGCGTGCGCCACTTCCGGCGGATGCGGGACGTCAGGTGCCCGCCGAGGTAAGAATAGACGACATTGCTGGACATATATATCAAGTTCAATCTAGAAAGGGGATTTGCTTCTCAAATTGAGAGGATGAATCATGAAAATTGTATTCGATTATAATTTCTGTTCACACTTGAATCTTTGCTTATGGAGTTAACTATATTTTAATCTACATTTATAGGTATAGGTAAATTTGATATATTATAGAGGACAGTCGTAGACGCATGCCACTGATACCTATCTGATGCGCCTTCATGGCGTTCTCATTGAAACAGAAGTCAGCTGCTAGTTGCCATTAGCAAGGTGGCATGCGACTACGACTGTCCTCTATAATTTATCAAATTATGTACCTACATACTAGACGGTTTTTCTTGTTTAATACTTTTAAGACCGCGGATTTATTAGTCTGGTTTTAGTTTTTATTAAACTTATTTTATTATTTGAATTTAATTTTTGTGTATTATTTAATAAATGCGTAATAATAGTTACTTTCATAATGTAATATTCAACCAAATCGGTCCAGCCGTTTATGCGTGAAAGAGTAACAAACATCCACACATCCATTCTCACAAACTTTCACATTTATAATATTATAAGTAGGATTATATATAGTATATTATAATTTTCTGTTTCGGTTTTCCGATACTCGACCTTACGTCGGTTTTGGAATAGATATCCCGTCTTGCATCCCGCAGGAAAAAAGATATCTATTTCCCCCTATCTCCTTCTATTATATTATATTATATTATATTATAATTTTCTGTTTCGGTTTTCCGATACTCGACCTTACGTCGGTTTTTGAATAGATATCCCGTCTTGCATCCCGCAGGAAAAAAGATATCTATTTCCCCTATTTATATATTATATTATATTATATTATATTATATTATATTATATTATATTATATTATATTATATTATATTATATTATATATTATATAGTAGGATATAGTAGGATTCCTATAGAGTTTTGATGGATTAAAAAAAAACCCCATTTGAAATGTGCTAAGAAGTTCATCATTTTTGCCAATGGGGAAAATGAAATACGGCAGTAAAAAAAACAGGATTTCCCAGGAGCATTCTACATTATCAACACCGCTCCAATAGGAAAAAAAAAGAAAAGAAAAAAAAAAAAAAAAAATCAAAAGTTCCAAGAAAATTGTTTCAGAAAGAAAATGGTTTCTTAGATTTTCCCGAACCGCGAAATAAAACATCACATAATAAAACGAATAGTGCCTCTCATCAAGATGACAAGTCACTTTTCCATTGGCATCATTGAGTCACAATTTTGACTCAGAGAAAAGCAATTAAAGGGGAGAGCAATGTATCTTTTTTGTTTCCACAAAATGTCTAGTGAATAATGGTTTTTCCAAAAAGCTATTTGATTCAATGTAGTGTGGACTAGCTAGATGGAGTGTGTTGCCAAAATCTTATACTGCAATAAGTTCGTGCTACGATAATATTTTGTTTTATTCTTGAAGAAACGTTTAGGAAAAACAAAGGGCTATCAACCGATAAGACGAAGAGTAAGAGTGAAGAGGGTTAACAATACGATGTTTTTTTTTTTGGCGGGAGGAAAGTCTTCAGATAACCCCTCCCGCTCTTGGGCAGAAAGCGAAAGGGAGTCTCACACTTCTACTGACTAAAAACCACCCATGTTCCTTCTTAGCTCAGAATGACCCTATAAATTATAATCAGCTATAAACATTCCCACTACTGGGACCCAGATCTCAACTCTGTAAATTGGAGCAGCGATCGACCATGTGGGCCCAAAGCGGGTTCTTGGATGTCTCATTTCTACGACCTTCGGTTTTGGACCTTGTTACCTCATGTGCGGTTTTCTTCACCGTTATGAGATCAGTGATGAAACTTACCGATTTCCCTGTAGCGCTTTATCATTGTATTTGCAATGAACTATCTACTGTTGCCAATTTGTCTGCTTTATACAACGATCCTATTTACATCATTACGATGGCGTCACACGTGCGATACCTATCGCTGAATGTCCGCCCAGAAGTACTAAACATGTTAGCAATACAAATAAACACCTAGGTCACCAATACATAGAAATGATTGGTTTCCTTCATTTATTACGTGACTGCTATTTGACATACTAATCACATATTTTGCCATATAATTTGTGCCTTTGGCACTGTTAGTGCTAAGTACTGCAAACAAATATAATTAGGTTACCAACACGTTACCTGTTCACTAAAAAAAAAAATTAAAAGTTTTATAGGACTCCCATTCGGTCATTAGAGAACGAAAATACCTATACTTTATAGGTAAACCAATTCCAAAAAAATGTGCTTGAAAATACTTCTGGGCGGCAAAATATACTTTCGATTTTGCCCCCCTGCACATAATATTACTTCATATTTGAACACAATCTGTCAGTAACATATAAATATAAGGAAAATGTTTACCGAGAACTCCACAGTTTTTTTCACATGGCAGATTTTCGTCAACGATTACAATTTTTATTACTCATACAATTTTTCCCGCGTAACTATGATGGACATCATGTCATTAACCGTTTCCCTGAATTGCTTTACGACGCCATCTTCACAGAAAAATGACCGTGATTTTGGCACTAAATTATAACTGTTGGGAACACGGAGAGATTGAGATAAAAACCTCATTTCTCTGATTTGAGCCATTTGTTTACGGAAGACGTAAAGAGGTTATGATGTAAAATTGTGTTTGTCTTTGATTATGACTGTATTATTAAGGTGGAAGTAGGTAAGTAGCGTAATTTTAATATTTAATTTATTCAAAGGCCCGCTACGTGATTCATCACCTTGTTCACATTAATCAGTACCTCCACACAAAGGCAAAACCTCTGTCACATTTTTTCGTAATTATGAAATTATAAATCATAAAAATGTTCGTGAGGACGCGTCCTCGTTTCAAGAAAAAATATTATTATAGCCATTTATAACGAAAAAAAAGTCTCTCCTTTTTCCTGACATACAGTCATCCATTTTTAGGAATTCCCCAGACGTGGGCGGGAAAATGTGACATCTGTCATTTAATTTGCACAGATAAGTGTAAAGACGAGCAATGGAAGTAAATCTTACAGTCTAATTACATCGTGATTTAGAACATCGATAAAAATTGCGGAGACGTTTTGATCAATGAATTAGATCAAAAGCGAGATGAAAGAACTCATTAAATAAAACTAGACAATGTTTTGAGTTTGTAAAATTAAAGCGACAAGAGCTTTGGGCGGAGTATCTATCTTATTGGATGAGATTCAAAGAGACCTAGTTGCGCGAACAAATGCAGACGGACACAAAACTAGTGCGCGTATTTAAAGGTTTCTTAGAAAATTTCGTTTCTATTTCGTTATTTCTAGTGCTTATTTCTAGAACTTATTCCACTAAGTAATTTATTTTTAATATTGTACTGGTGCTTTGTGTTAAATATAGCGGTGCTACCAACGCATTGTGCAGCGTAACATATAATTTTGCTGCTCATGTATTTATTGTACAAGAGAAACAGTACGGTGATACATTTGAGCTTCCAATAACATTGGAAAACCCGTCGGCTTGTTTAGGTTATTGAACATGATACGAATTGTGATTTAGATCAAAAGCTTATAACATTTCTAAGATATTACAGGATGCAAATGTTTCACAAGCAATGTCTATAGGTATGTTCACATCTACAGTGCTCAAAATCATGTTTTATTTCACAACTGTAACATTATTTAGGTTAATCTGATGTAATAATATATTATTTTGGCAAGTTGGATCCGGCCACTCATTAGAAAGTGTCGTAAAAACTGAGATTATGATAAAATCTAGAAAAATATTACGATGGGAGCAGAAACTAGCTACTGGCAGTCGACATTGATGTATGAAAGGATGAACAAAAAAGAAGAAGCAAAATCATTGAAATCTAACTGAATTTAGTTTAAAGGAGGGCTTTGTAACATTTAGGACTGTATTTTAAAACGACGCTCAGTCATTAATCTAGATCTACATCCCGATTAGAATAAAATCTCGACTGGACTCAAACCTAGTTTGCAATAATAAGTTTTAACCCATTTAATAGCGACAGCAGCACACGACAGACACAGTGCACATTTATCCTAAGTACCTACTGAAAAAAGGCTGTTGTTCTTTTACAGCAAAATGATAGGATCCTTATTTTATGAAGTTCATTTCTAAGACGTCTTTTACGATTTGGTATAAACTACAGAGTTTATAACGAAACTAACTGCTAAGGTTGACTGGTAGAGAATGCCTTGTGGCATTAAGTCCGCCTATGTATCACTATTGTGCATAAAGTTTAAATAAATAAATATAAATGGACAAAAAATATAACAACTGTCCTCCAATATAGAACTCACTAATCTAACACACATATCAAGCATGAGGCACTTAATCTTCTAGGGCGTTATTTTGACGAAAAAACAGAATCGCGAAGAGTTATCTATTTACGGCTTCCTAAAGCAGACATCAGCCAGTGGGGCGCCTGATTGCATAAACATATGAAACGAATGCAAATAACATTACAACGTTACAGTAGGTAAACATTAGCACGTTGCATCAGTATAGGTGATGAATGATGTGACACGAACGTCACTTAGCGCTAGACTATCCATCTATTGGCAGACGACGGACTTTTGAGAGCTGCTGTTCTATTCGGACAAAATGTCTTTGAAATATAGGGTATGGCAGAAATAAGGCTTGTTTTAGAAGTCAAAACATGTACATCAATAGGGCTTTCATAGGTGTGGGTAGTACGTAAATAATTAAGTACGTCAATCGCAACGCGGTCAGTTACCTCCGCCATTTCGAAACTTAGTGCGCACTGCCCCACTCCTGCAGGGCTATTGCGTATCTTTTAAATGTCAGTGGCTATCATATTGTCCATGAATTAACTGTCAAATTGGTTATGGTTTAGTACAAAATGGAACCATTTGACAGTAAATTGATGGACACTATATAAATGATAGCCACTGTCATGTAAAAGATACGCTATAGCCCTGCTGGACAAAGGCCTCCCTCGCACTCTTTAAAATTTTTCGCGAATCCGCGAACACAAGTCTGACTTGTTCGTTCCACTGTTGTTTTCGTGGCCTGCCGCCACTGCGTCAGGCACCAGTTTCCGGCTATTTTGGCCCACAGTCTTATTTGAGTTCGGCAGCTAGATGCTAGTTGATCCAGCTGTTTGTTTTAGAGTGCGAACATGATTCGTTAATTTCATACTGCGTTTCATTGCTCGTTGTTAGCCAAAGATCAGTTCACCATAGGATAGGACGAGGAGAACACTCATGAAATTTATAAGGGTGCAATTGATTACGAAGTTAAATTCAAAGTTTGTGACGCGTAAAATCAACCCGATAAATACCAACACGCGCGAGAGGATGTCTCTTCTTCGTATCATATTTAAATCTTTCACTACACGACAGTCCTCTTTGTTTTCCAAAATGAATACCTCTTGAAACCACAACAAACCTCTATCGTGTCAGCTTTCGTTCTGTTATAAACAACACAACAATCAGACAGAGTCAGTACAGCCATCCCCACAACAAAGAAAGTTGAAATGCGCCCTTACTGCCACGACATAAAGACTAGGCGCTGTCATTGACAAACTGTAATCACTTTTGCACGGTTGACTGCACCAACTTTATTGTACTGACAGATTGAAGTGCGCTATAATATCCTTTGTGAAAGTGCTGCTTGTAATGGCTTCTTGGAAAACGAATATGTTTGTTTTAATGTTCTTCTGGGATGCGTAAAGAGCAAGTTATTCCTAGAAAGGTAGACGAGAACTATAAACTTGTGACATTTGCGGGATGGACTAAAATAACAAAGCCAGAGCGAGTTGGGGTTACCGGTTCGCTTACCTAGGTTGGCCTGTGGATGGGTGACCGCCCATTACATACCGAGTTTGCTCCGTGCCTCCGAAAGCACGTTAATCTGTTGGTTCCAGCTGTCATTATTATAGATCTTTGGCAGTCGTTACAGGTAGTCAGTGACCTGAAAATCTGACAGCCAGTCTTGCCAGTATTAACTGGGGTATGGAGGTCAGATAGGCAGTCGCTCAATGTAAAATACTGGTATTATGTTGCATCCGGTTAGGCTGGAATCCGACCCCAATTAAGCTGGGAAAAGGCTAGGCAGATGATGCGAGCGAGTTGGGGTTTCAAACTACGTAGCCCCGTAGTTTGTTCCATCACTTTTTCGCCCTCCTAGGAAGCTACCGTTTTGGGGGACTATCTTCTCTTGTATTGTACTCGAATAACGAGCTATACTGAAGTCAAATTGATATAAGCCAGTCCAGTAAGTGTAATTTCGATTTTCAAAAAGTGTCAACCCTTAGTATATTAAAAAAAGAAAAAAACTTTTGCAAGTATCGATTTGAATTAAGCAAGTTTAGGATACACATCAGTTTTTAGGTCATGTCGGCCTTTTTACAGGCATTGAAAAACGTTGCTGTCAAATATCTGTAGCTCTACCATGAGTTGTCATAGAAAAGTTACTCGCTAACGTTGAACTCGCTAGCGTGCTAACGTGTATCAAATAGATTTCGATAATGCTTGCACCATGAGATTTACGGAGTCTTACGCAGGCGCTAATGTAAGCTCGATAGATTGTGTCGTCTAGCTAACTTCACTCTACTCATGTTTTGTTTCTTTCTTTCCCACTAATAAGAGGAGAGAACGATATATACACAAATAAACCGACAAAATAGAAAAGTTGACGGTTATTAGACTACTTATAGTATTTACTGGTTTTTGAATTTTTATTCCTTATAATATGTCACTGTCGTGTATTCAATTTGTAATTTTGTTTGTTGACCTTGTGTCACAGAGCTGTGTTGTGTGGTTTAACAGTTTACATTAGTAGATTCAAACAGATTATTTAAAACAATGAGGACCCTGTGCCTCAGTTTCAATTGTTGGTAGAGTTCATAGAAAGGTATGTTTCAACTTTCTTCAAAATTATTGTGTTTTGTTTTGAGAGAACTGCATGGTACCTTTAGTTCTAATGAAACTCGTTGTGTTGACATCAAATCCGTAACATTATTCATACATATGCACAAACCTTTAAAGTATTCTTTAAAGAGTCTAAAATGTTTAATAAACTTTCATTTATTTATATTTTGCAATTGGTGTCTAACATGAATTCTCATTTCGGAAAATCATTTCTCGAAATTCACGTTATTCACGTCGTTGGTCTTCAAATTCAGCGGCCACTAACATATTTCATACCAAATAAGCTTTGCAGACATTATTTTGACTGCATTAGACTCAAAAACGTACATAATTTTGTTGTAAACATATGTTTCACACGCCAAAATGCTAGTGAGCTACGTAACCACTATAGTAAGCGAATTATTCGATAGGTTCAGTGAAATTAGTGACTCATGGTACCGTTTTGTATGGTGACAGCTGAAAAACGTTAGTAACTATAGAATAGATTACGTTGGGTTTTTAACCTATCGTCATCTATAGTGCTCATGTTACCGATTGTAATTCTTTCCGTGACCGCTAGAGGCGCTGTACGATATTTCATACAAATAATTTACGTAGACGCTTGCGAGATTTGGCTGTGTAAACTCATGGTAGAGGTACTGGAGAGACATTTAAAAACATGAAGTAATGACAGTCGCAATCGAATGCTGCAACTGAAGCGATAAAAGATTACCAACTGTTATTTTCCACTCGAGTCCTACGGGGCTAAATGGAGGGTAATGTTTTCCACGTTACAAACAAGCAGGTGTGTAGGTGTGGATAACCACTCGAATAGCACATTAACTGTGTTGGATCATTTTTAATTTATTTCAGACTAGCTACCTGCTCCTGCTTCACAAGGATGCATTTGGTCATGGTCATTGTGGCATTTTGAAACATTGAGATTTTTCGTTATTTCTAACTTAAATTCAAATTATGACACATGGACCTTAAGGAAAAATTTCTCTAAATGAAAGTGTAAACCGCGTCTGAACCTATTAAGTTATTTTAGAAGAACTATACACCCTATAAGACGGCCGAGAAGCACATGCTGTTCCCGTCATTGCGATATTTTTCTTGTACTACTCGTAGATCATATCTTCTCGCTAGGGATATATTGAAGGTTCCAAGTTTTCTTTAAATTCGTACAAAACTTTACTATAAAAAAACTTCCACAATGCACAAACAAACAATATTTTGACAATATTTTAACATACCTACGGAGCGGGTTGAAAGTACTACTTTTCAGCCCTAGGGAGAATCGCTTTCAACTGATAGCTGTCAAATTATTAAAAAAAAACGATGTTTATTTTCACATTTTTATTGAACCATGTTCCAACTTTTTATACAGCCACAAAATTACAGAACGATTAAAATTACATAAAGTTAACTTAAGAATATTTATAATTTTATGACTTTGGTATAATTTAGTTTTAACTATTTCTATAAAATAACATAGATTTCGGCAAAATCTGGGCCATTTTTTTTAATGATGCACATAAAAATACTGGCTGTATACTCTGGAAGACCAGAGAACAAAAAAAAGCGGGACAGCGACAATCCGATCAACACTCATTTTTTCTTTAACTAATAATTTATGTTCTTATTTTACTTTCCTCGTATTCGTAATGAAAAGCGCAGTGCTTACCTCGGGTAAATTTCTTATTTAGTCCCTCGAACTATTAGCGCCCTCACTACGAACCTCCCTCACTAGTCCCGAGACGGGAAACCCCGTCTCGGGACTAAATAAGTAACTTTCGCCCCTCGAATAACAATGTACTATTTCCAGCAATACTATTCGCGTCGAGTTTGATGATTGCTTGACAGCTGTGTGATGGATCTTCTTACATCCTGCTTGTATAGCAGTTGTAACTGCAAGACCGTATCATTATTTGATATAAGTAGGTAGAGGATTTTAGGAAAAACATTCTTCAAGAAACATCGACAGAAGAGAACTGACTGAACATTCACGAAATGACGTTACTTTGAAACATATTTTTATGACAAGGATGACCAGAAATATCAAAATGATTCTTGCGTAAAAGTTGCTGAAAGCAATTATTTATTGTTCAAGAGACCTTTCAGAACAAAGCGAAACAAAAAGATCGCGCTGAGAACACTGTCAAGACATCGATTAGTAAAAAATAAAAAGCATCGACTAAAGCCAAGATTTCTTATATTTATAACTGTCGGAGTTAGCTGTAGTTCAGGTTCAACAGTAACACAATATGCTTGAGAAGTTGGCCAATCTCCCAGTCCGAGTTTGAGTAATGGTAGAGATTATTATTGCCTTGAAATTGGGGATTAAGTGAACAAAATTGGAGACTGGAAAAGACTTATTTTTTAGATTAAATATAATATTTTTATTTAATGTTTGTGGCTTCTTTTGTTTTCGAATCCATTAGGTACTACCAGCTCAAGCTCAGTGTTACCACCGACAACAGACGTTTGGGGATCTAAAATGGCCACTTTAGCAGATCATAATAGAAAAATAAGAATTACGTTAAAATTCGTAAAATGGTCACAGACGCAGTTCCTATTATGAATGGTTCATTTTACGAATTTTAATCCATTTCATGTTATGATCTGCTAAAGTCGCCATTAATTTAGACCCCCTGTTCAGAAATACTTGGACTAAGGTTCATAAGTAGATACAACACGAAAACAAAATGACTTCTTTTTAACATACATCAGCACTACAGTACAGCGAAGTGAGGTGGTAGTGACGTGTTACAATAAACACACTAATCAATTTGAACCAACTTCAGAAAACATGAAAATGAATCAAGATGTCTTTTAGAGCAGGGGAAGAAAAACGATGGATGAACTGTGTGAAAGACAAAGGATTCACTACTGAGTAGACGAGTTATAAATATTATAGAAGAAGAAGACTGGATACCGATACGCCATCCTCAAATAAATTGGGAAATAGGCAAGAAAATAGTTCAGAAAGATATTTTTATTTTAAGTTTTGGTTGACTTAGGCATCCAAAAACTCTACCGCCAACATCCACCACACAAAGCTTATTATTAATATCAACAAACATGATACATTTACAAACACTGCACCGAATTGGGACGCCTCCAAACTAATTATAAGCCCGTAAATTTGTGAGTGCGGCCATACTTCACGCGGCCCTTCGAAACACAGCGCATTAATTTGAACTTGGACGTTACAAGGGAAGTCGGGTGACAAATATGTGCAAATTTTGTTAATGTGCCGTGCTGTTAGGTAAATTAATTTATGAGGGAGTTGCGATATGACAGGGACTGGCATTTCCTGATTTAGGATTGATTGAAAATAAGGAGTTTTTTTTTAAATTGAGTTGTATTTGTAGCTACTGGCAACCGATGCCAGTGCTAAGATGGATTAGAAGCTGCCTTTTATATGTCCAATAGTAACTCTTAGAGGATTGTATCAGCTGTATGTAGTACTTTTGTGTTTTATGCAATATCGTGATTATAAGCAAACGCATTCCAAAATCATTCAGATATTTAGCAGTCGTAAAAGTTATTTTTGTTTAAAGAATCACTTGATGAAAACGTGGCATCCTGGTTCGGATATCACTCCGCGCTACCTCCACTGTTTACTGTATCATTATTTATTATGCAAAACATATTCCGAATGTTCCTTGTGCCTTGTGGTCGAGTTTTAAGGCCAATATTTTTAAGAAGAGCCAGGATAAAACAAATTGCGGACATCCCAAAGAACATTGTCCGAATTACCTTTGAATCTGATGGATTTATTACACGCTTCAAATTAGCAGACGTATATTAAAACGACGTTGAAATATGGCCGCGAAGTTTTATTTGTTTTACCCTTAAGACCTAGTTTGCATCTTGTTAAAGAAGTGGAAATAAAAAATCGGATTGCGTAAGCAATATTTAAAATAAACCATGTAATCTGTAAACGTTTGGAACGTAAAGGGTTCTCACCTTATATTATAACCTCGCTAATTTTCGTGACATTTCACAGGTAACTCTAACACTCCTCTTAGCATGAGATAGTCAGAAAATAAAAAAATCACGTGTTTAGCTTTCCACGCTGTATAAGGTTAGAATATATCTGCAGACATAACCAAGACACCACGCAAACTCGCTTACACCGTGCTATAAGAGAATGTTTGTATTTTATTTTGAGCTTAAGCAATCGTTTCTACAAATAGACACTTTTATCAAAACATTTAACTAAAAACGTAAAGAAATACTTTAAAATTTCTCCTGTAAAACAGACCAATAGTTAAGTAGTTTCAGAAAGCCACAAATAACGTCCAATAGGCCCGGTTCACTATGAATCTTAACTGTTAACAATCCCATTAGTTGGTCTGTTCGTCGAGACGATTAACTGGCTGATTAATGTGGATCCCTACGTTCGCTGGCAAGCGCGGCCCGTTGTGAAACACGGGTTTACGTAATTATATTACTGGGTTCATGGTTGAGATTGAAGCTTTCGAAAATTGTGTGAAGCGCAGTAAAATTAGCTCATTATAAGTTTCATTCCTTTTTTGCGTTGGATAAGGTAATGATAACGTTGAAGGCGATTAATTGCTCTTCATTTGGAATTGGTCTCTGTTGACCATCCACCTTTCGTAGTATGAAATTTCGAAGCCGAGGAAATCTTTCGGAACGGTTGCCGAAGTGACCTTTGAGCTGCAACCGATGACGGTAAAAGTGGCCACCAACACGACGAAGAAGAGCATGACATTCGACAAAAATGGTAGTTGTTGGATGTGAAAGACAAATTGGGTAGTGTACGTCGAACATATTGCTGGAAAAAACTTGTTTACTTCATGATCTGGAAAATATTTTCCAAGTTTTTAACAAACAATAACACCTAATTTTACCTGCTCAGGTTTTTCCATTCCACTCAAAACAAAACACTACACAAACAGTCCGACTTTTCCTGTGTCCGTTGAGCCGGTACCAGACGCTTCACTTGGGAGGATTATTTTACAGAAATGAACGTTAATCAGCTACTTTCATTTGATATGCGAATAAATTTTGACGAGTGCGACAATCCAATATATTCGGTTATTGTTCAGAGTTTCAGACGTCTCCCTAAGCTTACCAATAAGAATAATGATTAATTAATAGGTATTGTATTACCTAGTATTAACTGGGCTGTGAAGATCAGATATGCAGTCGTTCCATGTTAAATACTGGTAAGTTGACTGTTAGAAAATGCTTACGGCATAGGTCGAGCTCTGTAAATTTGTGTACCTTATTATTATAAAGTTTAGAGTCGCTTTTGCTGTTTGTACGCTTATATCTTTTAAACTACGCAACGGATTTAAATGCATCAATCTTCAAAATATAGTGATTCAAGAGGAAGGTTTATATCTACATTGCACCAGTGCGAAGCCGGGGCGGGTCGCTAGTTAAATAATCAAACAAATTAACGAAAAAAAACGAAAAGTGAACCGTCGGATATCAGTTTTAGTTTTCCGTGACGTAACATGTCAGTCTCGTTCGGTAACTGGTTCAGGGCCGTCGTGGTTGTGCTTGTTCAGACTGGCTGGAGTTCCCAGAACTCTTGCAGACGATGCCAACTGTTGTTGACATCGATGTAATGAGATGTCGTCGCGTGTTTAGTCTGTATTGATTAGCGATATAAATGATAAAAGCTTTCGTTGCGCAATTCTTTTAAATTTTTGAGATTGAAAGAATAAACAGTTTGGACCTGTCTCTCTCAGGCCTCCCTGATTGATTGGGCGGCATAAAGAAGGAAATAAAAAGAAACGGGACCTGTCTCCGACAGGTTTTGTATTAGGATCGATTGTCGTGATATGATAGTAAATAAATAACATTCGCTTAATACAGAAAATTCATTATCTCAGACACGAATGTCATAATTAAAATACATTTAATCACGGCTTGTGTAATCTTATCGGTTATGATTTCATGGAATGATATTTTAACAGTGCCTTTCAGAGTAAGCAGTAGGAATATGAATAAGTGTCGGGCCAGTGGTCCTGGTTAAATGAACGAGTAAATCAAGCAAGACTAAAAAATAGACAGAAGAAAACAAAACCTGCAAAAACTAGTCTCGGTGCGATCTAGACAAAAAAAAAGTTCATTCAAATAAGAAAAGGCCACTATCACGCAGAGTAGTGCAAATAAATTCGCGGTCATGGCCTATCGTTTAATAACGAAACGAATTATTACATAAACGAGGCGCCATTGGAATGCGGCATTTTACTAAAATAAAATAAACGAAGTTTTAAATAGTCTGATAGTTCTAATGCCTCCCACGATGACCACGTGTACATTGATTTATGCCAGAATAGCTTCGTAGGTGTTTCTTTGATTGACTACTTTAGCACCTGACTGTATTCACGTGGAAACTGTGAACAGGAATAATATCCTATACCTATCTTAAGTGGCCCTTTCATGGATGCGCGTTTGCGTACTCCGCAAGTGTTTACCTGACAGTATTTAAATAGTACAACGAGAAGGTCGTGGCTAGATGATTAGAGACGGTCGGATTAATCTTCAGGTAAAGCTGTTTGCCTAGGTTGGTCTGTAGATGGGTGACCCTCTGTATATAAAGGTGACTCATTGCATACAGACTATCCTCAGTGTCTGAGAGCTGTCATTTATAGATGTTTGACAGTCGTGACAGTGTAAAATACTAATACTGCCAGCGACTGGGTTGTGAAAGTCAGATAGGCAGTCGTTACATGTAAAGCCATCTCAGTTGCGTCCTGTTAGACTGAAATCCGACCCCAAACAGTTAAGAAAACGTTGAGAAGATGATGAACGTCATTGTTCTGCCTTTATTTGAATTAGGGTATGATTGGTTGGGCTGCGGGATGTTGTAAGAGATACCGCGGCGTTGACATATAGGGCTAAGAAGGAACATGGGTGGTTTTTAGTTAGTAGAAGTCTGACAATCCCTTTAGCTCTGCCCAAGAGCGGGAGGAGTTATTTGATGATTTCGCAACCACAAAAAAAAAAAAAGGTATGATTGGTTGTCTCCACTAGTTTTCCCTATCACATTTCAACACGCCTGCAAGAATTTCTAGAACGTATAACTGTTGTTTTGCCCGCTCACCTACATAAAAGTGATTCAATTCTTACGAAAAACATAGAAAGAGCACTAAACACAAATTCAGTTCAAAGAGGTAAGCATGAGATCAAGCTATTCTTAGGCATTACAACTGAAGTAGGTTTATATCTTTGGCGACTATCGTGTTTTCAAAACTGTTGCGCTATGCATGATTGCGGGTCGCATATTACGTGAAATAGTGCTTGAAAGCGAGTTCTGTACTGTAATGTGGCGTGACTGTACGTTTATGATGCTGGAACAATATGGTGCGTTTGTGCCCTGTCTGGTAATGACTAATTCACTTTTTCATGGTGTTATGCTCATCTTCCATCATGCATCACGTTACGGGACTTGGTCAGTTGATGAGTCACTTCAGTATGTCACATCTAACTGCCGTACTCAGAGAGCTTTAATGATTACTTAGGCCATCACTTAGTAATGGTTTTGACAGTTTTGTCATACAAATATATATGTCAAACCTTTACTAAGTGACGGCTTAAGTAATCATTAAATATCTCTGAGTACGGCAGTTAGACCTATAACTACGTTAGGTACAGTCCTTCTGCCCGCTTTCGGTCACGGCGGCCAATCATAGCGGAGATAAGCCATCGTTGCGTAAGATCGAGTTGCATAGTCTGTTCTTTGTGTCTGATGGTACGACAATCCGACACGACCGGAGAGACAGGCGTAGGACCAATGGCATAAAGTGCTTTCCGGACCCAGGGGTATCAAACCGGCAATTTTAAAACTCCTTGCTATTACTGAAATTGTTTTAATAAAAATACCCAATAGAACATTTTGCACGACCCGGGAATTCAATCTAGAAACTCATGATCGGGAATTCAATCAACGACGAAGTCATGTATTCATGACAGTATGCGTAACGTAGCTGCTCATTGACTCTCTACAAATGTATTAGGCTACAAAAAGATCAACGACTTATTTGTCGAATGACCTTTTTAGCTCAGCTGAGCTGTGTTTGGAGACCATTCGGTTTAAATTCTGTGTGCGACAGCTATTTTTAAATCAGAAATGTTCACAACTACGAACCACGAATCATGTGAAATAGGCCTTGAAAGTGATCATCACTTTCTTTACTAAGACAAATGGTTTAATTAATGTAGTTTGACTCTAGGTACGTTTACGACGCTGGATCAATATGGCGCATTTGTGTCTGGGAATGACTGGACTGGCAGACGGTTAGTCACTTGTTGATGCTGTTCTGATGAGCTCGGTTTGTGGTTTCTTTAAGACGTTCAACTTCTATGATATGGAACATTATACAATGGCAGTTTGTTCAGCATGTGAGTGTTTTCCAGACTCGTAACTTACACTGCATACCTATAAATAAATAGTTTAAATTTTATATGATGCTAAGAGAAGTTGCTGCGTACATTTTAATTTTCTTTCCGAAAATAGCTGGTGCTAAAGGCGTCGAATAAGGTTTAAATTATTGGTTGTCGGCTGTGGGTCTTAACAATGATAGAAGAAAGAAAGAAGAAAGAAAATTGTGTTTATTTGGCAATAAAAACTTAAAAAATAAACAGAACCAAATTCAAAATGATTGAGACTGCCAAAAGGGCCTCAGCTCAGCATAATGCCAGATGGCAACACAAAGTGCACCACCTGACGCTGATTTTCAGCTGCTGCCCACGAGTGCATACGCTCGAAAATATAAACACATTTAAAAATTCTAAAATTCAAAAACTTTTTTTTGCAAAAGATAAAAATAAAAAAAATAAAAAAAAAACTACGAAAGTCAAATGTTACGACTCTTATATAAACAGCAAGAGCATGAGAACATTAATAAAAAATAACAAAATGCCAATAATAATTGATAACAACAACAATAATAAAAATAAAAATAAAAATAAATGACAAAAACCTTCAAAAGTTGATACATTAGAAATAATTATATAAAGTTTAAATAAAATTAGTAACATTGGTAAAATTGTATAACGTATAAAGTTAACAAAATGTATAAAATGTATAAAACTGCCTAACATATAAATTTGATAAAATGTATAAAATTGGTAAAAGAAAAACAACGCCAACAATAGTAAAGGGAATTGATAAATTAAGACACAAAATTACTGAATGTATAAAATTAGTAACATAGGTACTTAAAATTGTATAATTTGCAAAATGTATAAAATTGATTAGCCAGACAGCAATTCAAAATCGCATTAGATTTAAAATAATGTTATGTATACGCGATATAGATAATTTAAGTAAATAAAAAAATAAAAATTACATATAAAGATATGTTATGTTTCAAATGGCTGACATGTCGGCTCGAACATCCCGAAATTCATTTTGATGATTTAATAAAAACAACTTTAATTTAAATTTAAATGTTGAGCAACTTTTACTAAACTTTATGGGAGGTGGGATGTTGTTCCAACATTTGGTAGCTGCGTAACGAAAACTGCCCCTGAAAGCCGCTGACTTATGCTGAGGAATGGAAAGCTGTTGGGAACATTTTCTTCCCTCACCGATTCTGTGCTTACTAGTCCATGACAGCCTATCGTATAGATAAGAAGGGGAGTGAGACTTGATAACTCCAAAAAGTAGGGTCGCCAAGTGCAGTTTACGTCTAGCTTTCATTTTCAGGATGTTGTGCTCATTTAAGAAAGGTGTAACATGACCCCTAAATGGAACTTTAAAACAGAAGCGTGCACAGGCATTTTGAAGTCTTTGGATCATTTTTTCTGTTTTTGATAGCAGTCGTTGACCATATACTGTGTCCGCATAATTCAACTTTGATAAAACCAAAGACTCCACAAGCAAAACACGCAGCTCTTCGCTTAGATACGGACGAGCCTTGTATAAAATTTTAAGTCTGTAAAAGCAATTACGGATACACTCTGTCACGTGCTTGTGAAAACGAAGTTCCGTGTCCATTATAAGACCCAGATTTCGTGCTTCGTAGACACGCTCGACAGGCTGACCCATAATTTTCACACAACCGGCGCTGGGTCTAATTTTACTAAGCTGGTTTACGGTACCAAAAAGCATAAATTTAGTTTTTGTAGGATTCAACACAAGCGAATTGGCATTAGACCACTGTACTATATTCTCAAGGTCGGCGTTAAGATCCATTAATGCTTGCTCGTAGTCTTCTGGCTTAAAAGAAATATAAACTTGTGTGTCATCGGCATAAATATGGTATTAACATTTATTTATAATTTTTATTAAATCTGCACAGTATAATAAGAACAATACTGGCCCAAGAATCGAGCCTTGTGGAACCCCCCTTCCTACTGAGCATAGCTTAGAAACAACCGTTGATCCGTCCGCCCGGCGTATTTCAACGAATTGCGTACGATCGCTAAGATAGCTATCAAACCATTTCACAGTGTCCTCGTCAAATCCATAGTAAACCATCTTTGACAATAATAAAGAAACGTTAATACAATCAAAAGCCCGTGAAAAATCAAGCAATACCAAGAGTGTGCACATCCCATTATCTTGAGCTGACAAGATATTATCTGTCACATCCAACAAAGCCGTGGCCGTGCTGCGGCCCTTCCGAAACCCTGACTGAACATCTGGAAGAATTTTATTAGTCTCTAAAAAAACAACCAGTTGCGCGCACACTACTTTCTCTAAAAATATATATGATACGCTACATGTCATATGAAACAGGGCTTAGAAGAATGATCGACACGGTTAGTGCAGTGGCTCAAGCAATGGACTGCTGCACTGCGTGTCGCGGGTTCGATCCCCGCACGTAACAAATATTTGTATGATCTACAGATAGTTGTTCCGGGTCTGGGTATTTGTGTATGTGAGTTTAAATGTTTGTGAACGCATCCACGATACAGGACAAATTCCTAGTGCGGGGCAAGGATATTAAAAAAAATGTACTGCGACTGTTCATTTTGTTTGGTATGAGATCAATATGGCGCACTTATGTCTGCTCATAACTCGACTAGCAGACGCTTAGTCACTTGTACCTTGTAGTTATCCAGATTTGTGGTTCTTTACGATGGTAAACATCCATGACGTATACCTATAACGCCGAGTTTACATCCTAGGCGACGATCATGTTTGCCAAACTAGGTATTATATTATGCATAACCCCGGGTGAACTTCTGTGAAATAGCTTATCGACGATTTTTTTACTGGTCAGATAAAGCAGAAAAGACGTCACTTGCTTCGTTACGATTTGGAAGACGCGATAATACACCACGGATTATTCGCTTTTATTAGACAAGTTTTTTCTGACCTGCTGAAGCCGATTCCACATTGACGCGTGTTCACTCCCTTTGTTGATTGGGTTACTGTAATGTTCCATAACCATTCGTTTTATAATATTAGTTTAATATGGCGCACTTATGTCTGGCAATGACTGGGCAGGTAGACGCTTAGTCACTTTCTTGTATACGCACTTGTGGTTCTTTACGACGGTAAACATCCATACCGTTTGCATGTTTTAATGGGTTATTTGGAAAACCCCGTGAAACGTCCGGTGCACTTGGTAAAGTACTTTTTGGAGCTAATCTTAATAAATTCATTATGTTTATTTCGCTTCTACTGTATTATTGCTACTATCCCATTTCAGCCTAGCAGCCCTCATGCCAACGTCATTAGCTCCCGTTTTGGTAAGCTGCGTGGTGTTAAGAAGTCTGTCTTCTCTTTGGACAACCAATATGCAGCGTTCTATTGTCCTTGATGAGCTTGTGTTTCAAAGAGATCAGTAGATCACCTTTCATGAACCCAATTCTTGTTTTGTTTAATTAATTCGCAGTTATTAACACTAAGTTAGAGTTGATAAATGCAGCAGTAAATCAGCCTAATAAACAACTCCAGATTGTTCTCGTCTTATAGAAGGAAAATTCACATAAAATATAATCGTACGAGCAACTAATTACGTGGACATCTGTCAACTGTCGGACAAGCCACAACAATGTATACAGAAATAGACTGCACTTCAAAATAGAACCCTTGGGAGTGGCAGGAAATATCTTTACTTCAGAATATATGAAAATATTACAAGTACGCTGGTTGGTACCGTAATACATCAATCAATATGTCTTCTTGCTTGTAACTGTCTAACGTTAGATGTTTAACATCATTTTACAACAGTAGGTATTGGTATTAGAGACTAAGACAACTATTTTTACAGTGTCTTTGTTCTGTACCACACCATACTAGGGAGAGATCTAGCCGTTCAAAGTTCGCTGATGGTCTGCCAATTTTCACTCTTATACCCTAGTCATAAGGTTGCAAGTGTCGATCGTCAGTGAACTCGATACGACAGCATAATCACTGCACCAAACGAGTACCTATCGCCTTAACTTGAGCTTTTCATTTTTGTATGAATCTCCACACTGCAATGCATAAAGCACTGCGGATCGGTATCACCTCAACTCATTCAAGTAGGTAGGTTGCTTGTAAGTGTGCAATGCAGTATCTATCATTTTTTATAAGGAATGCTAAACGGCTCTTCTAGTTGAGGCGATACTAATCTGGTTTGACCTTTAAACTAAATGAAAGTAACGAAAAAGGACTAACAATTTATTGACAATCAACGGAACCTTACCATCTAATTTAACATCTACTTAATTAACCAAACATTTTGACCGAGTAGGTATTGCAGGTTTGTAAAAAGCAAATTGAAACAAAAATACCTGTGCAAAAATTCTATGTGCCTAGATTTTTTCAGAATAATGTACTACGAGTAAATAGGTTGCAAGGTAACCTTTCACCCTGTAGGTACAGCTGAATAAAGTCTTCTTTCAAAAAGGACAATTTTCCTGAAGATACTTCGCTAGGAAACCGGGTTGCTGACCGCAGACCGATGACGCAGCTGAACGTTGTCTTCGGCCTGGGGTAGTAAATATTTAGGTTGGCAGACACGATCGCCCTGCCATCTGTCTGTTGCTGTTTGCCAAAACTACTTATCATTTTGAACTGCATACAGATGATGATTAATCCCACAAATCACGTTTGATTTTATAGACGTAGCTAATTTCAGGCTAGAATTACACAGGGCTTACATTTTCTAGAGTTACAAAGTGGATTCAGCTGAAACTAGCAAGGTACATCACAACCATTACTCGCGTCTTCAGAACGTACTCAAGTCGCAAAATAATATGATGGGTACCTACTCTGCTGCCTATCCGTGGGCTGGCCACAATCGCGACGTTTATTATTTCAGTTTGTTACTTCTTTTTCTTTCAAGCTTTTTTTAATTGGCTATACAACTGTGATTTTCAGTGAACAAACCTGTTTTTAACTGAAACATCATAGTAGCGCCATCTACTGAAAACACATTGGACTTCTGCCAGTTTCATAAACTGTTATACGACTGAAATGTGCGATTCATGCTTCACGCTGATACTTCGTATAGTTTGAGCTAGATGCCGCTGTTCGAGATCAACTCATGCGCAGTGTTTCGTTAAATTGGCTCTGACGCCATCTAGTGTAGATCGACTGAACTTAATAAGAATTTGTCATATGTTTCAATTGTAAGCCGCACTTTATTTAGGCGTATAATTCAGTAAGTAGGTACGCTTTAACAATATAACATCCACGAAATCCGCATCTTGGACATAGAAATTGAGACAATCGATTGCCATTCCTAAGCTTTTCGATAACTTGTGTCAATTCAATATATTTTAGACTTTTCCACCGTTCGGTATCGTGTCCGGGAAAAATGGAAGAAGAAAAAGTGTTGCTCCGAGCCCAAGTTGAATCAGACGTAGGCAGAAAGATGAAGATGTCATGTGATTTTTTCGTTTTTTAATGGTTTCACCACGATAAAACATGTATGTTATATCATCGAGGTTTGCATACTATAAGTGTGCTGCAACTCTACGATGTTACTTCTACACCGTGGAAAATAAGGATCATTCGTCCTACAGAAAAAGCTTTCTCACCATAATTGATGAGATCCTAATTGGATTGGCCTGTTGGTCTAGTGGTTAGTGACCCTAACTGCCATGCCGGAGGTCGTGGGTTCGATTCCCACCCAGGACAAATGTTTGTGTGATGAGCACGATCATTTGTTCTGTGTCTGGGTGTAATTTATCTATAATATGTATGTATTTAGAAATATATAAGTATGTTTATCAGTTGTCTAGTACCCATAACACAAGCTCTGCTTAGCTTGGGACTAGATGGCGTTGTGTGATAGTTGTGGAATATTATTATTATTATTATTATTAATTCGGACGAATAAAAGGACCGGCAAGTGCATGTCGGACCACGCAAAATGTAGGGTTCCACAGTTGCCCATCAAAATATGTGAACTTACTAACCTGATTAACCACCCTGCCTACCCGTCTCTGAACGATGATTTTTATAAAAAAATAATAACTTATACCTATTTGCAGTTCTGAGACCTGCGCTCCCATACATTTTGTATAGGAAAATATTTCATACAAGTACATTTTATAAGTTGGTCGAATATTTCTCGTAAACTTGTGAAGCCTACTTTGCTGTGGTAGTTTTTCTGTTATTTTCGTTATATATTAATTTACATATATATATATTATAACCATGAATTTTTTCTCACGTCCATACACAACCCGTATAAGTGGTTTAGGATGGCACACTGGAGTCTAACAAAAAATTGCACTTTAAAGCTTACTATTTCACAAACGAATCTCTTTATCGAAAAACTGTTTGAGCAAACTCGCAATATTTTACACGACTGCCCGAAAAAAAATGAGTGTTATTAAAGACCTATCCAACGACATCTCACACAATGGACTTAGCGAGCAAAAAAATCGTCCCTACTTTAATGTGTACTGGACACAACCTACAATTTTTTTTTCTATATTTTATTTTAGCGCTTTGTCGGCGTAACTTATTTGTATATTTATGCCAAATTACAGCTTTCTAGTACTAAGATTCTATGAGATATAGTGCGGACGGACAAACAGACGGACATGGCGAAACTATAAAAACATTGACTACGGAACCCTAAAAATAGAAATACAGTCTAAAATAACTCGTTGCATTGTAAAGATCGTTTTGGCAGTCGCCGGCTGATTTGTCGACATACACCGCCTGCATGTGATAAAATGTTATTTATCGCTAATGTTGGATGATTTTATAAAATTAATAGATTCGATGACACTGAGACGAACGACTTCATAATATCTTACGTAGCCAGATTAAGTGACTGCTATTTGTTATGTTCAACGGTTTTTATGAGCTACGCTATAGTTATTGGTTTAATTATCACGTTCAGTTGGAATTTATGTTTGTCTTATTTCATTGCATTCTGTTAATTTAGCGAACTACAAGTTTTAAGCAGGAGGAGGAGCTCGTGGCTTAATAAAAACTGCCACTCGGGTCGATCTTTAGGTTAAGCTGCGCTTGCCTAGGTCGATCTGTGAATGGGTGACCGCCCATTACATACCGAGTTTCCTCCGTGCCTCGGAAAGCACGTTAAGCTGTTGGTCCCGGGTGCCATATATAGATCTTTGGCAGTCGTTACGGGTAGTCAGTGACCTGAAAGTCTGACATCCAGTCTTACCATAGGGTATCGTATTATCTAGTATTAACTGGGTTGTGGAGGTCAGATAGGCAGTCGCTCCATGTAAAATACTGGTATTCAGCTGCATCCGGTTAGACTGGAAGCCGACCCCAATATAGTTGGGAAAAGGCTAGACAGATGACAGGTTTTAAGTAGCTCTGAACAAGGTGATACTAAAATTATAATAATAATAATTTATCTTTATTTCAGACATACGTCCATACAAAAAAATACAAAGAGAGTTAGTAGGGTTGTTAGTGGTACACAGAAATAATATCATGTTAAATATAATATTATATTATGAATGCTGCGATATTAATTTAGAAATTAAGATTTCTCCTACATTAGGGCTGCCATACGTTCTGGTATACCGAGACAGTTTTTAGTATGAAACGTTGCGTCCCGGTCGTTCACCCAACGACCCAACGTTGTTATGATGTAGAAAAAAGTTTTTAACAGCCTGATACTAAACTGATTACTAATTAAGGTAATTGATCTATGAGAACCGAAACATGCAGTTTCGCGCTCGCTCCGCTTGCGTTTGCGATAAAGACGCTGCTTCTTTAAATGGACGCATAAATGTCGCAACCAGTTTGACCATAAACAAACTTGGCTAGCTATCTAGCCTCCTCTCGATAGGCAGTGTTCATTCTTCAACTTCTGGCTTCACCACTTCTAATTGGGTAATAACCTCAAAAAAGTCTCTTAGACCCATAAATCCTCGAAGAATATATATTTTGCCCACAAGACTATGTGGGCACAATTCATGGTCATGGTCATGTGAACTCCGTGGTTTACTCTACTTTTATCAGAAATGTCCCGGTCATGGATGTCGGTCGAAGCTTCATGAAGTGTTCTACCATGACACAGAAACGCATTTACAAGTTAATAAAAAATCTTTGCATATCCATGGTAATGTAATTTTTTTGCGATTTTTAACACAAAATAAATGTCCTCTGGTAAAAAGTACCAAGATATGCGATTGTGAACCACTTCGCTATGTCTAGGTATGAGAATCGAAATTAGCTATCAAATTCCTCATAATAGTACATTGTTATACAAGGGCCTAAAATGACCCATTATATACGAGGTAGTTTTACTACCGAGCTTTAGCGAGGTAGTAAATAGGAACCGAGTTGTAATGGGATTTTAGCGCCGTGTGTTACACCGTACTTTTCACTACGATTGCGAGAAAATAAAATAACCATGTTCAATATGAAAGTTTATTTTTTATTAAAAATTAAATGTACAATTTGTACAGTTGTTCAAATTTAATGATATGTTTTTTCCCGGCAACTTAATTTCAGTCCTCTGTGAAGACGAACATTGTGTAATCTGTGGGGTAAACGTAGGAGACACAAAACGTTGTTCAAGGTTTGAGGGTCCCTCGTTCGAATTTTCTGAATAATAAATGCTTTGTGACTTTGACGGCAACAGATTGAAAATTATTTCTTTTCCCTTCTCTTCCATCTGCAAATTAGGGTCTCTCTCTCCATTCTCACTAGATGATGACATTATATTGTTGTAAAATATTACGGTCACCAATAAATTCAATTTAATAATACAATTCCAAAAATTTCGCGCCAATGTATTTTTTTTTCTTCTGTAGCTGCAATGCAACGCACGAATTCTACCAAAGAGTTCGGCATTCGGCGCGTTTAGTTCCATTTTTAAAAACAAAACATTTTTATACTTGAAGCTAAATGCATCACGCACTGCGCAGGTCGCGGCAGACGGGGGAAAGCACGTCGAGATTTACTTTTTCCCCTAGGGCAATAATAGTACATTACTGCCGCGGTCTATAATGACTACTTTGCTGGTCGCGCTGATGATGGCCGACAGCGCAGCGTAGCGCAGCTCCAGGCCGACACAGCGCGGTCAGCGTGCAGCACTTGATGGACGACCTGAGATAAAGGCCGAGACCGTAGGCCGAGGCCTTTACAGCGAGGACAGCAAGGGCTGCAATGATGGCCAAGCTGAAAGGCCTAGAGCGTAGCTAGGCTAGCTCGAGGCAATCATAGCGTGACCAGCGAAGCAGTCATTGTGGGCCAAGGTTTGTATAGTGCTTTACTCAAAAATGCAAGTACCTAATCTAAATAAAACCAGCAAGTAATTTAAATAAAAAATATATTAATTAACTAGACTTTTAATTAAAATGACAATTATGAAAAGTACAGTTACTAAAATTCAACACCCACTTTCCCGGTTTGATATTACTGATAGTTTGCGATAATTCTAATGCGGTGTTTGACTGCTGGATTATTTCTTCATTTATTACTTCATTTAAATCTTTTTTTTTTTTACCTTTAGACGTACAAACAGCTGTGTTTTAAGTAAAATCTTTTTGGAATTGATTTTTTAAAACGTTGAAACGTCAAAATAGCGGCCGGCAAAACATTGCCGGCCTGTTAGAGCGGCCAGCAAAACTTTGCCGGCCGCTCCTTGAAACAGACCGGCAAGGTCGACTTTGCTCAAACAAGTTTGTCAAAATAATGACAACATTACATGCATTTTTGAGTAAATGCAATTTTACGCCCGCTCTGGTACGCTATTATGACGGTCTTTTTGAGCAAGAGGAGTGAAAACAATTTTATGATAGAGTAAAAAGGAAAGATAGTAAAACAAAACTCAGTTCACACTACTCCAGGTGAACCATAAAAGAAAATGGGTCAATAAAAATTCATACTCCTCTAAAACTAAACCTCAACAAAGTGAACGAAAACAAACAGTGTATAATTTACATCATAAACTTAATAACAATGAATTGCAAAGCAGCTGTGAGAATTTCTGGTTTACAAACCGTAAATAAGTTGAAGTGAAACCTTGACTTTAAAGCTTTAAGGCAAGCAAACTATCAAGTGACTGGCAAGATGCAAGCAAACGCTTGCTAGAAACTTGTATCAAATTGAAAAGCCATTAGCTTGAAATTTAGAACACTTTATTGCAAATACTTTCGAAGAAATGTAGCGAACAGCTTTAGCTTCACCAATAAATTCATCAATGCCTAAAACGTGTAGAATTAAATGCTAATTACTCAAAGTCAATGCTAACGACATTCCTGTACAAATGTAAAGTATTCGCAGAGTAGTCTGGGTTAACGAAAAATATTGCGACATTGACAACGGTTGACCCGGCTATTTTGGTTAACATCACGATGACCTAGAGAAATGTGACTTTGGACACGAAAGAATTATTCTTTCTTTGAGACTCGCATCAAATTTTAATACTTACTTAATTGTTTCAGTCTCATAATATTTCGGGACATAATAGTGCACAAAATGCCCCCAGCCAGACACATTTCTTGAGAAATTTTCGGCGTCATTACTATCGGCCATTAGCTTTTTTGGAAGGATTGCAAAATTTCAGTATTCTATTCTACATAACTTGCGTTGAATAATTTCATAAGAACATAATGCATCAATGTAAGTAAAAAAATGGTCAACAAAATTACGAATATTGTTGGAGACAGTGTTTGATGAAATAAGAAAAATAGTAAAAAAACTAGACAATATCTAAAATAGATATTGTGTTACAATATTCGCTCATTTTATGCTCGTTTAAGACCGGTTAGTAGAATTTAGGACGGGCAACACAAGCGCATCCGGTAGTGTTTCATTATGCGTATCGTTTTTAACTGTTTTGCTGATGAAATTGCGACATGTACGACAAATCCTGGTTCTTGCAATATGACTGCATAATTTGTTTATTTGCAAATAGTTGTGTGCATTACTTATTTAGTATTCGTTCCGAGGATCTTAATTGTTTTTCTACTTTCATAAATTTTGTATAAATCAAATAGGCACGTAGAATACTATATACTTCGAAATCAAAAAGTTTTTTCCTACAAAAAATGAAGTTACAGAAGAGTGCCTCTAAAGTTTACAGCCAGTTTATCCTACAAAATAAATATACTTTCCGAATTTTAAGTTTGGCATAATTTACTCAGTATGTCTGGGAAAATTAGCACCTTAGGTCATAGCTACCCATTTTAATTCGACAGGTTACACACTCATTGATTCACAAGCTTCTACAGTCTTTTCAGCAATGTGCGACGTTTCAATTAGTATCTATTAGTCATTTACAGGACAAATCAGCGGCGCCGATGCTTTCCCAACATACATTGATGCTTGCACGCATGCATTCCTTGAATAATTGGCAAACGTAGCATTGGAATCTAATCCAAAGAATTATGAATGGCATGGATTTGGCATCAACTACAACCTGGATCGTCGCAGATAGTTTATTCGTGGTTTATATGACGACACTATCCATTGATAATAATTTGTTAATTCTCGATTTGTCATTCAGCTATTACAATGCAAATGCACAGTATATACACACTTCCGTCTGTGTTAAGATAATAAAATGGTTCGAGATTAGCATTTGAACGCCTATGATGCTTTCCTATCAGCCAGATCTTTACACAACATAAAGTTAAATCATAAAATATGATTTGTATTAACGTCTAAACGGTATAGATGATTGTCAATAAAGATCTCACGACAAAACAATCACGTTTTCGTATTTAATGCCAAATTTAGCCAGGGTTTCCACAGGGTCCTATTCTAGGGCTCATACCGACCCACTAACTTTTAACACCTTCTTATGATTCATCATACGCATGTCCCGTCAATGTCTGGCAGGGATTCCAAAAGGTCCCACTCTAGGCCACATACTGACCTAATATATTCTCAACTCAAATATTCATATACGTGCCACAACCTTCAGTAATGAAACAAAAGAAAAAAAAAACTTGTCTTTTTATACTCACATCCATGTTCAGCCGCAGCGTCCGCGCCCGTGCCCTGGTCTCGCTGAGCGTGCGCGGTCTCAGCGCCGGGACCGCTTCCCGCGACAACCACTCGCCGAACGCTGTGCACACAACACCGTCACACACCGGTACTTGACATCACGTTGTTAGTGGAAATTGCAGGAAGAGTTAGAGGAATGAGTGGATAATGTTAGGGTCTGAGTGATGAAACAGATTTAAAGTGTAGTCATTATCTGATTTTGTAAGAGTATCTGAGACTAGACATCTATCTGAAAGTCTATCTTGATAATGACCATAGTCTGTGATCCCGAAAAGGTTTTACTATATTTGAATAAGTTCTATGAAAAGATAAAAAGTGGTAACTGAAGCAAGATTTACAAAGCTATATGGCACTAGGTTCGCCTGTCCTTAATCATCTTGATTCCAAACTGTCAATCATAGTGTATGGTAATTAACAGACCCAAAACATTAAACCACTAGGAAAAGAAAAGCGTAACAGAGAAAGAGTAGTTATAACACAGAAGGAAGACATAGAATTTATACATTTTACAAAAGAAAAGAAATAAGATGCAAAGTCACCAGTCCCTTGTAACCGATACGTATGTATATTAAGTAGCAAAATTGTGTCTCTCGAAAATATTGAGTTTTACTGTATAATTTAATGTCATAGTAGCAATAGTAAATCATTGACATTATTTAAAACGTGTTGTACATACATACATTTCAACATGTTTTGTTTTATGAATGTTTCAAATGGGAACGTAAAGTAAGGTTCCCGACATTCGTAAAACAAATCAATTGATTTTTGCAACATTCGCGTGCCAGCGAACAGGAACATGGTAAAAATGCACTTAGAGTAAACACAAGTAAGATTAATTCACAACAATATTATTATTATGAGAGAACAGTTAAAATGGTCGTTAGAGTAGAAGTTAGACATAAAGTTACAAGTGTAGTTGGTGTAGAGTGTAAGTATTGAAATCTAAGAACAATCATTTGAGTTATGGTGCTGTAGCTAACTCTAATTCTACTAAATCATTCGTGAAGTGTCGATAGATAAATTGACAGGTTTGTAAAAGTGACTATGCTGTAATACTACTTTGTGTAAGTGTATCACATCAATAATTATTGTGAATATTTTCGCCACAAATTTCAGTATTGATTGTAATGTAAGCAAGTACTCAAAAAATTTTGAAGAACGAAGTTGCTTGTTTTGTATTGTTCTCACTTCTGAAAGGAGGCGGTATCTATGTGAATAAGTCTAATAAGAAATGTATTAATAACTGCTTTGTCAAAATACACCTTGTTTTGTCATTTTTTGAAGACAAACACTGATGTCAAATAGGATCAATTTTGTCACTTAAAATATTTTCTTGAATAAGATAAAAGTCAGTTTATCCATTGACCTAAATAAGCCCTGAATCCTAAAAATAGACTAGTTTTGTATAGTCTTTATGTAGAAAAGAAAAGATAGGGAAAGAAAATAGTAGAACAGTCGGTCTGCGTCGAGTACTAATTTTGTTAGAATAGAAACCATGTAATTACAGTTGAAGTCAAATAAATATTTTTAAGAGGAACAATGATTTTTAAGAATTGTCCTGTTGAAGTTTATCATGAGGCAGTTGAAGATTCATTTGAAGTAAATGGTTATTGTTTCGGTAGTTTAGCACAATATTTGTAGAAATAACGTCTAGTTATCATTAGTCATTATTGTGTCAGATGCCATCGGTATTATCTTCATCTATGATTTCATTAATTGATTTTAATATCTGTCAAACATCTGCCAGTTCCACAAATATTATTTCTACGTCAAATTTAATATGTACTACAAAAGATTGTTAAGTTTTCTGTATTTTCTAGGTTGCTATCATTGTTCATCCCAAGTTTTCACTGACCTATCGCTTCCGCGGTCAAAATGTCGTGATTGTCGTGTTCCATGGTGTATGTGTGTATGTGCACTATTGCTATACAATATTTATAGTGTAAATGTGTGTTCACTGTAACACTGACACTGTTTCGTTTTGTCACTTGTTTTGTTATTTGTTTCACTGTGTTCGCTTCGTGAGCATGCGTTTCGATAAGCAGTTCGTTTTGTTTAAGTATTTCTCTAAACTAATTTTCATTATCTGCAAATAAAATCAAAGTTGCAATTGCAATGTGTATTTAGTTTAATTCATCATTATTTTTCAACTTAGCTTTAGCAATTATATTTTTATGTAGTTTTCTGGATTAAAAAAGTTTAGGGGCATTAACCGCAGGAAATATCACTTTATTTAATTTATAGACGTTAATAAATTTTGTTAAAATTCTATGACATCATTTTTAGACCAACCGCTTGTGTTTGACGTCATCGAGTCAGTCATTGAGATATCAGTGATTATAAATAAGACTCGTATAAAAAATAAGACAGACGGGAATATTGAACCTGTCTCGTCTGTCTTATGTAACAGCTGATCGTACTTTCAGTACTGAATAAATGTAATTTACGATGTTGAAACTCACTGATATACACATAGATTCCCGTGCGCTAAAAGAAATGCTATTATTGCCCAGAAATGCGGTGTTATGAGATCGGCTATGACCAACACTAACCCGATAACTAAGTCCTGCCTGAAATTGTCACAAGACTAATCTTTACGAGTTCCATAGACTGGACTGAATGAATTCACCTACAAAATGACTTTAAATGACATAACACTTAGAAACAAACTTTACATTGTTATCATTGCCTATGTTCAAAAATAAATTATACAAACTTATGTAAAAAGTAAGACAGACGGGAATATTGAACCTGCCTCGTCTATCTAATGTAACAGCTGATCGTTGTCACACCGTTGGGAATAGAAGTGATCTCATTGGAGTCTATGACAGTCTCGGGAATGTGTGAGCGCCTCATTATAAATACTTACGTTTTAAGATTTAGGAGACAGTTTAATTTATTTGCACAAAAATGTAGAGCGTAAATTGTATTATCGATAAGAGACAACAACTTCAAACATTGATTAAATAGACAATTTAGTGTGGTAGAATTTCTATTGATCTAGCTAGACTGTATAAAATATAATAAGATATTATAATTAGGTCTACGAAATATCACCCTGGAATACCTGCCTAGAGTTAGCCTGTTTCATATAAAAAACGCAAATTTTACTAATTATCTATGGGTAGACTCAAAAGAAATATGATGGACAGAGTAACTATCCGTCGGATAAAAATAGGCATTGATAAACTAATGGCTTTGTCCTATGAGGAAAATGTGAAATCACAGTACGCCAACCGTTTGCTAATATCCCTACATACTTCTTTAACGACGTCTATGTGGGTCTGCTGCAAGGCAATACCTACGTAAGTACACCTTTCCAACCATCTACTTTAAGACCACTATTAATTGTTATCTCACGAAAGTATCCACTTCCCCCTGACTCACTCGCACGCACTTTGGCAATATCCCCTTCACACCTGCACGTAGTTAATTCGTGAGGAATTATACGAATGCACCGCTCGGCTGCGCCCGCGCGTGGCGCAAGCGGAGCAGAGTGCCAGCGGACATTGCCAAGTAGTAGACTATACTTGAACTTGCTTGTTTTATTCGATGGATTATTGGCAATTTATTGAGATTATGAAGGTTGAGGTGATCGAGAAAAGCATCTTCCTGCCCTTGTCCTCTGTCAACGGCATTTACTCCTTTTCCTTTCATATAATTCCTCACACAATTAATCCATGGCTACAGTACACCAAAAAGAAAGTCGCGACGTAAACAGAATTGCTCTGATAAAGGTGTGAATTAAAATATAACACACAGAAAGAGCAAGGTTCTAGCTAAAAAAAAATTGAACCCGGCAGAAGTAGAACGCATATTCAATGCATTTGTATTTACAAAATGCATTGACCTACGAGAGCACTACAAGTCGCGTAGACGTCTCGTAGCATCGTAGGTCTTAGTTCTACGACAGACCCGTCAATATTGCTACGACGCTACGAGGGGCCTACGAGTCTCGTAGCACCCGCGTAGTTCAATTTGCTTCAAGTTATGGGGTACAAATTAAACTGTATTGCGCGTAAATCGTACAAACGAGGTTACATAATATTGCGAAACATTAGTTTATCGCCTGTCATTGTTTAGTTAATAAAATAAATTAGCTACACGTCAGTCAGTCGTAACTCTGTATGTCTGTATGTATAGCAGTGTTTACAATATCCTTGACCATCTATCACGATGACTGATTCTTATCTCTGTTTACCTTGCGAAGGGCTATTTATCTACTTCATTCTTCGATCAAAACATTCTTGAAGGTGCCTGGCAAAGATTGTAGCTATCAACATCTTAATTAATAAACCGTTACGCTTGAACGCTGGCATAAGATGTTGGAGATAATGACAAACATAGTATCTACATAGTAAGTTGGTGGAAAGTAGATATACATGTAAGAAGGTTTACAGAATCAAATGAACAAGAAATAAAAGACAGCGGAATGTAACAATCCAGCTTTGGAATGGTATTCAGAAGAATCCCTTTTCGCAAAATTAGAATCAAATTCTGAGCACAAAGTCCGTTTGTTTCTGCATTTTTTTCGCTTAACTCGACTATCCAATGTAAGGCCTCCAGACAGGGCTTAAAAACTTATACACTAAGTGACAGCTCACTCAGGGCAGCTCCTGTACAAACCTCAACTTAGCATGTCACTGAGGAGGGCAGCAAAGGGACATCCGTCGTTATTTGTACATTTTAATGACATACCTATCTCTGCACAAATCATTTCCTTAACCATTAATCTTGTTCATGATGGTCCTGAACAGATAACGTCAGTCACAAAATCTGACAGAGATACGTAATAAAACTGCTAGTTTGCAATCGATGACCTTCCACAAATAGCTGCAAGATCGGCTGCAGTTCCACCGCATGGCGACTGGATTCACGTCATACGTGATAGCTATTCAGTGACATACGGTTTACCGAATTTAGGTATCTGTCTCACCGCTGACGAATAGCGAGAAGCGGGAAGCGGGGATAGAGCTATAGCTACTAAAACTGTTTGTTTGACAGAGTTTTCGTAAGCGGTGCGAACAATTATTTCTTATACATATATTACAAAGGTAATATTTTGAAGCCTGAAACATACAGTGGCTTCTGTATGTTACCAATGGATTTTATTATTTATTTGCTGTTTTGCATAAATTCCTTATAAATGTAAGACATTAGCAACAGGTGCTATCAACTAACTTTCGGGTTCGATGGCATAGGCACATGACTTGATACAGGGTAGATTCTTTATGTGGGCGTGGTAGACAAATCCGAAACTATGAGGATTAGCGAAAATGCTCGAAGGAGTCTCGACCCCGATTTTGATGTAAACTAACCCCCGATATTCTTTTCGTACTTGACATGTTTACATTCGTTTTGAACATTGTGATAGCTAGTCGCTTTCTTGTCAGCGGTGAGACAAGAGCCTTACGATGAGCTTGGCATGTCGACGTCAGGGTTAGATTGGCATAGGAATGTTGGAATTAGTCGGAGAAAGATACAGAACAGTTGGAAAAGATTACTGCTGATTAAAATGTTTAGAAAGCTCTGACATCTGCGATGTAATGCCGTACTTGAAGACGTCGGGAATAATCCACCAATTTTAAAACCACCCAGCAAATGCGACGCCTATATTTATAAAAGCTTTAATCAATATTTTGGAGGAAGAAAACATCCGGTGAATGTTTAGTTTCAAAACACACTGGTGCAGGAACAGAAAAATAAAACATTTACACCGCCAACGCACTCTCGAGATACTCGTAGTCTCGTACATAACAAATCATCAATCTGTCTTTAGCGCATTATGTTATTTACCAAACCATAAAGGGAGAAGAATATAATGTTGCTGTCTTTTATAGATTCAATTAGACAAGTAATCTAGGACAGGAGAAGATTTCGTTTTAGTATAGATTATGCTGTATATTAGAAATCTATTTATTGAAATTCATTCACCAATATGCCATGTTTTTAACCCTACTATAGTAATTTCTACTCTGTAATGGGTGCGTTTACAAACTCACATACACAACAACCAGGCCCGGTCATACGAATATTAGATCCAAACGGGAATCAGATCCACGACATGCGACGTCGCAGCCAGTCGCTAAGCCACGGCACTGACCGTGCCGTTTGGGTTCGAGTTCCTAATAATATGGCGAGACTGACCATAAGTTGGTACAAAAAAATTCTCTATTCAATAACGTATCAGTGCGACGTAATAAATATAAATGAACTTGAAATAGCTGCGGTTATTCTTAGCGCCGCCTACGACGCGCAACTCTAAATATGTGTAAATATACTCCGAGTTACTGAGTCACGAAAAGAGGGTCGCCAACCAGGTTGAATGGAGTTATGGCGTGGGAAATTGTGAAATCCTGATGCACCATCATTATCTGTATGCGTTCCCAGTGTTGAGACCGGCTTCGTTTCTGTTAGAGGAATGGATAACTAAGAGGGCCCACACTGGGGTAACTTTTGTATTTTGTCCTACTTGCCGTTGTTTAGAAAACATAGTTATGAAGTAAATTACAGAAAATAAAGTGTCTGTCTGGTTTTGTAAACGTAAGTTAGAGCTAGTAGCATTGATGACCCGGCCTCGCCCGGACACATAAATTAGGGCTAGTAGCACTAAGCTACGAATGCTCTAGCCATTATTTCTAGTTATGGTTCCTCCGTTCACGCAGATGAGAGGAAATTATTATTTAATTTAATAATTAGGAGTACTTCCTAATGATCTAAGGGCACCATAAAAATAAAACTAGTATATTCATTCACAAAGTATGTACAACAGTAAAGTAAATAATTATGCAATAAATTACCATTTTCAACACAACACAAATCATCGGTCATTTTTGCAATAATTTAACAGGCAGTTTAAACGACCAAATATTTTATATAACTAACTTGATTTATTTACTGGTATAGAAAGAAAACAAATCTTTGTTGCATTTCTTCATTGCAGAAGAACCACTTTAAAGACCACGAATATTTTTCAGCTAATATAACTAAGACACTTTATAAAGTGTTTACCCGACGTGAAACAAAAAACTCAGCAATGCTATTTTTCTCGATGTGGAAATCCTCATTAAATGTCACAAACCTGGCAACTTTGTAAATATAAATGCATGGGACTTGAATATAGGCCTGCATGAGTCAGACCACTGCATTTTTAACATTGCAAGAATTCTTTTATTTGGGCGATAAAGATCTTCACTATTTGGGAAGAATTTCCCTACACAACTATAGTGTATCATATTACTGAGCAAACGTAAGCGTGACACCATTATGGCGGTACGCATAGATGTAATCATTTGAATTCTCTTTAAAGCAAATACCAATTGATTATTTTTTTTTAAATTTATTTTGATGTGAATCTTCCAAGTAAAATGCTCATCAAGTATAACATCCAGGAACTTTGTATTACTTACCTGTTCAATATTATTATTGTTTAATGCAACATTCAGACATACAGGTTTGCTTTTAAATGTTTTGCAATAAAGCACATTAGTTTTGGAAATATTTAATTTTAATTCATTAATATCTAGCCATTGTATAGTGTCATTCAAAGTTTCTTTAATTTCAAAAAACAAGGTTTTGTGCATTTTTACATTTGATCATAATTATATATATCATCGGCGAACAATACACCCTGATGAGAAACAATAATGGCCCCAAGATACTACCTTGTGTTACACCACAGCAATTAATCCGTGCTTCAGAATCAAAATCTGCTAAAGTGTTACATAATTTGTTTAATTTTGTTAACCTCGTTATTTGATTTCTGTCAGTTAGATAAGATTAAAACCACTTTGCTGGATCTCTGATACCTTATCTTTCAAGTTTATCTAGAACCCGCGTATGATCAACACGATCAAACGCCTTACTTAAGTCTAAGAGCAGTACACAAGTAGGTATTTTGTCACTAAAGTTCGCCATTATTGTTTTTACTAGCGTAAATATTGCCGAAGTTGTCGATTTATTTTGCATAAACCCGTATTGCTGGTCAATAAGAAAGTTGTGTTAATTAAGAAATTTTATCACTCGCCTTTACATAACTTTTTCAATAATTATGTAAATTTTTCTCTATTAATAGAAATTCAATATGGATTGGGAAAAATTTACAGTTTTGAGTAAGTTAATGGGCTTGGGGTCTGTACTAACAGAGCTCTCCTGTCAAAGTCATTAAACCGCCAAAACGACCATACATCACCATACTCTAGTTAGAACAGCCACGTCACTAATGAGCTATCGTTCGATAGATCACGATCAGTCTCACACAGTCCTAGCCGGAAATGTCAGGCTGTGTAGTTAATTATAACCTAAGCATCATGCTGAGAGAGATGCGGGTGAGACTAGCATGCCTGATAGATTGTCTCATTGCCTCTTGATGACAGGGTACTTCGTCATACTAGTTAGAGTAGAGTTATTCATGTGCTCCAGGGACTGGAGTTGATTTGCTTCCTTTTGGTTTTTAATGTGTATTCCCATTAACTAAAGATTCACATGAAATTATTTTGAAATATCTATTCAAAAGAGTAATCATGGAGTTTCTTTCCGGATCTTCTAAATAGGAAACGACGAGCCCGAACGGAACACCTTTTCTCAACGTTTTAAAAGCGCCCATGTAGGCCTATGTGAAAACAATGTTTTGGTTTATTTCTCGTTCATAAACAATTATAGAAATCAAATTATTTGTAATGTTTTAGATAGGATTTACCTCATCAGACATGTTTTTATGTAAATGTGCCGCTAGTGAGATCGCTCAGATATGCGAATACAATGAATAAATTGCTATTATCAGCTGTTGATAATCGATCGTCTTCTGTCATAATACCAAGTGTTTAATAATACCAACTATTTTCAAATTAAATAACTTCTATGTTAGAGACGGGAACTTTAACCAGAAAAAGTGGAGGAAGCTGATGGAATATTTAGAGAATTTATACAAGAAATAATTTTTATATTAATCCGGAATCGGGTTTTTATGAATCCCACATTCATAAAAACCCGATTCCGGATTAATATAAAAATTATTTCTTGTATAAATTCTCTCCACTTTTTAGAGCAGGAAACGTCTCATTATTTTAAAAGATTACCTTTGAAACTTCCTGTTACATAGATCCTACAAATTTCCACAATCTGTTTAGTCTGATGGCATAGAAGCATGTTATACAATAAACATGACTACGATATTGTAAGCAAATTGTGTTTTATTGTAAACTTCATGAATGGAAATTGAATAAGCAAAAGTCGTTTAAAAACATCTTCTCATATTGTTTCTGCTATAAATGCGAAAGTAGTTCTGTTTGTCCTTTGGTATGATTGTTACCTTTTCACGTCTTAATAAAAGTAGATATAAGTAATATGGTAGGCTGATATACCATGAGCCGGGTTAAGGCATTTGATAGTTTTTGATCCCGGTAGTAAATTCCTAAATTCGCGCTGAATAATTTAGTCTCAGCCACAAAGTAGTAATAAAAACCCTACCCAAAAATGATATCTGGTAACAACCGATATTTCTATTGTGAGTCGGAAACAGATTTCATAAAGATTATGACAGAATGTCATGAGGGCCGTGCCCATGCGCAGTGATTGACAGATGGCCCATTTACAAGAACCGCATTGACCTAGTTTCCTGACCATTAAACCCGGTGTGTAATGAGTACACAAAGACTTTGCTGATTTAGACATCACTGAAGAGCATGACAACCAGAATAAACACCTCAAGATGGAAGATGACAGAAAATGAAGAAATAAATGCCTAAGAATTATGAGAAAAAATAGCAAATAAGAAACTATTGATTACAGATGATGTCATTCAAACGACAGTTCTAAAAGTTGATACTAAGAACGAAAGAACTGTTCGACGTCCAAATGTCAGTATACGGCGCGCCAATAAGCTCCGCGTTCCTCTCTGTTTACTACTCCACAAATTTACCACTACACTTTCAATCACTTCTACGACGAAGCAATAAGACCTACTATCCCCTGATAAACGACGAGAAAAAGTTTGTCAAAGAAAAAGTCTGCGAATAAAACTTTGCGAATGTCGAGGTTCTTATCACGGGGTAGTAAGGTCTGTTATACATTGTTTGGTGTACGAAGAAAGTTTGTGGGAGTAATACAGGCCCGGTAGGCCGGTCTAAATGCGTCCGCGTCTTTGGCACGGCACTGGGGCAAGGACGCGAAGCGCCTATGCAGTCGGCAGATTGATTGACCGATTAATCTTAGAGAGACAAGACTGAGAAAATGAAATATTATCGATATTACTACGTGGAGATTCTATGTGGGACGCTTTTTATTTTCAACTTCAATTTAGATGAAAGATAGAATTAATTTTGAACGGAAACAGCAATAAATGTATGCCAGTGCTCCCGATCGTTTGTACACAAAATGAAATGAAAGAAATAAAGTTTTTGGTGACGATAGACGTAATATACAGACGCTCGCACATTCCCAAAACACTAAATAGTGCAGTGATACTGATGTTTAGTTGTAGATCGTTGTTGGCAATGGTGAAGGTACGACAGTTAACAGCTACTATTTGTGCACTTAGCAACAACAGTGCTAGATCAAAATTACTCAAAATCTCAGAAATTATTCGTTAACGCTTGAAAATGTTAGCTAATTTACAAAGACCGTCTAGAGCTTTTCACGTTGCGTTGTTAAATAAGATAAATATATGATTGGTAAATCAATTATTATCGCAACACGTAGGTAACAAATCTTCGAATATGTAACAACAACGAGAATTTCTTGTTCTGTAATGTAGGTACCTAAGCTGACTGCTATAAATTAAATTCCTTAGAAAAGCGATTTCTTCATACATTTCAGTAAATATTTCATTCTAATTCCGAGCAATATGTTTATTATGAATAGTTTTAATTATGTTGACAGCTCTGTCTTCAATGTTGTGGCTGTACATTTAGAACGTTGTTTTCATAGATATTTATATTTACATTGCGATGCTAGGTGCAAGTTTTTTTTTATTCAGCGTGTTATGTACAATACCTGAAGTGTTTTTACATGTTTTATTGCTATTTTGTTTTTGGTTTTATTTTTTGTTGTTTGTTTTTACAGAAATCTTGTTCGTTTAGTGTAGAGACAATCGTTGTTATCGTTCACTTCACTTCACACACATATGGTCGGGATGTGGGAATGTACACATGAGAGGTCGTGTCAATGGGGTCAGCTGCGACTATTACAGGAGTATTACGAAACGGTTCGATCGCCGACCGATCTGTGTCGACGCGCGCGCGTGCGTCTCTCGTCTAAACACACCCGAGACTGCGTACACTCGCAAGTATTTCGATCTACGTGCCTTACTCCCAATATCCTATCGCCATTGTATTGGAATCCACTTGAATCGATCGCGGAATGTTTTTTGCATCAATTGAGATACACACTGTACTAGAACAGAGGTGTTAAATTGGTATATACGATCCAAGAACCGCGGGTACAGGTCATAAAACTGAAAAGCTTACTCCGTGGGACCATCCGCGTAATGGCGAAAAAGTTATCATCAACTTTTCCATAAGTCGAGTAGGCATTCGTACTCTGTTTTTTCGGGATTCCAATCTAGGTCCCATGAAGAAAGACGTTCAGTCTGTACCACTTTAGATAATTACACACACTCCTGATAAGTGCTGTAATGAGTTTTATTTTCTCGTGGGATGTGAACTATGTATCGCCATTTTGGGCCCGCATAGTGTGCAATACCCGTCTAGGCGTCAAGTGCCAAGCGTTATTGACACACCTATTGACAAATGAGTGGCGATGAAAACTTCTGTCTATGGGCGCTTGAATTATGATACAGGTTCAGACAAATCGCAATAGATTGGTAACATTTTTTGCTAAATAAATACAACTTACAAAAAAAAAAACTGGCGAAGTGCGAGTCGGACTCGCACATGAAGGGTTCCATACCATAACCGGCAAAAAATATCGTTTGTTGTATGGGAGCCCCACATAAATATTTATTGTATACTGTATTTATTGTTATAGCGACAACAGCAACACATCATTTGTGAAAAATTCAACTGTCTAGCTATCACGGTTCATGAGATACAGCATGGTGAAAGACAGACAGACAAACGGACAGTAGTCTTAGTAATAGGGTCCCGTTTTTACCCTTTGGGTAACCCTACAAACACAAAAGAGTGCATTCACTTCCTAAACTACTATTTCCAAAAACAATAAGAAAAACGCGTGAATAAATTAACAACTTTAATTTACATAAATAAATAAATACGCATAACAAGAAACAAAAGGAACAGAGATATTTGTTGACAAAAGACTGTTACGAAGGACGGACGTATTTCTGAAAAGAAAAACATATGTTATAATCTATTATATCGCCTTTATGTTGAGCGGTAAGGGTGATTTTCGTAGTGCAAGTATTAACTACTGCTAACGTATCCGCGTCTCGTTCGAATACAGTCCATCCATACGGACTGTATTCGAACGAGACGCGGATACGTTAAGACGCAACGCTACGGAATCCGGATGCATATGTCTGTAATTCTGCCTGACTGAGCCAAAAAGCAACCAATATTATATATTACAGGAGTTTAATCTTTTCGAATAATCGCTGTGTTGAAAGCAATATGTTTTAAATTGGATATTGTAACAATGAAAGCATCTGATTCACATTTAAAGTCTAAGAAAGGTCATTTTCTGAAAAAATGGATTAGACTCATGCATGTGATGATGTTGTATGTTATTATATTCTAGCAGTTTCTGCCAGTTGCCACGCTTATTTGACGTGTTGTTAGGTCAAAACTAAGGAACTAACCGAGCACACTTATCGACGAGGCTTGAATCGATTAGGTAACACATTTAAAACAGTGTGGTTTCGAGAAATCGAAACGAGGGGAATGTCATCTTTTTTTGCAAACTCTAACGGTACGATTACACCAAAATCGATTTTGTCAGTCGATGACTGACAGAACTACTCGACCGAGTAACTCTGACGTGCATGTACGGGTGTTTTCGGACGATGGCGGTTGTAGTTGAGTACGTGCATTTGTTTCATACATTTAAAAAAACAATTAAAAACAATTAAAAAAGTTAATATGTTAATTTATATTACAGCCTGCTAACTTGCATTTACTATTATAAAGATACATTTAGAGACTGCTGTCAAACGATACAGCGTCTGACATCAGACGCTTAATGCGAAACGCTTTATAAAACAAAATTGTGATCAATATTTTCAGTGGACTACAATTATAAAGATTTCTACCTGTATCCATATAGCTTGTTCGACTGTACGCCTGGCGTAAAACTGTTCAAGGTTTCCGAGTGGTATACACACCTCGCTGAGCGTCAACTGCTGACAGCGCCGTACGACGTGCAGCCCGTCGAGCCGCACGGCCAGCACGCCGCACGCGGCCGCCGGGCCCCGCGCCGCGCGCACCGGCGTCACCTCGGTGCAGCCCGGCCGGCCCGAGCTGTGCGCTAGCAAGTCGCCCAGGTACAGGAACGCATACCTAACCAAATAAACCAGCTATAACTTAAAGGTATTTCGTTTAACAGACTACCAGCGCCGTGACATTTGCCAAAAATGTTACAGCACCATGCTGAGGCCTTGTGGCCTCGTACAGGACTTATTTTAGTGTACGTTTTATGTTTTGAAATTCTAATTCAAAACATTTATTTCAGACTTTTAGATCCATAGTTTCTCAAAATTTGCTTAAAATCAAATAATATGTTCGTTATGCTTTATACTCATTCCTGACTGATTGGCCAGAGAAAACAAAAGAGAAGACCCTGCAGTGGGAACATTATAGGTTGATGAGATGATGTTTCCAGGCTACGTACTTGGTGTCCCAAATAGAAGAAGAATGTACGAGAAGGTAAGAAAAACTGAATATTTTACTATAAATCAAAACAAAACCTTTTTTTTTTTTTTGGAGTTTTTATCATCAATTGACTCCTCCTGCTCTGCAGGGCTATTGCGTATCTTTTCAATGACAGTGGCTATCATATAGTGTACATCAAATAATGTCAAATGGTTCCATTTTGTACTAAACCATAACCAATTTGACAGTTAATCCATGGACAATATGATAGCCACTGTCATTTAAAAGATACGCAATAGCCCTGCTGGTCAGAGCGGTAGGGAGTGTCAGACTTCTACTGACTAAAACCACATATGTTCCTTCTTAGCCCTTTGTGTCGAGGCCGCGGTATCTCTTTCGAGCAACCTGCAACCCCGACGGGATCCACAGCCGCGACGGAAACCAAAACTAACTCAATTACAAACTCACCCAATATCTTCACAGCTCTCAATACCCAGTGGGTCTTCAGCCGGTTCACTGACGACGGAGAAGACGATGCAGTCCTTGTCGCTGGCGGGCGGGCCGCTACTGGCCCGACACGCGGCCATGTGGCCGACCCTCGGAATATCCGCGCTGTCCAGCTCGAATGCTAGAACGTGGTGCCTACATGTAAATAGTCCTCTTAAAAAAGACGGATAAATATTGTATGGACTCACACAGGACACAAAATAAAACAAAAATAACAATAAAGCGACCGGCTCATCGGCAACATTAGCCGTAGCAGGCAGGAGATATTATACTGATACCGTCGGGGCTGCGAGTTTGTTCGAAAGAGATACCGCGGCATCGACACAAAGGGCTAAGAAGGAATATGGGTGGTTTTTAGTCAGTAGAAGTCTAACACTCCCTATCGCCCTGCCCACAGCGGAAGGAGTCACTCTAAAATGACCTCGCGTAAAAATACCAATCATTTACTTACACTTCTTAAAGTTGAAGTAGCACTTGTCCACATAATTCTTAGGCTTGGGTAAGCTGACCGGGGTCTCGAGCTCCGCGCCACTCCTGCCCAGGAAGGTATACGCGACGTAAAAGCGCTGTACGTAGGGGTCTATCATGGCTTCACACTCCTCATTTAATGCAAGCCAGAGCACTGTGATTTGTATCTTTTGGGTACTTTGTTCAATACTTCTCCTTGGTTTTGGCTCTTGAACAAAGTCCTGAGAATAAGGATGATTCTTACGATCGAATAATGATCTACGCCAGTTTTGGTAAGCTTGAATGATAGGGACATTTATCAAGCACTTTGTCAGATATGTGGAGTTGAATTGAAGTATGTGGTAACTTGTGTTGTTTTTTTAAATAGACGTTGCCTCACATTAGAAATTTTTCCATTATCTTGGGTGCGTTCACAAACATTTAAACTCACATACACAAATACCCAGACCCGAAACAACTATCTGTAAGCTTTACACATATTTGTTCCTTGCGGGGATCGAACCCGCGACACGCAGCGCAGCAGTCCAATCGCTCAACCACTGCACCAACCGTGCCGTCAATGATATAATGTGTTGAATAGTAGTCCAATTCACTCCATAGCTAGACTCAAACGAAAGTCGACGTGATTCACAATGGCAAGTATAGGCACAGATGGCAAAACATCGCGGCATCGTCAAGCAAAAGATTACTTTCACGATGGCGGACTCAAGACCCAGTAATGACGAACATACCAATATAATGTACATCAATGTCTAAATAACAGCTGTGGTGTTAGATGTCCAACACGAAATGTTGCTGATCATTATTTATTTAGGTGTTAGCTAGTGTTAGTGAAAACAGATTTTAGATTGTATTAAAAGTTAATTTGTAGGGTGCCAAGTAATAAGACCACTTCTTCTTGTGCCATACATAAAGTTTATAAAAAAGACACACAAAGATGATTGTAATCCCCCCCAGCGCGACGGTAGGTGTCACAATTCGTCGATTGCTCTTTGTTCGAGTATATTTATTTTATTTTAAGATGTTTTTTTTTGACGTTTTAACAGCAGTGATTATGAAGTAACATACATCATCATCATCATCATTATTTCAGCCAAAAGACGTCCACTGCTGGACATAGGCCTCCCCGAAGTGTCGCCACATCTCACGGCCCCGCGCGTGTGGCATCCAGCGGGTGCAACCTACACCAGGTGCACGCTCCACCTAGTGGGAGGCCGCGCAGCGCAACGTCTTCCGGTTCGCGGTCGCCACTCCACAACTTTCGACCCCCACTAAAAATTGAGCGAAATAATATACATACAATATAAAATGTCTCGAAACAAAGTTTCTCAGCACAGAAGTGGAGGCTATTTTCTTCACTTGGCCACTAATGCTCATTTCGTGAAATCGTACTTTCTTAAAAAAGGATGAATAATACCTCCTTTATGTCATACTTACCCCTTGCGGTCGTTCAATCTCAGTATCATCAACACTAGGTTCATCTATTGTGACTTTCTTAGACTGCTCCCTATTTGCACCTACATAAAACAAAATACTTACTGAAAATTTAGTTAAAAGTTATTTTAATTATCTGTCTCTCCGCTCCGCACCCTCCACTACAATGGACAGGTAACCTGTCTTCGCCAAAATATGCATGGTGGGTGAAGTTGAATGTGAAGTTCCAACTTATCCGGGGCTGCGGGTTGTTTGGAAGAGATACCGCAGGCCCAGACAAAAGGGGCTTAGAAGGAACATGGGTGGTTTTTAGTCAGTCGAAGTCTGACACTCCTTTCCGCTCCGCCCAGAGCGGGATGATTCATTTGATGATTCCCCGGGGACACTCCAAATAAAGGTTCCGTCTTATACCAACAAGTTCTCTAAAAAAATCTGTTAAGTTACCTATCTTGCCAATATTTTCGTATTTCCTGTTCATTTCCATGTATTCAACTTGGTCATTGTATGCGTTCCTCGCTGGAACAGCACCAGTCCTGCCTGTTTTATTTTGAAAAAAGATTAGTGTTTAATGAAAAATTAAAATGAATCTGCTGTAATGATGTCTATCTACCAAAACCACGGAACGGATTTGGACGACGTTTTTTTTTTTTCCGGAACATATATGATACTTCCTATTTCGGCAGTATGATCCCGTGGGACAATCATCGAATTTCATGTGATTGAGGCCGCGGGCATTAGCTAGTCAAAGATAATTTACATGTATTGATTGCTTTGTGTCTACTTAAGTAATATCTGGTCGATTAGTTTGAACTAATATTGCACATTAAGGTAAAGGCGACGAGGTAGCCCGCGAAATTCGAATTTTCTTACGTTTTTTGCAATTTCCCGGTCAGTGTCAAGTCGTATGTTAAGTAAAATGGGATTCACGACAGTAAAAATTGTCTATTTACTGAGTAATAATGATTAAAACCACCAAAACAACCGTCTCAGTTCATACAAGAGTCAAAAGTGATGATTTAACGAAAAAGGCATTCTTGCAAAAAACGTATTCGAAATTCGAATTTCGCGGGCTTTCTCGTCGCCTTCACCTTACAGTATTTGAACAAACACACAATGTTTATATCAATCTATCCAACGACATCCCACATAAAGAACTACGTTATAAAAAAATACATCCCCACTTTACGTGTAGGTGTGTGAGAAAATAATACTTTTTGTTGAGATTTTATGTTACCACTTTGTCCGGCCGGTGTAACTAATTTGTGTAGTCATGATAAATTACAGCTTTCTTATACTTACTGCGGTACTCAGAGATATTTAATAATTACTTAGCCGTCATTTAGTAAAGATTTGACATACTTTTGTAAGACAAAACCTTTACTAAGTGAGGGCCTAAGTAATCATTAAAGCTCTCTGAGTGCGGCAGTAAGTGTCTTTGAGCTAAGCTACGGACAGCCAGACAGTCGGACATAACGAAACTAAGGGTTCCTTTTTGACTACGAAACCTTAAAAAAATTCCGCTCGCTCAATTTTGCTTCGAAAGTAAAAAGATTTTCCGATACCGGGAATCGAACCCGAGCCTACTGGGTGAGAGCCAGGTATCCTAGCCACTAGACCATATCGGATACCGAAAAATAGTTTGAAATATCGTTTCAGTACATTCTACATTATCCATGAATTATGTAAGGTACTTTCTTGATAATCTTGATGTAGTAAACCACGCACAACTTTTCGGCAGCTTAAATTATTCACGTGAAATCGAGAATGACCTACATTACAGCCAGATTTGGAAGCGATTGAAAATAATTATGATTCACTATATCAAAAGCCTCAAACAAATCCAAATCACTTAATTCTGAGCTTTTTTGTTAACTATACTTTAACTTCATTTTGTTGTGGTCCCAAAATACTACAAAATACCACCTACTCAATAATAATTATTAATGTATTTATAGGTAGAATCCGAGAATGCGGTCCCGGTCCTAAAAGCCTCATGACCCCTTTTGATTGCAAAGGAGGTTGAACTTGTGTTTCCAAATCTTGACAAGCTTTTGAGATTGTACTTACTTGGTACACAATTTGTTTTTTTTTTAATTACAATAGTCATGGTTACTCACTGGCTTTTTTTAGTTTTTCAATAAATTTACTTCTTTCACCGCCATGCATATTAGGCTGCAAAAATAAACAAAAGCAATTTAAAGGTTCATTGTTGACGGATGGAGAGGCAGAGGAAGGCCAAAGTAAAGATGGATGGATTGTGTGAGGAATGATATGAAAGAGAAAGGATTAAATGCCACCGTGACGTCTAACAGGGAAGAATGGAAGACGAAAACGTGTTGCGCCGACACCAAATATAATGGGATCAGGACAGGAAAGATGTCGATGATGGTCATTCATAATTTCAGCCAAAAGACGTCCACTGCTGGACATAGGCCTCCCCCAGGTGTCGCCACATTGACCGGTCCCGTGCGTCTTCCATCCAGCGGGTCCCCGCAAACCTTCACTAGGTCATCAGTCCACCTAGTGGGAGGCTGCGCAACGCAACGTCTTCCGGTTCCCGGTCGCCACTCCAGATCTTTTTGGCCCCGTCGGCCACCCGTTCTGTGAGCAATGTGCCCTGCCCATTACCACTTAAGTCTGGCGATTCTTCGGGCTACGTCGGTAACCTTGGTTCTCATGCGGATGTCCCTTTTTTTGGGGGGGGGGGATCATCAAATAACCCCTCCCGCTCTTGGGGAGAGCGAAAGGGAGTGTCAGACTTCTACTGACTAAAAACCACCCATCCAGTTTTACGTTATGACTCAATATAACGCACTCAAAACACTATGTTGATGGATTCATCGAATAGTACGTGGGTCATGATTGTCATGAAGGTATTAAAAGAAGCCCGTCGGGGCTGCGGGTTGTTGTAAGAGTTACCGCGGTCTCGACATAAAGGGCTAAAAAGGAACATGGGTGGTTTTTAGTCAGTAGAAGTCTGACACTCCCTTTCGCTCTGCCTAAGAGCGGGAGGGGTTATTTGATGATTTACCACCCCAAAAAAAAGATATTAAAAGAAAAAAATTAACATCAAAAACTACTGAAAAAGTAAGAACTTTGACCCCGAATACTCTTGAACAAGGTTCCCAAGTATGGCCTAGTCTAGCAGTTTGTGTTTATGAAGTCTGATTTTTTTTTAAGTTTATTTTATTTTTCTATTTTTAGCTGTAATTGGTATCCTATACAAATATTTACTATGCATTTAATATTCAACCAAGAAACCAAACCCTTAACCTTCAATATTCCCTGATTATTGCTTTCAACTCCTAACTATTGAGGAGTAGTACCTTCCATACTCAGCTCACCTAGATAACCTGAAATAATACAACCATATATACGTCTCCATAACATTTTATTAAAGAATTATCCTCCAGCTCCTAACTGTTAAGGAGTTGTACCTTCCATCATCAGCTTATCCATAGGAAGTGATATCTGCTGAATGCGAATAATTGAAAATCTTTAGAAAATGCACGAAACGTACACGTAAAAGTGTCTATAAAATTAATTTGAGGGTTGCCCTACATTTCTATTGGATGCTATAATCATCAGGTACACATAATAGCTTGAAAGAATACAACTATCGGTCCATAAGTACGTATAATTTTGAAAGATTTTTTACCTCCTAACCGTTGACGAGTTGTACCTTCTCATCATCAGCGCATTCACATGAGATTATGATTATCAGACGCAAATACATGAACAGTTTTAGAAAATAAAGGGTGTAAAATTACCCTTAACGCAAACGAAGGGCACTTGTTCTCCCCACTACTGCGATCATTTTTTTGTTCTAGACCATACCTGGAAACCCCCTAGTTACGGAGATATTGTGGGTCAAAGTTACAAATTTTTCACAGCTGTTTTTGTAAATACTAGTTTTTCAGGATATAACTTTACTTAAATTACCTTTAAGACCCGTTTACTATTCAAAGCATCCACTAGCACAATGTTTTAAGAGTGCTACATTGAGTTTTACCGTAAAATGTGATTTTTGATTCCAAAAAAAAAAAAGTTGTTTCCCAGCAAAAAAATTTGTGTAGGGGTACTTAGTTTGATGTACAGAATGCATGGTTTACGTTTGTGTGAAGGGCTAATTTACACACTGTATAATGGAAAACTCAATCAAGAGCCTACAAAATTTGAGAGTAGAACAAGTAGTGAGTGTAAATGAAAATTTTACTTACGATTAGTTTACTGCCTCTTTTATGTAACCGGTTTAAAACGCTCTTCTGAAAGGAAAGATTGCACATTGAGAAAGTAAATGTGTGTATGTACATCCTAACGAGGATGCGCGTATTTTTGAATAAACTTTATTCATTCAGTGTCGAGTCATATTTCCGGGATGGGTCAGGGCAGATGGGTCAGAAGTGTCACATAGCACACCGTCACGGAGGTAGGACCAAGAAACGTAGGCGTAACGATTTGGACTGATTTTTGAATGATTAACTAGAATAAAAAAAGTAGTTCAAAAACTAAAAAACCCGACTGAAAAGACTGAAAAGCAAAAAACAAGCACATTTCCATTCTTTTTTCATTTCATAATTTAATATTCAAATGAACCCCGCCTGCTTCCAAGTTTTGTTTAATTTAAAATGTGCTTGTTTTTTGCTTTTCAGTCTTTTCAGTCGGGTTTTTTAGTTTTTTAACAATTTTTTTTATTTCTAACTTTTTAGATAGTGTTTGTTCTTTCGGTGGTCGCGTGAAATACTTCGCAGATGATTTAACTTTTGTGTTTGTTTATAGAATTTGTGACTTTGAATTTATTTGAAACATGTAGGTGTCATATATTTTTGTAATCTCCTTTTAAAACCCTTCATTTTGATACCCTACTCGCTGGTAATGATTTTTTTATTTTTTTAAATCCACGATTTGGCCCCCAAAACCAGCAATTATCTTTGTTTTTTTTTAATTTTAATGTAGCCAGTGACACTCGCACCATCAAGACGAATCTAACGACGTATATTATTTCATTCAAATCCCTTCATCCGTTTAGGAGTTATGAGGGAACAAAGAAACGGACATACATACATACATACATACATACTTACATACATACACGCCAAACACATAACTCTCCTTTTGGGCTTCGCCGCAGTCGGGTAAAAAGCACAACACCGAGAGACTTGAAAAGGAATGGGGATGGTCTTTGCCGAGCAGTGGGACAGAATAGGCTAAACGAAAATTGACTTAATTAAAATTCGTGAACCTGCAAGGCTATTGCGTATCTTTTTCAATGTCAATGGCTATCATAGTGTCCATCAATTAACTGTCAAATGGTTCCATTTTGTACTAAACCATAATAAATTTGACAGTTAATCGATGGCCACTACGATAGCCACTGACATTTAAAAAGATACGCAATAGCCCTGCTGGACCGTGGTGCTTGTTTCCAGAATAATTATTATAATCGATTAGTCGTTCGTTGCAATAAGTTATAATATACTTACGAGGGAGCTACGTTTGCTGTACACCTGAGATGTCTCCTGTCAACAACCAAACAATATTTTGTAGCATCATCATCATTTCAGCCGAAAGACGTCCACTGCTGGACATAGGCCTCCCCCAAGTGTAGGCACATTGATTGGTCCCGTGCGTCTCGAATCCAGTGGATCTTGTGAGCTTTTCTGCAAACTCAGCATAGTGAGTTGGAGGGGGATGTCTGAGGACCCACGGACTTATTAACATGTATAATACAAGTTATGCAGGTAAATTGCTACAAAAAAAAAATTAAAACTGTTCCTTACATCATCAGATTTATTCTCGGCATCGCTGCGTGCATTTCTCTGTAAAGGAACACCAACAAGGTCAGTAGAAGTTTGCAAAGAGCCATTCGATGGTTTCCCACCCACCAAAAACAAAGGCCAGTCGGGATCAAACGCATTGCGTGCTTACGAACCACCTCGTTAAGTTATGGATGGTAGAAGGTGGTGTTATCGTTAATACTGATTGCCAACTCAGCTTGCAATGGCGCATGACACAACCAAAACACTTACTCCCGTTGCGTATACCATGTCTTCGGGTGTTTTAATCCTTGTGTTCTGAAAACATGAACATATTGACTGTGTAAAGATAACATCACGCCTGTAATCCCCCAAGGGTTAGGCAGAGGTATACCTAATAGTATACACACATTTCGTCAGTTTTATTTAAGTCCCGGGCACAATTACAGACTCCGTGATTGTTTTGAACTACGAGTCACTAGTTGAACTATGCATGCATGTGGCGTGAGCATGAATGTGGACGAGGCAAAAAGAGGATGTAAGGATCGTAGCAGGCCCCGTCGGGGCTGCGGGGTGTCGAAAGAGATACCGCGGCCTCGATACAAAGGGCTAATAAGGAACATGGGTGGTTTTTAGTTCGTAGAAGTATGACACTTCCTCCCTTCTCTGGGCAGAGCGGCAGGAGTGGAGTCATTTAATGATTTCTGACCCAACAAAAAAAAAATATCGTAGCAGGTGGCGTTCTGTGGTTTCAGCTGTGAGTCTTTGTATGTAGTGACTACGAGTCCTAAGTCGGTGGTGCTATTGGTTTTTTTTTTTTATTTTAAAAAAGAACCTGATTATAAAGTTTATGAAAATAAAAATCTTACCACTTCATTGATTATCAATTCGGAATCCAGTACCTAAAATCACAAAAAGTTACAATCATGAGAATTATTCGGAAGTTGAAAATATGTCATTTGGGTTCAGATCTCGTACGATGAGAAGGACATCAAGCTTACAGAAAAGCCCGTTGTTAGTTTTTGGCCCTATTTGAAAACTGAAAGTAGGCCCTTGCAGTCTAATGGGGTCCCGTCTCAAACTTTTCGAATATAGTTTTAGCAGTAGAGTTCCCTTTTCACGCCCGACATCATTTTGCGTACCTATGCTTGCTGAAAATGCCTATGGATTTCCCTATCATTGTGTTGTGTTCCAGCATTAGGAATTGATGATGCTAAAATGGCCGATGGGTCAGTTCTGCAGTGACAACCGCAAGCTCGAAGACGTTGTGTTGGAAGGCGTCCCACTAGGCGGACCGATGACATGGTGAAACGCACAGGACCGGTCGCCGCCGGCCTATGTCCGGAGTGGACGTCTTACAGCTAAAAAGATGTTGCTAAAATACTACCATTTAAGTTAGGTACCTTTCTCGAATTTGCCACATACGCTGGGGCCGGCTCATTGGAGGAGTTGCGCGGCGCGAAGGGCGGCGGCACATTGCCGGGGTTCGTGGTCACAGGCAGGCGCTCGCGTATGGGCGGGTACTTGCTGAACTGAAAAATTAACATAACCTGACTTTTCGATATGTCGCATTTAGTTCTTAGCGGCACCTACCGGGTTGCATGGTACGAAGCGAATAATCGAGATCTTTCTGGCTGTCATTGCACAGACATGAACGCTTTCTGAACAACTAGTTTCACTGCGACTTTTCGCAGTTCAAAACCTTTTTTTTGAACTCCCAGTTCGGTCGGTTACCTGTGAATAAAAAAAATCACCAGACTGGTCCTCTATAACATGATCGTAGACCAGGCCAGGTTCATCCGTTTCTCTCTCCGTGGTGAGGATGCTCGTATAGACTTTTTCGCCTCCCAGCGAGAGAGAAACTCACCTCTGGTAAACTTTAAGTGATCGAAGAATAAACGTGTAGGTACTCTCGTGTTGCCACAAATCTTCTCAACAATAGGAATACCGCGGTCTGACATACATACCCAATACTTATATCTTGAAGGTATAAACCACATCTTAGTGGGTTTCAAATACGTTTTAGACGCTTTTCAAATACCTATAATACCTGCCTTTGTCTAGTAAAAGACAAAGAACAGGCATGAGGGTCTGGTTTAATTCGCATGTTGCACATAGAATTGGGAGGTGTGGATAGATACTGTCATTTCGAATGCCTCAATAACAGAAGTCTGGATTTGTGCCTGGAACTATGAACTAAGAGGTGATGAAGGGCGGGCGATTTAGAAAACTGTTTAATTTAATTTTTGGCGCTAAAAAAATATTACTCGGAGTGCCTCCTAGCGTGTCGATGACAATTTAAATTGAGACGGCCCAAAATTTGGAAACGAGTTTGGCACTTTCAGTAGCCATCAGCTCCTGTGATGAATACTTAAACAGTAAGCTCGGTACAGGGACTAGAGAATTTTGAGGAAGCTACTCTTCACTACTGCTTACTCCTTCGCAAAATAAAGCCGTGATGTTGTTACTTACATCATAACTGAGAGATTGTTCTGTGGAGGTGGAGCCAGCCTGAGATCTTTCTGATGCCTTAGCCTGTTTCGTCTGCAAGCTGTTTTGTTGCAGCCACGGGTATGATGTGCGAGTGTACTCCTGCAATAAAGACGGATATCGACGCCATTGAATTTTCAACGTTCAGCTCAGTTATAAAAGTCAAAAATTAAATGCACGTTTAATGTCCCTTCGGTAAATCTAATTCCAAACTACTGGGATACAGACATCTATTCCTCGATAGTAATCTTTACTTAAACGGCGGCAGCTTGCCGGATCCCGCGCTGTTAGTAGGTACAATATTATAAGGCAATTTCTAGTTCATGGAAAATCGAGATTTTTTAAGCTCTAAGAGCAGGATGATGCAATAAATGCATGTCGGTTTCCTCACAATTTGTTTCTTTCCGTTTTTTAAACAGCGGTTTTTAAATAAAATTCACAGAGTGTTTGCTTGGATTCAACACATATTTGCAATTCGTAGGTGACTGCTCAACTGCAGCTTAGCCGATCTGTACTCACCACATCCGCATAGTTCTGGTTCTTGCCGGTGAGCTCGGAGGGGGCGGTGGGCTTGAACCTGCCCATCACGATATCCATCTCGTTGTCATCGTGCAGTGGCTGTGTGATGGCAGGGCTCCGCTGCGTCTTAGGTGCGTTCCCGGGCTGGTTGAAACGACACGAAAAATGGATGGCCTTTGCCCAGGAGTGGGATAGAATAGGCTGAGTAGAGCAAAATCCTGCAACACGTATATGCATACTTATCCGCGAATTTAAGATGTCATGATGTTAGAGTCCGAAAACTAAAAAGGGAACTAAACAACTAGAGACGAATTTCACATTCCTCATAGGAGGAGACTCTGAACAGCTAGGTGTTGTGTCTAATTAACTACTGCTCACCGGCGACGGTTGCTATCGGGTCCCTGTACTACACTAGCGGCAAAGTCTGATTGGGGAATGTGGGAGGCAGTTCGTATGTGGTGTGGTAAAATACTGTTACATGATTCATCATCATCCTCTTGATCATCAATGTTCCCACTCCAGGGACTCAGGCCTATCGAGAAGGATGGGCTATAATACACCACGCAGGCTCAGTGTAGGTTGTTAGATGTCACATGTCTTCGAATTTTTTGGTTCTAAGACATTCCGGTTTCCTAACTATGTTTTTCTTCACCGTTTTGAGAGCAGCGGTGATGAAATAAATTACACAAAGTAATGCACCTACCTAGGTTCGAACCCACGAGTTACTGTTCGTAAGTCGGGGCCGCCACCTCCGGGCCACCGCTGCTCTACATGATTAACAAAGAATAATAATTGTGAAGTGTTTTTACAGAAAATTAAAGTTATTGGTCACATTGTACTGGTAATATTGACAGATTTCTCCGTAGCTTACCTGGGCGTTGGCAAGGTTGAAGCCAGGCAGCAAGTCGGCCTCGGTGCGCAGCATGCACCACAGGTCGATGACCCCGACCTCCTCCCGTGACGGCAAGCTGTGCCCTACCGCCATTGGGCTGGGGGCCCGTGCGATATGCAGCTGCGGTCCTGCCAGCTAGACATTATAGGTACCTACACTTATTTCGTTGTCCAGAGTAGGGATGTTACGGAGCTTCTACTCCAATTCCGATAGGTCGGAACTTCCGATTAATATTACACTTTTGGTTCCAACACTTTTAAATCGGAGGTCGAAGCATGGCGGACGCGGTCAATGTGTATGAACAGGTTTATATATGCATTTTATTTTACTAAGACTGCCCTTACCAGGCTTGGTCAAGCTTGGTTAAGCTTCCACAGGCTATATGGATTACAGGTTGTGTAGGTTTTGACTTAACTTATCTCTCTTCTGCCACTATATCGGGCTCTGTCTCCTACTCCGATTACGATTTCGACAAACCATGTTTAAAAACTCCGATTCCGACTTCGGTTCCACCTTCGTAACATCCCTAGTCTAGAGGCATGTGCTGAATTCATGTTACCAGACAGATATGTTGCTAGGGAATCTATTCCGCCATTTCTAATCACCGATCAAAGGCGGTAAGTGGTGAAAGGCGGTAATTTTGGGGGACTGCCGTTTGTAATGTATCACGTTCAAAAACGTCAGACTCATAGCAAAAGGTTGCAACCTTCAAAAATGTGGTACCATTCCGAGAGTGAACAACCGTGGTGGCACAGTTTGGGAGACAGGTTTATCCAGCAATAGTTTGAAAGAGGCTCAGTGTGGTCGATGGATCATGATCATGGTCCTTGATCACGTTGGACTTAAACGAAGCAAACGAAAGAGCTGTCCAGGTTGCTACGTAGTTAATGGGTCGGGCAAAATTTGAGTTGTCGATTCGAAAAGATGAATAAGTGTGGTCGATTGAAGAATGAAATAAACGTACCAATGCCACTGACTTCTCAGCCCTCGTGTTGACGAGTATCAGAGCATCTCGCAGGGGTAAGGTAGTGGTCGCGAAGGGCTGCTCCTCTTTGTATGACTCGTAGATGATTATTGGCATCTCCTCCTAGTGTTGAAAGACTTTTGAAGATTTATTCTCAGAAAAACCCATTTTAAAGGAGCTCGGTCGGAAAATAAATGTAGGTAGGGTACTTACCTATTACCATAATTATGTCTTGCCGTCGATCAGTGTTGCTGTGATCTAGATGTACCTATGCTGAATTTGATGCTGTATGATGCATAAGCACATACATGAAAAAATTATATTTGTCTCTGGTGTGGCAACGAATCGGCAATTCATCGCTTCTGTGGCAGAAAATGATCCTTTTTCATCCTAACCACAACTATTAGGTATTATAATAGGTATAAAATTATCATGCTTACTCACATGTTTCAAATAATTCAAGAAGTCATCGGTGACCTTGATGTCGTATTGCGTGCAGAATTCGAACACTACCACACGACCGGACGGCATGCGCACCGTTGTCGCGGGTTGGTTGTAGAACTTCCACTTAAGGACCAGTTTCTTGTTGCGAGAGTATAGAACAGCCTATATTGAGAATAGAGAAGGGTAGGTAAACAAGAAAAAACAACTGTCTGAATAAGTAACGGATAACAAGACTAATTTTTTAGCAGAATAATATAGGTACAATTATAGGGGCTCGGACAAAAAAAAAACTAATTAGTCCGTCAGGTAGATATCCAAAAAATATTGAACACGTTTTTTATTTTTTTAAACTAAAAATTAAGACGATAGTGCTTCGAAAACACGTGAACTCCTCGAAAACGTCACATGGCAGTACATTTTTTACCTAAAAAATGACGTCACAAACAACCCCCCACTCATGATCTTTGAGGCATTTTATCTCCGTAATTTTTTATTAATTTGATAAAACAAAAAACACGTACCTATCCAATATTTTTCGATAATCTAACTGACGGACTAATTAGATTCATATTTTTTTACCCAGTCCGATCCCCTATTGCCTACCTAAGTTGGCTAATGAACAGCCTTACAATGTATCCGGCGACAATACTTAGTGGTGTCTGCTTTTGAACATAAGCCCACGTTATGATTTTACCATTCATGCTCATGTACGTGTGGGTGCTGTTTTGATTACAACCCATGCTGTCCGCCCATTTCATCTTTGGACGAACAAATCTCGTAAATCCAGTTCTTGTAAGTACGCGACTCACTTGGATCTTACAATGCAAGCTATTACGGCTTGCCAGGGGGCCCTGACCTCACCTACTAATAATTGACACAAATCAAACAAAGGCAAGCAGCAGAGGGAACCTTATAGCCTGTTTATGCAATTGCTCTTCAAAGACGTTTGTGCGTGTTCTGATCTCGACGTAACAATTAAATGACACCAATAATAAAATCAATGTAGGTATCAACATCAAAGAAGTAATAACCTCGTCACATAAAATAACGGTTCCTATATGCAGCGTGAATACCGACATGGGCGCTCGTGCGTTGCCGATGCCTTGCGTGGCGGTCGCGGGTTTCAATGCGATGGGACGCGGCTCGGCCGTCTGTGAGGCGCAGCATGGGAGCTGCACGGAACAGATTAAAGTACCACATTTAAAGGCAGCGGACACAAATTCTAGCAAAGTCTGATAATCATCTGCCCAGTGGCAGATTTAGCCGAATGTGCAACGTGTGGCTAAACGTTGTGTACGGTAGCATCAACGTCTGCATTTTTGTTTAACTTTAGAGGCGAGGCGGAAATAGGATATTTCAACAAAAAATCTAATTAGTCCGTCAGATTGTTTTTCAACAAATAATGAGGCACATATTTTTCCTTTTTTCACGTTAACAAAAGATGAAAACGATAGGTACAGAGCTTCGAAAATTTGTGTGCCGTCACAAGGTTAGTACTTTTTTACCCACAAAGTGACGTCGAAAGCCCCCGCTCATGATCTTTGACGTCTGATGGTCCTCAATTTTCATTGATTTGATAAAACTAAAAACACGTACCTATTAAATATTTTTCAATAATCTAACAGACGGACATATGAGACTTTTTTGGTAAAATACCCTATTGCGCGTAGTACGTGCTGTGCCTCTAGGTACACTTCCGAAAACGTTGGGATACCGCAGACAGCAGCGGTGTCAGCGGTTGACGTTAACCGCAGATTTGCTAAATTGCACGAGTTCTTTATTAAACATAAAAATAAAATCTTGTCACTTTGACCTTTATTCTTATTGCAATTAGGTTGCAGTCAGTAAAATAACTGTGATAGGACTGGTGTGGAGAGGCTGCGAACGCATCACATGCCCATACCACGACAGTCGATTACTACACAACTTTTCAGTCATCATAGCCACACTCTCCCATGTAGGTACTCATTTCCTTATTTTATCCAGTCGCGTAACACCGCACACCCCCCTTTCTCATCTCAGCCACATGCAATTGTCTTGAAGATAGATCTGTGGAATATTATTTTGCTATGAGCTACGATCCCACCATCTATACTAATATTATAAAGCTGAAGAGTTTGTTTGTTTGTTTGTTTGAACGCTAAGATCTCAGGATCTACTGATTGGAGTTAAAAAAATATTTTTGTGTTGGATAGTCCATTTATCGAGGAAGGCTTTAGGTTATATAACATCACGCTACGGCCAAAAGGAGTGGAGCATAAATGAAAAATGTTGCATAAACGGGAAACGATATTCCATATTGAGCTTTGCTTCCGTTGCGTGCGCTGCCAAAATGGTTTAAGTTATGCAAATAACATGTATAAAAGAAATGTTCCTCTTTAAAAGCTCTACAAAAAAGTCCGCGACAGCATATATCTATCTATTAAGATTAACTCACTGTAACCATTTTTTACCATTGAAATGTTAGGTTAAATAGAGTCTTTTTTGCGAAGCTTATTTAACCCATATGGTATTAATCTATACCTAAATAAATGGGTTTGTTAGAACCGAAATTTAATATAGAATATTTGTGCTTTTTACTCTATATAGTTTAAACAAATATGTTAGAAGATATCGTAATGTAAAAATGTCCGCGCGACAAAATAATTACGCGGTCCGCTGCGCCGGCCCTCGAATCCCAATGTAGATACGTGGAGATTCTGGCCTCCGGGAAATTCAAATTCAAAATATTTATTGCACCATAATAATACAAGGTGTTAACTATTGTATATTGTTTTGTGAGCAGTGGTGGCCCAGTGGTGGCGGCCCCGAGACTTACGAACAGTTGATCATGGGTTCGAACCCAGGCATTACTTTGTGTAATTTATTTCATCACCACTGCTCTCAAAACGGTGAAGGAAAACATCGTGTGGAAACCTTATCTTAGAACCCAAAATTCGAAGATATGTGACATACGCACTGGGCCCGAGTGGCCCATCCCTCTCCTAGAGGAGACCTATGTCCCTACAGTGGAACCAATATAAGGCTGATGATGATGATGATGATGATGATGATATGTACCTATAGTAATTTTCACTTTTATAATATACTATAAGGTAATCTAAACTAATATTATAGAGAGGAAAGATTAGATTTTTTGTTTGTTAAGATTTAACTCAAAAATTACTCTGACGACTTTGAAAATTCTTTCCACATTAGAAAGCTTATTGAAAAAATATTACTATGTTGAATAGTCGAGGAAGGTTGTAAGCTATATATTATTGTGACGCAGACGGAGTTGCGTGGGTCGGCTAGTTATGAAATAAGTCCCACCTTGTTTTAATGGTACTCTTGAGTGTTCGATACAGAAAGACATGATGTTACCAACACATATTTGCACACCAAATATTGAGAAAAGGTAAGAAAAAAAAAAAATACAAAAATTAATACGAAAATCCATACAAAAAAAAACAAAACACAAAACAATAGTACAAAATCCATTATAAATATAAAATATTTAATTTATTCTAATACACTCCCAACATTTTTGATAGTCTACTGTACTCGCAGTGTAACTAACTACGCTGACATAAAAACAAAAATCGTTAGATTCGCTCTAATGCACCAAATGATCATGTGTCTTCGAGAACCACTCACACTGAAAGTGGAGGGATGTGTGAGTTCACTCTTTTCTGAGTAGCCACTTTTTCGCGACCAGTGACCACATCTAACGAATTTCATCTTTGCACAGTAATAATCTATACAGTTGGGTATTACAAAGAGATAAAATTTGTTTGGAAGGCTGTATGACTCCCTGTCGGGGCCGCGGGTAGTCCAACGGTTATCGTGGCCTCGACATAGAGGGCGAAGAAGGAACATGGGTGGTTTTTAGTCAGTAGAAGTCTGACACTCCCTTTCGCTCTGCCCAAGAGCGGGAGGGGTTATTCGATGATTTTACACCCAACGAAAAAAAAAAAAAAAAAAGGCTGTATGACTCGTATGAAAAAAAAATGTAATCTAATGATCCAATTTAAAAAGGAGATTATCCGAACTTTGTTGGGGTCTGCTTCCTGTCTAACCGGATGCAGCTAAAGAATACCAGTATTCTGCAACCCAATTAGTAATGGGTAATATTGTTTGAGATAAGGAGTAAAAACAATTATAGATTTTACATTATTTTTATATCATGCAAATTAGTCGAGGTGTAATTATTTATACAGCCGCAGGCGCGGGTGTATTGCCGGTAGCACGGACCCTGTTCCCGATACAGGTGCCCTATCTCTTAATTTTATATAAGAATACTTAAAATGTTATAAATAAGTGACAAAAATTAATATACGAATTTATTGACAACGGTTAATTCTATCTACGATTACAAACAAATTAGTGATGTATTACATTACAGTATGTTTCTATAATTCACTATCACAAAATATTACATATAACAACACTACATATTACAACAATCCAACCACGTCAATATACAAGCTGACGTTTTGCAATTGCGTCAAAATTATAATATTAATTGTTGACCCATTTTATTATTGATTGAAGAATCATTATTATAGTTAGGTACTTCCTTGAATTTGACGAGGATGCAAAATGAAAGCTTGCATTTTTGACTTACCTACACAAAACTCTCGACACTTTTTCGAAATGATAATTAAGTGCATTTATAAAGTGCGCATTTCTTTTAACTTGACATTCTGATATTTCAACAAGTTTCATAAATAAAATACAAAATAAATAAACAATAAAATAAATTAATAAATAAAAAACGAAAAAAGTTTAGTGCAGAAATTTGCACAACTTTTACAGTCAATCTTAAATAGGGAATAGGGACCTCCTTTTAAGTAAAAATATATACCTGTGCTAGGAGATCCCAAAACATATATAACTTTCGCAAAATTCAAGACATAGGCTTTAATTGCCATAGCGAAACATGGAATACAATATTAGGGTGCTTAAAGACATAGACGCAGGCTCAAGAAACGCTGGCGTGACGACTTGGACACGTTCCTAAATGATTGGCCAGAGAAGGCAAAACACCGGGAGAGTTGGAAAGGGATCTTTGCCCAGCAGTGGGACACGATAAGCTAATAAAATAAATAAGAAGTTAGAAGGCCGACTACAGCATGACAGTGGAGAGTCGCGTCACCTCGTCAGACCGGTTGGCGTGCAGCAAGTGCTTGCAGCGCTGCAGTTGCGCCGAGATGGCATTCATCGCCGTCTCCATCTGGTGCACCGGAGTCGTTTCCTGCTTATGTGGCAGCGCTCTGGGAATAGGGTATTTGACAAAAAAAACATCTAATTAGTCCTTTAGATTAAATTGATTTCCAACGTAAACAATGACGACGATACAGTGCTTTGAAAACTCGTGTCACGTCATAGTCCATGACATTTTTTACCAGACAGTGACGTCAAAAGCGCGTCAAAAAAGATCATGAGTGGGGCTCATGATCTTTGATGCGTTTTATCTTCGTATTATTTTGTTAATTTGCTAAAAGAAAAAAACACGTACTTATACAATATTATTCGATAATCTAACTGATGAACTTAACCGAATCATGTTTTTTTAGGCAGGAACATCCCTCTTGTGCACCTTGTTACGGGCCTACCATACGCAAAACCTTCACCATAGTTCTGCCTGACTGTTTTACCACACGGCACAGTTCAGTACGCGCAGGCCACATTCTTGGTGAAGAACTATCTCTATGCTACAATTTTTCAAGGGTTTGCTAGTGAAAAAAAAGACGATGCAAAAGTCTTGCTCAGGCAAAGTTTCAAGCAAGTCGAAAATGCGCAGGCTGCGCTGTGCGGTTGGTGCGTGATACAGTTTTACCAACCACGCTCACAGTGGTACGTGTACAAACTGGCTTGTGCAAGCAAAATTGTGGTGAAGTTTGTGCGTGTGGTAGGCCCATTAGAGAGGATTAAAGACGCCCGACGAGGAGTTATCTTCTTAGAATGTCCCGTAAAGATGACATGTAGGCATGAGTATGACATATCGGTGTCGAGTAAAGGTTTGGGTTGCATAATAATTTATGCACCGTCTTCTTATACGACTAACTTTGATTACGAAAATATTGAGGATAAAATTTAAATTTATATTCATTTTTTCAACAACATCTTATTACTCGTATAACGGGATTTAAATAACCACATACTTTTCTATCATTCTATGAATCGATGAACATGATGTGTGATACCTGCGTGTAAGCTGCGATTTTTCATACCAAAAATAAGTCGTTTCCCAGTAATGTTGCTAAATGTTAAATGACTACTTGCGAGAATGCTTAAATGACTCAGTAATCTGTATATAATGCTTAAATGACTCAATAATATTTATAAGGTTAGTACTTTACACTTACGGATTTAAATATGGCTTGTCTATGACAATAGAGGACCGTCCTGCAATAGAGATAAAAAATAATTATGAAAATGTAAAACCCGACCAAGTGAGAGTCGGACTCGCTCATGAAGGGTTCCGTACCATTATTTATAAAAACGGCAAAAATATAATGTCTGTTGTATGGGAGACTCCCTTAAATATTTATTTTATTTTATGTTTATTATTAAAGTAAAAATACAACTGAGTATTTTGGTAATATTTCAATTGCGTACCTGTTGCCATTATTGATATCGAACAAAAAAGAGCATTGAAATCCGTTTGTTGTATGGGAGAAATAAATAAATATTTATTTTGTTTTGGTTTTAGTATTCGTTGTTATAGCGGCAACAAAAATACATAATTTATGAAAATTTCAACTGTCTAGCTACCGCGGTTCTTGAGATACAGCCTGGTGACAGACAGACAGACGGACGGACGGACAGATGGACGGACAGTAAAGTCTTAGTAATAAGGTCCCGTTTTTACCCTTTGGGTACGGAACCCTAAAAATGAAAGTCTGTTCTAGACTAAGGAGATCTAATACTTACTCTTGCTAGTACAAGGCATCTCGCCTTCGCTAAGAGAAGATCTCGCAGTAGTGTGACGCGAGTAATCGGATTGCAAACTGCTGGTCTGCGTTGTTGTCCTGTCTTCACCTGGTGACAACGGCCGCACCCTGCCGGGACTTCTTTCTGTAACAGTCAAGTTTTATAGCTTTTTTTAACAGGTTATAGGCGAAATCATAGCAGCGGTGGCCCAGTGGTGACGGCCCCGACTTACGAACAGTAAGTCGTGGGTCCGAACCCAGGCAGGCGCATTACTTTGTGTCATTTATTTCATCGCCACTGCTCTCAAAACGGAGATGGAAACCATCGTGACGAAACCGGCATTTCTTAAAACTAAAAAATTCGAAGACATATGACATCTACAAACCCGCATTAAGCCCGCGTGGTGGATTATAGCCCATACCTCACCTAGAGAGAAGCCTGAGTCCCTGCAGTGGGAACATTATAGGCTGATGATGATGAGGCGAAATTATTGACCTTCCAACTTTCTTGGGACGTTTATTGTTTTACCGTTTAACAAGGGCCAAATGAGGGTATCCCTGTTTCAACTTTCGGAGATTACAGGTGCAGTGGCTGGTGTTATGTTATGCTTTCATTGGGTCTATCCGTATGCCATAGCTTTAAAGAATGAGCTAATATGGACTATTAGAAAATTTCACTTTTCAACAACTCACTAGACTTGTCGACGCAGAACCGAATTAAGTCGGACACAAATCCCAACGCAATCTAAGCGAAAACGGCGTCATTACGATTACATGTCTCAATTCCATAAAAGATAAAATTCTACCCAAAAGACATGACTGGTGCAGTGAACAAGTAAACTTACTTTCATTCTCCAACGGTAGATCTGGGAGGTAAGTCATCTCACGGTCCGTGTCAGGTGTGTCAGCTCGATGCGAGTCAACCGTGTATGTCTCGCGCTGTATGACCGATGGTTGCCGACGCCGATCTCTCGGCGATGCGAGCTGCTTCGGTTCATCACCGTCTTTTTGAACACCTGATGAAAAGTAAAAAGTCGTCGTGGGCGAGGGGCCTAATGTCCTCAAAATTGGTACTTTAGCAAGTGAAAGCTTGTCAGCGTATAGAAAGCGGGTTGTGTTTGGACTACACGTTTGATTGTTAGTGTAGAAGTTAATTAGTAGTGGGGCCGTGGATGGTAATGTGCATGGGTACGGCAGCTGAACAGCTGGTGGAGCCAGAGCAAGACAAAGCGAATGGATGTCACCGCGTATTCGTAGCAGACAGAAGGATTTTGTTCCGAATCAGCTGATTGTAACAAAAATGAGGTCGCCTTCTATTTGCTGTGACCTGTAAACTAGTTTGGCCTAGGACAAACTAGTGTTGACCTGTAACATATACGTATTAGTGCGCATGATTGTGCAATTTGCTACGGCCTCTCTTACCTTTATTTCTGGCTTGGTTTGTGCAGCATCCATCCACCCCTTCGGGACAGTCACAGGCGGGCCGGTCCTGGCACACAGGCACCGATCGAAAACTGATCGTACCGCTGGAACGCTGGTAAGTATTCACGTCGCGGTCAAGCCGTTGCGTGAACTCTCTGGTCCTGAGTCTGCGTGCATCTGCTATAAAACAACATTTTCATCACACTAATATTCTAAAGGCGAAAGTTTGTGAGCGTGAGTGTGTATGTTTGTTACTTCTTCACGTAAAAACTACTGAACGGTTTTAGATAAAATTTGGTACACAGATAGTTTATAACCTGGATTAACACATAGGATAGTTTTTGTCCCAATTTTATCTTCCCGTGGGATAATTTTAAAGTTGTAGCGGGAAAAGCCGCTGGCAACAGCTAATATTTCATAAAGTCACGATACACCCCTTAAGGGAGGCCGTTATACTTTTATTAATACTGAAAACGAGAACAGAATCGTGTAGTGAGTGACAATGGTAGTGGTACCGAACGCAAAAAACGAACATGAATGAGTGTAGACCGATTCACGTGCTCATAAACATCCACCCGCAATGACTTCAGTTTATCCGTGATCACGGTGCTGGTTACAGCACCGAAATATCACGAACTCGTTGTTAAATGCATAGTAAATATTTGTATGTGATACCTATTACAACTAAACATGGAAAAATAAAAATAAAACTTTATTACAAAAAATAAACGACTATTAGTATCGTAAGTAGGGGCCGCCATCACTGGGCCACCGCTGCTCGTCAACTAAAAGTAAACATTGTGAATATCCCGTTTTCAGTATTCATAATAGTGTCATTGCAGGGGGTCTAAAATGGCCACTTTAGCAGATCATAATACGAATTGCGTTAAATGGACCTTAAATGTTCACTACTAAGAAAAGTCCATTTTACGCTTTTTATTGCAATTTATATTATGATCTGCTAAAGTGGCCATTTTAGACCCCCTGTTTAAGATAAAGTTAAAGTTGTACTGTTTAAATGTACTTATAGTAGACCAAGCATTTTGAAACGCACATACATTCTTTAATTCTGCTTTAAGCGATTCGATAGGTTGAGTACCTATCGAATTGCTTTAAATCTATGCTCAAGGCGAGATCTGTGTTTGAGTATTGTTCTGTAAGTCCTGAGTCATCAGTAAAATAAAAACTTACCTTTATTAGTCTTGGTGGTTATGGCTTCACTTGCCTTCTCGTTAAAATTAAACTCTGGGTTCTGAGTCACATCTGCCGTGCTCTCAACTAGCCTGGCTTCTTCTGTGGGCATTTTAATTTCAACTATCGGAATCTGCAGGTTATCGTTTTCCTCGATACCGATAGTATCATTGACAAGCTTTCTATTTTTTTCATTTCCAAGAAGTGGCACGTCGGGCATGATATTCGGTCTAACTCCTGACCTGCATGTATGGCTAGCGTATGAGGTAGAACCTTCGATTAAATCGTCATCTTTCTTTTGTTTTTGGGCAGACTTGATTTTTTTTATTTTTGCGACTAGTATAGAATCCTGTATGTGTCCTGGCTGTAAGAAGTTATTGGTTGTGCTGTTTTCTCTTTGGTTTGGTGGATTTTTAGGCTGACTTGCCGTATTGATTGCTTTTTGTGTGTCCTTTTGACTTGCGAGCATTTCGTCTTGGGATAGATTTCTTGTCTTTTGTTTACGATTCATATCTTTCATAAAGTGGCAAAACAAGTTTTTCTTCTTTTCTTTTTTGCTATAGTGAGACGTTGTTATGGCATCTGCTACTTGTAAAGTATTTAATAGATCGCGGTTCTCATTTTGTTCCTTTTGCACCCCATGTGTAAGTGTAGTCGTTGGCGGGTTGAGTGCATTTTCATGTTTTATTTTGCACTCTTTATCAAAAGAGCATCTGGAAAGTGGTGGCTTATTTATATTAAGGTGAAGCGCTTGAGTAACCCGCGAAATTCAATTGGCAGGCCAGTGTCAAGTTTTTATGTTGATGGAATAATCATTAAAATCATTACAATACAATCCTATTGAATTGATTTAATTCCATTGAGTAACAATTTGATGAAAAAGGCATTCAAGGAGGTTAAATAAACTGAGAGGGTTGTATTGGTAATTTTAATCATTATTAATCAGTAAAGTAGATTTGTTACGATCGCGAATTCTATTTTATCTAACTTACAACCTAACACTGACCGGCTAAATAAGAATGAGAATGAAGTAACGCAAGAAAAATTGAATTTCGTGGGTTACCCTAGCGCTGTCACCTTAAAATAACAAGGAAATATTAAGTGAATATCACAGATAAAGAACTTTGATCACACTTCTTATTCAGGTCGATGCATTCCATTTGTGAAAAACAAAGCCATTCCAATGAAATTTCTACTGATATTCGGCTTTTGTTCGATTCGTGCGGATAGGCGAGGTCCGTTCGGCATCTACTATAGCTGAAACGTGCGCGAAGAGCCGAAACTAATCCGTAAATATTTACCGCCATCCATTTAATTGTCAAGCATGTTTGCGGCATCTGTGAGAGGCATTCACTACGTGATTTTTTTAACAAGCTGCAAAAGACTTAACGTATGATTGATGAAAAAGTAAAAACTCACGCGGCACAATACTCGCAATCCTCTTTCTCCTTGGTGTCATCTGTCTGTTTCGTTGCCGTAGGATAGTTAACCGCCAAGGTTTCAGTCGTGGCTAACTTCAACTTGCCGGGAAAAATCTCCAAATTGTTATTGCGTACTCTCTGCGGACTTAAATCTGCAGTCAATGACGTCTTTGCCCGACCACTATCAATTTGACCTTTTTTCTCCTTATAAGCTAACCTAGGAATGCTAAAACCTAACTCTGGATTACTCGGTACACTTTCAGCGATGGATACGACATCTACTTTCAACTTTGACGGGATATTTTCTAAATTCTCTTCCGTTATGATCCCTTCATTATCTAAATATTTTAACTTTTCCGGGTTTAATACAAGTCCTGTTTCTATCGAGAACTTTGAAGCAACTGTATCTGGTTGGTTACTATCAGCAACTTCAAGGTTATTTTCTGTGATTGTTAGCTTGCGATTCTCGTAATCTATGGTACTATCGAAATTCACTATATTATTATACTCATCGCAGGTGCTCGTGGAGCGTTCGTCTGAATGCTCCAGCGTACCATTACGGCGCTGTATAGTCTTCGCTCTCGTTTCGATCAACGGATCATGCTGTACAATTTTCTGGTTCGAGTCTGTAGGGTTGCCTAAGACTTCTATTCTAAGTTTTTGGGGGTTTATTCTCTCGTCAGACGGTCGAGATGGAAACGGCAGAGTATTATCCTAGGAAACGGAATTATTTATAGTTAGTAGCTTGCTGGCTAGGTTCAAATATTCTTTTCTCGACCAAAATGGTACTTATATTATTTGCATCAGCCATGATTTAATTTAAAAAAAATCATGGCAGTTAGTAGTTGACAAAAAATCAAATTAGTCCGTCACAGATTTAAAAAAAAAAATTGACACATTTTTTGATTTTCACGTAAACAAAAAATGAAGACGATACAGTCTTTCGAAAACTTGTGTGACGTCACATTGCAGTACATTTTTATCGGCCAGTGATGTCAATAGCCTCTACTCATGATCGTTGACGCGTTTCACCTTCGTCAATTTTAAAATTCGATAATCTAACAGACTAAACAGTTTTTTTTATTTTTTGTCACAGAAGCATCCCTATTATTTGCTGTCACACTGTGACGACGACCAGAGGTCAATTAAAAATTCACGTTTTGTACCGATCCCTGGCAACATAGGACAAAGGCAATAATATGATGATTACATAATGTTAGTTATAGTTACGCGATGTACCTCTAACTGAAATTGCGGCGTAGGAGGAGAGTCGACGAGAGCTGCTGAACAATTCACCGAACTAGATTTGACTACTTTGGTTTCCGACGATTCACTGGCCTAAAACAAAAGTCGGTTTCATCGCAGAACATGTTCACATCATGAAGTGAATTATAGCAATATAAAACACTAAGATTAAAAAATATTAGCTACAAGCGAATTTCAATCTAAGGCCGGGCTTACAATGTTTCGCGTCCACATAACTGAGGTATACCTAAAGGGTGTAAAATACAACTTAACGAAGAAAAAAATACTTGAGCTCCCCGTGATTGCGATCAGTTTTTTGTTGTAGTTCATATTTGGGAACCTTCAAGTTAATAATTTTACTTGAATTGTTTCCATGACCCGTTTTGTATTAAAAGTATCCATTAGCACAAGGTATTTAGTGTGCTACATTGACCATAAAACGTGATTCCTCACACAAAAAATACAACATAGTGACTCCCACTTACGAATAATAAGGTCAGGATAGCAATTAGATTTATATAATATTACATACCCCTAATTTCATACAGTCGATCTGGTTTTGGAGTTCCGATATCTTTAATAACAATTCTCTGTTCATTGTTTGTAAAGCCTGAAAAAAAGCACAGAATTATTTTTATCTCTTCTTGTTTATTATATCTTTTTACTCCGGACGCTCTTAACTTGCACGTCTTGCTACATAGTTCTCACATAATATACTATTTCAACATGAATGATGTAATATACCAAGATTTTGTAATAATATTCTGATTTAAAAGAGTGTCCATGGAGTTTCTTGCCCGTTCAACTACAGTACTTTCACAAGTTATTATGCCTTATGACTGTGACTCTAGGGTCGTTTTATGAATTATTTTTCTTACATTCAAAAGTGCCGTTATGGTTTAATTAAAATTAATACTCCACACGCCTACTCATGGCGTCCTGCTGCATTTAGAAAGGTGGGCAACCATTTTTTTAACTCTCTTATTCTTTTTATTTTGGGGGAGGGGGGGGTCAAATAACCCCTTCCGCTCTTGGGCAGAGCGAAAGGTAGTGTCAGACTTCTACTGACTAAAAACCACCCATGTTCCTTCTTAGCCCTTTATGTCAAGGCCGCGGTATCTCTTACAACAACCCGCGGCCCCGACGGGCGTCGGCCCTTTCGGGCCCCTCCCATGTTGCTGACATCTCTTTGAGGCGCGCGTGGAACACGAACGCGCCGTCGACACGGCCCGTCGTCGTCGTAAGTCGGACGGACGGCGAGCTAGCCCATCACTCACCGAACCCTCTTTCTTGAAGTTTTAGGTTCCGAGTTTATTTTTAAAGAATGCGCTTTCCTATTTCGCCACATCATGTGATTTGGGATTTTGCGTAAAAATGAATAAAGTTAAGTGAACTGACCGTTTCATCGGACTCCTGGTATCCAGAATCATCGGCGGTATTAGTTGATTTAGTGTCGTCTTTGTCCGTGGTCGGTGAGAATCTTGTCCGGGCAAACCTCGTGGACAGACGTTTGTCGGTCTGAAAAATAATTCAATTCAGTCATTTATTGCATATCACATGTGTTTTACAAGATATAAATAATAATAAAATAGTTCACATGGACCCGTCGGGCACATCAACTGTTTACGATAATGATAGTAGCATTTAAGGTAAATAACAGTAATTAGAAATTTATGAGTTCATTTTAATAAGTAAGCAATGTTGTAGCAACTTTGGACGGAGGAGACTCAACTTCTCTAGGCTCATCTTTTAAGCCGGTCCTAAAATCGAACAACATCATTAAATATCCAATTTAAAAAAAAAGTTAGTGAAAGCTCTAAAGTTTGGACAGTACGTCTGTTTATGGACCGTAGCAGGTAGCGTTCTGCAGTCTCTGCCTACTCCATGACAAAAAAACCCGGACGTCTACGTAATTATGTCAAGAACATACCTTTGTAAACTCTGCGGACAACGATGGGGGTATATTAAGCTCAGTAGCGACAGTAGTGTCCGTAGATTTTGTCTGTGTTTCTTCACATGCTCTAAGCTTGCCTGATTGAGCTTCGAACATTTGAGACACCTATAACGAACGCCAGTTTTTACACAGATTGGTAAATAATAAAATATTGAACGTACAATAGAGAGCGTGGGAAAGAGTGCGGTCGCCATCGAAATTATACATTTGGAATATTTAAAGAAACAGTGACTATACCACTTACTAATTACAAGGGTCGAAATAGCAATGAGTAAACATATTACGAGTACATACCCCTATTTTCATACAGTCGATCTGGTTTTGGAGTTCCGATATCTTTAATAACAATTCTCTGTTCATTGTTTGTAAAGCCTGAAAAACAAACAGAATAATTTTCATACAACACTTATTAACAATTTATTTAAATAATGCACTTTCCAATTTTGCCAGATCATAATTATGACCGTTAAAAGTATGATCACCGCTGTAGTTACGAGGGGTTTTATTTCTACAGTATTACCACCCTAAGCTGGCTTTTGAAACCACAAAAAAAATATATAAATAAAATAAAAAAGCCTATATTTCGTACAGAATCTAGATTTAAGTACTTGGAAATAAATAAATGTTATCATGCTGACCGTTTCATCAGAATCCTGATATCCAGAATCATCGGCGGTATTAGTGTCGTACTTGTCCGTGGAGGGTGAGAATCTAGTCCGGGCGGACCTCGTGGACAGACGCATGTCGATCTGGAATATAATCCTGTTTCATTACTAAATGCTGAAAACGGTCTCATCAGATAAATTTAATTACTACTTAATAACACTAAATGAACGCTTAAATATAATGGTACTGTCGGAGTTAACACACGACGCTGAGTGGAGGGGTTGAAAATCCTACATTCTTTCTGACTACCTCGTGACCATAGCTGCGGGCATAAGCTAGCGAGTACCAAAAAAAATATTCTACTTTGGATGGAGGAGACTCTCGTATCCTCAGGCTCACCTTCGATACAATAGTTAGTACATTTTAGCCCGTCCTGAAACCGAACTACTCGTACATCATTAAATAAATATTCAATTAGATAATTTTACTTCTTTACGCAAGGAACTTGTATACTAACTGGAATGATTACAAACAATATTTCAATATCAAAAAACCGTTTAAAAATGAGCTCTATCTCAAATACATTGTGTTTGTATTACTTTAATTCATGTAAAGGGGTAAGCTTCAGAGCGAGATAGTTGAAAAGGTGAAGTGTGCCATTGTCTTGCAATTGCTATAAAAAAATCACGTCAATAGACTAGCTCATAATTTTTAAGAGGTACTAAATATTATTAAATTTTGTTATTTCTGAGTGGTAACGTCATAATTATGACACTCTTTTAAACAGTAGTCGAACCACTGTCGCGCTGTATTCGTATTTTTGCATTCTCAAGTTTATTTAAAATATTTCAGTCAAACCTTGTACTATAGGTATGGTTAAATCGTATTGCGTGAAAAATTGTAATAGTGAGAGGTTTAGTGGAAGTGAAATTTATTTTTTCAGGTTAACTATGTAGGTATACAAATTACGACTAGGGTGACAATGTTCTTAATTTAAAACGAGAATCATGGCAATTAAAATCACTTTTAATAAGTATAATAAAATGTCTAACCTTGTACTTCGTAGTCGTACAAACTATCAAAATATGACATAAGTTTTTTTCATAAATGACGAGAAAATGTTCGGAGACCTCGCTTGTCATCGGTAGTAGTTTGTGTAAAATATTAATAATACTGTTTCGTTTCCATGCAGGTACCCTATCAATGAGAATCTTCAGCAACGGTGGCATGTCCGTTTATTTCCGCACTTAAAGCATGTCCGTTTGCAGTCTTCCATCATCACCATCTCCCTACTTAAATTAAATAGTAGTGACTCCTACAAAAAGCCAACAATTACATAAAAACAGACTGTTTAATAATGTTTAGTGTGATTAATAAATGTAAATGTAATACCAATAAGGTATATGAACATGCTCCATGCTCATCCTTCGTCGTTGTAAAATATGACGTTTGCTTTAAAATTTTTGGACAAACTGAGAATGTAACGTACGGAGAACGACGGGTTATGGATGTACGTTACCGCCGCTACATTGCCGGTGGCAACCAAAGGCTTTTTAAATATTTTTATATCGAAAACTAAAGTAAGTAGGCAGTTTCCATTATGAAGAATACTTAGTACTTATGCGTAAGTTTAACTTTGTCAAATCTTTTTATACCCCGCATTTTTTTAATAAGCTGCTGCCCATGCAAAGCGGTGGGCGGGTTGCTAGTAAGACAATAACACAATAATCGCGGTCCCGAATGTAAGTTATTACAGGATTGTTTCTCTTATGTTTACTTTTTGGATTGTTTGTCAATTTGTTTTGTCTTGTGTGAAACCTTTCTTTAAATATTGGAAAGAGATGACATCCACTCTTGAAGTTCTCTCGCTCGGTACGCTTTTTATTAGCATGTCACCATTTCAGCTTGTATTTAAGTTCCTTGCTATTACTTGTTGTTGCTTGTCTTATCAAATTAGTTAGGCCCAGTAGGCGGTAGGTCAATTGCAGATTCATTAGCGTAAGTGTGAACCTTACACTTTCGACAATCCAGCAAGTGGGCTGTGGTCTGTTTGTAAGCTTCGAACTGACCGAAGCGAACAGGCATTTCTATGGTCCCCTCTAGATAAAGATGGTGATGCCTTTTGGTTTACGAGTACTATGTCTAAGCGTAATCTAAATGAATGACTTTATATTATTAAAGAACTTGGGGCAACTTTTTTTTTAAATAAAGAAAAAAATCTGAATAAAAATCAGATGATATAATAAATATAGAAGGATCGGTATACCGAAGTATTCTTATTGGCGCAAAAACTGGTTCGATTCGCCAACTTACCTCTGCAAATTGTTCGAGTAAAGGCGGAGAATCCACAGAAGTAGGACTCGATAGTTTACCTTCTGGAGATTCACCGACCTAAAACAATAGACGGTTATTATAGAAGTTCATAGAACACATTCAAATAATCGTTATTCTGGGACTTCGTCTAGTTTTGTCTCGGCGCTTTTCTTGTGGTCGCCACAATTGATTGTGGCTAACATGAGTTACAGTGGTTTGGAGATAGTGTGGCAGGCTTGTACCAATAAGAACACATTCAAATTATCTCAGATTTAAAAAAACGGGAATTTATTGTTAGAAGTTTTTGGACACACGTTAGAAGTTTTTGGTCACACGTCTCACCATATCTAAATTATATGTGATTTCACACGTGTCTTAACTCGCCATTATCCGGGCCTAAAACAATTGCCTACCTAATCAACATAATTCTCCGCCATCGAGCAATTAAATTCGGTGTCTTTGAAACCCCCATACTGGGTAAGTGTTGGATAGCATGATATGTGTATATTTTGTGTTCTTTGTCCTTATAGGTTAACTTGGCATGTATGCTTAATTTTATCTATTTTAGTGTACGCTATTTCATGTATTTCATTTCAATCTAATGCCTTCAGCTCAATGCATTTTGATTTTTTCGTGCTTCACACTCAAAATGTGCTATCATGCCGTATTTTCACTCTTCCCACATGTAAACTCCGTCTGATTGTGACAATCCACCAACACCTTCATTAGTGCATTATTATTGCTGTTCGCTCTGCTTGGCTTGGTGTCGCAATCAGCGGAGTTGGCCTTTGGTCATCTCGTGACACGCTGGACGTCATGTTCCAGGGTCCAAAGTTCCGGCTAGAGCACCCGCAAGTTCGCGTTAGTTACGCGGCTGGTTCCGTCGTGCGTGCTTAAATCGGGCCGGCATCGGACTTCCCACCTGTTGGCCATACTTGCCACGTGGGCCGAGCCGGGCCGACGTAAAGAAGAGCTGGCCATCACCCCTACGCATCCAGCGTGGCACCTCGCTGCGGTCATCGCCACGCCGGCTATCAGGGCAGTACAGCACATCCCACAGGGATGCCTTAGGAGTTTGTGTCCGTAGACCTTCCCACACCCCTTTTATTTATTTAAATATATTTTATGTAGACTGGTTGCGTGGTCTTATTTATATTAACCTGCGCCACGCACCCCTTTTCCGTCACAAGAGATAAAAAATATAAGTAATTTTTTCACTCGCATCCGAACATGATGAACATATTGTATTCCCCTGTAAGAGGTAAGGTGGTGGATCCTCTCTATTCAATGGGGGTGGAGATATGTGCACCGTGTTCTTCATAGCCCCTAAGGGGGGCTTAGGTGGCGCAAAGTTACAGTAGCATCCGTGTACATTGTGGGGCTTATCACGAATTCGATAAGTTAGTTAAGTTTAGCTTCGAAAAGGCTCATCTAAAACCAATTCCAGTTGATTTGGTAGATCAAAATAGTTTTTTAGGTCGTTGAAAAAAAGTAAAACCATATAACATACCCCTTTCTTCATACTGTCGAGTTTATTTTGGAGTTCCAATATCTTTCCTAACAAATGTTTATTTTGTTTGAGTAAAGCCTGAAAAAATCACAATATTCTTTTCATACAATGTATTTTTAGTATAAGCCGGTCGTCCAGGCCGGGAAATGGCGGTCGTCAAACCATGAGGCGCTTGAGGCAGATTAACAAGGGTCGTTAGAACTTACTGTCCACACGATAATTTTTGCCGAGGTTTTTCCATAACCGGGCAAAAGACTATTCCTGCCAATTATGATTCTGATTTCATTTCTTAATTTCCGCCACGGAAACGGACCGGTCCGGGACGGTTTTTGTGGGTCCACCACGGTATTTTTTTACAAAACATGTCAGTAGAACAGCTAATCCGCTTTAGAAACAATTTTCTTGTCTTAATAAAAATTTGTTGCTTAAAACGTCTTTTATCTGGAGAGCACTAAACTGACAGCTAGTATCATAATTGTGTTTTAACTAACAAAACAATTACTCGCTTCCTTTATGTTAGGAAAAAATGTTTCATGTTTGTAAATCACGATAACATGACGCAGCGGACCTGGCTCTAGAAGCAGTTCATTTTGATACAAGTGCGAAAAGTTTGTTTTAGCATTCGAGGCGGAATGAACACCCGAGCCGTATGGCGAAGGTGTTTTGGGGCCGAGAAGTGCAATAACAAATTCCACGTGTATCAAACGACGTTTTTCAATACACTTTCGAAGAAATTAAATAATAAAACGATAAGTATTTTTGTCATCAATTATTAGGAGACTATATGATTTAATTTTGCTTTTTTTCCGCGGTTCGTTTTTCCAGGTTAAAGGAGAAGCGAAAATATGAAGCCACTAAACAGCCTGACAGGAAAAATATTAGATGAAAATATTTTTGAATTAAGAACAAAAATAAATGTAAACTTGTCGATAAACGTGATATTTGTTTAAAATAATCATGTTTATTTATAGTATTATTTTTATAACAATGTTTATAAAACAAACAAACAATTTGAATATTTACGCTGTAAAGGCGCAAATCACTGACGAGATTAAAAAGCTTTATTTTTTTATTTTCTATGTTTTAATGGATTTGGACTTAGATTATGTTAGAGTTAACTGCGGTCATTTTCTTTTCCGCCCTTGGTTGCGGAAAAATAAGAAAAACGCACGCGTGCGAAATACACTGCATGCAATAGTTATCGATTTTAGTTTTTTACGTAGTTATTAAGTTAGAATTAAGTAAGTAAGGCGCATTTATCGCATTGGGGTTACCCTGTAATGATAGATGTAAGTTGGAAAATAAATAAATAAATCGTAGTGCAATAAGAGACAGTTTTCGAAGAAGTGTATCGACAAAATTTAAGGTAATATACTGACCATTTCACCGGAATCGCAACATGATCGAGCGGTATCATCAGCGGTTTTACTTTGTAATTTCACTTTAATGTCCTCTATTTCCTTTGTCGGTGAACATCTGGCCCGGGCTCCCCTCAGCGAATTATTTTTGTCGTTCTGGAAAATACTTCTGTTTCACTTATGCTCTTGCAATATCTTTAATTTTTATTCCGACATCTGTGACGCTAATCTCTGTGAAAGAGAATGGACTGTAAAGCGGAGACAAGCGAAGCGGAGAGGACAAGACTGATGGAGTCGACCGATCACGTTGGTTGGTGAGTTGTCAGGAACAATAGGATAGGATAAGGTACTTGAGCATTTTATAAGATCAAAATACAAAACCCCATAATTTACTAGCGAAATAATCTTACGTCAACCACAGGAAGCTCGGGGTAACAGCACTGAAACAAAATAATGCCATGAAACAATATCCAATAAGGAAATTTTGAGTGGAAATAACGACTGTAGTAATAATTAATAGGCATATTTATCTACTTTCTCCACTTCTTTTTAATAAGGCGATGCACGTACAAAACTTTCACTAGTGTCAAAATCTTTACTTAGTGATGGTTTAAGTAATCATTAAATATCTCTGAGAACGGCAGTGAATGCTACAGTGATTTTCCATCCGGAAAATCCCCCGTCGGGGCTTGCCGGTTGTTCGAAAGAGATACCGCGGCCTCGACACGAAGGGCTACGAAGGAACATGGGTGGCTTTTAGACAGTGGAAGATTGGTAAATTATTGGAGGAGTAATTTGATGATTTAATTTTTCCACACTCAAAAACAATAACTTTGTAAAATCTACGTTGTCGTGTTTCTATAACATCACAGACGAGCTAATCTGCCTCTCGATTTATGTTTGTCAGCGTAAAATTTTAAATACCGTTACATTATAATCTAACTCGCGAGATTGTAAACTAGAAAGATTGTAAACCGTCACATACTGCTTAAAATTTAACGAAATAGTTTTAGGTAGATTATAGACACGAAGTCCACCTATAAACGTCCCCGGATTCCTCAGGGGATAAATTAAGGGAACAGTGATCATACTTGAGGTAGAGGTTGAGGCAATAGCACCCAGGCGGGACAACGGCAGATAACTTCATTCTTTTGGGCCTGAAATTATTTTAATTATATGTGAGATTTTCTGTTACAACTATCCTATTTTTCTAGGAGTATTTTTTAGTTTCGTAAGATGTGGTGTGTGGCTAATGTGTAATGTATTGGACAGGTTGGAAAGTCTTATCGTATTCCCAACTTAGTATTTCCTAGGTCTAATAGATATGAAACATTGATAACATCTTTTTTGCATGGAACCCTAATCTTTTTGTGAAATAAAAGTTGTTAGCCTAATCCGTTTAACGTATTCAGCTATCTGCCAATAAAAAATCCGTCAAAATCGATTCAGCCGTTTCGGAGATAAGCCAGAACAAACAGACAGACAGAAAAAAAAAGTTGTTGATATCAAGTACCTTATCTTACTTTCATACGTAGGTATTCAGCAAAAAGCTGTTATTTTGAAATTACAAGCTGTCTGCTTGTAATTTCAAAATAACAGCTTTTTGCTGAATAGCTCCCAATTTATTAATTTGTAAGTATATTAAAAACAGTAAGAGTAGGAGATCATACGTTGGGAATAAGACAGCCGCATTCAACAGGTTCCGTCTGAAATTAATAAAACTACATATATGAAGGTTGATGCGACAAGGTAGCCACGTATTTTTGCAATTTGCCGGTCAGTATCAGATTGTATATGTTACGTAAAATAGGATTTGCGACCGTAACAAAACGTGGCTTTACTGTGTAATAATGATTAAAATCACCAATACAACCCTTTCAGTTCATGAAGATTCCTTGAGAATTGTAATTTGATGAAAAAGGCATGCAAAAAGTGTTGCGCCGACCCCAAATAAAATGAGATAAGGGCAGAAAGATGACGATAATGATAATATTGGTAAGAGTAAAAGTAAGAGTAAGAGATCATACGTTGGGAAGAAGACAGCCGCATTCAGCAGGTTCCGTCTGGAATTAATAAAACTAATAAGTAATTAAAATATAGACCCGATTTCCATTTGCGAATTGTATACCTAGTTGAAAAATTGAAAATTTTTTTTTAGCCTTACATAAGTTACTTATATTTTAGAACGAAAATTTGTGTTCCTTGCAAAATAATCCCTTGAAATAGATAACAAAATCCGAGTCGAAACAGGAAATAATAGACGTAGTTTCATGTGATTCCACAGAAAATTCTACTACAAACTGCAAATTATTTCTTCTATTTCTGTCTTAGACGGCCTTATTACAAAAGTGGTTAAACCTGGCTTTAACTTAGACTTGGTTTATCTCACACGCCGTCTAACTTCGATAATATTCAAAAGAAAGTGACGGCATGCGAGATAAACCAAGTCTAAGTTAAACCCAGGTTGAACCACTTTTGTAATAAGGCCGAGATGGTTTATAACATACTTTATCGGCGAGTGAGTTGGAGAATAGGGTAATTCACCAAAAAAAAAAAAAATTGTCCGTCAGATAGTTTTTCAAAAAATAATGGTCACGTATTTTTTATTTTTTCACTTAAACAAAAGATGAAGCAAAAAATGATGAAGAAATGAAAAAATGAATGAATGATGAAATGATGAAGTGCTTCGAAAATCGCGTCAAGTCGTATGACGTCACAAGGTTAGTACATTGTTATTTTTGGTGAAATACCCTATTCAAGCGCATTATGGAGATAAAACAGTGTTCCTGTGATACAACACCGTTGTGTTGTGTAACTCGGTATTGTAATGTAGCCCACATTATTTGACGAAAATTCGTTAATTTTCGTCAAATAATGTGGGCTACATTACAATACCAAGTTACACTTTCCTATTATTCCGAAAATTCGGATTCGATTTTCGAATTAAATTAGGGATTGGAAATCGAGTAAAAATTTGCAGATTACCGGAATTTTCGGATCACTGATAGTCCGTATTGCATTCCCTAGTTGAGGGAACCAGCTCGTGAATGAATAATAATGATAAACGATAATAGTTTCCATAATTGCATTGCAAGACACTAGCCTTTTTTTTTTTTTTTTTTTACCCATGTTCCTTCTTCGCCCTCTATGTCGGGGCCGCGATAACCAGAGGACTACCCGCGGCCCCGACAGGCATCGGCCCTTTCGGGCCCCTCCCATGTTGCTGACATCTCTTTGAGGCGCGCGTGGAACACGAACGCGCCGTCGACACGGCCTGTTTTCGTCGTGAGACGGACGGACGGCGAGTTAGCCCATCACTCACCGTCCACAGGCCCGCGTCTAAAGACACTAGCCTTATTCATTCACTGTTTTATAGGTAATATAATTAATTACCCGCGTCAGTAGTCACTAACATTGGTAATTAATCACCGAACGAAAACTGCGTTGCTGCGTTGGAAATTTATAAATGACTCTGCACTGGAGTGTAAATGTGGTGCTGTTCCTCAAACAATGGGGCACTTTATTGGTCTGAGTGGGGCACTTAGTATCGTGAACTGCGTGTCGTTGGTTGTTCACTACAGGAACTGATGGACGCTACCGAAAGCTCTAAACTAGTAGCTCAACTCTAAGCCGACACAATTTAGATTGCCATCGACACGCTAATCACCTAATGACGATCTCGACGAACTTATTTATTTAGTTATCTAGGATCTCTAACAAAGGAATATACGCCGATTATGCAAAACATATACTGGACGACAAAAGTATCACGTAAGTGTACTCCTTCACTTACGGGAGACCACAGCATGCACAATAAAATTTGATATCTAAACTAACAGAGATACTGAAAATAAAAAAGAGTATTACTGTAGACGCAGCTTCACTTGGGCAACACTGCTTCGTGCGACTCTGAAAACAAATGATACGAGCAAAATAAATCAAAAGGAATGATAGTAGTAGCTATAAAGCAAACTACGGGTAAAATTCATTTTGTCGGCACGGTTGGCCCAGAGGCTGAGTGATTGGCTACTGCGCTGCGTGCTGCGGGTTCGATCCCCGCACGGAACAGATATTTGTCAGAGGTCAATGTCGTGGGTAATCACCAAATGACGAGAAACTTATAGTGGAAACAAAAAAGAGTCTTACTGAGTAATATAAATAAAAAGAAATGGGAGTAGCTATATTGCGAACTACAGGTCCAACTCATTTTAGCAGTACGGTTGGCGGAGTGTTAGCGCTAGTTGGCGTAGTTACCTACCGGTAATTGTTCCGGGATTTGGTGTTTGTGAGTTTAAATGTTTCTAAACGCACCCATGATACTGGAGAAATTCCTAGTGTGGCTACGTTTGCCAAAAAAAAACGACAAAGCCGTCGTGCTTTGCAATTTTAGAAGCTTCCCTGCGATGTCTTATAACCGGGCATTTTGTCCCACTTGAAAAACTGCATGACCCTAGCCTTATTCACCCTCTGATGACGATTTGGCGGCCGAGATCCTTACATATTTTGTGAGCTTTTAGTGGCTTATAGTACAATATAAATCCAGTACAAATCATTATTAATAATCAAAGGTTCGTGCGAGAAAATCATTGAATGGCAGCAATTTACCTAACGAAATACAGTAAGAATATTAAAAAGTCATAATTCGGGCCGTGTCGACCGACTAGTCTTTAGGAGGCGGAAAGAGGGGGGGGGGGGGGGTATCATGTATGTTTTGTCGCTTCTGAAAACATAATTATACAAACTAAACTTATTGATAAAAGTCATACTTCGGGCCGTGTCGACAAGTCTTTAGGAGGCGGATAGGGATATCCCTGGATTTTGCTATCCTGAAAACATAATTATACTAAATAAATAAATTACAAAGAATTAAAGTAGATAAGTGAATAGATAAAAAGTCATACTTCAGGCAGTGTCGACGAATCTTTACGAACTGGATATGTATGTTTTTGTTGTTGCTGAAAACATAATTATGCATTAAATAAATTACAAAGAAAGATAGAAAATCACGAGAAACTACGTGATCTCTCACAATAGGCCCCATCAGAAGGCTTAGTCACCCAAAGGGCAATGGAGAGGGCTATGCTCGGAGTTTTCTTGCGTGATCGAATCATGGGAATCAAGGTTAACGACGTAGACTTAAGTGGCAATGGGCAGGGCACATTGCTCGCAGAACGGAGTGCCGATGGGGCCGAAAAGTTCTGGAGTGGCGATCGCGAATGGAAGATCTTGCGTTGGAAGACCTCCCACTAGGTGGACCGATGAGCTGGTAAAGGTTACGGGGATATGTGGTATGCGGGACGCACGGGACCAGTCAATGTGGCGACACCTGGGGGAGGCCTATGTCCAGCAGTGGACGTCTTTCGGCTAAAACAATGACGATGATAGAAGATAAGTGGGTATAGATATAGTCATACTTCGGGCCTTGAAGATAAATCTTTAGGAGGCAGATAGGAGTATTCCTGGTTTTTGCGATCCTGGAAATAAATTATACGAGCTAAATAAATAAGAGCAGTAATTACACCAACTCCTAATTAAGCATTTTTCTGCTGCTAAAGAATACTTTGTCCTTTAAATTAAGTGACCACCATCCAGCCACCATCAACGTGTGACGTATAAAAAGTACGATCTGCATGGCTATTTCGTATCTTTTAAATGTCAGTAGCTATATATTGTCCATGGATTAACTGTCAAATTGGATATGGTTTAAAACAAAATATGATAGCCACTGTCATTTAAAAGATACGCAATAGCTCTAGCTACCATAACAATAATCATTGATGTACGCTACTGTAAATATATTCAAGCATTGTTGGTAATATAGCGACGGGTCCAATTCGATTCAATTTAAATAAACTGGTGTTTGTAGAAGCATACCGTCGGTCTAATTATTATCAGAATAGGGTACTTGACAAAGAAATCTAATGAGTCCGTCAGATAGATTTCCGAAAAAATATTGGACGCATATTTATTTCACGTAAACAAATCATGAAGGCGATAGTGTTTCGAAAACTCAAACGTGACGTCACATTTCAGTATCTACATTTTTTTACCGAAAAGTAACGTCCCAAGACCCCCACCCAATTCCGTAAGTACCCAATTCCGTAAGTCTATTTCAGCAAAATTTTACAGGAGCCACAAAAAACTAATTTTCTAACAAGTTTCGAGAGGTTTTAAAATGGTGATTTATATTTAAATTTAGAATGGGTGTGGATTGATATTTTACTAATCGTTTTTGGAATTTTATGGCTAGCCAATAAAAACATAGCGATAAAATAAATAAATTTATTATTTTGGAGATACGAATTCATATTCATATAGTCCAACGATACGATTTTGTGCACGAGTTTATTTATATAATTTGTGAGCTTTAAGTGACTAAAATATAAATCTAATCATAGTCATTATTAACAATCAACGAGTCCACAATGGAATAGAATTTGGCTTTCACCTAATAAAGTGAGAATAATAAAAAAATAAACGTAGGTACGTCGAGCCGTGTAGATAGATCTTTAGGAGGCGAATTGGGGGGGTCGCATTAACCTTGGTGTTCCCCACCAAGGTTAATGCGACCCCAAAACATATCAGTATTATAAATGCTAAAAACGTGAAAAAAGATAAAGGAAGATAAGTAGATATGAATAAAAATTCGTACTTCGGGTTGCGTGGACAAATCTTTAGGCGGCGGTTTGGGGGGGTTTCCTAGGCTTAAGCGATTCTGAAAACATATTACAGTAGGATAGTTAACAAAAAAAAACCATATAGTCCGTCAGATAGAATTCCAAAAAATATTGGACAACTATTTTTTTTTTCACGTAAACAAACAATAAAGACTCAAATCTTTGACGCGTTTTATCTTCGTCAATTTCTATTGATTTGATAAAACAAAAAATACGGATACAATATTTTTCGATAATTTAACAGACGGACTAATTAGAATCATATTTTAACCCTATTATAAATGCTAACCAACTTAAAAAAAGAAGATACATCTTTAGGAGGCGGATAGGGGAAACTAAAACAAATTAAAAAAGAACCTAAATAAAAAAATGCCTTGGTTGGCGCAGTGGCTGAGTGATCAGTTCCTACTATGGGTGCCGCGAGTTCAACTACAGACTCAAAATTATACGCTGTTCTCTTTGTCACTTCTAGCTGGGGTTTAGAGATACATTTGGCTATTTAACTACTGTTGAAAATTCAAGAAATAACACAATGTGTCAAAAAAGTAATAAAATCGATAAAAAAAATGCTTATTTTTAACCAACTTCCCAAAAGAACAAAGGTTCTCAATTCGATTGGTATATTTTTTAAATGATTTTAAATGACGTGCTAGACAAATACATCGCTACAAAAATGTGACGTCATATTTCCTACCGCAGACAAAAACAAAAACAACACACACAAACAAACAAAAACAGACAAATGGTCGTTTCGCGCGACAAGGATAGAAAGTGACGTAAGACCTAAAGTGAGAATGATAATAAAGTAATACTTCTAATTGAGAACTCACATCTTTCGAGGATCGAGGACTGGGATATTGTTGGTGGCGATCCTGAAAACATATCACAGGTATTTTACAAGCTAAAGAAAAAAAAAGTATTTCAAGAAGTCGTATAAAATGCATACTGCAGTCCGCGGAGACCAATCTTTATCAGGCGGGGTTTTGCGATCCTGAAAATACACAGTCTAAATGAATATTAACAGGTTTATTCACTAAGGGGTATTTTGTCATGGGCACTACTTGATAACGATAAACCGAACTCAAACGAGACAGGCTCCCAAGTGCAAAGAGTGAGCGTTGAGTTAACTCCCTCACTCCCTCATGAGTTGGTGCAGCTGAGCTGTGACCAGTGAGGGATTAGGACCCCAGTACGTATTTCATGGAAGCACCCCATTTTTGGCGATGGAAAATTCTATTAGGCACATGGTTTGTGTCAAAATCCATCAAAACAGGAGGTCACTAATCATTAATACCATGTCTGCCGGATGCATCAGGACCGATGGGCCAGAGTCGTCAAGCATTGGGTGCCAGAAGCAGCTCGTCGCCGCCGAGAGAGGTCTCGAAAACGCTGGCGTGACGACTTAGAAGAGTTTGTAGCAAGTTGAACAAAATACGCACAGACAGAAGAGTTGAAGGCTATGGGGGAGGATTTTACCCAGCATCAATGGGACAATAGAGGCTAAAAAAGAAAAAAACCTTACTGGTTCAAACTCGCGCCCGCCAGGGAAGAGTTCCACGGGCATATACAGGCAAGAGACCCGTACTTAGCAGGGGAGGAGGACCAAGGCTGCCTCCTGCTTTAATAACATCCCGTTCCAGTATTTACGAATAAACCCTTTTTGTCTTATTTTTTAGAGGGTGAGAAATCATCAAATAACTACTCCCGCTCTCTGGGTGGAGCAGTAGGGAGTGTTCGACTTCTTCAGACTAAAAACCACATATGTTCCTTCATAGCCCTTTGTGTCCGGGGCCGCGGTATCTCTTTCGACCCACCAGCAGCCCCGGCAGGATGAATAAACCCCTGGATGTTAAACTTATTCGGTACAAAATAGATGTTTGTATCATACTGTTACTTTAGCCGCTGCAACAGCTTCAGCAGTGGAAGGGGCGGCATTACTCATTCTATGGGATTTACATTCACATGGTTTGACTCTTAATTCCTGCAATGAAATACTTGTTTGAATATTTGGTACGATTTCTTGGATTTCCTGTATTATCACATTTTAACTTGGATTGGAAACACAATGTTGTCTACTTCACAGACACTATCTTCATGAATTCAGAACTGGTCTGGCCTGGAAAGGCCTTGACAAGGGAAAAAATGCGTAATTTCTGATGGAAAACCCAATAACACTGCCCAATCTGGGAATCAAACCCAGGACCTCATGCAGTAATAGCACGAGCGACTTAACTAGACCAATGAATGGGACAGTTAAGTTGAACAAGAATCACGAATCCGACGGCACGGTTGGCGCAGTTGCTCAAGCAATGGACTGCTGCGCTGCGTGTCGCGGGTTCGATTCCCGCACGGAACAAATATTTGTATGACCTACAGATAGTTGTTCCGGGTCTGGGTATTTGTGTATGTGAGTTTAAATGTTTGTGAACGCACCCACGATACACGAGAAATTCCTAGTGTGGGGCAACGTTTTTAAAAAAAAAAAAAAAAAACTTTTGGTGCGTAGCCTTTTTTTTTTGGGGTGTTGGGAAATCATCAACTAACCCCTCCCGCTCTTGGGCAGAGCGAATGGGAGTGTCAGACTTCTACTGACTCTCAGACCAAGTAAAAAGTAAAGACGGAACTCTGCGAACAGCAATGTGACGCATGTCAAACTACGCCTCGCTGTGTACATACACAATACACGCACACACGTACAACATAAACTACGCCTTGGCCTTAAACTTTTTATTTGGTCTGAGACGAGTGTACGTGTATGCGACGCGTAGTTTGACCGGCCTCACTTTGCTGTTCGCAGAGTTCCGTCTTTACTTTTTACTTGGTCTGAGAGTCAGTAGAAGTCTGACACTCCCATTCGCTCAGCCCAAGAGCGGGAGGGGTTAGTTGATGATTTCCCAATTATTTGGTCTGAGTACTGACTAAAAACCACCCATGTTCCTTCTTAGCTCTTTATGTCGATGCCGCGGTATATCTTACAACATCCTACAGCCCCGAAGGGGTCCCACAGCCCCGACGGGGTTTGGTGCGAAGCCTAAATCGAAACTAACACAGTCTTCATATTTTTAAACAACAAATTTTCATTTTGTTTATCTAACAACGCTCTGCTGTCATTTTTTTTTTTTTTTTTAAACGTTGCACCACACTAGAAATTTCTCCTATATCGTGGGTGCGTTCAGTAAAACTCACATACACAAATACCCAGACCCGGAACAACTATCTGTAGGTCATACAAATATTTGATCCGTGCGGGAATCGAACCCGCGACACGCAGCGCAGCAGTCCATTGCTTGAGCAACTGCGCCAACCGTGCCGTCAAATTGTCATTGTCATCTTTTCTTAGCGTGTCGATGTCAATCTAAACGGCTTCCAGTTTGGCACTTTCGGTAGCGTCCATCAATCAATAATAATATACAGTCAATGTTATTGCAGCGTTTAAAGGACCATGATACAGATTGACAATAAAAAAAACGATTCTTACTTTAGTTGTTGGTTTAGTTGAGGAGTCGAGTTCGACACTAATGGCTTTATCGGCAGTCGAGAAAATACTCGTATTGCTCGGAATATATTTAGTTCGGAAAGTTTTACTGGAACGATCTTCCACTACGTCTTTCTGTATTGAGATTTCCGAGTTCTGTAAGTAGATACCTTAAGTAGACTACGAAGAAGAGTTGAATAGCTAAGGTTACAGGTTGAGGGATATTAGGAACCTGGTGCTTTTAGGTTCCCCATTTCCCTTTGAAAGGGGTAGTCTACTGATCAGAAGGGTGTTTTTGACGGGATTTCCTATACGAGGGAGACGTTTAATTTACTTCAGTTCAAACCTCAAATTAGTATAACTATAAAATTTGCGGTAAATGAACTGGAAAAGGTTAGTAACAATAACCCTTTGGGGGGGGGGATCATCAAATAACCCCTCCCGCTTTTGGGCAGAGCGAAAGGGAGTGTCAGACTTCTACTGACTAAAAACCACCCATGTTCCTTCTTAGCCCTATATGTCGAGGCCGCGGTGACTAGTGTACAACCCACAGCCTCAACGGGGGTAACAATAACCCTCAATTATGACAAAAACTCCACTACTACTCGTACTTCATAAATAAAATGATCATACTTGATTAGCAGCCATGCCATCAGAACCCTTTGAAGGAGGGGGACCACCGCAGCAACTAGGTATCAGGGGACTTGCATCTGTTACCTTTGGTGCTACGGCTGTGATTGACTCCTGAAGGAAGACGGTGTTATCTATATGGTTCATGTATAATAAGTAAATAGGTTAAGAAATAGGAAAATTTCAACCTTATATCAATAGATAGAGTAATAAATAGGTATTTCTAGTCCCTTACATCGTAATATTGGCTGAATAGCTGACCGGCCACAGAAAAAAAAAACAAAATAGGCGGGAGAGCGGCCATTTTCTTCAGCTAATTCATGTTATTATTTTTACTTTCTTTGTATTCGTAATGAAAAGCAGTGTTTACCTTGGGTTAAAAAATTATTTAATCCCTCGAACTATAAGCGTCCTCGCTACGCTCGGACGCCAAACCCCGTCTCGGGAGTACATAAGTTGCTTTCACCCCTAGGTTAACAATGTACCTACTATTAACTCTTTCACGTCTGACAAATTCCATCTCGAATAGAATATTGCTTTTAATGAGGATGTATTATTCCGGAAGTTTTATGGTGGACATATTGTTATGAGAGAAAAACGAACACTGGATAGTTTATGTGCAATCAAGAAATTAAGTCAGTCCACGATTTTATATTTTAAGTAGCTGTTGGCTTTAGTGTACGGTCCACTCACTCCCGTTTCGAAGTATGAAAATGTAATTTAACTGTATTTTTACGCGACTGCGGCGAAGCCCAAAATGAGGGTTATTACAATTAAATATGCGGAGCGGAAGGCGATGATAGTTTTGAACACAAACGTAAAAAATGTAAGCGGAAGAATAAAAAATTGTTGAAATACTACGGCGCGCCTAGCCCTTTTGAATAGCAAAGCGCGACACGCACTGCACGTCCCCACACTTATCGCAGGCGTAAACAGTAGGTACTTGCTTTTTACAAGTTTTATAATATAATTATATAAAAGAACGTCATACGCAAACTACGGCTGCATATAATGGCCTTCACGAGTGGAAATATTAAAATACGTCTGTTATGGCCAACGAAAATACCAAAATTTAAGTACTGTTACTAGTACTTAATATAAAGATTGCAACTTTGACTATTAGACTTATTTTTTACATTACAACGGTTTCCACAATACTATTTATTTCCAAAATACAAAATAATATTCGCTAAATCATAAAATTGCAATCAACACAATTGAAGAAAAACACTTTTAAAACTTGCTCATTTTAAGTAAGACCTCTTCTAACAGTTTTGTCGAGTGAACCATGAGCAGTAGCAGTCTCTGACCAATATGATTGAGAACATGTATCATTTAATGCATTTAAGCTTTTTTGAAGGGGGGGCAAATATCAATTGACTCTTCTCGCTCTGGGCAGAGCGGTAGGGAGTGTCAGACTTCTAATGACTAAAAACCAGCCATGTTCCTTCTTAGCCCTTAAGCCGAGGCCGCGGTATCTCTTTCGCACAACCCGCAGCCCCGACGGGATGCCTTTAAGCTTGACCCTTTTTTTTGCAGATAGGAAATCATCAAATGACGCCTCCCGGTCTGGGCGAAGCGGAGGGAGTCTCCGACTTCTACTGACAAAAAGCCACCCATGTTCCTTCTTTGTGTTACGACCTTTATGTTCCGAGGTCGCTGTATCTATTTCGAACAAAACCGTAACCCCGGCAGGCGTCGCATCTTGCGGGCCCCTGCAATGTTGCTGTCATGTCTCTGAGGCGCGTGGAACACAAACGCTCCGTCGACACGGCCTGTAGTCATAAGACGGACGGACTAGCTAGTCCATTACTCACCGTCAGGCCCGCGCCTAAAGCGGCCGGAAGCCTCCATGTGGCTCTGACACGCGGGTTAAGCTTGAGCCTAGGAAATAGAACAATATTGATAATACTCACCGTTTGGGTTATCAAATGCTCCTCCATGGTCTTGTTAACTCTGTCCGACAAGCTGGCAGCTTTCAGCAGAGTATCAAGTTCAGCTACCTTCCTCTTTTCTATTGATAGCTCAGCAGCGAGTTCAGCTGCAATGAAATGAAAAAAAAAATAACGCCAGTTTCAAATTTAAGTGGTTTAATAAGTTTGAATGCCGACAGTATAATAATATTAAAACATTTACGTTGAATTTATACGAGAGCCATAGAGCAAAAAGTTGTATTGACAATTATTACACGGAATATATTTAAAATTCCCTGTATTGCCCCATAAAACATAGTGGGTACGTATTTTTGGTGAAACTGGACGCAATCTCAAAACGCATAGTCTTTGATAACGCCAGTAGTGGAGTCAAAAACTATGTTGAAAATGCTAAGTATGTGCTCGTAAGCTAAAGTTCTTAAAATCTCACTAAGGTTCTTACTGGCGGTACTCAAAGATATTTAAGGATTACTTAAACCGTCAGTTAGTAAAGATTTGACATACTTTTGTATGACGAAACTGTCAATATCTTTACTAAGTGAATGCCTGAGTAATCATTAAAGCTCTCTGAGTGCGGCAGTAAGTGAAACTAAAGTTCTTAAAATTGTTAGTGCTATTTTTGCTGAATAAATAAACATACTATTGTATGAAATATTATTCTAGTAAGGGTAAAAACGTAGATGGCGGCAGCACGGATAAGCGTTAAAACTGTCGTAGCCAATTGTAGGATTTTTAATACCGCCGCTTTTGTCAAGTCGTGTTCGAGGCGTGTCGCTCGTGTAGTATACGAGGTCCTCTAAACACACATATGCCTCTCCCATGTGCCAGCACATCCACATTACCTGTGCTGAGATCTCTGACATCGATGATCAGAAGACGTCGTGACTTCGACTTTTAAGATCCAAGGTCGTTCCTGGCCTGCAGTGGGATAGTAACCGGGACCGGCTAGTATAAATTCCCTTACCACATTTAGCTTCACTCTTCCTAAACTCTGCCAATATATCGCTGTTCTGCTTCAGAGTGTTCTGCAGGTCGTGTTGGCTCGCCGTTCGTTCACTGCTGACGCGACCGTTCTCCTTGCGAACCTCCGCCACCTCGTTCTCAAGCCGACCGATGCGCGTCGAGTACTCGAAGTGCACCATGGATAGCTCCTAAAAAAGGATACGGCATGAGTAGCGCATAATGATCTCAATGCTGGGATGTTTCTCAGCCTCCTGTCTATGAGAGGGTCTCCACCACAGGGACACAATGCGGTAGATGTCACATGTCTTAATGTTCTCGGTGATATCGGTTTCCTTCACCGTTCTGAGAGCAGTGGTGATGAAATAAATTATCCAAAGTAGCGCTTGAGCCACCACACTTCATTGATTAGAGAAAGATCAATTTAAATTCGCAAGTGAAACTCACGCGAACGAGATAGGAGTAGAAATCTCGTATAGTGTCAGAAGGAAGTAAAACTGCGCGAAAAACGCGGCTTAAGGCCCCTAGTACAATCTGGAGGCGATAGTCCTCGCGCGCCTGCATCAATGGCGCGCGGAGGCGCTGCGCCGGGGGGTCACTCCGCTGCCGCGGCAAATTGCTGCGCGGCGGACAGACCTCCGGTGCGATCTCATGGCGGCATGGAGACAGCGACTGTCGCAACCCCGTGCAGGGCACGCCACGATAGTGGCGGTAAGTCCCCTCTTTGAGGAGTGGCTTGAGAGGCGCCACGGCGCCCTCACCTTCCGTCTGACGCAGGTCCTCACCGGACACGGTTGTTTCGGGAGGTACCTGCACCGAATCAGGCGGGAGGAAACGCCCGGATGCCACCATTGCGAGGATTGGCCGGAGGACACGGTGGAGCACACAGTGGAGGTGTGCCCCGCTTGGGCGGAGCCCCGCCGTGTTCTCGTAGCGGCGATCGGCGGCGGCGACCTCTCGCGCCCGGCCCTGGTGCAAGCCATGGTCCGGGGCGAGGAGGAATGGGACGCCGTCGCCTCCTTCTGCGAAGCAGTGATGCTGGCGAAGGAGGTGGCGGAACGCGAGAGGGAGAGAACCTCTCGTCCCAGCCGCCGCGGGAGGCGCTCCGGGCGTCGGGGGTTCCGCGATGACCTCCGGCCACCGTAGACGCGGGCCTGTGGACGGTGAGTGATGGGCTAACTCGCCGTCCGTCCGTCTCACGACGAAAATAGGCCGTGTCGACGGCGCGTTCGTGTTCGACGCGCGCCTCAAAGAGATGTCAGCAACATGGGAGGGGCCCGAAAGGGCCGACGCTTGTCGGGGCCGCGGGTAGTCCAACGGTTATCGCGGCCTCGACATAGAGGGCGAAGAAGGAACATGGGTGGTTTTTAGTCAGTAGAAGTCTGACACTCCCTTTCGCTCTGCCCAAGAGCGGGAGGGGTTATTCGATGATTTTACACCCACCAAAAAAAAAAAAAAACAAAAAAAAAAAAAAAAAAAGGCCCCTAGTACACGGCGTATTTTAAACGCACATACGACGTGCGTTTCAGGAACTCGTGTCGTATGCGCCGTAGATGCCGATTTTTGCTTTTTATAGATTTAAACGCACGTAAAACGCGATAGAACGAGCGCTTTTTGTCGTCTACCCTATTTAAGTTAAGTTTTGCAACAACGATACCAACAGGAGCTTTGCACATAATTATCTTAATGAGGAAATAGTTTTTGTTACTACTAAATAATCTTACCTCTTGTAAAGTGACAGTTTTAAGTTTCAACTCATCTATGAGAGATCTGCATTTATTTCCGTCACATGTTTCGTCCGATTTTGGAGACCTGAAATGTTCAAAAATAATTTGAACTACATCTATAGATTGTGCGCACGACGAACCAAACCAAACCAGTTTATGTGGATCTTCCATTGAATGGGAAAAATCTTTACAAAGAGAACATTTTTATTAACAAACGCTCACGCAAAAATCAACTAAGAATACAGAAAAGTAGATAGTTCAATAATTGCCAATGAAAGTTGTTTGTCTTGCGAATTGAAAAAAAAACACTTACCTTTCAACTGGCACGGTGATCTGGGTTTGAGTCGATTTCTTTGGAGATCTGAAAATTATAACATAAACATACATAACAACACGCCTCTGATTTTCGAAGGGTTAGTCAGAGGTATACCTAATAGAGCCACATTTCGTTTCCGCCCCATGTAATAGTGAGCGAGCTCATCGCCATCAACCGGGCACAAATTCAGGCTCCGTGGCTGTCACCGAGTAATTCGTGATGAGAAAACCCAATAACACTGCCCTCCCCGGAAATCGAACGCAGGACCTCATGTTAAGCAGTTGCGCGGCGCCCACTAGGCCAGCGAGGCAGACAGTACCTATCTATCTACAATGACTCAAAACAGTATGGCCCTATTTAAGGGTCTGGTTATAGAAATGGTTAGAGGAACAATATTATACCGGCTTCTGATACGGTTACCGATAACGAATCTTAGTTTTTTTTTAGAAATTGTAAAATTAAATAAAATACAAATAGGTATAATAGGAGAAAATAATAGACCGCAAGTCGCAATCGGCCGGCGGTGTGAGAGGACAGTCATCATCATCATTTGCCTAGCCTGGCATCGGATTCCAGTCTAACTGGATGCAGCTGAATACCAGTATTTTACTGGAGGTACAAAAAATCATTAATTACTAGCTGTTTCCAGCGGTTTCGCCAGCTACAAATCGAAAATTATCCCACGGGAAGATACAATCGGGATAAAAACTATCCTATGTGCTGATCCAGGTTAGAAACTATCTGTGTCTGTAGTTTTTTCGTGAAAGAGTAACAAACATCATATATACATACATTCTTACAAACTTTCGCGTTTATAATATTAGTAGGATTTTTATTAAATGAACACATACTTATCTTCCAATTGGCTGTAGGTAGAGAATTTGAGCGGTGTATCGGGTGGATGAAAGGTTTCTTGGACCTTCGAGAGACCATCGTGCCTGGAAGACATTTTTTTTTGCAATAGCCTTTTTCACTTCTTTTATGTCCAGCCAAATATGAATGAATTTCAACTTAATCGGTCATTGGAGGGTACGAGGAACAGGGTGTCAAGTTCCCCATACATAGAAAACGGAGGACCCTCCGACCAGACGGGTGTCGTGTCTGGTGGGCTAACTTCCCGACATATGTACGTCGGGATTTTCTATACGTGCTAATGTCGCGGATAATTTTGATTGCACGATGTAGGACATGTCGTTTAGTTCAAACGTGTTGCGATAGATGTCGCTGTCGCCACAGGTCAATTAGATTCGGAGTAAATTGGCTGTGACAGACAGACAGGCAGACACACGAGTGATCCTTTATGTGTTCCGTTTTTTCCTTTTGAGATACGGAACCCTTAAAAGTGAAGATGGCTTCTTGAACCTGTAGGAAGTCGGCGGTGTAAGAGGAAATAAAATCATTAATTTTATCCAACAAAACATACTTATCTTCCCACTGGCTGGGAGTGGACAATTTGAGCGATGTATTGGGAGTGGTCGGTTGAGGAGATTCTTGGACCGTCGAGAGACAATCGTGCCTGTAAGATATTTATTTGCAATAGCCTTTTTCACTGTATTTTGTCTAGGCTTAAAAAGTAAAAAAGACGAATTATCTAGGCTCTTGCCCAGCACTGGGACAATATGAACTGATTTAGTAATACATAGTCTTTTAACTAACGTTATACGACAACGTCGCGCCTGTTATGTTTAAACCGTACAATAAGAGCGAGCCAATAGCCACTGATCTGGTATATACATAGGTATTTGGACTGCGGAGTGCTGCTGAGGAGTTCCTGATAGGCAAACTCAAAAACGACTAGCCCGATCTGAGAAATGAGCCCATAACGTCGCTATGCTTAGCAGTAGTGATTGTGGCCACAAGTCCATTACGATGCGGTTATCAACGGAGAAGCATCGCCAAAGAAGCTTGGAGCCCGGAGGCGGGCTGCGCTGGATGGGTCGAGAACGTCATGCGTAGCAGTTCTCGTGGCTCATCCAACAAGGCGACATTAGGTTCACAGCGGTGTTTTTTAGTGGGTGCAAGCCCTGCATAACCGCGTCGTCTCCCCGGACGGTGCGGTATGTGTTAGACATTTTTCACCTCCCAACAAAAAAGGGTGGGGTTCAGAAAAACGTTACGGCGCCTACAAGGGGGACAGGGGGGGTTCATAATCTCCAAAAATTTCGTAACATAATACTAGGACGCTCCCAAAAAAACATTCATGCAGACACTCAAACTTTTGCATTAATAACAGGAGCAAGATAATACAAGTATATTTACTTCTTTGGTGGCGCACTGGTCACCCGGAAAGGATTCTGTCGAGCCGTCGCTGGCTGCAGTAGAGTTGTCTTCTGGAACTGCTTGGCCGAGCTCAGTCTCCTGGTCAGTTGCTCGATCCGGTCAGACATGCGCCGGTTGGCTTCCTTCAGTTCCGATATGCTGCAAGTTTTACTCATTGAATTATCAACTAGATAATAGCCGTTGGTCTCGTGGTCGCAAGAGCGACTGCTAAGCGTGGGGTCCTGGATTCAATTACGGGGTCAGGTAAAAAATGCTATTAGGTATTTCATTACAAAATTCTCAGCAGTAGCCCGGAGTTTGGAAGTTGGCGGTATAATACCCCGTGTCCCGGAAAGCATGTTAAGCCGTTGGTCCTGCGCCTGATCGCTCTCCGGTTGTGTTGGATTGACGTTTTATCCGACTATGAGAGAAAAATGAAAAGAGTGCACCAGTCCCTGCGCACAAACTTGTGCAAGACAGGGTGTAATTTAACCCTTCACACAGCCGTCAACCAAGCATTCTGTATATCAAACTAAGAACCCCAACGCAAGACTTTTTGCTGGGATACAACTTTTTTTTGGGGTCAAACACCACATTAAATTTTATAACCTGAAATACTTGTATTTACAAAAACAGCTGTGACAAAATCAAAAAATCAAAATCAAAACTCATTTATTCAAACTAGGCTGATAATCAGCACTTTTCGAATGTCAAAACTTACTTTACTTTACTTATTTACAAGAGACAGTCCCCCAAAACGCCCCCCCTTCGACACTTCCTAGACAAATTTAGGACTTTGACCAACGCATCAACTCATCTGCTTCCCAGTGCTACTGCCGGTCAAGATATATCTATACAATGTGGATCTGGAACTACGACATTAAATTAAAACTAGCACTGTACTAGTCCATCGAAACATTTTAAAACACGAAGATTAGTAGTTAGTGGAAAATTTAAAAATTGCAATTTTCAAACAAAATAAATAGCAGAATCAACTGCATAAAAAGTAAACACGCTTTAACTACGAAAAGTCACTGACCTAGTGCGCGGGGTGCAGCGAGCGGCGGCGATGTTGGGCGTAGGTACTTTTTATCGGAGAACAACAAATCAGCGGCATAAACTCACTAAGTTGCGAGTTGTTAATTAATAAAAGATCACTGATTGAATAATTAATCACTTAAAACCTTATTTGAGGCATAATTAAACTAAAAAACTTACTAACTTAACCTAAATCACAAAACTAGCTACCTAATAAATGCCTAAATAACTAATATTACACTAACACCAATAAGTCACAGTAACCTATGCACTAATCCAAATATCATAAATCGTCTTTAATCACAATAACAACAAACTTTTCATAAAATCACGACAATGCGCGCGCGGCTCGTCTTGTGATAAAAAAAGTAGGCGTGTGCTCTCCTCAAAGGGCGCCGCTATGCACTGACTGACATAGTTACCGAGTCAAGGACTTTTTGCCGAAAAAAATTCCGCTCACACACACACTCGCAATTTTCTATGCACCACTAATGCATTATTTGCGTAAGTAATATTACTTTTTCTTTATAATTGTAGTATTTTGTGGGAGTGTGCGGGGCGCGTCAGAGTGGGATCGTATGACACCTTTCTCTGTCTTTCAAGCGTATTGAGACGTTGAGAATAGAATCGTAGGTTTTTGCACAGGTTCCTGACCTTACAATGTTTACCTATTATTACGGACTCCGATCTACATCATGTTGAAAAATAAGAAAATGAAAAATAATTTCCTGTGGCTAAAGTAGTCATTGGATTTGATTGATTTTTTGTATACGGGTCAAGAGCATGCCTTTCTTTACGTGGTTTAGAGGAATGTCAATCGTCCTGCTCCACATTGTATATATAAAAGAAAGTCGTGTTAGTTACTTCACTTATAACTCAAGAACGGCTGAACCGATTTGGCTGGAAATTGGTGGGGAGGTAGCTTAAAACCAGGAGACGGACATAGGATAGTTTTTGTTCTTTTTTTTTTTGGGTAAGTAGATAGTTAGGTTGTAGGTAGGTAGATAGGTAGGTAGGTAGTATTTAGGTAGGTAGTAGGTAGGTAGTAGGTAGGTAGTAGGTAGGTAGTAGGTAGGTAGTAGGTAGGTAGTAGGTAGGTAGTAGGTAGGTAGTAGGTAGGTAGTAGGTAGGTAGTAGGTAGGTAGTAGGTAGGTAGTAGGTAGGTAGTAGGTAGGTAGTAGGTAGGTAGTAGGTAGGTAGTAGGTAGGTAGTAGGTAGGTAGTAGGTAGGTAGTAGGTAGGTAGTAGGTAGGTAGTAGGTAGGTAGTACGTAGGTAGTAGGTAGGTAGTAGGTAGGTAGTAGGTAGGTAGTAGGTAGGTAGTAGGTAGGTAGTAGGTAGGTAGTAGGTAGGTAGCAGGTAGGTAGCAGGTAGGTAGCAGGTAGGTAGCAGGTAGGTAGTGGTAGGTAGTAAGTAGGTAGTAGGTAGGTAGTAGGTAGGTAGTAGGTAGGTAGTAGGTAGGTAGTAGGTAGGTAGTAGGTAGGTAGTAGGTAGGTAGTAGGTAGGTAGTAGGTAGGTAGTAGGTAGGTAGTAGGTAGGTAGTAGGTAGGTAGTAGGTAGGTAGTAGGTAGGTAGTAGGTAGGTAGTAGGTAGGTAGTAGGTAGGTAGTAGGTAGGTAGTAGGTAGGTAGTAGGTAGGTAGTAGGTAGGTAGTAGGTAGGTAGTAGGTAGGTAGTAGGTAGGTAGTAGGTAGGTAGTAGGTAGGTAGTAGGTAGGTAGTAGGTAGGTAGTAGGTAGGTAGTAGGTAGGTAGTAGGTAGGTAGTAGGTAGGTAGTAGGTAGGTAGTAGGTAGGTAGTAGGTAGGTAGTAGGTAGGTAGTAGGTAGGTAGTAGGTAGGTAGTAGGTAGGTAGTAGGTAGGTAGTGGGTAGGTAGTAGGTAGGTAGTGGGTAGGTAGTAGGTAGGTAGTAGGTAGGTAGTAGGTAGGTAGTAGGTAGGTAGTAGGTAGGTAGTAGGTAGGTAGTAGGTAGGTAGTAGGTAGGTAGTAGGTAGGTAGTAGGTAGGTAGTAGGTAGGTAGTAGGTAGGTAGTAGGTAGGTAGTAGGTAGGTAGTAGGTAGGTAGTAGGTAGGTAGTAGGTAGGTAGTAGGTAGGTAGGTAGTAGGTAGGTAGTAGGTAGGTAGTAGGTAGGTAGTAGGTAGGTAGTAGGTAGGTAGTAGGTAGGTAGTAGGTAGGTAGTAGGTAGGTAGTAGGTAGGTAGTAGGTAGGTAGTAGGTAGGTAGTAGGTAGGTAGTAGGTAGGTAGTAGGTAGGTAGTAGGTAGGTAGTAGGTAGGTAGTAGGTAGGTAGTAGGTAGGTAGTAGGTAGGTAGTAGGTAGGTAGTAGGTAGGTAGTAGGTAGGTAGTAGGTAGGTAGTAGGTAGGTAGTAGGTAGGTAGTAGGTAGGTAGTAGGTAGGTAGTAGGTAGGTAGTAGGTAGGTAGTAGGTAGGTAGTAGGTAGGTAGTAGGTAGGTAGTAGGTAGGTAGTAGGTAGGTAGTAGGTAGGTAGTAGGTAGGTAGTAGGTAGGTAGTAGGTAGGTAGTAGGTAGGTAGTAGGTAGGTAGTAGGTAGGTAGTAGGTAGGTAGTAGGTAGGTAGTAGGTAGGTAGTAGGTAGGTAGTAGGTAGGTAGTAGGTAGGTAGTAGGTAGGTAGTAGGTAGGTAGTAGGTAGGTAGTAGGTAGGTAGTAGGTAGGAAAAAGGGCATTGCAAGGCATGCCGGGTTCAGCTAGTTTATAGATAAAAAAAACTATCTATCTTATGAGATAAACAATGTTGTAAACTATCTGTGCTAATTCATTATAATCTGTTTGGTAGTTTTTGCATGAAAATGTAACAAACATCCATGCAGAGAACCATCCACACAAAACTTTTGCATTTGAAATAGTAGTAAGAAGTAAGACGACTATTTACTTAACAAAACATACCTACGCCTAGTGTAAATATTAGAGCAACTTGTGTCTGAGGTGTACTATAGCTCTTCCGGGCTGCGGGTTGTGCGAAGGAGATACCGCAGGTGCCCCTCGATACAAAGGGCTAATTAAAAAATTTTTAGTCAGAAGAAGTCTGTCACTCCCTATGGCTCTACCCAGAGTGGGACGAGTCATTTAATTATTCCCAACCTCAAAAAAAAGGGTGTCTAGTCATAAATAAGAGTTGACCAGTTAAAAGTAAAATACTTACCAAGCTTTCTGCTGGTCATCCGCTGCACCTGTGTGGACAGCACTCGGATGTTATCCTGCTGCTTATGGACAGTCTTCTTGAGTTCTAAGTTACTTTCCAGAAGAGTAAAGTATAGATCTTCTAATTCCCGCTTACTTAATTTTGATGGACATATTTGACATATTTGACACCCTTTTTTTTGAGGTTGGGAATAATTAAATGACTCGTCCCACTCTGGGTAGAGCCATAGGGAGTGACAGACTTCTTCTGACTAAAAATTTTTTTAATTAGCCCTTTGTATCGAGGGGCACCTGCGGTATCTCCTTCGCACAACCCGCAGCCCGGAAGAGCTATAGTACACCTCAGACACAAGTTGCTCTAATATTTACACTAGGCGTAGGTATGTTTTGTTAAGTAAATAGTCGTCTTACTTCTTACTACTATTTCAAATGCAAAAGTTTTGTGTGGATGGTTCTCTGCATGGATGTTTGTTACATTTTCATGCAAAAACTACCAAACAGATTATAATGAATTAGCACAGATAGTTTACAACATTGTTTATCTCATAAGATAGATAGTTTTTTTTATCTATAAACTAGCTGAACCCGGCATGCCTTGCAATGCCCTTTTTCCTACCTACTACCTACCTACTACCTACCTACTACCTACCTACTACCTACCTACTACCTACCTACTACCTACCTACTACCTACCTACTACCTACCTACTACCTACCTACTACCTACCTACTACCTACCTACTACCTACCTACTACCTACCTACTACCTACCTACTACCTACCTACTACCTACCTACTACCTACCTACTACCTCCCTACTACCTACCTACTACCTACCTACTACCTACCTACTACCTACCTACTACCTACCTACTACCTACCTACTACCTACCTACTACCTACCTACTACCTACCTACTACCTACCTACTACCTACCTACTACCTACCTACTACCTACCTACTACCTACCTACTACCTACCTACTACCTACCTACTACCTACCTACTACCTACCTACTACCTACCTACTACCTACCTACTACCTACCTACTACCTACCTACTACCTACCTACTACCTACCTACTACCTACCTACTACCTACCTACTACCTACCTACTACCTACCTACTACCTACCTACTACCTACCTACTACCTACCTACTACCTACCTACTACCTACCTACTACCTACCTACTACCTACCTACTACCTACCTACTACCTACCTACTACCTACCTACTACCTACCTACTACCTACCTACTACCTACCTACTACCTACCTACTACCTACCTACTACCTACCTACTACCTACCTACTACCTACCTACTACCTACCTACTACCTACCTACTACCTACCTACTACCTACCTACTACCTACCTACTACCTACCTACTACCTACCTACTACCTACCTACTACCTACCTACTACCTACCTACTACCTACCTACTACCTACCTACTACCTACCTACTACCTACCTACTACCTACCTACTACCTACCTACTACCTACCTACTACCTACCTACTACCTACCTACTACCTACCTACTACCTACCTACTACCTACCTACTACCTACCTACTACCTACCTACTACCTACCTACTACCTACCTACTACCTACCTACTACCTACCTACTACCTACCTACTACCTACCTACTACCTACCTACTACCTACCTACTACCTACCTACTACCTACCTACTACCTACCTACTACCTACCTACTACCTACCTACTACCTACCTACTACCTACCTACTACCTACCTACTACCTACCTACTACCTACCTACTACCTACCTACTACCTACCTACTACCTACCTACTACCTACCTACTACCTACCTACCTACTACCTACCTACTACCTACCTACTACCTACCTACTACCTACCTACTACCTACCTACTACCTACCTACTACCTACCTACTACCTACCTACTACCTACCTACTACCTACCTACTACCTACCTACTACCTACCTACTACCTACCTACTACCTACCTACTACCTACCTACTACCTACCTACTACCTACCTACTACCTACCTACTACCTACCTACTACCTACCTACTACCTACCTACTACCTACCTACTACCTACCTACTACCTACCTACTACCTACCTACTACCTACCTACTACCTACCTACTACCTACCTACTACCTACCTACTACCTACCTACTACCTACCTACTACCTACCTACTACCTACCTACTACCTACCTACTACCTACCTACTACCTACCTACTACCTACCTACTACCTACCTACTACCTACCTACTACCTACCTACTACCTACCTACTACCTACCTACTACCTACCTACTACCTACCTACTACCTACCTACTACCTACCTACTACCTACCTACTACCTACCTACTACCTACCTACTACCTACCTACTACCTACCTACTACCTACCTACTACCTACCTACTACCTACCTACTACCTACCTACTACCTACCTACTACCTACCTACTACCTACCTACTACCTACCTACTACCTACCTACTACCTACCTACTACCTACCTACTACCTACCTACTACCTACCTACTACCTACCTACTACCTACCTACTACCTACCTACTACCTACCTACTACCTACCTACTACCTACCTGCTACCTACCTGCTACCTACCTGCTACCTACCTGCTACCTACCTGCTACCTACCTGCTACCTACCTGCTACCTACCTGCTACCTACCTGCTACCTACCTGCTACCTACCTGCTACCTACCTGCTACCTACCTGCTACCTACCTGCTACCTACCTGCTACCTACCTACTACCTACCTACTACCTACCTACTACCTACCTACTACCTACCTACTACCTACCTACTACCTACCTACTACCTACCTACTACCTACCTACTACCTACCTACTACCTACCTACTACCTACCTACTACCTACCTACTACCTACCTACCTACTACCTACCTACTACCTACTACCTACCTACTACCTACCTACTACCTACCTACTACCTACCTACTACCTACCTACTACCTACCTACTACCTACCTACTACCTACCTACTACCTACCTACTACCTACCTACTACCTACCTACTACCTACCTACTACCTACCTACTACCTACCTACTACCTACCTACTACCTACCTACTACCTACCTACTACCTACCTACTACCTACCTACTACCTACCTACTACCTACCTACTACCTACCTACTACCTACCTACTACCTACCTAAATACTACCTACCTACCTATCTACCTACCTACAACCTAACTATCTACTTACCCAAAAAAAAAAGAACAAAAACTATCCTATGTCCGTCTCCTGGTTTTAAGCTACCTCCCCACCAATTTCCAGCCAAATCGGTTCAGCCGTTCTTGAGTTATAAGTGAAGTAACTAACACGACTTTCTTTTATATATATAGATAAATAAGAGTTGACCAGTTAAAAGTAAAATACTTACCAAGCTTTCTGATCATTAACAAAAGTTTTAGTTCCAATACAGCATTCTTTATTCATCTCCTTATTTACAAGCTTCTCCTGATTGCTGGTCATCCGCTGCACCTGTGTGGACAGCACTCGGATGTTATCCTGCTGCTTATGGACAGTCTTCTTGAGTTCTAAGTTACTTTCCAGAAGAGTAAAGTATAGATCTTCTAATTCCCGCTTACTTAATTTTGATGGACATATTCGGTATGCCTCTGGAAATACAAATATTTTTTTAATTACATACAGGCTGTAAATTAACCCTCCACACATACGTCAACCAAGCATTCTATTGTATATTCTGTACATCAAACTAATTACACCTATGCAAAAATTTTTGCTGGGAAAGGACTTTTTTTTTGGTGTCAAAAATCTGATATTACGGTAAAACTCAATGTAGCACTCTTAAAACATTGTGCTAGTGGATGCTTTGAATAGTAGAAGGGTCATGGAGGTAATTTAAGTAAAGTTACTACCAGAAAAACTAGTAGGTATTTACAAAAACAGCTGTGCAATATTTGGAACTTTGACCCCCAATATCTCCGTAACTAGGGGGTTCCCAGGTAGGGTCTAGAATCAAAAAATGATAGCAGTGGTGGGGAGAACAAGTGCCCTTTGTTTGCGTTAATTGTACTATTTAACATTGAGGTTGGTGGGTTGTGTCCAATGGAAACGAAATGGCAAGTAAGTCCATGGTTACTCTTTCATCAATTTTTTGGTTTCACAATTATGAGCAGCGGTGGCCCACTGGTGGCAGCCCTGAATTAGTATAAGTAGTATAGTATAACGGGCTAGTGTATTCAACTCCACATCTAAAGCGCGTATTTACTGTTAGGGTGGGAATATTATTTGATCCACCACAGCTCCCCTAGAAAGGCAGGCGACCCCTTGAAAGCCCAGCAATGATTTACAAGCAGTCCGCACCTAAGATGACCCACTTACATTCCCGGTCAGGGGGTCCTCTTAGGGGTATTGCCCATTGGTTCTAATTGTTGAATTCAATTAAAATAAAACTTTGTCAGACCCTACTACACTCAAAATTAAAAAGAATAATTCCATTGACTGATAGTTTTTATTTAGGAATATGTAATTTCATTTCTGATTTTGATCCTTTGATTGTGATTATCAGATTCCAGGTTCGCATTACGGTACCGGCCGACATAGACCGATCGTAATTACTGTGGTGAAATGCAGTAATGGTTACTCTTACCATAACTGTGAGACACTGATGTCACCGAGGGACTAGTTTTCACAGGGTCGTATCTGTAGCAGTAATAAATATGTAGGTACTTACAACAGTAGCAAAGCATTTCTTACCTCGTTCTGATTTATTTAATTGACTCTTGATACTGTTAACGCAATCATTTCGTTCCATTTTTTCTTTACTACAACAACTCATGACTTTTACTTGCATTTATTCACTATAAAAATTAACTTTTTCGGTTTTCTAGGCTTGTTTAGCGGAACATCGGAGGTAAAGTTATGAGACAGGCGCCCACGATTACATCTCCACACAAAATATATTTACACCACATAATTTTGGTCCAATACTAACATGGATAATGATTAAATTTCACTTAAAATGTAAAATTCTTTACCGATAAAATGAAAAGACCGCCATAGCAACTGTTGCCGCAATGTCAACATGGCAACTGTCAAGTTGGTAATTCATATTTTGTGAAAATATGTTTTCTTACCCACACATAAAGTTTAGTTTTGTGGTTCGTGTTGTAAACACCGCTCCGTACCGAAACAAGTGCAAACAGAAACAATAATAGACAACCAAAAGAACAATGGCAGTCGCCCATACATTAATTTAGCTGATGTAAAATACCGTCGTCTTTAAATGAAAAATATCTTGTTTAACTCGCCGTCAACTTCTGAATTAGTCTGCGCAAGAATTTTGGTTCGAGAAGGCCGAGAATAATAGAAATTCAGTGATGAACTTTTGTAGGTTATGTCTATGGTAACAACATTGCATTAGTATTTCTACTTTCCTTACCCAGTTTTTGCAGCATGCAATGTTTTTTAAAAGGTAGGTAATCCCAGTGGTTATAAATACTCTTTGGCACGCCTTACTATAGGTATACAATTGGTATCATGTACACAGGGCGGCTCATCAAGCTTTACATTTCCAATAAAACGTGGCTTCGATTTGTATATATTTTCTGTACAATGAGAGATCAACAAAAAAGCGCAAGCGCATAAGCATCTGTGACACTGACGTAATCAACCATTGTCAAACACAATTATTTGTAACTAAGTATTAGTCTTTTTACCAGTCAATAATTGAAAGTAATTTATTTATTTTTACAGTACAAAGGTTTTACCTCCCAGCAAGGAACACTTCCACTTAGAAATAAACAGTATTGTTACTTAATTTACTCAGTTTCATTACAATAACAAATTAAAACTGAATAAAACACAATAATGCTGAGTTTACTGTCACTAGGCAGAATAAATATAAAATGGCAACACTCGTGGTCAATGAAAAAATCAATTAACTTTTCATTTAAAATATTTTTTTTATCCGGCCCTAACTAGTTAATGTGATACTTTGAAAAAACGTAAAAAAATAATGGAACTGCCTTCGTATATAAGTCACTTTAAGACGCTCAAAATAAATTCAGCTAAGATTTCGCCATTGTTCTTTGTTTTTTTGACTGAGAAGAGAAGTAAAAACCAACGATTTATTTTCTGCCTTAGAGTATAATTTTATTGTAATAATAAACTGATGTACAAGTACAAGTTTGTAAGTTAACCGTCCCGCATGACGAGAACCTCGTGGAAGCCGAGAAAGAAAAGCAAATCAAGTATCTTGACTTGGCTCGCGAGGTTGTCGACATGTGGGGTGTGGTGACTCAGCGATCATGGTGGCGATAGTCGTTACCGCCAATGGCATTGCCAAGAACCTCGACCAACACCTGAGGAGGGTCTCGTTCGGCAGCTGGATCAAAGGCTTGATACAGAAAGCGGTACTCCTGGATACTCTAAAGCGGTACTCTATTGTTAGGAGGTTCCTTTCACTGGGGCCCTGACCGCCGGTGGCTTGGACGCTGTTCCCGATACCGGTGGGCTACAGTTTTTTATATTTAAAAAGTAAATTTTAAAACATTTTTTTTTAAAATGATTGTGAAAAAATAAATAAAGTGAATAATAACTGATGTTAGGTACAATTATTACTACGGGTGCGGGCGCTACATAGGTTTGTGGGAGTTAGGATTCAAAACCAAGACACTTAGTGCTATGGTCATGGTGGTGGTGGTGGTGGTGGTGTGGTGGTGGTGTTTAATATGCTAAAATTATGAGTTACAGTGGCTTAATCCGGTTGTGCTAGTTCCACCAACATCCAGTAGGTAAGAGTGCGATGCTTCGGATCAAACAACCTACTTTATTGTCCCAGGTTTCGGTTTATTCGCATTAATGGGCCCAAACCGTGTATGGACAAAAAAGCATACTATATGAACTCGAAGAGATTGGAGTAACAATGTATCACAAATCATTCTAGATATTTGAATTAATAGTCCCATTTCAAGATAAAGAAAAAAAACACGGGTGTAAAATAGGAGCCCTGATACAGCCAGATGGCGTCGCGGCAGACCTCATAAAAGATGCCGAGACAATAACGACCAGTGGTCTACATTGGCTTTAGATCGAAACAATTGGAAGTCATGGGGGGAGGCCATTGCCCAGCTGTGGGCTGATGCAGTATCAGTATCAGTGCGTGTGTTTGTGATGAGAGATTATGTTGATTAATTGGGAATGGGAAGTGTAAAATAAAATGAACTCACTTAGCCATCAACAGATTTTATTTAACAAATAACCTAACATTAGGCATGATTTTACTTTTAACACATCAATTATTGTACATACATGCTACTAAAAAATAATAATTAAATAAACGTATCGGAATCATGGAATTACAGTAAAATATTGAGTAAGAAACCAAGAATGTTTAGACCCATTTGTTTCTGCAAGTTTCACAGATTCAAAAAATATTTAGCCTGTGATTTTAAGGCCCACAAGCAGCTAAATAAATCTTGACGATGAATTCATGACTGAATTTCATAGTAAAAACGGGCAGCATTGTAGGTATAACATACTACTTACGTAGATGTCTGTAAACTGTTCAACGTGTTTCTAGCCCGTGAGCAAAATCGGAACTAACAAGATCTTTGTAGCACTGTAGCATTTTTGGTAAGTACAGAGGCGCACATCAAACTACTACTACAATTCGTTAAAGTTCTCTATTAGATTTTCAATTATATTACAGCATTAGGTTGAAGCTTGAATGGTAAAATTAACATTTTCGGGGAGCTTCATGTTCTGACGTCTATACCTTCTCTTTTATAGCATAGTTGGCACCTACCATAAGTAAGAAACAATGCGTTGATGTTAAAAATCACAGGGCTTTCGAAACACATAGTCTTAGATTTATTACTCAATTAGGTTGTCAACATCAAAAGCTTGGCCTTTCACTTCAGCTTTGTAACTTAAAATATTAACAAATGCCATAATTTCACTATAAAATGAACGTTTCATAGGTGCATACCTTTTCGTACATCTTATAATCTAAAATAATTTATAAGTGTAAAAGAATCTTTTACAGTAATATTAAACAAGTCAATCTAAATAATTAATACTGCGTAACTCACAACATAATCACATAGATATCACGTAAAACTATATTAAACATGAATTGGCACGCATACATACACTTAAATAATGTTTTAAAATGCAAGTAAACTTTATAGCAGCGTTTACAGTCTCATATCGAGGCGTTAGTATTGTACGCGTGCCTCGATCTGAGGCGTAGTGCCAGCAAATTATTATTATCAATATTTATATTCCACGGTACTACTTATTATAACAGTGTTAGCAAAAAAATATCACCCACCGCAAAATATAAAACATTATCATCACCATTTAAGTATTATTTACGATCATAAAAGTTCGTACAAAAAGTGAAAGAACATAATAATATTTCTATACCTCGTATTTTTTTTATTGTAAGTTTACTTGCACTACAAAACAATTCTCTACACACTTTTATTTATCATCTATACAATTATTAGATACCTACTAAATTACTTTTAACACGAAGAGATTACACAATAAAAGCCGAAAATAAAATCCTTACTAGATCACAAAAAATAGGATTCAAAATCCCAAATAAATTAGGCTACTTAGGAATTGTTTTTATTTAAATTAATATCTGCAGGCAGAGTAATGTGTATATTTTTATATTCCGATCTCGGACTTTATCGCAACTACCCATTGTGTCTGCCATTTCTTTTTTTTTTTTGGTGGGTGTAAAATCATCGAATAACCCCTCCCGCTCTTGGGCAGAGCGAAAGGGAGTGTCAGACTTCTACTGACTAAAAACCACCCATGTTCCTTCTTCGCCCTCTATGTCGAGGCCGCGATAACCGTTGGACTACCCGCGGCCCCGACAGGCCCATTGTGTCTGCCTTAAAATATAATATGTAGGTACAGTCGACCGCACGCCCATTGTAACATTTTGACTTTTAACAGCACAGTGTTTATTAACAGTAAGAAACCGTTTTCGTAGAACTTCAATTGTTACAATGGCAATGGCATCCGATTAACTTTTAGTTTTGTTTTTCATTCGATCTTTAAGGCCGAACATTTTAGGTAGGTTTTATTCTTTGGGCACATGCTTATTTAATTCAAAACGCGAAGGCCACCTGCAGCAGTTGCAACTTTTAGGCAATCGTTATTTTCTAGTGGAGATCTTTAATAAGTTTTCTTCACAAACCTGCTTAATTATATAAATAGGCATTTATTTTGCAATTAAGTAATTAGCTGTCTCAATACCAGACATTAAGATAATAGAATATTGTCAGTTTTTACGGAAATGTCCAAATATTTTCAGTAAACAAGTCAATTCGCCATCATAAATATGTATTTTGCAAAATATAGGTCTTGTATCTTAAAGACAACGATGTTTCTACATAATAGAATTCGTTAAATAAGTAACATTTAACTACGTTACAAGTATAATGTATGTATTTAAAATATTCATTCTCAATTTTCTTCCAAAAGTTTTCTTTTTCATAAATATTCCATCAATCTACAGCATCAATATATTATCATTCCGTAAGATATCTCAATCTACTCTAGTTTGTGGCAAAAACTACCGTATAGTTAGTCACACAATTATTGTCGTGATTTTCAAGTTTCTAGCTCTATTTTATTATAATCCTAGGAAGGACCTACGGACTTAAGACCGTTGGGATTTTAAGAAGATTATAAAATTGAACTAACTCGACGGTTCAAACGTCGATTTACTTTAAGTCGAGACACAGCTGTTACACCTGACACTGAAAATCAAGTGTCACTTATATTCAATTAAATATGTTTATGTGTTATTTGAAGGGTACTGAACTATTAACTCAATATTTAAACATAAAAATGATATTAAAGTCATAATCGTTTTAATATTCGTTTAGACTGGGGATTCTTTCAATTCGTTTTTTATACCAGTGTTGATAGTAGGCTTAACTGCCGACTTACCCGTAGTCGATTTAATAGGATTTTCGACTATAGGCGAGGCGTCCTTATTTTATGTCAATAGGTAAAGATTCACCAGAAAAAGTGTGCACTTCAGCAATAGGGATGTTAAGGTGGAAGCTCACATCTGGCCCGCGAAATTCTAATTTTCTTACGTTTTTGGCAATTTGCAGGCCAGTGCTTGGTTGTATGTTTATGAAAATTTGATTTGCGACTGTAAGACGTATGAAGTTACCGAATTATAACCATCAAAATTATCAATACAACCCTCCAAGTTCATTTTCATGTCAAGATTGATTTTTGCATGTAAAAGTCATTCTTTAGTAATTTAGTCGTCGTTCTCTAGTAGTTAGTAATTTTCATAAACATACAACCAAGCACTGGCCTGCAAATTGCCAAAAACGTAAGAAAATTAGAATTTCGCGGGCCAGATGTGAGCTTCACAAAAAAAATCAAATTAGTCCGTCATATATTACCTACCAAAAAATATTGGGCACGTATTTTTTCTTTTTTCACGTAAGCAAACAATGAAGACGATACAGTGCTTTGAAAACTCGTATGACGTCATACTTTAAGACATTCGTATGACATTTATTAGCGGTCAGTGACGTCACCTACCCCCACTTAAATCTTTGACGCGTTTTATCTTCGTCAATTTTTATTGATTTGCTATAACAAAAAATACGTATACAATATTTTTCGATAATCTAACAGACGGACTAATTAGAATCATGTTTTTTTTAAGTCAGTAAACATCCCTATTACCGGTATCGTCCATCTCTGAAAACACAACCCAGCAATATCTTTGTGAAATACAAAGATACAAAGATACCGAAGAGCAAAACTTTTATGGTATAAAAATTGTATTAATACCCGCACGTAAGTTCACATTTGTCTTAAATCGCTAACTACAAGTGTCAACATATTTTTGTCGCGGCCTGCAGACTAGTCTCATACGCAGGCGTGTGCCTCGACATGAGTCGAAAAGTCAACGCCTCGAAATTAGTACCGTATCTTTGGTTTCGACCGTTTCATTCACAGCCTCGAGCAAAACCGATAGCAAATAGCTCTGGGTAATCATTTAGTTTGGTGTAAGTAATACATTAACATCACTTGTGGTTTAGGTACGTCGCGCGTCGTAATCGCAAACTACAAAGCTTTGACGTCACAAGTCAATTAGATCGCTTGCTTGCTTGCCTACAGCTTGAAGTTCTCTTACGTACATACCTAAACTCATAAATAATGATTATAAATAACACAAGATTGTTGAGCGAGAAGTTAATAACATCTAGGTAAAACTTGCTAAACATTGGTAGGTACCTTTATGACGTCACGAGCTCACGTTTACATGAGCTCTCCATACCTTTGCATTATACAAAGTCAAGTTTAATTACCTACCTAGCGAGATTCTGAAAAATACATAAACAGCGGTCATTGGCTCAACCCCAAAAAACGTACAAATCTTGGTTTAAAAGTTTCATAAAATGTTACTAAGTAAATCTCATCGACCTGCCTAACCAAAAATGAGGCGCTCTAGAAGATTTTGTATCATACGAAACTTGTTTCTATTGACATCAGCTCTATATTAATATAGGTTTCACGCCTAGCCGTTATTTTGACAATCAAATAAACTTGCGGAAGTTGGCAGGTCACGCTTCATAAATAGTAAGTATTCCAACTCCTTTAGTAACATTTTATAAAACTTGTTATATACTTAATATAACACGTTTCCGTTACCGCTAAGTCCACAAACACTGAAAACGCGATATTTACCATGTTTTCTACTTGATAATGAGATCCCGGTACTTCGACTCTTTTGAAAGCACCATTGATCACGGATACTTGCACTGAAGTTATTGCGGGTAGGCAAATCGGTCTACTCTCTATTTTGTCCGATAGCTCTGAGTACGAGTACGTCCTCCCTAAATGAAAGTGCTAATTTCTCCACTGAAATATATATGTTTTATAGCACGTTATGTTACATGTTGTGGAGTCAGACTTAGATATTGATACCCGTCACGTCTGCAGATTTTGTCTAAGTAGGTAATTAAAACTGACTCTGTATGTTTTGAACTCGAACAGAACAAAAACAACGTTATCCGCTTATTCTTTGGAGTTGTTCTGCGCAGCCTGGCGCCGGAGATCAGATCGTATGGCGGCAGTGATAGCCGTGCCGAATGCCAGGAACGCGCAGAGGGTGAGGTTGGCCCAGCGGTCGCCGACGCTACCCAGCATCCATTCGTACAGGAGCGTGGTTGTGATGCCGAAGATCTGGAATGATGATTGGGCTGGATTATTAATTGGGTTAAAAATAATTGATACTTATTTACCTTCTTAGATATACAGCTGGGAGAGACTGTATGTCGAAAGCGGAAGGCAGGGCAGGATATTTTAATTTAGTTTAAGAGAATCCTCTATCCCCAGCCGTGGACTTCGTCAGGCGAGGAAAGATAGTTTGCTAAATAGGTACAGTCAGTATCAGAAGTAGGTTAACACTACTCAATGTTTGAAACATTGAGTAGTGTTAACCTACTTCTTGACAGGTTTTTAATAAAAACTAAGTTATTAAATAGTATGAAATATTTTCAAGAATAATCTTCTGAAACATAAAAAATAATAACTGGAGTTCTGTACATCAAATAATTGAAATTCCAAAATGTTAAGGCACTTCTGTGGATGGTGGCCATACCACACGGTATTAGGCAGATACCGTGCTATTGATTATGTGACCTCTTAAAATTAAAAAGAGGAGTGACAGTGGAGTCAGGTAATGCAGGTCCTGGCTGTATTTAACATCCTTAAAAGGAAGACTGCTGGACTAAATTAAATCGTTTGAAAAACAATAGAGCGTAGGTCAGGAGAATCCATTGTTACCTGAACAACAGCGTTCAGTATTCCAGACGTGGTGCCCTCTGGTTCTGGGTAAGTGACCTCTGAAGCAAACTCGAAGCCCACCGGCAAGTATCCTGTCATGAAAAATCTGCAAATGTTCAGAGTAATAGTTTAATATTACATCATCCAATAAAGGTACTTACTACATAACATTAAACCTGTAACCCCCGAAGGGCTAGGCAAAGATGTACCAGTACTAAGGACCATGTTATAGGGGGCGAGCTGGAGCGGACGGACAGAGTGTCAGACTTGTTCTGACTATAAACCATTCACCCACTCATAATGGAGTGGAGAATTTAGGTGAAACACGAGTTCGTACCCCCATGTTCCACATTAGCCCTCTGTGTTCTAGGGTCACGGTATGTCTTTCGAACAGTTCCGAAGCCCCAGCAGGCGGACAAAACCTCCTTAAAACGTATTTTGAATCTGAACAAAACGGCAAACAAAGTGAACATACCCAAGTAAAATACTGCTCAAGTACACAACGGCAATGTATCCACAGTCCAGAGTGAAGGTAAAGATCAGCATGCCCACTACCGATGCGGCGTAGACAGAAAGGGTGGTCTCCTTGAAGCGATGTGTCTTGTCCAGGATAAGGCCACAGACCACGGAACCCGCCATGCCTGCTACCACGATCACCAGTCCAATGCGACCCGCGTCTATGTTAGCACCCTGAAAAGAAAGACAGAAATAATCATTAAGTTAATCAACTTATCAAATTAAAATTGCAGCAGCGAAACGCAATTATTATAATAACCTACGAGTATAAAGTCAAAGCTATAGTCGAACACATACACGAATATTATAGTGCGTGCGATGTACAACACGTCAAGTGTTGTATTTGAGAAACTTCGATCAATATATGCCCAAGAGAAATCTCGTAAAGGAATTGAAAAATTGAAACGAGATCACAATTCTCATCTTAAAGAATTCTAGGTACCTTCTGAACTGGAATCTGAATCATGCATTTGACGGCGACTGTACTTTTGATAGTTTTCATGAATGATAAAATGATGAATTAATTCCTTGTCTTGAAATTATAATAACTCAAACACCCAAATAAAAGGTTAAGTTTGCTTTTCAACTGTGAGTTCAAACAAACAAGCGCAAACTAAACTTTACCCATGTGTGGGTGCTAGTAGAGTTATTTTTGAAAATCAAACTGCAGGAAAAGTAAGTAAGTAATAGTATCCGATAAGTTACGTCTCTTACCGGATAGTAAGTGAGAATGACTTGGTTGAGCAGAGTGGAGATAGCGTAGAAGGTGCACGTTGATGCCGTAGGAGATGAGCAGCAGCACGTAGTTGCGGTTGGTCATCAGCTTCTTCAGGGACAGCAGGAAGTTGGAGTCCAAGCTGTTGCCCAGATCGGCAGCGGCTGACGGAGGCGTGGGGGGAGCGGCTTTGAAGACTGGAAAAAGTAAAGTGTTAGTTGCTGTTAGTGTGGACTGCCTCGATAGTTTGGTGACGACCCCGTTGGTGTGGTGGTCGCAAGCGCAAATTGTTTACTGCCTTTAAAAAATGTGATTCTAATTAAGTAGTCCGTCTGATAAATTATCGAAAAATATTGGATTCATATTTTTTGTTTTATCAAATCAATAAAAATTGACGAAGATTATACATATAACGCGTCAAAGTTTTGAGTGGGGGTTGGTGACGTCTCTGACCGCTAAAAACTGTCATACTAATGTCTTAGAGTATGAGGACACACGAGTTTTCAAAGCACTGTATCGTCTTCATTGTTTGTTTACGTGAAAAAAGAAAAAATACGTGTCCAATATTTTTTGGTATTTTATTTGACGGACTTATTAATTTTTTTGTTAACTACCCTATTCTGTGCATCAGGTCTTGGGGGCGATTTCCAGGTCGGGCAAAGAGTTATTGGGTTTTTCGACCAGGAACTTCTCAGTCGCAGCCACGGAGTCTGGATTTGTGCCCAGTTGAAGGCAATATGCTCAGCCCCTGTTATACCAACTTAAATAACTGGCGAAATGTGGGTGTGCTAATGGGTATACCTCAGCCTAACCCTTCAGGGATTTATAGGTGTGATGGTGAATTGGTAGATCTTATGGTGGAATAGGGAGAAAATGTACGTGTTTGTATTGTCAAAACCATTGTTGAATAGATGTTCAAGTATAAAATAACGATACGAGATTCGAAACAGACCGATCAGTAGCTACAAATCACTGTTACCGTTGTGTAGGACGGATAAACCCAAAACACCACAAGGCTATTAGGAAAACTTTAAGACTCAGGTTTTTCTGAATTACCCTCCTTAATGATGAGTCGTTACTTAGGAGTTTTTCGGGTTTTCCCCACAAAGGTCACTTACTTAGGTGGTAAAATCCAAAAGAACTAAAACTTAAAATGAAAGAGGGTATTGAGGAAGGTAAAGGACTGCAAGTTGGTGGTAAAACTTTGACCTTTCGCAGACCTAGCCAAGTAGATACGAAATTTTAATTGAAAGCGAAGTCAGTTCAGAATGGTGTCGATGCTACTTTTATGCGGTCTACTCTTTACGTAATGGCATCAAAAATACCCGCGTACTATTAATTAAAAGTTACAGAAGATATAATAGCGTTGCTGATTAAGTAACTGGGTGGCAACCAGTTTATAACGCGAAGTCCCAGTTATCCGCCGTAGTCGGAGTTGACACGGGAAATTGGTTTAGTTAGGTAGTTGTTCATACGATGCAGTAGATAACTCGCAGGTAGTAGGTAGATGTTGCAAACTGTCGCCATTTATGACTTGTTGTAAGTTTATTTGCAACTTTAAATGCGAGTAATGGCTTTATTAACTTTGTAATAGACGAACTTTCATGTTACTATACGATGTTCACTTTAAGCGTAGTGTGCCCAGTTTATCTTGTTCTAGGACGACATTAGCAAGGTGGCTGGGACACTCAACGTTCAGCCATTGCGCCCCCCGTCCCGTCGAAAGGTTTTGGTTTCATTATCCGCTACCTTAAATAATCGGATATACCGTTCCCGGGACATCACCTCATCATCATCAGCCTATAATGTTCCCACTGCAGGGACTCAGGCCTCCTCTCTAGGAGAGGGATGGGCTATAATCCACCACGCGTGCCCAGTGCGGATTGGTAGATGTCACATGTCTTCGAATTTTTTGGTTCTAAGACATGCCGGTTTCCTCACGATGTTTTCCTACATCGTTTTGAGAGCAGTGGTGTTGAAATAAATTACACAAAGTAATGCGCCTGACTGGATTCGAACCCACGACTCACAGTTCGTAAGTCGAGGCCGTCACCACTGGGCCACCACTGCTCATCACACATCACCTCAACTATCCATAAAATAAATCTAATTGAGATACATAGTGTAGAGAGAGAACACCTGTGAACGAACAGAACCTTCTGCTTGAATTCGTTTGATTAATGTAATTTTGTCCAATAGATTCCGGATTTTAGGTAACTGAATCACTCCTAAATCGATTGCACATCCAAGTAGGCTGCTGCAAATGTAATCTGGCAAAGTGGGTACCTATTATTGGTTCCTTCAAAACTGAGTGCGAGTGCAGCGCACCGGATCAAGCTTGCTGGAGTGTCCCAAGTACCCTGTAAGTGACCTGAATATGATATTGACACCTACTGGGCCGTATTCTATGAAAGTAACATCGATATGAGAATAAGAAGACCAGGTTACTTCTTCAGTTCTAGTGATATCTTTACATTTTTGTAATAAACAAATACTTACACAACAGAATGAAGACAAACAGTACACTAGTGAAGCCAGCGATGAGGTAGAACATGAGTCGCAGGTCAGCTGCTGTCTCCTCGGTGGTGACCGAAGCACGGACCAGCATCGGAGGAAGCACGAAGCCCACCGCGACACCCAACTGTGGATCAAGAAAAGTGGATGTAAGAAAGAAGAAGAAATACGAAGAGTAAAAGAGATGAAGGCATAATTCTAGCCTATTGCCATAAACCGCATATATCCAGGCAAAAAATCTTTCCTGACACGAATCCTCGGTCATGAACAGCAGTAACGCAGGGCTCGTGACCAGTAGGTAGATAAATAAGAATTTAGTTATTTTTGCTGCTACAAAATTCAGCAGAATTAATAGATGGGATATTGACACTATTAACAGTTCCTGACCGACGTTTGAATGTATACGGCACAATTTAAATTGAAACATAGAATGTGAAGAAAACGCGAAAATGAAGGTATTACGAACGATGTTTCCATGTCGGAACTAATTTCATGATGAGTAGGTACCTATTCAGTGAAGCAGAGGAGTTTCCTGAATAATCCTCTTATCACGTGGCTTTTAGTGCGAACCTGCGTAATTTACTTATAAAGGTATATTTCGGACGAACATAAATGATGTGTCTATTTTTAGGGCTTAGGAGGATGTGTGTATTTCTGCCATGAGTTTTATAAAAGTGAAATATTTTTGAACTGGGTGGCAACCAGTTTATAACGCGAAGTCCCAGTTATCCGCCGTACTCGGAGTTGACACGGGAAATTGGTTTAGTTAGGTAGTTGTTCATACGATGCAGTAGATAACTCGCAGGTAGTAGGTAGATGTTGATGTTGTGGTTGATGTTGTTACATAATGAGAAGTATAAGATACTTCTTTTATCAGATACTTGCCGGTTTCATTATGTATTTTATTTCAGATGCCTTCGTAGTTCTACATTAACTTAATAGCTGTGTAGCCGTACGTAACCTTAACCGCGTAGTAACAGCTACACTGCATAGTATTCGCTACGCAGCGTAGCAATCTTTAGAGCTGAGTGACTGTCAATCGTTAGTTAAAAATAAAAGTCTTTAGTATTTAATGCCTGCGGCTTTGCACGCGTGGAGTTCAGTTATTGTCCCACGAGATCGTACCTATTACCAGGTTAAAAAGCATCCTATTGCTAATCCAGGTTATAAACTATCTGTGTGCCAAATTTCATCCACATTCCGTCAGTAGTTTTTGCTTGAAATAGTAATAAATATCCATTCGTTCATCCATCCATCCATCCATCTACTTTAGTGCATATTACATAATTATTATATGTATACTGTTAATGGCACTATACCATCGTACACTTATACCCTACTCCTTCTAATTCTATAAATGCGAAAGTTACGATAAGTTATAAGTGTACGATTGTATAGTGCCATTATCACTATAATATATTATAATAATTATGTATTACGCACGTAAGGGTTATTAAAACACGTGTAGATATTATACGCTTTTACGATGTTATTTTTAATTATATCAGACAATTGTCGTTACTGAGTTGAGCCAGCTGTTTTATTTTACAGATTTATAATTCTAATATAATCCGATCACGTTTCATTTTAATGAAGGTCCAATCCTACCGCTGAAAAACAAGCGGACGCGGACGTCACAAATTATATTCGAACAAAAGAATCACGATAATCTCGGATATCATGAAGTAATCTGTGTCACGAAGGATCATTACTTGGACTTCACATAGTTTGCTCAGCAATAAACCATTTAATTATAACTATGTAAAGAGCTCATACATAATCCAAGGTTTCGTTTATAGTTTTACGACTTTAAACCCGCTATCACGAAAATCTGCAAATCCTTTCTGGGAAGTGTAAAATGATTATTTAAATGTATGTATGAGCAACTTTATGTTGTACGTAGCACACGTGCTTATTTTCTAATGGATACAGTGTTGTCGGCATTTTCTCTTTGCTATTCGACCACTCGACGAGGCTCGAGATGAGCACTAATGGCTCGTCTAATTGGGTTTCAAAGCTTATGGTGTCTAATTTGAATCTCTTTCTTTTTGGAATAATCATAAAGATTTCTTTGGATAGTAAAAAAAAAACAATACTACTGCTACTTCTAGGTCAGCGTGCTACATCTTCGACCACATCGTCACTTAACATCAGGTGAGATAGTGGTCAAACGAGAGCCTATCTACAATAAAATAAAAAAAAAAAGAATTATTCTCTCCAATTATATTTTTGTTATTTCTTAATATTATTTTAGATGCATTATGCTTATGCGTTATGTTTAGGTACGTAAATAGTAAGTTTAAATTTTGGCAAACTAATTTGGTGAACTAATTAAAAAGATTAAAAGTAATTGATTTATGTTCATTTGGGTTGAGCAAAATCAGTAAAAAGAGCGTATTTTCCCTTAAAATAAGTATTATGTCACAGAATTTTAATATTGTCAGCCGTTGGAGATCGTTTATCATTGCATACAGTGTACGTACTTGGACAACGGATATTTTGTGTGATTAATAGGCCTTTTACTTATTATAGGTTGTGTGCGAATTTTTATTCTTCACTCGTCTGTCGATGTCATTATAGGTACCTACGTAGGTGCTGACTGTTACTGACATGTTAAAAAATGATATTGCACGCAAACGAAGATCACCATCAGTCTAGCCTTTTCCCAACTCTTTGGGTCGACTTCCAGTCTAACCGGATGCAGCTGGAGCGACTGCCTATCTGACCTCAACAACCCAGTTAGTACTGGTTAATACGATACCCTTTCATTAGACTGGCTATCTGATTTTCAGGCCACTGACGGTCTGTAAAGACTGCCGGCCAAGACCAATGGCTTAAACACAAACGCAGATATTCTTATTGAAAATGGCTGAACGACTGAGGTTTGATACAAGTTTTTGGTACCTTTATATAGCAGGGATGGTTATGAAAACTAAAAAGATCGATCAATAAACTTTCCGAGACTGATTAATCTTTTCAGTTAAGGTCATCAAGATCTCGAAGTTTTAAATTATTTACATCATCGAATTTCTAACTTCGTGTTCCGGAAAATCACGGTTGGAAAATACTTTAAAGGATCGAAACATTATTTTCAAAATGTGAGGACAAAGTGTGTCAAAATGTAGGTAACTGCTGGTGTGTAATATTCGCAACCGTTGTGCGTATATGAGCAGATTTATAAGCGTGGGCTAGGCGCACAAGGACTATGTGAGGCTCGGTCTCCACCAAAGCGAAGATGAGCAAAGCGGAGATGATGTGCCAAATTCGACTAATCACAGGAAGGGCGAAAAACCAGATGTAAATTTTAACTAATGTGCACATCTCCTCTAGTCTCCACTCCTCTCCACTTTGGTGGAAACGGGCCATAAGATCGTAGCTAGCATGTGGCGTTCCGTACTTTATTTCTAATCCCATGGGAACAGGCGTGGCTTTGAGTGTGTTTGTTGCAAATCTTTGGTTTCGAAGACATATATCAAGATGGATCACAGTGACTGTGAAAAAGTAATGCGCCTGGCTTAATGCTTGGGATCTGAAGAATCCACTCACGTTTCAAAACTATGACCTGAATTAGAAAAAATACCTAAACATTTAACACCTATCCACCTATAAAACGAGTTTCACTGTCCCGGTGTCACGTCCGCGCGTCCGATAAAATGTAGCATTCAACAAAGCGCCAGTTTGTCCACCATCCACCATCGCGCTGTCCGGCACTCCGACACTCCGACATTACTAACAACTGTGGGACCATTACTTTTTTATTGCCACTGAAATATGCGCGGATGTTGTTCATTTTTCACCAGTTATATATACACCTAAGTATACAGATGTAGGTACTGTGTTTGTTTTTGTTTGACGGATTTGCCAATGTAGGTCAGGATTTTTAAATAGACTGACAAATATCAAAGCCTCTCTCTTTCTGTTCCGGGGTTCTAGAATTGTGGTTCTAAGCAAGAAGCGGCTGTACCTGTACCGATCGTACTTATTTCGTTTAGATTTTGTATTGTTGACCTTTGCATTTCTCAGTTCGCGCAACAAACGTTACTTGTTAATTGCTGCCTAACAGACTGGCAAAACTTGACTGAAACTTGATGCGAAATCAAAATCAAAAGATTTATTTCAAGTAGGCAGTCACAGGCTATTTGAATTCTTTCTTCTTCTTTTTCAACCTTTCACCACCCAATGCTGAGTGTAGGTCTCTTATTTGAAATGTTCAATGCTAAATACAAAACCTAGCTACAGTCCCAGTTGCAAGGTATAATACTTAACTGTGCAATACTAATTGCCTATTCTAAAGAGTTGATCTCTAAGATCGGGCAGGACGTTCCATGATACCCTTGGTAAGCTACTAAGTTCGTTGTGATTAATCCTTCTGGCTCAGAAGGAGGTAAGCCAACCAATTCGAAGCTTGCACAAAATACCTTCCGAAAAGGCTCAGTTTCTACTGACGAAGATCTGACACTGTAAGCACCTTGGCAAGTTTAACAAGACGCGTTTTATTTTATTACAAAACAGGTTTTGGCTCAATGTATAATAATTGCATGCTTGAGGAAATTGAAAAGCAAAATCTTTGAATGTTTCGAATGACTTCGAACCCATGCATTCTTAGCGAAATAGAATCAGTTCGATTTAAAACTGTGCCACTAACTCTTTTAAATATTTTCGAAGGAAATTCAGTTACACTAACTTTTACCGGAGCGAGGAGTGAAATATTTCTAAAGAACACTGTGTATCTGTGCATATCACATGCATTGGACGCTGCAAACGGTTTTAAACAACCGCCACAACAATAGACATGCCTCGTCGGTAGAAATATTTTTAGACACCAAATAAAGAGAATATTATGAATTAAACTAAAATATGCTGTATTTATTTCAGCTTTTCTGGTATCAGCCCGGTTCAAAGTGTAAAGATATTATACCATTTTTTTTTGGCGGGTGGAAAATCATCAAATAGTTAGTAGCTCTTGGGCAGAGCAAAAGGGAGTGTCAGACTTCTACTGACTAAAAACCACCCATGTTCCTTCTTAGCCCTATAAATATGTCGAGGCCGCGGTATCTTAGATATTTTATCTGCCAGCCACATAAATTGAGGTTAATAAACCCAGACTGAGTGTGGTGTTACCAAATACTCGTAACTGGCATAGGCTTCAACTTAAAAACCGATTCAACATAAACCGGTACAAAATACTACCTACGCAATAGCATAAAAATTGCACAACAAACTTGTTCCAAAATAAGACCACAAACTCTAGCAAAAACCTGGAACTGTTGAATAAGTATACAATATAATCTGGTTCTTCTAACCTAACAGACAGATGTGTTGCTGGGGAGTTTGTTCCGTCACTTCTTCTCAGCTAACTACTGACTAGGAAGTGTCGAAGTAAGGGGTTATTTGATGATTTTCCACCCGCCAAAAAAAAAAAAAAAACAAAAATAAGTGTGGGCGCTTTGGGGGATTGTGTTTTGTAAATAAGTTTTGACGTTCTAAAAAGTGTCCTGTCTGATTATCAGCCTCATTTTAATAAATGACTTTTGGGTTTGATCACCCCATCACCAATTCCAATAGGTCCAAAACAAAAACACTAGGTACATGTTAGTACTAAACATCAGACATCAGCTTACTTAACAGCAGTGTTCCGTACAATTGCACAGTTACATTCAATTTGATCAATGATACAAATCGTGCAGTGGGCACTTGTACAGTGAGCCCCCTCGCGAACAAATTGGATGATCGCTTCCCAGCGCAATCACAACTGGGCACCATTACATCATCATGTAGTGTCTGTGTGGTGTTGGAAGGTTATCAGAGATATTATACAAGTTGTACGGATTCATCAAACACCTGAAGTGTCGATAGTGACACGGATGAATTGTAGGATTAAGGGTTGAATACATTAGGTATATGCAGTGTCACATAATTGCGTCATGAGGTTGACGAGCACGTACGAGTATATGGGTTTCCCTACTTTATTATCTCAATTGCAGCCACACAGACTCCGGATTTGTAATGGCAATAGGATTATCTAGCAGAAGAGAGAGAAATAGAGATCAACCTGTTTTTTTAGTGCATTTATCACTGGAGTGGGAACGGACGGTTTGCATAGGTTGGTCTGTGGATGGATGATCATAATAATTATATACCGAGTTTCTTCGGTGCCTCGGCAAGCACGTTAAGCCGTTGGTCACACAACCAGTCTTGGGGGGGGTAACGTATTGTTGTGGAAGTCAGAAACGTATTGGCTCCATGTATGCTGCATCCGGTACGACTGGACGCCGATCCCAATGAAGTTAGGAAAAGCTTCACTGCATGGAATTTGGGCCACTTCACTTCATCGGCTCATCAACAGGCTCACCTCCAAGCTGCCATCCCATTCGCAAAGGAGATTCAGAGAGCAAATTAATATTCATAAAAGGCTAGAGTCGAGGCGTTGATGATTCCGTACAGTAATTAATTAAAGACGTTGACTTTTATTGTCCCTCACGTTTGTGATTAACCGGAGTTTCCTATTCTACTGGTTATTAGTAACGTCGTAAAAGTACGTCATTCTAATTACCCGATGACGTTCGAACGACTGACTGGCATCGTCACCGTCCTGCTCTTGCCGCATGATAGGTACTTTGGAGTCAGTGAAATTTTTTTCTTTCTTCAATTCTTTAGTCTCATCCGTCACGATTTTATTAATTTCTCTCTCTTATAACATAAATCGCATGTAATTTCCGAAGTGTTAGGCAGACGAAAGACACCCGCAATTCCTTTGCCTTTCATAACATTCTTCACACAATCTTTCTTAATCTTTTCTGTCAACTTATTCTCCATCTCTATCCATTGACATTCATAATAATCACTCTTGAAAAACACAATAAATTATCTGCAACATAGAATAACCAAGTCACGAAAAAAGCTTTCGCCAACATAATGTGACTGTACCTAACTTACCCCAGGCTGATAAAATTTTCGTTTGTCCTAAATCATAGTAATGTTAGTGTTCCCATTGGGGAAACCGATTGTAACAATAACAGCCCAATACTCAATGGAATAATTAACATTTCTTTACATTGCCTACAGATCCACGCATAAAAAATTTATACGGATTTAACGTCATACGGTTTTATTGCAATATTGTGATCCCCATCAAGATCTTTCTGATTGCCACTCTGAATCGGGTCAAGTGTCACTTCTAGTCTGTGAATGCGTTCGCATTTTTATTAGAATTACATTCCTACGACTGCAAAATTTTGATTGCATCATCAATACGGCGAATTGACTTCTACCTATGCCATCCTGCCAGCCATTATTATTGGTTTTCTTGTTTTGGCGTTTTCTGATATGTTAACTATTAAATCAAATCAAATCAAATAATTTATTCGCATAATATGGCGCATAAAAAAGGCGAATGCCACTAATGAAACTGAATGCGCTTAGTATACCTACCTAAAGAACTGCCAGATTGTAATATTGATGAGGACTGACCGGACGAGGTATAGGGGATAACATGTGTTAATTCGAGTTCATTGAAACAAAATATTGTGCTCACAAAATGCCAAAAAAGCAAACATACAACGCACAATAAATATTTAAAAATACAACAGACCGAACAACAACAGAAAAGTGAAAAAAAAAACAGTTTGCTCGTCGTGACTGGACAAGGAGTAAATTTCATTGCATTTTTTGGCATAGGAGTAATTCATCTAGATTGACACAACTTTAAATCTACAAAACACAAGTATTGAACGCAAAAATGTGAGGCTTTTTGCTCCTTAATAAGATCCTAACATACGTAACAGCGAAGCATGAGCACGCTTTCTCGAAGGAGATGTAGATTGGGTCAGCTGCATGTGTCTTTAGGAAAACAACACATAAAAGAACCAAGTGCTTCGTATTCGCTGTCGATGGTAACCCAAAGGCGTCAGGTTGTCAACCTCGTACCAGCAAACAAGACGGCCAATTTGTTCCGAAACAGCGTGAAAATTATTCCTTTACTTACATTGTAATGTCAAATGTTCCGGTACAGATGATGGAATTATAAACATGATTATTGTATGGTGACTTTAAAGCAGGTATTATTTTATGTTTCTTTATGTACATACACGTAACATAATTTCACTCCCTTAATTTCTGAAGGGATAGGCAGAGGTGTACCCAACAGTATGACCATTTTCGCGATTTTTGTTTAAGTCGCATGTATTAGGGGCGAGCTATTACCAGCAACCGGGCACAAATTCGGGCTCCATGGCTGCTATTGAGATATTTCTGATGGAACAACTTAATAACACTGTGGCCGACTCGTAAATTTAATCCAGGACCTAGGTTCAGTCAGACCTCATCCACTAAAGCAACGAGGCAGGCTTCTTACGAGTATAATTATACTTTTGTTTATTTGCTACTAGCTTTCGCCAGCGGCTTTGCCCGCTACAACTCTAAAATTATCCCACGGAAAGATACAATCGGAATAAAAACTCCTATGTGTTAATCCAGGGTGTCGGCTAACTCCATACCAAATTTTATTAAAATCGCTCCAGCCGTTTAGACGTGAAGAAGTAACAAACACACACACTCACACAATCACAATCTTTCGCCTTTATAATGTTAGTGTGATCGCTCCAGCCGTTTAGACGTGAACAAGTAACAAACATACACACTCACAAACTTTCGCCTATAAAATATTAGTGTGATGAGTGGTGCAAAGAACACAAATGGCGTGATAGCTACTATTATTGTAATTCTAAAGGCTCTTAATCTCAATCAATCTGAACGCGGCCTAACTCTGTCATTTACTCAGGCATTGTTTGCCCAAAAGGAGGCTCCAAACACAAATAATTGTGTAAGAAGCATTTAGTTAAAATAAAAATATTGTTCATTTTCATTTCCTATTATCAAATTGGATTCAAATAATTGTAAAGACGAGGGTTTTCCCATACATTGATTTGAATCCGATTTTTTTCATATCGGATGTTCTAGGCCTTTATCACCCGGACGACAACGAAAGTAAAAAGTAACAGCTTCAAAATATTAAAAAACTCTTTAACATTCCGAATCGTTTTACGTTTACGTTTCCACTTTATAACCCAATATAAATTACGCAGGCCATTTCTTTGATGCCCAATAAAGTTTAAGTAAGGTCCTCTCAGCTTTTAAAATATTTTGTTCTCTCTTATCAAACACCAGTCAGGCGTAGAAGAGGGCAATTGGCCATCAGCTTTTATTAAAGAAACTCTTACTGCCTTGAGCTTAAGTTTATAATTGACTGAGTTCCTAGTCGAGGTCGATTAGGGCTTTAGACCTTGCGTTGTTATATTTCTATTGACATTTCCTTCTTCTTTATTAGGATGAATGTGTTTGAGCCGCGGGTTGTCCTCTGGTTATCGCGGCCTCGACATAGAGGGCGAAGAAGATGAGATGATAGATGACGATAGATGATAGATGGGTGGTTTTTAGTCAGTAGAAGTCTGACACTCCCTTTCGCTCTGCCCAAGAGCGGGAGGGGTTATTCGATGATTTTACACGCAACAAAAAAAAAAAAAAGGATGAATGTGTTTGTTCCTAATAATTTGGTTAAGAATGACCAGGAAACAGTGTCTAAGTTAATTTCTTACTATCTTGTCGCCTATTTACTAAGCTAAGCTATACTCCATAAAAGATAGCTTGATCTCTGCGACATATGTCAATTTGACATTCCTAGGGCTTCCAGGATATCAAAAATTGTCGATAAAAATTATCGACGTTTCGTACTATTATTGATGCTCATGTAACATATAATTGGGTTTAATTAAGAAATTGGATTATATTTATTCACTATTATTTTAGATCAAGTATGTACAAATGTAAATAATGTTATGATATTAAAATATACAATAAAATTTAAAAAAAAAACATTTTAGTTTTATTTAAAAAATCTCGATAGGTCTGTGGTTGCGATGAATCATCGCCCATCACTAATTAGGTCGGCATGCCCATAAAGTATGACATTGACAGGTACTGTCTGCAGTACTATGAAATTCAGTACTTCATAGGCGTGAATTTACTGACAGCTGTCGCAGAGATCAAGCTATCTTATATGGAGTATAATAAGTAATATCCCAGCACCAATATGAAATGCAATTCTAGGGTTGATTCCATTTGAGCAATGTTTTTTCTAACTCTTTTTGAATATTCACTCACATATTTTGCTTGCACACGCAGGGCATCAAAATCAAAAATGAAAATCAAAACTCATTTATTCAATCTAGGCTGATAATCAGCACTTTTCGAACGTCAAAATTTACTTTACTTTACAAGAGACAGTCCCCCAAAACGCCCCCCCTTCGACACTTCCTAGTGTTTCATCATATCAAGCTCTGGTATAGGGATATTAAAACCCAAGACTGAATCGAGTAGGTACAACCGAATCTGCATGGAAATATTCGCATTGCATACGTACCTACGGTCAGAAAACAGGTTGTCGAAATGTTGTGTAATCAGTATGCAGTTTTTATTATCGTTTCGATTTAAAGTCCTCACCACGGATTGTCTCGTTTTAAGGTTTGGCCGCCTTTTTACGATTTTCCTTGTAGGCTGTTATCAAAGTTTATCCCATAAAAATCTTTCGAGTTATAATGAATTTATTCAAAGATTCACAAAGAACTTCTTCGTCTCCAAAATTATGTCGTTTGACGTTTGAGGCTTCTTTAGATTGAATAGCGAAGATTGAATATTCGGGATTGTCAAAAATGATTTTTTTGGCAATCTCGAATATTCAATCTTCGCTTCAGATGAACGTTACACATAATTCTACTTCTTCTTTAATAGCATCAATGTTTTTGTTAAAAATATGTAAGCTTAAAATACATTTTTGAATAAATAAATAAATCATTAGTCATTAGCTGTTTATCTTTGACTACTAATGAGTTCCAGAATAGCTAGCTAGCGATAGCAAATTCTAAAATCAAACTTACGAAATTGCTTGATTTTATCAATCAATGATATTATGCGACATTAGAAGGTTAGGACTTTCAAAATCGGCAGGCCAAAGAATAGATATGGTTTAAGGTATCCTCCAGAACGTGGCGGCGATCGGAGTCGGCGACCTCTCGCGTCCGGCCCTGGTGCAAGCCATGGTCCGGGGCGAGATGGAATGGGACGCCGTCGCCTCCTTCTGCGAAGGAAGTGGCGGAACGTGAGAAGGAGAGAACTTCTCTTCCCAGCCGCGGCGAAAGACGCTCCGTGCGTCGGGAGTCACGTGACGGCTTCCGGCCACCGTAGATGCGGGCCTATGGACGGTGAGTAATAGGCTAGCTCGCCATCCGTCCGTCTTATGACGACGACAGGCCGTGTCGACGGCGCGTTGGTGTTCCACGCGCGCCTCAAAGAGATGTCAGCAATATGGAAGGGGCCCGCCAGGGCCGACGCCCGTCGAGGCTGCGGGATGTTGTAAGAGAAACCGCAGCCTCGACATAAAGGGCTAAGAAGGAACATGGGTGAATTTTAGTCAGTAAAAGACTGACACTCCCTTTCGCTCTGCCCAAGAGCGGGAGGGTAATTTCATGATTTCCCACCCACCAAAAAATAAAAAATGTATCCTCCTGAACAAAATATTCATAGACAGGAAGGATGATTGTGGCTTCGAAATAATAAAACTTAACCATGACTCGACAGTTGATGCAAACGAATGAAGGGCATGACAAAGGTGGACGGCATAGACTTCTAAAATTTGAATAAATGCACTTTGAAAACTGACACGTGTCAAACAGTTAGTGCCCAAGTAGGTACTTAGAACGTGAACAGGTAAGTGTTTAGACATAATAACACTTATGTAAAGCAGTATCAGGCTCATGAAAATTGAAATTAGCCTTAGGTTATATTCATTGTTATACATAAAACTTGGAAGCAGGCGGGGTCCATTCTACGAGTATTTTTTATTTCATAATTTAATATTCAAATGAACCTGCTTCCAAGTTTTGTTTAATTTAAAATGTGTTTGTTTTTTTCTTTTCAGTTTTTTTCAGTCGGGTTTTTTAGTTTTTTAAGTATTTTTTTTTTATTATTTCCAACTTTTTAGTTATTTCGTTTTTGTTCTTTCGTTGGTCGCGTAAAATTCTTTGCACATTATTTAACTTTTGTGTTTGTTTATAGGTTTTGAGACTTTGAATTTTTTCTATTCTTATGTTCAAATTCATGTGTGCTATCATCTTTAACTGCTTATTCTTGAAATTGTTATGTTGCGCTTAACCCAATTAATTTGGGGTCAGCGCAGTGTGTCTTCTGTATAAATGTACATAGGTACCTATATTTCTTTATTTCAAAAGAAAAGTTCAACCAACTCCAATTAACAGAACCTCTTTACTCTAAAGTGGTTCTATTAAATGAGTTTGGTTGAATTCTTAAGTCTCGTTCATTCTAAAGCCACTTAATGTCAGTTCCTCCACCACTTATGGATCAAAGACCTCTGAGATGGAGCCGCTTTTTACCCGACTACGGCGAAGCCAAAAGGAAGGGTAATGATTTTGGCAGTCTATGTATGTATATATGTATGTATGTAAGTCGCGTGCCACCTTGCGAACGGCAACATCAGCTGACTTCTGTATCAATGAAAACGCAATGAAGGAGCATCAGGTATCAGTGGCATGCGACTAGGGTGGTCCTCTATAATTATTTTACTTCAATTTAAATAGAAATATATAATACAAATTATTCAATATATGAATATCAGACAAGAATTCTTTTTTTCTACTTTTAAGACCGCGGTTTGTAGTCGGGTTTTAGTTTTTAAAGTTTTATTTTTTATTGATTTTCGCTAGGATTAGTTTGCCATCGCTCCGCATTTGCCCCAATCTATTCAGTGTCAGTGCAGCTTGCCTTCTTCTTCCAAAACTTCTCTGCTCATTATCTCATCAGTAAATGTAATAACTACTTAATCGTCTCGCACGCTACATCGCGATTTTTATTATTTATATATTTTATATTATCACCAGAATATTTGCATCATCAAAGCAAAACTTTTTCGCACCCTTTGTCTCAGAAGGATCCTCCATTATAAATTCCATTATCAGCTTATTAGCCAACGTTGAAGCTCTCAACTGAAGTTAAGTATCCGGTTCTTAGCAAAAGAGATCTGTATTGAATAAAGTTAAACAGTAAATAGGCTATTGTGAAGGATAAAACCTTAGTTAAGATTAACTTTTCATTGTTGATTGCAAGGATTAAGGATAATTGCTTCTTAATCGTTTCATCTCTATTTTTCCTACTAATAAATGGAGCTCACTGCGTTTTTGTTAAAGAAGCGGTTCATAATAATGAAAGAGAAAGACAAAGATACAATTTTGTCACCTATGTAGCAAGATTTTTTGCAGGGGACGAGGGAACATCAGCAGGACCCCTCTCTACTAATGACAATTTTATTTTATCACTTTGCCCGTCTTGGGAATCGAAGACTTTACTCTATACCTCATTAGACCAAAGAGACAGTTATGCATAATAAATTACATAAGCAGACCAAAATCCCATAATCATAGTCGTTATTAATTGATGCTATTGACTTTGGGAAAACAAAGAAGTTGCAATAAAACGACCAATAGGTAATATGATTACACAGCGGACGAAATGATTACATTGCTTTAGGTTTCCTTAAAACATTCTTTGTCTAAATGCATTGTATATTTTCACCTTCAATTTGTTATCATACAACAAAATATACTTGGAGAAAGATTACTAGCGTTTATATGCTCAAATACTTGAAATCTTAAGTGGAAACCTCTTGACACAAGGACTGTTCATTCCATACACCTGTGTAGATAGTTAAGGCCACAACATATGCGTACACTTTGACAGCGCACATAAACAAACAGAGACATCTAAGAACTCACGTAATTTTCCCGTGGGGGTAGGCAGAACGCCACCTGCTACGATCCTTACCTACCTACATACACTTTTGCGTCGTCCACCTTCAAACATCTGGTCATACATGCATGCCGGTTGCGAGTACTACGCACCTTTCCTTTCTGACGAACCTCATCAATATTATAAATGACTAGTGACCCGCCCCGGCTTCGCACGGGTGCAAAAAAGATACTAAAACCTCCCTCTTCAATCACTCTATCTATTAAAAAAACTGCATCAAAATCCGTTGCGTAGTATTAAAGATTTAAGCATACATAGGGATATAGGGACAGAGAAAGCGACTTTGTTTTATACTATGTAGTGAAGACAGTAAGGCCTCATTTACGGAGACGCGGGGAGTCGCGCGTAACGTCGCGCGGCGCGTTGTGCTTTTTTAATTCAATCACATGGCGATGTATGAAAACGATTTCAAACGACGATTTTACGAGAAGCGATTTTTCGCTTGTTAAAATGCAGCGTTTGTTGCGGTGGACCCGCCTCTCAGTAAATGAATAAAATAGCACGCGACGAGCTTTCTGCACGCGCCGCGCTACGCCCCGCGTCTTGGTAAACAAGCCCTAAGACTTTCTAGGGCGTCCATCTCGGCGTTGCCATTGCCACACCCGTCTGCCTTGTTAATATCTTTTGGTAGTCACCTTTCACTGATCCTCTGCACATGACCAAACCATCTAAGCATACTCTTTTCAATTTTTATCACCGTATTCAATATCAAAAGTCTCTATTCAAATTGAGATGAGAATTTGCTTTTTTTTGAACGACAGTGTTTAATAAGACAGTCCCAAAAACGCCCGTCCTTCATTTTTGCTTTTAGCTGGGAAGAAGTTGCGGAACAAACTCCCCAGAATTTAATTTGGCAAATGATAAATCGTGGCTTCGCTTTATGAAATGTACGTAACCAATGAACACGCTACATTGACGTCGCGTGGCATGTCGCGTAATAAGTCTGTTCCCAGCACAGCTATCCATAGATATCACACATCGAATATTTTATGAGCCAATAGCTCCAAGGATTTTCGATTGGTATGAAGTATTCGCATTCCGCTGGAATAGATATCATGCGAGATTCATCCCAGTGAACATTTTGCCTTCTTGAATACTGTCGAGAAAAGGTTTCGGATTATTTAACTATTGGAGCAAGCGAATGAGATATGTGGAATAGATCCTATAGATCTATTATTGGGATAAAATAGTGTATCTACTTCATAAATGTTGATGATTTTCACAGATGATGGTGAAGTGCAAGCTAGTATTGACAGTTATTATGACGTCACATAAGATTTAGAGGTACCTACTTGAGAATCGGTCATTACTCATTAGGAAACGCGTGACTGGAAATTGGTTTTTAAATGACGGGTCAGTTTTCAGATATCATTATGACGACAAAATAGTTAATAAAGTATATATTTTTCTCAGTCTGCTTCGTATAAATAATTATCTATTCTTCTTAGTTATTAAATTACTTTTACATTAAAAAAAACCAGCCAAGTACAAGTCGGACTCGCGCATTTAGGCTTTCGTACCGTCGTAATACGGGAGCCGACCGTAAGTTTTTAATTTATTTATTGCAATAGCGGCAACAGAAATACACATTCTGGGAAAACTTCAACTTCTTGGTTACGTGTAGATAAGCACAAATCGTGGCAGACTAGTATGTAGCCACCTGCACAGCTCTAACGGATCTCGTGATACAGCCCGTTGAGAGACAGAAGGACGGACGGACGGACACCGGGGGCTTAGTACTAGGATCCTGTTAAACCCTTTGGGTACGGAATCCTAAAAAGATTGCTATTTATTTATTTAATTACCGAATGATGGGCCTGAAATAAAAAAGTTTCGGATAAACAAACTCGTACCTATTTACAGTTCGAACAAATTATCTTGGCAGGTCCGAACTTCGTGCAGAACGCTGCGCAGTAACATTTATTAGGAACCAAATGGTGACATGAGGTGAAGTTCGGGGGGCGGAGTATAGGCTAGAGATGCACCTTACATAAACACAATCAATCCTCTATACGATCAAATATCGTAATCGATTAATTTTATTTGGAATACGTTATTATTAGTGTTTAGAAGATATTTAAGTGAATACATTAACTAATAAAGTGAATTTAATCATTAATAATTGAGTTTTCGTCTTTATAAAAAAAAAAATGTATAGTAACTTTATGTTTCCTCTGTTAAAAGACATGATTTACTTATATTTTAGAAATCTATTACAGACTTCTTGAATAACGAATGTTTACGAATATTTAAAACCTCAATATAAAATTAAATAGAAACATCTTTTTATTACTTAATTTCAATCGATTCGAAGAATAATCGATTAAACGACACCCATTGCACATGCACATGCACATCTCTTTTTGTTAACTTCGTGACCTTCGTGCAAGTTCGGCAATATTCGGTACGAGGTATTATATCTCAGTCACACGACAGCATTTGTTTGGTGTTTGTGTTGCTATCTCTGTCTTGAGCACATTCGATTAGAAAAGTTTTCGTTGTGTTTTTGTTTGTTGTTTTTAATATTACTGTTATTTTTTATTATTTGTTAGAAAAGTTAGTGGGCACTTATTTCGTCAAATATGCCACCAAAGTATAGTAGTGTTTTAAATAGCAAGGCGTGAAAAAATATTTACGATTTAACTCGGTATATGAAAGGGGAAAAAGAAAATGGAGTTAAAAAAGTAGACTAGGTATCTAAAAGTGTTTTGATATTTATTTCATTTGTATTTTCTCACTGTATTAGGTATTTTCTGATCGTATATGTCTGATCGTATGTATCTGGCAATAATAGTTTTCTTCGCGAGTATACATGCGCAAAAGTTCGCAGAGCCTATGTTCAGACCTGCCAAGATAATTTGATCGTACTGTAACTTTAAATTAACGGCTTTTTAACCTTCGTGGATAAAAAGAGCGCGAATTCGAATAACACGATGTCATATTCATTCTGATTTATTTGTTTTAGGACAAGAGTTTTTATGTGCTTTGTTCTAGTTAGGATTCCGTAGATAAACGACCCTTTTGGGTTTCCACAATTTTGGGCCGTAATTAATTAATGTAGGTATTAATATACCTATTGCAATTTTCATCATCAAAATAAGTTTCCTTGTTTAATGCATTTATGCCCGCCAAGTCGAGCAATAAAGCGGCACGGCCGTACCATCCTTTTCTCGAACGAGTTCAGGCCATTTTCCACTTCCAATAACTTCGTTGTGGATATCCGCTTCTACTTAGACAGCCCTAGAATTATATTGAATAGGTTTTCCTTGTCTAATGCATGCAACAGGAAATCGGTGAAGAAACTGATAGCTACCATACATTCTGTTGATAGCGTAAGGAAGTAAGGATTCCAGCAAGCGCAGCGCGTGCCCTGTGACCTACCTACGATTTCTGTGGTCGGACCTCATCGGAGACACATGCGTTTTTAAAAACTTTTTCTTACTCTATGGCTTTTTCGTTGTTCGATCGAATTATCAATTACTCTATATTGTTCCCAAGTAAATTAATATTACAGAAATACTTAAAAGTTAATCCAAGTTTAGTTTCTCCCATAATTAAGTTCCCTTTTAATAGGTACTTAGAAAGTACCTACATGGTTCTCTAGTAGCACTAGTACAGTTCTCGTATAATTACCTCTGAATTCAAAATAACACGTCGCGTTTCAAAGAACTGTACTGTAAACAGCGGGCCTTAGGCTATAATCAAAACAGAATACCAAATCCCTACATACCTGATTCCCAAACACGCCAATACTGCAGGCTGAAGACACCTGGTCAGCCCCAAACCACACGGCAGCCAGCCTGGGCGGTACGTTGAGAATGAAGACCTGAGAGATGGCCACCACGGTCTGCCCCATGAAGCCCAGCCAGAACATGTCCTGGGGCACGGAGAACACCTTCAGCCATGCCCCCAAGCATGTCCCGAAGGAGCCGATGATTGTCGTCACGCGAAGATTCTGGAGAAAGGAGAGAGGGTTTAGATAGATTGAAGTTTAATGACATAGTAGTGTTTGTTAGAGAAAGGAACCATTAATTTAATTTAGAATTTGAATTCATACATATTCTATAATTAAATTAAAAAGTGATAAAAATAAATGAGAGGTATTATTTAGGTCATTAAGGAGATGTTTCAAACTATTAATTAATTGATAGAGTGTATCAAAATTTTATGTTAAACATAATTTTATCCCTATCCAATGCTATACTTAGATGAAATATGTTGTCAGAAATCCAAAAATCATGGATTGCAAATAAATTAAGTAAATATGAATTCAATCATTTAATTTGTCAGTCACAAGGCGTAAAAGGAGGTGACTGCTGACATGACAAGCAATAGAGAAGTATGGAAAAACATGTCATGCTGCGCCGACCACAAATTGACTCCAAAATCATGATGATGATGATGACTCGTCTGCCAGTGACGTACATGGCTGTCTCCTATTTTTCCTTCCTGGTTATAAAGACAAAAAATAGGAGACGATAAAACTTGGCTCATCGCATCTGTACAAAAGGCAATTTACTGTGCTAGATATGACGAGGAAGACCTCTTCCGCAGAGTGATGGATGAAATTAATTATTTTATTCTTTCAGGAAAGTATTTTATATTTCTCCATATCCTTAAACGCTTTCTTTTCCTTTACTAAATTGACGTCATCAATCTCAAAACTAGCTAGGGCTAATCAGTTTTTTTTTATTAGAGACTCGATCAACAATTTAGAAACCTTATGATAAGTAGTTGCTATGATGATTAATTTGCACACAAAAATTACACAGTGACTGTAACATTTATTACCTGTTCGATGATTACAAAATCACGCAAAGCTAAATAAGTGTAGAATGGATGACACATCGAGTCTATGCACGAGTGTAATAGATTTCACACCTATAGTGGCAATATAGGTATATGCCTATTTTCTAAAAGATATTCTGTGCTAAATATATTCAAAACAATATAATTATTACCTTATTTGTCGATGGTCTCTTTTAGCACACGTATGGTAGGTGCTAAGAGAGATCATCGACTAATAAGGTAATAATTAAATAGGTACTCGTGTCAATGAAAAATATCACAGTTTGCCTACGTGATCGAAGGACGTAATTTTGAGCTTTGATAGTGACCAATATTTGGCAGACTCTTTTATAGAGCAATATTTTGTAATTCAGCTGCATTAAATTATTGTAGAAGCCGGCCCAAAGTCTCAGACCAAATAAAAAGTAAAGACGGAACTCTGCGAACAGCAAAGTGAGGCCGGTCAAACTACGCCTCGCATACACGCACACACGTCGCAGACCAAATAAAAAGTTTAAGACCAAGGCGTAGTTTATGTTGTACGTGTGTGCATGTATTGTGTATGTACACGGCGAGGCGTAGTTTGACCGGCCTCACTTTGCTGTTCGCAGAGTTCCGTCTTTACTTTTTATTTGGTCTGAACCCAAAGTACAGTTATACGTAGGGAAAACATTGGGTAGGTAATGATGATGACAAAACCCGGATACAAAGATAGGTATATTATAAACCCAGGTAGGTAAAAGTCGTAGCATAAGACTTCATTTCTTTAAAGCAAATTCCCTAACATGTGCTTGGGGTTTAATCTAGAAAATATACTTTACTATCTGCACGATGCAAATAAAAACAACAAATCGCACTCACTCCTGAAAAAAACCAAAATATACACGAACATTTCATTAGGTTGAGAGCATATATCATCCCGAGGGGATGTCGGGAGATTACAAAAATAATACTGCTGCATTACATAAGTCACCCTCGCTAATGAAAGACTGGAAGTTAATACCCTAGCAAGAAAATGAACGGTACGCCACGCAGTGACTGGCATCTAAGCCAGTGCATATAATATATACCTCCAAAGCCATATATAAACCTATTTTAACCTATACATTCCCAGTATATCATCGCCTCGCTTTTATACTTTTCCCAAATAATTAGAGATGTAGCTTGTATATAGGTCGTCGTATGTACGTTTGGTTTCTTATTCTGATGAAACTCCTTACGTACCTACATTAGGCAAGCTCAAGACCATTAAATATTTACGACATGATTTCAACCGTACCTAGAACTCTTAGAAGCAGGTATGTTTGGACTGATATTCATCATTTGCTTAGTTTAAAAACTCCGATTCCTGCTGAATACCAGTATTTTATACAGAGCGACTGCCTATCTGACCTCGAGAATCCATTTAGAATTGGGTAATATTATACCCCTTAGTAAGACTGGTTGTCAGACTTCCGGGCCACAGACCGTAACAACTGTCAAAAAATGAGAAACGGGACCACCGTGCTTATACTGATACACTATGATACCTTTAATCTAGTAAAGTCTTCCAGAGTGAGAGACCAGTTTATCTAAGTACCCATTCACGTATATACCCAATTCTCACGAAGTGCGAATTTTAATTACCTACGTAACTTAAGATCGTTAGAAGCGTAATGTGTAGCAATAAGATCTTGCCTCTGTGGTCTTTAGACAACGATAAATTAGTCTGTCACTGAAGACAATGGCAACTACGACCTTTTGGATCTTGTCAACTGAATTAAGCAGCGTTTAAAATAGACCGTGAAATCGAGGATAAAGGAATAAATTAATAGGACGTCCTTTTTTATTGTGCTGACAGTTCGAAACTACCTGTAGTTAAACGGTCCTATTAAATAAACGTCTCGGCTTTGACTGGACAGAAATGGAACTGTATTAAATATAGACTTCTTTGATGACGTTGTGCTTAGATTTAACGAATACCAGAATGGAAGAAACTAGTGTAAGGAAAATTATTATATTCTATTTCAGTGTCAAGGTGATCTTGAGAGTATTTAGAAAGAGAGAAAAAAAGAAAAAGCAATCCTACGCCATTGTACCTATTCAAAGATAAGGTAGTACAAATTATAACAAATTTCACATTTTGACATGATAACCAAATATAAGTCATTATGAATCATTTAGCATTATTTGTACCAGCAAAGGCCAAAAGAAAAGTCTTGACTTCAGACTTCATTTTTGGCTTTTCAAATATTTTTTAAATTTAAAATTAATTAACTTATGGATGGCAATATTATCTTGCACAAAATGAACACAAAAATGGCTTGACAACGTCGAAATACCTCAAAAAATTTCGCAAGTTTGTTCTAAATAACGTGTTTGAGGTTTTTGTAACCTACTCAATATAACAGGTTTAGGATACAATTTATAGACTATTTATAAAAATAAATACTTATCAAAATCTGTTCGTGCTATAGACTTTTAAAATACTAATGCAAATTTTATGAAATTTTGCAGTTTGTTCTACATACACCAGGGGGGCACAACTAGTAGCTTCATAAAATAGAATTTGTATAGCAACCCCATATATCCACGAAAGAAAACAAACGTTTTAAGAGTAAATAACATAAAGAAAATAAAAGATACAACGTGGGTAAAAGTAGCGGCAAAACCATTAAAAATGCACACTGCTACAAAAATAGAATTGTGTCAATATAAAAACGTTTCCATACTTGACGTTGTAAATATACGTACAAAAACTAGACATTTTTATAATTTAAATTAATCTAAGTTGAAAGAAGAGACGCAACACCGAGAAAAGAGGAAGGAACAAGAGAAGCCCTCGTCCAGAGCGGTAGTTCAGGCTATGAAGAAAAAATAAGTTGAAAAATTAAAACCCGACTACAAACCGCAGTCTTAAAAGTTGTAAACAAGTAAATAATTATTTTCTGATATTCATATATTGAATGTGTATATTTCTATTTAAATACTTACAAGTAAAATTATTATAGAGGACCGCCGTAGTCAAAGACAGCCGTAGTATTATAGATGTTTTTGCAATGGTGTAGGGTTTTTTTAAGCTCTACCTGTGAACACTTAAAAAAATGCTTTTTTAATGCGATTGGCAAGTTTTTTTTTGATTGGTCACAATCATGCTAATAAAATGCGTCTGTAATGCTATTAAACAACTACTTGTGAAAGTATTTATGGCATAAAGCCGTATAATTTGTGCCCAAATAAGCATTACAGTAGCCGTATAGACGTTTGTATTGCTAAAATATAACCAACCAATGATATATTAAAACTATAGATACGTTGTCCGCCCTAAAAAATGACAACATGAAATGAAGCTAGTGCGCTTAGTTACGCACCAACCTCTCACGCGATGCTACGTTTGTTTTTAATTTAAATCGTGTGTGTAAACCTGCGCAAAACATAAAGAAAACAAGCATCAACAGGCATCCCGCTGTACGGTGTCATATTTTCTTTCCCTTTCTTTACGCGTAAAAGTAGTTATATAATATTTTCGCCGTTTTTAAGCGCCGCCATGTTAGGTCATGACGTGTCTATATATAATACGTCATTGTAACCAACCCAAAATGCTGAAAGTTAAACGATACCGAAATGCTGTAAGCCGGCCGTTATAGTGCTTTGATGTGTTACGGTGGTCTTCAAACCTTGTCAGAGACCCGTGAGGTGGTTTAGAAACTCTTACACTAGGGTGTGGGGTCGTTAGACCTTACTGCCCACACGATAAGAGGAAGAAGAAGGTAATGGATAATTCAATACCGCTTGGAGAGGTTGGTTATCAAACTGTCAATAACTTCTATTCCTACCAACGCCATTAGTTGTAACATAATATCAGTTATCACTATATTAAAATGTGATCTATGCAAATTTTATTTCACAGTCCAAAAATATGCCGTTCTATTTAAAGATCTACTTTATCAGTGTGTCGTATTAATTAGTATATTTAGCTAAATCCTTATACTACATGATTTCGTAAGAGGAAATGTAAATATACTTCAGTCAAGGCCGTTAGGATTGGTATTGTAATACGAATTTTTTAATCTGAAATTATAACTTAGGTACTAAAAGGTAAAAATGACGTAGCTGCAAGTAAATTAGCGTTGAATAATTCTTTTTTTTTTCAGAAAGGGCGTGCTCTTGGCCTGGTGGAATGGTCTGTGATGAAACGAGCTTGCCTCACACACACCCTGGTGGTGGAATGTGGTCCTGGGGCCCACTCTTTCTTACAGGTATGAAATCTGTGAACCTGTAGTGGGAACTATTATAATAATAATATTTTGTGTAAATGTATAGGTATTATCAAAGAAAAGCAAAAGATAATTAATTAGAGGGTTATTTTATATCATTAGCTTTAATCAGATTATTGTAATGATAGCCAGGTACGTAGTTCCATAGAAATAGTACAGTACATTGTAAATTCCAGCACACATTGTATCTAACTTAATTTACTAACACCGCCGTAGCAGATACACTATTGTAATGGTTTTCACAGACAATAAGCTATCCGTGATGAAGAAAACAGTTTTATGACCAACTACGAGAAGTGCAATCTTTTGTAGGAAATAATGTTATTAACATGGTATGAACAATGTTGCAGATGGTATCGTGATGTAGCAGCTACTAAGCTGGTAAATCAACAGATAAAGACGAAGAAATACAATGTAGGAATAAGGAAATCAATAAGAATAGCACAGACATTAATATAGAATCTTCGTGACAAGAGTACAGTTACCTGCTAAATTGCATGGATGCTTTAGTGTCTACTTTCCTGTGAACGTTTACTAGTCGATAATTAGTTTACGTTAGGTGGCGTCATTTCTCGCTTCACACGATTTTATTTCTGAGTTGTCCATGCAATTTTGCAGCTCACTGTACATACAAAGAGGTATGTTGTGTTTACCTCAAGACTAAGTAAAAGGGACAAGAGATTGATGACGATGAAGAATTGTAAGGAAAATAGATACTTACAACAGAGTTAAAGGATCATGTTCATGGATATATGGAATTCCATACCAAACTGTATCAATATCAAACTTTGTTTTTTTTTGTCTACATTTATCATTATTACCTCCTACAAAAGTTCTTTTTGTAAACTAAATCCTAGTTTCGGAATAAATTTTATAAAAACCAAAATAACCACAAAACCAGGCAAGCAGATATTGTAGGGAAGCCTCTACGATGTGAAATCAGCCAACCTGGAAAATCAACTGACAGATCTAACAGAACGACTTTTAAACTGGTTGTGTGAACGCCATGTATAGGGAGTAAAACAATAATCACACTTTAAATTAAATTCCCCATTCAAAAATCAAATCCCAGCCGCATAATGCTGCCGGTAATGATGCAGCAGAATACCAATATTTTACATGGAGCGACTGCCTATATGACCTCCACACACTGACTACCTGTAACGACTGTCAAAGATCTAGATTATTATGTTAACGGGAATAACATTTTAATGTGCTTTCCAAGGCACGGAGTAAACTCGATATGTAATGTGTGTTTGGTCACCATAGGAATATAAAAAAACAGATGGTCATGGTAACCTAAAGTTCGACCCAAGTGGCAGTAATTTTTAAGTCAGTACGGTATTGAAATACTTAAATGTAAAGAAAGAAAAACGTATCTAAAACGCCTATTTTTGTACAACTTAATTCTAAAAGTTTCACCATTAAATGGAGATATATCATCCCGTCAGCTATAATAAGCTTGATATTATTCATTGATAAAAGTTTTCAATTTAGAATTGGGCGCTTCCCACTCTTTGTGTTTTGTTAGTTTAGTTGGCGTTAAGCTGCTTATCACGAGAAAACTCTACAGGACGAGGGTCTGTTAGCCAATTTATCTTGGGAGATCAAAGCAGCTCCGTTCAAACACTTATGTCAACAATTTACTGGTATATAAACTGACGCTTGTTCCTTATTTTATCGCCTGACAATAAAGTAAACATAGTCCTTTTATCTCGTATCGAGGAGAAAAAGTGGCTGTAACTTGGCTGGTTGTTTTATTATTAAAATGTATCTTGCCAAACTTGGTAATTGGCGGGACTGACTGTGAACTTAACTTGTGGAGCGTATTTTAATACACGTCATTACTCCTTTTTTTTACCTCAAAACTTTACAAATTGCGTCATCTGCTTATTCATTCATTCTAGCCGGAAACAGCTGAATATCATGTCAGTATTTTACATAGAACGACTGCTTTTCTGACTTCCACAACCCAGATAATCCGGTAAGACTGGTTGTCAGGCTTTCAGATTTCTGATTACCCGTATTGACTGTCAACGATCTAGAAATTAGAACCATCAGTGCATATTATTTATCGTGATTTCCTCAGGCACGGAGGAGTAATCTTGGTATGAAATAGATAACCGACACCTCGACAAATGTTGCTAAGATGATCCGTTTATACTCTAGTTTAAGCAACATTTCGAGAAGATTTAACTACGCCCCTTCTCTATCTCCTACACTGCATAACACGGTAATCATTAAAAACGTGAATAAACTTATAATTACTAATCGATCACCTCATTCACTTCGCATCCCATGTTTATGAACTTATGATAACCTTCTCTAAGCGAATTATTATCACACTTGATAGCCTTTGACCCAAAAGGTCGCTTGATCGTCATATAAACGGAACATTTAATGATTATTTATTGTTTTCAATAAGGCCGGGACGACATTATTGTGACTGTTAACTCTGATGACTGACTGCTGACTCTTAGGTGTATTTGGTGCTCGTGAACTCGCCTAAATAGATAGGTAGATTTTTAGATACTATTTATGAGTGAAAAGGGTACGCTAAAACGGTTACCAGGTATTCAGCACATCATTCTGAACCCCCAAACAAAGTTTAAAATAAAACAACTGTTTCCTATAAAACTGTAATACCAACAAGGTTCGAGGTTATGTTGTCAAATATCATTCGCCCAAAATTAAAATAAACTAAATCGAAGAAGTTGAAATAATCTATAGATAGAAACATGAATTTCCAGTGTAGATGCATTCGTTCTTAAACACATGAACTGATATGCATTGCAAATTCATTAAGAACGCAGATGCTCCCAGAGACAAAGTACAACAGTTAGTTCAGAAAAAACTTATTTTAATTAAAGCGTTGTTTCCAACTCTGAACTCCGCAACAAAAACACGACTACACACAAAATGTATAGCAAACATCGTCACATGCTATAATTAAACCGTGGGGTTGTGTCATAAGGGCAAACATTTTAGAGGGACCTACCACTGACAACGAGTAAACGAGCTAGCTACCCACTACTTTCTTCTTGCTAACCGGACTGGCTCCCAGTCTCAGTTATAAAGGTGAAACACCTATAAAACTAGTCATCATCTGCCCCTTGGTTAGACTGGTTGACAGACTTGCGGGGTTTCGACATTTCGCAACGACTGTCAAAAATAATGACGGAACAGCCTAAGTTAATGGGTGGTGAGACAGGTAGTCAATACCTGTAGCTCTACCATGAGTTGACATAGAAAACTTACTCGCTAACGTTGTACTCGCTAGCGTGCTAACGTGTATCAAATAGATTTCGATAATGCTTGCACCATGAGATTTACGGAGTCTTACGCAGGCGCTAATGTAAGCTCGATAGATTGTGTCGTCTAGCTAACTTCACTCTACTCATGTTTTGTTTCTTTCTTTCCTACTAATATGAGGAGAGATCGATATATACACAAATAAACCGACAAAATAGAAAAGTTGGCGGTTATTAGACTACTTATAGTATTTAGTGGTTTTTGAATTTTTATTCCTTATAATATGTCACTGTCGTGTATTCAATTTGTAATTTTGTTTGTTGACCTTGTGTCACAGAGCTGTGTTGTGAGGTTTAACAGTTTACATTAGTAGATTCAAACAGATTATTTAAAACAATGAGGACCCTGTGCCTCAGTTTCAATTGTTGGTAGAGTTCATAGAAAGGTATGTTTCAACTTTGTTCAAAATTATTGTGTTTTGTTTCTCAAAACAAAACACAATAATTTAAACTTTAAACTGCATGGTACCTTTAGTTCTAATGAAACTCGTTGTGTTAACATCAAATCCGTAACATTATTCATACATATGCACAAATCTTAAAAGTATTCTTTAGAGAGTCTATAAAATTTAATAAACTTTCATTCACTTATATTTTGCAATTGGTGTCTAACATGAATTCTCATTTCGGAAAATCATTTCTCGAAATTCACGTTATTCACGTCGTTGGTCTTCAAATTCAGCGGCCACTAACATATTTCATACCAAATAAGCTTTGCAGACATTATTTTGACTGCATTAGACTCAAAAACGTACATAATTTTGTTGGAAACATATGTTTCACACGCCAAAATGCTAGTGAGCTACGTAACCACTATAGTAAGCGAATTATTCGATAGGTTCAGTGAAATTAGTGACTCATGGTACCGTTTTGTATGGTGACAGCTGAAAAACGTTAGTACCTATAGAATAGATTACGTTAGGTTTTTAACCTATCGTCATCTATAGTGCTCATGTTACGGATAGTAATTCTTTTCGTGACCGCTAGAGGCGCTGTACGATATTTCATACAAATAATTTACGTAGACGCTTGCGAGATTTGGCTGTGTAAACTCATGGTAGAGGTACTGTGTAACATACCTACCATACCTCGCGGGTGATATACTAGTCTACTACCAAACAATCAATGCTCTCCGACAAAGAATAGTTAAGAGTTCAAATTGCTGAAGATATGCATGGTGGAGGAAGTCAAGGTGAATTGTTAAGGCAGTTTTTAGTGTGGTCAATTATGCAAGTGAGCTCCAGTGCCCCGGTAAAAGGTTTTAAAAAGTGCGGAGGAAATACACGAAAATTTTACACAAACAAAAAAAAACATTTTTCTATAACCAAAATTGATACAACCCATAATATCAAAGGACAAACTCGTTGTCAATCCAGAATCCATCCCTTGTCAAATCAGCAAAACCAATCCATCAATCCTTGGGATTAAACATGAGATACGTTTGTACCTAGACGGATGTTCAGTGGCCCATATCATGATGTCATGTCGGACTTAATTGTACGAAGATTACTAACACATGATCGAGGTAAATAATTATGCGCGTGAGTTTGATAGTTTACAGTCATGCAATATGGAGTTAACTGCTTAGACGATATCAGCAGGAGGGGTATAAATCAGGCTTTACGAATTGATACTTAATATTATACTGAGTAGTGAGGATATAGGTATTATAGCTTATGGTATTAGCTAACAAGCTGAATGCCTAGTGAGTGACATACAGCAATAAAACACACACAGTGGAGGTGTGCCCCGCTTGGGCGGAGCCCCGCCGTGTTCTCGTAGCGGCGATCGGCGGCGGCGACCTCTCGCGCCCGGCCCTGGTGCAAGCCATGGTCCGGGGCGAGGAGGAATGGGACGCCGTCGCCTCCTTCTGCGAAGCAGTGATGCTATAGCGAAGGAGGTGGCGGAACGCGAGAGGGAGAAAACCTCTCGTCCCAGCCGCCGCGGGAGGCGCTCCGGGCGTCAGGGGTCACGCGATGACCTCCGGCCACCGTAGACGCGGGCCTGTGGACGGTGAGTGATGGGCTAACTCGCCGTCCGTCCGTCTTACGACGAAAACAGGCCGTGTCGACGGCGCGTTCGTGTTCCACGCGCGCCTCAAAGAGATGTCAGCAACATGGGAGGGGCCCGAAAGGGCCGACGCCCGTCGGGGCCGCGGGTTGTACACTAGTTATCGCGGCCTCGACAGAGGGCTAAGAAGGAACATGGGTGGTTTTTAGTCAGTAGAAGTCTGACACTCGGGGTTATTCGATGATTTTCCACCAGCCGAAAGAAAAAAAAAAGAAAAAAAAAGGTTGACTTGAGGTTGAGAATACCTTGTTGTTTTAAGTCTACCTTATAGGTACTATCCACACACGGTATTATAGTACATAAATGTTTAGTAAATACATGTTATTTTCTGTGAATCAATCATATAACAGACATTGTCACAATACGCCATTGGGTACTTTCTTAAGCAGAGGTCTAAATAATAAATTGTTGTTCAGGGAAAACGTACCGAATAAAGTATTCAACACGCATTCCGCCCTCAAGCAGGCGACCAGAAAAAAACTTGTTATAAATGATTGTGTATAGAATTTTCACTTTATCCTGAAGCTTTATGAAACCGTGAGTTCTGTAATATTGCGAACATAATTTAAGTAAGCTCCTAAATATCCCAGTGAATGGTCTCTTGTATTAAGCTTTCCTTGTATTATGAAAATTAACTAAGCTTCCGGCACACGACCCAACGCGATGAGAGAATTCATTTCATTTGAATACTGGATTCTATGAACGGCAGTTCCGGTAGCTTGGTTAAAAGCCTTACGGAAACTGATTTAGTTTAAATAAACTATTATGTATGCAACACAAAAGTCCAGGGCAAATTATTTTAGATGTGTCTTTAACAATAGATGTAAGTAGTATTGTGGTCGCAAACGTTACTGATGAACATGAGGAGTTCGATTCTATGGTCGAGTAAAGTGTTATTTGGTTGTCCAGCAGGAATTTAAGATTTTTGATGGCAAAAATCTCACTCCGTTACAGTCACCTGCATAAATGCATGGATAATTCCGAACTAAAATCGTGTGAAGCGAGAAATTACGCCACCTAACGTAAACTGGTTCGACTATAATAAAAGCTCACAGGAAAATACACATTAACGTGTCCATGCAATTTTGCAGGTTTCTGTACATGATATTTTAAGATAATTTTCGAAATGTTGAGTCATCATTGCAAACCCGTCGTTGGATTACTTACAGCCCTATAAGGGCTTACAGGCGTGATGTTATGTTTATCATACATTGCCAAAAGAAAAGCTGAAGGCTAAATAATATCAGAATAGATGCATATACTCTGGTATCAAATCGGTGTTACATGTAGATTTATGGTCGGGGGACAGATTGCGGAGAGGATGTACGCAGTACGTCATACGTCATGCTAGTGAAGGATTTATCGGAAATTGAATTTTGTTAGAACATTGGTTTTGTCAAACAAAAATCTACAGACAACTGGGTATAAAACAAGACATTTTTGCTAGGGGCGTTTTATTTTTTGGTGTAGTGGGATATCATCAAATGACTCCTCCCGCTCTGGGCAGAGCGAAAGGGCCGCTGAGCATAAGGTTATATGTCAGGTGAAATGTTATTGAGTTTATACATCTTTTTTTTATAACTAGCGCAATGTGGGTGTACTATTATACACCTCTGCCTGACCCTTGGGAGTTTACACAGGCGTGATTTTGTGTAAATATAATATGTAGGAAGCGAGCCAATCCAATTTGGCAATTGATTAGTCTATTTGGGACTGGAGCATCAACAATTGCATAGTGCTATTAAAATATGTAGAAAACATAGATGGATACATAGTAGGAGTGTGTGTAGTGGTGGTGGCCCCGACATACGAAACCCAGGCAGGCACATTACTTTGTGTAATTTATTTCATCACCGCTGCTCTCAAAACGGTGAAGGAAAACATCGTGAGGAAACCGGCATGGCTTAGAACCCGACATGTGACATCTACCAATCCTCACTGGGCCCGCGTGGTAGATTAGCCCATTTCCTCTCGAAGAGAGAGGAGGCCTATGTCCCAGCAATGGGAACATTAATAGGCTGTTGATGAAGATGATGTGAGGAGTGGAGGCGTGTGTGATGGATGACTGATATAATGAATATAAATATTATGAAGGTGATGCGAAATATGTGTTTCTATATAAATTATTATAAATATTGATTCTAATTTACAGTAATTACAAAATTCGTATATATTTACCTTTTAAGTTTGCTAAAGTAGGTTACTAACATAAAATAAAAAAAACTTTTCTATGGGACCAATCGGAAAGCATTGTCCTCCTTTTTTGAAGTCGGTTAAAAATAAATAATAATAATAAAAGCTCCGTTTCAACTGAACTACTTCATTTGCCACCTTTACATTTCCTTTAGAAACCCTGCAAAGTACGATGAAAGCATTTTTCAAGAAATTAATAACATTGCGGCTCTAGAGACGAAGAATCCTCGTATTTTCCGAGAAGCGTCGTAGCGTCCTAATAGCCTCCGAGAATTCACTTTATGTAGGTGTTCCTAAACGTTTGTTGGAATTTAAATATTTAAAAATGCATCGTTTTCTGTTGTTTAATGATTTTACGTAATTTAACTTTGAATTCACGTAATTTGTTTAGAAATAATAATTAGCAATGTAGCCAGTCCTGTAGTCTGAACAAATCAGTAAGTATAGTCAAATTGGGTCCGACGACGACAAATTAAGTGAATAGGGAAGTTAACAAAAACAATCTAATTACCTAGTCCGTCAGATAGATTTCCAAAAAATATTGGACACGTATTTTTTTTCTCATAAACAAACAATGAACACGATACATTGCTTTGAAAACTCGTGTGAAGTCATTTTCTAAGACATTAGTATGACATTCTTTACCGGTGAGTGACGTGACAACCACCCACTCAAATCTTTGACGCGTTTTATCTTCGTAATTTTTTAATTAATTTGATAAAACAAAAAATACGTATCCAATATACGACAATATAACAGACGGACGGATGATAATGTAACAGACGGACTAAATAAATTCATATTTTTCTAAAACCGTAAACATCCCGTTTCACGTGAACTTCAGTGTTTCAAAAGTTCCAGTTATCACATCATCACGAAACATGGAAGAGTCAGCATGAACCACAAGAGTGAATTTAAGCACCCACCTGACTAGACAGCTTGTGACCATCGGTCCCGAGTGTATCGGAAACTCATATAGCAAGGATTAACAATTTTGTTGACGCTCTCGACTCACGGAAGACATTCTTGCAAAGTTGGGGTCGGGATAGTAAAATGTATCGAGCGATTTTGTATTTTATGGCCTTACCATAGAAGACTTAATTTCTAATGATCTAACTTTTTTCTAGTTGTCTCTGGCATCAATTATGTTATCAGCCAGACTTTTAATGATATGGGATCACAACATTGAGATCACGAACCTTCTCGAAAACACAAGGGTTTTAAATGAATCTGAAAGTCACAAATCCAGGCTGCTAAATTCCTGATGCAAAAACTCAAAAACATTTAGCATGAAAGAGACCTATGACCTCATATTCTATATTATATATTTAAACATTAGACTTTAAAATTGAATACAGGAATCAAAGAGCAATATTTTAAGATAGAAGCAATTTTTCTTAACGCCGCCGGTAATACGATTGACGTCTCAGATAAAAGCAATAGTTCCTAATAGATTAAAGTTGTTCCGGGTCACGGATCGCACGAATCCCGGCGTTCCGGAGTTAATTGTCTGGTACTAATACGAGCTCGTACTGAGGTCGAATTCGACCCGGATTTGATTTGATCGGATCTATCGGACGTACATTATGGTTTGGAGGATGATTACCTACTGTGGTGGGTAAGTGATCCAGAAAAATAGGACAGTGGGCCCTGAAAGATTCTTGTGAACGTGCCGAATAATATATTGATATTGTAGTTCCATCGTACCAACGTATCGCAAATCGCAAAACTTATTCTTTTTTGTAAAACGTATTGTCTTTATCGTTCACACCTGTATGCAAACCCCTTCGACTCTTGTATTGTATAGGATCTTTCATCGCGTGGCCAAAATCGGAACTAACGTTCATGTACCTATTGTTTTTATCTTATATTTCACAAGTAAATGCAGAAATGAGTGCCCCCTATTAGCGTCATTTGGTACCTACTTATTTTGGGATTGTTTTGTTTTCACAAATTGCTCACTTTGCCCAAGTCACTATTGTTTTTGTATCGATTTATTTGCAAGGCCCGACATTACCATTGAATGTCTGTGTGTGTTAACAGTTATTATGTCTCATTACTACGGCAATAACACGTAAATGGGCAAGCCGAAATGCGTACCTAACAATGCTGATACTATTGTTCTTGATTTTTTGTGGTTTTGTATTTTGAGATGATTATCTTCTCACGATCCTTATTATTTCTGTGACACGAAAGAAACTTGACTTAGTAAAGAATATTAAGATATTTATTTTACAGTGTAAGAAAAAAAAAATACTGATGAAAAATTTATTGTAATATTATTTGAAGACATATTGATGGCGACAGCGTAAGATGATATTGTCTGACTCATTAGCGAATAGCTGGAACGAACATAAAAACATATCAACGTTTGTGCATAGTAGAAAAACCCCGATAGGTACAGAATTCAAATCACTACTATAGATATTAAAAACAAGACAAATTAACCGGCGTACAAAGTTGCCGATAAGGAAAAACGGCAAAAAATAACTACAGGGTTCCATACAAACACAAGCACGAAATAATAAAAAAGGAAAGCCACACACCACGTTTCTCAGCAGGAAATATTGTAAATGACTATAAAAAAACAACTAAGTATTACTGTTAATCATAATAGAAGTCACGTTTGCAAATATGTTCCCTACATACTACATAATATTTATGTAAACTTGCTAAGAAATGTTCAGCAGGGCTATTGCGTATCTTTTAAATGTCAGTGGCTTTCATATTGTCCATGGATTAACTGTTAAATTGGTTATGGTTTAGTACAAAATGGAACCATTTTACAGTTAATTGATGGACAATATATAATAGCCACTGTCATTTAAAAGATACGCAATAGCCCTGCTGGACAGCTTAATATAGGATGAGTTACAAACAACCAACCTTCGGACTTTCATAATACACACATCAAAAGTGTCTAGGGATCAACATATATTTTTGCAATAACTTTTCTCCTGATTGATATTAATTAAAATTTTCTTTAAGGATTCATCAAATAAAGTGTTTTCGTTTGTCACAGTAACGATAAACCAAGTCACCTTTGCATTAATAAAGAAATTTGTCATTTTCCTAATAAAGGGATTTTTGACATTTGAACCACTAACATTAAAGTTCGAAAAAAAGACTGAAATAACAGTTTTCTTTAAAATTTTATTGGGTAACTTAAACAATTAATAATCCGTGTTTCTACCGCGAACACTAACAACACAAGAATATCGGTTTGGCATACTCAAAATGAGTTCATCCAAATCACGCTGTGGAATGGCCGCCCATGTTCGTTGCAACAACAAAAATAGGTCTTCTTGCGACTGGATACCCTCCATATTCGGCAGAGCTCTTCTCTGTAGCATATCCCATGCATGCTCAATCGGGTTCAAGTCTGGCGACTGAGCAGGCCAGGGCAGGACATTGATGTTAGCTGCGGCGAGAGTCTGTCTTACAACTCTTGCGGTGTGCGGTCGTGCATTATCATGCATTAACTGAAATAAGGGACCGATTTGCACTTGTAGAGGAACGATGACGTCTGATACAATCGTCTCAGCATAAATTTGAGCGTTGAGGTTGCCTCTGATCCAAATCAACTCAGTTCTTCCGCCGATCCAAATACCCGCCCATACCATGATGGTTCCACCACTATAAGGATGGACTTCCTGGCAGGATTTTAATCGCTGTTGGCGTCCAGGGGTTCTCCAGTGTCGTATACGTCTTGTATCCGGTCTCATACCAAAACGAGACTCATCAGAAAAGCACACGAAACGCCATTGTTCTTCTGCCCAATTTCTGTGTTCAAGAGCCCATTGATATCGAATCCTACGATTGTGCATTGCTATAGGTGGTACCCGTAGCGGTGTTCGGGAATGAAGGTTCACTTCATGCAAGCGGTTTCTGACTGTTTGGTCGCTAATTAAGTTCCCTGAAGAGTGATGAAGCCTCACGGCTAACATCATGGCGGTTATTGTTGGAGCTCTTCGAGTTAAGATTTGAATGTAGGTATCGGTCTTGTCTCCGTGTGGTGCAGCGATACCGTCCTCCATGGCGCTCAGCTACGGTACCAGTGCTTCGGTAACGTGTCCAAAGTCGACTGATAACACTCTGACTTGTATTCAGAGCTAAAGCCACAGTACGTTGCCGGGAACCAGCTTCTATCATTCCCACGGCTTTGAGCATTTCTTCCCTGCTTAAATGACGTCGCCGCTCCATAATAACGTTGGTTTTAATCAGTAGTAGGGAAACAGTAGCACTAATAATGTCTTCAATGCGTTGTATGTTTTTATAGGGAAAATATTGACAGCTGATTTTCATCTTTTACTCGAATTTGATTCACAGTTCCTGATTCAAATTATGAAATGCACCAAAAAGGATCCATATAAATTTATAAAATCATAAATTTATTACAAAGCCACATCTCAATCTCAAGAAATCCGCATAAAAATGCTTGATCCCTAGACACTTTTGATGTGTGTATTTTATTTTCCGGAAAACAGCCAATAACAATAGAGAACTCGTTAATAATCTTACCTTAGCTATAAAAACATTCTCTATTCTCGAAATCATCATTCTGCTGTGAAGGGATGAGCACATGTCAACCACAAAAGTGAAAAAAAAACGTCATAAAGGGCTAAGAAAGAACGTGGGTAGTTTTTAGTCAGTAGAAGTCTGACACTCCCTTTCGCTCTGCCCAAGAGCGGGAGGGGTTACTTGATGATTTCCTATCCCCAAAAAAAAGGAAAATACTGGTTTTTTTTATTTATTCTTTTGAAGTCAGTTTTGTTTTGCAAAAAAGTTTTTTAATTATGATTGATGAGTAACTGCCGCACTCGGAGAGCTTTAATGATTACTTAGGTCATCACTTAGTTAAGGTTTTTTGTCATACAAAAAGATGTCAAATCTTTGCTAAGTGACGGCTTAAGTAATCATTAAATATCTCTGAATACCGCAGTAACACAGATACTGCAGTCATTCAAGACCTTATTTAGGTAGGCAGTTAAACCTGTTCCGAGACTAGCTATCACAACTAAATTAATTATTACCATCATCATCTTCCTGCCCTTATTTATCTATTATTACCATTCTATTTGGCGTCGGCGCGACACGTTTTCTTTTTCCATTTTTTTTTTGGTTTTATAGAAACTAGTGGACGTCACGTGGTTTCACCCGTGTAGTTCCCGTTCTCGTGAATACAGGGATATAAAGTAGCCTATAGTACTCAGGGTGAATGTAGCTTTCTAATAGTGAAAGAATTTTTGAAATCGGCGCAATAGTTTTTGAGTTTATACGTTACAAACATACACACAAACACACACACACAACATACAAATCTTTCCTCTTTATAATATTAGTGAAGATGGGTTTGCTCTTGAGCTTAATCTTGCCCTAAGGGCAAAGATTCTATTCTCCCCTGTTAGACGTCATGGCATCATTTACTCCTTTTTCTTTCTTTGACTGTATTTATTAAGTTTTGTGTTATTTTATCACAGGTCAAGAGTAGCTAATGTCTGGTACATTAGCTACTGTTGACCTTTTAGTTTTGAGCTCTTTGTTGTTAACATCGAAAATAAGTCGGCTTTTCTCTAAATTGTGCTCAAGCACTTACGTCACAGTTGGTTAAGAAGCAGTTGTCTTTGTTGCATGCCAAGATTTTGAACTATTTAACTAGTTTTTGTGATAATTAAGAATATGAAAAAAAAATATTATGAAATAATTCATTCATAAAATCATAAGTAATTAAGCCACTTAGCATGGTATTATTATTTAAAACAGGGCCGTCCCCTTCACCCTGGTTCTTGGTGGTAATTTGACAAATCATTATGTTTTACATAATATAACATCGCGCCTGTTATAACCGAAGGGTTATGCAGAAGTGTACCTAATAGCCTTACATTTCGCCATTTATGTTTAATGGACCCGCACAGGCTTCACCATAGTCTTGTCGCGTGTGGTTGGTAACACTGTATTACCATTACGAACCTCACGCGCGATGTACTGTGTGCACCGTGTAATCGCACAGGCAAGTGTGGTGAAGCTTGAGCGTGTGGTAGGCCCATCATAATCATCATCATTTCAGCCGAAATACGTCCACTGCTGGACATAGGCCTCCCCTAAGTGTCGCCACATTGACCGGTCTCGTGCGTCTCTCATCCAGCTGATCCCCGCAACCTTCACCAGGTCATCGGTCCACCTAGTGGGAGGCCTTCCAACGCAACGTCTTCCGGTTCGCGGTCGCCACTCCAGAACTTTCCGACCCCATCGGCCATCCGTAGGCCCATAAGTCCCATGTATTAGGGGGTGAATCTAATGAGCCTTTTGTAACTTTAATGTAAGTTTTCTTTTAGCTCCATGAAACTTGTACAAAAAAAAATAATCAAAAATCAATCAAAATCAAAAGTCATTTATTCAAATTAGGCTGATAATCAGCACTTTTCGAACGTCAAAATTTACTTTACTCTACTTATTTACAAGAGACAGTCCCCCAAAACGCCCACCCTTCGGCACTTCCTAGTGTTTAGCTGGAAAGAAGAAGTGACGGAACAAACTCCCCAGCAACACATTCTGTCTGTTATGTTGGTTAGAAGAACCAGACTCGATACAATAGTAAGGTGTAAGTTCATTTTAGAGTTACTACAGACACAAATCAATAATAAAAAATTATATAATTATAAACAATGTAAAAATAAAAAAGTACATAACATATCAATTAACAAATTTTTGTAATGTAGGTAAGGCACAAATGTTGATATCAGTGCTGTAACTATTCGTACCAAAGGGCGTCTGGATATTATCTGAACTAATATCTGAATTATTTACACACATCAAAATCAGTTGCGCAGTTTAAAAAAACAACGGCAGTCACACAGACAGACTTGAGAAGTGACATTAACTTTACAACAGACATCTCAATTTCCCACTTATTTCATAAATACAGCGGGAAAGCAGCATTCATATTTATTTGTCCCATTGAAACTCACACAATCTGTAAGTTCACAGTAACGTGTATGAATGGGACTGACACAACGACTGGTCGTTGGACTGACACGACCTCGTCTAATTCATAAGGGTCCGTTCACACAGACCAGCTCGGAGATGAGAGCAGTGTTTTGTCACGTTTAAAACAGAGTCTTGTTTATTTTTACATGTCACTTCTATTGTTATTCAGATTTCTTGACAGCAAACCTAACCCGTAGTGACATGTAAAAATAAATCTTATTAAAAATGATTTATAACTCAGTTTAAAACGTGATCAAAGATCTGCTCTCCTCTCCGAGCCGGTCTGTGTGATCGGACCCTGATCCACATTATGCGAGAGACTAACTTTTGTCCCAGATTGCTTTTGCATGATTTTAGAAGTTTGGAAAAGAATTTGGCCAAGGATCGCCAAAAGAATTTGTGGTTTTAACAAAGAGAATTTTACGGGCTGACGATCTTTTGATCTCGCACAAAAATAATCGGGGTGTTCATACCTATAACATCACGCCAGTTTACGTAGAAATATTAAGAAGAGATCTATCTACTTCTCTCAATCTCTTCTATCACTAGTCCGGGTCGTTTTAGGTTTGAACCTTGCATTCAATACAAGCGACATTTTTTCATTTATTGCGGAGAGGAAGACAGGGGAATGTCTATACCGCAAAGTTCACCTCTGCCTATACGTTTTTTGACCTTTTTACACTGTATGGTAGATCAAAAAGATACAAAAACACTAGTACCAAACACCACACCAAATCTAAAATGTAGGTATACATTATAGATTTGGTGTGTAGACGCTATTAAAGTTATCTACATTGGTCATTGGCTCAATTAAGTTATGAACAAAACGATTTTAATCATCCTGCCGCAAGCAATTTACTATTTGTTTTGAATTATTACTATTATTATTATTTACTATTTTTATGGACTGCTGCGCTGCGTGTCGCGGGTTCGATTCCCGCACGGAACAAATATTTGTATGACCTATAGATAGTTGTTCCTAGTCTGGGTATTTGTGTATGTGAGTTTAAATGTTTGTGAACGCACCCACGATACAGGAGAAATTCCTAGTGTGGGGCAACGTTTTTATAAAAAAAAAAAACCCTATATTTCGGAGCTGTTGCAAGCACCATGATCACAGATAAACACAGTCAGTCAGTTCAAAAACATATATGACAAACAACAGAGCTATTGTTTGATGTTTGTATAAAACATTTAAAACAAATCCATTCATACCTGACCGATCCAAGGAAACAGTTTGAATGAAACAGAAAAGCCGTCAGCTGAAAGCTACACATGAGATGCATTTCCTGAGACACACAAAGCGTCTGAGGATATCCGCTCCAGCATTCGAAGAGAGTGTAGCAAACTATGAAGCCCTGCTCACGTCCTCAGATCATGCAACTTGTTTCAAACAACACGCGCGTGTATTATTAAGACGGCGCAGTGGCCGTTGCGCTGTATGTCGCGGGTTCATTCCTCGTACGGTACAAATATTTGTATGCCTTACACTCTACCCGGTTCCGGGTGTAACTGTTTGTATAATTTGAGTTGTTTGTTAATGCGCCAATACAGGAAAAACACGTACAGTGGGGAAAACCAGAAAAAATAAAACATATATGTATTGTTATCTAAATTTTATTACTTCGTCTCGCGTCTAGTAAACAACTTCTTAAATACATACATAGACTGCAAAAATCATTACCCTTCCTTTTGGCTTCGCCGTAGTCGGGTAAAAACAACTTCCTTCAGTTGTTTCCGCCGCAGTCGCTCTCGCAACACAGTTGCACGTGAAGGTTGTGGCCAAGGGGTGAAGCTTTTACCAGCTCTATTCAGTCCAGTTCATACTACAACACTGTATGTGAGCGCGAGATAGTTTGAATTGTATGAGAGCATTCCTCTGTGATGTCAAACGTAGTTAAAACCTGGATTATGCAGATGCCAGACAGAACTTCATGTTATGAATGGAATGAAGAACAGCTAAAGCTTAATATGACTCCATTGTCAATGTGGTAACATTCAATACGAACTATGTATATTGAAACTAGCTTGTACCAGCGGCTACATCCGCGTGGAATTCGATAAATGTCCCACGGGATCATACTACTGGGTTAAAAAGTATCCTATGTGTTAATCCAGGTTATAAACTATCTGTGTTCTAAATTTCATCCACATCCGCTCAGTAGTTTTTTATATTAATAAGGAATTTTCTCGAACTTTTATGTGTTTGGGTATAAAAAGACCGACAGAGGTCGGAGCGACGCAGTCTACTTTTAAAGAGAGACAACGAAAGGTTCGGAGAGATATCTAGTGCGATAAAGTGTTCAGTAGTGTTTTGCGATTGTGTTTAAGTGTTTTGTGGTTAATAAAAGTTATTTCGTGTGTTTATGTGTTTGATTTGGTAGTGTTTTTATTTATCCCATACCCAGCTCGTAACAATACCTATACACACATGACTCCGACAAAACAGAGGTGAGTATCCTCTTTCCCCAACACACAGTGTGTAATTTTTATTTAATAAAGGATTTACTGAGTATATAATCAGATGTTGTGACAAAAAGACTTGTTCCTGAAACATTCCCTTTCCATTATCATTTTCACAGTAGGGTGGATACAGATGCGCAAAGTGTCACAAGCTGTCACGAATAATATGAAAGCGTGGGTGCAGGTAAGCGTGGGTAAAGAAAACCAAATCTAACCTTGAGAAAATTCCGGAATGAACCCGGAAAGAACGCAGAAATATAACACACAAACGTTGTCTGTTTGTGTGAGTAAAATATCTTATTTCTGGCAAAGGATGCTTGGACAAATAGGGATTATATTTTGGCTTACTTATTTCGCTTGAGCAATTTTTTGTTTATCCAGTCAACTTCCTTCTAAATCTGCCTAAATCAAATTATCTTGTCAACTAAGGCTGTACGAAGACAGAATATAAATGAATACAAAAAGGATAACATTTCATGAGTATAAAATATTAAATAGGTATTTTTCAAAAAAACTATTCCAACAAAGTACAACAATAACAACATACGTGGGAAACAGCGTGTGTTTCCTCTACCAGATGAATAAAGAAATGAGCATATCGGAGCAGTAATCATGGTCATCCATGATTACTTTGTCCGCACGGTATTTATGACCGCTGTTTGACGTATAAGAGAAATACCGAAGCCAATACCTTCGCTACGGAATTTCTAAGCGCATATTTAGGTTGGTCTGGGGCTTCCCTCTCGCCATTAAAGTGCATTCCACCCATGCTAGGATCGGCTACAATCTTGTCGAGCATTATAAAGTTATCTTCAAGAGCACTTAGCGTTATCTAATTTCATTGAAAGGAAATCATAACTGTATCCAATACCTAAGTTTATTACAAGTATAAATAAAACAGTTCTTGTAATCTAAAGTGGGACACTGACAGGCCTCTTTTGTGTGAGGTACAGCCAGTCCGTGCCTGCAAGTATTTGGTTCCAAAACTGTTGCTTGAGGACTTTTGGGACCCTTGATTATGGAGTAAATAACACAAAGCAACACATCTGGTTTGGTTCGAAGTATCGAACCCAAAATTTACGACTCATATGTCAACAGTTGGCGCTCAATGCACGCAGGAAAAGATATCAGTTGACTCATCGTTTGTAAAATCAATCTTTTCTATAAGTATTCATTTCAATCGTACCCTACTGGGAGCATACCATAAACTCAGCTGTTTAGCGCGCCTCAATACTGATAGTGTCTCCATCAATATTTATAGAAACGATACAACGCAGCAATCTCGGAGATACTTCCCGCAGGAAAATGGAGAGAAATCCGTAGGAAGGTATATTTTGTGTGTTTATAAGTAGGTATATTCCTACTCTACTTACGAAGCGTTATTACTTTTTGTTCCTTTGAGCCGCAGTACTGCTCCCGTAAGCAAAAACACGGTAACTCCACATACGTGTTTTTTTGAGAAAACAGATATTTGAAACTGTATCTATCACAATAAGTAGAAGTAGTGGTGTCTCGTAGTAGTAATCTCGTAGTAAAAGAAATTATTGTTTTGGTAATGTTATGTTGGCTTACTGCACGCGTTTGGTGAAAGCGGTTAGTGCAGGAAGTTTTCTGTAATCACAAAAATAAACCACTGAACGTGAAGAACCAAAACGGTAAAGGAAAACATCGTAAGGTACGTGGTCTAGGTATATCCTAAAAACTAAATATGAAGACAAGTGACATATTATAACAACCCACTCGCATAGAGAGGGCCTATGTGTAACAGTGGGAGCATTTTAGTGTGTTTGTTTGACATACATATTCAATTCAAACATGAAATTATAATGTGTTATCTTCAGTTGTATGTGTTTTTTTTATAATAAAATAAATATCTTTATCAAATCAAAAGTACCTATACCTCATTAATTTGTTCAGTACATATCTCAAATTGTGAATAACAAGCGTGATACTTCCTGGCCGCGCCACAGTCGCATTTTGAATTGGGGTTAATGCGAAAAATTTGTAAATAAATAAATAATAATTATAATAAATTAAATTTATTAAATAAGTAATAATTTAATAAATGTAAAGCAAACAAGATTTTTCGACTTTTTGATATACCGCTATTTGTCTTACAAAGGCAGAATATTACACATAATAAGTATAAGTTTATGGTCGACATGCTGAGGGAAGTTACACAAAATATGAGAGATTGTCGTAACGAGTTATGGGACCTTGGGGCTAAGGATGGTGTGATTTGGAACATTTTATGGCGGTCATTCAGTAATCTGCGGTTTTATGACGGAAGGACCAATTTTGTATAAGATTCTGGTCCTTACAATCAGGGTAGTTATGAATAGGTTTCTGGATTTCATTGCTATACTAAGAGCGTCGTAATTCTCCGTAAAAGGAAGCAGGCCATAATCTCACGAGCACAGAAGGTCGGTAGATATCACAGATGTGCAGCGACTGTTCGATGACAAGTCCTAGTTGGACTAGGGCAACAACTCGAGCAGTTTAAGGGTTGAGTCGAGTCGTTGTTCTTGAGTGTATTACATACCCAAATGTGGTGTTACTAAATTACAAACTAAAACAATTTCGAACATTTCTCTCGACTACACACGCGACTGCTTTCGTAAGATGTCGCTAAAACATTTAACGTACACATCCTCTATATTGGCGCGTAACTTGTAAGTAACTTAAACACACTTAACACTAATGTCACCAGCAGATGTTGATTGTTGTTTAAAAGCTATAAATTGACTACGGAACTTAGTGGAAGTCGTAAGTGAATATTGTTTTACTATCCTCTTTGTGAGAATGTTATAATAATGGATGTTAGAGAATATCCGGAGAGGAAATAAGAACGCGTTTAGTATCTCTAAACAGTAAGAATTAGTTGTCACATCGAGATGGAGTTACCTATTGTTAATCTACCTAAGTCATCATCAGCTTAGCCATGTTCCAATTATGTTGGGGTAAAGTAAAAAAATGAAGATATAAAAATTCTAAATGTCGAAAAATTTGTTCAAAACAGTGTATTCCTTGAAGAATGAGTCATTGCCACGTAGATAATGTCAAGTTTGATGAATTTATTGCCGAACTACATAGTTGGACGATAAAGTAGGCAGGTTTCCGAAAGCCTCTTATGATAACGGTTACATCTGCTACAGCTACTTGCACCGCGGATGCCAGAAGCGACAATTTGTCTTACTTTTACTTTTTATGTGAAATTTTGCTGTTCTTTTGGTCTCATCACACTAATATTATAAAGGCGAAACTTTGTGAGTGTGTGAGTGTGTATGTTTGTTACTTCTTCGCGTCTAAGCGACTGGAGCCATTTTAATAAAATTTGGTAAGTATGGATTTAGCTGACACCCTGGATTAACACACAGGATAGTTTTTATCCCGATTGTATTTTCCAGTGGGATAATTTCCGAGTTGTAGCGGGCGAAGCCAACAGCTAGTAATAAAATATTATTTAAAGGTAAAATAGGAACAGAAAGAAAATGAATTGAATCCTCCATCTGATCGCACATCCACGATCCTACGTCGGATTTACACTCAATTACGCATATATCCAGGGTGTGTCTCTAACAAGCAACGCTCAGAACACAATGGTGTTCACACGTATAAATCTTACGAAGCATTTCCTTGACAGGTGCGTTCACAAGGACATGCCAGGTGGGAACACATTAGATTCTCCTTCCATAAACGGGTGAAAGGTCGGAAATGAGACAGTAATTTTGATTTGATTATTTGAGCTAGGGGATGCCTGCTCCATGTGATTTTAAGCTAAGATGGGTGACTGTAATACAATTTTTTTTTTTGAGGGTGGGGTTAATGTCTCCTCCCGGTCTGGGCAGAGCAGCAGGGAGTGTCAAATTTCTACCGACAGAAAACCATCCCTGTCGAGGCTGCGGTATCTCTTTTAAAGAACCCGCAGCCCCGACGACGGGATAATAATTATACCTAAGTTTGTTTATTAATTTTTACTCTGGCTAGAAAAGGCTGGTTATTGAGATGACGACTGAAAGGGGGGTTTTGGGATAGTCCACGTTCAGTGTGCGTTCTTAAAGGATCACGTCTCGTGGTATCGACTCTGAAATTAGTGATGAAGCCCGCTAGACATGGCGACCTGACATGACTCAGGGGCTTGAAAGTCTGGATATCTACAGATTCCTTGTTATAGTAAAAATAATGGGGTTTCCCCGACGGAACACATAAGAATTTTCCCACAAAAAACCCGCCAGAGTGTACGCCCGCCTAAAGTGAAAGATAATTAGACTGTTTAAATAATAATTTGAAACAGGAACCAATTTAAAAATCTTCTTGAATGTACTTTATTATTAATTCACTTTGCAAATTATGTCGCTGGACGGTCATTTGCGAAGAATAAAGAAATCTAGTTAAAGATACTTTAATTATTAGTTTATACCATAACTTATACTGTGCTGTCCTTCAAGCTAATTAAGTACCTACTTAATAAGAAGTTGTAGAGTGGAGTGGAGTGGTGGAGTTGTTGTTTAAAAAAATAGTAAGATTTGTACCATTTCAGAGAAATTGTAACGAGCACCCACTTTAGGGAGCTTTCTGAAATGTTGAAATTCAATCAATCTTTCTGTGGGACATTTTATGAGAAAAGATGATATCTGAAAGGTTTTAGTAGACATAGAGTTCTTGTCAAATTACTGAGAAATAAGTCATTGTCTTTTAGTAAAATTTTAGCTTAATCCATGAACAATAGGGAAAGTACTTTCACACAGACATAAACTCACGCCTTCTACCCGAGGGGGCAGGCAGAGGCCGCGGGTAGTCCAACGGTTATCGCGGCCTCGACATAGAGGGCGAAGAAGGAACATGGGTGGTTTTTAGTCAGTAGAAGTCTGACACTCCCTTTCGCTCTGCCCAAGAGCGGGAGGGGTTATTCGATGATTTTACACCCACCAAAAAAAAAAATAAAAAATAAAAAAAAAAAAAAAAAAAAAAAAAAATAAAAAAAAAAAAAAAAAAAAGGGGCAGGCAGAAAATATAGAACGCCACCGGCTAAAACCCTTACACAGTTCCTCCGCCTCGTGCACGTTTATACATTTATTCACACGCGCACGCCGGTTGCAAGTGCTACGTACCCGATCTTTCTGAAGAACCTTATCAAAAGTGTACCAAATCATAGCAAATAGTGAAGATTCCATATTGCATTACCCCATCTAACAAATTAGAAACAATTATAATGCAATTATTAGAAACTGTCAATTATCGTCGTTCGTTAATTATTATAACAGCAACTTAGCATTAGGGTTCGTTTACACAGAACGGCGCGGCGAGCAGAGCAGATTTTTTATCACATTTAAAAAAGAGTTTAGTTGAATCATTGTATACTATTCGATGATTGGCTGGCTTACTCACCAACTGGCAAGAAGAAGCACACCATTTTAAAAAATGGAAGGAATGGGGGCCTTTGCTCAGGAGTGGGACAATACGGGCTATATAAAATAAAAAACTTATTTTGTTATTGAGAAATCTTGAGAGCAAAACTAACGCGTAGTGACAATAGTGACATCTACACTAATGTTATAAAAAGGAAAGATTTGTTTGTTTGTTTGTAACGAATAGGCTCCGAAACTGCTGGAACGATGTGAAAAATTCTTTCACCGTTGGGAAACTACACTATCCCCGGGTGACATACGCGGGTGAAACCGCGTGATGTCCGCTAGTGTAAAAATAAATCTTTTACAATAATTCGAAACTCTGTAAAAAAATCTGCTCTCCTCTCCGCGCCGGTCTGTGTAAACGGACTATTATACTGTTTTAATAAACCTGTTGTACTCTATCAACTGATTAATTAGTTAAAACAGGTAGTATATTATCCGATTGTTAGGAATAACTCACCGCTTATTAAGGAAAAATGACTAACTGCAGCTCCCAAAGAGCTTTAATGATTACTTAGGCCATCACTTAGAAATTTCACAATCTTGTCATACAAAAGTATGTCAAATCTTTACTAAGTGACGGCTTAAGTAATCATTAAATATCTAAGAAATATTTAATGATTAGGTACATAAGCCATGTACTGCAATGTGTAACAAGACTGTCTACACCTTTATCATACCATGCTTGACTCATTTATCTAGCAAACAATTTCAATATTATTAATTGAAATATTTTGAATGCATTTCTCAGAATTTCAGTTTCCATTCAATCGGTTTCAAACTAAACGGTTTCATGAAAGGATAGTAATGTGAAAATCCATGATTAAACTCCTAAATAAACGGGTAGGTAAATACTATGTAAGTAATGCGAAGTGATTTCATAATTATTTACATATATAATTATATATAAGATAACCAGTAATCATGAAGGGTTAGGCAGAGTTGTGTCGCCATGTTTAAGGATCATTTAATAGGGGGGAGGCTTATTGCCATCAACTGGGCACGAATCTAGAGACCGTCGCTGCTACTGACAAATTCCTAATGGAAAAACCCAATTACAATTAAATCAAATACTGAAAAATATAATCGAAACAAGTGTAAAGCCAATGACAAAACATAAATTTTATCATAATCCGAAATCAACGCACAATTAATGCAGATCTTGATTGAAATAACAGCAATGATAATAGTTAAACAAACAGCAACTATCGCAAAAAAAAATCTTTTAATCGAATCGTCCGACCTTTTATCGACAGATGTTGTGTTTTGGAAGGCAATATTTATAATAGATAACGGTGGTGTGATCGTCGAACTAGTCATAGGGATGGAGTTTGAACCTAAGATACGTACTTCTGATTTTAATCGGATTCATGCGGGCGCGTGGGCGGCATAAATCTCTGACACTAAAGTAGGTGTGTTTTTTTTTAAATTGTGACAAGCCTGCCACACTATTCCCAAACCACTGTAACTCCTGAAAGCCAGAATCAACAGTGGCGACCAACCGCAAAGCGCAGAGACAATAAATTATACCACCATTTTGATTAAACACGAATAGTACCTAGTCGGAAGAAGACCAAATAAATAATGGATGGACTGGGTGGATGATATGGCTCGAATGGAGGTGACACCTGAGATGACGAGTAAGAAGAAGAAGATTATGCTGCGCCGACCCCAAATACATTGGGTTATGGGTAGGAGAATAATGATGGTAGTCATGCAGAAGCTCGGAAGTCTGCAGGCTTTCCAAAGTGTATCGTATTACCCGGTAACAGGATCGTGAAAGCCAGAGAAGTGACTGAATTTTAGTGTCAGTAGGCGCTGCAAGTGAAATATTGATATTCAGCTGCATTCGATGGGACCGAAAACCGATACGAACATATTATGACGAAAATAAACTCCCAAAGGTACCACGCAAACTAAACGTTCGTAACTTACCGTTTTCTAGAGCAAATTTGTGTAAAACTAACTATGTAGTTCGTAATTGTTTCTTTACCACATGTCATTTAGTATGCAAAAATGTGGGTATTGTTAAAAAACTGGCCAAGTGCAAGTCGGACTTGCACGTGAAGGGTTCTGGACTATCGTAGGGGACACCTTTAATTAATATTGTTTCTTGTCAAAACAGTAACAGTAAAACATATTTTGTGATAAGTTTGTTTTTCATAGTGTTTGTAAGAATGACAAAGTAATATTTGCGGTTTTTTAAATGATAGCACATTTAAAAAACCGCATCTTAAAAACTATTGACTATAAAGAGTGTAAAAGTACCCTTAACGCAAACGAAGGGAACTTGTTCTCCCCACCACAGCGATCATTGGTTCTAGACCATACCTGGGAACCCCCTAGTTACGGAGATATTGGGGTTCAAAGTTCCAAATTTTGCACAGCTGTTTTTGTAAATACTAGTTTTTCAGGTTTAAATTTTACTTAAATTACCTCCATGACCCGTTTACTATTCAAAGCATCCACTAGCACAATGTTTTAAGAGTGCTACATTGAGTTTTACCGTAAAATGAAAAAAAAAGTTGTTTCCCAGCAAAATTTTTTGCGTAGGCGTACTTAGTTTGATGTACAGAATGCTTGGTTGACGTATGTGTGAAGGGTTACTTTACACCCTGTATATTGTTCAAACCAATTTTGGTTGAAAGTTTTCATTGCGATTATACCTATATATATTACCTATTTACCTATATATATTTTTATAGATTTTTCACTCTCTTAGTTTAAAAGTTAGAGGGGGGGAGGACACATTTTAGCACCTTGAAAGTGTCTATTTTTCAAACGTATGCCTTTAAGAAACAATGGTATTAGGAACCTTAATGTAATTTTGAAAGACCTATCTGTAGACACCCCACACGAATGGGTTTGATGAAAAAAAGTTTCAGTTCCTTGTATGGAGAGACCCCCGTAATATTAGTTTTTTTTTTATTTTCGTAAAAAAATCGTAAAGCGGTTCACAGAATACATCGACCTACGAAGTTTAAACTGTGTAGTCTTAATAGTTTCCGAATAAAGTGGCTGTGATATACGGACGGACAGACGGACGGACGGACAGACAGACATGAAGAATCTATAAAGGTTCCGTTTATTGCCATTCGGCTACGAAACCCTAAAAACCCAACACGTTTTATACAGAATTTCCTCAAGACATAATTATGAGACAAAACGCTTGTGCTATGAGTGAAGGCCATGGTCATTGTTAAATGTGCAAAACTGTAGTACAATGTAGGTAAGTACTAAGATTAGCATGACACATTCATCAACAACGATAATTTAGTAGAAACTCCACATTCTATAGTCTTATTTATTTAGGTGGTTGTGTCTCACCTGGCGGGTGTTATAGTTCTTACCCGACTGCGGCGAAGCCCTAAAGGATGGGTATGTGTTTGGCGGTATGTATGTATGTTTGTTTCGTTGTTCCCTTATAACTCCTAAACGGATGAAAGGATTTGAATAAAATATACGTCGTTGGATTCGTCTTAATGGCGCGAGTGTCACTGGTTACATTAAAATTTAAAAAATGTGGATTTTAGGCGACAAACAGCGGATTTCAAAAAAAAAAGAATCCATTACCATCGGGATTTCAAAAATCCATTACCATCGAGTAGGGTATAGGGGACCAACGAAAAAACAAACACAAAAGAACTAAAACGTTGGAAATAAAAAAGTAGTTAAAAAAACTAAAAAACCCGACTGAAAAAACAGAAAATCAAAAAATAAGCACATTTTAAATTAAACAAATCTTGGAAGCAGGCGGGCATCATTTGAATATTAAATTATGAAATGAAAATAGAATGGACCCCGCCGCCGCCGCCGCGCCGGCTTCCAAGTTTAGTTTAATTTAAAATGATTCTTTTTTTTTTACTGAAAAAACACACACACACATACATTTTTAACATGTATCTCTTGAACTCATGGGGATGGGGATTTTTCCTTCAGTAGGATGATCTTCTCACTATTTAACTTTTGAAAGACAGATATTTTTTCCTTAAATGACCGATGAAAAATTTTCGTGCGGGGTTAAAAATTTTGCACTGAAAAGGTTTGTGGGCACCATACCTTGTGCATCAATGTATTTACCTCGTTTATCTTCATCTTTGAATTATTCATACGTACTCATTGAGGCGAAATACATTAAGGAAAATCGATAAAATATTGTCACTATTTGCATTTTTTGCTTGAACAGAATCTGATTATTTCTTGCTGATGCAGATTGCAGTTTTTAAATTAGTTTTTCAATAAGGACTATCAAATAGTGTCCATCAATTAACTGTCAAATGGTTCCATTTTGTACTAAACCATAACCAATTTGACAGTTAATCGATGGACACCATGATAGCCACTGACATTTAAAAAGATGCGAAATAGCTATGCAAATCCTCATTACTAAACTAATAAGTTTGTGAATTGGACAGTAACGGCATAAAACAATGTTACTTCTTGTAAAGAAGTTGGATAAATCACAAACATTTAAAATATGAACATAAAGGATATGCTGGCCTGTTACAAAAAACTAAAAGGCTATATGATTAACAGATATCTAGTAATGCAAGGAATTATCCTGACTACATACACACTTGGATACTCCAAATCCATACGAAGTGGAAATTCTCCTTTAAGAGAGCAATTAATAATATTTATATTTATAAACTAGCGGATGTCACGCGGTTTCACCCGCTTAGTTCACACACACAAAAATGCAAATCTTTCCTCTTTATAATATTAGTGTAGAAGTGTAGATATTTAAATGTTACCACACAGCCAAAAATATTCAGCTTTTTTTTTAATTAAATCATTTTTCACGAGTGGGACAGCAATGAAAACAAATTGAACGTGAAAAATTCCGTAAGGAAAATTGACAATTGACAGGATTGTTGTCCTTTTCGATTAAAAAAAATGATATTTTTCGTATTTTATTTTTATTTCTCCTTCTTAGAGGTTTCTTGGATAGCTTAGAAAATCTTTATAGTCATCGCTACAATTCAACTTTTGACATCACCTTAATTTTTTCAATTTGAATGTGAACAATTTCGGCAATTCTTTTAAGTTTTTTGAAGAACGGTTTTGGAAAAATCAACACTTCTTTAGTATTTTACTACACAATAAAATGTCGCGCAGTTGAAAAACCTATTTTGTCAGTTCACTACAAAGCAACCACTAGAAAAGGCGAAAACGGCGAAGACACGATTGATGCAGTACCATGCCATTGGCTGCTGCGCTGTGTGTCGCGAGTTCGATTACCTGTCGGTTTAAATATTTACTGGCCTACAGGTTCCGGGCTATTTGTACTTGAGAATTTAAATGTTAAACCTGGTCCTGGTATGTAAAACCTGGTCACCGAATCGAAATTATTATCAGAAGGTCTCAAAAATACAGTTTACTGAAGGAAGATTTCGGCCACGTCGGAAATTGTGATGATTCCTTTGTCCTTCATATCACTGACTCGTCTCACGGTAAGTAAGTATTTAAAGGAGGATAAATTTCATACTAAATGTAGATTACGTTTATAGCTGTATTAATTTGAATAAATTAGTGACAAGGTTTTTAGGCCTTATTCCGTCTAGATCAGGTTTTTTTATGCTTATTTTAAACGGCATTTAGCAACTGGTTTTGAATTCTGATTTTAGTAAGTGCAAAATATATCCTAAACAGAAAAATAGGTCATAAACTATCCTGATAAAACGGTATCATGCTTTGACATTATATTGGGAAAATAATCTACAAAATATATTGCCCATAAAGCATACCATTGGCATCAACTTATTCATAACGAAAATTCTAACAATACCGCTATTTGAAATGTAATAAGGTACATAACGGATACATAATACTTAATATTCTTACTGCCGCACTCAGAGAGCTTTAATGATAACTTAGGCCATCACTTAGTAAAGGTTTTAACAGTTCTCTCATACAAAAGTATGTGAAACCTTTACTAAGTGATGGCTTAAGTAATCATTAAATATCTCTGAGTACCGCAGTTAGTGATTTAAGAATCTTCCCATACAAAGGTATTTTTTTTTCGCCAATTAAGTCTCAGTGAGTGAAGAAACAAGTGTAATAAGCCTGAACAAAGAGTGTAAACAGTCAATGAAGATTAATAGTTAATAATAATTAATAATCAATCAATTTATAGTTTTCTTTGGCAATGTTACAGACACCCTTCCAAATTACTTTATCAGGACAATCTTTTGGAATCTGCTGTTGGCTGTCAACAAGGTGACCCCCTCGGGCCAGTGATTTTCAGCTTAGCTATTCACCCAATTGTTCGACAGCTAAATTCTAAATTTAACGTTTGGTACCTTGACGATGGAACTTTGGGAGACGACGTAGACACTGTTTTAGATGATCTAAATTTCTTAAAAAACGAACGTCTAGGCCAATGGAATGATCCATTGGCCTAGACTTAAAAATGTTTCGAAATGTGAACTACATATGTAGCTGACGATACCAACAGACGACTGACTCTTTCAAAATTTAACACAATAGCTCCAGACATCAAAATTATTGAAAAAAACTCTCTTCGTCTCCTTGATCAAAATTATTGAAAAAAACTCTCTTCGTCTCCTTGGGTCTCCTGTTCATGAAAATTCTTTTCCTGATTTTATCGCGGAGAAAATTCAAAATTTTAACGATATTTCGGAAAGATTGCTTCAAATTAACATGCATTCGGCCCTCACCATTATTCGATACTGCTGTTTCGGCCCTAAATTAACTTATTTCCTTCGTGCTTCCCCTCTATGGAAGCACACACATCTTTTGGACAAAATGGACCAAATCATCAGACACACTTTGTCATCCATTTTAAATGTGGCTTTGGACGACCGAGCTTGGGAACAAGCAACTCTTCCCATTCGTATGGGAGGACTCGGCGTCCGCAAAATTTCTAGTATCAGTTTACCAGCATTTATATCATCGGTTCACGCCACGGAGAAATTAATCAGGAATATCCTGGGTTCCTCACTGGTTGGTTTTGTGCCGTTTCTCCGAGGCTATAGTTGCTTGGAAAGTCGCTTGCCCGAATACAGAAGAACCCGACCATCCATTTTCCCAGAGACGGTGGGACGAGCCGCTCTGCAGAGTAGTTTAGAATAATCTACTGAACACGTCTGCTACTACTGCTGAGCGTGCGCGCCTGCTGGCTGTGGGTGAGTGGGAGTCGGGTCTTTGGCTTCACGCACTGCCATCGTCAAGCATCAACGTCAACAACAACAAGCGTCAACGCGGCAACGCTGCCAGTCTCTTGGGCACTTTACCTGCTGACAGCGTTGAGGAGGAGTTTTTCGATGCCCTTTTATAGTTAGTTTGTTTTTAGGTTAGTTTAGTTTATATATTTAGTATAGTCTTACTTAGTTAAATCAACTAAGACATGTTTGTTAATTTTATAAATAAAATATTATCCAGTCAATGAAGATAATTATAATTTGCGGCGCAGAAAAAAAGTTTGGTCCCAGAAAAAGATTTGAGCTTTGGATGAATATCCACAATACAACCGCTGGACTTATACTGCCACTTACTGAATAGCCTCCAAGATGAGTCATACTGCCATCATGGCGCTTACATCAGTGTCGAAATATCGAGACCTCACTACAGTTGAAAACCTGTTTTAGGCTTTCACCGTTTATAAAATCGTGCAAGCCTAAAGAGTGAGGTACGACCTCTGGATAATGATGACGACAAAGACATTTTAAGTCATTAATAAATCGTATCATTTCAGTGTTAATATTGATCATGATGATACTTTGAAGCAGAAAACAATACTAAGTGTATTGTTTTCTGCTTCAAAGTATCATCAATGAAAGTACAATTTAGACATAGATAACCTTTAAGACCCTACTAATGAATTAGCTATTAAGTAGCATCTCAGTCAAAAATTTACGTAAGAAAAACACTTTTTCTTGTCAAGACGAGTTGAAAACAATCTTATCATTGGAAAGAGTTAGGGTTCGGAAGGGTCATTGTTGAAAATAAGTATTTAATTGAAAAAAGAACTTCGAAGTTTTCTTATTAATTGATTTTTTGGGTTGTCTTAATGATCTTGATTGCGTAACTTCTCGCCCATTCATATTTTTGCAAGCTTACATAATCCGACCTTCGTGACAAGACCAAGACTTCTAGTTATTTTGATTAAGAGCTATAGGGAGGTCAGGTCATTAGTTTTGGCCCATTATCTTGTACGAGGTCTATTTGCTAGGCTTCAGGCTATATCAAGGCACCACATAACGGCTACAGTTTTTAAAGTCTGATCTGAATCATCAAACAAAATAATAATGGTGAAATATCTACTTAAAGGTAATGCCGTTTAAAAGATAATGCGCCCCATTCGGAGTAGAAATAAGGCAATACAATCAACTTAACATATAGTATTCAATAATATGCATAACGAGAAATATATGCAAAAGTTTTATAATCTAGCGAGCGACATTAACACGGTACTATGTCTTCTTTGATTAGGATTAAGATAGTACAATAAACGTAACTGTAACAATGTATGCAGATACATGAGTAACGACAAGTACATGCCACAGTATTGCGGCAAAACCTGATACATATTGACGATGCAGAGGGATTGACGCACAAGTCCCATTGACGACACGGTTGGCGCAGTGGTTGAGCGATTGACTGCTGCGCAGCATGTCGCGGGTTCGATTCCCGCACGGAACAAATATTTGTACGACCTACAAGTATTTGTTCCGAGTCTGGGTGTTTTTCTATCTATAATATGTATGTATTTACAAAAAAAAATGTATTTAAGTAGTTTATCAGCCATCTCGTTACCATAACACAAGCATTAGGTTGCTTAGCTTGGGACTAGATGGCGTTGTGTGAAATGTCCAAGGATATTTATATTTATATTTATTTTTATATTTATTCAACGAATGATTGGATGGACAAGGCTGTACAGAATCATGTTAGGACCAGCATGAAACCTAAACATAGTTAATGTAGTACAAGGCCTATAATCTCCAATTCAAATGAACAGGGATTCTGTGAATCTGCAAGTGAGTATAACAATGAGAATTAGATTAAAGAAATATGACAGCGGGATTCAAACTAGAAAGCCACGGCTACACGAGGAGGTAATTACACTTTACTTGTTTCAATTTTATTTTATTTGCAGTTATTCTTTTGTATTTGCTAATGAATTTCGCTGTATTAATCCGTGGTATTTGTTTTGTATTTAGAGAGCAAGAGTTTTTTTTGTACTAGATGAAAATTTTGACATGAATAGTGATAGCATCTTATCTCTCTCGTTATCGTTAACTGCCTAATCTCTTACCAACTATGTTAAGTCTTTGGTCTAACTAGACAATGATGAGTCCCAGTATTATCTACGTACGTGTTGTATGGTTACGTCTGAACAAAAATCTCGAAGGAAAAATAACTTTATCTTATGATTATCCGATGCGATGAGGCGTCGCGGTAGACCTCGTAGAAGATGGCGAGATGATCTGGACAGAACCAACGACCAGTGGTCCACATTGGCCTTGGATGGAAATAACTGGAAGTCGTGAGGAAAGGCCTTAGTAGGATGATACAGGCTAACAGTATCAGTCTCAGTAGTATCCGATGCAAATACTTGAACAGTTTTAAGAAAATTTATGGAAAACGTCATAAGTGCCTTTAAAACATGAAGGTTGCCCTCGATTTTCCTGGGATCCCATCATCAGATCCTGACTTGGTAACAATGGGACCACCTCGGGGGTGTACCCTTTCAAACACAAAAATAATTTTGAAAATCGGTAGGCAATTGACAGAGATCAGAAACCACACTCGGATAAGGGAGATGGCAATCTAAATATAATTTTAAGAGAATCAAGATGGGGCTAGAACAACCCGTTGTTCTAAAGAGATACCGCGGCCCCGGACACAAAGGGCTAAGAAGGAACATGTGTGGTTTTTAGTCAGTAGAAGTCTGACACTCCCTACTGCTCCGCCCAGAGCGGGAGGACTCATCTGTTAATTTCCCATCCTCCAACAAAGAACGTTGTATTCAAGAGGTTTAACGTCAACATAATATGCAGCTTGTTATATTAAAGGGTTCTCATTCATGAGAAACCACGACATGCTCATCTTTCCATCGCCATCAGTTTTTATTATTCATTTCTATTAGGCAATTGGACACCCAATCAAGTATTTAGTCAGTCATGGCTTTTATAAATATTTAGGTATTATGCGTTATACCTTTATTGTTTTATTTGTATTCAGGTTTTGTATCTGCGACGAACAAATATTTTTCCATAAAAACAAACTAAATCCGGATTTGACAAAAACAATTAGTGGAAAACATTTCCTTGAATTGCGCAATTCATTAATTGCAGGTAGGGACTTCACCTGTCGTGTTGTTTTGCTAATAATTTACTTCAAAGTAATGGGGCCGTTACGCACACATTCCATATCTAACACCTACTATAAATAAAATTATGTATCTGTTTGTATTATCAAAATAACAGGTTTGTACTTAATGCAGATGAAAAGATTATACGGTACATTATTATTTTAATTTGCTTACTCTATCGGTCTGTCTGTCTGTTTGTTCCAGTTAATCTCCAGAACAGCTGGACCGATTTTGGGTGGACTTTACTGGAGTAACAAAATTTATTTTAGAATAATGATTAGGGTTCCAGCTGAGTACCAGTATTTTACATGGAGCGACTGCCTATCTGACCTCCACAACCCAGTTAATACTAGTTAATACGATACCCTTTGGTAAGACTGGATGTCAGACTATCAGGTCACTGACTACCCGTAACGACTGCCAAAGATCTATATATGGCACCCGGGACCAACAGCTTAACGTGCTTTCCGAGGCACGGAGGAAACTCGGTATATAATGGGCGGTCACCCATCCACAGATCGACCTAGGCAAGCGCAGCTTAACCCAAAGATCGACCCGAGTGGCAGTTCTTATTAAGCCACGAGCTCCTCAGCTGCATCCGGTTAGACTGAAAGCCGACCCCAATATAGTTGGGAAAAGGCTAGGCAGATGATATGATTAGGGTTCCATGGCAAAAATCCATGAAATTGATAACAAAGTAATATTTTTTTTATTTTATCTCCTAGCGTGGAATTATTATAAAACGAAGGTCACGGATTACAGCTAGTAATAGTATATATAATGAGCGATATAAGATCTGATAACTCATTACTTCACACGTTGAAGCCTGAAAGGCCTTTCGATGATGTTTAGCCTTTTTTTTTTGGCGGGTGTAAAATCATCGAATAATCCCTTCCGCTCTTGGGCAGAGCGAAAGGGAGTGTCAGACCTCTACTGACTAAAAACCACCCATGTTCCTTCTTCGCCCTCTATGTCGAGGCCGCGATAACTAGTGTACGACCCGCGGCCTATGATATTTAGCCTGCAGATAGATTATGGCCTTTTTTTGGAGGGTGAGAATTCATCAAATGACTCCTCCTGCTCTGGGTAGCGGTAGGGAGTGTCAGACTTCTGCTGACTAAAAACCACCCATGTTCCTTCTTAGCCCTTTGTGTCGAGGCCGCGGTATCACTTTCGAACAGCCCGCAGCCTCGACGGGATAGAGTATGACGTACTTAGGGTAGAACTTTTTATCCCGGTAGTATATTTCCGTTTATGATATTCACCACAGGGACAGGTCAATCCTTTAGGATTAAGAAATTAATATAAACTCATTAGAATGTTATCTATTAAATGCTTAGGTAACAGTGAATTTCTATTAGGTTGCTTTCTTAAATTATTGATTCAATATTTTTACTCACAACTGACGTGCGTGTTTAAACGTAAACGGGACTAGAGGAGTATGTAAGGATCGTTTCACTTGACATGCTGTGATTTCTGCCTACTCCCATGGCGTGAGTATTTCATGTTTTAAAGCAATTGGACCTGTGATTGGGCAGTTGGTGCCCTGTAGTTACTGCCTTTACCTATGGAAAAACCGTGAGTTCCTGTATCAGGTAATTTGTTTCTGAATATTTTTATCCCCATATAGTTTGCAGTTTATCCGTTAATTAAATATTAAATACTAGCTGTTACCTGCAACTTCGTTCGAAATTTTGACCGTGCGGTAGCGTATGTCCTGTCCCAAGATATAATCTATCTCCTTGTCCAATTTCATAGCGATTCGATCAGCCATTTCAGCCGTAAAATGAACAGTTACACGTACCATGATATTATTGGTATTAAATCATTGCTTGCACAATCACATCTCCAAAAATGTTTCTCTTTTAATATAGTAAGGTTATTTTGAAATTGTCCATGTTTACAAATTTACAATATTGATATTCTGTTGCGATAGTTCTACGGTATGTAGGTGACTGTAGATCTATGTGACCTCTATACGAAGAAGGAGCAAAAAACTTTGGCTACATGAATGTATTACGTATGCGTTTACACCGGTACAGTTTTGGTTTGCAAATTTTTCCTTTTACGTTTTTAGGTTAAGGTGTTTTACTGTTAAATGGAAACATAAAATCGTAGCTTAACACCACGTTTGTACGAGCCCGAAGAGTTCGGCAGAGGTGTGTCTATAGTATATCCAAATTACGCTAGTAACGTTCAAATCTCATGTTAAAAGATGCCAGCGTATTGGGCTATTGCCATACGCCGAACAAATGCAGGATTTCTAAATTGTATTTCAGTATTATCATAAACAAACAAACAAAAGTAATAATGTGCTTACCGTTTTATCCAAAAGCCAGCTAGCCGGAAATATAAGAGGGATGTACGTTATCATGAAGATCATCGAGGTCCAATAGACTTGGATGCTCGACACCCCATAATACGCCACGATAGCATCCTGAATGATAGTGTACTGTATCCATTGCATCGAATTAGAGGCCGAGGTGAAGACAAACACAAACAAAACCAGCCATCGTATAGGGTACACGATGTATTCCGTCGTTCCTTTCTTATTAGGGGATTCTAAAACACCTCCCTTTTCCGCGATCCCGTCCATAACACTCCCACAAACTTCCATATTCTTCTGATCAGTCATATTTTATATGTTTCTGAATATATTACTAAAAAATAGTTTTTTTTTATTTATTTATTTATTGTCGTTATTTTGGCATCTGATTTACACTACATCTACATTAAATATCGTTTAAAATATAAATAATTTATTATTTTATTTATTGTCAGTTTTCCCGCGCGCGCCTTTTTTGTTCGTGCGAGTCGTAAAGCGTGTTACTCGCGCGGCTGCCGGCCGTCGACTGTTTTCCATTTTCCTGCAATCAGAGGCTGAATGACTGGTTCCCGTGCACCCTTCGACCGTAGCGTGACGATCACAAAGACGCCGACTAGACCAGCTGTCTGTCAACAGCGTAATCAAATGATTGCCATTGTAAATAGGATATAGATAAGTATAGGCAGAAACAGTTTTTACTGTATGAACTTTGGTTGTGATATAAATATTTATATCAGTAGATGTGCCACAGTGAGTGTGAAATAATCGTAAAATGTTAAAATGTGTCCACTATAGTATACATTTCTTTTTCATTTTTCCGTTCGTAGGTAGAAATAAACATCACTTTTGAACTCGAATATTATCTGCCGCACTCAGAGTGCTTTAATGATTACTTAGGCCATCACTTAGTAAAGGTTTTGACAGTTTTGTCGTTTCAGTCCCATACTAACCCGACAAGATCCACGTGGTGTCAAAGAATTTAATTTGCAATCTTGATTTAAGTAACATTAGATTCATGTTTTTATTTTTTACCTTGCACACTTGTTTTTCCAATGCACTGGACATTGGCAGAATAGTCGACTATTCTGCCAATGTCCAGTGAATTCGATTGAAATCGGCTCTAATTGCCATTCAACAAAAATAGAATAGAATAGACAGTTTTGTCATACAAAGTCAAGTCATGACCAATCTTGACTACGTGACGGCTTAAGTAATATTAGTATTTAGTTAGTAGTAGTAATATTTAATGATTACTGAACAAAACTGTCAAAACCTTTACTAAGTGATGGCCTAAGTAATCATTCAAGCTCTCTGAGTGCGGCAGTATGTGTTCGAAAGAGATACCGCTGCCTCGGCACAAGGGCTAAGAAAAAACATGGGTGGTTTTTAGTCCGCAGAAGTCTCCCACCGCTCTACCCAGAGCGGGAGGAGTCATTTGATGATTTCCCACCCTCCCCCCACTCCCAAAACAGAAAAACAGGGAGCTATGAGGTAACAAACATGAAAAAAATACAACCGTGTACAACAGAGAGAAAACATCCTCCTTTTTTGAACTCGGTTAAAATAAAATAAAAGTGAAGTTACACACCACCCATTGAAGGATAGATAATACGTACGATATTCAGCGTGAGTGAGAAAGAGGATACTTTTCAAAAGTCAACCAAACGGAATCGCGACCTTTTTTTAGATGCGGGAGAGCGAATCTAACGATTTCAATGTTTGCAGCAATAAAGTCTATAGATGCGTGTTGTTTGTTATCTTTACGCGTAAGATATTTATGGATAATATGCCTAACGGGTGACTGTTTAGATGTGTAATATAATAATAAAACACTTTTATAACTGATATCAAAATGTTTTGATAATATTTTAAATATTTATGTATGTAATCTCTAAAGTATATTGAAGTTTGACATTTGTTTTTATAAGTGAACATTTACATAAAATATTTATTATTTAAAAAGATGTTTATTTCAATAAAAAAATAAGTTTAAAAACTAAAACCCGACTACGAATAAAGACGCAGACTAATAAAACTTCGGTCTTAAAAGAATTAAACTAGAAAAATCGTCTAGTAAGTAGATAATTTGATAAATCATAGAGGACAGCCGTATTAGCCGTAGAACTGACTAGCTTTGGGGTAGACGAGTTCTTAAGGTGGAAGCTCACATCTGGCCCGCGAAATTCTAATTTTCTTACGTTTTTGGCAATTTGCAGGCCAGTGCTTGGTTGTATGTTTATGAAAATTTGATTTGCGACTGTAAGACGTATGAAGTTACCGAATTATAACCATCAAAATTATCAATACAACCCTCCAAGTTCATTTTCATGTCAAGATTGATTTTTGCATGTAAAAGTCATTCTTTAGTAATTTAGTCGTCGTTCTTTAGTAGTTAGTAATTTTGATGGTTATAATTCGGTAACTTCATACGTCTTACAGTCGCAAATTAAATTTTCATAAACATACAACCAAGCACTGGCCTGCAAATTGCCAAAAACGTAAGAAAATTAGAATTTCGCGGGCCAGATGTGAGCTTCCACCTTCAGTGGAGACCGCGAATCGGTAAGCGCAAGGTTCCGTCGTCAGGTTCAGTGGAGCGACGATCTCCTAGGGTGGATAGTAGTTTCTGGATTATCGTCCAAAAACTCTAGTTGCCGAGAATCATGTGCGACTGGAGAGGCCTATTATATATCCAGCAGTGGACATAATTATAGGCTTTCTGTAGGCTGATGATGAGGATGATAATAATGATGTACCTATGAATGATTATTAATAATGGACATAATAATTTGTACATAGCAGGTACTTACTAACGTAGATAATATTCCATCAAAACATGCTTGTAACTTCAGTAATGTGAATGTTTAGTTAAAACACGAATTTGAACCCAAAAGAGTTTGGCGGAATGACCTCGCTTCCCACGCTTGTATCAACATAGTTGGGATGTTAGTCGTCCTGCCATAATACTATTTACTAATATTTTTTTAAAGACAGCATTACATAACAGAGCCGTGGTGACCTAGTGATCGGCTATGGGTTCGAACCCTAGCAGGCAGTTTGTAAGCCTGAATTCACCCACTGAATTAGGCCCTTTCCTTTTGCCATAAGTTTTTTTAGCACCACTTGTCTTAAAACAGGGAAGAAAACCTGCTCTCCAGCATAGGGCACATTAAATGCTGATGATGATAATAATTATGAAATCATAACATCACGCGAGTTCACCCTAAAAGACGGCACAGACACCAGAGACAGAGAAAGATTTAAGTCCCGTTGGGGCTGCGGGTTGTTCACAAGGTACCGCGGCTTTGACATATAGGGCTAAGAAGGAACATGGGTGGATTTTAGTCACAGTAGAAGTCTGACACTCCCTTTCGCTCTGCCCAAGAGCGAATTTTATCAAGTGGTACCATCGACACGAAAGAAGAAGAACGGTACATTATTTATCTGGTTCAACATTTATGGAACATTGAAAATTATAGGTCAAGGCACTCAAGGTCAGGAAATGTTTTTCTATGATAAAAACTATGTTTACAACTCTTACATAGACTACCAGTGATTATAGATCGCAATTAGTAGATCATTAACTTATGAATCACTAAGATTTAATTACCAAATGAATTATATTCTTATTAGAGTAATGAATATCCCACCAAAAACAAAACTTGTAAAAATAGCCAAGCCGAGCAACTCACTTTTACCGTAAAAAGTAGTGAGATGTAATACCAAGTCAGTTAATATGTATATTTAATCCCTACTTAAAAACCATTGATGTTTTGAATACAAGATTGACTTGGCCATCGCATCGCATTCGCCAATGTTAAACAGGCCATTGTAATAGCTAATCGCCATGGCATTGGGTTGCGGTCTCTCGGGGCGGTGTGGTTTTGGCGGTGTCTCTCGACATCGCCAACGCCTTCAACACCATGCCCTGGAGCTGCATTAGGAAGGCACTCCGGTATCACCGGGTGCTTATCTTTGTCGTGTAGTCGGGGACTATTTGACAGATAGTGCTGTCATCTACCCTGGTCAAGACGGAGAATGGAACCGGTGAGAGATGTCGTGCGGTGTTCCACAGGGATCGGTTCTGGGGCCACCCCTGTGGAACATCGGTTACGACTGGGTGCTGCGGGCCAACCTCCCTAGCGGCGTCAGCGTCGTCTGTTACGCAGACGATACGCTGGTGCTGGCACAGGGTGGGTCGTACGAGGCGGCGGTCGACAATTTGACACGCGGGGTTGCGATAGTCGTGGAGAGGATCTTCTGGGTCTCGAGGTGGCGCTTCACAAGTCGGAGGCCATGGGCTTCCATGGACGTGGGAATGCGCTGCCGTCGGGATCCCAGTTAATGGTGGGAGGGGTTTCCATCGGCGTCGAGTGTACTTTGAAGTACCTAGGACTCGTCCTCGACAGCCGGTGGAACTTCGTGGAGCATTTCCGACGTTTGGTTCCCAGACTAGAGAGAGCCGCGGCTGCCTTCAGGTGGCTTCTGCCCAATCTGGGGGGGCCAAACGCCTCCTACCGGAGGCTCTATGCGGGGATCGTGCTGTCCATGGCCCTTTACGGGGCCCCGGTGTGGGCGCCTGCTTTGAGGAAGCGGGCTGCCCACTACCTGAACGTGCCCCAAAAGGTCATGGCCGTAAGGCTGGTACGGGGGCAAGATCTCCCGCGAGGCGGCGAACCTCCTTGCCAGATTGCCGCCATGGGATCTGGAGGCGATAGCCCTCGCGCGCCTGCATGAATGGCGCGCGGAGGCGCTAAACCAGGGGGTCACTCCGTTGCCACGGCAACTTGCTGCGCAGCGAACAGACCTCCGGTGCGATCTCATGGCGACATGGAGACAGCGACTGTCGCAACCTCGTGCAGGGCATGCCACGATGGTGGCGGATAAGTCCCCTCTTTGAGGAGTGGCTAGAGAGGCGCCACGGCGCCTCACCTTCCGTCTGACGCAGGTCCTCATCGGACACGGTTGTTTCGGGAGGTACCTGCACCGAATCAGACGGGAGGAAACGCCCGGATGCCACCACTGTGAGGATTGGCCGGAGGACACGGTGGAGCACACCGTTGAGGTGTGCCCCGCTTGGGCGGAGCCCCGCCGTGTTCTTGTAGCGGTGATTGGCGGCGGCGACCTCTCGCGTCCGGCCCTGGTGCAAGCCATGGTCCGGGACGAGGAGGAATGGGACGCCGTCGCCTCCTTCCGCGAAGCAGTGATTCTAGCAAAGGAGGCGGCGGAACGCGAGAGGGAGAGCTCTCGTCCCAGCCGCCGCAGGAGGCGCTCCGGGCGTCGGAGGCCACGTTATCACTTCCGGCCACCGTAGACGCGGGCCTGTGGACGGTGAGTGATGGGCTAGCTCGCTGTCCGTCCGTCTTACGACGACAACAGGCCGTGTCGAAGGCGCATTCGTGTTCCACGCGCGCCTCAAAGAGATGTCAGCAACATGGAAGTAGCCTGCAAGGGCCGACGCCCGTCGGGGCTGCGGAATGTTGTAAGAGATCCCGCACTCTTGACATATAGGGCTAAGAAGAAACATGGGTGGTTTTTAGTCAGTAAAAGTCTGACACTCCCTTTCGCTCTGCCCAAGAGCGGAAGGGGTTATTTGATGATTTCCCACCCAAAAAAAAAATCTATCCAACACAAAAATATTTTTCCAATTCCAACCAGTACCTAATTCCTTAGATTAATGCGTTCAACCAAACAAACAAACTCTCTATAACATTAGTATTGATTTCACGACAAAAATACATAGTACAGCGGTTCAGCGTTAAATGAGAATTACTAGGCAGCCTGCATGTTGATGATAAAATATATCCTGTCATGTCCGGGGATCGACAATGGTGGTTACGTAATGCGACAAAATTGTAGTCTACATAGGTAAATAGCGTTGGTATAAATTATAAACAAGCGGTATGCACCAAAGAGACTTAAGATCATAGAGAAGCAAAAGAACAAAAGATCCAAGATCCAGGTGGTCTATTGGTCTGCCATGACGTCTTAACGCAGTCTTGTTTTATTCTCATTCCAGTGTGTAAAAGAGATGCGCTAGACACCCTGTATAGCTCTGTCGCCAGATGAAAACCAACGTCGGGCCCACTAGTTTCTCGGCAGTCTGCTGAACTGGGCCTATATAGTGCAGCTATCTCATTTGTCTGCTTAGTAGTGTTTAGTTTTTTTTTGTGAACTTATGCCATATTTTTGAGCAAACCTTCCTCCTCATACATCTTCAGAAAACCAGAAATAATACAACAAACAAATAGCGTAAACCTTTTTTAACCTTTTCACAAACTTTTTAGAATCACAATAACCAATAATCACGATAGAAATGGATGGAGGATCGATGCCCGCACGGAACAAATATTTGTATGCGCTACAGATAGTTGTTTCAGGTCGGCGTATTTGTGTATGTGAGTTTAAATGTCTGTGAACACAACCATGATACAGGAGAAGTTCCTAGTGTGGGGCAACGTTTTTCAATAAAAAGGAAAAGGACTTGACAAGAACCTACAATACGATTTTGTTTGAGACCTGTAGAGGAGACAATGTAATGTACGAGTATGATGAAATAGTGGACGGAAATGTTGTCGAAATCACACTATTTAGGGTTTTTTTATGGACTCGGATTAATTTAGAGGGGAGGCGACACAAGTGTAACAAAACTCAGGGGTAAACAATATGGTGAAACTTTACATTTTGACAGCTTAACATTCATTTTTGTGAGCAGAAAATGTTATAGCTGCTCGTACACCATAAGTAATTAGCAAAGACATATTGACTTAAATCCTTAAAATTTCCTTGTTGTTTAGCAATGGATTAGGTCGATTAGGAATTTAGTATTATATCTAGCATTTGGTTGTGATTAAAAGTGTGTTACGCAATTGTGTTGCTGAAGGTTGTGTCTCTTACCTACGTTATGCACCCTTGACTGTCAGCCCTGTAAGCCTTGCAGTGTAATCTATGTCACATTACTTTAAGGAAATAACACAATGCAGGCACCACTTGCATACCTAGGAAACTAGTAGTCGACGTATTTAGAAAATATGAAAGCACACAAAGTGTGTGAGTAAGCACAAAACCAAAATGCACAAGATAAAACGGGGATACGTTTTATCTTGTGCATTTTGATTTTGTACTGGTACTGTTGTTACTTCCTAGTCTTTAAGGGTAAACCTAGTCCCCCAGCAACGCATCTGTAAAAAATAAAGAAGATTGAATAGGCTTCTGGGCACGATCGTTCCATCACAGACCTCATGCATCGCTTTCCACCAGGCGTGATCAAGAGCAGGCTATTTTTTTGCAATAAATATAAATAAAAAACTTGATTTTTCACTATATAGGTATATATTAGTATTCAAAGAGAATGCACTCGTACCAACAGCTTAACATGTTTTCCGTGTCACCTAAGCCGATAGCTCAGCATTCAAACCGTGTAATTCCTAATGGAAAAATCCACTCTTCAATAAAAATCCCCGTCTGAAATGAGCATTGAACCGATTATAACTTTACTAAGCTACAAAAGAGACAACCCGCATCATAACTTAGGAATCATTAACATTAAACGCGTATTAAAGCATAGCATTCCCTAAAGCTGCTCCACATTACCGCTTACTACCCAAGTCACTTACTTCCACAGGAACCTCAGCTAATGGCTCCAGTAAAAGGAAGGTATAATAGATAAGTGATTATAACCGTGTCGTTAATGAGTAGTCGGCAATCTGCTGAGATTTGCGCTCGTTAGCGACGGAGCCTGTTGAAACTGTTGTGATTGGTTAACAATAATTTTGGGTCTTGCTGGACTTTTTCGTGGAAATGGTTCAATTGGAGATGATTTGTAGCGTCAACGAGGGCCGGAGTGGAACGTTTGGGAGTTTGTTTGTTTAACGAGGAAGGTTTTTTTATTTATTTTATTTTATTACTTTTAAGAAGGCTTACAGACTAATAACATAAAAATAGGAAACAAAAATATATAATGACGTTGCTAATTACAAGCCTCCACAGATATAATATTGACGATTAATTATATATTATATTAATTATAAGTAGGTAAGTTAAAAAACATCCACCTTCGATGTTTTTCCAGCTTGACCTGTTATTTAAAAACGCTAATTACGATTGAATGAAGACACTTTCATATAATTCTTATGTAAATATTACAGGATCAACGTTCTGAAATTAGAATTCTTTTTACTTTGCCCTGTAGCTGTCTTATGAGTTTAAGACATTCAGTTTTGGATAGCATTAAATTGAAATAATGCTACTTTTAGTTATTATTATATAAGTTAAAGTACAATAGTATGGTATGTGCTATTTATCTTATAAAGCTCTCAACCCAAGTATGGTTCGTTAAATACAATTACATTTTAATATCAAGTTTCTAATAACATTTATTGATGGTAACCCTACTACGCAGCCTGTTGCCATTTGATTAAACAAGTTTAAATTCGTATTACATTGCGTAATTCCTTTAACATCGTTAGTCAGGTAAATGACCGAAACAGCAATGTAGAATAAAATGAGGCAAGCCTTCTTTGTCTCTTTTGTAATTAAGGACTATAATAGACGATGAGTCGGTGCTATAGTTAATTTTGTTAATCTATTGAACGTAAGGCTCTGCGGAAACGGGCCACTTTACAAGCGACAAGCTGTTCACATCACACACCCCCCCTCCCGCCTAACCACTTGTGGCGGCTACTAGTGCCGGCCACCGACTACGAGAGGCGGCCACCGGGATCTAGTGGTGCCCACTGACTACTAGTAGCGGCCACCGGGTACTGATCGGTCACCGGTACTAATGGCGGCCACCGACTACAAGTGGCGGCCACCGGGAACTAGTGGTGCCCACTGACTACTAGTAGCGGCCACCGGGTACTGATCGGTCACCGGTACTAATGGCGGCCACCGACTACAAGTGGCGGCCACCGGGAACTAGTGGTGCCCACTGACTACTAGTAGCGGCCACCGGGTACTGATCGGTCACCGGTACTAATGGCGGCCACCGACTACGAGAGGCGGCCACCGGGAACTAGTGGTGCCCACTGACTACTAGTAGCGGCCACCGGGTACTGATCGGTCACCGGTACTAATGGCGGCCACCGACTACAAGTGGCGGCCACCGGGAACTAGTGGTGCCCACTGACTACTAGTAGCGGCCACCGGGTACTAATGGCGGCCACCGACTACAAGTGGCGGCCACCGGGAACTAGTGGTGCCCACTGACTACTAGTAGCGGCCACCGGGTAGGTACTGATCGGTCACCGGTACTAATGGCGGCCACCGACTACGAGAGGCGGCCACCGGGAACTAGTGGTGCCCACTGACTACTAGTAGCGGCCACCGGGTACTGATCGGTCACCGGTACTAATGGCGGCCACCGACTACAAGTGGCGGCCACCGGGAACTAGTGGTGCCCACTGACTACTAGTAGCGGCCACCGGGTACTAATGGCGGCCACCGACTACAAGTGGCGGCCACCGGGAACTAGTGGTGCCCACTGACTACTAGTAGCGGCCACCGGGTACTGATCGGTCACCGGTACTAATGGCGGCCACCGACTACAAGTGGCGGCCACCGGGAACTTGTGGTGCCCACTGACTACTAGTAGCGGCCACCGGGTACTGATCGGTCACCGGTACTAATGGCGGCCACCGACTACGAGAGGCGGCCACCGGGAACTAGTGGTGCCCACTGACTACTAGTAGCGGCCACCGGGTACTGATCGGTCACCGGTACTAATGGCGGCCACCGACTACAAGTGGCGGCCACCGGGAACTAGTGGTGCCCACTGACTACTAGTAGCGGCCACCGGGTACTGATCGGTCACCGGTACTAATGGCGGCCACCGACTACAAGTGGCGGCCACCGGGAACTTGTGGTGCCCACTGACTACTAGTAGCGGCCACCGGGTACTGATCGGTCACCGGTACTAATGGCGGCCACCGACTACGAGAGGCGGCCACCGGGAACTAGTGGTGCCCACTGACTACTAGTAGCGGCCACCGGGTACTGATCGGTCACCGGTACTAATGGCGGCCACCGACTACAAGTGGCGGCCACCGGGAACTAATGGTGCCCACTGACTACTAGTAGCGGCCACCGGGTACTGATCGGTCACCGGTACTAATGGCGGCCACCGACTACAAGTGGCGGCCACCGGGAACTAGTGGTGCCCACTGACTACTAGTAGCGGCCACCGGGTATTGATCGGTCACCGGTGCTAATGGCGGCCACCGACTACAAGTGGCGGCCACCGGGAACTAGTGGTGCCCACTGACTACTAGTAGCGGCCACCGGGTACTGATCGGTCACCGGTACTAATGGCGGCCACCGACTACAAGTGGCGGCCAACTACCACTCGTGGCAGCCACTGACCACCTTCGCTTGCACGGTAGTAAAACGAGGTGGTGCACGACAGTCGTCGGTGGCCCGTTTGCGTGGGGCCTAAGATACTTAGGGTACTAATGAGCGTTGACCCTGAATTTGTAAGGAGCTAAACTCTGATCTGAAAGGTACTTTTATTCTCATTTCTATGTAGATTTGTAAGAAAAGTTCTGGAGAAGTTTGCTTTGTGACTTCGAGACAAGTGACAAAGACTTTTGATGTTTGATCCTGAAGTAGAATGCTTATTATGTAGGTGGGTAGATCTTACTTTTATAGGTACTCTGTCTGTAGGCAAGAAATAAGGACAAATTCACTCAAAGCATTTATTTCGAACAGTAAGTCGTGGGTTCGAACCCAGGCAGGCGCATTATTTTGTGTAATTCATTTCATCACCGCTGTTCTCAAAACGGAGAATGAAATTATTGTGAGGAAACCGGCATGTCTAAGAACCAAAATATTCGAAGACATGTGACATCTAACATCCCTCTCCTAGAGAGGAGACGGCCTAAGTCCCTGCTGTGGGAGCATTATAGGCTGATGATGATGATCATTTATTTCAACCCCGGCTGCTTGAAGTAGTTCTAGAAGTAGTAACTAATTCTGGAGTACCTAGTTAGTAGTTCTAGTTTCCTGTTCCAAACCATAGATATATCTCTGGAGAACAACGAACAATAAATTACATGAACTGACTCTTTTAAATCTTAGTACTTAGGTGTCACTCAATCTTGACGAAATACAAAAGAACTGCACATACGACTGGAAACCTTATCACTTAGACAAGAGTACCTACCTCCTCGTTTGGTCCTTGGAAACCGGAGAGCCGGATCGAATATCAATCTTCAGTGGCAAAGAGAAAATAAAAATCTAGAAGTCAAATAGCGCACCTTAGTCTGTGCGTATTTGTAATTCTAATACAATTGGCAGGCGTTACAGGTACTACTGTGACCTGAAAGTATGACAACCACTCTTAGCAAAGGGTTATTGTATTGCCCAATTTTAACTGGTTTGTGGAGGACAGATGAAAGAAAGAAATAAAGAAAGCATGTTTATTTTGCACAATGCCACAAGTGCACACAACAAACAATAATAAAAAATAAGTTTAAAAACTAAAACCCGACTGCAAATAAAAAAGCAGACTAATAAAACCGCGAAAAATCGTCCAGTAGGTAGATAATTTGATAATTATAGAGGATAGCCGTAGTCGCATGCCACTGATACCTGATGCTCATTCATGGCGTTCTCATTGAAGAAGCTGCAGCTGCTCGTTGCCATTAGCAAGGTGGCATGCGACTACGACTGTCCTCTATAATAATTATCAAATTATCTACTTACTGGACGATTTTTCTAAAGTGAAAGTTGCAAGAATACTCGATATTCGGTAAAAATATTCGTCATTTTCCATACAAATAATAATAGTGCATCGTGACCGTTATGACAGCACTTATTGTGCAAAACCTCTACGAAGCAGTTATAAATCCAAAAAAAAACGAAATGAATAAAAATTCAGAAAAAAAAGAAAAAAATCCCCCCCCCCCCATTCCCTTGGCATGGAAGAATTAAAATTCGAATTAATAAATAAATAAAAATTAGTCTGATCTAGTCGGAATTTATAACGTGAGCATCCCGAATCAAGTTCGTGAAACGCATGACTTTAACTTGAATCACTTCGGGATTCTAGACTGTTTGCAAGCACTGCTACTGAGTGTGAGGTCCTCGGTTTGATTCCCAAGTCGTTGGGTGCGTGTGTTGTATTTTTGTAAATATTTACCATCAGATGTTTTTCTGTTGTCTGCTTTTGAATTTATACCTAGTTTTAATGACAATGGCTATGACAATAAGCAAGCTTATCTTTATACGAGTATATATAATTCCACTGTTCGTGTGTATGTCACTGAACTCCTCTAAACGACCGATTTGGATGAAACTTTCTAGGAATATTTCAATGGGTTCTTGGATGGTTTGAAAACACAATTGGACCCGGTAGGTGGTGCTGCTGTCCGGGCAGGATGACGTCTGCCGGATCTGTTATTGATTTATAAATTCGATTTACCTTTAGAAAGCTGGCGAATTAATGTAGGTGTACCTACTAGGTTACAATTCACCTCTGCCTAACCTGCATTATGTCACATTACTTCGGAATTCAAGTTTACTGTATCTTGTAGGTTAGGAATCTGGTCCTTGCAACCAGATTCCTAATTCCTTACGGTCTTTGTCGCTTAGCTACGTGCGCTCTGCTTTTGGCAGGCACTTTGCATATTTTAAGGAGCATAACCCCGACGTGATAATGGCAAACACTTTTGGAAGATATTAGTGAAGGAACGGAAAGGAATTGAATGTGATTTCCTTCGTTTGCCTAACTACTTACGTAGATCAGCGGGTCTAAAATGGCCGCTTTAGCAGAATCGTAATATGAATCATGTTAAAAATTTAAAATTCTTAAAATAGACTTTATAGTTATAGACATTAAGTCAATTTTAAGAATTTTAAATTTTAACATATTACGATTCTGCGTGGATTCTGTAAAAACGGCCATTTTAGACCCGCAGGTATACTAGTAGTTAACTAGTTCTTTAACCCTTAACCCTTTTTTTTGGGGGGCGGGAAATCATCAAATAACCCGTCCCGATCTTGAGCAGAGCAGAAGGGAGTGTCAGACTTCTACTGACTAAAACCACCCATGTTCCTTCTTAGCCCTTAGGCCGCGGTATCTCTTTCGAACAACCCACAGCCCCGACGGGATTTGTTATAAATGGTAGTTTAAGAGGAGGCTCCCTAAATTTATGTTAATTTGCATTAATATTCTGAAACAGTCGTACATACAATCAAAATGGAACTTTAGTATATGATTTATTGGATCTTTTTCTTTCCATGTACAAGACAGTTACGTAATTGTAGCATATTCGCTCGATTCATTTTTTATTCGAAAATCATGTCTTTTTTAACGATTATTACATTTTTCCTCAAGCCTTTATGTCTAAAATAAATGTTCACTGTAAGAAAATATAGTTTACTATCCAGCCACAAGATATTTTTTCTCCAGATCAATTACTACTTTAGTTATAAACGAAATAAGAATTGAGACTTACGACATTTAGTTTCGTGCTCGAACGCGATCAAAGAGCGCACGCGGTATTCGACTTTATTACTAATGTGCTAGCGTCTAGCACATCGCGCGGAGTGGCGGGGTGAATGGGGCGGAGCTTGCGTGGAAATTATTTTAGAGTGCCTGGTCTTAATGAAATCGGATTTGCTTACATTCGAATTGCTTTTCAGTTTTACGTTTTCTGACTGAACAAGTGTATTCATTTAGTTTAAAAAATCTCCCGCTCACGTTATTTTTAATAATAATAGAAAGTCTTGTGCAATCACATTCCCAGAAAACAGTAATAATTTACTATCCCAGATTCAGCAATTTAGGTTTCGTGATGTCTGTCAGTTAATTAATATGAGTAGGTAAAGAAGGTAAACTAAACATATCTTTCAAGTTACGTTAAAGAGAAAATAAATAATTAGACGGCCTCGTTGGTTAAGTGCCTCGTTGGATTCCCAGGTTTTCCTGTCAGTAATTCCTTAGTACAAACCACGGAGTCTGAATTTGTGCCCGGTTGATTGTAATAGGCTCGCTCCTTATTATGGGAATTAAAAGATGAAGACGATACAGTGCTTCGAAAAGTCGTGTGATGTCACACGGTTAGTACTTTTTTTACCCACAAATTGACGTCACAAGCTCTCATGATCTTTGACACGTTTTATTTTCGTATTTTTTTTTTTTTTATAAAATAATTCACACGTACTTATCCAATATTTTTCGATAATCTAACAGACGGAGTAATTAGATTTTTTTGATAAAAATACCGTATTCAGGTTGTGAATGATTATGATGAAATAAAGCCTTCATGGCAATTATATTTAAATGATTGTTGATAAGTTCCAGAAGCACATTGAGAAGTTTTTACTTCACTTACTTGTAGAAACATAAAAAAATACAAATAAATGTAAATATAGATCTGTTTCAAATGTTTTTGTTTGTCACGACCGATTTGCATTTCCTGCATCAGAACAAGAAATAAACAGAGAACATCAATACGCTTGACATTGACTGTACCAAACTAAATAGTATTATACAACAAAAGATGATGGTCTTTACAAATTATGTAACTGGTACACTCTGGTGCTAATTCAATTGGTATCAGTTCGATAGTTTTGTATTTTTATTATTATTATTTTTTTGTTATTGGGACAAGCCCGCTACACTATTCCCAAACCACTGTAACTCCTGTAAGCCAGAATCAACAGTGGCGACCACAAGAAAAGCGCCGAGACAATGAAGCTCGACGAAGTCCCAGAGAAATGATTTGACTGTCTTGGATCCCGCAACGAAATTAATCAGAAAAGAATAGCGGAGGAGTAGGAAAAACATAATTTTCTTCCCTCCATATCAGCAGGAGACAGAACTGAACAAGGCCAATAGGCACATAGGGACGTTTACAACTCGGATAAGTCCAGTTGCCTAGCAGATAGTTTTGGATGTTGGCAATATAACGATACATGCTACTTAATATTAATCTAAAATAGGGATGTATACTGACTTAAAAAAATATGATTCTAATTAGTCCGTCTGTTAGATTATCGAAATATATTGGACACGTATTTTTTGTTTTATCAAATCAATAAAAAAATACGAAGAAGATAAAACGCGTCAAAGATTGGAGTGGACGGTTGTGACGTCATTAACCGCTAAAGAATGTCATACTAATTTCTCAGAAAATGACGTCAGGATGCATGCGCGTATTGCATATTTATCACTTGCTTAGCTGAAAGAAAACATCTCGAGGAAACCTGAGAGATTTTTCTCGACGGCATGTCAAGTCAAGTCAGAGGCTAAAGGCGGGCATAAAAAATCTAACATCTGTTAACACTAAGTAGTTTTTTTATGTCTATTTTATAACTCAGGAATCAAACCCAAGATATTACAATCAGCAGTAGCTCTTGAGACAACTAGACCAAGGAGGCAATAAAGAATTCCGAAGTGATTCAAGTTAAATTAGGGGATTCCGCACATTAACATGCGTTACACGAACTTGATTCGGAACAGCTCACGGAAATATATGGCGTTGACCCGGCTATAAATCCCGGATGAATCGGCCCCTTTGTATGGAAAAATGGCCTTTGGGGTAAGAATGAGAAAAGTCAAGGAACAAAATAACAAAAGATTCAAATTGGATTACTCTAAGGACGCATTTTTTTTAATTAATATTATTCTTTTAAAGAAACTAGCATAGAATACCCTGTTTAACTGAATGCACGTGGAACGACGGCGATCTGACCTCCACATCCCGATTCCTGGGTAACCAGGTACTCCTTGCTAAGACTGGTTGTCAGACTTCTGACTGACCATAAGGACAGTCAAAGATGACATCGACAACGGTTGCAGAAACTAGTGGTACCGGTTTAAAAGATAAAAACAAAATAGTTTTAGCTTATTCTGGCTTACAAGGTAATTACTAAGTGCATAAAAAAAATTAACACGTAAACCACTTTTCATCACAATTTCTGCATCCAATTTCGTTTACAAAGACCACAATGTTTATTTATGTAAACTCCCGGTCCCTTGAGTAAAAGGGACTGGCCTCAACCACATCACAACCTTGACCCCCGACCTTTGACGCCAGTATTAGGTTATGAATACAGAGGTATTTTGAGGGACCCTTAGTTTGAAGATTGCTTGATTCGTGGGATCAAAGTGGCTCTATGGTAGTTTGAGTGGCAGATTTAGTACTTGGCGGATGTGTTTCGGATATTAATAGCCTTTTTGACCGATTACGGTCACGGGGTTCAAAAACAACGGAAAATGGCCATCAAGTCAGGAAATGTCAAGCCTGTGATCCCCGAAGGACTTAGCAGGGGTGCACCTACTTAATAGTGCACACACATTTCCCCAGTTATGGTTAAGTCCTAGGTAGTAGGGTGGGGGGGGAGACTAGTGCTATCAACCAGACACAAATCCAGAGTACGTGGCAGGTACTGAGAAATTCCTGATGGAAAAAACTCAATTACACTTTGCACAACCCGGGAATCGGACCCGGGCCCCCATGCCCAGCATCAGGAAAGTCATGAAATATTACCTACCGCGCACAAAGTATAACTATGTGAGTGAAAACTGATGCACTGCACCCTCACTTTCTTAAGCTAATTAGACGGTAATACGTCATTAATGAGGCGCAACACCAACGGTTTAATTAAATGCAATGATAATTATATGATGTTTAGGTACTTTGCAAATAGGTTTTAATGGTTTTAACAAGTCACTTTTTTTAAACTAGATGGGGCTGGTGTTTTTACAGTTTCAGTCAATTCTATTATTGTACGTGAACCCTTAGTCTCCGGGCTTTACCCAGGTGGAGAACCTACATAGGTGAAGCACGGGTCCGAGGGAATACAGACACTTTAACACTTTAAATATTCGGAGCCGAGGGGCCGAGAGTGGACTAAACGGTGTTTTGTACCTGACAACTCTGAGAAGAAACATCTGAAACAAACTCAGATGTCATATCTAGTTACTGATGAGCCACTGACCACACGTCAATGTGTGCTATTGGATGTAACATCAAACAATAGCGTTCATTCCATCCGCAAAAAACTCGACAGCTATTGAACGGTTTTAATAAACGCACATACCTACTGGTAACAAGAGCCACAGTAGACATACTAGTATTCAGTATTTCAACTAGAAACAACTCACAAACAGACGCAAAGCGTTTACACGAATTCTAATAAAATAATGTTTCAGTTCTCTGTTTCAGAACTCGGAGCTTTCGCTTTAAAGTACAGTTGATATCGCGTTGCTGTCATCACGCGAAACAACTCGATCGACGACAACTTTCATGCACGCACCACCCTACTATGATTAACGCCCAATCTGGTCAGGTATGAGGTGTTCCTACTATCCGCTTGCCGATTGGCGGTCTTCACATAAGAAGACGGATACCCCAACTGGAATCAGTTCTACGCGGTCAATATCGCCAGTTCATTGCCACTTTAGCTCATAAAGGGTGTAAAAGTACACTTAACCCAAACGAAGCGCACTGGTTCTCCCCACCACTGCGAATATTTTTTGTTCTAGACCATACCTAGGCACCCCCTAGTTACGGAGATATTGGGGGTCAAAGTTCCAAATTTTTCACAGCTGTTTTTGTAAATACTTACTAGTTTTTCAGGTTACTTTACTTAAAATACCTCCATGACCCGTTTACTATTCAAAGCATCCACTAGCACAATGTTACATTGAGTTTTATCGTAAAATGAGATTTTTGACCCCAAAAAAAAAGTCGTTACTTAGTTTAATGTACAGAATGCGTGGTTGACGTATGTGTGAAGGGTTAATCTACACCCTGTATATTTTAGACTCTCTAGTCAGTACATGGTAGTTAGTTGGTTTACCGGTTATTTCTATACTATGAAAGAGCCGAACGCTTCGAACTGTAAAGCCTTTATTCATCCACTACACAGCAGAACGGTATTAAACGAATTGAAAATATAATATTAAAATATCGTCGCACACTTTGTCAGAAGCTTTCGCCATTAATAACCAAAGTTCTCTTTGTTTTGTTTCCATCAATACTCCGGACATTTAGGTACGATCCTCTGACACAAATTTGTTTGGAGGACAATATTGATGATTAAACGAACTTACCTGTAAGTGAAGTTCTATCATAATTATACGAAACGCCTCGTCCGAAGAGATTAGTAGTTACATGTAGTATCGCATAGAGGTCGCCACTTCAGCACTAGTTGAGAATATACCCACTTTTTTTTTTTTTTTTTTTTTGATGTGGGTAGGTACTGATATTACTCGGTGCCCGCTATTACGCTTGTTCCTCATTTAGTTTAGAGTAAGATCCATAAATCATTGATGTATGTTTTCCAAAGAGATTAGTAACGGGATGCAAAGGGCGGGCGGGCAGTTACTAATCTCTTCGGACGAGGCGTTTCGTATAATTATGATAGAACTTCACTTACAGGTAAGTTCGTTTAATCATCAATTATACTTCACGCCTCGTCCTCAAGATTAGTAGTTACATGTAGAATTTGAGAGTACGTGAGGGAAATATCATCAATGATACAACCTTTTAGATGAAAATAAAAACGAATGTTTATTTCTCAGAAAATATGTAACCTTTGTTCTAATTTTACAAAGTAATAATCACTTGAACATAATAAAAATTAAATAAATTTATTCCGTCTTACATAACATGAATACAATTATTCTTTTAATAATTGTACCAGTTACAAAATAGTAATGTAAATAGTTTCTCCTACAAAATAAAGAAATATCTTTAGCTATTGATAACCGAGTGAGCCAATAATGTACAATCATTGTTCAAAATTGTTCTATTGTAGAACCTTGCAAATACAGTTGAGTTGCCGCTCCAGCCGGCTGTGTTGCGGATAGCATCGACGCTTACACCGAGTGAGTGCGCGCGCGACGTGCTGGCGTGCCTCGTGCTGTGCGCAGAGAACACGGACGTGTCGATCCCGCACTCACTTAATGTCGTTTTTACCCAGCGGCTGAGGGTTTGGGTGCCGACTGCTTTGTGGGGCTTTTTTATACCTACGAACAACAGATCAGATTTTCTAAAGGGCGTCGATTTATTTGTATAGCAAATCAATGTGGCAGCGGGACAAATTGCAGGTTTTTGATTAAAGAATGGAATATAAAGTATTGGTTGTTTGGAACCTGCTTTAGAAGTTTTAATGATATCTGGGATCCTAATACTGATGTGGTCTGATGTAACAATAATGTTCTTGATATTTATTTTGGATAAGGTTTGTAATCTATGGGCGGTTGTAAGTGCTAGTAATGTAATTGTTTTTCTAGCTAATTTATCAAATGACAGCTCTTCATTTGGATACCATTGATTTAGGTGGTCAAGTACGCAATTAGTGTCCCATGTGTAGCTATACTTTGGTAAAGATGGTCGGAGACGAAACACACCTTTGAAAAATCTCTGTATTCTGTCGTCTTTAGATATGGCAGATCCTAATAAAATTGCGAGAGCCGATCTACAAGAATTGAGGGTACCATATTGCGCACCCTGGTGAAATTGTGTAGTCAAAAAATGAATGACAGTAGGAATAGACGCAATAAACACATTGGTGTGAGTGTGTTTACAGTAGTTCCACCATTTCCTTAGGCAAGTGTCGTATTGCTTGAGGGAGTTGGCTGATAATGACGCCATCATTATTTCCAGTGAAGATGGTGGTACGCTTCTTATTGATAGTGCCTCCCGGATAAGACTGCAGCCTCCAGGGTAATCGACTGGTGTATCCGACTGGAGCTGGAATGCGAGATTAAAGCTCGTTTGTGAGGTGGAAATGATAAAACTTTAGATACTGTAAGGGCTTGAAATACTGGGTACCACGGCTGGGTGGGCCATGATGGAACAACTACAATACCTTTAGATTTTTCGACTATTATTTTCCTGAGAACTTTCAAAATAATCGAGAAAGGGGGAAACGCATAAAAATGCTTGTTTGCCCATGATATTGTAAAGGCGTCGATAGCAATTGCATCTGGATCCCTATGCCATGAGATATAAGATTCACATTTTTTGTTTATGCGGCTTGCGAATAGATCAATCTCGGGTGAGCCAAAACAACGAGTTATGTGATTGAATGCCCTATCATCTAGCTCCCACTCAATGTCTGGGTGGTTTCGCCGTGACTCTGCATCTGCTACGACATTATCAGTAGACTTTATATAAGATGCATAAATGTACAATCCTCGATCCTCGCACCATTCCCAAATTTCTCTAGTGATTTGTGTTAGGTGTGGGTACTGAACACCACCCATCCGGTTGATATAGGCAACTGCAGTTGAGTTGTCTACGCGCAAAAGTATCTGGCAATCGGACAAGTCTTTTGCAAAGATTTTTAGAGCAATAAAAGCAGCCAACAATTCAAGATAGTTGATGTGCTTTTTGCACTCAGTGTTTGACCAACTACCACTAGCTGTATTGCCCGTACAGGCTGCGCCCCACCCCGTCGTTGAGGCGTCAGAGAATATTTCGGTGTGATAGTCGTCACTTCTTATGTGACGTACTGAAATCAAAATGCGATTAAGCCACCATTGAATATCTATCTGCAGTGAGTCGGGGATGTTTATGACTTTTTCATAATCATCATCGTTTTTCAGGTTAAGAAATTTGCAGCGCTCCAGCTCTTTGGTATGGAGAAGCCCGTATTCTATTCCAGGGCAGGCTGACACAAGTAGACCCGTTAATTGAGCTAATTTCCTGACTGAACAGCGACGCAACTTCTGAAAGGCTTGTAATTCAGAACTGATGCGTGCCCTTTTTTCTTGGGGCAAGCTTAGGGTAAGATCATGGGAGTTGATGATCATACCTAAATATTTACATTTCATGGAAGGTATAAAAATGCTCTTTTCTTCATTGATGATGAAGCCGAGTGAAACTAGTAATTTTTTGGTAATGTCGAGGTTTTGTACACAATCTGAATAGGTACGTCCCAAAAGGAGCCAATCGTCTAAATAAAGAGTAGAGAGCAAACCAGCGGTTCGAAGTAATTTTACTATTGGTTTGGTTATTTTCGTGAATACGAATGGGGCTGTATTAAGCCCGAATGGAAGGACGTTAAACTGATATAGTTTTTGATCATAATTAAAACGAAGATATTTTTTAGAGTTCTCATGAATTTTTACCAATAGGTAAGCGTCCTTTAGGTCGAGGGTAGTCATCCAACAATCTTGTGTGACAAGTTTAATAGCTGTACGGAGGTCCTCCATCTTAAAATGATCAATCTTTATAAAACGATTAAGATTTTTGAGATTTAAAATAAATCTATATCTTCCATTAGGCTTGGGGGTAAGAAAAATGCTAGATATAAACTGGCCCTCGCATGGTTCACATAGGGATACCGCACCGATACGTAATAAATCACCTATTGCCTCATTGATCTGCCTTTTTTCTTCAGTGGACTGTGTAGGGGTGGACGGAATACAGTTTTGAGTTGGTGGACTAGAAAAGGGAATTTTATAACCGTCAATCCAAGAGAGGACTGTGCGGTCCTCTGTTATAAGTGACCATTGAGTTTTAAAAAGATGTAAGCGACCGGCATACTCAACTGTATTTACAGGCGGCGTCGAGTTTGAGCAGGGGGCGGCGGCGGCTGCTGGCGCGGCCACGGTCTCGATGAGTGCGCGGGCGGAGGCGGGGCTGCGCGCGCTCTCGCTGCAGGCTCGCGGCTCCTCTGTGGAGGGCCCGACTGCCTGTAAGCCGGACCGGGAGCCCTCCTGTTTAAATTCCTCTGGTTAGGGAATTTTGATCGCTTCGCTGAGTTAGATTGGTCAGCCTTAAGCTCGACCCCAGATTTATTTATTGACTTCGCTGCCTTAAGCGTGTCAGCTAACGTTTCCCCAAATAGGAAAGCGTCAATCTTTGTACTGGAAAGATGTTCCGACATGTCCTTTTTCAGTGAAAACAATATAAAGTTTCTTCTTGTCACTGAGTCAGCGTGCTGAACGTCACACATTAATCTGCCAAGATCCATCAATTTTTGAAGTAACTCCTTGTCCTTGTTTTCAGAGTTTAACTGTGTTGTGATTATATCACCCAGGCATGATATTGCACTTGCCACCTGCTTTTGTTTGGCTTCAATGCCTTTATCGCGTTTTATGAAGCTTTCTTGCATAGCGGCTTTGACTTCCGGATTTATTTTGGGGGAGTCAATTCGAAGACAATTTCCAGGAAGCAGGTACTTTAACATTAGCTCTTTTCTGGTGTCTTTGTTTAACCCCTCTGAGGCTATATGTCCAAATCGAGATGCTACTTCTTCATGGATATCTTTTCCACGTTTTTCCGATAGTGAAGGGTCTTCACCGAGAATTTCCAGAACTTCAGTGTCTAAACATGTGTTAGACTGCGCAGTGACTGTGACCTCCTCTTGTACTGGTGGCATGGGTGTGCCAGGAGTGGCAGGCTGTTCTTGAGGAGCCAGACTGTCGTTTTGGATATCATTAGTTGGTAATGATTGCTCAATGACATTGGTGTCCATGAATTCGAACGTTTCCGGTTCGTGATCATCGCTCAGCCAATCAGATGGCGCTATCGCATCAGGTGGGTCTAGAAAAAAACACGAATATCGGTTATGATAATCGGTTTTATTATAAAACTAAGTGTGCGGTGAAGTAGCCCCAATGGCTATTCAGGTTACACACTTATTATCATCGCAACGTAAATACGTCGAGTTTATAAGGGTAGGTAGGTTTTTGCATTGAAAAAATGGATTAAATAAAACTACAGAATTGCACATTATTGATAACAAACGTTATCTTGTTCAGGTTAGGTAACAATCCCCTATGAATTGAACGCCAACCGTCACATTTAAATTGCAACGAAAAAAGCCCCAATGGCTGATTCTGGTTTGCATTACGTACCCATAACAACACGTTTAGAAGTTATCACTTTCACAAATAAGTATTAGCAGGTACATACCTGTTTCAACGCCGTAGGCGGTTCCCGGTAATTCCTCAGTTGGTTTGGTTTGAATTTTCTTTTCTAGCTTTCGCAATTTGCGCATTAAATTATCAAGCTCTTCTTCACACGTCCTAGATATTTTACGTTTCGGCATAATGCGCACGAAATAATGGTACTTGAATTATTTAGGACGATAGTGTCTTTAGTGGCCGAGCACTAAACTGCGAATGAGGAACAAGCGTAATAGCGGGCACCGAGTAATATCAGTACCTACCCACATCAAAAAAAAAAAAAAAAAAAAAGTGGGTATATTCTCAACTAGTGCTGAAGTGGCGACCTCTATGCGATACTACATGTAACTACTAATCTTGAGGACGAGGCGTGAAGTATAATGATTAATTCGCGAATTACTGCTGGACGCTGGACAACCAACCCTTTTGAATATGAATACAGTTTTTGTGTTATTTGTCAGGTGCAAATTATCTTGTTTTGTATGACCCTGTTATGCTGAAACTTAAACACGTAATTTTAGAATTATTTGTATGTTTAGAATTAGTGAGGGCGACAAATACAACTCTTTAAAGTTTAAATTGCCCTAATGAATAACTACTTCACGAAATTCTGACAATTAAGGGCAAAAAAGATAAGTAATATTTAATAGTCAATGAAGATAATTAAATTATCCATTTTATTTTTTAGGTCGCGAATACTTTTGTCAATGTAGGAATGTAATGTGTGCAAATTGAAAAAAAATATTTGAAACGAAGTACAACTCCATTAATTCTGAACAACGTTCGCGAATGAACACTGGTCATCACTGATGCAGACATTAGACCCTTGCGAACACACGTAACAGGCATCTCGAGTTTAAGTATTTAGTACGTAATAATATATAGTCATCAATCATGGAAACAAAAGCTATACAATCATATATTACTCAAGCACACATCTGGACTAGATCACAAAGACTAGCTCAAGATGATCAGCAGAAATACTAGACAGACAATGCGTGGAATCGATTAGACAGACTGATTGCCTAGCCAAATGCTAAAAGTAAAGTCTTTGGGAGCTTAAATGTAGATGAGCTTAAGAGATCAGTCAATGAAATTCGGAAAATTGGTATGTTACCTAACAGGCATTTTAAACATTTAATAGCTGCTTGTGATTAAAACCTTATTGGATAAGCATCGTTCATGTAAATATTTTTTTAATGAACACGGAACTAGTGAAAATGCAAGTTATGACTACTTACCTACAACCATCAGTTTCCTTTCAAAAAAGAAAATACACGTTAAATTAATTTAAGTAAATAACTTAACAATGTATAACATTTAAGAGGACAGCCGAAGTCGCATGCCACTGATACTTGATGCTCCTATAAAGCGTTCTCATTGATAAAGAAATAAGCTGCTAGTTGCCATTAACAAGGTGGCATGCGACTACGACTGTCCTTTATAATAACTTTCACTAAAGGACGTTGCACAACTGACGCCGGTGTAACTTTATTAAAGCACATATTTAATGCGTGGGAACAGTCCAAGAAGCTGTAGGAATATTTTGTGACCTCTCAAAAGCACTTGATTGCGTGAATCACGACACATTGCTTTTGAAACTTGAGCATTATGGACTAGGTAAACTTGCACTTAGTTTAGTAAAATCTTATTTGAGTGAAAGGCAACAACATGTTCAAATAAATGGTGTTAATTCACAGGGTTTAAAAGTAAAAATGGGGGTTCCGCAAGGCTCAAGATTGGGCCCTTTCCTTTTTCTGGTATATATTAATGATCTACCCTATTTATTGAAAAACCAACCTCAGAATATGGTGTTATTTGCTGATGACACTTCCCTAATTTTTAAGATAAATATACGGGCTCAAAAGCTAGATGACGTGAATAAAGCCCTACTTCAGATTCATAATTGGTTCACAGCAAACAATTTAGTATTAAATGAAAAAAAGACAAAATGCATAAGATTTGCTTTACCGAATGTTAAAAGTAGTAATTGTGATATTCTAATAAATAACGAGAAACTAGAATTCGTAGATGAAACGGTTTTCTTGGGGATTACGCTTGATTCACGGCTACAATGGGGTGCTCATTTAACATCTCTTGCAGGGTGGCTAAGTTCAGCAGCATATGTCATTAGAAAAATCCGTCAGTTTACTGAAATAGATACCGCTAGGCTGGTCTATTTTTGTTACTTTCATAGCCTGATTTCTTATGGCATTTTTTTATGGGGACGAGCTGCAGACATTGAATCTATTATTATTCTGCAAAAACGAGCCATCAGAGCAATATATGGTCTTCGTAGGCGCGATTCTCTGAGAGAACTATTTAAGAACATTAACATTATGACGGTGCATTGTCAGTACATCTACGAAAACATAATGTACGTGAGAAAAAATCTGCATCTTTTTAGTTAAAGAGGTGACAGACACAATTATATTACTAGGAATAGGGACCAGTTAGTTCAGCCAGGCTTCAGACTCGCTAAGGTAGACTCATCTTTCATGGGGTACTGTTTGAGATGCTATAACAAAATTCCACAAAGCAATCTTGAAATGAATGAGACGAAATTTAAAACATGAATGTATCAAACGCACACTATGCAAGCAAGCATATTACAAGTTAGACGATTATATCGCTGATAAAAATGCATGGATCAATGCAGGTCCTGCTCCACAAGGACAGGACGCTTAAATGAATAGCATTTAATAGGAAGAAGAAAGAAGAAGATTGTACAACTATCTTTGCAATGTATAAATTCAATCTCTTTAGTATTATATAGTCGCATAGCACATATTGTGTGAGTACTATGTACTAGAAAGCTGTCATTCTCTGGAAACCTACATTTATTTTTCTATTTTTTATTTGTCTTGGATATGCCCTGGCGATTGAGTGTCATGCTCACCTAAATGTCTCGCTGATGGTGGCGGGTGTGTCGGGTCGGAATCGGCAACTACAGTGCACTGACAGTTATTATGCCTTGTGAGTGGGACTGTAGCTTAGTTTATTAGCTTATTAAAATTTAGTATTTGTTCGACTATTCAAAAGAGCCTGTAACTGGCCAACTTGAAATAAATGATTTTGATTTGATTTGATTGATTTGAATAGTGTATTAAGTTGTAGTACATAGTATTAAGTTATTTACTACAATTAATTTAAGGTGTATTTTCTTGTTTTCTTCTTTTAAGACCGCGGTTTTATTAGTTTGTGATTTTTGCGAAGTCGGGTTTTAGTTTTATAGACTTGTTTTTTTTTTAAATTTTATATTTGTGTTATTTAATAAATACGTAATAATATGTTACTTTCATAATATAAAATTCTACTGAATGTAGGCTCGTTATTTACATAATACGAGTAAATAGCACAGACTAATCCGCGAGAACTGTTTGACCACATTCTAAACGTATTTTGACTAAAACTATAATATAATATACATATTTGTAATGTGCTTGCCAAGACCTTTCATTTGATACCAAACATGTTATGACTATCTCAATTTTGTTTTTATAAAATGTAAATAGCCTATATCACACGGGCTATTCTTGCGAATCTATTGACACCTCATTTATTAAAATCCGTTCTGTAGATTATTATTAAAAAGACGCCCTAAGCACGCAACCTTCCCGGCCCTGGTGCAAGCCATGGTCCGGGGCGAGGAGGAATGGGACGCCGTCGCCTCCTTCTGCGAAGCAGTGACTAGCGAAGGAGGTGGCGGAACGCGAGAGGGAGAGAACCTCTCGTCCCAGCCGCCGCGGGAGGCGCTCCGGGCGTCGGGGGTCTCGCGATGACCTCCGGCCACCGTAGACGCGGGCCTGTGGACGGTGAGTGATGGGCTAACTCGCCGTCCGTCCGTCCTACGACGAAAACAGGCCGTGTCGACGGCGCGTTCGTGTTCCACACGCGCCTCAAAGAGATGTCAGCAACATGGGAGGGGCCCGAAAGGGCCAACGCCCGTCGGGGCCGCGGGTTGTACACTAGTTATCGCGGCCTCGACATAGAGGGCTAAGAAGGAACATGGGTGGTTTTTTGTCAGTAGAAGTCTGACACTCCCTTTCGCTCTGCCCAAGAGCGGGAGGGGTTATTCGATGATTTTCCACCCGCCAAAAAAAAAGCACGCAACCTTCCTAATTACACAAAGAATTCCCGTAAACAAACGCCCTGCTAATTCGATTCCCCATTACGGAAACCAAACATGTAGGTAAGTACCTACCTGACCCTTTATTCTAAACGTGCCGTGATTAATGTTATAGCGTCCGAACCGCAAATCGATTGCCTCCTAAGGTAAACTTGACCATAACTTCCTCGGTCCTAATTGGATGGGACTATTTAGCTACCCCCGACGTCCATTGCTTTCACTATGACCATCAATTCTTTTATAGCCAACCTCCGCGTGAACCTCCTAACTCCCGTGAGTGTAGTCACTACTAACGCCATCTAGTAATCGGGTAGGTACTAATATGACGTGGTCTTTCGGTACGGGACAGTCGCTTTATTGGCTTAATAATTGTTTCCGAGTTTTGAGTAAGGACAATTTATGAGGAGAGCTATAGATAGGTATCTTGCCCTGTAAGCGGGTTCGTTTTAAGGGGGTAAGTTTTTTTTACTCTGCTAGAAAGTACCTATTTGCATGGCTTTCAATGACGTACCTATTTCATATTTTTAGCATGACCATCATTTATTAGGATCATGGTCTCGTTTAACAGTCTAGGAATAGATATTTTAAGTATTAAATAGCAAAGATGCAAGTATTGCTATGTGTTTTTTTGTAGGAACCTCATATTATTATGATTCGATGCGCAAAAATCAAATAGGAACTTAGCCTATAGGTACTTACTTTTAAAAAGTGTTAGGTCACAAGCCACTCTGCCTGTAAGAGGGAATAGGGCTTTATACACTGCGCGAGCTCGGTGTAAGTTGGTATTTGGTAATGTCACAACATAAATTTCCAACTTTTTGGTTCTTGTAACGGCCCGCTGCTCTCATTTTCTTCACAATTTTGAGACCAGCGCAAAGAATCAAAGTCTAAACTTTAATCTTCGACGTCCTTGAACGACACATTAAATACATTAGCTACATTTTTGCATAAAACCTACATTGTATCTGCGAGGATATTACTGGCCATTACTCTTCACAGTTCATTTCACGCGAATTCAGTACGCATCGCCTTCGATCAATGTACTCATCGCTGAATTATAAAAAAAAAGTTTGTGTATTCTAAATTCAAAGAAGTGGGAATGAAAAATGGCTGACAATAGTTTGTGAGCGATTTGCGCGCAAAAAGTTTTTACTACGGGTGATACGACGTGACTTGCAATTGAATGGGACTTTGGGATAACTTTAGTATTTCATTTATTACAGTTTTTGTCCATAAGTTTCTGACAATGGCACACTAGTATGAATGTAGGCTGCTGGGCATACGTTTCTGGAATCGGTTATGAAATAAACATTTTGCGTTGAGTTCGAATTTCAATTCTGGGCTTCGCGAACAAGTTACTTAATGAGATATAAAAATATGTTACCATAAAATATAATACTATACAGGAGAAATTCCTAGTGTGGGGTTTAAGTATTTTAATAAAATCCTTTAAAAGACAAATTCGTTACAAGTGCACACGGTTGCAACACGCAAGTACGAGTACAACACGAGCTTTCCATGTGGTGTGGTTTATTAAATGAATAAAAGTGCACGATAATTGTGATAACCCTCTTTGTCTGTAGAAGGGTACCTTTATGTAGTGGTAATACGCTGATCTGATAATCAGTATCTAGGTTTGTACAAAAGATAAAACACTTAAATCTGAAGGAATAAAAAATCATGCGTGGTCTATATCGTGTCAATTAATTGAAGATTTGGTATCTTGAAAGATGCTCGCAAGTATGAATACTATAAATATAATTAAACTAGCTGATACCCACGGCTTCGCCCGCGTGGATGTCGATCAAATTATAGACGAGGCGGAGGACGTCAGTACATTTATTATAAAACAAAGTCCTCCGCTGCGTCTGTCTATCTGTTCGCGATAAACTCAAAAACTATTGCACCGATTTGCATGCTGTTTTCACCAATGAATAGTGTTCTAGGAAGGTTTCAGTATATAATTTGATCGACATCCACGCGGGCAAAGCCGCGGGCATCAGCTAGTTGTGTTATAATATGTAGCGATAGCTATAGAAAAATATACCTACTGAAGACTTGTTTGAGGTTCTCTACCAAAGGCAACTTAGTTATTATCTATTACTATATTGTGATTATGATTATTTATTATAAGTATAGTGATATACACTTCTCATCAAAAAAATCGAAACACTTTCGTTTTTATTGTTTTTGTCCTAATTTTTTACAAAAGAGAATTAATTCCATGAAAAAAAAAACATTATTGTGTAGCTGGCAGTTTGGTCATTACAGTAAGAAGAAAAAAATCAAAATTCGAAATTAGAATTTCATTTGTTTATCCTATAAATGAAATTAATCACTGTTTTGAGACAAATGTGTATTTAGGGTTGGAGTACGTTTCTCGTTTAAAAACTAAAAATTAGCGCTTGTCTTTAAACTTTTTGTTTCTTATTTCATTTACTGTGACTTTGGGACGTCTGAAAAAACTTTTTTTTCTAAAACATATGGATACTTCGCCCGCAGAAGCCGCCCAAGTGGTGGCATTGCTGGATTCTGGACTTAGTCAGCGTGTTGTGGCTGCAAGATTGCATCTAAGCTTATCATCTGTTCATAGAGTCTACAAACGCTATCGGGAGACTGGTTCGTTCACGCGCCGTTCAGGATCTGGCAGGAATCGGGTCACTTCTGAGCGAGATGATCGATTTATTGTAACAACTTCTTTACGAAATCGACGCCTTAACGCTTTTCAACTGCAGCAGCAGCTTCGCGTTGTACGAAGAGTAGCTGTAAGTGACTCTACAATAAGAAGAAGGTTGAAGGAACGCGGATTGGCACCGCATAAGCCAGCGAATGGGCCGAAATTAACTACAGACCATCGAAGAGCGCGCCTTAACTTTGCACGCGAGCACCTAACTTGGTCATACCTTCAGTGGAGCAAAGTACTGTTTTCTGATGAGTGTAAAATTATGCTGTATGGTAACGACGGAAGGAACAAGGTCTACAGAAGAGATGGAGAACGCTTTGCACAATGCTGCATTGAAGAAAAGGTCAGCTATGGTGGCGGTTCGTGGACGGTTTGGGGAGGAATCAGCGCCGACGGTAAGACAGAACTTGCCTTTGTGTCTGGGCCACGGCTGCCTGCACTAAACTCTCATCGGTACATCGAACAGTGTCTTGAACCTCATGTGATGCCCTATGCACATTTTATTGGCAACGACTTCATATTCATGCACGACAATGCTAGAGCTCACACCGCGGGCGTCGTACGAGATTATCTTACCGAAGTCGGTATCTCCATTATGGTATGGCCAGCAAGAAGCCCGGACATGAATCCCATTGAACATCTATGGGATGAATTAAAGAGACGAATTCGAGCAATAGATCCAGCCCCAGAAACACTTAGCCAGCTGCAAAATGCAATTCAAGAGGAATGGGATAATATACCACAACATGTGATCGTGACTCTCATCCGATCGATGAAGAACCGTATGGAAGCAGTAATAAGAGCTCGCGAAGGGAATACAAGTTATTAAATAAACGTTTCTTACATTTTTTTTTCATTTACGCGTGTTGTTTTACCCATTTCCTTCATATTCCATACAGGGTAAAAATTACTCATTATACAAAATACGAAACCTATGAAGACTTCATTTGAATTTAGAACATTAACATTAGGATTTAAAAACCTCATACTACTCACTATTAAATGACATTTTACATTTATTCCTAAGTATACACATTTTTCTGATAATCCTTATCAAATCATAAACTGCGAGGTGTTTCGATTTTTTTGATGAGAAGTGTATATTAGCTTCATGGCTGCTAATGAGAAATTTCAGGAAGAGAGATTCAATTTCAATTTGCCTTTTTCTTTCGGTGTGGGAAATCATGAAATCTCTTCTTTCCGGGCAGAGCGAAAGGGAGTGTCAGACTTCTACTGACTAAAAACCACCCATGTTCCTTCTTAGCCCTATAAGTATGTCAAGGCCGCCGTATCTCTCACAACATCCCGCAGCCCCGACGGGCGACGGCCCTTCGAGGCGCACGTGGAACACGAACGCGCCGTCGACACGGCCTGTCGTCGTCATAAGACGGACGGACGGCGAGCTAGCCCACACAGGCCCGCGTCTACGGTGGCCCGAAGCCGTCACGCGGCCCCCGACGCCCGGAGCGTCTCCCGCGGCGGCTGAGACGTGAGGTTCTCTCCCTCTCACGTTCCGCCACCTCCTTCGCTAGCATTACTGCTTCACAGAAGAATTCGAGGGCGTCCCATTCCTCACCCCGGACCATGGCTTACACCAGGGCCGGACGCGAGAGGTCGCCGCCGCCGATTTAATTTCACTTTGCCTGGCCCGGTAATCGCACCCAGAACCTCATGCACAGCAGTCGCGCCTCTAATCAAATCTTGCCTAGGTCGGTCTGTGGATGGGTGACCGCTCATTACATAGGTACCGAGTTTCCTCCGTGCCTCGGAAAGTACCTACGTTAAGCTGTTGGTCTCGACTGCCATAGATCTTTGGCAGTCGTTACAGGTAGTCAGTGACCTGAAAGTCTGACATCCAGTCTTACCAAAAAGCATCGTATTACCTAGTATTAACTGGGTTGTGGAGGTCAGATAGGCAGTCGCTCTATGTAAAACTCTGATATTCAGCTGCATCCGGTTAGACTGGAAGTCGACTCTGACATAGATGAAAAAATCATTACCCTTCCTTTTGGCTTCGCCCTAGTCGGGTAAAATGACTAGGCAGTTGATATTGACTGCCTCTTTTAGGGGATAAACACCTTTTACTTATCAATGCCGTCAATCTTACCACAAATCGATGATACACGTGTGCAGATAATAGGTATTATATCGATTGTTATCACTGTCATGAAATAAACATTTGTAAAGCGTGTAGTTTTGATACGGCATTGGCATTTTAGTTCAGTAGTGTCACTGTCAAGGTATATATTCTTTATTTGGACTAGTTTAGTGGCATTTGAACTTGACATTAAACTTGTTAGTTTTATTGTGTGTGTTTTTTTTTATGTTGAGGCCAGAGAATGAACCAGGAGGCCGAGGAGTGGAGTATATATAGCCCGGTTTCTACCAAACGCGTAGACGAACAGAGCGGAAAGATGTGCCCTGTGGTGTATTTGTTTATGAATGCTGTTTCCAGACGCCGCTAAATTCAGTATGGCTACGTAAAGGCTACGAAATTTAACGAACGTTCTAATACTATGGCAAGCAAATAACCAGACGTAGGTAAATTCAGTCACTAGAGTTTAGGAGACTAGGCAACAAGGAAATAAAAGAACATGCCATAATTGGATTTATTTATTTAGCTTTATCTGTCTTATATTCATCAGTATGCAATTAATTAAAGTACCTACCCGAATTTTTAAATTCTTACCAAAAAAAAATATATTCTTTTGGTTTATGGCCTCATACCACAGTATAAACTCATACTCTGCGCTGAGTGTGACGTCAGAGTGAGTCAGGGGTGCACAACAAGTCCAAATTTTTATAATTATGTTAGAACCTATTGCGTCATTTGCGTCCTTAGTATCGAATGTCATTCGAAATTTGATTTGATTTTGAACGACTTATTATGGTTTTAGCCAAAAGGTGTATAACTCATGTCCAGTGTGTCAAGGGCCAGCCTTACCGCGATACGTTTAATATGATCGTATTAGCGACACTTCCGGAATACATTGGTAGAGGGGTGTCAACGACCTATATTCTTCGATTAACTGGCGTATACTATAAGTAGGAAAACTATCAATGATTTAAATGAATCCTGTAGTTTAAAGTGAGTCATTCGTTTTACAGAAACATATTTGTAACTTTTCATTATTGAGTTATTTATAAATATAACAATATTTTACCTTTAATACATGTTTGGTCTCGGTTCAGTAGATATTTTCAATAAACGTTTTTTGTGCATATTTACTACGTTTGCAAGAAAAATGATAGATGTATGGTACCTACATCATAGAATAAATAATTTGATATTTTTTGTAATATATTACGAAAATAAATAACATTGTTGTGAAGTTCTATCTTTTTTTTACTAGTATCCTTGAAAGTACTGACAAGGTTTTTCATGTTATTCACGTTATTTGATAGTTTCTAAAGTTTTGGACCCGGATATCAATTAACCTAAGACAGGTGAAAAAGTGCGTCTTGCCATTATAGTTCTAAGTATAAGTGACCGACCGCCCGCTCTACACGATAATTAAACGTTAGCCTCCACATGATATGACTTGATCATACAACCAAACAACAATATTTTAAACTGACTTAAAAAGTCACACGCTCACAAAACATTTAACACCAAAACTTTAATAAAAAGATGTACCTACGCTTTTGCAAAGAAAAATCCCACTATCTAGTACAAGACACAGTTGAACAAACAACAATCTCTGCTGAAACAAACGATTTAACGACAGTCAATACTAAAAGGCAACATCCCCTATTCCTATCTCTGAGTGTTCTGGCGCGATGCTTGATCATATGATGTGACCGCCATTTGTCTTAGAGCGCACTTAGGTATGCTGGGAATTAGGTCACTCTCACCCCTGATACTTAATGCGCGGTTATCTAGAAGTGGCGTGGTACTGCGGGTCGAATTGGAAACTTCCTTCTTGATTGGAGTAATGCGGGATAGATCTTCGCATCACAGACTTTGTTATTATTTGGCCAGTCTATTTTCGCGCCCGACAATAAGTGTGTGCATCCGCTCACTGGCGAACGCTCTAGAAAGACTGAAGCTGTGGCGAGAAATAGTTTCCCTACCCATCCCGTTTGTACGACTTGCTGAAAAATTTCCACCTGTTCTCACACGAATTGCTATAGCTGACCTGTAAGTCTTTAAATGGACTCCAGACACAGGTTGACCAAGCAAGGAAGACTTGTTGAGGAGGAGATTCATAGGTGACTCGATGACAATTTGCATTGTCATCGACACGCTAAGGAGAAGACTACGGCCACTACATGTCATATAGAGGAGAAGTGTCTCAGCAGTGAGGAGTGGAAGAGTGTTCATAATGCTGGTATGCTTATGCTTCTACAAGTTGTGAATTTTAAAAACTGTGCGAGTCGATATATCATTTGGTACTCTATAATTATTTTCAGTTACAATTTCAGAAAATCAGAAGATTAAGTAAAATACAATTCGAAAAATCAGATGTTTTTGTTATTGTGACGTCATTTATTGCTTGTAATTTTCACTGTTCTAATTCTTGGTCTATAGGTCTGTACGCACTCTATTAAAGTCGTAAAAGCCACCTCTACTCTCACTGACTTCCCAGCCTATCCTCGTAAGATCTTAAAGCCCTTTCTATATTTTCCACATCTGAGGTAGTTCCATTGTTTAATGAGCGGACCCTGATTCAGCGTTTATCATCACCGACAGTTAATAGCCTCTGCGAACACTGTTGATTTATTTCAAGCATGCTTAATGCATCTAGGTCAAGAGAAATGTATTGAATATTTTCAAGAAACATGCAGCTGAAATAAAAAGTAAACAAATTAAGTTAAAAGTTTTTGTTTATCTTTTATGACATGATCTGGTTAGTTCAATATTCTATTTGGCTGTTTTTTATCGATTTTATAATGTAATATTAATTATGAAGTTTTTAAATTAAGGTTTCTTTTTTTAGATTTTATTGCTCACCTTTTTTTGTGAATGTTGTGCATCCCTGTAAGAGATTTATTTGCACATCACAGAAGACTTATGAATAATTGTGACAATCTTTGTAAATATTTCGTTGATGTGTCTAAATAAATAAATAAAATAAAATAAAAGGTTAAAAAGTTTATTGTAAAACTTTGAAAAAAAAGGAACTAAGTTTCTAGTGTTTCGAAAAATAACCTTTCGAAAAATGCCATTGTACCTAGTTCATAATTTCGCATGTGGTGTGGTGATATTACAAAAATATTGAGACCGGTGGTGATGTTAATTCTCTTCGTCTCATTTTTACCCGACTGCAAAGAAAGGGCAATGTTTTTGCGACTATTTTTGTTTGTTTCATAACGTTGAGAATTGAATTAATAAAACTTCTTTGACTTCATCTTAGTTCTCATCAATATATATAATAAAGAGGGCTTCGGCTTACATAACCTGCAAGTCAAACACACTTTTACGGTTCAATAAGACAGTTAAATCATTTCTCTGGGACTTCGTCGAGCTTCATTATCTCGGCGCTTTTCTTGTGGTCGCCACTGTTGATTCTGGCTTTCAGAAGTTACAGTGGTTTGGGAATAGTGTGGCAGGCTTGTCCCATTTAAAAAAAAGTCAAACACACTTATACGCTCCAATTTTTCGAACGAACTTATCTCACAGTTCCACCCCTCGAGGAAACCAACATAAAACTTCTCAAGAAAATTCATGTTTACTTAACTTTGCAACATAAACAGTTCTAGAAAAACTTAATTACATGAGCGTACTAATGCGTCCACTATAACTTGAGCCTTCTGGTGAACTATCGCTCTTTGTAACTCTTGTGTTTGTTAAAGAGCGGCGCGATATCAGGGTCATCTTAGAGTGGTGCTGCAAGATGGATGAAGGCGGAGAGTCAACAAAGGGTAAAATGTAGCCAACGGTCGGTGTCCGGTTAGATGACATCGATAATGTATGTATTAAAGTGGACCACATCTTGGCGGTAAAATGACTTATTTGTGCAGTATTGTGTTGCTTTGTCCTCGTTTTCACAGAATCAAAGTAGGTAGATAAAACTAGGTACTTGAAAATATGACCAGCAGGGCTATTGCGTATCTTTTAAATGTCAGTGGCTATCATATTGTCCATGGAATAACTGTCAAATTGATTATGGTTTAGTAGAAAATGGAACCATTTGACAGTTCATTGATGGGCACTATATGATAGCCACTGTCATTTAAAAGACACGCAATAGCCCTGCTGATAAGATTTTTTAACACATATAACGACCCCTGTAATCCTCTAAAGGTAGGCTAGCTTAATGCCATCAACCGGGCACACATTCTATTCAGACTCCGTGACCGCTACTGCAAAATTCCAGATGGTGAAACCCAATATCACTTTGCCCGACCCGATATTCGAACCCAGACCCTCATGCTCAGAAGCCTCGTTTACGATCACTGGACCAACGAGGCAGAGTTTTCTTCTCCACGCCTATTTGCTCAAGATCTGCCTCGAACTTGTCATAAACACTTCAGGACAGGACTATTTATGAACCTGGGTAAGCTGAATAGTCACCGATTGAAGTGTCCCCCGTCGGGGCTGCGGGTTGTTCACAAGTTACCGCGGCCTCGACATATAGGGCGAAGAAGTAACATTGGTGGTTTTTAGTCAATAGAAGTCTGACACTCCCTTTCGCTCTGCCCAAGAGCGGGAGGGGTTATTTGATGATTTACCATACGCCAAAAAAAAAGCGTAGGCGACCATCGCTCTTAATCAGGCGAGGTCGAGGTGCAGAGTATCTATTAGGCAATCAAATAAAATGTCTGTGTATGCGAGGCAACTGGCCAAATAACCATCATCATCATCAACAAACTAAGTAAAATGGGAAGCTGCAGTCCTTTCGAAAAAACAGATTATTAAATTATTGGCCCATGGAGACAGCAATAACAAAACCTACCCAAAAACAAAAAGCTCCCACGAATATGGCTTCATTGTTGAAGACGACGAAAGCAGCAGAGGAAGCAGCCACTTACTAGTGAGTATTTCTATTTGGGACAAGCCCGCCACATTATTCCAAAACCACTGCAACTCCTAACAATTTCAGAATTAACCTTCACAGTGACGTCCGCCAGAAAAGCGCCTTGATAATGTAGCTAAAGAAAAAAGAGAAATAAAAAAATAAAAAAAAATAAAAAATAAAATATAATAATAAAAAAATAATATAAATATAATATAATATAATATATTAAATTAGAAATAGAAATTTAACCGTCTTGGATCCCGCAACGAAATTAATCAAAAAATAATAAAGGAGCAGTTGGATAAAAATAGGGTTGGAGGTAACTATCGAGCTGTCGGGGCTGCGAGATGATCGAAAGAGATACCGAAGCCTTTTTTTTTGGGTGTTGAAATCATCAAATATTCCCTCCCGCTCATGGGCAGAGTGTCAGACTTATACTGACTAAGAGCCATCCATGTTCCTTCTTAGCCCTTTATGTCAAGGCTGTGGTATCTCTTGGGAATAACCCACAGCCCCGACGGGAGATACCCTCGGATTCGGAAAGGGCTAAAAAGGAACATGGATGTTTTTAGTCAGCAGAAGTCTGACACTTCCTTCCTCTTCGTCCATAGTGGGAGAAGTCATCTGATGATTTTCCACACCCAAAAAAAAAAACAATATCGAGTGGTTAATTTGACATAATCCCAGTTAACACTGCTCCTAAATCCCAGAACAAATAAATAAGCATCACTTCAGCCAAGTTTAGCATGAGTGTATCACCATATTCCATAAATAAACAACGCAGATGCGCCCTGTTCTAACGAAGTTATGTGCATTTTAGGACAGACGTGAGCATAATGAATTTACATTTGTTAACCCTCTCACAGACATAGTCCGGGTGTTTAATGAGATGACAGCAGGGGAAGGGTTGACGTGAAACGTGTGTGTACTTTATTCATCGTCATTTCTGTCGTCATAATGTATGAAATTGTCGTCTGGACCGTGCTTCGGAATGCACGTTCATCCTTAAGTCCCGTCATTTATAGATCTCCGACAGTCGTTAGAAGTCAGTAACTCTATTGCTAATTATTAATTATATAATTATTTTAATAGTAAACTATTGTTAATTGTGTTTTTTTTTTTGAGTTTTTAAGTTCAACTTCATGAATACTATTATATAGATTAGGAATCATACGGGACCCAATATTTTGTATCACTTATTTTATAACTGTTACTTTACTTTATATCGGCAATTTTACTTTATATAACTGTTATGTTAGTTTATATAACTACTATTTTAGTTCATATAACTGTTATTTTAGTTGTAATCCTAATTATAATTGTCTCTCTAGCTATTAAACACTTAAAGTAATCTGTGGAAAACGTAGTGGGTGGCATATTTATCATATTTTTGTATTTAAGCCTGCTCATATATCTGTAATATGCTACTGTTTGTTTTTCCTTAAGAAAGAAATAAATAAATAAACTCAAAAGTCTGACCACCAGTCGTACCAAGGGGTACAATACCGTATTACCTAGTACGAAATGGGTTGTGCAGATCAGGTAGGCAGTTACTCCATATAAAATGCATTATCATACACTGGAAGGCAGACTCAACATAGTTGGGAAAAGGCTATACAAATATAATATATGTTTCAGTTTAAGTTGTCATGTTAAACACAGTACTTTTTTTTGTGGCAAAAAAACTATAAAGCTACGGGGCAATGACTTCAATAAAAATACTACGGTATACAACTATCGAAGATTTTATAGGCTACAAAGAATGGAAACAGCTACCAAAGATAGCTTGCAACGGTTTTCTAATGTCTTTTTGAGGTCTTTTAGTATGGCCGCGGGTAGTCCAACGGTTATCGCGGCCTCGACATAGAGGGCGAAGAAGGAACATGGGTGGTTTTTAGTCAGTAGAAGTCTGACACTCCCTTTCGCTCTGCCCAAGAGCGGGAGGGGTTATTCGATGATTTTACACCCACAAAAAAAAAAAAAAAGGTTTTTAGTATACCTAGCATATACATCTAATGTAGGAATCGTACACCAGTATTATGATGTTCTAAGTCATATGTATGTAACTGGCCACAAAATGCTCGGATGAAAATAGACAAAACAGTTTTAATCGGTATAGATATGACATTAATCTATTGCAACTTAGATCGAAAACGGCTGAACGCTATAACAAATACATTTATAAATATTTCCCATTTAGTAGTAGTTATAAGATATCAGATCTTATAACAGACATTTAACATTACATTACATTTATGCATTTAAGTTTGCTGTTCGACGGCGCCTGCTCATACAAACTAGAATTTTCGAATTCTATTAATAACCAGTAACCAATACTTTACATAATCTCTCTGGGCCAGCTTTGGTCAGCACCGAATAATATGGAATTTCCATTCAATATCCTTATTTATTAGTATTACATGTTTCAGGAATATTCTTATATTCCTGTTTTAGGGAAACAAAGCTGCTTTGTTTGATCTTCAACGCTTACTAAAGTTGGTCATAGACCTGATGTAGAGATTATCCAGTCAGTCGCTTCGTACTTTGGAAAAGTTTGATAGTATTTTTTTTATAATGGGTTTCGTGATACCCACTAACAGGACTATGGAATTTAGATAGGCACTAGATTCGTGTTAAACACTGGGATTCAGCTGCATCCGAGACTAACCCCAAAAGCACTCTGCTAGGTGGAAAATATAAAACTGAATATGAATCTCTATTTTTTATTTTTAGAGATATGCTCTCGAGTTTCCATCGAAAAATTGCAAGCTAAGCAGCTGGTGTTTGTTCGTGCGTGCTAGTTCACGTTTTCATACATTTTCCAGTGAAATAAAAACCGAATGATGAATGCATTGCTAAGCCACACGACTGTGTGAATGCGATATGTCGCGTTTGATACATGACCAAAGCTTTCGGTTGTGGTACACGGAATTTTAATATGTTTGCGATTAAGACTTGTTACTATTTAGGTAGGTATAGGGGACGCTCATTTCTGAACAAGAATAGACACAACACACCATGCTTTCTGCATTAAGAATCTCAGGCTCTAAACAATATGGCTAAAACATAATTTGACTAGAACTTTAATTATGTTAATAATTATGACTATTTTTTAAAATATGTCTATTTCACTGGGTGCCTCCATTAAATAATTCGGTAAGGGTGAAATATTCCTACAAATTATTTAATTTTACAATTAATTTACTGTAACAACATGTTTTTAGATGTCCAATAATTCATAGTAACTTAGGTAGGTACTCACAGTTTTTAAATCTTTACGATATAAAAGTCTATAGCGATAACAAATTCACCGTACAACATTACCCAGATTACCATAATCTACTTGGATATCGTAAATGAATAAATAACACTACTGTTCATTGATTAATTGGGACTTGTAAGGATCAAGGCCGCAAAATGACTGATAATATAAAATAACGTGGTCATAATTGTGCACGGATAAGATTACTTCATGTATTGGTATGAAAGTGCATAAAAGTCCTCTGGATATTAGCTAGATAAAGAGTGGACGCTTTACCTAGCCGATATTAAGCCACCCACTCTATTAACTGTAAGCCGATTTGTTGTAGGATTAGACATGTAGACACAACGACCAATCAAGATACAAAAGTAGTTACGGACCTCTCATTGTTCGAGAAATCTGTACAAAGCGAGGCCGTGTTTTACTGAAAATGAATAGATTTACGTGTCGCCGTGTGTATCTAGGCAAGAGTATAACATGACCTACATAAAAAAACACCAAACCACATAAAAATAATTATTAATAATACCACACACCATACCACTATTAAAGCAAAGCCTTAGTTATGAGTATGTAATATTTAAAGATATTGTAAAATGCAAGCATAATCACAATATTTATATTTGTAACTCAAAGGGGTTGGCGCTGTAAGCCGAAATACAGGTTCTGCCTAGTTCGGCTATGGAGGCTAAAACTTTTGTGTACCACCACAGCTATACAGGGTTATTTGTAAAACACCGTTAACCTCTCAGGACTAAGTTGGTAACATCATAATCAACAACTTTTGTTCTATGACTTTTAAAAATTCATCATATTTTAACTCATCAGATTTACTTACAAAAATAAAAATATTTTAATTGTACGCTCTAAATGTTACCAAGTCTTGGCACAATAGCGAGGGAAGCGGGGTAAGGGAAGCGGGGTAATCGTAGCGTAGCGAGTTACGACAGTGCGCGACAGGCGTAGGTAGGTACAGCAAAACAGAGTTGAAATGCGTTAGATAGGACAACAAATCTTGAACTTTTGTTTTTGGTAAATGTACCTATTATGTTTTGTAAAAAGTCATAGAACAAAAGTAGTTGTTTATGATGATAGTAATACAGTCTTGTAAGGATAACGGTGTTTTAGAAATAACCCTGTATATAGCATTTTATTTGATATTTATAAAAAGTACTTTTTGTGAAAGAAATAAATTATTATAAAAAATATTATTATAATTTAATAAATAATGCTTTACTGTCAATAGAATTAAATACATTAAAATGATAGCTGTCAAACTAAAGGAACTGAAAAAATCTTTTTTTAGGGGTCGAGGGGCCGAGAGTGGACAAAACGATTTTAGTCAAATCGAAATAATTACTAGTAATGCTTTTTACACCCATTATTTTGCTATTATATTATGTTTATTTAGCAGCCATGGTACAAAACGACCAAACGTAAGTACACGTAGGTACGGAAGGCACTAAACGAAGACATGGTATCATATTAATACTCAACAAAGTACCCATTAATTACATAATTATCACTACCTAATAACTCAATAACAAAACCTTTTACACGGTAAAAGCTTTTCATTGTGCTCGTTAAACAACCATGAGAATTTTAACGTTGCGTGGAATGGAACGTAATCGAATGAAAGTTGTCGTTTTTAACTTGAAGCAACAAGTACGCAAGTTATTGTGTTGCTTTTGGCACTAAAATACGGCAATATTGCCCTTACAACTGCCTTTATATAAATTTAATAGAGACAAGGGTTGTTTTATATCATGATCCAGTTTGGTAGTAAGAAACCAGAATTATGTAAATTAATAACTGGGTAAAGTTCGAACAAATTATCTTGGCAGGTCCGAACTTCGTGCAGAACGCTGCGCAGTAACATTTATTAGGAACCAAATGGTGACATAAGGTGAAGTTCGGGGGGCGGTAGTATAGGCTAGAGATGCACCTTACATAAACACAATCAATCCTTTATACGATCAAATATCGTAATCGATTAGTTTTATTTTGAATACGTTATTATTAGTGTTTAGAAGATATTTAAGTGAATACATTTACATGATTAGAAAAAAAGACATGATTTACTTATATTTTAGAAATCTATTACAGACTTCTTGAATAACGAATGTTTACGAATATTTAAAACCTCAATATAAAATTGAATAGAAACATCTTTTTATTACTTAAATTCAATCGATTCGAAGAATAATCGATTAAACGACACCCATTGCACATGCACATGCACATCTCTTTTTGTTAACTTCGTGACCTTCGTGCAAGTTCGGCAATATTCGGTACGAGGTATTATATCTCAGTCACACGACAGCATTTGTTTGGTGTTTGTGTTGCTATCTCTGTCTTGAGCACATTCGATTAGAAAAGTTTTCGTTGTGTTTTTGTTTGTTGTTTTTAATATTACTGTTATTTTTTATTATTTGTTAGATAAGTTAGTAGGCACTTATTTCGTCAAATATGCCACCAAAGTATAGTAGTGTATTAAATCGCCAGGCGAGAAAAATTATTTACGATTTAACTCAGTATATGAAAGGGGAAAAAGAAAATGGAGTTAAAAATGTAGACTAGGTATCTAAAAGTGTTTTGATATTTATTTCATTTGTATTTTCTCACTGTATTAGGTATTTTCTGATCGTATATTTCTTTATCTGGCAATAACAGTTTTCTTCGCGAGTTTACATGCGCAAAAGTTCGCAGAGCCTATGTTCAGAGCTGTCAAGATAATTTGATCGCACTGTAAGTAGATGAGAAAAGGTTTGAAGTCGGCTCCAATTCATTTATAAACAGGTTTATTTTCTAAAACACCGTTAACCTTGCAAGACTGTATTACTATCATCTTAAACAACTACTTTTGTTCCGTTAAATGGACAAGATTCCAGAAATAGTTTTGCAATCTAAACTGATTCTGTTAAAGCACATAGAAACTTCTAGCGTTAAAACGTTACTTTTAGCGTATTAAATGATCAAAGAACGTAAAGCAAGAAGATCTAAAAGACTAATAATAATATTTAAACGTCTTTGGTTAAAAGACACAAAGGACACAGTAATATAAACAATTATTTGACAGAAACTTAGTTTGTTATTATACTACGGCATTTAGTTAAAATTGTAATATTTACGTAAAGATTACAACCTGTATTTACACAAATATGACAAGTTAGATCTCTATCAACATTCGGATTGTAGAAACTTGAAACAACGTAGGAGACATGGGCTTTCTATTGGATTTGCAGCGCTCTTCATCAGCGCGGAAAGTCAAAAATTGGACAGCAGGCTCAATGTCCCTTACGTTATTTCATATTTCCAGTATCGAATTTATTATGTACTTTGACAGAATAACATTCCCAACAGTAATGCAACGTAAAACGAACACAAATTCACTCACCGTTTTATCCAGGAACCAGCTCTCCACAAGTATCAAAGGAATATAAGTAATCATGTAGATCATGGAAGTCCAAGACACCAAGTTCCCGGACACGCCATAATACTTCATCACAATATCCTGGATGATGGAGTACTGCACCCACTGCATGGAGTTGGAAGCCGAGTATATCACAAATATCGCGAGGATAAACCATCTGCCTCTAACTACACGGTATTCTTTCTGAGAGGCATTTGGAAGGTCATCCATGATGCTGCCTGTTATAGAACTTCTTCTTGAACCTTCATTGTTGAAAATAGTCTTTGGAACTTCGGGATCATCAACTTGCAGCAAGCCAGCCGCTTGTGACAAACTTTTCTTCGGCATCTTCAGTATATATACTGTCCTTATCACTATAAGACACTTCCGTTGTTAAGATGACGCTTATCACATCACTATTGGTCCCAAGTTCGTTGTCAACGTGATATAACTTTCTATTTAGTTCATCCTATGCTAGATTAGTGTTATCAGTCTTTTATGATACCGCTTTGCTACTACCTATTTAGATAAAAATTGAAGATGATAAGTCAGATAAATTTTATAGTTCTAATCGACGATAGTATCTTTTTTTTTTTTTTTTTTTGGTGGGTGTAAAATCTTCGAATAACCCCTCCCGCTCTTGGGCAGAGCGAAAGGGAGTGTCAGACTTCTACTGACTAAAAACCACCCATGTTCCTTCTTCGCCCTGTATGTCGAGGCCGCGATAACCAGAGGACTACCCGCAGCCGGCCCTTTCGGGCCCCTCCCATGTTGCTGACATCTCTTTGAGGCGTGCGTGGAACACGAACGCGCCGTCGACACGGCCTGTTTTCGTCGTGAGACAGACGGACGGCGAGTTAGCCCATCACTCACCGTCCACATGCCCGCGTCTACGGTGGCTGGAGGTCATCGCGGGACCCCCGACGCCCGGAGCGCCTCCCGCGGCGGCTGGGACGAGAGGTTCTCTCCCTCTCGCGTTCCGCCACCTCTTTCGCTAGCATCACTGCGTCGCAGAAGGAGGCGACGGCGTCCCATTCCTCCTCGCCCCGGACCATGGCTTGCATTAGGGCCGGGCGCGAGAGGTCGCCGCCGCCGATCGCCGCTACGAGAACACGGCGGGGCTCCGCCCAAGCGGGGCACACCTCCATTGTGTGCTCCACCGTGTCCTCCGGCCGATCCTCACAATGGTGGCATCCGGGCGTTTCCTCCCGCCTGATTCGGTGCAGGTACCTCCCGAAACAGCCGTGTCCGGTGAGGACCTGCGTCAGACGGAAGGTGAGGGCGCCGTGGCGCCTCTCTAGCCACTCCTCAAAGAGGGGACTTACCACCACACGATAGTATCTCTAACGTTAAGAACAGGATGTGATAAATCTACTTATTTAATATTAATATTTACTTATGAATAAATTAGCAAGCAATTGAATAGATACTTATTATATTTTTCATTGAATTTTATAAATATAAATTGTATTGAATAAATATTGCCCACTAAAATACTGCTACGATTTCAGGGTAACTGTATCAATTAATTATTTTCAATCTTTCCTTATTTTTTTTTTTGTTATTTGTAATATTTTATTTACAAAATTATTAGACTTATGAACGAAGTCCCAAAAAACCATACTTTTGCCAAACGTAGTTTCAAACGATAAAATCATAATTATAATGATCGTAGCAAGTTGAGTTTATGTAAGTATGTATTATTTCAGGAAATAACATATACAAAAATTTATTGATTGCATCAATTTACTAATAATTATCAGCGATTCAAATTTCAATCAAATTGGATTAATTTTGCATTATTTGCGATTGTATTTAAACTATGATTCAGTATATGAATTAAAACGGTAACATAAATATGGATTATTAAGAGGATTAGTAACCAATACACATGCGAAGATAATACGGTTACTATCCCTACTCATGTTTAATTCATTTTGATAGCACCTGGTATGTTATATGAGCAGGTTCATACATTACAATACAATGCTTTTAATAGAAATTGTATTGGTACGTATCGAATCGTTAGTTTCGAATACAAGATTTACTTAAAGAATCTCTTTCAAACGGTTAAATATTTTTAATTAACCTAATTATACCAGTTTATAAGTATGTTTGTGTTGTATGTTATCAGTTGTCTAGTACCCATAAAACAAGCTCTGCTTAGCTTGGGACTAGATGGCGTTGTGTGATAGTTGTGGAATATTATTATTATTATTTTTTTTTTTTTTTTTTTTCTAGGTTATCTTCCCATTACCTAGAATACGAATAAGTTCTGAATAACTACCATCTAATATGAACTCCTCTTAAAACACTGTACTTAAATTACACTTTTACAAAATAGCAACCACTCACAAATCCGAATTTAATCTCACATTTGTTACCTTGTTCATAACAACACAATCACGACATACTTTAGCCAGTAGCTAGTTTAAACTGAAATAGCAAAAACACATGACTTAATTATGTACAAGCCGAACAAATTACGATTATACCTGGTTTGTTAGCATTGCGCCGATAAAAATGATAAGAGTTGCAGCAGCTGTGGCAGGGTAAACAATACATATCTTAGCAATGACATTGATATTGTAAACATCTCCGTGAGTATACAGGTGTTCAATGATAGTAGTACCAGGGATGCGACACAGGTAGCATTACTATAAAAAAAAATGGCAACCAGGACTAGACGCGTGTAAACCCCGAATTCTAGAGCCTAGAAGAATTTAAGAGTCAACAGGCTTATTTAAACATAGTCAGAGTAAAAGAAACAGTTGATAATGTCATAATTCACCTTTTTATTTATTCTCAGACCTTAAGCATGAACTAGTCGGTCATTCTTTCATACAAACGTAGTATGATGATTACTGTTTGACGGTAAAGATTTAAAAAAAGTAAGTAGTTAAAAAACTAAAACCCGACTGAAAAAACTGAAAAGCTAAAAACAAGCACATTTTAAATTAAACAAAACTTGGAAGCTGGCGAGGTCCATCGTCTACTCTACTTTCATTTCATAATTTAATATCTAAATGAACCCCGCCCGATACTGCACTAGTGTATTAAAGACATAGGTATACAGGGTGTCCAAGAACCTGGCGTCCAACTGGATTCCCACGATGCCCCAAGTTCTAACAGTACTCAGAAAAATATTTTAAAAAATCCACCCCATGTACTTACAGAATTATACTGATTTCAAAAAAAAAGGGGAAATGAGCACCCTGTGACATACTTTTGAATGCTGTGACTGCTAATGCTGATAATTTCGATATTTCTTGGAGGTTTTGTAATCTAGGGTATTGCTGTGTCTAAATAGAATGTAAAAATAATGTACTTATTGTACCATTTTAAAATAAAATATTATTTTAACTAAAGGTGATATGGAAAACTATTGAATTTCGCAACTTTGACCGACTGTAGTGTAAAAAAAATGTACCAAAATAGTATGGCAAGTGACGTCAAATTTTGACGCGTTTATTCCTCTTTTTAAAAAGGTATAATACTTACACATTAATTTGAAAAAAAAAAATTTTGATAATATTTTTACTCAACAACCCAATTTTTACGATGTCTTACAGAATTCTTAGAAAGAAAAATTTACGACGAATTGAATCTAACCTCTAAAGAATTACTATTGTATGCTCATAAAAATAACAACAGGCCTCTCAAAAAACAGGTTAGACCGTAAGGGACGGTATGTGCATGCATCTCACCATAGTGATTCGTTATTACAACAGGAGGGAGCAAGACAGAAACTATCTTTGCGATTTGCTGGTTCTTCTTTATGGTACCCCATTATTCAGGTAAGAGTGAGGGAGAAAAAGGTTAGAGGTGCGAGTGAGATAGATAGTGACGCTATCTGGGATCGTGCTATTTAGGATAACAGTACGGTCAGTACGCGTCACTGCCTCCTGCCGTTACTACGCACCTCTCTCTTATTGTTACCATTGATCACGTACTACGATTTAAAGCTTTGTTTATTGGACTCGATTACTCTTTGTGCTCTGGACTTTGAAACGAACTCTTTACGACGACCTTTGCCTGTGTTTGGACAGTTTGTGTTTTGTGTGTGCTACCATGGCGACCTACACTCCGCAAGAATACGCAAATATGCACTACATTTATGGAGAATGTAGAGGTAATGGACGAGCTGCAGCGAGACTTTACAGAGAAAGGTATCCGAGGGCTACGCGATATCCCGACCATCGAGTTTTCATTAATGTGCACAGATCACTATGTGACGGGCGGTTCCCCAATCAAGTAGCTGGTGAAGGACGACCCGTAAATGACTTCATACGCGATGAAGTTTTAGAGGCGGTGTCGGCAAATCCAAGCATCTCTGTGCGAGGAATAGAAGCTGATACGGGGATACCGAAGAGCACAGCACACAGTATTCTCCAAAAAGAAGAATATCATCCGTACCACGTACAGCGAGTGCAAAGTCTTTTACCTCGAGACTATCCGAGCCGAGTCGCGTTTTGTGAAACAATCCTGCAAAAACATCGAGAAGACGAAAACTTTATCGACAAAATTTTGTGGTCAGATGAATCAACATTTAAGAAGGATGGCTACATGAACCTACACAACTTGCACGAGTGGCATGTGGAAAATCCGCACTTGATGCGAGAAGATAGATCCCAGTACCGGTTCAAAGTGAACATGTGGACCGGTATTCTCTGTGGGAATATTATTGGTCCATTTGAGATGCCCGAGAATTTGACTGGCGAATCATATTTAAATTTTCTTCAAAATGATTTGCCAAACTTACTAGAAGAGACCCCACCAGATATGTGGTTCCAACACGACGGCTGTCCAGCACATTTTCGCGTATCCGTTAGAGAGTTTTTGGACGAGCAATACCCGAACAGGTGGATTGGGCGATCAGGAACAATCCCGTGGCCAGCCCGCTCACCTGACTTAAATCCGCTGGATTTTTTTTTCTGGGGAACTATGAAGGAGCTCGTTTATGCGAAGCCCATTAATGACATCGCTGACCTTCGTGAGAATATAACACAAGCAGTGCAGGTGATACGTCAAAAAAGTTACTCGCGAAACATAAAGCGGTCCTTTTTAAGGAGAGTGAGAGCTTGTATTGCCGCGGGTGGTCAACATTTTGAACATTTATTGTAATAAAATATCTTTAAACTAACATTCTTTGCTTTTATTCTACTGGGAACCCATCTACCTGTGTGTATTTCCTTCTTGCTCACTCTTGGAACCGAAGTAAATAATAGTAGTAACATAACAGTTTCTAAGATAAGAAAGGGTCCGACAGTTACCGTTAGTAGGTAGGCACTTCGTAAAAATTGGGTTGTTGAGTAAAAATATTATCAAAAATTTTTTTTTTCAAATTAATGTGTAAGTATTATACCTTTTTAAAAAGAGGAATAAACGCGTCAAAATTTGACGTCACTTGCCATACTATTTTGGTACATTTTTTTTACACTACAGTCGGTCAAAGTTGCGAAATTCAATAGTTTTCCATATCACCTTTAGTTAAAATAATATTTTATTTTAAAATGGTACAATAAGTACATTATTTTTACATTCTATTTAGACACAGCAATACCCTAGATTACAAAACCTCCAAGAAATATCGAAATTATCAGCATTAGCAGTCACAGCATTCAAAAGTATGTCACAGGGTGCTCATTTCCCCTTTTTTTTTGAAATCAGTATAATTCTGTAAGTACATGGGGTGGATTTTTTAAAATATTTTTCTGAGTACTGTTAGAACTTGGGGCATCGTGGGAATCCAGTTGGACGCCAGGTTCTTGGACACCCTGTATATGGTACACGCTTAAAAGGTAAAGTTTACTCTACCTCGGTAGCAAAAGAAAATTCCTTGAAAGGGCTACTACCTGACGACGGTTGTTGTCAGGCTGTTGAACACCCCTACAGGGTGTAAAATATGCGTGAAAATGGTAGTACTTTGACCTATCACATCTAACGAGAAGGTTCGTAGGTTTCCAAGTATGGTCTAGGTCCAAAATTACATCGCAATGACGGGAAGAACCAGTTGTACCTCACAGGTTTGTTCAGGGTGTTCTTATAGGCTTTAAATCAAAAAGATATTATATTTCTTAATGCATTCATTCCTACGTTTATGTATAATTTTGATTGCCCGATGAATGGATTTTGGGTGACGCCATGATTGCGCGTAGTTCCTGTGGCGTTGTAGATGTCACCACAATACTTTTAAGTCAATCGGACGGCAACCTGACACGACCGTGAATAGAACAGATGCTGGATCTACAACTTTAAGTACTCTTAACAGGAGTGCGACAGCACCGAGCATTTTAACCCTCTAAAAGGCATAACGATTTGGCAATCGGAAAATAAGGGCAAATAGGATAGGTATAATGGTTTCGGCCGTCTACGAAACCGTAGTTTCGTAACTGGTTACGATGAAGGAATGATTTCGGAGACGGCCGAAACCGGTATTATTGGTAGATAATAATTGTACAGTTTTTTTTACTTTTTTGAGCTTTTTTTAATGTTTAATGAGTGATTGATAAAAGTCTTTAAATAATCTCAGTACAATCATAGAATACCTAACATGAACAAAATATTTAATTTTTGAGGCGAAAAAATTATGGAAAATATATTCCGTTTACCTACCTTATAAAGGGTTAAAGTAGCAATAAATTATAAAATCCCTTCTTAGGGATTTTATAATTTGCTATTTTAACAGAAAAAAACTCAAATCAAAATACCGGACCTCACAATTGAATCCCATTCCACAATCTCAGCAATTTTACCTGGAAATACTGAATCAACGAGTCAGTCAAACGAAGCAAATACATGTTTTCCTATAATAACAATCCTTTTGGAAAAGCCTCCGTAAACAAGTAAGTAGAATGGAAAGATAATAAGCATTAGTCTCGCTTCATTAGCTGAAGAACTTGTTTGATATCGTTTGGAATATATCTTGATTTATTTTCGACTTTTAATGCTGGAAAGTTTAGATATTACATTTTATCGATGTGGTAGATAGGTATCTTAATAATGAGGTAGTAACTTGGTCTTAGTACATTTGTTTTATTCTTAAGCCCGAAACTCAGACAACCAGTCTTACCAAAAGGGTATCATATTACCCAGTACTACAAATTAAGTTTTGTTCAATAGGCAGTTGTTCAATGTTAAATACTGGTTTCGAAGTGCATCCGGTTTGACTGGAAGCCGACCCTTACATAGTTGGGAAGAGGTTTGTCAGATGATGAGTCTAGTCTAGTCTTTTTTCCCACTCCTCCGCTATTCTTTTCTGATTAATTTCGTTGCGGGATCCAAGACAGTTAAATCGTTTCTCTGCGACTTCGTCGAGCTTCATTGTCTCGGCGCTTTTCTTGTGGTCACTGTTGATTCTGGCTTACAGGAGTTACAGTGGTTTGGGAATAGTGTAGCGGGCTTGTCACACAAAAAAAATGGTGAGTCTCCAAGAGTATACTTTTATCAGAGGTAGACAATGACGTATTATATATAGACACGTCATGAACTAACATGGCGGCGCTTCAAAACGGCGAAAATATTATATAACTACTTTTACGCGTAAAGAAAGTGAAAGAAAATATGACACCGTACAGCGGGATGCCTGTTGATGCCTGTTGTCTTTATGTTTCGCGCAGGTTTACACACACGATTTAAATTAAGAACAAACGTAGCATCGCGCGAGAAGTTGGTGCGTAACTAAGCGCGATGTGGCCAATTGGCTTCATTTCATGTTGTCATTTTTGAGGGCGGACAACGTATCTATAGTTTTAATATATCATTGGAGGTAGACTCGAGAATATGACATTACGAGACAAGGGTCTCAAAAAAACTGAAAATAATAACTTAAAAAAAACACACTAACTTGTAAATCAACTTGATACGATGCTAATCAAAGCAGTTGGGGAGCAAACATTGGAAACAAATAGGTAGGGACACAACAACAAATCTAGAGCTCTTCACTTTTGATTGATGGAAACTGCTTCGTTGGCGTAGTGGTCGCAACCACGTCTGCTGAACAGGTCTTTGGTTCGATTGCCGGGTCGTGCAAAATGTATAAGGCTCGCCCCCTATTAGTTGGGACTTATACATAATATATAACTGGCGAAATAGGTGTGTACTTTTAGTTACACCTCTACCTATCTCTTTGGGGATTACCTACAGACGCGATATTGTTATGTTATGTCAGAAACTATATTTAGTTACTGAGACTAGGATAACTACCGAAATTATTCGATTTGAGTTGAGTAGGTGTACCTACATAACTCAAATCGAATAATTTCGGTATTAAAAAATTCTGGTATAAAATCTCTGAAGCAACAAGGCGTGACTGACATGGTCTTAGCAACCGCTAATCGTCATGGGCTACAAGTTTTATTTTGGGTACCTATTCATTATTTTATGTAGAATATAATATGTTATCAGCATGTGGGTAAAACATTTGTAATTACTCAAAAAACGACAAACATAAGAAAACCGGTTTATTCCCATCTCGGCACCCATGAATTTATTTATCATGACTAGGAAAAAATCCCACCTTGGCACCATCACGTAAATCATTTTTAGGTACAAATAATGAAACTGAAACACAGTATCAGTATAGTAAATAAATCAACTTAATTTATTAAATCATTTTTGTTTCTTTTTAAATTACTATTTTCACAGATAAGCCCTTCACAATCGCTTTTTAGAGGCTCCATTATCTCTGCCTTGACAGTAACATGACAAATCTTAAAATACATATACACTTCTGGACACATCTATTGGACCACCTTGTATTTTCAGTTTCGTTTGGTCCTAGCTAAAATTTTATATTAGGTCGAGCAAAAAGTTTTTATGCAGTTTTGAACCTGGCACATTCACAATTTCATTCAGTCTTTTTTTGAATTTCGAACACAGAATTTAAAGAAACAAAAGACAATTTGGAGCATGTTTGTTGATATCAAACAGTCGAATACTAAGAAAGCTTGGTTTTATTGGTTTACTTGGATTTAATTCTTGAAAAAGTGATTGATATCTTTGGTTTTGCAACAAACATTACTTATTCTTAACATTAAGGTGAGGTTCTATCAATAATCTATGGATACTTCACCTGAAGTCGCCGCCCAAGCTGTGGCACTTATTCAGGCCGGACACAGCCAAAGAAACGTGAGTGCTCAACTTAATTTAAGTCGATCTGCGGTCCGAAATGTTTATCGGAGGTACCTAGAGACTGGCGGCTTTGTTCGTCGCCAAGGAAGGCCACGATCTCGGGTCACAACTGAAAGGCAGGATCGATTCATCGTGACGACCAGCTTGAGAAATCGTCACCTTACCTCCATTGAGATACAAAACCAACTTCGTGACTTCCACGGAGTATCTGTGAGCGCTCGAACTGTTCGGAGAAGGTTAAAAGAACGCGATATGGTACCACACAAGCCAGCTAATGGGCCCAAACTAACGCGAGCCCACCGAACAGCGCGCCTTCATTTCGCACGCAGTCATTTAAATTGGACACAGCAAGATTGGAGCCGTGTACTCTTTTCTGATGAGTCTAAAATTGTGTTACATGGCAATGATGGAAGGAAGAAGGTCTACCGACGTGAGGGAGAGCGTTTCGCACAATGCGGCTTTGAAGAGAGGGTTGCTTATGGCGGTGGCTCATGGACTGTCTGGGGCGGTATATCCGCGAGCGGCAAAACTCAACTTGAGGTTGTTACAGGACCACGGCTGCCAACATTAAATGCTGAAAGGTATCATTCGTGAGTGCTTAGAACCTCACGTGATACCATACGCGGACTATGTGGGCCCAAATTTCCTTTTTATGCATGATAATGATCATAATCATAATCATAATCATCATTTATTGCATTCATGTAGTTACAGGTTGTTACAGGGTACTTATTAGGATTCATACATGAACCCTGCTAGGGCACAGCAATATAGGTACTAGTTTAATTTAAGGAGTGTCACATAATAACCAAAAATTTACGAAAATATCAATTTTAACATGTTCATCATAATATGTCCATCATTTGTTATTTAAATAGGTGAACGTCATGAAATAATAAGGATACAATTAGATAGTCAACATGTCCATTCATAAATTTGGAATAAGATTTAAAACAAACAAATTTAGAACAAACAATTAAAACAAATAGCGATAATAATAATAATCAAGATCAAAAATAACTTACATTAAATAGTCAAGTTTGTAGGTGTTGTGTGTAGGTGTGAATATGAATGTCAGATGAATGTCAAAAAATTTACTTATCGTCAAAAAATTCCTTTAAATTGTAATATGACTTTAATGTAAGGAATTTCTGGAGAGTGTTTTTAAATTTGTTTTCGTACTCTAAGTCCTTAATTGAATTTGGAAGCTGATTATATATTTTCACACACATGGCCAAAGGTCCTGAATGAAACATAGTTAGTTTTGAGCTTGGTAAGGCTAATTCATTCTTGTTTTGACGCCTTACACTGCGTTGTTGTGGGCGAAGCTCCTTGCAAGAGCCCATGCGGCCGGCATCGTCAGGGAATATCTTCGGGATGTGAACATCACAGTTATGGACTGGCCAGCCAGAAGCCCAGACATGAACCCCATTGAGCACATGTGGGACGAGCTAAAAAGACGTGTTAGGGCTCGTCAGCCAGTTGCCCAGACGATGCAGGAGTTGAAAACTGCCATAGAAGAGGAATGGGAGATGATCCCTCAAAATTTCATAGTGCGGTTGATAAACTCTATGCCTAATCGTATGAGAGCTGTGGTAGATGCCCATGGAGGCAACACGCGTTATTAAATTAAACCTTTATTTGATAAAACACGTTTTTTATTCAAAAATCAATTGCCTTTAACAAGGCGCATATCCGACTTGTTAGGCGTAGCTCCATGTCGTATGGTATTCTGAATTCAAATTTAAAACAATACGATCGAAAAAGATAGTAAAATGTATCAGGTTTAAAACTGCATCAACAGTTTTTGTTCAATCTAGCAATCATATTTCGGTAGGGGCCATCGAAACCTAAACTCTAAGGTGGGCCAATAGATGTGTCCAGAAGTGTATATAGGTATATGAAAAATTCACGGTTCGTAGGAATAGGAAAAATAATCGTTTTAAAATCTTTAAGCAATAATATTATTAAATATATTTTACTTTGTCCACTAAACACTAAAAATTAAACATATTTTAAAGGTAATTTTTTTTCTGTAAACATTTTTTAGTTTTGAGTCAATTTGATTTACTCACTATACTGATACAGTGTATCGATTTTTGATTTTTTTTTTTTTTTTTTTTTCCTTGTTAGTAAGAACCAAGTTCTTACTAGTTAATTGCAATCTAGCCTAAGAAGACTAATAAACAATTTAAATCTAACTTATTATGCTACGTTATAAATTATGTTAATGCTAAGAATAGTGTCCATAATTAGGTATGCACTTTTACACACGTTCGTAACACTTCCTTAGAGTCTGGTAAAATTGATAAAACACTTTGTTCATGTGTTATATAAATAGCACAACATTGTTACTATTATTGATTCACTTACACTACACTAATTCAAATGGTTTAGTTCTCTTTAGTCTACGCACTATGTCTGTGTTGTCTAACAGCTGGATTGCCTCAACATTCACGTGTCGATGGAGTCTGTGTTCGTGGGCTTCAGCAAATTTTTGTATGATGGTGGTGACGAATTCCATGTCGAGGTCACGGTGGAGGTCATCGTTTCTTATGTACCAGGGTGCATTTACAGCAGCCCTGAGTACTTTATTTTGGAACTGTTGAATTATTTTGACGTTGGTTGGCTTAGTACAGCCCCAAAGTTGGATACCATACGTCCAAATTGGCATCAGAATATGCTTGTATATTATCAACTTATTATGTATTGATAAACAGGATTTCCTTCCCAGTAACCAATACAAACGTTTATAACGAATATCGAGTTCCTGTTTTTTCTTTTTGATATGGGCTTTCCAACGCAGCTTGGCGTCGAGAGTTATGCCAAGGTATTTGGCTGTATTAGCATAAGGTATTTGCATACCATTTATGTAGAGTGGGTGGTAGTCACTGTGTTTGTTTGTGAAGTTAATGTGAACTGATTTTGACTCATTCAGATTGATCTTCCACTTTTGTGTCCAGTCGTAAACTTTGTTCACAGCTAGTTGAACTTTCTCTACTGCTTCTCTGTGGCTTGATCCGGTGGCCATAATAGCAGTATCATCTGCAAAGGTCGCTATGGTGCTGTTTTCCAGCTCTGGGATGTCACAAGTGTATAACAAGTACAAAATTGGGCCAAGCACACTTCCTTGAGGCACCCCAGCTTTTATGGTTTTTAGCCCGGAATATGCGTCCTCTTGGCGTATTCTAAACATTCTTTTAGTTAAATACGACTCTAGGATATCTACAAATTCTGGTAGCATGCGTCTGAGCTTAAATATGAGACCCTCATGCCAAACTTTGTCAAAAGCTTGCGCGACGTCTAAGAACACGGTAGCACAGACTTCTTTATTTTCTAGCGTTTTTTCAATAACATTAGTTATTCTATGTACCTGGTCTAACGTTGAGTGTTTTTCTCTGAAGCCAAACTGGTGATCTGGAACTAGGTTTTTATCTTCTATTACTGGTTTTATCCGTTTTAGTAACAGTTTTTCAAATAACTTTGATAGTACGGGTAACAGAGAAATGGGTCTGTATGATGATGCTTCGTGGGGAGGTTTCCCAGGCTTCGCAATCATAATGACTTCAGCAACCTTCCATGGCTCAGGTACATATTTTAAGATAAATGAAGCATTTATTAGTTTGGTCAGCTTTACTATGGCTTTGCGTGGGAGGCGTTTTAGAATTTCCCCTGTGATGAGGTCGTAACCGGGAGACTTTTTTGAGCTAATGTTGTTTTGAATTTCTCTCATTACTTCCTTAGGAGTCACAAGCTTGATTCTTTGGTTTTGTGATAAATTTACACTCTCATGTATTTCTACAGAGCTTTCGTTGGGTTGAAAGGTTTCTTCTAAATGTTGAGCAAATCGGAACGCCTTTTGGTCATTGCTTATTGCCCATTTTCCGTTGCTATCTCTGATGGGCGGTATTTGTATAATCTGCCTTTTTAGATTTCTCGTCGCTTTCCAAAGTGAGTAATCCGTTGATTTGTCATTGGTAAGCTGAAGAAGGTTGGTATTCAGAGATTCATCCTCAAATTGTAGAATTTTTCTCTTTAGTCGTTTAGTTAGGTTATTTAGTGTTGTTTTATGACGCGGGAACCTTGTTTGCTGCCACAACTTCCTTTGTTTTCTTTTCTCTGATAGTAAATCCACAATTTCTTTAGGATAGATAAATCCCTTATATTTGCGTTTTAGCTGAGGTGTATTGCTCCACGCACATTGTTGAATATTAATAATAAATTTGTTTACTTCTGAGTCAAGCTGATCTTGCGTTTTTATCGGAGTTTTAAGGTCGATAATATTATCTAGATCAAGAGCAAAACTGTCCCAATCTGTGGACTTATTAACCAAGGTTAAGTGGCTTTCTTTTAATAGGATTTTTTGACTTAGCATTAGTATAATCGGAGAATGGTCAGAGTCCATAGTAAAACTTTCCTCCAAACTGATGTAATTGGTGGATATATTTTTGCAGATGAAAAAATCTATAAGATCCGGTATTTTCTGGTGGTCAGTGGGCCAGTATGTAGGTTTGCCTGTACTCATTACTTCACAATGTGTTTCTTTAACTGCACTTAAGAGCTGTCTTCCTTTAGTTGTAGTAAGTCTTGAACCCCAATGCGTATGCTTAGCATTAAAATCGCCGCCTAGGATAAATCGCTGGCCTAATAATTCAAAAAGATGTAAGTATCGCTCTTTTCTTATCATGTGCCTAGGAGGCGAGTATATGGCTGCAATGGACACTTGACAAAACTTAGTTTTAACAGATACTGCCACTGCTTGAATGTCTTCTTCTTCATATTTACACTGCACGTAGTGACTAATGTTTTCTTTAATTATAACCGCACTACCCCCCCTGGCAGAGTTGCTAGGGTGGAGGGAATTATATATCATGTATCCTCTAAATTTGATAAAAGATTGCTTTGTGAAATGCGTTTCGGAGATTAAACACACGTCTATATTTTCTGTATCTAGGACCGCCTGCAACTCATGCTGATGTTTGAGTAGTCCATTGGAGTTCCACGCCATTATTTTAAGTGTGTTATTCATTTTTGATTATTCAAGACAGCTGTTTTAGTGCTGGATTCTAGCTTCTCTAATCTCTTATCAAATGAGGTAATGCACTTCAAGATCTGGTTAATCTTATCCTCTAAGTTCAGAGGTTGAGATCCTTGTTTTGCAGCTTGTGCGTAAGTACCGATGTTGGTTACTTGCATGGCTGGTTGTTTTGCAGTTGACTGGACACTTGCTTTCTGCGCCTGTTTACCAGGGTGTGTTATAGGAGGAAACTGTTGGGTATTAGGCACCGTAGGTTTCTTTTTTAAAACTTTATTTTTCATAATTTGCATCTGTTTGGCTACTTCACACCCTCTATAATTGGCAGGGTGAGGTAGGCCGCAGTGGATACATTTTGGTTTCTCTTGCGGAGATTTGGTACAATTGGCTGTAAGATGCTTGCCAGTGCATTTCACACACCTTGGCTCTTTTTGACAATATTTATGTGTATGCCCATAAGCTTGGCATCTCTTGCATTGGGGGATGAGTGCTGGATTTTTGAGTGGATGTATTTCAATTTTACACCCTAATATGTACTTAATGCCGTAGATTTTGTTGACATCTTCATCGTTATAAAATGATAAAACGAACATGTTGAGTGGTTCTTTGGTCTTCCAGCTCAATTTACTATCTACCTTTTCTATTTTTAGGCCTTGGGTTGTTAAATCTTCCTTAATTCGATCTGGTTGGCAAGAAGAGTGTAGTTTCTTTACCACAACTCTAATTGGTCTAGCCTGCTTGTTTTCGTATGAATGCCAGTGGTAGTCTTTTTCAGACAAGAACCTGGCAATTACTCTATATGAGTCTTCTGATTTGGCGTTAACCTTCACACAATCCCCATTCATCATTTTTGCTGTAAATGATTCCGCTGGTTGGCTTTCAATTAACGAATCGTAGAACGTTTGATAGTTCTTGATTCCGTCTATTATGATTGGCGGTGGTAAGGGCACTTTTTTGACCGAAGTCACTTTCTCATTTTTTTGGTGATTGTCTTGTTGGGCGCTTCCGGGTTGTTGTTTTGGCTCTCCAAAACAACAACCCGGAAGCGCCCAACAAGACAGAGGGAGGTGTTAAGCTTCCTTTTCTTCCTGCTCTTGGCCCTAATCCACTCAGTCTCTTTAGCAAGGTCATCCTCGTCTGTACAGTATTCCACGTCATTTTTTGTAGTCTGAGCAGGTTCTGTAGTCCCTTTTGTTTCTTTAATGCAGTTCAATTCTCCTTGAAGTGTCTGAACTTGTTCCTGCAGGGCATCAATTTGTACATTCAATTTACGTACCATGACTTGCAGGTTTTCTCTATCTGTTTTATCTTGGAGATAACAGTCATATAACTGCCTTTCTAGGTCAGTTTTAATAGTAATAGACTTTTTTGTAGCCATTATTAAGTTGTAAGGCGAGTTTAACACCTATACAATAAGTTATTGTAAACACTTCATGATTTCCGCACTTGTAACTAGGTCATGACACTGACCCCGATATATTGACGTAGGTACGCCGCGACGCGACGTTGTTGTGATCCGTCAGCAGAAAACTCTCGCGAAAGAGCTCGCGCGCGCGATCGTACGTCCGTGCACTATACTAGGTAGACAACAACTGACTGACTGACTGACTCGATTTTTGATGACTGTGTAATTAGCAACGACTTAAAATGGAGTGCCGAGATGGGAATTTTTCATAAACATGAAAAATAAATTCATGGTTGCCGAGATGGGAAAGCGCCGAGCTGGGACTAAACCACATGCCTAATAAATCAGAGGTGCATCGAATAGTAGGTCTACTCATTTTCGCCAGTTATGCTAAAGTCACATAAAATAGGTGTGAGCGAGCACATTTACATCAATCGGACATTAATACAGGCTCCGTAAGTGCCAGGTACTGCGAAATTCTTGATGGAAAAACCCACACTTTATCCGACGTGGGAAACAAACCCACGAGCTTATAGTTACCCAGCAGCCGCTCTTGCGATCAATAGCCCAACGAGGCAAATATAATCTAATGTGGTTATGGTTTTATACAAACAATATTGTAATGTTTTCAACATAGCGTGACAAATTCATCGATCAGTCATTTAGTTTATAGGCAGCCATGAATGTCCACTTGTTGATCTTTGTCTACCCATCAAGTAAATATTTCTGGCCAATTACGTAAATTAGAATAATTGTTTAAATAGATTTCAATCGCGTCTAAATTAGAAAAGTTTCAGTAGGAACCATAAAGTTTGAGTTTAACTTCATTATTGTCTAGAAAGTTGTTAACGTCGTTATTTATGGCAGACATATTTTGGTGTTTTGATTAATTCATCAATGTTACTTAATTAAATTCAAAATAGCGGTTGAATTTTTTGCTTTAAATATTCTAGTGCATTACGCACTTATATGATTAAATTACTTTATATCTAAGTAGTATACGTAACTGGCTAAATGAGAGCTCTTCGGCGATAACAGGCGTGATGTTTGTTATGAATGTGTGGTATATGTATAGTTTGGCGCAAAATAGTTGACGATGGTGAACATAGCTCACCTAAATATTTTTTTTTTGTTTAATAAAACGTTGCCCCACAATAGGAATTTCTCCTATATCGTGGGTGCGTTTACAAACATTTAAAATCACATACACAAATACCCAGACCCGGAACAACTATTTGTAGGCCATACAAATATTGTTCCGTGCGGGGATCGAACCCGCGAAACGCAGCGCTGCAGTCCAATCGCTCAGCCACTGCGCCAACCGTGCCGTCAAATTACACATTGAATAGTGACTATTAATAATTCATTATAAGAAGCTATTAGGATTGATTGCAACGTATAAACTGCAGCGAAGTATTGTTATTAATATTGGACACTTTATAAGTAGTTTTTAACTTCAAGTAGAGACTAGTATAAACCCAAAGCAATATTCAACCGGTGGGCATTATTTAATTACCAGAGAACTACCTTCCTACATAAACACTTATTCATCACACAACAATTGACGTCACACAGAACAACCGTACTAAATTGTTGATCTAGCATTTTTAGCTCAGAAACTAGGGCTTTTTGCGTTTTTTTTTTGTTGATGTTTGTTTGCGGTGTGTTTGAATATTCTTTTAAAAGTCTGGTAGGTTCACTGAATGTAGATTCAGACTTTTAAAAGAATATTCATGGGGTATCTAGCTGGTTATTCTCCATAGAACACGACCAACCAAGGGCCATTGCGTATCTTTTAAATGACAGTGGCTATTATTTAATGTCCATCAATTAACTGTCAAATGGTTCCATTTTGTATTAAATCATAACCAATTTGACAGTTAATCCATGGACAATATGATAGCCACTGACATTTAAAAGATACGCAATAGCCCTATTGAACCCTGCACCTTTTGTCGATAAATGCTTAATTAATAAACCTATGTATGCCTTTATTTGGAAATTAATATAATATTTAGATTTTGAGACCAGCATGATTATTGTCAGCTCACTACATTTCTCTTCCATTATTGGAACAGGAGCAGGCCAGGCGTGGCCGAGTGGTGGCAGCCCCGACTTACGAACAGTAAGCCTTGGGATCGAACCCAGGCAGGCGCATTAATTTGTGTAATTTATTTCATCACCACAGCTCTCAAAACGGTGAAGGAAACCATCGTGAGGAAACCGGCCATGTCTTAGAACTAAAAAATTCAAAGACATTTGACATCTACCAACTCGCACTGGGTCCGCGTGATAGATTAAAACCCATCCCTTTCTTAGAGAGGAGGCCTGAGTGCCTGCAGTGGGAACATTATAGACTGATGATGATGATGATTGGCCTCCTCCCAGTGAAAGGGGTTGGGCCGTAATATATCACGCGGACCCACTGCAGGGTAGTGGTGGAAATCTTTCAATCTATGGATGTTTTTGCTGCGGTTTTCTACACAGTTCTGAGAGCACTATCTAGTGTTATATAAAATACACAAAAAAACCTGTCCAAGTTCGTATTCACGCTCGAATAAATTAACATAACATAAATCACGCCTGTAATCTCCGCAGGGTTAGGCAGAGGCGTATAGTTATGAGCACCAATATGTAAACAAGCAGTAGCTTTGAAAAAAAGTGATTTTTCATTACTCATACTCTGAAAGTAGGGCATAACGTGCCTGGTGAGCGGGTTGAAAGTTATGCTTTGCAGCCCTAGGGAGAAACACTTTCAAGTGACGGCTGTAAAATTGCAAAAAAAAAACTATTTCTTTTGTGACATTTCTATTGAGTCGTGTTCTAATAACTTTTTAAATACGTACAGCCACTAACTTACCTAGTTAGTAGTTTAGTAGCTAGGTAGTTTAGTACCTATAATTTAGTTTCAACTATTTGTCCATACCTACCTAATAACAGATTTTCAGCAAAATCTTTTTTTTTAATGAAAAGCATGAAAAGTAGGTACTGGACTGTAGTATACCGGACGACCAGAGGACAAAAAAAACAAAATAACCGGGAAAGCGAAAATCCGATCAACACGAATTTTTTAGCTAATAATTTATGTTCTTATTTTTACTTTCCTCGTATTCGTACTGAAAAGTTCAAGTACAGTGCTTACCTCGGGTAAATTACTTATTCCCTCGAACTATTAGCGCCCGTCTCAGGGCTAAATAAGTACCTAACTTTCACCCCTTGGGTAACAGTGTACTATTCCCTACTATATTGATTACCGTTCGTTTTCACGGAATTCCTATCATAAAAGTCAAACTTTTCGGAGAAAATAGATATTATCATGGTTTTATCTCAAAATAGAAACGGTTGTTTCGACAGTTTTTTTTTCAATGAATTTCTGTTCCCTTTTTTTGTACATAAGTAGATATTATTATTATTGTAAGACTACTTGTTAATTGTATTTAGATATATCAAACATGAACAAACTTAGTTAAATTTAGTATTGTATATACTTGTAAAATTTTAGACTGTTACGTTTGTTTATATAAAAAACGTTGAAGAGTTAGGCATCACAAAAAACTGAAGTACCGTAACTGTCTTACGAAGCATACAAATGAATCCGGAGGTCTATGAGTCAATGACTGCTCATGATTGAATGTTAGCAGGTTAATGAAAAAATAGATATGAAAACAGCTTTATACTTAAACCAGCTGATGCCCCGCGGCTTCGTCTGCGTCAAAGTATACAAATGTATACTAAAACCTTACGTTTATCGCGAACAGACAGACAGACGCGGTGGAGGACTTTGTTTTATAGTATGTAGTTATAGTTAAGTATGTGTATGTGTAAGAAAAACATGAAGGAGTATGTCCTTCCCCAAGATAATTATAATCTATCTCTTTGCAAAATTTTATTACGATATGATCAGCCGTTTATTCGTGAATAGGAAGCAAACAAACAGACAATTACTTTTGTATTTATAATATTATATTAATCATGGGTTGAAAAATTCACTTGCGAAGCAAAAAACAGATAATAATAATCGTGTCATTGCATTAAAAGGGGTAAATGCGAGATGAACTACGTTTGGCATAAAGTCAGGTAGCATATTTAAATAAAAAAAATTACGGAAATTATTACGAAAATTATCGATCATATTATATGTGATTATTTTTAATTATGAAACTGAGTATTAAACTTACCTATATTATGATAAAATAATCGTATCTTACGAAACTAACATCAACCTAATTCACTATAATATATTTAAATCTCAGCAAAAAAAAGTTGCCAATTTGTTTTGCTAATTTTGCTGACCGTCCTAAACAGCATGAAAGCGACAAACATAACCTAAAAACATGCCGCAATATTGTTAAAACTTCTCACTTTAAAACTTTACTTTAATACACAAAATCACTTTTAAAACACTGTTTGTATAGTTGCACTTAGTTTTTATCACAATTGTCACTATACGAACACTATAATGTGCCTCTTTCATCAACAAACGGTCACTGATTCGCAAGCAGTCTTATTCATTGACTGTTCTTCATTTGAGGCAATGGTACGATGTCGGACAGCCAATAGGAAACCCGACACACACACGCCAGTCCATTTAAAAATAATACACTACACAAAATAATGTGTATGAATTGATTCCCTTTGAGGTTATGTGCGGTGACAGGGTGAAATGCCCGCGCATGCGTAGTATTTCACGTCTACCCGGCGTTAAAAATAAATAAGGTTGAAAGAAAAAGTTTTGATAAAGAATTGCTTTTTAATCTGGGGCGCGACCTTGAGGTATTTTTGGCTCGTTTTCCGCGATAAGAATAGAAAATTGTTTAACTTTCATTCATTAAACTTTTTAAAGAGTTTTTTTCAAACGAGTCGTCTTGATATGTCGTAATGCCATGGTGAGTGACATCATACTGAAGTAGGGTGGACTGTGGGCATCAATATCTGAGTGCCAGGTGGGGTGGCAATTACCATTTATTTTGCCATGGCATTTTATGGGGAGGCCTATCATTATGGTATGGTCGACGTTGGCAATTTGTGTTTAATTTATTGGTACTCTTAATTGCCTAGATTATTTTTATAAATGAATAGGTCGATGGATTTGGGAGGTACAATAAGACATAATGAAAGAAAAAGGAGTTAATGACAGCGTGGCGGTTGATACGAGAGAACAGAAGATGAAAGAGTACTCATTGCGCCGACCCCAAGAAATCACCTGTTAGCCAGTAGGTAAATGGCAAAATATTCAATAGGGTATCGGACAAAAAAAACTAATTAGTCCGTCAGATAGATTTCCAAAAAATATTGCACACGTTTTTATTCTTTTTTTTTCACATAAACAAAAAATGAAGACGATACAATGCTTCGAAAACTCGTAAACTCCTCGAAAACGTCGTCAGTACAATTTTAGTCTACAAAATGACGTCACAACCGACTCATGATCTTTGACGCATTTTATCTTCGTCAATATTTATTAATTTGATGAAAGAAAAAACACGTACTTATTCAATATTTTTCGATAATCTAACTGAAGGACTAATTAGAATCACATTTTTTTTAGTCAGTAAACATCCTTATTATAAAAACCTAGTATTTTATTATTAATAGGTACAACTCATTTGAAATAATATTCTGTAGCCTTTACACGGGACACCATCACACAGACACAATCGATATCAACTAATTGGAACCAGAACTAACCCTTCCTACAAAACCTACCTTATTTCAATTAAATACGGTCCAAAATGCAAGTTTAATAACCCAGGATGCTATTAACTGGACAAGTATGAATATAGTCCGTGGTGTAGATGAAAATCAATCAATTTGTCGTCCATTATTGATTACAGCGAATTGTATTTATTTAAAAACCGAGTCCACTCGAGTCTGATACAATGTATCAGAAAACAATAGGGTGTCTAGGCTTCGATAGTGCTCATCGAAGTGTCTAGGAAACCGGCCTTTTTTGGTGATTTGGATATCATCAATGGAATTAGGTAACTCCTCCCGCTCAAGGCCGAGCGGAAAGGAGTGTCAGACTTCTACTGATTAAAAACCCACCGATGTTCGTTCTTAGCCCTTTGTGTCGAGGTCGCGGTACCTCTTTCAAACAACCCGCAGCCCCGACGGGATAGTGTCTAGGGTTTGGTAAAAATAAAATTGTTGGTCGTAAAATAAAAAGAAAGTGGCCTTTTCATTTTGGTGGTTGGGAAATCATCAAATGACTCCACCTGCTCTGGGCCGAGCGGTGTTAGACTTTTACTGACTAAAACCCTCCCATATTCCTTCTTAGCCCTTGTAGAAGACTGGCCTTTAAATAAATGAGACAGCATAGACCATTAGACCCTTATTTTGAGGTCGTACGTCATCAACTCCTCCCGCTCTGGGCAAAGCGGTAGGGAGTGTCAGACTTCTACAGACTAAAATTCACCCATGTTCATTCTTAGCCCTATGTATCGAGGACGCAGTATATTTCTCGAACAACCCGCAACCCCGACGGTACCCAACCAGTATCATAGCAAGGTGCTTGCTGCTTTTGCGCCAAAACATTCATTATAACCTTATTTTCTCATCAACCAAGCAATCCTCAGATAAGAATAAAAATAATTTACAAATCAGCTAAAGTATTTTTTTCGAATTCGTAGTTATGGAACCAGAAGCGATTTGGGTCATTCTAAACCAGTTCCTTTTGTCCTTAATCCTTGAAGGTCAACCGGGGGGAAGAAACCGGTTTTCTATTGATAGATTCTGCTCATGACTGGTCTTTATTATTATATTCGCGTTCCATCTTTCGCTTTGTCGGTGATCTGTTATTGTTGACGTATTCGTGCGTTTAATTTTTGTACAGTCAGGAGAATCAATACTCGCAGTACCTTTGAAAAGTGTGTTTCATCTACTATCTTCTAGTTTTCCTTATTTTTTAGGGTTCCGTAGTAAATATGGAACCCTTATAGTTTCGCCCTGTCCGTCCATCCGTTCGCACTATATCTCAAAGACTAACTGCCGCACTCAGAGTGCTGTAGGTAATGATTAGTTAGGCCATCACTTAGTAAAGGTTTCGACAGTTTTATCACACAAAAGTATGTTTTTATAGGGTATACCATTACCTACACATTAAAGTGGGTATGATTTTTTAGGGTTCCGTACCTCAAAAGGTAAAAACGGAACCCTTATAGGATCACTTTGTTGTCCGTCTGTCTGTCTGTCTGTCTGTCTGTCTGTCAAGACCTTTTTTCTCAGGAACGCGTGGAGGTATCAAGCTGAAATTCATATCAAATACTCAAGTCTATGGTCTCTTGGAGCTGTGAAAAAATCAAACTTCTAAGTCAACGCGATCAAAAGATACTCCCGTTTATGCCGCAAATTTTCGACACTCGCAAGGGAATCAAAACCTACAGGGTACTTCCCGTGAACTCAGAATCTTGAAATTTGGTACGAAGCAACGTCTTATAACACAGATAAAGGAAAAATTGCGAAAAGCATAAATTTTTAGTTACATCATATAATAAAAATATTTTTAAGTTGAAATTTTCACTGAATGTGTCTCTCTGTTGCTGCTATAACAAAAAATAAAAAGCGACTCCCCTACTACGATGGTACGGAACCCTTCATGTGCGAGTAGGACTCGCACTTGGCCGGTTTTTTCCTCGGGAAGTCTATTGTGTCCAACTTTACAAGTTAACGAGTAATAGTCGACCAACTTACAAAATGTATTTGTATGAAGGTCTCAAAACTAAGCTGAACTGTAAGTTTGCTTTATTTTTACAACAAAAATCATCGTTCGGAGGCAGGTAGGCAGTGGTTACTCAGTTTAGTAGATCACATATTTTTATGGGTTACTACGGAACCCTACATTGTGCGTGGTCTGACATGCACTTGGCTGGTTCTTTATTTAAATACAGCAAAAGCTGCTTTATTGATTAGTGTTTTACGTTTTCGCGTTCATAGTATTTTGGAAGTCATATCTACCATTACGAAAAAGGCTTTATCACAAAGTAGACACTGTTTTCACGAGAAAATCGCTTTTGAATTTGGCTAAGAGTTTACATAATTATTAGTGCTCGACTGCTCGAGACTGTACTAAAGCTGGGTTACGTCTGTATTACTTTAAGAACAAAATATTGGTGGATGTGTCGTCCATGTGCACACATCCACTGCCGCACTCTGAGACGTTTAATGATTACTTAAGCTATTACTTAGTTAATAAGACTAAAACACTTTAGTTCCTACCTACCCACTAGTGACGTCAAAGTTTTAAAAGCATAAATCTAGCACTTTAAAACTGTTGTGACAAAAACAACGCTTTATTATTCCCAATAGCTTTTATTCAGCTTCAAAAACTCATAGTTTATCAGGCACCGGCTTTTAACGAAATTAAATAGCAGCCAGCGTTCGAGCTGCGCTCTTTCGAAACACAAGGACGCTCTCTCTCCGCCCTTTTCAAGTTCGGTTCAACGAATATGTAAATTTAAGTTGGAAATATAAACTATACCGCCTGAAAATAAACTGGGTGTAAATTAACCCTTCACACAAACGTCAACCAAGCATTCTGTACATCAAACTAAGTACCCCAGCGCAATTTTTTTTCGGGGTCAAAAATCACTTTTTGCGGTAAAACTCAATGTAGCACTCTTAAAACATTGTGCTAGTGGATGCTTTAAATAGTAAACGGGTTATGGAGGTAATTTAAGTAAAGTTATAACCTGAAAAACTAGTAGGTATTTACAAAAACAGCTGTGCAAAACTTGGAACCCCAATATCTCTGTAACTAGGGGTTTCCCAGGTATGGTCTAGAACAAAAAAATTATCGCAGTGCTGGGGAGAACAAGTGCTCTTCGTTTGCGTTAAGGGTACTTTGACACCCTATAAATGATGAGTTTTGAAAGAGTTTTCATATAGGTATCAATGCTAAAATAATTGCGCCTGTAATCCCCGGAAGGTTAGGTAGACGGAGGTATCGTGCTCCTAATATTACACCCACAGTTCACCAGCTATGCTTAAGTCCCATTTGAGCGAGCCTATTACCATCACCCTGACATATTTCTAGACTTCGTGGCTGCTCGCAGGAATTATACCCACGACTTAATGCTTAGCAGTTGTGCTTACGACCACTGGAGCAAAGATCAGCCAGGTCAATAATATTAATGTTTTAAAGTAACCAATTATTCTTATAGGTCCAGCCAGTACAAGAAACCTATTTATGTTTCATGTGCCTCCCTTCTTAAGGGGATAGGCCATATGCCAAATTCGACAACATTGCGATCAAAGTTGCTGGGGAGTTTGTTCCGCCGAAGTGGCGGAACAAACTCCTTCAGTACTATGAAGTGTCAAACGGTGAGCGTTTTGGTGAACTGGCTCTTGTAAATACATTATTTTGACGTTCGAAAAGTGTTGATTAATTATCAGCCTAGAAATAAATGACTTTTTATTTTTGATTCTAACGTGGACAAGTTTTCTCCTAAGCAAAATAACGTTGGTCATGAACATTTCAATAATAAATTAAGTGTCCCAAAGTGCCAAAAAAGTTTCTGAGTAAGAAAACTGAATAGACTTTTCCTGACTTGTTTACTTGTTTATCAGCTCAAGCTAGACAATGAAAATGTGTGTATTCACAAAAACGTTATTAACTTGTGTTGGCCTCTGATCTGGAAAAATGATTAACAAGGTACTGATGTGAATCGGGAAGACGTAAAAAATGATGGGGTTATAAAGAACACGAAATACCTTCTGAGGCAACAGATCATCATCATCATCAACAGCTTATTAATGTTCCCACTTCTTGGACACATAGCTCGTCTCTATTTGAGAGGGAATGGGCTATATATAATCTATCACGCGGGCCTAGTGCGAATTTGTAGATGTCACATATCTTAGAATTTTATGATTCTAAGACATTTCCTCACGATGTTTTCCTTCACCGTTTTGAGAGCAGCGGTGATGAAATAAATTACACAAAGTAATGTGCCTGCCTGGGTTCGAACCCACGACCTACTGTTCGTAAGTCGGGGACGCCACCACTGGAACAGCACTGCTCTCAACAGATACTGAAGATATAATATATGGACCAAGATGACATATTATACTGATCTTACCTAAGGTTAAGGTAAAAGGTAGGACAACTACTTCTATTTTAACAATGTTATACTAGAAAGCGCCTACAAAAAAAAACTTAGCAGCATCCAACTTAGTAGATAGATTACTAATTGAAAAACTATCAGCGAATTCATGATTTACGTTAACCACTGAGATGGAACGAATGGAATAGCACCTGAAACTAGGTCAAGCTTTTTCAGCGCGTGAATTATATCGGTACCTCTGAAAAGTGCCTTTTATTAAAATAGTTCTGATTTATGCAATATTACGGCAATAACGCTTTACTTCGTAACATTGCTAAGGCAATTAGGTCAGGATGAAAACACTTATTGAAATTGGTATTTATTGATGAATTTATTTCATCACCGCACTGCTCTCAAAACGGTAAAGGTAAACATCGTGAAAACATCTGTAAAAAATCGAACAAGGGAATTATAGCCCATCCCTCTCCTAGAGAGGATGCCTGTGTTCCTGCAGTGGGAACGTTATTGGCTGATGATGATGATTCATTGATAACATAATTTAGTCATTTTTGTTGTTACATGTATTATTGTAATAACAGTCGCCGGAGTCGGGAAAAGTGTCACTGGGTTTTTCCATTATGCATTTCCTTGGAGCTCCTTTGAATGACGTTTACATCATACAGCTACTCAAACGCGTTTAACTATGTTAAGCCCAGACTCCAGTCTCGGTCGGCAGTTAAAAAAGTTTGAGTTATGCAATGTTCCTAACGCCATTATTACTTCTCGAACTAAAACAAATTACGAGGGCGGGTCAATAAGTCCGTGACTTTTGGAATAAAACACAGATTTTTTGATAAAAAAATAATTTTATTTTTCAACGTAGTCTCCCTTGAGCTCTATACACTTTGTCCAACGCTTCTCCAATTTTTTTATCCCTTCCAAAAAAAATAATTTGTCGAGGTCCTCAAAATAGGCCTTTGTTTGCGAGATGACTTCATCATTGGAGTCAAATCTTTTTCCACCAAGCCATTTCTCAGGTTTGGGAACAAGAAGTAGTCACTCGGAGCCAAATCTGGAGAATAGGGCGGATGAGGGAGCAATTAATAGCCCAATTCATGGATTTTTGCCATGGCAACTGCACATGTGTGCACCCTTGCATTGTCTTGGTGGAAAAGAAGTTTTTTCTTGGCCAAATGAGGTCGGTTTTTTTTCAAATCGTCATTGAATCGGTCCAATAAGTTGACATAATATTGCCCATTGATTGTTCTTCCCTTTTGAAGGTAGTCAATGTGGATTATCCCGCGTGCATCCCAAAAAACAGTCGCGATAACTTTATTGGTTGACAAACCCACCTTGGCCTTCTTTGGCGCCGATTCACCCTTAGAAACCCACTGTTTTGACTGTTGTTTGGTCTCTGGTGTGTTGTGATGGATCCATGTTTCGTCCACGGTTACAAAACGGCGCAAAAACTCCTCCATATTGCGATTAAACAACGCCAAACCCTTTTTTTTTTTTTTTTTTTTTTTTTTTTTTTTTTTTTTTTTTTTTTTGGTGGGTGTAAAATCATCGAATAACCCCTCCCGCTCTTGGGCAGAGCGAAAGGGAGTGTCAGACTTCTACTGACTAAAAACCACCCATGTTCCTTCTTCGCCCTCTATGTCGAGGCCGCGATAACCGTTGGACTACCCGCGGCCCCGACAGGCGTCGGCCCTTTCGGGCCCCTCCCATGTTGCTGACATCTCTTTGAGGCGCGCGTGGAACACGAACGCGCCGTCGACACGGCCTGTTTTCGTCGTGAGACGGACGGACGGCGAGTTAGCCCATCACTCACCGTCCACAGGCCCGCGTCTACGGTGGCCGGAGGTCATCGCGGGACCCCCGACGCCCGGAGCGCCTCCCGCGGCGGCTGGGACGAGAGGTTCTCTCCCTCTCGCGTTCCGCCACCTCCTTCGCTAGCATCACTGCTTCGCAGAAGGAGGCGACGGCGTCCCATTCCTCCTCGCCCCGGACCATGGCTTGCACCAGGGCCGGGCGCGAGAGGTCGCCGCCGCCGATCGCCGCTACGAGAACACGGCGGGGCTCCGCCCAAGCGGGGCACACCTCCACTGTGTGCTCCACCGTGTCCTCCGGCCGATCCTCGCAATGGTGGCATCCGGGCGTTTCCTCCCGCCTGATTCGGTGCAGGTACCTCCCGAAACAACCGTGTCCGGTGAGGACCTGCGTCAGACGGAAGGTGAGGGCGCCGTGGCGCCTCTCAAGCCACTCCTCAAAGAGGGGACTTACCGCCACTATCGTGGCGTGCCCTGCACGGGGTTGCGACAGTCGCTGTCTCCATGCCGCCATGAGATCGCACCGGAGGTCTGTCCGCCGCGCAGCAATTTGCCGCGGCAGCGGAGTGACCCCCCGGCGCAGCGCCTCCGCGCGCCATTGATGCAGGCGCGCGAGGACTATCGCCTCCAGATCCCACGGCGGCAATCCGGCAAGGAGGTTCGCCGCTTCGCGGGAGATCGTGCGGTACCCCCGTACCGTCCTCACGGCCATGACCTTTTGGGGCACGTTCAGGTAGTGGGCGGCCCGCTTCCTCAAAGCAGGCGCCCACACCGGTGCCCCGTAAAGGGCCATGGACCGCACGATCCCCGCGTAGAGCCTCCGGCAGGAGGCGTTTGGCCCCCCCAGATTGGGCAAGAGCCACCTAAAGGCAGCCCCGGCCCGCTCCAGTCTGGGAGCCAAACGTCGGAAGTGCTCCACGAAGTTCCACCGGCTGTCGAGGACGAGTCCTAGGTACTTCAAAGTACACTCGACGCCGATGGGAACCCCTCCCACCATTAACTGGGATCCCGACGGCAGCGCATTCCCACGTCCATGGAAGCCCATGGCCTCTGACTTGTGAAGCGCCACCTCGAGACCCAGCTGCCGGATCCTCTCTACGACTATCGCAACCCCGCGTGTCAAGTTGTCGGCCGCCGCCTCGTACGACCCACCCTGAGCTAGCACCAGCGTATCGTCCGCGTAGCAGACTACGCTGACGCCGCTAGGGAGGTCGGCGCGCAGCACCCAGTCGTAACCGATGTTCCACAAGGGCGGCCCCAGAACCGATCCCTGTGGAACACCGCACGACATCTCTCGCCGGTTCCACTGTCCGTCTTGACCAGGGTAGATGACAGCCCTGTCTGTCAAATAGTCCCCGACCACACGACGAAGGTAGGTCGGCACCCGGTGATACCGGAGTGCCTCCCTAATGCAGCTCCAGGGCATAGTGTTGAAGGCGTTGGCGATGTCGAGAGACACCGCCAAGACCACACCGCCCCGAGAGACCGCAGCCCCCGTCGTGAGGGCTCTCACGCGCATGATGGCGTCCACCGTCGAGCGCCTCTTGCGGAAACCAAGCTGGTGTTCCGCAAGATCCGGACCCATTCCCTCCAGGTGCTCGGCGAGGCGGTTTGCAATTACTCTTTCAAGGAGCTTGCCCACCTCGTCGAGCAGCACAATGGGCCGGTATGCGGACGGCGAGTCCGCCGGGCGCCCCGGCTTCTGGATGAGGACCAGCTTCCCCGTCTTCCAACGAAGCGGGAACTGGCCCCTCTCCATGCATGCGCTAAAGAACCCCTCCAGTCGGGGCCCAAGAGCCTCTGAGGCCAGGACCCAGGCTTTGCCAGGCAAGCCATCGGGTCCCGGGGCGGTATTTTTGGCACTCAGCCTACGTACCGCCGCTCTCAGGTCTACCCCAGTCACCTCCGGAATGTCGTCATCGGTTCCTGAATAGTCCGCTTCCGGCATCGCGGATGGCGGAGCCATTGGCGGGGGAGGATGCTCCCCTCGCGAAGGGAACAGAGCGCTCACCACGTCCTCCACGAGCTCAGGCCGGAGACTCTGCGTCAGCGGGGGGGCCCGGGTGCGGAGTTGATTCCGCACCGTCTTGTAAGGGCGCCCCCACGGATCTCTGTTCAGAGTCTCCAGCATCTCCTCGCGGGCCTCATTTTTGGCCCGCTTACAAGCCTCGCGGAGGGTGGCCTTCGCCGCCCTGTACCCCTCATACAGCTCCGCCTCAATGGCTTCCGCATTCGGAGGCCGAATGCGGCGCCTGCGATGCCTGGTGTACAGGTGCCGCGCCGCCATACACTGCTTACGCAGGTACGCCAGCTCTTGCGACCACCAGTACACCTGACGCCGGGCGCTTCCTGGCCGGACTCGGGGCATTGCCATGTCACATATCTCGGACATGGCCTCCTGGAACCAACCCGCCTCGGTGTTTACGTCGGCGGGCCTGACCGGTGATTGCACCCAGGCCCGCACGATCGAGGCTTCCAGGAGGAGCTCCCTGTCCAGCTGCCTCAGCGCCCAACGCGGACCACTCGGGGTCTGTGGGACCGGCGCACTCGGGGACTGGGCAGAGACCTCAAACCGGATATACCGGTGGTCGGAATGGGTCTCCACCCTCTCCATGACGCGCCAGTCGACGACACGCCGCGACAGAGCGGAGCTGGCGAACGAGATGTCCACCACCGACTCGCCCCGCATCCGCACGCACGTGGGTACAGAACCCCGGTTCAGGATGTCCAGGCCTGTTTCCAGAGCCCAGCACTCGACCATCCCACCCCGCACATCCGTGTAACGGGAACCCCAAGCCAAGCTCTTGGCGTTGAAGTCCCCGAGCACTAATACGGGGAGGGAATAGCCTCCGATGACGACACTTAACTCCCTGAGGGAGTTTTGGAACTCGGCGAGAGTTCGGCTCGGAGAGAAGTAGACTCCCGCGACTACGATCTCTCCGAACCGTGCTGCTACGCACCCCTGACCCTTTTTGACCATCTCAAGGGTCGGGGTGCCGGCGGCGGCCGACGCAATAATGGCCACTGAGCCACTAAGGTCCTCCACCCAGTCTGGCCTGGGCGGGACAAAGTAGGGCTCAGCGACCACGGCGATGTTTATCGACCACTGCGCCATACTCTGGAGCAACAGATCCTGAGCGCAGGCGCAGTGGTTGATATTCGCCTGGAGGAGGCTTAATGGGGCCATTAATGACAGTCCATTTCAGCCCCCTCCGGGACCTCCTGTGGCACCACCGCAGCGGGAGTTGCGGTGGCGTCTTTGGCAGCAGCGGCTGCGGCTTTGACGACGGTGGGGTTGGCGGTTACGGAGGGCCCCTTCCCCTTGGCCTTGGCGGGTGGAGCGCAGGCCTTGCTCCCCGCCCGGTGCTCGGCCGGCTTCCCAGCCGCCGCACATGCATCGCAGTGCGGCGTGGCCAGGCAAGCCGCGGCCTTGTGACCGGGCTGACCGCAGCGGAAGCATAATTCGCTGCGGTCCACCTCCGAGGTGCAACGGCACCCTACATGGTGCCCCACATGGCATCTGTAGCACCTCAGAGGTCTGGGCTCAAGCAGCTTGACCTGCACCCTCGACCAGCCAACCTTCAGGGTGTGGCCCTCCGCAATTTTCTTCGCCGCCGTCACAGGGCAGCTAACCGTTACAGTCAGCATACCCTCGCGGTCCGGTCGTAGGGTGCCCGCCTTGACCTGCTCGGCGGAGCACCCCCCGGCCGCGGTGACGGCGGCCAACACCTCCTCCTCGGAGACCGAGTCGTCAAGGCCCAGGATGCGCAGAGTTGCGCACTTGATGGGCCTCGACACCCGGACCTCGTCCGGATTTAGGGACGCCCTGAGCTTCTCTGCCAGGGCGTCCGCGGACGAGGCGCTCGATTCCCCGGGAATCTCCATCATTCGAGCCCCTGTCGCGGTGACTCGAACCCGGAGGCCCCCGGTGATCCCGAGCTCCTCGAGGTTCACCGTCGTCTTTAGCTTGGCGAGAACGTCGCGGAAAAGCACGCCCTTACTAACCGCGTCCGGCTGTAGCGTGATGACTACAACCGCGGTTTTCGGGGCACGCAGCTTCGCCGCGGCGCTCCGCTTCTTGTGCCGGCGTTTGCGCTCGGCCCGCCTGGCTTTTTGAGCCGCCTTCCGCCCCCTCTGCTTTTCCCCGGCCACGTGCCATCCGTCTTCGGCCTCGGGAAGCTTTGGGGGCGTCGGAGGTGTGGGTGGCGGGTCCGCCGCTGGCACCGGCGCTTTTGCCGCTGCCGCCTTCCCCTTTTTTTGGGCAGGCGCTTTGCCCTTTTTCTGGGCAGGCGCCTTGCCCTTCCCCTGGGCAGGCGCCTTGCCCTTCTCCTGGGCAGGCGCCTTGCCCTTCTCCTGGGCAGGCGCCTTGCCCTTCTCCTGGGCAGGCACCTTGCCCTTCGCCACACCCGGCTTTGCGGCCCCGCCATCTGACTGGCTGGACGGCCCCGCCTTGGGGTCACCGGCTGTAGCAACAGCATATGTCTTGGTCTTGGCCCCCAGGGATGGGCGAAGGACAATGCCTTGCATCACAGAAAACTCTGCGCGCAAGGCACCCAGCTCCTGCCGAATCAGGTCCAGGACCCGGTCCTTCGCCGCTGGGGGCTGACCCTGCCCGCGCTCTCGAGCCTCCTCGGGGCTGGCTGCTCGGGGCTTGGCCAGGTCTGTGCGGAGCCTCCCGTTCTCCTTCTGGAGACGCTCCACAGCGGTCGCCAAGCGGGCGACCTCCGCCCGCAATGCGGACACCTCGTCCGACGGCGGAGGCCCACGGCTTAGCGTCTCCGCGGCCGCCAGAATGGAGGCTGAGGCCGCGACAATGGCCTTGTTTTTGGACTCGAAAGTCCTCTTCAAGGCCACATCGCGTATCGCAGCCTTAACCGCCTCCGAGAACGCAGCCATGCGCTCCTGGTTGGAGCCGCCACCGGCGACCACCTCCAGCTCACAGTCGGAGGACTCCGAGGCGAGAACCCTCCGGCTAAGGTGGCTTCCCTCCCCGGCGTCCTTTGCGGCTCGCCGGCCAGCCGCCTTAGAGGTGAGCTGTCTCCCCCTACCGCCCTTGCCCCGCCCACTCTTGGGGACCTTCCGGGCCGAGGTCAAGTCTCCGTTGGACGAAGACTCCTCCTGGCTCGGTCTGGGCCGCTTGCGGAAACGCTCCGCAGCAGCCTCCGAGCCTTCGCGCCCAGAGTCTTCGCGCCTAGACCCCTCGCGCCCAGAGCTCACCGAGCTGCCAGACACAGAGTCAGACTCCGACCCCGCGTCTTTTCGCCGCTCAGGCGAGCCCTTCCGCCAAAATTTGGCGGGAGCCTTTGCGCCGGCCACAGGACTTTTGGACCGGGAGCCTCCTCGGCTCTTGCTGCCACTGGCAGATGGTAGTGGTTGTCCAAGACGTTCGTTGCCCCCCCCAGAATACGAGGGGCTTGACGGTCCACTAGGGACCGTGGCGGATTCTCCAGCTGCTAAGCAGCTGGTACCGCCCTGGGGTAAACTATTTTCGACTGTCTTTTTCATCTTGATTTTCCTTTTAAAGGGTGTGGTCCCTCCCTTCTCCCAAACTCTCCCTCCGCCCACTCACCGCCCTCACAGTCACGTCTGATGAGCAGACGCGAACCAGAGGGCAGCAAGTAGGTTCCATCCTCCGACAGGCACACCGCCCGAGAACCCGAACACTGTCCACGTCTCCGGGCGGTGCGCCCCTCGCGTGTCCCTCTTTGTCTGGTCTCTCACACTTGGACCTTTCCGGCATGAGTATATCTACCGGCAGAGCTCCAAGGATCACTGAGACACACAAGCCCCACCACGACGGCAACGTGGGGACACTCCGGTGGGGAACGCCAAACCCTCCTGTGAAGTTGTTACACGACTGCGTTTGTGGTCGACTGTGAGCAAACGCGGCACCCATCTTGCAGAAAGCTTTCTCATGCCCAAGTGATCATTCAAAATTGAAACCACTGAGCCATGCGAGATCTTCGGCTTCCACAATCTCTCGCACTTTCAATCTTCGGTCGGCCAACACCATATCATGAATTTTTTCGATTGTTTCGGGTGTAGAGACCGCAACTGGGCGTCCAGCAGGCCTATTGCGTATCTTTTAAATGTCAGTGGCTATCATATTTTCCATGGATTTACTGTCAAATTGGTTATGGTTTAGTACAAAATGGAACCATTTGACAGTAATTGATGGTTACGATCTGATAGCCACTGTCATTTAAAAGATACGCAATAGCCCTGCAGGACGTTCGGCATCTTCAGTGCTTGTACGGCCACAACGAAATTCAGTAAACCACTTTTTTACCATTGAAATCGATGGTGCAGAGTCCCCATAGTATTTATCAAGCTTAGCCTTGGTCTCGGTAATGGTTTTTTTTTCGCAAGAAATGATGCTTAATAAGCACACGAAATTCACTTTTTTCCATTTTCTCCTCAAATTAGTGAGTAGTCTGATAAAAATAGCTGTCAAACACAAACTAACTGAAGCAGCAAGTTTAAATTTTGACAGGAGTCAACTGACAGATGCCTGTTGACAGGAGTTGCTGTTTCAATAGAGGTCAGAAATTCAAAAAGTCACGGACTTATTGACCCGCCCTCGCATGTTTCTACACAATTACTTTGCTACCTACATGATGACAATATCAACATTAGATTATCTTTACAGTGCGAACAAAACAAAACCACTACCTACAGAATCGAATCCACTATTCACCACTCGATTGAGACTGGCTACAGAATTGCAAATGAATCGGAAAGAGCTTTTACCGAGTCCATTTAATCAGAAAACTAATCGAGAATCGATTTATGTTTCTTGCCCAAACTTTGAAGTTACGTATCCCCTTCCTTCAAAGTTTACTTTGGATTCTCGCTTTTGTTCCTTACTTTAGATGAGCACTTTTGTATACTTTCAGTGCCTAGTAATGCCTGATGAATAGCACCAAAAAAACTGTGAAAAGGCATTTCGGCGTCCCGATTTTCTGAGTGCTTGTCATGTTCAAGTCTATCAAATAACATAAAAATCTTGGGGTGTAAAGTAAAACAGAAACGATTTGTTGTCTCGTACGCAAAATATACGCATTGATTGTGGAGCTGTAGACACTGGGCCAGTTCGATATGCAAAGGAAAGTAACTAACTACTGAAATTCGTAGCAGTTCAATTCAATTCAATAGTGCAAGCTCAACCAGTACCTGTGTTGGAAAAAGCTAATCATTCCATGATCATCATCAGCTTTTTCTTCATTGACACTGCTTACTCTAATCATCATCATAGCCTGATGATGGTGATGGACGATGATAGAACGTTACCTATTTTATTTTCAAAAACAACTCTCAAATCATAACCAATCCATCAACGCACGACTATTTCTAAAATAGGTACATATTAAGTAGCGAGTGAATCTATCAACCGTCAATATGGAGTTCATCCCGAGTCCGGGAGTATTGGATACCTACGTGTTGGCGGTCGGCTGTCGTCAACTGGCACGACATAAGCGAAGCAAGCGATATGAACGACACGTAAGCGATATGAGCGGTACGAGCGAAGCGACCGACACGACGATGACGGACGTGCATCCGTCTTGCGGCATGTTCAGAATATTCCATCCTAATTTACGGTTGTAGTTATGTCTTATCTGTATTCCGTGTGGAAACCAGCACTAGAAATTAAGGTGTTTAGTTTTGCAACGTGATTTCTTAACCAATATTATGGTATTGTATATTAAAATGCTTTGACAATTAAATTATGATTTATTAAGGCACGTTATTTATGGCTGTACGTAAAAGCTTGCATCTGGGGGCACGGTAGTGCCCCCGCCAAGTCGAGCAATAAAGCGGCACGGCCGTACCATCCTTTTCTCGAACCAGTTCAGGCAATTTTGGACCTCCTATAACTTTGTTGTGCATAAAACTACTTAGAAGCCTACATTTTTAGTAACCAGGCATTGTATAAACACGGTATATTTTATATATTTCATTCTATTTGAACCATTAGTTAAAGAATTATAACTAATCAAAGATCCTTAGTTTCGTCACTCACTTACTCACTGACTGACTGACTGACTGACCGATCATAAAAAGTCACACATTCATCACATTGGCCAATGCGATGGCGATTAGCTATTACAATTGCCTGTTTCACGTTAGCGAATGCAATGCGATGGCTAAGTCAATCTATTCATTTAAAACATCAAAGATTTTTAAGTAGGGGCTGAATATATTAACTGACTTGGTACTTATTACGGTAAAAGAACAGAATTGCGCGACTTGGCTTTTTTACAAGTTTTGTTTTTAGTGGGATATCATAATTATTCATATCTACACATAAGCGCTAACGATGCCATTGCATGAGAAATGACTACGTACTGCGCCTGTACAACTTTTGTAATATTTTTTAAATTAATTATTCTTGTTCCATATTTACCAATGGTACGGACGCGTCTTCACCACGGACCCGCTCTAATAACCACCACGCTCTCTGTAGTGGTTATGTTATAATGACTACATTAGCAGACGGATTCAATGATCGATATCTGTCATTAGACCACAATGTGGCGGTCATTATCAACCCTTTTTTCTTGGTCTGAGTTATCAACATACAGCTTTTTCGCATAACGGTAGGCTTTGCAATGTTTTTTTTAATGGTTAATGGGACTACCATTAACGGTTCTAATGGTTTTATTACTTAAAAAAAGATGAACTTATGGCTGTAATTTCGTGGATATCGAGTACTTTCTATTAGATTACGTTTTCTAGCTGCTTTAAACCGTGTTCTAAAATAATTGTTTCAACTTAATACGCAATCGTTACAATTATTTTTTCGGCTTACCCGAACGCGTCGTTGTGCTGGGCCTAAATAGTCTATTCGCGTGACGATGATCGCTTGTATTAGAGCTCAGCCTTTTGTTAAAGATATTATATTATTTATTCTCTATTTACCTCGGAATAAGGTACACATGTAGATACTCAGCTTTCCAATGAATCGGAAATCTAAATAAAACTATAGTTTCCAGTACCTAACTCAACGTCGCATGTACATAGGTACCTACTTACTCAAAGCCAAGTTAATTTATTTCCATTAAAAGGTATTAAGCAAACAATAGGTCTATCTTTGAGATAACGTTATCAGCCATTTCAAGGAATTACCTCTTCAAAGTGGATAGGCGAGTAAAAATAGATACCTATTAATGCCTCATTGAGACAATGCGGAAATTATTGAACATTTTGTAAATCAGTTCATGGCTTTTAGCTGTTTTTAAAAATGCCTCAGATTTGACTGCCAAAAAGAAAATGACCAAAAACCCGCGTGTAAGCAAGTGGCTGAAATTTGTCTTATTGAAATGGAAAAGTGTGTATGGTTAGACTGCCTCGTTGCTTTAGTAGGCGCAAGCGCGACTGTTAAATATGTTTTCTTTCTAATCATGAGGTCCTGGGTTGGATTCTCGGGTTGTGATTCGGTTTATGATTTCCCATCCCCCCAAAAAAAAAGGTTGCACTGTTAAGTACACCTCTAATTAACCCTTCGGTGATTACAGGCGTGATGTTATGTTATGTTAGAAACTGTCATTCAGGTGGTTTCAACCCCCTTTTTTGTGTTTTTTTTGGTGGGTGGTAAATCATCGAATAGCCTCGGTTCCGTTCTTGGGCAGAGCGAAAGGGAGTGTCAGACTTCCACTGACTAAAATCCACCCATGTTCCTTCTTAGCCCTTTATGTCGAGGCCACGATATCTTTTACAACATCCCGCAGCCCCGACAGGCGTCGGCCCTTACGGGCCCCTCCCATGATGCTGACATCTCTTTGAGGCGCGCGTGGAACACGAACGCGCCGTCGACACGGCCGGTTGTCATCATAAGGCGGACGGACATCGAGCTAGCCCATCACTCACTGTCCACAGGCCCGCGTCTACGGTGGCCGGAAGCCATCATGTGGTCCCCGACGCGACGCCCGGAGCGCCTCCCACGGCGGCTGGGACGAGAGGATGTCTCCCTCTCGCGTTCCGCCACCTCCTTCGCTAGCATCACTGCTTCGCAGAAGGAGGCGACTGCGTCCCATTCTCCCGGACCATGGCTTGCACCAGGGCCGAGTGCGAGAGGTCGCCGCCGCCGATCGCCGCTACGAGAACACGGCGGGGCTCCGCCCAAGCGGGGCACACCTCCACGGTGTGCTCCACCGTGTCCTCCGGCCGATCTTCACAATGGTGGCATCCAGACGTTTCCTTTCCTTTCCTCCCGCCTGATTCGGTGCAGGTCCCTCCCGAATATCAAACCCCCTTGACTTCACGAATAGAGTCATTATCATTTCAGTCGGGAATCACTCACTGCTGTGTACTATCATACGTCTCGGTGCTAAGTGCACCTCATGGTCTCATCCAAATTTCTCGAGACTTTTACAATACACGAATAGCAACATTTATTTTACAGACACAACCTTCCATTCCCCTTCAGTGGTTCATGAAGACATTTATATAAATAGCGCAGTAACCCCACAGCGTGACATCGTGACGGCTGTCAGTAACAGTCGAATGTAAATCTTGCTTGTTTATCGTCTTTTATTGTCTATGTTCAGGCTTTTGTTTACATTTGTAAAGGGTAATGATTTCAGCGGTGCTGAGCACCTATTTAAATGATTACAAGTAAACAAAAGATATTCACTTTTGAGCCATTCCGTGAAAAATTGTGCGTAAGAAAAAACTGCTGTCACAACATTTTACAAACAGTTTGCAAGACTATCTGATACTCAATCGAATGAAGTTTTTTATTTTATGTACAGCATAGCTTATCTTTAAATTTCTTTTTAATTATTATTGAGTAAATTGATGTGCAGAGCAGGGCCCAGTGGTGGCGGCCCCGACTTACGAACAGTAGGTCGTGGGTTCGAACCCAGGCAGGCACATTACTTTGTGTAATATATTTCATCACCGCTGCTCTCAAAACGGTGAAGGAAAACATCGCGAGGAAACCGGCAAATCAACCAAATCAAAATCATTTATTTCAAGTAGGCCAGTTACAGGCTCTTTTGAATAGTCGAACAAATACTTAATTTAAATAAGCTAATAAACTAAGCTACAGTCCCACTCACAAGGCATAATAACTGTCAGTGTACTGTAGTTGCCGATTCCAAAGCGTTGGTCTCATGAGAAGAATGGCAAGAAACTTCATGGATACTCTTTTAAATCATAATATTGTTACAAATCTTTGGTTACATCATTCATATCGAGATTGGTATATTATCATGTGAGAACGATGTAGCAAGTTGTGCACGATAAGTGACGACAGTAAAGCCAAAACGACGATTTAAAAATAATATAATAATTCAAACAAGCCGTGGCAACTAAGAGGTGACCAGTCCCAACTGACAGCACCCGTTCACGAGCATGACGATCAGCACCATTCCACTCAACCATTTTAAAGGGAACGAAATGACCCGACACACCCGCCACCATCAGCGAGACATTTAAGTGAGCATGACACACTCTCAATCGCCAGGGCATATCCAAGTCAAATAAAAAATAGAAAAATAAATGTAGGTTTCCAGAGAATGACAGCTTTCTAGTACATAGTAGTCACACAATATGTGCTATGCGACTATATAATACTAAAGAGATTGAATTTATACATTGCAAAGATAGTTGTACAATCTTCTTCTTCTTCTTTCTTCTTCCTATTAAATGCTATTCATTTAAGCGTCCTGTCCTTGTGGAGCAGGACCGGCATTGAGCCAAGCATTTTTATCAGCGATATAATCGTCTAACTTGTAATATGCTTGCTTGCATAGTGTGTGTTTGATACATGTTTTAAATTTCGTCTCATTCAGTTCAAGAATGCTTTGTGGAATTTTGTTATAGCATCTCAAACAGTACCCCATGATAGATGAGTCTACCTTAGCGAGTCTGAAGCCTGGCTGAACTAACTGGTCCCTATTCCTGGTAATATAATTGTGTCTGTCACCTCTTTTACTGGCATGTCTAGAATCAAAAATCCAAGACATGCGACATCTACCAATCCGCTCTTTTGGGATTTTTTTTGGGATGTTTTATAGAATATTGTTTTGTTTTTAATAATACCATTAAATTTCCATTGGTCCAATTAATCAAATTGGACTAATGTGGGGGACACTCCACTTTAGTCACTGTACGAAAATACTATTTAGTTACATATACTACATATTTTTCTTAAACTTTGATAAATGCCGCCTCGATTCATAAAGATAGTTATAAAATAAACTTTTAAAATTGTTCATTTTGTCTCCTAAGTAACGGTACAATTTTTCCCGGAATTTTCCTTTTCTCAAATATGCTGAAGTCCCCAGGCCTTTCTAAATCAAAATCAAAATCAAAATATTTTTATTTCACATAGGCCTACATGGGCATTTATAAAACGTCGGTAAAAAGGGGCACTGCACTGCAGGGGCTTTGCACTTAGTAAACTTTTTTTTTCAAATTAAACAGCGGTAACCAATAATAAAACAAAGACTACCTAATCACATCTGAGTGCCCGGAAGTACCAACACCATGACATTACATGATTTGCCTATCACGTTTCTGTCCTGAATGTCGTAACAGCATAGTCACTCGAATGCACTACACATGCGTAGGTATCACGTTACCGATACATGGCAGTGTTGATGCGTAGGCGCATGATATTTGTGCAAGAGAAAAGGGCTTCGTAATGATATTAAGTGGAATGGAAAATATAAACTTATTAATGCAAATGTTTACGTAAGACATTATAATTTAAAACCCATAATTTCGCTTCAGAAACTTTGCTTTTCTGCTTGCGTCGTTGGACGCAACGCGACAGCTAAGCGGTTCGATTTCCGGGTCGGAAAAATTGTAGGATTGTCTTAGTTGCAGTCTGAATTTATGTCCTATTGATGGCAATAGCTCGCACATGATTGAATCACGTCGGACTTAGGTAAACATAAGTGTTGAAATGTGCGTGTAAATGTGAATTTTTCACCAGTATTTTTTTTAAACTCGGCTGTTTTATGAATACATTTTGACCGAGTAGGTATTTGTGAGAAACAGCAAAAAACTACTGGCTTTTAATTTAGATGTAAATTTTCAATGTTTCTGAATGATGTACTGAATACCTAATCGTTCTTGAGTCTCTGCACCTAGCAATCATAAGTCCCTGTTCCTCCCACCCTGTATATTATTGTGTTTTTGTAATCATATCTAAGATGGCGAAAATTTGATGTAATACCTCTGAATAACTCTTCGGGGATTACAGGCATGGTGTTATGTTATGTTAATAATGTCTAGCAATGACTTTATCTACCGGTGACGCCTATGTAATTATGTTTTCATAAACTAATAGAATGTAATGACGACGCGTCATTTTAACCTGGTTTTCTCCAATCATAAGCTGCCAAGTGCCAAGCCCTTGTTTTCACTTGCATAGTCATTTTTTTTCTAATAGCCTTTTTGTCATCTATTTAAATAGTATGATATGGTTATCAAGTTTCAAACAGAATGTGCCATATCTGGTCGTCTGCAGTTTGGTAATCAAACCCTTTTCCTGCAATTTTTTTATTGTGAATTGAAAAAAAAAACAATTTTGTATTTTGTAGACTGTACAATACTTAGTACTAAAAATGCGCACGATATCACGGCATTATATTTCAATCAAACAGTGACCTTATAGATTGAGCTAATAATTTACATAGAAATTACAAATTAAAACCAAAAGTTAATACTTACATATACATATCAACGACCACTTAGGCGTCCTAGTACTCCTCCGCATCGCTGACAACCGGGAACGTGCCCAGAAGACTGGCAGCATTGCCAGTCAAATTAGTAATTAATTTTGTTTCTACGTTTGTGAACAGTACCACTCATTCTCAGTAAGAGAAAAACACTAAGAATTATTATTGTTGTCACATAGGTACCTAAATATGCTGATCAGTTGTGATGAAAATAAGGTAACAAAGAGAGTCATGAACAATGACGTATTATATGTATAGACACGTCATGAACTAACATGGCGTGCGGCGCTTCAAAACGGCGAAAATATTATATAACTAATTTTACGCGTAAAGAAAGGGAAAGAAAATATGACACCGTACAGCGGGATGCCTGCTGATGCCTGTTGTCTTTATGTTTCGCGCAGGTTTACACACACGATTTAAATTAAGAACAAACGTAGCATCGCGCGAGAGGTTGGTGCGTAACTAAGCGCGATGTGGCCAATTGGCTTCATTTCATGTTGTCATTTTTGAGGGCGGACAACGTATCTATAGTTTTAATATATCATTGGTCATGAATTTAAATGTTGATATCAGGATGAAGAGAGAGAGTTACACCACACCATAGAGATGGATGGATTGTTGGGGAATGATATAAAAGAGCAGTGGTGGCCCAGTGGTTACGGCCCCGACTTAAGAACAGTTGGTAATGGGTTCGAACCCAGGCAGGCGCATTACTTTGTGTAATTTATTTCATCACCACTGCTCTCAAAACGGTGAAAAAAACATCGTGAAGAAACCAGCATAATTATCTTAGAACCAAAAATTCGAAGATATGTGACATCTACCAATGCGCACTGGTACCGCGTGGTGGATTATAGCCCATCCCTCTCCTAGAGAGGTTGCCTGAGTCCCTGCAGTGGGATCAATATACGCTGATGATGATGATGATGATATAAAAGACAAAAAAGCAAATAAAATTAAGAAAACAAAAAAAAAATTACACCAACCCCCAAGTAACATGGAACAGGGCAGAAAGCTGATGCTATCTCCAATCTATGTCACAAATCTTTTTCACCATTAAAAGTATATCGTATAAACTGTGCCTCAACATCCGACTAGAGGTAATGATTATAAAAACTACGTTGATACACATAATTATACAAGTGCACGTGAATGTGTATTTAATTGTATTCTCTCTCGGCCACCAGGTGGCGGCGCAGGCGTTCTTCACATATTAGAATGTACTTTCATTCATCTTTCTACTACGGTGACCACGCTACTAACGGATAAATTATATTATTTTTCATTCGACTGACAGGGAAACGATTTTTTGTTGAATTGTAAAGGATTATTGAAGCTGAGAGTTTGTCTACAACAACAATACAAATAAATAAAATTGATGTGACTGTTTGTAATTTTAAAATAACAGTTTTTACCAGAATGCATATGAAATTAGGTACATTAATTTCGCACTTCAACTGTCAGATAGCTGATGTTATAAGGAGTAATAATATAATAATAATAATAATATTCCACAACTATCACACAACGCCATCTAGTCCCAAGCTAAGCAGAGCTTGTGTTATGGGTACTAGACAACTGATAAACATACTTATATATTTCTAAATACATACATATTATAGATAAATTACACCCAGACACAGAACAAATGATCGTGCTCATCACACAAACATTTGTCCTGGGTGGGAATCGAACCCACGACCTCTGGCATAGCAATTAGGGTCACTAGCCACTAGACCAACAGGCCAATCAAGGCCAATCAAGTAACTCAGGACTTTTAAAAAAAATGGAGGTTCTGTGCCAAAAAACAAAAAATCCCATGAAATAGTTGAATAGTTGAGTTGTCCCATGAATAAAAAATAAATACTTCACTATTGATTTTGATTTTTTTTCACTATATATTTTTCATTATAATTTCAAAAGGGTAATGTTCGCAGGCAACGGTTAGTAGAAATAATAAAAGATTTATTTTGTTTTGTAACTCGGAGTCTGGTTATGTATTCGGTTGAAAGCATAAGACTCACCCTATTTATTACATGGGATAGAATGGAAATGTGTGTGTTCTAAGCGTACATCTTTGTGTGCCTAACCTTAAGTGAAAAAATACATCCGTGATAATAATATCATGAATGTACGTAATCTGCTCTAAAAATATCAGTGATCAAAACTTTTAAAACGTAAATGTACTCGTACACAAAACACCTACCATATTTAATAACTCGATTAACATAAATTAAAATCGTCATTACAAAATCTTTTCAGTACCGAAAACCAGTTTAAATGCAAAAGCAATGTGTAATGTCCCATTACCTTGAGTGTGGTCACCACCACACAGTGCGCGGGCGCAGAAACTCGTGATAAGAACTAAGTCATCCGCGCAAGCGCACCGGCCTTGCGTACCCGCGTCTCACCGCCACTGCGCCACCTCAAACAATACCACAACCTATTCACCCACACGATAAAGATGAAATTTGAATAACAACACAAAGTGATAAGGAAAAAATCTGTAGTGTCAGTGAGTGAACAAAAATAATTTCGTCTTGTGAAATTAGTGCAGTGAGTCCGCAGTTTTTTCGACTTTTTTGAACAACTGGTAAGCTTTCTTTAATCACTATATAATTATGTATTGTTTGTCTGTAAAATTATTGTAGTTTGTTTGCAAACTTACGTAAATTCTTGTACGAAAATTGAAAACCACGGAAATTATTATCTACGACGATTTTGTAAATTATGAAGTTGATAAGTTCGAAACAATTGCATGAATTATTCTATGAATACGCAATTTATTTTATTGTGTTGTTACATAACGATGAACTTTTGTGAAAGATTTTATGAATTAAAGAATAATTATTAATTAAAATACTTCACGCACTTAATTAACGACTTCTTGGCGTCAAGTTTTTATAACACTTGTAGGTTTTGTTTAAGAATTCTGTGGCTCTGTGGTTATTTACAACAAAAAAATCCTATACTGTATTCCTCATGAATCTCCTGGCTATTGCCTTAGCCCAATTTATTTGGGGTTGGTGCAGCATGTCTACATCTTCCACGTTTCTCTACTATATGTCATCTCAGCAGACACCTCAATAGGGTACTTCATTAAAAAAATCTAATAAGTCCGTCAGATTTTAAAATTTATTCTCATAAACAAAAGATGAAGACAGATACAGTGCTTCGAAAAGTCGCATCAAGTCGTGTGACGTCACAAGGTTAGTACGTTTTTACCCACAATGTGACGTCTAAAGCCCCCGTTTTATTTTCGTAATTTTTTTATTAATTTGATAAAACAAAAAATACGTGACCATTCTTTTTTGAAAATCTAAAAGACTAATTAGATTTTTTTCGTGAAATACCCTACCTATATCTAGCCATATTGTCCTTTACACAGGCCATCCATGGTTTTTATTCCTTTACTGTATTTTCTTTCATAGTTATACCTTAACTTCAATCGACTCTTGTTGGTCTCCTCTCAAGTTTTCCTCATTCTTAATTACATCAAATCGCTTCCGTCTCGCAAGGAAAAATCTTTCTCCTCCTTGTAGACCAATATTTGACCTTCGTCTTAAACCGCAACTCATTGCCGCATCGTTATATTTACAAAACAAACAAACACTAAAAACGTCTGTATCAGTTATCTATATCACTGTGTCGTATCTGCTTTTATCTGCAAAGATCATTTTAAGAATGTCTGCTCACATTTTGATGCTGTGTGTGTCAGTAAACATCCCTATTGCGATAAGGACAAAATAATGGAGATGATTTTCTACGTAATGGGAAAAGGTATCACCAATCGGAACTGAAATATCTAGCTAGATCAAAACTTTTAAAACTGGACACTAGTTCGGCGAAGTCACTCGACTTCATCGGATTTCCCGCGATCATTGTGAACAAACATTTTCTCTCAAGTTTCGACTGCTTAAGATAGGGCTGCCAAAGTTACATCGAAATAGGACAGAATAATAATGTGTTACACATGTAAAATGTAGCAATGTCAAACAAACCGGCAAAGTTCGGGCAAAGTGTTGTTGGGTCTTCCTATGAGCTACAGAGTCTGGAATTATGATAGCCACTGTCATTTAAAAGATACGCAATAGCCCTGCTGGTGAAGATTGAGAGGAAACCGGTGGATGCTAGACGCACAGGACCGATCAATAGGGCGACACTTGATGAGTGTGATTTACTTTAAATGACATCGTTCCCAACCTAAATTAAGCTACTCTAGAAATAAGCTCACTTGCTTTATACATAGAAAAAGCCTTTTAGCACGTTGGTCATCCCTAACATTTATAGTTTGTTTGAATGTTCAAGCTAAAAGTTTGAAAGTAGCGTTTACTCCAAGCGATAAACAGTAAAGCTACGGCTCCGGTAGTGAATAGAGAATTTTATCGGCTCATAGATCTTCAGTTAGTTTACTAATGAAACAATCGTTTTTGCCGATCATCTTCGTTTCTTGCCGTTTTGGTCTAGCACGTTTGTTGTCTGTGATTATTTTGTTTTTGCAATGACTTCATTAGGACAACAATTAGGCTCTGCGTTGTTTATGAATATGCCTTTTTTTTTTTTTTTTTTTTTGGTGGGTGTAAAGTCATCGAATAACCCCTCCCGCTCTTGGGCAGAGCGAAAGGGAGTGTCAGACTTCTACTGACTAAAAACCACCCATGTTCCTTCTTCGCCCTCTATGTCGAGGCCGCGATAACCAGAGGACTACCCGCGGCCCCGACAGGCGTCGGCCCTTTCGGGCCCCTCCCATGTTGCTGACATCTCTTTGAGGCGCGCGTGGAACACGAACGCGCCGTCGACACGGCCTGTTTTCGTCGTGAGACGGACGGACGGCGAGTTAGCCCATCACTCACCGTCCACAGGCCCGCGTCTACGGTGGCCGGAGGTCATCGCGGGACCCCCGACGCCCGGAGCGCCTCCCGCGGCGGCTGGGACGAGAGGTTCTCTCCCTCTCGCGTTCCGCCACCTCCTTCGCCAGCATCACTGCTTCGCAGAAGGAGGCGACGGCGACCCATTCCTCCTCGCCCCGGACCATGGCTTGCACCAGGGTCGGGCGCGAGAGGTCGCCGCCGCCGATCGCCGCCACGAGAACACGGCGGGGCTCCGCCCAAGCGGGGCACACCTCCACTGTGTGCTCCACCGTGTCCTCCGGCCGATCCTCGCAATGGTGGCATCCGGGCGTTTCCTCCCGCCTGATTCGGTGCAGGTACCTCCCGAAACAACCGTGTCCGGTGAGGACCTGCGTCAAACGGAAGGTGAGGGCGCCGTGGCGCCTCTCAAGCCACTCCTCAAAGAGAATATGCCTGAACTGAACATAATGTAAGACGTGACTGACGTAATAGCCGAGTGCTTGTTCTGCTAAGAAAAAACGCTCGTTAGTTGTATGATTAAACAGCTTTGAAGCAAAGGAAGGTAATATTAATTTATTTTTACACGACTATCCCATCAACAATTATGATTTTCCACCCGCCAAAAAAAAAAAGGCGCTAACAGCACCGAAACTAGCGCCACTTACATCTTATTTCTTTTACTCTAAAATTACATCAAATTTGAAAAATCCAGAACACTATCATGCTAGTAAATAACCTGTAGTATTTTTAAAATCACTTTTCATGATTCTAGACTTGATAAATTAATAGAATTACTTATTACCGTCAAAAGTCCCCACTTTTATCTTTAATCAGTTTCTCAACCAATCAACCTTTGGCTGATGCAGAGACAAACAGTGGTAGATGTAAATCTAACAAATAAGTTTTTCTTACTTTTATTTACTAATTGGTACTTTAATCAACAACTCATAAGCCTATCGCAGTCCACTGCTGGACATAAGCCTCTATAAGTATTCTTATTCTTTCAGTGTTCTTAGATTTAAATAATGCAAATAATTATATTTTTCCTAGCCTAGCATAATCAGCCTGTAAATGTTCCCACTGCTGGGACTCCAGGCCTCCACTCTATGAGAAGGAATGGGTTATAACCCACCACGCGGGCCCGGTTGGTAGATTTCACATGTCTTCGAATTTTTGTTTCTAGGACATGCTGGTTTCATCACCATGTTTTCCTTCACCGTATAATCCTTCCCAGTAATCATCACTATTTCCATCTTTCCTTAATAAACATCGATCTAATAATCTTATAATCTTTTCCTCAACTTAAATCGAACGCTCGTGAATGTATGATATTATGTCTGTTACCGTTTCAGTAGGTTCTGAGCTGCACTACTGAAGTGGCATACTTGTCAAGTACGTAGGTAATGATAAAATAGTACGTGTCAAATCGATTGAGCCACTTGAGTTCTTTGTGTAGCTAGTACTTATGCATTGTTATTATTATAAGCCTATATTGTCCCACTGCAGGGCAAAGGCCACCCTTCCCTCCTCCCAATTTTCGCAATCTAGTGCGATTATAATTTTGAGAAAGAGTCCAGCTCATCCCGTTATCTCCTACTGGGCCTGCCGCATTGTCGTTACTTACTTTTTGGTGTCCACTGAGTGGTAATTTTATCTACTTATACATAAAATCGCATATTGAGATAGGTAGCGTGCTCCATGTGTCACGTTTAGATGCTTCAGATAGTTCAAGAAGCTTTTGGAATATATTATCCTACTTCTACTGTTATAAGTTCCTACTTCTTGAATAGTTATTAATCGTTGTAGATCGTCATCCATGCTGATTGACAGTTTGATTTAGGTTGATAATAAATGGAAAAGCCTACTATAAAGCAGATTTCATTGAAAATTCAGACGTCAAGCGTAATCTATGGAGGCCATTCAATAATATTAGCTATCAATAGGTGTATCATTACCTAAGTTTATTTTTATGGTTTTAGAAAAGTTGATCAACCTGCTAAATGTGATCAATCTGTTAATGCTCGATTCTGAATAACTGTAAGTGGAATAAATTGCAACCTGATCACAAATCAATTTAGATACGCAGGAGTTATGCTAGCATTTCAAATCAATTGAACATCACAAATTAACGCGACTAAATTACGTACTTCGTTTCGTTTGAAATGGTTTTCCAATATCGAAATTCTAGACTGAAAATGCAGTTAGGTAAATCTTGCATACAGTTATTAGTTAATGCTGAACTAGGAACTTATTTGAGAGACTGTGGTAATCGAAATGCATGCAGTTGGTTCACCGCAAAACTGTATTTCCTCTTATTGTTTTTATGTGTAGTATGTATGTAAGTATCTTCGGCGTAGTAATTTTGTATCAGCGGTTGTGTTTATTAAACGGTTTTATTTAGCTCACCCCGTTTGTTTTATTTATTATTCTTGGGTCAAATTTAGTCATTCAAATTTCACCCTCTTCCTGTCAACCGATTAATCTGAAATTTTGTATACACTTTGGATTTTGGTGACAATACAATTATGTTTATTCATTATCATTATAAATTCAAGATGGCCGCCGCTACAAAATGGCGGATAATTTATGTTTTATTAATCCCATCAATATGGGTATCAAATGAAAGGGCTCAACAAGCAGAATACAATATACTATAAAAAATTGAAATCCAAGATGGCAGCCGCTACAAAATGGCGGATAACGTAGGTTTTATCAATCCCATCAATATGGGTATCAAATGAAAGGGCTCAACAAGCAGAATACAATATACTATAAAAAATTGAAATACAAGATGGCGGCCGCTACAAAATGGCGGAAATAGAAAATTATATATTTTTTTTATTTTAACTACGTACCTATAGAGGAGTTGGACTGCAATAAACTAACGGGCAAGAAAACTTGCAATAATGAAGCAATAAATGAATTAAACAGAATGCGAAATAAAAACTAAAAACTAGAAAATAAAAATAGGTAAAAAAACTTTTTAAGTTAAACGGTTTTATGTTAAACATATATTGCAATGTTTAAGATAAATGTACTAAAAACCAAAAAATAATAAAATAGATACAGTCGTGGGAATTATAAACATATGCATAGACTAGACTAAAATAAAACCGTGGGGCACGTCAATTGTCTACAAATTATCGACTTAATATGCGATAGAAGAATCGTTTAATTCGTCGTTAAAATAGGCAGTTGGCCCGCAGACGGTGAGGAAATTACTTACTATTTTCTTGCTCATGGAAATTCCAATAGTTATACACTCCATGTAAATAAAAGAGACGTGCCCCACGGTTTTATTTTAGTCTAGTCTATGCATATGTTTATAATTCCCACGACTGTATCTATTTTATTATTTTTTGGTTTTTAGTACATTTATCTTAAACATTGCAATGTATGTTTAACATAAAACCGTTTAACATAAAAAGTTTTTTTACCTATTTTTATAATTAAAGTTCTCAAAACTATAAAATGAAAAAAGAAACGCAATAGTTTCTTGTTTCTTCCGCAGTTTTTAAGGTTCCGTAGTCAACATAGTCCATCCCTTATAGTATCGCCATGTTGTCCGTCTGTCTGTCTGTCTGTCCATCCGTCCGGACTATATCTCAAAGACTCTTAGTACTAGAAAGCTGAAATTTGGCATGAATTTACAATTGAGTTACGCCGACAAAGTGGTAATATAACATTTAAATTTTTTTTTCTCCAGTACCTACAAGTACGAAGTTCACTTTGTGGGATGTTGTTGGATAGGTCTTTAAAAGGTGTTGCGAGTTTGCTCAAACACTTTTTCGTTTGTGAAAAATTAAGCGAATTTTTGTTCGACTCAAGTGTGCCCAAACACAACCCGTTTAGGTTAAGGTAAAACCACCTACCTGGTTTGTGTTTGGGCGTGTAAAAAAATACATGGTAGTAGCATATACATATTATAACGAAACTAAAAGGAAAACTATCACAGCTAAGTATAGGCTTTACAAGTTTAAGAGTAATAATCGATTTACTTATAAAATGTATACTTGTAGGTATAAAATGTTTTCATATACATAATGCGCAGGTCTTTAAACTGTAAATGTAAGTTTGTATTATTTTTACAATAAAAATTATTGTTTGGAGGAAGGTTAGGCAGGTGGTTAGGTTTAGTAAGTTCACATATTTTGATGGGCAACTACGAAACCCTACATTGTTCGTTGTCCGACACGCACTTGGCTGGTTTTTCTCTATTATGTCTATATAATGGTGTATTCTCTACATTGTGGTCGATGCGCCAGCAGTCCCGTTGTGTATCATTTACGATACATCATATATTCTTCTGATATAACTGGTTAACACCTGCAAATGCTTACGATAGGTATGTGATCCCTAATTAATAAGAAATTATGAGAAACAATCTAATTTTCCACTCTCACGTCTAAAGCTACCATTTTTTCATTTTATTTCTGGAATGGTTCTATTTCAAAGTGCAAGTGATTCATTCCTCATTGTTTCAAAATTTATGCAGTTCGTTTTGTAATGAATTATTTTAATTATGATCTTTATTTACAGTCATAAGATCTTTAGGATAATGCTTAGTCATCGCTCGTTTTATGCATGTTTTGTTTTTTTTTTGTATATTTCTTCCAAGATGGCATTGCCGTTTCAGTATCTTCTAATATTATTGTGCTAGAAAGCGATATTAACAACGGTTTTGAATTAAATAGGCTATTCTATTCTCATTATGTTTAAATAATCATCGATTCATTGCCAAGTTTGAACAAGGTTACGTTGTTTTCTTTAAGATTTTTCCTGCACCTTGGGTTCATTTTGCAGAGTAGTTTTAATTTTACTTTTTGAGGCTCTGACACCCTCTTTGCTCAAGTGATTGTTAGTACACAAGTAAGCATGTAGTCCTTGCTGGCGTAAGGTGTTATTGAGTTTTTTGATTTGAGGCCTAGGGTCTGAATTTCTACCCGGTTGATAGCAATAGGGTCTAACACGCGAAAAACAGTTGCTGTGTGATTGTCGCCTAGCATCTTTGAAGTCCTAATATAATAGGGGATCGGACTGAGTCTTAAAACAATGATTCTAATTAGTCCGTCAGTTAGATTATCGAAAAATATTGGATACGTGTTTTTTGTTTTATCAAATTAATCAAAATTGACGAAGATAAGATGTGGTTGTGACGTCATTTGAAGGTAAAAAATGTACTATCATATGACGTTTTCGAAGAGTTCACGAGTTTTCGAAGCACTGTATTGACTTCATTTTTTGTTTATGTGAAAAGAGAAAAAATACGTATCCAATATTTTTTGGAAATCTATCTGACGGACTAATTAGTTTTTTTTTGTCCGATACCCTATTAAATCCCAAACCTATTACGCACTAACCAGGCATATCATTAAGATATGCAAACGACGTTGTCAATATAAAAGAAAGTGAATTTGATGGGTATTATGTGATCAGTAAGAACATAACAGCAACATTTTAACAGGTAGATACGATATCACGTACGGTAGGAGGAGGTAAGTACCTATCATGTGGAAGGAAGCTACGAATTATCTGTAATCACTGCGATAGTGAGTTTACAATCTCTCAATACTAAACCGGACGTGATTTTGAATGCAGACAAGTTTGTTTTCGCGCGAGGCGCATAAGCGAATGGCTTGTTGGAGTTTAAACTTTAGCCCGATACGGCGGCAGTTGAAAATTCGACAGAGCTCGGTGTTCGTTTAGGCGTCTTCTTGGGTTTGTGTGAAAGGGCCATACGGCCATATAGGGCTGGTCATAAGTTTGCTGTGGTTGAGTGTTAACACTATTGGTTGTATCTTTTATTTAAATTACTCCGTTTTAAGAAGCGAGCATATTACTATTTACTCCGTGAATCGAACCCACCACTTTATCCTCCGCAGTCACACCTGCTACCACTAGACCGACGGTGCAATTTGACGGCACGGTTGGCGCAGTGGCTCAAGCAATGGACTGCTGCGCTGCGTGTCGCGGGTTCGATCCCCGCACGGAACAAATATTTGTATGACCTACAGATAGTTGTTGCGGGTCTGGGTATTTGTGTATGTGAGTTTAAATGTTTGTAAACGCGCCCACGATACAGGAGAAATTCCTAGTGTGGGGCAACGTTTTTAAAAAAAAAGAAAAAAAATACTAAATGATAGAATGTAGGTACCTCATTACCTGTGTTTGCAAAATTATCTATCTTAACAAGCATGTAAGTATGCCTTGGATTGTCGATTAGTGTGAATATCGTCTAAATGTACTCATCATCGGCCTATAATGTTCCCACTGCTGGGACGGGGGGTCAGCGGGCACAGTGCAGGTTGGTAGATGTCACAAATCTTTGATTTTTTGGTTCTAAGTAATGTTTCCCTTCACCGTTTTGAGAGCAGTGGTGATTAAATAAATTACACAAAGTAATACGCCAGCCTGTGTTCGAACCCACGACTTACTGTTCGTAAATCTGGGCCGCTACCACCGGGCCATTAGGCTCAGTAATTGTCCATTATATAAACCATTTCAATTCTATTTTAGGCTAAATCCAGAAAGTCTGACATTTAGCTAAACCTTTCAGAACCGTCAGTAATTGGGTCACATCTATGTTAAACGTAAAACAATGCGAATTAAAAAGGGATTTGGCTTTGAAAACTCGATTCCAAAAGCGGAAAATGCGGTCAAAATAATTATTGTCCTGCGTAGATTCAGTACATCCTTTTTTATTCAATTTTGGAGGGTCGGAAATCAAATGACTCCTCCCGCTCTGGACAGAGCAGTAGGGCATTAGACTTCTACTGAATAAAACCCAACCATGTTCCTTCTTAGCCGTTTGTGTCGAGGCCGCGGTATCTCTTTCAAACAACCCGCAGCCCCGTCCGGAATTGAGTACATCTTTCAGGATATCGATTTTTTGCTACACCGTAGATCATAAGACAAACCAAAAGTTGCGACTTAAGACTTCATTTCCAAGTAGTACAAATCCTGTAGATTAACTGTCGACCTCAAAACAGGCGATTGTATTTAATACACAGAACTTAACTGAAACTTTACTAACGTTTTGTTTTGCATTTACAAACCGCGTAAAGCAATAACTTGGTTACTGCAAATGTATGCATTTTGTTTTGTGTGCCAAGGAGACGCGCAATGTGTCGTAAATTATAATACTTTGTATGACCCGTCGTGTCCACAATAAGAAAATTAAGTTTGTCCTAAGCACACTTGGTTCTCACGCAAAATTTGTACTGAGGGCTTTGGCAGACGTGCTACTTTTATTATCAGCGACCAGCAATCAAATGGATTTTTTTAAAGTTGTTGGCATCCCCAACATTTTATTTTGTGCTTGATTATATTTTTTTATTATTGCAACACTATGTGCACGTTTTTACTTTTTTCAATCAATTTATTCTTAGGATTTTTACAAATAAAACTATAACAACGCAAGTCAAATCAGTCTCGCCATTAAAAGCTCGGTTTTACTCTCCAGCCAACCATATTTTCTGCTAATCTCACTGCAGAACCGTCAGACAGCGATACAGCATCAAAACAATCGCAAATGCGTACATAGCGATATGATGCAACATTGAAGTCATAAAATCGCAGTCCTCAAGCAATGCAAAGCTTTTTTAGGGCCTTTTCGGCTAGACTAGCACTGCTCAAATCCTCGTCCCTTAAACGAAAAGTAGCATGTCTGCTTAAGTTAAGGTAAATATTTGCTAACATGAAGGATTATGGTGAACCCAGTCGTGGTCTATAGTTTAAAGACTAAACTTCGTGTTAATCTACCAAGTATGTACTTAAACACTATCTTGGGTTAACGACCTCTACATAAACGAGAAGTTTTATGTCGATAAAATGTGCCTATGAAATTTGATAATGGTGTGTGATGCGCAAGAAGTCAGACGAAAATGTCGTGATGAAAGTTTTCTTTATGAATATGGATGGTTAGAATTAGGGGAAATACAAAAATCCATGAATGAAATGGGCCACAAAAGAGACAAAACTACGCCAAATAACAACAGAGTTAAGAGTAAGGTAAGGGTGATGAATTCCGGGCTGCGGGTAGTCCTCTGGTTATCGCGGCCTCGATATAGAGGGCGAAGAAGGAACATGGGTGGTTTTTAGTCAGTAGAAGTCTGACACTCCCTTTCGCTCTGCCCAAGAGCGGGAGGGGTTATTCGATGATTTTACACCCACCAAAAAAAAAAAAAAAAGGGTGATGAATTCCCGTCGGGGCTGCGGGTTGTTCACAAGTTACCGCGGCCTCGACATATAGGGCTAAGAAGGAACATGGGTGGTTTTTAGTCAGTAGAAGTCTGACACTCCCTTTCGCTCTGCCCAAGAGCGGGAGGGTTTATTTGATGTTTTTCCACACGCCAAAAAAAAAAGGGTGATGAAATCAGATGTGGTTGTTTTAGAATTCTGCTCTACCGTGCAAACTGATCGAATTGGTTAATTAACATTTGAAAATTGATTCAACATAGCAATTTAATTAGCGATTTATATGAAATAGCTAACTTTTAAAATGGTCGTTTATTTTTAATTAGGTTAAAGCACATACCAAGTAATTAACGTAAATGCCAGATTCTCATGCGATTTGGGAGATAATTTGATATTACCGTATTATAATTATGTATTTCAGTTGATTTATTGCGTGATTTAAAAGGTCAGCTAAATTGTTATTAAAGCGAACAATTTTCATGTCCGTGATGTCTTCATAGTTGATATTTAGTAGACCTTTGCCATTTTCATCTAGAGACAGCCTTATACCATACATTACATATTATTTGAACCAACATCGATAGTAGTTTTCTTTGTAAGTTTGCATGTAGGGGTGATCTTCGGAAACACTGTTTTTAATATTATTCGTGAAAAAATTTTCGTAATCTGATTTACGAAACTTCTTTCACTAACGTTAAGCTAAATTATCCCCCAGTGTTATAGCCAGTCATAGCCATACAATTAAAACGTTCGTCGGCTGTTTTCCATACATAACGGGAACAAAGTCACGAGCAATAGCTGCTCGAAGATAATTATGGTGCTAGTGGAAGATAATAATTATATTTACAAACATAAACAATTTTACAACCACTGCTCTGAAGATGAAAAATGTCTATGTGATACGGAGTTCAGACTGCCGCGCTGAATTTGTGATAACCGTTTTTATGCGTCGCTGTATCATCTACCCTTGCGTGTAAACTGTATGTACCAGCGAAACTGCAACAAGCAGGTGAAACAGGGTTACCAATGCAAATATATGTAACTAATTTACGGTTTTTGCAATTTTTCCTTTATCTGTGCTTCGTACCAAATTTCAAGATTCTGAGTTCACAGGAAGTACCCTGTAGGTTTTGATTCCCTTGCAAGTGACGAATTTGCGTAAAGCGGCATAAACGGCTGTATCTTTTGATTACGTTAGTTCAGAAGTTTGTTTTTTTCACAGCTTTAAGGGACAGTAGACTTGAGTATTTGATATAAATTTCAGCTTGATACCTTCACGCGTTCCTGAGAAAAAGGGTTTTGACAGACAGACAGACAGACGGACGGACGGTCGGACAAAAAAGTGATCCTCCTCCACCTCCTCCCTCTCCTTTCGAGGTACAGAACCTTAAAAAACCATATCACCTTGATTCGCAACCTCCGCCTTATCACCGTGCAGCGAAACATCTGCATTCTGTACAACTTCCAAGATATAAATACGACACTACAGTGTGATAATGAGCGCGTCGTGTGTTCTACATTATCAACAATTGCGTGACATGTTTACACATGGCCCACGTCTCTGAGCTGTGTACACAGTGGCCTTAGATTGTTGGGGCCGTCCTAATTAAGGGATTTCTAACTTGCATGATGGTATTATGTAATAGGGTAGCTGACAAAAAAAAAGTCTAATTAGCCAGTCAGATAGATTTCGAAAAACTATTGGACACATTTTTTTCTTTTTTCACGTAAACTAAAACTGAAGGCGATACCTACAGTGCGTCGAAAAGTTGCGTGACGTTACAGTTTGGTACATTTTTACCAGAAAGTGACGTCACAAGAATCTTTGATAAGCTTTTTGCCTCTTTTTCTTTGCTTTTTTTCTGCGACAAAGAAATATTTATTCTTTCTTTCTTTCTTTCTTTTTTTCTTTCTTTCTTTCTTTCTTTATTTGCGTCATTTTTTAATTATTTGATAAAAAACTAAAAAGCACGTTTCCAATCTTTTTAAATAATCTTACAGACGGACTAAACAGAATCATATTTTGTTTAGTCAGGAAACATCCCCATTTGGGCCTCAGTAGTCTAGTGGTCACAAGCCCGATTACTGAGCTTGAGGTCCTGGCAAAGGTCGAGCAAAGTGTTATAGGGTTTCTCCTTCAAGAATTTCTCAGTAGCAGCCAAGAAGTCTGGATTTGTGCCTGTTTAACGGCAATAGGCTCACCCCCTATTACATAGGTCTTAAATATAACTGGTGAAATGTCGGTATACAATGAGATACATCTCTGCGTACCCCTCCGGGGATTACAGGCGTGATGTTATGTTATGTAATTAGGTGATAGTGATATCAGGAGTGTTGAGATTTTGGGTAAGCTCTGTTTAATCTGGTGAATGTGGGACAAAGGTTTGATGATGAAATCTGACGGGATACAGCTTACTTATGTTGTTCCTGATTTCGACATCGGAATTTCCGGGTGTGGATAATGGTACTGGAAAGTTCCACCACACTTTCCACAACCGAAAATTTGAGATATGTACCTACATGCAAACCTGAAAACAAGTTGTCAACTTTTTTAACACCTATAAAAAAACTTACTTCGCCTGCGTGGGTGTCAATAATATCCAGCAAACTTTCATCCCCTACTTAACTCCCTTAGGAGGGTAAACCTTTCTTGAGAACAACTCTATCCATTGGTGAAAACAGCATGAAAATCGGTGCAGTAGTTTTTGAGTTTATCGCGAACAGACAGACAGATGTGGCGGAGGACGTTTGTTTTATAATAATGTAGTGATTACAACACATTAAAAATGTAGCCTTCTGGAAGACGATAAAACACAAGGTTTTTTGATTTTTCAGCATGTCTTAAATTTTCCCTGCTTGAGCGCTGGTTTAATGGTCGCAAGAGCGACTGCAGAGCATAATCTCTTAGGTTCTCTTCCTGGCTGGTAATTTATGAGTATTCCTCTAGGTAGTCCAACATCAATGAATATTGTTGAAATTTAAAAAAGAAAACATTGCGATTGTGCAATGCCTGCGTCGGTTTTCCCGAGTTCATAAAACCCCAATCTATTTAAATCGCGAGTAAATAAGCATCTTCTGGGTTAGCACGTTTAATCGTCTACCTCATATTCCTTCCCAACCATGTTCCTCTTAGCCCCTTGTGTCGAAGCCGCAGCATCTCTCTCGTACAACCCGCAAGCCTGACGGGACCCACAGCCCTTAGGAAAGGTTGAGGTCAAAAGTAGGCCCATTCCATTAAAAAAAATGTGTCGTAATTACTCCACTAGGTCTGTGTAAATTTTAATCTGACCTGCTTGAGTGTAAACGTATATGTTGTGACTGGTAATTAGTGCACGATACTTAAACACGTGATTGACCTCATAATAATTAACAACTTTCACAAAGTTTTTTAATACTTATTCACTATTATCACCACACAATAATACAACACTCGTATGAAACTGGCGCGCTGTTGTCCGACCGAGTTTTGAGAAATCTTTAATTTTGTCGAGACATATATATTCTTTCTTTAACGTGAAGTTGGTGCCTTACCTGAAGTATGAGAGTTAATAAGTAATTTTAAGTGTTTCTCTTTATGTTTTAAGCTTTAATATTTTTTTTTTGTCAATTTGTTCTGTCCTGTGTGAAACAATAAATACTTTTTCTTTCTTTCTTTCTTGAATGCCTCTGACTTAGCTTTATTTATGCTGTCTAGAAATATATCTCACATATGCTGGTTTCTTCAGGTGATTATCTGTTACCGAAACAATTGATAATAATTATACAAAACGTACATGATTTCGAAAAATCAGACGCGAGTGTGTTGCCCGTCGGGGATGCGGGTTGTTTGAAAGAGATACCGCGACCTCGACACAAAGGGCTAAGAAGGAGCATGGGTGGTTTTTAGTTAGTAGAAGTCTGACACTTCCTACCGCTCTGCCCGGTAGTGCGTGTGTTGGGTTCGAACTCGAGACCTAAGTATGACTTGGTAGTCCAACGGTTACAGCACTGTACTATAGACACCGATTTATAACCCGGGTGCTATACCCCAAATGTTATTGTCATTGGAAATCCCATGGCTCATTAGAGATGAGTCAATCTGTGATGTGACGTAAGTCTGAGAAGTAACGCCACGGTCCAATTGTCGTGACTTATCTGATGTCGAGACACCTGGCTGCATACTGGATTATTTGCAGTTATGTGTCTTGTAACGTCTTTTACGTTGATAATGTCTGTTAGTTTTAAGCACATGCTGCGACGACCCCAAATGAATTGGTATAAGGGTAAGAGAATGTAGACAGCTTCTGAATTAACCCTTTTTAGTTTATTTTAAAATTTGTTTGTTTATGTGGTAAACGGATGGATCTTGTGAAACACTAGTGAGTGTAAAAACTTTTGTAAATAGAAATAAACAAGGCATGAAATATTTTGGAACCATTTTATAAAACTCATCCAAAATAAAAATAAAAACTGTCTGTCCTCAACATCACATTCAAATTGATAAAGCTCGATCTAGGAAGAACACGTAACAGTTTGACCACGAGCTAGGGTCTGCCCTAGTAAGAAGCTTTGGTGGACTAAGAATCCACCAAAAACTGGTCTTGTTACCACTGACATTTGTGTGTTGTTGTACTGTCACGAGCATCAACATGTACACACACACGCAGTAACTTTCAAAAGTGATTTTCACTTGCTATATTGATATTATTGTTTTCGTTTGCGCGAACATGGTGTTTCGGAAGCCATACAATTAGGAAATAGGTCTTATCTCAAAGTAAAAACCGTTATTTCACGAGAAAATCGCTTTTGAATGTTGCTAAGTATATACAGTCATATAAGTATAATATATGCCGCATGCCGGAGGAGCTACGGGCTAAACTAACCACACAATGGGTCCCAAACAGCAACAAACGCCATTGAAGGACAGCTCAGAAGAAGATGGCGAGACGTACTCGACTCTTTTCGCAGGAATTGGCAAAATATATCACTGGATAGGGCTAAGAGTTGACGGAGGGAAGAGAGGCCTTTGCCCTGTAGTGGGACACAAATGGCTAATAATAACATACATATTAGTACTCGTCACTGTACTGTTATATAAAAAAGAAAGATAGTACCATTCACAAGGCTCTAGATTTTTAGTTCCTACACCTGTTTGTTTATAGGTATTATACAAGGGCAAGAATTCACTGTGTAGGTCCTTTCGTTCAAACGGTTCTATTATTTCTGGTGCTCGAGTAAGTACGTCGCTGGAGTGATGACTGGCATCTCCTTGATGCCATGCTTGTTGACCACCTTGACCATGAAATTGGGGAGGCTGATGAACAACCTCTCGTGAACCTCGTGGACACATCGCTTTATCACCTCGTAAGCTTCGTTTTCTGTTAGCTCTGAGAATGAGAGGAAGGTATATTAGAGCACTTGCTACTAACAAGAGGATGGCATGCCACATGTGATGCATCCCTCTTTTTTTGTTTGGGGGGGGGGGGAGAATCATCAAATAACCCCTCCCGCTATTGGGTAGAGCGAAAGGGAGTGTCAGACTTATACTGACTAAAACCACCCATGTTCCTTCTTAGCCCTTTATGTCGAGGCCGCGGCATATCTTACAACATCCGGCAGCCCCGGCGTCCCTCCTCACATCACTATGTATGCCCAAATAAAATATTATTAAGCTGTTTCTAAAAGACATAAGTAGTTTTGAGAATATTAAGGACTAGTTTTTTTTTTTTTTTTTTTCTTTTATTTGGAATGAACTCACTCTTGACCTCGATCTCGCCTGTTGGTAAGCGACAGATGAGGTCTACGATGGAGCGAGCGAGCCCAGAAGATGCCTATTAACTCTTGTTTTGAAGGCAGACGGGTCGTATGTGGTAGGGAATACAGAAGCCGGCAGAGAGTTCCACACCTTGGCCGTGCGCACAATAAATGTTGAGGAAAAGCGCTTAGTACGACAAGACGGTATATCGACCAAGTGCGGGTGGTACCCTGCCGTTCGTCTGGTAGTTCTGAAGCTCAGACCAAATAAAAAGTAAAGACGGAACTCTGCGAACAGCAAAGTGAGGCCGGTCAAACTACGCCTTGGTCTTAAACTTTTTATTTGGTCTGAGACGTGTGTGCGTGTATGTGAGGCGTAGTTTGACCAGCCTCACTTGCCTCACTGGCCTCACTGAGGAAAGAATTCACTATTTACTAGACGTTGCCAGCGGCTTCGCCCGCTACAACTCGAAAATTATCCCACGGAAAAGATAAAATCGGGCTAAAAACTATCCTGTGGGTTAATCTAGGTTATAAACTATCTGTGTACCAAATTTTATCCAAATCCGTTCAGTAGTTTTTACGTGAAGAAGTAACAAAGATACACACTCAAAAACTTTCGCCCTTGCGTCTTAAAATAATGTTTTGATGAGGATTTATCACTGTTTTCTGGTTTTATCCTGTGCAACGGTTCTAATGCCATAAACTTGTTTTCTCATCTTTGGCGTGGACGGTGCAGGTTGGTACCGATGTGGGGATTCTAGAAATATAATAATAACGTTTATGGGCTTTTACTGTCGGTTAATGCCGGTAGAGGTAGTATATCTATGTGTGTTGTTAGGAACATTATATTAGTGTGATTTGGGACACCTTTGCCAAACCCTTTGGGGTTTTTTTGCGTGATGTTATGTCATATTCCCAAAAAAAGGCCAGAAATGCCTTGATAAGTGAAAATCTCGCAGAGTGCTAAGAACTCACCAGCCTTATGAAATCTGTCAAGTATGCCCAAACTAAGCAGACCTCCAAAGCCGTGCACCCCGAAAGGCACTCTCAGCGAGGACGCCAGGAAGTCGATGGTGTACAGCTGGCCCCCATTTACTTCGTCGTAGCCAGCGACCAGCATGTTCAACATTGATGGGTTCTGGAGGAGAGGATATTTACAATTACTTACAGGCATACATAACTAAGGGTTGTGGAGGTCAGATAGGCAGTCGCTCCGTGTAAAATACTGGTATTCAGCTGTATCCGGTTAGACTGGAAGCCGACTTCAACATAGTTGGATAAAGGCAGATGAAGATGACACACTTTGTTCTATGAGGGCAGGTAGAATCCCGTCGTGGCTGCGGGTTGTCCACAAGTTACCGCGGCCTCGACATATAGGGCTAAGAAGGAACATTTGAGGTTTTTAGTGAGTAGAAGTCTGACACTCCCTTTGTTATTTGATGGTTTTCCACCCGCACAAAAATAAAGACTTCTTGTACCAACAGCAGTCGCTCAAGCCACCACTAGAGTAACAAGGCCAGGCAATGAAGCAGAGGGTCAATGAGACATGAATGAATTTGGTTATCAGTACCTAATCAAAATATACCCATAATAGCATTGGCGTGAGAGGGAGTCAGCAGAAGTCTGATACCCCCTTTCGCTCTGCCCAAGACACGGGACCCAATATTTTGTATCACTTATTTTATAACTGTTACTTTACTTTATATCGGCAACTTCACTTTACATAACTGTTATTTTAGTTTGTATAACTACTATTTTAGTTCATATAACTGTTATTTTAGTTGTAATCCTATATAATAGTCTCTCTAGCTATTAAACACTTAAAGTAATCTGTGGAAAACGTAGTGGGTGGCATATTTATCATATTTTTGTATTTAAGCCTGCTCATATATCTGTAATGTGCTACTGTTTGTTTTTCCTTAAGAAATAAATAAATAAGAGCGGGAGGGGTTATTTGACGATTTTCAACCCTCGAAAAAACCTATACCTATTATAATTTACTTAATAATATTTATTTTTATTTTTTTTAAACGTTTGACGTTTTACGTTTTGATTTTGCATCTTCTGACTGTTAGCTGAATTAAAAAAAAAATATCCACTCGTTATCCTATTAGAATAGTGTGGCCAGTGGTATCGGTATAAAAAAATACTAAAATATTAATAACATCCATCAAACTTAAAAGCCACCAGACCATACAAAAATCATTACCTACTATTTTAAAAACAATATTACAAGCCACACACACAAGGCTGGCACAATAATTGTAAAACTGACATTTAATTAAAATATAAATGTGATTATTTCTTGAAAAGTTAATTAGATAGCTCCAAAGTAATTAGCGCTGACATTAACATTCGTTTGAACGAAAGTGTTACTCAAAACGTCATTACTATGCATGAACGAAAGTGCTTTGCATGTTCATTTACTTCATTTAGCCACGATGCGTTAGTCTTTGGTGCAATTGTGGATTCTGTTAAAAGAGACTCATTTGCCTACAAAAATGTACGTAGATGATGTATATCTCTTCATATCCCGTGGTTAGTGCTACCTAATAAACTGGCCTAGATAACATGGTTTTAAAGTTTTTAGGCCGCTCTTGCTGCTATGCTGAGCAGAAAATCGGATACTTCCAACAAAAAACGCTTCTAATTAACTAACGTGAACAGCAATCTGTTCAAAACATACAAAACACAGATATTAAACAAAAAAACAATTTATAAAATGTATATATGCCAAACTGTTTTTTTTTAGCCTATTTTGTCCCACTGCTGGGCAAATGCCTCCTCCATATCTTTCCAGCTCTCCCGGTGTTGTGCCTTCTCTGGCCAATCAGTCACGATCGAGTCAAAATCGTCACGCCAACGTTTTTTGGGTCTGCCTCGGTGACGACGACCGTCTTCAGGCACCCAGTGAGTGACGATTTTGGCCCATCTGTTCTGAACTCTATTTAAATTTTCTCCAAACTGACTATCCTCGCGATACCATATTTATGTTCAACACGGCAGCATGTGCTTCTAACTTGGCATTTATGTTGATGATGATACCACAGCAGCAATACCTACAGCGCAGACAGTTTATATTATATTAAACTTTTAAACAATCGTGTCGTCTTCAGCAAAACCCTATCTTAACTGTTGTCACGCGGTTCGGCAATAAAGTGAGCAGTAAGATAAAACCAAAGCTGTTAATTACAAAACTAATTAGCTATAGTAAATTTAATTGTTTTAATTATTGATAATGACAGAATGAAACGACGCGACGCGCGGCGTGTGGTTAGATACGAAAAGTGTTTTAGCGTCGCGGTGGTATTTGATAATGCAGCCGCTGACGCGCTTTATCACGTGCGCTAGACTAGATGTAGCGACTATTCATATCAAATTCCATGAAATAATATAAACTTAATTGAGTTAAAACGCTTAGGAAACTCCAGCTGTAATTGTTAAATCATTAAAGCACTTATTACAAAATAGACACTCATCATCATCATCAGCCTATAACGTTCCCAATGCAGGGACTCAGGCCTCTTCTCTAGGAGAGGAATAGGCTATAATGTACCAATAAGTAGAGTAAAGTAAATTTTGACGTTCGAAAAGTGCTGATTATCAGCCGAATTTGAATAAATGACTTTTGATTTTGATTGTTTGTTTACGTGAAAAAAAGAAAAAATACGTGTCCAAAATTTCTTAGTGATCTATATGACGGACCGGAGGACGGAGGAGGACGGAAGGAGATTAGATTTTTTTTTTTTTTTTTTAGTTTTATTTTTACCCTATTGCACTATACCCACCATAGTCTTCCTGCTAAAATGCACAGTGGCTGCAGTGTTGAGCTGGTAGCCGTTCTTCATTTTGTACAGCTGAACGTTCTTGTCGACGAACTGTACGAACTGCACCCTGTCTCCCGGGTCTCCTATCGCTCCCATCACCAGCCCGTTCTGTAACTCGTACAGCTTGTTCTCGTCTGGAAAGTGGAGAGGTGTTAGTATGATGGACGAGGTCTTGGAATGGAGTATCTAAGTGGGCGTGTTCAAGAGTCAGTCGATTTATCTTTATTTTTTCTTTTAACTTGGTTTATTACTTTTTTTATATGAAATGGTCTTATTCTTGACCTCAATCTTGCCCTACAAACAGGGCTGAGATGAGGTCGACGATAGAATGGTTTCGGCCGTCTACGAAACCGTAGTTTCGTAACTGGTTTCGATGAAGGAATGATTTGTCCTTGTACGTAACTAGTTTCGATGGAGGATATATTTGTCTTTGTACGAAACCACGGTTACGTAAAAGGATTTTTTGTAAAAATATGAAAATTTACTAGTTACGAACAAGGAATAATAATTCTTTTATCGCAACTAGCGAGTTTTGTCTTAATTGGTCCAAGATTCCATAGCCGCAAATGTCAATCTGCAAATTACCTAAAAAAATATACAGGCTGTAAGCCGACCCTTTACAAAGCCGTCAACCAAATAAAATTACTGTAGGCCACTAAAATTACTTTAAGCTATATATTTTTGGTTTTTTTACTAAGTAATTAATTTATTCGACCGGGTTGTGCAATCGTTAGGTTATTTGTGCCTAAAAACCCCTGCTGAAACCGACGCAGGCAGGGAGTTCTTGGCTGTGCGCATAATAAAAGATTTAGCAAAGTATTCAGGAGTCTGACAGACCCCTTCACCGTTCTTACGAAGGACACTCATTAAAGATTTCAAAACGAAAAAAAAAAAAATTGGGTGGCATACAATATGTATTTATTCCAGAAGTCTCTTCCTATGAAAGAATGTTCTATCGCCAAACACGCGAAGACGCATCCAATGAAATTATGTGGATTGTACACTCAGTTAGCAATAGGGTAATAAAAGTGGAGGGATGTATTTATTGTGAATAATAAAGTATTTTAAGCACGTTGGCAGTTTGCAATAGGGATGTTTAAAAAAAAACCGTTTAGTCCGTCAGATAGATTTCCAAAAAATATTGGACACGTATTTTTTTCTTTTTTCACGTAAACAAACAATGAAGACGATACAGTGCTTTGAAAACTCGCGTGACGTCATATTCTAAGACATTAGTATGGCACTTTTTACCGGTTAGTGACGTCACAAACCCTCACTCAAATCTTTGACGCGTTTTATCGTCGTAAATTTTTATTGTTTGGTAAAACAAAAAATACGTATCCAATAACTTTCGATAGATACTACCAAGCAATTATATTCAAGTTATTGATGATTCCAATGGTTTTTACCTGTTATTGAAAACTGTCTACAATAGACTTTAATATTACTTTCCATCTCATAAATAACAAGTAATCAGCAAGTACCCAATAAAATTTGTTCAATGTAACAATACCATTGAATTGTGACACCATACAAATTCGGCTTGACGTTACTACTAAAGTAGGTGGGTAATTAAGGTGGAAGCTCACATCTGGCCCGCGAAATTCTAATTTTCTTACGTTTTTGGCAATTTGCAGGCCAGTGCTTGGTTGTATGTTTATGAAAATTTGATTTGCGACTGTAAGACGTATGAAGTTACCGAATTATAACCATCAAAATTTATTATCAATACAACCCTCCAAGTTCATTTTCATGTCAAGATTGATTTTTGCATGTAAAAGTCATTCTTTAGTAATTTAGTCGTCGTTCTTTAGTAGTTAGTAATTTTGATGGTTATAATTCGGTAACTTCATACGTCTTACAGTCGCAAATCAAATTTTCATAAACATACAACCAAGCACTGGCCTGCAAATTGCCAAAAACGTAAGAAAATTAGAATTTCGCGGGCCAGATGTGAGCTTCCACCTTAAGAAGCCCGTATATAACTTATCGTGGTCAAGGTTACCAGAGCAGTGAAGATTTGCTAAAAGTGTAACGAATGTACAGTCTGTACCCAGCATTACCTGACCCATTTTCTTCTTAGCCCTTTGTGTCGAGGCCGCGGTAACTCGTTCGAACAACCCGCAACGCCGACGAGACCCGCAGCCCGATGGGATTACCTGACCCGCTTTTTTTTTGGGGGGTGGGAAATCATCAAATAACCCCTCCCGCTGTTGGGCAGAGCGAAAGGGAGTGTCAGACTTTTACTGACTAAAAACAACCCATGTTCCTTCTTAGAACGTGCGGTCGACACGGCCTGTCGTCGTCATAAGACGGACGGACGGCGAGCTAGCCAATCACTCACCGTCCACAGGCCCGCGTTTACGGTGGCCGGAAGCCGTTACGTGGCCCCCAACGCCCGGAGCGTCTACCGCGGCGGCTGGAACGAGAGGTTCTCTCCCTCTCACGCCAATGCTATTATGGGTATATTTTGATTAGGTTCTGATAACCACATTCATTTATGTCTCATTGACCCTCTGCTTCATATCCTGGCCTTGTTACTCTAGTGGTGGCTTGAGCGACTGCTGTTGGTACAAGAAGTCTTTATTTTTGTGCGGGTGGAAAACCATCAAATAACAAAGGGAGTGTTAGACTTCTACTCACTAAAAACCACAAATGTTCCTTCTTAGCCCTATATGTCGAGGCCGCGGTAACTTGTGAATAACCCGCAGCCCCGATACAAGGGTAGTAGGTACTTGGGTTCAATTTCAAAGTCTGGCAAAGTGTTATTGAGTTTTTCCATTAGGAATTTCTCAACAGCAATAATGAAGTTAGGATGTTTGCTCGGTTGATAGGTTTAGACTTGCCTCCTATTACACGAGACTTAAAACTGGCGAAATATTCGTGTACTAATAGGTTCACATCTACCTAAGCCTTCGGGGATTACAGGCGTGGTGTTATGCACTGTTATCTTTATTCAGGTAGAATGCATTCACTGGTAGAAGGTCACTGTTGTTCCTTTTATTTGAAACGTAATAGAATTTATTATGACGTGGACTTTAGTGCAAACAATGGGCCAATGGAATTACGAAAACATAATTTAATAATTGACGTAGGTAGTGTCTAACAATCTTTAAGTATTGGTCTTTCAGTAAAACAATAATTAATCACTTCTTGTTATTTCACTCTGAACGTTTCCACCAATACCAAAAGTCGACAATTGGAAAATTAACTGTTTACAATGAACAACTAGTAACCTTACCGTAATAGTCATTGATTTATTATAAAAGTTATGAATATAAGACAATGGAAATGTTCACTAGAATTTGTAAGAATCTTGTTTATAAAATCTAGACTGTGTCGAGGTTAGAACATGACATTCCATGTTGTCATCCTAATTAAAGCTTTTATTTTATAAACTGCTCGTATGAACCCATTCTATACATACCTACCTAATATCCCAGCCCCCATCAGCACCAGCCCAGTGTGTAATATTTTGTCAATATTATAAGTTTGCTATTATTAGTCCGGTCAATTTAGACATCCGAGGTTACATTCATTCCCACCCAGCTGAAAATTGGTATTAGGATTGTTCAAACCACCATTATAAATGATATGTAAAAAGTCCCTCCCTATCGATACAACACCTGAAAAAAAGTTACTCGGGGTCAAAGGTCACAAAAACGGGGGTTTTCGCGATTTTCAGCAAAATGGTAAGTTTTATCATAAAATTAGCCAAGACACATTAAAATTGTAGATCAGGTAATAGTCTATAATTAAAAAAAAATTACCTAAAAATGCCTAAAATTGACCGCGAACAAAATTTTTCCCAGGTGTCGGATCGATTTATTATTGATTTACATATCATTTATAATGGTGTTTCGAACAATCCAACCAATTTTCAGATGGGTGGGAATTAATGTAACCTTACCCCTATTTTTAGGGTTCCGTACCTCAAAAGGTAAAAACGGAACCCTTATAGGATCACTTTGTTGTCCGTCTGTCTGTCTGTCTGTCTGTCTGTCTGTCAAGACCTTTTTTCTCAGGAACGCGTGGAGGTATCAAGCTGAAATTCATATCAAATACTCAAGTCTATGGTCTCTTGGAGCTGTGAAAAAATCAAACTTCTAAGTCAACGCGATCAAAAGATACTCCCGTTTATGCCGCAAATTTTCGACACTCGCAAGGGAATCAAAACCTACAGGGTACTTCCCGTGAACTCAGAATCTTGAAATTTGGTACGAAGCAACGTCTTATAACACAGATAAAGGAAAAATTGCGAAAAGCATAAATTTTTAGTTACATCATATAATAAAAATATTTTTAAGTTGAAATTTTCACTGAATGTGTCTCTCTGTTGCTGCTATAACAAAAAATAAAAAGCGACTCCCCTACTACGATGGTACGGAACCCTTCATGTGCGAGTAGGACTCGCACTTGGCCGGTTTTTTGGTCTAATTTGACCGGAATATAATATAGTCTTTAGTCTCAGCAAGTTGTCTAATGTTCCCACTCTGCACCACTACCTTATCACCTACCACCAACCAGCATAGGTGGCTGGATGATTGTTACTCAATCACGCAAGAATGGTTGAACCGATCTTGATGAAATTTGACATAGAGATAGATTTTAATTTGGAATCACATCAACTTCTTTCTTTCTTAACGTTCCCACGTGAACGTACTACCAGACAATTAGAAAATGATAGAAAAAACAATTTTAATACTAATCAGTTTTTATTTTCTTCGTTTAGATTACAAATCTCGATTAGCAGCTTGAAATTTAAGAATTTCAGGATCTATTAATGGAGAAATACGTTTAAATCGTGCCAATCACAGACAGAATCTACCGATAGTAACCAAATTCAACACAACATAATTTCAATTCCTACTAAAGAAAACAATAATAATATAATATAATAATAATATTCCACAACTATCACACAACGCCATCTAGTCCCAAGCTAAGCAGCGCTTGTGTTATGGGTACTAGACAACTGATAAACATACTTATATATTTCTAAATACATACTTATTATAGATAAATTACACCCAGACACAGAACAAATGATCGTGCTCATCACACAAACATTTGTCCTGGGTGGGAATCGAACCCACGACCTCCGGCATAGCAGTTAGGGTCACTAACCACTAGACCAACAGGCCAGTCAAAACAACACCTAAGAAAAGTACACGAGTACAGTAAAAAGTACCATAATCTAATACTTAACAAAACAAGGAAACAAGACTATGTAAAGTACCGTGTTTCATGACGATAATGCTCTGAGTATTTGTCTGATCTGCAGCTATTATGGCAAAGTCCTTGCATTGCATGCCCACTAGACATTGGAAGTAAAGAGTCGAATTAGACATAATATTGAGCTGCAAACAGTAATGATTTGAACAAGCACTATAAAAAAAATTAAAAATAACATTTGTATAAAAATAATCTTGAAAACCACGTTGACATTGACGTATCTGCTAGAATAAATAGTGACACAGAAGAAGACATAGATATCTAGAGTGTGTTGTGATCAAGCAGGTAACATTAATTTGCTTTATATAATTTATTATACTAGCTGATGCCCGCGGCTTCGCCCGCGTGAATGTCGGTCAAATTAGATACTAAAACTCTTCCTCGCAAACCACTCGATACATTGGTGAAAACAGCATGAAAATCGGTGCAGTAGTTTTGATTCAATCGCGAACAGACAGACAGACAGACGCGGCGGAGGACTTTGTTTTATTATTAAACGGTTTTATTTAGCTCACCCCGTTTGTTTTATTTATTATTCTTGGGTCAAATTTAGTAATTCAAATTTCACCCTCTTCCTGTCAACCGATTAATCTGAAATTTTGTATACACTTTGGATTTTGGTGACAATACAATTATGTTTATTTATTATCATTATAAATTCAAGATGGCCGCCGCTACAAAATGGCGGATAATTTATGTTTTATTAATCCCATCAATATGGGTATCAAATGAAAGGGCTCAACAAGCAGAATACATTATACTATAAAAAATTGAAATCCATGATGGCAGCCGCTACAAAATGGCGGATAACGTAGGTTTTATCAATCCCATCAATATGGGTATCAAATGAAAGGGCTCAACAAGCAGAATACAATATACTATAAAAAATTTAAATACAAGATGGCGGCCGCTACAAAATGGCGGAAATAGAAAATTATAATTATTTTTTTTAACTACGTATAGAGGAGTTGGACTGCAATAAACTAACGGGCAAGAAACCTTGCAATAATGAAGCAATAAATGAATTAAACAGAATGCGAAATAAAAACTAAAAACTAGAAAATAAAAATAGGTAATAAAACTTTTTAAGTTAAACGGTTTTATGTTAAACATACATTGCAATGTTTAAGATAAATGTACTAAAAACCAAAAAATAATAAAATAGATACAGTCGTGGGAATTATAAACATATGCATAGACTAGACTAAAATAAAACCGTGGGGCACGTCAATTGTCTACAAATTATCGACTTAATGTGCGATAGAAGAATCGTTTAATTCGTCGTTAAAATAGGCAGTTGGCCCGCAGACGGTGAGGAAATTACTTACTATTTTCTTGCTCATGGAAATTCCAATACTTAAACACTCCATGTAAATAAAAGAGACGTGCCCCACGGTTTTATTTTAGTCTAGTCTATGCATATGTTTATAATTCCCACGACTGTATCTATTTTATTATTTTTTGGTTTTTAGTACATATATAATATGTAGCGATTATTAGCGCGGCTTCGCCCGCATGGGGTTCGGTTATTGGACACAAAATAGTACTACTTACTGGGATAAAAAGTACCTCTTGTGTTATTCCAGATTATAATCTATCTCTGTGAGCCAGATCTACGCCACCTGCTACGATCCACAAAAATCTAATTAGTCCGTCAGATAGATTTAAAAAAAACAATGGACACGTATTTTTTCTATTTTCACTTAAACAAAAAATGAAGACGATACAGTGCTTAGAAAGGTCGAGTCAAGTCGTGTGACGTCACAAGGTTAGTACTTTTTTACCGACAAAGTGACGTTTCATCTTTGACACGTTTTATTTTCGTCAATTTTTATTAATTTGATTAAACAAAAAACTCGTATCCAATATTTTTCGATAATCTATTAATGATTTTGAGAAGCTTTAAAAATGATTGAAAACCTGAAAATATGTTTTATAGTTTTCTCGACCTTGTATTTTCAATTTCAGTGCGGTATATCAAAATCTAGCAGCACCAATTCAGGCAATTTTTACTTCTTGTATCTTCAAGTGCGACCTTAAATTACCTTAGCCTAACAAGAGTGGCAAACACATCAGAGAAAATATAAAATACGTTCAAGACGTATTTTATTTTTAGATTATGGTCAATCAAAAGCATTACCTATACCGTAATTCCGTAATCCAGCAATCTGATCTACAAATAGGCCTAGGTCGAGACACCAGCCCGTTATTGCTTTGCGGCTTGGATAGAAATGCAACTGTAACTTCCTGCATCGCACCGTCATGATTCAGTGTCTTAACGTCAGATAAAAGAATTTTGCCAATCTGCTATGTTCAAATTTAATTCTTCACATCAGAAATTATCCTAAAGATGATAGTTTTATAAATTCACTTCAAGTGCCTTCTTAAACTACCGTCCGTCTGTTAGATTGTCGAAACACATTGGATACGTGTTTTTTGTTTTATCAAATTAATAAAAAAAAAAAAAAAAAAAAAAATATCCTTGGACATTTCACACAACGCCATCTAGTCCCAAGCTAAGCAACCTAATGCTTGTGTTATGGTAACGAGATGGCTGATAAACTACTTATATACATAAAAAAAAAAAACGAAAAAAAAACACGAAAACCACCACCACCATAAAAAAACCCCACCACCATAAAAAATACGAAAATAAACGTTTCAAAGATCATGAGTAGGGGCATTTGACGTCACTTTGTTGGTAATAAAGTACTAACTTAGTGACGTCACACGACTTGACACGACTTTTCGAATCACTGTATCGTCTTCATCTTTTGTTTACGTGAAAAAATAAAAAATACGTGTACATAATTTTTTTGGAAATCTATCTGACAGACTAATTAGATTTTTTAGTGATTCAAGTATCACTTAGTGTAAAATTAATATGAACAATACTACTTAGATATTTTTACGAGTACAACCACTCTTGCAATATCCTAATAATACATATTTCAGACGTTAGTGAAGTTAGCACTTTGCGTTAGGATTTCCCAAGTTTATGCAAACTACAGTTTATTTGCTCCTTACAACCTGTCTGTGTACAATTAGACGAAATTAAACACTTGACGTTTCAAGGATTCGTAGTAAACTGCTAATCCATCGTGACTTGAGTATTATCACTTCTGTTAATACTGAGATTTAGCTTATTGACCTCGTGTTTTGCAAGTTTATCATACGTACCTTTATCGATGTCCATTGGCACTTTATTATTTTATCCTTTAAACTGATACTGTTAGCCTGTATTATCCCACTGCAGGGCAAAGGCCTCTCCCTATGACCACTGGTCGTTGGTCTTGTTGAATGATGGTCCAGCTGTTTGTAATATAATTGAAGCAGTGCTGTTTTTGTACACGTAACGGAGTAGATTGATGTAGGTGGTATCAACTTCTTGGTTATGGAGAGCGTCAAATATAGCATCGTGTGTCAGATTATCGAATGCTTTCGAGTAATCAATGAAAGCAAGATATATGGGGATATTGAACTCTTTTATATTTTTCTATTATTTGATTTATTGTGTACAAATAGTCAGTAGTGGAGAGCCTGATCGAAAGCCAGCTTGTTGAGGAGGTTGGTGTTTTTCTAATTGAGGTGAGATACGGGTGTCTATAACTTTAATGTAGGCCCTGTAGCGATGAAATACAAGACTGATTGGTGGATAGTTATGAAGGTCAGACTTATCTCCCTTTTTCCTCTATAGCAACATTTATATGATTGTTATCTTTATGGAATTAATTGATGGTGACTAGAATTTGTCGTCTTGTCTTCTCTCCCAATTTATTTATTGTTATCGCAATATGCCTTCTTCTTGCATACTTGCATATTTTCACTTAATCATCGTCTAAGGTAGGTACTCTACTCCATTCTATTCCAAACTATCATCTTAGATGCAGTTCATCTCCTGTTTCTTTGGTCTTCCCTTATTTTTTTAAAAACTACATTTTGCTCTTTATTTCAATTCAGTCCTCATCTTCCTGCCTTTGTCCTAAATTAATTGAGGTCGGAGTAATACGTTTTTTCGCTTCGTGTTCCCCTGTCAATCGTCACGATATCATTAGTTCCTTATTCCTTCATATAAATACTCTCATAATCCATCTATCTTTTCTTCATCTTTTTCTGTGCGAAATTTATAAGCCAACAGATTTCAGCACTAAGAAAACATCATCCACAGATTTCCTTACATTCTCTAACTCGATACTTACAATTGATCGGACATGAGCCTCCTCCACTTCGCACATACCCGTGACCGCTATCTCCAACATATCTTGAGAAACATTCGCAGTTACTTCACTGAAAGACGTCAATTTTAACACCATACACATTGCGGTCCCACATCTACACTAATTGCTTGCATAACTCAAATGACACTAAACAAACGTGTGAATGAGAATTGGGTGTTGATTACTTTTGAGATAACTTTCTTAATTAAATTGTTGAGCTTTGTAGAGATGTGGGAGTCATTAAATGAGGACTACAAGCTAAGAACGCCTATGAAACCTTTTAAGTTATTGTGAAGGATGATAAGGAGGGACTCGTGACTAAATAACAGGCGCTTGGATCAATCTTCAGCGTATGTTGGCCTGTGAATGAGATACCGCGGCGCTGGACCACAAAAGGTTTAAAAGGAACTTAGGTGGGGTTTAGTCAGTACAAGTCTTACAATAGGGTAGTTACAAAAAAATCTAATTAGTCTGTCAGAAAGATTTCCAAAAAATATTGGACACGTATTCTTTCTTTTTTCCCGTAAAGAAACAATGAAGACGATACAGTGTTTTGTAAACTCATGTGACGTCATTTTCTGAGACATTAGTATGATATTCTTTAGCGGTCAGTGATGTCACAAACCCCCACTCAAATCTTTGACGCGTTTTATCTTCGTCAATTTTTATTGATTTGCTAAAACAAAAAATATGTTTCCAATATTTTTTGATAATCTAACAGACGGGCTAATTAGAATCATATTTTTGTAAGCCTGTAAACATCCCTATTCCCTCAGCTCCGACCAGAAAGCCGCCTCTGTCAGAAATTCCCATCCGCAGAAAAAAAGTTTGGTAAGGTAAAAACGGTTGGATGGGTGACCCATTACATATACCGTGTTTTCTCTATGCCACGGAAAGCAGGTTAAACCGTTAGTCTTGGTAGATTTTTGACCAAAAGTCCAGTTTTTGTGGCCCAAAAGTCTGACAACCAGACAACCAGTCTTACCAAGAGGTATCACATTACCCAGTATTAACTAGGTTGTGGAGGTCAGATAGGCAGTTTCTCCTTGTAAAATACCGGTATCCAGCTGCATCCAGTAGACTGGAAGAAGTACCCAACACAGTTGTAAAAAGGCAGATGGTAATGATTTATAAGATGATGAGGTATAGCCAGGAAGGGAAGAAATAATCACGTAAAGTAAGGTGAAGGTAGACACACTGTCACGCAATACAGGGACCATAATAAATGTTTTCTTGGTTTCAAAGTGAATGATTTATTTAAAGAAACTGATGTAAGAGTATTCTTTTCTAGGTTAGATAATATGAAATAGGAAGAAGTAAGTAAACAAAAAGAAGATAGAAAAACAATTTTAGCCACTTCAAATAAATAAGGATGAAAGTGGAGGGAAGTATTTATCGTGAATGATAAAATATTTTAAGCACGTAGGCAGTTCGAATTACTCGAACAAATAAATCTTGAAGTAGGTTTAAGTACGTTGAAAAATAATTCTGCTGCAATGTGGTAATTGTTCTAAATGCATAATTTCTACGTCAACGACTTTATTATCTTTATGACTCTGCTAATCATTTTATTAGGAACAATAACTCTGGTTTTATTAAATACAGTAATGTTTATTGGACGACACGGTTGGCGCAGTGGTTGAGCGATTGACTGCTGCGCAGCATGTCGTGGGTTCGATTCCCGCACGGAACAAATATTTGTACGACCTACAAGTACTTGTTCCGAGTCTGGGTGTTTTTCTATCTATAATATGTATGTATTTACAAAAAAAAAAGGTATATAAGTAGTTTATCAGCCATCTCGTTACCATAACACAAGCATTAGGTTGCTTAGCTTGGGACTAGATGGCGTTGTGTGAAATGTCCAAGGATATTTATTATTATTATTATTTATTTATTGGTAATAATTACTATAGTCAATGACCCCCTTAAAAAAAGTTTTTTTTTATATGAGTTGCGCGCCCTCTTGACCTCAATTCTTAAGGGCAGAGATGAGGTCGACGATAGAACGAGCTTACCCAGAAGAAGTCTATTTACTCGAGACTTAAATATATTGGGTCTATATGAATTCGGGAATAGGCAGGGAGTTCCACTCCTGAGCTGTGCGCATAATAAAAAATAAGGCAAAGCGCCTTCGTTCGAATGTGTGCAACAACGACAAGGCATGGGTGATAAGCTGCATTATGTCTAGTCTCCCGATCGAGAAGGGAGATGGTAAATATACATATTTTAAAATTACACAGCGCCTGTAATTTCCGAAGTGTTTGGCAAAAGTGTACCTGGGTCGTTTTCAAAATTTCTGTACATTTCTTTTGTGTTTATTTTGTGTTATCGTGACACAAAAGTAACACAAAAGAAGTGTAAGGGCAGAGTCACAACCCCACCGGAGTGTTCCCACGTTGCCGTCGTGGTGGGGCTTGTGTGTCTCAGTGATCCTTGGAGCTCTGCCGGTAGATATACTCATGCCGGAAAGGTCCAAGTGTGAGAGGCCAGACAAAGAGGGACACGCGAGGGGCGCACCGCCCGGAGACGTGAACAGTGTTCGGGTTCTCGGGCGGTGTGCTTGTCGGAGTAAGAGACCCTACTTGCTGCGCTCTGGTTCGCGTCTGCTCATCAGACGTGACTGTGAGGGCAGCAAGTAGGCGGAGGGAGGTAGAAGTAGGTGAAGATAGGGACCGCACCCTCTAAAAGGAACATTATAATGGATAAGATGACAGACGAAATAGTATTACCCCAGGGCGGTACCAGCTGCTTAGCAGCTGGAGAATCCGCCACGGTCCCTAGTGGACCGTCAAGCCCCTCGTATTCTGGGGGGGGCAACGTATGTCTATCACCATCTGCCAGTGGCAGCAAGAGCCGAGGCGGCTCCCGGTCAGGAGGTCCTGCGACCGGTGCAACGAGTGGGCCTGACAAGGTGTCAGGAAGGCGCGGCGCAAAGGGTCCCGCCAAATTTTGGCGGAAGAGCTCGCCTGAGCGGCGGATAGATGCGGGGTCGGAGTCTGACTCCGTGTCTGGCAGCTCGGTGAGCTCTGGGCGCGAAGGCTCTGGGCGCGAAGGCTCTGGGTGCGAAGGCTCGGAGGCTGCTGCGGGGAACGCGGAGCGTTTCCGCAAGCGGCCCAGACCGAGCCAGGAGGAGTCTTCGTCCAACGGAGACCTGACCTCGGCCCGGAAGGTCCCCAAGAGTGGGCGGGGGAAGGGCGGAAGGGGGAGACGGCTCGCTTCTAAGGCGGCCGGCCGGCGAGCCGCGGAGGGCGCCGGGGAGGGGGTTCACCTTAATCGGAGGATTCTCTCCTCGGAGTCTTCCGACTGCGAGCCGGAGGCGGTGACCGGTGGCCGCTCAAGTCAGGAGTGCATGGCCGGGTTTGAGGCAACCATGAGGGCTGCGATACGCGATGTGGCCTTGAAGAGGACTTTTGAGTCCAAAAGCAAGGCCATTATCGCGGCCTCAGCCTCCATTCTTTCGGCTGCGGAGGCGCTGCGCCGAGGAAAACGGGAGGCTCCGAGCGGAGTTGGTAGGGCTCCGAGAAGCCGGCCCCAAGGAGGTCCTTCAAGAGGGGCGCGGGTGTGGACAAAGCCAGCCCCCAGCTGCCGAAGACCGGGACATGAACCCGAATCGGCAGGAGCTGGCTGATCTCCGCAGACGGCTCTCCGTCATGGAGGGCATTGTCCTGCGCCCCTCACTGGGGACGAAGACTTTTGCGGACGCTGCGGCTGGCGTCCCCAAGGCGGGGCCGTCTGGCCAGCCTAGTGGCGGGGCTGCAAAGCCCTCCGGGAAGCCGGCTCCAGCGAAACCAGCGCCGGCGCCGGCTAATAAGACTGCGGCCCCGCAGAAGAGCAAGGCGGAACCCCCCCATCCGAAGGGCAAGACGCCTGCCCAGAAAAAGGGCAAGGCGCCTGCCCAAAAAAAGGGCAAGGCGGCAGCGGCAAAGGAGCCGGTGCCAAAAGCGGACCCGCCACCCACTCTCCCTTCGCCCCCAAAGCCTCCCGAGGCCGAGGACGGTTGGCTAGTGGCCGGGGCGAAGCAAAAGGAGCGTAAGGCGGCCCAAAAGGCCAGGCGGGCCGACCGAAAGCGCCGGCGTAAAAAGCGGAGCGCCGCGGCGAAGCTGCGTGCCCCGAAAACCGCGGCTGTAGTCATTACGCTACAGCCGGACGCGGCTAGTAAGGGCATGCTGTACCGCGACGTTCTCGCCAAACTGAAGGCGACGGTGAACCTCGAAGAGCTCGGGATCACCGGGGGCCTCCGTGTTCGAGTCACCGCGACAGGGGCTCGAATGATGGAGGTTCCCGGGGAATCGAGCGCCTCGTCCGCGGACGCTCTGGCAGAGAAGCTCAGGGCGTCCCTAAATGCGGACGAGGTCCGAGTGTCGAGGCCCATTAGGCGCGCAACTCTGCGCATCCTGGGCCTTGACGACTCGGTCTCCGAGGAGGAGGTGCTGGCCGCCGTCACCGCGGCCGGGGGGTGCTCCGCCGAGCTGGTTAAGGCGGGCACCCTACGCCCGGACCGCGAGGGCATGCTGACTGTAACGGTTAGCTGCCCTGTGACGGCGGCGAAGAAAATTGCGGAGGGCCACACCCTGAAGGTTGGCTGGTCGAGGGTGCAGGTCAAGCTGCTTGAGCCCAGACCTCTGAGGTGCTACAGATGCCATGTGGGGCACCATGTAGGGTGCCGTTGCACCTCGGAGGTGGACCGCAGCGAATTATGCTTCCGCTGCGGTCAGCCCGGTCACAAGGCCGCGGCTTGCCTGGCCACGCCGCACTGCGATGCATGTGCGGCGGCTGGGAAGCCGGCCGAGCACCGGGCAGGGAGCAAGGCCTGCGCTCCACCCGCCAAGGCCAAGGGGAAGGGGCCCTCCGCAACCGCCAACCCCACCGTCGTCAAAGCCGCAGCCGCCGCCGCCGCCGCCGCTGCTGCCAAAGACGCCACCGCAACTCCCGCTGCGGTGGTGCCACAGGAGGTCCCGGAGGGGGCTGAAATGGACTGTCATTAATGGCCCCATTAAGCCTCCTCCAGGCGAATATCAACCACTGCGCTTGCGCTCAGGATCTGTTGCTCCAGAGTATGGCGCAGTGGTCGATAAACATCGCCGTGGTCGCTGAGCCCTATTTTGTCCCGCCCAGGCCAGACTGGGTGGAGGACCTTAGTGGCTCAGTGGCCATTATTGCGTCGGCCGCCGCCGGCACCCCGACCCTTGAGATGGTCAAAAAGGGTCAGGGGTGCGTAGCAGCACGGTTCGGAGAGATCGTAGTCGCGGGAGTCTACTTCTCTCCGAGCCGAACTCTCGCCGAGTTCCAAAACTCCCTCAGGGAGTTAAGTGTCGTCATCGGAGGCTACTCCCTCCCCGTATTAGTGCTCGGGGACTTCAACGCCAAGAGCTTGGCTTGGGGTTCCCGTTACACGGATGTGCGGGGTGGGATGGTCGAGTGCTGGGCTCTGGAAACAGGCCTGGACATCCTGAACCGGGGTTCTGTACCCACGTGCGTGCGGATGCGGGGCGAGTCGGTGGTGGACATCTCGTTCGCCAGCTCCGCTCTGTCACGGCGTGTCGTCGACTGGCGCGTCATGGAGAGGGTGGAGACCTATTCCGACCACCGGTATATCCGGTTTGAGGTCTCTGCCCAGTCCCCGAGTGCGCCGGTCCCACAGACCCCGAGTGGTCCACGTTGGGCGCTGAGGCAGCTGGACAGGGAGCTCCTCCTGGAAGCCTCGATCGTGCGGGCCTGGGTGCAATCACCGGTCAGGCCCGCCTGCGTAAACAGTGTATGGCGGCGCGGCACCTGTACACCAGGCATCGCAGGCGCCGCATTCGGCCTCCGAATGCGGAAGCCATTGAGGCGGAGCTGTATGAGGGGTACAGGGCGGCGAAGGCCACCCTCCGCGAGGCTTGTAAGCGGGCCAAAAATGAGGCCCGCGAGGAGATGCTGGAGACTCTGAACAGAGATCCGTGGGGGCGCCCTTACAAGACGGTGCGGAATCAACTCCGCACCCGGGCCCCCCTGCTGACGCAGAGTCTCCGGCCTGAGCTCGTGGAGGACGTGGTGAGCGCTCTGTTCCCTTCGCGAGGGGAGCATCCTCCCCCGCCAATGGCTCCGCCATCCGCGATGCCGGAAGCGGACCATTCAGGAACCGATGACGACATTCCGGAGGTGACTGGGGTAGACCTGAGAGCGGCGGTACGTAGGCTGAGTGCCAAAAATACCGCCCCGGGACCCGATGGCTTGCCTGGCAAAGCCTGGGTCCTGGCCTCAGAGGCTCTTGGGCCCCGACTGGAGGGGTTCTTTAGCGCATGCATGGAGAGAGGCCAGTTCCCGCTTCGTTGGAAGACGGGGAAGCTGGTCCTCATCCAGAAGCCGGGGCGCCCGGCGGACTCGCCGTCCGCATACCGGCCCATTGTGCTGCTCGACGAGGTGGGCAAGCTCTTTGAAAGAGTAATTGCAAACCGCCTCGCCGAGCACCTGGAGGGAATGGGTCCGGATCTTGCGGAACACCAGTTTGGTTTCCGCAAGAGGCGCTCGACGGTGGACGCCATCATGCGCGTGAGAGCCCTCACGACGGGGGCTGCGGTCTCTCGGGGCGGTGTGGTCTTGGCGGTGTCTCTCGACATCGCCAACGCCTTTAACACTATGCCCTGGAGCTGCATTGGGGAGGCACTCCGGTATCACCGGGTGCCGACCTACCTTCGTCGTGTGGTCGGGGACTATTTGACAGACAGGGCTGTCATCTACCCTGGTCAAGACGGACAGTGGAACCGGCGAGAGATGTCGTGCGGTGTTCCACAGGGATCGGTTCTGGGGCCGCCCTTGTGGAACATCGGTTACGACTGGGTGCTGCGCGCCGACCTCCCTAGCGGCGTCAGCGTGGTCTGCTACGCGGACGATACGCTGGTGCTAGCTCAGGGTGGGTCGTACGAGGCGGCGGCCGACAATTTGACACGCGGGGTTGCGATAGTCGTAGAGAGGATCCGGCAGCTGGGTCTCGAGGTGGCGCTTCACAAGTCGGAGGCCATGGGCTTCCATGGACGTGGGAATGCGCTGCCGTCGGGATCCCAGTTAATGGTGGGAGGGGTTCCCATCGGCGTCGAGTGTACTTTGAAGTACCTAGGACTCGTCCTCGACAGCCGGTGGAACTTCGTGGAGCACTTCCGACGTTTGGCTCCCAGACTGGAGCGGGCCGGGGCTGCCTTTAGGTGGCTCTTGCCCAATCTGGGGGGGCCAAACGCCTCCTGCCGGAGGCTCTACGCGGGGATCGTGCGGTCCATGGCCCTTTACGGGGCGCCGGTGTGGGCGCCTGCTTTGAGGAAGCGGGCCGCCCACTACCTGAACGTGCCCCAAAAGGTCATGGCCGTGAGGACGGTACGGGGGTACCGCACGATCTCCCGCGAAGCGGCGAACCTCCTTGCCGGATTGCCGCCGTGGGATCTGGAGGCGATAGTCCTCGCGCGCCTGCATCAATGGCGCGCGGAGGCGCTGCGCCGGGGGGTCACTCCGCTGCCGCGGCAAATTGCTGCGCGGCGGACAGACCTCCGGTGCGATCTCATGGCGGCATGGAGACAGCGACTGTCGCAACCCCGTGCAGGGCACGCCACGATAGTGGCGGTAAGTCCCCTCTTTGAGGAGTGGCTTGAGAGGCGCCACGGCGCCCTCACCTTCCGTCTGACGCAGGTCCTCACCGGACACGGTTGTTTCGGGAGGTACCTGCACCGAATCAGGCGGGAGGAAACGCCCGGATGCCACCATTGCGAGGATCGGCCGGAGGACACGGTGGAGCACACAGTGGAGGTGTGCCCCGCTTGGGCGGAGCCCCGCCGTGTTCTCGTAGCGGCGATCGGCGGCGGCGACCTCTCGCGCCCGGCCCTGGTGCAAGCCATGGTCCGGGGCGAGGAGGAATGGGACGCCGTCGCCTCCTTCTGCGAAGCAGTGATGCTGGCGAAGGAGGTGGCGGAACGCGAGAGGGAGAGAACCTCTCGTCCCAGCCGCCGCGGGAGGCGCTCCGGGCGTCGGGGGTCCCGCGATGACCTCCGGCCACCGTAGACGCGGGCCTGTGGACGGTGAGTGATGGGCTAACTCGCCGTCCGTCCGTCTCACGACGAAAACAGGCCGTGTCGACGGCGCGTTCGTGTTCCACGCGCGCCTCAAAGAGATGTCAGCAACATGGGAGGGGCCCGAAAGGGCCGACGCCTATCGGGGCCGCGGGTAGTCCTCTGGTTATCGCGGCATCGACATAGAGGGCGAAGAAGGAACATGGGTGGTTTTTAGTCAGTAGAAGTCTGACACTCCCTTTCGCTCTGCCCAAGAGCGGGAGGGGTTATTCGATGATTTTACACCCACCAAAAAAAAAAAAAAAAAAAAAAAAAAAGGGCAGAGTCACAATGAAATATTTAAAAATCAATTTGGTAGTAGTAAATCAGTTTAATCTTATTTAAATTTGACAAAATCACGTGTAAGAAACTTAGAAAGTAAATAAAAAACGAGTTAACTATTTATGTCTTAAACTTCAAGGTCAAAAAAAATCACATTTAAAGATAATTTAACGGTTTTAGCAGTCTCGCATTTTTACCATACGCTTTACGTATTATTCACATTATTTTTAGAAAATTTAACAATCAATAATTTTAAAAACTATTTAACAATATAGAAAAAAAAACCTTTATGTTTCTTAATAATTTAGTAATCAAAATTATACTTAGGTACTTAAAATGCTACATGTCTTAAAATAATAATTTGGTCTTAAGATCACATTTAGAAATAATGCAGTCTTGCAATAATATTTTTGTATCGTTAAAATAATACGTGTTTTAAATATTATAAGTATATATTTTGAATATCACCACGTATACCTACGTATTATTTTATCGATTCATGTTTTCTTAGTGTTGCGTTTTACATTTATAATGTTTTCTTCAGTGCTTTAGTTTTTCTGATTAATGAATTTACTTTTTCTCTTAATTTTTTATTTTCTTGTGTTATATTTTTGTTTATACACTTTTCGAGAACATTTGGTTTCATCCGATTTTTCTTCATTTATTTGTTGCTTAGACCTTCGCCATTTCTTTCGCCTGATTTTTTCTTCTGATTCTGATAGTTGTCGTATTGGTATGTATTTATTTTTAGTTCTTATCAAATTTTTTTCTTGTACTTCTTTCCATTTTTGTGGATTATTTGACTGTAAACGCTCTCGGTAACGTTTTTGCCGTTCAGCAGGCGTTAACGGCATCTTTACTACAACAAAAAGGAATTACTGTTTACGAGAGTATATTGTAAACAAGCCCTAACCCATTCCATTGTGTAACGTAACACAAAAATAATAACACAATGGTCACCCAAATGAACAAAATGAACGTGTCCTTAACCTATTAAAAATAATATTCTTGAAATTTCACCCTCAAGGAACTCGTAAAACATACATTTGACTACAATTTACCATCCACTACACTAATGTGCTGCACTGTAAAGTATAGTACTTACCGAATTCATTTAATTTGGCACTTTAAAACAAATTCTTATTGTCTTATTTACGACGCGCACAAAGTTAAACCATCAGTCACAAAACAAAATGGCGCAGCCGATAGAAACAAGCGCCCTCTCGTTGTAACTATTTTGACGCATGGGGTTGCCATTCTAAATTTTAAATTTTCTACTTTTATTAAAAAATATCAAAGTTACAAAAAAGAATAACACAAAGGAATGGAATATGAGACACGTGTTAGTGAGCAAATAAATAAATGATTTATTATAATTAAATTGTTTTTAGCATTATCATATAACTTACAACTTCACCTTACAAAACATTGTTAAATCACGTTACTCGTTGCGTGTATTATTTATTATTTGTTGCATTTTTTTTAAAATACGCGCTACTATGGACATTGCAGTTTAGTATGGGAAACAAATTACGACAGAAATTCAATTTAATTTTTAAAAACAATAGAACCAATTTCCACATAGAAACATTTCTATGTTTACTATTTTATTACCAATTAGTATGAATATTGATTTATATACACACATCAAAAGTGTCTAGGGATCAACATATATTTTTGCAATAACTTTTCTCCTGATTGATATTAATTAAAATTTTCTTTAAGGATTCATCAAATAAAGTGTTTTCGTTTGTCACAGTAACGATAAACCAAGTCACCTTTGCATTAATAAAGAAATTTGCCATTTTCCTAATAAAGGGATTTTTGACATTTGAACCACTAACATTAAAGTTCGAAAAAAAGACTGAAATAACAGTTTTCTTTAAAATTTTATTGGGTAACTTAAACAATTAATAATCCGTGTTTCTACCGCGAACACTAACAACACAAGAACATCGGTTTGGCATACTCAAAATGAGTTCATCCAAATCACGCTGTGGAATGGCCGCCCATGTTCGTTGCAACAACAAAAAAAGGTCTTCTTGCGACTGGATACCCTCCATATTCGGCAGAGCTCTTCTCTGTAGCATATCCCATGCATGCTCAATCGGGTTCAAGTCTGGCGACTGAGCAGGCCAGGGCAGGACATTGATGTTAGCTGCGGCGAGAGTCTGTCTTACAAATCTCGCGGTGTGCGGTCGTGCATTATCATGCATTAACTGAAATAAGGGACCGATTTGCACTTGTAGAGGAACGATGACGTCTGATACAATCGTCTCAGCATAAATTTGAGCGTTGAGGTTGCCTCTGATCCAAATCAACTCAGTTCTTCCGCCGATCCAAATACCCGCCCATACCATGATGGTTCCACCACTATAAGGATGGACTTCCTGGCAGGATTTTAATCGCTGTTGGCGTCCAGGGGTTCTCCAGTGTCGTATACGTCTTGTATCCGGTCTCATACCAAAACGAGACTCATCAGAAAAGCACACGAAACGCCATTGTTCTTCTGCCCAATTTCTGTGTTCAAGAGCCCATTGATATCGAATCCTACGATTGTGCATTGCTATAGGTGGTACCCGTAGCGGTCTTCGGGAATGAAGGTTCACTTCATGCAAGCGGTTTCTGACTGTTTGGTCGCTAATTAAGTTCCCTGAAGAGTGATGAAGCCTCACGGCTAACATCATGGCGGTTATCGTTGGAGCTCTTCGAGTTAAGATTTGAATGTATCGGTCTTGTCTCCGTGTGGTGCAGCGATACCGTCCTCCATGGCGCTCAGCCACGGTACCAGTGCTTCGGTAACGTGTCCAAAGTCGACTGATAACACTCTGACTTGTATTCAGAGCTAAAGCCACAGTACGTTGCCGGGAACCAGCTTCTATCATTCCCACGGCTCTGAGCATTTCTTCCCTGCTTAAATGACGTCGCCGCTCCATAATAACGTTGGTTTTAATCAGTAGTAGGGAAACAGTAGCACTAATAATGTCTTCAATGCGTTGTATGTTTTTATAGGGAAAATATTGACAGCTGATTTTCATCTTTTACTCGAATTTGATTCACAGTTCCTGATTCAAATTATGAAATGCACCAAAAAGGATCCATATAAATTTATAAAATCATAAATTTATTACAAAGCCACATCTCAATCTCAAGAAATCCGCATAAAAATGCTTGATCCCTAGACACTTTTGATGTGTGTATTTACATTTCGAACTATATTTTATTTAAATACCAATAAGTTTCGTAGACACTTAATTACAACAAAATGTACAGAAATTTTGAAAACGACCCACCTACAGTAGCAGCAGCGCTTGGAAATTGACCAACGAGCAGTTTAAAAACGGCAAAATAACAGAAAACATTCCTCAAAGGATAATCCTGTACCATATTTTAAAAGCAATAAGTAGTACGTAACAACAAAAGTATTCCAAAAGTTGTTAAGCTGGTGAAATTTTAAATATTTTAGCTATTTAAGTGTTTTAAAAGAAAGGCTTCCTGCTGCAGCGACCCAAGCGATCATAGAAGGAGAGTCGGCTGTGATCCACCACGCGATCCGAGCCCAGTGCATGTTGATGGATGCCCAAGGTCTTCGATTTGGTATCAGGGCAGGGCATGTCCTAGTAACATGTTTTATTTTACTGTTTTTGAACGAAATGGAGCTCGGCACCCCATTTAAAAATTTACCCACATTTTTCATCAATCATTTTCTAATCTCTGCATCTTCTCTTCCGTCAACAATACCAGCATCTTGAAACACTTTCGAAGTTTCCAGAAAGTGTTCCCGCGCTGCACCAGTGTTGGGAAGCTCTCATGACTTTTGACTCGCATTGTGCCATCCCGTTGTTACTCTGGGAACTTCATTGTTGCCACATCACTGACTCCATCAGATAGTGTGTGAAGCTTAGCCTGATCTTATTGGGTTGGCTAACTGTGGTTAATGTGGTTTAATGCAGTTCATTAGTATTGTTTGTGTCTTTGGGGTCTATTTTGCTAGGTTAGTGTGTTGTGAGTGCAGTGATATAGGTATGCATCGTAACTGTTATAATTGTTGTTGTTTTCTAGATCTGTGCTTTTGAGATTTTCTGTGAGATTGTTGCTTTGTTTTCTTGGAGATAAGGTGGAAATGTGGGTGACATATTTTTCTATGTTAACGATTTTTGCCGAGATCTTTTTGTCTTGATAAGTTGATATGGTGGTTTATATTTTGGAAATTATCGTTCAAACATGGTGTTCAACTTGGATTGAAGCAATAATACCAGGAAATCACAAAATTTCTGATACGCATAAGGAGTGTATCACGCTCGGTTAAATCATAAATATTTTCTACAATATATTTACAATTACTGCGTGTGCGTACGTTACACACATTGTACGAATTCTTTAGACCTCAAAATTGCTGACAATTTAAAGCTATCCCACACCTAGGAATCTGAAGAATTTAGTGGGAGCAACCCTTTTGTAACAATCATCATGATGGGCTCTTTGTAGGGAATTCCGACCCTTAAAAGGGCTGGCCACAGAATGAGTTAATGGGAATGAATACGTATAAATAAGTTTAAACTTTAAAGTTTGCAAGTCTTGGCAATTTCATTATAAACTAAAACTGATTAAATGAATCGTAAATGTTTTATGAAACAGCAAAAATAAGCAAGCATACGCATCATTTAATGGTTCAGTCTGAGTTTATCTGATAAAAATGTAATAATCGATTGTTATTTTGAAAAAACAGAAACAATAGTTCATAAAAAAAAATATTTTGGGTCCGCCAATTTCAGTGTGTTATTCAACTTTGGATATAAAATACGGCAACGCACGTTTGCCTGCAAAACATTGTACGTATAAGCAGAATTTGTACTTATTACATCCATGTTTTTACAGGTACTCACTCAACCAACACCACAATCATGGAAGGACTAAAAACCAAGTGTTGATCGTGACAAGAGTGACTGTAACAGCAATATTGATCAGTGAAGGTTAGAAGGAGACAGAATGCCGGACACATTGTCATTATCAGCTGGGGTTAGCCTTGGACTGCTGGCTGGTATCGTGTCAGGAGTATGCTATCTCGTCGCCAATGGGATGTCATGGCCGAAGTAAGTAGTATTTAATTAGCACAATTATTTATTAGTTACATAAGTGGAAGACATGTTGCGCCAACCCCAAATGAATAGGGATGTTTACTGACTCAAAAAAATATGATTCTAATTAGTCTGTCTGTTAGATTATCGAAAAATATTCGATCCGTATCCGTTTTGTTTTATTAAATCAATAAAAATTGACGAAGATAAAACGCGTCAAAGATTTGAGTGAGGAGTTGTGCCGTCACTGATCGTTACAGAATGTCATACTAATGTCTCAGAAAATGAAAATGTTTTCAAAGCACTGTATCCTTTTCATTGTTTGTTTACGAGCAAAAAGAAAAAATACGTGTCCAATATTTTTTTTTAAACTATGTGACGGACTAATTAGATTTTTTTTGTTAAATACCCTATTGGGATAAAGAATGATGATGATTATTTATTAGGTAGATTTCCGTTGCCAAAAGGCATTAACGAAACCCTTATAGATTCGTCATGTTCATCTGTCTGCCTGTCCGTCCGTATGTCACAGCCATTTTACTCCGAGACTGTTGGCACCACACAGAAAAAGGTGTCGTTTATGAACCGCAATACAAAAGGAATGAATTTATGAACAAAAAAAAAAACACTTAAAAATAAAAAACGGAAAGTAAACATTATATTCCTACCCGCGGGTCTAAAATGGCTTTAACAGAATCCACGCAGAATCGTAATATGAATCACGTTAATATTTCAAATTCTTGGAAAATGGACTTAATGTCTATAACTATAAAGTCCAGTTTAAGAATTTTAAATTTTTAACATGATTCATATTACGATTCTGCTAAAGCGACCATTTTAGACACCCCGCTCTTATCCCATTCTACTTGGGGTCGAAACCAGAAAGATAACAATGCCTAAAATAGGTAAAGGGCGATTGCATGGCTATACCAGGTGGAGTGATAATGCTACCTGATGACTTATTGTATTTCAGCAGTGGGACCATAGTGGGTCATAATAAGTATTAAAGGCTGCCGCTGATTATAGAATTGGAAAGAGCCTGCCTCTTAACAATTCTCAACCTTAAGAGCAAATAAAGCAAACAACATCACAAATTATGGTATTAATGACTTGAGTAGGTACAGTCAGCACCAAAAGTCGATGAACAGAATCAACATAACAAAACACCTGTTCACAATAAAATGCCATAAGTTATAGTCGCAACTAGGAAACAAAATAGCCTGTACACCAGAAATTTACAAAATTCGTTAAACACGACTATTTCAAAAGTATCTGTGCACTAGTATTCCTAAAGTCGCCGTACACCATCAATCCAAATGTCGCTGAACATCATTGTATCAAAAGTCACCAAACAGCAGTAAAGACAAAATTAGGTTAACAAAGTATATTTTTAATGTTGCCGTATGTTAATATACTTTTGACGCTTATGGTGTGACGCTTGTGTTATGTTGTGTTATGTTGTTGTTTATGTTGTGTGTTTAGTACTGAATAAAAGTGTAATTAAAAACGTAATCATTTATTTATTAATAGCACAATCAAAAATTCTAATGATATTTATAAATTATAAAAAAAACAAATATTTTAGATATTTTAATTTAAATCTTAACGCAAAATCAAAAATTTAATTTAAAAATAATAATAACAATTCCTAATCAAATCCTATTTACAATTATTGTTAAACATGAATGCAAATATGATATAATATTATACGTTTTATTACTTACCGAAACTCCTAATTCTGCAACAATTCTGTGACGTTCATGCTCCGTAATATGCACATTATACGGCATTATTGTGATATTTATCGATTGATGTATCTCAATAATATAAATAAACAATTATGCACTTACACAACGTTTCAATTACTTCAGACTACGACAGTCGACAATCATACGCTAGACTAAAATTATCACAAGTCATGTGAATAGAAATAATAAATTAAAAATTAAAGGAAGGTAGGTTTTGTAAGATTCGCGCAAAGTAAATTACAAGTACCGTCACAATAATCGCTTCGTAGATCATTAGAGTTATGTTTATGTTATTTCATATTATAGATTAGTATGGTTACTGACAATAAAATATAATTGCTTTGTAAATAAGTATTGAAATAGATACTAACGTGTTAACATACATTGCAAGCAAGCACTGTCCCAAAAGTAGCTGAACAACATAAGCGTCAAAAGTATATTAACATACGGCAACATTAAAAATATACTTTGTTAACCTAATTTTGTCTTTACTGCTATTTGGTGACTTTTGATACAATGATGTTCAGCGACATTTGGATTGATGGTGTACAGCGACTTTAGGAATACTAGTGCACAGATACTTTTGAAATAGTCGTGTTTAACGACTTTTGTAAATTTCTGGTGTACAGGCTATTTTGTTTCCTAGTTGCGACTATAACTTATGGCATTTTATTGTGAACAGGTGTTTTGTTATGTTGATTCTGTTCATCGACTTTTGGTGCTGACTGTACCTATTAGCTTTTTGCAGCTATTGTTTGTGACATTTTTGCCCTGACCTACGACTGCCTACTAAACTAACCTTAGTGCGTATGCGTTCAAAATTATCTACTTGAGTTGTTACCAAAAATTCTGCGAGGGAGAGCAATTGCCCTGAACTTATATTCCTGTATATTGTATACAAGTACTGCAGAACGTACATTTTTGGAGTTCAATCTTGCACCTCTAGATGGCAGCACAAATACCACAGAGGCTCTAGCTAGGCCGAGTGGAAAAGCACGGGAAACTTATGAAAGTTTTCTAATGACAGCGGCATCTGTTGACGTTATAGCGATTTACCATCTACACTCTACGAAGCTGTAGTTTGCGATCAGAAGCATAGATGGCGCTGTATAATTAATTTTATTCGTGATTTTATTTTTCATGGTTTTTTCTATTGAGTTGGTTGCTTGCATGTTAACCAAATAAAACAAAATATAGAAACAACAATGTCGAAATATTTGCATATTCAGTCCAAATAAAATATTACCTAAAAAATTAATCATTGTTTGCTAGGTTAAAGACCTTCAGAAACGCCTTTTTTAATTATAATTTATTCTCTTATGCATTTTACAAGTGAGATAACATCGGGCCCTGCGTTAATTTCGTCACAAGCACAGTCCGCGACTAGCCATGCGGCTAACAAAAGGTGCGATGTTGCGCGCAAACCGTAACCAAAGAGTCGCGACGTTCGCGTTTTTATTTTTTTATGTTTTGCTTTTTCGAAACACAAATGTCACGTCAGTCACGTTCGGGACCGTTAGGAATAGGGATGGCGCGTTCTAGATCAAACACTTTTAATAAAGCTTAATTAAAGACTTTTAATTTTCCCATCATTATAATTTTTTTTTTTTGTTCTTGACCAGTCCAATTTTTCACAACTTTTCCTACGTTATTTTTTTCTATTTCATTTACGTATACAACTTGTCATTGACGCACTGCGCGCCTGTACTTTCTGAAGAACCTGACCAATAATTTTCTTGTGACCGACTCTGTTAATTAGTGGCAATGAAGAGACATAATCGATACTTCTGGGCTAGGTTTCTTAGGCTGTAAAACTTTAGACTTTAGAGAGGTTCAAGTAGAGAGTTTCTGAAGGCAGGCAAATCACCGAAACAAATTGATTACTGTTGTCCAGCAGGTTTATTGCGTATCTTTTAAATGTCAGTGGCTATCATACTGTCCATGGATTAACTGTCAAATTGGTTATGGTTTAGTACAAAATGGAACCGTTTGACAGTTAATTGATGTACACTATATGATAGCCACTGTCATTTAAAAGATACGCAATAGCACTGCTGGTTTTCCGGAGTCGCAGTTTGTTACGAATAGTGTGGTGGCTTGCCCAAAAACAAAATGTCGAAGTTATTTTAAGTACCTTTTAGTTTTCAAAATTAGCAGTTTTTAAATGTCGTCACCGAAACAGTTCAAAAACGTCCACCCTTAGCTATAGTGTTTTAAATGGAGACAAAAATAATCGCAACAAACCGACTTTAGCCACCCCTAAAGTTCAGGTAAGCTTCAAGTAAGTTCGCCGCATGGAAATGTTGACGGCGAATGCGAATTTTTTAGAGAGTAATCGTAAGATGAATAGCTATATTTCTGTTGATAGATGGGCAATCGACTTCCTCATTGGTTTAGTGGTTGCAAAACCGACTGCCGAGCATAAGGTCCTGGGGTCGATTACCGGGTCGTACAGTTATTATGGTTGTTCCTTGAGGAATTTCTCAGTAACAGCCTTATAGTCCGGGTTTTTCCCGGTTGATGGCAATAGGCTCGCCCTCTATCGGGTCAAAAATCACATTTTACGATAAAACTCAATGTAGCACTTAGGACATTGTGCTAGTGGAAACCTGATAAACTAGTATCCACAAAAACAGCTGTGAATAATTTGGAACTTTGACCCCCAATATCTCCGTAACTAGGGGGTTCCCAATTATGGTCTAGAACAAAACAATGATCGTAGTGGTGGGGAGCACAAGTGCCTTTCGTTTGAGTACTTTTACACCCTTTATAATGTTAGGTATATCCAGAGCATCCGTAAGTGGAGGTATTAGTGTATTATTATCGATGGTGAGTAGGTAAAGGACTACGTGTGAAATACTTACGTCATGGACAACCTTCGTGTGTGGCCTTAAGAGTGAAAAGCGTTTAGCGTGGTAGATTGTAAAATTATTAACATTTTAACGCAACATCCGACATATGGGTAGTTATTTATGAACGCCATTTCTATTTCGTAACATAGAATATGTTTTGTTTTGCAATTTCTTTTAAAACATTGACTGAACTTAAATGTTATACATCATTAAACGTTGTACACACGAAGTACATCTAATGGAAAATCAACTGTAGCCATCGTTAAGTAATTCAGGAAAATAAATATAGAATCGTGATTGATCTGCAAACTGCACAATATTGCACTGCGTAATGTTTAGTGATGTTATCCACAGTAACTACACTAATATTATAAAAAGGAAAGATTTGTATTTTTGTGTGTGTGGATGTATGTTTGTAATGATTAAACTCAAAAATTACTGCGCCGATTTCTGCGAAAATTCTCTCACCATTGGAAAGCTACATTCACGCTGAGTAACATAGGCCTTTATCCCTGTATTCCCAACGGAACGGGAACTACGCGGGTGAAACCGCGTGACGTTCACTAGTATAACATATAACATCACGCCTGGAATCCTCGCACGGGGACCTAATAGAAGAGCCAACTTTCGGCAGATATGTGGGACAAGTCAATTGCCATCAACGGGACACAAATTCAGATTCCGTGGGTGTTACTGAGAATTTCCTAATGGAAAAACCCAATAGGACTTATGTCCTACCTGGGAATTGAACCCTCTCACGCTCAGTAGTCTAGTCACCTGACCAATGAGGGTGTCATGTTAGTTACATGCTATATTTATGTTATTACGTATCTCTACATTCCAGTACCGGAGCAGCGGTGGCCCAGTGGTGGCGGCCCCGACTTTCGAAAAGTAGGTCGTGGGTTCATACCCAGGCAGGCACAATACTTTGTGTAACTTATTTCATCACCGTTGCTCTCAAAACGGTGAAGGAAAACATCGTGAGGAAACCGGCATGTCTTAGAACCAAAAAAATCGAAGACATGTGACATCTACCAACCCGCACTGGGCCCACGTGGTAGATTATAGCCCATTCCCTATCAAAGAGAGGAGGCCTGTGTCCCAGCAGTGGGAAAATTAATAGGCTGTTGATGATGATGATGACATTTCAGTAATAGTCTACCATTTACCTAATAAGGAAAAAAACTCGACGAAGATGATATCGTTTTCATTCGAATTGTGATTTTCAAATAATACTGTTATTATTTTGCTGGTATTGTACCCTTTTTTTTCGGGAGTTAGAAATCATCAACCTATCCCTCCTTGAGCAGAGCGAAAGGGAGTGGTACATTTTTTGTTTAGTTTTTAAATTTCTTTTTACTTTTTACTCTCCTCTCCCAATCTTATCTCTATTACTTTAACACTATGACATGAGCTTTAAATAAATAATAAAATAAATAAATTCTTTATTTCACCAAAAGCCATCACAGTACAATAACAAAAAAAAAGAGCAAAATAAAGACTCGATAGTTGTTACAGTCCTGCACATCACCTTTATTCTTTAACATGTGCGGCCCATTTAATAAAAAAGTAGTTAAAAATAACGTTATAACAAGTCAATTCGCCAGCTGTCGCCGCTATGGGACGCGTCAGTAGTCGAGCACCTATTGACCATATTACATTTCACGGTACAATGAATACGTTTGGGTCAAACTGTGTTTGACACGCGGTTTGGTTCTGTACTATTTGGACGGATTGGTCACCTGTAGTAGCTTTGTAAAACAAGAAATTAACAAGGAAATATCCTTGACCTGCTGTCAGCCCCTGATTTATCATCCGGAAAAGGTGCTTAGATACTTACTTGCTTACTACAGATTTTAAGTAAATCGCATTTCGTAAGTCATTAAGTTTAAGTGCAATCTTATTTCTGTGTCGATTTTTAGGTCGCTCTAACATCTCAGTTATAGATAAGACGTAAACGTCCATATGGTTTTTGTCCTACTAACGTCCATTGGAATCGACCTATTTCTGTCATATTCCAGTTAGGTGCTAAAATTATTAAGCTCACTTTTAAATACTTTTTTATTGATAGTATTTTCTGTATAAATCGTCAAAGTTACTAGTTGAACAAAATAAATGGCTGTACAGCGCGTCGAAAGTTTGATATAAAAAAAAGTAGGCCTGCGTAGACCTAAATTCTGGCGCGTCGCGCCGGAGTTCGTACAGCGGCTACGCGCTACAGAGTCGTAGTAAGCTTATCACTCCAAAAATCTTGAATTTGTAACTTGTCTTGAAAACTACCGAGAACTTTTGCAAAAAAAAGTGAATTCTATTCTATTTTTGTTTAATGGCAATTAAAACCGATGTCGACTATTCGGCCAATGTCCAGTTAATTGAAAAAAAAGCATGCAAGATAAAAAAAAACTCACAGAACCAACAGCAAACCTACCAACAAACCTACCAACCCAACAAGCCTACCAACCCAACAAGCCTACCAACAGCAAATAATTTACATACAACAACAGATTGTATTACTAAGCTAGTAATATTATTGTCATGTCTATGTCTGTATATAATTACTTTAAGTATGATCTGTACAATAGTCCTAAACCAACAGACCTTAACCTTACACCATGCACCATGTCACACCATTTCACAATGAAACCATTCAAGTATGGAACTCCAAAATTTCAAGTTCAAAAGGGGAGGTTTCATTAAATACGCGTGGAGCATATCGCCGCCCGCGCCGTATGCCACATTCAGTTCACTCCATTCATTCTTTCCGTTCACTCGTTCACTCCGCGCTGATGCCGTCGAACGGAAGCTCGGAAACGATCGGCTGCTTCCGTCACATTTGAATTTCGAGTTTTGTGAATTAGTGTTGTGTTGTGTGTGTCTGTGTAATAGTGAACTATTGTGGATCATTGGAACATTGGAACTATCATTTAAAGGTGGGTAGTTATTTAAAATTGTGTTCTACTACGAGCAATCTAAGTTTGAAATTACAAAAACAATAAACGCGACGAATATTGTTTAGGTTCAAAAATACACAAACGTAGGAATAATCTTTCACGTAGAGATAATTAGTGTATCAATGCATAAATCTAGGTATTGCAAAGACTTTCTCTACATACTTCTAATTGTTACTTTTTCGTGGTAATTACACCCGGAGAACACAAGTAATCTCTATTATTTAGTAGTATATTTTAGTAGGTGTAATATTTCGTGAAAAGTGTGAGTCATATCGAACTCTAAACAAAACATAATGCCACAACGGTCACGCCAGAGATACCCTGGAGGGTGTTGCATGTCACACACAAGTCCATATTGTAGATAGTAATTAGATATTTAAGGGATCGCCGATCAACTGGAAAACCAATAATTGCTGAACTCCAAAGCCCACTGAAGTCCTATAGTGCATGGGTTCACTATATTATAAGTACAAGTAGCTGAAACTGCCATACCTCTTTAATTCACTAGAACACCTAGATCTTAATCTTATTCTATAAAAGGATAAGCCTCACCCTATTTCTGTTCATGATTGACTAGCTAATGTTCGCGTGGAATGTACCTGCAAGCCTATGTGCTATTGAAGACTAACTGCCGCACTCAGAAAGCCTTAATGATTACTTAGGCCATCACTTAGTAATGGTTTTGACAGTTTTGTCATACAAAAATATGTCAAATCTTTACTAAGTGACGGCCTAAGTAATCATTAAATATCTCTGAGTACGGCAGTGAGACCTGTGCCATCCAGATCCGTTCAGGTGTGTCTAGCATGATAGAGTAACAAACATCAGTCTATCTAGACTGCCAGACTTTCGCATTTGCATTTAATAAAAGTAAGTTTATACGAATATGCTTCAAGTAAGTCATAGAGCTAAGATTCGTGTAAAAACTGAAAATTTGTCTTTCAACAAACTCATAAGTAAGAGTACCTTCATTGCTAAGGCAAGGACATTCATGACATCATAGCAAGAGTGAAAGCTATGTGAGTTTGATAACCTATCACGTACGTAAACTGTGGTAACAGCGAGCCAATCAATTTTCACGCACAATGCAATTCTCGTGCGCAATCTATGCCCAAAGCTAAGTGAAAGTATAGACAATGATATGGAGATAAAAAGGTTTTACTTCAATTGACCATCCTCCTCACGGGCTTTGACTACTGTTGTAAATAGGCCTACTTATCTCATCTAGGTTATTTCTTTATGCAATGCCGTCGTTCGTATTTAAGACAAGCTTTACCCTGCCAGGCAAATCTTCCCATCCTGTTTATCCTGCCATCTTCTACGCGGTTTGCTGTGACGAACCCACAACAGATTACTCGATCAGCAAAGATGGCTATTTCTTATTTGACATAATTATGTGAAGTTTTAAGAACGGTCATTCGTAGACTAGTATTTTGGACTCATCTAGAGAACTCAAGATCACGCGGCAGAAAACAATAAAAAAGGGTCCAAACAAATGCCAGTCGGGGCTGCGGGTTGTTCACAAGTTACCGCGGCCTCGACATATAGGGCTAAGAAGGAACATGGGTGGTTTTTAGTCAGTAGAAGTCTGACATTCCCTTTCGCTCTGCCCAAGCGCGGGAGGGGTTATTTGATGATTTTACACGCGCCAAAACAAAAAAAAATGGTCCAAACAAATTGATTAGGTACTGAAATTCAAAACAGCTTATAACAATATCAGCGTTACAACCTCCGAGTCGACCTTTACGATGCCAAATGCTAATGTTTCCCTCAATTGAACATAATCACCCTTGAAACGTGCCAAAACGTCAGCCATTGCCCACTCCATGGAGGTCATATTGATTAACAAAGCAGTCGTGATTCCGTCGACGTCGTGATTAGATAATTTTCATGAAATTAAATTAAACTTCAATGACTTTATCTAATATCAGTCATTGACTCAAGGCTTTAAGGTATCGGGTACCCAGTAGTAACTGGGTTGCGCAGGCTATAGCGTATCTTTTAAATAACAGTGGCTCTCATATAGTGTCCATCAATTAACTGTCAAATGGTACCATTTTGTACTAAACCATAACCAATTTGACAGTTCCATGGACAATATGATAGCCATTGACATTTAAAAGATACGCAATAGCCCTGCAGATAGGCAGTCACTCTATGTAAAATATTATTGGTATTCAGATGCATCTGGTATGACTGGAAATCGACCTCAAAACAATCGGGAAAAGGCTAGGCAGATATTGATAACTAAAGGTTTGTGAGATTTCAAAAGTTGTATCAGAATGGCTCAATGATTGATGTAAAATATAAGATAACACGCTTAGAATCTCGAGGGCTTATCGTTTAGTCCCAACAACTATTCGTGTAATAAGTTATAGTAAGATTTGCAACCACGAATACCACCAAGGGAGTTTTAAATATAATACGCCACCCTATAAATGAGGTGTCAAGAGCCCTTGCCATTCACAGTATCGATTTCAGTAACCCTAATAGAACAAGTACAAAGTTATCATATCCAATGAAAGATATAGATGTTACAAAATAGAACCTTCCCATTCACAAATGGCGGTTAATCTCATTTTAATAGTGGCGTATCGTTATTACAAGGAGCCTCTAAACACAGTTCAACGAAATTTTGTAACAATAGCCTAACAGACAATGCTTAGCCCAAATAAAACACAAAAAGCCATGTAATTAATACGTAATCGATGTCAACCGCAAGTTTGGCAACGTTCACGCTTCTAACTTGTAACACAGAAAAACACCGTATTTCAAAATAAAGAAAACTTTAGTAGGAATTAAAACACAGTGTCACAGTTGGAAAACAGTTATCTTCTATAAACCTACTAATTTGTGACGTAGGTGCACAATTATAGTAATTTGAGAGTACCAGTGACGTTTGAATTTGGCCGGTTGCCAACTGTTTTGACGCGCCAAAAGCGCATCGACACGGTTCGTTGCACGCACAGTCTGTTGTACGAAATTGGAATTTATTTTGTTCCTCTATGGTTTTATGGAATGTCGCGGTTTTTTTGGTGAGAGAGTCAAAGTAAATGTTTCTACTTTTTGGATCAGTTCGAGGTTAGAGAAATTGGAAAATAAGAGTGGTGTGCTACATTTCGCGTAGTTGGGTTTATTATCACTGAAAACTTTTCTATAGCCCTATCTCTTAAAAAGTTGCGTTAATATTGGTTTGTTTTCTTCTGTCTTCTTTTGAGCCATTTCGAAAATGATATTAACACCGTTGAGTTACATAAAATACATTGTGTAACCCCGGAAGGGTGAGATAGAGTAACTGAGAACTTTTAGTAGCAACTGGATGAGAGTTGTTGACTCCTCAATCAACAACTCTCATACATCTCAAATATAGGCCTCCGCCTATGTTTAGCATTGGACTACACTGGGCTGCTACTGACTGAGAACTTCCAGATGGTAAAACTAATTTATCATTTTGTTGGATCAAACCCAGAACAGATGTGTAATAACAATGGTGAATCCCGAGGGCATAAGGAATAGGCCGATTAGTATTATTATTAAATAATGCCACTTCTTATTCACGTAGTGTTCGCTGAATTTCCTGCGCACGTGCCACGAACTTCCGTAAAGTCAGTCCACAATAGACAATAGTAACATAATGGTAATAATTCTTTATGTTGCGGTTGTCTGGCACACGAATAAAATAAATATTTTTTTTAGAACAAACTTTTTTTTTTAATGCCACTTACTTTTTGTGAAGGAAAATATCGTAGAAACCGGTATGTCTGAGAGATATTTCTCGATGGCATAATAAGCGAAGGTCACTCCAGAGTGGTAGGGAGTGTCAGACTTCTAATGACTAAAAACTATCGCATGATCCTTCAAAGCCCTTAGTGTCGAGGCCGCGGTAGGCATTTCTGTCGATCAACCCGCAGCCCCGACGGGTCTACCCTAACCACCAATCCAACTCCACCAATTAATTCCCGCCACTTGTCACCTGTCGTACCATATTCGGTCACGAGCAACCGACTCACCACATCACATCAGTGTATACCGGAAGGTGGACAAACTATAACACTGTGTGATTCGTATTTATGTGTGTGCGTGAGCGTGTGTGTGCCATCACTTTATTGAGGACAGCTCTTTATTATTGTGTTGTCGATACTCTAGTCATTATTTGAAATTTAGCAAAAATACTTTGAAAAATAATATATTTTTATTCAAATTCGCAATCGCAACTGCTGAACATAAGGTCCCGGGTTCAATTACCGGATCGGGCAAATTGTTATTAGGTTCCAATCAAAGAGCAGTAGTGGCCCAATGGTGGTGGGCCCCGCCTGACTTACGAACAGTGAGTCGTGGGTTCGAACCGAGTCAGGCGCATTACTAAATTAAAATTTATTTCATCACCACTGCTCTCAAAACGGTGAAGGAAAACATCGTGAGGAAACCGGCATGTCTTAGAACCGAAAAATTCGAAGACATGTGACATCTACCAATCCGCACTGGGCCCGCGTGGTGGATTATAGCCCATCCCTCTCCTAGAGAGGAGGCCTGATTCCCTGCAGTAGGAACATTATAGGCTGATGATGATGATGATTTCCTATTGGGATTTTTTCAGTATCAGCCACGGAGTCTAGTTATTATGTTAATAATTATTATGTTAATCCTTACTTTCGTTACTAATATAATAAATGCGAAAGTATACTATGTTTGTCTGTCTGTCGCGCTTCACTCCAAAACTACTGAACCGATTTAAATAAAATTTAGTACGGAGATAGTCTAGGCCTCTAGGGCCTGAGAAATGACTGCTACTTTTTATTTCGAAAAAAGGTTTTTAAGGGGTTGAAAGGGGGGGGGGGAGATTACTTTTGGTCGCGATAACCGACATCGGACGCGATAATCGACATCCATTGAACCACGCGAGAGAAACCACGGACATCAGCTAGTCTGTATTTAAAAATGTTATTAAAAAACTTTATATCCAATGTATGTGGTGTGAAATAGCATTAACATTATAATTTACAAGCTGTTTATAGCTATTAGCGATTTTTAAAAAGTTTGTTGCCTGTTAAATAAGTAATAGCAAAAACATTTAAAATGAATATAATATTTTTTCTAAATACAAAGGTGGAAAATTTAATGATTTAATTACAAATTTAATTTAACATCAGTCTTTTGCGAAAATTAAAGAAAGCTGTATCTACAGTCATGGTAAGTTATACTTGAATTTTATTTTTCACCTCTGCCTAGCCCTCCGGGGATTACAGGCGTAATGTTGTTATTTCCAACAAAATTGAAATACCTACACTGTCAAAATGTATGGAACAGCTGTTTTTTTTCAAAATGATATGCGGTTTACCTACTGAATACCTGAAGATAAAATAGGTAGGTATGTCATTAAGCGTTCTAAGTTTAATATCGCAACTACACTGAATAACTAAAGAAACAAAAGTCAATCAACATAGCATAACATCACGCCTATTATCCTCGGAGGGAAAGGCACTTCTGCCTTTCCTTTCTTGTATTATATAGTACTCCCATATTTCGCAAGTTATGTTAAGATAAACTCAAAAAATCCGTTGAGGGAAGGTATTACAATATCTTTTTAATTCCTTAATCGAAAGTGTTTTTTAAAGACAATACTCCGACATCCCACTCAATGGGCTATGCGTAGCGTTTGCTACCTACTTCCAAAAAAAAAATCCACTATGTCGGCTTAACTCATTTGTAGAATCATTCAGTATTAGGAAGCTGCTATATACTTTCTGATGTATGATTGAGCTATAGTGCGGACAGATGGACAGACAGACATACAAACTACAAGAGTTCCTTGTAGGATTTGTAGGTAAGTTTGACTTTTTGACTTTCAGTTCTTTAGAGAACAGATATTGTTTATTATGTTTAAATGGTTAATTAGTGAAAGTAAATCGTAAAATTACCTTTTTTGTCATTATTAGGTACACTACAAAGTTATCGTAATTGAAAAAATTTAAGCAATTGTCCAGATCTAACTTAATAAAAAACTTTTGCCCGCCGACCTATTGAATTGTTTAAGAGAGCTTAAATCAAGTATTTGACATATTAACACAAGGTTAAAACTTGGTTGTCTAACAGGCAGTTCAGTAACAGTCACCTCCATTCAAAATACTGGTTTTCAACTAGAACCCGACCACAAAATTAGGAAAGAATGAGGCAGATAATCACCTGTCTAACCTTTTCTCAACTGTGATGGGTCGGCTTCCAACCTAACCGGATGCAGTTGAATACTAGTATTTTACATGGAGCGACTGCCTATCTGACTTCCACAACCCAGTTAATACTGGGTAATATGCTAACTTTTAGTAAGACTGATTAGTCAGCCTTTACAGCCACTGATGACTACCTGTAACGCCTGCCAATGTTAAAATAACAATTTTTTTGGTGGTTCCCCAAGGAAGTATTTTAGGGCCTACTCTGTTTTTGATCTATAAATGACCTTGGAAATCTAGATAATAACCCTTTGGTTATACTGGGAGGACTGAGGCAGATGATGAAGCTTAACGCCTACTTCCACCTTCACTTGGCAAAACCACATCAACGTCGATAAAAAAGCGCTCCATTAGTTTGTAAGCGCTGAGTTCGATTTCTTATCTTTCTTCTTCTTGCCCGCTTTTACTCCGTCCTCCTTTGTGAGGGTCGCCGATAGGAACTTCTTGGATTGAAGGCTGACCGGTGACTTCCTTGACGGGAAATTCCCGTTGCTGCTTTCGCCCACTGTCAAGAAGGTCACAACCTTTTGTTGTAACTCGAGGTACAGCTTGTTCTCTTGGTTCAGTTGAGGAAAGATTATTAATGGTTTGTCCTTTTCCTAAAACAGGGAAAGAATATACCTACAGGGTTTAAACGACCCCTTCACGGATCCGTCGACCAACCATTGTATACCATAACAATTTAACTGCCCGACTAATTCGATTCACGTAGGCCTATTTTCACTTTTACTCCACGGACATAAGCTCCTTCAGATCTACTCACGGTAATTCTAAGTTCTTTCAATCCCCTCATCCTTTTCACTTCAGCCCGGCATCACCCATTATTTGTAAAAGGCCTCCTCTTTCTCCTGACACTCTTCTCTGTTCTGTCTGAGCGTCCTTTATCCACCCGTGATTTTTACGATAATGTCAACCGTTTACTGTTTACCGTTAACCGTTTACCATTAACTAATTCCTGCCGCACTGGGGAGAGCGAAAGGGAGTGTCAGACTTCTACTTACTAAAAACCACCCATGTTCCATCTTAGCACTTTGTGTCCGGAGCCGCGGCATCTATTTCGAATAACTCTAAGCGCTCATTCACTCCACTGATATCCAGAAAATGATCCTTACCGCCTTTATAACAATCAAATAATAATTCTTCTTGTGCTCAAACTGTTTAGTAGCATACGCGTAAGTGTTTAAACTGAACAATCCCATCAGTTGTCCAGTTTCATCACACAAGTCAAACTGGGTGAAGGTACCCAGGCGGCACTTCTTTCTAATGTACTCCAGCATGATGCGAACTGGGCAGTCTGGATTCACCAGCAGGGACTTCTCCACGGAAGTGTCGACTAGTTCTAATGAAGAACGTCGCGTTGATAGTTCGGGGACATCTTTATATGTAACGTTAATGAACATTGTTAGTTTTTTGGTTTCGAACTCACGAGAAATGTGACAGTATAGTTGACAGCAAACATTAGTTGACAGTTGAAAAGTGAGGCTGAGAATGTTTTTTTAAGTGAAAATAGGTTGGTGTTTAAGGCGTCAAGTTTTAAGAAAGTAGGTTTTATGATGAACATTGTACAGTTAGATAACTGATGCCCAGCTTCACCCGCGTGGATGTCGGCCAAATTATATTCTAAAACCTTCCTCGAGGAACAGCATGGAAATCGGTGCAGTAGTTGTTGAGTTTATCGCAAACAAACAGAAAGACAGACAGGCATACAGACGTGGCGGAGGACTTTACTTCATAATAATGTAGTGATAGTGATGGTGATGACATACAATCGCCTAAAGATGTACAGTATGTAGTTTTATGTCAACTGCACATCAAACTACCCGAAACGGTCAAATTTTCCCAGTAAATATTAAACCTAATAATAATAGCGTTATAGTTGAAGATCTATTAAAGTTTGTCAGGTTGTAGTAGCTATACGTTTGTCTGTATATGTAAGTTTATCCCCGTTATGTTTTAAATGAGTAACGTAAGGATATTAACATATATAAGTACGTGTAAGGCAAGGATCATCATCGTTCATAATTTCAGCCAAAAGACGTCCACTGCTGGACATCTGCCGGTCCCGTGCGTCTCGCATCCAGCAGCAACTTTCACCAGGTCATCTGTCCACCTACTGGGAAGCCTTCCAATGCAACGTCTTCCAGTTCGTGGTCGCGTGGTTCGCGGGCCCATGTCATGTCACACTTCAAATTGTTGGATCAAGGACATACCGATTTCTTCACGATGTTTTCCTTTACCATTTTATTTTAAGAATATTAGCGACGAAATAAATTACACAAAGTAATGACATAGGCAGACGATATTGTAGTCATCGTGGGAATATCCTGGATGAGGCACAAGATCGCGGAGCTTGCCTGAAGCAAAGAGAGGCCAAGCAGCAAGCAGTGGGTGACCTCGGACTGTGAATGATGATGGTGATGAATGCGCCTTCCTGGGTTCGAAGCCACGACTTACTGTTCGTAGTCTACTATACTCTCTCTGCTCTTCTTTGGGTACTTAACATTAAATCCTCAATATTATGACGGTTTTGGTGAAAGTTTGCTGGTTATTCATGATTGTTGGTACAGTAAGCGGCACGTCTGCTTCGGCATGTTGACCTTGAACTATCGTTTTAATTACAATACAACAAAATACCAGATTGTACAGGTCATTTCATGTACGGCCTACTGAACATTATATCTGAGCAAATAATGCAGAATAACAAAAAACAAAATTTCGCGTTTTAAAATTTTTAGTCTAGGAGGAATTGGCGCATGAGTACCGAAAACTACTCCACCTTAAATGTTTATGCGATCCTCTTTAAATAGCCCTGCTACAGATATTATAATACTGCCCTACTGATGATATAAATTAATGTTGTCAGGGGTCAACCCGGTACGGCTTCCGGCTACCGTAGAACGGCTTCCGGCCATCGTAGACGCGGGCCTGTGGCCGATGAGTAATGGCTAGCTCGCCGTCCGTCCGTCTTATGACGACGCCAGGCCATGTCGACGGCGCGTTCGTGTCCCACGCACGTTTCAAAGAGATGTCAGCAACGTTTGTTGACATCTCTTTGAAGCGCGCGCAAGCGCAAGGGCCAACGCCTGTCGGGGCTGCGGGATGTTGTAAGAGATACCGCGATCTCGACATATGGCTAAGAAGGAACATGGGTGGTTTTTAGCCAGAAGAAGTCTGATACTCCCTTTCTCTCTGCCCAAGAGTGGGAGGGGTTATTTGATGATTCCCTCCCAAAACAAAAATTGGGCCAACCCGGTGCCATATTCTTTTAACAAAAATTAAACGCACCAATACCTTCTTCTTTGTTCTCTCATAATTCCTAAACGGTTAAAGGATTTGAATAAAATATACGTCGTTAGATTCGTCTTGTTGGCTCGAGTATCACTGGCGACATTAAAAATAAAAAACAAAGCAAAAATGATTTGAAAAAAAACCATTACCATCGAGTATAGTATCAAGAGGAGAAGAGTCATAGAATGAAGAGTTTTAAAAGGAGATTACAAAAATATATGACACTTAAATGTTTAAAATACAATTAAAGTCACAAATCCTAAACAAACACAAAAGTTAAATCATCTGCGAAGAATTTTACTCGACCAACGAAAGAACAAACTAACTAACAAACAGTTCTCTATTTGAATATTTTAAATTATGAAATGAAAATAGAATGGACCCCGCCTGCTTCCAAGTTTTTGCTTTTCAGTTTTGCAGTCGGGGTTTTTTTTAGTTTTTTAACTACTTTTTACTTGATTTTAGCCACTAAGTACAAAAGAGGTCCTATTCGAAAAAAAGATATAATGAAAAATATTATTTCGATTTTGACGTCATTTCGATATGCGATATCTTTATCAATATTTACACAAATCGTGACCTCAATAGATAGCCCGCATCCAGGTTACAGGTAGGTAGATACATCGGTTGGAATGTGGGCGGCATCACAAACTTTTGACCGATAAAGTTACTTATATCGTATTTGTGTGATAGTACTTATGTTTATCGGGATTAATAGATACTGCCGCGCCCCAGATTATCATTTCAGACAGAAATTGTAATAACCAGGAAGTTTTTTGCTTGCGAATAATGAGCATGTAGATACAAGATTTTTTTACCTATAAATCTTGTGGGTGGAATGGAATGTTTACTATTTGGTTGAAATTTCTAATTTTTCGGCGCTGTTGCAAGTGGATCCAATCATGGATCACGAAAAGTCAAGTCAAGTCTTATAAATCTAGCCTATGCTAACCATGAAACGCATCCATTCAAAACACAAGAAATTACATCGTTTACTAAACTACTTATTCATGACCTATTTCGATAGTCTAATTAAGTCTAAGAAAATGAAGGTCCAAACAATATAAATTAACAGGTGTATCGCAACTAGCCCGCCCTACATCGTAGGACCAACGTGCACCCCATTACAATAGTCTACGTCACACTAAAGGTCATCGGACACTGGACCCGCAGCCTTGACCGCAAAACAGTTGCGCTCACTCGCATTTCAACCGTTTCTCAACTAAGAATCTAACTAAAGCGATTCATATTTCATAAGAGAGTTGCAACAGCGGCTGTAGGCGCCGCGGCCGATGCATTCGCAGCCCGCGACGATAACGACCACACTCGTTCCGGCACGCGCAAGATTTGCACGCTTTTGTAAACAAACAACGCGGAATCGGGACGCGAATATAAAATCGATTCGATATAAAATGGCGTGACAATAGGGCAGTCAAATTCGAAAATACAAACTCCAAAATAAGAACTGTCAAATTCGAATAACGAAGAATAAAAATTACGTCGATAGTGATGTGAAACAGGAGTATGAGTTTATCAAGTGTGTCCAGTTTAGTGAGTTTTGGGGTGGCAGCGTGGCCACCACCCGGGCCCCTACCGGCCTCCTTCCAGTTCCACCACCAAGGGTCGAACTTTGCTGTCTTCCTCATACTCTTCGCTCTCTGCATGATGGAGGTCGTAGTCCTCAGGATCATAACCGAGGAGCAGGCGAGGGAACAAGGATCTAGGAGTGTGACATCCATGTGGTTTGACTTGGACGACGAGTGAAACGCCAAAAATATGGATAAATAGTGAAGTGACTACAGTGTTCTAGTTTATTATTCGTACGGGTTAAAATTAAGATTGTTGTACAATGTATTTAGTTATTTTTCTAGGCTGAAATAGATTAGTTTTGTTTGTAATAATCGACTAAGTTTCTAGTAGAATATTAGGTCTCATATAAGTTATGTGTCTCTTTGCGTATCTGTATGTTTAATTGTATTTTGTGATACAGCAAAGCAGAATTCCTGTGCCAACATCGACTAGTTTTAAATAATGCTAAAATAAAATTAAAATCTAAAGTGCTATTGTTTGTTTATCCAAAATAACTTAACCAATGAACTCCGAGAAATATTAAAAAAAAGCATTTACTTACTTGACTGAAATTCGGACAGATTTTTACTGAAAACTAAAAACTTTTGTAATTTATTGAATTTCTCATTAAGTCTTTATATTATTGTCATGTCAGAAGGGATTTTTCAAATTACATTCACACACTGTTTTTCTTTTTCTTTTATAAAACCTACTTCAATTAAATTCATTAGTAAATAATAATAATTAAAATAGAGTATATCTTTATAAAGCCATGTTAATAAAATTACTCACAATAAAGGTAATTGTACCTGAGAAATTTTCCTAGTGCATGAGGAAAATTGAAATGTTTCGTAGAAAATTGAGCAAGGTAAACTAATTTATTTGTTGTAGGGTTTTAATAAACTTATTAGTATGGGGAACGTTCGAAACAAATGATCATATTGAAATTATTTCACCAACGGGAAGCCGAATTAGCCATCGAGTGATATCAGTAGCCTAGCTTTTTCCCAAATTATGCTGGAGTGGGCGTCCAGGTTAAACAGATGCAGCTGAGTACCATATTTTATATGAAGCGACTGCTTTTCTGCCACACACAACCCAGTAGCTGGATAATAGAATACATACTGGTGAGACTTGATGTCAGACCTTCGGCTTCTAACTACACGTAAGATCTGACAGCCGGGGCCAACCGCTACTTACTCTCGCTGGTAGATCATAAAATTAATCGTCATCTTCCTGTCCTGATCCCATTATATTTGATGTCGGCGCAACACGTTTTCTTCTTCCATTCATCCCTGTTAGACGTCATGGTGACATTTACTCCTTTCTCTTTCATATCATTCCTCACACAGTCCATCAATATTTTCTTTCGCCTTCCTCTCCCTCTCCATCATGTCCTTATATTGTAAACAAGAGTGCACATCCCCACGTGCCGGCATCGCCGCAATATATCAACAACAATGACCCCTCACCTCGACTGCTACATGACGTGTTTGATTTACATTTTAAATTAACTATATACAAATTAATAACATTAGTACTCATATATGATGATAACACTACACTTGTTTTAATCAAAGTACTCCGCCGCGTCTGTTTGTCTGTTCGCGATAAACTCAAATACTGCCGCACCGTTTTTCATGCTCTTTTATAAAATGGATAGAATGGTTTTCGAGGATTTTTTTTTTCATTCTATCGAATCTAGACCTATTTAATCTTTCCGAAAGCGAAAACAAATGTTGGTAGTTGGGGGAGTAGTAGCTTAAAACCATTTTCTGTAATTCGAAAACGGAACCCTAAAAACATTGAGAGATATTTTGAGAGCTAGATTTGCAATTTAAGTTCCACTGAACTTTATGTGACAATGACATTTCAGTTAATTTGGTTTATTAACTCAGTCTGACCTTACTGTTACATAAACGTACTAACATTACGCCCGTAATCCCCGGAGGGTTAGACAGTGGTTTTCTTAGTAGTATATCCACATTTCTAACGATTCTTTTTCGTCTCGAAGTGGAAATCCTTAGTGAATGTCATCCGCCCTGGGGAGAGCAGAGGGGCAGATTCGTCCCGTCGGGGCTACGTGTTGTTCAAAAGAGACATAAAAGGCTAACAAGGAACATGACATGGGTGGTTTATAGTCAGTAGAAGTCTTACACTCCTGAGGATACATTTGATGACCCCCCCCCCCCAAATGGACAGACTCGAACGCGAACGATCCTACGTTACAATATTGTTAAAAATAATGGGCAAGGCAAAACATAAAACACTGGGACATTTCATGACAAACAAAATCAGTTCAAGGCGACAATCAGATCGATACAGGTTAAACAACATCGCGTCGAAGACACACAAACGCAACGCGACAGGAAATCAGACGTCTAAACTTCCCGACATGCTTCTGTCAAACGAAAACAGTATCTTTGGTAGTTGTTCCAAGTCGCACACATAATCTACTGTTAATTAATGCTGATAATGAGGCCCTGACTTTGGTTCTCAGATCGGGTAAAGTGTCCCGTCGGGGTTGCGGGTTGTTTACAAGTTACCGCGGCCTCGACATATAGGGCTAAGAAGGAACATGGGTGGTTTTTAGTCAGTAGAAGTTTGACACTCCCTACCGATCTGCAGGAGTCATTTGATGATTTAAAAAAAGGTCGGGTAAAGTGTTCTTTGAATTTTCCTTTAGGCATTTGTTAATAGCAGTCTTTAGTCTGGATGATAGCAACGATTCGCCTCCTATTACTCGTATATTAGAGTTAAATAAAACGAGTGAAATGTGATTGTACTGTAAGTAGATGTTATATTATTTTTTGCTTTGTACGTTAAATTGCGAGGTTTTCATCTGGACAAGCGTGATCCACGAAAGGCCGCACCATCGCTTCACATCAGACAAGGTGAGGCCAAACAATAAGTGTAAAAAATTATCCGGCTCGAAGGACCAAAACAAAATAATAAAAGGAAACATTATAGGTAGTACTACCTCGTTGGTGTAGTGGTTACAAGCGTGACTGCTGAGCATGGGGTCCTAAGTTCTACTCCTTGGGTCGGGCAAAGTGTTATTGGGTTTTTCCATCAGCTTGAGTTTCTAAGATTAAATTTGTGTCCGGTTAATGACCATAAGTTAACCCCTTATTACATATCTGACTTAAGCATTGGTGAAATTTGGATGTAGGTGTTGTATGTACTAATGGGTACACATCTGCCCAACCCTTCAAAGATTGCTGGTGTGAAGTTATGTTGTGTGAATAGATAATCTATTTGCCATTTTTTATCTCATTTACCTGAACAGACGTCGTTTTACTATTTAGAAATAACTTCTTCCGTAATGCAGGTATAGCGCAACATGGCAACACACATTGCCTGAGCAAAGTCATGTGAAATACTAATGTAATCGGATATTTTACATTCAACAATATTAGGACCAGCATCCAACACGCTAGCGGATGCCGATATAATATTCAAAAATCCTTGTTCGATATTACATAATCGTTCACGCAGATGTATAAGTAATCATTGAATATTAAGACGCATCTTATTGACCAGACAAAGGATCTTGAAGTGGCTTAATAATTTATTTATTAAGCAAGAAACATTAATATTTCATAACTAAAATTCTTTTATTTCAGATATTTTCGTCTGCCTAGCCTTATGAATTGGGGTCCGCTTCCAGTCTAGCCGGATGCAGCTGATTGCTGAAAAATTATTTAATTCCAATTTTTATGTAACGACTGCTTACCTGACCTCCATAATCCTACGTTGACCTATTTTAAACACAAAAATGTTTAATTAATTTTCTCTGTTCAAAGCCAAATTTGAATAAATGACTTTTGATATTTTTTTTGATAACCACAGAACAGAAAAAAACAAGAACTGTACCAAGTATTTCAGCAATATGAGAAATAGTACTGAAATAACATTACTTCTGACGTAGATATTTAATTGTAGTTACTGATTACATATAACAATGTTGCTATCAGTGCCATCACTGCAATCATCTCGTCTCACGATGACGTAAGACTTTTCCGCGACAAAAAAATATTACATCGAAATAATATGAATGAAGCAATCTTGTCGACCTTGGCTCGACCTTGATTCCAAGATGAAACCAGTTATTTAATAAATATTCATAAACGTGTTATATTAATTCACTACCTGATGCATTTTTGTTGAATCACTATTTTTTTACATCGGTCACTAGCTTTTGCCTCGGTTTTACCCGCGTGGTTGAACGTACTGGACGGATCAAAAATGTCATAAATATCTTAATCTAGGTTATAGCTTGCTTTTTTACGGATAGGAAATCATTAAATGACCTCTCCCACTCTGGGTGAAGCGAAAGGGAGTGTCAGACTTGTATTGACCGAAACCCATCCATGTTTGTGTTTTTTTAAGGCCACCCAGAAGTAGAATCCCGCGTTCGCGGGATTCCGTCGACTGGTCCTAGAGGGGTTAAGTGGGTTTTCTATTCGAAACACTTACCTAATTTAAGATCAAATGCCGCTCAGTATAAATAAATCATTTGCCAAATATTGAAACGAATGCAGGACGTAACGTTGACACTCAAACAAATATTAGGTCGCCCAAATATTTTGAAGCTACTCATTTTGTATTGTAAGTAACTCAAATTAATGTTTGTAAGTTGCTGTTCTGTTGATTTCTCGTCACTCGCAGTCAGTCGCTCATTTAGTAGTACTCTTACTGCCGCACTCAGAGAGCTCTAATGATTACTTAGGCCATCACTTAGTAATGGTTTTGACAGTTTTCTCGTACAAAGATATGTCAAACCTTTACTAAGTGACGGCTTAAGTAATCATTAAATATCTCTGAGTGCGGCAGTTAGGTACTATGACTTAAATTAATTAATTTTGTCACTTAAAACTTTAAATTTACAGTCACTCGTTTAAATACTACCTACCCATTGTTTTAATTGTTTCCTGACCTCATCCTTTGTTCCACTAACAAAGTATTCGACTTCATAATTAAATTTCTCCTTTTTTAAATAGCAAGTATTTCCGTATCCACGCTTCATAAATAATTAACCTTAACCCGTTCGTTTAAAAAATTAAAAAGGTAAATAACTTAATATATTGCATGGGATCTGTATGCCTCAACTTGAGCCGTCCGGGGTTCTGTCAATTAAATCTTACACTTTTCTGAGAAGCATCTTCACGGAATCACATCGGATTAGGATAAGTCATGTAATTTTCTAACTATAGTAAAGAGTAGTCTTGTGTGTGATGTCTGGCTGACTGACGCATCTACACCCCCAACCCAAACCCTTGGACCCAGATAGCCGAAATTTTGCACAGAGTTTCCCTTTATAAAGGATACAAGGAACAAGGAAGTATTTTTCGGAATTCAACTCCTAAGGGTGTTAAATAGGGTATGAAAATTTGTATGGAAAACCTTCATTTTCACGCGGGGCGAGGCCGCGGGCAAAAGCAAAAAATAAGCCTGCAAGACAATTTAATGGGTACCCACCAAGTACCCACCCATGCATTGCCTATAACTGTGCGTGTGTGTACCTCAACAAGCAATTAAAGTTCGTAAAATAAACAACATATTATGAAAGGCCAGAGTGTTACAAATTGTTGAAGTGAAATGAATTGCTCGCTCGCCATCAAAAGGGAGATTAGCCAAGCTTGGCGCCCAGTATGTCAAAACCTGAGCCAAGTTGATCTGCGACCGTTGAGCAACTGTGAGGCAACTGGTCGTTGCAACTGGCGGTCACAACTAGCAACCAGTTGCAGTTCTTGTGTAAAATCTACATACTCGATGTGAAAGGGATTGTAGAAGTTGCGTAGGAAAGAAGCTAGTTTTCAGTTCTGTTTCTACTTTCCTCAGACTGCATATTAATGTACGAAAATAGGGTAGTTAACAAAAAAATCTAATTAGTCCGTCAGAGAGATTTCTAATAAATATCAGACATGTATTATTTCTTTTTTCACGTAAACAAACAATGAAGACGATATAGTACTTTGAAAACTCGTGTGACGTCATTTTCTGAGACATTAGTATGACATTCTTTAGCGGTCTCAGGCCCCCCACTCAAATCTTTGACGCGTTTTATGTTCGTATTTTTTTATTGATTTGATAAAACAAAAAATACGTATACAATATTTTTCGATAATCTAACAGATGGACTAATTAGAATCACATTTTTTAAGCCAGTAAACATTCCTATTTGACGACATGGTTGGTGCAGTGGCTGAGCGATTGGACTGCTGCGGTTCGATCCCCGCACGTAACAAATATTTGTATGATCTACAGATAGTTGTTCCGGGTCTGGGTATTTGTGTATGTGAGTTTAAATGTTTGTGAACGCACCCACGATATAGGAGAAATTTCTTGTGTGTGGGGGGGCAACGTTTTCCAAAAAAAATATAAGGGTTCCGTTTTTTCCTTTCGACGTACGGAACCCTAAAAATTGTATAGTGCTAGTGGAACAAACGTTTTGATAATTTGATTCTCCGTTTGCTCTCTGTGTAGATAGCCAGTGTAGGTTACATTTAGTAAGTGACCTTGTCTGTACCTATTTATTTTGTTAAATTAAAAAGTACTATCACGGCGATATTAGCGGTTGGGACATCGCACTGGCGTTGGAGAGGCTGCAAGTTCAATCCCCAACTATTGTTTGGGATTTACTTCAAAATTTAAGTTGGGCTTAACTTCACAACATCTCTAAAATTCGGGATGCTACGAAAGAATTCTGTTGGTTGATAAATGATAAAGGACGTCCTTCACACACATAAAAACTACGGAATAACCTTATCCTTTTAATAGAACATCGGTGGTTTTTAGTCAGTAGAACTCTGACACTCCCTTTCGCTCTGCCCAAGAGCGGGAGGGGTTATTTGATGATTTTCCACCCGCCAAAAAAAAAAGGCACGTTTTAGTCAATACATATTTCAATTTAATATAAATTCATGAAGATTTTACCAGCAATTTCAAAGTTGCTGTGCGTACCTATGTGGCAACATTTCGTAACTCTACGGTAAAGATATCCCCACAAGACATTAGTAGTTTTCCGTAGCCGGGAGGAGACTTGTCTATGACTCAACACATTTCTCAATTAAGTACCGACGATTATTTGCAAGTAAAAATAGTAATGAAAGATTTATTTGTGTATTGCACATATTGTGCGTGCGAAATGTCGTGAGGGAGTGGTAATTGACCTTGACACTATTAAGAAGATATGGTTATAAGTTGGAAAATATTTGTGTAGTGTTTTTGGCAGTGGTTTATTTTACTATGGGAGCAAATCCGGGACTATGGGACTGCCTCCTTGTTTTAAACCTCTTGCCCCATAATAGTCTCTCCTTTATCGTGATTACGTTTATAAACATATAAACTGACATAGGCCATCCAAATATTTATTCCGTGCGGGGATCGAACCCGCAACACGCGGCGCAGCAGCGGGCTCAGAGACTGCGCCGACCGTGCCTTCAAAATTAAATGACAGGGTGCTTACTCTCGAATATAATTCCGACAGATCGACATTTGTCAAACGTCAGTTGGTCGAGTTAAACGTCAGGGATTGGCTAGACTCAGTTGAGTCCAGCCAATCCCCGACGTTTGACTGACAAGTCCAATGTCGATCTATCGGAATTATATTCGAGAGTAAGCACCGAAGGAGTATAAGACTATTACCATTTTATCGTTGATCTCTAATTATTTGATTACTCAAAGAAAACAAACTAACTAGGCCAAATCGCAGTTCATATTCCACTAACATTTCCTAATTCTACGACGAAAAAACACAAATTATACCTACCTAAATATTTTTTTAAAGTCCACATTTCGCAAAATAGGTAAACACAGGCTTGCAATATCATTATTAAATATACCTACTCGTATATGCAAATCCTCCCAAATTATTCATGTAGTTGAATAATAAAAAGTAAAAAAAATGCTTTCTGCTAAAGAGCCGGGATGTAGCAACATAATTACCTTAGTTGAGCAACAGCTGAGAATGAACAGCTAAAGTTACACATAATTTAAAACACACGTGTTTCATTTTGTAACAATTTTGCTATTATATGTACCTGGCTCTTTGTGGTACTAAAATTAGAATGTAGATCTTCATAACATAATAGTACTTACATTGGCGAAAATTACAAATGGGCGAAAATTACTTATTTAGTCCCGAGACGGGGTTTAGCGCCCATATATCGTAGAGGGCGCTAATAGTTTGAGGGACTAAATAAGTAATTAACCCGAGGTAAACACGGTGCTTTTCATTACGAATACGAGGAACTTATGAACATAAAAAAATGAGTGTTGATCGAATGTTGTCGCTTTCCCGCTTAATTTGTTTTTTTTTGTCCTCTGGTCGTCAAGCTATACAGCCAGTATTTTTCATGTTCATCATAAAAATGGCAAAGATTTTGTCGAAATCTATGTCATTTTAGAGACATATTTAAAACTAAACTATATTAAAGTCATAATATAATTTTATTCTTATTTACTTTTTGTTATTTTAATTTTAAATCGCGCTGTAATTGAGTGGCTGTATAAAAAGTTGGAACATGGTTCAATAAAAATGTGAAAATAGACCAATTTTTTTATTAATAGTCCGTCTTTTAGTTTTGTTTTATCAAATCAATAAAAATTGACGAAGATAAAACGCTTGTGTCATGAGTGTCGTGACGTCACTCACCGGTAAAGAGTGTCATACTTATGTCTTAGAAAATGACGTCACACGAGTGTTGAAAGGACTGTATCGTCTTCATTGTCTGATTACGTAAAAAAAAAATACGTGTCCAATATTTTTTGGAAATCTATCTGACGGACTAATTAGATTTTTTTTGTTAACTACTCTATTGTTTACATATTATTGTTTATAGAGTACCTAATGGTGCACTTATGTATTAATTATGAAGGTGTTATACCTTCATTATCTGTCTAGTTTTTTCCTATCTTGACGGCACGGTTGGCGCAGCGGCTGATCGATTGGACTGCTGCGCTGCGTGTCGCAGGTTCGATCCCCGCACGGAACAAATATTTGTATGGCCTACAGATAGTTGTTCCGGGTCTGGGTATTTGTGCACCCACGATACAGGAGAAATTCCTAGTGTGGGGCAACGTTTAAAAAAAAAAAAGAGAAAAAAAAAGAGATCTAAGTTGGAATTGGCTTCCACTAAAAACCGCATGCATCTGAATACCAGTATTGTACATGAAGCAATGCCTACTTAGTACCAGAATTACTAGGTTATCCGAAAAGCGTAATCCTTCGTGCTTATCAAAATGTCTGTTGACCGTTTTACAAAAGTTTCTGACTAAATAATCCGTTTTTAGGGACTCAGGATTGAAACGTGCTGGAAACGTAGTGGAATACTGCCAACTCTCTTGTAGAAAAGTGATCTGTGACCTAGCAGTAGGCACGTTAGGTTAAGTATGTTTATGCAAGGAATAGGAATCATGACTGGTATTAAAGTCGATTGTAATGATTGACTTTCTTACTGCATCCATTATTTAAGATTAATGCTGAACTAGCTGTGCCCGCGACTTTGTTCGCGTGGTTGTCGAAAACTAAAATTCGTAAATAAAGTTAAATAAAGTAAATAAATTAAATTAAAAAAATGATTAAAAACTAAATTCACTTTTATGGACTAATAAATGATGTTCATTGAGACTAATAAGAAAGGTCTCAGAAAACATTGGGCCGCGGGTAGTCTACTGGTTATCGCGGCCTCGACATAGAGGGCGAAGAAGGAATATGGGTGGTTTTTAGTCGGTAGAAGTCTGACACTCCCTTTCGCTCTGCCCAAGAGCGGGAGGGGTTATTCGATGATTTTACACCCACCAAAAAAAAAAAGAAAACATAAATGTCGATATTAGTTATAATTACTGACATTGCTATTTATTATTATTAAATTACTTAAAAGGGCATTGGTAACTACATAAAGAACTACGTACTGGCAGCTTTTATCGCATCTTAATATTGTAAGGAAATAAGTCACGAAACGCATGGTTAGACGTTTTTAGTCCTTATGCCCGAAAGGTAGTTTTCCATTATCTGCCTATGATTTTGTGAATGTTTCAGTCTAAAATGCCTCGACGGTCGCAAGCTACTGAGTACATAAGGTGGTGGGCTCGATTTCCAAATCTTGCAAAGTAATATTGGGTTCATAGTTCAGGAGTGTCTCAACATTACAGTATAGACATCGCACATTGTATTACAGTAGCCTTTTTGCTTGGCGGGTGGAAAATCATCAAATAACCCCTCCCGCTCTTAGGCAGAGCGAAAGGGAGTGTCAGACTTCTGCTGACTAAAAACCACCCATGTTCCTTCTTAGCCCTATTTGTCGAGGCCGCGGTAACTAGTGTACAACCCGCAGCTATAGTAGCCTTTTATTTTTATTTTTTTGGCTGGTGGAAAATCATCGAATAACCTCTCCCGCTCTTGGGCAGAGCGAAAGGGAGTGTCAGACTTCTACTGACTAAAAACCACCCATGTTCCTTCTTAGCCCTCTATGTCGAGGCCGCGACAACTAGTGTAAAACCCGCGGCCAGCTATCATCATCATCATCAGCCTATAATGTTCCCACTGCAGGGACTCAGGCCTCCTCTCTAGGAGAGGGATGGGCTATAATCCACCACGCGTGCCCAGTGCGGGTTGGTAGATGTCACATGTCTTCGATTTTTTTTAATTCTAAGACATGCCGGTTTCCTCACGATGTTTTCCTTCACCGTTTTGAGAGCAGCGGTAATGAAGTAAATTACACAAAGTAATGCGCCTGCCTGGATTCGAACCCACGACCTACTGTTCGTAAGTCGGGGCCGACACCACTGGGCCACCGCTGCTCTCAGGCCAGCTATAGTAGCCTGAAATCTGAATTTTTGTTTGCGTTGGTAGAAATGGGTTAACCCCGTATTATTTAGGTGGGTACTTGGCTACTACTTGACTTATTATAACTGGTGGAATGCCTTCTTGTTTTTTGGGTAGTAGGAAATTATCAAATGACTCCTCCCGCTTGTCAGAGCGGTAGGGTGTCAGACTTCTACTGACTAAAAACCACCCATGTTCCTTCTTAGCCCTATATGTCAAGGCTTCGGTAACTTCTGAACAACCCGCTGCCCCGACGAGCACCCGCAGCCCCGACGGGCAATTCTTCGTGATGTTATACTGACTAAACCTTCTCTTGTTTCCAGGAGCGAGCCTAGAAGATGCATGACGTCTTCACAGGACGACGGCGTGTGTCGTAGCTGCGGGGGAGACAAGCACGGTGGATCTCTGCCCTGCATCTGTTACCCGCACGAGTAAGTACATACTGCCAGCGCATTTTCCATTTTTTATTTAATTTCATCCCATAAGTTACATCATTATATCTGTCTAGTTATGCTCAGTGAACATTGGAGTTGTCAATGAAGAGTGCTAGAAGAAATGGCGATAATGACGACAATGGGATTGCCAATAAATATAACCCATATACATTTTGACGAAACATTTATGATTTGAGTCCTTTATTCCTCGAATTGGATTTGCTACGCGTTATTCTTGAAAACTGGACAGACCCCATTGCTGGAGCACTATCAAAAATAAAGTATTTTTTTTATTTCATCATCATCATCTGCCTAGCCTTTTCCCAACTATATTGGGGTCGGCCTCCAGTCTAACCGGATGCAGCTGAATACCAGTATTAAGCATGGAGCGACTGCCTATCTGACCTCCACAACCCAGTTAATACTAGGTAATACGATACCCTTTGGTAAGACTGGATGTCAGACTTTTAGGTCACTGACTACCCGTAACGACTGCCAAAGATCTATATATGGCACCCGGGAGCAACAGCTTAACGTGCTTTCCGAGGCACGGAGGAAACTCGGTATGTAATGGCAGTGGCGTGCAGTGGTCCCGCACGATGGGTAGGCTAACAATAAATGACAGCAAAAAAAAAAATTAAAGTAAGCCTGTAAAAACAAAACTTTTAAATACAATTTAAAAACTCACCACATTATTCAAGGTTTAACTCACGATTTCCTAATGACGATGCAAACAGAAGAAAGATTCGGCCACCTCAAATATCTCATCCAAGTGAGTGGGTGATAGTTACAGAACACGTAACTTGCAAGATTTTGGATAAATTTTCGTAATTCGGGTACATGTCTACCTTTAGATACAACTTGAATCTTATCATTATACGATCCGCCCCTAAGACGACCCACTGACCGATAATTGAGAACACTTATTACCTTTAACATGTAATAAACACACATTATCAGCACAAACTTCACAAGTAAATACCATTGTTATTTGTTACGTGAATAAACAAGTAATACACAACAAAATTAATATTTACACTACTGTTAATAATGTTAACTGTACGTTTTCGGTTTCAAAACAAAATCGCGCTATATATTGCTTGTCATAACAATGAAACAGTAATGTCTTCCTATTACGTAAAAAATAATTTCTAGGTTATTATTGTCGATAGAAAAATACTAGCAAATTAAATTGCATCATTTTCATATCGAGTTTGTTCACAACAGCGGTCAATATTTTTTGCAGGATTATACGAAATCCAATGAATGAGGTGACAAGTTGACAACATTGCGAACATCAAACTAAACAGGTGCTGCGCTCTATGCACGGAAGCCCGAAGTTCGCGAAGCGCGAAATTAAAATGTCCTTACGTTTTTGCAATTTACAGGCCAGTGCTAGGTTGTATGTTCATTAAAATATGATACCCGGTTTTAAGATATACAACCTAGCACTGGCCTACAAATTGCAAAAAAATGCAAGTTTTGAACTTCGCGGGTTATAGATTGGTTGTGTTGTTGCAGCCAATCACAGCCCACTCAGCTACAGTCGTAGGAGCTGCTGCGTTAAAATTGCGAAAATCTATGTATGTGTGCGGTTCATAGACACGGCCATACGCACCGATGTGACGCTGTGTGCATACAATTATGAATGGGTTTTAGACAAGTCGAGTGTTTGTCTATAAGATTCGTACTAATCGTAGTACTTGTCAATGAGTTTTAGTGGGACGCGAAAAATTGCTATAAGTATTTTAACAGGAGTTTGAACTTTTTTATGTTTAATTTGTACATAGTGTTATTTTATTGCATCGTTAATTAGTTATAAGAAATGCTCAGTTGGTAAGGTAGGCTAAGCCTAAGAGCCTATATAGGGCGCACGCCCCTGTGTAATGGGCGGTCACCCATCCACAGATCGACCTAGGCAAGCGCAGCTTAACCTAAAGATCGACCCAAGTGGCAGTTCTTATTAAGCCACGAGCTCCTCCTCCTCTTTTTTTTATTTCATCGTTGCACTTAATATTATATTAAACGTAACCACACTAGGATGTTCTCTGGTATCGTAGATGCATTCACAAATATTCAAATTCATACTCAAGCAAGAAGACTCAAAACAACTAAGTGTTAGTATAAGTCATACACATATTTTTTCGTGCGGGAATCGAAATCGCAACACGCAGCGCAGCAGCCAATCGCTCAGCCACTGTGCCAATCTTGTCGTCAATAAATTCAATATTGTTGATTATTTTGATCTCATAAACCAACTCGTGTTTAAGCAATCAGGTCAGTTATTAACAAGAACTCATTTGTAGCTGCATTCATTAATCATATACATCGTTTATCATAATAGTTATTATTTGCGTGTGTTCGATGTAACATGTAATAAATAACCTTCGTAGAGATTTTCACAGAATATCTAATTTTTATCTGATTATTTGTAATAGCCTAATAAAAGAACACTTTTCATGCAATTTAACGAAATCTTCACCCTCTTAAACTTAATTAGGTTTACTTCCGCAGAGATTTATTCATACCGAGTTGCTTCCATGCATGGGTAAGGCACGTTAAGCCGTTAACGCCCGGGGATCATTAAATTTTTATTTTTTTTATTTTTTTATTTTATTATTCCTAACTTTAGAAAAAAATATATTTTAATACAGCATTCCCAGAGATACTAAAAAGAGGGTACGAACATTGTTTCTACGTATAAATACACACATACAAATAATTTTAGCTAATTCGATTTTTTTTTTAAATTCATCTGTATCCATCTGGAGGAAAAAGGCTATGCTGCTGATGATGACATTATGCCTTAACACCTTTTTTTTTCGGCCGATTGGAAGTGGGAAATAATCCCTCCCGCTCTTGGGTCAGTCAGACTTGTACTGACTAAAAACCACCCATGTTCCTTCTTAGCCCTTTATATCGAGGCCCCGGTATCTCCTGCACACAACCCGCAGCCCCAACGGGATGCCTTAACACCTAAATTACACGACATGAACAACCGTCTTCTAATTATTATTTTGTGTTATTCCAGGCCGGTAAAGTTTGAGTCAGGCGCGTGGTTCCTGCATCAGGTACAGCGAGCAATCAGCATCATGCCCTGGAGTGTCTCCACCGACAAGCTGGAACAAATAGGTTAGTAAATAAAAATAAAATATCTTTATTTCAGACCTAATCAGTCCAGGCGTAGTTAGTGGTTAGTGACACACTGTGCTTACATGATATTTTAGTGTTGTTAGTTCTTAATTCTATTTAACATAAACCTACTTTCACCTAATTTTACCCAAAGCTTTTTTATGGGACAGTCTGTTCACTCTGCCAACAATCATTTTCAAGATGCTGTTTAGGGTGTTACGCAAACGTTGAGTAGGGAAACCGCTTTCTTACGCATGATGGCGGGAAAGCTATCCGTACGTGCTTCAGCAAACATTCCGCAACAGCATCCTGAAGGCATTGTTGTATTGCGCGCACAGGAGATTGTTGGCTCGGCTCGTATATGACACCCACAGGCCGCTCGTGTAGAAGGACTGACAGAACGCTTTAAAAAATTACCCCGTCAGATGCACTTCCAAAAATTATTGGACAATTATTAAAAAATGAAGACGATACAGTTCTTCGAAACGTCATAGCTTGCTACATTTTTTACCACGAAGTGACGTCACAAGTTAAAATGTGTTAAAGATCATGAATGGGGGTACTTATGATCTATAACACATTTTATTTTCGTAATTTTTATTAATTTAATAAAAAAAATACGTATCCGATATTTTTCCGTAATCTAACAGACGGACCAAACAGAATCATATTTTTTTTAGGCAGGAAACATCCATATTACGTCAAAACTAGGTACTCAAAACGTCAAAAAAATGCTAGACGAGCGAGCCGTTTTAGAGCCCAACCAGCGCGGTACATGTCTTTAAATGTTTCCTTCAAGGTTACCTATGTTTACGAATAAATGATTCTGATTCTCAGGTCAAGCTGGCTCCTCCCAGAACGTTTTTGAGAGCAGTAGCCAAAAAATATATAGACACGAAACTTGCCACATTCTAAAATGTACCATCTGAAGGTAATAAATATTACTTACAGCATTAGTTTTGCGCTACATTTGCTTGTACTTAGGCATTTGGCAAAAAAACTTATTTTACCCAAAAACTCTTATTAGTCCGTCTGGTGGATTATCGAAAAATATTGGATACGTGTTTTTTGTTTTATCAAATTGATAAAGCTTGACGAAAATTAAACGTGTCAAAGATCATGAGTAGGGACTTGTGACGTCACTTTGTGGGTTAAAAGTGTGATGTCACACGACTTTTCGAAGCACTGTATCGTTTTCATCTTTTTTTTAAATGAAAATAAAATACGTGTCCATTATTTTTTTTAAATCTATCTGACGGATTAATTAGATTTTTTGGTGAAACAGCCTATTGATCTTTAAACTCTTCAGAGCTTGGTTTCCCAACTTTATAGTCAAGGAAACATTACTAAACGTAGGCTTAGGTGCTGTATTTGGAAATACAAGTTGTCTTTCTACAATTTCTTAGACTTATTGCGTACTTCCTACCTGTTACCGGCCACATGTCGTCACTTATGCCTAACGACCTGCACCCATATAGTCCATTTACGAGTGACTTTATTTAGCTGCAATCTCGCAGGCATTTACTATTTTAGACATTAGTATTAGGCTTAGTACCTGCTGATTATTCAATAGGGGATCGGACTGACTCAAAAAAATATGATTCTTTTAGTCCGTCAGTTAGATTATCAAAAAATATTGGATACGTGTTTTTGGTTTTATCAAATTAATAAAAAATGACGAAGATAAAACGAAAAAACCCATGATCTTTGACGCGTTTTACCAACAAATGACGTTTTCGAGGAGTTCACGAGTTTTTGTAGCACCGTATTGTCTTCATTTTTTATTTATGTGAAAAAAGAAAAAATACGTGTCAATATTTTTTTGAAATCTATCTGACGGACTAATTATTTTTTTTTGTACGATCCCCTATTGCATTTTTAGACTATTATTTTTATTGCGTCGATGGTCCAGTGGCCCCAACGGCCTCTGCGGGGTGAAAGGTGTTAAGTAAGATTCCCGAGTCGGGGTAGAGTTCCTAATAGGAATTTCACAGTTCCCCAGTGGAAGTCCTTAGTAAATTCGGGATTTGTATCCGGTTGCTAGTAATAGAGTCGCCCCCGACCTCATAAAACTAGCGAAATGTGAATGAAATTATGTATATTATTATCTGTAATGAAAGTCGCAATTTTTGTTCTGGTTTTACTATTTACCCTAATTCTGAACTTTTGTCTCCTTACGCTTTCAGAGGAGGAATGCGACGATGGCTATGACGTCCCAGGTCCCAGCGATGCCACCCGTGGGGAACTCAAGAAGATCCGAGAATTCCTGGAGACCATATCTGCGAAGTTAGCCGGTGGTCCGCTAGAGGGCACCCGAGTCGCACCACTGTACGACCATCCAGCCTGTAAGTAGTTCTTACTTTAAATCATAGATGGCGTTGTTTATTTGCTGATGTTCTTTATAGATGGCGTTACGTGTTTCATTTTATAGGTGAATATTATTACGACAAGTTTGCGTAGATAATATCGATGTAAATACTTCAAATAGTTTTAAAATATGATGCTTTGAGTAATAGTTCATTAATTCCTTTGCGTGATAATCAAAAATTTATCATTGTGTATTGCAATATTATTTAAGCATGCCTTATTATGGACTGGCCCTATTAGTTACATTGTAAATATCATGTTTTCAAGTTAAATGATTGCAATTAGTGCTACATGTAATTGTTTAATGCACGATTATATCAATTTTTTAAGTGATTCATATCACTTAAAAAAAATTGCCAACCTACTCGATTTTTTTGTGCATGTTTAGTACTTATGTATATCTAGCATTGCTATAACCTTGCGTAGATATTCGCATGTTCGAGCGATTCCACGCGGGGCTGCGCACTGCCCTGACATCGCTTGCGATCGCGCTACGAGACGCGCTCACACGTAAGCTAGCGATAAAGTATAGCATGCACTGTGACATAAACCTTAAGAATAATATCTAATCTAGAGAAAAAACGTTTTTTTTCTGCACAAATAAGATGCACATACTACTTATATAACTTCTTGCGTTTTAAACTACTTTTTCTGTGTGAATATCTATTTTAATCTTCCTAAGCAACTTGTTTTGTCCCACTTCTGGGCAAAGGTATCTTCAATAGCTTTTTACTTCTTACTAAGTGTGACCCTCTTCGGGATATCTGTATAAAAGCTTTACTTTCTATTAAATAAATAAAATAATCCATCTTTACAGTGTGTTGCATGTAGGTCTGTAATAGGCGTTTTATGAATGATGTGTCACTGATATAGGCTCATAGGTACATAAGTTTGTTGCACAATGCACAACTATTATAATATTAAATAAGCATGCAGTTATTTGTATTGCACTTGCATGCTCCATAAGTTTTAATTTTTTTTAATAACAACGCCTGAAAAAAAATCTGCGCAATTGTACTGGAGTTCTACAAGGTGAGGCAAAAGTAATTGTCAAAAGTAATCCGATGTTCTTTGGCTGATATAGGGTGATTACTTTTGGCTCACCTTGTAGTTCGTGCACCAGGATTTTTAAAGATTAACTATTAATTGCATAAATAGTATTTTCATGCTGTTCGGTATTGTTTTTTTTTATTTCTAGTTCGTTTCGAAATATTTAACAATTCACAACAATTTATAATTTACAAAACATCTGATAACTGCATAAGAACGCCTGCGTAAAATATCGTTTTCAACGTTTTACGTTATCAAAATAAACTTCAAGGCGCTTAATGTTAAACGTGATTTTGCTGGTGCACCCACAAGATACTCGAGCTTTATGTGAATAGATTTCGGTTGATATCTTGAGTCAGCCTTTGGGCCTACAAAATAGTAAGTATAAAATAGCATCCTCTTTTATATCTACAACTAAAACTTATACCATGCGTTGAATATGCCAAAAGAAACCAAAAGAAAAAAATAAATAAAAAGGAAATATAATTTTTTTTGGAGGGTGACAAATCATTAAATGACTCTTCCCGCTCTGAGCGGAGCGGTAGGGAGTGTCAGACTTCTAATTACTAAAAACCACCCAGGTTCCTTCTTAGCTCTTTGTGTCCGAGGCCGCGGTATCCTCCTACCCGTGTACAGTCGAACAAGCTTATAAGTATACAGCCAGCTAATTTGCATTTACTTACTTTATAGATTATACAGATACATTTAGTCTGATGTGAAATTATACAACATTTGACACCAGTCGCTTAATGCCAAACGCTTTATGAAACAAAATTGCAATCAATATTTTCAGTGTACTAGAATAGGGTATTTCACCAAAAAAAACTAATTAGTCCGTCAGATAGATTCCCAAAAAATAATGGACACGTATTTTTTCCTTATTCAAAACAAAAGATGAAGACAGTGCTTCGAAAAGTCGTTTCAAGTCGTGTGACGTCACAAGGTTAGTACTTTTTTACCCACAAAGTGACGTCAAAAGCCCCTACTCATGATCTTTGACAAGTTTTATTTTCATAATTTTTTATTAATTTGATAAAACAAAAGCACGTATCCAATATTTTTCGATAATCTTACAGGCTTACTAATTAATTTTTTATAAGACACAGAATTCGGGACATTGACCCTGAAAAAGACATCAACGCGTTCCCTTTTTCACCAAAAACGTTAAAACTTGAAATGTACAGTTTTATTGTACAGTAGTATCCCGACTAATCCAGATCAATAAAAACCAGGGTATTCCGTATAATCTAAAATAAAATCAAACAATAATAATAACTTTTTATTATAGACAGTGCTTCACATACGTCATTTAGACAATCGGTTTTAAAAATACGGTGATTAGAGCCGTGGACAATGAGTCCGGATAATCGGATATCCAGATTATAGTCGGGATTCCACTTTAGTTCATTAAACTTTAATTTGACTCTTAAACATAACGCACAACGCACACAGCTGGGTCTCCCACAAATGAAGTTACATACAAAGAATATGAGGGTCTATACAAAGGAAGGCTTTGTATATTATGGTACGTAAGATTGTATAGAAATTACTTATTTTTTGCGTATATCTAAGAAATCCCATCAAGCATACGGCTTGTAACGAAATAATGACGTTAACCATCTCAGCAAATTATTAAATCAATCATAGCTCAAATTATGACGCTCAAATACATATACAATAACTTAGGATGTTTGATTTCTGTTCGACGAATGGGTAAACAACTTTTTTGGGGCTGCAGTGTCGTTCACCTTCGGTGTGATACGAAGGATATATTCAATAGTAGAGTAAGCAAATAAATTAAAAAAAGTGCGGATTTTTTTGACAATAATATGTGAGAGCTACTTACTCAACCTAAATATGAAAGATTTTCTTACATTTTGGAACTGTACACGCTTAACCTAGAGTCATCTATTGCGCCCAAGATGGCTGTACACAAAAGTCACTGTAGCGCTTCCAACCTTAAGGTTATACATTTGAATGTACGGACAAAAAAGTGATTTATTAGACAAAACAGTTTATTTTTTGGGTCCCGAATAAATAGTGAAAATATACAATGTGTTAATTTGGACATTGTTTTCGAATATATTGTGTCCGAGTCGGTTGGCCAAGTCAACAAATTCTGTGGCAATCCTCTTATAAATCCCCCTAAAAAGAGAACTCAAAATAGTTATCCCAAAACCAATAATTTGAGATCTGGACCAAAAGAACCACGTGATCGCTACCAATACTAGTTATAAACCGTTGATTCTGCCAACGGTCCTGTATTCTCTTCTTTTTGGAAAAAAAAACGAAAACAAAAACAAAACATATATATATATATATATATATATATATACCTAACACGTCGCTTCAGGTTTTGCCATGACGTCAATGTGACGTCTTTTTTACTGCCTCAACTTTGAACCTATCCAATTGTACCTTAACAAAAACTGTATGTACTCAGTGATATACGTTGGGTGTGCTAAATAAAAACTTGCTATTTATGTCTTAATAACCACTATAGGATCGGAGGAAAAAGGCAAATGTCTCATGATTTATGTACACTGGTACATTGCATTTGATTGAATACTAACTGAAGAATTATTGGGTGGGAGCACTCGAAATACTGGAATAAATAAATAGGCGTAGTAACGGTTTGCTGCAACGTATAATGACTGGCCAAATAATAGGGGATCGGACAAAAAAAAACTAATTAGTCCGTCAGATAGATTTCCAAAAAATATTGGAGACGTATTTTTTCTTTTTGACATAAACAAAAAATGAAATCAATACAGTGCTTCGAAAACTCGTGAACTCTTCGAAAACGTCATATGATAGTACATTTTTACCTCCAAATGACGTCACAACCACATCTTATCTTCGTCAATTTTGATTAACTTGAAAAAAAAAAAACACGTATCCAATATTTTTCGATAATCTAACTGACGGACTAATTAGAATCATTGTTTTTTGACTCCGTCTGATCCCCTATTGACAAGTATAACTAAGTACCTACAATACTGCATATTAAGCAATATCAATGTACCCACAATTACTTACGACTACTTACTACATACATCACACTTACAAGTACTAACATGAAAAACAACAACATTCAACACCGCACTGCGTTCCAAAACACAAATTACTGGCATTGCTCAAATAGCCGCTAAGCTGAAGGAGGACTGTGCTAGGCAAGGGCCCATGGCATGTCTGCCATTTGCCCTGCAGCTGTGGGCCAAAATAACCACGTTGTGGTCTATGACACAGGCAAAATGCAAAAAAAAAACACAATTTTGTATCGCAAAATGTGACGTGGTCCTCGCAAGAGATGGTGGGACGAGCTGTACAGAACTAAAGACGTAGTCCATAATAGTTCTATATCGACAGATTTTGAAAGAATGATGTGAAACCTTTGCCCAGCTGCAGGATGACAGAGGCTAGATACAAAATAATAATCAAAGCGTTTCTAAAATTGGAACCCATTTTTTTTTTAGGGTGGCATCATCAAATGTCTCCTGAGCGGTGCACATTCCCTGTGTCAGACTACTACTGACCAAAAACCACCCATCTTCCTTCTTAGCCCTTTGTGTCAAGGCCGCGGTATCTCTTTCGAACAACGCGCAGCCCCGAAATGGATCCCTCAAACAGATATGGAATAATTGACACACAAAGCTTCCATGAAAAACTTGCCGTCGCTAGTATTTTTTCTTAGAAAACCAAGATGCAATATTTCCATGTCTTTCTTCCGCGTCTGCCCCACAGTGAACTGACGTAAATTATAATGTAGCCAGTGCAATAATTATAACTAATTGATATCGTCCCATGCGACTGCACATGCAGTGTTGCTAGAGCTGGTTGAGTGAAGCTCCTTGATATTTATAGCTCGAAGCTCTGTTATTGTTGGAAATTAACAGGGACAATAGAAGTAGATCAGTCATCGCACAAATACACAAAAACACGAACGGTACCGTATAATAAATAATTTCGTCCGAACCTCTTTTTTCTTCTACTGACTAGAAACCACCCATGTTCCTTCTTAGCCCTTTATTTCGAGGCCGCGGTATCTCTTTTGAACAACCCGCAGCCCCGACGGGCGTTACCCTTGCAGCCCTCTTCCATGTTGCTAACATCTCTTTGAGGCACGCGTGGGCCTGTCGTCGTCATAAGACGGACGGACGACGAGCCAGCCCATTACTCACCGTCCATAAGCCCGCGTCTACGCTGAACGGAAGCCATCACGTGGCCCCCGACGCCCGGAGCGTCTCCCGCAGCGGTGCGTCTCCCACGGCGGACTTATGAATGCTTTTACCAAGTATATAAAATAAACCTACCACACCAACCTCAAACCACTGTAACTCCTGAAATTCAGAATCAACAGTTGCGACCATCAGAATAGCGCCGAGACAATGAAGTTCGACGAAGTCCGAGAGAAATAATTATTGAACTGTCTTAGATCCCGCAACGAAATTTATCACAAAGGAATAGCGGAGGAGGCAAAACTAAGTTCTTTGACCAAGTATGTGATTTTCTGTACCTTAGATTATCAAACGAAGCTCGAAAAACCGACCTGCCAAAGCATTTTTTTAGTTTTCCAACCCAACAAACTCCGGTATCAAGAGGAATTTCAAAACTTGACAACACCTTTCCTGGACCGCCCGACTTCGCCCGAACGCTTCCGACACGCTTGATTCGTAATGAGCATGCCCATTGCATAGGGCATGTTCATTACGTTTATTACTTGCTCATAAGATGCATACATATGCTCACAAATGGAGACCTAGGGCCATTTTGTATGACAATGACGACTAACTCTGCGATCAAATTGCAACTCACGTCCTGGGACTTTAAGTATATATTCTTAGTAATTACACGGACGTGACACTTTTAATTTAGATTTAAATATCGACTTTCTCAATTTCAATTTTCTAAGACCTCGCTTCGAACGCATATATTAGAATAGCTTTTGCCCCGGCTTCACCCGTGTGGAAATCGAAAGATATCCGAACAAACTTTCTTCGGCTATTTAACTCGTTCAGGGGTTGAATTTCGAAAAAAAAAAATACTAGAACTTTTCTTTCTCTATCTATTGGTGAAAACAGCATGAAAATCGGTGCAGTAGTTTTTAAATTTATCGCGAACAGACAGACACACAGACGCGGTGGAGGACTTTGTTTTATAATATGACTGAGAGATACTCTTTGATCTAGTTATCGCCAGTGTTACTGCTGAGCGAGCGAGAAATTTTTGTTTTGTTTTTCAATCAGGAACTTCTTGAGTCGCCACGGATTGTGAATCTGCACCCGGTATAAGGGAATACGCTCCACCCGTATTACATGAGACTTAATCATAGCTGGTAAAAAAAATAAAGTGTACTACATTATTTACACTACGGTACTGTATTAGGCACACCTCTGTGAAACACTTCGTGGATTGGTTATTTCACTAATGTTTAAAATTCACGAAAATGTTATGTTATTTCAAAGAACGAACAGAAATAACACGATGTGTGAAAAAAGTAATGAAAACAATCCAAAAATGGCTTCTTCTTCTTTATGGGGTTCAGGTTTCTGCACTTAGTCCTTGAAGTGGACCATTGTGCGTGAGCCATGGTGGCCGATTACTCCAACCAACCCACCTCCCTCCAGAAGCAGATCAGACTTCCCGGTCTCCTCAGGGCATCCGCAAGGGATCTTGGTGTTCCAAGGGTCTCCTCACGAATCTTGGTAACGCCTGTACACTCAAGGAGCACATGCGCCACCGTTTCCTCTGCCTCCATGCATGCTCTGCACAGGGGGCTGTCAGTGATACCTAGGTTGTGGAAGTGTTTATTTAGTGAACAGTGTCCAGTGATGGTCTCCGCCACCAGACGTAGGCTGTCTGTGTCCAGGCGCAGAAGGCGCCTGGTCAGCTTTGTATCCAGGGATGGCATAGCATCCTTGGATTGCCTACATCCTGGTGTCAAGGCCCACCATCCCTCCGCTTGTATACGAGTGTGGTCTTTTAACCAGTTTCTTAGCTGCTTGAAAGGGATGGGCACAATGGGTTCGGGTCCGTAGGGTTTTGTGCTGGATCCTCTTCTGGCAAGTTCGTCAGCCGCATCGTTTCTAAGTGATCCACTGTGGCCTCTAATCCATTGTAGTGTTACCTTGTTGTGATTTAGTACCGTGATTCGTTCTAGGGCCTTGTGGCATTCTAGTATCAGTCTCGACGTGATCTGATTGCTCTTTAGGGATTGAAGGACTGAGGCACTGTCTGAGAGTATTCGAATATTAGTATCCGTAACCTCCCTGGCCTCTATAGCGTGTGCCGCTTGGATAATACCCACACACTCTGCTTGATAAACAGAGTTGAGCGTTCCAAGTGTTTTGTATATCTTAATGTTTAGGTCGTTGGAGAACACCCTGACGCCTGTCCCATCTTCGGTTTTTGATCCATCAGTGTAAATCCTTAGCTCTCTTGTACCTGAGTAGTCACACCACTCTTCTGAGAGCTCTAAAATAAAAATGGCTTAGTTTTTACTGGTTTTAAAAGACGTGTTAGACAAAGACAGCGCTTATGAAACCTGACGTCATATGTCGTACCGCCATATTAACGTCACGGTTACGTAGTACCGTTTCGCACGACCAGGATAGAAAGTGCCCCCACCAGAATATCTTAATTCTTTGAAATAACATAACATTTTCGTGAACTTCTAAAGTAGTCAAACAGCCAATTGCAGTCATGATGTTATAATATTATGTTATCGTGAGAAGACCAGCGGGTCTAAAATGGCCGCTTTATCAGAATCCACGCAGAATCTTAGTATGAATCACGTTAAAATTTCAAATTCTTAAAATGGACTTAATGTCTATAACTATAAAGTCCATTTTAAGAATTTTAAATTTTTAACATGATTCATATTACGATTCTGCTAAAGCGGCCATTTTAGACACCCTGCTCTTATCCCATTCTAGCTTGGGGTCGAAACCAGAAAGATAACAATGCCTAAAATAAGTAAAGGGCAATTGCATGGCTATACCAGGTGGCCATTTTAGACACCCTGCACTTAAAATCTTAAATGAATACATCATTTGGAGAGGCAGTACACCTGCCTATAATTTATTATATGACCGTGGTGACGTGATTCTTGTAATTTAGATAAGTATATCTAATTTCTAAGTAAAACAATTACTTCTAACGAAGGATCATAAAAACGGATTAACATTAATTGGTCATCTGCAAACAACCGAGGTTTATATACCTAACTTTAAACATGGCAATTTGCAATTGTATAGCTTGATGTTCCTCTGGTAGGTTTGGCTATATATCGGATATGTTATAAGTTGCTGTAGATAGATTTCATCCATTTTGATTTGTTTTTTTTTAGATAAAAATTTATTGAGATATAAGTAAGACTATACTAAATATATAAACTAAACTAACCTAAAAACAAACTAAGTAACTATAAAAGGGCATGGAAAAACTCCTCCTCAACGCTGTCAGCAGGTAAAGTGCCCAAGAGACTGGCAGCGTTGCCGCGTTGTATGGCAACACTTATCCTCTGGCCAAAGAAAAAGCCAGCCCTTGGGTCAGAGGAAGCGTCAACAAGGCGTTTAGAAATATCCTTAAAAAGGTTGTGGGCAAATTCAAAACAGGTGTTGGATAATTCAGTTTGGATAGTTGCGGGTAACAGATAACAGGTAGGTTGAAGAGTATTATAAAAATAGCAGTTCAGCAGTCACTGTAATTTTAAGTTATTTTCTGCTCAATGTATTTTGTCATGAAATAAATTACTTAAGGCCAACATCTGAGGAGGCTATTGCTAGGCGGCTGGATAAAGAACTTGTCTCAGAGATCAGTGTTTCTGGACACAGCGCGTAATGTTAATGTTTCTCTCTCAAGAGCGGGTAGGTCGAACTTTGTTTGCCGCTCCTATTTTTTATATTTTAAATGTTTTATTTACATAAAATTCACAATTTTTTTCATCGTTCAAGAATAGTGGTGTTGGAATCATTTACACAACGTAAAGTGTTTTGTCTGAGTTCAAGCTTATGAGCGAGCGTTTTCAATGAGTTTGAAATATACAGTTCTAGAGTAGTCAAATATATAAACATTACGTGTACATTCTTATATCTAATATTTGCATAGTCTTAGAAGTATTAGCAATATTTCTCCTGTGTATGTAACTGTGAGTTAGGAAAATATTTTATTTCTAAAAATAACTAAGCTTTCACACTTTTTTTGCGTATCTAAATATTAGCTCAATATTTCCGAAATCCTTTTGCATAAGTGAAGCTGCTATGTACAGAACAATTTCGTGCAAAATTAAAATGAGCACTAGTCATGAATTTGCTCATTCTAAAATAAAAATGCCAAAGCTGTTGAAAGATGTAAATGCACTTAACTTTGGTTTTCAAATGAATAGCATTTGTAGCAAATCTTTATGACCGTAAAAAAATATTCTGTATGATTTTGAGCTCCGCTGGGTTGGTTGAACAACTGAGACGTTACATAGGGGATCGGACAAAAAAAAAAAAGGTAGTCCGTCAGATAGATTTCCAAAAAATATTGAACATATTTTTTTTTTTTTAAATATACAAAAAATTAAGACGATACAGTGCTTCGAAAACTCGTGAACTCCTCAAAAACGTTAAATGTCAGTACATTTTTTACCTACAAATGACGTCACAACCCACTCATGAGCTTTGAGGCGTTTTAACTCCGTATATTTTTTATTAATTTGATAAAACAAAAAACACGTATTAAATATTTTCGATAATCTTACTAACGGACTAATGAGAATCATATTTTTTTGACCCAGTCCGGACCCCCTATTCAAGTAACATAACATCACACTAGGGATGAGGATGAGGATAGGATGATGGATGAGGATAGGATGATGAGACATACCGACGAAATGTTAGCATAATTAGGTAGACCTCCAGCTCTGAGGTCTACCTAATTATGCTAACATTTCGTCGGTATGTTTAATTCCCGTGTAATAAGGTTTAATTTATGAGCCAGGCTCAAAGCCAGACTCCGTGATTGCTACTGATAAATTTCTGAAAATCCTAATAGAGTTTGTCAAACCAACTCAATACCATCCCGGGAATCGAAGTTCTAACGCTTAGAAGTCACGATTGCGAGCACTAGAACAGCTAAGAAGTCAAGTAGCAGCATACTATTCCATATAACGACTACTTAAATGATAAGAACAGTTGGTCGCTGAGTTGAACACAAGACAATGTTTGTTATTTATTTATGTTCTTTCTCCAAGATTAGTTTACTGATATGTTATGTCTTTTTTTATTATTATACACTTTTTTATACTTTCCTTACTATTGTATCGAGTCTGGTTCTTCTAACCAACCTAACAGACAGATTTGTGCTGGGGAGTTTGTTCCGCCACTTCTTCTTTCCAGCAAAAACACTAGGAAGTGTCGAAGGGGGGGCGTTTTGGGGGACTGTCTCTTGTAAATAAATAAAGTAAAGTAAATTTTGACGTTCGAAAAGTGCTGATTATCAGCCTAGTTTGAATAAATGAGTTTTGATTTTGTTTTTTTTTTGATTTTGAGTAAATTGGATATTTTTTTAAAACCTGAATAACTACTTAACTACACACATCAAAAGTGTCTAGGGATCAACATATATTTTTGCAATAACTTTTCTCCTGATTGATATTAATTAAAATTTTCTTTAAGGATTCATCAAATAAAGTGTTTTCGTTTGTCACAGTAACGATAAACCAAGTCACCTTTGCATTAATAAAGAAATTTGCCATTTTCCTAATAAAGGGATTTTTGACATTTGAACCACTAACATTAAAGTTCGAAAAAAAGACTGAAATAACAGTTTTCTTTAAAATTTTATTGGGTAACTTAAACAATTAATAATCCGTGTTTCTACCGCGAACACTAACAACACAAGAACATCGGTTTGGCATACTCAAAATGAGTTCATCCAAATCACGCTGTGGAATGGCCGCCCATGTTCGTTGCAACAACGAAAAAAGGTCTTCTTGCGACTGGATACCCTCCATATTCGGCAGAGCTCTTCTCTGTAGCATATCCCATGCATGCTCAATCGGGTTCAAGTCTGGCGACTGAGCAGGCCAGGGCAGGACATTGATGTTAGCTGCGGCGAGAGTCTGTCTTACAACTCTTGCGGTGTGCGGTCGTGCATTATCATGCATTAACTGAAATAAGGGACCGATTTGCACTTGTAGAGGAACGATGACGTCTGATACAATCGTCTCAGCATAAATTTGAGCGTTGAGGTTGCCTCTGATCCAAATCAACTCAGTTCTTCCGCCAATCCAAATACCCGCCCATACCATGATGGTTCCACCACTATAAGGATGGACTTCCTGGCAGGATTTTAATCGCTGTTGGCGTCCAGGGGTTCTCCAGTGTCGTATACGTCTTGTATCCGGTCTCATACCAAAACGAGACTCATCAGAAAAGCACACGAAACGCCATTGTTCTTCTGCCCAATTTCTGTGTTCAAGAGCCCATTGATATCGATCCTACGATTGTGCATTGCTATAGGTGGTACCCGTAGCGGTCTTCGGGAATGAAGGTTCACTTCATGCAAGCGGTTTCTGACTGTTTGGTCGCTAATTAAGTTCCCTGAAGAGTGATGAAGCCTCACGGCTAACATCATGGCGGTTATTGTTGGAGCTCTTCGAGTTAAGATTTGAATGTATCGGTCTTGTCTCCGTGTGGTGCAGCGATACCGTCCTCCATGGCGCTCAGCCACGGTACCAGTGCTTCGGTAACGTGTCCAAAGTCGACTGATAACACTCTGACTTGTATTCAGAGCTAAAGCCACAGAACGTTGCCGGGAACCAGCTTCTATCATTCCCACGGCTCTGAGCATTTCTTCCCTGCTTAAATGACGTCGCCGCTCCATAATAACGTTGGTTTTAATCAGTAGCAGGGAAACAGTAGCACTAATAATGTCTTCAATGCGTTGTATGTTTTTATAGGGAAAATATTGACAGCTGATTTTCATCTTTTACTCGAATTTGATTCACAGTTCCTGATTCAAATTATGAAATGCACCAAAAAGGATCCATATAAATTTATAAAATCATAAATTTATTACAAAGCCACATCTCAATCTCAAGAAATCCGCATAAAAAATGCTTGATCCCTAGACACTTTTGATGTGTGTATTTCCAGAAGTATTATTTTATAGAACAAAAACTTAACACGTTATACAACATTTTTTCTTCATAATCTTTAAATTAAACTAGCGGACGTCACGTGGTTTCACCCGCATAGAGTTCCCGTTCCCGTGGGAATACAGGGATAAAAAGTAGTCTATGTTACTCAGGGTGAATGTAGCTTTCCAATGACAATTTTAGAAATCGGCGCAGTAATTTTTGAGTTTATTCATTACAAACATACAAATCTTTCCTCTCAATAATATTAGTGTAGATTAGACAAAGAAATACCGTATGTCATAGACGAACAATGGAATTGAAAAACAATGACTGTTATTGTCATTTGAATAGTTTGGTATAATTGGTATTCTTCAAATGTGGATAATTTAGACGGTAGAAAAAGCGGAAAAACCGACGAGAATACTTCAATTGATGGCTGTGTAATTTGAGTGATATCATCATCGACCTGTTCCCAACTATGTTGGGGTCATCTTCCAGTCTAACCATATGCAGCCGAATACCAGTATTTTACATGGAGTGACTGCCTATCTGACCTCCACAACCCAGGTAATACTTGGTAATACAATACCCTTAGGTAAGACTTTCAGGTCACTGACCACCTGTAACGACTGCCAAAGATCTATATATGGCAGCCGGGACCAACTGAATATCAACCCGAGTGGCAGTTATTATTAAGTACGAGCTTGATACGATTATGGGGTTCGTAATAAATATTGTAACGACTTAGGATCGGTAGGTACGGAATTCCTATTCGAAAACCTCTTTACCTGAAACATGTTTGTGTATAAAACAACGTTCAAATATAGCTTAAAATATTCATATTGTACCGGCAGAAATGACACAACGCCACCGACTACGCCAAATTATTATTATGATAGCGAGCCCATATTGTCCCACTGATGGGCAAAGCCGTCTCTCATTCCTTCCAACGGTCACGATTCTGTGCCACTAAATATCCAAAAAACAATTGTTTTCCTACCAATTAATTGAATGATCATACCTAAGATTTAGCTCATTGCACATTTTTGAAGGTTGGGAAATCATCAAAGACTCCGCTCCAAGAGTCATTTGACAACAAAGGTAATGTCAGACCCCGTCGGGCTGCGGGTTGTTCACAAGTTACCATGGCCTATAAAAGGCTAAGAAGGAACATGGGTGGTTATTAACCGAAGTCTGACTCTCCCTTTCGCTCTTACCAAGATCGGGAGGGGTTATTTGTGGATTTTCTACCTGCCAAATAAAAAGGAGTACCAGACTTCTACTGATTAAAAATCACCCATGTTACTTCTTAGCAATTTATGCCCGGGGCCGCGGTATCTCTTTCAAACAACCCGGTCTTTGTACCTCGGTTTGTATCTAAGCATCGCATGCCCATGAATAGTGAAACTGCTATGTAACGATGTAACCACAATTATGCACACAATGTGTGTAATTGGGCCAAGTATACAATAATTACTAGTAAGCTGTAAACGTACGTAATTACCAGTAATCGTAGTTCTGAACAGCTATTATTTTTTCACTTATCATTTTATTGTTAGCTCACAGACTTTAGCGTGACTTCTTGTGTGTTGTTTATTATACTTTGATTTTATGACTTTTGTGTGTTCTGACACAAAGTTTCCAGAAGAAAAAAAATTGTCCCCTTACGTTTATTATACGTAGAATATTTTAATGATGATGACGTTGTGTCAGGTGATCTCTAATCTTTATAAATATATTTCTTCTGTGCGCGTGTTTTCTACTGAACGCCTCCTAAACGGCTGGACCGAAATTTGATGAAAATTTTTGAATGTGTTCAAGTGGATTCGAGAATTTACAATTGGACCCGGTAGGCGGCGCTGCTGTCCGGGCAGGACGACGTCTGCCAGGTCCGTTAGTTACATATTTATTAGTGACATAACAGCTGTCGCTTCTCTAACAGCATATTTTTTTCGGTTCACCAACCATACGGCGGAGGTTAAAAAAGTTTCAATCATGTTACAAACTGACAGAATAAAAAGTCTTCGAAAAACTTTATACTCCTAAAGTAAGTGCGTAAAGCTACATTAAATCTGTGAATATTGCAGCAGCCAATAGTGTATTCAGTTAACATTAATTTAAGTTATTGACTTGATGTCACCTAAAAGCTTCGAACAACGAAGATTGTTGCAAAACAGGAAACAATTTGAAAGCGGTAACCTATGGCGGTAACAATTTGCCAGCATCCTATGTACAAAATATTCCATACCGGTACAACCTACTAACTTGACCGATTGTAATATTATTTTCTGTATCTGGTTTTCCCACACTTCTGGCAAGTCATTGAAAAACAAGCAGTTTATGTATACCGAGTAATGAGTAATCGACAAAATGCCCATAAAAAATTAAGAAGTGTGTATGTGTGACGGGTCATCAAAATATATACGACATGAAACATATCAGTAATAACTTGTAGTATGGCATTAAAATTAATGGGACAAAGTTCACTTATTAAACTACAAAATAATTACCATGGTAGTTATAACAAAATACTTTATCGTTATCGATATTTTTTACTAGCTGTTGCCACCGGCTTCGCCCGCTACAACTCGAAAATTATCCCACGGGAATATAAAATCGGGATAAAAACTATCCTGTGTTAATCCGGTCCTAGTGTGGGGCAACGTTTGAAAAAAAAAAACTTTCGCCTTTATAATATTAGTGTGATACTCACCTGTTACGATTTAATTATATCATCATCATTAATCTGTCCTTAAGCATCATCACCATCATCCACAGCCCGACTTCACCCATAGCTCGGTATAGGCCTCTCTTTGCTCTGGCCGATAAGTCTGAAAACCAGTCTTATTAACGGGTATCGTTTTATTCAGTAGGTAACTATCTGTTGCCAGCGGCTTCGCCCGCTACAACTCGACAATTATCCCACGGAAATATAAAATCGTGATAAAAAGTATCCTATGTGTTCATCCAAGTTATAAACTTTCTGTGTACCAAATATCCGTTCAATAGTTTTTGCGTGAAGAAGTAACAAACATCCATCCATCCATCCACACTTAAAAACTTTCGCGTTTATATCATTGGTAGGATTACTAAGTTGTGGAGGTCAGGTCGCGAGGCGGTCGCTCTATGTAAAACTGGTATTTAGCTGCATCCAGTAAATATAGGGAAAAATAGGCAGATGATTAGATTGGTGTTAGAAATCTGCAGTGCTATTGCGTCTCCTGCTGACAGATTTATTGATTATATCACTTTGGCTCTGTGTGCTTTGAGTAACTGTCAAACGGTTCCATTCCAAATGACAGTGGCTATCATATTGTCTATGGATTAACTGTCAAATTGGTAATGGTTTAGTACAAAACTGAACCATTTGACAGTAATTGAAAGGCACTATAGGTTAGCCACTGTCATTTAAAAGATACGCAATAGCCCTGCTGGTTCTTAAGCTTTAATTAAAATAGGATATGTAACCTCTAGAAGCGAAATACAGATAGTCATACTTTGCTATCGGAATAATATAAGTAACTATTATTTGCATAAAACTTTCAAGGTTATGATAAAAACCAATATCCACGTCTCCACGATCCGTTTTATGTCGTCTTGAATAAAATGAGAAAGTGCGCATAGACAGCCAGTGCAGAGGCAGAGGTCGGGGGTCCGGTATCTGATCTAGGCATACCCACGTCTGCGCTTTGTTTTATTTTCTATATTTTATTGCTTAGAATAAAGCTTTACTTACGTGGTATATGCGTGTTTTTGTTAAGCTGGCTATTGAAATACTTTTCCTAATATTTTTGAGTACTTACTGTTCAAGTGCATCATTGAATAATACTTTTAGATTTATAATTTTCTTTTTCAAATTCTTTATAGGATAACAACAAAACATAATATCACTTATGTAAACCCCGTGTAGTTAGGCAGAATAGTGTCATAGTACACCTTCACTTCGCCATTTTTTGTTTAGGAGAGGTTTTTTCCCTAATAAATGACGACATGTTCATTTAATAATAATATTCCACAACTATCACACAACGCCATCTAGTCCCAAGCTAATTTGACGATCAATATGTTTCGTTTTAATATTCAATCTATTTATATAATAAAACAAAACAATATTTTATAATGGCTATTCAAAAATACTAAACTAACTACAGAATACGCACACCAGGCGTCCAATATTTTATTAATACATGATCGACACTAAAACAATTTTAAACCACATCTCCCGTTTACATCACAGCAACCATTACCATATTTCACGATCCATGTCATTTTTTGTTGCGAATCTTTATAGCCAAAGCCCCATAAAAGAGCAATGTAGCACATATACATATATTTTGACGGTGTAATGGCGGTCTGCAATCGGCTATTGAAAAATGCTGTGGCTATCGAGGTACTCATCATTACATCTACCAATAAAATCTTTAATAGCACTACGGTTGCGCGTCAGGCCGAGAAAAATTGCACAGTGTGGAATAATTGCACAGCATGGAAATTTTACAGTGCGTGGAAAAAAAACTACTGGTAAATACTCGTAGGTTTTAATGCGTATTACGCCTATTGGGTTTTGTTATAAAATATGTTTTTGAGACGCAATGCTAATGTGGTATTCTGATTGGATTGTTATGTAAGTAAATGCATTTTTCCTCTCGACATAAGTATTGAGATAACTCCAAGGCAGTCACTTAATAAAGTAGCTGTGTAAATCTCAAACGTTTTCTAAATACAATTCAAAAAAAGATTGCTTCTGTTTTTCTCTCATTACTGAAACTGAAAAGTCATACGTTCTTTCATCCCGACATGAAATAATGTAAAAAAAAATGTCCGATATTTAAATAAAGGTTTTCCACTAGCCTGTTTTTAAAGCGACAAAGGTTTCTCGTAAAATTTCTCCAAGAAGGTTTGCTTTCGTTAAATGTTTGCTGTTTAATTACCAATAGTACTCAGCCAGGTATTTAGGTATCTACATAAATATTGTTCTCTCTAACTTTCTTAATATTACAATGTCACGTGTCACGTGTGAGTGTTTTGTAAAAGGTTTGCAGTAATGGATAACTGGGTTTCTAGAAAAGTCAAAACTGCTTATAGAGGAACTTGAAGTTTACTAAGGGAAAGTAAGTTTAGACTTTAAGTTAAAATAATACAAAAAGCTTTATTTTTCTTCACCAAGTTTGTACTACATAGGTCCTGGTGATAGAAGTGTCAATATAAGCAAGTAAAATGCCTGTACTAGGATACTCCCCTCTTCCGTAACTTAAATTTACGTAATGTACACAGGAATGCACGTGTTTGTTATTTATAATTTTTTACAAATATTTTTATACAATTTTGTAGGTATATTTTAGTTGTCAATATTACACTATTTTTTGTGTTCGCCAGCAATGACGTATTATAATATAGACACGTCATGAACTAACATGGCGGCGCTTCAAAACGGTGAAAATATTATATAACTACTTTTACGCGTAAAGAAAGGGAAAGAAAATATGACACCGTACAGCGGGATGCCTGTTGATACCTGTTGTCTTTATGTTTCGCAGAGGTTTACTCACACGATTTAAATTAAGAACAAACGTAGCGTCGCGCGAGAGGTTGGTGCGTAACTAAGCGCGATGCGGCCAATTGGCTTCATTTCATGTTGTCATTTTTGAGGGCGGACAACGTATCTATAGTTTTAATATATCATTGTTCGCCAGTGTATTTTCTACAGTTCTTAGGTAATACAGGTCCTTAGCCAGTGTTACGGGGGGTCAGTGCAACACGTCCTTTCTTCCATGATCCCGTGTCAGCCTTAACGCTTTCATTTAGTTCTCATTATTTCCAACCATTCAATTACCATAAATCCTACAAAAATATGCACACAACCTCAGCACATTCTGCCCTCATGTTCTTGCACTTGAGTGTACTCAATCGGCTATAAAACGGGGTACAATTCCCGACACCGGGCTAGGCCACGGTTTAATATTCAGGCTTTTTATTGCGTCCACCCGACCGTGGGACCGCGAAAGGAAAACGAAGAAAAAATTGGCTGGTCTGTGCACTTATTGTTGCCGGCCTGTATGCGTAGGCTCTCGTCTATTTCATTGAGCTTCGGTGCACGAGTAAAAAGCTTTGGTTAGGTATAGGTAAAGAAAATATTGTGCTGTAGGAATCAGAAAAATCTAGCAATTTTTCCGGACGATCTCAACAGTGATTATTTCTTGCCGACGACGTAGGGCTGTTGAATAATAATGTTCTAAAACCGTGAATTTATAACTTATATTCCTATTTCGTGTGATTATATTATTTACTAAAAATTATATAAGTAGTACATAAGATAAGAATAAAAATAATGCTCAATTTCAATCATTTCTAGCAAATCAACATCTAGTCATGTCTTAGTTATTAAGTAGATCCCTACTATTCCCCACGCAGTCAGCAACCATTCCCTTTTAAATATTCATTAAATCAGTCAATTAAGGATTTCATAATTGGAACTTATCTGTTGTTTATAAGGCAGCTTTTAGAGGCGATACTCCAATTATCTACTTTACCAACATGCACTCATTTAATAATGATTTCTAATCAAACCAAGGAAGTCTCACCAGGCATGCAAAAATGCATGTTAAAACCCATCACACCTATTATACCATCGTTATTTTGAGCAAGCTAAGAAACCTCTTCACTGCAAAAAAAACTACCTACTCTTACTTCAAATCAAAGATTATTTATAGTATGCGGATCGTGTAGTGTAGAGATTAACAGGGGCAATTAACTATTACCCACTTTCACAATAGACATCGTTACTCTTAATAATGGGAATATGGAAACAATGAGTAATGTGGGAGATTTCATGTCTTACATCTTCCAGATCTGTTAGAGTCTCTTAGCAATCAGAGACGCGGTGTATCGACATTATACAGTGAATAATTAATAAATAATTCTATGATGAACGGAAGTGTGAAAATAGATGCTTATTATATTCTGTAAAAAAAAAATTACAAATGCTGTGAAAACAAAATTAGTACACCTTTTGATAGCCAAAGTAAAATCGGATGTCGGAAAAAATCCTCTGAACCGCACAACCGGGACAAAAGTATCTTAACAGAACTTACCACCCCTTTTTATCTTTTTTTTGGCGGGTGGAAAATCATCAAATATCAAATCAAATCAAATCAAAATCATTTATTTCAAGTTGGCCAGTTACAGGCTCTTTTGAATAGTCGAACAAATACTAAATTTTAATAAGCTAATAAACTAAGCTACAGTCCCACTCACAAGGCATAATAACTGTCAGTGTACTGTAGTTGCCGATTCCAAAGCGTTGGTCTCATGAGAAGAATGGCAAGAAACTTCATGGATACTCTTTTAAATCATATTGTTACAAAACTTTGGTTACATCATTCATATCGAGATTGGTATATTATCATGTGAGAACGATGTAGCAAGTTGTGCACGATAAGTGTCGACATAGTAAAGCCAAAACGACAATTTAAAAATAATATAATAATTCAAACAAGCCGTGGCAACTAAGAGGTGACCAGTCACAACTGACAGCACCCGTTCACGAGCATGACGCATGGATCAGCCACCATTCCACTCAACCATTTTAAAGGGAACGAAATGACCCGACACACCCGCCACCATCAGCGAGACATTTAAGTGAGCATGACACACTCTCAATCGCCAGGGCATATCCAAGTCAAATAAAAAATAGAAAAACAAATGTAGGTTCTCGTTATCCTCTTGGGCAGAGTGAAAGGGAGTGACAGACTCCTACTGACTAAAAACCACCCATGTTCCTTTTTAGCCATATATGTCGAGGCCGGGGTATCTCTTACAACATCCCGCAGCCCCGACGGGCGTCGGCCCTTGCGAGCCCCTTCCACGTTGCTGACATCTCTTTGAGGTGCGCGTGGAACACGAGCGCGCCGTCGACACGACCTGTCGTCATCATATGACGGACGGACTTCGAGCTTTCCTCCGTGCCTTAGAAAGGACGTTAAGCTGTAGTTCCTTGCTGCCATAAACCTATAGATCTTTGGCGGTCGTAACAGGTAGTCAGTAGCTTGAAAGTCTAACAACTCGCCTTACTAAAGAGTATCGTATTACTCGCTGAGTGAGTCGCTTGTCTTAAACTGTGTGTTCATAACTAAATCCGGCCAGGCTGGAAACCAACCCCATCATGGTTGGGAAAAGCCTGGGCAGATAAGAAGATGGTAACAGAGAACCAGGCATACGCTGTGATGTCACACAGTAGATCCTTTTTTTTTTTTTTGGCGTTTGGAAAATCATCGAATAACCCCTCCCGCTCTTGGGCAGAGCGAAAGGGAGTGTCAGACTTCTACTGACTAAAAACCACCCATGTTCCTTCTTAGCCCTCTATGTCGAGGCCGAGATAACTAGTGTACAACCCGCGGCTCCGACACACACTAGATCCTCCAACCATATTCTCGGATTTCTCATTAATTTTCCTAGCTATTCCATGCTAGATTCGTCTCAACTGACTAAAAGCATTCTTTTATTTTTCCGTAGTCTAAAAGCATGTAATGAGATCATTTGTTTTAATTAGACACAGACTAATTCAGGTCTTTGCACAAGCGTAGTTAATGATCGTAAGAAATCTAAGTTATTGCCTTAAACATTTCATGTTTCTTACGTAGATTGTCGTTGTTGAAGAAGTAGAATTTTATACAAAAAAAACATTATGAGTTGTCATTAGGAGGTGGTTGCATTCCAAATCTTATGAATCCCAGAATATCTGCAAAAAGATATCATGATATAGGCCAACTTTTAGCCACTGCTGGATATAGACTTCTTTTTGACTGTTCCGAGCTCCACGTTCTTGCACCAGCCTCGTCCAGGATATTCTCAAAATGCATGCATGCAAGCATTGCATATACTCGTAACTTACTCATCATCACCTTCTTGCTCTTAATCGCATTATATTTAAGGTCGACACTTTTACTACTGCAGCATTTAAATAAAATTACTTAGATGTGAATTGTTTGACTACAACGGTTGTCGGTTTCATATCTGTTATATTATGTACTCGTATTAACACCCTGTATATATGGCGTGAAACGAGCAAATAAACTAGCTATAATTTATACTCTGGTACATGCTACCATGCTAAGTGGCTCTTGTGACGGTAAGTAAGCGTAGGTAGTCTGTTAACAACATGTCATCAGCTTCAACAATAATACACATACATGACATGTCAAATTGCATCTGTTAGCAACAATTGAAGCTGCAAGTAAGTAAACAACTTGATACCTTTGATACCTCTCATTAGAGGCGTAATGAGTTTCAATAACAGTCATCTTGTAAAGGTCACCAAATGATGGGTTGAAGTAGTCAGTTGGCTGTGTGTGTCTCAAGTCGTAATCATGATTGTTTAAATAGCAACTTAGTTGGGTAGTTTTAAGATTCAAAGTCTTACTGCCGTACTTAGAGATATTTAATGAGTACTTAAGCCGTCCCTTAGTAACGGTTTAACATATTTTTGTATGACAAAATTGTCAAAACCATTACTAAGTGATGGCCTAAGTAGTCATTAAAGCTCTCTGAGTGCAGCAGTTAGATAGACTTGATATTTCTTAGCTTTAAAAGTTTCTAACCACCAGTAGGACCTATAGACCTACATAATTCACTCTCTTTAAACTAAATGCAAATGAAATGAGTGAACATATTCAATAGATGTACCACATTTCAGCAATTAACGTTTCGTTCCACGCATAGCACATACTAACAAATTGTTTAATGTGTCAAAATTGAAATATTATGCACAAGATTGGGGCCCTGAAAATGGCGGCAACTACAAGCTGACAAGCTAAGATCCAATGAAATAAAAAACTGAAAAAACCACACTAAAACCACAGATTTAATGCATTCTTAGGCAAGGGCAAGATTAAATGTTAAAATAAAAATGTTACCAAAAAACATTTGAGACTTGACCGACTTGACTTGGTGAAAATCCCACTGAATTACGTACCACTCCGTCACACGGGCGGAGGTCTGTCTCCCAACATTGTAAATGTTAAAGGCTGATATAGATTGAATGTATAGTGTAAAATGCATTGCGTGTAAAATAAAATGTAGTCAGTAATTTTCTAAATTGTACGATTTACAAGAATCCTCTTTATTTGCCGGTCCAGTTATTGGCTGATATGTTAGAATTAAATACACGTTTCACCATTCATCATTTTAATTGACACTTAATTTCATCAGCAATCTACTTGTAAATAAATAATACTCGTAGACCTAAGTAACCCATTTGGGGGGGGGGGAAATCATCAAATCACCCTTTCCGCTCTTGGGCAGAGCAAAAGAGAGTGTCAGACTTCTACTGACTAAAAACCACTTACTTTGAGATCGATCTTTAAGCTTCTTTCCAAGTAAAGATTTATTTATTGGCAGTAAAAAGTTTTCAGTTCCTATTAGCTTTACTACTCGTGCTCTTTATTTTACCCATTTATGACTTAAATTTTACTATAAAAAGCCCGCCACACTATTCCCTCTGCAACTCCTGAAACCCATAATCACCAGGAAATTGCCAGTCCCAGAAAAAGCTCGCAACGAAATTAATCAGAAAAAAATAGCAATGGAGTTGGAAAAACAATCACAATACAATAGCAAAGACCAAAAAGGTCGAATATCCAACTTTAAACATCCATATCCAATTTTCCAAGACAAACTTCACACGTTTCCTACCGCTAACTTCGTGGCCCAACCCAAACAATCAGCAACAGTTACTCAAAACATCAAAGAAGTTTGTAACTAGGTTGTAACAATTTAAATTAACCTTTACTTAACAGGCACATTACTTTTATTAGAAATATAGCTCCTTCCAAGCCATTTAACGTTTTTTAACCGACGTAAAGCTATAAATAAATGCTTGAATATTAGTGTAGTTTAGTTACTGAACTTTATAGTCCTAGCTAACACGAGTATGGTAGATGTGGCTGTATTGCTGGTAATAATTTATACAGGGTGTAAATTTACCCTTCACACATACGTCAACCAAGCATTCTGTACATCAAACTAAGTACCCCTACACAAAATTTTTTGCTGGATAACGACTTTTTTTTTGGGGTCAAAAATCTCATTTTACGGTAAAACTCAATGTAGCACTCTTAAAACATTGTGCTAGTGGATGCTTAAAGTAGTTAAAGGGTCATGGAGGTAATTTAAGTAAAGTTATAATCTGAAAAACTAGTATTTACAAAAACAGCTGTGAAAAATTTGGGACTTTGACCCCCAATATCTCCGTAACTAGGGGGTTTCCAGGTATGGTCTAGAACAAAGAAATGATCGCAGTGGTGGAGAGAACAAGTGCCTTTCGTTTGCGTTAAGGGTACTTTTACACCCTTTATACCAATCAATTTTTTTGTTGTTTTGGCTATATTTCATTTTGTAATTGGGCTAATCTTAGAAGTGATTGACAATTGCAATGTTCTATTTACTGATACTGTTTGTTAAGAATCAGTTTACAGTGCAACAACCATTAAACGTTCTACCATTATTTATGTTGAGACATTAACTCCTCTCACATTTATAGAGCTTGGCTAAGCAAAAGTCATTTATTCAAAGTACCGACTGAAACTAGTAGATCTTTGACCATCATATTACCCAGTAAACTAGGGAGTCGCTCCATGTAAAATACTGGTATTCAGCTGGATTCGGTTAGACTGGAAGCTGACCCAAACATAGTTTGGAAAACGCTAGGCAGATGATGACGATTTGGCTTTACCAGCTGCTGCACAAACAGCCAAAAGTACTTACTTTAGCTAGATATACAGAGTGTAAACTAACCCTTCACACATACGTCAACCAAGCATTCTGTACATCGAACTAAGTACCCCTGCAAACATTTTTGCTGGGAAACGACTTTTTTTGGGGTCAAAAATCACATTTTACGGTAAAACTCAATGTAGAACTCTTAAAACATTGTGCTAGGGGATGCTTAAAATAGTTAAAGGGTCATGGAGGTAATTTAAGTAAAGTTATAACCTGAAAAACCAGTATTTACAAAAACAGCTGTAAAAATATTTGGAAGTTTGACCCCCAATATCTCTGTAACTAGGGGTTCCCAGGTGTGGTCTAGAACAAAAAAGATTTCGCAGTAGTGGGGAGAACAAGCGCCCTTCGTTTGCGTTAAGGGTACTTTTACACCCTTTATGAAGTCATGATGACTCAACTCGACCGCAGTAAAACGTCGTCACCTGTCTCAGCGGATTGGTAACGCTACATCACCGCCGTCCTTGCACAAGTGTGTAAGGTTGCCCGATAATCACTCTCGGTAAACTTGTACAGGTACTGGCTACTAGTCACACCGAAACGCAACGAGATAAACTTTTTGCACAAGTTGTTTAATTTTGATATAATTTATTTGGATATTTCGTTTTTTGATAATAAATAATGTTCGTTTAATTATTTTTCATACAAAAAGCGCAAAACTTGACAAATAGCAAATAGAACGCACTAACATTATAAATTCTAATATTCGAATTATGTAACCTATTGAAACGGTCATTCATGATTTTACGTCACATAGTTATCGCATCTGTGACGGTCAAGGGATTTTAAAACCTGTCAACAAATCTAAGATTAGAAAATTAACAACTGATAAAATAATAAATTAACGTTTTAGAGCAGATGTTACAACTTGGGCCTTGGGCGTAAATAATTATGTAAAACTCGTTTCTAAATGTGTACAATCATTTACAAAATATCTTCAGTAACGTTGAAATACAGTTTTTAACTGTATCTTCCATAGCATCTACAACCTCCCTTTTTGAAGTCGGTTAGAAATGAAATGCACACAATAAACTCACGCCATTATCTCGTATCTATAGGTGTAGGCAGATCGCAACATAATGTTCTCCTAACTTCGTCCAGAGTCGTACTACGCACAACTTGTTTTATATGGCTTCATTGTGTTGGTGCTTGGTCCCAGAGAAACAATAATTAGTACTTGAGACGCACCAGTGAAATAGTCCGGTGTGACAGTCATCCACACAGCCCATCTGTTATGTATTAACTTTTTAAGGTTGCCCAGTTTGTAGATTTGAGCAAATATCTTGCGTAACCGGTAATGTATCGTATTGGTTACATACTTGTATTGGTTACACTTAAGGCACCGAAAACAGTTAATTTTAACATCGCAATTTGAATACTTTCTATCAGACTATGTTTTTATTTATTTGTGTTCAATAGTAGATCTGCTGTGCACATGATATATAATCAACCAAGTATTTGTTTTTTTTAAAGGAAGCCAAAAAAAACTTACGTATGTTTTACCAAATCATTCGAGATTGTTGTTGAGTTGTTTATCACTGTCTTTACTAATTAGCTGCACCATTCAAGTACACTCACACACACAAATGCACGCCTTTTTCCAATGGGGGTAGGCAGAACGCTACCTGCTACGATCCTTACAAACTGCTGTGGTATTGAGTACAGTTATACTACTGAGTGCCTTAATAGTCACTTCTTTTAAACAAAATAATCTCATTCAATCGATTTCACAGCCTCCATCACATTCGAACTTAAGTATGACACAGAAATAGGCTTAGAGAAGCCTATTGTTAGTGACGCTAACTTTATCATCAAAAGACATTCCAAAATCTAACTTTCCAATTCAAAAACAATGATCACACAATCAAAGTTAATAAATATTTACGCATATTGTATGATTGTAACATTACGCAACACGCAATCAGTTGCATCACCTAACAATCAGATAAAACAATAAGTAATGACATGGTTGATTGATGATCTTCAGAGAGATACTTAACACATTATCACGCAGTTAGAGAAAATGTGTGATTGATGTAGAAATGGCTGCCATTTGAATTTAATTAGACGGTGGGGAGTATTGTCTTCTTAGCTAAAATAACATAAAAACGATCATTGATACAAACTTTAACAATGCCTAAAAATAAATAGACCGTACATTTTTATTTCACCATCAGCGCGATTTTTCTACATTTGAATTATAAATCTCATAGCTAAAAACATAGAATGGTTAGACACCTAAGCACAGACTCTTACATAGGTGTATCTAGTTTAGGACTGCGAGTATTTAAATAAGTGTACGGTCAGGACTTTTTTTTTGGGGTTTGAAAAGTCATTAAATGACTTCTTCCGCTCTGGGCAGAGCGGTAGGAATGTCAGACTTCTACTGACTAAAAATCCACACATGCTCCATTTTAGCTCTTTGTGCCGCGGCCGAGGTATCTCTTTCGAACACGGGCCCCGACGGGATGATCTGGTCCTCTGACTTAGATCTCAGAATGAGAGTGTAAAATCACCAATTTAACGATAAAATAAAATAAAAAGTGAATCCTGTAATCTACTATAGCAAAAAATATCTGGACTCAATAAACTAGTCAACATAATATGAACATACTGTAACTAGGTACGTTTTGTGTAGAATCTAATCAAGCTAGAACCATCACTATCACTGGTTAGTGTAGTATCACCGTTTTACATTAAGTGAAAAATAGTTCGAAGTACAAAAAACTTATTTCCTTTCTTACACAAAAAAAACCTAAGTTAAGTAGTAACTAGTTTTTGGTAAATAAAGTATCATCTTGAAAAAGGTTGCTCCACACTATTGGCACAGTGAATCAAATAAAATTGCAGAAGAACTGTAAAGCACTGAGTTGCATGAATGTTTGCTATTTGATTCGATTCACTGCAACGTTTTTATCGGTCACACCGACTTTTTGGATTAGCAATATCCTAACGATAGTGTGTTCGCATCTTAAATATTTGAATACAGGGCTTATAAAATTTAAGTTCTTAAAAAAAATATAGAAATTATCATAGATTTCGAATTTGTAGGCGCATCTTACACCCCTGGGTAGTGACAGGGTGTTGAACTTGGAGGGTTTTAAGATGCTTTTATTTTTATAATATTAGTTTCGATTTAGATAGTTTAGATAAATATCTCTGCAAAATCATTATTTGTTACGGTCGCGAAACGTATTTTATATAAGTATACAAACGAAATTTGAATTTCGCGGGTTACACTGGCGTTTCCAACTTAATTATTTGATCATTGTAGTTTTTACGGTATCCTCTTTTAAACTATCAGTTTTCAAATCAGTTTGCAATATTGGAATCATCCAAAGCTCCGCGAGAAAATGTCGGTGATACTCAATACAGAAAACAAACTGAATAGGTCTCAACTCCATGCGGTTAGCTACATATCTGAATCGCAATACCTGAGTCATGTAATTACCGTAACCAACCGAATCACCTTCCGATCGTTTAGTAAACCATATAAAGTAATGGAAAAATGTAAGTACCCGCATGCCTTTGTCAAATTTCAGGGGCGCTATACATTTTTTTACATAATTATATTATCAAATCAAATCAAATCAAATCATCTTTATTTGACATTTGACATATTATTTGACAGTGATAGACGAAAAAAGAAGTATGTAGAGACGTTCGAGAATAAGTCGTTCAGGTTAGCCCCAATAGCGTTGAGCCAACCAGAAAATGATAAAACTTTGCTTGAATACCGAATAGATAAAAACCGTTCTTCAGGTCAGCTTTAATCCCGTCGGGGCTGCGGGTTGTTCGAAACAGATACCGCGGCCTCGGCACAAAGCGTCAAGAAGGAACATGAGTGGTTTTGAGTTAGTAGAAGTCTGGCATTCCCTACCGCTCTAGAGCAAAAAAATTAATTCGTCTCAAGCACTGATATGATGAAAAGAACCCGAAGAAGGTAGCACCCCTCATAGTTTACGTAACCATGAAAATTCAAAGGATCGCGATTCGATTCTGAATGTTTCAAATCGATTCGGTTCGGTATTAATGCACGTGGCCGGCCTTATCCATTGCATCGGCAATCGATTGCTATCGTAAAAGTTATATTGGCTTTCCAATGTTGGAGAAAAATGATTTACTCTTTATTTGTGATATAGTCATTTTCTCTTGATATGCGAGCATTTGTTTTGTATGTTTCTTTGTGGCCGATTATTTTATCCCTTCAAGTATGGAGGTACCTAGCTATTATGTTAGTCGGGATCCCTGTTTAATCATCATTTCAGGTTGGAATCACTCACTGTTGGGGATAGGCCTCATCCATCCCCTTCCCGCGCTCTGGACAATATCGTCGACCCAACGCGCTTTTGGACGGCCCTGGTTTCTCTGGCCCAACCTTGGCCACCATTCAGAATCTTAATCCATCGGCCATCTCCGCGTCTGGCCAAGGTCCCGAGTCTGCTACTCAATAGTGTCAGAATGATCTATCACTGATCTCATAATTGGTGATTTTGACAAGTTTGGTGTTGTCAAAATCAACAATTATGAGATCAATGATAGACCATTCTATCAATAGCAGACTCGGGGCCCTGATGTCCTGCCCAACTCAACTTTAGGTGTACCGCCTGGTCCCCGACGTCGAACACATTCGTTTAATGTATTCAAATAATAAGGAGTCTAAAATCTAACGCCCGTGGGGGCTGCGGGTTGTTCGCAAGAGATACCGCGGCCTCAACATAAGGGACAACAAGAAACATGGGTGATTTTTAGTCAGTAGAAGTCTGACACTCCCTTTCACCCATTCACTATACCAATGCCATTCGTTTTAGCAATTCGATTGCATTGTTTACGTGTTGAGAAGGCTTTACAAACATCTCGAACAATAAATAAAGAATGTCTGTAATCTTTGGATTTTGATAGAAAGTGTTGTTACGCAATTGGAATGATATTTACCATCTGACGCACTTTGATGACATCAACTGGCAATATTAACCCATGGGTTATGATTTCCTGGTAGTTACCCCTATTTTACCTTTATTCTAAATAGTTACACTATCATCCATAATCTTTTACGTATTTAGCTATTTCCTAAGACTACCTACGTATGCAACGGATCGAGAGAGAGTTCCACAGACCGTATATGTAGAAATATCCCTTTCTCTTCCTCAATCACTATCTTAGCAAAACACATTAATGAACAAGTGGAATAATTATTGGGAAATTAAAGTTTTACTCCATTTTTGTTTCTATTTATTACAATAAGGGAACCGACTGACTCGATTGATTAGTCCGTCAGTTAGATTATCGAAAAATATTGAATACGTGTTTTTTGTTTTATCAAATTATTAAAAATTGACGAAGATAAAACGCGTCCAAGATCATGAGTCGGCTTGTGATATCACTTATAGGTAAAAATGTACTGACAGAAGTTTTGGAAGGTCTTCATTTTATGTTTGTGAAAAAAGAAAAAATATGTGTTCAGTATTTTTGGAAATATAACTGACTAATTTGATTTGTTTTGTCCGATCCCCTATTGAACAAAGGGTGTGTATCAGCTAAACAATAAATTTACACTGCTGCTAAGGAGAATTTTGGCAGCCTCTGAAAATTCGCCAACACCACACTGGGCTGTGTGGTACAGTTACAGTTCACTCCCTTTCGCAGATACGCTTGTCCGTGTTCCAGCTGTAAAAGGTGATACATTAGAGGCTATATAATCATTATACTGATAAGCAAATTTTAGGCAAACTCAGCTTGTTTTAAGGTTGTTTTTATTTCAAATTTAAATTAAAGAGAATTACTATTTGACTCAGAAATTCTTCATCTTACAGAGTCTTAGGTTTCCGTAATTTCACACATCACGGCGCGAGATCAGTGCTAAACTTGTTCGAGGAAATGTCTTAAATATTTCCTAATCTTTGATTCTCGAACTTGCCGCTGCGGCGGCGTTCACACGATGTTTTTCTTCTCATAAACATAAACTAAAATTGACGTACGTAAACTCATAAAAACTATACATAACTATTTATGAAGCGATAATTTCGCTAAAGGTACCTCATCACGTGCGAGCGCAGCCGACAACTCGACCATTCGCGTAAGACCCGCGATCTTTGACTATGTACCTAATTGTGTATGCTGGTACAAGGTCAACGAATAAGTAATGTTTTATGTAGGTATACGTACTGCGGAAATTGAAAATGTAGTTGATAGCATGTTTCATGAACTTCGTTAGGAAGTCTAAAAACGAAGAGAGGAACAAGAGGGGGTCTTCGCTAGGAAGTGTAAATCCGGAAATCCGGACACTGGGCAATTAAGCGCGCAAGATTTTTTTCGGTGGAGATCATCTGCAAAACATGGAGTACGATTAAGGTGCCTCCTAACTTGATGTCATCAGTCAAAACGTTCACACAAAGCATGACGAATTCCATTGAATATAGTGAGGTATTTTATATTTATAATTAGTAAAAGTAAGATGGTTTGAAAATTGAGTAAACAATAATAGTAAGACTAGGATCGTAACAGGACCGTGTCACGTAGAGGAATTAGTTCTACGTACTCATAAGTGAAAATGGTATGTGTTTACCTGAGTGCTATATTTTACTAACATTCATCTACTTTAGCAGGAAAAAAGAATGCTGTGACCTATTAATTCATTAAGACGCATAAGCTTTTCTTTTCAAGGTTTTATTACCACACAAGACATAGTATTGCCAAGAATATTTGTTATTAAAATGACCAAGACTGCAGGAAAATAGTGGAGGTTAGACCTCACTGGCGATACAAGATTTTCATACTAAATATCGTATGAAGCAAGGCCGTTGTGGGACCACCCAGTGTGGGCACCTGTCAAGCTTGAAGCTCTTCGGGGGGATATACCTTTTCCAGGTGATAAATGTGTCTGATTCAGCGTTGCTCATGAATACAATGCAGACAAATCAAGTAGTAATTGCAAGGATCGTAGTTTTTATCTTTGAGATCCTGCTTCTAAGACAATGAAACTGGTGTGATTAATTTAAATTTACTTATATAGATATCTAGACCAGCTACAAGTTTTGTACAAACAATATTGTATGCCCATCACGTAGACCTAGAATAACTCCTGCTGAATAGGACATGATCTGATGTGAGAGTAAACACATTATAAACACATGACAATGATTTATTTGCAAGTCGGATCAATAGCGAGAAAACTATTATAATACGTATAAATCTGAATTTATTACGACTACAGGTGGTGTTTCACATACGCACAATCTTATACAAAGAAAGGTGTCTGAAGTATGAAGGTCCTAATTCTAACCTATCACTGAAACCTCTAAAATTGGATTAGTGAATCATAACATATTCAGCTTAATTTAAATAATTATCTACCATAATTATCTATCATAACTTGCTTTTCATAACATTTCTTTAAAACCGCTGTCAACGGATACAGCGTTAATTATTAAGAAACGAACGTAATGTTCAATACAAAATAATCTGATTATCTTGGAAGAGCCCGCGATTACTGCTCTTATTAATTTTCTGACACGCGTCTTACCCGTCTTACGTGAAAACCGCACGGACCGGTTCCATCGATCGCGGATTAACTTGAACGGGGATTAAACTTGGATTCATATTGACGGGTGACTTACAAAGCTGGCCATGCGTTTTTGTTTTTTTTTTTTTCGTTTGCTGAGTGCGCTGACAGATGTGTTCTAAAAAGGTTTTAATCTGCCCTTTTGTAGATCTCTTTGGATTAACACACTTTTATGGTTTAGGTCGTTTTTGGGCGACAATAACAAGTATGAAGCCATCTGTTTGCACATTGCTGACTTAATGCCTTAACTATTTTACAATATTTCTTATCAGTATACACTAGACAGGTATACATTACTTATGTCATATTGTATGTGCTAGGTGTGTTCACTATCTGTGTAGTACCTACCCTGGTAAATACATCTGTCAATACAACACACACCTTTTCCAAACACGAGCTACACGCAATGACGTACGTAACCTGTCATTGAAGAAAATTGCTGATAAATGCAAAATAGCTGTTATCACAGAAATATTCGAAGTGTTCCTCTTTGATGACCATTTACGTAGATATTGTCTATTGTTAGTCCATGACGTCGGAACACACAGATTGTATCATTTATAGTCTTATTACACATTTCTGGGTGTCATGTTAGTGTCAAAACCGAGAATTTCTTTGAATTGTTTGTAAGTTTGCGTTTTGTAACTAAAGAATTTTCAACAATCACTTTTACGATGGAAACAAGCATATTTTTATTATTTTATCGTCGTTATTACAAAATATAGAGAGTTCCTATTTCAAAATGGGTCAATACTAATGAAGCGTCTAATCTAATAATTTCCTAAGTTATGAACCATCGAACATCGTAAGACAAAACACGTCTAATTGCCGTGATTACGTTACCGGTAATTATTATTAGTTTTAATCTTCAGGTTAACACAGTGGTGTCACCGCGATGGTTTCTATAGTTAGCGCGCACGCATTAAGTTAGTCGTCTTTGCACGCGACGCTCGCATCCACCGTCTGCGCGCTCCGAATTTTTCGCGCCTCCGCGAAATCCGTTTTCCGAATACAAACCTCATTTCACCGCGTTCTTTTTTTTTAAGTCTGAATTTAAAAAGTAGCTGTCAAACTTTTACCGCCAATTTTGTGTAGTGATGTGAAATTGTAAAAGTGTATAAAAAAGTGAGTTTTTATAACTAAACTTGTGTATGAGTCTGCGTATTTGAACAGGTGATGATAAAGGCTGTATTTCTGTTGCGGCTGATAATGTTTTGATGGCACGTCATAGATTTATGGTGATCGCAGTTTGATTACTAAGTCGTGATGGAAACTAAGCTAGGTTTTTGTTACTTTTACTAGTAAGAAATAGTAAGAGTAAATTATAATATTACCGTTGCACAGTAGTAAACTTTATAAGACATTATGTTTTCTCTGTATTTTATACAAAAGAAAGGAAAGCATTGTAATGTTTTAACACTAGAACAACACTAAAATGTTTCAAGCATTTTTTCCTTCCCTTTATTTTTCTCATATTTGAATATTTTACATAATATTAACTGCCAAATCTTGTGTAGAGTTCACTGATAACATTGTTTATCACTCTCTTATCAGTACAAAGTTAAACAAAGTAGTTTTATCTCGTGGTGTAGGTACTTGCCTACTGAGAGTTTTTCACAGATTTTCATTTAAATAAAAATGTATTATATTTGGAAAAGTCTTTTAACAAATTTAAATACTGGTGGATTAAGACAAGATTTCTGCGTAATCACATCACACTAATATTATAAAGGCGAAAGTGGTACACAGATATTTTATAACCTGGAATAACGCATAGGATAGTTTTTAACCGATTTTATCTTCCCGTGGGATAATTTTCGAGTTGTAGCGGATGAAGCCGCTGGCAACAGGTTGTATTTTAATATTTTTAACACGGTTTAATGAGAGATATTTCTCGACAGCATGTAAAGGCCCATAGACGGCATAAACAACTCTGGCAACAGGTTAGGCACTAACCATACGATAAAAAGATACAGTAGGGATAATGTTTTAATAGTTATGCCTGTATTTTTCTTTTACAAATATTTGGTTTGAAGGAAAATCCCTGAGGCAAATCACCACAACTTAAAACTTCACTGTCTTTAGTCCTGAGCCCAAACAAACTTTAGCAAAAGTTTAAAACATTATTCATCCACAGTTTTGCCTGTTACTTCAACATCCATAAAATCAAAATATTTTATTCACATGGACACATGGAACGTCAAGGTGCACGTTTGGGTTGGTCGTTTCCATGTTTCCTATGGAGAAGAAACAGCAAGAAACTCCATGATTACACCAGCTTATACCCAAATACTTTGTCACCACATAATCGATTTTAACCGAAAATAATGTTGTTTTTCATCATTATTTTTATCAGCATTTACTCAAAACAATTCCATTCATAAACAATATCAAACATTAATTAACCACGAGTTCAACTTGTTATCACATTTATTGATAACGTGTAACAAGTGAGGTACAAGATACATATCTATCAAGTGCTCATCTAGAATGTCTATGGACAAGTAGTGGCTATGTCACAAATGCTCTGATTGTTAAATACCTATCATGTTGTACTGATGTTTATTTTAATTAGTTAATTCTGTTGGTTATGTGGTGATCATCATCAGAAGTGGTTTTGAACTATGATAAATGAGCCCGAGAGTCCGCCGTTGAGGCTGTAACACCACATAAGTAAAAAAAAACTTTATAGGAGAGTGAAAAAGCTGGAAAACTAAAAAAGCAAAATTTCAAAATCAGCATAATATTTATATTCAACGTGTGGAACTTCAGCGGCGACTTATCTTATTTGGCAATGAACAGAAGTGATGCTAATACACAATATGATTTCAGCAGCCTCTGTTGATTTTTTATGTGGCAATGTTGTTTTTGTTTTCCTCTTCCCAAAAGTTAAATCGTATTTAGGCATTTATGGCGAAAATTCAGGAAGAGGCGGAATAACTAAATTAAAAGAAAATTTAAGATCAGACTCGATTTCAATTAGATACTTGGTAGACCGCTATCGACAGCTGCAAAGCAAGTAACTCCCCTATTTCTTCCCCTATTCTTCGCCCTCACGTCTAGTCTTACTAATAAAATTGGTAACCTGATATAGAGCCAACTGCATGTTTAATCTACTTGTAGGGCAAGGAAAACATAAGTAATTTCTGCCCGTATCAGTAACATTACATCACACTTCCAATCTTCAAAGGGTTAGGCAGACCTACCTTAGGTTAGGTACACACAAGTCAGGATTGTTTTAAGTCCCAGATAGTCGGGAGCGAGCCTATTGATCAACCAGGCACAGATCTAGACTCTGTGTCCGCTGACTGAGCAATTTCATTACGAAAATACCAGTAAGATTTTGCGCTACCTGGGAATAGCACCCAGGAGCTCATATTCGGGAAACTCGCTTACGACCACCTGGCAGTCAAGCACTTGTATCTTCTCCAAGTTAATGGCTTCTCTATTAACTAGGCTAAGTCAGTTTTAAGTGCAGATAGATAAAAAGAAAGTATATTGAAGTAGATACTAGGTATTTACATTAAAAACACATTGATCTACCTTTTACAGAAGAAACTAAATGCCTTTTCCATTTGCTGCCTACGTTTGAGTAATTAAAAAAGATAGTGTTTATGATCTATCATGACTGGTGATTATTTGTGTATATAGTTATAGTTAAGGAAAGTTTTGCTCTAGCCCAAATTCGAATAGCATAACTTAATGGTGACCTCAACATTTAAGTTACGAGAAGTCGGTTAACAGGAAAACTTTTCCGAAATTCAAGCAGAAAGGAAAAACAAATCCAAAAAACCAACGACATTACTTAGCAAAACATGTTAAGTTTTAAACAAAAATCAAAGAAAATAAGTATGGTCTCACAAAAACTGTTATAAAATAATGTGTAGGTAAGAAACCAAACAAAATATAAGGATACCTACCGTGAATCAATTTTAAAGTAATTAAATGCAATCATTATAAAACACTTACTAACTTAACATAAACCGGAAATTATTAATGTTTAAGGGGTCCCTCAAGTTGGGCCGCGGGTAGTCCAACGGTTATCGCGGCCTCGACATAGAGGGCGAAGAAGGAACATGGGTGGTTTTTAGTCAGTAGAAGTCTGACACTCCCTTTCGCTCTGCCCAAGAGCGGGAGGGGTTATTCGATGATTTTACACCCACCAAAAAAAAAAAAAAAAAAAAAAAAAAAAAAAAAAAAAAAAAAAAAAAAAAAAAAAGGGGTCCCTCAAGCTCAAAATGGCTTGACTAGCATTTACGTGCTTGACGAGTCTTGACGCAACGTCAAGCTAGCTTGTCAAACATCCGCACTCATTTTCATTTTAGTCACCACAGGATGACCGCATAATAAATGTGTTGCATGACAGGCATGCATCTCAATGGCTGAGCATACTTGACAAATATACAGGGTGTTTGGAAGGGAGCTGTACATACGCCTAGGGTAGAAACTAGGGATAGTCTGCTACCTACCCCCGCCCATTATATTGACCTTGGCCTCAAGGTTTTTTTTTAATTTAAAATTATTTCTTTACCTTACTACGGTACTTCAGGCCCCATAACTTTTCTTCTCCACAATTTTCTGGTGTAAAATAATTTTTTGCAGGACCCTAAGACTCTAACGATTAAAACAAGACCATTAGCCGACCGGTCCCATGGATAGATTTTGAGCTACAGGTAGTTTTAGTCAAAAAGTCAAATAAAAAATAATAATAAATTAAAAAAAAACCTTGAGGCCAAGGTCAATATAATGGGCGGGGGTAGGTAGCAGACTATCCCTAGTTTCTACCCTAGGCGTATGTACAGCTCCCTTCCAAACACCCTGTATATTCTGTTATCAACTTACGGTAGCTTACCTATTTGCCAAGCAATTTTTGACCATTTTAACCCCTCTTTTCTGTTTTTTTTTATTCGGTGAAAAATCATCATATAACCCCTGTCCCGCTCTTAGTCAGAGCGAAAGGGAGTGTTAGACTTCCACTGAATAAAAACCATCCGTGTTCCTTCTTAGCCCTATATGTCGAGGCCGCGGTAACTTGGCAACAACCCGCAGCCCCGACACGAACGCTCTGTCGACACGGCCTGTTGTCATCATAAGACGCACGGACGGCGAGCTAGCCCATCACTCACCGTCCACAGGCCCGCGTCTACATTGTCGGAAGCTATCACGTGGCCCCCGACGCCAGGAGCGTCTCTCGCGGCGTCTGGGACGAGAGGTTCTCTCCCTCTCACGTTCCGCCACCTAGCATCACTGCTTCGCAGAAGGAGGTGACGGCGTCCCATTCCTCCTCACCCCGGACCATGGCTTGCACCCGGGCCGAACGCGAAAGATCGCCGCCGCGGAACCCTTTTGACTCCTCAAAGTACAAAATGATAACTATCATCATCATCTGTTCCCAACCATGTTGGAATCGGCTTACAGTATGTATCGGTACCAGTATTTTACATGAAACGGCTGCCTATCTGGCCTCCAAAACCCAATTAGGATTATAATACTATACCGTTGTTTTGCCTACCTAGGTTCTCAGAATTTCTGACCACTGACTATCTGTAACGACTACTATAGATCTTCAAAAAATGGTTAGGATCAACGGCTTAACGTGCGTTTCGAGGCACGAAGTAAACTAGGCTGACCCATTCCCGGACTAACCTAGGCAACTGCAACCTGCAGATCGAATCGAACAGCTGTTTTTAATAATAATTATTATACCAGAGTATAATATTTATTATACCAGAGTATAATAATTATCACCAGACGAAGAAAAATAAAGGAAAACATCTATTAGTTACTCAATAATAAATAAAAACTAGCAAATTAAGTTTATTCCTGCGATAATTATGTTATCGCCGTAATAGGAAATAATTGAGATTGTTAATAAGATATAATAATGATTTGTTATTTAATTATTATTGCTCGTTTCCCAGACTATGAAAAGCACTAAACAAACAAAATAAGTAGTTGTTCACTGACTGTGATAGACTGTATCCTTACGAATCAAATAATTGATTAATGATGTTTGATGATGTTTAAATATTGGATCGATTTCTTGTTAAATATTCCACTTTGATGAAGAACATAAGAGGTAAACATTGATAAAAATACAACGTAAGTAAACACATAAATAAATAAGATAAAGTAATAATATACTTACTACAAGTTTTTAAAGGGTCCAAGCTTAGCAAAATATTGTTTTTTTTTTGTAGTTGCTTTTATCAACTCATTATGGATCTGAAATTGTTATTGAAAAACATGTATCAACCAACACAAAAATCAACCCAAACAAAAAAAAATCTCTTTTAAGTTAAAATTAAATCTGTAACGGTTTTTTTTATATATCGTTTTTAATTACGATAAAGTTATACCACATGCTAGTGCGTAGTAATTTAGTACCTACACAAAATACATGACACGTTTATTATATTAAAGCTTGCCCACACTGTCCCACTGCTGGACAAAGGCCTCCCTCCACTCCTTCCAAAGGCCACGATTCTGTGCAACATCTTTTCAATTCTCAAGGAAAACATCTAGTTGGTCCCATGACACGTCTATCAATAGAAAATCGTGCTTCCGTTACAATCAAGAACAAATTCCGCCTTTTACATCCATTACGATCAATTAAAAGCGTTTCCAGACTCGACCTACTAACGAAAAAGGTTTTTTATTACTATTATATAATTATTAAATCATTGTTTGATAATAAAGTTATGTGTTCTGATGCAATGACACGCTTGTCGCTTTTGATGACTGCAGCCGCATCGGGTAGCAGCTTGTCCCATTATAATGCAAGGAAATGCTGTGCTGGTTGCCTTTATTGTTATCATAATCAGCCTAGCCTTTTTCCAACGCTGTTTAATCTAACCGGAAGTTTTTGACTACCAGTATTTTACACTAGCTTATACACACGGCTTTGCGTGTAGTTTGGTAATTGTTCCACGAGATAATACGCTGCTAATTTGCTATTCCAGATCTAGCCCTTTGCTAAATCCAAACAAAGTTGACTTACAAACATCCAAACTTTCGCATTTATTAGTTGTAGTGAAATGGAGTGACTGTTTATTGAGTCACCTTTTATAAGATACTTACCACTTGGTAAACTAAAACTGGTTCACTTCCGATTCGCCGTAAACACAATCAAATATCTAAAGTTTATAGCTTGTAGTGTAACCCTCTATAATCTGCATCAACATAAACAATGCAGACATCGTGCTATGCACGCCACTGAGTTTAGGCACACAATGTTTAACAAACAATTTATTGTTTACAAAAATAACTAAAACTGAACTTTGTCGAGACTAAAATATTCACGAAAAGCATGAAAATAGTCTTTTATTACTCAAAATGTATGCTTTTCTTGTTATCAAAACAGCAGTTATTTAGGTTTTGTCATCTACGGCAATAATAGTTGCACCAACGTTTGTCACCAACATTTGTCAGGCAATATCTATTAAAATTGCATCGAGTCGTGTTGGTCGTGGACACACTGGTACAGTGATCTAATATCAGTTCTAGGTGAAGGTCGGTCCACAGAGGCGGGGTCATTGCACTTTAGGTTGCGTGCTATAAGGTTCCATTTCCTCTGTTACTCTCTCTCGCAGAGAGAGTAATATACAAAGTAAAGGTCAAAGAAATGGCTTGCAAAATACGTGGTTGAATTATATTCAAGATCATAAAAACAGCTGTGGTAGTATCTGGTAGTATTTGCAAGCAGCGCGCGTTTATATCCAGATGTTTAAAGGGTGTAAAAGTAACCTTAAAGCAAACGAAGGGCACTTGTTCTCCCCACCACAGCAATATTTTTTTTTGTTCTAGGCCATACCGGGGAACCCCTTGGTTACGGAGATATTGGGGGTCACAGTTCCAAATTTTACACAGCTGTTTTTAAATACTAGTTTTTCAGGCTATAACTTTACTTAAATTAGGTACCTCCATGACCTGTTTATTATTTAAAGCATTGGCACAATGTTTTAAGAGTGCTTTGAGTTTTACCGTAAAACGTGATGTTTGACCACAAAAAAAAAGTCGTTTCCCAGCAAAAATGTTTGCGTAGGGGCATCACACAGATTGGTTGATTTACACCATCCTGTATAATATTAACGTGGAGGTGGATGATACACAGCTGTATAGTTTTCCATAATATATAAAACCTACAAAAGGCCAATGTCAAAGAAATGCAGACCCAATAGTTTACCACAAAGTACTTGGCAAATAAACCAAGTTGAACCAATCTACTCAGCTTATCGCAATCTGAAAACCGTTTATTTCACCCGACCATGAATCATAGATTCAATTTAATTTTACATTTTCTCTGATTCATTTTTCGTTCCACGTGTCTAAACTGATAACGTAGATATTACCTTTTTTTATAGGAGTTTAAAGAATTAATAACCTAGTGGTGTGTGTGAGTGTTGGACTGTCATAAGTCTCGAGTTTGAACTTAAGACACGCACTTCTGATTTGTCGGAGTCATTTATGTATTGCATCACTTGCTTCGATACAAAAAACAGCGTGAGGAAACCAGCGTGCTTGTGAGAGGTTTCTCAACGTCAAACAAAAAAGTTTCAGTCCCAGTCCCAAAGGGTAGATGTCTATGGAGAAGAACGGGCAATAAACTCTATAGACACTGTTTTAATTGAGATGTATGGTTGGTTACAATATAAATATAGACAAGTAACACCGACCTTTATTCTTGAAACAGAGTAAAGTGCGTCTTACACACAAAGTCATGTTTGCTTTCCAATTATGTATTATTGAGTGCCAGTTTTTATGATTATTACAACATTACTGAACAAGCCAGTCTTTACTGACAGTACTGCATTAAGTAATGTGGCTTTCAACTTATTATAAATATTAAAAAGTTATTTTTCGTAGATTTTTACCTGATAACTCAACGTTTAGAAACTCATTGTCTTTAAGCTCACACATGCCACAGACACTTCCCGCACACTCATTAACACTCACTCACACAACCATTCACCCTATATACTCACCACATTAACTCAACGTCAAAATACATCCCAAATCATAATACGTCATGTCAAAAAAATTAAAATTAAAAATCAACCCCTGTGAAATATGTGGCTTGAAAATCTGTATGAAAACTCATCACCAACGAAGCTAGTGCGTGTCGGATAAACATCATCTGCCTTGCCATTTCCCAACTATCTTGGGGTCGGCTCCAGTCTAACCGGATGCAGCTGCTACTTTACATGGAGCGACTGCTTATCTGATCTCCACAACCCAGTAAAAACGGGTCGGATAATCACTAAATATAAATATAATGATGCAACTTAAAATGTTAATTATTTCTCAGCTCACAATGCAAAAAATAGGAACTCAACTATTTGAAGCAGGTTGTTTTTTATCGTTCAAGGTCAGATCTCAGTGCATGTGACATCAGCAAAACAAACATAGCCTTAGATAAACACAGACAGTATAAAAGGCTTTTGATAAATTGATAGGTTAATGAAAAAATTACACCTGTATTGGTCTCAGTTATGCACTGTTGTCGGGGAAAAGCATTTTCAGAATAAAACATAGGTCGTATACGTATGTATAAAACGTAACATTAAAGTTCTGATTAGTCCAACTGTTAACAAATTACAAATGAGTTACTCCATGTTTTTGATACTACCTAGGTACTTATAATTTCTAAATAACTAAATGAGTCAAACTGTACTAAGAAATCAAACCAATATTACAACAATTGAAGCAAATTTAACTAGGCAAGAGATAAGATTACAATATAATACACTAATGGGATATGATAATTACACGAAAAATGTACTTAAAAGATGCTCGTATTATTACACTTTTATGCAAATGATCACTCACAAAAACTTAATAAATTCTCTCGACGAAAAACAGCACTAAATCGTTGCCAGCAAAAAAAAAAACAATTAGCAAAATACTTTAATGGCGTCTTAAAGTTTTTTCGCGTTCTTTTTTTTCAAATAAATTCTTAATTCTTAAAAATGAGTAACTTGCCGATTTTTTAGCTGTGGTTGAAAAAAATAATTAATGGATTTCATATTCATGTATAAGTATTGCTTTAAATAGTTTGCCTTGTACTTTGAGCACAGGAGACCGGTCCGTATCCTTACGTTAAAGTAAAAATAATTTAATTACTTAATAAGTAAGAAGCCAACGATTTTTGTGTCCGTTTTTACAAGCTGGTTTTTCGGTTACGAGACCAAAGTTTTGTGCCAATTTACATCAAGTAATTTTGCCACAAGATAATTCGGTATCGTTATCAAAATTATACAAACAAAATAAGCATGAACAAACTGCGCTATTTCACCAATTTAGATAAGTTTGTGAGAGTTTGTTAAACTTGAAAATATTACTATTTAGATTAGTATTCAGGTGTATTCGGCAAGAATAAAAACCGACCCTTTTGTTGAACCCAGTCTGACGATAGCCTCCTTCCCAGCGGTGGGAACATAGGCTACTCATGCTTATTTTACTTTACTAATTTGTTTTGTTCAAAGATATATGATATAATTGAGAACTTAAAATTCATTGATTAACAAGCGTCCCTCTATCACCTATTCAGATTTCCATAAATTTCATCATCCATGTAATCAAAATGATAAATAAACTAATTCACACAAATTCATTCAAGTCCCACTTATTTAATGACATTACGTCAATAGCCATAAGACAGACAGAGCGGCGACCATAGACACCTGTCAAAATCATAAGCAACGTTACCCAATGGAAAGTAATGGGTGTGTCCGTTTGTGACTAAATCTAACAGGAAGTGTTTCTTGTATTAAAATATGTAACATTGTGGAACGCTGGTGTGACTAGTGTCACATCTCGTAATAGTAGGCTTGTGGACCATAGAAAGATGGATGCGATGTTTATGCTATGTTATAAGATCTTTACGTTAAAATATGTAAATAGGTAGGTTGTTGATTTTTTATGAAAAAAATAATTGAAAAATAACAACACATCTACCCTTTTTGCAAATGTCTGCAGTTGTTGTTATTTTGTAGGAACCACAAAGTTTTCTGATCTAGTTACAACAAAACTGGAAATAATTGGAATATCTTTTGAAGGATTTTAAGTTTAAGTAGGCACAGTATAGATGTACACAATTGGCAAAGTTCTAACGCGAATTTCTCGTGAGGTAACAGTGGATCGATTTGGGGATCAGACCGGAATAACTCACGATTTCAACTTTGAGACATGACCTATTTTATGACAGTATGGGTTCAAAAATACTGGATTCATTACGTAACATGAAAATTAAACCAATACAGTCGGCGAAAATGACTTCTAGACGTTGCTTAGTGTATACCTACATATTGGTGCTGCTGACTCCTGTTTATAGTATTTTTCAAAAATGAAAGTATCTTAACGTATCTTGCGATTCCTAAAAGCATCACTGCAGTTTTAGCTACTCGTCATCATCATTCTCTTGTGTTTATACCAACTCATTTGGGGTCGGCGCTACCTTTCTGGCCCTACCATACTTTACACAGCCCAGCATTTCTTTGGTATTCCTTTACTTACAGCTTAGCTTTTCCTATCGCACATTCCTAGCCAAGTGTAATGTTTGGGAAAGCGCATACGCTAGATTTTCGCTCATATATAATTGTTGTGTGCAGTTCCCACGTTGCGCCGTTTAATCTAGAATTGCTAGACATTTGAGTTTCTACCATACATTGTGTTATCTGAGAATCGCTTTTTATTTATTACGAAGATGTTTTCTGCTCTCATTATGTAGTTAAAAATGTGTGGATGATTGATTGTGATGTAATTTTTAATACTTAGGTACATTTATTGTGGTTTTGTAGTGGTTTTTGGTTTTGTGTAACTCATTCTCCGTTTGGTCACAACTCACATGTCTTAAGCTTTTTTTGTAAGAGATCAGTAAATTTTTCTTTCCAGAGATTGGTCAAGTTTTTTATCCTATCACATGGAAAGCCAGCGCCGATATAGACTAAGAGATTGACTTGTGGGTGGTATAAGATCTACGTACGGAATTAAATATGATTTAAGTAATTTCATTTGTTCCATTTAAAATGCCGTGGGTATGCTTTCCGTTGAAAGAAAAGGGTGAGAGGGTTAATAAACCTATTTATAAATGACCAAAATTATAAAATAAAACGTGATAACAAAAAAATCTTATAAAATCTACAATTGTCCCCGTTATTTAACTATAGGTAAAAGAAATAAAACTATTTTAACAGTCCACACCAAACCACAGATTAGTAACCAAACCCGCACGCCTGAGTGACGATACACATTCTTTTACACTTGAAATGCTGTTTTAAACGTCGTTCACAGCTAGAAACAATTGTTTCTACGCACATTATAACATATTTGCTCAATCACGATTTCGTAGAACACTTTTTATTTTTGTTTACAGGTTTTACAAAGTAGAACTTATAAATAGAGAGTCACTATGGGTCTTGGGCTGAAAATGTAACTACGTTAAAAAAAAACTTACCTTACGATCGATCCGGCAAATCTTATCTAATCTAAGTCGCTTTACTGCAATGGTGCTGTTCCATAATTCATACTAAAGCAACTAATTCTCTATTAGGGCACTGTTTGCCCCCGGCCCAGGTACAAACCATGGTCCGGGGCGAGAGGGAATGGGACACCGTCGCCTTCTTCTGCGAGCAGTGATGCTAGCGAAGGAGGTGGCGGAACGTGAGAGGGAGAGAACCTCTCGTCCCAGCCACTGTGGGAGACGCTCCGAGCGTCGGGGGCCACGAGATGACTTCCGGCCACCGTATAGACGCGGGCCTATGGACGTTGAGTAATGGGCTAGCTCGCCGTCCGTCCGTCTTATGCTGACGACAGGTCGTGTCGACGCTCGTCGGCACGTTCGTGTTCCACACGCGCCGCAAGGGCCAACGCCCGTCGGTGCTGCGGGTTGTTCAAAAGAGATACCGCGGTCTCGGCACAAGGGCTAAGAAGGAACATAGTTAGTTTTTAGTCGGTAGGAGTGACACTCCCTTTCATTCTGCCCAAAGCGGCACTTTTTGATGATTTCCCACCCACCAACAAAAAAACAGGCATTGTTTGCTGGATCGCTGTTTTCTTTATGTTCTGAGAAGAGCTTCGCGATAGCTGACAACTACGTACACTTCTGAACAGGTACGGTCAAACCTGTACCTATTTTATTTTATTGTTGGTGCTTTCCGCAAGACACCACTTCAAATGTTGTCCTCATATCTGACCATACCCGGTTGATGCCAATGGACTTCGCTCCTCATGTTATGAATAAAGCTGTAGAATATGCTTCAGATAACAATTTCTACTGTAAAGTCTCCGTCAATCCCGTCGGGGCCGCGGGTTGTACACTAGTTATCGCGGTCTCGACATAGAGGGCTAAGAAGGAACATGGGTGGTTTTTAGTCAGTAGAAGTCTGACACTCCCTTTCGCTCTGCCCAAGAGCGGAAGGGGTTATTCGATGATTTTCCAACCGCCAAAAAAAAAAGTCTCCTTCAATAAAACAGTTCCATTGACCCAAATGATGACCACACAAGAACGTCATTAACGATTTGTGGTTACTACATAATGTGGTGCGATTAACACACATTATTGTATCGAGTGATCCAATGCGGTCAGACCAAGATTATAATGAGCTTAAATGACATCAGTAATACAGTAACACATTTACGGATTAATATTTTTATCGACAAACACCTTGACACATGAATTACCGAGTCTTTACTTACTATAATAACTATACCATGTTTTTCAATCAAGAATTTAGTATTTTTCAATACAGTTGGGAATCTGGATTTGTCTATGGCAAAACAAAACACATAAACCTTTCTCTGAAGTCGGGAAAAATATACCATAAATCACCTCCTCTAACATGGGAGTTGGAACTTAATCATACCTAGCGAAACATGAGTGTACCCACCACCTATTGAATTCACATCTGCGTAACCCTTTGGGGATCACAGGTGTGATGTTTTGTTATAATAACTTTGAAGCTCCTTTTTTAAGTTTAATTTTAATGTATATCTGATGGCAATATTGGGGTTTAATCATAATCGCTTGTTAATTAAGTGACGTTCAAATGACAGAAATATTATTATGTTGATTTGGAATCGTTAAACCGCCTTTAGGCAGAACTTAACTTTATGCAATGTTTAATTTATATATAACCCAATAAGTCCTTGGTTATGAAAAAGTACATCAACTTTAGAGTGACCACAAAAATATTTAGCAACCACACTTTTATTACGTGATTGTGTAAGCCGTAAGGTGTGGTCTCTCTGTCAGACTCAAGTTTTTTTCTAAAATCACGCAAAGGCACTCACACGCATCGTATTTACGTACGTAAGCCATCATTTATGTGTTCATGAGATCATCGTGGGTTTCGTGTCCGTGATCATTAATCGTAGATCGTGGATCAAAAAATCTCATGTTAATCATTTATTGGAAACTGACTTAATTACTTGTATTGCTAATTTATTCAAATTATCTAAGCGGTCTGTGAATGGTAATAAAAAGGAAAGATTGAATGTGTGACTGATTTTACCGGTCATTCGGAAATTCATTTCATTCAAATGCAGATTATCCTCAGAATGTAGATGCCTATAAGTGTAGAGGAAGACAAAAGGTCTCTTTTGTCTTCCTCTACACTTTTATGGCAAAGAGGTGCTGAGTTAACGTGTAATAGAGAAGTACGGCAGAATAAGACAAGCTGCACCGACCCCAAATAAGGATAAGAGTAAGAGAATGATGAATGGTGATAAGTAGATAAACTTCAGTTCAAACCTGCATATTTATTTAATACTTAGATAGCTGTCCAACTTCCAAATTATTATCTACTAGCGGAGGTTACGCGGTTTCACCCGCGTAGTTTCCGTTCTTGTGGGAATACAGGGATAAAAAGTAGCCTATGTCACCCGGGGATAGTGTAGCTTCCCAACGGTAAAAGATTTTTATTAATCGGTCCATTAGTTTCGGAGTAGTTACAAACCTACCATATCTTTCCTCTTTATAATATTTTATTATCTATGAAACATTAAATTACAATGTTACGTTAAAACAGCGCCAAGTTGTCTGATCTCATGCATGAATAAAACCGGATACAGACATTTCAGTAGACTTCGGAAGTTACTTCAAAGATAAGAGTCTAACTCAAGGAAGTTTTTAACAGAAAGATGCTAAACAAAGCTTGAATGATATTATTGTTCTCCATATCTTTAAATACCAAATTCAATATGTAAATTGGCTTCCATCAAGGGTCGGCGCTAAGCCCTTACCTCTTCCAGGTGATAATGGACGTTGGACATTCAGGAAGAGGCGCCCTGGAGCATACGGTTTGCCGAATGCATTATGCAATATGATTGCATTATATCAAAAACATTTACTATTTTTGCCAATAATTAACCATCAGCATCACCCATAATTTACAAAAATTGAATTAGAAGACACTCAAGACACCTGATGTCTGACCCAGTGAACGGCCATTACCTACTGTCCTTACGTCAGAGCTGACACGAAAACGTTTGCAACTTGTAAGTCACGCGATATGCTGATGCAGATACAGTTGTAACTCGTTTATGCGCAGGCAATTAAGTGAGTAGCCATCGTTTCGGTTGAGCAGTCGCGTATTATCGCATTATCATACATGCTTACATGCTGACGTGATGAATATGAGGAATGTGTGAGTCATTGAATAAGTGTTAAGTGTTGTGAGAGATTTTGTATGGATTAGTTGCTGAAGTGGCTGTAGCTACATTGGAAATGGAGGACTTCAGTTTGGTTTGATAAGGTGTCGGAGCCTCTGACTTACGATAGTATCACGATAGCTTCACGATATGATCTCGTCAAGCTCTCCGTTTTCACAGAGAGCATTTTTCAGGATTTCCACAGATCAAAACTCTTGGTTACCGTTTTGTTTGGTGGTTTAGTAGGGAAGTTCTTTCTTTAATATTAGTTACCTATATTATTTACGTGGTATTATACTTAGTACACGTCAATACATTATGATTCATAATTCTCAAGAAATTGATAATTAATGTTGTCATCATCGTAGTCAATAAACTTGGATGAATTTTAGATAACTACAACAAACTTATTTTATGTTAAAATAACTCTTAAGTCAGCGATCAGTGCACTGCATCCCAGGTATTTACATTTCATTCTTTTTATTACAAAAATGTTTCTAAGATTAGGCAATTCTACTTAGTACTCGGTAACGCAAGGGTTACTTCAAATTTCAAAATGGCTGCGATATTAAGTATGGAGTAATTTCATGTAACGTGGGGTCAGAGGTGATTCCACGCCGTTCAATTACTGATCTGTGATGCAATACCCATCATCATATTATGAAGCGCAAAGTGGTTGAGAAATCAATCACATGATCGACGAAGTAATCATACAGCAACGAGTAACGGCAATGGTACTTTCGTACTTATTATTTCCATGCACCAATGACAGGTGATGTGGTTGCGAACCACAGACTATAAAAATGTTGTGGTCAAGAATGGCAGTTTTTCGCAATAAAATACAGGGCAAAAGATCAATCAGAGTGGTGGTTGTCTGAGTGGCTTTGGCCTATTGAAAACAAAATTAAACAGTATAGTCAAATGAAATAATTATAATCATACTTAATGAACAAGCTGCCAGTATTTATGCAATACAGGCAATCAATTGGGATGTAAGAACGGAAATCGACCGCCAACATTCAATACCTTATTCCGAAAACATTTAAAATCAAATTAACCCAATTAATAAAAACACAAATTGCATTCAAATAATTGTTTACCAACCACATTTTCCTCGGCTTTTAACCGCATGTTTATGTCACATTACGACATAATTACGGGCCCTTCTAGATAAAATATAACATTAAAGTGTTTATCTAATTCCTCTGTGCTGCATGATGAATTACAACATGGCTACCGGTATGTAGGTTGCATTAGATATATGTAGGACATGTTTACTTAGTGTTAAAAAGTTGGGAAAACCTTTGTAAAATATTTACAAGGAAATTGAATCCTACTTTTAACTAGGAACGTGTGTATTATCTTGATATTTTACTGTTTGCGATATTTGCGCATGAGCAGTCATGGGTTTTTTTTTTTTACCTAGGTTGTTTATTCATTTTGTACTCCATTTTAAGATATACCAGCGAGGATTGCACTTCTGAGCATGAGGTCATGTCTTCACTTTCCACGTTGGGAAAAGTGTTTTGGGTGTAAGTGTAAATTTGTGTCCGATTTATGGCTTGTCCCCAATTTCATGGGAATCCAATATAACTGGCCGAAATATGATTAAACTATCGCACTGTACCGAATCCTTCATTGATTAAAGACGTGATGTTTAACAGATAACTGGAGTTCACTCTTTGTTAGACCCATTCATAAGAACTTGATACCAAACCGCAATGGAACCTCCTTGAATAAGATTAGCATTCAATTAATAAACTATGATTAGGTTTAAGTGTGTGTGTGCTCCTTAAACCTTGCCCTTAATATCACACGCAAATAACGTGCAAGCGCACGTTTCAGCTGTGGTGCCCCAAGGGTTACATCCGCTACTTATGAGGTCATAGGTTCGAAGTATGCACTTTACTTTAAGTAGTTAATTTGTGATTTAAACTTTGAAAGCTCATCAAGAATTGACAATAATTCACTTACTGAGAAACTAAATTAAAATACTCGTAACATGTTTATTAGCGTACAGAAATCTAAGTTCACGGCAAAAAATAACAATGATTAGAATAACCGAACACAATAAGATAAACCAATATATCTAGTAGCTAATCAGAATAACCAACCAAGCAACCACGGACTCAAACTAGATATGATTTGTTGTACTAGATGTAATTTGATAACCACTACTCTCAAAACGGTGAAGAAAACCCATGGGTAGGGCATGTGACATACTACCTAATATCGTTTTACTGAGGAAGCATGTGTTCCTCACTTACTAAAGAAACATATTTTTGAGTCTCAGCTATGTTCTCATAATCAGCTAATTATGCTCATGCACGATTCAAAGTCACTCAACCCAACAAAACGAGCTAACCAACCCAAGCTCAAATTCATTAGCCATTTAAGTCCCAGCTATTTAAAACTACGTACGTTTAAGGTAAAGTCGCAGCTCTATAGAAAGTGAAAAGGTACGTCCCTATTGGATGTGGTTGAACGGAAATAGTTTTCCTTTTTAGCGTAGTGACGGGCGCCCGCGCAGGTTGGTGTGGTACAAGATATAGACAAAAGCGATTGATTCGCTGTTCGATTTATCGACGTACTAGCTGTTGCCAAACTATCTTATTTGTCATCCAGGTTATAAACTATCTGTGTACCAAATTTGATATAAATCCGTGCAGTAGTTTTTGCGTGAAGAAGTAACAAACATATACACTTACACACTCACAATCTTTCGCCTTTATAATATTAATAATAGTGTGATACTGGCAAAAATCATAAGTACGGGTCCGGAAATAGTTTCATAAATATTAAATGACTTGCAATACCGTCAATAAAGTCTAACCATAAACTAAACTTCTAAACTCTGTCCTAGACCTACTGCTCACACGATAAGAAGAAGACGACGTCTAACCACTATGATTTTATATTGTTTGTGGTTGTTTTTTTTAAATATCACGAGAAAAAATCTGATGGCTTTTTCTCCTTTTCGGTCTAGAAATAACTTTAAATTGTAAGTAAATAAAATTCCATTATTAATACAGCGAAACAGAATATATGGCGCTAAGCACATTATTAATCATACGATGCGTATTTTTTTATAAAAAAAAACTCTAATTAACAATGATGTGAATAATTACCATTAAGCTACTACTTGCAGTTTCATAATAAGATGCTTCCATTATTATTATACTTTATGAGCCATTATTATAATTTCACGTAAAGATTGCATGCTTCGATACAGACATCGTATCTTGATCCAAGTTTCTTCGTAACGTATGATTAGTCTTAGTAATTGCATGTCCGATGTTACATGAGGTTGTGCGCCTGAGTTGAAGCTGTCTGACGGCTTCATTTAGATTCAATGAAGACCTTTATAATACTGACCAACAAAAACATAATTATGATACGAAAATTATTACTTTTTGTTCGTGTTTTGAAATAAAAACAAGCATCAAAACACGGACTTGTACCAGACTTGTATATAAAACCTGAGATAGGATTTATGTATGATTTTGTATGGGTTAATTGATTTTACCAATGTATAGGTAAGCAAGTACTATTTAAGCAATAATCAATTTTACGTACTTACGTAAAACACTTGTCAGAGAAGAACATATTTATATATAATTTTATAAAACTAGACAGAATACTCAGCCACTGTTTTCAAAATTCATTCGATATTGACTCCAATATCAATTAGTATAAGATAATAGACAAACAAGGAGGCTTTTCGTCAGTGCCACTATGTGTGTAAAATATATATAGAAATGTATCTTGTTATTTTATGCATCCTATTTGTGATAAAACCCTATCCGCTTTCGCCTTGTACCACACACACAGTAAACACCTAACCAGACACGTTCAACATACAAGGGAATATGAAGGTATTATGCATAAGGTGAGCTATGTCAGATGAAAGTGTGGACCACGGACATAGGAAGAGGAACTGATGAGACCCGAGAGTGATCACGACTCGTTTTATTTATGTTTTTGTTTGTTTGTGTTGTAGTTATGTGCTTAAAGGTGCTTCCGTGATGACTTGAGGTCGAGGAGTTACTGTTGGCAATGTGCCTTTTGATTGTTCAAGTTCTGAATGATTTTGAAAATACGTCCATCACCTTTTCACGTCTAGTCAATGCAAAAAATACCTGGTTTAAGACATACATAAGATAATTTGGATTACGGGATATTGCGTCGGCAGAAACGCTAGTACCCTCCTAGTAAAAGGAAAGGAAAAGGGATGAACTAGTGTGAATGAAAATAAAACATTTATCCAGTCCTAGGATAAATGTTTAAGCAACGGTTCAATAAAGAAAAATGCAATAACCCAGGTTCAGATGCACATTGATATCCAAGGGGTGAAAGCTACTTATTTAGTCCCGAGACGGAGTTTGGCGCCTGTAACGTAGTGAGGGCGCTAATAGTTCTAGAGAGTAAATATGTAATTTACCCGATTTAAACACTGTATTTTTCATTACGAATACGAGAAAAGTAACAATAAGAACAAAAATTAATAGATAAAGAAAAAATAAGTTTTGATCGGATTGTCGCTTTCCCGCTTACTTTGTTTTTTTTGTCCTCTGGTCGTCCAACAGCTATACAGCCAGTATTTTTCATTTTCATTATTTAAAAAAATGGCTAAAATTTTGCCGAAATCTATGTTATTTTCGAGAAATAGTTAAAACTAAATTATATTAAAGTCATATTAGAATTATATTCTTAAGTTAACTATAAGTTATTTTAAATTAAAAACGCGCTGTAATGTCGTGGCTGTATAAAAGTTGGAACATGGTTCAATAAAAATGTGAAAATAGACCTAGTTTTTATTAAATAATTTGCCAGCTGTCAGTTGAAAGCAATATTCACTCTAGAGCTGAAAAATAGTACTTTCAACCTGCTCCACAGGCATGTTGTGACCTAGGTTCAGAGAGGACAAAGACTTTTCTATTACTCATAGGTAGGTACTATGAGTACCTATTAGAAAAGTCTTTGGCACAAATAAAGTCATCATTTTCCCGCTCTCATGCCAATTTATTGGGGGTCGGCGCATTATCTCTTCTTCTTTCAAACTTCTCTATTAGTTACTCGACAAACACCTCTGTACCAGCCCAGTCCATACACACTGTCAAAATATAATGTAACAAATGCATAATCACAAGCTCACAATAAAGGGACAAGATCGATAAATCTACTTGCTGTTTCATCACTTGTAGTCAACATTATTTTGGGTGATAAGATAAGCTAATGATACAAAGCAGTAATCTTTGTTATGCATTTGCATACATAAATACCTACACATAATCTTTATCATTGACAACATTTTTTCCCAGTTTTCTAGACACTCCGATCTTGCTGTACATTGGTAGTCTATCTGCACTTCGCCGAGCAATGGACCTAGATTCTAATTCTAGACACTCCGATCTTGCTTGTCTATCTGCACTTCGCCGAGAAATGGACCTAGATTCTAATTCTAATGCTAATTGCTATGAGATATCCATTTAATTTTAGCAATCTTCCATTTAAGGCAATAGGACATGACCAATGACAAGACAATAAATTGATCAGTAGATTAAGTATCACATTTAACACTGCCTATTGATAACTATGTTTGATCGGTCAAGAATCAATCACACTAATATTATCAAGGCAAAGGTTTGTGTGTGTATGTCTGTTACTCTTTCACGCAGAAACTACTGAACGGATTTAGATAAAATTTCTCTTTTTTCTGGATTAACACATAGGATAGATATTATCCCGATTTTATCTTTCCGAGGGATAATTTTCGAGTTGTAGCGAGCGAAGCCGTTGGGAACAGCTAGTCTTATAAGAAAAATGAATGTAAGATTCTAATATAGCCTGCGTGCCAAGGTGCAGGCACGCAGACCCCGACTCAGCATCATCCCTCTCTTACCCTTAGGCCCCATTTACGGAGACGCGCGGCGCCTCGCGGCGCGTTGTGCGTGTTTTTAATTCAAGCACATGGCGATGTATGAAAACGTTACCGTTTTCGCACATCGCCGATTTCAAACGATGATTTTACAAGAAGCGATTTTTTTCGCTCGTTAGTTTAAAATGCAGCGTTTGTTGCGGTGGGCCCACCTCTCAGTAAATGAATAAAATAGCACGCCCCGCGTCTCCGTAAACTAGCCCTTAAACGAATTTATTTGGGCATTTGGGGTCAGGGCAGCATGTTTTTTTATTCAATAGTTCTGTATTACTCGTCACGTCATCGGACACTTCCTATTTTGCCATATCATTCACAGGCGTCTACTGACATGTTTATTAGTTTATTACAACCGTTTGTTACCTTACAAATTCTAGCTAACCGGAATAAAGAATTTCCTTACAACACAAGGCTTGTACATACGTGACAGTTTACCATAACGTGAACCGTTACGTTTACGTTATCAGCCACCTCTTGGCTTACTGACGGCCTTCGCAATGTCATAGATAACTAGACATGTTCGTAGTTATCTAGACCATTGTATCATTTACATAAATACCTGTTAATGCTATACAAGCGTTTGCCCTCGTGTTTGCTCGCGTGGATTTTTGGATCTTCTTTCGGGAACTTTTTTGGGATTGGGATAAAAAAATCTGTGTCTAAGCCCAGAACATGGTCGACCAGTGGGCTAGAAATATCACCAAAATCCGTAACATACAGACATATTATTCACTTTCGCGTTAATATTCATAAAGTACGCAAGTACACGGAAAGTACACGACTAGACCGATTTTCCTGCGACTTTCAACACGTGGGTTTCCGATTTTCCCCTTTGTTTAATGTGAAAATATGGAAAAGTAGTTACTTTCGCTATCTAAGTTTCCCACTATGGATCGTCTAAACAAAAACTGCGTTTTCAATTTCTTTATAAGATTTCAAGCTAGGTCCAGTCCAATTATCTATGCATATACCTACAAACATCTTCAAAATCGGTTGGTCTGTATTTAATCGACAGACTATATATGTAACATGAATAGCAACACTTGACATACATAGCATGGGCTGCGAGTTGTTCGAAAGAGATACCGCGGTCTCGAAACATAAAAAGTTTTTTTTAAATACGTTGCCCCTCACTAGGACTTTCTCCTGTATCGTGGGTGCGTTTACAAACATTTAAACTCACATACACAAACACCCAGACCCGGAATCGGGCGGGGATCGAACCCGCGACACGCAGCGCAGCAGTGTAATCGCTCAGCCACTGCGCCAAACGTGTCAAAGCTAAGAAGGATCATGGGTGGTTTTTAATCAGTAGAAGTCTGACAATCGACTCACTCTGACTCACTTACTTTCGACTCACTTTTGTGGGTGTGGTTGGCCACCCACCACAAAATAAAATCCTACATACCACAACATCACGCCTTGTCCTCTCCGTAGGGTTTGGCAGAGGTACCTATAGGTATCCAACAAGTTGGATCGCCCCTATTACATGAGGCTTCAACATAACCTACTTGCTCTGCGGATAAGAGGCTGCGGAGAGGCTCGCGCCTATTGCCATCATCCGGACTCCGTGACTGCTACTGAAAAATTCCTGACGGAAAAAACCCAATAACACTTTGGACTTGCGGTCACGGAACCAACGACGTAGACACTTGAATTAATTTAGTTTTAATATTATTTAATACGATCTACGCATTTAATAAGGAAGATACGTCAATCATTTGATTTTAATGAGCCCATTAAAAGTAAGGATAAAACACCAAATAAGGTAGAAGAAATAGACGTATAACGCGATTCATATCGATTTTCTGTTGTTTTGTAATGTCTGTAATCCGTATTGATTATATTATGTAAACGAGATTATTAGGTGCTTACATTAGGTGAAGGTCGAACCAAATTATCACCTGTCTTGTGTTGTTCCTATTTGTTTGTTTGATCCTGGTCGAGTAGGTTTTTCTCAAAGAATGTTAAGTATATTTTAAAAATACTGTTTTAGTTTCAAACCAACTGCATTAAGCACAGAGTTGAATGTGTGTTTTTGTTTTGTAGCGTTCATAAGATTGTTTTAAATTAGGTAACGTAGTATAAAATCACTTGACTTTTGTCGTTCAATGGGAGTATTTCAGCTGAATGATTATGATTATAGAAGAAGACATGATGAGCCAACTCGAAATGAATAAGAATGTTTACTGACTTAAAAAAATATGATTCTAATTAGTCCGTTTGTTAGAATATCGAAAAACATTAGATACGTATTTTTTGTTTTATCAAATCAATAAACATTGACGAAGATAAAACGCGTCAAAGATTTGAGTGGGGGTTTGTGACGTCACTGACCGCTTAAAAAATGACATAATAATGTCTTAGAGTATGACGTCACCCGAGTTTTCAGAGCACTGTATCGTCTTCATTGTTTGTTTACGTGAAAATAGAAAAAATACGTGTCCAACATTTTTTGATAATCTATATAGGTATGACGGACTAACTAGATTTTTTTGTTAACTGCCCTATTGGGATAAGGGCAGGACAATGATGATGATGATGATGATGGTGATGCAGATGATGAAGACTATGGCAAAAACAACAATGATGTAAATTATTCTCATTTTATATTTTTTTTATCTCTTAACATTTTCGAGGTAGATTAAACCTTGAGTATTTAACCATGCTAGACATCTCTTGAAATACAATTTTGTCTTCCGTATCGAACCCATATTTTGTACCGAGTATACCTACGAGGTGCAAACGTACCCTTCACAAAGCTGGTAGGTAACTAATCGTTAAAAACTTTTCTAGTAAACGACTTTGGGGATGAAATGTCACGTTTTACCGTAGGGCTCAATGTAACGCATTCAAAACACTGTATTGGCGGATGCATTAAAAAGTAGAGGGCCGTGAAGAAGGTATTTGGAAGGTTTCCAAATAAGGACTAAAACAAAAAAAATTGCAAGGACAGGTAGAGCAACTACCTTTCGGCTAAGTAAAGGGTATTTTTACACCCATTATAATAAGCTAAACTGATAGTCACAAAACTGTAAAACAAATTAAGTATAAAATAATAAAAAAAACCACCTTAGACACTTTATAATGTACTACAAACATACAAGTACTTTATCAGAAGTCATTGAAACGTGTGTTGTTTACCTAAATCTATAGTAACAAGGTCGGACGTTATTCCTCATGAATGGAAATTATCTCATTTACAAAGTCGTAAATTCGGTAACTGTTAATACTAGTAGGTGAAACTGAAACAGTATTATATTACAAGTGTTTATTGTTCTGTACGTTGGTGTTTTAGGTCAGTAGGACTTTAGGGTAGCTTGACACATTGAGACAATACGAGCAAAGAATAGACACAACGCTTTTTTTACCCGACTTTTATTTTTATACTCTAATCCCAAACCACTGTGCAACTCCTGCAGGGCTATTGCGTATGTTTTAAATGTCAGTGGCTATCATATTGTCCATGGATTAACTGTCAAATTGGTTATGATTTAATACAAAATGGAACCATTTGACAGTTAATTGATGGACATTAAATAATAGCCACTGTCATTTAAAAGACATGCAATAGCCCTGCTGAAAATCAAAACCAACAGTGGCGACCGCCAGAAAAGCGCCCAGCCAGTAAAGCTCAAAGAAGTCCCAGAGAATCAATTTAACAGTGTTGGTTCCGGCAACGAAATAATCAGAAAATAATCGCGGAGGAGTTAGAAAAACATAATTTCCACTTTTTTGCCCTTAATGAATGAAGTGTCAAGTGATGGGCCGCAGGTTGTACACTAGTTATCGCGGCCTCGACATAGAAGGCGAAGAAGGAACATGGGTGGTTTTTAGTCAGTAGTAGAAGTCTGATACTCCCTTTCGCTCTGCCCAAGAGCGGGAGGGGGTTATTCGATGATTTTCCACCCGCCAAAAAAAAAAAAAATGTCAAGTGATTCGTTATTAATCTGAAAATCAAGGTGATATTTAAATGATATGTATAGTTACCTCGATGAAAGATTTAGGAACCTACTTACTTTTCGTAGCAGAAGAGGAAAAAATTTACAATACGTATTTATTCAAGATTTTGTCGTTTGTTTACACATATTTTAATAAGAAATTGCTTATTATAACTGTACCCGCCCAGTGACTAATTGTCAACCTTGAAAACTTAGTAACGGGTGCCTATTTATAATCTTACTTACATATTAATGAAAAAGTAAGTAAATTATTTGCCAAAAACAACGTATTTTGTATAACTTGTTTATTACTTAATAAAAACGTGTACAATGCTGGAATTTTAACCGTCTACCCTGGGCTCAGCGCAGACAATTCAACAGATTTCCCTAAGCATGTAAGTGTTGCTGTGAAAGATGTGCCCAAGTACAAATGCAACTTGACACTATTAAGACAGAAGCTCTTTAATGAGCGGTCTGTATTGTAGTGATCGTATTAACTGACCGTAACCACAAACGTATCAATTTACTTCGAGTCTTTGTTGATTGGATGTTTTTGAGGGCTCTGATATCAAGTGTCTGTTACATAATATAGTTCCAGTCGGATTTTGAAAAGATTTGGGTGTTTACGAATTACTTTTAAAGCCATAGAAATATAGCACAACAGTTCCTTTACTCCAATTTTGTAACACGATCATAGGACGATGTATTCTTAAAAGATAATCATAATCCACTACGTGGGGCCAGTGCGGTTCGAGAAATAAGGCAGTGAATAACCCCGTCGGGGCCGCAGGTTGTACACTAGTTATCGCGGCCTCGACATAGAGGGCTAAGAAGGAACATGGGTGGTTTTTAGTCAGTAGAAGTCTGACACTCCCTTTCGCTCTGCCCAAGAGCGGGAGGGGTTATTCGATGACTTTCCACCCGCCAAAAATAAAAAAAAAGACATTGAATAAGATTACTGATCTTGGTCGTGTCATTTTCTGTTAACTTTAAAATTAATATTATAAAATATAACCATTAATAGGTACGTATCCTGAACAAACAAAATATGATTCCGATTAGTCCGTCAGTTAGATAATCGAAAAATATTGAATACGTGTTTTTTGTTTTATCAAATGAATAATTTACGAAGATAAACGCGTCAAGGATCATGAGTGGCTTTTGACTCAGCTACATGGTAAAAAATGTAGGTAGTGCGATGTGACGTCACACGAGTTTTCGAAGCACTGTATGGTCTTCAATTTTGGTTCACAAGCAAAAAGAAAAAAATGTGTCCAATTTTTTTTGGAAATTTATCCATCTGACGGACTAATTACATTTATATTGTCAACTACCCTAGGTATTTTTACCCTAGATTTTGTGATCTGATCAAACAAAAAATTCGTCAGTGGTATTGCCAAACATAATCTGGGTTACTAAACCACTTCCATACAAACAATCGACTTGGCATTGCCCAAAACCGTAAAAGTACGTACATAAATGAAAACATGATGTGATTGATGAGTCAATGTTTTCATTCATCATTCAATTGCATGGAAAATGCTTGTCAACGAATAATTTGTTTACTAACATTTGAAGGCTGAATGGTCTATAGATCGATGCCTGCCTTATAGACAGGCGAACGAAAAAAAAAAAAATTACTAACATTTGAATGTGGAAACATTTATAAACAATTGAATCTTGAATCGCGGTATTGTTTACCTTCAAAACAATATAAACGTAAAATGTGACAATACCTACAAGCAATTGGAGAAATTCTAAGAATGTTGATGATAAACAAATATTTTATAACAATAATAACATTCTGTCTTCATCATCAGCACTGTCCTGCGTTAATCTCAATTTATTTGGGGTGGGAAAAGCATCGATGTCCATAATTCTCTTTATTTTTTTGAAGACATCCGTTGACTTGTCAATCATTTTAAAAAGTAACCGTGGTGTTTCTGGCATGTTCTTCTTCGTAGAAAACGTGTTTAAGTTTTTCGATTTTTTCCAAGTGCCTAAGCATACCTAATAAGTAGGACTTTGTAAAATAAAATATTTTGATTCTATTTTTATTCATATTTTATTCAAAAAAGGAACACCAGCCAAGGTAACACAACGCAAGTTATTGTCTTTACGTAATCAGCTTGACGATTATTTTGATTGGACTCATTGGATTCATTGTTACGTTTATTATTAGTAATTATTTAAAATATCAAGGCTTAACATAAAACACATTAAATATTTCATATTAGGTACTCTTGTTACTTGTAAAGCACTTTCGACTTTTTAGTATTCGTTGCCAAATGGTCTGTCCGTCCGTATGTCAAAGTCATTTCACTCCGAGACAGTTGATTCTTCTGCAGTCGCTTCATGCACAAATACTGAAATCGAGTTCCATCCTGTTAGACTGGAATCAGATATTAGACATAGTTGGGAAAAGACTTAGGCAAATGAAAAGTCACGAGAAAAGTTACATGCAAATTTGGTCTTAGTTGAAGGTATATCCGCTATGCTTAACTTTCTTCTTTTCGTGGTAATACCCACATTAAAGGGCAAAGACTTTTAATACTGTTTGGACTACATACAGCTTTCTGACCGAGAGTACATCACTGATCTGATAAAGGTCTACAGTAGGAAATCTAAGCTTTTTAAAATGCATAATTTTAAGGAGTGCGCGTTGTGCTCGTTCTAAAAAAAAAATCTTTTCTTATATTCTGTTCTCTACACACCATGCACTGATGCTGAAATAAGTCAATATCATCATCTGTGAATACCTACTGTTTGTCGGTATCAAATACGCAAAATCAACAATATTTTCCCTCACAGGCAATCCAAATGTCATAAAATCATTAAAAAAAAGTGAATCCTCTAGTGATGTGCCACAGGACTGAGTGTTAACAAACGAGTGCTAGTGATGCGACATACACCATGTGGGAATACCTCGCAGTGTTACTACTCGGCTTCTGGCTGGGTGTTGCCATATTCTTGTACATTTCCTGCTACTGGCTCGAGGAGATCTTAGGTAAGTCCCGGTTTAACTTAATATTCAACCAAACGAATTAGCTTAATATTATAGTCTAATTTTTAAACGACAATTGTCATTATAAGTTGATAAAGTGGGACTACAACTCGAATCTTTGATTTTTCGGAGTCATGTCTGTATTGTATTGTTTTCACTTACTTCAGTGAAGGAAAATATAAAGTGGTTTCCACACGATATTCCTCGACGACTTGTAAAGCCAAGTCAGAGGCCCCTGAAGGTCATAAAAACTCTGACACCAGGTTAAGCAATCATCACCATTAGCCTATAATGTTACCAATGCAGGGACTCGGGCCTCCTCTCTAGGAGAGGAATAGTCTACAATCCACCACGTGGGCCCAGTGGGAGTTAGTAGATGTCACATGTCTTCGATTTTTTGGTTCTAAGGCATGCCGGTTTCCTCACGATGTTTTCCTTAACCGTTTTGAGAGCAGTGGTAATGAAATAAATTACACAAAGTAATGCGCCTGCCTGGGTTTGAACCCACATCTTACTGATCGTAAGCCGGGGTCGCCAGCACTGGGCCACCACTGCTCTCAGGTTCGGCAATAGCCGCCAGAAAAAGCATTTAAGTAGTACGCATGTGCTGGCTTAATTTTCACTTGTCCTATAAAATCGCAGGTCTGATCTTAGCACCTATCTCCGTAAACGGTAAGAAATAATTATGTGCTTTGAAGTTTGACGATGGTAGAGCTGCTGTAAAAAAACTTAATTGGCTCGCTATGCTTTAAAAGTTTGATACATGTATTCTAGTAGAGCTTTCCCAGCTGTGGGACACACAAATAGGCAGCAAAAAAAAAATGTAAAGCTGTGTAAAAACGTTAGTAACTACGTACCTACTACGGTAATCTCAGTAGTATTTTACGTGTTATTTAAAAATAAACAGGTGCATCCATATGTAATAAGTATGTGCTGACAGGCCTTGGAAGATGGAGAGTTGTCTGATTATTACGTACACATCTTGCCTTAGTATCTAATTTATATACATTTTTCTGTACGTGTGTTTGTCACTGAACTCCTCCTAAACGGCTGGACCGATTTTGATGTTTTTTTTGTATGTGTTCGAGCGGATTCGAGAATGGTTTAGATTTTCAATTAGGCCCGGTAGGTGGCGCTACTGTCCGGGCAGAATGACGTCTGCCAGACCCGCTAGTTTTCTATAAAATTCTAGATTAGAAGTTTCTAATAGTATCTCTCATGAACATGCGACACTCAAAATCTTCTGCTCCTGAAACTTTGTAAATAACTAGGTGCAGTCTTTGCCTACAACAAAAACATAACAACACACATACACACAATAGTCGAATAAGCTAATAAGTATACAGGCACACTAGTAATAATAATAATAATAATAATAATATTCCACAACTATCACACAACGCCATCTAGTCCCAAGCTAAGCAGAGCTTGTGTTATGGGTACTAGACAACTGATAAACATACTTATATATTTCTAAATACATACATATTATAGATAAATTACACCCAGACACAGAACAAATGATCGTGCTCATCACACAAACATTTGTCCTGGGTGGGAATCGAACCCACGACCTCCGGCATAGCAGTTAGGGTCACTAACCACTAGACCAACAGGCCAATCAAAGTATACAGGTACACTGAAAATATGATTGCAATTTTTTGTTTTTTTATAGCCTGATGTCAAACGCTGTATCGTTTGACATTAGTCTATAAATATATCTGTAAATGCAAGTTGGCTGGCTGCAAATACATAATAGCTTGTTTGACCTTCCATAGATGTTTTCTGCGTGTTCGATACCAGTGGGGTGGCCATAAGGTCTTAAAGCAGGATTAGCCTCGATATGTGATATTGTGCAACAAATGATCTACCTACTACATTTTCCACTGTTGCAAATTCAACTTTTGATTAATTATTTGAACATAATTAAATTAACTTGTAATCATGTCACCTCACCTCGAAACATACAAAAATGGTCACACTTGGTGGTTGGCGTAAAGGACAACCAGCTGAGGTATTGGTAATAACCACTTAATTATTTATTAAGTGCAATGTACGTTCTTGTCGATCATACATAACAAATAGTATAGTGAGCTGTAGGTTGTAACAGGAATTGCTTTAACACACCTACGGAAATATTCGTGATTTATTTTTGTCACTGCTGCCGTTTACTAAATTAAAATGTCTTAAATTAATGCGATTGTAAGATAGCATGCCATTCATCAGGTTCCATACCCTAAGCGAACCCTAATGTTGCCCTCGATTTCCTGATTCCGAGATCCCGATTTCCTAATTATGGTACCACTTTTGAGACAACATGGCATCTCCTTTCCAAAAAATAATTTTCTCTATCGGTTTAGGCGTCTTCAAGTAATCGGTGAATATAGGTACATGAAAAAGATTCCGACGAAATGGGAACTTCCTTTTATTTAAAGTCATTTCTATCATCAGATCAACCTAATAACCTGAAACAATACAACTATCGGTGCATAAGTACGTTTAATTTTGAAGGTTTTTTTTTTACTCCTAACCGTTCAGAAGTTGTACCTTCCATCATTAGCGAATCCACATGAAATCATGATTATTAGACGCAAATACTTAAACAGCTTCAAAAAATAAATGAAAAATGTAATCATTGCCTTTAAAATTTAAGGGTTGCCCTCGATTTCTCAGGGATCCCATCATCAGATCGTGGTTTGGTGACAATGGGACCACCTCGGGAGCATACACCTTCAAACACAAAAATAATTTTGAAAATCGTTCGGCAATTGACGGAGATATACGCGGACATACATTAAAAAAATTCATTCACACGAATAGAGAACCTCCTTTTTTGGATGTCGATTAAAAAAAAACACATATCCGAAAAATTCGATTGGCGCCATTGTTAAGAATTAATTCAATCAATAACCCTTCTTTGACAGTCTGGTAAAAAGGTATTTAAATCTTTTGTATTATATTGTTGTGAGGTGGCACATTAAAAAATACAAGTAAGTAATCACAAATACACCACACATACATTTCGGATGGTAGAGGTCGTAAACCGGTCCGTAAACAGTGAGGTGTCGACATTTAATGGTGACCCTTACCTCAGATAATAAAACCTTCTGCAGTGGCAACACTGACAACAGCTGCCTGACATATAGCCTCCTGGGCAGAGACACTATAAATTTTATAGCCTAGAGGACAACGATACTTTTGATGATGCTATCATTGAAGAACATAAAATGTAAGCCTTTTGTCAGTCCTATTTTTATTTAAGGTGAATCCGACTTATAAGATTTCTTACGTTTTTTGGTCAGTGTGACGTTTTATGTTGTTTAAAATATGATTCGCGCACGTAATGTATTACATGTGTATTTAAAGAGACAATTATAATTATGAATATCATGAAAACAATCCTCTTGAGTTGATTTAATTCCATTGAGACTATTGAACGAAAATATGAACTGAGATTTGACAAATTTTAATTGGCGCTGATCTATGACAAATTTAGAAAATCTTTTCAACTCAAATCTAGTCAAAGAAAAATCTTCAGTGGTGCAGCGGAGTGTGGCGAAAAGCATCTGATTTTATCAAGTCGACCCAAGCATGCCCGTAGTACCCGAAATAACAAAGATTTTTATCCCAAAGTCTAATTTACATACCACAAATATCTCCATGCCCGTAATCCCCGAAGGGTTGAGCAAGGTGAAACAATTAGTAGGTACACTTACTATTCGCCGAGATTCCTGATGAAAAAACGTAATAATACCCGACCCGAGAATCAAACACAGGACCTCGTGCTCAGCAGTCGCGCTTGCAACTACTGGACCAACGAAGTATTCTAATTCAAAATCTAGTTTAAACTGTCCAATATCTCGTTAAAGAATATTTCTTAGCAATTAAGTAATTCTTGATGTCCGACGAAGATTCATAGACTTCACTTGAGTCTCTGTGCGTGAGAAGTCACAATCACTTCAAGACAAAACAATATATTATAGTAAATAGGATAGCGAACAAGTGCACACTCTTGTGCATAGAGGCGCTCGATTACAACTTTTTTGTCTTTAGACTTTTTTTTTTTTAGCGAACAAGTGCACACTCTTGTGCATAGAGGCGCTCGATTACAACTTTTTTTTTTTTTGGAGTAAAGATGGAATAAGACAATGATAATATTTCACCTCCGCATACGACCCTTACTACCTCTGGGAATCTAAATAAACCTGTGTTTGTCAACACCGTAAAAATCGTATTTGCTGGAGACACTAATGATTTAAAAAAAAAAATCAGTCATTTCAGTTAGGACAGCCATATCAAAGTAAGAAGATATATAAATAAATGATTCCGTTTAAGGATATGGTATGATTTTACTTGAACCCATTTTGGGGGATGATTATTAATGTTTCATACTCTTTTTAAACTGGGATCGGTAGGCAGTCACTCCATGTAAAATACTGCTATCTTCAGCTGCATCCCGTAACTTGATGATGATGCTACTTTTAAACCAGGTAAGTGTACACTTTACAAGAACCTGTATATCCTCCTTACAAGGCAATAAGTATTATCTTCCGTATAATCTTGACCTTAGTAGCTGAAGATATAAAACGATAATCGAAAATGCCATTTGAGTCCTAGCCATGACATGGTAGAGTTTTACTTAATCAATTATATTGAAACTATCTGATGCCCGCGGCATCGCCCGCGTGAATGTTTGAACTTGGCAAATTATAAACGGTGTAAAAGTACCCTTAACGCAAACGAAGGGCACTTGTTCTCCCCACCACTGCGATATTTTTTTTGGTTTTAGACAATACCTGCCATAAATTGTGATTTTTGACCCAAAAAAAAAGTCGTTTCCCAGCCAAAAAATTAAAAAAAATTGCGTTGGGTATTCTGTACATCAAACTAAGTACTAGTTTGATGTACAGAATACTGGGTTGACGTTTTCGTGAAGGGCTCATTTACACCCTGTATAATTCAATTCAAGTCAATTTATTCACAAACAATTTACATTGTATTTATACTAAAACCATTCTCGAGAACTACTCTATCCATTGGAAAAACAGCATGAAAGTAAAGGAAAGAAAGAAACAGACAGACAGACGTGTCGGAGGACTTTTATTTTAAATATGTACCATATATTGTAGCCTTAGACTGTGATGTACCAAACCATTTATTGATTTAGTTAATTTTTGTTTTTGACGTTTTTATTATTTTGGCATGCCTAAATGGCAAAATGTTCATTTTAGCACCTGCAGAGCTGTAATATCTAGTCTTTGCATATATAACATCATATTCTAATATACTCATAACAATATGGAATGGAATCATTAATGTTAATATCAATTAACACAGATGTATCAACAAAGTGGGTAGATCATAAAAATGTAATTAAACAAGTAGGCCAGGAACACTAGAATTAATAATTTACATACATTATTTTTATTACATTCGTTTTGTTGTAGATAATATGGTTATATGGTTTAGGAAAAAAACCATTTAGAATAGATACTCGAATATATGAGGTGTGGAGTTCATCGAGAAAAAATCATTGTCAGACATTTATGAAAAAATATTGTTCCCGTCGGGGCTGCGGGATGTTGTAAGAAATACCGCGGCCACGACATAAAGAACTAAGAAAGAACATGGGTGGTTTTAAGTCAGTAGAAGTCTGACACTCCCTTTCGCTCATGAGCGGGAGGGTTATTCGATGATTTTCCATCCGCCAAAACAAAAAAGACATTTATGAAACAGATCCTCAGAATTTAAAACCGAATTTCTAGATTCCATATTTCAGTAGGTACTTAAACTTTTCACTGCCTGTTTAGTGTAGAAGTTCTATTCCCATGATATTGGGTTTTTCCATCAGGAATTTCTTAGTATCAGCCATGTAGTCTGGGTTTGGGCCGGCTGATGACAATAGGCCTGCCCCATACTACATGGGACTTGAAAATAACTGGCGTGATATTATGTTTAAGTAGGACCTATTAGATCTTAGTTTCAAATTCGACTATAAACATCGTGATTAACATACTCTATTACACATAATTATGTTGTTGCTTGTGCCTTACCATTTCTGCCACCTCCCGCTAGCATATTAATCTCAAGATCTGTCTGACCCCAGCATTAATTGCGTTGTTTTATCATTAAATCCGCCATCTTGTGGCTATTGTCAGCCATTTTTATTTCGCTCATGTCGAGGTCGGCTGGTAACCTCTCCCTATATGGAGACTTTGCACTTTAATGATAAGTAGTAACACGTGTTCGGTGGATGAAAGATTGATGTGCCAACACTATCAGTTGGTTCTATCAATCAATCAATCAACGGGTTATTGTAGGTCAGGTATTATGTAGTGGTGTGGGAAAAGTGTGGCGGGCTTGTCCCAATTAAAAAAAGATAGGCACATGTGATGCAACATTAGCCTTTTTCATTTCACTGACAGAATTGTTGACCTCATTTTCATAGGTCTGTCCTTCAACAGTATGAACGTTATAAGTCGATGATATACCCGTAATAATAGGACCTAAGCTTGGTCTGGACAGGTCGAAATAATAAAATTACAGCGAATGTTCCAATGTTTTAAACATCACAGACAGCCCAAGGAAAATTTTATCTCATAAATCAATCCATTAGTGCTTTTGTCACCCAAGCTACAGGTTTTACCGAATTTTTTAAAGTAAGGTATAGTAAATAAAGTGAAAAAGGCGTTATGAAAGAACTAGATTGCGAGTAACTCAAACAGACGTTACATAATATGTCTTGGTAATCGGTAATGTTTGGCGAGTGACCAACATGACATGTTGTCACCTCGAGTGCGAATTGACACACCCAGATGATGTTGCACCTGTGAGGCTGATATACAGGGCCGCATTCGGATGGCAGTACTTTTTAGTTGCATTTAAGAAATGCGTAAAAGTCGGAGGTAAATGAGTAAAAAGACCAAATTGCTTCCCAACTGCGTTTTATATGTCTACACCAAATTTTGAACGGGTTTGGTATTAATTTATTGCTTTTGGGTAGATTATTACTATTACGCTTAAGTAGACTGGTAGAAAAACCCAAAGCACTAGTCTGCCTTTGCACAATAGGGGATCGGACAAAAAAATTATAATTAGTCCGTCAGATAGATTTTCAAAAAATATTGGGCACGTATTCTTTCTTTTTTCACATAAATAAAAAATGAAGTGAATTCCTCGAAAACGTCACATGATAGTACATTTTTCACCAACAAATGACGTCACAACCCCCCCACTCATGATCTTTGAAGCAGAAATTTTTATTAATTTGATAAAACAGAAAACACGTATCCAATATTTTTTGATAATCTAACTAACGGACTAATTAGAATCATATTTTTTGACCCAGTCCGATCCTCTATTTTACATGTGCATAAAGTTTTAATAAACGAATAAATAAAACTATGTCAGTACCAAATCTGCATTTTTGCTTTTTCCACTATCGTTCATTAGGCTGATGTGATGAATATAAAATTCATAATGTATTCTATGCCAAGCAGCAAATTCCAAGCCAGAAATTTTAGCTCTGTTGTCAAACAATCAGAATATTTACGAAATATCGTCAGTTTTACTGTAAACACCTGAATTCCATTCAAATTCTTGATGTATGGTTATTATGAATAACTTCGTCGTTTCGAACCTGAATAAACAATGATAAAATTAGTAATAATTTATAATACAATACTAAAGTGTTATGTTTTCGTAGCCCGTTTGTTATAAAAGGTGCGGCAATTTTATTTATTTTTGTGAATCACTGTGTGTTCGAACTATGTCTTTTTTTAACCGACTTCCAAAAGGAGAAGGTTCTCAATTCGCCGAATTATTTTTTTGTGTAATCACAGCTATGTACTACAAAATTGAAACAAGAAGATGCCTGCGTTCTTATCGGGGACAACGAAAGCACAGTATAAATATTTATACTGTGACGAAAGCTTTTATGCAAAGGTAGAAATAGATACAGGACTGAAAACGTAAAAGTTTTGCCCACAATATTAGTGTTTAAATCAATATCATTATTTCCCTTTTTTTGGGTGGTGGGAAATCATTAAATAACCCTTCCCGCTTTGGGCAGAGCGGAAGGGAGTGTCATACTTCTACTGACTAAAAAACACCCATGTTCCTTCTTAGCTTTGTGCCGCGGCCACGATGTCTCTTTTGAACAACCCGCAGCCCCGACGGGTGTCGGCCCGTGCAGGCCCCTTTCATGTTGCTGACATATCTTTAAGGCGCGCGTGGAATACGAACGCGCCGTCGACACGGCCTGTCGTCGTCATAAGACGGACGGACAGCTAGCTACCCCATTACTCACCATCCACAGGCGGCGTCTACGGTGGAAGCCATATCATGGCCCCCGACACCTGGAGCGTCTCCCGCACGGACTGGGACGAGAGAATCTCTCCCTCTCACGTTCCGCCACCTCCTTCGCTAGCATCACTGCTTGGCAGAAGAAGGCGACGGCGTCCAATTCCCTCTCCCCCAGGACCATGGCTTGCACCAGGGCCGGGCGCGAGAGGTCACTGCCGTCGATCGCCGCTACGAAAACACGGCGCAGACCTCCGCGATATTATTATCTAAGTACCTATATTAACTGTTATTGATTGCTGAAAAACTTTAGATTTTCGACAAGTAAAGAATAGATATGATTCGAAAGGATAAGGAAGGGGTCTTTTTAGACCCTAGATCTTAAATCAAGTCACGTACTTATTACTGTATCATTAATAAACAAGATAGCTACTAACTAAAATATTTCAACAGACAGGAAGCTTGCGGAAAAAACACCTATTCCTATTGCTTTTTTATACTCTCAGAAGTCAGACTAGAATGATCTCAGTTCTTATGGATAAATACATGAAAAAACTATAATATATGCAAAGATTACGCGATCGTCAAAACCTGTTGAGACATTAACGGAGTAATTATAATTATTAAAATAATTATTTTCGCGAGTATTTATTTTAAGTTGCGCGTTAATTGGCTTTTTTATCCTGATAGCAACAAAACCGCAAAAATAAGAAATTCTTGGATAGGTAGCTACACTACCATACAGATACTTATTCAATTCGTCTGAGAGATATAAATACGGAATGAGAGCTTCATGTAAGCTAGAAAACTACCTTCCTGAACTTCGATTCCTTCCTGTTTTTTTAGAGCGGTAGGGTGTGTCAGACTTCTACTGACTAAAAACCGCAGCCCCGACGGCCCTTAAAGGTTTTTTTTAAGAGGTAGAAGGAACAAGGAAAAAATGAATCTAACTTGTTATTAACTATAAGGACAAAATGTCTGGGTCGTTAAAAAACCATCTGTACCTACCTACATTTACAAAAAAATGGTTGATGATTTCAAAAACTTAAGCACCTGCCTGCCTCCCCACCTAACTAACTATAAAATAAAGCAATGACAAAAACAAGAGTTCAATAGACTTTGAACCTTCGGCCGACAGGTAGATACTACTTACGTACAAAAACATTAACTTTGAAAAATAACCAAATTTTTGTGTCTTGGATTTTATATACATCCATCGCAATACTAATGGACTGGCTGATATGAAAGCCTGTGCAAAACACATTAATGAACATACTTACATTAATTGTAGAACTTGTTGAAAAAATCTCATTAGTCAACCATGATTTATTTTCCGAATATTTAAAACTAACGGACGTCACGCGGTTTCACCCGCGTAGTTCCCGTTCCCGTGGGAATACAGGGATAAAAAAGTCCCTATGTTACTCAGGGTGAATGTAGCTTTCCAATGTTGAGAGAATGTTAGAAATCAGAACAGCACGGTTGGCGCAGTTGCTCAAGCAATGGACTGCTGCGCTGCGTGTAGCGGGTTCGATACCGCACGGAACAAATATTTGTATGACCTACAGATAGTTGTTCCGGGTTTGGGTATTTGTGTATGTGAAGTTTAAATGTTTGTAAACGCACCCACGATACAGGAGAAATTCCTAGTGTGGGGCAACGTTTCTTTTTTTTTTTTTAAATAAATAAATTAAATTAATCGGCGCAGTAGTATTTGAGTTTATTCATTACAAACATTCATACACACACAAAAATACAAATATTTCCTCTTTATAAAATTATTGTAGATGTTGTTCGGTCTCTTTAATCAGTTTTTAAGGTGGAAGCGCCCTGGGCTGCCGGTTGTTCACAAGTTACCGCGGCCTCGACATATAGGGCTAAGAAGGAACATGGGTGGATTATAGTCAGTAGAAGTCTGGAACTCCCTTTCGCTCTGCCCAAGAGCGAGAGGGGTTATTTGATGATTTTCAACCCGCCAAAACGGCGCCTGTGTAACTCATAAAGGTACTTATTTTTACAGTCCACCCTGCCGCTTCTCGCTTACATAACATCACGCTTGTTATTCTCGAAGGATGAGGCATAGGTGTACCTAATGGTATACCCACTTTTCGCCAGTTATTTTTAAGTCCGATGTAAAAGGGAGCGATCCTATTGACATCAAGTAGCCACAAATTCAATGGCTGCTACTTAGAATTTTTTGATGGAAAATACCCAATCATACTTTACCCGACCCGGGAATCTAATCCACATCTGGTACATCTGTGCCTTGTCCTTCAGAGATTACAGGCGTCATGTTATGTTACATTTATGTTATACCTACACCTGAATTTACATAAGTAATCATCATCATCAATGGCCTATTAATGTTCCCACTGCTGAGACACAGGCCTCCTCTCTTTGAGACGGAATTGGCTATATCGACCACGCGGGCCCAGTGCGGATTGGTAGATGTCACATGTCTTCGAATTTTTTGGTTCTAAGACATGCCGGTTTCCTCACGATGTTTTCCTTCACCGTTTTGAGAGCAGCGGTGATGAAATAAATTACACAAAGTAATGTGCCTGCCTGGGTTCGAACCCACGACCCACTGTTCGTAAGTCGGGGCCGCCACCACTGGGCCACTGGGTTGCTTTAATTTACATAATAACCTGTGATCAATTAAATGAACACAAACATTGCACCTACTTATCTATATCAGTAGATTATTCATAGTAGATAATCTAGGTACAAAATGTCACTCTATTATCAAATCCGGGTCAAGTCATTTTGATATAATTAAATACTATAGGTATATTTCGGCGCTGATATCTAAAAAGTGAAGAGGTAATAATTAGTTCCATATTTGTTTATATTTTTCCGTTAGCGCCGATGCTAAAGGTGGTTTTTGGGGTTAATTATTTTTTTTTATTTCTTAAAAAATGATTATAAAATTGATATTACTTCTTGCGTGTTGCGAGCTTCGTTTCGTTAGACCTCTAATTACCGTAATTAAATTAAATGTTTACCACGAAGTGTCACTGTTTTTCAACCGTAGACGCTGGGTATTCCTCAGTACATACCCCAGTTTTTCCCTTGCACGTGTGTTAATGAATGAACCGCACAGATGTTTTTTTAGCATGGCAATAGCGATCATTGACCTTTCCGATTTATATCTCCGCACGTACAAAAACAAATAAATACTCTACTTACATGTTTTTAAGAGTAAAAAGCTTTAACATTTTATACAATAGTTATCCATTCTGGACGTGGAAACGTATTCTTTGTGTTTTTTTTAAAATGAATAACGTCAATCAATGTCGGTTAGTCAACGATTGTTATTTCTATGCTAAAATGCCACAGCATGTTTGAACAGCACGTGTGACTTAAAACAAATCATACACAGGGTGGAGTGGGACATCGACAAGAAGTTTTGCAGTTTTGGAGAAAACAGCAACTTCTTTAGTACCCTATACTTAACCAATTTTTATGTAAATGATGTACCTATCTTTTGGGTCATCAAACAACCCCACCCGCTCTTGGGCAGAGCGAAAGGGAGTGTCAGACTTCTACTGACTAAAAGTGAAAACCCGTGTTCCTTCTTAGCCCTTTATGTCAAGGCCGCGGTATCTCTTACAACATTCCGCAGCCCATGATGTACCTACTGAATAGGTGATAATCGTTTGCGTTTTGATGTCTCTTTCACCCTGTATGTATATCTTCAAAACATTTTCTCAATTCCCTGCTCTCCCTTCAACAGATCTGCCCGCACACCGCAGCGCATCCCCCTCCCCCGCACCTTCGGGTCACAGCGCCAGCGGAGCTCATGTCCAGCTCAAACGCCTGGTGGCCAGAGTCGTGGAGGAAGCGGCGGCGTTGCCAGCTCTCGCCAGATATGCTGCGGAGCCACACACGCCGACCATCGAGTCTTCGACGTACGAAGACTTGCTGGCTACGGCTATTTTGAATAAGGTTGGTTTTGGATTGATAGATATTATATTAAGGGAAAGTGACAGTTAACAATAAAATATTATCGAAGAAATTTATTCATAATAATGGTATTCAGATCAGTGCAATTTTCCAGGATAATCCAACAGGACATCTTAGATTCAAATACCAAGGTTTTTTTTTAAATGTCAGCATCGTTAAACCTCCAAACACTTAGCGGTTATTGGCCGTACTTTCATACAAGCTTGGCTTGCCTTTACCTACTCGTATAACTCTTCGTGATGTTAAGATTTCTGAACAGTCCGCTAGCCTTATGGGATTTCTGTATTGTTGGCCTCTAGCTAAGCACACCATTTCACCACAGGGGAAAGAAATCCTTTTGAGCACTATAAGGGTAACCACTGTAAGGGTAGGGTATATATCAGATAATCAGAAATTTAAAATGCGATCATCTTTGCGAAACTCTTATATTGAGTTCTTTTACTCAGAGTCTATCCCTTACCGCCTGGCTCCGTGCTGATAAGCTCTATTTTTAAATCCTTGAGAAGATAATCTAAATAAAGATAAACAAATCCTAAGACGACCTTGTCTTTAATTTGGAAATATCGATCATGTCTCTCGTTTATTGTTGCTAGGCTTTTCGTTCAACATAATGTTTAACATATTTGTGTTTTATATTTTTAACGGAATTCGGTATTTATATATTCAAAAGGTTTCGTTCACAGTATGACTACCTTCCTATAGGCATTCCACTCCAAAATATCTTATTATTGTTTATTCGCACAAGGCAATAACGGTCATTGACCCGCCTTTCGTTTTTGAGGTTTAAATTTTCAAACAGCAATATTTTTTTTTACTTAATGAGTATAGAGCTAAAGTGATTCTCAGCAATTTCGGTTTGGTTTGTATAACGAGGTGATAGGAAAAGGGCAATAATAACATAATGAAAGAGAAATCCAATTCTACAGCGTGACTTGATGTAAACATAACCTCATGCACGCGAATCCTTACAAACGCTTCATTAGTTTTGCGCTAATTTAGGGCTGTCCTGACGCTCACTCTTTCAAAATATAAAGATTTTCATAGTTCTCAGGTACTTCTATAATTATTATACACGTAAGAAAGTGCAGGCGTTCTGTATTGTGTGAAGTAAAGCAGCAGTTATTTTTTTAAACGGAAACTAATTCTTACTCTGCCAAGTCTCATAGTCATATGCTACTTGCATCCTGTATATGGCGCTTAAGAATATATATTATTTTCATGACTCATTTCAACTAGAGTAACGAAGTTTGGACTTATGGATATGATTACATCCACAATCACATAATTATAAGTCCCAACTTAAAAATTACTCATTGCGATTATCATAGTAAGTATTATCAGTCGCTATTAAGTATATTATGGGAACACCCAATGGATATCGATGGTGAATAAGGAAATCAGCATTGAGGTGATTGTGGTCAGTTTTTTGTACAACAAAAAAAGACATAAGATTAAGACATAAGATTACAAGTTTAAATTATGCACACACTATGACGATTATTGTCATAAATTGCGAAATGAGTGTGATAAAAGTTTTATAACATAGATATGAGATAAAAACAATAATTAGGTGGAGACTAGACAGTATTTAGAGGTTACTGATAGATATTGCTAGCCTGTGTTATCCCATTGCTAGGAAAAGGCCTCTCTCCATGTCCTCCAGTTGATTCAATCCAGAGCTAACATAGACCACTGGTCGTTGGTTTTGTCCAACTCATCTGTCCATGTAAATGTCCAAATATAATTTAGTATTTGTAGACAGACACGCAAAAAACTTAAATGTAAAGTTACATATACTTGCAGTAGGTTCCTAATACAAAATGGTCTATAGATGCTCAAGTCAGCTCACTCGTTAATCACAGATCATGAGTTTTTGGTGATTCTCCATCTGTCTATACTAGGCAAATAATGAGAATTTGAGATGATGATGAATTTACATCAAACAAGCCATCGGAGCTTCTGCTGCTCTAAGATGTTGCAAAATGAATCAATAGCAGCACTATTGATTGAACGAAACAAGGATCTAGTAATATGAATTCATACAATTCATCAAACGGCCAGTTTGTCGATACCTTATCGGCTTTATCTACCGATAACCGTCCATAATCTCATCGTAGCCAGTACAAAGATAGTTCGCTACCCAATCCAATGTTTTCAAAAGAAATGGTAAGTCATCATCAATAAATAATGAGATTAATTAATGTAATTCTTGCACACTTAATGTTAATCACCTGTCCGAAATGGTTTTGTTCAAAAGTGTCGTGACGTGAAGTGTAAACGGTACTATAATGTCTCTCACACTAGCTTTAGTAGGATTCGTTGTGTTTCTGTACATTCTTGCGGCAATAAGTCTGGTGAGTTACGTAAAGCTGCGCTTGCGTTCGGATATTTTGGTTAAAAAGTTTTTAATGTGTGTTTTTTTATTTATTTACAACAAATGTTTATGTGATTGATAGAAATCCGGAAAGATTTAAGTGGTCCATTGATTCGTTGTTTTGGTTATCTCTAATGATTGTTATGTAAACAAACGGTGTATTTGGGGGAACTTTTCATCGAGATATAATACGTTTTTTTTATGAAAATCATAGGTATTTTTCTCTACCAATTATATTTTGATATCTTTAGGCAACGGTGCAACCCTACGCTATTCAATTGACCCCACTCGCGTCTCAACAGCGCAGTGCGAACCAGCGCTCATGTGAACCAGACCTTTTTTTAGAAAACGGTCCATTTCTCCCCAATCTTATATCACGGCGGAATAAAGTTCAATTTCGTGTGGCAATACGTGAAAATGTACAATTTCTTCAGTTCTATTGTGAGCTACTTTCCCGAAGCGAACAGCGAGGTTGTAAAGTTTTTTCATCCAATTGTCAGTTGTTATGAATTCATGCGTTTAGCCGTATTGTTGGTCCACTGCCTCAGATACGGCTGAGCGAGCCATGTTCAAATTTTCCGAGCTAGATTATCGCAATGTATCATCTAGGTGATTTAGTGCTCGAGGTTTCCTGTGTAAATCTTGAAAGTGAAGAAAATATCTGGTGTACCGTTTGGATTTCGGTTTCTCTTGCATATCACGGTCGAAAGCCTCAATGTAATTCCTTGTTCTCACGATTTAGCTGAATTAGATTTAAAAAAAACTTATAGTTAGCTCTGATTGATAGGCTTAATTGTTTATCCCTGAGTTGAGCCCCTGGAGTAAACCAAGCTGGTGTTTTCAACAGGAAGGAAGGATCCACGAACTAATTTGGCATATATTTTGGAAACTCTCAGTTACCCTGGCAGTGCAGTATAACGTTGCTTCCTTCTTCTCTTCCTACCCAGTGTCCTGAGCTCTCAATCTAACTAAAACTATTTTAACCTCTATCTCCAGGTGATAGAACGTTACCAGAACGAGAATGGTTCCGGTGGCCGCAGCAGCGGCATCCACTCGGCGAGCGCGAGTCCTACGCCATCGGAGAGGTCCTCCCCGCGCTCGCTGCGCACTCCACCTCGCTCGCTACACTCGCGCCACACTAGGAGTAGGAACATCACTCCTCCTGTAAGTATTTGTAAATTTATTAAGCAATTCAATTTCTATCAAAGACTCCTGCTCACCTGACACTGCCTCATTTGAACAATGTAGTTTCACTAGTTTCCAATAAAAGGTCATCCATAAATTGAACCACCTGTACTTTCCTGCTGTAGAGAATTTGCTGGAAGCGGGTGGCATAGGATCAGAGGTGATGACGATGTTTGAGGATATGATGGGCATCAATGGAAGTCTTACAGCTAACCGAGACTGGTATACCTTGAAACTGTTTCAAGGCTGAAGTTCCCAAATGAAGTAATAAGCAGGAGCAAAATCCTTAAAATTCTGGCATATAAAAGAAACCTAATTAAGAATATAAAGGTTTTTATAAGACCTTACCTTGAATGAAAATAATCCTTAATAATACCACTTATCAATCAACGCAAGGTTTTCTCATTCGTAATATAATTTTCCAGCTCCACGAAGACGACGATGTGTCTGACTGGGAGGAGGGGGATGCGACGGACGAAGCCTTAGAGGTGCCGCGCCGCGTGCCCTTCCCGGAATTCGGAGGTGACATAGTGCACAACACAGGTAAATACATGTTTATTTAACCAGGCAACACTAAAGCAACGATGACGAAAAAATACCAATGCAAGGCTTTTGCACTAACTTGTGTCGTTAAAATTCTTAAAAGTAATAGTTTTTCCTATCCCCAATGCAAATTCCGCAGCTTGGGCAGTCTGGCAAAAAAAAAAAATCAATAACCAGACTTAACAGCTTAGTTATCAAACACAATCAGCTGATAGAAAAACAACAGGCTGATGTTAACAACCTCATTTTAGATAACCTTCGTTATCAGCTTACACGCGGTTATGCAAAAATTAATTTCGAAGTACATGTACCAACAGTTGTTCCGCCCACATTGCAGATAATGAGGATCGAGAGTTCGACGAAGTTTCCAGTAGCGACTTACAGGCAGTCGACGGTACTTGGGAAGAGAACTGGTTGTTCCAGAAAAAGAAGATCAAAACCATTCAGTCTGTGCCAGTTCCTATGCTAGTTCCTAACTCTAACACTGAGTACAGAGCTATGATTGGCGACAGAGACGCTGACGATACAACAGACTTATCGGACAACGCCAGCGATTCAGAAGAACAAGCTGAATATAAGAGTGACATGAAGAAAGTTCTAGACTCCAAACACGTCATTGGTGGCACACAAAAAGTAGAAGAAAATGACTTCGAACCAGACAGCCTCACCATTGTCGATGGAGTCGACGAATTTGACCAGCTCGTCGAAAAAGTAGATGATGATGAAACGGTAGACGCAATCATTAACGAAATTAATGACAACAACGTAACTATTGTTGAAACTATCAATGTGAACGCGACAGATGAAGTTGATGGAGGCAAGCTATTAGTCGGTATTGAAAGTGGACCTTTAACGAAAGCAGAATTCGCGGTGAAAGAGGAAATCCACAGGACACTGTTAAACGGAAACACAGAACAATTTATGGATGAACTGTGCGCTAAAGCTAATAGAGACATATTATACAATGGACATTCAAATGAATTGCACAGTGTTGATAGCTTCACAAGTAACAAGGGTCAGTAAAGATTGCATAATCTTCTTTAGTATCAAATAATTCTTAAAATAAATGATAACAATAGGAAGTAGGTACCATTCGTGCAAAGTTTAATCGGATTGCTAAATATGGATTATTGAAAAGCATTAACTAAACTTTGATTATAATCCATTACATACAATATATTATCAATTTTACTAACAGCTATAATGTAGATAAAAGTGCAATAAAAATGTTTAGTTAATTTATGAAATGCTAATGTTTTCAGAATCGTCGAACACTTTGAGTCATCATGAACGTATGGGTGAATACGAGGAGACGGTGACACTCCCAGTGCAGAGGTACGCGGACAGTCTGCGCAGGAAACACTTCGATGACGGCCCTCATGAGTAAGTGCAACTTACTGTATAGCTCATCACCCATGTTAAGATTTACTTAATAAACGTCTAATATTACCTCGCTGATAGGTATAGTCGGTGGTGAGTCTAGTCTTTACCTATTATTATGAGATTCTATTATGAGTAATAAGAAAATAAGTGAACGATAAGAAAGGACTCAAAAAATTCAAACCAAAAAAGAGTTTTTTATAGGAGAGGGAAGTTTGTTTGTAAGTTCGTAATTTTTGGCGGAAGGAAATTGCATTGGGCGCACGGCTTGTAAAACTAGTCTATCAAACGAAATTAATTTATTTCGGTCACATCTTCTGCCTTATTTAACTTTTACTGCTCATGCACCCAAATATATCCATATCGATAAAAAAGTAGTTGTCTCTCAATAGAAAACCATTTTAGGCATATAATATACTCGAGAGAGAAACAATGAGAATGGTAACAGCGGTAATTTTTATTCTCTTAAGCGAATGCTATGATTGCTTATTACTATGATTTTCATATTTTTTCAGGATCCCAACTCGTGATACTGATCAAGATGGTGAATTGATACCAGGTGAGACCATTGTAGCAAGTAGTAGAAAGTGTCATCATCAGCCTATTAGTGTCCCCACTGCTGGGAAGCCAAGAAGCCCATTCCCTCTCGAAGAGTGGAGGCCTGTCTCCAAGACACTCTTCGAGAGGGAATGGGCTACCACGCGGGTCCAGTGCTGATCTTGTAGAAAGTGTAGTTTTATTAAATATAATATAATCAAAGTTTTATCGTAATTGGTATTTTTTTATAATGAAAGCGTGTATGCTACAAGTATTGCAAAATTAAAGACTTTTTCAAATAAATAACTTAGTTTTATACAAAGTTCTTTAAATTAAGAAAAATCCCACGCAAATATAAACTAGAACTGGGTATAAAGTTTGAAAGTACTGTTTATCTAACAACAATTGAAATAATTGCAGGTTCAATAGCCTACAGGGAGCGTAAGAAATGGCTGAACTACGTAGAAATGCCGAACAACCCGTACTCTCCTGAGGCCATACAAAAAAGGCTATCAGCCAAGAGTAACGCATCTCTGTTCGACATGTTCACAGCTAAGAAAGACTCAGAAGATGATAAAATTGAAATAAACGGCGCAGATGATGATGAAAGCGAAACAAGTGATCTTCCAGTTAAAGATAACCATCACAATAAATTAAGTTTAACTATGAGTAATGATAGTATTAATAGTATTGATAGAACAACTAAAACTCCATCGCCTAGGATACTGAAAGATGTGATGGCTGAGGAAATTCCACAGTATAAACGGTAAGTGTAAATCAAGAAAACGGAATATCCAAAAAATAAAAATTATTTATTTGAAAACATTGTGAAACAAATCCACCCAGTCAAAAGATTTTTGAAAATATTAAGATTGAAGAAGAATTCAATTTTGTTTCCAGTTACGGACGTGACTATTACATAAGAGAGGCGAAGGCTTCAAGCGGCGGTCGTAAAAAGACAAGCATGGACGAGGGCAGCTCGGTGTCGTCTGTGTCGATGACGATGAACAAATCCACCAGTTTAGACAATTTCGACGCAGAATTCGCGTCGCCTGTAAGTGCCAGCAGTTCGTTCAGCGACCTCGAGGCCTCCGCCCTACATCACAACATCGTCCGCAACGTACTCAGCCCTAGGAACGCAAGCCCCAACTTCGCCATAAACCCCATTTTCGAAAACCCCGATAGACAAAATGATAACGCTGACGAAAATCATGCGACAGACGAATATTATGTCGGTCAAAACGCCAACGTAAGACAACAATGTAGAACTGTGTGCGACGGTGACGGTTATGTGGAAAACGAGGATATAGTTAGACTTAAAATACCAAAAATACCCGAGATTACAGAAGATCTTTTCGAGACGTACACCCATGTTAGGCGAAGCAACACGCTGCGCAGCGAGGACCTGTGCGTCCGCGCTAAGCGACGACCGAACCTCAATTTTACGTTCGGGGGCAGTCTCAGGTTAAATAAAGGTTTTCGTACCGATATCTGGTGACAGCATCCTCTAGTTCCGACATTCTCTCGTAGTCTAATTCACCCTCCGCTCTCAATGGCACTCCCACTGACATCATCTTTCAACATGTGAATTTCTTACTGTGTACGATACCTACATAGCTTCCAGACAAACCCGACCTACTTACACAATACGATAGCATAGGATACTGACATCACGGTCACTTTCCATAAAATATGGTGAAAGAACTCTTTCTCATTACTAAATCGAGCATAGATCTAAAATATCTTCGTTTGACACACAGTAATTGCCTGTTGTGTGTAAAGTTGGCATGTTTTTGTTGGATTTGAAGAGGCTGACTAACAGCACTGTGCACTATTAATACAAAAGTTACCTACTTAGTACTGCACTCATAGATTTTTGTTCTTCTTATTAAAATTTTCAGTACTACAGTAATCCTCAAAGACGTTAGTGGTGAGTGTGATATTTGGCAAACGAAATTTTGACTAACCGCATCCGAATGCTTGCCACTTGAACTAACGAAATAAATAATATTTCTACTTCTTCGACAACTAACTCATTCACAAACACTTCACACTTGTTCATTTTATATACTGCAATATTTATTGTCTTAATATCTTGTTTTATTATCATCACTCTAAACTTATTCTAAGTCAAATTTACGTTGCACGTTTTAATGCTTACAAAAGGGCACCCTTGGTCTAATCAAAATATTAACCCCTATAACTTAATTATTACTAACATTAACATCTATTGCACCTGTAGCAACTGTTAGTTATCTCATCATAATTGTACAAAATGTAGCAATGGGGATTTCTAAATGTAAATATTCGTCATAAACAAACTTTGTTTATAATTTTAACTAATTACACAATGATAATGTTATCAAAATTTTCAGGGATTACTTATAAACCAAGTCAACCAGATAGCGACTAACCAACACTATACAAAATTCGCAAATAAAGAGGACATGGCATCGCTGACAACGACTATAAACAATAGAGACGAAATTATGATTGAGTATGAGGATGAGGACGATAGCGAACCAACGCTGTTCGCCGCACAGCCCGTATTCATCGATGACGACACAGATAAACAGTTCGACGAAATCCTACAAACAGCTTACAAAAACATACCGGCAGTACCACCACCACCAATCCCAATAGTAGAAGAAGAATCTGAAGAAATAATTAATGAACCTCTCAAATCCCCCCTAAGCGTGGACACATCTTATATAAGTACGAGCAGTTTGGAAGACTCCATCAAAATCTACAACGTGCAAACAGGAGAGATTATTAAATGTAAGCCTGATAACATATCACCAAGTTACGAGACTGACACGAACGACAACATCGATATTGTTGATAAGAGCATCTCGGAACCTGATAGTGTTAGTTACACCGATGAAGTGCATGAAGACACTACTGTACAAGAAGTTTCACAAGTTACCAAATTGGAGTTGCTTGAATCTGATGATATTCTGCAGAATCTGCCTAAAGTGAAGGAGCTAGCGAAGAAATTTGTTAGCATGGAGAATATAGAAGAACCGATTAAGGTACGTGTACTGATAAAAATATTGTATTTTGGTGTATGAGTCATTATTTGCCGAAAGTAGGCGAGCCGGTGATAACGGCAGGTTTGAACGACTGACGAGTGTTTAATTACATGGTAAACCAACCTGTGGTTTGTAATCTGTGGTGTGTGGTTTTAAGAAAAAGACACCATAATTCGCAGTAGTTCAGCTACATTTAAATATGTTTATGTAATACGGCCAAGCCATAAAACTGGCTGCTATTTGAATACTAACATATTCTTATCTCAGTTTACTGATATTAGGAAATCGTTTTTTCATAGTTATCACTTTTCCATCATATCTACACAAACATTAGAATATTACCATCACATACCTACTACATAAACCAGAATGTAAAAATGTTAGCCTCTAGGCTGCTGATGAGAAATTCAGCAACATCAACCAACCAACCCATCTAAAAAAACTCATTTCCATTCCAGCCAGTCCAACCCTACGTAGGACGGCGAAAGAGCAAAGAGAACATCCTCTCAGAACCCAAATCAGAGAAGAACAAGCAGATCTACATGCACAGTCTCACAGCGAGAAGCATCTCCAAACAGTTCCGGGAAGAACTGAAACTCTCCATGTCCACGCCTTTAACAGTCCCGGGGGGATCCAAGGAAATCCCCGAGGGTATTGAGGAGGTCTCCAAAGAATCTAGCAGGCCAGGGAGTCCCGTACCACAACCTGGTACCATTAAAACTAAGTTGGCCTTCTTCGAAAGTCTCAAGTCCAAATTCAGTCATAAGTGAAGAGTTAAGTTGAAAAGCGATGCCATAGACACAAATTAGTTAGTGTAGAGTTTTGTTCAGAACAAAAGTATTTAATTAGGTTTTTAAAGAATAGTTTTACCTATCAATATGTAAGGTGATGTTCAAATATGATCAAAATTCACTCTGCTATCGCTTTTCAGTGTAACAATACTTCATTGAACATGCCAAAATTACGCGATGGAAAGTTTGTGAGCTTGGCCCGAATCAAGTTGGGCCTAACATTAAGAAATATTGCAGGCGTAAGCCCGCCTATAACCACGTAATTTCTGTATTATGTCATTCTCAGTCAGACTTAGTCATCAAAGTCTCTTAGTAACCCGTATTGACACGTAGAGAGATATTAGCATGATTTTCAGTTCATTGCGTGCTGTCTATCGCAGTAATTTAACTACAACTTGTTTTGTGTTATACTAAACAAGTCATGTAGTTAAAACACTAACCGAGGGCAAGATAGATTCCTTTTAGTTCGTACTTTAATGCATAATAACTACAGGGCTACTGTTTTAAATCGACGATGCCCGAGGTAACAGCGTATGGCGGGAAGGGCGCGGTGATATTATGTCGATCTGATCTGTCATTCTGACAGCTGTCAAACACCCTTCCGGTATTCTGACAGCTGTCAAACGCCCTTCCGCCACCCCGCCGTTATTTTAGGTCCCATCTAAGTTTACTGGTAGGCTTGTAACAACGGTCACATTATTTAAATAAATTTAATGGTAGGTTACGGTGTAAATATTAAGTGCCATTTTGTAATCATTTATTTCCCATTTTATTTAAGTTCGAAATCAATGTTTTTTGTGGGAGAAATGTGCTCATGTTTTAGATTGTAATGAAGCTCAGTTTAAGTCTTTAGAACCTACCAATATTATTGAATGTATGTACCCTGCATCACAGTAATTTACATTTAAAGCCTAAAACATGAGACCATTTTTTGGAAAACTAAATTCAACTGTGCCTCTATTTATTTAAGCAAATAAACTTAAAATACAATCATATTTCTTCACCAAGATTACATAGAAAAATTTAGCTAATGCCAAAGTTGTAAATAAATAATATGACTGGGTATATCGACGTTGGAAATTTGCAATACCGTAAGCTTGCCGGATTTTTAACTTTTGGCAATAAGCCCAAGGTTGGGAATCCAATACCGCGGGTACCTTTACAGTATTTTAAATTTTCAAAATCAAGATGATGTTTGAAGGGCAATATTAATAAGCGACATTCGTCACAATGTCACTTGGTAGTTTTAGCGTAACAAGCGTCGAAGATGTAAAATGTGTAGCGGTTGTGTAATATTGTATAAATGTAGTCATGTCTTTAGATGTGTAATTAGTTATGTTAAGGGACCACTGTAATATTGTGATAGGCGTTATGTGAAGCTTATTCGAACGCCGAGATATTTAATATAATTAGATATTGGATAAGGGTGGCATAGAATAAAAACTTGACGTAATATACTTGGTTTTTTATTTATTTTTGTAAAATGCTTACATGTTATATTTAATATACCAATTGTCATACAATATGCAGATAGGTTTATAACAATCAAGTTAAAATAGGAATATTTCATTAAATTTTTAAACATCTTCCAAAACTAAAGAATGCTTTTAGTTAAAAACATGGGCATCTCAGATACCAGCACAGCTTCAGCTAGATCAGCTTTTTTATTTGCAGAAAGCGGGTCACGAAAATAACAAAATTAGTCCGTTATCGCACAAAAATACTTATGTAAATAAAATGCTTCATTTCATAAAAATGCATCTGTCATACAACTGTAATTATAGCACCATCGTTTTCAATATTTCATTGCTTCTACAAGGTCATATTCAGTATGTCGAAAAATATATTTTAAAAATCAATAAAAGATGCCAAAAGTCTTATGAAAAGGAATACTTTCCAATTCATCAGCATACTTCCTCCTATAACACCATAGATAATAATCTATCAAACTAGAGTTGGGTACCTGTGCCTTCTGGCCTGTCAATTTATCTTCTATTCTCTTCTTGAGAAGCTCTACGGCATGGATGGAGCAGCCTCGGATCTCTACTTCTTCTTCGGAACCACTTGGGAGGAGTACATCTGGAATAACAGTTTAAGAAATTAGTATCAAGCCTGGCTAAAAATCTCGGCTGACAGCAAGGCGAAAAAAGACTTAAATATGGTCCTCTACAATTAAACCAAAAGTTGATAACTGTCAGGATAAATTTAAGGCTTGTATTCATGCCAATGACCTTGTGCATTTGGGCGGAGCTAACTACCCCTCTCAGTCGTAGTCTCGTAGACACGGGTTTTAAACGGACGCATTTTTAATTTATTATAATAAAAAATATACATGTTTTTAAAAAGTAACAATACCAAATCATTTTCCTTTGTATTGCAAAGCAGTAGATCATGTATTTTTTATATTGTTTGGATAAAAATGAAGGAGTACAATGAGAAGAACCATCTTCTCAACGGAGGTGATTTTGTGGATTTTTTTTCTTATGTGATACCGCTAGAAAAATTATGGTTAAACTAAATTACGTATCATATTATCGTGTAGATTATTTAAAAAAAATCTCAGATGTAATTTATCTGTAAGTTCCGGCGAAAAGTTGCTTCATCTGCACGTTGTTTCTAAGCTATTTTCGAGAGAGCAGCCTTATGGAAAGCCGCCTTTGGCCTATTGTGAGATAGGACAAGTCTAAGAAGTTTTACTGTCGCAGTCAATAAGACTTAGCACAGGGGCAGATTACTAAGGATACGTCCTATAAAGCCCCATCTCTTTCCCACACTAACGTAAGATTAACCTTTGAGCGCCACTGTCGGTTATAGCCGACAAATTAAGCCGGGTATAGCCGACAAATTAAGTCGGCTAAGGCCGACAACTTCGTGATTGCTGTTTAATGACAGTAGAATATAAAAAAGTGTCAAATTAAATTAAAGAATGACGTTATGAGTGAAAAACAAAATGCAATGATAAATGGGTTCCTATCACTATTTTGTTGTAGGTATGTGCGACGTAGATATGTTTACACTGGAGCTCAAAAGGTGAAATAATACTGCTATAAACAATGCTACCTGATAATGAGAGGCCCATAGTGATTGCGAAATCAGAGTCACACATAACTATCACTAAGCGGTAACAAGGAAAACCATTTCTGGGAATAATAAAGATATTCTAAAAGAAGTTAAGTCATCAATTTACATAACACAACATAGGTGCTTATCTAGGTTTATTCAAGAAATGAGATGGGAAACACAGATGCAAAAGATATATTATGATCGAAATTATGATAAGATATGAATATTACGGTTATCAGGTCTATTATGAGGGGCGACTTGAATGATTTCAACCTTTCTTGTTCATAATTTATGGTACCTACTCTCAATAATCTAGTTTGCTCTTTCTAAGGTATTGATAATGTCATTCAGATGCACATTAAGTGATTTAAATGATGAAATAAACATATTTTCGAATGAGGACATTCATTCAAAAATATTGTGACAAATGTTATCTGGGGAAGGATAGGTCGAGTGGTTTAGGCGTTTGCGTTGTGACCTGGTGCTTGTAGGTTCGATTCCCACGGGAAGAATACTCTGTAAAATTGTTTCCAGTTTCATTAGGGCATTGCAGGCACCTTATACCTGACCGTTGAATCACCTGATTTTCTGATAAAAAGATGATTCCGTGCTTCAGAAGGCACGTATTAGCCAGTGGTCCCGGCCGCCAAATGGCGGTCGTCAAACCAAGAAACTCTGACTCTAGGATGTGTGGAGTCATTCGACCTTACTGCCCACACAATAAGAAGAGTCTAAGGTAAAGCTTTCCATTGATGTCGAGGTAGCTGTTATAGACATAATTATGACCTACTACAACCAGATCGGTAAATCTGAACCCTATGAGTTATGTCTGATTGTTATCTTAATGGACTAAGAATGACAGAAGAGAGACAATTATATAAATTAGACAATAAACTGACCTTTCTTCAATTTATCCAGAAGCTCATCAGTGTAACTGAATACCCCAAAATAAAGAAGCACTTGCGGTATTCTGTAATCCGCAAACATTGTAATTTTATCGATATCGGTAAACTCTCCCAAACCAGTACCATCGAAGAAGTTCCACAAATCTCCAACGAGGATCTGTGCTCTTTTGTATATGGCTACTTTCTGCCCTTTAAATGTTCCTTCATCACGAAAACAGGGGAAGTTATCAACGATTATCTCAAGCAACTTTACAGCCGACTTGTTAGCTTCTTTTATACATGTCACAAAGGTTCCATTGTACTTGTCCAGTAGGATAGCGCCAACTTCATGGAGCACTGATATGCGTCGCTCGAAGAGCGGTATTGGTACTTCATTGTCACCTTTCATTATTGCTTGGAGCTCATCTTCTGTTATCTTTGAGTAGTATTCTGGATTAGTTATGTCTATTCCATTCTGAAATAAGATAGTCAATTAAGATATTAGTTTAAAAAGTAATGAGGATTACTTAAGTAAACCTCAGTTCCTGAAGTAAAAGTTTTTTAATGTTTTGTCTCTTTTTAAGTTTGCGCGCAATCCGCTCAGCGGTTATATTACTATAGTATATTATAATACAAAGTTCTTCACCACGTCTATTTACGATTTGTGCTGTTTACAATGAATAGAATGGCCTCTTGAGAAAGATTTTAGTATAACTAGACCGACATCCATGCAGTCGAATCTATGGGCACCAGCTAGTCAAGCATAGTCTCTAGTCAGCTATAATATAGCTAAGTTTTATTTATAGGAATATTTTGCGAATGAAGATAGGTCTGACAGGATGAAATATTTTCAATCAATTTGAAATCAGTACCATAGTATGTGTGTTTTGAATCAGAAACTGGATTCGATTTACTTTGTACTGTAGAATCTGCATTCTCTGCATTAATTAATTACCTTTATAGCTCTAGCAAGAGCCGCTTCCAATGCATAATACCCAGAATGTCCATCCACAGTCCACTTCTCAGCACCAGTGTATGACCAGAAGCAGAAGTTCAGAGCATCAGCTACAAACACCCAGTCAGCAGCCTTCTCATGATTCTTGTCTGGATGTATGATGTCCGCACCAGTGTCCGGGATCTCAAGCTTGTTGGTTATTGATTGAAGCATCTGGGAATATATAAAAAGTTTACAAAATACTAGATCGGAAAACGTCTCATATAATATATTTTGAGTACAGCATGGTAATAATACTTTTGCTTATTTTCATCAATACTAGGTTATACCTATAGAAACGACAAAAAAGTTTGTTGCAGGATTTTCAAAGCTCGGATTTGGCTCAGTGCCAAATGTTCCGGTCAGTGGGTCGTCTTAGTTCCTAATTCATATAAGTGTCAGCTGAAGGTAGACTCGAGTTAATGAAAATTTATATTTAAATTAGTCAATATTTTTAAACATTATGAAATTCTACAAAGGTCATTTATTCCACTAAGTTTCATTTAAAGCTAAGTTATCCAAACATTCTCCATAAAAACACTTGAGATAAATGTTATCTTACCTCATCACAAAGTTTATCTAGTCCCTGTTTGTGAATTTTAACGTGTTGCCCATTTCTGGCAATAAATTCGCCGGATTCCGCTGGCGGTAGAACTCCTTCACGGACCATAATGGTGACGAAGTAGTAACTCTTTTACTAACAGCTAGTACCAGTACTATTCTGTTTTTATAACATGCATTAATTCCACACAATGATGCAGCACGCAGACTTCACGGCAGTCACTCACGCTCGCTCGCAAAACAAACAAAGCCGGCCGGAGGGAGGACCAGACTGGCAGTTGACAGTTGACACTTCCACGATGAGTTCAGTAACAATCTTCTCAACAAGTGCAATCACTGGTTTTGGTCATCATTTATCTCTCATCGACTCAGACGACTAAACCTGATTACACCTGAAATTTCGGTAATACAGTTAAAATTAAGTCCTTTAGAGGAACAAGATGCTGCGCACTGGTCTTGTATTTTGAAAATCATTTTTTTAATCATTTATTGAACGACTCCTTGTTTCCAAACGCATAAGATTAAACGCGTTCCATTATAAGTCGAACTTATTATTTTCTTTGTAAGCACAGAGACAATACGAACTAAGAACGTATCCAGACGTTTTTGCTTCATATTCACTTAATACCGTACTCTTTGTAATACTATCATTGGAATAATAATAGCAAGCATTTCATTGTAATAAATCACATGCCATTGAAAATTTTCGTGTAATCAAGGTTTGAAGAAATAAATTAACTACTTGTAAAGAAACGAAAGTTTATAACCTCGCATTTTCAATTCATCACAAAACCAACAATATTTTGATAAATTTTGACTAAATCCGTTCTGAGAATGCCTCTGGATGTGCAAGGAACATTCGTGTCGCAGAAAATCAACAAAATAAGATGGATAGCGGAAGATTACGTCGAAACGAAGTGCTTCTTTACCGGCAGTTGGGATGACGATGTGAACTCCGTTAAAGTTTGGACTTTTGAAAGCCCACACGAAGAAGATGAGGTGGAGTACCCTCGCCAGTTGTCGGAGTACCCCGTGAATGGTGACGTCACGGAGATAAAGTTTACAGAGAAAAATAAAATCGCTGTTTCGTTGTCTAATGGTGATGTGAAAGTTCTTGAAGTGAGTGTGTATGAGAAAGAATCTCCTCTCAGAGAGGTATTCCATTGGAAGAAGTTACACAATTATGGGTAAGCTACACTAGATGTTTAGCACTTAAAACCATGATATTTATTTGTTAAAACAGATACTTCCTGCAATTTGCATCAAAACATTCAGCAAGCCAATATAACATTAATTAAATAATTGGATGTTGATAAGGCATGGCTTTACTCGTAAACCTTCAGTTCTTATGTTGATTTACCATGTTTACTGTTCCCAATATTTTGGCACAGTTGCAAAACATTCCATTCTGTTCCATAACCCACTACAGTTTATTCACATAGATCAAAGTGTCACCCAAGTAGGATCTGTGAAAATGTCTAAACGGAACTACACATAAGAATATTGAAGGAGTGAATACAAACTATACATAATGTGTTGAACCAACTTTAGTTGAATTAGTTTTTTCCAAAATACATTTATTCGAAAACGAAATAAAAGTTACAGTATAGAGATACAAAATTATGTACAGAATCACACAAAAATATTGAAACTCCAATTACTATCTAATAGACCCAAATTTTCCAGAGAAGAGCAATGTTCATGCTCATCGCTAGACACACTGGAAGGTGACATAGCCACCATCGGAGAGGATGGCAATGTGAACATCCTGAGTGGAAGACGAGGGGAGGTGATGCACTCCATCAAAGGAGCTGACAGCTGCTCACTACATTCCATCTGTTTTATTAAGCATAATGAGGTGAGACTAGTTTTAAAAAAGGGGTGGAAGGGTGATTAATATACTGCGGGTTGTGCGAAATAAATACTACCACCCCGTAGATGAAGGGCTAAGAAGGAACATGGGTGGAACATGGTGGTCAGAGCAGGAGGAGTCATTTGATGATTTCCCAAACTCCAAAAAAATATTTTCATCAACATGTTGCCATGAATTCAGTTGATCTTAATTGGAATTTATCTTTAAGTATGTTAATAATTATTACTTTTTTTTTGGATCCAGCTGTTTTTTTCTCATAAGTCTATTATTTGTGATAATTTTTTTAAAGACGTTGCCCCACCGTAAGAATTTCTCCTGTATCGTGGGTGCGTTCACAAACATTTAAACTCACATACACAAATACCCAGACCCGATACAACTATCTGTAGGTCATACAAATTTTTGTTCCGTGCGGGGATCAAACCCGCAACACGCAGCGCAGCAGTCCATTGCTTGAGCCACTGCGCCAACCGTGCTGTCAATAATCTGAGGTTTGCAGGTCATATAGGCAGTTTCTTGATGTAAAATACTGGTATTCAGCTTTATCCTGTTAGACTGGAAGCCGCATAGTTGACAAAGGGCTAGGCAGATGTAATGTAATGTGTAGATGTAATGTTGCATCTAGGTAAAAGTGAAAGGCCCTTTAGCCATGACTGGAAATTGTGTTGGTCAAACCTACAAAAATTAGATCTGAGTACGTTATGCTTCTACTCGGACTGCTTACGTTAAGTCCAAAAAGTTAAGAATATTAATAACTCAGTAGTCATACCATTATGGTAATCCGATCTATGTTGGAGGGTCACCACTAACCGGCTTATTCTTGAGTCCACCAGCCACATTGAAGTTCTTTCTATGGGTCTTTAAATGTTTAAATATCATGTTTAATAACTTCCAACTTTTTTCTTATTTTCAGGTTATAACTGGCAATATTCGCGGTCACATGAAGATATGGGACCTTAGATCAACAAACAACAAGCCAGCCGCATCATTCCTTCTAGCAGGTGACGAGTTAGCTGCTACCTGCATTATTCACCACCCTACACAACCCCACATCATCCTCGCAGGCAGTGAATCAGGATCCCTCGCAGTTTGGGACTTACGGATGAATCAGTTCCCCACATCTTTAGTCAATGCACACTCTGCAGGAGTTTCTGAAATGCAGTTCCATCCTGAAAACCCACATAAACTACTCACATGTTCCGTATCAGGGGAACTTTGGGATTGGAACATGGAGGCTATGACAAAGAGTTCTAAAGGCCCTGACAATCAAGTGACGTGGATGCCATTAGAGGATAAAAAAGCTATGATGGTGAACTCCTTGATACCAACCTTACATAAGCCGATTAACAGCCTTCACTGTGATAAAGGCAGGATTCTTTGTGGAGCTGATAATGAAGCTGTGTATTTGATTAAGAATTTTAAATATTGATGTTGTGTCTGAGAAAAGTATGTGATATTTGTATGTACATGTAAAATGTGATTGCATGTTGGAACATTAAAAATTTTGTAACTGTTTGGAGTAATCAGTGCTCCAGAAAAATATGTGACTATTTTGTATTGTAGTGGGAAAATATCACTTTTCATCTAATACACATTGTGAGTTGTTGCAATTCCAATCAAGTTTGTTTCTGTTAAGTAAAACTTAGCTAATTAAAATAATAAACCATTAATGTAAGTAATATGCATTTTTATTAAATTTTAGAAAGTAGATACACTTATAAAATAATATTACATTATAATAATACACCAAGTCAGTCTTTGCATGCTTAGTATCGGTAAAATATATTACAAAAACCGAAGTATATAGTATTTACATGTTTTATAATTAATTGTGCAACTTAATATCAATGCAAGGCACCATTATTACAACCGTTAGATTTTTGTATTGCCAAAAAGGTAACATACCAAAATAATTCATGCTTTTTATTGAGCCTGGCAACACCTAGTTAGTATCCAATATTCCAAGATGTCCAAATGTATTGCCATTTCAATGAAAAATACAATGGAACTTAAATTATGTCAATTTCTTTTCTACAATATTCTCACAAATGTCAGGAATACTATTTAAAATCGCCTAAAAATCCAAATCACTGATGGCACCAAGCTATTTCAAGCTTTTCTTACAACTCGCAATAAATTGCTTGTTCTCAATTCAGCCTTCTATGCTTACATAATATGTATTTTTATCAACATGATCATTGTATGACATTTATTTATGACTTAATTGAGAGCAACCGCAATTAATCAGTTTTCCTAAATTTTATTGTAATTGTTTAGAAAACAGCACTGATTCAAATAATATTTTGAAAGGTACATCAGCTAGGCTCAGCCTCTAAACTGGAATAACATTTGATAACATCACTATAAATTAAGAAAAATGGTTGAATATTTGGCATCTTATTCACATTATCAAACAAAATAACATAAGAGTATAATTATTGTAGGTATGCATAATAATATAATTATCACTCGTCTATAATATTGTTCAAGAATAAAATATAATAAACACAGCACAATTTGACTGAAAATAATATTGGATATATTTTTAATTGTTCTTATTCGATATAATACTTATTGTGAGCATCATTCAATGGATGTTCTAAAGTCCATTGAATTGGAAGCGACGCACTTGAATCCAATCGACCTTGACTTGGATAACCAAGGTCACTCCTTTAACTTAAATGTCCATTCACTCTCTACTAGAACTGGCGACCAAATCAACTTTGACCTTGACCGTTTCAATGTCAAGGTCAAAATTAATGTTCACTGTTCGTGAAAGCCAGTTCGACCCCAACCCGGGCGCTTGTCTTGCCTATGTACAGTCACTGTGGGCGAGTGAGTCAGGTGTGGTGGTTCCTCCTGTGAGGCGGAGGCTTCCTCTGCGCGGCCGCCAGCAGCGAGGCAGGCAGCAGCCACAGTTGGTCGCACCATCGCATCAGTGCTTCTGTCACGTGACAGCTGTTAGCGGCCGTCGCGAGCTGAGTTTCGAGACTGTCTGATTGCTTGATCAAGAGACTGGAAACAAATATTTTGTTAGCATTGACGTTATAATAAAAATATTTTAAATAATATATCGGAAATGAAAGGGGCCCAGTATTGAACCCCGTTTTTGAACTTTATAATGCGGTTTCAAATCTAATAATTTTATCAATATGCTGCAAACCCGCCTTCATAGAAAAAGAAAAAACAATTAAAAGCCCCTTTATAAAATGTATTTCAATTTATAAACTTTAAATTGTCTTGCGACGAACAATTTTAGTTTTATTTATTTGTGTTTACCTGGGCGGGAAGAGCGTAGGTGCAATAATCATGGCCACATTGTGTTCTGTCATCTTGTTGGTGTCTTGCCTGGCGACGATCTCTCGCACCAGCCTCATCAGTTCTCGTAACGTGGCCCGCTGTTCTGCCGGTAGCAGTAGCACGAGCAGGTTCAGTGCTCGGCCTTGTGTCGTGCCGCTTAGAGCTGGAGTAAATAAATAAGTTGATAATAATAGCAACAAAAACACGGGTACGTGAGAGGCATACCCATCTGAAAATAGAAAAAAAAAAAAATTGTAATTTTGACAAAATTTCCAAAATGGTTTTAACATTTTTGTTAGCGTTGGTTGGTTTGTGTTAACCGTAGTTGGGTTGGACTAGGTCAAGTCTTTATACAAGGAAGTCCATTTCAAGGCCCTACACTCACGAGCAGAATCATCTTGAACCGTTCACGTATCACATGTCGAGCGTCGTCTGAACCGAAACGAGGCGAATTACATATTTTTCTATCCCGCGGTCATAAAGCTCATTCCGATCGGCCCAAACCGGTTTCTTGCGATAAGCATGGTCAATTCCTTACATACCGAGTCTTTAAAACTTACCATAAGTATGATAGAACAGCCTCATCAGCTCTTGAGTGAGGGGCGGTTGCGGCAGTGCGCGCAGCAGACGTTTGAACGTGGCGCCGAGGTCGTGGCTACTCGCGCGGGACAGTGCAGCCTCCACGGCAGAGCGGTCGGAGTACCACTGGCGCTCGATCATCTGGCAGAGGGCTTCGATCTAGAATGGATAGGAGATATTGTTTCAAATTCGGTCCTAATTATGGTTTAGTGTTTTGAGCCTATGGGTGGCTTTTAGCGTTGCACTTAACGAGTGTTTGGTTAAAGTGACTGGTTTCTTCTTCTTTTAGAGTCGATGATACTTTTTAGTACTCATTCGGCTTAAAGTTACTAAAACATTCGCTAAGATCGCGAAAAATCGTATCCTAACTTTCAGAGTCCTCGTGACATTTACGGACTTTTTAAGGGGAGCAGTAGGTTGGTATACATATGAAGCAATCCACGAAGACTGCCCAACATTCTGAACAGACTAGACTGTGTCTTTCGAAGTACTAACCGAGGAAGGAACTAGACAAAAAAATATAGTAGATAGCCGTTACCTTCTGCTTATTCCCGGGTACTCTCAACAGACCCTCATCAGCAGTACGCTGTGCCAATGCTGCAGCCAGGGCTCGCACTATGCTGGGAGCACAACTCCACGTTTCCTCCCACAGAATCATATCTTTGCGCACCAGAGTCTCTAGAGATACGCCGAATACAGAGCCTTCTGAAAGGAGAAACATTCTAATATGAGTAGGTATTACGAAAAGTTGCCAGAAGTTTTTGCAGTCATCAGATCTCTACAATATGGTCAACTCGCCGATTTCATCAGCTAGAGTGGCTTGTTTTTATCTCAAAACCAAAGTCTTGTAATTAGTAGTTTGTTACTAGGTTTAACTGCCATAAACAAAAACTTGGAGGATGTCTCTCTATGTTTTTGTCATCAATATGGGTTTTAGTTGTCTTCATAGTGCCCAACAAGATGTGCAATAGTCCTACTCCCCGACTCGTAATGAAATCAAAACTCAATTCTCACCTTCTTTCCTCTTCTTCTTGGGCGATTTCCTCTTCTGGAAGGGTAGAGAGTAGCGGTCGAAGAGTGCAGTCAGCTCCAACCACAGGAGAGGCGGGAGCCGCTTCAGCTGCGGTTCACCGATGCTCTCGATGTCTACTGTGCTGTCCTCTTCGGGCCAGTCCTGAGAAGAAGATGTTTATTTAGATGGGACCGGATAATGTAATGGATATTTACAATATCCTAGCCTCTTTTAAACCAGACGTTCTTTATTTAGCATGGCAGTCGGTATTCTTACAGTTTTGATGATTAATGTTAATTGTTTGCTAATAAAAAATCATAAAGCCTGTGCCTGATCGGCATTTTATTTTCTCACAACCTATTGTTGAAGGAGAAGAGAAGACCATTTTAGGAAAGCTCTTCAATAGATCTTCTAGTCATAGTAAAATTACGTACCTCCTCTTGGTCGAGCATCTGTCTGTCGAGATTGAATTTGTGTTCGAAGCTGAGCGGCTGTTGCCCTGCTGAGGCACTCTTCGCGCGAGACACGGCCGCGTGTTTGTTGCTGTAAATAACAAAATAAATTATTAGCACAATGTTATTGGGTTCTTCCTCATAGTCTTATCGGATCATGAAAACATTTCGAGGAGATGAGAGGCTCCTGTGATTGCCCACTATAATGGCTCTGCTTGGTTGGTACTAGCCGCTCTGTTTGAAATTTGTCAGGAGGGTAAAGAGGGGGGGGTCAGATAAAGAGATGTACAAATCCCGGGTGGATTTGTGCCTGGTCGATGACAATGGTCTCGAGTCTCGACTGTAATAACCTGGGACTTATTACTTGCGAAATATGGGTTCAGTTGCATAAACTTTCGCGGCAAACATGTTTTGTTTTTATTTTCATGGTTTAAATCTTGACCAGCCACAAAATTTTACAAGTGAATCATATTCATTTACGTCAACGGATTTTGCTAAGCACACCGTGGGTGTTTCCAAAGGTCGAACTAGAAATAATGAAACAAAATAAATTAAGTCAACATAGGATTGCTGATGATTCTCTGATTTTTATATTTTGGTCAGTCAGTGGACGTGTTATTTACTTACGAAAAAATATGGTGGAAGTCTGAATTTGCGCAATTCTGATTGATTACATTGCTCGCCCCCAGTTACCTACATGGCGCGAACGGTGTTATTTTGTGTTATCTGTAATAGTGAATAGGTACTTACATGAATGGATCATTGTCTTTGAGTATAGATCCATTGATTCGTTCTTTTCCTATCCTCGGTCCCTGAACTGTGCCGAATCTTTGGTAACCTAGGAGCTCGATACCCTCTGAAAAAAAAAAAAAAAATACAATTCCTGCAATGGGATTGCTGGATTCGAAGTTGATTAGATCGTTGCTTGTGGTGGTAAATAAGTTAACGGGAAACTGAAGATCAACCTGAAACCAACTCAATATTTATGCTAGGGACCCTCCCTTGCATACATTGACAAACTGCTGCGAAGCTGTGTTTTGTTGTTACCAGAATTTGTCAGTATAATAGCAGCTGCTTTTTATCCGTAGGTACCGGTTTAACTGAACCTTTGGTTGCACATGCCTCTAGCAGATATGACAGGATAAATTTCATCCCCATCCAATTTCCCTCAAAAATAAACCTTCTACTACTAACCGGTATTACTCGCAATATCGGCCCAATGCAAGTCATTAGGCTTGAAGAGTTCGTGCATTGGCAGCGGCGGGGAGTGTGGCTCACCCGGCGGAGACAGACGCGTGCGTCGGCCTGACGACGGAGCAGAAGGCGTGCGCGCGAGCGGCGCGTGTGTTCCCACCACTGGGTAGCTGTCGCTGTGGAAGGAAATGGACAATTAGTTAAGATTGCTAGCTAGCCGAGGGCAGTTTCTGGGGATCCACCAAAAGCCTTTCTTCACCTTCATAAGTCCTGTAAAGCGAGATTAGAAAGTATTCCCCGTACCCGCTTGCTGGTGTTGTTTCAATAGTCCAGTCATATTTAAGGATTGCCAAGATACGAAGAGAATCCTAGGTACCCGGATAACATAATTAGCTTATAACATTCCCACTTCTGGGGCACAGGCAAGGCCCTTATCTCACGACGAGGGCCAAGAGCAGGTTTAGTATATGGCCATTAAGGATGAGTGCCAAGGTGCCGTCGAAAATTTTCTTTATCCCTCATTAAATTCAAATTGCAATCGAAAACAAAAGGAGTTGTCCCGAAGAAACGAAGCTCGAAGATTTTTATCTTTTAATAGGTACTAACACGAAGTCTGGTGGCGTGGCGCCATCGGCCCACTCAGCCGGCGGGCTGCCGGACCCGCCACTCGGCAGAGAATCCAATGAGTCGGGAGTCGCACTGCGCGACCGCGGTTCACTACCACTTGAGTTCTGAGGACAAGGAATTAACAGATTAAACCTTATGCAGAAGCTAGAAGTGCATTCCATCTGGAACGGAATTCCCAGACAAAAATAAAGTATCGAGGAAATTAGCAATTGAAAGCAGTATCAATTCGATGTGGCTGAATGAGTAAGCATTCTTAACAGAACTCCTATCTATCAGGACTCTGATCATTTGAAACCGTGACATTCAAACGAAAGTCACTCCTATTCTCAGTACATAACTCCCTAAGACGTGCCTACTGTCTACCCCTCCTATCCATTACTCTACAATGATCGATCACCGCCACTGAGACAAAAATACCACGGTGACAAAGTAGGCGTCCGGGATACAATATACGTGGGTAGGGTATCTAATTCTGTCTGGTGATTAATTTCTATCTACTGAAACAAGCAACAGTATGTGTTTTACTAAAAGAAAAGAAACGGTAAATCAAAGATCTAAATATATCTTCTCCTGCAGTTGTGCTACGGCACCACCCAAGCTTTACAATAGTTTGGGATCAAGAGAAGATTGACCGAGAAACAATATAAAATAAAAAGGAGTAAATTTTAGCCTGATGGCTGACAGGGAAGAATGGAAAAGAAAACGTGGTGATGAGAACCAACTTCCTATTAATCAGCAACCTCAAAGAATTCTACTTAAACTGTTTATTTTGACAGTGGCTCCATTCATGTGCTTGTGTATAATTTGTAATAGATACAATCCTAAGTGATCAGTCCTATAATCAGCGTCAATAAATCATCACTTGATCGCGGAAATTACGTTCATTGTCAGCTAGGTGTGTGGTAGTGGAAACAAGTAGAAAGCACGTGTTGTGTGGGAAAAGCTTGATGTGTCAATTGTTAAAGATAATGATGCATGCTAGCGGAATCTCAGTTTATTTTAAACTGTGCATCGTCCAAAGAATGTTTTCTTTATTAGAAGCTCGTGCTGTCACTTCTGCACTTTTTCAATTAGTGTCACAGGGGTGAAAGCGGCGATGCAAAGAAGCATCTCGATATTTGGCTCATAATGACAATTGCATCTAATTGGTAGATATAGAGGCAGGAGAATGATGGTCTACTGTTATATGACAATGATTTTTCACGTCTAATTTTATGTTGGTATTCACATTGTCATTTCGTTTATAATATTTGGCAAGAGATGGGGTTTAACCACTAGTGAGCACTCGGTAACAATGACTCAACACAAGCTCCATAGGTCAGTGCGTATGGAGAATCGGAGAGTCTAAATACCGATTAGGCACAACGCCGCGTATAAAAACATGGGCGCTAAACTATGATTAGTTACGTTGTTGTTTATATTTAGTAATGGATGTTAATTGTAGTGATTAGCGTGAATTCTAAGTACCTACCAATATTAAAAATGAAAGTGAAAATAACGAACCTGCTACCAAAATTGAACGTACTGTAGAACAAATCAACAGCCATGTTGTGGATTGGATTGTTTTCGCTCTGTTATGGATAGGGTATTTCTCGCTTAACTATACGTTACATTGTGCCAAAACCGAAAAAACCAGCTACAAGTGACAAAAGCGACAGGCGTGTGTGTATGCACAAATAAACGGAGTAATACACCCCTCTCCTTATTCCTTCAGAGGTTGTGGGCCTGAGGAATACCTACTGCAAACATGATTTGGATAAAAAACGACATTACCGGAAAACAAATCTTAGCAAATTCGCCCTAATGAAAAGCAATTATGAAATCACTTCCCACAATTGATTACCTGATCTACGAGTCATAGTTTTTGCACCAGTTATTCACAGGTTTTGCACCGTTTTGTCCCGCGTCTCCTCAATTCGTGCGCGGAGAGACGAACTGTGTGAACGCTGTATTGTTCGACAATTATACTGTTACCGGTTGTTGAATTCAATTGCTATTGATTGCTGACTTATTAGACGACAGTTTTTGCGAGAGAGTTTTCACTGACGGTTAAAAAGAAAATTAATTTCCCAGTTGTTAGTAATTTTGTACAGCTTAGAGCGTTACATGTGAAGACATAGAACGTCTTAGATGGGTAGACATCACCGGCCTTATTACAAAAGGGGTTAAACCTGGGTTTAACTTAGACTTGGTTTATCTCGCATGCCGTCTCACTTCGATAAAATGCAAAAGAAAGTGACGGCATGCGAGAGATTGTAACAAGGCCGCACATGTCATAGTAAGATGGCCAGACCACCAAAATGTCTATTTAATTTTAAAGTGGCCCAGTCAGACGGCTGCATGGCGTAGATCGTAGACGAAGATTCAAGAACTGTTTGGAGTGAGAAATTGGGAAGAAAAGCATGAAATAGGACCTGAAGGGGAAAATACTCGACAAAACTAAGACTGCTAAGCCATAAGATAATGATGAATGTCGAAGTTAGAGGATCCATATAGCGGAAAGTAAAGCCAAAATGTAGAACGACGGCCGTAATACCCAACATAGCATAAATGTGCAGTTACTATGTAATCGTCGTAACGTTACGATTTTCTCTTCCATAAAAGGTTTAGAAATCGCAAACTCACATTTGAAGTGACAACTATAAGCGCCGTTAGTTACTTAGGCGACGTAAATAAGAGCATTAAAGTTCCCAGATTATTATATAAATTATTATAAACTGCCCCACTTTTTAATGACACAACTTTTAAGAAATAAATCTAGTAAAAAAAAAAAAAACATTCCCATGTTTAAGTCGCTATTGTCCCTTCTACTTAAATTCAAGAGTTTTAGTTTAAAAGAGAAACTCTTAATATTACGTATTGTTTGTCCACATATTACACAATCGTTGGTGAAAGCTCTTAAATAAATGACTAGCTACTTTTTAGAAGAATTTCGAAGTAATTTCTACTTATTAATGATTACTGTATCGTTATATAATCGACTATTTATGTAATAATTTGAAGTTCACTGACATTTGCACACCAAAAAAGTAAAAATCATGATTCTGTCGCATGTTTGCCATGTTTTCTTTTCAATATGATAATATTTGAATCGGATACTATCGCTTTAATCTTATTAGTGTTAAGTTATGCTGATTGAGTCGTTAGGTAATATTGTTAGACATTAATCAATTAACTTTAAGACAAATGTTATTTTAAATCGGCAAAAGAATTCACACTTTTGAGAATACTGTTTTGTGAAAATTTGGATGTTTATTACACAATCACATCAGACTGACTAAACGGTTCTGATTGAAATTTGGCACGAAGATATATTAGAGTCTGGAATAGTACATAAGCTACTTTTTCCACTCACACATACCTACGCATGAAAATTTCGTGCGAAAGAAGTCGTGGTCAAAAGTTAGTACACCATATTTATTAGGTAGTAGTCAGACTATCTTCAGGTTTTACTCGTTATTTTGTAGTTCAACAGCATTTCGATACAAGGGCACTTGGTCGTCGCAACGTCTGTGACCACACAGCCTTGGGCAACCAACCTTAATTAAAGCCAACCAGTGATTAGATATCAATCAACCGGTCACCCGTCACGACGGATACACAAGTAGCGGATATTGCGGAAACGACATCTATCAACAGTCCCTTAGGACATGGGCATGTGTGTCAGTATGCGCCTTAAACCGGTCGGAATTAGGGCTGCCATATGTCCGGATTTATTTTTTCGGGAAATTCCGGAATTTAAGATCTGAGTCCGGAATGCAGAAGGAATTCTAAAACGTTTGAAATGTTAACTAATCAGAAAAGTAACAGTCGAGAGCAAACTTAGTTTTTCTAAAGAATTATAATGAATAAATCCAATAAAATTATACTGCGTATATCAATCCAATTGCTTAAACGTCCATTATTTTCTCCAAATGTCTAGTCTTTTAGCTGGCAACTAAAATCCTAGATCTGTCAACCCTAGTCGGAATCAAGTCTAACAACTGCCTGACCGCTTACGGAGGCAAGCGATAAATATTGATAAGGCAATCTCCACAAGAAACCTATGACTATATTAGGAAGTACCTAGAGATTTGCTGAAGCAAGTTTATTTAGATATTAGATAGTAATGTGAAAACTGTGGTAGATATTTCTTGGAAACGGAAGTGATATCGCAGGTTTCAGATTCATAAACGTTTGCTAATAACTCGATTTGTGTTGCTTCTAGACAGAGTTCGACTAGTATTGCTTCAAATATATTCATGTTCGCCAAAATGCCTCAAAATTATTCGATGTTTGAATTAAAAGAAGCAAAATAAATAACACCTCACTGACAAGAAAGAGAAAATCAGGAACAGTGACCTCAAGGCACATGGCACCAGGACAAATAGAGAACATGAAGTAACAACATGTGTTACAAAGAACAGAAAAAAGCCGAAAGATGACTGTGATTTCGATGATGATTTAATATTTGAAAATATTATTATGGGTAACAAGATCGAACATGCAATCCAAAACAATTGCCGTCCCCAAGGTGAATGACATAATCCTTATAATCTAAACATACTTGGAACTAACTGTTGCAACAGCCGACAAGCATGTTAGAATAACAATATAATATTATAGGCGACGGGAATGAGAATCAGTTTACCGTGAAACTATTCATATGCAATGCAACTGATAATATCAAAGGGCTTATTGTTACTGGGACTTTCTAAGCTGTAAGTTATTTGAAATATCCTTAAAGGAACACCAAAGTTTTTGAAAATGGACCTAAGCTATTGTAGCAAAGCATAACGGTTTGGTTTTAGCATCGAAGAAGTATTTAATGATGATACAGCAGACGACTTTATAACTCAACTTCAATTAAGAATAACGAAGTGGGTTTCAAATGTCCATTCACAACAAGAAGTGCAGCACTTGAGTGAAATGCTGCTTTAAAGTAGCCTTTTCTTCTATTAGAAACACATCACACAAGACTTGTCTTTGTAAAGATGAACACAATCTATAGCTAAAATAAATCCAAATCAAGAATAAAGCACGGGGATGATAAAGATACTTGTATCTCGTACACATCAAACAAAGAAACATCTTAACACCTATGAACACCAAAGCATCTGTAAGACCTTGTTACTAAAACCGGAAAACAGAACGAAATAAATTGAGCAACATGATTTGGCCGATATTAGGTGCGTGCTTGAGCCAAGATCCGTGAAACATTAAGCACAGTAAACATACAATCTTTACAGCCCATTAGAACATTAGCTGCTAGTTTTACCTTGGGCATAAGAACAAAAAACAAAAAACGAAAACAATAAACGATCGGAGTTTCCTGCACGCTAAACTTGATTGAGTCGAGCCAAATTCAGAGCTCAATGATTTTAAGTGTAATTGAGCCTAATGAGCGTGGAATATTGAATGTTTTGGAGGTGAAGACTAATTTTGGACTTCAATTTAATAAATACTGAGGTAAGAAAAGGCTGCGTAAAAAGTTAATAACTGTAAATGACACAAAGGTAGGTAATTGCTATAATTTGAAGTGCCATTAAAACAAGGGTATGAAATCTAATCATGTAGGTCTATCTATTCTCAGAACTGAGTCAAAAAACTGTTACAGTTTATCGATAAATAAAATTAGCATAAACAAAGTACCTAGGTACCGAGGTATAAATATGCAAAGTAGGTATCAAGTTGACGAACCGTCTGCCAACATTCGCATTTATTTGCCCCACTTTATTGCATTGTTGGTAAACAATGAGTAAAAGTAGACCGAATCAATTTATCATCATCGGTTTATCACTATCAAACTGACCTAGGTACCTACTGATAATTTAATTAATCATAAAACAATATCTTGATTGCGTACCACAATATAATATTCTAAAAATAATAGAAAAGCTTTTAACATCATTAGAACCACGAATAACGCTTTAATTGGACACTTAAATGGAGTTACGAACTTACGACAGACTAAGCAAATAGATTTTTTTATACAGATAAATTAAACAAAATCGTGTGCCCTAAATCTAAAATGTCTATTAGAAAGAGTGATTTCGAAATATAAGTAACGCATTAGCAATTTGATAATATCGATAAAGATATTTACTCAGATAACTATCGACATGTCGTGGAGGTTGATAAAACGATTAATAAAACTTATAACGTAATGTGAGTAGAAACTATCACACATAAAATTAAAAATAGCCAACAAATGGACGATGCATATAATCATAGACTTGAAGCAGATGAAAACAAAGCAAATCCTAAAATAACTAAAGATACAATAAGAAGAGCAAGATCAAGATAAACAAATCCAGCAAACAGACAAATCCAATAGTCTAATCTTATCGATAAGCTACCTACAAACACTTATTTTTATCTTTTGGGAATTTTAATCCACGATCACATGAGACCAGTAATCTCTTGTTTTGGGTGGGTGTGATCAGGTACTCTCGTTTTTATCGCATATCTGGAGAGAAACGATATCTTAGAAGTTAAAAACAAAAACAAATGCAAATCTGTCCTGATTTTGCAAAAACATGTAATTTGACTGTTTAAAGAAAACAACGGTGCACTAACAAACAATAATAAAGTACCTAATGACAAAAAAAAAACATCTACCCTTTACGTTCAACACAGTCATTCAATATAACAACAAAACATCTCACCCTTTTCCGACCTGTCTCAACTTTCCAAAATGACGTCACAACTGAAGTCACTCACACTGAACAAATCACAAATATTTACCAGAGCCTCGATATAGGAGCGCACTAATGCCAGCCCCTTACAGTTCACCACTTTCTCGCACACCTTCACTCGCATAGTGTCACAGATCATGTTCACTGTTTACGGAGCAGCTGTTGAGCGCACTGTTCTCCACACTAACTCCACTACTGAAGCCTACACGCACAGTTTGGAAACCAACGGACGCAACGCAACGCGTCCGCCACACCGCACTTAACACTGCTATCGCTTGTGTAATTAACATTACTGTATTACTAGATATTAATTTTGCGTAATTTATTAAGACAGTTTATTGTCCATTGACTGTCGCAATTTTGCAACGTGTTTTGATTTTCACACGTTCTTACGTATGCTTTCACTGGCTGCTGAAGGAAATTGAGTGACGGGAAATTGCGTTATGTATCGAAATTGTTGTCGCGAATTATGTCTAAGTTGGCATTGCAAATTAATTATTGTTTGTTGAATGAGCATTCACAAAAATCTTCATTATCGTCGCAATGTTTGGGTTCATGGTAAAGAATTTCGAAATCACTGACAAAGTTCTCATTAGAACTGTCTGCACTAAAAGCACTGCATCCAAAACACACTTATAGCTCCCAATTTATTTAAACGAAGTAAACATAATTTACAACGCACTTAAAACCCACAATTATCTTTTAAACTGAATGGTTTACAAACACGCACGACACGCGTAAAGTACTCCATGTTTCGAACTAAACAGGTACTTCTAACTATCCCCGAAAACCTTAATTGCATGCTTATCTAACTAGTCATTATCACTTGTCCCTAATATGCAGTACAAAGTAGTTTTGAACATACTTCAGTGTGCACGTCACCGAGGTAATGGTTTCTTATTAACAGTTGCATGATCGAGAGCGCGTGATTCGATGGAACGAATATCATCTGGCATTCCGAAATTCGCTTTTTTGCGTGCGAAGTTTCACAAAGCATTTTTGGGATGGCGAGTGAGACTGATAATTGCGTTGGTATTAAATTTCGCTAGATTAGTAGCGCAAAAATTTGTTGTTTTATCGTCTGAATCATCTGTTGTTTTAAAGAGAACCGGATAGATTTTTATGAAAGCTTAATGCATTGCAATTGGAAAGGTTCCGGCGATTAGTTCTAAGAGAGGTGTGACTTGCGATTTGCATAATCCAAACAATTCGTCCAAAGTAGATAAAAGACACGTGAAATCATCTACGTGAAAACCCCAAAATACGCTGCACGATAACAAAAAGAGATAAATATTTCAACGAAGACAACACCTCCAAACGTGCTACCAAAATATTTGAATAACAAAACTGTTTAAAAAGCAGATAAAGACAATACAGGATAGCCCAACAACACAAAAACTCAGTCACAACCAGATAAAACAGAACCGCATGACAAGATGACAACTAACAATGAACAGTTGAACACCGCTTTTACTTTACCGATTAACCCACTGCTCGTCACTCGTGAAACTAAATGTAATCATGCACCAGCCAATCATTTGCGGCTAACCGCAAGCGATCAGTGATCAGGTGGATATAGGCTTAGAAAGTATCAGAGGAATTAGAAGAAAATTTCATATTGACAGTTTTCTTACATTCATTCGTTCAAGTGCGAGTTTTCTCGAGATATTTTTCATTGAGTTCAGTGGAGTGGAATGGTCATTAGAAATTAAAGAGAAGCTAATGGTATGGTGGTCATGATTTAGATAGTGATGATGAATGTGATGATGGACATTTTATTTATGGGACGCTTTCTAAATCGTATCATCATCTTCCTGGTTTTGTCACATGTTATTATTTTGGGGTCAGCGTGACACTTTATTTTTTTCAATTTCCCCTGCCAATCGTTACGCCATCATTTATCACCTTAAGGTAGACTGGAAGAAAATGCCCAAGGCATTAAGTCCGCCTTTGTACAGTTTGTTAACTAGTGCATAAAGTTATAATATTATTTTTTTCCTTTTTCCTTCATATCATTCCTTACACAATCTATTAATATTTTTTTGGTCTTCCCCAATTTTAAAACAACTCTTTGTTATTCAAGGTATTGCGGAACCTATTTTCAATAAAATTCGATAAGTAATTTTGCAAAAAAATCTAGTAGACAATCCAAAAACTAATCAACAGCGTTATATACTTAGCAATTCCATTCTACATACTAGACAAAGATGCTTTGTGGTAGTCGATAAATGTTTTGGCGAATGATTCATTTACATTCAAAGAAGTTCTTTAGTTTTTTAAACTTGAACAGGTGATTCATTTAAATGTTCTATTTTGTTTGTTATTTGTAATGCAGTTTACTTGTTTGAGGATTGCTCATCAATATTGTTTTGATCAGAATGTTTGATCTTTATAGAAACTTTACATCTGTGTGTCCATGTTTTACGAAAAGCCAAGGCTCTATCCGATGTGAACTCAATACTACCATTTTCTAATTAAACAGGTGTAAATTATCTCCTATTATAATACTTTGTATTCAATGACATGTAGGTTTTCATTATTTCTCAAGTTATAATACTTTAACACAAGCAATACCATATCTTGCTTACCGTACTAAATGAATTGTTAACAAAAGCAAGTACTGCCATCTATCAATCTATGCTTGCACTACCGACGCGTGCGCCACCTACACAGCAGTAATTGATATACAATTAATTATCCTTATTTATCGTTATGGCACTACAAACATCATCAATCTTTCTGTTTCTGACAGAACAATGCTAAGTGAGGTGTTTGATTCTGAATCGAAGTGAAATAAAGTTTTGTTATAAATGCAGCTTTATTAAATGAAATGAGAAAGTATACCTTGGTTGGTATGGATGAATAAAAAAAAGTAAGGTGGAGCAGCTTTCTTTCGGCGGTTGAAAATGGACAAATGAGAGTGGACAAGGATCATACTTAGTGGCTGTAGATTGTAGTAGTAGTTGTAGATTGTCAGGTTTTTAATTTAGTTATTATAACGACCATTTATATAATATCACTTACAAGAAAGGTACCATACGGAGGAATACACATTTAGTCACTTTTGAACCTGAGCGAAGGAAACGACTAATGAGCTCCATACGCGAAGAGCTTTCGAAATTCACTGAAAGCTTTTGTGATAATCAGAAACTAATAATACCAACGCTAATAATATTAACAGACACAAAATGAGCCAAAAGTATTCAAGTAATGGGGAAAACCTTAGGTATATCTGAATTTCGAGAAGTTAACGTGAAACACTGTCGCAACGCGATTGCAAATTATTTGCAGAAATTGGCATCATCCCGAATTCCTGATTACGAACCGTAACGAAAAAAGTATTACAATCCGTGGAATAACTTCAAAATCCAAATGTTTTTTCAGCATTCAATTTAGTCTTGAACATATTATCTTAACCTAGCTTAAGTACCTATCTCTGTTTTGAAAAGCTATAAATATCGGGGAACGCATTTAGTACCTGTATAAAATTTCCAATCAGCCACAGCCAATGTTAAAAACTTAATTACGAACATAAAAGTCATGAATCTGTGAAAGACACTCACCTCCATATCCCTAAACACATCTCTGATGTCTGGCTTCCTTGCTCTGGAAGCAGCTCGTTTTCTCCTCACTGTTCTATTAAGTCTTCTGACCCGTCTGCGGACGGCTGCAGCTTGTTCTCTGGGTAAAGGCCTGACGGCTTCACCCAGCTGGGCCTCGGTTACCTCCAGACCCGCTTGGAACGGAGCCGCCAGGGATCCGAGGCCTGCCGCTTGTAGCCATTCGGTTTCCAATTCGCCTTCTGTTTTGACAAAGAGATGGAGGTGGTTAATAAAGTGTGAAAAAGATATATGTGCTATGGGATTGCCCCATACATGGCTAAGTTCTTCTGTAACCCAGGTACTCTCCGCGAGATTGCCAGTAATACTAAGGGTTTGCTGGCCTTTCTCGGGGAGCTGAGGTTGATCGAATAATGTTTCCACCTGAACATAAAAGACGCGCTTTAGACGTGGACACCAGTCCGATACAAGTGATGTGAGTTTTTTTCGTAGGTGGTTTCGTGGTCTTGTAGTGGTCCTTCCCTCGTACAGAGAGGAAGTGTGTGTCCCAGTTGAAAAAATAATAAGCTGATTATGCTAGGTGTCGTCAAAAAGTGGATAAATCGTTACAGTAAGTGATCGTCTCAAAATCCAGCAAAATCTTGGTCTCCAAAATACCTAAAATTACATTTTAACAAGATTTTTTGTTCGTTACATGTAAATGACCTAAAAATTCATAAAGACGTACTTATTGCTTAGTCAGACACAATTTGCGATCGCATCATAAGTTTTTGTTAGAACTAAAATCTTCCGCATAAGTTTTTTGTTAGCACTTAAATCATGAACCATTAACTTGATACCAATGTTCACTTGCGTACATTCAGGAGCACATTCAAGCGATTAATTTTTTATTTTTTATTTTTTTTTATTTAGCCCGTATTGTCCCACTCCTGAGCAAAGGCCTCCCCCCATTCCTTCCACTTCTTACGATGGTGTGCTTCATCTTGCCAGTTGGTGAGAAAGCCATCCAAGGCGTCCCGCCATCTTCTCCTCGGTCTACCGCGACCCCGTCTAGCTGTGTTAGGGCTCCATTCTTGCGATATTCGGGCCCACAGCTGCGGCGGCATCCGGCAGACATGGCCCGCCCAGTCCCATTTCAGTCTTGCAGCTTTATAAGCTACGTCTGCAATTTGCGTTCTGGAGCGCAGTGTGGTGTTTTTAATGCGGTCAATTAATTTTACATTCAAAATGCTGCGCTCCATCGCTCGTTGGCAAACCTTGAGTTTGGACTTCTGGATTTTGATTAAAAATTTAAATTAGGTATTTTGTAAATAGCTAGGTTCTTCAAAAAAGAAAATCTAGGATCATTAGGTCCTATAGTTCACAGCCTTTTTCTAAGAATTAAAAAGGAAGACTCTATGGCATTTGCATTATTGAATTTACTTTGTTTTAATCAAAAATAACATGTCAGCACAAAGCTTCTGTTCCACGGCTGTCGATGATTGTACACGATTTTTTCAAAGACGATATATAATACAAGGTTACTAGCTTAAAAAAAGACACAAGGTCAAAGAACTTATTTGCACGCACCTAACGCTCCTACTTATGGGTTTTATTGCAATGGTAACACCAACCATGACCATTGATTATAGAGTATATTAAATTAACGTAAAAGAGGAAGCGATGAATCTGTTGTTTGTGCACGACTTAAAAGAAGAAGCATAGATAATAAATTGGTATAAATGGATACAAGGAAATCATAATCGAGTTTCACAGATGTTCGATTTATTGAACAAAGGTTACTAACTGAATCGAAGTTGCCGACACTTGAAAATTACAATAACAGAGACTGCTTGACGCTTGCTACATTTACGCATAAAAAGAAAAATTAAATTCCAAATAGATAAGATATGCACTTTGCTTAGTTAAGTTACCAAAATGCATGCTTTTTCTGCCAAAGTGAGTTACCCTTTGTTTTTGGTAGAAACTAATGAACGTATTCGATTAGCCTTTTTAACTCAACTATTTAATTTGAGTTCAAGTCGCCATCGTGTGGCTCACTAGGCACACGAAGCACAGGAAACTTCTACAAAATTCACCCCTAACAGGAAAAAGAACGACACTCATCACAAATAAGGGACTTCCGAAGAGAGTCATTGTTAAAAGTCGTTTCATACACAACTATCATGTATATTTGCTTGTGAACAGGATGCTTACATTTGCGCTTCATTCCTATAAATATAGTCTGTCCGTCTGTCTGTCTGTCTGAGTCAGCATTTAGCGCCATCGCTGACGGCAGTGAAAACTTTTTGTGCTATTTGTTATGGTTGAATTATTGTGGGCTTAAGGGGACTGCTTTGATGGTTAAGGTTTTGAGAGGAAAACGGAGACTTTTTTGGTTATGTAAAAAAAAATTGTGAACATATATGGGAAGTCATTCCGCGCAAAATGCATAACGCGATGTTTGTACCTATATGAAGTGCTTATTATATCTTAGTAAAAGCGATACTCTTGTTAGAAATAGTGAGATTACATATTAGAAAAGCGAAGTTCAATTATAACGGTTAATTCTACTTATCCTAGGTATTTCCTACTTGATATTATAAATGCAAAAATTTGTGAGGATGGATTGATGATGATATTGTTACTCTTTCACATTCGGATTTTGATGAAACTTAGCATAGAGACGGTTTATAATCTGGATTGATACATGGATATAATTTATCCCGGTAGTATAACGCCGCCCGTGGGGGTGAAGCCGTATAAGCTAGTCGACAGTATATATTAAGTTATGACAATTTATTATATAAATACAATGGTATAGTTTATTTGGCGTCAAATACTAAAATGTACTCCTTAAGCATTCACAATATATGTATAATTCACAATATAAGCCAAAAAAGTAAAACTTGGTTGAACTAAATTATTAGAACGAAGCAATCACCTTAAAGGAGTAAAAGCAGATCTTGCAAAGGGGATGGAGTGCAGAACTTGTTTGGATTACTAAGTCGTCTTGAAGGATTTATCGAATGCTACTTGGTACCTAAAATAGGTAGCAATGTGTTAAGTGTTTACGCGAATTAAAGTAGGGATTCGGAGTGTGTTAGTCATCAGGGGGGCAATGAATGTTGACCCTTACTGCATTTAGAAATCTTTACACAAATATGTTCATCTATTAAAGCTATGCATATACAGTGAAATACGCACAAAGAAATGCTTGTTGGCTGAACTAAACAAAGATTCTATCTGATACCTAAGGAAACCCACCAGTAGGGCTATTGCGTATCTTTTAAATGACAGTGGCTAACCTATAGTGCCTATCAATTACTGTCAAATGGTTCCATTTTGTACTAAACCATAACCAATTTGACAGTTAATCCATAGACAATATGATAGCCACTGTCATTTAAAAGATACGCAATAGCCCTGCAGGGTTTCCTTAGGTATCAGATAGAATCTTTGTTTAGTATACCATAGACCACTATGGCCTAAGAACAAAACCATGTACCTAGACATAGGTCTGTGTTTTGTTTTTTTCCTTACCTATATGACAAACACATGAATATTCATTTTTTTAGCTACATTATAATTTTTTTTTATAACTCGGCCAACTTAAGATAGTGAGAGTCTCAATCAAAAATAGGCGTGTCGTATTGCTACACGTAAAAAAAAGAGGGTGTTAAAGCGGCACTGGAAGTGTTAATGTTTAAAGAATCAATGACCTGAAACTTTGTAACCGTGGCTGCACAAAGCACAAGGTTTTGCATCAGTATACAGTATGTGGTTTATTTCGGCCACCGAGCAGGAAATCACTGGATCTTATTTGTTTAGTTACTCTCTCAATTTGGCTATTTATAGCTTAATGCTAAATGTTTGTATGTTTTAAGTTTAAATCTTTGCGGTTATTTTAAGGTTAGACAAAGAAAATCATCCCTCTCTCATACAAACAAAATTAACGCAATATCTTTAAAATAAACCGATCTTTTTTGGGTTTTTTTTTAAAATTCAATAACTAAGTAAAGCTCGCATATCTCTTATATTTAATAAAATATAATAATGTTTAATAGAATGATTGTTATTTATAATCAGTTGTTCGTTTCTGCCACCCTGTCTTACCTAGGGGTGGCGTGTTACCTGTAACTATGCTGTGGAGGTCAAATAGACAGCCACACCAAATAAAATACTGTATGTTGGCGACGGTCAACCTATTTATACCTTTTTCTTTTTTATTTATTTTTGAAATGTATTTAAATGAAGAATTATTGTATTTCTCTTTTGTTTGATTGTGTCACGGTAATGGAAAAGAGTAGACGTGTTAGTTTAGTGAATTATAAAAATATGTGTATTTGTTGGTAAGTAAAACAGTAATAATTAATATATCGTTTTATTGGCCCACCTTTCCTGACCAGCTATAATCCTAAAAGTTACAGTCCTTCATAATTAACACTGTAATTGACGCAGTTGCTCAAGCAATGGACTGCTGTGCTGCGTGTCGCGGGTTCGATTCCCGCACGGAACAAATATTTGTATGACCTACAGATAGTTGTTTCGGGTCTGGGTATTTGTGTATGTGAGTTCAAATGTTTGTGAACGCACCCACGATACAGGAGAAATTCCAAGTGTGGGGCAACGTTTTTTAAAAAAACAAACAAAAAAAACAAAACAATTAAGCTGGGTCCGGTAAGACTGAAAGCTAACCCTAACGTAGGTAGTTGTAAAAAAGCTCGTAGTTCGGAAATTTTACATGTTTTTCCTTTTTTCCTCTTATATAAATAATGGCTAGGGCTATTCATTATAAATAATATACATTTACAATTTAATTACAGACGAAAGCAAACGGAACACACGCAGTTTTTGTTTTATAGCCTGACGTTTAATTATAAACATTTTCATTTTATTGCTACGCTAAATGGACCACACAGACTATGCTGTTTTAGATCTTAAGTTAGATGACTAATTTTTTGTATTAAAAATAAACTAAAAGCAGTGATTAAACACGCGCATTTTTGTAAACTTAGGCCTGTAAATGGGCCCGGGCCTAAAAAACGTGCCATTTCACGTGTCAGTGAGTGTGATAGAGAAAAAAAATTGAATCGATAAAAACTAGGTATCAAAAAGACATGTTAATTCCGATAACAGTCATCGCAGAAATACGAAACATTTATAGAAGCCCACTGTTAGTGTAAATTTTATTTAAACAATTAATTATGAAAACTCACTTATCACATATTTGGCTTGAAACAGACATAATGCACCCATAACACACATTGATCACGACTCAAATGACAAAAGCTAAAACTAAACACAATTTCACCGGAACACCAACAAATTAAACAAATTGCTCTTCATTAACCGAATCGGGGCCAACACTAAACGAACTGCAGTTCGTGTACATCCTACCACACAATAACACTTGCCAAAACGAAGATAACACAACATTTTTCGTGGTGATTTGTGTGGGTGGGTGTACAGACGTCACAGGTGACTATAGGTCTTACGTACAAGAAGTATCGATAGTCAGACTGTCTGGACCGGTGAATGATTGAATGAGTCATTTTGTGATTTCATGAATGAGTATCATGAAAGTAATCAGTGGTTTGCGTAAGATACTTATTTTTTTGTTACGTGTATGACGACTCATTGCTTATCTGTTGGTTCAAGTGTTTTTCTTGAAGGGATAAATAAAGAATTGTCATTGTCACCCACTTTTTTATATCCGCGTTGGGATAATTTGAAATATTATGAAATTTTAGATTATTAATTGAGAATACATCTTTAAAGTATTTTCTACTGCACAGAGCATCATTTTTTTTAACTAAATAATAAATGGATTGAGATGAAAAGAAGTCGGTGCCTTCATAAATTAATAAGAGTTCAAGGTTCAGCTCCTTTAACAAGATAATGAGGTGAATCACATTATTAAATAGCTTTCAATGTTATCTCTTTTTTAAAAGATAAAAATAGTTTAAAAAAATAAATATGCAATCTCCTTCCGGTTCTGCTTTTGTGAAAAGACAAAAGTATGTTAAAGATATTATCTTCCAGATATTATTTAACAAGAGCATGCCTAATGCATGCGTTTGACATAGACTTTTTTTGTAAAAAATCAGTAGCCAAAAAAAGTAAATAATTAATTACTAAGTTTTTTTTTAAGCCATCGACTTTTATATAGGAAATTGACCCACTTAGAAAGTTTTCTACAATATTTATTTAATTAATTACATGTAGAGTTCCCTCTAATTAATCAGACATAATCTTTATCTAGCTTCGTGTTTACCACGAATATCACAACAACGTAACGCGCGTAATTTGACACATGATATAACTGTCAAAAATGACGTGGTGACGTTAAAAAAGTTGCACACGTTGCACGAGTGTCGTCGACGTCGGCGCCGAGCGTCGCGTCGCGGCTAACTGCGCGTGCGCCGACGTTCCCGAATTATTATGGTCATGTATTTATAGATCGCATCGAAACACGGGATAGAGTTCAATTATTTCCGCTGAATGAATGGACCGAAACTGTAAATTTTTAAGGAGTTATTTGTAGTTAAGATTTTCAATTCTATCATCAAAATTTTAGAGAACAAATTAGAAGAGAAAATACTGAAACTGGAATGAGTGTGAGACCTACTTTAATTTTCGTTTTTTTTTCCGGAACTTTTATGAACGGACGCGATGGACTCGTGCCTCACTATACTTTACTTTACTTAACTTTTTTTAGTAAAGAAAAGCTCTGCTGCTTACAAAAAAGCAATAAAGCATGCCGTTAAAAACAATATACCTAATGACGAATCGATGCTTCCCGGTGTCCACTATCGACTGCTAGCCAAAAAAAAAAACTCGACCACTGTTGCAAAACGAGAAGCATTGATTATAATTAAACTCTGTAATTAAACCAACTACCCAGCTGTTGATTGGAACTAAATATCATAATATTATCAGTAGTGCGAATGATGAGCTCATGGTGCTTATTGATCAATTATTTACCAATTGATTGAGTGATTATGTATCATTGAATAGCTTGCTCTTCAAAATATATTTATCATTTTCCGACAAACGTCTACGATTGTCTTTCCTAAAGCTTTAGAAGCTTTTATCTAACTTAGTTGCAGCTCTATCAACTAAGGCTCAAGGACTGTCAAATATTGACACTGACAGCTTTTGACGCAGTTCCATTATGTAGCATTAAATAAAATCGATGAATTTTCCTCTAAGATGAAAAACCATTTTATCCCGAATGCACTTCTCCCCGACCTCCAGATAGTCACGGACGGACAGTCGGGCACTAAACTATTTGTGTCAACGCACTAGCATCGTCTAGACGAGATATATTTACTTCGGATTCACTCGCACGTCACACGCCATTTACCGAAGTGTCATAATGTCAGTCCTAATGTTTGGTTAGGAAGTGGCCACACTTATGTTCGCGGATCACAGAAAAAAAAAACAGACGCGGTTCGACTTACGACGGTCAGCAAGGCTATTGCGTATCTTTTTAAATGTCAGTGGCTATTATAGTGTCCATCAATTAACTGTCAAATTGTTGCATTTTATACTAAACCATAACCAATTTGACAGTTAATCGATGGACACTATGGTAGCCACTGACATATATAAATATACGCAATAGCCTTGCAGAAAGTACAGACACCAGCAAATTACGCTACTACAATCCGTCAAACTTTAATAGATTTTTAACTTTATTGCTAAAGCTTTACGTTTACAATTGATAGTCTGTACTATAATATACCCGACGATAGACAGAGTCGCGACGTTCCTGCCGAATACCGGGTCCACATGGATAGTTACAGGGAATATTTATCTAAAAACAGTGACGTTTATATGGTAGGAAACCATAGAGAAACAACTTCTATTCTAACTTAAAGTTAGAATTAAAGTTTTTTCCTGTCCGAAAAAAAGTCAACATTATGTTCGGCAAATCTTAAAGTTACCACTACACAAAAACAAAAATCCCACTTACCACCACTGTCAAATTCATAAAAAGATCTCCGCCGATATCTTAACAACACCACCATTTTCGTTAAAATCCAAATAAAAACAACTTCTGAAATAGACATGCACTACACTGCACTTTGATGCACTCCTCACTAATGCCAGAACTAAACTAAAGAAAGAAGAACACAAAATTCTAAATAAGAAGTATGGTAAGCATAGATAAGAGACAAAAGGGCTCTCAATCCCTAATGAGGTTAAAGTATTTAGAGATTGTATACCAAACAACTGAGATTAAGAAACATTAGTATTTGTCTAAATAAATACCTGTAACATTTAGAATTAAGGAATTATTGTTTTTTTATGCAGAAATAACGGTATTTCTTAATCGGTGATTTGTTAATCATTTTGTTTTTGACAGTTACTAAATTAAATCCAATAAAAAGCTGCCATTTCTATTTTCTTCGGATGATTTTGATTTGTCGAAATTATTTAATCAGTTGTTGTACAAATAGTAATTAACTCGTTGCTAGTTGAAGAGTAGTTAATAGGCAACCTGTTTAAATAAAATAATTCAATGTTCATACAAATATTGTTCATACATATAATGAATTTATGATAGTCAGAGATGGATGATGGATGACCAAATGTACCTTCACGCGTCGAATTGAGAACCACATTTCATTTACGATCCTCGGTTTTAAATTATGGTGGAAAACTAGAATATTTTAACTTAATAATATTTTTATTTCTATCAACTCACATCTAAACTCGCACTATACATCATTCTAAGATAAATATGATATCCTAGACTAATCTCATGGCGGAAAACTACCGAATAGATAAATTCATAAAATAATGAAAATGTTATAAATTTTGAAATATCTATAATTATAAGGAATATATCATTCAAAACACAAAAATGTGCATAATTGTAAAGTAAAAATTTTCCTAGAAAGAATTATTACACGTCAGTGCAGAAAAATTGAGATACAGATGTCAAATATCCTCATTAAATGACGATAATGATAATCTAAATAATCCAATAATGATAATACTATGATTATGACTCACTTAATAGGAGAAGATACGCGTTGTACAACTGCATGTTGGGTGCCCATTAATTTCATTAATAAAGTTGATAAAAGCAATCACTTTTCCACGACTGTTAGCCTCAATATATTCTTTCGAACTGCTTCAATATCTATATTTTTCTGCGCAGAACAGTAGATAAAGGATGAGAGATAAGTACTACATTGGTGTCGCATTTAAATATAGAAATAATCTATGTAGTAACCGTCGAGATTCTATATCGATGGTATATGGAAATATTTTATCTTTTTGCGCATTCACGTAGGCAATAGGCCCTTGAAGCGGTTATTGACTACATTTATTGAAAAATACTCTTTTTTATCATTTTATATTTTTAGATCAAATAGATATACCTATGTACTAGGGTCCAATCACGAAGTTCTTTATATTTTAAAATTAATTAACTTAACAGAAGTACCCACGTTCTTTATTTTAGTTGAAAGAGAGTTTTAAGGACTTTCCCCGTTTTTCATTGAAGAAATTGTGATAGGTAGGTACTAACTAAGATCGTAGTCGATAAATAAAACCCACACGTAATTTATTTGTTTGTAGATTGTTGAATTGATTTAATATTGATCACGAGACAAGACAACTTCCAACAGACAAGATAAGAAAATATAGAGATATTTTCATCATGGCTGACTGACATTAATAAATTTATAATCTATGCGTAAACTACTAATGATGTAGGAAGCAAAACAATAGTTCACAGGTAGAGCTTTGAGACACTTGCTGCTAACTAAGAGGATTTATTACTACACACATCAAAAGTGTCTAGGGATCAACATATATTTTTGCAATAACTTTTCTCCTGATTGATATTAATTAAAATTTTCTTTAAGGATTCATCAAATAAAGTGTTTTCGTTTGTCACAGTAACGATAAACCAAGTCACCTTTGCATTAATAAAGAAATTTGCCATTTTCCTAATAAAGGGATTTTTGACATTTGAACCACTAACATTAAAGTTCGAAAAAAAGACTGAAATAACAGTTTTCTTTAAAATTTTATTGGGTAACTTAAACAATTAATAATCCGTGTTTCTACCGCGAACACTAACAACACAAGAACATCGGTTTGGCATACTCAAAATGAGTTCATCCAAATCACGCTGTGGAATGGCCGCCCATGTTCGTTGCAACAACAAAAAAAGGTCTTCTTGCGACTGGATACCCTCCATATTCGGCAGAGCTCTTCTCTGTAGCATATCCCATGCATGCTCAATCGGGTTCAAGTCTGGCGACTGAGCAGGCCAGGGCAGGACATTGATGTTAGCTGCGGCGAGAGTCTGTCTTACAACTCTTGCGGTGTGCGGTCGTGCATTATCATGCATTAACTGAAATAAGGGACCGATTTGCACTTGTAGAGGAACGATGACGTCTGATACAATCGTCTCAGCATAAATTTGAGCGTTGAGGTTGCCTCTGATCCAAATCAACTCAGTTCTTCCGCCGATCCAAATACCCGCCCATACCATGATGGTTCCACCACTATAAGGATGGACTTCCTGGCAGGATTTTAATCGCTGTTGGCGTCCAGGGGTTCTCCAGTGTCGTATACGTCTTGTATCCGGTCTCATACCAAAACGAGACTCATCAGAAAAGCACACGAAACGCCATTGTTCTTCTGCCCAATTTCTGTGTTCAAGAGCCCATTGATATCGAATCCTACGATTGTGCATTGCTATAGGTGGTACCCGTAGCGGTCTTCGGGAATGAAGGTTCACTTCATGCAAGCGGTTTCTGACTGTTTGGTCGCTAATTAAGTTCCCTGAAGAGTGATGAAGCCTCACGGCTAACATCATGGCGGTTATTGTTGGAGCTCTTCGAGTTAAGATTTGAATGTATCGGTCTTGTCTCCGTGTGGTGCAGCGATACCGTCCTCCATGGCGCTCAGCCACGGTACCAGTGCTTCGGTAACGTGTCCAAAATCGACTGATAACACTCTGACTTGTATTCAGAGCTAAAGCCACAGTACGTTGCCGGGAACCAGCTTCTATCATTCCCACGGCTCTGAGCATTTCTTCCCTGCTTAAATGACGTCGCCGCTCCATAATAACGTTGGTTTTAATCAGTAGTAGGGAAACAGTAGCACTAATAATGTCTTCAATGCGTTGTATGTTTTTATAGGGAAAATATTGACAGCTGATTTTCATCTTTTACTCGAATTTGATTCACAGTTCCTGATTCAAATTATGAAATGCACCAAAAAGGATCCATATAAATTTATAAAATCATAAATTTATTACAAAGCCACATCTCAATCTCAAGAAATCCGCATAAAAATGCTTGATCCCTAGACACTTTTGATGTGTGTATTTAAATAACTAGGAAGCACATTCCACTACACACTGTGAGGAATATTAAATAAATGCCTTGGTGTAGGTACTTGTAGAACAGTATTATGTCATTCAGACATGTCGAGAATGTCATTAAAAAGAATACGGTTATACAAGAATAAAAAGTTGGTAATTGGCTGCTATATACTTATAGAGGATATAACATAATGTATTATTCAGAAAAAAATGGAACCAGACGCCGAAGTGTGGGCGCCCATTACTAGGCAAGCTATATTAACGAGTGTTGCCATTATACACGTACCTCTAAAAAATACGGTACACTATCGATCAAAATAAGTATATCACGATCACAGTGCCTTTCAAAATAACGAAACAAACAAAAACAACACAATAAAATAAGGATGTACCGTTACAAATGCGGCCAAATAAATTCACTCGCCGATCGGGGATAGTATGTTAAGTACATGAACACTACCTGACGAGAATCAATTACGATTAAGGCTCGCGGACTCGATTTCGCTTACCGATTCAAATGATCCACTTTTTCCTGAGATGACATTCGGATTAAGGATGCCAAAGTAGAGCAGATGAATTCTTTTGACGCTTGAATGCCATTGACAGAAGGGTGCTATTGGTGACATTATTGAAATGGAATTAGAATACAAGATAGCGGGCTTTAGTTCCGATTAAGGCCACGCGCAGCACCTACAACACTTCTCGAAAGAAAAGATTATTTTAATGAGACAAGTATGTTAATTGGAGTAAAAACTTAAGTGGTGCTGTGATACGCGCGAATTTGTGTAATTAAAATAAATAATATAATAATAATAGGGCTGTTCACTGTACTTAATAGATCACACATCGACTTAAGTAGTTGGTAGTCAACATTACGGCTCGTCCGACTTTTCAAACAGTGGTAGTTTTGATTAGCATCGCTCTTGATTTCATGTTAAGGCCTACTTACTGTCTTTAAGCTATATGGTTCTTGAGACGTGCGCGTCTACTCTCAAGTTGAAATCAAGTAACTCGAAATTTGAGAAAAATTGCTTTTTCTAAAGATTTTGTTTCCATAATGAAAAAACTGCTCGTATGATGACGTTTCAAATACCTGTAATAAAACTGCTGCTGTTCAGTATAAGTGTTTATTCTATTGTTTTATAAAATATTCTGGTTTTAGACGACTACTATATATAGTAGTCGTCTAAAACCAGAATATTTTAATATATTTTTGATTAAGTATATATACTTAATCAAAAATATATTACTTTAGCCAAGATCTTTACAAATCCAGTTTAACCAATACAATGTTTTTAAAATCCGTAGCCCGCCATTTCTATCTTCATAGATTCCAAAAATCATCATCCCACCCAACTCATTCAGTCAGTGTTGCTAACAAAAATGATCGTTACAAAAATAAATAAATTAAAATGTTATTCGCGATAAATCGCATGTTATAGTTATTTTTCACATTGGAACACATACCTGTTAAAAATATCAAAATTCAAGGGATCCAGTAGGGCTATTGCGTATCTTTTAAATGACTGTGGCTAACCTATAGTGCCTATCAATTACTGTCAAATGGTTCCATTTTGTACTAAACCATAACCAATTTGACAGTTAATCCATAGACAATATGATAGTCACTGTCATTTAAAAGATACGCAATAGCCCTGGTGGAGTGGTGGTCCCACGAATAAAAACTACTTGTCCTTTCCTTGTTGTTTGATACAGAATATGTTGTACTTATTGGTCTGTGCAAACTAAACCATTTTTGTTCTGTAAAATTGAAAAAATCGAGCTACCTACTTTCATCTCTGAGCAGCTGCACTTAATATTCCACGCATACAGTGATATTCTTGAATAGTCACCGCATATTATTATAAAAAGTATGATGCACGTCGACATTTAGTTGCGTGCCGCGGCGCGGGCGCATGCGAGCATACCAACGCGTCGGTTGCTAGGCAACGGATGTCACACACTGGAATATGATTTTCATGCGATTATATAATATTATTGACGAATGCTACTTTCTAGACGACCGAATTCTATGGTACTTGGGTTATATTCATAAGTTTCCTTTTTTCATGAAAAAAATTGTATTTATATCTACAATCGGAGTGCAGTCATTTCAGGTAGTTAGCCGCCTGAAGGTGTAGTAACCGGTTTTAACAAGGGGTATTGTGTGGCCCAGTGACTGGGTTGTGAAGGTCAGACAGACAGACCCCCATATAAAATACTAGTATTCAGTGTCATCCAGTTAGACTAGAAGTCAACCTCACCAATGTTAGAAAAAGGGTCTGCAGATGGGTAAAGAATTTGACAAAACACGTTTTCCTCAATTTCATTGATTAAACAATAACATAATAAATTAAAAAAAAAAACAAAAAAAAATAGTAATAAAAAATAATAATAATAATAAATAAATAAATAATTTCCGGCTTAGGTAAAAACAAACAATATCCCCAATGTAATCAGTAATTTAAACAGCTATCGAGCCGGTATCACAGAATCAATTCCACATTGAAATCACTTCGAGTACGCTATCAAGCCGCATTACCTCAAGATAATGATAATTACTAGAAATAAAAGTGAAGTTATTTAATGCTACCGATCTGTAATAAAAAGTATTAAAAACTCTTGTTGATAAACCTGTACTTAATCCATTTTACGATACATCGTATGATTTTATATCTTTACTATATAAACTGAATAGGTATATGTAGTAGTATATGTAGATATCTTTCGTTATGTCGACATATAGTTGTCTATATGTCGACATAACGAAAGATATCTACATACTAGTATGAATTTACGATAGATATCTGATAATCTAGTATAGAATATCAGATACTCTTTTCAACATTCGTAAGATTTTATGCCATTCCCGCCGGCGGCGAAAGGTTTATTTTTACAAACTTTACATTTCACATCCAACACCTCCATAACAGTTGTATGAAAATTGTGAGTGCCTCTATTACCATAAAGTTTAGACTTAATTTCTGTTCCAGTTGTTACTTTATTTATTTACAATCTTCAAGTTTAATCATAATTAAAAGTAAGTACTAACAAACTGCACTTTACAATTCTCATTACGCAAAATGGAATTTAAATCGTAAACAGAAACACTAAAGTGCTAAGTGAAAATATCTAACTACTTTCCAGCGTGACTAACTGAACATTCCTACAACGCTTTGACTTTGGAATTAAAGAGAATGATAATAAGTTCTATCAGGATATACACACATCAAAAGTGTCTAGGGATCAAGCATTTTTATGCGGATTTCTTGAGATTGAGATGTGGCTTTGTAATAAATTTATGATTTTATAAATTTATATGGATCCTTTTTGGTGCATTTCATAATTTGAATCAGGAACTGTGAATCAAATTCGAGTAAAAGATGAAAATCAGCTGTCACTATTTTCCCTATAAAAACATACAACGCATTGAAGACATTATTAGTGCTACTGTTTCCCTACTACTGATTAAAACCAACGTTATTATGGAGCGGCGACGTCATTTAAGCAGGGAAGAAATGCTCAGAGCCGTGGGAATGATAGAAGCTGGTTCCCGGCAACGTACTGTGGCTTTAGCTCTGAATACAAGTCAGAGTGTTATCAGTCGACTTTGGACACGTTACCGAAGCACTGGTACCGTGGCTGAGCGCCATGGAGGACGGTATCGCTGCACCACACGGAGACAAGACCGATACATTCAAATCTTAACTCGAAGAGCTCCAACAATAACCGCCATGATGTTAGCCGTGAGGCTTCATCACTCTTCAGGGAACTTAATTAGCGACCAAACAGTCAGAAACCGCTTGCATGAAGTGAACCTTCATTCCCGAAGACCGCTACGGGTACCACCTATAGCAATGCACAATCGTAGGATTCGATATCAATGGGCTCTTGAACACAGAAATTGGGCAGAAGAACAATGGCGTTTCGTGTGCTTTTCTGATGAGTCTCGTTTTGGTATGAGACCGGATACAAGACGTATACGACACTGGAGAACCCCTGGACGCCAACAGCGATTAAAATCCTGCCAGGAAGTCCATCCTTATAGTGGTGGAACCATCATGGTATGGGCGGGTATTTGGATCGGCGGAAGAACTGAGTTGATTTGGATCAGAGGCAACCTCAACGCTCAAATTTATGCTGAGACGATTGTATCAGACGTCATCGTTCCTCTACAAGTGCAAATCGGTCCCTTATTTCAGTTAATGCATGATATGCACGACCGCACACCGCAAGAGTTGTAAGACATACTCTCGCCGCAGCTAACATCAATGTCCTGCCCTGGCCTGCTCAGTCGCCAGACTTGAACCCGATTGAGCATGCATGGGATATGCTACAGAGAAGAGCTCTGCCGAATATGGAGGGTATCCAGTCGCAAGAAGACCTTTTTTTGTTGTTGCAACGAACATGGGCGGCCATTCCACAGCGTGATTTGGATGAACTCATTTTGAGTATGCCAAATCGATGTTCTTGTGTTGTTAGTGTTCGCGGTAGAAACACGGATTATTAATTGTTTAAGTTACCCAATAAAATTTTAAAGAAAACTGTTATTTCAGTCTTTTTTTCGAACTTTAATGTTAGTGGTTCAAATGTCAAAAATCCCTTTATTAGGAAAATGGCAAATTTCTTTATTAATGCAAAGGTGACTTGGTTTATCGTTACTGTGACAAACGAAAACACTTTATTTGATGAATCCTTAAAGAAAATTTTAATTAATATCAATCAGGAGAAAAGTTATTGCAAAAATATATGTTGATCCCTAGACACTTTTGATGTGTGTAGCTTAATATAGCGATCTTTAATACAGTTTACTTCATAAGTCGCTACAAAGTAATTTGTATTAAAGTTATCTGAAATATAAATAGGTAGCTGTTCTAGTTGTACTGTATCTTTCAGTGTGGGACTAGAATCAACCATAATTAAGCCATCTTGTTTTTTCGACACAAACTAAAAATGTTTCCCGACATGGCCTCTCTAATAAGATAGTTAGACCAAAAGATCCATCTACAGGATAGTACACAACAGCATTAGGAACAGGGAACTTCCATTTTCTATGACGAACTGTACACCCTGTTCCCCATACCTCTAAAACTTTTCTCCGAACAAAAGTCAAAGCAATACAACAAACTCGATTTCCCACATCAGTCACAGTTCATGCCCCAAGAGTAATCTACTGCAGCTTGCACCCACCAATTAAACTCCACAAATATGCAAACAACGCGGAGCAGGTAAGTGATAGCAATAACTTCCCACGCGCATGTGAAGACTCCCGAGGCGTGACGACTCTTACCTTTACTTCCTGAAGGATGACAAGGCATAAAAACTATTTGCTAACAGTCGTGAGAATATAATATTGTTCAGTGTGGATTCAGTGACTTCGAGATAAGGTGACAATTGTGGAGTCTAGTTAAACGTGAGGGTGTTTTCTTCCTTTTGTTAAGTTAGATAAGTACAATTTGAGGATGGTCATTACAAAAAATATAAACTTAATTAAATTAACCTTTGGTAGTAACTTCTCTTGCTACAGATTCCTAATGATATATAATTCGATTCCCGCACGGAACAAATATTTGTATGGCCTACAGATAGTTGTTTCGGGTCTGGGTGTGTTTGTGTATGTGAGTTTAAATGTGTGTAAAGGCACCCACGATACAGGAGAAATTCCTAGTGACCAACGTTTTTATTAAAAAATATATATATATATCTTTCAGATAAAAGGCACCACCATTTCTTTCCATACCGTGCGGTAAAAACAGTAACATACCACCAACTTCATCGGTTTGAAATCTGTTCAGCCGTCATTCGAACATCTGTTTCTACAGCATATCTTAGGCAGATAACACTTTCGAACACAGTTTTTTACTGCCAAATGCTCATCTCGCGATTTTCCCAAGCAAAACCAAAGAAAGTAATGCGTTGTTTTCATTATCGTGTATCGGAACAATGGCGACCGAGACAATGCGCAGGCGTCCCCGCTCCCATGTGAAAGTGCTTGTCTGTTTGTATGTCACCTCACATCGTCCGTTTCCAAGACCGCTGAGAAACTATCTGCTATCCATAAACAACAACTATAAATCATCCGTATTTTGACGGACTTAACTTAACCAATTCATTATACACTTATCAATATTGATTCAAGTTAAGATTTGCTCCTGCGCAAATATTTTACAGAATAAATTCTGAGATTGAATCTTGACGGATGGAGTTGTTGCATCGATTAATAACTTCTTAGAAACTATAAAGCAATCAAGTGGACGTTACGGTGCGAAAATAACACTGCTTATTATTAAAGATCTATGACTAGTAAAAGTATAGAACAGGTTACCAATTTATTTAATGAAATTGTTCGTTTAATTTTGTCCTCGAGTGTAAATGTAGGTACAGTCGACGATACTTTATAATTATCCCTCATTCGTTGTATCCTGTGAAGGGCTGCAGTTATACGCCTCCTTGCTTCTGGGTCCCTATTAGCCTATAATACATGGTTCGATTCGCTATTAAATTCAGTTACTAGTGAGGGCCGTGGGCTATTCCGGCAACTTCTCTCGTTAACATTCTATTTCTGATTGGGTCTTGTAGTTATTACTTGTGTGTTTGTTTTGTATTGCTGTAGGTTCTCCATTATATTATTTTTACGATTTAATTTATTGTTTTTCATAATTGATATTACATTGCTCATGTTTGATATGACGTAAAATTGGTAGGTCTTCAAAATTTTCTCTCATACATCACTCTTAAAAAATATATAGGTACCTATATTTTTTTAAGATAGTTCTTTAGTTCAAGTTATCTTCATTGATCTAATTCACAATTATCGTAAGCGTCAAAAAACCAATTATTCGTGCATAAATTACATTGAACAAAAACTGCCGTCTAACGCTACCACTGAATCGGTCGATGACGTTATCCTGCAAAACCTCTACTATGACTAATTAGAATTGTTCCACAAAAAGAATTCATAAGAAAAACCTAATTACAAACTTATCTAATACAAATCAAAAAAAGAAAATTAAAACGAAAATGTTTAGAGAATAAAACTGTGAAGCTGCAAATAAAAGTTGGTTTCTGACTACCTCCTACACTGATTGAATGAAGGCTGGACATGTAGGTGGTAACCATTTGCAGTCAAATTTGGACAATTACTATAATTTGTATGAACTGGGTCAGCTTGGGGCACCCAGGACATGAGTAATGGCAATTGTCAAAATAATGAGCAATGATAAACACGAATTAGGAAAGTAGGTTAAATACCCTGGTATCTGATTGTAACAAATGAATTTCAGAAATATGAATCGAATCGAATGAATTGAAATTAAGATTGATAGTGATGGCAAGAAGTTCATCCATTCTTTTGAATCAAAGGCAATAAGAATGAGATAAATGGACCACACACAGAAAAAATAAACAAACCAGGAAATTCAAAGAATAACGGTACAAAAGGTAAAGCCCAATAAAATGGACACACTGAACTAAAGACAGGCAGACACAACAATAGAGACAACGACCGTACAAAACAAGAAGTAATGAATTGAGACGGTCTTGAACTAAAAACAAACGCTTTATACTTAAAATTGGCATTGGTATGTTCCGGAGTCTTTACGTCTTTCATAGATTTGCAACGGATACCGAATTTTGAGAATGTGGTAACTGTCATTTGCTAGTTATCTAGCTGATTGTAGTGTTCTTTCCTCTTGATTATGAACGCCATTGTCAGGGACCCTTATTAATAATTAGATGGGGTCGCATGTGACTGTAATTGACAATGGCTCTGGCTGTGGCGGCATTGACCTGGGATTCAGAGGTCGTGACTTCGTAAGTATAGGCTTTAGCTGTTGAAATATTGATGAATGAACCTGAATTGCGGCTTGCTTTCATCATCTATAACATTTTCCTGATCCTATCCCATGTTACTTTAGTCTACATGATAAGTAAAGTTAACTCTATCGTTTAGAAAATTACCACCATTAACATCTCTATTGTAGTTGTCTCTTTCTTTTCGGCCGGCTTTTTTTTGCTATTGTTTTCGCGCTACCTTCATTCATTTTTACAAATTTCATGGTCACGTATTGCAAATTAGTTAAAAATACCAGATAAATTCAAGACCTTATGCAATTTTATCTAGAACCAGCCAATGTTGATGCGACGATAAATATTCAGAGCACCGTGATAAAAACGTTGATGATCTAATTTATGCGGATGACATTATAAAAAAGTGGGACATTGACATGAGTAGATTGCATCTGATTCGTACAAATGGTAGTATTGATAATGTTTGGGGCGACCTTAACGCCTCAGTCGTCAGTGATGTCATGTTTTAATGTGTGACAATGAGTGGTGTGACGCTTAGCGGTATCGCTAATGAGCAAGGTTGAATTTTAAAGGAAATAATATAGAAAATGGCTACACTTGCTACTGTTGCTAATAAACGAAATAATTTGCTTTGTGATTTGACATAAATGACAAATGAGGAAAATTCACTTAGAAATAGTGTTATTATTACTGCATTTATTATTGCTGATATTGGTTTACAACTTACACCTTATATTTTGTAAGGTTCTTGTATGTAATCAAACACAACCTGTTTGATTCCATACAAAAAACCTTACGTGTTATGTATAGGTACATTGTATGTTAGTATGCAAAGTTGTAATCACAATTGTAATCAAACCAATGATCAACCACGAACGTTCGTTCATCCCTCATAGCTCAGTCCCGATCCGTATCTACGCGAGCTCATTTTACTTGCAGATGACGGCCCGTCAAACAATAAGAATAACACTTGATAAAAAAACACATCGGTGACGATGAACTTGTTCAGAGATTAAAGATAGGTAGTAAACGTGATGTTGATGAATGTCATGTCGATCGCTATGCTGAATTGCGAAGTCGAAACAAAAAAGCTATGTTAATTAGTAGGAACAGGATCTGTGGTCAGATTGCTGACTAAAAGAGTGACAAACGAATGAATGTTTGTGTTTACGAAACAACGGAGAAACTAAGAATTGTTGAACGTTTATTTAAGTCTCCAGATAGTTACTCGGATAGACTCCAAACGGCAATTCAAATCAGAACACGATCACACGGAATACAAATCTCAAATAGAGCCAGTGTCTCGCTAATGCTGGCTCAAAGTTTAGTCTATCTAAATGTTGGTGGGCATTTTAGAAGTGTAGGTATCATGAAGCATTACATCACCAGCGCATACAAATATTCGCGTCTTGTCGCCACACCCGAGGGCAGTACACGAACTTTATTTGCTTAAATTGCAAAGGAATTTTAGTTTCAAAGCATTAATATCGACAAACTAATGTTGACTTGTCTTTTATGATTTTCTATCTTTGTTTTAACACAGGTATTAGCAAACAGTGATTTATTTATTTAGTAAAATACAGCTGTACTATCTGAATGTTTTTTTTATTTTATTTTGAACAATGAACAAAAAGCCTACCAATTTGAATCTCCATCAAGCAAGAATTTAACTTTATTCAGCCTTAAAATGAAAATTTAATTAATAGTTGTTCTTAAGCTACTATTGATGTTGGGGAATACCTTTATTAATTAATATTCCTAATGGTTTTATCAATAAAATAACAATTGTTATTTGACTCATTCTGAAAATATCTGCGTCAGTACAAATTAAGAGAACCGTAAAGGTATGAATAAAATTCTATAAAATAACTTATTTCGACTTTTTATAGACAGAAATGGTAAGAAGTAGTAAAGGTAAACTATAACCGATAAATAAGTAGTTAGACTTAATAAAAAAATATTGCCAATCACAATAATTAGGCTTTGATTGATATTGAAACCCATAAGCAATCAGAAGAGGGATTCCGACATCATATTGTAAAGACTAGCACCGTTACTGCAGACCACAACCATTGCTCGCAAAAAAATATACCAAGATACAGCAAAAACTAGTTTATTTCCCCAATCGAAACGAACAAAAAAAAACTTTACTAAAATTGACGGAAGAAAATTAAATTTTATACTAATAAAAATTATATAAGTACTATAATGATTAATATATGTGGCAATCATTCTATTTTCAATTTAAAAAAATATCTGAACGTCAAAATCAAAAATCAATTTTCAAGAAAATTGTTGGAAGTATTTAAAAACGGAATGTGTCAGGAAAACTATAAAATATAAGTTATTAGCACGAAGTTAATAACTAAATAAATGCATGCGCATGCTGTAGAAACCCTCGCTAGTAAATTCTTTATAATAATAAATGCCGTAAATACCTCAACTACATCAAACGGACAAATAAGTAATACAAAATTAACTGATTTACTTTACAGTTGAAAACAAACATGGTTTTACATACTTTATGACCGCCTTGACGACAGCGCGAAGCCAGTTGGCACTTTCGAAGTTTTTTTAATGAATGAGTTCCTATGACGAAGTGAGTTTAAAAATAAAAATACGACGTAAATAAAAAGTTAAAAATAACGGCGGTGTGACGTATACAAACTCTAGTGATCTCTATGCTTACGAATTCCGTTTTTAAATGTGGAAGCGTGTTGTTCTTTTCTTCCTTTTCATGTTATGGAATTCTGTATTCCTATTACAAACATTTAAAAAATATTATAATAGTTCATATTTTTTAAATGTTTTATTGTGAAGGAAAACATCGTGAGGAAACCGGCATATCTTAGAATCAAAAATTCGAAGATATGTGACATCTACCAACCCGCACTGGGCCCGCGTGGTGGATTATAGCCCATCCCTCTCCTAGAGAGGAGGCCTGAGTCCCTGCAGTGGGAACAATATAGGCTGATGATGATGATTATTGTGACAATACTTTAAAAATTTACTGTATTGATACGAAAAATAATCAAAATAGAGTTAAAAATATCCAAGTACTTTAATATTCAGCCTTCAATCTGAATATAGAACGATTTTATTTATCAGAGATTTTTTGTATCAAGGCTGTAGATACCAAACGTGTTATGTTTAGAAACGACACAATTTAGACGGCGTAAAATATTGCAAGGATTCCAAAAAAACAGCGTTTTTTTCTAGCAACACTGATTTGCACATCATCCTACGCACTCACCAATGATATATTAAAACTATAGATACGTTGTCCGCCCTCAAAAATGGCAACATGAAATGAAGCCGATGTGGCTAATTAGCCACATCGCGCTTAGTTACGCACCAACCTCTCCCGCGACGCTACGTTCGACCTGCGCAAAATATAAAAAAAACATGCCGTCGTGTGTTTTCTTACGATGTACAAATTATACTCCAAAAGTTATAGATAAAAATGTGTCATTTCATGCGTAAGTTCACAAAACTACCTTTTTTTTTTATTTTGTTCGACGCCGCCGTGTAATGGCGGCCGGCGCATGAAGTTACGTTAGCTACGTCACTCATGCGCTCGACCAATGAGCAAGTAATTAGACTATTACTTATCCTGTGACGTAACTGAAGATGTATATTTATCTCTCTCTAGCAACAGGCATCCCGCTGTACGGTGTCATATTTTCTTTCCCTTTCTTTACGCGTATAAGTAGTTGTCTAATATTTTCGCCGTTTTTAAGCCCCGCGATGTTAGTACGTGACGTGTCATAATACGTCATTGGCACTCACTGCCTAATTACGAATGGTGGGTCATAGCAACAGCCAATGGCAATCTTATATCTAATTAAAATTAAGGTCAAATACATTTCAAGAGAGCAGTGGTGGCCCAGTAGTTGCGAACTTAGGCGCATTGCTTTGTGTAATTTATTTCATCACCACTGCTCTCAAAACGGTGAAGGAAAACATCGTGCAAACGTTCGAAGATATGTGACATCTACCAATCCGCACTGGCCCCGCGTGGTGGCTTTTAGCCCATCCCTCTCCTAGAGAGGAGGCCTGAGTCCCTGCTGTGGGAACCATATAAGCTGATGATGATGATGACATTTCAAGATCAAGTTAAAACTCTTTTATAAGTAATTGATTTCATAAGTGGTCCAATACCAATTAGATATTAGAACGGTATGAAAAAATCCAAGTCATAAGGTTGGTTGAATGTTGTAACAAGGCCGTTATTCGTAAATTCGATGAAGTTAATCAAAGGTTTTAAATAGCAGTAATGTGTTTAATTAATAAAGATAAATACCTAATAGATTCGTGTTTACTTAAAGCAGTAAAAACATAAAATAAAACTAAGTAATGCTCTGGAGTTCTGGACTTTGGCCCCTATTAAGGTTATGATTTTTTTTTAAATTAATGTACTATGTAATGTATCGGAATATAAGATGTTGAAATAAAAGCATCCTATGAGAATTGGGGACGCCTTTGCTTTGAAGTGGAACAACACAAGCTAATAAAATAAAAACCTAGCTCGAGAAAGGTTTATCTATGAGTATAACTGTAGCAGACAGTAGAGTTACTTTCACATTTATTTTTTACTAATTATGGTAATAGAAAGCCATAGAAAATCCAAGATTTTAACCGTAGGTTAGGTTCCGCCATTACGGTTTCATTCGACATTTTCCTCAAGATCAAGTTTCATACTTCAAACACAAAACCACAATAGTGAATGTACACACAGCCATTTCCAATAAAACACAAGAGTTGTAAAAGTCAAGCAAACAGTAATTTAATAAGTTACGTAAGAAAGAAACAAGTTAGGTACAACGCTCGCCATATTATCTACTTAATAAGGTTTTTTTTACTTCACTTTTACCATAAGTTGTGAAGTAATCATGTTAACACGTGTAGACTCGTGTGTCTACATAAATTAATTATAATGAGATATTTCTTATGTAACAAAAGGAAGGAAATACTTTACGTAACTTGTGACGATATGGTTTTGACGTATTATTTTTCTTTTTTTTTAGTAGGAATTTGTAGTTTGTCTTTTGTTTTCGTAGGTTTAAATAAACTGCTTGTGCAAATGTATTTTGAAGGTCGATGCATTTTGTTTTGGAAGAAAAAAAAATCAATTGCGTTTCGTTGTTTGATAGTATTATTGGGCTTTATCATAATATTTCTCAGTAGCATCCCGGAGCTAGAAATAGGGTCATGTTGATACTTAATATACCAGCGGAATGTAAAAATTAAAACCACCACCTCTACCAAACTTGGCGATTATGTCATGTTACACCATAACAATTTATCATTATTTACAATTTGAAACTACAATATTGGTCGTATCCGCATTAAAACCTACTTCGTAACAAAATAAAGGGTTAAAATACTTACAATTATGACTATTACGCAATTTCATTCATAGAAATTTTCTATTAATAACTCTATGCAATTGGCTATCACAATTAAAGCAATATAGGCTCTATTCAACGGCTGTTACGGGGGTAATTTCTATGCAAAGCATTTAAAGTGTAACGATATGTATTTATTACATGAATCAAATCATATGAGATTCAACCTGTAATTTTCCTTTCACTGTTAGCAAGTGATTTTACTATTTCTATTGGACTTTCTATTTAATACTCTACGTGCCTCTCTATTACGTACTATAATAAAAACATTATACCGAAAAGATACTAACGACTTGATATATCAAATAAAACACAGAAAAAAAAACTAGATTTCTTTTTTGTATGTTACTTTAGGGTACAAAATAACATACTTACCTACAAAAAAAAAACCACAATGTTGTCCTATTTAACCCAAATGTTGACCGGTAAATAACGTCTTATGGCATTAAATTCCACCTATGTACCACTATTGTAAAAGATTGGATAAAAAAAAAATATTTACCTACCGATTATTCTTAAAATGTACCTTACAATGTTTTGAGAAAATTTCAAAGAAAAATCGTATACTTAGCAATGAAAATTAACCATCATAATTCCAAAAACTATACACTCATTAATGTATTTATAACCATATCGTGTTGTCACAAATGTTTCAACGGTATGACACAGCACAGGCACAGAAAACATTAATCAAACAATATTTAAATGATCTACCACACGAGACCTCATTTCAAACATACCTACTTACATACTTAATTAATAAATTATATTAACCCACAAGTATAGGTACTTGAGTTTCAAAATAAAATTACATAAGACTGAAAATTGCATCCGCCACAACACACACCTTAATTCGCAGGGTGTGAAATGATGTATATACAAGATTTTTCTACTTAACGGAAGTGTAAATTAAGAAAGAAAATTTGAACGTTCATCACCTAAAGGGTTAAAACAGGGAATGAAATTAAGTCATTTATGCAGGTGGAAAATCACATCAGGCACGACTTTTACTCCACTCTTAACATTAGCTATCACAGAAAAAATACACCCAATAAAGATCGATTCAAATAACCAAACAAAATAACAACCAATAAACCGTAAATCAAAAGCGGGCCTCACAAACTGACAATTGATAGCAATAGCATCTAGCAACACGTAATAACAGCCATTACTTAGCGCGTACTGTCAGTGCCTAATATTACCTGACCCCTCGTATAGAGGACGGCGAGTGAAGTGAGAAGAGGGGTCAGCTAATGCTGGGTACTGACTGTACGAGTTGTAAGGCGACCGTCAAATCCACTTACTAGTGCTGTAACTTCATTGCGTAAGATACCAAGTACTCTGTACCGGTACCAAGCAGGTGTAGCAAAGTGTGCGTACTTTTTGTAATGGCACGAACTTGAATGTCAGGCAGGTGACAGTTTATTTTAGTTTTAAATTGAGATCTACAGATGAAGACAATTACCGCTGCAGTGGTATTTGAAGATAGTCACAGGTGGCAAAGTTTTCTTATACTAAGATAAATAAAATTAGTAGCAGATGATAATATTAATAGTTATAATGTTAATTGAAACTAGTCAATAACGTAACCATTTTATAAACCGATGTCATTCATTCATTCATTCATGAGTTACCTTGTTCAAAATGGAGAAGCCCTAGCCAAGCCTCTCCAGTGAGTGCACTGGAGAGTCTAGGGCTTCTCCATTTTACGACATGCTTGCCTGGTATGTGCTCGTCTGAAGTTTTTAGTTTAGAATTTAACCTACGAAAAACTTTCAGCCTTTATTGTGTCCCACAGCTGGACAAAGGCCCCCTTTTCACCCTCCTAACCTCTCTGTTTTGTGCAATTTCTAACCACACTTGCCCCAAGAAGAAATTAGACACTTAATAGAAGAAAAACGCAGTCCATTACGTATTTATCATTTAACCAAGTTGGAAGCACTACAAGGTAAACAATAACATATTTTGCTGTCGCTTGTCGATTATTAATAATCCGTATAAAAAACATCACCTACCTACGTATACATAACAGTAGATTATTAATAAAATCCTTCAATATGCTACAAAGTACGGGAAGTTACAATTTCGATGGAGTTCAAAGGTATCACTTATGAATTATTAAAAGCCAATTCATTGTTCCTGTATATGGCTTAATGGCGGAAAGATCCTCGACCTTTACCAAGGCCGAACTTGTCACGAACGGCGAGAAAATTACAGTTCATTGTATTTTTTAATAACTCACTTGTAATCGGAATGCAATTGATTAGAAATACCAGTGATCAGGGTTTTTTTTATTACTTCCGTTCATGAGGAAGGCTTTTTACTGGAAAAGAAAGATAAAAAAAGATGATTAAGAAAAGTTTTGAAAAACGAGCTTATTCAAAAACATTATTTCATTTATAAAAGAGATTTTTTTTTTCATAAAGCTCCAAATAATTTGGAAATAAGACCACTAGCAAGAATTGAAAATAAAAGGAAGCAATCTTTTCTATGAAAACCACAGACTAACAAGCATAGACAAACTCAATGCAATTCCATAGACACATTACCATTCCCAACGCATCATAAACTACCACAGAACAGTAAAACGTAATAGACAATAAAATTGGTTAAATTGAATCGACCTACCTAACAGTCCGAATCACAATAATGTGATTCGGACTGTTCTGTTCATACATAAGTATGAAACATAAAACTTAAGGTAGTTGAGTAGGTACCTCTGATGTACATGCAAATTAAACTCGTAAATACAACAGCTGAGAACAAGGTCTATAAACAAGTAATGTACTGTAAGAATGTACTTCATTTAACTGCCAATTACAATGCCTAATTTACACCAGAAGGTAAGTGGCAAGTGCTTCTAAAGCGTCAAATATTACTACAGTACTCAGGGGAGTTTAACTTGTGTTCGGATTTGCGTTTATGTCCCATACATTGCGAGGGCCTCTTGTTGCTTTTAAAGGAATAGGTATTAGTAGGAAAAGTATTCGTATTTAGGATACTGTTATCGTGCTTTATTTATTTCGCTTGACCGCAGAACTGTTATGGGAGATTTTTAATAAATAAATACAACTTACAACCAGGTGTGTTGCTAGGATACTAATTCAGCCAACTCATCTTCCCAATATACTACGAACTGGTAAATGGCGGACATCTTGGAGGCAGGGAAAATTTAAATTTAAACCTTATTTTGGAAACAAACGAAATTCAGTTAAACAGGCTACTTGTGTTGGTTGTGACCCACTTTACATCCATTGAATGTTTCATTTCCTAGTAACTGGAGCATGCAGTATAAAAGCACAAGATAAGCATAAAGATTGAATTCACATCATTTCGCCGATATAATCTCTCATTACTAAGTCCATTACTCTGCACGTACGAAATTATTGCCTTGGGGAAACAAAGCAAACATTGCATATTATTACAATCATAACGTTTTGACTGAAAGACAAATTATTTATTTCTTCCGTCCTATTTCCCGTTATGCAACCTGTTTATTTTCTTCTCATAATACAAACGTTTAGTGAGATGAAACACAATGACATAGCAAAACATAACAGCACGCCTGTAATCACCGAAAGGCCAGGCAGAGGTGTGCCAATTAATTAATACACACATGTGTCCTATTGCCATCAAACGGGCACTCTTAAGAAACCCTTACGAAATCATATTTTTAGCCTTATCAGCAAAATGGGAAAAAGGTCCCCTTTTTAACAGAAAGAAATCCCCTCGCCAATAACTGTCCAATCTCACCTTGTCTAAATCTCTTTAATCCGTGTCACTAAGGAATGCTCGATACCTACTTGCTAAGATATAATAGTAAACCAATAGGCCTTGATACTGTTTCTAATTAGACCAGATAATACAGTGAATGAGATTACACAATATCACCCATTAGTCAAATACATACTTTAGATTAGATAGAGTCTGGTTATAAATTATTCTTATTAAAGTAGGACTAGTTTGAACACCATTTTACTGAAGAAACTCTACGGCTAACACAAATATTAAAATCAAATGTATTAACTTTTGATTTTTTCTGCTGCGGATCATCACTTTTGCGACGGCAACACTTTTAAAATACTTTTAAGAGATTTAGAGAAGTGTGAAGTCATTGGAGAGTAATATAGGCTAATTAAGCTTATTTATAAAGCGTAACATGACGATTGACTAGCGGTTCAGAACCATGTTCAATGCAGACCACACAAATTAACCACAGAATAAACTGCAAACACTAATGATATTCAAACAAATCGCGGTCTCGACCTTGTGAGGCAAACCCGTCGGGCAGCGTATCATCGAATCGACGCAAACGCAGTCCCGTTACCAACAATCTCATTCGGTATAACGGGTGCCGCCGCCCGATTGGCTGCTACCACTGGACATGCGCACTTGCACGCTAGAGTAAACATTTTACTGCTGACTGTTATTGAAGAAGGTTGTCACGGATGTGTTCTTGTATCGCTGGATCGGATGAACCGTGAATGAACGGTTCACTCACGGTTGTGGTTGAAATAAGTATTGTTATAATTGTAAAGAATTCGCTATGAATGGCTATGATGATTACATGGTCGGTCCGGAAAATCGGATTAGAGCTAACAATGAGCCTAAACAGTATTATGTAAACAGAACGATAAAAACGTGGGACACCCTAAAAGGTGCTCGATTTATCGAAGACCGAATTCATTACCACACATTTTAATGGGATGGATAGCAAAGAGTTTCATGCCTCTCCTATGTCCTCATAACACAGTGATAATCATAGTAAACGACATATCACCACACTTCTTACACGTGTAAACGAAGCCCCATTTTGCACGATCATACGTCTTCATTTGAAAACGTGCACTGCCACTTGAGATCCTCCAATATTAGGTTGTCAGGCACCAATAGTTCAAGTGTTCTTGCCTGAGTGCACTTGTGAATGAAGGCGCTTACGCCTTCAACACTAACCAATGAATAAAGAGAGCAGAGAAAGGCGACTAATGAAATGAAAACAACAGAGTCAGATAATATGAAATAGACACTGAAAACAAGCTTATTGACAGCAGTGCAAAAATGCAAGTAGCATGCAATGAACAGAAATACGCAAATCTTGAAACAAAATATGCAAGTACACCTTCTGCTTTTATCTCTTCTGTGCTCATAACTGTAAGCCTAGAAGCCTGTATTATCAACATACCCCGCGGTACTAATACTATCGTTATGTATGCTATGCAGCTGTCCTATACTAGTTTTCCTGCCTTGTTGATCGTACTGACCTATTCGCCATTGATTTTTTTCTTCGTGCTTACTGATTTGATTTTACTTTTACTTGCCACACCCCTGGGGAATAAAACTTGAACTATAATATCATTGCTTGAAAATCTGTTAGTGAAAAGTAACCCTAATTATTCGCCGTTGGAATTTTACGGTTTATCAACAATTTTGTAAAGTATAGGAAAAAGGGCAAGTGAGCAACTAAATGTAAAAAAAATGAGCAAAACCTATTTTCTCAGCAGGTTTCTTGGAAGTTAAGCTAAAGACTTTTTGTGTATTGTTAAGTAAATGCTCTCAAAGAACTCGTGTTAAAATCTTTAGACTTGGCTGTCAAAGGCCTTTGTAGCATCTAGTGTTCGCCTTAATCCATCGTTAGCTTTGGCAGGTTTCTCCAAGTAATCGTAAGTGCAATGTCCTCTTGATAGAACATTATCTGCCGCATCATTCTTTGTAAAGCTCGTTATAGTTAATTCAGCTTTATCTTTTGATGCACTTGTATTCATTACATCAATTGAGACGCTCAAAAGGATTACATCTTTGTTAATTTTATAAAAATCGTTGTTCGTTAAGAAATAGTTGAATCTCTAAATAAAGAAGACCATCTAATTGAAAATGAGATAATGATGTTACTTAAAATGGATCTAGTTTTCATGCATAATAATCATAAAAGTAAAAGTAAGTTTTGAGAGTAAAAGGTAATTTTGCGGACAGGTCCATCGAATTGTTAAGAAGACCTTGTCGAGACGGCTAGTGTATGTAGATTAATAACCTTCAATCTGTTTTGCTATTCCAGAGGTGCGGCAGAACTTAAACTTGAGAAAGGAAGGTTACGTGGAGCTTTAGCAAGTTGAGAAATTGCGATGGCTCCAATGGTTTCGAAGCGTCCGGTTTTCTCAACAAAACCTGTTGTTAATATGGAATGCGGGCCCAGTGCTGACGTACGAAAGTTCCGATACAAAACACCGTGTGTAATGTCGATTGCTTTCTTACTGCCAATTAATCGATTCTATCTGAGTACGCCGAGATTGTAGATTTCACAACAGATTTATTGGATAATCTCTATTTACGAGAAGCATGTCGAGCAACGGAAGATGTTTACGAGCATATAAATATATTGTCTGAGATAGAATACGATGACGAGAAAAGTGCCTCAGGTGGATATGATAGTGAGTATCACATAATTGTCAACGGTTGGACGAGTAACCGTTCGCGATGTGTTATAATACGTCCGTTAGTTGTGTGCATGTGTGAGTTACATATTTGATATATTGCTGTGTATATGAACCGGACTGTTTGCTGTAGAAAGCATTGTTTGTTCAATACCGGGAGTGCTAGTTAGCTTAGTGATTTTGTACGGTACTAATACTAAGATGACTAAAAATTCTAATATTAGAAGTCAGATCAGTCAGAACAAACGATTCGACCAGACGCTAAACTCACAGTCTATAAGTTAAGTAAGTAGCAGCTTCTACGAATACAAATTAATATGAAGCAATGAAAGAAACGAAATCGTTTCTCTAAATCCATTCCATTCAAGCAAATACAAACATCACTTCGGAAACGGTTGCTACAATCGGTCCCTTGATCGTTGGTACTTGATTGCCATTACCTCATTGAAGTTTTGGCGCTCACGACTTTATTAGTTCAATAGCCCCAACATTGCTTCGACTGGGGTTTGAGTAACCAATTCCAACATCGACTCATATTTAAACATTAGTGTCGAAATTAAAGCTTCTGAGAGTATCTTTGGCAATAAATAACTATGGTCAAACATTGCAGATGGTATCTTTCAACACTGTCATTCAGGAAGTGAAGAAAAGAAGCAATTTAAATGATATTCCATTTTATCAATGAATCTCTCTTCCCTTAGTATTTCATTCAACACATCTGTTTATTGCTTCACTGGTTACCGTTTGACCCTATTTCGTTGAGTGGTGCCGTGTAGAGTATGTGTGTAGAATAGAATAGAATAGAATATTATTTTATTGTTAAAACATGAGTATACATCAAATAATATGTGTAAGGTCTTAAAATAACATATAGATCTGCATGTTTTGCCATTTATGGCGTACAAAATAACATTTTTTTGGTTTAGAATAAACCATAAAAAAAAAAATAAAAAAAACTTGAGTCTACCTACACAGCAAACTTAATCATTAAATAAAAAATATTGATAGACTATTTACGACTTTTTTTTTTTTTTTTTATTTGATTATTGTTGTGTATTTATAGATATCAACAATGGTTGTAATAGCCGTGTCGTGTAGTCCTTATCGAGCAGACCAGGTTAATACGCACGTTGTGTGTCATAAAAAGCTAATCTTTCCAAAAATAGAGAACTTACTAAATGGCAACTTGTAATATATGTACTATTTATTATATCCATCGTTTCTTTGATAGGGAAATCAGAAAGACTGAGGTGATGGGATGAGATGGAAAGAGAAGAGATGGAGGCAAAACAGGAGAATGGAATGGAACAGACCAAACTAAAGGTCAGGATATTTAGGCAAAGATGAAAACTAAATTCCTAAAGGAGAACAAGAAAATCTCTTTACAAACAGTAAAATAAAGAATCATACAATTTAAGTGTTGTACCTTCCTCACTCAAAAATACAATGTTATAGAGTTTACGGTTGTGCGTAGCGGTTGCATGTGAAAACGGAGAAACGGGTACGGATGGGAAAAAGTGAACGAAATGGATTCGTTTCGGTTTAGACGGTTATTGATACCGATACCGGTGATTTGGATGAAATATTCAATGTTATGCCCTTTAGAACTAGTTCTCCAGTTATTAAAACGCTTTTCATTATTTTTTTCCATACTCTATTTATAGAAACGTATATTTTTTCCCGTGATTATTCTTGACGGTGAAAAAGTCTTTTTAAAAAAGGTACCACACTTATTAGAAACCACCTTTTTTGTTATGCAGCTAAATGATTTAATAGTCGAAATAAAATGTAGTTTAGAGCTAGCACAGTCCATAGTTTTATATTATTCAATTGAAGCGAACTTGACAAACGATTTAAGTTACCGATGTGAAAACCTGTGGTCTCCATGTTAGGAAGCCGGATCTAGATTAGATTATTAGCATAGATTAGCTTAGAATATTTGAAAAGCTAACTGACAGGACCGTGATTACATACACTTGCAACAGTTACTTGAATAACAGAAGTGTGAAACATTATACTTTATCCAATGATATTTTAAAACTATAGATACGATGTCCGCCCTCAAAAATGACAACATGAAATGAAGCCAATTGGCCGCATCGCGCTTAGTTACGCACCAACCTCTCGCGCGATGCTGCGTTTGTTCTTAATTTAAATCGTGTGTGTAAACCTGCGCGAAACATAAAGACAACAGGCATCAACAGGCATCCCGCTGTACGGTGTCATATTTTCTGTCCCTTTCTTTACGCGTAAAAGTAGTTATATAATATTTTCGCCGTTTTGAAGCGCCGGCGCCGCCATGTTAGTTCATGACGTGTCTATATATAATACGTCATTGACTTTAACCATATATAAATGCATCGAATAGAAAAGTTTGACATTGATTCTGACTTTATTTTTGGTAATTTTCAATTCAATTTATAGATGAGTCCAAAGGGAATATTCCGGTTGGATCAAAGTAAAGACTTCACGGCCACGGCAGGAGGATACGAAGAACATTAAAAAAAAACTTGCTTCAATGGAATGTTGATGAACATAATATCAATGCAAAAACAAAAGAAACGTGAAGTTCCACGCGACTATCAGTAAATATACTTTTCGATGATGATGCGTGGAACGTAATGAACAATTACGATTTATGATAAAATAAATTGACCTCTCACCATGAACTTATAGTATAGGAATACAATGTTAGGCAACGGGACTGCGGGTTTTTCGAAAGAGATACTGCGGCCTCGACATAAAGGGCTAAGAACAACAAGTTAAAGAAGAATGAACACGCAATAAGAGTGTAATTTATAACAATTATTGTGTATTAACAATTCTTTATGATGTGGCCTATGCCCTATAGTAGGACAATTACGGGCCAAGGTTCATACAATTGTTAAGAACAATAACTTATTTATTAACTAAAAACAACGCTTAAGTACCAGGAACAAATACCAGCCAAGGAGGTAAACATTAAAGGAACTGCGTAGTTTGTATTCCGCGAATTTGTTTAGCAACGAGCCGATGTTTTAGTTCAGCCATCAATTCTGCTAGACTGGCATAATGACGTAGCCATGTTATTAGCATAATGTGTTGTTTTGTTTATACTTTGTCACGAAGTAGTCTTTTATGATGCATTGAATAAGGCAACCATTCATAATTTTCGATTGACACGTCAAAAGATCAGGGCGAACTAAAACACAAGTAGATTCTTACAATTTACAAAGCAATTAATAAGCAAAGGTTCTTGCAATAGCAACCCTCTATGTAACCAGAGAAAGTAGTACCAAAGCTTTTTTGGAGAAATAGATACTTTTTCATTTGGTACAAAATGTAGGCTGGTAAACCCAACATTTTGTAAAGCTTACAATAAATAACCCAGGACTTATAGTTTAAACTCCATCAGTTTAATAATAAAGACGACATCACATTTTTATTTATAAATAAATGTAAATGAACGTATTTACTTACTAAAAAGTATATTTAACATCAATATTTTTTAACACTGACCACACCTTACGAAATTCATAGGTGGAAAAGACTATGGCGCAAAAAATAACTGGATTTAAACAAGTTAGGAAGCAATGAACATCAATATAAGGATCCATTGACCTAGCAGCTGAACGAATGACATTTGAACGACCTTGAGCTTGGGCAATAATTTCGTATCGTTCGTAAGGCAAATCCGTTTAGTTTACTTTGGGCTGCTTACCTTATGTGAAATGTCGAGAACTACCGTCTCATTGCAACACTGACTTGATCAAGGAAATTACGAAAAAGATTTTCACATAAATGTTTTAAGGTAATCTTCGAAATAAAATCATGTAAAAAATAAATAAAGCTTTTTTTAAAGAGACCGTTTTGCAGTAGACGTTCTGTACTTTTTAATATTCTTAATGAATAAAGAAGCACAGCAGAATAATAAAATCAAATAAAGATCGACCAAAGATCGGTCGTTTTCAAACAGTTTTTCTTCCCATAAAAAATGAACCTGTTCTCCATAAAAACCATGGATTATTACCTAAGTTAAAATCGTGTACCATAAAAACAACTTTTTATTCAAAGAAAAATACACCAAAAATAAATTGATATCACTAAATTGGGCATATAAAAACCAAACAAAAAAAAAAATAAAAAAAATAAAAATAAAAATATTTTATTATCAGGCATCAAGGCCGGGTGTTAGTATTACAACTCACTTAAAAGCTATGTTAGTAAGGTACAGGAACATTACTTAAAAATACAAAAAACAAACACAAACACGGGAAGGTTTAACAAGCTTTGTTGCCAATATGTAGCTTGATAAACCTCCCAAATATCCAAAATGGCAACACAATGCCGAATTTCTATTTTTTTTTCTATAGCAGCATAAAAGTGGCGCGTTTTTTTATTTGAAATAAGAATTGGGACAAAAGAACAGTCTATTTTATTTATACCAGTAGTAATTGCCAAGCGAACAATACTTCCATTGTGGTTATGAATGGGAAAATTAAAATTCCTCATGCACAACTTTGTGACGAAGGCTGTTCATATGAACTGGAACATGCCAAGGCTTTTACAGAGTATACACCAAGATAGTACATATTAGTGTGGATCTTTTTAAACCTCGGGAATAAAAAAGGTGGGTTTTTCAGGCGTTGTTGATTTAAATGCGATGATTGACAGGGTTCATTCAGCGGTCACAAACCTTGCAAAAAGATTGCGGTAAAAAGCTTGTTACTCTCTGCACCCAATTTGCGCATTATCCTTTTTATTTATAATTTTTGATAGATTTCACATTAGATAAAGTACTCGCGATAGTTTGTATCTCAAACACTCAAACATGACCAAGCAATTTTTTGTCTTCGATTTTCAAAAACATGTAACGTTAAAACAAGCAGTGACCTCATTGGCGTCCATATTGAAATCCCGTGTTTAATTGCAAATATAATTAACGCTCACATGAATGCTATTAAGGCTGAGCGTAGCTACCCGACCTTGGAGTCTATTTAATATTACACGTTAATTGCGCAAACAACGCCTAGAGCAAATATCCAAATTGAGAGATTGTCAAACCTGTAAGTAATGATATCTCAAACTTGTATTTGACCACGACATTATTTACATTGTGCCTCTGTAAGATTTGCATTAATTTGATTAATGTATGATTCGTCTTTACAAGTGCGGTGTTTGATTCATAAAAACAAAACTTTAAGGCTTTATTTTAGGCATTCTATTTATTCCACATAATTATATTTACACCTACTTCATTAATATTTGTATTTTGGCTCTGTTTAGCATAGCACTAAGGAAGAATTCATTACAAAAAGCTTAAAGATCAACCCAAATTATCCAAATAAAGACGGCTATTTTTAAAAAGGCTTCGGAGCGGGCTGTATTAAAAGACCACTATCAAACGATAGTGTGGAAACAAATGTTTGCGAAGCGGACGATACCGCTTATCGTTTCTTGATTGAGTAACGACTAAACTGAGTCTGGATATAATATAAGTAAATATATTATCTGTAACCGATTAATGACCAATGTGGGTAAGTGCCTATGTGTTGCAAAACCAATGTCAATATCATTCACACTTCCATATTTACGCAGTTAAAGTTGTTGCATTATTGCCTAAGATGCCAGGTAATCTTGTAAGAAGAAGATCGCTGTCAATGGCTGATGGTTAAGACACCAAGAAACATTGAATGCGCAACGATTTCCAAATAAAACGTCTATTTTCTTTCCTACAGGTTTTTTGGCCATTTAAGACATTTTATAAGATGAAACTGACACGGACAAATTGCGGACCGGTTGTCGACACTGGCAGCAACTTCAAGCCCTCTGTCAGAGTCCGTATCGGTCTGAGTAAGTCACAATCCTGATTAGTCAAATAGTAACTAAATCTATTGTTCCTTCTAAGACAACCTTATCATTGGTATAATTATTATGTATGGACTTATGCCAGATACGCTCATTCTCCTTTGTAACAATTCTTCAACTAGTAAAGACAAAATACAATTTTATTTAAATTATTTTACAGTGTTTCTTATAAAACTGCATTAAATCATCCGTCATAAATGAATTTCTACGCTGTGGTAAGTAATGAAAAAAAACTTCAATACCAAGTGCTTATCCTTTATACAAATTGAAATAACCGATTCTAGGAGTTAAAGGCAATCGGTTACGACGGCTACATGCAGCTAGTGGGCGGTAAACATGACAGATTTCAGAATTATGTGGTTACTAGATATTTGCGTCTGAGTTTCTTCAAAAGGGGTTGATAAATTACTGCTGTTTGGTGCTCGACACAGTGAATATTATTTATTGAAACTAAACTCTAACCACTCAAATAAGTATAGACAGCAAAAGGTTTTAGTTTTTTTTCTACACAGGCAAGAAATAGTCATTGGAATTTCGAGAGATAAGTTTAAGATCCACTCAGATGATCGAAATCATGACATGATTTACTAGTCATCATGAATACGCAAGTACTTGTCTTATTCAGTCTAAAACTTATCTCTCAAGACGCTCACTTATCGAAAGTCTCTCAAATCTTGAAATGAAGTAATTCCACGTAACATCAATTTTATGCTTCATTGCGTGATAACCGCAACTTCTTTCCAAAATTAAACCCTTTTTTACTGCGGAAGGGAAAGGATGTAATTGCTGTGGGCAACAGAAATAAATTACCGACATAGCTTTCAGAGTAGTGGGCCAGCCATGTCTATATACATGGCAAAAGAGGCCTGAGGGTTAGACATGCGACATGCATGATTTTAAACGATAAGATTGGCTATTGTTTTCGGTAGCCAATGTCATTCAAATACATTTTTTGACTCGTCCAACGCCATTTTACATAGAATGTCATTAGACCCTTCTGAAATGAACACCGGTAATGGCCAAGCCATTAACGTGAGACTTCTCCAAGCGTAAGAAATTCGGTCGACACGGTATTCTGGCTTAGGAGAATACAAAACAAAAAAACTCAATGAAATCAAAAGCCTACCTTCGTAGAGGTTGTCATCATCATCATGTGCGGCGCAGATCTGTCGGCAGAGGTCCTCGTACTCCGCCCAGTAGGCGGCCAGTGCCGTGGGGTCCGGCGCACGTGCGGGCAGAGGCAGCGCCATGCGGACCTCTGGGGACTCCTGAGGAAGAGAGACAGGTTCTGTTAATAATGTGTTCGTTAAAAAGGTGTTTTGGTACAGCGATTTAAGAGCAATGTTAGATGAGATGATTGATGTAATATATCGTTTTTTTTCGCATCTTTGCCAATTTAAAAACGCACATGACAGTTTTCACTTACCAACAACTAAAATAGTGCCGCAATGTTCTTGCACTACTACTTATAAATACAACGCATTAATTTAGGGATGCCCTATTGTTCGTGACACATAATTTACCAACAGTCATTGGTGTCTTTGTTTGGTAAGGCGGTATTTAACTGATGTTTTCGTCAGTAAAAAACGTAACCTCAAGTATTATGTAAAGCCTAAATGAATTAAAAAGCTGTCCGAACTATTAATAGTTCCTTGTACTCCTCACAAAGACAAAACGTTTCTGTTCTGCCTCATAAAATATAACAACCTCTTGTTTTTTGGCTCAATGTACATTAATCTATGAACTTCTGTTTAATCTAATGTGTCTAACCGTGCTTACATCACCGTCCTCAAAATATCAACATGTCTTGGAACCAGTCCGCCCAAAATCAACATAATCCCATGACAAACAATGATTAATTCAGAATTAATGAGAACTATTCTATAAAGGACAATGATATTCGTCACAAGTAAACAATGCAATATGAATTCTGAGCAATCTGCAAGCTCTCTGCGAAACGATTGACCAACTCCATTCAGAACAAGTAGTAGACAATGATGTTACGACACCGCATTGTACGCATCTAAATAATATCGTAATTCGTAATCGAGCAACTGGAATTATTAAGCTTAATTATGAATCAAGATGTGGTGATAAAAATGTTGCTGTAGAGGGTCACCCAGCAAAATTTAAAGTGTACTTGAGAATTTTTAAATAAAAGAAACTTATGAGCTCAAAGTGTTTGCAGACGATAACATGGAAGGGATACATGATTATGAACGCTTTGTAATAGATGACAGGATAACCAAGTGTTATCCAGTCGATACACTACTACAGATCATTGGAAATTATAAAAACAGACTGCCCGATGAAAACCACTACCAAGTAAGCAGCGGTGAAGTGATTAAAATAACACTCGCGGTCACTGGCCACTGCAATATCAATCAGCCTTACTACTGATAACAGTTTCAAGTCTTATTTCTTCTATACAGGAAAACGTGACTGTCGCATACCGACTCGAAGGCTTGATGATAATTATGGCTGTAGGTGCTTTATTGTACAATGATCCGACATTATTATATTCTGCTTCCTCTTCGTTTTCCTGGACATACAGACATAATACGGAAAAATAGTAGTTTTCAACCTGTCAACGATATAGCAAAGTCTCCGTCAACAAAATTATGTAGATATATTAGACGTTGTAGTAAGTTACATTAACTGAATTCAACATCTAATATTTTAGTTTTTCTACATATTATTTTGATGAGGGATAACCTTCACTTGGAAGCTGATTGGTTTGAGGAAAATTATTGTCAGTTAACTTCAAAGATTTCTAAGAATTGTTGTGGTTTTTAAAACCCATGTCTATAAAAGAGAAGCAAAGTTAAAAGCCCAGCTAAGGACAAAATGGGGTCATCACAGGTCGATTATATTAAACAAGTTTATAAAAAACACAATACGATGACCCCAAGATCAGCACAACGTATTAAGACACTGTTGATGAGCAAAGTTCGTCTAAAAAGTCAGTCTCTACAACTCCAACATATGGTTCGGCGACTTAAACCATAATTAAGCGTTTGTTAATTTAACATTAATGAAACTCATCCAAAGGGCTAGGTCAATAACCAACATCAAGTAGACAACGCTGATGAGAACAATTAAAAGTTTGAAACAGTTATCAAAAATGATCTCGGCACTGACGAATGACGTCACTGCATTTGGACAGATATTAAGAGGGATTTGAACTAATCCTACCGCACTGCTATGAAGCAAGTGTTCTAGATGACAGAAAATAAACAATGGTAAAGTAGTATCTATCTAGGCATTTCAAGAAAGAAATCCTTTGTGGGAAAAAGACGGTATAGTTATAAGCTTTATGCGGTGTTTACTTTCACGTCATAAGGATATCCCATGCATAAGAAAGGGGAAGGAAAGAACAAAATAACAACATAATGACACTGGTTTGGACGGTTGATTTCCCTTTTTTCATTTCGTAATTTTAGTTCAGTGTCAGTAAATTGTTCGCGGGCTCAACCAAGTTCAAAGATGTGTTCCTAACTTAATTGACTCTTACTGTATACAATGTATCGTGTTAAGTGACAGAAGTATTGGCATGAGTGATATCCTCATCATAATCTCTTCTATCTGCCTCCTCTAAGTTTTGTCTTCCGATTTAATAAATCCTTTTCTACTGATTCACAAAAATCTTCGATCTAGTCGTCGGCTTTATCTACTACTAACGGCTGCAGTTTTCCCCAAATAGTCCTCGTCTCCTGTCGGAACTGGAACCACATAAATTGTACCACCACCTCCACATCCGTTCCCCTTATCTTCGTCTAAAACACAAAGGCCGCAAACTACACTGCTCCAATGAATCCTCACGTAAATTCAGTAGCAGTGACGTTCGCTATTAGCAAATATACGATAAAGCAAGGTCGAGTTTGTACCCCGAGCTATTTGAATATTTGTCGGATGAGGTAGTTAGTCGTCATAAGTTGAATTAGTTACCTTTACACCTGTGTGTTAGCCATTATACTGCGCACATGTTGTCTTCGCCTAGAATTCCTACACGTAGTATTGCCTAGCTACTGTTGAGAGTGAGTAACTGGGTTTGATTCCCAGGAAGCCTAAAACCATATCCTATCATAATATCTAAAGCGGCCATTTGAGACCCCAAGCTTGGACTAAGTATTATTGAGTTTTTCTATGAGTAGTCTCTAGTTTTATTTCCGGATGCATGTTTTAAATTCTTTAAAAGAAAAACAATAAGCGCCACCTGTCTTAAATCAAGATCAATTAATTCCAAATTGTATTATTTCTTGCATCTCAATTACAATTAAACCGTTACGCAATAGCGACTGTAATTTGCTATATTTCTCAGGCAATTAAAGTCGCCCAAACTAGTCGGAGGTCGGTATAATACAAAGCAGTCCTTACACAAGTTAAATTGAATGCTCTAACGGCGGTAACCAAAGAAGACTGGTAAATGGAACTAAGTCCTCTTTGTTACCGCTTTGGTAAAGATCACAAAGCAGAGTTACCCGTTTATATTTCACGTATTGTATCTTTTGTCTAAGGATAAGGCTAAAATTATGCAGTGTTTAAGTCTGAATGTAAATAAGGTTGTTTACTGACTAAAAAAATGTGATTCTAATTAGTCCGTCTGTTAGATTATCAAAAAATATTAGATACGTATTCTTTTGTTTTATCAAATAAATAAAAATTGGCGAAGATAACGCGTTAAAGATTTGAGGGGGGGTTTGTGATGTCACTGACCGGTAAAGAATGTCATACTAATGTCTTAGAATATGTCGTCACACGAGTTTTCAAAGTACTGTATCGTCTTCATTGTTTGTTACGTGAAAAAAGAAAAAATACCGATCCAATATTTTTTGGAAATCTATCTGACGGACTAATTTGATTTTTTTCAGTTAACTACCATATTCCAATATTTACATATTATTAGTCAAGTTAAGTTCTTAGTGCGTTCAAGATATCTAGAACATACAGTTAGATAGCTGGCACCACAGAATACAGTATTAATTTTTACTCAAGTCATAGTAAATCCCTCTTGAATGAGATTGAGATCTTGTCTCGCGGCCCTCTGATTACGAAAGCTTGCATAGTTATGAATGCTTCCTCCGCGGCCCACATACGTGGAGACAAAGACAGAAGCCACCGGCATCCTGCGCCCGCGTCGTTTCCGGAGCACCCACTCTGCGGTCATTTGTATGGATATTATTGTCACAGGGACGAATTTAGAACGGGCGACTGTTAGGCGGTCAGCGATAACATTAATTTATTTGTTAATTAATTAAGTGTTTTTTCCTCATGTTGTGTTAGTTATTGGCGTAGCACTGAATAAAGACAATTCATTATTTGTCTACCTATTATTGACACAAGGGTAAAAAAAAACTGTTTGTAGTCAACGACCAACTGGTTACTAATAGATGTTTTATTTCCTTAAAAGTACACATGTTTCAAACAAATTGTTAACTGACGTCAGAAGTAACAGCTTAGGCTCCAAGCATATTGAAAGAAAGAAAAAAAAGGAAAGGAAAGAAAAAAGGAAAGAAAAGAAAAGGAAAGGTGATTTTGGATGTTGATAATAATATAATAATAATAGAATATGCGTAAAATCCCGAGTCTCGTTTATATTCTGCGTGTCTATCAAGATACTGTTATTGCTGTTGAAATTACAGTTAATTAAAAGGTAAGAGCTATTAAGGAAATCCTCTCATCCCATTTCCTATGGTATAAAAATAAACAAAAACCATACTATGGGTAATAAGCAAAGCTAATAGGGGCCAAGGAAATATTAATGAGATGACGAACCTTCGAAATTACGAAAATAAGATTTTGTGACATAAAAATTGCCCCAATGGCAAAACTGTTTCTACAAAACCTATGAGTAGAGCCAATGTAATCGGAAGATAAAAATTACATTAAAACCACAGTTTTTGCACCACTAGAATCATTAAACAGCTTTTAATAAATAAATCATTTTTTTTTTTAACAAATGACGCAAGCATAAGTGCATTCATAAAGCTATGAAGATCATTATACCACATTTTCGGATCATTTACAACGTACAAATAATTTGCAGAATCATTACAGAATCCGATTGAGGTCGATATGCGACAGATAAACCACCGGACGGAGTTAAATAATCCATTTAAATCACATTTACAATCGCATTAATTTGTAAAGCAGAGACAAAGCCAAGTATCTTAGGTATGCCGTCTGGTTTCCGGAACATGCAAAAATATACAAGGAACGACCATTCGTTCAACTGTCAGATGAATCAGGTGATTATAAAACGACAAACGCTTTAAATCTCATTCATATGCAAGGTTTAATGGACCACTCAAAACAAGAAACAAAACAGGAAATTCTATTAGATTATAACATCGATGTTTGTGAGACAGTTAATGAAATGAATGAAAGAGTAGATGGTTTATTTTTGGTAATAAATCATTCAAGATTTTCTAGGATAGACGGCGGAATACTGAAACGGCACTCAAATATAAGTAACGCTCAAATCTAGTGCTGTCTCGGCCGCTCTATGCTGAAGTAACAGAGACAGAACGAGATTTAAACTTAAAATTGAGTAGCGTTTCAGTATTCGGCCGTGAGTCTATTATTGTTGGCGCTGACCATAAACTTGATTATCTCACGATACTCTGACCATGAATCTCTCAGTGACAAAGTGTGTCTAAAAGGGTGATCCATCACGCACTCATATCACACTGACATACAGTCATCATAATCGGTGTGCCCAATTACGGCCCTGCGCGTGTCTGAACATCATTAAAAGTTGACTTTGAAATACCTGTATCATTCAACGAGTAACATTCAACTGATATATTTATTACTGTTAGATAGTACTAATTTGGCAGGTAGCCAATTTAGGAATTTGAATGTCACAGATTCTATAAAAGACCTTCGATGTTTACATAAATTAGCATATTTGGGTGGAATTTCTGCGTAATCGTAAAGTTTATAGTATAAGGATAAAGATATCGAGTATCATCAATGAATGTGTTGAAAGGTTTAAAAATAAAGTTAACGTGTTCTTGGGAGTGACCGCGAGGCGTCAGGTTGTTGTGACGAGATCCGTCTCAGTGGCTGTATGTATCGGTTAATGTTTTGTGCATCATGATGTCACCAGTGCAGTCAGCTTCGTGCGTCAGTTCCTAACATCGATATTGGATCTTTGTTCTTTAGGAGTTTTACAAGGTGTAAAGAAACACTTCAAGTAACGTGATACCATGGAGGCAGTAGATACCTACATCATTCTAGATCGTGTCTCGATAACCCTTACATATATACCTGCAGCTTGTTTCAGATGTTGTAGATATTTGCTTTTACATAAAGCTGATTCAAACTTCATATCCTTATATATTCTAAATAATTTGCAACATCGTGCGAGACATTCTCAACCATTCCGCTTATCGATTTTTTCCTAACTATCAATTAATTCTTTTCTAAAGAATTGATTGTCTTTTCAAAACCATTTGTTATAAAACCATCTTACACAAACTTTACGCACTTTCTATTCTGCAATGGTTTCTACGAATCTTTCCTTTGGTATTTGTTTTTTCTCTATTTGAGCATCAATACTGAGAATAAGACGTTACGTTAATATTAAAGGTAATATAATCATTTTGAAACTTAGATCTGTATCTTTGTCTACCTCTACTTGGAAAGATTTAGAGTCATCTCTCGATTTGGCACCATTATCTGCCTAGCCTTTTCCTACAACTTTGGGTTATCTTCCAGTCTAACCGGATGTAGCTAAATACTAATATTTTACATGCAGCTACTGCCTCCACAAAAAGTAGTGAGTAATATTACATCTCTTGGTAAGACTGGTTGTCAGACTATCGGCCCACTGACTACCAGTCAAATGATAGCCGAAATCAATGGCTTGACGTGCTTTCCAAGACACGGGGGAAACTCGGTATTTAATGGATGGTTACCCATCTACAGTACAAATCAACCTAGGCAAGTGCAGCTTAACCTAAAGATTGGTCCGACCAGCTCTTATCTTTGTATAATATACTTATATTTCTTTTGTAGGTACATGTGTTTGTCACTGAACTCCTCCTAAACGGCTGGACCGATTTTGATAAAAATTGTTGTGTGTATTCAAGTGCTTCTAGTTTAGATTCACAATTGTACCCGGTAGGTGGCGCTGTTGTCCGGGCAGGACGACGCGGAAGTCTGCCAGGTCCGCTAGTTTAGTATGGATCTCTCGATTTGTCCATAATACATTTTAAAAGAAAAGTTTTGTAAGTTCGAAGACCTTACTGATCGACTAATAACGGATGTGTTGGAATTTGAATTTTTATATTCTTGATACAAGACTCGGAATGTGAGTGATGATGTCACCTCTCTGAGTAAGTGACGATGAAGACACGATGCGCTTTGTTTTGAGTGCAGTTTTTTTATTGATTTAATACGTTTATTTTAAATGGTAAACGAATAACAATACCTATGTGAGTAATTACCTACACTGTTGGTGACGAGTTAATATTTTTAAACACAGCTGATTTCAGTCAGCAATTTATTTTTATTTGAAGATGTTTACTGCAGTTTTTTCCGTGTTCAGATATTTAATTTAATAAGGATGTGTGTGTCCTGCTAGCTACAATAATATCTAATTTACGGAAGCCTTTAAAACTTCAAAGTTTTAACAAAATTTATAGACACAAACAATCTGACCTGGGTGTTTACTCTGGAATATAATTCCGATAGGTCGACATCGGTCAAACGTCACTTGGATGAGGTAAACGTCAGGGATTGGATAAACTCAGTGAGTTCAGCCAAACCCTGACGTTTGACCGACAATTCCAATGTCGATCTATCGGAATTATATTCGAGAGTAAGCACCCTGGAGGCTATACCAATAATTGTCCGTGCGGGAATTGTACCTGCGATCTCGAGGACCCACTGTACATTCGTACTGACTATAACCGCACAGACCGTTGCGTTTAATGTGTCACTGATAAATTGCAGAGGGCGTACCGACCGACGTACTGCTGACCATTGCACAATATCTGCTGGGTTAATGACTAGCATTGATAAATGATAACTTTAAAGGATGTACTCAACGTACTATCTTTTACCACGTACACAGTCCTGATATCAGCTCTGATATTTTCAATTGCAATTTGTTCTCTGTCAATTATGGTGTAACTTAGAAATTATCAATTTTAAACAATAGCAGACGCTCGGATAAAGCTCTAGATTAAGCCGCGCTTGCCTAGGTTTCAAATACAACAAATACAAATACACATATTTTATTGGAACAAAAAACGGTTTTTTTTTTGTGTACGTTAATAATGCGTTAGTTTAGTAACTGTGTCGCAGTTATTAAGCGCCCACCCCTGGAACGAAAGGCAACAGAAGTTCCATAACAATCATTTTGGTGCTTATAAGTAGGTAGAAACTAGTTAAAACATTTCATAATAATAAAACTAAAACTAAACATTTATTAAAAATACTGGTAGCAATATAAGGGGGTGTGTGGGTGTGTGTGTTATGGAAGAGTGTGAAAGTGCGTGCGTCAGTGTGTTTGTGTGTGTGGGAAAGGTATGGGGAAAGCTACGTGTACGAGTATTTTTTTAAAACGTTGGCCCACACTAGGAATTTCTCCTGTATCGTGAGTACATACACCCAGACCCGAAACAACTATAATGCTTTGAACAATAAAGGGGCCATGGAAGTAATATAAGTAAAGTTATAAGCTGAAAAACTGGTATTTACAGAAACAGCTGTGAAAAATTTTGAACTTTGACCCCCAATATCTCCGTAACTAGGGAGTTCCCAGGTATGGTCTAGAACAAAAAAATGATCGCAGTGGTGGGGAGAACAAGTGGAAACCTTGTTCGCTTCTTTTTGCGCTTTGCCAGTCTAATACCCAGGGTCGAGGAACTAGCTCACACCCTTGAACTAGTAAAAACTTAAATTCTCAGGTTCAAATCAGTTACGAATGTTAGTTACTGGCTGTTGCCGGCGGCTTCACCCGCTACAACTCGAAAATTATCCCACGGGAAGAGAAAATCGATATAAAAACTATCCTATGTGTTAATCCAGGCTATAAACTATCTGTGTACCAAATTTTATCTAAATCCGTTCAGTAGCATTTGCGTGAAGAAATAACAAACACACACTGACACACTTTCGCCTTTATAATATTAAATTAGTGTGATAATATTTTTTATAATTTTGAATTGAGAAACTCACTCTCTGCGGTAACCTATTTAGAAGTAAGGGTTATTAGAGGCCCGTCGGGGCCGCGGGTTGTCCACTAGTTATCGCGGCCTCGACATAGAGGGCTAAGGAACATGGGTGGTTTTTAGACAGTAGAAGTCTGACACTCCCTTTCGCTCTGCCCAAGAGCGGGAGGGGTTATTCGATGATTTTACACCCGCCAAAAAAAAAAGGGTTATTGGAAGATAAAAGATTGTATGGAAGCCATTTTACCAACGGGAAATCCCATCGGACAAAGTAACGGCCGGTTACAACACAAACGATTTAGGCTTTAAACTTAAGTTTCTCTTGAAACATACCAAGAATCTGTTAGTAAATAGGCAACTACGTATTGTACATACTTTGTGAATGACACATTACATAACTGACATATTTACTTGTCACGTTTTCCTAGCAAATTGTATAACAAGTCACTCACTAATTACTAATTAGCGTCTGAACGCGATCATATTAATTATGAATAACCTGAAAACATTCACTGGCCACTAAATTATTTATTTCGACATAGGAAACAATTAATTTAAGTCGGAACACGTTGCTTGTGGGAGATTGTTTCATATTAAAGTAATCTAGTGCCGCTGGATTGGATCTTTAATCTTTAAGAAAAGTTGAAATGTCATTGAAACCAAAAATTACAAAGCTGTTCGAAATCAATTTGCCTGGTTAACTTTCAAACTAGTACCTATTATATATTATGAAATAGAATTAACACCCGTTGGATATAATTATAACATCGAAGCAAAACAGTGCAAAAACCAATAAGTAAGGTATGATTTAGTTAAATAATATCGCTAAGTCTAGCCGTGCATGCCAAGGTTGATCGGTGGATGGGTGACCACCCATTACATACCAAGTTTCTCTCGTGTCTCAGATAGCAACGTTATGCCGTTGGTATACCGACTGTCGTTTGTAAAACTTTTAAAAGTAATCGTTAGTAGCCCGTAAGGCGCGGGTCAAATACATATGGCGTATGGCGGTGGCGCAGCGCGGGCGGCTCCCTTTTCCATTTAAATGTTAAACCAAGTGCATAGAAATAAAGCGAAATTTAGGATACACGGAATATCGTGGCTCAGGCTTGGATATGACGCGCCATTTCAACGCCCGCGTATCCTAAATTGCACTTTAGTTCCATGCACTTTGTATAAAATTTGAATAGAATAGGAAGCCGCCCGCGCCGCGCCACCGCCATACGCCATACGTATATGACCTGCGCCTAAGTCTGACACTACAAAGTAGGTAAAGAATAAATCAATACTAAAAAATCTATACTCAATCAAACAAGAGTGAAATTAATACTACAATAATCTAACAAATTAGTGAGATAAGATGTACATCAAACATTACACCAGCTTTATGTAATTAAAATTAGGATTAATCAAAATTAACACAAGTTTATGTTAATGAATTGAATAACTGTCTGATTTTAGTTGCATCACACCGTCAGATCAAAACTGTCTGATAAATTTATATTAAAATTCTTTAAAACAATTAAAATGATTCATGGTCCAGTGTTTACGAAATCTAGTCTAGCCTAAGATAATATGTATTTAGCCGCAGCTAACATTTTTATGAAAGTGTTTTAATCATTATTATAAGTATGCATTTGTTTTTCAAATTTTTTGTATTAAATTCATTCGAGGTGGGACACGGTTAGGCTTCGTGAAGTCTGATCGCAGATGGGTGAGAGTGGCCATTCCTTGACACTGCTCATTAGAGTGGCGTATAGCGACTAGCAGTGGACTGCCATAGGCTGTAGATGATGATGTACACTCGTATATTTTTAAAATATCATGATTTTTTAGTACAAAATTGTTTATAGTACAAAATTGTAACAAAAATAGTCATCATCAGCCTATAACGTTCACACTGCAGGGACTCAGGCCTCCTCTCTAGGTGACGGATAATCTATAATCCACCACGCGGGCCCATTGCGGGTTGGCAGATGTCCCATGTCTTAGATTTATTTGGTTGACATGCTGGTTCCCTCACGATATTTTCCTTCACCGTTTTGGGAGAAGCGGTGATGAAATAAATTACACAAAGTAATCCGCCGTAAGTCGGGGCCTCCACCACTGGGCCGCCGCTGCTCGCACAATTATAGAAATTAACTTAAAGACGTCGAGAACATGAAAAGGACTCATCATCATCAAAATTTTCCCGCCCTTGTCCCGCAATCATCATATTTCAAGGTAAAACTCAATGTAGCACTCTTAAAACAATATGCTAGTTGATGCTTTTAAATAGTAAAAGGGTCATGGAGGTAATTTAAGTAAAGTTACAACCTGAAAAACTAGTATTTACAAAAACAACTGTGCAAAATTTGTAACTTTGACCCCCAATATCTCCGTAACTAGGGGGTTCCCAGGTATAGTATAAACAAAAAAAAAATATCGCAGTGGTGGGGAAAACAAGTGCCCTTCGTTTGCGTTAAGGGTACTTTTACACCCTTTAAATCATTGCTCAAAGAATCCATGAGAACATGTAACGACGACGTAAGAGCTAACAAAAAATATTCCTCAAAACAACACTGCAGACATCGATCAACCGATAAGAGAACAGTTACCGATCTCAGATCACTACATCACACTTAATATTATAAAGGCGAAAGTTTGTGAGTGTGTATGTTTGTTACTTCTTCACGCAAAAACTACTGAACGGATTTAGATAAAAGTTGGTACACAGATAGTTTATAACCTGGATTAACATATAGGATAGTTTTCATCCCGATTTTATCTTCCCGTGAGATAATTTTTAAGTTTTAGCGGGTGAAGCCGCTGGCAACCACTAGTTATTAAATAAAGGAGAAACTGATAAACTGTACTTGCTTTCTACATTAATCCTTGGCCACCCCTTCAATGTCACCACACGTAATGTTCAAATTATCGCGATCCATGACATAAACGGAGATTACCATCGTCCTTGCTAACTCAGTGTGTCAGTCAACGTCACTGGCATATCTTAAGATTCTATTAATACGATAGATAAAGCTAGGATTTACCTAGAAAACCCCTTGCAACCTATAAAACTGTCTGTAAACAGTCTGATAAAGCTTACGGTTCCTGATTTAATAATGAAGTTGCTATCTGGTAAGTCAGCTGCAGAATTCTGGTTTGTGTTCAATTTATATGATGATGAGTATAGTAGCTTTTATATAGATTTAGGTATTGCCTTTTGAAAGTTTAAGCTGCGATTTCTTAAACTTCTCTGCAAGGTTCTGTTTCGAAATCATTAACATCCTCTTCTGAACGTTCAAATGAAGGTTCTTATTCTCTACAACAGAAGAAAACCGAAAAGAGACTCAATAATACGAATGTTAGAAGATATATCTAAACAGTCAAAAGAAATTACAAAACTTAGCAAGCTCTTAAATGTTATCTAAGAAGAACACAAAACGACTATTTGAAAGCAAGATATTTTAAAAACATCTCTAGAATTGTAAAATAATAGAGCAAGTTTCATAGTACTTACTCGGTAGTAAAACTAGATACTAGGAGAAGCAAATAGATGGGACAAGGTCCCCAAGGTCTTAGGTCATGGTCAAATGGAAGTTGCCTCATTTCTTAAGACCACACGTAGGGAACCACATACTTAACTAAATATCACATTCGATTAACACAAGTATTGTTCTTGCAATAATCGATTGATTAACCTTTTTATTGTGTGGCAGAACAGAACATGACCTTTGCGTATTTCACCGAGTTGCTCAAACGTTTCACACTGGTGTGTGGTCTACGTTACTGTCAATTATGACAGCAATGTAAGTGCGACTCACTTTATAGGTACGATTGCTAATACTTGAATGTGACGTCATTATTAGATGTTCATAGAATAGATTTGTATGATAAAACGTATCGTCAAATTTTAATCATGTAAGAGGTGAATTTGAGTCGGTGGCTAACAATGAAATCGCGTCTGCTTTGGGTGTTCCTAACCTAGTAATAAAAGCGAGTATATTGCCAACACCAGGACACGAATCAAGCACCATATTAATCAAGTTACCAACGAAAACTTCCTGTTGGAATTTCTCATACCTAGAAGTACCGTCTTCGACCACGGAACGAATGCGGCAGTTGTAATAATAATAATCTAAAGTTGTTTGTATAAAAAGCCAACAAATGTTAATTACTTCACAGTTTAATAAACAAAACCAACAAACAATAGAACCAAACCGTAAACGCATTGTTTTACACTAGATAAAAAAAACATCGAAATCACATTGCTCGGTGATAGTTAATCGATTTGAGCAATCGATGCTACCCACAATGGTTTTGTTGTAATAATTATTACAATCGATTACGGACATTGTTTTGAACATGGATTCGATTTGAATGTTGTTCCTGTATGCATGTAAGACGATAAAACGTAAAACAGGTTACCAAAAATTCAACATAAGATTTTTGATTCTGGCTGGTTATTAAAAAAAAAACACATGTTCTATAAATTTTTACTGTGATTTTTTTAAAACTGTCTTGAATATGTATTAAAGGTATAGTAACTTTGCACTGTTCTCATTGAATACAGATTGCGTGCCGATGTATATACATATACAACCCAAATATTTTTACCAGTGAGGTGACAATGAAACTTAAATCAATTCGAATGCAGTCGGGAATCAGGATTGAGACCATAAGTGCAAGCGGGGACTGTAATCCTTTCTATAGCATCGTCACACATTCCTCAAGTTACTTTCAAATGGTTTCTTCGCATGCCAAGTGCATTACGATGCATTGTCCTCTCTCCTTCATCGATTTCCATTCACTGGATTTTATCTTAAATATCAACGTGATACAGGTATACTTAATTAATTATGATAGTGATGAAATTATTGGATTTCCTGAAGAGCGTTTTTGGTCGGGGTGGAAATCCCAAGCGTAGGTAACACGGCTATTCTTCTTTAGAGCATTGCCACAATCACATCTTATATTTTGAATCTGTTGTCTGTTACTTAAAAGTCAGCTAATTCGATGAGTAATTGTATAGAGAGCTCCGTAAATGTTAAGTCAAGTAACTGGGAGAAAATTCAATTCAATGAGAAGTTCTTTATCCACTTAGATTCGCTTCATCCTCGTTATAAATTAGAAGCGTATGTTACAAGCATCATACGGTTCACATTAATAATAATAATAATAATAATAATATTCCACAACTATCACACAACGCCATCTAGTCCCAAGCTAAGCAGAGCTTGTGTTTTGGGTACTAGACAACTGATAAACATACTTATATATTTCTAAATACATACATATTATAGATAAATTACACCCAGACACAGAACAAATGATCGTGCTCATCACACAAACATTTGTCCTGGGTGGGAATCGAACCCACGACCTCCGGCATAGCAGTTAGGGTCACTAACCACTAGACCAACAGGCCAGTCAACATTACAATGAGCACCACTAGAACTTAACATACAACAAAAACTATCTTCAATTAGCTTGGCAAAGAAAGTTGATCAGTAATTAACAGGGCACGACCGATAAAGGGCGTCTCACTCAAACGACACAGTTGCGATTGCGACACTTCGCAGTCTATTTGTCGGAGAACAATCAGCCGGTGTCGCAAACTGCGCGGGCGCGTGCTCAATCGCAATGCTGCTATCACAAAGATAAGGGGCTTACACCTTAGAGGAGTCTTTGAGTTACGTAGTACATGTGGAGGAGTGTTATGTTGACAAACTAGGTTTTAAACAGAAGAAAATTAAAATAGCTAGTGAACTTCTGCTGATGGGATAGGAATCGGAGTCATCTTGCTGGTGTTACTGTGATAAAGGAATTAAGACCTTAGAGATGACTTTTAGTACTCCTCGTTTGTAAAGGCTTTGAGAATGCCCAATGATTCCGTAGAATCTATTTGATCCTGTACAAGAATTTATTGTAAAATATACTTGCCACACAAAACAAGTTGAATTATAGTACCCCAGACCGACCTTTGGCCAAAGCGGTGAAAAAGCTTTAGTGCATACACTTGGCACTATAATATCTCCCGCAATTCGTGCTCGTATGGTCTCTCATAGTCCGAAGGGACGAGCCAATTCGACACGACCGGAGAGAGACCAAGCGTTAGGACCAACAGTCAACAAAACAAGTCATAATATTATTATACAAATGTCTCGATTGCCAAAATTGCTTTATAACGATTACCAGCAAGGCCAATGCCAAAATATTCAGAACCAATCCAAACTCCATTGCCCCGACAACCGTTACCCTAAAATGTATCAGAATGATTACTTTCGTCACCTCAATCACATTGTACGTTACAACGATTGCATCAATATTATCTGTTACTATATATTGCTATCTAATTTCGCGCGTAATATCTATAATGGTCGGCAAAACTAAGATATTACATTATTTACAAGCAATTTGGGCGATGGAGCGGATCGGAGCGCGTATCATTTGCGGTGGGTATGCAATAACGCTCGGGCAAATTGCTGTGTGTCGGACCTCTTTTAGTGGAGACACGTACGATGGGCTACATGTTGTAGGTTATGTGATATTGCTGTTGCTGAATGGGGGCAGTTGTTGGGTAAGATTTAGAGACCTATTACAGATCGAGACCGGCACCGGTCGCGTGTTTCGATGTCCATAGACTTTTATAATCGCGACCGTACAATTTCTTCAACTTGCCGGTCATTTAAAATCGCTTACCGTACAATATGCGACCGGCACTTGCAACCGGCGGCGGCGCTGCGCCGGTCTCGCTCTGAAATAGGCTTCAGTTTTCCTAACGAACTTTCCGTCTGATTAATAACAGATTTTAAATTGTAAAAATTGCGGTGTCGGTGGCAGTAAAAACAATGCAACTATCTTTGACTGGTATCTTGGAAACTTACGTAAACTCCTATCGAAGTTGAAGAACAAAACTTATAAACATGTTTAAGTTAAACCAAAACAGTCAAAATTATTTTCAAAGATGCTACACAAAGGTGTGATTGATTGATCATATTGAAGATGTAATTTTGTTCACTACCAAGTGAGCAAAATCACTAAGATCACGCTACTGCAATTCAAAAGAGGTTAAATATTATTGCAACCTTTTCAACTTTCATCAGTGACAGAACGTGATAACTGAGAAGGTCAATTTATTTAGCAATACAAGTTTTAATGTTTTCAAACTTATTTGTGGCACATTATAAAATTGGTAAAGTTAGTTTAAAATGAAGTATTGTATTCCACACGTGGACTGTAAAATAATTTGAATATATAAGGTGTAATCAGTAAGATATTGGCATATCATTATTTGCAAATTTATCATATCAGACCACCTGATGTTCTACTTAGCAAAGCCCGGAAACAATTTATCAATAAACAGATAACACGAGGAACATGTGTAATGGCGTTTTAATGAAGTCTCCATTTCACTATGAAAACATGTTGCAGTCGATCTCATGTTATTTCGGAACAAAATTGTGAGGAAAGCCACAAGAAAGCGTGATAGCGCAATACAAAATTGAAGACAAAACTTTTAAAATCTTTCTTGATGGCAAAAAAGAACGACTTTAAAATCCAATAAGAGAGTAGGTAAACCAGCTTACCAGCTACATAACATCACGCCCGTAATCCGCGATAGGTTATGCAGATATGAACCAAATAATGTACCCACGTACTATTGCCAGCAACCGGGCATAAATCCGGACTCCGTGGCAGTTAATAAGAAATTCCTGCCGAAAAACTCAATTTGCCCGACCTGGGGAATTGGAGAAAACTCAGGACTTCAAGCTCTGCGACCTCAAGACCAAGGAGACAGTCCAGGTAAGGTGAGCCAGCTAATGGTAGAATATCGACAAGGAATCTGCAAGTTGCACCATTTCAATCACAACACGTAGTTGACGACCAACGGCAGACCTCCCAACTTTCTACGAGAACCAACCAGTTTTAATTAAGTATACTGATAGCATCTTTGCTGCTACTTGCTATAAACATGCTGGAATGCTCTAATCATGTTAAATACGCAGTTTATGTTTTTACAAGAACATAAATTAATATAATTGATACGATCGTGGATGTCAAATGGAATGAAATCTGTTAGTCAGTGTAGATATTTATGCTAAGACCGGATTTAAGTAATCAGTGTCCACGGACCAACAGAACAGGAACAGGTCCTGGGTTCGGTTCCCGGACCGAACAAAGTGTTATTGGGTTTTTCAATATGCTCACTGGCTATTACATGGGACTTAAACATATCTAACTGGTGATATTTGGGTGTTCTATTAGATACACCTCTGCATAACTCTTCGGGGATTATATGGCGTGATGTTGTGTATTATGTAAAAAGGGATTAAATAAAACCAAACCAAAATTATTGAAGATACTTCAACTACTGAAGATAAAGCTGTACGATATACAGCTCAGTTCATAGCTTTTTTTTGGCGGTTGGAAAATCATCAAATAACCCCTCCTGCTTTTAGGCAGAGCGAAAGGGAGTGTCAGACTTCTACTGACTAAAAACCACCCATGTTCCTTCTTAGCTTTATGTCGAGACCGCGGTATCTCTTACAACACCCCGCAGCCCCGATAGCTTAGCCCTTGATTTGTTTGACAACTCGTGTTGTTCAAAGATTATCGCCGAATGATCGCAAATAGAATCGTCGTATGTAAGTATAAGTACCCAGCTTATTTACATGAACACAAAATTTAACAAATATTGGTTGTGAGTATTGCGAATATCTAACGTCAATTTTCTGTCATCATCTTCAATCTGGATATGATTAGCTAATAAGAAATATTGGATGTATTACATCTACCCATTAGTACACACACATTTCGCTTAAACTATACGAGCCTATTGCTAACAATCGGGCACAAATCCAGACTCCGTGGTTGCCACTGAGAAACTCCTGATGTTAAACCCAATAACACTTTGCGTGACCTAAGAATCGTTTCCAGGCTCACGCACAGCAGTCGCGCGTGCGGCCACTACACCATCGAGGCAGATCTAGAACATTCGCTAAAAATAACACTAACCACTGTGTCTGTAAAATAACACTAACTATACCACCTGCTGCGATCAAGAATCACGATGGTTTGTAGTCACGACAAAATCGTAAAAGACCACTGTAAAAAAAAAAAAAAAAGCAATACATTTCCTATGCACCTGCAATTAAAATGAGAAAGAGAGAAAACAACAATGGCGTCTGTGGTGAAATTTGGTGACGTCATTTCTTTATAATTAACTAGCGGACGTCACGCGGTTTCACCCGCGTAGTTCCCGTTCCCGTGGGAATACAGGGATAAAAAGTAGCCTATGTCACCCGGGGATAGTGTAGCTTCCCAACGGTAGAAGAATTTTTCAAATCGGCCTAGTGGTTTCGGAGCCTATTCGTTACAAACAAACAAACAAATCTTTCCTCTTTATAAAATTAGTGTAGATTTTGCTTACCTAGTGTATAAGTCTGTTGGTATTAAAGCGTAGAAAATCTTGGGTAAGTCAACATGACACTAGACGTACTACAAAACTTTAGTAAAGGTAACATCACGCCTGTAAGCCCTGCAGGATTAGGCACAGGTACCCTTTGTACACCCATATTTTGCCAGTTATATTTAAGTCTCATGTAATAGGGAGCGGCCTAATGCCATCAACCGGCACCAGTACAGCCTTTATGGCGGCTACTGAGAACCCTTTACAAACCCTTAGCTCTAGAACTATGCTTCTTAGGTGGTCAGAAGCTCCCGTCGAGGCTGCGAGTTTATGAAAGAGATACTGCGACCCCATCACAAAGGGCTAAGAAGGAACATGGTTGGTTTTTAGTCAGTAGAAGTCTGACACTCCCTTCCGCTCTGCCCAGGGGGTTATTTGATGATTTCCCAACCCAAAAAAAAAAGAAAAAAAAGGAGGGGAGAAACTGTTGAACTGGCATTTTGAATAGTGCTGCTTTCTAAACAGTGGGTAAATACTATTTTGTTAAAGTAGAAGTATAATTTTGTCACGTGTGCGAACCAGATGTTGCTAAATTGCCATTTTTGTGTCATTTTATTACCCACTAGCTGTAGCCAGCGGCTTCACCCGCTACAACCCACGGGAATATAATATCGGGATAAAAACTATCCAGGTTTAATCCAGGTTATAAACTATCTGTGTACTAAATTTCATCCAAATCCGTGCAGTAGTTTTTACGTGAAGAAGTAACAAACATACACACTCACACACTCACAAACTTTCGCCTTTATAATATTATATATTATAGTGTGATTTATTAGTTTCCAGTTACTACTGCCATGACCGAACTAGTTTTAAAGAGAGAATTTGAAGTTACTCGCTTAATAAACTAACTAAAACAAAACTAAACTACCATTAGTCTCCCAAAATCATCATTATCTGCGTAGCCTATTCCCAACTATGTTGGAGTCGGCTTCCGGTCTAACCGGATGCTGCTCAATATCAGTAGTTTTCCAAAATACAAGTAGCTAAAGGCCCGAAAGTCTGACAATAAGTCTTTCCAAGCAGTATCGTGTCAAGTCGACCAGCAGGGCTATTGCGTATCTTTTAAATCACAGTGGCTATCATATTGTCTATAGAATAACTGTCAAATTGGTTATGGTTTAGTACAAAATGGAACCATTTGACAGTAATTGAAAGGCACTATGGGTTAGCCACTGTCATTTAAAAGATACGCAATAGCCCTACAGATACAGTCACAGTCATTCGCTCCATAAAAATGTTAATCAGATTTTGCATCCAGTAAACGAGACGACGAAACGGAAAAGGCTAGACAGACGATGAGCCTTTCAAGTTCCAGAAGTTCATAAGTCAGACACTAAGGCGACAGCCAAGACATCTATAAATAGAAACTTTTAATACATTCCTCGTGATGTTTACTACATTCTGTTTTTGATTGATCGTCTGACGCAATATCATTGAGAAGCACATCGCCACCAAACGTTCCCTTTTCGACAACATCATCAATAATAATCCATGTCATTGTCAAGAATATTGATAAAGTTATCTCGCTGGCTGGTAGCAACAATACTTTGCTTTGTCATGAATAAAAAAACAAAACACTGATGTCGTGTCTTTGTGATTTTTGTTTGTTTCTTTAGCGGGCTGCCTCCGATTCTCAGGCCAGGCAAAGTGTTATTGAGTTTTTTTTTAAGGAATTTCTCAGTAGCAGGCTAGCAGCCCTGGTGTCTGTATTTGTGCACGATTGATGACAATAAACCTAACTGGCGAAACTATTACGTACCTACACAGTACGTAGTAAAGTATCATTCAGAGCTTCATTGTCTCGGCGCTTTTCTTGTGGTTGCCACTATTGATTCTGGCTAACAGGAGCCACACTATTCCCAAACCACTGTAAGGTTTGGGAATAGTGTGGCGGGTTTGTCCTAATTAAAAAGGGTATCATTTTATAAATTGGTAGTTCGGTAAATATGTATTAATTTAATAATCATTTAAAACCATGATCCATAAATAACATTTTGAATGATTGAACGTTAAGTACAACTAATTAAGTTTACTTATGATTGACAAAAACACTTGTGTTTTTAACAAATATACCAAGAATAAAACGATTGACGTAGGTAGGTATTTAACACATGATTTACAATTAGTATTTATTAGTTCTGCTTGTTGATTATTTGTTTTATATACTACCGAGATGATAATTCGTAACACGTCAAAAATTGGAAGTGGAATTTAATGTAGGCAAAATGGTATCAATATCTTAATCTAAACTAAAATGTTCGAAAAATATTAAGTACTTTTCTGGGCAGATAAGCCCGTGTTTTTTTTTTCGATCGTTTTGCAATTTGTAAGTCAGTGTCAGGCTGTATGTTGAACAAAATTTGATTCACGACCGTAATAATCAAGAAACCAATACAACACTGAAGTTTATTAAATCCCTTCCAATGTCTATTTCACGAAAAAGTCAGAAAACGAAAGATGATTTGAATTTCGTGGCATTTGAAACTCGAGTCTTTTAGTCTTAATTTCGAAACTTGAGTAGATTTTCAAGACTAGGACTCGTTAGTCACATGAGACCGAGTCCTTTGAGTCTTCTGTGTCCTTTCGAGTCGTTTGATTTCTTTGAGCTAGACTGAGTCATAAACTTGAGTTATGTATTATAATAGGCAATACTGGCTGATTTTATATCGTCATCCATATTTATTTACTGATTGAAAATAAATTGCACAATAAAGTTTGTAACAATTAAATTGCATTAAACGCAAATTACTTTTGAGATCTTTTTGGCAGGACTCAAGTCTTTTTACAAAAGACTCCAAATTCTGAAGGACTGGAGTTCTTAGTTTTATTTTAAGACTCGAGTCTTCAAAAATAGCTCAAGTTTTATAAAATAAGACTCCAAGACTCGAACTTTCGTCTCAGAAAGTGGGCGTAGCTGGCATAATAATGGCACTATCATACATTATTTAGATGAAGTAAGTCTCAGCTTTACGACTTCTAGCACTAACTCGGCGGCCATTAAATGTTTTTACGAGCTCGCACGAAGCTACGCGTTTCCAATTCAAACATAAATTGAACCGATTTAATTTTTGTCTTTCGAACTGTAAGCGGCTTTTTGTCGACGAGATATTTGATAGACAAAATTGGCATTGAGAAATTGTACCTATCTATCAGAACTTTTGACATTGCCTTCTTTTAAATCGGTGAGAGAAAATCACTCCTCATGTATCTTCGAGCCATGTTTGGAATCAATCTGCAGTCTTTGTGAAAAATCCCTTAGTACTTTTCAACATTCTTGGTTGCCTTATTGTGCCACTATAATAATTATCAATTGTATTTACAGGAAACAGTAACAACAATTTTTGATAATAATTCTATTTATTGCACACATGCAAATGAAAATAATGAACAAACACAGATTGTGTTATTGAACATTATCGTAAAACTGTACAATTAAATGCAACAAGGTCTCAATCAAAGTGAACATGAGAAAAAAACACGACGCATTCATATCCTATTCAAACAAAATTAATCAATTAAGAACACCTTGCAGTGGCAATTAACGCGATAGACTCATCAGTAAAATAAACAAACCAGCAAGTGCAGTCAAGGATACGAATGTTACAATTAACACGTATTTAGTAAAAAAAAAACCGTCATGCGTAAGATAGACGAGAAAGCGAACAACAAAGCAAATAAAACCGACAAGAAGAATCCATCATGTTCAATAGATGTAATTGACGCATTACCAATGAAATATCACTCGTAAGAGAGAAAACCAAACGAGACGTTAGGAACACGATAATTAATGTAGCGATACGGTCTCCCATTAGTGGACTAGTGACAGTCGGCACGCAACGCTAAAAATACACGAAGAAATAGGTGAGTGGAACAAATGTCCAGTCGGAGAGAACAGCAAAAACTGAACCAATGAAAAACTCAAGTAAATGTTTAAGATTAAAACAAATCGGCGTAATTTTATGCAGGAAAGCGACGTTTTTTCATCTCATAGCTGAAAAAGAAATTATATTTAGAAACCGTTTGGACTTGGAACGAATTCGATTTTTAGATATGGCTAGGTTTGTGTATAGCGCTCATGGCATGACGATTTCTGAATGTTTGTCTTAAATAAAAAGCTAAAAATAAGTACCTATCTTAGAATAACATTTCTAAAAATTAGCTAGTTGAAAACAGTTGGAAAAGCAACAAGCAAGTAGACAAAAGACAGATCTATAAGAGAAAACGATGCCAGTGGCAATCCAGCTGTTTGGAGCATCAAAAGAAAAGTATGGTATAGAAAAACGGAATCATGAAAATTAACCAGAGCGTAGACGATTGATTTATGATAATAATATTACAATATTTTACGATGCAGTCGCCAACAATTATAAGTCAAATCAATTAGGAGTAAAAAGTACTCAACATTAAAATACAACAATCAGGAAGGAGATTGTGATTACCAGCTTATCAAAGTTCAAGTTTACGAGTTAACTTAATGAGTAGCGTAAAAAGTACCTCATCAATAGGTCAAAAGATGCCCTTTACAATGACCGATACAAAAAAAAGTATAGACTGTAAATAAATAATAACATGTCCTCATAGTATTTAATAATGATGTACTCGATATAAAAACAAAAGAATACTGTTTAATTAACATTGAACACGATATAGACAGCTGATTCGATCAAATTGACGCTGCATATAAAATTGTAGATAGGTAAATTTAAAGCTTTCATGGTTTTACTGTCAAGCTTTATGAATGGAGTTTTTAACCAGCTAGAGTGCTAGACGATAATGAAGTCAATGAGGGATTAACTTTCCAAAAATAATCTATAAAAAAATGTCCTAATCAAAATAACAGACAAAATTATCATCCTACAGCAATACAGGAAACTTTTATAATAAAAAAACACTTTACGAGTATATTTAAAGAGTACATTATTATCGAAGCACGACCACGCATGTGAACGAGTACTCGTGTGAAACCACACAACAGATACTAAAGCAATTATGTTACTATCGTCACCGTCATCTGATAACTTTACGATAATAACGGATTATCTGAAGTTGAAAATTAATTGATAAACACAACGTGAACTACATTATGTTCAATTGTAACCAATTTGTTCAAATTAAAATTAAACATTTGTAACATTATTATGCAAGTTAGATCACAATCACTTGATTCAAATGAACATGTCGATACAGAAGATAACAGTGACGATTAGCACTTTGTTGTAATTAGCAAATGAATCATGCAAAATGGCACTAACCAACTTCAACATGTGTAATCCGTAGTAAGACCCGATTAAGCGAAATGGTGGTACATACGAAAGCTTAATAAAACAGTTCTAATTGAACCATCAAGCGTCCACAGCACACACACTCACTTTTACCAAACTAATTATTGCCGGGGACCATTCGAAACGCGAGACGAGAGTTTGTTTTTATGTTCCGCCACGCGTCGGTCAGGTAGCTGCTTACAACAATCGATACACTTGTTCACAACACCATTCAATTCGTTATTCGAAAATAATAAAACAATTCGTTTACTTTTATTGTTACCGATTTTTCAAATCACACCTCGAAAATAATTAAAAAAACTTTTGTACGACGAGAACGGAACGCGACGGGCGATAATGTCGGCGGTTCGCGCAGCACTGCTGAGGAATCGAGAATGGATCGAGTAGGCTCGAGTCGTGCCTCTCGCTCGGACATACAGCCTCAGTGGCTGGCTGCCCCCCAGAATGTTTTCTGTTACGACCTCACGTGCACTCAACCTTTTTTTTTGCTCTAGGTGGATTTCGAATTCTAATCCCACTAGTTCCAAAACAATAAAAAAACGAATATTCGGTTAGACTACTTCCTCCAGGTACCTTCAATAATGACAGAAACGATTAGCAAGATGAATGATTAAATACTAGTACTATACAATAACAATGGAAATGTCTGAGCTAAAACAAAAGCATATTAAAATGATAACAACTATCGTAGAGCGAGTGAGAATGATTAAAATAAAACATGTGAAAGAGATAGATATAATAATATATATAACACTTGAATTGACAATTAATCACGATTCTATTGGTAACGTGTAATAAAAACAAACGGTGATGGTATTAGATGATTTTGTTATTAAAATCGTCGATGAGGGTAAGTTTTAGACTAACACCGGTGTCTCACAAGGTTGTGTCGTTATCCTTGTTTTGTAAAAATGAGTATTGTTCACGAATTCACAACTAAGAAAGACAATACGTCGTCACCTAGCTCAAAACATTTTAGTAAAGACTATTTTGTAGCTACCCAAATGGCGTTGATATGTATTTCTTGTTCTACTTCTTTCAAATAATTAGTATTCAGCCCCATTCTAGAGAAGTCTAAGATGATCTAATCTTACAGGCCTCTTTTCAGACTTATTTTAAGCCTCCACAATCATAATTCATTCCTCCTTATGTCATTCCTCGAGTCCTAAATGTTATATCTCCAGACCACGCTTATTCGTTATCGCTTATTCCTTACTTATTAAGCGAAGGTAAAATATCAATTCTTATTAAACCAAAACTAAAATGTTCTGAAAATACGAATACTGAATCTTTAATGTCTGTTCAAATGACTACCAATGCCTATTTGAAAGTTTACGACGTTGACATTGTTTATACTGTAAACTGTTTAAATCCTTTCAATTATTAAGTGAATGGTGACAGGTGCAGTTCAGTTTACGCTGCCAGCACTCTTTGCTGGCAGCGTCCTCGATAATCTCAGAGAGGGCAAGACCCATAAATCTCAGTACTGTGACATGAGTCTTTGCAAAAAAAGTAAATTTCATTCCACAGATTTCAACACAATCCAGTTGTATCATAATAAAAAACCAAAACAATACGAATTTTCTACTGCTGTCAATCCTGTTAAAGGTAGGTAGTAGCTAATTATAGGCCCATACCGAAATGTTTTGTTTATTCCATTCTTAAATGTAGGTAAATGTTCCCAATGATAACACTAATCATAATATGATCGAGGACAAATCAGAAGCTCTAGAAATTACATATATTGTTATCAGCATATCAGCCATCACAAATACGAACAAAAGGTGGTTTGTAAAAAATATGCACCTTATAAATAAAATAAAACACACATACACTTAAGATATACAGGACAACGCGAGTGAAATCCTTATCTCGTTGTAAAAGTCTACGGATTGCGGTCGGTACAAGTGATTATTCAGATGATTTTCAACAAAGTCATAAAGATTCTGTTGACATTTCGCGTGACCAGAGGGCTGGATCTTTCTTTGGCCAAAGAATTAGCATTGCCATTCAACGGGGCAATGCTGCCTGTCTTGTGGGCAGGTACTTTTGACGTCATTGTGTATAGTAGGGACTTGCTCTTAGTTTTGATTTTATTTTTGATCTACTTATAGTTTGTATATACAGGGTGTAAATTAACCCGTCACACAGCCGTCTACCAAGCATTCTGTAAGAATGTAAAACTAAGAAACATAAACACAAACAAACTTAGTATCCCTATCCAAAAAAAAATGTTGGTCTAATATCACATTTTACGGTAAAACTCAATGTAGCACTCTTAAAACATTGTACATACTAGTAAATGCTTAGAATAGTAAACGGGTCATGGAGGTAATTTAAGTAAATTTATAAACTGAAAAACTAGTATTTACAAAAACAGCTGTGAACATTTTGGAACTTAGACCCCCAATATCTCCGTAACTAGTGGGTCCCCAGGTATAGTCTAGAACAAAAAAATTGAGTGTCCTCCGTATATATTTCTACCACACGTTGGTTACCGAATTTCCTGGATTGTCGGATTAACCCATAACACATAATATGGGTTGTCGATATTATCTTAAGCAAGCAAAGTAAGCAACCTCCTGAAGGGGAAGGTGGTGTTTGCCTAACATTATCTCGCTTATCAAATATTTAGTTAAAGTTAGATAAGAAATAAGATTGTGTGTCTCAATATGTACTTGTAAATCCCTCACTTAACTGTTGTAATTTCCGCATTACTAACAATGGAGGTCATAAAATAATAAACTGCATTATTTGAAGATATTAAGTTTATACTGATAATGGGGAAAACAAAAGTAGTAATGTAAAAACCATGATATCATCCTCTTCTTGTTAAAGCCGTCGTCGGTTCATGACCTCTTCGTGGGCCGAGGCTTCGAGGCTTACAATTAGGACGGCATGATTCACTAAGACTCACGTATACCTTCATTTGGTGATCGCCTGCTGAATTTTGACAGCAGCAAATGACCTAACAGTATTTAATTTGAGAAGACAGAATAATGGTGAATTTCATGAAATAAACTGAATGCGTTCAAGAGTTGTCAGTCTCATAATTAATGCATGATTAATGAATTTCGAATGGACAGCTTTTGATTGCCGTTCAGATGAGCGCATCATCCGGAATCCACTCCACCTGCACTTCAAGTGACCTGCCTGAATGAAACCACTACCAACGCCGTCGATGTGGCTGACTTCTGGTCGAAACTCTAAAATGAAATAACGATGGGAATCAACGATAATAGATAAAATAAGGAATGGTATGAAAGAGAAAGGAGTAAATAATGCCGCGACGTCTGACAGAGAAGAGTTGAGGAAGAAAATGGGTTGTGCCGACTCCAAGTAGAATGGGATAAGGGTAGGAAGAAGAATAGAATAGAATAGAAGATGTTTATTTCCCTAGTTTATATGATACATTATGTCCATAGGTCGGTGGTGTATCCGGCCTGTGGGTGTGTCAGCTACTTACAGTCTACCTATGTTTGTCTATGAGAGATCTGTATGAGTGTCGTGTAGTGTGTGCTGTGTGCTTGTTAGTGTGTACAGAATAGATTTATATAAATTTATTATGTTGTTCTATATTGTCCTATCCTATTTACAGCTAATTACAATTTATGGGGACGTGGAGCGGTTGTTCGCTTGCTGAGCAGCCGACTCCTGTCTTTTTTTGGTACATAATCAATTTCACCTAGTCTAGTATTAGTTCGGAGTGGGTTATGCTGTCCGTATCCCAGGTAGACGTTTCTAGGCGTCTTGGGAATTGTCCGCTGGTCTTGAGAGCCATTCGATATTGGCGTTCAATTTTTAATAAGTTGCTCTTACTGTAACGTGAGAGTAGTTGAACCACGCCATAATCCAATATAGGAAGTAGGCAGGCCTGAACGACGGCTAATTTCACAGTTATGTCCGTTTTAGCGTGCCAGCCTATGATAGGAGCCAGCGCGCCGCGTGCTCGTCGCGCCTTCTGCACGACGTAGTCCGTCTGTTTGCCCATGGTCATGGTCTTGTCCAAGTGTACGCCCAAATATTTGATACTATTTTTATATTCGACTACCTCGTCTTTGATGCGAATGATTCTGCAGTAGTTTCTTTTGTGTGTGAACATAGCACACTCCGTTTTGTCTACGTTGCATTTCAGCCCCCAGCGACGGTAGTAGTCGATTATGGTGTCGGCGGCCCAGCCAGCGCGGTGTGTCGCGCTGTTCGGGTTGGGAGACCTATTAAGGATGCACAAGTCATCGGCGTATTGGGAGAGCTTGAGTCCGCGGATATGGTCCCGTTGGTTCCAAACATCGTGTACGTATAAGTTAAAAATTACCGGACCCAGTATAGAGCCCTGAGGGACCCCGTGTGGCACCGGTTTTTCGTCACCGTTAGTGGTTCTGAAGTGTCCGTAGATTTTGGGACCGCTCAGATAATTCTCTACTAGTTTGATGATGTTGTTCGGAACATCAGCTTTTTGAAGCTTCTTCGTCAGACCTTCATGGTTTATAGAGTCGAAGGCTTTCGAAAGATCCGTCAAGACCATGGCCACACTTTCCCTCGCTTCGAGGAAGAAGAAGAACAACGATTCTACCCGGTTTGGGCGCAGAACGTCACAAACGCAAAAAGACAGATTAGCAAAATGTCAGAAACGCATAATGCCAGATGTCGCAAAATGACAAGATCTGATAATGACAGATTCGCATAATGACAGAGTCGCAGAATGTCAGATTCGCAGAATGACAGAGTCGCAGAATGTCAGATTCGCAGAATGACAGTTTTGCAGAATGACAGATCAATCTCATGAATTCAATAATATGGTTCGACACGACGAAACATCATTCATTGGTGAAATGCAATCTGCCTAATTTTCCTGCTATCACAAATGTCACGCACATTAATGAAACAAACCTCAGACCAACACACCGAGTTTCGAGATAGCAAGCAATTTAAATCGATTTTTAATTATATGCTCGATTTGGCGAGAGGTTGTGCCGATGCGCACTTGCGCAGTGTCAGCGACCGCAGTTCGGCTGCTTTTTGTTCAATCCAGTCATTAAACTTCGGTGTTGTGCTGTAATTGATTCTGGGAACAAAGTAACAAACAAGACGAGTTTGCTCCGAGGCTATTAGAGCGGCGGTGGTTCGTCATACCTGTGAGTGCTTTGATATTTTCCGCTTACGTTGTTTGTCTATTATCTTTTGGTATGATGGTGGTTATAATTAACTTTCGTTTCTCATGAGACCTTGAAAAACCATAGTTAAGTAACCCAAAGGAATTCAGTAGGTGCCTGTCGCGTGAACGAGAGACATAGTGAAAGAACCATCTGGTGCCTTAAGATGGCTTTATAATAAGAAATGGCTGGAGAGGGGAAGATTAAAAGTGCTAATTTCTTAGACAAGAGAAAAAAAATTCGCTTATCTCAAGACAGGCAAAACTACGTAGGTAAGTATGTAAACTCGCTACAAGACTGGACCTTAATCTCAGTTTACATTTTTTGCACATTAATGTTATAATTACAGGCCTTAAAAATCCCCGCTATTTCCATGGCCTTAACTACTGATGAAGTCTGAAAATCAACCTCTGTTGAACTCTGTGTTCCTGTAAGCGGAGCATTGTGAGCGCGTCCGGGAAACAAAAACTAGTGAGCACATCCGGCGATTGAAGCAAATGTTTGGACAACACCAGCCATAAAAAGTTAACACATTACACCACTTCACAGCTAGCAATTGACGTCTCACATTTCAATTGTAGTTTCCACTTTTGTGTAGGTTTGACGATGTTTAAAAAACTTATCGGTAAAATGATCAATATTTAATGTGGAAGACATTTTGTGGCGTAATGTTGATAATGCCATAACATGTCTCTAGCAACATGATGTGCTATAATTTCCACATGATATTCTACAAGGTGGCGGGCCTGACTTACGAACAGTAGGTCGTGGGTTGGAACCCAGGCAGGCACATTACTTTGTGTAATTTATTTCATCACCGCTGCACTCAAAACGGTGAAGGAAAACATCGTGAGGAAACCGGCATGTCTTAGAATCAAAAAATTCGAAGACATGTGACATCTACCAATCCGCACTGGGCCCGCGTGGTAGATTATAGCCTATTCCATTCTCTCAAAAAAGAGAGGAGTCTTGTGTCCTAGCAGTGGAATCATTAATAGGCTGTAAATGATTGATGATTCTACAATCAAATGTAGTAAAAACTTTATAGAACAAGACGTTGTTGTTTTGATAATGCAGCAACTGTTCTATCCAATTTACTGTGAACGAACTACTTATTATATAATTACCCATGTAAAATACTGGTACTGGTGTTAGACTGGCAGCCGACCCCAAAATAGTAAGTCTAAGCAGATGATGAATAGTTAATGTTTAAAAAGTAAGAACAAATAATTTAGCAAAAAGTGCACCTTATCCTGAAGATAAGGACATAATGTAGTACCTACTTGCTGTAACTATTAACGAACCGAACATGGTCACCTGCGGTACTCTAACCCAGCTTAATAATTTCTGTGTCTGAAACAGCTTATGCTAATGACGTGTGGGCTAAAACAGCCGCCATGAGAAGCGCTGAGACAGACATAAGTCGTCGTGGAAGGACTCCTAGGGAATGGAAGAACAAGCTGGACAAAACCATCGATCAGTGGTTCAGGTTGGCTCAACTAAGTAATCTGTTATGACTACTTATGACTTCCATGAAAACTATAATATTTTCCATTAAATACAAAACATATTTCTTTTGCGCTAATAACGCCTACCAAGATAACAAGTACTTTGTTTAACGTTTTCTTTGTTTTTAGTTTAAGCCGATCGAGTGTCATATTGGTCAAAAGATATTTAAAAAAATATTACTTACGTTGCAACTTTCACAATATTTTTAAACGGAACATCCCACATCTGATATTTGGTATTTTAGTATTTTCCATTACGTTGGGAACGTCTCAGAATCACTGCAGCCTCTTTTGTTACTGACGTGGATAAAATCCACGTTGAATCACTCTTAGTCATCTGTATTTTGTGCCAAGTTATCCTTATAAGACTCTGCTGTGCCTTTTACTGCCTCATCGACATGTTGAGCATTAGGTCGATTCCCGGGTCGGGCAAATTAAGAATGGGTGTTTCCATTAGGTTTCCCAGCAGCAGCTACAGTGTCTGGATTTGTGCGCGTTTAATGGCTTTAGGGTCGAGCCAACCCTTCGTGGATTTCAGGTGTCATGCAGTTATGTTCTGTATTATCCGTATTGTTGGTAACCTAACTCTCGTCAGATCTAACACTTGTGCTTTATGAAGTGCATAATGGCGGCAGTTTTGTTGCAATACGCTTGAAAATTCACTACAATAAAATTCCTACTCGGACTCCTAGGCATAATAAGTATGAGTTATTTTACGTACCTGGCAAAAACCAACTTGGGTCATTTCGCCGCTGTGCCAAGACTTTGTAGACATTATAACATGTTGTCTAAAACTACCATATTTGACATTTGTGAAACTCTCGCAAATTATAAAAAATGTCTCAAGGACATATCTGATTGTTAATAATTGTTATCAATTTTTAATTTTAATTTTAATTGTATTTTCTAATTCTAAATAATGTGATGTAATTTTAATTTTGCTTGCTTGTAATTTGTGACAATAATTTATAGTTTTTAATTTTCGTCAGTATTCATTTTTTGTTTTTATTTCTTGACATTATCTTTTATTTTTATTTTTGACATACACTTGATCATGTCTGACTTTATTTCTAATTTTGAGTTTTGATTTTATTTTATTTTTTGTATTAATTTAGTAGTATTTTTAATTGGTCCTGTGAGCTTAAATTTAAATTATATTGTGCATGCTGTGGTCTCCTGTAAGTGAAGGAGTACACTTACTTGATACTTTTGTCGTCCACTATAATTAACATGATCTGTGTATATTCTTTGTTGGAGATCCTAAATAAATAAAAAGACTAAACTACCGTTAACACAAGGCGTAAGCACTCAATACCCATTGTGAAAACGAACAGAAAACAATACTATTGACGTCCATAATTTCCTCTAATTGACTCAATTGTCTGCCCACACTATGGATTTGGCCGCAAAATATCTTAAGCACACATAATATCAAACCTACAGTCTCTACTTTAATACCAATAAGACATGTTTTGCCTTGTTTAAGAATTCAGAAAGCGAACAGACAAGATTGTCAATGTTGAATAGATGGGTGATAAAACACGGTAAAGAAACTGCAAATTCTTGGCCAAAATAAAGAAATTTGAATAACGGCATTTCATTTTCACTGTCCATCATTTTGTCGTTAGGTTTGATCTAGATTATGACGTTGATGAGCTTAATTTCACTCTTAATAGTGTCTGGCGAATGTACCAAATTGTTATTAATGATGCTGTCAAATTCAAGAACATTAAGTTTTGATGAAAATTTTAATTGACTTATGTAGAGAGCAGTGGTCTCCCAGCGGTTGCAGCAGCAACTTACGATTTTCAGGCAAGGGTTCGTACCCTCCCGTCGGGGCTGCGGGTTGTTCACAAGAGATACCGCGGCCTCGATTTACAGGGCTTAGAAGGAACATGGGTGGTTTTTAATCAGTAGAAGTCTGACACTCCCTTTCGCTCTGCCCAAGAGACTAAAGATTACTTGATGATTAATGACCCTCCAACAAAAATGCGTTCGTACCCAGGTAGTCACGTATCTCAAAAATCTCATCACCGACGTCTCAAAAATAACGAATGAAAACATCGTGAGGAAACCGGCATTCCCTACAACCAAAGACTTAAAAGACATGTGAGCCCGCAAACAGGATTATGTCATACAGGGTGTAAATTAACCCTTCACACATACAACAACCAAGCAGTCTGTACATCAAACTAAGTACCCCTACGCAATTTTTTTTGCTGGGAAACAATTTGTTTTTTGGGTTCAAAAATCACATTTGACGATAAAACTCAACGTAGCACTATTAAAATATTGTGCTATTGTAGTGGATGCTTTGAATAGTAAATGGGTCATGAAGGTAATTTAAGTAAAGTTGAAAAACTAGTATTTACAAAAACAGCTGTGCAAAATTTGGAACTTGGACCCCCAATACCTCCGTAACTAGGGGGTTCCCAGGTATGGTCTAGAACCATAAAATGATCGCAGTGGTGGGGAGAACAAGTGCCTTTCGTTTGCGTTCAGGGTACTTTTACACCCTTTATACGGCCTCACAGCGAAGTCTGTGTCCCAGCAGTGGGAATTTGACGGGCTGATTGTATTAAAATTGATTTGCTTATCATCAATATGTGGTTGTTAAGTTCTGTTTATTAAATGATTTATATCTGTTATTTAGTGTTTCTATGAGAATGTACGTTTGTTAGGACAATACAAATAGGGATGTTTACTGACTTAAAAAAAAAATGATTCAAATTAGTCCCTCTTTTAGGTTATCGAAAAATATTGGATACGAATTTTTTGTTTTATCAAATCAATTAAAATTGACGAAGATGCAACGCGTCCAAGATTTGAGTCCCCGGGGTTGTGACGTCACTCACCGGTAAAGGATGTCATTCTAATGTCTTGGAAAATTACGTCACACGAGTTTTCAAAGCACTGTATCGTCTTCCTTGTTTGTTTACGTGAAAAAAGAAAAAATACGTGTCCAATATTTTTTGGAAATCTATCTGACGGACTAATTAGTTTTTTTTTTTAACTATCCTATTGCTGCTATAAGATGACTCAATACAGTTAATTCATAAAACGGTCTGTTGATATCTTCGTGCCTAAACACCTGTTTGCTATCACGACTCAAGCAGTCATTCGTACAATTTCAATTATCATCATTCTACAGCCCTTTTCTTTTGGAGCGTAGTAAATCATCAAATGACTCCTCCCGAATAAAAACCACCCGTGTTCCTTCTTAAGCCTTTGTGTCGAGGCCGCGGTATCTCTTACAACAACCCGCAACCCCGACGGGCGTGTGTCGGCTCTTGTGGGCCTTCCATTGTCATAAGACGGACGGCGAGCTAGCCCATTACTCACCGTCCACAGACCGATCATTCCAGCCCTTAGGCCGGGACTCCACCAAAGCGGAGATGTGTGCGGTGTGCTGTGTGCTGTGCGAGAAGAGATGTTTTTCAGCTCGCGGGACTCCACCAAAGCGGAGATGTGTGCGGTGTGCTGTGTGCTGTGCGAGAAGAGATGTTTTTCAGCTCGGGTGCGAGGCGTTGAGTGCTCAGTACGCATTCTGACACGAAAGGTAGACGATGTCGCTATTATTACAAAAAAAGTATCTTCTTTTACTTGAAGAAGAACTACAGTCTGAAGAAGCAGAATTGATAGCTTTATACTACCTAAACAAAAGAAAACATCGGTTTTGGAAAAGAAGACACTTGTATTACCATACCAGTCATGGAGAATTTTTTACTCTGTTTAATGAGTTAGATGATGAAAGTTTTACCAAGTCCTACAGACTACCGAGGAATATATTCTATGAACTACATAACTTAATTAAACCGCATATATTTAAGCAAGATACTAACTACAGGAGATCTATCTGCACCCAAGAGCGGCTAGCAGTATGTTTGAAGTAAGTACCTACCTAATTATTTTTTTGTTAATGTGTGTTTGTGTTTATGTGTGTTATCTGCGTTTGAATGTGATCAGTCTTTTTTGAGTGTTTGTTTTTTTTTGTGTAAAAGGGCTAAGTGAGAAGTACTCAAAACGAGAATCAAGAAGTACGAGAATACATGAAAAATATTATGTAAACTGAGGTATGTAAGGATTACGAGAAATCGAGATCCGTTGTCTCTTTCTACCCCTCCGGGAGACTGGAGTGATGCATATTATGTAAAAACCAAATATATTTTTATATTATCTTATTTATTCATAAAGAAAACAAAAAAATCAACTGCCGTTCTGGGAGTAGCAAAAAAAACGTAAGGTTATATTAGAAACATAACGTACAAAAAAATTATAACAGTAAATCACATGAGACATATTGCTTTCTTTTCCATATAGTTACAAATTATCATATGTGTCTTCTTCGTTTCTGAATGCTTCTTCTATCTGTTCATCGGTCATGTGCGTATCTTCCAAGCTTGGAACAGGTGCCTGTGTCGAACTTGGACCCGGTGTTTGTGTTGAGCTAGGAACCGGTGCCTGTGTTGAGTTAGGACCACCGGCCTGTGTTGATGTAAGAACCGGTGCCTGTGTTGAGCTAGGACCCGGTGTCGAACTTGGACCCGGTGCTGAAGTGTAACCGGGGGAATACCAATTATTTTCATTTGTGTTATACCATGTGTTTTGTAGCTCAAGTTCTTCCAATTCTAAAAGAACATTGAAAATTTTACGTTTAGCCTGAAGCTGCATATATTGAGAAAGTTTTTTTACACTTTTTGATATCGACAGAAAAAAAGTGTCCATTTCGTCAAGGGTATTATTTTTCTCTATCAATGATTGTATTTCTAGTTTTTCTTGGCGTATTCTTTCACGGTTTGCATGGTGCTGTATAAGTAAATTACTTATTTCATCCGATTTTCTTGTTGCATTTCTGCATGTCGAGGCTGAGACGCTTGATGTCGGTGACGGCGAATGTTGTACAGATGGACGATCTTCTGGAGTGCTTCTTGTATGATTGCTTGATGTTTCAAAAAACTCATCGGTTACATTATTTTCCAATGAATTTGTTTCCTGTTCATTTATATTTGTTTGTGAGGTATAATTTGTAGTCCTGTTTCTATTCGTCATATATGGTATCAAAAATTCCATTACCTTCTCATATTTCCATTCACGAATTTGTTTACCACCCTGTCCACTTCTAGTGGCATTCTTCCTTTTTAATGCGTCCCGGTGGCTGTCTCTCAACTTTTTCCACTTAGATTTAGCCGTTTTTACTGAAATAAAAATAATTGAAATCATTATAAATATTAAATGTTGACATTGCCATAGTCAAAATATACTTACCGCATTATCACTCATGCAGAATTTATAACCATTATAAATATTTAAAAAATACCAGAGTTTCAAGGGAAACCAATTTATAAATAAAAATATCTGAAATCAAACATACAAAACGGATTGTATCTCTCGTACGTGGTCGCGGCAGACGGCGGCGTCGAAATTTGAAATGTTAATAAATAACGAGTGATAAATCCATTTTATTTGTTTGATTTCAATGTGTTGTGCTCGTGTGAATCTTAGACTTTTAATTGTTTATTTTCTATTATTTAAAAATGGCTATAACTTTTGAACGAGTGAAAATTCTGTAAATACATAATTTCAGTAATGCCTAATCTTTTATAGTTCCGGAAACAACACGACACTGATTAAGATATTATTTTGAAATGACCCTTCTATTCTAACTGAAACCACGACACAAATATAAATCTATATTATAATTATCACAGGTATTTGGCGACTGGTTCAAAATTTTCACAAATAGCTGAAAATTTTAGGATTGGAAAATCGACTGTTCCAAGAATTATAGAAGATGTCTGCGATGCCTTGTGGACAGTATTACAACCTTTGGTTATGCCAGAACTTAATGAAAATGATTGGAAAAAAATTTCAAAGCAATTTGAAGAAATCTGGCAATTCAAAAACTGCGTCGGGGCCATTGATGGCAAGCATGTGTACATGTTTGCACCCCCAAAATCTGGGTCCTCATATTACTGTTATAAACACAGGTTTTCAACTGTAATGATGTGCGTAGCCGACGCTACCCGAAGAATAATTATGGTAGATATAGGTTCAATGGGAAGGTTCAGCGATGGTGGTATTTTTGCTGATAGTATATTCGGAATTCGTTTGAGAGAAAACAGACTAAATCTACCACAGCCACAACCCTTGTACCAAAATGGAGAACCTGTACCGTTTGTTTTTATTGGAGACGAAGCATTCCCTTTGATGCCTAACTTAATGAGACCATATCCACGCGATAATTTAAATAACGAAAAACGAACATACAATTATAGACTTTCAAGAGCTCGTCGTATTGTGGAAGCTACATTTGGTGTATTATCACGGAAATGGTACGTATACCGTAAAGAATTTGAATGTAAAATAGAAACAGTGGAAAAAGTGATAAAAGCAACGTGTGTTCTACACAACTTTTTAATTGACAAGATGCCTGGCTATCTAGATAATAATGAAACGGGTTTGGCCACGACTATGTTTAACGACACAAACGTGGAAAATCTATTATCGAATGACAATATGGATGCCTATCAAGTTCGAGAAAAATTCTGTAGTTATTTCAACAACGAGGGCGCCGTTCCATGGCAAGACACTCGTATTACAATATTACTTGAACGAAATACTTAGTATAATAAATTGCACTTACCGTCAGATAATTGAGTTTCTTTCAAAACGTTCTCCCAAGCTGCATCTTTGACGTCAGTAAGTTTATAGGTATCTATTGATGTGTTCCATAGACATGGATATTTTTTTACTGATTCAATAAATTGTTCATCCATTACGTTTTATTTAAATAAACTAATTGTTTACGTTGAAAAATACAAACTGCACGAATTATTCACGATAAAAGCGTGTGCTCGCGTGCACGGTACTAGCAAGATGGCCGGCCGGCGCGCGCGCGGGGTTCTGCGGGTTGCTAGCGGGCGAGAGGGGGGAGGGTGACATCGCTCACTGCACGCCGCTCACATCTCTCGTCTCCACTGCGCGTCGTCCGCGCACAGCTCACATCTCCGCTTCCATCGCGACATACAAATATTACACATCTCCGCACAGCGATCTCCACTGAAGCTGAGCGGAGAGGAGACGTGTCAATAACTCAATTCTATTGGTTGTTTAAAAAACATCTCCTCTCCGCTCGTCTCGTCTCCGCTTTGGTGGAGTCCCGGCCTTATTCAGATTTATTTAGGATCTGCGCATCATTCTTTCTTTAATAACGTTGTAGTCGTCATTTCGTTTGTTATCGCTTTCTACCTATATCTTAATCAGTTCATCCTTATTATTTTAATTAAATTTCTTATGACAAAGGGAATAGCTATATTTTATTCAATATTTTAAGAACACTAATGCCAAAGGCATTCTCTACTAGTTAACATTTGGATGACGCAAGCACAAACTATAATAGGTGCCAACATTAATTCCCGGACAAATTAATAACTAAAAAAAAACGGAATATGATATTTTATTAAAACTCAATAACAAAAGACCAGACTAGACGCTAGTGAGTTATTCACTTAATCGATTTTAAGTATTTACTTATATCATTAAGAATCGCAATCAAAAGTGATAGCAGGAAAGTGAAATTGAATGCGAGTATGATCCACCAATTTGCATGTTGCATGTTCTGTGCGGATTCTTTGCGAGATGAGATCGCATGGAACGAGTATCTACCACAAATATGTACCTCTGTAGTAGGCCTAGTGGCTTGCCTTGTAACAATATGTGAATAACAGGATGTTAGTATTCGGTTACTTGCTCAGAAGCCACGATTGTTTTATCGATATTGTTGTATCTTTCGCTTGCCTCATTTCAGCTTTTGTCAGTTGACCCTGTTCGATTCTTTTTCCGTGCCAATATTTTCAGATAGTCATCGTGCATTATCATCATCATCATTTCAGACGAAAGACGGCCACTGCTAGACATAGGCCACCCCCAAATGTCTCCACACAGACCGATCCCGTGCGTCTTCATCCAGCGGATCCCCGTAACCTTAAACAAGGCTTCGTGCGTCCCCGTCGGGGCAGCGGGTTGTTCACAAATTACCGCGGCCTCGATAGTATAGGGCTAAGAAGGGACATGGGTGGTTTTTAGTCAGTAGAAGTCTGACACTCCCTTTCGCTCTGCCCAAGAGCTGGAGGGTTTATTTGAAGATTTTCCACCCCCAAAAAAAAAAAGGCTTCGTGCGTTTACAAAAGACCACTGACCAGTCTTCAGCCATTAATATAATTTAAACCGCATTATTAGGGAAGTAAATCATAAGAATATTACACGTAGGAGTAATAAATCGCTATCCTATACAAGATCTCTTTAAGAGTCTACAAATTATAGTAATTTCCAGCTGCGTGAGCCGACAGTCGCTGATTGATTGTCACGCCACTCCTTTCTTTGTTGGGTATCACTATCATTGCAGTCAACTCGAGCATTTCATAGCATGTCGTCTCCGACATATAATATTTTATTGTACGTACAAAAAAACAAATACTTCAGTATGAAAACTACATTCTTCGTCATTATCGCGTTTGGCAGTGCTGTAAAACATATTTCTCATTTAATAAATCCAGCCGCTGCAACGCTTTCTGACCAGATGCTTAATATAAATCAAGGTAACGCTTCAAGCGATAGTGCTGTCAAGACAAACTTTTGCTCGTTATAGCTAAACATTTTTCTTTTAATTAACAATTTCTCCTGTGTGTCATTGCGCTTCGTTTTGTGTTATGTCTGTTATGCAGATGGCGACAATGTTGTGAAACTACTGCGTTTGTACAAGATACGAGTGTGTTATGTGTAGAAATTAAAATGTCTATGCTAACACCAAAACAAAACATAAATAAATAAATTATAACTTGCTCAGAGAAACAACTTTTGAGAATGTACCTGCCGTATTTTTTAACTTAGAATGTGAAGTAACAGTAGAATTTTCACTTCTTATGACGTTAAGATATAGCAGTTAAATATTTGATGATGATGAAATTGATCGGACCTAGTAACTATAGAATTTTGCGATAGACCGACAACTAAGAAAAAACGTTCAAATACAGAATACTACACAATTAGTCTAGTATTACTCGTACTTAACCAATATGAGCAACGTAAGAAACGTTATCTGAAACCAAAATTAGCTGTTAAAACGGTTTAAAAAAACTGTGAAAGTGGCAAAGGATGATGAATTACTAATTTACTATCATATACCGACGAAGTTACCGCCATAACTATTGCGTGGTCTGACATAACTGACCTAAAGAGAATAGCACTCAATCATCGGGTTCCAAAACTAGTCGAACTAGTAGGAAATATTCATGATTCGCTAATTTACATGCTATTTTGTGATGTAACGTTATGATGGGCTCATTTTGTAACGTACTATATGTTAAACAAATATTGTAGTGAAATCATTTTGAAACTGATTTTTGAGCTCGTAGTTCAATAAAAACAGCCGCTCGGGTTGATCTTAAGGTACAGCCGTGACTGCGTGGGTTAAGCCGTGGATGGACGACCAGAGTTTCATCCATGCCCTCAAATGCTAAGCGCCAAAACGCCATTTTGAGATGATATTTTGAAGTTGTTGTGACTTTAGGGTATGACACAGAAGAACTTCTTTAACTGACAATAAATACAGTTTTGAAATTAATTAATTATGCAGTGCTTAATTGCTTAGACCAGTCTACCGGCCCCATTACCTTTATTAAACGCCAAAGACACAAAAATTTAACTTGACGTAACTATTACGCATGATGACGCCCATACCATACTGTACTACGGCAAGCGCAAACGAGTTTAAAATTGATGGTGCCCCTTAGGGCAACTGCCTGTGCCCTACATGACATCTTGTCCCCAGATTCAAAAGCCGAAATTAAATTGGTGATGTTGTTAACTCTTTCGGTATAGTCTAAGATCTACCTAGCGCCACTCAAATCTCGTCTTAAAGTTATAATGGTAGCAGCTTGGCAACTTTTGAAAATAGAGAACAGACTGATTTTAACTTTTATACTTTATTCCCGTCATCATTATTATCCTGCCCTGATTAAAATTTATTTGGGGTAAGTGTCCTGACCTTTACCTTTGTCTTCTTTTTCTATACCTTTCTATTTCTCGTCATGTCAGCAGTCACCTCCTTTCCATATCAGCCTTCACACAGTCCATCCATTGTTTCTTTGGTCTTCCTCTATTCTTACAGCCATTTAAACTCAACATTTTCCTCATGCCACGATATCAGATTAACCACACAACCATTCTTTCTTTTCTCAATAGGGTAATTAACAAAAAAAATCTAATTAGTCCGTCAAATAGATTTCCAAAAAATATTGGACATGTATTTCTATTATTGGATATTTCTATTTTCACGTAAACAACCAATGAAGACGATACAGTGCTTTGAAAACACGTGTGACGTCAAGTTCTAAGACATTGGCAAGTGTATGGCATTTTTTACCAGCCAGTGACGTCAGAAACCCCGACTCAAATCTTTGACGAGTTTTATCTTCGTCAATTTTTATTGATTTGGTAAAACAAAAAATACGTATTCAATATTTTTCGATAATCTAACAGACGGTCTAAGAATCACATTTTTTTTTGTCAGTAAACATTCCTATTCTTAATTCCCATATCACCTGTAATACCAGCGTTCCATCTCAAAACACCATAGCGCCGCCTCACAAGTGGAACACGTTAATGATGTTAAGTCAACATCTGTAATGGCTCGCCTTGACCCCGGAGCGGCGCCTGCGCAGAGTTCACGACCGCGAACAATGCAGCTTCGATTTACAAGTATTGCCCACTTGCGAGTGCGCCAGTTTTCTCACGTCCGAAGGTTTAAATTGATTTTTTTGTGCGGGTAGTAGATTGTTTGGTCTACTGTTTTGAAAGAAGTGAAATTTGAACGTTGATTAATATTTCCATAAACTCTTGATTACCTCCTTGCTCTTGTGGCATGACACCCTGAGTTCGATACTCAAGTCGGCGAAAGTGTTAGCGGGGTTTCCCATCAGGAATTTTGCTGTCACACTGTGACTGGTGCAACAACATGGATATGTATATGAGACTTACACATAACCAGAAATGTGGGTGAACTATTAGGTATAGGTCTGCCTAACCCTTCAGGGTTTACATGCGTGATGTTTTGTTATGTATCTTCTATACCTATTTCTATAAATAATATAAAAATCAATGCCACTTTCCGTTGTAATTTTATAACTCAAGAACGAGCTCACCCTATCCAAACAAAATGTTTAGGCTTTGTTCGGACTATTTAGTAGATGGTTTATGTGAAGTTTGCACAAAATCGGTCGAGAGGTTCTTCATTATCACATTTTTTGTAACAAATGAATTCAATAAATTTTAATGGCGGATCATTTTGTTAATAATGGGGATTTTGCTGTCTTGGACCTGGTAAGTCGCGCTGCTGTCCGGGCAGTACGACGTCTGCCGGGTCCGCTAGTATTAGATACTATACAGCGTACATTTACTGAACTGTGATTTGAATAGACTTCTAGAAACTAGGTTTAACAGACATCGTAAGCCAAAGGTTGAAGGCACATAAAACCTTTTTATTTAGGTTACTCACAGTTTCAGTCTTCAGACTTCGCCAAGACGTGAGACTGCTGCTGCGGCGCAGGTGTCCCTTACTCACACGCATTCTGTAGTTATCCTGAAACAAGAAAGAATATACAATGAAACTTTATTCCTATTTTATTTGTTTCTTAAACGCTTGTGCTAAGCATGTTCAAGATGGCGCAGTATGTTTTTCCATTAGGAGTTTCTCAATAGCAGCCACCTGAATATGTGCCTGGTTGATGCCACTCCGCGGGTGGCGAAAATGTAAGTGACGTCTAACTTTTCGGGGACTGCAGGCATGATGTTTTGTAATTTGTTTCTTTTCACTTTATTATTACACACATTAAACACATATTTTTCTTGTTCTTAAATACACACATCAAAAGTGTCTAGGGATCAACATATATTTTTGCAATAACTTTTCTCCTGATTGATATTAATTAAAATTTTCTTTAAGGATTCATCAAATAAAGTGTTTTCGTTTGTCACAATAACGATAAACCAAGTCACCTTTGCATTAATAAAGAAATTTGCCATTTTCCTAATAAAGGGATTTTTGACATTTAAACCACTAACATTAAAGTTCGAAAAAAAGACTGAAATAACAGTTTTCTTTAAAATTTTATTGGGTAACTTAAACAATTAATAATCCGTGTTTCTACCGCGAACACTAACAACACAAGAACATCGGTTTGGCATACTCAAAATGAGTTCATCCAAATCACGCTGTGGAATGGCCGCCCATGTTCGTTGCAACAACAAAAAAAGGTCTTCTTGCGACTGGATACCCTCCATATTCGGCAGAGCTCTTCTCTGTAGCATATCCCATGCATGCTCAATCGGGTTCAAGTCTGGCGACTGAGCAGGCCAGGGCAGGACATTGATGTTAGCTGCGGCGAGAGTCTGTCTTACAACTCTTGCGGTGTGCGGTCGTGCATTATCATGCATTAACTGAAATAAGGGACCGATTTGCACTTGTAGAGGAACGATGACGTCTGATACAATCGTCTCAGCATAAATTTGAGCGTTGAGGTTGCCTCTGATCCAAATCAACTCAGTTCTTCCGCCGATCCAAATACCCGCCCATACCATGATGGTTCCACCACTATAAGGATGGACTTCCTGGCAGGATTTTAATCGCTGTTGGCGTCCAGGGGTTCTCCAGTGTCGTATACGTCTTGTATCCGGTCTCATACCAAAACGAGACTCATCAGAAAAGCACACGAAACGCCATTGTTCTTCTGCCCAATTTCTGTGTTCAATCCTACGATTCGATATCGAATCCTACGATTGTGCATTGCTATAGGTGGTACCCGTAGCGGTCTTCGGGAATGAAGGTTCACTTCATGCAAGCGGTTTCTGACTGTTTGGTCGCTAATTAAGTTCCCTGAAGAGTGATGAAGCCTCACGGCTAACATCATGGCGGTTATTGTTGGAGCTCTTCGAGTTAAGATTTGAATGTATCGGTCTTGTCTCCGTGTGGTGCAGCGATACCGTCCTCCATGGCGCTCAGCCACGGTACCAGTGCTTCGGTAACGTGTCCAAAGTCGACTGATAACACTCTGACTTGTATTCAGAGCTAAAGCCACAGTACGTTGCCGGGAACCAGCTTCTATAATTCCCACGGCTCTGAGCATTTCTTCTCTGCTTAAATGACGTCGCCGCTCCATAATAACGTTGGTTTTAATCAGTAGTAGGGAAACAGTAGCACTAATAATGTCTTCAATGCGTTGTATGTTTTTATAGGGAAAATATTGACAGCTGATTTTCATCTTTTACTCGAATTTGATTCACAGTTCCTGATTCAAATTATGAAATGCACCAAAAAGGATCCATATAAATTTATAAAATCATAAATTTATTACAAAGCCACATCTCAATCTCAAGAAATCCGCATAAAAATGCTTGATCCCTAGACACTTTTGATGTGTGAATTTATCACAAAATAATTTAAGATATAAAAAGTAGCAGCCCACATTCTCAAACATATTGAGGTCGAATCCCGCCATAACCATGCTCAATATTAGGAAACCTAGACAAAGAGATATTCTACCCACTAAAAACAAAACTTGTAACTAAAGCCAAGCTGCGCAACTCAGTTCTTTTACCGTAAAAATTTGTGAGATCCATGTAATACCAAGTTAGTTAATATATTAAGTCCCTACTTAAAAACCTTTGATGTTTTAAATGAATGGATTGACTTGGCCACTGCATCACATTGGCCAATACGATGGCCAATGTGATGGCCAGCAATAGCTGTTAAACAGGCCATTGTAATAACAATGGCCTGTTTAACATTTGTGAATGCGATGCGATGACCAAGTCATTTATTTACATTTATACCGTGTCGATACAATGCCTAATTGGTTAAGTACTAAAAATTCTGGCTGCTAGTTTTATCCACAAGGAAGTTATAGGAGGTCGAAAATGGCCTGAACTGGTTCGAGAAAAGGTTGGTACGGCCTTGCCGCTTTATTGCTCGACTTGAACGGCACTGCCGTGCCCCCAGATTAATGTTAACGTTTGTGACAACTCTAAAAGGTATCGAACAGACTTGAGCTCGTTGCAGAATTATAAAATACTTGCCTTGGCCCTCAGAAAGTATTGTTTTGTATCACGAGTACTTGTTTGTTTATTTGTAACTGTCTGCCTGTAGTCACGTTGCACAAAAACAAAACAATCACTAAACAAATAAGGAAGTCAACAAAGATTATGTGATTTTCCGCTCTCGTTCAATATTTATCATCTGTGCGCCAGACAAGATGGTGAGAATAATAGTTGATAGCGTTGATGCGGAAGCGGCAGTCACTTGTCGTTGACATCGTGTTTTGGAACACGAACGGCATCAAATTTGTTTTTGTGATTATTATGTGGGTGTTGGATTATGTCGGCTCTTCTATCAGTTTTTTTAGGTTGTGTTTACAAAGCCGAAAGGTTCTCCCCATCATTGCATTTTTTTTTGAATACCATACCTGGGAAACTTTTAGTTAAGGAGATATTGATGTCAAGGCATCCTCAGTACAGTTAGTCCTACCGTAAACCGTGTTATTTTAACCCCAATAAAAAGTCATCGGAATGTCATAACAGCAACAAAGAAACCCTTCTTTACTCTTGAAAATACTGAGATCTATGATGGAAGTACAGATGGAAGAGACAGTACACTTGACATGTTAGGGGATCATCACGATCTCACGCTTCGTGTCTACAAGGCTAATAACAGATAAACGTACGTAACTTTGTACAATAGTTCATTTAGCTAATGACATCTAATGAGTGAAGGATTTTGCGAGAACAAAGGTCGGCTAGGCACGACTCAAAAAACATATTGAGAAGGTATAGGTTAACTACACTCTCTTATTTTCGGTTTCTGATTACTCATAACGACTGGCAGCCCGCACTTGACAGCACAGCAAGGACTAATTTTGGTTAAGGTTCTTTTTACCCGACTGCGGCGAAGCCCAAAAGGAGGGTTATCGAAGCATGAATTAAACTAGGAACATTACGTGAACTAGACACATGGTCATCCATCCACGGACCGACTTTGGCAAGCAATAATTAACGTTGAAGATCGACCCGTGCGGTTGTTATTATTTACCGACAAGCTGCTCGTAATGACCGTTACACATAATCAGAAAATGTGACCCGGCCACACGGGCATACGGGCAGACGGCTGACATTAAGTAATACGGTGGACCTCCGCGCTGAATGCTAAATTCGTGAAAGTGTCGTGAAAGCGCGCGGCTCATGCGCGTGAGCACGGCGCCTGCGCAGCGACGCCGCGGACTTGCGTAGGGCTGCCGAAAAACCGATATCAACCATTGAAGTATTATTTAGGTCACGTCACGTCAACGTAATGACGCCAGCGCATCAACCTAGTCAAAACTGTCATATTTCCCCAATCAACCTTGTGCCTAATCCTTTAGCGATAAAGTTGGAAATCTATTAAAGAAATTGTAGTATTATGATGCTCTGGCGTCTATAGATGAGTCATCAGCTCACCTAGGGCCCACGTTAACATACCTACTATATCAACGAAAGAAACCCTGAGTGCAAGCTGCAAAAAAAATAAAGACTGTATTTAAGTGATTCGTGACTGATGCCCCTTATGTGTTTAAATATATATCTAACTAAACGAGAAGAAAACAATACAAAATATTTGGATAACTTGGTTGAATGAAGTTGAAAACATTGATTTATTTAAGTGCCTTCACAAGTTCACAGTGAGAACATTCTGAACATTGAATATCAAATAAAGATCAAATATTTATTTGAGTAGAAACAATGAATGAAATTCCAAATGGATACGATCTTCTAGATTTCATCGAGCTACGTCATGAAACTCAAGTATTACATGTATGTCTTTATCTGAACAAAGTTTTAGTCCACAAAGTAATCCATCAAAGTCAAATGATCAGATTTTGTGAATCACAAATATTGAGCAAGCTTGTGACATTCGTCACTATGCAATAGTCGTGAATTCCCTGAAAAACCTACAAAAAACACTTTTGAATTAAAACGAATATTTTTTATTAATTTGGAACAGGAATAAAAAGACAGTCGAAAAACCATCAGTATTTTAGTAAACCAGGAATTCCGGCACAACCAACTTATTAACAACACGTCTCTATATTTCACTCAAAATGATGTCCTCGCAAATCTGTGATTCCCAGTCAAGCCGATTACGATTTTGTCCCCCGTCGCATCGTCTCGTATTTCGTCATTATATCAATAAGACAATAATATGATTGCCAACCCTACTACCATCTCGAGCGGCGCGCAACCGTCTCTCGACTCACAAACGAAACACTGCAGATAATTAGGTATATCGTTTATTAGCACAGCTATTAGACCACTGAAAGTGCCCGCTTATGACAATTCGCACATATTTTGTACACATTGTTTACGCGCGAATTTAAACTCTTAGTTTACCAGACAATAACAATAGAGGAAGGCCGAACAAACGATAGGACTAAGTGAATGATATTTTGGCTAGAAAGTGGGTCACTTATGTATGACAATGAGATGACGGCAAAATTAAATACAAAACTAGGTATATGAGGATGGAAGAAGACAGGCTGCGACACTCCATATAAATCGCAATGGGTTATGATGATGATGATGATTCTATAGCAGCTACGTTCTTTCTTACTCAAGGTAAGAAAGAACGTAGCTGCTGGACACGGAGAATGCCGATTTAGTAAAGTTTTTACAGATTGGTGGCTACATTTAGGCTAAAGCAAAAAGGGACATCCAAAAGCGCATTGGGCTAAAAATTGCGGATAACAGTTGGATGTGGGACACCCCAAACTGAGATGTATGCAAATGTATTCAAAGCTGAAAATTAAATGCTGTTAAGATGATTCGAATGGGACTGACATACGCATTGCGATTATAAATGTCCCTAAATATATAAAGAAAAAAAAAAAAGAGGTGATTCGAAATAACTGAGAACCGAAAAGGTATCATTGTTTATAATGTTCAGAATGAAGGGCACAATAACATCTTTCCGGGTTTCGAAATATATTGCACAATAATATTATATAGATTGGGTTTGAAATTTGGAAAACAGGTAGCTATTATGACCTAGGCATCCGCTAAGAAAGGGTTTTTGGAAAATCGACCTTTAAGGGGGTAAAAAGGGGGGATATTGTTTGTATGAAAAATCTTATTCCTTGAGTGAATAAACTTGAAACTTGGCACGAATATTTATCTTAGTAAATTATGACTTTTGTGATTTTTGTTTTTCTAAACCACCCCCTAAAGGGGAATTGGGGGGTCTCAAAGTTTGTATGGAAAAATTTTAACGCACAATCCGATTAACTCAAAACTCAGTATTTATACTTAAAACCAAAAATAAAGAATAATGTGTTACAGGGTTTTTCGAAAATCTACCTCTAACGGGGTGAAAAGGGGTAGTCAATTTCAAAGGGTAGAATTTTACTGCGTGGCTTGATTAACTCGAAAATTGGTGTAAATAATCTTTGAGTCAAGCTATGGAAATATCTCAAACCTTTTTTTTTAATTCCATCCCTGTGGGGGTGAAAACAGGGAATACAATTTACATGAAAAATGTTATTCATTTGGTTAATCCTATTTGCCTCAGTAAATAATAATGATAGGCACTTTTAGTTTTTTAAAACCACCTTTTTTTTGTGAATGGGAAATCATCGAATGACTTCTCCCGCTCTGGGTGGAGTAGGAGGGCGTGTCAGACTTTCACTGACTACAACCCCCCCGTGTTCCTTCAGTTGCCTGTGCCAGGGCCACGGTATCTCTTTCGAAAAACCCGCCACCCCAGCGGTAAAACAACCCCTCAAAGAGGATTTAGGGGGTGTCAAAGTGAGTAAGGATATTTTTTTAAATTCGATACTAATAGAGTCTGGCAGTTTGAGTAGTTTAAGTGGCCGACACAAATGTCCTTTCTTTGATATTGTTCGTCGAGTCTTTGAGCTTCTTAGGTACTGCATTGCTACGATACACTATACGACGACTACGATTACAATTACTTACGATTGATACGATTGTTTGTTTTTATACGATTACTGACAAATGCTTACAGTGGCTGGACAGGTTCAAATCTGTATGATTATTATCTCAAAAGACTTTAACAGACGCTAATCTACATGATCCTCACAAGATCTGACCAAGATTATGACTGAACTTTAAGACACTTTAGCCCTCATGTAATTCGAATATTTGCAGGATTACTCCTGTAATAAATATAGTGAACATGACGTTAACAAAGTAATCTTGCTGAAGTATTAAAGAATACAAAAATGATAGTGTGGGACGAAATTACAATGGCTCATAAGAGTGGCATTGAGGCGTTGAACAGATCTCTTCAAGATATAAGGAGAAATAAAAAGTTAATGGGTGGTGTAACGGTATTGCTGGCTGGCGATTTCAGGCAAACTCTACCAGTAGTGCTAAAAGGAACTAGAGCCGATGAAGTTAGGTCATGTCTTAAGAGATCTATTTTATGGCCTCAGGTTAACGTCCTCAAGCTCTCGAAAAATATGAGGGTACACTTGGGAGGTAAAGAGTCTGCTGATAGATTTGCCAAACTCCTACTTGAAATCGGCAACGGTGACTACCCGACTGTTGACGGAATGATTACTATCCCGGAAAATTTGTGCACAGTTGTAACTACGGTTCAGGAGTTAATATCAAAAATTTAGCCAGATATTCTCATATTCACGATATGTCTATGGAATGGTTGTGTGAACGTGCCATACTTACCCCGAAAAACGACCAAGCTGAAGCTATCAATAACACACTGCTGATGTCTTTTGACGGGGAAGAAATGGTATATACTTCGATAGACACGGTGGTCAACACAGAATATTGTCTTTATAGAAGTTTTGTTTATACTTTTTTTCTATTAGTACCTATTACTTTATTCTTTGAACCTAAAATCAAAACGCTAAAACTAAAAGGCTACAACTTCTCAATCAAAATCAAATTTTGCGCGAGCGAAGCCGCGGGCAAAAGCTAGTATTATATATTGATTGTAAATTTAGATTTAGGGGTGTAAAAAATACCGTGGTGTGGACCTCATAAACCCTGTCGTAGAGAGAGACTTAAAAATTACATTATTTAATAGCAGAGCCATTAGAAGTGCATTGAAAGTGCTTGTAAATTGTAATTACTGCAATCGCTCCGGAGTTGTAAACGATTTACTTTCATTTCAGTTTCAATGTGTGTTTCAATTATTGGTGATTTAGCGGAAAGTTTTCCCTGCATAGTTTTAGGCCACTTCGCTTCGCACGGCGACACCTCAAGCTACTTATTTTCAGAATAACATGGTTTTGCTTTGTATAGGTTTCCTGTCTTATGAGAGATCGGCTTAAGTTCGTTTTGTAAAGCTTGATTGGTCGAGGGACTCGTCAGTACCCAGCTATTATTAAAATACACATACATATTTGAATAGTTTTGTCCGTCCCCTAAAACTGATGTTCGCACCATAGTTTGAGCATCGCCAGTGCTGTGAAATTTTGACGCTAAAAAGAGCAGCTCTCGAACACAAGTTGGCTAAAGGTCTACATTTAGTGTGTAAACCAATCGCGTTCAGTATCTTTTCAGACATTCATCCTAACATTTTGCGATGCAGGTAACTTACTATATTTTTTTTGTGTGTTTAAAAGCTCCATGACTCCATGTCTAATATCCATGTTGTTTGTCTACACTAAGACTTCTTTTTCAATCATCTGGTAGGTAACTAGGTTCTTAATGCACCTACATTTAAAACTTTATCAGATGGATGGTGCTGTCTGACTTTTGAGTACCTGAAGATGATATAACCATACTGATTCATACACGGAAGGTAGTTGTAGAAATCCCCCAAAAATATAGAAAACATGACAGATATTGAGTCATAAGTTGTGTAAGAGAGTTAGGTGATAACTTGATAAGTCACAACATAATCTGATAGGTAAAGATTAGTAGGCTAGGTACCTAAATCATTTGAGGAAAGCCGTTGATATTAGAAAGTTTCATCACCATCAGAGTATAATGTTTCCACTGCAGGGCCTCTAGGAGAGGGATGGGCATAATCCAACACACGGGCGGGCTCAGTGCGGGTTGGTTATTAGAAAGATTACTACACATGATTCATTCGTCATTATTTTAGGGATCATCAAATACGTCAATAATCCTCATCATAAAAACTCGTTATGAATAATGTACTGAGTAATATAAGATAACGATTGAAAAGTACGAGTAGCATCATTGTATGCGCGACAAAAACGCTATGCAGAACCAGTCTAAGCGGATCTCTGTTTGTGCGGGAAATCTATACACAGCGAAGCCATGTTATATTAAAAATATATAGCTTGATAAGTTGATATTCTATGTCGCCGTAACGACAACAGTTGATAAATGTGATAACGTGATACCGAATCTGGGGGCACGGCAGTGCCCCCGCCAAGTCGAGCAATGAAGCGGCATGCGGCACGGCCCGTACCATCCTTTTCTCGAACCAGTTCAGGCCATTTTCGAGCTCCTATAACTCCGTTGTGGATAAAACTAGAAGCCTGAATTGTATAAACACGGTATATTCCAAATTTCATTTTATTTGAACCAGTAGTTTAAGAATTATAACTAATCAAAGTTCCTTAGTTTTGTCACTCACTCACTCTCTGACTGACTGACTGACTGACCGATCATCAAAAGTCTAAAGCACTTCTAGCAGACATACAAGCTTCAAATGTAGAATTCAATTAGTGTTTAGTGTATGGCCACCACCAATTTCAGTCTAGTTTTCCAGATACACCAACTGCATAAATAACTTTGTAATCCCATATAAATGTACAGGATTACAAAATTAAAGTTACATTTTCAGTGAATGAATTTTACGAGTTAAATTTAACACACTTCCTAGTTTTTGATTGATCTGAAATTTTGCACGTATGTGTATATCGCCTATCAATGCAATCTTATGATGACATGGAACTGATCTGATGATGGAGCTGGAAGTTGGCCGTAGGAAGTCCATTTTAGAATGTCATAACCCCATCATGTTTGGCCTCGTTTGATTCGACTTGTGTAGTTTGTCTTAAGATGGTGTCCAGGGTCTGTTGATGGAACTGGAAGGTGGCCATAGGAATTCCGTTATAAAACGACATAACCCTATCGAGTTTGGACTCGTTTTGATTTGTCTTGTCAAGTAATTTGTCTTTAGTTGGTAACCAGGATCTTATGACGGAGCTGGAAGGTGGCCATAGGAACTCCGTTATAGAACGACAAAACCCATCGAGTTTAGACTCGTTTGATTCGTCGAGAACTTTGTCTTTAGATGGTCTCCAAGGTCTGTTGATGGAGCTTGAAGGTGGCCATAGGAATTCCGATATAAAATGACTTGACCTTGTCGAGTTTTTACTCGTTTGATTCAGCTTGTCGAGTAGGTACTTTAGCAGTACTTAAATCGATGAATAAGACTGCTCCAAGTTCGAATAACCTATGTATTGTTAATTCGTTAAACGAAATAGATAGAATGAGAGACGCTACAAAAAGAAATGAGATCCATGTAATACCAAGTCAGTTGATATAATATATTCAGTCCCTAATTAAAAATCTTTGATGTTTTAAATAAAAAGATTGACTTGGCCATCGCATCGCATTCGCCAATGTTAAACAGGCTATTGTAATAGCTAATCGCCATCGCATTGGCCAATCTGATGCAGTGCGACTTGGCTTTTTTTACAAGTTTTGTTTTTAGTAGGATATGTATTTGCAAATGCAGATTTGCATATACACATCATCTTGTATATGTAAATGCAGATTTGCATATACCTATAAGATGATTAAATTTGTTAGTCACCGTCCAAATTCTGATATAATAATCTTTAGCAAAAATCATTGAATACGTTATTTTTCTCTTAGTATCACTCAATACAAAAATATTGAGATATCACATCACGAAGTTTTAACGTTTCACGGAGAGCGGATAATTCTTTCGAGAAAATGATTTTATATGAAAATTTTACGTATCGATATTTTTTCAATAATAGTCCTCCTGACCGTTTTCGGTCACGGCGGCCAATCTAAGTGGAGATTAGCCATCGGCGCGGGAGATATTATAGTGCACAAGTGTGTGCGCAGGCACAAGTGCACTCTCTGTTCCTTTTTCTCTCATATTCCGAGATTTTCTTTTTTCAATAATAGTGTTAGTGAATGATACATAGTGTCTTGGATACACAAACATTCATTCCACGTATCGAAAATGACTTTCGTTGGAAAAGTTGTTAAATATACGCTTTGACTCACCTTTTCTTTTTTTTGGAGGTCAGGAAATCATCAAAATAATGACTCCTTCCGCTCTGGGCAGAGGGGTAGGAAGTGTCAGACTTCTACTGACTAAAAACCACCCATTTTTCTTCTTAGTCCTTCGTGTCGATGCCGCGGTATCTCTTTCGAACAACCCACAGCCCCGACGGAGGTAGACTTACCATTTTTTTTTTGTTGGGTGGGAAATCATCAAATAACCCCTCCCGCTCTTGGGCAGAGCGAAAGGGAGTGTCAGAATTCTACTGACTAAAAACCACCAATGTTCCTTCTTAGCCCTATATGTCAAGGCCGCGGTATCTCTTACAACAACCCGCGGCCCCGATGGTGGTAGACTTACCTTCTATAAGAATTCACTTATCCTCTGGACCGTTACGACAAAGTTTTCTAAAAATAAAATAAAAAAAATCGCCATCGTGAATATTTGACTCGACTTAAAAAAAATCGTTAACCTAACATCTACTCACATTCACACAGGAAACGCGACAGAACGGATGTATCTGCGACCCATCTCTCGACACAACACTATTTGTGGACCACATTAAAGACAGTGACATGAATGCGCTCCCTACAAAGAAGAAAGGGATCTTGTTTTTATTTCGAGACACTGTCTGTTTGTTGTTTTAGTTCTCTCATTGTTTGTTGTTTAGAACAGACAACAGAAACAAATCATCTTTGTTTAAACAGTGGCAAAGAATCGAAACAAAATATTGCTGTACTAACGAAAAAATTAGACCTGATTTTTCAGCCAGTCTTCTTCTTTATCGCGTGGTTAGTAACCAACCAGTCTTATACAGGGTGTACATCAACCCTTCACACATACGTCAACCAAGCATTCTGTACTTCAAACCCATCAAACTAAGTACCCCTACGCAATTTTTTTTGTTGGAAACGACTTTTTTTTTTGGTCAAAAATTTCATTTTACGGTAAAACTCAATGTAGCACTACTATAACATTGTGCTTGTGGATGCTTTGAATAGTAGTAGTAGTTTGGAGGTAATTCAGGTAAAGTTACAACCTGAAAAACTAGTATTTACAAAAACAGCTGTGCAAAACTAGGAACTTTGACCCCCAATATCTCCGTAACTAGGGGGTTCCCAGGTATGGTCTAGAACAAAAAAAATATCCCAGTGGTGGAGAGAAAAAGTGCCCTTCGTTTGCGTTAAGGGTACTTTTACACCCTTTATGCTGTCAGAGATTTTATATCGCCCATGCAATGGGCCTCTGATTTGGCTTTACATGCCTTCGAAAAACATCTCTCATACTAGCTGCTTTCCTTCAGCGAAGCAAGTGATAATTATACTATTCGGATATGAAATAGAAAAATCTGAGGTATATGTCTCGGGTTCGAACTCAAGGCCTCAAGACTTGCCACGTGACGGTTTCCGGCCGCCGTAGACGCGGGCCTGTGGACGGTGAGTAATGGGGTAGCTCACCGTACGTCCGTCTTATGACAACGTCAGGCCGTCGACGGCGCGTTCGGGTTCCACGCGCGCCTCGAAGAGATGTCAGCAACATGGTACGAGCCCGCAAGGGCCGAGAGATTGTAAGAGATACCGCGGTCCCGACATAAAGGGCTAAGAAGGAACATGGTTTTTGGTCAGGTGAAGTCTGACACTCCTTTCCGCTTCGCCGAGAGCGGGAGAAGTCATTTGACGATTTCCCAGCATCCAAAGAAATAGGCAGTCTGTGCTGAGCGATTCACACAGCAGGAGACACGTCTTAGAATGTAGTTACGATTCTCAACAGTGAGGAAACGACGAAGAAGAAAACGTCAAGTAACAACAGCCCTTAAATTAATCACACACATAATATTAATGACCCGGGGAAGAACTAAAAAAGGCTATGCACTCAATGGAAAGACCAAACTGGCTTCAGTATAATATCTAAGTCAAGTGTAGACCCAGAGCGGGGACCGAGACCTACTGACATCGTACTCAAGATTCAAGAGCATGGACAACAAGCTATACTTATTGACCAGAACTTAATAGCGAACCTCCTTACACGGTAACTTATGATAAAATTTGTGAGGTGCGCGCAAAAAATGACTTTGATACTTTATTTATTAACCTACGTAGGCGACACATAGAACTGGACTCGCTGAGTGGTCTACAGAATGTTTAATATTAATAAAATATCAAATAGTCAAGGTTTCAAAGAATCTTATACAAGCAGCAGATAGCTTATAGTGTGCTGTTGGAGACGAGGTATAGAACTAACATAACTAAGACGAACTTAAGCACACGTGTCATTCGAACCAAATCTGCAGAGTTGGAGAAACAAGATCCATTTATTACATACTACTTACCATGATTCAATTGTCAATTACCGGTCACCTTAGCGACACTTGAAGAAGGCATATACATGTCCAGCAGTGATAGTTTTTCAGCTGAAATGATGATGATGATAATGATTAAATTCTTTTTTACAATTTTAACTTGCTTTTTTTTATCCTTTTCGAACTGATGAATGTTATTGAAGGCAAGTCGCAAAACTCCTCGCCTAATTCAGGGCTGATTTAATTTTAAATACCATCGACAGGTTTCTAAGAGAAGATTTAGTTGCTGTATTTAGTTAAACGAATGCAAGCAGATAGAATGGACTTGTAAATATAGGCAAGAGTTATTTCTCCTCATCAAGTCGTCAAAATACTGTTTTGCGACACATTTGAAAAGAAGACAGTAATGCAGATAAAAATCGTAATCGTAATTTAGATTAGTGGAACGAATCTGAAATACTTGAACTAGTAAGCACAGTGAACCAACAAAAAACTAAGCATTAAAAGCGATGAATTTCTCGTTATGACCTCACCTTCATAACGGCCTAGGCAAGTCTCTATGTACCAAGCTTAATAACCCAGATACCTCTTCATTTGTAATGCAATGTCATTCCGCTGTCACTATTTACAGTTTTTCCACATATAATAGCGCCTAATAAACTCTTTTTAATGACAAACAGTTGGTTTTTACCCAAAAATGCGACAATAATGGGAATAGCTAACGGAGTGGGAAATTAAAGAGTTTCATGGGAAAACTGTAAGTGGCCTGATCTAGTTTTCAAGTAGTTTGTTGCAAAAAAATATTATAAAGTCATTTTGATTCTAGTACCTACATTCTTGAAAACAAGCTGATGTACAACGATTAGTAAAAAGTTTTTTTTTTTAAAGATTAACACGGAACAAGCAATCTTTTTGGTCAGCTAAGTTTCTTCCGCCATTATTGAGAAAAGTCAAAGTAAACCCGATTCACCCGTTTAGAAGAAAATTAACTAACGGGCCATCACATAGCCTTTGACCGTCCATCACAATGCCGTACGATGCCGCATGACGTAACAGCAGCCTATTGTGCCTAACGAGTAGCTTCATTACGTTACGTCTTACGTCACGACGTCACACAATTATACCGCGTTCGCGACCTTAGGTATTCCGACTTTCATCAAGGAACTCACGCGTGTTCTTTGTTTCCTTCGCATGGGTAAGATCACGCTCGCGTCGCACTCGTATGTACCGGTGTTAAACTTCTTGTAGAGGTTGTAGAGGTTTTTCCGTGGATGCAATCAAAGACTGGTGAACTCGTAAACCAGATATATTGTATAAAAGTTTCATATAGAAAATACATGAGCGCAGCCATCAAGCGGTCACGTTGACGAATACTTTTAAAGTCATTCACAATTCAAAAAATAACTACGACAGTAGTATAGAATTATAAAAAAACATAAATCAAACAGTGACTGCACCAAGAAGGTCAACATTCAACAACCGGTAACACGTGCCTGAGCATTAGCAACTGTTTTCATTCCCTGCTTTTTTGCAGTCGCTACAGCCCGCGTAAGGCTTGAGCGTGGAGTTTGTGGCCAAGAAGTTATACGTAACTAGTCAGCAGTAGTATTCAGGAGACGTTTACTCGGTTAGGTAATATGATTGTAGATCGCATTTCGGAAATGCGACTGCGTCGCGAAGCTTCGGCAATCATCGGCTATTGTCAGCAGTAAGGAAGTGTTTATAGATGCTCGTTCCGTATCAAACGGGCGGATGAGTGGAAGGACACTTTCTCTGACAGGGTTTACACTGACTCACGGTGTTTGAAGGTAGTGCTCAGGTATCAAAGGCCTTTGCAAAGTCAACTTGAGGTGCAAGTCAGCGATGCATAAAGACTCAAAATTTAAAAAATTCTTTTCGTAAAGAGACGACAGGTAAATAGCAATGGAAACAATTTTGACACTAAAGTCTTTACAGTCGCTTAGATATTATGCTGATGGAGTCCAGTTTCATTGGTAAAGTCTGTTCTTTATTTGGTCTGAATATGGCTTTAAAATGAAGCACTTTCAATCGGTTTAATCTTAATTAATTGCGCATGTAAGAAAACTTCATAAACAGAAAATTTTGAGACGGGTTTCATCCCTCATCCTGATGTAGAGGGGTGGCCTCTCACCCAAACATTTTGCTTTGTAGCTCGAATGCAATTTATGCAAGCCTGCCAACCCTACTAAATTCAAATGTCACGCACACTTGACAGTTCGGCGATGTTTGCCAAAACAATTATGAGCATCGTGTCAGTATCGTCTGCGTCAATTTCGGAATACTTCGGTCGTTTCCGTGGCACTTCGTATTCTGCTGCAGTTTCTGAATATCTCAGTTACGTACCTACTTGACATGTGTCGAAGCCAATCACTCCATGTACCGATTTTATATGAACTTAAGTAACGGCTTTAGAGTTTTTGAAGGCAATAACTGTTATTACGCCCCGCTGAGGAATTTCTTTCAATTTAGGTGAAAGTTTGAGGAAAATGTGTGGTAATTTTAACTTGTCTTGTAAGCATCAAGTAACTGTGGAGTCTCCAAACAGGCAATAAATACAGCATTAGCCTCCTCGGTTCGAGAGGGAGTCGGCTAAAATACACCACGCGGGCCCAGAGCTGGTCCATCAATTGTTTTATCAAATCAATAAAAATTGACGAGGATAAAACGCGTACTGACCGCTAAAAATGTTATACTCAAAGCACTGTATCGTCTTCATTGTTTGTGTGAAAAAAAGAAAAAATACGTGTCCAATATTTTTTGACAATTTATATGACGGACTTTTTTTTTGTTAACAACCCTATTTTGACAGACTGCACTACTTCGTTATGTCTGCTTTCCATGTCTTATCAACTGCTATTATCACTACATAGTATAAACATAGTCCTCCGTCACGTCTGTCTGTTCGCGATAAATTCAAAAAACTACTGCATCTATTTTCATGCTGTTTTCACCAACGGATAGATTGGTTCTCAACGAAGGGTTTAGTATATAATTTGACCGACATCTACGCAGGCAGAGCCGCGGGCATCAGCTAGTTAGTTATATGTATAAATAACATTTATCAAGAAGCGTAGAACAAGTTAGTCTTCATTTAAACTTTTTTCAATCATTGTAATCTCATCAAACAATGACTAAAACACATTACATTTATTTGCATGTATTTATTTGTTTTTACAAGGTGAGTAAGTAGACTTCTAACCACATTTATCTCAAAGACATAAGTAACAATCGTGCAACAACAAACACGTGCTGTCTATAAAAACAATAATTTAATTTATCGAAACTTTTCTCACATCGCAGCGCCACGAAACCATGACTTCTTATTGTGCACCCGCTAATTCAATTGACGACCACTTAGGGTTGTCACAAGTCAAATTGTATTTCAAAGACATTGTGCTTTTTACTCAAAGGACAATTTAAATCTTGGGCCATTCTGACGGGACATAGTTCGTCCGCGCGGTCGGGCGGAAACGGCGAAGTGGATGTACGGCTCGTCCGCGCGGTAGAGCGGTGTCAAAGCATCAACGGATCACATACAAGTCATTAGCCAACGCGACTAGATATCAAGTGAGTTGAAGTGGCAATGGGAAGGCCACATCGCTCGAAGAACCGACGACCGATGGGGAAGAAAGGTTCTCGAGTGGCGACCACGAACCGGAAGACGCAGCGTTGGTCGACATCGTGAGAGTTGCGGGCAACCGGTGGATGCAAACGGCACGCTGGCGTTCTATGGGGGAGGCCTATGTCCAGCAGTGGACGTCTTATGATGTATAAAGAGTCTTTATTAAGAAGCCAGGAAAAAAAATATACTGCGTTGATGTTATTATTGTTCTCTTATATCTTCAGAACGATCTCATTGCTCCTTACATCCCTGAGAAGTCCAAATCTTTAGACGAATTGATAGTTTTAAAAATATATATTTTTTAATGGCCCAGTTTCTGTCTGCGTAAACCCTGCTACTGCTACTGAATAATAGTGATTTCGTTCCGTCGATTTAGTTCGTAAATTGCCTTAATCTTGGTAAGGCTAGCGATAAACTGAGAAACAATGTGATTTACGATTTGGAAAACAAAATTAGGTATTATATTATGAGCAGGGTGTGTGGAAAGGAATGTATGGAGAAGTTTAAATCTTTTTAAGTCTCTTTAATCCTAAGCTCAATTTATGAATTGTAATTAAATATGTGTATATGTGTGTGTGTTGATGTGTTTGTTATGTGTGTGTGTGTGTGTTGTGTGAATGTGTATGTTATGTGTTTATGTGTGTGTGTGTGTTGTGTGAATGTGTGTGTGTGTGTACGTGTTGTTTTATCACCGTATGACTACCTCCTTGGTCTAGTGGTGGCACGGGTTCTATTCCCATGTCGACCAAAGTACTCGTATTATTGGGTTTTTCTATTAGATATTTCTCGGTAGCAAACACGGAGTCTGAATTTATGCCCGGTTGATGGTAACAGCATAACTGGAAAACTTTACTGTACAAGCGTATAAAAATCATGTGTTATCCTGCAAACACAGATTCCTTAAAACAGTGCTAACTTAATTAATTAGTATTCCTGTTACGCCTCAATATTATCAAGATGGATGCTATCAGCAGGCCTACTCCCGATTCGCTACTTTCCGACCTTGAAACCCACATCTATCGCATAATGGAATTAATTCCGTTGTAGGCCGCGCTCGATGCTGATCGTAATCGATTTCATTTGACATTCGGAGGTAAAGTATCGATTACATACGTACAATTTTATCGATGAAGAATCGAATATTGAAAACGTAAATGGAAGCTGTAATTGTATGGTTAAAAATAAGTTATGTATGACTGATTCTACACCTATACATTAGGTAACAATTTAATGTAAGATAAGGTGAATAAGTATTATTTAGGGAATAATAATCGTAAGCGTTGTGATCAATGCTCGTGCCTTCTTTGTACGAAAAGAAGCCTTTGTCCAGCAGTGGGACATTGACAACTTAGGACCCAGTAAAATTAATGTCAATAATATCCGTGGTGCTTGGCAACTGGGCTTATTCCAGTTGTATACGTCCCTGTGTGCCTATTGGCCTTGTTCTGTTCTGTCTCCTGCTGATATGGAGGGAAGTGGAAATTATGTTTTTCTTACTCCTCCGCTACTCTTTTCTGATTAATTTCGTTGCGGGATCCAAGACAGTTAAATCGTTTCTCTGGGACTACGTCGAGCTTTATTGTCTCGGCGCTTTTCTTGTGGTCGCCACTGTTGAATCTGGCTAACAGGAGTTACAGTGGTTTGGGAATAGTGTGGCGGCATTGTCCCATATAAAAAAAAAACTGGGACAATGATAGGTTGGTATTGTGCTGTATTCATATTTCAATTAAGAAAATAACTGACTGGACACAGCAGTTCCTTTATCGTTTCTTCAAGTGTTTTATATGGAAGAGCCATATACCAGTGCTGACAATAATATTGTGTATTTACATCATTGAACAGCTGAGTACACAAACATTACTTATTATTTACATTTGTATGAGTAACTCACGGTTGCTCTGTAGTGAATGGGCACTCGTGTCTGCTATCGTTAACTTACATTTTAAAAAAAACATACGCCAAAGACAATGCAACAATGGTTCATATTGTTTATGGACATTGAATTTCGACATATTTCTTAATTTCTTGTTGTAGATAAATATCCGATGTGAGATTCTGATACTGTGGCTAATCATAACAAAAATAATGGATTTATCCTAATTAGGAGAACACAGAATACTTTTTTTTTTTTTGGCGGGTGGAAAATCATCAAATAACCCCTTCCGCTCTTGGGCAGAGCGAAAGGGAGTGTCAGACTTCTACTGACTAAAAACCAGCCATGTTCCTTATTAGCCCTTTATGTCGAGGCCGGAGTTTCTCTTGTTAACAAACCGCCGCCCCGACGGGAACACAGAATACATTAAGTTTAAAATCGTATCTTTTAGCTGCTTCGAAGTCTACTGACACAAGGCTCTGTATTTATATCAAAGATTTAAAGTATTATGCCTAATGCCTAAATTATCCCATCCTTCACAGCTGGACATTGGACTAGAGTAGTGGACTACGATAGCAAGTTGCTTCACAACACCCTGACCCAGACATCTTTCTAAGGTCGTAAGTAAATGCTTTCTATGAATAACCCCTCAACGGTAATATAACCATAGAGCCAACTCCCAACGTCAGCCATTGTTTATGGTCAAACAAATGTAAACTATGACACTGACGTTTGATAGTTCCGCATTCTCTGCACATAACGTAGTGATGGGATTCTAGCAAGAGTGTGTCTATGGTTAACACGTGTGTTTAGAATTTAACGGTTTTTTTCAGATATTGTGCCTATTGTGTCTTGTTTTTGTGTTCTACATATTTATTTTATGCATATAAGTATATTCTGTATATATTCCTGCATATATTTTAACTAAATAAAACACATACTTTCGGCACCTATTTTCTGCCATAATGGATAAAAAAAAACCTCCTGACCCTCCTGACATTCCGAATTCCCCCTCATTAAACTTTTCCTCTTCTTCTTCAAGTTCCTCTTCCTCTTCCATCCGTTTAAATGTAGACCAGCAATCTCCTTCATCCCAGTCAAGTTCACGTAAACGTCCAAGCATTTTAGATGATTCTCCCATCCATCCCACTAAACAATCACGATCTCAAGTAGGTCGCCTGCGTTACTCGGTATTAGATAAAGGTCCATATATTATACATGTTTCTCGTCAGGAAAGTAATCCAAATGCTGGCACTACCCTGCACCCAGTTTCGTTTGGCCGTTTTTTATCAAATAATAACATTGCAAATATAACTGGAGTTAAGAGAGTTGGTAGAAACCGTGTCTCCGTTGAGTTTGCGTCCCCTCAGGATGCAAACGCTTTTCTTTGTAATACTAACCTCGTTTCAAATTTATACGATGCAACTATTCCGACTTTCAATATAACGCGTATGGGTGTCGTTAGCGGCATCCCTACGGAGTTCACTGAAGAGGAAGTTTTGGCCTATTTGAAGGTTCCACAGGGTTGTGGACCTATTCTTAAAATTCGTAGGCTAAATCGAAGAGTAACAAGAGACGGCACAACAGATTACAGACCTACTGAAACCTGTGTCATCACCTTTGATGGCCAAGTTCTGCCGAAGAGAATTTTTTGTTTTTATACTGCTCTAACAGTGGAACAGTACATATACCCCACTATACAATGTCGCAGGTGTTGCCGTTTTGGTCACGTAGAATCTCTTTGTAGGTCAAAACCTCGCTGCAGCAAGTGTGGCAACGATCACCCCGGTGATGGTTGTGGCATTTCAGAAAGCGAAGCCTTCTGTGTATTATGCTCTGGCAGCCACTTTGCCAACAGCAAGGCGTGCCCGGAGTATGGTAGGCAGAGGTCCATAAAGGTTGTTATGGCTGAAAAAGTTCTTTCTTACTCAGAGGCAAGTAAAACTATTCCTAATTCTTCTCGCAGCTATGCTGATATCACTAAATCTCAGTCATACCACAAATCCATCACTCTCAAGCCAAAGACCCATGCCCCACTCTCTCCCTCATATGATAAAGTAGCTCATCAACTAATAACTAGCTCACCCCCATCGTCTCAGCATAATGGTTGTGCCCTCAATAATCCGTTCTTAGAATCTCCTGATAACTTGTCTTCTATTATTGATTTACTTCTTAAACTTCTTAACACTCTAATGTCTACTTCTAAGTCAGTACAATTACCGTCCAACGTTGCCAATTCACTTATAAATTTCCTTTCTCTCACCCGACATAATGGCTCGGCTGGTGTTCCTTCAGTGGAATGTGAGAAGCGTGTGGCATAAGAAACACGATCTCATATTTCTCTTGAATAAATATAAACCTTTAGTCTGTGCTCTCGCTGAGACTTGGTTAGTTCCTAGTCTTAGCTTTCGTTTACCACATTATAACATTATCAGATGCGATCGATCTGATGGCTATGGAGGGTCGGCTCTCTGCGTGAACAACCGCGTTCCACTTGTGGCAGTACCTTTGCCTTCTGTTGGAGGAGATGTAAGTATTGTGGCAGGTAAAGTAGAGGGCATAACCCTTTTATCTATTTATATAGCTCACCCCAATCAAAACTTTCTTCCACTTTTGAGAGACATTCTCGAAAACGTAGTTGGCCCTGTACTTGTTATGGGTGATTTCAACTGCCATCATTTTCGATGGGGGTCTGAAAGATGTGACTCCTTTGGGGTAGGTTTGGTAGAAATTCTGGATGATCTCAACCTCTGCATCTTAAATAATGGGTGTTCAACCCGTAGGACTCTTCCTGGCCAACATAAGAGTTGTGTAGACCTTTCGTTTTGCTCACTTGATGTTGCGGCATCGTGTCGTTGGGAATGTACCAGTTTGACACATGGTAGTGACCACTATCCGATTTTAATTTCTTTGGCTGATAAAACTTACTTAGAAAAATCGAATCCTCCGCTGATGAGGTATAATTTGTCCAACCCCGATTGGGCAAAATATTCATCATCACTGGAGGATAAAATTGATTTGCTTCCAAATTTAATTCTTCAAGATTCCGTTATTCCAACCCCCACTTACATGTCAGATTGCTACGAAAATCTAGTGACAGCCATAATATCTAGTGCAGATTCATGTTTCCCTATCAAAAACTCTGCTCGTAGTTTGATTCCTCCCCCTCCATGGTGGAATCAGGAATGTTCATTGGCCGTTAAAGAGAGAAATGACGCTGAAAAGATTTATAACCAAAATATGACTGTTTCTAATCTAAGCGCTTATAATCATGCTCTTGCCAAATCCAAAAGATTATTGCGGAGTAAGAAACGAGCTGGGTGGGTTAATTTCTGCGGTTCCTTATCCCCGTCCACCCCTATATCAGTGGTGTGGCAAAGAATTAACCGATTCAGAAATGGATGTTCCCCTTCGATTTCTTCTCCTATTACCCGTGAAACTGCAGAGCTGTTTTTTGATAAATTAGCTCCTCCTTATGTGCCATCAGAAGCAGAAATACATCTACCGTCTTCTTCATATTCAGAGGATCCTTTTGACGCTCCATTTACAATCCAGGAGCTTGATTCAGTTTTGAGGTATGTCCATGACTCTGCCCCTGGTATTGATGGTATTGTTTACTCCTTTTTATCACGAGCAGGCCTGAAGGCAAAAAACTACTTTTTACATTTAATTAATTATTTTTACACCAATGGTTGGGTCCCCGATCAATGGAAAACTCAAATAATAATCCCCATTTTGAAACCAGGCAAACATAGCGATGACCCTAACGGCTTTAGACCAATTGCCCTTTCATCAGTACTAGCTAAATTAATGGAACACCTGATTAAGAATCGGCTGGAGTTCATTATTGAGTCCAGGGACTTACTCCCGAGCCATCAGTTTGGTTTCAGGAAGGGGTTTGGTACCATGGATAGTATTGGAGTATTAGTTTCAGATATCCGAGCGTCGTTTTCTAAAAACGAGTCTGTTGTTGCTGCCTTTCTCGACATTTCAGCTGCGTATGATAATGTCCTTCTTCCCATTCTCAGACAGAAATTGCAAGAGATGGGGTTTCCGGTGAGAATGGTTCAGTGTATTTTTAGCATGCTAATGTCTCGGTCTTTGATTTTGAGAGTTCCAGGTGAAGATTTTGATGTCAGGCGGACATGGAAGGGATTACCACAGGGTTATGTCTTAAGTCCTTTATTATATAATTTGTACACAACAGATATTGGCTCATGTCTTAACAATGACTGTCATATTTTACAATATGCTGACGATATAGCTTTGTATGTTACCAACAAATCTATTGAAGCTGCTGCGTCATCCCTTTGTGTCTCCCTGGACTCTTTGAATCAATGGTTAATTCCGCATGGTATGAGTTTATCGGCACCCAAAAGTACTGTGGTTGTCTTTTCCCGCAGGAGACTGATCCCTCAAATTTCGATACGAATTCAAAATCATTGTATACCAGTTGCTAAGAAAGCCAAATTTTTAGGTGTATTTTTAGATTGTAAATTAACTGGATTGCATCATCTAAATTATTTAGTAAATAGATGCGAGAGAATTATTCCTATTTTAAAAGTGCTCGCAGGTGTATGGTGGGGTGCCCACCCATACACTATGAAGCTGGTTTACAATGCCTTGATACGAAGTGTTCTAGATTACGGTTCTTTTCTGCTCATTCCCTGTAACAAAGGGGCTTTGACAAGACTGGACAGGATTCAGGCCCAATGTCTTAGGATCATTTTAGGCTGTATGAAATCATCACCTACTAACGCAATACAGGTGGAGTGTGCAGAACCTCCTTTGGCCTTGAGAAGGCAATATCTAGCATCCAGGTTTTGGGCCAGAGTTATCACGAAATCCGCTCACCCTCTTATAGGAAAAGTTCAAACATTAGATTCCCTTTGCAGCACATCTAATTATTGGAAGCACAAAGAAGTTCCTCTATTTTTAAAATCTTTTCGTTTCCTTCAAAATTTAGATTCTCCCATTATTCAATTCCCAAAACTTCCTATTTATAACTTTAATTATGATGTCATTTGTTTCAAACCAAAAATCTTTTATAATATTGGAATTTCCAAAAATACTGTTTCGGCGGACACTCTATTCAATGCTGCCGTTGGTGAGCGATGGTGTCATTTTGAAAGGTTCTTTACGGACGCTTCAAAATTGACAAATTCTGGCTGTACTGGTGCTGCGGTTTATTACCAAAACTCCAAAATTGTTCTTCAATTTAAATGCCCTGTTCAGTCATCTGTGTTTACGGGCGAGTGTGTTGCCATACTGGAAGCATGCCTTTTTATAGAGGCTCACAGTATAAATTTTGGTGTTATATTCACGGATTCTCTGAGTTGTTTGCAAGCCTTAGAGCAAAATCCCTTCAAGTCTAAATTACACAGCCCTATTTTGCTCCAAATTAAAAAATCCCTATTATCTTGTGCTGTAAACCACAAAACTGTTAATCTGGTTTGGATTCCTAGCCACTGCGGCATAATAGGAAATGAATGTGTTGATGCCCTTGCTAAAGACGCTGTAAATTCCCAGTCCGTAGACCTAAAATACTATCAATGCCAGGGCTATGATTTGCTGAGCCTGCCAAAAAAGAGTTTACTATCCTCATGGCAGATACAGTGGCAGAATTCGAGTAAAACAAAAGGTTCTTTTTACTCTGCGATCCAACCTAATGTTACCTCAAAGCCTTGGTTTAACTTTAAGCCATATAAAAAACTCTCCAAGAAGGTGCTTTCTGTCTTGTGCAGGCTTCGCATGGGCCATTGCTGCTCCCCAGTTTTTCTACACAAAATTCGGGTCAGAGATTCATCTCTTTGCGAGTGTGGTTTGGACGAGGGTACCTTGGAACATATTTTCTTTAATTGTACTAATAATAACCCTTCTCTTGATCTATACAGCCGTCTTTCAGAATTGAAAATCCCTGTTCCTATTAACTTTCCTTCTTTACTAACTCACTTTTCTCCAAAGCTTTGTAGTGCCCTAATTATATTTATCCGTAGCAACAACATCAGATTGTAAGTCGTAGTGTGGTATTCGATTTATTAAATTAATTTATATTACAAATATTATGTATTTATTTTCCTTTTTATATATTTTTTTATTAATACTTATCGACAAGTTACACTTTACGTGCAGTTTGTTTTATTTATTTTTCATAATCTAAATTATTTTCTTTTTTAATGCTGTCCACACACGTTTCTCCATTCCACATTTTTGACATTGGCAGAATTGTCGACATCGGCACAATTGCCATTCATAAAAATAGAATAGAATAGAATAACGTAGTGATGTACATACCTTCAAGGAAACAGAAAAGCCGAAGATGGAAACAGATACACTTTAAGGTGAAAGCGTCAGGATAGCCGCGAAATTCAAATTTTCTTACGTTTTTTGCAATTTGCAGGCCAGTGCTAGGTTGTATGTTGATTGAAATGTTGGACGAGAGTGTAAGACGTATGTAGTTACAGAATTATAATCATCAAAATCATCAATACAACCCTCCAAGTTCATATAATTCGAGGAACGACTTTTTCGAGGTCAAAGTCATTCCTCGAATTATATTAAATTTGAATTTCGCGGCTAAGTATCCTGACGCTTTCACCTTAAGAGCCCAGGGTTCACCCTAGCGAATCTAATATACTATTGTATACGATTGGCCTGTTGGTCTAGTGGTTAGTGACCCTAACTGCTATGCCGGAGGTCGTGGGTTCGATTCTCACCCAGGACAAATGTTTGTGTGATGAGCACGATCATTTGTACTGTGTCTGGGTGTAATTTATCTATAATATGTATGTATTTAGAAATATATAAGTATGTTTATCAGTTGTCTAGTACCCATAACACAAGCTCTGCTTAGCTTGGGACTAGATGGCGTTGTGTGATAGTTGTGGAATATTATTATTATATTATTATTATTATCCTTGATTCTGTAAGACTATCCGTCCAGCAGGGCTATTGCGTATCTTTTTAATATCAGTGGCTATCATAGTGTCCATCGGTTAATTATAGTCTAATTGGTTAAGGTTTAGAACAGAATGGAACCATTTGACAGTTAATTGATAGACACTATGATAGCCACTGACATATAAAAAGATACGCAATAGTCCTGCATGTCGTTTCTTGCTCTTAGATCTACGTTTGGGACGTGGACCCAGCTTCATCTTACTGACTAAATGACCGACTATTTAAAAATTCAAAAGTGTATCTAAACGGTTCAATTGATATGAATGCTAAAGAGATTGTCATCTTAGTCGAAAGTTGGGTAGAGGCTAAACCGAAAAGTAACGTTTTTTTCTATTCCATGGGCTGAACAGACAACCATAGAGTTTCATCACTATCATCACTACATCTCTAAGCCCGTGACAGAAACATTGAGCATGCGCTCTTCGTCCAAGCATTAGCTTTTCAAATGTCAAGCTCTGCCATTTATAGGGTTTTGTAATTCGGCTCACGAACTAGGAAGCATGTCGAGTTCGTTGCATAACCCTATTTAATTTAAAATATAATGTAGGGACAATAAGGTATCTTGCGCTTTGGATATTGAAGAAGCTAAATGTGTAAGTATTACGGAATGCGTTGAATTTATAGTATAATTTCGTTTTCTAGGACGATAATTGAGTTTAAAGCAGAGTACAGTTACTAATTTAAACTAACCTTGATATTATCTACCTTAGCAAGAGTAGTAGTCTTATTCAAACATGAACCTAGATGATGTTTGAATATTGTTCTAAAATAATAATATAAACCTTAGCCCCTTATGCATATGTCCCACCGTTAACGATTAGCAAAAACCGAGTTGATCAAAGAACTAGAAACTTCCCTGGAACAACTGAAAAGTTTTTTCTGGCAGTTTGATTGTACACCTATTTTCCGTTTCTGGAGCGAGAAAACAAATGATAGCTACTCGTCGGCGGTGTCTCAGTCCAAGGAGGTCTATTACTACTAATTCAAAATCAGAACGCATCAGTGCTACCAATGCACGGAAACAAAAAGCCTCGGAAGCGCGTTCAAAATAATTAGCGGTCGACCGAAATCGGATGCGTTCCGTTTTACGTTGCGTAACCCGATTGTTATCTATTTGTTACGTCATAAGATGAGCAGTGTGTGAACCTGGATTAAGAAATTGCGTTTAAATCTGCACAGAAGTCGGCCATTGTTAGGTGTATGTATCTTTTGTATATTCGGCGGTATGAGAATGCTTAAATATTCAATGAGTTCACGCTTGTCGACACTAAAGTGGCTGGATATTAATGTTCGTTATTTTGTTCACATGATAAGTTTTTAATGAAGCTTTTGTGTTCATTTCCGTTCTGCTGGCCTAGATAGAGATATTACAGAAAAATGTCACAGGGTACTAATCAACACAATCTAGAGCATGTATTCTTCACTTCAAAAAAAATAAATTTAAACATCATAAATAAATATACAAAGCAGCCCTTGTTTTTGCAACTTACTACCATTTTTCTCCTAAACTACCAATCATAGGACCTTTTTATTGCCATCAGTTTATTATATAAAGTCATTCCGATGGGAACTTTCCTGATTATTTTTAAAGATATTTTTTACGTAATCGCTACACGCAAATCGCGTAGCTCCTACCCCTCTGGCGCCCAATAAATCGGTTGCGGGAGGGTGAAATGTCAGTGGCGTATATCCAGCTCCTATGCAATTGTCAATTTCATTCAGGCGCGAATAGAAGTAGGGCCGCACTTTATCTACTTAGACCATAGTTCCATTTTTAAACACTCCCAAGCAAAAAAGGTTTTCTGTCTAGGTATTCTAACCTTAAATTTTTAAAGTGACACTTTGGGCTATCCACTTTTGGACCTTCAAGGTAGCCCGTTGTTTATTGCAACTTGCCGATCAGTGTCAGGTTGTATGTTCAATAAATTTAATATGATTTGCTACCTTTGTCATGCGACAAGGTAGTAAATCCTATTTTACTTAAGTATTTCACCTTAAAAAAAACAAATTGTTTTTTAATTCTACTTTCTCTTAGTACTTGAAGCTGATTCAAGGCAACATTTGACTTTACTAACTGCCGCACTCAGAGACGTTTAATTATTACTTGAGCCGTCACTTAAAAGGTAAAAGTTTTGCATCAATCTAAACAAATGATTTCCTACCGAGTTAAGTGAAAGCGAACATCACTACTAAATAAAATAATTAAAAAAACGATTGGCTAATCTTTATCAATAACGGCCTTAATGCCGAATGACCTACGTTACGTCACATCCGATTACCATAACGGATGTGTTTAACACTGTATAATTTTAAATGTTTTGTAGAATATTGCATTATTGAATGTAAATATGGACATGATATAATAATTTAAATGTTATATATTTAATTTATAACTAATTTGAATCTTTGTTTGGTCGTATTTTTGTGAGATAACATGAAATTCTTGGAAATAATAGTAGTAAAAATATATTTAATAATTGATTAAAGTAATATTATACCTAATATATCAACTAAACTAACCTAAAAACAAACTAACTATGTATATACGGGCATCGAAAAACTCCTCCTCAACGCTGTCAGCTGGTGAAGTGCCCAAGAGACTGGCAGCGTTGCCGCGTTGTATGGCAACACTTTAGCCTCTGGCCAAAGAAAAAGCCAGCCCTTGGGTCAGAGGCATCGTCAACAAGGCGTTTAGAAATATCCTTAAAAAGGCTATGGGCACTAGGACTCAAGGGTTCGAAAATATAGTTTATAGCCGCTTGAGGTTCTCCGCAGCCGCAGTATAAATATTTAAAATAAAATAGAAAGTCCACAGAAAAAAAAAACTAATTTGCAAAATAAGTTGAAAGGTGAGCAGTCGTTGAATTATAAAACTAAAAGCAAATATGATAAATAAAAATATCTCGGTTGGTAGTGTCAGTCTCAGTGATAGTGTTAGTGACCATGTTAATTTAAAATCATTCATTTTAAACGAAAAAATCGAAAAACCTGAAGCCTAGCGACTAGGCAGATGACATGAGGGTTAGAAAAGGCTAGCCTTTCCCAACTATGTTGATGTCGACTTCCAGTCTTACCGGAAGCTGAATACTAGTATTTTACATTTTGCGACTGCCTATCTGACCTCTACAACCAAGTTAGTACTGGTACCTTAGTACTAATGGTTGACTGACCATAAACTACCTGTAACAACTGACCAAGCTCAATAATGCCCGGTTCCTATAAACAACGATTCGTTATTGTGCAAAAGATACCATTCGTTTTTGAGTAACGAGTAACGGATCATTTTTACTGATCTATCGGTAACATAACTTACGAATCGTTTTTTATAGGAACGGTTTTGGCATACGTCTCGTTGAAAAAATCCGTAAGCAAAACGACTCGTTTCTTGTTTATAGGATAAATGACAGACTTGGATGGGCAACTTGGAAAGCACCTTTATTGATCTACTAGCGGACGTCACGCGGTTTCACCCGCGTAGTTCCCGTTCCCGTTGGAATACAGGGATAAAAAGTAGCCTATATAACTCAAGGTAAATGTAGCTTTCCAATGGTGAAAATTTTTTAAAATCGGCGCAGTAGTTTTTAAGTTTATTCATTACAAACATACACACACACACACACAAAAATACAAATCTTTCCTCTTTATAATTGAAGAGTAGATTAGTCTAGATAATTTCTTTAAGCAATCTGCATCATCATGAAGTGTGTTTTCTCAGGATAGTCAGCATGGGAAGCACTGACCTCAACTACTTACACATAACATCACGACTGTAATCCCCGATGTGTTAGGTAAGGTGTACTTAATAGTACACCCACATTTTGCTTAAGACCTTTATTAGTTCCAACAAATATTCTTTTTACAATAAATAAATATCAGTTATCATTTTTAGCACCTAGCATAATGGATTCTCTATATAGTCTCCATCCCAGATGGTTGTTTAAAAAAACTTACAAACAGACATGACATATTATATTAATACCAACACGGAAGTGTAGTTAGTGTATTAATGCTGTACTGTTATAAATGACATCATTAAAACAAAACAATAAATAAACAAACAGACATCACTGTTAAGGTCTAGTTGTAGAAAAGTGCCAGTAGTGAACTATGTCAATGTCTGTCTGTCATGATGACGTGACGTGGTAATGACCGCTGCGTGTGCGCATCATTTGCTACAAATGCACGACAATCAGTTGTAGATCGATTGTAGTTTATCATTATAAGATCTCATTGAAGGTTGTAAGGTACAAAATAAATCAAGCCTCCTGCAACCTCTGTATTGACACTTTCTGATGTGTGCTTTCACACAGCGCATCATTCGAATAACGAATTTGAGATTAACAGAATTTATGTTTCCAAATCTTGGAAAGCACGTTTAGACCCTGGAGGTGATTTGTGTTTACCATCAGGACAGATGATGGTCAGTAGTATCAGGCCCGAAAGACTAATTATCATTCTTACCTCCTAATAGGCCGCAAGGGATACCGAGAGAGCTAATGAATAATTTTAGGGAAGGTCAGATGATGTTAGGCAGACAATTTGTGAAAAACATTAGTATTCAGCTAGAGCTCCTGTAATCAGCATCCTGTAAGACTAGAAGTCGACTGCAACATTTGGAAAAGTCTAGGCAGATGATGATTACTAACAATATCACGAAATGTTTCACATCCCTACATCATCCTTTAAATACAGGGTGTAAATTAACCCTTCACATATACGTCAACCAAGCATCCTGTACATCAAACTAAGTAGGTAGGTACCCCTACGCAAAAATGTTTGCTATTGGAAATTACTTTTTTTTTGGGTTCAAAAATCTCATTTCACGGCACAACTCAATGAAGCCCTGTTAAAACATTGTGCTAGAGGATGCTTTAAATAGATAAAGGGTCATTGAGGTAATTTAAGTAAAGTTATAACCTGAAAAACTAGTATATTTACAAAAACATCTGTGCAAAATTTGGAACTTTGACCTTCAATATCTCCGTAACTAGGGGGTTCCCAGGTATGGTCTAGAACTAAAAAAATATCGCAGTGGTGGGGAGAACAAGTGCCCTTCGTTTGCGTTAAGGGTACTTTTACACCCTTTATAGCCCCTTTTATATTATAGCGTTGGATAGCAGCTACACCTATTACAACTACATTCAGGCTAATCTTATCGCAGTAAAGGTTGCAATTTGCAATACGGAGCAAGTAGAAGGTGGTCGGTTTATCTGCAGGTAGCGAGGCTACCGCTCAATTAACCCGCAGGACTTATGCTGTGAGATAAGAAGGTACGACTCGTGGTCTAGGATATCGATGGTTATTCCTACTTTTGAAAGTGCTTACAGTAAATCAACCGAGTTGTTGCGATAATAAACACCCCATAGATTAATTGGAGTGGACACTGATCAAAGTATGTACGGTAGCTATACTTATTACCCCCTACTAATAGCCACTATTTGGTTTTTATTTGCATCTGCCTGCCTTAGGACAGTTGAGCTTGACAGAGCGAACGTGCTTTTTTGTATGTTTTAACTGCAAAAATCTGTGATGTTTTTTGCGTGGTTAATTGATAAGGTAAAGCTCATTGCATAGGTACTTATAAGCCCTGTATAGTATTGGGATCAGCTCATAGCTGATCCTGACACAAGCGATGCCGTTGCGGTTAAAAAAAACCTTGTTATAATGCTGATCTCGTTTTATAACTGTGCGTTACCAGTACATGTAAAGGAATGGTTCCAGACTTCTGGTTGAATACTGTAGAGTGTAGACACTGTAAATGCAACCAGAAGGCGCCAACGCTAATTATTTCCTTTCAACATTTCTAGCCTGGAAAGCGATACACTGAGGAACACGATCCTTTTTGTTCTTCGATGGTGTCCTGACATCTCATGAATGTCAAACATCAAACAAAGAGACACGCGTCAATAATTTCTGAAGGTCCCTCCATAAATGGGAACAACGTGCGATCCATACACACGCTAAACAAATATCTTTTTAAAGCTACGCGCAGATAACAGCCGATGCAGTACTGTGATGGTTCTGACATGTCTTGCTGACCGTTTTCGGCCAAACTAAGCTGAGGCCAGCCAAATACAGGTACCCACACGCATTCCTTTCACCTTTACAAAATTTACGAAAGTAGATTTTTGCAATGTGCTCACCCTTATCTGAGCTAGTCTTTATACATGAGTCAGACGTGCTCAACATTCTGGCACGTCGCAAATACTTCCAGCCAGAGATGATAAACAAATGCGCGTCAATACTAGTATGTCCACGAACACGCAGGGCTATGATTGGAAGGCGAAATGACAGGAAAATTCCAGTAACGAGAATTTGTGGAGGAAAATGTTAACGATATCAAACGAAACGAAATTATTGAATGGTCGAAAGAAAAGCAGTGTGTTGTGCTGCATGACGTTGCTAGCTAAATGCCATCGACTTTTATCATGCAAAAGAGTGCACCTACTATGTGGACGAGGCAGGATCGTAACACTTTAAATTCTTATGTTTTAACAGAGTGCATCATTATCCTGTAGATTTTGTCTCTGGGGTCCAGAGTCTGGACACTTACCTACATCGTGAGCGTACACAGCTACCAGGCAGCTTTTTGAAGATAATGAAACTTTCCAAGCACCAGCATAACTTTAAGGAAAACATCAGAAGAAACAAAGGGTCTAGCTTAACATTAGAAACTTGCAAATAAGCCAAGCTGGCAGTACTTCATACAGAGCCACCAAAAATTTAAATCTCTAGATTCGCTCGTACTGGTCAAACGATAGTCACTTTTCTTTTTACAAAGACATGAATAGTATTGACTCCCTTACTCATACTGAAAATCGTATTAATGATGAGAAAAAAGGTAGAAAGGCCTTTGCCATGAAGTGGGACACAACAAGCTTGTAATGATAATAACTTCGAACACTGCCAAAACGACGGCATTGGCTTTGGCTTCGTGTAGATCCTCCCAAAGTGCAAGTGGAGTTGCACAAAAGGGCTCTGCAGTCGCAGTTTTAAGGCATATTTAACGATTTAAATCTTAGAGAACCACAGATGCCCCCTTGTTACCCGCGGCACGATCTGTTATTTATACACGCGTCAGCACATTTGCATAACAATTTAGCGCATTACCAACGTCACATGCACGACTTAAGACCTGAGGACTATGCTGGCACGTGATGAGGAAAATCCTTTGAGAAGTGTCTTTGTTAAGATTTGTACAGACGACGACTAATCAATCTATACCATACCAGTTCATGCGGATCTTTCATTGTACGGGAAATCTATGCAAAGCGAAGCCATGTCATACTGGAAATGTGTAGCTTGATGATGCTGAAGTAGACAAGGACCGGGTTAAATAGTTCGTTCAATCTTCAGCATTCAGTTACTAAATTAATTCGATTTTTTAAATTAATTGGTTACTTTTTTACGTTGAGAACTGGACGCACACACAGGTAGAAGTAAAGAAAGCTACCGACCTCGAAGCTATGTAAAGCAAACATAAAATCTAAAAACAAAGAAGTTTTGTCAACAAAACTAGCATAATAGAAAAATATTTTCTTTCAAAATCTTTGTCGGTTAGCAGAGTCACAGATGGTTGAAGACGAAGAGGGAAGTAAAAGAAATGATAAATGTATTGTGTGAGGAATAATTTGAGAGAGAAAGGAATAAATGATGCCTTGACGTTCAACAGGGAAGAATGGAACAAGAAAACGTGTTTCACCGATCCCAAGTAGAAAGATGATCCCGTTCGGGGCTGCTGGTTGTTCACAAGTGACCCCCGCCTCGGCATATAGGGCTAAGAAGGAACATGGGTGGTTTTTAGTCAGTAGAAGTCTGGCACTACCTTTCGCTCTGCCCAAGAGCGGGAGGGGTTATTTGATGATTTTCCACCCGCCAAAAAAAAAAAGTATAACGATGATAAGGGTCACAGGCTACAAATATACCAAAAATACAACCCAATATTTCTACTAGTATTCTAACAACGATAGAAACAAGCTTCCATGCCGATATATCAAACAGAAATCTCCACAATTTGATCTTGCTACTTCCTCTCATCCGTCTTCGATGGCAAACTCAATGTTATGGGCTCACAATTTATCATTGTAATCAGAGCATCACAACACGATCCCACTAAAATTGCGCGTAATCTACACACTTTAGTTGCGTAAATCTTTTACAACTTTATATTTACCGTCTTCTCCATCTATTCTTAACCTTATTATAACAAAGAGATAAGTGTCTACACATATAACGGCATAATAAGTGCTATTCGAATTTACTTGAACTACTATTTGTGACATTTCGTACGGGATCGTTTCAATTTCAAGCACATAAATAAATGAATTTTAGTTTTCACAAAATTGTGTAACATTAACTTTCTGTAAAGATATTTCAAACATTTTGATTAGGTGTGAGAGGAACTTATTTAATTAGTGATATTTCTTCTATAGACAAGTGCAATTCGGAACGCTAAAATTATGTCCTTTCTAAAAGATTGCACAAGAAGTCAATTTTATAAGAGATAGTTGCAGTGCATCCGATCCTAATCAGAGAAAGTAAAGACAATTATAATGAAACAATGTTTTATGAAGATGAACACAACGCAACTGCAATCGAGACATCATTTCCAGTTCCTTCTTTTGGAAGATGACTCGGGGGCAGTAAAGCCTTACTTACCTTTTTTTGGGGGGTGGGAAATCATCAAATAACCCCTCCCGCTCTTGGGCAGAGCGAAAGGGAGTGTCAGACTTCTACTGACTAAAAACCACCCATGTTCCTTCTTCGCCCTCTATGTCGAGGCCGCGGTATCTCTTAGCCTTTTTTTTTTTTTGGTGGGTGTAAAATCATCGAATAACCCCTCCCGCTCTTGGGCAGAGCGAAAGGGAGTGTCAGACTTCTACTGACTAAAAACCACCCATGTTCCTTCTTCGCCCTCTATGTCGAGGCCGCGATAACCAGAGGACTACCCGCAGCCCCGACAGGCGTCGGCCCTTTCGGGCCCCTCCCACGTTGCTGACATCTCTTTGAGGCGCGCGTGGAACACGAACGCGCCGTCGACACGGCCTGTTTTCGTCGTGAGGCGGACGGACGGCGAGTTAGCCCATCACTCACCGTCCACAGGCCCGCGTCTACGGTGGCCGGAGGTCATCGCGGGACCCCCGACGCCCGGAGCGCCTCCCGCGGCGGCTGGGACGAGAGGTTCTCTCCCTCTCGCGTTCCGCCACCTCCTTCGCCAGCATCACTGCTTCGCAGAAGGAGGCGACGGCGTCCCATTCCTCCTCGCCCCGGACCATGGCTTGCACCAGGGCCGGGCGCGAGAGGTCGCCGCCGCCGATCGCCGCTACGAGAACACGGCGGGGCTCCGCCCAAGCGGGGCACACCTCTACTGTGTGCTCCACCGTGTCCTCCGGCCGATCCTCACAATGGTGGCATCCGGGCGTTTCCTCCCGCCTGATTCGGTGCAGGTACCTCCCGAAACAACCGTGTCCGGTGACCGGTGAGGACCTGCGTCAGACGGAAGGTGAGGGCGCCGTGGCGCCTCTCAAGCCACTCCTCAAAGAGGGGACTTACCGCCACTAACGTGGCGTGCCCTGCACGGGGTTGCGACAGTCGCTGTCTCCATGTCGCCATGAGATCGCACCGGAGGTCTGTCCGCCGCGCAGCAATTTGCCGCGGCAGCGGAGTGACCCCCCGGCGTAGCGCCTCCGCGCGCCATTGATGCAGGCGCGCGAGGACTATCGCCTCCAGATCCCACGGCGGCAATCCGGCAAGGAGGTGTATCTCTTAGCCTTACGTGCCTTGTCTTACAGCCTTGTATGCATGATAATAAAATGATTTGATTTGAAAGTACCAACGATCTACGGCTAAAAGCTAGTATGAAAAACACATTATCTAGAGAAGTGAAAATAATGTGGGGGCCTTTACCCAGGAGTGTGACTGAGTGACGGTCAGCATAACAAAACGACAAAACAAAAAGATACTGGGAACGTTTTGGGAAACCGCGAACTAGATTTTCTTGCTCGACACAAGATTGAGGAGTAGTGAAAGCTTGGTCAGAAACAGTGGTATCCGCAAACAGCTGATTTTCTTCCCGTTTCAATCAATACGTCATAACAAATCATCCAGTCTGTAATGCCCGATAGGGTTGAACATCTAAGGGCGCCTTCAAATATGCCGCGCGGTAGCAGCGCGGCTGCAGCGCTGCCGCCGCGCTTCTTTGTTTTTATATTTATATTTGTTTTATTTATGCGCCCTAATAATACACCCGCATTTTCCCATACATATATAAGTTAAATGTTATAGATAGGGAGTAAACCTATCCAGACTCCGTGATTGCCACAGAAATTCTTGATGATAAAACCCAATTGCAATTTGAGAATCGAACTTAGAACCTCATGCTCAACAGTCATGCTTACAACTAGAACAACGAGGCAGTCAAATAATACAGTTATTATATTATTATTAGACCTAAAGACCGGCCGCTGAAAGCAGCCACTCAAGATAAACCTTCACATAAACCACGAGCCACGCACAATGCATTACGCAACCAAGATGTCTTCGAGATAGCTCCTCAAACGAGCAACAGCATGACATCACATCAAGCCATCTATGTGCCTCACACAGCACATACAGGCTGTGGCATTCATATTAATACTACCCGATTATAATCGAGAATACTTAGTATTTGATTTGGTATCGATTAACATGTTAGAGTGGTTTCTAATGCGACTAGCATAATAAGCATAAAGCCTGTAATATTTCCACCGCTGGGAAGTCAGTTCATTCCCACTCATATGGGAATGGGCTACAGTCCAATGTGGATTACAATCCACCACGTGTGTAACTATAGTGGAGGTTGACAGCTGTCAAAGCTCTTCGAACTTCAGGTTTCCTCGTTTTTCCAAAAACATTTCGAGAGCGGTGATGATGAAATTAATCACACAATAGTAATGTACACACGACGATCAATCAAACTACTCAAAACCAGTTTATGCGGATCTAGGATTGAACCCCGACGTACCTACAACTCGATAGTTGGCTCTGCCACCATTGGGCTATGTTGGTAGCCCAATGGTAGCGGTGCCGACGATGCATTGATGACTGTACCAATGTTTTAGGGTTGAAACTCTGGGGCCGTGGTGTTCGAGCCCTCAAAGCCTATTTTGACGCTTCCCGTGACTCAAGTGCCTTTTACCTTGACCAACGGTTAAGTTTTCCCACACAACGTAGTACCACCTCCTGGCTTTTGGGCACGAGGTGACAGCGTAGAAGATGAGTTTTTTTTAAGTATTTAGTTAATATAATCGTTTTTAATTGTGATAATGTGTATGGTTAGTTTAGTAAATAAATTAAAACAATGGGGCATGCTGATTATTCACGATCATGATCAAGAATAATTAGTATAAGATTATGCATTGATTAAGTATCATATTCAATAGCTTCAATGGCTGTCCCCACCGTCATTGTTGACCATAAAATATGACGTAGCTAATTAAGTCGATGCTACTCGCATTATTTATCATCACGCGAATATGGGACCGTACTAAAATGTTTTTTTTTACGCATTGCGACTGTATTCGCTAAAGAGGTTAGGCAAAGGTATGTGTATTCATGAGACGGAGAGTCTATTTTCAAAATCTAGCTGCGCCAGTTGTTGGTATTGCCATCAACTGGGCACAAATCCATACTCCGTGGCTGCAACTGAGAAATTCTTGATGGAAAACTTAATCACAATGTGCTCGACTTAGGAATCGAACGTAGGAAGGACTTAATCTTCAGCAGATGCGATTGCAGTCACTAAACGAACGTGGCAATAAATTCCATAAAATTTTCCAAATGCTATTTTATTTATTATAAAAAAAAAAAAAAAAAAAAACAAACAAAAAAATAATTTAATAAATTTTTTTTGAATTTTTTTTTTTTTTTTTTTAATTTTTTAAATGCTATTTTAGCCAGTAACTACGTGGTGGAGTACAAATATTAGCAATTGCTTCTGGTCCCTTGTAGCTACGGTGAAAGTACACCATATCGTAGTTCGGAAAATTCTAAGCAGATGATAATGAGTTCTGCCAACGGGGAATAAAACTAAAGACCTTAGACAAACAAAAACACACTGTAAATGGCTCCATGTTATCGACTATCTCTAGAACATGTTTCTAGTTCATTGTCCCACAGCTTGTCTATTGCCTCAATATGTTGATGGGTATTAGTTCAGGTCCGATGTTACTGAGTAACAAAGGGGCGTCACCATTACAAGCTTTATTGATTTGATAACAAACATTTTTTTTTATTTATAAACTTTTTAGACAGAAAAAACAAAACACCACCTGCTATAATCCTTACATACTTTTGTTTCGACCATGTACCTACGCACGCCGATGGCTAATACAACAAAAATAAAAAATATTAAATGTTTGCACTCACATCTACCTTGTGAATACCACATTTCAGTTTTTAGCGAAGGAAATAGCCATTGTAGAATGACACATAATGGCATAAAGCAAATCCTTCAAACAAAATACCGTCTATCTCAAAACATAGAGAACAATGTAACTTCACCAACGGTCAGTTCATACATATGCAAATCAAGTTCCATTATAAATAGTTCTAGCATACTGACAATTCACATGCACATAGATCTAAGATCATACTAATCATACAAGGACTTGATGCAAATACATTATGTATTACCACACTTCCATACATATGATAAATGCAACTAAGCAAACGATGTGTCTCTGACGGTTTGTCTGTTTGTTTGTTAACTTATGACTCCATAACGGTAAACGAATTTGAACACATACAGGCAGATCGCAACTAAGTATTTTCCATCACAATCCGATAGATTTGAAGGAAATTCGTTTTCCATTTTTTTTTATGTTGGTATCGTGGGTGGCAAACATTTAAAACTCACATACACAAACACACCCAGCCAGACCCGAAATAACTATCTGTAAGCCATACAAATATTTATTCCGTGTGGGGATCGAACCCGCGACACTCAGCGCTGCAGTCTAAGGCCAACCGCGTGCAAATACTAGTACTTAATCTAATATAAACGAAACGCGTCTACAATTAACAAGAAACATAGAGGTAGAATATGCAAGGACGCGCAAGTAGTAGGACACGTAAACGTGTGGCAGACATCTTTGTTTTGCTGCGTCACCAACGAACCTTGGAATATGTAAAGGATAACTCCATAATTGTCTGCAAGATGCAACTTGACAAGCGTATTGTCTAAAGATGTGTAGTTTCTAGATGAACTAGTTGTGTGCGTTATGTCTGCATAATGGAGTTATGTAACTTGCATTCTTCTCCCATAAAAGTTAAATAATTCTCGACTAATATAAAATAAAGGAATTTGCGGCAAGTGTTCTCTACAAGACTTTAGGACTGTCATTAATTTAGAGCTTTTGGCTGTAAGTGTAGTTATCCAAGTACCTACGTAGGTAATGCCTCTATCTGGGTGCAATGTGGTATCATCTGGTTAACCTTTCCCCAACAAAGTTGGGGTATCGTTTGAATCTAACCGGATGCAGCGGAATAGGTACCAGAATTTACATGGATAGATTGTTTGTCTGACCTCATCCAGTAACTAGGTAAGTCAGATACTCCTTAAGTCCTTGGTAAGACTGTCAAAGATCTTGACAGTCGGAAGCAACATCTTAAGTAAATGCTTATTTATTAGCTCACTTATTGTGGGGAGATAGACATAATGAAAAAAGTCAATAAAAACCATGGGAATATATTAGTTATCTACGTGAAAATACTGCAAGATTCTTGTGAATGTGCCCGCAAAGTTTGATTTTAAAGGATAAACGGTTGATTGCCGTCCTGACTTCTTGGAGGAACGCATTTCACTTATATTCATCTTAGATGATCCTTTCGGAATCCAACAATCATCATCATCATCATATCAACCCGGTATCACCCACTGCTGGATATAGGCCTACCCTTTCTTCCGTCACATGTCCCAATTCTGTGCGTCTCTCATCCAGGTGTTTCCCGCGACTTTGACGAAGTCGTCAACCCAACGAGCTTTAGGACGGCCCTGGTTCTTATGACTTAACCTTTGCCACCACTCAGTCAATGCCTTGCTTCATTGGCCATCTCCGCGTCTAGCCAGATGTCCTGCCCAGGTCCACTTGATGCGCACCGCCCGGACCCCGTAGACTTTCGTCCGACGGCGGATTTCGGTGTTACGCACTCGATCTATATAGGGTTATTTGGAGCATGGGTCGCCATGGATCCAACAATAGTCTTACATATCAACAACAAAAGAAACATGGTGATACGTGAACAACCGGTTTGGTTGAATTCTCGTAGAAATCTCTGGTTTACTCAAATAACGCGTAACTTTCTAGCTAACGTGTGTTGACGCAATTTTTAAGTGTCTAGTATTACTTGAGTGGAATCGTTGCACAATCCATTAATGGGAAGTGCTCTTGGTACTCGTTTGGATGGAGCGGAGTCTATGCAGTGTTTTTAATCATCACTGCACATTATAAAACAAACAAACAAAGTCCTCCGCCGCGTTTGTCTGTCGGTCTGTTTGCGATAAACTCAAAAACTGCTTTTTTCATGCTGTTTTTACCAATGGATAGAGTGGTTCTCGAGGAAAGTTTTAGTATTTAATTTGACCAACATCCACGTGGGTGAAGCCGCGGGCATCGGCTAGTATATAATGAGATTTTTTTCTTTACCAAAACATGTAATCATTTGAGTATCTTGGGTTCCGTGATGTGACTGTCGGACCCTAGTGTTGACCCTAGTCGGAGCCTAGTGGCTATCCTACCACTGCTTAAATACTTATGTAACTATACAAAATACAGACAAATCTCAATGTAAATAATAACTCATCGATAGAGCTTTCATTCCAAAAATAGCTTATCTAGTTTTATAAGCATGTGCTATGAATCACATGATCACCTTAACAGCTAAGCCGTTTTCGATGTTTTCATTGACCGGCGCCATTAGGCCAGTCGTGACGTCACACGTGGCCAAACAGAGGCGTGGGAGATAAGATAAGGGGTGATTAGTCTATCACAATAGTCATTATCTTGCATTATCATAATGTCAATAACCGACGCACGCAAGTATTTTAATCGTGTTTTTGTTATTGCTAGTTTACCGCGGCTTTGCCTGCGAGTTCGAGTTCGGCTATTGTCCCAGAATCAGGGGATTAAAAGTATCCTATGTGTTAAACCAGGTTATAAACTAACTGTGACGCAAAAACTACAGAACGGATTTGGATCGGCAGGGATCCAAATTCGATCTGCGAGCTTACCTTAGCACCTGCGTAAGACTGTAAATCTCATGGTGTAAGCATTATCGAAATCTATTTGATCCACGTTAGCATGATCGCTAGCGAGTAATTTTTTTTGACATCTGATGATAGAGGTACTAAAACCCTTTCACCATAATTAGAGTTACCAATTTCTTCTTACAAGAAAACAAAAAGTACCCAATACTTTATTTTATAATCTTTTTACATAAAAAAGGAGGGGATTTCCATAATTCACAAATCAAAATGAGAACATCATCATATATCTAGCCTTTTCCCAAGTAGTAATAATGTAAATAACACTTAAGTTAATGTATTCATAACATCACACCTGTAATCCCCGAAGTGTTAGACTGAGGTGTTCATAGCAGTACACCCTCATTTCACCATGTTATCTTTTAAGTCCCATGACCCCACTCGCCCAAGGATATGATCTATATTATTTATCTGACCACCCAGTCAGTTAAATAATGTAGATCATACAAAGATAAACATGCAATTATATAAGAGGTTTACACCGGAGCATTTATATCAGAAGTAAACATACACCAGAGCATTTAGTCACGGTGGTTCCCTTTCAGGGCAATCTACCTTCGAACGACACTTGAAATTTAACTGACACGCTCTCTGGCATAACATAGCGCACACATTATTACCTTCCTACCACTATTATTGTACTTACCTATGCTAAACAAATGATCAAATGACTTATGACTTATGACAGTGGGATGTGTTGACAATCCAACTACAGTTACAGGTACTACTGCTGTCTGCTTGTCGACTTAATAAAGCAATAGAATAGTTAACAAAAAAAATCTAATTAGTCCGTCATATAGATTACCAAAAAATATTGGACACGTATTTTTTTTTACGTAAACAAACAATAAAGTCGATACAGTGCTTTGAAAACTCGTGTGACGTCATACTCTAAGACATTAGTATGACATTTTTTAGCGGCCAGTGACGTCAACAACCCCAGTAAAATCTTTGACGCGTTTCGTAATTTTTTATTGATTTGATAAAACAAAAAATACGTATCCAATATTTTTCGATAATGTAACAGACGGACTAATTAGAATAACATTTTTTTTAGTCAGTAAACATCCCTATTTGCAATTACGCTTATCGTTGCGGATGAAAGGTAATTTTACTGCGAGTAATTTCATTTACCTAGGGCAATTACAAATTGATCAAACGTTATGTCCGGTTGCTATCCACTCCAGAATATTACGACCGGTGAACTTATCAAACCCAATAATTATAATAATACATCATTATTCCATAAGGCTTCCAGTAATTTACATGAAACGACTGAATGTATGACCTTCTGGAAGGTTAGACAGGGATCATATTACCTAGTCCTAACTGGAAACTGGGTGTCTAAACTGGCCGCTTTAGCAGAATCGTAATATGAATAATGTTAAAAAAAAAATCTTAAAATGGACTTTATAGTTATAGACATTAAGTCCATTTTAAGAATTTTAACGTGATTCATATTACGATTCTGCGTGGATTCTGTTAAAGCGGCCTTTTTAGACCCGCTGGCCTGGGACTGTTAAAACTGGTTACTTATCATACTTTAGGGCCACACTACCTGAAATAACTTTCGATGGTCTACTACTAAATGACAGCAGGGATCGACGACTTAACGTGGTTTCTGAGACTCCGAGGAAACACGCTATGTTATGAAAGGGCCGTCTGATCAAGCTAAGCAAGCGCGGTTACCTGAAGATCGACCCGAGCAGTTGTTATTAAACACAACAACACAATAAATTACAAATAAGAAAAGCATACATTAGGGAACGCTGATATCTGCTACGGCGTAGAGGGTCGTCGCGTAGCACGTCACGTAGACTTATAAAACGAAATTAATCGCACCAGGAATAACTGATTATTTGGCACCATATTTGTAGCAACTTTATTCCGAATCGTTGGACACTGATTATTAAATAGTCAGTGTGTATGTTTATTATATTGCTTCCGGCAATTGCTGGGAACATTTTCTGTGTTAGCGCAACTTCAACTAAGCAAGTACAGTCATGGCTTGTTTAACTTTACTAAAGGCATTTAATGCAGCGGACAAAAAAAACTAGGTGGGGTGTGAAGTGTTCTGATGAAGTGATCGTTGTAATTATACTCACACGAATAAAATGAGAACTATCTGAAACAATCAGCTTTGTGGTCGCGAAAGAAAGAATAGTTTCCAAGGAGTTTGTATTTGTGCACGAGTCGTGGCAATAGGCTGGATGGGATGGGACCTAAACCACAAATGGCGCAATGTGAGTTTACTTGTGACGGGGAAGCTCCATTCTAGACAAACGAGCATTAGCAACATACAACAAAATATCTATAAATAAAATACCCTACTTCTTTCAAAATTACAAACGCTGTAATTGACATAGTGAAGTGTAGGTACTTATATAGTTTTAAGGTTTATTTACTAATACAAATTCTATTATATCATATGTATGTTAGTCTGTAAGGTCCATGTTTAGTTTATAGTTTCCAGTTGTAAGAAAATAAATAAATCTTTTGTTATTAAAACACAAAACTGAAAACTTACTATTTTCAGCCTGCCTTTACAGGCCGCCAACCACACACACAGATCCAGTTTGAAGAACACTCTAACTCACACACACTTTAAACGAAAAAGTTAGACTCAACGAAGGAAATCTTAGACTGAACTGAACTATAACCTGTCGTTAGCCGATCAGTCTCACAACTGACGGACACACACCATTGTGAACGTGATCAATTCAATATAACGCAATTGTATACACTTAATGTTATACTTATTACATTAATTTACATTCCGTGGGTGCTGTAGAGATATGTTTTGTTGTAGCGGGTTCCGTTGAGAACCTATTATAATGTCAATTATTATTAGGACTGCCTCAATGGCTTAGTGGTTGCAACGGGACAGTTGCGCATGGGGTCCTGAGTTTAATTCCCAGTTCGGGCAAATTGTTTTGGAGTTTTTCCATTAAGAACTTGTCAATAACAGCCACGGAGACTGGATATGTGCCCAGTTGATGGCAAGGCTCACCCAGTATTACATGGTGGAACTGGTTGACAAAGGAAACAAAATCTTTCTGAGGTAGATTATCGTACTCTCGATTCTCAAAAATGTAACCCAGATAGCTAAATCTGCTTTCTTTTTAGCTTTGTCTCGTTATTAGACCAAGGGAAATAGATTTTTAGGGTGAATTTACCAATCATTATAATCAACACAAATCAGAATACTGTGTCACATTTAATTGAACGTACCGAATCTATAAATACGTTACAAAATCACACATGACCGCTTTTTTCACAGCGTAGGAGGATGACAAATTATCATCATTTCTAAGCAAGCCTTATTCCTATTGTCTGTGCTATGTATACCTCCATAAATAATAATAGTAATTTCATAAACCGTAAAACAAGTTTAAATGTTTCTATTGTCTCTGGGCAGACTGGGTCAACCGACTTATCTGTGTGTATTAACAACCTAAAGGCGAAGCAACGCTACTTTTTTTTGGGGTATGGGTAATCAGCAAATAACCCCTCCTGCTCTTGGGCAGAGCAAAAGGGAGTGTCAGACTTCTACTGACTAAAAACCACACATGCATGTTCCTTCTTAGCCCTTTATGTCGAGGCCGCGGTATATCTTGCGAGCATCCCGCAGCCCCGACGGGCGTCGGCCCTTGCCCATGTTGCTGACATCTCTTTGAGGAGCGCGTGCAACACGAACGTCATAAGACAGACGGACAGCGAGCTAGCCCATTACTCAGCGTCCACAGGCCCGCTTCACGGTGGCCGGAAGCCATCTCGAGGCCCCTGACGCCCGGAGCGACTCTCGCAGCGGCTGGGGCGAGAGGTTCTCTCCCTCTAACGTTCCGCCACCTCCTTCGCTAGCATCACTGCTTCGCAGAAGGAGGCGACGGCGTCCACTTCCTCCTCGCCCCGGACCATGGCTTGCACCAGGGCCGGCGCCCTGGTGCAAGCCGTCCGGACGCGAGAGGTCGCCGCCGCCGATCGCCGCTACAAACAACGCCACCTTAAGGTGGAAGCTCACATCTGGCCCGCGAAATTCTAATTTTCTTACGTTTTTGGCAATTTGCAGGCCAGTGCTTGGTTGTATGTTTATGAAAATTTGATTTGCGACTGTAAGACGTATGAAGTTACCGAATTATAACCATCAAAATTATCAATACAACCCTCCAAGTTCATTTTCATGTCAAGATTGATTTTTGCATGTAAAAGTTATTCTTTAGTAATTTAGTCGTCGTTCTTTAGTAGTTAGTAATTTTGATGGTTATAATTCGGTAACTTCATACGTCTTACAGTCGCAAATCAAATTTTCATAAACATACAACCAAGCACTGGCCTGCAAATTGCCAAAAACGTAAGAAAATTAGAATTTCGCGGGCCAGATGTGAGCTTCCACCTTAAGTGCAAATATAAAGCGGTCATACTATAAATTTGTAGGTTGTAGTTGCGTGTGACAGTCATCTTCAGGAATGTCTACATTTGCCACAATATTTATCATTAGATTTGTTGTTGCCCTGTTCAGGATAACAGTTAGAAAAGCATAAGGTACGGTGTAGTTATGGTGTTGACGCTAACCATGGTATACAGGGTGGAATTTTGTTATGCCACCTGGAGGGAAAGTACTCTTAATACTGCAGATAGAAAATTTTACTCAAAGGAAACATTCCTTTATTTTTGAATAGAAAGCAAACTGCATTCAAAGATTTTCGAAAATTCTCTTCTCCCACACCCGGGAATCGAACCGGCTAAAATCTGAAAAAATTATACCCTAAACTTTTATTGTATCGATCGTTAGGATCAATTATAAGGATGAAATCTCTCTAACAAACATGATAAATTAAATTGAATCTTTGAATGCAGTTTGCTTTCTATTCAAAAATAAAGGAATGTTTCCTTTGAGTAAAATTTTCTATCTGCAGTATTAAGAGTACTTTCCCTCCAGGTGGCATTACAAAATTCCATCCTGTATATGAGTTCATTTAACATCTATTGCTAAAACATATGTAGTCCGAACTCATATAATGACAACCCATTAAACTGAAATGTAACACAGAATTTTCTCATGATGAAAGTAGATAAGAAATAAAGCAAAGCAATCGAAATAAACATTTTGATATTCCCTACGGGTATATTCTCCGAAGATACTCTTTGAGAATTAACTTCTGTATTTACTATTGTTCTCTGAATATACAACCGACACGTGCCAAAAGTAGCTCTTGACCACTGATTGATACCTATCGATCAATCAATCAATCAACTTTCAATCGAGTGCTAAAAATGGTACTCGCTGTACCGGAGTGTACTTAGACACTAGATGTTGTGTCATAGAGTTCCGTATTCCTCCTTCATTGAGGTGTAAGATGAGTCATGGACTATGACCTAACATACCTAGCTGTTTATCTATTGTAGGGAAAGATATTTAAGAGATATATAGAAGGGTTATCAGTAAAAATGTCATAAACACATAAATTGAGATCCTATCTGCAAATCACTAGAACTAAATGAATGGGCCATTGCTCGTGGACAATCTTATAACTGGCTATTGCCATTGATCTGACGTAACTAGGCATGTTGGTATTATATTTTTACATAGAATTTGGACTAAACACATAAAAACAAAACAAGAAAAAAACTTACAAAAGAGTCCACTTCAGAATGCAACATGTTTCACAAAAAAAATCTTTAATAACTGTACCAAAAATTAACTATTTCACGAAACGCACAATAACCTACTAAAAGATATTCATAAAGAGAAAAGTTTTCAGATAACAAATGATAAAGTATCATGTTTCAGAATAACATCTTGAAAACTGAATCCCAATGTCATTGTGAAAGATAAAACAAGATAATATCATAATATTATAAACTCGTAAATCTTGGGTTTTTTTGTTTTCATAATGTTATTAAATTCTTCTTCTTGAATCAATGTCTTAAACTTTGCCAAGAGAGATGGTGTGGCATTTCTTTTGTTGGGGCTCCACACTCGTAGGTACTGCATCCGAGATGGCTCGTGCCCCATCTAGCCATATTGGAACGGCAGCGGCCAACTTTCATAATGTATAAAATATCATGATTATTATTATATAGCTAGCCTATGTTGTCCCACTGCTGAGCAAAGGCCTCCCTCCATTCCTTCCAACGGTCACGACTCAGTGCAACATCTCTCCAATTCTCCAGGAAGACATCCAGTTCGTCCCGCCATCTCCTTCGTGGTCTACCACGACCTCGCGTTACTGTTTCATGGCATCAATCCTAAGGTTTACGGGACCCACAGCTCGTTCGGCATGCGACAGATATGTCCTGCTCAGTCCCATTTAAGTATGGCAGCCTTTTGAGCCACGTCAACAATTTGCGTTTTGGAGCGCAGTGTAGTGTTTCGAACCCGATCGGTTAATTTTACACCTAACATACTGCGCTCCATAGCATGTTGGCAAACCTTGAGTCTGGTAATAAAATATTAATGCATTTGAGTAATTATGAAAGATAAGATGCCCAATTGTCTGTGGGTGTTCTTGTGTTGTTTCATTTCACTGTAGCAGCCTTCGATAGGGTCTGGATTTGTGTACACCATAATAATGGGTGAACAAACCTCTAATGAAGCCGAAGGGCACTTGTTCCCCCGTCATTGCAATTTTTTTGTTATAAGTTCTACCTCGTAATTAGATGGCTAGTTACGGAATATTGGAGGTACAACATTTTCACAAGATTTTTAATAAACGAGTAGGTATAGGAGTTTTAATTAAATTAAAACAGTTTTTCCAACACAATGGCTTGAGTGCATTACATGACATTCCTGCCGTAAAAAGTGTTTTTTCATAACATAACATAAACATAACATCACGCCTGTAATTCCCGAACGGTTAGGCAGAGATGTACCTAATAGTAGGTAGGTACACCCACATTTCGCCAGTTATGTTTAAGTCCTATGTAATAGGGGGTGAGCTTATTGCCATCAACTGTTGCTGCTACTGAGAAATTTCTAATGGAACAACTCAATAACACTTTGGCCGACCCACGATTCGAACCCGGGACCTCAAATGCTCAGCAGTCGCGACCACTAGGCCAAAGAACAAAATTGATTTCAAGCAATCATTTTTTTACATAGTTTAGTGAACAGAATGCTTGGTTGTCAAATCAAATCAATCAAATCAAAAGTCATTTATTCAAATTAGGCTGATAATCAGCACTTTTCGAACGTCAAAATTTACTTTACTCAACTTATTTACAAGAGACAGTCCCCCAAAACGCCCACCCTTCGGCACTTCCTAGTGTTTAGCTGGAAAGAGAAGTGACGGAACAAACTCCCCAGCAACACATTCTGTCTGTTAGTTGGTTAGAAGAACCAGACTCGATACAATAGTAAGGTGTAAGTTCAATTTAGATTTACTACAGACACAAATCAATAATAAAAAAATATATAATTAACACGACTGTCTAAATACAAAAAAAGTAGTTAAAAAACTGTAAAAGTAAAAAACAAGCACATTTTAAATTGAACAAAACTTGGAAGCAGGCGGGGTCCATTCTATTTTCATTTCATAATTTAATATTCAAATGATTGTGCTTCCAAGTTTTGTTTAATTTAAAATGTGCTTGTTTTTTTTTCAGTTTTTTCAGTCGGGTTTTTTAGTTTTTTAACTACTTTTTTTTATTTACAACTTTTTAGTTCCTTTGTGTCTGTTCTTTCGTTGGTCGCGTAAAAATCTTCGCAGATGATTTAACTTTTGTGTTTGTTTATATGATTTGTGACTTTGAATTTATTTTAAACATATAAGTATCATATATTTTTGTAACCTCCTTTTAAAACCCTTCATTTTGATACCCTACTCGATGGTAATGGAGTTTTTTTATTTTTTGAAATACGCTATAAGGCCCCCAAAATTAATTTTTATTAATTTTAATTTTAATGAATGAAATGTTGCCAACGACACTTGCGCCATCAAGACGATCTAACGACGTAAATTTTATTCAAATCTGTTCATCAGTTTGTGAGTTATGAGGGAACAAAGAAACGGACATACAAACTCAAACTCAAAGCATTTATTTCAATTAAACCTTTATAGCCACTTTCCAATGTCAGAAGAACAATTCATAAAAACAAAACTACGAGTGCAATACGACATTCCGAAAGTAACCACGCCGAATCACACGCCGACGAATGCCAGCAACAACGAGCACCGCGAGCACGAAAGCACGCAGCGACGCACACCGCTACAACGAATGCACGAGACATATATACAGGTCACAAACATTTATACAGGTCAAACACATACCCCTCCTTTCGGGCGTTGCCGGAGTCGGGTAGAAATGTAATCATTACTAACAAACACAAAAACTTTGCGGGATCCAAGACCGTTAAATTGTTTTCCTAAGACTTCGTCGAGCTTAATTGTCTCGGGACTTTTCTTGTGGTCGCCACTGTTGATTCTGGTATTCAGGAGTTACAGTGGTTTGGGAATAGTGTGGCGGGCTTGTCCCATATTTAAATATAAAAACTCAACATCTGCTTTGTCGATAAAAGATGATTACGTTTTTTGCTGTCACATCTGTTTCTTATCAATTAATCTGTATTATTTAATACGGTAACCAAGCAGAAAGAAACAGCCATTAATCAATTTAAGAATGATGCGGTATTCGCAACGCAAGTGCGAATACCGCATCATTCTTTAGGTTTACCTTTTCTCTAGATTTACCCAGGTGTCCTGATGTAAATTTACAGCAAATAGGGAGAAGGAATGTTATCAATCGAATACCTGACAGTCTCCACCTGAATACCTACTACTCAGATAACATCACATGGCTATCAATAGTCCTCCTGGTATGTATGGCTTTGTGTCCCAAGATCAAGCTTTTTAGAATTTCCTGAGGAAGATCCGTGTTAAAAAATCAGAAAATAAACAATGAAGCAACTAGCATGGCTATAAGTAACGCACGAAGAAAAGATCCACCTGGAAGAAAGGACTCGCACATTACTCACATTTCTGAAAACCCCGAGTAGACAAAATTCTGCTGGGGGGAATAAAAACAACATTCTCATTGGCAGTTTTATGAGACTTAGTACTAGTATAACCTGGCATACTGGATTGAAAACAAACTGATCTCTCAAAATACGAGAAGGTTGTTTTTTTTTTTAAACAATTCAATTGTCATAGCTTGATTAGTCGTCGTTCATCAGTAATAAGACCAGAAGTCCTGCTCTCTAGCCTTAGGTCAACGTGTTAATACTAGTGATCGTCAAAAATGTATATTCGCGGACACGGATATTAAGGGTCAAGATCCGCGGACACGGACACGGATACGGATCTTTAATTTCTCAATCATAAGATAGTTGATTAAGTATCTTTGAGTTTTATATGCTATTGGTATGGTAACTTAACGTAACTGTCAATTGAACTTGAAAATTAATAAAAATTCTGTAAAAGGACTAATAGAAAAGTTACTGACGACGAATCGATTGTACCTAAGTACACATCATAACATATTAGTCATAATCACCGAAGACATAGTGCTTATCAGTGAAAACAAAACATCCTGTGTCGCTTACATAACTACTAGTAACACGTCTACCTACTTACTCTATTTAACTGCATATTACACCATTTATGAAGCCATAACCAAGACAGTGGACAGCCTGACATTACAAACTATCTGACCATCAGAGACACCGCTACCATATCTTACTCATCTCAGTGGATATACGGCTCATAAATGTTGACACTCGCAGATGTTATCTATTCGTAGGGGCTCTTGATGAAGCGGTAAACTTGACCAATGAGGAAAAGAATTTGTAGTTAAATTTAAATTTGTTTTATGGAGGTGTTTGTATGCTGCAGCATTTTCAGTTTAAAGGTTTAGAAAATAAAAAGAAGAAATGGATTATCTAAGATTCACGTAACCAACTGATAGACAGATGTCAAAACTTTCAATGGTCTGTGAAATTAGCATCGCGGTTAAAGCAGATAACAGTTGCTACAAGTAACATGCGCCTAAAACACCTCTACGATTCCAACCAACCATATTATGGTTGGTTGATGGCAAAGAGTCGGTGTAACTTATTAAGTTACACCGACTCTTTGCCATCACAGTTAATACTGGTTGAAGGTGGAACGCCGATCACAACAACACATAAATTAGCCTGAGATACTACTGTAAAACCACTAACACATTAATAAACAAACATTACCAGCCATTCAAGCTAATAAAACGACACCTATTACCAGCCGTACAGCATTTACCGGCACCTTATACCAGCTGAACGGCCTATGGAAGGTAACAGCGCTTCCTAAAGTGTCCTATCAATTACAATGGAACCTGCTGCTCGGCCCACTTCGAGTCCAGTGCACATGCAAATCTTGGAGACACCGCCTGCATTCCAACTACAGCAGTGTAACGGATACGCAATTATCGAAGGACCAGTTTCGAAATATTGTTAGGAAGGCACTGCATAGTGGACACAGTACCTAATGATGATGTTGCACGTTGAGTTGCTGAGTCCACGAAAATGTCAAATATTAAGGTCTGACAATCTGACAAGTTCAATCGAAAACGATTTGGATCATAACTGAAACTACCTACTAAAAAACATTAATTTCTTCATGTGACTTTAGATGTTTGGTTCCTGTTGGAATCTTTTTTTTGGTTACTCTACTTGAAACAAAACTAATAACAACGGGACAACCTATTTAAAGTGCATTTGACGATAGATTAAACCTGTGATTTGGAGTGAAGAGGGAATCATATTATTTTTTGTTTATTCTCTGGTCCTTTCTGATTAATTATCATACTGGAACAGTTCAATCTCCCCGAGACTCGTCGAGCTTCATTGCGTATAGGTGCTTTTTTGGTGGTCACCTCTGCTGATTTTGGCTTTCAGGAGTTGTAGTAAGAATATTTTGACGGGCTAGCTCAGAAGACAGAGCCTGCAATGGCAGCAATACCAGTGTATTACCAATGACGTATTATATATAGACACGTCATGAACTAACATGGCGGCGCTTCAAAACGGCGATAATGTTAGATAACTACTTTTACGCGTAAAGAAAGGGAAAGCAAATATGACACCGTACAGCGGGATGCCTGTTAATGCCTGTTTTCTTAATGTTTGGCGCAGGTTTACACACACGATTTAAATTAAGAACAAACGTAGCGTCGCGCGAGAGGTTGGTGCGTAACTAAGCGCAATGTGGCCAATTGGCATCATTTTATGTTGTCATTTTTGAGGGCGGACAACGTATCTATAGTTTTAATATATCATTGGTATTACTATGAAATACGCCGGCAGCCCTATTATTTGATCTGAGCCGGCAGCGACCTACATGTCCTAACATTTCCAACTCTCTTTGGAGTTATGGACTGAGCCCATAACAGTATATGCAACGATATTTTGAAACTATTCATATTGTGTCGGTAATAATAGTAACATATTATATGTGCATAACCCGCTCGTGTTTCGAATATGTTTTGCTTAAGTGTGTCAGATATTTAAACAGCCATGTTACATGTCTAACTAAACTTAAACCTATATCGGTACGGGCTAGGCTAGATCCGGTAGATTCGAACACCTGGTTATATATGATATTGAGTTTATCGATTGTATTCTAGAATTATTAGATATAATGTACCTACTATTTTGCTTTGTGGGAACTGGTTCAACGGTTTTAAATTCAGTACCTATGAACCTATTGGATACTATTTAATTTCATCACCAAACGGGGTCGGGGTTTTCATCCACATACTGGTTTTGAAAGTGTACGTTAGAATCTATTGTATTATATTCGGCCTACTTCACATTTCGGACACGAACTGCGAAAAACTTACCATAGACAACCGAAAATTTCTATGGATTTTTACAGTTTCTCCCGGTGATTGTATGTTTTTATAACGATTTTATATGGCATGCCTATGCCTATCCAATTGTAAAAGCCAATGATGTGTTGCTATACAAAAAAATACTCGAAATAGTCGGTCACTGGTGCCTGTTCTTACTAACAATACCTGGTACTTACGCGAATGTCTAAAGTGAAGCCCAGTTAGATACGCAACATTTAGTTTCACGGATAAACGGAATATTTACCATGTTTACTTTTTACTCCAAACATGTCCATTGGGGTTCAAGACTAATAACAACTAGGGGGAGGCAATTGAAGGCAATTCATCGACATAAATCACCTAAGTACAATTGCCCCATCGGAACCCACCAACTGGCCTGCCGATCACAACCGAATGACCATACTCGACTTCTTCCTAACAAAAGGACTCTCCAAACAGTATATGAAGATCGAGTCATGTGCTGATGGATCATCTGATCACACCCGAGTCTATTAACTACCTATCAGTTTATCCATAATTGAAGTCGAGAGACCCATAAAATTGTACAACCAGCTTACTGATTGGCCCTCCTTCAGAACACATAGAGGAAAACCTTCACTTAAATATCAGACACAAAAAAGCGGAGGAAATTGAAACAGCAGTAGTGCAATTTACTAATCTCATACAAGTTGCCGCGTGGAGAAGCACGCCTACTACTGAACATAGGAATCAGCCCACAAACGTACCACTAGAAATTAAGATCATGGTCCAGGAGAAACGCAGACTACGCAGAGTTTGGCAGATGAGCCGTCATCCGCCAGCGGAGGAGTCTCTAACTGCCACTAAAGCCAGCAACTACTCGCTCTGGAAAATCACCCGTTCTTGTGACAGACCTAACTTACCAAAAACCCCAATAAAAAAGGAAAATGACTAGGCCAGAACAAGCCAGGACAAAGCGGATCATCTGGCAAGCGATTTTAAACCGAACGCAACTCTAGACAACTCATCAGATGAATATGTTGATTCTATCCTAAAACAAGACATTCAAATGAACCTTCCCCCTAGACCTGTAACGCCCCCGGAAATCATAAAAACGATCAAACGGTTGGACAGTAAAAAGGCTCCGGGTTACGACCTGATAACCAAAGAAGTATTGCTGGATCTACCGAGGAAGGCAATTGTCTTCATCACCATCATCTTCAACGCCATGTTACGAATAGAGTACTTCCCGACTGCGTGATTTACAAGGCTGGCAAACCAATAGCCGAAAAAACATCCTATCGACCAATCAGCTTGTTGCCTACTCTATCCGAGGTACTGGAACAGACTATGCTACATACTAAATAAGAAGATTATGCCAAGCCTCTTGAAGCGCAAAGTAATACCAGACCACCAATTCGGCTTGAGATAATGTCATGGCACAGTAGAACAAGCCCACAACAAAAAGTAAATATTGTAAATATCCCGTTTTCAATGATGATGATACTGTTAGTGATCATGTCAGTTTAAAAGCTTGCAGCTATGCACTAGTTTAAATTCCAATACAGCAATTAAATTTAGGTATTCATTTAGGTGTTGCTTATGTGATAGTGGTGGATAACGACAAAACACCGTACGTAAACTTAATTTAATCTCTGTAAGTAGAATTAAACAAGGAAAACGAGATAAGTAGGAAGTCAATTTATTTTCAAATCACCTATCTTTTATCAGCCTCTAAGTTAATTACATTGCAAACAGCCTTCTATTGATAAATACCTCGTAATTGACGTCGATTTACTAACGTCGGCCACTTAACGCACTGTTTCTAACATAAAGCGGTTTCTAATTAGTGTGGTGGTGGTGAAAGGTACCATCAACCAATAAACTCTCCGTCTGTTAATGAACAAAAGACCTCTCAAGAATTATGTCGGTACCTACCTAAGTAGACAATACTTGGTATTTTTTTTTTTTAAACGTAGTCCCACACTTTGAATTTCTCCTGTATCGTGGGTGCGTTTACAAACATTTAAATTCACATTCACAGACACCCAGACCTGACACAACTATCTGTAGGCTATACAAATATTTGTTCCGTGCGGGGATCGAACCCGCGACACGCAACGCAATAGTCCAATCGCTCAGCCACTGCGCCAACCGTGTCGTCTATGTTTTTCCTTCAGTTGCCAAATTTTACACCTCTGCCTGCGCACACACCTGTCTTCATCATCATATCAGCCCGGTTTCACCGACTGTTGGGAATAGACCTCCCCTTTTTCCGCCCGTCCCGATCCTGTGCGTCTCTTATCCAGGTGTTTCACACCCATGCGCACTATAATATCTCCATAGCCGAAAAACAATCTTTAAAAGAATTATTACTATCCGATGAATTAAAGAATTCACAATTCAACTGGATGTGGCAAAAGTGACAATCCCTAATCACTTTGACGGCACGGCTGGCGCAATGGCTCAAGCAATGGACTGCTGCGCTCGATCTCCCCAAGGAACAAATATTTGTATAGCCCACAGATAGTTGTTTCGGGTCAGGGTATTTGTGTATGTGAGTTTAAATGTTTGTGAACCACCAAACTTTCATAATCTTTTTTTATCTCAGTTGGAGTCTGTTCTAGTAAGCTAACTTGTAGATCAATGCAAAGAGATTTTGTCTTTAAATGAGTTTCTAACGAAGGCCTGACTATCAATACAGTAGCCAGCATGTCTCCCTCTCCGACAGTAGGACAACGGCCAGGGATCCACGATGCAAATGTGCGTGATTAGTGAACAGGTAACTGTAAGCGAACCGGCGACCTTGTCACAATGAGCGCGAAGAATGAGACGTGGTGCTTTAAGGTGGAAGCTCACATCTGGCCCGCGAAATTCTAATTTTCTTACGTTTTTGGCAATTTGCAGGCCAGTGCTTGGTTGTATGTTTATGAAAATTTGATTTGCGACTGTAAGACGTATGAAGTTACCGAATTATAACCATCAAAATTACTAACTACTAAAGAACGACGACTAAATTACTAAAGAATGACTTTTACATGCAAAAATCAATCTTGACATGAAAATGAACTTGGAGGGTTGTATTGATAATTTTGATGGTTATAATTCGGTCGCAAATCAAATTTTCATAAACATACAACCAAGCACTGGCCTGCAAATTGCCAAAAACGTAAGAAAATTAGAATTTCGCGGGCCAGATGTGAGCTTCCACCTTAATGGGGACATATCTACGTATCGTTTATGCAGTTAGATTGTAAGTAAGAGGTTGGAGAGCCAAGCGTTTGTAATTGGGATAACAGGGGGCAATATTAGGGGGAGCAGTGGTAGTCCTGTGGTTATGACCACGACTTGCAGATGTGTGTAGTGGGTTCAAACCAAAAAAGGTACTTTCCTCTGAATAATTTATTTCATCATCTCTGCTCAAAAAATTTTGAAGGAAAATATAAGAATTCGCACTGACCACAGAAGAGATTGTGGTGAGTTTATGTTACAACTTGTTATTAATTAAGTGTTTTAAACCTCTTTGCACTTAACGAAACCAAAACAACAAACAAATGAAAGTTGCCATTACAAAAAAGCACGTCTAACACACAACATACCAGAAGGTACTAACGGCTGCCACATCCAATCTGTATCACATCAATGGACGGAAAGGCGCACACGTACAGGCGCGCGCGCAAGCTTCCGCGTCGACGCACGCGCCACTTCCCATAAAGAGGAGCACGGAAGTCGTTCCACTGATAGATGGCGAGTACTTGCTCCCCTTACTGGCATGGCAGTGCTTAGTGATAGTAGAAAGGGAGGCGAGCCTTGTAGGCCAGTTTGTTGATGGCACTTGACAGCTTTTATGGATGCGATGAAAGGAACGTTGTCCTTTGATACCAAGAGTATATGAACGGTTCGTTGAAGCCATCATGATGAAAAGCCATAAGTGTAGTTGTTGTTGAAGGGATGTCGTTAAGGCCTTACATTTCTAACTATGCCTGTGTTTTTCATAGAAATTGATTTCCGACAAAAGTGATGAGAACATTCGTGCTAAAACACTGGGCACCAGGAGTATCTTGTGCAGCGTATCTTCTGCTGGCTGCCGAGGACTTCTAGGCTCTAGCTTAACGCCGCACCTGCTGAGGGCGCGCATAAAGGGTGTAAAAGTCCCCTTATCGCAAACGAAGCGCACTTGTTCTCCCCACCACTGCGAGAATTTTATTGTTCTAGACCATACCTGGGAACCCCCTAGTTACGGAGATATTGGGGGTCAAAGTTCCAAATTTTGCACAGCTGTTTTTGTAAATACTAGTTTTTCAGGTTTACTTAAATTACCTCCATGACCCTTTTACTATTCAAAGCATCCACTAGCACAGTATTTTAAGAGTGCTACATTGAGTTTTACCGTGAAATGTGATTTTTGGCCCACAACAAAACAACAACACACAAAAAAAAAAGTCGTTTGCCAGCAAAAAATTTTGCGTAGGGGTACTTAGTTTGATGTACAGAATGCTTGGTTGACGTATGTGTGAAGGGTTCATTTACACCCTGTATAGGTACCTAATATGAGACGACTGCTCCGTAGGTCTTGTGATCGCAAGCGCGTCTGCTGAAAAAGAGATCCTGAGTTCGTCCAGGATCGGGCAGTGTTATTGGGTTTTTCTTTCTGAAATTTACCAGTAGCAGCCACAGAGTTTGGATCCGTCCCCACTGATGGCAGTAATAGGCAGTAAGCAATAACTGAAAAAATGTGGGTTTGTCATTAGGTACGCCTCTGCCTCAAGAAGATGAGTTATCGACTAACGGCCGAATACTGAAACGCCACTCAAATATAAGTAACGCTCAAATCTAGTGCTGTCTCGGTCGCTCTATGTTGAAGTAACAGAGACAGAACGAGATTTAAGGGCAACTTAAAATTGAGTAGCGTTTCAGTATTCGGCCGTAAGATACCTAAATACCAAGATCAATAAATCAGTAACTTTCTTTCTACAAAGATTTGATATAAGTTCACATATCCACACAAAGACATTGCTTAGCTTTGAAAAGGTTTTACTCTAATAACTACCTAAATAAATAAACATGCCCAATCAATTTACCTTCGAAACGTTCGAAATATCAACCTAGCCAGTTAAACCGCCGATTTGTCTGTCTGTCTACTGGAGAAATGGACCACATCATCCGCGATAGTTAAGCAAGATGACGTCCCGTCTATCATACACTCGTTACACGTTACGCAGGCAAGTAACCTGTCACATATGTGTCGGTACTTTCCATTTCATTTCGTGGCCGTCCAGTGAAAGCGGCCACTCAGGTGCTGTTGACCTTTGCCAAGCCCATCTGGTGTCCATTGATGAGCGATCGACTTGCGACACTGCCGTAGGGACAGAAGTTCCATAGAGTATGAAGCAATGAAGAATCTGCTGTCTTGCGAGTTTTGCGACACCATGTCAACGGCTGTAACAACCAGAAAGCAAATTCTTTCTGTCGTTTTAACAATGACTATAATTGTGTCGGTAGTATCGTCAGTGATATCGGCCCCGACTTACGAGCAGTAGCTAACTGCGGTACTCACAGATATTTATTGACTACTTATGCCGTCACTAAGTAAAGATTTGACATACTTTTGTATGACAAAACTGTCAAAACCTTAACTTAGTGATGGCCTAAGTAATCATTAAAGCTCTCTGAGTGCGGCAGTTAATTACTTATAGTTCAAAGAAGATTTCTTGGTTTATGAACAATATCTTCCATAAACATCTCTTAGAAGCATTTTTTTTGTTTTAAACCATAGCTCGATGTGATGTGTTAGTGTTTTTAAAACCAACTCACATATATAAATTATGATTTAAGTTATTAATTCACGTGTTTTATTGAAACTAAACAGGAGCAAAAGTAGATAACATACTAATGGCGCGTTTCTAAGCAGCCGTACATTTAAATCACACTAATATTATAGAGGCAAAAGTTTGTAAGTGTGTGAGTGTGTATGTTTGTAACTTCTTCACGCAAAAAGTACCGAACGGATTTGAATTAAAATTGGTACACAGATAGTTTATAACCTGGATTAACACATAGGATACTCGTAGTTTTTATCCCGATTTTATCTTCCCGTCGGACATATGACTGGCCTGTTGGTCTAGTGGTTAGTGACCCTAACTGCTATGCCGGAGGTCGTGGGTTCGATTCCCACCCAGGACAAATGTTTGTGTGATGAGCACGATCATTTGTTCTGTGTCTGGGTGTAATTTATCTATAATATGTATGTATTTAGGAATATATAAGTATGTTTATCAGTTGTCTAGTACCCATAACACAAGCTCTGCTTAGCTTGGGACTAGATGGCGTTGTGTGATAGTAGTGGAATATTATTAAAAAAAAAAAAAAAAAAAAAAAATAAATTCAAATTGTAGCGGGTGAAGCCGCTGGCAACAGCTAGTATAATAATAATTATATACATAGTTAACACGTGACATCTACCAACCCGCACTGGGCCCGCGTGGTGTACCAATAATGCAGCTTCCATTACTAAAAGAAATTTCATAATTGAATCAGTAGTTTCGATGATTACCCGTTATTACACACATTTAAAATTTTACCTCTCTGTAATATTAGTATAGAATAAACTCTATAATATAGAAGAAAGTTCTGGTAAAACGTTGTTTTTCTCTTTATTAGAGAGAGTGGAGATCTACTTGCTCTTCTAAAGCAGTATCACGACTTATCATAACGCATCAGTGTTTCCCCGAAGGGTTACTAGTTCCTACCCCCGTCAATGCTGTCAGATGGCGTCTGTCGATACCTATTAATTATAACCAATTTACTAATGGCACTCTCACCAAATGGCGTCTGCTGTAATTAACTAGCAGGTAAATAATATGTTCCATATTTTTGGTGCCAATCTGCCTCCGAATTACGAACTCTGACTTTTTTAAAATTGTTTTACCTATATGAAATCGCCGCGTGCCGCACACATTAGCGAGTGGCGTCCTCTCGCGACTAAGTGTCCGCAACACGCCACCGGTGGCAACCGCCTACCCACTGTGGCGGCCACCGACACTGCACACTGGTGACATGGCAGCCACTGATGCCTTTCGATTGCGCGGTACCAAAGGACGTGGCGAAAGACAGCTACGGTGGCTTTCACGGCTGTAGTCGGAGGCCCGTTTGAGCGAAGTCTAAAAGATAAAACGTTACATTTGCGGTACCAACTAGGTTTTCTGAACGTTGCTCGTTTGTGACGTGCACTGCTATTCAATTGTTGCAGCAATAAGCGAACGTCTCTATGATGTGAAGTAATGATCTGTTCGATTAAATCATATTAATTGTAGGGTTGTCTGTATTATAGGCAGGTACATCATTCAACTGAAGATTGACAGGCGGGTGAGATGGATATTGGTCGTTGCTGACATCATTTATTGCAGTGATACAGTACATTTGAAGTCCCTTTCGCCTTTTCGAATCATAAAGCGTCCTGCCTACCGTTTCCTCAACTATGTAGGGGTCAGCTATCAGTATAACCGGATGCAGCTGAATACAAGCCAGTTAGTACTAAGGCCCGTGGCGACTTTTTGTAGCGACTATTGACGCACGTTAGTTTAGTTTTGTTAGCGAGGGCAAACAGTTAGCGATCGTATCGCGACTATTGATACGAACGTGGTAAAGCATCGTTATAAAAAGTCGCCGTGAGTGAGCGAAGTAAAACGGCACTCCATAGTAAGAATCTTTGGCCATTGGCGACTGTCAAAGATCTACAAATGTCAACGTATCATGAATCAATGAAGAAAAAGGTGTCAGCTTACATTTAAAAAGGACGCTCGCGCACTTTTCAGTTTTTAGTGACAGCAAAATTAATAAAACAACACATTACAATATGTAAATTTCATTTATTGGTATACGACTTGATAATTATGGTTTACATTTTGTTAGCAGTTAATTAACTTTACATAAAGTTCAAAAGTTGGTACAGGATCGAAACATGAACTCGTTACCATGATAATGGCACAACTTTATCAGTAGGTTGTCACACGCACTGATATATACCACGGTCACTGGTACCGACGGTCGACCACTTCCCAACTTTATTACTCAGGGCATAAGTGACAAACGTGGTCGACCGCGTGAGTACGGTGGTATAGTACCAAATACACAACACATCCACAAGCCTGTTTCACCACTTAATTTACTTGGCAGGTAATTTATTACAATTTCTTAGTGAGTAGTGGCATATTCGGACCTCGTCAAACAGGCCCTTACAGCCGCACTCAGAGAGCTTTAATGATTACTTAAGCCGTCACTTAGTAAAGGTTTGACATGCTTTTGTATGACTAAACTGTCAAAACCATTACTAAGTGATGCCCGAAGTAATCATTAAAGGTCTCTGAGTGCGGCAGTTAAGACGTATTAATTTGAGTACGAGTTGTTACATTAGACCATAGATCACGAGTCATCGTATTTACGTACAAGTAAGTCTAAAGATAAATAAGCTCCACTTTTCTGACGGCACTATTACGGACTTAACTTAATGCCCCATACATATTGGCAAATAGCTAACTGAATTAAGTTCTGGCTAAATGGTTCGTTAACATATCATATGCCACATAGGATTGAGCAACATCTCTACATAACATTATCAGTATCGTAATATCATAAGTAGTAAAGTTATGCGTAATTGTGTATTTATTGTTCATAGGGTTAGTTTTACAAAAGAGGGATTAAAAACATAAACGTTTATCGTTATTAAACTATTGCACCGGTTCTGTCATTCTTCCTACACGTATCATTATTTTATAGCATCAGTTTGTTTCACAGAGTAATTTCTTTAATCTACATGGAGTAAGTAATAAAATGTTGGTCTAATATCCGAAATACAATGGTTGTATGGGTTTACTACACACCTTTGTCTATCCCTCCGAGGGATAGGCGTGATGTTACGCTACCATTATTAACAAAACAAACATATTATTATATAACAGTAGCCCAACTCCGGACACAACTCACAGACAATCTTTGACCGAATGTATGGAGTAGATCATATAGTAGCACCTAGATCTTTTGGGGCGTAGCGTTATTCGGAACGAACGTCGCCATCTTGTTTTTTCACATACGCCACACGTTTACCAACAGTCCTAGCTGTCAATGTCACTTAGGCGCCAAAAGATCCATGTAGCACTGTACTGTGATAGTTGCCTACGACACGCGACATGAGCCGGCCATGTACCGCCAATACAGACCAGCGTGGTGGACAGTGTCTCAGCGAGCTGCCTAGCTCCTGTTGTGTCGGTTGCCCCAGCCGCGTCTGTGGTCGTCTTTGTACTCATCCATGTTGTTCTGTCTCTCTCTTTCTTCAGGGTCGTCTTCTTCGACCAAACGCTCCTGGACAGTAAGAGAGAGTGTTAAACATAGTGAAGAAACCACGGAATTCTGCCCGATATTCGTTTAGTTAGGAGATCTTTGATTTTCGATCGATTTTGACTCAAGGCCGTCGAAAAAGTGGTTAATGATGTCAAAAAAGTGGTTGATGATGTCGTCAAAGTCGCGGTAAGCAAGCGTATGAGGAATGCACGGGAATGGACAGTGTGGCAAAAAGCCTTACAATACCCTGTAGTGGGTAAGTCCAAGCCCAAATGATAGTGAATATTGAAATTCGGCCTCTCTCAACGCTAGCAAGGATCTGAAACAATCCAGAAACTCCCACAAAACTAATTGTGCGGTCTCGAAACTGTTCGGCTACTCCTTTAACACAGAATCAGTGGGGAACTGCCAAAATATGTAAATATTAGTAAAAGTTTTACCTTTCGTATTTGTTCCTCCTCGTCTGCGTCATGCTCTGTGTTCTGTATGGTCGTGTGAGGTATTTTTGTGGCGTCGGGGAAGCTGTGGAAAACCATGCAATTTTAAATATATTTTTGTACTTAAATAGAATCAACAATACATATAACCAGCCCAAGGTAAAGTTCCCACTGTTGGGAAACTGGCTTCTTCTCTGTGGGAGGAAAGGGAAACTGATCGTTATCCTACAAGCGACGGTTCCTATATCATATCCTACAACGCGGGTTGGTAAATCAACACTGGAACAGTTCATTGTACACTGGTAATACCAAAATTCTGTCCAACTCTTCAACTTCATCACCTTGCCGATTGATTTATATTTTTAGCATGGCTCGACCTATACACGTATTATGGTATTTATGGATGGAAGGATACGGTATGAATGTTAGCTCATAATACGTCGATAGGCGCTGTCATATTTGACCCAAAGGTTGACTGGTAGAGAATGCCTTGTGGCATTACGTTCGCCTATGTCCTATGTAATTATTTATGTCTAAATAGATTAGAAAACAGGTTTCGTGTTACAGATCACAGTTAACAATGTAATTCAAGTCAAATTTCCATAATGGACCTACAGCAATGCACATTATTTACATTTTGGGTAGCATATCCTACTAATATTATAAATGTGAAAGTTTGTGAGAATGGATGTGTGGATGTTTGTTACTCTTTCACGCATAAACGGCTGGACCGATTTGGTTGAAATTTGGTATGTAGATAGGTTATACCCTGGATTAACGATAGTTTTTATCCCAATATTATGATCCGTGGGATAATTTTCGAGTTGTAGCGGGTGAAGCCGCTGGCAACAGCTAGTTATGTAATAATTGTTACACCTTCTACATGTGCATTAATTTATGCTAGGTACTACTTATTACATAACATTTTACAGCTATGTATATCTAATTTCTATGAAATTATTCGTATGAAACTTTATTATTTAGTATTACTCACATGCCATCCCTGACCCGCTGCTCGTAGAACTCCTCAACAGTGAGCGCGGGTATGGCGGGGTAGCCAAGCCCGAACACAGCCTTCTGCATCGCGTCGCGGGCTATGATGACCGGCTTTAGAGGCACGTGGGGACGCTCCTTTGGTTTTGGTGCTGAAAGGGGAAAAGATATTATTGTAAATGTTTGGTAATGGTGGGATTACGTTGTGCCGAACTGTCTCTATATTAGCTACTAGCGGACGTCACGCAATTTCACCCGCGTAGTCCCCGTTCCCGAGGGAACACAGGGATAAAAAGTAGCCTATGTTACTCAGGGTGAATGTAGCTTTCTAATGGTGAAAGAATTTTTCGTCGCCGTAGTTTTGAGTTTGTTCATTACAAACATACACATAAAAATACAAATCTGCCCTCTCTAAAATATTAGTGTAGATGTAGATATCGTAGGGCAAACGAACTCCTCCGTCGTATCGGATCCCCATTCCTTGTTAAAATGCATATATTTAAAGTTATTAAATGGTTGAGCAGAGGCAGAGTTTGCTTTCTATCTGTTTTCATAGTTATAAGGTGATTTTTTGGCCCTCTGCCAATAAAAGCCTTTTTCTCTCTTCTAATAGGAGTACTCATATAACGCTGTACATCTTATGCTACGTCCCACCAATACTTCATTCGTGAAAATAGAATCCGCGACAAAGCCACAATCTTCGCCGATGGGCGTGCCCTGGCTAACGGTCACATTTCGCTATTATGAACTTACCCATTTGCAGATCTCCATAATAGTCTTTTTATCTCTAAACATTCATATACTCACTTTACATCTTTAATTTATCTTGTAACAATTCTATGCAGGTTCCAGGACAAAAGAACGTGGTTTTGAGAGATGGTTCCTCATTGTTTGGTTTCTTGGTCGGAGCCAGATGGTCCTGGTTTACCAGAATCAAAATGGGTATGTGTGGCTAAATAAACCAAAGTGCAAAAGATTTACTTAATTTTATTCTCCGCACCTTGCTAGTGCCCTTACATAAGACACAGGTGCTCAAAATGTATCTACATAATCTTAAAAGTAAATGGAAGTTAGCTGGCTGTATACTTATTAGCTTGTTCGACTGTACCTACCTATTTAAAAACATTTTGAACTCTTGGGTGAGTCTAATGATTTAAATCATAGAAATGTATTGTTCCCTACCTCCAGCATTTTTACGCATATACTCCAGAATAGACTTTTCCTGCTCAAGACTACCGAGTTCTTCAAATGACTGATTCACATAGCTCTGCAGCAATTTCAGAAAGTAAGACCTCTTTGTCTCGTCATCTGACTGGGATTCCATGGCTTTGGATAGTATGCTGAGCTGTTCCTTCAGTTCCTGTGCCTCCTTGAACCTTTTGATTTTGGCTTCTCTTGTTAGTACCTGGAATAATTTTGGAGGAATGTTACGGACATATTTTTATGCAGGGGTAGGTATAAGTATAAGTATAACGGGCTGGTGTCCGCAACTCCACGCTCAATGCGCGTATTTTACGTGCGGTATATAGGGGTAGGTATAAAATGCTATGAGTTTAAATAGTTATTCTGACTTGTTTCTAAGATTTTCTGATACAGGCACACCAGTTGTGTGTACAGGCACACCATGTTTAGTAATACTTGCAGTATTACTAAGTATTACTAAACATTTTCCATTAATATCAAGATTGAGGCCAGTTTAAGAAAAAATTAAAACATTTGGCCGCAACTGCTGTTTTCTTATGCAGTTTCAGTTGGGTACTGTATCTACTGAAGGCAAAACACGATCATGATTGATCTGTTATATCTCAGTTAATACAAATAAAATGATACTGCCATTTGACACTGTCTCTGTCCCGCTTTTGCTCAGAAGATTGTCTCGGATTGGGGTAAGGGGATTACCGTTGGATATCTTTAAAAGCTACCTAAGTAACCGCTCGCAGGTTGTTAAAATTGGTAACCACACTAGTGAAGAACAGTTTCTCACCTACGGAGTTCCTCAGGGCAGTGTCCTGGGGCCCACCTTCTTCCTTATTTATATAAACAGTCTCTGTAAACTGTCCCTCACAAATTGCAAAATCATAGCGTATGCGGACGACACAGTGTTGTTAGTTTATGGTAGTGACTGGGCGGACGTGCAATTTTATGCGGAATCAGCCCTACGAGATGTTATGAATTGGTTAAATAATAACTTGCTGACCCTGAACTTAGAAAAAACGAAATTCATAACGTTTGCACCTCGGTTTATATCACAACCAGATTCCTCCCTCACACTAACTGCTCACAAATGCCACTCGAATTCAAGTGCAACTTGCAACTGTACAACAATAACGCGTACAAATGAAATTAAATATTTAGGGGTGATTATAGATAGCACCATGACCTGGAATGGGCAGATTGGGTCTTTGGTTTCACGTGTCAGAAAGTTAATATTTGTGTTTAAGAACCACAGAACCTCGGCAGGTGTTGAAACATTAAAAACCGTTTACTTTGCACTGGCACATTCCATAATAACCTACTGCATTACCGCGTGGGGAAGCTCTGGTAAATGCCTCCTACTTCGTCTCGAAAGAGCACAAAGAGCTGTTCTAAAAGTTATGGCACACAAACCTATTCGCTTCCCCACGCACGATTTATATGCTCTCTGGAATGTGCTTACTGTAAGGAAAGCATTTCTGGTTTCCACTTTATTACGGAAGCATACTGATGTAAAATATGACCCTAATCTCAATACTCAAAAACGACGAGTTAAAAGAGTATGCCCGACAGAGAGTGTTAATCTCACAATTGTAAGAAGACATTATAATTTTTTAAGTCCTGTTATTTATAACAAAATTAATGAAAAATTACAAATATATCCGCTCTCGTCACGAGAGTGTAAACTGAAAATTGAAAAATGGCTCCAAAATATGACTTATGAGGAAACAGAGAGCCTCGTAAAAATTTAAATCATATTCGTTCACTTCCTCCGCATACACATACACGTACCCTTCCCACACACACACAAACACACTGACGCACGCACTTTCACTCTTCTGTAACACACACACACACACACACGCACACACATTCACTCACACACCCCCTTAAGTTGCTACCAGTATTGTTAATAGATGTTTAGTTTTAGTTTTATTATTATTAATTTGTTGTAACTAGTTTCTACCTACTTTTAAGCACCAAAATTATTGTTTTGGAACTTCTGTTGCCTTGCGACACAGTTACTTAACTAACGCAGTATTAACGTACACAAAAATTGTTATAACGTTTTTTATGTTCCAATAAATATTTGTATTTGTATACTTACTAAAGAGGCAATCTTGGCTTGTTCAGTCTGTACTTTCTCAATTGTCTCCGAGCCATTGTTGCTGGGTTGTGGCACCTCGAGATCTGTCACACCATAGTCTTTACACCTTTGCAGAAAGTCTCTGCAAAGTTCACAATATTAGGGTTAACATTAGCATTAAACAAAATTATTCTTTTTGGAAAGTCATTTAGGCTTTTACTTTTGTACGCAATAGAGAAGGTATATATAATATGCGTTAAACATGAGAGATTGTTTGATTGTTTGTTTGTTTCTTATTTGTAGTTGCCTACTGGGACAAAGTACGTCGAAGCTTGTGCAAAAGATAGAAGAAATGGATGTAGGTATTTTTCCAGGACTGGCACAGAAAATGTTTACAAAAAAAGGGGATTAAATATTAAAGATTAAGTATTAGCGGTAGCTAATACTCACTATTCAGTATTCAACGTAACTCACATGAAATGTGTGTTAAACAATTTTTATTCTATCTTCATTTTTTTCATGTTAGGTAATAATGATGAGTATTTGACTATTCCCGATAGGGAATGGCAATTAATCAATATTCAACCATATGTTATAACAGTGCAGGGTAATGAACATGCATAATTTTAATTAGGTATAGTTTTTTTCTACAACGAAATTGTATGTATGATTTTTGAAAATTCATGTTGTTTAAATCGTTTTTTTTGTATCATACATAAACACTCACTCATACAGAACACCACCTGCTATGATCCTTAAATACTCCTTCGGTCTCATTCAAATACATTTTTTTTTATTTTAAGCAGTAAATTATTGATATAATTAAAATATAAATTATTATTTTATAACACTTTTATCTTACTTGAAATAAATCTCAGCTACATTGACGAGTTCCAAACGTGGCTGGTTGCAAAGCTTCAGAGTGAGACTACCGAGCAATGCTGGTAGTAGCATGTACTGTAAGGTCTCTGTCGGCAACTCGTCTAGGCTCTCATTCCTACTGAACATCCCCGTCATGGAGACGAGGTTTGTGGCCTTCTCGAACTTGCCTATTGCAGATTTGACACTCAACTGTAATGATGAGAAATAATTTTATAGTAAGAAATACTGGACAGTAAAAATACAATAAGAATTATATAATCCGATCTTTCTTAAAATTGCATCACATACATCAGCGGACAAAATAAATAATGTGATAATTTAATTAACCATTGCTAACTTTAAATTGAATCATTGTATTGTTATGACATTGATCCAATGTACCAATTGGCATTGCCACTAAAGTATAGCATGGAAAAAGCATAAAGTATTTTCACTTTTATACTTTAAATCCATCCAATTACTATGATTTGATAAACAGTTACCTATCTATGTACACAGTCATGATGCATCACATATCTTTTATTTGAAATTATGTTCAGATTCACAAAACATAATTACACTGACCGAGCAGTATATTGGGGTAATAATATCGAACCTGAAATTGATAACAAAAGAACCTACATGCGGCGAGTAAGCATACGAATTGGTAAGTAGTTGAAGTGAACTTATCAAATAGTTCGTCACGTTTTGTCAGCTGGTTGACGCTTTGTCAACATTACCAGATGATTCATGAGCGAAACAGAATTTTCTAGATATTTCTCTGCAAGAGTGTCCAGTATTTTACAATTGTAGTACCATTTAAAACAATTATATGAAAAGCTTGAAGAATGAAGACTAAACACGTAAAAAATAAAGGAAAGAAGCTCACTTGAACGGCATTGCTGTTCGTAGCCTCGCTGCCCTTCTCGATGTTGTCAAATAACTTCATCGCATCGTCGAATATCTTCTTCAAAGGTTCCTCGTCCGTCGACTGGCCTGCATCGCTTATAGATTTACCAGTTGTACTCATTTTAACACAAATTTAATGTTAACTCAAATGTAGATCAGTATTTCGCTGTACACCGCAAAACTTGTTTTTTTTTTTAATGACGTTAGCGAAATGACAGCTCTCCATCTGACATTCGATAAGTTGACAGTTCACAAATTGATTGGTTCTGACGTTTTGCGGTGGAGGACTTGGAGGCTTTTGTGCGAGATTGGCCGGAGAGAGCCGCACGAAGAGCAAAGTGGAAGACTATGGGGGAGGCCTTTGCCCAGAAGTGGGACAATAATGCCAATAAAAAAAAAAACTACAGCAGCACTGCACCGAAGGTAATAAAGAGGGTCTCACAACCTTCAAGTACAAAGCAAAAGATATAAATGGTTAGAATCGCTATTTCTTTTCTAAACCGTACGTATTTAATATCTAGAAGAGATCTAGTTATTAAATTTAACAAGCAAAGAATCTTGAGAAACGTGATTGTATTGTTACTGACTTGTTTTTTGAGAAATCGACTGAAAAAAAATATATTTCCGAACGACATTTGTAGATCAGTAAAATAGCAGCTGCATAAAAATAAGGTAATTTAACTTTTTTTATTTGGCCTATACAGAGTGTAAAGGAACCCTTCACTCAAACATCAACCATGCATTCTGTACATCAAACTAAGTATCTACCCCCAATGACGTTTATAGACACGTCATGAACTAACCTGGCGGGCGCTTGAAAACGGCGAAAATATTATATTACTACTTTTACGCGTAAAGAAAGGGAAAGAAAATATGACTCTTTAAGTTTCGCGCAGGTTTACACACACGATATTTAAATTAAGAACAAACGTAGCATCGCGCGAGAGGTTGTTGCGTAACTAAGCGCGATGTGGCTAATTGGCTTCATTTCATGTTGCCATTTTTTAGGGCGGACAACGTATTATATTTATAGTTTTAATATATCATTGATTAACCCGCAAAATTTTTTTTGCGGAAACGACTTTTGTTTTTTGGGGTCAAAAACCACAATTTACAGTAAAAACTCAATGTAGCACTCTTATAACATTGTGCTAGTGGATGCTTAGAATAGTAAACGGGTCATGGTCAGGTAATATAAGTAAAGTTATAACCTGAAAAACTAGTATTTACAAAAAGTGCTGTGAAAAATTTGGAACTTCGACCCCCAATATCTTCGTAACTAGGGGTTCCCAGGTATGGTCTAGAACAAAAAAAATATCGCAGTAATGGGGAGCCCTTTGTTTGCGTTATGGGTACTTTTACACCCTTTATTGTTGTTGTTGTTTGTTTGCGCTGTGCGTTTTTCTGTGGCCAATCTTGCACAAAGCCTTTAAAGTCATCACGCCATCGCCAGTGTTTCCTAGAGCGCGTCCCTCGGAGACAACGCCTGTTTTCTGGCACCCATTGCATGACGACTCTGGTCAATCGATCTTGATGCATTCTACAGACATGGCTCGCCCAATCCCTCTTCAACCTAGCAGTCTAATCTTGTTGCCCACATCAGCGATTCCAGTTTTTGAGCGTATCGTGGTATTGCGATTATGTCGCCGAGTTTAATACGCAATACGCTACGTTCCATCGCCCTTTAGCAAACTTTGAGTTATGGTTCACAATTGGCAATAATAATATTATTATCTAGTTATGCAGATAAATCGGTATTACGTAGTCGGCTCAACGACTTGACAAGCCAACGTAATGTCTGGCGGCTAATGCAATGTTTACCACAAAATGCATCTAAATGAAAGCTGGCTTTAGTTATTAACTCGTTTATTCAACAACTGATAGACGTAACACCTGCTACTGTTGATGTTTCTGATTAGCTATACAAATAGATAATAATCTAAACAGCAGGAAGTTCCACCTACGCCAGACACAATACCTAATAATAATGAGATATGCAGGTGTATACTGTTCTACTTTTTCTGGGAAATTAATTTAATGACAAATATTTGCTTCTAGGTGATGTTATACTAAGTCTTAAGGAAGGTCAGCTGGTGAGAAATGAAGTGGTGTGCCGTATGCTCGTATGGTAGCCGTATCGACTGTCGGCAAGACAGATCATAACAATATTTTACGATGCCTTACAGAATAATTATAGCAATACGCAGAGTAAACATTAAGTTCCACTAACAACGCCTGCAATAAGTTACTTAAGTCATATTTCCGCCTGAACATACATTACGGACGGAAATAGCTGTTAACTTGGTTTTTAGTCAGCTAGGTACAATTCCTGTACACTGAAGGTCTGTTTTGACTCTCACCAAAGGGTACTAATTACCCAGTATTAACTGGGTTGTGGAAGTCAGTTACGCAGTCGCTCCATGTAAAACACTAGTATTCAGCTGCATCCGGATAGGTAGATAGATTGAACCTCGACCCGAACATAGCCGGAAAAAGGCTAATCAAATGATGATGACTGAAAAGCTGTCGCTACCATGCTTAAAGTAGGTTGGTCTTACAGTTAAGTGTAGATTTCGTGCGAGACATTAATTTTTCTATTCAAATTACCGGAGATTAATAACAGACACACTTGCAAAATATTATAGTTCAGGATCAAGTCATAATTCACTCTTCACCTATAATAAACCTACGTCTGAGTAGGTTTATTATTATATAGGTCATAAAACACCTATAAAACCCTACGTAGGCACTCGAGATTTTGTTATCAGCATTCGGAGTCATTAGAATGTCAATCTAGACCCGATCACAAACAAACACCACGCGACACTATAACGTGCATGGGGCCTCGATATGTCGAATAATATATCAAGTGGCACAACTAATGGACAACACTGGGCGGTCAAGTAAAGCAAGCAGTCTTGCTTGCCTCATCAGTACCTATGTTCAGTTGAGGGCCGGTGGTCAACAAGTGAGCACGTTGCGCAGCAGCACATGTAAGTCATTGTTCGTATGCACCGGTACGGAAACAGTGTGACCTCGGCACATAACAATCGTGCACTCAGGGACGTGTCTCTTGTGTTGTTTCCATTTTTAAAACAGAATTATGGTGTGGCCGGTTCCAATTAGAAGTTAAACGTGGTATAAACTTTAATCAGTTTTAACTCACCCTTATTCTGTCCGTTACATACGCACCTAGCTCAGTAATTATGTACTTAGTTTAAGTGAGTGGTGAATATTTTCTAGAAGTCGCTTAATTATGTAGCAAGTACAGACGCCAGCACATCAAACTACAATCTGTCAAATTTATTCAATAGGTATAATAGGATTTCAACTTTATTGCTAAGCATTAGATTCAAGGTTGACGGGGAAAATTTCAGTTTCTGGTACCTGGATGTGCTGGCGTGTGTACATTACTCTCAGACGCCCTTATTCATACGTCATTAACTGTGTTTTATTGTGCAATAAGTAGGTATGTAGCTTACTTAATTGCTTCGTCATCAATTGTTTTGTTTACTTCATAGGGTTCACGACATTTCCTGAATAGGTTCTTAGTACCTTAGCTATGATGAAATTGCATTGTAGTCATTTCGCATGGCTATGTGGGCTTAATTAAACAAGTTTTGCCAGTAAAATAATACCGATGTAGGTATCATTGTGTCGTCAGATTATCAACTGCAAAATATGAAAAGGTAGACATACCTAAGTGTTGTCCAGATCAAAGGAATATTTTAAACCTTACCTTAACCTTTTCAGTATTCTGTGTGTTGCCATTTTCGCTAACAATATCGTTATCCTACGGCAATTATCCCAATATTTTTAAAGATGGCGTGACAAAATAATGTCCAATTTCTCGAGTAGGTATTGTTCGTCTTCTTTTGGACCATCTTCTGCCCAGCTCTGCTTACTTGTCCTTCCCAACATTATCATACCTGAACGAAGAACTATTTGATGACGTCGAAATTGCACTTCGTAATATAGATGTGGCATCCCATGCCTTAGAAGTAGAGGCAGTGAAGCAGGACTACCTTACACACCGCGTCGGGAGGTTGAAGCGTCACCTGTACGCGACCGCCCGCAAGAATGCAGCCCTAGGTGCTTAACTTGTGCAGAAAAGGGTCGTCTATTGTCTCTCTTGCTGCCTAGTTATCGCCCTGAATCTAAGAAGCGAAGACCTTACTTTTCAAAGGTGCTAGAAAAGCTCTTCTTTCTTTTTTTCTAGCTCCTGTTTGCAAAAGGACTCTTGCTTCTTTTGTAAAACCATCGTTATTTGACGGCAGGTACCTACCTAAATAGACATTGGGCTGCGGGTAGTCCTCTGGTTATCGCGGGTTATCGCGGCCCCGACATAGAGGGCGAAGAAGGAACATGGGTGGTTTTTAGTCAGTAGAAGTCTGACACTCCCTTTCGCTCTGCCCAAGAGCGGGAGGGGTTATTCGATGATTTTACACCCACCAAAAAAAAAAAAAAAAAAAAAGTATCAGAAAGTAATAAGTGCTTTGTTATATAATTCATTAATTCCTCAATGTACAAATCAATGCCTCTTTTCGTTGTAATTGTATAACTCAAGAACGGGTTACTAACCTATTCAAATCAAATGTTTAGGCTTTGCTTCGGACTATTTAGTAGACGGTTTATGAAAAATTATGACATCGTACTATTTTAAACTAGGCCAAAACATGTTTCATATCTTAATCCATTTAATTTACATCTTTCTGTCGTAGGCAAATGGATAACCAGAAATTACCAGTGGTAGTTACAGGTTAAGGAGTAGGACCTAATCTACTCTACTCTATGCGTCCTTACTGAGTAATTTAATTCTTCAGTACCTTCAGTACACTTGTTATTACATTACTTTATTTGATTAACTATTGTATGTTCGTTGCTAAGTTACCAGTAATATAATTAAGCTATCATAACATAATGAACCGTGTCACAACTGTCACAAGTTAGGAAGACAAAGTAGTCTTCATCAAAGAATTGTTGAATTAAACATCCTGCGGTGTTTCAATATAAATTAAATATTAAACATCGCAGTTAGATGAAAAATATATTGCAGATTGTAAGTATTTATACTTGCTGATCTAAACATTGGTGAAGTTTGTTTACCCTCTGCAAACGAACTTCACCATAGAAATATACAGAGCCACTAACAAATAACAATAACCTACCCTAATAAAAAATTTGAAGAAAGTGCATCATTAATTGAAACTTTCTTGGATTCTGGTCCTGCCTGTGTGTTCTGTCTGGTCTGATACTGCGTTTTTCTTTAAATGGCAAATCAACACTTCTCGCAATTCTCTCAGAAACTCAAAATCAATAAGGGCTCCGAGACTCAATTTTAGTTTAGCCCTTTGTGATGTGACACCTTAATATTGACAGTCCTTTTACGATCAATGATCGATCCTTATAATACTATGTCAACATCACACCTATTACAACCAGAGTTTATTGAGATTCATAATATGTTCTCACTAATTTTACGTTTCCTCCAAATAGTTCCTACACCTACTGTTTGAAGATCTTCATTGATGTTTGATTTAGCTACATAAGCAGGCTGCTGCAACGGTTTACTTAAGTCACTCCACTTCAAGAATTAAATTAAAAATTTCGTTATTTAATTAATCGATAATTGCACCGGGCAATAAAATTGTTGTTGTTACTAAGATCGATATCAACGATTGACTATACGAAACGGACCACAGAGCTGCAGATACCAGTTTAAACATAATTATTACTCGACAAGTAATAAGCTCATTGTACGATGATATCAATGGAACTTTATGTCAACATCATTATGTAACAACAAAAGTTATATATTAGGGCCATCGATCAATTTAAAAGAATATTATACATGACTAAACTCGTGACCTAACCGCATTGTGTCGTTTCTGGAAAATTCTGGCGGGAAACGAGTCGCGCGTCGTGCCGGCGCAGGCAGGATGCCGGCCATTACAGCTACTGTTATTGTCCCGACAGTCCCTTTGCTATGGCTTACACAATCGTTATTTTAATTTCAATAACGTCTTGAAAAATCTCTGCCACGAGCGGCAATAAATTAATTACAAAACTTGAACGGGCAAAATCGATTAGCGTCGTTTTCCTCTATTACCTATCAATCGAGTGATATCTGACAGATTAACAGTAGGTAACTCATTTCAGCTGGACTCATGCATCATTATCGACTGTAGTAATCCGTATTTGTTTACTGAACGATAGCAATAACAATTTGTTTCATGAGGCAAGAATCATTTAGTCACAGATACTGCACATCGTGGACACTGTGACACATGTCGCGCTTTGCATTACTCATTATCATTAATCAGCTGCTCCATGATAACTCATTCGTTAATTTCTAACAAACACGTTTCTGTTACAGATGATGGGTACCCAAGTTACAGTTTGAAGTTATTCGTCTCACATCAAAATGGCTTACATCACGGTACTTGCTTTCTACCTGATCGCGACTGGCTTGACTTACGGTTTCAATGGAGACAGCTTCGAGCTGGAATGTCCGGACGAATGCGACTGCCACTACTTCAGGATCAACTGGGTGACCGACTGCTCGGAGAGCAACCTCACCGAAGTGCCCTACGATGAACTGAGCCTCAGCGTCTACATCCTCGACTTGAACGGCAATAACATCACAAGTCTGAAGCCCTTTCCAGGTGATATCAAAATGAGAAGACTGCAGATAGCCAACAATCGCCTAACGAGGGTAGATAAAGAGGCTTTCAAGGGTTTAGAATATCTGATAGACATCGACTTATCAGGGAATAACATCAGCTACGTAGACCCCGAAGCTTTTATGTAAGTACCATGTCAAATGCGCATTAAAGCATGTTGTTTTCTTTTGTAAATTAAAACTGCGGAACAACGCCGCCATTGTAATTAGTTATCAAATTACAGAATTGACTAATGCGATAGAAATCCTCTTAAACAAAATACGATAACATTTGTTGAACTAACGGCCATTGACTCTTTATTTTGAAATAACATCGTCTTTCAAAGCAAAAAGGACAAAGTATCAGAAATTCCGAATTGATTGCTTATTTGTAAACTGTAATCATTTGCAAACTTTTTATCGCAAACACAAGAATGATAATTTACAGTAGTTTTTATATGTTCGCTGTCAGTTTCCTTTGTGGATTTACAAATATTATCCAACCACGTGATGAAATAAATTACACAAAGTGCGCCTGCCTGGGTTCGAACCCACAACCAACTGTTCGTAAGTCGGGGCCGCCACCACTGGGCCACCACTGCTCACAAAACAATATACAATAACACCTTGTAAATATTTATGGTGCAATAAATATTTTGAATTTGATTTTCCCGGAGGCCAGAATCTCCACGTATCTACATTGGGACGCGAGGGCCGGCGCAGCGGACCGCGTAATTATTTTGTCGCGCGGACATTTTTACATTGCGATATCTTCTAAGATTTTGTTTAAACTATAAAAAGTAAAAAGCACAAATATTCTATACTAAATTTCCGTTCTAACAAACCCATTTATTTAGATAGGTATAGATTAATACCTTAATTATGGGTTAAATAAGCTTCGCAAAAAAAAACTCTTGATTGAACCTAACATTTCAATGGTAAAAAATGGTTACAGTGAGTTAATCTTAATAGATAGATATATGCTGTCGCGGACTTTTTTGTAGAACATTTAAAGAGGAATATTTTTTTATACATCATGTTTGCATAAATTAAACCATTTTCGCAGCGCAGGCAACGGAAGCTCTCAATAAGGAATATCGTTTACAGTTTATACAACATTTTTCATTTATGCTCCACTCCTTTTGGTCGTATCGTGATGTTATATAGCCTAAAGCCTTCCTCGATAAATGGACTATCTAACACAAAAAAAAAATATCAAATCCAACCAGTAGATCCTGAGATCTTAGCGTTCATACAAACAAACAAATTCTTCTATATAGATGAATCAACCTATCCAAAAGTGTACTAGTTAGCGGAGTTGATTGATGAATGAAACGATGTTACGTGATTAGGTATCCGTATAATATACACTTGCATCAGACCGACAGGTCTACAAGTGAGTCACTATCAGGTACTCTAAGTACGTACAGCACGCCGCGTAATTTGTTTACTTCATTCGTCAAAGTTATTCTCTCACGGGCCGCCATTGTTTGCGGGACGACTGTGACATTCGTAGCGAGCACAATACGTGCTGATGACAAAATTGTTCAAATTGCTCTTAAACTCGTTTCGTTATGGTACCAGAAGCGAGACCAATTGCCGACAGCTCTGATGCCAATATTGGATAATAGTCACACAACGAATGCAAATTGAATTGGCTAGATCGCCGTTTACATGCTTACGCTCATTACGAGTGGCGGGGCTCGACAAAAGACCCCGTCGCCTTTAGGCTCATAGATTGAGCCCGACACGACCGTGTACAGTGTTTTGTGGGTTTATTGACGCAGTGTAGTGCCGTACCCACTCATGATTCATAAAAGACTTGTTTACTAACTTCGTCGCACTGCAATTTCACTGCATGCGAAAAACTGCGCATGCGTACGTGACGCATTGCTAATTGGCAGTCCAGTTTTATTTTAACGGAGCCTTTAAGATTGTTCTTGGTTCAAGGGAAGAGCCTTTATTAAACTTGCCATTGCAGCTTTGTTCTGACAAAATATAAAGGTACGGAGGATACGTTTTATCAATGTCTTGTCTATTTCAGGGACGCTCGTGGACTACTGAACGTGGAGCTACAAGACAATCCGTTGACTACCGTTGAAGGACCGATTCTAGCCTCCTCCACACTGCAATACTTGGATATCAGTTTTTGCAACTTGTCGACAATCAATCCACAGTTCTTCGATAATATCACAACGCTGACGACAGTAGATCTTTCAGGAAATCCTCTCAAATCATTGGAAGCTGGCATGTTCGACGTGCTGACTAGCCTGGAAACGCTAAAACTTAACGATTGCAAGCTCACTTCCATATCAGAAAACACATTCTCTTCTGCAATAAACATCAAATATTTAGAGTTATCTGGCAATCAGTTGAAAAACACAGATTGGCCCGAGGTCCTCGGGAAGTTACTCAGACTAGAGTACTTGAACTTGAGGAAATCTGGTCTCACTTCCCTCTCAGAGGATACGTTCTCAAATTGTACCAATTTGGTCACACTCAATTTAGCTAACAACGAATTACGCGACTTAGATGTCGCAGCGACGTTGGGCAACAGCGTCACTCACTTAGAATTATTAGATTTGTCCAACTGTAATATACAGGGCCCGATATCTGGTGAAACATTTACAAATGCGACCAGATTGAAAACTTTGTATCTATCTGGAAATCCATTGGTTGCAGCAGACTTGCAAGCCGCATTAGAGCCCCTACCTAAACTAGAGAGACTATTTTTGAGTTCTTGCGGTTTGCAAGACCTACCAGACAACTTCAACGTTTTCGATAATTTACTAGAACTAGACATATCTCACAATCCACTTGAAAATGTTTTCACTAAACTATTGGCACCACTAGAAAAGCTTGAATACCTTAACATGGGATACAGCAACCTTTCCTACGTCGGACCAGATTCTTTTGCCAAGATGACAGCAATGAAGAGACTTGTACTATCTGGCAATGATCTTTTATCTCTAGAAGCAGGACTATTTGGAAATCTGACGCAGTTAACTACAATAGAACTAGAATTCTGCGGACTGAAAAGACCTCTGAACGGATTGGCTTTCTTCAAAAATCTAACATACATGGATTTACGAGAAATTCGACTTGGTGGTAATCCCTTGGTGATCCCGGCGTCGGGCGCTATATTCCCAAAGCAATTATCTCAAGTATCAATCCTCGATCTTAGTAACTGCAATATATCATCACTGAACGTAGACGCATTCAAGAACACTGAAAATATAACTGACCTTAATCTTGGTGGAAATCGTCTAAGATCTGAGATTGGAAGTTTATCCTTCTTAGAAAGATTACATCACTTGGAGAAGCTAAACCTCGGCAGTAATAATCTGACAACAATCGATCCTGAGGTATTCACCAACAATCCGAAGTTACATTCACTCAACCTACTCGACAACCCGTTCGTGTGCGACTGCAAGATCGCTGAGATGTGGGACTGGGCCAACATGATAAAGGGAGACTTGGATGTCCTGGTAGGAGCTAAGAGTGCCGAGAAAGACATCGTGGTTAAGGGAAATAAAAAGAAGAAGAACCTGTTCTGTCACTACAATGAAACACAGCTCCGCAATATGACTACAATGGTCAATAAAACTGTACCAGGTAGAAGGCCTTTCGCGAAGCCTAGGGAATTAACATTCGCTAATAGAACATGGGCGAAGTACGTCAGGGAGTCAGGTTGCGAGCCGGTCGTCAAGATTCTACGACCCGTGGCTTTGGTCGGCGAAAAATTTGATTACCAAAACAATCAACTATCAACTGGAGTGACGGTTGTGGCTTTGTTGGCTTTGAGTCTTGGAGCCGCTACGGTTCTCATGACAATCAAACTGTTCAGGAGAAAAAATGTGGTGGAAGCGGACACAGAAATTACGAACAGGAAAGTCAGATAGCAACTAAGTAGGACTACTAAGTGTCAGTGTACTACAATATACAAATTAGTATTTTAGAATTATATCATAATTTATTTTTGTACTCTCATCTAATCTTATTTATAATAGACTCTCTAGAAGTAAAAAAAGTTTTAGTAATGTTTCGAATTTATATGATCACTTATTTATGTTATGTTACTAGTCACATAGCTTCGATTGAGGTCATGATTCTCATGCGGTTTGTGAAGTTATAGCTTATATTAAGTACCTATCAGTATTGAATTAATAAAATACAAATACCTACCTAGTTTTCATTTTAATGTCCCTTTTCATAACCCGGAACAGTGACTTCATCGCAAATATCAGTTTCGATTTCTCGTGGTTAGATGAAGTCAACAAGAATAAAAACTCGCTATGAATCTTTAATTTTTAATCTTTTAGCTGAGTAGTCTAGAAGTAAGATCATGCTATAATGCCAGAAATATTCAAGATAAATTTAAGAAAAAAACTGCTGTTCCATAATATATTTTGATCGTGCAAACATTGCACTTTCGTTAGAAACAGAACAGCATAAGAATGGAGTGAGGACGCTTGTAACAGAATGAGGCTAGCACAAGAGCGTGGAGCTTGGCACAAGAGAGAGGCCTATACCCAGCAGTGGGTGTAGTCGGGCGTGGATGGCGATGATGACAAATATGGAAAGAGAGCTGTTCTTTTTAATACCGATGTAAAATTTCTATGAGGTCCAGAATGATGGACCACACTGAAATACGTAGTAACCGTTTATGCGTCGGTGTCCCACCCTGTATTATCAATTACCATAGAGTAGACACAAGGTGTAGAAAATAGGCAAGATCATTAAAACGTAAATAAACCAATTTACGAATCAATTAGTTAGCATAAAGAAATTGATTTATTGAAAGACTGATTAGTTTTAGTAGTAGAGTCACTATCTGTGGCCAAAGCAATAGTTTTTGCCTATTTCTTCACGTCTAAACGTCTGCAACCTGTCAGCGTATTTAATCGAATATTGCTCAAGAGATAACTCAAGGTACTTGAATCTCTTTTCTTTAGCTGTTTTCGAAATATTTTTATTTTTCAATGAAAATATTTTGATGAAACGACGAACGATGTCCGTATTGCGTTCATTTTGATCTCTAATACCGACGCGATTATACCGAGACAATAAATGCGAGTGGTTACTGAAAGAACATTTCACAATAAATCTTTTTTTCGGTTTATAAAGTTTACTAGGCCACTAAAATAATAGGTGGCAATCATCAAAATAAACTATGATTAGAACTTTGCCGTCTATTTAATCTGAAATATTAAATGGTGAATATTGACGCATAATACCTACTTCATGAACGTAGGTAATTGTAAAAATGCAGACAATGTAAATTCGCACATGCGCACGTGCGCACGCATGCGCTTCTCGGCACCTTACACTTGCACTTGCGCTCTGGTCTTGGTGGTAAAAAAGTATTCTCGCGTGCCTGCTCTGTTATCATGTATCGCGTGATCATTGTAATGTTGGTTCCGATCAAGGAAATAAACACAGGATCAATAGGCCGCTACACACTGTAACAGCCGGACACGGAAGGAACTAGGGTTCAAGAATATTTTTTATCGTCATCAATTAATATGATTATTACCGATTGATGATCTATTTTAACTATGGCAGCTGTTTTAACTATTGCAATTCAAGTGAAACAATGCATTTCCTCAGCGTTGCAGTCGGTAGTCTCCGAATCCGGCTAGCATGCAAAATTGAACTCAAGAACTTTTTGCTTTTCCACGGTTACTGATTTTATAGTCTATAGCAACGTAGTTTTTTTATCGATTGACAACAATTGTCGCAAAAAATAGCTGGCGTCACGTAATATATTGGTAGATAGCGAAAGTTTAATTATGTAACAATAAAAGAAATAGTGCAAGTTGCTGTTACAGAAGTTTTTTGTGGTTCTATCTCTCCTTAATCTCAGTTAAAAAACAAAGTTCAAATATTTTAACAATTTATTAATTTACTATTATAACAACTTAACATTAACAACACAATAAATACTTAAGTATTATCAGCTAGCTGGCGCCCCAGCCGCTGTGCTAGTTTTCTTAATGTACCAGTTTTCTTTGTAAACTTTCTTCCTCATGCCCGGCTTTTCACTTTCGGGTCTATGGTTGCTTGCCATCGCGGCTAGCTCACTATCGAGTAGCTTTGGTATGGATATCGGTTCGAACCCGTACTGGAACTGGGGCTCTACAAAGTTTGTCTTGCTCCTATACCTCTGGTAGGGTCGCGATGCGAAAGCTGAGCTGTCACGCGGCGCCCCTTTCGAATAATCGTACTCGTATAACTGTTGCTTAGGTTTGTGGTGGCCGTAATACGACTTTCCCTTTTCTTCCTTATGAGAGGGAAAATCAAACGTAGGCGCCGCAGTGTACTTGGCGAATTTCGCTTTCTGTTTTTTCTTGTCATCTCCTTCAGCAGCTACATAATATTCAGGCTTTTGTTGTTTGTATAACTTGTAATATCCTAGTTTATTCTGGTAGCGATCGAGTAAACTCTCTGGCTTGCTAATGGCATAATCGGTGTAGTAGTCTTCCTTCATTTTATCTCTCGAGTCTTTATAGCTCGAGCGCGCTTCTTTAGGGAATTCGTCACCCTCTTCCTGATATTGATTAAAAGGGGTTTGTTCGATGTTATATTCGACGTGATCCGGAGGAACCCCATAACTTTCGGGATCGAAGATGTCTTTTTCAGCAGCTTCTAAAGCCTCTTTGCTATAAGCAGGAAAACCAACTGCGGCATTTTTGTACGCCTTTTCAAAATCTTCTTCATTGTTTTCTTCCCTGTCAAGTACTGCTTCTTTCATTTGTTCTTGGTGCATGTGCCTTTCGTCCGGAGCCTCATCGTGAATGATAATACGTTTTGATTTCTCATGGACATGAGTTGGTGGTGAATGCGATTCAGAATGAGGAGGCGAATAATGGTGATGAGATTGTTGAGGTTGTGACTTATGTGAATGTTTCTGCGGAGAAGAGTGATGATGTCGGTGTTCAGGGTGCGACTCCTCGTCCCTCTGGGGCGACTGTTCGTGCGACTTTGCATGTCCCTGTGAGTTTGCATGCCCCTGTGAGTTCCCATGTTGCACGTGCTGACTTGGGTCTACCTTTATTTGAGCATTGGCAAGAAGACGTATATCTTCTTCGTATTCCTTTGTTATGGGCTCAAAATCGTAATGTATTGGCTGTTGAGTCGGGGCGGAGTAATATTTTGGTGGATCAGCATGCGATGACTCATCGTGATGTCCGTGACTGGGCCCGTGATGGTGACCTTGTTCTTTATTTTCTGGTTCGTCATGTTCCTCACCAGAATGCGCTTTAGGATTTTCTTTATAATTGTGATGATAGCCTGGATCACCGTCTTCAGAATCATGAGAAGAGTGTTTATGACTTTGGGAGTCACTATGTGGTGCGCTGTTGTGCACACGTTCTTCCCTATGTTGTTCTTCTGGTTTAAAATTATATACGAGGTGTTGTGGGCCTTGACCATTGCCATGGTAATGAACTTCCTTTATCTGCACCGGCTCTTTGGAACTGCGTGTAAAACTGTAAGTAACAGGTTCCTTCTCAGTTTTAGATCCATAGCTGTAATGCACTGGTTCCGACTGAGTCTCCTTGTTGTAACTTATTGTTTTTTCTTTTATTGTTTCCTTGTGTCCTGGCATATTAATTTCATATACGATTTCCGGAACATCATCAAATGTTTCGTGGTGGGTTACGGTCGTTTTCTTAGGAGCATCATTCTTCTTTGAATGTTTATTCGAATGTGTCGGTTTTTTCTCTTTCTTTTTATGTGCTTGCTTTTGTGGCTTTTCACTTATATTTCCACTATCATATGACATTGTCTTTTGAACAACAAACTCTTTCTGATAATTTTTGGCACCGTCTATATCTGCTTGCGGCAATTTTTGGTATGTGGCCTGGTTAATTCTAGGCAGGAAATGTTGCACTTGAGGTACAAGAGGGTTGGCAAATGTCAAAGGTTCAAGAAGAGTTAAGTCTAATAGAGGGAGAGGTTCACTTTTCACTTTCACCACAGATGTCTTCCCATTGATATCGTTTACGTAAGTGAAGGTTGTCTCTTTGGAAGGAGCTGATTGCAGTTGAGCTTTAGCGTTATGTGTGCCGTGGGTGTTTCCTCCTTCATGTTCTCCAGACTGTTCATAAGAGTGTTCTACAAGAACGACTTGAGGCGCTTCTTGTAACCTTTGGTAGTTACCTCCTCCATGACCTTCGTATGGTTTTTCTTGGTTGCGATGTGACTTAGATCCTTCATGAGTCGCGTGAGAATTTTCTTGCACTCGCTGGAACTTGGATTCACTATGTTCAGAATTAGGTTTTTCTTCAAGTCGTTGGAACTTCACTTCACCATGAGCACCGTGAGGTATTTCCTGAATGCGTTGGAACTTCGCTCCACCGTGGGGCACGGGAGATGACTCTTGACCATTTTGGAACTTTGGTTTCCCAACAATTATTTGAGGTAACTCCTGCTGCCGTTGGAATTTAGGTTCATTTTTGATATTGCCGTATTGCTCATGCGACTGTGTATTGGAGAACACGGCTTTGTTATTTGTTGATTGCTGTTGGGCTTGCGGAGCTCTAAATCCGAAACCCTGTGCATTTGAAGAAGGTGCCAAACTTGGAACATTCTGCGCGTACACTAAATGTCCAAAATTGGGAAACTGATTGAGAGGCGTCGGAGCCGGGCTTTGTAGAGCTGGCACTCTGAAGGGCGCGCCGAAGAACATCTGAGGGGCAGACTGCTTGAACTGGAAGTTCGGCGAGGCAGCGACAAGGGGCTGAGCCAAATGCTCTGGTAGTTTAGTTTGAAGCGACACATACTGCTGCGGAAATGCGGCCTTGTACGGAGCTTGCTGAGGGGCTTCGAAATATCTATTCCCGTAGGAATCCATCAAGTATGTGTTGACATTCTGATTCGCTAGCTTCTGCTTCACGGGTGCGACTTGCGAAGCCGCGGTTTTGGGCGCAGCGATGAACTGCGGCAACTGGAACGAGTAGGAGGCGTAAGGCGCGGCGCTGGCGTACACTCCCACAGGAACGTTACGGTACAGGCGCGGGGCACTCGCTGCACTCTCGTTGTCTTTGACTGATGCACTATGTGTGACTGTCCCTTTATCACAAAGGGCTTGGTTTATCGTCAGCCAGCACACGACCGCTAAAACTGCCTGCGAACAAATGGAAACACATTAAAACATCATAAAATTGTTAATAATGGAACATGGCTGATTAGACGAATCAAGTGCAATTAATTAGTCTGAATAAATGAATTTACCTTTCTCCCCATGTTGGCGGACGTCGTGTCGAGACGGCGGGAGAGGCACTGCAGCGGCGCGGCGCCCTCCGCACGCTTATATGGCAACGTGCACAAGCGCAACATCACCACGATTGTCTTTTTGTTAATGCCACTCTATTTTACTCCGTGTTAGGTACAGACACCCGTTATATCATTTTAACAGTCAATAGTGCCAAATAAAATAAGCTGAATTGTTATTATTCGTTTACATTTAATTGGAAATGGAAAATAAATAAAGTACTTTCTGTGTCCGGATACGTAACATAATTATTAACTTAATGTTATACGAAAGTCAACAATAGGTTTGGGAGTAGACGAGTGGCCGGTTATGTCGACACGAGTGGGTGATAGATTTTCTGTAATAGCTCCCGTTCAATTGCTGAGTGACTGTTCCGGACATGAAACCGCCATAAAGCGGAGCATTCGCAATAGATTAAGGGCATCGGCACAGACTAATTGTCACGCTCGAAACAGGTGTTAATTTGGTGCAACAACAGCGCAACGGAATGTCACAATGGATCAAGGATAGATATCAACCAAGTAACCTAAATGGGAAAATTGTTTTCGGCTATTAATCGGATCGACAGTTTGCTAAACGGTGCGGTGCGGTCAAACCGATAATACAGATACTTTGCTGACCGGATTCTGGACAACATACTTTGGCAGATATACCTATCCGACATATACGCTAATGGAATTTCAATCAATGTCCGGTGTTCGTAAACTGTCCTGTAGCGGTTTAGGATGCGGTTCCACTGAGGCGGAGCGGAGACGAGCTGTGCCGAGAGCCCGCGATTCACCAATCACATGTGTGCGTAGTCCCAGCGTAAAAATGTCGATTAAATATTAATTTCAGTTTAGCAGATGTTTAGTGTATGACGTCGTGTAATTGTGTATGGTACACATTTGTGCATCCAACCATTGGGGAGCTATTCAATAAAAAGTGTTTCCGCTGGAACTACGTCATACACTAAACATCTGCTAAACTGAAATTTAAAACATCGACATTTTTACGCTGGGCCTACGCACACCAATCACAATAAGGCTTGAAATCTTGATTGTGGAGTCTTGATGCAGATTTCAAGCCATAATGTGATTGGTGAATCGCGTCACAGCTCGTCTCCGCTCCGCCTCAGTGGAACCGCAGCTATAACTAGGTGTTTGACATACTGAACTCAAGAAAAAAAAACAATATCTTCGTCAAGCGAAGAGACACGATACGTTGAGATAAAATTAACGTTGCCGAACATAAAGATTAGGATTTTTCTTATTATCTTTTTTCTTCTCTGAAACGTTTCAAATTAAAGTTCTTAAACTAAGTTCTTTATAAAGTTTTCTTGATGAATCTTAAGAGGCTAAAATTGCTCATCCGGGTTATTTGCGTTTAGAATGTGTCACACGGTATTCACTTTCCTAACCCACTAGCTTTCTTCAGTGCAAAGTCACGGTCATCGCGTAGGGAGCCTAGGCACTGGAAACCCAGTGAAAGTCCACATATTATTATCAACGAGCCAATGATCATTATTCTTTCAAGCGTGAGCTTATATCGAATTCACGGTCAACCGATATGGGTATCGAGCGATAAACACAAAGTCCTTTGAAATGTGTAGGGCACAAACTGTTAACACGAGTTCAGCACATCATTCCTGATCCTCCTTAAAACTGCAAATCCACACAGTCAAAATATATAAAACTGTCACAGCTGATATTCTTTTATACGACGAAACGATTTCCATGCCGGGTCCAGATTATTGAAACAATTGGCGCCAAAATGCCAGTTCCGAAACAATTTTCGGTCAAACAAGTACAGAAACATGTACAGACGCCAATCAAGCTAAGCTACTACATTCTGTCAAAATAGGTACTCGTATGTTTAAAAGATTTTGACTGTCTGAAAACTGAATGGGGACATAAACTTGCATTTTGGACTTTCTTGTTAAGTGGTTGAAAGCACTCTTATTACACAAAATCTGCCGATACGTGAAGATATTTCATTCTGCTAACATTACAGATTTACAGCATCGACAAATGCAATAGTAGCGAAGTGAGACCACAAATTGTTCCTACCACAAGCCGCAACGTTTTCATATTTGTGTGCTTTTCTTGTTTGCGTACGTAACCACTAAATAGACAAATTCAGGAAGAGTGTCCATCAATTTTAGGACCGTCTTTTAAAGGTTGCTTAGGCCAGGAAGGTTTCAAATAGATGTCGGCAACATGGGAGGAGCCGCAAGGACCGACACCTGCCGGGGCTGCGGGACTGTTCGAATGAAGGGCTAAGAAGGAACATGAATGGGTTTTAGTCAGTAGAAGTCTGACACTTCCTTCCGCTCCGACCAGAGCGGGACGGGTCATTTGATAAGTTCTCACAAAAAAAAACCAGCAGGATTAAGTTCGGGTTGCACATTTACATTTTACATCTATCAGCGGAGTCCCACACACGGCCGTGGCGATAGAGAAAACTCAGGATTTTTGAGAGCGAAGTATTATAGCACACAATCGGGTAGGGTAGGTTTTGGCCTTTCATGCACGGTGGTAAATACACCCTTCACACAGGCGTCAACCCAGCATTCGGTACATCAAACTACGAGTAAGTACCCCTATATATTTTGCTGGGAAACCTCATCAGCAGAGTGCTTAGCGTGAAAAGAATAGCATAGGAGTAGGAAAAACATAATTTGCACTTCCCTTCATATCAGAGGAGAGGCAGAACCAGACAAGGCCAATAGGCACTCAGGGACGTATACAACTCGGATAAGCCCAGTTGCCTAGCACCACGGATATATCACTGGGTCCAAAGTTGTGAGCCAGTGTGAGTGATTCTAATAATAGGTATGACAAAAATGTTTGAACGCACGGGAATTTGTTCTAGTTTCTACAAGGTCCGAATAGTAAATAACTCCGGATGTGACCTGTACACTATTTAACATAATATTACGTTCATTCTGCCAAAGACTACACTCCCATAAAATGTGATGTGCAGATTTTTCAAATTCGCAGTCAGATGTAGAACATTGACAAAATGGCGAGGCAACAAGCTTGAAGGAAAATAAATAACTCTTTAAAGTTACCATGACTTCATGAGAAATTGGGCAACACAGTGATCCACCGCCAGCCATACAAAGGGGATGGCAGCCAGCCACCGCCCCTTAATTTCTTCCATTTCTTGATCTGAGATGAACCAATGTGGTTTAAGTTGAGAAGAAGAAGAAGCGCATGTTTTTCTGTCATGTGTAGGTCTGCTTCTTGAAACTAGAATGCTGCAGCGCGATACCAGAGTAATAGTATAGAATAACACATCTATTTATACCGTCTCATAAGAAAATGAACCTTATGTCAACTTGGTAAGTTCCTCATCCCCCATAGAAAAGGGAGGATCCTCCGACCAGACGGGTGTTGTGTCTGGTAGGCTAACTGCCCGACATATGTAAGTAATGTGGCGGATAACTTTGATAGCGCGATGCAGAATTGCCAATGTAAGTTCGCATCTGTTGCGATAGATGGCGCTGTCGCCACATCACTCCCCTCCGAGACCGGAGGTCGATTGCAGGCTGAGTCTTGATGCTTGCCAGGCCAGTGGAAGGTTCCAGTGCGTCGGAACCGGATGCCGCATAGTTCACGGTGAGTCGGAACTGTCTGCGGCGATACCCCAGTGAGTCAGGGTGATGCTGCACATATGCACATATGCTACAGTGAGTCGGAGTGGTGCAGTGCTGCGTAGTGGCTGGCTGCTGCGTCGACCAGGAGAGAAGGGCGTCTCTGCTTGTTGACCGACCGGCCAAAGTGCAGTGTGCTGTGCCAAGGTCGCTGATGAGGCTGAGGGTGATGACCAGGAATGCGCTTCCGCTGCATGCTGGTGGTCAGGATACCCGATGAAGCCGTAGTTGCTGGCTGACGGTATGACTCGCTGCTCGAAGGCTTGAGGAAGTAATGATAATTGAAGAGTTGCACGAAGGCTGCGCTGACGTTCATGCTCGGGGTCACCAGTTTGGGGGTGATGAGGAACAGGGTGTAAAGTTCCTCATCCCCCATAGAAAAGGGAGGATCTTCCGACCAGACGGGTGTTGTGTCTGGTGGGCTAACTGCCCGAGACATATGTCGGGATTTTCTATATAGGCTAATGTGGCGGATAACTTTAATAGCGCGATGCAGAATTGCCAATGTTAGTTCGCATCTGTTGCGATAGATGGCGCTGTCGCCACATGAGTATGAAATATTCGATCACATGCGCAGGAATATGCATGTACTTAGTTACCTTTTGAGCGAGGTAGAGTAGATTTTAAAATGAAACAAATCATTTAGAACTAAGAACATTTAATTATTCTAGAGTTATACACAAATACAGCTAATTAACTCAAAGTACAATATAAAGTTTAGTAACAAGAACATCAGTATTGGCTAGTATGTATGCATACTACTCTAGACAAAAAATCTTACGAAAAAAAACATCGGAATGAAAAATCATTAGCGCTGCAAAATCGCATGACAATGTTTAGATTTATATTTAAACTAAGCAAGTCAAGAAAAACAGAAGACTGCACTCTTATAACATGCTCAGGGTCTTTAACAATCAAAACAACGAATAAATCATTAACCATTCATAATTTACTTTTGAGGGTATTTTTTTTTCTTTTTGCGCTGCATAAGGTACAGGCGCTTAGAAAACAAAGGGTTGAATATTATCTGGCAACACGGAATCGCCGCTTTCTATCGCTTAGTATACCGTTACCTTTCCTGTCAATGCGTGTGTGTGCCAGATAAGGTTCCACAAACAAACCGATTCACCCCAAAGGTAAGCGACACAAAAAAGGCTAGTGAACACTCAACTCTTAACGGTGAGACATGAAGAAAATGTACTGGCGCCCGCTGCCAGAAGACACAGCTAACTTCAAAAAACTAATAGATAAACAGGTGACTGGTGGTTTTAATTTCCATGCTTTTAAAAACCATTAGATAGACGGACAGAATAGGGTATTACACCAAAAAAATCTAATTAGTCCGTCAGATAGGTTTCTAAAGAATAATGGGCATGTATTATTTCTTTTTTCACGTAAATAAAAGATGGAGACGATACAGTAAGTCGAAAAGTCATGTCAAGTCGTGTGACGTCACAAGGCTAGTACTTTTTTACCCACAAAGTGACGTCAAAAACCCCCACTCATGATCTTTGACACGTTCTATTCTCGTCAATTTTCATTCATTTGATGAAACAAAAAACACGTATCCAATATTTTTTGATAATCTAACAGACGGACTAATTACATTTTTTTGGTGAATTATACTTGTACACTATTTTGCATAATTCAACGGTAATGTCAGAACGAGCATCTTTATAATGACGCTGCCTTTCTATCAGCATTAAATGGCTATTTTTATTAAAAAAACGATTTATTTTACTAAGGGCCGGTTTTTCAATCGCTAGTTAAGTTTTACCTGAGGAATAAGTGTGCTGTTTTGACAGATTGTCTATACAAAAACTGTCAAAATGACAAACTTATTCGTCATATAAAAGTTAACTGGCGAATGAAAAACTAGCCCTAAGTTTTGTCTTTGTAACACGAAAGCACTCGTAGTATACACATGTAACTGAACACATGTGTGTGAGATCAGCTTAGATATAAATTACAGACTAAATTACTTCTAATTCAAAGGAGATTTCTTGGTTTATGAACAATATCTTCCTAATACATCTGTACAAAGCATTTTTATTGTTTTAAACCATAACTCGATGTGATGTGTAGTGTTTTTAAAACCAACTCACAGAAATAAGTTATGATTTAAGTTATTTATTCACGTGTTTTATTGAGACTAATCAGGAGCATAAAACTAAGCAGTACATATGGCACGTTTCTAAGCAGCCATACATTTAAATATAATATTATATACAAAGTTAATACATGACATCTACCAACACGCACTGGGCACGCGTGGCGGATTATAGCCCATCCCTCTCATAGAGCGGAGGCCCGAGTCCCTGCAGTGGGAATATTATAGGCTGATGACATCGATTACTAATTAAAAACTAGATACACAATGCCAAGCAAAAGATCGCTCAAAACTGTCGTCAAATGTTATGACGTAATTCTAGTTGAAATAAATATACATTAATGTAAATTCAACCTTAAACACATTGCCTAAAGTTGTATTTACAAAGCTACGTACAAATATTTATTACTTTTTACGACCGATCCTCGCTGGTCAATCCAGATCAAAACAAATTCAACCTTACACGCATGTTTTAAAGTCAGAATTACAAAATGTCAATAAAAAGCAATAAAATTTTACGACCTTGGCTCGTCGCTTGGACAAGGAATGAATGGAGTCGAACAGTAACTGTCTAATATTTTTGTTACAATTTTTTTTTGGTTGTTGTTACCTGTTTTAAAAAAAAAAAATATTAAAGGATATTCTCTATTCTATGTGTAATGGTTATTATTTACACGATTGTAAGTATGTTCTTGGATAGGGCACCACATTCATTTAATAATTAAAGTAAGTAATTGGAACAGTCATTATCACTACATACTATAAAACAAAGTCACTTTCTCTGTCCCTATATCCCTATGTATGCTTAAATCTTTAAAACTACGCAACGGAGTTTGATGCGGTTTTTTTTTAATAGATAGAGTGATTCAAGAGAAAGGTTTCAGTATCTTCACCCGTGCGAAGCCGGGGCGGGTCACTAGTAATAATATATTCTTCATTTTGTATAATTTATAATCTTAATTCAATAGTTACTAAAAATAAAAAGTAAGTCCAAAAAGTTTTTGTAAAATCTACCTAATACTCATTACATGTGAAATGCAATAGGATTCCTCAATGTAGGGTTTAGGTTGATGTATGTTAAATAAAATAGGATTCGCGACATTAAGAAATATCAATTTACTGAGTAATAATGATTAGAATCACCAATACCAGCCTCTTCATAAAGGTTCCTTGAGTGACTATTTAATGAAATAATAAAATCGAATTTCGCTGGCTACCTTGTTGCATTCACCTAATGTTAATGTCCTATACAAATATATACTATGCATTTAACATTCAATTAACAAACCTAACTCTTAACCTTTAAACTTTACGCTCCTAACCGTTGAGGATTGTACCTTCCGCAACCAGCTCACCTAGGTAACCGGAATGAATACAACTATATATACGTCTCCATAATATTGTATAAAAGAATTATCCTCCAACTCTTAATCGTTAAAGAGTTATACCTTCCACCATCAGTTCATCAACATGAGGTGATGACCTGATGACTACCAGACGCGAATACGTGAATAACTGTAGTAAAAACACGAAACACGTATTTAATATGCGCCTATGAAAGAGGGTTGCCCTCGATTTCCAGATTCCATCATCAGATCCTGACATGGTGACAATGGGATCGTCTCGAAGTCGAGAGTATACTCTTTCGAATAAACAAAATTCAAATCGGTTCATAAATGACAGAGATTTGCGGAAACAAACACTAACTAGCTTTTTAACTAAGTACTTTTTTTATTTCAAACTTTTTAGTTATTTTGTGTTTGTTCTTTCGTTGCTCGCGTAAAATTCTTCGCAGATGATTTAATTTTTGTGTCAGTTACAGGATTTGTGACTTTGAATTTCTTTTAAACATTTAAGTAAGTGTCATATATTTTTGTTTTGTAATCTCCTTTAACCCTTCATTTTATACCCTACTCGATGGTAACGGTTTTTTTTTTTTTATCCGCGATATGGCCCCCAAAACAAGCAAATTTCTTTGTTTTTTTTTATATTTTAATATAGTCAGTGACACTCGCGCCATCAAGACGAACCTAACGACGTATTTATTTATTCAAATCCCTTCATCCGTTTAGGAGTTATAGAGGGAACAAAGAAACGGACATACATACATACACGTCAAACACATAACCGTCCTTTTGGGCTTCGCCGCAGTCAGGTAAAAATACAGACAAATTGAGAACCTCCTCCTTTTTGGAAGTCTGTTAAAAATGGTACTATAATATTTAGAGAAACGGCAAAGAAGTCTCACTAAACAAAAAGAAAGAAAAAATAAACAATAGCGTTTCCAACAAATGGAACAGAATCAACACACCTAACTCGAACAATTTAAGTAGACATGAGATAGTATGATTAAATACGTTTAGTAAGGGTCTTTACAATTGAGATGCATTAACTCCTGGTGTTTATTACGACTAAACTAAAAAAAATGAGTTTACGACGATTTCTTGATTGACATAATATCAGTATTTATAATAAAGTCCATCCTTTTTTAGCGTCCTGGATGTGTGATTTTTACACTTTTTAAACGAGCACTGAGGCATGTTTACCGACGTGGCGTTCGAATGCTACTAGATTAAAAGCGCGCCCAAATGTTGAAAGGGGCGCTCATTCGGTTGGTACAATTTTTTGTGTATCTAGTTGTATTAGTGATCGATGGCTCATGATAATACATAGTTTGAATAGATAGCCCATTCATATCGTATTTTGTTTCTCTATGTGTGTATCCTGGGTGTTGCAGTACTGTGCGATTTACCGGCGTGAGTTGACGGTTCGTTGTACCGCTGACATGCCGTCCTCGAACCGTGTCCGGAACAACACGTTCGCGTTGTTGAACATCCCGTCTTTTAGAGACACGATTATAAACTGTAACAAAAATGTGGAGGTCAAATATGACGTCGACGAAGTCCGTGAAGACTGGTATACTTGGCTTGCTTTATGAATCGGAATGCCCAGCCCAGGCTGTGATGAAGCTGAGATGAGTATGTTGAGGTGGATGTGTGGTGTGACAAAAATGAATAAGGTAAGGTTACTTTGTCAATAATTAAAAAAATCAAAATGGCTAAGGTTTGGCATAAATCACTTATCAAACAAAGATTTCTTGCAATTTTTGGCAATACTTCACAAGCCAGCATAAGAACTTGTGCTGTGTAGTGTATGTAGATATTAATATATCACACTACAAACCGGCAACAATATTAAGATGTTGCCTCGTGCGTGCACGACGCTAGGTTATAAGTGGGGGGACAGACAGTCGTTGTCGAGCCGTCTGTGCGGTGGTGCGTTGGCGAGTCAACAATAAACGTGCATATTCTACATGTTATATTTCAGGCGGTAGGTTACCTGTGAATGTTTGAAGTGGTCCTTGAGCATCTGTCCGATGTTCTGCGTGTGGCTGAGGTCGAGGGCCGCGTCCACCTCGTCCAGGATGTAGAGCGGCGCGGGCTTGAACAGCAACATGGCCAGCACCAGCGACAGCGCCACCAGCGAGCGCTGCCCGCCCGACAGCTCGCCCAGAGACTCCTTCCAGGTGTTGTTGAAACCCACCTTCACCTGGAGAATGAGCAAGGACCTTCGTATCAAACAGTTTACATCCTACATACTAATACTCCTCCTGACCGTTTTCGGTCACGGTGGCGAATCTTAACGGAGATTAGCCATCGGTGCGGGGGATATTATATTGCACAAGTGTGTGCGCAGGCACAGGTGTAGTCTCTGTTCGTTTTCTGTCATAATCCGATGGAAAGGCAACCGACACGACCGAAGAGAAATCAGACGCAAGACCGGTTTATCGCGCTTTCCGAGGCTCCTACATATTGCCGTGCTAAGCTCAAAAACGGTATTTTGAAAAAATATTTAAAACATTGATTTTAATGTCATCTTATATCTTACATAAAATACGCATCTAATGAACTAATTTTTTTTTTTAAACATTAACCTAATAAGCAAAACAGAACAATCCTTAATGTGTGTATCAAACTATAATGTAAAAATACCCTTAACGACACCAAAAGGCACTAAGTTCTCCCCGTCATTGCGTTTTTTTTTGTTTATCTTGTTGTAATTCCGCAGGTTAGCTTAAAGGTTTTACCTTTTTTGTTCCTTTTTTTTTTTGGGGGTGGTAAATCATCGAATAACCCCTCCCGCTCTTGGACAGAGCGAAAGGGAGTGTCAGACTTCTACTGACTAAAAACCACCCATGTTCCTTCTTAGCCCTCTATGTCAAGGCCGCGATAACTAGTGTACAACCCGCGGCCCCGACGGGTGAAGGTTTCACCTTACTTACTAATCTCATAGGTTTGTTCTTCTATATACTTGTTCGGTGTCACTTGAACAACAAACCCAGCAATTTTCGTCTTTCGATCGTTTGATCATGTTTGGTGTTTTTTCGAACTTGTATCGATATTTTGTGTGTATAGGTGCGCTACCTCAAGTCCATCCAGCACGGTCAAGCCGTCGGGCGGCAGCAGCTTGGCCTGAGCTCCAGGCAGCAGAGTGGAGAAGATGGAGCCGAAGTCGCGGTTGACCTGCTCGCACGCCGTGATGAGAGTCTTCTTCTTCTTCTCATCCAGCTCAGCAATCACTTTCACCAGCTTGGCGCGGTCCGCTTCCACGATCTGCTTCTTGCGATGAACTTCTTGGTACTGTAACAAACGTTCGTACATTAACTCTCAGATCTGATTCAGGTAGGCAAAAACTAGAAAACGCCACTTGCTATGACACTTTCCTTTTTTTTTGATGATGAGAAATCATCAAATGACTCCTCTCGCTCTGGGCGGAGCGGAACGGAGTGTCAGACTTGTACTGACTAGAAACCAGCCATGTTCCTTCTTAGCCCTTTGTATCCGGGGGCGCGGTAAATCTTTCGAAAAACTCGCAGCCCCGAATCACATACTTACTGTAACATGAGTAAACGGTATCCTTGACCTTTCCACGTTTGGCCAGCAAATTAGTAAGGTTAACCTTACCGTTTTCAACGTCAGCAGCAACGTTGAGCTGTGCCAGCCTGGCTCCGGCCACGTTGTACACGTACCTGTTCCTCCTCCTTGCCCAGCAGCGTGTGTGCGCGAGCGTTGAGTCCCCGCGCCAGCTTGTCCTTCCTCTCCTTGAGCTGTGCCAGCCTGGCTCCGGCCACGTTGGCCTCTCTAAAGTCATAAACACCACCCGCACCGCCGAAGTACTGGCGGTCTGTCGCGATCCACGGGTTGTCATTTTCCATTGATTTGATCTGGTGAAATTACAATCGGGTGTTAAACAAGAATAAGCACTATTCTTGAGATTGGAAGACGGTGGGACTACAAACTTGATAATGGCGGTCTGCATTATAAGATTTTACAAAAGGACAGAAACAATATCGCGGACGATGATGCCATATTCTCAACAGGTGTTATGACAAACTCTTATCAAGAGACAGGACGAAGTGAACTGCCTACTAGTGTGGTGTCGCAAGCTAACTGACAATGAGCATGTGTTTGCGTACCTTGGCCTGTAGCTCGTTAGCCTCGGTCTGCAGTGCGTTGATGGTATAGTCGAGCTCCTTGATCTGCAGCTCCAGTTCCACGGAGCTCTGGCGCAGCAGTTCCTTCTTCTGCGCGATGTGCGATATCTCCCTGTTGCGCGATGCTATCTCCGCCTTCTGGCGTCTAATGCGGGACTGCATTTCTTTTACGGCTTCCTAAAAAACAAAAAGATTGGTTTATATAATGTTCCCAAAGATAGGTCACAGGTGCCCACTCTGTGAGTGGGCCATAAATATCAAAAATGGGGGGGTACAAAAATTTGAAGAATGTAAAATCTATCAAGTCACGTTAGTTGAAAATTATTTTCACATGTCTACGAACTTTTTTACATTTAACGCATGCGGCCTCACACTATTTTACTTCATCATCTTAAGAATGGTGAAGAAATAAATTAGGTACTTAAAGTAGCGCGCCACTAGGCCCCAATTGGTCCATTTATAGAAATGTGTAGGTACGTACGGTAGCGGCGGCATGGTCCAGCTTGGCGTGGTCCAGGCTGTGCCGCAGCAGTTCCGCAGCGGCGCGGGTGTCGGCCAGCTGCTGCTTGCTGCTGTTCACGGTGGTTTCTAGTTCAGACACCTCAAGCTTTAAAGCCTCCAGTTCCTGCTTCCGCTGCTCCCACGAGCTGCCGTGCAGTTCCGCGTCTTTTTTAGCTTTGTTCACTGCTTCTTCAGCTTTTTTGAACTCTCTGGTAACAATAGGAAAACACAACTAACAGAACAGAGAATTCATGCGTTAGCGTGGTCCTTAATTTAACTATCATAACATAATAAAAACATAAACATTAAAGTTTTATTGTTTCTCATACAAAAGGTAGTTAACAAAAAAAATATAACTAGTCCGTCCGATAGATTTCCAAATATATTGGACACGTATTTTTTCTTTTTTCACGTAAACAAACAATGAAGACGATACCGTGCTTTAAAAACTCGTGTGACGTCATATTCTTAGACAATAGTATGACTTTTTAGCGGTCAGTGACGTCACAAGCCCCCACTCAAATATTTGACGCGTTTTATATACGTAAATTTTTATTGATTTGAATATTTTTCGATAATCTAACCGACGGACTAATTAGAATCATATTTTTTTTAGTCAGGAATTATCCCTATACAGGAAAAATTGAGGCAGCCCTAGTAAGTTGCAAGGATACTTGTGATGGGGTTACCTCGCAACTTCCCATGGGTAAGGTGCATGTGCGGGGTCTGTGTGATAGTGATTGATTGAATTATGTATGCTCTGATTGGTAGTTCTTATTGTGTTCTGTTTAATAAAAGATCAGTTTGATTTGGAGCTAAGCAGATGAAGTTCGCTTTAGTTACGTTGGGTGTTAAAAGATTAGCATTTACCCAACTTAAATTGCTATTACCGGTAATCCCCGTTCAGCAGCACACACGGTAGCCCAATAGTCACCAGCGAAGACTACTACTGTCTCATCTGCATTCGAAAAAACTCGTCCGCCACTATTCCTGATATTCCGTAAATCATTTATATAGATCAAGAACAGCGTTAGGGCGAGGACACTTCCCTGTGGTACTCCAAAACATAAGGTTTTTTCATTACTAGTTATTTTCCAAACCTAACCTGCTGTCTCCGGTTAGATAGATAACTACCACAAAGAGAGAGAGTCGTACCTCTTATGTCAATTGTTTCAAGTCTGTACAGAAGCATGGCATGGGGACCGAAACTATGTCAAATGCCTTTTTTAGATCTAATTACTAACTAGAATGATTACAATAAAAAAAAATTGGGTTGCCGAAAGTGGGCTAGGTCCCGAGCAGATTGGCGTTGAGGCAGCAAACACTGGAGAATGTTTTTCTTGTATAACCAAAACAGAATGCTTGTTTTGCGATTTCGGCGGTCTCTCCAGTCCTGTGCCTAAAACTCTTGTCGGAACGCCGATACAGATCTGTTGTGTGGTCTGTGATTTCCTATCTCGGGTCGCTTGTCTAAGGGTATGGCAACGTAGGCCGATAGGTAACACTCAACTCCGGATATATGAAATAGTGCCATGTCTCTGGAACGGCTTGCGACCAACGGATGTCATTCAAGTTAAAGGGTAAAAATATACAAGTCCTTATAATCATCGGAATACAGGGCTGTAAAAAAGTAGCTGAATAAAGATTGCATATAGTGGAGATGAGCAGGTTGAGGTGGATGTAAGGTGTCATAAGAATGGATAAAGTAAGGAATGACTTTATGAGAGGTAGTTTAAAAGTTGCGCCAGTTACAGAAAAGTTAAAAGGGATTGACTGTGATGGCCATGTGATGAGGAAGGACGAATCGCATGTGACTAAAAGAATGAATATTAATCTAAATGTTAGCGCGACGGTAGACCGGACGTCGGGGCTGCGGGATGTTGTAGGAGATACCGCGGCCTCGACATTTAGGGCTAAGAAGGAACATGGGTGGTTATTAGTCAGTAGGACTCACTTTCGCTCTGCCCAAGAGGGAGGGGTCATTTAATGATTATCCACCCGCCAACAAAAAAAAAGGGTGACGGTTGAGAGGAGAATGAACGAAAATAACGTGTTGCGTCGACGCCGAGTAACACGGGTCAAGAGCAGGAATATCACGATGGTAGCACTAACCTGTCCCTGTGTCCCTTGATGTCTCGCACTTTATCCTCCAACTCCCTCGCCGTAGCGGCAGTTTGTTGTTGCGTCAGTTTGTCTTGCTCTACCGCTGCCGTCAGCTGCGCTACCTAGATCATAATTAAATATTGCTGTTTTTATCAAAAGTAATTTAATATGTTTAGATCGAAGTGATTTTAATGTAACGAAACGGATTTTAGGGAAACGGTAAACATAGTAAATATCCCGTTTCCAGTGTTAATGACGAATAACGAAAGACGTCAAAAATACGACCAATCTATGTGTGACATCAAGTGGTGACAAATACAGACTACGAAGCCGGTACTGAGAAATTCTTGATGGAAAAATTACTAGCACATAACTCGACCCGGGAATTGAACCCAGGAACTCATGCTAGCAGTCGCGCCTTTCAGACTCATTTTAAGATAAAAACATAATTATATAAAATTAAACTAGAGACGAAATCACAAATAAATACGAAATAAGTTTTAGAACAAATGAGTGTACTACACTACAACGTACTTGTGCCTTCAAACTCTCGATCTCGGCGTGTGTCTGCGCGTGTGATGTTATCGCCAGTCGCGCCTTCACCGTATTCAGTTCGTGAGACATCATCTCAAACCTGCCAAAACGTCAAACGTCAGAGAGCGGCATTTTCAACTATGTCATCCTTTTCACAGACTTGTTTCTGTTTTAGTATTAGTTTACATTTAAAAAAAAATGAGTGTTGCTAGGAACATGTTTTATAGTCAAATAGTCGAATGAGCATATTTCGTGCAACACAATAAAATTGTTCTTGAAACAAAGTTGCTTTTTCATAAATGCGGGATTTAGGCTTGATTTCAGAATATTGTTTTAAAATCAAAAAACTATAACACGGCGCCTTACTGCCGCACTCAGAGAGCTTTAATAATTACTTAGGCCATCACTTAGTAATGGTTTTGACAGTTTTGTCATACAAAAATTTGTCAAACCATTACTAAGTGACGGCTTAAGTAATCATTAAATATCTCTGAGTACGGCAGTTAGTCTATTTACCGGAATGTGTGCACAACCTTATGCCACGCGAGTAGATCGCAACACATCAAGAAAAATCATCGATAAGACGATGAAAGTAACATTAGCAACAGTATCTACAGTCTACTAGCGCCTCTACCATACAACGTGTGAAGTGTGCGTGACAATACAAGCATGGCCGACTATATAAGACAGAACTTTGGAAGGAACAAGTCATTCGCAGCTCAGGTGTCACAGTGGTCGATAGCCCCGCAGTCACCACTGTTGTCAACAAGCTTCACCTGAGCGGAGGCCTTCAGGATTAGCCGAGCTAGGAGGTTAAGGGATAGGATAGCCTCGCAGTCCATTCCAAGGACCACGAATAGTTTTAACCTCAGCCTTAATCGTTTGATGTAATTGAATAAACCCCTAATCATTATCCAACGTTGGTTTTTTTCCACCGCCACCCTAATACAACCTAGTAATATGTTAAACATATAAATGTTTGTACGAAAGTGCTTACTTTTGCTGAGTGGTAGCGTACTTCTCCCCGGCGTGTTGCATTGATTGCAGTTCGGCAGTGGCCGCTGACAGCTGCGCTTGAGCTGTCTTGAAATCATGTTCCAGCTGCTTGAGCTCTTGTAACTGGACGAGTATCGAGCCTCCCTGAAATCAATGTTTTAATGAACTTCAGAAATTAGAGTAAAATAGAATAATAATAGAGTTTCGAGGTATATAATGTTTAAGTATTAGCTGAGTCAATATTATTGTTTATTAAAACTTTATTTGTGTCGCTTTAGATGTGGCACACAGAAGAAACACAAATGTAAAGCAAAGTTAGGAAATGAATATACCTGTGCTCGTGCGCCGCCGGAGAGCGTGCCGGCCGGGTCGAACACGTCGCCGTCCAGCGTCACGCAGCGACGGCGCACCTGCGGGTGGAACGTCACGGCCTTGGCCGCGTCCGACGTACTGCCCACCAGCGTGCTACCGAACACCCAGGCCACGGCCGCACGCACGTGCTCCGGGAACGAGACCAGATCTAGCGCGAGCTGCACGTTCTCTGGCCCACCGCCCTAGGGGTAAGTAGACAAACAATACAATCTAACTTATCGCCAGTATAACGTAAGGGTACTGCCCACCAGCGTGCTACCGAACACCCAGGCCACGGCCGCACGCACGTGCTCCGGGAACGAGACCAGATCTAGCGCGAGCTGCACGTTCTCTGGCCCACCGCCCTAGGGGTAAGTAGACAAACAATACAATCTAACTTATCGCCAGTATAACGTAAGGGTACTGCCCACCAGCGTGCTACCGAACACCCAGGCCACGGCCGCACGCACGTGCTCCGGGAACGAGACCAGATCTAGCGCGAGCTGCACGTTCTCTGGCCCACCGCCCTAGGGGTAAGTAGACAAACAATACAATCTAACTTATCGCCAGTATAACGTAAGGGTACTGCCCACCAGCGTGCTACCGAACACCCAGGCCACGGCCGCACGCACGTGCTCCGGGAACGAGACCAGATCTAGCGCGAGCTGCACGTTCTCTGGCCCACCGCCCTAGGGGTAAGTAGACAAACAATACAATCTAACTTATCGCCAGTATAACGTAAGGGTACTGCCCACCAGCGTGCTACCGAACACCCAGGCCACGGCCGCACGCACGTGCTCCGGGAACGAGACCAGATCTAGCGCGAGCTGCACGTTCTCTGGCCCACCGCCCTAGGGGTAAGTAGACAAACAATACAATCTAACTTATCGCCAGTATAACGTAAGGGTACTGCCCACCAGCGTGCTACCGAACACCCAGGCCACGGCCGCACGCACGTGCTCCGGGAACGAGACCAGATCTAGCGCGAGCTGCACGTTCTCTGGCCCACCGCCCTAGGGGTAAGTAGACAAACAATACAATCTAACTTATCGCCAGTATAACGTAAGGGTACTGCCCACCAGCGTGCTACCGAACACCCAGGCCACGGCCGCACGCACGTGCTCCGGGAACGAGACCAGATCTAGCGCGAGCTGCACGTTCTCTGGCCCACCGCCCTAGGGGTAAGTAGACAAACAATACAATCTAACTTATCGCCAGTATAACGTAAGGGTACTGCCCACCAGCGTGCTACCGAACACCCAGGCCACGGCCGCACGCACGTGCTCCGGGAACGAGACCAGATCTAGCGCGAGCTGCACGTTCTCTGGCCCACCGCCCTAGGGGTAAGTAGACAAACAATACAATCTAACTTATCGCCAGTATAACGTAAGGGTACTGCCCACCAGCGTGCTACCGAACACCCAGGCCACGGCCGCACGCACGTGCTCCGGGAACGAGACCAGATCTAGCGCGAGCTGCACGTTCTCTGGCCCACCGCCCTAGGGGTAAGTAGACAAACAATACAATCTAACTTATCGCCAGTATAACGTAAGGGTATTGCCCACCAGCGTGCTACCGAACACCCAGGCCACGGCCGCACGCACGTGCTCCGGGAACGAGACCAGATCTAGCGCGAGCTGCACGTTCTCTGGCCCACCGCCCTAGGGGTAAGTAGACAAACAATACAATCTAACTTATCGCCAGTATAACGTAAGGGTACTGCCCACCAGCGTGCTACCGAACACCCAGGCCACGGCCGCACGCACGTGCTCCGGGAACGAGACCAGATCTAGCGCGAGCTGCACGTTCTCTGGCCCACCGCCCTAGGGGTAAGTAGACAAACAATACAATCTAACTTATCGCCAGTATAAAGCGGTCACTGAACCAAAGTGAAACAAGTCAAACCAACCTTTTAGTCAAATGAGTTTGGCGCTTTCGGTAGCGTTTATCAGCTGCTGTAGTAAACTATCAACAGGACACGATATTAATTGCCTCATTGTTTGAGGAACAGCGCCACATTTACACCGACAATGACGATGACTGCCTGATATTAAATGACCGATACTAAAGCACGTGATTTTACTCATGATAACCGCCGCCGTTAGCCGTTTACGTTTAATGTTAAGGTGGAAGCTCACATCTGGCCCGCGAAATTCTAATTTTCTTACGTTTTTGGCAATTTGCAGGCCAGTGCTTGGTTGTATGTTTATGAAAATTTGATTTGCGAATTATAACCATCAAAATTACTAACTACTAAAGAACGACGACTAAATTACTAAAGAATGACTTTTACATGCAAAAATCAATCTTGACATGAAAATGAACTTGGAGGGTTGTATTGATAATTTTGATGGTTATAATTCGGTAACTTCATACGTCTTACAGTCGCAAATCAAATTTTCATAAACATACAACCAAGCACTGGCCTGCAAATTGCCAAAAACGTAAGAAAATTAGAATTTCGCGGGCCAGATGTGAGCTTCCACCTTAAAGGGAAAACGAATTCCTAAGAGGATTTTTTTTAGTATTAGTATTTTTTAAATGTTGGGAAGGTTGGGGTAAGGATATTTTAACTTGGTACTCACAATCTGCTGCGCGCGTCGTAAAGTGTTTCTGTCGCAGACCTGTCCGCTGATCTTGTTGAGCGGGATGATGGTGGTGCGCGTCTGCAGCTGTCCGCGCTGCACCAGCAGCTTACTGGTCACCTCTGTGTCCACCACCACGTTATACAGCTGGAACCAACACCGAAACAAAAATAACCAACTTATAACAAAACAGAAACCTTTTGAAAACCATTTAAATTAATATAGTTCGATCTGGGGGTCTAAAATCACCACTTTTTTTAAATTTGTAAAATGGACCATTCACTTTTTACGAATTTGAAATTTTGAACGCAATCAAAATTTATTATTATTTATTTTATTTTCATATTATAATCTGCTAAAGTGGCCATTTTAGACCCCCTGGTCTTGTATGTGGGGCAAGCATGGCCAGATATCCCACAAGATAAAGAGGTTTGGAAGGAGAAAGGGGAGTCCTTTGCCCAACAGTGGGATATGACCAGCTAAGGAGAAAAAAAGTAGGTTACGAACCCTTCCTCCTGCAGCGGTCTCCAGAGCAGTGCAGTATACCGGATCGGTCACGTCTATCAATCTACAAATTGGACCTGAAATAACATGGTGTAATAAAATTATCGATCTAGACTAAATGTGGTTAGTGCCAAATAAGTTTTTATAATTGCTTAATGTAGCCATGTCATCAGCGAAGGTGGTAGAAAGTACTTCTTCTGCGGTTGGTAGGTCTGCTGTATAGATGAGGTTCAGTGTTGGACCTAAGACAAAGCCTTGGGGTACTCCAGCCTGTATCTCGTAGAATTTGAGAACAAATAATTATTTTTTTCCCCGGAAAATTTTGCCTTCTAAGTACGACTTTAGTAGTACATTCAGGTGATACAGGTTGTGTGGCAGATGTTTTTTTTTTTAATTTTAAATAAGAAGCCCTGGTGCCAGACCTTGACAAACGCTTGCTGTACGTTCAGGAACACAGCCGAACAGTATTATAACTTTTCGTTTCAGCCCCTCTCTTCTCTTATTTACCACTCTATACACCTGCTCCACTGCAGAGTGCCCCATTCTAAATCGAATCTGATGTTGTGGGATGATATTCCAGATTTCCGAGTATTTTATTAAGCCTACGTGCAAGAACTTTCTCAAATAATTTATAATTCATTTTATAGTGGCAACAGAAAGATTCATTCTTTGCAAAATTTGAAATGTCTACCTACTACGGCTCATAAGTACATATACATTATACAGCCCGCTGACAGATATTAGGGATCATGAGACACAGTCCGCTGACAGATAGACGAACGGACAGCGGAGGCTTAGTATTAGGGTTCCGTTGGTTACCCTTAGCGGTGTTTATTAATTATTGCTACCGTATTTTTTATTTTTCTTACAAAATCCGTTTAAAAACGGGTAGTAATATTAGTACGTCGCGAGCAACAGCTAGTTCTATTTCTAGTTTATACCAAAACAGCTACATACCCGACACCCTCCGGCTATCGAAGTCCCGCTCGGGCGGCTCGTAGTGGAAGTTGCAGCGCCTCAGCCGCTCGGCCAGCCTGTCGCAGGCGTGCTGGCGCTGTCGCACGCTGTCCCGCAGCGCGCGCACGCTGTCCGACAGCGAGCCGCGCCGCGTCGCGTGGGCGCTCATGCCCGACAGCTCCGCCTGCGACCATCGCATCTTACACAAAACTCTACCAAATAGCTGTGTTCAATTGGCTATTTCACTATTGTTAAAAATTCACGATAATGTTATGTTATATCAAATCACGATGTGTGAAATAAGTAATAAAATCGATTAAAAAAATGGCTTTTTTTAACTGATTTTAAATGACGTGCTAGACAAAGACAGTACCAAAAAAAGTGACGTCATACTTAATACCGCCGTAGCTGCGTAGTACAATATGGCCGTTTCGAGCGACAAGGACAGAAAGTGCCCCCACCAAAAACTTCTAAAGCATGTGGCTAATCCATTTTTTTGTCGATTTTATTACTTTTTTCACACATCGTGTTATTTCTGTTAATTCTTTGAAATAACATAACATTTACGTGATTTATTTATTTACGTGATGATTTTAAAAGTACTTAAATATCGCCCTATTACAGATAAAATGGATTTGTGAAAAAGTGGAGCAAGATCGGCATATCAGTAGTTACGACGTAGCTGAAGAACTGATGACTTGATGAGATTAAAGCAAGAAATTGAGAGAAAGCGGCCGGAATTAATCAACAGAAGGGGTGTGGTCCCCACACATCTTTAGGCACTCAGCAAAAATTAAGAGAGTTTGACTGGGAGGTGTTAATGCATCCGCCGTATAGTCCTGACCTTGCACCTTCAGATTTCTACCTGTTTCGGTGTCTTCAGAATTCTTTAGGCAGTGTCAGGTTAACATCACGATAGGACTGCCAAAACCACTTGTCGTAGTATTTTGATTAGAAGTCCCAAAATTTCTATAGCAATGGGATCATGTCCCTACCTACAAGATGGCAAAAAGTTATCGAACAAAATGGTACCTACATACTTTAGTTAAATGTAAATAAACTATATTAAAAAATGTTTTGTATTTTCTTAAAAAATGCGAAGAAACTTTACCCCGAACCTATTATACAAAATTATGTACATTGCTTGCAAAACGTGCACAGCGTGTTGCACACGCGACGTTCACTACGAACGTCGCGTGTGACGAGTCAAAGCTTAAGTTCTGCGAAATCTATGCGTTTCGATAGTGTTGTACCAAGTTGTAAATAATGTCGATATTTTTAATGTGTGAATGTTTTCAAACGATTAAAATAATTTTGTGATTGCTGTCAATAATTGTGGGTTATTAATTTATTTTTCGTCTAAAATTTGTTTTGAGGTTAGACAATTATAATGGATGTTTCCATTACGTTTAAAATTTAATTTTTACGATTTCCAACAGATCCAGATACGAGAAAACTATGGATAGAGGCAACCGGTAGAATTGAATGGATAACTGTTCTACTAAATGTTATTTGTTCACAACAATTTGCAAAAAATTACTTAATGATAAATTTTATTATTTACTTGTCATTTATTTACTTACTAGTTTTATCCACTACGCACAAATAGCGTTTACTTTTTATTTTTAATTTTTAACCTTTATTTATCTATGTGAGATATAAATACTTTTTCTTTCTTTCTTTCTATCCCATTCCGAAATTAAAGCAAAATATTGCAAAACTTAAAGTTACAAAACTTAAGTAGTTTTATCGAAATAACTTATCGACCTTTTGGTAGCCGTAACATGTATGAGAAATATAGGCGTATGCGAGTGTACGTCAAACGCAGTGTTTGCGCTAGTGTGACAACCAGTAGCAAACTCGCGATCTAAGTGAGTGCGGTTTATTTGTGTGCGTAATGCGCGTACGTATTAGCCTCTTGCTTGTAGTAGTTATAGGGAGTGGAAGACAGTGACAGTCGCTCCATGTAAAGTACGAGTATTCAGCTGCATCCGGTAAGACTGGAAGCCGACCCAACACAGGCATTGGGAAAAGGCTAGGCAGATGATGATATAGCCAACATTACAAATTAATCCAATACAATGGTATAAAACAAAAATTTGGCCAAGTGCAAGTCGGACTTGCACATGAAAGATTCCGTGCCATTGTAGTAGATATTGAGAGATTTCCATGTTATTTTAGCACCATAAGAGTGTTGAGCTAATTTCTGTATTATTTTTCAAAATTTAGGTTCAGTAGTTTCGGAGCTAAAGAAGGGGGGGAATGGTCCGACGGACGGACAGACACGAGTGATCCTATAAGGGCTCCGTTTTTTCCTTTTGAGGTCCATTAAAAAAAAACAGTATGAAAAGGTTGAATCAAATGAATGATATAGTACTGACCTGCAACGCATCCAGTTCTGACTGCGCCCGAACTACGTCCTGCTGGTCTTTTTTGAACTGAGCGCTATCTCTGTTGAACTCTTTCTCCAGAGCCTTCAGTTTGTTCTCTGCGTTTTTCTTCTCCATCGTGCTCTGTGTGATTCTCGTGGCGGCTTCCGTTGCCTTCTTTTTGGCAGCTATAAGAGAAAAATATGATAAAATACTAGGTTCACGTGGATACTAAAACATGGTGTACATAAATATGTGTCATGACAATTTATGTAATGATGTGGTGACCGCTACAGTCTTTCCACAGTTTTAGTACCTCACATCTATCGCGACGGCATTCCCGTGATGTGGTGCTAACCTAATATGTTTTTGGTTGAAATCACTGATACAGGGGCCAACAATTATGTTACACTCAAATCCAACAAAAAGACACAAACTCTGATGAAACCTACATTCTGGAAAATAAATGCATTTGATTTGAAAAAGATTAACTGGTGAGACCCACATCTAATACCATTAAACAAGCAATTCTTGTATGTATTTTAAATCTGAATCTAGAATGTTTCCTAGATTCAGTTTTTTTAAGTTCATACCCATGAGTTGCTGCTGCAGTGTCTCTGAAGCTCCCTCGTGTCCGGTGCTGAGTGCCATAAACCTCTGCTGCGCCTCTTCTAGCGCAGCCTTGCTTGACTCGCTCGTCGTGCGGAGATTTTCGAAATTAGACTCCACCTGAGGGAGAACAGTTATATTATGAATGTCATTAATAAAGGGTGTAAAAGTACCCTTAACGCAAACGAAGGGCACTTGTTCTCCCCACCACTGCGATAGTTTTTTTGTTCTAGAGTCAAAGTTCCAAATTATCTTCTTCATTGTTGGTTTACGTGAAAAATGAAAAAATACGTGTCCAAATTTTTTGGAAATCTATCTGACGGACTAATTAGATTTTTTTTGTTAACAACCCTATAGTAAAGATTTATTTATTTATTTATTTATTTATTAAACTTTATGCACAAGCAAAAAAACTGTACAAAGGCGGACCTAATGCCTGTTTACTTTACAAAATGAAGAAGGGGGAGGGCATGGTTTTATGTACGCAATTTGGCTAGGCATAAAGGTCCGACCGTCTCCGATAGGCTCTGCGAGCGAGGTAGGTAGTGTTAGACTTCTACTGATTAAAAGCCGGGTGGAACTACTAAAACCACCCATGTTCCTTCTTAGCCCTTTGTATCGAGGCCGCGGTATCTCTTTTGAGCAGCCCGCAGCCCCGAGGGGCTGTGCTGACCTGGTGCAAGAGGTGCCTCTTAGTGGCGAGCGCTTGGTCGTCGTCCGCCAGCGCCGCCTGCAGGCCGCGCGCGCGCTTCTCGTGTGACGTCATCGCCTCGCGCGCCGCCTTGTGCGCCATAGACGCCGCCTCCTCTGTCCTCTCTAGCACTTGCAGCTCCGTCTCTAAACCCTGCAGGATGTTGCCGCTTTCCTACCAATTACGGGAGGTAAATTAGTCAAATAGCTGAAGAGAGACAATCATATTTATTTGACAAAAGATCACAATGGCCAAAATAGGTTCATAATAATTAAGTAAATTGATTAATTTAGTTTAAATATCAGTAACTGATAGTTTACCAAGAGTCACTGGTTGTTTTAAATATACTTACTAGAAAAAGACAGCACAATCTAAACCAATATTAATATCACCTAGAAGTACAATCACAGTATATTTTGGGAACGAATTTGTTTGAGATAAAAATGTAGTTAAATAAAAAACTAAAAAACCCGACTGAAGAGACTGAAAAGCAAAAAACAAGAACATTTGAACACATGCACGAAGCAGAGCGGTCCATTCTATTTTCATTTCATAATTTAATATTCAAATGAACCCCGCCTGCTTCCAAGTTTTGTTTAATTTAAAATGTGCTTGTTATTTAACTACTTTTTTATTTTTAACTTTTTAGTTCTTTTAGTGTTTGTTCTTTCGTTGGTCGCGTAAAATACTTCGCCATCTGCGAAGTATTTTTGTGTTTGTTTATATATATATTTAACTTTTGTGTTTGTTTATAGAATTTGCGACTTTGAATTTATTTTAAACATAAAGGTGATATAATTATATTTTTGTAATCTCCTTTTAAAACCCTTCATTTTGATACCCTACTCGATGGTAATGGATTTTTTTTTTTGTATTCCAATCCACAATTTGGCCCCCAAAACCAGCAAGGAGTTCCGTTTAGGAGTTATGAGGGAACAAAGAAACGGACATACATACATACATACATTACATACATACATTCATTTCATACATACATGCATACATACACGCCAAACACGTAACCCTCCTTTTGGGCTTCGCCGCAGTCGGGTAACAATGGTAACTACACAATACCCTACCTCATCCAACCTCTGGTTGATCTCATTAATTTCTTTGTCCAATTCTTTGCATTCATTTTCGTTGTTCTTTATCTTATCCTTCTTCCTTTGGATTTGAGCTTGCACCTCGGCCACTTTGCCTACAGCCTCGTTGGCGCGTTCTTCTGCTTTTACGAACCTAAAAAGTTAATTCGAATGTCATGTGAAGGTGAAATTAGATTTGACATTATTAGAGACTAGCTGATGATGCGGCTTGGCCTGCGTGGATGTCGGTTATTGCGACCAAAAGTAATCTTTTCATCCTCCCCTTTCAACCCCTTTTTTTTTTTTTTTGGTGGGTGTAAAATCATCGAATAACCCCTCCCGCTCTTGGGCAGAGCGAAAGGGAGTGTCAGACTTCTACTGACTAAAAACCACCCATGTTCCTTCTTCACCCTCTATGTCGAGGCCGCGATAACCGTTGGACTACCCGCGGCCCCGACAGGCGTCGGCCTTTCGGGCCCCTCCCATGTTGCTGACATCTCTTTGAGGCGCGCGTGGAACACGAACGCGCCGTCGACACGGCCTGTTTTCGTCGTGAGACGGACGGACGGCGAGTTAGCCCATCACTCACCGTCCACAGGCCCGCGTCTACGGTGGCCGGAGGTCATCGCGGGACCCCCGACGCCCGGAGCGCCTCCCGCGGTGGCTGGGACGAGAGGTTCTCTCCCTCTCGCGTTCCGCCACCTCCTTCGCTAGCATCACTGCTTCGCAGAAGGAGGCGACGGCGTCCCATTCCTCCTCGCCCCGGACCATGGCTTGCACCAGGGCCGGGCGCGAGAGGTCGCCGCCGCCGATCGCCGCTACGAGAACACGGCGGGGCTCCGCCCAAGCGGGGCACACCTCCACTGTGTCCTCCGGCCGATCCTCACAATGGTGGCATCCGGGCGTTTCCTCCCGCCTGATTCGGTGCAGGTACCTCCCGAAACAACCGTGTCCGGTGAGGACCTGCGTCAGACGGAAGGTGAGGGCGCCGTGGCGCCTCTCAAGCCACTCCTCAAAGAGGGGACTTACCGCCACTATCGTGGCGTGCCCTTCCCCTTTCAACCCCTTACATTTTTTTTTGCATTAAAAACTAGCCTATGTCATTTCTCAGGCTCTAGACTATCTGTGTACCAAACTTCATCTAAATCGGTTTAACAGTTTTGAGGTGAAAGTGCGACAGACAGAGTCACTTTCACCTTTCATTTATGATATTAGTAAGGATTTATTGTGTTCTGGAAATAGTTTGACTTTGTAGAGTTGTCTCTGCAACACTGCATGGCAACCTGTGCCCTTACCAAAGCGACCATCGCAGTGATCATCACGTTCGTTTTCATGAGTGATCCCGTATGCGTGGTCGCGCCGATATACATTTTGGAGAGACCATTACATATTTACGCGACCGATCGCTTCTGCTACCTCGCTGCGTGATATTAAACTTGATGTGCCTTATGAACAGCTATACTGTAGTACAGCATATACTGTACAGCATATACTGTAGTTTGTTAATATTGTGTAGGTATATGCATACACATTGTCTACTGAAACTATTGATTTAAGTACATCAAAAGTGTAATCAGAAACACTAAATATTATTTTTGTAGCAAAACTTACTGATAAGCTATGTATAATTTCGAGAGATTCTCAAGCTCTCTCACAACTTTTTGGTACTCTTGAAACTGAGCTCTTTCATCATGTAGCTTCTGTAATTTTGGTGCTATAACCTCTCGGATTATCTGAAATAAATCATTAATTTAAAAAGTATTGCTTGGTCCGATAGACAAATGATTTGACTTATGGAAGTCTTTTTAAACATTGTTATACAAACTGTTTTATTACTGGTTTCTACTTATTTGATTTGAATTTGTCACATATTTTTTAAGGGACAAGCCAGCCACATTATTCCCAAACTACTGTAACTCCTGAAAGCAAAAAATCAACAATGGCGACCACCAGAATAGCGCAGAGACAATGAAGCTTGACGAAGTCCCAGAGAAGCGAATTAGTTAATTTGTTTCTCTGGGACTTCTTATCGACCGTAATGAGAAAAGTAAAGCGGAGGAGTAGGGAAATACAGAATTTCCACTTCCATACATATTAGCAGGAGCTAATTAAGCATTGTTAGTTACAGCATTTATGTTAGGTAATGTGGTTTACTTTAGTGCCTTAGCTGAGCTACCTAACTCTGAGTATATTTTACTTAAGTCATGTTATAGATTAAATGTAGTTAGGTCACCCAAAACACTCACGTCATCTAGCTCTCTGAGTTTGGCATCTTTCTTCTCAATAGTTTTATATGCAGCCTGTTTCTTTGCTTCATACATCCTGGTCCCTGCCGCCTCTTCTACCATAGACAGAATCTATAAAAAGAAAGCATACATAGAACACAAAAAGCCACTATCGTTTTCATTAATTTTATCTGAATATCTTATCTCTTCATTTGTGTATTAAATTTAACTGCTACATATTATTATTCCTTGAGTCAAAACAATTGTGGGAACATTAATATTTTTTGCCATTCAGATCTTGTCTGCAGTTCTTGTTTTTTCGACAATACTGTATTGTTCAAGCCTACAGACTAAATTAGTAATGATGATGGTGTTATAAGGACTTTATACAGGGCTTTATTTTCGTGTACACATTTTCAAACACTTTAAAATTAAATAAACTTTTAATACATATGACTTGTGTGGACATGAATGGGGCTATTCAAAAATATTTAGGGAAACTTACCTCAGGAGGCTTCATGTTCAACACCTTGGTGATCCGGCCTTGCATGATGAGAAAGTGAGGGTTGTTCACGTTCAGCTGCACTGAACAGAACAGGTCCGATACCCTCTTGTTCTGCACATTGATGCCGTTGATCATGTACTTGTTTTTGCCTCCCATTACAACCTAATGAGTTTTGTGAAGTTATGGTAAATGTAAGTTGGAATTTGTCTATCCAAATCAGAAAATGGTGCAAGGTGACTCTATGTATCTATGTAACAATCAAACTGTAATTTGGTCTTCAGCCTTATTATATTTTGATTTTTTATATATTTGGGAAGTCAGAAGGAACATTGTTTCCTTTCCATAAATTTTAAGAATTCATTCAATGAACACTTCAAATTAATGAAACAAGTAAAAAAAAGTAATTTGGTTTGGAGTACTTTTCTTTAGTTAGGTTTTAAATAAGTACATAGGTGTGTACTTAGCTTTTGTGTGTAAACAATGGGATATTTAACATGGATATTATGTAGAAAATACCTGTCTTGTTACTGTAATTTCGTTTTGATTTTCATAGCCGATGGGGCACTGCCTTTTGTCTCGGTTGTCAAAGGTAATGCTAACTGTGGCCTTGGTGATACCTGCCTGCCCATGCTTGAATATGAGATCTTGCAAACTGCCCGCACGCACCTAAAACATTGCCAATTATGCTTCCTAAGTAATCCAGGATGTTCTGGACTGAATCAAATCTTGAACAGTCTAGGTAATAAGTAGCCCGATTATGATACCATAAACCCTAAGACGACCCGCTGACCTAAACTGGGTCGAGGGAGTTAACTAAGAATTCCTTTGTTGTTTAGTCTGTAATTAATAAAAACAGGAGATTTACTTAATTAACTTTATGACGACTTACTGGTAACACCAGTACAGGGTCTTGTTAAAATTCAAGCCTGCAAATAGGTAGCATTGGATCAGAAAAGTGTTAGCGGCTTGTGATCTTAACCAATACAATATTTACAAACATGCATGAAAGACGAGTACTTACGTTTGATAAATTCGTGATTCCTAAGACAAAACATATTGAATCCAATATGTTCGACTTCCCTGTGCCGTTTAGGCCAGTGATGGCATTGAATTCCGGATCAAAGCCGGTGATCTCCACACGATTACCGTATGATTTGAAACCGTCCAACAATATCGACTTGATATGCATCTTGACGATGATCAATAAAATTCAACGAGAAATTTGTGTAACCAAACACTTTTGCATCTTATTACTAAAAATATCAAACACTTTATAAAATCTCGTGAAGCGGGAGCCGTTGTAAATAAAATACAATTTTGCAACAGCTGTCAACATCAACCGCCACTTGCGAGCTTTGACCATAGATAACACTCAAGGAAATTATTTACAAACTGGAATGTGCATGTGCAACCAAAGAATTTATATGTATACTTGGAGTATGCACGAACGAAATCTTAATGTGAAAATGCCGTTTAAAATAAACTTTATGTAAAACCAATATCGAAGGGGGGAAAATATTTCAGAGCGAGATAATAATTAAGGGGTACTCTGTCCTTGTCTTCCAATAGGATAGTTTACAAAAAAAAAAACGAATAATTGTCCGTCTTAGAGATCACGAAAAATTAATATTGGACACGTATTTTTTTCTTTTTTCACGTAAACAAACAATGAAGACGATACAGTGCTTTGAAAACTCGTGTGACGTCATACTCTAAGACATTAGTACCTATGACATTTTTTTGCGGTCAGTGACGACACCAACCCCCACTCAATTCTTTGACGCGTTTTATCTTCGTCAATTTTTATTGATTTGATAAAACAAAAAATACGTCTTCAATATTTTTCGACAATACAGACGGACTACTTAGAATCTTTTTTAAATCTGTAAACATCCTTCCACTTGAACGTCTTTTTAATAATTAATCGTTAAAAGTTTTTTTAAACCGCATAGATAGGTTAACTGGAACATAAAATGTAGCGGTATTAATTTAATATTCCAAAACTAAATATTACAACAGTAAATATTTGCGAAATAAAATTTAAAATTCATAAAAACTGTATAGCCATATTAAAAAAAAACATGGTGGAAAGGCAAACATTTTCGTTATGAACTCGTAGCGAACACAGCATTTTCGTATCAAGATTTTGTTCCTACTAATTCCAGCTAGACATACATACACGCCAAACACAACCGTCCATTTGAGCTTCGCCGTAGTCGGGTAAAAACAATGATGTGCCCACTACAAATGATTTGGGACTGATGATGAGGTATTAAAAGCCTGCCATAGACAATAGGCTATATATGTACAGCTGTACTGTACAGTCATGCATGTATGTGTAGGAGAAAACTGTACAAGACTTGAATTATTCTATAGAACTGAACTCGAGGCAATTGTCCTACTCTAGTTATGTTTTAAATTTCATGTAATGGAGTGAGTCCCTATTACATGAAATTTAAAACATAACTATTGAAATATGGGTGTAAATAGCAGGCCATAGATGCAACCTGCAGGTACAGTTGTACAGTCTGTACAGTCAAAGCCGTGCACTTGTGCCTGCATTTATGTGTGTAACAGAAAACAGTACCTACAGTTATTCTGTCCTGACCATGCAACCTAGAGCATTTAATTTCCTTGAATGCCTTTTTTATCAGTCACTCAATGGAATTAAATTAACTCAAGAGGTTTGTATTCATGATTTTAATGATGATATCTCTTTAGATACATACTCTTTACTTGCGCGATTCATATTTTAATCAACATAAAACTTGACACTGAATTAATATTGCATAAAAAGTAAGCAACAACCACCTATTGTAAATTCACTATAGCTGGCATAATGTACCGTACACACCCGCATTCTCTGTCTAATGTATATATCTTGTGTCATAGCTAGAACTATATAATTATTCCCTAAAATTATGTGATGAAATACATCTATTACAGAGGAGTCCTGTGTCCCAGCAGTGGGAATGTTATCGGTTAATTATTGTGCTATAGATATTACTCCTGTCGTAAACACGTCTGTTAACAAAGAATTAAATATTGTTACAGATGAGAGACCCGTGGATGCTGAACTACTGAAGATGCTTGTAACCCTGTAATTAAACCAGTTTTTTTTAATATTATATTTTTTTATATAAGTTGCAACAATCGACTTACCGGACGCCTGTCGGAGGCAAGCCACGGTGCAGGTGGTGTGACGTTCAGATATTGCACAGTATAGAGGTTGGAAGAAAGGGGCCGCCTTTGCCCAGCAGTGGGACAAAGACACACTTAAAGAGACTTTTTTTACTGAATTCTGTGTAAGTTTATGAACAGCAATTTTTTTTTTCATCAAGTAAGCGACCTGCGGTCGTCGTGAGTATTTCCGAGTTCAACCGGCCTGAGGAGCCTATTATCGCCTAGTAGTTACGTGTAATAGTTACACTTAGGGTCGAGACACATAAACGCGGACGCAAGACTAAGCGTCTCTCTACCGTACTGTGTGGACTGTGGTGGCCATTTTTCAGCAGAGGACCTTTCTGCCATGGATAGTAAAGCTCTTTTTACTCTTGTATCTTGACCTTTTAAATGTCACGTGCTGCTATCTTCTTCATAGACTCATAGTATACTCTATGTTGCTTACGTGTAATAGATATCTTTTTCTGGTATTCTTCCACATAAGTAGTTACAAAAATGTATAGAAATTATGGTCCAAGATGGTCCAAGAAGATAAAATGTATGGGATAATGTAGAGTTAGTATGTACTTTGCGTGTATGCATACCTGCTAGCTTGGCAGAATCACCAGTTGTAAAAAGGTACCAGGTGCTAAAAGCAGGTAAAAGTAATACTCACTTAACTTACATTCTCAGTCTTGATTTTTATATTTATGATATTCAGGACATCATCAACACATCATCATCATCATTCAAGACATTTTGTAAGCCGCCAGACCAATCGGAGAGGCCAATCATCTCCCCAGACACAAATAAATCGTCGCTATAAGGGGGGGGGGGTGCTCTCAGATCTTGCTGTATTATAACACACATTAGGTATGACGCAAATGCAATTATTGTTTTGTTTTTAATAAAAACAAATTAAAACGTTTATCAGTTTATTTATTTACATAGAAAACATTAAGGAAGTAAAATTATTAATGCTAACGCAACTTATACTAAGTAAATTAATATTATCTTAGGTATAAAGTTATTTTTTTAATCTTACACAAAGTAATGGATCAGTATTCTTTATAAAGAGCTGCATGATTATTTTGGCGTGTTTATAAATGTAACTACAACGCCATATTATATGTTCAAAACGCTTGTGATTAACGAGAAGTAAAAAATGGAATCCTGATTATTTTGTTAAAAAAAACATCCTGCCGCAGTACATAAACGTTATTCTAAAAGCTTTAAAAAAACAGCTGTGAAAAATTTCAAACTTTGACCCCCAATATCTCCGTAACTAGGGAGATCCCAGCCATATATGGTCTGGCGGGTGCCTCTCGGCTTCTATAAGGGTATCTTTTACACCCTTTATAATACACTTCTGGACACATCTATTGGCCCACCTTGTATTTTCAGTTTCGTTTGGTCCTAGCTAAAATTTTATATTAGGTCGAGCAAAAAGTTTTTATGCAGTTTTGAACCTGGCACATTCACAATTTCATTCAATAGTCTTTTTTTGAATTTCGAACACAGAATTTAAAGAAACAAAAGACAATTTGGAGCCTGTTTGTTGATATCAAACAATCGAATACTAAGAAAACTTGGTTTTATTGGTTTACTTGGATTTAATTCTTGAAAAAGTGATTGATATCTTTGGTTTTGCAACAAACATTACTTATTCTTAACATTAAGGTGAGGTTCTATCAATAATCTATGGATACTTCACCTGAAGTCGCCGCCCAAGCTGTGGCACTTATTCAGGCCGGACACAGCCAAAGAAACGTGAGTGCTCAACTTAATTTAAGTCGATCTGCGGTCCGAAATGTTTATCGGAGGTACCTAGAGACTGGCGGCTTTGTTCGTCGCCAAGGAAGGCCACGATCTCGGGTCACAACTGAAAGGCAGGATCGATTCATCGTGACGACCAGCTTGAGAAATTGTCACCTTACCTCCATTGAGATACAAAACCAACTTCGCGACTTCCACGGAGTATCTGTGAGCGCTCGAACTGTTCGGAGAAGGTTAAAAGAACGCGATATGGTACCACACAAGCCAGCTAATGGGCCCAAACTAACGCGAGCCCACCGAACAGCGCGCCTTCATTTCGCACGCAGTCATTTAAATTGGACACAGCAAGATTGGAGCCGTGTACTCTTTTCTGATGAGTCTAAAATTGTGTTACATGGCAATGATGGAAGGAAGAAGGTCTACCGACGTAAGGGAGAGCGTTTCGCACAATGCTGCTTTGAAGAGAGGGTGCTTATGGCGGTGGCTCATGGACTGTCTGGGGCGGTATATCCGCGAGCGGCAAAACTCAACTTGAGGTTGTTACAGGACCACGGCTGCCAACATTAAATGCTGAAAGGTACATTCGTGAGTGCTTAGAACCTCACGTGATACCATACGCGGACTATGTGGGCCCAAATTTCCTTTTTATGCATGATAATGCAAGAGCCCATGCGGCCGGCATCGTCAGGGAATATCTTCGGGATGTGAACATCACAGTTATGGACTGGCCAGCCAGAAGCCCAGACATGAACCCCATTGAGCACATGTGGGACGAGCTAAAAAGACGTGTTAGGGCTCGTCAGCCAGTTGCCCAGACGATGCAGGAGTTGAAAACTGCCATAGAAGAGGAATGGGAGATGATCCCTCAAAATTTCATAGAGCGGTTGATAAACTCTATGCCTAATCGTATGAGAGCTGTGGTAGATGCCCATGGAGGCAACACGCGTTATTAAATTAAACCTTTATTTGATAAAACATGTTTTTTATTCAAAAATCAATTGCCTTTAACAAGGCGCATATCCGACTTGTTAGGCGTAGCTCCATGTCGTATGGTATTCTGAATTCAAATTTAAAACAATACGATCGAAAAAGATGGTAAAATGTATCAGGTTTAAAACTGCATCAACAGTTTTTGTTCAATCTAGCAATCATATTTCGGTAGGGGCCATCGAAACCTAAACTCTAAGGTGGGCCAATAGATGTGTCCAGAAGTGTATACACTAGAATACCATGTTCGTCTGTACACGCGCATATCAATAGGAGAATGTATTTCTATTGAATAATAAGTTGTGGTATGAGCACCTCTGTATTATATATAATAAAGTCAAAAATTATTTAATAAATGAGCAAGATGTCACGAAAATGTTTTAATTTATAATAGTCGAGTGATCCACAATTTTAGAGATTCTTTTAATTAAAAAAAAAAGCATTGTAATATTTTTGTGTCGTATCTAAAAGTATTGAAGAAGAAGATTATGTTGCACCAATGCTAAATAAATTGAAAAAATTAAAAGAACTATACATAATTATGTAATACGATCAAAAAACGCCCTATTTAAATCATTGTGCATGATTTTATTACGAAGGTTTCCTACCTAAGGCTTTAATAGTAATTTCCAGTTTACCTTGCATTTGATACTACAATCAATTCAATAAATGTTACTCATTATTTATTATAAGCTTCCCGCGGCTTCGCTTGCGTTTTGTTTGTAAATTATCCCACGGACAACGTTTTAAATCTATGATACTTGGGGGTATTATAGCTTCCTAATTAGTGGAAGAATTTTCAAAATCGGTAAAGTAGATCCAGAGATCCCTACAACCTCGCAAAACCTCTTTATAATCAGTATCAAACATTGAGATAGTGTACTACGTACAGTACATTATACCTCAATGGTTTCAAAACATATTATAAAAAAAACCGGCCAAGTGCGAGTCGGATAGATAGAAAAATCGCGTTTGTTGTATGGGAGCCCCCCTTAATATTTAGTTTGTTTTTATTAGTATTTGTTGTTAAAGCGGCAACAGAAATACATAATTTGAAAAAATTGACTAGCTATCGCGGTTTTTTATACAGGGTGTCCAAGAACCTGGCGTCCAACTGGATTCCCACGATGCCCCAAGTTCTAACAGTACTCAGAAAAATATTTTAAAAAATCCACCCCATGTACTTACAGAATTATACTGATTTCAAAAAAAAAGGGGAAATGAGCACCCTGTGACATACTTTTGAATGCTGTGACTGCTAATGCTGATAATTTCGATATTTCTTGGAGGTTTTGTAATCTAGGGTATTGCTGTGTCTAAATAGAATGTAAAAATAATGTACTTATTGTACCATTTTAAAATAAAATATTATTTTAACTAAAGGTGATATGGAAAACTATTGAATTTCGCAACTTTGACCGACTGTAGTGTAAAAAAAATGTACCAAAATAGTATGGCAAGTGACGTCAAATTTTGACGCGTTTATTCCTCTTTTTAAAAAGGTATAATACTTACACATTAATTTGAAAAAAAAAAATTTTGATAATATTTTTACTCAACAACCCAATTTTTACGATGTCTTACAGAATTCTTAGAAAGAAAAATTTACGACGAATTGAATCTAACCTCTAAAGAATTACTATTGTATGCTCATAAAAATAACAACAGGCCTCTCAAAAAACAGGTTAGACCGTAAGGGACGGTATGTGCATGCATCTCACCATAGTGATTCGTTATTACAACAGGAGGGAGCAAGACAGAAACTATCTTTGCGATTTGCTGGTTCTTCTTTATGGTACCCCATTATTCAGGTAAGAGTGAGGGAGAAAAAGGTTAGAGGTGCGAGTGAGATAGATAGTGACGCTATCTGGGATCGTGCTATTTAGGATAACAGTACGGTCAGTACGCGTCACTGCCTCCTGCCGTTACTACGCACCTCTCTCTTATTGTTACCATTGATCACGTACTACGATTTAAAGCTTTGTTTATTGGACTCGATTACTCTTTGTGCTCTGGACTTTGAAACGAACTCTTTACGACGACCTTTGCCTGTGTTTGGACAGTTTGTGTTTTGTGTGTGCTACCATGGCGACCTACACTCCGCAAGAATACGCAAATATGCACTACATTTATGGAGAATGTAGAGGTAATGGACGAGCTGCAGCGAGACTTTACAGAGAAAGGTATCCGAGGGCTACGCGATATCCCGACCATCGAGTTTTCATTAATGTGCACAGATCACTATGTGACGGGCGGTTCCCCAATCAAGTAGCTGGTGAAGGACGACCCGTAAATGACTTCATACGCGATGAAGTTTTAGAGGCGGTGTCGGCAAATCCAAGCATCTCTGTGCGAGGAATAGAAGCTGATACGGGGATACCGAAGAGCACAGCACACAGTATTCTCCAAAAAGAAGAATATCATCCGTACCACGTACAGCGAGTGCAAAGTCTTTTACCTCGAGACTATCCGAGCCGAGTCGCGTTTTGTGAAACAATCCTGCAAAAACATCGAGAAGACGAAAACTTTATCGACAAAATTTTGTGGTCAGATGAATCAACATTTAAGAAGGATGGCTACATGAACCTACACAACTTGCACGAGTGGCATGTGGAAAATCCGCACTTGATGCGAGAAGATAGATCCCAGTACCGGTTCAAAGTGAACATGTGGACCGGTATTCTCTGTGGGAATATTATTGGTCCATTTGAGATGCCCGAGAATTTGACTGGCGAATCATATTTAAATTTTCTTCAAAATGATTTGCCAAACTTACTAGAAGAGACCCCACCAGATATGTGGTTCCAACACGACGGCTGTCCAGCACATTTTCGCGTATCCGTTAGAGAGTTTTTGGACGAGCAATACCCGAACAGGTGGATTGGGCGATCAGGAACAATCCCGTGGCCAGCCCGCTCACCTGACTTAAATCCGCTGGATTTTTTTTTCTGGGGAACTATGAAGGAGCTCGTTTATGCGAAGCCCATTAATGACATCGCTGACCTTCGTGAGAAGATAACACAAGCAGTGCAGGTGATACGTCAAAAAAGTTACTCGCGAAACATAAAGCGGTCCTTTTTAAGGAGAGTGAGAGCTTGTATTGCCGCGGGTGGTCAACATTTTGAACATTTATTGTAATAAAATATCTTTAAACTAACATTCTTTGCTTTTATTCTACTGGGAACCCATCTACCTGTGTGTATTTCCTTCTTGCTCACTCTTGGAACCGAAGTAAATAATAGTAGTAACATAACAGTTTCTAAGATAAGAAAGGGTCCGACAGTTACCGTTAGTAGGTAGGCACTTCGTAAAAATTGGGTTGTTGAGTAAAAATATTATCAAAAATTTTTTTTTTCAAATTAATGTGTAAGTATTATACCTTTTTAAAAAGAGGAATAAACGCGTCAAAATTTGACGTCACTTGCCATACTATTTTGGTACATTTTTTTTACACTACAGTCGGTCAAAGTTGCGAAATTCAATAGTTTTCCATATCACCTTTAGTTAAAATAATATTTTATTTTAAAATGGTACAATAAGTACATTATTTTTACATTCTATTTAGACACAGCAATACCCTAGATTACAAAACCTCCAAGAAATATCGAAATTATCAGCATTAGCAGTCACAGCATTCAAAAGTATGTCACAGGGTGCTCATTTCCCCTTTTTTTTTGAAATCAGTATAATTCTGTAAGTACATGGGGTGGATTTTTTAAAATATTTTTCTGAGTACTGTTAGAACTTGGGGCATCGTGGGAATCCAGTTGGACGCCAGGTTCTTGGACACCCTGTATACGGCCTGGTGACAGACGGACAGACAGACAGCGAAAGTATTAGAAATAGGGACCCGTTTTTATAAGAGGTTCTGTACGTAGTCAACATGGAACCCTTATATTTTTTGTAAGTACGGAACCCTAACAAGGTCGCGACTGTCTGTCTGTTCGCGATAAACTCAGAAACTGCTGCACCGATTTTCATGCTGTTTTCAGCAATGGATTAGAGTGGTTCTTGAGAAAGGTTTTTGTAGATTTTTTCGATAATCAACCTCTAATGCAATTAAATAAGGGTCGAAAGTTTGTTAGGATATTTTTCGACAACCACGCGGGCGATGCCGCGGGTAAAAGCTAGTTTTAGTATAGATTTAGGTACACAACCGCCCAACGATCGTATAATTCTATGGTGTGTACAAAATAGAGGTAGCTGCGGCCGCGAACAAAATCGGTCACTACGGTATAGAAGTTGAATAATAAATTCTGGGATGGCGATAACGTTGGAACAATAAAAGAATACTAAACATTACCTATTTTTGTAGTCGGGTAAAAATAAGCAAAACACAATTATAACAAGACTTGAAATGCTTATTCTATGGCGAATTCAAGTGAGACAATTGGCACAAAATTAAATAAATACCCAATATAATGGCGATACAACAATGCAAAATAGAGTACTAGTGTGAGGGTAATTTCTTCACATGGTAATGTTGCGCTCAAACGGGCAATCCAACTACGCAGTTAGTGCAACTACCACAGCTAGTAAACGCGAATTCCAATGAATCAAAGCAATCCATGAATTCCAAATTATTTATTCCAAAATTCCACGAATCGGCAAACTTATAGTTGGACTTTTTGGAAGACGATTGGCACTTGTTGTGATACATAACTCATAATACAAGAGCCAGGGCTACACCGATGTGTATGATTAAGAACTTGTCAAAATTTTAAGACGCCCTCAGGCTTTGTAGCAAGAATCTTTCCAGGGCGGCTGATAGTTTGCGTCAGGATGACTGGACTAAAATAGGTTTTGGAATAAAATAGGTGCTAAAACTTGAAACATTACACAATTTTTGTTACATCGTCAGGACAGCTTAACATGCGCAAACAACATAAGATTCGGAGATAGTTGAAGACGCTTCGCACTCTAGAGTTTCATTACACAAAACATGTCAAAAACAGCACCGGCTGATCACACACAAATACAAAAACACAAAATTCACATGTAACAATAATAAATTGTCTGGGCAGTATTCTTTCAACAATCGCTCTTTGAAATTAACGATCACGTATACTAAACTTAACTTTTCTCTTATGCCGCGTTTTTATCAAGGCTTCCTCATTAATGAGTTTCTGTAGCGGCTTATCGGGCTCATAATAAGTTTACAACGGATTCGCAGCCCGTTAGTCGATTTTGAACTTTCGATGTTAATAATCTTTTACGCTAAGCGCGGTCACAAACTACGTTGATCATTACATCACGTGATACCACATAACAGTCTCTTACCTTCAAACACCCAATCTGTTGAACACATTCTTAGTGATGGTGAAATTGTTCGTGTTCTTGTCCCCTAACCTAGCTTTGACTCCATTGTTAACAGGATCTGGCATAGACAACCTCCTTTCAGGTTTATTAAAAACCGACGTTTTCTGAGGAGGTTTGATCACGGTTTTCGGAACTGGTAACTTTTGAATGATGTTTCGAATAGGCTCTATTTCTTTAACATGAACATGGCTGGAGAACTTAACGGATTTGGCTTTTGGTACCGCCAATTTTGTTTTTACACTGACTGGGGTCTCGTCAGCTCTCATAGTTCCAACGGCAATTTTCCTTCCACTAGTTTTAGATGTAGTGACAGTGAAAACCTTTTTGGCGATGTCAGGCATGCCCTTTAGAATTCCTTCGTATTTGAGAGCGTCTTTGTCCATAGGAATTGACTGGTCCTCTTCCTGGTGATCTGATTTTGAGCCGAGGCGTGCGTAGATTGGTTTGGCGGAGGCCTTGGTGGTGCTTATGACTGTTGAGGCCTTGACGAGTTCAGAGTTACCAAGCCTGGCAAATACAGTCTTGGATGGACCTGTTAAGGAAAGATTCGTTATTATTTAAGTTGAATAAACTGGGCACGTCTGCCGCATGCCTAATGAGTTGTGGGCCAAAATTGTCACTTTCTGGAGCTCTAATACAGCCAGAAAGCGTCGCGGCAGACCTCGTAGAAGATGGCGGGACGATCTGGTCAAGACTAAGACTAACTCAACTTGAAGTCACGGGGAGAGGTCTTTGCCCAGCGTGGGACGATACAGGCTAACAGCATCAGGTTGAATATGGTATTGTGATGGTGATGTATAAAGGATGTAAAAGTACCCTTAACGCAAACGAAGGGCACTTGTTCTCCCCACCACTGCGATATTTTTTTGGTTCTAGACCTTACCTGGAAACCCACTAGTTACGAAGATATTGGGGGTCAAAGTTCCAAATTTTGCACAGCTGTTTTTGTAAATACTAGTTTTTCAGGTTATAACTTTACTTAAATTACCTCCATGACCCGTTTACTATTCAAAGCATCCACTAGCACACTGTTTTAATAGTGCAAAATTGAGTTTTATCGTAAAATGTGCTTTTTGACCCCAAAAAAAAGTCGTTTCCCAGCAAAAATTTTTGTGTAGGGGTACTTTGTTTGATGTACAGAATGCTTGGTTGACGTATGTGTGAAGGGTTAATTTACATATAGTACCTTCTTTGGCCGCTACTTTCTGCTGCGCTGCCGCAAACCGTATGAGACGCGACTTCTTCTGACTGGCATCATCACTGACATACAAAAAAAAAACAATTAATTTTATTACAGAGTAATGAGTAGTATTATCTACCAATGGCGACACTTGGGGGAGGCCTAACTCCAACAGTGGACGTCTTTCCACTGAAATTGTGATGATGATGATCTACAAATGACAGCCGGGAGCAATGGTCTAACGTGCTTTCTAAGGCACGTCTGGCTGTTGTTGCAGTAACGAGCAGATAAGACAGTCAATAACATGAGATTCATCATTCTCTTACGGCGCAGCATGTGCTTTTCTTCTGTACTTCTCTATTACTTCTTCCTCTTTGTGAGTGTGTATGTTTTTCTTCACGCAAAAACTACTGAACGGATTTGGATAAAATTTGGTACTCAGATAGTTTATAACCTGGATAGGATAGTTTTTATCCTGATTTTATTTTCCCGTGGGATAATTTTCGAGTTCTAGCGGGTGAAGGGCTTATTCCACTTTTCCCCGTTGGATGATCCCCATTGATGGGGATTAGTGAACTTTTTGTTCACTATTCCCCGTTGACCCAAAATTTTTATTTAATGGGGATAAGTGAACTAAAAAGTTCAATAATCCCCATTAGGTAGGTACGTTAAAAAAATAAAATATATGAATCATGTTACATTTATTAATTAAAAATATAACTTTCTTATACCTAATAAAATCACAGATTGTACAATTATTAATTTAAAATAAAAAATATAACTTTCTTATACCTAGTAAAATCACAGATTGTACAATTATTAATTTAAAATAAAAAATATAACTTTCTTATACCTAATAAAGTCACAGATTGTTACAATCATTAATTTAAAATTGTAGCATGAAAATATTTCTTTCTTATACCTTGTAAAATCAAAGATTACAATCACTTAAGTTTTTCTAATTAGGTACGTTAAATAAAAACAATATAAAAATAAAATATATGAGTCATGTACTTTTATTTTTATAAGGTAAGAACAAAATTTTAAATTACCTACATACCTACTTTACGATTTTATTAGAACGAAAAACAGATTGTTGCCCCAACGAAATTGTTCTAACGATGTTTGGGAATAAGACCTTATATCTATCTATCTAATAAGATACACAATACTGTAAAAGATGCTCATTTTCTAGAGGCGCGCGCGCAAGGCGGTGGCGGAGCGGGGTGCGAGTTAGCTCGTATGTGATTGGTCGACCCATCTTTTGTTTTTGTTTCGTAGTCGTTAAGGGTTATACTACGGCCGTTCAGAGAATGCGTTCCTGACACCTATCAGTTAGTCACGACTAGTGATGGGCACAACATAACACTGAGTTCGTTACCGTTCCTCCAAAATGAACCGCCGCATTATTTTAAGATTATTTTCGTTTTAAATTGGCGGAATCATTTAAAATTTATATTTTAGTTATTTAAGTGGAAACCAAAAAAAGGTAATAATCATATAATAAAATTTTATTGTTTTATTTATTCTTTGTTACAAAGTTACAATCTGTATTTCTATGCAATAAAGTAAGCACATTGAATTGAATGTGCGTACAGAATATTAATCAGACTCCGATTCGCTTGAGGAGGTGGTGTCTTCATCATCTTCGCCTACATGTATAATTAGTTTGGTCATAGTTTTATTTTTATATTTCATAAAAGTTATCTTATAGTCCATTATTTTCAAATTCTTAAAAAGAAAAACAAAGCGTATTATTTTATATTAAAATATAAGTACCTATAAGTAACTGTATAAGAACAGATTACGATACTTGCCTGTTATTTTTAGCACAGCACTACAAATATAAAGCGCTGACATAACCTTGTAATAGCGCAGTATAGATTTAGAAAAATATTGTTTACCAAGTTATTTGACACTCAGTTTGGCACAAAATTATAACATTCATTGATTATTGATATAATAATGTTGTTTTAATGCTCATCAATTGTTAAAACGGTAAACAACCAGCAAAAATATTTTTATCGTAACTGCAACGCCATTACAAAGTTACGTCGTCAGTTCAATCGCGACGTGTCAGGAACGCATTCTCTGAACGGCCGAACTTTAGTAGTGTGTAGTGTAGTTCAAGCGTGCAGTTCTTATCAGTTCGCAGTTATTAGTTTAATATAGGAATAAATAAAGGAAATGGCTGGTAGTTCAACTGACGTTTGTTTAGAGTACGTTAAAAAAGGTAAAGCTACCATACTTCTCCGGGCCGGACATCAATACAGTAAAAAATGCAAATATAAAAATGGTGGAGTTTTGTGGGAGTGTACCACAAGAAAACAAAGTAAATGTGCCGGATCCATCACTGTCATGGTAAGTTACTTATTATATTTTGTGATTAATAATGACAATAATAACTCAGGTTATGTGTGTTATCAATATCACGTTTATCAATATCAAAATTTAAAAATCAACGTTAAAGTTTAAACACTGTTTCTGTCATGGCGGCACGTGTGACGTCATTCTTTTGTCAAACAAGTCTATTACACCTAGTGTAAAAGAGTGTAGCTGAAGTGAATTGTATATATTTAATTATTATTACATATTTTAGTTAAGCATAAAGTGAAATATGTTTTGTTGAACTATTCTGATAGGATAACAACAATTTGTTATAAGTTTTAAAGGTTGTTAAATAGCCTATTTAATTTTGTATTCTATGTAAGTGCAATATTGTTTACTTAAAAAATAATGTAAAGTAATTAATTATTATTACTTAATTTTACAGGACAATCAAGTTGTAGCTGAGAAACGACACAATGTTTGTGAACCTGATTTTGCGCGGAATGAAGTTACCTTGAGGTTATTCAAACTAAAAACTACACTTGCGGATCCAGAAGCACCTGCTATTCCCACTGCTTACAACGCGGCTGTGAGCTCACTAAAAGATACCGGAATTGACAAAATAAAAGAATTCCCTGCCCTGAAGTCTATCAAAACAACATTATATAAACACAGAAATGCAGCATTTGAAGTAAGTAAAATTGAGTTCAAAAATGTTCAAGAAGTTAAAGTACCTCCAGCTTATCAGGAATTTATTTTAGCAGACTACAATGACAGTGGTATCCGTGTAATAGCTTTTTGCTCTGAATTTGCCCGACATCAAATGAAAAATTTGAAGATGTTGTGAAAAGATGGGTCGACCAATCACATACGAGCTAACTCGCACCCCGCTCCGCCACCGCCTTGCGCGCGCGCCTCTAGAAAATGAGCATCTTTTACAGTATTGTGTATCTTATTAGATAGATAGATATAAGGTCTTATTCCCAAACATCGTTAGAACAATTTCGTTGGGGCAACAATCTGTTTTTCGTTCTAATAAAATCGTAAAGTAGGTATGTAGGTAATTTAAAATTTTGTTCTTACCTTATAAAAATAAAAGTACATGACTCATATATTTTATTTTTATATTGTTTTTATTTAACGTACCTAATTAGAAAAACTTAAGTGATTGTAATCTTTGATTTTACAAGGTATAAGAAAGAAATATTTTCATGCTACAATTTTAAATTAATGATTGTAACAATCTGTGACTTTATTAGGTATAAGAAAGTTATATTTTTTATTTTAAATTAATAATTGTACAATCTGTGATTTTACTAGGTATAAGAAAGTTATATTTTTTATTTTAAATTAATAATTGTACAATCTGTGATTTTATTAGGTATAAGAAAGTTATATTTTTAATTAATAAATGTAACATGATTCATATATTTTATTTTTTTAACGTACCTACCTAATGGGGATTATTGAACTTTTTAGTTCACTTATCCCCATTAAATAAAAATTTTGGGTCAACGGGGAATAGTGAACAAAAAGTTCACTAATCCCCATCAATGGGGATCATCCAACGGGGAAAAGTGGAATAAGCCGGGTGAAGCCGCTGGCAACAGCTAGTATAGTATAATCTTATAGTATTTTTTCAAGGTATATTCACATTACGGCGCTCTCGCACCGGAGCATTCGCCTGCGATATAACAATCCATCATTTAATATCGCACCTAAACAAGTGACGGTTACAAACTCTTATGTTTGTCAGAGGTTACACACTGTAATGATTGGTTCCCCACAATCTTTGATGTTATGCTCAAATCTGAACTGTTCCATTATAGATGGATCCCCTGGAGAGGGATCGGATTTAGGTCAGTTAGCTTCAAAGGCATGTATAAATATAGGTACTTACGCAGTTTCAAGAGACTTCCTCTTAAGCTGCGATGTCGGACTGGTAGACTCTTGCACTTGTGGATTGCGCGTGTAGTGTTCCAATATACGACTAGCAGCTGTAAACATAAGTTATTATTGTTAACACAAATGTTAATGAAACTCGCAAAAAAATCGTGTGAATACAAGTCAATTTTCTTTTGGGGCTGCGGGTTGTTCGAGAGAGATAACGCGGCCTCGGCACAAGGGCTAAGAAGGAACATGGGTGGATTTTAGTCAGTAGAAGTCTGACACTGCCACTCTGCCCAGAGCGGGAGGGGTTATTTGATGATAACACAACCCCAAAAAAAAAAAGAAAATGAATGTACCATACTACCATGTAGTCGGACATTGGTGGTGCTATTTCCGTTTGTTGACATCCTAAAGTGTCTTATAATTACCAAATAAATGGTTCTATAGACAGTGTCTGCTTACCAACATGACAAAATATTATTTCGTTGGCAGCCTACGACCAAATGAGATGAAGTTCAATTTTTGGGTGGTCGCGCAAAAAAGTGCTGTTCTTTTTAATACTGAGACTTGTACTTTTTTCCACTACAGGAACGATATTCATATTTTAAAGCAAGGTATACTAACGTGACGAGGGCTGTGATACTGTGGCGCGACCAGTGATGGCAGCCACAGGTACTTTAGCTGTAGCGGACACGGCGGAACTGAGGACTCGGTCGCGAGCAGTATTCTCATGCACCTGCTTGGCGTGCCTGCAAATATATATTCAATAAAAAAAAATTGAAAGAAAATTGGGAGAAATATTAGGAAGAGCCGAAAAGCCTATCAGAAAAGAGCCTTACTTATTTATTATTTATTTATCATCTTACATCTACCATTACAGGGCAACCCCAATGCGATAAATGCGCCTTAATTACCTAATACTAACTTAATTGTTACTTATAACTAGGTCGCGAGCAGTATTCTCATGCACCTGCTGGGCGTGCCTGCAAATATATATCATCAATAAAAAAAAAATTGAAAGAAAATTGGGAGAAATATTAGGAAGAGCCGAAAAGCCTATCAGAAAAGAGCCTTACTTATTTATTTATTTATCATCTTACATCTACCATTACAGGGCAACCCCAATGCGATAAATGCGCCTTAATTACCTAATACTAATTAATTGTTACTTATAACTAATATCTATAACTAATAACAAATAAACAACAAACAACAACACATTCCTTGTGAATTCACTCAGAGAACAACAGAAAAAGTCCGTCTCACTGGCTTCTATGTCATAACAGCGAATAAGACCTTCTTCTTCATAGTATTGGGTGAACAGAATTATAAATAACATTATTAGTACTGAAAACGGGATATTAACAAAAAAGAAAGAGCGTAGACCGATTTATGTGCTCATAAAGATCCACCAGCAATGACTTCAGTTTATCCGTAATCATGGTGCTTGTAACAGCGCCGAAATATCGAGTACTCGAAACAAAAATTAAACATGGTAAATATCCGTTACCAGTTTTTTTTTTTATGTTGCCCCACACTATGAATTTCTCCTGAATCGGGGGTGCGTTTGTAAACATTTATTTTCACATACACAAATACACCCAGACCCGAAACAAATATCTGTAGGCCATACAAATATTTGTTCCGTGCGGGAATCGAGCCCGCGACACTCAGCGCACTAGTCCAATCGCTCAGCCACAGCGCCAACCATGCCGAATATTGATAGTGACCATGTCAGTTTAAAAATTTATATAATTATAAATGCCAATACCCCACAAAAAAGAAGAACATGATTTTGATCATCTTTTCTAATGTTAGAAATCTTTCTATTTGATACAGATAATAATAATAATAATAATAGTTTATTTCCAACAACTTAATACTATTTTACAATGCAATGTGGCAACAATTACAGTGAGAGCAAAGAGATTAGTGTCTGTAGCCGAACTAGGCATAGCCTGTATTTCAGCTATCAGCACCATTCCCCTCGATTATTTAAAATACAAGAATAGGTGCCTAGTAATAGAGACTGTTATAAATTAAATAAAAAGTTAATACTTATTACATAAAAAAATAAAAAATAAAGATACTTATACATATTTTAAGATTGTCACAAAGAACATCAATTAATATGAATAAATATTGTTGCAAGCTACCATTTTTTACCCGACTACGGCGAAGCCAAAAGGAAGGGTAATGATTTTGGCAGTCTATGTATTTATGTATGTATGTATGTAAGTATGTAGGTATGTATGTAATAGGTCGGGGAATAAGTTTCTTCGCATTTTTTAATATAGTTTATTTACATTTAACTAAAGTATGTAGGTACCATTTTGTTCGATAACTTTTTGTCATCTTGTAGGTAAGAACATGATCCCATTGCTATAGAAATTTTGGGACTTCTGACCAAAATACCGCGACAAGTGGTTTTGGCAGTCCTATCGTGATGTTAACCTGACACTGCCTAAAGAATTCTGAAGAGACCGAAACAGGTGGAAATCTGAAGGTGCAAGGTCAGGACTATACGGCGGATTCATTAACACCTCCCAGCCAAACTCTTAATTTTTGCTGAGTGGCTAAAGATGTGTGAGGTCTAGCGTTATCATGATGAAAAACTACACCCCTTCTGTTGATTAATTCCGGCCGCTTTCTCTCAACCTCTTGCTTTAATCTCATCAGTTGTTCGCAGTAGAGTCCAGAATCGATGGTCCTGCCTGGTGGTAACAGCTCTTAATAAATAATGCCCTTCCAATCCCAATACACACACAGCATCACCTTGTTGCGAGTTAACCCGGGTTTCGCCACAGTCTGTGAAGCCTGACCGGCCTTTGACCACGACCTTTTTCGCACGTTCTTGTCGTACGTGATCCACTTTTCATCACAAATGAGTACACGGTTCATTAGGTTTCTTTCAGTGAGCTCGTGAGGTACCCAGATATCGAGCTTTTTTGTGTACCCAGTTTTTTTCAAATGCGCCAAAACTGTTTTGTGGTCAATTCCAAGTTCTTCAGTTACGTGGTAACTACTGATATGCCGATCTTGCTCCACTTTTTCAAAAATGGCATCCATTTTATCCGTAATAGGGCGACCAGAGCGACGTGCATCATTGACATCAAAATATCCGGATTGAAAACGCTTAAACCAAATTTGTGCTACCCTCACAGACACTGCACCCTGCACGGTCTATAAACATCGCAAATTTTTTTCGCAGCTTGCGTTGCATTTTTACCTATTTTGTAGTAAAATTTTAAAACTTGGAAGCAGGCGGGGCCCATTCTATTTTCATTTTATAATTTAATATTCATATGAACCCCGCCTGCTTCCAAGTTTTGTTTAATTTAAAATGTGCTTGTTTTTTTCTTTTCAGTCTTTTCATTCGGGTTTTTTAGTTTTTTAACTACTTTTTTTTATTTCTAACTTTTTAGTTATTTAGTGTTTGTTCTTTCGTTGGTCGCGTAAAATACTTCGCAGATGATTTAACTTTTGTGTTTGTTTATAGAATTTGTGACTTTAATTTATTTTAAACATGTAGGTGTCATATATTTTTGTAATCTCCTTTTAAAACCCTTCATTTTGATACCCTACTCGATGGTAATGGTTTTTTTTTTTTTAATCAACGATTTGGCCCCCAAAACCAGTAATATTCTTTGTTTTTTTTTATTTTAATGTAGCCAGTGACACTCGCGCCATCAAGACGAATCTAACGACGTATATTTCATTCAAATCCCTTCATCCGTTTAGGAGTTATGAGGGAACAAAGAAACGGACATACATACATACTTACATACATACACGCCAAACACATAACCCTCCTTTTGGGCTTCGCCGCAGTCGGGTAAAAATGTATCGAATTTCTTCATTAGATTCACTCATCTTGACGATACGAAAAACAAATGAAAATCACACACTTTCCTAATTTGAATTTGGAATTATGTTCTTTAAAATTTAAACTTTCTATGATACTAAAACCAGCCAGATACAAATAGTATTTTATTACAAGTTCATACATACTATAATGCGAAAAGACTTTTTCCCCAACCTAATATGTATGTATGTATGTTCCACCGTAGCGCCTAGACTACTGAACGTATTTTAATAAATGAGGGGTCAATAGATTCATAAGAATACCTAGCCCGGGTCACATAGGCTATATAAATTTTAACAATTCTTTCTAAAACGGAATTTAAATGTCAAATACTACGCTCGAAAAAATTTAAATTGTGATAATCATAACTTGTTTGGTATCAAAAAAAAGGTCATGGCGAGTATATCACAAGAATTTATATTATATTATAGTTCAAGTCAACATAAAATATACGTTTACATTGCGGTCAAATATTATAGTTCTCGCGGTCTAGTCTGTGTTATTTACTCGTATTATGTAAATAACAAACCAACATTATGTAGAATATTACATTATGAAAGTAACATATTATTACGTATTTATTGAATAACACAAAAATAAAATTCAAATAAAAAAATAAGTTTAAAGACTAAAACCCGACTACGAATAAAAACGCAGACTAATAAAACCGCGGTCTTAAAAGTATTAAACAAGAAAAATCGTCTAGTAAGTAGATAATTTGATAATTATTATAGAGGACAGTCGTAGTCGCATGCCACCTTGCTAATGGCAACTAGCAGCTGACATATGTGTCAACGAGAACGCCATGAAGCAGCATCAGGTATCAGTTCTGGTTTAATACTTTTAAGACCGCGGTTTTATTAGTCTGCGTTTTTATTTGTAGTCGGGTTTTAGTCTATAAACTTATTTTTTTATTATACAAAACCAGTTGACTACAGTTGTTTGTTTGTATATGTATTGTATTATCATCAATACAGCAGCTGACTAAATAGTTTCCTTCTCTGCTTGCTTCAATACAATACAGAAGTTTTCTCTAAAATAATATTTTTCATAAATGTAAACACCAATAGTTTATGGCAACATTTTCTATCAGAAAAATAGTTTTCACTATCCATGTTTATTAATAAACTGTAATTAGCTTTGAAATATTTGTATAAATAAATAAATGCTAAAATTAAATTGTAAAATGTCTGCTGCACTAAAATATTAATTAGGCTGAGCGATTACGTAATTCAACCAAATCATGTCAAAAATCATTTATTCAAATTAGGGTAAAAATCAGCAGTTCAAAATTTACAAGAGACTTCCCAAAAATACCTCGGTGCGTACTCTGGAATATAATAAATAAATAAAATAGATTGACATTGGTCAAACGTCAGTTGGTTGACTTAAACGGCAGGGATTGGCTTTTATATCAGCCCCCAGATATGTGATATGACTGGGAAATGGAAGTGAACAAACTCCCTAGCAAAAAGTGCTTCACTTTTGATAGAAAATCATAAAGCCATGGTTTTATGTTCTGACAGCAGTAATAATGTGAAAAGGAAATAATAAAAACTAAATGTCAGCATAAACTGTAACGCATGGAAACGTCAGTGTACCAGTGACACAAGGGAAAAGATGACTCATTCTCTTATTTGTGCATTTCATCAACAGCCTATTAATGTTCCCACTGCTGGGACACAGGCCTCCTCTCTTTGAGAAGGAACTTATCTATGTTTAATGCATAACTTAACTAATTTATAAATACCTTTTGCCTCCTCTGATGGAGAACCGGCCAGAATCAAGGAACAAGCTTACTATGATAAATATAATATAAAATTAAGTAATATTCTCACCTCAATATAGCAATAACATCTCCCATCCTGGAGATTCCCATATCTCTCAAGTATTCCTTGTTGAGATCCAGCAGCATGTCATTTTGTATGCGGTTCTCAGTGAATGTGAGTGCATATGTTGCCGAGACATCTGAAGGTATGCCCGCAGCTGTGAAGAAAGTCACCCATAGACCTAGAATGTATAAAAGTTGTTTATTTTTATGAACATTTATTTATTAAATCTCATGGTACCTAATCCTCAAAGAGCTGAACAGGGCTGTATGTACAGTAAGCCTCATGTAATAAGAGTCATTTTGAAAAGCAGTAAGTCAAGGAATACTGTTCACCAGTGTGACAGCTGTTCTTTCTTTCCTTTAGCTAATTACATTTTATAAAATAATGATCTGTATCCATCTTGGTAGCTTGGTAGATGCAACACTTGAAGGAAGACATTCAGTATATCAGTACAAACTTATTTTTATTTTAGAAAATTATACTCATGTAGAGAACCCTATTTATAAGCATTATCATAGTTAAGCTACTCCTGTGTAACTATCCTGGGAAGACTGATAACTTACTGAGGCCATCTCAATGTTTCTGATTATAGATGATGAACAATTAATTGACTGAGAACATTTTAATGGTAAATACATATGAAGTTTCACAATCATGGAAGTATATATGAGGATTTACCAGGACACCATCCACATAGACGTTTTATAGTACTCAATGCATTATGAGACAAATTATGGTTATTGAATTTTTTGTGGCATTAAAACCAAATTACGAATATCATGGCTAGGCTATATAACCAAAACAAGCCTTTCTAACAAATAACAGTAAAAACTGCCAAAATACCACGATTTTACATGGAGGCATAACCTTGGAGAATATTTTTGGAATCAAAAAATTAACGCTTACTTAAATAACTATGGCAGATCTTAATTAATAGAAGCACGAAGGACTTACTAGTCAAATTTGAATCCATTTTGAAGGACGCTGCTGTACTCATTACAGTGTCATTAATTATCAAATTACAGATTTTCGAGACACAAACTGGACAGCTAAACAAAAACAGGTGAGTATATGTTCTGTGAACAAAAACCACACATTTAGGGTTGCTAGATCGAGGTTTTCAGTTCCCCAAAATTCTATATTCTTATCCCAAAAATGATAGTTTTACAACTTTCATGCTATTTTAAGCAGGAATTTAAATTAAAAAATAAAGGGATCTAAAACCACGTTGTTTCAAAAAATGGACGGCTTACCGTTACTGTCTTACTGCGGTACTCAGAGATATTTCATGATTATTTAAGGCGTCACTTAGTAACTAAAAGTTTGTCACAAGGTCCCCCTAGTTTAGGATGCAGGGTTTTAATTATCTGCGCAGCCTCATTATAAAATCCAATGTACCGGTGTGAAATTTTCGTAGCAGTGTATACAAAGGTGTTTTGTGTCAATAAACTTATGTTTTTTTTTTGACGTCATTTTGTATGAAAATACTGTCAAAACCACTTACTAAGTGATGGCCTAAACATTAAAGCTCTCTGAGTGCGGCAGTTAGTGTATGTGCTAAGCATGTTTAATATATCTATCTTGAAGAAAAGTTTATAATTGTTGAATAGTTTAACAATTGAATGAATAATTGTAAAACTTAGTTCATCTACTAAATATTCGCAAAAACAAGATTTTTCCCCCAAAACAAGGAGAAAAATCCCCAATCTTACTTTTTTTTCTATTGACACTCTGAAACCATTTGACAAACGTAGAGATGCTACCTGCGAACTAATTATTATTTAGTAACTTTTTTTTACAGTTTTTATTGATTTTTATTTCTTAAAACACTCACTTGCCGTTCCATTTCACTTTCGACATTGGCAGAATAGTCGACATCGGCTTCAATTGCCATTCGTTAAAAATAGAATAGAATAGAACTTTAGTTTTCACTAATAATATTAGTCATCAAACAAACAAACCCAAACGAAATAAAACTCTTTTCACGATCTAGCTTCTAATGATGCCAAATGATCAAATAGTCAAAAATTAAAATTCAGAAACTTATCTTAATTAGCCAAAGCTGCGAGTAATTCACGTAAAATAGTTAATGAAATAGAAAGTGGTCAACCAAGCAAACTCCTCACAGAGCAAGCCAATGAGCCATATCGAGTATAATAATATTATGTCAGGCTAGGCTCAAAATATGTGTTTGAAATTGTAAAATGTATCTGTGTAGAACGAAAAAACATCAGCAAGTTCAAGTCAAGACATTTAAACATTTTTGACATTGACAATCAAGCTTCTTCAATTATTCAATCAGCTGTTTATCAAAATTCAAAAATAAAATTTAATAAAAAAAATCGGTTTTTTCTGGATTTCATTCAATTCTAGAGGCTAATGTTATTTACAGTTAGATATTTGACCCGTAGTTTATTTTCACCAGCCAGTATAAAACTCGTTCATAGAGGTAACTCAAATAGTCGAACTTAGATCCCTGAAACGATTTAGGTACGCATTTCTTTCTTCCATAAAAATAACCTCTTGCGAAGAGGAATGAATTTTCTTGTACTCTTCTTTTTAGTTCCAAGTATCATCGTGTGTAACTGCAGTGGAAAAATGTCGAAGGAATTAGAAGCTGTACCTAAGGTGGACATAGACCCTACTGGAGTATTCAAGTACATATTGATGAATGTGTATAATGACAAAGAAAAATCTAATGTGGAACCGATCGTCATTGTTCGTGGCTACAAGCATTGCAACTACCATTCAGATATTTATGATGAGGTGACAATTTATTTCATAATTTTATTATGTGAATGATAATGAGCTAGCTAAACAGGGAGAATGGAGTACTTAAGGAACATTTTTGTAAAAGTACATTAGGAATAGGATGGGAAGATGATTGTGATTCCTCTGAAGTTTAGGCCCCTAAGACGACCCATTGACCCTGTACTTAAAAGGTTACCAGAACCTTCATCTTAAATTGTGTTTTAATAATAAACAATGTTCTAATTTCAGGTGCAGGAAAAACTCCAACCCCTAGACTGTGAGCCTCTTGGAGGAGGTAGAATATCTCATGATAGTGAAAATAATAAGCTGCATATCTATGGTTATTCTCAGGGTTATGGGAAGGCAGACCACGAGCTTACTGCCAAGTTGATCAAAAAAGCCTACCCTGGCTACAGTATCACTGTTAGTGATGAAGGATACTAAAAATTAAAATTGTAATATTTGTTTACATCATACTGCCATTTATTACAGTCTTCCCACAGTTATACTTCTGACTTAGCATCACTCTCAACAGTATACTCATCTTTATACTCATCACTCTAAGGTTACTAATTGATTGCTACTGCCCCATGTATAACTAAAAAAGATTATATACTAAAGCTGTGAAATAAATGAGTTTCTATTAAATACAATGTTTTATTGACATGGTTTGAATAAATGTTGATTTTTAGCCTTTGAGATGGCAAAGGTTGGTGCAGATCTACTGTGGCACTGAAACTAGGAATATATCTCATTGTAAGAAATAATGAGGTCTATGATGTATCTTTCCCATTAATTTTGAGTCAAGTGGATACATTTTGCTAAGGTTCTCATTTGTTAGCTGTTGAGGTTGTGAATTTATTGTAGATACCTGATTTTACCGAAAAGGTGCGTATTGAATGAATTGAATAAAGCCCAGTGATTATTTTGTTATTTTATAAGCCAGCACTGTACATGAAACAACAGAAAGGGTACAGCAACTAAAGCTAAGTAAAAGAGCTTTTAATAAAATCTATACAACAATCTAAACATTATTTATTTTACATTGTTGAAGATTACTAACATTACCCAGAAGAACCTATACCGTAAAATGGGGTGAAATCGGGTGAATGGACACAAGTTTCAACTTCTACACTGATTTTCTTGCATATTCTGTATGAAAGCTGATAATGAAGAATTGTCAAATTGCGAGTCCCGGTTTAATTATTTGTAAAATAGGAAAAAGTAGGCGTTTTTATTTACCTTGAAATTGGGGTCAAAAGACACGAGAGAGGGGTGAATAGAGAAAAAACGCTAGGGTTGTCAAAATCAACTTTTATTGTACCCTACGTAAATATTTGTTTTTCAGTAAACAACTATTATCGATAATTAAAGAGTTTCATTTTTGTAATTATTACTTATCATACTTATTGGTACAATTTCTAGCTTTCTAGAAAGGATTATAAGTACCTATATCTTTATTTTCTGTATCATTGACCTTATATCTCTATATATTGTTTCAACTGTTTTAGCCAATGTATTTGCATAATCTAGAAAAAAACAGTGCATATCGGGAATATGTATTTTTCAGAATAAGTCTTTCTGCAAATAAACCCACAATTAGGGCATTTTTGGAATGAGGCTAATCGCAAATATATCCATAAACGGTCTTAAATATTTTAAAATAAATTGACCAAAGCCGTTGAAGATAAAAAATCTAAATCTCAAATTAAAGTGTCACAGAAAAACATTTTAACATATTAAAAAAAATTAAAACTATCATGATGAAAATGTTAGGAAAGCACTTCCAGCGTAATTCTATGAAGTCTTCCCTTCTAGATTAAAATAAGATCTGTGTTGTGGTTGCTTGTTATTCTTTGTATCTTTGTTAAAGCACGCAATATATTTTACTAAACCTAATTTCCACTACGTTTACTTTAATAGAAAAAATACGCGATTGACAACCCTAAAAAACATGTTTCTATTAACCTCTTTCTCGTTGCTACACTCACATCCATTCACCCCTTTCTTCGTGTATATTGACCCTAAAGTAGGAGTGCACGATATAAATCGATTTTTCGTAAAATATCGATTTATTTTACGCGATATATCGATGCAACCTGATATTATTATCGAATCATCTAGTATCGGTACGTACAATCGATATATTTCATTCGATATATCAATTATCGGGAGAAATTAAAAGCATACTTATTCCATTTTTTTTTTATATGAAATGATTATATTTGTCTGTAATGAAGTTGTCCACTATTGTTCCTACAATATTGGGCCCGAGGTTCAAAAAACTTCATTTTGAAGATCCATTGGCCTGCGCAAATTCCGTTAGTAATATGAAAGATATAATTTTAAAAAAACTCAGCAGGATGAATTATGTACTACTACGGAATCTGACTCGGACAAATTAGTCTGTCATCGGATTATAGTCTCTGGAGCGATTACCATAAACTGGTCCAGCGGAATTGGAAGACAAATAAAACAGACGAAAGTCTATCTGATGAGTTACCTATCGCTTTATTTTAGGGCTCAGGTTAGTAGATTTAACGAAAACCCATTAGAAGTGTGGGTAGATTACAAAGTACAGTTCCCAAAGTTATATAATGTAGCATTGAAATATTTAACAATGGTGGCCAGCTCTGTTCCATTTGAGCGACTTTTCTCAAAAATCGCACAGGTTTTAACTCAGCAGAGAAGCAGACTGCAAGCCAAAAGAGTAATTAAATTTTATTTTTGCAAAATCTAGAGAAAAAGTTTAGGTTTTAGGGATTTATAAATAAATAAAGTTGATTTATTTCTGCACTCTGTTTTACTCATATTAATCTGAACCCTATCTAATATTCAATATTATGGACTAGTTAAATCCAAATCGCTAACGATATTTCCAAAATATCGATATATTTGTACGATATATCGCAAAGTATGCGATATATTATATCGACAAAAATATTAACGATATTTGTTTTGCATGAACATCCCTACCCTAAAGGCGTGTCTAATCACCCCCAATTCGGTTTTACTCACCTTGAATTCAGTAAAAAAATACTAAGTCTTAATTTTACTAAAAAATAAGAACAAAATGATGGAAAATTGATACTAAACTTTTTTAGCCCTAATAGATGAGAAACTTAAGGTGGAAGCTCACATCTGGCCCGCGAAATTCTAATTTTCTTACGTTTTTGGCAATTTGCAGGCCAGTGCTTGGTTGTATGTTTATGAAAATTTGATTTGCGACTGTAAGACGTATGAAGTTACCGAATTATAACCATCAAAATTACTAACTACTAAAGAACGACGACTAAATTACTAAAGAATGACTTTTACATGCAAAAATCAATCTTGACATGAAAATGAACTTGGAGGGTTGTATTGATAATTTTGATGGTTATAATTCGGTAACTTCATACGTCTTACAGTCGCAAATCAAATTTTCATAAACATACAACCAAGCACTGGCCTGCAAATTGCCAAAAACGTAAGAAAATTAGAATTTCGCGGGCCAGATGTGAGCTTCCACCTTACACCGGAACGTACAAACTTGACACTGTCATCTGTCATTGACATTTGAAATGTGCGAACACTGCGAACCAGGGTTGGAAATAGGTACGTCGAAAAAGATAGTACAAAAAAATGAAAAGGATGGATATTTAAAAAAAAAATTACTTATTTTTTTTTTTATTTAGCTTATTAGTCATTGAAATCAACACATTGGTGTTGATTTTAATGTCAAAACTTACTGCTCTTCTAAGTTCTTGAATAACTATTAGTTATTTATTTATTTGTATTGCCAGTTTGTTTCGTATTTTAGTCTTGGTAATTTCCATTCTGTAGGTTTAACTACCGCGCCCGGGGCGGCGGTACTTGCCATTTTAATTCTGACCGTATACTACGGCGTAAAGTAAACTTCTTCTTTGTTGGTTATTTAGCGTTAAGTTTATTTTTTTGTTAATGTTTTTCAGGATGCTTTATGATAGGGTTTTTTTTCTTCCACACCCATATTTTACCCATACCCAGCTCGTAACAGTAGGTATCTATAGAATGTCGCGACGCCTCCATGTTTTCCTAGCTCAATGGTGCGAACTAGTGGTGTTCAAAGTTGCTTTAAGGCAATCACTTGCTTAATGCTTAATGATAATAGATTTTAGATTTTATATTAGATAATAGATTTTATATGCTTTATTAAAGCACGTGATTTTTAAACGCGTAGGCATATCATGATGCCACTCACCGCGCTTGATTTAAGTCACTTGACTTAAAGCAAGCGCAGTGAGTGGCAGAATGCTATAAAAGAATATTACATCGCGTTTATGAATTACGATAAAACAGAACCGTTAAAAATACAATGAACTTTCCTTCATACTTTCCAGGCTTAGGACTGTCTATAATTGAATAAATGTTATTATTTTTACTGCCATCAATAGGCTTTTCAAAAAAGTTCCATATTGGCAAATCACTGTTCCTTTTAGACATTTTCGACCACTATAAACACACAAAATCACAAAACAACAACACAATATCTCACTCAATCAATCGTCCTTATTTACACAATTTTATGTTTATAATATCAATATTTCGTGTCCTAACACTAAATTTATTTACACTTGTAGCACTACCTTTTAAAATCATTTTTGTGAGCTAGCAACACGGTCCACGGCTTCTGGCAACCCAGCCCGCGACGCGGGAACTCAAGGACAGTGGAGTACGATTCGCGCGCGCTTTGAACACATCCGCGAAACGCTCGTTTAACAATATTCCATAATTTACTGTTTAACCCCTGTTTGTTTATTTGTTTTACCTATAGTTCTGTGTTTTACTCTTTTACAATATAATTTTACTAATTTAACGTACGTGACTCATTTAAAATAGCCCAAATATCAACCCTGAGAAAACTCTCCCTTACACACTTAAAAAGCATGAAGCAAAACTGTAACTATATTACGTATTTATTTACGTAAGCCGCCCGAGATCGCAAAATCGTCCTCGGTGCTTATAACGATTACACACACAACCGACCGGAATCGCTAGCATGCGACGACTGCCCGGCGCCCGCCCCACCCGGCCTCAGCTTAATGCTTATTCATTGCTTGTTGCTTTTCGCGCGACCGACAGATACAGAGAGTGCGATTTAAAAGCAATAAGCAAATAGCAACTTGTGAGAGCCATGATAGCATTTGCTTTATGTTATGTGTATTAAGCACGGTGCTTTATTTTGCTATATGATATATTAACCACCACTAGCGCGAACGAAAGAATTTTGACATTCTGTCAATCATAGACTAATATATATTCTGTCAATTTGTTGTAGTGTAGTGTTGTGATATCGTGCAGGTTTTATATTAAAATATTACTGAAAAAATGGCAAATTTCACAACAGACGGCAAGTTATGCATTGAACGTGAACTACAAATCAATAGTATTGCAAAAAAGTTCGATGATTTGGTAACACGGTTTGATATTAACGAAACATGTCAATGGATAACCGACAATAATTTCCAAAAGGTAAACATCGTTTTTGCACGTTTGCCAACTGCATATCGTTGATTGGTTTAATTTAATACGTTTGTCTTCAAACAGGTTTGCCTTCAATTTCCTGATAATTTGCTTAGTGTGAGTGCGAAAATTTACGAGGAAATCAAAAAGAGAGCCGAGGTTGATTTGTACATACTCGGCGACACTTCCTACGCAAGGTAACACGGATTTATACAATGACGTACTAGTTGACGTTTATAGTTGTTTTTTTATTATTATAATTGTGATGATAATATTACTTTACAGACTTTCATATATTAATACTATAACTTTCTTTACGGAAGCTTGGTCACTCACAAATGTTTTTGGTTTAAAAAAATTTTTTTTTTCGAATTGGTACCATACGCTTAAAGGCACCATGAGCAGTGCAGAAAACAAAAAAAAAACCTAAGCTAACCTAACCATACTTAAGGTGAAAAGTAAGGAGAAATTTTGTAAGTCCCAAAAATTTTTTTTACCTAAATTTTTTTTTTGTTTTCTGCACGGCTCATGGTGCCTATAAGCGTATGGTAACAATTTGAAAAAAAAAAAAAAATCGAAAAAATTTCTAAGTCCCGCGCCATAGCGCCCCTTAGGCTACACTCCAACCCAGTTCTCTACTTTTGACTTTGATTCACATTATCATTCATTCTCCCTGATGAGTGATGATACTTCGTCTAATCCTCCGGTCGGGCAAAGTTCATTTGTTTTTTCTCCTTGATTAAATGATCTAAACCCTTTACATAAACATCACACCTGTAATTCCCAAAGGATAAGGCAGAGGTTTACCCATTAGTACAACCATTTATCGCCAATTTTATTTGAGTTTTAATGTAATCAATGTTACTACATATCCTGGTATAACAATGAAGTTATATCCATATACTACTTACCATAAACAAAGAAGCAAATTTTATTTTATTTATTCATGAGTCATTCATTATATGAGAGTAACAAATATTATGAAAGATCTTTCCTAACATGCTTTGTCCCTGTTACAGTTGTTGTGTGGACTCAGTTGCTGCGATGCATGTGCAAGGAAATGCTATTGTACACTATGGTCACACATGCTTCTCAAAGACAAATATACCAGTATTCACTGTACTTCCCAAAGGACACTTGAATACTGAAGACACTATGAAGATATTACATGACAACTTTAATTCTGATGATAATGTCAAACTATGCCTGTTTTATGATGCAGAGTTTGAAAATTGCAAAGGTAATTCTTTTTTTATGAACATAACAACAACAAATGCATGTCCTCAAAAAAAAAAGAAAGGCAATTAATACATATAGTTTGAAAATATGTAAGTCATCAAATGGCAAACCGCACACCATATTTTTACACAAAAAAAAACCCTTTATGTATTGTCCCACTGCTGGGCGTTGGTAAGCGCATAACCACAGAACTGGTATTTTTGAGTTGTACAGTCAAAATCTGGTAGCGACAACATTGAAGGGACTACTCATCTGGTTGTAAAACCCATAGGTGTAGCAACTGGTAATTATCATGTAATAGAAAAAGTTTATTTTTAAAAAATCATATTATTTAATGTGAAATTTATAAATATAAAATTAAATTAAATAATTAATTAATTTAATTTTTAATTTATAAATTTATATTTATATTTTTGTATAAATTTCACATCACAGATTCATATAATTATAATACGAAAGAATATAATGATGATGATGTTTCTGTAGATGTTGAAATTTCCACGATCAACTCAACAAAATGCTTGGGTACTGTGTACAGAAAATGACAGAAATGGGAAAGTGGGCTTTGATTTTACTGATTGCACATGTATTTAGTTTGTGAGAATTACAAAAGAGCCTAAACAGACAAGGAACATGTTTGTTTCCTTTTGCGATCATAATAACCATTAACCAAAATTGTCACGTTGTTACAATACACCTCAGGTTGTTCTGAAAATACAATCCTCCTAAAATATCAGTTAAATAACGTCATTCAATGAGGTATGTCGTAAAACTTATTATAAAGCATATGACATTCTGCCGGGACTGGGTTTTGGTTGATATAACCCGTATATATATAAAACATGTATATATGTATATATAAAACATGATATACGAAAATAGTGATTCAAATCAAAGTTGCCACGTTCCATTGTAATACGAAACCACATGACACCCAGATAAAAAGGTTATGTAAGAAATAGAAAGAAGAAAAATCATAGTTAAACAGAAAAGGTGCATCAAATAAGGCTCATTCTACCCCATTCCTAAATAAGCCATAATGTAAAATGAATATTGATTTATTTTAGTTTTTAGATTTAATTTCACAACACTGGTTTCAATATTACCCACACAGCTACATATCTTATGTGGAAATAGAAGAGAAACCCAACAGGTTCCTTGGTAGGGTGGTGAGGAACAAGCATGGGGAAGACTTTCCTCTGGATCTGCTCAAGGATTGCATTTGTATCCATGTAGGGTCAAGAGGACAGACCCTCTTCAATTACTCCATATCTATTACAGGTAGAATAAAACATGTTTCAATACTTTTCAATCTTTTAGACATTGCTGTCTTTTTTATTCTACTACCCATTATAAACCGAGTTACCTCTGTGCCTCTGGAAGCATGGTATGCAGTTAGTCCCAGCTGTCAATTATAGATCTTTGACAGTTGTTACAGGTCAGTGGACCGAAAGTTTGACAACCAGTCTTACCAAGGGGTATTAAATTACCTAGAACTTACTTATTGCATTGTGGAGGTCAGGCAGTGGCTTCAAAGCATATACTGGTATTCTGTTGCAACCGGTTAGACTGGAAACTGACCCTAACATAATTAGGAATAGGCTAGGCAGTAGTGGAACTTATAAGAATAATGATATGGTTTTAATTGTAATTAAACATACAAAATATTTAATTTTCATGAATTTATCAACAGCCTCAGATTGGTACTGCCTCGACCCAAACACAAGTAATGTGGAGCGTTTAGAGGAAACCATTTGGTTCAAACGCAGAAGGTTCCTGGTAGAAAAATGCAAGGATGCCAATGTTGTGGGTATTCTTATCTGCAAGTTGGCAGGAGACCAGACCCAGGACATCATCAGCAGAATGAAGCAGCTGTGCAAAGTCAATGGGAAAAAGAGCTACATTGTGTCTGTAGGCAAGCCGAATATTCCAAAGTTGGCCAATTTTCCAGAAGTAAGTTGATATTGGAACCAGATAAAACAAGCACAGCAGTATGGAATAAGTAAAGAATGGCCTATATTCAATAGGTAGTAAAGTCTAGATGTGGATGATGATGAAAAGTGTGGAACTCTTTGCGGGCATTTGTGTTCCCTTCCACATTGAACCTGTCTGCCTACAAGAGAGTGAACAGGCACCTTCTTCTTCTTTATGGGGTTCAGGTTTCCGCACTTAGTCCTTGAAGTGGACCATTGTGCGTGAGCCATGGTGGCCGATTACTCCAACCAGCCCACCTCCCTCCAGAAGCAGATCAGACTTCCCGGTCCCCTCAGGGCATCCGCAAGGGATCTTGGTGTTCCAAGGGTCTCCTCACGAATCTTGGTAACGCCTGTACACTCAAGGAGCACATGCGCCACCGTTTCCTCTGCCTCCATGTATGCTCTGCACAGGGGGCTGTCAGTGATACCTAGGTTGTGGAAGTGTTTATTTAGTGAAAAGTGTCCAGTGATGGTCCCTTTAATCAGTAAATCCTTAGGTCTCTTGTACCTGAGTAGTCACACCACTCCTCTATGAGCTATGTTGTAGTGTTTTTGGAAGCAGTAGGTCTTCAGGGTTCTGTCGATGGGTGATGCCATCATCGGTTGTTCTTTGATTGCACCTTCTTTGATGCGTGTGTGTTTGATTCTAGAATCATTTCTTAGGGTGCCGGATACTTCGAGTCTGAAGGTCGCTATGGCCGCCTCCTCTCTTACGACGAGGTGTAGGGGAGGTAGGCCCAACATCACCTGTAAGGCGGCAGTGGGGGAAGTCCTCATGCTGCCGGTGATTGCTACGCAGGCAAATCTTTGTAGTTTCTCGAGATCCTTTTGGGTTGTACTTAGGTTGGTCCTGGGCCACCAAACCAAAGAGCCGTATGTAATGATTGGTCGGATAACTGTGGTGTATAGCCAGTAGGTGATTTTGGGACTTATGCCTCAATTTCTCCCGAGGAGTTTGTTACATTGCCATAGGGCTATACTGGCTTTCGTGATGATGTAATCAGTGTGTTTTGCCCAGTTCAGCTGTTTGTCCAAAAATATACCCAGGTATTTGGTTTCAGTCGATAGGCTTAGGGTTGTCCCAAAGAAGCTTGGCAAATGTAACGTTGCTAGCTTCCTTTTCTTTGTGAAGAGAACGAGTTCCGTTTTGGTAGGGTTCACTGCTAGTTTGTACTCCTTGCACCAGTCTTCTACTATTCTTAGGGCTTGGTGCATAAGGTTGCATGTTGCATAGCGTGTTTTCGTGTGTGCCGTTTATTATTATGGTCAGATCATCAGCATAGCCTACCGTGTAGTAGCCTCTGCTATTTAGGCGTTTGATGAGGCTGTCTACTACGAGGTTCCATAGCAGCGGCGAGAGGACACCGCCTTGGGGGCAGCCCTTCGCCACTATTGCTCTGGTGGTGTCGTTTACCGTAACTTGGACGGCTCTCAGTCTGAGCATATTTGTGATCCATCCTCGCAGGGTCGAGTCCACACCGTGTTTCTCGAGGGCTGCGTTGATGCCGTGGAAGATGGTTTTGTCAAAAGCGCCTTCTATGTCAATGAAGACAGCTAGTGAAGAGCATTTGTGTTCCACTGCACATTCGATCTTGGAGATCACACTATGCAGCGCAGATTCTGTTGATTTGCCTGTCGAATACGCGTGTTGTTGTTTGTGAAGTGGCCGCTCCCGGAGAGGTCCGTCCCGAATGTGTCGATCACAGAGTCTCGAGGGTTTTCAGTAGGAAAGATGTTAGGTTTATTGGCCTATACGCCTTGGGTTGTGTGTAGTCTGGTTTGCCTGGTTTGTGGTTGAAAATGACTTTCACCTCTCGCCATGCAAGCGGTATATATTTCTGTGCTATACAGGCTTGGTAGATGTCGGTCAGCCATGGCGTTAGAACGTCTACTCCCCATTGTAGCAGGGCGGGGAAAATTTTGTCTAAGCCTGCGGATTTATATGGTTTAAAAGTCTTTATTGCCCATTCTATTCTCTCTACGGTTACTATGGTGCGGGCTCTGGCCCAGTCTTGGTCATTTGGTGTGTGCGTTGGTTCACTTGCCCAGGTTCTGTCCTTGGAGAGATTGCAGTCTGGGAAGTGCGTTTCCAAAAGGACTTTACTAGTTTCGTGGTCCGACTTGGTGTATGTGTTGTCTGGGGTTTTCAGCGACCCGAAGGTGCGATCTTGATCGGTAGATAGGATCTTTCTCACACGCCCGGCTTCGCTGTTCGATTCAATTTCTTCACAGAATTTCCACCAGGCTGCTCTGCTGGCATTCCTGACTTGTTTTTTGAAGGAGTATTGTGTCATCTTGTATGCGTCCCAGTCTTCTGGTAGTCTGGAGTTTTTGGCTCTGTTAAATTTTTTACATGGTTTGCCTAAGCTTACTGAGTTCCGCATTCCACCAGGAGTTACCTTTGCTCTTGGTGATTGGGTCCTTTAGTTTACAGCAGGCGTGGTAGGCTTCAATGATCGTTTGTCCGCGCGATGTGACCCAAGTGGGTTCTGAGCCGCGGTTTGCGATGTTAAGGTTAGTTGAGAACAAATATGTGCATAGTACCTCACCTCTAGTGTTGGCTTTGTTGCAACCCCAAAGCGGTTGATGGGGTATGAATCCGTGCAGATGACCAGGCCCAGGTTGGTGTCTTCGCAGTACCTTACCAGGTCGGCCATCCCTTTTGGTGGGCAGTCTTCATCCTCGCCAGGCATTTATTCCGAGGCCAGGACGATATCAGGTGCGTCGCCGTCGGTTTTAAGCCTGACGGCTGTTACGTCTCTGCAACATAATTGCGTGAGTGTGGTGGTGGGTACATCTTTGGGTATGAAGTCACAGGTTCGTGGTTTATCTGTGCCTTGTGTGTCGAGGATCAGCTTACCTCCAGAGTTGCCAAGGCCACATATTCTGTTATTACGGATCCACGGCTCTTGGATGAGTGCTATGGTTCGGGGTTCCATCTCCAGTGTCCTGCGCAGGCAGGCGGTAGCCGGCTGGCTATGCTGGAGGTTGGTCTGGATGATATATAGGGGACGGGATGGGGGCGGCAGTGGGGTCGAATTAGGAGGAGATTGATCCATCGGACAATACACCCCCCTCTTCCAGCACATGCTGGTCTTCGCTGGGTGCTGATGGCGTGGATGAGAGCAGCTGCTCCGTCCACCCTGATGGTGAGGCTGGCATCCTCACAGCGTCAGCATCAGCCATCGCCGTTCTGGCCATCTCCTCCTCCAGTTGCGCCATCGTCTGGTCGACTTCAGTCGGGGTCGGTCTCGTCTGTTCAGTCTGTGTGTCGGAGGGAGGGGTGTTGGGGAAGAAACGCACGTATATCGACCCAAGTAGATACGATATCCATCGCTCCCTCCCCAAGACCTTTACGACCTCGTCCTGTGGGATACCCAGGGTCAGGTAAGTCCCGTGGTTATCGCCACCGACCGATGTCGCCCTGTACAGGGAACACCTACAGATGTCATACCAGGGGTTCTGGCTAGTCAGAACCGTCTGGAGCAGCGCTATGTCCCCATTGTACCGAGGTACGAAGAGCGCCGCTCTAGCCCGGGTCGGTACGTCGGTCTGTCTCATGACTTTCAGTGTCGCGTCAGTGTCCGTCAGTCTTATTCCGGGTACGTTCTGGGTCAGCCAAGTCAGGGCGTTGTCGTCCTCGCACCAAATATGTACCGTGCCATCCGCTACCCTTGGGTAACCGCGGAAGGCCGGGACTTTGGTGGGGTCGGTTTGACACGTCTCCACGATGAGGTCCTTAAGGCTGGTCTTGATGTGCTCACCTTCATCAGTCGTCATGTCTCGGGTTGGAGGCGAGAGGCAGATCGCTACGGCGAGTCGCGCAGGAATATCCTTTGTGCCAGGGACACCCGGCGTAGGAACCCAGACCGTTTGCCCCGCTTCCTTTTTGTGCGGTGTCGGTCTACGGTCTCGTCGCGGTTCCGGTCGTTTCCTCCGGATGGTCCTGGTGCGGGCAGTGACCTCTCGCGCAGGGTTTCCCCATCGCTTGCTGTTCCCTGCCCGCACGTTTCCGCGTCCGACTGCTTCTCGCGCGGTTTCCCTTTCGCATGTCTGTAGCCGGTCGCGTACTCTCTTACAACTAACCGTTTGTGCTACGCGCTGGCTATTGCCATCGCGAATCTTGCTCAAACGGTTGTTGAGTTCTCTTTCTCTGTTCCGGATCTTTCCGCGCTTCGTTCTGAGCATGCGTACTTCGTCCACAGAGATGAAACCAGAACCATCAGATTCCGCTTCCTTTCCCGTCCCGAGAGAGATCATGTCTCTCAGCCTTGCCTCGATCTTCTCGCGTTGGAGTGCCAGCGCGCGGAGTTCGCTGCTTAGACTGGAGAGTCGAGCTTTATTGTCGTCGTTGTCAGGGTTATTTGTCACACTGTTCCTAACGATGCACTGTTGCCAGGCACTCGTGGAAGGTGTGACAGTCAGGGTAGTTGGCGCAGGATTTGCAGCCGTCTTAGTGTCAGTAGGCGCAGAAATTGCAGCCGTAGTCGTGTCGGAAGGCGCGTGAGCCGCAGCCGATGTTGTTGGCGCCGAAGCAGCCAGACGCGCAGAAGGCGCGGCACTAATAGGCAGATTGGTGCCCCCCCCCAGATTACGGTGGAGGCAGACCGACGAGTCGGTGTGGGATTCCCCGGCATTGCCGGGACCCACCTGGCACCAACAGGCACCTTCTGGGCATGCTTGTTCCATCAGAGCCCTCATCCATTGCTTTCCATAAAGTGCAATCAAGATCAAGAGCAGGCCTATTCTACAGTAAAAAAATAATTATGATGGAGTTGATATTTTGTTGCTTGTATATTTTAAAGAACAAAAGGCGCAATTTCATTGGTTGTTACCTCGTTCGGTATACAGCATACAGGGAGTTAATATCATACATAATTATAAACGCTTCCCCGAATGCAGGCCATGTGCAACGCATTCCGGAATTCTCTTGCACCCCACATGCGAGCTCTACTGACTAATAAAATTGCGCCATCATAGAGAGTATTTGACTCAGCTATGATTTTCTTTGCAGATTGACATCTATGTAATGATAGCATGCCCTGAAAATGACCTCTACAGTGCCCGAGACTTCTACAGGCCCATTGTGTATCCATATGAACTGGAAGTAGCTCTGAACTCAAACAGAGAGCCATACTTCACCACACATGTCACTGATTATGACCAATTACTGGAAGGGCGGCCTCACCACTGTGATATTAACCATGTTAAGGAAACCACAGATGTTAGTCTTATCACAGGAAAGATCAGAGAGACTAAAGTAGACCCCAATGAAGATAGCAGTACTGACTTGGTAGAAAAACAAAACTGGGCCCTGGAAAACATAGGACAAAACCTCCAAGATAGGTCCTGGAAGGGTCTAGAACAAAAACTAGGCGAAACTGAGGTAAAGATGGCAGAGGAAGGCCGCAAGGGAATAGCTATACAGTACAGTGAAGAACCCAAATGAATTTAGAATTTTATATTTCGTATTTACAATTACTTTGTTATTCTAGTACAAATTACTGGTCCTCTAAGTAAGACTGCATGTTTTTTACAAATAAATAAGCAAAACATTTGATAACACATTGTTTCTTTTGCAAAAACATTGAGAAAAAAACATTTGCTTTTCAATTCGTTGATATAACAAGATCAACTACTGCAAAGAGTTATTATACAATTGCTATACCTAAATTTTATTTATGTATTTAAATCACACTTCTTAATAACCTTGTAACACAGGGTTGCCATGAAGATAATATTTTAACAGACTTACACTTTTCACAAAGCCAATTAACAAGAAGTAGTAGTGATATAAAATGATCAAAGCATTCATTGATCCTATTAGTGACAGTATTCAAACACATTAGACATTCACACTTTCATGTTTAGAGGGTTCTGTGGTGACTTAAGCCATTCTTTCCTAAGCATCTGCTTCAGTTGCGACAGTCTTAGTGATGGGTTCTCAGCCTTTAGTATTGGTAGGTTTATCTCTTCGAATGCTGTGTATGCTGCCTTGAGACGCTTCTCTGGATGCCTGTCCAGATCTGATTTTTCACTGCAAAAAATGAATTTTAGTTAATAATTATACTCTGGGCAAAAATAATTAAATCTTTTAGATCTTCTTGAACCAATGACTCAGTTGTTCTAGTACGTAGCAATTTTGACAGCTCTTTAGATATTCTGATTAATAAAATCACACTCGTAACTGGTGAGTTAATCTAATGCTGCATGTGGAAAATTGGGCCCGCCAAGAGGTGGCCATATTATACCAGTCGATTACCATGGCCGAATAGCCACCTAGCCCTAGGCTTTTAACTCATCGTATGTCGAATCTATAGACACAATTAAAAAGTCATTGTGTCTCGCGTAGATCTACGTTCCGACACGAAAAGTTAATCAATAAGAAAAAATATTCTATTCTAATATTTATCTAGTTCATAAAACTTGTCAAGCATATACCCAAGTATAGAGATAGCTTCATCCACAGTCTGTGCCACCTCTCCCTCAAGCTGTATCCTGTTGAGATTCTCCACCAGCACAGGCTCCTCCACAACCACTTTTGTAGGCTGGAACAATTAATACACCATGTTGATATTGATCTAGCTAGATCAGAATTTGAAAAGTGCTTTACAGATATATTTACAGTTCACATGTCATTTTTTTTTGTGGGTTGTGATTTCATCAAGTCACTCTTTTACCAACTAAAAACCACCCATGTCCCTTGTTAGCCTTTGTGACACGGCCGCGGTATCTCTTTCAAACAACCCGCAGCCCCAACAAGATCACATATGACGTCTTGCGTGTGGGTAAGGATATGTTAATTTGAATAAAACATACCAATAAATCTGATTGCCAAAAGTCTATTATGACTACCACTGACTTAAATGTCACCTAAATAATACACTATTTTCATTTTCATTATTGGAATTTCAACTCTCGCTGCTAATACAAACACTATCATTTAGGTATTATTGCAAAGCTGTTGTCTTAACCAGACACAATTCTATTCAGACATTTTACAATCATCATCTACCATCATGCTTTTCCTAGCTTTCATTCAAACTTGATGCAGTTGAATACCAGTATTTTACATAGTTTGCTTATAATTTCAGATAGGCAGTCGCCTATCTGAAATTATAAGCAAACATCGCAGGAGGCCCATAACGCACCTGGCGCGTCACATCGATTTATGGTGAATTACGCATAAAACATCACAGGGGGGCCAATGACGCTCTACCTTTGCTGCAGGCCCCTGGCGCGTCATCGTCCAATGTTCGGGGCCTGGCTGAAGTATGCATGAAAATGATGGTGGCAATGAGTCTGTTAATGGGTCAGGTACTCAGGTCTTCTTACCACAGGTTTAACAGGTTCAGGCTTAATGGTTTTCTCCTTCATCTTCTCAATCTGTGCTCGAGTGATCTTGGGCGGTGGTGGTGCTGCCTTTGGAGCCGCCTTCAGTGAATCCATTTCTTTTTCTAGTAAAGCCTTTGCTTCAGCCTTCTTTTGAAGCTGCTCTAGCCGCTTTTTCTCTTGCTCATCCTGTAAAGTAGAAAAAATTTGTGTCATGTGTCTAATTAAAATGAAAATGAAATGAAATCTTTATTTGTAAACATAGGTCTGAGTGAGAAAAAAAAGGGTTCTTACCACAGCATGCTCCCAAAATATTTTAATGATGGAATTTAATACAGTGCAAATGCTATGGAACATATTTTTTTTGTTTTTTTTCTGTATGCAAAATACATACTTGAAGCATGGAATTATATATAGTAGTCTGTTATTGTACTTAGCACAGGAGTCTATTGTAAACTCACGCGTTTTTCCTATGAGGGTAGACAGAAGTTGCAGAATCTCATCTGTTAAGATCCTCCTTTCGCCTAAATCACATTCATACACTGATACACCTGGTCACAGACTTACTTTTAGTGTTTTATCGAGTGCTAGGTGCGGTTTTGGCATTGTATGCTATATGTAGGTATCTTGCACACAAATATTCTAGAATAAACATGTTTCGGAACTAACCTTTTTTTGCTGCTTCTTTTTAAGTTTATCGTCGTTGTCCTCCCACTCGGCATCTTCCATCATTTTCTTCGTCTTCTGATCTTTTTCTTGTTTTTCATTTTCTTTTCGCTGCCGAGCAGCAACAGCTTTGCTGTTTTCGCCAACGAACTTCTTTGGCATTTTTGTCTTGGTACAAGGCGTTAATTATCTTATTGGAAAGAATTAAGCAGCCTAATCAAATAAATTAGATACGAACAATTATTTAAAAAGCCTCTAATAACAATTTATGAATTTATGCAAAAAACTCTTTGGAATACCTAAATCTGTGCCTGTGCAGAATTTTAACAGCTGCCAAGTTGACAGCAAATGTCAGGGGCAGGCCATAGATTTTCCATTCTGGCTTGTTTGTATCAGCTTCTATTAATTCACACTCACCAATTACATGAGAAAATTCAACTATATGAGCAAGAGGGCCATACGAAACACCATTGCTTTGCAGATTTTAAGTGGCAGATCGTACACGAACAGAAAATATTCTACCGTATTTAAAGAGCACATTTTGTTTGCCACTTAGAACGATGTAATTTATTGTCATCTCAGAGAAGCTGAAGCTGCGTACAAAAAACATCAATCATCAAATCATCAACAAAAATTATCAATACAACCCTCCAAGTTCATTTTCATGTCAAGATTGTTTTTGCATGTAAAAGTCATTCTTTAGTAATTTAGTCGTCGTTCTTTAGTAGATAGTAATTTTGATGGTTATAATTCGGTAACTTCATACGTCTTACAGTCGCAAATCAAATTTTCATAAACATACAACCAAGCACTGGCCTGCAAATTGCCAAAAACGTAAGAAAATTAGAATTTCGCGGGCCAGATGTGAGCTTCTACCTTAATACTCTACCCTAAGGTGTCACGTCACTGTCATTAAACTGTCAATCAAAATATACAGCCTTTGCCAATTATTGTTGTAGAACTTCCCATTTTTCCCATTTTCTAACTCTAAATTAACTTGATTCTGACCAAATTGTTACTTTATTACATTTTAAACACTTTGTAAAAGCACAAGAACCATGGCTTTAGTCGCTTATGGAAACAGTGACTCAAGTGATTATGAGGACGAGGTTGAAGACGATGCAACTCTCATTGTACTATTGAACAACAAATCAGAAAGTAAACAAGGTAAGCACTCAAAAGAGAGAAATGTAAAATCTTTAGGTATTTCGTGTGGAATGATTCTAGGTTGATAATTAAATGGACTTGACATAGGTACACCATAGAACGCACATCTGATGTAAGCAATCTATTAAAGGGTAGTAAGCAGTAATGTATTTTTCGTATACAACATTCGATCTTTTGCACCAATATTTTATCATTATAATTCAGTTCCAGAGCCAGCTGTTCAAAAGCTAACAACAACAAATGCTATACAACAAGAGGAGACACCAGAAAATGGCCGTAGTTTATTTAATTTCCTGCCACAGCCCTCTAAAAAGAAACCAGCTGTTGTTGAAGAAGATGATGAGTTCCTGCACAAGAAGGAGACAAATGCTGTGAAACCTAAAGCCCGGATCACTGTGCCCTCACTTAGTGATGTATGAACTCAATTTTATGTCATACACGGTGTACCTAAGCAACACAGACATACAAACTGCACTACAAATTCAGCACATGGTTCTACCCCACAATGTAGAAAGGCTGAATTATTTGGCCTGCCTAAGTTCTGCTATTTTAGGTATTTTCAAAATAGCAACCACACATTGAACTTGTATTAATCAGTAGCTGGCATTAATATAATAAGCTTAATTCAACTGATTGATTGATCTTTAAAAGCTTATACTTTGAAAAAATGGCCCTTTTTGTATTTGCCAAAAATCCATTAATTCAGTAAAAATGCAGTGCTTAGCCAAATTAAGGAATAGCAGTTTTTTTAAATTACTTATTGAAATTCAGTTCCTGTCAAGTCATGGTGTGACTTTGTGTTGATGTCCTTCCTTACACGCCATATAAATCTTTGTAAATATATTTCTTCTGTATGTGTGTTTGTCACTGAACTCCTCCTAAAAGGCTGGCCCGATTTTGATGAAAATTTTCGTATGTGTTCAAGTGGATTCGAGAACGATTTGGACGACGTCTGCCAGGTCTGCTAGTATATTATATATATATAATGAACCAGCAGTCATCACAACTAATTAATATTCTTTATTATTTGTATTTTGCAGTTCAAAGATGTGAATAACATTACACCAACTGTTAAACCAAGAGCACCAGCAGATGTAAGTATACAGCTTGAATATTGTCATCACCATTTGAATAAACAAATCAGATAAAACCAGCCCTTGTTCCAACTACTCAACTTTTGGTTGGTTCAACACATTTATTTCTTGCATTCTTCTGTACCAGCTGTCATTCACCACCATTCTCTCCTATTTTTTCACTCTGTTTCTCACACAGTCCAAGATGGATCGACTTCTTTCTTTTGGATCTCATTGTCTGCCTTTCTCTACATCAACATTTTGATCCATCACATATTTCATGATCATTTACTAACTTTTCTACAATCCTTACAGAAAAAATCAGGCTTACTAAGCATGTTACCACAACCAAGAAATGGCGTGAGATCCACAACAAAATCACTAATACCACATATACTCACAAAGAAACCAGCTGCTCCAGTGAAGAAGGCCCCATTACCACCTGCCAAAAAATCTAAACCGGCAACTGCATCTTTAATCACTGATTATTCAGATGAAAGTGACACTGATGAAGTAGAAAATGATTTCTTCTCAATACACAAACCTGTGGATAAACTCGAGGATGTAGAACTACCTTTGGAGGAACCACAAAGTGATGTACAGACACAAGTCAAAGTCAATCCTAGAAGTATTGAGTCTTACTTCAAGAAGGATGAGGTTGTGGAACATGTGAACTTGGAACCTGACTATGATAGTCAAAGTGTGGAGGCCAGCTCCGATTATATTGCGTTTGGACCTTCAAGTTCTAATAATATTGATCTTGATGATGAAGCTGTAAGTATTCACACCTACTTATTGTATTACTCATTTCTGTGTTGTCCATACAAGGCACTTGATTTCCATTGAGAAAATTACACATAAATAAATTTTTATAGGTAGTAATTATTTAACCATTTGAACGCCACAACGTAAACACATCGGCATCCCCTCCCACGCCAAGACACAAATACCTGTTTGTTTTATTTTCATTTTGTGTTAAAAGCAGTAACATAGTTTGAAAACAAAACAGTTTTTTTGTCGGCTATAATATAATACCCGACCGTGTCATTCAAAAGGTTCATCATCATCAGCCTATATTGTTTCCACTGCAGGGACTCACGCCTCCTCTCTAGGAGAGGGATGGGCTATGATCTACCACGCGGGCCCAGTGCGGGCTGGTAGATGTCACATATCTTCGAATTTTTGTTTCTAAGATATTGTTTCCTCACTATGTTTTCCTTCACCGTTTTGAGAGCAGTGGTGATGAAATAAATTACACAATGTAATGCGCCTGCCTGAGTTCGAACCCACGATCAACTGTTCGTAAGTTGGGGCCGCAACCACTGGGCCACCACTGCTCTCATTCAAAAGGTTACTTAACACTAAAGGGTGTAAAAGTACCCTTAACGCAAACGAAGGGCACTTGTTCGCTCCACCACTGTGATGAATTTTTTGTTCTAAACCATACCTAGGAACCCCCTAGTTACGGAGATATATGGGGTCAAAGTTCAAAATTTTTAACAGATGTTTTTGTAAATACTACTTTTTCAGGTTATAACTTTACTTAAATTACCTCCATGACCCTTTTACTATTCAAAGCATCCACTATTATATTTTTTTAAGAGTGCTTTACTGTAAAATGAAATTTTTGACCCCAAAAGAAAGCCCAGCAAAAATTTTTGTGTAGGGGTACTTAGTTTGATGTACAGAATGCTTGGTTGACGTATGTGTGAAGGGTTAATTTACATCCTGTGTTTTTTATAAATAATTCATACCAAAAACACTGGAAAATGAAGTACAACTCATGCAAATATTGCCAATTAACACACACGCCTTCCACTCAGATCATGAAGCTATGCGGGACACGTGGTAAACGGAAACGTGAAGAGATTCAGATAGTAGACGTGAACCAGGCAGATGTGCTGGCAGACGCACGGGCCATGTTGATGAAGGGGCTCATGGATGACACCACGCAGCGCGTCTCGGCCAGCAAGAAGAAGGGCAATGAGCCTACCACACAGCAGAGGAGGAAGCACCAGATCACATACTTGGCTTACCAGGTCTGTTTTTTTTATCTTGTTATATCAAATCATCATCTGCCTAGCCTTTTCCTTACTATGTTGGGGTGGACTCTAGTCTAACAGGATGTAGCTGAATACCAATATTTTACTTAGGATTTCTATTTCAATAAAATCATCATTTACAAAGTAGTTATTTCTATTAGATATTGGTACTGAAATTAAAACCCTATGCAACCTTGGCTCCTCAATGTTTATTAATCCAGGGAACAGCAACATAAATACCATATTTTTTTTCAGTTACAATACAATTTTAAACTACAATGTGTCTCATATGCTAAGATTGTGTTATCTATAGATTAAGGGGGCCTATACATTATTAAATTTTCATGTTAAATGAATATATATAATTTACTTACAGGCCAAAGCAAATGAAGCAGAACTTCAGAACCAATGGGCCAACAACCGAATGTCAAAGAGGCAAACCCAAGCCAAGTATGGATTTTAGCACAGAAGGTCCCTACTGTTACATTGTAAATAATAATCACTTATTAATTAAAATAATAAATATTTGTAAGTTAGATAATGTATTTTATTTGTACACAAAGACTATTGAACTAGTTATGACTAAGTAGGTTGGTTAATTACAATCTCCTGGCTTTCCTTGCTCTTGGGGGGTTCCATGAGACGTGGGTATTATCTGTGATGGACACTACTTGTAAGCCACCCATTGTTAAACCCTTTACTGCAGCCTGTAAAAGAAAGCTATTTGGTCAGTGGGTCGTCTTCTAAAACTTAATCAGCCTATGATGTTCAGCTGGGACACAGGTCTCTTTGTAAAAGAGAATGGGACCCTGAGGGTCTAGTAAAGATTGGCCATCTTTAGAGAGGAGGGAAAAGCAGGCATGGCAGGTTAAATTAGGTTAAAGGATATAAGTCAATGGGTATAATGTAGCAGTAATTATATCTTACCAATCTTCCAGGTCCCAACCCTTGTACCCTTACTCTGACAGTTCTAAATCCTCTGTCAATGGCTTTCTGAAATACAAAGAATTCTATGATCAATTCTATACATTTTCAAGAAAGACCACTTTACAAAATGATGAAAATATAAATGCCAATGTTTACAATTAAGTTTTTATAACTTAACAGACAAACATGTTGTGGAATTACTGTTACTGGCTGTTAAATAATTTTTGATGTTCAAAAGGTTCTGATTCTCATCAAATTCAATAATCTACTTGGAGGTGTTAGAAAAACTTACAGTTGCAATAGCAATGGCAGTGGTCTGTGCAGCTATGTTAGTTCCTTTCTTGGTATTCTTGAAACCCTCCATACCACAAGACCTGATGATCTTCACCGTGCCACTGGAGTCAGTCATGGTAAATATTGTGTTGTTGTGGGTCACTCGGATGTTGCAGATAGGCAAGTCTTTGTACAGTTTACCATCAACTAGTATGTTGTCTGATTCGAGGGTCGGGAATAAGTTTTGTTTTCTGGAACAAAAATTACATGAGATTATAGAATAAGTTCAATAGGTTTCACTGATTTTTTTAAGAATTGGGCATATCTTTTCATCTCCCAAGCTGATAAAATACCCTGTCCTCCACCAAATGTTTATATTGGAGCATATGAACTATACTGGGTCGTTAAGTACTGCAATTATATAGTATACAATGACTATTCACTCACGCTTTTAATACAGAATCGAGGTCTATAATCTTCTCTCCCTGGACACCTTCATCTTGTTGGGGTATTCTCTTGTGATCAAATTTGTCGGATGCCTGCGGCACTGATGTTTGGAACAACCGCGCCACGGTCGTCGCAGGAACCCGTAGGGTATTTCTTATAGCACTCAGCATCTTTTTGGGCAACTTTAATATAGTTTTATAGTTAAAATTGTGATTTTTTCGTGTTTAATTCGAGATTTAACCTAAAATATTTGATTGACAGACCAATAATAGTTTGACACTGACAGTTACGTTTTGATAATGCATTTTGACGGTGTTATTACACTTGTTTTGTGTATTAACGAAACGTATCAATGCGCACAAAACGAAGAAAAACTTCGTCAAGAAACTGGCACAAAAAATTAGAAGACGTGTGATCTCTACCAATCTACACTGGGCCCGCGTTGTGGATCCCACCCCTAGAGAGGAGGCCTGAGTCCCTGCGGTGGGAACATTATAGGCTGATGAAGACAACAACATGGGATATGACCCAGGCACATTATAGACCGATTATGATGATTGAATCGTTGTCTTGAGTGAAATGTCAAGTAGAGCCGGTTTCAGGGTTTGGCAATAATTTCTTACCATCTGTTAAGGATCTAACTAAAGACTTGATATAAACGCAGTGGACTGTTATTTACGATAATCCAAATTGGTACAATAAACGTTGGTAACTAAAGAAATGTGCGCGCGCGTCGTCTTCAGAGATCGGTAGCGTAGTGCGCGTGCCGCACCTCTCCCCGCCCCCGCCGTCGTCGCCCGCCGCGACCCGACTGCAGTCGAGTGGCCGGAGTCGGCCGAACACCATCTTCTCAGAAAAATGAGTCCTTTTCAAACTTGAGGTTGTCGATCCATTGTTATCCTTAGTGATTTTTACCCTTTATTTATAAAGTTAGGAATAAGCTCTCTGAACTTCTTTATAATAAGAAATTTAAAAAATCCATAAAATAAAACCAACACAGCCCTTTAACCATACTTTAATAAATAGACATAAACACTCTTGATTATTTTAGAACATTACATTTAATTTGATAACTTATTCTTGCTACTTGTAATGGAATGCGAGAATGCTCGCAGAGCGGCGGGGACGCCAATAGACATGAGTTGCAGATGTCCGGCCTCTGCGTGGTAGCCGGCCGCCAGGAGTCGTGTAGTGGCCCAATGTACTGTGTACACGTCGGACGTGGTCTCTTCGCCCATCGCCTCCTTGGTGAGTATGTAGTTTATGAAGACTGTGTAAAAAGGGCTGGGGACTAGTTTGACAAACATGTCGTTGTCGAGCAGCTCTTTGATCAACTCTTCATCTATTTCTTGCTTCTGCACGTATTCCTGGAACAAAAAGAGAATGAGTGAAACGTACAATTAGTGAGTAAGTACACTCAGGAGTGGATTTATACTCCTACTAATATTATAAACGCGAAAGTTTGTGAAAATGTATGGATTGATCGATGCGCAAAGATACTGTATAACCTGGGTTAACACATAGGATACTTTTTATCCCGGTAGTGTGGTACAGTGGGACAACAACCGAACCCTACGCGAGCGAAGCCGCAAGCATAAGCTAGTCCTACTATTATTATAAATGCAAAAGTTTGTGAGAATTTATGGATGTTTGTTACTCTTTTAGGCAAAAACTACTGAACGGACGTGGATGAAAGAATTAGAAGGCAGATAGTTTATAACCTGTCTTAACACATCCCGTGGGACGATTATCGAATTCCACGCGGGTGAAGCCGCTGGTACAAGCTAGTTCTTTATAAAGTAGGTTTGTGTAATATGTACCTTATGCCGAAGAGCTAAGGTCAGTATATCATCCTTGGAATGTTCACATTTGCTGAGGAGCAGGACCCACACGGTGTTGATCACTGATTCGGCGGTTACGTTATCAGCGAGCCATTTCACCTCCTGAAAGCCGAAACGTCAATGATATTAATTTACATGTTGGTGTTTTATAATGTAAAATCTTTATAGTCAAATTAAATTAGATGACGAAAGTATAAAGCAGTAACATAACTAAAATAACACTGGTTTGCGACCACGAAAACCATCACGTTTATTTTAATCTCGCTTTTACCTATGAAGCTGGCTTCTGGTTAACCGAACAAATCTTGTGGATGTCTTATTGAATGTAAGGCTTCCAGCCAGGGGTGCGCTCATCTGCGCAGTTTCCGTACCTAATTACCCAAAGCCCCCAAAAATTTTATAGGGTGGCTACCAGTCTACCCGGATATACCATCACGATGTCCTACCACACTAATGGTCGACCACTTTTCAACCTAATTGCTCAGCACATAAGAGTGAAAAGTGGTCCACCGCAAGTGGGCGCGGTAGTACGAAACAATAAAAAACATTACCCTTTTCTTGCAGTCGGGTAAAAAGCAATAGACATTACCTCTTCAGAAAGCACAGGTCGCCTGAGCAGTAACTTGATGAGCACCAAGTTCTCTTTGTGATCCGTTGTGTTGTTGAGCAGACTGCTCAGATACTCACAGTGCAGGCTCTTTGAATCACTGCAACGAAAAAAAAAATTAAGTAAAATGTTTCACTATGGAATTATTATCCGTATCATCACTGCATATTATAAAACAAAGTCCTCCGCCGCGTCTGTCTGTCTGTTCGCGATAAACTCAAAAACTACTGTACCGATTTTCATACTGTTTTCACACTGAATAGAGTTTTTCTCGAGGAAGGTTTTAGTATATAATTTGATTTAAAAGATTTCACCGACAGCTTCGATTTATTTGTTTTTCTGACCTTCAAAAGTGCCTGTAATGGTCTAATTGAGATACTTAAATGCTTTGAGTTTGAGTTTGACTTCCAGGTCACCCATGGCAACTGATGTGTTATCTCTGAGCATCACGTGCGGCATCAACAGTGATTACTAAGCAAGTGAACGCACCAGTTCCTAGTAGCAGGCCAGCAGTTGAGCACATCGACGAGCGCCTTCTTGCGCTGCCACGTGTCCGACAGCTCCACGAACTTGCCGAACGCGTCCCGTCTGCCTTGTTCGCTCATTAGCTTCTCATCTGCAACACAATATTACACCATCAGCCTATGGACTCAAGCCTCCTCTCTATGAAAGGGAATGGGCTATAATTCACCAAGAAGGTCTAGTGAGAGTTGATAGATGTCATGTCTGCGAATTTTTGGTTTTAGGTTTTCTCACGACGTTTTCCTTCGCTGTTTCTTAAAGCAGTGGTGATAAAATAAATTACACAAAGTAATGCGCCTGCCTGGGTCTGACTCACGACTTACTACCCGTAAGTCGGGGTCGCCACCGCTGGGCCACCTACTCTCTACAATATTACTTGCTATTTAGTAAGATTTATGTAAGATAGTTCAGTTTAAAGCGAGTGTATTTGGGACAGGAATTCCAAATGATGTTGAAGCAGTGTTACTATGCCTATTAGCACTTTATACTACTGATTATAAAGCTTATAATACAACTCACCAGTGATCTCCATGGCATAGTCACAGTCAGGCCACTCGGTGCGGAACAGATCCACAGTGAACTGCGCTATCTTCAACATATCATCGCTATCGTGGACTATAGCCTTTTGACTCAAAGACAACAGGCCTATTTGCTTGTGTGGAGGCAAAGCGAACTCTGTTGCTTTCAACATCACTTTCTCTAGCAGGTCTTCAGGAAACTTGATGCCTTCCTTGTTGTAGGATGTTAGGCGGGTGACTAGAGTTTCCATTGCGCTGAAAGATTTAATAAATGTCTTTTATTAAATCAAGTGAAGTACTTAAAATTCATGAACTGAACGGGGGTATTTTTCTTGCAGTGGTAATTTATGGACTCAAAAGTTATCACTTTAGGAGAGAAAGAAAGAAATAAAAAATATTTATTGGTCTCACAGAGGACAAGAAAATAATAATAAAAAAAAATTACTTTACAACGAAAACAAGAGAAAACTTAAAAAAATAATACACAATTAAAATAAGTCCCGTACAAGGCCAAAATACCACTATCTCAGCATGTTGCTGCAACATTTTTGACAAATGTCACAACGTTGGTATTCTGATAGGGCCCCAGAAAAAGAGAGATGACCATGACACGCATTATTATTAAAATATTGATGAATAGAGGGGATGAGGAACATCAAACACAAACAAAACAAAGATAGCGTGAAGGAGTAAATGATGAAAGAACGGTTGACAGAGGAGAATGGAAACAGAATATGTGTTTCGACGGCCCCAAGTAACATGGGACAATACCAAATTTATCGACAAATTTTAGGCCGACGCAATTTAAATTGTCATAAATCGAAACTTAAGAAAAAGAAAGGCATACAAATTATGAAGAGGTGCGTAATGTAGAGTATAGTCAGTATCAGAATTAGATTCACACTACTCACAAGTTTTAAAGCAGGTTTTTAATAAAAACTTGTTAGATATCTCTGGTTACTAACAAGCTATTGAAGAGTTAAGAATAATCTTCTGAAACATTGAAAATAATAGCTGAAGTCCTTTTACATCAAATGATAAAAAACCCCAAATGCTAAGCTACTTCTGTTGTTGTCCGTGCGCTCCCAAGAGTTACAGGTGCCTTCATCACTTACCTAGCCGTGTTCAGATAGTGTTCCAGGATATGCTGCAGCACTACAGGCACCTGTGCGTCCACGTGCAGACACTGCAGTAACGTGGTCAGAGTCGCCAGCTTCATGTCGGACGCCATGATCAGACGACTGATGCACGACACCAGTGTCTCTGTGTCGCCGTGGCTTTTCTCTATTTCTCTGGAAATGCACGACATTTATATTAATCATGTATTTTTAAAAAATAATAACAACTTAGTTAGTCGGTAAAGATGTAGCTTTCTAATGGTGAAAGAATTTTTAAAATCGGTTGAGGTGTTTTTGAGTTAAATCGTAACAAAATTCAAACAAAAAATCAAATCTTTCCTGTTTTTAGTTTAGATTTGAGCAGTCATTGTGTCGATAGTCGTGACGCCTAATAGCTTGAGACTCGACCATGTATCTAGGGAGGATATCGCTAGGCAGCTGGATGAAGGGCTTGATTCAGGAAGCTTGGAACACAGCGCGTATTGTTAGGAGGTTCCTCTCTCAAGAGCCCTGACCACCGTGGGCCCTGTTACCGATGACGATGGACTATTGTTTTATCTATACTTCAATACTACATAATATAAAGATTTGGTTTGGTTGAACGCACTAATCTCAGGAACTAATAGAATTAAAAAATATATTTTTGTGTTGTATGTTGTCCATTCATCGAGGAAGGCTTTAGGCTATATTCCACGCGGACGGAGTCACAGGCAAATACTAGTTTAAAAAAACCTTGTAGCACTGCATATAATGTTGATACTCACGGCCAGATCTCGTGTTTGGGTATGCTGGAGTTGTCGATGAGGTTCTGTATGGTGGTGGAGTGGAAGTTCTCCAGGAACCGAGCCCAGCGCGTCAGCTCCTGGCCCACCTGCGCCCATGACTGCTCACTGGAGGAAAAGAAGAGGATTGAACACCGAAGAAACTGGGTGAAAGCTGTTTGGTTCTTTTATATTAAAAGGGGCCTTCTTCAGGCCTCAATCTTGTCCTAAGGACAAAGATGAGGTCGGTGATGGAACGAGCTAAGAAGCCTATTAATTGTGGTACAAAGGGGGGACTATTAAAATATGGACTAAATTAATGGATGATTGATGATGAATTGATTGGATGTATTAAGGACTAAATGTATTACGTATGTTATATTGTACGTTTGTAGTGTTGTTAAAAAAAACTGTTAATGTGTATCATGTTACTTGGTCTAGTGGTCGCAAGCGTAACTGCTGAGCATGAGGTCCTGAGTTCGATTCCCGGATCGGGCAAAGTGTTATTGGCTTTTTCCATCAGGAATTTATCAGTAACAGCCACGGAGTCTGGATTTTTGCCCGGTTGATGGCAATAGGCTCGCCCCCAATTACATGGAACTTAAATATAACTGGCGAAATGTGGGTGTACTATTAGGTACACCTCTGCCTAACATCTCAGGGATTACAAGCGTGATGTTATGTTTATGTGTGAGACTTACTTCTTATTAACCTTGAAGTCGTTCTCCTGTTCTTGCTGGCAGTAGTCCACGGCTTGCATTATCATCAGGTTGCGAGTCCCGACTGGCACTCTGTATGTAAAGAAGATTTTACATATAAGAAGTAACTTGAACCGAAGTAGGACATAATTATAACTACACAATACGGATGTTTACTGACAAAAAAAATATGATTCTGAAAAATATTGGATGCGTATTTTTGTTTTATTAAATCAATAAAAATTGACGAAGATAAAACGCGTCAACGATTTGAGTGGGGGGCTTGTGACGTTAATCACCAGTAAAAAATGTCATACTAATGTCTTGAAATATGACGTCACACGAGTTTTCAAAGCACTATATCGTCTTCATTGTTTGTTTACGTGACAAAATAAAAAATGTGTCCAATATTTTTGAAATGGAGATTTATCTGACGGACTAATTAGATTTATTTTGTTAACTACCCTATCGTACTCGACCAAAATTTAAGCGCCGGACCTGCGTTTGTAACCTGTAATACAGGTTTTATTTAGAGACCTACTTCAAGCACAACAGCTCCACTGTTACCCTAGTACTAAATATCTTTTTTTTAGCCTATTTTGTCCCACTGCTGGGCAAAGGCCTCCCCCATTTCTTTCCAGCTCTCTCGGTGTTGTGCCTTCTCTGGCCAATCAGTCACGAATGAGTCCAAATCGTCCAAATATCCTAGGTAGAGAAAATTACCTGATATCTTATTATTATTTTAGAACTCTGGACCTCTGTATCTTGGTGCGGCAAAGTAACTAAAATAAGAATTCAGATACCACCAAAAAGCCCCTTTTCACTACAAATCACAATCTTAAAGCTATTTAATACATTGTTCTGGTTATGAAATTGTTTGAAGACGACGTGAGACAGAATTGTTTTTTATTGCAAAATGGCCCAACTCTTGACCACGACCACGCCTGATGGAAAGCGACGGATCAGGTCTATGATGGAACGAGCGTGCCCAGAAGAGGTCTGTTCACTCTTGCCTTGAAGGCAAACAGGTAAAAAGTGGTGGTTTTAAATACATCATCTATTTTATCTCTGACTTAGTATCAGAGTCAAATAAAAGCTATCCTAATTCTGATTACAATAAAGTTGCAGTTGGGTTGTTACTCTTAGGCCTCGTACAGACGAGCAGCACTTTGCTGTCGACAGAACCAACTTCAGTTAACTCATCAAATGAAGTAACCGACATTTATCTATAAAATGTATGTATTTAGAAATATATAAGTATGTTTATCAGTTGTCTAGTACCAATAACACAAGCTCTGCTTAGCTTGGGACTAGATGGCGTTGTGTGATAGTTGTGGAATATTATTATTATATTATTATTCGGAAATAATTTAAAAAAGTTCTTCGTAAAGTGGACAGAGAGTAAAAAGAACACTTTGTTCTTTGTATGATAGTATTTCATCAACCCACGATGAACGATTTCGTTTTTTTTTTACGTTTACGTCTACGGAGCAGAAGAAGCAATAGTGTTTCTTCCTCGAAATTAATTTTGTTACTGTCTGTCTCCCTTAATACAATAACATTCACGGCGCGTTCTGTCGACAGCCGCAATTACCTCTGTAGAGAGCTGAAGTTGACTCTGTAGAATGCTAAGTGCTGCTAGTCTGTTTGACGCAGGTAAAACCGGTTGTTACCGTTGTATAGCCATGTCGGTGAAGCAGGTGTCGGCCACGAACTGCACCAACTCGTGCTTCGTAAGCTTGTTGAAGTAGCTAGCGCACTGCCGGTATTGCTGCATCCACTTCTTGTTGGTCGCGTTACTTGGTACCTTAATGAACAAATTCATTATTTATAAGTTATTATGGCGCATTTATCGCATTGGGATACCGGATGGAGGACCCTGTGATGGTAGATGTAAGTTGATAAATAAATAATCAGCAATATTGTTAACGAAATAAGCAAAAGTTTTCTAGTACCTAGGTTGTACAGTTTCCTAGGTTATTAAAATGTAAAAAAAAAACTTAATTTATCTGAACTTGTTGTAAGTTGTAACTAAAGTAAAAACGACATGAGTTTGACAAATGACAAACACCCTCTCTCGCCATTCGCGTCTAGACTCACTACTAGACCCATTGTGGCTACCTATTCAGCCATACTTATAAAAACAACTTAAAATATCATAACAAAAGGTTAAGGCAAAGCTTCAGTTCAACTTGACATTAAACAGTTTTAATTTTCGATAACAGCTATGTATCTACTAGTCAAAAAGAAAAACATATTGATAGTATTCGTACCAAAACATCTGATCACTTGAAATCTCACAAAAACTACTCACGCTAAAGAAGTACTTCGTAAGCCACTTAGTATAAATGGCGTTAACAGGAACGGGTATTTTGAAGGCAGGCGGCAGAGTGCGCAGGAACTTCGACACCATGCCCACGTTCTCCGGCTTTATGATGCTAAGGATGTGGGCTGTGAACTCTTCAGCTGATGGTTGCTCTACCAGCAGCTTGTAGTCCAGTTCTGAATAAAATTTAAATATCATGGCCATAAGAGTACAGGAAACAAGAGGCGATGTAAATAATACAAATATCAAATAAAAGAGGTGCTAACAAGTATCCTTGAGGAACTCCCGACGGAATGTACATTGCTATCAAGCTATAACCGTTGACGATTACAGTCTGGCATCTATTTTCAACATACGATACGAACCATGTGTACAAGTTATCCCTCACACCAAGCTCTAATCACTTGCGCATTAGAAGTGCACGGTCTATTCGATCAAAACGCTTTCTGTAGTCAACATAATTAAGAGTTTATTTCCTCAATTAACTTATGAATTTGCATAGAAATATCTGAACATTCTCTGACACGTTGGTTGTTGTTTCACTTTTATACCATTCGTTTTCGAAAAATCAAGGCTCGCTTTCAACATTACCCAAAATGAAATTATGTTTTCCAAACATTGCTATGTATTTTAAAGAATTGAAGACAACATATTAGAAGCAGAAGTGACTGACCTGATGAGGCAGCCTTAGCCTTCTTCAACAGTTTGATATGCTCAGTAGAAGTGAGAACGCCGACAGACGTCTTCTCATCCACGCTCTTGAGTAATGTGAAGAAGATGATCAGCGCGTTGTGTTCCGTGCCCGATAGTTGTGGCCATAGAGCCTCCTTCATCCTGGACAGAGATACATTGGTATAGTGTTGTTATTGGATATTTTTTTAGAGTAGGAAAAGAAATAACAATTTTATGGTGTGTGTATGTAGCGTGCTGCAGCCACACGTCGGCGTGTGTGTGTGTAGTGTGTACAGTATAGTTACCTTAGCGAGCCGAGCTCGGGGGGAGGCGCGGGCTGCACGGGCGGCGCGGCTAGCAGCGCGGCGGCGTGTGTGTGTGTGTAGTGTGTACAGTATAGTTACCTTAGCGAGCCGAGCTCGGGGGGAGGCGCGGGCTGCACGGGCGGCGCGGCTAGCAGCGCGGCGGCGTGTGTGTGTGTGTAGTGTGTACAGTATAGTTACCTTAGCGAGCCGAGCTCGGGGGGAGGCGCGGGCTGCACGGGCGGCGCGGCTAGCAGCGCGGCGGCGTGTGTGTGTGTGTAGTGTGTACAGTATAGTTACCTTAGCGAGCCGAGCTCGGGGGGAGGCGCGGGCTGCACGGGCGGCGCGGCTAGCAGCGCGGCGGCGTGTGTGTGTGTGTAGTGTGTACAGTATAGTTACCTTAGCGAGCCGAGCTCGGGGGGAGGCGCGGGCTGCTCGGGCGGCGCGGCTAGCAGCGCGGCGGCGTGTGTGTGTGTGTAGTGTGTACAGTATAGTTACCTTAGCGAGCCGAGCTCGGGGGGAGGCGCGGGCTGCACGGGCGGCGCGGCGGCGTGTGTGTGTGTGTAGTGTGTACAGTATAGTTACCTTAGCGAGCCGAGCTCGGGGGGAGGCGCGGGCTGCACGGGCGGCGCGGCTAGCAGCGCGGCGGCGTGTGTGTGTGTGTAGTGTGTACAGTATAGTTACCTTAGCGAGCCGAGCTCGGGGGGAGGCGCGGGCTGCACGGGCGGCGCGGCTAGCAGCGCGGCGGCGTGTGTGTGTGTGTAGTGTGTACAGTATAGTTACCTTAGCGAGCCGAGCTCGGGGGGAGGCGCGGGCTGCACGGGCGGCGCGGCTAGCAGCGCGGCGGCGTGTGTGTGTGTGTAGTGTGTACAGTATAGTTACCTTAGCGAGCCGAGCTCGGGGGGAGGCGCGGGCTGCACGGGCGGCGCGGCTAGCAGCGCGGCGGCGTGTGTGTGTGTGTAGTGTGTACAGTATAGTTACCTTAGCGAGCCGAGCTCGGGGGGAGGCGCGGGCTGCACGGGCGGCGCGGCTAGCAGCGCGGCGGCGTGTGTGTGTGTGTAGTGTGTACAGTATAGTTACCTTAGCGAGCCGAGCTCGGGGGGAGGCGCGGGCTGCACGGGCGGCGCGGCTAGCAGCGCGGCGGCGTGTGTGTGTGTGTAGTGTGTACAGTATAGTTACCTTAGCGAGCCGAGCTCGGGGGGAGGCGCGGGCTGCACGGGCGGCGCGGCTAGCAGCGCGGCGGCGTGTGTGTGTGTGTAGTGTGTACAGTATAGTTACCTTAGCGAGCCGAGCTCGGGGGGAGGCGCGGGCTGCACGGGCGGCGCGGCGGCGTGTGTGTGTGTGTAGTGTGTACAGTATAGTTACCTTAGCGAGCCGAGCTCGGGGGGAGGCGCGGGCTGCACGGGCGGCGCGGCTAGCAGCGCGGCGGCGTGTGTGTGTGTGTAGTGTGTACAGTATAGTTACCTTAGCGAGCCGAGCTCGGGGGGAGGCGCGGGCTGCACGGGCGGCGCGGCTAGCAGCGCGGCGGCGTGTGTGTGTGTGTAGTGTGTACAGTATAGTTACCTTAGCGAGCCGAGCTCGGGGGGAGGCGCGGGCTGCACGGGCGGCGCGGCTAGCAGCGCGGCGGCGTGTGTGTGTGTGTAGTGTGTACAGTATAGTTACCTTAGCGAGCCGAGCTCGGGGGGAGGCGCGGGCTGCACGGGCGGCGCGGCTAGCAGCGCGGCGGCGTGTGTGTGTGTGTAGTATGTACAGTATAGTTACCTTAGCGAGCCGAGCTCGGGGGGAGGCGCGGGCTGCACGGGCGGCGCGGCTAGCAGCGCGGCGGCGTGTGTGTGTGTGTAGTGTGTACAGTATAGTTACCTTAGCGAGCCGAGCTCGGGGGGAGGCGCGGGCTGCACGGGCGGCGCGGCTAGCAGCGCGGCGGCGTGTGTGTGTGTGTAGTGTGTACAGTATAGTTACCTTAGCGAGCCGAGCTCGGGGGGAGGCGCGGGCTGCACGGGCGGCGCGGCTAGCAGCGCGGCGGCGTGTGTGTGTGTGTAGTGTGTACAGTATAGTTACCTTAGCGAGCCGAGCTCGGGGGGAGGCGCGGGCTGCACGGGCGGCGCGGCTAGCAGCGCGGCGGCGTGTGTGTGTGTGTAGTGTGTACAGTATAGTTACCTTAGCGAGCCGAGCTCGGGGGGAGGCGCGGGCTGCACGGGCGGCGCGGCTAGCAGCGCGACGGCGTGTGTGTGTGTGTGTAGTGTGTACAGTATAGTTACCTTAGCGAGCCGAGCTCGGGGGGAGGCGCGGGCTGCACGGGCGGCGCGGCTAGCAGCGCGGCGGCGTGTGTGTGTGTGTAGTGTGTACAGTATAGTTACCTTAGCGAGCCGAGCTCGGGGGGAGGCGCGGGCTGCACGGGCGGCGCGGCTAGCAGCGCGGCGGCGTGTGTGTGTGTGTAGTGTGTACAGTATAGTTACCTTAGCGAGCCGAGCTCGGGGGGAGGCGCGGGCTGCACGGGCGGCGCGGCTAGCAGCGCGACGGCGTGTGTGTGTGTGTGTAGTGTGTACAGTATAGTTACCTTAGCGAGCCGAGCTCGGGGGGAGGCGCGGGCTGCACGGGCGGCGCGGCTAGCAGCGCGGCGGCGTGTGTGTGTGTGTAGTGTGTACAGTATAGTTACCTTAGCGAGCCGAGCTCGGGGGGAGGCGCGGGCTGCACGGGCGGCGCGGCTAGCAGCGCGGCGGCGTGTGTGTGTGTGTAGTGTGTACAGTATAGTTACCTTAGCGAGCCGAGCTCGGGGGGAGGCGCGGGCTGCACGGGCGGCGCGGCTAGCAGCGCGGCGGCGTGTGTGTGTGTGTAGTGTGTACAGTATAGTTACCTTAGCGAGCCGAGCTCGGGGGGAGGCGCGGGCTGCACGGGCGGCGCGGCTAGCAGCGCGGCGGCGTGTGTGTGTGTGTAGTGTGTACAGTATAGTTACCTTAGCGAGCCGAGCTCGGGGGGAGGCGCGGGCTGCACGGGCGGCGCGGCTAGCAGCGCGGCGGCGTGTGTGTGTGTGTAGTGTGTACAGTATAGTTACCTTAGCGAGCCGAGCTCGGGGGGAGGCGCGGGCTGCACGGGCGGCGCGGCTAGCAGCGCGGCGGCGTGTGTGTGTGTGTAGTGTGTACAGTATAGTTACCTTAGCGAGCCGAGCTCGGGGGGAGGCGCGGGCTGCACGGGCGGCGCGGCTAGCAGCGCGGCGGCGTGTGTGTGTGTGTAGTGTGTACAGTATAGTTACCTTAGCGAGCCGAGCTCGGGGGGAGGCGCGGGCTGCACGGGCGGCGCGGCTAGCAGAGCGGCGGCGTGTGTGTGTGTGTAGTGTGTACAGTATAGTTACCTTAGCGAGCCGAGCTCGGGGGGAGGCGCGGGCTGCACGGGCGGCGCGGCTAGCAGCGCGGCGGCGTGTGTGTGTGTGTAGTGTGTACAGTATAGTTACCTTAGCGAGCCGAGCTCGGGGGGAGGCGCGGGCTGCACGGGCGGCGCGGCTAGCAGCGCGGCGGCGTGTGTGTGTGTGTAGTGTGTACAGTATAGTTACCTTAGCGAGCCGAGCTCGGGGGGAGGCGCGGGCTGCTCGGGCGGCGCGGCTAGCAGCGCGGCGGCGTGTGTGTGTGTGTAGTGTGTACAGTATAGTTACCTTAGCGAGCCGAGCTCGGGGGGAGGCGCGGGCTGCACGGGCGGCGCGGCTAGCAGCGCGGCGGCGTGTGTGTGTGTGTAGTGTGTACAGTATAGTTACCTTAGCGAGCCGAGCTCGGGGGGAGGCGCGGGCTGCACGGGCGGCGCGGCTAGCAGAGCGGCGGCGTGTGTGTGTGTGTAGTGTGTACAGTATAGTTACCTTAGCGAGCCGAGCTCGGGGGGAGGCGCGGGCTGCACGGGCGGCGCGGCTAGCAGCGCGGCGGCGTGTGTGTGTGTGTAGTGTGTACAGTATAGTTACCTTAGCGAGCCGAGCTCGGGGGGAGGCGCGGGCTGCACGGGCGGCGCGGCTAGCAGAGCGGCGGCGTGTGTGTGTGTGTAGTGTGTACAGTATAGTTACCTTAGCGAGCCGAGCTCGGGGGGAGGCGCGGGCTGCACGGGCGGCGCGGCTAGCAGAGCGGCGGCGTGTGTGTGTGTGTAGTGTGTACAGTATAGTTACCTTAGCGAGCCGAGCTCGGGGGGAGGCGCGGGCTGCACGGGCGGCGCGGCTAGCAGAGCGGCGGCGGCGTGCTGCAGCCACACGTCTAACGCGTCCATGTTGTACTTCTGCGCTAGTGAACACGCGCGCTCCACGTGCGTCTTGTCAAGAGACCTGTACACATAGCATCATTAATTGTCAAAGGCCCACCGGTGGTATGGAGCAAACGAGTCGTAGAGTATAGATCGCGTATGCGAGCGTATTGTGGAGCCTTAAAACGAAACGATCACTAGAAACGGATGGTGTAGTGGTGCAAATTAGGAGAGACCTACTTCTTGGTAGATGTTCGGAAAAAACCATTTGAATTATTTTGAGCCGACTCCAACGTTACTCAGTGATGGCGGATGGCAAACGTAGTTTGACCATCGTCCCGAGCCAAATTAAAGCAAAATATGTGCAATGACTTGTTCGATTAAAAAAATACTGCCGAACGGAATGTACCCTTATACCTTTTTTTTGGGGGTGGAAAATTATCAAATGACTCCTCCCGCCCTGGGCAGAGCGGCAGGGTGTGACATTTACTGACTAAAAACCACCCAAGTTCCTTCTTAGCCATTTGTGCCGAGGCCGCGGTATCTCTTTCGAACAACCCGCGTCCCGCGCCCACGTCTACGGTGGCCGGAAGCCATCTCGTGGCCCCCGACGTCCGGAACGTCTCCCGCGGCTGCTGGGACGAGAGGTTCTCTCCCTCTCACGTTCCGCCACTTCCTTCGCTAGCATCACTACTTTGCAGAAGGAGGCGACGGCGTCCCATTCCCTCTCGCCCCGGACCATGGCTTGCACCATTTCCGGACGCGACCCTTAAATATTATACTCTGTGTTTTTCTTACAATGCGTTTCAAATAAGAATAGGACTGACCAGGCACCGTATTATGGCCTCATATCAGTCAAATCGAACAAGTTAGGTAGGGTCAGAAAGCAATATTTTAAACTATATGTTTTGCCAAAGAAATCGTTTCACGTTCATGTTTTACGGTAAAACTCAATGTAGCACACTCAAAACATTGCGATAATGGATGCTTTGAAAAGTAAAAGCGTCATGGCGTCAGTTATAGTAATTATCTTAAAAATATATCTTTTAAAATAACTTGTGTTCGGAACGTTGACCTGCGTAACCAAAAGGTTCCCAGGTATGGTCCAGAACAAATAAATTATCGCAATAACGCATGACGGGGAGAACAATGTCCTTTCGGCTTCTTTTACACCCTATAAATTCTTTGAAACAGAAATATAACAAAAATAAAAATATTTTACTCAGGAAAATGGAAATGTGCAAATAGTTTTTAAAGATGTGTAAAACATACGTATTAAGGTAACCGCCTCAAATTCTTTAGAAGAATAAAATAGTAGAAGTTGTTTTCTTTTGAAAATTATGTAAATATGAACTAACAAAAATACCATAATCTATAGATAACGTAGGTTAATTTCAAGACACTTACCATAGCCGAAATAGCTCAGTTGGGAGAGCGTTAGACTGAAGATCTAAAGGTCCCTGGTTCAATCCCTGGTTTCGGCAGAACCTCTTTTTGTTGATTTTTAATTTGTGATAAACATTTTATTATACCAAAATTTTGTGATTTCATGACTAATTATGTTCACTGGAATAATTTGCCGTTTGAAAATTTGTTTTTATTCTTTTTCTCTTTACATTTTTTTAGAATAAGAGCTACTTACTGCTATTTTATATTGAAGCAAAATGTAGATGTTTGCGTCAGTACAAAATGCTCTGTCAATGAAAAAGAAGATAAATGTTTAAAGTTAGAACTTTTATCGCTGAATCTTTGATTCGAATTACCTACATATTAAATAATTTCTGTTTTACTACCACAATTGGTAAATACATACTGCTGCTTCTTAAAGTTCCCCAATTTCTGACATTACCTAATTACATGTAACAGTAAGTCACATTAATTTATGATTTGAGGAAGTCTTCTGTATTCGTTTGATCATGAGATAATACACAACAGTCAAGTTCCGCCAGCTAATATAACTTGGCGTCGTATTTGTGTATAAGTAAGGTAAACATAATAGGTATGTTTACTGACTCAAAAAAATTGGATTCTTATTAGTCTGTCTGTTAGATTATCGAAAAATATTGGATACGGATTTTTTGTTTTATTAAATCAATAAAAATTGACGAAGATAAAACGCGTCAAAGATTTAAGTGGGGGTTTGTGTTGTGACGTCACTGACCGGTAAAAAATGCCAAACTAATGACTTAGAAAATGACGCCACACGAGTTTTCAAAGCTCTGTATCGTCTTCATTGTTTGTTTACGTGAAAAAATAAAAAAAAACGTGTCCAATATTTTTGAAAATTTATCTGACGGAGATTAATTTGATTTTTTTTGCTAACAACCCTATTATAATAAACCTATTAGTCTAATGGTGTGATCAGAATGACAAGTCATAGGTCTCTTTTTTTCTTTTTTGGGGGGTGGGAAATCATCAAATCCCCCCTCCCGCCCTTGGGCAAAGCGAAAGGGAGTGTCAGACTTCTACTGACTAAAAACCACCCATGTTCCTTGTTCCTGCCTGACAGATATTTCTAGACGGCATGTAACTGACGGAACTTACCACACGAGAAAGAACCTTGAATTTGAGAATAAATGTTGTCATAATACCTGGCAACTCTATAGATGATTTCTCTCCGATATTCCTCGTCAGCATTAAACAGCAGTCCATTGACGGTGTAGCCCATAGACCGCAACGTATCCACCTCTCCCATGCCGGTGAGTCGGTCGATGCACTGACGGATCAGTTCCATCTGATCGTCGGACGCAAAGTTCTTTTCTAAAGTGTCGCGCGCCATCTGGTAAGGGGAAAGAGATATTCTAGACGATTTTTCAATACGAAAACAGTATAAAATAGTGCGTGTGACAGTGTAAGTCTACAATCAATACTAATGGGTACAATGCCTATAGGTCAGATAGACAGTTGCTCCATAGCTGTGTACCAGCTAAATACCTGTATTTAGCTGCATCTTCCATCCGTAACAGGTATTACACTGGCAGCCAACCCCACCATAGTCCGGCTATGCAGATGATGCTTTTGGCAGTTTATATATTTTTTTTTAAACCTTGCAATTTGGCTTACGTGGTATTCATTCCTCAACAGATTTACCTGTCTAAACATGTGTGGTTTTAGGCTTTTACATGAGGAGTGTTTTGGCAGTTAAAGCTTATATGCATAGCTCAATTTAAAACTCATAAGTTATGTACTTTCAACAAATAACGCTCAGTATTTATATAGCCTTTGCCCAGAAGTGGGACAATATGGACTAGTTATAATATAATAAGTGTGTGTCTTAAGATAAGAGTGACGTACCTCAGCGGGTTTAGTGAAGTAGGCATTATCAGCTCGCACGCTGACGTTAGCTTTGATGAGTGTAGCATAGAGCGCGGCACTGACGGCGGCGTCAGTGCTGTGTCGCTGCACCAGGCGCCGCACTGCGCCGCTACTGCGCAGCAGGCACGACACGCTCAGCGCTGTGTCTGCGTACAGGATCTCTTCTGCACACTTTTGGAGTACTGGGATAGGGAACAAAGATGGAAGTCGTCACTTTTTTGAAAAAAAAAAACTTACAGTAAAACAAGCTACACAAAAAAGTAAACTTAATAAAAAGTAAAAAAAAATTGCTTAAAAATTTGTCCTTTAACATTGATTACATTGACATATTTAGCATTGATTAAAGCAGAATGCCACTATGTGTTCGACAAGGATGGCTGATGTAGGAGGTAACGTAAACATACGGAGCAAGTACCTGATTCGAAGGTCCGCCAATTACGACCAAATACTAAGATTGATTGAGTGGGCAATGTTTCCCTATTGTCATAACAACGACAATCGACCCAAGTTCAAAAATTGACTTTAGTTAGCTCTATAAAATATGGGTGATAGACTCCATACAACAATAATTTTTCGTACCTTCAGTCTCCAGCTCGTTAGTAACTCCATCCTCCAAGCAGTTCTGTATATAGAACCACTTGAGGACATTCTGTCCGACGGTCATGGGCCCGTCGATGGCGTCTGGCAGAGAGAACCGGTCGTAGCGGTAGTAGCGATTCGACACGTCGAACTCCGGGTACAGCGAGTGGTAGAACTCCTGGCAATGAGCCGTGCGGTCCATCAGCTCAGCTGTAGAGGCTTTGTTGTCACTGAGATGAAAGATAAATCATCAAATAAAAAGCAGGAAACGGCAATGATGATGTTGGCGAGATGAGCTGGACTCGTTCTCAAAGGATTGGCCTAAAAGTAAAAAGAGGCAGGCCTTTGTCTTGCAGTAACATAGGCTTATAATAGTAATATCATCATAATTTTCTCTTGTCCTAATCCCATTTCATTTGAGGGTCTGTGCATCATGTTTTCTTCTTACATACTTCTCTATTAATCGGCATCTCAACAGACACCTCTTTTCTTGTCATTCACACAGTCCATACATAGTTTCTTTGGTCTTCCTCTACTTTTATACCCATCCACATGCATAATCAAAAGTTTATTTACGACAATTTCCTCATTCCTCCGCTTCATCATATACTCATACCAGGACAACCGATTACCACACATTAAAAGATAAATACGGTGTTAAAAGACCCATTATTAAGTCTAAACACAGTTTGCACAGTAGTACGCAATGTAAGGCGCACAAAATATTGTGTTTACGCAAGAATTACGTAGTAGTAGACAGCGTACAAGAATCATACAGGTATTTAAAGTTCAGTGATGACATTTTAACCTTGCGACAAGGTCAAATACAACACAATTATGTAACTCACCTGAGAGTGAATTTGTTCTGGAACGTGTCGAGTAGATAGTTGAAGAGCGGGATTTTCTTCTCTGTCGGAGCGGGGACAAAGTCTTTCTTCTCCACCATAGGCTATATCATATCGAGGAAAGAAAGTCATATACAATAGGCGTGACGACATAGTCAAAGAATTAATGATTTAATGATATTAGGGGAAATTACATACGAGAAGGATTTAAAACACTGATTTAGTTTTATTTAAAAAATTAAGATTAGTAAGATTTTTAATAAAATAAAAGATTAAAATACTGATATCGGCCATTTTGATTGAAACACCAATCATAGCGCACTACGTCACGCCTATGTAAACATCACTAGCTGTCACTAGCTCACTGTGTTGTTTTGTTGCCGATTACGCATTTGGATATTTTTTTTGTTACTACAATACTTTGTGAACATCTTTAGCAATGGAATCAGGCTTTGTAAAAGCAAACAGTTCAAATTTGCCCAGGATAGATTTACTGATGTTGGGCGATTTCCTTGGGTCAAATAAAGAATTTTGCTCGTCCGAGTTCCGAAATGTGAAAACCTCCCTGTAAGTAAATTTTGTAAGTATCTAACACTATAAAAATACAACAAACTCGTTTTGAGCTTGTAGGAGTTTAGTTTATTTTCACTTTCATATGTTATTTTTACAATAAACTTGTCAGTTTATTTTTGAGGTTAGCTCCTTCGCAACTTGTAATAAAAGTTTGCTACTGAGTTAATAACCAACAAAAGGAGTAAATTTCTGTAACTACAAAGCATGTACTAGTATCTTTTCTCATAGTAACAACCTACTATCATAATCACCGGGTCAGCTATGCAGGTCCAGAGGACAACATTTTTGGCATTCAATGTAATGCTAAAACTATTGCTATTGATGTGTTTTTACACTGAGGCACCGCACACCACTTATAAACTTTGTTATTCATTTTTAACACACGAATTATGGTAATGTTTGTTTTAGTTTCCTCTAGCTGCGCTTTGTCATTTCCATGTTTACATAGGCGTGACGTCAGACCCGACGCCATGACACTGCGAGCTGTTTTCGCGCTCTATTTAATTTTTTTTTCAAAAATGGCTTATATCTTCGTTAAACTTTACTTTATTACTGAAATAAAGGTTTTTTCGTAAATAAAAAAGATGTACCCACATTACGGAAGGGGATTTCAAAATCTTTCGTCATGCCTATTGTAGTCAACAACGTATTTAAACACGACATGTACAGTTCCCGTCAAATAATAACTTTGCCCCTCTGAAGTTAGCCATTAGCATAGATCGCGCAGGTGGAGTTACGTAGAAAAGTGTTTAAACACAATAAATATATATTTTTAAAAGATAACGTCATTTTTAACTCAGGTGAATTGAAAGAAAGAGGAAAATTATCAATTCCACCTGTGCAACATTATGCACGCCTTCGTCTTTTTCCTTTTTCATATAATTCACCACATTGTAAATTATTTTTCTCGCCTGACGGCGTATTCCGTTTAGGCATTTTAGCCAAAAAACGAATACATAAAACTAAGTAACAATGTTAACAAGATAACAAATCAAAAACGACTAAGTAATAACAAAAACAAATAACAACATGTACAATAACGCAACACTTGTGGCATCGAATGTCGATCGTACGGAGCAAGCGGGACGCAAGCATGCATCAAAAGTAAACGAGTGAGTGAGACATAACATCGCGCCGCTATGATGCCCGCTCCCATGTCTCGCGCATGCGCAGTTGCAGTTTTGTTCGTAATTTTGACTGCTGCGCAGCCACTCGTAGGCAACTTCAGAGGGGTACAGTTATTTGACACGAACTATATCGTTATATAAGTAACTCCAGTACTTCCAAGAAAGTTCGCATAAAATGGCAATCTATCAAAAATACCTTATACTATTTTAAATGCCTTTTATTACGGGAATAACGCCTTCAACCTAAATCAAAACGAGCTAGGAATCTCATGCAGTTTCCAGTTTTTAGGAAACGGTTGGCGATATGGCTCAAGCAAAGGACTGTTGCGCTGCGTGTCGCGGGTTCGATCCCCGCACGGAACAAATATTTGTATCACCTACAGATAGTTTTTCCGGGTCTGGGTATTTGTGTATGTGAGTTTTTCTAGGAATTCCTCCAAATAGAGAAGTATACGTACCGTAGTGACAGCGTCAGCGAACTCGTCGTCAGTGGAAGGCCAGCGCTCGCCGAGCATTCCGTGACTGCTGTCTTTGAGCGTCACACCCATCTGTTGCAGACTCTCCAGCTCTAGGGCCATTCTGTGGGAGACGAGATATCTTACGAATTAATTTACTATTGTAAAGTTATTTATGTGTTTTATTTATTTATTTAAAATATATGTATTTTAAGCACGTTATGCCGTTGGTTTCGGCTGTCAATTGTACATCTTTGACGGTCGTTACAGGTAGTTGGTGGCCGCAAAAGTCTGACAACCAGTCTTACCAAAGGGTATCGTATTACCCAGTACTAACTGGGTTCTTGAGTACAGATAGGGAGTAGCTTCACGTAAAAAAAACTAGTATTCAGCTGAATCCAGTTAGAAACAAACCACAACATAGTTGGAAAAAGGTTAAGCAGATGATGAATCATGGCAATATAGACACAAAACAAACCTAGATTTGAGTATATCCTCAATATTGTCAGGGCCAGTGAAGGTCAGTGCGGCGGCATAGAGGGCCCTCCTCGTGGCGACGTCGGCGTGCGAGTGCGCCATGCGGGCCACGCCGGCCAGCAGCGGCGCGGCGGGCGCGTGGCGCAGCGCGGCCAGGCGCGCGCACAGCTGCAGCGCCGCGCCCCCGCCGCCCTGCGCAGAGCACAGCGACGCGAACTGCCCCGCCACTTGCAGGACTTGGCCCTCTCTCAAAACAATCACATCATTTTACAAACCTAAAAGCTCAACTTTAAACGATTATAGAATACGGGATCAGACAAAAAAAAAACTAATTAGTCCGTCAGATAGATTTCCAAAAAATATTGGACACATATTTCTTCTTTTTTCACATAAACAAAAAATGAAGACAAATACAGTGCTTCGAAAACTCGTAAACTCCTCGAAAACGTCACATGTCAGTACCTTTTTTACCGACAAATGACGTCACAACCCCCCACTCATAATCTTTGACGCGTTTTATCTTCGTCAATTTTTATTAATTTGACAAAATAAAAAGCACGTATCCAATATTTTTCAATAATCTAACTGACGGACTAATTAGAATCTATTATTTTGACTCAGTCTGAACCCCTATTGTCGTCAATAGGTCTCATATTGGACGAGGACTTTTGGCTGCAGACGAACTTAGTGGAAGTGGTGTATTGTCGCTTCCACAAAAGCGACAATACACCACTCCCATGGTGTCATTCAAGTTTCATTCAACATAATATTAAAATTAACCCAGAGAAAAACGACTGCCAAAAAAGAAATTTCCCGGCGATCATTTTTGCATAATGTTACTTAGTTTGATGTCTATAACAGTTGCTTGATGGCTTCATTAAGGGTCAATAAGGGTCCGTGTTGACACATTGTATTATGACTTGTAACAATAAGTATGACTTGATAATATTACCTGGCTAGTTCATCATCGCCAGCAATTCTCAGCAGCGCCGCTAACTTGAGCAGCTTATGACTGCGCTGATACGCGGTGGGATCGCACAACAGACACCCTTCTATCAGTGACATCTTATTCTGGCATACACGCACTGGAAAATTAAATAAACACATTATTTTATTAACAATGTAAACAAATATAAACATAACATCACACCTGAAATCTCCGAAGGGTTAAGCAGAGGGATACCCATGCGTTCCTTACCTTGTACGGGAACTGCAGAAACATTGAAAGAGTGTAGTAGAGGCAAACAGTTAATTAAATCCAATTCCTTCCGTATCTCTTCGTCGTCGTCTTTTATGAGTTGCAAACAGCATCTGTAACATGAGGCGTTATTTGCGAGTTCAGTATATGAACATGTTTCGTTTTACGTTTCTCGTCTTTATTACAAAGTCTTAAGATCACTGACAGACTATACGCGGCCGAAAGCACTTGCTCTAAAACGTGATGTATTTTTTTAATAGTTACGTTACGTTACACGTTATTTTATGAATGTATGCGCTTGGTTTCAACTTGAAAGATATGATAGTTTCAGTGCGAAGCAGGGGCAAGCGCCAATTATCTTACACAAGGGTGAGTGTTGAGGAAGACCGCTTTCACATTAGGACGTTAGCAGCGCGACTAATATACATATTATACATATATAGGGTTATTACGGCTGTTCTTATAAAATATGAAGGAATGTGATTCTGCCGACCTAATGTGAAAGCGGCCTAAATGACACAGAAATGACAATGTTTTGTGAAATCGTAGTCGGATTACCAGTGTCTAGTAACTCACCTCGCTAACTCCAAGCTAGGGTCGACGAGAGAGCTAGCGGAGTTGTAGTACTCCCTAGCGGCGGTCATCACAAGCCCCACACTCTTGCTGTAGCTCACCTGGGTGGGGCCGGGCCGCGCGTCCTTACTGCACGACAGGACTTCGCCCGCTAGCTTGATGCTACCCTCGTCGCCTGAAGTCAGGAGCGCTAGAGCGTATATCTGGGAAGAATTTTCTTGCATTATCACTTTGTTATCCTAAATACGAGTACATATTTGGGATTGAGATATCGGAAACCTACCACAACAAAAACGTACATTGATACAACTTATTTAATAATTAATAAAGTAAGAAACGAGTTCATAAGAGGAAGTGCAGTGGCGCCTGTGACAGAAAAGTTTAAAGGATATCACTCAGCTTGATTTGGGCATGTGATGAGAGAGGTAAAATGCACGTGACTGAAAGAGTGATATGAATGTAAATGTTGATGGAAGGAGAAGGAGGCGAAGAAAATATGTATAGATTCTGTGAGGAATATATTAAAAAACCGGCCAAGTGAGAGTCGGACTCGCGCACCGAGGGTTTTTTTTAAATAATGATGATATGATTTGTACAAACAAATCATATCATCATTATTTTTAGTTACATCAATATTTTTATTAATGATGTAGGTAATTAAAAAATTATCGATTTCGCAATTTTTCCTTTATAAGAGTACGTTACTTAATCAAAAATTTAAAAATTCTGAGTTCACGGTAAGTACCCTGTAGGTTTTGATTCCCAATTCAATTTGCGGAAATTTGCGGCATAAACGGCCGTATCTTGTGATTGCGTTGCCTTAGAAGTTAGATTTTTTATTTTTCTGTAGTATAATTTAATTTTACATTTTTGTCTTATGTTGTGTCTTATAGCATCGTATTGGATGTATTGTCTGTAATGTTGCTATAACTAGTGGTAAATAAATAAATAAATAAATTTTTATCACAGCTCTAAGCGAAAGTAAACTAGAGCATTTGATATAAATTTCAGTTTGATACCTCCACGCGTTCCTGAGAAAAAGAGTATTGACAGACAGACGGACGGACAACAAAGTGATCCTATAAGGGTTCTGTTTTGTCCTTTCGAGGTACGGAACCCTAAAAAGGGAGAAAGTTTATTATGTTATACTCGGCTAGAGCCAACATGCTAAGTTAGGTAGGCAATAAACAATTACAGTTACCTCATAACATTTATCTATTGGTATGCATCCGAACAACGTAGACTGCAGGTCGAGTAGATCTTTCAGAAGCTTCTCCCAAACCTGTGCACTGGGTCTCTCTTGTCTGAAACAAAATTTGTTCCATGATAAATAAACAACCGTACAGCAGTCAAACATTATGCACATGCAACGAGAAAACCCATTGGCCAGAGTATGCGAAAATATCTCAAGATATTATACGAATGTTTTGTAGCATACGGGCGGTTATAGATGACACAGAGCGTATTGTTGTATGTATTTTTTAGAAGCGCGTGTAGGCGCATACGGTCGCCTTTTGCCGTATAAGTGCGCAGGTACACGCGTTTGGTTTTTAGATGAGCAAAAAGTCGTGCACTTATACTTGAGTAAGTTGATAGGAGCTTGTGCACGCGCAGAAAAATACCTTAATCTGAATCAGCTCTTTAAGGTAGAGTGGCACTTATCGACAAGGAATCGGTTAGAGCCGGTCGAAAGATCTTTATGCGCATATAAAAAGACTAGTCCGAAGCAGTTTTGAGTCGCGTGTTCTGAATCAAAGCGAGGCGAATGACTTATTGTCTCCTTAATTATATAGAATATAATTTTTCAAATTGGCTTAAGTAAGCGAATTCCGCGTCGACAGGTACATCCACATATTGGTCGATGGGTTACTCGTTGCAAAACATTCCATTACAAATAAAGCCAATATCTCCTAAAGAAGGCATGTACTAACTACAAGCCAATTTGTTATTTTTTTTGGAAACGCATCATGCAATAATTCATTCATAGCTGATCATAAAAAAATACAAACAAATTATTTTATTACGGTCAAGGAGTTCTTTGATCTCGTAAAGTACAGTCAAGAGCATGAATACCATTCACACAAATTCAAAAACGAGCGAGTGTTGCTGTAGGGTGATGAAGTGATGATTGTGATAATGTTAGGTGTTTATGCTCATGACCGTACTTTTAATATGTAATTTAGTTGATTTGCTGTACATCATCAACCACCAAAGTTGATGGCACGTACGCTAATGCTATCATTATCACCTTTTGGACAAATAAAATTACTGAAAGAGCAGCAGCAGGTTTACTTTTTTTTTAACATTTCATGAGCAATGTATTTAAGAGGCTATCTTGATATCGTTTACTAAATTAATTTATAATAATGTTGATTCCTTATTTCATTGATAAAGAAACGGAGCAACTGAACAACCCCTAAACAAACTTTTTGTTGTTAAAACAATCAGCTAAAGTGCAATATCTGGACGGTCAAAATGTATGGAAAAAAAAGCCTGTTTTTTTTAATTATAGATGAAAAGTTTATATGTGGGTAGGTTAAGAATGATGTACATGGTAACCGTTTGTGAGCCGGTGTCTCTTCTAATCTGTATGCTTAAGATAAATGTGATGACTGACTCTGTAAGGTAAAATTACTGTGATTTTTGTACTAAAATGTATCTAAACTAGAACAAAAAAACACATATAGTAAGCTACACATAAAGTACATTTTGCATATAAATAATCTACGAATGTAAACATGGCTAAAGCAAATAAAGAACATTTAATAAATACCATGGAACAATTATAATCTAAATACATTAATAAATAATAATAAATCTTAGTGTTTAATATTACGGCATCCCCTCGACCATCGTCAACCCAGACTTTGTGAGTTTATTATTAAAAATTATAAAATAAAAAACTTTTTGCAAAAAAGACGATTAAACAATCAAAGTCACCGACTTCCGAAATAAAGTTATTTTGGATATCTTTTAGGTAGAAGTTTTTTGGAAGTCGTTTTTTTTAAACGTTTTTTTGTCATTCAACGTGGCAAAAAACTCCTTTCTATTTATTAACTTTCTCAAAACCGATGACCCCGGCTTGATACATACATCTATTAATAAATAACAGTCGAAGCTACAACAACAAGATTTCCACTCTAACAGAGGAATCCAACACATCATGCTTTAGTTTTAATAAATATACGTACACTGCTCGTTTCTTGCGGTTGTACCTTGTGCTGAATTGGAAACAATAACAATATTCGTGTCAGTACAGGGATTCTAAAATGCCCACTTTAGCAGATCATAATATGAATTGCGTTAAAAAGCATTAAATGGACCTTTCGTAATAGTAACTGCGTCTGTGACCATTTAGGAAAATAGATCATAATACGAAATTAATATGTATTGCGTTAAAATTCGTAAAATGGTCATTGAGGCAGTTAATAATAAGAAAGGTTTATTTTACGATTTTTAACGGAATTTATATTATGATCTGCTAAAGTGGCCATTTTAGACACCCTGAACTTTATAAATTAATGCCCGCGTAGCATGGCAATTCTATCTCTATTCTACCAAGAATTGATAAAGCTCTTTCTATACGACTATGAATAAAAAAAAAAACTTTTTTATTATTATTTATTATTTAACTCGACATAAACTCTTTGTACATCTGTTATTTTGTCGATTCTTCCGTCGACAAAATCCAGTTTCCACGGTGGTCATGCTACGCGTGCTAGACAGCGGCAGGGTAACCAAGTCAATGAACACTTATGCAGTACAGAGGATCTGCATTGCCTCATCCTCAACCAGGCATTCATCTAATGTAGGCAGTCACCACCGCGGTGATATCCAAATGATGCCGGGGTAAGCTTTACTGCTATCTCACTTTGGTTGCGTAAATTGTTACAAATAGTACCAGAATTAAAAGATAAAACGACACAAAAGAAGATTTATAGCAAACCCTAGATTGGTAAGTGTGAAAACAATCGTAAATATGTGTGTGTGTGTGTGTTATTCGCAATAATTGCTAAAGAACTAAATTATATTATTATGTTGGGCTCGTACGTATTACATAGGTCATCGAAATCCAGTTCGTTAGTGACAAAATATTGAACACGCCAATAGATCCTGCTACGCACATACCAATAAACTGTAAAGTGAAAGAAAATCTTTAAATTTTTAAACCTTTATTTTCTTTGTTTTTGGGTCCTGTAAATTTGATTTGAACTTAACAGTGGGGTTACTTACCATGACGTCTTAAAGCAGAATACAGTGTGGGAAAGCGACAGAGCTACACAGGGTGTCTAGCGCCATCTCTTTTTCACACTGTAATATATTTAAACAACCCTGATTTAAGACGTTATGCTACCATAACTGTGGCAGTTACCCTACGGTAACTGCCTCCATGGTCGAGTGGTTTAGGCGTTTGCTTTATGACCCGGTGGTCGTGGGTTCGTTGGGAAGCATACTTTGTAAGTTGTTTCCAATTTAGCTAGGACATTGCAGGCGTGAATCACCTGATTGTCCGATTAAAAGATGATTCCGTACTCCGGAAGGCACGTATAAGCCGGTGGTCACGGCTGCTAAACGGGTCGTCAAAACATGTTAGAGGCCCTTGAGGCGGTTTAGAAACTTTGACAATAGGGTGTGTGAGGTCGTTAGACCTTACTGCCCACACGATAAGAAGAAGGGCACCTGATTTCAGCCTAAGCCTAGATAGTTAATAAGCTCGCTTGTCTCACTCACCCGAGCGCCAGTTCGCGTGCCATCCTGGTGAGTAGGTTGGCGACGCTCTGCGGATGGTCGCGCAGCTCCCTCAGGCCGCGCGGCGGCACGGCCACACCGCGCCACGCCAACTTCGTGCTCGCTGACACCAACTTCTCTACCTCCTTCACGCGACGGACCAGCTCCGTGTTGCTTATGCTGCTGTCGCTGTTTGAGGTTAAATATCAATGTTTAGTAGGTTTACCATTCCGAAGTTTTATAACTATTGAATAGACAACTTTTTGTCGTCTTATGAATATACTTAGCTTCAAATCCCAGAGTAATTAGACTTCAAAAGCGAGAGAAGCAAGCTTGAAAATCTTAGCATTAATAAAGTTTTGGAAACAGTAAGAGACTTTTTCTAGTTCGCTCTCACAGATAAGAATCTGTAAGAGTGAATAAAGCGAACTAGAAAAGTTCAACCAGTGAGACAAATAGGTTAAGAAGGTGGGCGATAGATTATATATTGCTTGAATCTGGTAGGGGGGGGGTCAGAATGAACGTGGTGGGGCTTGTTTGAAAAGGGAGGATTGTGCCGCCTCTCGCAATCTGCCGTGCCGTCCGTGGCCAGGCGCGTACTTAATAATATTATGTTATCTGATCTGATGACTATAACCTGACGTTGCAGACATGCTACGTCACTAGTAGGTACTTGTTGGTAATACATCAAATTTTTATGAATTTCATAAATAGTTTCCATAAATAAATATCTTTACAAATTAGGTCTCGAATCACACCTGTGTCTCTATCCACCGTTTTCCCGGGTACATACCTCTCCTTCAGCAAAGTATCGAGCAAGTCACACGCCAGGTCCAGTTGATGGATGCCGGTGTGCGAGTACAGACAACGCTCCACCAGTTCCAGGTGCGTGCGTACGTCCAGAGCGAACTCGTTGGGGGATTGTAACACCTGGTGGGAAAGGAATAAAGTGTTTTTTTTTAAATCAGCCACAGAGTCAAGGTAAAAGCGGCATTGGATCGACAGGCAAAATGTCCCAGGGTCTAATAACAACATGCAATATATCATTTGGAAAGTTGTTTTTATGTACTTTAACTTTTTCTATGGCGGAAAGTCCCACATCGCTTTTATACATTTTTGTCGGTCCTCCTTTTCGGTAGAGAAAACTTGTTGCAATAAAAACAACTGACTTCAAAAAAATCACTTAAGAAGTCTAAAATAACTTTGTTTCATTGACTTGAGACTGGAGCTAGATTTTATTATTTTTTATTTGCCTGTTTGTTCCGGCTAATTTCCGAAACGGCTGGATAATTTCGACGGGACTTTTACAAGTAAATAATTGATGTAATAAGGTCTAACATAAGTTACTTTTGTTTAAGAAAAACAATAGGGTTCCGTGCAACAAAAAAACCCTTGAAATTGTTAACAATAATCGATTCAAATAGAGAAATAATGATGTTATTTATAAATTTTCATGCGAATGAAGGTCTCGGCACTGCTAGTAATAAATACAATTATAATAGTAGATAAAGAAAGAACTCACAAGCAATATCATAGACAGGTCATCCACACTGATGTTCTCGAGGTAGTTAATGAGACCGACGACGCACGGAGCGCCGCACCCAGCCAACTTCTCACAACGCTTCAGGTACGGTATCATGAACTCCTTCAAGTCTGATACGAACGTTTTTGGTGTTGACTGCGAAAAAAAGCAACGACTTACAAAACATAACATCACGCCTGCAATCCCCGAAGGGTTAGGAAGAGATGTACTCATTAGTAAACCCACATTTCGCCAGTTATGTTTAAGTACCATGTAATAGGGGGCGAGAGCAGCGGTGGCCCAGAGGTGGCGGCCCCGACTTACGAACAGTAGGTCGTGGGTTCGAACCCAGACATTACTTTATGTAATTTATTTCATCACCGCTGCTCTCAAAACGGTGAAGGACCAAACATTCGAAGGCATGTGACATCTACCAATCCGCACTGGGCCCGCGTGGTAGATTATAGCCCATACCCTCTCAAAGAGAGAGGAGGCCTGTGTCCCAGCAGTGGGAACATTAATAGGCTGTTGATGATGAATAGGGGGCGAGCCTGTTGCCATCAACCGGGCACATATTCAGTCTCCGCAAGCTGCTATTCAGTTTCTCTTGGAAAAACCCAGAAAAACTTTACCCGAGCTGGGAATCAAACCCCGGAACTCATGCACAACAGAACTAAAGGGGTATTATTGTCACCCTGTTCTGATCTACTGGTTAATGAAGACTTCTACCATGGTTTTTTTTTTTGCTTTTCTCCGACCAATTCGTAAGAAATTAGTCCAGCAGGGCTATTGCGTATCTTTTAAATGACAGTGGCTATCATATAGTGTCCATCAAATAATGTCAAATGGTTCCATTTTGTACTAAACCATAACCAATTTGTCAGTTAATCCATGGACAATATGATAGCCACTGTCATTTAAAAGATACGCAATAGCCCTGCAGATCGACAGTTCCTATACCGAGTTTCCCAAACCTTATTTGGGGGGGGGGGAATCATCAAATAACCCCTCCCGCTCTTGGGCAGAGCGAAAGCGAGTGTCAGACTTCTACTGACTAAAAACCACTTTAGCCCTACATGTCAAGGCCGCGGTATCTCTTACAACATCCCGCAGCCCCGACGGGCACATTCCAAACCCTCCAATAAACTTACCATACTCATAAGTGTAGTGCAAACTTCCAAAGTGGACATCTTCTGAATATCAGCCAAGGTCACGAACTCAACATTCAGATCATAAGTCAATACATCCAACGTCATTAGGTGGAACATTATGACATCTAGGCCTTCAACCCCGCCCCCCACCGTGGCGAGAGTTATGAGAGTGAGAGCGTGTGAGACAAGGCCGCTGCGCTCTTCTATCTCCCTCGCTCTCTTGTCGTACCACTTCACGATGTCGTCTGTGGCTGAAGCTATGGCGCCGGCGGTCTCGAGCTCGGGAGTTAGGTCTTCTGACCAGTTTGAGCTCCAAATTGACCTGTTGGTGGAAAGATTTTTGTAGGTAAGGTTTCGTAATGTAAGTTTTGAGGTATGGCAGACATGCAGCGCCGACCCCAAATTAATTGGGATACGGGCTAGAGAATAATGATTTGCAAGTCATCTTAGTTTTAAGGTACAATTTCACGAACAAAAAAAAAAAAATATTATGTTGAACAAATAAATTTTACTCAACATCTATGCAACATAAACAAATTAAATTCAGCATAATACAAGTTCTTCAGGATGATGCACATCATTGAGAACTTATACTTTTATGCCAAGCAAAGACCTAAATAAGGGGTCTGCGCAATAAAAAATACACATGACACAACTAAGATCTTCGTTCTAAGTCGAACCTAGTCCGGCAAACTCAAGACAAATACACAAACAAAACCGCAGACTTTGATAGATTTAACAGGGTCGCGGAATTCGAGACATTGATAGATTTCGAAAGAGTAACCGCGACCCTGGAACGCAAAGGGCATAAAAAGTAACACTGATGGATTTCAGTCAGTAAGAGTCTGACACTCCCTCTTGCTCCGCCCAGAGCGGGAGGAGTCCTTTGATGAATATCCATCGCTAAAAAAAAAGACTGACAGATTTGGTGGTACATACCTGAACTCTTCCTTCCTGCACCAATCATCCTCTGGCAGACAAGGCGGCACTTTAACAGGAGACCTCTTATCGAACCACTCAAACGGATGTCTAGTCGGCAGCAGATGTTGGTACTCCAACGGGTTTATAGTCTCTGGTAGCTTGTCCAGCACGGTCAGCTGCATGGCTATGGTCTTGATGTGCGGCCATAGACAAGTCAGTGCCTCTATGCGGCCTTCTTTGGCGATCTCTATGGCACTGTGCACTATGCTATTGCTTCGGAGGCGGTCGTATTCGTCTTTGAGGTAGGTGGATTTTTCGCATTTTAATATAGACTGGAAATTAAGTGGATTAGTTAATGAAAATAGATAATATTTAACTTTGGATGAGCAAAAACAGTTAAAAAGACAATTTGAAGACGACTTAGTGACTCTAGTCGAAGAAATGAAATTCCATTATGGCATGTCTTTTTCAGTGGTATAAATCTGTTTATAATACTCTGATATGGCTTGTCTAGCATAGTAACTGCGGGGTTATGAAGAGCCGAACCGATCATACCCAACTTTACCCACTGCAGGATAAAGGCTTCTATTTATTTGTGCCAAACTCCACGCTCTTGTGCCAGTCTCAACCAGGTTAGTCCCGCAAAGGCAACAATGTTGCGTGCCCATATCGCGGCTGGACGACCAACACTTCTCTTTCCATTTCTTGGACTTTTGTATTAATAGTAGTTAATTCAACTATCGTATGAAGGGACGGAACAGATTTTAAGTTAACTAAATTATACCAAAAATATACATACACACAAACACACATACACACGCACTAGCACACGCACTATCACACCATATTGTAATACTTTTTCATTTTTGTAATATCATTTTATTTTTGTTTAAAGATAACTATTAATTTTAAGTTACCGCAACTACAGGCACACTAGTTTGGGGACCTCTGTTTTGTAACAATGGTAAAATTTAACTTGAAACGTTTTTTATTAGTGCTAAGTTATTTTAATAAATTATTGTAACAATGACTTAATAAATTTATTCTTTTTCTTAATTAAATATTTAACAAAGAAATAAATAACAAAGGACATTATCGTAACCACACATCCATCAGCGATCACACACAATCATTTGATGACCACTTCACAACCACATTCCTGCATTAGTGAGCAGAGTTCGCATAGCTGAATTTTGAACCAAACATCATTGAACATTTGGCCAGTGATACGTCGATCTTTACATAGTATAAAACAAAGACACTCCCGCTGTTAGTACGCTTAGATCTTTTAAACGACGTAACGGATTTTAATGCAGTTTTTTGCAATAGTTATTCAAGAGGAATGTTACAATGCACCAGGGCCGGTCACTAGTTACCTCATAAAGCTTGAGCCTCTCTTTGTAGAACAGCATAACGTGCCGACATCGCAGCAGTTCACTGGTGTACGCGTTCAGATGCTCCAACACTATGGCGTCCGGGCTAACCAGGGGTTCGGTCATATCCTTGTTTATTTCTAAACGACAAATAAATATACACACATCAAAAGTGTCTAGGGATCAACATATATTTTTGCAATAACTTTTCTCCTGATTGATATTAATTAAAATTTTCTTTAAGGATTCATCAAATAAAGTGTTTTCGTTTGTCACAGTAACGATAAACCAAGTCACCTTTGCATTAATAAAGAAATTTGCCATTTTCCTAATAAAGGGATTTTTGACATTTGAACCACTAACATTAAAGTTCGAAAAAAAGACTGAAATAACAGTTTTCTTTAAAATTTTATTGGGTAACTTAAACAATTAATAATCCGTGTTTCTACCGCGAACACTAACAACACAAGAACATCGGTTTGGCATACTCAAAATGAGTTCATCCAAATCACGCTGTGGAATGGCCGCCCATGTTCGTTGCAACAACAAAAAAAGGTCTTCTTGCGACTGGATACCCTCCATATTCGGCAGAGCTCTTCTCTGTAGCATATCCCATGCATGCTCAATCGGGTTCAAGTCTGGCGACTGAGCAGGCCAGGGCAGGACATTGATGTTAGCTGCGGCGAGAGTCTGTCTTACAACTCTTGCGGTGTGCGGTCGTGCATTATCATGCATTAACTGAAATAAGGGACCGATTTGCACTTGTAGAGGAACGATGACGTCTGATACAATCGTCTCAGCATAAATTTGAGCGTTGAGGTTGCCTCTGATCCAAATCAACTCAGTTCTTCCGCCGATCCAAATACCCGCCCATACCATGATGGTTCCACCACTATAAGGATGGACTTCCTGGCAGGATTTTAATCGCTGTTGGCGTCCAGGGGTTCTCCAGTGTCGTATACGTCTTGTATCCGGTCTCATACCAAAACGAGACTCATCAGAAAAGCACACGAAACGCCATTGTTCTTCTGCCCAATTTCTGTGTTCAAGAGCCCATTGATATCGAATCCTACGATTGTGCATTGCTATAGGTGGTACCCGTAGCGGTCTTCGGGAATGAAGGTTCACTTCATGCAAGCGGTTTCTGACTGTTTGGTCGCTAATTAAGTTCCCTGAAGAGTGATGAAGCCTCACGGCTAACATCATGGCGGTTATTGTTGGAGCTCTTCGAGTTAAGATTTGAATGTATCGGTCTTGTCCCCGTGTGGTGCAGCGATACCGTCCTCCATGGCGCTCAGCCACGGTACCAGTGCTTCGGTAACGTGTCCAAAGTCGACTGATAACACTCTGACTTGTATTCAGAGCTAAAGCCACAGTACGTTGCCGGGAACCAGCTTCTATCATTCCCACGGCTCTGAGCATTTCTTCCCTGCTTAAATGACGTCGCCGCTCCATAATAACGTTGGTTTTAATCAGTAGTAGGGAAACAGTAGCACTAATAATGTCTTCAATGCGTTGTATGTTTTTATAGGGAAAATATTGACAGCTGATTTTCATCTTTAATCGAATTTGATTAACAGTTCCTGATTCAAATGATGAAATGCACCAAAAAGGATCCATATAAATTTATAAAATCATAAATTTATTACAAAGCCACATCTCAATTTCAAGAAATCCGCATAAAAATGCTTGATCCCTAGACACTTTTGATGTGTGTACCTACGTATAATTTATGGTGCTATTTTTATTTATTAACTAGGGGCAATAGTTGATTAAGTGACTGAATAAAAGCGAATATTAAATTTAAATTGTATAGTTTTTAAATCAGTAGGTTTCGTAATATATTAATAAAGTAGTTTCTAAAAAAATATACTTAACGACTTATTCTCATACCTGGTCTACCAAATATATAATTTGTAGAAAGAAAACAAAAAACGGTCGAGCCGTTTAGGAGGAGTGTGATCACAAACACCGTGACACGAGATATTTAGATATTAGTGTTCCGTGGTCAAAGGGACCCAACGATAATCTATTAATAAGGCTACTATAATAACTTTCAAGTCTAGATTTCCAGCTATTCAGTTGTTATCTTACCATCCATGATAGTCTGATTAGTAAGCTCCAATCCAAACTGCAGCAGTTCCTTCGCAGCGGCCAATGTCTCGGGTAGTCTGTCCACGCACTGATGCACCGCCCAGATCTTCTTGGATACTTTACTCTGCAAACATAACTTGCATGTCAAGTCGGGGTATGAAAAAAGTATCGATATCTACTCAGTATCGATAACTTCTTAGTAACGATACCTCCTTTGTATCGATACTGGCTTAGTATCGATAACTCCTTAGTGTTGATTATTAGTAACGATACCTGCATCGTATGTATCGATACCTTGCATGTCAAGTCGGGGTATGATTAAAGTATCGATATCTACTCAGTATCGATAACTTCTTAGTAACGATACCTGCATCGTATGTATCGATACCTTGCATGTCAAGTCGGGGTATGAAAAAAGTATCGATACCTGCTTAGTATCGATAACTTCTTAGTAACGATATCTCCTTTGTATCGATACTGGCTTAGTATCGATACCTCCTTAGTATCGATTATATTGTGATGGCAGTATTTCTTACTTAGGTAAATCGGGTTAGATTTAGTTATTGTCATTTAATGGGATTTAATTTTGTGCTCCATATTTTCGAAGAGATTCTCGAGTAATCATAGTTTTAATGTTCTTGTGACGGTGTAGACAAATACTTGTTAAGTCGATAACTGGGAACAGATACTTTTATAATGTTGCTAGTATAGTTTGTTGTGGCACTTCTTTCCAGCTAAAACACTAGGAAGTGTCGAAGGGTGGGCGTTTTGGGGGACTGTCTCTTGTAAATGAGTAAAGTAAATAAAATTTTGACGTTCGAAAAGCGCTGATTTTTAGCCTAGTTTGAATAAATGGGTTTTGATTTTGATTTTTTTTTGACAGCATGGAACTTTCTGATCTCAATTAAAAAAGAGGGCCGATGTAGTTGCAAGATTTGGAAAAAATTGAATGAAAGACGACTTTATAGATTTTGGCCACGCCCCAATACGTCCTTGATAGATAGTTTTTTTTTTAGTTTTATGTGTATTGATACTTTTGATTCAGTATCTCTTTAAACAAAACTTAAATGAAAGAAAGAAAGAATAAAATTTATTTAGCCACAGTACATGAAACACGCACAATACAAATAAATTACACAATAAAAAAAAATAAGGTAGGCATACTTAACATGAAGTAAAGTGTGTGCCTCACGGCTGCGCTAAAAAGGTCCATTTCAATCATTATCATTTTCATTTTTGCAATGCTTGCAAGTAGGGCCAGCTAGAACGTAGGACAGTAGGGACAACTCACCAAGTACTTCTGTATGGCGTCTGTGGAGACAGGGTTCTTGCGCCACTGCTGCTGGTACACCAGGTCGCTGTCCAGACCGAACGTGTCGGCCAATGTTAGCGCCTCGGAGTAGTGCCCGCTCTCGATCTGTATCAAAACAAAATCACACGCGAATTAATAAAATTAGGTCTTTAAATCAATTTATTTTATTTTATTTATGACATCATCATAACTTTCATAACACATATTTAAAAGTTACATCAAAATGAAAATAAGTCTATTCAGTGAAAACAAAATTTAAAAGTTTGTTGCATGGACTTTTTACACAATTTGTATTCAAGTTTTAAAATACTATTAACTAGTCATAAAATATCGTTTTTTTTTTTCAATTCAAAAGCCCAATTGTAAAACTCTTCATTAGATAACCTGTAATTCCCGAAAAACATTTTTGCTGAGATATGAGGTGACTGCTGGTATAATGAATAATAGAGAATTATGCAAGACTAGCGGACGTCACGCGGTTTTACCCGCGTAGTTCCCGTTACCGTGGGAGAACAGGAATAAAAACTTTTTTTTTTTTTGTTCTGAGTTATTGCTACTTACTCTGACAACACTAAGTTAAACACACTAACTAATACACTCACCTTCCTAGAGAACAGGTCGGTAGGCGTGGTACTCTTCAATCCAAGCAATCGGTAAACTCTCGACACTACAGTAATGCGCCGTGGCTTCGGCTGGAACGTTTCGATGTCTGTGATGGCGTATAACACTGTCTTTATCAGCTCCTTGGCTAGCTCTAACATCGTGTCTTCAGTGTCTGATTCTACCCGCACTACCTCCATCTGAAAACAAAAAAAGTATAATTTTCCATTCGGTTATATCTATCTCGCTCGTTTCCGTATTGCCAAAAAAAGATAGATATATGATCTGTCGCATCAAAATAGAATCGACGGAATAAGGAGCTTGGTTTGTTTTACATTACAATATGATTACAGGTACAAGGGATATAGAACTTCATCGGGGCCGCGGGTTGTACACTAGTTATCGCGGCCTCGACATAGAGGGCTAAGAAGGAACATGGGTGGTTTTTAGTCAGTAGAAGTCTGACACTCCCTTTCGCTCTGCCCAAGAGCGGGAGGGGTTATTCGATGATTTTCCAACCGCCAAAAAAAAAAAAAAGGGATATAGAACTTGAGTTGTAGACATATATCATAGAATAGGTAAACTGAAGTGGCAATGAGCCGGCCATATTAGCTGTAGAATCGGTGACCGCTGGGATAGACGGGTTCTTGAGTGGAAACCGTGAATCGGTGTAAGGTGTACGCCTTTTTTTTTGGTTAGTGGGAAATCATCAAATTACTCCTCCCGTTCTGGGCGGAGCGGTAGGGAGTGTCGGACTTCTACTGACTAAAAACCACCCATGTTCCTTCTTAGCCCTTTGTGTCGAGGACGCGGTATCTCTTTCGAACAACCCGCAGCCCCGACAGGAAGGTGGACGCCCTCAGGCTCCGATGAATCTCCGTAGGGTGGCTGGTATCAACTGAATGGGAGTTGCTGTGAATCGAATTGAGTGGCGTGCAATTGACACACATTGTGCTGGGTCACATGCCTCCTCTCTTTGAAAGGGAATAGGCAGTTTTTTTTTTTAAGAGTAACGTTGCCCCGTACTAGAAATTTCTCCTGTATCGTGGTTGCGTTTACAGACATTAAAACTCACATACACAAATACTTAGACCCGAAACAACTATCTGTAGAACGTACAAATATTTGTTCCGTGTGGGATCGAACCCGCGACACGTAGCGCGGCAGTCCACTGCTTGAGCCACTGCGTCAACCGTGTCGTCATAGTCTAACTTAGTTTGATGTACACAATGCTTGGCTGACTGCTTGATCGAGAACGGTTCGTTTAAACCCTGTATATATAAATACTACTATATATACTGTATGTTTGTGTGATGAGCACGATCATTTGTTCTGTGTCTGGGTGTAATTTATCTATAATATGTATGTATTTAGAAATATATAAGTATGTTTATCAGTTGTCTAGTACCCATAACACAAGCTCTGCTTAGCTTGGGACTAGATGGCGTTGTGTGATAGTTGTGGAATATTATTATTATTATTATTTATTATTACTTACGCTCTCATCGCTGCGTGACTTCTTAGCGGGCAGCACGTTGCTCTCACACTCCAACACCATGAACGTGCCGTTGTGAGCGCAACTTATCTGTTGGCAAAACAATACACATCTTTATATCTGCAACATTATGCACCACTACACAACAGTAAGCCACTGCTACATCGTTACTTTTTTTTTTAATGGCCTGGCCTTTCCCATTTTTGCCAACTTTCCCGGTGTTCTGCATTTTCCAGCCAATCAGTCCGGAACGAACATATTAAAAATTAAAGTCGGTTTTCGTATGTGTGACAGAACGATTTTCATACCGTTTTCTCCAACATTTCGACAAATATTCCCTAAATAAATGTAAGTATGCGAATTTAGAGCATCAAACTTACATCAAGAAATCTAGGTTGTTTTCCACGTCGTACAACCGTTCAAAGTTTAATGGGCCACTATATAGTAAACTAGCGGACGTCACGCGGTTTAACCCGCTTTGTTCCCGTTCCCGTGGGAATACAGGGATAAAAATTAGCCTACGTCACCCGGGGATAGTGTAACTTCCCAACGGTGAAAGATTTTTTTCAAATCGGTCCAGTAGTTTCGGAGCCTATTCGTTACAAACAAACCTTTACTCTTTATAATATTGGTGTAGATAAATTAAGTAGTATGTGCAAGTATTATACAAACCTGTGGCGATCCTTGGAAGAACTCGGGTTTCTTGCCCAGAATATTGGCCATGGTTTCAATATCGCAAATGGTGACAGCACCACTGAATCGTGAAACTATGATCTCCTGCAAATGAAACATATTAAAATATTATCCTTTACAATAATAATAAAAATACGAGTCCAAATGTCCCGCTGCAAAGGCATCTTACGATACAGAGAAGGCTTGGATGTTGATTGATCAAAGCGGGTTGAAAATATCATTTAAGAAAAAAAATATACTGTTGATGGACGACAACTAGGTCCTGCATTATCTTAAACGTTACAAGAAACAACATCAAAAAAAACTTACAAAATAAAAATCAACCAGAACCCTCCAAAATAAGCTCATTTTCACAAACCTCATTGCTCCACCAATTAATATCAGCCGGGTAGAATGCAGTCAGGTCCTTCTTTCCTGGTTTCTCATCCCCAGCGAGTGGGTTCCTCAGGTCGTGGAGTGGCTGCGTGTTGAGTGGCCAGCGGGACACGAGCTTCAGCAGCGGCAGGCGCCACACTGACACCTCGCCGCTGCAGTGCACGCACACCAACTTGCTGCCGTCGGGGGACACCTCCATTTGGACTATGAATGCCTGGTACATGGATACAATGTTGCGGATAACAAGAGGTAATAGTGACAACACGAGTCTCATTTAGGTAATATCTCAATCTTAGGTCGCCATGTACTTTTCAAATACCCAATTCAAAGCAAGACTTTATAAGAAAATATTGAAAATCTGCTGATCAGATCTCGACATCAAACGAGGTCGGATCAGGTCAAAAAATGATAAGTAACACTAACTTACATAAAACGAAAGCAGTTTATAATTATTTAAACCTTAAACGGTGGGTTTGAAGCGCTTTGCTACACTATCTAAGCACGAAAACCGTAGTTTCTCCTCCAGATGTATTTTCAGAACTCATAAATCTAAATACCAAATCCACAGGAGTAGGGGTAATTTACAATAGGGCTAGGATCAGGTCCGTATTATGCTTGCTTCAGCACCCAAGTGTAGCACCTCCGTCTATTTTATTTTCCATACTCAATACTTTATTGCATTCCATATGTATAAACTTAGGTGGTAAAAATTATAATAAGATCACATGGACCCTGTCGGGCACAGCAAGAACAAGTGAGTTAGGAGAGAGGAAGCATTTGTTGACTATAATATAGAACGTGTGTGAACGTATGTGTATACGTAAACTCAATGCCGTTTTTTTGGTGGAAAGTCATCTTTCTCTTCCCGCTCTGGGCGGAGCGGAAGAGTGTCAGACTTGTACTGCCTATAATATGCTTCTTCTTAGCCTTTTGTGTCCGGGGCCGTGGTATCTTTTTTTGAACGACCCGCAGCCCCAACAGGAAACTCACCGCCTTGTTAGAGTATCCGAAGGGCACGTAGAGCTTGAACCGCTCAGTGGCGTGCGCCTCAGCCTCGTCCGACACGACGGACAGCTTGTAGTACGGCTCTTCGTTTAGAATCCGCCACGCTGTGATGCCGGCACTTAGAGATGAGTTTGGATCCTAATATGTAAAGACAAAGAGATATTGAGTGTGACGATGTAAATTCAACTTTTGGCACTGTATCGAACGTAGCAGGTGGCCAACATTTAAATATCGTTAGTAGATATTTGAAATGCCATCTGCTGCAATCAGAATCTATCGACTAAAAAGAGGAGAGGAAAATTACATGGTACCTCTATTTTCTTTTGAAATGGCAAGCCTGATGTGACCACAAAGAAGAGAATGACTAGCCTACACCTAATCAAATAAAGAAAGGCTCAACCTTATTATTGATTTTTTCGTATGGTTAAGCATTTACCAGGAAGAAAGATTGATTCCAGATTAGATTTTTCTTGCTTTCCAATCTGACAAAACTCTAAGAGAGAAAATCAGTTATACTTTCACAAAATATCATTCTGATGACTTACTTTTGAAGATCCTCTGCGTACTCCAGCAACATACAAGGTGGCATGGGGTTCGCTGTACTTGAGCGCGGCCACTCCGCCGGCGAAGCGGAACGTGTGGTGCAGCTTGCAGCCGTCTGTCTGTGACACTAGGTACCCACGCAGCTTACCATCGTATGTCACTACCAGCACCTCCCAGTTCCTGTACAAGGGAGATAGATTATGTCACTTTTGCAGAGGTATTTGGCAAGTTAAAGGGTCGTCAAGCAGTGGGTGCCAGGGGTCGGGTGTCGTCGCCGAGGGAGGCCTAGAAAGCGCTAGTGTGACAACGTAGAGGCGTTTGTGCCAGATTGGCCGTAGAAAGCCGCACGGAGAGAAGAGTGGAAGTCTATGGGGGAGACTTTTACCCAGTAGTGGGACAATATAGGCTAAAAAAAACAATTACTTAAAGGATTTATCTAAATTAAACTTGAATTTCAACTTTTGTTTGTTTTTTTTTTCAAGGATTTTGTCAGTCAAATTCAAAAAGATGAAACTGCAACAGATCAATTTGATTTTGATCTAAAATGACATTAGTTACCCATTCCAAAGCATAGAACTCAGTAGTAACTGGTTTGTTGAGTTCAGATAGGTAGTTGCTCCATGTAAAATACTGGCATTCAGCTGCATCCAATTATACGGGAATCTGACCCCGACATTATTAGACTAAGGCTAAGCATCTCAAGATTTAAATATGAGGAAAACAACAGAATCTTACCATTTCGTATCTTTGACTCGCAGAGGCATAAATATGAGGAAAACAACAGAATCTTACCATTTCGTATCTTTGACTCGCAGAGGCATAAATATAATATCAGCAACAGCATGTGTGTTGTCTGTGCACTCTAATCCACCTGGTCTTGAGCAATCCTGTAGACAATAATAACACAGTTATCAGATATCTACACAGCTGGAACTTTTGTTACACATATTTGCATATTTAAGCAAATAAATGATTTACATATATGATTTTCATTTAAAAAGTGTTGTATTTCTGTAAATTCGATCTTATTGCTATTATCATCTGCACTTAGAAAAGCGCAAATACGAATACTGAGGACATAAAAATAAAATCTTTAACTGAAACCAATTTTAATAAAGGGGTTTGAACATTTACTATGAAGAATGGCATGCATAACTTCTGTCTTATTATTAGAATTTTAAAATAGCAGTTAAAAAAAACCCGTATTAATCAATAGCTGGTATTAACTATTGTATGAGACAAAATCTGCCAAACCATCTCATTTGCGAGATTTATGCTATCAAAGCTATAATTTATAACTGATAGCACCATCAATACAACTTTTGATTTTATTAGCCAGGCATAACACAAATTGCTTGGTGTAAATATATGTTTCTTTATCCAAATTATACTCACAATAGGAATGTTGAAAAGGTTGGATGCAGTCAGGTCAAAGAAGCTGATCACACCATTACCATAGGCCAGCACCACAAATGAGCAGTCTGGACTCCACACCAACTTGCGCCATTGAGGATAGCCATCACGGCTCACTAAAATGTAGATAGGAAGAAGTCATTAATACCTAATATTAAAATGACTATTGATTTTCACATAAATTTAAAACTTTTTGTTTTTTTTTATTTTCTTTTTTTTTTTATTAAAACTTTGCCCCACACTAGGAATTTCTCCTGTATTGTGGGTGCGTTCACAAACATTTAAACTTACATACACAAATACCCAGACCCGGAACAACTATCTGTAGGGCATACAAATACCTATTTGTTCCGTGTGGGAATCGAACCCGCAACACGCAGCGCAGCAGTCCATTGCTTGAGCAACTGCGCCAACCGTGCCGTCAAAACAAAACCGACAACACAAAACGATAGAACACAAAATCGACAATAACATTTACAATAAGATAGTTTTAATGAAATACCTGTTGTTCTCGCAGCAATAGTGGCATACTCTGATCTTTTGGTCCTGATCTCTAGTATATTGTCAGTTAACACAGCAATTACTTTACCCTCGTCTCCAAGGGCGATGTGCCATTTTTGCTGTTTTTCCAAATGTCTAAACATAATGAAAACATTTATTTCTTCTGATAAAATTTATCTTTAAACAAATTAGTTAAGAACTTGGCATGTTTGCTGTACTTACGCCGTTACACCGTCGATAAGACTCTTTTTGGGCCCCAGGAAGTTCACCCATCGCCAAATAGCGGATATATTCTCTGGGAGGAGACTATCAGACTTTTGCTGAAAAAAGCGCGCAGTCTGTTATTCCAATGTTTTCAATCTGGTAGATGGTGGTTATAAAGAATTCTACTTTATTTATTCATCATTATTAATTTTCTGATTCGATGTGAACGATCTAAATGCAGACTCTGCATTTAGATCGTTCACATCGAATGTGTCCCTCACTCATGAGGTGCCTCGTTTGAGGTACTCGTGATCGCAAATTGAAAGAGTTACTCGAATTGCAACATTGAACCACCTCACTACTCGTTCACGCGTCCTCGAAAATTGACATCGACAATAATGACGCAAAAACTAGCGAGTGAGTTTCGGCTGAGTTCGGATCGGACTCGGATCGTCGACGTACGACTCCTCGCCTCATATGAGGGGTACCTCGTGAGGACCTCACGAGGCAAAATGAGGTGCTCCCTCAACCTCATATATAAATGATGAGTAACCCATCACTCAGAGTGAACGATTAAAAATATGTTTTTACTTACTATGTATTCTGGCTCCGGTTTCCACTCTGAAAATACATATAACTCATGAAGAATAGATTTCTTTTCCTCCATTTTTGTACACTTTAAGAACGTTATAACATTAAAATGCACTTTTGCATTTGCAATGCAGCAGAACAATTTATAAATAAAAGGTACTCTGTAATCTGCTGTGATCAATATAAAATATTAAACGTCAAGGTTTATGTATCGACCGTATGTTTTTGACAGAAGACAGACAACGGAGCACTTTCTTCGTAAACTGAACCGGAAATCCAGAATCGTTTCTCACAAATTATTTTAATCTAAATAAAATCAAATACATAGCATACATACCTAGAGTACTTAGACCTAAAATTTAACTAATTAAATTCAATAAAAATTTTGAATATAATATATGTTTTTTTCATTTCTAGACGATTTTTTGTTGCTTCAACAAAAATGAATACCTACGAATATGCTGTCAAGGCGGTATGGTCCAAGACTCCTGCCCGAGTAGGGCGAAGGGAAAAAAAAAAACGAATATGCTGTCAAGAAGTGTCAAATTTTAGTTGCGTGTTGACTGTTGAGGTTACGTTTATGTTTATAAATTTAAAAACTGAATACCACAGGTGAATTGTTCAAAAATAATGGATATCCTTAGTGAATTATATTACAAGGTGAATCTAGCTTTGCAATACAAATAAGATATTTTTTTACATGTTTATCGTGTTTATCTACTATCCACTCCATTACCATTTCAGAGCGCAGCTGAAAACGAAAAGAATTTTCATTTCTGGGAGAATTATTTACAAAGTCTGAAGAGTTTAGACTTCAGTATATACAGTGATAAGTTAAAAGTTCCCACGTTAGTCCCTATCGGAAGCAGAATATCCTTTAGGGGAGAGCTCAAGCATACGAACGAAATAACTGCTGCTCTCGGTGCTGATTACTTCGTCAAATGTTCGCTTAAACAAGCTGAGGTACTCCGACAACACAGAATTAAAGGTAACAACTAACTTAACACAGAAAATTGAATAACAAATAACCTACCAATGATTTGATTACTTACAAACAAAAGATTTAAGAAAATGTACAATTGAATTATTACAGACTAGAAGATCCTGTTATTCTAAAATGTTTGTTATTTTTTTAGATGCCCAATCTAAAGTTGACATGTTCAATAAAGAAAAGGAATATTTAGAAAATCAGATGTCATTTACACAGAAAACTATTTATGATAATCCAGGCAAGGAAATTATTGAGTATTATAGTACAGAAGATGATAAAGCATGGAGGCAAGAACACAGAGAGAAAGTCAGACGGTATAAACAAAATAAAAGGAAAGATGCGAAGGCTGAAACAAAAGATGTTACTGATGAAGAATTGTGGAACAGGCTAGAAGAACTAGAACTTCAAGAAGAGTTAGAAAATGAACTATCAAATATGAATGATGACATTCCACATACAGCAACAACCAAGAAGAAGGCAAGTATACAGGAGTATTTAATAGATGAATTAGAAGACTACATCAAATTAAAAAGTGATGAAGCCGAGAATGAAAAATCTAATCAAGAAAAGATTAATAGTGGGAAAGAAATAAAAGCCAAAAAAGTTAGTTTCAAAGTAACTGAAACCCTGGAGCAGCCTTCAAAGTTGGATAAACTGCAAGAAGTAATAGATAAACAGAATGAATTGGAAGAAAAACTATTTGAATTGAAAAATAGAGAAAGGGGCCAAACTAATACTGAAGCAGATTTGATGTTAAGATTAGATGAACTTGAGAAGCTAGATGATCTTGAAGACGAAATGGACAGGTCAGAAAAAGGGTCATGCACTCACTTAACTCACTTTGTTATTATTTTTCCTTTTTTTTGTACAACTTTCATGGTATTATACAAACGCTAACTGGCTATTTTGCTTCTAGGCTAGATGACATAATCGAAAATGCAGATGTTTATGAAGAAAATGAAGAGGAAGAAGAAGATATAAGAGACACAAAAGTACCCCAACTAGAAAGAAGAGCTTCATTTGTTGATGAGGATGACAGCAACACTTTAGAGATAAACTTTAAACACAGCCCTGTAGACACTCACCATGAACCTTACAATCCAGATGAAGGTATTCAGAAACCAAGTGATATTTATGATGCACATTCAGAAAGTTACGGGACCAAATCAATTCTTAAAAAGTCCAAATATGAAGCCGTGACAGAGACACCTGTTGAAAAAGTATCTAAAGAGAGAGGAGTACAATTTGATATTCAGGATAATAAAGAACCTGAAACTATTGTGATAAAAGATGTTGTAGAGAAAGTTACTCAGGTAGTAAACCCAAAGTTAATAAGCCATGCAAGGCCTTCAAGTTTATTTAAGAAAAAACGAATGCAAAATAAACACTAGGAATTCAAGATAATGATAATCTAAAACTACATAAAGAATGTTTACTGACATACTATGTTTCATTTCTTCTGTGCCTTTTTGGAACTTAACTATAATAAAAATTGGTTTTGTATTGATGTACAAATCATAATCATTATCTTCCTGTCCTTATCCCATGTCAATGATGTACAAATCATAATAATCTACTATTTAAAAATAAGTCGGGTTTTCCTTCCTGACGCTATAACTACAGAACGCACGAACCGATTTCCACGGTTTTGCATTAGTTGGAAAGGTCTCTGGCTCCGTGAGGTTTATAGCAAAGAAAATTCAGGTAGGTAAGAAAAAGGGCATTGCAAGGCATGCCGGGTTCAGCTAGTTAATAATAAAAATGAGACGTTTATGGAACATCAACTTATTACTTAGAAGATCTTTCAAACTAAAAATTTAAATTTTAGGTTTTTTTTTGTTTTTGCTCCGGGTGGAGTGTCAGACTTCTTCTGACTAAAAACCACCATGTTTCTTCTCAGCCCAATGTGTCCGGGGCCGCGGTATCTCTTTCGAACACCCCGAGCAGTAGGATGACAGGCTGAAATTAAATAATACACTTAAGTTTTTGAACGAAATCTGTACGTCAACATTGACTTTGACAGATCCATATTTTTTGAGGTTATGTTGTGTTTGCTTTGGCTACTTTTGTAATAATTAAAATATAAAATAAGTTCTATTTACTCATTTGAAAGACTAATACAAGATGCTGTCACGCAGCTGGAGGCATATGTGCCGGCGATATTCCCAAGCCGTTACTTTTAGAACCGTTGAGAACTCGCCCGTAAGTTGATCCTTTTAAACGACTTCAAACAGGAAGAGATTCTCAATTCGTCGGCGATCTTTTTTTTATTTTTATTTTAATCATCGATTTTATCCTTCACAATTTTATCACACTAATATTGTAAAGGCGAACGTTTATGAGTGTGTGAGTGTGTATGTTTGTTACTCTTTCATGCAAAAACTACTAAACGGATTCGGATAAAATTTAAAACCTGGATTAACACAGGATAGTTTTTATCCCGATTTTATCTTCTCGTGAGATAATTTTCCGAGTTGTAACGGGTAAACACCTAGTCACTTAAAAAACAAAAGTTTTAAGAATAACTATTATTTACTAATTTAAATTTTCTTACAGTCCCAGCAAAATGAAAAGCAAGAAGGTTTATTCTACACTATGAATCCAGATCTGTGCAAACAACTCTTTGGTCACGGCGGGTTCCCAAAAAGTTTTATGCAACAGACCAAGACCTTTACAGAAACAGCCATAATGGTGCGTCAGCCAGCCTTGGACCTCATGAATTGTATAAGGTCTAGTGATATGGACAAGCCAGTCATTAGATATGTTCTTTGTATCCTTTTCTACTCAAATTGTATTAATCTGCTGTGGTTATATAAATTCAGGTTGTTTATATTGTTATCATTGGCCGGCTTGTTCTACCAACAGCTGTCTGATTCCCTCCTCTCTTCATGTGGAGTGACCTGCAGTATATTGTATAGCTGTCACTGTCATCATGCGCCATGTCCTAGTAATTGAGCCCTAAAAGCTCCATCTAAGATCTACCAATGATATTGTTAAAACTGTAGTTTTACACCTTTTTTTTCAGAAGTTTTCTTTTTTCTTAGTGTTAGTTGTTATCACTTTTCATATACATGACAATACTTGAATAGTTTCCTTAGCACAACATCAGATGGTGAGAAAGGAACAGGCAAGTCAATAACAATAGCCCATCTGCTGCACTATGCTCACGAAGAGGGGTACCTCATTGTACATGTACCTTGGGGTGAGATATTTTACTTGCACCTTTCTAGATAAAAAAAAATGTAATCTATGGAGCAGAATAACACTAATAAAATGATCTATTCACTTGATTACCATTAGATAGATTACCATTTTTATTATTGGAATTTTCAACAGTTTATCTACACTGTAATTTCCACAGTGCAAGTGCTAACTTTTAAACCTGTTTTTTTTTTTTTTACTTGACTTTACTTGATGATATATGTTGCAAATCTAATTTATACAATAATGTGTTATTCATAAGTATCATAGGCACTATTCAAAACATTAGAAATTTTTTGATTATTTCTACCATAGTCCATATTATCTTGCAGTGTCAGAGTGGCTAAGGCGGCTGCCTCGTCACAAGGAGATGTCGAACTCGCAGACGCGCGAGGGCTTCGTAGACCTGCCGCTGGACGCCGCCTCCTGGCTCATACACTTTAAGAGCCAGAACCAGACACTGCTCAAATCTGGTGATGTAAGAATTTTTATATTAGTACTAAGATGTTACAAAAACCAAATTAAATAAATAATATATATTTATAGGGGTTTTTGTATGGAAGCTGGCTTATCGACCTACCGCCATTTTGTTTTTTTTAGAAATCACGGGCCACAATGAAATTGGTATGTTTGGGTGAAGACACCTAAACAAACAAAAAATGTCGTGTAACTTGGTATCCCAGTGTCAAGGTCGACATAATTAATGAGTTCAATGACCACATAAACATTTTTACCACATTACGTACGGAGCACGAGAAAACTATGCTTTGACATAACATAGCGTTTCATTGCGATGCGAAGCGACTGAAAAAAGCACTGTATCACTCTGTTTGTTTACGTGAAAAAAGAAAAAATATGTATGCAATATTTTTTGGTAATTTATATATGACGGACTAATTAGTTTTTTTTTGTTAACATCACTATTTAGCGCCTTTACACGTAATAAGTCTTCAAATATCTCGGTAACATGACACTTTGGAATACTGTGCCACTGAAAATTATTTGTTCGTCTAAACTTTAATCGTGGCACAAGAGTAGAAATATGGAAATTGGAGGACGCGATTTCGAAAAATAGAAACAAAATGGCGAGCAGGTTGATATGCCACATCGGTTAGAAAGAAAGAAAGAAAGAAAGAAAAAATGTTTATTTGTCACAGAAACATACATGCATACAGGAAATAAAACAACGGTTCTATCCTATCCCCTTTCACAATCCTATAAACATTGAGTAGGTACCTACCTCGTTGTCTAGTGATCGCAATTGCGACTGCTGAGCATGGTACCTGGGTTCGATTCCCGAGTCAGGCAAATTGTTAGGTATTGAGTTTTTCATTAGGAATTTGAGAGTATCAGCCACGGAGTCGTTATTCGTGCCCGTTTGATAGCAATTAGCTCGCAACTGATGACACGGTTAGCACAGTGGCTGAGTGATTAGACTGCTGCGCTGCGTGTCGCGGGATTGTTCCCCGCACGGAACTACAGATAGTTCCGGGTCTGGGTGTTTGTATATGTGAGTTTAAATGTTTGTAAATGAAAGGAGGCCTTTTCCTGAGGGGGGTTCCAGTGCAATAAAATGCCTACCAACTGATTTAGTAATAATTAGATATTAAATATATAATATTAAGTTAAGTTAAAATATATAGCTATAATAAGTATTAAATTAAGTTCTTGTTAATTAAGTGTAGGTAGATACAATATATTTGTAAGTTAATTTGTAAAACTGGAAATATAAGGCTTTTTTATTATTTTTTTATTTATTTAAATGCACCCACGATACAGGAGTAATTCCTAGTGTGGGGAAATGTTTTTCTTACATAAAATGATCACTTCAATTAATCATACTTTGTTATCGCCAGTTGAAACTCTCCAAAGAGTACGTCTGGAGTAAACGCGAGAAGACGGAGGCGGGGGCGCCACTGTCGGCGCTCGTGGAGCATGGCATCAGCCGCGTCAAGTACGCCTGTGACGTGGTCGACGCGCTCATTGACGAGATCAAGATACTGTCCAATGACAAACAGTAAGTGTATTGTTTGCATGCGGCAGGTTGCCGTTCGTAATGGCGTTCTATGGGGGAGGCTTTTGTCCAGCAGTGCACGTCTTGGCTGGTGATACTGATGGATCAGTCTGTAATATTCCCACTGCTGTCTCTATGAAAAGGAGTGGGGTATAACCCGCCATGCGGGTCTTTTTCGTCTTGGTAGATGTCACATCTTGGAATTACTGTTCTAGAAAATAACTGGTTTCCTCAAAATGGTGTTTGCTTGTATTAAATTAAACTTTACCTATCGCCTAACAGCGGGAAGACGTACACTCCTTCTGTTTAGTGTTTATAGAGAACAGAATCACCGACTTGCGAATCCGCCGTTTTTCTATGCACTGTGGTTTACCCCTGAATATCGTCTCTCACTAGGAATTGGTATTGGCATAATAATATAACTTTCGGCTAAAACAAATAACTAAAACAACAGCCCTAATTAAATTAGTATTCAGTTAATTTTGCTCATACTACTTACAGTACATGCGGCTTTTATGTAGTGATTGTGTTCCACGAAGTTTCACCCTAAAATATTATTTTTTTAGATGCAAAACGTTTGTGGCCATCGACGGCTTCAACAGCTTCTTCTACCCGATGACACGACTCAACACCCCTACCAAGAAGAAAGTCAAGCCAGAAGAAGTCACCCTCACTACATCCTTCTTGAAACTTACAACTAATGATTGGGTAGGGTTGCTTCTCATATATATGGAAATAAAATTAAATATAAATGCTGTCTAGTTACATATTATTATAATTTAAATCTGGTGATTTTACAGACAAACGGTGCCATTGTAGTATCTGCAGATCAACTGGCTGTGCCTGATGATCACCAAGAAAGTTACTTGCCTAGATATTTGCTGTACAAAAAGGTAAAATATACAGTACCAACTTCATAGTTGACACAAAAAAAAATTCTGGCTGATTATTGTAAAACAAATTAAATGCCATTACCTTTCTTTTTATTAACTTTACTTTTTATAAATAATGTGGCTATCATGAATATTTTTTTGTCCAAAATAACCAGTACTTCTGTTTGCTGGTATACTGATAACCTTGAAAACTTTATTTCTTTTACAGGGCTTTGAACATTTAGACCCATTTGTGCCAATAGAAATAAGCAGATACAATGAAAAGGAATTCCTATCCTGTGTAGAGTACTACAGGGACCGGTTGTGGCTGCGAGGGCCTCCAGAGATTGAGACAGAGCTGAAGTTCACAAGTGCATGCAACCCCTACAAGTTTATGGAACAGTGTGCACCTTTGTAACTAAGTTTTAATGTATTGTAATATAATGTAGTTGGTATTTACTTTTGGTTTTATTTTAGTGATTGAACTTATACCATAAAAAGACATTCAATTTTGAACAGATCAGTAATGGTTTGATAATACAACATGTAATATCATATAATATCATATCGTCGCTGCGCGTACGAAACCGCGTAAGAGCAGTTTGTTAAAACCGCGTAACAGCAAAACGCGCAAAATTCGAATATCGTGCTAGCTGATTCCAAACGCCTATTGGCTTATAATAGACTTCACCTGATTTGAATTATCCAATGAGAAACGTCAGTTCTGCTATCGAAACAATACCGCGGAACAGTAAGAGACCTGAAAGTTGGAAGCAAGTGCGCGTATTTACTACGGCCGTGAGAAAAAAGTAACGTGATTAGTGTGTGCTCCCGAAAATAATGATTTTGCCATGATTAACCACCATGTAAGTATGTTTGAATAATTTATTACTCTTCGTGTGTAATGTGTTTATGCTAGAATATATAAATTACACGTAATTCTGTTTTAGTTTATTAATTCTGACTAATATAACCCCTTACAAGTATTTACGCGGTCTTGACATCGTATGATTTATTTGTTTTGTTCTAAGTTACGCGGTATTGCAATATACTGAAACGAATAATTATTATTTTCTTATTTATAGATACATCCTTGCATTAACAAGTAACTTCCCAAATGATGGATGACCAAGATAACTTTATTTTAGAAAATGCGGATATTAAAGAAAACGTCGCAACTTTGCGAGAGTTTTCGGAAAGGCGAAAAATATTGTTGCCTATGAAGAGAGAAATATTAAATAAAAATAACTGTCAAAATCAAGCAGTAGGTACTACAACCAGTGTCAACACCTTTGTCTACGAATAAAAATTTAACACCAGAAATACCTTTGAGAGTTTAATATCCGAGTTTACCTACTACCCTTACGACGATTTTGGACCCTCCAGAATAGATCTTCAATTGAATCTCTTAGGTGGCAGAAAATCACAATAATGACATTGATTTTAAATCATTCTTTTGTCAACTTATCAGGCATTACAAATTTTAATGTAAAGCAGAATGTATAGAGTGGTTTCCTGAAAGGGAAATAGACGAAAAGAAAAAAATGTAAAAAAAATACGATAAGGAGATAAAAATAATTGGAAGAGAACGAAAGTTATGAGACAGAGAATGATAGATAGAGGGCACAGAGTTTGTTCAGAATGATCTTATACCAGCAAGAACATTAATCAAAGATTACCTGATTTATGAATCATTGTCTTATTGAAACAAAAGCATAATCCAAGTGGCACCATACAATGTAAACTTCACTTTTCAGATGATTTTGTCCCATTGCCTAGAAGACCAAGGAAGATTACGTACCTATGTGATTAGGAGGATACCTTCGCTTTATGAATCCAGGCAAACAATTTCCAAGACAAAATATGATCACCTCAGGAGCTGAAGAATGTCATAAGTAAACCTAAAGACTGCCATACTTTAGATAATTTATAATTTACTATTCAAATAATTTTATGAGAAATGCTGTGATTAACAGAATTTAATTAGAATTTAAGAGATTGCAAAACAGATTATTGTTATGATTATTATTTGTTTATGAAAACTTTTATTTAAAACATTTAAGTACCTACCTGACACAAGATTTTGTGTTGAAGGTTTTCTGATTCTAGTGGAAGAACGTACGTAACGTAGTAGAAGGTTTATTTTTGTTATTCCAAGTTTTTATTCTTATAAAAATATTTATTTTTCTTCATTATGTATGTGGGTAGTACCTATGCTTAATCTCTAAGAGTTCTTGTTTTAGTTTTGAATGATTATTTTGATCTCTTGCTTAAGGTTTTACTTTTGTAATAAGATCTCTGTTAAATAGGTTCTTTAATAAACTGATTTTGATAATAAATACAAAATATTTTTTGTTAGATTTGATTATTTTAATAATAAATACATACAAATTTACAGAATTGTTTTCTTTCAAAACCGCGTACCTTTAATAAAAGTCTACTTATTTTGTAATATTAGTTCAAACAAAACCGCGTAAGTGACTTTACACAAAATCTAAGCCAATTACGAGCAAATTTACGTTATTATCCAATAAAGAAATATGTAAAGAACTAGCTATTAAGTTCAGTCGGTAATAAGAGTTGAAATCGCTGAGATATTCAGTTTTTTCTTCCTCCTGTAAAATCATCAAAAAGCAAATACGCGGTCTTTACAAGTTGATCTTACGCGGATTCGCACGCGCAGCGACGATATCATATAATATCTATAATTTTATTGTTTACCATAAATGAATAAAACAAAAACATACTGATTTAATAATTTATTTTGCTGAACATAATATCTACAGAATTCGTGCTTACAACAAAAACTTAAACATCATAACCGACAATGTGGCGTTTGCCAATGCACTCTCCAACGTAGAACCAGAAAATGACTTCCATTCCGACGAGGGTGTTGAGGGTAGCCTGCTTGAGGGTCTGGTTCTTCCATGCACCAGACTTAGCACTTGTCAGCAGTTTACCGATGCCAGCCTTGATCTGTGGGATCTCGCTGAGTTTGGGTGGCGCCAGCTCCACTCGCGCATACTTCAAGAAGATATTGAATTTAGGGCGGCCGGCTGCGATTCCAGCTGAAAAGTTAACATTTTAATTAAAACAATGGATGTAGTTGAATAGTAATGTATGACAGTTCATACGGTTTGTTTTCTGTACAACTAGACAATGTGCGATAGTGTGAACCAATGTAAGTTAGCTCGAATATATATTTTAATTTTCGTTATTTCGACCTAACCTTCAATCCGATATTTTAACCAGAATTACATAATATCTGAGGAAAGCAAAACAGACCTTCCGTAATAAATTATCTAAACTCGTAAGTTAACATATCGATACTTACAACTGATCAAAGACGGTATCTTGGCGACTGCACCTGCCATTTTGCTAAATTAATCAAAACAATTGCAGTACAATCTAAAAATTTAACTTCGGAATGGTAATGGAAGAAAGATACAGATCTGTCAAGCTGCTATTTGACGTTTAGTTAGTTAGTAGGGACGTTTTATTATTACTGTAAGTGAAACCGGATTTGCATTAAATACGATTTATTATTTACGTTGACCTTGACTGTAACATTAATGCTGCTCCCAAAAAATATAAACTGTAAATAAATTTTACAGAAAATATCACAAACCATATTTTGTACAAAAATTGAGACCTTTCTGTTCTCATTTTTTGCTTTCGCGTGTCAATTATCTATAGCTGTCTCTGTCTGACACACCCCCTGGTAACACTGATATTGTGCCATGCTACGTCGATGATTTTCTGTCAAACGTGTTTTTTGCTGTGGTTTTTTGTCAAGTAGAACCGGCGATCGCAGCATTTAGTAGAAAATTAGCCAAATACTATTAGAAAATAAGATTGTGAATATAAAATCAGGGTGATCTCTGATTTATTAGGCTATAAAAATGTATTTTCATGGTATGTTTTCACTCTTTCATACAATAATACTTACATTAGCGTGGCACATAAAACTACGATTTTCCTGGTGTTCTATTCTTATTTATGATAATTTTAAAGTTTATACTGCTTTTTTGGGTTGTTACTAAGGTCCCTGTGGTATTAAAAAAGTCTAAAAAGGGTTTGTTTTTGTTAAAATCATAAGGACACGTCATTGTCTCTCAGGCGTCGCCGGCCGTACAATTCTATAAACAGGTTATTTATTATTTAACAAAGTCATAATTTCAAAAGGTATCAATAAAATTAACTAAGATACTGGTCGGACGACGGGCTTCTAGTTAACTATGTGAACTTTACAAACAAGAATTTTACAAACCTTGTTTCTGATATGTATCATAAAATGCAATCAAGATTTTAACACCTACAATAATAATGCATTAAAACTTTGTATGTAAGTAATGACTATTCAAATCAAATCATTAATATATTTTCAGCCCTATTCCTGTTATTACTAAGTGCACTATCGCTGAGCAATGGAAACACTCTGCAAGGCACAATAGACCTGAAGAGACTACATACTATCCTGCAGGAGAATGTGAAGAGTAATGACATCACATCATTGTACTACTCAGTCAAAGGGCTGGCAGAGTTAAATGCTGATATTCCTAATATTTGTGAGGTAAGTTGCACACTAATTAGGATTTAATTGAGGTCAGATTACTATCTATTTCAATCGAGCATGATTATAATTGACAATAATCTGTGATTTAAATACAATGTTTAGTTGCCTAAAATTTTGAATTATGTGGAATAGAGAGACATAGGCCTTTGCCCTCTAATGTGAAAATACAGGCTTGTTAGTTGCGTAATGGTATTTAAGGTTGGTGCATCATGTTTTTCATTGGCATTCTCTTCTGTCAACCATCGCGCAAAAATTTACATCTTTCTCTTTTATATCACTCCTCACACAATCCATCCATTGTTTCGTTAGTTTTCCCCTCTCTCTCTCCATCCATCAATATAAATATTCATCACCCTTTTAGTCATATGCAAACTAATATAAATTTAAAAAAAATATATAGTACCTTAATAAATTCCAGTACATTTATTACAGCACATCAAAAGCATCAAATATGACGCTAAAAACATTGAACAAGTGTTCCAACTGGCAAATGCTGCACTTATATCCAGCTGCCTCAACTCCTTGAAGCCAGAAGTCCTGTCTCCGGCCACACAAGTGCTGGACAAGAAGGATGCCACAATCTCTGACATTTACCATGCTGTGTACACACTGAAGGCATTCGGCAAGGGTTCTGTTTACGACAAGGAAGATGCTTTGAAAAATCTTATTCAGTTGCTGAAGAAAGATGACTCTCCTGCTAAGTAATATTTTTTAGCTAAGAACTAGCCTTTTTTTGAGGTTTGAAAGTAGAAGTCTTCTAAGCCTGTTCTGGCCCCATATGAAATTGGATAAGGGCAATAGAAGTCAAGTCCCTAGGGTGGCATAAATATTCTGACCTGTGGACGGTGAGTGATGGGCTAACTCGCCGTCCGTCCGTCTTACGACGAAAACAGGCCGTGTCGACGGCGCGTTCGTGTTCCACGCGCACCTCAAAGAGATGTCAGCAACATGGGAGGGGCCCGAAAGGGCCGACGCCCGTCGGGGCCGCTGGTTGTACACTAGTTATCGCGGCCTCGACATAGAGGGCTAAGAAGGAACATGGATGGGTTTTAGTCAGTAGAAGTCTGACACTCCCTTTCGCTCTGCCCAAGAGCGGGAGGGGTTATTCGATGATTTTCCAACAGCCAAAAAAAAAAAAAAGGGTTGACACTAAACATACGATAAAGAAAGAAATGGCAGGAAGTAGAAGTAGAAGATAATGAACTACCTTTTACCAGCCTGTGGTTTCACTCACATTGAATTTAGTAGCCTGTGTGTTCATCATATGAGGCTGTGAATGGTGCCTAAATTTTATGAATACTGATGTTTAAAGTAGTTAGACTCAGAGTGATAGTTTCGTTCTAAATTCTAGGATGCAACAGCACAAAGAATGAACGCATTGGTGGCATTTAATTTTGTTCACACTCAAGTCCAAAATCATCAAATGAGCGGAAACAAGTGTCAGACTTGTACTAGCTAGAACTCATGTTCCTTCTTAGCCCGTTGTGTTCTGGGGCCGCGGCACTTTTGAACAATCCTACAGCCCCGGTAGATAAAATATGCGGCGTTTGATAAGCTTATCATCATCACAAGTACAACAATACCATTAATTCCAGCTATGGATACGTGTTCGCTCTGTGTGAGCACATGGGTTGCGGTGCGTGGACTGCCTCTCATGCGGAGGGCGTGCTGCTGGCGGCCGACGAGAGCGACTCCAAGGCGCTGCACTTCGAAGGAGGCCTGCCCGTCACCTCCAACCTGTTGTCTAGCATTCAGAGGTAAGTTATCATTACTAAGAAAGCCTTAAATAGGCTGCTGCAAACATAATCTTAAATCTGGCCAAATGGGGTATTATTGGTTTCACTCCGGATCAAACAATACCCCACCTGCTGGATTGTCCCAGGTGTCCTTTTACCTGTACCCTTGACAACCTGAAGAGCACCTCTGCCGCTGCAATAAACTTGACCACCTATTGGGCCAAAACTGTGTCATATGGAAGTAACATCGATACTAGAAGAACAAGACCATGAAAGTTTAACTATTTCTTTGATCTGCCCTTACCAGTGCCCTAGAATGGGGCGAATTTAGACAAAACTCTGAGGGTATCCTCATAGAATTGTTTAGTGCTAGCAAACACTGATGGTGCATCATCATCAAACTTTGTATTTAAGCTTACTGTCAATAACACAAAACTGCAAATTACCAGATATGATTGCTGCTTTTAAATGTCAGGCAATTTTACTTCTTGTTGTTTCCTTCATCACATAAAATTAGATGGTGTAGATGTACTTTTACCTACTTCGTCCTAAATACAGGCAATTATTATGTTCAATCAACTTCCCCTAACAGGACGTACAAGAGCTTGAAGAAGCCGTCACCTCTGAGCGACGAGCAGAGGTACAAGTTCGCGGAGTACTTGCTGTCACGTCGGTCTGTCAACACACCCAAAGGAGCCGCCTTGTTGATCGAAGCCGCCACCGCTCTATCTGACGATGTGGTAAGAAAGTTTCCTTTAAAATCATACTAATAATAAAATCGATTATTCGATTGTTTGTTTATCTACCCAAAAAGTGACCAAAGTTTCAGGTTTTTTTTTTAATTTCATCCAAAAATAACTATAGAAAGAGAATCTTATCTTGTAATCTAATAATACCTACCTTCACGGATCAGACAGGGTTTTCTTTTTAAAACAAAGGGTATATTCGTTGTCATAAAAAACACCAGAAGTGGAAATATTGAACTAGCTACTACTTATATCTCTATTCGAACTCTTTAAAATATTGTACAAGGCCTCCTACTTGAATTTTAAATAACGATAGAGATACCCTATTCTATCTCTACTAAAAACTACCTCCTTTGTCTGCAGCCATCCCCAATTAGTATCACAATCAAAGGCAAGAAATACATCACCTCCGAATCTGACACCATCGAGTTCTCCATTACCGACCTCATCGGCCGCCCCGTCAAACTGCTGAAACCCGAGGAAGTAGTCGCACAGTCAGGAACCCGCCTAGCTGACGACGTCGTAGTCCTATCCAAACAACCTCTTACACAGAAACCTAACGAACCCACCACTTTCGTCCTTAACCTTAGCAAGATTAAGGCCCAGTATGGCCTGTACAGGATCGCTTTAAGTGCTGGATCTAAGACGGCTAATGTAAATATAGCGGTGTTGGGTGAGATTCAAGTGACAAGTGTGGAGGTTGGTGTGGGTGATGTGGACGGAACTACCAGCCCCAAGTTGACGACTGTCGCGTATCCGAATAAGTTGACTGAGAAGCTCCTGGCTGATCATTTGCAGAAGTAAGTATGGGCTTGAAAAAGGGCAAAATAAATCCTAGACAAGTATTGTAACAATTTTGCAACCTGCATTTTTGCTGAGCGAACAAATTTTTTTCTTCAGATGCGCCGCGAAAATATGTATTCAAGGCGATATACTGACGTATGATGTTATAATAATAATAATTTTTATTGCTTTTATAGGAAAGATTTAAAAATGTATGATTTTCGTTTACAAATGAATAAAGGCAATAGAATATAAGGTAAAAGGATATAAGCTGGGATAAAAGCCTCTGTGAGACAGTGTCATAATCAACCATGCAGTTGCATAACTGGTTGGCAGATGTAACATTTAGTCCATCAGAATCCCTTAGAAAAACCAATTCAAATGGAGTAACCCTAGTGCCAAAACTACAAACATGAATTAGCTGGCCATTCCATTCCTAAGTCACATGCAGTAGGACTCGCAGATTATTATTACTAACGGTTTACTGGTACCTGACGCCAGTGATCAATGAATTTTATTCATTAGAACAGGCACCAACAGTACACTTTTATCTGTTATGTTAATTTGATTTTATTTGTTTGGTTGTTTAAGGTTCTTAGATGTGTTTCTGAAATAAAAAAAAGATTTTCTATTAAACCATTTAAAATTGAGAAAATAAATAAAATAATGATCACAAACTATTGTTCAGGGTGACGCTAAAGTTCAACGTGCGCGACAAGTACAACAAGCCGGTGTTGGTGCAGCAAGCGTTCGTGCGCGTCGGCAGCGCCAACAGTGACGACGAGACCATCTTCGTGGCCGAGCCCGACAACGCCAAGGCCTATAAAGTTGAACTTGTGAGTAATTTGTACTCAAGTCATTTATATTTGCAGATAAGACTGCCCACTTCTGATGAAAAATACTGCCTAGGGTGTCACTTGAAACATAATTTTTCATCAAAAGCCACTAGGCAGTGTTTTGTTAAAAGTTTCGAAATTTTCAAATGTAATCTCAGCGACAGCCAAGAACCTATAATTATGCCCGGTCACCGGCAATAGGGTCATCATCTGCCTAGCCTTTTCCCAACTATATTGGGGTAGGCTTCCAGTCTAACCGGATGCAGCTGAATACCAGTATTTTACATGGAGCGACTGCCTATCTGACCTCCACAACCCAGTTAATACTAGGTAATAAATACGATTTTCAAAAAATATTGCACACGTATTTTTTCTTTTTACACGTAAACAAACAATGAAGACGATACAGTGCTTTGAAAACTTGTGCGACGTCATTTTCTGAGACATTAGTATGACATTCTTTAGCGGTCAGTGACGTCACAACCCCCACTCAAGTCTTTGACGCGTTTTATCTTCTTCAATTTTATTGATTTGATAAAACAAAAATACGTATCCAATATTTTTCGATAATCTAACAGACGGACTAATTAGAATCATATTTTTAAGTCAGTAAACATCCCTTTTGGCTCATCATCATCATCCACAGTCTCAAGTCTACCCACATCTGGGTATAGGCCTCTCTTTGCTTGTGCCAAGCTCCAAGCTCTTGTGCCAGCCTCAGCCAGGATATTCCCGCAATGGCAACAATATCGTCGGCCCATCTCGCCACCGGACCTGGACGACCAATATTCCTCCTTCTATAATTAATACGCCACTCGGTCACAGCTTTACTACACCTACCATCACCGCACTCAGGTGTCTTGCCGAACGCAACGGCAATGAATCATGGCTTTTTAAATCACAATAATCACACTTCACACTTTATTATATTATAAAGGCGAAAGTTTATGAGTAGTGAGTGTGTATGTTTGTTACTTCTTCACGTAAAAACTACTGAACGGATTTCGATAAAATTTGGTACACAGATAGTTTATAACCTAGTTCAACACATAGGATAGTATTTATCCTGATTTTATCTTCCCGTGGGATAATCTTCGAGTTGTAGCGGGCAAAGCCGCTGGCAACAGCTTAAGTAGTACATAATGGCGAAATGTGTATAATATACTAAACAATATACACATCCCCTACGTAAAATGAGGACGTACCATAACGTTTTTGTTTGATGTTCGCTACCAGAACGTGGGCGGTATCGCGAAGCACCTGGACTCTAACTCGGGCGCGTACTCGCTGACGATCTACCTCGGAGACAGCGCTGTGTCCAACCCCATCGCGTGGCCTGTCGGTGAGGTGCTCTTCAACTTCGGCAAGGATGCTAATGCTGTCGGTGAGTTAAATAACGTAACCATGTTCACGGGTCTCTAGTGAAAAAGGGTATAAATGTCTGATTTCACAAGTCTAACTTTTAATACCAACTACAATTTACAGAACTAAAATTAAAAGATAAGTTAAATCTATATTTTTCACCCTTTTTCACTAGAGGCGCAGATTGATTGTGTCATAGGCTTAAAAAACGATATATTTTCAATTAACGCTATGTTCATGTCTATTTAACTGTGATTTAGTTTGTTTTCAATACTCGTCATACCACACAAGAGGGATCCCCTTCCCGTCGGGGCTGCGGGTTGATCGTAAGAGATACCGCGGCCTTGATATGAAGGGATAAGAAGGACCATATGTGGTTTTTAGTCAGTAGAAGTCTGACACTCCCTACCGCTCCGCCCAGAGCGGGAGGAGTCATTTGATGAATTCCCAAAATCCAAAAAAAAGGCGGCCTAACATTCTGATCTATACAAGGCAGTAGGTCTATTCAAAATCAAAACTCATTTATTCAAACTAGACTGATAATATAATCAGCACTTTTCGAACGTCAAAATTTGCTTTACTTATTTACAAGAGACAGTCCCCCAAAACGCCCACCCTTCGACACTTCCTACTTCCTAGTGTTTTAGCTGGAAAGAAGAAGTGGTGGAACAAACTCCCCAGCAACACATCTGTCTGTTAGGTTGGTTAGAAGAACCAGACTATACAATAGTAAGGTGCAAGTTAATGATTACAGACGCAAAGTATCAATAATTAAAAATTATATAATAATATAAAAAAGACAACATATCAGTAAACTAATCTTGGAAAAAGAACTTAAATAACAAATAAATCAATAACAAACATCGTCTTGTGTTCAACTCGGCGACCTATTCTTGTTGTTACGACGCACAGTGGGCCCATACTGAAAATGAGTGGACATAGGCAACAAAGTTCCAATATCGATGCGATTTTTTTTATATGACGATTATTTTATATTCTGGATGACCGTCATCCAGAATCTTCGAGAAACCTCGCTAATAACTGTGTAGTACCTAGAAGAGTCGAGTACATTTTTTAGTTTAGGTTCCCACTTCCATTCTGTAGGTATAGTTACATTGTTTTGCCAAGGTCAGCGTTCGGCCGGCGTCGGATGCACTTGCCATTGTAATTTCGACCGTATGCCGACGACGTAAAGTAACTTCTTCTTTGTTGGTTCTTTATCATTAAATAGCAAGTCTAGAAAAGAAGATGGCAGTTTGTTATAAAATGTTATACCAAGCCCGACGAATGAATTATGAACTTTGTGAAGCCGGTGAAAAGGAGCGCGTAGTTTATGCTCATTTCTAGTGTTGAAGTTGTGAATATCACTGTTTTTAGTGTACAGGTGGGTATTTTGTTTAATATATAATGTTAAAAACATAAAATGTTGGCAAAAATGAACTGAGAAGCAACCGTGAGAATACCATACTCCTTGAAAAAATATCTAAGAAAAACTCGGGCACTCAGCTGATACATTGCACGAACCGCTCGCTTCAGCAGAACAAATATATTTTGAATATCAGCAGCTTTGCCCCACAGCAGAATACCGTACGGCATAACGCTGTGAAATTAACTAAAGTAGACTAACCATGCTGTATCAACGTCAGTGATTTGTCTTACTTTTCTGACGGCGTATGCGGCTGAACTTAGCCTTCCCGCTAGGCTTGATATATGTAAACCCCATTGTAATTTTGAATCTACTGTTATGCCCAGAAAAACAGTAGAGTCGGCAGTTTCCAGCTCCTGATTGGCGAGGTTAATATTGGGACCTAGATTTGTAACATTGGGTAAAGCGAACTTAACTTTTTTTCGTTTTCTTGGCATTAAGAACAAGGTTGTTTTATAATAATATGGTAGATTGTTTAATATAAACCAAGAATAAAAACGGACCCAGTATTGAACCTTGAGGTACACCTAGCCGAACCGGTAGCCCGGAAGATTTCGCGCCATTTACGTCTACACCATACTATCTATTTTGTAAATACGAATCTATCATTCATCAAGAATATGTCATTTAGCTGCCTTGTATGGATCATAAACTAGGACCGCCCTTGTTTTTAAAAAAATCTTTCCCTTAACTTTAAGGGGAATACGGGAGACCTGCCGCCATTTCATCAACCCTGTGTTAATTTCTGATCCATATTAAAATGAATATTCCCTCAGGTGAAGCAGTAACATCAACATCGCTACCGTACCGCGGGCCGCTGCCGGAGATCGCGCACATCTTCCGTTCGCCGGACGCGCGGCCGGCGCGAGTGGTGTCCGATGTGTTCGCGCTGGCGTGCGCCGCGCCGCTGTTGCTGCTGTTGCTGCTGTGGGCGCGGCTCGGCCTCAACTTCAGCAACTTCCCCTTCACGCCTAGCGCGCTGGTGTTCCATCTGTCTTTGGGAGGTCCGTATTGTTGTTGGTGTTATTTGAGGAAAAACGTGTACAATACTTATGACACAAAAAATCCAGGCTCAATAGCTTGGATTTTTCCGTCAAAAGAACAATAAAAATAAAATACTTAAAAACGAAAAAAGTCAGCTTTCGTGCATCCTCTATATTAGAAACTCTATGCCGAAGTACGAAGCATTATTCATTGCCACAAAAATATGTTGCCTGATAGAAAAAATCCAACTAAGAGACTAAGAAAAATAGAAAACTACCGAGAAATTTCAATACGGTTTTTGTGAACTGTTTGTCTCGCTTGTTCGTACTTTTTTTTTTAAATAACGGGCTGATTAATAAAATGCTTATCAATTATCATATACCACTTATCTTGGTTACGATTATTGTACGTTCGTATGTCCGACGCTGAATTTACTGGGCGGACTAAGCGTAAATATGTTTTTCCGTGCAAAATGTTACCAATGCATAATACTTTTTTCTCTCTAGTAAATAAAACTTAACGTAACTGAAACTGTGTACTCGTACTTCTTCTTAGCGTATCGATGGCAATCTAAATGATCCCTGAATTAAGCCACTGGTTTGGCGCTTTCGGTGGCGTTCATCACTTCCTGTAGTGAACAACCAGTAGGACACGTAAGACACGGGATATTCGGTGACTCATTCTTTGAGGAACAGCACCACATTTACACTTCAGTGCAGTCAATATGAATCTCCACCTCAGCAGGTTTTCCTTGCTGCGACCAACCTGGGTCCGGAGTCTATGTAAAGGCTTCCAGGTCGGCATAGTAACTCATGTTCAGGTGGGACATTTTCAGCAGGTGGAACGGATGTTAACCTTTCGCTTCTGTTCTACAGCTTCTCTGGGTCTGTACGGCGTGCTGTGGCTGCAGCTGTCGATGTTCGACACGGTGCGCTACCTGCTGCCGCTGGGCGCGCTCACGTTCCTGTCCGGACATCGTCTGCTGCGCCGCCTCGTCAGCGACAAGCAGCATTAGACACCAGCGTATAGCCCGACTGCGAGTTTTTATACCTATCGGAAACTTCTGAAACTGAGCTGCGGCAAAAATTTAAAATAACCTCTAAACTATTGTTTTATAAAGGTGAAATTGGTAACGTTGCTACTGACGTTTTCAACTAGAGAAAGAATTTTCGATGTCAGATAAATAGTTTCGGAGATTTATAAATATCTGATTTCAAAAATTCTAGCGAAAGTGTTTTGTCGCAGGTACAGCAGGATGTGTTATAAGGTAAATATAATTAAATTTCACGAGAAATAAGTCTTTTGAAGTAACAATCGGGTAGGTTTTGTCAGTGATAAAAACTCGCACTAGGGACCATTGTAGTGATGTACGAATGTGATGCAAGACGATTTTTTAAGTGTGCGTTAGCCTTCACACTATTTAAACTAAGATATGCAATTCTGTTTGCTGTGAACGATTGAAACATGTTTTAAGTTCCTGTATAAACTGAAAATAAAACTATTTAGTAATTACGATATAATTTTACTTTGCACAGACGACCGCCGTAAAAAAACCACGTTTAATCTTCATTTAGCGTTTTTTTGTTGTACGGCAATCAGTCTCCAAATATTTTGAATCTGTACGCAATAGTAGGACCAGAGCATTGTTTCTTGCACACTTGTTTTATTATATTAGAGTATAATTTATAGACTTATTGTTATTGCATTTCGTTTCCACTGAGGTGTAGCATATTGCTAACAGGCAATGTGTGTCAACGACACATTTGCATGCAATGAGTACTTTGTCAATATTCACGATCTCCGCATGTCAATGAATAGCAAATGAGGTTTTTGTGTGTGACTTCCATTTTCTATTCATACCAGACTTTTGGTAACTTTTATCATCTTCGCTGCGGTAATGTAGTAACTCTACGGAATTTACAATAATTCGGTGAAGTTCCTACATTACCGCATAATTAATGTAATTATAATTTTACCTAATAAAAGTAATGTGATTCGTTATTTACGTTTTTGATTGTAAATTGATGCCTTTTTTTGGGGTGGTGGGAAATCATCATAAAACCCCGTCCGCTCTTGGGCAGAGCGGAAGGGAGTGTCAGACCTCTACTTATTACCCACCCATGTTCCTTCTTAGCCCTTGTGCCGAGGCCGCGGTTTCCTTTTTCGAACAACCAGCAGCCCCGACGGGGTAAATTGATGCCTTTCGCTAAAACACATTTCAACCGCGCCGCCACCTCATAAAATTTGATGAAACTTTGCCAGGAATTAGTTGTAATTTTTTACTATTCACACCTCTGCACTGAATTTGTTGCAAAAAAAACACTACGACGCTATTACCGAAAATAGTTGGCCGCTAAAACCGCCACATGCCGTAGTAATCGCCAGTGATTACACAGAAACATAACAGTACAGAAAAGCGAATGATGCATCAAAAGTCATAATTTGTTGCATTTATTGCGAAAACAAAAACGTATATAAACAAATAGTTTGCTATATTTAGTTTCAAGGCTATGGGTAGGTAGGTATCTTACTTTAGGTTGATATGTATGGAAAATTAGTTGTTGCTAATTTGTTGCAGCGAATAAACAAAAATATACAAAAAAAAAACCGACAAAAAACAAGCAAACAAAACTTGCAGGCGGGGTCCATTCTATTTTAATTTCATAATTTAATATTCAAATGAACCCCGCCTGCTTCCAAGTTTTGTTTAATTTAAAAGGTGCTTGTTTTTGCTTTTCAGTTTTTTTAGTCGGGTTTTTTAGTTTTTTAACAACTTTTTTTTATTTCCAATTTTTTAGTCTTTGTGTTCTTTCGTTGGTCGTGTAAAATTCTTCGCAGATGATTTTAAAAACAAGCAAACAAAACTTGCAGGCGGGGTCCATTCTATTTTAATTTCATAATTTAATATTCAAATGAACCCCGCCTGCTTCCAAGTTTTGTTTAATTTAAAAGGTGCTTGTTTTTGGTTTTCAGTTTTTTTAGTCGGGTTTTTTAGTTTTTTAACAACTTTTTTTTATTTCCAATAAGTTGTGTTCTTTCGTTGGTCGCATCGATCACTATAGTGATCGATGGTTGGTCGTGTAAAATTCTTCGCAGATGATTTGACTTTTGTTTGTTTATAGGATTTGTGACATTGAATTTCTTTTAAGCATATAAGTGTCATATACTTTTGTAATCTCCTTTCAAAACCCTTCATTTTGATACCTTACTCGATGGCAAGGGTCCACCAATCATCATATTCATTGTGTGCACAGTTTTATTCTTTAATCTTTTTAAAATTACACACACACCGACTAAATCTGTACTTAACTTGGGGACAAATTTGAACACAAATTGGCGACAAAATATAACAGATCTTCGCTAGGTGCTCTAGTTTTTGAGATATAAATTTAGCCCTCTGCTGGGGAGACTCCAGCAGAGGCCACCTATACACTTTTATATCTTATGAACCAGTGGACGACAAATTCTGATATTTGGTGACAAATTTGGTCACAGATTAACGACAAAAATTTTTGGGTTTTCAAAATCAAAATCAAAATCAAAACTCATTTATTCAAACTAGGCTGATAATCAGCACTTTTCGAACGTCAAAATTTACTTTACTTTACTTATTTACAAGAGACAGTCCCCCAAAACGCCCCCCCTTCGACACTTCCTAGTGTTTTTGCTGGAAAGAAGAAGTGGCGGAACAAACTCCCCAGCACACATCTGTCTGTTAGGTTGGTTAGAAGAACCAGACTCGATACAATAGTAAGGCAAGTATAAAAAAGTATATAATAATAATAAAAAAAAGACATAACATATCAGTAAACTAATCTTGGAGAAAGAACATAAATAAATAACAAACATTGTCTTGTGTTCAACTCAGCGACCAACTGTTCTTATCATTTAAGTAGTCGTTAATGGAATAGTACGCTTTTAAACAAAGATTAGATTTTACTTTGGCTTTAAACGCATTAAATGGCAAGTCTAGAAAAGAAGATGGCAGTTTGTTATAAAATGTTATACCAAGCCCGACGAATGAATTATGAACTTTGTGAAGCCGGTGAAAAGGAGCGCGTAGTTTATGCTTATTTCTAGTGTTAAAGTTGTGAATATCACTGTTTTTAGTGTACAGGTGGATATTTTGTTTAATATATAAAATGTTGGCAAAGATGAACTGAGAAGCAACAGTGAGGATACCAATCTCCTTAAAAAAATCTCTAAGAGAAACTCGGGCACCCAGCTGATAAATTGCACGAACCGCTCGCTTCTGCAGAACAAATATATTTTGAATATCAGCAGCTTTGCCCCACAGCAGAATACCGTATGACATAACGCTGTGAAAATAACTGAAGTAGACTAACCGTGCTGTATCAACGTCAGTGAATTGTCTTACTTTTCTGACGGCGTATGCGGCTGAACTTAGCCTTCCCGCTAGGCTTGATATATGTAAACCCCATTGTAATTTTGGATCTACTGTAATGCCCAGAAATACAGCAGAGTCGGCAGTTTCCAGCTCCTGATTGGCGAGGATAATATTGGGACCTAGATTTCTAACATTGGGTAAAGCGAACTTAACTATTTTAGTTTTCTTGGCATTAAGAACAAGGTTGTTTATTGTGAACCAATCCGTGACCATTGATAGCGTGCTGTTTACGTCGTCAAATTCGTGTCTATTCCTATCTACTTTAAAGATAAGAGAGGTATCATCTGCAAATAGTACAACGTCACAAAAACCCTTTAAATAGTATGGTAGATCATTAATATAAACCAAGAATAAAAACGGACCCAGTATTGAACCTTGAGGTACACCTAGCCGAACCGGTAGCCCGGAAGATTTCGCGCCATTTACGTCTACACATTGGAATCTATTTTGCAAATACGAATCAATCACATTTAGGGCCTCATTTTGAACACCGTAATAACGCAGTTTCCGTAAAAGCGTGTCGTGATGTACGCAATCAAAAGCTTTAGAGAGATCGCAGAAAACACCGATTGCATTTTGCGCGTTCTCCCATGCGTCAAATATGTGCTTCAACAAAGCAACACCTGCATCCGTAGTCGAACGACCCTTTGTAAAGCCATATTGATCATTATGAAGGAGATTATTTAAATTAAAATGTAATAACAACTGTTTGAGAATTAATTTTTCAAAAATTTTGCTAAAAGCAGGTAAAATAGAAATTGGTCTAAAGTTACCGATATCGTTTTTACTGCCTGATTTAAATAGAGGGATGACTTTACTGCTCTTCATAAGGTCAGGGAAAGTCCCCAAATCGACGCATTTATTGAAAGTAACGGCAAGACAGGGGGCTACAATGTCGATTATGTTACTTAAAAGTTTAATAGAAATGCCCCAGTAATCACCTGTGTTTTTAGACTTAAGTGAATTAAAAACGTTAACTACATCACGAGGCGTTACATGTTCGAAACTAAAATCCCTTTTGGTGGCCCTGCCTGAGTCAGTGACACAGCTTAGCCATAGAGTATAGTAATATAGATTGGGAAATTTTTAGCGAAATCTGGTCAAGTATGGCAGTGACCAGCCCCTGAGCTTAGCACTGGTGGAAACGGATTCAACTAAGTTATGTTTTATATGGAAGAATGCGTGTGCTATTATGGGATGGCTGCCTCTTCGATGAGCTCTTCAGGAATTTATTGTACCCATTGATTTTAGATATTATTTCAATGTGGACAATGTCGACAGGTAATAGTTTGATAGTGAAAAAAATGTCTGCTCTGAGCTCCGGAAAATGGCCCCGAGCAGACCGTCGCTTTCGCCTTAAAATTATAATACCGTCAGGGCTGGTTTGAAGTGGCGAGAGAAGAGTTCGTGGATGGCAATGGGGGGAGGTATTTGCCCAGCAGTGGGACAGTATGTGTGGATAGTCCCAGCAGAAAAATTACGAATTTCTGGCGTCATGTAATTTTGTGTGGTAACTGCAAAGTGTATCCTGTAATGAGGGGTAAATAAGTAGTTTACAAAAAATAAAAACATCTGTTGAAAAGAACTTTTATTAGCAAAAAAATACAATTATAACTCGCTTATCCTACATAAAGCAGAAAGCATTTCACTTACATTTCCAAGTAAATGCGATCATTATTATTATCTATCACAGAATAAATCATCTTGAAATGATTCCATTTTACTATAAAATATATTAACATGTAGCAAATTATTCTAGTTCATTAGATGCTAAGTCATTTATAACTATTTGCATAGTACACACATAAAAAAAAACAAGATTTTTGTCTAATTAATTCTATGGAACCCTTCAGGCACAAATAATTGTCAAAAACACAATTCAAATTAATCAAGTCATACATAATTATGATTATAATGAATTTTACTATCAGTCCAAGTAATTGTATTACCGGCTCCACCGGTAAAGTACCAGATTTCCAAACATACACTTTGTTACTGTTAATTGGAATTAATAATACTGTTTGTCACTGAGACTATTGCATTGTTTGTCAGTTTCTTGTAGTCAGTTTAGAATTCAGCGTCAAGTGTGAAAACATTGTCCATCTGGTTGGCCATAACTCCCCACTTCTGGTACTCACTGACTTTCTTCTCAAAGAAGTTGGTCTTGCCTTCCAAAGAGATGAGATTCATGAAGTCGAATGGGTTCTTTGTGTTGTAGTTCTGTTGATGAAAATATTAACATTAAGTCTTAAGTTTGATAAGTAGGTAACTGGTTCTAATTAGATAAATAGTGATTCTTATCAGTCATCTGAATAGTTCAAAAACATATTGAGTGTATGACCTAAATTTTCATTGCAACAATAGAATTACATCATACCTATATCATTATCATTCGAATTCCGTTCATAGAACATTGAATTATTTTTAACATTTTGTTACATTTACTCCTCCATTTTCCATAGATGAAAGTATTTTTAAATCCATCTTATACTTTACCAGGATTTAAAAAAATACTAAATATGCTTACGTTTGGCCACTTGCAAGCCAGTACTGTCCACCCTGAAAAACATCTCAAATAAGTTCACATACCTTTTCTCCAATAAGTTCCACGAGTAGTCTGTCGGCGACGAACTCGATGTATTCGGACATGAGTTCGCAGTTCATGCCGAGCAGCCTGACGGGCAGCGCGTCGGTGAGGAACTCCTGCTCGATGACGACGGCGTCCTTTATGATTTCCAGCACGCGCTCCTTGCTCGGCTTCTGAACTAGGTGGCGGAACATCAGGCACGCGAAGTCGGTGTGTAGGCCCTGCAGAACCGAAGATAATATTGTCATCAGATATAGACTTCCTTTATTACTTCTGATGATATTTTTTTTTTAATTAAAAATATTACAAGTTCTTGTATAAAATTAAAGCTGCAGTGGGTGTTAGGGCACATTGGTACCTATATATTTTAATGGTATTATTGTTTAACATTCAACATGGTATAACATTTAAAATTTTAATTAATTGAATCATTAATTACCATGTCCCAAAAGTTAACATGGTTATGCCAGTCCTATATTCCTAATCAAATAGGTTAATGAGATTGCCAGTTGTTTAGTATTTTCTATAGATATTAACTAAACTTTATGAAATAAATTGCTACCAAGATAGAAAAGTTAAACTGTATTGATTTAGTGATAAACACAGGGCAGCTGCTGGGACATAGATGAAAAGCACCTACGTGCGATTCTTATCAATGACATCATTATGTTTCAAGCTTACTTAGGTGTATTTTTCCGATAACAGTCTGCGTGAGGAGACGCACTAAAGATAAGAAGTATTAAAATAAGCCTATATTTTTGTTTTGTTCAATAACTATCAACCGAACTTATCAGAATGACTATTATGACTATGAGTTTATGACTTTGGTAAGGAAGTCATGAATGATTAACTGCCTAGCTTTTATTTAAAAGTTGAGGTTGGTTTCCAGTCTAACACAGTACCTGAATGTCAGATTTATTTCTAAATTATCCTATTCAATCTGCATAACCCAGTTTCTGAGAAATATCATAACCCCTTAATATTTAGAAAAGACCAGGTAACTGCATCATAAAATGTAATTTTAAAATGACTCAAAAAACAAACCTCATCTCTAGAAATCAGCTCATTGCTGAATGTTAATCCAGGCATCAGACCACGTTTCTTCATCCAGAAGATAGAAGCAAAACTGCCAGAGAAGAAGATTCCTTCGACGGCAGCAAACGCAATGATGCGCTCGGCGAATGTAGCCTCCTTGCTTGCGATCCACTGCAGGGCCCAGTCAGCCTTCTTTTTCACACAGGGCAGGGTTTCAATGGCATTGAACAGGAAGTCTCTAATTGAGGAAAAGATTCAAATGATTATAATGGATAACTTTGTATGAGTATGAGTCATGGTGGTTGAATGCCTATTATATTATACAACTTATTTTATTAACATATTGTATGTAGTGTTGCTAGGTAGGTTCATAAATGGCTTTAGTGTACAAGTAATTAACTTATAGATTACTTCTTATAATGATAAGACTTTACATTGTTTTCAAATATTTATTTTGAAGTTCCTATTCAAATGCATTTTCTATGAAGACTTCTCCAAATACTGTTGCAACAATCCGCCCCTAAGACTACCCTTTCACTCAAAATTCAGTCAACTTACCTCTCCATAGGGTCTCTAATATATGTTTCAATGAGTAGAGAGTACATCTCGGAGTGTACATTCTCCATAGCTATCTGGAACCCGTAGAAGAACCTTGCTTCAGTCACTTGCACCTCCTGGGAGAAGCGTTCCACCAGGTTCTCATTCACAATGCCGTCTGAGGCAGCAAAGAAAGCCAGCACATGTTTGATGAAGTGCCTCTCACTGTCCTTCAGATTCTCCCAGTCTGACAAGTCCTGTATACAACAATTGAATGTAAGTTGAGTTACTTGAATGTCTGCCTTGTGTACAAAACACAGCTACATGTTTAGAGTAAGAAGCAAAAACAACATTGAATAGTGTTTGCAGTTCTTGGAGATCACGATTTACAAAGTAAAATGAAGGGGAAGTTAAATTAGAAACAAAGAGGCAATATATATCATTTATTATTATACAGGTCGTAGCTCTCAGGCTTGTTGGAAATGATGAAATAACCGAAAAATAACACCAAGACTGTTATTGCGCCACTAATTACTTTTGTCCGTGGGGGGCGGTCATGCGTGACTTAGTAACGACAATCAGCGGGATTTTACCACAATTAAAACAATACATCATTGGATACCTAAATAACAAAGTAGATTCTAGAAAAATAAAGGCGTGGTACATAAATATGACGAAAATAATCCGACATGTAAACAAATATATATACCTTCGATAGATCCACTTCCTCCACAGTCCAGAACGAAGCTTCAGCCTTCTTATACATTTGCCAGATGTCGGGGAACTTGATAGGAAACACGACGAAGCGGCGAGGGTTGTCTCTAAGAAGGGGCTCCTTTTGTGGGTCAAATACTGCGACTTCCATGTTCTTTCCTTCAACCTCCATAGTTTCTTCACTCATATTGTCATTGCGTTCGGCCAACACATTGTTTTTAACCGGAGACTGCAAAACAAACAAGGGTTAGTTTAGTTGCAGGTTCCGACATGATCTGACATGTCGCAATTTTCTAATAATAAATTAGCGAGTATGTATAGAGTAACTAACCTTCAAATGCACGTTGTTGAATTCGTTGTGTAGGTTTTCTTTGTCTACAACTGGTGCCATTATGTTTTGATTAAATTAAACAATAGAAACTGGTCTTCTTTCAGTTACGAACACGGAACAACACGAATACGTTTAAGTTCACAACGCCGAATGCGCGTTTGCTGACCGCCCGCTGTTTTGAGTCTACAAAATTTCCCTCCAAATATTCAATGTTGTGACTGTCAAAGATTGGTTTTCTTCCGAAATCCATTCATGAGTTCAGTACGTTCCTATTAAAAATTCTGTAATTTAAACATGCCGCATAAATTTACGTGACTTAATTAGAAAAGAATCAAATTATTCTGAAAATAAGCTTTGATAAAATTTTACCTGAGGTTTTAATCCTTGAAATGATAATTATTTTTATTTGGCCGCAGTGAATGAGACTCACATAGAAGTATTCGGAACGATCATATGTTTGCAAGTTCATTGACCACTCACAAACCGGCAAATGGAAAAAAGCGGGATTTACGTTGGTATCGTTATAATTATTTATTTTGTATTAGAACTGCCTAGATAATGTGTATAATGTTTTAACATAGGAATATTTGGTTATTTTAAAACTAATATCCTAGGCCTCTAATATAAAAAAGTAACTAAAACAAGTAAAAAGGTTTCGCGCCAAAAATGAACATTAAAATCAATTTTCCTATTGGCTTTAAAGTTCACCAATCAAACAATTGCACGAACGATGCGTTCAATTTAAAGATTTGATTAGATTACATTATGGAATCTATTTACATTTCATAATCACCATAATTATAATACTATCTTATAAATGTTATTCAGTTTTGCTTAAACAGGAGGCTTACAAAATTAAATGTGTTTATATTGGACAAGTATTGTGATGTAAAATAAGAGAGAACTTTGGCGATATTCTATATATATCTAGTCATTCATTGCAGATTCGTATCATGGAGAAGAAGTGTGTGTACTATGACTGATGCAGGGTATTAATAAAATATTAAAAGGTGATCTTCGGCGCATTAAGTGCTAAAAGCTAATAGTACAGTGTAGATAGATTTCGACGGAACGGTTGGCGCAGTTGCTCAAGCAATGGACTGCTGCGCTGCGTGTCGCGGGTTCGATTCCCGCACGGAACGAATATTTGTATGACCTACAGATAGTTGTTCCGGGTCTGGGTATTTGTTTATGTGAGTTTATATGTTTGTGAACGCACACACGTTTAAAAACATGTTATCCTGTTAATGTATGCTGGTAATAGCGACCGTCTTTGATACTTACTGAAAACTGGTTCAATATAATGCAGCCGTGTAATTAATATAGTTAACATTAATCGAGCCGTGACCGATGACACTGTCGATATTTTATTGAGCTTCAATCACTCAATTGTATTGTGGTGCTAGAGTTACCGCTTGTCTGGGCTAGACTAAAGATTGCATACGTTATACATATTGGTACAGGTAATTGAAGGGTACTTGCCGGGCCTGAGCCCAACACACGCCAATTAATGTGTCTCGTTAGTACTGTCTGAACGTTTTAACGAAATCGAAGGTTTGATCGGTTGGGCTGCGGGATGTTGTAAGAGATACCGCGGCGTCAACATATATAAGAAGGAACATGGGTGGTTTTTAGTCGGTAGAAGTCTGACACTCCCTTTCGCTATGCCCAAGAGCGGGAAGGGTAATTTGATGATTTCCCATCCATCTAAAAAAAAAGGTTTGATCGGTTGGTGTGTGCCGGTGATCTAAAGCAGGAGGTAGGTTCTAGTAACATCAAAGGGTTGGAACCATTATGATTAGATCGATCTCTGTGTTGACTGTTGCGGAAGGCTAACGTCAACGATCGGTACGGTACTCAGTCACCAGTCACCATAGTCAATTAGTCACCCTCAGTCACTCAGTAATCTCTGTGTCAAGCAATATAAAATTATATCGTCGTCGTCTATGATCGAACGCAAGCCGGTTTCAGGTACCAGCGACTGTTTACTCGACCACTACATGTATTTTTTTTCACTACATGTATTATTTAGACGTACTTACTTTCAAAAGCCAATTTAACAAGCGTGCGGTAACCTAAGTTGAATTTCCTTTGTTGGCGTTCGTTCGACCGGTGTGTACGCAGCATACCAAACTAAAAAGCAAAAAACAAGAAAAATTGCGGATTTTGTGGGCCGTATCGCGGAGTTCAATTTCCCCTTGTACACTGGACATTGGCAGAATAGTCGACATCGGCTTTAATTGACAAACAAAAATAGAATAGGTAGAATAGAAAAGACAAATCTTTTTTTACCCGACTGCGGCGAAGCCCAAAAGAAGGGTTATGTGTTTGAGGTGTATGTATGTCTGTTTCTTCGTTCCTTCATAACTCCTAAAGGGATGAACGGATTTAAATAAAATATACGTCGTTAGATTTGTCTTGATGGCGCGAGTGTCACTGGCTACATTAAAATTAAAAAAAAAAAAACAAAGAAAAATTGCGGATTTTGGGGGCCGCATCGTGGAGTTCATATTCCCTTTTCCATCGAATAGATTAGGTAGGTAGTTAAATCATCTGCGAAGAATTTTACGCGACCAACGAAAGAACAAACACAAAAAAAAACTAAAAAGTAGGAAATAAAAAAAGTAGTTAAAAAATTTAAAAAACCGACTGAAAAAATTTAAAAACAAAAAACAACCACATTTTAAATTAAACAAAACTTGGGAGCAGGCGGGGTTCATTTGAAAATTAAATTATGAAATGAAAATAGAATGGACCCCGCCTGCTTTCAAGTTTTATTTAATTTAAAATGTGGTTGTTTTTTGTTTTGTACACTTTGCGAGGTCGTATTGATGTCTAAATGATAGCAAATGGATTGGGATTGTTGAAATTCCATGTCTGTCTATTGTTTACACCAGTTCATAACATAACTCACGCCGGTACGTTGTGAAGGGGTAAGCACATGTGAATCACTAAAAAGTGAAAAATAAAAACTTATGACAGAGTTTTTAATGTCGACTATTCTGCCAATGTCCATTGTATTGGAAAGAAAAGTGTGTAAGTTATTATAAAAGAAGTACATTAATTAATATTGTAAGGAATATTTGAGCAAGAACTAAGGTGTAAGGTCGCAAGTTAAAATCTTAGATCTCGTCGAGTTAGTACGAGTACGGGACTGAAGAATTTGTCTCTTGCACAGAGTATAAAATAACTCCGTAAACCGGTGTGTCATTCGTGTCATGTCAGTGTCATGTCATTTCGGGAAAATAATAGCCTCTTAAAAATACGTTTTTGTAATTTGTGAAATTGTGAAATAAATAACTAGGAAAGTTTATCAAATATGTCGGATAACGATGATGATTATATGTGCGAGGAGGAGGAAGATTATGGCTTGGTATGTAATTTGATTTCACATCATTTATTTGGTAATGTTATTGTGTGTGACGTTTTTGCGAGTATCCCCTAAATTCCTAGCTTTTAACCTTGCTTTTTTGTAGAAGCCTTTGAAAAAGACGTATGATACCAGAAAACTTTACAGTTTAGCCGACATTATTTTATTCCTGCGCCATGAGGTTCGCTAAATTGACAAATATCTAGCACTAATGAGCTGGCCTTTTTATAATAACATGAACTTAACAGTCGCAGCTTGATCTGGTAAATATCTTGCTTCTTTGCTCAGACAACGTTTTTAAGGAATTTCTATTGTTTATTTTTCCAGGAATACTCGGAAGACAGTAACTCAGAACCAGATGTTGATTTGGAAAATCAGTACTATAATAGCAAAGCATTGAAGGAGGATGAGCCCCAGGCAGCTCTCACAAGTTTTCAGAAAGTCCTCGAGCTTGAGGGAGGAGACAAGGGTGAATGGGGCTTTAAGGCACTCAAGCAAATGATCAAGATTAATTTTAAATTGGTGAGTTGCTGACAGAATAATGATTGTGCGCTAAAATAACCAATTAATAATTTCAAGATGCTTTATTTTTGTTTCAACATCATAATTAAAATATATATTCCGCCACTTAATACCCTTGTTGTCCCTATAAAGTACTCTAAACATTATCGGAATGGCACTTTTGAACAAGAAAACATCAAATCAATCAATCAAACTTGCACATTGAAAACTTTTATTTTAGGTTAAGGTGTACTTCCCCATATTATTAAAAATATGCACCTTGAATGTTCAGACACCAGCCAGCAAACAATAAATTGCACATACATCTAACTCATTGTATGCCAAGATTAAAGACACAATTAATAATCCACTGTGTCATATTTCACCGTCTTCACACATCTCTTTCCTTGTCTTCTGTATGTCTTCATGTTGCTACAATAAGATGATAAGAACCTCATGTATTTGCAGGGCAACTTCACAGAAATGATGTCAAGGTACAAACAGCTGCTCACATACATCAAGAGTGCGGTCACCAGGAACCACTCGGAGAAGTCCATCAACTCCATCCTGGATTATATCTCTACTTCTAGAAATGTAAGTGTCACAAGAGTTAAGTATATTGGTCAATACAATTAATAGTGTTTATGATGTTGTAATTAACTTGAAAAAGAATAAGAGAAAATTAAGGAAGTTTAAATATATGTAGCTGTGAGTGGATCATGACTGATATGATGAAAACTATGGCATTATCTCACTCTCATACTTCCTTTTTTTTGATGTCATACTTCCTTTGTGTGATGCTTAAAGAATAAAGCACACAAACTCGAAAAAACATTGAGGGAACATAATAATATGTATTCTTGTTCTTATGAAATACAAAAAGAATCAGCTTCATATAATGAAAACCTCCTTTTTTGCCCGTGGAATTGTAAAATAATACCATATTAATTAGATTGACTGATTTCAATAAAATTGATAAATATGTTCACATATATTATGTATATAAAAGTGTTCTTTGCAGATGGAGTTGTTGCAAGACTTCTATGAGACTACACTTGAGGCTCTGAAAGATGCCAAGAACGACAGGCTATGGTTCAAGACAAATACTAAGCTAGGAAAACTATACTATGATAGAGGGGATTTCAACAAACTTGCCAAGATTCTGAAGCAACTGCATCAAAGCTGTCAGGTGAGATTGATTATCTGAATGTGATACAGCATTCCTGGATTCTAATCTAATAATTAAACTAATAAGAAAAAAATACGAATCTTTCATGCACTTTAATTCTAATACTTTAACACAATTTTTTAAACTAACCCTCTTTACTATGGAATTTAGAACAAGCATGTGGGTGTTTGTTAATATTTTAAAATTCATTATGTGTTCTTGTATAAGTAAGCTTCTCAAAAGTCCCATGTGTTTTAATCAGATTGTAATAAAAGTAATAAACAAACACTCAGTCGTATAAACTTTCCAATGCTGCTTAAAGTTTCCTCTTTGCTCTTCTGAAGCCTGGATGTCAAAAAAAGGCAATAATAGTTAAACAATTGGTTCACCCTGATAACTATCTGTTGCCTATAATATAGATATTTCCACTTCAGACTGATGAAGGCGAGGATGACCTCAAGAAAGGCACTCAGCTGCTTGAGATATATGCCTTGGAGATTCAGATGTATACCGCACAGAAGAACAACAAGAAACTCAAGGCACTGTATGAACAATCTTTGCACATCAAGTCTGCTATACCACATCCGCTGATTATGGGTGTTATTAGAGGTAAATACTAAATATCCAATTTTTAAAAGACCTTTTTCTTCATGTCTTGGATTATATTTCTCATGATTCTTGATTTGCTTTACTGAATTGGCTCTGGCGATTTCCATGATGGGTAGTTATGACTTTGTAATTATGCATGATTTTTCTCTGTTTTTATCCTTTTTATGATAAGATCATAGCAACCGAAAATAGTACTTGTATTGAGACTCAATAGAGTTTTGTGTTGCGGTTAGGGAAGGATTTTTTCCCCTCTTTGTTGTTTGCCATCTCCAGGTTAAGTAAATCTAAAATGTATGCTCCTTTGTTTTAGAATGCGGCGGTAAGATGCACTTGCGCGAAGGCGAGTTCGAGAAGGCTCACACAGACTTCTTCGAGGCGTTTAAAAACTACGACGAGTCTGGCAGCCCGAGACGGACGACTTGCTTGAAATATCTCGTTTTAGCTAATATGTGAGTATAGTATGACGTTTCTCGTTGACAATATTGCAGACATAGATGCATAAAGGGTATTTCAACGATGGAGCCATAAATTAAAAAAAAAAAAAAAAAAAAGGGTATTTCGCGTATTTGTCTCCACTTATCGTATAGGATACCATTAATCACACTTGGAATTATGTGAATTGTAAATAAGTCATAAGCCTAGAAGGAATAAAAAAAAACGAAATATATGGTTAGCGATAAGTAGAAAGATTGAAGGGAGGCCTTTTCCCTGCTACACAAATGGCTAATAATAATAATTGGTTAATCTATGTACCTGCTTACTTTATTCCTAATACCTAGTCAATAAACTATTTTCTATTTCCATTCTTCACAGGCTTATGAAATCAGGCATCAATCCTTTCGACTCTCAAGAAGCGAAGCCGTACAAGAACGACCCAGAAATCCTAGCCATGACAAACCTCGTGATGGCATACCAAAACAATGACATCAACGAATTCGAGTCCATCCTCAAACACAACAGGAACAATATCATGGACGATCCCTTCATAAGAGAACATATAGAAGATCTGCTCAGGAACATCAGGACCCAAGTACTCATCAAGCTGATTGGCCCTTACACTAGGATCCATATACCGTTTATATCTAAAGAATTGAATATTGATGAGAAAGAAGTGGAGAATTTACTGGTCACCTGTATTTTAGATAAGTAAGCAGATGATTGTTATTTCTAATAAGAATTAAAATGTGACTGCTTTGTTGGATTAGTGGCCAGAAGCCCAACTGTTGAGCATGAGAACCTGGTTTCGATTCCCTGGTCAGGCAAAGGATTAAAGTCAAAGAGAATTAGCAACCTATTACATTGAACTTGAAATATAACTGGCAAATTGTACAAGTGTGGTATAAAGTGGGCATGTATGGCTAAATCTAAGTTATTTTGATAATGCCAAGTTGAAATTCTTTATATATAGCTCGTTTATGATTGTCATGATAGCTGATACAGCACGTTATCTCTTTGTAGCACAATCAGCGGACGCATCGACCAGGTGAACTCGGTGCTGGAGCTGCAGAGTTCGGCGCGAGGCGCGGCGCGGTACGGCGCGCTGGACAAGTGGACCGCGCAGCTCTCCTGCCTGCACCTCGCGCTCGCCAACAAGATGGCGTAGTGCGCGCCCAGTGCGGCACTGCACCACGTGCCCAATGCAGCACTGCACCATGGGGCCAGTGCAGCACTGCACCAAAGGGCCAGTGCAGCATTGCACCACGGGGCCTGTGCAGCACTGCACTACAAGGCTCGTGCCCGCACTACACACGAAACAAACAACGTACGTCTCCCGCCATCACCGTTCAGTAAACATGTAGTATGACAAAGATCCTGCGCCCGAGCTAGGCTAGCTTTACGTGTGTGCAGTATTTGCAGACCACAGCTACGTACAGTCCATGGAACTAGAAAGATCGCAATTCGACGTCTCTCGTTAATGTGACGAATCGTGTGCGAACTGAAGTTGATCAACAATATTATTTATTGCAATAACAAGAACTGTAATAACCATTTTCATTCAAACTGGATAGTACTTCGATTTTTATAACAAATTGGATAATAAGTTGTAAAATAGCCGTTCATGCATGCTAACAGATAGCTATAACGGACTCACTCTTATTGAGCAGCTCAATGCAATTTCAAATATATAGATTTATAGTCTAATATTCTTTGTCAGTTTTAATTATTCGTTTTAGTACATAGATGTGGTTAATCTTTCTTTTTTACAATAAACATCAGTTTTTTTCGTACGACGACGTAGTGATACCGTTAACCGCATATTAAAAAAATCGAATAAAAGTTGGGTTGAATTGAAGTGATTTTGTGTGAAAAACGTGACAATGAACTAGGGATATAAGTTCCCGCTTTAGGTTTTCAACCCAGCTTCGCATCTTCTTTCTGTCAAAAACTTTATACTTTGGTTAAATTGTGTACTATTTTTTTATAAGTTTTGATGCACTGATGCTATGGTGAAACTTGAATGGTAGAGAAACATATTTTTCAACTTGAAACGATCAACAGGAGTTGTAATCGGATATGTGATATTGTATATGGATGCGTGTAGTGATAGTTTATATATTTGTGAATAATGTAATATTTCTCCACAAATTGTAAAGACATCGTACGGAGGCCCGACGTCACGTAGCTTGTAATTATTGGGAACAACTCGACAGGACAAGTACTGATGAACACGCCTCAATTCAGTGCAGTGTGTTATGCTAATACATAGTTTCAAGTAAACACGTGTTTTATTTGTCGTAACTAACCTAATAATATTGATTACTTGTTATCATAGAGTCAAATGCTCTACCGAATATACATTGGTGTACCTCTTTACGCCGTATACAGAAAGTCAGCTGGTAGATTTCATTCAACTTGTCTGCGACGTTCGGCGCTTATTTATATAAATGCCTGCGCCGGTTACCTGCATGGACCGGTTCCTATAAGCGCTGGTAGGCTGCCAGCTTTTTTTCTGTATACGGCCTTAAATACCCCATATTGAGAGCCACATGTAACATTTTCATAAAATAAGTGTAATTAATATGTAAAAGGGAACGTAAGGTCTCAATAGAAAATAATACAAGAAATATAGTAATAGGTAAATATTTATAATAATATAAATTGGTATATAACTACATTAAATGGACGGATCGGTATATCACAGGTTAGTTACCTATATACATTTCCATTAGTACGTATACAATATACATTCGTTACAAACATCTTAACATAGGAATTAATACTTCACAACAGATTCATCTTCAAGGAAGGTCTATCAAAATTCATTGTAGACGGGTTGACCATAGCTAGGTCACAATCTAACAAATGAATTCGAACTATTTTTTTAAATATAAATTGACGTAGATAATATAAACCAATGACGTTGCTTGGAAATATTCTATCGCGCTGTCGCCATTGGGTAGGTTCACAGTTGCAATCCCCATTATTAATTAATTTTAACAAATTTTCAGTTAAACACATTACATGGCACAAGAGATTAATATATTAGAGTCAAACTGGCTTCTGGGCTCAATTTTGAAACGCATGATACAATTTAAAAAAAAAAAAAACTGTTGTACAGAGATTTCATAAAGATGTATTGATTATTTTAAAAAGTTTGTCTAACTGACTGTTAAAAAGATCATCATATTAGTTTAATCTTAAAATTACGGCAGTGTAATTTGTTAATGTCAATTAAAATAGTATAATTGTAAATCAATTCCATGCCACAGCATTTGTGAATTCCTTTTTGTAGACAGTATTGCAGTCTTTATATAGATTTATGTACTATAATCTTATTCGCTTCGCGGTCGGCTTATTCGTTAACGAAGGAGCCACTGATAAAAACTTTTCCAAATAATGATTTTCATAATATAGAACATAAAATCTAGCTTTTTTCTTAGAAATAAGGTATGTATGATATTATAATCATATTGTTTGATCTGTTTTCCTAAGGGCCAGTAAATATAGCAAATATAGCCGTAAAACCACAGATAAACGCTAAGGGGATAGGCTATGCCCTAAGATAAGATTTCAGCACTGCAGAAGAACACTAGGGCAGAAACGGTGGATGCTATACAGAACGTCTGAGTATAGCTCATTCCTTTTCCAATATACGAGCCTAAAACATTATCCTTTTCACAGGGTTTAGTAAGAGCAATATCAAAAATTAGACATAAAAATGCGTATAGTACGTCAGTTCTGAACATGTTTATGTGTTTGTGCATTTTTACTCGTGAAACATGAACATAAAAACATGTTGACTTATTTTATTTCTCAATCTCTTAGTTAATATCTTTATCTCTTTCAGACAACATGTTTCTAAAGGTGCGTACAGATCATATAACATTAAATATTATATAACTTGTTATAAAACACAAGTTGAAACAACATGCTAAATAACACACGTTATACAACATGTTATATAATCTGTACGCACCTTCAGTCATACACCTAGTATGTGTGTGTGTCAGTGAGCGGGTTTATCGTGCAACCAGGCGCGGAAGATTGGCAGCGTACTGGGGTAGTGAGTGGGCGGCTGTGGTTCATCCGTCTCTTCACGGAACGGATACGTGCCGATCAGGATCGGGAGCTGCAGCTTTACTTCCTTCTCCAAGCTCTTCGGCTCGATTATGAACTGAAACAAATGTGGAGGATTAGTGCGTGAACATAACATGACATCACGCTTGTAATCACCGAAGGGTTAGCCAGAGGTGGACCTAATATTACACACACATTTCGCCTAATAGGTATTTCAACAAAAAAATCTAATTAGTCCGTCTGTTAGATTATCGAAAAATATTGGATACGTGTTGTTTGTTTTATCAAATTAATAAAAATTGACGAAAATAAACCGTGTCAAAGACCATGAGTGGGGGCTTTTGACGTCACTTTGTAGGTAAAAAAGTAATAACCTTGTGACGTCACACGACTTTTCGAAGCGCTGTATCGTCTTCATCTTTTGTTAACGTGAAAAAAGAAACAAAACGTGTCCATTATTTTTTGGAAATCTATCTGACGGACTAATTAGTTTTTTCTGGTAAATTACCCTATTGGAGGCGAGCCTATTGCCATCAACCGGGCAGCTACTGAGATATTCGTGATGGAAAATCTCAATATTGCTAAGTGAAGTGATACGGTGATAGTGATTAAAGTCGTTTCTATTGTGAGCCTGATGTCCCACTGCATGGCGAAGGCCTTCCTTTCCTCTTTCTATATTTTATACCCAATCCTTTTTATGAGAGTCAAGTTCCTTAAGCCATCTCCTTGTGAGCCTACCGCGTCGCCTGGTTCTGTTGTTAGGAACCCAAACTGTGGCTATTTTGGCCTAATTTTGATGGCAGATGTGGCCTGCCCAGTCGTTACAGGTGGTCAGTGGCCCATAAAGTCTGACAAGCAGTCTTTAACCAGGGGTATCGTATTGCCCAGTACTAACTGGGATGTGGAGGTCAGATAGGTAGTCGCTTTATATTGTAAAATACTGGTATTCAGCTGCACCCAGTTAGAGTGGAAGCCGACCCCAACATAGTTTGGGAAAGGCTAGGCAGATGAGATGTGGCTTGCCCAGTTCTATATTAATAGGGTATTACACCAAAAAAATCTAATTCCTCCGTCCGATAGATTTTCAAAAAATAATAATCACTTAAGTATTTATTATTTTTTCACGTAAACAAAAGATGAAGACATTATAGTGCTTCGAAAAGTCGTGTTAAGTCGTGTGACGTCACAAGGTTAGTACGCTTTTACCCACAAAGCAGTGGCGTGCAGTGGTCCCCCACGATGGGTAGGCTACGAATAAATCACAAAAAAAAAAAAAAAAAGTAAGCCTGTAAAAACAAAACTTTTAAATACCATTCAAAAACTCACCACATTATTCAAGGTTTAACTCACGATTTTCTAATGACGATGCAAACAGAAGAAAGATTCGGCCACCTCAAATATCTCATCCAAGTGAGTGGGTGATAGTTACAGAACACGTAACTTGCAAGATTTTGGATAAATTTTCGTAATTCGGGTACATGTCTACCTTTAGATACAACTTGAATCTTATCATTATACGATCCGCCCCTAAGACCACCCACTGACCGATAATTGAGAACACTTATTACCTTTAACATGTAATAAACACACATTATCAGCACAAACTTCACAAGTAAATACCATTGTTATTTGTTACGTGAATAAACAAGTAATACACAACAAAATTAATATTTACACTACTGTTAATAACGTTATCTGTACGTTTTCGGTTTCAAAACAAAATCGCATTATATATTGCTTGTCACAACAATGAAACAGTAATGTTTCAAAACGTAAAAAATAATTTCTAGGTTATTATTTTCGATAGAAAAATACTAGCAAATAAAATTGCATCATTTTCATATCGAGTTTGTTCACAACAGCGGTCAACATTTTTTGCAGGATTATACGAAATCCAATGAATGAGGTGACAAGTTGACAACATTGCGAACATCGAACTAAACAGGTGCTGCGCTCTATGCACGGAAGCCCGAAGTTCGCGAAGCGCGAAATTAAAATTTTCTTACGTTTTTGCAATTTACAGGCCAGTGCTAGGTTGTATGTTCATTAAAATATGATTCCCGGTTTTAAGACTTATGTAGTCATATTTTATTCAACATACAACCTAGCACTGGCCTACAAATTGCAAAAAAATGCAAATTTTGAACTTCGCGGGTTATAGATTGGTTGTGTTGTTGCAGCCAATCACAGCCCACTTAGCTACAGTCGCAGGAGCTGCAGCTGCGTTAAAATTGCGAAAATCTATGTATGTGTGCGGTTCATAGACACGGCCATACGTACCGATGTGACGCTGTGTGCATACAATTATGAATGGGTTTTAGACAAGTCGAGTGTTTGTCTATAAGATTCGTACTAATCGTAATCCTTGTCAATGAGTTTTAGTGGGACGCGAAAAATTGCTATAAGTATTTTAACAGGAGTTTGAACTTTTTTATGATTAATTAAACATATTGTTATTTTATTGCATCGTTAATTAGTTATAAGAAATGCTCAGTTGGTAAGGTAGGCTAAGCCTAAGAGCCTATATAGGGCGCACGCCCCTGCCACAAAGTGAAGTCAAAAACCCCCACTCATGATCTTTGACACTTTTTATTTTCGTAAATTTTTATTAATTTGTTAAAACAAAAAACACGTAACCAATATTTTTCGATAATCTAACTGACGGACTAATTACATTTTTATGGTGAACTATCCTAATCTCTCGAGGGTGCTGATGCACCAGTCTTATCTCATCTCACAAGTCGTACTCACAAACACGTCGTACTGCACAGAGATGAGGTGGCAGCCGCGCAGGTTGGTGGGCGGCAGCGGCGGGACGTACAGCAGCTCGTGTCTCCACACGTCGCTCTCGCCGGGCCGCGTCTTGCCGTGCGAGAGGGACGCTAGCTCACGCACTTCCTTGGCTGCTACCTTACCGTGGGCCGAGTATTGGATTGTCTGAAAGGGAGTTAGAGATTTAACACATCAAATATCGCTGGAACTAAGTCCCACCAAAGGGGAGGTGCCGAGATGCTCATGTGGATTTTCTCTAATGCGGTTACTGTTAAAATCCACTTTAGCGTTTCTTTTCTCTACTGCGATTAGTCGAATATATTGTAGTCTTTAAGTCGAATTTTGTTGAAGTTGAAGTCTTACAACTCACCAGTAGTCGTAGATATTCGCTTTGGTCAAATGCTTTTTGAGCGTAAAATGTCACAATGATTGACAACCCCCAAAAACGCTCTTTACGATTACCAAAGCTACGTGCAACAAACTCAACAGTAAAGACGCCTGTCCGAAAATATGCTTCCCGTACTCGGTGATAATGACAAGCCAAGAGGAAACGTTCATCAGGGATTCGTAAAAACACACTCAGAGCATCAGGTCTGACTTTAATGTACATTGACATAAAGAATAAATTGCAATGATACCCCAGCCAACTTGAAACACTAACAATACCAGCCGGCCTAAATAAACGATAAAAGGATGAGCAGAAAAAAAAGTTTATCACATTCCGCGTTTACAAAAAGTCGACTACGAACAAGGCCTATGACCGATAGGTCATGATCGTGACTGTAAATTATAACTCTTCGATGTTACGCAAGCCAGTTTCAGTGCAAAAACATTCAGGCATAAAAAGCGAACAAAGGAAATGAAGATGCATCGTGATTTGCTTCTGAGAAAAAAACGTAAAAATTCGGTGCTTTTTTGTTTATTTCATCGAACATGCATAGCTGCTGTATGTAGGTACCTATTTTGTGCGTTATTATTACTGGGTAGCATATTAATAAGGATATAATAAACTATAGATTCTATAATATTTTGAACCCACCGACACACATAGAAATTTTTCGTCAGTTGCTATTAAGCGTGTTCAGAATGATGTACTGAATACGTGGTTTATTAAATACCTCGGTGAGCGCAGCCCTGGTGGCTTTAACGGTGGTCTTCGAGTTGTTGACGAGCGTGGCAGTCAGCATGATGCTCTCGCCGGGCACGTACGCGCCGCGGTCCAGCGACACGCCGCAGGTCACCGTGCCGCCGCCCACGCAACCCACCCCCAGCCGGTGCTCCACGCTGCATTCGAACTGTTGCTGAAGCACACAACGTTGTTGATTATGAGCAAACATGTCGTACACAAAATATGAATTTGAAAAAATTACTTAAATCTGTACATTATTTAATCACCAGTACTCTGAAAACAGTGAAGGGAAACATCGTCGGTCTTGGAATCAAATTCGACATGTGACATCCAGAACCGCACTAGATCGGGTAAAGATTAACGGTCCTATCCCTATCAGGGAGAGCCGGCTTTGTGTCTTTATAGTGGGAACGGTAATAGCTGTTTATGTTACTGCCTTGCTGGTCAAGTTATAGCAGGAGCAGCTGGCCGATTGACTAAGTTATTAGGTAAATGGATTATGGATATTAGCTCATTCTCTATCTAGGCCTTATCACTGACCTTATTGTTGAAGTTTTAGAACAGACGGGTTCTATAATTTATTCAAATAATTTATTTCAGAATTCAATCCACATTCCACATTTTTTATCTTTTTTTTTTTCATCCACATTTTTATTGGCACATGTGCTTGTCTATCGAGAGGACAACATGGCATCCGTGCTTGTTGGGGTCTTGACTTGACCGTGGCCTTATGTTTTATGACCTTGACAGCTCGGTCCATCTCGGCCTAAGCTACTACCGTGACGATATCAATCGAGCTACGTAATAGTGCATGCAGCATTACTTGCATGACCGTTTTCTTACTGCGCTTCACTGCACGTAACTACTAAGACTTGTATGCAGCATGATGTTCTTATTAGTTCCGCTCTTTAGACATCAAGTAGGTAATGAACTTCAAGTAAACAAAAGTAAACTTTTTATTTCCCTAATATGTATGTTTTTGTTTTCCTTGCCAGCAAATAAGTAAACATTTATTTTTAAAATTTTGGGGAATCAGCAAAAAGCTTGAATTTTGATAGTGGGAAAGACCAAGTTCCTATGTATTTCTACAACCACAATATTTGGTCAACCTGAGAATTTCCTGAAGAAAACAGCCCTTGTCTATGTCATTTATGCTACTTTTGAAGGGATATCATCAAATGACACCTACTGCTCTGGGCGGAGCAGAAGAGAGTGTCAAACTCCTACTGACTAGGAATCATTCTGCGAGTCCCGACGCCCCGGGCGTCTTCGTCTGTTGGGGCTTGCGGCGGCTGGGGTGTCAGGTTTTCCTCTCTCTCACGCGTTCGGCCTCCTCCTTCTTAGCTAGCTTTACTGCATTTGTGTACCCAAGGTACAATAATAATCACGTATCGAACCGGATTATTCACGCTTCACAGTCGCACTAGCACCCACTGGACTATAATGATAGAGGCAGTCTAGTTTCAGAATATAAGTATATGTTTTGAAAACATATACTTAAAAATAAGTAAAAGATATATTATCATCAATTCATCACTCACAGACAAAACCGGTGGCTCCAAATTAAGGTCGATCGGGTTCATCACAATGAAGACCTGTTGGTTCTTGTGAGTCAGTCCGTTGGGTTCCCTCAGTGCTGCCTTACAGTAGTACTGGACCCATCCGTGTGTGCCGAGGAATGTGGACGGCAAGCCCATGGGGAGGCCTAGCTTGAATGGGAAGCTGTGTATGCCGGGCGACAGGATTGATGTGCTGTGGCCTGGTAACGTTAAAAATGGCTGTTACACTGTGGTGGGGTGTGATCGAGAGGTGGGTTGATAAGATGTAAATGCGTAAGGTCCATTTCTTTTGGCCTTAATGCTCTGCGAAAATTAATGTATGGATTAAGTATTGGCGGAAAATGTGTTGACTTTTAACCTGGTTGACGAGAGTAATGTATTTTTATTCAAGGTTTGTTCTTTAAATATAATGCATTTGTTTTTGTGTAGTGTTCTTTTCCTGCCATCAAGCTTAGTGGGAATTTAATGACGTCATAGCTACAACACACAATGTGAATCGCTCAACAACATTAGTTGTCTTAACCTTTGCATCTAAGTCAATATTTAAGCTCTTGATGGTTTAAAGTCCATCAGCACTCACATGGTTTATTTTAGCAAAACAAATATTTTGTAAGTATAATTATTTATACTCACATTTTCAATTTTAATTCATTTTTATTAAACAATATGAGTATATGAGGTGGTACCACCACCTCTTGTTACATAGTTTCTCGCTGTGGCAGTAATTTTGAATTCCATGTAGAAGAAATTTTAATAACAGCTAGGCAATATGTGAGACAATAGTACAGATGCCAGCAGATCAAGATACCTGATAAAGTTGAAAATCTATTAAAGTAGCTTGACGTACTGGCAATAAGGCAGTTTATAATGCTAGACTAGTGGTAGCAGTGCCACACTTTGAGTATCCACTTTCAAATTGCATCACAACAAAACTTATTACAGTACCTGGTTCACCAAGCAGCCTCATCCTGAAGTCGATGTAATTCTCTTTGTCAAAGAGTCTCTCGTGCCTGCCAGATCCTACTCGCACCACACCCTCACCAATTACATGGAAGTGCAGACCTAAAACAACACAGTCAACATTAAGTAACTCTTTTATAAAACTTGGTTAGAGCACAAGATGAAAATACAGTTGATGGAGAGTTATAATATAAAAGAAGAAAAAAAAAATTAAAATGCTGCTTCCACATTTGTACCCTTTTTTTTTAAGTTGATGGAAAATCATCAAATAACCCCTCCCGCTCTTGGGCAGAGCGAAAGGGAGAGTCAGACTTCTACTGACTAAAAACCACCCATGACCCGTGTCTTAGCTCTATACATATGTCGCGGCTGTGGTAACTTCTGAACAACTCGCAGCCCACATTTTTACCCTTTGCTGTGAAAAAAATGACTTGGGTAAATATGCATCCAAATAACCAATCCCTACTATTGGTCACGCCACGTAAGATGAACCCTGGAGGTCAAGCTGCGCATTCATTAGGCGAATTATCGGTCTGTTTGGTGGTATGAGATAGGGGCGGGGGAGGCGGGGCCCCAAACGGATTAATAACGTACCAGAAAAATTGCGCTGCATTTTTGGCGATACGCTATTGGTCCATCGTTTTCAAAATACTATAACACAAATGTTTTACGAAATGGTTTTACATAAAATTGAGAGAGAGAGAGAGAGGCTGATAATAATATTATTGATAATTTAAAACAATGCATCGAACAGGCGCAGAGGCAACAATGTTGCGAGTCTACAGTAAGAAGAATTGTGTTTTTAATTGAACACATTTACAACTTACACACAAAACGTGTTTTAATTCCATTAAATGATATTTTATTTAATATATTATTCTATGTCAACCTACTAATAAGCAATATAGTTCAAAAATAAAACAATAGGCTTAGTAGTTTTGTTCGCGAGTATACCCATGTCCGAACACAACCCCCCTGCTTTTCCCTTCATCGTTCTTTTTATGTGGCGACAACTATAATAACACTTCTACCTTCTTTCCTTCATTTACCAAAAAGAAAAAAAATAATAATATAAGAATAGGAACAGTATTTGATTTTATTTAAATAATGATGACCTATATTAAAACAGATTGTAGACAATATTTTACAGTAAATAGTCTTATTAACACATCTGTATTAGCTTAGCTATTATTATAAAGTTTAACAATAGTCACATAATATTTGTTCTACTAACAATGAACTTACCTAACACAGGTGTGTCATCTTGCAACTCCATCAGAACTTTCCCAGACAAAAATTGACCGGGAAAATATAACAATGATGTGTTATCAAACACTATGAGGAACTTGAGTAGTTTGCGCGGCATTTTGACAGGTCGCACTCCAGGTCAGCGCTCAAATCACTTTTAGATTACCTAATACCTGTGTTTAATAAAATAAAACAATAAATTAGGCAATAAAAAGTTTATTTAATTAACTAGCTTGACAACAGTTTGAGGCAGTTATTATAATTTATTTATGGCTTTGTAACGTATGTATTATATAAGTTAAACTACGGAAGTATATTAAAGTAGGTGTTCCAAAACTTTTTCACACATTACACAGTGATCACTTTGTTTTATTACAATCAGATGGGAGGATTTAAGAACCTTGTGGCTATGAAAGTCACGCCTACGACGAGTCTACAATATCTCATTAAACTTCTGACATCGTAGGCTGTGTACAACAAAGTTGAGTAATATGTTAATCGAAGGCCATCAACTAAGACATACCTTGAACAATTTTAAAGAAAGATTATGAATGAAATCCACATTGGAATATATCAAAACGCACTGTATTCGTTATTTAACAACTTTATTCAATTTTTAAAGTCCTCTTATTGCACAAACTTAATAAAAATCAAATTATATTTCATGAAACCAAAAAAAACCAAACTTTTACGGAAACTTTGACGTTTCGTTGTGGTGGAGGAGATGTCTGAACTTGAAGTTTAAGTTATGTTGCGTTCAAACAGTGTACTTCTTTTTAATTTCAAAGTGACTTTTTCTTTTTTATGCCAATGGTAATAATTATATACCTATAATTCAGTGAATCAAAAAGATTATTTTTTATAACTGTAAGCCTGCTAATTAATTTATTCAATGCTGCTATCATATTTTTTTTGGATATGTTTTCAATCAACAAATCATTAATGAACGCATTTAAACATAAGAAAAACAGTCTGTTCTCATTTATGTATGTAGCGCTTGTTTGTATTCCGTTAGTATCATTGGCGCGGAGACTTGACGACTTTGTAGTTTCGTCCAATGAAACATTCTAAATAGTTACGCTGTCAAATAATATTTTTAGAACACTGAAATAGAGAATTAACTTTCTTAGTAATGGGCGACAGCGGCTCATGGATTTGTTTATGTTGTTTTGAAAAAAAACGATATCAGTCTATCTCTAGGTTAATTTGAAGTATAATAGTTGTGAAGAAAATCAGCCAAAATGCCAAGTGAAATGATAACATTACAGCTCGGCCAATGTGGCAATCAAAGTAAGTAATGCAATATTAAGGAAACGTTCGGTTATTTTGAATTAGTTTCGGTAATCGTAATTAATTTTAATTTGTAACAGTTGGGTTCGAGTTCTGGAAGCAGTTGTGCATAGAACACGGGATATCTCCAGAGGGCATACTTGAGGAGTACGCGTCGGCGGGTTCGGATCGAAAGGATGTGTTCTTTTACCAAGCTGATGATGACCACTACATTCCTCGTGCGGTTTTACTGGATTTGGAGCCTCGTGTCATACATACCATCATGAATTCACCGTATGCAAAGGTATGGGGTCCTCTTAAGTTTACACATCAATGCATCAAGCATAACTTCATCTCAATGCCATATATTTATGAGCAAAACATAAATATTTTGCTTTGTGTTTAGCTATTCAAAGAAAACGTTGTTTTACCATTATGCATTTTATTTCAAGTACCTAGCTTATATATAAAATACACATATCCCTTAGCCTTTCTGAACCTTCAGTTTTAACATGATTCACATTTTTAGCTGTACAATCCTGAAAATGTTTACTTATCGAAACACGGTGGAGGTGCTGGTAACAACTGGGCCTCGGGATATGCTCAAGGGGAGAAGCTGAATGAAGAAGTGTTTGATATTATAAACAGAGAGGCAGATGGTAGTGACAACTTAGAGGTAAGTTCTTTTAATCATGTTCGAATGGCTGTATGGTGTTGAATAAAATGTTTACATTTATTATCCTGGCCACCAACCAGGATAATCCTGGTTCATAAACACTTCAATCAGATTCAGAAACTTGTATGTCCATCTTGCTCACTTTCGTAATGCCAAAAAAAGATATGATGTACAACTTGTCAAATGGAAATCAAATTGAAGCATTTCTGACAAGGGCTGGTATACAAAGTAGCTTCCCTAGGTTTTTGAATCTAAGAATTGTCGATAACGAAATTGGGGTGTTTACTTATTTATTTCAATCAAGAAATCAGTTATTTTCAGTGGATATGCTATTGTTTAGGGCCTCTGATGGCCTAAGGATCTTATCTAAAGATAGGTAGGTACTGACTTAATAGTCTGTATTCATTTAACAAGCCAACTAGCCTATATTTCCTATGTTTTATGCCACAGGGGTTTGTGCTGTGCCACTCAATAGCTGGAGGTACCGGGTCGGGCATGGGCTCCTATATCCTTGAGCATCTGTCTGACAGGTTCCCCAAGAAACTGGTGCAGACCTACAGTGTCTTTCCCAACCTGGACGAAATCAGGTAAGGTCTTTGAGTTATATTCTTTTGGTACTATAGTGTAAATGCGTCGCCCCAAACTATGGGGCACTTGATATTGTGTCCTGGCTGTCATGTTATTTGCACATAACAGAAGCTGATGGAGGCTATTGAAAATGCTAAATTCGTCGTCAAATAGGTTGACTCAATTTGAATTGTTATTATCAACATACTATGAAGAAATACTACAGTAAATCATATTTGACATTTTTAATCTGATTGGTTTCTTTAGAGTTGACTTCAAAATTAACTGAAATAATAGTTAGTTACGCACTTTGAAGTACATTTCCGGACTGACTGATTAAAATACTGAAGTGTAAAGTTACATACATAATATAGGTAGCATAAAATACAACTTAACGCAATGTAGTCATGCGATGCGCGGTCAACGACTGTCCATTTACGGACATCACAATGTCACGGTCTTTAGCTATTGTTACATCTCAAATGGGTCGTTAAAAACAGTTTAAGCGTGTCTGTACCACTCTTTTGGTAGAGAGTTATTCAATGGCAATCATTTGGATTATGGCTGATATAGCCTTGAGTTATTTAAGGGTTGTATAGGCTTATGACATTTAAGATCAGGCTCTTTAAAAGGGTGTGATCACTGTCTCTCCCTCTGCCTTCTCGCTGCTCTCACAGTCACGTCTGATGAGCAGACGCGAACCAGAGTGCAGCAAGTAGGACTTTTTCCTCCGACAAGCATACCGCCCAAGAACCCGAACACAGTTCACGTCTCCGGGCGGTGCCCCCCCCGCGTGTCCCTCTTTGTCTGGTCTCTCACACTTGGACCTTTCCGGCATGAGCATATCTACCGGCAGAGCTCCAAGGGTTATTGAGACACACAAGCCCCACCACGACGGCAACGTGGGGACACTCCGGCGGCGCCCCATAAACGCTTCAGGTAATACCGCTATGAAGCGGGGACTCACGGTAATATTTTTTTCTTATACTCTTCTCATAGCATGTGTGTTTCCCCGGCAGTGACGTAGTGGTCCAGCCATACAACTCGCTGCTGACGCTGAAGCGCCTCACGGAAAGCGCTGACTGCGTGATGGTGCTCGACAACACAGCGCTGAACCGCATCGCCAGTGACCGCCTGCACATTCAGAACCCGTCGTTCGCTCAGATCAACACTCTCGTGTCTACTATCATGAGTGCCAGTACCGCTACGCTTAGGTAAATTGATTTTATTTACATTTTGGAACAGTTTCTCCAATGAATGTTCGATGGAGAGGGAGAGAAAGACCAAAAAAACGATGGAAAAATTGTGTGACGAATGATATGACAGAAAAAGGAGTATTTTTTTTTTTTTATTTGGAATGAACTCACTCTTGACCTCGATCTCGCCTGTTGGTAAGCGACAGATGAGGTCTACGATGGAGCGAGCGAGCCCAGAAGATGCCTATTAACTCTTGTTTTGAAGGCAGACGGGTCGTATGTGGTAGGGAATACAGAAGCCGGCAGAGAGTTCCACACCTTGGCCGTGCGCACAATAAATCCTTGCGTGACGGTTGACAGAGAGTGGAAGAAAAAAACGTGTTGCGCCAACATGATACAAGGGCAGGAAGATGATGAATAGCTTCCTCAATGTTATGTAAGACTAGCTGTTGCCAGCGGCTTCACCCGCTACAACTCGAAAATTATCCCACGGGAAGATAAAATCGAGATAAAAAACTATCCTATGTGTTAATCCAGGTTATAAACTATCTGTGTACCAAATTTTATCCAAATCCGTTCAGTAGTTTTTGCGTGAAAGAGTAACAAACATACATACTTACATACTTTCGCGTTTATAATATTCATAGGATAATATTAATAATATTAGTAGGATATTAATAGTTGGACTAGCACTTTTCCAGCGACTTCGCCCATCATGAATAATCCATGCAAAATCTTGAGGTTTCTAGATCTGTGGACTTTGGGCCATTATGATTCAATTTGTCAGTGAGTGAATGAGTCCGATCCTGACTTCCAAGGGTCGAATTTCTGGGCCGCGGGTTGTACACTAGTTATCGCGGCCTCGACATAGAGGGCTAAGAAGGAACATGGGTGGTTTATAGTCAGTAGAAGTCTGACACTCCCTTTCGCTCTGCCCAAGAGCGGAAGGTTATTCGATGATTTTCCACCCGCCAAAAAAAAAAACGAATTTCTGTTGTGTGAGTAATCGTACTGTCAACGATTTTTTTTGCAAGCATTCTTTGCGTATAAGCTTTGCTATACAACGCACATTCATTCGTGAAAATAACAGTTAGGTAATAACGTAAACACAAATTAAGTACAAATTCCTGTAACTGCGGTCACAATCAAATAACGAATGAAAGATCGTTGTTTACCATCCATAGCTAGCGACTTGATCATTTTCTTTTCACTTTTTATTTTGGCAGTGTGAGAAATAATCAAATGACTGTCAGACTTTTACTGACTAAAAACCACCCATGTTCCTTCTAAGCGTTTTGTGTCCGGGGCAGCGCTATCTCTTTCAAACAACCCGCAGCCCCGGTAGATTTTCTCTTTCCTTTATTTGCCTTTTTAACTCCCAATGTGTCCGTAAATGAGTAACACTGGACCACTGATATTCTCAGGTATCCGTCATACATGAACAACGACCTGATCAGTCTCGTAGCGCCATTGATACCGACGCCGAGGCTACACTTCCTCATGACGGGGTACACGCCGCTGACGGCCGACCACGAACTAAACACCGTAAGTTAATACTTCATTTATAACAAAACACACCTAATCCCAGAACGGTTAGGCAGCGGTGTACTTTGTACATAGTACACACATATTTTACCAACTATTTTTAAGTTCTATGTATGGGAACATTAATAGGCTGTTGATAATGAATAGGAGGCAACCAACTCTTGAGGAAAAAAGATGTGTGGAACCAACTTATGGGGTCTGTCTGTTGTAAGAACTTGATTTAAACAACAGCATAGACGATTCGATGTTTTACTACATCAATTCATAAGGAAACTTTTTTTTTTGTTTTGGGTTGTGGGAAATCATCAAATAACCCCTCCCAAAATCAGCCATCTTAGTCCTTTGTGTCGAGGCCGCTGTTTCTCTTTCAAACAATCCGCAACCATAGAATGAAGTCTGAAAATATCAACCCGTCCTAAGTGAGTGTGATCAATGCCTTCTCTTTATGGGAGGAGATCTTTGCCCAGCACTGGGACGGTAATAACCTGACATTATTATAGATAAAATTGAAGTCTTCACCAAATTTATTATTTCATAGGCACCGAAAATTCGAAAAACGACAGTACTCGACGTGATGCAAAGGCTACTTCAACCAAAGAATATGATGGTCTCACTCAGTCCCGACAGGACAAATCAACACTGCTACATATCAATATTGAATATCATTCAGGTAAGTCGAATACTTTCCAAATTCATATTTTGTTCAGGGGTAGACGTTGCCTACCCTCATGGAATGAACACCAAGCCGTGAGTTGATAAATTATATAAAGGTGGCCCTGGTTTGCCGCCTCACACCGCGCACGTGTATCTTACGAACATAGTATGGACACACTTTGGTCATGCTTACAAGCGGTAAGCGAATAGTTCTGAAACGAACAGTTTGCGTGTACCATAAGCACATTTAACTTAATTGTACAAGTGTGGATCCTAGTACGCGAGCTGGATCCTTACACGCAAATCGTAGCGCGCGCGCGTAGTTTGTGACAGGTCCATAGCCATTCGAGACGCCCTTTTTTTTTTTTGGAGAGTGGGAAATCATCAAATGACTCCTCCCGCTCTGGGCAGAGCGGTAGGGAGTGTCAGACTTCTACTGACTAAAAACCGTGTGTGTCGAGGCCGCGGTATCTTTTTCGAACAGCGTAGCCCCAAGTTCCCAAATTTAGACCCAAACAAAATACCGCTTTCATGTTACCTTCGAGACCAAACAATAGCAATTTCTAAAGTAAATTCTACTATTTCAGGGAGAAGTAGACCCATCACAAGTGCACAAGTCCCTGCAGCGTATCCGCGAGCGCAAACTGGCGTCGTTCATCCCGTGGGGCCCGGCGTCCATACAGGTGGCCTTGTCGCGGCGCTCGCCCTACGTGCATGCCTCACACAAAGTGTCAGGACTGCTGCTTGCTAATCACACCAACATATCATCGGTAAGTACAATTTCAGTGCTGCATATTATGGATCTTGAAAAACAAAATGACGGCGTACGTTCCGATTGATGGCAAGATCCATGTGTAGCTATGACTTGCAATTTGCAAGATCGAAAAGCCTGGAGGTCTAAAAAAGCGTAAAATGGACCTTTCATAATAGTAATTGCGTCAGTGGTCATTTTAAGAAATTTTAACACAATTCATATTATTATGATCTGCTAGAGTGGATATTTCAGACCCCCTGTGGTGTCTCCTGATTCATCGCTACTTCTTCTGAGCGTGTCTGAATTGAGTGGACTTATACATAAAATTGAGGAAACCGATTACATACGGGACCGATACATGGTCGCTCACAATGGGCCTCATCAGAAAGCTCAAAGTCACCCAAAGGGCAATGGAGAGGGGTATGCTCGGAGTTTCCTTGATTCTGAGTTCGACTCAGAAATGAAGGTGGGCGTTACCCCAGCAAAATGTTGTGCTCTAGAGATGAGACTATAAAAAAAAATTGTTTACTAATAGCAAAATTTGTGTGAATTGTAGTTTTAAAGGTATTTTAGAAACAACATTTTGCTGGGTTAATGTTTTAAACGTTTAAAAAATCGTTTCAGCCCTGTTAATAACGTTATTTCCACTGCGCAGTTGTTCGACAGATGTCTGCAGCAGTTTGACAAACTGCGCAAACGCGAGGCTTTCTTGGAGGTGTTCCGAAAGGAGCCGATGTTCAAGGACTCGTTGGAGGAGTTCGACGAATCTCGCGGCGTGGTCGATGACCTCGTGCAGGAGTACCAGGCAGCCGCCACCCCAGACTATGTGCATTGGAATCCAGGTATAAACGATTTGCCTCTTTTGTTTTGGGTGGGTGGGAAAACATCAAATGACACTTCTCGCCCTGGGTGAAGCGGAAGGGAGAGTCTTAGCCTTTTATTCCGGAGCCGCGGTATAGCTTTCCAACAATCCGCAGCCCCTGTTTTTGTTTCTCTGACGTACTGATTGTCGTCTCATTATGACTGGGGAAGGTAGTTTGCCCGTGTTAGCATACACACTATAATGTCTCCTGCTTCGATGGCTAGTCTTTCCTGAGAGTGGTTGCTATGATCAATAACTGTAAAGAGGACTTCTAATATTACGCACTTGAGTTGCGTTATCAAGTCGTGCACATCAACAAGGACAGTCTTGAAATCTTTTTTTAATTTTCAGAGAGCAGTCAAATATAACGCTCATGAAAACATGAAGATGGGACATAAATATATTAACATGAAAGGATCGGACGCACTGTGAAAGGGAATCCAAAGGAGATGTCGGACGCGTTATGATGATGTAAACCCTCAGCTGTTAATTTAAGTTTTTGTTTTAACAAGTGCCATTTATTATTGTATTCTTTAATCTCATTTTGTTAACATTGTTTACTCGAATAAGTTATGACGGTATAGCCATTAAATAAACCACGCACAGTCTGAATAAAAAATAAAACATTTTTTTACCAAGAATTTATTATAATTAATAGTAGCTATCTTTCCAACATTCCCTTAATCCTTACCGTTACACTTATCACTCTCGTGCGAACGTTTTCAATGTGGTTTGTACGTCCCGGCTATAGCCACGCAATACAGAATGCTAAACTATCTATTTTATAGACGAACATCGATATTACGTGAATAAAAGTTGAAACAAACTGTCAGAGACAGCCACAACGTGTATGGTTTAGGCGCATTCTAGGAGCTTAGCAGTGAAAGCATTTACTTTAGATTCAATAACTATATAATTTCTAGGCTCCCAAAATGTACTAAACATATTATATAATATAAAAATTGCACAAATGAGCTACATTTATAAAAATAAAACCCTTGCACAAATGGTTTCTATGCTCATATCTTGTGTTTAGCGCACTAGAGAGCAGATCTCAAGTCCATTGCCTTATTTTAATCCTTATTCATGTACTTTTTATTTACCCTCTTATTTACTCAGTACTATGGCATATATACAGATTGTCTACTGCCATTGAAAGATTATGGGGTTAAATAATGATGTGAATACAATATTACAAGAATACATTGATACACCATGATTAAAGTTTATTTCTAAACCATCACATGGGATTATTTATGTTTTTTTTCCTCATATTATGTGACACATACTATTTACATGACTGATGTTAGGATACTGAATAATAAAATAGTTACTACAATAATGGTTAAATTGCGGAATAATCTGGATTCGATTAACCTAACATTCAACTACAAATAGGAATAGTAACCAGTTGCGCAGGCGCAGCGTCTCATACGAGCTGCTTCCCTTGTAATTATCACTGGTCATATGATAAATAATAAAACATGATAATTCTAACACTGTTGTTCACGATGCCGGCTGGCGTTACGTAGCTGTTTAGAGGGCGTCACTTCGAAAGGCAATTCGCGCCACAAGCACATTTTGGACTGCTCTTTCAGTTGCCATTTAAAACCTTAACTAAAGTTACTGTGCTCATCACTTGTACTACTTAACTAACAGCATGTCACACCATATTGGACACTGGCGCATGCTGGTAATGGTGTCTATAAATGTTTGAGAACAAACACTGCGAATGAATGAATTATGGGCGACATCCGATATCTTTCGCTTCATTCTCGGTATGAACAATATAATCGAAAAATGACTACATTCTTATGTCAGTGCGGCGAAGTAAGGCATTCAGGCAACATGTCTCAATGTGACCCCACGATTCCCATCTTAACTAACCCAAGCTGATAGAGCCTACAGTCTATGGCTAACGATGCAACATAAAAATATAGGACAGTCTAATGAGAACATAATTCACACACATCCGTGACACACAACACTATGACCTAATTTATTATACATCAATATAACAGTTGTCCTTATAAAAGTTTTTTTTTTAATTCAACACAGACTAATTACGAATCACATATCAATAGTAAACCATGAAGGTGCTAAGAAATGTTATGTGAATAGAAATAATAGAATGCAACAATGTTGTGAGTGAAACATCCATAAAATTAAAAGCGATGCGTAAGTGCCACGCGTTACTAGCAAAATAAAAATGTGCCCCAAAAGACAATGACACTCTACAATCGATTATTGAGAAAAGAGAATTAAAATGTACGAGTTAGATATCATTTGATATGTAATTAAATAATTTCTTTTTCAAACATTTTAATTCTCTTTTTTCAGGGCTGTAGGCCTCACTAAAGAAACAAATATGGTTAAATGTTAGCATACACATTTTAAATGACGTTTAGACTGGGAACATGCATGTATGCATAACATACATGCATGTTGTCATACATGCATGTATTGACTACATTGTAACAGTTAAGAAATCAGCAAGCAAACAAGTAATGGATACAATTTCCATAGTGAAGCCAAAACCTAACGATTGTAGAAGAGGACATTGTATAGGCCTTGTGGAATATTAGTTAGTGACACGGCCTAATGTCAACAACAGGCACTGTGGGCTAGGAGGTCTGGCTGGGGGCCGAGAACTTCGGCTGGATGATGGATGTCTTGCGCAGCGGGACGGTCTCGGGCGTAGGGATAGCGTCGCCGGTGGGCAGCTTAGCAGGCGCGGCTGGCGCCTTGAAAGGCTGCGACAGGTTGCCCGGTCGCTGCTTCGCCATTTGATAGTCGCCGGAATCGAAGAACTTTTGCTGTAATTAAAATTATCATTATAAACCAAGTATGTTACCTGTAACTATTAGTACTCTCGTATTATGCTCGATACAATGGTTGTATGGAAGATAATGCTATCAGCGATAAGACCACCCGCCATCGTGATGGCTAGAATTAGGAAAAGTTTAAAGGCGCTCCCTCACCGGACCATACGCCTGCATTGTACATTTACGTCAGAAATAGACGCTCTTGGTCAAAGAGCTAATTTAACAATCCAAGATTCGATTTTGTACACAAATAAATAAAAGATTGATACAATTTGTTTTATTGAATAATCATGGCTGCAACATCAACTCATCTTGAACAGATTTATTACCATCGACAATAATCAGTAAGCACTTATACAACTTGATTGGACTGTCTATTGAAGCCTATTGGCTACCAACAGTATGTAGAACGAAATTTATGCATGTTCAGATACTTATTCAACAGTACAAACAAGTGCAGAGGCAGACTTAATGCGCCCGGCCCTAGTGCAAGCCATGGTCCGGGGCGAGGAGGAATGGGACGCCGTCGCCTCCTTCTGCGAAGCAGTGATGCTGGCGAAGGAGGTGGCGGAACGCGAGAGGGAGAGAACCTCTCGTCCCAGCCGCCGCGGGAGGCGCTCCGGGCGTCGGGGGTCCCGCGATGACCTCCGGCCACCGTAGACGCGCGCCTGTGGACGGTGAGTGATGGGCTAACTCGCCGTCCGTCCGTCTCACGACGAAAACAGGCCGTGTTCGGCGCGTTCGTGTTCCACGCGCGCCTCAAAGAGATGTCAGCAACATGGGAGGGGCCCGAAAGGGCCGACGCCTGTCGGGCCCGCGGGTAGTCCACCGGTTATCGCGGCCTCGACATAGAGGGCGAAGAAGGAACATGGGTGGTTTTTAGTCAGTAGAAGTCTGACACTCCCTTTCGCTCTGCCCAAGAGCGGGAGGGGTTATTCGATGATTTTACACCCACCAAAAAAAAAAAAAAGGCAAACTTAATGCCGTAGTAATTTTGTACCAGTCCACCTTTGGGTGATGCAGAGACAAACAGTGGTAGGTGTATATCTGAAAATAATTTATCACCTAACCACCACCACCTAATCCTTATGTAAGCAATACAGTTATACTGACCCCTTTGGCTAGCCTCTTCTGCAAGAAAGCAGAGTGTCCGCCGGGTCCTCTCCCCAGCATTGCATTCGGGAACTTCGCCTTTAGCTTTGCTTCCTCTAGCTTCTCCAACTCTTTGGGCTGTAAAAATATCACAACTTATAGCTTCAACTCCGGCTTGGCACATTTTGTTCTCGGCGACCTAGGTGTGAAGATTATAAGCTACTATGCAACATATTATAAATCAATTTGACGCTACGCAAATCAATTTGAGCCACTGCGGCAATCGTGTGGTTGGCGCAGTGGCTCAAGCAATCGACTGCTGCGCTGCGTGTCGCGGGTTCAATCTCCACATGGAATTAATATTTGTATGGCCTACAGATACTTGTTCCGGGTCTGGGTATTTGTGTATGTGACTTTACGAAATTCCTTGTGTGGGGAAACGCTTAAAAAAATGATCTTATGCCTAGGTTTCATAGAAAATTGCCCATGGTTATTGGTTTTAAAGTATCCTCAGTGGCAGTAAAAGCAAGATTGTACAATGCCATTGTCAGATAAGAAGTGTTTACACAAAAGCATAATTCTTGAGGGTTGCTAGGATATTTCTTTGTTTATAAAAATTGGATATAGTATAGTTTAACGAGCTGGTTTCTGCAACTCCACGTCTAAAGCACATATTTTGCACATGGGGTGAAAAAATTCTCAGTAATTTAATTCTACTTAAAAGTGTTAAAGAGTTATTAATTATCAAAATTGTCGCCTTAAATTTGGAATGTTAAAGAAAATTCACATGAGAAATGTTAATGTATCAATTTTACACTCCTAAAGCATTGCATCATTATAGGTGTCTTAAGCTTAAGAGAGGGGGGATATATAGTTTCTTTTGAAGATTATTTTGTATAACAGGCTGATATCAGCAACTCCATGTTAAAAGTGTGGATTTTGTGTCGGTCTTGTGAAAATTTTAACAATACAAAAGTTAAAAATAAACTTTCAACAATCAGGAATGAGTAGCAAATCAAACAAGGTTGCTGTTTATACTATAAAGGTGAACCTTTTCAATAGAAATAAATGATAGTGCTGGAAAATTAATCATATCAGTAGACAACTTGTGCTAGTGAATGACTAATAATTGTGTCCAAACAATTTTACAGTACAATTTCGAGCTTATTAGACCTAATTGATCCATTTAATTTCGAAAAAAATAATAATAAGTACTTACATCCTTTGGAGGCTCAGGCTGGTCAGGTGAATCACTCATTTTGACAACTGCAAAAAGAAGGTACCCAAATAAATAAGGTTGCATCTAGAACATACGCTGGCTCATTACCCTAACGCATTATGAGTACAACTAAGATAATACATTTATCTACATGATGATTGTTAAAACGAATTGTTTTGTTTACCCACCAATTAAAAACAAAATCAGCTAGCTTGCCTAAATGAAAACGGATCAGTCGCAGCTTGGTACCCTGTGAAATCTTAAGTAACAGTTTTTTTCTTATTTACGTGTTCTATTACATATAACATGTAAAACACATGGTTCGCCGCAAAAACAGTAATTTGTTAGGGTAATTCAATAACGTTCGGTCAAAGGAAAGTTGTTTACCTTGATATTGATCTCAGACCCAACAGTTATGCAGTGATAACACGATAAAATTACAAATACAATAATATGAATGAGATTTCACTTGCACAATTGATTTTTAGGTCGAAAATTAACAACAAATCGCAGATTCTCGTGATTTTCGTAACGTAAAAAATGGCGTTTTCAAAAATGTTGCCATGTGTATTCTTTAGCTTTACAAACTTATTTGCGGTTATTTATTGTACAATTTAAAAAAGTACCAATTGAGTACTACATACCTAATATTACCTCGACACAGTCTTATTAATGACTTAGTAGAATAATAGTTTAGTCCAAGGTTTCATTACATTAGTATTAGTACGTCTTATGTAATCTAAAGGATTATGAACCTAAGGCCGTATACAGAAAGAAAGCTGGCAGCCTACCAGCGCTTGTAAGAACCGGTCCATGCAGGTAACCGGCGCTGGCAATTATATGAATAAGGGCCGATAAGCACTAGTGAATCGGCGCCGGCTACCAGCTTTCTTTCTTTATACGGCTTAATCGGGTCTACTAGGTGGAAACGAATCGTTTGGAACCGTTACTATTTTTAAAGTTTGTCACAAATTGAACGCTCCCTTGTCCGGCACTGACATAACGTGGTCTCCTAGTGTCAACTGTCAAGTGACAAGTGTAATGAGTCCCTATAATGCACGTCACTGTAATGCACATACCAGCAATGCGCGACACTGGATTTCACAACACGGGTGTGTACGCCCTTGGAAAAGGAACCATCACAATGTCTCCAAATACTCGGCTGTACCTTGCTTGCCCGATCCAAGAATGTACGGCACGATAAATGGCGACATCGCGTGATTGGCCGATTGGTTGGCCAATCAGGTGACTCGGAATTTTGGGACTTTGATATGTTTTGAATTGCAATGACGTACATTCCAATGTCGCGCATTCTCGGCCTGGACCAAGAATGTACAGCATGACAAATGAAACCAAAACAAACAGTGACGTCATATTAAAAAAGTAAAAAGCCATGTGACACTAGGGACGGGTGATACACAGATTTGATTGATGAACGATTGTTGACCAAAGACTACTATATCGTTCAATCAATTATAGTAATCTGTGAATTATTCGTTTATTTAGGTTATGTTTGGTTTCTTTGGAACTTTGATTTTCTGGCAGCTGAATTATGAAGAGAGTCCTGATATGAGATGGAAGAACACAAAAGATAATGAAATAAGTACATAATAATAACATCAACAACGTGCAAGCGTTTTCAACAAGAAATGATATTTCATTGGAGATCTTTGAGATGTTGCAACATGTTTGGCTAGTAAGTACCTGTGCTATTACAAATTACAACATCATTGGTGTACATATGTACCTACGGAAGTTTGAATAACAGCATGACAACAATTTCTCCATGAGCAACCAGGGCTTACCAGGGCTCTTATTAAGAGCTCCTTAATATCCCACCTCGATAGCATTATTCTCTAAGATTCTTTCCGTTAGGCCCCGTTCCCACTGTGACGACAGATCGACGACAGAATCGTGTAGTTTTAAGTGTCGTAGCTTGTGTATTTAAATGGGAGGTGTTCACTTAAAGGACGACGCGATTACTGTCGTCCACGAGTTTTGCCATCTAAAAACCTACGATAAATTAATCGTCACTACATAGTGGGAACGGGGCATAACTTACAAATCGTCTCAATTATGATACCATATGATTATCAGTGTGTAAATTATTAGAGCTCTTTATCTGGGGGCTGTCAGTTTGGTCCCTTTGGCTTTGTTTGTGATGTAATAAGTCAATCCTTGTAGGTACTCTAGATTATGTAGGTCCTTATTAACTGATAAATAAATACCTATCCACAAAACATTCCTACATATTACCTACAAACACAGTGACAGTGACAAAATCTACAACATAGCATGTAGCTTTAATACAGAATTAAAAATAGTAATACATAAGTAGGTACATACTATATCTATACAGTACATGCTAGCAAAGTCTAGCTTTGAAAAAATTTCATCAGTGTTTATTTTATCAAAACTAGGAATTTTGTAGAAGGCCATCATAATAACTTTCTAATGAATCTTATTTATTTTAGATTTTCACTGCAATCGTAAGATGTGTGCGACTCAAACTATATTTGCCCCGAACATAGTCCATTCCACGATTGTGTTGCTGCTTGCTGCTCAAGAGGACTGCAAGCCTGGCATAGAATTCCATTACATTATATATTATATGGTTTCATTGCAGAAGAAAAGAACACTTTAGTAAAAAGTTAATTCGTTATACCTAGTCAAAGCTTCCCTGAATTACATACCTAACTGCTAAGGCAAAAGAAATACCTACTATGAAATAAATTCAAGAATAAGATCAGAGACCAGGACCAAAATAGTAATTGGATAAATTAAATTTTGGGCGCAACCAGAGTTAAGAAGATTATGTGTGGAGACAGTTAGTATGAAAGTGGCAAAGTAAATTATTATCGGGATAGCATTATACCTAGTTACTGCCCTATAAAAGCTAAAGCTAAAGCTTATCTCTCTATCTAAAATAACCTAAAAAACCAACTAGTTAATACCTACTTTTAATTTTGATACAGACGAAAATAATAATTTCTTATTTTTTTACTGTAAGTAGGTAGGTTCTTATCTGATCACATTTTAGAAATCCATGACAGATAAATAGCCTTTAAAATAGTAGGTACCACCTACTAATTGTTTGTTACATAATTTTATTTTGTAATTAAAATTAAAGAGGTAATTTATAATGATGATTATTATTTTAATATATATTTAACATTTAATTAAATTAATTATAATATATTTAATTTCATTATCTTTTTTTCACTCTTCCTCGTCCGTAGTAGGTACGTCCTGCAGGATAGTCCTTTCCCTTGTTCTTCACACAGATCCTGTACATAAATCATCACCACCATACATAAAATCATCTCTTGATCTCTATTCGTAGCTTGCTTCTTTCCATGATACCTAAAAGTAAAATTAAATAAACAAAAATGCAGTATAAATATTATCATCATCATATCAGCCATAGGAAGTCCACTTCCTCCTAAATATTATAGTCTATACTTATTAAATAAGTAAATTAATTTAAAAGATCAATTTAACCACTAGACCTTGTGGTGCACCTTGGAGTCCTATGTCAAGCAGTGGACTGCAATTATGATGATGATGAACCATTAGCTATTTTTATTAGATCGTCAACAAATGATCAGCCTCCATTGTCTAAGTGATCAGAGTGATTGGCTCGCGATCCGAGGTTCTGGGTTCGATTAGATGAACTAAGTTAGAGATGTCAAACTAAGTAGTTTATGCCTTGCGCTTCACCATGTTTTTACGTGCACCCTTCATTTGTATGGAAACAGGAATATTAGTTCCAATTAAATTTGACAGCTCTAAATTACGTCAGTCTCTTTCTCGTTATAATAGAGAGAAAAAGATCGCAATAGCCTAAATTAAGTTTAGTTTGTGCACAACAGAATCGACACCATAGTCTCACAAAAATATCTTTAGGGGACTGTTCCAAGTTTAGTTAGGGCATAGCATGTTAAATCACCTGATTGTTTAGAAGGTAAGATGATTCCGTGCTTCGGATTCGGAGGGCACGTTACTGTCGGTCCTGGTTATTTTCTACGCGATGTACACGTAACAGAGCCACAGTATTTCCTAGTTTTAATACATGTTATCATCTCTCTGAAGTCAAAAGCAGATTCATTTTATGAGGTTTTGTTTGCTGACGGTATCACTATCTACTAACTTCATTCAAATCTGTCCAGTAGTACCTACTGGTGATAGAATGGTTGAATGATATGTCGTGTGATAGAATGGTTGTAATTTATTCATTTTAAAGAACCCATTAAAAACATCAACTCAGTTCTTCTACCGTAAAAAGTTGTGAGATCCATGTAATACCAAGTCGGTTTATTTATTCAGTCCCTACCTACGGGTGCTTCTGTCCTATGTTATTACGTACTAACATAACATCATAATTGACATTGTACTGTCAAACTAACGAACATCGTAATGCTAATGATATACATTTATTTGATCCTAGTACTTCGAAATTCAGTAGCGGAGTTCTCTCCTCTCTTTTTCTAGCTGTCATTTGTATGAGACAGCCAGTCCAGTTTAGTATAGTTTTGCCTTGTAATGTATTAGTAAATGTAATGTGTGTTCAGTGTGAGGGAATTTTTACCAGTTTCTAGTGTAAAGGTGATTAGAATTCAAAAAATAAATCATTATTTCAAAAAGTTATTGTTTTATTTCCACAAATACACGTTACTTCACATAAATAAAACAAAAGAACAGACCTCGCCATACATTTTTTTCATCTCACAAGCTTAACAATAACATGACGTCATTTTTTTTTTTTTCTCTTTATTTATTTTTAGGGACTTTTATGACGTCATTTACGAGTGCCGTGTTCGAAACAAAAGAAAGGGGTTTGTTTACACTTTTATTCTGAGAAAGCTTTACGACTAGTGGCTTGGGTTACATTTTAATAATAATGTTTGGTTCACATACTTATCACAGACGAAACGATCGCTTACCCAACACAACCACTTGAAAGCGGGCGCAAAAAACACCCACTCAAATTTTGGATCACTGTTTAAATTCTGTTGCCTAAATTTGAAATGTAATTTCACATTCTACATGTTGAAGATATTTATTAAACGTTAGGCACATAAAAAAGGCATGCTGCCTAACAAAAACATTACACAAATCAACAATCAAAACGAACAATTTCAATAAAAAATCACATAAAAAACACAAGGATCATAAAAAATATGGATCCGGCACTCGGCACACACACACTGTCACATGTAAATACGGTTTTTTTTTTGTAGCAGGCACTTCAGGCCCACCAAAATCTTCGTCCAAGGGTGTTTCCATTTCGCTTTGCAGCGTCCTGGCCACCACCCTTGGAAGCTCCACCTCCTCCGCGTCGCCGCTCTCGTCGGAATCTGGGTCGCTTCCTGTAACAAATGATAGATTGGTTTAAAATCGGGTGGAAACCAGAAGTCACAGCCTGTTCGTCGAGAAAAAAAAAAATATTTACAAAAAATATTCAAAATAGAAATCACGGATGCCGTTTCCATTTTTAAACGATCCAAGTTTCGGTGACGTGGAACATCAGCTGCTGCGCTGTGATTGGCTAGCGCGTGCGTAACGGCTCAGATAGTTTTACGTAATTTCATTTTCGAATTGAACACAACAAAAATACGATAATATTCAAATTAAACACCATACATCTATCATACGATACATAAAAACATACGTAACAGCCATAGTTTGCATTTCTATTAAGATTTACCGCCAAAATAGCGCGAAATGTATCAACGATGTCCCAACGGTTTTTCGTGGTTGTTGAAATGACTATTTAGGCCCGAAATCTTTATCAATTACACTGTTTACGCAATAAAAATTGTTTATTACTTACCCAGGCATGTTCCTTTTGAGTCCCAGACACAATCACCAGTAAAATATAAAAATATTGGAGCGGCGACCAGCCGGCGCGCGTGCGAGATCTCAACTCATTTGAACTCATATACTACTATAAATATTGAAAAGTACTCTGTGATATATTGTCTCAACTGGAGAGCCGCGCGCGGTTTGGTTTGATGGTTTGACGCGTCGTTCATTGTTTGAAATATTTGGCCTTGAAGGTTTTAAATGTGTACGTTCTTCTATAGTCTGTGCAAGTTTGAGCGACATAGACAAAGTAGTGACGATGCGGACTTATAAGTCCGCGCCACAGACAGGGCCTTTTTTTTTGCGGACTTATAAGTCCGAAAAAAAATATATATACAGTTGCATTCCTCTATTGAAGAACAACAAAAAATGTTAGTACGCTTTTTTTATTTGACCAGCACTTTAGGAGCTTTTCGATGAAAACTGTTATTTTTGTATGGAAACGAACACAAAAATGTCTGTATCTCATGATTCTCTCCTTGTTTCGATTTGCGGTTTTCACTACTGTCTTTTACCTATTTTATGCCACGTTTTCTTCAAGGACACATGGTGCCCGCAGAGCGCCCCTTTCGAGATATTTTGCCTATAGTAACTATCTTTGTTATTGTATTACTGATGGAATGGAGGTACCGTATTACTGAGAATTAGTCATCACTAAGTAGTTCCTTAAATAACAGGTGCATTTGTGAGTACTTTAATGACTTATTAACGCTTTTGTTGCAATATAACAAAAGCGTTAATGAGTCATAGTAACGACTACCAGTACTTGCTTAATCTAATTAGTTATTGTAATTACCATGTTAACAGCCCTTAAGATCTTCATTGTGATTGGCTCATTCATATGTCATCATTAGCTTATCAAATTCATTACTAGTTGCAACTTGCTGCCCTATATATTTTAGTGTGTTTTGCAAATATTATTCAGTTGTAATTTCAACCTCTACCAAGTGTTGTCATTATGGCTTTCCGTGGGTTTTCTACTTATCTTGATCTTTATGTTGCTCTTCGTAATCATAAAGATCTTCGTGACTATGAAAATTTATGTAATACATTGAAGTCGAATAGTAACGTCCAGTTAAGTGAAAATGATGTGTCGGATCTAAAGAACTGGTGTCGACGATTTTGCTATCGGGCTTACTCCAAATGGGTGCAATCAAGAAGGACAGTGGACAAGTTCATGGACAAGAACAGAGAGTGGTTAAGTTCCGATATCATTTGGCCAAATTGCTTTAAGGAAAATATTGTTCACACTGAAGAAGCTAAAGATGAGACAAAATAATAATAAATGATAATGGTAATCAGTCCATCAAAATCAGACGCATCAACTTTAACATTTAAATCTCCTCGAAAACGCTTTGAAGATTTATCCAGTAGACAGAAAAGAAGACGTGTTGATGAAAATATGGCTAGTTGCAGTCGTCCAGACGAGCTTTTACATACTGTTGAAAGTGCACTTAAGTCTGCCGGAAAAAATTATGTGGCCAGAATCATGAAGCATTTGCTGGGAAATCCTGAACATGTCTCAACCGTTCTGAATGTCCTGGAAACTAAACAGAATACTTTGCTTCGTGAAGTTCCTACTCACAAAGCACTTGCTCTTTACGTTCACATGCAGTTATCCAAGTGGCGTTACATCACACTTAGGGACTTTAGTTTTAAAGAAGGTCATGCGAAATACCCAAGCTATTACATGTTAGTGAAAGAAAAACTTAAGTGTTACCCGGCAGAAGAAGACGTAACTGTGACTGATACTTCCGCAAAGATACGACTCCAAGCCCTCCTTGATCTCACAGTTAGGAGGCTGATCGATTCACTTGAACCGAATTTTGATGCTGGTGAACAACTTGTGCTTCACAGTAAATGGGGTTTTGATGGAGCTTCAAGTCAAAGCATTTATCATCAAAGAACAACAACAAGTGAACAAGATTTATCCAGTGTATTTATGGCAAGTCTTGTACCTCTTAAGGTGGAAGCTCACATCTGGCCCGCGATGTTTATGAAAATTTGATTTGCGACTGTAAGACGTATGAAGTTACCGAATTATAACCATCAAAATTATCAATACAACCCTCCAAGTTCATTTTCATGTCAAGATTGATTTTTGCATGTAAAAGTCATTCTTTAGTAATTTAGTCGTCGTTCTTTAGTAGTTAGTAATTTTGATGGTTATAATTCGGTAACTTCATACGTCTTACAGTCGCAAATCAAATTTTCATAAACATACAACCAAGCACTGGCCTGCAAATTGCCAAAAACGTAAGAAAATTAGAATTTCGCGGGCCAGATGTGAGCTTCCACCTTAAGTTAGTGACTTCTAGTGGAAACACAATGTGGCAGAATGATCGGCCATTGTCAACCACATATTGTCCGATTTCATATACGTTTATGAAAGAAACGGAAGCAAATGTAAAGGCTGAAATGGATATATTTGAGACCGAGATTCGTGAACTGAACCCAACTGCTTGCGGCAATGCTACTGTTACGCACAATCTGTGGTTAACCATGATTGATGGTAAGGTACATTCAATCATATCGGGAACATCGGCAGCAGTATGTGATTTGTGCAAAGCTCGCCCAAGTGAGATGAATAATTTGGAAGAAGTGAGAGCTAAACCTGTGAACGAAGATTTATACAAGCATGGATTTAGTTCGTTACATGCTTGGATTCGGTCTATAGAGTGTTTATTACACATTGCCTTCAGAATGGACATAAAATCATGGCAAGCAAAAGGTGACGATAATAAAATAATTGTTAAAGATAAGAAAGAAGCTATTCAAGCTGCTTTCCGAAGAAACACAGGCTTACTTCTAGATGTTGTAAAGCAGGGTAGTGGCAATACAAACACTGGAAATACTGCTAGAAGGTTTTTTGCAAACCCTGAAACTACTGCGGAAATTACAAAATTAGACGTCAATTTAATTAGAAGACTCGCTGTAATTTTGCAATGCATTTCCTCAGGCGAAAAAATTGAAATCCAAAAATTCAAGTTATATTGTGATGAAACAGCAAATTTCTTCGTACAGTTATATCCATGGTATAACATGCCATCAAGTTTGCATAAATTGCTGATTCATGGATCGCAGATAGTGGAACACCTATCAGTAGTGCCTATAGGTTTTTTGTCTGAGGAAGCATCTGAAGCAAGAAACAAGGATTTTCGTAAATTTAGAGAAACTCATACGCGAAAGCACAGTAGCATCGCCACTAATGAAGACATTCTTCATAATCTTCTTTTATCTTCCGATCCTCTTCTAACGAGCCTACGACCGAGGATGCCCAATAGAATTAAAAAATCTTCATTTAGAGAACTGGACGATTTGCTCATACATGACCAGAGTGAATTGGAGCCTAAGAAATAATGAATATTGAAGTGACTGATTAAAAAAATAAACAAACTAATGTCCAGTTAAAGGAATTAAAGGAAAAAGGTGAAGGATTCTAAAAAGAAGTCTGGAGCAGGCATATTTATATTTATGTATAGCAATTCTGTATAGAATAATTCGGCGTCCATTCTCGACGAGCGCGCGAACCTTTATATTACTGTACTCTGTGGCGCGAATGTGGAGGGACATGTTCTTCCTGACGACTTCGCGGCCAAATTACGGGCGCGAATGTGGAGCGCAGCGCGCTTTAGATAGTCGATATAGTATGTCTATGGACATTGTTTGTTCTATGACTAGACTGTTTACCTCTATGCCTTTGTCTGTGGTAGGATATTAAGAAATAAAAAACACCTCTCTGGTATCATAAAACAGCAATGTGTATTTTATTTAATAATTAATACTCTGCTACTAAAAATCCCTAAAACCTATAAAATACCAAATAAAATAATAACAATGAAAAACCGCTGTGAAGATATTTTAAGCGTTTGGGCGGACCAACCTTTTCATTCACTCAATCAATCGTCTTTCGGAACAGCACTACCTAGTATCCAAGTCCCAAAATTCCGGTCACCTGATTGGCCAACCAATCGGCCAATCACGCGATGTCGCCATTTATCGTGCCGTACATTCTTGGATCGGGCAAGCAAGGTACAGCCGAGTATTTGGAGACATTGTGATGGTTCCTTTTCCAAGGGCGTACACACCCGTGTTGTGCAATCCAGTGTCGCGCATTGCTGGTATGTGCATTGTCGTGCTGTACAATATCAAGCCGGACAATCTTGGTTCAGGCCGAGAATGGGCGACATCGGAATGTACGTGTTTTGAATTCCAATGACGTACATTCCTATGTCGCGCATTCTCGTGCCGTGCATTGTTGATGTTGAGCATTGCTGGCTCCCAGTGTAATCCATCATGTTACATTTCGACCGACATTGTGTTTGTTTCTTGCATGTCTGCCGGCGTTGTATTTGGCGCTTGGCGCAATTTTGATTAAAGTAAATACTCACAATTTAACTCAAAATGGAGCCTGATATGGAAGAGGATATGATGGAAGATGATCACGAGGATATTGATGGTTCCATCGTCAACATACATGTTCGCAACTTTTTTTGCCATGACAATTTGGAAGTAAATCTAAACAGAAACGTTAATTTTATCGTTGGTCGGAACGGGAGTGGAAAAAGTGCAATTCTGACTGCTTTAGTCGTAGGCTTAGGTGGGAGAGCGTCTGCTACAAACCGGGGAAATAATCTACGCTGTAAGTTTCAAGTTTATTCTTCCCGCCTTCAAACTATGTTTTGCGATCGGTGCAATAACTTACCTATAATGTAATATAACTCCGCCTCTAGAACGAGTAATTTGCCTTACCAGCTTTACGATTGCATTCATCTACTCTTCCATATTCTGGTTCATCATCATCATTTCAGCCGTGTTGGACGTAAGCCTCCTCCAAGTGTCGTCACATTGACTGGTCCGGTGTAGGTTGAGGGGATCTGATCTTCGGTTTATCACTCTAAAATTTTTCTAGTATATAATCAAAAAATAACTAGTTTTAATTTTCAGCATTTATAAAAAACGGTGCAAACTCTGCAACTATTGAAATAAAAATAAAGAACAGCAGTCCAAAAGCATACAAACATGACATTTATGGGGACTACATCACAATTGTTAGGCATATCAATGCTTCAGGAGCCTCTAATTACAAAATTAAAACTGCTGCTGGTATGTACCTATATACATTAATTTATATTGAATTAATTATTCATCTAGTTCAAAAATGTTTCCTTCTAGCACTGTTATATGTACATGTTTTATCTCTTGTGGCCTTGTATAGCTCAAGTGCATGTCCATAATGTCAACATTATACTTTATCTCATAGCATTAAAGCTATAATAATATGAGGTCATCAGAGGAAATTAATTAAAAACATTGAAAAAGATCTTACAACTTATATTTAAACTTATTTAACTAATATGCAATAGAAAATTCATTATCTCTTTTGAAAGCATGTAACCAAGCTTCTGCATTCAAAAAAGACACTGAATTTTAGTCCAGATGGGAGCCAAACTTTGACCAATTATTTATTCCACAGGTGAAATCGCGTCAACGAAGTCTGATGAAGTGCATGCAATAACTCTTGCACATGACATACAAGTAGACAACCCTATTTCTGTACTAAACCAGGACGATGCTAGAAGTTTTCATGCTTCGGACGCTAAGAAAAAATACGCCCTGTTCCGTAAGGCAACCAATTTTGATCAGACAGAGAACAATTATAATAAGGCCATTGAAAACTTTAACAAAGCTTCCAACATCATCAAAAGGAAAAAGGATGTAAGTTCTTTGGTGATACTGTTTCTTTTTGTTGGGTTTTTATGGACGAACAAGCTATTAAGTACACAGCCAGCTAACTTGCATTTACTTTTAAGATTATACAGATGACAACCACTTTATAAAACAAAATAGCAGTCAATATTTTCAGTGTACTAGATTAATAAAGATTTCTACCTGTATACTTAATAGCTTATTTGACTGTACCTACTTTTTCATGACTCAACGTACACACAGCTCTATTAAGCGGTCACCCATCCAAAAGACCTGTGTTCAAATCCGTGATAGGCCCAACTTGATTTTTGTGTTTTGCAAAAACATTTTATTATAAGTAAGATGTTATAGTGAAAAAATAAGATTAAGTTACTATTTACTTTTAAAGTATATTTTTAGTATTACTTTTATTTTTGGGCAATAAAACATGATTACTTTTTATTATTGCAATGATAGGGTCCGATACTCCGATTGTTATAAATATAGGTAATAAAAATATACTGGGGTATTCACCCTATTATTTTTAAATTGAGGGTATTCCCCCAGTATTTTTTTTGATCTCAATAACTGTTAAATGTCTGAACAGAATGGAGATTTCAAGATCACTTGCTGTGCATAAGATTACAGTTACAAGGCATGCCATGCATAGGTCATGCATTAAATTTTTTTAAGCATTAAGCATGTTCCAATTTTGCTATAGTAAAGAGTTATAAAGAATTTACAAATCAGGTAAAATAAAAACTCTAATATCATTTTTAATAACATTTATTACCGCTATTACTTAACTCCAAGGCGAAACAGTGAACTTTCTTTAAGTATCTTTGGATTATTCGTACGAATTCAATGTCGTAGCAGTGTATCATTTAAAAATTTGAGGGGCTGCGGGATGTTGTATGAGATACCGCGGCCTCTACAGAAAGGGCTAAGAAGGAACATGGGTTGCTTTTAGTCAGTAGAAGTCTGACACTCCCTTTCGCTCTGCCCAAGAGCAGGAGGGGTTATTTGATGATTTCCCAAACCCAACAAAAAAAGGGGGCTTAGCACGTACTGACTGTGTGTTCAAAACAGCGTAAGTATCATCTTTCGCATGCCCTAAAAAACACCTTAAATAACTACTACTTTTTTTTTTCTTTTTAAGACATTGCCCAACACTAGGAATTTCTCCTGTATCATGGGTGCGTTCACAAACATAAAATATAAACTCACATACACAAATACCCAGACCCGAAACAACTATCTGTAGGCCAATATTTGTATATTTGCTCCGCGACACGCAGCGCAGCAGTCAATAGGGGATCAAAAAATGAAGACGATACAGTGCTTTGAAAATGTCACGTCAGTACATTTTTTACCTACAAATGACGTCATTTGATAAAAGAAAAAACACGTATGCAATATTTTTCAATAATTTAACCGACGAACTAATTAGAATCATATTTTTTTGACTCAGCTCGATCCCCTATTGCTTAAGTCACTGCGCCAACCGTGCCGTCCGTTCACAGCTATCTTGTATCGTAAATATATTTACATACACATTTCAGGCTAGTAAAGAATTAGAAGAAGAGTACAAAAAGTGGAAAACTAACTACGACCAGTTGCGATCTCACGACCAGGTCAAAGCAAAAAAGACATCTCTAGAGAATGAGTACTATTGGAGTGAGATTGCAGAGTTAGAGGGAGAGGCGAATAGGATTCAAGTAGAGTGTGACAAACAGACGGCTAAGATGGAGCAACTGAAAGAGAAACTCAGTCTGATGGCACAGAACTATGGCACCAATACCAGCGCGATTGAGTAAGTAAAAAAAAATGATTTTATTATTCTCTTTTCTTTTACTTTAGCTATCTATAGCCGTAGCCCGGTGGTGGTGGCCCCGGATTTCGAACTGTAAGTCGTGGCTTCGAACTCAAGCAGGCGTATTACTTTGTGTAATTTATTTCATCACCACTGTTCTCAAAACGGTGTAGGAAAACATCGTGAAGAAACTGGCATGTCTTAGAACCAAAAATTTCGAAGACATGTGACATCTACCGACCCGCACTGGGCCCGCATGGTGGATTGTAGACCATCCCTCTCCTAGAGAGGAGGCCTGAGTCCCTGCAGTGTTACCCGCAATAGGTCACAGCAATAACTTGATGTGTCTTATTGACTCGGGTAAAGGCGTTATAGGAAACTTGTTTCCGGGAGGACGATGCTGTGTCCAAACAAGAGAGTGACGCCCCATGCAAGCAGTAGTCTTTTGGTTCCAATTTTACTGCTGGACAAGACGTTTTTCTCTCTTACATTTTCTTTTAAAAGCAAAATATTTCCCTACTAAAAAATTCTGGAACTTTAAATTACTTTTTTGCTAACAAAACAATATTTATAGCGATCTGAAAAGGGACCTTGAAGAGAAGTCCCTACATAAGACAGCGTTGGAGCAAGAGCTCCGTGCGTTGGAGACTGAAGTGAACAGCGTGCAGGCCACGTGGCGCACTTCACAGAACAACTCCGGCAAGCTCACCGACTCCCTCAACAGGGAGAAGAGGAAAATTGGAGCCCTGGAGAATGAGATACAAAATATTGGGTAAGTTGAGTTGATTAGCAAAGAGCTTCGTTCATTACAAATAAGAACTGGTGGTCTGAAACGGCCACTTTAGCGGATCATAATATGAATTGTTTTAAAAAGCGTAAAATGGACCTTTCATAATGGTAACAGCGTGTCGAGAATATCATACCGCGGGCCTGAGCTGAGGCGCGGAGGGCGCACTCCAGCTGCGAGCGCGCAACGTCCTCGCTACCGAGCGTTAGCTACCACAAATCAATTCTCGCCTAGTCAAATTTCGTAAACCGTTTGTCTTACTTCCTGTAAATTCTTAAACTTATTATACAGTCCACATTATTGAAGTCACCGTGTTTCAATCCTCCCAACACCTTGAGGATATTCGTCCCATTTCTCTGCACTGCGTCTGCGACCATTTAGAAAATTATGTCATAATAGGAAAATAATATAAATTGTTTTTAAATTCGTAAAATGGTCACAGAAGCAGTTACTATTAAGAAAGGTAAATTTTACGCCTTTTTACGCAATTCATATCTGCTAAAGTGCCCATTTTCGACCCCCTGATGGACGCTACAATTCTGGGCCTATATAATTTAGGTTGCCATCGACACGCTAAAAAGAAAATAAAACGTTTTATCTTGTAAATTCCTTTTATCTTAATTGATAAGTATCACATTTTGTGGATATAAAAAGTGTGAAACAAGAAAAAATAATCTGATCTGAAGTTATTTTAGACCTAAAAACTATTCTCTGTTATGTCTTTACTAGCTTTTGCCTGCCGCTCCCGCCGCGTGAAAATGTCGATTTTCCATACAAACTTTCATCCCCTATTTAACTCCCTTAGGGGTAGAATTCGAAAAATCCTTCCTTATTCCTTGTCTACATTGTAAAGGAAACCTATGTGCAAAATTTAGGTCGAAGCCTTCGACCTAGAAGCTCGGCTGGGCGTTGATGTCAGTCAGTCAGGACTTTTCGTTTTATTTATATAGAATAGAGGATTATATAGATAAATAAAAGTTTATAATAAACAAGTTACACGTTATATATTTGATTGTATTAAAATAAATAAATGTTCTTAGTGATCTTCAGAGGATAGCTGTGGTCCATCTCCATTGAAATAGACAATACATTTGAATGCTCTAAAATTATCCCTTATCCAGTAGAAAACGATCATAAACTTTAGAGCGAAATACGATTATAAACATTAACTATATCACGAGATGTTTTATGTTGAAAACTAATAGCATGCGTGACCATATTTAGGCACGCAAAATGTTTTATTTATTTAATTTAACTTCGTACAAGATGAGGCAAAAGTAATCACCCTATTATATTAGTATATCCGCCAAAGAACATCGGATGATTACTTCTGCCTCACCTAGTTGTACAATATTGGCAAGTGGTACATAAGTGGACGTAGGCCGACCGATCCTAGTGCAACCATCTCGAACATTCTACACAGTTCATCTGCCTAGCCTTTTCCCAAACTACGCTGAGGTCGGTTTACAGTCTAACCGGGTGCTATTTCCGCAACCCAGTTAGTACCGGACCACTGGCTACTTGTAACGACTGTCAAAGATATATGACGGCTGAGGCCAACGACTTAACGTGCTTTTCGAGACACGGAGGAAACTCGGTAGCCACGAGCTCCTCTTGATCAAGAACGTTCTCGCAAAACAGTGCACGCAATATGAATCTCGCAACAATCGCGCACGTGTGTTGCCAGGTCAGGCGCGGCGGAGTCCCGTCGCGCGGCGCTGGAGGCGCGGGAGGCAGTCGCGCGGGCTGCGGCCGCCAGCAGTCGCGCGCGGTACGACACGGCGCAGCACGAGGCGGCGCAGGCGCGCGACAACACGGCGCACGCGCAGGGACAGGCCGACCAGCTCAACAAACAGGCGCAGCACCAGCGAGGGAAACTCAGTATGTATCATCATCGGTCTTATTTCTTTGGTTGGAAATCATACAATGAACACTCTCGCTCTGGGTGGCAGACGCGAATGTCAGACTTCTACTGACTAAAAAGTACCCCTGTTCCTTCTTAGCCCTTTGTGTTCTGGGGCAGCGGTATCTGTTTTGAACAACCCGCAATATCAACGGTCTCCTGCCCTTGACAAACACAAGCATTTTTTTCAAATAGACCATTTTAGGCACTTGAATGTTAGTCAAATACATAAAACGAAGGTACAGTCTTACTGCCGCACGCAGAGAGCTTTAATGATTATGTAGGTCATCACTTAGTAAAGGTTTTGACAGTCTTGTCTTGTCTTTTTTTTGTATGGCAAGACTGCCAAAACCTATACTAACACAAGGCGTAACTGATGAAAGTACTGTAGTTGCCCATTTAATAAAACAAAAGTCATAAAATGGTATGTTATTTATATGTAGCAAATAAAACTGCGGATCGGACCCGATTTTTTATCATATTTGAGATAGTGTAGAACATACCATATTTTTGTATATCGGCGTACAAATTGAAACAAAGAAAATAGATTATTATTATTATTATTGTAATTTGACCTATGTTTACAAATAAAGCATTCTGATTCTGATTCTGAACAAAATACGCAGACGCTCTTTGTTTAAGAATTTTCGGCAAGAGATTAAAAACCATAAACATGATGTGCTTTGTTAAAACTTTTTCGGGCAAAAATTTTTCAAAGGTGCTGTTTATTTTCTTTTTAATTTATTACGTGCCTGATATTCATCTTAAAACACCGTAGAGTAGAAGTGAAGGTCTGTATCTGTACTACTGTAGAGATCTTAACCTCTTTTTTTTTTTTTTGGCGGGTGGAAAATCATCGAATAACCCCTCCCGCTCTTGGGAAGAGCCAAAAGGGAGTGTCAGACTTCTACCGACTAAAAACCACCCATGTTCCTTCTTCGCCCTCTATGTCGAGGCCGCGATAACTAGTGTATAACCCGCGGCCCCGACGGGAGATCTTAACCTCTAAGGTTGTAATACTATACAACAGGTGCACATCTCTTTTAATGTTATGTCTAATCTAAATCTAAAAATGATTAAAAACATGCATTCTTTCTAGCGTTCGAAATCATTAAAGTAAGAGATAATGCCACTATCACGGAACATGTGATGATAGTAAAGTATGTAGGCGGACAGCCGCACGGCATTAGGAAGTAAAGAAACCGAACCAAACTTACCAAGGTTTACTTATTAAAACTCACAACCCTGCTTGTTTGTTTATAATATATTGCAGTCAAAACACTTAAAGGGTCAAAACTTCTTTTGATTGGTTTCAGTCAAAACCATTACATTAAAACGCGTTTACTCTATTAAAATAAATGTCGCACAAGATTATGAAAGGGTAAAAAAAACCTAACAACCCAATAAGTTTTCTAATGACTTTTAGGTTATTATAAATCAGTATTGAAATAAAACAAAAAACACCCTAATAATTTCTTATAATAGTTTTGACCGGACAAAAGTAGTTTTGACTGATTAACAGTTTTGACTGTGACATACAGGGTTTAAATTAACCCTTCACACATACATCAACCAAGTATTCTGTACATCAAACTAAGTACCCCTCCACAATTTTTTTTGCTGGGAAACGACTTTTTTTTTGCAGTCAAAAATCTCATTTTACGGTAAACTCAATGTAGCACTCTTAAAACATTGTGCTAGTAGATGCTTTAAATAGTAAAAGGGTCATGGAGGTAATTTAAGTAAAGTTATAACCTGAAAAACTAGTATTTACAAAAACAGCTGTGCAAAATTTGGAACTTTGACCCCCAATATCTCCGTAACTAGGGGGTTCCTAGGTATGGTCTAGAACAAAAAAAAATATATCGCAGTGGTGGGGAGAACAAGTGCCCTTCGTTTGCGTTAAAGGTACTTTTACACCCTTTATACACTTAAAAGTATTAAAACGCGAATTTCGTTTGGTAATTCCCATTTTGTCTTCTTCAGAACCAAATGTGCCGGGCGCCAACAGGCTAGAAAGTGTTAACATAGGTACATTTACATTTATGGAAAAAAAGCGAACATCAATATGAATAAGATGATCGCTTCAGATGGTTTATCCATTTTTAGACCACCATTGAAATATTTTTATAGTGGTAATATGTTAGTTATTTATTGAAACAACTGCATAAGTTATTGCTCTGTAAAGAGATATTTTTATTAGTTAAAACATTTTACAAACGATGTAGATACTTCTACAAACTTAACTTATTCTAAACATACAGATCACTGTTATTAAATAATTACTAACCTGTAAAGAGAAACAACATTAAAGGCTATTGCTTCAATAATTTTCTATTATTTTAGAAATAATTAGTAAAACGTTTTCATATCAACTTTTCACACACGATCATAGGGTAGTGCATCTTGTAACACTCACTTGCCGTTCCATCTCACTTTTGACATTGGCAGAATAGTCGACATCGGCTTCAATTGCCATTCAACAAAAATAGAATAGAATAGAGTAGTGCAGGCTTGCTGTCCACAGATTGGTATGTAATCCAATGCGCGGGAAATTCAAATTTAAATGAAGAACAGAGAGCTTTATTTACACAGTTAATAATAATAAATAGTCACCAAACATTCCATAAACGTTAGCATATCCAGCTGTTTTGTTTTTGTTAAAGCCCAGCTGAAGCAAACACTGCGCGAGCTGGAGTCGCGCGGCAACGACTCGCTGGCGGTGTACGGGAACAGCATGGTGGAGCTCTGCCAGGAGATCAACGCGGCCGCTGCCAAGAACATGTTCTCGCAGAAGCCTAGAGGACCTATCGGTACGTCTGACGATCTGTGTGGAAAAGTGATGGCGCTAGACACCCTGTATAGCTCTGTCGCTTTCCTACACTGGATAAGATTTAATCCTGCTTTAAAACTTCATGCTAAACCCACAGATTCCACCAAACGGAAACATCCTCGCGAACTTTTTTGATGTCACTGAATAAAGGAGTTTTTTTCGTTGTGTTTGGGAATTCATCAAATGACGTCTCCTGCTGTGGGCGGAGCGGAAGGGAGTGTTAGCCTTCTACTGACCAAAAACCACCTATGTTCCTTCTTTTTGTTCCGGGCGGTTTTATTTGTGTTCCGAGGCCGCGGTATCTCTTTCAAACAGTCCCGCAGCCCCGGCAGGCACTGAATATAACTATATGACAATTGCCTTTAAGTATAAAATCCCACGCGGATATTCAGCATGTCCTCGCGCGTGCTCGACGATGCGCGAGCCCCCAATTTTGTGCGAGGATTTTTCCGAAGGTTTGAGTTGATCATGTATCATATTTTTAATATATATTTTTGAGTTTCTGCCTCATCTAGTCTTCCCTAGTGTGTAAAGTTCGCCTCGGTAACTTTATATGATGCATCTTTATATAGTATAAAACAAAGTCTGCGCAACGGATTTTAATGCAGTTTTCAGCAATGGAAATAGTGATTCAAGAAGAAGGTTTATATCACCGGGTATATACATTGCACCTTTGCGAAGCCAGGACGGCTTGCTAGTAAACTATAAATAGCATAATAAATAAATATTTGGCAGGTGCTTATCTAAAAGTGAAGGAGAAGAAATGGGGTGGCGCGCTGGAGCACATCATAGGCGGAAATATCCGAGCCTTCTGTGTCAACACTACGGAGGACTACAGGAAACTGTTCCAGTTGATGGACAAGGTTCGTTTTGCACGTTTAGGAATATTTATGCTGGACTGAGGCGGGCCCCAGCTTTGTTTTGGTGAAATAACTACTTGTTAATATGATGGCTTCCAATATACTATATACAACGTTTATACATCGAAGCTGCGTGTATACATTCAGTTAAAAAGTATCGGGAATGGATGACGCCACTTGAACTGCTCCAACTTACCGCAGTGTCTCAACACGAAAGTCTATGACCATTGTGTGTTGCCGCTCACAATGAGCGTCCTATTCTTTTGTTTTCTTACGTGTTCAAATCAGAAATGATGACATCCACAGAAGAACAAAGGTTACCGTAGCCGAAGAATTGCCAAAATTAAGTGACAACTCGGAGACGTGTTGTTGGGACACAAATAAATATAATAAAAATATTGTTCGACACATTTGGTGGGTGCTTGGCACCGTAAGTATTAAAAAGAATCGGTTTAAATGTGTGGTCACCCCCCGATCCTTGTTATAGCCAGCCCGCGATGCTGAGCCAGTAGTTTTAAACCAGCCCCTAAATAATCTCATTCAGATCCAGCCTGTCCCCATTGCTGCCCTCCCCCAGTGACGTCCTAAGCCGAGGTCCATAACCCACAGGGGGTGCCCTTAGCGATTTGTCACTTAGTTCATAATTATTTGCCCCTGGCTGGGAGGCCTTAAACTCAAAGCATCCACAGGGATTTGTCCGTTTATGCAGAAGCCAGTCTCATAGGCTGAACTGCAAGATGCCATTACCAGAAAAAAAAAGAAAATGTGACCGGTGTGCAGGTATACGGGAGCCGCGCCAAGCCCAGCGTGACGTGCAGCAAGTTCCTGCCGCGCACACACGACGTGCGCGGCTCGCGGGTGCGCGCGGGCGCCTGGCTGTCCGCGCTGGACTCGCTGGACGTGCAGGACCCCGTCGTTGCCAACTTCCTCATTGACAATGTGGGCATGGAGAGGGTGCTGCTCGTTCCTGACCATGGTATGTGACAACTATATTTCCTTACTAGCTTTTCCTCGAAGCTTCGCCCGGGTGAAAATTACGATTTTCCGTACAAACTTTCTTCCCTTATTGAACTCTTAGCGGTTGAATTTCGAAAAATCCTTACTTATTCCTTGTCTACATTATAAAGGGTACCTCTGTGCAAAATTTCAGCCTTCTAGGTCCAAAGGTTTGGGGTGGGCGTAGATGAGGTCAGTCAGTAAGGACTTTTCTTTTTATTAATATTCTATTTATTTTGTTGGGCTTTTTTTGTTGTGGATGGAAAATCATAAAATAACTCCTCCCGCTCTGGGCGGAGCGGAAGGGAGTGTCAGGCTTCTACTGACTAAAACTCACCCATGTTCCTTCTTAGCCTTTTGTGTTCCGGGCCGTGGTATCGCTTTCAAACAGTCCCGCAGCCCCGGATTTTGATTGACCTGTGCACATATTTTTGTAAACACATATCAGATGTCTAAGAATCAATCAAGTCTTAAAGTATCGCCTCAAATCAAATCAATTTATTTGTGAAACATAGGATAGATGATAGATGGATCTTAGGAACTATATAGTGCGCTATGTCTTGTCAATTTTGACATACAAATATTTTTAGAGGAAACATGCATAGTCAATTATCAATTATTAAAGAAATCATCTTCCTCAATTGAGGATTATTATTTCAACTTTATGGATCGTTATTTCCTTTAAATTTTAATTACACATATTTATTTATAATTACAATATTAACGTCCAATTATGATTTCTATAAAAGTATGCAATAGTGTTTTTACAAAAACATTACAATTTCGGATCGAATTTTATCGGATTTAAAAAAGTATGCATCGATCGATATGGAGCAACGACGAAACTAGACGCTGGACGCTCCATCCATCTTGTTTTAGTACAATAAATAAAAAAACAAAACAACTGTTTGCCAACAATTTCACTGCAATGTTATTGAAGAGCCTAGTACCTTGCAGCAAACATCATAATTGAATGAAATAGATAGTGTTTGAGTATCCATGTGATCTCAAAACCGATATCACTACGCACTTCAATTTTCAACTTTGTGGTTCGCTCCGTAGGGCTGATTTCACAGCATAAGTTTTGAATCGCCAGTAAATCTCATCATAATGATTCTACAGAGGACGCAGTTCGCCTGTCGGACAACGAAGAGAACGTTCCAGAGAACTGCTCCAGGATAGTGACCCTGGACTCTTCGGAGTACTACCCCGCGCCTAACTACCGTAGCTACGGCGGCGCCGGACATAGCTCCGGGCTGCTGCATCTCAGCACTGCCGAGAGGAAGAAGTCAGTATTCAAAGAACTATACCACTTTACTTATAAGCATTGCACCGGATAAACCCCACCTTATTTTTTTATTTTAGCCGATTTCGATCCGAAACGATACTGTTCACACAGACCGGCTCAGAGATGAAAGCAGACTTTTTTAATCACTTTGTTAACTACTCGTTAGGTTTGCTGTCAAGGCCGCGGGTTGTCCTCTGGTTATTGCGGCCTCGACATAGAGGGCGAAGAAGGAACATGGGTGGTTTTTAGTCAGTAGAAGTCTGACACTCCCTTTCGCTCTGCCCAAGATCGGGAGGGGTTATTCGATGATTTTACACACACCAAAAAAAAAAAAAAAGGTTTGCTGTCAAGAGTTCTCAATAACTAAAGGAGTGACATGCAAAAATAAATCTTATTACAATGATTCAAAACTCTGCCTTAAACGTGATAAAAAAATCTGCTCTCCTCTCCGAGCCGGTCTGTGTGAACAGGCCTTTACTTTGCTTATGTGTGTATTAACCTTCACTCAGCACGTCATCATTCGACTTCTATACACATTAAAGTAGATGGATAAACTGTTAGAAATCATTCAGACGACCAAAATTAGGACATCATCACCTTCCTGCCCTTATCCTATTCTATTTGGGGTCGGCTCAACACGTTCTCTTTTTCCATTCTTCCCTGTTAGACGTCACAGTGACATTTACTCTTTTCTCTTTCTCCTATCCTCCTCACACAATCCATCCATCTTTATTTTGGTCTTCCTCTTCCTCTCCATCCATCAACATTTATATCCATCACCTTTTTAGTCACATATGTGATTCGTCCCTCCTCATAACATGTTCATACCACGACATTCGATTTCCTTTCAACTTTTCTGTAACTGGCGCAAGTTTTAACCTTTCTCTAATATACTCGTTCCTTACCTTGTCCATTCTGGTCACACTACACATCCACTTCGACATTCTCTTCTCAGCTACATAATGCAATCTTTTTCACAGCCCAACATTCCGATCCATAAAGTACGACAGGTCTAATCACGGATTTGTATATTTTCCCCTTTAAGTTGAGGGGCATCCGTGGGTCACACAATGGTAAAAAATAAGAAAAACGAAAAAGCACCAAATTTTTTTTTTTTTTTTAATTATGCCAATTTATTATTTTAGGTCAAAATAAATCACTATAATAATTTTTTTTTTGATTGAATATCTTTGGTTAGATGTACTGGACGCTGTATTAAAACTTATCCATTTATTAAAATGAGACCTTATATAATTATTATCACTAAACAGGCAAGTAGTAGCAGAGATAAGAGAAGCTGAGGCAGCTCTTCAAGAACTCGAAGCTCGAGCGGAACTGCTGAACCAGGCAGCGAAGCAGGCCAGCGTGGCCGAGCGCGCCGCCAGCCGAGCGCTTCAAGCGCTGCTGGCTGAACGACACCAGAAGGATGAAGCGGCGCGCGAAGCTGCTGAAGCGCTGGAACAGCAACAGGCGCCGCAGCATGCTGTACTGGTATGGAACTAACTCAAACTCACGAGCATTATCTACATCTACACTAATATAATAAAGAGGAAAGATTTGTATTTTTATGTGTATGTTTGTAATTAATAAACTGAAAAACTACTGCGCCGATTTCCAAAATTCTTTCACCATTGGAAAGCTACATTCACCCTGAGTAAGAAAGGCTGAATGAAAGGCGCGGGTGAAACCGCGTGACGACCGCTAGTTTCAAATACACTTACTGTTGAACTTTAAAGTATCGTTCGGGTAGAGACGTTACGAATGGCTGGCTATGCTTTACCCGACCAGGGAGTGGAACCCAGGACCTAATGCTCAGCAGTCGCGCTTACGACCACTAGACCAACGAGGCAATCACATACATTTGACTCTTCAAAAATAGGCTGTTTAAAACTTAATATTTCGTAAACGGATTCCTGAATCGAAAAATTGTTTTCTGACACTTGGCAACAGTTTTCGGCGCCCTGGGGTATCCAACGATCTCCACACCATAGGACGTGAAAACAAAAAACAAAACATACCTCCTTCGGTGAAGGGAAGATTTTATCCCGTCGGGAATGCGGGTTGTTCGAAAGAGATACCGCGGCCTCGACACAAAGGGCTAAGAAGGAACATGGGTGGTTTTTAGTCAGTAGAAGTCTGATCCTACTGCTCTGCCCAGAGCGGGAGGAGTCATGTGATGATTTCCCACACTCCAAAAAAAAGAGAAGATTTTATTGTATCACTTAAAAGTACCCTTTTTAACGCAAACGAAAGGCACTTGTTCTCCCCACCACTGCGATCATTTTTTTGTTCTAGACCATACCTGGGAACCCCCTAGTTACATAAGGGTGTCAAAGTTCCAAATTTTGCACAGCTGTTTTTGTAAATACTAGTTTTTTTAGTTTACTTAAATTAACTCCATGACCCTTTTACTATTCAAAGCATCCACTAGCACAATGTATTAAGAGTGCTACATTGAGTTTAACCGTAAAATGAAATTTTTGAACCCAAAAAGAAGTCGTTTCCCAGCAAAAATGTTTGCGTAGGGGTACTTAGTTTGATGTACCGAATGCTTGGTTGACGTATGTGTGAAGAGTTAATTTACACCCTATGTAAGACTATTATGTCTTTAATTATGAAGAAATTTTAAAAACATTGTGTTGCTCTGAAACCAAAGTATTTATTGTTACAATACAGTATATTATTATCTACAGTTTAAACTAATTGTAATTAATAATTATACACACCTGTAACCAAAGAAACGACATTTAATGTCAATCATTCCCTCTTTGTTAACAATACTACATTTCTTTAAAATTCTAACATAAAATATATTTTATATGACAACGCGACAACGTCAAAATCGCCATTTGTCACCATCTGTGACCATAGGCAATCATGGAGGTTTTACACATATAATTGGGCTTAGTCCTTTGCTTCAGGTTGACGAGTTGAATATATCCAAAGAGAAGTTGAGCAGTTTGCAGAAGCAAGTGGACGAGCTGGCCAGCCAGGATGCGGGGTTCCGAAAGAAAGTGGACGAGTTTGACGTCACCATGAAGAAGTGTAAAAAGGAACTAGCAGGACTTAACACCGCGTGTAGGAACTTGAGGGTGAGTTCATTTTATAATGAGTACTTGTACTCAAAAGATCTTGTTTATGGATATATGGAATCCCGTACCAAACTGTGTCAACATCAAACTTTGTTTTTTCTTGTCTACATTTATCAAATTAACTCCTACAAAAGTTCTTTTTGTAATCTAAATCCGGAATCATTTTATAAAATCGAAAATAACCTCAAAACTAGGCAAGTAGGTATTGTAGGGTACAGTTCGACTGACTTCGCATCGTAGAAACTTCTACGATGTCGCTACGATGATACTTTTATACTTTAAATTAAATCCCTTCTTCATAAACCAAATCCCAGGCGCATAATGTCGTAAAAAATTATGAAAATAATTACTATAACATTTTGATCATGAAACTCAGAATTCTTGGTACGAGTTTCGGTCATTGTCTTTAAAAGAAACACATTTATTACACGTTAAAACATGACGCGTTACATGAAAGACGTTTTTTTTTTTGCAAATAGGGTTTTACAAACACAGCCGGTGTTTCGTACCTTACTGCTCTGAGAGGAAACATCCGAAACAAACTCAGAGGTCACACTGCCGCACTCAGAGAGCTTTAATGATTACTTAGGCCATCACTTAGTAAAGGTTTTGACAGTTTTGTCATACAAAAGGATGTCAAACCTTTACTAAATGACGGCTTAAGTGATCATTAAATATCTCTGAGTACCGTAGTTTATCTCTTTTATGTTACAGACATAATCTTGGTATATTCTTATCACTTCTGCCTACTCTTTTTAATCCTGATGTTCTATAACCGCAATCGAATATTATTATTAACACTTGTAACGGGATGTTTACTATTTGTTTCAAATACGGATGTTTGATTTTGTGATGTTTTGATGATGTCCGTCTGTTAGATTATCGAAAAATATTGGAAGCGTATTTTTTGTTTTATCAAATCAATAAAAAATTTCACTTCACACTAATATTATAAAGGCAAAAGTTTGTGAGTGTGTATGTTTGTTACTTCTTCACGTAAAAACTACTGAACGGATTTCGATAAAATTTGGTACACAGATAGTTTATAACCTGGATTAACACATAGGATAGTTTTTATCCCGATTTTATCTTCCCGTGGGATAATTTTCGAGTTGTAGCGGGTGAAGCTGCTGGTACCAGCTAGTAGGATAATATAAAACTACGGTAAAGAGCCATGAGCAATGAGTCCGGATAATCGACCTTCGGATAATCGGGATTGTACTGTATTTCAATCAAATATAGCTTTTTGGTGTACTATGGTTTCTTTTTGTTTTTTTCTTGTTTCTTTCTCCATGTACTTAATATATAAATAAATATGTAGGAAGAGATCGACCAAGAGCAGTTGAAGCTAGACCAAGGCGTGACAGTACGCAAGACGCACGAGACACGTCTGCGAGAGGGCAACCTCAAGATAACGCAAGTGCAGGCCATTCTCGAACAGAAGCGCGCCGTCGTACAACAGAAGATTGAAGAGGCGGAAAAAGTGTGTCCCAGAGTGCAGAATCCTAGGTGAGTCTTAATCACGTGATGCTTTATTTTAATGTTTTGCAGGGTAGGAGATCATTAAATGACTCCTACCGCTCTGGGCCAAGCGGAAGGGAGTATCAGACTTCTACTGGCTAAAAACCACCTATGTTCCTTCTAAGGCCTTTGTGTCAGGAGCCGCGATATCTCGAACAACCCGCAGTTTAGGCGAACACGTGACGCTTAAAATATCTCTTATTCATGTAGTTTTTCTAAGAGGAGCTGAATAATAACAGCTGCGCAGGTTGATCTTCAGGTTAAGCCGCGCTTGCCTAGGTTGGTCCGTGGATGGGTGACCACTGACCACCCATAACATACCGAGTCTCCTCCGCGCCTTGCAAAGCATGTTCCACTCTAGGGGCTTACCCCCAGTTGTAGTCATACTTTTTATGATTCCGTACCCCGAAGGGTAATCAACAGTACCCTATTTACTAAGCTTCCGGCCCGCTGTCGGTCCGTTTGTTTGTTGCCGTTGTACAAATAATAAAAATTAAAGCTGACTCCCCTAATAAACCCTTCATGCACGAGTCTGACTTGCAAATAGCCGGTTTTTAAATGCAACCACCAAATTATACTACCTGCAACACCATTGAATTTCAACTGAAATTAATATTCAATTTCAATACATTTGATCATAACAAGAAATAAGTAAAAAAAACCCGGCCAAGTGAGGATCCCGTTTTTACCGGTTGGGTACGGAAGCCTAAAAAGAGTTGGTTCTCACCCTGATTGTTCCACAGAGACAAGGCGATAGTGTCGAACGAGCTGAACAAGGTGACCTTGAAGCTAAGCTCGATCCGCTGCGACGGGTTCACGGTAGACGAGGTCAAGGACAAACTGCTTGCCGTCGAGCGCAAGTACCGACACACTAGAGAAGCGCTGCAGCGGCTTGATAGACTTATCGAAGACGTAAGTGTATTCATGTTAAATAAGGTGACCTTGAAGCTAAGCTCGATCCGCTGCGACGGGTTCACGGTAGACGAGGTCAAGGACCAACTGCTTGCCGTCGAGCGCAAGTACCGACACACTAGAGAAGCGCTGCAGCGGCTTGATAGACTTATCGAAGACGTAAGTGTATTCATGTTAAATAAGGTGACCTTGAAGCTAAGCTCGATCCTCTGCGACGGGTTCACGGTAGAAGAGGTCAAGGACAAACTGCTGGCCATCGAGCGCAAGTACCGACACGTAAGAGTAGCGCTGCAGCGGCTAGATAGTCTTATCGAATACGTAACTCCACTGCTGTCGAATTAGGGATGTTATGGATATGAAATTTCGGATCTGGATACGGACATAGGAGTTTCGAAATATCCGCTAGTTTCGGATAATTTCGGTTACCTACGGATTTTAGAAATTAGCTGTTATGTTAGAAAAGCTGGTACTAGATGGCAGTACATTAAAAAGGTAAAACAGGCTGACAAGCCAAGGACAAACATTATAATAAAATAGATTAAGACTCCACCTTGATCCGAAATTAATCTGTTTCGGTTCCGGTAACGGAACTCCTTAACATCATTTTGTTTTTTGGCGGTGGGTAATCCTCTAATGATTCCCCCCGCTCTTGGCGGAGCGGAAGGGAGTGTCAGACTTTTACTGACTAAAACCACTCATGTTCCTTCTTAGTTCTTTGAGTCCGAGGCCGCGGTATCTCCTTCGAACAACCCGCAGCCCCGGTCCAAAACATCCCTGAAGTTAACTTTTTTTTTTTTTTTGATGGGTGTAAAATCATCGAATAACCCCTCCCGCTCTTGGGCAGAGTGAAAGGGAGTGTCAGACTTCTACTGACTAAAAACCACCCATGTTCCTTCTTCGCCCTCTATGTCGAGGCCCCGATAACCAGAGGACTACACGCGGGCCATCCCTGAAGTTAACTTAGGATGAATTTCACTAATGAAACTAAACTACTTGCTACATCATTCCTACATGATGTACCATCTCAGCATGAATGATGTAACCAAGGTTTTGTAACAATATTTAGATATAAAAAAGAGTGTCCATGGAGATTCTTGCCCGCTCTTCTACATATAGAGATCTACGTTTTGGAATGGGCAACTACAGTCCATTCACAGGTTTTATGCCTTGTGACTGGGAGTGTAGCTTCTTTTTATTTCATACTAGCTGTTGCCAGCAGCTTCACCCGCTACAACTCGAAAATTATCCCACGGGAAGATAAAATCTGGATAAAAACTATCCTATGTGTCAATCCAGATTATAAACGGTCGGTCTCGGTTTCGGCCAATTATTATCTGAAACCTTGGCCTCATCGAAACTTGGTATTCGTTAACTCTCGTGCTTGGTTCAGCTAACTCCGGATGAGTAAATGAATTGTTATCGCCTGTTGAGTTCACTGCTGTTGTCGCTTCTTACTAAGCAGTACCTCAACGCAACGACGGCGACGCTAGTACTAAAATATTATAATTACACTTCTGACTTCGTTCGTGTGGAATATTGCCTATAGCCTATAAATGGACAATCAACACAAAAATATAATTTTACAATTCTAACGAGTAGTTCCTGAGATTAGCGCATTCAACCGAAACAAACTCTTCAGCTTTATAATATAAAGTAAGTATAGTGATACAGAATAAGTGTACGTGGGACTCAAACATAAGTGGCGCAGTTTGGGTATACTCAAATTCAGATTAATTTATTTTCTCTTCACAAACAAAGTTAACTTAATATGTTTATTAATAGAGCTTAAAATTACATTACACAGAAAAGTTTGTGAGAGACAGGTGTGCTGGTGCACTAGGAAAACCTGTAAAGCAGATCCAGAAAATACTATTAGGTACCTACACCTCTACGTAAGGCTTCGGGGGATTACAGGCGTGATGTTAATGTTATTTACGTTTACAATGAAAGAAAATTTCCTTCGACTCACCACACTTGCGCTGCTGGAAAGCGATATTTTTATGTCATATCATGTGAAGGTAAAATTGTAGAAATTTGCCATAAAAGAACATCGATGTCCCTATTTGATTTGATTGTAATTTTACATATTATTTACAGACGACGACCATAGTGAAGGCCCACTTGAAACTTTGCTACAGGATACAGGTTGAGATTGCAAGAAAAGTGGAGGTCAGCTTCCAATCCGTTCTCCTTCTCAGAGGCTACTCGGTAAGATGTTATAACATAATCCATTTTTTAATGAATTAATATCATTTTACATATTGTATTTATTCTAGCCTAAAGAAACCAGAAAATAATAAAAAAAAAACCAGGCTTGTTTCACAGCTAAATAACGCCATCTGATAGAGTTGCCGAAAGATACCGGTTTTATACAATCCATTTTAACAACAACAGCCAAAACGCCTCTCCGAATCTAGAGGGGCTTGCAACTTGCAACCCCTTTGTTGCCCTGACAACCAGTCTTACTAAGGGGTATTATTTTGCCAAGTACTAATTGGGTTGTGGTCGTCAGATAAGACACCCGCTCCATTTAATATACTGGTATTTGGCTGCATTCGTTTAGCCTGGAAGCCGACCCCAATATAGTAGGGAAAAGGCGAGGTAAATGATGATGAGTATGGCACACTAATTTTGAGGGATTTTATTGCTCTTGAAATTGCAACTGTATTTCTGTAGGACATACTGCCGCGCTCAGAGATTTTTAATGATTACTTAAGCCACCACTTAGTAAAGATTGACATACAAAACCTTTACTAACTGTGATACTCAGAGATATTTAATCATTACTTAAGCTGTCACTTAGTAAAGGTTTGACATACTTTTGTATGACAATGGTTGGCGCAGTGGCTGAGCGATTGGACTGCTGCGCTGCGTGCCGCGGGTTCGATCCCCGCAAGGATCAAATATTTGTATGGCCTACAGATAGTTGTTTCGGGTATGGGTATTTGTGAATGTGAGTTTAAATGTTTGAACGCACCCACGATACAGAAGACATCCCTAGTGTGGGGCAACGTTTTTTAAAAAAAAAAAAAAACTCAAAACCTTGACTAAGTAATGGCCTAAGTAATCTTTAAAGTTCTCTGAGTGCGGCAGTCAAAGACATTAAAATTTAATGAAGATTTTGACACTATTTTGAAGGTTTTGTATGCCAAATCTTTAGAGGAGCTCGTGGCTTAATAAGAACTGCCACTCGGGTCGATCTTTAGGTTAAGCTGCGCTTGCCTAGGTCGATCTGTGGATGGGTGACCGCCCATTACATACCGAGTTTCCTCCGTGCCTCGGAAAGCACGTTAAGCTGTTGGTCCCGGGTGCCATATATAGATCTTTGGCAGTCGTTACGGGTAGTCAGTGACCTGAAAGTCTGACATCCAGTCTTACCAAAGGGTATCGTATTACCTAGTATTAACTGGGTTGTGGAGGTCAGATAGGCAGTCGCTCTATGTAAAATACTGGTATTCAGCTGCATCCGGTTAGACTGGAAGCCGACCCCAATATAGTTGGGAAAAGGCTAGGCAGATGATGTATGTCAAATCTTTACTGAGTGAGGGCTTAAATAATCATTTAACGTCTCTGAGTACGGCAGTTAGAGTATATAATGTTAATAATAGTGGTGTGTCGCCAGGGTAACATGGACATAAACCACCAAGTAGGCACGCTGGAGATCCAGTGCTCCGGCCGCGACAGCAGCGCCCAGCGCGTGGCCGCCAGTACTTCGTCACTGTCGGGCGGAGAGCGCTCCTACTCCACCGTGGCCTTCATCATGGCGCTCTGGAACTGCGTCAACCTGCCCTTCTGCTTCATGGACGAGTTCGACGTCTTTATGGTAACGTACCTTACTCTTATAGTGAATCGTTTCTTGTCTCTGTGACAGATGTACCTAAAGCCGTATTGTTACAGGATAACGTGAACCGTAAGGTAGTGATGGACCTGCTGATCGACCACGCGCTCGGCAAGACAAGTCGCCAGTTCGTGTTCCTGACGCCGCAGGACACCTCCGCAGTCACCTCAGGACCTAACATTAGCATACATCGGTGAGTTGTTGGGAAACCTAACTTTCGCACGATTTTAAAGCTCAAGTTCTTAGATTTGCTCCCGCAAGTCGGGTCCTGGGCATGAGCACAAGTCATCTATAGCTAAGTATAGCGACGACTCGGAGGCGGGTTGTGGGCACACGAACGAATTATTGTCCGATCCATATGCTGGGTGCTTGACAGCCTAAAGCCCAGTTGTCAAACTAAGCGCTAATCAAGTCCTGTGTTTAGCTGTTGATAATACATTGGCTTGCGCTTGATTTTGACTTGACGATAATCTAAGCAAGTACACAATAGTGTTGCTCTATTTGTCAAAGCCTTCCAGTCGTTTCAGCGTGAAGAAGTAACAAGCATACACACTTTCACATTTGTAACAGTAGTAGATGCCATTTTGAGCTTATCATCAGACTTCGATTTTTATGCTTGTGCATATTTATATTACATCATCAACTTCCAATGTGATTTGGCGGCGGCGCAATAGGTTTCTTTTTTCTATTCTACCTTGTCAGTCGTCACGCTATCCATTATTTATTCCATTTTCCTTCATATCACTCCTCACACACTTCATTCATCTTTTCTTTAGTCTTCCTCTCCCTCTCCATCCATCCACATTTATATTCATTACTTTTTTAGTCACATGCGATTCATCTCTCCTCAGCACATGCCCATACCACGACAGTAGCTTGTGCATATTACAATGGACAAATTATTGTTTGTAGACAGAGAATAGCAATAAAAATGTTAATGTTGTTATTTTCTTGAACTAATAAGATAGTCCCAGTTTACAATGACTATCTAGGATTATGCAAAATTGTTGAAAACCAGCAGAAATTAATAATTTTAACATTGATCAGAGTCTATATCAATTTTGTTACAGAATGGCAGACCCACGGCCGTAGTACGTATTCACGTAAGCGTTTTATGTTCATAATCCCGATGGAGATTATATTATCTTGACGTGATTGTTATTGAAATAGTTACCAAAACGTATGTAAGGATACCTTCATTTTTATACTGTTTTGTAAGTGAAATTACTATTTAATAAAAAAATTGAGAAATAAAAACATTTTCAAATAAATAATCAACACCATTTATTTAATACTATCGCCGTGAATTGACTGTACATACAACAATGTGATTGATGCAGTATTGCACAAATTACATCTGATCTACTTGTGTTATCCATTACATGAGATCGCATGCTATGAAATCTTGGATACAGTATTCTTTCATTTACAATTAGGTACCTTTTATATTAACTTCAATAAATTGATATAAAAATAACTTATATCTAAACATTCTAATCATTTTCTAGTAAGGATATAATATTAAATTATTTTATTATAAAGTAACAAATCTAAGTCTTATTTATAAGGCCAGCATTGCCTTAGTGGATAAGCGTAATCGTTGAACTTAATTCTACATTGAATTTTACTATAACGAACAATACCCGGTTCTATTGGAGTTAGGTACACTGTACAATATTATATATTATTTAAAAAAATACAATATATCCATAAAATATGGTGAATACGATTTTTACAACAGATTAATTTAATATTTTCTATACATATTAATGTTGTCATCAAAGTGAAATGGTTAGATTCAGTTAGATGGACAGTGGATTCTTGATAAGTTTATTTTTTGCATTGTTTTACCAGAATATTGTGGAATACAATAATTAATATTATTTTCTTAATACACGACCTGCTTGTTTGTCCATCGTGATATTGATCAGATTGATGGTATAATTTAGCAAAGAACCTTCTCCTTTTTGGAAGGCGGTTTAAAAAAGGAGACTAGCAAAGTGCTTACTATAGGGATCGCAAGCTTAATGGATAAATGTAAGTTGTTACTATTGATATAGTGCATTTTCTATTGGTTTACAATAAAACATACTTTCATAATGTACAAATCAAAATAATTTAAGTATGTCAATTAACAGGTTATACAAGGGTTGAGTTAAGAAAAAACATTGTGTGTGTGTGTCATAAGTGCTTATAGAGCAGCTTAGTATTAGTTATAAATATTCGCAACGGTGTTATGTGTTGCAATGATATTTTTAGTATGCATTTTTTGTAAGGACTGGTCACACATAAGATTCCGGGTTGACAAGGAGATCACTCCCGTATGGGTTACTTTCAGTACTCTTAGAAATGACGCATTAGACGTAAAAATATGTAAAACCCTGTCACCTACTTAGATCTAAATTATGTTGTATGTCAATTTATAGAAGTTCATGCAATCAGTTCATTAGACAGTGCTCTACAAGTTCATAGGCCAGTCGAGGCGCTTTCATTTCTAAGTATGCCGAAAACAGCCCACACAGGATTTTTATCAAGCAGATTTTTGCAACCTTTTAGCAGTCTTTGGTTAAAATAGCCGCAAAAGAAAATTTTACTATGATAATTATAAGAATTTTACATCAATTTAATTAAAATGTCGACTCAAAGCACTAGTTATCAGTCTCGTGAACGTTCTCCGTTCATTTATCAATTAGAAATAAATTATAACATTCGTCAATTTATATACAAAATGTCGAGAAAATCAAGGACTATGCATACATCTAATTTAGTTGTAAGAAATAGGAGCTGTTTATAAAAGATTTTTATATTATTATAATATTTTGACATTTGATTTGAATGAAGAAGAATATAATTAGGATATAAGAAAAAATGATTGGTAACTCGTGAGTGTGTAATGCACAATTGAACGGTCATTTTACAAAAATATTCGTTTTGCAAGCAGTCATAGGGTTGTAAACCAATTAGATAAAGATACAGAGTATAGTTTGATTGAAAAATGATTTTTTGTAATGCCTTCGTATTTTTATTTACACAAAAATATTATATTTTGGCGCCCACGTTGATAATTTCTTACGGTGTAATTAGCAATAGTTGATCTATACTATAACATACGACAGCTGCTTCCTGCTGACATGAAAACAGCTAATTCCAGGTTCCGACTAATGCGAAAATGAGCGGAGCGTTACGAAGACGTGAGAGATTCGACTAGTTACATGAGATGATGTAGATTTCAACCAATTGATTTTGTCCTATTGGGTATCATATTACCCAATACTAAATGGGTTGTGGAACTTAGAAAAGCAGTCGCTCCATGTAAATTACAAGGTATTCAGCTGCATCTGGTTAAGACTGGAAGCCGACCCCAACATAACATACTTGGGATAAGACTAGACAGGTAATGATGCTTTGTCGATTCCCGCACGTTTCCACACTGCTCCACTCGCCTTCGTTTTTGTGGAAACCAGGTCCTTATATAAGGTAGAGGTTACAAGAATTGAGAGGACTTGTTCTAAATATAATAATTGCGTTAAAAATAATACGGTGGAGCATCTCTACTTAAACATGGTGTTAGTGACAACATATTGTATGGAATGTTCAAGCAGTATGAACTGGCGTTCAGCCAGTGTTAGTCCAAAACCATCGATATATTATAATTTTTCATAAGTAGGAACAATATACTATTTACAATTTTATTTGTTGTGAACAAATTTTTTTTCGAGCTAATAAAATGGTGCTGGAATATACAGATCGAGTTTCTAATTTCACTCTAGAAATGTCTGCGAAACATTACAAATATCTCTATATTCCAGTACCATTTTTTAGCTATTTTTATTATGTTTTATAATGACTTAAATTAAATACTTACATATTTATTATAACTAAATGGTACCAGTTTATTCCTGGTACTTTTAAGTGTAGACTTTTACAATGAAATTACTTTTATTCTTTAGTTTTTATTTTGCCAATTCAAAGGAATTCAAGGCAAGCCATTTGCATCTTTAATATCCTTTGCAGATCTAGTTCATTAATAATTTTTAAACAATATATTATTTAAATACATAAGTGTATTGCTGTATGTTTTCTCAATTAAAATGTTAGTGTCATGCACACTGCAGTCGCGTCATTAGTGCCTAGTGATGTTAATAAGCAGCTCACATGCGCACGCGCGTTAGTAACTGCCGGGTTATTAGATAAAACTAAACGCTCAATTGAGAGTAACCATTGCAAATCGGCTTGTCGCAAGTAGCCACTACTGAGTGGTTGATAAATATTTTATGACAATGTGTATCAGCAAAGTTTCTACATAAATCCATTTATTTGGTCCGTAACCTATATTCTTGGTGGTCCACATTGTCAGACAATGTGTAATAGATAAAGTTATTCATATTTTATCCTCTTCTTATTGATGAACTTATATGCGTTCATTCGCATTAATTGATGTCAAATTTATAGTTTACTAAATAATGCAAATAAATATTAGTCTTACACTTCATTACGATGATATTACGACATTTAATATGTGACGCTCCAGTATATTTCTTTTTTTTTCAAAAAAGCTGCATATCATAAAAATAGCAGAATATAACATCTCTGTAAATATACACTTATCCTAACCAAAAGTCAATCTTCTGAGTGAGATTTTAGCATAGCGTAAGGAATCAATTAATTTAGCTAAACGGACGTGACGAATTTCGCGTACAAGGCAAACAACAGTACAATGATAAATTCAGGAGCTCGCTAGCTCAATTTATAAGTAACTTATCAGTAGAGTATTAAACCACTGCTCTTAAAACAACTTACTGTCCGTATCGGAACATAACAAACAACAATAAACACACCTTAATGTAAAGTGTGCGATCACTCGGTGGATGGCCGTCGCGCTTCGGGCACGGGCGATACTTGCCGCGCGGGAGACTCTAGCCGCGCGGGCGACTCTAGCCGCGCGGGCGACTCTAGCCGCGCGGGCGACAGTTGGCACGAGGGCGACAGTTGCCGCGCAGGCGACAGTTGGCACGAGGGCGACGGTTGTCGCGCGGACGGCGTCTTGCTGGTGGGTGTCTTCGGGCTCTTGTGGTCAGACTGCGGCGGCGTCGGCGGGTAGATGTGTGAGCTGTCCTGAGACGTCGACGCCGCCGTATCCGTCTGTGTCGACGATTGCTGCTCTGCCATTATCTGGTAAACTTTATCCTACCAGACAAAATACATACTCGTCATTATGAGCATCGATATCAATTGTATTGAAAGAGTAATTTTGATAATTTATCAAGACAAGAAACAGTATATTCTAGATAACGAATTTGTAATGCACAATAAATTGTATCGGAAACATAGAGCATATTAGTGAAGAAATGATACGCCATTAGCTTCCGGTATTCGAAATTATGTATTATTTTGTGTGATCAGAACACAATGGTATATAAAATTGATCCGACAATAGACAACCCGTATTTCTAAATGGAATCTTTCGATTATTATTAAATGTTTCGAAGTTTTTTTTTCCAAAGTCGGGTGCCAAGTTCACACAGGCCTATTGGGTACCTGTGTATTTGAACACATGGCTCAGTTAGTTATAATCTAGGTGGTGCTGTCCCTTGACCACTTCGAATATATTACTGCCTTATTTCGCTAACTCGCATGATTTAACGTAATATATAATACAATGTGCAATTACTTTGTTAACTTGTACTGCATAGCTATTCACAAACAATCGAATCAAAGTCGAATCGAATTTGATACTTTTTCGAGTATCAAAACTTTGGATCGAACGATTCGCAAATGCTGTTCACAGATTCGATCGACGTGGTAGTACGTTAACAGTCGTGGTGAAATATTTATTGTAGTCAATAAATTATTTTTAATGGGTATTTTTCCATCGAGTAACTTATCATATAAATTAAAAACAATTAAATTTTATTTTAATTTTAAATGGATACCCAGCGACTCCTGTATAGTACAAAATGGCGTCGTTATTCTGATTCGATTACACTTCCGATAGCAAATAGCTGTCGGCAGGATTGATAATCTTCTTCGGTTTTGTGAATAGTGATTTTTGAGAGTACCGATGGATCGATTGGATTGGACCGACAATCGAGTGGTTGTGAACAGCTATGCTTTTTTTTTTGGGGTGGGAAATCATCAAATAACCCCTCCCGCTCTTGGGCAGAGCGAAAGGGAGTGTCAGACTTCTACTGACTAAAAACCACCCATGTTCCTTCTTAGCCCTTTATGTCGAGGTCGCGGTATGTCTTACAACATCCCGCAGCCCCGACGGGCGTGAATAGCTATGCTGATCTGTACTTAGAAGCATCCGTGATATATACACAGTTAAAGTCACGCATTTTCCTCTTGAGAATAAGCAGACTCTCTGCTATGATCCTAAGCATCTCCTCTGTTCGCTCACGAGGCATACACGTAAGCCGGTTGCGAGTCACGCACCTGAGCGAAGACTATGGGTAGTGGATACTCACAAACATGTCGAGGGTAACGTTGTGCGACTGTATGCGGTGGCTCTCGTCCAGGTTGACGTCGGGACAGATGAGGTCGAGTCCACCGCCGCGCTGCATGAACTCGCCGTCCCCGTTGCGCACCACGCACACAGAGCCCTCCTCGCGCACCACTTCCACGCATGGCGCCAGCCATCGCCAGCATGGCTCCAGTGCGTCCCAACTGTAACCTATGAAACAACACGCCTTTAATATCTCTGTTGCATACAGGGTGTAAACGAAGCCGTCAACCAAGCATTATGTTTATCAACTAACTGTGGTACTCAGAGATATTTAATGATTACTTAAGCCGTCACTTAGTAAAGGTTTGACATACTTTTGTATGACAGAAATGTCAAAACCTTTACTTAGTGTTCAGATTCAAATAGGTGCAACGAAATATAGTAAAACTAAAGGTAGTTCTATTTACGTAACTAGATGGCGATGTTTATTTTCGTCATAATTCTGAATCGCGCTGTCAAGATTTTCCGGCGTTTACATAAGTAGCAGAGCATGTATTTTTTTATTGAGTTTGAGCAAAGAGTTTGCATTAAAGAGATCACGCCAAAAAGATCTAATACTTATGTCTTTCATTTATCCGAGTTCCGCGAAGTATTGTTCACTTAGTGATGGCCTAAGTAATCATTAAAGCTCTCCGAGTGCGGCAGTTCGTATCCCTACGCAAAAATTATTGCTGGGAAACAACTTTTTTGGGGGTGAAAAATCACATTTTACCGTAAACCTCAATGTAGCACTCTGAAAACATTGTGCTAGTGGATGGTTGGAATAGTAAACGGATCATGGAGGTTATTTAAGTAAAGTTATAACCTGAAAGCTGGTATTAAAAAAAAAGAACTGAAAAATTTTGAGTTTTGACCCCCGATATCTCCGTCCCTAGGGGGTTCCCAGTTCCCAGGTATAGTCTTGAACAAAAAAAATATCGCAGTGACGAGGAGAACAAGTGCCTGTCGGCTTCGTAAAGGCTACTTTGACACCCTTTATACTAGCTTGGCTGGCATTACGAGCATTGATAATAACATTATATTTTTGCAACCGAAGTGACAAATTGCTGAATCACACGCAACCCACACATTGCTAACAAAAACACTGCTATTTACGTAACGTTTTGCGATCTTCCTTATAGATTACATCATATAATATTAACAATAAATGTATTTAATTGAACTCACCTGATACCCTAATAGCTAGTTCTTTGGTGAACGCGTGTCCTATCGCGGCAGCCGCGACCGCACTGTAGGGGAACAGGTTCACGTCCACATTTAACACTGCTAAGTCTATCAATTGTCCACATATCACAAATTCTAGCGAGGAATACTGCGGGAACACGAATGTGTACCCTCTGAGAGCGTTCGCGCCCACGTCACTTTCGCCAAGCAGCCTGCGCTTGGCACTCCTGCCTTCGCTGGCAAGTTGCATGTACACATTCAGCCAGCTGTTGATGGTAATTGGCGTGATGCTCCACGACAGAATCTTGAGGATGAGTAGCTCCTCCAGGAGTATTTCGTCTGTGGTACACGCGCTGTCTGTGACATATGCGAACTCGCCGATTTTAGGTGGGTATACTTCTTCGACTTTCGCCGCTATGAATAGACACGTGATTCCTGGAAGAAAACGTTTTCTTTACCGAGGTCTGTTGACAGTAGTTTAAAAGCTTTTGTAGGTTATCTGTTCTGAGGTGAGACCCCATTGAGTGTTAGCTTTACCTATAAGCTGCAACCGGCCCTTCTGCACATCTTCCGTGTTGGACAGATACCGGTCCACATAGTCCACTGTGAGATGAAATGTTTCTCTATGCAGTTTGTATACTTCACATACCTGTTGAAGGAAAGGGGAAAAATATAAATAGTGGAACGAACATTTTACGTTTTGAGATCGCAGCTTAGATTTTTTTTTATACTTTATCAGAAGAAATTGTCATAGGTAGAGTTTATATGCCTAAACTCGTAGGAAATAACATGTGGATAATGCCTCCTCTAATTCATTACGGGATTATATAGGGAGGTATACAGAGTGAAAGGTACACCGAGTCACAGATATGTAGTAATCACGTATTTAGTAGCGTCATCATTAAAAAAACTTGAAAAAAAAAAAATCGAACTGTAAAATTCCTAGGTACACAGTAAAAATATATGTAAGAGTTTTTAGCATTTATTTTTAGGTTCAGAATCATGTACAAAATACGCAAAAAGGTTGTGTGCGTTTCGACCGAGCGGCCACGTTTTTTTTAAAAAAAAACTGTACCAAGTTTATGTAAAAGTTTGTAAAAGTTGATTCCCAAAACCATAAATTTGTCAAAGTTATGGTTACAAAGTTATAAGGGTTTGAACGTGGCCGCGCCATCGAAACGCGGGGAACCGCGCGGCCACGGAGATCTTTAAAACTAAGCAGAGACCTGCAATTTAGGTAAATAACAGATTCCAGATGTAAAAAAATTGTAAAAATATAGAAAAAATTCCTAGGTTTATATTTTAGGAGCTGTAACACTAAAACCCCATGGCCGCGCCATTGAAACGGTGAAAACCACGTTATCGCTGATATCTCGCTGAAAAAGCATCGTAGTGGTCTGGAGTTTCTTGTGATTCATAGATTTGAATTTGTCAAATCATGTAAAAATACAAAAAAAAAACCCTAGGTTTATATTTTAGGAGCTGTAAGACTAAAACCCCATGGCCGCGCCATTGAAACGGTAAAAAACCACGTTATCGCCGATATCTCGCTGAAAAAGCATCGCAGAGGGCTGAAGTTGTTTGTAAAACAATGATTTGAATTTGTCAAAAATTGGAAAAATACACAATAAATTTCTAGGTTTATATTTTAGGAGCAGTAAGGCTTAAAACCCCATGACCGAAACGGTGAAAATCACGTTATCGCCGATATCTCGCTGAAAAAGCATCGTAGAGGTCTGAAGTTTCTTGTAAAACCAAGATTTGAGTTAAGAATTTTTTTTTTAAAAACACAAAATAATCCTAGGTTTATGTATCAGCAGCTGTAGTATGATATCGTTTAGAACCTTTGTTGTTTCGATAGGGTGACCATGACTTTGTGTTTACAGAAAACTTTCCACCTATTGCATTTCCCTAAAAATTCCAAAACTAGGTTTACTAAAAAATGAAAAAGTATTACGACAGTAACTAGTATGTATTACTTACCTTGGTTATGAAGCATTAATTTGAAATCCAATCGTAAGGCGTAACAAAGTGCACTCTAAAAGAGATATCCTGTAGTCGCGCAGTCTCCGCCAAAAGCCTTTTGTTGCAGTCGTCGTTTTACTTTCAGTTAATTCGTAGGGACTACTCGTTGGTGTTTGTTTGGTGTTTTTATATTTTGGCATTCCTACGGACTTTGATTTGAGCACTGTTTCGGACATTTTTTTTTATCTTTGGAAAACTAAGTTCTGCTCTTACAATTTGGACTTTGTTACGCCTTACGATTGGATTTCAAATTAATGCTTCATAACCATGGTAAGTAATACATACTAGTTACTGTCGTAATACTTCATAGTCATGGTCACCCTATCGAAACAACAAAGGTTCTAAACGATATCGTACTACAGCTCCTGATATACAAAGCTAGGATTATTTTGTGTATTTTTAAAAAATTTGATAAATTCAAATCTTGGTTTTACAAGAAACTTCAGACATCTACGATGCTTTTTCAGCGAGATATCGGCGATAACGTGATTTTCACCGTTTCGGCCATGGGGTTTTAGCCTTACTGCTCCTAAAATATAAACCTAGAAATTTATTGTGTATTTTTCCAATTTTTGACAAATTCTAATCATTGTTTTACAAACAACTTCAGCCCTCTGCGATGCTTTTTCAGCGAGATATCGGCGATAACGTGGTTTTTTACCGTTTCAATGGCGCGGCCATGGGGTTTTAGTCTTACAGCTCCTAAAATATAAACCTAGGTCCTTTTTGGGTATTTCCAAAAGTTTTGACATATTTAAATCTAGGTTTTACAAGAAACTTCAGACCTCTACGATGCTTTTTCAGCGAGATATCGGCGATAACGTATTTTTCACCGTTTCAATGGCGCGGCCATGGCGTTTTAGTCTTATAGCACCTAAAATATTAACCTATGGTTTTTTTTTTGTATTTTTACATGATTTGACAAATTCAAATCTATGTTTTACAACCCTATCGAAACAACAAAGGTTCTAAACGATATCGTACTACAGCTCCTGATATACAAAGCTAGGATTATTTTGTGTATTTTTAAAAAAATTGATAAATTCAAATCTTGGTTTTACAAGAAACTTCAGACCTCTACGATGCTTTTTCAGCGTGATATCTGCGATAACGTGATTTTCACCGTTTCGGACATGGGGTTTTAGCCTTACTGCTCCTAAAATATAAACCTAGAAATTTATTGTGTATTTTTGCAATTTTTGACAAATTCTAATCATTGTTTTACAAACAACTTCAGCCCTCTGCGATGCTTTTTCAGCGAGATATCGGCGATAACGTATTTTTCACCGTTTCAATGGCGCGGCCATGGCGTTTTAGTCTTACAGCACCTAAAATATAAGCCTAGGGTTTTTTTTTTTTGTATTTTTACATGATTTGACAAATTCAAATCTATGAATCACAAGAAACTCCAGACCACTACGATGCTTTTTCAGCGAGATATCGGCGATAACGTGGTTTTCACCGTTTCAATGGCGCGGCCATGGGGTTTTAGTGTTACAGCTCCTAAAATATAAACCTAGGATTTTTTTCTATATTTTAAAAAAAATTTTACATCTGGAATCTGTTATTTACCTAAATTGCAGGTCTCTGCAACGCTTAGTTTTAAAGATCTCCGTGGCCGCGCGGTTCTCCGCGTTTCGATGGCGCGGCCACGTTCAAACCCTTATAACTTTGTAACCATAACTTTGACAAATTTATGGTTTTGGGAATCAACTTTTACAAACTTTTACATAAACTTGGTACAGTTTTTTTTAAAAAAAAAAGTCGTGGCCGCGCGGTCGAAACGCACACAAAAGGTTACACCTTTTGTGCGTTCATGTCCGTCCACTCTATTACTTTACTTCATCGAAGTTTAGACACATAATCTGTACCTATTTCGATCTCTGGACTTATAAGGAATAGGAACTGCATTACTGGGTCTGTTACCATACTAGTTTCCAGTTGGGTTCGAATAGCACACCTGTATTATGCGAGTTTCGTACTTAGAAACTAACAAGTACTTCTTTTATCTCTTAATTTTTATAACATAGCATCACGCCTCTAATCTCCGAGCACACGGCCCACAGGGGGCGAACCTAATCCTATCATCAACCGGGCACAAATGCGCTTCGTGGCGGCTGCGGAGAAATTCCTGATGGAAAAACCCAATCTTTTCCCGGCCTGGCAATCGAACCCGGGACCTCATATATAGTAGTCGCAATGTTGCTTTATAAAAATCAAAACAATGTTTTTGACGCTTGTAAAAGTTCATAAAATCCTTCATCTTTCATTGTCCGTCTCTCCCTGGGGTTATCTGCCCGGACATTCCCGGACGTCTTAATAGTTGAAGCGAGATTAATTTCGGCTAAGACATAAATTAGGTAAATTGTCTACTTCACTTCGTTCCTGTTTTGATATGACGCACGTTAAAGGAGCTTTAATATGAATTTGAATGAGTTAATTGGTATTTAAGAGCTGTATTTAAGTTGCTTTATAATTGATATTGAAATAAACGGCCCTAGTTTGTAAGAAAGAAATACTAGTTTTAATTATACGTATAACTTCATGCCTGTAATCACCGGAAGGTAAGGCAGAGTAGAGGACTGACCCCCCCCCCGCTCTGGGCAGAGTGGAAGAGTCAGACTTATATTGACTAAAATCCACTTATGTTCCTTTTTAGACCTTTGTGTTCCAGGGCCGCGGTATCTCTTTCAAACAACCCGCAGCCCCGGCAAGAGTAGAGAACCTAAGGCATACACATAGCAACATAACGCCTGTAATTCCCGAAGGGTTAGGCAGAGGAATTTGCGCCTACTGTGCTGATTTAAATTTTTATGTTACGTAACGAACTAATATTTTGAAACCCATTTATCGTAAAGTATAGGTCATATCTCAAAGTTGCAATCATCATTTCATAAGAAATTCGCGTTTGAACTTCAGCAAGTGTATACATATATTTGCTCGTTACTGCACCTAATAGTATTATGATTATTGTTCTATTCTTCTGACATTCAAAAGTGCCTGTTATGGTTTAATTGAAATAAATGCTTTGGGTTTGAGTTTGAGTATGAGTTTACCCACATTTCACACACACACGCAAACCACACAACACATATGGGTTTCATTTTCAGGTAGCCACTTATTTCGCAAATTCTGTTAACATAATAAGTCCCATGTATTAAGCTCATTTTCCATCAACCGGACACAAAACCAGACTGCACACTGTTATCAATCAATCAATTTATTCAATTCAGATAATAATGATCCATAAATATGTGTAATGGTAATGAATTAATGTTTTGTTGTTAGGAGAGCAGTCCCCGACTTACGAACAGTAAGTCGTGGGTGCGAACCTGGCAGGCGCATTACTTTGTGTAATTTATTTCATCACAACTGCTCTTAAAAACGGTGAACGAAAACATAGTGAGGAAACAGGCATGTCCTCGAACCAAAAAAATCGAAGACTTGTGCCGTCTACTCATCCGCACTGCGCCCGCGTGCTAGATCATACGTAGCCCATTCCCTCTCGAAGAAGGGAGGCCTGTGCTCCAACAGTGGGGACATTATAGGCATCAGCCTATGATCATCAGATGATGATGATGAATGTTTCTTTGAATTAACAAAATTCCACAAGTATTCCCGCTTACCAATAGAAAATAAATTATGCGTAATCGCTTATTGCACCTTGTTTTAAGAAGCAACAAACGGTTATCTAAATGTGTCCAAACCAATAAACAGAGGCCCCCGGCACATGTTCGACGAGTCCTAAACAGTACTCGAGTGACTTGAACGGTTCATATCGGCGATTCGGTACAAAAAAAACTTGCGTTTTGATATTCTAAGAAATCCGGTACAACTGAATGGGATAAATTCTTTTTATGTCGCCAAATGTTACGTAGTTGGTCAGACTAAACATTTTTAGGGTTATGTCGAATGGCAAAAACGGTACCCTTATAGATTCGTTCTGTCCTGTCTGTATGTTACACTTATTTTACTCCGAGATTGTTTTCACCACACAGTTAATATTTCGAGATAGGGTGTTTTCTAAAAACCCCTACTGACCACAAAGTCCTAGGTTCCTGAAAAACTTTATTTCTTTTCTTCTAAAGCCGTAATAATAGGGTAGTTAACAAAAAAATAAATAATTAGTCCGTCATAGAGACAAAAAATTGGACGCACTTTTTTTTTTCACGTAAATAAACAATGACGACGATACAGTGCTTTGAAAACTCGTTTGACGTCATATTCTTAGACATTAGTATGTCATTTTTTAGCGGTCAGTGATGTCAGAAGCCCCCACTCAAATATTTGACGCGTTTTATCTTCGTAATTTTTTATTGAATTGATAAAAAAAAATACGTATTCAATATTTTTCGATAATCTAACAGACGGACTAATTAGAATCGTATTATTTTTAGTCAACAAAACATCCCAGCATCCCTATTGTGTCCCTCTTTAGAGTATATGATATGATATGACAAGATTACTCGTCATATCATCACACATCTCCTGTGTGTGATGATAATTATGACGAGTAATCAAGAAATATGGAAAAAAAACCATGCTATGATTTAATTTTTGAGATATGGGGCTTTTTCATGAAATTGAAGCAGAATGAGCGTTAAGAATACGTTGTTTTTAAGCGCTACGGAACCCTTTGTGCGCGAGTAGTACACGCTCTTGGCCGCTTTTTATGGGTATACTACGGAACTTTACAATAATGTACAAAGCGTGCGAAGCCAGCAAACATAAAAAATAAACTTTACAATATATTGCAGCACCAAATAATAATCGAAACGTTTGCAATTATCCTTTAGTTATGATTAAATGAATGATGACATAAATTATGTTATACAAATCCGAATACATACGCCGGAAATGCAAGGATACAAGATAATAATATGATACTACTATTATTGCATACGATTAAGGAAAATCCGTCGGAATACGCACGACGTGTTCAATCTAACCGAGAGGCAGACGAGCCAGACGAGACTGGAGACTGGCGCAAAAAGTTTGTTACCACAATGTTAAATGTACTGTTATATACCTACAGTTTCGCATCGATCGGTGCTTAACTGACTGCTAACCACACGACACGTTACGTTATCGAAAAATTTAACTGTTTAATTACGTGTCTCGTTACATAAAATCACGACCGTATTTCCCAAAGGGTTAGGCAGTGATGAATGAATAAGATGCTTATCAACATTTCATCAGTATGTTCCATCATTATTGACAAGCTTTTTTTTTAACGATGGGAAATCTTCAAATGACTGCTCCCGCTTTGGGCGGAGCAGAAGGGAGCGTCCGACACTTGCTGACTCAAACCCCGTCGTGTTCATTCATAAGCCCTTTGCATGGCCACGGTAACTTTTTCGAACAAATTCCGCCACCCTGGTAGGATTATCTACAGTCTGACTTCATTCACTGCTGGCATCCTGCCTCTACGTAATACGCCTCTCTGTTTGCGCCAGTCTGTAGACACTGATCATTGCAATCCTACTAATCAGCTATCATTACATATTATAAAACCAAGTCCTCCGCAGCGTCTGTCTGTTCGCGATTAACTCAAAAATTACTGCACCGATTTTCATACTGTTTTCACCAATGGATAGTGGTTTCCGAGGAAGATTTTAGTATATAATTTGAGACCGACATCCACGCGGGTGAAGCCGCGGGCATCAGCTAGTTTTAATAAAAAATCGATGGATAAGGAATTGAGCTTTGAGCCATCAACTGGGTGCAAACATAACGTGTCTCATGGCGTGCGAAATCCCTTATTCAATCGCCTTGTTCTACAGGTTTCGGGGAATTTCATCTGAGGATTCGCTCCGCAATTAGTTTCTACATCTAACACTCCTTTGATCACAGATTGAGATGACTAATTAACATAATTATTATCACGTCATACTTTTAGCCCTTACATTGACCTATGCCCAACTTTAATTAATGACGTTTTTGACACCTTTTTATAACAAGCCGTATAGTTAACATACTAAAATGTTCAAAGGATTCATCTTCTTCAACGTGTGGTTTTATGGGCCTTTTGGGGGGGGGGGGGCGGAATCATCAAATAACCCCTCCCGCTCTTGAGCAGAGCGAAAGGGAGTGTCAGACTTCTACTGACTAAAAACAACCCATGTTCCTTCTTAGCCCTTTATGTCGAGGCCGCGGTATCTCTTACAACATCCCGCAGCCCCGACGGGTGGTTTTAGGGGCCTCTGACTGGATTTTATAAGCTGTCTACAAATATTTCTCAAGTACCTATGCTGGTTTTCTAATGATGTTTTCCTTCACCGAAGTAAGTGATAAGAATCAGTGACTAGCTACTCGTAGTTTCAGAAATAAAGAGGTAGGGTCGTGCAGTCGGTGCAGTCAAATGATATCAATGGCTTGTTTATCTAAATCTGATCGCAAGATTGTATTTGTTGTGTCGAGCTATAAATGCAATAATAATAATAATAATAATATTCCACAACTATCACACAACGCCATATAATATTATCGGTAGTGCATCGTGCGCGTTATGAATAAAGATTAAAATTATTTAGATCTCTATCCCCCGGCTTAAATGGCGCTCAGTACCTAGAGGTGCTTACAGGGATTGAGGATAATAGATCATTTGGAAGTACTGTTAACTTATTTAGTCAATTTATTTAATAGGGTATTTCACCAAAAAAATCTAATTTGTCCGTCTGTTAGATTATCGAAAAATGATTGGATACGTGTTTTTTGTTTAATCAAATTAATAAAATTGATGAAAATAAAACATGTCAAAGATCACGAGTGGGGGCTTTTGACGTCACTTTGTGGGTAAAAAAGTGCTAACCTTGTGACGTCACACGACTTGACGCAACTTTTCGAAGCACTGTATCGTCTTCACCTTTTATAAGTGAAAAAATACGTGTCCATTAATTTTTGAAAATCTATCTCACGGACTAATTAAGATTTTTTTGGTGTAATACCATATTGGGATACCTTCATAATTCTATTAAGGTGGAAGCTCACATCTGGCCCGCGAAATTCTAATTTTCTTACGTTTTTGGCAATTTGCAGGCCAGTGCTTGGTTGTATGTTTATGAAAATTTGATTTGCGACTGTAAGACGTATGAAGTTACCGAATTATAACCATCAAAATTATCAATACAACCCTCCAAGTTCATTTTCATGTCAAGATTGATTTTTGCATGTAAAAGTCATTCTTTAGTAATTTAGTCGTCGTTCTTTAGTAGTTAGTAATTTTGATGGTTATAATTCGGTAACTTCATACGTCTTACAGTCGCAAATCAAATTTTCATAAACATACAACCAAGCACTGGCCTGCAAATTGCCAAAAACGTAAGAAAATTAGAATTTCGCGGGCCAGATGTGAGCTTCCACCTTAAGGGAAGAAATGATGGCGTGACGGTTAACAGAGGAGGATAGACGAAACAGGTGCTAGTCGGACTCGCGCATGATGGGTTGCGTACCATGGGCCGCGGGTTGTACACCAGTTATCGCGGCCTCGAAATAGAGGGCTAAGAAGGAACATGGGTGGTTTTTAGTCAGTAGAAGTCTGACACTCCCTTTCGCTCTGCCCAAGAGCGGGAGGGGTTATTTGATGATTTTCCACCCTCCAAAAAAAAAAACGGACAATGAGGCAGCCCGCTGACAGACAAACAGCGGAGGCTTAGTAAATAGGTTCCTTTACGGTCGAAATCGTTTTTCTAAACCACAGGTCAAATGGTACTGGGGCAGAAAGCTGTAATTGTGATACATCTAAATGTAAACAATGTTAACGAGAATTACTGCCACCCGGTTTAGGTCTAAGGGACTTGACTCCCGTGTAAAACGACAATCTAGCCATAACATCAATAAAGAACCCGATCGTGCGATAACTAATGAGGTCACAACGGGTTTTCAAAGTGGCGGGAAAGCCGGGTGACGAGAGTCTACCCTGCGTGTTTGAGTCAACCTTGACAATTGTACCATCTCATCGACAGTCCTCATCTGCTTAGCCTTTACCGAACTATACTGGAGTGGCTAGTCTAACCAGAAGTAGCTGACCAGTATGTCACTAGAACGACTGCCTATCTGACATCCAGAACACATCTCAAATACAATACGAAATTAATATAAAGAAATATATTATAATCTTTGAAACCTTATCATATACATGCGTACAATGGGAGTGTCCCACTTTCACAACATATTAAATTAGTACCTGCGTTGAACTGGCACATAAATAGTACGCGTCTTATCTAAAAAGAAGCAAAGCTTTGCTCCAAGTGTTACGTTCGACTTCCATGTATAGGAAAACAATGTGCAATGATTTGAATACGTTATCGTTACTTTTGCAAATACGGGAAGCGAACCCGGATTTAAATTCCGTCAAAGCCGTTTGTTTCGTTGTACCTATTGCCCGGATACGCAAAGCCCGTTGGCCACTTTTTGAGAATATATTTCCGGTGAAGGTCAGATCTTGACGTCTTCTATTCTATAAATAGAGTATTCGTAAAACCTGAAATTAGTCGCCAAATGACTGACTGAACGAGTAAACGCAATTTCATGGCATTCTTGCAGCTGAATCAGGACGAACGTTTGACGAAACGTCTGCCTAATACCCCGGGGTCAATACCCCTTATCGGCATCCCATCTGCTGCGAAAACGACCTTGTAAATAGCAATTAAACCGTCTACTTCATAATCCTTTGAAATAGCCCCTTCAATTCATGTTAAAATAAAGGGCAAAACGCTGAAAGTATCATCTTCAAAACGCGTTGGTTAAGAGGTCAATGAACACGGCAAAAAAGAGGTCAATGACCCTGATAGTTCATTACTTTCATACATGAGTAATAATTAAAAACGTTTTCTTACCTTAACCTGTTCAAAAATCACTGCAAAGCCGCATGGAAATAAGTTGGAGGGTGTTAGACTATTCATGCATGTTTTTATACAGTGTACCATTAGCAGCACACACATTACACCTAAACTTAAGTTTTTGTATAAATTACATTATGCTAATGTTGTCTGTCTCAGAAGAAATTGTCTGGCTGTTTGTCTTAATCTATAGATAAACAGCTGCATTATCACATTGTCAGTTCCCAAATTACATGTCTTTCTTTCTTCCCATGGAAACTTGGGGTTCTTATCCCAAACATCCTATAAGATAATGTCAAACAATATACTGAAGTGCTTGGCACTGAATTTACAAATCACCCATTCTATTAATAGCCCACATTCTCTTACAGTGTCAATAGTTTTTCCTATGACTACTAGTAATCATTTAAGTCATTCAATACTGAATGTAATTAATGCAAAAATGTGTCTTACCTCATTCAGCCAGTCTAGAAGAATAGCTCTCATCCTAGGTTGTAGATTAGGGTGATTGTCAAACATATTGGGGTTCTTCTTATTACTAGATCTGGCATCACAGTCACACATGCTGTTCCACACATCTGCTGGGTCCGCCCAGGACAGGCCTGGTAAGGGGCACTTCCGTTTGGGCAATGAGGGGCAGGGTATCTTACTAGTGCTGAAAGGAAGGCTACAACTTAGCACATATTTAGCTGTTACACAGATCTGAAGGTTATTTTAAGACACACTGCACTATGTTGTAATAGTAATTTTATATGCACATGTGTGCCTACTATCTCTTTAGGAAGGTCAATTTATTTGTGAGCTCCCTTTTCGCAGACTAAGCTCTTTTAACTATGTTGTGTTAATATAATACCTGTACCTGGTCTTATATTAACACAATAGTAAGGTAAATGAGTCAGTATTATGCTTACAGCATATCATTTTATGTAGAGTTCTAGGCCAGACAGAATCTCATATTCCGATTGACTTGCAAATTAATTTTGGCCTGAATTGCTAAGTAAGATTCACAACCTAGGTTGGAATGTGTTAAAGTGTATAAAAGTAAGTATGGACATACCTGGGCCTCTTATTGGAGTGTGGGGTAGACTCGCCTCTAGCCACATTCTCCAATGGGCTCAGCACACAGTTAGGAAAGTCAGATATACTCGGTGGGCTTAAAAAACTATCAGGATTGTAGTCTAGGTCTGTATAAACACTCCTTGGCTGGTCCACTGGCCCATATTGAGAGCCCTCATCATCACTGGAGCAGGATGAGGATTCCACTACTACATTGTGTGCTGGCTGGTCACTTAGTTCCTCTTCTAAAACCGATGAGACCTTCATCGGTGGCATATTCTCTAACTGCAACATGATAAGGTAAGTTACACTCTACATTTTCATCATCAATGAATGGGAAAAACGAAATGATACAAACCTCATCGTCAGTGGAATTTCTTTTTCTTTTCAAGGTCAAACGGTTGTCACTGGCATCACAGAAGGAACTGTAAATAAGTGTAGGAGACCGTAAGTAAACAAACCCCAGCCATCAAGGTCAGTATTGGGTGTAGGAGCAACAGCACTGCACTTACCCAGTTTGTGCCATTGTAGTTGGACTATATCAACTGGCACTCTATTTCCACAGCCTGTAACAAAACCACAAATCAGTACATTTGTCGATTATACTGTTATCGGTCATCAAAACTTGGATAAAGTGGCCTAAAATTACCGCATGTCATGTTCAAATGGCAAATAGGGTTATGTCACTTGACAACCGTAATTGAGGGCATAATTCCAAATTTATCATAAAACGCATGCAATCTATTTTAATAACGAGCTATCTAGAATAGCACATACATCGGTATTATAAAGTATTTCGCCGTAAAACACCCTCTGTAGGCGGAGGATCCCGCAGCGTGCCCCCTGCTGATTGGCGGGAGAAATTTTTTCAGAGGCTGTTTATGGGTAGTAAATTACGAGAAATTCCTATAATTTGGTGTTTTACATTCACTGGAATACATTAGCTTTGATTTAGGATGATAAAAATATAGAAATACATGAATCAGCTGCGGTAAAAAATGCCACGAATCCGTCACAATCGCGCGCGAAATTCTCCCGTCAGCGCCATTAGACACGTCGCAAGCTTGGGTTTCTCGGCGCATCCACTTATGGAAATTGATAAAAATAGCATGCGGACGATTCAATATCATCACATTACTAATGTATTATTGAGATATAACGATTTAAACTGCAATAGATCCCTCTTATTCGACATAACCGTTGACAATATAATTGGCTTGGCTTATCGCCCACCAAAGGTTTATAACCTAATTATGCCTACTAGCTAAAGATTTCTTTTCAAATATTTTACTGTGCAAGATATGCCATATCATTAAGAAATGAAATGCAAGTCCATAACATACCTGGTCATTCACAAATTATTCCAAATTACACAAAACGTACTTTGCTCATGAACTAGATACGATGTATGAACTTTCAGCACATTTATCACGGATTACACTGTATTTTGGACACATTTATGAGTATATTCACTGAATATGAGTAAAACCGATACAACTGCTGTATTTGTTAATTTTACATGATACTTTTCAGCTTTTCACGGCTCGATAACGCCCGGCTTTCCGCGCGAAAATGTCGCGGTAAAACTTCGGTACTCAGCGGGTTGAATAACGGCTAACTTCACGTTTGTTTCTTCTCAAAACGAAACGTCAGTCGTCCAACGCAATCTATTTCACGTAGAAATTGTGCGTCTTTTTGTGACAAATGCAAGAACGAAATTTTGCATTTAAAACGCATGTCTAATGGCAGACAAACGTATTAGGATTATTTATAACAAAATCATAGTAAAACTTTTAACTAATTTGTATTTGTACAGGAAAACATGATTCGAAAGATGTTTTAAATAATATTTTTACTTCTTTTATTATTTTTATAGTTGTTTTACTTGAGTTTATTTCGGAATAACTAAAATGAAATCATAAGGAATTAGAAACTCAAAGAAAACTAAAACTCTTCAGTTTAATATTTCGTAAAACGTAACTTCATGTGAAAACCAACGCTTCTTTTCCATTGGATGATTTACTCATGCAGCGCCACAGTGCTACCACCCTAATATCGAATTTGTTTGTCCTTGTCGTTGGCATCCAAATGAAAGCTAAATTCACATCGTATTACAGCTGGGCGCCAGCTGATAGAAAATTGAGCGAGAAAAGTCAATAAAGGTGCGCTATTTCGGTATTGATAACGTGGCGATACGGTGACATATTTGTGTATTATGTGAACGGCAGGTGAATTTCAAGTGAATATCGGTCATATTAACAATATGGCAGTTCAAAATATTGCAGTGAAACTGTGTGGGGTGTTGCAGGCGCAGGGCGAAGAAGGTAACATCAACACTGTTTATTACCATCAAACGAACGCATTTAGCCTGATATTGCACTATAGAATGTAAAGCCTAGCTTAAACCTTCTATTGAAATAACCAAAGCCTCTTTTTAATCCTCTTATATTGTAACACCTCTGTGCAATGACTTACGCATTAATCACGTTACGCAGTCGCGAATTTCCTAGAGCCTAGTCTACTATTGTGAATTATATTTGCAGAGGTAACGGCGCGAGAATGGCGCCTCTTAGGCCAAGAACAAGATGGGTCGCAGGTATTGAGTTGGGTATCAGATAAGGAAGGCAAAGAGGTTCTCAACATTGGCTCTTACACTAATAAAAACAAGACATTGATTACTCTGCACACGTTTGACGAGAAGTTGAACATAATACAGGCATCAGTGAATGCTACACACACTTTGTTAGTTTACATTGTGAAGAATTCTGCGAGTGACAATACTGAAGTTAAGGATCCATTGTACTGTCCTTACTTGATATGCCTCATGCCTGAGAGTGACAGGACCCCTGCAGCTGTCGAGGAGCCGTCTACTAAGCAAATCATGGTTCAGTATGTGTATGGAAAAAGTACTAAATACAGTCCCGGAATACGGAATGATAGATTCTTGCTTTTTAAGCATTTGGAGTGTAAGTAACTTGGTAGTATTTAGTTTAAATTTAAATATTGCCATTACGATCGGTATTGTTATAATTTATTAAAATAATGGCTTATCAATGAACTAAATAGATATTTCAAAATTCAACTCAAGTTATAATGTTCTATGTGTGTGATTATATCTTAAAGGTTTTTTGATGTGAAGCCACCAATAAACCTGATACCAGTTATTTTACAAATCAACCAAATAGCCATTATCTTTCTAATAAAAACCCCAAAGTTTTTGACCCATTGCCAACACGGGCAGTGGGCCAAACTGTTCTATTAAAAAAAAAATTCAATGGAACTAAAGAAAATATTCTCAATAGGTACATAAACTTTTCGATCAATGTTTTAGGCATTAAAATCTACCGGACTCCTATGTTCCTCAACGAATGTGACGATGGCACGGACAAGTGGGGCTTTGATGGCATTTACCCAGAACCTGAGAAAATTGTCAAAGTGTTTTCATGGGCACAATGGGATTGTTTCAATCAGGTAAGCCAACAAACTTATTTATATATCCTGCTGCACTAAATATACTCAAGACGAAGAAACTAGCACTTAAACCGCAAATGTCTGCAAAAATTGTGATAGCTCGGGTAATATTTATAATATAAATATAATTTATAGTCTATAGCACCCACAAATAATGTAGCAAGTGAAAGATTTTTTTAGAATTGGATCATTATGTCTGGAGATAACCACCTACCTTTATACAAACTTGCAAACAAATTTTACCTCATTATATTATTAGTAGGTATAGATTAAAATTACCATTAATAATAATAATTGACCAATGATATTAATTATCTTCCTACCCCCCTTGTGTGATGTAACTTGAAGTTGGGGTAGCACAATCCCTTCTACCATCACACTATTTTGCTCACTGTATTTTTTTTTATATCACATATTATTCCATCTGTCTCTTCTTTGGCTTTCCTTCAACGATAAACCAAGTGTATGTCATTGTGTGTCTCCCTCTCCATCCATCAAAATTTCAATGCATAACTCTTCTATCACATCTATACAAATAAATAAAATTGGAGTGTCTGATTGTCAAAATAACAGCTCCCAATTACAATGCTTAGGGAAGTATATCCGAATCGGCTGAATCGACTCTGACGAGACTTTTACTGGCAGATAACCGATATAAAAGATTAGACTACTTTAATAATAGGGTTCGATAAAATTCCCCTTTAAATAGAGAGTAATTTTACGCGAATCAAGCTCGCGGGCAAATCACAAATAAAAAAAAAACCACCTGGCACTAAAGAGTATGTCATGTACTTACGTTTTGATAAACTTACGCTTAAATGTGATTATCGACACAATATTCACTCATGTGGATAATTCTCACCCAGCCAGATTTATAAACAACATTTCAGTTAAAAATATATAAAACAGCAAAATAATTGATAGAATGCAGGTTAGTACCTAATAGACAGAACTAAGTTATGCAAACTTTGGTGTATTGAAGCCTTACTTAATTGACCTCATCTCGTCATTGCATTTCAGCAATATTTTGCTCCAATTACATATATTTTATTTTACTCAAACAGTTTTTGTTTATCTCGGCCAAAACCGCAGATAAAAATGTTGGTATTAAATGATAGAAAAACACCGTGGCCTACCCCCGGATTCGAACTCGCACCACGCTATCAATACCGAACGCCGCAAACCGCAGTGCCACCGCAACTTCCAAACTTCCTATGAAAATAGCGACATCATTCAATAAAAGAGTATCAAATTATACAATAAATGCTATTAATATGTTCGAACCTAGATCTTTTTTCACCGTCTAATCATGTCGTTGTGTCTACCGATGTCTACCTAATTTTGTATCTTGTAAAATTAGAATTACGAATACCTATTATATACCTACCTTTAGTCACGGAGACGGGGAAGAATGGAAAAAGAAAACGTTGCGCCACCCCAAATAGAATAGACGGGGGGCGACAATAGACTGAAATTTATAGACTACCAGCGGCCTCACCCGCTACACCTCGAAAATTATCCCACGGGAAGATAAAATCGGAATAAAAACTAGGTTATAAACTATCTGTGTATCAAATTTTATCCAAATCCGTTCAGTAGTTTTTGCGTGAATAAGTAACAAACATACACACAAACTTTCGCCTTTATAATATTAGTGTGAAGTGTGATTAGTGTTATTTAAAACTTTGCACTAACCAATACAAATATCTATCATACGGACATTTATAGATTAAAAACTAACATTTTGCAAGTTTACACACCCTACTAAGACCAGGCTAGAGCTGACATTGACAATTAACATCTCGTGAGATTGAAATTTCGCCTAAGTAGATATATAAAAAAAAGAAATAGATCGAGCTTGCGTTCTATAATGCGTCCGCCATACTATGCTCCTCGCGCTGCTCTCGCGCAATTAATCGCGACGCTCGTACAAAAACAAAAACCGACAACATAGGGAGCGATGGGCAGGACGAGGAGCATGACGTGCGGCATGACGATGACGAGTAAAGTGGCCACACTATGTCTCTGCCTCCTTTCCTCGATACTTTCCATGCCACTCGTCGAGTGTGTGGCGGCTGCATATAATGACTCGTCGATTTTGAGTCATGCTTGATCTGTTGAATTTTTATTTTATTTCATCTATCTAATTATTGTAGTGATTTTGTTGAGCATAAGACCCTGAGTTCGATTCCCGGGCCGGGCAAAGTGTTATTGAACTTTTTCATCAGGAATTTCTCAATAGCAGCCACGGAGTCTATATTTGGGCCCAGTTGACAGCAATAGGCACGCCCCCAATTACATGGGACTTTAACATAACTTCACGGCGAAGGAAAACCACGTGCAATGAGGAAACCGGCATGTCTTAGAACCAAAAAATTCGAAGACATATTATGACATCTACCAATCCGTACTGGGCCCGCGTGGTAGATCTTAGCCCATCCCTCTCCTAGAGAGGAGGCCTGAGTCCCTGCAGTGGGAACATTATAGGCTGTGATTATGATGATGACGAAACATTACTGGCGAAATGCTGTTCCACCTCTGCTTACTTCATTCACTCACTTCGGGGATTACAGGCGTGATGTTATTTAGCTAAATATTGTGCACTTTGTTCAGGTGTTATACTACATCCACTACCGACTGCCGACGCAGAGTTTCGCTGAAGGTGAAGAGGTGAAATCGCCATCGGAAATGACGCCGACGTTATCCGCTTTGCAGTTTCATGCCGATCTGCCGCATGAGACCGTTGTATGTATTTTATATTATATTTATTATTTTTATTGTCACCTTCACCGTTTTTTTTGTGTTATTTTATCTTAAATAAAAAAAATCTCATAATCTTATTGTAGCTTAGACTAATTGTGGCCGACAAAGATTTGTTCGGTCATATTCGGCTTTGTGAACTTCCGTCTGGACGTTGTGATTGGTCCGGACTCCGGACTTTTAACGTATTTTAGATGAAATATAAAAAAGTTAAATGACTATCAAATAAAAATAATATACAAAATATACGCTTTACAAGATTGTCCAGTCTTTTTGCTAACGCCCGGACGGTTTGTCATATAATAATATCATAAAAGGGTTGTTTAATTTTAGCATGAAGCCTGGCCTGCCTAACCTCTGCCATTTTATTTTATTTTCAAAATAGTTGTCACCTATTTAGGCAGTCGCTCCATGTAAAATACTGGTATTCAGCTGCATCCGGTTAGACTGGAAGCCGACCCCAACATAGTTGGGAAAAGGCTAGGCAGATGATGATGTTGTCACCTATTTAAACTTTTTCATCAGAACAAGCAAGTGTATGAGATAAGCAAGAACTTTTAAAGCGTAATTTCAGTAATATATCAAATGTCCCTAATATGATATTTATTATTTAATATAGCAAAATGAGACACCATTTTAGAATCATAATTAAAACCCTTTAGCTAATTTATAAAAGTTGCATTTTGATTTCATTTTAAACTACATCAATACTTATTTGGGAAACTTAAACGTTATCTTAATTATTGTAGGTACGTAACCAAAAATTATAAATAAACAATCACTTCCGATTGCAAAAAAACACTAAAACACCCAAAAAAAATTTGGAAATTGGAAAAAGTAAAATTTCATTCAGTATCAAGTGCTCATCAGTTGCACAATGGTAGCTACTTTCACTTATTAATAATACGGTTCTCGGCAATCTAGTCTAAATTCGTACTCGTTCATAAATGTGTTACTCACTGGTCCCGAACGTGACTATTTATTCTTTTTACAAAATACTATTTTTAAACTAACTGTCGTCGAACGCTTGAAATAACTGAGAACGTATAAAACTGCCAACAGTAATTACTACATTAGCCTAAGTAATTCTAGTAAACGGATATTTAAAGTATGAGTATTTGTTCTTTGATATTTAATTAAGTTTAGGGTCGTTAACTATGCAAAACAATTGAGTAGAAAAAAAGAAAACTAATGCTTTCTTTGGAGTGATTTCTCAAAAGATGCAATTATTATATCGACTATTATTGATACTAATTGGGGATAATTTGACAAAACTACAAGAATCATTTGAAATACAATAGATTTCTAATAAAAACAGCTGTTTTATATATTTACCTGTTTTTGTTACTAGATCTTTTTTTTTGACCGTGGGACGTCCTCAAATGACTCCTCTCGCTTTGGGGAGAGCGGTAGGGAGTGTCAGACTTCTACTGACTAAAAATCACTCAAGTTCCTTCTTAGCCCTTTGTGTCGAGGCCGCGGTATATCTTTCGAAAAACCCGCAGCTTCGTACATAACACTTTCTTTAATTTTTTTTTAGGTGTTGGAAATCAATAATCCCTCCTGCTCTTGGGCAGAGCGAAAGGGTGTGTCAGACTTCTACTGACTAAAAACCACGCATGTTCCTTCTTAGCCCTGTATATCGAGGTATCTTTTGTGAACAACCCGCAGCCCCGACGGCGAATCAAACAAATTCCCTGCCCAAAATAAGCGCCCTTTATATTTAGTACTTAGGTACTTACGTTATACCTAAGTACTATGGAAGCATGTTTTGGAATAGAGTTGCAGTAAATATTTACAAAAGGCCTGCAACACAGTCTGTAACCTGCTGAGGTGGTAGCAACCAATGATATATTAAAACTATAGATACGTTGTCCGCCCTCAAAAATTACAACATGAAATGAAGCCAATTGGCCACATCGCGCTTAGTTACGCACCAACCTCTCGCACGACGCTACGTTTGTTCTTAATTTAAATCGTGTGTGTAAACCTGCGCAAAACATAAAGAAAACAGGCATCCCGCTGTACGGTGTTATATTTTCTTTCCCTTTCTTTACGCGTAAAAGTAGTAATATAATATTTTCGCCGTTTTGAAGCGCCGCCATGTTAGTTCATGGACGTGTCTATATATAATACGTCATTGGTAGCAACCACGGGATTTTGATTTGTTCCAAGTTGATGGCAATAGGCACTATTACTGACTTTAACATAACTGGCGAAATGTGGATGAACTATTTAGGTACATCTCTGCCAAACCCTTCGGTGTATACAGGCGTGATATTATTTTATGTACCTATAACTAACGACTAGCCCGAGCACCGCATGGATAAACCTTCCGCTTGAATCACTCTATTGTTGAAAACTACATTAAAATCCGTTGAACCAACTTCAAAATCTCTATTTTTTAGTTCTATGCCGCGTGAACCCATGTCATCGATAACTACGTAAGTATATCGACGACTCGGAAGCGGGTTGTGGGCACTCATTCGACTTTGTTCGACCCATATGCTGGATGCTTGGCAACAAAAGTGTTAAAAGTTCTAAGCGTACACACATCGTAAGTGACTTTTTATACTATGTAATGTAAAACTGATGTCTTGTTTGTTGTAAACAGCTGAATATTCCGTTAAGTCTGCCACACGTGTCGAGTTCCGGCGAGGGCGCCGCTTGCGGGGCGTACGAGGACGATCCAATACCCCTGCGGGTACATGACTGCAGTCTCGACCTGCAGATCGTTTGCGACCAGAAAGGAGTCCTGTGTATCTGCCATCATTATCTCTACAAGGTAAGTGGAAATCAATCGAAACATTTATTTCAAGTAGGCCAGTTACAGGTACTTTTGAAAAGCCACCCAAAATAAAATAAGCTAATTCCCAGTCACAAGGCATAGTAACTGTGAGTGTACTTACTGTACCACATATTATATCTGCAACACTACCTTCAATAAGTTCAGTTTATCCGTGGTCATGGTGCTTGTAACGGCGCCGAAATATCGGGAGCTCGCAACAAAGAGTAAACATGGTAAATATCCCGATTCCAGTGTTAATGACAGTGCATCTATCTGTTTGAATTTTGCTTTACGCTTTTTAGGGCTCCGTAGTCAATATCGAACCCTTATAGTTGCGCCATGTCCGTCTGTCTGTCCGTCCGTCCGTCCGTCCGTCCGCACTATATCTCAAAGAATTTAGTGCTAGAAAGCTGTAATTTGGCATAAACATACAAAAGAGTAACGCCGACAAAGTGCTAAAGTAAAATATTGTAAAAGTTTTTCTATGGGTATCCCTTGAAGTCTAGAACACATTATAGTGGGGATGATTTTTCTTTTTTCTCGCAAAGTCCTTTGTGTGGGATGTCGTTGGATAGGTCTTTAAAAAATACTGCGTGTTTGCTCAAACAGTTTTTCGATGAAGTGATTCGTTTGTGAAAAATTAAGCTTATAAGTGCAAATTTATGTTAGACTCCGGTGTGCCGCCAACCTTAACCACTCATACGGGCTGTGTTTGGGCGTGTAGAAAAAATAATTGTAGTAGCATATATAACGAAAATAAAAGGAAAACTATCACAGCTAAGTAGGCTTTACAAGTTTACGAGTAATAGTCGACCAACTTATAAAATGTACGTGTATGAAATAATAATAATAATAATAATATTCCACAACTATCACACAACGCCATCTAGTCCCAAGCTAAGCAGAGCTTGTGTTATGGGTACTAGACAACTGATAAACATACTTATATATTTCTAAATACATAAATATTATAGATAAAAAAAAATATATATTTAAAAAAATATTAATTTATTATTTTATTATTTTTTAAAGAAATATTTTCCTATACATCATGTATGGGATCGCAGGTCTCAAAACTGCAAATGTAAGTTTGTTTTATTTTTACAATAAAAATCATCGTTCGGAGGCAGGTAGGCAGGGTGGTTAATCAGTTTAGTAAGCCTACATATTTTGATGGGCAACTGCGGAACCCTACATTGTGCGTGGTCCGACATGCACTTGGCTGGTTTTCTACACTAATATAATAAAGAGGAAATATTTGTATTTTTGTGTGTGTGTGTGTATGTGTATTATTATTGTTTGTAATGAAAACGCAAAAACTACTGAACCGATTCCAAAAATTAAAATAAATAATAATTGAAATGAATTTAATAAAAATTGAAAGCTACATTCACGCTGAGTAACATAGGCTACATTTTATCCTTGTATTCCCACGAGAACGGAAACTACGCTGGTTAAAACCGCGTGACGTCCGCTAGTCAATAATAAATCCCTTCTTTTGCCCTCAATCTTGTCCTGAGAACTGATGTGAGGTCGACGATGGAACGAGCAAACCCAAAATAAGCCTACATAAGGAAGATTCGTAGCATTATTTGTGAACATCCTCTGGACGCGAGACGCACGGCTTATGTCCAGTAGTGGTCGTCTCTCGGCTGAAATGATGATGAAATCGAACCTCCAACAAATCGTGTCACGGCCACTACTTATGCCATAAATTATCAAAAAACAAACAGAACTAAAAAAGGGTTCATTTCTTTGACAGCCTCTCGATGACTCGACAACCTCCTTGGTGCTAGAAGACAGTGCTGACCTGAAGGACTCGGGCGTGAACTTCGCGTACTCCATAACCCTGCTGCAGCATGGTTGTGTAGTGCACAGCGTTGTGCCTGACCTGCCCTGGTCGCTGGCCAAGTCTCTCAGACCTTCCTACACTCTTTATGCTGGTAAGAGTAGAGATAGCTTCTATTATTGATTTACTTTTTTTTTAAGGAACTTTGCCCTATACTAGGAATTTGTCCTGTATCGTGGGTGCGTTCACAGACATTTAAACCAACATAAATCAAAACTCATTTATTCAAACTAGGCTGAGAATCAGCACTTTTGGAACGTTAAAATTTACTTTACTTTTTTTTTTAAACGTGCCCCACACTAGGAATTTCTCCTGTATCGTGGGTGCGTTCACAAACATTTAAAGTCACATACACAAATACCCAGACTTTCCTGATTTACAAGAGACAGCTAGTCCCCCAAAAGCCATTGCGCCAACCGTGCCGTTAACTTTGAATACATTTTATCTTGTCTGAACTGCCTCCTCGATGGTGTAGTGATCGCAGGAGCGGCAGCTGAGCACGAAGTCCTAGGTTCGATTTCCGAGTCGGGCAAGTGTAATGATGGATGGATTGTGTGAGCAATGATATGAAAGAAAAAGGAGTAAATGATTGCGTGACGGTTGTCAGAGGAAAATGGAAAATACGTGTTGCGCAGACCCCAAGTAACATGAGACAAGGGGTTGATAAAAGATATCTTCTGCTTTTAAAAAATCAACCTAACACAACGTTCAACTTTCACATCGTGTACGATTTGTGCTCTAGTTAGGATTTGCCTGACTAACACCAGAGTCGTATGATCTTGTGCCTTCGCAACGTGAGCTCAGAGCAAAAGACAATGACCAAAACTCGTACCAAGAATTCTCATGTTTCAAGATCAAAATGTTATATTAATTATTTTCATAATTTTTTTACGACATATTGCTGCTGGGATTTGATTTTTGAATGGGGAATTTAATTTAAACTTTAGAAGTATGAATATTGTTTTACTCCCTAGATACATGGCGTTCTCACAACCAGTTCAAAATTCGTTCTGTTAGATCTGTGAGTTGATTTTGACAGTTCGGCTGACTTCACATCGTAGAGGTTTCCCTACAATAGGTACCTACTTGCCTGGTTTAGAGGTTTTTTCGATTTTATAAAATTACTCCGAAACTCGGATTTTTTATTTCTCGTGGCTTAATAAGAACTGCCACTCGGGTCGATCTTTAGGTTAAGCTGCGCTTGCCTAGGTCGATCTGTGGATGGGTGGCCGCCCATTACATACCGAGTTTCCTCCGTGCCTCGGAAAGCACGTTAAGCTGTTGGTCCCGGGTGCCATATATAGATCTTTGGCAGTCGTTACGTGTAGTCAGTGACCTGAAAGTCTGACATCCAGTCTTACCAAAGGGTATCGTATTACCTAGTATTAACTGGGTTGTGGAGGTCAGATAGGCAGTCGCTCCATGTAAAATACTGGTATTCAGCTGCATCCGGTTAGACTGGAAGCCGACCCCAATATAGTTGGGAAAAGGCTAGGCAGATGATGATGACTCGGATTTATTTTACAAAAAGAACTTTTGTAGGAGTTAATATGATAAATGTAGACAATGAAAAAAAAAGTTTGATGTTGATGATGGTGGTGGATTCCATATATCCACGAACATGATACTTTCGATTTGATTTCGACAATCCCGTACACGCATAACTATTATACAGTATAACATTTCTGACTTTTCCAGACAACCACCTCTTAGTAAACATTCCAATGCTGTACACCCAAATGATAGACATCAGTCTGTACCACGAGCCCTGTTGTCACATTGTGATTCCTATGGACGAGTGTGACAGTGGGCCCAGCCTGGCCCCAGTCCTGGGCTGGGGGGCCCATGCCATGGTCGACCTGAACACGCTTGACGTCGTCACCATGATCGTAGCAGATAAAGACCTGACGGCAACGTTTAAAAGCAACACGGCAGTCGAAAACAAGTTGGCCATTTTACACTATTTGATTCAACATGATGGAAATATGGATTTGGCTGAAGAGGTAAGTAGATTTCAAAACTATTTATCCTTTTATATCTAAAGAGCTACCGCATTACTTTTAGGGTTCCGTACCTCAAAAGGTATAAAAAGGAAACCTTATAAAGATCGCTCTCTTGTCCGTTCATCCGTCCGTCTATCTGTCCGTGTGTCACCACTGATTTTCTCAGGAACGGCTGGACCTAGTTTTTATTATTGAGCATCTTAGATCATACACACCATGATTTAAAATAAATTATTTATAAGGTTTTGTTACCTTGTTTGTGTATTATATAACTGCACTCTGCTTCCTTAACAATAGGTTTCTCCTTTTCATTCATTAATATAACTTTCCAATTGTATTGTTATTGACATCTAATGACACACACACGCACAAATCCAGCTGTTTCCTTCTGGTAAATGATCGATGCTACTTGTGGCACAGTGATATCTAAGTAGTGTCGACCATCATTATGGTCTCTTAATTGTTTGCTAGTCAACTACATAAACAGTTTGTTTATTTACTTGCAAGAACCACTTATGGATGTTGAAGGGTGAAAACAAGTTTTTTTTAGTAACTATTGTAATTATTGTGTATTGTAACCCGTATAATGGTTTAACAAACATATGGGTGTATCCCGTTAACATTTTAGCCCGAGGTTTTTATTTCAATTTCAGCTAATATCATGGATGTGCTTGAACCAACGCGACGGTTTCGGTGCATTCCAGCGCGTGATGCAAGAGTTCCTGGTGGGCACTACGTACGCGGTAACGCGCCGCTCTCTGCCTGCCTCCGCGCTCAATCTCATGAAGATGCTGCCTTTTACGCAACATCTTAAGTTTGCTGATGTTAAGGTTAGATGTTTAACTATTTGGCTCATTTTTTACAGATACTGCAATTCAGGCGGGTTTAGGCATGCGTAAGGTTATTCTCTTCGTGTATGTAAATTCTTCTTAGCGTATCGATGACAATTTAAATTGAGTCATAAATTGATATGTAGCGACCTGGGTTGTTTAAACATTTGTCTAATTAAAATCCTTAAGATATGAAGAGGACAGGGTGCAAAATAGGTATAAATTGGGACTGCAGCGGCAAAATGAAGCTTGCAATCGGTTCATAGGATACCAACATTGGCTTCATAAATGACTTTAACCGGCGTGGCTATTGCGTATCTTTTTAAACGTCATAGTGTCCATCAATTAACTGTCAAATGGTTCCATTTTGTATTATACCATAACCAATTTGACAGTTAATCGATGGACACTATGATAGATTTAAAAGATACGCAATAGCCCTGCTGGATTGTAAGTGTGGTGCCGTGCACTTAATATCGTGTCCTGCAGCAAAGTAGTAGCTCAGTTTGGGGCTGATACAATTTAGATTGCCATCGACACTCGAAGAATTAGCTGACAACACTGAGCAGATACTAATAACATCCACCTGTAGTTGCCAATGCATTTGAGGAGATTTTAATACTTTCTTCACGGTTTAGGTTCGCGACATGTGCGTGTCAGTGAGTCAGGAGAAGCTATGGAACAGTTCGGTGGTAGTGCTGGCTCCGCGACAGCGCGTGTGTCAGTTCGCTGAGGACGTGTGGACGCGGCTGTGGGTCGCGCTCAACGACCAGCCGCAGAAGAGACTGCAGCCGCAAGCGGTCATAGACAAACTGCGTGTTAGCTTGCATTGTTATCAGGTATGTAAACAACTAAAAGTCTATTATCAGCTTGCGTGCCCATGGGTACGACTTGTCCCGTAATTTTTGTACTTTAAATTGCTCCTGGCAACTTCTTGTCCAGTACGTTTTGCGCCTCAAAGTGACGCCAAAGTCCATCTTAATATCCTTTTCCTATTATCCCAGATGCGCAAAGAAACACAGGTGTAGATATTAAATAGTCAGTGTCTTATAAATATTCCTCTTTTACACATATGTTTAAAGTTTAAACCATAGTAAGGTCAATGAACCTGCTAAGTCCCACTGCAGGGCAAAGGCGAACATTATCTCTTTTTGACTTTCTCAAGAAAAGGGAGGGGGTAGTGCATTTTTTCCCGACTACGGCGAAGCCAAAAGGAAGGGTAACGATTTTTTATATTTTTTTTCTGATATTTCGTTTATCAGAAATGAAGTTTATTGTGTGGTAATTGATTAGGCGACCCACCTGATGTTCATTTGTCTCAGCAACCTTAGTCCTTCTGCAAAACCCAATTAGGAAGCTGAAATGTATCATGTATCCGTACTGAGGGCTACAGTTTCTGAGCTCACGAGATGGCTCCACTTGCGACTAAGGTCCTGTCATTCATTCAATAAGGTGATGACATGATAGAAACGTGATAAAAATTCATTTTATTACCTAGACCAAAAAATGTAAGATATTTTTTTTTTGCAATAGTGTCCCAAAAATTGTTAAGCTGAAACATTTTTGAAAATCGTTCTTGCTCTCTCCAAGGACTAACAAATTATAATCAAACTTGCTAGTTAAAATGTTCAAGCATATAATTATAATTAAATAATTATTAATCAGAATGACCACTATGGCGGATATTATTAAATATGATATAAGTCCACTTAACTACTACTATACACTTTATGACATTTGACATAATATTACACGAACGCCTCTAGCGGTGGATTCCTGAATACAATAACGCTGCTAGGCGGCAGTACCTCACTTTTCCGAACAATCTCTTTCCAAAGACCTCTGTATACTTTCAAAATATGTAAGGATGTGTTCACAAGTAGTGGTTCCCCCGCAGCCCGAGGCGCTGTCTCGCTGCAGCACCCCGCTGTCCCCGGGAGCTCCGCCCCCTCCGCTGAGCGCTCCGCAGCGACGCTCGTCCATCGGCAGCGGGCAGGATCTGCTGCCGTTCTTCGAGCTCGACGTATGCACGGCTAGCAAGCAGGAGCATATCATTGCTGCGGTAAGTCTATGTTCTAACACACGTCATATTTTTTTGTTAACTCATGTTCTAATGAAATGCTCACTAATTATTTACTGACAAAATTAATGACGCAGTACATACGTTATGAAGCTTAAAAATCCACCACCTCCAGTTTTACCCATCCAGTCACTGGTTTGTGGAGGACAGATACGCAGTCGCCTGATGTAAAATACTGATATTCAGCAACATTCGGATAGACTTCAGAGCCGACCCCAATCGCAGTAGGGTTGGGAAAAACTAGGCAGGCAAATTATGAGTTATTAAGACACAAATTCGATGCCTACAAAGATCGAGAAACTAGCGCAACTGCTTTGAATATGAAACTTGAAATACCAGCAACATTTCATGGTGTGTGTCAACATTACAAGTTTTGATGTTGCTAGTAAAATATATAATATTTTTCGCAAAATAATACCTCTTAACCAAACTGAGGGCTTAGACCCTTAGCAGTCGCACGCAAAGTAAAGAATTTTTCATTACTCATGCTCTGAAAGTAGGTCATAACATGACTGCAGAGCGGGTTGAAAGTTCTACTTTTCAGCCCTAGGAAGAATCACTTTTAACTGACAGCTGTCAAATTATTTAAAAAACTATGTCTATTTTCACATTTCAATTGAACCATGTTCCAACTTTTTATACAGCCACTAAATTACAGCGCGATTTAAAATTAAAATAACATATTATATTATGACTTTAATATAATATTACCTATTTCTCTAAAATAACATAGATTTCGGCAACATCTTGGCTTTTTTTTTAATGATTTCATAAAGCTGGAAGGCAAGAGAACAAAAAAAAAGTGGGACAACGACAATCCGATCAACACTAACTTTTTCTTTAGCTAATAATTTATGTTTTTATTTTTACTTTCCTCGTATTCGTAATGAAAAGCACAGTGTTTACCTCGGGTAAATTACTTATTTAGCTTTCGCCCCTCGTATAACAATGCACTATTAAGTTGACCTTTTAACGCATGAATCACGTAGCAACGTACGATTCATGCGTACGTATTACTTGTGGGCTTATTGAGCGTGTCGGCGAATGAAATTACATGTCGCTAATGCACATTTTCACACACTTATTTTGTTTGTTACTTCAAATTTGAATGAAAATATCGCTGAGAGACAAACTATATTACAATCCATTAAAAATATTGATTGCATGACTTAACCCAACCTAATATAGCGTACATAAAGCATGCAAGTAATAGTTTAAACCCTGGGGCACACAACGCAACAGAACCTGCGCGAGGTGAGCGTGCACCTGATGCGCGGCAGTGCGGGCGCGCGCGTGGAGAGCGGCGTGCACGCCGTGGCCACGCGCTGGGCCGCCGCGCAACTCGACGCCGCGCGCGCACTGTGCCGCGCACTCACGCGACCGCTCGCCGCCACACCGCAGAACAACCAGCAGAGGGGCTTCACCTTTATGTACGACTCATGCGACCTCTATGGCTTCCTACTCGATGTTTTCTGTTTTATTTTTGTGGTTCTGTTTTTTTTGGTGTTTCGTGTCGGTTTTTTTTGGTTTTTGCTTCAGGCTCTTGCTTGGTACTCATATTTATTGGTGTGCTCGGTATATGGTGTATACATGGTATTTATTTACAGTTACGCTTATCCTTTTTGGCGTAATGTTTTTTGTCACGTTAACACCGAAGTCTAAACCGTCTCAATAAGTATAAGAAACCGTTTTAAAGTGTTTCGTTCGTTTACTTTGTTTCATTTGTGTTGGTTTTCTATGTTTTGTAATTTTTTCAGTGGTATCGACTAAGTTTTTGGGTTTGGCAATGTAGAAATCATATCATTGTTTTTTGTATAATTAAAACATGATCAAGCCATTCTTTGTGGCAAGGAAACTCATCAATACATTTCTTCGGTTTTTGTAAAAAAAAACCACACATAAGTACTTACTATTTGTTTCACCACTAGATATTTTTTTTATTAAAATTCTCTTGTATTTTTTTTAAATTTATCTGGTAGTTATTCAATATCCAATCCGTCAAAATTCTGGACACTGAAACTGGCTTTGAGTATAATTTTCAAAATGCATTATAGAAATATATTTTTATTCTTTATTGCACAGAAAACAAGTATACATACAAATTGCAATAATATAGCTTATGTACAATGGCGAGCATAACCCAGAATTGAAACATATAACTTAAACATACTGGTTGAAAGACATTTTAAACAATATTTAATTTTGTTAAATGTGTTACCTCGTGTTTTACCGATATACTTAGAAATAATTTGATTAAAAACTGATAATAATTAAAATAATTTCCAGCGATGAGATGGACCCGACACACGCGTTCATAGTATTTAAAGTTCTGGAGCAGTACTACTTGGCGACCGACTCCATCGCGTTCCCGCTGCCGCAAGGGTTCAGTTCATTCTTCACGTACCTCGGCTACCGCACGCTGCCCTTCCATTCGTTCGTTCAATACGTTCACCGAAACGTGTTCGAGTTGCAGATTGATGTTATGAAGGCTATTATTGCGTGTAAGTGACCTTAATTTATCTTTTCGTTTTTTATTGAGAAAAAAATATTAGTTTATAAATAAAAAACACTACATTATTTTACTGTTGCTAAACAATTTTATAAAAGTACGCTGGCTCTCTGACTACTTACAAATGTCGTATGTTTTAGTAAATCGTTAAATACAATTAATGAAATCGCCATAAATTTAATTTCACTTTTCGATAAATTGAGTTTAATAAACTGTTGTGAATAGCTTAAGCACAGCATGATTATGCTGCCTGTAATGTTCCGACTGCCAGGACACAGCCCTCTTCTCTATCAGAAGAAGTGTGTACCACGCGGGCCCAGTGCGGGTTGGTAGATGTCACATACCGGTTTCCGCAAGATGTTTTCATTTTAAGAGCGCAGTGATGATAAAATAATTTTCACAAAATAATGCACCACCCAAGGGTTACTGCTCGTGGGACGCCTCCTTCTGCCAAGCAGTGATGCTAGCGAAGGAGGTGGCAGAACGTGAGAGGGGGAGAACCTCTCGTCCCAGCCGCCGCGGGAGACGCTACGGGCGTTGGGGGCCACGTGATGGCTTCCGGCCACCGTAGACAGCTCGCCGTCCGTCCTTATGACGACAACAGGCCGTGTCGACGGCGCGTTCGTGTTCCACGCGCGCCTCAAAGAGATTTTAGCAATTGACATGGAAGGAACCCGCAAGGGTCGATGCTCGTCGGGGCTGCGGGTTGGTCACAAAGATACCGCGGCCTCGACATATAGGGCTAAGAAGGAACATGGGTAATTTTTTAGTCAGTAGAAGTCTGACACTCGATGTCGCTCTGCACAAGAGCGGGACGTTATTTGATGATTTTCCACCCGCCCAAAATAAAAAATAAAATTTACTGCTCGTAAGTGGAATCTGCCACCGCTGCTCTCCCTGTTGTGAATGTTTAACCTTAATTATCAAAAGCCAGTCACATCACTTGACCTAAAGTTTTATTTTACATCGTCAATAATTTTCGTTCCAGAAACGATGCAATCCTATATCTAGAACAACATGAACAAAATTCAAATAAAATTTTCAGCCAAAGACGACGAGAACAAGACGACAGTGAACAACAAGCTGCGTCTCATACAACTGGTGGGCGAAGGCCGAGCTCGGCGCGCGTTGGCCGGCTGGCCCAGCAGGCCCGCGCTAGTGCTGCGCGCGAGGGACCACGCGCATACACTGCTCAGTGGAGGCGCCGCGTCGCACCATGAAGCGAGCCGACATCGACCTGTTAAAGACACTGGTAAGACAACTTGTCAGTCTAGTCCGTCAGTATTCTCAGTACAGCCTCGTGGTGTGACCGTCGGACTGCCAAGTCATAGAATTTGTTTTGGGTGGTGGGAAATCATCAAATATTCGCTCTGCCCAAGAGCGGGAGGGGTTATTTGATGTGCATTTGATGTCAAGTGGACACAGGATCAGAAAAAAGTCCGTTATCCAGGTGTTTCCCGCGACTTTAGGACGGCCCTGGTTTCTATAGTCTAACTCAGCCACCACTCGTTTTGGTTGCAGGTATAGCAGCATTACCTTCAGGGGAACGTCTGTCTCCACTGGACACATTCCTGGATTTACTGACAGCTAAGGCCAGCCTCAACGAGTTGGACTTCAACCTCATCATTGAGGCCACTTTGGCTTCGGTCCAGCAAGACTCTGCTGCTTAATATATTTCTTTAGTTAAATCCTGAGTCGTTCTTTGGGCATATCGCCTTAGTTGGAACTAACACAGATATCTTGTCTTTTTACCTGACTGCGGAGAAACCCAAAAGGAGGGTTGTTTCTTAATACATTGTCACAAATGTTTACCAACATTAATTCAGGTGACCAAATAATCATGATGCACTTTGAATGTAAGGTTTTGTAGTCGAATTTAGTATAAGGAATTTACCAAAGAGCAAGGTATTTACCGAAAAGTTACTAAATAGTAATAATAATAATATAGTTACACAACAATGCCCCAATGTTACTTCATAAAATACTCTCATATCTCACTGAACTATTAAATAAAATACTGTAACTGTAAACCTGCGTCATACCAATGCTGGACAAAAAACTTTCCCCATGACTTCCAAATCTGAGGCTAATAAGGACCACTTCTAATTTATACCATACTTTTTCCTTCTGCTTCAGCCAGCACTTGATATTATTATGGTTAGTTATTTATTACCATTAAAGATAGTCTTTCGTTTGTAAGAGCTTAAGATCCCGTACTTATTTAAAGGTTACATTATTATAGGGATCAAATCTTGTTTTACTTATAGCATTAGTGAATAATTCCTAACCAAACAGATACCAAAAATAATGTAGCTATAATGGTGATGCTTTCTGGTGTTTTGTGGTGATATTTTGACATTCCACTATCTTTAAATAATTTATATCACCTAGCTGTATGTTCATGTAACCAAAGTGAAAGCACAAAGATTTTAATTGTGAAAAATCTACTTAAAATTAATAAGTCATCATGACTCATGTGCAATTTTCTAGTGCAATATTTATTGTCGATTCGTATTGAAATAAAAGTAATAAAATCATGATAATGTGTTTTATTTGTTAAATAAATTAATCCTAGTACTTATTTATTTGTAACAATATTGAGATAAAAGGTCTTTATACAACAATGAGTTGTGCGATTGAAGGTACGTGCTGTAAAAACCTACCAAAGTTTCCACAAACATTAACTGTGGGTGTCGTCAGATACAAAGGACCTAAACACTAATTGTAGAATGGGTTATAGGTCACCCAGTGAGCTCTATTCTGGTCTTTTTCAGTTTTATGTGATGTGAACAGTGATTTGTACACCTCACTAGTCTGTGGGTCTTTGGCGACACTGTAGTCCTTCTTAGTTTTCTTGTAAGATGGGTCTTGAGCCAATTCTGTAGGGTGGACGCGCTTTGACGACCCGAAATGACCTCGCGCCTGCTTGTTAGGATTGTATTTAGGTAAGGACAGAGGTATTGTCTCAATTTCTTTCTTTACTGCGTTACTTGTGCTTGGTCCTGCCTCTGGCTCCTCTTTTACTCCATTCTCTGGTTGAATTTCATCTGTATTCGTAACAACTTCAGTAGACGTGGTTGCCACAGGAGTTGATGGCTCTACCTTGATTTCAATGGCTTTTTTATCAGCTTTTGTTTTTTTGCCAGTTTTTCTGCTAGCAACACGCACAGTCATCTTTTCTTTCATTTTTTCAATGTCCTCTTCGGCTCCATTGAGTACAACTACGTCGTTATCTACAAATGGTTGCTGACACTGGGGGCAAAAGTTATACTTGTCAATAAATCACGTAAAATCAACCTATATTCCAATTGAAGTTGATAAATGATAATACTAGCATTGGCATGCGTAAAATGGGTATTTGTTTACTACTTAGTTTTGCCTTGCAGGATTCATCAAATAATATTTTTTTTTTCACAACTATCACACAACGCCATCTAGTCCCAAGCTAAGCAGAGCTTGTGTTATGGGTACTAGACAACTGATAAACATACTTATATATTTCTAAATACATACATATTATAGATAAATTACACCCAGACACAGAACAAATGATCGTGCTCATCACACAAACATTTGTCCTGGGTGGGAATCGAACCCACGACCTCCGGCATAGCAGTTAGGGTCACTAACCACTAGACCAACAGGCCAGTCAAAAATAAAATAAAATAAAAAATGATGCACAATATAATAATTTTTTTGTTGTTTGTGGCTTTTTTGGAGTTCCAATCTTAAATAGTAAAAATAACAAAAAATTATAAGGCAGTAGTAAGCTCACCATATGACAGAGATTCTGCTTGACTTCCTTGAGTGCCCTCTCAGCCAGCACACATCCACAGCTCCACAGGAACACAAACCGGAACTTGCCGGACATCTCCAACCCGCTGATGGGGCAGATGTAGGGGGCATTGCCCTCGCCTACATTACCCTCTGTGTGGTCAGCAGCAGTGTATGCTGGGTTCTTCACCAGATTCAAGTCTTTGATGTCCTGTAAATATTAGTTTGAGATGATATCTGATCATATTAATGTTCTCGCATAACAATGATTATCTCTCTTATTTTTACTTTGTGTGTGCACTTGTAACATGTGCCAAATAAATTTGTTTTCTTTCTTTAAAAATTACCCAACCAATTTCAATAGAAGATTTGTGTATTGAAGCGTGGCTAGCCTAATTTCCACCATTACATCTTATTTACAAATTAGCAGCCACACATACAATCCATATTAGTGAATATCTGGTACCCATTATAACAAGTTTTGATACATTACTTGTTTGTATTGATGCCAGCTATTATCTTATGCAACAATAGAGGGCTCATTTACCATATATACCTACAAACAACACTATGGGCATTTCCATTATTGTGGAACAAATGTTTCAATTCTGTTGTTTAATAAAATATATTCTATTGAATTCATTACCTTAAGATTCTTGATATGGTTGATGGACTCAGGCTTACTATCTTTGTCAAGTAAGGACTCGATGACGGAGCTCTTGCTGTACAGCCTACCGAGGCCGCAGCCCACCACAGGAGCCTGTAGAGGTTGCTGGGATAAAGCGCAGTTGCGCCACTTGAATGATCGCTCAGCATCTTTGTCTTTCTACAAGAAAATAACAAAATTTAACATTGGAAAATAAATTTTTACATTTATTCAAATAAAAGCATTCGTAAAATATTTACCTGTTCTGGCTTCTTTTTCATCCGCACAAGTTCATCTCGACGTGGGATAGTACCACCATCACAACCCATCGTAGTATCGTAGAAATTTGTGAATTAAAAACCAAATATTTACCTTTTCGTAAATTATTGAGTAGCCTAGCGAATGACGTATCACACATGAAATATTTTCCCGTAATGAATGACAGTGACAGTTGACAATCCATTTCCGGTTCGTGTATGAACAATAGTTGAGTATTCTCGATACTTCAACTCAAATCAAATAAAAACACCGAATGTGTAGGGTCCCTTACTATCCTAATCCTGTATGATGTATCTGTCAGTCAGTTCTGTTTCTGTCACCAAAAAAAGGCTGGTATCCGTCTCACATGGTAATAATTTATTTAGTTATTTGAATAAAACATCATCTTGCGACTTTATAATAATACAATGCGTGATGTTGAAATGGAAAGAGTACCGGAAAATGGTTCAGACTTTGAAGATAACTCACAGAATGCTTCTGATGAAGATAATATTTCAGAGTCTAGTAATGGGATAAAAAAGAAAAAGACTAGAAAGCGAGGGATCGTGTATTTGTCAACTATCCCTCCTTACATGAATGTGGCCAAAATACGTGAAATATTCAGTGAATTCGGTGAAGTTGGGAGGATATACTTGCAGTCAAGTGCCAGTAAGTTTTTGAGGTTATGTTGTTGTTTTTATTGTTGAAGTCTACTTTAAACCTTGTCTCCTTTGATTGTATTTTACGTTGATAAATTACAATGCATAGAGGTTATTGTCTTTCATGAAACCGCTAATCATACTTTTCGATTGTCTCCTACAGAGCCAGGCGAAAAACGCAAGCGAGTACCAAACCAATTTACAGAAGGCTGGGTAGAATTCCAGAAGAAAAAAGTAGCCAAGATGGTTGCAACCAAACTGAACAATACAAAGATTGGCTCGAGAAAGAAATCACGATACTTTGACATGATATGGAATGTCAAATACATTCCGAGGTTTAAGTGGATCCATTTGAGTGAGCGGCTGGCATATGAAAGGGCTGCCCTTAAACAGAGGTTAAGAGCGGAGATATCACAGGCTAAGAAGGAGGCCCTCTACTTACAGACTAATGTGGAAAAGAGTAAGAGAATAAAGAAGAAAAAAGCAATGGAATCAGTTCAATAAAATAAAATTTTTAAGTCAATTTCGAGTTTTATTATTGCTCTACTTGTGCCTAATATACTTATTCAGTGTGACTGTAACTGTGTTCACAAAGGTGACTTATTCACATAAAATTATTTTGTCCTTTTTGTAGTTGTATTAAGTAGGTATACCACCCAAATTCTTGTTGTGAATCAATTTTAGTTTGTTACTAGAAGTTACTTAGAGACCATCAATAATAATATCAACAACACAGGTCATGAAGAAAAAGTATGTGTTTCAAGAGATAAAGCCACCTGCAAGATGCATGGACAATTAATTATAATCTTGTGAAGTGAGAAATAATGTAACCTAACGTGAACTAGTTATCGACCATAACGTTCACAGGAGAATAGACAGGTATCCACGCAATTTCGCAGGTGACTGTACCTGTACCTAACTCAAACTACTCATACTCAAGCCAAGTTAATAAATCGCACCACTGCGCCAGGTTCAATTCTGTACATGAGAAAAGAATCTCGTAAATCGGTCAAACACTCGAGAGTTATGTGTAAATAATTAAAATCATTATTTGTCTAGTAGACAACATGTTTTATTCGTTTTAAATGTATGGTCTGTGAATATGACTGCACAGTTATGTCAACTAACTTCTATCTTGTGCTGGGTTGAGTGAAGCCACACAAGCATGGTTACATTATTTTTTACTAAAGTCCACTCTTCCACTGATAATTTCCTCTACCCGCATTCTTTGGTGCGAGTTGAGAGGATCTGGCGTCAACTTCTGTATATACCGTCGCGGTGGTATGTGGTGTGACAGGATTCCTTGCGAGAATTCTCGATGGACTCGCACTCCGTCCAGGGCATTCGATTGTAGTCTTTCGAAGCTGTGCAGTTCCATCATAAATTGTTTGCGTTGGGCTGCTTTGGCGTAGTGATAGCGGTGGCGGCATACTACTCTGCTGAAATTTTATTATAAAATATTTTTCTTTTTACAAATATTAAGATTCCAGATTCAATGCACTGGCACAATAGGAATTTACAAGGTAGATGTGAGTGGGACCCATTCATGTAGTAGGCGACTCTATAAAAAGACGAATACTGGTGAGGTTCTCTAGAACGGACAGGTGCATAATACTCGCAAACGGAATGAATGTAGACGAGGTAAAAGGAGTATGTAAAGATCGTACCAGTTGGTGTTCTGTGGTTTCCGCCTACCCCCATAGGGGAAAATAGTGTGAGTTTATGTATGAATGCACTGGTACATTCCACTTCAGTATCTCTGGATAGTTGTAAGTTATACTTACTATGCTAATGCCAATTTGGAGTAAGCTGGGTGTATACTGACATCAGACCGCGCCAGCTCTGGGAACCCAGGGTACACGGGAATTCGCCGTTTCTTCTCTGGTGGTTTCTCTCCTTCTGGTTGTGCCATTGTTAAAAATAGTTTCTAAAGGCTTGTTAGCAGTAATTTATTATTTTGCAGTTCTAAGACATTGTTGCTTTGGTAACTAAAACCAACTTGAACCAGCTGTTTGGTCAATAATATATCTCTTTGTCAAAATGACTTCTGGAATTTTGTAAATAAACAAAATGAGGTTGTACTGTAAATAATGGGTATTTATTTTCTGATAAGGTTGTATATGATTGAGGTACATGAGTATGATCTATATGAATTACAAACTATACAGCCTCCTACAATCTAGTAAAGAACAACCGCATTATAACTAAAATATCTAATTAACAACATTGGTAAGTAATTAGCCACAGAGATATGGAAGATTCTGGTAGGGGGTTCAGCTGTACTGGTCTTTGTGGCCATCCTTCAATCACATGAGGTTAATAGGCCACTTTTATTATACCTCTCCCGGCTCCCCTCGCTGATACGTGCACAGGTGCACACTCTCTTCGCAACCTTCCTCCCAACACCTATGTATTTCTCACGTGATTAAAGGAAACCCCTTTACTAGTGGGTGAACTTCAAACAATCAAATTGATGAATTATTTTCAAAGCATGGCATTGCTTGGGGTCACCATAAAGTCAAACAACATGAAAAAGACCAAATAAATGACCACATAATATAAATTAATAACAGTTTATTGATACAGCATTAATATTAAATCTAATCCGCGGCCGAATGCAACCTCTGAGGTCAGTATTGCTTGGTGACAACGTAGACATTTTCTATAACGATTATTTACACAACTCCAATTGTTAAGATGAAGCCGCGACAGCCGCTACTCTGCTGTTGCATACACAGTCATTGAATTCATTCACTAACACTGAACACAGTAGGGATTTGTTGGGATTTGAATTGTAGCACTGGAGGACCTGAAATTAGAAAGAAAGTTAGTTATGATGAATATTCAGATAACAATACCTATATTATTCACAATATCCAAGGGCGGATCCAGGATTTTTATAGGGGAGGGACACATGATGAATAGCGACAAAAATAATCAACAGTAACTGTTATATATTTTTTTTAAAATGAAACAACTTATTTAACACTAAAATAACAACGTCTACAATAGGTCAAAATAACATATAATCAGATCAAAATAACATTATTTAAAGCGTAATGTCAAGGCCTGTACACGGGAAGTCTGTAGTTCAGCTGTTCTCGGAGGACGCTAAATGCCTTGTGCGTCCAATATAACAATGTTTTCAGGATGATGTTGAAAGTCCCTCGTTTCTGTAGTGCCTTAGGGATGTTTGCCCAATCGGGTACAGATGGTTTCCATGCTATCATCAGGAAAAAGGTGGCATCGCTTGTGAGGACGATTCGGGGGAGTGACAATAGCATCCTGAAAGTCGTGGCGGAGGACCGACAGCTCCTGTGCTGAGGCATCCCATGCGGAATTATTGAAGAGAAAATCGGGATAAAGACTATCATATGTGTAAATCCATGTTATAAACTGTCTGTGTACCAATTTTTATTGAAATCTGTTCAGTAGTTTTAGCGTGAAAGAGTAACAAACATTCAGACACTCACAAACTTTCGCCTTTGGGTAATATTAGTTTGATTTTATTATAACTAGGATGTGTGAACTAGGTTTCTTGTTCTTTATTTTAAGATCAAGTTGTAGTCATTGTAGTTACTTTGACAATTAGTACAAGCTAAAACATTTAGGGAATATCTGTATGTATAATTAATTATTACAAAAGCCTTTGCCAATATGAATGACAACTGTTCTGATTGGCTTATCTTATCACACAAGTATATAATAATATATCATCACTTGATATAGTATTTACTTTCTCATTTATTTTATTAGTATATTTTATTTACCTTTGCCTTCTCCTCCTGGCATGGTGACACCTTTGCAGATGCTTTGTCTCCATGGACCGCATCAAATAAATCATTTGCTTCCTTCAATGTCTTCTGGTATTCCAAATGCATTCCGCTGTTTATCTTGTCGTGTGCCCTCTTCAGGCTTTCAATGCGGTTTGCCCAGTAGGCCTCCTCAGCAGCGTACTCCTGGTGGTGTTTGTGCTCATAAGGCGGTGGTGCGTAATTTTGTATAGGCTGAGTTCTCTGGTCAGCTTGCTGAAATTAGTGACGGGAAGTGTCTTATGTTCTTATTAACTTCTAAGTTTAATCATTTGTAATAGTTGTTCCACTTGAGTTTTGCTTACATACTTATACTCTACATATTTACTTATAGGTACTTCCACTTGAGTTTTACTATTTCAAAGAAGTGGAATGACAGCTGACTAAATGTTCAAGAAATACAAGTACAAGTTGCTTTGTAGATTTTGTTTTAAGCATAGCTACTTTTTTGTTGATCTATTTAGGTACTGGAGACATTGGCAGAGGCAAATAAACCTAAACGACTATGTTAGATAGTTATGTTGACATCAAACAGGTTCTCGGAACACAGCCCAGTTAACCTACAATATTGATTTGTCGTCATGATCTTGCTATGCTCATGAATTAGACTTTATAGTTGAAAATTAACACAAAATTAATTTGAGGTTTTTTATAACAACAACACAACCTTTTATTATGTTCTAACAAGCAATGACATTGATCAAAATTATGTAATGTAACATCATATTTACTTTTGAGGTAAGCTGAGCTTGTATCCGATCTAAAGCCTCTTGGGACACTTGGATGGCATTTTCGTTATCCACGGTTACTTTTCTGGTACTTTGAGAACCTCCCATATTTATAAAAGTGTACTATCCAAATAATTTTATCGGCAAATCACGTCAAAAAGACATTTTTTGACAGTTCAGACATAATATACCAACCAAAAACTAAAGAATTCTGTTCTAGAATCACTTCACTTGTCATATCATTGATCCATTGTTTATGGTCCCTAGGCGGTATGGTCCAAGACCTTAGCCTGCCCATGAAGGGCGAAGGAAATAAAAAAAAAAAAAATGTTTATGGTCCATGTAGAAAATAAATTAGAAAAAAGGAATAAGCTCACTAGTAGTACTTTTGAATGAGTAAAACTATCCTGAAGAAATCTTGTGAATTTCACCTATGTACCTTATTTTTTGACTGCATTGTAACAAAACTAAAATAAAAGTGGTGCTTGGTCAGTAAAGCGACCCGACAACAGATGGCGCTACTTGTGTCCTGTTTGGAATCACAACTTGCAATCAAGGAGCTTATATTATGCTTGCAATCTAACTGTAACTACATACTATACAGAGTGTACCTTCAAGAAGTCGTCGCAAACTAAAATAACTTTTGTGTAGGGTAACTAATTAAGTAATACCTACGCAAAAAATATTGCTGGAAAACGACTATTTTTTGAGGTGAGTTATCACGTTTTTCGATAAAACTCAATGAAGCACACTCAAAACATTGTGGTAATAGATGCTTTAAGTAGAAAACGGAGGCAATTAAATTATTTTATATATCTTTAAACAAACTTGTGAAACATTATGAACCTTGACCTCCAATATCTCCGTAACTACTCGTAGAGGATTCCCAGGTATGGCCAGAACATCAAAATGATCGCAACGACGCGACGAGGAGAACAAGTACCCTTTTTATTTTGGAGGGTGGGAAATCATCAAATGACTCCTCTCGCTCTGGGTTGAGTGGTAGGGAGTGTCTTCTACTGACTAAAAACCACCCATTTTCCTTCTTAGCCGTTTGTGCCGAGGCCGCGGTATCTCTTTCGATCAACCCGCAGCCCCGACGGGCGTCGGCCTTTGCGGGCTCCTTCTATGTTGCTGACATCTATTTGAGGCGCGCATGGAACACGAACGCGCCGTCGACACAGCCTGTTGTCGTCATAAGACGGAAGGACGGCTAGCTAGCCCATTACTCACCGTCCACAGGCCCGCGTCTACGGTGGTCGTGGCCCCCGACGCCCGGAGCTTCCCCCGCGGCGTGCGGCGGCCGGGACCAGAAGTTCTCTGCTCTCCCTCTCACGTTCCGCCACCTCCTTCACTAGCATCACTGCTTTGCAGGAGGCGACGGCGTCCCATTCCATCTCGCCCCGGACCATGGTTTGCACCAGGGCCGGACGCGAGAGGTCGCCGCCGCCGATCGCCGCTACGAGAACACGGCGGGGCTCCGCCTATGCGGGTCAGACCTCCACGGTGTGCCCCACCGTGTCCTCCGGCCGATCCTCACAATGGTGACATCCGGGCGTTTCCTCCCGTCTAATTCGGTGCAGGTATCTCCCGAAACAACCGTGTCTGGTGAGGATCTGTGTCAGACCGAAGGTGACGGTGCCGTGGCGCATCTCAAGCCACTCCTTAAAGAGGGGATTTACCGCCACTATTGTGGCCTGCCTATCCTACTGTGCCTTAATGATCCTTGTCAAGCAACAACCGATAATCAACTGTCAACGGGTCAAATGACATGACAAGACCACGACGGATTGGATCCTGTGCCTATTAATTAGCTGGTGTTTCTAGGTCTCTCGGATCAATTGAAAATGAAAATGAAATCTTTATTTGTTAACATAGGTTTTAAAGTGGTGTTACAGTTAAATATAGAAGTTCCGTCTATGTTTTGCGTTTAAGCGTACAAATTAAATTGATGTTTACAATCAGTTTCTATGAAAATTCAAGTTACAATAAATACATAATGTCAGTATAGGCAATTAGAAATTAATACTATTTAGATTATTTATTACAGTCACATAATTTTACACACACTCAAATTAATTGTCACATAAACATAGGAGTAATAATTATAAACAGTTTTATTTCATTAATTGAATTCAATGCAATTTCAAGTTTTTTACTAATGTTATAATTAAATAATTTATTATTAGGAATTTTCAATACCTCTATAATATCCAATTGTTTAATTTGATTCGAGCGATGATAGAAAGTTGGTTGACTGGCTAATTCTCTAGACAGAATAGAAATCTAATTAGTCCGATATATAAATTAAAAAAAATGATATATAAATATGTGACCAAAAAATATTGGACACATATTTTTTCTTTTTTCACGTAAACAAACAATGAAGACGATATAGTGCTTTGAAAACTCGTGTGACGTCATATTCTTAGACATTAGTAATACATTTTTTCCACCCAAATCTTTGACGCGTTTTATCTTCGTCAATTTTTATTGATTTGATAAAATAAAAAATCGTATTCAATAATTTTCGATTATCTAACAGCCCGTCTGTTAGATAATCGAAAAATATTGAATACGATTTTTTTATTACGATTTTTTATTAGAATCATAGTTTTTTAAGTCGGTAACATCCCTATTAGGTCAGCTGCTGTAGCTTGCTGATGCCTCGCCCACTTATGATGCTGGCATACACCCGATACAGGTGTCCTAGCCAAAAGCTGAAAAGGAGTGGGCCATAACCCTCCACGTGGGCCCACCCACGTGGAGACCCACTCCCAGGACGTTGGTAGTCTTCTAACAGTTTTAATATAGGTTTGTACAAACTACATCATCTTCTATGGCTAAACATGCTTAGTGCTACAGCAAAACTTTTAATTACTGATATGAAATTGAAATACACCAATTAAATCGATTGACCACAGAGGATCGAGAACATTTTGGCGAAGGAAACGTGCGGGGAGTGCGGGGCGGGGAGCGCCACAAAAACTGACCACAATGGGGACCGGTTCGGCCGGTTGCAGCCTCCGACGCTATCATCCCGCCTCCGACGTACTTTCTTCTGTCTGATCGGAACGCGATACGGCTTGCCACGTTCGTAGCCTTTTTAAGACCGTTGTAATTTACACGAGAATTTCTGGTGAATATGGTTTCGATTTAGTTATGGGATAGACCCTGTATTATTAAACAGGTTGGTTAAAAAAAATACTATCTTACATCACGCACGCCTTTAGGTACTTTGTAAACGGGCAGTCATAAGTTTAATAAAACACTCAGATTTCGCTAGCAATTTCAATTGCCTTGTAATATATTATGGGTAGGCCATTTACTTCTTGACAATCGGGTCGGGATCCTTTTCTATTTATTAAAAATTCATTGCATTGTTTCATATAGTTAAAGATTTGTGAGCATTTTTTATTCTCTGAAACATATACGAATAGAGACAAGTTAACATTTAATGAGAAATCGGAAAAAACAACCTTTTAAACCTGGCTAGACATTATTCTAAGTCCTAGAGCGACATTTTGCGGAAGAGACATTCTGCGAATGAGGCATTGTGAGAAAGCGGGATTCTCTCTCGAAAGCAACACTACGCGAAAGAGACATTTTGCTACCAGTAGACATTTTGCGAAAGAGACATTTTGCGACTGAGCCCTCTATACTATTGCTAAGAAAAAATTAAGGACCTAGAAAAACTTCAATAAAGTTACTCTATTAAAAAACAACTATTCGGAAAATCAGGGTCTGTCAAGTTATCAATACTTCATAGGCACGGAACAGAACTTTCTGTTCCGTGTTCATAGGTATTATAGAAGTACAAAAACGAGACATCCTAAAAGACAAACACATAACAGAACTAAGACCTTTATTTTCAACTGCAAGCCTGATCGCGTCGTCCATCGTCTCACGCGCCGCTCGGTCCTACACCGCCGCCCGCGCCGTTTATCCGGACCATAAACACCGCGTTCTATAAATCAGAGTAACGTACACAACTGTCACACATGGACGATTAATTACCATACATTGTCTATGACAAGGCCCACGCTCTGTCTCTGGCAAGGCGGATTTGATAACTTATTAGTTTATGATAGTTCAGATGGATAGCTTTGCTAGAAATTCCTTACGCTTGTCCTGTTGCAATGCGCTGAATATAATTATTGGTTTCTAATGAGTAAGCTACGATTAAAATTGCCCCTTACACAACTGGTTTTTAGAGCTGTTTGGTTAACTAAGTTCCTAAATTCCTGCTAGATAAACTGTGCCTTTACAAAGCTTTAACCGGGAGCTAAGCTAGAATATCTCCTTTAATCAGGACTACTACTCTCTCCTTACTATTACTTAGTTAATAGATTTGTCATTCCTACAAAAACTAACGACTCTTTGCCATGGGGGTAGACACAAACTCCAAAATGCTATCTACTACGATCCTTGTTTATCATTTTGCTTCATTATATTATATCTAGACATACACGTACCTACATTTCATTGAGTAGAATAATTATAAATTAAAACTCCTTTTACCTCTCAGTTATTACATAAAATTATAAGAAGTAAAACCAGACTTATCTTCAGATCTAGACGTCCTGTCATGTTCCAGAAGTATACTCATCTGTCTGTACAGGCGTAACTTCTAACATGGCACGGCGCCTAACAATCTCGTTCATATCAAACATTCAGACTAGTTCCCGCCAAATATTGAAATCGTTAGATGTGGCTTTACTATATTTACCACAAAATATTTATACTGAGAAAAGTTGGCACACCTCGCATGCATTATCTATGCACGATGTTACGATTTTGGTATAAGAGAGCCAGAAATCCACCCCTAAGACGACCCATTACCCATCTTTATCATTATTCGAATCATAAATTAAATGTGATGATTTAAATCCCTAGATCCCACTACATTTCTAGTTTTCCTATCTTATCCTATTTGCCTGCAGTCCTTAATTCATAATTAAGTTTATAATAAAGCGGAGTGAACAAGGTACAGGTGAGACGTCGTTCAACGCGACAAGCTGACATACAGCTTAATTGCAATTTATGTGCTTCGGGGAGCCGCATGATACCCAGGCTCTGAGTAAAGTACACGCTAGGGAAAACTCATATTGTAAACTTTGATTAACAAAACGCTAAAATGGTGCCTTTTTGGAAAGCTCTCAGAGTAGCATGAAAGGTAGTGCAACTTATAAACATTGATTGATTGTTAGATAGAAACAGGTACCTGAGGTAGGTACATGATTATTTTAAAAATATGTTACGGAGGTCCTTAAAAAAGTAAAGGCACGAAGGATTGAAATATGACAAGTCTGCGATCTTGGTGTTTTCGCGCGCTTTTACTTTTAAGCCATCTTAAATGTATTTTTTTCGTTTTTTTAAAAACATTGCAAAAACCATTGTTATTTTAAGCTGAGTTTTCAGCCTGACACATTCTTACTGAAAAATAGGTATCGTTTTAAAAGACTAAAACCTTTGTTTAAAATAACGAAAGATTGAAAAAATCGTCTAACATCGGTACAATATATTTATATCAAAAGTTAAATGATAAAGCTAATTTGACGTGGAATTCTTTGTGGCCGTTCGATCACCTTATTCTGTTCACAATCGATTCTTTACAATATATTTATGTTATTATGAGGAGCCCTGACGTCTAATAACTATCGATTTTCTACCTGCACGACTTTGCCCTGTCAGTGGTCGCATCTTCTCACCCCACGTTCAAAGCAGATTTACTAAAAACACCAGTATCTTTGATATATTTTCAACCTAAGCGAAGATGAGATAAAGTCCAAATTATGTCGATCCAAAAATACTGTTTGTACAAAAATAACCAGTCATTGAAATCATCGAAGGGTCCGCTTTTACACACAGGTGCTTGTTGGATAAAAAAAGGTACAAAAATCTTTAGAAAAAGAGGTCCCAATCTCGGCAATTAATGGATTACGTATAAAATAAGACGCGTAAATGGGACCATAAAGATTGTAACGTCTTTCGCACCAGGGGTCGACGACTTTTGTGAAAATGTTTTCTTTATTATATTTATTCGACTTTAGACTTTAATTTAGTGCGCTCAAGTCTCGCTACTCCAAAGTCACATTCGGGGTCTATGGTGACTTTTGAGTTGCTGATTTAAATTAGTTAAGTAAAATAAATTTTGACGTTCGAAAAGTGCTGATTATCAGCCTAGTTTGAGGCTGATAATCAGCACTTTTCGAACGTCAAAATTTATAAATGAGTTTTGATTACCAAACGGCAATAATCTTCGCTGTCAACTTGACACTCTCAAATGCTGTAAATTTCATACTATACGTAAATAGAACTCATGGCTGAACGCTGACCCCTAAAATACAGGTTCAGGCCTTGTTTGGGGGTTAGGATCTCATTTGTGACTATAATACTTGTGTGCTCTCTTATTTTGACTGTGCTTGTAATTTATATTTTTAAGTGTCAAATAAACATTTTTATTTATTATTGCCAAATATCTTCTAAAAGAACATGAAACAATTGAAAAAATACCTTAGCAGAACTATAAATAAAGTGGGTTGACACTTTATTAAGATACATTTATTCATAATCGTTACTTACCTTCCTCAGCATAAACTCGCGGAATGCGTGTTGCTGTAAAATAGCAATATCAAATAAAACATGGACTATTCAACAGACAGAACTATTGGCATTATTAAGAGGAATTATGTGCATCGTGTGTTTAAATCGTACCATTTATTGGTTACCCCTGACTTCAAGATACGAACAGGGGACTAATAAAGGAAGGGTCTTTGCCTGAGGTGTTGTGTATCTATAGAATTTGAAAAAGGGTTATTGGGTATATAGGCCTGTCTGATATTTATGGTAAACGTGATTGGGTTTTACATAAATAGTGTTAGATTGTGGTATTATTATTTTGTGAATGGTGATCTTGTTGACTTAAACGTAGGTCAGTATCTGTTAATGTTTTACTTGTATAGTTATACCAAAGCTGCTTCTATATGTATACCGGTCGATACCGGTCCCGATTTAACATACGTAATATAACATCACGCCTGCAATCCCAGCAGGGTTTGGCAGAGACGCACCTAACACTATTATTCAACTTTGTTCTCATCAATACCAACTTATATGTAACTGTATGACGTACATCATTTTGAAATATGTTTCTAAAATGGTGGCTCTGGGCATAACATGACACGTATACTTAGCAAGACTGCCTTAATATCGACTGTAACATTTACAACTTCTAAGACTACTATTTAAAAGCGGTGTATTTCCTTAAGTTTGGACAGGCACTAAGTTATTAAGCTCGATAAGTCGTCCACATCGTTCCCGTGGGTAGCCTTACAATTTATAGTCGGCGAGAGGTATGGAGCGTCTCTGCTCATTTATCAAATGCCGCGCTTCTGTGCTAGGTGTGATGAGGGGGCCGCCATCACTAAATTTTATAAAACAAAGTCCTCAGCCGCGTCTGTCTGTCTGTTCGCGATAAAATAAAAAACTACTGTAACGATTTTCGTAGTGTTTTCACTTAGGAGAGAGTGGAACTCGAAGAAGGTTTTAGTATTCAATTTGTCAAGTTTACCAACATCCACGTGGACCGAGCCTCGGGCATCAGCTAGTTTCATATAAGATACATTTTGCGTCTGATGAGATTTAATTTATAGGGTTTTTAGTGAACAAGCTTTTCTTACTTAGTTTTTCCTGTAATACACATTACAGTGAGATAATTTATTTCTTATTGTTCAGAGGGAGCTTATTTCGACTGTTCACATAGTACAAAAAGAAGATGACTTGGTGAAATACAAGTTGTACATGTACATAATGCAACACGCATCTGTTTATAGGTATAAATAAGTCTTTCTAACATATTCTATGGTCGATCCCTCCAAGTAAAAGTTACTGGCAGCAGCGATAGCTTTCTATCTTCCAGCGCTACAAGGATTTATGTCGCTTATCAAGCGCGTGCGCATCGCTTTAATTTGTTTAAACTAATTCATCCGCACTTTTGTTTATCCATATCTATCGAGACTTTCTTGGCGTAAATTATGGCTCGTTTTATTTAAAGAGTGCTATGTAAAGAGAAGAAAATAAATGTGTCTCGACGATGCAACTTGCTGATATGAAAGAGTAGAAAAGTTTCTTTAGTGTATTTTATAGACTGGATCAAAAATAATCTGAATCATGGATATATTTATAGAATACGCACTTCACCCGCAAAAATTATAATAGCACAGCTAATTATGCGTGGTATAAATACAATTTGCACCTTGTAGCATCCACGAATTAAGTAGCTTTCTGCCTGTGAAATAGTTTTTAGAGTAGGTTCATAAGTTCCGCAAATTATCTCAATATACAAACTTACACACAAATTAGTATAGATGAAAAATGTTTGTTTTCATTAAAACTATTCAAACTATTGATCACCTTGTGAAATAACATTAATCAAACTGCACTTGGCTCATGCGTATAGGATTACTTTACTTTTCCTCCCAAAGGGAGCACGGCTAGAGTTCCAAAGGAGGATTTATGTAAATTAATTTCCTTGTTGCCAAATCTCTAGCGTCTAAAAAGAAGAGAGAAAACTTCTAAAGATTCAACAATACTGTAATAACTGGGTTATGGAGGTCAGACAGGCAGTCCTTCCTCGTCAAATACTGGTCCTGCGTCCGTTTAGCTTATAAACCAACCCCAACTTATCTCGGATGGTATCAAAAACAGTAGTAAAACCCTAAACTCCCATGTGCCACGAACACAAAAGTGTGGTATTATTCAGGCAATAGAAGCGCCTTATAATGACATGCACTGTAATCCTAGTCTTAATTACATGAAGCGCAATGTGCGGTTTAGGTCGCGATTAGCTTGCGGTCGCGGCCGTACTCGGGAAACGTTCACCATTTTATTATGAAAACAACTGCAATTTGCATTATTGCTTAATGCTTTATGTTGAGAAATTCTGTGGGTACTTTGTTTAAAGAAAATGTAGGTTTTTAAGCTATTGCATAGCTTCTGTCGCGGGCCTTGAGCGTGGAGACCGAATCCAGAAATTCCGTAACGAAAATAACTTAACATAACACTCCGACCGGCACAGCGGTGATACTTTTTAGTTTTTATTTTTGCCGATGTATATAGTATCGATGAATAGCAGAACCTTTTAAAGACTTTTTGTTATATTTATTATGCAAAATAATAATAATAATGATGAGGAGGAGGAGGAGGAGGAGGAGGAAGAATAATAATTAATAAATTAATAATTAATTAATAATTTATAATAATTATAATAATATAAATAATTATAATTACATAAGTTGATAAAAATGCTATGCAATAGTTTTACCGCGGCAGTCTCCGAGTGCCACACGTCTTTTTTTTTCAGTGTTTGTCTGTTTGTTTCTTTCTATTATCAATATTTTCATTTACACCAAATACACATATATAGACTATTTTCGCCTACTGTATCGGTTTCATTTTCATGTTTTGTAACGAAACCAATATTTTATAACTCATTTTATCAAAAAGTAGGTCACAGTTGCAATCGTTATTCCATGAGAACTTTGCTTTTGAACTTTGTCAAGTGCGTATGTTGCACGTGACTGTACAATAATTATGTTAGAGTCGGCTTTATTCGTCAAAGTCGGGCTGCCAAATATACAGTAGGTTTAATATGAGACCAAGATGCAATGCATTTTATTAAATAATACCTACATACACGAGTGAAAGTATTTTTTCTTAAGTCGCTAAATTATTGCATCTGACAGCTGCATAATTTTATTAAACTAACTACACGCCATCCAATACTTACATACCTCATAATTGGCATACGAATGGTTATCCTACGTATGCAAAGTGCAGACCTTTTGACTCCTTACACATGGTCACCCTACATATTTCATCACCCTGTCAAAAGTGTAAAATATAAACAAAACAGACTGCCTCGCTGGTCTAGTGGTTTCTGAGCATGAGGCCTCGAGTTCGGTTCTCGGGATTTTTTACAGTATCAGCCACGGAGTCTGTATTTGTGCTCGGTTGATGGCAATAGGCTCACCCCTTATTACTTGTGATTTAAACAAAACAGTATGGAAACAGATACTATCGTGCAACACAGAGTATTCTAGTGCGGGATTTAGTGACTTATATATATATTATTATTTCCTTTATTCATTTTCTCACATATTAAATACATTTTTTAATATTTATTACAAAAACCCGACTGTAAAACAAAAAAGCAAAAAACAAGCACATTTTAAATTAAATAAAACTTGGAAGCAGGCGGGGTTCATTTGAATAGTAAATTATGAAATGAAAATAGAATGGACCCTAATGGTTTTTTAGTTTTTTAACTACTTTTTTTTATTTCCAACTTTTTAGTTATTTTGTGTTTGTTTTTTCGTAGGTCGCCTAAAACTCTTTGCAGATGATTTAACTTTTGGGTTTGTGACTTTGAATTTCTTTTGAATATATAAGTGTCACATATTTTTGTAATCTCCTTTTAAAACCCTTCATTTTGATACCCTACTCGATGGTAATGGAAAATATATATTTTTTTAATCCGCGATATGGTCCCCAAAATCCGCAAATTTCTTTGTTTTTTAATTTTAATGTAGCCAGTGACACTCGCGCCATCAAGACAAATCTAAAGACGTGTATTTTATTCAAATCCCTTCATCCATTTAAGAGTGATGAGGGAACAAAGAAAAGGACATACATACACGCCAAACACATAACCCTCTTTTTAGGCTTCGCCACAGTCGGGTAAAAAGGAATATAAAAAATATTTAAAAATATAAAAAATAGTAGCCCACCGGTATCGGGAACAGGGTCTAAACTACCGGTAGTCAGGGCTCCAGAGAAAGGAACCTCCTAACAATGCGAGCCGTGTCCAGGAGTACCGCTCTCTGTATCAAGCCTCTGATCCAGCTGCCTATCGAGAGCCTCCTCAGGTATTGGTCGAGGCTCTTGGCAATTAAGCCATTGGCTGTAACGATGAATATTAATTAATAATATTATTATTATTAGGTACATCATCTCTTGCTAACCTTTCGGAGATAACAGGCGTGATGTTATATAAAGTTTATAAACAAACAAACATAAAAAAGGTGTTTCTCAGATAATTATCTAGAGAAACATCTCAGTGTGTAATTACACACTTAACTCTGTGGATAAACAGTAAGGCTTTAAACAGATTCAGCGATTATGCATCCTTACAAGAAATCGCACGAATAATAATGCAAGGGGTTATATGTTGGAGAGTTTTATGAACAACACAATAACTCAACAACTCAGTAACTCCTCTTTGTTCTTCGGGAATTTTAATGTGTTTAACTTTCGCGGAATTTCTTTGAGCTTTATCTTTTGTCGGCCGCAAATGTTTTAAGGCCTAACGCTTTGTGTGGTACAAAAGTTACTGCTCATTACACTAAACTTGGGCTTTCTACTTTCAAAGTTCTTTTTAGTTTCGCAGGTCGTATTTTATTTATAAGGTTTTCATTAAGACTTGGTGATGAATTTCGAGCTTCATATTTATTATGTGATTTACTTTTTGCAGACGTAAAAAGGAAGGAGGTTGACGAAGTCGCCGCGTAAAGATTTAATAATATAAACATCATGTCTGTAATCCCTGTATGTGGTGTACTATTTAGGTGCACTTCTGCCTAGGATTAGGCAAATTTCGTCAGGTATTTTTAAGTTTTATGAGACAAAAGACAAATATTATTTAAGTAGATAAATACACATTTCATGTTATTATGCATTTATTATTCTCAAAATCAAAGGTTAAACGTATTCAAACCAAACAATAACTGAATTGAATAATCTCAACACTAAAATAAGTCGTATCGTCGACAAAAAGTCGTGTTGTCCGAACAAAGCCTTAATCGTAAAGCTCGAAAACATGCGCGACATCGAATGACCTGTAGCCCCGGCAGCTTAATCAGGTTTATAATTAATGTTGTTTCTAATTACATTAGTTATCCTCGTGGCTTTGCTTGCTTTGTTAACAGTAATTATACCTATTAATAGAACCGTTTATTGTGTGATATGTAAATTATTTAAAGAAGAACGTAGTTGAATTAACTTTGTTGTGTGAGAAAAAGGGCTTTTAAGATTTTATCGTGTGGGATTCCTTGCGTTTCCTATAGAAGTGAAGTCTCTTCCCTGGAATTTAAGAAGAAAGAGTCGATCGATTGATGATATATAAGGTGTAACAAACCCTTCACGAAAGCGTTAACCAAAAATTCTCTACATCTTAATTAAGTACCTTTACGCATGAAATAAAAATACCAATCCGCACTGGGCCCGTGGTGGATCCCTATCATAGAGAGGAGGGCTGAGTCGCTTCAGTGGGGACATTATGGGCTGATGATGATGACAATGATGACGCAAGAAATGTTGCTAGAAAAAAATAGTTTTATCATACCTGAGGATTTTTTAAGTTTTGGGAATTAATTGAAATGTACGAAAAAAATGATCCTTTTGTAAAAAAAGGCCATTAACCATTTTCATGAGTACTGTACGCCCTTTGAGTATAGAATGCGTTTACGCGATTTTTTACTTTTTTACCCAGAATACCTAGTCTACGGTGTCCTCCAGGATGGATCCTAACCTCAGGTTATTGGTCTAACTCGTCACAGATGACGCGTACAATTTGGTGTGTTAGTGCGCTCTCGAGAGTACGACACTTTACCACAGACAAACAGACTGGAGTGCTGAACCAACAACAGTGACTCAGGACTGGCCCTTCCGGTGGACACTGTTTGTCTATCTACAACGACTGGAATGTATTTTCACGCCTGTTTTTTTAGAAAAGGGTGACAGTCAGTATTGTTTTGGTTTACAGAGGGACAGACTAGGGGTGAATTTCACTAAGGGTGAGGCCAATCGAGCGTAATTAGTTGAGTCGTGAGTTGCAGTTGCAGAATTTCGGTCGTAAAAATTGTGTGTTGTGTGAGTCGACAGACAACTCATTTTGCGTCGCCTTGGGAATTAAATAGGGCTTTTGTATGAAACCTATGGCAGCAAAATTAATTTCTGCGGCAGAAATTCTGCGACTTACGACTCACAAAATTACGCTCATTTGGCCTCACGCCAATGGAAGTCAACGTAATTAAAACATTTAAACTGCGTTCAAGAACTGTCACTGTAACCATTGCTGTTCCATAAGCCTATAAATATCGAAGCTTTAACAATAAATTGCGTGAATGTTGCCATTTAGAAATACTAATAAATAAATAGGTTTAGCTCATGCATGCTTAAAAATATAACACAAAAGATGTAGTGGATACTCGTATAATTAAGGTGACACGTTAGGTTGGTAAACTTATTCACCATCATATCTGCCTAGTGTTTCCCTAACTCTGTCACACACCACCCAGATGCAGTTGAATACCAGTACTGACAAAAAAGACGTATGTCTATTTTTTTTTGGCATTATAAAAATGAGCGAGATAGACATAGGATATGTTCGATTCGGTTTCGATTCGATTGTTTGTGAATAGCTATGATGCTCTCCACAACCTAACATGAATAACACGTCTTGGTTGGTAAACCTTCCTCAATATTTAAATAGAAAGTTCAATTTCTGCTCTAGTTAAAAGAAAAGACATGTAGTAGAGGTAAACCTATTTAGCTACTAGCCGCTTGTTTAATTTAATTCTGTTTAATTTGTTTAGTCTCGATTTTTGACATTGTCTAAAGATGCCAGGATGATTATGAGTTGGTTTGGATCTACTTTATTTTGTACATAAAGTTTCTAATAATCACGACTATCATGTTATACCATGAAAGTTATATCTATACTCATATTATATCTATACTAATATTATAAAGCTGAAGAGTTTGTTTGTTTGTTTGAACGCTAAGATCTCAGGATCTACTGGTTGGAATTGAAAAAATCTTTTTGTGTTAGATAGTTCATTTATCGAGAAAGGCTTTAGGCTATATAACATTACGCTACGATCAAAAGGAGTGGAGCATAAATGAAAAATGTTGCAAAAACGGGAAACTATATTCCTTATTGAGAGCTTCCGTTGCGTGCGCTGCGAAAATGGTTTAAGTTATGCAAATACTATGTACGAAAGAAATGTTCCTTTTTAAAAGTTCTACAAATAAGTCCGCGACAGCATATATCTATCTACTAAGATTGACTCACTGTAACCATTTTTTACTATCGAAATGTTAGGTTAAATAGAATTATTTTTTGCGAAGCTTATTTAACCCATATAATATAAATCTATATCTAAATAAATATGTTTGTTAGAAAGAAAATTTAATATAGAATATTTGTTCCTTTGACTCCATATAGTTTAAACAAATATCTTAGAAGATATCGCAATGTTAAAATGGAAGCGCGACAAAATAATAAGCGGTCCGCCGGCCCTCGCGTCCCGATGTAGATACGTGGAGATTTTGGCCTCCGGGAAATTCAAATTCAAAATAATTATTGCACCATAATATTTACAAGGTGTTATTGTATATTGTTTTGTGAGCAGTAGTGGCCCAGTTGTGGCGGCTCCGACTTACGAACAGTTGGTCGTGGGTTCGAACCCAGACAGGCGCATTACTTTGTGTAATTTATTTCATCACCACTGCTCTCAAAACGGTGAAGGTAAACATCGTAAGGAAACCGGTATATCTTAGAACCAAAAATTTGAAGATTTTGACATCTACCAATCCGCACTGGGCCCGCGTGGTATATTATAGCCCATCCCGCTCCTAGAGAGGAGGCCTGAGTCCGTTCAGTGGGAACAATATAGGCTGATGATGATGATGATGATTGTATATTTAACAGTACGAGATAGTAATTCTCAATTTAATAATATAATCTAAGCTTCTATCAAATATTATAGAGAGGAAAGATTAGCTTTTGTGTTTGTTACGATTTAACTGAAAACTCAGACGACTTGGAAAATTCTTTCAACATTAGAAAGCTAATTGAAAAAATATTACTATGTTGGATAGTCGATCTATCGAGGAAGGTTGTAAGTTATATTTATTATTGTGACGCATACGAAGTTGCGTGGGTCAGCTAGTATATTATAATTTTGTTTTAGAAATCTTACTTACTCTTCAGGCACATGGTCCGTACACTGCTGGTAAACGAGCAATGGTGAATGCGTACAGCCATAAGCTCTCCACGAGAGCCTTAATCATTGTGTTTTTTGCGTCAAGTTTGTGAGTATGCCCGTCGGGGCTGCGGGATGTTGTAAGAGATACCGCAGCCTCGACATAAAGGGCTAAGAAGGAACATGGGTGGTTTTTAGTCGGTAGAAGTCTGACACTCCCTTTCGTTCTGCCCAAGAGCGGGAGGGGTTATTCGATGATTTTCCACCCGCCAAAAGCCAACTATAGATACACGGGCAAAGCCACTGGTATTTATTATATAAGTTAGTACCTCATATTTATGCTGATGTTAGTAGCCTAATCGTTTTACGACGTTCATAGAGAAAACTGCGGAAATTACCTCAAACTTTAATAGCATTTTATGTGCTACTGGTGTGCAGAGTCTGTGTGAGTTACAATGTTGAGTATAAAATAAATATTTTTGCTAATTCCGTTTGACTATAAAATTATCGGCTAGCTGTAACTTTCAAAACTATGTTAGAAACTGGATATTTATAGATTAGAAAATGATGATGTTAATAAGAAACTGTAGCCAGTCTTAGTTTTATGCTTATTCGATGTATTTTAAGCTTGGTGGTATCGTTCAACCGCCTTAAAATTATAATTTATACATTTTCATGAAAAACTACGATTCTTCTAAACACACAAAGAAAAAAATATGTTTATGCCACATCGTCGCTGTCTTTGTTACTAAATCTCTGTTTTATGTTTCGTACAGCTGTGTTAATGGCTAAGTTTAAGGTTGATGCGACAAGAATGAATCAAGTTGATTGGCCTGTTGGTCTAGTGGTTAGTGACCCTAACTGCTATGCCGGAGGTCGTGGGTTCGATTCCCACCCAGGACAAATGTTTGTGTGGTGAGCACGATCATTTGTTCTGTGTCTGGGTGTAATTTATCTATAATATGTATGTATTTAGAAATATATAAGTATGTTTATCAGTTGTCTAGTACCCATAACACAAGCTCTGCTTAGCTTGGGACTAGATGGCGTTGTGTGATAGTTGTGGAATATTATTATTATTATTAAGTCAGTCAGTCAAGATTTTTTTTTATCAAATAGTCACTCAAAGACTATGAACTGAGACGGTTGTATTGGTGATTTTAATCATTATTACTCAGTAAATAGACATTTGTTACTGCCGTGAATTCTATTTTATTTAACATACGACTTGGCACTGATCGGCAAATTGCAAAAAAAACGTAAGAATATTCGAATTTCGCGGGCTACTTTGTCGCATTCACCTTAAAATGCACTTTTGCAAACAATTCTCGGCACTCACTCAAATTTTGAGAACCACGATTTGATTTTTGTGAAAACGGACTATACATCTCTTTGTAAAGCTAGATATATCATATCAACGTCTAAGCACTGTACTTTGTTTACATATTAAATTGACCATTCAATAAGTCAAATAAAAAATGTACCATGTAGTGTTTGATAACAACTTGAGGAAAGCAGTCGACTTGCGCAAACGCAGGGAGCGCGTTGATATCTTTTGTATGCAGTCACGCGTTCTATCACATCACACGTCTGTTTATTTATTTAGACCAGTAGAATATTTAATTTTTATTTATATTAGTGGTAACTGTAAATTAAGTTTAAACACCTTAATCTATTGTTGGTTCATCAATTTAGAGGAGTGGTAGATTAAAGTTATTTTTTGAAAGCTATTTTCCATGGAGTGCAGGGCCTGCGCAAGAGCATCGAGCTCGTTGATGTCTTTTGTATGCAAGTGGCTTGTAATGTACTTTTAACCGACTTCAAAAAAGAGGAGGTTCTCAATTCCTCGGAAACTTTATTTATTTATTTATGTTTATTAACTTTTGCTAGCCAATTGGCTAAGCAAACAAGCTTATAGACTCGTCTCAAAACTCGTCATGATCAGTATTTCCCAATTTTTGTGATTCAGAAAAAAAATCGACCTGTTACTTGTCTATCCGGAGGTTCACGTGTAACAATTTTTACGTCACAATCGAAGGATTATGACGTAAAAATTGTCCTGATTTGCCACGATGATGAGTGTGTAATATAATCCAAACAAGTACAGTGTCGAAAGGTGTAAATGCGCATGTTTGATGATAAAAATATAACGTCAAGTATCATGATTCAGTAATGTCAGCATAGTTTCAAAGTAACTATTTTATTTAAGTGTATTGCAAATACAGCAAATGATGTCTGTTCACACGGTCTGCGTCAAGTCTTCGTGTCTCGTGCTGTCCTCAATATTGATTACAACATCTGCAATATGTCCTGTTAAAATCTTATTGAAGAGAAAATAAAATAGACAAGAGCTATTTATTTGTCTGGCAATACCTATATTAACATATCATCATCTGCCTAGCTTTTTCCCAACTATGTTGGGGTCTGCTTCCAATCTAACCGGATGTAGCTGAATACCAGTATTTTACATGGAGCGACTGCCTATCTGACCTCCACGACCCAGTTAATACTAGGTATTACAATACACTTTGGTAAGACTGGTTGTCAGACTTTCAGGTCACGGACTACCTGTAACAACTGCCAAAGATTTATATATGGCAGCCGGGACCAACAGCTTAACGTGTCTTAAGAGGCTTTCTTTATTAACATGTATTTGCTGATATTACAAGGCATACCATCGGCTTCAGTTTTATGAGAATCAGTCAAGCTGGTATAGAAAAATTGCAGACCAGCTGTGGACACTGGACAAGGACACAGACACAGTACGTTATGTGTAAGAGTTCGGTGTCCGGAGTCAGGTTCCCCATTTGTCCGGCCAGTTTCAATGGAAGCCTAAGTGAGGGGAAAAGTTGTCCCATCAGGGCTGCGGGATGTTATAAGAGATACCGCGGTCTCGACATTAAGGGATAAAAAGGAACATGGGTGGTGTTTAGTCAGTAACCAAATAGACCGTCATTTAAGTCTGCTATTTTCAGCATAAATTACGTACCTATAGTAAAAACATGAATAGCTACAAATTTTCACAAAATGAATCCTCTAATGTAATCGTTCCTAGTTTTCTTGATTACCAGTAGCTTGCAGAAAGTGTCAAAAAGCGAGTTCAACGTGTTTTCAATTACAAAAGTTTGCACATAAAGTTGATGTAAAGCGGAGGGAGCGTGTGTATCAAATTGGCGCGGCTCTCGGGTCATTGACCAGATAATCTAGCCGTCTAGCAACCTACCAATAATAACTATTTTCCTTCCTACATTCAAGCGCTCAGCTAATGTTTTTGACCTTGACTTTTTGTTCTTTACACAAAACCGTCGAGTCAATATCGATTAATTGCTCAACTGTCAGGTAACGTCGGTTATTCAATTAAAATCTATTTTTTTCATACATTTTGCATGAATGAACACGATTGATAAAGATTTGGTGTGACGTACAACTGAAGCTTCTTAAACCAGTTTGTAAATTGAATTTTTCTGCAAAATCATCTTGTAACTGTCCAATGACTGCAGTTCAAAGTATTTTATTTTCTTATACAAATGCAACCAACCTTGTTCCCTTTTGCTACAAATCTCAAGTTTTCTGCGAATAATGCAAAGAATATATTATATATATTATTTAAATTCACTTATATATTATATATTAAATATATATTATTTAATATATATTATATTTTATTTTTTTATATACATATTATATATATATTATATATTATTTAAATTCACTTGTAATAGAAACTCTTATCTCCTGAATAGGTGTAAAGACATTGAATGGAACATCCTAAGAAATAATATCGATGGAACATGTCATCAAGGTATTCATGGGTTTGAACAGGCAAGCTATCTGTCTCACAGTATGTGGCTCAAAGCTAACGATCTTATTGCTCGAGATATTGCTCAGAAATTGCTCATCTTGTTACAGAGGTGTGAAGATGAATAGATGTAATTGTGAGTAACAATATATAATAGATGATAAGATGGTTATGGTTCAAAGTCTTGTTTTGTACTGTGTGTGAGACTCCGCCTGGATCGAAGACTGCCAGTTGTGAAGAGATGTTTATTTATTTCTTTGGTAACTGATATTGTTAAAGAAAAAAAAAACATTAATTAAAAACTATAAAATAAATTAACAAGAAACTATTAAAAGGCATCGAAATACTGCTCCTCAACGCTGTCAGCCGGTAATGTGCCCCGAAAACAGATGTATGTAAATCAACTTATCTACAATTTCTACAAAGTATGATGGGTAAAATGGGATCAATAGTGAAATATATACAACTTAATTTCCTAACTTATTCGTACATAAATACATAAAACAAATTAAACATTACTTTGCTCAGCATCTTCATTAGTTGTCATCTGCCTAGCCTACCAATGTTAGGATCTGATTCAAGTCTTATATACCAGCGGTGTGAAAACCTCTAGGATGGCTGTTTTTTTTGCCTCAAAATTTCAAAATTTTTTAAGACTCAGAAGATGACTTGAAGACAATATGAGTCTCTAGTAACTAACAATAAACTAAAACTCATTTCCCATAGACAATTATTCTATAGTCGTTGGTTTAAGCACTCGAATTAAATCGCATTAGTTTCAGTACTTGACTGGCTTTGTCTTTACTCTAAATTCCTGTTTAGCTCGCACTGGAATGCTATTTCCGAGCTATCCGAGTTAGCTTAACCAAATACTAGCCATAGTTAGTTTTGAACAGGTTTGTGTTTAAACTAATTTGTTCCATAATGACTATTGGCGGAGCTAGTTTTTAGTGTGATGTGATTTCAGCTTGTTATTAGTTCGGTTTTGTTTAACTTGCTGTGGGTCAAGTATTCGTAATACTGCTTGTTTATACTCGTATTACGAGGATTTCTTTTGCTGTGGCTGTATGTAAATCATACAAAACTGACTTTAAAAAATTGGAGGTTATGCATGCAGAAAGTGATAATTACAACGAAATTAATTAAAACGTCTAAGTAAATAATAGTAGATTATGCAACAAGGGCATAAAGCAGTATCTTTGTATTTTGCAGGGACTTCAATCACGTTTTCTATCCACCGTATTTTTAACCGACTTCCCAAATAGGAGGAGATTCTCAATTCGATTGGTATTGTTTTTAAATATTTCAATGTGCAAACTTTGAATTCCCATTTTGCTGAATCTTTTAAATTATTGTGAAATGCTCTTTGGGTCGTTAAAGAGGTATGAAAAATAATATACGATTTCACATAAAATATTATTGAAATCCTATTTTAGATTATAGTGCGAATAGACAGAATTTATGTTAAAGTAATATGGATAAGTTTATAGATTATATTTTATGGTCAAGAAGGACTTTATAGTTCAGCTTACTAGTGCTTCGGGGCGAAATAGAGACGGATATTTTATGACTTCACTGAGGGAAATGCATTAATCCTTATGTGTCTGGCTAAGCGTAGGATGTTAAAAGTTTATTTTACTGTCTGGACCATTATTTTTCATGTGGCTTCTAAATTCTTCCATTCTTTGAGTTAAACATTTATTTAATTTAATGGTATAGTCTTCTCGTCCTTTTTATTTTCAATATTAAAGAAAGCTACTCACACTAACAACCCTGGGCCCGCGTGGTGGATTATAGCCCATCCTTCTCACGGAGAGGAGGCCTGAGTCCCTGCAGTGCGTACATTATAGGCTGATGATGAACACACACGTTAGCTTTTTGCTTTGGTGTGTGCTAATTTCCTTGAAATTACGTGAAAAGTGATCAATATAGGTTTCATCGCCCGATAAAATTTATGTATTTCTTAGTATTAATTATCAGTAACTTCTCCCAATATCACAACCAAATCATTGGCACCGACATTTCACATAACACTTTATTTGCCTCGAATTAATCCTTTCCGTGGTTTGGCTGCTGGATAAAAAAACGAAACCGATCGGCCGGAGAAATACCACGATAACTTCGGGGTTCGGAAACCAAACAACACACGACAATAAACCTTACCATCTCAAGTTTAAGGTGTACATGAAGGCTATATGTATGGTGTATGTATGTGTGTGTATTGTAACATGTAACGTCTGCGGGGAAGGGGTTGGGGGGGGGGTGTACCGTGGGGCTCAGGAATGCGGTCTTCTGAGATACCCTATACTATAAGCTATACACTATTGATAGATGTACGTTTTATATAGGTGCCGGCGACTGGGAAAACTTTGGACTGGATAATGAATATTATGATAATATATTGTTTAATTGGACTGGGGAGGTCAGATAGGCTGTCGTTTTATGTAAAATACAAGAGTTCAGCAGTTAGATTGGAAGCCAACCTCAACATATTTGGCAAAGGTCAGACAAAAAAAGATGACAAAAAAAACATACCGATAAATTAAATCTCCCCGATAATCGATTATTATGCTTATTATTTTAGATAGCGTGAAGTTTTGCTGGTGTTTTCCTTATTGATGTTGTATTTTGTGTTTTATAAAGTAAACTCATATTTAAATAATTGTTATTTGTATGTTATGGCGTAGAACCAGTCTTGCCTTTTCTAACTCTGTTGTTCTCTGTTTTCTAAAGTATTTTTTAATATTATTCTTAGTTTGTTTTTGAGTTAGTCTAGTTTATATATTTAGTATAGTCTTACTTAAACCAATAAATAAATATTAATCCACGATATGATATTATTCTTTAGAAATCGATGATGAGAGAACTGGAAACTATTCGCTTAATTTGAATATTTATCAGACAGAGTTCAGAAAAAAAAATTAAAGTAATCAAATCTAAAACTCAAAAAATAACAGTAAAACATCCTCTACTTACCTCTCCCAATCCGGGTAAAATCAGGAGAGGCAAGATTTCAAGTTCAACACACGCAGACGAACAAACAAACAAAAAAACCGTCCATATTTGCCCAAGTTCCTTGTGTACATACGCGAACTGTCCACCCAAGTAGTAAAAGAAAGCCTGCGGCAACCACTGGGTGGTTTTTTGGCCGGTCGGCCCATTTTGAGGGGTCGATGACCCGCTGGAAACAATTGCCCACCGTAATTGATGTCTTGAGAATATTTTTAATGATGCCTTCGCGTTTCGGAGTTAATGTGTTGTACTCGTGTCGCGAAATTCTGTTTCATCTCTCTTTTGTATAGGTTTCTACTTGGTTTGGTAGTTTGGGTGGTAAAGCCGGTATACGTTGGGGTATAGTTTTGTACATTATAAAAGCTTTTTTCAGAAATCTATGCCTGTAATCCTTTGTGCCGTGATTTCTTGATCATAATGTAGCAAAATCTAGTCAAGTAATTTACTAATATTACTATTCTACTCGACATCTTATTCGTTTATGGGGCCATCTTATCTCCAATTTGATTTCGATTCAGAAAGTTCTACTCAAACGATTTCGTAATGCCAAAAAAATACACATACAATTTATCTAATCTCGAAAACTGCGCCGCTTCTATTAGTTTGTGCAAGGTTTCCAAACAAATAAAATTGTTAGTATTTTGATGCGTGGAGAAAAGTAAAAGTTACAGAAAGGTTACAAGGGAATCATCTAGCTCGGTATGGACAATTATGATTATTAATTAAGCACATGTGGCTATAAGAGTGATGAAAATTTTAATGTTGATGGATGCAGATGTGTTGAATTGACTGAAAAAAAAAAGATATTTTTATTCACTTAAGTCGTGGATATACGTGAATTAGCCTTTTTTAGGATACATTAGAACTTTTTACTTTTTTTCTGCAGCATCATCGGATTATTTTTCAACAAAAAATATATTAATCTTGTGTAGATTAATATATTTTTTGTTGAAAAATAATCCAATGTGATGAATCTAGAGCATGTCCTCTTTACGACGAAGGAATAAAAATTTTTAGACATCATAAATGAATATGCAAAGTAGCCTCTGTTTTCGTAACTAACTACCACCAATCATATAATCTTTTTATTGCTATTAATATGTTATATTAAGCCATGCCGAGGGGATCTTCAGTTTATTTTTGCCAAAAACTTTCTTAATACTTAATGTGGAGATTTTTTACGTAATCGCTACACGCAAATCGCGTAGCTACTCCAATTCCAATTAATCAAAGCCCAATAAATCGGTTGCAGGAGGGTGAAATGTCAGTAGCATATATCCAGCTCTTAAATCTTTCGTGGAGGACGTCGACGTTACGTCTTTTGGCTGAAATGATGATGATGATGATGAAAGATATCAAAGGTCTCTCTTAGTCATATACACTTCATAGTTTGGCACGATTCGGCACAGTCAATTTACATGAATATTTTTGAATCATGCCAAATCAAGGCGATCCGACATAAGCAACTGCCACTGCCTTAAGATGAAATATTCAAAAAGTAAAAAAACCTCGTCTAAGTTATGCATGACGTCACAGGCCAGGTCTGCGTCGTGACTGAACGACGGGAGCCGCAGGCGCAGCTATCGCGTCGCATTCACGAAATATCTAGCATTCGCTTAACTAGACACGAACTTACTGAGTTTAGCTTAAACAGATTGATTTGATACTCCTAAGAAGGAGCTAATGACTAAATTAAACTCGGTTTTAAATTAACCGATTGTTAGTAATAATAATAATATTCTTTTACCACGAAGTTCAAGTACATTTCACTATATTTAGATTAAAGTTCATAGTTTAGCTTTACATACGTACAATAGGTTCAACCCTGTCCCTTAAACTACAAGCCTGTATCTTGAGGGGCAGTGTTAACTGTTATTCTGAGTTAGTAGTTTTAAGTAAGTATTCAACATAATACTAGATTTTTAAATGGCATTTAAAGATGTTTTTTTGATACAAAGTTTACTCATAACCACAGGTCTTATCGGAACACTTAAATGTTGATTAAAACGAGTTTTATATGTATAAAAATACCTAAAAACAAAGTTGCTCTAAACCTGATTGCACAGAGTGCTAAGACCTAAGTCTGATGACTCATTCGAGGAGTAGATATAAAGATAGGTAGTCAATTGTTAATTGATTCAAAATACTATTGAAGATATGATGTCACGGTGATGAGGTGGATAATTCCAGTGACAAATACCCAAGGCCTACCTACTGTACTACGAGTATGTATTAGCTTAAGTCTAAAGTAAGTATTATTTTTTAAATGTCAATGTGCTTATTTTATACTAGCTGTTGCCCTCGAGATACACACCAAAAAAATCTGTTAGATTATCGAAAAATATTGGATACGTGTTTTTTGTTTTATCTAATTAATAAAAAAATACGAAAATCGATCGTGTCAAAAATCATGAGTGGGGGCTTTTAACGTCACTTTGTGGGTAAAAAAGTACTAACCTTGTAACGTCACACGACTTTTCGAAGCACTGTATCTTCTTCATCTTTTGTTTAGGTGAAAAAAGAAAAAAATACGTGTCCATTCTTTTTAGGAAATTTATCTGCCGGACTAATTCGATTTTTTTGGAGAAATACCTATTATAAAAATATGATTGCACTATTTGAATCTGATAGTTTTAATATATCTATAAAAAATGCCTTAGTTACTCCATATAACGTAAGCTGTCTGCCAGTAAGACCTCTCAAAATTGGTATAGCTGCAATTTTGGAAGTTAGCCGAAACAACACACATACCTTTCCTTTTAGACGTTTCACTTTCACGGACCAATCTAGGGAAGCGGGGCTTAACCTGGCATCCACCTGGTGTTAATTTCATATCGAGACATAATGTCAGGGAATAGTACAGTACTAAATATCTCAGCTTGTCGAACAGGTTCCGTAGAATATCTCCCAAGAAGATGTCTTAACATCTAATTCGTCATCACACACATTTGTCAGTTTGTCGAAACGGTTCACACTGCTTATTTACTTTTATGTCTACATACACGATGTTTCTAGACTGTGTCTTTAATTTTCTGTTGTAATTACGACCTTTTGTAACACAGATATAGAGTTTAATATAACTTTGAAGGCTGTCCTTGTGTGATTTTCTCGTGGTATTGGTAACATTTAGTGGGTACTAACTAAGGATTGTTGTTTGTATTATTACTATTTATTACGCTAGACTGAACCTAATTTTCTCGTCTGTTAGAGTCATTTATCGTACCTTAATGTCTTACTAATAATATGGGCTAATTTAATGATAAATACATTCTTGAGTAGTGATATAATTTAACACTAGCTGCGGCTTCACCCGCTGCAACTCGAAAATTATCTCACGGGAAGATAAAATCGGGATAAAAACTATCCTATGTGTTAAACCAGGTTATAAACTATCTGTGTACTAAATTTATCCAAATCCGTTCAGTCGTTTTACGTGAAGAAGTAACAAACATACACACTCACAAACTTTCGCCTTTATTATTAGTGTAATGTGATAATTATGATTACCTATTCTATCAATGATATGCTTTGACAGCCTCGTTGGTCTAATGCTGAGCAAGAGGTGCTGTGTTCAATTCGCAGCTCGGGCACATTGTTGTTGGGGCTACTCTTAGACTCTCCCTCTGTTACACGGCACTTAAAAATAACTGGCGATGAGTGCGTGGGTGTAATATTAGGTACACCTCTCCCTTCGGATATTGGAAGTGATTTTGTTATTTTTTTTTATAAACTTTGCCCCGCGCTAGGAGTTTCTCCTGTATCGTGGGTGCGTTGACAAACATATTATGTCACATTCACAAATACCGCAGAGAGCAGCGGTGGCCCAGTGGTTGCGACCTCGACTTACGAACAGTATGTCGTGGGTTTGAACCCAGGCAGGCACATTACTTTGTGTAATTTATTTCATCACCGCTGCTCTCAAAACGGTGAAGGAAAATATCGTGAGGAAACCGGCATGTATTAGAACCAAAAAATTCGAAGACATGTTGGTGGATTATAGCCCTTCCCTCTCCTACAGAGGAGGCATGAGTCCCTGCAGTGGGAATATTAATAGGTTGGTGATGAAACAGCTATCTGCAGGCCATACAAATTCCGTGCGGGGATCGAAACCGCGACACGCTGCGCAGCAGTCCAATCGCTTGGCCACTGCGCCAACCGCGCCGTCGTTATGTAAATGCTTTAGTTACATATTGTTCTGGGGTATACATGTGTCCAGGAAAGATAGGAATATCATCTTCTTCTTCTTCTTTATGGGGTTCAGGTTTCCGCACTTAGTCCTTGAAGTGGACCATTGTGCGTGAGCCATGGTGGCCGATTACTCCAACCAGCCCACCTCCCTCCAGAAGCAGATCAGACTTCCCGGTCTTCTCAGGGCATCCGCAAGGGATCTTGGTATTCCAAGGGTCTCCTCACGAATCTTAGTAACGCCTGTACACTCAAGGAGCACATGCGCCACCGTTTCCTCTGCCTCCATGCATGCTCTGCACAGGGGGCTGTCAGTGATACCTAGGTTGTGGAAGTGTTTATTTAGTGAACAGTGTCCCGTGATGGTCCCCGCCACCAGACGTAGGCTGTCTCTGTCCAGGCGCAGAAGGCGCCTGGTCAGCTTTGTATCCAGGGATGGCATAGCATCCTTGGATTGCCCACATCCTGGTGTCAAGGCCCACCATTCCTCCGCTTGTATACGAGTGTGGTCCTTCAACCAGTTTCTTAGCTGCTTGAAAGGGATGGGCACAATGGGTTCGGGTCCGTAGGGTTTTGTGCTGGATCCTCTTCTGGCAAGTTCGTCGGCCGCATCGTTTCTAAGCGATCCACTATGGCCTCTAATCCATTGTAGTGTTACCTTGTTGTGATTTAGTACCGTGATTCGTTCTAGGGCCTTGTGGCATTCTAGTATCAGTCTCGACGTGATCTGATTGCTCTTTAGGGATTGAAGGAATCTCTAAAGACAAGGCTCTTTAGGAATATCATTATTATCTTCTAGTTTCTGTTTTCTTTTTAGCTGAGATGTGTATTTTAAAGAAATTATTTGTTTATTTTTCTTTCTAGATGAATCAGGAACGGGCTGTAATCCTTCTTCAGATCTTTATTATCCAACAGCAAAGTATTGTTCTAAAACCATACCATATCGTAATCTGTAGACTTAGTAAAAAGATTAGTTCGCAGTGCCTCAGTGGAATACTGTAGCATGTATTCTCTTTTAACAAAAGCTAAAGCTTTTATGAGGTGACAGTTCAAAAGCCCAGACCACACAACACAGTACAACTTCTAGCTACCTATGGTGTCAAGTCCGTGACAATGGATTCACGTAAACGATTAGTCAGTCACAACTAGGGTTACTCTTTATCCGGATTCGTCCGAATATGTCCGACTTTAGTTGGTCTCCAGCCAAACTTTATTAACCTTGATTCACGAAGTTAGTAGATTTCTTAAAAAAAATTGTAAAAACAAAACAATTGGTACTGAAAAAGATTATTCGGAAAATTGGCTGGGATGGGCATATAGACAGACACACAACACATTCTGCAATGGTTCCTTTTTCATTTGGACGTACAAACCCCTAACAGAAAAAAAGACGTAGAAAGTCTAACATATAATTTTTTGGATGTGCCCTTTTTTATCAACTTTAAAAAAACCAATGACCAAAATGCAATGCAACTTTTTAAAGTCAACTATTTCGGTGATTGTCTTTTGAAATGGTAACCCTAGTCACAATGTCGTGTGACCGCAAAACAAACGTGTTGCCCTAACAACTAGACAGAATCGTGAACGCCGCTCAACGCCAAAAACAGCATGTGTGTTTTGTGTGTTTAAGCCCTAAATTAAATAGAATCCGAGTGCGAACACGATTGCTCGAGACTCGTTATTCGTGCTCGAATTATACGAATTTTATTCCGATTAGGGTTGACAAAGATATCGTGTTTCGTAGATAGAATGTCACGGCCGACAAACCGTTCATTTTCTTGTTCATTGATACTGTGGTTTAGAGGTTAAAACGCGGCAAATGTTTTGTGAAACCTACAATTTGTGGGTTTTACAAAACTAACTCGACGCAGAATGGCTTTTACTTCTATCATCATCATCATTTCAGCAGAGAAATGTCCACTGGTGGATATTGGCCTCCCCTAAGTGTAGCCACAATGACCGATCTTGTGCGTCTCGCATCCAGCAGATCCCCGCAACTGTCACCAGGGCGTCTAAAATGGCCACTTTAGCAGATCATAATATGAATTGCGTTAAATAACGTAAAATGTACCTTTCATAATAGTAACTGTGTCTGTGATCATTTTAACGAATTCATATTATGATCTGCTCAAGTGGCCATTTTAGACGCCCAGCAGGGCTATTGCGTATCTTCTGAATGTCAGTGGCTATCATATAGTGTCCATCAGTTAACTGTCAAATGGTTCCATTTTGTGCTAAACCATAACCAATTTGACAGTTAATCCATGGACAATATGATAGCCACTGACATTTAAAAGATACGCAATAGCCCTGCTGGTCTTCTTTCGTCCTACTCTATTATTTGTCAAAAAAAAAAAACACCTTGGAATAGTCTTCAGAGTTTCTTTCAGTATTAATATCTCATAACAATGATAACATTATCAGTTTACTGAAGACTGATATGCCGATCGCATTCAGATTTATTACTGGAATTAACCCTGTACTGACGGCAAAACATTGATCTACAAACAACTACTACTACTCAACCTGTATTAGTTTCTCCCGTAAAAGTAGAACAAAATCAACTGTTTTATCGACTTTAATAGCCGATCTGTCAACCCTATCTCGAAGTAACGCATTATCGCGAGCAGACCCGCGGTATAAATGTAAGCGTCTCACTGAGATACGGCGCACTACACACTACTATAAATTACTTCGTGTAAGTGCAGATAGACCTTAAATCGTTGCTGTAAATCTGAATGTCGGTCTTATATGGTCTTTCTTCGTAGTGCAAATTGGGTACTTTCTAGAGCCTCGGGAAGATATGTTGAGGCCTTAAATGAGGGTACGAAGTCTGGTACGTTTTATTATGATAACGAAAATATTTGGGTTTCTTGCGTTATGTATGTAAAGACTGGTGTGTTTGAGCTTTACTGCCTAATTCAGCTAAATCATTTGGGCACAGAGTTATAAACTAAGGATGCGCAGGTTTTATCCCTAAAGCAAGGATTATTTCGGTTGCTACCAACATTAAATTTAACCTTAGACTATATTTTGGGAATCCGAAATGATTAAATTATCATCACGAAAAGTGGGTGTACATTTGAATACTTCGCCTACTTCTTAGGGAATCAGGCCTGATGTTATGCCTGGTGGCATAACATCAGGCCTGATTCCCTAATGAAATGCATAGACTTTGAAATAAAACTTTTATTTTCCTCACTGTTATTACCATCATATTCAACCCTCAATTGACCAAGGATAGGAAACCTTGAAATATTGGTCAGTTTATCTAATCCTGAGTCATCACTTAGTAACCCTTTAGGAGACGCAGCGTCGAGGGAAACCGGCCTGCGTCATGCCAACTAATTGATGACTCGGAACTTCGGGAACCATCGGGAACCGTTCGAGTATCATCGGCATTCCTTGATCGTAAGGGGATTTCATAAAAAAACCTGTAAGTGAATCTTAGCCCAGGTACATGATACAAGTATGGGTAGACACTGCGGTAAGGTGGATCAGTGAACAGTTTACTCTCTGATCCTTAAAATATACAGGCTAACCATAGAACATATTACTGATTAACCAGAATAAAATTACCGAGTATGGATTTAGTTTGACTAACCCTATAATACGGGTTAAGAGGTATTCCATGAAGCACACCTAAACGAAGCACACCCAGACGAAGCTCACCTAAAGTATTCCACTTTGCACACCCATAGGTGGGCTTCAAATTTATTTTTTTTAATAATTAATTTCCTATTCCAAGAAGTACACCTACGAATATCACTCGCATAGTGCGGGGACTAAGAAATAAAAATGTCGATAGAAGAAAATATTTAAAGACTAACTACTATCTAAAGTATTCCACTTAGCACACCCATGGGTGGCTATGGGTGGCTAAGTGGAATACTTTAGGTGTGCTTCGTATGGGTGTGCTTCGTTTGGGTGTGCTTCATGGAATACCTCCGGGTTAACCTTTACTCTAGGGTTTTACCTAACCCTATAAACAATTTTGCAGATAGTACGCAAGCAAACCAAGGGCGACTGTCCAGTGGCGATATTATGCTAAGACACATCGCTGGCCAAACACTTTTGCAAGAAGAGCGAGCCTTAAAGTGACATTATTATTCCGACATTACCGTTAAAACCTGTCTAAAACATACTGATATAAATCACAAACATAAAGGTCCTTTACAGAAGAAATTTATGATCCGTGACAGAGGTCCCCTAAGACTAATGAGATATGCTAGGTTCCGTGTCGGGGTTACAGGTCACAATGTGGCAGTGAGACTATTCAATATACGATTTAAGCATATTTAATGTGTGTTTGCAAGTAAGCTTTATGTGAAGCATATCCAATAAGCTTTTCTGGATTTTATAAGGTATTGTACATGTAAAGGACACCTACATATCGCCAGTTATGTCTAAGTCCTATGTAATATGGGGCGACCCTATTGCCATTATCGGGGCACACATTCATGGATGCTACTGAGGATTTTGTGATCCCCGTCGGGGCTGCGGGTTGTTCACAAGTTAACGCGGCCTCGACAGTTCCTATATGTCGAGGCCATACATGGGTGGTTTTTAGTCAGTAGAAGTCGGACACTCCCTTTCGCTCTGCCCAAGAGCGGGTTATTTGATGATTTTTCACCCACCTAAAAAAAAAAGGATGTTTTCCTCTCTCATCACTCGCGTTTGCAACCATTACCTAAAATGGCATAGAGTATCGAGTCTGAATTCTATCGAAAACTTATGCTTGAAGCCTAAGTCAAAAAATTTCACAGATATACCCGCTAGATAAATTCTCACACTGAAACATTACATAGAAACCTTTACGTATTTATGGGTTAATTCCAATTGAGCACGCTATTACATCATTACGCGCAGTTCGAACAAACAAGCCACTTATGCCATAAGTCGGTTCATTTCAATTAGTGCTGACCCTTATAGACGAATGACTTTTAAACATGGAGTATATGAGGAAATGGAGTGCCGTGCTTTGCAGCATTATTGCGGGCTTGAACTGTCAAAGTTTATTTCTATCTCTCTTCCTCTTTTCTCTGAGTTATTGCAGGTATTCAAACAAACAAGCAAGCATAGGTCACGAGTTGACGTGCGTAATTATTATTACATTATTATTAATTATAATTATTATTCTTTGGTGAAGAAAAATATCGTGAAGCAAACAAACCGGGGTAGTAGAGAGATATTTATGAAACCAAGTGCCCATGGGTCACTGGGCAGCAAAAACAAATTTGACACCAACTTGGTGCTAATAACATGATAAAGAAGAAGTGAGGATTCAGAAGGTCGGGGCTGCGGGTTGTTTGAAAGAGATACTGCGGCCTCGGCACAAGGGGCTAAGAAGAAACATGAGCGGTTTTTAGTCTGTAAAAGTCTGACACTCGTTATTTTAAGACTTCCCACGCCACAAAAAAAAACAGTAGGTAACTGTGCTACGTACTGTGTAATGTATACTGTAGTTTTGTTACTTTTAGGAAACAAACATGGACCACCAATCTCGAGTAAACACTCCATTCATTACTTATTGTGCGTTTATATAGTTTTTTTTTAATATTGTGCGTTTATAGTTCATATTCGAATTGTAAAGAAATTATAAACTAGTAAAATACTTGTTAGATAAAAACTCACGAACTTTTTTGCATAACTGCATTGAGTAAATTGCAACTACTAAAAACGTACATTCCAAACATAGTTTAACATAGTGTATCAACAAGACCCTCTTTAAAGATCATTCTCCTCCACAGAGATAACGGTTGCCTATCAACAGTCTCCAAGATGTCAAAGTCCTCATTAAATTGAGTATATTAGTAAGTAATTGCCATAATCGGTTTTATCTCTCTTCGCTACAATGTATGGGTAATCTGAGTCCATCCTTATTTAGTGAGTGACATGCTTCGCTTGCAAATGATAATAAATTCTAATAAAATTATAAAGCGGTAAAAGTGCATTAAAATACGCAAAAATCTTGTTTAAAATGAATTTTATGTTACTAGGTTAGGTAGAAAATGTAACTGAGCGCTGTTAATTTTTTTTCAATTTTTTTTTGAAAACGTTACCCCACACTAGGAATTTCTCCTGTATCGAGGGTGCGTTCACAGACATTTAAGCTCACATACACAAATACCCAGACCCGAAACAACCATCTGTAGGCCATACAAATATTTGTATAAATGGTGTTATGGTGTATATCCCTTTTACCTGTTAATGTATCCTACCTTATTTATTTTAGGTATGGTAGGATACAATGAGCTAAATCTAAGAGATCTAATTCGGAAAATGTTAATTCTTCTTATGATGGCAAGATTTCAGTTAATAGTTACAGTTAGAGTTAGTTAGTTTCAGTTTACAGTTAGTTTCAGTTATTTAGCCTAAAATTTAGCTTCGCGAACTCCGTTCGCTGACACAGTCAAAACATCGTCATCGTCGTTCTGCTAGATGGAAGGTGGGACTGTCTGTGGAGACAAGCCGCCGATGAACCCATATCTGAAGAGATTGTCTTTGCTATGGCTGATTTGGGGTCGGAGTCTCAAATGACACCGCTTAATATCGACAGAAACAAAATAAATCGCTCAGAAAATGTTTTTATAATTATGCATCTTAAATGAACCGAACCCCCACATTTTCTATTATTGTTCAAATTGCGAAGATAATGAACAGTTTAAAATGCATAGCGGGCACTATGCAGATCTTAGTCAGAATTAAAAACTTAAGAACTGCTTTCAGTGGTAATTGCGCTTTCCGTTTCTCATTTACCGTCATTTTCTTTCAATTATTTCTCTTAATTACAGCAGTTTTACTATTTTGTTGAACAGGTAAAAGGTACTTACTGGTAGGCCATTCATTTTACGAGCTTTAAAAGATATTGGACACCAACACATCAAGGTACCTGAAACTGAATAATCCCAATCAACATTGAACCTTATGATTTTGCGATAAAGTTGAAAGTCTAATTTGACAGACTGTAGTATCTTTTGGCGCCATAGACACAAATCCTATTTCTTTGCAACTTGAACGCATACTGTACCAGAAAACACAAGCTTATATGGCTTGTATACTCACAACACAAAGTAAATGAGTTTTTATTACAATGCAATAAAGCTCACAATAATACCGTTAAACATATAATGAAGCAGACGGATTTCTCGCTGACATGAGCGATGATAAATTAATGTATGATAAATGAATTTATAGTTCCACAGACAAAGAATGGGCAATTTATTATGTCTGGAAACCAGGTCGATATTATTTTATGAAATAGTATTAATATTGTTTTATTGTATTTAATAGAACTCACCGTATTGCTACTTGAGTGTGAAGAAACCGTACCGTCTGTTTGAATCAGACCACGTAGAGCAGAACCTTTCGTGGCCTGATAGACCAAAAACTCTTAAAGTTTGGACCAAGTTACTGCGCAAAGAAAGGAAGTCATACTATTAATTTTCAGATACAAGAAATGATCCCTAAAAGATTTGATAGTTATAAATAGCAGATAATAGGTAAACCTTTAGTAGTCTTACCATATTGTAATTTCTAGTCTTGACTCCACAAACGCATACTGACATTCAGAAGAGCTCAGGTACTTTTCTTATCTTACTTGGGAGCTTCATTCACGGAGAACAGCTAGGCTGATGAATACACCATAGACATCGTTAAATACCTGATCCTTTTCGATACCAACTGCACAAAGACTACTTATTAGTCGACACGATAGCATTAAGTTTAAGTCGCGATTATAATCCTTTACTTACGGAGTCTTGGCTAAAACCTGATATACTGTGCCTATGACACAATGGGTATTATAAATAATATACTTAGATATAAATAGATATTCAATGAGATTCGAGTAACAATAACTATCGTTTGGCAGCGTCGCCCGTGGCCGGGCGCAATCTAGGCCTCGCACAGAATAGAAACTTAACGATGTCAGCGGTAACTATGCGGTAGGGCTGCGACCAGTGTTGTGTACAAGACATAATTATCTTGATTTTCTATCTACACTAATATTATAAAGAGGAAAGATTTGTATTTTTACCCGACTGCGGCGAAGCCCAAAAGGAGGGTTATGTGTTTGGCGTGTATGTATGTATGTCCTTTTCTTTGTTCCCTCATAACTCCTAAACGGATGAAGGGATTTGAATATAATATACGTCGTTATATTCGTCTTGATGACGCGAGTGTCACTGGCTACATTAAAATGAAAAAAGACAAAGAAATTTGCGGATTTTAGGGGCCATAGCGCGGATTTCAAAATAAAAAAAAACCATTACCATCGAGTAGGGTATCAATATGAAGGGTTTTAAAAGGAGATTACTAAAATATATGACACTTATATGTTTAAGTCAGAAAACCTATAAACAAACACAAAAGTTAAATCATCTGAGAAGAATTTAACGCGACCAAACCCAAAATAACTAAAAAATTGCAAATAACAAAAAGTAGTTAAAAAGATGCAGGCGGGGGTCCATTCTATTTTCATTTCATAATTTAATACATATTCAAGTGAACCCCGCCTGCTTCCAAGTTTTGTTTAATTTAAAATGATCTTGTGTTTTGCTTTTCAGTTTTTTCAGTCGGGTATTTAGTTTTATAACTACTTTTTTTTGTGTGTGTGTGTATGTATGTTTGTAATGAATAAACTCAAAAACTACTGCTCCGATTTCTAAAATTCACTCACCATTAGAAAGCTACATTCACCCTAAGTAATATAGGCTTTTTATCCCTGTATTCCCACAGGAAACCGCGTGACGTCCGCTAGTCAATTATAAGCAGATATACTTTTCTTTACCGTGATTTAATATCATCGTAATTATGCCTAGCCTTTTTCGAACTAAGTTGTGGTCACCTTTCAGTCTAGCCAGATGCAGCTGAAAACCAGTGTTTGAATTTCAATGGATCGACTTCTTATCTTACCTTCGCAACCCAGTAACTGGTTATTACGAAACTCCTTATTAGACTGGATGTCAGACTTTCGGATTGATGAAAGGGGGCGACTGCCCACAACCACAATCCAGTTACCGAACAACTTGATATTCGTTTGGTAAGACTGGTTATGAGACACCAGGATGTAGGCAATCCAAGGAATGAATGCCTTCCCTGGATATAATGCTGACCAGGCGCCTTCTGCGCTTGTTTAGAGACAACCTGCGTCTGGTGGCGGTTACCATCACTGGACACTGTTCACTGAATTCCTCACCCTAGGTATCACTGACAGTCCCCAGTGCAGAGCATGCATGGAGGCGGAGGAAACGGTGGCGCATGTGCTCTTTGAGTGCCTGTGCACTCAAAGAGCACATGCGCCACCGTTTCCTCTCACGAATCTTGGTAACGCCTGTGCGTTACCAAGATTCGTGAGGAGACCCTGGGAACACCAAGATCCCTTGCGGATGCCCTGAGGAGACTGGGAAGTCTGATCTGCTTCTGGAGGGAGGTGGGCTGGTTGGAGTAATCGGCCACCATGGCTCACGCACAATGGTACACTTTAAGGACTAAGTGTGGGAACCTAAACCCCATATAGATAAGATAAGACCAGAGACTTTCGAGATTCTAACTCGAAACCACCCTTTTTCTACCCTTATCGACCGTTAAATATTTAAAGATCAACGGAACCAGCACTGACAGAGGGGAAGAGAAGCCTGTAATTACAAGTAGAGGGAAGACAAAAACAGCTAACAACCCTATCGAACAATGGTAGTCAAACGCAACGGGGCACTATTGAGCAGTGAATAGACTCCGATATCGTATTGAGTACAGCTAGGGCTGCCAAGTGCTTTCTATATTTATATCGATGGTTTGGATGGATCCAGATCGTAACTGTGCTATAATGATTCTAGAACCGTTTCGATCTAACTCTCGAAATTTCGAATCGTATCGGATCATTCTCTGGTTTAAACTTACTCGGCCTTATTACAAAAGAGGTTAAACCTGGGTTTAACTTAAACTTGGTTTATCTCGCATGCCACCTCACTTCGATAATATTCAAAAGAAAGTGACGGCATGCGAGGTAAACCAAGTCTAAGTTAAACCCAGGTTTAACCGATTCGGGCCGCGGGTTGTACACTAGTTATCGCGGCCTCGACATAGAGGGCTAAGAAGGAACATGGGTGGTTTTTAGTCAGTAGAAGTCTGACACTCCCTTTCGCTCTGCCCAAGAGCGGGTGGGGTTATTCGATGATTTTCCACCCGCCAAAAAAAAAAGGTTTAACCGCTTTTGTAATAAGGCCGAATAAGTATATATGGCCGTAATTCAAGGCCAAAAATTTAGATAATGTTTTGGACTAATTTTACATCATTATTCTCATCATTTATTTGGAGTCGGCGCGGCATGTCTCTATCTTCCATACTTCTCTTTCACTCGCCATCTGAGCAATCACCGCCTTTCTACCAATATCATTTTTCACACTCCTTTTACCTACGTTATTTTTATTTACCTAACTATGCAATTAATATCCAAAAACATTGTATCGATTAAAAAAATTCATACACACGAATAGAGAACCTCCTCCTGTTTTGGTAAACATCGGAGTATCGTATCATGTCGTATCGATACCGCGAAGTTTTGAATTGGACGGTGCATCACTGGTCCAGCTACACATTGTGACTCGTTTCAATTAGATGCCTTGTATCAATTTAGATCGTTGATTAGATTAGTTGTAGGGCCCTTATTTGTAACTGCAATGAGAAGTATAGGTCATGATTGTGATTGCATTAACGTGTAATACTAATTAAAGAACTTATTAGGGGCTTAGAGTAACTTGGAGAGTTGTTTGGTTGTTAAATTAATATGGAAAGTGTTAAATTTATTGTTTAAAGTCATAAGATGATTTTCTGAATGATTTTAATTTAATTCATTAATTTCAAGATTTTATAAATGTAAGGTTAACCCCAAAAAAATAATGTAATTCAATCAAACAGTTAAATTCATTGTTTACCAAATACACTAATAATTTAAATGGTCTATATACACATGGTGGTTGTATGAAATAGCTACAATACAGCAATAAGACACAGGTTTTCAACCTGATAAACAATTATTCACGTGAACATAGCCACAAGCACACCACACATGTACTGAAAACCGCATGAGCTTTTAATCATTGAATGTTCGCCAAAATCACGTACAGGCATACTCTGTGTAAACCGCAAACGTGGATTTTGTAGCATCATCACGCTGACTGTATTGTCTGGTAGGTCAGACAGAAGTGTACAAGCTACGTATGAGTCGAAGTTATGAACAACCAGGTGTTAAATTATCCATTATAAAAATATGCTAAAAGAAAAACACACTCGTGAAATTTCAACAGGACCGTTGCGCGTTTACATATGGCTTAGTGTTACTGAAAACAAACTTAACCAATGTTCTTTCTTTACATGGAAATAGGCACTTTTACCAACTTTATGACGTTATTGCCTATTCTTCAACAAAAAGTACCAAGTGAGAATACTAAACGCATAGGTTTTTAAGCCCGAAGTAGTGAAACATCCATTGGAATCCGCTTATATGTTTCTGTTCTGTTTCTGTAAGGGAGAACAAGGGGAGACGAAATACTGACATTATATTAACAGTCTGTTTGGAACCTGTTTATTTTTTGGCGTATGGAAAATTATCAAATTACCCCTCCCGCTCTTGGGCAGAGCAAAAGGGAGTGTCAGACTTCTACCTACTAAAAACCACCCATGTTTCTTCTTAGCCCTCTATGTCGAGGCCTCGGTAACTTGTGAACAACCTGCAGCCTTATCTTACCACCACAAGCACCCTTGCCACTCGGCCGCACTTGGCCGCAGCCTTGTCTTCCACTCGGGTCGATCTTTAGGTTAAGCCGCGCTTGCCTAGTTCGGTCTGTAGATGAGTGACCCCTCATAACATACCGAGGTTCCTCTGAGTATTAACTGGGTTGTGGAGGTCAGATAGACAGTCGCTCCATGTAAAATACTGGTATTCAGCTGCATCCAGTTAAACTGGAAGCCGACCCAACATATTTTTGAATAGGCTAGGCTTAGACATATTGGGTTATGCATGGATGAATTAAAAGGTGGGTCTGATTAAAGTTTTGGCACTTTTCTGAAGTACGTATAGTCTGTGCTTGTGACTAAACAAATGATATTAAAAAAAAAACCCCGATTTTAGTAGTACCAAGTCATAATTTTCTTAATGAGACGAATTTAAATCTTATGCGAAAGAAAAGTAGGTATTGTATGGCTTTTATACTGCCCTGCTAAGCCTAGAAGCGGTATATCGAGGAGAGCCAGTTTCGAGGAAATTGAAGTTTCGTAAATATAGTTTGATCAAAATCAAAATATTTTTTATTTCACATGGGCCTACATGGGCACTTATAAAACGTCGGTAAAAAGGGGCACGGTTCGGTGCATTGGTCGATTCCTAAGGAGAAGAACCGGCAAGAAACTCCAAAGGTTACTCTTTTAATCTTTTAAAATCGTTTGGGTTAACAATAAGGTATAATACACACATGAAGACCATGCAGATTAATGTCTGAGATGGTCTTTTGAAGAAAGCACCACACAGATTTGAGTGGACCCGTCCAGTCAGTGCAAGCATTTGTCAGATATCGTGGAGCTCGACTTATAACTCGAAGGAGCTCAACGTCACGACGAACAATACCAAAGAAAGGACATTTGGGTGGGTCACATAAAGTACTCAAACTGCCAGACAATCACAACAATTAAAATTTAGGAAAGACCCACATGGTCCTCACATTCACAATATCAATTTTTTAAATATTTATCATATTGTATAATCATTTTACATTATTAAACATAACGGTTTGTATTTTCTTTGCTTTTTTTATGTTTTAAAATAGATACTGCTATTTGGCTTATATAGTTCATTAGATGCGTATTTTATAAGGTATCAAATGCCAAGAAATTTAACTTTATTTTTTTACGTAACACTGTTGAGCTACTGCAGTATAGTGTTTGAGAGTTCACCGAGTATGACATAAATATAAAAAGTTTCTGCCTTAATACCTACTTGCATCGAAAACTCCTTTAAAATTAGACCATTATTTCAACCAAAACTAATGAATTCCATCCTGAATCATTAATTGGCTGCACAAGAGGCAAGTATACAGCATCGTCAACAGATCGGCGCGCTGCCTGCAGCTGCTGTTGCAACCGTTAGTGGGCGTCATTGTTCGCCAGTTTTCTTATTAAATTCGATACTTTAGCGGTTTGGTCTAGTCACACAGGTATTGTTTAGGCAATTGTTGGTTATTTTTTAATGTTGGGTGCTATCCAAAGATCGATGCTGTTTTGATATTAATAAATTAATATAAAAATAAAATAAAATAAAAAGCCTTTTATTCTACCATAAATAAAAAATATTATAAACTTGATTCAAAGAACATTTATAAACTTGATTCGACGCGGATGCAACAAATCGTATTAAAAATCATCAACACTACTTTACTAACACATATTATTCAAATTAACAATTCATTATACATACCTATGTATATATTTTTATCTTTACCTTATCAACATTACATAAAGCATCATATAATCAACATTTTATAGAATTTGTTAAATTATAACATAAATACAATTTTATCATTCAATAGCATTGCATAATTGACTAAATAAAATACTTTCCATAGCATTAATTAAAATACATTTATATATTCCATTATTTTTGTTCCTTTATGGAAGTCGCCTCTGCGGCGTAGGCCTACCCCAGTTTTCTCCATTTTTCCCTATCTCTAGCCTGTCTCCTCCAGTCCGGTCCACATCTATCCTTAAATATATCTTCCCAGCGTTTCCGTGGTCTTCCTTGATTTCTCTTTCCGTCTCTAGGTACCCATTCCACGACTTTCTTAGTCCATCTCTCGTTTTTGATATTAAGAAAAGTTTAATTACGAAAAATTACAAAGCTACATGCTTTCAGAGGCTAGAACAGTGTTGCTTCCAGTAAATATTTGTGGTGGTATTCATTAATGCCGCCGTTATAGGTTGCTCCAATGACACAGGGTTTCACAAAGAGAATTATTAAACAATTTGAAATTAATGTTTAAATTTGTAGGTTTATTTTTATCACATCACATACACATTCATACACGGACCTCTAACGCATATACATACTCGTTTGTGGATTATGTGAAATTAAATATTTTTGATTCCGATCGTTCCTAGGTAAAATAGTATTCTAGCAAGTCAGCAAGGTAGCTAACCTGATTGCCTAAGTATCACCATTATAACTAAGTGGCTATTTGAGTGCACAAAAGTTAATGAAGCGTGCTAATGACGAACTATTCCCTTCAAGCAAAGTAGACAGCCGGACAGCAAATTGTTGGGTTGAAGCCTAAAGCCCCGAACACGACCACAGACGATTCGACTCGATCACAAGTCCCGTCGCGGTGTCTTCGGGGTGAGCGAAATGTTATGTAAAACATTTAGTTTTATTTAGACCAGGATGCAAGATGCAGCACCGCCCTCCCGCTCCCAAAAAGATACACGTGTAGGAAAGAGAATATTAGAATGCTATACACCCAAAAACAAATTATTTATAACATTTAATGTTGTAGCGGAATTACAAAAAGTACAAAAACTACAGCATCATATTATACTATCTGCTATCTATGACATAAATGAAGAACCAACATCAAAATACACGACGTAATTAAGGCTACATAGAACACCCCGACAACAATTGTTGGGCAGTAGCCCACAAAACATACCACTCGTCTGGTCCCTATAATTGTCATGGATTTCTGCAACGTAACGGCTGATTCTATAACGTTTCGTTTATTTGTTCTCCGCAGGCCCTGTCGCAAGATATAAGTCGTGGGCGAGACGAAGACGATCATAAAATTTTAGCATTTGGAATAATAGGCCCGCCATTAACATTGCTCAATAAGTGAATTGACTTGCGAAAGGCGTATTGCAAAGATAATTTTCGTCAGGAAATGGGAACTGTGATTGAATTCCCGATTGATGTGCAGTTCAATCTCGACGCAGATCACTCAATTATTGAAATCATTCTCTTGTGAAATGCGAGAGCAATTCTTCGTGGGTCATCATCTGCCTAGCCTTTTCCCAACTATGTTGGAGTCGGCTTCCAGTCTAACCGGATCCAGCCAAATACCAGTATTTTACATGGAGCGACTGCTAATCTGACTTCCATAGCCCAGTTAGTACTGGGTGATACGAACACCTTGGTAAGACTGGTTGTCAGACTTTCTGGCCCTTTGTGGGTCATTGATATTTAGAAGTACTTAATTGGTAAAGGATGTAAACTAAATATTAATATTGTTAATTGTGCTTATGGACGTTTCAGCCAGTGACTTAATTGCCAAAAGCCTCGACCAATTCCTGAGAAGGCTTTCGTTAGGCAGCTGGATTCAGAAAAAAGTACTCTTGTCACAGGGGGCAAGCGTATTGTCATCAACGAGTATCAATCCAGACTCCATGGCTCTTACTTGCATAAGTAGGTATTGTTTTGCTTGTTCCAGTCTTTGCTTTCTTCATCCACTAGCTGTTGCCAGCGGCTTCACCCGCTATAACTCGAAAATAATCCCACGGAAAGATAAAATCGGGATAAAAACTATCCTATGTGTTAATCCAGGTTCTAAACTATCTTTGTATCAAATTTTATTTAAATCCGTTCAGTAGTTTCTGCGTGAAGAAGTAACAAACATACTCACACACTCACAAACTTTCGCCTTTATAATATGTGTGATGTGATTAGTGTGATGATATACCAGTGTTTTGGTGATACGCAAGTGCTCTCGTACTTTCGCGAATGTTCTTACTTAGAAACACTTTCATCATTAGCCAGAAGAGGTCCACTGTTGAACAAAGGCCTCCCTCAGGCAACCTGCCGTTTAGAAATCCAATCCCAATCCTTTGATGGGCACACAGATTGTAATTAGAAACGGTAAAACTTCGCTAGACGCATTTACTCCTTGTAATAAATACGTTCATTGTTCATAAATCAATAGTTTTATAAGTGTTCGAGTATCGTGGGATACTTACTAATTAATATTTGTGAGTAACCATAGTTAACTTTAACTGCCCGCATTAAACCTTTAACGGCTTTTTCGTCGAAATGAAAATTGAACTCAAAATTTTCTGTTCCCGATGTAGCGTTTATTTTGTACATAAATGCACAACTTCAGTTTAGACACCCACGCTTCCTTGCTTTTATTTGTCGAGAAAACTTTATGATGGGATTATTATAGCGTTTGATAACACATCATGAATATGTTAATAGCTGTTTAAGTTACTTGTGTATTTTTCTCTTTAATTTGCGAATAAAAAAACACCACACTGCGCTCCAGAACGAAAATTGCCAATGTAACTTGCAAAGGTTAGCCACAAAGTTTTGGTACAAAATCAATTTATCTAATGACACTCATAATGTCAAATTTTCTGGTAAGATTACGTTTTACTTTCCTTTATTACTTTTACGTTCCGACCTTACTTACGATTGTGAAAATAACTCAGAAGTCATCGTCACCTATCTGCTTACGATTGTATAAAATTGAAACGATAAAACTTCAGACGAATTAATGACCTCTTTCCTAGAAGTCGGTTATTCTAATAGCAAAAGTAGCCTACCGTAAGAAAAAATATCTCTTTCGAGCTCTTTTTATTAAACAACATTAAAAACATCTTCACTACTACATTAAACAAAAATCCATATAATATAATAATACCCAACGAACTAATAATATCAAAATCTCAAATCACTCGATAAGCATCCCAAACAAAAAGCATAACGGAATAACAAGAGAGAAGCGGCAAGCGTCGCGTACGCACTCGTGAGGCTATAGCCGTCGGCGCGGGCGCAGGATTCGGTCGGACCGGTTGATCGGGTTCTGTCCGAAGTACTCCGAAGCCAGTTTTTTCGCAACCCAATTCTTCCTGGCTCCCAACCCTGTTCTCTCACGATTTCGATAAGTTCTTCGTGTATGTAGGTTGGTTGGTTTCTTGGTTGTGTAAATGGCGGGAACTTTTGGAGGGAAATTAGTGTGGTTTGAGCAGGGATTGCCTGATTGTTTGAGTTTCTGTTGGACTTACGTTAAGTCGGTTTATGGCTGGTTAGGGTTACCTGGATTTGTATATCAATGGGGAAGTGCCAATAACATAACTTACAAAGTAAAAAATTCAGACGAAGTGAAAAAGAATGTTGTGTTTATCGATATTTTTATTTTGTTTAAATATATTAGGCTGAATCGCGAAAAATTACATTGGGAATTCATTACCTACCGTCGCAAAACTCTATCTTATAGTCTCTTCCAATGCTGCGGATTGTTCGCAAGAGATACCGTGGCCTCGACATGAAGGGTTAAGAAGAAACATGAGTGGTTTTAGTCAGTAGAAGTTTAACACTCAGCGGGAGGGGTTATTTGATGAATTCCCAACATCCAAAAAAAAAAAGTTATTTTCCAATAGGACTGTACTTTTGCATTGCATGTTCGGTCGGTTTCCACTCTAACCAGATGCAGCGAATGTCAGTATTTTACATGGAGCGACCGCCTATCTGACCTCCACAACCCAATTAGTACTGGGTATTACGATTCCCCTTGGTAAGACTAGTTGACAGAGTTTCAGGCTACTGACTACCTGTTACGTCTGTCAAAGATCTACAAAATTACAGCCAATGAGGCCGGGACCAACGGCTCAACGTGCTATTCAAATGGGCACAAACATATAACCGTCCTTTTTCCCTCCGCCACAGTCGATTAAGAAGGTGGTATTGAGAGAAGCTTGAATCTCATAACCGCTATTGAGAACTGTACAGTATATACCTACAGTACATAAGTGGAGTAAAAAAATCAGCAACAAACACGAGCGGCTCCGAATCTCGCGCGGAGCGTTGACTTCGCAGATGAACCATTTAGACGCGGCTGTGTACTGTGTGGTGTGTATACTCGAACGAGTTTCATGTGCGTTTCCGTTGATATCCGGTACGGAACTGTTCAATTTGAAGGTGTACTTCTTCTTCTTCGTTGTTCTGTTGATTCGCATAACAAATTAAGTTAAATTAGCTCTACAATGAGCAACTACAGATTCACGTTTATTGTGCCTAGTTACTGGGACTGTACCTTCATTCACTTTTTATTATTGTATTTGTTTCGACAACTCATCAGAGCCTGTAACTAGCCCAACCTTACCTAGGGCAATGTATTTCACCGAGAGGAGTCTATGGTACAGCCACATTTCACTACTTATGTTTTAAGTTAACCGTGCACCGATTAAATCCCCAGGCTGCTGCTGAAAAATGTATGATTCGAAAACTCAGTAATATCGGATTAAATGGATATTATTCCCTCTAGTGGATTTCTAGAAAAGTGTACATTAGTTAAAAACTATAAAATAAACTAACAAGAAACTATAAAAGGGCATCGAAATACTGAAGTACTCCTCAACGCTGTCAGCCGGTAATGTGCCCAAAATACTGGCGGCATTGCCACGTTGTATGGCAACGCTTAGCCTCTGGCCAAGATAAAAGTCAGCCTTTGGGTCACGAGAAGCGTCAACTAAGCGTTTAGAAATTTAAATTAAATTAAGTTTGCCGCGGTGTTAAAGCAGCTGGATGTTAGTCTACTCATAATGGCAGCAGTTCAGGGCCCATGGGATTTTTTTTAATAAATAATGCTCGCTTCGTAGGCTTTTTTGGGGGTATGAGGAACAGGGTATAAAGTTCCTCATCCCCCTTAGAAAAGGGAGGATCCTCCGACCAGACGGACGTTGTGTCTGGTGGGCTAACTGCCCGACATAAGTCCGGACTTAACATATAAGCTAATGTCGCGGATAACTTTGATAGCGCGATGTAGGATTTATCAAATAGTTCTCATGTTTTGCGATACCTAGATGTCGCTGTCGCCACAGTTTCATTAAATTTTGCTAGTGTAGCCAATCATTAAAATTCTTTACCTTCTGTCATATTTCGTTAAAGATATCCATTCAGCACTTAATATGCAGCATATCGTTGGTAACTAAAATAATAATAAAAAATGGCCGTTCAATAAAAGAGCCAACGGAGTCGCGCGCGCAGACGCACACACTCGCGTTCCTGTAGCCACGCCCCACATGCGCAAGCGTTTGGTCACGAACGCGCCCGAGATTATACGAAGATTGTCTTCTCGTCTAGCCTCTATATACCAGCCAGTACATAATACAAAGTACCTATTGTCTGTGGCGATGACTCGCAGATACCAAGTATATATGATTTATAAAAGAAAAAATATATTGGAAGGCGTTCGTAGGTATAATGGTTCCGAGAACAAGGTAACGTTTTATGAGTCAATATGGGAGTAAAACTGAAACTTACGATCCTCGAGTCTTTTTTATTGATGCTGTTTTTAAAGTTATTGGAAGATTACATTGTTGCGATTTTCTTTGCTAAGTTATCAAGTTTACCTAGTTACTTACTAAGTAATATAGAATTCTGTTTTATCTGAAAGTTTTAAATAATTGCTGTATTGCCGTTTTGTTAATTAAATACATTTCTTCATCATCAGTCTATATTGTTCCCACTGCAAGGACTCAGGCCTCCTTTCTAGGAGAGGGATGGGCTATTTCCACCACGCGGGCCCAGTGTGGATTGGTAGATGTCACATATCTTCGAATTGTTGGTTCTAAGATATCCACCGGTTCCCCACGATGTTTTCCTTCACCGTTTTGAGAGCACTGGTGATGAAGTAAATTACGCAAAGTAAGGCGCCTGCCTGGGTTAGACCCTCGACCAACTGTTCGTAAGTCGGGGCCACCACCACTGGGCCACCACTGCTCACAATACACACATACATTTCTTAATACTAATAATTTCTTGACGTTTGACGGGAGAGAAGGGAAGAAGAAAATGTGTTGCGGTGACCCCAAGAAGAAAACGTGTTACGGTGACCCCAAGCACAAAACGTGTTACGGTGACCCCAAGAAGAAAAGGTGTTGCTGTGACCCCAAGAAGAAAGCGTGTTGCGGTGACCCCAAGAACAAAACGTGTTGCGGTGACCCCAAGAAGAATATGATAACGAAAGGAAGTTACACATTTCTTAATACAATTTAACTAATGACAACGCCACTTGACCGCTAAAAGATTCTTGTACAGTGGTATCAAAAAATATCTTCATACATAAAGTCCTACTTAGATGTGAAAGAGGAAAATTAATACGTAAGTATCTCTAGTTTTTGCGACGATCAACCGCTTTTTCTTCAACTTGGACAACTGTCCCGATATCCTTATCTCGCGAACATTTACCGCGAGTCGCAAAATACATACAAATTGCCAATCATCTGGAGCAGGTATTAAATTCTTGACATCACTAACTAAGCTGTATTCGGTACAAAAAACCAGTCTCTATTTCCGGTGGTACGAACAAATACGAGTATTTTACTCTAAGATGGTTGTAAAGCGTGGTATACACGGTCAAAATAGTATTTCTTTTTATACAAGATGATTTTTTAGTCACCGTAAAAATTCTGATATATTAATCTTTGGCGAAAATCATTGAATACGTGTGTTTTTCTTTTAGTACGTGTCCCCCGACGCCTGGAGCGTCTCCCGCGGCGGCTGGGTCGAGAGGTTCTCTCCCTCAAACCAGCATGCCTGCAAGATATTTCTCGACGGCATGTTTAGCCATGTCGGAGGCTCATTGGCCGGGATAAATACCCTGACCCCAGGTTAGGCAATGACCACACGATAAAGAATTGTTCATGACTGTACTCGTAGGTACGTGTCACGTCATTCAGGCGCGGTGTCCCGTGTAATTGAAATTAATTGTATACAAACAATGTAGACGCAGCTTTTTTCACTTTTTTTAGGTTTTACATGCGAATTCACTCACGCTTGTCCCTTTAGACGTGTCAGTTGGATATTAATGTGAGGTATCGTTTCAAAGTAGCATTTCTTTTCGTCTTTTTTATCATTTTTTCTTAGTACTTGCACGCTTTTGATATGTATTCAGTGCTCGAGGCTATCGGCCTATCCCACCTCTGCTTTGCACGGTTATTTTCTTGAGAAATTACTCGAGATTTCTTAGTCAAAATGATTGTTTATTTGATACATAACAAAACATTACCAGAACATCACCTCTCTAATTCCCAAAAGGTTAGGCAGAGGTGTACCTAATAGGACACCTACTTTTTACCATTTATGTTTAAGTCCCATGTAATAGGTGGCGACCCTATTGCCATCAATTGGGCACAAATCCAGACTGCGTAGGTGTTATAAAATTCAGGGTTGCCCTCGATTTCTCTGGGATGCCACCATCATCAGGTTAACATAAATAGCCTGCAGGAATACAACTATGGGTCCAAGTACAAAGTACACACATCAAAAGTGTCTAGGGATCAACATATATTTTTGCAATAACTTTTCTCCTGATTGATATTAATTAAAATTTTCTTTAAGGATTCATCAAATAAAGTGTTTTCGTTTGTCACAGTAACGATAAACCAAGTCACCTTTGCATTAATAAAGAAATTTGCCATTTTCCTAATAAAGGGATTTTTGACATTTGAACCACTAACATTAAAGTTCGAAAAAAAGACTGAAATAACAGTTTTCTTTAAAATTTTATTGGGTAACTTAAACAATTAATAATCCGTGTTTCTACCGCGAACACTAACAACACAAGAACATCGGTTTGGCATACTCAAAATGAGTTCATCCAAATCACGCTGTGGAATGGCCGCCCATGTTCGTTGCAACAACAAAAAAAGGTCTTCTTGCGACTGGATACCCTCCATATTCGACAGAACTCTTCTCTGTAGCATATCCCATGCATGCTCAATCGGGTTCAAGTCTGGCGACTGAGCAGGCCAGGGCAGGACATTGATGTTAGCTGCGGCGAGAGTCTGTCTTACAACTCTTGCGGTGTGCGGTCGTGCATTATCATGCATTAACTGAAATAAGGGACCGATTTGCACTTGTAGAGGAACGATGACGTCTGATACAATCGTCTCAGCATAAATTTGAGCGTTGAGGTTGCCTCTGATCCAAATCAACTCAGTTCTTCCGCCGATCCAAATACCCGCCCATACCATGATGGTTCCACCACTATAAGGATGGACTTCCTGGCAGGATTTTAATCGCTGTTGGCGTCCAGGGGTTCTCCAGTGTCGTATACGTCTTGTATCCGGTCTCATACCAAAACGAGACTCATCAGAAAAGCACACAAAACGCCATTGTTCTTCTGCCCAATTTCTGTGTTCAAGAGCCCATTGATATCGAATCCTACGATTGTGCATTGCTATAGGTGGTACCCGTAGCGGTCTTCGGGAATGAAGGTTCACTTCATGCAAGCGGTTTCTGACTGTTTGGTCGCTAATTAAGTTCCCTGAAGAGTGATGAAGCCTCACGGCTAACATCATGGCGGTTATTGTTGGAGCTCTTCGAGTTAAGATTTGAATGTATCGGTCTTGTCTCCGTGTGGTGCAGCGATACCGTCCTCCATGGCGCTCAGCCACGGTACCAGTGCTTCGGTAACGTGTCCAAAGTCGACTGATAACACTCTGACTTGTATTCAGAGCTAAAGCCACAGTACGTTGCCGGGAACCAGCTTCTATCATTCCCACGGCTCTGAGCATTTCTTCCCTGCTTAAATGACGTCGCCGCTCCATAATAACGTTGGTTTTAATCAGTAGTAGGGAAACAGTAGCACTAATAATGTCTTCAATGCGTTGTATGTTTTTATAGGGAAAATATTGTCAGCTGATTTTCATCTTTTACTCGAATTTGATTCACAGTTCCTGATTCAAATTATGAAATGCACCAAAAAGGATCCATATAAATTTATAAAATCATAAATTTATTACAAAGCCACATCTCAATCTCAAGAAATCCGCATAAAAATGCTTGATCCCTAGACACTTTTGATGTGTGTATAATTTTTACAGAATTTTCTTTCAACTCTTAACCGTTGATTAGTTATACCTTTCATCATCAGGGCATCCACATGAGATTATGATTATCAGATGCAAATACTTGAACAGCTTTAGAAAATATATGGAAGATGTAACAAGTGCGTATATCATTTGAGGGTTGCTCTCGATTTCCACGGGATCCCATCGTGACAATGATAACACCTCAGGAGTATACCCTATCGTCTACAAAAATATTTTTTAAAATCGGTTCATTAACAACGGAGACATCCGAATATAAAAAAAAACATACAGACGAATTGAGAACCTGCTCCGTTTTGGAAGTCGGTAAAAAGCCAGTTTATCTATCATTGTTTTTGAAATTCCTACAAAGCAGGGTCATGTTATACTAGAAATCCAAGTCACAGCTGTAGGAGAGTCGTTTTGAATTTTGCTAAGTATATACATTTCATTGCTCGTTATTCATTCATAGTTATATTGCTGCCTCCTGCCAGTAACTGCAAATAACTCTAATGAGTTTCTAACAAGACAGACATTAAACTCAGTTGCCATGTATGCTTATTTCAATTAAACGAGGAGAGTGGTAAAATTAATAATCTTCGTAAGCTATGCATTCTGAAAGTTGGCAATGTCGCAAATAGATTATATTCATGAAAAACTTAAATAGCTTTTTGAAACGAATGTAACTGCATTCAAAATTCACATTGAAACCTGAAAGTACTTGACCATTAAGTTTTACTTCTACGTATTTTAAAATGCAAAAGCCATAATATACTAATAAAGTGTATGCTATTTTACTCAACTACGGCGAAGTTCTAAACAGGGGTTATTTATTTACTAGCATTTACAAATGCAATGTTTGTATGTTTGTTCCAGTCAAATCTAACCGAATGAGCTTTGCATATACGTTTAGTTTGGATAACAATGATTGGTTGCCAAGTTATGTCATTGCAAATCCAATATGGCGGGATAGTTATTGTTTATGCACTCTCATGGTATGGTCTTCCAATAAAAGAATTTGTTTAATAAGTATACGAAAAAAGTGATTTCACACCAACAAAAGCTTGTTACTTTCATATTTTGTGAACAAATATGGCTTATATTGGATGTGATTTAAAAAACACAGTGTTAAAAAAATTAAATCAGTTCATCATGTAAGTACGCTTTTCTTACACAAAATCAAGTTTTGTTCTGTGATTGTATTTTTTTAAAAAAAAATACATTATTTCTAACTTTCAGTGCGCAAACGACGAAACATCAAGCTATATTTTGCCAGTATAACATGTCTTCGCTTTATAAAAGATTCCCGAGAGATGAGAGATCAGTTTAAACTGGATTTGTTTAGCTTTTTGAGTCGCCCTGCGTACCAATCAGAAACTTCTGAAGAAATAGACTGTACACACTCTCTATAAGGAAAACGGTTACCGAGAAATATTTTGTAAGATCTGAGAATTTTCGACACAAATGTGTGGTCTACGCTTTAATGACTAATCATTCAAGCGTAGACTACATCAATAAAGATTGTTCATTAGCACAATTAAGCTAAGAGGATCAAACGCTAAACACTGGAACTAATAAAGTTATCGAAGTTTTAGATTTGTTTGAAAATTGTAGCACCTATAATAATAATGTTGTAGTTTATGGGTAGTAAATTGTCATATTTATCAGAAATTAGTCTAAAGCTCCAAAGCTTTAGACTAATTTAAGGTTTAGAGCCATCGTGTGGTGGGTGGTGAGATGGTGGTGTTTTTGTAGGGTCTGGGTGCGATTCCCAGTTCGGCCAAAGTGTTATTGGGTTTTCTCAAAAATAAATTTACACACACAGTAGCCATGGAGTAAGGATTTTTGCCAGGAGTGCAATAGGCTCACACATTACATAGGACTTAAATGTCCAAATAAGAATCACTATCACTACATACTATAAAACAAAGTCACTTTCTCTGTCCCTATATCCCTATGTATGCTTAAATCTTTAAAACTACGCAACGGATTTTGATGCGGTTTTTTTTAATAGATGGAGTGATTCAAGAAGAAGGTTTTAGTATCTTTTTTGCACCCGTGCAAAGCCGGGGAGGGTCACTAGTGTACTATAATTGGATATACCTCTGCCTAAACCTTCGAGGATTACAGTTGTGTATTAGTCAGCACAATATTTTTTCATTTTGGATACAAAGACACGATTAAAAACTTAGACTGCATTTTGATCTACGCCAATTTTTATAATAACTGCAGACAAAAAGACAAGAGATTTTTTATTTTTTTTGGCGGGTGGATCAAATAACCCCTCCCGCTCTTGGGCAGAGCGTAAGTGTCAGACTTCTACTGACTAAAAACCACCCATGTTCCTTTTTAGCCCTTTATGTCGAGGCCTCGGTATCTCTTACAAAATCCCGCAGCCAGTTCCAATGTCCTTAATACTGAACTAAAATCAAGTACACCGTTCTCCAGACCAAGTAGCAGTACCTAGTTCTTAAAAATACCCGGACGAGTTTTCTATCGATTCTCACAAGTACCGCAGGGACGTAAGCAGGTGTACTAGTAGCTGTTACTTTTTATCCTGAGCCGATAATTATGGTGTAATTACTGAACCGTATTGTTGTTTAACGGGGCATTAGGCCAGACCAGGACTAGTTGGGTATTCTGTAAATACAAGGGTCGTTCTTCTTTTTTACCGACGTTGAATCTAAATTTTTCAATTTTTGAGTTTTGAAATATTGATCGGTTTCAGTGTACGATTAAAAAATTGCCATTGTTTTTTTATAAGGAGTAATTAAGTTTACGTTTTTTTTTAATTGTTTTTTTTAACAAGGTGACAATAGTATATTATGCAACTAGTGAATAAAGGACGGATTTAAAGCGAGGGCCGTAGATGAGTCACGAGCAAGTGAAGGATTCTAATGATTGAATCACGAACGCAGCGAGTGATTCAACTGTTAGAATCCTGAACGACGCGAGTGATTCATGGCCCTCGATATAAATTCGTACTTTATTCAGGAGTTGCATACTATACTTTATACCATGACTACGAGAAAAGACATAATTTAAGCGAAAATAGAAATTTAATCAAGAAATAAGAATTGTTACATTAATTGAAATGGACATTAAAATTAGAGCAATGACTGAAATTAAGCTTAATTTTCTTATTATTATCATTAGGGTGGTCAACTTGTGAAACAATATTTTAATCTAATGCGAAACTCCTTGTCGCAAATATCGACCAATCAAACCTCGAGAATTTATTTGCACCAAAGAGTTTTGAATTCGAATCCTAGCGCAAGGAGTTTGTGTAAGCATTGAAATAGAGACCGGGTATATTTTTGTGTTCCAAATTCAAACACCAAAATAGTGAATACAAACAAAACAGTGAATAAAAGGCCTTTTTATTCACTGTTTTGCGTGAATAAAATAAGCTTTTTAGAGTAGGTATGGTATAAAGTGATCTTTTTCAGCGGACACTACATTTTGGGGCGCCACTCTATCACGGCATTCTACGTAAAACAATCTGAAAAATATGGTCAATTATTCGAAAATTATAAAATCGTATTATCATTTCTATGTCTAATAGTGTATTTCACCAAAAAAATCTAATTGTTCCATTTTTTTTCGTGCGGCGGGTGTAAAATCATCGAATAACCCCTACCGCTCTTGGGCGAAAGGGAGTGTCAGACTTCTACTGACTAAAAACCACCCATGTTCCTTCTTCGCCCTCTATGTCGAGGCCGCGATAAACAGTGTACAACCCGCGGCCCCGACGGGATCTAATTGTTCCGTCAGATAGATTTTCAAAAATTAATGGACACGTATTTTATCTTTTTTCACTTCCACAACGTGACGCCAAAAGCCCCCACTCGTGATCTTAGACACGTTTTATTTTCGTCAACTTTTCTTAATTTGACAAAACAAAAAACACGTTTCCAATATTTTTCGATAATCTAACAGACGGACTAATTAGTTTTTTTGGTGAAATAACCTATTAGGTTGATTTCGAGTTTGTGTGACCGTGTAACCCGTATTAGCTTTGTTGGTCGAGTGGTCCCAAGTGGGACTGCTGAGCCGGTCCTGGGGTTCGATTCGATTTCCGGGTCGGGCAAAGTGGTATTGGGTTATTCATTTGAAATTTTATCAGTAGTAACCACGGAGTCTAAATTTGTGCCCGGTTGCTGGCAATAAGCTCCAAAACCAGGTTCCTAAAAATACATCAATTCTCACAAACATCGCAGGAAGGTGAGCAGGTGTGTAAGTAGCTGTTAGTTTTTATTATGTGCAGATAATTATCGTGTAATTACTGAACCGTATTGTTGTTTAACGGGGCATTAGGCCAGCCGTGTAATGTAATACCCGTTTTAACCCATATTTGGTACGTGAGCTGAGTAGTTTGCCAGGCTGGGAATATAAATAGATAGCAATTTTCTATGTTTAATTAGGTGGTTTTCTAGTTTGTGAGGACGTACTGACTTCGTTGGTTGTAGCCCATATTTCACCAGTTAGGTTAGGTTAGGTTAGGTTAGGTTAGGTTAGAAACCAGCGCTATCCACATCTTATTTCTTTAACTCTAAAATCACATCGAATTTTAAAAATCCAAAACGCTATCATGCTAGTAAATAACCTGTAGTATTTTTAAAATAACTTTTCATGATTGACTTGATGATTCACGATGACCTGGTGAAGGTTGCGGTGATCCGCTGCATGCGAGACGCACGGGACCGGTCAATGTGGCGACACTTAGGGGAGGCCTATGTCCAGCAGTGGACGTCTTTCGGCTGAAATGATGATGATGATGATGATGATTGACTTGATGAATTAGGAGAATTACTGATTAAAGATAAAAGTGGCTACTTTTGGCGGCACTTTTGCTGTTAGCGCCTTAAGTCCCGTGTTCAAGGAGATGAGCTCCCATAAACTAGTCACGATTCCGTGGCTGCTACCTGACAATTATTGTTGGAACAACCCAAAAACACTTTGACCGATCCTGGAATCGAACCCAGGTCCCATGACACAGGTCACAGGTTTAGCAGTCACGCTTTGCGACCACCTCGAAAAGTGCTGATTATCAGCCCAGTTTCAATAAATGACTTTTGATTTTGATTTTTGACTAGACTATTGAGGCGATCACGAATTAACCCGCAACTAAACCACGCAAACTACACCTGACCAAAACAAATGCCTTTTAATTAATTAAATCATGTACCTTATCGAATACTAAACACTAACTGAAACTAATAAGTTATCTGCACAATTTAGACTTATCATTAAATTAAATAAATGAATCATTCATACTAGTTTTGTAGTACGACATGAGTTGGAAGTTACGTTGGTTAAATACGTCAAATTTTGTTAGGTTAGGTATTGAGTTCAGATACCAGTAGCCTAGAAAAGGTGTCATCAAATCGGTGTGTTATCAATGGTTGAAAACTGACCATCATCATCATTCACCTGCCCTTATTGCAATTTATTTGTGTTCGGCGTAACATGTCCTCTTCCTCCACACTTCTCTATTTCTCGTCATCTCAGCAGTCACCCCCTTCCTAGCCATATCATCCTTCACACAGTCCATCCATAGTTTCTTTGTTCTTCCTCTACTCTTATGGGATCTACATTCATACTCAACATTTTCCTCACAACATTTTCTTCATTCCTTCGCATCTGGTCCATACCACGCCAATCGATTACCACACAACTTTTCATTCACCGTCGCCACTTTTAGACTTCCTCTTATGTACTCATTCCTTATTTTATCCACATGCAATTGCCTTTCATTTATCCCTTTTGTGGCCAAACAATCTGATCCATACACGACAGCAGGTCTAACCATAGTTTTAAAAATCTTCGCCTTGAGTTTAAGGAAAATGCGGGAGTCGCATTGTGTTAAAAACCGACCAATCAAGCTATACTAAACCCGTTTTTTGTGGATCTGTCATTGTACGGGAAATTTGTGTAAAGCGAGGCCATGTTATACCTACTGGAAATGCATAGCTTGACGTATCGCCATATGGATTGCAGACTGGCTGAGAACGAAGCAAATGTAATTAGGTCTCAGTCCACTCGGGTTGAACCTTAACCCGCGACAAAAGCGATCTCATCATTAATTCTGCTGGACATCCCCCAAGCTCGCCACATCGTTACAACCGTTCTGGCGGAGCGCAGAAAGCGTCCGTTACTATGTATATTGATCGTTTGATTAGGTACGGTGATGTAACCTTTGTCTTGCGTCGTCCTATGGGTAGTTGAGGAATCTGTTCGTGGAACCGACCAGGTTGTTTCACAGTAAATGGCGCAGACACGGCTAGAATGAAGCTAATTTATTAGGTATCAATGGATTTCATTTACATTTTAGTGATCTGTTATTGCTAGTATTAATAGTAGCTTTTCGACTGGTTGGTTGGTCTCATGTGATTTTGCTAACGTATTTCAAAGTTTCTGGATCATGGTAGATTTTTCGGTATTGTATTGGCACCATAATTTTTTTTTATCACAAAATAGGATCGTATTTATTTTATTACTGTTTTTACAACTGTTGAACTAGCTTAAAAACCAAAGTGCGTTGGGTTGACGATATTGACCGAAGCGTGGGAAACAGATGGTTGAGGAACAGCAGAGTAGACTGGCAGAAGATAACAGGAGGCCTATTACCCAACAGTAGGTGATTCCGGGCTGAAATGATGATGGACAAGCTTTTTAGGGTTTTGCAGTTATAATCTTACGTACCGGCTTAACTGCTGAATAATCTTAAGTATAGATTCTTATAATTCTAGAAAAATAATATTCTAAACAATATTTTTAAATTGTCTTTTAGGTCACAAGAAATCGAATAAGGGAACATTTATCAGGGTTCGAAGTGATATTATCATTTATTTAATATAGTGAACTATCAAGGTACAATAAGCATAATACTTATCAAAGAATTTCTAAACCCGATATTAATATAACAGAGACGCATAACAATACAATCATATTCTCAATTCCTAATAAAAAAAAAACAAAAAACGCCAACAGCCATCGGCTAACGCATTATCTGATCGTGAGATCAAGCGCGACCTGTTGAACTTTACCGTCGGACTCATACTTAGGCCGCGAGAACCTGTAATTACGAGCTGAAGGGTTAACAGGAATGTTACTAATGTGCCATAGACTTGATAAAAGAGATGAGATTGTAGGGTACAAACAATTTTTTTTTGCTAATCTTATTGAGCTGATTATCAGCCTATATTAGAGAGTGTGTCCACTGCCAGGATATAAGCTTCTCCTTTGTGAAAGAAGTAAGCGTCCTTGTGTGGATAGGTAAATGTCACGAGTCTTCTAATTTTCTCATATGTTTTTTAACCAGTTTAGTTGGCGGAGTATTCAGAAATTACATAAAGTTTTAAATTACGAAAAATACTCTCAGTTCTTGCTATCATACAGTATTATTTTGTCGACTGTACACTAAAACATACATAGGTAACAAAAAATTAGATCTCTTAGCCTGATATTGTGTCTGATAATATAGTCATTTATCAAAGCTAACAACATGCATAAACCTACAAAAAGTGGAGCTATTGGCGAAAATTATATGGCGTCAAGGCTTCAGATTGATTACACGCGTCTTCATTAAAGTATTAATGAGAGGCTGATTTATAAGACAGAACTGGTAAATATATCAATTAAATCGAAGTGAAAATGCAAAATTTATCGATACTAGTTTAGTTAATTTACAAATGTAATTTATACATGCTAATATTATGAATGCGAAAGTAACTCTTTCTATACGTCGGACTCCCTGTCTGTCTGTCCATATAAAAATATATAATGTCTCATCATAACTATAATGTCTGAACAGATTTCGAATGAATTGATATGATATGGTACGGTATAGGTTAGGACATAAGATGCTATTTATCCGAATACTACAGTCAGCAGCAGAAGTAGCTTAACACTACTTAGTTTCAAAGCAGGTTATTTAACAAAAACTTGTTAGATATTACTCGTTACTAATAGGTTATTGAAGAGTGAGGAATATTTAAAAGAATAATTTTCTGAAACATTAAAAATAATAGTTCGAGTCCTGTACATCAAATAATTCAAATTCCATAATGTTAAGCTACTTCTGTTTGTGACCGTACCTACTTCTTATAGTTTTTCAGATATTTACGTGCTTCTGAAGGGACCTGAAGCCGTTGGTCCGCTCTGTTCTTTGTAGATCTTTGACAGTTTTTACAGGTAGCCAGGGGCCCGAAACCCTGACAAACAGTCTTAGCACCAAGGAGTACCGTATTATCATTATCGTATCAAACAACTAATTGGTGTGTCGAGGTCAGATAGGTTGGTGCTCAATCTAAAATTCAGGTACACAGCAGCATCCAGTTAGACTGGAAGCCGACCTCATGTTGATGGGAAAAGTCTAGGCAGATGAATTATTAGTACTTTCACGTAGGCTGGTTCCCAACCTCTACGCGGGCGAAACCGCTGGCTAAAGTTAGTCTGCCATATACGCCGCAAAGCTTTGAGTATTTTAGCTAAAAGCATGTGATTTTAATCGTTGTCTTGATTTATTGTTGCATTTCAACTGCTAATTGGCCGAGAAACTTGTAGTTGTTTCCATTATCGCTTTGTCTTAACTTTGTATAATTAGTTCTTCTCATAGATCTAGGTTTTAAATTGAAACCATGTTTCGATTACATTGACGATAAGATGAAAGGTTCTGTTTTTCTTTGTCTGTCCTACCACCTTTTCTTTTAGGCCCCTAGCACACGGCGTAGTTTTAAACGTCTATATGTCTCGGGTTTCTATGTTTTATCATTAACGTTTCTCAACAATAAATATTATTATTGTGTGCTATGCCGTTATAGGTAACGACGTAGGACACTAGGGGTGTCATATTACCCAGTGCTAACTGGGTTGTGCAGCAGCAGCGGTGGCCCAGTGGTGGCGGCCCCGACTTACGAACAGAAGGTCGTGGGTTCGAACCCAGGCAGGCACATTACTTTGTGTAATTTATTACATCACTGCTCGCAAAACGGTGAAAGAAAACATCGTGAGGAAACCGGCATGGCTTAGAACCAAACATTCGAAGTCATGTGACATCTACCAATCCGCACTGGGCCCGCGTGGTAGATTATAGCCCATCCCCTCTCAAAGAGAGAGGAGGCCTGTGTCCCAGCAGTGGACTGGAGTGGAATAATTAATATTCTATTAATGTTGAATAATTTTATTTACACAGGCATAAAATCCCAAATTACACAAACTAATGATGAACGTGATGAACTGGGTTGTGGAGGTCAGATAGGCAGTCGCTCCATGTAAATTACTGGTATTCAGCTGCATCTGGTGAGACTGGAAGCCAACCCCAACATGGCCGGGAAAAGGCTAGGCATATGATGATGTAAGTTTTCAATTCAAAATTTGATATTTAATGTTTTTAAACAGGTAATTGCTTTTGTTTCTTTATTTAATTGACGTGAATCCCTAAATTGCGCTATCTGTCACGCTTGTCCACGCAAAAATAAGAAGCAATTTGAATTTGATAGAGTGCATTGAGTGTTTATTCATATTATATGCCAAAGATTATGCCAGACGTAAGTAACCCTTTCCAAAAAACAGAGGTAAAACTTTCCTAACAAATTTTTATACTTTCAAAACAGCATCCCGATTCCCTCCACACTCAATTCAAACGCACCGCATAGTCCCTACAGCCAGATTGATTCGTTATCACATGTAACAGCCGCACGATGTACCGATGTACGGGACAGGAACGCGATGTTCCGACCACATTAATTGACAGCTGAATCGGTACGGACCTCGAATTAATCCGACGGCGTTTTGAATTATTTATAGGATGCATTGCGCGAGTGGCCGGCGAGCGAAGGGAGCGTGCGGGACGAGGGAAGGGAGCTCAGCAACAGGTCCGCATTGTGTCGGGATGCAGGGGATGAGGACCACGGTAGGGTTGGCAGGAAAGAGTTATTTTATTTTTTATATTACTAAATTGACTTAGTGGTTCACTTTTTTGTGGTATTGCCTGTTTGGTTTAATGATCAAAACACTAGTGCTGAGCGGTTCTGGGTTTAATCGAAAATTTAATCGGTCGGATAAGGATTTTAAGAAATTACTCGGTTTTTTTGGGAATTACCTTAGTCAACTGCAGTTCAGGGTCTAGAATTGTGCCCGGTTAATTGTAATAGGCGCACAAGTCTCATGGGATAGCGAACTCATGAGACTTAACTGGCAAATTGTAGGTGTACTATGTACTAACCTATCTACTCTTTTCCTAACTTATCGATCACTAAAGGTATGAGTTTATGAATGCAAGTAAATTGTTCACGGGTTAGTTTATGCTTGATTGATGTTCTGTGTAGCTGTGATGGTACAAGGAATCGTAATGATGGTTTGTCGGACTTAGCCATTGATTGCTTAGGAATAAGGTTTACGATTCAGCTGCATGTAGGCTATGCTTTCAATTGCGAATCTCCATTATAGCGAATAATGATCTTACGGAGTTGTAACAGTTATAGAGAAGTATAAAAGATAGATAAACATTGATGTTTCTTAACAAATAAATAATACCCATTGGCTTCATGTTATTCGGGCTAAAGAATTCCCGTAGGGGCTGCGGGTAGTTCGAAAGAGTCACTCGTCACAAGGAAGCTTACTGTCACTAAGAAGGAACATGGGTGATTTATAGTCAGAAGAAGTCTGACACTCCCTTCTCTCTGCCCAAGAGCGGGAAGGGTTATTTGATGATTTCCCAAGCCCCAAAAAAAAAAGGGCTATACAATTGATTAGATGTTTCTCATGGTGCGGCAGTAGGGTATATTGTAAAACTGTCTATTATTTTTTCAACTTTGTCAAAAAATCTATGTTAATTAAAGCAAAAGGACACACTGTCAAAAGTGAGGTCACACATTCCATATGGAAACATTGAAATGATTTTCAGTACGTGACCGAAATAACACTACTGTGGCCAAATTATTGTGATATTTTCAGTAACCGCCCGCCGGAGTCCGGAACTGTGCCCTGTTGATGGTATTCACTCACTCCTTAATACATGGATTTTGGACATATCTGGCGAAATATGTGTTTACTATTAGAGAAACCTCTGCCGAACCCTGCGGGGTCTACAAGCGCTATGATATATGTATGTGTTGTTGATGTGGTAGTTTCAACCCATCGATATAAATCTTTGATTAGGGCTTAATAAACCTTAGATCCGGGTTCAGTAGCATCTGTTCATGTTAAACCAACGGTTGTGGGTCGCTGTCATTAACATTCTGCTCAATGGAACGTATATGCATTTTGCAAACGATTATTGAATCTGTATAACTGATGCTCTGATGTTTTTAGTGTTCAAATATGTTCTAGGTGAACTAGTTTGATGAACTTACCGCTTCTCTTTGTCTTAATTGGTGGATTCGATTTGCAGCCTCTTGCCTTATTATTAATACACTAAGTAATATGATGCTGCGCATTGTTAAATAGCTGCATTAAAAGAGTTTTAAATCTGACGCCAAAATATATCAACCTCAGGGTCAAAGTGTGGAGTAAATACCAATGAAGGTGTTTAGCTGATGTATGAAGACACTACTAGACTACATCAGCTAAACATCTTCATTAGAATTATCTTCCAATTTTTTTTTGTTGGTATCTGACACATCATCTAGGTAGGGTAGATCGTTTCTGATGCCAATCTTGTCGATGTTTTATACGGCAAAAGCTATCGACAGTCTTCTCTGTCCTACTCCTGGGCAAAGGCCTCCCTTCTCTTAATACTTTTCACGAATCCGCGCGTTGTCCTTCCAGTTCTGACATATCTCCAGTTTCCAACTATTTTGGCTCACAGTTTGTCTGGTATGCGGCAGACATGTTCTTTGAGCCACTTCAGCTATACTTAATTTGCTATATTTGTCCTTAGCAGTAGAATTTGATACATCAATAAAAGGTACTTAATGGTGGGTCCTATCGTTAATTGTTTACAAGAACTGATGGTAGCAACTGTAGGTACCCAGTCCCATGCACGAGTCCTGTGCTGACATAGTTTAGACTGCCGTCGACACTTTAAGGTATTACTAACTTGTGCCCAATGCAGACTTTCTTAAAGTTTCTTCCTCCTTGACCCATAGAATAAGAAGAATCATTATAAATGTTACCTTTTCTGGCACCCCTACGCATCGGGTGCGGGGGAGTAAGGTGCGCGGGCGGTGCGGCAGGAATGCGCACTCTTGTTCGTTTTGGGGAGCGTCTGCGCAGGTAGGCGCGCGCCTCCCCGCCTCGTCCCGCACCGCGCAGGCGTTGTTGCTATGCGTATACTCGACTGACGAAACTTCCAGAATGTGATTCTGGAAAGGGTTAATTAAGTTGGTTTGATTGGATTTTTATGTTTAAGTACAGATTTTTATAGATCGCTAAACAGAATCGAAAAAAAATAAAATAAAGCTACGGGTTGAGAAGAAACAAGAATATTTCGTACATTAATTCCTTTAGCCAAATTGGCACGAATGAATGCAAAGGATTTAAATACAATGAAAGCTTAATACTCTATGATAAGTGCGCGTATGGAGCTTGTAAGATTAGTAATACTTACTGAAGACTTGGTAGGTATTCTATATTGGCTTTCCTCTACGAAGGAAGTCTTAATTAAGTATGGCGTAGACAACTAGATAGTTTTTTAAATAATTTGATCAGTTAAAATTACACAATGGTTTTTGGACTAGCCCGCCACAATAATCCCCAACCACTGTAACTGTTGTTAGCCAGAATCAACAGTGGCGACCTCAAGAAAGCGCCAAGACAATGAAACTCGACGAAGTCCCAGTGAAACTATTTAACTGTCTTGGATCCCGCAACGAAATGAAAGAAAGCGGAGAATAGCGGAGGAGTAGGAAATACATAATTTGTACTTCCCTCCATATCAGCAGGAGACAGAACAGAACAAGGCCAATTGTCACACAGGGACTGGGATAAGCTCAATTGCCTAGCACCACGGAAATTATTGGCTATTATCGGCGTGTGGGACATCATCAAATAACCCCTCCCGCTCCTGGGCAGAGCGAAACGGAGTGTCAGACTTCTACTGGCTAAAAATCACCCATGTTCCTTCTTAGCCGTTTATGTCGAGGTCGCGGTATCTCTTGCGAACAACCCGCAGCCCCGACGGAACCCGCAGCCCTGACGGGAGAGGTGTCGGCCTTTGATGGAATTATCCCACCTACATTGCCATGTAGACAAAAGTTCCTCTCAGACGTAAGTCTGTGGTTTAAGTAACCTAGCTATTTTAGCACGGACACGTTGCGTTAAGAAGTCTGCGTTCGCGCTCTCGTGCGTTACACAATGATTACTGAATACAAATTAGAATAAATATAAGCATCGATTTATTGATCTAAGTATAAAATCAGAAAACTCAACAAAATACCTGCGTCTCCCACGTACCCGCTCGTCAGTCGGGTATACCTACACCGGCGGAGCCCTTCAATATTTTTTACTCGTTTACTCGTCCGGAGGTCATTCGAGTAGTAAAAGTAAAGTATTGAGTCAAAATAAAACCGCTCCGACCGCTCATGGGAGCTGAATCCAGGTCATAAACGGTGCACCCACGAAAACTGCACCTTTCTTTTTTAATTGTATAAGCATTTCTATTGTAAAATCCTTATTTATGAGGGACAGAGCAATATCCTACCAAGGTACATACGACTAACACCCTGGGTAGACAGCTACACTCCTAAATATATTGCTGCAGCTGTGTAAAGGATGATATGGCAGGAAAGGAAGTATCTCATGAGATGAGTATTAGAGAAGTATGGATGAATAAGACATGCTGCGCTGACCCCGAATGAATAAGACATGCCGCGCTGACCCCAAATAAATAAAACATGTTGCGCTGACCCGAAATAAATAAGACATGTTGCAAAACTCATTTATTCAAACTAGGCTGATAATCAGCACTTTTCGAACGTCAAAATTTTCTTTACTTTACTTATTTACAAGAGACAGTCCCCTAAAACCCCCCTTCGACACTTCCTAGTGTTTTTGCTGGAAAGAAGAAGTGGCGAAACAAAGTCTCTAGCAACACATCTGTCTGTTAGGTTGGTTAGACAGGTTGCACTGACCCCAAATGAATAAGACATGCAGCGCTGACCCCGAATGAATAAGACATGCCGCGCTGACCCCAAATAAATAAGACGTGCTGCGCTGACCTCAAATGAACAAGACATGCTGCGCTGACCCCAAATGAATAAAACATGCGGCGCTGACCCCAAATGAATAAGACATGCGGCGCTAACCATAAATGAATTGGAATAAGGGTAAGATAATTATGATGACTTAGGATCGTTACTCATAACTGAGCTCATAGAAAAGAAGAAAATGGAAGACTATGAGCCAGTCGTTAGCAATACATAAGTAAAAGGGAAGGATTTGAAACGGCCATAGAACTTTATACGTTTAGTTACTAAGGATTAATTAAGTATCGTGTCGGTAAGACGTTCTTATTTGTAAGGACTTTAAGATAAGTGTTGTAGATTAGATGTAAGATTTTGATCTGATAGGTGCAAGTACAACAGTGCTAATTTATAGCGTTCCTAAATTATCTTCCGTTATTACTATTTGAAATCTGAAAGAGTATATGTTGACCTCTTGTTAATTAGGAGATTTGAGGAACATAAGACATCCCGTCGGGGCTGCGGGTTGTTCAGAAGTTACCGCAGCTTCGACATATAGGGCTAAGAACGAACATGGGTGGTTTTTCGTCAGTAGAAGTCTGACACTCCCTCTCTCCCTCCTGCCCAAGAGCGAGAGGGGTTATTTGATGATTTTCCATCCGCCAAAAGGAACATACGACGTCACAAGTTCAAACTTTAACGAAGTGAATAAACAATGCTTGCGTGAAAGCGAAAATTGCAATGCAGAATCTGCCTCAACTATATTTCTACCCTCTGTACCCCAAAAGCTGCAGGCATAGTCACCTGTGGTGTCACCCAAAATGACGTAGAAGTGGCAAAATATTGGCTCATTAAAATTGTATTGGTTTCCATGGAAACAAAAAAAAATAAGACTGGAAGAGACAAGCTGAAACTCAAATAAGGTACGAATAGGCTCAAATATTGGAGTACGTTTATTTTACAATCTTTTTAATTCTGTCAACCCTATTAATAATACAGATATTTATCCCGATCTAATTAGTTTGAAAGTTCAAACGTATTTGAAAGGGCTACTACGCTGCAATCGTGATTTTAATTAGTTCTTTAAGTAACTTCATGTTCGCTTCGTAATACTTTTTTTAAAGTAAGCTATGTATGTATATACATATCTCGGGATTCATAATCGGAATCCTCATTGTACGGATCAATTAAATGCAGGGGTATTCCGTATAGTCAAAAATCCAGATAATCGATTTCTAAGTAAAACAATATTAATAAGTTTTTATTATAGATAGTGTTTCATATACGTCATTTAGACAATCACTGTCACTACACGTCTACACTAATATTTTAAAGAGGAAAGATTTGTTTGTAACCAATAGGCTCCGAAACTACTGGACTGATTTTAAATATTCTTTTACCGTTGGGAAGCTACACTATCCCCGGGTGACATAGGTTACTTTTTATCCCTGTATTCCCACGGGAACGGGAACTACGAGGGTGAAACCGCGTGATGTCCGCTAGCCCGCTATTATAATTTATATATATATATATAAATGAATTGCTGTTCGTTAGTCTCGCTAAAACTCGAGAACGGCTGGACCGATTTGGGTAATTTTGGTTCTGAATTATTTGTGGTAGTCCAGGGAAGGTTTAAACGGTGAAAAAGTAGTAAGAAGGTAGGCAGGGTAATAGGTAGGGAAGTAGGTAGGTTAGTAGGTAGGGTAGTAGGTAGGGTAGTAGGTAGGGTAGTAGGTAGGGTAGTAGGTAGGGTAGTAGGTAGGGTAGTAGGTAGGGTAGTAGGTAGGGTAGTAGGTAGGGTAGTAGGTAGGGTAGTAGGTAGGGTAGTAGGTAGGGTAGTAGGTAGGGTAGTAGGTAGGGTAGTAGGTAGGGTAGTAGGTAGGGTAGTAGGTAGGGTAGTAGGTAGGGTAGTAGGTAGGGTAGTAGGTAGGGTAGTAGGTAGGGTAGTAGGTAGGGTAGTAGGTAGGGTAGTAGGTAGGGTAGTAGGTAGGGTAGTAGGTAGGGTAGTAGGTAGGGTAGTAGGTAGGGTAGTAGGTAGGGTAGTAGGTAGGGTAGTAGGTAGGGTAGTAGGTAGGGTAGTAGGTAGGGTAGTAGGTAGGGTAGTAGGTAGGGTAGTAGGTAGGGTAGTAGGTAGGGTAGTAGGTAGGGTAGTAGGTAGGGTAGTAGGTAGGGTAGTAGGTAGGGTAGTAGGTAGGGTAGTAGGTAGGGTAGTAGGTAGGGTAGTAGGTAGGGTAGTAGGTAGGGTAGTAGGTAGGGTAGTAGGTAGGGTAGTAGGTAGGGTAGTAGGTAGGATAGTAGGTAGGGTAGAAGGTAGGGTAGTAGGTAGGGTAGTAGGTAGGGTAGTAGGTAGGGTAGTAGGTAGGGTAGTAGGTAGGGTAGTATGTAGGGTAGTAGGTAGTGTAGTAGGTAGGGTAGTAGGTAGGGTAGTAGGTGGGGTAGTAGGTAGGGTAGTAGGCAGGTAGGTAAAAGTGGTACAGCTAGTATTATATAAAACAAAGTCCTCCACCGCGTCTGACTATCTGTTCGCAATAGACTCAAAAAGTACTGCACCTATTTTCATGCTGTTTTCTGCAATGGATAGAGTGGTTCTTGAGGAAGGTTTTAGTATATACTATTTTTCAATATTCAACCCTTAAGGTAGTTAAATAAGGGATGAAAGGTTGTTGCATATTTTTTGACAAACATGATATAAGAATACGGTATTAGAGCCGTGAATAATGAGTCCGTATAATCGAGGTTCGGATAGTCAGGATTCTACTGTATACGTTAAGCCGTTGGTCGCTGCTGCGATATTTGACAGTCATTAAAGGTATTCAGTGTTCCGAAAGTCTGACAACTAACCTTACCAAGGGGTATCATATTACCCCAAACTAATTGAGTTGTGGAGGTCAGAGAGGCAGTTGCTTCATGTAAAATACTGGTATTAACTGATTACCGCATCCGGTTAGATTGAAAGGCGACCCCAACATTGTTTGAATAAGGGTAGGCAGATGATCGGGGATGCGGGTTGTTCGGGGCTATGGTTTGTTCGAAAGAGATACCTCGGCCCCGGAAACAAATGGCTAAGAAAGAACATGGGTAGTTTTTAGTCAGTAGAAGTCTGACACTGACTTCCGCTCCGCCCAGAGCGGGAGGAGTCATATGATGATTTCCCACACTATTTTTGTTTAATTGAATTGATTTTTACTGATTAAAATGTATTATGCGAATCAGAATAAGTAGTCCTCAAACGTCTTTGTAGTGAGCGTGTAAGAAGATTATGTGTTCGTCATACGAACATGGATGGTAAATGAGATAAAAACTTAGCTTAAAACCACGCCTCGCGTTAGAAACAAAAATAAAACATCTTAATTAAACTTCCAATCAGATAATTATGGAAACACGGCACACAATTTACTTCTTATTAAATCATACATTCATTAAATATTATAATTAGCAAGATTAACAGAAACAGTTAGTGATTAAAGCAGGCTAACTGCTACTTAATTTATGTTAAACTTTATCTCGAAAGTAAAGTTGTGGTTATGTATAAAATAAGTCTGTGGTCTGTTCGTGGTCACAGTATAGAGATGACCAGTAAAGCAACTACTCCTTTTTTGTAAAATTCAACGAGCCTTTTTGTTTTTTTGGGACATACCTGCCACAGAGATCCCGAAACACTGGCACAATAGTGGCGCCGAAAAATTAAAGCACGACGAAGTCCTGAGAAACAATTGAACTGTCTTGAATGCCGCACCGAAATTAATCAGAAAAGATTTGCGGAAGAGTAGGACAAACATTTAATTGTTATTATATCAAACGCGTCTTCTAGGTAAGGCCGTCAAGGCGTCAACTAACATTTTTGAAACGTAAATACTTGTCTTTTTATTTTTTTGGGGGGTTGGGAAATCATCAAATGAACCCCGCACTGGTCAGAGCGGTAGGGAGTGTCAGACTTCTACTGACTAAAAACCACCCATGTTCCTTCTAAGCCCTCGTGCCGAGGCCGCGGTATCTCTTTCGAACAACCTGCAGCCTTCGAACGACCCGCAGCTTTATGCAGACGCTTTGCATGTGTGTGTTTTAGCCAATTCCAACCATAATAATGTTTCTAGTTGAGACACTGTATGGCTAATATATCTTTGTCTACTGTCAAGGTACACCACAATCAATACGGTTTGTTGTTCCTCGTCCATTGTCTTCTTTTTAATATGGTAATTTGTGGTGAAGTTAACGTTTTGTGGTCGATGGGAGTCGAGATAATGATTACATGTGGTCAGCGTCTAGGTGGTTGCTAGTGAAATAGTAGGCTTTTTATTGTGACAGTTATTATTCATAAAGACTATCCTGTTAGTTTTGTGAAGATTTACACGAGTTACTCATCATCTGGCTCTCAACATGTGTGAAATGATATGAAAGAGAAAGGACTAAATGCCACCGTGACGTCTTAGGGCTCATTTACGGAGACGCGGGGCTGTCGCGTGCTTTTTTATTCATTTACTGAGAGGCGAGTCCACCGCAACGATCGCTACATTTTAAACAAACGAAACTACATTTTAACCAGCGAAAAATCGCTTCACATAAAATCGTCGTATGAAATCGTTAACGTTTTCATACATCGCCATGTGCTTGCCCGCGTCTCCGTAAACGAGTTACAGGCAAGTATGGAAAAAAAAAACGTGTTACCGACCCCTAAATAAAATGGCATAAGGGCAGGTAGATGATGATGATGATGATGATGGCTCATCATCTGCCTAACCTTTTCCCAACTATGTTGGAGTTGGGCTCAAGTTTAATCGGACACAATTGAAAACAAATATTTGACATGGAAAGACTGCCTATCTGACCTCTAAAATAAATTTCACCAAAAAAATCTAATTAGTCCGTCAGATAGATTTCCAAAAAATAATGCACACGTATCTTTTCTTAGACTTAAGACGATACACTGTTTCGAGAAGTTGCGTCAAGTCGTGCGACGTCATAAGGTTAGTACTTTTTTACACTCAAAGTCACGTCAAAAGCGGGTACTCATGATCTTTGACACGTTAAATTTTAGTATTTATTTTATTAATTTGATAAAACAAAAAACACTTATCCAATATTTTTCGATAATCTAACTGACCGAATAATTGGATTTTTTTGGTGAAATAGCCTATTGACAGTCTTTCTGGCCACCTGTAACGAGTCGCAAAGTTCTATGAATGACAGCCGGGACAAACTCAACGTGCATTCGAGATACATAGGAAACTCGGTATGTAATAGGTGTGATTTCCCATCCACGTACCACCCTAGGCCGGCCAGCGGGTGGAGGCCTGAGTCCTCAGACTGAGTCCCTGCAGTGGAATCATTATAGGCTATATGATGAATAATATAATAATATAATTTACTTGCAATTTTTTTTTTTTTTTTTGCTTTGTGTGTGTTTTTAACTTAATTGTGATATCCGAACGCATCACTTGTAATTATTGTCTATGTCCTATAATTGTCTATTGCCTTTTTATTTACTGTCTCGCTCTCTCGCAACCAATCAGCCATATTGTGTAAACTTGTACTTAGAATACTCTCCAGAAATAAATACGTTTCTAATTAATAAAAGTGTTTATCTCAGTATCTAACATTAATAACTTGATATGATTTAATATGATAAATATTTTATTATTTATAGATTGTGAATGTGAGGACCATGTGGGCCTTTTTTTAATTTTACAGTTTGAGTACTATAAGCGACCCACCCAAATGTCCTTCGTTTTGTTCGTCGTGACGTTGAGCTCCTTGAGTCAAGCTCCACGATAACTGACAAATGCTTGCACTGACTGGACGGGTCCACTCAAATCTGTGTGGTGCTTTCTTCAAAAGACCATCTCAGACATTAATCTGCATGGTCTTCATGTGTGTGTTTTAACAGATTAAAAGAGTAACCTTTGGACTTTCTTGCCGGTTTTTCTACTTAGGAATCGACCAATGCAGTGAACCGTGTACCTCTTTGTCGACGTTTTATAAGTGCCCATGTAGGCCTATGTGAAATAAAAATATTTTGATTTTGAATTTTATTGATCGTTTTACACAAGTTTTTTTTAACCTTGCTCCAGTCTAGGAATTTTCCTGTATCGTGAGTGTGTTTACAAACATTTAAACTCACACAAATACACCCAGACAATGAACAACTTTCTGTAGGTATCTGTAGGAAGTTACTATTTCCTATTGAATACTGGCAGACGTTCAACGTGACCACACTTATTGTCCGACCACATAGTTTTTGCAATAAGTCTCCAGTTCTCATTTCTACTATCTACACCTCCTCAATGAGTTAACACCATACAAATATCAATACAATACTTTTGTGGTCGAGACGCATTTCAACTGTGGTCGTGGTCACGCAGTAAAAATATGTTTCAAAGTACACAATACCGTGGTTAATATCAGAAGTGGGAAAAATGAGCGAATGAAATCCGATTACTGCTCGTAAAAAACTTTTAACCAAACCCCTCTGCCTGCCTCTGTATATATTACTAGCGGACGTCACGCGGTTTAACCCGCGTAATTCCCGTTTCCGTGGGAATACAGGGATAAAAAGTAGCCTATGTCACCCGGGGATAGTGTAGCTTTCCAACGGTGAAAGAATTTTTCAAATGGGTCCAGTAGTTTCGGAACCTATTCGTTACAAACAAACAAATCTTTCCTCTTTATAATATTAGTGGAGATTGTACGTATGTTTAAAAAGAATTAAGCTCATTTGTATTTAAATAACTTGTGTTTGGTCGCTACCATGTTATCGGTTACCTGTTTTTAAAAGTTGGAGTGTTATAAATTTTTTTGTTTATCGTAGCGAAAGGCCATGATAATAATAATTAGCGATTTAATTCCAAACGATGTAGTGCGTGACATTGTTAAGAGATAAAAATTTAATTGGTTTTCGATACATATAAATAAATGCGAAAATAATTTTGGCTGTCTGTTTATTACCTATTCCCACCTAACGGCATAATGGATTTTAATGAAATTTGGGACACGCTTAGACCTTGACCTTGATAACATAGCGCTCTGTACACCAAACTCAAGATCTGTATTTCTTTACCTATGTTAACAAATAAAAGTGATTTGATTTGATTTGATTTGATTTGACCTGGGTCAGGCCAAAAAAAACATGTTTGGGCTCATATGAAATGAGCACCTTGTTGAGAACTTTAGACATAAGTGGAGTATGACTTTTCATTCCGTTAGTAGGTAGTCGTGGAATAATTCCCAACCACCACGTGGGCAAAAGCTCGCCAGTAATAAAAACAAAAGGGATAAAACCTTCTCTTTTCTCGTGACCATTTTTCATTTACTTCCTCAAAGTACCCTCTGACATTGCGAGGACCATCTCTAAAATACTTTTAACTTTTAGCGCTAGTACTTAGTGCGAACTTAAAACCTCTACAATAGAGTTCTCGTAAAACATTACACAACAGAGTTGCCAGAAATGTATATGTGGTTAAAAATACTGAACTAGAGGCTTTAGTGAGTTGACTAAATAAATATGAAGCAGCGGCGGCCCAGAAGTGACGGCCCTGACTTACGAGCGGTAAGTCGTGGCCCATAGTCGAACCCAGGCAGACGCATTACTTTGAGTAATTTATTTCATCACCACCGCATTCAAAACGGGTGAAGGGAAACATCGTAAGGAAACCGGCATGTTTTAGAACCAAAAATTCGAAGACATGTGACATCTACCAACACGCACTGGGCCCGTATGGTGGATAAAAGGCTATTGAGAAAAGGCCTACTTCGCAGCAATGGGAACATTATAGGCTGATTATGTTATATGTACAAAATATATATGTTTAATACTCATTCCTTACAAAGAGCATCGTTAACGGAGCAGTTCTTTCATTTGAAATTGAAATTCGTACTGTAAGCGGCAAGCCCACACCGCGGTCCTTCGAGGCGGCTTTTTAAATAAAATGTTACGGATTAATTGAAGGGACTTTATTCCGCCCCTGTGAATAAAGAAACGGTAACTCAATAAATAAAAGTTTCGACAAGAGGGGAAATGTTATTTAAAAAATTATTTCGACCCTGCAGTGGTACGATTCGTTTTGTTTTTTTTCAACCAATATTGATCTTAAGTACTAACACAAGCACTAAATACGTCGATTTTTCTTTTTTATATGTACAATTTAACGTCAAAATCTCGTGTTAGGGCCGCTGGTCATTGGGCCGCGGGTAGTCCAACGGTTATCGCGGCCTCGACATAGAGGGCGAAGAAGGAACATGGGTGGTTTTTAGTCAGTAGAAGTCTGACACTCCCTTTCGCTCTGCCCAAGAGCGGGAGGGGTTATTCGATGATTTTACACCCACCAAAAAAAAAAAAAAAAAAAAGGGCCGCTGGTCATCTTTATCAATAAACCGTGGTGTTTCAAACCGTCAGACGCAAAAAATCTGACAAAAGAAGAGAAAGAAGAAAGATCTTAGATTTTTTGAGATACCGCTTATTGGCTTACGGAGGCAGCATTCATGTGCCTCGTTTTGTGGTCTTGTTTATTTTTCCCTTGAATTGATTCCTTGGATCCGTTTCTTGTTTGAATATATTTAGTCTTCGGCTTTATACTTGTAATACGATTAGACGCTGCAAACAAGGAGTGTTTGAAGTGGGATTACACTGGGCAACTTTAGAGCTGAAAGTTACACAGCCTCGAGTTAGTAAATATAATTTGATAAAAGCAGCAGTGTAAATGTAGTTTCTGAGACTGCTAATAAACTTAAATACATAATGGGTTCTTGAAAATAGGTTTAAGGACTCTGTTTATTTAGATCTCGTAGTGCAGTTCGACCGTCTACACTGCTGATGTTTTTTACCATTTTCAGTAATTTCGCCAACTATAACTGAAACTTTCCTTTCTATTAATTGGTAAAATATCGACAAGCTTATGTCAATCTTGTTTAAACTCGTTGCAGGAGTGCGAAATGAATTAAAAGTGATTGGTTTAGTTTACTATATCGGATTGGGTTTCGATATTAATCTTTCTTTCTCAATGGAATCTGAATTAATTTGAATTGTGGAAGTATTCACCCTCTGCCTTTTCGTTCTCCCAAGAGGCTGGAACATACTGAATGCTACAAGCAAAGAATAGGGTGTTGCAGTCGAGTTTGGGAAAAGTCAAAATCAATCAAAATAAAATATTTTATTTCACATGGGCCTACATGGGCACTTGTAAAACTTCGACAAAAAGGTGCAAAGAAGAAAGAAACAAGAATTAAGAAAGAAAGGAAATTGGTTTATTTGTGCACAGTGGATTTGGATATGCAGATGGTATTGAGTTGACATGAGTTGACCCTCGTGTTTATTTATATACTGATCTATCTCCTCAAAATACGACTATTTTGACGACACATCTACCAGGCGCCGTGAAAGTGTGAGTAGTAACATAAATCGCTCGGGCGCAGTCATGTGTGTCACGAGTCTAGGGTCACGCGTACGACACGCACGTGCTATGACAAATGTGCCGTGTTACAAGTTACAACTGTCTCTGTAGGTGGTAACCTTGTTCAATGGAGATCGGGTAGGCGATACAGAGTTAGAATAGAATATACCTGCAAGTTCTGTTTGGATTAGTTGTCGGTTGTATTGTATTATATAAAGATGACTCCGGCTCCTAAGATACAGATCTGCGTACCCATGTGCGTACCAAATTTGAGAGTCCGTTAAGCTGACCCCAATTTGAAACTTGGTAGTATACGTGTTTTTTGCAATTACAACTAGCAATTGGTTTAGACGTACTCTTAGATACGTTAGAGATTACGATGGTTTACATTGACGTGTTCCAGTGTTTCCTTTAATGTACTGGCATTGATTGCCAACAAACACATAGGGTTTTTCTATCAGAAACTCAGTAGCAGTCTGGATTAGCGTGAGGTTGATGGCAGTAGGCGCATCCCCTATCACATGAACCTAAACATTACTTATGAAATGTGATTGTATGCCCACATTTGTCTTCCTCTACAGGGTTACAGGCGTGATGTTAAATGTCACGTTACATTAAGCTGATGTAGAGACTTCAGGATTTCCTTGAGTAAGCACTTCAGTAAGCAGGAAATATTTACGGCTTTTTATGAGAATTTTGTGATGTGGGAGTCTTTGGTCAACTGAGCCCTGTTGCTACTGGACCCACATCAAACTTTAAACAAATCGGCCAAGTCACAATGTTACTTGTTCTACTAATCCCGCGGGTCCATTTCGAGTGGGTCCACTTGACCAGTGAATCATATCGACAGTAGTTGGTAGCCCTCTTAGTTAATTACATTTAGTTGTATAACTTGTTTCGTTGTGTACGATATTACATTATATGTTTGACGTCTTTTTGGAAATATGGTAAATAAAATTGATTGTGGCCTCCTAAAAAGCAATAAAAAAAGTTTGAAGCAAAAAGTTTGCTCATAAAAAGTGGAAAAACGAACCATTACTTGCAACAAATCATCATAAATATTTATATTTAAACTTCAGTAAAGTGAGTTGGATAGTTATAGTACTTAGTGTTAGTAGTCGCGCATTCAGAAACATTAATCTTGTTTTACTTCGAAAGTGTACAGAGACCCGCTAACTTTGCTATGTTTTCCACTTTTTATATTAATAGTTGACATGGTATTATTTTACCAATTACGGATACTAAATAGGGCAACACTTTTTTCTAGTTTGTAGGATTAATTTTAAGTGAACGTGCTGAGAAATAACTATGAGCGGTTAACGGGGAGTGAGTACAAAGAATAAGATTCAACTTTTTAACCTACTTCCGAAAAGGAGGAGGTTCTCCATTCGTCTGTGTGTTTTTTAGGGTTCCGTAGTCAAGATGGAACCCTTATAGTTTCGCTGATTATGGAAGGTAAGGTACTCCTCAATAGTTAAGAGTTGAAATCAATAATAAGGGAATCTTGTATGTTAAGAGTTTGGTTTCTTGGTTGAATGTTAAATCCATGGTAAATATTTGTATAGGATAACAACTAAAAATGGAAAAATGAAAACCGACTTCAAAAACACAAAATAGTGAAAAAACAAAATCTCAAAAACGTGATAAATAAACTTCAGAAGAAAACTATACCAAAAGAACGCTGGATGAACTACGCATACAATATAATATCTTTAGGATGCTGTTGGGACTGCCGCGATGGTGCAGCACTTCTGCTATATTTGTGCAAAACCGAACTGACGGATTCCACGCCGTCATTCGGAAGAAAACCGCGTCTCTGCTGTCAAGGTTGCGGGCGAGTGGCAACAGCATTCTAAAAACTGTTGTGGAGAGTGTCGACTTACTTTGTCGATAATTAAAAGTTTTGTGAGAAGGACAATTACTGAACATTAGTTCGGGGATGTCCTTTTTACAATACTATTTACTCTGTCTTCCAATAATATTTTAGCTACTAACACTAGAAATAAGTTATTTGATTGTTTTTTATTCGATTGTCTGAAGAATAAAGAATATTATAATTATTAAATATCTGCTTTGGTCAAGCCAGTACGCTACTCCGCCAAGCTTCTGTAGAAACACTATAGCTTCTACGCATCTGTCCTCTTTACTCTGCACCTCTCATCTTTAGAGTCTGGGTCTTAGGCCACGGCCACGGCCATGAACGATGCAACACGCGCGCGTCTTTTTTTCCTTGGCGTGAGTAACTATTGAGTATTGACTCACACCCAAGTTGCGGTGCATTGTGCGTGGTGAGTTAGTGACTTATACCGTACTAAGCTAGGTTAGCAATTTCTTTAGTTTTCTTTGCAGTCACTGCATTTCTGCTGTGTGAGTCTATAAAATGCGTTTATATTAGTAAACTGACATACGCATTGATTAATACAGGGTAGCAACAGATTCCGAAGTTCCCCTCTGAAATGCATGCTCAATATTTGACAGCCCAAATGGCACGGTGGTTAAGTGTTTACTTTCTATGGTCAGGATGGCTATTTCGATTCCCACACCAGGACAAACGCTTGTCTCGTTAACCAATATTTGTTTTGGACCTGATTGTCTGTGTGTCTGTCCACACAGGTTGTCCTGTGATCTTGCGTTTACAGTAAGCGTGTTTTTGTGGTAATCTTTTTTTTCTCTGGGTGCAAAGTAGGAATGACCGATTACCTTCTTTTACGGGGTATTGTTACGAAATAAGCTCGTGTGAGAATAATTTGACAATACAATATTTGCCGTTGGTAGTGGTCTTAGTTCATGGTACAAACATGCTAAAATCTCTCTTCAAGCCGTTGTTGTACAAGAACAAAAATTAATATAAACGGACCCTTCACAAAACCATCAACCCAGCTTACATCAACCTCGAAAATTTTTCTTAGTCAATCGTGAACCGTGAATGCTTTAGTGATATCATCATCATCATCAGCCTATATTGTTCCCACTGCAGGGACTCAGGCCTCCTCTCTAGGAGAGGGATGGGCTATAATCCACCAAGCGCCCAGTGCGGATTGGTAGATGTCACATATCTTCGAATTATTGGTTCTAAGGTAGGCCGGTTTCCTCACGATGTTTTCCTTCACCGTTTTGAGAGCAGTGGTGATGACATAAATTACACAAAGTAATGCGCCTACCTGGGTTCGAACCCACGACCAACTGTTCGTAAGTCGGGGCCGCCACCACTGGGCCACCACTGCTCAGCGATAAAGTAGAAAATATTAAAGTTTGACAGATTATTTATAGTAGCTTGATGTGCTGGCGCTTATACACGTTGTTATTTATGCTGTGTACATTTATTACAATTCTAATGTTTATTTAATTACTTTTAGACTTTAAATAAGCTAAATCTATTGTTTCTATTGTTTCATTGTATAAATTCAAAAATCATGGTTTTCTTTTATGTTCTTTTATGTTCAGTAATCATCATCTGCCTAGCCTTTTCCCAACTATATTGGGGTCGGCTTCCAGTCTAACCGGATGCAGCTGAATACCAGTATTTTACATGGAGCGCCTGCCTATCTGACCTCCACAACCCAGTTAATACTAGGTAATACGATACCCTTTGGAAAGACTGGATGTCAGAATTTCAGGTCACTGACTACCCGTAACGACTGCTAAAGATCTATATATGGCACCCGGGACCAACAGCTTAACGTGCTTTCCGAGGCACGGAGGAAACTCGGTATGTAATGGGCGGTCACCCATCCACAGATCGACCTTGGCAAGCGCAGCTTAACCTAAAGATCGACCCGAGTGGCAGTTCTTGTTAAGCCACGAGCTCCTTTTATGTTCAGTAATTTACCAAATATTTAATAATTTACCAATGCTTCAATTCAATTTTATTTAATTAATTAATTTATATCTATATAAATCGATCTTTATTTAGAATTTTGATATACCTATTCACCAATTCATATATCAATTTTTTATTGAATTGTATTAAAGTTTAATTATATTGTTTTTTAATTGAATATTGGCGCTTGGTTGTTACTAAGTTAGCTTAGTTATCTAATTTATTGTTTTGTGCATGTGGTGTTTACCTTTAAGTAATTGTTACGCTGTAGCCTAATTTTAAAAATGAATAATGTCGATGTATCAAGTGTAAACAATTGTTGGTAGACCTAAATAAATAAATAAATAAATAAATAAATAAATAAATAAATAAATAAATAAATAAATAAATAAATAAATAAATAAATAAATAAATAAATAGATAAATAAATAAATAAATAAATAAATAAATAAATAAATAAATAAATAAATAAATAAATAAATAAATAAATAAATAAATAAATAAATAAATAAATAAATAAATAAATAAATAAAAAACAACAGTCTCATAACGTTAACATCATAATTAACTTTATAGTTTTAATAAAATCGTACGTTACTCAAGAGCTCTTTAAATAGTTTCGTAAAAGCGAACAGTTGTTTACAACGCGCTTGGTTTTATTGTTAAATATCTTACAAGGATTGCTTAATTAAATTTATCATTAATTATATGTTGAACTGACCAGGTTTTGTAACAAGCAAGTAATTGGGTCTCAACTGCTATATATTGTGGCCTTTATGACGATAAAGAAAAATAAAAAGACGTACAATGGCAACAAAACATTTATATGACAGACATGACAAATCATCATGTAGCCTGGCATGACCTCCTCATGAGAAAAGTCCGTCGCGGTTATCAAACTTTGGAAACGCATTCAATGTTGATAGATAAACTTAATGTTCTTTTCTGCAAAATTTAATAAAACCTTTCTATCTTCGTTTTTTCATGGCTGTAATTAAACTAATATAATTTTAACCTTTCCAACATCGTTATAATCAGATTTCTTTCGAAAAATTAGTCATCATCATCTTGTTGAAAAAATATCATCATCATCATCATCACCAGCCTATTAATGTTCCCACTGCAGGCACACAGGCCTCTCTTTTTGAGAGGGAATGGGCTATAATCCATCACGCGGGCCCAGTGCGGGTTGGTAGATGTCACATGTCTTCGAATTTTTTGGTTTCCTTACGAAGTTTTCCTTCACCGTTTTGAGAGCAACGGTGATGAAATAAATTACGCAAGGTAATGTGCCTGCCTGGGATTGAACCCACGACCTACTGTTCGTAAGTCGGGGCCACCAACACTGGGCCACCGCTGCTCTGAGAAAAAAAACAGCTTATTGTTAATTGTAAAGTTGCTCTACATTACACAAGTAAATGGAATTATAATTGGAATTGAATTAAGTAAATAATGCAAAACACTAGTGTATTTAATGCATTTTTTGTTCATTGAACAAAAGACTTTAATGGATTAACATTTAGAAAATCTAATTGCATGATAATAATATTATAATAGTACTGGTATTTAAAATGATACTTTAACAAAAACATGAAGCCTAGACAACTTTATAATTAATTACTAAGTTAAACGTAATGAAATGGATTAATTGCTCCATTCCGTTACACATTTTGTAGAAATAAGTATTACAATGTAATAATAACATAATAATAACATAGTAATAAAGCTGAAGTTTTTGTTTTGTTTGGATGCTTTTATCTCTAGAATTACCAAAAGGAATAAAAAATAAAGTGTCGTCTTTGACAATTCAATGTCGAGAAACGTATAATATATGTATAAATATTACGCTAAGACCCTTAGGAGCAGAGGAAGTGGATGACACCGCGGGGCATAGTTAGTTTTTTATGTGCCGTTCAAAAGACATCAACGCGTCAACAGTTGGTAATGACGACATTTTCTAGTGCTTCTTTTGATGATCAATGTTTTAATTGAAAAAAAATTAAAATCCTAAACTGTAGAGGCGCTTAGTCATATTTCAGTGTGTATAAATGTCAAAGTTATAATATTCCACAATAATAATAATAATAATATTCCACAACTATCACACAACGCCATCTAGTCCCAAGCTAAGCAGAGCTTGTGTTATGGGTACTAGACAACTGATAAACATACTTATATATTTCTAAATACATACATATTATAGATAAATTACACCCAGACACAGAACAAATGATCGTGCTCATCACACAAACATTTGTCCTGGGTGGGAATCGAACCCACGACCTCCGGCATAGCAGTTAGGGTCACTAACCACTAGACCAACAGGCCAGTCAAACAAAGTTATGACGCAATTGAAAGTATATTCTACTCTTATTTACGTCTTTGGTAGACACTAACAGGAGGAGATCAATGTCAATGGCGAAAATCTTAATTATTTACGCTTCGCGGATGATTTGATTTTGTTCTCAGAAGATGCAGAAACTCTGGGCTTAATGTTACAACAATTATTCGATGAAAGTGTTAAAACCGGCCTGACAATGAATCTAACAAAAACCAAACCAAAATTATGACGAATTCTCAACAAACAGAAACCTTTTTTTTTTTGGCGGGTGGAAAATCATCGAATAACCCCTCTCGCTCTTGGGCAGAGCGAAAGGGAGTGTCAGACTTCTACTGACTAAAAACCACCAATGTTCCTTCTTAGCCCTCTATGTCGAGGCCGCGCTAGTGTACAACCCGCGGCCCAACAAATAGAAACCTTAACAGTAAATAACGAAACAATAGAATATGTAAATGAATATATATATTTGGGCCAATTTATATCTACCGAAGATTACAAAAACAAAGAAATAGAACGAAGAATAACGAATAGTTGGAAACGGTTCTGGTCCCTCAGCGAAATAATGAAGGATAAAGATATGCCTATGAAAGCAAAAGGGAAAGTATATGAAATGTGCATAATGCCATGTTTATTATATATATTAGGGTGCCAGACATGGGCGTTAACAGAACTTCAAGAAAGCAAATTAAAAGTTTGCCAGAATTAAATAGAAAGAAGTATATTAGGTGTAAAAAGAAGAGACATGGTGAAACTACAAGAAATTGAAAATAAAACAAAATTTAAAAATGCACACACAGCTTACAGAAAGCTAAAATGGTGATGGACGGGACATATGAAAGTGTTAAGGCCGGCGACCGATTCTTTCATTTACACACTATAGTCTACATTTCTTTTTTATTTCTCCTTTTGCAGATCTGCTGGCAGAAATTTCTTGAGAAATAAGCAGTACCTTTGTACTCACATATTCTATTATATGTAATATTTTCCTGTGCTATCTACTGTGTGTACATAAATAGTAAAATAAATAAAATATGATGAGGAAAAGCAAGGAAAAATGAACCAAGTTATTAACAGAATGGTACCCAAGAGGAAGTAAAAGAAATAGAGGAAGGCAGATTAAATGATGTGAAGACGATCTCAAGAGAATAGCAGGTCCGGTGTGGACACGTTTAGCGAGACAGGAATGCGTGGAAATCTTTAGAGGAGGCCTTTGTCGGCAGACAAGCTGTTCCATTCAAATATCCAGTTGCCGATGCTTGAAGCACAAGTTAGAATTAGTATTAAATCAATTTAGTTTTAGAAAGTAAGCATCTATGTATTTATATTGTAAGAAAGATAAGAGCAATAAAGGCTATTTTATTTTTATTTTTTTCATTACAGGAGGAGAGTATTTTGGAGGGTGAAACATCATTAAATGACTCCTCCCCCTCTGGGAAGAGCGGTAGGGAGTGACAAACTTCTACTGACTAAAAACCACCCATGTTTCTTCTTAGCCCTTTGTGTCGAGCAGGCGGTATCTCTTTCGAACAACCCGTGTATATGTGACCTTCACAACCCAGTTAGTTCGGCTTAACGTTGTTATGAAAATACAAAATGAGGAAACGAGACAAGAAAAAGTTAAATGTTAAAACTTCATCGTGTAACAGTATAAAAGGTGTAAAAGTACCCTTAACGCAAACGAAAGGCACTTGTTCTTCCCACCACAGCGATGTTTTTTTTGTTTTAGGCCATACCTGGGAACCACTTAGTTATGGAGATATTGGGGGTCAAAGTTCCAATTTTTTAAAAGCTGTTTTGGTAAATACTAGGTTTTCAGGTTCTAACTTTACTTAAATTACCTCCATGATCCGTTTACTATTCAAAGCATCCACTAGCACAATGTTTTAAGAGTGCTTCATTGACTTTGACCGTTTTGTTTTGACCTCAAAAAAAGTCGTTTCCCAGCAAAAAAAATTGCGTTGGGGTACTAAGTTTGATGTACAGAATGCTTGGTTAACGGCTGTGTGAAGTGTTAATTTACACCCTGAATATTTAAGCTAGAAACTTGACATTCACAACATCCTATAATATTTTGTACTGACCCAAGATTATGTACTTTGACAACTAGACCAAAGACAGTCATGAATATTGACATTTAAAAATGTACAGAAGAAAGTAGCGCACAATGACCCAGCATTTAGATCAGGGTGATATCGGTGTACACTCACGACCATATATACGTTGTCACTTTTAAAAGCAGTTGTCTCCTACTGTATTAGTCATTTTAAGTCGTTAAAATATTGTTTTTGAACTCATATTATTTTTTTCATCTCTAAGATGCAATCGTTATTCAACGATAATCCCTTCTGAATAGGGGATCGGACAAAACAAACTAATTAGTCCGTCAGATAGATTTCCAAAAAATATTAAACATGTATTTTTGCTTTTTTCACATAAACAAAAATGAAGACGATACATGCTTCGAAAACTCGTGAACTCCTCGAAAACGTCACATGTCGGTTCAATTATTACCTACAAACGACGTCACAACCTACTCAACTCAACAACTCATGATCTTTGACGAGTTTTATCTTCGTCAATTTTTATTACCTAATTTGGTAAAAGAAAAAACATGTATCCAAAATGTTTTGATAATCATATTTTGTTGACTCAGTCCGATCCCCTATCAAGGTAAATGTACATATTTTTGCTCGTCAGTGTACAAATAAGATTTAAAATGTCACGTTTCTCTCATGCTCCGAATGTCAGGATTAATTTATTGTGCAAATAAAAAGATTGGTGGCCGTGAATAAAAATATCTTTAGATTACGATGCGAGTAAAACCAAATGTTACGTCAATAATCGTTATTCGTGCACGCTTGCTTTATTTGGCTAAAGAAAGTTTTTATCTTTTATTTTTGGAACGGATTTTCCCTGACACGTAAAGTTGAACTTTGAACTTTGTTTTCTTACTTTATCAACAGTTTTTTTTTGCAGGGTGATAAAATGTCTATGTCTGAAGAAAAATGTTCTCTACTATTATTTACCATGATGTTAAAAAATATCCTATTTTCCAGGAATAGTCTTGTGCAAAAATATAGTTGCAACGACAATAAGAATGTATCAATATCAATATCTAACAGGGAGAATCAATTCAATAGGGTAGTTAACAAAAAAAAACTAATTAGTCCGTCATATAGATTATCAAAAAATATTGGACACGTATTTTTTCTTTTTTCACGTAAACAAACAATGAAGACGATACAGTGCTTTGAAAATTCGTGTGACGTCATATTCTAAGATATTAGTTTGACATATTTTAGTGGTCAGTGACGTCACCAACCCCCACTCAAATCTTCGATGCGTTTTATCTTCGTTAATTTTTATTGTTTTGATAAAACAAAAAATACGAATCCAAAATTTTTCGACAGTCTAACAGACGGACTAATTAGAATCACATTATTTTAAGTCGGTAAACATCCCTATTAATATCTTTTATTTAACTATAAAATATTCTGAACTTGTTAATGTCTTTATTTAAACCCGTTTTTGTCTACATACGTACCCCCAATTAACACTAAACCACGTTCAGCACAGACTATAGAAATTGTCACTACGTAAAGATCCCCAGATGTTACCCAAGACGAAACGATTACCTGCCCTCATAAATATACCTACAACGATTTATATGAAAGGACCTTTCAATAAATAACATAAAATTACGTCCCCTTAAAATCGAATAAATTGGCTGAATTCCCAGAACTGCATATAAACTGGGCTGGGCAGTAAACACGGTGCTTGTGAAATATGATTGGGCGCTCGTAAAGTACTTCACTGATATTATTAACTACTAAGGCCAGACAGACCATCCATACTGCATATTTTTAGAAGTACTATACAGGGTGTAAATTAACCCTTCACACATACGTCAACCTAGCATTCTGTACATCAAACTAAGTATAAGTACCCCTACGCAATTTTTTTTACTGGGAAACGACTTTTTTTTTGGGGTCAAAAATCACATTATACGGTAAAACTCAATGTAGCAAGCACTCATAAAACGTTGTGCTAGTGGATGCTTTGAATAGTAAACGGGTCATGGAGGTAATTTAAGTAAAGTAATAACCTAAAACTAGTATTTACAAAAACAGCTGTGCAAAGTTTGGAACTTTGACCCCCAATATCTCCGTAACTAGGGGGTTCCCAGGTATGGCCTAGAACCAAAAAATGATCGCAGTGGTGGTGAGAACAAATGCCTTTCGTTTGCGTTGAGGGTACTTTTAGATACATCCTTTATAATATTTTTTGCATGCCGTTGGTTACGGCATTTAAAGATCTTTGGCCTTCGTTACAGATAATCAGTAGTTCGAAAGTCTGACAACCAGTCTTACCAAGGGGTATATTACTCGTATACTAATTGGTTTGTGGAGACAAAATTTTGAGCCAAACATAGCTAGGAAAAGGCTAGGCAGATGATGACTATATAATATTTGTTACGCCGTGAAGGGTTTTAGCTTGATAGTTTGATTTTCCAAGTCAACTGAAAACTGTAATAAAAAAATAGTTTAGTGGTTTTCGAGCTGCCCCGATCAGAAAGACACACAGTTGCGGTGAGGCACTGTTCTTTACTACATAAATAGTAAGTTCAGTGTGTGTGTATAGACGTCACGTTGGCTCGCAAAAAGGTAACCTTGGTACAAAAATATGTGTACGTCGGGTCGCCGCGGGCGGGGCACGGTTTCAGAGTTCGGTAAGTGTTTTCTTGACGTCCACTTTGCTAGTCTGTTGGTTTAGGATGAAGTGGTTACAAGTTAAGTCTGGTTCGATATTCAAAATATGAATCACTGGAGGTCTGAGATTTAAATGGAATGTTTAAGTTGGCGACACTGGTAAGGCGGTTTGTTTTTGGAATTCGGATTGCGTTGCATTCTTTTTACAAACTGACAGAAAATGGTTTGCTATATATAGGTGCTTTTCTTAGTATATTCATTGAAAACAGGTTTAAATGGCTATCAGGACACAATAATAATTAAGTAACTGTGTACTGTCAAACTTTACAATATGGCGTCACGGCTTCACAGGCACTTCTATGACTAGTCTTCCTAACCTGTAAAAATATATTAAATCTGTTTGGTGACACTTTTATCTACTTATTTTTTAAAACGTACGGAACTCTTTTATACACACTACTTATTCTTGCCACAAATGCCTTGTACAATTTTTTGCTTTGTTTTTTATGCGTTTTAGCTGATGCTGTTACTGATAGATCTATCTTTTGCCTCGTGATGGTTTAGCTCCTAACTTTTTATGGCGCGTGGAATGTGCCAAATGTGAGAGGAAATATCAAAGGTACGGGGGGTATTGTTAAAGATATAGATCGGTAGATGATTTTATAAGTCGTAGATTAAAAATTGTGTCTGTTTTTCTTGGCTTTTTTTTGTATTTGGGAGAAAGGACCCAATCTGTGTCGAGGCTTTTACAGTTCAATTTTATGATTGTATTCTTGGAACGAATGCAAGTGGGGTAACTGGTAACTGGGATGGGTGGTAACTGTTGGTTAGACTGGAAACATACCCCAACGTAGCTGGAAAAGGTTTGACAGTGATCATGATTTTTAATTTTTAATCTTTGGGCTCTTACAATCACTTTTTTTTTTGGGGGTTGGTAATCATGAAATAACCCCTCCCGCTCTTGGGTAGAGCGAAAGGGAGTGTCAGACTTCTACTGACTAAAAACCACCCATGTTCCTTCTTTGCCCTATATGTCAAGGCCGTATCTCTTGTAACATCCCGCAGCCCCGACGGGCGTCGGCCCTTGCGGACCCCTTCCATGTTGCTGACATCACATTCAATTTAGCAATAGGATACGACTACTTTTTCTAGCGACCTATAGGATGACTAAAGTTTCTTCTTATACAAATAACAGGAGCCATTTCTTACAGCATCCGCACGTTTACGTTCCAACCAATTTGTAGTACAGTTGATGTATTCCAATGACTACGACGCACTGTATCCGCTGCGACAGTTTTTGTGCATCGTTAACGAGCTATGGAGGTGAATGAAAGGTACAGAGTGGCGCTAGTCGCTGTGACTGGTTTCTTACCGACTGGCCACGAGTTACGCAATCAAGAGACATACGTGTTACAACGAGTTTAAAACGAGTAAAAAAAAAACTGGCCAAGTGCCAGTCGGACTTGCACATGAAGGGTTCTGTACCATCGTAGTAGGGAAACCCCCTTTAATTTGTATTTTTTTTTTGTAAAAGCGGCAACAGAAAAACATATTTTGTGATAACTTTGTTTTTCATAGTGTTTGTATGAATGACAAAGTTATGTTTGCGGTTTTTTTAAATGTGCTATATTTCAAAAACTATTTTGTTGAAAGTTTTCATTGCGATCTACAGTAAGACAAAATTGGTAAAGCCGTATAACAATTCCAACTAATGAAACCAGCAAAATTTATTACTCAGAGTAAGGTAGCTGAAGTAACAGAGGACCATTCAGAGATCAAAAGAGCAATGAGAAGAACCAGTCAAGGATTACTGAGAAAATTGATTCAAGAGTAACACCTACGGGAAAATACCTCAAGACTATAGGTACCTTAGATTTAATTTATTTAAATTTAATTTATTTATTTACCTTTTATTTATTTATTTGATATGGAATATGGAATCATAAAAGAAATAATCTTTAAATAATAAATCATTGTTGAGATACAATATAGGTACCTATACTGGCCTTAGCCCGCGTCTTTGTTTTCGTGGAGTTCGAAAATTGCAGAAATATATAACCTTTATATAGTTAACTTATTTATTTACTAGTACCTACCTTCATGTAATTCTTATATTTAGTTTTAAGTTTATCTTGTATTTCTCTTAAGTGCATGTATTCTTTTTGAGAAATAAATATCTTAAACCGTTTATAATAACGGGATAAATGTGTCAACCAATATCATAGTCTACCTATGTCCCAAAAACCGTAGTCGACGGGACTTAAAGTAAAGAAAGAAAGAAAATGTATTTATTTGTCGCAGAAACATACCGAGCATACAGGAAAAAAAACATTACACAAACAACGCTTAACAGATATAAAAAAAAAATACAACATGCAGGGATTACAAAAAAAAAAAAGAAAATGTGGCACGTTGTACATACGTCTCATTAAAAAAGATATTAAATTTATATATTTAAACTTTATGCACAATAGTGAAACATATAGTTATTAAAGGAAAAATTAGTTTTTCCAAAAACATATTAGTTTACATATTTGGAAAATCAACCAAATTGAGAACGCAATAAAATCTTGAAACCCTGAAAACCTTTTTAAACGAAAAACCGAAAGGCTTGCTAAAATACATAAAATCCGCATCCACGGGATCACTGCGGACTGGATAAGTGATTCATTAAAGATGACGTATAAAACCGCACAACTATTGAATTTTGGGCGAGAGATCAACCGCGACTTCGTAGATAACTTATTGAATGTTATACCGTTATCTCAGCTGATGCTGAATGGAAATACCCTCAAATACAAAGGAACTATGGAATGATAAATAGGTGTGTAAGTTGAATTGGTGAAGGTTTTTTTACGTACACATCCAAATATATAAAACTAGCTTGTGCCAGCGGCTTCACCCACGTGGAGTTCGATAATTGTCCCACGGGATCATACGCATTTATAATATTTTAATCACACTCACACTTATATTTTAAATTCGAAAGTTTGTGAGGACATACGGATGAATGGATGTTTGTTACTCTTTCACGAAAAAACTACTGAATGGATGTGGAAATTAGAACACAGATAGTTTATAACCTGGATTAACAAATGGGTTAACAAATGGGATAGTTTTATCCCGATTTTAGATTCCCGTGGGTTGTAGCGGGTGAAGCCGCTGGCAACAGCTAGTCTTTGTATATATATTTCTTCTGTACGTGTTTGTCACTAAACCCGTCCTAAACGGCTGGATCGATTTTCGTATGTGTTCAAGTAGATTCGAGAATGGTTTAGATTTACAATTAGACCCGGTAGGTGGCGCTGCTGTCCGGGCAAGACGACGTCTGCTAGGTCCGTTAGTATATAATATAATATATAAGTAGGATAGTACAATATCTGGCGACGGTAAGCTAAAAAAGTTACATGTTTGTCGGTCTTTTACAGACGGTCCGGTCATCTCCTGCGTGGTCTGCCGCGACTCCGTGTAGCTGTTTAAGGGCACCAATCCTAGGGCACGCCACGATAGTGGCGGTAGGTCCTCTCCTTGAGGAGTGGCTATTACAAATATAAATAGTTACTTTACTCTACTTAATCAAGAGCAGTTTGTACTCATCTTGTAAAATTATTCGGCCAAGTTTTACACCTACAGGATTAATCTCGTGATCTCAGCAGACATATTGAATACAGAACCGTTACTTAAGCCGGAACTTGTCGGTAATTCGCGACGCTTTAGGGTGGTCCTTGCTATGATGTTCAACTGATACAAATTAGGTATACCTACACAGTTCGGTTGGTGTTTGTAACTGTAAACGTCACTCGAGTTTTTCTGTTCGACAGTACGTACAGTTGACTAAGATGTTTTGATGTACAGACAAAAATCATCTTTAGTGCTATACTGAAAAAGTACGTTCTTTATTCTGTGATATAAACTTTTTTACTCTGAGGAGTTTGGTCATAGCACACTAAAAAAATAGTTTAATATTTACAAGTTTACTGTCTGAATAACAAGTAGTAAAAACAATACCTGCGTTTTCAATTCGACGAAATTGCTAAACAATTTTATCTAAGGATTTTCTTTTTGTTTTTGCTTGCTAAATGTGTCTGCTTTTGATTTCCATCACGCCTGATGGAAAGCGATGGATGAGGTCTATGATATATAGAACGAGTGTAGAAGATGAACCTGATGATGGACCTAAAGGCCAGAAGATACCTGTTTACTCTTGCATTTCTATAACATGGCCTATCACGTTGATATTAGCTATATCAAAGTGTTCAACCAATAAAGTCTGATAGAAATCTAGAAAATTACACCACAACAACACAACAGCAATTTAATTAAAACCTTAAATTATTCTCAAGTATTTCATCAAAATTCACAGACTGTCCTACCATCGTTGAACATTCTATCAATTTGGAATGTAAAGCGTGTCTGCACAAATATTCAATTTATTCCAATTTAAAGCTAATTTTATTAACAGCTATTTTAAATCGAGCCACCTGGTTTGCCCAAGGCGGTGCTATAGTAATTGCTACCGACTTCGTTCGTTGCGAACTTTGAGAATCAATTAAGGGGCTTGGTATTGCAGTCAACAGGATGTATTTACTAAAAGGAGGTGTAAATTGTGTGCCTATATTGGACTACAGAGACAGCAATATTGATCGCCTTATTTTTTTTGCTTATTGTTAACTTATTAAGTGTCCCACTGCTGCACAAAGGCCCTCCTTTCTTCTTACACCTCCCTTCTATGCGATCTCTGGGCATATTCGCATACACAAGAAATTATAAGTGGATTGTTTTTTTATATTATAAAAAACAATCCACTTTCTCCGAAAATGCTATATGTACTTGAACCTAATAAAGAAATATGTGCGTGACTCTCCAGTCCTTTGCAGAATTATCTAAATTCTTAATATATTAAACTAATAAAAACCGAACGCACAAAAAGCAAAGCGTTGTCAGTTGAGGATGCATGCAGGGCAAAGATAATTGTCTTACTAACGCGGGCGGAACCAATGTTTAATGATATATTAAAGCCCAGAGAACAACAGGTCAGGCCATACTCTTGACAGCTTGTGTATCTAGGTACTCTCTCCTGTCAAATATGACCGAGTTTGGAGCAATTAAGAGGCTTTCCAGTTTAACTTGGCCTGCGGGGAATACGAAACTGAAACTAAAGGTACAATTTAACAAGCTATGTTAGGCCTTTTTAGGGTTTGTTAAATCTAACGAATAATTTCTGCCTAAAGAAATAAGGCGATATTTTGGCTTTAGTTTCTTACACATCACCACTAATTACGAACACAATATGAGAGCGTTAATCGAGTAAGTGCAGCTTTGGCCATCAAAATATACTGGTCGCTCATTGGTCACTCTAAGTGCAGTCGACATGACATGAAGTGACACCAAACTGACGTTGACAGTGACAGATCTGAGGTTTTTAAACGTCAGTAGCTCCGACCTTCGATAGAACTTTTGACAGATTTGACGGTTTCAAGAAATAGTGTTTTGAGGTGTGTTCGAATTTAGTCAATTAGCAATTTGGTTTTTTCCAAAGGTTTTATGCACAGGATGTAGTAAAATACAGAATGGTATGGTATGTTATTAACTTTCATGCAAGGAACCATTGCTGCTCCCAATTTAATTATTTAAGATCTGTATTCAGTGTGATTTACAATAAATATATTGAAAATAAAAATGTACATTTACAATAATAAAAGGAACTGACAACTTTTCAGTGGATCTAACTCAAAGTGATTAGGTATCTAAAAACAAAATACATCTGTAAGAGATCTATTTAACACCTTCAAATAAATGTCGTTATTTAATGGATATTAAAAGATAAAATAAATAGCAATTCAACTCAGTCTATCTTCTGAAACAGGGTGTCAGCAGTAATCGATTTACCTAGTCTCCGCCTTAATATGGAAATACGCTAGATCAATATGATAATACTGTATATATTCACGAATAAATCACTTACGCAAAGTAACTTTATCTTAGATGTTAACTGCCTTTTGACAGCTAATAACTGTCAAAATGAACGCATTATTTTTGACATATTGATCATTTGTATGTATATTATTAGTGGCTAAAACGATGTATATGGTTATATACGGTAATAGCTTCTAAATGGCATGAAGGAGCAAAAGCTTTAAATGTGGAGTAGAAAAATTGCCTACTTTGAAATTCAAAATTTGTCTGCATTCAATAAATGGGCTATCAGATAGCTTCTAAAGCAGAATATTAGCTAGTTGTATAGAAATATTCGATGTATTTAAGAGGTTCCTGTTGTAACATCACTATTTAGTTAGTAATTTGTGTGTACACAGATTTAATCTATGGTTCCGGTTATACCTGTCTCTCGCGCTGCTATGTCTGATCCCGTCTGTGATTCAACTACTAAACTGTCTCTGTAATATAATGTTTTCCTTGTCTCAATAAACCTAGTCTACTCAACAGTATCTTTCATTCCAACTAATATAACATGGTGTCAGAAGTTATAAAGAAGAATTAAACATGATCGGTCCCGATTATTTATTTATTATATAATTTTCTTTTTCATTATGATGTTAAAAACATGTGTAAACTAAGTATTATATTCATTAATATTGACAATGAAGTGTCCTGTAAGCTACACGTTCAGGTTTCGTAAATATTACGTTATACATGCATACATAAATGCAATCCTCTTTCTCCATAGGGGTAGTAGGACACTATGGAACGTCATCTGCTATGATCCTAACATATTCCTATCGATTCGTTTCCTTTCATAAACCTGAATCACACACACACATTACTCATCTCGGCTTGTGTCCGGACACATAACAATTACGAGTACAGCACCGACCTTTATGCAGAACACCGTTAATTATAATTATTTGCACTGAAAACAAATGATAAACTGTACGCTCAATCATTTAAACAGTAAATTAAATGACAAAACCAATTATACACACAAATAATTCAATAAAAGTAAAAGCAAATGAGCGTAATTCGAATTCAGAACAATGGTTTTCAATGCTCAGAGCTACTACAGCAATAATCATAAATTATTTTAATGCATTCATAAACAACGTTTTGAAGACACATTAAGTTAAATGAATGTACTGTAAGTTAGCTCTAAGGCCGGGACTCCACTAAAGCGATGACGAGCGCGAATCGACCAATCATTTCGGTTGAAATCCGGAACCTGTCTCTAGAGATTGGTGAAACTTGTAAAAAAAAAAATATATTTATTAGTCCCACACATGATAAAACATAATGATAAAAAATAACATTTTCATCATTCTCTTGCCCTTATCCCAATAGGGTAGTCAACAAAAAAATCTAATAAGTCCATCAGATAGATTTCCAAAAATATTAGACTCATTATTTTTATTTTTTCACATAAACAAAAAATTAAGACGATACAGTGCTTCGAAAACTCGTGTGACGTCACATCGCACTGCATTTTTACCACGTAGTGATGTCAAAAGCCCAAAAACTCATGATCTTTGGCGCGTTTTATCTCATTCGATTTTTATTAAATTGATAAAACAAAAAAAGTGGTTATTCTATTTTCATTTAATAATTCAATATTCAAATGGACCCGGGGCTTGCTTCCAAGTTTTGTTTAATTTAAAATGTGCTTGTTTTGTGCTTTTCAGTTTTTTAAGTCGGGTTTTTAAGTTTTTTAACCACTTTTTTTTATTTTCAACTTTTAGTTATTTTATGTAAGTATGTTCTTTCGCTCGTCGCGTAAAATTTTTCGAAGATGATTTTAATTTTGTGTTTGTTTATAGGTTTTCTGACTTTGAATTTCTTTCAAACACACAGGGTGTAAATTAAGCCTTCACACATACGTCAACCAAGCATTCTGTACATCAAACTTAGTACCCCTACGCAAAAATGTTTGCTGGAATCGACTTTTTTTTTTTGAGTCAATAATCGCATTTTACGGTCAAACAAAATGTAGCACTCTTAAAACATTGCTAGTGGATGCTTTGAATAGTAAAAGGGTCATGGAGGTAATTTAAGTAAAGTTATAACCTGAAAAACTAGTATTTACAAAAACAGCTGTGCAAAATTTGGAACTTTGACCCCCAATATCTCCGTAACTAGGGATTCCCAGGTATGGTCTAGAACAAAAAAAATATCGCAGTGGTGGGGAGAACAAGTGCCCTTGGTTTTCGTCAAGGATACTTTAACACCCTTTATAAGTGTCATATTTTTTTGTAATCTCCTTTTAAAATCCTTCATTTTGATACCCTACTCGATGGTAATGGAACGTTTTTGTTTTTTGAAATCCGCGTTAAAGCTCCCATAATCCGCAAATTTTTTATGTTTTTTTTTTTTAAATTTTGTTGTAGCTAGTGACACTCGCGCCATCAAAACGAATCTAACGACGTATATTTTAAGGCGTCATTTTGGACACAAAATTATCCGGCAAACATCACATAAATTTTCTAATACAAAAATGTGAAAGAACTATTTAAATTTTTTGCTCACCCCTACACCATGAAATTGGTCTACATTGCCTTAGTTCGTAGTGTTTTGGACTATGGAACTTATCTTCTAATCCCGTGCAACAAAGGTACCTTAGTTGAACTGAATAAGGTTCAGTCTAAATGCCTTCGAATCATCTCAGGTTGTATGAAATCCTCCCCCATTAACGCGTTGTAGGTTGAGTGTGCTGAACCTCCTCTGGCCCTAAGACGTCAATATTTGGCATACCGTTTTTTATCTAGGCTTATATGCAGGACTTCACACCCCCTTATAGAAATATTGTACGAGTTAGATGCCATATGCAGAAATTCAAACTATTGGAAAAATAAAGAAACACCCCTAATTCAGAAATCTTTTCGAGAAATTCTAAATTTAGTATGCCCAATTATTCAGTTCGTCAGATTGCCTTTTTTTATGTTTGCGTATAAAGTATTAAGTTATGTTCCAAATATTGTCTTTAGCATTGGTATATCCAAAAAATCCCCGTCAGCGAACTCGGCGTTCAACGCGGTGATGGGCGAGCGATGGAATGGTTTCCAATTATTTTTTACGGATGCTTCGAAATTAACTGAACTTAACCACACTGGAGCTGCGGTTTATTACCAGAACTCTAAAATAATTTTACAGTATAAGTGTCCTAAATAAATAATTCTGATTCTGATTCTGATTCTGATTCTAAGGAATCTTCTGTATTCACTGGAGAATGTGTGGCTGTATTGGAAGCTTGTCTTTTTATACAGTCACACCCTAATTTAAACAAAGCCGTAATCTTCACAGACTCTCTTAGCTGTCTGCAAGCCTTAAAACAAAACCCTTTTAAAAGTAAATTGCACAGCTCCCTTGTTTTAGAAATTAAAGAGTCCTTATTATCTTATGAAACCAAAGCGTTGATGCATTGGCTTAAGATGCTTGCTCATCGTCAGTAGCTGATCTCTCCCACAATCTTCCACGAACTAACCTCCAGTTATCGTGGCAGGATCAATGGAATATCACTGGAAGGGTTTTCCCTTTTTTTTTTGCAAGTTTTATTATGCAGTGCAACCAACCATAAAACCAAAACCTTGGTTCTATGGCTACAAAAAAGTCTCCAAATCTGTTATATCCGTCATATGTCGTATTCGTCTAGGTTTCTGTAGCACTCCGGTTTTCTTGCAAAAAATTCGGGTTAGGGACTCCTTTCTTTGCGAGTGCGGGTTGGAAGAGGGTACTCTGGACCATATCTTCTTTGAATGCTCAAACAACATTCCTCCTCTAGATCTGCACAGACGTCTCCCTAAATTTAAAATCCCCCTTCCGACTAATTTACCCTCCATGCTAACATATTCCTCTCTCGAACTGCTTGTGGCGCTGATGACTTTCATCCGTCACAATACAGTGTGATTCTTTATAATGTGCACATATCGAAATGGGGGAATCTATGCTTAATTTTATCGACGGAAAAATTATTAAAAAATATCGAAATATTTTTTAATATTTTATATGGAATTTTTAAAAATTTTGTCTGCTACTGTGACCCCAGTGTAAACAAAACGGTGTAACTTTTAAACTAAATTATCTATCGCGATGAAACAAACTCCATAATGATTGGAAACAAATAAGGCGTCCTCGTAAAATGAAAATTGTGGAAAAAAACTACCCTCAATTGAAAATAAACACGTTTTTTGATCAAAAAAACTTTTTTTTTTCATAACTTTTTACATAAAATTGTTTCATCGCGATAGATAATTTAGTTTAAAAGTTACACCGTTTTGTTTACATTGGGGTCACAACAGCGGACAACATTTTTGAAAATTCCATAAAAAATATTAAAAAATATTTAGATTTTTTTAAATATTTTTTCCATCGATAAAATTAAGCATAGATTCCCTCATTTCGATATGTGCATATTATAAAGAATCACACTGTATAATAAAATTATAAATCTGCTGTGTGGGTGTGGTATGCGTATAATATAATTATGTTTTAACAATTTTAATATTTATTTATTTCTATGTTTTTGTTTGTTTCAGTCCCGTACTAATCCGACAAGATCCACGTGGCATCGAAGAATTTAATTTGCGATATTGTTAGAACTAACACTACATTCATGTTTTTATTTTTACGTTGCACACTTTACACAATTCACTGGACATTGACAGAATAGTCGACATCGGCTTCAATTGCTATTAAACAAAAATAGAATAGAATAGACGTATATTTTATTCAAATCCCTTCATCCGTGTAGGAGCTATGAGGGAACAAAGAAAAGGACTTATATACATACATACACGCCAAACACATAACCCTCCTTTTGGGCTTCGCCGCAGTCGGGTAAAAACACGTACCCAATATTATATATCTAACTGACGGATTAAACAGAATCATATTATTGTCTGTAATGTTGCTATAACTAGTGGTAAATAAATAAATAAATAAATAAATATTTTGTTTAGTCCGGAAACATCCCAATTCATTTGGGGTCGGCGCAGCATGTCTGCTTCTTCCATACTTCTCTGTTCCTCGTCTCCTCATGAGTCACCTTCTATCTTGCCATGTCATCCTTAACACAGTCCATCCATCGTTTCTTTAGTCTTCCTCTACTCTTACTCTTAGCCCATAATGTTCCCACTGCAGGGACTCCAGCTTCTCTCTAGGAGAGGGCTAGAATCACCCACGTGGGCCAAGTGTGGGTTGGTAGACGTCGCATGTCTTCTAAGTTTTTTGTTCTAAGATATGCCGGTTTCATCACGATGTTTTCCGGCTGAGATGATGATAGCACACATTCCTTGGAAGACTCCCTCGTATTCATTACTAATTCGTGGCCCACGCACGCATCACTCGCTTTCGTGTACAATGAGCAAGGTCCACTAGCCCTTTTCCACCAGATAATTTTCCCTCGCGTACCGCCTGTGCCTAGATGCCTCACACCAGTGGATACAAAGCCTTAGTCCTAAGATATTGTGATAGGTGCATATTTGTACTAAAGCTGAAGTTATTGTGTGCTTTATTTGAGCAATAAACAAAAGGTATCTTAATTTTATGTGCATTAAACGTTTAAGTTTACATTTCAGTTGCAGATAGACTCCATTATGTGAGTTCCTATGGCGGTAGATATCTGCATTCTAGAATAAACAAACACTTCTATGCGTTGTGCTTATGTCTGTTGTTAAAAACTACCTTAATTATACATTTCATTATTTTGGATATATTTTCTTGTTCTTTGGCGGAATTCCAGAGGGTGACACTTAGTATGTTGTCCACTGTATAGCTGTGTTCCTTCCCAGACCCGCTACTTGGGACTGGACTTTTAGCAATTCATTACTACTTTTGTTAGCTTAGGTCTTACCTGTTAAAACAAATGTATGTGTTCATGAATAAATAAATAAATAATTTTAAATCTGATATGGTATATACCTATTAAAATCATTAATTCGATTTAGGTTTTCTACAATAAATATAACATCATAGGGGCGAACCTTCAAATGGGCGCAAATTAGCAAACACTAAAGGTGAGCACTCCCGGGTGAGACAAAATGTGCTTGGGTTTTTGAATTGGGAATTAAAATCTCAATAGCAGCCGCTGCTCGAGTCAGGAGTAGAATCCAGATCCTCATGTTCACCTTTACACCAACGAGGTAGGTTTTTAACTAAAAATTGTGTACAAAGACTAACGAAAAATATTTGGACATTCTTAAGTTCTAAAGGACTTATTTATTTTTGTTTTAAGCTATGATTTAGTTCAACGACCTTTCTTAATACAACATTATTGGTCCTAAACTTTTTACTACCTAACATTTTAAGTGTATTTCAATAAAACGTGTAATGCAGTGTAGTCGCTTCAAAAACAAGTAAATACAAAACATTGATTGATAAACTAGTTCTAAGTTTTTATTATAAGTCATAAAAAATAAAACTAAGTGCGTCTAGACGTTAAGAACTATAAAATTGCTCAGTGTTACCAGTCGTGAGAATGTGCTCCGTTAGAAAATAACGTTTTATTTGTACGGGCAACAAATTATATCGAAATTTGTAATAGGGAATGGTTGAGGGGATTTGTCGTTGGTACTTAGTAGTTGGGGCCACGAAACCTGCGATGTAAATAAGTAAATTCAAGATAGTTTTATATTTGGACCACCAGTCTTACCAATGGGTATCATATTACCCAGTATTGACAGGGTTGTGGAGGTCAGATAGGCATTCGCTCTATGTAAAATACTGGTACTCAGTAGCATCCAGTTAGACTAGAAGCTGACATAGTTGGGACAAGTCTAGCCAAATGATGACTTTTAGATTTGAACTAACAACAAAATTTGTGTGGTTGATATTTATAGGGTGAATTTTTCAAGTGGGCGCTGTTTATTAACTCCGAAATCATGAGGAATGACGGAAAATACCCAAAGAAGTGTCGGGCCCGATTTTAAGGGAAACCAAAATTGCATCATTGGATTTTTGAAAAACCGGCCAAGTGCATGTCGAATCACGCACAATGTACGGTTCCGTAGTCCATCAAAATATGTGAATTTATTTAACTGATATATAACCAACCTACTGACCCTACCCACTTGCCTCCGAACGATGATTTTTCTTGTAAAAATAAAACACAAACACCTTTGCAGTTTTGAGACCTGCGCTCCCATACATATGTATAGGAAAATATTTCACACAAGTACATTTTATAAGTTGGTCGACTACTCGTAAACGTGCGAATATCTATCCAACGACACCCCAAACAATGGGATTTGCAAGAAAAAATCATCCGCACTTTAAAAGGTACGGGAGACACCCTAACAAAACAAATCAAATTTTACTTTAACATTTTGTCGTCGTAACTCATTTGTATATTTATGCCAAATTATAGCTTTCTAGTCTTTGAGATATAGTGCAGACGGACAGACCGACAGACTACGGAACCCTAAAAATCTGTATTCCTGGCCAGGCATCAAACCCATTGAATTGAAATAAAACATTATTAAAGCATTCGATAGCGTCGGGAGGAATGAATAATTCAGTTCCGGGAAGTAATGACTTACTGGCATGCCAATAGCATTCACCCGGTATAGGCAATGCAGCCTATAGACAAACTAAAATTTTACGAGCAAAGAAAGAATAACTTTTGTACGTCTTTACAGTAAAATAAAATGGCTCGAATGCTTTTGTTACTTGCCTTCTGAGACATACAAAAACTATGGTGAAACATGTCTCGATTTTTTCTAAAAATATTGATTGCGAGAGCTTATGAAAACCGGCTTATTCCGTTATATTAGTAAGGATATTTTTTCCATTAGGCAGTTCTACATTCCCAATTGCACTCAATAATATAATTGACTTGAAGCATCACTGACCTGGATTTGACGTATACCGTTAATACCGGGTATTTTGGGTAAATGCAAAGCTCAGAATTTACAGTCATGCATGTCATGCAACATATATTTTTATTATAAATGCGACAGTTACTCCGCTATCTGTTACCTTTCAGCTTTTTAGGGGTGAACAGATTTATAAGATAAAGGTTGACGAAGACCTGAATTAAGGCAAAAACAACATATCATACAATCACGCCTGCAAACTCCGAAGGGTTAGGCAGGTGCATCTAATTCACTCCCATTTCAAAAGACAATAAAATAATGTAAATGTATGTTAAGGCAAACAATACCTATAAGCATACAATAAAATACCTTTTATTCTAGCAATACGTTTCCGTGGGTTAATTTTCGACCTCCACTCAGGTGAAGCCGCTGGCAAAAGCTAGAAACCCTTATAAAATATTATTAATAATTACACACCTATTCCTTTATATAAGTACTTACTCATACACATAAACACAGAATACAAAACTGTTTCACGTTCGTAACATCACCATCTCAGGGCCAGTTCAAAACCAGCGTTGGGCACTAGCTCCTCGGCACTTTGCTGAACGGGTCCTATTTGGCGCAGCCGTGAGATGCACACACTCATTTTTTTAGTATAGTTTTTTAGTTTCTTTCATAATTTTTATTGTTTGTTGTGTGCACTTGTGGTATGACTCGTTGGTAAATTGATCCCACTCAGATGGGACCCGCGGGATGAATCTACCAATTGCATTATTTACATTACTTTTCTTTGGTCGATTGGACCCGCTGTTAAAGATAAATCAAAATTTGCATCGAATTTCAGGGCTTGCTAAATAAACATGTTTTCTTTCTCTTTATTTCTTTCAAACCTAAGAAGCCTCTTTACTTTACGTGTTTGTTGTAAAATATAATACTGTTGCCGTACCTACTTCTAAATAAATAAATAAATCCGCTGATTTCAAGGCCCGATCCTTAAAATAGCTTTTGTATCGCCTTCGAATGTTTATAAAGTAAGATTTAAATGCAACAAGAACGAATAGCCATTGTTCGAGAGATAAGCCGTTACGGAGGCAGGATAACTGTCGGGAGATAAGCAGAGGTTCAGATTATGTGCAGGGAGTATTGTGGGATCGCTCGACAATTAATACGAAACATGGAACTCGTTCGATTGGTGGTGGCAAGCGCGATTACTGAGTGTGAGGTGCTGGGTAAGGAGGCGGCGAAACGCGAGAGGGAGAGAACCTCTCGTCCCAGCCACCGCGGGAGGCGCTCCGGGCATCGGGAGCCACGGGGACGCGGGCCTGTGGACGGTGAGTGATGGGCTAACTCGCCGTCCGTCCGTCTTATGACGACAACAGGCCGTGTCGACGGCGCGTTCGTGTTCCACGCGCGCCTCAAAGAGATGTCAGCAACATAGGAACCTTTCGCTCTGCCCATGAGCGGGAGGGGTTATTTGATGATTTCCCACCCCCCCCAAAAAAAAAGGTGCTGGGTTCGATTCCAGGATTGGGCAAAGTGTTATTGGGTTTTGCCATTTGGAATTTCTTAGTAGTGGTCACGGAGCCTGAATTTGTCGCGGTTGATGGCCATATTCGCGAATGTTGGCGTATTAATGGGTACACCACTACCTAACCCTTTTTTTTTTTTGGGACGTGGAAAATCATCAACCCGCTCTTGGGCAGAGCGAAAGGGAGTGTCAGACTTCTACTGACTAAAACCAAACCACCCATGTTCCTTCTTAGCCTTTTATGTCGAGGCCGCGGTATCTCTTGCGAACAACCCGCAGCCCCAACGGGCGTCGGCCCTTGACTAGTGGTGTTCAAAGTTGCTTTAAGGCAATCACTTGCTTAATGCTTAATTATTTATATATTAAGCACGTTGTTTTTTAAACGCGTAGGCATATCATGATGCCACTGGCAGCATGCATGAGTGCGATGTAAAAGCAATAAGCAAATAGCAACTTGTGAGAGCCATGAAAGCATTTGCTTTATGTTAAGTGTATTAAGCACGGTGCTTTATTTTATTATATGATATATTAACCACCACTACCCTTGACATCTCTTTCTCTCTCTGACGTCGAAAATTGGCCCAAAAAGTACTTGTTGACTAGACTTATATGACCAAAGCTAACTAGTCCCTTTAGTCTGGCAGCTGTGAAATTAATCAAGTTACATTTTATGGACTATACTAAGCATTTATTGCGAGTTAGGTAAATGTTTTTCGCCCATTACTGGCTTAATGGGGACTTAATAGGAACAAAAATAACTGTTATTGCGTACCTGTCTGGTAATATTCTTTCAGGATTGATTGGCGTAAATTTTCATTAATTGTAATTTTATGATTATACCTCGGTGTTAGATTTTAATGGCGTTCTTACTAACTATTAAATTATTTTGCACGTCGGTGAAGATCACCATCATAATCATCATTCTCCTGTACTTATCCCAATTTAATTGTGGTCAACGCAGCGTGTCTCCTACTTCCATACTTCACTATTTCTTATCATCTCAGTAGTCACCTCCATGCTATCCATATCATCCTTCACACAGTCCATCCATCGTTTCTGTGGTCTTCTTCTACTCTTGTAGCCATCTACATCCATAAACAATTGCATCAGTATATTTTTTTCATTACTCCGCAAAACAATAAGGATGTTTACAGACTGAAAAAAAAAATGTGATTCTAATTAGTCCGTCTGTTAGATTATCGAAAAATATTGGATACGTATTTTTTTGTTAACTCAAATCAATAAAAAATGACGAAGATAAAACGCGTCAAAGATTTAAGTGGGGGTTTGTGTCGTCACTCACCGGTAAAAAAAGTCATACTAATGTTTTAAAATAAGACATCACACGAGTTTTCAAAGCACTGTATTGTCTAAATTATTTTTTCACGTGAAAAAAGAAAAATACGTGTTTTATATTTTCTGGAAATCTATCTGACGGACTAATTAGTTTTTTTTTGTTAACTACCCAATTTGAACGTACCACGACAACTAACCTCCACACCGCCGGTACCACTTAGGGGAGGTAAGCCTAAAACGGGTAGCCCGCCTAAAACGGGTAAGCATTTTAAATTGCGCGCCGTTATTGCTAATAAGAATGTGTGCGTGCACGGCGTGGCGCCGGCCACGCGCCAATCACAGGCAGTCGGCGCACGTCTCTGGCGGATACGAGTTCACGGTAAGACAAGAACAAAGTATTTTGCTATTTCCACTAAAAAAAATTGAGTTACATTACTTTTGAATACTCGAAAATGGTCTACAATATGTTGTTACTAGTTTTGTGTTTTTATTTTGCAATAAATAGACGTTTTATTTGTGCAATACCTTGGCGTTTATCATTTCGGTTTTAAGGTTATGAGTCGATTGAAAAAAATACATGCTTGTGGGCAAAAAGGGTAGGGGTAAATAGGGTACCCGTTTTGCCCTTACCCGATTTGCCCTGTATAATTTCATTGAGTGATTATTAGTTCTTTTACTTTTGCAGATGGTTAATAAATACAAAAGAAAGACTGCAAATGCATCGTGGGATGAGGGAGTTATGAAGGTTGCGATAGAAGAAGCTCTCAAAACTTCCGTCAATGGTGCAGCCAAAAAATATAATAACCTAACCTAACAAAACTGCTCGGAGACGTAAAACACAGAAAGCGGAAATATTAACAAGCACTCCTATAAAAGACCAGCAAAGGGAAAAAGAGGCTAAAAATAGAGATTTAAAAAAAAAGTTGAGTCAGCGAAAAGGAATTTAAAGGGATCAAAACCAATAAGATAACATAACCAAAAAAAATAAGATAACAGAGAGAAAAATCTCTAAACGAGGACCTAAAAATAGTAGAAAAGACAAAACGGAGTTCCGGTGCTTGATATGCGGCGATCTTTACAGAGAGCCACCAGTGGAAGACTGGATTAGGTGTGATGACTGCGAAATGTGGGCTCATGAGGCCTGCACGTCTTATTCTGGCAGAGGTTCGTATTACTGTGACATGTGTCACGAATAAGTAAGAAAGACTGCAAAATATAAGAAGACTAATTATGATTACCTATGGTTGTGAACCTTAGGGTTAATTATAAGTAGAAACTGTGAGTTATTATTGTTACGAAACAGTACTAGTCATTGATTGACGTTGATCTCATTTAATTTAGTTGCTACCCGCTTTGCCCGAAAGCCCTACCTGCTTTAGGCCCCCCCTACGGGCAAAACGGGTAATTCGAATGATAAAGTTTCTTGTTATTTTTTTATTCCTAATGTAGAAAACTATTAAATATGTCATTTATTTTGTAGTCCTCGATGACTAAACAATTTAAAATGTACAAATAAAAGTTCAATTTGTATCTATAAATTGTTTTTTTTTATCATCAACCTTAGCTTACCCGTTTTGGGCTACTCTCCCCTACAGACTTCCGCTTGTGTACCCATTCCTTGTTATACATTCGCGTTACACCATAGCAGATTTTAAGGTAATAATATGACTGTAAATATACGAGTACATCTCCCGTTTAGCCAATCCTTTACGTTGTTTTTTTTTAATTGAGAGTACTGTTTGTGTACCCCATCTTTATCTGCGATATGGTTTGTTTCACAATCATCTTATAATATTATTAATTTACGATAATAAGATTAAAATAATGATAATTTTAATATTCTACCACATAATTAAAAATAATTAATACCTAAAAGCTGTAAAAGATAGGTCTTAATTATCTCCTCGTCATAAATCACTTAATTTAATGCCTTAAATTGTAATAATTAAAGTCCTAACAACTATGTCATTATTTAAATCCAGTGTGTTTTTAATTAAAAGTAAGAGAGATGGGGATTTAATTTGTTGCATGTAAAATAAAATGATAGTAGTGATTAAACAGTGTGACGTTCACGTCGAGCAGCAGTGGCCCAGTGGTGGCGGCTTCGACTTATGAACAGTAGGTCGTGGGTTCGAATCCAGGCAGGCACATTACTTTGTATTACACAAAGTTATATTTCATTACCGCTGCTCTCAAAACGGTGAAGGAAAACATAGTGAGGAAACCGGCATGTCTTAGAACCAAAAAATTCGAAGACATGTGGCAGTGCAAAAAAAAAATATATCCACGAATAGAGAACCTCCTCCATTTTGGAAGTCGGTTTGAAATCAGTCGTATACCCATTCCTACCTATTTTCAATCTAATTTTTTCTTAGTGATTTTTTTAGCTTGTCTACACATATTTTTACCGACTTCTAAAAAAAGAAGGAGATTCTCAATTCGGATGTTTATATTTCTTTTTGTTCGAACATAACTCCGTCGCTTTAAACCATTGTCATTGTTGATGATCTGATAATGGGATCCCTGAGAAATTGAGGGCAACCGTCAAATTTTATAGGCACATAATTATGATGTTTTTCATATATTTTCAAAAGCTATTTAAGTATTTGCGTCTAATCTGCATAATATCATGTGGATTCGCTGGTGATGTTGCAAGGTACAATTTCTCAACGATTAGGAGTTGAAAGAAAATTCTTTCAAAATTATACGTACTCATGGAGCGATAATTGTATTCTTTCAGGATAAATAGTTAAATAGTTTTGATGTTGATAAGCTGATGATGGAAAGTCGAGGTAACTCCTTAACGGTTAGGAGTTGGAGGATAATTCCTTAATAACATATCATAGGGACGCATATATGGTTGTACTCTTTCAGGTTATCTAGGTAAGCTGAATACTTGATTAAGGAAGGTACTACTACTCCTCAACGTTTAGGAGTTGAAAGCAATAATAAGGGAATCTTGAAGCTGAAGGGTTAGGTTTCTTGGTTGAATGTTTAATTAGTAAATATTTGTATAGGATTATAACTAAAAAAACAAAAATTAAAAAAAAAATGCACACAAAAAGCTGTTTTTTTTCTGAAGTTTATTATTCACTTTATGTAATTTTATTTATTTATTTATTTATGTACACACAAAATACAAAAAAGATGAAAATATAAAAAAGGGAAGCACAAAGGTATAATGCTTATGCCAAAAGAATTTTCTTTTAGCAGACCTGCTGGAGGGTTTTTTAGAAGTTGTTTTTTTTTAGGTTTTTTTTTACATAAACTGGAATATAATATGTCCTTCTAATTGAATTACTACTTCTTATAATTATTTACAATACAACTCCTAGATATTCAAACTAGAGACACCCAATACGTACATTAACCATTTTACTACCCTGTTAATAGACACCATTTCGAACACTGACATAAATAGCCTAGTTTTATGTACGTAAGTTATTTATCACTAAGTAAACAATACCTTATGTACCAAGATTATTAGTTAGACATGCACTAAAGGTATACTCTGAGATTAGAATCTGGATCAAAATTGGTCGCTGAGTTATGAAATTTTTGGACTGGGGTAGAAGTTAAACTGGACTAGTGTTACCGAAAAAAGTGCTGTAATTACGATTTGGCCGAAAGCCGAAACTATTAACTAATGTGATAAATGTAGAGGCGAGTTTATTTGTTTGTTTGTCACGCTTTCAAGCTTGACAGGAGTACAGGACGGAATTCGATGAAATTTTCACACCGATAGACCTGAGTTAGGAAAGAGGATACTTGTACGGATTCCGTATGTGATACTTCATGTTAGATCGATTCCATGAAATATTTTCCAACTTTCATGCAGGCAAAGCCATGGGCATAACCTAGTCACGGCCTAGTGCAATCTTAATTAAAAACACTAGAAGATAGTATTGAGATGTAACATTCTTTATTCCAAAGATTTATGATACTGATGAACACATTTAGTATACCCATGAAAGGTTTACCTTCACCGCAACCATTCAATAAGTATGAAAGCCGAAACCAGAAATTGAGTGGAACACTAGTAAGTGTGTCGTAAATCGGCAGTCCGCATTTACTAGCACGTTTATTGGTTATCGAACATAAAGTTTTTAAAGAAATCTCTCTTTTAATGTTCCCTCTTTGTGTGCTTTGAAAAACTGGTATTGACGGATAAAATGAACTTTAGCTTTCGTATAGGCCACCTCGTCTTTTATATTTACTGGGAACATCTTAGCCACTTTTATGGTTATTCGGGAAATAATAACAGAAAGGAAGATATTGTGGTTTACGCTATAAGTTTATTTTACGGTGTATGTAACTCATGATGATCAATATAGCATGAAAGGAATACGATGTCAGATGGGTGCTAAAGGCTGCAAATAAGAAATCAGGATAGGTAGGATAGACATGAAACAAAATCGATAAAACACATCGTTATCCGTCATACCGATGAGTTATTGATTTTGTTTAATATCCGACTCGTTATAATGTCTATAATGTCAAATAAATTGTATACCAAACTCCTAATAGGTGGATTCTATGGCAGTAGTGCCAGAGCAAAAGGTCCGTTCACACAGACCGTCTCAGAGAGGAGAGCAGATTTTTATCACGTCAAAAGAATTTAAAATTACTGTAATAATATATATTTGTACATGTTGCCCAAGATAGTGGAAACAATAGTTGTTGTGTTATTCATTTCAAACCAAGTTTAGCATAGAAATCAAAATAGGGTGGTGTTTTCCGGATCCTATTTATAATAAGGTAGCAGTCGCGCTTGCGACCACTAGACCAACGAGGCAGTCAAAAAAAGGAACAGAGAGTGCACTTGTGCCTGCGCACTCACTTGTGCACTATAATATCTCCCGCACCGATGGCTAATCTCCACTTAGATTGGCCGCCGTGACCGGAAACGGTCAGGAGGACTATTATGATAAGGTAGTATGCCGAAAGCCGAAACCAATACAATCTTATCTAAAAAATATGAAGGTAGTAGAAACAGAAATCGTCTAGTTTCAGCCTTATCTAGGCCTTTTGTAAAATTTCATATTATTATAATAATATTATGTTAGGGAATAATGATGTCTTTTGTTGTTGATCTTCAGTTCTCAAAGCGTGTGTTTTCCTTTATGTCTCGAATGAGTTAGGCTTGACAGATGAATGTTCAGTTGTACTTATAACTAACAAGGCTTTGATATTTTACGCTTTTGTTAACAATCATGTTAGGAAACTTGGTATTTAGCCGACTTAAAAAAAAGAGGAGGTTCTCTATTCGTGTGTGTATAATGTATATTTTTTTAGTAGTTTTCACAATTGCAGCTTCTAAATGCGACAGTTTGTGGCTTCTTTTTTCTTATACATAAAATTTGTGTTACCAGTGAGATCTAAATCTAGTAAGTCGTCCTATGAAAAGTAATTTTGTCCTATGAAAAGTAAGGCAGCGTCCTAATTGGCAACAATCGTACGATCAAACGATGCGTTCCCGTCGTAAGACGGAATTAAACACACTAGTTTCTTCAGTGTGTCCTAATAGAGCTTGCGAGTGATCGTGCGATCACAGTGAAATGCTTAAACCGATCGTACGATCGTGCGATCGTCCAAAGCTACATTCGATCGTACAAATAGCTTCTGAATGGACGTTACCAGCCACGTACTTGACATAACCAAGATGTACACTTACGTAGATATAATTATCTCTTTAGAGCTTTCAACAGTTGAAATATTTAACACAAGAAAAAAAACATTTTGGATTACTTTAACAAAAAAAGCGGGTGTTCTGCTACAGTTTTGGAAATTAACCAAAATAACTACGGCTTTTTTTTTTCGGGGTGGGAAATGATCAAATAACCCCTCCCGCTTTTGTGTAGACCGAAAGGGAGTGTGAGACTTCTACTGACTAAAAACCACCCATGTTCCTTCTTAGCCCTTTATGTCGAGGCCGTGGCATCTCTTACAACATCCCGCAGCCCCGGCCTTCTGAATTGACTCTGTTGACTGTGAAGTCACAATCGCAACTGCTGAGCTGCCTGTTGTCCTGGATTAAATGCCTAGACCGGGCTAAGGCAATCTGTACGTATTTGTGTCGATTTTTACGTCAGCTATTTCGCAGTAGTACCCACGAAGTCTGGTTTTTTGCCCGGGTGGGTGATAGTAATAGGGTAGTTAACAGAAAAAAAAGTAATTAGTCCGTCAGAGAGGTTTCCAAAAAATATTGGACACTTTTTTTTTCTTTTTTCACGTAAACAATGAAGACGATACAGTGATTTGAAAACTCGTGTGACGTCAGACATTGGTATGACATTTTTTACCGGTGAGTGACGACACAAACCCCCACTCAAATCTTTGACGCGTTTTATCTTCGTCAATTTTGATTGATTTGATAAAACAAAAAATACGTATCCAATATTTTTCGATAATCTAACAGACGGACTAATTAGAATCATATTTTTTTAAGTCAGTAAACATCCCTATTGGCTGGCCCCCTTTTAAATGATATTTAAGCATAACTGTGCGAAAAATGTGAGAATACTATTAGGGACAACTTTGCCTAACCCTTGTGACGATATTTTATTAAATAAATTCCTTGATAATATCTTTAAATGAGCTAGAATTATAACGTGTTTTATGTAGTGTAAGGTTGTTTTAACTAATGAAGTGACCGCAAAGAACTTTAATTAATATCATTATCCTACCATTTTGTTGGTACAATATCAATCAGAAGTAACCAGTCATTATTCTCTCGAACCGTTTGCGGTCTCAATCTATCAATCTATTTGGGGTCGATGATTTGTTAACAAACACTTAACTTGCTCGGATAGAAAAAAAACTTAAAGAGTTATAGATAATAACAATATTCATAGAATAGTTATATACAAGAGTTTTTAATAGAAGAGTTGTGGACCAGTGGTAACGTGTTTGATTGTGGGTTTAAATGCGGTTTACGTTGAGCATAACATAACTTTTTTGACAACTTTGGCTCGTACTGTAGACTTTTTATTTTATTTTTTTATTAGCCTGCTCTGTCCCACTCCAGGGCAAAGGCCTCCCTCCACTCTTTCCACTTCTCTCGAACCCGCGCGTCCTCCTTCCAGTTTTGACGGAACCGATCCAGTTCATCCCGCCATCTCCTTCGTGGCCTGCCCCGATCCCGTCTCACTGTGTCAGGGCACCAGTTTCCTGCTATTTTGGCCCACAGATTTTCCGGCATGCGGCAGACATGTCCTGCCCAGTCCACGTCAGCTATTTTTATTTTGGAACGCAGCACTGTGTTTCGAACACGATCCGTTAATTTAACACCTAGTATACTGCGCTCCATTGCTCGTTAGCAAACCTTGAGTTTGGACTTCTGGATGTTTGTCAAAGACCAAGTCTGTGGACCATAGGTTAAGACGGGAAGAATACACATGTCCATAAGTTTCCTTTTCAGAGTTATATTGTAGACTAGAGTTATACTGTAGACTAACAAACATAATATATAGAACAATTGGAGACACACAGTCACTAGCAATAATATTTATACACTTGGCAAAGTTCAATCGCAAATATCCCGTGAAATAATGATTACAACTTTGAGATATGACCTATTTTATGATAATATGGGTTCCTAAATATTAGTTTTGTTACGTAACATCAAAATGAAATCAAAACAGTAGTTGAAAATAGCTTCTAAACGTTGCAAAGTGTTTACATATTGGTGCTGCTGACTTTACATGGAACCTTTTAATTTAATCTTGTCGGATTCTGCCTACTCCAATTTGAAAAAAACATGTGAATTTATTTAACCGAAGTATGCGTCACGCTAGGATCTTAAGACGAGAAGAAACAACACCTCCTCAAGTTGTTGGGCGTCCCCGGAGTAAGTACAATAACCTCAAATTGGCAAACACTTAGATGTTATGTATACTTTTACAGTAAGTCACACGGTCACACTTATATGCTAAGTTATATATCTGCGTCTCGAATCGATGACTTAGATTTGGTCCGAGCAGTACGTAATGAACTGGAGAACTCTGCATCATTCAAGTCCTGGAAGTTTCTGCGGGTTGTTTGGAAGAGATACCGCGGCCCTACAGAAAGGGCTAAGAAGGAACATGGGTGGTTTTTAGTCAGTAGCAGTCTGACAATCCCTACAGCTCCGCCAATGCTCCAAAAAAAAGGATCGACACTCATGACTTTCCAGTTTCTGCACATTAATGAGATTTTCTGTCACCTAGTCGGTTAGTCTTCTCACATTCCTCTGGTCCGTTTCTGGAGTGGAGAATTTCTTCTCCCATTTACCATTCGGTCGAACAGCTAGTAATTTACGGTTAACATAACAGATAAGGCTAAAACTTGTGATTGTTTTATACATTTCACTCTCCAAATATAGAGAGCTGGATGTTGTTGGTAATATAATATTCATGAACAGCATGACCACGGGAGTGACAATAAATCACGAAAATAAAGAAAATAAGTAGTTTAATTTATTCCATCACCACTGCTCTCAAAAACGGTAAAGGAAAACTTTTGTGAGGATACCGGCATTTCCTAGAACCAAAAAATTCGAAGATAGTGTTATCTACCAATCCGCACTGGGCCCGCGTGGTTGACTAAAGCCCATTCCCTCTCGAAGGGTGGAGGCCTGTGTTCCAGCATTGGGAACATTAATAGGCTGTTGATGATGATGAATGTTGCTGGTAATATAATATTCATAAACAGCATGACCACAGGAGTGACAAAAATTCACGAAAAAGAAAGTTTGTCCGTTGCGGAGTTCTAACCGTAAGCACTTTTCCCAAGAAAATTCGAGAAGTATTAGGAACTCATAAAGAAGAGTAGGTATCTCTGCACCATAAGTTAAGGTTCCCATTTATTTTATAGTTATTAGGCGTCATAGTTAGTTAGGCGATTACCGCGAATTCGTAAGGTGAATGTACTTTGTATGGCATGATCTGTGAATCGAATCAAACGGCTATGTTTGTATGTTACCATTTTGTGTGTAGCATTTTTTTTAAATAAAATGTAAAACGTACACGTACGTTGTGATTTGTGTGTGTGTTTTTTTAATGTAATGTATGTGTGTTTTGTGTGCTTTTTTTTGTAATATTGTAAATATTGTGTGTTTATTGTTGTATTGTATTATAAGATATAGAATAAGCCTTTTTGGAAGATGTCGTGGCAAAAGTAGTTACAGCCGGACCAGTCGCTTTTCAAGGTTTAAGCTAATATAATATAAATATAATAATAATATTCCACAACTATAACACAACGCCATCTAGTCCCAAGCTAAGCAGAGCTTGTGTTATGGGTACTAGACAACTGATAAACATACTTATATATTTCTAAATACATACATATTATAGATAAATTACACCCAGACACAGAACAAATGATCGTGCTCATCACACAAACATTTGTCCTGGGTGGGAATCGAACCCACGACCTCCGGCATAGCAGTTAGGGTCACTAACCACTAGACCAACAGGCCAGCTGGGCTTGCCTAAGTCGGTCCGTGGATAGGTGACCATCCATTAAGTTGTTGTTGCTGTTTTGTTGTTAAGTTGTTGTCATATTTCACTTTTAAGTTGCTTATTTTGGCGCTTCCGTTGCAAAATTCGTCTTACGTGTTTTTAATTTTTACATTGCTATACGACAAGGGAATTCGACCTCTTAAAATGTCATGTCTTATGGGGCTTTTTTAGAATTTAATTGAAATTTCACTAGCCCAGAAAACTACTACTAGTACATAACTAACTAGCGGACGTCACGCGGTTTCACCCGCGTAGCTCCCATTCCCGTGGGAATACAGAGATAAAAAGTAGCCTATATCACCCGGGGATAGTGTAGCTTCCCAACGGTGAAAGAATTTTTCAAATCGGTCTAGTAGTTTTGGAGCCTATTTGTTACAAACAAACAAACAATCAAGCAAATCTTTATAATATTAGTGTAGACAATCATTACCCTTCCTTTTGGCTTCGCCGTAGTCGGGTAAAAAACAAGACACCTCGTGTCGTATATCCAAAACACAGTCGGCAAGTGCAATAAAAGTGAACAAACCATAGTTATTTTGATTTAACAATAGACACATAATGAACGTGGGAAATGTATTTTATTGATGTAACATCATTGTATTGTATAATTGTTAATGACCCATTACAAATAATTATAATTAGCACGGATTAAAATACAAAACTGCGGTGAGAATAAAGAAATAATTACTATTTTACGGAGTTTTTTCAACTTTTCTATTAAGAAAATTAGGAAAGTTAATTTGCAACAATAATTTGTAGGATTTTCAATTTAAATACCTTGGTTTCCCGAGCACCTAAAGGGTTTTAAGGAAATTTCGAAACGCCGTCTTGACGCCTTCGGTGACCTAAGGGCGCCTTAGGTTGACCTTTACCTTGGCCAGAGGCTCAGTATTGCCTCACAACGTGGTAACTCCGTCTCTTGGGCATATTACCATTTGACAGCGTTCAGGAGGGTTTTTCGATGCCCTTTTTTAGTTTGTTGTTAGTGTAGTTGTTTTAGTTTTTATATTTAATTAATAAATCACACTAATATTATAAAGGCGAAAGTTTGTGAGTGTGTGAGTGTGTATGTTTGTTACTTCTTCACGCAAAATTTACTGCACGGATTTGGATGAAATTTGGTACACAGATAGTTTATAACCTGGATTAAAAAATACGATAGTTTTTATCCCGATTTTATATTCCCGTGGGTTGTAGCGGGTGAAGCCGCTGGCAACAGCTAGTATCTTATAAAGAAAACAATAAAAAAGTATTTGTAAAAAACTTGGAACTCGATTTGTCTTCAAGCCGAATGCATTTCGATGTAGTGACTCACAAGCGGAGCTTTAAAATTGTGACTAACTTTTAAACTTGCTCATGTCTATATGCTAACCGTAATTTCTAACCGGATGAAACTGAATACCAATTTTTTTCCCTTGTCCATTTTTTCCAATAAATTTATTGGAAAAAATGATGGAGGACTTTACCCAGGAGTGGGATATTTGGTATTCAGCTCCTGCGCCTTCTCGAATCAGCCCCTGCGGTACGCAACCATACCTCAACACATTTATCTGGGTCAGCCTCGGTGGCGACGTCTGCCTTCCGCCAACCATCGTGTGGAGCCTTTAGCCCTGGTGTCATCATGCCTGTGGCTGAAGTGATCTTCCAATAACATTTTAGCTTAGTAGCCTTCTTGTCAATTCCCGTTCCAATGCCCTTTGGGATAATTCAAGACGGAACTACGGAGTCCCAGTGAGTGACCAGGTCTGAGCACCGTAGATGGAATTTTGTGGCATCGTTTGCTTAGAGCAACGCTATGTCAAGCATGTGTGCATATACATCCACAGCCCAGCAGTAAGTGGGTCATTGGAAATTCTGGTTGTCAGACTTTTAGATTTCATACTTCCCGTAATAACTGCCATAGATTTATATAAATGACAGCCGAGACCCCGTGCGCGTGTAGCCGTGGCTTATCACTTATTTATTTCCAACTTACATCTATCATTACAGGGTAACCCAAATGCGATAAATGCGCCTTAATGTCTTAATTCTAACTTAATAACTATGTACATAAAAACTAAAATCTAATGACTAATAAAGCATTCCTTGTGAATACACTGAGAGAACCCTAAGTCTCGGTATGTAGTAACTGGTCACCCTATCCACGAATCTACCTTTGGAGTTAATTACGTTAAGCGAGCTACTAAGCCCCGAGCTACTAAGCCACGAGCTACTAAGCCACGAGCTACTAGGCCACGAGCTACTAAGCCACGAGCTACTAAGCCACGAGCTACTAAGCCACGAGCTACTAAGCCACGAGCTACTAAGCCCCGAGCTACTAAGCCACGAGCTACTAAGCCACGAGCTACTAAGCCACGAGCTACTAAGCCACGAGCTACTAAGCCCCGAGCTACTAAGCCACGAGCTACTAAGCCACGAGCTACTAAGCCACGAGCTACTAAGCCACGAGCTCCTCAAATAAGAATATAACAAGTTAAAACTAAGCGGCTAGGTAGCTGCGCTGATACTGGTTCACTTGACATGCGCGTGCGCCGAGTGACTCGCCCACGCCGCGCTGCGACATGCTGGGTCACATTCAGGGCTGCCACTTACGGGCCCGCGGTACTGTTCGAAAGCCATACCGCGGCCCCGGAATACAAAGGGCTAAGAAGGGACATGGGTGAATTTTTAGTTAGTAGAAGTCTGACACTCCCTTCCGCTCCATCCAGAGCGCAAGGAGTCATTTGATGATTTCCCATCCAAAAAAGGCTGCCACTTAAATGTTTCTTTGGTAAATGGAGATGAGTAAATATAATTAGGCCTCCCACGAGGTGGACCGATGACCTGGTGAAGGTTGCGGGGACCCGCTGGATGCGAGACGCACGGGACCGGTCAATTTGGCGACACTTAGGGGAGGCCTATGTCCAGCAGTGGATGTTTTTCGGCTGAAATGATGATGAAATATTATTATAGTCGATGAAGCTTACTACGAGTACTTGTGCAGAAGTTTTAATCAATTTCTTGGCACCAGTGTTCCAGACACCATAGTATTGGATTTGCATTTTTTTACGATTAATATTTGTGGCCATAATGTTTTCTATATCTCGGGGATATGGCGTGATTTTATTTGCCTGTCACTTGTTTATTCCGGCTGATCTCCAAAACGGATAGACCAATTTTGACTGGACGTTTACTGGCAAATAGATAGCTGATGCTATACGGAGTATTATTAGAATTTTATTAGAACAAGGATTAGTTTTGAGTCAATTAGAGAAAACTATTTTAGAATAGAATTTATAAAATACTTTCCGGTAATAAAGACAAATAGACAAATAAATACTTTAACCTAAATATACACACTAATTACATTTTTTTGTTAGTATAAGTAACTAATACTTCCCTACTGTAATCTTGCTAACCCTAACATCACGTCATAATAAATTTATCTAGCCTAGTACTATAGGTATTGGTCACATCCGTGATAACACCCTATGTACCTGGAATTTTAGCCGTTTCTAATCTTGCGGTAGTCTAATACCGGGAAGTTTCTATAATCCTAGTAGTTCTGATTTTATTACACTAATGATTTTCTAACGAGAATTTAAATTAATACTAAGCTTTTTTGACCGACTTCCGAAAGAAGTAGGTTCTCAATTCGTTGGAAGTTTTTTAATTTTTCTTTTATGTATGTTCCCCTGTTACTCGAAGATGGCTGGACCGATTTCGATTTTTTTTTGTCTTGTTTGAAAGGGTCTTCCCAGGTGGTCCCATGATCATCAAGTCAGGATCTGATTATGGGATCCTGGATAAGTAGAGAGAACTCTTTAAATTTTATATGTACACTTGAAGTGATTTGAGTAATTTTTGGGAGAGTACCTTCTCGGAGTGATCCTATTTCACTTTGGTGAAGATCTCATGAAGAACTTCGGTGATAGGCAACGGAACTCCTCAATAAATGATAGCAAATGGACCGGGATTACTGAAATCTCATGTCTGTCTATTGTTTACACCAGTTCATAACATAACATCACGCCGGTACGCTTGGAAGGGGTAAGCACATGTGAACCACTGAAAAGTGAACAATAAAAACAATTTAACCAAAAATAAAACCGACTTCAACTAAAATAAAGCACAAGAAAGTAAAAAAATAAACTTACGAACATAAATCAGTTTCTGAAGTCGGTGGCAAAAAATTAAATCAAAAAACAAAAGTCAGTAAATATGTCTGTGAAATAGAGGCAGTTTCACTTGGGAAAGGTGAAATTGTATTGAGTTGTGAGCAGTGATGTTACGATACATAAGATTACAGTTCCAGCTCATCATCATCAGCCTAACCTTATAAGGTCGGCTTCCAGTCCAACCGAAAGCAGCTGAATACAAATATTTTACACTAGCTTGTGACAGCGGCTTCGCCCGCGTGGAGTTCGATAATTGTCCCCCGGGATCATACTGGTGGGATAAAAAGTATCCTATGCCTTATACCAGGTTACTAACTATCTGTGTTCTAAATTTCATCCACATCCGTTCAGTAGTTTTTGCGTGAAAGAGTAACAAAAATCCATCCATCCTTACATCCTCACAAACTTTCGCATTTATAATATTAAGTAAGATGGAGCGACTGCCACAGCCTACTTTAAGTATTTAACTCGCAGACCCTGTTTCCTCTTAACTATCATCTACCAAATGAAGAGAGTCTAAATGAAATAATTCACATCTTTCCCCATCAGGATTTAATAAAACCGATCCTACAACAGGGCCTGCAGTCTGTACAAAGATAGCGATCGCTTTACGACAAAATTCGGTCGCAAAGCTATAACGATGCGGATTTAAGGTGGACGTGAGCCGGACGCGACCCGCCGGTATTAGCTACCAACTTAAATCCGCATCGTTATAGCTTTGCGACCGAATTTTGTCGTAAAGCGATCGCTATCTTTGTAGAGACTGCAGGCCCTGATCACGTTTGCTCGCGGTTTCAAGAATCGTGACAATTATGACCAGCATTTCTTCACAAATGAGTTGCAAACCGCAACGTACTTACCGAAGTACTTCGGTAGATAAATACCGCATTTATTTACCGTTCCGTAACAGAACGATTAATGAGCAATCAATAACGTATTGAAAATTCTTTGAACTCACTACAATCATACTTACTTATATTGGCAATTGGAATACATCCATTGCTTCTTATACTCTCAAGATGGAACTCAAGTATGAAGTAAACCGTCAATGGATACCGTTGCATTACCAACATGTCAATACTGGACCAATGTTTAGAGCCAATTAATATGGGTATATGTATAATATAATTTATATTAACTAATCTAATTTTAGTGAGGTCAATGCCTTCATGTTGGCCTGATGACGACAATCATTTTGTATTAGGTGAGATTTATAAGGGTTAAAATTGGTGTTGAAATGCGGTTGAATTAGTCATTGCAATAAAATAAACAGTTCCGGATATTCAGATCATTTTGTGGTTCGATTTTCTTGAGAATCGATGACTGTTATGACTTTAGTTTCAGCCTTTTCCGTAGTTCTGGGCAATGTCCTATTAGGCTTGAGTCATTGAGTCATCAATGTACCTAGATGTTGAAATATAAGAGTCATCAATGTAATACCTAGATTTCGAAATTTAAGACTCAGTGCGTCTATCAAAGACTTGGTTTTCTATACGATGCTATAAGAAAAAAAAAAACAAATACATACTTAAAATATTGGTTTTTAATCTTTACTTGGGATTTTTACATAAGTCTTTTTAATTTATAGTGTACTTTTAAGGTTTTTAAAAGGAAACTAATGCTTACATACAACTAAAAACACTTTAGAAATATAAGTAAAAAAAAATAAAACTATCTTAAAAGAGATCACTGACCGTAGAGGCCAAAGTGTTGGGGTATTTTCGGGTACATTGATACACTACCAACTTCTGTCACCACAACGACAACAGAACGCGTGGGTTACTACTCTCAACAGTCCACACACGGTTGCCCAAAAACATACGTAATTACCCTACAACAAGCGAAACCTGATACAAAGTCACCGATTTTATTGTATTTGGGTGACCCGCGAAGCGATCGCGGTTGGCCGTAATGTACCGTTTACACGACACGAACTCCCGTTTAAACATTGTAAAAGTTGGTCAAATTCTACTGTATGGTCGGCTGATTTCGTTCGGTTCGAGTTCACTACAATACTAGGAGACCAATTTACCACAGAGCCTGGTATAAACTTATCTGCTGCACTGTCTGCCGAATGTTTTTGTCAGTTATAACTTGAAAATATGAACTTGGCAGTTTTGATTTGACGACTTGTAGAATTGCCCTTTTTGAATTTTGGTAAAAACTAGGAACGCTTTTCCGTAAATTTTGATTGTGTTTTCATTACTTTAATATAATTTTAACCCTTTTCCAGTGTTCTAATGAAATGTTTCAAAACTTCATTAAATCGCAGTAGTATTACGTAGAACACGAAACTTCATCTTTTACAGACGGCCAGAATACCGCACCGTATAAACGGGCCATACGTCAGCTAAGCTCCGCCGCCTACGTAGCTCGGTAATAGCCAGACAATAGAGTGGAACCGGATCCGATCCGGGCCGGTTCTCCGTTGGAACACATTAATATAACGAAGACGGTATCGCCGCCGGCTCCCCATAGGATTCAATGTTCTCTTGATTGTAACGAGGTATTGCGATATTGAACTTGAGTGATAGGTTTGAAATCAAAGGGCATTGGCACTTGACATTGCTTGGATAAATTATATTATACCTCCTATTGTTTTGTACTGGCAATTTTTTTTCTTAGAGTACTATTACTGGCCCAATACTTCGCCCCTTCAGTGGCAGTGCTGGGAAAGTTTGACTCCAGGTTTGGAGATAAAAAAGGTTTCAGGTTTCTGCCTATTCAGTCGACTTCGAAACTAAAACTGTAAATAAAAACATCGACCGACATAAATTTAACTCGTAAAATTCATTCAATGAAAATGTATCTTTAACTTTGTAATCGTATACATTTATATCGGATTACAAAGTTATTTATGCAGTTCTCTATCTGGAAAAATAGACTGAAATTGCAAAATATTGTATTTTAGTTTTTCCTTGATTTATACACTAAACACTAATAGTATTCTAAATTTAGAGTTTCTATGTCTGCTAGAAGTGCCTTAGACTTTTTTGATGATCGGTCAGTCAGTCAGTGAGTGAGTGAGTGACAAAACTAAGGAACTTTGATTAGTTATAAGTCTTAAACTACTGGTTCAAATATAATGAAATATACCGTGTACCGTGTTTATAAAATGCCTAATTGGTTACTTAAAACTCAGGCTTCTAGTTTTATTCACAACGAAGTTAAAGGAGGTCGAAAATGGCCTGCACTGGTACGAGAAAAGGATGGTACGACAGTGTTGCTTCATTGCTTTACTTGGCGGGGGCACTGCCCGTGCCGATTATTGTGTACACCGTGGAACGCTGCGATGTTTAATTCATCTCTTAATACTCAGTCATTGGTACTCCATTTTTTTTTAGTGCGTAGTGTGTAAGGAAGTAAGGATTCCGGCAAGCGCAGCGCGTGCCCTGTGACCTACGATCTCTGTGCTCGAACCTCATCGGAGACACATGCGTTTTTTTTTTTTAAACTTTTTCTTACTCTATGGCTTTTTTGTTGTTCGATCGAATAAACAATTATTCTGTATTCCCAAGTAAATTAATATTACAGATATACTTAAAAGTGAATCCAAGTTTAGTTTTTTCCATAATTAAGTTCCCTTTTAGTACACACTAGTCAGTAATCTTCTATTAACAATATTATTACACAATTTAATATTAATCAAAACGCTCGCTAGCCATTTTTATTTACTTAAGTAGGCTTAGTGTACGAACTTTGACCCCGGAGGCTACTGTAGCTCGTCTTTGTGAGCCACCCACGCGCGGAGCATGGTAACATTAGAAAGTTCTGGAAATTCGCTTTACCTTGTGTACTTGTGAGATTTATTTCTTACATTAGCGAAGATAAAATTTATGGGTGAGATATGGGTTACCAGGAATGGGAAATCGTAGTACCGTTTAAACACTACACTGCTTCGCACGGGTAGCAGAGTAAACTCCCAGTCGCCATTATCGTCATCTTATTTCAACCAGTATACACAAAAGCCTCATAAATTATACATCTAAGCTTTCTCATCAATTACTCCGTATATTTCTGAAAACGGCATGTCCAGCAGGGCTATTGCGTATCTTTTAAATGACAGTGGCTATCATATAGTGTACATCAAATAATGTCAAATGGTTCCATTTTGTACTAAACCTTAACCAATTTGACAGTTAAAAAAACAATATGATAGCCACTGTCATTTAAAAGATACGCAATAGCCCTGCTCGAACCAACCATGTTGTCATATGAGATGATGACTTCTCGATGGGACGCTGTCACTCTCTGTGTTAGGTGTTGTCATAAATGAGATGTGAAAACATATGACATCTGTCAACAAGTACAGGACACGCGCGGTGTATTATTCTCTCTCATAGAGAGGAAGCGTGCAGAGTATGTTCATGCCATTGTGGTAAAAACCGTATTAAATCTATCCGGATTTTTTGAGTTTCTCGCGTTCAGACAGACAGACGCTAGGGGATTTTCGTTTTATAATATTATGTAGTGAAAATTTAGTCGCTTTACATCGCTCTCCTGCCTTAATTCCAAAGCAGTTGTTGAGTAAGTATGTCTTATTCTATGTATAAGTTTTCCTTTCTCTTATATTATATATTTTGTAGTCATCAACAACTTTGTGTTCACATGCTTCGAACAAGAAGAAAACATCCTGAACGACATCCATACAGTAGTGAGTACCAATATTGATTGAGTATAGAACTGCTCCAATAAAGGATTGTGTCTCCCGCACATGCAAAACAGATGATCGGCGATCGAACTAAGGGTCTGACTGACAATCAAGCAAACTGTCACTAGCAGACAGCGACAAACGATAGCCTAGTTCAGGCACTGTCTCACATGCCCATGAGCGAGTAGAGCCTATTTACTGTTTTCTTGGTCAAGAAACATACAAAAGACCTGTGCCAGTAAAAGATACATTATTATTTATTTTATTTATTTATTTATAGTTGATCGCCGATTGCTTATTACAGTCACACCACCTTGGCGAGAACTCTGTATACTCTCGCCAGGACACTGCACATGAACTACGTCGATGTGGCTAGTACAAGAGTAGCGCTCATCTAGTGTGTGTTTTTTCGGTGTTCCTCACTTTAAGATATCAAGTCAAGTCCTGTGTTGTTTATTACGAGACTAACGGCCGAATACTGAAATGCCACTCAAATATAAGTAACGCTCAAATCTAGTGCTGTCTCGGTCGCTCTATGCTGAAGTAACAGTGACAGAACGAGATTTAAGGGCAACTTAAAATTGAGTAACGTTTCAGTATTCGGCCGATAAACACACAGCAGAGGATGTGGGGATCCGCTAGACGCAAGACGCGCAGGACCGGTCAATGTGATGACACTTTGGAGGAGGCCTTAGTCCAGCAGTGGACGACTTTCGGCTAAAATAATGATGATGATCTCGGAAGAGACTTTTAGAAAGTACTTGGCCGAGAGCAAACAGGTACCATTACTAGATCTACTCGCTTCTCGCCAATCGCTGGCGGTGGGACATATCCCTCTCCCGCTTGTATGCACGGATCATGTGGTAAATTGATCGTGTGCGTCAGTCCTAACTTGGATAACTTATTCATATGTTTAAGAGCACGCAACGCTACCAACGCTTGCAATTTTCACAAGTTTTCATATAAATGCGGGGTAGCTATTTCTTTTGTAGTTTGAATGCAACATTGTGTATGCTTGTCTATATTTGAAAAATTTATGTTAGTGCCTCTCAAATTAATTGGCCATAGATTTCTTTGTCCTTTGCAAGGTAAGACATTAAGGAGTATCCTTTGGACCGACTCGTGATCAAGATTGGGCCTAAGAAACCAGGTCCGTCCATAAGAGCGTTGGGTTGCCAATATCGTCAACATTGCGGGGAATGGTAACGGGATGCACATAACAGAGAAGATTGCCAGAAGAAAGGGAAGGCTGACAGTCAGCAGCATCATTATGATGTATACACTTAGAAACGTTTAGAAGCAATTTCCACTTAATATATTGATTGCATTTTACTTCACGAAACTAATATTTGTGAACCTATACTGTAAATTAACCCTTCACACATACGTCACCCAAGCATTCTGTACATCAAACTAAGTACACCTACGCAAAAATTTTTGCTGGGAAACGACTTTTTTTTTGGGGTCAAAAATTATATTTTACGATAAAACTCAATGTAGCACTCTTAAAACATTGTGCTAGTGGATGCTTTGAATAGTAAAAGGGTCAAGGAGGTAATTTAAGTAAAGTTATAACCTGAAAAACTAGTATTTACAAAAACATCTGTGCAAAATTTGGAGCTTTGACCCCCAATATCTGCGTAACTAGAGGGTTCCCAGGTGTGGTCTAGAACAAAAAAAATATCGCAGTGGTGGGGAGAACAAGTGCCCTTCGTTTGCGTTAAGGGTACTTGTACACCCTTTATTATCATAAAGTACGTCTTAACTCGAAGTTTCGTCATATCTTCGCGTTTAAACTTTGCCAATTGTATACATATTGGTGCTCGTGACTGTACATCCAAATGTGCGTGGTTTCGGGCTGAAATGATAATAATGAAGATTGAACGGCTGATTAAACACTGGTGACTCCTCCAGTTCATTGGCTTTTTTACCCGACTGCGGCGAAGCGCAAAAGGAGGGTTATGTGTTGACTTTTATGTATGTCCGTTTCTTTGTTCCCTCATATCTCCTAAACGGATTAACGGATTTTAATAAAATATACGTCGTTAGATTCGTATTGATGGCGCGAGTGTCACTGGCTACATTAAAATTAAAATAATATGTGAACTTACTGAACCGATTAACCACCCTGCCTACCTGCTTCAGATCCGAACGATGATTTTATGGTAAAAGTAAAACAAACTTACATTTGCAGTTTAGAGACCTGCGCTCCCAAACATTTTTTATAGGAAAATATTTCATACAAGTACATTTTATAAGTTGGTCGACTATTACTCGTAAACTTGTAGAAAGAAGATAAACTATCACAGCTAAGCCTGCTTAGCTGTGATAGTTTATCTTTTACGAGTATTTTCGTTATGATTTTTTTAAAAGTCCCAAACACAACCCGTATAGGTGGTTTAGGTTGGCACACTTGAGTCAAAAAACAAAAACAACACACAAAAATTTTCACTTTAAAGCTGAATATTTTACAAACGAATCCCTTAATCGAAAAAGTGTTTAAGCAAACTCGCAATGTTTTTTTAAGATCTATCTAACGATTTGGACACAATGGATTTTGCGAGAAATAAAAAATCATACTTTAATGTAAGTATACTGGAGAGGGTACTTAGTCTGAACGGCCCAAATCGAATGGCACGTGGGTCATTCGAACGTAAACAAAAATCGTCTACGTACAAATGGCCCGTTGGTGACACAATCTATCTTAATTCAATGGATAAACTACATTATGTAAATTCGGGTGCAAAAGTAAAAAGTTTAAATAAAAGATGATTTTTTCTTAGATTTGTATTATCTTCATTAAAACAATCAACAAAATATACAATAAGATAAAATAAAACAACAAGCCAATCAACAAAATGTAAAAAAATACAATTAAAAAGTTAGTCAAAAGCAGCCTAATTTTAAAGAATAAAAATCCTCAATTCGTGGGAATTTACTATTACACAATAAGATTTAGTGAAAATCAGTCTTATTTTAGAGAAACAAATGAACAAACATAAAAATATTATTATACAACAATGTTTAGTCAAAACCAACCAGCAATTGTAAGGAAACAGATCAACAAAATATAAGAATTTACTATAAGATTTACCTAAAATAAGTCTTATTCTAGAAAAACAAATCAACAAAATATAAAAATACAATATTAATCAATAAGATTTAGTAACAATCGGGCTTATTTTAAAATAAAAAACCAACAAAATAAAAAGAAAATACGACTGAACAATGTAATTGATTAAAACTTTAATTTTTCTAAGCAATGCCCCACGCTTATCTGTCCAGTCAATAATTCTTCTACAATACATTGAATTTTCCAGTTTCTTGATAAAGTTTCAGGTTTCCTTTTTGGAATTTTGATGCCATCAGGTTTCCTTATCTGATTTGAATAATATTTGAAGTCGTTATGCAACCCTTGCAGAAGTTGACCAATATTTGGTTTGACTTTTATGAATTTTCTAATTCTATTGTTCCATGACTCTACAATGTTATTTGTTTTATGATATTTATTATATGTACACCAGATACTTGAATTCACCTTATCGTCTAGCCATGTGCTAACAAAATAATCGTTGAATTTTGTAAAATTATCACTGCACGGACTTTCTGCCATAATATAAAGCCAACCATCGTCAACGAATTGTGGAGGAATGTGTGATAATGCTGTACATAATTTTATATGTGCCTTGCCTGAATGGGTCTTGTGTAGATTTAATTTATTTGCTTTACGCCACAAGCATTGACTAAAATGAAAATTGCACCCTGTTATTTTAACATTTGGAAAAATATTTTGTAATGCAACTATGGTAGCTGCTTCAAAATCCATAGTGGCATAAGTTGGTTTCCATTCTGGTTCTTGACTTTTTATTAATTGGAATAGTAACTGATATGTGTCAAGCTTCTTATCAGGTAGTAAAGCATACAAAATAGGAATCACGTTAACAAATTCTTGAGTGCTTCCTATATCTGCATGAACTGTAAAAACTTGATAAAATCCATTCGGGCAGATCTTAAATGTCCCATCAAAGAAAAAACTTCTTGACTGCCGCAAAAATAAACAGTGAAATCCTTATGTCCAAATATCAATATTCTTTTTTGTCTGTATTGATAATCCGCAAATAACATAAATAAATATTTTTGAGGGATAATAACGTCAGCTCCTTTTCTAAAGCAAAGTCTCTTGGCTCCAATTGAGCTATTTCGTTTTTGGTATAGATGTTTGCTTATATTTTCAAACTTAGGTAAATTTTGTACTCCTTTTTGTGTAAGTATTTGCATGTGCACATTAAATATTTGAGGAATCGGAATAGATACGTCGTGTTGAACAGCGTTTATACATTTTTCCATTTGCTCTTTAATTTCCCTCGTTTCTAAGTCTTTAGGTCCATGATTATGTGATGTTTCACGTACAACTGTTAAAGGGTTACTTTTGGTTTTAATAGAAGCACTGCACGTACTTTTTTTTGCACAACGCCAAAGTTCTGTTCCGTCTTTGTTCAGCCTTTTCCAATTATATTCATAACCACCTTTACGTAGAAGGCGAGCACCTTTTCTTGATATACCCTCACTTGCAGATTGTGATGTAGAGGGATGTGCGTCATCCATTTCTATGATTATTTAAACCTAGAAAATACAATATGGGCCTTAGAAGTGTGAAAGTATATAATACAGATTTGTATGTGTATGGTCTAAAATCTAGTCCCTGTCATATATTATTTATGTTCTAAATAAAATATGGTAGCTTAGTCTTTAGCCCGAATATTGATGTTGTTTACATACGAGTTGAAAGAGATGTAAGTACTTATATTAAATTCGATCATATTATGTTCTTGGACCCAAAAAGATAGAATACATATGAAACGCCTTTAACTGAAGAAACATTTTGAGAAAAATATTGCAGTATATGCAATTGGCTTTATAATATATAAAAAAAAACTTACCAGGATCCAACAGTAAACAAAACACAAAACTCTCGAAAGTAAAAGTTCAATGCACAACATTAATGGACAATTGCAAAATTAACAGTGGTGTTACTAAGTTGCATACTATTAAACATATTTCTCCATAGTCCTCTGACGTCACAGATAAGCATCCTGCTTGTGATTGGATGACAAGAAGGGTCATTGTTTATATAGCTACCTGAAATCGTGCCGACCGGTTATGAAGATGTATTCCGTTTATTTAGACGATTTCAAATAATTAAATATTTATTTAGTTAAAATTCATAAACTACGTGATAAATAGAATGTTTGCGACTGTACTTTTGAATTATTTTTAAATTCATTTGACCACCGGGCCATTCGAACGTAGACATTTTTTGTTTACGGTCGAATGGCCCGCGTGCCATTCGATTTGGGCCGTTCAGACTAAGTACCCCTGGAGATACCGTAAAAACAAAACTATAGTTTACTTTAGCACTTTGTCGGCGTAACTCATTAATATATTCATGCCAAATTACAGCTTTCTGGTACTAAGAGTCTCTGAGATATAGTGCGGACGGACCGACGGACATGGCGAAACTATAAGGGTTCCATACTACGGAACCCTAAAAACTAAAAATAATTGCTGATTTTGGGGGCCATATCGCGGAATTCAAATTTTTTTTTCCGGTCGAGTCGGGTATCAATATGAAGGGTTTAAAAAAGGAAATTCCAAAAATGTATAACACTAATACTCGTATGTATGTTGAATTATCATTCGAATGTTAAATTAAGAAATGAGAATAGAATGGACCCCGCCTGCTTCCAAGTTTTGTTTAATTTAAAATGTGCTTGCTTTTTGCCTTTCAGTTTTTTCAGTCGGGTTTTTTAGTTTTGTAACTACTTTTTCTTCTTCCTATACTACGTCAAAAGCTTTACTAATACTAAAGTAAGTAGTAGGTAGCTTGGGTAATGTGGGACAATCAAGTTTTCTTGATGTGCGGATACAGTTGATCTTGCTTTTACGAAAACTGGTTAATACGATATATTATCCGAAACTACATTAGTTTCCTGTTTTTCTCAACCATTAATGTAGCAATTTAGTTTTTTTTTAAGAATTTACAAAAAATGCTCTGCTTCCATATCATTATTTTAAAGATAAATGATGATGATGATAGATCATTTAGTTACCGTAATAATTAGACAAACACTTATAATTTATTATCATAACAGAGCTGTCATAATTTGACGAAAATAGCTGGAGCTAATTGGAAATGCAAACATGCACAAAAAATGTGAGTATTGACATCGGTACCTACTGCGAAAAATATTTTTTAAGATTACTACGTTAATTAACATGCATAATATCGCGTGACCACTGAAGATGAGGCCCTGGGTTTGATTCCTGGGTATGTCCGATTGTAATGGATTCGTCCCTATTACATGGGACTTTTCAACAGGACCCAGAAAACCATTAAAATAAAATACAAAATCTCACAAACTCCGTACTACACCTCTATTCACAGAAATAACACTATTTCTAATACATTATTGAGTGAATCCAAGTGCTTTTACTAAAGTTCATTACAATGATAAAATAGCAAATGCACTTCGAGCTAGACTAGAAATATTAATGTAGTCAGCTTTCTAGATTTACGTCAATTAGAAAGGCACACCTACATAAAGATCGGACTACACTGCCGCTGTTAGGTTCGCGGTTTAATGTGTAGAGAACAGTTGTACACGAGTCGGACGAGGTTTGTGTAGCTCTAAATTAGATTCAGGCTTCATGTTGTATGTTTGAACACGACTGCTAGATGCTTTTATTTACAAGAAGTGAAGTGTTACAAACATAACATAGTTTGAAGGGACTTTTTAATAATACAAATTGTATTTTATTATATTCTTGTTAATCTGTAAGGTATACAATGTGGATCTGGAACTACGACATTAAATTAAAACTAGCACTGTACTAGTCCATCGAAACATTTTAAAACACGAAGATTAGTAGTTAGTGGAAAATTTAAAAATTGCAATTTTCAAACAAAATAAATAGCAGAATCAACTGCATAAAAAGTAAACACGCTTTAACTACGAAAAGTCACTGACCTAGTGCGCGGGGTGCAGCGAGCGGCGGCGATGTTGGGCGTAGGTACTTTTTATCGGAGAACAACAAATCAGCGGCATAAACTCACTAAGTTGCGAGTTGTTAATTAATAAAAGATCACTGATTGAATAATTAATCACTTAAAACCTTATTTGAGGCATAATTAAACTAAAAAACTTACTAACTTAACCTAAATCACAAAACTAGCTACCTAATAAATGCCTAAATAACTAATATTACACTAACACCAATAAGTCACAGTAACCTATGCACTAATCCAAATATCATAAATCGTCTTTAATCACAATAACAACAAACTTTTCATAAAATCACGACAATGCGCGCGCGGCTCGTCTTGTGATAAAAAAAGTAGGCGTGTGCTCTCCTCAAAGGGCGCCGCTATGCACTGACTGACATAGTTACCGAGTCAAGGACTTTTTGCCGAAAAAAATTCCGCTCACACACACACTCGCAATTTTCTATGCACCACTAATGCATTATTTGCGTAAGTAATATTACTTTTTCTTTATAATTGTAGTATTTTGTGGGAGTGTGCGGGGCGCGTCAGAGTGGGATCGTATGACACCTTTCTCTGTCTTTCAAGCGTATTGAGACGTTGAGAATAGAATCGTAGGTTTTTGCACAGGTTCCTGACCTTACAATGTTTACCTATTATTACGGACTCCGATCTACATCATGTTGAAAAATAAGAAAATGAAAAATAATTTCCTGTGGCTAAAGTAGTCATTGGATTTGATTGATTTTTTGTATACGGGTCAAGAGCATGCCTTTCTTTACGTGGTTTAGGGGAATGTCAATCGTCCTGCTCCACATTGTATAGTTATAACGCAGCAGCAGTTATGTATGTTGTTGTGTATGTTGTTTGTATGTGTATGTGTTGCAGTTGTTATGTTGTTGTTGTGTGTTGTAAATACTTATTTACATTGTATTTGGTCAGTGTGTTAGTCAATAAGCTGAATAATATTATATTGATTACGAACTAGAAGAGGAAGCAAAGGAGTGGGAGGATAAGGATTAGAAGAGGTCCTGGGTCCGATTCTGGGGTGTTGCGAATTGTTATTGTGTTTTTATCAAGACTTAGCGGACGTCACGCGGTTTCGACCGCGTAGTTCCCTTTCCCCTGGGAATATAGGGCTAAAAAGTAGCCTATGTCACCCGGGGATAGTGTAGCTTACCAACGGTGAAAGAATTTTTCAAATCGGTTCAGTAGTTTCGGAGCCTATTCGTTACAAACAAACAAACAAATCTTTCCTCTTTATAATATTAGTGTAGATTTATCAGTAGGAGCCTCGGAGTCTGGATTTCGGCCTGGTTGATGGTAATAGGCTTACCCACATTTACATGGGACTTAAAAATGGGTACCTCACTCCAACACTTCGGGGTTTTTCTATCTTTTGCGAAACCGATTTCGAACAAAACGACGTGCCAAATTATCTTTGTCCTATAGTTTAGTAATAAAATGCTAAGACTTGTGGTTGTCCACATATAATCATACAGGGTGTAAATGAACCCTTCACACATACGTCAACCAAGCATTCTATACATCAAACTAAGTACCCCTACGCAAATTTTTTTGCTGGAAAATGACTTTTTTTTTGGGGTCAAAAATCACATTTTACGGTAAAACTCAATGTAGCACTCTTAAAACATTGTGCTAGTGGATATTTTGAATAGTAAACGGGTCAGAGAGGTAATTTAAGTAAAATTATAACCTGAAAAAATAGTATTTACAAAAACAGCTGTGCAAAATTTGGACCTTTGACCCCCAATATCTCCGTAACTAGGGGGTTCCCAGGTAAGGTCTACAACCTAAAAATTATCGCAGTGGTGGGGAGTACAAACGCCCTTCGTTTGCGTTAAGGGCTTTTACACCCTTTATAGTATCGTTTAGGTGGCATATAAAACACGTCTAACACAAACGCAGTAAACAAAACCAGTCAAAATATTTCTTAGTTGACATAATTGGAAAATCCCATGATGTTATCATAGTGGACGCCTCCAGTGTACCCAAACTCTTAGGTATCCTAGTGAGTCAACAGTCCCAGGCCGCCTACACGCTAGGATGTGGTGCTATTGTATTCAAAACTTGAATAGCAGCGTTCTCAGTTATTTCGTGAAAGCGTTGAATGCAAACTTATTTATAAACGCCGTAAAATCGCCATATTTTATGAAGGATAGTGCTTATTGTAAAGGACGGCGAGAGCTTGAAGCCCTCCTGGAGATAAATAGACGCCGTAGTTCTTTGGCCCAGCGGGGGATTGTATGTGCTGAACATAGACCAGGGAATCGCGAGGTACATCTAAAGGCATGACATAACATCACTCTTGAAATCCCCGACAGGTTGGGCAGAGCTGTACATAACAGTACACCGTCGTAAAGGGGTGTGGTCATTCCTAAAAGTAAAATTCAGACATGTGACATCTACTAATCCGCACTGGGCCCGCGTTGTGAATTATAACCCGTTCCCTCTGATAGAGAGGATACCTGAGTCCCAGCAGTGGGAACATTATATGCTGATAATGCTTATTATTATGTTTATGTCAAAACGATGGCATGCCTTGCCTAGCACCATCCAGTGATGTATCTCCGTGCTCTGTGGTGGCGTATGCGTGTGCGCAGCTAGTAATCTTTGCCGTTGTTGCACTTTTTGTTGGCTGTAGAACAAGGGCAGGCTTGATTGTGAGTCGGGGGCTATGGAATGAATATGTATACATGACAGTTATTTTATTATTATATTTAAGTTGTATCTGTGATCGATTTAAATTAGAATAGGAATGGCTTTGAATAAGGTTGCTTAATGTAATTGATTTATTATCACATTTTAATAATGATTTTTGTATCCAGCATCATATTTGTAGTTGTGTAGCTCAGAATAGCTTTAATAAGTTCTTAAACTAACTTTGTTAGCTATACCATTATGAGCCGTTTATCATTAATGAGTCGCCAGTTCGAGAAAACTTGAAAGGGAAATTTGTGATGAGGAGGGACAAATCGCATGTGATTATAAGAGTATAGAAAGGTTAATGGATGGAGAGGGAGAGGAGGACCGAGGAAACGATCGATGAATTGTGTGAGAATTAACTGATTGAGCGCCTTATTATAGACATAATTAAAAAGCTATTGTTTTATGTACAGATGGTGTCCATATAACATAAAAAGGTGTCAATGATAGTGTAAAGAGGATGGAAGAAAAGAACGTATAGCGCCGACCACAAGTAACATGGTACAAGGGCAGGCCGCTGATGATGATGTGTCAAAATGGAGTAACTGGTAGCAGCTGGCTAAGGTTTGACAGGAATCGAGTGGAATAGTGTGCCAATTGAGCGGTTGTGGATGTGAATTCGCACATCATGTACAGCAGTGATCTGCTGAATTCTAATGACGTTACGAAACCATTCTTACTTTTTGAATTGTAACTGCACAATGCATAACTTCACAAAAGTGTTCTTCAGTTGTATCTTTCTAGACTTGAAGTTGGTCTAGACACTTGTGAAAACTCTACGATGCTCACATATTTCCGATTTTCAGTTCTACAAACAAGGACACAATACGTAGGCAAGTGGAACACTTGGGGTCCCAATTTGAGTCAAGGAGTTACCTCAAAATCTTATAGAAAAAATTGAGACTGCAGTGACAATTTGTGCAAGACAACTGCACTTTCACACACAAGAAGTACAGATGCTCAAGCTACCCAAATCTGACTTCCCAATCAACTTTGAATCAAAAATTGTAGTGATAAAGTAGAAAATCTCTTGAAGTTCGACGAATTGCAGTAGCTTGATGTGCTTGCGTCTGTACATTAGACCGCAAGTCGGTAGTACAGTAATCATCATCATCATCAGCCTCTAATGTTCCCACTGCTGGGACTCAGGCCTTCTCTCAAGGAAAGGGATGGGCTATAATGAACCACGCGGGGCCAGTTAGGATTGATAGATGTCACATATTTTCGAATATTTGGTTCTTACCCTTTACCGTTTTGAGAGCAGTGGTGATGAAATAAATTACATAACTAATCCAATCCACCACTTACTATTCGTAAGTCGGAGCCTCAACCACTGCTCCCGCTACTGCTTCTGCGGTAGTCAATAAAAAAAACTACGGGTAAAACTTTTACCGTGAACTTATCTGTGCAGAAAATAGTTTAAAAAAAAATCGCGACCAATTTGTACTGGTTAAGTTACACTGGCATGCAGAATATAGTACCAACAAAGTTATACAAAGTACGTAATCAATTTGTTGTCTTAATACTATGTAGTGTTCTATGCAGCTACTACGATTTAACACTGCATACCTCTAACCGTTGGTAAAATATTTCTGTAATTCATTACTGGCTGCAGAATGAAAATAAACTAAAATTCAATGACAAAGTAGATATATATTTCCTGCCTGAAACGAGGTAAAACGTGCAACGTAATAACTTAGTCGCAAACGGTCACAATTTGTTAAACAAGTTACGACTTAACTTAGACTGTGCATTGTGAAAGTTGAGAATGGCGGAAATTGCTGTCAAATATTTCGTTGTTTTGGTTATAAAATTAAATCGATGTTTTATACTACACTTTTTGCTCAAAAAGCCTGTAAACTGAAGAGGGCACGGACTGGCCACGTCCATTACAGTGGGACAACGCAGATTAACACTAACAATACAACACAAAACTATCGTTCATTATTTTATCAGATTTTTAATAAATTCGTAAAAACAGCCTCCTGTATAGTGGGCGATGGACCTGGGTGATTTTTCAGGGCGGGCAAAGTAATATTTGGTTGTTTCAACAGAAATTTCTCAGTAATAGCTACTGACTCTGAAATAGTGCCTAATTGGTGTATGGCAAAAAGTTCTCCCTTTGTTACATAAGACTTCAAATATAATTGTTGAAAGAACAACGGGCTTTCGGTGTTCTTCTTGCCCTTTTGGTGAATATAGGCGTGATAATATCACACGACTGCACCAAAAAATTGTGATTAATACGCAAAATAAATAGTGTTATTTTGTGTTGTAATATTGATGTTATTCAGCAATATTGATTAAGTCATCAAAACCACGAAATATTTTACTATTGTATATCGATATGAGCACTTTCAAAACGCAACTCCCCAAACAAGTTTAGATAGGCACACTACACGTGCCAAGTTAATAAATGCAGCCATTATGCAGCCATTATATATACTTGAACCACGATTGTTTGACGAACAAACAAATGATTCAATTAGCCTAATTTCGTGATCATGTTGTTCATTGCATGCATTCAGTGAATTTAGTATAGGTTCCTTGAGTTTCTATTCCAGATAAAGGACCAGCTGCATCTGATTAGATTGAAAACTAGCTCTAATGTAGATGTGAAAAGACTAGGAAATTGTGAACGGAAAACGGGCAGCTCTTTGATTGGTTTTTACAAAAATTATGCACTTCAGTGGAATCTGCAATCCTAGGTACTCATAAGTCACTTAGTCAGTATTTATCTTAATAAAAAAAAACGTCATTGTTTGCCAGTGCACAGGTGAAAGTAATAATCAGGCACCGAAAAAGTTATGCGTAACTAACTAAAAATAAAACCATTCTCAGCAAAAAATAAAACACAAAAAAATGAGAAATAATCTTTAGAAGAAAAATCAGTTTCTGAAGTTGGTGGCAAAAAAATGAAATCAAATAAACAAAAGTGACTTTAGAAAGCAACTTTTCTGTTGAGGTCGGTTTTAATTTTTGTTAAAATGTTTTTATTTTTCACTTTTTAGTTGTTCACAAATAATCTCACAGCGTACCGGCGTGATGTTATGTTATGAACTGGTGTAAGCAATAGACAGACATGATATTTCCGTAATCCCAGTCCATTTGCCATCATTTATTGAGGAGCTCCGTTGCGTATCTCCGAAGTTCTTCATCAAATCTTCACCAAATTAAAATGGGACCACTCCGAGAAAGCACTCTTCCAAAAACAACTCAAATCACTTCAAGTGTGCCTATAAAATTTGAAGAGTTCTCTCTATTTCTCTAGAATTCCATCATCAGATCCTGACTTGATGACCATGGGACCACCTGGAAAGTATACCCTTTCAAATAAAATAAAAAAAATCTAAATCAGTCCAGCAATCTTCGAGTAATCGGGGAACATACATAAGAAAAGATCATTGACGACTTGATAACCTCCTCCTTTTTGAAGTCGGTTAAAAAGGGTTTTAATCGGTTTATTTTTAAGTGTGAAGTGAGAACCTGGAAGATAAGCTTTAAGGTTATAGGGGTTATAATAACCATACATACAACTATTTTTTTATGTACATACAAATATGCAAGAAAGAAACGTAGTTCACGATGTTTGGTTAACCAGCAATATTTATGGGTAATCAAACACAAATATAGGTACGACTGAACTGACCAAGAACACTCAATACTTTAGACGTGTACGTACATTTGTCCCAACAAATGTCTTGTTTTATCTCTAAAACGTATGACGAGATAAATTCTTAATACACCTGTCCAATGACATTATTAACTAGATAAAGTAATATTTACGTACATAATATAAACTCTAAATTAGGTAAGAAACGGGTAATTTGATATAACAATTTATGTTCCGGTACAGTTGCGCTCAGAATTCATTGTTACGCACACTAGTACAGTCTTGTGCAGGTGTAATTGTGGACGCACACGTCTGTGCAATAAGGGCGAAGATACATGAGCAGACTTTTGTCGAAAAAAATATTTTGGCATTTTTATTATAATTAACATGTTGTGGAAATTTTTAATTTGGTTTGATGATAAAGGCTTAGTATTTTTGCATTAGGAATTACTTTTTGGATGTCGAAATTGTAATTAAACCATAGGTCTAGGTAGGTACACTATAGCATCTTTTTCTGTGAGTTGTATGCCTAGTCTGTAGTAAAGAAATATACTATTGTATGTGTTTACGACACATTCACATTATGTTGCGGTCGTTGCTCTCTCACTTACACATTCGTTCAGTTTAATCATTCAAACTTCATCTTACAAAAATTCTCGACAAAACACAGTGCTAAGATATTATAAAAAAAAAAAATTAAAAACTGTAAAAAGTTTTATCTACTTTTTTTTTTTTTTTTTTAAACTTTGCCCCACGCTTGGAATTTTTCCTGTATCGTGGGTGCGTTCACAAACATTTAAACATTGGTTTAACATATAAATATTTGTTCCGTGCGGGGATCAAACCCGCGATACGCAGCACAGCAGTCAGATTGAGCTACTGCGCCAACCGTGCTGTCAAGAAATACTGTGTTTAATTTGGCACGATATGTATGGTTACTTGTACATAAAAACTAATTGTGATTAAAAAAGGGATTACCAAATGATCGTACAGCACAATCTATTGAAATCAGAGCTGAAAAATCAACCAAAAGTCAAGTAAATTTCAACCTCAGGTTTTGTCAAATAACGAACTTGTTCTTGTTTTTGGTCGTGTTGTTGTTGTTGCTCACTTGTTTTGTCGAATACGACATTCTACCAACAATTTTGTCGATTAATCTCACCGGTGTGAACACACCGCTATGTGCAAGTGCTCATTACAGACTGGCAGAGTATCCCACGGCTCACGAGTTGAACAGCAATTTGTTCTCAAATTTCTGAACGCATTGTTTTAGGGTATTGCTTCTTTTGTATTAAATATTATGAGTGTTGCTAAGTTGTTTTTGCTATAGATTTTTATTGGTGTTGTACGTATTTGTAGTATTAATGAAACAGTTAGAAGTGGTTAGCAATTATTGTAGGTTTTAACTGTTAAGTGAAACAAAACAAACCATCATCAACCACAACATCTTTCATATAGAGCTGTGTTGTTGTTGACACTAGGCTTTATCCTTATTACACAGGACTTAAACATAAGTAAACTTATACTTTATAACTTTAAGTCCTGTGTAATAAGGAGAGGTGTTCCTCTACCTAACCCATCGGGGATTTCAGGCGTGATATTATGCAATGTTATGTCTATCAAAGTCCGGTCCAGTACACAGTCTGTTAAACTTGGTTCAATTCTACACTTGTCATCAAAAAAGCGAATTTCGCCAAAACGCTGCGTAAATATACAGACCATAATAGACTGAATCTATTGTTTCCAATGCAAACAATCCTGTTTAGATACTAGATACTAGACTATAAATGGGGTATAGTTCAACAAACGATGGGATACTTAATAGTTTATGTTTGTACGTTACAGGAGCTATTGAAGATGCCAAACTTGACACCAAAGTCGGGGCGACTCAATTTAGATTGCCATCGACATCACACTCAGAAGAAATGCATTATGCCAAGATTTGCAGTCTTTTAAGAGAAAAATATTAAACAGTTGATGCACTAATTTTGATAAACATGAGCACTTTCTGAGTGACTTCCGAGGTATTAAAGGTTTATGTGAGAACTTTTCATATTAAAATATTTAACGTTAATCATTTTTAACCGATTGCGATGAAGGAGGAGGTTTTCTATTCGAGTGTATTTTTTTAACCTGTGATACGTTGTCCCGGAAAGGCATGATGGTTGCGGGACAAACTGTATGTCTTTCTTAAGAATTGGAAAGAAGAAGCTCGAGAGTGATAATTTTCACACTTCAACCGCCATTATTTCTTTTCTCAGATGCTTATTCGCCTCGCAGACCTCGCAGATGATGCGACGAGCTTGACATAAACAACGACCAGTGGCCCACATTGGCCCTGGATCGAAAAAAAATAAAGTCATGGGGCCTTTGCCCTACAGTGGGATGACACTGGATAACAGTAGCGCTTATTGGTCAATTTCAGTAATAGTACACTAGCGTAAAGTACTATGTGCTTGTTCATTCATATCCCCTTCTATTATTTTACTCGACTAACCAACCGTACCCTAGGAATGTTTTTCTCACGTGCATAGGACCCTAAAAAGTTTCCATCAAATCTCTGCTCACCACCCAAAGCAGAACAAGCGTAGCGCGTCGAGTTTGTTACGCCATACGCGCCTCCCGTGACGGAGAGAATCGACCTTCTCAAGTTACCATTAGACTTTAAAAGAATACGAAAAAATAACCTCTCAAACTATGCATGTAGAGGTGATAATGCTGTGCACAGGTGGGTATAGTTCAGGGATCTGTGTTACTGACTGTACTCAAGCGTGGACGTTGCGTAAGAATAATTAAGATTTCTGTGGTAAAGTATTAATTTAAACGTAAATGTCTTAAGTAAGTATCACAGAATAAAAACAATTGTGCAGGATAGCTCTTTCGGCGCTACAATGAAATTATCGGGACGAGTGCCGTCCCGATAAACATACGCTTAAAGATCCGAGTACTGTTATATTTATGAATCATGTCAATGTACCGTTTCAGGTGATGATTTGATTTTAGGAGTGTCAATGTCAAGACATTTTGGTGTCATTTAAAGTATTAAAAACCTATAACCAGAAAATGGAAGTAGGCAAATGTTGGATATCGAACATTTAAATTAGTGTAATAAAAGTTAAATGTTCGATGTCAAATGTCTATTGATTTTGAAAGTGCAATAAAATAGTAATAAATATTTGAAAACCAAGACCTCTTCGGCCAATGAAATTAATATTAAGATAGTGAACATGGAAAATCGGTTAATTTAATATGCAGTTTTTCAAAAATATAAACACCGTTAAACTGACATCATGCATGTAATTCCCGTAAGGTTAGGCAGGGTTGCATACCAATAGATTACATATATGTACCTACGTTTCGCTGGTTATGTTCAAAAATAAAGTACGTATAAATTCCTGATAAAAAGGCTCAACTCCCAATTTACCTGGCATGGGAATTGAACCCGGAACCTCATACTCAGCAATAGCGTTTAAAAATCTAGACTAAGAACCAAAAACAGAAAATTTTACTATAGCAAAGATCCCCAAAGAATCAGGCAGAAGTTTACTTAATAATACACGCCCATTTTGTGCCCATTTTTGTCTCATATAGTAAAAATATCGCATAAACATTTTATTTCTAGCTTTGATATTTTTGTCAGTTCTACAAATAATTTGCCTAACACAGTGTGAACAAGTCTTTACAAGCATTAAATCAATTAAATACTCAAACACAATGAATGCGACCAGCATAATTCGTAGGAAATAGTAAAATATTCCTTTTGTCATGTCTCAAATGTCTGGTAATAGGTATTTTTAGAAGCCCACAGCTTTATGAGTTATTGCGAACCAGTTTGGAGCATGGCCTTCAGACTTAGACGAAATGTTCGTAGCCCGGTTACTCGAGACATGACGTGGAGACCTACTCCACTATACGTGGGAAAGGTAGAAGGTTTACCGTGCAATAAAGGTATATAAGTCTAACTGTCCCAATAGTCAATGGCTTTTGAACTGTTATTAATTATTTATTTAGGGCCTTTTTCTTCCATATTTCTACTTAAGTTGTTATCATTAGTTTTTCGGGGGAACCTTTCTAAATTCGACGGTCTTAGGGGAGAAGACCGAGTGTGGAATTTTAACCTCACTAAAACCACCCCGGTGGTCACAATGCGCACATGAGAGGAGGCACAGTGGCCGCGGGTTGTACACTAGTTATCGCGGCCTCGACATAGAGGGCTCAGAAGGAACATAAGTGGTTTTTAGTCAGTAGAAGTCTGACACTCCCTTTCGGTCTGCCCAAGAGCGGGAGGGGTTATTTGATGATTTTCCACCCGCCAAAGAAAAAAAAGAGGAGGCACCGTTTAGGCAATCGTTCCATGTAAAATACTGGTGGTGGTACTGGTCGTGTGTAAGTACTGGTAATCCGGAAAAGGCTAGGAAGCAAGTTGGGCAAGGCAGGTAACGAAAAAAAGTAGTTAAAAAACTAAAAACCCGACTGAAAAAAATTTAAAGCGAAAAACAAGCACATTTTAAATTAAACAAAACTTGGAAGCAGGCAACTTTAATTTAATGTGGTTGTTTTTTGCTTTTCCGTTTTTTCCGCCCGTTTTTTTTTAGCTTTTTACTACTTTTTAGTTTTTTTGTGTTTGTTCTTTCGTTGGTCGCGTAAAATTCTTCGCAGATAATTTTAATTTTTGTGTTTGTTTATAGGATTTGTGACTTTAAATTTCTTTTAAACTTAAACGTGTTATTACATTATATTATTTAAAACCCTTCATTTTGATACCCTATTCGATGGTAACGGTATTTTTTTTCAAATCCTCTATATGGTCCCCAAAATCCGCAATTTTTCTTTGGTTTTTAATTTTAATGTAGCCAGTGTCACTCGCGCCACTAAGACGAATCTAACGACGTATATACATATTCAAATCCTTTTATCCGTTTAGGAGTTGTGAGGGAACAAAGAGACAGACATACGAACATACACGCCAAACACATAACTCTCCTTTTGGGCTTCTTTGGGCGCAGTCGGGTAAAAAGTTGACCTTTTGTTACTTTTTGTTACATTGTGTTCCTGTTACGTCGATCTAAACGAAGTTGATTAGCTACATGCGCAGCAAGCGTGATTGTGGGTAAAGTGCTGTTTTGCCAATCTATAGGGCTAAGCTGCTGGCTTTGTTTAACAGAAATCTTTAACCTGAATCATTTTAAAAGGTGGCCGTAGTGGCCAGTGCTAAATAGCGCTTATATGCTGTTTGACAAGTATACCAATCCTATCAAGTTTTGCTAGAAACAATCTGTGACACTAGTCAGAGATTGTTACTAACTACTGCTATTGAATACTGGCTCTTGTGTTAGTGCTTTTAATGTTTATATTATCATCATCATCGTTCTGTCCTTGTCTCATGTTACTTGGGGTTGGCGCAACGCATGTTTTTCTTCCATTTTTCTCTGACAACATGTGTTCATGTATCCCTTTAAATAAATTATATTTGATAAGAAATACGTCTCATCTGGTTATCAGAGCTATGAAGGTCGATCTTCACCGTCTCCTCTACAGTACTTTATGGAATGATCAACGAAAATTCTTACTTTTCCTTTGTCATAAAAAGCTGTCAATCATTCCTCGCTACATTCAAGAACAGTCTCTCTTACCAGACGGGCCGACTCCTCCAAACTGCGAGTATAACAAAGACTTCTTGTTCACCTCGTTTCGGCCAATGCATATTTTCATCAATTTTTTGTCGAGCATAACTATGTTTTGTTAAAAATCGGCGTCTTTGTGTAACGGCTGTGTTGGCCTTCGCTGTCCGTGACTGGTTGGCTTCGAACTGCACCGGGTCAACGATACTAGAGCCGTGGAACTACTAGACGGGACTAGACGGATGACGTCACTAGCTTGGTATTTAGCGAGAGGAAGTTCGGTGGGAACTTTTGGTTTGTAATTATAGGTGTTAGAGTTAGGTATTAGGTTCGGCTGATCCTAAGAGCTAGAAAGGATTCTGCGTTTGAAGCCTATTTGGCGCTCCTGATAATCTTGCCAAAGAGGGTTTCTTTTGCCTTAGTAGCTTCGTTGTGGAGGATGTCTTCCCCTCCGGTATTTATTACAAAGAGCGATTCCCTTTCTGGAAAATGATGGTGCCATGAAGAATACTGGACTACTACGCATATAATTATTTTATACATCCGGTTAGATTGGATGCCAGTTGCATAATAATTGCAAAAAGACTAGACAGATAATGATTTATGGCTATTTTAACAAGGTGTGTAGTTTGCAGTCTGATTGTAGAGGTGTTTATGTAGGTACCTATTATAGATCGTCTCATTCGTTTTGGACCTCTTTACTTCTAGATTTTATGTTCTTCTTTGTTCTTTTTCGCATTAATTTTTAACATAAAGGTAATTAACATCGTACTTTCAATATGCTCATCATCCGATGACGAAAGTGCAGTTCCAGGGACACTAGCTAACCTAACCTTTTCTGTTTTCTCAGTGCTCAAAAAGCCGTCTGTTTCGAATGAGTACGTGCGACAATTCGTTCACTTATCGCTATTTGACCTCTTTTGTTGTAGAATTCAGCACGAAATGCGATTTGTGCCGCTCCAAAGACCGAAATTTGAGCTCGCAGTCAAAATATACGCGTCGTTTCAGAGACCAGTGTAAGTTGGTCTTACTCTTCTTGCTTTGGTAGTACTTTGGCAGGTCTCAAAGGAATGGAAGGTTATTTATTTTTGGTCATATGCTACTGGAGTGTAGAGTTATAATTGAATATTTGTGTGTACTTATGATAAGATTAGTTTGTTTTGGAAACCGTTCATTGAGCGCTGAACTTGTTAGGTATAGGATAACTGTTATTCTTTATTAATTGACTTACTAAGTTGCAACAGTTAGGAACGTCCCCTAACAGTAACAACCAACTTGTCTTGCTTGGTCCCCGTTTACCCGTTACATGTAGAGTTTCCTTCGTAGATTCCTAAGCAGAGTACTAACTGGGTTGCGGAGGTCAGATTGGTAGTGACTTCTTTTAAAATACTGGTATTCAGCGGCTTCCGGTTAGACTGGAAGCTGACTTCAACATAGTTGGGAAAAAGCTAGGCGAAACTGTGACTTGAAACATACATTATTATTATATTTTTTTGGTGAGTGGGAAATCATCAAATATCCCGCTCTTAGGCAGAGCGAAAGGGAGTGTAAGAATTCTACTGACTAAAAACCACCCATGTTCCTTCTTAGCCCTATATGTCAAGGCCGCGGTATCTCTTACAACATCCCGCAGCCCCACATACATTAACCCTTAAACAAAGACGATATTACGATATCGATATGACGAAGGTATTAAAAAAAACAAGTTTAAAAACTAAAACCCGATTACAAATCGCGGTCTTAAAAGTAGAAAACAAGAACATAATTCTTGTCTGATACTCATAATTATACGGAATTTGTAAATTTCAATTAATATGTAAGTAAAATTATTACAGAGAACCGCCGTAGTCGCATGCCACCTTGCTAACGGCAACAGCAGCTGATTTCTGTATCAATGAAAACGCCATAAAGGAGCATTAGGTATCAATGGAATGCGACTTTTTTTCTTTTTTCACGTAAACAAACAATAAAGATGATACAGTGCTTTGAAAACTCGTGTGACGTCATTTTCTGAGACATTAGTATGACATTCTTTAGCGGTCAGTGACGCCACAACACCCCACTCAAATCTTTGACGCGGTTTATCTTCGTCAATTTTTATTGATTTGATAAAACAAAAAAAAACGTATTCAACATTTTTCGATAATCTAACAGACAGACTAATTAGAATCATATTTTTCAAGTCTGCACATAAAACAATGGCTTTTAAATTATGTGTATAATAAAAGTTAAGTATGAGTCTTTCTGCCGCACTACACGACAGTTTTGTCATACAAAAATTTGTCAAACCTTTACTAAGTGACGGCTTAAGTAATCATTAAGTATATCTTAGTACGGCAGTAAGATTATCATCATCGGCCTAGTTTTTTTCCGACTATGTTAGGGTCGGCTTCCAGAATAACCTGATACAGCTGAAAACCAGTATTTAACAAGGAGCGACTGCCTATCTGACCTCCACAATCCAGTAAGCACTGTTTAAACGATATCACTTGGTAAGACTTGTTAATTGTAAGTCCTTGATACTACGAGTATTATAGTTGCTAAATCGATACAGTAACAGAACATTGTCGAAATAGTATTAACAGTAAGTATTAGCAATTAAAATAGAGCAATTAACAGAGATTATTACTACGGCTGTCTCGTAAAGTCTGCGGCAGCACGTCACCGTCTTAGCTTGAGAAACAGGCCCGTCGGAGCTGCGGGTTGTTCACAAGTTACCGCGGCCTCGACTTATAGGGCTATGAAGGAATATCGGTAGTTTTAGTCAGTAGAAGTCTGTCACTCCCTTTCGCTGGTGGTGGCCATGGTGCTAGGCAACTGGGCTTATCCCAGTTGTATACGTCCGTGTGCCTATTGGCCTTGTTCTTTTCTGTCTCCTGCTGATATGGAGGGAAGTGGAAATTCTGTTTTTCCTACTCCTCCGTTATTCTTTTCTGATTAATTTCGATGCGGGATCCAAGACAGTCAAATTATTTCTCCGGGACTTCGTCGAGCTTCATTGTCTCGGCGCTTTTCTTGTGGTCGCCACTGTTGATTCTGGCTTACAGGAGTTACAGTGGTTTGGGAATAGTGAGGCGGGCTTGTCCGATTAAAAAAAAAAAACTCCCTTTCGCGGAGTTATTTGATGATTTTCAACCCGCCAAAAAAAAAACTTGAGATACAGACTGTATTTAACTCGGTTGATATGCTAGAGGGTCTTACATGTAAGTCTTGATGAACAAATGTCCCAAGTTGTAGCTTCGGGTAGCTGGGTTTGATACCCGGGTAAGGGAAATTGTTTTTGAGTTTTTCCAGTAAGAAATTCTCAATATCAGTCGCGGAGTCCGAAATAAAAAAAACTATTTTTCTTTAATTAGATACTTAATACACACGCAAATCTGAAAGCAAACCTCTTAAAAGGTCTAAACTTTAAAAAAATCACAAATAAACAAAACCGACGTGTGTATGCAATGTTAGACACAACACGGCCCATACAAAGTTACCTTGATCACGCCTCAAGTAAACGTAAGTGTGAAAGAATTTAGCGCATGTCCTAATAGGATTATACAGACTTCCATAATCCCCTTTAACGGAACATTTCTTGAGGCGGGATTGTACCAATTAGCACTTAGAGAGTTATTGGTCCTTTCGACCGTATTCGATGACACGTGACTTGTTCGCTGTCTCTGGCTTCCAATATCTATTGCTCACTCCATCGATTAGGTATTAAATTGCCACTTGATTTTCTGTTTTATTGACATTACATTTGTAAGTATAGTTTATGGAGTACGTGCATCGGTTTTACTTTAAAGGTAGACGTGTAAGCTGTCATAACAGGCACGATTATGGGGTGTGTAACAAATAGGTAAGCATTTTATGGAAGCACCGAGTTCAGAATGCGTTTGCTATACAAAAAAAAATAAAATTGAAGTCTCTGCAATGTTTGTACCTAATCTTTTTACTGGATGCTTATAAAAGAATATACGGTGCTTGTAACATAAAAACAATATTTTTGATTTTGTCTTGTCTGTGTGTTTGCTCCGAATAATTTCTTTACTTAAAAGTTGCTGAAAAAGGCACTATTCAGAAAGTTTTTTTATTTGTTTGGAGAATCGCTCTGGCGGCGTTTTCCCTCTTGACGTTGGATTTCAAATCACTTCGAAAGAAACCCAACAACTTACTGAATAACCTACTATCACAGAAAATCTAAGTACTCGTACAGTCAGTCCTACATTCAATAAATTAATAATGTTCGGTTCTAACCCGGTCTCGCGTGTTTCACTACCATGAACTGAACTGAGCCAGTTTTAGCTGGCTAGCATTAATTAGAGAACATGCCTAAAGGAGTGGCTACTGTAGCTGTTACCTAGATCTTAGGCTAAAATGTAGTGCTAAGTTTATAGGAGAAAGGTGGCGGTATTAGTGTTAATTCATATTGTAATTGCGGTTGGTTAATTATTGTAAGTATTGTTTATGGTTTCAGGATGATTGTGGGTTTGGCTGATTAGTATTCCGGTTAGGTAGTAAGATTATTTTTTATTTTTTTTAAAAACGTTGTCCCACTCTAGGAATTTCTCCTGTATCATGGGTGCGTTCACAGACATTTAAAGTCAGATACACAAATACCCAGACCCGAAACAACTATCTGTAGGCCATACAAATATTTGTTCCGTGCGGGGATCGAACCCGCGACACGTAGCGCGGCAGTCAACTGCTTGAGCCACTGCGGCAACCGTGTCGTCATTATACTCGATTTCAAAAATTATTCGAAAGATATTAAGTAAGAATCTTGTGCTAATTGGTTAGATTAGGTAAGCTTTAAGACTGATGATTCCCTGCGAGCTTTGGAGACCAGTAATTTATGACTCAAACCGTTTACTACGTATACATCTCTTAATGGACCAAAATATACTTATCTGTAGCGTTTTTTTTTTTCGGAAACGTATTTTATGGAACTGGTTTTGATGTTGAGACGACTCACACTAATATTATAAAGGCGAAAGTTTGTGAGTGTGTGTGTTTATATTTGTTACTTCTTCAACAAAAACTACTGATAGGATTTAGATAAAATTTGGTACACAGATAGTTTATATCCTGGATTAACACAGGATAGTTTTTATCTCGATTTTATCTTCCCGTGGGATAATTTTCGAGTTGGAGCGGGTGAAGCCGCTGGCAACAGCTAGTATTCTATCAATCTGATACCAAAATTAACCGCAAAACGAGATAAAGTAGAATGAACTATGCTCATTGATACACACATAGATTGGAAGTCGTGACGTCACGATGCAAGCTTCCATCAGATAGACATAACTTTGATAGGAGCTACAAGACTTACTGAAGTTTCTAGTTTCATTATATTTAAGTAGAACGGAAACCTAGTTGATTAGCAAGAGGGTGGTACAGTTTCAAAACCTTACTAAGGGGTTAGTTTAGTTTCAAGTTAAGATTTTCTTTAAAAAATATTATTATTAAATAAACACGTTAATACTGATAGCAATAACGCGAACATTATATTATGATTCCAGGAGTTTATGAACATATGAGTAACGTAAGATAAATTGAATTTAACACGATTGATAGGTACAAAGAACCCGCACTAAACCGTATCCTATGCACAGACCAAGCGCATCAAGCTTCCACAATTTTCTTTAATAGATTTTTTACTTTATCGCTAAAGCATTAGGTTCAAGGTTGATTGGAAAACATAGACAGTTTCGGCTAGCATGATGTGCGCCCTTCGCTACCCACGAAAGATATTTTCGAGAATTGCAATTTATTAATTATGCAAACTGACTGAAAACAGAACGAAACCTTGCTATAAATAGCAAGTTTTCAACCAATATTTCCTGAATCAAATTAGCTCAGATACGAAACTCCATTCTTAAGATAAGACAAAGCATGCAATTTGCCTAAACAGACAACTAATTAAGAATACATATCAGCGTAGCGTTTCAATAACGATGTTGTTCCTTCTGTAATATGCACGCACCCAGAGAAATGTCGCAGAGAAATCGGAGCCACGCCTCGCAGATAAGCCTTTCGTTGCGACGTTGGATTTGCATGCAACGCAAAGATTATGAGGTAGAAAGGACTGCTTTTGTCGTGTACGTCAAATTTTGAATTAATGATTCTTTTTTTGAATTAGCGAGGTCGGTAAACGAGTTGTCGTCTTTCTTCTTCTTCGTGGGTATCAGCCTTTTGATATCGCCTATGGGCCTCTGACTTGACTTGGCATGCCGATATCTCTCAGGGACACTATTTTGTTGATGTTTTCCTTCACAGATCTGGAAAATCAGAGGTGCGGCGGCCTCAAGTTTGTGACAAAGATAGTGAACATTGCACTTATTTAGCTCTCGATTTGCCAACAATTTGGTGATATTTAATTAATGTACTGACGACACTAGTCGTCAGTACATTAATTAGTAGTAGTTTTTAGGGCAGTGAAGCAAAGAGGGGCGAAAGAAATCATTATTAGATAACTGGCACACACACGTGGCATTCGCCAAGGTACTCGCGTTGCCCACACTCTGGGATTAACAGAAAAAGGAGTGTGGACATTACAGGTCGATTATGAAGTAAAGGATCTTCAATTCATCAGCTCACTAACCTTGTCCCATGTAATTTGGGGTCGACGCTACAGGTTTCCCAAAGATACCTCAAATTCAATTATTTATTTTAATAATATGACTCATAGTGTAAATAACAATTTTACTTATGTTAGTAAACGAAGTTAAACACAATTACCGTATTCAACCCTCAAATACCGGACGGAATTTGAGAAATCTTCACTAAAACTTTTCTGCACATCAATATAATTCATCCAAGTCCCACATATCCAACCCCCATTACTCTATGGCATCACGTTCTTCAGCGCTGCATAATGAGTTGCATCGGCATCGCGAATCACGTGCCTCACCATTAAAGGCGACGCCAGACAAGCCTCGGCCATTACACAACACATATTGTAAGTGACCATTTTGTTTTAATATCCAGTTTCGCGATTTGGAAATGTTGAGAGAGAATTTCTTGGAATTTATTTCGTTTTCGTTGCCATGGAGCGGTATGTGATTGTGATCACGAGTGCGTGATTTTATTGGATGATGCAAACAGTATTTCTACTGTTACTAATTCTTGAAAGAAAGATTATTGTGTTTGTTTGCCGTTAAAAATACAAAACTTAAAAATTACAAATTACACAAAATATTTTTTTTAGGCCAGAAATACCTCAGCTCATAACAGTGCCTGAAATAACAAAAAAAGATTATTTTTTAATAATTGTTGCTTATCTAAGCTAAGACAAGAATTAACTTTATAAAGACACAAATGAAATAAGCTCTACCTCTAAGTGCATTGCTATAAACTTTTAATACATAACATCACGCCTGCAATTCCCGCAGGGTTAGGTTAGGTAGGAGGGTGCGATTAACTTAACAGTAGGTACACCCACATTTCGTCAATAATGTCTCAGCCCCATGTAATAGGGGTGATCATAAGGGGATAAACTAGCTGCAGTTTGAAAGAGATACCGTGGACACAAAGGGGTAAGAAGGAACATAGGTGGTATTTCGTTTGTTGAAGACTGACACAGTCATTTGATGATTTCCCAACCTTCAAAGGGAGAAATATGTCCATCAACCGTGCACAGATCCAGAATTCGTGGCTGTTACTAAACATTCTACATTTCTTTTTTTATTTCTCCTTGTGCAGGTCTGCTGGCAGAAATTTCTTGAGAAATAAGCAGTACCTTTGTACTTTGTACGTTATATTTTGTTGTCTACTGTAACTTACATAAATAGTAAAATAAATAAAAAAGTATATTTATTATCTTAAATTGTACATGAAAACACCTATTTTGACACTATGGAGCTTTACAACTAGGGAAAAGAATGTTTTCGATGAACTCTGGCACCCAATGTAAGATTTAACTTGTGTTTAGGGTGCCAGCGTCCTCGCCTATGATTTGAACTTACGACAGTAGTTGTAGATACACAGTACATACCTAATCATTAAATTACAATACATTTGCTAGCTAATGCAACTATGATGTATTTTTATGTACCTATGTATGTGTGTGTGCATGTGTACGTACGTACGTATGCGTACTAGCATTTTGCCCGACCCAGAACATCATACTTAGTAGTCACACTTGCGACCTCTAAACTAAAGAGACAGTTTACTTTTCTTATAATTTTCGAAGTGTTAAGTAACTACCTTTTTTCTTGGGGCGAAGGGAAATCATCAACTGACTGAGCGGGCTGAGCGGTATAGGGAGTGTCAGACTTTTACTGACTAAATACCACCCATGTTTTTTCATAGCCCTTTGTGTCCGAGGTCGCGGTATCTCTTTCAAAGCACCCGCAGCCCAGACGCGCGCGACGGGAGTAAATAGATACCTTGTATGCAATTTTTATGTCTCAAATCAAGCGATACGGCCAAGTTTTTCATTCTCACGCAAATAGAAAGCTATCCATCTTTGAAACATCCTTATACGGAATCTAATAGTCCCACTTAGGAAGGATGTGGACTGATTTTGAGAATTGATCACTACATTTGTTATCTGCCCACATTGCTACCTTTTAAGGAATTCTTGCTACGATTTTTGTTATAAAAAATGGCAGGCCATTTACGTATCTGCGTTATCTAGCGCAATTTACAAGTTTGTTATATAGTATTATTAAAATCGTCATTCAACATTTCATATCATTTTTTTTTTTTTTTCGCATTCTGGTGATAAAGTTCTTTGAAAGTCTTCAGAAAATGCTTGTATTTTTCAATTTAGCACTTTTCTGGGCTCCAGTGGAGGCGCATTCTTAACAAATCCAAGATTATCATCTTATCTTCCTTTCACATCTTTTAAAAAAAAAATCTTCTTAGTCTGGATTTTTATATTATTTAATTTTATTAAACTAAATTCCGTTTAAGAAAGATCTCTGTTGTAGATCAAAGTTAATTAAAACTTCCTAATAAAAATGTTGTTATATTTTAAAACAATTAAAATTAATTATGACAAGTGTCCGGTATTGGAGGTCAACAGTTAGTTATACTTCGTTGCTTCGTCCTTCGAGATTAAGATAACAATGTAGTAATACGTCTAGGTACCGCCTTTCACCCACTAAGTTTGAAGTTTTTTAATTTTTTTTTTGTGGGTACTTTGTCTTCCTTATAGTTATGCCTGCACCATCACTCATTCGCGTTTTAGTGCGTCGCCGATCACCACATTAATTTCTTCCTTTTATTTTTATACAAAAAAGATGCCAAAATATAGTCATATAGCCAAATAAACGACAGCAGTTATTTTAAGAAAAGATCCGAAAACTCGAAAAGAAACTTAATAAATGCGACAGACGGTCGTGTGTTTGAAATAGTTTCGAGAATAGTACCTCGTCAACGAATATTATGTAGAAATTACTATCGGACCATGAAGGTAAGCTTGAGTGTTCTTTTTACAAACGGAAGATATTGTGAATAGTTTTTCGGACTATATCCGTATCATATTCTGACATGATGTCATAAATATCTTAAATAGTGTTGTGTGCATCATATGGGGATGTTACCTTCACATAATTTTGGATTCCCAATTTACTGGTCATTTAGTGATTGTGTACATTTGAAAGGAATGTTACCTTCACATTATTTAATGACCTATTTAATAATAATTGCATTTTATAACCGTACGGACTAACACTCATAGTGTTGTGTACCTACATCTTATGGGTTAATTTGGATTCCCAATTCATTGGTTACATAGTGATTGTGTACATTTGAATGGAATGTTACCTTCACATTTTATATCTGTACCGACTAACACTCATAGTGTTGTGTACCTACATCTTATGGGTTAATTTGGATTCCCAATTCATTGGTTACATAGTGATTGTGTACATTTGAAAGGAATGTTACCTTCACATTTTATATCTGTACAGACTAACAGATGCACTCATAGTGTTATGTACCTACAACATAAGGGTTAATTTTTATTCCCAATTCTTTGGTGACATAGGTAGTGATTGTGTACATTTGAAAGGAATGTTACCTTCACATTATAATGACCTGTTTAATAATAATTGGATTTTATATCCGTACGGACTAACACAAAGTGTTGTGTACCTACATCATATGGATAAATTTGGATTTCCAATACTCGTAAATTGGTTACATAGTGATTGTGTACATTTAAAAGGAATGTTACCTTCACATTATTTAATGACCTACTTAATAATAATTTCATTTTATTTCCGTACGGACTAAAACATAGTGTTTTGGATAGTTTAAAGGACTATCGCCCCTCTAAAACCACTAGTTATATACAAGGAGCAGAGCGGTCGTAGTGATCATATTCACATGACTTACATTACAGAATGTAATGACTTGATGGATGATAAACTTGGTGTTGCGGATAGTTGTGAAGACTATCGCCGCGCTGTTTTTTTATTCGATGCCTACATTTGGTACATTTATATTCCTCCTGAAATGGAAGTTTAAGCTGAAGTCGTCTCGTTGCCGATTATTGACTCAGATGAGCCACATCTGGGTACGTCCACCTCGACGATCCATGATATCCCTGCTTCAGAGACGAAGTACAGACAATGCAGTCGGAACTACCTGTTAATGTAACGCAAACTGAGCTGGACGAAGCGATTCTCTTGGGCGAAACTTCATCAAAGGATAAAAAATATGGACCAGATATTTGAAGCGAGCTACATTATCTGTTAATTGGGAACACATCGCAACGACAGGTTGTCTTAAAAGAGCAACTTGAAAAGCATCTTGTTCCACAAAAGTGCACAAATATTGATGCACCAAAATAAAATCCAGAGATAACGGCCGCTTTATTGGAGATATGAATAAAAACAACAAGCAGCTGCAGGTCGCAGCAAGTAAGCGTATCTTGTATAGTGAGTGAAGCCCTCACTATAGTCTTTTCTTCAGATTATCTATAAAGATCAGTCGGTAATAAAATTACTGATCGAAGCCGGTCGACTGATATTTATGACTCACAACACAGTGAGTCCATGACACGCCGCGCCGTAGTCTTATAATAATTATGTTCTACAATCTAAATGATTTACTACAAAAATCTATAATTTTCTATTTGGTGAACATCTGACCAGTACTCTAAAAACTGCAAAAGCTATATCAAACTCAGGACCTGCACCAGCGCAGAGACCGAGACAGGTTCTTGTCCAGACATGAAACTGGACGCGTCCGTTTCCCGACAGCGCGGCGCGGAGGCCATCACGCGCACCGCGCCCGCGACTTGTGCAGCAGCGCCAAGTCCCGCAGCGCTAGACCTGGTACGTTCCGCTGGTCGGTTATCCTACTACTATGATCAATGACAATTGATAAACAATGACCGTCTTGTACCCGTATTATCTTTAATAAAAGGTTACAAGAAACAGTTTACTAAACCTGCCTATCCGTTACACGAACCAAGTTTATCTACGTTAGCTTCATCTGAGCCTTTTAACGGATTTATATAAAACTTAATGTCTTAAACAAGTACACCGTAATTCATAAGTAATCATAAAAGAATATTTCATAAAAATTGATGTTCTAGCCCTCCCCTGAATTAAAGGATGTGTATTTTCTCCGATATACAAAGAGTACCTACGATATAGGTACAAGGATTGAATTCATCAATTGTATGTGTTACCACAGCCCCATTTGTGTTCACATAGTTAACAAAGCCGGTAATTTGTTTACTGAAATCATAAGGTTATTTGTCATCTATCTAGGTACTTCGATGACATTTCTAATAATTATCAAGATTTGGAGTCCTTAGGATCCATAATAAACATTAAAAGGAGTTTTATGGTTCCGACCTTTTGTATTGACAGATACAAAAGGTTCTAAAATAAAAAAAAATAAAAAATAAATAAAACAACTTAATAAAATAAGAGTTACAATCTTCAAATCTCGATCTAGAGTAAGACATTTTAGCTCACTTGGTAGGCCTCTGCCCCTCAAGCCAGTACAGTCGGCAATAAAGATGCAATATACCTTGCATTATGTAAAACTAGTAACCGATTTTTCCTGGTGGTTAAAATGTATTGATATCGCAGTCAATTCTATTAGGCAAGACGCTACTGTCTAAAAATATTTTCAGACGCTAAGAAAGAAGTCGGGGGGGGGGGGGCAGCATGGGTGAGGAGACTGCCAGTGCCCAGTGGAGTAGCACAGAGTCTGACAAATATACTATAATATTGATTGTCTAGAATTCCTGGCTGCTTTCTTGGGCTTTTAGAACTGGACAATAATTCGGCATGTGTTATTTATTACGCGTTGACAACACAACTACTATTTCGTACATCAACCGTATGGGTAGAGTAAGATTTTCACATTTAACTGAAATCACAAAAACTTTGTGGCAGTGGTGTGAAACTTGCGGTATATTTGTGTTAGCTTCATACACACCTAAGCTAGTATAGAAAATCTCACCCCGATGACGAATAGGCGATTTAAGATCATGCTTTTGAATAGATTCTAAGAACCTTTGGGCAATCAAAACTTGAAATTTTCGCGAATAACAAATATGCTAAGTACATCTCATAGAATAGAGACCCAGAAGCATTCGCTGTGAATGCTTTTAGGTACTTTAAACTGGACAAATATTTGTTTTAAATACGCATTACCATCTTTTTCGGTTATATTAGAAGTATTAAAAAAAAAAAAAAAAAAAAAAAACTAAAATACGTACGTACGTATTAGCAGGTCAACGGTATTGTTGTGTAACAACTTCTTTATCTGAAATGTAAATAAAACAATACGATGTTGTAATTCGACGATTGAGTTTACGTTTATAAAACTCACAATATTAATACATAAGCATCAATTCCGATGGTTATGTATTTTCTCGCGGAGTTATTTCGTTCCGGTTATTAACCGGACCATACAAAAAAAAATATATAATAATAATAATAATAAACAGTCAACTTTCCGCTCTGACTTTGACCTCCTCCTCATCTTAGGATCGAAATTAAGGTCTGATAAACACATTGCTAAGCTATTCAATGCTATTGAAATTCAAAATTTTACAGTCTCGTCCTCCGGCCTCAAAATATAACATGTTTAGCTTTGGACCCGTGGTGGACGGGTGTCCACCACGGGTCCAAAGCGATAGGAGATAGGAGTATTGACTTTTAGAGTTCCTATCGAAATGGTGTCAAAATAATAATTTAAATTAACTAAGAACATTTAACCAAAAAGGTCGTAACTTTGCTCACACTTGTAACTGCACACAGGGTGCAGAACATTAGAAAAAATAATTAAAAACACAAATACAGTCGGCGGATAAAAGATATATTATCAATAAACGGAATTGACACTTCAATATTTTCTCCCCACTCCAACAGACACGCAGCCACCTTCAGCAGCTCACAGAGCTGGGGTCAATATTGACACGATACGAAACGCAGCTGCGTAGAGATACGTTCATTAATTTTCATAGAAATGTTCAATGTAAACAACAAACTGATAAATTTATTTTATCAATCCTAACCTCTCATTGATGTTAAATTTAATTACCTAAAACGTAGTAACTTACATTATTTATCTACCCCTAATTATAGAAAAGCTATACTTTAGTTACAAGAAAACAATAATTTAATGTTTAATTCAACATAAAATTACATGTACTTAAATTAATACTTATTCCGTGTTTTAATATTTCACCATCTTTCAAAATCTACATTGTTATCTTAATCTCGAAGGACGAAGCAACGAAGTATAATTGGAGATTAAACGAACTTACCTGAAGTGAAGTTCTATCCAAATTATACGAGTTGCTTCGTCCGAAGAGATTAGTTCCCTCCCAACCCTATGAACCCATACCTAAAGTGAAATATTAAAAAAGGTTCCAGGCTTTCAACTAAATGAGTGATGGTGCAGGCATAACTATAAGGAAGACAAAGTACCCACAAAAAAAAAATTAAAAAACTTCAAACTTAGTGGGTGAAAGGCGGTACCTAGACGTATTACTACATTGTTATCTTAATCTCTTCGGACGAAGCAACTCGTATAATTTGGATAGAACTTCACTTCAGGTAAGTTCGTTTAATCTCCAAAACTTCACTACAAACTCGTAGTATAAAACAAAGTCGCTTTCCGCTGTCTGTCCCTATGTATGCTTAAATCTTAATAAGTACGATTTTGATGCGGGTTTTTCTAATAGATAGAGTAATTCAAGAGGAAGGTTTTTTGCGCCCGTGCGGAGCGGGTCACTAGTAAAAAATAAAACTAGTTCTGTACTGCACGGTACCGCTCGCTTCGCGTTTCCTATAAATAATTTTAACGTCAGGTTACTATACTATACTTTGTTGACAGTTTCTTTGTTGGAACCTTTGCCCCACCTTTGAATTAACTTAATTAAAGTTTAACCAATAATGACGGATACCAACAGTACCTACCTACCCACTCGTGCGTTGCTAATCAAGATTTACAGTCTTGTTTACTACCATTCTGGTTTTATAACTATGTTTTATACCGACAGGACAGCGACCAGTACGTTGTGATTAGAAAAATAACACACACAAGTGGCTTTGGTTTTTATTTGTCGGAGATGATTAGGTTAAACTGAGGTTAGTGAACAGGTACATGGGGAAACAGGTCCATGTGGAAAAAGATTCGTTTGGGATCGTCGTGTCTGATGCAAACTAAGAAAACATTACAAACTTATAATCGGACTGAATTTTAAGTATGAATTGTTTTCTACCATGAAAATTTTCTTTTCATTACTCATACTCTGAAAGTAGGTCATAGCATGCCTGCAGAGCGGGTTGAAAGTACTACTTTTCAGCCCTAGGGAGAATCACTTTCAACTGACAGCTGTCAAATTATTTAAAAAAAACTTGGTCTATTATCACATTTTAATTGAACCATGTTCCAACTTTTTATACTTACAGCCATTCAATTACAGCGCGATTTAAAATTAAAATAACATAAAGTTAACTTTAGAATATAATTATTTTATGACTTTAATCTATTTTAGTTTTAAATTTCAATAATCTTAAATAAAATACTGGCTGTATAGCTGGACGACCAGAAGACAAAAAAAAAAGCGAGAATGTGACAACATTTGATCAGCACAAATTTTTTCTTTAGTTAAAAGCACAGTGTTTACCTCGGGTAAATTACTTATTTAGTCCCTCGAACTATTAGTCCCTCAAACCCCGTCTCGGGACTAAATAAGTAACTTCCATTCCTTGGGTAACGATGTACTATTTCAGGAAGTCGGCTTCGTAACTCATGATTTGGTGAAAACGATAGCATTTTAGTCCGGGTATAATTAGGTCAGTCACACTTTATAGTAACTTAGCTGAAATTTCCTGGAGCTTAGACAAATTGTGACATATCAGCGATGATGATGCAAGCAAATGTTTCTTTGAAAGCGATTGCTACTTGTTTTCCCCAAGATACCCGTTTCGTCTCGTCGTTAAGTCTCTGTCTACCCCTTCCATGTCAACTAGTTACACACAACCGATCAAACTGCAATAATTCGGACAAGTTACAAGCTGGGACACATGAGTCAATGAGTCATTAACTCGAAGCAATGATGTAACAACTTGTCAGCTACTTACTTACCTACCATGTGGCAATATCCCCGGCCACTGGCCAGCACATTATCACTAGTGCCGGATTAAGTAAGCACGGGGCCCATGGCAAATTTTATCGAGGGTCCCTTGATCTGCCAGACAACAAGACAAACACTATTTTGCTAAGTGAAAAACGTCGCCGGAACTTCGTTCACAAATAATTTGCGATGTGCCCAGTACTAATACATTTTTTATTCTATATCTGTAGCTTTTGCCAAACTAGCCATTGGCTAACAATTTTGACTGTGTTGGATTTTGGAGTTGTCAAAGTATATCTAAAATAAAACTATGGTTTGAATACGTGGGGCCCTCGTTTTGCTCGGGGCCCGTAGCAATTTCTAATCCTGCTACTGGGTTAATCCTGCACTGCATATGACCGCTTACCTACTAGTCTGAGATAACGAGGGCCGGTGTGTAACACACTTTATGTGGCCAGTTTATAATCGAGACTAGGTAACGTACTGTGTCATCAAGCTAGACTTGCTTATTTGAAATTGAGACGGCGAATTTCCGTACAGTCAGTGCCCAGCATAACCTGACCCCTCCTATCGGACCACTTTTTGATTGACCTGTTGGTCTAGTGGTTAGTGACCCTAACTGCTATGCCGGAGGTCGTGGGTTCGATTCCCACCTAGGACAAATGTTTGTGTGATGAGCACGATCATTTGTTCTGTGTCTGGGTGTAATTTATCTATAATATTTGTATGTATTTAGAAATATATATGTATGTTTATCAGTTGTCTAGTACCCATAACACAAGCTCTGCTTAGCTTGGGACTAGATGGCGTTGTGTGATAGTTGTGGAATATTATTATTATTATTACTTGCCCTCTTCTTCTTTTAACTAGGGGTCAGGTAACGATGGGCACTGACTGTACTAATACTTTTTATCTAATAGTATTTTTAGAAGGTGTCGCGGCATTCCTCTTAGATGGGGAAAGTCCTTTGCCCGGCATTGGGATTATGTAGGCTAACAGTTTTTTCCCTCTACAGGCCTTGATAATTAAAAGTACGTAACATCGCTGGTTCCCGACTGTCAAATTATTATTTTATTTCTTTGAAAACATGGAACAAAAAAAAATATGGCAACCAAGTTTGACATATTGATGCGTTTTTCTTAACAAGCGACACTACCTTGAACCACAAGAGTAGAAATATCTTGAACTGTACACTTTAAGTGGTCATACTACGAGTATAGTCCGTGGCCCGAATGTCTGACAATTAGTCTTACCAAGGGCATCGTATTACTCAGTACCAACTGGGCTGCGGAGGTCAGATAGACAATTGCTCCATGTAAAATACTGGTATTCAGCTGCATCCGGTTAAACTGGAAGTATTTTTGTCTCCATGTGGAAAACTGGAAGTCTAACCCAACATAGGAAAAAGGCTACACAATCATATGAAGATGAACAACTTCAGAGATGTGACCGCTTCATGTCGGTTAGTGATAGATAGGTAGCATTATGGCGAAAAATGTGCACAATTTTTTTTTCAAAGATCACATAAAAAGCAAATACTCTTTTTATTTTATTGCATTTTCCATAATCACTAACTAATTTCTTAAACTTATCTCTATAATATCATCAAGAACAAATTTTATTATTTCCTGTCATTAGCATTTAAATTAATACAATTTTTAATACAAACACTAGTTATATGTTTTAAATTATGATATTACATTACAAGTAGGTATGAATCTTAAGTAGAATGACACTTTATAAACTAATAGTTTTAATTATGAATTTAATATGGATTTGGTTCTGGAGAGCTATGTTTTTAATACATTGTTCCTGTGGATATAATAAAACTAAAATATAATTTTGTAAATAATAAACGTGTTTGTTAGTTTTCTATGTACATTTATAAAAATGAACCCCGTGGCGTTGTTATTAGCTGTCTATATACCGGCAAATTATTAGACTACAAATCTTCAGAAATCACCGCATAAAATCGCAACTTGCGCTGTGTTACTCCGTAATACAACCAATCATTCTTTATACAACCAGTTTATGCGAATCTCTCACGGTACGGTAAATCTATTTAAAGCGAGGTAATGTTATTTTAGAAATGTGTAGCCCGATGTGTCGCCGTGTTTACGATGAACTGAAATTTTTTAACTTTTCTAGTTTTATCCATCACCATCGTGCAAAAATCGACATGAAAACGTAAGACAAACTAGTGCAACCCATTTTGCGATAGGTATGCCAAAAAACTCTTCGCGGGTGAAACCATTTTTCCCTTTACCATCGCTTACTTAAAACTACACATGGCCATTGCTGGCTACCATTACCTGCTGCGTTTAAGACTACAATCCCAGAGCCTCCAGTAAACAAAACAAAAACATCATAATCATCAGCTTATTATAATGTTCCCACTGCAAGGACTCAGGCCTCGCCTCTAGGAGAGGGATGGGCTATAATCCACTGTCAATGTCACATATCTTCGAATTTTTTGATTCTATGAATGTCGGTTTCCTCACGATGTTTTCCTTCACCGTTTTGAGAGCGACGGTGATGAAATAAACTACACAAAGTAATGCCTGTATGGGTTCGTACCCACGACTTACTGTTCGTAAGTCGAGGCCGCCACCACTGGGCCACCGCTGCTCACCAAATTGACAATGTTTTAAAGTATTTCCAAGTTTTTGTTTGGTCTGACTCATCAGTAAGCTACCTTATTTTCCTACAAAGTCTTGTACACACGTTTTCCTCTACAACCGAATTCTAAAAGGAAATCTTCTGTTAAAACTACAAGGAAAACCCAAGTTGTTTAGGTAACCATTTTACGTCAACTTATGGAGCGTTCTCGTCCGATTAAGTGTAGTGTGGGTAGATGACAAATTTATGAGTTAGTCTTGAGGTCAGGTACACGTAACCTTTTCGACGTGGACAATTTACTTATCGTAAAACATTGCTCGTGTTCAAAAGAACACGAAACACAAGTTTGTGATAGTTTTTGATATGTTTTGCGTCAAAGTCGCGGGAAATTCCTGGAGAAGATCAACAAAGAACCGGGAAGTGTGGCAGAAGAAAGGGCAGGTATATACCCAGCCAAGCAGTGGGGTAATTCTGGGCTGATTATTATGATGAAGTTATGTGACAAAGAATCAGGCCTTCAAAACATAACTAATGTTTTGAAGGCCTGATTCTTTGCAATGTAAAGTTTTTGGGTCAATGTCTTAGGTTAATAAAATAGATGCTTGTTTTTTTCTCGAATTGTTTAAGTTTTGAGGCTACAAAAATTCGCTATTTTACAATCTATGTTTAAATATTTGCAGCACATTACTACTAACTTAATATCATTAGTCAAGAGAATCATCGTTACAAGAGAATACCTAAGCGAGCACGAAACCTACCAGCTCACTGTGATTACACGTCCCAGTTGATACCTACTCCCTACCTAGAGAACAAAGCTAACACAGATCTAACGTATTCATACATACATACATACTACATGTTCATATACATACTACACCAAGCGCCATCTTGAAAACCAGTTCCAAAAAAGAACGTTAGCTGCAACGAAATTCAAATTCAAATCGAACGTTATTCGCACTTGCCGAAACGCATGACCTTCTCACAACGCTGTGATACTGACGGGGTCGATGAACTTTGTTGATGCAGATGCGTTGCCGTTCACATGTAGCGTTACAACCTCCCACGTGAGAGGGGTTGAGGGATGAGACGAAGCGGGAGCGATGAGGAAAGCTGTAGCGGTTTTTAAATGATCAGCTTTTTGAACGAATTCATGTCCTATGTAGAGGACTGACTGACGACTCAAACAGTTTGATCTCGCATGCCTTAAGATCTGAATCGACCTGTGGACAGACGCAACACAATTTTTTTTTTAAGTTGGTCTTTGATAAGCTTTGAGTTTTTTCGTTTGATAGGTTGTTAATTGTGCAATGGTTGAAAATAGTCGCTGAATATGCCTATATTGAGCGACTATTTTGAAGTCTTATACGAATCTGCTATTACTATACCTATCTGGAATGCTACTTTGAGTTGAACATGCTCGACATCAACATCTAAACTGGCACAATGTGAACTATAAATGCACCTCTAACCTAACTTAATCCTTTGTTGATTGCAGACGAAACATTATAGTATGTGTGATCCTCTCTTCGATTCATAAAAACATGATTAAACATTACTTATCCATGCTTTCCAAAAATCGTTGATACACAAATTATTCACTACTCGCAACATCGTCTAACTTAAACCACACACCCATAAGAAATCCGCCTACACGAGTGGTTCTCGAACTAAATCCGAGGTGATTTGAGAAGTTTTTGTTGTATTTAAATTGGGTGCGGCGTATGTACTCGCTCGCCAATACGCGAGTCTTTCAATGATGGCTTCTTTTTGTGGGCGCAAGTGTACGATTAGAAAAAACGACGGTTGGTTGTCAGTGTTGACATGATTTTGAGTAACTTTATCTTTTGTGAGGAGAAAAGAATCTTGAAAATCTCACCAGTCAGTAATCGATATAGTTTCCAAAACGGCGCGGCGAAAGAAGACATTGTGAGGAAATCAGCATGTTCTAAAACCAAAATAATTCAGAGGCTGACATCCACCAACCCACTCTGTGTCTGCGTGGTGGATGATGGCCCACTCAATCTCATAGAGGAGGCCTGTGTCTCAGCAGTGGGAATATTATAGTGTTATTAAACTGGGTGTGGCGTATGGCTCACGATTCTTATTCAATGATGGATTCTTTTTATTCGACCGTATATAATGCGTATGTGTACTTTTTGTATTAGAAAAATGATGTAAACGATAATGTTGACATGATTTTGACACACAATTATCACTGGACTCAACAAATGGCTTAAAAATTTTTAGTCGTCTCGATAAGTAACTGTTTTCGAGATTGTATGTCGCCTGATACAAAACGACTAAAACTTGATATTAAACAGAAACCTTCAAAAAGGTTTTACGCTTATCTCAGTTAGGCACAACGAGATACTTTTAGATAAGTGAAACAAAATATTGGCAACACAAACCTCCAATTGGCTGAAACAGGGAAAGTTCTATAGCAGAAAAGGCTATGTTGTTTGTCTCTGGCGGATAAAACTAGCCACGAGCATAGTACACTGGATGGCCTGTGGGAATACAACCGAGATTGGATTCAGATCGAGCAAACATTACAAACAACGGTTCTTTATATTTCCTTCTCTCCGATACAATCTTAACTTTGAGGACATTTTGCAGAACGAAACCTTTTTTTTACATTCACGAATACAATCGAGAGGTGAAATTCTCGCATTCTTAGCTGGCTGGTTATAAAATCACGATGACGTCACGATGCAACATTTTTTTATATAAATTCGAATTTCGAACCGATGCGATTTTGAATGCGATTATTCTGCGTTCTGTTATTTCTCGGAAATATTTGAAATATTTTTAAAAAGATTTGTAGATTCGATTTTGCTGTGTTCTCGCTGTTTGTTTGAAAATATTTTTGAAATCTTTTATTAAAGCTATTGTTGTGTTGGTATTGAATTCCAATAAATAACTATTGAAGTCATGTGATTCTAGGTGCTACTTTATCTAGATTTTACAGAAAAGAAGTAAGTACTTAGGTAAATACTTCGAAGTAGAAAATATTTGTGAAAATGTTGACAGTTCTACGGCACTACGGCACACGACATTAAGTTAAGAACACAAGGGAATTAGGGTTCACATGCCACAGTCTACCCAAGTCTACCAGAGTAAATCTTAAATCTTTGCAGTAGATCTGGGAAATTATAATTTTCTTACAATAATTTTGCAGAGACTGAGTGGAATTCAGCCCCGAGGTGCTTTACCATAGTTTGGGGCATTCATATATTTACCGTGAAGAAGAAACTGCCATGATTTACGAGTGTAGGACTTAGGTTCAAGCTCAGACAGGTACCCACTGTTCTTTGGTTCTGTGTCCCAGCAATGAACTTTTTGGGGACATAATGAAATTACAATCTTTTTTTGTATTATCCATTAAACATATTTGCATGTCATACAATATGACTGCTACATTATTTATAATCACTTAACGTTATTTCGGTTTTGGCATAATAAATGTAACGTAATGTAAATGTTCATTGTAACACTGTAAGAAACAGATTCTTGTAGGACAGAACAGATTTTTCCGCTCCAAATAAGCACTTTACGACAGCTTACATAAGTGTTACAAAAGAGTTCTCATACAATGGAGCGAGCGAAGTCACGCGACCTAGTATGTATGTAGCTGAGACTGTGTTGACATGTCTTTATTGTTTCTGTAGGTAAAGGTCAAGGAGCGACTTTCATAGTGTTGATCTTTTGCTATGCTACACTTTCAAGCACACGTCGTGGGTGTGAAATAGACTTTATGTTTTGAAAAGAAAAAAGAAAAAATCTTTAATCTTCTTCTTCTTCTTCAGAATGGTTCCATTCTGGTAAGTACACCTTTAAATCTTTTGAGACTTCACATCCAAATAATGTCTTTCTCCTCACATCTTGAGGAAATGTCAGACGGTTATTACGTCATAATTCGACATTCAAATGTCTAACACAAAATCCAATCTACCTCCACAATCACGAGAAAGTTCAAAACAAATACGTAGGCCAGTCGTGCCAATAGGATCGGATAGATGAGTCATGTGTCACGCTGCAGTCACGGACTTAGCCGAGTCGTCACGAACGCGACCCGACTCCCCCGCCCTCTATTGTCTGCATAGAAAGTCGGAATCAAACGTAGAACGGTGGTTTAACAGTGTTTCTGATGCAGTATTGTTAGGTATTGGTCTAAGGTTGGTCTGCGTTGGAATTGGAGCTCTTTTGATGAAATTTTAAATGCGCCTCGAAGGATGAGTGTGAAACTAAACAATATATTCTTTTGCACAGTTTTAACTAAACGATGTGATAGGTAAGCTTTACGCACATGACCGCACATCCCTACGTGCTACTTCTCAAGTGGACCTCCAGCCTACTGTATATATGCTTGTGCTAGCTTATATTTACGAGAATAACTCGCGCATAGATTCGTCAACATGGGTGGTTTTTCGTCAGTAGAAGTCTGACACTCCCTTTTGCTCTGCCCAAGAGGGGGAGGGGTTATTTGACGATTTTTCAACCCAAAAAAAAGGCTTTGAATCAGACTTATGTAGTCACGGAAATAAACGTATGATACAACTGATTCTCTCTTGGTCTTGACAATATACTGATATAAAGGAGTGCCCCTGGAGATTCTTGTTGGTTGTCTTGCATAGGTATATTGCCTACAGTACTTTCATAGTAGTTATTTTGCTTGTGATTGAAAACTGTTGCTTCATTTAATTGTTATCTATGTTTCGAGAATTCAAAAGTGCCTGTAACTGGCCTACTTGGAATAAATGCTTTGATTTTTTTTGACGTTTGGTCTTATATAAAAAGTGTTTGATGATCTGCTCAACATCGTTTAAAATGACCACGCATTTCTGAAATTCGCTATATTGTGTGTACCTAACTCAGATTTTTCCTCCAGTATGAATTTTATACAAAATGGACGATCGCCTCGGGCATAAAATTACGTCATACCGTAGAAATATGCGCCGGTTTTGAGCAACGTCGAATGTGAGAGATATGTTTGCGAAGAAAACACGAAAACAAAATGTATCAATGCATACCTAGCCCGGGGAAATCGTATGATTTATTGTGATTGGGATATTTGTACCCTTGGTGAATAGTGTGGAGCTGAGAAGTGATTGTGTTTTTGCGAATGAGTTGAAAAAATAAAAAGAAATAGAAAGAAACAGTAATTTTTTTTATCTACATTAGAAAATACTATCAAAGCTGAAATTTTGGCAACCAGAACGTCTATATAAAGTAAAATAAACATTTCAAGCTAAACCATTTCGCTAAAGAAACTTACTTTGTAGTTAAAAGTGTCTAGAAAACTTTAATATCACCTTTAATACAGACGTATAGGAGAAACTAAGGGAAACGGGTTTATAATAGTGTGCTCTTAGTGCCTTATTAAAGAATAAGTACCGCGTATAAGTTTAAATGCCATATCGATGGAAAGTGTGAGGTCGGCGTAGCACTAGAGATAGGGCCGATACGAACAATATAATTTTGCACCTTGGACCGCTATAGATGTAAGTTCTTGGGAGTCTGTAGGGTTGTCTTGTTCAGGTTTTTGTCCCAAGATGGCAAAATTTTGCCTCGCCTGGTTATTTTTAAAATTGAATGCGGATATTTTTCAAAATAGAACAAAGCTGTCGAGAGCTTATCTAGTGTTCTACGATAAGCTGAGTTGATTGATTGCATAGAAAACTGAAAAAATAACGATGAAAATCTAAAATGATCGGATTCTGTGCAATTGTTCGGCGTTTTAAACCCCAGCGCAAAAAACGAGGGGTGTTATAAGTTTGCCGTGTGTGCCTGTATCTCTGTGTTATATTTTAGTTATTTTGCATTAAGTTCTAGTTGCTCTATTGATCAAAATGTTATATTTTATCTGTGACAATTTTATGACAGTTGGTTTTTGGATGAACGATAAAAGTTTCTCATGTCATAACATTCTGTTTTGAGCTGTAGAATTGGACGGCAGTTGAACTTTAATTTAAACGTGTGGATTAAGAAAAATATAACGAACAATAAGAAAGTGCTGTGCTTTATTTCGCCTCCTATTGGGGACTAATATATGTTTTTCTGTCTTTATAGGATCGTAGCTTTTGAACGTATAAACTGACTTTTCAATTTTCACAATGGTAACCCTACGCTTGTGCAGCTACTAGGAAAATCTACGACAGAATTACTTCATAAATAGCAATAAGATAATCATTGAGATATGATATCGTAAACGGTGAACAGTAGTGTGCTATTAGTTTGGTTTAATCTTAAACTAAACATATACGAGTATCTTTCAATTTATCGCGAGGAATATTCTGCAGCTTTTGTTTTGGTATCAGCACGATTAGATCTGAATTGAGGTGGTTTTGATTTTGAAGGCGTTTGCAGAAACATAATATGAAAGTTCAGAATTTTGGAAGTTGTGTCACATTGTAGTTAACACAATTTGCGGTCTTAATTGTTTAAAAATGAATGATTGTAAAAGTATGTTACATCTTCTCTTAGATTTACTGAAAACTTTTATATTGAAATTACTGTGTTTTAGTTAGGAGGACATAACTGGTGCCGTGGGTTTCCAACTACATAAAGTACCTAATTAAGTAAAAATAATTGTAGCCATTTGTAATGAAAAGAATAAGGGCTTTAGTTTTCGTGACACGATCATCAAATTCGTTTTATATATTCCTTGGATTAAGCTAATAATTTTTATGTTCAGATATTATTCAATCAAAGAAAACGAGTTTACTTCGACGGTTATAATCTTAAGATTTGTCCATCCTGTTATTAAAATAAACACAAAGATAAATAGTCACTATGAAACTTGTTTGTCCACATGTTATAAGCACGATAAGCAGGTGAAACACCTATCTTTTTTCTTTTACATCTTTTGTTGTGGCGTGGAAACCGCGTCTGTAATTATGATCAATAAATATCAACGTCAATACATCACTATCGTCTGAAAAGATCTTTTAAATATTGTGAGAAGTCCATTCATTTGTACGTTTTATTTGTAACAAATTAATTCACTTGAATTGCGTTGTACTATTACATGTTGCAGCGGGAAACGTTAAATTACACATTTTGCAACATATCTGGGAGTATTCTGGCAATGATTTTACGACGTCCTACTGCATCGTGAGGAAAGCGGTCTGATGTCTTTGGAGCAAAAAATTCGCAGACATATGACATCTACCAACCCGCACTGGGCCCGCGTGGTGGATTATAGCCCATCCCTCTCCTAGAGAGGAGGCCCGAGTGCCTTTCTTTTTTTTTTTTTTTTGGCAAAAAACTTAAGGAAATTCGAATTCGTGCTACATTGTCGTATCAACCTTGTTTTTTTTTGGCTGGTAGGAAATCATCGAATAACCCCTTCCGCTCTTGGGCAGAGCGAAAGGGAGTGTCAGACTTCTACTGACTAAAAAACACAACTGTACAACCCGCGGCCCAGGCCTGAGTCCCTGAAGTGGGAACATTATTGGCTGATTATGATAATAAGATCAAGATCGTTAGGTTGGCAGTAGGTTTTTTGGTAGCAGACCTGCGATATCTTGCATTTTGCCAAAAACGTTTTTATTACCTAACTGTATGTCATAAAAGTCTAAGGATTTTGTGAGTTTTGTCACGTTATAATATCTACAAAAACCTCTAAAAGTCTGCCTACGTTTTTTGTAATCTCTACAGCTTCCATACAATTGACAACATTTCAAAACTGACACCACCTTAAAATAAAAATACCATTTCTTTATTTTCGTATCCTGAGTTCATACATGTATTTTTTTATTTTTTGATTCCTTTATTTCTGAGAAAAAAAATGAAAACCAAAAAACTTGTGATGACGTCATTTAAACGGCAGAATGATGTAGTTATCTTTGCCTAAGCATTCAATATTTTTTATGAAAACAATAATGTCAAACAAGACGTCAATTTGTCAATGTTGAATGTCACTGTAGTTTACATTTTTCATAAAATTGAACAATTTATTTTTCAAACTCGACGCTTTACGCTTACTGTTAGTATTATCAACTTTTGATTGATATTTCCCCAATAAAATGGATCCCAAAGAAACATATACGCCATTAAAGGAACCAAAATATTGTTTTGTACCAGCCTGCGCCAACGAGTATGACAAGCTGCCAAAGTGACAACGACAAGACAAGTGTGACAATTTTCAATTTTTTTTGTCGTGTCACAGTAAAGCAAAGGTTATATCGCCATTCCACCGTAAGAATGACGTCATTTGGCGCTTACGTCTTTTTAGAACGCGCCGAATTTGAAACTTAAAATTATGAATGAAAAGTACATAATTTCGAAAAACAAAAAAATATGGGTGTCCTAGTTTTGGATTTGCTTTTATATTACTTAATAATACTCACAAGTTAAAAATATGAAATGTTGTCAATTGCGTATTTGCATATGTACTTTTTAAGCGTAAAATAATAATTATTTTACCTTGCTTTACTTCTAAATACTTTTCACACTACATTACCCATCTTGCGACTCCATCTCAGAAGATTCAAATCGTTGAATACATCTGATAGATGCATAGATCCATAAATTAGAGAAACTGGTTGTCGAGACACAGGATAACGCCCATGCTTGGTTGCTAGGTGCTCTTACGATACAACTCGGAACGCAGTAACCGGTTGTTGGTTTTTTTTTGTATAAAAATTGTAAATATTTTTACTATTATACTTGCCATAAAACGGACGACTGTTTAGGGGATTTTCCATTTACTTGTTTGTTTGATAGAATAGATGATGTTGAGATTCGTTAGTTTTTTAAACTAACGAATCTCAGTCTCAGTTTCGAGAGTTTTACGTTTGTGATTGCCACGTTGGTTACCACCGCTACTGGTGAGTAAGAGGTCCGGTCGAACCGAGACGGGCAAAGTGATATTGAATTTTTCGTTCAGGTTTTTTCAGAAATAACCAAGGAGTCTAGATTTGTGCCCGGTTGATTGCAATAGGCCCTCCTATGTGAGAGATGAAGTAGTTTGGAAGGCGAATTCTGAGATGACGACTAACAGAGACTGTCTGACTGTCACAGAGACTGTCTGACTGTCTGACAGACTGTTTTATTGGAGGGTGGGAAATCATCAAATGACTCCTACCGCTCAGAGCGATAAGGAGTGTCAGACTTACAAAAACCGGCCAAGTGCATGTCGGACCACGTACAATGTAGGGTTCCATAGTTGCCCATCAAAATAATGTGAACTTACTAAATTGATTAACCACCCTACCTACCTGCTTCCGAACGATGATTTTTCTTGGAAAAATAAAACAAACTTACATTTGCAGTTTTGAGACCTGCGCTCCCATACATTATGTAAAGGAAATTATTTCACGTACATTTTATAAGTTGGTCGACTATTACTCGTAAACTTGTACAGTCTACATAGCTGTGATAGTTTTTCTTTTATTTTCGTTATAATTATATGCTACTCCCATGAATTTTTTCACACGCCCAAACAACCCGTATAGGTGGTTTAGGTTGCCACACTTGAGTATAACAAAAAATTGCCTTTAAAGCTTAATATTTCATAAACGAATCCCTTAATCGAAAATGTGTGTAAGTAAACTCGCAATGTTTTTTTCACTCCTCTTGCTCAAAAAGACCGTCATAATAGCGTACCAGAGCGGGCGTAAAATTGCATTTATTGCCCTAGGGGAAAAAGTAAATCTCGACGTGCTCTCCCCCGTCTGCCGCGACCTGCGCAGTGCGTGATGCATTTAGCTTCAAGTATAAAACAAATTGGATATCACCCAGCGTATCACAGAACGCATCAATGTTCTCCCAACTAGGCCTCAACCATCGACATCAAAGGATGAGTCAACTCATCTGATTGTGTATTCAGAAAATTCGAACGAGGGACCCTCAAACCTTGAACAACGTTTTGTATCTCCTACGTTTACCCCACAGATTACACAATGTTCGTCTTCACAGAGGACTGAAATTAAGTTGCCGGGAAAAAACATATCATTTTTGTACAACTGTACAAATTGTACATTTAATTTTTAATAAAAAATAAACTTTGTTATTGAACATGGTTATTTTATTTTCTCGCAATCGTAGTAAAAAGTACGGTGTAACACACGGCGCTAAAATCCCATTACAACTCGGTTCCTATTTACTACCTCGCTAAAGCTCGGTAGTAAAACTACCTCGTATATAATGGGTCATTTTAGGCCCTTGTATTACAATGTACTATTAAAGACCTATCCAACGACATCCCATACAATGGGCTTTGCGAGAAAACAAATCATCCCCACTTTAATGTGTACTGGAGAAAACCTAAAAAAAAACATATTTTACTTTTGCACTTTGTTGGCGTAACTTATTTATATATTCATGCCAAATAACAGCTATTTAGTACCAAAACTCTTTGAGATATAGTGCGGACGGACGGACAGACAGACGGACATGGCAAAAATGACTACGGAACCCTCAAAACACCACCAAAATCACCCATGTTCCTTCTTAGCCCTTTGTGTATAGTGTAAGAGGTATTTTATCTACAAAATATTTATATTTCAAACAAGATCCATTTGCCTATCTACAAAGATGATCGATAAAAAAAAATAACGAATAAATTACAGAACATAATTTCCATTTACAAGTGCGTTCGTATAGTTTCAAATCAACAGGCGTAAAGAGAAATTCTGCGAAACTCCTTGCTAACAGCCCAGGCTACTTTACCGCCTACGTTATTATATTTGAAATTATTTGCGTAGGAGAATATGAATGGGAGCTAAGCTGTTCAAGTGATGAGTAAGTGATAGTTACTTACTTGACTCATTTATAGGGTGTAAATCAACCCATCACAAAGCCGTCAACCAAGCATTCTGTACATCAAACTAAGTACCCCTACGAAAATTTTTTTCTGGGAAACGACTTTTTGTTTGGGGTCAAAATCACATTTTAATGTAAAACTCAATGTAACACTCTTAACGCATTGTACTAGTGAATGCTTTGAATAGTACACATGTCATGGAGGTAATTTAAGCAAAGTTATAACCTAAAAAACTAGTATTAACAAGAACAACTGTGAAAAATTTGGATCTTTGACCCCCAATTTCTCCGTAACTAGGGGGTTCCCAGGTATGGTCTAGAACAAAAAAAATATCGCAGAGGTGGGAAGAACAAGTGCCTTTCGTTTGCGTTAAGGGTACTTTTACACCCTTTATAAGTGGAGAAAATGGGCGGGGTACAAAGTAACAGCCAGATCCTGAAACCAAATAGGAATCTGTTAAGACGAGATACTACTTCAAATATTAAAAAAAGTAGTTTAAAAACTAAAAAACCCGACTAAAAAAACTGAAAAGCAAAAAATAAGCACATTTTGAATTAAACAAAACTTGGAAGCAGGCGGGGTCCATTCTATTTTCATTTCATAACTAAATTTTCAAATGAACCCCGCCTGCTTCCAAGTTTTGTTTAATTTAAAATGTGCTTGTTTTTTGCTTTTCAGTTTTTTCAGTCGGGTTTTTTAGTTTTTAAACTACTTTTTTTATTTCCAACTTTTTAGTTCTTTTGTGTCTGTTCTTTCGTTGGTCGCGTAAAAATCTTCGCAGATGATTTAACTTTTGTGTTTGTTTATATGATTTGTGACTTTGAATTTATTTTAAACATATAAGTGTTGTATATTTTTGTAATCTCCTTTTAAAACCCTTCATTTTGATACCCTACTCGTAATAGTTTTTTTTTTTTTGAAATATGCTATATGGCCGCCAAAATCCACAAATTTCTTTTCTTTTTTAATTTTCATGTAGACAGTGACACTCGCGCCATCAAGACGAATCTAACGACGTATATTTTATTCAAATCCCTTCACCCGTTTAGGAGTTTTGAGGGAACAAAGAAACGGACATACATACATACATACATACACGCCAAACACATAACCCTCCTTTTGGGCTTCGCCGCAGTCGGGTAAAAAGTGGGCATGTTGACGAGACTTTGGATGTCGTTGCTAAATAATAATAGGGTAACCAAAAAAAAAATATTAATCCGTAAGATAGATTTCCAAAAAATATTGGACACGTATTTTTTCTTTTTTCACGTAAGCAAACAATGAAGACGATACAGTGATTTGAAAACTCGTGTGACGTCATATTCTAAGACATTAGTGTGACATTTTTTGCGGTTAGTGACGTCACAACCCCCCACTCAAATCTTTGACGCGTTGTATCTTCGTCATTTTTTATTGATTTGATAAAACAAAAAATACGTATCCAATGTGTGTCTGTGAGATTATTGAAAAATATTGGATACGTGTTTTTTGTTTTATCAAATTAATGAAAATTTACGAACATAAAACGTGTCAAAGATCATGACTTTAAACGTCACTTTGTGGGTAAAAAAGTACTAAACTTGTGACGTCATACGACTTGACACGACTTTTCGAAGCACTGTATCTGTGTACTGTCTTCATCGTTTGTTAACGTGAAAAAATACCTCTTATAATAGTAAATGTGTCTGTGACCATTGAGGAAAAAGGTCATAATAGGAAAACAATATGAATTGCGTTAAATTCGTTAAATGATCACACACTGACGCAGTTACTACATCTTAAAAAAGCCACGCCACACTTACCCGACACCACACCGATCTATTATGTGTTTCGTACAGTTCAACGACCCTAGAAGTCTAAATACAACCTGTTTATAAAAGCGTGGTCTTGTAAATCAATCGGCTTTCCGGCCCCTCTGCTTGACATGCGAGTTTCGACTATGATGGATTGATGTCGGTGATAAAAACAACTTGAAATTGAAGTAGACCGGAGTTCTTGGTACTTATATAGTACTGTTAGTTGAGTTTAGTAGGTAGATTTGGTGTCTGTGGGTGATCGTAGAATGTCTATGTGTTTATATCCAGTTTGATAGTCCTTTATCAAGTGTTATTGGATTTTTATTAGGAATTTTTCAGTCTGCAGTTTGGATGTAGGTGGTTAGTACATGTTTCGACTGGTGAGGTGAATGCATCTATTTCTTGAGTGGTAACCGCGAAATTGATAATGAATGGCAGATTGGAGTGTGATTTATTTGCCTCGAGATGAGTGGGCGTTTGTTTGAGTTTTTGTGAGAGGATGCACGAAAGATAACTTTCTATCATTCCCTAAATATGTTTATTTGCGGTCAAATAAAAAAAAACTACAGCAATTGCCCTTAACTACATAAACTACGAATAAAACTGACAATACACGTACTTTCTTTCTCATTCAAATTCATAATTATTCTAAAGTGTCTATAATTTCCTAGCAACACCCAATAAAAATTTGCCCAACTTAATAAACTCATAACAATTCACAAGAACGAACTGTTTTGCATGCGGTATCAATTACAGGTGCAAATATATAACCCAAAGCCACAGAGTACATAACTAACAGACGGCTAACTTCATACCTAATGTGGTTATGTGCAGATTCGAGTTAAAAGATATAGGTGGTTGTAGATTTTTTTAAGTATATGCGTTTGATTGAGCATATGATCTGAAAATGTAAACTGGTAATACGGCAAGCAACACTAGAATGAACGGAGAAAACAATAACGATAAAATACTCGTATTCGGCTGCATCCGGTCAGACCAGAAGCCGACCCCAAAATAGTTGGGAAATGGCTTGGCTAGATGATGACAACACGGTGTAGCTTTGAGTACAACCTTTTTTTTGGATGTGAAGAAAACCATCAAATGACTCCTCCCGCTCTAAGTAGAGCGGTAGGGAGTGTCAGTCTTCTACTGAATAAAAAACACCCATATGCCTTCGTAACCCTTGTGTTCGACAACTTCACACAAACGGCGATGCTATATTAGTCTCTGATGTCTATCTAGTCCTTGCTAACCACACAATATTCCACATACATAGGTTAAACGGATATTGTTGACGCGAAAACTCGTACTAAGAATTTTCCTCGTCCGTGACGGAGTTCTATAAATAGATGTGATTTTTATCGGACTATGTACTTTGGTACATAAAATGCGTTATGATAATTGATGCTCAGGTTCAAACAACTCTACACCTAGAGTGCTTGAATGGGTAGTTAACAAAAAAAATCTAATTAGTCCGTCAGATAGAATTCCAAAAATATTACACGTATTTTTTCGTTTTTCATGTAAACAAACAATGAAGACGATACAGTGCTTTAAAAGCTCGTGTGACGTCATTTTCTGAGACATTAGTATGACATTCTTTAGCGGTCGGTGACGTCGCAACCCCCTCAAATCTTTGACGCGTTTTTTCAAATCAAAAATCAAATCAAATCATCTTTATTTGTGAACACAGGTATAAAGGTCTTAGCATACATTTTAATTGAACTCCATGTCCTACCAATGAATTTGGTGTACAAATATTCGTTTTTTAAATGGATTGAATTATAATTCAATGTATTATTATTAGGTATTATAAATCATTATTGAATCAATTATAATTTATTTTTCATGCATGTCAGCTGTAAATTAAATATAAAAGGATAGAAATGTCAAATTTGGTTAGATTGTAAAAAAAAAGAAATGTCAAATAAATGGTTGTATCAAACAAATAAATTAGAAAAATAAATTAAAATAAAGATTGAAATGTCACATTTTATCATTTAAAAATTCTTCGATAGAGTAATACGTCATATCTATTAGAAATGAGTGCAATTTACTTTTGAATTTGCGGACATTGTCTTCATTTCTTATACATTTTGGTAATTTATTATAGACCTTTGGAGCCATTACAAAAATACTGTTTCCATATAGTGCAGTACCAGATCCAACTGTCCGTAACCGATCAAAACGGCGCCGACTAGTTACTTGAGCAAATTTATGTAAATTATTTTTGACGAACATAGACGTTTCATAGATATACATTTTTTATCTTCGTCAAATTTTATTGATTTGATAAAACAAAAAATACGTACCCAATATTTTTCGATAATCTAACAGACGGACTAATTAGAATCATGTTTTTTTAAGTCAGTAAACATCCCTATTGGTGGTCTATGGTGGGGGCTACTATAGTTTAGATGGTTTCTTGTTATTGATTTTTTTTTGTTCATAAGTATTTTGATTTTTTACGACGTTCCCTCCTCACCGAGGGTATTCTCTTGTAATGATGATGAAAATGATGATGAAACATGGGTTTCTAACTTTGTCCCATGTTATTTAGGGTCGGCGCAACACGCTTTATTCTTTCATTGTCCCCTGTCCAATTATCACACTATCATTTAGTCCGTTTTAGGGTTCCCTAGTCAATATGAAACCCTTTATAGTTTCGCCATGTCCGTCTGTCTGTCCGTCCGTCCGTCCGCACTATATTTTAAAGACTCTTAATACTAGAAAGCTAATTTGGCATGAATATACAAATAAGCTACGAAAAAAAAGTGTTAAAGTAAAATACAGTTTTTTTTTCATTTACACATTAAAGTGGGGATGACTTTTTTGTCTCGCAAAGTCCATTGTGTGGGATGTCGTTGGATAGGTCTTTAAAAAACATTGCGAGTTTGCTCAAACAGTTTATCGATTAAGGGATTCGTTTGTGAAATATTAAGCTTTAAAGTGTAAATTTTGATTAGACTCCAGTGTGCCAACCTGAACTACCTATACGGGTTGTGTATACGGGCATGTGAAAAAAAATCATGGTAGTAGCATATATAACGAAAATAAAAGGAAAACTATCACAGCTAAGTAGGCTTTTCAAGTTTACGAGTTATAGTCGACCAACTTATAAAATGTACTTGTATGAAATATATTTCCTATACTTAATATATTCGAGCGCAAGTCTCAAAACTGTAAATGTAAGTTTGTTTTATTTTTACAATAAAAATCATCGTTTGGAGGCAGGTAGGCAGGGTAGTTAATCAGATTAGTAAATTTACATATTTTGATGAGCAACAACTGAACCTTTTGGGAATAGTGTGGTGGGCATGTACCAAAAAAAAATGCTTTGGCCGGTTTAACACAATTTTTTTATTTTTTTTTGTTCATATTATTTCCCGCACAATCAATCCATCCATCCTTTCCTTGGTCTTCCTCCTCTTCTATTTTGAACAGATTAATCTGTTGCATATCAATCGAATCATGGATATTACAATGAATCATCGATCCTTATCCTCAAAATCACGAGAAAAATCCTCATTAATCAACAAAGTATAAGTGAAGGAGCCTGCATTACAAAAAATCACAAAAATGATACTACTGTTGGAAAAACACATTATCTACGAAAGCAAAAACGATGCATCTTATTCATAGCATACAAATCATAGTTTATTCTTGAAACTCCAAAAACCCTACACACCACCATGAGGTGAGGAATGCATTAATTTCCATCATTAGTACGTAAACACAATGCTAGCGACCCAGCGTACACTCAACGCCCAACATTACCTGACCCCTCGGTTTACACTATTTGCCCCTTTACTCGAGGGGTCAAATAATGCTGGGCACTGACTGTACTTGTGTTTCCCATAAGATTAGAAGGTGCTTATTAATGTACCTACGCTAACTGATTCGGGTACGCTCACCCAAAGCATTATGATGTCAAAGAGGACCAGAATTGAGATAAGACAATTTACATTGTGTTGTGTGGTCTATTCCAGTAGGTGTGTTATTGTAGAAAAGTAGTAATGTATAAAGGGTGTAGAAGTACCCTTAACGCAAACGAAGGGCACTTGTTCTTAAGGCTGGAGGAAACGCCCGGATGCCACCATTGTGAGGATCGGCTGGAGGACACGGTGGAGCACACCGTTGAGGTGTGCCCCGCTTGGGCGGAGCCCCGCCGAGTTCTCGTAGCGGCGATTGGCGGCGGCGACATCTCGCGTCCGGCCCTGGTGCAACCCATGGTCCGGGGCGAGGAGGATTTGGACGCCGTCGCCTCCTTCTGCGATGCTTGCGAAGGAGGTGGCGGAACGCGAGAGGGAGAGAACCTCTCGTCCCAACCGCCGCAGGAGGCGCTTCGGGCGTCGTCGGGGGCCACGTGATGGCTTCCGGCCACCGTAGACGCGGGCCTGTGGACGGTGAGTGATGGGCTAGCTCGCCGTCCGCCTCCGTCTTATGACGGCGACAGGCCGTGTCGACAGCGCGTTCGTGTCCACGCGCGCCCCTGCTACTGCTAAAATTACACGAAGATGTTATGTTATTTCAAAGAACTAACAGAAATAACGCTCTTCTTCTTCAAGTCATGTCTACAAGTCATTACGAATCGTCTCGCGCGCAGGTTTGACAACTTTCAACCTCCCGAACAAGCCGGATTCCGAAAAGGCTTTAGCACCGTAGACCACATACATACGCTGCGGCAGGTTATACAGAAGACCGAGGAGTATAATCTGCCTCTCTGTTTAGCGTTTGTGGACTACGAGAAAGCTTTCGATTCGATCGAGACCTGGGCTGTACTACAGTCTCTCCAAAGGTGCCAAATCGACTACCTCTACATCGAGGTGTTGAAGTGTTTGTACAAAAACGCCACCATGTCAGTCCGACTTCAGGATCAGACTTCGGAACCTATCCTTCTGCAGCGAGGTGTGAGACAGGGAGACGTCATATCTCCGAAACTGTTCACCGCTGTACTGGAGGATGTTTTCAAGGTTCTAGACTGGAGAGGACTAGGCATCAACATCAATGGCGAGTACATCACTCACCTTCGGTTTGCCGATGACGTAGTGGTCATGGCTGAGACCATGGAGGACCTCAGTAAGATGCTCGATGACCTCAGTAGAGCTTCCGAAAGAGTGGGTCTTAAAATGAACATGGACAAAACCAAGGTCATGTTGAATGCCCATGTAACACTTACTCCTAACAAGATCGGAGACTCTACACTCGAAGTTGTAGACGATTATGTCTACCTGGGACAAACGGTCCAGTTAGGTAGGTCCAACTTTGAGAAAGAGGTCAATCGTTGAATCCGACTCGGCTGGGCAGCGTTTGGGAAGCTGAGTAGTATCTTCTCGTCCAACTTACCACAGTGTCTGAGGACGAAAGTCTATGACCAGTGTGTGTTGCCAGTGATTACATACGGGACCGAAACGCTCAAAGTCACCCAAAGGGCAATGGAGAGAGCTATGCTCGGAGTTACTTTGCGTGATAGAATCAAAAATGAGGACATCCGCATGAGAACCAAGGTTACCGACATAGCCCGAAGAATTGCCAAACTTAAGTGGCAGGGCACATTGCTCGCAGAACGGATGGCCGATGGGGTCGAAAAGTTCTGGAGTGGCGACTGCAAACTGGAAGACGTTGCGTTGGAAGGCCTCCCACTAGATGGACCGATGACCTGGTGAAGGTTGCGGGGATCCGCTGGATGCGAGACGCACGGGACCGGTCAATGTGGCGACACTTAGGGGAGGCCTATGTCCAGCAGTGGACGTCTTTCGTCTGAAATGATGATGATGATGAGTCAAAAAGCCATTGGTATTTCACCAAAAAATCTAATAAGTCCGTCTGTTAGATTATTGAAAAATATTGGATAAGTGTGTTTTGTTTTATAAAATAAATAAAAGATTACGAAAATAAAACGTGTCAAAGATTATGAGTGGGGGGCCTTTGACGTCACTTTGTGGGTAAAAAGTGATAACCTTGTGATGTCACACGACTTGACGAGACATTTCGAAGCACTGTACCGTCTTCATCTTTTGTTTAGGTGATAAAAGAAAAAATATGTGACCATGATTTTTTTAAAGTCCACCTGACGGACTAATTTGATTTTTTTGGTAAAATCAAAAAATATCAAAAAACACTACCACTTGATTTTGATTTTGATTTTGATTTTGACTAATTTGATTTTTTTGGTAAAATCAAAAAATATCAAAAAACACTACAAAACAGCAACGTACATGCACTTGAAACGCCTTACACACACTGTGGCACATCAAGCTATACATAACCAGTATAACCTGACCTTGGTTACAGATCAGCTTAATATTGTTTTCATAGTCTAATTGTTCGTCGTGCGTACATGGCAGTGGGTGACCACACTAATTATAGTTCTAATAAAATCCGAAGTTGTGTCAAGTCGCGTTTCGAAACACGTGATTTTTAGATATTATTGTATGGACAAAAAGCTCTTTCTGAGCGGCTCAAGTCGATTTCATGCTGGTAAACGTGGTCACTAATATTGACCTTGATACTTTTTTTTTGGAGGGCGTGAAATCATCAAATGACTCCTCCCGCTCTGGGCAGAGCGGAGTGTCAGACTTCTACTGACTTAAAATTACACCATGTTCCTTCTTAGCCCTTTGTCTCGACACATAACATAACATATTGATACCTGACAAAGCTTTCCACTTCACCATAATGTTTTTCTCAATAGCTCCGGTAAATTGAAAGGCTGGTTTCGGCCATAATCGGCAAAGTTCGTGGTAATTAGTAAGCCGCGGGCAGACGGTGTAGCTATCAGGAATCGTGGGTGCTTGACCGGCTAAGTCTGATATAAACTAATAGGTGCTTGAGATTCGGTGGAAAATATTTGTACACGGATGTACTTGTATGAGCGGGTTTTTCTTTCCGTACGTTCAAGCGTTATTGCGATGCCTTTTATTGGAATGAAATATAACAGCTCATTAGTTAGGACCCATTAAGATTAATGATAATATTTATTCATAGTGCTATTAACTGAGCTTATCACAGTTGTATATTTTATACCACCCTTTATGCTTATTGGTCTAATCTGTCTCCTGCAAATATGGAGGGAAGTGAAAATTACGTATTTCTTACTCCTCCGCTATTCTTCCTGATTAATTTTGTTGTTGGATCCAATAATCCAAGATAGTTGTATTTTTTTTTGGGAACTTCGTCGAGCATGACTCGGCGCTTTTCTGATTGGAACTACTGTTGAATGGCTCACATACTCTTTTAGATGTCACTAAAATTAAGTTACGTTAAGCATAAACTTGCTAAACGTAACTTAATTTTAAACGTTTAAAGAACAAGTACCTAGTCTTTTTTGTACACTTGTACAGTAACTTGTTTATATAGTAACTATATTTATTGCTTATGACATCATATAGTAAGTAGTCAAAAATGCAAACGGATCGTGACATTTACGTTATCTGTGTTCCAGACCCAATAATTCTTCAAAACAGTCTACAACATCCACTTAAAAGAAACAATAACCATTTTCCCTTTAACTCCTTGATTAGCAACAAGAACTAGCGTAAACCTTAAATGGTACACATAGAGGTGACATTCCACCATTTATCCTGCCGGCTCCTAGCTGGCTAAGGAATTTACATCGGTTACAAATACCTACCGTTTGTATGAACGTGCGAACTTGCTAGTACTAACAAGTACCCAGCATTACCTGACCTGTCAAACATTGATGAAGAGGTATGAAACAGGGGGTCAGGTAATGCTAGACTGCACGGTACTAGTAAGTACTTGAAATCCTGTGAAGAATCGTGAATCGTCTGGTTTATTATTAGACAGTTGCCGGGCTGATTGGTTTAACGGACAGTAATTAAGTGGGATTACCTTTTAAGGGTTGAATTGATTGGGTAATGTCGTAAATGGTGATTGAGGTATTGGAACAAATTATTACGAAGATATGTTGCTGGCAGTGTCCTCTTTGAGTGGGGCAAACAATTTGTTGCTGTTGAACGTTTTTGTCAAACGTGAGAGTTTCGGTTAGGGACTCTTTTCACGTGACTTCATCGCCTGTCTAGCCAATTCCTCAAAATGCTGTCGTTGGCTTCCAATCTAAGCAGATAAGATGTCCAATTTATAGGTAGATGTTAAACTAGTCCATTTTCATTACTTGTATATGAACCATCATACACTTCATTTTCTTTCAAATAAGAGACAGAAAGAGATACGTCAATTGATACTTTCAGGAATCATAAGATCTAGTCAAACGATGTTGTCTTTATTTCTATTTCCATGTTCAGACTACTTGATAAGGAAGATGATATTCTTCCTCCGATATCGAAGGACTACTCTTAAAGTATTGATCAACTGAATGAGCGAATTGACGACAAAGCGAGTAGATGTATATTTAAAATCGTAAACATCAGGTTGTGTTGTTGGTTGTATCGATTTCTCTTACTGATTGCGATAGACGACGGTTGTAAATAGATAAAGCTGATCAATATTACTTTCATCTAAAATCTATCCAGTAAGAAGATTCTGAATAAAAAGTTCAAAATTGCTGGAACCATCAGCTCTTTGCCGTTACTATTACGAACGTAACCAAATCCGCACGATTAACTTCGATTAGAACGATAGAAACACTTGAAATGCAAGGAAATTAGAAATATTCTATTCCACGTTCGTACTCCTTTCGCCTTAATTGCGTTGGCGCCACACAGTAATTAAACGTGAATTCTCATACCGACATCCTTCAAGTAGACCTAGATACGACACTGCAACTATTTTAAGACACAACTCTTTCGAAACTGGTTCCTCAGTATAAATGAGTACTTTTAAACCTCAAAATAAACCACCGCACGTTTCTCGGTGAATGGCAAGTATGCAAGTAATTTCATACCAACAGAGAAATAGTAAACTCGACGTAAAATTCAGCCGCTAACCTTGAACGGAGGTGCCAACTGGCGCGAACTTGTTGCAATGGTAATCATAACTCTGGTGGTTTAGAAAACCGGTTATTTCAGTGCCGTGAGACCGCCTGAAGAGGTTGGACGTAATTTATACAAAATTAGTGCATGAAATTGTGTTCGGAGGGCGTTCGCGAAATAACCGCGGCCCAAACCGGTCTCGCGTTCGAAGAAAGCCGCCATTGCGGGGCGGCCATTACGAAAATTCGGCCATGTTTGTTTCGCTTCACAAAAACGCGGCAAAAGTGAACGATCTGTCTAGTCGCGGTTAGAGACGTCGTGTCGGATTCAAAATTCAAATTCGAACAGATGATTCGGAATTCATTTGAGTTCGTCTGTTGACGTGAAAATCTTGTGGTTACATGTTAGAGGCGTTGGCGATGGATTAGGTTGATGACACGGTGAACAAGAACAGCGTAACGCTGATACTTTAAACTTTCGGTGAGGTAAATTTTTATCTACCAAAAACCAGATCTTTGCTGGTTAGACTTTTGGGGTATTTGAATGTAACGAACTTTATTGCAAGTATATAGTGGGGGAATTGATTGTGTAGTGTAATATTAGCTACCTACTTAGGTAACCTACAGGAAGTTGAATCAGGTTACTTACAACACTCAATTCCTCCAACCTTCTCATCCTTCATTCTAGAAAATTTTTCATATTCCATATTTTCCTTTGGCAGATCGTTTTAGCTAGGAAACGAAATAATTTTCTCGTTATTTCTTTAACGAATTTCTTATAATTTGTAGTGTTCGATTATACACTAACACGCAATTTTCGTAAAGTTTGGGTCAGTTCTCAATTATTATTAAATCAGCCATTTGTGTCCCACTGCAGGGCAAAGGCCTCCTTCCATCTTTCCACTTATCCATAGCCAGTTCTCAAAGATTCTCCTAATTCCAGTCAAAACAAAGTTCATGTCTTTGTGATTAGTTTCCCGCGCCGCGCCCGCCTGTGTCGTGTGTCGGGTCAGCGTGAGCTGACGTCATCAGGCTCGCTGGACCAATGGGGGCGAGGGGCGCGCGGGGAGCGCGGGACGCGGCGCAGCGCTCGCGGCCAGTCGCGGCCCTCCGCCGCCCAGTGCGAGCCGCACGCGCATCAGTGAACCTCATACCTCATGAGTACCGCATACCGCACGCCGCACGATCGCTCCCATCTTGCAGCGGTGGAACAGGGAAGAACTGAGGTTTACTAAAGACCTCTTTAGGGAGCGTAGCCTCTTGCGTGCGTTTAAAACCCTTTTTAAACACTTTTTCACGCAGAAAGGTACCTTTTGTTTTACCGCCAGATTTTCCATCGTGCGGTTTTCGAAGCTCCGGATGCACGGATCAACATTCGGATCCCTGGTGAGTTCTTTTTCGGTTACTTTATTCAGAGTAATGCCCGCGACCGGTTTTGTAACCACTTGTCTGGTCGGTGAACGCGAATTCTTCGCCGGCCGCCGTTAATCTTTGTGATCTGACTACCGCCAATTTTGTAATTAGTACAAGTAATTTCCTGTATACTTTAATGAAATAATTATGAGTTTATGCAATGTTTTAAGATGATTATGATACGAATTTTATGTTTCCTGGTTTTTAATATTGCTGGAAAATGTTTCTTCAACAGAATTTTATTCGCTTCTTTGAAATATTCTCTCTTTCACACGGTACTAATGTAGGTGTGTAGGCGGCTTATTAACATCTCAACCGCCATTTTTGTGAAAACAATTTTCTCGAGACACCCTCTTCTATTTGCCAAGAGGGTGTATACTTTTGTTTGCTTAAAATCACATCTCAAAGCGAGGAATCGTGTTATATTCAAATCTAATTCTAAGACGTAGGTATAAATCTAAGTGGTACACAACATATGTGGGTTTTTTGTGAGGCATTTACATCCGGGTTCGTTGTCTGCGACGCCCACCGCAGGCCTTGACCGCGGCGAACCCGACGCGACTCGGGCACGACTTGGTCACGACCACGACACGACACGACTTATATTCGGTAGTTAGGTACCAAGTTTGTGGTTTCCTAGATACAATTTCAACGGTTAAGTCGTGGGTCTTAAAAGTTGTAGGTAGCTGACTACTCGTTAACTTTGTCAAATTAAAAATGGCGGCATTTACAAGATAATAATCTCAAGTATCGTCTGGGAAAATACTCAAGTAGGTAGCAGGTAGGTACGATGAACCAATGTTCAGTTAGTTACGCCTCCTGACTAACTTTAGGTAGCAAATAAAGATGTTTTTGGCGTTAAGCGCTACTTTCGACTCCCACGATTGAGATAATTTTCGTAGCTTTTCATATTTGATTAAGAAACCGTTAATGCTTAAAGAAATATTATCCGGCAGCAATTCTTGCATGAAATTAATAATAGCAAATAATTTATTATTAGAATTTGAAAAACACCTAATCTGTTCGACGTGAATAAATAAATTAAACTATTCAAGAATTAATAATGATGACGCGTAGTCGCATCGCGCGTTTATGTCTTTTCTACGGCTCGGGGCGGGGCGACTAGATTAGCATCCAAATTATAATATACGGACTTAATAATACCAAACGTATGTTTTTAAAACATATTAATGCATATGAAATTGTTTAGGAGAGATAATAATGTAGTAAAATTATTGACAGCTGGCAAATATTTTAACTTTTATAAGGCCAAATTATGGGCTACTATTATTTCATGAATAATAATGCTGGCTGTTTTAATATAAAGGACGTAATAAATGCGTGGTCTAGTTGTGAAAGGGTTTGGCGTCATGCCAACAGGAATCGCGAGTGAAGTCAGTCAGTGTGGAAATGTAAAATGTAGGTACATTTTCTTGTTATTTAGTAATTAGAGTTAAAAGCTTTGAGTTGGGAAACTGGAGGATAGTTGTAAGGGTTAAGTACTAAGTTACTTACAGTATGGTACTTGACTTAAACATTCGGGAGTTACTTCCACATAAATTTTGTCATTGTAGTTAAAAGTTGGGAAATTGGTTACTAGTTGATTTTGGGTTAAGTAATAAGTTACTCATACACTACATTGACTTGGGAATTCATAAGTACGTAGCCTGCTTGCAATTTTGAAAGCTGAACTTTTTGTAGGAACTCTTGTTTAACTTCAACATGCCGCAAAACTGAACTTGCTAACTTAAAAGTCACGGACTTTTAAATTAGCAAGTTCAGTTTAAAGAAAATTTAGAAGGGACTTAGCATTATTTAAAATATTAAAACCAGTTTCAACCAATTCAACCTAAATCCATTTGGAATTAAAACTAGTTTTAAGTTAAGCTTAAGTATGGGGCGAGATTTACAGAACCTCACTCTATACTTAAGCATGACTTATACATATATAAAACGACTAACTCCAACAAAATTCTTTGTACGAAACATTTTAGCAAAACGTTTCTAAATTACAATTTCAATTACCTTCAACAATCAGAAATGATATAAGATATCAATATTATTAATAAAAGCTAATGAAACACTGAAAGCCGGTTTCTGCCTCTCAGCTGAAAATATTAAATACCTCTCTTTGTACTTTTAGCTTTGAACTACCCACCTTTGATTATATTTTCAAAATTATATTAGATTTTCAAGGAAATTTGAGAACAATTATTATTCTGGGTCTACGAGACGAAAGAAAACCTTTTGTGGGGGTGAATTAAGATTTAAATTAAAAAAATCAGAACATTGAATCCTTTTATTATGATCGAGTTTTTTAGGTACTTTGACTTCTAAAATACGTTTCTTTTGTACAACATCTCGAAATAGTCGTACGAAGACTTTGCACTCTGAAAATGTATAATCTAGTGACTACCTATTTAAGAAATTAAGAATTCAAAGTCTTCAATGAAAACATTTTACGAAATGAAGAATATATACTGATAGTTATGTTTACATATTTTTATATATATTGTGAAAATCATATATAATGTGAAACTGATGATGTTGGTCCGTGTCGACACCACACTTCACTTATAAATATATTGAATTTTACGTTGCCCAACGTTTATTAAGGCAAGTTTCCACTTATGTACGGACGCAAATGGGGACAGATTTCTAACTAATTGTCTGTAATTGGTTGAGTGATTTTAATATTACGTCAGTATGATGGCTCTTTTCATGTGTTTTTTTTAATGAAAATGTGGGTGTACTGGCAACTCGGAAAATACTTAGAGAACAGACAGTCAATGCATTACCAACTACCAACAACAATGGTAGGATAGGATCTAGAGGATCATTTAATGTTTTTAAACAACAATAATATAAACTATTCCCGAGAACGTTTTTTTTTTCTTGTGAATTCGTGGTTGAAATTTTAATTGGACTAAGTTATTCATTTTATTTGGCAGAAAATGTTCTATCTTTTTAGATATTCCACTCACAATACGTACCTATAGTTTACTCATTCAGAAACAATCTTACGTCATTTCCAACTAAAAACCAATGAAAAAGCTCATGCTACTCAAATTCTAATAACCATTAGCGTTTTTACAACTACATTCTACACCAATAATAATAATTCTACAGTGCAATACCCTTTGCCATAACAACCTCATCTTAACCAATTAACACACTAGAATCGATTAGCACTTAATTTACTTGAACATCAATCGAGTCGTTGAAAAGTTTCTTTTTTCGAAGTATTTTCTTCACTCACTCATTGTCTATGTTTCATCAATCAAGCCGTTGAAAACTCCATGCTTTTTTTCATACACAACTCACTTACTCATTGTCCAAGCTAATAATATTCCTGGGGCGGTCGACGCTCGCTGTGATAGAATTCAAATACCTATTTACATAGTCAGTTACCGTGAATGTATGTAAGTATCATTCACAAGTGACGAGCGTGTGAATCCGCTTGGCTGAGAATGCGTGGAAGCATTTCAAGCATTCTGTGTTAGTGGCCAGGATTTTTTGATGAAATTATGTTGTTTATGAACTTTTTTTCTTTCAAACTTCTTGCTTGGAAAATGATATTTGTGAAGTTGTTATAATAAAGGGTCTGATTTTTTACCCGACTGCGGCGAAGCCCAAAAGGAGGGTTATTTATATTATCCAAATGAATCGTGTTATAACAGATATATTGCAAACAGTATATATTATTTGTGTACGGTGACCGCGGCCTTGTCCGTATCTTCTGTTAGAAATATAAAGACATTTTGGTTGCTTCAACTCCCTTTGAAGTTTAAACTGAAAGTCATATCTACGCTTTTCATTCTTCATCTTAACTACTTGGCTATTAAAACAAGCATACTAACATCCATGTATATTAAAATTTCAACAATTTCTAACATCTAACTGTATTTTGATAGTCGAAAATATAGTGGGTCCGTTGTATTTCATGTTAAAATGATTAGTTTTTTATGAGCATCGTTTCTTTGCAAACGACGTCTTAATATTGCTGTGTACTTGTGAACGTATAGTACCGTATATATTTGTATATGAATAATTTTATGTACATATTTGTAGTTCACACCTAAGTTTGATTACCACTATGTTCTTAATATTTTCGTTTTATGTGGTTTTCACGTAGGTACTATATGCACCGAATGGTGAGGTTTACGTCTTGAAAAGTTCAAAACCTCTTTGGCTTAGATGTTTCTTGGTCTGTCGCCAGAAATCTGAGCAATTGGTTGTGTATTTTCTTACAAATATTTATGTATATGTGTTTATCGCCTTCTAGTCAAACTACCGTTTGTCTTTTGTTCAAGCTTTGGAAACACAGGGTTTATAAAGTTTGGTTGCTTCTTTTTTTCCTGATCCCTTTATCTATCAAACTTCTTCTGTAATGTTTGAAAATGTTGGCGCGGCTATATCCTCCACGCTTATTTTGCAACTTTACGCCTAATTTTGGTGCAGAACCAAAACTTGCACTTCTAAAATCCGTGTATTTCCCAAGCAATAAGCTTTAGGATTGTGAGATGACAGTTGTCTTAAGTAATATTGATATACGAGTATACAGCAACCAGTCAGTTTGAAATCCGATCTGCACGCAGTAAGGAAAAGGCTCGGATGCCGGTGATGACTAACTATTAGTTTTGCAATGTCGCAGTGTGACAGTGTCGTTAACCGAGTTTCGCAACTTAATGGCGGCTCGATTCCTCTCTAATGTCCCGCATTCATCTCGATGTTTTGTGTACGTCAAAGTTTTCCTTGTTTGACGGAAAATGCCGAATGATGCCGAACGGTATTCGCGTGGGTAAAGTTGTGTTTTTGCTTTTGGGTATGTTTTGTAATTTATCTCTGGGTTTCTCGATTTTCCTACAGATTTTTTTAAAGTTGTATTATTTTTCATGGCATTTAATTATAAATTTTTATCATTTACAATTTTCAAACTACTGCCAAATTTTGAGTTTGCTGTGGTATTAAAAAAATAGGAAGACCTTCAACAAACTAATCAAGTAAGTGCCAATTTGTCAGAGTAATAAAAACATAGTTTTTATTAACCTAACATCCTTTTAAAACCAGACGCGATTGCTCAAAGGAAACAGCTCTCATTATAGCATACCGACTAAAGTTCCTTGACTCGTACCTATTATAACTAAATTACCTCCTATTCATCCGCACTACAATCACCAAACACTCATACAACGGTTCATACATCATTATATTTCACACTTCCATTGTTTCTACAATATTTACTTCGCGCCGGTTAAGCCTTTCTGTCTCTTCGTATATAACAGTATTTTTGTCTGTACCTCAGGCATTAGTCATTTGGGACATGGAGTATGGAATAATGGAGAGCGCAGTTTTTTCTTAAATACTAACTAAATATTGAGTGACGTCGACTCAAATATTGAGTATATTTGAGTATTTTTAACACATTCTGTAATATGGGACTAAAACTCCTTCAGTGCTTTTAGTATTTTATCGTTCCGCTTCACACCAGACCCGCGTGGTCAATTACAGCCCACTCTCTCTCACAGAAAAAACATTGCATTTGAGGAGGATGAATGTAATAGGCTGATTTTTATTTTCGTACATAAATGTTGATTTTTAACAGACTTACCAAAAGGAGGAGGTTCTCAATTCGATCGGTATTTTTTTTGCAAACCCCTTTTCAGTGACAAAGGGTTTCAATTAAAGTATGTTTCTGTGCAGCGTTTACGGGATGCTGTTAAGATACAAAGCTAATCCTGGACAGTCGTGAACCAACAGCCTCCGCGTAAGCACGGTGTAACAAAACATACCCTGCTCCTATTTCAATAAAGTTTACATTCTAAATATTTGACCGCATAATATGCCAATCAAATGAAGTGCGTCCATTTCGTTATATTAGTTTTAAAACTAGTGCCAGTTTATACTAACACTCAACTACCACGTCTATGAATAGCTGATCATTGTTTCAACGTTAAAAATTCAACTTTAGCCGTGCGCTTAAAATCAAATACGTAACGCCTTTGTTTCGGCATTCATTTAGGTCTCGGGCATTAAACGCTGAAGTTTGTTACCCCCAGTGATACTTCTGTAGCATTTTTATTCGGTGTTCAGACGTTTCACATTTACATAGCCAGTGACCGTGAATTTCTCGTGTGAAAACACTCGTGCGCCGAAGCGTGCAGAGTTCTTCTATACTAGATGTCCAAATTAAATTAGAACGTTCTGTGGTTGTTTTTAAGGAGATCTTGTGTTTGATAAGTTGTGTGATGTAAGTCTTGTGTCTATTTGTGTGAAGTCAGTGGTTTATTGTAAGTGTTTCTGTGCCGATTGGCTAATATGTATTTTGTTCGTGACGTTCGAAATATTTTATTTTTTAATCACGTTACTGTGTGTCTCATTGGTCTGCAAAATAAAGTAAAAATTTTGAGATAAATACCTAGTGTTAATTTTCTCTAACACAAAACAATTTTGACATTTTAACGGGCAGTAAAGATAAGAATGCTGGTAGTAGTCATTATTATGCTTTACCAGTTAGCATAATCTTCTGTACGAGACTATCTTGTTATAGGTAGACAATGTGCTTTGACTCCTAAAATATATCAATAACCCTCCTTTTGGGCTTCGCCGCAGTCGTGTAAAAAGAAATCAACTAAACGACCAACATGCAACATTATTCGCTGAACTTCTACGAAAAACGATATTTGCATGTAATTTTATCCAAATTTATCCTGTCAGTGTGGCATCGTGTTCCTTATGGCTGTGAGTGCTCATTGCCAGTGCAGTCACGGACGGGCCGCGGACGAACTCGATATAGACATATCTACTTCGTCGTAAGTACGTACTTGTTGCTGCGTGCCGGCTTTTGTTTCTTACTGCTAGAAAAATACGGTTCTAAGGGGATAAAGGAAATCACTCAAAATTATGATTTGTTGTCAGTTTTTTTAAAAATAGTAAAGGCAACAGACACAAATAAGTAAAACTACAACGGTTGGAAAGGACTGTTAAGTCCTACACAGAAAACCACTACCACTCCACAAAGTTAATTTAGTTTTTCCAGGAAATGCCTATAGTGCCTTCCATAAAATCTCTATTCTTCTCAAGTCAAGAGTACCCATTTAAATCAAACAAAGAGAAACAATTAAAATCGCCCGTCTCCTTTTTACCACTTTGAGTGAGATTGTAAATTCTTTCGAATATCACAATAGCAGACTTTAGGAGGATAAAATTATGTTTTGACGTAAGTACTCGTAGTTTGAAATAAGTTAGCGAAAAATTTGTTTATGGTTTTCTACTACACGATTGGTGGTTGTATAAAGAAACCTAGGTGACATTATTATTATATATTTCTTTGATGGTACAGTAGAATGAATATACACAACCTTTGGTTTACCCGTGGTTAAAATATAAATAAAAAAGTAGTGAAGTGTTTTGACAATTAACATTAGAGCAGGTTTTGTTTTAATTTTGTTGCACAATTAGTGGCTCATTCAGGCATGTAGGTAGTTTATTTGTAAAGTATTTAATTAGGTGCCGTAATATTTTGCAGAACATATTTTTTATTTTCGTGTTTATAAAAACTTATTTACATTATTATCTAGAAACAAAACACTGGTCTGGTTCCACGAAAAGTTTCTAGGTAAACTTTATGTGTGACTTGCAAAAAAAAACAGTCTGGTATTTAAGTTTTTTCAAGAAGGTTAATAAAAACTTGTAAGTAAGGCCACCTGTTACGCTGATTTATTTTTTAATTAGAATAGTAACATTGTCGAACAAAACTCTGTGTTTATTGGCCAGTCGGGGAGTTACCAAACCTATAGCGGATTTGTCTTGAGCCTATCAAAATGACCTGACATCCATTCAAAGAGTACTCGTGGGAATCGATTTAATAAATTTAAAGGCAAGTAATGGTAAATTTCTCTATTTAAGTTGGGTAACGATACGTGAAGCCGATTAAGGAAACTATTGTTTTAGAATCGAGTGGGTGAATCGATGTCTGAGAACGTGGGCACAGTAATTGATTCACCAAAATTAGCTTAAATAATTCTGTTATTTTGTACTTCGAAGAGGAAGTGTCACTTTGTTCTGAAGAATTACGAAGTAGCAGAAGCTGTTAATAAGCTGTTTAGCTATTGATTACTCAATAAAGAATAGAGGTAGTTACATGAAAATTTAAGCAATCTCAAAGACAATTCCTTTCTCTAGAGCTTTAACTGGGTTTGATTATATAAAAGAAAATAATCGAGTTTTCCTTCAGTAGGTAGTACGACAACAGAATACCCGAGAAAAACGTGATGAAACTCAACCAGGGCGAGACGTAATATTTCTTTTAAAACAAATTAAAAAGCGTTCCACAGAGAAGTCATATAAAGGGTTGAAAAAATCAAAACTTTTTCAAAGTTTCGTTGCTAACGAGAATTTTTATAGCTTCTTTACCCCCTCTGCTTTTGACGAGTTTCTTCGGTCACTCAACCCATTTTCTTGTTCCACAACTAATTTTCTCCCTCAATATTTTTTAACGAATTTAATAGGTAGGTACTCATTTTCTAACTGAGTCACTCCATTTTAAATCAACTCAAACGACACAAAACAAGACTTATTAATTTTGATAAATAGCCCGAAATAATGATCAAGTTACCAGTACAAAACCAACAAATCGTAACAAATCCCAAAAGTCGGTTTCGACCAATTAATTCGTATACCGGACCGGATCGCAGGTACCTTTTATCTTTCCCTTCGAGCAGGTACGTTCGCTCACCTGTCGTTTGAGGACTCTTCGCATTGTTTTCGTTGCCCCTTCGTCGCCTTGTCTGAGGTGTAGTGAGGGGGACGCGGAAGGTTTTTATACGTTGGTCAGTCTTATTCAGCCACCTGTGAGGTTTACACGGTTCTCTTAGTGTGCAGTTGACGAAGTGTTATTGTCTGCCGCCAGCTGTCCTTTTGAAGGTAATTTTTTTCTTGTATCCGTTGAATGTGTGAGATACGATGTTATTGTAAAGAGTTTTTGTGTTATTGATGGGTTTATGATGATCAATGTTGTACTGTCTCTGTATAGTCCTTTATGTGAGGTGCAGTTGTATAGTCGGATGATACTTGAAAGGAACCGTCTGATTTGTTCAGTGATTTATTGGTTGCGATTCGTACTTGTGCGATACTTGTTTTGTGTCTGTTCTGTTGTAATTTTGATGTTCTTTGATACTGTCAGAACCTCGCGTGGTAAATCTGTAAAATCTGTGTAAAAAATCTGTTTTTGTGCAGTCTATCTAACTTTAGCAACGTATTCTTCTTTTTTGTGAAACTTTTGCTCGTATTCAAAAACCTTATCATTCGACCTTGTCATTCGTATAATTTCTAAAATCACACTTACTTTCTCAGTTAAACCCACACAGAAATTTATACAAAAAACACCGTTAAATAACACGAACTACTAGTACTTTTCCTCACTGTGGTTTACGCAAGTCACGCGATTCTGATAGGGACGCCTTCTCTTGCATCTGGCGATATCTGGCATCTTGATAGTGTGTTCACGGCCTTATTTGGCACCGTCCACTTGTTTTTACTGTAGTTATTATACTGACACACCTGGGTCTGTAATGTGGAATCGAGACTGTCTTTTGCTTTTGTATGGTTAAGAGGATTTCTATTTTGTACTCTTTTTGTGAGTAGGTATTGTGATTGTTTGATCACTATTTTAACGAAGAGATTTTCTGTATTTTGAATTGAAACCCAAAACAATTTCAAGCAACAAATGCCACGTGGAAGTCTCGAACCAGCAGAAGGTTGGGGTTGTACATAAAATGCCATAATTGATCATAACCATAACAAAATTATAGGTTCTCACCGGCCCTTTACGAACATAATTACGGCCACAGACAATTCTAAACTAGAAAATAACAAAAAAAATAATCCACTCTTTAGTGCATTGAAAGCGAGTCGTAAAAAGAATCGCGTATACATTCAAAACGTTTAAAAACTCGCCACAGCGGCTGATCATAGAAGAAGAAAAAGCTCAGACGCTAAACTATTATGATAATGTTGAATTTGTAATTACTTGTAATTGTGCGCGCGAATGCGACTCGGGTAATGGCGCCAATAACAACAAGTATGAATGAATGGAACGATGAATGGATGAGCGAGGATCAAGTGTGAGCGAAATGCGATTTGAAATGATTCTACATTTGAAAAAGACTTCGAAAACAAATTCCTGCGCAACTGAACTGAAAACACCTAATGGGGAATGGTCCACTCTTTCAAAAAGGAGAGAATATTTTACGTTAACAGTGGTGTAAGAAACAAAATAATGATACCAAAACCCACAATCTTCATATCAGCCGGAATCAAACACTTCAAGCCTTTTCCAGTCCTGTGCGCTCAGACCAAGAAAAAGAGATAGACGGCGCGCAGCGAACACCAACAGTGAAGCCACAAAAACCACGCTACTACAAGTAAAAATGTGTATGTTTACTTGTAGTAGCGTGGTTTTTGTGGCTTCACTGTTGGTGTTCGCGGCGCGCCGTCTATCTTTTTTTCTTGGTCTGAGCCTGTGCGTCTCATAATTAGGTGTTCCCCGCGACTGATCATATCGTCAACACAGAAAACAAATACGAAAACACTAAAAAAACACACTTCAAAGTAATATATCCAAAAGCTCAAACCTCACACACAGCAAGAACTATCTATCATCATAATTCAAAAAGCCGCAATAGAACCTCATTCATACGCTCTGAGTTAAAACAACATCTCGCCCATAATTGCAAATATTAAACCTCCAAGACAAAAATAGACTGGAACAGCCCCAGGCATTACATGAAGCTGGCCTGTTCTGCGGCCGATGAAAGACTAGATAGAAAGGCCCTCAGGATGGTTATTATAAGAAGGAAGTGCTATATCTTTATACTCAGTGACAGGTATTATTGCGGCCCCAGGCTTAATTCTGCGTTTTGTTTTTGCTTTTCATGTTGGAGGGCTTGTCTTTGGTTTTGTTTATTTTTATTTATTGTCTTTGATTTTTGTCTTTGGTATTTTATTTGACGTTGATCTTGAGGTTTGTGGTATTTTATTAGAAGTAATGGAAAAGGTTTTTGAGCTTGTTTATCTATAAAATTGATAACAAAAATAACTTGTGACATTTCAAAGTTAGTTAGTTATTTTCAGCTATCGCTATATCAGCGATCTTGAGATTCGTGTATTTTCGCAAGGCCTTTTGCGAGACATTTCCAATTTGCGCTCAAAATAACATTTTACCATTCAAATTCTGTCTGAGACTGCCAAAAATAGACACTCATGTTGGGCAGACGTATTAAGCTCAGAACATCTTTTTTATAAATGTAGAAAGCAAAGTATAATAAGTTGTCGTTTACCAGACGCTCTCATTGTGTCGAACAGCAGGTATTAAAATGCGAACCTTTGTGCCTTACCTGGAACTACAATTTACAACCGCAGAGTTACAATATGACATTTTATTTATTTCATTTTGACGACTGCGTTTCGTGGAAACCGGAGATGAAAGTTGCCGTATATTATGATTTTAGAGAACAGTGGCGCATACTTACTTTTGGCTCATTCCTTTGTTATAAATAGGTATATGTATTTTCTTCTTGAAAACTCTGAAATCTTATGGAGCACGATTTTTTTAAATAAACTTATTCGAACCTAGTTTTAGCCCTCGACAACCTTTCAAATATTTTAGAAAAGCGTAAAAATACTGTTTATTGTACTCATAATTAAATGAAAATATCTGACCCTTCTACTGTACACATTTATATATATTTTTTTTTTCGTTCGCCTGTTTAAAAGGCAGGCATCGATCTATAGACCATTCAGCCTCTACTGTACACATAGTAATTTGAACATTGACATTTCTCAACTCAAAGTCATTGACTTGGACCAATCATAAATTACATTTGACATTTCAAACAATGTGTCACGCATATCCGTACGTGTATAAAATGTTTATGGCGTTCCTACACAGTGTGAACATCGCCTAACAACGTAATCAATGCAAACGGCCGTTTTCTATTATAATGTTGCCATGATATTATAAATTCACCCGAGTACGTTTACTACGAATTTTACAATCAGGAATACAAAATGTGAAGTGGTTGCGTTTTCAAAATTTTAAATTTTTACGTGATGTTTTTTACAATTGTATGCAAGTGTGCATTGGGAAATCTATTTTAATGGCAATCGGTGGTTTTTTTAAATAACGTAGTTTCTTGCTTGCTAAAACATGTGGCGTCTTGACGTTTCTCCTCCGCAGAAAACCACCAAGCCAATCCGAAATAAAATATTATGATTTTGTTTATAATAAATCTATATAGCTATACTTTTCGTAAGGCAAAAATTATCGCAATGATCTTTCCTGCCAGTTTTAGTAATAAAACCCGATTCATATCAGACAGATTTATATAATACTTACCACGCAGCTCAGAGTGGTTTTATCTGTATGTGGGACAGGACTATCAATCATAGTCCGCATTCTGTCAGATGTTTTTGAAACTTTACTATTTAGTGAACGTTATAAATATTAATTTGGTCTCGACGGAGACGGGGCTGAGTTTTTACTTTTTAGATAAGGATGACGCTACTTTTTTTTTGTTTTAGAGAAAATGTTTGGTTCGTCTGTGTTTGCAGGAGTCACAAATATTTTCTTTCTTTGCGTTATATTTTTATTTTATTGTTGTTTGAGAATTATATTTTTTTATTTTATGTTACTCAAACGTAAAAAAAAACACACAATTAGGCCTAACTTAGCATTCTTAATTGATGTTACTGTTGCTGTTAACTTACGCCATTCCAGTGCTGGCTCAAAGCTACATATTTTTATAAATTAAGAAATAATAAGGAATGTTTCTTGATCATTCATAATATATTATAGTTTTTATGTGACACAGTTAATAATATTTGTGATTGAAATATTTTTTTAAAAGGCTACTTTTTATTCTACTGAAAAACTTATTATAATACGAACTATTTCAGGCGTTACTAAATCTGCAAAAAGTCATAGTTTACTGCAATGAGTTGGCAGAAAATATTTTAAAGAGGTGCTTAGCTTTTAAAATATTTTAGTTAGGTGTTACTTCGTAGTGTTTTAATTTTGGGACAAAAATAACTGAGTACCTACATAATATCGAGCATCTTTGGATTACCTACTCTATTCCAACACGAAAAATATATTGATCTTCAGTTAAAGCTAAAAGCCTATCTAATTTCTCCTTTTCACAAAGAATATTTTAAAGAGGTGCTTAGCTTTTAAAATATTTTAGTTAGGTGTTACTTCGTAGTGTTTTAATTTTGGGACAAAAATAACTGAGTACCTACATAATATCGAGCATCTTTGGATTACCTACTCTATTCCAACACGAAAAATATATTGATCTTCAGTTAAAGCTAAAAGCCTATCTAATTTCTCCTTTTCACAAAGAATGTAAAAATTGATTCAATCAAATCAATCGGATAGCAGTTAGACTGAAGTCTAGCCATGACTCTCAGGCCGAAATTTATAAACGTTACTTCGTACATAGATAATTTAACAAATCGCTATTCTTGTCACTGTCACATAACTATCAACAAGAGAGAGAAAGAAGCGTGTCCATGTCAAAGTAAGAGTCGAGTGACATTTATAAATCTCAGCCTAAGTGTGTCCGGAACGTCTCGTTATAACCCGATTTATTTCGAACCGTAAATGGCTCCGATCAAAGAATGAATTTAATTTAGTTCGTTGGTTCAATCTCTTTTGATCTACCGCGGATGATATAAGGGAAGTGTTTTCGTTGTGATTAACTTTGAATTGGAAAATAATTGTGTTAGATTTTATTGGCTCGTACTGAATGGTCGTGACTGAATGGAATACCGCTTTTATGTGAAGATAGAGTAAAAAAATCACAACACACAACTAAGTTGTTAAAGTTTTTCTTGTTATCTTTCGAAATTTTAAATATTTTATGTATATATGTATGTATGTATTTATTTTTAGAAGTTAGGTATATATATTTTCTAACTTTTGTTTCTGTTAAGCACCTACTGTGTAATGTCTCTGCATCACCCTAAGGTAGACTGGTAGAAAATGCCCAAGGCATTAAGTCCGCCTTTGTACGGTTTCATTACTTGTGCATAAAGTTTTAATAAATAAATAAATAAATAAAAATGAGGCTATGGTACTTTAAAATTGATTGGCATCTTCACTACTTACAAAGGATCAATTGTTATCAAATCAAGTCAAACATGTATACCAATAATTTACGAAAATATGTGGATACATAAATGTTACGTTACATTATAATGACAACTAGCAACTCGATATCGTATTCTATTAGGTCCACTTACACACACACTAATCGAATAATTTCGGAGATTGTCTTCAAAAAATCAAAATATTTTTATTTCACATAGGCCTACATGGGCACTTATAAAACGTCGGTAAAAAGGGGGCACTTTGGGCTCTTGTCTTAGGTGTATGATTTAAATGAACCGTATTTGTTCATACTCGTATATTATATTTGAATTAAGAAGATAAGATAACTCATATTTATAATTTATGGATAGCGACTCTAAAAACAATCTTCATTATCTTCGGTTTGTGTTCCTAATTTGAAAATTTAAAACGTGCCAGTTTTCTACACCAACGAGCGGCGAAATCTCTCGTTGCATTCAAAGAGTTTTTCGTTCACTTTTATTGCAGATCAGTCTGCGAACATAGACATGGCTGCCACAACCGGTCTGATAGCTTCGTGGATTGAATAAGCCATTACTAAAGTTTCTACAGCAATTACTAGTGCCCTTAAATGGCTTGGTCTGGTCGGTCGCATAAAATTTATATTGCACAGATGCTCGCCCGAATCGGACGGTTATTTCTTTAGTGTACACCGGTCTTACACGCCATGGTTTGACGGGTATATTTTTTAGTTTTCTATGACTTGAAAATAAGACTTCCTCACTTGGAAGATATTTTAACTTAAAAACTGAAATATCCCGCTATTTTATAGGTGCGCCAGTAGAAAATTATTTTGCTAAAGTTTTAACATAAAATGTTTTTGTTTAAAATTCTGTTGTGGACTCGTATCTCAGTCACAACCTACGCAGAGGTCGATGGCTTGCAGCCAGCGCGTATCTAAGCACTATAACCTACTTTCTCAACTAACTCTGAAAGCTGGTTTTAAATAAACTAGCATTTAATAATAAAAAATACTTCGACGGGCAATATTTCTTCAATTCTTTTGGTGCGTGGCGGTAGTACGGACTAACGACGCCATCATGTTTTTTTTCATACAATCTTTAACTACACAGCGCCACTGCTGCGTATGAGGATCTAGGTTCGATTGCCGGGTAGGGCAAGGTGTTATTGGGTTTTTCCATCAGGATTTCTGTTTTTATGCCCGGTTCGTGGTAAGAGGTTATGTAGGCATAGTAATGGGTACACCGCTGCCTTATGGGATATTAGGAATGATATTAACTTTAAAAAAACACGATTTCGCAACAGTTTACCTGCAGCACCCTCCTGACAAAGTCATTCAAGTGTTAACAGAACCCCATGCTGCATTGTAAGGCTACTATAGAAATATGAAGAGCATTGGTATTGCCGGTCACGTGCCCACTGCCGGATTGTCGTCGCCACGACTCAGTCTGACTCGGTCGTGACTACTCGCCGATCTTGATGTAGCCGGCTTACTATGACGTTCGTTTCCCTGAATTCAACTTGATTCTGACTGTATGTTGTAAAAATTTAGAGTATGTCTTACCTGAATTGATAAATTATGTAAGTTGTACGTAAAAATATCGAGATTTCCTAATTGGATGTATGTTTATTTACTTCAAGCCTGATGTGTCCCACTGCAAGGCAAAGGCCTTTCTTCTTGCCAATTATGACTGTTTTTAACTGTTTGGTCACAATCGTTTTGATAAGAGATCTGCGTGGTCTAAAATGGCCGCTTTATCAGAATCCACGCAGAATATATTATTAGTATGAATCACATTAAAAGTTCAAATTCTTAAAATGGACTTTATTTCTATGACTATAAAGTCCAGTTTAAGAATTTTAAATTTTTAACATGATTCATATTACGATTCTGCTAAAGCGGCCACTATAGACACCCAGTTCGTCACGCCATCTTCTTCTGAACCTACCGCGTCCCCTGACTCTGTTGTTAGGTTTAATGGTAAAATTTAAGAGAGATAGACCTAAATAAATGATCTAAGCTTTGGGTTACAATAATAAAGCAGTCGACATAAAAAAATTACCTAGATTATAGGATAGGTAAATCCATTAATAGATATATTATTGTCATGACTTTTAGGTAGAATTAGTTAGATTTAACACTTATAAACAATATTGTGCTAATGTTTCCTCTACTACGTACCTCTATGTAGATATATTATGTGTCTACTTATGTATCTGTCTATTAAAGTGCAATCAAGTAACGGCTAGAAGTAATAAGTGAATGAATATTACTACGTGGAAATATGATAAAGACTTCATAACTGAATTGGAAGTATGTTAAGTGTTTCTTCGAGGTTAGGCACGCTGTAAATGGAGTCAAGAGACTTATCCTATGAGCGTTTAAAAACAGTACATTACATTATTACTAGCTGGATTCATTATCATCAGCATTCAGAACGATTCCATCTTCTGCTGAGTATAGGATTCCTCCTTTGAATGTCATGCTTTACTGGTCTGTGAGAATCTCAACCAGAGTATCTTTTCCACACTGGAATAAGGATAAAAAATATTATTTGAAGTCATGATAGTGCATCTTGTCTTATAAACTGTTTTTTACATGTCAAACATACATCTGGGTTGCCAATTACAAATGCAATGTTGCTCGTCCTTAATTTAAGTCCAAATTGAGTCAACTAAGTTACAGATTTTCCACAAAGTCTCTTGCTATATTTCTCATAGAAATTGCGTCAGTCGTTTGTTACTTAACAGTCATAACCTAGAGTAAGCAAATAGTTCTAGTAATAAAATAATGATGACATAGACCTTAAACTAGGGAATGTTCGTGTCAGAAAAGGCAATGAGAAAGAAGGCTAGAGCTTTATATCTATGAGGAACTTTTTATATTTTAAGTAGGATCATTTAAATATTGTAAAACTTGATTCTGTTTGCAGTATTTGTGTTCAGAGCAGGTATAATATACCTACTTAAAGTGTGTGTTATGGTGAGTGATATTAGTTATAATATACATTCCAGATCAATGCGAATATGTCATTCATCAGGGGTCACCAATCTGTAGGTTATATTGGTGCAAAAGCATGTACATAAATACTTATGATAAATAACAAATATGGGATCGTTCATGGCGTGACTGACTCAAGATAAGACCAGAATAGATTAATATTTAAGTAGATACCTATAGTAATTGCATCACCTAACTAAATCATCGAACCATAATGTCGATTTAATATTCAACCTCGGTGGTCTTTAAAGAACCAAAGCTTATAAAAGACGTATGAGATAATACCACAAAAAACGCGCAATTAATGCTAAAACTAGCCTAAACACGTTCAATATGAGTCAAATAAGACCTAAACACGTTTCCCATCACGTCTTCACAAGGCAATTCTGAAGAGGAACGACAAAAACGCGTTTATACATGAGAAACACACTTGAATGCTAATGTCTGTCTGCCAATACCGAATTCCAATCATGTGTTTTTTAACACGCGTACCGAAGGACGATATGCGTAACGGCCAATCACAGGCGTGGCCGTTAGAGTTCGAATTCGGAATAAAAGAAAATGATACCGGCCATCTTTAATACGCTTTGATTTTCGAACGATTAGGTACAGGTTTACTGGTTTTGATGACGGTATTCGTTTTTTATTTTGTCATTGTGTGTTACAAAGGACATGGCGTCTTCTTTTAATAATTTTGAATTAGGTTTATTGGCAAATATTTTGTATTGATTAGGAGGCCACTTAACAAAAAACTTATGTACCTACAGTCTGTAGTTACCAAACTAAGTAGGTATACGTGTGGTTAAAAAATAGTATCTCTCATATCAATGTGAAATATGACGATTGTTTAATACAGTTCTATTTACATATTCAAACAGCATTTCATAAAAACTCCTCACACTTATAGATTTTTGATCCATTACTCATTTCCCCACTCAAAATCACACAGCTGAAAGAAAACCACGCAATGGATAACCAAACTCAATATTTCTTCTCGTAAAACATAGTATGCAGATGTATTTAGCAGGAATTTACAATAAACAGTGACAAGGTCGTCATTGGCCGTTGGCTTGACAGAATGACCTTCTGAGAGGCGACGTTTCCTTGGCGTGACTTCGTGCCTCAAGACTTTTACCTTTTTCGTCGCATTATGTCATTTGTCTCGTGCTCACGACTTTGCACGGATGGCGCGACAAAAAGTCTTGTCTTATTGTTTGAGCATAGAGTAGGTAGGGAAACCCACAAAATTGTGTTGTAAAATCTACTACTGTTTTTCTGATACCTGGCTTCGATTCGAAGTTATTCTGTATTTGTAGTAAATTCTGTATGTATGTACATGTAACTGTCAACAACTGACGTTTTAACGCATGTAAATCCTTATTGCGGTTATAAGTCTTTCTACTCCCAGTAATGTCATGTCGCAGGTTCTTTCAGGTATTCTTAGCGGCAAATAACGCTGATTCAAAAGATAAATCAAACCAGAAAACGGTATTGTAATTAAAAATGTTCAGTAAAAATCCTTTACAACAACAAAATTGTTCTATTCAAATCTAAAGGAAGGAAATTTCACCAATGACAAGCAAAAGATTCTAGGCCGTTTTCCTTGGTTCTCGCACAACCAATTTACGATGACCTCAATAGAACCATCAACTTACTCTTCTTTTCTTGTTCTCTAAAAAGGACACTGTAGTTCAAGATACGCTAGCGCGCATACTATATTTAAACAATTGTGCGATGTATAGACGTTCTTTACACAAGTCGTTTGCACTAGTACTGGCCGTTGGACTGAAGTGTATTTTATTTCTTTTTTTTTAGTGGTAGTGGTCCGACGTTATGCGGTCTGGCAGTTAGTAAAAGTATCTATGGTAGTCGGTACCTGCTGCCAGGTAACTGTCAGGTGCATGGGTTTCGTTTTTTTAGCCAACGGTAGTACATTTTGGGGTTTCGTTAGTAGGTAGATCATTTTTATGCTCACATAGAGGCAAATTTGGTAAAAAAAACAAGTGACCCTCAGGCCATAGAGATCATTTTAGAGTAAAAATATTGTGTCTCCTAAAGTCCTTTCTTGGTACAAAGTTTTCTCGAAAAAGATACTCTAAACCACAAAAAAAATGCCTTTTTAACTTAGTTCCATTCTAGGATCAAAGTCATAATGAAACGAAACCGCGATAATAATCTATGTTCCTGAGGTTTTTAACGTAGGTATAAAAGTTGTCGAAAAATAAAACGTCGAAACAATTTATTGTAGAAAAAAACAAGTCATAGCCTCATTATGGCGTCCGCCTCGGACGCTTTATAAAAATAGATACTTGTGCCGACATTTCATTTAATATGTTCTTTTTAATTAAGTAGTGGGTGGGTATTTCAACATTAGTATGGCAGACTCGATGAAATAATCAAGAAGGAATTAAAATTCATGAGTATACAAATATCTTCCATTTTGCTGTTTTAGCTTAATCTTTGAAGGAATCGACTGCTAAAGCCCCCAAGCTGTCGAAATTACACAAGCAATCAATTTCCTCAAAATCCTCATGAAAAATAAATAAGCTTTAATTATTAACATCATAATGTAAACAGAGAGTTCCTTTTAATTTCGACATTCTACAAAACAAGTTGGATGTATCTTCAAAGCGAATTTTTGTTTCAAAGCATCCTCTGAGGCCAAAGTTCCGTCCCATTCGTAAATTAGACTTACAGTTTTAACAACATTCCTTTTTTAAAAATGCGTTGTCTAATAAAACACTGGCGATTCTGTATTCCGTTTGGCGTTTATTTTTTTTTCTATTCGTGAGCAAATCGCGATTGTGGAGCCTAACTTTTTTAACTCAGTAAATATTGTTGTATTATTGTAAATATTCCGGCTTTTTCTACCGAAGAAATAGGGCAATGTTTGTGAGAACATTAATTTACGCAATGATTAATAGGGAGGAAAAAGAAAATTGTTTTAACACTCGTGGTACACTATTATAAAAAAATGATGCTAATTTGAATTTCGTCTCAATTTCAGGTCGATGGAGATTGCGGTCGTCGCGACAAGTCGCCATGAAGAAGGAAAAACTGCTGTGAAGTAAGCAAGAGTAAGCAGCGAAGATTGGAAGAAATACAAGCTTTGAAAAATGATAAAAGAAGATTCATCAGAAGTTTGAAGATTTAAAATGAAGAAAGAAAAAGTAGATAGGTTAATTATCTTTGGTTATCTAGCTGTATGAGTTTTGTTGACATCATAAAGCTAGGTTACCGGAGTTAAGTGCCATCTACGTCAACGATACTACAGTATCTAAACGAAGAAGAAGACGTTTTGAAGATTTTTGTTTTTTGACATTTACGTTTTTTTTTTTGGCATTTAAGTTTATTTATGTATGTACAGTTTTCCCAGTGACTATTATATCTTGGTTCACATTGCACTTCTTCGAGGATTGAATGTTGTTTTGATAATTTCTGCCTAAAAATGCCAAATTGATGCACGTATTCTAGGAGCATTATTCTTTGATTTTGCATTTATTTATATTATTTTGTTAAGTCCGTTTAAGCGGATCTCTCACTGTAGGAAAAATATATACAAAACTAGGCAATGTTTAGCTGTAAATGTACCGCTTTATGTGTCACCGTGTGTGAAACAGACTGAAACACGTGATACTATTTGTCTGTCCATCGTTGTATATAATAGTGTGGTTCTAGCGCTACATGTCTGAGAATTCTATAAATAATTAGGGTTCAGTACCCCAAAAGGAAAAAAAAAACCCTTATAGGATTACTCGTGTGTCTGTCTGTCTGTTCGACCATTCGCCCCCCCCCCCCTCCCTTATATCCGAAACTACTGAGTATACATTTTGGAAAAACTACAGAAATTAGTTCAACACTAAGAAGTCTATGGTGCTAAAATAACGTAGAAAGACTCTCAATATCTACTAAAATAGTACGGAACCCTTCATGTGCAAGTCCGAATTGGTCAGTTTTTTACCCTACTACGGCGAAGCCAAAAGGAAGGGTAATGATTTTGGCAGTCTATGTATGAATGTATGTATGTTTGTATGTTCCACCATAGCGCCTAGCCTACTGAATTTAATTTATTTTAATAAATGAGGTGTCAATAGATTCGTAAGAATAGCCCGGGTGACATAGGCTATATAAATTTTAACAATTATTTTTATGACGGAATTTAAATGTCTAATTCTAAGCTCTAAAATCATTAAATTGAGATAATCATAACATGTTTGGTATCAAATGAGAGGTCTTGGCGAGCACATTACAAATATGTATATTATATTATAGTTTTAGTCAACATACACGTATAGAATGCGGTCAAAAAGTTCTCGCGGTCTAGTCTGCTATTTACTCGTTTAGTACGAGTAAATATCAGACCAACATTCAGTAGAAGTTTACATCATGACAGTAATATACATATAATAACAGATTTATTAAACAACACTAAATTCAATTCAAATAAAAATGTAAGTTGAAAAACTAAAACCCGACTACAAACCGCGGTCTTAAAAGTAGAAAACAAGAAAATAATTTTTATATTTCAATTTAAATATAAGTAAAATTACTATAAAGGTCAGTCGTAGTCGCATGCCACCTTGCTATAGGCAACAGCAGCAGACTTCTGTATCAATGAAAACACCATGAAGGAGCATCAGGTATCAGTAATTTTACTTAAACATATTTATATTGAAATATACAAATTATTTTCTTGTTTTCTACTTTTAAGACCGCGGTTTGTAGTCGGGTTTTAGTTTTTAAACTTATGTTTTTTGTATATTATACAGGTAAAATTTTATTGTAAGTTTGTAAACTGGGAGCAATCTCCAAAACTAGTAATCCAATTCTAAGAATTCTAATGGCGGAAAGCTAGATTATTTTTGGGTGCTATAGACTTAAAATTATAATAAGTCGTGGCCAAAGTGCTAGTCTAACTATAAAAATGTAAAACAGTGCCATGGGTGTAATCTGGAATTTACCACACTAGATGTATTATGATCGTTTTCAAATTATAAGAATCGTAAAAAGATAGTTTAATAATAAATAAAATTGGAAACTGAGTCGAGTCTTAAAGTTTTCAAGAATAAAAGTTATTATATTGCTTGCCGAAATACAAGCCTTAGATATTTTGGCAATTTTGCCTATTTAATTCTATAATCCAGTCTATATTACTAAACGATTATCTACGACGCAGCCATTCTCATTTCTGAAGCCAATAAAGTTAAAAACTTTGTGGACATTCGACAAAGAACACAGAGTTTGGCAACTAATAATAATATGAACCCTAAAAAATGTTAGTCCTCTTTAATCTCCAGAAAAAGGCAGAGATTTAAATAATACTGTTCTGTAAAAAGGTCAAATTCCAGGTAAATTGGCAGATCAGGTATCTAATACTCGGATCTCTTCGACGAACCCTCCAAAAATAACTTAATTAACGACCGAGTTCGTCTTAGACCAGCTCATTATAAAGATAATCTAGAATTCATTAAAACTTAGAAATTTCAACGTTTGCCTTAGTGACTAACTTGTTTTAGAGTATGTGGTTTATCTTCATACGTTTATCAATTTGCCAGGAAGTGGCCGGCGAAAATATATTGAACAAAGTGTATTAACAGACTTATGATCATTTAAATCATCAATATAGCCTTATAAATTCTTCTTAATCCTTAAAAATTTCAATATAGCATTTCATACCTTTTTTTTTTTTTTTTGGTGGGTGTAAAATCATCGAATAACCCCTCCCGCTCTTGGGCAGAGCGAAAGGGAGTGTCAGACTTCTACTGACTAAAAACCACCCATGTTCCTTCTTCGCCCTCTATGTCGAGGCCGCGATAACCAGAGGACTACCCGCAGCCCCGACAGGAGCATTTCATACCTTATTTAATGAAATTGTTAGTAACTTTAAATAATTAGTTAACTATTTCTGATTTTAGATAAAGAAACGTAGTTATTAAAAACACAGCATCACTTTCTTGAAGTGAAGCTGTCTTACACAATAATAAGTTAATACACCGAGTAACCAACATTGAATAGTAATTATTATTAATTGATAAGTCAGAAGATACTTAATTTTGATAGCTATTAAAATAAAATACTCTCCTGACGGTTTAATTTCTCAAGATCTTTTATAATAACTATTTTATTATTATAATAATTATTATTATTAATTATTATATTATAATTATATTTTGTTTCATAAATTATTACAAAATGTTTAGACATTTTCTTATAATTTATGAAACGCTACGTAAATTACTACGTAAACAATTTCAATTCGATTATTTATATATCAGTTAAAACTATCAGCAAATATTGCTTACCATCGGTTTTTGATATCACCACCAAAGTATTACCAACAGACCCTAGTGGACCTACATAAGGAACTTGATCCATAACCTCAAGGGTTAATATGTCCCGTCGGGGATGCGGGTTGTACGAAAGAGATACTGCGGCCTCGACACAAAGGGCTAAGAAGGAACATGGGTGGTTTTTAGTTGGTAGAAGTCTGATGCTCCCTACCGCTCTGCCCAGAGCGGGAGGGGTCATTTGAAGATTCCAAAGATAAAAAAAAAACTGTTAACCTGTCAAACGAAGTAGCATAGAATTACTAATACTACCTATCTATTAGGCAGAATGCTTAAGTGCAATTCTGTATACTCTGTGGCAAGCATTAGTTTGTTTTTGACAGCTCAGAATTAATGTTTTACGTCACGAATCCATTAGCAAATTAAGATTTTATTCGTCCAACGGCCTTATTTACATAATCACCTAAGTTTTTTTAGCAAAATATCTAGGTTATTTTAGTAGGATGACAAACAACTATCGGGTTTGTTTTATTTTCTTGTTAAGAGAACATTAGCGTAATCATTGTTACTTTATCTTTTATTTATCAAGGGGAAGTTTTGTTTTTACGTTGATACGCAAATAACTAATTTAATTTGTATGGAAAACATTTTTCCAGTGCGGTACGTTAAAATTAAAATTGTAAATCATACTTGTCTGAGCACATTGATAAATCATTAATAATGGAAACCCATTTTTCTGCTTGCATGTTTTGTTTTTTGTTGACAGAATCTTAACTCATATCTAATTATACGGCACGGTTGGCGCAATGGCTCAAGCAATGGACTGCTGCGCTGCGTGTCGCGGGTTCGATCCCCGCACGTAACAACTATTTGTATGGCCTACAGGTACCTAGTTGTTTCGGGTCTGGGTATTTGTGTATAGTGAGGGGCAACGTTTTATAAAAAAAATATGGAAATTTAGGTAAGGGTTAACAATTAATCGAAGTTTCGCAGTGTCCAGTCCACCACCAGCTTGTGGTCCACCACCGGGGGTGAAAACTTTTAATAATATTGTAAAGTTGAGTCACTGTAAGCCATTCGTGTACAAAAAGAATAGTCATGTTTAAAACTGAGTCGTTGTTCACCAGTAGAGGATATCTAAAACGTCATGGCACTGTCCACCACCCGTAGAAAAGCCAGTGGTAAACTTCATTAATCATGATTAATTAAAATTGGGTACCTAGATAGTTCACTGTGATTTAATTGAGAGTAAATAGGATCCTTTTAAACTATGTTCTTTGACTGTCTGTAAAAAGGCAATGAAAAGAGTTTTATTACCTTTCCTTCCGTAAACAACATAGTGCAGTACTTGTAGCAAACTGTGCTAATGTCTGCAGCATCCCCACTGGCTACCCCCAAGGTAGTTTATTTTCGGAAATAAACAACTACTGTATCTTCTCGTTTCACCGTAGTTTACGTTTAATTTTAGTAGCTGAATGATGTTCATTCGTTTGGAAATATCTATGATTTGGTAAGTAATGTTCGAAATTGTAATTTTGCCGTCATTTAATTTTTGGAACTATCTATGCAGTTGTGGTTCAAAAAAAAAAAAAAAAAATTATTTGCGTCAATAAATATAAAATTAAATAGATTTCAATCATGCGGTCATTTAGCAGATAATCCCATTAAAATTATATTATTGGTTGCTTTTTACCCGACTACGGCGAAGCCAAAAGGAAGGGTAATGATTTTGGCAGTCTATGTATGTATGTATGTTTGTATGTTCCACCGTAGCGCCTAGGCTACTGGACGTATTTTAATGAATGAGGTGTCAATAGATTCGTAAGAATAGCTCGTGTGACATAGGCTATATAAATTTTTACAATTCTTTTTATGACGGAATTTAAATGTCAAATTCTAAGCTCAAGATAATCATAACAATGTTTGGTATCAAATGAGAGGTCTTGGCAAGCACATTACAAATATGTATATTATATTATAGTTTTAGTCAACATACACGTTTAGAATGCGGTCAAAAAGTTCTCGCGGTCTAGTCTGCTATTTACTCGTACTATTTAAATAGCAAACCATCATTCAGTAGAATTTTACATCATGAAAGTAATTTATTATGACAGATTTATTAAATAACACTAAAATTATATTGAAATAAAAATATAAGCTTAAAAACTAAAACCCGACTACAAACCGCGGTCTTAAAAGTAGAAAACAAGAAAATTATTCTTGTCTGATATTCATTGAATTTGAATTACTATAGAGGTCAGTCGTAGTCGCATGCCACCTTGCTAACGGCAACAGCAGCTGACTTCTGTATCAATGAAAACGCCATGAAGGAGCATCAGGTATCAGTGGCATGCGACTACGGCGGTCCTCTATAATAATTTTACTTATTATTAAAAACGTGATTCTAATTCCCAATAATAAAATCCCAATTATTTAAATTGGGATTTTTTAAGTCAGTTAACATCCATATTGTAATGGTATTGCTCACTATTTTGCCAATATTTGTCATTACAATTTTTACAACTTCTTCGAATAAATAGAAAAAAAAGGGTAAAACATAAACGAAAATCCAACGTACCGTCTGTACTCAACATTACCTGACCCCTCCTTTCACACCGCTTGCCCTATTATTGTTTATACAAGGGGCCAGGTAATACTGGATACAGATTTTACAATATCTAATTCTAGAATACATGTTTTATTTCACAGCGTAAACGTGAGGTTAGAGTAAAGTAAAACACAAATTAAAAGAATATCGATATCGTAGGTTGTTGAATTTCTTAACAAGCTTCCATCGAAGTTTTAGTTTTCTTTTTACTGTAAACTTGGAAACTAATTAGTATTGTTTATGTAGTTCTTAGTTAATTTTCTCTTCGATGAGAAATTCCTATTTCATTAAGTTGAGAAGAGCGGAGGGAGTGAACCACAGGAGAGACGAGATTTCGACCAATGTGATTGATCGATTGGAGGTTAGAGGAGCTTGTCTCTGAAACAAAAAAAGAAAACATATTCATTTAGCATGCCACAAGTACCTACACATAACAAACACATAAATCAGCTGCATCGGGTTAGACTGGTAGCTGACCCCATTTTAGTTGGGGAAAGGCTAGGCAGATGATGAAATGATGATGTGATTGCTCGACTCCCGGAAGTTTTATCGCCGGTCCGCAGGTCGCTACTGACCCGTCTTCACTTAGATAAAATCCATGCCTATAACAAATTTTACTAACAACAGAACTTTTGCAGAAATGCCTCGGTTTAATTTTTAATACGGTTAGGTAGGCTAGTTGATATCCCAAGAGGTAAGAGGTCTACGAGTAAATATAATTTCGGTTTGTTATTATTCCGCTGGATATTAAATAGAAGTATGTCGGTACCTACTGGATATTTTAAATCCCAAGAGTAAAGATGTAACCCTATGTATTTTTTAAAATTGTTATAGAATGACGGAATGGTATTTACTTCGTATATTTAATTGCTTAAAATTATACTCGTGAAATAAAGGGTATAAAAATACCCTAACAAAGCTGTGATTTTTCAACCCAAAATAAAATAGGGTCCCAGCAGTAATTTCTGCTTAGGGTTACTTAGTTTTGATGTACATAATTCTTGGATAACAACTTCGTGATTAAAGAAAGATTGGCATCTTTCGTACAGTGTGTAAGGGTCCCTCCCTTACACACTGTACGAAAGATTCAATACTCAATACTTTATTGCATTCCATATGTATAAACTTAGGTGGTAAAAATTATTATTAGATCACATGGAACCTGTCGGCACAGCAAGAACAAGTGAGTTAGGAGAGAGGAAGTATTTTGTTGACTAGATGTAAAATATAGGTAGGTACTCTTTGAGATAAACTAATAGTGTATTCATAATTGTATTGTTTCATATACTACCTAACTTGAGGTTTTTTGTTTTAGAAACACCGAATATGAATTAAACAACACCAGACCCAAAACAGGCCGTTCCGGTTGTTTGTCAAATGCGCGAAATTACATATAGGTAAATTATGAGAGCGATTTGATCAAAGCTGCAAAGTACTCATTCAAAACCTACACTTTAGTACAATGCTAGTCTATTTTGAAATCTTCGTTTTCACAACATGAATAATAAATAGTTGCTTACTACTTCGTTATTTCCTTCAGGAATACAACCATCCCAACTAACTTTACCTCACCTACCTCGTTGAAAGCTGCATCACGTAATAAACACATCCAATAATATAAGTTAGTTCCCTCGCTCGCCGCTGGATATTTATAGAAGGCGCTGGGGAGCGCTGAGGTGAAATATTGCAGTTACAGTACGTTAAAAACTGTAGCGGAATTTGAAAATATTTTCTGCGAGTGTGGATTTTTAGGAGTAGATATTTATTTTAAAGGCTTTTTGGTTTATTAAATGGAGAAGGGAAACTAGTAAATAGTTTGATAGTATGTAAGTTGCGAAGCATGTGTGGTGGAACTCGAAATCATCATTCATCATTTTGTTTTGTTTTGTTGGCATAATGTTTATATATCGAGTGAAACGGCATTGGAAACCGAAATACAGGTATTGCCTAGTTCGGTTGCAGTGGCTACATCCATTTATTAGAAATGAGTCCTGCAAAACTATTTTTTGTACAATTTCACTAAGTTTTTTGAGAAAATAAATTATTATTATGTCCTTTAATTATTTACTTACATAAAATTTACATTTTTGAATATTTCATATAAAACTTATAAAAAAAACATTTAAAAATATAAAAAATAGTCGTCCACCGGTGACGGTAGCAGGGTCCAAGCTACCGGTGGTTAGGGCTCCAGAGACAGGAACCTCTTCACATTACAAGCCGTATTATTATTATTATTATATTATAAGTTGCGGTCTAAAAGAAGATGTAGTGATAAAATTATAGGAGTACGCGGTACGGTTTGGTCAAAAGTTATATTAATAGGGCAGATGTGAGTGGCAATGCCAGGCCCCTAATTGCCACTCAGATCTGCCCTGTGCACTAGTAGGAAATCCACTGACCTTAGGGGTGAGGTTCTTCAGAAAAGATCAAAAGACAGGTGAATAGTACTCGCAACTGGCGTGCGTGTATGACCACATATATGAACGCGGTCGCGGCAAAAAGAGTATGTAAGGATCGTAGCAGGTCCCGCGATGACCTCCGGCCACCGTAGACGCGGGCCTGTGGACGGTGAGTGATGGGCTAACTCGCCGTCCGTCCGTCTCACGACGAAAACAGGCCGTGTCGACGGCGCGTTCGTGTTTCACGCGCGCCTCAAAGAGATGTCAGCAACATGGGAGGGGCCCGAAAGGGCCGACGCCTGTCGGGGCCGCGGGTAGTCCACCGGTTATCGCGGCCTCGACATAGAGGGCGAAGAAGGAACATGGGTGGTTTTTAGTCAGTAGAAGTCTGACACTCCCTTTCGCTCTGCCCAAGAGCGGGAGGGGTTATTCGATGATTTTACACCCACCAAAAAAAAAAAAAAAAAAAGGATCGTAGCAGGTAGGGCACGCCACGATAGTGGCGGTAAGTCCCCTCTTTGAGGAGTGGCTACAGAGGCGCCACGCCCTCACCTTCCGTCTGACGCAGGTCTTTACCGGACACGGTTGTTTCGGGAGGTACCTGCACCGAATCGGGCGGGAGGAAACGCCCGGATGCCACCATTGTGAGGATCGGCCGGAGGTCACGGTGGAGCACACAGTAGAGGTGTGCCCCGCTTGGGCGGAGCCCCGCCGTGTTCTCGTAGCGGCGATAGCCGGCGGCGACCTCTCGCGCCCGGCCCTGGTGCAAGCCATGGTCCGGGGCGAGGAGGAATGGGACGCCGTCGCCTCCTTCTGCAAAGCAGTGATGCTAGCGAAGGAGGTGGCGGAATGCGAGAGGGAGAGAACCTCTCGTCCCAGCCGCCGCGGGAGGCTCCGGGCGTCAGGGGCCACGTGATGACCTCCGGCCACCGTAGACCCGGGCCAGTCCGTCCGTCTTACGACGAAAACATGCCGTGTCGACGGCGCGTTCGTGTTCCACGCGCGCCTCAAAGAGATGTCAGCAACATGGGAGGGGCCTGAAAGGGCCGACGCCCGTCGGGGCCGCGGGTTGTACACAAGTTATCGCGGCCCCGACATAGAGGGCTAAGAAGGAACATGGGTGGTTTTTAGTCAGTAGAAGTCTGACACTCCCTTTCGCTCTGCCCAAGAGCGGGACCCCGGTTATTTGATGATTTTCCACCCGCCAAAAAAAAAAAAGGTTCGTAGCAGGTGGCGTCCTGTAGATTTTGCCTAGTCCCATACAAAAAGTGAGTTTATGCATGTACATATTTTATGTACATGCTAGTCTGAAATATTCATTCCGCCTAGAGAAAGCGTGGTGATTATAATGCTAGTGCCTTCTCTGTATGAGTTGAGGTTTTACCCTGCCGAGGGCCAATCACAGCAAAAGTATTTATTTCCAGACATTACGCTAATTCCGGGATAAGACGACGTTTATCAACTGCCACGAATTTTCCAATAAAATCTTGAAATGTGGTTTCTTATCATCTCAAGCATAGGAAATTAAAGCAGCAGGTATACAAGTGCTAGTATTCCGTGTTGTAAGTGTATTAAGTTACCTGTTCGTAATGGTCGTACGCGTATATTTCACGAAAAAGGAAATAGAATCTGTAATTGGAAAACAGCGATGTGGAGGAGTTTTTCGATGCCATATTCATTTTATAATTATATTTTCAATCATAACATCACGCCTTTAATCCATGAAGGGTTAGACAGAGGTGTACGTAAAAGTGCACCCACATTTAGCAAGTTATGTTTGCGTTGGATCATACCCGTATTATCCCATATGATCATACTAGTATTATATGTATCGTAAAGATAGTCGTAATATGAAATAAATAAATAAATAAATATGGAGAATGAATAAATAAATAAATAAATAATACCCCTATGATCCAACGCAAACATAATTTGCCATGTATGTTTGATGGTGGCACAAAAAATATAAAAATTATACTTCTTTTTGTTGATTATTGCCCTATAGCAAGTAATTCTTCAGAAAATACGTCAATTACAAGATTATATAAGTTATTGGTAGAAGGTGAATCGCGGACAAATAAACATTTTTTTAAAACTATTTAACATATTATTCGTAGTAGTTTTGTGCTTATCAACGTTGCTTTGCCTGGGTTTTTTACATTTCTTTTTTAGGCTTTATTCCACGAAACAAGAAAATTTAAATGATCTGACATGACGCCATAAAAATGATGTTATAAAAAAAATCCTGTACAAATGAAATAAACTGGAGTCTTTTTTTTTTGGCGGGTGGAATATCGTCAAATAACCCCTCCCGCTCTTGGGCAGAGCGAAAGGGAGTGTCAGACTTCTACTGACAAAAAACCGCCAATGTTCCTTCCTAGCCCTATATGTCAAGGCCGCGGTATCTGTTACCACATCTCGCAGCCCCAAAGGGCAAATATACTGGAGCCTTGAATCGTCTTATTTAGTTAAGTGCCCTCCACAGGTTGACTAGTAACTCAAGCATAGTATAAAATTTCGATATTAATGCCGGAGCAAAATCCCACACGGTTTTCGACATAACCCTAGAAATAATACAAATATATCTCATAGTCTTCAAGAAGTACTTTTTCTCGTATAGCATAAAAAAGTTGCCTTCTAGTTGAACGTAAATAACACTTTATTTTAGCATAAATGCCGTGAAGACTCGTAAAAGACGTAGATAATTATTTCGGAGACACAATGTGAGGCAGACGCAGATTTTGTGGGGATCTCTGTAACGTGTCTTGAGCATTATACAGCCACAAAGGTCGTAATACAAGGATTTACGTAAATATTGTCAGCACTTTGGGTTTTTCCACCAGGATTCTGTCAGTAGCCCTGGAGTATTTGTGCTCGGTTGATGGCAATAGGCACTCCTATTACATGGGGTTTAAAACATAACTGGCGTATGGTACTTATAGGCATGCTTCTGCTCTATCCCTTGCGAATTACAGATGTAATTTGTTTATGTATGTACTATCGTGTTTTTCAACCTTAATACTGAGGTTGAACGCAAAACAATGTTTGTTATTTATATTCTTTCTCCAAAATTAGTTTACTGATATGTTATGTATTGTTTTTTATTAATTTTTTTACATTGTTTATCGCCGCGGGAGACGCTCCGTGCATCGGAGGTGACGTGACCGCTTCCGGCCACCGTAAACGCGGGCCTGTAGACGGTGAGTAATGGGCTAGTTCACCGTCCGTCTGTCTTATGACGACGACTGGCCGTGTCAACGGCGCATTCGTGTTCGTGTGCAAGGGCCGACGCCCGTCGGGGCTGCGGGTTGTTGCAAAAGATACTGCGGCCTCGGCACAAGGGCTAACCCTTCAACCGGCAATCTACATGCGTAAGGCTCATAGTTGCCTAGTGCCTAGGAGATTCGTAGCACATACGTAGCAGAGCTACGCTGGTAATACTAGTTGGTTAGAACTACGACGTGTGTTATGCATTGACGGTGAAACATAGAAACAGCCATAATGCTTCTTGATTTAATCTGATAAAAACAAAAACTGGCAACAGCCTATCCATGAGTTCCAGTGGTTTCGATCCAAGTGATTTATTTGATTTATTCATTTTTCAAATGATTGTTATACATATTTTCTTGTTGCCTTGATTGTCATGTCGAAAATCTATGACCAGTGTGTGTTGCCAGTGATTACATACGGACCCGAAACGTGGTCGCACACAATGGGCCTCATTAGAAAACTCAAAATCACCCAAAAGGCAATGGAAGGCCTCCCGCTAGGTGACTGTCGCAACCCCGTGCAGGGCACGCCACGATAGTGGCGGTAAGTCCCCTCTTTGAGGAGTGGCTTGAGAGGCGCCACGGCGCCCTCACCTTCCGTCTGACGCAGGTCCTCACCGGACACGGTTGTTTCGGGAGGTACCTGCACCGAATCAGGCGGGAGGAAACGCCCGGATGCCACCATTGCGAGGATCGGCCGGAGGACACGGTGGAGCACACAGTGGAGGTGTGCCCCGCTTGGGCGGAGCCCCGCCGTGTTCTCGTAGCGGCGATCGGCGGCGGCGACCTTTCGCGCCCGGCCCTGGTGCAAGCCATGGTCCGGGGCGAGGAGGAATGGGACGCCGTCGCCTCCTTCTGCGAAGCAGTGATGCTGGCGAAGGAGGTGGCGGAACGCGAGAGGGAGAGAACCTCTCGTCCCAGCCGCCGCGGGAGGCGCTCCGGGCGTCGGGGGTCCCCGCGATGACCTCCGGCCACCGTAGACGCGGGCCTGTGGACGGTGAGTGATGGGCTAACTCGCCGTCCGTCCGTCTCACGACGAAAACAGGCCGTGTCGACGGCGCGTTCGTGTTCCACGCGCGCCTCAAAGAGATGTCAGCAACATGGGAGGGGCCCGAAAGGGCCGACGCCTGTCGGGGCCGCGGGTAGTCCTCTGGTTATCGCGGCCTCGACATAGAGGGCGAAGAAGGAACATGGGTGGTTTTTAGTCAGTAGAAGTCTGACACTCCCTTTCGCTCTGCCCAAGAGCGGGAGGGGTTATTCGATGATTTTACACCCACCAAAAAAAAAAAAAAAAAAAAGGCCTCCCGCTAGGTGGACCGATGACCTGGTGAAGGTTGCGGGGACCCGCTGGATGGACACCTGGGTTAGGCCTATGTCCAGCTGTGGAGGTCTTTTGGCTGAAATGATGATGATGAATCATAATTGCCATGTCAGTTACACCATTCTGCAAAAAATACCAACAATAAAACATATAATTTAGCTATAAATAAAATAGAAAAAACTGAAATTCTAAATAACAGAAATAAATATTCACAAACAAATATTTAAAAGGCGAGGAAAAAAGGGAGCTGGCGAGCTGCAAGCTCTCTAACTAATAGGGCAATGTCTGCAAGTTATTAGCGGGTACTTTGGTTTGTGCAAGCTATTTTATTTGCCGGCAAACAAATCTCAAGGCGCTTTTAATTAATGTTGCTTGTTAGCGTTATATTTATAAGTTTTTGCAGTTGCAGCTGAGCACTGTTTTTGCTGGGAAAGATTTTATTAATCATAGAAATGTCCCGTAGACAATGATAAAAACCTGGTCGTGTTCTATTTTATTGAATCTCAATGCATTTGATGCAATTATTATTCAAGCATGGTTCGACGAACCATGACTTTGGCAAATCTTGGTCTCGGCGAACCAGTGCATTCATTCTTGGCGGCGTTATTCGGCAAAACGTGCTTTCGTTAACTAATGTTTCGGCCAATCGATTTTTCGTATTACTGATCAACGGCGAACTATGCCTTCTGTAGACCATTAGATAAAACATCGTCTGAAAACAGGTAACGTAGTCAATCATCGACTAATTTGGCAACTGATTAACAACAACATGGATTAGAAAACAAAGCGTCCATTGTTAAATAATTATGTAATCGTCATCATGATTTCAGCCGAAAGACGTCCACTGCTGGACATAGCGCGGACCGCGCTACCGAAGGTTCTTCCAACGCATTTTTTCCGGTTCATAGTCTCCACTCTATAGTAAAATCTGCTTTATACATTTACTTTCTTGATTTATAAAATAGACAACCTTTTCAATGCTCCAACATCCAAATTCTAAAATCAAATCCATTATTCACAAACAAAGCGAATAGTGATGTCCATTTTCTTTCTGTTTGCATTACAGCAAACATTGAGTTGCAAGTTGCATGAGCTCGCGTAGACAGCAAATTTTATTACAGAACAATGTAAGGAATAGAGATGCCTCGTGAGAGTTTGGTAATACGGGCCGGGATTGAGATGGCATTCTGTTTCTTAGCTGGTTGGTTATGTTGAGTTAGTTTTATTTTGCACATTTGCTTCTGGTTGTGCCTTTATCGTTTATTAAGGTGTGTATAATATTATGTTTTACGTTAAAATGTGGTAACCAGTTATTAACCCATCCCGTCGGGGCTGCAGGTTGTTCGAAAGAGATACCGCGGCCTCGACACAAAGGGCTAAGAAGGAACATGGGTGGTTTTTAGTCAGTAGAGGTCTGACACTCCCTACCGCTCTGCCCAGAGCAGGAGGAGTCGTTTGATGATTTCCCACTTTTAAAAAAAAGGTATTGACCCACCCGTGACTGTCGTTTGTCCCGTAATCGTAAGCGCGACTTTGAATCCTGGTTTCGATTCTCGAATCCGGTAAAAAGTGCATTTAAAATTTAACCGCCGTAGCCCGGAATTTGTTAATTAGCTGTATGATAACCTCGTGGCTTAATAAGAACTGCCACTCGGGTCGATCTTTAGGTTAAGCTGCGCTTGCCTAGGTCGATCTGTGGATGGGTGACCGCCCATTACATACCGAGTTTCCTCCGTGCCTCGGAAAGCACGTTAAGCTGTTGGTCCCGGGTGCCATATATAGATCTTTGGCAGTCGTTACGGTAGTCGTTACGGTAGTCGTATTACCTAGTATTAACTGGGTTGTGGAGGTCAGATAGGCAGTCGCTCCATGTAAAATACTGGTATTCAGCTGCATCCGGTTAGACTGGAAGCCGACCCCAATATAGTTGGGAAAAGGTTAGGCAGATGATGATGATGATAACCCCTTGCCTCGTTAAACTGTTGGTATTGCGATTGATCTCTTTACGGTCGTGTCGGTGTCCTGTGATCCTCTACACCTATTTAGGTACTGGTCTGTGACAAAAACCCCGCAAAATTAGAATAGCTGCATCAAATTGTTATAGACCCAAAGCTGACACCCAATTACCTAGGTAGATATTGTCTCATAATATAACCGTATCCTTCTCTAATGGATTTTCTTACCAGTATTATTTCCTACGAACATCCTATTTTCAATTTAGTAGCACCGCAAACCAGACGTCTGTGTACCGAGGCACCCGCATCCTCCCGCAATTCAATTTAGAAAGGATTTGTCCATTATACCTACGTAAAGTAAAGACTTTTACTTCAACGGTGAAGTCTTTGCAAATATTTGTTTAGGCTAAATCTTTTATGTAGCTCTACGTTGGCCTAAAATAGAATTAATTTCTTCCGTCTCCTGTCTATTTATAACATGTTTGAAATGTGCTTGTGTTTGCCAAGATACACAGCGGTCAGGACACACACTTATGTTTACCCATCCGCGGTGCAACGGCAGCAAATGTTGCTTCACCTTCGGGTCACCCGTGCGTTATTTAACCTACGTAATATTTATTTTTAACCGACGAAATGTGGCTGTTCAATCAGGTACACCTCTGCCTCACCCATCAGGGATTACCGGCGAGATGTTATTTAATATTTTTCCCTGAAATCAGTCCAATGTAACAACATTTTCATCCCCAAAACGTTTTGGCTAAGGGACGATCACCCTTTCACGAAAATTGGCGATGAACCGTCGGTCGGTAACTTGGTAAGTGTTGGAAGACTTTTATCTGTTAACACTTGAGCTGACCGGATGATTAGAAACTTCGTGCATTGTCGGCAATCTTCGGAAGACGAAGTTTGTTTAGTTGTTATTTCTTTACAAGATAAGTTTAGTTTGATAGGGATGATTTTATAGCGAAGTCATACATAGTCATATATTTAAGACACACAAAAAAAATCACTACGAATATTTAACGTACTCTTATTTTTGATACAAACAAACAAATTGTAGTAAAAGCAATAACTTCCTTTAGTCTGTTGGGTTTTTAAACCATTCGGGCTTATAAATAACCTTAATAACATTTTCTCCGACCTAGGACTAAGACCTCATTGCTGCGAGTTGTTCGAAAGAGATACCGTAATGTCGTTCGATGATTCACCCAACGCCAAAAATAAAAAAAATAAAGACCTCATACATGGCAGTTGCGTTTGCGACCATTAGACCAACGAGGCAGTCAGACGAGTCAAGGCGTTAGTTTCGATAAACACATTTCACAAAGGATCACCAACAGCGCCGGTTTGTCAACGTAAAACGTGTCGCCAAAACACACGTGTACGTCAAACTACCAATCAACTGTAGAACGGCAAACATGACACACGCTGCGATCGGGACTTGTTCGAAGTGTTAGCTCCAGTTCTGCCAATCACTGCTCAGTTTCTCACTTCCATACACTCACAGTGCCTACCATACAACTTTGTTTACTGATCTGCTTATAATAGTTTACAATGATTTGGTTTCGCTTGATTTGGGGGAGACCTAGTGAACGTTTTTCGGCTGAAATGATGATGATGATGAATTTGACGTCACTGTAGTTTAAAAAAATAAAAATAATAACTTGCTGTCCATGGTTGAACATAACGGGCCTAAATAAAGTGACAAATCAAACAAAACGCGATTTTCACATTGTATGTATTTAGAAATATATAAGTATGTTTATCAGTTGTCTAGTACCCATAACACAAGCTCTGCTTAGCTTGGGACTAGATGGCGTTGTGTGATTGTTGTGGAATATTATTATTATTATTATTATTATTAAAGGTGAAAGGCGATACTGTGCCGATTCTTATCCGACTGTATAGGTGTGCTGTGACCTTAAGTCCTTAGATGCTCTTATCTTGTTCCATTTAGATTGAGATAGTTTTTATTTGCAAAGCATGATACTGTTGGGAAACCAGTTGGTCTAAAGACAGCAAAGTTTATCTTTCAATAAAAATAAATTAAAATTCACACCTACGGCAAAGCAATGTGTTACAAGTATACAAATACATACAATACATACAATTTGGGAGTGTCACTCTAAAATTACTGAAAAAGCAAAAGTTACAGTGGTTGCATCTGCTGAGCACAAGGTTCTAAAAAACTATTTAAAAAAAACGCAATTTTCACCGGTCACCAATTTTCGAGATCTTGTCCCATTCGAAACAGAATTTTATTCTACAATCGGCACTTTTCCCCGAAGCCTTTGTAGGATCTGCAGTGCGAAGCTTTTTGTCCTATTTTTACATCTCCAATTAGTACGGTACCGATACGATATCTCGATTTTGTCGGCGTTCCAGGTCAAGGGTACTTGATATAGACAGGAGGGCGAACGCCTGCAGTAAATTGTGCTGCAACGCGTGAAGGAGATGCAAACGCGCCTGGAGGTATGTTGATAGCAATGTTAAATATTGATGTTTGTGGATCGCGCTTGGGTACGTTTTTATTATAATAGACACAATTAATTTATTTTAATTTTATTCGATTCTAAAAAGGTACCTATTAATAAAGAAGCCTCAATAAGCTTGATTATTTAAAGTAATTTTAACATTTCAAACATTCACTTTTTCTCCTATAATTTTTTTTTCCTCGACCATAGTAACTAGACTACTACAACTACTACACAATGTTTGAACCTGTTGACAATAGTAATTATAACACAATCATTATCTGCTATTACAATTGGGTTAGGAAAAAAGAAAATTTTATCAGCTTGGGGTAATTTAGGAACAGTCACCATTGCCTTTTCCCAACTATGCTGGGGTCAATTTCAGTTTAACGAATAACAGTATTTTACATGGAGTGAACAATACATAAGTTTATTATTCACAAACACAATGTCATGTTTTACTACAATACAACTTGTTTAAAGTACCCGTAGTCTGTCACACAAAGAGAAGCGCCTGCGGCCTTCTGCAATGCAATGTGTTACTCTCCATTGCAATAAAGCGCTTACTATTCTATTGATCACGAGTTTTGAGTGATGCGTGCGACACAAGGCATCACTTAATTAATAAAAAAAAAACTAAATGATTAAACTCGGTAATATCAGACGTGTGACGAATGTGTGTGTGTGTGTGTGTGTGTGTTTGCGTGTGTGTGAAGAATACACTTAGATGATGTATAGTTGTAGAAGAGTTGAGTAAGAATTAAGATAGGTGAAAAGATGGAAATTATAAAATGATTACTAAATATACTCAGTTGAGGAAGTGTACTTTAAATTTTGAGTATTTGCAGAAAGCCTAGAAATGTTAGTATAAATTTGGGCGCCAGACTGTGACCTTACAGTTTTCTGGCTTCTACCAGGAAAATGTAACGTTGCAAGCTCTCGGTCGAGAGTATACAGTCACCATGAAAACCTAACCAAGCAGTTGTGTAATGCAACGTGATACACTCCATTGCATTGAAGCGAACAGTGTTCTATTTGACCCTCTTACGCTGGGTTTGGCAGGCGATAGATACATAATAGACCAAAAACGCTTGCGATACTGTTTCTGTACATGTCGACTACAATGTTGGGTTTTAGTGGTTAATTAAATGTGGTAATCACATTATTGTACACTATAAACGGATGTACAAACCAATAGCGGTTTTGGGGTGAATTGAAAATGATAGGCTAGTAGCTTGGTTTAACTAAATATTGTTTCACCTACGTCACAGCCGTATTCCCTCAAAGGGTCCATCCCAACTGATATCTGGTTTCTCATTTCATTAAATAAAATAGGAAAGGTTTATAAAAATAAAAAGAATAATATTTAATTTCGTAATTATCACGCACAATTTTTTTGCGCAAAACGTTGCCCCACACTAGGAATTTCTCCTGTATCGTGGGTGCGTTCACAAACATTTAAATTCACATACACAAATACCCAGACCCGGAACCACTATCTGTAGGTCATACAAATATTTGTTCCGTGCGGGAATCGAACCCGCGTCACGCAGCGCAACAGTCCATTGCTTGAGCAACCGCGCCAAGCGTGCCGTCAAATTATAAGTTACTAACTGAAACAATTATAAGTTACTAACTGTTGCCACCGGCTTCACCCGCTACAACTCGAAAATTATCCTACGGGAATATAAAATCGGGATAAAAACTATTTAGAAACTATCTGTGTACAAAATTTCATCCAAATCCGTGCACTAGTTTTTGCGTGAAGAAGTAACAAACATACACACTCACAAACTTTCGCCTTTATAATATTAGTGTGATGTGATAATTATAAATACAAACCTTGACTACACTTGACTAAATTATAACAAAGAGATTGCCAAAAAGTCCCACAATTACTTTGAAACCAAACGAAAGAATGTTTAAAACCAAACCACACGATATTTTTGTTTCATTATTCATCTAAATTAGTTTCGTTTACGATTGCAGATTGCAATGAATAAATATCGAGAGATTCTTTTTGAAATCCATTGTTGTGGTCGTTAAAGCTTTTGTGTGATTTCTTTAAGAGCTCGTAGCCAGGAAATAACGCCCCTTCGAATCTATCTTCAGGTTACGCCTCGCTAGCATAGATTGCTCTGTGGATAAGACGTTGGTCCCGGCTGTTTTTTGTAGATCTTTGACAGAAATTATAGGTAGTCAGTGACCTGAAAATCTTACACAGTACATACTAGTAGGGAAGATTGCACTGATTTATTTAAACTAGTACCTAAAATTCACAAACATAAAATATATTTACTTTTTATTTAAATTCTATTTTATATTTTGTGCCAATATAAATTGACATATTATTTTACAATTCAAATTATGATTGCATTGTTAATCCTGTCATTTTCAATTTAATTTATTCTCAATCGAGCTATTTAAATTTTAATTAGTATTCATCGGGACATTACTACATACATTGGTTAGTTACCTACTTATTATATTAATTAACTCACGGCTGATTACTGAAACGCTACTCAATTTTAAGTTGCCCTTAAATCTCGTTCTGTCTCTGTTACTTCAGCATAGAGCGACCGAGACAGCACTAGATTTGAGGGTTACTTATATTTGAGTGGCGTTTCAGTATTCGGCCGTTAGTTAATTAATTTGTTACTAACAGAATATCAACATTACCTAGTATGAAATAAAGGCATTTTATTTTATCATATTTATTTATATATTATATAGTCCTCCTTACCGATTTCGGTAACGACCGTTAACGTTAGCGACCCTTACAAGCTATTTCCTAGCGTGTGCTCTTATATGGCTGGCCAGGCCAAATTAGTTTTTAAATACCCGGTCACATTTAAAGCAGTAGAGTTGACCGGCAAGTTGTAGGTATAGGTGTAGGAGGGTTTAGGTCTCTCCTTACGTATGTGGCGCTTTTGTATCAGAGTTTCGATTCGCTGTTTTTCGAAAGAGTTTGTCTTTTTGAAAATAGTAGAGCGCCAAGACGACCTATGCAGAGCGAGCCTCTCCCAACCAGTTGGATCAATAGCGCAAGCGTTAAGATGCCTCTTGAGCACATCGTTATAGCGGAGATGTTGACCGCCATGCTTTCGTTTGCCCTCAGTCATCTCCGAGTAGAAGACCACTTTGGGCAAACGGTAATGCTTCATGCGGAGGACGTGCCCACACCATCTGAGTTGACGTTGCATCAGTAGAGCTTCTATGCCAATCATATCGGAACGTTGCAGAACCTCAGTACTAGGAACACGGTCCTGCCACTTAATGCCTAGTATGGATCTCAGACACCTTAGGTGAAATGTGTCTAGTTTTCTTATGTCTGGTTTATACAAACATCATGTCTCTGCGCCATACAGAAGGACAGGTATGATTAATGCCTTATAAACACTTATCTTCGTCTCTAGCTTTAGGTCATGTGATCTCCAGACACGGTCATTAAGACGTCCAAAGTTAGCAGCGACATTTGCAATACGCGATGGTATTTCCGAAGCCAAGGTGTTATCATGCCTAATGTTACTTCCAAGATATTTAAAATGCGTGACTTCCTCTAGTGGTTTTCCATCTAGATTGAGTATGGCATCATCTGCTTGGCAGCCTCGTGGTGGTTACAAAGGCCTTAAAAAGAGCCAATAATATTTTAGAAAAAAAGGGAAATTAAATCTATTAAAAATCCTAACTTCACGTCTGTAACGCTCAGATGATTAGATAGAAGGCATTACATTATAATTATTACAACAAAATTGCTGGTATGTATTTAGAAATATATAAGTATGTTTATCAGTTGTCTAGTACCCATAACACAAGCTCTGCTTAGCTTGGGACTAGATGGCGTTGTGTGATAGTTGTGGAATATTATTATTTATTATTATTATTATTATGTAATGAGGATGAGCCAATTAGAAGAATTGAAAATAAACTTACTGCCATTTTATTTACATAGTATACGGCGTGCATGTATTACCAGCGGGTCTAAAAAGGCCGCTTTATCAGATTCCACGCAGAATCTTAGTATGAATCACGTTAAAATTTCAAATTTTTAAAATGGACTTAATGTCTATAAGTTTATAGTCCATTTTAAGAATTTTAAATTTTTTAACATGACTCATATTACGATTCTGCTAAAGCGGCCATTTTAGACACCCAGATGTATGAATGTGGACAAGGCAAAAGGGCGTTCTGTGGTTTCTGCGCTTCTGCAATTGAAAAGTACGTGAGGTAGCGTATGTACGCCTCAAAGAGATGTCAGCAACATGGGAGGGGCCCGAAAGGGCCGACGCCTGTCGGGGCCGCGGGTAGTCCACCGATCATCGCGGCCTCGACATAGAGGGCGAAGAAGGAACATGGGTGGTTTTTAGTCAGTAGAAGTCTGACACTCCCTTCCGCTCTGCCCAAGAGCGGGAGGGGTTATTCGATGATTTTACACCCACCAAAAAAAAAAAAAAAAAGGTAGCGTATGTATGTTTAATTAGGTAATATCATTTATAGTTATTTCATATCTTAAATATCGTTTAACCTCTCTAGTATACCTGCATAATTGCCCCAACAGCAATGATTCACGTTTTTATGACCTCCGGCAAAAGCTATTGTCTACCGCCGCTAAAATAATTTACTTATTACAGAGCAATTTGCCACCGTCTAACTTAATTGCCGGATTATGAGAGAGCGCTTTCTTATAAATTAATGTTTCCTTTATAAGGGAAATTATGTTTGGCTTCATTTTAACAGTGGTTTGAGGGAAGCTTCGATCATTTTGTGTGTGAAGGTGGGCGTTGCGATAATGAGATGTTAATAGGAAAATTTGGTTAATATGGATGTTTACTGACTATAAATAATGTGATTCTAATTAGTCTGTTAGATTATCAAAAAATAGTGCATAAGTATTTTTTGATTTATCAAATCAATAAAAAATAACAAAGATAAAACGCGTCAAGTATTTCAGTGGGGGTTTGTGACGTCACTGGCCAGTAAAAAATGCTATACCTACTAATGTCTTAGAATATGACGTCACAAGACTTTTCAAAGCACTGTATCGTCTTCATTGTTTGTTAACGTGAAAAAAGAAAAAATACGTGTCCAATTTTTTTTTGGAAACCTATCTGGCGAACGCGGAGTAATTAGGTTTTTTTTTTGTAAACTACCCTTTTAGGGGTGAGTTTTGAGTTATACAGAATGGAAGGGATATAGACGCTTAAAACACTATCAACGTATACTTTAGAACATCATTTCCAACACCTCGCATGGAAATGTTTTGATCAGTAATTTAAAAATAAATAACTGTTTCATATAGATATGAAGGCCGATATCAGAAACAGCACCGCCGCCTGGCTTAAGAAATGGTCATTGTTCCATTAGCTCTCAAACATTCAACTGAAGCTCTAATGATTGCCTAAAATTGTATTGTTTATTGTTTTTATACGCGAATTCTTACGTTTTGTGCCTTGCGCAAACCATTGCAAATGATAAGTGAAAGTACTCCAGTTTCAACGAGATATACTCTTATATTTCGGCACCACAGTCACCAGCTCCGGTAGCCGTGATCGTCTAGTGGTTAGGACCCTACGTTGTGGCCGTAGTAACCCAGGTTCGAATCCTGGTCACGGCAGTGATTACACTGTCTCGGCGGAGCTATAATTTTGCTGTTTTTTTTCTTGAAAATATATCTCGAGGAGTATGCAAAATAAACAACTAAATCATTCCCAACTATTATTGTAAGCTAGTCTGTATTGTCCCACTGATGGACAAACGATATCTTGCTGATTGCTTTGCATATATCGTGGTTTAGGACCACACCTTCGCCATTCTTAAAGAAGACATCCAACGCACTCAGCGACGTTTAATGTTTACTTAAGCCATCACTTAGTGACTTGTATTGACACTTTAGTGAAGGTTTTGTATGCCAAATCTTTACTAAGTGACGGCTTAAGTAATCATTAAGGCGCTAACAGCACCGAAACTAGTGCCACCAAGATTTTATTTCTTTTACTCTAAAATCACATCAAGTTTGAAAAATCCAAAACACTATCATGCTAGTAAATATCCTGTAGTATTTTTTAAATACACTTTGTTCGCGCGCGCGCTTTTTTCTGCTAGTTTCTTTTCTTTTTTTATTCTAGACTTGATAAATTAAGAGAATTACTGATTAAAGATAAAAGTGGCCACTTTTGGCGGTAATAAGTAATTTTCTTAATATATCAAGTCTATAATCATGAAATAAGATGTGGGTGGAGCTAGTTTCGGTGCTGTTAGCGTCTTAAATATCTCTGAGTTACGGCATACGTTTTAAAAGACGTTCCACCGCTTTATTGTTATCGCGGTGGATCGTATTTTTGCTACACGTGCTACGAGCTACGGCGTAGCAGCAGGACTTGTTGTTTCTAGGATTCATTTTATATTCTTTTTATCCGACTGCGGCGAAGTCCACAAGGAGGGTTTTTGTGTTTTTATTTTAGGTAATATAATTATACGTACGTACTTGTAGTTTTTATTTAAGTTTTGTATACACATACAAACTAAATGCACTACATAATGTGTACCTGAACATTATATTTTGCACGCATTGCAAAGGAGCACATAGTGAGACAACTTTTTTTTTAAACCATTTTACAAGTAAGTATACATTTTATTGTTCCGAGTCTGTTTGTAAACGCACCCACGATACAGGAGAAATTCCTAGTAAGAGAAAAAATTTAAAAAAAAAATTGATTGACAACAACTTAATTAGGATTTTAACGATATATTTTTTACTATAAAAGGATTTTTTTAAAGATTTATTTCGCACATACCACAAGTGCACACATCAAACAATAAAAAATAAACTAAATCTAGTCTCTAAATCTTCTTTACTCCCTAGTTTTTTTAATGCATATAAAAATTGGAACAACAACCCAATATCCCTCCATTTCCATACTTACAAGTACTTACTCTAAGATGCTATATATGTTACTTATAAATACTCAGCTACTTTGTAAAATAAACCTAAAAGCGTTAAAGTTTAAAAGCTTTTCTATCCACTTCCCTCGGATCAACGGTTTAACAAGATAAACCGGGAAGAACTAACGGCAGACAAGATTGTCGCATAATGTTTTAGAACAAAGAGATTTTTAATCTTTTAGACTGTGAGCGTAACTGCGTAGTTATTGTAGTTTAAATTCAAATTCAATTGGGGGATAATGCAAAGACTGATAGAAATGGCATTGAGGGTGATAATAAATTTATTTGTTTTTTGTTTTGATTTACCTATGGTAGTTGACAAAAAAAATCTAATTAGTCCGACAGATAGACTTCCAAAAAATTAAGACGACACCTACAGTCTTTTGAAAACTCGTGAGACGTCACATTGCTGTACATTTTTACCGGCCAGTGACAGCCCCCACTCATGATGTTTGATTTTTTTTTCTTCGTCACTTTTTATTAATTTGATAAGACAAAAACACGTTTCCAATATTTTTCGGTAATCTAACTGACTGTCAATACAGATTTTTTTTTGTAAGGAAACATGTCTATTGCGTGAGCGATTAGTGATTGTATCTGTGCAAAATATATGAATTCAAAGGATACTAAGATTTCTATTAATTGCCATCCGTTCCGCCGGACACAAAATACTTTTATCCTCATAGCAAATGTAGTATAGTTATATAGTAACAAAAGCAAGTTTCTTACTCATGTGATGACCGTAAACAGTAAGGTCTTTTCTTCAATTTCTTAAGCAGTGGCTGAGTGATTAATTGCGGCGCAGCGTATACCGGTTCGATTTCCGCAATGAACCAATATTTGCATGGCAAACAGTAGTTGTCCCGAGTCTGGGTTCTTGTGAATCTGAGTTAAAATATTTGGATCAACACCCACGATAAAAGAGAAGTGTGTGACAACGTTTTTTAATAAGAAAATCGGAACAGACTCATAGGTACCCAAAAGATGTTAAATAAGAGATGAAAATTTTGATCCAATAAAATTCACCAGTTTTGACAACTGGTGTGTCTTTAAAAATAAATTGTTCAGATTTCTTGGCAAAACCGTATGACTCTGTTGCTGAATTTTTATTGACTAAGAAGTTTTAATTATTTCATGTCCGCTTGACGATATCTTATGTTTGTTTTTTGCATTGTCTGTCTGAATTTGAATGATAATTATGCAATTTACATCAAATCTTTATAACTTTGGATTATTTAATCATTTGTATGCCCAAGTGGCTGATCAGTGATCATGGTATTGAACATTAGAAGTTTAAAATGAATGTAATGAACACCTGCATGTAATCCATGTATCATAAATAAACGATTTGATTTAATTTGACTGGAAATCCTATCGGATTTACTACTAGCACAAAAAGAATAAGGCACTCCCATAAACGAACAATATAGATACGATACGCTTCAGAACTCAATTTAGTCGCGTCGAGCCTTCGTCGAGTCCTCGTCAAGTGCACTGTACTCGGCACTATTTAGTGACAGACACTATTAGTGCCAGCTCGAGTAGCTTAGCTGCCAATTACTCACTATTGTCTGCAGTCTAATTTGTTTCTTTTCAAGAGTCGAATAGAGTGTTATTTGCTTTAGCGCAATTATTTTAAAACCAGTTTAATTTTTATGAAAGACTAGCATGGTATAGCTCAAACAGGTGTCGGTTGGTGGATGATATTAATTTTTCTTTTAAATCTATTTCACTTTTATATTAGTATTTGAGTCTGTTTTGAGAGCAATGTCAATAATATTTTGTAAAATTATTTTTTACAAAATATGATTACAAAATAGGCTAAATTAAAAAAAAAAAAAAAAATTATTACCTACTTGTTTAAATTCATGGTCTTCCTTTTATTTCTGACACTATACTATTTAGCAAAAAATAATCCTTATGATGAAGCCTTTCGATCGGTATAATAAAGCTACAGGGTATTTTTTTTCTCGTGTAGCTGGTTCAATTCCCGGTTCAACCATGTATAAGTTATATAAATATTTTAGAAGTTCAGGAACTCAATAACTGCTACTGAGATAGTAGCAGTCATTGAGTCTGGATTCGTGCCCGGTTGACGGCAATAGGCTCGCCCCTAAAACATGGGACTTAAACGTAACTGGCGATACGTGGGTGTACTAATTGGTACACCTCTGTTTTACTTTCCGGAGATTACAGGCGCTATGTTACTTTAGAAGTAATGTTAGCTGCTTCGTTAAACTCTCTTTAAACTAAAACATTATGCGACGATCTGGTTTGCTGCTTCTTACCGGTTTATCAAAATAAGGAAGTGGATGAAAGAACTTATAATCTTTAGGCACTTTAGGTAGAAAGAAGAAGAAAGAAAATTGTGTTTATTTGGCAATAAAAACTTAAAAAATAAACAGAACCAAATTCAAAATGATTGAGACTAATAATGCCAAAAGGGCCTCAGCTCAGCATAATGCCAGGTGGCAAAACAAAGTGCACCACCTGACGCTGATTTTCAGCTGCTGCCCACGAGTGCATACGCTCGAAAATATAAACACATTTAAAAATTCTAAAATTCTAAAATATTTTGCAAAAGATAAAAATAGGTAATAATGTTAGTTATATTTTAAAAAATGTTAGTGTGTCGCATAGCATGTAAGAACAAACTGTTCGTCCAAAGCTGGCTAGATAATGTGATTGTATTCTTTATAAAAAAAAAAAAACAAATAATCAACCAAGAAAAGCGTGATCATCAATAAGATTTTACGAAACAATATCAAAATAATCACTACAATATTATTGTTACACATACAAAATAATAAAAAATACCTGGTGTTTCTAGGATTATATTTTTTTTGCGACGCCGTAGCTCATAGCACGCGTGGCAAAAAGATGCTCCGCTGCGACAGTGTATCACTGCCGTGACCAGGATTCGAACCTGGGTTACTACGGCCACAACGTAGGGTCCTAACCACTAGACGATCACGGCTACCGGAGCTGTGACAGTGCTGCCGAAATATAAGAATATATCTCGTTGAAACTGGAGTACTTTCACTTAGTGTTTGCAACGGTTTGCGCAAGCGACGAAATGTTACAAATCACGTATACAAAGACCATTTATAGCAGTCATTCGCTGAACAGACGACAGTACATACAGTTACCCGAAACTGTAAAATTTTCTCAATCAACCTTGAACCTGATACTTTAGCGATAAAGTTATTGAAAATCAATTGAAGAAATGATTTAGATTGATATCGAGAGTAGCTTGATGTACTGGCGTCTCTACAATGAAGGTCAACTAAAAGTCTTTATTGTATGTTTGAGAACTTGAGTTGAGAGTCATCATCATAATCTAAACTTTTCCAACTAGGTGAGGGTCTGCTTCTATTCGAACCGGATCCAGCGGAATATCAGTAGGACTACATGGTACATTCACGAGCAATAATATGTAAACACTTGGCAAAGTTCAAACGCAAATATCTCGTGAAATAACGATTACAACTTTGAGATATGACCTATTTCATGATAATATGGCCTCTAAAATATTAGTTTTGTTAAGTTACATGAAAATGAAATCAATGCAGTAGGCGAAAATCGCTACTAAACGTTGCTATGTGTATATATTGATGCTGCTGACTGCACAGTTCTATAGAAATATATCACACTATCACACTAATATTATAAAGCCGAAAGTTTGTGAGTGTGTGAGTGTGTATGTTTGTTACTTCTTCACGCAAAAAATACTGAACGGATTTGGATAAAATTTGGTACTTATATAGTTTATAATCTGGATTAACACATAGGATAGTTTTTATTCCGATGCGGTAGCGGGTGAAGCCGCTGGCAACATGATTTAGCAATAATGACCATGGTATAACCTCAATATTACAAGTTTTTGATCGGGACTACCAGTTGACCTCACATGATTCTCTTCAGAGAATTTTGTAATTCTGTACAATATTAAAAATAAATAAATAAATACAAATAGCGTAAAACCCATAGTAAGCGACATATTTGTAAAAAAATAAAAAAAAAAATATTTGTTACATTTGACTTAAGCTCACCAAAATAATAATAAATTGCTAACAGTTCACCCCAAGAAACGGGTCTGGGTAGAAGCACAACTTACACAGTGGGCAATATACTAAGTGTCACCCTCTGAAATTCCATTCCATTGGTAAAGGCCACTCTTTGCTTACATGTGCCAAGCTCCACATTCTCTTGCCAGCCTCATTCATGATATTCCTGCAATGACAATAAGACCTACAATCACCATAATCAGGTTTTACTTTAGAAAATACACTCAAAATCCCAAAAGTATATTCATAATAGATTATGAATATCAGGCATCTTTAAGATAACTCACAAAACTAATTGTGAAGTTTAATTGACACTGTCCTATTTAAAAACTTTTGTGCCAACATAAACACTGGCTCATTAATTTGCAATCTGCTGAATGAAAAGCAACATTTTATTAAGAAGGATTCAGGATCGTATAATTACTTAGATCCTTTTATAATCCGGAATCAGCACTAACTGAAATGGGTATAAATCTCTCGGAAACCCGACATGCATATTCATATCTAAATTAAAATATTAAAATTAAAAAATATGCTCCGCCGCGACAGTGTATCACTGCCGTGACCAGGATTCGAACCTGGGTTACTACGGCCACAACGTAGGGTCCTAACCACTAGACGATCACGGCTACCGGAGCTGGTGAGAGTGGTGACAAATTTTTGCGTTACATTGAATTAAACTGACATACTTTCACTGAAAATTCGTTACAATTTGCGCAAGAGATGACGTAGTGGCATAGGCTACATTGACGTTTATTTTAAGTTGGAAATATAATCAACGGATGTCATTGACCGCTAAAGAATGTCATACTAATGTCTCAGAAAATGACGTCACACGAGTTTTTAAAGCATCTTCAATGTAAAAAAGAAGAAATACGTGTCCAATATTTTTTGGAAATCTATCTGTCGGACTAATTAGATTTTTTCTGTTTACTACCCTATTAGTCTGTCTATTAAATTATCGAAAAATATTGGATACGTGTTTTTTGTTTTATCAAATTACGAAAATAAAACGTGTCAAAGATCGTGACTAGTGACTTTTGACGACTCTCTGTGGGTAAAAAAGCACTAACCTTGTGACGGCACACGACTTGACGCGACTTTTCGAAGCACTGTACCGTCTTTATCTTTAGTTTAATTAAAAAAAGAAAAAATACATGTCCATTAGTTTTTGAAAATCTATCTGACGTCCTAATTAGATTTTTTTTTTGGTGAAATACCCTATTTTCAGAAAGTACAGTCAGCAGCAACAATATGTTTACACTTAGAAAAAAAATTTCGCCTCTGTGTTGATTTCATTGTCATGTTACGTAACGAAAAAAAAATATGTTGGAACCCATATTATTATTAAATAGGTCATATCTCAAAATTGCAATAGATATTTCAGGAGAAATTCGCGTTTTAACTTTGCCAAGTGTGTATACACTTGGCAAAGTTAAAACGCGAATTTATTGGTGTTCGTGGCTGTGCAAGAGTAAATTTCAAGTAAAAATTATTTCCATATAAGTAGGCACCTTTGACATTAAGCCTTGTTGCTATAAATCTAAAATTAGAGCCAAGGGGCAGTATGACTTCGCAAATTATTAGGTACTTAATATGAATGATGATAATATACGAGGAAGTTTCCTGGCCCTTTCATCCGAAACTCTCAATTTAGGGAAGAATGTGTCAAGGAAAGAATATACGAATAAGAAAATCTTTAACAATAGCTACAAAAAGGAAACGTGCTTCTCCCTATTTGTACCCGGCAACCGTACGACCTATGTATTGCGTCAGTACAGACAACAGAATAGATAGAAAAAATATAATATTTATTTGACACAACATGCCAAGTGCATACTATGTAAGATAAAGAAATAAAAAAGATTATACTGTAAAAATATAGATAACACAAATAAGGACTTGGGTAGAATATACTATACCCACCATGTTTTTAAAATTGATTTCTACTTATCGTCGGTCTAGTTATCAGAATTCGTAAGTCAATTTGAGCAAATTTTTAAGGAGCAACAAAATCTGATCAAGATTCTAACAAGTTTTCGGTTTTTAAAATGGCGTTCTATTTTAAGTACAGAATGGGTATAGATTGATATTTTAATTTTTTTTTTTAATTTTTTGGCTAGGGAATAAACAAAAGGCGTTGAAACAAATAATTAAATTTTTTTAGAGATATGAATTCTGATATTTAGTTGGGCGATATAAGAATCTCATAGATTTCACTGTGGATTAAAGGTATCATAATTATATGTATAATTAATTGTATGTATAATAGGTCACAGGGTGGAATTCGACACGAAGTACCATCATATTTCGGGGCTAGGAGTGCTAACGTAGTAGACAAAAATGCATTATACAGGGTGTAAACGAACCCTTCACACATACGTCAACTAAGCATTCTGTACATCAAACTAAGTACCCCTACGTAAAAATGTTTGCTGGGAAACACCTTTTTTTTTGGGGTCAAAAATCACATTTTACGGTAAAACTCAATGTAGCACTATTAAAACATTGTGCTAATGGATGCTTTGAATAGTAAACGGGTCACGGAGGTAATTTAAGTTAAGTTATAACCTGAAAAACTATCTAGTATTTACAAAAACAGCTGTGCAAAATTTGGAACTTTGACCCCAAATATCTCCGTAACTAAGGGTATATGGTCTAGAACCAAAAAATAATCGCAGTGGTGGAGAGAACAAGTGCCCTTCGTTTGCGTTAAGGGTACTTTTACACCCTTTATATGTAGCAAATGGTTCATTAAATGATATTTTAAGTAAGAGCTCGGCTTTGTGAAACGCCATCTCTGTCACAAATAATCTAGTTGCAAGTAAAAGAAAGAAAGAGTCATTAAGATATTTTTTTGTTACTAACGCTATGGACAGATGCTTGGAATAAATAATTTGAATTGAAAACAAAATTAAAAAAAACACACACAATAAACACAGCAGGACGGAACAATAACAAAAAAAAAAGCTGTGCTAAATTGCTAGTTTACTTGATTCTTCTGCAAACGGTACAAAGAAATTGAATAGGTTACGAGGTCTTATATTTAAATTGATGGCACCGATAAGGTCGGCCAATATTTGATCAAGTGATTGCTAACGTCACAAACATTGTGATATAAGCCCGGGCGTGCTTCTATGTATGTAACTGTTGATATATGGGTCATGTTTACAAAGGTTGGGTGAGGTTGGTCGCAAACATAATAATAAATGCAAATTAACTTGAAGGTCAAATGGCTGTTTCGCAATTTCTCCATAAATCCCTTGTACCTGATTTTTCAGGATTAATAAAATAAAGGAAGTGTTAAAAGATTTTTATGATATTATTCGTGAGCCGTTATAAATTATACAGTGTGTAGACGATTTAGAAATAACATCGTGATTTCTTTTCATTACCCCTTTTATTTACAGTTTCACTACATTTTAAACAAATTGACAACAAACTTATTAAAGTAGTGACCCGTCGTTGTTTGAAGCAGAGTTCAATTTACCGGTGATTAGGGCTCCAGAAGCAGGAACCTCCTCACAATGCCGGCTTTATCAAGGAGGCCTTCTGGATTAGGCCCTTGATCCAACCGCCTTGCAAGAGCCTCGAGAGATCGTTAGTAGTAGAGTGTCGTTAGTGGTTTACCACAGGCTTGATGATAATGTTCTATTATGAATATCAGACGTCTTTCAGATAACTCACTACACCAATTGTGAAGTTTAATTGACACTGTCCCATTTAAAAACTTTTGTACCACCATAAATACGGGCTCATTAATTTGCAATCTGCTGAATGAAAAGCAACATTTTATTAAGAAGGATTCAGGATCGTATAATTACTTAGATCCTTTTATAATCCCTAAGGATTGAGCACTAATTGAAATGGGTATAAATCTCTCGGAAACCCGACATGCATATTCATATCTAAATTGAAAATATTAAAATTAAAAATATATGCTCCGCCGCGACAGTGTATCACTGCCGTGACCAGGATTCGAACCTGGGTTACTACGGCCACAACGTAGGGTCCTAACCACTAGACGATCACGGCTACCGGAGCTGGTGATTGTAGTGCCGAATTTCTCGACCGCTTGGCTTAAAACTCGTTGGATTGGGTGCACTTTCACTATTGACTGGGCGCGTGACGACATCTCTTGAGGAATGTCCATTCAACCATTGTTGGGTTTGATTGTAGTAGCATTCGATCAATGGTTGGCCAATGATTGGTTTTCGGACTTGGAAACCAGGGCCCCGAGTCTGCTATTCAATAGTGTCAGAATGATCTATCACTGATCTCTTAATTGTTGATTTTGACAAGTTTGGTGTTGTCAAAATCAACAATTATGAGATCAATGATAGACCATTCTGACACTATTGAATAGCAGACTCAGGGCCCAGGGGTCGTGAGTTCAAGCTGCAACTGTTGTCGATGTGAACTTTTTGCTCCAGCTTATTTACTTTGGTCGTAGTAATGTGTTCTAATATGTTTTTGAAGTAAGTTAAAAATATAAAGTTTTCCTTTATAACCTATTACTTTAAAAACGCAGACACTTTGTACTGCTTAGACACAATCTACACACTTTAGCAACACACATCTCGGTAATAAAGTGCTTAATGCATTCTACGAGCCAGCACAGTGCGAGGAAAACAAATGGACACGCACGCGTGTATTACTTAATACACTTCGTATCGCCTGCATTTGTTATACGGACGCTATGTTTGCTTATCTTCGAATAATCAACGTACTAACATAAACAGCCAACCATCACTCACGACAACAAACATGCTTCTCTAATTGAACATCTTTATTTTGAACCTAGAAATCATTCCGAGATTTTATAAGGAAGACTCGTTGTTTGCAAGCGCTACTACTGAGCATGTGATTTTGTCTTCGATTCCCAGGCAGGGAAGAGAGTTAGTGGGTGTCCTGAGGAATGTTTTAGTAGCAGCCATGGAATCATGATTCGTCCCTGGTTGATGGTAAAAGGATCGCCGTACATGACACGTAAACATGGCGACATGTCGATGAACGATTAGGTACACCTCTGTCACAAATTTTTTTTTTGGCGGGTTGAAAATCTTCAAATAACCCCTCCCGTTCTTGGGCAGAGAGAAAGGGAGTGTCAGACTTCTACTGACTAAAAACCACCCATGTTCCTTCTTAGCCCTATATGTCGAGGCTGCGGTAACTTGTACCATAACTTGGGGATTACAGGCGTTATGTTATATTATGGCAAATAAACTTTACCTGCTCATGACTCACTTAAAAAACTGGCTAAGTGCAAGTTGGACATGCACAAATGAAGTTTTCCATAGTAATGTAGTAGATATAAAGAGATTTTTTTTGTTACTTTAGCACCATAGACTTCTTGTTGGTTTCCCTGTAATAAATAAGTGTTGAACTAATTTCTGTATTTTCTCAATATTTTAGGGTCCGTGTTTTCGGAGATAAGGCGGGGGGGGGGGGGGAGGGAATGGTCGGACAGACACACAGACACACGAGTGATCAGTTAAGGGTTCCGTTTTTTTCCTTTTGAGGTACGCAACCCTAAATACCGCCATTTAAACTGCCCAACCCCATTCCCCCACTGCCACCCAGACATACATCAGCCACCACCAAGCCATTAGGGATATCCTCCATAAAACTCCACTAAGGGTAGGTACCACCAAGACCCGTTAGTGCATTTTAACGATGCAGGTTTATGGCAGAAAATAACTGCGTTTGTGACTACTCGTGTGAAAGCTATGTGTTTCACAGTAATTAGCGAGAAGGATCGTAAAGGTATTAGTGTGAGCTATAAACATCGGTAGTGCATTTTGATTAAGGCATAGCATCACGCTTGTAACCAATGAAAGGTTTGGCAGAAGTGTTACTCTGAGCTCGGTTCCCACGGTGCGTGATATCGCGGACGGACGCGGACCAGCTCGCACGACACACCGCGGGAAGGGTCTCGTCCATGGCAGCACATGACTTCTGTGGCGGTGCGCCCGTATCCGTCGCTAGGCGGTAACTTCAAAGGTGCGGTGCAAAGTGAAAGAGAGCGACGATACGTTCCCTTTCACTTTGCATTTGAAATGAAGCTAATCAAAAGATTTGCACAGACCGATGCTCACCGTTGAAAGCCGTGCGTGATGATCCACAGAATCACGCACCGTGGGAACCCAGCTTTATGCAGCTACATTAAGGTGAAGGCGACGAGGTAGCCCGCGAAATTCAAATTTCGTTACGTTTTTTGCAATTTCCCGGTCAGTGTCAAGTAGTATGTCAAATAAAATGGGATTCGCGGCAGTAACTGTTGTCTATTTAAGAAAGAAAGTTTTTTTTTTGTTTATTTATTTATTTGTTTTTGTGTGTTTGTTTGTTGTGTTTACTGAGTAATAATGATAAAAAACAACCGTCTCGGCTTATACAAGTGTCAAGAATGCTTTTTTCATCAAATAATCACTCTTGACACTTCACGCGAATCCCATTTTATTTAACATACGTTTTGACACTGACCGGGAAATTGCAAAAAAATTAAGGAAATTCGAATTCGTGCAACATTGTCGTATCAACCTTTTTTTTTTTGGCTGGTAGGAAATCATCGAATAACCCCTCCCGCTCTTGGGCAGAGCGAAAGGGAGTGTCAGACTTCTACTGACTAAAAACCGCCCATGTTCCTTCTTAGCCCTTTATGTCGAGGCCGGGGTATCTCTTACAACACACTCAACTCAACAACACTTAAGGTTGATGCAACACCCGTCGGGGCCCCGACCGACAACCTTTAGTTTTATTATTGCTTTGTTGGTCAAATGGTCGTATTTGCGACAGCTGGGCATTAGCTTCTGGGTTCTATTCTCGGGTCGCCCAAATTGTTATTGGGATTTTCCACCAGGATTTTCTCAGTAAGTAACCGTTATGGAGTCGGAGACAATAGACTCGCCCTCTATTACAATGGGACTTAAAGATAATTGGTGAAATAAGGTTTCCTATCCGGTAACCCTCTGCCTGGCCCTTCGGGGATTACAGGCGTTATGTTACGTTACTTCATTAAGAATATAATTTATGTTTACATAAGTGACATCAGTTTATTGTGTGTGTTCAGCAGCTAAATAAACAAACTACAGTAGAATATTTTTACCGTTTTTCATATTCTTTATTATTTTTGGGATTTGATTAATACCAACAGTACCTCTCATAGTAACAATGACAAAATATTATCAAATCAAATGATAAAGAGATTAAAAAGAGATAACACTATTAATTAACTAACAATTGATATCAAAAGACTAATTACATCAATAATTAAAATCGCTGCATGTTTTACTTATCTTAAAAATACCCACACAATTCCAAAAAGATATGCTCCGCCGCGACAGTGAATCACTGCCGTGACCAGGATTCGAACCTGGGTTACTACGGCCACAACGTAGGGTCCTAACCACTAGACGATCACGGCTATCGGAGCTGGTGACTGTTACTCTGAAATACAACATTATGTTTAAAAACTGGATCACTTTCTCTCACAATTCGTTAAGGTATGCGCAAGAGTTGCAATAAAACTCGTTTATGCAATAACTGTAGTTACTACAACCGGATTTAATAACTAAAACAGGCCTAAGGCATATGGGCGCGGGTTGTACACTAGTTATCGCGGCCTCGACATAGAGGGCGAATAAGGAACATGGGTGGTTTTTAGTCAGTAGAAGTCTGACACTCCCTTTCGCTCTGCCCAAGAGCGGAAGGGGTTATTCGATGATTTTTACACCCGCCAAAAAAAAAAAGGCATATGGGCTGCGGGTTGTTTAAAAGTTACCGCGGCCTCGACATATAGGGCTAAGAACATGGAACATGGATGGTTTTTAGTCAGTAGAAGTCTGACACACCTTTTTGCTCTGTCCAAGAGCGGGAGGGGTTATTTGATGATTTTACCACAAAAAAAGGCATACGTTTTTAAATAACTAAGTTTTTTTTTGTAGGTATAATAATTATAAAAAGATTAGGATAGAGGTCGTTTTAGATAGTCAACCTATTAGGTACCTAATGTTTTCTTTATTCGTTTCGTTTTAAATGGGGCTTAACCAGAACTGACCAATAGGATAGTTACCAAAAAAAAAATAATTAGTACGTCAGATAGATTTCCAAAAAATATTAGACATATTTTTTTTTCACATAGACTAAAAATACGATACAGTGCTTCGAAAACTCGTGTGACGTCAAATCGCTCTGCAATTTTTATTTACCACGTAGTGACGTCAAAAGCCCCACTCAGAATATTTGACGCGTTTTATCTTATTCAATTTTGATTAATTTGATAAAACAAAAAAATACGTATCCAATATTCTTCGATAATCTAACTGACGGACTAAACAGAATCATATTTTGTTTAGTCAGGAAACATCCCTGCTGATGGTCCTACAGCCTGCGCTAACCCTTCAAGGTAAACAGATTATAATATATATTTATTAAGAAATAACTTAGAAAGTCACTAAGTATTGTAGAAAAGTAGATAGTGTATTTCTGTATATCAAGATGACTCAATGTAAAATAGACAATGTTTCGTAGGAAGGTACCTACGGTTTCTATACATACAGCTGTTATAAAATGTACAAACAAATTTTATTGTAGGTATAGAAAAAATATGTATTTAAGTATTGTATCTCTATGTTCAGGAATCTACCGCCTGGTAAGTACGTTGATTGAAAAGAACAACATACAGACGAATTGAGAACCTCCTCCTTTTTAGAAGTCGGTTAATAAAATCTATCAACACAATGAGAATAGAATGACAGTTACATAGGACTTGAGCAAAACTGGCCCAATTTGGGTGTAGTATTAGGTACACCTCTGCCTAACTTTCCTAGGATTACAGGCGTAATGTTAACGGTATGTTACGCTGTCAACAAAATATAGTTACCGTTACCATACCGTGCAAAATAAGGGGAACACGGCCGGACGGAGCGTAGGTGTCAATAGCGTGCCCTATAAAAAAATAAGGGTTCTATAAAGGTATCTACATCTTTATACTTCTTCGTAACACATTCATCTTTAGTACGCATTACATTCAAGTTCTTATGATACAAATCCTTCTAAATTCCGATACTCGTAAACGTTTATAGAGGTTCTTTCCGTACCGTCTCGCAATTATTACTTTTTCTTAGAATATTTCGTGTTTTAGCCTTTTATTGAAAACTGTGTCACGTTTTAAACTAACTGTCTACTTAATATCGACTCTTAACCCTGTTATCAGAACTACTTTTACTATAACTGAAATACTTTCAGTTACCTGCAAAATTGAAGATCGGTACACTCGTGCTTCAGTTCAAGGCAGACAAAAATGTTCATGCAATTTTAACCCTTGTTTGTGTTGGTACTGAAGTGAAAATGGCGTGTGGGGATTCGGTCAAGTAGTGCCACTTCATGGAATGACTGTAGCCCCTACGTGAGAAGTGGACTACACGTGAACACTGTACACTCTCGAGATTTTGCTATTTTGCTATCGTAAAGTCTAGAAATTAGGAAAGTTTATTGTTCAGTTCTTGGGACAATATTCATTGTCGCTGAAGATGGCAACATACTTCCAGAGAAGAAATCGATTGCAAAATGAAATGAAATTGTTTATTCTGTAAATGAAATGTATTTAGGGTTCCGTAGCCAAATGGTTAAACGGATACCGGCCGTATGCCATAGCAATTTTATAACGACACTGTTCGCACCATACAGTTGAAATTTTTAGTCAGCCATAGACCACTTCACAAAATGAATGTGACAATAAATAAAATTGGGGGCAGCTCTCCAAAATTCATACCAAAAATGCTTATTACTTTGTGCGATGTCTGTCAAGAAGTCTTGAAACACTTATTTTTTTAAGTCAATGTTTGATGATTAAGGCGACAGACAGATAAACGTACATATAACACAAAGCAGGACAGAGATACTTACACGTTAAATGTAGGAAACGACTAATTTGGTTACAAACTATGCGAAGCCCTATTCATACAATTTTCATCTAGTCTACGATTTCTGTATTTCTAGGCAATTACCTAGCAATCTCAAGCAATAGAGAGAGCTATGCCGGAGTTACTTTGCGTGATCGAATCAAAAATGAGGACATCCGCATGAGAACCAAGTTTACCGACATAGCCCGAAGAATTGCCAAACTTAAGTGGCAGTGGGCAGGGCACATTGCTCGCAGAACGGATGGTCCATGGGGTCGAAAAGTTCTGGAGTGGCGACCGCGAACTTGCGTTGGAAGGCCTCCCACTAGGTGGACCGATGACCTGGTGAAGGTTGCGGGGATCCGCTGGATGCGAGACGCACGGGACCGGTCAACGTGGCGACACTTAGGGGAGGCCTATGTCCAGCAGTGGACGTCTTTCGGCTGAAATGATGATGATGATGATGACCTAGCAATCCAACAGTGTTAAAAAAACCATTTCAATCTTGAAACTACGTTATAACAGCCCTGAAGCGCCTGCCCAGTGCAAACATAAAGTGCTATGTTAATTTAAAATTGCGAAGAGAACTCTTTAAAGTGTAATGAAATCTCGCTGGTTTTCTTGCAGTAAAATGAAATCCAATTGACGACCTTTTCTTTGTGGGCGCAGCGACGCTGTTATTATAACTTGTCCTGGTAAATGTCCAGTGTGGAACGTAGCTTAAACTTTCTATGATATTCCTACCGCTGGGAAACGGACAACTTCTTTAGCGGGTGGGCTGTCCATCTTCCACCGCAGACGTCTATCTAAATCTTTCTTTCTACAGATTAGAAAACAACAAAGACTTCTGCCGCGTCTGTTTGTCTGCTTGCGATGAACTCAAAAACTGCTGTACCAATTTTCATGCTAATTTTACCAATGGATGGAGTGGTTCACGAGGAAGGTTTAAGTAAATAATTTGTCAAGCTGGTGAGTGTATAATCCCAACATGAATGATCTAACCTAGCCTTTGTAACAATATTTTTGATTTAATAGTGTGTCCATGAAGTTTCTTGGCCTTTCTCCATATATCTACGCTTTTGAATGGGTAATTACAGTACTTTTACAAGTTATTACGCCTTGTGACTGTGACGGTAGTTTTGGTTTTATACCATTCAAAAGTGCCCGTAATGGAAATTGAAATAAATGCTCGGGGTCGAGAGCATTCATTTCAATTTCCCAAAAAAAATATTTGTAGGAAATAAATTATGTTTCCTCTCTACTATAAAAATCGACAAGTAATGTTTAAGGAGTTAGAGTTTTTGTTGTTTTTTTTTTTATCTTTCTAATCGAGTTTTTTCTATTGAGATATAAGTAAGACTATACTAAATATATAAACTAAACTAACCTAAAAACAAACTAACTATAAAAGGGCATCGAAAAACTCCTCCTCAACGCTGTCATCAGGTAAAGTGCCCAAGAGAATGGCAGCGTTGCCGCGTTGTATGGCAACACTTAGCCTCTGGCCAAAGAAAAAGCCAGCCCTTGGGAAGCGTCAACAAGGCGTTTGGAAATATCCTTAAAAAGACTGTGGGCACTAGGACCCCACGGACCTAGAGTTTCAACCCCAAACGGCTCGAAAATATAGTTTCCACAAAGGTTTACTATATTTACGCCGCTTGAGGTTCTTCGCAGCCGCAGCGGCAGCACCAGCACAACACGAAGAGCTTGGAAGATGCGATGGCGCAAGATTAGCGTCCCACACTAAAGGCCTACCCATCTTCCAAGGACACAAGGACATGCCGTCCGGTCTTTTGCCATCGTTTTTGTTGTTTAATTTAATATAAGCGATAGAAACAACTTTGTATAGATAAAAAAATATAAATATTTGAAATGTTAAAAAAGTTTTATTGTTTCAATTTCATATAAATTATTAGAAAGGAGCTCGTCGTGCTCAATATCTTCTGATCCTCGTTTAACTTGTGTGAAAGACAATTTTTTGATAAGTGTAATCAATATCTTTTATATTTTTCAAAAAAAAATATAATTTTGGTGGTTTTCGCAAATTTTCTATTTAGCATAGCATGCCAACCTTCCAAGGTTATAAGTGGTGCAATATTGTTCACCATAACAACAGCATTTATTTTACATAAGTCGGTTTTCAAACCTTTGTTGTACCTTTGTGATATTTCCTGCGAGCTCCACTGACGTATTATATACAGGGTTATTTCTAAAACACCGTTAACCTTGCAAGACTGTATTACTATCATCATAAACAACAACTTTTGTTCTATGACTTTTTACAAAACATAATACATTTACCAAAAACAAAAGTTCAAGATTTCGTTGTCCTATCTAACATATTTCAACTCTGTATTTTGCTGTACCTACCTACGCCTGTCGCGCACTGTCGTAACTCGCTACGCTACGATTACCCCGCTGCCCTTACCCCGCTCCCCTCGCTATTGTGCCAAGACTTGGTAACATTTAGAGCGTACAATTTAAATATTTTTATGTTTGTAAGTAAATCTGATGAACTAAAATATGATGAATTTTTAAAAGTCATAGAACAAAAGTTGTTGATTATGATGTTAGCAACTTAGTCCTGAGAGGTTACCGGTGTTTTACAAATAACCCTGTATAGACACGTCATGAATGAACATGGCGGCGGCGCTTCAAAACGGCGACAATATTATATGTTTAACTACTTTTACGCGTAAAGAAAGGGAAAGAAAATATGATACCGTACAGCGGGATGCCTGTTGTCTTTATGTTTCGCGCAGGTTTACACACACGATTTAAATTAAGAACAAACGTAGCATCGCGCGAGAGGTTGGTGCGTAACTAAGCGCGTAGTGGCCAATTAGCTTTATTTCATGTCACGACATTGATACATGACATTTTTGAGGGCGGACAACGTATCTATAGTTTTAATATATCATTGGCGAGACCAATTTCGCTATGAATCGAATGTAGTTGTAGAAAAGGACGAGGACAAACTTGGAATGTTCTTGAATACCATTTAGATCTCAATCCTTTAGAGCAAGCGCAGTATCATAGTACATATGATCAGTCTGTTTGAAATCCTGTGACACTCGTTTTTTACAAAGTGACATGTTAAGTTACACTTTATTTTTGATATAACGAGTGTTAGTTCCACTTAAATGGACAGTAAATTTGATAACTTTACTTTCACATCTTATAGTGTAGCAGTTCCGTGACATGTAGGCTTATTAATACACTGCCAATATGATGTTCCGTTTTAAAACTGTTTTTGAAATGGTATTGATGACTTTTCAGAAATAGTACACGTCCTCCTTTCTGGGAAGTCATTGATTTTAAATACGCCTTGCTATTGCTTGTAGTCGGTACATCAGACACAATTACTATTTAGCACTACCAAGAAAAATGAATGATTACTTATTGTGATTACCTTACTGCCGCACTCAGAGATCTTTAATGATTACTTAGGCCATCACTTAGTAAAGGTTTTGACAGTTTTGTCATACAAACGTATGTCAAATCTTTACTAAGTGACGACTTAAGTAATCATTAAATATCTCTGAGTACCGCAGTTAGTTTTTTATTGGACACACTGACTTAAAACAAAAGGAACGTGACATGACGATATAAAAAAAAAAAAACCAAAGAGTATCAAAAAGAGGATTTAAGATTGTATGCGTCGTCAATTCACCATAGAGCTGGTACAGCACTCATCACCTACAAGGATAGGAGTAACAGAACCCAGTGCCCCAGACCGCTGCTACGAGTATGTTGCCGTGGGGTTGATTATTTATCGGAGGTCGAGTTGTCGAGAGTAGTCTGGAATATCACATAGGCTTCTTTTAATCTCGATAAAAATACATCAAAATGTCTATGTAAACGTCGCGCGCAACAGCTAGACATACTCGTATAATATTTACCTTCTATTTTCGAAACCCATTACTACAGAGGCCCGTCACAAACGTTTAGGCAGCAAAACAGAATTGTTTTACTCTTTCATTTATTACGGCCCCTTATTACAGTGTATGTAAAATATTAGAGGAAAGTCACCAAATATGAAATAGTATCTTAATATGGAATACCTTCATTTCTCTAAGACTATAAGTATGAAACGCAACACTCGACCATCTTCTGTTCCATTCGGTCTACTAACACGTACGTGGTGCAATAGACCGAATGGAACAGAAGATGGTCGAGTGTTGCGTTTCATACTTATAGTCTTAGAGAAATGAAGGTATTCCATATTAAGATACTATTTCATATTTGGTGACTTTCCTCTAGTGTTGTCACAGATGGTATTGAAACGAACGAAAGTTATTTCTTGTAAAGGGCATAATTTGACACAGAAGTAATGCGTCGCTCGTAAATACGTTTTCGTCTCTTTTTTAAGTAAGAGAAAATTGTGTTCAATGTTATAAAATAATAGGGATGTTTACTGACTTAAAACATGTGATTCTAACTAGTCTGTCTGTTAGATTATCGAAAAATATTGGAAACGTATTTTTTTTTACCAAATCAATAAAAGATTACAAAGATAAAACGCGTCAAAGATTTGAGTGGGGGTAGCTGACGTCACTGACCGCTAAATAACGTCATACTAATGTCTTAGAGTATGACGTCACACGAGTTTTCAAAGCACTGTATCATCTTCATTGTTTGCTTACGTGAAAAAAGAAAAAATACACGTGTCCAAAATTTTTTGGTAATATATTATGACGGACTAATTAGATTTTTTTTGTTAACATCCCTATTGTCTTTACATAATAACAATTGACAAATAAAGTTTTCTGACAAATAGAGCGAAAGAGTTACATATAAACTTTTTTTTTTAAATTGATAAATGGGTCTGATCTGACTTCGATCACGCCTGATGCGAAGCGATGGATGTGGTCTATAATGGAACGATCGCACCCAGAAGATACCTGTTAAAAATGCTGTTTTAATGCGGGAGTGTTCCCTCCCGCATTAAAACAGATGCAAAAACGGAGAAACTGAGAAGATTTTATCATTATTTTAAAGAAAATTGTGTAAAGAAGTTCGCATAAAGGTCTGGGATGTTCAATCACAAACTCATATTCAACAAATAAAGGGTGCGGTATACTTCTGTTCGGCACAAATAGATATGTAAATGATCTCTCACGAGCTAAGATTTGTGATCCCCATTGATACCGACTCTTGTGTTAACACAAATAGTTTATGCAAATTAGTTCGAAGGGTTCAGGCCTACATTGAATTAGATCGAGGATTTTCTTTGTCTGATGTTAGTCGATAGGCGCTTCCTGGGAAACTTTCGTTGTGTGTATGAATAGTGGTATTTGTTTTCTAATGTATTTACAAATAGTTTGTATTTACAAATTGTACAAGTAGTGACCAAATATATTTATAGTACTTTATGAAGCCAGAATAAGCAGTGGTGGCCCAGTGGTGACGGCCCCAACTTACGAACAATGAGTCGTGGGTTCGAACCCAGTCAGGCGCATTACTTTGTGTAATTTATTTTATCACATCACCATTGCTCTTAAAACGGTGAAGGAAAACATCGTGAGGAATCCGACATATCTTAGAACCAAAAATTCGAAGATATGTGACATCTACCAACCCACACTGGGCCCGCGTGGTGGATTATAGCCCGTCCTGGAGCCCTGACACAGCCAGAAGGTTAAGGAAAATTAACACATTAAAAGATGTATTTGTTTTAAAGTACAGAAATAGTCGTACCTCCAATGACATACACTTAAATATACGTGGGCACCTTCTACTTACAGTGATATTAGAATATCACTGAGATTGAGTCAAAATAGTATATTGCTATACAGAGAGATAGATCTCTCTGTATAGCAATATATTATTTTGACACAACCTGCCCTAGCAATCGCAAAGTGCACGGGATGCGGACGTCCTATCAAGCGAGGAATTGCCTCGACCAGCGCATACGCTATTATTTACCTGCTTAAGTAAATATATTGTATGGCGAACGGGAGATATGAATGAAAGGGGGATTTGTGCGGTGTGAAATAAAATGCAGTATCTGCTGAACGTGAATTGTAAAACGTATCAGCTTTGCAATAGTATCTATGGATTAGATTAAAATAGAACTCTGTTATATTTTTCGTGAACTGACAGAGAGTCTAGTTAAAACAATTCAGATCTGACATTTTTATTTTTTTTATTTTGGCGTAACTTGACTGGGCGTTGTATTTAAATAACGGATTGGGGTTCGTTGTTTCCCGTCGGGGCTGCGGGTTGTTCACAAGTTACCGCGGCCTCGACATATAGGGCTAAGAAGGAACATGGGTGGTTTTTAGTCAGTAGAAGTCTGACACTCCTTTTCGCTCTGCCCAAGAGCGGGAGGGGTTATTTGATGATTTTCCACCCGCCAAAAAAAGGGGTTCGTTGTTTTGATATTCTGATTAATTTCAACACTAGCAGCGGTCTAAGTCCTGACTTTATTTAAGTAAGAGTTACATGTTTTTATCTTTTTGCGATCCTCAAACTTCTTAGGAACGAAGATTTAAACTACTACCTTGATTCTAGGAATAAAGCCTATTATATTGAAAGATTTTAAAATTATACTACACCTGTCTTGAATCCTTGCCAATTAAAACTAAATGGACCAAAGTACTAAGAAATGGAACTAAAAGAAGAACAAATATTTGCATGATAAATAACTAGATAACAAACAAACAGCATTTTTTATTTTATGAACTACGGCATTGACTTAAAAAGAGGAGTTAATTAAAAGAGTTTCCTCCATTTTTCTCTCGCGATTCGAAGCTGCAGTTATCGTGTTTTTAGCGACACAATCAGAATATCCTGTTAGCAAAAGGTCAGTTTAATCAGTGAAGCGAATATTTAATTACTAACAACTCGCCCCAAATTCACGCTGTGATTACAAAGTAATAGATTATGGAGAAATTTCTTTATTAGAGAAGATCGGAATGGGTATCATTTATGTTCAAGGAAACAAGTAACACGTGCCGATATGAATGTACAGTCACGAGCAATAATATCTAAACACTTAGCAAAGTTTAGTAGCGAATTACTCGTGAAATATAATTATTATTTTGATATTTTACCTACTTTGTGATAATATGGGTTCCTAATATTATTAATTTCGTTGCGTAACATGAAATTAAATCAATCAATTCAGTAGGTGAAAATTGCTTCCAAACGTTGATAAATGTATACATATTGGGGCTGCTGACTGTACACCACTTAAACATAACTAGCAAAATGTGTATTTCATCATCATCATCGGCCTACAATGTTCCCACTGCAGGGACTCAGGCCTCCTCTCTAGGAGAGGGACATAAGATGTCACAAATCTATTTTTTTTTATTCTAAGACATGCTGGATTCCTCGTGATGTTTTCCTTTAACGTTTTTATAATAGTGCACCAAAATTTCGCGAGTTATGTTAAAATCTCATGTACGTAGTGAGCCTTTTTTCAGTAGCTGCTCTAGCACAGCGCAAAGTTAATTACATGCAATATTAGGATATTTCACCAAAGAAATCTAATTAGTCCCTCGTTAGATTACCTGCCTACTGATGCCTGCCTGCCTGCCTGCTGATTGTCTGCCTTATGAATGAAGTAATAATCTACACTATAGTATAATGTTATAAAGAGGAATCATTTGTATTTTTGTGTGTGTGCATGTATGTTTGTAATGAATAAACTCAAAAAGTACTTCGCCGATTTCTAAAATTCTCTCACCATTGGAAAGCTACATTCACCCTGAGTAACATAGGCTACTTTTATATCTGTAGTCGGTAAAACCGCGTGACGTCCGCTAGTTTATTTATTTAATTATTTATTTATTTATTTATACACACAAAATACAAAAAAAGGAAAATATATAAAAAATAGAAGAGCACAAAGGTACTGCTTATTTCTAAAGAAACAAAGTCAATAAAAGTTAGTGTGTGTTATTGTGTGTGGTAGTGTTTCTAGTTAATAAGTATAACTGAAAAATTTGCACAATTATAGTGGAATTTATATTATAACATTTTCAGTACATTATAAAATACCTGTTTTAACCATATTTAAGCTGATATTGTAGGTATCAAATTGTATTTTAAATTCCAATTTAAAGCCTTTGTTTGGGAAAGTCTCATTGTTTAAACTATATTCATTGTTAGCTTGTATTTTGATTAGCCATTGAGAACAACTTTAATCAGATTGCATTTGGAAACAGATATTAATAGATTTATCTATCAGAAATACGAGGCAAAGACAAATCTTTTTTTTTTGTTGGAGCGTGGGAAATATCATCAAATGATTCCTCCCGAACTGGGAGAAGCGGAAGGGAGTGGCAGAATTCTTCGTACTAAAAACCAGCCATGACCCTTTTTAGCCTTTTGTGTCTGAGATCGCGGTATCTCTTTCGAGCAACCCCGACAGGCGTCGGCCCTTGCGATGTTGCTGACATCTCTTTGAGGCGCTCGTGGAACACGAACGCGCCGTCGACACGGCCTGTCATCATCATAGAGGACGGATGGATGGTGAGCTAGCCCACAGGCAGCAGTAAGGATCCATTCTTGCCTCGTATTTCTATACCGATGATGTCTGCCCCAAAATATAATTTCTAATGATATAATATAATTGTTATTACAATCCATTTCGTACTTGATAAAATCACACACACACACGCCACGACACGTTGGTTGCTTGTATCACAAATGCACATATCAGTAGACAGATACGACGCGCGACGCTACAAGTCACAGTAGACTCATATTTCCTTGACTTTTATAGTCTTTAGATTTTTACACCAAATTCTCCCAATAAAATACCTAAATAAAGTATTTCCAAAGAGACAATACAATATTTCTTGTTGAGTATAAATTGTAAAGGCGTCGGAGTGTATGTTTGTTATCGCTGTCATAAATAAAACGGTCCAACTAATGGTATAAAGGAATCTTTATTTCCTCTCTTTCTTTTTTTACCCTTTGTCGTGAAACGCTATTGAAGTTTTTCCTGCGACATCCATTTTTCTTTTTATCTGTAGTGTTTTAAATAAGATGGCGTGTATATTTTAATATAATTAAGTTCTTTTAATGCGTTCTTTCTTGCTTCGTCTAAGTCTAATGGTGACAAGCGCTTTTGCTCTGAGTGAGGTTTTGGATACAATTACCAGGTCAGTCTTTTCCTATCAAGAATGACTCAATAGAAGCCAGTCTGGATATGTGCCCGGTTGATGGCTATAGGTTCGCTCCGATAAGGTATTTCACCAAAAAAATCTAATTAGCCCGTCTGTTAGATTATCGAAAATTATTGGATACGTGTTTTTTGTTTTAACAAAATGATAAAAATTTACGAAAATATAACGTTTCAAAGATCATGAGCGGCTTTTGACGTCACTTTGTGGGTAAAAAAGTTCTAACCTTGTGACATCACACGTTTTGCTGCGACTTTTCGAAGCACTGTATCGTCTTCATCTTTTGTTTATGTGAAAAAAGAAAAAATAGGTGTCCATTAGTTTTTATATTGAAATACCCTCATTCTGAAGGTGGTATAGTCAGCATTCGTGAGTGCGTGACAAGTACCTAGTCATATTACTCGTAAATATTATTTTCAATCAGCGTTTATCGTGTTCTCGAGAAGAATACAGGTGCAAAAACCATAATATAGATACATGACTAGTCAGCACGTTTCGCAGGTGATTTAGTCGAGACATCATAATCATAAATCGTCCCGACAAATTCTATCCATCAATCACTTTATTTTTAGTTTATCCATGCTGATTTATGTTTTTTTTCACTACAAATGGTTTATTTTTAACCGATTTCCAAAAGGAGGAGATTCTCAATTCATAGGATCTTTTTTTTATGTATGTTCCCCGATTACTCGAAGATGGCTGGACCGATTTTGTTTTTTTTTTGGTTTTGTTTAAAAGAGTATACTTCCCTGGTGGTCCCATGATCGTCAAGTCAGGTTCTGATGATGGGATCCTGGATAAATAGTTATATCTCTTCAAATTTTATAAGCAGACTTGAAGTGATTTGAGTAGTTTTTGGGAGAGTACCTTCTCGGAGTGATCCCATTTCAATTTGGTGAAGATCTCATGAAGAACTTCGGTGATAGGCAACGGAACTACATCTGCCTAGCCCTTCGGGGATTATAATATTGTGGCTTGCTGTTGAGACCGCGGCTTTGCCCGCTTAAACGTCCGGGCTTATTCCACAGGAACGTATTACCGAATGAAAAGTATGTCTGTCTGTTGTGTAATCTCTTCATAACTTAAATTAACCCTTCATGCAGCCGTCAAGCAAGTATTCTGTACATCAAACTAAGTAACCCTATGTAAAAATTTTTGCTGGGAAACGACTTTTTTTTTGGGGTCAAAATTCACATTCTTCGGTGAAACTCAATGTACTCTTAAAACATTTTGCTAGTGGATGCTATGAATACTAAAAGGGTCATGGAGGTGATTTCAGTAAAGTTATAACCTGAAAAACTAGTATTTACAAAAATAGCTGTGCAAAATTTGGAACTTTGACCCCCAATATCTCCGTAACTAGGGGGTTCCCAAGTATGGTCTAGATAAAAAAAAATATCAGAACAAGTGCCTTTTGTTTGCGTTAAGGGTACTTTTACACCTTTTATAATATTCCCTCATATTTCATAGCTTCGAATAAAAGAGCGCCTTAAATAAAAGTTTTACTATCGCGTATGGACATCAAATGGCACTAATCGGTCATTCGCTCATCGGAGGTTGTTTCAGATCACGTGTAGCCGCGAGCGTTTTTACCCGACTGCGGCAAAGCCCAAAAGGAGGGTTATGTGTTTGGCGTGTATGTATGTATGTCCGTTTCTTTGTTCCCTCATAACTCCTAAACGGAAGAAGGGATTTGAATAAAATATACGTTGTTACGAGTAGATTCGTCTTGATGGCGCGAGTGTCACTAGCACATTTTAAATTAAACAAAACTTAGCAGGCTTAAACGAAGCAGGCGGGGTTCATTTGAATATTAAATTATGAAATGAAAATAGAATGGACCCCGCCTGCTTCCAAGTTTAGTTTAATTTAAAATGTGCTTGTTTTTTACTTTTAAATTTTTTTTAGTCGGGTTTTTTAGTTTTTTAACTACTTTATTTTATTTTATATTTCTATGGTTGGGACGGTGACACCAAAACAAACATTTGAATTAAGTTTTTTTAGAACCATTCAAGGATCGGTTATACTGGTACAGGTAAGTTTTAGCTTGGCTTCATACTAGTACGGATATATTGCAGACTTGCTGGGGACGCAAAATTTTGGTAGATATGTGCCAACACTGAAAAAGGTAGATACTACTGCAACATAATAAAGAAAGTACTACAGCGCCTTCTATGCCTATATTACGGAATGGGTGTCGTGTGGTAAACCTAACACTGGCCCCATGTTCGATGAAATGTGTGCCAGCAGGAAACTTTTTAAATCACAGTTAAAATGGTGTCAAGATAATCAAACCCAGATTAAAATGGACAGTCTTGCGGAAAAGCACGCCAAAGGTGATTTTCGAGGCTTTTGGAAAAGCACCAACAAAGTTAACGCCAAACCGGGACTTCCGGTGAGTGTCGATGGGGTGAGTGATTGTAAGGGCATTGCTGATATCTTTAAGAATCAATTTTCTGTACAGTCACCGTTGGGTCCGGCGTGTGAGGTTCATAATGGTGAGTTACCTGAAGGGATAGTAGGGGTGAGGTTTAGTGCCAGAGATGTGGCTGTAACCCTTAAGAACATGACTAAAGGCAAGAGCCCAGGTCATGATTCCCTATCCATTGAACACCTAGTTCACGCTGGCCCACATATAAACAGAGTATTAGCAATGTTCTACTCGCTATGCGTGAGCCACTCTTATCTTCCGCCGGATCTTATGAAAACTGTGGTTGTGCCTATAGTTAAAGATAAAACAGGTGACTTAGCAGATAAAGGTAATTACAGGCCCATATCTCTAGCTACGGTTACAGCAAAGTTGTTTGACGGTTTGCTTAATACACAGTTAAGTAATTATATATCTCTGCATGATAATCAGTTTGGATTTAGGCCCCAATTATCAACGGAAAGTGCCATACTGTGTCTTAAGCATACCGTCAGATATTATAACGACCGTAAGACCCCGGTATATGCGTGTTTTCTCGACTTGTCCAGGGCCTTTGATTTGGTGGCGTATGATCTCTTGTGGGAAAAACTTGAAAGTATCAGCCTTCCACCAGAACTTGTTACCATCCTCAAGTATTGGTATACGCACCAAGTCAACAGCGTCAGGTGGTCGGGGGCAATGTCGGAGCCATATCGGTTACAGTGCGGCGTAAGACAGGGCGGACTGACTTCATCCACGTTATTCAACCTTTATATGGACGCGCTGATCGTCGCGCTGAGCAGCCAGCACGTCGGCTGTCATGTAGACGACGTGTGTGTTAATAATTTAAGCTATGCGGATGACATGGTTCTGCTGAGCGCGTCGATCTGTGGCCTGAGGAGGTTGATAGCGACATGTGAGGATTACGCTGTTAAACATGGACTTATATATAATATTAAGAAAAGTCAGTACATGGTCTTTGAGGCCGGTGGTGCTAAATGCCCAGACTATGTACCACCTATTAGTATAAATAGTGTACCATTAGACAGGGTAAATCAGTTTAAATACCTAGGGCATATAGTCACGGCTGACCTCAGGGATCATGCTGACTTGGAACGGGAGCGGAGGGCGTTATCCAAAAGAGCTAATATGCTGGCCCGCAGGTTCGCGCGTTGCTCGGATGGCGTGAAAATAACTCTTTTCCGAGCATATTGCACGTCCTTGTACACCTGCAGCCTGTGGGCTACTTACACGCAAAAAAGTTATAACGCTCTCCGCGTTCAGTTTAATAACGCTTTCAGAGCGGTTTTGGGTCTGCCTCGCTATTGCAGCGCTTCGGGTATGTTCGCATGGGCGCGCACAGACTGCTTCCATGCGACCATGCGCAAGCGCTGCGCGTCTCTTGTACGCAGAGTGCGGGCCAGCTCCAATACCGTTCTGACTATGATAGGAAATAGGTTGGACTGCCCTTATGTGCGACACTGTTGTGACAGACAAATAACATATAGTGTCGCACGTAAGAGACTACTGTAAAAAAAATAATGAATGAATTTTAAATTTGATTACTGTATAATTAATGAATGAATTTGAATGATTATTGTATAACTTATTTGTATGTGTGTTGATGTTGTATTTATTTTGTGTATGAGATAATATGTTTCAAATATGGGTTATGAACCTGAAATAAATGAATTGAATTGAATATGCCACAAAGGAACAACTATTATAGAATTAATTGTAAATGGCAATTCTCTACGACATAAGAGCATATAGAAAAGACCAACAATTATTTTTGGGCAGTGGTCCAACAGACATTACACCTGTCTGGTCGGAAGATTTTCCCTTTTCTAAGAGGGATGCAGAATTTTACACCGTGTTCTATTTAGCCGCTTATAAAAAAGATTTTTCAGACCATAAAAATAAAAAAGCCGCGTGTGTGTGACCGTTAAAAAAAGCAGGAAACATTCTCGTAACTTACAAATACCGATACCTTTCCAATTTTTTTTCCAAATTTTCAAGAACATTGGCCAGTTTAATGTTTTTTTTTCAATAGACGGAAATATTAAAGAAACGAGAATCTTTCATGTTGTAATTAAGTACTTACTTTATAGGATTTTTTTTCCCGTCATCACCTACCTAGCCTTCTTCCAATTGTGTTGGGGTCGGCTTCCAGTCTAACCAGATGCAGCTGAATACCAGTATTTCACATGAAGTCAGTAGAAGTCTGACACTCCCTTTCGCTCTGCCCAAGAGCGGGAGGGGTTATTTAATGATTTCCAACCCACCCAAAAAAAAGGCATTTGCTACGCTACCCTTGACGCATGTTTCATTGGGTGAGGTCGTAGACGAAGTATTTCAAATTGGTAAAGAGCTTAGAAAACGCCTTGTAAGGCGAATTTAAAAGGATAACGTGAGGATAATCAGGTTTTAACTCGCGTCTGATTTCAGCGATAGGGTTTATTGAATTTATGGTAACGCATTTTTTATTAAATTGCTATCTTGATATTGAAATCTTCTTTTGAGGCTTTATTTGAAACTAATCTTATATCAATACTAGTACCTATAGTGTGCTGTTATTCTGAATGATAAATTGAGGAATGAGGTTTTACGAGAACCCGTTGGGACTGCGGGTCGTAAGAGATACCGCGGCCTCGGCACAAAGGGCTAAGAAGAAACATGGATGGTTTTTAGTCAGTAGAAGTCTGACACTCCCAACCGCTCTGCCCAGAGCGGGAGGAGTTATTTGATGATTTAATAAAACCAAAAAAAAATGTTATACGACAACGTTGCGGCTTAAAAGAATAGAATAGAATAATGAAGAATAACGTGTATGATCAAATGTATGAAGATGGACGTGGCAAAAAGAGTATGCAAGGTTAATATAGCTACGGTAAGTAATGGGCTCACTCACCGTCCGTCCGTCCGTCCTATGACGATGAGATGACAGGCCGTGTCGACAGCGCGTTCCACGCGCGACTCAAAGATATGTCAGCTACATTGCAGGGCCGACGCGTGCCCGGGCTGCGGGTTGTTTAAAAGAGATACTGAAAAAAAGAAAGAAAGAAAGAAAATGTATTTATTTGTCGCAGAAACATATATATATCATACCGAGCATACAGGAAAAAAAACATTACACAAACAACGCTTAACAGATATAAAAAAAAATACAACAAGCAGGGATTACAAAAAAGAAAATGTTGCACGTTGTGACTGCGACAAGTAGGTTGCCACTCAGCATGGTGTACTGCGGCCTCGACACAAAGGGCTAAGACAGAACATGGATGGTTTTAAGTCAGTAGCAGTCTGACACTCCCTTCCATTTTGCCTAGAGTGGGAGGAGTCATTTGCTGAATTCCCACCCTTCAAAAAACAAAGATTCAACTACCTAATTTTTGGCCCAGTCCGCTTTTAAGTTCACATAAATGGATCTAAGTACGTATCTGTTTGGCTGGACCTGACAACTTTCGTAGATAAGTCTACGAGACGAGGCTACGGCGTAGCATTGATGAAGATAATTTTGACTGATAGCGCAGCTATCTTTCGTAGCTTACGTCTCTTATAAAAAACATATTTGTGTAATGCTTTTTCTTTACGGTTCGTCTGGCGCGTGTCAAGGTATGAAACTAAGTTCAAATTTTGTTTTTCGTTGTACAATTTTGTTTATCTACAGCGACAACGTCATTCAGAAGTCAGTGGAATAATGAGGCTGTGGGTTGTTCGAAAGAGATACCGCGGCCCCGGACACAAAGGGTAAAGCAGGAACATGGGAGGTTTTTAGTCAGTACAAGTCTGACACTCCCTTTCGCTCCGCCCAGAGCGGGAGGAGTCATTTGATGATATCTCACCTTCCAAAAAATAATAATAATCATTTAGCACGTTTTACTACGTTCGCCCTTTCTCCCTCTCTCTTTCACAGGATGAAAAGAGATAGAAGTTCAGACCTGTCACACCAGTTTAGAAGTTGTTGTAAAATATTTGGACGTTAAATAAGCTTAATTAAAAACTTCGGTACAAAACTAATTAAAATTTAATGTCAATAGGTTGTTTGTTTTATCTTCACGTGCAGAATATACCTTAGGGTATAAACACAGTGATATTAATTAATTTAACCTATCACCTGGAACCGTGAGGTAAACTTAAAACATGTGTCACTGACAGAATTACCAACGCTAATTGCTACAACTTGTCTTCAAATTTTTTGGCCATGCCGTTTTCCTCACGATGTTTTCCTTAACCGTTTTAAGAGCAGCGGGATGAAATCATCATCATCATCATCAACAGCCTATTAATGTTCCCACTGCTGGGACACAGGCCTCCTCTCTTTGAGAGGGAAATGAAATAAATTGCTCAAACTAATGCGCCTGCCTGTTCGTAAGACGGTGTCACCGGCCGCCATGACTGGGCCACCGCTGCTCAATAATTTCGTAATAATATGATTTCCAAAATACAAATCAAATCAAATCAAATCAAACATTTACCTAGATATTATTTTATTTTAATAGGGTGTCGTCAGATAAATTTTCAAAAAATAATGAACACGTATTTTTTCCTTTTTCACGTAAGCAAACAATGAAGACGTTGCAGTGCTTTGAAAATTCGTGTGACGTCATATTCTAAGACATTAGTATGACATTTTTTTGCGGTTAGTGACGTCACAAACCCCGACTCAAATCAATCATCAATTTTTATTGATTTAGTAAAACAAAAAATACGTAACCAATATTTTTTGGATAATCTAACAGACGGACTTATTAGAATCATATTTTTGAAGTCGGTAAACATTCCTATTGTAAGTGATAGTGCAATTGATGTGTTTATTATAAAAGAACGGACTTAGTACTCGTAGTACTACGTTTGAAACCAGTAAAACGATAATCAACACAGTAGAAAAAAAAAAGTATTTTGCTACGAGTGTCATGATTGATTGAATATTAATTATTTATATGGTGGCAGTGGTAGCGGCCCCGACTTACGAACAGTAAGTTGCGGGTTCAAACCCAGGCAGGCGTATTATTTTATACCTGAAAACATCGTGAGGAAACGTTTTGTTTTTGAAGTTTTAATTCTAGGACCAAAAAATCGAAGACTGTAACATCTACCAATCCGCACTGGTCCCGCGTGGTAGATTATAGCCCATTCCCTCTCAAAGAGAAGAGGCCTGTGTCCCAGCAGTGGGATAATATTTATAGGCTGATGATGATGAGGATGATATAATATTATTAATATTGATACACTCATTGGTGACTGTACGTCGCAATCATGATCAAAACCCTTTTTGAGTTTAGTTGGCACACCAGAATCTTTATCAGAAAATTTACATAACTTTTTTAAAAAAAATCTTGCTAAGTAACACAAAAGAGTGCAAGACATTTGGCAGCAGCCTCTTCTCTTGTCATACGCCATTACAGTGCCCGGTCCCCTAGCTAAGTTTGGCTCTGAACCAAAGACAATGCTTTATAAAACTTTTTCAGGGATATTCATACTTTTAACAATAAATGGGACAATAACTCTGTGTCGGTCTGTCTTGCTGTCTGTTAACATTTTTGGGGTTCCGTAGTCAATATGGAACCCTTATAGTTTCGCCATGTCCGTCTGTCTGTCCGTCCGCACTATATCTCAAGGACTCTTGATACTAGAAACCTGTAATTTGGCATGAATATACAAATGAGTTACTTCAACAAAGTGGTAAAATTAAATTTTAAAATATTATTTTTTACGGTATCATCTGCGAAGAATTTTACGCGACTAACGAAAGAACAAACACAAAATAACTAAAAAGTTGGAAATAAAAATAAGTAGTTAAAGAACTAAAAAACCCGAATGTAAAAACTGAAAAGCAAAAAACAAGCACATTTTAAATTAAACAAAACTTGGAAGCAGGCAGGTTCATTTGAATATTAAATTATGAAATGAAAATAGAATGGATGGCCTGCTTCCAAGCTTAACTACCGGTAAAACGGGGTAAATGGGGATGCAGGGGTGAGTCGGAACAAAACTTTAAAATGGATTTGAACTTTAAAACAATATAGTTTGTTGTTAACAAGGGCACTTAATCTTTAATTAAAAAACAGTAAACACATTACACTCTTTGCTGGCAACAAACTATATTATTTCAACGTTAAAAGCCATTTTAAATTTTCGTCCCGATTCACCCCTGCATCCCCATTCACCCCGTTTTACGGTATTTATTTTTTATTTCCAACTTTTTAGTTCTTTTTTTAATTAATTAAATACGACATTCTTTCAAGTCATGGCTTGTTTGAATTAGTTTTAAGTTATACTTATATATGAAACGGGTTCAATTTCGATTATAAATTAATCAACTCTGCGAAAGGTGCTCAATTATAATCACGTCTTAATGAAATCAACTAATTAGCCTGACAAATAAATATATATCAAGGGGAAGACAGTAGATAACAATTACCTACCCAATTAAATTATGTTGGTACATTAATCATATTGTCTTCAGACAATACTTCGACTAATCTAATCTTCTAATATTCTCATCTAATTATGTTATAAGCATCGAAGCACGCAAATCTCAAGTTTGGTGATCAAACCACTAGATAAATGTATGCAGAAGGTGCTTTTTTGCAATTTGATAGAACACACAAAGTGACGAAAATAAAGTCAAAACGGTAGGTTATGTTAGAACCAAAGTGTATCCTAGAAATATCATAACATCGCCTGTAATTCTAGTGAATAAAAATAAAAATCTAATTTGACACTTTTTATTTTCGTAAATTTTAATTAATTTTAAAAATATTATTAATAAAAAAATATGAATAATATATCATTAAAAATATAATAATAAAAAAAAACAGAATAAGTAATAGAATAAAAATAGATATAATAGAATAAATAATATATTTTAATTTTTTTTTTATTAATAATTTGATGAAACAAAAATTTACAGAAACAGCTGTGCATTTGGAAATTTGACCCCCAATATCTCCGTAACTAGAGGGTTCCCAGATATGGTCTAAAACAAAAAAATTACCGCAGTGGTGGGGACAACAAGTGCCTTTCGTTTGCGTTAAGGGTACACCCTTTATAATTTGTAAAATTAAGGTTTAGTTGGAGTAAGACTTCTTGCTCCATTGTCTTTTGTAATTAAACTGATTAAATCGTTTAGAGTTTCGATGCGATGAGTTAAGGTTCCCTCGATAAAGTTAAATTAATTCTTACGCGCCATTTACTACCTAATTGGAGTCGTGTGTTAGTTTCATGGAGCTAATCTCCAAAATAGAATAATCTCCAATTAGACCTTCATCGAGAGTGTTTAATTTATACGTTGTGTTGTGTGTTTGGTGATCAACTAGGCGAAGTTACCTCAAAGCTTTTTCCAAAAGAGAGAAACAGGGAAACTTGACCTTGTATGTGAATTTTATCTATATCTGTAATATACTATATATATATATACCTACTGTGTAAACTGTTATATTAGGTCTTTACCTATGAAATTGCCGTTCTGCAGTACTGGCCATTTCAAATCAAAATAATTTTTGTTTGGCTAAGAATTCTAATTTCAAATTAATTTTATTTTAAAAACATGTTTTTTTTTTCCAAAAGTAGTCATTTGTTTATTGATTAGTGTTACATTTTCATCGCATTTCAATCTTTTTCGTCATCATGGATACGTTAAAAATTCGAGTAATTATGGAATATGAGTACCGTCGTGGCAGCAACGCGGCACAAGCGGCACGCAACATCAACGACGTTTACGGAGCTAACACTACAAACCAACGCACCACCTGTTATTGGTTTGCTCGCTTCCGTTCTGGAAATTTCGACCTGAAAAATGAACCTCGCGGTCGTCCGAAGACTTTGGTCGACAATTACGTATTAAAGGCGATTGTGGAAGCTGATGATACACAATCTACGGCTGAATTAGCAGCAGCTTTCGACGTTAGCGTCAAAACAATATTGGTCCATTTGCGTCAAATTGGCAAGGTAAAAAAGCTTGACAAATGGTTGCCCCACGAACTCAATGATCGCCAGCGCGAAGTACGCGTCGAGACGTGCCTTGCACTGCTCAACAGACACACAAATGAAGAAATTTTGAACCGCATTGTTACCTGCGATGAAAAATGGATTCTGTTTGATAACCGCAAGCGCTCAGCAAGTTGGTTGGATCCTGGTTCAGCACCTAAACAATACCCTAAACGAAAACTTACCCCTAGAAAAGTGATGGTCACTGTTTGGTGGTCTAGCGCCGGTGTGATTCATCACAGCTTCTTACCAAACGGGGTGAGCATTACTGCAGATGTGTACTGTGAAGAACTGAACACAATGATGGAGAAGCTGGCACATCTCCAACCAGCATTGGTCAATCGCTCGTCTCCGCTGCTCCTGCACGACAACGCGCGACCTCATACTGCACAGCAGACGGTCTCCAAGTTGCAAGAACTGGGGTTGGAAGCTCTCCGTCATCCGCCCTACTCACCAGACCTTGCGCCTACAGACTACTACTTTTTCCAGAATTTGGATAACTTCTTGGCGGGAAAAAAATTCAATACCTGAGAGGCAGTACAAAATGCCTTTGAAGAATTTGTTACCTCCCGACCAGCTGATTTCTTTAAGAAGGGCATCAATAAACTGCCACTGCGTTGGCAAAGATGTATTGATTGCATGGGTGATTACTTCGATTAATACAAATAAAAAATACATGAAAAAAATTCGTTTAAATTTTTTCATACAAAACGGCAATTTCATAGACCTATTATATACTTTACTTATAGATTACTTATAAGCACTAATTATACTATTGTTTAGAAATAACACTACTGCACCTAAATGTACATTTTTGTAATACCTACTTTTTTAGAAATAAATTATTCTTATTCTTAATATTATGAAGAGGAAAGATTTGTATTTTTGTATGTAACAAATGAACTTAAAAACTGCTGGAGCGATTTGAAAATTCTTTCACCGTTGGGAAGCTACACTATCCCCGGGTAACATAGCCTACTTTTTATCCCCGTATTTCTACGCGACCGGGAACTACGCGGGTAAACTGTGTGACGTCCACTAGTCATCAATAATATTATATATGATAAGTATAATTTAGTTTGTTAGTTGTCAACACTCTTCCAATAAATACGACTGACGTGGTTGGTTGTATATTCTCGTGTAATTTACTTCAATATATAAAACTTTAATCCAGTGAGTTTTGTTGACTTTCATTAATATAACAATATAAATATAAACCTATTAGCATCATTACATATTTTTTTTTTTTTTTTTTTTCTCAACACGAATGCAGCTGAAGGTACAAAGCGGGCCGTAATCGACCAGAAACAAATCTCCTTCTAAGCGTGTCGATGGCAAATCTTCACTAAATTAATATATTTTTTATGTTTTATTTATTTATTTATTTTTTATATTTGTTTTTTGCTTTTCAGTTTTTTCAGCCTAGTTTTTTTTTTTAATGACTAGCCACTGTCATTAAAAAAAAAAAAAACTAGACTCATAGTTCCATCGATTAACTGTCAAATTGGTTACGGTTTAGTACAAAATGGAACCATTTGACAGTTAATTGATGGACACTATAATAGCCTCTGACATTTAAAAAGATACGCAATAGCCCTGCTGAACTGTTTATCAACCAACATATCTAGCACTAATACCTTCACATCCAGTGTAGTCTCTGACCAGTAAAGCATGAACCCCCATCTGAAGATATTGTCTTTGCTGCGGCTGACTTGGCTTCGGAGTCTATTTACAGATTTCCAAGTCGACCACGGCAAAGCATGTCCGGGTGGAAGGCTTTCAGACGGTTCTATGAAAAGATAAGTTTTAACTAACTAAAATTCTGAGTTGAAAAAGTTTCTAGTGATAACTTACTGACGTAAGTAGTCAGTAACTTTTTCCGTTTTTTTGTGACAACCTGATTGAAATTCTTACTTATAATTTATTCCAGACATGACGGGGTTATTAACTCACAAAATAAATTACTTTGTCAGTTTTAAATAGGGCTATTTATACCCACTGTCATTTTGTTTAAGGTAAAAACTTATCAAAATGATAACCGCCGAGGAAAATGAAACCACAAAGGTCTTAGCACGAACATGTTAGGTACATAAACGTTACAAAAATTAGAACGTTTTGAGTACAATATAACTATCCTATAGCATTTTGGTTAAATTTTATGCAAAAAGTATAACTTATCAAATAAGTTTAACCATTCATGTGAAGTTTACAAGGTAACATCATCATCATCAGCCTACAATGTTCCCACTGGAAGGACTCCTCTCTACGAGAGGGATGGGCTGTACAATTCACCACGCGGGCCCAGTGCGGGTTGGTAAATGTCACATGTTTTATTTTTTTTGGTTCTAATACATGCCGGTTTCCTCAAGATGTTTTCTTACACCGTTTTGAGCAGTTGAGATAAAATAAACTACGCAATATAGTAATCCGCCTAGTTTGGGTTCGAACCCACGATTTACTGTACGTAAGTCGGGGCAGCCACCACTGGGCCACCACTTCTGCTATACAAGATTATATACAATAACAGAAATACAAACCGCATTTTACTTAAAAAGAGATGGATATTAATGATGTTGGTCAAAAGAAAATTTGGATGGGTTTTGAGGAATGATTCGGAAGAAGAAAACGTGTTGCGCAGATTTAACTTTAACCATCTGCTTCGATTCAAACATACTCTTTTCGCTTCGTACACGTTTCAAAATTAATATTTTGAAATCGCTCAAATTTACCTTATTCTTTGCATGTTCGTGCTAAAGTCTGAGAAATCTCGAGTGGAACAAATGGAATGTGCATTAAGCCCTTTGATGAACGGACCATTGTAATAGCTAATCTTTTACCCGCAATTGATTCTAACGACGTACTTAGACTGGAAGCTGGTATAACACTTCACTTTAACGCCTTCCTTATTTGATTTTTTATTTTGAATAAAAATATATAATGTTTTTAAAAAAAGAGCTATGTATACCTGGCTTAAAATAAAATATAATGTTCGAGGAAACGTCTAAGAACCGAAACTTTGAGGCACTGAGCATTTTGTGGTGGTTGCCCAATCTCACGAACAATATGTATACTATCCTAGCAGAGAGAGCATTACAGGTTAATTATATTTATAGGTTTTTTTTGTAAGTCTGATCTTTCCCACTTCTGGGCAAAGGTTTAATTAGTGAATAATTCCATTGACATATCGTATAATATGTCAATGAAATTATTCACTAATTTTAATTTTGTTATTTCTACTTGCTGATTGAATAAACAGAAAACTTCTGAAAATAAATACTTAACCTATAGGCCTGATTTAATTAAATATGATTTTACTTACGATTTGCTTAAAAATACTTAAAACTCAGTGAAATAACACGAAAAACCAAATTTCTTCATAACTTATTATCGATCGGTGTCTGCCCGTGTAAATAGAAATAAAATCTCATAAAACAGACGCGAAATTATATTATAACAATTCAATGAAAGAAAAACAGACAAAGCTTTTATTGAGTTCAATATTATCAACGATTCAACGAACAATGCAGCAAAAGCATAAAGTCACTAACGAGTTTCCAAATTTAAATTTACAATTGATTCCGCGCTTCGAAGTAACAATGAAAAAAAAAAAACTGAAATAGTTTCAAAACACGTCCGCAGTATACAGCCAGCGTCCTTTCATACGAATATTGATATGTATTTCAGTATGAACTGGCGGAGCTTTTAGACTTTCAGCGAGTCAGTGTAAGCGCGCAACCCGCGCAGAATACACGCCGCGCCGCTTTCTGCCGCGCGGCAAAACGACAACAAAAACATCTCGTACTTTTCATAATAACAAACCGACATTATAAAAAAACCTTTCTTTTAAAAAAATACAATAGTTCCATTTGACAATTCTCCACAATGGTGATTTCGAATTTCGAATGTTCTTTTTCATTTTAGTGAGTTGTAAACTTTTTGCTAGAGATGTGAGCGTTTTGCAAATTGTCGTTTTTACTTTTATTCGATTCATTCAATGTTGTGTAAAAAACAGTGTTAGTTTATCTGTTTTATGATTAAGAAATAAATTGGTGATATGGAAGAGTGGGTTGGGAGAAAAGCGGATTAAAACAGCTGACAAGCGCTGACTCTGAATTTGTTTTGTTTGGTAAGTTAATTTGTTTCAAGACTCGGCTGTTTTCAAAGTCTAACTTTAGGCTATCTTATCGTAATACTGTTAGAAAGGACTTTTCTACTCGATAGTTGATTAGATAAAATGCATCGAGTTTACATTTGCAGTGACGTTGCTCCGAAATATGGATAACTTTTTCAATTTTTAGCCTCTTTTCAGCATTTACATTTTGGGTTTAACAATATTTCGGTATTCGATATGCCCGATATTCGATACGATATTAACATCAACAAACATGGTTTACAAAACAAATGTATTGTGTTGCTTTTTATACATTAGACCAATTTGAAACAATCGCATCATTTGATATCGGTAAAACAGCTGGAGCAGTAAAATATTGAGATCAAAAGGGGAACAGATCCACGATGTATGTTGTCAACGTCATATCTATCGAATGATCAAAAATTGAAATTAAATAAGCGAATAAAAATTAACTACTATGTCATTTTCATACAAAAACAACAAAAATGAGCATCATTCATTCTCATATACGAACAATGCAAGAACCACTGCGTTCTTGTACCTTTCCCTAAGATTTTTTATTTCTTTTTATTTCCTTACTCCCGATGCGTCAGTAAAACAATAACTGTCTAGGCAAGACATTATTATGTGATGTTTAGTTGGAAATTCAAGACAGAGTGAATTTACTTGTATTTATTTGGATTTCCGTTAAGGGGATCCAAAACACTTAAATCAAATCGCCACGACCACGTTTAATTTAATTCTGAGGATCTTAAGTGTTTTGGGATCCAACAGAGTTTAGTTGGACGGTTTCTTGACGGCAAATATGAATAAGCACTACTAAACAACTTTGGAGGTGAATAAGCACTACTAAACAACTTTGGAGGTTGCCTATTTGGTGGTTGTCTTTATTATTTTTCAATATTTGCTGTCCGGTAAAGCCTATTGGTTGTGACTAATCGGACTGCATATTTTGGCTAGATCGTTATTAGAGGTGGACCATCAATTCCAGTGCGGGCCGGGTTACGACTCCTGTTTCAGCAGTTTTTTTTTTATATTTATAATTATTCGAAAGACCACAGACTATGTTTGCGGGATGAACATGGCCGCATATTGCACAGGATAGCGACGTTTGGTATGAGAAAGGGAAGGCCAGCAGTGGGACTCACACATAGGCTAACAAAAAAAGTTGAATCAAAAATATAATAAAAAATGTGAACAATGTTTATGAATAAAAGAATAACTATCTCCACATCACTATTCTCGCACTAGTACGCGTCCACCACATCACAAAATAATGAGTACAATTCGTATTCATGTCCTGTCGCCAAACAATGCCTTCTTCATTTACTTTTACTATTGTAGGTACTATGTTTATATACTCGTAATGTATTTTTCGTTAATAATATTGCGCCCTTTTCCCTGAAAGCAGATTTATGTGTGGATTTCATGGTTTTCCTTTTAATTTATGGCAAGCGAATATTATTTGATCTTTGAATGCGGATTTGGTTGTATTTTATACTAAATACACTTTACGTAAAATTTTCTATCTCCAATATTTAGGTGTACTTGTGCAAAATTATGAAATTACAGCCTGTATTTAATTTTCCTTTCTTTTCGCACTTTGTAAACAAAAATGTAGTTAATGAGTTTCTTAGCAACTTACTCTGAGTTCGATAGAAACAACAGTTCAAATGACATCTTAGATTATTTTATAAGAAAAACAATAAACTTTTATAGACAATCTTTTGCGTCTGAAACAGTGATTTACTCTAAATATCATATTTTACCTTTTTGTAGTGATCAATAGAGTAATTTCCGTTAAAAACAACGTGTTAGTGTTGGGACGGTCATAACAAAATTAAGTAAAATTAAGTAGAATACTTTTGATTTAATATTACCCTTTTGGTCAAAGTCTTTGAAGTTTATTAGCCTACTAGTGATTTTCCCTAAACCACTTCATCATATTTTACTGAAAAAGCGCTCAAGTTTGCTAAGATTGATTAGGGTCTTAAGAAAATTGTCCCAGGGTGATATCGAAGTATCAGGACAGCTGGTGCTTTGTGTATTAGGCGGATAAAAAGTTAGCTCTTTTTAATAGATATTTTTTCACAAAGCAAAATGAAAAAACTTTTTACTTGACATAAATAAACAGTATGTTAGTTTAAACGAGGGACATATTGAAACCCGCATTAGGTCATGCTTACATGAAACTAATAAAAATATAAAAACACTGATAAATAACATACAGTGTGATTCTTTATAATGTGCACATATCGAAATGAGGGAATCTATGCTTAATTTTATCGATGGAAAAAATATTTAAAAAAATCTAAATATTTTTTAATATTTTTTATGGAATTTTCAAAAATGTTGTCCGCTGTTGTGACCCCAATGTAAACAAAACGGTGTAACTTTTAAACTAAATTATCTATCGCGATGAAACAATTTTATGTAAAAAGTTATGAAAAAAAAAAGTTTTTTTGATCAAAAAACGTGTTTATTTTCAATTGAGGGTAGTTTTTTTCACAATTTTCATTTTACGAGGACGCCTAATTGCTTCCAATCATTATGGAGTTTGTTTCATCGCGATAGATAATTTAGTTTAAAAGTTACACCGTTTTGTTTACACTGGGGTCACAGTAGCAGACAAAATTTTTAAAAATTCCATATAAAATATTAAAAAATATTTAGATTTTTTTTAATAATTTTTCCGTCGATAAAATTAAGCATAGATTCCCCCATTTCGATATGTGCACATTATAAAGAATCACACTGTATAGAACCATACCTCACCATTTCGGAAAAGTTTCGCTACACTTGCGTTTATCACAGAAAATGTAAGCGTATCAATGACTTTTAGGTATAATCCATTTTGCCTACATATTTTAAAACTGGCGTAGGACAATGACGAAACGGAGAGCGTGCGGGGGCAATGGGACAATTATGTAAAATAATATAATAAAATAATAAAGGCCTAAAACCACCTATACCTTAATTATAATTATAATAATATTATTTTTTACATATTTGGGACGAGAATCGAATACTCGTTTAACCTAACACTCTGTATAGATCATAAAAATTTAGGAAGGGACACCGGCACGAAAACGGTTTCGACGTATTGAATACATCATTGTGAAAACCTACGAAAAAATTCTATTGGGGACAGATATTTTTTTCATCGGTTGCTGTTCCATACATTTTGACTATGTAGGTATTTCACTATGGTAGAAAACAGCTGTTCTTTTGTAAAATTATTTACTGAATACGCGTTGGAGTCCCTTCCACGCTGAATTGTTTTTCAGGCTTCGCCTAGGTAATGATAAGTCTCTTGTCAATTACTTAAGTTACCTCTGACAGCATACAAGTTCTTAAAGCAAAACAGAAACAGTTTTTTTTTATTAAGATGCAAAAACAAAGTATGTCACTGAGAACGCACTGGAAGTACTTACTTAGCATTTTTATTGGGTCCCAATCTCCCACAAATTCTAAAAACTATTCTTTCCCCAAGGCTAAAACAATACCATTAATCAGCTGACCAAAAACAAACCCGATTATTTAAATAGACTTTCAATTACAGATTACAAAAAGGTTCAAAGGAAACATTAAAAAGAGGTCTAAGCATAGTTAAACTGATGGGCTCAATTAAAAGGGTTAAAATCCCTTCGAGTTGTTATTTTTGCTCGAGTTATGGCAACACTCATGACGTATCCAACTGGAAACCCTTACTTACGTGTTGTATAAATATTTGTCATGTCTGCCGCGTGTATTTGACGTCATTCTTCTTACCGATTGTGCGTTATGGTTAATACTTATTTAGGGTCATGTTTTAATACTTATTTTGTTCGATGGAAAATTGAGTTGACAGGTCGTGTGTTTTGGAAAATTGAAGAGCTTAATTTAGTGAATAGGTGTATTGAATTGGATTAGTGGTATTTTAAAGGGATTTTTTTTGTAAATCTGCTGTGAAATCATATTAAAGCTGTTGTAATCGGTTTTTTCACGTGGTATTACGAAGGTGAACTCTATGAAATGATCATAAAATTCGTAACATAACCTCACACCTTGTAATCCCTGATGGTTTAAGCAGAGGTGTAGGTACCTAACATGTTTAAGTCTCATAATATGAGACTAATATAATAGAGGCGAGCATATTGACATTCATCATCATCATCATCAGCTTATAATGTTCCCAATGCAGGGACTCAGGCCTCCTCTCTAGGAGAGGAAAGGACTATAATCCTCCACGCGGGCCCAGTGCGGATTGGTAGATGTCGCATATCTTCGAATTTTTGGTTCTAAGATATTGTTTCCTCACGATGTTTTCCTTCACCGTTTTGAGAGCAGTGGTGATGAAATAAATTACACAAAGTAATGCGCCTAGATTCGAGCCCACGATCAATTGTTCGTAAGTCGGAGCCGCCACCACTGGGTCACCACTGCTCAACATAGACATTAACCTAGCACAAATCAGATTTCATGGTTGTTACAGAGAAATTTCTGATGGCAAAACCCATGAATACTTTGTAAGATTTACCTCTCCTGTAGTGAGGGAGGGCTCTTTAGAGTTCTGTTCACCATTATTTCCGTAATCGCATGGCTTATTATAATTATACAGTATGTTAGTTTAAACGAGCGACACATTGAAACCCGCAATAGGGCGGGCATGCTTACGTGATACTAATAAAAATATGACCAAACATAAAACACTGATAAATAACAGACAGAACCATACCAAACATTTCGGAAAAATCTCGCCACCCTAGCGTTTATCACAGAAAATGTGCGCGGATAGGTATAATTCATTTTCCCTTTATATTTTAAAACTGGCTTAGGACAATGATGATAAAGAAACGTATAATATAGTGAGATCTGGAGAGCTTGCGGGGGCCATGGGACAGTTATGTCACAAATTAAGGTCATAGTTTTTTTTACATATTTGGGACGAGAATCGAATACTTCAATATGTCCCTCGTTTAACCTAACATCTTGTATATAAGCTAGGATAGGGAACGAAATTGAACAGACATTTTGTTACTGGGGGGATTTGACAATTTCCTTTTGATTTATAAAAAAATACCTTTACATCTTAATAATACTGTATGAAATTGCGTAGGTTAAGATATCAAAGTATTTTATTTTACAAAGACCTACTACAGCACCGATAGAAGGTCGAGAAAAGGTGCACGGATCACTGGCAAGGAACCCATAGTTATTCTGCAAAATAATTTGGTTTTACAATTTTTTATTTATTTAATTAATTAACCGATCGCATTCGCAAACACTACTCTGCGCTCCAAAACGCAAATTGTTGACGTGGCTCAAAAGGCTGCCATACTTAAATGGGATTGGGCAGGACACGTCTGTCGCATGCCAACGAGCTGTGGGCCCGTAAAGCTCAGGATTGGTGCCCTGAAACAGTGACGCGAGGTTGTGGCAGACCACGAAGGAGATGGCGGGACGAACTGGATGTCTTCCTTGAGAATTGGAGAGACGTTGCAGTGAATCGTGACCGTTGGAAGCAATGGAGGGAGGTCTTTGCTCAGCAGTGGAACAACATAGGCTAGCTATTATAAAAAAAACAATATTTTCATGACTACTAAAGATATAACAGTCAAAGACGGCACGGTTAGCGCAGTGGCTCAAGCAATGGACTGCTGCGCTGCGTGTCGCGGGTTCGATCCCCGCACGGAACAAATATTTGTATGAACTACAGATAGTTGTTTTGGGTCTGGGTATTTGTGTATGTGAGTTTAAATGTTTGTGAACGCACCCACGATACAGGAGAAATTCCTAGTGTGGGGCAACGTTTTCAAAAAAAAAAAAAGAAATGAAAGAGCACAATAAATTATATTAACTCTTTGAAAAAAAAGAGATTTCAATCAGACATCTCTTTGGGTGACCTTTAGGTTCTCCACAATTTTGTTGTAAAGAATAGAAGAATTAAGATGACATTACGAATCCCTGGAACCTATACAAATTGTTTTCTCAGATGTGACTGAATTCATGTACTTATTCTTTAATAAATTTTTACTTTCTCGTAATCTCGACCAATTTTTCACCGATGACAAGATGAAGCTGGAAGACTCTTCAGCTATCTGACTGTCTTATCTTTTTTTTCTGTTATCTATTTAGCACCATCTTTAAGAGCACTTGAGTGATTAATGGCTGATGTTGAGTTATACGAGTATTTGCATGTTTTACAATGGAAATATTTTTTAAGCTTGTATTTTTTGAGGTTAGAATAACTTATCCAGCTTTTACTAAGATGTATGGTCCTATTGTCACTTCTGTAAGTAAGTCAATCAATTTTTACTCACATAACATCACGCCTGTTATTTTAAGTTGTAATACGGTTCGAGCCTATTGCCATCAAGCGGGTACAACTCCGTGGCAGCTACTGAAAACATCTTAATGTAAAAACCCAATAACACTTTTCCCGACACGAGAATTTCATAACATATAATTATGTAGGTATAAATGATAAAGTAAATAAACTCACACGGAGCAAAAAGCAAAAAAAAAACTTTTAAATATTTGATAATACGTCATTGAAAGGCAATTGCATGTGGCTGAGATGAGAATGCTAAGGGGAATGTGTGGTGTGACGCGAATGGATAAAATAAGGAATGAGTACATAAGAGGAAGTCTGAAAGTGGCGCCGGTGAATGAAAAGTTGTGTGGTAATCGATTGGCGTGGTATGGACATGTGATGCGAAGGAATGAAGATAGTGTTGTGAGGAAAATGTTGAGTATGAATGTAGATGGGTTTAAGAGTAGAGGAAGACCAAAGAAACGATGGATGGACTGTGTGAAGGATTATATGGCTAGGAAGGAGGTGACTACTGACATGACGAGAAATAGAGAAGTATGGAAGAAAAAGACATGTTGCGCCGACCCCAAATAAATTGGGATAAGGGCAGGAGAATGATGACGTCATTGGAGTCACTTATTAACTAGATCCTTACTAACTGGCAATGTCGCATAAAAGCACCATGTTCAAGTATCTAGAACCGAAAATTCAGCGTACCAAACCTCCCTTTCTTCGTTTCTGCCATTCCTCGAAGTAGGAAGACACTTGTCTCCCAGCAATAGGATTATACAATCTCAAGCGGGTTCAACCTGTAGGTGATATTCCTTTGCTGGATCCATTACAGGCTTACAACGCCATAAAAGGCACCGAATAACTCACCTCCCGCTAAATGAAACGATCCAAATTCTAAACAGTTTCCCTCGTTTACTGCCACCCACTGATCTGTTTACCCCTCAGGCGATAAAAGGCTCACTAAGTAAATCCGTTAACTCACTTTCAGTACAATAGATAAACTTTGTTCTGAACCCATTCATAGCTCTGAAAGACATTTATTTAGGCCATAACAACGCTTATAAAGACGGATTACTTACTACAATATTTTGATATCTCATCAGGCGAAAATGAGCGTTATGTTCATTAAATCTCTTTAAATTACTTTTGCTTTTGTATTTTCAGTTTATTATTTAGAGCAAGTCGTGTTTTTCTTTCTCAGTCATCTGTAGCTGTCGAAAGTTGGCCTGAAACTTGAAGTTGATTATTATGAATTGTGACAGATGGCAAATAAGAGACACAGTTTCTAATTTATTTTCGCAATGTAAAAGTTTGTGAAGATGTTTTTTTGCTTGATCACGAAAAATTGTGAGCACATTTGATTACGCATTAGCAATTGGGTATTCTCGTATATTATGTACCTACTCATATCCTTACTGAAAATCAAATAAGTTTAATAATAAGTTTAATAAGTTTATTAATCAAAAGAAAGAATACAGTTGAATTAAAAAAAAAAAAAAAAAAAAAAAATAATTGATTAAATAAATTCTAAACATTTATTTTAAGTAGGTTACAGGCAATTTTAAATTGTATGGATCTAAAACTTACTTATACGGCACGGTTGGAGCAGTGGCTGAGCGATTGGACTGCTGCGCTGCGTGTCGCGGGTTCGATCCCCGCACGGAACAATTATTAGAATGGCCTATAGATAGTTGTTTCGGGTCTGGGTGTATTTGTGTATGTGAGTTTAAATAAATAAATAAATAAATAAATAAATAAATAAATAAATAAATAAATAAATAAATAAATAAATAAATAAATAAATAAATAAATAAATAAATAAATAAATATTCCACAACTATCACACAACGCCATCTAGTCCCAAGCTAAGCAGAGCTTGTGTTATGGGTACTAGACAACTGATAAACATACTTATATATTTCTAAATACATACATATTATAGATAAATTACACCCAGACACAGAACAAATGATCGTGCTCATCACACAAACATTTGTCCTGGGTGGGAATCGAACCCACGACCTCCGGCCTAGCAGTCAGGGTCACTAACCACTAGACCAACAGGCCAGTCAAAATGTTTGTAAACACACCCACGATACATGAGAAGTTCCTAGAGTGGGGCAACGGTTTAAGAAACAAAAAAACCCGGGTGTACCTATTTATGAATCGACAAGTACATAAAATTAATGATCTCCCAAGAATTATATTTAACAAAACATTGTCTACCTTAGCGTAGGAGGTCCAATCGTGCAGCGCAATCGTTGAATGACGCATACGCCGTGGAAATGTGTGGGCGTTACGTCTTACTACACTTCCTTGAGTTTATTTATTTATTGGAGTTTCACTTTGACTAGGAATTTTTCATGCACGTCATCGCAATTCTACAATATTTGTTTAAATGAACACAGGTGGAGATAAACAAATAGTTGTATATATACATTGTTATCATCAAACGAAACTGCAACGTTTTGTTGCATGCCATCGCAAATCAAGAGGGAATTTAAACAATGTTTTGAGTAAATATTTTCACCTTTCAATTAAGCTGAAGATTCAGCTGAGCATTCACAAAGTTCACAATAGGGGATCGGACTGAGCCAAAAAACAATGATTCTAATTAGTCCGTCAGTTAGATTATCGAAAAATATTGGATACGTGTTTTTTGTTTTATCAAATTAATCAAAATTGACGAAGATAAGTTGTGGTTGTGACGTCATTTGTAGGTAAAAATGTACTATCATATGACGTTTTCGAAGAGTTCACGAGTTTTCGAAGCACTGTATTGACTTCATTTTTTGTTTATATAAAAAATGAAAAAATACGTCTCCAATATTTTTTGGAAATCTATCTGACGGACTAATTAGTTTTTTTTTTGTCCGATCCCCTATTGCGAAATATCCGATAAATAAAACATTTTACTGTTCAAAAGACGCGTGAATCACACTAATATTATAAAGGCGATAGTTTGTAAGTGTGAGTGTGTATGTTTGTTACTTCTTCACGTAAAAACTACTGAACGAATTTGGATAACATTTGGTACACAAATAGTTTATAACCTGGATTAACACATAGGATAGTTTTTATCCCGATTTTATTTTCCCGTGGGATAATTTTCGAGTTGTAGCGGGTGAAGCCGCTGGCAACAGCTAGTATTTAAATATAGGTCTTTAAATACTCTGGGGTCGTGTAGTCTGAGTCCTTTAAAAAAATATAAGCGCCCAGTTGACACTTCTTTTGATCTAAGAACTAGTTTTTACCCTGACCATGGGCTAATTGTTGCCTTACAACGTACACCGCCAGTCTATTGAATGCATTACCAACTCACAGGGTTGAGAAGGAATTTGTTTGTGACCTTTTTATAGTTCGTTCGTTTAGTTAATTGAATCGTTTTTAATGAGTAAATGTCTGCAGTTAGAAAATAAATAGAGAATTGTCTATTTCACTGTTTTGAATCTAATAATTAAATGGAACGTCACTCTAACTTGCACTTAAATATTGATAACATTAATTGCAAATCCATTAGCAAACAAATTCCTAGTAATAGAGATGCTTAGCCTTTTCACAAATTGCTCCTCAGTAATTGTACTTTCAAATAAGTATAGCAAAGAAAAATTTTTTTCCATTTTTAGTTTTACGTTGGGATTTCCATATTTGAGTACAAACGCTGTCCCGATTAGCAGTGAAATAAGCATACAACTGAAATTCCCATTTAGTTTAAAGTCCCATGCACAAAAACATAAAATAAAATAATTCTTCTATGAATTTAAAATGGTTTCGCACATACCTGTTTATTTTTCATTTACGTGGAATATCAAAATAAACTTTTAACTCTGCTTTGTGTTTCGTAATGTTGATTTAGTTTGCATTGCATTTGTTTTATAATTGTTTGTCTGGTAAGTGCTTTGGAATCTGCAACACTATGATAAAAAAAACTTTGTTCTGATCTGATCAGATGTTTTTGGTGATGTTACACTGCACACACAAGTGAGGGTCGGCCTGACGCAGGCCGACTAACATAAACAATTGCATGCCATCTCAGGCTTAGTTTAATAACTATTTGTAAAGCACGCCTAAGATTCTCTCATCGCCTGAGCAGACGATACCATAAAACACAGAAAAGCATAAAACTGTTGACACAATAGCGAAATCATCAGAAATTTAGAACTAGCTTTGCTGGCTCGTCTGGTTTTTGTTCCAAAGTGAGTATAGCCAGATTTGAGTAACTTGTAAGTTTTTGACGTATTTCTCACTAAACTTGAGACCAACTCCCGCAAAGGACAAACTAGATTGATTTATGCAAGACTGCTGTATTAATAGTTATAGATTTGATAAATTCTACTTCCTTGTTTGAATGTCAAGTTGTTGCTGAACAATATGGAGTTAGACTCCTGGTTTTGAGCAAAGTTGTATGAGATTTTTGTAACAAGGCGGTGGAGTAGGTGTCATGGTGACCAAATGGTCCCTAGGAGGTGCCAGCGGATAATACATTGCGGAATTTGTCGTTGTTGCATTGTTTGGCCCTCACGAATGGTGGCGATGTCTCAGGTGAGCCCTGACATCGACAAAAAAATTCGCCACTGGCGGGCTAAACTGGCTGCTGGAGCAGTGGTGGCCCATTGGTGGCGGCCAAGACTTACGAACAGTAAGACATGGGTTCGAACCCAGACAGACCACTACTCTTAAAAATGGTGAAGGAAAACATCGTGAGGAAAACGGTACATCCTAGAACCCACAATTCGAAGACCTGTGACATTTACCAATCTGCACTGGGCCCGCGTGGCAGATCGCCTATACCTCTCAAAGAGAGGAGGCCTGTGTCCCCGCGTGGGGACATTCATAGGCTGATGGCTGTGATGGGCTGCACTGCATGGTCGCGACCGTCATGCGTAGCAGTTCTCGTGGCCTATCCGCCTAGGCGACAGTAGGACCACGATGGTGTGTTTTAGTGGGTGCAAGCCCCGCATAACTAAACCGGCTCCCCGGCCGGTGTTCAGCGTTTTTCACTACTTAGAAAAGTATTACATATTGAACCGCAGCGTTCTGTGTAAGTCGTGACAACATGCTTGATTTATAGCTACCAATACGTGACTGGATTTAAACCTGCCCTCTATAAACTCTTTTAAGGGATACATAATTATGCTCTTTAGATTTAATTTTCACTATAATATAGCTTTTCTCCAAGGCTTTGCCCGCGTGAAACCTGTAAATAATTCCAGAGGAACGTGCTGAGACGTGTGAAGTAGAAAATCAATAGTTAACTTAAATTATTTAAATAAAATCAAATGATTCTAAATAATCTTTAAAACTAAAATATTTAAAGGTATAACCAATTAATGATTACTTGTAAAAAGACATTTTAAACTAATATAAAACCCCCGGGGCACACTAGGGCCAGTACCTGCCAGGGTCGCGGAATTTGTTCTAAAGAGTTACCGTGGCCCTAGAACGCAAAGGGAAGAAGGAACACTAATGGACTTTAGCCAGTGAAAGTCTGACACTCTCTTCTGCTTCACCCAGAGCGGGAAAATTCGGAAACGGGATATTAACATTTGAAATATTCCGTTTTCAGTATTTATGACAAAGCTAGTGCATATTTATAATATTAGTGGGAATGTGTATGCAATAAATGGTAAAGTTCAGACCCTTTCACATTGAAACTATACTTTGACTATATGTTTAATAAAAGATCATAACTTATATTTAACTACACAAAGCTCTTAGGCCATTTGAAATTATCTCGTTAACAATTTAAAATTCTCCCCAAACTCATATATTATAGTCGTTAACAACATCTTATCTTTGTTTATGTGCAATGCTTAAACATTTTCTAGACGATTTATGTATTTACTCTTAAAATGTAATTTTACAATAGCGTAGAATTATCTTATTGAAATATAGACCGCTTTAAACCTTTGTCATATTAAACTCTTGTGTGTTGCTTTAATTTTTTGTGTACTCTTCGACGCTACATATTAAAATGACAAGGTTTTAACTATACCTACTCAGGATTTCATAGATCAACGAGCCTCGTAGCACTTGCGCAGCACCTTAGCTACGACATTTCGTAGCACGTCTACGAGTGATTAAGTGGACAAGCTACGCAGTTAATTAGTAGTTCATGAACTTGACCCATGTTACTTGAATAGAGTGGGAGTGTCACTAGACGTGATATAGTGTTCAAGTGTAATTATTATTCGGGTACTAAATAGTACCAGACCGCTCAGTCATTGGTTGTAGTGACATTTCTGTCAGCCATTCAAATTGAATAAGGTAAATTAACTGTGCAGCTAACAATGCTAATTGTATTTGATGAGGGTTTACCAAAGATGTCAAACGGGTTTAATTTGAACAACCCGAAACTAATTTTCAGAGGGTTAATATTTTCGTGATTATTGGGTTTTTGTCAGCGTTTTTCTGGATACTAAAATATTCTCTAAACATCAAAATAAAGTGTTTCATTAAATTAACTTTTTTTTTTTTTTTTGGCGGTTGAAAAATCATTGAATCCCGCTCTTGGGCAGAGCGAAAGGGAGTGTCAGACTTCTACTGACTAAAAACCACCCATGTTCCTTCTTAGCCCTCTATGTCGAGGCCGCGATAACTAGTGTACAACCCGCATTTTAACAATCTTAAAATGAGAACACTGAGGAGGGTACTCATTTATAATTATCATTTTGTGTCTCAAATCATCACAACAAAACTAGGCCAATAATTTCTAATTAACTGAGCGAGCGAAAGTTTTAAAGCCTATATATTTTTCAGGCCTGAAGTATCAAACCTCAGCTACACACGAACAAAGCATTCGTTAAATCCTTGTCTACTAGAGTAATACATTTCTGGCACCATCTCCTTACAAAATTGTTGGAAATCTATCTCATTTCTCAACATGTCTGCTTTGTTTTCTCGTGGCATAGATTTAAAACTTTTTCCTAAAAACAAAAGTGATCCTCCATTCTAGCAAAATATTTTTTAAAGTTCTTCTTGTTATCCAATCCTATTCTTGGTGTTCAAATTAATATGCGTTTTTGTAGAAAATTGCGGTGACAAAAAACAATGGCGTTCTTGAATTTATCTGGTGGCTTCAGTTTTATTCGAATTAGTTTTATTTTATTGCAGCATTCGTAATGATTATTTATTTTACCTTGAGCCCAACTATGTTGGGGTCAGCTTCCAGTCTTATTTGATGTAGCTGAATACTAGTATTTTTAATTCCTATAGGAGCAACGGTGGCCCAGTGGTGACTTCCCCGACTTACGAATGGTAGGTCGTGAATTCGAACCCAGGCAGGCACATTACTTTGAGTAATTTATTTCATCACCGCTGCTCTCAAAACGGTGAAAGAAAACATCGTAAGGAAACCGGCATGGAAACGCACTGGGCCCGCTTGGTAGATTATAGCCCATTCCCTCACAAAGAGAGGAGGCCTGGGTCCCAGCAGTGGGCACATTAATAGGCTGCTATTTATGTGGAGGTCAGATAAGCATTCACCTCCACATTTAGCAATAGTCAGTATACAATGGGTAACAACCCATCCACAGACCAACCTAGTCCAGAGCCTTTAATTAATGACACGAAAGAACCACTTTCTCCTTGATATTTTATTAGTATAAGAATCAAAATTCGATAAAATACACCAACCCCTACTGAACCGGCGCATCTGGGTAGATCACAACTCACCTCCTCCACAGAAGAACTTTATCCCATCATAAGAAACTTTGCTGATTCTGCATATACTATTATAATCTGCAATCCAAAGCTCTCTATGCAAAAAGAGAAGTCCTTGAAATTTTCTTCAAAAACTTTTGTGCGATAACTCCAAAATTTGGCCAAACTATTCACATTCATTTTGGCGAGCATGATAACTCATTATCATTGTGCTATCAAAGCGTAGGCGTAACTAGGGATTAACTCACACGTACTGAATTCAACACGGATAGCGCTCGATGGATACGTACAGAAGTTTTACTATGAATAATAATAAAGCTTTTGTAAAACGCTGTGAAATAGTGTAAAGTGTTTGAGGGGTATTTTGAATTTAGTAACCTTAGACATGGTTTTTTAAGCTTTTATTTTGAAAACTAAGAACACAGGCCATTGGGGCTGCTGGTTGTTCGAAAGAGATACCGCGGCCTCGGCACAAGGGCTAAGAAGGAACATGGGTGGTTTTTAGTCAGTAGAAGTCTGACTCTCCCTTTCGCTCTGCCCAAGAGCGGGAGGGGTTATTTGATAATTTCCCACCCCTCATAAAAATGGGTGAGGCAGACGTGTATTTAATTAGTGCCTTCACTCATATTTCGCCAGAAATGTTGTAAGTCCCATGTAATAGAGCATCAACTGGACATAAATCCGGTTTCGCGCACATTTCTGATGGAAAAACACAATAACACTTTGCTGGACCCGGGAATCGAACACTCTTGTTCAGCAGTGGCCCTTGCGACCACTCGATCAACGAGGAAGTCCTTCCGTGTCATAATCGTCATCAGCCTATAATGTTCCCACTGCAGGGACTCAGGCCTCCTCTCTAGGAGAGGGATGGGATCCATCACTTGGGCCCAGTACGGATTAGTAAATGTCACATGTCTTCGAATTTTTTTGTTCTAAGACATGTCGGTTTCCTCACGATGTTTTCCTTCACCGTTTTGAGAGCAGCGGTGATAAAATAAATTTCACGAAGTAAATACCTGCCTGGGTTCCAACACATGACTTACTGTTTATAAGTCGAGGCTGCCACCACTGGGCCTCTGCTGCACTCAAGAAGACTAATATCATCATAGAATGGCTTCACCTACTGCTGGATTCCACGGTTTTTCCAGCAACTGTTCAGAATGGCTCTACTGTTTACCATTATACAGTGACATATACCCATTAATCAGGGTTGCTGATGTGCATATTATCGTTTTACTAATTAACAACACGCTGTATCGTGTGAGGGCTTGCTCGTTATGTTAGGAAGCTCTGGATTATGTAACTTAGAACAATGCTTACGTGACTCGGGGATAATGAACTCGAGCAGAATACTGAAGCAGTAGTAATAAACTTGAAGGAGATATCCTACTAATATTATAAATGTGAAAGTTTGTGACAATGGATGTGTGGATGTTTGTTACTCTTTCACGCATAAACGGCTGGACCGATTTGGTTGAAATTTGGTATATAGATAGGTTATACCCTGGATTAACATATAGGATAGTTTTTATCCCAATTTAATGATCCGTGGGATAATTTTCGAGTTGTAGCGGGTGAAGCCGCTGGCAACAGCTAGTTAGATAATAAATGTTAGATGATCCAGTGTTGCTAGCCTCCTTGATAATTTGGGTTATACTACTATTTATTGCCTTTTAAGAATACAAATGGGGGCTAAGAGAAAAACTTGCCAAGTGCAAGTCAAACCATTGTAGCAGATATTGAGAGATTTTCTGATTTTCCGTCATAGACCTCTTGTTAGATTTTCCTGTAAAGTATAAGTGTTGAACTATTTTCTGTATTTTTTTCAAAATTTAAGGCTTATTAGTTTTGTAGTTTCGGAGACAAGGGGGAAGGCATGGTCGATTTTCGTCTAAATTTAAAGTTATTAAAAATATATATTTGAGATCCTCGCAATAAGCCTTTTCATTTGATTGCACAGATTGCAAATTTTAAAATAAAACAAAACTGTTAAGCTCCCTAAAAGTGACCCTCATATTCAAAATTCATTTATTTACGTTACACGTCCGTGTTTTGGTCACAGAAATACATGTACCAAATTTCAACTTAATCGGTCCATTAAACTCGGAGCAAATTGACTGTGACAGACGGACAGTCAGACACACGAGTGATCCTATAAGGGTTCCGTTTTTTTTCCTTTTAAGGTACTGAACCCTAAAAATGAAACTGTGAGCTTAGAATAAATAGGATCAGTGGCAGAGCGATGGGTCTTTTAGCTTGAAGTCACAGATGCGGTCCTGAGTTGATTGATTTGTGTAGAAGAAACATATAGTTCATTACACAAACAACGCTTAACAGATATTAAAAAAAAAAGTAAAATAAAACAAGCAGAAAAATACAAACGGACAGACAGATACAGTGGCTTCGGCACAAGGGCTAAGAAGGAACATAGGTGGTTTTTAGTCAATAGAAGTCTGACACTCCCTTTTGCTCTGCCCAAGAACGGGAGGGGTTATTTGATGATTTCTCACCACCAAAAAAAAAAAAAGATCTAGCAAGTGACGTACTGTGGTTTCTGCCTACCCGAATTGAAAAATAAACCAAGTTTTGTAAGCGAAATTCTGGTCAAACATTTATAATTTAGAACTTCACTACCAAAATATGCAGAAAGTCACCGTAGTTTTCAGCACTATATTTACTCGGGCACTTTATCTTTTTCCTCGTACCAAAGAGAGCCTCGTTTGCTTGTAAATCAACTGGTTCCAGAAAACCGGAAAAATAGTGTTTACCGCCAATTTCACCGATGGATGGTCATGCAAAAGGATTGCAATTACGGCCGTCGATTTTATGACTCGCTGGGCTGGTTTCTAGTTTAGCAAAGTTTCCGTGTGCGACGTTGATTTAATCGATATGAATGATTAGATTTGAAGAGTTGTTATGTGACAAAGTAGGTTTTGTGTCTTTCATAATGCATGTGGAATGAGACCGACTCAATAAGGAACTTCTGATTAATAGATTAGTTACTTCTACTGACTAAAAACCACCCATATTCCTTCTTAACCCTTTATGTCGAGGCCACGGTATCTCTTACAACATCCCGCAGCCCTGACGACCCTGACTCCAGGTTTGGTGTCAGGATCTGTTTGTTACGTCAATCCCATTGTATCTTGACACTGCATATCATTCGCTATAAAAATAGTGTAAAAATATTATATTTAAAATACTAGAATACTAGGAAACCTACACCTGAAAACACTGATTTAGTTTGTCATTTTCCACGTATTATATTATTAGATTCATCCCATTAGCATCATTCCCAATGTAACCCAATCCAGCGCATTGGACGTCAATTCAAATTTCTTGATATTTCGCGAATCTCAACGATATTTGCCTTTAATATGAAATTGCTTTAGATGCTCAATGTGATTACATTGATTTTCAACTGGTATCTCAAATTTTCGAATGTGGAGATACGGAAGATACTTCTTGGCAAATAACGTAGTGCATATGAATGAGGTAGAATTAGATTTGGTTATTGATATTATTAAGTGAACTCTTGATTTTAACTTTATTGAATTACACTGTTGTTTTAATTTATTTATTTTATCATTTAAGTACACACAGTAGATATTACAGGAAAACAACATAAGTTACATTTGGTTAAATAGATTTTGTTTATGTCGTAAGAAATTTCTGCCAGTTGACCTAAGAAAGGAGAAATAAAAAAGATATTATGTAAACGATAGACTAGTGCACTTGCATCTGTAAATTTTGCTCGGTTGTTGTTATAGAGCAGGCAAAATAATATAACGTGTAGAGGCTTCACGTAATCAGCCTATTTTCACGGATATCCTTAACGAAGTGGGTCATCATCCACACAGTCCTATCGTGTACGTTGGTGGATGCCAAATGTCTTCAAAGTTTTTAAGTCATTGTCAATAAGCATATATTTCGCAGTGTAACAAAAATCTTATTCACAGCGTATCACGAGACAAAATCTAGTCTAAATAACAGTCAGTCAAACTCCGAAATCAAGCCTTAAAGGAAATAGAGGTAGATAAAAAAAATCCTTTCAACACAGTATCGACACGTTACTCAGCAGGGATTGTGATCGACATATAAGCTAGTTTTCATGCACGTCACGTCGACGTCGCTTCGCACTTCAGAGGTAAAGGACAGAATAAGATTGAAACTGTGAACTTATTGCGATTTTTCTTTTATTCGGGTTTGATCAAAAGAAGTTATATTGCAATCAGTTCACAAATAAATACAAATTGTTTAATAAATTAACTACATAATCCACCTAATTGAAAATAAAACAATTAAATTAGCCAAAAAACTATGTGTAAGGGTATCAAAAGATTCCTCCTAATTTTAAATTCTAACCTATCCTAGTGATCAAATTCTATAAACCTAGAGGTAATAATCTATATGTGAAAGTTACGTTTTCACAAAAACTGGCGATGTTGTCACATTGTATGGCAACAGTTAGCCTCTAGCCAAGGTGATACCAAACGGCTTGAAAACATACTTTCCACAAAGGTATATTAAGCTGCTTGAGATACTCCGCATTCACAGCAAAAATAGAAAATTCATCGTTTAATGAATCATTCAGATACCGAAGGTAATATCAAGAAGTTCTGTTGCATAATAAAAAACCAGTTAAGACCTTATGTCGGCCTCCATCTAGAGGAAAGTTCCTTAATAATATGCCATTATATTTAGGGTAATGGATAAGCAAACCGTCTCGTACCTCCGTGAATAGTATAGTGTTCCTAATCAACTGACACGTTTGATCGAGAGTCTCCCATTAAGAGCAACCCCAATAAGGTACCACCTTGTTTCATCTACGATGTAATGAGTATCAAACGTGAATCATTGTTGAGAAATAAATTAGTGAACAAGAAATAAGAAAAGTTGATACATAGTTAAACTTTCAAAATAATATTAAAGCATTTATTTTAAGTACCTATATTAACAGGCACTTCTGAATTGTTAAAAGAAAGACAACAGTAAAATGAACCTACAGTCACAAGGCATATTATCTGTGAATGTGCAGAAGTGCTATAAAGAAAAGGCAATAAACGCCATGAATAGGTACTCTTTTTTAAGGAGATTCCCTAATTTAACTCCCACATGTAGGGACCACGTTTGTTAATAACGATTGCTCCTTTAAGGAAACAGTTCAATACAGACTAGCGCAGTTTCTAACTTCTACGCAAATTTTTTTTGCTGGGAAACGATTTTTTTTTTTGGGGGTCAAAAATCTCATTTTACGGTAAAACTCAATGTCACACTCTTAAAACATTGTGCTAGTGGATGCTTTGAATAGTAAAAGGCTCATGAAGGTAATTTAAGTATAATTTGAACCTGAAAAACTAGTATTTACAAAAACAGCTGTGCAAAATTTGGAACTTTGACCCCCAATATCTCCGTAACTAGAGGGTTCCCAAGTATGGTCTAGAACAAAAAAATTATCGCAGTGCTGGGGAGAACCCCTTCGTTTGCGTTAAGGGTTCTTTTACACCCTTTATATCACTTTAGAGTCATCATCATATTCCTAGCCTTTTCCAAACTATACTGTGGAAAGCTTTCAGTCTACCAAATGCAGCTGAACGTCAGCATTTTACATAGAGCATAGAGCATCCATCACAACTGGCCTTCACAACCCAGTTAGTACTGGATAATACTATACCCCTTGGTAAGAGTACTTTCGTATATACTGTATTAATGGTGAGTATTAAACTACAGGTTGTTTCTTTTTGGTTGTCGCCAAATAGAAACCTACAACAAGAAACGTTTGGTGTGCTCGAGACATCTCTTCTGTAAACTAGCACGTTTGCGAACTTTCAACAGTTCCAAGACTACATTTCATATATTCGTACATATTGAAATGAAACGATAGTACCATTCTGAAATTGAGGAGTCTTGAAGATTTTAGGCACGATTGGTCAAGTCAAGAGCCTAAGATTACCTTCTTCAGACCTCCGGTCGTTTCAAAGCAAGTACTCCTTGAAAATGATCCGGGGTTAATCGATACTTAGAACGCAACACAAGTCTTGTATCAGTAGAAAAGTATATTCAACTGGGTCTTTACCCTAGTGGCCACAAGCTTGCTGTTCGTCGAGCGAAGTGTTTTTGGGTTTTTTTGACAGCAATTTTAGTTACGGCTGCGGAGTATGGATTAGTGCCCGGTAAAAGTTAATAAGCTCGTCCCTTATTACTTGAAACCACATCACCACGAAATGGGGCTGTATTAATAGCTACTCTGTGACCCTACGGGGATTGCAGACCTTTTTTTTTTTGGCGAGTGGGATATCATCAAATAACTCCACCCGCTCTTGGGCTGAGCGTAAGGGAGAGTCAGACTTCTACTGACTTAAAACCACCCATGTTCCTTCTTAGCCCTTTATGTCAAGGCCGCGGTATATCTTCCGAAGCCCGGGATATCAGGCCTGATGTTATGATAGGTTTATTTTACAATTATAAAATCTTTCCGAGCGCTTAGATCAATAAGTGATTACGGGAATGTTGTAATGTAAACATTGACGTAAAGCTGTTGAAAGTCGAAAAAATTTGCTTGGAAAGCGATTTCCACTTGTCTGGAACATCGGTTCGGCTTTCAGGGTATAGGGTAACCAGAAGTAGCTATTAGACTAGAATTTAGTTTGGCAGGAGTAATCAATATATATAAAAATCAATTCCACTTTTCGTTGTAATTTTATAACTCAAGAACGGGCTCACCTATCCAAACCAAATGTTTAGGCTTTGTTCGGACTATTTAGTAGATGTTACAAAAAATGTGATAAATGAAGGACCAGGGTCCAGGGTTAAATGAATTCAATTAATGTGCGGATCATTTTTTTAATGAGGATTTTGTTATTTGCAATTGGACCCGGTAGGTGGCGCTGCTGTCAGGGCAGGATGACGTCTGCCTGGTCCGCTAGTTTCTAATAAATGGATGTAGCTACTGCCACCGAATTAGGCAATGCCTGTATTTCGGTTACCAGTGCCGTTTATTTTACATAGAGCGTCTGCGTATCTTACTTGCACAACCCACAATAGGGGATCGGACTGAGCCAAAAAAATATGATTCTAATTAGTCCGTCAGTTAGATTATCGAAAAATATTGGATACGTGTTTTTTGTTTTATCAAATTAATCAAAATTGACGAAGATAAGATGTGGTTGTGACGTCATTTGTAGTTAAAAAGTGTACTATCATATGACGTTTCGAAGAGTTAACGAGTTTTCGAAGCACTGTATTGTCTTCATTTTTTGTTTATGTTAAAAAAGAAAAAATACGTGTCCAATATTTTTTGGAAATCTATCTGACGGACTAATTAGTTATTTTTTGTCCGATCCTCTATTGTCTTAAAATATTGTTTTTATTTCATTAGCAAAGTTTCCCACACAAATTGTACTATAAAACTTAGCACAAATTAAAATTTTATTGATTTTAAAATTCTTTTGACGGGATAATACTCGTAGTTCCAATATCTGCGTCAGAAACAAATTGAAATGCATTTCACACTGCACAGCGGTCCCGGCCGATAGTTCTGCGATGTGTCTTGAATTACCATTACAACATTATTGATAAAATACAGAGGACTAGCTGTTGCCAGCGGCTTCGCCCGCTTCAACTCGAAAATTATCCCACGGAAAGATAACATCTGAATAAAAACTATTCTATTTGTGTCTAGAACTATCTGTGTACCAAATTTTATTCAAATCTGTTCTGTGGTTTTTGCGTGTAAGAGTAACAAAAATCCTCACAAACTTTCGCATTTATAATATTAATAGGATTAAGTTAAATATTGTGAAAATAACTATGTGTTTGTCTGTTATGATATTGTGGCATAATAATAAAAACCGCTGGAATCGATCTTCTGGGTAAGCTGCGCTGGCCTAGGTTAGTTTCCTCGACGCCTCGGAAAGCATTTGAAGCCGTTGGTCCCGGTGGTCCTTATAGATCTACTAGCTTGTGTCAGCGGCTTTGCCCGCCTGGAGTTCGATAATTGTCCCACGGGATCATACTACCGGAATGAGAAGTATCCTATGTGTTAATCCAGGTTATAAACTATCTGTGTTCTAAATTTCATCCACATCGGTTCAGTAGTTTGTGCGTAAAAGAGTAACAGACACTCACTAACACTCACTAAACGATTATTGTTGTATGTTGGATGGAGTGTTTGTTACTCCTCACAAACTTGCGCATTTATAATATTAGTAGGGTGGCAGTCGTTACAGTTATTCCATTGGCCCGAAAGGCGGACAACCAGTCTTAGCATGGATATTGTATTACCCAGTACTATAGGCAGTCGTTCCATGAAAAATACTACTATTTTACCGAATCGGGTATGACTCGATGCCAACCCCAATATAGTTGGGAAAAGGCAAAGCAGAAAAAGTTAATTATTACTGTATCGGGAGAGTAGGTCATGGGTTCGAACCCAGGCAGGCGCATTACTTTGTGTCTTTTATTTCATAACCGCTGCTTTAAAAAAAGGTGAAGGAAAACATTGTGAGGAAACCGGCATGTCTTAGAACCAAAAAATTCGAAGACATGTGACATCTGCCAACACGCACTGGGCCCGCGTAGTTGATTATAGCCCATCCCATTCCTAGAGAGGAGGCCTGAGTCCCTGCAGTGGGAACATAATAGGCTGATGATGATGATGATGACGAGTATCAATGAAATTACTGGTAACTCCAGACACTGCAAAAACAGCTGGAAATGACGAATGTAACCTTTCATCAAAATATTTAGAAGGGAACAGGTAAAACAACATCCTTCATAATTATGTACTTTGTACCTAATTAGTAATCACCGTTGAAAACCTTTAAACATAATATTTTACCCAAACAGCTTAGAAGCTCACTAAATTAAAACTTATCTCACGCGTAATTAAAATAAAAAAACCTCATTTTAAATGAATTTCTTTAGAGAGATGAATAAAAGCGACGCGACGGTAAGAACGTCGTAAAAAACCATTTCGAGAAAAATGGGGAAATGAAACATTCCTACTGGTTTTATTTTACTATACAATGACAATCCTTCAGTTTAGCTTGTTTATTTTCTCGTTGATCGTATGCCTGATCTCTCTACAGTCGTAAACTGCACGACAGATAGAGAGTGTACCTGTGTTTGCAGACACACTAATAGATTTAAATGATGATGCCATCCGCAATGCCTTTTTTTTGGCGGGTATATAAAATCATAATATCAATCCCGCTCTTGGGCAGAGCGAAAGGCTTCTACTGACTAAAAACCACCCATGTTCTTTCTTAGCCCTATATGTCGAGGACGCAGTATCTCTTACAACATCCAGCAGCTCCGACGGGCGTCGGCTTGTTGCTGACAACTTTTCAGGCGCGCGTGGAACACGAACGCACCATCGACACGGCCTGTTGTCGTCATGAGACGGACGGACGGCGAGCTAGTCCATTACTCACCGTCCACAGGCCTGCGTCTACGGTGGCTGTGCCGACGCCCGGAGCGTCTCCCGCGGCATCCGGTACGAGAGGTTCTCTCCCTCTCAGGTTCCGCCACCTCCTTCGATAGCATCACTGCTTCGCAGAAGGAGGCGACGGCGTCCCATTCCATCTCGCCCCGGACCATGACTTGCTCCAGGACCGGACGCGAGAGGTCGCCACCGCCGATCGCCGCTACGAGAACACGCAGAGCCCAGCCCAAGTGGGGCAGACCGCCACGGTGTGCCCCACCGTTTCCCCCGGCCGATCCTCACAGTGGAGACATACGGGCGTTTTCTCAACCCTTTTCTAGAGTATGGTCCCTGTTCTGCCGTCGTCTACTCGCTGCCTTCACAGTCACTTCTGAATAGCAGACGCGAACCAGAGACCAGCAAATAGGATTACTTCCTCCGACAAGCACACCGCCCGAGAACCCGAACACTGTTCTCTTCTCTGATCATTGAGACGCACAACCCCACCACGACGGCAACGTGGGGATCCGTAATGCCTTCAATCTATTTACGATAACACTAGGCTCGTATTCTAGAAAGATGTTGAAAAATGTAAGGCTGCACGAAAGAAAGACAAGTCTCTTACTGATGATATCTGAAATATTTATTTCTGGGTTTACTCCGTACTTTATTGTACTCGATACCTTAATATCGTTTATTTTAAAGGGCAATAAACAACCTGTCAAGCTCTTTGTTTCACAGAAACATTGAAATAGTTCATTTAGATTTTGCCTCGAAACTGATTATAATAAAATATTTATTGACACAAGAAGAAAAAAAGTTGTACATTTCGATTTGAAACCCTGACTCCTGTGCTAGGTGAGACCTGTGTTACAGAAGTCAGTGTCTACACCCCTTTTTTGATACTAATGTTCACTATTTATACATCAGAAGTTTAATAAGAAAAAAAAAAATGTAAAAGGAAGAACAAAAGTAGCCAATATGGAGAATAATAAAGCATGCGTGCTCTTGTGTGGCGTGTGTGCGTGTGTTTAAGCGTAGGTGTGAGTGTGTTGTGTCTGTGAGTGCGTGTGTGTTTTGGGGTGTAGTGTGACTGTGTGTGTGTGTTTGTTGTGTGGTGTGACTGAGTGTGTGTGCGTTTGGTGTGTGGTGTGACTGTGTGAGTGAACGTAGTTGGCGGATAAAATTGGGTTACAACTTAGACTTTGGTTTGCCTATCTAACTGATTCCAAGCCGTATACATAAAACATTTGTTATTTCCAGTATTTTCCAGCGAATGAGGTGGTCTTTCATTTTCAGATGCATACAACTAATATATACATTTAAACTACACTAATAACATACTACAGTAATCTCAAATCTGGTTGAAGTGTTCCGAAAAGCAAAGCAAAAGCTTATTTACTCGACATTCAGAAATATTTACACAAACAAAATATCACAGAAGATCCCTCGGGCATTACTTTGATACTAAAACTCCGTGGTTTATATAAACAGGCGTGAAGCAACAATTATTTCGTCTCAAGCATTGTAGACGTGTCAGTATAAACAGTATTTCAACTACGGACAAATGTTCAAAATTGGCCTAAACAAAAAAATAATGTAAAGTTTTTAGCTATGCGTTGCATTGGTCTCGAGTTCGAACCAAGACATTTGCCTCTGATTTTTCAGAATTTGCATAGTATATTGCTTCCACAGAAGAAAACATCGTGAGGAAACCAAACCATACCTTTTTTTTGTGGGTGGAAAATCATCAAATCGCTCTTGGGCTGAGCGGGCCTTCCGCTTCCGTGTCAGACTTCTTCTGACTAAAAACCACCCATGTTCCTTCTTAGCCTTTGCACCAAGGCCACAGTATCTTTTTCGAACAACCGGCAGCCCCGACGATAACCAAACCATACCTTAGTAATATTTTTCTCGATAGCATATAAAGAAAAGTCAGAGGTCCGTGAGCGGTATAAAAACTCTCGACACCAGGTTAGGCACTAACCATACGATAGAAATAGAAAGAGATAATAACGCTATTGGCGATAATACCACCACTCATAATCATAATTTCAGCCAAAAGACGTCCACTGCTGGACAAAAGCCTCACCGCTACGGATACCGCCCTGTAACTGATTAACGATATTGTTAAAAATTATGTTACAATTTTTTATTTTGGTGCAAGTGCATTCGGTTTAATATGTAGTATCTACACTAATTCTAAGTATGCTTCAGGTAACAGGGTACTCGTGGGTAAGTGGAGGTTGACGCCTCAAGACAAGTGGCTACGTTTATTGTGTTCGTGCGATATAATAAAAACTAACGTTGTCTTGTCAACCCTAACAACCCGTGTTAATTTCACAGAAAGGCACAGTTGATTTACTGGTTATCTTTTTACAGTGCCTCAAGAGTTGCACACAGCCCAGCAAATTACAGTGACGTAATAATCAAAAGGGAACGTTTAAACCAAGATAATGTACGTTCACGTAATAATCTTGTCATTCGTGAAAAATTGTTTCAGAACTCCTCGGAAATGGATCTTTGATCGTAATACGGTATGAAAACGTCTAATATTTTATCTTCTAACATTATTTCCCTAATATTCTCTACCTTTGTCTAATGAGGAAAATGTTGTGAGGTAAATATTGTGCATGAATGTAGATGGCTATAAAACCGGGTTTTGACTCATCATCAGCCAAATATGAATTATGACATTGTAATATTAACCGAAACTTGGCTAAATAGTAGTGTACTCAGCAGTGAGCTCTTTGATAGTAGATATGTTGTCTACAGAAGAGATAGGGAAAGCACTGGCTTTCATCCTAATAAAGACGGAGGGGGAGTTCTGATAGCTGTCTCAACAAAAATCAACTCAAAATGTATTGATAAATGGCAAAGTAACTGTGAAGACCTTTGGGTCACAATCGATATTTCGACTATGCGACAACTAGCTCTCTGTGCAGTCTACCTGCCCCCACCTGTATGTCTCTCAACAATTGAACATTTTATCGAACATTGTAATAACGTGTTTGAAACCAAAAACATCCCAACCTGTATAGTAGGGGACTTTAACTTGGGCTTAATAACCTGGACCCCGGGAGCAACTAACAGTTCACTTCCCAACACATGTCAAAGACTGTTAGAGTTCATGGATGTTAGTAAGCTAACACAGCACAATCTCATAAAAAACAGTTCTGCGCGCACACTGGACCTAGTTTTATCCACGTTACCCTCTTGCACAGTGAGTGAATCCACTGTCTCTTTGACGACAGTTGATAAATTCCATCCACCACTTGTCCTTACTCTTGCATTATTAAAAGGACACAGTCTGCCTTACAACCAAACCAACGTAAGAAAAAACTTCCGCAAAGCTGACTATGAGAAAATTAAATCCTATCTTAACGAACAAGACTGGGATCAACTACTTGCAAGTCAGAATGATGTGGATGATATGGTAACCGTATTTTATGACGTCATCAACACGGCCATAAATAAATTTGTCCCCAATTGTAAGTTAATGTCCAGTCGTTATCCTCCATGGTTTGATGGATCGATCAAAAATACTCTCAAGGAGAAAAATAAGCTAAGATTGCGCCTCAAGAAATATAAAAACCCCTTAGATGAAATAGAACTTAAATTGATTGCAAAACGTTGTCAAAATTTAGCAAAAAGTCTATACAGTAATTATATTAATAACCTAGAATCAAAAATTAAAGATAATCCAAAACTATTCTGGACGCACGTGAAGACTAAACGTGGAGGATCTAGTGTCTATCCAATGATAATGACTGATGGACGGATTACAACTTCGGATGGCTCGACTGTCTGTGACCTTTTTGGTAGTTATTTTTCATCCGTTTACACTTCTGACATTAACACAGAATTGAGGAATGACACAAGCTTTCTTAGTTCACTGGAAGCTAATAGCCGGTGCCTAACAACCCCAGACTTGGATGTGGATTCTTTACTCAGAAAACTGCAATCCTTAAACATTGGGAAAGGAGCAGGACCTGACGGAATCCCACCACTATTTGTTTCCACCTGTGCGCCGGCTCTGGTCTCTCCACTACTAAAGATATATTGGATGTCATTGGCCACCGGCACTTTTCCATCCGAGTGGAAGAAAACCAAAATCGTCCCAGTACACAAGTCGGATAAAAGAGAGACTATCTCAAACTATCGGCCCATTGCAATCCTTTCCACTTTCGCCAAGGTATTTGAGTCAATGATCTGTCCCCATATCCAACACCACTTTAAGTCTTATCTTTCCGATCACCAACATGGCTTTGTGGCGTCAAGGTCTACCGCCACAAACTTATTGTCGTTCACAGAGTTCTTGATAGAAACTATTGACTCGAATAAGCAGTTGGATGTGATATACACCGATATTAGTAAGGCGTTCGATAAAATCCCCCACTCCATATTAATAAAAAAACTGGCAACGTATGGTGTCATGGGACCCTTGCTGAAGTGGCTGGAATCATACCTCGCTAACCGTGAATTTTATGTTGTGGTAAATGGTTTTCGCTCTTCCAACACCTATCGCATGACTTCCGGTGCCCCTCAGGGTTCCCACTTGGTCCCCATATTATTCATCATTTTTATAAATGATCTTCCCCACTGTCTTCACTTTTCAGAGTGTTTTCTGTACGCAGATGACTTAAAGTTTGCCAGGAAGGTCGAGTCATCAAATGATATAGAGCTACTGCAGGATGATCTGAATAGGTTAATTAAATGGTGTAAAAGTAACTTAATGGAATTGAACATCAATAAATGTTACCACATGTCATTTTCTAGGAAAGTTCACCCCATCCACTCGAACTACTTCATAGACCAACAAAAAGTTCATGAAGTGGAAACAATGAGGGATCTGGGAGTACTGTTTGACAAGAAAGTTACTTTTATCCCCCATATTGAAAACACTGTTAAAAAAGCTTGCAGAATGTTGGGATTTGTGATACGAAATACCAAGGGTTTTAAGCAGGTTAAAACTAAAATATTGCTATATAATAGCTTTGTCCAGAGCATACTGGAGTATTGTAGTGTCGTATGGAGACCTCATTACGCCACTCATAAACTTCTTTTAGAAAGGGTCCAGAAACGATTCTTATGGCACCTTGCTTTTTCTAAAGGGAAAAGCAAGCAGCTGCCTTCCTATGTGTCTCGTCTACAAACATTTAAAATGCTCTCGCTATCGACCCGAAGAGAAGTTATGGATGCACTGTTTCTGTACAAACTCCTCAGAGGGCAAATTGACAGTCCACAGTTACTGGGTCTCCTCAAGTTTCGTGCGCCAGCACGCTATCCTCGAAATCCTATCACTCCGCTTTACCCGCCCTTGCGTAGAACTGTTCTGGGTGCTAACTCTCCAATATCACGAATGTGTAAAATCGTAAACAGCTGCAGTGACGTGATCGACGTTCACCACGATAACATAGGGAAATTTCGAAAATTAATTATTGAATACTATTCACACAATTTTAGGACTTAATAGCAATTGCCAATTTGTTAATTTATAATTAGGTTATTAAATTTTCATTTTATTAGTATTATCCAATGTTTACCCAATTAATCTTAGTTTAATTTATTTATTTCTGTTATTCGGCTAATTTCCATATATTCATTATTATCATTATAATCCGTGTAATTTTATTTTATTATGTTGATTTGTTTGTAAAATTGATTTTAATTTTTTTTTTTTTTATTTTAATTTTTAAATTTTTTATTAATACTTATTGCTATATTAATAATGTATAGTTTTATAAAATTGTGCATGTGGTGTTAGCCTGTAAATAATTGTTGCGTTCATAAATGTATATTGTGTAATTTTAAATGAAATCCAACGTGTAAACAATTGTAGGCTAACCTTAATAAATAAATAAATAAATAAATAAATATATTTTCCCACTGCAGGGACTCAGGCCTTATCTCTAGGATAGGGATGGGCTATAATCCACCACGCGGGCCCAGTGCGGATTGGTAGATGTCACATAACTTCGAATTTACGTACGTGACCGTTCACACTGTGCTATAATACACACATCAAAAGTGTCTAGGGATCAACATATATTTTTGCAATAACTTTTCTCCTGATTGATATTAATTAAAATTTTCTTTTAGGATTCATCAAATAAAGTGTTTTCGTTTGTCACAGTAACGATAAACCAAGTCACCTTTGCATTAATAAAGAAATTTGCCATTTTCCTAATAAAGGGATTTTTGACATTTGAACCACTAACATTAAAGTTCGAAAAAAAGACTGAAATAACAGTTTTCTTTAAAATTTTATTGGGTAACTTAAACAATTAATAATCCGTGTTTCTACCGCGAACACTAACAACACAAGAACATCGGTTTGGCATACTCAAAATGAGTTCATCCAAATCACGCTGTGGAATGGCCGCCCATGTTCGTTGCAACAACAAAAAAAGGTCTTCTTGCGACTGGATACCCTCCATATTCGGCAGAGCTCTTCTCTGTAGCATATCCCATGCATGCTCAATCGGGTTCAAGTCTGGCGACTGAGCAGGCCAGGGCAGGACATTGATGTTAGCTGCGGCGAGAGTCTGTCTTACAACTCTTGCGGTGTGCGGTCGTGCATTATCATGCATTAACTGAAATAAGGGACCGATTTGCACTTGTAGAGGAACGATGACGTCTGATACAATCGTCTCAGCATAAATTTGAGCGTTGAGGTTGCCTCTGATCCAAATCAACTCAGTTCTTCCGCCAATCCAAATACCCGCCCATACCATGATGGTTCCACCACTATAAGGATGGACTTCCTGGCAGGATTTTAATCGCTGTTGGCGTCCAGGGGTTCTCCAGTGTCGTATACGTCTTGTATCCGGTCTCATACCAAAACGAGACTCATCAGAAAAGCACACGAAACGCCATTGTTCTTCTGCCCAATTTCTGTGTTCAAGAGCCCATTGATATCGAATCCTACGATTGTGCATTGCTATAGGTGGTACCCGTAGCGGTCTTCGGGAATGAAGGTTCACTTCATGCAAGCGGTTTCTGACTGTTTGGTCGCTAATTAAGTTCCCTGAAGAGTGATGAAGCCTCACGGCTAACATCATGGCGGTTATTGTTGGAGCTCTTCGAGTTAAGATTTGAATGTATCGGTCTTGTCTCCGTGTGGTGCAGCGATACCGTCCTCCATGGCGCTCAGCCACGGTACCAGTGCTTCGGTAACGTGTCCAAAGTCGACTGATAACACTCTGACTTGTATTCAGAGCTAAAGCCACAGTACGTTGCCGGGAACCAGCTTCTATCATTTCCACGGCTCCGAGCATTTCTTCCCTGCTTAAATGACGTCGCCGCTCCATAATAACGTTGGTTTTAATCAGTAGTAGGGAAACAGTAGCACTAATAATGTCTTCAATGCGTTGTATGTTTTTATAGGGAAAATATTGACAGCTGATTTTCATCTTTTACTCGAATTTGATTCACAGTTCCTGATTCAAATTATGAAATGCACCAAAAAGGATCCATATAAATTTATAAAATCATAAATTTATTACAAAGCCACATCTCAATCTCAAGAAATCCGCATAAAAATGCTTGATCCCTAGACACTTTTGATGTGTGTATATCTTACAGTTTGAACAGCAATCGCGGGATGTAATATATATATACTAGCTGACCCACGCAACTCCGTCTGCGTCACAATAATATAATAGCTTACAACCTTCCTCGATAGATCGACTATCCAACATATAATTGGAATATTTTTTCAATTAGCTTTCTATTATGGAAAGAATTTTCAAAGTCGTCAGAGTAATTTTTGAGTTAAATCGTAACAAACAAAAAATCTAATCTTTCCTCTCTATCATATTAGTTTAGATTACCTTAGAATATATTATTAAAGTGAGAATTACTATAGGTACATATCATCATCAGCCTTATATTGGTCCCACAGTAGGGACTCAGGCCTCCTCTCTAGGAGAGGGAAAAGGACTAGGTGGGGGAGAATCCACCACTCGGGCCCAGTGCGTATGTCACATATCTTCGAATTTTTCGATCTAAGATAAGGTTTCCTCACGATGATTTCCTTCGTTTGTTTACCGTTTTGAGAGCAGTGGTGATGAAATAAATTACACAAAGTAATGCCTGGGTTCGAACCAACAACGAACTGTTCGTAAGTCGGGGCCGCCATCACTGGGCCACCGCTGCTCACAAATAATATACAATAACACCTTGTAAATATTATGGTGCAATAAATATTTTGAATTTGAATTTCCCGGAGGCCAGAATCTCCACGTATCTACATTAGGGCGCGAGGGCCGGCGCAGCGGACCGCGTAATTATTTTGTCGCGCGGACATTTTTACATTGCGATATCTTCTAAGATATTTGTTTAAACTATATAGTGTAACAGCACAAATATTCTATATTAAATTTCCGTTCTAACAAACCCATTTATTTAGAAATAGATTAATACCACATGGGTTAAAATAAGCTTCGCAAAAAATAACTCTATTTAACCTAACATTTCAATGGTAAAAAAAGATTACAGTGAGTTAATCTTGATAGATAGACATATGCTGTTGCAGACTTTTTTGTAGAACTTTTAAAGAGGAACATTTCTTTTGTACATGATATTTGCAAAACTTAAACCATTTTCGCAGCGAACGCAACGGAAGCTCTCAATAAGGAATATCGTTTCCCGTTTATGCAACATTTTTCGTTTATGCTCCACTCCTTTTGGTTGTAGCGTAATGTTATATAGCCCAAAGCCTTTCTCGATAAATGGACTATCCAACACAAAAAGAATTTTTCAATTCCAACCAGTAGATCCTGAGATTTTAGCGTTCAAACAAACAAACAAACAAACAAACTCTTCAGCTTTATAATATTAGTATAAATTACATCCCATAGTCAAAAGCCGAATGAATTCTGAGAAGAAGAAGACCAAAGAAACGATGGATGGACTGTGTGAAGGGTGATATGGGTTGAAAGGAGGTAACTGCTGACATGACGAGAAATAGAGAAGTATGGAAGAAGAAGACACGCTTCGTTGACCACGAATAAATTCTGTATCTTAAATGTAGTTACCAAAAAAAAACTAACAAATCCGTCAGATAGATTTCCAAAAAATTTGAGCACGTATTTATTTCTGTTTTCACGTAAACAAGCAATGAAGACGATACAGTGCTTTGAAAACTCGTGTGACGTCATATTCTAAGATATTACTATGGCATTTTTACCAGTCAGTGACGTCAGAAACACCCACTCAAATCTTTGACGCCTTTTATCTTCGACAATTTATATTGATTTGATAAAACAAAAATACGTATCCAATATTTTTCGATAATCTAACAGGTGAACTAATTAGAATCACATTTTTTTAGTCAGTAAATATCCCTCCTTCCTAAGGTGAATGCGCTAGTGTAGATGAAAAAGCTACTAGCTAGATTCGATTTGTTTGTGATAAAGATAATCTGGCGTGTAGGGTACGAATACACCATAACATTTATGGCTTAGATGATGCAGGTATACTATCTGCGGGAGTTTGGCAATAAATGTAGTGAAAACTACGAGAAAGGGGTTTACGAGAATAACAGGACAAGTGATATCGATACATATTAATGTAGCTGTATGTGTAACGGTGTTGTATTATCATTAACAGAGACTTTTTTTGATATCTTTTATATTATTTATATCACGCTGACAAAGGTCAAAGATTAGACAATGCAGGGGCGGATTGCTAGTGCATAGTACAATAACAAAAATTGAAGCTGGAAAAAGCGTGTATGTAACATACCTAAAAGTTGCTACAACTGGCAGTTAGGTAGATACCTATGGTAGATACTAAGCATAAATATGTATTAGCGAATCCAATTTACATAAAATAAACCTACTCAACATAAACACAGCTCCTTCAAATAATAGCATATAGATAATCAAAAAATGCCATCACTCGTGGGACTGCAAAACGTTGCGTGCCGCCACAAGACATTACCTTGGTAATTCAGTTGTCTATGTAACGTAATCTACTCCATTACACGGCACTTTATTTGAATTTAGTTTTCAGTGGAATAATATGGGGTGTTAAAATATGTCATTGTTTAGTTCATAATAAGTAATGACTGTGATAAAATATTTTAGCAAATAAGAGTGGAATACTTACAGAAAATTGACTGTCAGACAGATATTTATTGTTTTAGAAGTTTTATCTATATTAATAGCTAACTTACACTAAACGACATAATTTATAGGACTAAACCTTGTTCCATTGTTGGAATTTCAACTCTCGACGTTGTAAAAGTAAAAGTACCCTTAACGTAAACGAAGGGCATTTGTTGTCCCCACCACAGCAATCATTTTTTGGTTCTAGACCATACCTGGGAACCCCCTAGTTACGGAGATATTGGAGGTCAAAGTTCAAAATTTTGCACAGCTGTTTTTGTAAATACTAGTTTTTCAGGTTAAAACTTTACTTAAATTACCTTCATAACCCGTTTACTATTCAAAGCATCCACTAGCACAATGTTTTAAGAGTGCTACATTGAGTTTTACCGTAAAATGTGATTTTTGACCCCAAAAAAAAATTCGTTTCCCAGCAAAAAATTGTGCGTAGGGGTAATTAGTTTGATGTACAGAATGCTTGGTTGACGTATGTGTGAAGGGTTAATTTACACCCTATATAGGTATTTATTAGGGAGGCACTAGCGAAAGTAATGAGGTTAATAGGAAATAGTTTGCTATAAATTTAAGAGTGGTATATACAGTGTGTACACAGACCCTCCACAAAGCCTTCAACCATGCATTTATTGCCATCAAACTAAGTAACAATAAGTAAGTAAAGTAAGTAAGTTATGCAATAATTATTGCTGGAAAACTACTTTTATTTTTTAAGTTAATAATCACGATTTAAGGTAAAACTCAATGTATCACACTTATATTACAAAACATTGTGCTTATGGATATCTACATTGAATAGTAAAAGGGTCATGGAGGTAATTAAAGTAACTTTATTAATTTAAAATCCAGTAATTAAAAAAATGTGTACAAAATTTTGAACCTGACCTCCAATATCTCCGTAATAGAGATGTTTACTGACAAAAAAAAATATGATTCTAATTAGTCCGTCTGTTAGATAATAATTAAAATATAATAATAATAAAAATTGACGAATATAAAACGCGTCAAAGATTTGATTGGGGGTTTACCACTAAAAAATGGCATATTAATGTCTTAGAATATGATGTCATACGAATTTTCAAAGCACTGCATGGTCTTCATTGTTTGCCTACGTGAAAAAAGAAGAAATACGTGTCCAATATTTTTTTGTAAATCTATCTGACGGACCAGTTAGATTTTTTTTTGTGAACTACCCTATTAGAAAGTCGCAAGCAGGTCCAGGACAAAAAAATAGCATTGACGAATGAACAAGTGGTTTTTGGCTTTGATATAGATATTTTTACACCTTCTATTCAGCAATATTTTAGAAGCTTGATTTATGCTTAGTTGAAGCAGCAGAATAGACTACGTAATGTTCTAGCTGAGCGAGATTAATTTCATCCTAAAGCAGCTTCTAATAGGGCTATAAGAACAGCGCACTCGTGCACAAAGCTTGGCATACTATATTTAAGGAATCTCACGGAGAATATAATAGTTCTATGTTACAGAGCTCAGAGTTCCCTAACTCTGTTGTTCTTCTGTGAATAGTACGTCTAAATCTTCAACCAATTTACTCAGTTACGTTTGAATAATTTTAATATTTTAATATTAATTTATTAATGTCATGTTATTTCATAGTCCCATGTTGTAAGGGGCGAGCATTTTGCCATCAGATGGCCACAAATAAAGACTGCTACTACTGAAAAAATCCTAACGTAAAAACATAATCACACTTTGCACGACCCGGGAATCAAACTAAGGACCTTGCGCTTGTCCTCCGGGGCTGCAGGTTGTTGTAGGAGATACCGCGGCCTCGACTTTCGCTCTGCCCAAGAGCGGGAGGGGTTATTTGATGATTTTTCAACAAAAACAAACAAAAAAGGACCTTGCGCTCAGCAGTTTCGCTTGATTTTGTTCAATAAACTTTTTTAATCTTTACCTGCAAAGTCGGATCATATAGACCCACCCACCCACAGTAGAGGTGCTAAGTCATGTCCACCAAAACTCCGGCCATTTCAATTAAATACCTCCCTCTGATTTCATCCAAAACAAAAACAATATACCTATAACTTATTTTATGTCCAAATCACGGTCTGTATACTATAACTTTTAGTAGTTAACTCAACTACTGACCTCTGTTGAGGTCAGTCGATTATAGTCTACTTTATGACCTGAATAACTTACATATTAAAAGATCTTACCTGACCTCACGAGTCATAAATTAGAGTTACGGTGACGGGCCAAATAATTGAGTCAGTTCACAAGGGAAAAGCGCATTATCGACTTTATTTTATTTCAACTTTATCGCAGATTTTCATTGGACATGGATATTAATTGTGAATAGTTTTGAGATTGGCGAGTAACTCCTTTGTTATTAAATTTTAACAAGCAGAACCTATAAAGGGTGTAAAATTTTTTCTTCCCCCCATCTCGGAAAGAGTATTTTTGCTCTTCGTTATCTGAGTGCAAAAGCTGTTTTTATCCGCTAGAGGATAGTGTAAATTGAATTTAGAACATCGTGTGCACTATGTTTGTGAATTCAAAACATCATTAAACCTATTTACTTTTACCTCCATGGTGCCGAATTTATCATACAACTTTTTTTAATTTGGTAGAAACTCAGACTTGGAACCTTCTTGGTGTATTTTTTTTAATTTGCTTTGCGCGCGCAATTTTCTTTTTACGTCTTACTGTTAAAACCTTAAGTTAAAAATAAAAACAAGAAACTTGTAAACGAGTGGAAAACCTAAAATAAGTGAATCGGGTGACGAGGAAGTTTATTTGACGCTAACAGAATTGACTGAAACTGTTAAAAATGCGCAAATGAGCTTTCTCCCTCAACAATCACGCGAGAAGTATTTGAAACAGTACGATATGTTAATACGTGGCAACTAGATCAAGGAGCCAAAACTTTATCAGAAACCGTTTTTCTGGCATATTTTATTGAATTATCCGAGACGAAGAAATCAAGCACTCTATGGAGTACATATTCAATGCTAAAAGCAACAATAAAGATGAAAAAAGACAAACATATCGACACCTATCCTCATTTATGGGCAGTTTTAAAAAGAGCGTCATCTGGTCATCAACTTAAAAAGTCGAAGGATTTCACAGCATCTATCATAATATGGTAGTTAATTCCTAAACTGAAATAAAAGTATCTTGTGATTGTAAATGTTTTTTTTTTTTTGCATTTAGTCATTTCCTCGCTGAGGTGGGATGAAAAGTTACGTGTTGCACTCGAGTGCAAAGATTTTTCACCTCGTGCTCTTTTGATTCCCTCGCTAATGCTCAGGATTCCAATTTTTGAATCACGAGCGTAGCGAGTGATTCAATTTTAGAATCCTTCGCTTGCTCGGTCATCAAAATTGAGCACGTGGTTAAAAAGCAACTTTGAGATGATTTTTCTCCCCACCACTGCGATCATTTTTTGGTGCTAGACCATACCTGGGAACCCCCAGCTACGGAGATATTAGGGGTCAAAGTTCCAAATTTTGTATGGCTGTTTTTGTAAATACTAGTTTTTCATGTTATAACTTTACTTAAATTACCTACTTGACCCGTTTACTATCCAAAGCATCCCCTAGCAAAATGTTTTAAGAGTGCTACATTGAGTTTTACCGTAAAATGTGATTTTTAACCCCAAAAAAAAAGTCGTTTCCGAGCAAAAAAAAATGCTAAGCTAACTTAGTTTGATGTACAAAATGCTTGGTTGACGTATGTGTGAAGGGTTAATTTACACCCTGTATACTAACTATTTCTAAAGCTCCTTTACACGAGAAAAAACCTACTATCATAAAGCGAGAATTTCCATTGAGATGAAATGAAAGTTCTCAATCGATACCCAATATTCCATTTTGTCACTAATTTGACTGCTCGAAATACAATTTTGTGGATGCAAATTGTTCTCGCCTTTAAGTCGCTTTTACTATAAAGCTATTTTATTTGCTTTCTTTAAGTAACAGGAAACTCGGTTCTTATAAAGAAGTTATTGTTTGTCACGTCCCTAGAATTTGTGACGTCGCTCTTGGTGAATAAAACATTTTCAGAATACCTCGAGCATTCGAATACACGTAGATTTAATTAACTGCCTTATGAGGTAGTTGATTACATTTCCCGAAGGAATCTTCCAACTTTGTACACATCTATATATATCATTTCGGATAATTCATGCTTGTCTGTATACTTTTGTAAGCAAAATGCGGCAACATTTCAAAATAAAAGCTTTAGTCGCACTTAAGCCTTACATAATCATCGACTTCATGTCGGCGCAACTCGTTTTTTCCTTCTATTCTGCTCTGTCAGTCGTCACGTTATCATTTATTTATTTTTCCTTCATATCACTCCTCACACACTCCATCCATCTTTTCTTTGGTCTACCTCTCCCTCTCCACCCATCCACATTCATCACTTTTTTAGTCACATGCGTAGTAGATTCATCCCTACTCATCACATCATGCCCATACCACGACAGTGGATTTCCTTTTGACTTTTCTGTAATTGGCGCAACTTTTAAACTTTCTATAATTTACTCGTTCCTTTCTTTATCAATTTTTGTCACACCACACATCCACCTCAACATTCTCATCTCCGAAACATGCAACCTTTTTTCATCCATCTTCTTCACAGATTATTTTCCCAAAAGTGAATATAATGTGTGCAAAAGTTTGCACACATTGCTCTTGTTTCTTTATCATGATACTAGCCTAACCTGGTGTCAGATTTTTTATGATATAGGTACCACCCATAAGTCTCTGTTGGGAATCAAACCCAACCATCACACGCAGACGGCACGTGCAGACGGCGTGATCAACCTACGCAGCAACCAAGCTGAGGTGCGGGGCGACGCGCGACCACTCGTTTCTTCGAAGCCTACCGCGACGGATAACACTCACAAACGCTTATTTACCTATTATATATTTGTCCGGGCAGTTCTTATTTGTAAATTAGTCGGCATTATACCAAGCCTTTTTAATACAGTCTACTATAGTTTTATTTCACACCACGAGCAAGTCGAACAATCTCTGACTTGACTTTACATACCGTTTTTTTTCTTTTTTGGGGGTTGGGAATTCATCAAATAACCCCTCCCGCTCTTGGGCAGAGTGACAGGGAGTGTCAGACTTCTACTGACTAAAAACCACCCATGTTCCTTCTTAGCCCTTTATGTCGAGGCCGCGGTATCTCTTACAACATCCCGCAGCCCCGACAGGCACTTTACAAACCCTTTTTTTTTTTTTTTTTTGGTGGGTGTAAAATCATCGAATAACCCCTCCCGCTCTTGGGCAGAGCGAAAGGGAGTGTCAGACTTCTACTGACTAAAAACCACCCATGTTCCTTCTTCGCCCTTTATGTCGAGGCTGCGATAACCGTTGGACTACCCGCGGCCCCGACAGGCACTTTACAAACCCTTGAGAAATATTTCAGGCATGCTCGTTTTCTCACGTAGTGATTCAATGAAGCAAGTGGTAATTAAGCCATATAAATCCGAAAATCAGAGGTGCGTGTCTTGTGTTTGAATTCGAGACCTATGACTTGGCATTTACTATGTGTGTTTGCAGCCAGTCTTTAATTACAGCTTAAGGTAGATACGAGTTCAGGGCCGCGGGTTGTACACTAGTTATCGCGGCCTCGACATAGAGGGCGAAGAAGGAACATGGGTGGTTTTTAGTCAGTAGAAGTCTGACACTCCCTTTCGCTCTGCCCGAGAGCGGGAGGGGTTATTCGATGATTCTCCACCAGCCAAAAAAAAAAAAGGTAGACACGAGTAAACAAGGGACACATCTTCAAGTTTTCAAGCTTATTATTGTTAATATCATTAGCTTTTAACAAATGAAATTCCCACTTACATTGTGAGGTCAACTATCTTGTAATGTTCTCTCTGTGGGCATCAAGTACGTTTGAATAACTTCCATTAAGAAGTCGCTAAATAAACATTGTTATGTTGACGGATATATCGTGTGTAACTTTAACTTGGAATTTTACGTTTTATATTTTCTTGATATTGTGTGAGAAAATGTACTTTTTTACGTAAAATTGAGAAATGAGATATTGTCAAAAACTACGTTTAGGCGCCATTTTTCCAATATGACGGCACGAACAGGAAAGACATAAGGTGGCAAAGTTGAAATTCGGAAAGAGTACATTCAAAATCTATAAAATTTCCGCTTTTTCCAAACTCCTGGAAATCTTTCCAGGGAATCTCTATTTTTGGAACCAACTGACTGTACTATCTGTAAGCTGGTGTTTTCCAGTCCGTCTATAGGCGCTACAAACTCGACCTTCTTTCAGAGCTGTATATTGACTTTTAAGAGTGAAAGTCGAGACGTCTTAAAGCTCAACTGTGAAACAATGAAAGGGGTTTGTGTCGAGAACTTACATCCGCTCTGTAAAGAAGAATAGGGCTGCTACAAAATGTTTGATGTTGATGTCTTTAGTGGCATAACGCCTTTTCACATTTACACTGGCATAGCCATACCCACGGTTCACCAACAATTATTTACACATAGTTTATGATATTTATTACAAATGCAAATGCAACAGCGCAACAATCACTTACAGGTAAACTCCGCATGCATGAAGAAGTTGTATGTACATTTATCTCCAGGTTAGCTAAATCTAGTAGTAAGGTAATTTTTCTGTTTTGGATGTTGTCAAATCATCTAATGACTCGGAAGGGAGTGTCAGACTTCTACTGACTAAAAACAATCCATGTTCCTTCTTAGCCCTTTGTGGCCGGGGCTGCGATATCTCTTACGTACAACCCGCAGCCCCGGCAAGAGTATGAAATCCCTAATAGTTATCAATTGTGCAGAAAATGTTTATTCAGAAGCCATTTTAAACAAACACAAATATGATTATAAAAAGGTCTAGATCATGGTGAATCTTGTCGTAAAGCCACGCTAGCCTAGGTTGGTCCTGGACCAGTGACCACTGATTATATACTGCACCTCCTCTGTCCTTCGGAAAGCACGTTAAGCCGTTGGTCGGCAGCCATATTATGATCCTTGACAAAAGTTACAGCTAGTCAGGTGAAAAGCTCGTAAAAAGCTGGTGGAAAGCTGGTGAAAAACTGGTGAAAAGCTGGTGAAAAGCTGGTGAAAGCTGTAGAAGTCACATAGGCCGTGGGCCCATGTAAAATACTAGTATTCAGCTGCATCTTGTTAAACTGGAAGATGACCCCATCATAGTCGGAAAAAGACTATCCAGATAATATTGGAGCACGGAGTAATGTTGCACCTCAAAAAATCTTAAAGGAAAAACAGAAAAACTAGAGGAAATCTTCTCCTTACATACATATGTTATAGTTTTGTAGTGTTCTAGATAAATTTAGTGTTCTACTAGACACACTTTTTATTATTGTTCTCCTTTGTCTCTGATATTCATATTTAAATGTTATGCATTCCTGTTATTTGCATGATTACTGAAATGCCATTATTAGATGTTGTTTGATTTGAATTGTAAGTGATTGTGCTGTTGGTGTGCTTATTATAAATAAATAAATAAATAAATAAATACACACAAACTCACGCCCTTAACCCATGTGCGCAGGCAGTAACCACAGAACACCACATGCTACGATCCTTTTTTTTTTTTTTTTAACTCATGCCTTTATCCCATGTGGGCAGGCAGTAACCACAGAACGCCACTTGCTACGATCCTTACATACTCCGTTTGCCACGTACACATTCACACATCTGGTCATACACGCACGCCGGTTGCGAGTGCTTCGCACCTGTCTTTTCTGAAGGACTTCACCAATAAGGTCAGAGTATGTCTGTCTAGGGCGTGGGATCCCGGCGTTACTTCTCACATCTGCCTTGTCGGCGCATCGCCTATGTGCGGCCAACCGCCGAGCACGGGCCGCCGATTGCGGCTGCACGCGCTACCCTCACTCAGCTCACCGACGCAGGCCACTACGGGCATTTTTTTCTACCTAGTTATTGATATGTTACTTTAAGGTATTAAACTTATTTTATATACACACTACTCTTATCATTTAACGCCCATTCGAGTCTATACATGCCTTGTAAATACCTTTCGTTAATCGACTTTCTCATTCTCTCTATTTGACAAAACCACCTAAGCATACATTTTTCAATTTTTGTCACTACGTCTCAACCATATCTCTCTTTAACCTTCTCATAATTATAATGATTCATTAATACTGTAACCTGAAAGATGGCCGACGTAACCTTAAAGATCCTTATTAATATCACACGTTTTGTCCTAAAATCTATTAATAACATGTCGAATACCCTTCGAGCGGCAATTATCATCATTTATCTGTAACACCAGTGACCTGAAACAGATGCTTACTAATGACCTGAGGGCCGTTCTAAGATTGGACACTCACTATTATCCCCCTAATTGAGTATAACAAGGCAGTTGTTAGTTGAAATTTAAAAAGATTTGTATTATTGCAAAATCAAAATTCTTAAGCGAGACTATTAAAAATTCTAATAATAAAGTTAAAGCCACTTGGAAAATCATTAACAATGAAACGGGTAAATCTGTTAAACAAGATAATCACCTCGAGATCATGGTGGGTAACAAATTAGTTAGTGAAGCAGCCGACGTAGCCGAGGCTTTTAATGAGTATTTTGCCAGCATACCTATAGCGACGACTCGTTCCCTAGTTCGTCGCCGTCTAAAGCCGAAGATCTTTTGCATAGCAGCGTGTCTAAATGTGGTAAAGTATTTAGTTTCGAACATGTAACGCCTCGTGATGTAGTTAACGTTTTTAATTCACTTAAGTCTAAAAACACAGGTGATTACTGGGGCATTTCTATTAAACTTTTAAGTAACATAATCGACATTGTAGCCCCCTGTCTTGCCGTTACTTTCAATAAATGCGTCGATTTGGGGACTTTCCCTGACCTTATAAAGAGCAGTAAAGTCATCCCTCTATTTAAATCAGGCAGTAAAAACGATATCGGTAACTTTAGACCAATTTCTATTTTACCTGCTTTTAGCAAAATTTTTGAAAAATTAATTCTCAAACAGTTGTTATTACATTTTAATTTAAATAATCTCCTTCATAATGATCAATATGGCTTTACAAAGGGTCGTTCGACTACGGATGCAGGTGTTGCTTTGTTGAAACACATATTTGACGCATGGGAGAACGCGCAAAATGCAATCGGTGTTTTCTGCGATCTCTCTAAAGCTTTTGATTGCGTACATCACGACACGCTTTTACGGAAACTGCGTTATTACGGTGTTCAAAATGAGGCCCTAAATGTGATAGATTCGTATTTGCAAAATAGATTCCAATGTGTAGACGTAAATGGCGCGAAATCTTCCGGGCTACCGATTCGGCTAGGTGTACCTCAAGGTTCAATACTGGGTCCGTTTTTATTCTTGGTTTATATTAATGATCTACCATACTATTTAAAGGGTTTTTGTGACGTTGTACTATTTGCAGATGATACCTCTCTTATCTTTAAAGTAGATAGGAATAGACACGATTTTGACGACGTAAACAGCACGCTATCAATGGTCACGGATTGGTTCACAATAAACAACCTTGTTCTTAATGCCAAGAAAACTAAAATAGTTAAGTTCGCTTTACCCAATGTTAGAAATCTAGGTCCCAATATTATCCTCGCCAATCAGGAGCTGGAAACTGCCGACTCTGCTGTATTTCTGGGCATAACAGTCGATCCAAAATTACAATGGGGTTTACATATATCAAGCCTAGCGGGAAGGCTAAGTTCAGCCGCATACGCCGTCAGAAAAGTAAGACAATTCACTGACGTTGATACAGCACGGTTAGTCTACTTCAGTTATTTTCACAGCGTTATGTCATACGGTATTCTGCTGTGGGGCAAAGCTGCTGATATTCAAAATATATTTGTTCTGCAGAAGCGAGCGGTTCGTGCAATTTATCAGCTGGGTGCCCGAGTTTCTCTTAGAGATTTTTTTAAGGAGATTGGTATCCTCACTGTTGCTTCTCAGTTCATCTTTGCCAACATTTTATATATTAAACAAAATATCCACCTGTACACTAAAAACAGTGATATTCACAACTTTAACACTAGAAATAAGCATAAACTACGCGCTCCTTTTCACCGGCTTCACAAAGTTCATAATTCATTCGTCGGGCTTGGTATAACATTTTATAACAAACTGCCATCTTCTTTTCTAGACTTGCCATTTAATGCGTTTAAAGCCAAAGTAAAATCTAATCTTTGTTTAAAAGCGTACTATTCCATTAACGACTACTTAAATGATAAGAACAGTTGGTCGCTGAGTTGAACACAAGACAATAATAATAATAATAATAATAAGCACACTGCTAGAGGGTTCAGGTTTAGGCTATCGGTTGAGGAGAGGTGGTCAGGTTATATCTCACCTTCTTTACATGGATGATCTGAAACTCTTTGCCCCCAACAATTTGCAACTGATGAAGCTACTGAAGGTAACAGAAACTTTCAGTAGTGGCATCAGAATGGAATTTGGAATGGACAAATGTGCAGTCATGCATGTGAAGCGAGGGGAGATTATGGAATCCGTGGGAACTCAACTCTCGGATTCCCTACAACTTAGATCACTCTCGTCAACAGAAACTTACAAGTATTTGGGTATGTCGGAAGCATTAGGTATCAATATTGCCGACATGAAACAATCGTTGAAGGAACGTTTCTTTGGCCGCCTGAACAAGGTGCTGAGCAGTCTTTTGTCAGGTGGAAACAAGGTGCGCGCCTTCAACAGTTGGGTCATGCCGGTTTTGATGCATTCTTTCGGCATACTCAAATGGACTCAGACAGAACTTGATGCCCTAGATAGGAGGGTCCGCTCGCTATTGACTGCAAATCGGATGCATCACCCACGTTCGTCGGTGATGAGATTGTATATCCCACGGAAGTGTGGAGGTCGTGGTTTCTTAAATGCTAAGACCCTACACAACCGTGAGGTATGCAGTCTCAGGGAATACTTCCTAAAAGCCGACGTGGGGATGCACCGAGATGTGGTCTCAGTGGACAAAGGCCTTACCCCGCTCTCCTTGGCTAACGAGAACTGGCGCAAACCTAAAGTATTAGACACTAATGACCGCAAGGAGGTATGGCAGAGCAAGGAGCTGCACGGACGCTTTTACCGGGCCCTACATGGGCCCGATGTAGACTTCTTAACGTCTGTATCCTGGCTGCGTTTCGGTGACCTTTTCGGGGAAACCGAAGGTTTTGTCTGTGCAATAATGGACGAAGTTATGATGACGAATAACTACCGGAAATACATTGTGAAGGATGGCACGGTTGACATATGTCGGGCATGCCACCGTCCTGGAGAATCGATCCGACACATTATTTCTGGGTGTTCTCGTCTGGCTAATGGAGAATACTTGCATAGACACAACCTCGTTGCCAGGATTATCCACCAGCAACTTGCTTTGAAATACAACCTTGTGGAAACAGAAGTGCCATACTATAAGTATGCGCCCGACCCAGTTCTCGAAAATGGTAATATTTCGTTGTATTGGGATCGACCTATCATCACTGACAGGCCCATTGTTGCCAATAAGCCTGACATTGTGGTGATGGATCGATCGGAGCGTCGCGCAATGATTGTTGATATCACGGTTCCGCATGACGAGAACCTCGTGAAAGCAGAGAAAGATAAACAATACAAGTATCTAGATCTGGCTCGCGAGGTTGTCGACATGTGGCACGTGAATACAGCAGTCATTGTGCCGATAGTCGTGTCTGCCAATGGTCTAATAGCCAAGAGCCTCGACGAACATCTAAGGAGGCTCTCGCTTGGTAGCTGGATCAAGGGCTTGATTCAGAAGGCAGTACTTCTGGACACGGCGCGTATTGTCAGGAGGTTCCTCTCTCAAGAGCCCTGACTACCGGTAGCTCGGACCCTGTTCCCAATGCCGGTGGGCTACTATTTTTTATATTTTTAAATGTTTTTTATATGCTTTTTTGTAATAAATATTTAAAAATGTATTAAATATGTTAGAAAGTGAATAAAGGAAATAATAATAATATTCCACAACTATCACACAACGCCATCTAGTCCCAAGCTAAGCAGAGCTTGTGTTATGGGTACTAGACAACTGATAAACATACTTATATATTTCTAAATACATACATATTATAGATAAATTACAATTACAATGTTTGTTATTTATTTATGTTCTTTCTCCAAGATTAGTTTACTGATATGTTATGTCTTTTTTTTATTATTATTATATACTTTTTTATACTTGCCTTACTATTGTATCGAGTCTGGTTCTTCTAACCAACCTAACAGACAGATGTGTGCTGGGGAGTTTGTTCCGCCACTTCTTCTTTCCAGCAAAAACACTAGGAAGTGTCGAAGGGGGGGCGTTTTGGGGGACTGTCTCTTGTAAATAAGTAAAGTAAAGTAAATTTTGACGTTCGAAAAGTGCTGACTATCAGCCTAGTTTGAATAAATGAGTTTTGATTTGATAATTGGAAGACTGCGCCCTAAAAGGTTATATGTATATAGTATACAGTGACTTCATTGACAAAGCACGCCCTAGAAGGACATCATCATCAGCCAAAAATGTTTCTACTGTAGGGACTCGGGCCTTCTGTCTAGGAGAGGGATGGGCTAGAGCGGTTTGGTAGATGTCACAATATGTCTTAATTTTTTTGGTTCTAACACAAGCCGGTTTCTTCACGATGTTTCCCTTCCCCGTTTTGAGAGCAGTGGTGAAGTAAATTACACAAAGTAATGCGCCTGACTTGGTTCGAACCCACGTCTTACTGTGTCTAAGGCGGGGCCGCAACCACTGTGCTACCACTGCTCACAGGTATTTGAGTTACCTTAGTCAGGATTACCTGAATGGCATATTTTTCATTCCAAAGGCACGATCCCGAGACAAAGTTACTGAACTACATGCAGGTGACGCCGAGTGAACTAACTCAAGTCCCCCATTTTATTTTCTTCAAGAAGTTCAGATGCGTAATACTTGCCACCAGCGTACGTTTATATCCAGATGTATGCATGTTGAACAGGAACTCGGCAAATGGCGTACATATGATGTAAAAATCATACCGGGTATCATTCTTTACTTTCTTCTCCCCTTTTTTTGTGTTTGGGAAATCATCAAATGATCATCCCACTTTGGGCAGAGCGGTAGCGAGAGTCAGACTTCTACTGACTAAAAACTACCCATGTTCCTTTTTAGCCTTTTACGTCGAGGTTGCGGTATCTCTTTCAAACAACCCACAGCCACTACGGGACGGGCGTCGGCCTTTGCTGATATCTCTTTGAGGCGAGCGCGGAACACGAACGCGCCGTCGACACGGCCTGTCGCCGTCATAAGACGGACGGACGGCGAGCTATCCCATTCTGCCTTCTCACATGGGATATAAACGTGCACGAATGCAATCCTAAAAAATATCTTTTTCAAGTAATTTATTCTCGTTATTGTATTACGTAAACGAATGTAACTATTACACATTTCACCCCAAAATCAATCACCAGACCGTATCTAATGAACACCAAAGAGACATTAATCACCATATCCCAATGACCTGAAACAGATGTTTACAAATGCCTTGAGGGACTGCAATGATTGGGCACTCATTAATATCCCCTAATTAAGTGTTAGGAGAGTGAATACGGTTCGTTAGTCCCGTAATACGGGGAAATCAAGAATGTTAACGTGAAATGGAATAATAAATGAGAAGCAATATGGGGCTATAGGACGCAGATTGTGTACTCGACCTTGTAATAGATTTATCTCTCGAAGGTTTAATGTCATTTGCGCGTCATGAAACTAGAAGAGGGCCTGGATAGTCACTTTTGCTTGCCGTGTTTATCCACATTTCTGCAATGACATATAAAACGGGAATTACGTTTGAGTTGCTTGAAATGATAGGAGAATGTAGATCAGGGTGCAATTTTCCATAGAGGATCGTCCGGCCAGACAGTTAGTTTTTTTTTAGTTACAAAAATTTTTACTTATGAATTTCAGTGAATTGATGGTCATATAAATAGAGTAACACTTTTTTTTTTTGAAGATTGGAAGTCATCAAATGACTCCTCCCGCTCTGGGTAAAACGGTAGGTCCGACTTCTACTGACTAAAAACCACCCATGTTCCTTCTTAACCCTTTATGCCGAGGCCGCGGTATCTCTTGCGAATAACCTGCCCAAGTGGGACAGAGCTCCACGGTGTGCTCTACCGTGTCCGGCCGATCCTCTCAATGGTAGTTTCCAGGCGTTTCGTCCCGCCTGATTCAGTGCAGGTACCTTCCGGAATAACCGTGTTCGGTAAGGACCTGCGCTAGACGGAATGTGAGGGCGCCGTGGAGCCTCTCCAGCCACTCCTCAAACAGGGGACTTACCTGCACGGAGTTGCGACAGTCGCTCTCTCCATGTCGCCATCAGATCGCACCGGAGGTCTGAGCGCTGTGCAGCAATCTGCCGCGTCAGCGTTACCCCCCGTAGCAGCGCTTCCGCGCGCCATTCATGCAGGCGCGTGTGTACTATCACCTCCACACGACAGATAATCCTAACTCCCAAACTAAGAGATCTTGTGACTTAGGAGTCGGTGTTCTTCTGTCACTATGATACCAAAACCTCTTACTAGAAAATGTGTCAACAATATCTTGGCAAAAGATTTGAAAGGTTTGATAGTAGCTTATCAAACCTTTCAAAACTGTTTTTTGGATCGTGCCTTTGGCCGACATTTTTTTGTGGGATAACTTTAATAGTGCGATACAAACTGTTGATGTTAGTTCTTTAATTGTGCCATAGATTATACTTCTATGTTGCTGTAGCTTTTTGTAATCATCATCATGTTCCCACTGCAGGGACTCAGGCCTCCTCTCTAGGAGAGAGGCGGGTTATAATCGACCACGCGTGCCCAGCGCGGGTTGGTAGATGTGACAGTCTTAGAATTTTTTGGTTCTAAGACATGCGGGTTTCCTCACGATGTTGTCTTTCACCGTTTTGAGAGCAGCGGTGATGAAATAAATTACACAAAGTAATGTGCCTACCTGGGCTCGAGCCCACGACTTACTGTTCGTAAGTCGGTGTCACCACCACTAGACCACTGCTGCTCTTCAAATTCTGTCGCTACTAAATAATTCAGTACATTTATAACTTGTCCATCATTTTTATTGCTACTACTGCTATGTTATTTTATTTAAGCAAAAGGCTTGGTTTCAAAGTTATTCACAGAACTATTCAAAATAAAAGATACATAAAGCATATTTTTTTTCTGAGTGAACAGAACAATGGACCCTTTTCATATTTTATTATAAAGTATACCTCTTTACGGACACAAAGAGTAACATTGAAAGAAATGGGTATCTGCGTCATTACCCCCGGTGTAATTGGATATAAACTACTCAGAAAATCTTCCCCCTACCTGAAAATAATACACTGAAACATTTTTATATTCGTCAAGAAGAAATATAAGACCGCTCTATCAAATCCTTTTGGCACATTCAGAAGGACTACGTAAAGAGGTCGAATTATGACCGCAACCGGAACATTCACCCTTTTTCTAATATAATTCCCTCTTTATTCCTCTAGGGTGAAGCACCCAAACATCGGCTCACCTCAAAAATTGAAAGTTTATTTTATGAGAAAACATTTTTGTGGTTTTCATTTTGATGAAGAAATCCGGGTTGTTAGAAAACTTTAATGTTTTAGTTATTTTCGGGAAAACAATCCTTGTTTATAAACTTATCTTACTTAATCATTTTGAAAATAAAATAATAAATAAGAACCTATAAATGTAAACGTTTATTTCCACCTGGAACATTCAGCTAACATTTTATTAGTGCGCATTGCGTCAGTACCTACATAACATTCCTACAGTTCTTAAGCTGTGTTGAAGTTGTTACTTTCCACAAGGAAAAGATTTCATGAGGGAATAAAACCAGTATACATGATAGATATCTCGATACCCACGAGCAGCATAAAAACTCTGGTAATCAGGTCACGAAAATTAAAAAAAAAAGTTAAGTTCTGTCGTTGTCATATTCAAGTGTACACACAATAATACTTCGAGCTATCATCATCAGCCTACAATATTCCCACTGCAGGGGCTCAGGCCTCCTCTCTAGGAGAGGGATGGGCTATAATCCACCACGCGGGTAGATGTCACATGTCTTCGATTTTTTTGTATTTAAGACATGCCGGTTTCCTCACGATCAAGCTTAATACAACCTGACCCGCCTTTCTATGAGCGTTCCGTACGATGAAATGTAAGCTTCATTCATTTTTGCATAGCTGGAATACACTTCTTGCGTACTCTAAAAACAGACTTAAAATAAATTACTTAGTTTATTGTAGTTTAAATAAGATAAAATTTCCAGATGTTGGAACGTTTGCCAACTCATAAAAAATATTGGAAATCCTTTTCGAAACCTTTTTCTTTCATACATTCCTTCAATAAAAGCTGCTCTGTATAAACTAGACTGCATAGTGACACTAGAACGAGGAAAAATGAGAAGATATTCCATGTTTATTCAATAAATTGAATTCCTAAGTTAACACTGAGATTACTTGATATTTTATGCAGTTTTTATCAGATTAGAGTACGGAAGTAGACTTTGCAATTTATTCGAGACTTAAACTGGCACATTGTGTTTTTAAAAGAGGCTGGTACAAACCGCGACACATCTTTTTACCCGACTGCGGCGAAGCCCAAAAAGACGGTTATGTGTTTGGCGTGTATGTATGTATGTATGTCTGTTTCCTTGTTCCCTCATAACTCCTGAACGGATGAAGGGGTTTGAATAAAATATACGTCGTTAGATTCGTCTTGATGGCGCAAGTGTCACTGGCTACATTAAAATTAAAAAAGAAAAGACAGTTGCGGATTTTGGGGGCCATATAGCGTAATTAAAAAAAAAAAAAAATCCATTACCAGAGTAGGGTATCAAAATGAAGAGTTTTAAAAGGAGATATATGACACTTATGTGTTTAAAATAAATTCAAAGTCACAAATCATATAAACAAACACAATAGTTAAATCAGCGGGGTTCATTTGAATATTAAATTATGAAATGAAAATAGAATGGACCCCGCCTGCTTCCAAGTTTTGTTTAATTTAAAATGTGCTTGTTTTTTATTTTTCAGTTTTTCCAGTCGGGTTTTTTAGTTTTTTAATAACTTTTTTATTTTCAACTTTTTAGAGCTTTTGTGTTTGTTCTTTCGTTGGTCGCGTAACTGTCTTAGCAGATGATTTAACTATTGTGTTTGTTTATATGATTTGTGACTTTGAATTTATTGTTATAACTTTACTTAAATTCCTGCATGGCCCGTTTACTATTCAAAGCACCCAAATTGAGTTTTACCGTTTAATGTGATTTCACCCCAACAAAAATAAGTTGCTGCCCAGCAATAATTTTTGCGAAGGGGTACTTAGTTTGATGTATAGTTTCGGATTGAATTTGTATGTTATTTATTTCCGAAGTAAAATATATCCTGAAATTCGAATAATCTCGTCCTAGTAACGGTGGGCCTAAGTTTATGCATGCTTGGTTGACGTCGAAATGGGTTCAGAATCAGAATCAGAATCAGAATTATTTATTTGTAAAACATAGGTGAAGAACATATATACATTAGTCATACTTGTCAAGGTCTTAAATAGATAAGTGTTGCACTATGCTTTGTCATTGTTGACATACAAATATTAAAGTCAGGTTCATCAAAGTTAACAAAATTTCGGGTTCGTTTACATCTTGTCAGTATATTTGTTTAAACAGATACTTGCTGTTACAGTTTGCACCAAAGCGTGCAGCAGCCAACAATATGCAATAGGGTAGTAAACAAAAAAATCTAATTAGTCCGTCAGATAGATTTCCAAAAAATATTGGACGTAAACAAACAATGAAGACGATACAGTGCTTTAAAAACTCGTGTAACGCCACAACCCCCCACTCAAATCTTTGACGCATTTTATCTTCGTCAATTTTTATTGATTTGATAAAACAAAAAATACGTATCCAATATTTTTCAATCATCTAACAGACGGACTAATTAGAATAATATTTTTTTTTGTCAGTAAAGATCCCTATTATTTAGCATAGCTTCATAAAAACATTTTTGTTTTGTTTTATGAGAAAAAATTTAATATATCGAAACTCTTTGAAAATAATAGTTGCGTGTATGTTTTTCTAGGTATAAACCTGTTTCGCGTATAAAATACTCCGTAAAAGATATCACGGTGAGGTATACTCGTAAAAATAACTAAGTAATAAAAGATACCTAGTTGTTTCGTTGGGTTGTTATTTTTCCATTTACCGCCGTTGGTTTTATCTCACTAGAAAATACAATAACAGATATCGGCACGTCCTTTATGCGGCGTGTATACTACGGATTTAACTACATAAAATAACTTTTTTTTGTAAAAAAGACGGTTAAATCTTTCTTGATTTTCCATCAAGAAAGATTTAAAAAAATAAACTCGCTAAAGTGACTCCATAATTAAGTTGCAAAAAGATAAAAAAAAAACCTATCCTTTGCAGTTTCCTACAAAAGTCCAATACCTACACGATGTTGTGTTTTTGTTTGATAAATGTTTTTTTTTTATTCTGAAAAACAAGATATTGATATCCCGATGAGTCGTACTCAGAGGCTCTCCTCCACGTTTATTATGCGCACAGCCAAAGTGTGGAACTCTCTGCTAGCATCCGTGTTCCCTCCCGCATTTTTAATGTAGGTAGACCTCCAAGCAAGAGTAAAGAGGCATCTTCTGGGCACGCTCGTTCCATCATAGACCTAATCTATCGCTTTTCATCAGGCGTGATCGAGGTGAAAAGCACACCCATTAATACACAATAAATAAAACAATGTTTGGTGGTTCGAAACTATGAACTAAACACATGGTAACCATATGTCTAAGTCCCCTTCATCCTGTGTGGATAGCTCCACTGTCGTTGTCACCTAATTGTGTTACTTTGTTGACGAGTTCGTAGCAAGTTTCTGAGCACAATAACATAAAAGTACTTTTCTTCTTCGGTGTTTAGGAGACAATCTGCGGAAACCGGGTCAAAGTACAGATATTTATTTCATCTGTATATGTAGTTAGGTTTTCGTGAGTATTTCAGAATCGTTTGTTGAATTGGTTAATAGGAAAAATAAATAAGTCCGATCGGAGAGTTAGGTATTACATTTTGGGGCTGCGAGTTGTTCGAAAGAGATACCGGAGCCTCGGCACACAGGGCGCCCACAGCGGGAGGAGTTATTTAATGATTTCCCACACCCCAAAACAAAAGGTATTAGGGGGCGGGGGGGTTATCTCGTGTGTTGGCTGTTAAGGCGCATATTATGTTGCATGTAGTGCTCTTCTTTAAGCGATGGGGCACTTACATCTAATTTTGAAATGTTTTTTTTTTTATGTAAATGTAACAGTGTACTGATTGTTGAGGAGCCAAATTAAATAAATAAATAATAAAGGTATTATGTTCTTGTAGTAAATTTTTTTCACCAACGAGAAATTCAGTCATATATTAATTTTCTAATAGATGTGAACTGTTACAGAAATATAACTGAAATATGGTAATTAGACAAAAGATCATCATGATAACTTCACCTGAAAGATGTACACTGCTGGAAATACGCTTCCCCTAAATGTCCACATTGAAAAGCCTCGTGCGGTTCGCGTCTAGCGGAACCCCGCAACCTTCACCAGGTCATCTGCCAATATAATGTAATACAATTTGTAACCTGTTCGAATGCAAGCACTCTAAAACAAATTACACATATTATTAGCTATCACTACATATTTCGCATACCATTATAAACTCGACATTTCTATACAAAATACCCCAGAACTTCACCCCCAGCGAATATAAATCACGAGGAACATACAGGCGGACTCGATTAGACTTCTATTTGTCCTTAGAGACTAAATAGGAAGTTAGTCCATTTCTCGACCGTACGAGTCGGACACTGATTATGCAACCGGGGCATAACATTTACGGTTCACTTCCCAACACTATACTTCACAACCACCACAAATTCAAACTCAGTCGTCCTTAGCGTAAGGTTAGTTTCAGCTTGGGGTATTACGGGCCGGGGTCACTTTGAAACACTATCGTTCTTGTCCTACCACAGGCAAATAGAAACCTTGTTGTTTGAATTCCAAGGTTGACTTTACTTTGGGGTGAGTTTAAGTTCTTCTTAAGACAAATTTGTCCAGTCATATGGTTTGCTCTTGGGATGTTGCCATTTAGTACGCAATGCGTCTTTTGAAGAGCCAACACGTCGGGTTGAATGGCCCACTTTAGGTGATGAGTGTATGTTTGATGCTCATCTTCGAATTTATTATTATTGTGATACTCATGTCGTGATTTCTCGGACGTTTGAGACCTTTAAAAATAACTTTTCAGAAATGATTTCAGAATAAACTGGCATCCTCCTGCTCTGTTTCACATTGGTGCAATGGTGATTCTCGCAGTCAAACCTTCATTTAAGTTTGTCTTGGACACCACCGATGAGCTACGAAATATGAGAAAATCTAAACTTAAACTGTAAGCCTGAAACAAACACAGACACGCACAACAAACACACAGCGCATGCTTTTTGTGGGGGGAGGGGGTGGAAATCATCAAATAACCCCTCCTCGAGCGAAAGGGAGTGTCAGACTTCTACTGACTAAAAACCACCCATGTTCCTTCTTAGCCCTTTATGTCGAGACCGCGGTATCTCTCACAACATCCCGCAGCCACACAGAGCATGCCTTAATTCTTATTTTGAGTACTTAATATATTAGTTTAATAACACGCTTTGACTGACGTCATTTTATTTCTCATTTTATTTTATTTTTTTTACAAAACCTTTTATTTGGTATGGATACCCATATCTTGGAGATGCATACAAATAACTAGTCTGTAATCTTACAATATTGGATTTAGAATGAATGACGTTACTGAGCTGTTTGATTTTGATGATGATGATTTTATGCAAAATTTAAGCTGATTCGGAAACAGGGAAAGTTGATCTTAACTTTGAAGATGATTTAACATAGTTACAGGTGAACCTAAACAAAAAAATGTGAAATGTGAAAATAGCACTGTTCCAGCCCTATCTGGCCAGGACCCTGTATGATACAGAGGCCTTTTTTTTGGGGGGGGTGGGAAATCATCAAATAACCCCTCCCGCTCTTGGGCAGAGTGAAAGGGAGTGTCAGGCTTCTACTAACTAAAAACTACCCATGTTCCTTCTTAGCCCTATATGTCGAGGCCGCGGTGACTAGTGTACAACCCGCAGCCCCGACGGGGTGATACAGAGGCCTCGTGGTCCAAGATGAAATATTTGTGGGTCCGCGATAGCGTGTTTTTAATAATAATAATAATAATATTCCACAACTATCACACAACGCCGTCTAGTCCCAAGCTAAGCAGAGCTTGTGTTATGGGTACTAGACAACTGATAAACATACTTATATATTTCTAAATACATACATATTATAGATAAATTACACCCAGACACAGAACAAATGATCGTGCTCATCACACAAACATTTGTCCTGGGTGGGAATCGAACCCACGACCTCCGGCATAGCAGTTAGGGTTACTAACCACCAGACCAACAGGTCAGTTTTCCTATAAATTACGTTGATACCGCGTGCGTTCATTAGTCGTATTTAGTATTCCGTACGCGAACCGAATGCCGTATCTGCGCATTCCCTTTTATGATTAATAGGGAAGTAGGGAAACTAAATATTCAAAATGAGTTTCTATTTATAGGTCAATTTTGCTTTTATTTATGTTGTTTTAAAGGTTTCTTGTAGACGACTTAAAAAAGAAGTACACAATTTTGGAAATTGTGGTTTTTTCTTTGTTGGATCTGTCAGGTATTTTTAACCGACTTCTAAAAAAAGAAGGAGGCTTCCAATTTTATGATATTTATATTTATTTTCTATTGCAATTTTAATACTATTTTGACATTTGTGAATTTTCTGGCATGTTTTAATTTAAATCTTAATGTGTTGACAGTAGTTTGATTTATTGAAGTTCTAATTTTTTTATTTAATTTATAGACATTTGGATGTGTTTGTTGTTATTTTATTTTATTTTTCCTTTTTATTGACATTTCTATGTACTACTTATCTGTTCTTTCTGTTCTGTGGTTTTTTCTCATTGTTTTTGTTTAATTTTTTGTTTTGCATTGTCCCTAAGTGGCTACAAACCCTTTCGGTATGAAATTACTGTTTTAATAGGTAATGATAATAATGTTACTAAGTTAATGCAATTTTAAACAAATGAATTACTAAATTTCAAAATTGATTCAATTGTTTTCGCGCTATTCGATTTTTCTTTTACATCGTTCCGGTCACAATATGGAAAACTTAAAATATCACGTAAACGACAATTAATCCTTTTTCCAACACTTTTTTTTTACTTTATTAATCAATAACACAGTTACAATCATTTTAATACTAGACATAAACATACCACACAAACCATCGTGGGTCTATATATCATCATCAGCCTATAATGTTCCCACTGCAGGGACTCAGGCCTCCTCTCTAGGAGAGGGATGGGCTATTATCCACCGCGCGGGCCCAGTGCGGGTTGGTAGATGTCACATGTCCTCGATTTTTTTGGTTCTAAGACATGCCGGTTTCCTCACGATGTTTTCCTTCACCGTATTATATATACATAATACAATGTGGATCTGGAACTACGACATTAAATTAAAACTAGCACTGTACTAGTCCATCGAAACATTTTAAAACACGAAGATTAGTAGTTAGTGGAAAATTAAAAAATTGCAATTTTCAAACAAAATAAATAGCAGAATCAACTGCATAAAAAGTAAACACGCTTTAACTACGAAAAGTCACTGACCTAGTGCGCGGGGTGCAGCGAGCGGCGGCGATGTTGGGCGTAGGTACTTTTTATCGGAGAACAACAAATCAGCGGCATAAACTCACTAAGTTGCGAGTTGTTAATTAATAAAAGATCACTGATTGAATAATTAATCACTTAAAATCACATTACAATCAGAATTTGAGGCATAATTAAACTAAAAAACTTACTAACTTAACCTAAATCACAAAACTAGCTACCTAATAAATGCCTAAATAACTAATATTACACTAACACCAATAAGTCACAGTAACCTATGCACTAATCCAAATATCATAAATCGTCTTTAATCACAATAACAACAAACTTTTAATAAAATCACGACAATGCGCGCGCGGCTCGTCTTGTGATAAAAAAAAGTAGGCGTGTGCTCTCCTCAAAGGGCGCCGCTATGCACTGACTGACATAGTTACCGAGTCAAGGACTTTTTGCCGAAAAAAATTCCGCTCACACACACACTCGCAATTTTCTATGCACCACTAATGCATTATTTGCGTAAGTAATATTACTTTTTCTTTATAATTGTAGTATTTTGTGGGAGTGTGCGGGGCGCGTCAGAGTGGGATCGTATGACACCTTTCTCTGTCTTTCAAGCGTATTGAGACGTTGAGAATAGAATCGTAGGTTTTTGCACAGGTTCCTGACCTTACAATGTTTACCTATTATTACGGACTCCGATCTACATCATGTTGAAAAATAAGAAAATGAAAAATAATTTCCTGTGGCTAAAGTAGTCATTGGATTTGATTGATTTTTTGTATACGGGTCAAGAGCATGCCTTTCTTTACGTGGTTTAGAGGAATGTCAATCGTCCTGCTCCACATTGTATATTATGTGGTATATTCAAGCGACCCTGCAACATATAATACGCCGTTTCCCCATCCAATTTGCGTAAGCCACTGAGTGGCCTCTTCCAGGGCCGTCGTCGTTTAGACGCAGTATACAACACAAACGACCACGTATGCTGTTGCGGTCTGTTCCCAGTAAAGGATTTGTGGTCTAGTTGGTCTTTTGCAGACATGTACTCGTAGAAACCTAATAAAACCACATCACTGGTTAATGGTCCAAACTCTGTCGATTCCCAGTATTTTTTTTTTACGAAACAGGGCCGGTTTTATATACACATTATTTCATAAACTCACGCCTTTTTTCCAAGAAGAAGAAGAAGATCCACGTTCATATACAGGGTGTAAACAGACTCTTCGCGAACCAAGCATTATGTAGGTACATCAAACTAAGTAGGTGCCCCCCCCCCCCACACACGCAAATATGATTGCTGGGGGGGTTACGATTTTTTTGGGGTCCAAAAGCACATTTTACGATAAAACACAATGTAACACTCTTAAAACATTGTAGTAATTAATGTTTCGAATAGTAAACGGGCCTTGGTATAAGTTAAATGATTTCCTGATAAACTTATATATCAAAAACCGATGTAAAAAAATTCTCCAAAAACTCCGTCCGTTAAAAATAATTATCGCAGTGACGTGGAGAATAAGTGCATTTTGGCTTCTTTAAGGGTACTTTTAAACTCTCTTCTGTTTATACGCATACCGGTTGAGAGTACTATGCACCTGTCCTTTCCGTGCGTTCAAGAATTTTTGTCATACCTATTATTGGAATCAAATATAACAGCTCACAACTTAGGACCCAGTAATATTAATGACAATAATATCCGTGGTGCCAGGCAACTGGGATAACCCCAGTTGTACACGTCCCTGTGTGCCTATTGACCTTGTCCAGTTCTGTCTCCTGCTGATATGGACGGAAGTGAAAATTATGTTTTTGCTACTCCTCCGCTATTCTTTTCTGATTAATTTCGTTGCGGGATCCAAGACAGTTAAATCGTTTCTCTGGGACTTCGTCGGGCTTCATTGTCTCGGCGCTTTTCTTGTGGTCGCCACTGTTGATTCTGGCTGACAGGAGTTACAGTGGTTTGGGAATAGTGTGGCGGGCTTGTCCTTTCTGAAGAACCTCACCAATAACAAGGCAGATGCGAGTGGCAACACTGGGGAAGGCCCCAGTGTTGCCACTCGCATCTGCCTTGTAAATCCCGTTTGTTGGTCGCCTTGCTCTCATTCTCTCCACATGCCTATACCGTCTAAGCATACTCTTAGGTCCATTTTTACAAACGTCAAAGTTCAAGTGAATAGGGGATCGGACAAAAAAAACTAATTAGTCCGTCAGTTATATTTCCAAAAAATATTGAACACATATTTTTTCTTTTTTCATTTAGACAAAAAATGGAGACGATAAAATGCTTCGAAACGCGTGAACTCCTCGAAAACGTCACATGTCAGCACAAATTTTGCCTACAAATGAAGTCACAACCATGATCATAATCATCATCATCATCACTCATGATCTTTGACGCGTTTTATCTTCATCAATTTTTTTTTAATTTGATAAAACAAAAAACACGTATCCAATATTTCTCGATAATCTAACTGACGGACTAATTAGAATCATTTTTTTTTGACTCAGTCCGATCCCCTACCATAGTTTCAGTTATTTTAAGGTTATTATATTGTAGAGTGAAAATCTCACTTTAGTATTCTTGCTTTATTTAATTGAAGCCAGAAATTTAAACTATCAAATAACTGAAGTATTCTCATCATTAATATTTGATCGTTATGATTAAGTAATTAATTAACGAAACTGACTTAAAACACGGAAATATTTGATTAAGTAAAAGCGAATCATAACAAAAGATTATCTTGTGTACTTGAGCGTTAATGATGATTCCTTAACGATTGAGTTTCGAGTTTCCTCTTAGTAATCACCATTGGAAAATGTTTTCTAGGAATTCGCTTAGGTTTGAGAACATTTTCATGAAAATATTTATGAATATACACATATATACATAGGTACATAAACGCACGCCCTTTTCCTATGGGGTAGGCAGAAACCACAGAACGCCACTTGCTACGATCCTTACATACTCCGTTTGCCACGTACACATTCATACATCTGGTCATACACGCACGCGGCGGTAATTAGTATTTTGGAATAATACGTCTTGGTTATTTTGTTATTCTTAGCTGGTTTTGACATGGTTATAATAAGTAATGAGTATATTAGAGGGATTTAAAAAGGGTGACGTCTTGGTATGGACTGTAAATGAGGAGGGATGAAACGCATGTGACTGAGTGATGTATATTAATGTTGATGTTGGATGGAGAGCCAAAAAGCAGTAGAGAAAAGGAGGGAATCCCAAAGAAAATATGTGTAAATGTTAATTTAAGTGAAAGAGAAAGGAATTCATTGCCGTGATGTTGACAGGGGAAAATAGGTATTCCCATCTAAGCACCGATTTGTAGAGCACCTACGCTTAGAGCACCAAAGCTATTCCCATCTGAGCACCCACGATTTGGTAGCTGCTAGTGATGGGGTGTATAATAAAAGTAATCGATAATAATGTTAGTAAAGTTCCACAAACTACCAGGAGAACAGAACCATTAGGAGGTATTGGAAATTGAAATCTTAAAATCAAATCTAATAGGTATGCCTTTCTAATACCATGCAGTTTTTTTGGAGATGAGAAACAAGGACAGTAAAGTCTCACAAAGTACCAGGAGCCCAGAAATATGTATATAGGAGGTACAGAACCATTAGAGAACCTGATTTAACAATTCTTCTTTTTTTTAAAGTAAAGTTCTTCGTCATGTACATAACTTCTATATCAGTAAAGTCTCACAAAGTTTCTGCTACTTTGTGAGACTTTACTGATATTGAAGTTAGGCCAGAATCGTGAAGTAGTAGTATCTTCATTAAACACTGCATGGTATCAGAAAGGCTTAAAGATTTGATTTTAGGATTCCAATTTCCAATACCTGCTAATGTTTCTGTTTCCTGGTAGTTTGTGGAACTTTACTAAAATGATTATCGATTACTAAACTTTTATTTTACACCACATCACTAGCAGCTACCAAATCTTAGGTGCTCAGATGGGAATAGCTTTGGTGCTCTAAACTTAGGTGCTCTAAGAATCGGTGCTCAGATGGGCAAGGGCTGACGCCCGTCGGGGCTGCGGGATGTTGTGAGAGATATCGTGGCCTCGACATATAGGGCTAAGAAGGAACACGGGTGGTTTTTAGTCAGTAGAAGTCTGAATCTCCCTTTCTGCCCAAGAACGGGAGGGGTTATTTGATGATTTCCCACCCCCCAAAAAAACAAAAGGGTGTTGCCTAAACTTCCAAACAAAAGCTTTTCAGCAAAATATCCAGAAGCATGAAGTAGGTAGACATTTAAAAATTCGAGAAATGTAGAATCCAGAAACTAGTAATGGTTTTTGGGTAACGTGGCATGCAACTTCGGCTGTCCTCTGTCTGTATAATAATATTACATATACACACATCAAAAGTGTCTACGGATCAAGCATTTTTATGCGGATTTCTTGAGATTGAGATGTGGCTTTGTAATAAATTTATGATTTTATAAATTTATATGGATCCTTTTTGGTGCATTTCATAATTTGAATCAGGAACTGTGAATCAAATTCGAGTAAAAGATGAAAATCAGCTGTCAATATTTTCCCTATAAAAACATACAACGCATTGAAGACATTATTAGTGCTACTGTTTCCCTACTACTGATTAAAACCAACGTTATTATGGAGCGGCGACGTCATTTAAGCAGGGAAGAAATGCTCAGAGCCGTGGGAATGATAGAAGCTGGTTCCCGGCAACGTACTGTGGCTTTAGCTCTGAATACAAGTCAGAGTGTTATCAGTCGACTTTGGACACGTTACCGAAGCACTGGTACCGTGGCTGAGCGCCATGGAGGACGGTATCGCTGCACCACACGGAGACAAGACCGATACATTCAAATCTTAACTCGAAGAGCTCCAACAATAACCGCCATGATGTTAGCCGTGAGGCTTCATCACTCTTCAGGGAACTTAATTAGCGACCAAACAGTCAGAAACCGCTTGCATGAAGTGAACCTTCATTCCCGAAGACCGCTACGGGTACCACCTATAGCAATGCACAATCGTAGGATTCGATATCAATGGGCTCTTGAACACAGAAATTGGGCAGAAGAACAATGGCGTTTCGTGTGCTTTTCTGATGAGTCTCGTTTTGGTATGAGACCGGATACAAGTTGTATACGACACTGGAGAACCCCTGGACGCCAACAGCGATTAAAATCCTGCCAGGAAGTCCATCCTTATAGTGGTGGAACCATCATGGTATGGGCGGGTATTTGGATCGGCGGAAGAACTGAGTTGATTTGGATCAGAGGCAACCTCAACGCTCAAATTTATGCTGAGACGATTGTATCAGACGTCTGAAAACGAGGGGCTGAAAACTACTGTGTCTGACTTGTCTACAAGATTAAATCTTCTCGAACAATACACACGCCAAGAAAATGTTGAAATTAATGGGGTACCCGAAAACAGTAAGGAAAACCTCATCAGCAATGTCGTACAGCTGGCCAAGGTGGTGTCATGCAACATTCAAGAGCAAGATATCCTATCAGTTACCCGTATTAAGAAGCTAGACTTGGACAGTAAGCGTCCACGTTCAATTGTTGTTAAATTGCGTAACACGCGAATCCATGACGAGGTTTTGGCCTCAGTTATGAAATTTAACAAGTCATTGGAAAAGGATAAGAAATTAAATTCAAGCCTATTAGGCTATGGGGGCACCAAGACTCCTGTGTTTGTGTCAGAGCACTTATCTCCCATGAACAAGGCAATCCATGCTGAGACTAGGAAAATAGCTCGGGAAAAGGGTTATAAATACGTATGGGTTCGCGATGGTCGCATACTAGTCCGCAAAGAAGACGGTGCCCGCCCTAAACAGGTAAAAAGCTTACAAGCCGTTGCACTTCTATAAGCTCAATAATGGGTAATATCTAATATAAAACCCCGAGGTAACTTTCAAGTTCAACATCTATTACCAGAACTTCAGAGGCATGAGAACTAAACTTTCCGATATAAACATGGCAGCTAGTATAACCCAGTACGACCTTATTGTAGCCACCGAAACCTGGCTCAATTCAAACATCAATGACGGCGAGATCTTCAATAACCAGTACCACATTTATCGGAGGGACAGGAGCTCCAGTGCGCGGAACGGCAAAGAGGGAGGAGGAGTATTAATAGCCGTATCAAAAGCTTTTAAAACCGTGCGAGCCTGCCAATGGGAAACTTCCGCTGAAGATCTCTGGGTGTGCATCAAAATAAGAGAAGGTAAGAAGATAAACATTTGTGCCGCTTACCTACCCCCACCCGTCACTCAGAATCACCTTGAATCGTTGTTAGACAACGCATCGAGGGTCAGCGAGACTACTGGCGATGACATGATAATCATAGGAGACTTCAACTTGGGATTTATAGAATGGATCGCAGACCCCCAGACCTCTCACGTGACTGCTACTAAACCTGTCAACTACAACAGTAACTTGGGCTATTGTTTAGTGGATTTTATGTCATCAAATTCTCTTTGTCAATTTAATAATGTCAAGAATTCAAAAAATTGAATCTTAGACTTGATTCTAAGTAACATACAAAATGTAAAAGTCGAAAAATCTCTAACTTGTTTGTCGAAGGTGGATGATCATCATCCGCCCGTAGAAGTAAACTTTGATTCTGGTATTTGCAGTAGCTTAAAACCTAAAACGTCATGTAATTATAACTTCAGAAAGGCTGACTATGAATTAATAAATGACAAACTAAGTAAAATTAATTGGAGCGATAGATTTCAGTCTCATTCTAATGTCAACTCAATGGTTACTTCGTTATATGAATGTCTGTACAACATAGTTGAGGAAACTGTTCCCATAATCACTCATACCAATCGTAACTTCCCTCCTTGGTACACTAAAAGTCTTGTCAGAGTCCTCAACGAAAAGGAAAAAATTAGAAAACGCTACAAGAAGTACCACAACCCCCGCGATAAAGTAGAGTATAGAATTCTTGACGACCGAGCGCAACCACTAATTAAGGAATGCTTTAGAAAATATGTGCATTCAATGGAAAATAATATTCGTTACAATCCAAAATCATTCTGGTCATTTGTGAAAGCAAAAAAATCCAACTCTTCAGCAATTCCTTCAGAAATTAAGCTTGACGACTCAACAGCTACAACGGGTGACGACATAATAATATGCAACATTTTTGCTCAGCACTTCTCTTCAACGCTTAGTGTTTCCTCCACTAATGTCACGGCACTACCCCCTGTGTCGCAGATACAAAAGTTTCCACAGACTACACTTACGACGATGAAATTCACCGAAAGACAAGTCCTAAAAGCACTGTCACGAATAGATGTTTCTAAGGGAGCTGGACCCGACGGGATACCACCTATTTTCATTAAAAGATGCGCTCGCTATCTGTCTCTGCCATTAACATTGATATATAACAGGTCAATTGAAACTTCCCAGTTTCCCCAAGAATGGAAAAGGGCTAACGTCATGCCTGTTTTTAAAAAGGGAGACAACACTGACGCGAAGAACTATCGCCCTATTTCGCTGCTATCGTTATTTTCAAAGATATTCGAATCCTTAGTTGTACCCTTCTTAACTACACATTTCAAATTGCAAATAGCCTCTCAGCAACACGGTTTCTGTAGTAGCAAATCAACTGTCACTAACTTATCATCATATCTCAATGACATCTCCATCCACGTTGACGCGGGTAAGCAAGTCGATGCATTGTATACTGACTTTAGCAGTGCGTTCGATAAAGTTGACCACCAAATACTACTGACCAAATTAGCGGGATATGGTGTTCATGAGAACCTTGTAGAATGGTTTAGATCATACTTATCCGATCGGAAACTAAAAGTAGTAGTAAATGGCTTCCACTCGACAGAATATTGCGCTACTTCTGGTGTGCCTCAAGGCTCTCATGCCGGCCCGATACTCTTCATTGTGTTTATCAATGACATAATAAACCATATCAAGTACAGCCAATGTTTACTCTTTGCAGACGATCTTAAAATGTATCGGCCAATCGAATCCTCAGCAGACGTCGCTCTGCTACAGTCTGACTTGGACTCCCTCCAAGAATGGTGTATTGCAAACAAGATGGTGCTCAACGTCAGTAAATGCCAGCACATTACATTTACCCGCAAAAAGCGAATAGTTACATCGTCTTATTCGCTCAGTGGAACAGTACTGCAAAGAGTGGACATTATAAGGGATCTGGGAGTTTTACTCAGTAGTAACCTGTCGTTCATTCCTCACATAGATAAAATGTTCCAAGGCCGGAAAGATGGTCGGATTCATAAAAAGGATTGGGCATGACTTCAAAGGAACACATGCATTGAAAGTACTTTTCAACTCCTTCGTGCGAAGTACCCTAGAATACGCTTCTCCAGTCTGGAGTCCAATGTACCAAGTACACATTAATCGTATCGAACGCATACAAAAAAACTTCACCAGATTCCTTCGATACAAAGATCGTACCTGTCCTTACAGAGCTGACTATTCACAGCGATTGTCTCACTTTGGTTGGCATTCCCTTGAACAGCGACGCGTGTCGGCTGATGTTACGACTCTCTTTAAAATTCTTAATGCTCAAATATCCTCACCGGACCTTCTCGCTAATCTGCACCTGAGCGTGCCCCGACAATGTCCAGTCAGAACCGTACGAAAGCACGAAATGTTCGCTGTCACATCATCTCGCACAAATCTCGGTCGATCAGCACCATTAAACCGAATGATGGACACCACTAACAGGGTCATCTCCATTAATACTGAAATCGACATATTCTGCGACAGTATACAGAATCTCAGACGCAAATTATTGGAAATTCAATCATCGTAGTCGGCTTTTTACAAGATTGTTCAAATATTACTTTTTTTTTTTTTTTAATCCTGTGCGCTCAATTCTATTTTCAATTTAAATTTTTAATTTAATTTATTTTAATTTTAATTTATTTTGATTATTAGGGGCTTATCGTAGTCAGCTTTTTACAATTGTTTAAATATTATTATTTATTTTTCTTAATCCTGTGTGCTCAATTTTATTTTCAATTTTAATTTCAATTGTATTTTAATTTATTTATTATTATTACTTATTTTATTACTTGGGGCTTAAATTGTTAACCATATACCACTTTTGATGTGTGTATTTTGAAAATCTAACGGACTAATTCGATTTTTTTGGTGAAATAACCTATTTAGCATCAGTCACATATCTCTAAAGCTAATTTCAACTCCCTACAATTTGGTCTTTCCGTTGGGGTTAACGCTTACCGAAAAAGGATTTTGTCTTGGCCCCCTGTCGTTTCAGTAGTGTGTTAAGTGGCGCCCGCGCATTGCGTTGTTGGACGACGATGAAGTCAAGGGTGTCGTAAATTCCGGTACTTACTGGGTTGTGGTCATACAGGCAGTCGCTCCATGTAAAATTCTAGTATGCAACTGCATTTATTCCGACTAAAAACCCACCCCAACATGGTTGGGAACAAACATACATACATGTTAAATACATAACCCTCTTTTTGGGCTTCGCCGTAGTCGGGTAAAAAGATAGCCAAATGATAGTATTGCTCACACATTTTTACCCGAATGCAATTTTCTTAAGACAACCTGAATAATCATTCAGTTTTTACGTAGAGACGATATTGGAACGATTTTTTAGACTAGACTTTAGGTTGACAGACATGAGTTAGTCCTACACTGATTTAATCTTTCACATTTTTTTTTTTTTTTAATAAAAAAATGTTGCTCCACACTAGGAATTTCTCCTGTATCGTGGGTGCGTTTAACAACATTTAACCTCACATTACAAACACCCAGACCCGAAACAACTATCTGTAGGCCATACAAATATTTGTTCCGTGCGGGGATCGAAAACGCGACACGCAGCGCAGCAGTCTTATTGCTCAGCCACTGCGCCAACTGTGTCGTCTTAAACTTATAGTGACACGTATGGGATATCCTCCGTGATAATCCAATATTATGTGCTCATCATCATGACGACCGTGACGCTTGTAACAGCATCAAAATATCGAGAGCTCAAAGTAATGAATAAAATTATGTGTTTCCTACTCCTCCGCTATTATTTTCTGATTAATTTCGTTGCGGGATCCAAGACAGTTAAATCGTTTCTCTGGTACTTCGTCTGGCTTCATTGTCTCGGCGCTTTTCGTAGTCGTCGTTGTTGATTCTGGCTTACAGGAGCTACAGTGCTTTGTGAATGGTGTGGTGGACGTGTCCCAAATAAATAAAATAGAGTAATGAATAATCAGGGAAGGTCAAATATCCCGTAAGTGACAGTATAACATGAGTAGTCCTAGTCAAGATTTACAAGGTTTTTCCTCATAACATGACAAGATATGAACAACGAAATGTATTTGTACCAACCATACACGTTCGGAGTACACAGGCATGTTCTGACATGTAAACACGTCATCGTTCCTCAATATCAAGTAACACTCGTCTTGTGTTGTGTCGGACATCAATGCATTGGTAATGCGGCATCTAGATATCGGCGTCAGATGGATGTAAAACAGAATTGTTATTGTTGGCAGAGTAGATTAAGGGAGTTTCACACGAGAGTGTGCAGCGCTTTGTTAAAACGGTCGGATTTATGACGAAAACTACTTTTGGGAAAATCAGGGTAGTGATTAAGTTCATTTAATTCAGTTGTATTGGTGATTTTTATGATTATATCTCAATAAAAGCATACTTGTTAAGGTCACGGATCACACTTTAATCAACATTAAACAACCTTATACTGACCTGCAAATTGTAAAAAAGTATGAAAAACATTTAACCTAATACCGGGAAATGGGTCACGTTTTCGCATGAGAGGGAGAACCATTATTCTCCAAGTGTGCTTAATATTGGTTGGTGGGTACCGAAATCTTTATTTGATTTTATTGACTGTAGAACATACTGCTTTCTTCATATATTTCTTGTCGCATTCAGAGAGCTTTAATGACTCCCTAAGTAAAGGCTTTGACAGTTTTGTCATACAAAAGTATGTCAAATCTTTACTAAGTGACAGGTTAAGTAATCAATAAATATCTCTGAGTGCCTGCCTGGTTACGCATCTACGATCTATAACCTCGTTTCCGTTGAACCAACATTAGTCCTGTCCTGAAAAGAAATAGGTCATATTATCATTCACCGTACGTGTTCTCAATAAAACATAGCGTGTAAAACAGAATGTAACAATGAGTAAGCATTTGGGTAAGATGTCTAGTTTGTCTGTAGATTCCCTTACTGATGTATGCAGCATCTCATTTAGAAGACACGTTATTTAATTCAGAGCAATACAAACATACGCGTGGTGGATTATAGCCCATCCCTCTCCAAGAGAGGAGGCCTGAGTCCCTGCAGTGGGAACATTATAGGCTGATGATGAATACAAACATCAATACAAACCGCGTCAGTCTTAAGAATCTAAGCACATTTAGTGTACAATTTGCACAATAATTTGTGTATAATTCGAGCTCATCTTGTGCACGATTTGCACAATACTTTGTGTATAATTTGTGCGGAATTTGTGCGCAATCGCTACTAAATACAAATAATATAACTCGTTAATTAGTTTGTTTTATAAAGTTCGCAATGAAAATAAAGTAGTTGGCGGTTTAGAAGAGGAAGCCAATTATTTGGATGTTTACTTTAAACATTGTTTGAGTGAGCTTCTACATGCAAATAACTGAATGCTATTTATTTAGTCTGAGTTGAGAAAGATGAACAACGAATAGGTAACTATTTATATCGGAGGAGGAGTGTCAGACTTCTACTGACTAAAAACCATCCATTTTCCTTCTTAGCTCTTTATGTCAAGGCCGCGGTATCTCTTGTGAAGAACAACTCGCAGCCCCGACGGGATTTATATCTATACTAATAAATAACTCCAGCATTTTCTGATTATTTGAGTCTTCGATAACCAATAAATATGTGACTTAAATGTGTGTTTGCAAAATTCGAATGCATCATACTCATAAAGCTGGCACAGAGCGCCTTCCACTGTTACAATGAATGACAAATTATTACGACGATTGCGTTCTTGAGGGACTGTTAAAAAATCAAAATTATATTTTGACTGCCAACGGTATAATAGGTACGGTACCAACCTATCAGTGTATATTTGTGTTATGATAATAATGTGTCTTAGAAGTCTTATGGGATTGCAGTTTAACCGATTTTCTTAAATAACAGAAGACCTTGTTATATGTATACATATATAGGCCCAATGGAATTCTCGTATTCACTATCATACATTCCTCGACACAAAAGACATAGATTTCGATTTCTTGATGTTGACGATAAAAAAATTCAGAACTTTTCTTCCTATTTTTCTATCTGTTCATTTTAGTAGATATTTCTTATCTTTGAGAGTAGCGAGGCCCGTATACGTCAGTAACACAGATATGCTCTCCAATGCCAGCGATTTTAGGATTATATCGGGGAGTATTCGCAGCCAGTTACCTACCAGTGAATTTTAGAAATAGGAACTGGGTTTTTTCAAGGTAATAGAGCTGTTCGCAATAAGTTGAATATTTGTTTTAGTGGAGCTATACTGCGTCGTTGGTTTAGTGGTAGCCACCGTCACTGCTGGGCATAAGGTCTTGGGTTTAATTCCCGGGTAGGGCGAAATGTTGTTAAGTTTTTGCATGAGATTTTTTTGAGCTACGTCCTCGGAATCTTGATATATGATGCCCGAATGATGGCAAAAGGCTCATCTTCTTTTCCATAGCACTTAATCATAACTGGAGTAATGGATTTCGATGAATTTGGGACACGAGTAAATCATGACTTGAGTTAGGTCTTATCATACTTTTCATCCCGTTAATACGTTCCTGTTCATACGTTAAATTTCAGACCTGCACGCAGGCAAAGTCGTAATCATATGCAAAAAAAAACGAAAAAAAAAAGTTAAATACGAGAAGTCATCATAATCTTCCTAACCTTTTTTTTGTGGGTGATGGGAAATCATCAAGCTACCCCACCTGCTCTTGGGCAGAGTGAAAGGGAGTGTCAGACTTCTATTTATTTTTATTTATTTATTTAACTATTTATGTACACACAGTAGACAACACAGGAAAATTATAAAATATAACATTAAAGTACAAAGGTACTGCTTATTTCTCAAGAAATTTCTGCCAGCAGACCTGCAAAAGGAGAAATGAAAAAAGAAATGTAGACTATAGTGTGTGAGAAGCGGAAAAGAATTCAGTGATTATGTGTCGTACGTAATTAACTTAACCTATATAACAATATATACACATATAAGAAAATAATAATATATACGTATATAAATACACAAAGTTAATATATATAAACAAATAAAATATATACTTATGTACATAAAAATCACAATGGAGAGGAAAGGTAATATTCTTTCACTCTGGTTTTGAATAATGAGATAGTCTTAAGGTCCCGAATGCTAGGCGGAAGTGAGTTCCACAACCTTACAGCATGGACAGAGAAGGAATAGGAGTAATAGCTGGATTTGTGAGGAGGGGATTTAAGTATGGATCTAAGTTGAGATCTACACGGAGCGTCAGTGGAGCATAAGAAAAACGCTCGCGCAGGTAAGAAGGATAAGACGGGTTGTGTAGGATATTGAAGAGGAGACATAGGATCCTAGTGTTTCTGCGAAGACGGATTGGGAGCCACTTGAGTTCTTTGCAAAGGTGAGAAACGTGGTCATATTTACGGAGACCATAAATAAAGCGAATACATAAATTTTGCAACCGCTCAAGCTTATTTAATAGCTCCTCAGTAGCATTCAGGTAGCAGCATCGTCGGCATAATCTATTATCGGCTGAATAAGCGTTTGAGCCAGATTAATTTTAGTCTTCAAAGGCAGGAGAATCTGAAGGGATTTCAGTGAATGAAAGGAGAAGTGTACCTTGCGACTGACCTCGTCGAAAAAAAATGTGTGGTTTTTAGTGCTACTGACTAAACACCACACATTTTTCTTCCTAGCCCTTTAAGTCTAGGCTGCGGTATCTCTTACAACATCCCGCAGTCTCGACAGGCGTCAGCCGTTGCGGACCCCTTCCAATAATCTTCCTATCCTTGTTCCATTCTATTTGGTGTCGGTGCAACACGCTATCTTCTTTCTTTCTCCTCGGTTAGACTTCATGGCATCATTTACTCCTGTCTTTTTCATATCATTTCTCACACAATCCATTCATTTCTCTGGCCTTCCTCTCGCACTCTATCTCAACAAAAACTACAAAAAAGCATTCATCAATAATAAAATAATAGGTACACATGACAAAGTCCTGTGTATCTATTATTTAATTACCATATGTATTCACTTAAAAAAACACATCTCAAATCTTTGGCAGAACATTTTTATGAAGAAGTAAGTAAAGTACGTAACATAACGTATACCGTATACCGTAAGTAAATACCATCGTTGACAGGAATCAATTTCACGAAATGACAAAGAATATTGTTTATGATAATATTCGCAATAAAGTGACGTGTCGACTTATCTTAGAATCTTCAAAACATACGTTGGAATTTTAGTGGGCGGGAACGCATACTCAAATATTTTTAGATTCTACAGTTTATCTATCTAGACTCTTTTATACTTACCTATTTTACATATATATTATTACGTATATACAGTTTTACTTACACACATTCTTTTTAACGTTCAACTATATTGATTTGTTTAATGTCATGTAGGTAATTAAGTTGTTAAAACGTTCATTATTTTTAAGATTTATATTTATTTTGAAGTCGTTTTATAACTTTTGTTTATAATATAATTTGAACATTTACGATTATTTTAACATACAGGGGATATAACCGATGTGGCATATCAACCTGCCGGTAAATAATCGTGATTTTGATGTCGACCTTTTACCTCCAAATATCTCGATATCGTGACACTTTGGGGTACATGACATTTTTTGTTCGTTTAGGTATCTTCTACACATACATACCAATTTTATGGTGAGCCGTGATTTCTAAAAAAAACAAAATGCGTCGGTGAAATGGCGGTGGGTCGGTATGCCAGCTTCCATTTAAAAAATTTCAAACCCCTTTTGCTGCCTCATTCGTCCAGTAGATACGATTACGACAGCTGAGCATGAGGTCCTGGAGTCCATTCTCGTATCGGGCGAATTGTTATTAGTTTAGGTTTTTCCATAAGGAAGTTCTCGGTAGCTGTCACGGAGTCGGGATTTACACCCGGTTGATGGCCCTGCCCCCAGCTATATAAGATAACTGGCGAAACGCGGGTGTACTTTTAGGTAATAGGTACACTTCTATCTAACCTTTTGGAGGTTACAGATGTGATGATTGTTATGTGTGTAAAAACAAAAAACTGCGCTTTTAGAACACTTTTTAATTCCCTATGTATCTAAGTTTTGAGAGTTACAGTTTTGAAACTTAAGTGATATCTATCTCAGTCAAGTTATGCGCAAGCTTTACAATTATAACAAAAACTGAAGATTCTTAACAACCACCTCTATAAAAATTTACCTACATTTTATTGCAACCCTAGATTACAAACTGTAAGCCATAATCCAAACTTAAATCCCTAAACAGCCAAATAACCGCTCAGTTCCCCATAACGGCACAATAACCGACGGGTAATAACAGTAGTCATAACGTTTTATGACGTTTAAGCCGTCGCGTTCGGTTCCGAATGCCTGGCTGTATGTTTTCGCGCGGATGTTAATAAGAATCGGCGGATGATGTTTCCTATAAGAGTGACTTCGTGGCACGATTGGTATGTAAGAAGTATATTTATTTTGCTAGATTTCTACTGGTTGGTGGGATATTTTTTGGCAATAAAAACGTCTAAATCATTCAATAATAGGGATATATGTTTCCTGACTAAAAAAAATGATTCTAATTAGTCCGTCTGTTACATTATCGAAAAATATTGGATACCTGTTTTTTTAATCAAATTAATGATTTACGAAGGTAAAACGCATCAAAGATCAGGAGTGGGTGCTTTTGACGTCACTACATGGTAAAGAAGAGATATGTGTCCTATATTTTTTGGAAATCTATCTGACGGACTAGTTAGATTTTTTGAAGGATTTTTTGATTTTTTTAAGCTCTGGCCAGAACTGAACTGAATCTTATGTTAGAAAGTAAAAATAAGTTACCTAACCGGGATTGAAAAGGGAACTTTTCTTGTCAATATGCCGAAACAAATCTTCACCACCTTCGGTAAAGCAGTGAAAAGTAACCAAATGAACAATCCTATTTTGGAACACAATATCATCATCATCATTATGTCATCCAAAAGACGTCCACTGCTGGACATAGGCCGTCCCCATGTGTCACCGCATTGACCGGTCCCGTGCGTCTCGCATCCAGCGGATCCCCGCAACCATCACCAGGTCATCGGTCCACCTATGCCCGGTTCCTATAAACAACGATTCGTTATTGTGCAAAAGATACCATTCGTTTTTGAGTAACGAGTAACGGACGTTAAAAGGCGTTCCTAAAAGTTTTTGCCACTTCTACCTGCGACGAACGGGTGTTGGTTACCCACTTACCAAAGCCCTCGGTCAACACATGTTCGACCCTCCTTGCGTTTCGTTATTACAAATTAGGAATGTTTAGAACTAGAGTAAATCCATGTGCATATTACACAAAATACAACATATTTATACTTTTATACAGTAAACTTAACTTTTATGTTTATTTTATTATATTGGTGTTGAAGATATCTCATTATTTAATTTAAAAAAACAAAAATGTTATTCTGTTCTGGCTACTGAAGTGAATAAAACGCGATGGAGAGCGTCTGACCTCTGAAGCCTCTGACTTGACACGCATTCTAAGTTTAAGTTTTGTATTTGTATAGGTAATATTGCACTATTGTGAATTAAATTTTATGGCACAGAGCATTGTTTTGATAATGGTATTCTAAGGTTTTGTCGTAAAACATAATATATCCGTTGCTATAGGAAATTCTTAATTTTTTACTTACTTAATTACTCTCTACAATGGACGTTACCCCTAGGGTTCCCAACTAAACTGTTAATAAAAACGGTATTATAGGTACTGTTTTTCACAACACTACGCTTTTTACTGTCAGACAACAAAACAGTATAAAAATACTGTTTTTAACATCACTGGTACATCTTTATTTTTTATGTCATTAATGCAAAGTGGCAGGCCAACAGAAATAGATCTTCCAAAAATTTAATAAAAATGAGCTTCTCATTTACTTTAATTTTGATTTCACTTGTGTCTTTTGATTTCTCTTTCTTTGAAGCTTATGAAGCATTAAAAATTACACTAAATTGCTAAGTTGTGCGAGAAACACCAAGAAATATGTTTTTAAAACAGCAACAACGCAAAATAAGTAAAACTTTTGCAAATAACCGACCAAAATCGGGCGGTAAACAAATTGTAAACGACTCGTAACTTTGACAGCTCGTTGACGTTACTATTTTGTTATAGGAACACCATCGCCCCACATCTGCATACATTTAGCTTACGGTTCGTTATTCGTAACCCTCCCATCCGTAGGTACTGATCTATCGGTAACTTAACTTACGAAACGTTTTTTATAGGAACGGTTTTGGCCTACGTCTCGTTGAAAATACTACTATCCGTAAGCAAAACGACTCGTTTCTTGTTTATAGGAACCGGGCACTAGTCGGAGGCCTTCCAACGCAACGTCTTCCGGTTCGCGGTCGCCACTCCAGAACTTTTCGGCCCCATCGGCCATCCGTTCTGCGAGCAATGCGCCCTGCCCTGAACACAATGTAGTGAGTTGAAAATCTCTCATTCTCAATGTGAATAGCGTCAAATATCGTTACAACTCATAATTATCGTCTTCACAAGCAGATGTACTATAGACTATCAGGTACTCACTGTCTTGTTCTTCAACCTTGCCTGACTTTGACCTACAATAGCAGGCATATAGGTCAGGATATCCAACCTCACGTCATGACTCGACAAGATTTTGTGATTATTTGCGGAGCTCGTCCACCACATTTTGGAGATTTAATTTTGCTTCAGAATGTTCTCTTTCAAATATTTAGCTGAACATGAAAAATTCATCTGTATCTTTTTAAACACGACTGAAAATTCGATGTTTACCTTGTAAAACCTGAATTTTGTTTAAAAAAAACAGTTAATGCCTTCGCTTGAACAGAATATTTAATCAGAGAGCCCCGTGTTACAAAAGAAATGAGAGTAAGCTTATAAAATATTTTTAATGTGACTACAGACTATGTAAATGAAAGCCTGGAGCGTTGTTGTAAAATTTTTGGCGGATAATATATTCGGATATCAAATAATCCTACGTTATCTGTGCCCCGTGGGACTGTTCGGGTGTAAAGGGCTGGACACATGGGCTGCGGGGTGTTCGAAAGAGATACCGTGACCTCAGCCACGCAAAGGGCTAAGAAGGAACATGGGTGGTTTGTAGTCAGTAGAAGTCTGACAATTCCTTCCGCTCTGCCCAGAGCAAAAGGAGTCATTTGATGATTCCACCTTCCAAAAAAAAAAGGGGTTGGACACATTGGAAATTCTCCTTCTGACCGTTTTGAGCCATGTTGACCAATGTCGACGGTGGCTAGCCATGTTATTTATGCAGTAACTACGTGATACTCCGATCTTTGCAGAAGGATGGCATCCAAAGAGGGACTTCCCAATTCCAGAAAAGATCATACGAAAGTGCAGAAATGTGTACAAAAACACTGTCAAACATAATGTTTTGCGACACGACCGGAGAGTGATCAAACGCAGGAGCGACGCTTAATATGGTTTTCTTAGGGCTCGTTTACGGAGACGCTGGGCGTCGCGCGGCGCGTTGAACGTTTTTAATTCAAGCACATGGCGATGTATGAAAACGTTAACGATTTCAAACGACGATTTTACGAGAAGCGATTTTTCGCTCGTTACTTCAAAATGCAGCATTCGTTGCGGTGGACCCGCCTCTCAGTAAATTAATAAAAAAGCACGCGACGAGTCTTCTGCACGCGCCGCGCGACGCCCCGCGTCTCCGTAAACGAGCGCTTAGGTCTGGTGATATCGAACCACCAAACTTCAGGCTGCTACATTCCTGGCAAAACTAGAAAACACCTTTACCGGACCAAAAAACGAGCCCTAGGTAACAAAAATCCATCGGGCCACTTTGAGAAACAATGGTAGGGCACAGACAAAAAAAACGCTGGTTCAATCATTAACATTAGCAGAACGACTCCGTCACGTAGTGCATTCTCACGATGATCTGCTCAAAAATCGATGAAATGTCACGGTTACGACGGATATTCTTTTTATCTGACTGTAAGTACCTACTACCTAGTAGGCGAATGCAGAGGAAATGGCATGTCCGTCCCAATTTCCTTAGCTTTAATACGACTGCATTCGTTTGAAATATTATTTTGCTGGATTTCATATTTTCTGGACTTGTAGCGATTCGCCACTGCACACTCAAGCGATACGTATGTAGTAAGCAGCGACTGCAGAGGAAACAAATGAAGGAAATTGCTTTTAGTGGTAGCGTAAGTGGTACTCAGGTGAATGAAACAAGTGAGATACGAGTGTCGCTGTCTGTCGCAAGTCGCATCGTTTGATGTTGAGGACCATTATACGGCGCGGCGTGTATGTATTTATATACTACTATTGTGCTCAAAGCCGGCACGGTTGGCGCAGTGGCTGAGCGATTGGACTGTTGCGCTGAGTGTCGCGGGTTTGATTCTTGCTGCATGGATCAAATATTTGTATGGCCTACAGATATTTGATTCAGGTCTAGGTGTATTTGTGTATGTGAAGTTTAAATGTTTGTTAACGCACCCACGATACAGGAGAAATTCCTACTGTGGGGAAAAGAATTTTGCTTCTTTTTTTTAAATTAAAAACGAACATTAAAATTTAAAAAAAATTATAGTGTTTTCGTTACCTCACAGATTTACCCTGCCATTTATTTTGGGACGGATTATTTGGTTCAGATGTAAAACGGCTCTAAAACACGGCCACCATAATCTACATATCCAGAATTTACATATTTCTCCCTTGTTGTTTTTTTTATAGGAATAAATAAACGGCTAATCTACTGTGAATTAATATTTAAACTTTTATGAAGCTGTTATTTTGGCGAAAAGATCTCTTTTACGTTTTTACTTTGGTAGTAGCTTTGGCATTGCTACGGAAATAAGGGACGAATTTGTCGTTTTAAGTCGGCTAGGTTAACATTTGGGACTAATACACAATGTTCGGAGAAAACTTTTTCACATTTTGTAAAAGGTAAACCAGAGGAAAAATATACAAAAAAATGGGTTACGTACACACGTGGTAGTTTTTTCCATAATAAACTTTAACATAATTAAGAATAAGGATGTTTACCGACTTTAAAAAAATATGATTCTAATTAGACCGTCTGTTAGATTATCGAAAAATATTGGATACGTATTTTTTGTAATGTCAAATCAATAAAAATTGACGAAGATAAAACGCGTCAAAGATTTGCGTGGGGGTTGGTAACGTCACTTACCGTAAAGAAATATCATACTAATGTCTTAGAGTATGCCGTCACACGAGTTTTCAAAGCACTGTATCGTCTTCATTGTTTGTTTACGTGAAAAAAGAAAAAATACGTGTCCAATATTTCTTGGTAATCTATGATGGATTAATATGTTAGTTAACAAAAGTAAACTAATAAGTCCGTCAGATAGATTTCCAAAAAATATTGGACACGTATTTTTTTTCTTAATTCGTAATTACAACATTTTGCTAACTCTACAAGCAAAGTAAAGGTCCTATTATGGACCTAATAACCACAAACAGCGCGAGATAATAAACTTATAAAACTATAATGCATTGTTATAGACCCCTAACAACCAACCTAACGCTATACACACTAAATTATGCAGTGTCTTAAATAATTGCTTGACACTATTATCAACTCTTGCGCAAACCGTAACGAATGCCGAAGTGAAAGTAATTTGGTTTAAACGCAGACTGACGAGATATACTCTTATATTTCGGTATCACAGTCACCAGCTCCGGTAGCCGTGATCGTCTAGTGGTTAGGACCCTACGTTGTGGCCGTAGTAACCCAGGTTCGAATCCTGGTCACGGCAGTGATACACTGTCGCGGCGGAGCATATATTTTGCACGGCGAAGCATATTATATTTCCAATGTTTCTTTTCTTTAAAAAATATTAATGGAAATTTTTTGCGGGATATTTTAATTAAAAAGTCTGTAGAGAAGAATAAAATATATAAAAAACACAATTTCAAACTAAGTTTTATATTACCCGTCATCCGATGTAGAAGATTGTCGCTTCTCCTTTGTTTGAGGATAGTACTATTATAGAACAATGCTTGAAAGAACAATGGACAAGAAGAAATAGTTGCCATCCCGGTGGTTCCTCTAAAATTAAATGCTCGTCGGTTCTTGACTTGGTATGAGTCATCTTAGTTAGTTGTGCCAGATAAAAAAAAAAGAGTAACGGCCGCACTCAGAGAGCTTCAATGATTACTTGGGCCATCACTTACTGCCGCACTCAGAAAGCTTTAATGATTACTTAGCCCATCACTTAGTAATGGTTTTGACAGTTTCATAAATAGTTCAAACCTTTTTTAACTGACGGCTTAAGTAATCATTAAATATCTCTGAGTACGACAGTGAGTATATGTATTGTGAGATCTATTAAGCGACGTTGTATTTATACTAATACTAGCGGAACTGGCAGACGTCGTCCTACCCGGACAGCAGCGTCACATACTGGGTCAAAATGTAAATCTAAACCATTCTCGAATCTACTGGAACCCACACAAAAAAATTCATCCAAATCGGTACAGCCGTTTAGGAGGATTTCAGTGACAAACACCCGTACCTACAGTAGAATATATAACCTAGCGGACCTGGCAGACGTCGTCCTGCCCGAATAGCAGCGCCACCTACCGGGTCCAAATGTAAATCTAAACCATTCTCGAATCCACTTGAACACAAACAAAATGATCCGCCATTTATTGAATTTATTTGTTCCAAAAAATGTGATAAATGAAGAACCGCTCGGTCGATTTTGTGCAAACTTAACATAAACCATCTAACAAATAGTTCGAACAAAGCTTAAACATTTGGATTGCATAGGTGTGCCCGTTCTTGAGTTATAAAATTACAACGAAAAGTGGCATTGATTTTTATATACCTACATATATAGATATAATTAATAATTATAAAGAAAGATTATAAAGAGACTATTGTAACCGTCTCGTTGGCCGATTCTAGTTACTATTGGGTTTGTTGTACACATATCTATAGGGATTTTAGGTGTGTTGCTATGCTTGTTTACTGCCTCGTCGAGTTCTGAAAATGAGGCTTTGGGTTCGATTCCCGTGTTATTGGGTTTTCCCATCGCGAAATTCTCAGTAGCAGACTCTCTTTGGAGACTGGACTTTTGTATCCGGTTGATGTTGAAGTAAGCCTCTGTCTAACCCTTGGAAATTACAGGCGCGATGTTACAACAAACAATGTTTTGTTACAAATGAAAACTAATAAAGAAACCTTTTCGGTCAACATTATTTTGTAAAGAAAGAAAGACAGAGACATCTTTTATTTGTCTCGCATAAGACAATACATTTTTTTCAGAATATAGCTGTAAGAAACAAAATGATGTAATAAGCCTCCTTTTGGGCTTTGCCGCAGTCGGGTAAAAATACACTTAGGTATCCTCATTGCTCGCTCTTTAATAACACACAGAGCATCTATCATTAAATATCAATATCACGCTGAAATACCAACCATTCTTATCGTAACCTTTCGAAAAGTCAGAGGTATCTTATCTCGTGACCCGTCAAATGTATTATGTAACCCTTCGTTACCCGGTCACTGGGCACCCACATCCTACATGTAGCTTGAGAAATATAATATAGATTGGTACTAAAAGTACCATCTACCAAACTGATAGGCAATCATTACAACACTCAATGCTGATCTTCGCACTATCAAGGAATGGTCTGACAAATTTGGGGTGTCTGTTATTGTCGAAAAATGCCAGGCCATCCTCATTGGTAGCTCGTACTATTTGAGGAATGTGAGCACTAGCCAACTTGTGCCACTGATATACGAGAACTCCGTCATTTCTCTTTCGCCCCACGTAAAGGACTTGGGTCTGTACATTGACAGCAGTTTGAGTTGGGATAAACACGTCGCTCAGGTAAGTCAGAAAGTCACGTTCTCACTGCGGTCTCTCTATAGATTCAAGCATTTTCTCCCATCCAGCACGAAACTCACTTTGGTTCAGTCCCTTGTGCTCCCCATTATTGACTATGCTGATGTTTGTTATTCTGATATTTCCCAAGAACTTCTAAATAAATTGGATCGACTTCTCAATAATTGTATTCGTTTTGTTTTTGGCCTTCGTAAATACGATCATATTTCTTCCTTCCGTTCTCAGCTTAAATGGCTGCCTATCCGACTCAGGAGGTCCCTCAGATCTCTCTGCATGCTCTTCTCGATTATGAACGATCCACGAGCTCCCGATTATTTAAAAGTTATTTCAAAGTGTTGGGCAGTTGTCATAGTCGTAATCTTCGAGCTTCCAAAAATCTTATTCTCCAAATTCCTTCACACCGCACCTGTTTTTTGTCAAATTCTTACACTATCTCATCTATTAAACTCTGGAACGCGCTACCCCTGGGAATTAAAAAAGCTGAAAGCAAATTCACTTTTAAAAGGAAAGTACGTTCCCACTATTTAAATCAGACCAAATAGGTATTTTACAAGTTAGTCATGGTAATTACCAGATATGTTTTATTTTGGTATTTCTTGCAATATTTATTAGTTTATGTTATTTTTATATGTGTATTAGTATTAATATAAGTATATATATATTTTAATTGATACTGTATTTTTTTTTTTTTTTTTTTTTCTAGTTAGTTTGTAGCCTACCACAATGTTGTCTTGTTTGACCCTAAGGTTGACTGGTAGAGAATGCCTTGTGGCATTAAGTCCGCCTATGTATCACTATTGTGCATAAAGTTTAAATAAATAAATAAATAAATAGGCGTAACGGGTCTAAAGTTACGATTAGCGAAGCTAAAACAGCTTATCTACACTTATATTATAAAGAGGAAAGTATTGTATTTTTTTACCCGACTGCGGTGAAGCCCAAAAGGAGGTTTATGTGTTTGGCGTGTGTGTATGTCAGTCTCTTTGTTCCTCCATAACTTCTTAACGGATGAAGAGGTTTGAATAAAACATACGTCGTCTTGTTGGCGCGAGTGTCACTGGCTACATTAAAATTAAAAAAACAAAGAAAAATGCAGATTTTGAGGGCAATATCGCGGATTTGAAAAAAAAAATCTTTCTGTTACCTTCAAGTAGGGTATCAAAATAAAGGGCTTTAAAAGGAGATTACAAAAATATATGACACTTTTAAAGTTTAAAAGAAATTCAAAGTCACAAATCCTAAAAACAAACACAAATGTTAAGTCATCTGCGAAGAATTTTACGCGACCAACGAAAGAACAAACACAAAATACCTAAAAAGTTGGAAGTAAAAAAGTATTTAAATAAAAAACTAATAAGCCCAACTGAAAAACTAAAAAGCAAAAAACAAGCACATTTTTAATTAAACAAAACTTGGAAGCAGGCGGGTTTTATTTAAATACTAAATTATAAAATGAAAATAGAATGGCCCCGCCTGCTTCCAAGTTTTGTTTAATTAAAAATGTGCTTGTTTTATGCTTTTCAGTTTTTTGAGTCGGGTTTTTTAGTTTTTTAACTACTTTTTTAGAGCAAACCGGACAGCAAGCAATAGCAAGCTATCTTAGAACAAAAAATTCGAAGATATGTGGCATCTACCAATCCGCACTGGGCCCGCATGGTGGATTATAGCCCATCCCTCTCCTAGAGAGGAGGCCTGAGTCCTTGCAGTGGGAACAGTATAAGGCTGATTATGATGATGATGACTGCCTACACCTGCGACCTACGACCTGCCTAACTGGGTAATAATTATGATACCCTTTGGTAAGACTGGTTGTCAGACTTTCAGGTCACTGACTACCTATAACGATTGCCAAAGTTATATGACAGCCGTAACCATAGCTTAACGTGCTTTCCGAGGCACGGCATGAAACTCGGTATGTAATGGGTGGTCACCCATCCACAGACCCACCTAGGCAAGCGCAGCTTCACCTAAAGATTGACCCGAGTGGCAGTTATTATTTAGCCGCGAGTTCTCTTTATAAATTATTTTGATATCAAATTGAACAAAGAACGATTACACTCAATTACACTGAATGGCTCTCCCTCTGTTTTTTTTTTTTTTGGGGTGGGATATCATCAAATAACCCCTCCCGCTCTTGGGCAGAGCGAAAGGTAGTGTCAGACTTCTACTGACTAAAAACCACCCATGTTCCTTCTTAGCCCTATATGTCGAGGCCGCGGTGACTAGTGTACAACCCGCAGCCCCGACGGGGTGGCTCTCCCAATGTGAGAGTGTACTCATGGGTACACCTCTACCTAACCCGTCGGGGGATCATAACATCACGCCTTTACGTGATGTTATGTTATTTACACTGAATGGATAGCAGGGTAAAGACGTCTTTTTCGGGTAAGAAATATTTTATGTCAGATTTCAATTTACAATTGCTGTTTAGTAGTTAGTACCGGACGCCGAGGATGGTCACCCGGGACTTGTGTAAATTGAGCTTTGTGTGTAAGGTGTTGTGAAACATGTAACTACTGTATACTGATATATTTAAACTATGAGCTATTTTGACCTGGTATTTTTGATTGATCTTGAACCCTAAAGACAAGGAGCATAACTAAATAGCGCAGAATCTTAACACCGACTTCTAATTGACCTGACTGACTGACCTGTTGGTCTAGTGGTTAGTGACCCTAACTGCTATGCCGGAGGTCGTGGGTTCGATTCCCACCCAGGATAAATGTTTGTGTGATGAGCACGATCATTTGTTCTGTGTCTGGGTGTAATTTATCTATAATATGTATGTATTTAGAAATATATAAGTATGTTTATCAGTTGTCTAGTACCCATAACACAAGCTCTGCTTAGCTTGGGACTAGATGGCGTTGTGTGATAGTTGTGGAATATTATTATTTTATTATTAATTCGACATCAATGCCATCTAGTTAGGCAAAATACAACTCTTGTAGGAGTTTGTTTGACAGGTTGAACTAATCCCTGTGCAAACAATTGTAAACAATTGCAAACGAAAAAATCTGCAACTAATGGCTATCTGCCTCTCAAATTCTACAAGATCTTTTTCAAAGAAACCTCGTATTTTTTATGTTTTTTTATTAAGCACATATCTAAAAAAAACTGTTGAGGCTAACCGTTGAGGTATCGTTAAAAATACTATGTATCTACATACTAACGGGTCTTTAATGTATTTCAGTGTCTTATGTCCATGCATGAAACTGTTTTGGATCTGATTTAAAGTTCTATTGCTATCATTGTTTCGCACATCATACAAATCACACATTGCAATAACGCAAGGTTCAACACACATCCTTAAGATTGTGGCACAAACGAACATAAGTAAAAAAACAAACTTATTTCCCAACGTTCAATTTTTGCCCGACGTCTAGAGTGAACGACCAAGCTTTTCCATTCGTTCCTTGATTGCCAAACAACTATGATTAATTGAGTCAAAAGTTTTCCAATCAATCGCGTCGACATTTACAGAGTTGTTTTATTTTTATTGGGTTGGGTTCTGCAGGTTTATTTTCGGTTCGTTAGCTTAGGAGAGAGATATGAATAGAAGACATAGATGGAGTTAGGGTGAGAACCCAATGTCGTTGACGGTATTGCTATCATACGGAATATAATACGAATTTTAAAAGTCGATAATCTATCAGGGCGGAGTATCAAGGGCTTACTTTATTTTTTTGAAATACAAGAAAATAATCAAATATTATTTTGTTAAGTTATTTTCCTGTATGTGTGTGTTTTTACTGTGTGCACTTAATATTAAAATAAATAAAGAATATTTATATAATATAATCTTTTGAAGGTCAGTTGCCTATAACTCTGAAAAGGAAACTGATGGACATGTGTATTCTTCCCGTCTTGACCTATGGTGCACAGACTTGGTCTTTGACAAACATCCAGAAGTCCAAACTCAAGGTTTGCCAACATTTGTTTGTGGAAAGAGTGGAGGGAGGCCTTTGCCCTGGAGTGGGACAGAGCAGGCTAATATAAAAAAAAAATGTTTTGAAAAAAAAAGTATTTATTAGTCTGGCACAGGACAAACAATAAAAAAAAACTGGTTAAGTTAATAATAAAACAAAAGTAAACAAGAATTTAAAATTGCTCATAACATAAATCAGGTATAGGACCTACATCTGCCAGGGCTGCGGATTGTTCGATAGAGATACCGCGGCCCCGGATGCAAAGGGCTAAGAGGAACACGGGTGGTTTTTAGTCAGTAGAGACACTCCCTTCCGCTCCACCCGGAGCGTAAGGAGTAATTTGATGATTACCCTCCAAAAAAAAAAGGTTTATCTACTACCAACACAGACACATGGCATGCAAGATGTTACATTATAAATCAGCGAATATTATAATACGCACAAGACAAGATTAACCAAATTATTCTAACAATAATTCAGGGGTTTCTGCTCTCATTTAAATGAACTGACGGAACCCAGATAACAATTAACTCAAATAAAACCCAGTCAACCGTTTCGGCAATAAAATTGTAACGGTTTCGTCCAAATAAAATAAAATGCACTTTTTAGTGTTACAGTGACGTTGTGAACAGATATTTTGTAGCCACTCTCATCAACTTCGGTAGCCGTGATCGTCTAGTGGTTAGGACCCTACGTTGTGGCCGTAGTAACCCAGGTTCGAATCCTGGTCACGGCAGTGATGCACTGTCGCGGCGGAGTTTTTTTTACAAGGTATTTAGTAAATAATGATGCGTGTTAAATTGTGCAGGTTGTGGGTTAAGCTTATGAATACGTATAGATAAGTAAGAGATTTCATGAAAATCGGTAAGATTCACAAAACAGGAGAAATTCTGTTCAAAATACATAATAATAAATTATGACCAAATTCTTAATACCATGCTTATTTATTGAGATTGTGTTCATCATTACATACTAACAAAACGACCATTAAAAATGATTTACCCGCAAAAAAAGGTCTTTATCGCAGTAAATTGTAAAAAGGAACAAATCTTGCGCAAGAGCAAGTTTTAATCGACAGTGAGAGTGGTCTCATTTCAATGGATTTCGTTAAAATTGATCGGAAATTTCGGCGCTACAGTCACCAGCTCCGGTAGCCGTGATCGTCTAGTGGTTAGGACCCTACGTTGTGGCCGTAGTAACCCAGGTTCGAATCCTGGTCACGGCAGTGATACACTCGCGGCGGAGCAATTCTTTTGCATTTTTTTCTGTTATTTATATGCAGAAATGCTGTATGTTTCAAGAGGTTTGCTTCTAAAATATTCGTCGCTCTCCGGTCGTGTCGGATTGCCGTAACATCGGACTATGAGAGCAAAGGAACAGAGAGTACACCTGTGCCTGCGCACACACCTATGCAGTTCAATATCTCCCGCGCCGATAGCTAATCTCCGCTAGGATTGGACGCCCCGTGACCGATAACTGTCAGGAGAGTTATTAGTTATCATTACCATAATAATTTAAAGAATGAGTGTAATATGTAGCACTCTAACTGAAAACTATAGTTAGGTTACTTTGGAAAGAAACGCCAGAGAAGCAGTCTTCACTGGCAAAATATCTTTACTTAGGACTTCACAGTATAACAAAGTCAATATAACCAAAAGTGTTTTTTTAGCTTAGATGAACCAACAGTCGCACCCAGCTATTGCGTATCTCTGTTGACAGATTTATTGATTATCACTTTGGCTCTGTGTGCTTTGATTAACTGTCAAATGGTTTCATTTTGTACTAAACCATAACCAATTTGACAATTAATCTATAGACAATATGATAGCCACTGTCATTTAAAAGATACGGCTATAGCCCTGCAGAACGTCATGCTAGGCAAGCGCATGCACACTGATATTTAGTTCCGAACAGCATTAAAATAAAACACTACCGCTTTGGAGTTGTGCTGCAACGCTGTGGAGTATAGCTTTTTGTTGTTTGCAGTTGTCTATTGTTTTATACATTGTTTTATCGTGTGACTAGGAAACTCTTGTGAAATATTTTAACGAGTAATTTGGAATGCAGAAAACTTGTCTAGATAAGGACAACATTTTGTACAAATAATATAACATCATGGCTGTAATCCTTGAAGAGTTACACAGACGTGAGCATATTAGTACACCCTACATTTCGCCAGATAAGTATGTTTAATTCTCATGATATAAGTAGGGAGCGAGCGAGTTGCCGAACAAAAATTAATGATGTCTGGGAAAACGTGAAAATATATTTTTTTCAATTATTCCGTTATTTATTTTATTTATTTAGTTATTTATAAAATCCAATTACAAAATATTGGTCGACGAGTAGATCAGGGGCGCAATTCTGTAAAATAGTCCACTTGTCAATAATAATAATAATAATAATAATATTCCACAACTATCACACAACGCCATCTAGTCCCAAGCTAAGCAGAGCTTGTGTTATGGGTACTAGACAACTGATAAACATACTTATATATTTCTAAATACATACATATTATAGATAAATTACACCCAGACACAGAACAAATGATCGTGCTCATCACACAAACATTTGTCCTGGGTGGGAATCGAACCCACAACCTCCGGCATAGCAGTTAGGGTCACTAACCACTAGACCAACAGGCCAGTCAATAGTGTGTCGATAGTGTGTAAGTAGTGTCTTAGTAGAATATTCAATGACATTTGGTATTCTACAACTTATTAATGGTCATTGACTTGCCACAGTTGCAACTGTAGTGACATTGATACGCCATAATGGGACTATCGTAATATTGGTAGTCTGGTACATTTTAATGTGTCAATGTCATCGTGATGGCCAAAGTTGCGGTAGTCTGGAAATATTTTAAGTGATTACTGACAGTTGTGTCTATCGTGTTTAGCTATCGAACTGCCATTGTGAAGCAATCGAACAACGACACCTCTTTTCCCTATTGATTTGGTTAAATTTGTTCCTTATAAAATTTAAAATTAAGTGTCCTAGTGTGTACGTCTTACGTCATGTACTAATTAATAAAGTGGACTTAGTTTTTCGCCACAATGAGGCCTTCTGTACCTACTTTGCGGTGGCGTATTTTAGCATTGGCTTATAGTGCCGACTGTCGACGTTTTGCTTTTGCGCCAGCGCCGCAATACTCGCGCATTAATGAGGCTGCAAGTGAATTCGGCTTTGTAAGGAGCAAGCAAAGGAGCTAATTGATGATCCTGAAATGTTGGTGTGGAAGTTCATAACATAACTCAAAACTTACTGTGAAAATATATTTCCATTGAACTTTAGAACTCCGAACACAAATCACTTTAAATTCATCACGTTTTTTATTATTTTCCCAACAACAATTGGGACTTTTTCACTTACCTTACCTTTGTCGTTGTATATATGTTAGTCAAGTAACTACTCTCTAAGATAATAATTATATAAAAATGTACTCTGTGATAATAATGTGGAATGTGGAAAAAGAAAAATTTCGGATTTTGGGGGCCAAATCGCAGATTTGAAAAAAAAAACAATTACCATCGAGTAGGGTATCAAAATGAAGGGTTTTAAAAGGAGAGTACAAAAATAGATGACACTTATATGTTTAATAGAAATTCAAAGTCACAAATCCTATAAACACCAAAACACCAAAGTTAAATAAATCATCTGCGAAGAATTTTACGCGACCAACAAAAAAACAAACACAAAATAAATCTGAAGATGGAAATGAAGAAGCTTTCAAGTTTTGTTTAATTTAAAATGTGCTTGATTTTGATTTTCAGTTTTTTCAGTCGGGATTTTTAGTTTTTTTTTTTTCAGAAAGGCAGAAACAATATTTTTATCACATCAGATAAAATATTTTTATCTGATGTGATAAGAATATTGTTTCTTTTACAATAAACGCTTGTTTTTTGTGAAATTTAGTTTTTTTATAATAAAACGTTTTTTTATGATTATAAAAACCTGTAATATAAAGATTGAATTGATCAAAATAGGATTTCATAAAGTGGTAGGTTTGGTATCTCATGGTAGCTTTTTGTTAGCAACACTGAAAACTATTGTACTGTCACACAATCAACATACTATCGACACACTACTGACACACCACTGAAACGCCATTGAAGTTTCTGCAGAATGCCAAATTTGCAACAGTGGCAAAATAATGTCTGTAGTGTGTCGATAGAGTGTCAATGGCGGGTTGCTTAACTCTAAGTTACTGAATTGGGCCCCAGATACCAACATATTTTTAGTATATCGAAAAAACTAAACACGGTTTTTAATAAATTCCATGCAAAAAATCTATTGAATAGCTGAATTCCAAAGCGCTTTTTACTTTGAAAAAGCCCGTGGGAGTTCGCTATGTAACAAAAGACCGCCGCTTTGATGTCCGTCGTCCACTTGTTGTTTAAAGTTGTCCATTGTTTTTCACATCCGAGTTTGTGGAAATTCTGTGGTAAAAGTTTGAACAATCACACGGTAACTTTGTTCAGGTAATAAATAAGTAAGGGAATTCGGTATGCAGAAAACTATATTGTGACCTAATTTTGAGTTTTACAGAAAATTTGAATATTTTTTTGTATCTAGCTTAGAAATGGCTGAGTATAAATTGGCTTATTGCAAAAACATTAACTTGATCATTTAGAACCTCCTCTCCTCCCTTTTAGCATCATTTCAGCCGAAAGACTACGTAGGCCTCCCCCAAGTGTCGTCACATTGACCGGTCCCGTGCGTCTCGCACCCACCTCCTCTTTTATTAGAAGGCTATTTTATTTTTACGTACCACATAGCCGATAATAATACATAATATTATCACTCTTTTCTGTCTGCAAGGTTAGGTAGAGGTACCTATACAAAAACAACCTGTTAAAATGAACAAAGTCAAAAATTCCAAAACAATTTGCTCCGCCGCGACAGTTTATCACTGCCGTGACCAGGATTCGAACCTGGGTTACTACGGCCACAACGTAGGGTCCTAACCACTAGACGATCACGGCTACCGGAGCTGATGTTTGTACAGTCAAAAAATCAGTTCACTTTGAAACGAAATACCGTATTATTTCCCAATTCTTTGGGTATTTCGTCGCTTGCGCAAACCATTGCAAATGATAAGTGAAAGTACTCAGTTTCAACGAGATATACTCCTAAATTTCGGCACCACTGTCACAGCTCCGATAGCCGTGATCGTCTAGTGGTTAGGACCCTACGTTGTGGCCGTAGTAACCCACGTTCGAATCCTGGTCACGGCAGTGATTACACTGTCGCGGCGGAGCTATTCTTTGCATTTTTTGCAAGTGTGCAAAATTAACAAACAAATCATTTATTATTATTGCAATAGAAGGAAAACATCGTGAGGAAACCGGCATATCTTAGAACCAAAAAATCGAAGACATGTGACATCTACCAACCCGCACTGGGCCCGCGTGGTAGATTTTAGCCCATCCCTCTCCTAGAGAGGAGGCCTGAGTCCCTGCAGTGGGAACATTATAGGCTGATGGTGATGATTATAATAGCTAGCCTGTACATACTACACTAGGTACTGATTCGCATTGTCTTACTCCTTTTTTCTAATAAGTCCTGGTTTAGCACTAAATACACGGTGTAAACGAATCCTCGACGATACCGTCAACTAAGTATTATGTGCCTACATCAAACTAAGTACCCCTGCGCAAAAAATATTGCTGGGAAACGACTTTTTGTTTGGGTCAAAAATCGTATTTAACGGTAAAACTCAATGTAGCACTCTTAAAACATTATGCTAGTGGATGCTTTGAATAGTCAGCATCTGCCTAGCCTTTTCCCAACTATGTTGGGGTCGGCTTCCAGTCTAACCGGATGCAGCTGAATAACAGTATTTTACATGGTGCGAATGCCTATCTGACCTCCAATATCCAATTAATTGATAACTGGTTGTCAGACTTTCAGGTCTCTGACTACGAACGACTGCAAAAGATCTATATATGGCAGCCGGGACCAACAGCTTAACGTGCTTTCCGAGGCACGGAGGAAACTCGGTATGTAATGGGTGGTCACCCATCCACAGACCAACCTACGTAAGCGCGGCTTAACCTAAAGATTGACCCGAGTGGCAGCTATTATTAAAAACTAGTATTAAAAAAACAGCTTTTAAAAATTTGAACTTTGACCCCAATATCTCCGTAACTAGGGGGTTCCCAGGTATGGTCTAGAACAAAAAAATATCGCAGTGACGGGGAAAACAAATGCCTTTGGACTTCGTAAAGGGTACTTTTACACCCTTTATTACTAAATCTTATAGAAGACATCTACTAAACCATCTCGTCATCTTCTTCGTAGTCTGCCACGAGCCCGTCTCGCGGTTTCAGAAATCTTGTGTTAATTTAATTAGAAAATACTCTTATCCACACAAATTACTTTCTAAACATCACATACAATATCATACAACATAACATACATCATTTCTTGCCAACAAACTGATAAGTTTGGTGAGTAAATTGTTAAAAAATATAATATATTAAAAATAATAAAAAAAATGTGTGATCCCCAAAGAGTGGAACACAAAATAGTAAACCTTGATTTCGCCGGTTATGTGTAAGTTCCACATAATAGGGACGAGCCTATTAAACCCAACTCCTTACTTCAACTCCAATATTTTATTATTTCTGTTGAGAAAATTCTGCACAAGTTACCGCAGCCTCGACATATAGGGCTAAGTAGGAACATGGGTGGTTTTTAGTCAGTAGAAGTTTGACTGGTGGAAAGTGTCAATAATAGTTTGTCCGACTCAAAATACGTCGAAAGTCTACGACCAGTGTGTGTTGCCAGTGATTACATACGGGACCAAAACGTGGTCGCTCACAATGGGCCCCATCAGAAAGCTCAAAGTCACCCAAAGGGCAATGGAAAGGACTATGCTTGGAGTTTCCTTGCGTGATCGATTCAGAAATGAAGACATCCGCATGAGGACCCAAGGTTACTGACGTAGCCCGAAGAATCGCAAGACTTAAGTGGCAATGGGCAGGGCACATTGCTCGCAGAACGAATGGCCGATGGAGCTGGAAAGTTCTGGAGTGGCGACCGCGTACTTGGAAGACGATGCGTTGGAAGGCCTCCCACTAGGTGGACCGATGTGCAAGTTGCGGGGACCCGTTGGATGCGAGACGCACGGGACCGCTCAATGTGGCGATAACTGGTGGAGACCAATGTCCAGCAGTGGACGTCTTTTGGCTGAAATGATGATAATGAATATACGAACCTGGGTCCCTCATGCTCGGCAGTCGGGCTTGCGAACACTACACAAACGATACTTGCTATCTAATGAATTAATCAATTGGCACATCTAGACCACCTTCTAAACAATCCTCTTTTATCCTTAATCAAATACGAAAAGACTTAGACAAAATAAATAAGAACATTTTCATTGAGATTTCTGGAGAGGCTTCTCTGGTTAATTAACTGGCGTAATTTGATTGATCACTGTATAATTCGATTTGTGGCAGCTGGCATTGGCTGGCCGCAATACGATTATCTAAACAATATACCAAGATAGATAATCGAATTAGTGCTCGAAGTAAAATAATTGTTGAAGGAAAATATGCCTAAGTGATTGTGTTAGCTAGGAGCACTGGCTAGTGGCTATCTTGAAAGTTTGGGTTTGGAGTTAATGGATGGTGGATGGCACGTAAGGATCATTTTCATTTCGATTAATTTCTTTGTGAGCTACCCAGTTCAGTAACTAGTACTTCAAACTCAAATGTAGGTTGCTCAAAAGCTTATTTAACTGACAGGTCCGTCTGTCACTAAACATTGCTATATAGAATCGTGTTAGGGCTGACGTGGATTCTGCAGCTAACGGCATCGCCCCGCTCGCAAAAGATGGCATGGAAGCCGGTGTCCACCTGTGCATCCGTAAGCGATACCTTGTTTAGGTTAGTCAGGCAGTTCTTTTCAACATAGTAAGAAAAAGACAAGGCAGATGTATTATATTGTATAGTGACGTTTTCCCAAAATCAGCCGAATAGCATGTATATAAAACTCAGCTTCGCTTGATATTCGCAAAAATCGATCCAACACCAAGCCCGAGATTTACATAAATTAAACCTATATTAACACCCGACATGTTAATAAATTCATGTTCTATATTCACGGATGAAAATCATCGGTTTATCCTAAAGGCGTCGCGTCGTGCTGAATATTCTGTATATTCGTAATCATGAGGGTTACAATGCCGGCTAACGTTAACTGAATCTCTGTTAATATAATTTAATATTAACGTCTTAGATCTGCGTGTTTGTTGGTTTATAGGTTTTATTTTTTTGTTAGTAGAGGTCTCGCTCCACTTGGATTTCAAAAGATATTATTCGTGAGGGAAGAGCACAACTGAACATTGTTAAGAGTGAAGGGGATGAAGAACAAGTTGTGGAGTTCTTCATCCCCATTCAGTTGAGAAGGGAGGATTCTTCAACTAGTCGTGTGTTCTGCCTGTCTGTCTGTCTGGACTACTACCTACCCGACTATCGTTGTCAAGTTATCTAGATCTCCTTAATTTGCGAAGAATTATAATATTGCCATTTAGTAATTTGTTGTCAGATCTTAATTTATAGCATCGATGGCGTTGTGGTACTTTTTGCACTATGTATCAGAGTAGTTTAGTACTTTTTGATGTGCCGCTTACAAGTGTAGTTAATGGGTTTTCAACCTACATTACTAATTTTTAAGTCAGTCAGCGGCAATTTAAAATTCTTAATAATTTTCGGTCTTTGTCCTCCTATGCTTGAAATAACAAGCAAAAAGCGAACTCCGTAATACCTAAATAACCCTCCTTTTGGGCTACGCCGCAGTCGGGTAAAAAGAGAATGAATATTTACTATCCGCTTCTAATATTAAGAAGGTTTTGCGCAAGCAAAGTCACGGGCACAGGTTACACAGATAATAATCTGCCAAATCCTAATGGGAGGTGTGGTAAAACCTTATTTACTTAAACATTTATGTGTAAGAAATGACTCGGCAAAGCCTTCCGTTTATATAAGGGAGCTGGAACGTGTCGCGTGATCAGGCTTAAAAGGTTTTGTGAAAAGCGTGCCCTCAATTTATCGAGAAGCGCTGGAAAAGCAAAATTTTACCAATCTGACTTATTGGGATTAGCTTTGTTTGGGGATTTCAAAGACGGATTTTTAGTTTGTTGTTAGTTTTTTTTCATGAAGTTTTCTGTATTTATATTTTTATGGTCCGTTGGAAAATGTGTTGTTAGTGTTGTGCTTGTTTGTATTTAGATAAAAAAATACATCACAATTACCAACTATTTCAGTATGCCTTTTCCAGATTCTAGAAAGCATAGGTACAAAGGTGAAATTTAATTAAAGTAGTCCTTCTCGGTACAAAGGAAACTAGCCCGTATTCTAGGGACAGTCAAACAAATTATCCGTCCGCAATAATCTGACTAAAGAACATCAAACACTAAGTACGACTAAAAGAAAATTATTCTTCTAAAGTTCTAAATTGATACGTTTTTAATCGACTTCAAAAGGAGGTTATCATTTCGTCGGATCTTTTTTATGTGTGTTCCCCGATTACTCAAAGATGGCTGGATTGATTCGGATATTTTTTTTGTTTTTGTTTGAAAGGGTATAGTGGTGCTCTTATGTCTTCCCAGGTGGTCCCACGATCATCAAGTCAGGATCTGATGATGGTATCCTGAGAGAACTCTTCAAAATTTTATACGCACACTTGCAGCGATTTGGGTAGTTTTGGTGAAGACCTAACGAAGAACTTCGGTGATAGGCAACGGAACTACTCAATAAATGATAGCAAATAGACTGATATTGCTATCACGTCGGTACGCTGTGAAGGGGTAAGCATATAAGCGGGCCGCCCACTACCTTGACGTGCCCCAGAAGGTCATGGCCGTAAGGATGGTACCGCACGATCTCCCGCGAGGCGGCGTACCTCCTTGCCGGATTGCCGCCATGGGATCTGGAGGCGATAGTCGTCGCGCGCCTGCATGAATGGCGCGCAGAGGCACTACTGTTACACCGGGGGGTCACTGTGTTGCCGCGGCAAATTGCTGCGCAGAGGACAGACCTCCGGTCCGATCTCATGATGGCATGAAGACAGCGACTGTCGCTACCCCGTGCAGGGCACGCCACGATAGTGGCGGTAAGTCCGTCTCTTTGAGGAGTGGCTAGAGAGGCGCCACGGCGACCTCACCTTCTGTCCGACGCAGGTCCTCACCAGACACGGTTGTTTCAGGAGGTACCTGCACCGAATCAGGCGGGAGGAAACGCCCGGATGCCACCATTGTGAGGATCGGCCGGAGGACATGGTGGAGCACACAGTGGAGGTGTGCCCCGGTTGGGCGGAGCCCCGCCGTGTTCTCGTAGCGGCGATCGGCGGCGGCGACCTCTCACGTCCGGCCCTGGTGCAAGCCATGGTCCGGCGCTAGGAGGAATGGGACGCCGTCGCCTCCTTCTACGGAGTAGAGATGCTAGCGAAGGAGGTGGCGAAACGCGAGAGGGAGAGAACCTCACGTCCCAGCCGCCGCGGGATGCGCTCCGGGCGTCGGGGGCCACGTGATGGCTTCCGGCCACTGTAAACGCAGGCCTGTGGACGATGAGTGATGGGCTAGCTCGCCGTCCGTCCGTCTTACGACGACGACAGGACGTGTCGACGGCGCGTTCGTGTTCCACGCGCGCCTCAATGAGATGTCTGCAACATGGGAGGGGCCCGAAAGGGCCGACGTCCGTCGGGGCTGCGGGTTGTAAACTAGTTACCGTGGCCTCGACATATAGGGCTAAGAAGGAACATTTCACTCTGCCTAAGAGCGGGAGGGGTTATTTGATGATTTCCCACCCCACCCAAAAAAAAAGGGGTAAGCACATGACTACCACTAAAAAGTGAAAAATTAAAACTTTTCAACAAAAAGTAAAACCGACTACAACAAAAAATAAAACACAAAAGAATGAAAAATAAACTATACAAGAAAAATCAGCTTCTGAAGTCGGCGGCAAAAAAACGAAATCAAACAAACAAAAGTCACCGACTTCAGAAGCTGATTTTTGTCGGCCGATGGGGCCGAAAAGTTCTTGATTGGCGACTGCGAACCAGAAGACGTTGCCTTGGAAGGCCTCCCACTTGGTGGACCGATGACCTGGTGACGGTTGCGGGGACCCGCTGGATGCGAGACCTGGGAAGGCCTATGTCCAGCAGTGAAAGTCTTTTGCTGAAATGATGATGATGATGGTACAAACTATGCCAAGTTCACGGCGTCATTAGTAGCACTGCAGAGGTCACTTATGTTGCACGTTTTGGGGCACTCTAGGCTGAACATTTTTGGAACATACTCCACGTCTGGGTGTAGTTCCCTCATCGCTGGACTCAAATCAGGACGCGTTACACAATGCCTAGGATAGACACCGATGACGACTCATTGTCAAGTAGAAGGTTGCTTCAAGTTGGGGGATTCACGACTGTCAGAAATGAGCAATACGCCGCGAAGAGAAATTCACGACACGTGAAGGCTGGATATTTAAAACAAAATGAACTAGCAAATATTACGTATAAAATAATATTATATACTTCTCAATACCTACCACAAGGCTCTACAGACCTCGGTTGTCATACCAAGTAGTGTATATTAGTGGTATTTACGTGACACTTTAATTAATGTTTGTTTCGTAAGTCTCACGAATGAGGTGGCACAAATGCTGGGCCTTTCAATTCTTGCTCCTTTTCAGAATGGGAGTTATAAATGAACCATTTTGAGTAAGGTTTACCGAACAGTAGTAATTTGGTTTTTGGATAATTCCTTAAGTGCCAGTTCAAATTGAGGCACTTTTAGTTTTTCGTCCTATCAGAACCTTACTGGGTAGATAAAACCCATGTGACTGAGATGATAATGCTAAGTGGGATGTATGGTAATACACGATAAAAAAAAAATAAAAACACTAGGGGAAGTTTATAAATGGCACAGGTTGTGTAGTAATTGGTCCTCCCGCTCTGGGCAGAGCGGTAGGGAGTGTCAGACGTCTACTGACTATAAACCACCCATGTTCCTTCTTAACCCTTGTGCCTTGTTGCTGAGATCTCTTTGAGGCGCGCGTGGAACTCGAACGGCCTGTCGTCGTCATAAGACGGACGGACGGCGAACTAGCCCATTACTCACCGTCTACGGTGGCCGGAAGCCGTACTCGGAGCGTCTCTCTCGACGAGATGTTCTCTCCCTCTCACGTTCCGCCACCTCTTGCGCTTCATCACTGCTTCGCAGAAGGAGGCGACGATGTCCCATTCCCACTCGCCCCTGACCATGGCTGGCACCAGGGCCAGACGTGAAAGGTCACCGTTGCCGATCGCCGCTACAAGAACACGGCAGGGCTCCGCCCAAACGGGGCAGACCTCAAGGGTGTGCTCCACCGTGTCCTCGCAATGGTAGCATCCGGGCATTTCTTCCCACCTGATTCGGTGCAGGTACCTCCCTAAACCACCGTGCCCGGCGAGGACCTGCGTCAGACGGAAGGTGAGAGCGCCGTGGCGCCTCTCAAGCCACTCCTCAAAGAGGGTACTTGCCGCCACTATCGTGGCGTGCCCTAAGAGATTTATGACCTTACAAGAAATTATCGGTGTACCGCAATCATTATTAGGTAGAAACGTACGATGGTTGTCTTTGATTCATATTTTCGCCTAATATAAAAAATCTGTGTACATATTTTACAGCTGCATTTAAGCTAACAGATTAAGTCCATCAATACTTCCAATTGACTGACTGTATACTCTATTAGTGTATCGTTCGTCCAATTTATGCATTGCTGTACGTCTTGTATGTTCCATGTTGACAGTCGCTGCGGAACCATGATAAAAATAAACATATACAAAACACGGAGACGGAATATATTTTATTACATCAGCGAAGGCTATTCTGCCTGCGGGTCTACATACATTTTGTGGAAGAGAATAATAATATTATAATACGGAATATTTTTCAATTTTACATGGAAAAATATGTCTAGAATACGTATGTGATTCCTAGAAGACATAGATCAGATGGTACTAAAGTTCATAACTTACCAAGTATTTTTTTATACATAATAATATCTTTGCCCTACACTAGGAATTCATCCTGTATCGTAGGCGCGTTTACCATTATTATAACTCAAATTAAACAAACCAAAAACCCAGACTTGGAACAACTATCTGTAGGCCACTAAACTGCACAAACATTTATTCCATGCGAGGATCGAACCCGCGTCACGTAACCCAGCAGCCAATCACTCAGCCACTGTAGCAACCGCATCGATATCTAATTGAATTACACTCATAACAAATATCCCTAACTGTATCTCAATTACATCCCCCTCTAAATTGAGTCAATTAAGAACATCTGCATTGCAGTTCTAGCCGATGTCTAAGCTAAGAGATTTCGATATCGACTACCGATATCTCAGACCACGATAAGCTAACGATAACATGCATCGTTTTTCTATTAATCCTATTGTAGGGGCTATTTCAATGAGTCACGTACGTTATATAAAAGTATATTGTAAAAAAATAGTTAAAAAACTAAAAAACTCGACTGAAAAAGCTGAAAAGCAAAAAACAAGCACATTTTAAATTAAACAATACTTGGAAGCAGGCGGGGTCCATTCTATTTTCATTTCTTAATTTAATATTTAAATTAACACCGCCTGCTTCTAACTTCTAACATTACAAGAGTGATATTTATAATTGTAAATGTTCTCAATATAACAATATTCATTGCGTTATTTATATTTACCAATCTGAAGAATCTTTCCAACGGATAAAGCAATAGGGTACTTGACCAAAAAATCGAATTAGTCCGTCTGTTAGATTATCGAAAAATATTAGATACTTACGTGTTTTTTTGTTTTATCAAATTAATAAAAATTTACGAAAATAAAACGTGTCAAAGATCATGAGTGAAAACGTACTAACCCTGTGACGCCAGACAACTTGACACGACTTTCCGAAGTACTGTATCGTCTCCATCTTTTGTTTACGTGAAAAAATAAAAAATATGTGTACATTATTTTTTGAAAATCTACCTTAAAAAAATGTAATTAGTCCGTAATTACATTTTTTGGTGAAATGCCCTATTGTTCAAAATCACTGAGATTGTGATTGCAAGTGTGTAACGCAATAGGGGATCGGACAAAAAGAACTAATTAGTCCGTCAGATAGATTTCCAAAAAATATTGGACACGTATTTTTTCTTTTTTAACATAAACAAAAAATTAAGACAATACAGTGCATCGAAAACTCGTGAACTCTTCGAAAACGTCATATGATAGTGCATTTTTTACCTACAAATGACGTCACAACCACAATTTTGATTAATTTTATAAAACAAAAAACACGTACCCAATATTTTTCGATAATCTAACTGACGGACTAATTAGAATCAAATTTTTTTGACTCAGACCGATCCTCTTTTGCGTACAAACCATCCAATTGGATGGATATGCTTTCTCTGTCTTTACTCTTCTGTGAACCCCAGATGCAGACAACAAGTCTTTTCACACACACAAAAAGGCTCTCAGTGTGACAAAGACCGGTCATCCATCTAAGGATTGACCCCAATTGCAGCTTAATCTACACTATTGACCGATTCCCTCCAGCGTACCACTATGTTACCGTTATTCACTTCTAAACCTAGTTTATGTTAGCTGACATTTTAATGAATCAATCAGAGGGTCTAACATGAACTTGCGGAATAAACGTAACGGTAATTAATTCTTACTGCCTGTCTGGGGGTCTAAAATGGCCACTTTAGCAGATCATAATATGAATTGCCTTAAAAATCGTAAAATGGACATTTCATAAAAGTAACTGCGTCTGTAACCTGTTTAGAAAATTAATGTACTGATCTGTTTTTAGTGGATACCTAGGTGGACAGTATATGGCTGAAATGGTGACAAGACAATGTTTCGTTTTGACACAGACCGCCACTGCTTGTATTTCTTCTTTTTCATATTTGAGCTCTTCATAGTGAAAAATATTCTTTTTTATAATGACAGTACTACCACCTCTTGGTGTGTTATTGGGATGCAATGCATGGTATACGTTTTATCCTTCAATTTGAATATGAGATTCTTTAGTGAAATGTGACTCTGATATAAGGCACACATCAATACTTTCCATATTTAGGACTGCCGTAAGTTCATTCTGATGTTTCAGCAGTCCATTCGCATTCCATGCCATAATTTTTAATAAATTAGCCACGTATATTACTTTTTTGTTTGGTAGCTGCTTTAGTGCTACTTTCAAGTATTTTCAGCCTTTCGTCGAATGTAGTTAAAAGATTTATAATAGTATTAATCTTTTCATCCATGTTAGGGCTTATTGGTTTTATATGTGACTGTGGCAAAGATTGAACTCCTTTTGTCATTTGTGCATACGAAACACTTTTAGTAGCAAGGTTGGTGACTCTAGGTATTTTGTCTTTGTTTGTACTTGAACCCTGAGAGTTTGGTATCGACACATTCTTTCTGGTATTTTTATCTTTAATGCTTTGTAGCTCTTTAGCTACTATGCATCCGCTATAGCTAGCCGGATGTGGCTCACCACAGTGAACACATTTTGGCTTTGCTTCTGCTGGTTTATTGCAGTCTCTGGTTAGGTGCTTGCCTGTACACTTCACACACCGGGGTTCTTTGGAACAGTATTTCTGTGTGTAGCCATATGCTTGACAGGCATTGTGGAATTAACTTCGAATGTCTTCATCTTTTTGGAATGAGAGCATAAACACACTGAGAGGCTCTTTGCTCTTCCAACTCAGTTTGTTGACCGCATCTTCTATTTTATATCCTTGAGTTGACAGGTCTTCAACTATTCTATTTGACAGGCAGGAAGAATGAAGGTTTTTTGCCATCACCCTAATCGGTCTGTCTTGTTTATTCTCATACGAGTACCAGAAGCAGTTATTCTGTAACAATAGCTTGGTGATGGATCTGTATGAGTCATCATTAAAGGAGTTATTTTTTTTCCATTCATCATTTTTGTAATGAACGAGTCTTTCGTTAGATTAGCTGGAAGAAGATCGTAGAACTCTTGGTAGTTTTTAACATTTTCCACAACTATAGGTGGTGGTGTGGGCTGTTTTCTTGGTTTAACATTTTCTTTAGGTTTTTGTCTGGAATCGGCTCCTTGTTGAGGTGGCGAGGACAGTGATGATGAATTCAATTTCCTTTTATTCCTGCTCTTCTGTCGTACCCACTCTGTTTCCTTTGCTAGTTCCTCTTCGTCTGTCTCGTACTCGATTGGCATTAAAATTAATTGACAACGATAATTGCTTAGGGTATTAAAATGAAGGGTTTTACAAGGAGATTACAAAAATATATGACACCTATATTTTTAAAATAAATTCAAAGTCACAAATTCTATAAACAAGCACAAAAGTTAAATCATCTGCGAAGTATTTTACGCGACCAACGAAAGAACAAACACTAAAGAACTAAAAAGTTAGAAATAAAAAGACTGAAAAGCAAAAAACAAGCACATTTTAAATTAAACAAAACTTGGAACCAGGCGGGGTTCATTTGAATATTAAATTATGAAATTAAAATAGAATGGACCCCGCCTGCTTCCAAGTTTTGTTTAATTTAAAATGTGCTTGTTTTTTGCTTTTCAGTCTTTTCAGTCGGGTTTTTTAGTTTATTAACTATTTTTTTTTATAATTGTTCTTTTACCTACGTCTGCCGTTCACGCTAGCCCCACAGATCCCACTCAACCCATAAGCACAGTTATCAATCACGCTATCTCAATTTGGAATCAATTACGTTCGCAATCAAGTCCTAAATTGAGCATCTGCAATGCAATCCAGGCTGATAGCGTATCGGTTACCTGTGAGGCTGTGACTATCAATGTCGATACCGATACCAGGTACCGATAGTTTAATCAACGCTGGTAAGATAATCTGCCAGCGCGGGCAAATGCAGCTGTAATTAATTCTACGAATTTATTAAGAGAGTTTCTTTGGTTTCTAACTCTAACAAGTCCGTCTGATATTTAGATACATGGTATATTGGATACGCGTTTTTTGTTTTATCAAATTAATAAAAATTTACGAAAATAAAACGTGTCAAAGATCATGAGCGGCTTTTGACGTCACTTTGTGGGCAAAAATCAGTAAAAAAGTACTAACCTTGTGACGTCACACGACTTGACACAACTTTTCGAAGCACTCTATCATCTTCATCTTTTGTTTAAGTGAAAAAAGAAAAAATACGTGTCCATTATTTTTTGAAAATCTATCTGACGGACTCATTCGATTTTTTTGGTGAAAAACCCTATTGAAATATAAGTTTTCTTTTTAATTGCAGTGCATTTTATGTTGATAAATAAATATGCGGCAACTTAGCTAAAGTTGCAACTGAACTACGAGTATTATTATTTATCACCAATGTAGTACCTACCTACTCGAAATTGTACTGCGTAGAAATAGATCTATTTCGAGAAAGTTGTGTGTACATACATAGATTGTACTTACTACTATACATAGCTAACCCAGATTGTCCCACTGCTGGGTGTAAAGACCTCCCTCCGTTCCTTCCAAGATCACGATCCTACTAACAACTGCAGGCTACTTCCAATTTTCTAGTCTAGACAGACATCCAGTTTGTTCCGCCATCTCTGTCGTGTTCTGCTAATACCCCGTGTCCCTGTTATGGGGCACTAATCTGCGCTTATGGGCCCACAGCTCGTTGGGCATGCTACAGACAATGTCTTGCCCGTCCCATTTCAGTTTGGCGGCCTTTTGAGCCATGTCAGCGATTTGCGTTTTGGAGGTGTAGCGCAGTGTAGTGTTCACACGCGATCTACATCTGGGAATTGTACTTATTTGCTGTTTTAGTGTAATTTTTTTCTCCATAGTTTAAAAGACAAAAAAACCCATTAAACAAAAAAAACTTTTCTACAGTCAATGCAACGACACATTCTTGCATTATTCGAACATTGAACAACAATATGTCCCGTTTGTGCTCCGACTCGTAAAAATAAAAGACAATAAACCGTAGGTACTAATGCGATTGGTAGATAAAATACGAAATGTGGACACATAGATAATAGTAATACCATTTTTATGTATTTTATTATCTTTTCGAGGTTTCGTAATTACAGTTATAAAGCTTTGACATGCATACAGTATTACAAAATTATTATAACGTTCGTACGACAACGGTAACCAATGCAACTACGCTAAACCAACTTAAGCTGGTCTCCCATTATGTGGGAAGGTGGGAAGCTTATAAAAGCGAGGCCAGGTTGTGCTAATTATTCAAAGCTTGATGTGCCGACAGGTTTATTAAAGCTGGACAGATATGAACTGCCTTAAAGTTAAAATGAAGAGGACGTCACATAATGATATTTTAATTGTATCCGCTGGACATAAAGGCATATGACGACTGCAGTTCCTAAGCGATCATGCCGTTGTGGTTTTAAATCCATCGTTTCCTTCTTCAGTTTCGCGACCGTCATATTTTGTCGAACAACACAATACGTCTTCGGACTCTCTTAATGGCAGCCAATAAATTACTTGACTAGTGTATGATATATGTATGACACATATAGCCTCGTTTTCATCCGTTTAGACTGGAAAGGCTAGGCCGATGATGACATAATAAAAAGGAAAAGTATTGATATAGGGGATAATATTTGGAACAACTGATCCAATTCCGAAAATTCGTTCACATATTGAAACTTGAATGCTACATTACCCCAAATGTCATATTTAAAACGTTGCCATTTACAATTTCTGACCATAAAATGAGCCCTTGTTTTTTTTTGAGGGTGGAAAATCATTGAATAAGGCCCCGCTCTTGGGCAGAGCGAAAGGGAGTGTCAGACTTCTACTGACTTAAAACCACCCATGTTCCTTCTTCGCCCTCTATGTCGAGGCCGCGATAGCTAGTGTACTACCCGCGGCCCCGACGGGCGTCGGCCCTTTCGGGCCCCTCCCATGTTGCTGACATCTCTTTGAGGCGCGCGTGGAACACGAACGCGCCGTCGACATGGCCTGTTTTCGTCGTAAGACGGACGGACGGCGAGCTAGCCCATCACTCACCGTCCACAGGCCCGCGTCTACGGTGGCCGGAGGTCATCGCGAGACACCCGACGCCCGGAGCGCCTCCCGCGGCTGAGACGAGAGGTTCTCTACCTCTCGCGTTCCGCCACCTCCTTCGCTAGCATCACTGCTTCGCAAAAGGAGGCGACGGCGTCCCATTCCTCCTCGCCCCGGACCATGGCTTGCACCAGGGCCGGGCGCGAGAGGTAGCCGCCACCGATCGCCGCTACGAGAACACGGCGGGGCTCCGCCCAAGCGGAGCACACCTCCACTGTGTTCTCCACCGTGTCCTCCGGCCGATCCTCGCAATGGTGGCATCCGGGCGTTTCCTCCCGCCTGATTCGGTGCAGGTACCTCCCGAAACAACCGTGTCCGGTGAGGACCTGCGTCAGACGAAAGGTGAGGGTGCCGTGGCGCCTCTCTAGCCATTCCTCAAAGAGGGGACTTACCGCCACTATCGTGGCGTGCCATAAAATGAGCCCTGGCAAAATTAAGTCTTACTAAATTTTGTTTCCAAAAAACTCGTTTCACAATAAACAACTTAATTTCATACCTTTCCTTCTTGTTTATCTCATTATCTTCACATCAACATTGCCTGACTGTCAGTGACTCAACTCATTCATAAAATAAAACAACACGTCACTATCACTTACTTGTGTCACGTCGTAACACTGACGACGAGAGGTCACGTTTCCTACGAACGATCTTAGGTCCTAGCAAGAACGCGCGACTAAGCAAGACTTGGCAGGGACACTGCCATACCTCCAGATATTAATTCAGATGAATTTGGGATGGTAATTTTTTAAAATGCAATATTGCTTATGACTGCCTTGTTGTGGTCACAAGGACGACTAATATGCATGAGGTCCTAGGTACCAATAACAGGTTTTGTATATTTTAATTTTAATTTTGTATGAATGTGAATTTTAATATTACTTTGATTATTTTTAATGTTTTGAGTTTAAAATTCATTTATTTCATTTTTTAATACTGTCATTTTTAATACTGACATTTTTCAATACTGACTTCATTTTAATGTAATTATTTTAGGGAATATGGATCAAGTTGTCTGAATTAAATGTTTTTTTTTATTTAATGGGTTTTTTCATTAGAGTTTTTTCACTAGTGGCCAAGGAGTCGGGATTTGTGCCCAGTTGATGGCAATAATAGAACTGTTGAAATGTGGTTGCAAGTCTATTGCCAATAACTGGGTACAAATCCAGACTTCGTGACTGCTACTGAGAAATTCGTGATGGCAAAACCCAATAACAATTTACACGACCCCGGAATAATTAAAAAAAAAATACAAAAAAAATAGCTCCTGCGACCACAAGACGAACGAAGCACTGTTCAATAATACGTCACATTTATTCCGCGTGTTCGTACTAGGCCCACATTTTGACGAGAGCTCACGTTATTTTCTGTTACAACCGATCGTTTTCGCGACGTCTACCATTTCATTTTCCCACCCGTAATAATATGATAATTTGGGTTTATCAATTTATTTGGGCTCGAATAATTTCGGGCTTTTTATTTATTAATGATGGTAAGTGTGCGTGGAATTAAGAAATGGTATGTTATGCACTCAAAACATTATAATTATACCATCTGCATATTATATATCTATTCACAAACAATCGAATCGAAACCGAATCGAATTATTTTCATAAATATCTATCTCGCTCACTGTAGTAATGCCAAAAAAAGATAGAAATACGACATATTCGGCTTCGATACAATTATTTGTGATTAGGTAAGCGTTAAATAGTAGGATGGTTGTGGAGGTATTCCGTGTTGAGGTAAGCAAATCCACCTTTAACATTGAAAATTTACGAAAAAGTTTTAACTTTGATCCCCAATCTCAAAACTAGAAGGTTCAGGTATGTTCTAAAACAAAACAATGATCGCAACGATAAGCAGAACAAGTAACAAAGACGAAAGCCAGTAGGCAGTGGTAGCTTTTAATGGGTGTAAAAGTACCTACCTAATTTTACACCCGTTAGAGGCTAAGACCAAATAAAAAGTAAAGACGGAACTCTGCGAACAGCAAAGTGAGGCCGGTCAAACTACGCCTCGCCGTGTACATACACAATACACGCACACACGTACAACATAAACTACGCCCTGGTTTTAAACTTTTTATTTGGTCTGAGACGTGTGTATGCGAGGCGTAGTATGACTGGCCTCACTTTGCTGTTCGCAGAGTTCCGTCTTTAGTTTTTATTTGGTCTGAGGTTAGAGGCTACCAAAAACTAAAGTCAATCTTGTGTACAAATAAAATAAGCTGCGCAAGCGACTGCAATTTATTTTGACACTCTGGTCTATTTCATTGTAGTCCTCTTAATTACCTGTATATACATTTTTCTCAGATACCTGGGGCACAAATGTATTATTTAGGGCTTACTGTTCCAGACGTGTCAAAATTGATAGCTTTCCAAATATGTTCTGGATAAATCGAATATTCCATCATGTTAGAAAAACAAAGTGATTTTCTGAGTTTATACTGTTATAACGTTGACACTGTAATACGTTATTTTACTGAGCTTATCCATCACCAATCTAATAATAAAACGATTATAACAGGCCCGTATTCTTGATCCCATTGGGAATATTATCTTCGTGAAAATGAAAATTATTTACCCTTCGCACAGGTAATTTAAATTGATGAAACAGGCGAATAAAATACCTGCCACCTTTTATTTATTTAACTTTTGAAGGCTACTCGTCTTGAAAATATTTTCACCATTTTCTTTATACAGTCTTTAATACAATATTATTTAAATGAGATAATGCTGTCGTAAATAAAATATAAGTTAGGTAGAGGAAAAAAAAAAAAAATTGATATATACTATAGATGTGCCGTTACCGGCAATATTGCCCGAAGTGGGAATTATGGTGGCAAGATTGCCGCCAATATTGCCGGCAGTGGTAATATTTGGGAATATTGTTATAAGTCAATTGAGTAAACTTTATAATACACTTAAAATAAGCATGTTTAGGCTCTAATCTACATTATATGCAATAAAATATTGTTTTGGGTAAAATTGCCAATAATGTCAGCATGTTTTGGCAATATTGCCGGTCAAAATCACCAACATATTTTCTTATTACTGCGTGTAATCATCGTTTAATTATACCGATTTTCAATATTATTTCTGTGTTTGAAAAGGTATACTTCCGAGGTGATCCTATTGTCACCAAGTCAGGATCTGATGATGGGATCCCTGGCAATTTTGGTATTTTACCGGCAGTGGCAATACTGCGGCAGTGGCAATATTGCCACCAGGCACATCACTACAGCCAGTACTTGTAGACTAATATAATAGTTGACAAACCTATTGGCAGCAACCTAGCACAAATACAGTCTTCGGATTTCAGCAGAGGAGTTCTTCATAGAAACTCTCCTCTTCCTCACTCTTCCCTCCTTATTTCTCCCACGACCGTAGTCCAGCCCTAAAATCTTAGAAGTACTTGTATATTAATTTCTGCATCGTCACACACGACAAACGATGTTTATCTAATCGTGAACGTGCCGAGAGCTCGCGTTCGGCGGTGAGCGGTGAGCCTTTGTAATTTGGATTATTACGTGCTAAGTAATTATATATTACATCCTTGTTGGCTTTTCAAAGATGCGAGGAAGATATAATGATGCGGAATTAATAATATTGTGTTGGTGTTGTGGTCGCAAGAAGGAGCTCATGGATAAATAATAAAATATTAGGTACCTCGCGCAGAGGTTGATCTTTATGGTTAAGCTACGCTTGTGTGTCGACGGCGCGTTCGTGTTCGACACACGCCTGAAAGAGATGTCAGCAACATGGAAGGGGGGGGGCCCAGGGCCGACGCCCGTCGGGGTTGCGGGATGTTGTAAGAGATCGCGGCTTCGACATAAAGGGCTAAGAAGGAACATGGGTGGCTTTTAGTCAGTAGAAGTCTGACACTTCTTTTCGCTCTGCCCAAGAGCGGGAGGGGTTATTGAATATTTCCCAGCACGTAAAAAAAAGGCTGACTGGGCACATTCTCTCGTGATCTTGAAAACAAATTTATAATTTTTAAACCACTCCACAAAGATAACCGTCTAACACTTTGAAATCTAATTTAATTAATTTTTGCCCAAATATTTTCATAAATCTTTTCATACCAGCAACAAAAAAAAGTCAATTAAAACTTTAATCTTTAAAGACAGTCGGAGTGACATCAACAAATTAAGGGTGTATTCTCAAAATTACAACCAAACGACTATTTGTCTAACAGTCGATAGCGACCGAGGTAATACCGCCACCGAGTTAAGTGTCGCGTTCAAATAAAATACGTTTATTGCAAGCAATGAATTCTCACCGATTAAGATCTTTAAAGTTGCTGAAGCTTAAGTGGTTTTCGTTGGCAAGAGAAACATGTTTTCAGGGAAAAACCACTTAATACGTTCTTGTTTTCATTTAAATTGATAATTCTTCATCATCATTTCAGCCCGCAATCACCAACTGTTGAGAATAGGCGCCCTCTTTCTTCTGCCATTCTTCTCTGGGTTGGAGTGTACATAAAGGGTACTGAGCAAAACAATAACAATTTACCCAAAAAAGTCTCAAAAAAGTCTTCTCGACTCTATCGTACATGACACGTTAATAAAAGGCTAAAAGCGTCTCAGACTGTTTTTTTTTAAACGTTGCCCCCACACTAGAAATATCTCCTATATCGTGGGTGCGTTCACAAAGATTTAGACTTGAAACAACTATCTGTAAGCCATACAAATTTGTTCCGTGCGAGAATCGAACCGTGCCGCTAGTCTGTACTAAATCCATGGTCAAAGTTTGATTGACGATGTCACTTACTTTTTTGCTTTAGACTTATAGAGGATAAGTAATGTAGCCCACTGATAAACAGTCCCAAAATGTTTTATAAAAAACACAACAATCCTGATACTAAACACTCTGAATATCCAGGCTTCAGGCAAAACAAATCCTACTCTATATGAATACTAGCAAAGTCCAATTTCATGCAACGGGAGCCTACCTTAAAGGTCAGTGGTGTCTTTGGGGCATTATTAAACTTGTAGACACAAAAGTTGTAGAAATGTGAACCTTCAAGTTACAATACATTGTTCAGATTTACAGGTATATTGTAAGTATTTTTTGGATGTATACTCACAAAGTTTAAAAAATTAAGAAATACCTTCAACCCATGACGTATTATATATAGACACGTCATGAACTAACATGGCGGCGCTTCAAAACGGCGAAAATATTATATAACTACTACTAAAGAAAGGGAAAGAAAATATGACACCGTACAGCGGGATGCCTGTTGATGCCTGTTGTCTTTATGTTTCGCGCAGGTTTACACACGATTTAAATTAAGAACAAACGTAGCGTCGCGCGAGAGGTTGGTGCGTAACTAAGCGCGATGTGGCCAATTGGCTTCATTTCATGTTGTCATTTTTGAGGGCGGACAACGTATCTATAGTTTTAATATATCATTGCCTTCAGCACTATATTTCCATCTCCATTATCCATCCATATCACACTTCATACTAATAAAATTGCTGAAGCGATTTTAATAAAATTTGGTATGGAGTTACTGACACCTTGGATTAACACATAGGATAGTTTTTATCCCGATTTTATCTTCCCGTGAGAAATTTTCGAGTTGTAGCGGGTGAAGCCGCTGGCAACAGCTAGTTTATCCATATTTTTCTGTTTGCCTAATCTACTTCCACCTAACTTGGATGCAGCCTGTAGGTCAAATAGAAAAAATCAAAACCATAACTTGCTTGACAGGTTCCGCCAGAACTGGAAGGAGGACGCACGGTTTCGAGAGAACTGGAAGGAGTGGAGGTCTTAGCCAAGGAGTGGGCAAGAGCAGGCAAGAAAAAAAACTTGCTTATTCGAATAAGCCTGCATAATGTTGGCACTTTTTAATTGCTAAAATTGCTTATGATACTTCCCCTAAATGCTAGCCATGAGCTAGCCCCAAAATATATCGGCCGGTGTAAAATTTCACAAGTGTATTTTGTGTAAGTTCAAACATAATTATTAATGTAATAAACTAATAATACAATACAGTTGCATATGAGCTCAGGATTAAAATACCAATATAAACCTATACAAAACAAATTGCTTAGAAATCTTAAGAAGTTGCTTAAAGCGACATTTATCCTAAGTCTTGTTAACTCGTAATGGAATCTCCTTAATTAATCGGCCTTTCTCAATACTTAATTTTTTTTCGCAAGAGTAGTTCTTTGTTAATTAGTTTTATCCTAAATTGAATTGGGACAGTCGAACAGTATACGAACTATTTGGTAAGAAAAGTTAAAGATTCCGGAGCAAATATCTGGCTTAGTAATTACTTTTAATACTATTACTTTTTACTGAGTTGTTGGTTTATGGTCGCAAGACCGACTGCTATGTATGAGGTCCTTAGTTTGATTCTCTGGTTGGCTGGAAATTGTTATTTGGCAACCACGACCCACGGAGTAGGGATTTGTGCCCAATTGTTTTAAAACAAGAAACGTTGCCCCACACTTGGAATTTCTCCTGTATCGTGGGTGCGTTCACAAACATTTAAAATCACCTAAACAAATACCCAGACCCGGTAGGCCATACAAATATTTGTTTCGTGTGTGGGGATCGACAATGATGTCGTCAATTGATGGGAAAAGGCTCGCCACCATATGGGACTGTGGCGAAATGTTCATCATCATCATCATCATCATCAGCCTATAATGTTCCCACTGCAGGGACTCAGGCCTCCTCTCTTGGAGTGAGATGGGTTATCCACCACGCGTGCCCACCACACATGTCTTCGAATTTTTTGGTTTTATGACATGCCGGTTTCCTTACGATGTTTTCCTCCACCGTTTTTAGAGCAGTGGTGATGAAATAAATTACACAAAGTAATGCACCTGACTGGGTTCGAACCCACGACTTAAGTCGGGGCCTGTTCGTAAGTCGGGGCCGCCACCACTGCTTCTATTAGGTGCACCTATGCCAAAAACAGCTTCTGAAGTCGACAAATGTCACCGACTTGATTGATGATTCTGATTCTGACTTCTGAAGCAGATTTTTCTTCTGAAGTTCATTTTCCACTTTTTCGTGTTCTTGAAGTCAGTTTTCTTTTTAGCAAAAAAGTTTATTAATATTTTTTATTGGAAGATGTTCAAAAACCTTAGGTTGTCAGTTGATCCTTGGTTTACAATCTTCTTTTTCTTTCGTGTCGTGCTACTTTTGTTTGACTACCACTTAAATTTTGTTCAAGCCCAGCCAGTGGGCCAGTTGACTCTAAAGCCGCAACTAGTGGTATATTGGTTTTTTTTTTTGGGACAAGCCCGCCTCACTATTCCCAAACCACTGTAACTCCTGTAAGCCAGAATCAACAGTGGCGACCACAAGAAAAGCGCCGAGACAATGAAGCTCGACGAAGTCCCAGAGAAATGATCTAACTGTCTTAGATCCCGCAACGAAATGAATCATGAAAAGAATAGCGGAGGAGTAGGAAAAACAAAAATTTACACTACCCTCCATATCAGCAGGAGACAGACAGGCCAATAGGCACACAGGGACGTATACAACTGGGATAAGGATTAAATAATAAGACGTTTTGAAAACTCCAACAAGCTTGGCATGGTATGATCCCTTTTTTTTTTTTTGGCGGGTGGAAAATCATCGAATAACTCCTCCCGTTTTTGGGCAGAGCGAAAGGGAGTGTCAGATTTCTACTGACTAAAAACCACCCATGTTCCTTCTTCGCCCTCTATGTCGAGGCCGCGATAACTAGTGTACAACCCGCGGCCCCCCATGGTATCCCTTACAGTTCACTCTTGTTTTTTTGGCCCAGGCCAGAACAGATTCTGGTAAATAGATTAGCCTAAATCTATGTAAAATTCTGTAATAAAAACCGCAAACTATCTGTATGTATGAGGGTTTAAACACAGACGGTTTCACCCCGCTAAACCGTAATTTTGAATGACCACACAAACATAATATATTAAGGTTTGAGGTCACGTAGTGATAAAGTTCGAGATTACTATTTCAATGCGTTGTTTACTTCATTTAGAATACTGAAATGGATTGGATGATATTAACCTTCGAGGTGTAATTTATACTGAATTTTGCAATCTTTTGAATTGGCGATCTGCAGATTCATTTTGGGGTTCCGTAGTCAATATGGAACCTTTTAGGTTACCACACTTGAGTTTAACAAAAATTTGCACTTTAAAGCTTAATATTTCCCAAAAGAATCCCTTAATCGATATCGAAAACTGTTTGAGCAAACTCGCAATATTTTTTAAAGACCTATCCAACGTCATCTATGGTCTTCGCGAGGAAAAAAATATATCCCACTTTAATGTGTACTGGAGATACCCTAAAAAAATAATTTTCAATATTTTACTTCAGCACTTTGTCGGCTTAACTTATAAGTATGTTCATGCCAAATTACAGCTTTCTAGTACTAAGAGTTTTTGAGATATAGTGTGGACGGACGGATAGACAGGCAGACAGACGGACATGGCGAAACTATGGGTTCCATATTGAGTACGGAACCCTTCTTCTTCTTCTTCTTTATGGGGTTCAGGTTTCCGCACTTAGTCCTTGAAGTGGACCATTGTGCGTGAGCCATGGTGGCCGATTACTCCAACCAGCCCACCTCCCTCCAGAAGCAGATCAGACTTCCCGGTCTCCTCAGGGCTTCCGCAAGGGATCTTGGTGTACCAAGGGTCTCCTCACGAATCTTGGTAACGCCTGTACACTCAAGGAGCACATGCGCCACCGTTTCCTCTGCCTCCATGCATGCTCTGCACAGGGGGCTGTCAGTGATACCTAGGTTATGGAAGTGTTTATTTAGTGAACAGTGTCCAGTGATGGTCCCCGCCACCAGACGCAGGCTGTCTCTGTCCAGGCGCAGAAGGCGCCTGGTCAGCTTTGTATCCAGGGATGGCATAGCATCCTTGGATTGCCTACATCCTGGTGTCAAGGTCCACCGTTCCTCCGCTTGTATGCGAGTGTGGTCTTTTAACCAGCTTCTTAGCTGCTTGAAAGGGATGGGCACAATGGGTTCGGGTCCGTACGGTTTTGTGCTGGATCCTCTTCTGGCAAGTTCGTCAGCCGCATCGTTTCCAAGTGATCCACTGTGACCTCTTATCCATTGTAGTGTTACCGTGTTGTGATTTAGTACCGTGATACGTTCTAGTGCCTTGTGGCATTCTAGTATCAGTCTCGACGTGATCTGATTGCTCTTTAGGGATTGAAGGACTGAGGCACTGTCGGAGAGTATTCGAATATTAGTATCCGTAACCTCCCTGGCCTCTATAGCGTGTGCCGCTTGGATAATACCTACACACTCTGCTTGAAAAACTGAGTTGAGCGTTCCAAGTGGTTTGGATATCTTAATGTTTAGGTCGTCGGAGAACACCCCGACGCCTGTCCCATTTTCGGTTTTTGATCCATCAGTGTAAATCCTTAGCTCTCTTGTACCTGAGTAGTCACACCACTCCTCTATGAGCTCTATGTTGTAGTGTTTTTGAAAGCAGTGGGTCTTCAGGGTTCTGTCGATGGGTGATGCCATCAACGGTTGTTCTTTGATTGCACCTTCTTTGATGCGTGTGTGTTTGATTCTAGAATCATTTCTTAGGGTGCCGGATACTTCAAGTCTAAAGGTCGCTATGGCCGCTTCCTCTCTTACGACGAGGTGTAGGGGAGGTAGGCCCAGCATCACCTGTAAGGCGGCAGTGGGGGAAGTTCTCATGCTGCCGGTGATTGCTACGCAGGCAAATCTTTGTAGTTTCTCGAGGTCTTTTTGGGCTGTGCTTAGGTTGGTCCTGGGCCACCAAACCAAAGACCCGTATGTAATGATTGGTCGGATAACTGTGGTGTATAGCCAGTAGGTGATTTTGGGACTTATGCCCCAATTTCTCCCGAGGAGTCTGTTGCATTGCCATAGGGCTATACTGGCTTTCGTGATGATGTAATCAGTGTGTTTTGCCCAGTTCAGCTGTTTGTCCAAAAATATACCCAGGTATTTGGTTTCAGTCGATAGGCTTAGGGTTGTCCCAAAGAAGCTTGGCAAATGTAACGTTGCTAGCTTCCTTTTCTTTGTGAAGAGAACGAGTTCCGTTTTGGTAGGGTTCACTGCTAGTTTGTACTCCTTGCACCAGTCTTCTACTATTCTTAGGGCTTGGTGCATAAGGTTGCATAGCGTGTTTTCGTGTGTGCCGTTTATTATTATGGTCAGATCATCAGCATAGCCTACCGTGTAGTAGCCTCTGCTATTGAGGCGTTTGATGAGGCTGTCTACTACGAGGTTCCATAATAGCGGCGAGAGGACACCGCCTTGGGGGCAGCCCTTCGCCACTATTGCTCTGGTGGTGCCGTTTACCGTAACTTGGACGGCTCTCAGTCTGAGCATGTTTGTGATCCATCCTCGCAGGGTCGAGTCCACACCGTGTTTCTCGAGGGCTGCGTTGATGCTGTGGAAGATGGTTTTGTCAAAAGCGCCTTCTATGTCAATGAAGACAGCTAGTGAAGAGCATTTGTGGTCCACTGCACATTCGATCTTGGAGATCACACTATGCAGCGCAGATTCTGTTGATTTGCCTGTCGAATACGCGTGTTGTTGTTTGTGAAGTGGCCGCTCCCGGAGAGGTCCGTCCCGAATGTGTCGATCACAGAGTCTCTCGAGGGTTTTCAGTAGAAAAGATGTTAGGCTTATTGGCCTATACGCCTTGGGTTGTGTGTAGTCTGGTTTGCCTGGTTTGGGGATGAAAATGACTTTCACCTCTCGCCATGCAAGCGGTATATATTTCTGTGCTATACAGGCTTGGTAGATGATGGTCAGCCATGGCGTTAAAACGTCTGCTCCCCATTGTAGCAGGGCGGGGAAAATTTTGTCTAAGCCTGCGGATTTATATGGTTTAAAAGTCTTTATTGCCCATTCTATTCTCTCAACAGTTACTATGGTGCGGGCTCTGGCCCAGTCTTGGTCATTTGGTGTGTGCGTTGGTTCACTTGCCCAGGTTCTGTCCTCGGAGAGATTGCAGTCTGGGAAGTGCGTTTCCAAAAGGACTTTACTAGTTTCGTGGTCCGACTTGGTGTATGTGTTGTCTGGGGTTTTCAGCGACCCGAGGGTGCGATCTTGATCGGTAGATAGGATCTTTCTCACACGCGCGGCTTCGCTGTTCGATTCAATTTCTTCACAGAATTTCCGCCAGGCTGCTCTGCTGGCATTCCTGACTTGTTTTTTGAAGGAGTATTGTGTCATCTTGTATGCGTCCCAGTCTTCTGGTAGTCTGGAATTTTTGGCTCTGTTAAATTGTTTTCGCATGGTTTGCCTAAGCTTACTGAGTTCCGCATTCCACCAGGAGTTACCTTTGCTCTTGGTGTTTGGGTCCTTTAGTTTGCAGCAGGCGTGGTAGGCTTCAATTATAGATTCCGAGAGTTTTATTACGGTGTCTTCGAGTTGTTTGGGGTCTATTAGAATTTGGGGCGTTTGGTGCTGTGTTAATAGGGAGGCCAACAGCCGTTTGTAACCGGGTACATTGGTACGGCGTGGGTTGCGTCTAGGTTCGGGTTTTTTTATGTTAGCTATTAGTGAAAAGCGAATCCTTCTATGATCGGAGCAGGAAGGCTCGTTGGATACATGCCAGTCAGAGATAAGTTTCGCCGCACTTTCCGAGGCCAGTGTTATATCGATGATCGTTTGTCCGCGCGATGTGACCCAAGTGGGTTCTGAGCCGCGGTTCGCGATGTTAAGGTTAGTTGAGAACAAATATGTGCATAGTACCTCACCTCTAGTGTTGGCTTTGTTGCAACCCCAAAGCGGGTGATGGGCGTTTGAATCCGTGCAGATGACCAGGCCCAGGTTGGTGTCTTCGCAGTACCTTACCAGGTCGGCCATCCCTTTTGGTGGGCAGTCTTCATCCTCGCCAGGCATGTATACCGAGGCCAGGACGATATCAGGTGCGTCGCCGTCGATTTTAAGTCTGACGGCTGTTACGTCTCTGCAACATAATTGCGTAAGTGTGGTGGTGGGTACATCTTTGGGTATGAAGGCACAGGTTCGTGGTTTATCTGTGCCTTGTGTGTCGAGGATCAGCTTACCTCCAGAGTTGCCAAGGCCACATATTCTGTTATTGCGGATCCACGGCTCTTGGATGAGTGCTATGGTTCGGGGTTCCATCTCCAGTGTCCTGCGCAGGCAGGCGGTAGCTGCCTGGCTATGCTGGAGGTTGGTCTGGATAATTTGTAGGGGACGGGATGGGGGCGGCAGTGGGGTGGAATTAGGGGGAGATTGATCCATCGGACAATACACCCCCCTCTTCCAGCCCATCCTGGTCTTCGCTGGGTGCTGATGGCGAGGATGAGAGCAGCTGCTCCGTCCACCTTGATGGTGAGGCTGGCATCCTCACACTGTCAGCATCAGCCATCGCCGTTCTGGCCATCTCCTCCTCCAGTTGCGCCATCGTCGGGTCGGCTTCAGTCGGGGTCGGTCTCGTCTGTTCAGTCTGTGTGTCGGAGGGAGGGGTGTTGGGGAAGAAACGCACGTATATCGACCCAAGTAGATACGATATCCGTCGCTCCCTCCCCAAGACCTTTACGACCTCGTCCTGTGGGATACCCAGGGTCAGGTATGTCCCATGGTTATCGCCACCGACCGATGTCGCCCTGTACAGGGACCACCTACCGATGTCATACCGGGGGTTCTGGCAGGTCAGAACCGTCTGGAGCAGCGCTATGTCCCCATTGTACCGAGGTACGAAGAGCGCCGCTCTAGTCCGGGTCGGTACGTCGGTCTGTCTCATGACTTTCAGTGTCGCGTCAGTGTCCGTCAGTCTTATTCTGGGTACATTCTGGGTCAGCCAAGTCAGGGCGTTGTCGTCCTCGCACCAAATATGTACCGTGCCATCCGCTACCCTTGGGTAACCGCGGAAGGCCGGGACTTTGGTGGGGTCGGTTCGACACGTCTCCACGATGAGGTTCTCAAGGCTGGTCTTGATGTGCTCACCTTCATCAGTCGTCATGTCTCGGGTTGGAGGCGAGAGGCAGATCGCTACAGCGAGTCGCGCAGGAATATCCTTTGTGGCCCGCGCGTAGGTTCTCTGCCCCCCTTGAGCGGCCTGGGTTCTACTGCGCTTGGCGTCCCCCTGGAGCGCACTAGGTGAGGCCGTGTCGTCCGGGCGCTCTCTCTTCGCCGCTCCCTGTCCACTTGGACCGGGTTGCGGTTCTGAGGAGCCTGGCACAGAGCTTTGTGCCAGGGACACCCGGCGTAGGAACCCAGACCGTTTGCCCCGCTTCCTTTTTGTGCGGTGTTGGTCTACGGTCTCGTCGCGGTTCCGGTCGTTTCCTCCGGATGGTCCTGGTGCGGGCAGTGACCTCTCGCGCAGGGTTTCCCCTTCGCGTGCTGTTCCCTGCCCGCACGTTTCCGCGTCCGACTGCTTCTCGCGCTGGGTTTCCCCTTCGCAAGTCTGTAGCCGGTCGCGTACTCCCTTACAACTCACCGTTTGTGCTACGCGCTGGCTGTTGCCATCGCGGATCTTGCTCAAACGGTTGTTGAGTTCTCTCTCTCTGTTCCGGATCTTTCCGCGCTTCGTTCTGAGCATACGTACTTCGTCCACAGAGATGAAACCAGAACCATCAGATTCCGCTTCCTTTCCCGTCCCGAGAGAGTTCATGTCTCTCAGCCTTACCTCGATCTTCTCGCGCTGGAGTGCCAGCGCGCGGAGTTCGCTGCTAAGACTGGAGATTCGAGCTTTATTGTCGTCGTTGTCAGGGTTATTTGTCACACTGTTCCTAACGATGGACTGTTGCCAGGCACTCGTGGAAGGTGTGACAGTCAGGGAAGTTGGCGCAGGATTTGCAGCCGTCTTAGTGTCAGTAGGCGCAGAAATTGCAGCCGTAGACGTGTCGGAAGGCGCGTGAGCCGCAGCCGATGCTGTTGGCGCCGAAGCAGCCAGCCGCGCAGAAGGCGCGGCACTAATAGGCAGATTGGTGCCCCCCCCCAGATTACGGTGGAGGCAGACCGACGAGTCGGTGTGGGATTCCCCGGCATTGCCGGGACCCACCTGGGGAATATTATTTTTACCTTTCTGCGACATATTGGGTTTGTGGGCTTTTATGGAGTTGAGGTTACCCGTCCTCATGGACCGAAAGGAAAAATGGGAATAAGGAGGGAGGGACTGGGCGTGGGATCATGGGAGTGGGGTGTGGGGTTACCCTAGGCCTGGTATTTTGACCTTCGGGTAAAATGCTAAAAGGCGCCTGGGGGTTTTTGTTGCGTCTATTTCTTATGGAATTAGACCGAGAACAGGGTGGCAACCACGTGAAGGTGAATCCCCCAGACTTGCCTTGAGGATCTACACGACTGTAGCGCTCCCCCTCAAGACCTCGCCACCCTACCGCCTCTGAGGGAGGCAGTAAGGTAGGCCTGCATCTATACTACCAAGCAAAGCGTAAGCAAGGCATGTCGTTGTGCAACCGCAAAAGCATAAATACAGACCCCCCCCCATACGGAACCCTTTAAAACTGATCTAATTTATCTGAAAATGATACCTTGATTTAAGAAATAAAAAGAAAATGAAGAAAAAATTGTTAAAAAACTAAAAAACCCGGCTGAAAAAACTAAAAAGCAAAAAACAAGCACATTTTGAATTAAACAAAACTTGGAAGCAGGCGAGGCCCATTCTATTCTCATTTCATAATTTAATATTCAAATGAACTCCGCATGCTTCCAAGTTTGTGCTTGTTTTTTGCTTTTCAGTTTTTTCAGTCGGGGTTTTTAGTTTTAACCCGACTGTGGCGAAACCCAAAAGGATGGTTATTTTAGTTCTTTTGTGTTTGTTCTTTCATTGGTCTCGTAAAATTCTTCGCAGATGATTTATTTAACTTTAATGTTTGTTTATAGAATTTGTGACTTTGAATTTCTATTAAACATAGGTATTTTTTTTTTCAAATCTACGGCTCCCAAAATCCGCATTTTTTTTTTTGGTTTTAATTAATGTAGGCAGTGGCACTCGCGCCATCCAGATTTGCTTGTGCCTCTGTTACCTCTAAAGGAACCAACAACATTACAGTACCTCTGACGTCACTTACTCCTAGAGGTGAAAACTTGAAGATGAGAGAGGGCCGTCTATTCAAACCCTTATAAAAAGTATTGTTTGTCATACTTCCCAGTAAAGTACCTAACAATTGGTGCTAGAAGTAGGTCGGACAGTAATCAAAGACGACGGGACAATAGGCCGGAATAACGATAGAATGAGGGAGCGAGAAAAAGAATGGTTTTATGGTTGTGTCTCTTTCTTAATTAATTTCTTCCAGCTAATAGTGTCGTGAACTGGCGAGAATACTTGCCAACTGTTGATTAAACCGCAATTTCTTTTAAAATGTGAGTGTACTATGTACATATTAGTTAATGCCCAACCTATCAAAGCTTACAGGCGTAGTATCTTTCCATACTTAAGCAAAGATTCCAAGATCCCTGTGCATACAGATGGCTTCATTATAACCAATAAGCACAATCAACCCGAGAACACTAAAACAGTCTCGTTACTCCGAACAACAAACAACGTACACAACAATATTCAAGGCAACAGATTGTCAATTACCCACATTGTACACCATTGCATTCATAAACCGCGGGAAACGTGTTCGTTCCAATTTCGAACGAGAAACAATATGGCTTCATTTGAACGGAGTCACGTGCCACTTTATGTATAAACTGTGTTTTTAAACCGTAAAGGGCAGGGACTGCTTTTGGCATACATACCTACATACATCATAACTGGCAGCAACTTTAATAGAGATTTAACTGCCGACAAAATAGTACCGTTTAATTAAGTAACTAGACCGCTATGCTAGACCAATCGTGCACTTTGCATATGTTGTGAAATTACGCTTCTAATATAGTGGAAGTTGTGCATCAGTGAAATTCGCGCGGTGCAACCCGCAGTAGGCGGGGCTACTCGTGTCCCACTTCATCTACTTCACTCCCTCAAATACCTAAAAGTCGTCTATTCACATCGCCTTAACCTCATTTTAATCCAAACACAAATTGTTAAGTTCGTATTTATTTGAACAATATTTTTTAAATCTTCAGAGCACTTTCCCTGTCACAATTTATTGCAAATTACCCTAAAAAATGTTCGCACTTGTGGCGACAGCGCCATCTATCGCAACAGATGCGAACTAACATTGGCAATTCTGCATCGCGCTATCAAAGTTATCCGCCACATTAGCGTATATAGAAAATCCCGACTTACAGATGTCGGGCAGTTAGCCCACCAGACACAACACCCGTCTGGTCGGAGGATCCTCCCTTTTCTATGGGGGATGAGGAACTTTACACCCTGTTCCTCATGCCCCCCAAACTGGTGACCCCGAGCATGAACGTCAGTGCAGCCTTCGTGCAACTCTTCAATATCATCACTTCCTCAAGCCTTCGAGCAGCGAGTCATACCGTCAGCCAGCAACTACGGCTTCATCGGGTATCCTGACCACCAGCATGCAGCGGAAGCGCATACCTGGTCATCACCCTCAGCCTCATCAGCGACCTTGGCACAGCACACTGCACTTCGGCCGGTCAACTAGCAGAGACGCTCTTCTCTCCTGGTCGACGCAGCAGCCAGCCACTACGCAGCACTGCACACTCCGACCGACTGGAGCACACGCAGCATCACCCCGACTCACTGGGGCATCACCGCAGACAGTTCCGACTCACCGCGAACTATGCGGCATCCGGTTCCGACTCACTGGAACCCTCTACTGGCCTGGCAAGCATCAAGACTCAGACTCAGCCTGCAATCGACCTCCGGTCTCGGAGGGGAGTGATGTGGCGACAGCGCCATCTATCGCAACAGATGCGAACTAACATTGGCAATTCTGCATCGCGCTATCAAAGTTATCCGCCACATTAGCGTATATAGAAAATCCCGACTTACAGATGTCGGGCAGTTAGCCCACCAGACACAACACCCGTCTGGTCGGAGGATCCTCCCTTTTCTATGGGGGATGAGGAACTTTACACCCTGTTCCTCATGCCCCCAAACACTTAATACTTCGAAATAAAAAATGTACAAACATCTACGCAAATGTTTCGGGTTGTTTCAAAATAAAACCATTAACTTCTAAGATAAACTGTTCAAAGTGTGCTGAAATGGTTAAGAGTCTTATTTCGGAGGTCATAAGGATAAGATTTGAGTGTTATTTTTTACGACTACGTCGTTTTTCACAATACGAGGTATAGGGGTGGACCAAAATTGCCTTCGAAAGTGATTTACAGCTTACCAAACGTAGAAGGGATGAGCATTTAACGCTTAACGAAAAGACCTTATCACGACGGAGAAAGGTTTAATTTTGACTGTTTCTTGGAAGGATTTGCAAGTAACTTTTTCTCAAACTTTGCTTTAATTAACTGGCCACAAATAAACAGTGCAAAATATTGTTTTGAGTTTTGATAAAACTCATTATAACTTAGTGAGGAACGCGAACTGGAAACGGGACTACTGACGATTTTTGAATATTAAGGAGTAAATAGATTTTTCGAAACCGCAACTGGTTTCTTGATTTTATCACTACAACATATTATAAAACAAAGTCTTCCACTGCGTCTGTCTGTCTGTGGTCTATTCGCGATAAACTCAAAAACTACTGCACCTATTTTCATGGTGTTTTCACCAAATGGATAGAGTGGTTCTCGAGAAAGGTTTTTATAAAATACACGCGGGTGCAGCCTTGGGTATCAGTTAGTATTGTTATAATATAAGTACTAATAATATAAAATAGTTTCTTAGATCCCAGTCCACCCAGATCGTTGCATCATAATCATTAGGCACACTCACATAATGAGTACTACAATAGCCTCGTTTATTTCAACAATGCAACGTGCAGTACAATTCAGGCAACTTATTGTTTATTACGCGCATTGTACGGCAATGCATAGCCATAACCGGGTAAATCGACATTGTTACCACGCTGCAAACAAGAAAACTAGCATGACTGAGAGATATTTACTGTGATGGCTATTGGTGAAATATAGTACATTGTTATCCAAGGGGCGAAAATTACTTATTTAGTCTCAAGACGGGGTTTGGCGTCCGTAACGTAGTGAGGGCGCTAATAGTTTGTGGGACTAAATAAGTAATTTACCCAAGGTAAACACAGTGCTTTTCATTACGAATACGAGGAAAATAAGAACATAAATCATAAAATAAAGAAAAAATTTGTGTTGATCGGATGTTGTCGCTTTCCCGCTTATTTTGTTTTTTTTTTGTCCTCTGGTCGTCCAGCTATACAGCCAATATTTTTCATGTTCATCTTAAAAAAAAAAAATGGCAAAGATTTGTCGAAATCTATGTAATTTTAGAGAAATATGTAGTTAAAAATAAACTATAATAGTCATAATATAATTTTATTCTTATGAACTTCATGTTATTTTAATTTTAAATCGCGCTGTAATTGAGTGGCTGTATAAAAAGCTGAAACATGGTTCAATAAAAATGTGAAAATAGAACAAGTTTTTTTTATTAAACTCAACTGCTGCTCTCAACTGACAGCTGTCAAAGCTGTCAGTTGAGAGCGATTCTCCCTAGGGCTAAAAAGTTGTACTTTCAACCCGCTCCGCAGACATGTTGTGACCTACTTTCAGAATATGAGTAATTAAAAATAATTTATTTATTTGTCGACGGCATGTAAAGGCAAGTCCAGTCCATGGGTGGGATAAAAAACTTTGCCTAACCTGGCGTTAGGCACTGGCCACTTGAAAAAGAAAGAAAACTATCTCAATGTCAGTACCTACTTTATAATACGAGTTCTTGTACTAGTCAGAAGTTTTCAACGGTGCCATTTATTAGCGTCTTCAGTGTTAGCGGTAGTGATGGATAGCTCGCCACGTAGGGTTGTCAGAACATAAATTAATAGACTGTTATTTTTCAAATAAAATAATGAATTACAGTTTCTTGACCTAAATCAAATGACATATTTTTATACGTATTTTCGGAAAACGTGTATGAATAGGGTAGTTAACTGAAAAAATCAACTTTGTCCGTAGAGGTAGATTTAAAAAAAATATTGGACACGTAGTTTTTCTTTTTTCAAGTAAGCAAACAATGAAGACAATACAGTGCTTTAAAAACTCGTGTGACGTCATATTATTAGACTTTTTTTGCGGTTAATGACGTCACAAATCCCCACTCAAATCTTTGACGCGTTTTATCTTCGTCAATTTTATCGATTTCATAAAACAAAAAAAAACGTATCCAATATTTTTCGATAATCTAACAGATGGAGTAATTAGAATCATATTTTTTAAGTCAGTAATAATCCCTGTTGGCTTTGATGTAATCGTCACCTGCAGTGCGATTCTGTAAGTTACAGAATCGTCGTGCTGGATTCCATATGCCTTCGCAGTTTTGGGTAGTAATGCCGTAGAAGTAAATGTCGGTTTTTCTTACGCATTCGGACGTGTGCTGGATTATGGCAAGCTCTTTCCAAACGAAGGAGGGCTTCGTCCCAGAGTGTAACGCTATATTTTGGTGTGACGGTAGAATGGTGGGCTGCGAGATGTTGTAGGGCTGCGGGATGTTGAAGGAGTTACCGCGGCCTTGACATATTGGGCTAAGAAGGAACATGGGTGGTTTTTAGTCAGTAGAAGTCTGACACTCCCTTTCGCTCTGCCCAAAAGCGGGAGGGGTTTATTGATGATTTCCCAAACCCCCAAAAAAATACGGTAGAATGGTCTCATTTATAGGTTCAGCACAAAAAGTAACATAAGCAACGTTTTATACTACTACAAATGCGTGTAAACGAAATCGTTTACAATAAGAATGTAAGATTTGATATGGGTACAAAGGTGGCTAACCCATCAATGAAAAAAGTGTGATATTATGTTTGTCTTATGGTTCGATATTTTCTCGACACTAGCCCAGTTTCATCAGCATTTTTATAGCACCTATATATAAAGAACAAAACGTATTTCTTTCACAACAATGGTTATAAAATGCCAGATGTTCAGGTGGGTCCTGAACATCTGGCAGCCAAGTGTGTGCGGAGCACATTTCTCAATATTTGCTGTCGTTTAATAAAGAATAATCATGTCGTTAAAATGAAGCGATTATTTACATTTGTTTTGTTTTATTAGGCAATCAATTTTAACTTTTGACGGTGTGATAAGGGAGTTGTTTTTTACTTTTCTGACCTCCCACGTGATTCATTATTCATAATTTCAACCAAAAGACGTCCACTGCTGGACATAGGCCTAACCTAGGTTTCGCCACATTGACCGGTCCCGTGTGTCTCGCATCCAGCGGGTACCCGCAACCTTCACCAGGTCATCGGTCCACCTAGTGGAAGGCCTTCCAACGCAAAGTCTTCCGGTTCGCGGCCGCCACTCCAGAACTTTTCAGTCCCATCGGCCATCCGTTCTGCGAGCAATGTGCCCTGCCCATTGCCACTTAAGTCTGGCGATTCTTCGGGCTACGTCGGTAACCTTCGTTGTCCTCATTTCTGATTGGATAACGTGATTACATTCACTATTAAAGAAAGATATATAAAAGATATTAAAAAGAAGTAATCATTCGTTTTCTTTAATATTTACTTATTGCTGTAACTGTACGAGTCATGTGGTTAAGTGTTTCGAAAAGCTGAATTAGAGATTTATGTTTTTCGAGATCGCATGGCTACGGTGTTCAGTTTTTCGAGGTAGCGTGCATTCGTTGTAAAGGTTTTCGAAGTGGCGTGCATTTGTTATTCAGTTTTTCGAGGTAGCGTGCATTCGTGGTTAGATGTTTCGAATTCATAAAATTACGGGGACGTGATATTTGGTGTTACACTGTCCTAAGGCACGTCTCACACTCATTTTTTTATTATTACATAGATCACCTTGCACAAATTATAGTGTAAAGCGACAGTACACAATCAGGGTTCATAGTCAGCTGAACTCATTCACGGATTATTAATGTAGCATTAGTTACGAGGTAGTTAAATAGCCTTATCACTCAATTCATTTAAATCTTCTTTGTCATTTTAATCCACAACTTCACTTCAAGTTAGAAGTATTTACTGACACTCTCTCCATTCTCCTATCTTATCTTGGTAATCCTCTTCTAAGTAAGCTTCAACATAAAAACTACATGTTTATGTAAAATTCATAATTTGCATTTATCTTCAAAAGTTTTGTATTGGAATCAGAAATCATCTTAAATACAAAATGTATATTGAATGCTAGAAAGTCGCTTAAATAACATTAAAATTTTATAGCTTTTGTAAAGTTTCAGTGTACCTGTAATAATTTAGTTTTTGCTTTTGAACTTTTCGCTCGCAATAGTGTGCTTAGCTAAGCGAGTAATGAACGAGGTAGGGGGAAACTTTCGATCCATTCTGACTAGTCTGTAGTATTCTGACTCTGTCGTCCAATTTATAGTCCTTATGCGTCTAGTTTACTGCAAATCGTATAAAAACTTTCGTTAGTTAAAAGTTCACATACCATAAGATACAAAAAGTAGTACCTAATGTATAAATTTTAACAAATAGTGTTTCCAAGAAACAAAAATGTAAGTAGAATAAGATTTACTATTATATATTATGACTTTTAATTACTAAACTTTTTAGTAGGTCAACACGTTTTCCGATACTAATATGTATCAAAATTTTATCATTTTTCTTTAAGTTAAAAGAAAAACGCGTCTTCAAATATGGACAAAGAGGACATATTTTACTTAAGTATACTTAAATACCTGAATTACATACTGAAAGAGTCGCACCAAAAAGCACCTAATCTTTATTGCCTATCAATCCAGTTCCTAGCACTCACACAAACGAAATACGACAAAACTGTCACTTCCAAATACAATCCAGCCAATCAAAGTAACACATGTTGGGGGTTGTGACTGACAGTTCAATCAAAGCACTTTGAAGTTAGATTTGATACCGGAGCTGTTTGTGCCGCGCAGTTTTTTGTTAGTATAGAAAATATTCTGATTGGAAACGTTGGGCTTTTATTTTCAGATTTGTTTTTCTGATAAGTTTATCTGTTGGTTTTATTTTGCACAAGACAGTTGTTGTGCTGTAGCTATATTTTGGGAACCCACTGTAGAATAGGGGATCGGACTGGGTCAAAAAAAATATGAATCTAATTAGTCCGTCAGTTAGATTATCGAAAAATATTGGATGCGTTTTTTTTTGTTTTATCTAATTAATAAAAATTGACGGAGATAAAACGCCTCAAAGATCATGAGTGGGGGGTTGTGACGTCATTTGTAGGTAAAAAAGGTATTGCTATGTGACGTTTTCGAGGAGTTCACGAGTTTTCGAAGCTCTGTATGGTCTTAATTTTATGTTTTTGTGAAAAAAGAAAAAATATGCGTTAAATATTTTTTTTTAAATCTATCTAGTTTTTTTCTGTCCGATCCCCTATTGTAGATACTGCTGAGCAAACGCATCTCATTTCTCCTTTCATAACTCCCTATCATGTGTGAGCTCTGGCCATGTAACGGCCGAATACTGAAACGCAACTCAATTTTAAGTTGCCCTTAAATCTCGTTCTGTCTCTGTTAGTTCAGCATGGAGCGACCGAGACAGCACTAGATTTGAGCGTTACTTATATTTGAGTGGCGTTTCAGTATTCGGCCGCTAGTCCTGCAGACATGATCAGATAGCCACGCCACCGACCGACCGAGAGGTGGACCTCGATGGCGCCGCGTTACCCTGCCTTAGAAATAATTTTTAAACCTCAATTTTTTTATCAGGGATTTTTTTATCTCTCTTTTTTATCGGCTCAAAAATCCAGCAAATATGAAGCGGTTTAGTTCATGGAATGTTATTTTCATTACACAATTGAACGTCCCGGTCCCAAACGAAAGAAACACAGAAAGTAGGTAATGCCTGCGGAGCGGGCTGAAAGAACTACTTTTCAGCCTTAGGGAGAATCGCTTTCAACCGACAGCTGTAAAATTATTTATTTTCAATTGTCTATTTTCACATTTATATTGAACCATGTTCCAACTTTTTATACAGCCACTAAATTACAGCGACTGCTACTATGACTTTAATGTAATTTAGTTTCAACTATTTAAGCGGGATCATAACTCAGTTTTGCTTTGGACACTACTCTCTTATTAAACACTCTAGGGATCACTGGCAGTACTCTACGCTGGGCGTGCATGGTGGCAGAGGAAATTGAAGCGTATGTACTCCCTCGACTGCACCGGCGTTTCCTCGTATTCTTAATGAAAAGCACAGTGTACAGAGCCTCGGGTAAATTACTTATTTAATCCCTCGAACTATTTGCGCCCTCACTACGTTACGGGCGCCAAACCCTATCTCGGGATTAAATAAGTAGGTAACTTTCACAATGCACTATTTTAAACCTCTGTGGTAATGTCAATCATATTACTGGAGAATATTTCGGATGACAACCTAGGTGTAGGCAAGTCAGACTATCAATATTTTTTATTTCGATTCTTCGGTTCATATGTATTGTGATTAATTACTGGGAATTGAAAAAAATATAATTGGAAAACGAACGTTAATAAAAATAAAAAAAATATTTAAAGATAAAAAATGCTTCAGTTAAACTTACTACTTCTTATCTAACACCAACATCTCAAAAAAATTGTCAATAATGCGACTTTTATTAAATTGCAAAATTGACCTGCTCTTAACATTTTTTGCAACAAATTTGGTTTTGTTTTAATGTATCACCATCGTTACTGATACAGTTTTTAAATGTCGATACTTTTTTACACTTCCGCCTTCCCGAATCAGGATGACAGGCGAGATCTCCCGAGCGTGGTGTTGTGGGTCGCTGGTGATAGATCGTGTTGTTCCGCGGAGTCTTGAACTTTGTATATTACAGGTGTTATTAATCTTGTTCTCTAACCTTGGGCTTTTCTCGTCTTGTCTTGGGGTAGTTTTTTATCAGGTATATTTTTCTTTAACAGAAAAACTGTTAGTGTTTTTACATAATCTCTACAGACCTGCCATCAGCAGAGTCTCTTGTTCAAGACAGGGCACGGTAGACTTTTAACGATTTCGCCTCAAGCTTTCATTTCCTTAGACAATAACTTGATTTGAACCAAAGCAAAAAAAAAAGGTTGTCAAATCGACGAGTTTATATGTATATATAAATATATATATACATATATTATATATGTATGAGCTTATGTACATGTCTACTATATAGACATTAAAATCATTGTTGAATTATATTGAATTATATGATAAATGAGTAATAGCATAAATTTATTATGAACCTAAACCATTACCAAGTCATCTTAAATACTTTTATCTTGTTTCTGGAACGAAAATAAATCGATAGGATCTAAATTAAACGGATGTCCACAGAATTGCAACTGGACAAGCATATACCCGTATGTAAATAAAACTCCCCCGTGTAAGGACGGTTCCGTGCAAAAGGAATTGTGCGCGAAGCAATGTCGTAGTACCTATTATGTATTCTGTGGCAATGTAACAGATTTGAATAGCTCCCAATAGCTTAAGCTGTATTGGATCTGGAGTTGAAAGGTACCATAAAGAGTTTACACGTGTCCGTAAATGTATTTGTACTGGTAACGCGAAATACTTCGCGTCTGTGTTGCTTACTACATTAAACCCGTCAATCATCGAAATCTGACAATACTTTTCTTCTATTTGGGTGCGTTCGTTCGATCTTTGATTTTATCCATCGCTTTCCATTTCTATCAGGCCTGATTGACGCAAAAAAATATTAACTGGTCTTGCAATGAATTGATTAAAAAATGAGGGCCATTTTATAACCCCTCCCGCTCTTGCTGGGCAGAGCGAAAGGGAGTGTCAGACTTCTACTAACTAAAAACCAACCATGTTCCTTCTTAGCTCTTGTGGCGAGGCCGCGGTATCTCTTTCGAACAACCCGCAGTCTTACATATCAGAAGCAAGTCAAAGAAGAGTCATGTATGACTGGCCAGAATACTCCTATATTCTCTTTGGTCATACACTACGCTTCTTTGACTGCATGTTCGTAGTTAGCCAAAAATATAACCATACAGACGAACCTGTAATATACAAACTAACTCAAGCATACAATAGGGTAGTTAAAAAAAAATCTAATAAGTCCATCAGATAGATTTACAGAAAATATTGGACACATATTTTTTCTTTTTTCACGTAAAAAAACAATGAACGATACAGTGCTTTGAAAACTCGTGATACGTCATTTTCTAAGACATTAGTATGACATTCTTTACCGGTGAGCGACGTCACAACCCCCACTCAAATCTTTGACGCGTTTTATCCTCGTCAGTTTTTATTGATTTGATAAAACAAAAAATATGTATCAAATATTTTTCGATATTCTAACAGACGGACTAATTAGAATCATATTTTTTCAAGACAGTTAACATCCCTATTGTTTGGGCGGAACCCAAGTCCGACGGCCATAGTCATAAAACCCTGTAATTAGTCGTGTGTTTTGGTCGTAAAATGGCATATTTTAATTAATTGTGTTTATTTAATCATACCTAGTTGCTAACAGTCATGATGAATAGGGGATCGGACAAAAAAATAATAATTAGTCCGTCAGATCGATTTTCAAAAAATATTGTACACGTATTTTTGTTTTGTTCACAGAAACAAAAAATGAAGATGGTACCATGCTTCGAAAACTCGTGAATTCCTCGAAAACATCACATGGTAGTACATTTTTCATCAACAAATGACGTCACAACCCCCCACTCATGATCTTTGATGCGTGTTATCTTCGTCAATTTTTATTAATTTGATAAAACAAAAAACACGTATCCAATATTTTTCGATAATCTAACTGACGGACTAATTAGAATCATATTTTTTTGACCCAGTCCGATCCCCTATTGACAAATAATTTTTCGTTTTTAACTATAATGCTGGGTATTATACCTACTACTATGGTTGTTCTCCGTCCATTTCTATTTTATGATTGTTTTACTTTTTATTTTATTATCGTGTGGTTCAGTGCCTAAACCTGGTATCACAGTTCTTATACCGCCCACCTGCCTCATCATCATCAGCCTATAATGTTCCCACTGCAGGGACTCAGGCCTTGCCTCTAGGAGAGGGATGGGCAAATGCGGGTTGGTAGATGTCACATATCTTCGAATTTTTGGTTCTAAGCCCTCTCTACCTCACGATGTTTTCCTTCATCGTTTTGAGAGCAGTGGTGATGAAATAAATTACACAAAGTATTGCACCTACCTGGATTCGAACCTACGACCAACTGTTCGTAAGTCGGGGCCGCGACCACTGGGTCACCACTGCTCCCCCTTTTTTTTTTTGGTGGGTGGAAAATCATCAAATAACCCCTCCCGCTCTTGGGCAGAGCGCAAGGGAGTGTCAGACTTCTACTGACTAAAAACCACCCATGTTCCTTCTTAGCCCTCTATGTCGAGGCCGCGATAACTAGTGTACAACCCGCGGCCCCCCTTTCGGGCCCCTCCCATGTTGCTGACATCTTTTTGAGGCGCGCGTGGAACACGAACGCGCCGTCGACACGGCCTGTTTTCGTCGTAAGACGGACGGACGGCGAGCTAGCACCACTGCTCCCCCTGACTTGACTATGATTTCTCAATTAAAATCTCTCTGGTATGCTGGTTTCTGCACGATGTTTTCCTAATAAATTATTGGAAACTTGGAAAGATTACAAAAACAGTCTTAGATTAGCCAATCACGATTTTCAGTTTTCTTTAACTCCTGAGTTTCAAATAACAATGTTGATATTTGCTCGTATCAATACGAACGTCTCCCTATTTCGTGGGTCTCTCGATATACAGGAAATCTGTTCAAAGAGAATCCCTGTTATACTGGAAATGTATGGCTTAATGTACCGCCACATGTAGTATCGTTTTCCCCAATTATCGTTCGCCAAATGAGCAGAACCTACACCTAACAGCACCAACTATATGCTCAAATCCTCTAGTTAGTGCAATAGCATTTTGCGCAGTTTTGTGCAAAAACGTTGTTTGGTTTCAACTTTAGGTGGTTTCTTAAGATGTATGAATGCTTACGCGTCTCGAGCACTAAAATGAAAATAGAGGACGATTTGAGAGCGATTTTCTCGCGGAACAACTATTGCAACTTTTATGAAAGATCTATATCATAAAGGGCCCTAAAATAGTATGTTCGTAACTACATACAATTATTATCAAGAGTTTAACAGAAAATCACTTTTAAAAGTCACTACGTGATAGATGTTTGTGGCGCTGACTGTATTGTACAGTCAGGAGCACAAACATCTATCACAGCAGAGCCCGCATTGCCGCGAACGCTTGTGAAATGATCCGAAAATGAGAAGGTTTTTGCGCCTATTCACCATTTTTTTCCGATCAGGGACAGGTTTTGTTTGACAAAAGCCGGGATTATTCTGTATCTGCGCCCGCATTCATTCGCTTCCAACTTACCTATTTTGATTCATCCATCTTACACCAAGGTTGATCGAACCTTACCGAGGTTCGAATACAAAAGTCATGGATTTCGTTATCATAATAATATGTTTTAGGACAAATGCAAGAGTTTATTAATGAGATGAGTGGAGATTCGAAAATATTTTTTCAATTGATTATTTTTAAAGATGTCATGCTGTCATCGTGATGGTTTGGCATTATATCAGAACGGTCTCGTCCTGGGGTCTTCATTGTTCTACGTTAAAGGCATCCAATGGATATAATTATATGCCTATATCCCACTGTAGAGAAAAGACCCTGCTTCCCTTCTACTAGGTACTTTTTGCGATCTAGTGCGATTATTGGCCAATCCATTGAGAAGTCCAGCTCATCCCGCCATCTTCTTCTAAGCCTGCCCCTGAGTGTTAATTTAAGCCCATTGCTCCTTCTATATGCGGCAGATGAGACCAGCCCACTGCTATTTCAACCTAGCAGCTGTAAAGTACGGTTTCCATCGCGAAAGAGTAATGAATCGAAAATGGCTTGGCTGGCTGCGTTTCCACCAAGAAAGAGTTTAATCGTCTGATTCTCAGCACAAAACAGTAATGAAACAAGAAGAGTAGATCGAGGTCATTTTTACACTTTTTGCCCGTTGAGTCAAATCAAATCAAATCAAAATATTTTATTTCACATAGGTTTACATGGGCACATAAAAAACGACGGTAAAAAGGTAACAGTCATTTCCGCTCGACTATTTGTTGGTGGAAACACAATGCAAGCAGTTTTCTCTTACGAGGTAAACGAAGTCATTAATGCGGCATCAGCTATTTGGGTTTGAAACAAAGTATACATTGGACATTGGTTTATTGATTTTAATCCAAATATTCAAATAGTTCTATTACTACTAATAACAAAATCAAAATAGGAAATCGCTATTACCCTAAAATTATAGCTCATTAGTCGTGCACTAATTTCGCAGTATTTGGTAGCATAATAATAACGTGAGGCGTGTTTAATTTAAACACAAAGAGCATTCGGAATTAGTCAAATGTGTGGTCGGCAGTGAGCGGTGGTCGTGTACACTGTGGCGCTCGCACGTGTTATTGTTTTAAAACCGACTTTTTTCCAAAAAGAAGGAGGTTCTCTATTCGTATGTATGTAGGTATTTTGTTTTTTTTTTTTTATGTATAGTTCGTGCATATCTCCGTCAATTGTGGATCGATTTTTAAAATTATTTTTGTTTTCGATAGGGTATAGGTACTCCCGAGGTAAACAACTTTTATCAAGAACTTATATCAAGTTCCTCAATTACGCCGTTAAGTTTAGAAGAATCCGTCAGCAAAAGTCGGGCAATAGTCCACCAGATATACCTAACACCCGTCGGGTTGAAAGGTCTTTCCTTTTCCATAGGGGACGTAGAACTTTACACCCCGTTCTTCTGGCCCCTAAAATAGCTTCTGACATCCAATACACATTTGACTGTGGCATCACCGTTTAGCACAAATTATAAAACAAAGTTAGTTAAACTTAAAAACGACTGCACCGATTTTCATGTTTGAATTCACCAATTGATAAAGTGTTTCTCGAGAAAGGTAGTTTAGCATATAATTTGACAGACATTCACGTGGGCAAAGCTACGGTTAACAGCTAGTCTTTGATGAAAGGTACTTTATCTAAGCCCTCCGGAGAATTTCGATTACGACATTATTCATATGGGTAGGTGGTGTGGTGTGGTGGTGATATTACCCTTCACAATACGTATGACAATACACTGAAGTTTACCGGCTTTGATAGTGGTACGTCACTATAGGAGCACTGACTGGATTGTGACTACTAAAATATAAAGCTGGTGCATTACCAGGTTTTATAATCATGTAATAAATAATATAGTTCGGTTGGTCTTCAGGTTAAGCAGCGCTTGCCTAAGATGGGCCTTGGATGAGTAACCACCAACCAACCAATTACATACCGAGTTTCCTCAGTGCCCCGGAAAGGACGTTATCCGTTGTTCCTGGTTGACAGACGTTACAGGGTGGTCGGTGGCCTGAAAGTCTGACAAACTTACCAAGGGGTATCATTTTAGTGGAGGTCAGATAGGCCATCGCCCCGTCGGGGCTGCGGGTTGTTCACAAGTTACCGCGGCCTCGACATATAGGGCTAAGAAGAAACATGGGTGGTTTTTAGTCAGTAGAAGTCTGACACTCCCTTTCGTTCTGCCCCAGAGCGGGAGGGGTTATTTGATAAATTCCCAAAAAAAAAAGATAGGCGGTCGCGCTATGTAGGTATATACTAGTAATCAGCTGCATTTGTTTGACTGGAAGTCTACCCCAAAATAATTGGGAAAAAGCTAGATATATGTTGATATTTACAGGTGTAAATTAACCCATCACACAGCCGTCAACCAAGCATTCGGTACGATTTTTTTTTTTGGGTCATAAATCTCATTTCACGGTAAAACTCAAAGTAGCACTCCTAAAATATTATACAAGTGAATGCTTTGAATAGTAAATGGTCAGCTGAAAAACTAGTATTAGCAAAAACAGCTGTTAAAAATTTGGAACTTTGACCACTAATATCTCCGTAACTAGGGGTTTCCCAAGTACACGAGAGCCACAAAATAAAATCTGCATTTATTTATACATTCGTTACAGATAATTCGAGTATCACTTTATAATCAATTATTTCGGTACAAAGTTAAAATAGAGTGACAGTGTTAATTGGTTAAGTGTCAATAAATCAATTGACACTGTTATTTATTAATTGTTTATGTTTCATTGGCACATTGCTCTTGACGTAGAAAGTTAATTGGGTTTGTATTTGAAATGCACTCGAATACTGCAAGTGGGAACACAGATGACTGTGTTTTTTCGGTGTAAAATGTCATACAGCCTGTAACCAGCATTACTTGACCCCTCTTCTCACACCACTTGCCTTCTGCTTTTTTACACAAAGGGTCAGATAATGCTGGGCTCTGACTGTACATTTGGTACATAGAGTTTTTTTTTTATTGTAGGGTACCTATAAGTAATAGCTGTTGCCTAGCGGCTTTGCCCGCCGAAAATTATTCTAGCCTCACCGGTTGATTTTCAAAATAAAGCCACGCCTGCATTGGCAACCATGACTTGACAGTGCTAGCACCCATCTACAGACCAACAAAGGTTGGTCTGAAGATTTAAAACAAAATTGTCTGTCTATTTATTCTGTTGGCTTGTCTTAGAAACGTCTGAACCGATTTTGACGAGACTTTTACTGGCAGATAGATGGTATTTGCGGTTTCATAGGCTAAGAAAAAATAATCAAGGTTTCGTGGAAAAATCAAAATCCGTCTCAATTGTTAACGAAATCCTATTCAGACAAGTAAGTTGTTTTTGTTAAATTCACACGAACGTATTATGTCGTGGAGCACAGCTAGCCCAATAAATTGAGAAATGTCTATGCAGAGGTGATGATTGTAGAGAGTTATAAAGATTGCCTCATACCGAGATGTTTAATTACTGTCCGATAATTGGCAGAATAGTTGGCAGATTCGTCTCAAGACTAAGTTGTTGTAGTTTTTCTTGTTGATCTCTCTTAAGTTTATATATTTTGTTATATGTATGTATATATGTATTTATTCTTATATGTTTTATTTATAAATATTTCTTGTCTTTTTTTCTGTTGTTGCACCTACTGAATATTGTCTCTGCATCACCCTAAGGTAGACCGGTAGAAAATGCCCAAGGCATTAGGTCCGCCTTTGTACAGTTTTTTGCTTGTGCATAAAGTTTAATAAATAAATAAATAATTTGATGCATCAGACATGTTAATTTCCTTCCATTACTTTTCATATTCACATCTTTATTCATGACCCACGGACTGTCTGACTCAATAAACACTTCCTTTTTAAATATTAATAAGTCGTTTCCAGCTCGGATTAAAGTCGAATATTAAATTACCACCAAAGAGTTTAAACGAAAAAATATTTTTTTATTTTTACAAACAGCTCTGCCGAGTTCGCTAAGAATGTTAAATATTTGAAAAGAGTTAGTTTATTTTGAACATTTGTATCCCGTACTCTCCGAGGCTCGAAGGAAACTCGTTATGTATGGATGATCAGATCACCCATCCATGAAATAACCTAGGCAAGCGCGTTTCACCTGAAAAATTGACCCGAGCGGCTGTTTAATTACTCATTTTTTTTATGTCATCCTTGTAAAGTGGTAGGTGCCTACTTTCAAAATTTACGGAGCTGTAGTGCAAGTCAACCATGACTAAGTATTTAAACTTTCTATAAATAGTCACAAGAATAAAAATTAATAATATTTATCAAGTACTACTACTGCTAGTAGTTCTACTAGCTTATGTCCGCGGCTTCGCCCGCGTAGAGTTCGATAATTGTCCCACGGGATCATACTACCGGGATAAGAAGTATCCTATATTGTGTTAATCCAGGTTATTTCTGTGTTCTAAATTTCATCTACATCCGTTCAGTAGTTTTTGCGTAAAAGAGTAACAAACATCTATATTCATCATTAATAATATTAGTAGGACTACCTACTATTGAGTTCGTAAAAAACTTAGTCCTATGTCACAGTGTGAACCATTACGATACAACTTGATGCAACAACAGCAAGAAAATCATGAATGAAAACTAGCCAGCAAAATTCTGATACTTGCATAGGAACTAGTTTTGAAACATTATTCTGCAAACAAAACTTTGTAGACAAGACGCTGTATACGTCTTGAGTTCCTATTAGTTACATGGAAAACTTTACTGAAGTTGAACGAGATAAACTTGAGGCGAAGATATTGCATAAGTAGTGGTGTTCGATATTGAATTCAAGATAATACCATGGTATAAACAAATGCAACAGGAAACGACAAGGCGCCTAAACAAGAGAAAGTCGCTTTCAAAAGTTATTCTGTATTTAGTCCTTTATTTTACAACTAGCTTTTACCAGCTATCTTCGTCCAAAGTAGCCCATGTTACATATGTAACATCCAGTTACCATCTGCCAGTAAAAATCTCGTCAAAATCGGTCCAGTCGCGGTGTGGATGAATTCGGCAAAACAAACAGGGAGACATTTTTTTTTTTGTTTTTTTTTTCTTGCCTGCTTTTTCCTACTCCTGGGGAATGGCCTGGGGAGGCCATTGCCCAGGAGAAATTGGCATTGGCAATTGGCATTGGCATTGCCATAGAACCCGAACCCGTGCGCCCTCCTTCCAGTTTTGGTGGAACCTTTCCAATTCGTCCCGCCATCTCTTTCGTGGCCTACCGCGTCACTGTGTCAAGGCACCAGTTCCCTGTTATTTTGGCCCACCGTTTGTCTGGCATGCGGCAGACATGACCTGCCCAGTCTCATTTGAGTCGAGCAGCCTTTTGATCCTCGTCAGCTATATTTGATTTGGAGCACAATATTGTGTTTCGAACACGATCACCTAAGATACTGCGCTCCATTGCTTTTCGGCAAACCCTGAGTTTGAACTTTTGGATGTTATTAAACTTACTAAAAATAAAACGTTACCTACCATAACGTTGACTACTTAGTTACCGTATTAAACTCTAAACATGCACTTAAATATCGATGACATAAGGTGTTCAGTTACTTACTTAAGATCTCTTTGGCTGTACTTAACGTTACTTGCTTATCATAGGAGCAGCTGATGGAGGCTACTGAAAGTGCCAAACTCGTCGCCAAAACTTGGGCCGACTCAATTTAAATTGTCATCGACGCGCTAAGATAATGACTTCAGGTGATTTCATATTTATAAATGACATGAGCTAGAACCAGAAGACTGGCGAACAGGCTTCGTTACCAGACGCGGGCCTGTGGACGGTGAGTAGTGGGCTAGCTCGCCGCCCGTCCATCTTATGACGACGACAGGCTGTGTCGAACGGCGCGTTCGTGTTACACGCACGCCTCAAAGAGATGTTAGCAACACGGAAGGGGCCCACAACGGACGACGCCCGTCTGGGCTTCGGGTTGTTGCAAGAGATACCGCGCCCTCGACATAAAGGGCTAAGAAGGAACGTTTGTGGTTTTGTGGTGGTACAAGTCTAACACTCCCTTTCGCTCTGCCCAAGAGCGGGAGGAGTTATATGAAGATTTCCCAACGCCAAAAAAAAGGCGTCGTCGCCAAGAAAGGCGTAGAAAACGCTGGGATGACGACTTTGTGCAAGATTGGCCGGTGGATACCACACATAGAGAAAAGTGATGAGCTACTTCTGCAAAGCAGTAGGGCAAAATATGCTAATAAAAAAAAACTGCTGTCACCAATTACATTTTGATAACCGTACAAAGTGAAACTGCGCTGACAATTGATAAAAATGTAAGTAACTGTAAACTTCAACACCTTAAGTGCAAGACTTTTCTCGTGTGTCCACGTGTCAGAAAGTAGTCGGCGCCAACAGGAGAATGTTTCAACTTTGTTGTTGCAAGTAACAACATTTTCTGTTGTCAGTCGTCACGAAACGAAACCTTGTTACAACTTTTGTTACGCAAAACATATTACGAGTTGTAACAAAATTGTTGCTATAGCAACGTTGTAAGAACTTCTTGAAGTTGTTTTGTGTTTCTTTTATTTTTGACCTGCAGCAATGTTATTAGAGAGCTACAAGGATGTTTTGGGGCTCAAATTATGTTTTTGGTCTATCGGTTGCAGGCCTCTCTGCTAAATATGAGGTCCTGAGTTCAATAGGGTAGTTAGCTAAAAATATCTAATTAGTCTGTCCAATAGATTAAAAAAAAAAAAAATCACGTAAGCAATCAATGAAGACGATAAAATGCTTTGAAAACTCGTATGACGCTATATTCTATAAGGAATTAGTATGACATTTTTTTGCGGTTAGTGACGTCACAAGCTCCACTCATATCTTTGACGCGCATTTTTTATTGATTTGATAAAACAAAAAAACGTATCCAATATTTTTCGATAATCTAACAGACAGACTAATTTCTCAGTATTTGTGCCCAGATGACGGCAATAGGCATAGCTATTACATGGGACATAAACATGGTGACATATGGGTGCACTATAAGGTACACCTCTGCCTAACCCTCCGGGGATTACAGCCGTGACGTTAAGTTATGTTACTACAAGTAAGGATTAACATGACACGGCGTCAAGTTAAACCAGAAGCAAGAAAAAAAAGAAAAGAAAATAAGGAAGAAAGAGAAGTAAGATCGGACTCACTTTTTGTCTTCTCAATTTGTCATCTGCTTAGCCTTTTCCTAACTCTATTGGGGTTAGCTTCCAGTCTAACCGGACGCAGTTGAATACCAACATTTTACACGGGCCTATCTGACCTCCACAACGCAAGTAAGCACTGAGCACTAAGGTACACTTGGGTAAGACTAGTTGCCTCGTGTTACTTTTACCTACTCTATATCGTACGTAATTGAAATATTTCAATAATTATCTATGCATTATCTATGCACAGACATACGAATTGAAGCTTAATCATCGTAATTATGTAGTTTCCTCAACTCGGAACTATTAATATATAGTTATCAATTCGTTCAAGTTTACCACAGATAAAATATAATTTAGGACTAACCTATGGCCACGAGCTACACGATCAAGCGACATGCGTCTTGCGACTGTGATTTACGGAGTGACGGCCGAAAAGTTCTGGAGTGGCGGTCGTGAACCGGAAGACGTTGCGTTGATAGGCATCCCACTAGGTGGACCGATGACCTGGTGAAGGTTGCGGGGACCCGCTGGATGCGAGACGCACGGGACCGGGTAATGTGGCGACACCTGGGGGGGTTAGGGCTATGTCCAGCAGTGGACGTCTTTTGGCTGAAACGATGATGATGAATTAACCAAGCATTGGCACACTATCTGAAGCTTGAAAACCTGTCTAGCAACCAACTATGTTAGACTTCCAGCCTAACCAAATAGGTACAGCTAAATACCAGTATTTTACATAGAACGACTGCCTATCTGACCTCCACAACCCAATTAGTACTCGGTAATACGATACCCATAAATAAGATTGGTTGCCATTTCGGGCTACCGACTACCTGTAACGACTATCACAGATCTACAAATTATAGCCGGTCGGGCTTAACATATCTACTTTCCGAAGCAATGAAGAAACTCCCGATGTAATCAGCAGTCACCAATTGGCCTAAGCGGCTGTTATTATTCACAAGAACCTCAGATCGATCCGATCAGCTGTTCATCATCATCAGTCTATAATGTTCCCACTGCAGGGGCTCAGGCCTCCTCTCTAGGAGAGGGATGGGCTGCAATCCACCACACCGGCCCAGCTGTGAACAATTTATTATTACGACTTATTAACTCCTCAATAACCATCATTATCTGAAGCTCTAATCACTATTAATTGCCTAGTTAACTCGAAACAGATTTAATGGACATCTAGTTATCAATTCAATCAATTTTAACCACTGATTAGTCGGTACCCAGTACTTACCCCGTGACCACGACATACGTTCTTAAGCGACAAGTGTCGTGTAACAGTGACTGGAAAAAACAAAAAAAAGTAGTTGTTCAAAGCATGTCTTAGTCATCGTGACGCGACTTGTGAGGCAACGGCGGACGAAAGGAAAGCTTTTGAAGATAGTTGTGTAGTAATTTTTCTTTATTCGAATTCTTCCCAATAGATCTTTTTATGGATACATCTTTAGGAGTCCGCCTTATTTGATTTAGAATGACGACGCTTATCTAACCATGCATTGTCATACAAACTAAACGTGCATGCAGCTCAACCGGTTAACGGATAACTGTTTTAAACTTCAGTCGCGCGCGTGTCTCGCTTTGACGCAAGTCGCATTGCTTTGGTTTGTGATCGTGTCCTTACTGTCAGGTAATCGTGTTAGAATAGCACATTATCTGTAGGTATCAATATTTATGAGGTCGTGAATACCGAACTTTATAGCTCTGTGGTGTGTTTGATCTAAATCTAGGTTTTATAGCCTTGTCTGTGTTCTAAGTTTACTACGTTTCCGATATTTTATTTCCATGTCGTCTCGCGTCCGATATTATATTTTATTTCCTTGACTCGGTGTAAAAGTTGAAGACGGAAACGGAGTCGAATGTCAGGAAAATCTAAATAGTGTAAGAAAGAACAGGTTAACATAATTTCCGAATAATTAAATGGGTTGTTTCAAAAGTCCTCCATGTCCAAATTTTTAAGAAAATAAGAATCTCATACAAAATTTTTTTTCTAAAAAATTAAAAATTAAAGTAAATAAAAAAAAAAAAAATAATAATAATAATTTAATTTAATTTAATTAGATTAAATTTAATTTAATTTTTTTTATTAAAGCCTTTTCTAGATTTCATGGAAAAAGTATTAAAAACTATACTATAAGTGTTGATAAAGGAATCCTATAGAGTAGCAAATTCATATTTCAGGCACAAAATACTTAGATATTTTATACGTTCGAAATAAAAAGTTTTTTAAAACAATTAACTACACACATAAACTAACCATAAAAGGGTATCAAAACTCCTCTTCAATGCTGTCAGTAGGTAGCTGTTCCTCAGAGCAGAACAGTTGCAGGGCAATGCTTAGCAGCTCTAGAAAACGAACAACGTCCAACGTCGTGATACAATGAAACAGTTCCCTAGTAAACTGCGTTTAAAGTTATTTTGCCTTTAAACAGATAAATTCACTATATTGTATTTTCGAAAGGTTAATCATGTAGAAGACATGAATTTATATAATCATAATTGTCTCATCCATTTTATAACTTGAACACAAAGGATAACTTATTAATAAAACTCAAATAATAATTCATATTTTAGCAAGTTTATTGAAATAATGTCAACTCTTGGTTTAACTGAAGCGTAGGCTGGGACATCAATCAAAAGTTTCCCATTTAACTTTATCACTCATTTCGGGGAACAAGAACAAATACAAGGATTTTCGCGTTCAACGAGTTTCTTTTCGTAGCTGACGTCATCATTAAATTTCTATTTATGAACGGTCTGTTTTATTTTCGGTAGATTTTGAGGGTTCAGTCAGTAATGAATACTTTTTGGATTGGATTTTGATAAAAGCAGTGGGTATTTGGAATCTATTTGTTGAAGTTATCCGACGAAAACGATTTTCTGGGATATTTTTATTTTCGAACATGTACTTACTATTGTGCTAAACGTCGATATTTACCTTACCTTACCTTACTTATTATGTATTTTTCCTTTTCAAACCTATAATATTATTATGTTTAGGTACATTTTCGAACTTATAATAAACTAAGTATATTAATATTTATTTATTTTATTTATTTACTATTTATGTACACACAGTAGACAGCACAGGAAAATAACATAAAATAATATGTGAGTACAAAGGTACTGCTTATTTCTCACGAAATTTCTGCCAGCAGACCTGCTAAAGGAGAAATGAAGAAGAAATGTAGACAATAGTGTGCGAGAAAAGGAAAAGAATAATGTGTATATGTGCCTTAACTTAACCTAAAATAATATATATATATATATATATATATATATATATATATCCTAAGATGCATAAACAAATTTATTATTATATTTAGTTTATTATAGTTAACATACATAGTTACTTTTGCAATTATTATATGAGTCATGATATTGAAACTGAATTCTCTCACTACTGGGTATTGTCATCTCTATTTTCTCTATTCTTGTCCAAATCTCCACAGTCCTATGCTAGCCACATCCAAGTTTTTCCCTGATACAGATCAGTGTAAAATTATCAAAATTTAAGAATGTATTCTTTGAATGCACTCTTAAATGTAAAGTATTTTAACCTACAATATTTTTACTAAAATAACTCAATCAAACTATAAGCATTTGCCAAAGAACTATCTGAGAGCTTTTTGTTCTCAAGATATTCTTGGAAAAACACAAGAGTTCTAGTTTTACGGCTTTCGTGACGTTGCGACTAGGGTGTCTCAACGCCCGAGTGTTATGACCGGACGTGTCTGTTTTTTAGATAGGTACGGAATGTTCTATTTTGTAAATGAGGTATTCTGAGAATTACTTTAACTTAGAGTTTGTTGTGGACGTGTTCTTGTCCCTAATACCTTTAGCAAACTTTGGAAAATTTAGAAGTAGTACTTGACAGTTTGCAAAACTAACCAATAAAAAGTGGATAACATAACATCAATTATTCTTTTTTTGAATCATTTACTTTTTTATTACAAAATAGAAAATGTAAAATCGGTTAGCAAAGTGATGTATAATATATCTTGCCAAATTCGGCGTCAGTGACCAATAAAAGGAAGTTTGAATGAATGTAAATGTAAACGTGTGAGTGAAAATGAATGCACCTTTTAATTACCCTTCAGGCTAACAGACGCAATGTTAAGTTTTTTTTAAACTGGCTTGGCCACTAGCATTATTAATAGCCGTCCTTAGGTTAAGTGAATAATAAGTGAACATGGATATCTACCATGTATTTATTTCGAGTTTTCGATATTTCAGCGTTGATTCACCATGGTAAATATCCCGTTACAAGTGTTAATAAATAATATAACACTAGCTTCTTTAGTAAATCATTCCCTTAACTAGCTTTGTTATGGTCGCCCTATAATACAACCAACAGTTTATGTCAGTTCGGACAGTTTCGATTCGTGTGACGTCACTGAACCATACTCCGTGGAAACCTTTTCAATGTTCTGAGAAGTGCAGAATATTGTCTCTTCATAAATGGCTCTTAAATTCTTGTATACATTTTATACAGGCAATGTAGTTCAGTAATAGAAGACAATAATAAATTATTTTCTATTCTTATCTATATGACTGCCTCGCTGGTCTAGTGGTTGCAAGCTCGACTGTTGAGCATGAGATCCTGGGTTCGAGTCCGGTCGGGCAAAGTGTTTTTTCGAGTTTTCCCATCACGAATTTTTGGTACGGTTGATGGCAATAAGCTCGCCCTCTATTCCATGGGAATCACACTTATATTATAAAGCTGAAAGTTTGTGAGTTTGTGAGTGTGTTTGTTTGTTACTTCTTCACGCAAAAACTACTGAACGGATTTGGAAAAATTTGGCACACAGATAGTTTATAATCTGGATTAACACATAGGATAGTTTTTATCCCGATTTTATATTCCCGTGGGATATTTTTCGACTTGTAGCGGGTGAAGCTCTCAAAAAATCTGCTCTCCCCTCCGAGCCGGTCGTTGTGTACGAACCCTTAGACTATAGGTATATAGTACGCACGACGGCGACGACCAATCCAAAGATACAATGGTTATGTTATATTTATGAGGATCTCTCGTAGCACGAGAAACCTGTATAAAGCGAGGTCATGTTATACTGGTTATATAAAGCTTAATATGTCGCTACGACTGCCTGCGACAGGCCAGCTCAAAGGTAAAGTGCTACTACAAACCTCCACTGTTCAGCACCATCTCCATTGGTCTCCATCATCAGCTTATTAATGTATTTCTAGTGGGGCACAGGCCTCCTATCTTTGAGACGAAATGGGCTATATAATCTACCACGCGGGCCCTGTGTGGATTGGTAGATGTCACAACTCTTCGAATTTTTGATTCTAGGACAATGTATTCAAAACCGATTTAACTTCGGATTTTTTTACTTAGTTACTCCACAAAGACCAAGATTGAAGGTTGACACAGTTTATGACTGGCATAATATAAAATAAGAGTTCTCTGAAAACCTCTACTTTTACGCAAGTGGATATTGACAGTACTTGCCATGGATTATGGAAATTTTGATATATACTTAAACATCGATATTTTGCAAGACCGCACCAATTTCGTGGATGTTGCGAAAAATTATTTGGCTTCGCGGAATATTTTTCTTGTATCTTATTTTATTTTACGATTTTTTCGGATAAACTTCTCGCATCTTAAGAGAAGTGCTCTCATATTTTGCATTCGAATGTTCTGGTCTATATAAATATGATATTGTAGGATCTATGAGATTAACTCTGTTTACCACTATAATGTATCTACTCTTATAGATCAGAAGCTCATTTAATTTTTTAAAAAGCAAAAACAATTTAGAACTATTAATTTTTAAATAACAAATCACCAAATCGACACAATTAAAAAAAAACACCGAAATAATTTAAAAACTACAGCGCGCACTCAACGTCCGTCGCATCCGAGCTTCCGAGCCAAAAGTGAACACGCGCCGGGAGCGCACGGCTTATATTGTGTCGCCCCCTCCATTAGCTGCGTCACCGTGCCACGATCGTGCGATATCCCTGCTCTTTAGGCCGATGAATCCTCTAAGACGGCCGTTCCTGACAGCTGAACGACCTCGTCAGCTTGGCTCTCTGACATCTCTTGCTGCATTAGTCCCTCCTCTACAGATAAGTTCTGTGCCTGGTCTTCACCGGGTTGGTCCTTATTGGTAGCCTCGTCATCTAAAACATAAAGCCAAGACTTGTATGAGGTATTCTGAAAGTTTGATCTTTTAACTGCCTATTGTAGTGAAATTACTAGCAATTGTACCAAAATAGGCAGTAGTTGGTAAATTGTATCACCAATGAAAGAGTTCCGGACCTCAATCATTACTGAAACAACTACAACATCGCCTGGCAACCACTATCGGGGTTCCAGTTGGCCATAATGTCGAGGCCATTGCCACAATGTCGGGGCAAACAGGTAGCCAAATGTCGAGGCTATAAGACAAAATTGCCACAATGTCGGGGCAAATAGCCACAATGTCGGGGCTATACAAAATAAAATTGCCACAATGTCGGGGCAAACAGTCACATTGTCGGGACTGTGAGTAATAACGCTGCCACAATGTCGGGGCCGCTTAGATTACTCACCAATACCAAAGAACGCTTCACACGCCTCCGGGGTCCACTCACCACCCTCAAAGAAAGCGGAGCAAGTTTCCGGCGTCCACTCGCCGCGCCACAGAACCATGTGTTCAGCAGCAGCTTGCGTCTTTTTGCCGTACGAGCCAGCCAACAGTTCGAGCTCGTAGTGCTGATGAGGCAGCGCACGCAGTACCTTGTATGGCCCGCGCATGCCAGAGTCCAGCTTGCCAGTGCTTTGAGTGGGCTTGCTCACAAACACTTGGTCACCCATGGCAAAACTGCGTGGCTGTCGGCGATCTTCGTTGACGTAGGCGTCCTGATGCTGTTGATTGGCAGTCAGGAGCTCAGACGCCCGCTGTCTTCTGAGGGTCATTAAAGCTTCTCGATTAGGTTGGCAGTCACTTAGCGCTACATCTCTCACCAGGGTCCTGATGGCAGGAGTCGCGGCATCAATACCCACCAGCAACTGCAGGGGTGATGCTTGTGTTGTAGCTTGCCTCGTGATGTTTAACGTGAGCTGCATCCTCCATGGGACTTCTGACCAGTCGGAGCCCTTGTTACTCACCTCGACACGTAACATATTGAGGACGGTTCTACAGTACCTTTCTGCTTGACCGTTTTCACGGTGCATGCCCGGAGTAAATAAGTGCACTTGGCACCCCTGGTCACTACACCACTTTTGAAATGCAGTACTTTCATACATTCTTCCCCGGTCACAAACTATGAGGCTTGGGGTACCAAATAGGGCTACTGCATTTGTAAACACGCGTTTCAGTTCATCGGAGTTTTGTCGATACAGTGAGTAGAGTAAACAAAATTTTGTAAACGCGTCTACAATAATCAAAATGTATTTGTAACCATGTGATTCCGGAAGCGGTCCGAGAACGTCAGTATGAAGTGTCGAAAAAGGGACGTCTGGTTTAGTCCACGATTGAATCGGTTGCGAAGGAGCTCTAGGCACCCTTTTGTGAGATAGGCAAACAAGACAGTGACTAATATATTTCCGAACAAAAGGTCTTAAGTTTGGAAACCAGAAATGACGTAGTATAAGATCAATGGTTTTGTCAATGCCAATGTGATCGTGGTCATCATGAAAGACCCGAAGTAGGCTTAACCTGTGACCTTTAGGTATAAAGCACAAGAGACGCGACTCTTCACCAGTAGGTGTATGTTTATAAAATAAAAGTTCATTTTTAATAAAATACCTGTTTTGGTCTAACTGACCTTCCCGGAGTTTAGTCATCAACTCCTGTGCCTCCAGATCAGCAGTCTGAGCAATCTTTGCCCAATTGACCGGATTGCGTATCTGGTAGACCTGTGCTGGAGGATTTCTGCTCAAATAATCGGCGTGTTGCATCATACATCCTTTCCTATACTCGAGGGTGAATGTAAAATCCTGAAGGTAAACCCACCAGCGTGCAACCCTTGGTAATAGATCCTTTTTTGCGCTCAGTAATTTTTAAGGAGTTGCACTCCGTCACTATCTTAAAGTTAATGCCAACAAGGTAGTGGCGGAAGTGCTGAAGGGCTCGAACTATGGCCAAGGTTTCCAGTTCATAACTGTTATACTTAGCTTCAGCGCCCTGAGTGGATTTGCTGAAGTATGCTACAACCCTCTTTCTCTTATTAGAATGTTCCTGGAGCAGAACAGCACCGAGGCTGATAGCACTGGCATCGGTATGAAGCTCAGTGGGTAGTTGGGGATCAAAGATAGCCAAGACAGGCTCGTTAGTCAGGCAATGGATAATATATTCGCGAGCACGATCTTGCGCGTCGCTCCAAAGGAATGGCTCCTCTTTACGGAGTAATCTAGCTATGAAAGCAGTTTTAGAAGAGTAGTTGGCAATGTAGCGCCTGAAATAACCTGCAAGTCCCAGAAATTGGCGGACCTTTCGGACGTTACTGGGTTTTGTCGAATTTAATAAGGCTTCTATTTTTACAGGGCTCGGCCACACCTGACCATGACCTTTGCTCGTCATTCGTCCTTATGTATGTCAGTCCTACTCGGTTTAAAACATCGGTGCCCATCAATATTGGGGCACTAATGCATTCATCAGGTAGTTACAACGTGTAAATCCACTTCTAATGAAATTTCGGGAAACTCTAAAACAGCACTGACATAAGACTGTTTGGAGTTGTCTCAATCTCCTGACTTCCTATACCACGCAACAAACGATAGCTTGGGATTCTATTAAAATTAAAACGTTTTAAGATTGATTGTGAAATAAGTGAAATAACGGAACCGCTATCGATCAAGACATCAACAGGTACCTTCTGAATGAGAGCTGACATTACATTGCTTTGTCTGGATTCGGGTTGGAGCAAAAAATTACATCACTTGATTTTTTTGTTTTTATCATTAGAACGTTGTTTAAGAAAACATGAATCAATAAGATGACCGTTGCGTTTGCAGAAAGTACAAAATTTGTTTGACTTTTTATCGTCATTGTTTGGCTTTAGAAGGGGAAGAGGTAGCCTAAGTATAAGTCGTATCAGTCTTAGACTTTTTAGGGCAATTCCATTTTTTGTGACCAGGCTTGCCACAAGCGAGGCACTTAAAATTGTCTCCAAACCTACTAGGTGCATCTCGCTTACGCGAATGTATTGGCCCCGAGTGGTTTGACGAACGGACAGCATTGTTGGAAGCTTGTGATTCACGTTTTGGTTTAACGTATACCGATAAAAATTCTACTAAATCCTTTGACGGTAGCTTAGCATTGGTAGCCGCGGCCTTGACTTGAGAATCGGACATACTCCGTATCACAATAGAAGTTTTAAGTTCATCAGATAGGCCCCTAACAATATTAAGACGCAGCAGTGACTTGCGGGCATATTCAGCATAGGTTGAATATTTATCTGAATTGGTACACATTACTTCAAAAAGTATAGTTGCGAAATCAATGTTACGCGGACACAATGATCGAAAACCGGCTTTAAAATTGGTCCACATACGATTATTTGTGGTCCAATCATTCAACCATGATTTTGCGTCACCCCGTAAGCAACCCCCAATGCGTCCGAGGCATTCTCATTCGTCCCAATTGTTTAATTGCCGACCGCGGTCTACCTCCGCACACCACATGTCGAAATCATGTATACACGGGTCAAAAGGAGAAATATAATAATTACGAGACCTTACTTGTACCAAGGATGAGAGAGCTCCAACAATCCTGTCGGCTATGCCCTTCTCTGCGTTGGTACTAGCGTCAGTATCCCGCGCTGTACCCATAGTCACCTTATCGGTAATGCCGGAACCCTGCTCGCTGGTGAGGGCCGGCGCCGGCGCCACGACAAATGATGGCGTGGGCGTGCGGTCACCAGGAAGATGCGACGGACTTTCAACCGTTGGTGTTATCGTAGGTTGTTGTAGCCTATTTTCAATAGCATCTAATCTAGTAAGAATTCGATCGAGCGCCATACCTTGCAAGCTCTCGCGGCGGTCACTTGAGCTGTTACTATGATCGCGAGTTCGATTTTGCGAGCTATGCGAAGCATTATGACGCCTATTCGATCTGCTTCTATAGTCTACCAAACGATCATCACGCCTGGGCAACGGAGGCGTATTGGAGGAACGGCGACCACGACGTTCACGAGACGGGTCCTTAAAACGTCGGTTTTTATCACGACAATCACGATCTACAGGTCTTGAGGAACGTCCTGACATCTTAATTAAATGAGAGAGGAAGCAAAGAAATCAAAAAAAAATACAACACGTGGCACTTTATCGGATAATCACGAAAACTAAACTATTGGATGGCAAAACAAGCTAACAGAACGCGTAGTGTATCCCACTTCTGATCTTATAGATCAGAAGCTCATTTAATTTTTTAAAAAGCAAAAACAATTTAGAACTATTAATTTTTAAATAACAAATCACCAAATCGACACAATTAAAAAAAAACACCGAAATAATTTAAAAACTACAGCGCGCACTCAACGTCCGTCGCATCCGAGCTTCCGAGCCAAAAGTGAACACGCGCCGGGAGCGCACGGCTTATATTGTGTCGCCCCCTCCATTAGCTGCGTCACCGTGCCACGATCGTGCGATATCCCTGCTCTTTAGGCCGATGAATCCTCTAAGACTACATATATTCTTGTCTTCTACAATCAATTTTCCTGATTAATATTTAGCTAGACGTGGAGAGCAGTAGTGGCCCAGTTGGGAGAGCAGTGGTGGCCCAGTAGTGGCGGCCTCGACTTACGAACAGTTGCTCGTGGGTTCGAACCCAGGCAGGCGCATTACTTTGTGTAATTTATTTCATCACCACTGCTCTCAAAAACGGTAAAGGAAAACATCGTGAGGAAACCGGCATATCTTAGAACCAAAAATTCGAAAATATGTGACTTCTACTTCGACCAATCCGCACTGGGCCCGCGTGGTGGATTTTAGCGCATCCCTCTCCTCGAGAGGAGGCCTGCAGTGGGAACATTATAGGCTGATGATGATAACTGTTGATAACTGTATATACTATGATGATAACTGTTATATGTACACATTATGGAATGCAATAAAGTATTGAGTATTGAGTATTGATGATACACCAATAAAATCTTACATGAGAAACAGTATGGTTTCACCAAAGGACGTTGTACAACTGACGCCGGTGTCACCTTATTAAAACGTATATTTACTGCGTGGGAAGAGTCACAAGATGCCATAGGGATCTTCTGTGACCTCTCGAAAGCATTTGATTGTGTCAACCACGAAACCCTTCTCATAAAGCTTGAACATTACGGCTTAGGGAAACTTGCGCTCAGTTTAATGAAATCGTATTTAAACGATAGACATCAGCAAGTACAAATAAATGGTGTCAATTGATTAATGGTGTCTTGACTGGCCTGTTGGTCTAGTGGTTAGTGACCCTAACTGCTATGCCGGAGGTCGTGGGTTCGATTCCCACCCAGGACAAATGTTTGTGTGATGAGCACGATCATTTGTTCTGTGTCTGGGTGTAATTTATCTATAATATGTATGTATTTAGAAATATATAAGTATGTTTATCAGTTGTCTAGTACCCATAACACAAGCTCTGCTTAGCTTGGGGCTAGATGGCGTTGTGTGATGGTTGTGGAATATTATTATATATTATTATTATTATATATTATTATTATTATTATAATTCAAAAGGCTTAAAAGTAAGTATGGGTGTGCCACAAGGTTCGATATTAGGTCCCTTTCTCTTTTTAGTCTATATTAATGATCTACCCCATTTATTTAAAAACCAACCTGAAATGGTATTGTTTACCGACGATACTTCTTTAATATTTAAGGTAAACAGACGTGCCACAAATCTTGATGACGTAAATAACGCCCTACTGCAGGTTCATAATTGGTTCACAGTTAATAATTTAGTATTAAATGGGAAAAAAACGAAATGCATAAGATTTGCTCTACCAAATGTCAAAAGTACTGATTGTGACATAATCTTGAATCAAGAGAAACTAGAATTTGTCGATGAAACTGTTTTCTTGGGGATAACGATTGACTCAAGACTACAGTGGGGTCCGCATTTAACATCTCTTGCAGGCCGGCTGAGTTCAGCAGCATATGCTGTTAGGAAAATCCGTCAATTTACTGACATAGATACCGCGCGACTAGTCTATTTTAGCTATTTTCATAGTGTTATGTCATACGGTATTTTACTATGGGGACGGGCTGCAGACATCGAATCTATATTTATTCTGCAGAAAAGAGCCATTAGAGCCATATATGGTCTACGAAGACGCGATTCTCTGAGAGAGCTGTTTAAGGAAATTAACATCATGACAGTACCTTGTCAATACATCTATGAAAACATCATGTACGTTAGAAAAAATCTACATTTATTTAGCAAAAGAGGTGATAGACACCACTATAATACGAGAAATAGGGACGAATTAGTTCAGCCAGGTTTCAGGCTAGCTAAAGTAGACTCATCTTTCATGGGGTACTGTTTAAAATGTTACAATAAAATACCCCCTCACATTCTTCAACTGAAGGAGGCCAAATTTAAATCTTGTATAAAACGCACACTATGTAGGCAAGCATACTATAAGTTAGGGGATTACATTGATGATAAAAATGCTTGGCTCAATGCTGGTCCTGCTCCACAACCATAGGGGCAAATAAATCGATTATCATGTGAAGTTATTGTGGAAGCTGCAGAAGATTGTTAAAATATCTTAATATTATATAATTGCATAGCACATGTGTGAGTACTATGTACTACTATAAATGTATTATTATTATTTTTTTTTTTTTTTGTGACTTTGTCCTAGTTGCTGAGAGAATGTCATGCTCACTCAAATGTCTCGCTGATTGTGGCGCGTGTGTCGGATCATTTAGCTCCCTTCAAAATGGTTGAGCTGAATGGTGCTGATCCATGCGTCATGTTCGTGAACGGGCGCTGTCAGTAGAGACTGGTCATCTCTTAGTTGCCATGGATATATATATATTTTTTTAATTTGTTTATTGTATCGGTTACTGGACGCTCTTAACTTGCACGTATTTTTATTTTTTTGTACTTTGTTCTCACATATGTGTAAGATCGCAGCATTTAGGCTAGCTAAAGTAGACTCCCCCACATTGTTCAACTGAATGAGACGCAATTAAAATCTTGTATAAACCACACATTGTGTAGGCAAGCATATTATAAGTAAGGGGATTAAATTGATGATAAAAATGCTTCGCTTAATGCTGGGCCTGCTCCACAACCATTGATTACCTATCATGAGAAGTTATTGTAGAGGCTGCAGAAGATTGTAAGCATATCTTTGCATTGTATAGATTCAATATCTTAATATTATATAATTGCATGGCACATGTGTGAGTACTATGTACTATAAAGCCACTTTTTACATTTAGTTATTTTTTAGTGACGTTGCCCTGGTGTCTGAGAGTATGTCATGCTCACTTAAATGTCTCGCTGATGGTGGCGCATGTGTCGGATCATTAAATTCCCTTCAAAATGGTTGAGTTGAATGGTGCTGATCCAGGCGTCATGTTTGTGAACGGGCGCTGTCAGTGGAGACTGGTCATCTCTTAGTTGCCATGGTTAATTTATTTTACGCGACGCTCTTAACTTGCACGTCTTGCTACATAGTTCTCACATAATATACCATCTCAACATGAATGATGTAATGTACCAAGATTTTGTAATAATATTCTGATTGAAAAGAGTGTCCATGGAGTTTCTTGCCCTTTCTTCTCCATAGAGATCTACGCTAGGGAATGGGCAACTACAGTACTTTCACAAGTTATTATGCCTTGTGTCTGTGACTGTAGCTTTAGAGTGCAATGCGTCGTTCCGGGAGTTACTGCGTCGAGTTGCGCGGCGCCGGATGTTTGCGGCGGCGAGTGCTGCGGGTGCGGGGGCGTGCGGCGGCGTGTGCCGTGGCGGCGGGTGCGCGGGGCTCCGGGTTGCGGGGCGAAGGTTGCGCATTGCATTCGTTGTTCCGTGATTCGGGGTCTCGTGCATTCGTTGTAGCGGTGTGCGTCGTTGCGTGCTTTCGTGCTCGCGGTGCTCGTTGTTGCTGGCATTCGGCGGCGTGTGATTCGGCGTGGTGGCTTTCGGAATGACGTATTGCACTCGTAGATTTGTTTTTATGAATTGTTCTTCTGACATTCAAAAGTGCCTATAAAGGTTTAATTGTTTAATTGAAATAAATGCTTTGAGTTTGAGTTTGATGATGATGAGACGTGGAGCAAAGCTTAGACCGAGTGGTGGCTAAGGATAGTACAAAGAAGACTAATTCCTGACGGAAATACCCAATTACACTTTGCCTGACCAACAAGGCAAATACAGGAACGTCCACAATAGTACATTTTGATACAAGTGCGAAAAGTTTATTAGGGTTGGCAAGGGTGTTCATGGGGTCGAAAAATGCAATAACAAATTCCCACGTATATCAAACGACGTTTTTAATACACTTTCGAGGAAATCAACTAATAAAAGGGAAAGTATTTTTGTCATAATTTTTTTGTCATTTTTTTGTATTTTTGTCATTTGCTTTTTTTACCGCGGTTTGATTTCGCCAGGTTGAAAAAGAAACAAAGGTATGAAGCCGCTAAACAGCTTCACAGGAAATATATAGAATTCAAATATTTTTTTATTAAGAACACAAATAAATGTTTACTTATTCATAAAAGTAAACAATTGTTTAAAATAAGCATGTTTATGTATAGTATTCTTTTTACAAACACAATTTAATATTGAAAGTTATTTATGCTCTAAAGACGCAAATTAACATGACGAAATAAAAAAAACACCACCGACTATAGAGTCGGCGGTGTTTTTTTAAATTATCTATATTTTAATCGATTTGGTATTTGTGGTAATTTTCATTCCCGCCCTTAATTTTGGAAAAAAAAAGATTATCGCTCGCGTTCGTAATACGTTGCATTTCGAACCTAATTGTGGTGCAATAAGAGCCAGTTGTATAGAAAGTGTATCGAAAAATACTTAACTCGAATATCCTATAATTTTGTCATTTGTTTTTCAGAATTCCTTCATTCGCAATCTTCCTCAAACCACAGTTCAATGCGTTGGTATTCGCTTAGCAATCGATACTAATTTGTCTTCCGTGGCACACTCATTTACCTGCCGTTATGCCCCGAGGCTGATAAATATTTTGCTTCACCTTATTAAGCGTAGGTAAAGGGTAATTCATTAACCGCCTTGACACTTTATAGATAGGGATTCTTGATCAATGCAGACATTCTTTGTTTGAAACAATTTATGTAATTACTTCCGACGTCGTGGTTTAATAATAACTGTCGTTCGGGTCGATCTTTAGGTTAAACCGTGCTTACCAAGGTTGGTTCGCGGATTTATGATTACCCATTACATAGGTACCGAGTTTCTATACGGACCTTGTAGAAACTAGAATAAAATTCCCGTGCTTTCAAGCATTTTTGTCATACCTATTATTGGAATCAAATATAACAGCTCACAACTTAGGACCCAGTAATATTAATGACAACAATATCCGTGTTGCTAGGCAACTGGGCTTATCCCAGTTGTATACGTTCCTGTGTGCCTATTGGCCTTGTTCTGTTCTGTCTCCTGCTGATATGGAGGGAAGATCTTTGGCCGTCGTTACATACCTGTAAACAGATATGCAACGCCACTGTCTACCGCCAGTGGCCTGAAAGTCTGACAACCATTCTCTATCTATCCATCGGGGATTACTGTTGTCATGTTATGACAAAATAGCAGCAAGAATACAATATCTCGTTCACAAAATCAATCAAACCAAAGATAAAAAAAAACTCCTAATTTAACATTTTATCGGCAGATCATTATTAATTACGATCCCCTTTTCAATACCCAAATCATCATTACAGAGATTGTTAATCTCCAAAGGGGACAAATTCATTAATTTCCAAACTAATTAGCATCAAAATATTAATGAGCGAGTCCAATTAACTCAGTCGTCTCGTTGTTGTTCATTTAATTTACTTTTAATTTGTTCTTAATTATTCACCAATAAATTCGTTATACGTTCATAAAGTTGTAATTTTATTAAGAGCGTATAAATTAAAATGTAAGCTTGAGAAACGTTTGTTAATTATCTTTGTTACTTTTAGGACCATTTTTTATTTTAAAGAGCACCTTTTATTGCTTATTGCATGTCTGAGTAACAAAAAGACTTTCTTCAATAATTATACCATCTCAGACATTAATCTGCATGGTCTTCATGTGTGTATTATACCTTATTGTTAACCCAAACGATTTTAAAAGATTAAAAGAGTAACCTTTGGAGTTTCTTGCCGGTTCTACTCCTCAGGAATCGACCGATGCACCGAACCGTGCACCTTTTTATCGACGCTTCATAAGTGCCCATATATTCCTATGTGAAATAAATATATGTTGATTTTGACTAATAACAGCCGCTTGGGGTCGGTCTTCAGGTTAAGTAACGCTTGCCTAGGCTAGGTCATGGATGGGTGATAACCTGTTACATACACCTTTTCCTACGTGCCTCGGAAAGCATTTTAAGCATTGGTAATTGTTGACAGTCGTTACAAGTAGTCCGTGGCGCGATAGTCTGACAAGCAGTCTTACCAAAGTATTACAAAGTACGGGCTGGTTTGTGTAGGTCAGACAGGCAGTCGTTTCGTGTAAAATACAGCTAGGTACATCTGGTTAGTCGGGGAGCCATCCCAGCATAGTCGGGAAAAGGCTACTTTACACTGTGGCTTACTAAATAATGCCAATTTTAACATAAGCGGAATTAATTCGAAAAAAATTAGTAAGCGTAATACAGGGTGTTTGGAAGGGAGCTGTACATACGCCTAGGGTAGAAACTAGGGATAGTCTGCTACCTACCCCCGCCCATTATATTGACCTTGGCCTCAAGGTTTTTTTTTAATTTAAAATTATTTCTTTACCTTACTACGGTACTTCAGGCCCCATAACTTTTCTTCTCCACAATTTTCTGGTGTAAAATAATTTTTTGCAGGACCCTAAGACTCTAACGATTAAAACAAGACCATTAGCCGACCGGTCCCATGGATAGATTTTGAGCTACAGGTAGTTTTAGTCAAAAAGTCAAATAAAAAATAATAATAAATTAAAAAAAAACCTTGAGGCCAAGGTCAATATAATGGGCGGGGGTAGGTAGCAGACTATCCCTAGTTTCTACCCTAGGCGTATGTACAGCTCCCTTCCAAACACCCTGTATTATCTGACGATGATTTATAGAATTAATTTCAAGTGTTGGTAGTCTAGCTTTTTATGGGGTCAATGAGGTATTATTTTACTTTAAATTATGAGTGCGGAAAATATTTTGGATTTTTTATTTTTCATCATTTTTTTTTCATCATTTTTTTTTCATCATTTTTTTTTCATCATTTTTTTTTCATCATTTTTTTTTTCATCATACTTATCAAGTATTGCCAGGTATTTCAATTGAATCCTGTTGAAATATTATGAAATAGTTTATAGATTATAGATATTACAAATATTCTTTTATAAATGAATATAGACATAGCATTGCGCAAAATGTAGTTCCCATATAAAAAGGTTGGCATTTCACGCGCCAAATAAAATGTGGAGAGGCTTTACGTGTTGGTTTCACGTTTCATTTAACTAAAATAGACAACTTTTCACTTTTTATACGAGCTCTGAACACCTCTGCTAAAACTATATTTGCAATTCTGTGTCGACGTTATCTACTTAAAAAGTATTTTGCTACGTTTTAAAACAATCTTTAAATATTAGAATATAATGCCTGTCACTTTAATAAGCAATAATCTTGTCATTACTACAGTGCTACAAGGGATTTTGGGCACTTCAATCATCATAGAAGAGCTTGATGACTTTATTTGGCGGGTGGAAAATCATCAAATAACAGGGGTTATTTGATGATTTTCCACCCGCCCGCTCTTGGGCAGAGCGAAAGGGTGTGTCAGACTTCTACAGACTAAAAACCACTCATGTTCCTTCTTAGCCCTTTATGTCGAGGCCGCGGTATCTCTTGCGAACAACCCGCAGCCCTGACAGGCAGAGCTTGATGACTGAGAAGGAACTTCAAATAACTTCAATAAAACGTCAAAATTGAAACTAAATCTCATAGTTCATTGTTACTTTTTATATTTTGTACTAGCGGACGTCACGCGGTTTTACCCGTGTAGTTTCCATTCCCGTGGGAATACAGGGATAAAAAGAAGCCTATGTCACCCGGGGATAGTGTAGTTTCCCAACGGTGAAAGAATTTTTCAAATCGGTCCAGTAGTTTCACAGCCTATTGTCTATTGTTACAAACAAACAAACTAATATTTCCTCTTTATAATATTAGTGAGTAGAGATCGAATATCATGTGAGTCAGAATCGAGTGTCAGACTTCTACTGACTAAAAACCACCCATGTTCCTTCTTCGCCCTCTATGTCGAGGCCGCGATAACCTGTGGACAACCCGCGGCCCCGACGGGCGTCGGCCCTTTCGGGCCCCTCCCATGTTACGGAGATATTGGGGGTCAAAATTCCAAATTTTTCACCGCTGTTTTTGTAAATACTAGTTTTTCAGGTTATGAGTTTACTTGAATTAGCTCCATGACCTGTTTACTGTTCAAAGCATCCACTAGCACAACGTTTTAAGAGTGCTACATTTTCGACCCCCAGAAAAAAAAAGTCGTTTCCCAGCAAAAATGTTTGTGTAGGGGTAGGCACCTACTTAGTTTGATGTATACCTACTTCTATAAAGGTATGTCTCATTGTCTGCCTGGCTATTCCCCAACTATGTTAGACTCGGCTTCCAGATCAACCGGATTCAATTGAATACCCGTATTTTACATGAAGGGGGCGCCCGCTTATCTGATCTCCAAAATCTAGTTAGTAGTGGATAGCACAATATCCCTTGTTACGACGGATAAATTACCGCCGGACCAACGGCTTTCCGAATCACAGAGAAAACTCGTCACCCATCTACGGATGAACGTAGGCATTTAAGCACCATTTCGAGCCATCTTCGACCAGACCGTTTGTTATTATTTAGCTACCAGCTACCACAACAAACACCATTGAAATTTACTGGCATATATTGCGTATTCCAGGCATACCTTCGTAAAATTCAAATCAAGATCTGAATAAAAATCCGCGCGTGCCATAATTAAAACAAGATGAACGTTGCTGATACAAAATAATTCAATTTATCGATCCTACGCTCGAGTAATTAAGGACTGAAGCGAGCAATCCGATTGTAATCGATTTCCAGTGTTGTATGCAAATAGATAATCAAAATATCTCTTTTAGGGTATCCAATTTACAGATAATTTGTGTGTACTATGTGGTGCGGCGAGTATCGCCCCTTAATTTCAAGTTGGTTGGTGCGCAGTACGTAGCACGGGGTGTGTATGTGCCTGGCTATAGGCATGTATTGATATAGCGTATGGGACCGCCATTTTTGGAAGAATCAGTGGCCATGATGAACTAGATGTCATTGTGCTCTCGCGCCGTACGCACACGTCTCACCGCGTGTCTTAAATCTTAAGACATCATCCACCCGCAAACCTTATAATCCTGAGTATCATCCCGTAAGCATTAGGGATTTACCGAGATTTAATAATAACCCCATTTTACCGCGTCTGTGTAATTTGTGATCAAGCAAACGAAGGTGATCAGCACGCAAGACCAGGCAGAGAGACAGGTGGTACCACCTGCGAAGATCTTCGAGACTGAAGAAGGAAGAAGCAGGTACCGCTTTTCTTTACATGCTAGAGTTAGGCCACCATACGCCGTCTGCTGCCGCCACTCCCAACTTGAAATTATACAGACAAATATAGGCATTTGAATCAGCACGCAATCCAGGTGTTAGATTGTAACAAGTCCTCAAACCGCAGAGATACACGGCTATTTACACGCCTGTCCCTCCATAAGTTGGTCCTTTCGAGCCTGGATAGGCACCAGTTAATTTAAGTACAAATAAGTACAAGTCATTACGTTAGGTACCTACATAACTTCATTAGTGCCTCAAAATGGCTACCCGCAAGCAAGAAGTTAAATTAGCTCAGCTTACCGCTAAAAAGCAAATGATTTTTGAGCGAGTTAATCGCTTGTATAATGCTTCTAGAAGCATCTCGAACTTTGATTCGCGCTCAAATGAGTCTTTCCTAGCGCAGTCAGAAACAATTAGTGAACAATACAGCAAATTTGAAGAAATAATTGAACAGATCAATGACTTGCAGTTTGAGATTGACGAAACCGCTCCGGATTATTCAAGTCTAAATTCTATTGAAGACTTATATTCTCATATTAAATATAAACGTAATCTCATACTTTCGAGCAGCAAAACATCAGAGCCGAAAGGAGGTAGTCGCATAAAATTACCACCCATAGAATTACCATCATTTGACGGTAAAACAGAAAATTGGCCAATATTTTATGAAATGTTCCGCAGCAATGTTCATTTAAATCCTGATCTTAATGACTCGCAGCGTGTGCAGTACTTGGTCAGTAAATTGACTAATGATGCCTTAAAATTAACCGCAGGCATTGTTCCCACAGCTGAAACATACAGCGTTATGTGGAACAGTCTCGTTAAAAGGTATCAGGATAAGCGTGGTCTAGGGATTCATTACCTCAATAATATACTGGACATTAAAGGATGCGCCGGCAATGCTGCTAGTCTCAATACATTTGTGGAACGATATTCGGCGTCAGTCGCTGCCTTGAAACAGTTAGACATTCCAGACTTGCTAGATTTCGTGTTATTACACTGTGGCTTAAGAAAGGTTGACGCGCAAACTGTTCAACAGTTTGAAAGCCGTGTGAGTGGGGAAAAATTACCTTCATATACGGAGTTTGTAGCATTTATGCAAGACTATGTTAAGGTACTCCAGCGCACATACGCTAACAGTTCACAGGCGGAACCGCGCGCCAAGTCTAGTTTAGCGCATAGTCGTACAAAGGCATTTGTTTCGCGTAACGAACCGGTTTCAAATGGCAAATGTGTGCTGTGCGATAGTGACGGCGTTGAACATCGGCTGTTTGATTGTCCGCGATTTAAAAATATTAGTACACCGCAAGCTCGTTTCGAATTTATTAAAAATAAACGTGGCTGTATAAATTGTTTAAGTTTATCTCATTCTTTAGTTAAATGCAAATCACGAAGCGTTTGTAAAATTTGTAAAAGGACACACCATTCTCTGTTGCATTTCTCCGACGTAAAAAGTGAGTCATCGCTTGAGCAGCAGGTGCCTGCTACCAATAGTTCCGTATCACTCACAACTGCGGCCAAGACTTGTTTACCGAATGAGTCAACTATTTTGTTAGCGACCGCGCAATTATATGCATATTATAGGGTCAGCAGAGATAAGGTGGTTATCAGATGCTTGTTGGATAACGGATCGCAAAATAATTTAATTACTGCGGACTGTTGTAAACGTTTGAACTTACCCATAATTAAATTACGCAATTCATCTTTACAGGGTGTTGGTATGACATCAAAACCTATACACGGCTTTGTTCATCTCAACATAGAATCTCGGATCAATTCTCACACTAAGTATTATATAAAAGCGTTAGTCGTCGATTGCATTACAGATAAACTTCCCGCTAGATTTATTAGATTAAATGACGATAATAACATGTCATATTTAAATAACTTACCGCTAGCCGACCCGACCTGGAATGTACCAGGCGGAATCGACATTGTGCTTGGAGCACAGCTGTTTCCTTTTATTTACCTAGGAGATAGGGTTGAATCAGGCACCCGCGCACCCCCAGCTATATTGACTAGTTTCGGTTATGTACTGATGGGTGATATTGATTGTTACAATAGTGATTTATCATTATCAAACATTACATCTTCGTTTACCGCGCTTTCCGAAATTGAACTCGAGTCAAATTTACAGAAGTTTTTTGAGTTAGAGGAAATTCCAGCTCAACGTTTTATTAGTCCGGACGAATTAGAGTGTGAAAATAATTTTAATTCTTCAGTCTTATTTAAAGAAGGCAGATACTTTGTCGATTTGCCTTTCGCGCGCACCCCTTCCGAGTTAGGCAGCTCACGCGGTGTCGCTCACCGGCGGCTACTTGCGCTCGAGCGTAAATTCACGTTAGTGCCGACCCTACGCGAAAATTATAATAGAACTATCGCGGATTATATAACTCAGGGGTATTTGTCTGAGGTACCCGAATCTGAATTGACAGAAGAGGGTTACTACATACCGCATCACGCCGTCATTAGACCGGACAAAGACAGCATTCGAGTGGTTTTGGACGCTAGTGCCAAAACGCACTCGGGGTTGTCACTGAATGACATTCTGCATGTCGGACCTAATTTACAAGCCGATTTGTTTTTGTTATTAATTGATTTTCGTACGCTCCCTGTTGCGATGACAGCTGATATAAAACAAATGTTTTTACGTATCGGTGTAAATGAACACCACCGCAAATATTTACGAATCTTATATCGTTTCAACAAAAATGAGCCTATTCGCACCTTTCATTTTAACCGCGTTCCCTTTGGACTAAAGCCTAGTCCTTATTTAGCGATGCGCACACTGCGTAACTTGGCGTGTGAGCATAGCGACCGCTTTCCTGAGGCTTCTAAATTGGTGGAAACTCAGTTTTATATGGATGACTATGTCCATTCTGTTTCTGATGAACAGATTGCTATGAGTATATCCCGCGATTTAATTGACTTAATGAAGGTAGGTTCCTTTGACTTAGTCAAATGGGCTACTAATTCACCCGCTTTATTGGAGATTCTCCCAGAGTCTCACCGCTTACCAGTAAATTTTTCTGGCATGGATAATGATGTCCATAATTTCAAAATTCTTGGACTAACCTGGGAACCCGCTGATGATTATTTTTCTTTGACAACAGTGGCCGTGGATAGTAAATGCACGAAGCGCGCGATTCTATCGCTAGTTGCCCGCTTGTTCGACGTACTTGGTCTTGTAGCACCCGTTGTGCTGTACGCAAAAATATTAATTAAGGAACTTTGGTTAGCTAAAATAGGTTGGGATGAAGTTCCTCCGGACTCCATCACTAATCGGTTTTCGACTTTTGCACGCGATTTCCCTTCGCTCTCTTCTCTAAAGGTTCCTCGCCACGTTGGCGTCTTTAGAGAAGCTGTAGTGAATATCGTAGCCTTTTGCGACGCCAGCTTTAGTGGGTATGGCTGTTGTATTTATTTACACATTACCAATCCTACAGGCAATATCACCGTCCGGCTTTTATGTGCAAAGTCCAAAGTTTCCCCCGCTAAAATAACAACGCTAGCTCGATTAGAACTTGTCGCCGCTTTACTTCTGTCTAAACTTGTTCGCGTGGTCAAAGACAAACTTTCCGCTCGTGTACCTATTGCAGGTGTCTACGCTTTCTCGGACTCCACCATAGCTCTCTCGTGGATCCACTCATCTCCGCATAGATGGTCTATCTTTGTCAGCAATCGCATTGCTAAAATACAGGAAAACATACCTGCCGCTTGTTTCAGTCACGTGTCAGGGAAAGAAAATCCTAGCGATTGTCTGTCTCGCGGCATGCTACCATCTGATTTAATAGAACACTCGTTGTGGTGGAACGGCCCTACATGGCTCCATCATCCCATTAGCGAGTGGCCTTTAAAATTCTCTCCGACTCAATGTGAAACATTGCCGGAGTTTAAATCAAAGATTTTTCTTGTAGAAACATCCAATACTGAACCGCGTATTTTAGACACTATAGCTGACCGTGTTTGCTCATGGAATAAATTGTTATGTGTATTTATGTACATTCTTAAATTTACGAGCAGACTACATAGTCATAGTTCTGTCGAAAACATTAAAACCGCCGAAAACTTCATTATTCGAATAGTTCAAAGTGTTCATTTTTCTAATGATTTAAATTTAATTAAAGCAGGCGAACTTCCTTCTAAGAAGTTGCGCTGTTTGTCTGTGTTCGTTGATAGCTTCGGAATCTTACGTATTGGGGGCAGATTGTCTAAATCTGACTTACCGTATGAAGCCAAGCATCCCGCGCTTTTACCTAAACGCGACCGCGTAGTCGATCTAATTATTGATCACTATCACAATACATACTGCCATACGGGCCCCGGGTTATTGATATCCATTATAAGGCAGCGGTTTTGGATATTGGACGGCCGAACAGTCATACGTTCCCGCTGTCGAAAATGTAATACTTGTTTCCGTCTAAATCCTAAGCATCCAGTACCCAAAATGGCTGAACTTCCTGGATACCGCGTCCGTGATGCTAAGGCCTTTGTACACACTGGTGTAGACTTCGCCGGGCCGCTTGCTTACGTACCTATTCGACGTAGGGGTCAACGTTCGCAGAAACTTTATTTATGCTTGTTCGTATGCATGGTGACTAAAGCCATACATATCGAGCTTGTATCGGAACTCACATCTGAGGCTTTCCTATCCGCATTTAAGAGATTCATTTCCCGCCGCGGTCCAGTGTCTGTCATGTACTCAGACAATGGTACTAATTTCGTTGGCGCTAAGGCGCAACTAGATGATATTTACTCTTTCTTATTAAATTCGACTGTTCAAACGGGTATTAAAAATGAGCTTCTTAAATCACGCATCGACTGGAAAAGAATACCGCCGCGAGCTCCGCACTTCGGAGGTATTTGGGAATCGAACATTAAGAGTGTTAAAACTCACCTGTTTAGAGTCATAGGTAAACAGCTTCTCACTTACGAGGAGCTCTCGACCGTATTGGTGCAAATTGAGGGCCTTTTGAACTCTCGACCGCTTAGTGTTCTTTCATCAGACCCGCATCCGGAGGTACTCACGCCCGCGCATTTTTTAATGTCCAGTCCACTCACGTATTTGCCTTCTTCGGAATTGGCAGAAGAAAACATGAACCTGACAAACCGCAAAAGGCTTTTGGATCAGCTTGTGTTATCCTATTGGAACAAATGGCGAGTTGAGTACTTGCACACGTTGCAAGTTCGCCAGAAGTGGTGCACTCCCGATCGCCCTATAGAGATCGGTACTGTCGTTCTCTTGGGTCAAGATAACGTACCTCCATTGACCTGGCCATTAGGTATCATAGAGGAAGTTTTCCCGGGATCGGATGGTGTAATTCGAGTCGCTTCAGTAAAAACCGCGTCAGGTACATATAAACGTCCTGTCATTAAGTTGTATCCTTTGCCAACCCAATAAAGTAAAATTACTACGTAGTATAATTTAGTTTAGAGTTTATGGTAGGTATACGTTTTAATGGCACGCTATTATGTAATTATAATTTAGATTAATTCCACTCATCTTAGTCAAATCAAACCGCAATTTAATTCTCTGGAGTCAGATAATAATTGATCCCGATCCTTATCATTCTGATGGTGTTCCAGACTGCCACTTAGATTTCTTTTAATGCTTTCCAACAACCGAATACTTACATGTCACCCCGCCCCTTAAACCGCACCCGCGCCGCATAGATTAGCTGCATTGAAAGCTCTGGACCTTTCAAGGCGGGGAGTATGGTGCGGCGAGTATCGCCCCTTAATTTCAAGTTGGTTGGTGCGCAGTACGTAGCACGGGGTGTGTATGTGCCTGGCTATAGGCATGTATTGATATAGCGTATGGGACCGCCATTTTTGGAAGAATCAGTGGCCATGATGAACTAGATGTCATTGTGCTCTCGCGCCGTACGCACACGTCTCACCGCGTGTCTTAAATCTTAAGACATCATCCACCCGCAAACCTTATAATCCTGAGTATCATCCCGTAAGCATTAGGGATTTACCGAGATTTAATAATAACCCCATTTTACCGCGTCTGTGTAATTTGTGATCAAGCAAACGAAGGTGATCAGCACGCAAGACCAGGCAGAGAGACAGGTGGTACCACCTGCGAAGATCTTCGAGACTGAAGAAGGAAGAAGCAGGTACCGCTTTTCTTTACATGCTAGAGTTAGGCCACCATACGCCGTCTGCTGCCGCCACTCCCAACTTGAAATTATACAGACAAATATAGGCATTTGAATCAGCACGCAATCCAGGTGTTAGATTGTAACAAGTCCTCAAACCGCAGAGATACACGGCTATTTACACGCCTGTCCCTCCACTATGAAAAACGCGCATCAGCGGGCAAAGATAACATTTTGGCAGAAATGTTGAGATTCTCGCAGAATAAAATCAGAGATTTGCGAAAAATCTTCACCTTGCTATGCAGGGTGTAAATTAACCCTTCACACATACGTCAACCAAGCATTCTGTACATCAAACTAAAACTTTTTTTTTTTTTGAGGTAAAAATCACATTTTACGGTAAAACTTGTGGTAATAAAACTCAATGTAGTACTCTTAAAACATTGTGCTAGTGGATGCTTTGAATAGTAAACGGGTCATGGAGGTAATTTAAGTAAAGTTATAACCTGAAAAACTAGTATTTACAAAAACAGCTGTGCAAAATTTGGAACTTTGACCCCCAATATCTCCGTAACTAGGGGGTTCCCAGGTATGGTCTAGAACCAACAAATGATCGCAGTGGTGGGGAGAACAAGTACCCTTCGTTTACGTTAAGGGTACTTTTACACCCTTTATAGCAAAAAAAAACGTATGTCTAAGAGAGTGGTGTATGTTCTTACAGTTTTACAACGAGACACAGTAGCACACCTCTCTGGCAGAAAAGCAATACAACTAGTCTGTTTTGCTTACTGAAACTACGTACTACACTACGCCAACTCGAGGTCAAAATCTGGTAAAGACAGCAAAAGTTTAAGGTAGGTACCCATATACGGCTGTTTTCCCAAAAGGTTACTTACGTAGACAACTTCTATCAGCAACATAAGCACTGATTGCGTAATGATATGACCTTTGAACTGACAAGTCATGTCTTTGAACTGACAGAAGTTACAGTGGTTTGGGAATAGTGAGGCGGGCTTGTCCCATAAAAAAAAAAAAAAAAATGTTGCGTGTATTCGGTTCGAGTTCGAACCGAATACACGCACCTCTGATTAAACAGATTCATGTGCGAATATTACATTAGCACTTGCTTCAGTGAAGAAAAACATTGAGTGGAAACCAAAACAGCATGCCAGAGAGATACTTCTCAACGGCATATAAAAGTCAAGTCAGAGGGCCTCTGACTTGACTTTTCATCATCATCGTCAACAGCCTATTAATGTTCCCACTACTATATACACTACCATATAATCTACCACGCGGGCCCAGTGCCGATTGGTAGATGTCACATGTCTTCGAGTTTTTTGGACTGGACCACCGCTCGCGCTGCTCCAGAGGCCCATGAGCGGTATATATTTCTGACGCCAGAGTAGGCACTAATCAAAACGGCCATTGCAAAACGCACCGATTTTAGCAAAAACTCGGACATTATGACGACATAATCCGGGCTATCTTGGGAATTACGATAAGAAGAATATCTTATGTCGACTTGGATGTCAGTTGTAATTTGTTGGGTCCCTCGAACTGCAAAGAAACCTTAGTAGGATTTTCCTTATGAGTATTTATTTTCCTTGTTATTTGCCAGCTCAGTGAATTATCTCGGCGACAAACAAATAAAATTCGTAAGAACTTAGTCATGCATGTTGTTTTTTTTTCTTTTGTTTCACTAATCCTCATCACCGCCGAGCTTTTTACCCGATCACGGCGAAGCCAAAAGGAAGCGTAATGATTTTGGCAGTCTATGTATGTATGTGTGTTTGTATATTCCACCGTAGCGCATAGACTATTGAACGTATTTTAATAAATGAGGTGTCAAAAGATTTGTAAGAATAGCCCGGGTGAAATTTTAACAATTCATTTTATGACTGATTTAAATGTCAAATTCTAAGCTCAAAAACAATTAAATTGAGATAATCATAACATGTTTGGTATCAAATGAAAGGTCTTGGCGAATAAATTACAAATATGTATATTATATTATAGTTCAAGTCAACTTATGCGTTAAGATTGCGGTCAAACTGTTCTCGCGGTCTAGTATGTGTTATTTACTCGTACTATGTAAATGACACACCAACATTAGGAAGAATATTACATTATAAACATATTATTACGTAATTACTGAATAACACACAAAAATAAAATTCAAATGAAAAAATAAGTTTAAAAAATTAAGTTTGAAAAACTAAAACCCGACTCCGAATAAAAACGCAGACTAATAAAACCGCGGTCTTAAAAGTATTAAACAAGATAAATCGTCTAGTAAGAAGATAATTTGATAAATTATAGAGGACAGTCGTAGTCGCATGCCACCTTGCTAATTGCAACTAGCAGCTGGCTTCTGTGTCAATGAGAACGCCATGAAGGCGCATCAGGTATCAGTGGCATGCGACTACGGCTGTCCTCTATAATTTATCAAATTATCTACTTACTAGACGATTTTTCTTGTAAGTCAGTAAACATCCCTATCGCAGGGACAATCACATTCTCAGGCCGCGACTTTGCAAAATGTATGAAAACAGCAACAGGCAGTATTATCACTGTCTATGGATACTGTTTGTAGAGTTATATAGAAAGCAATCGTCTCAACATAATATGTCTGACTACCCTAGTACAGATCATGAGGGAACCAGACGCACAAACGTATACCACGTATTCATTTGTGGCCAATATATGCACTCTGGGGAAGGCCTATTTCTAGCAGTGGACATCTTTTGGCTGAAATAATAATGATGATGTTTTTATAATTCCGAACCAGAAAAAAAAAACAAATCTTTTCTTCCACATCCCCTTTTGTAGGAATCATTTTTTTTGTTCAAAATGGCGATGTAAAATGTATGATGCAAATAAAATTCCTTAGACAGATGTATTCATTTATTTGCCTGAAATATGGTATTTTACAGATTTTATCACACATAGGTACACATTAGTTCTTCATATTCCGCCTCTTAAATTAGGCATGCAAATTTTGTGACAATAACAATGATTGAGATATAAACAAATTTAACAACATTATTAAATTACAATGTTCAAAAAAAATAGTACTACATCAAAAATTGTTACAATGTCAAAAGTCAAATAAAAGTACCTATTAATTAAATTACATTTGTCAAATAAAAACAATAATAGATAATGTTACAAATTTCCTAATATCAATTTATGTACGAAAAATAAATTGGAAAAGGTGGTTTCCTATTTTAAGATAATTATACGTATTTCGGTAAAACAAAACACAACCGTCTAACGAACGAAGGTAGGCACATTATTATCGTATCCTATCAACTTCGCCAACAATATTAATTTACTTAGAGCACAAACTTAATACATAATTATTTGCTAACGTTATTACAACAGCAATTACGTGGTACAATGACGTCGGCAGGGAAAGTGCTCTACTTTGTGTTACCCGGTGAAATCAAGAAGCCAAGAGATTGGAACACAAATAACTTTTTAAGTAGACGTTCTAATTTTATAGCATTTTATCAGAGTGTAAAAGTGATCGTGATATTGAATAGTGTTATCATCAGCTCCGGTAGCCGTGATCGTCTAGTGGTTAGGACCCTACGTTGTGGCCGTAGTAACCCAGGTTCGAATCCTGGTCACGGCAGTGATACACTGTCGCGGCGGAGCAAAATTTTTATTTTTTACGTAATTTTTGTTAGAAAAAATTTTGGAACTGTGTTCGGAGTTTGATTGCTTCCAAAATAAATATTTAACGAAAAGTAGAGAACAATTTTATTTATTTTTAATCAAAGTATTACTTTATTCTTTCGTTTTCCATTTTTCAATTCCGCGCTAGTCATTCGTAGCTTAAACTTTAGAAAAAAGGTCAGTATGTAATAAAATTATTTTTTTAACACACTTGCTCATAAAATGGCTCTAATTTCATTGCACATAATGATACCTGTAATCAAACTGTGACTTTTTCATTTATTATTCACAAGTGAGTTATAAGTTTTTTTTTATTGGTTGAGTTGCTTTGTTCTTAAAAAGGTTTCGATACAAAAAAGATCGTGTTCAATAATCTAAATAAATTTATGTAACTATTTCTTGCTCATTTCATGCAACTTCGAATTTAATTATATAATTTTAACTTGTACGTTTTTAATGAATAAAACTTACACTCAAATATAACTTTTATTTCTTTGTACTAATAAATAAAACTTTCAAGTCGCCATATTGTACGTGGCTAAAACGCTATCCGCAAAAAGCCAAAAAAAAAGAAACCTCATTCTTGTAGTCTATGACTGTTCGCAATTGTTATATGCGCGCATGAAAACTGATTAATTTTTTCCGCCATTAAGTAAAAAAATCACAACTCGTTTTCACTGTTGAAAATGGTTTTTTAGTATTATTTTCTTCACAAGTGTGTTAAAAACGTCGTATGATACACGTGTGTATTAATGATTACCGTACTCGGCTCTCTTAAGACCCTCACCTTACGGCTTGGGTCTCAATGGCACCTCAGCGGTAATCACCAACACTACACGCTAACCGTACCATAATGTAATAAATAAATGAAATAATTAATGCCGCAGCCCGCCTTTTTAGCATAATTTACGTACACAGAAAATGTAGTAATAAGGCTCACGTATGAATAAAGAGTCCTTGACCACACATATTACAATGACAGTTGGTAAAGAAGTAAAATAACCTGTATTAACACATAGCATAGTTTTTATCCCAATTTTATCTTCCAGTGGGATAATTTACGAGTTGTAGCAGGCGAAGCTTCTAGCACCAGCTAGGATTATTTAATGCTTGGTATTCCTGTAATCATTGATCCATGAAACGACTGTCTTTGCACGAGGGTAGTTTGATCTTTGCCCTTGTGACGTCACTGATACTCAAAGAGCAGAGAAAGCAGTTAACTTGTTGAAAGCTGTCTACGACAGACATCCACGTCCTTAATCATGTTGGACCTGGAGCAGCCAAAACAACTGTTGTTGTTGTTTCAAAGGACTTTAATTAGTACATAAATATATATAAGGTTTATATTTACTTAAGCAGCTTGATTATAGGAATAGGAACGGTAGGAATGATAATACCATTTAAGTTCTTGTGGATCTCTATTTTTTTTTATTAATCATGAACCTTTATGGGCACTTGTGTGAATCAAAAGTGTTAAACAAAATAGGAAATGTTAATCCATAAATCTACAAGGAAAGAAGAGCCCATATGATAGCATTTAGTACAGTGTATTTTACATTATACTAGCGGACGTCACGCGGTTCCCTCTCCCGTGAAAATACTGGGATAAAAAGTAGCATATGACGTCACCCAGGGATAGTGTAGCTTCCCGCTGAAAGAATTTTCCAAAACGGTACATTCATTTTTAAGCTTATTCGTTACAATATACAAAAATACAAAACCTACCTCTTTATAATATTAGTATAGATAAAAATATAGGCTTTGCTGTTTGAAATAAAATTATTCGATTTAATTATGTGGATGTACACATAATTAAATCAAATAATTATTTATTTTTAAAGAATAAACAAAATAAAATAAAATATCTTGATTTCCCAGCCCGGTTTTCACTGCACAAATAAAAAAATAACTAATTTACACAGCCGACATGGGAGAAATATTTCACAAAAAATTAACATAATAACTAACAATACAAATGTCAAACAACTTACGCACAGAGATTGTACCGCATTTTTGTATCGGACCCGCATCTTGAATATAAAGCGTACCCCTGATAACACACTGTTTAAAAAAAAAACACTTTTAGACAAGCAAATGACAGTCCGTGTACAGCGTGAATAGTAATGACAGAGGCTAGTTTGCAGGGTAAAAATTTATATCGTTTTTATGTAAAAAAAAAATGTTAACCGTGTTTTGAAAAATATGAGGGAATATTCACGATAAATAAATTTTAAGGATATAAATGATGTTTATTTTGCAAATAGATTTTAACAAACACTTTTATATGTCACGTATTCTTATAAACTAGATGCGGCCGGTGTTTCGTACCTGACTATTCTTGAGAAATAACATCCGAAATAAACTCAGAGGTTATAGTCTCTTTTAAGGTCCAGACATAATCTGGGTATAATACACACACGAAGACTATACAGATTAGTGTCTGAGATGGTCTTTTGAAGAAAGCACCACACATATTTGAGTAGACCCGTTCAGTCAGTGCAAGCATTTGTCAGTAATCGTGGAGCTCGACTGGTAACTTAAGGAGCTCAACATCACGACGAACAATACCAATGGCGGCATGCTGCGCCGACCCCTAATTAATTGAGATAAGGGCAAGATAATAATGCTAAAGGGAACACATTTTAAAAAATGTCAGCTGTCAACAGTAAAATATAAAATAGATAAAAACCACCCAAGTGCATGTAGGACCACGCACAATGTAGGGTTCCGTAGTTGCCTAAAATATGTGATTAAACACCCTTGCCTACCTGCCTCCGAACGATGATTTTTATTGTAATAATAAAACAAACTTACATTTGCAGTTTTGAGATCTGCGCCACAGAGTACATTATACTATATAGAAAATCTGCGCTCCCATACACTATGTATGGGAAAATATATTTCATACAAGTACATTTTATAAGTTGGTCGACTATTTTTTTTTTCTATTATAGCTTGTGGAGCATGGTTATTATGATAAACAAGGATTTCTTATACATAACAAGTGTGTGTATAAAATACACTTTTTTCCATTATTTAAGTAACTAAAGGGGGTTTTTATCCACACGGATATGCCAACCCCATCGTACCTTATGAACTAAATATAAACTATGGGACATTACTATGCATTAGAAGGGGAATCACTGATTCGACATCTTCACTAAGCCTCACAAAAAAAAAATACAAATCTTCGTCACCAGAGCAGTGTGAATTGATGTAGGGCCTTCGCATGTTGAACCTAATAGACCACGGACCCACCGGCCCCAATCTAGGTGTATTTCAATGGTTATTTTTCTATTGTTATAGATTTCAAAGATGCTGCGTGATGTACAGTAACACAAGCGATGCGGAGCGGGATGCGGCGGAGGAGACGACGCTCGCTGCGCTCTACGCGCTGTACGTGCTCGTGTCGGTCATTGGTATTGTAGGTAAGTGTGTGTGTCTACCTGCAGCCACGACTGGGTGATGTACAGTAACACAAGCGATGTCGAGCGGGATGCGGCGGAGGAGACGACGCTCGCTGCGCTCTACGCGCTGTATGTGCTCGTGCCGGTCAAAGGTAAGTGTGTGTTTACCTGCAGCTACGACATGCTGATGTACAGTAACACAAGCGATGCGGAGCGGGATGCGGCGGAGAAGATGTAGTGTGTGTAGACTACCTGCATTCACGACTTGCATAGTGATGCTAAGGGGGATGCGGTGGAGACTATGCTCGCGGCAGTCAATACCCTCCACAACCCAGTTATTATTAGGGTCAGTTATTATCACTTTCGGGCCATTGACCACCTGTAACGACTGTCAAAGATGCAAATGGCAGCCGGGACCAACAGCTTAACGTGCTTTCCAAGGCACGGAGGAAACTCGGTAAGTAAAGCCAGTCATCCATTCATAGACCAACCAAGGCAAGCGCTTCTCGGGCTGCATATAGGGCTAAGAAGGAACATGGGTGGTTTTTAGTCAGTAGAAGTCTGACACTCCCTTTCACTCTGCCCAAGTGCGGGGGAAGTTGATCATTTTCCACCCGCCAAAAAAATAAAATAAAAAAAAGGCAAGCGCTACTGCCAACAAACTGCTCTGTAGTTTGGCAGAAGTAAATTGTAATGAATTTGACTTAAGTTCCAAATAAACACTTTTAATTATTTATTTTTTTTCACTTTAAAGATTATAAAGAAAATATTACCAATATCACTGAAATTTAAATGAAAAATGTTGTTAGTTTTTAATGATTGATCTGCACTCCCCTGGCTAAAAGCAGTTTATGAAGATGCTTGAATTTCCCCAAGGGAAATTGAATCAAAACGTACTAAGGAACAAGCAGCAAATAAAGCAGTGTTCTCATATTTTACGTGTCTAATGTTAACATAATAAACCTACTTTATGAAGTAATTCGTCTTATTTCTCACGGGAGAGGAAAAGGCTGGCGTGTTCATGAATTTTGTAAAGTTGCCTTGAAATTGCAAATCTTTTCATAAGCTTCAAAATTTTGTTCCTACGAGAGTTCCTGACGCTAGTCTTGACTTTGAAATGCACATTATGACATGGCCTTATGTATATGAGAATGGCTGTTTAACAAGAACCATCTCTGTATTGAACAAATTAATATCGATGCTTGATGCAACGTGATGAACGTGTCGTCAAACGTCAATGTTACTTGGAATCTGTTTTTTATATTTCTATGTTTGGAATCTTACAGCCGATGTTGCTACATTGTATTGTCATTATTTTGGTAAATTCTGAGATTTTTTAAACAGTCATATTATCACATACATAAGGCTATGCCATCACACAGTGACTTTTTTTTTTATTTAGCCCGTATTGTCCCACTCCTGAGCAAAGGCCTCCCTCCATTCCTTCCACTTCTTACGATGGTGTGCTTCATCTTGCCAGTTGGTGAAAAAGCCATCCAGTGACTTACTCAAGAATAATTTATATCTACCTGTCTATTGTATTTTTGTGTGTGTGTGTGTATGTATGTTTGTAACGAATAAACTCAAAAACTGCTGCGCCTATTTCTAAAATTCTCTGACCATTGCAAAGCTACATTCACCTTGAGTAACATAGGCTTAACTTTTGGACACAATAAACGTTATTATTATTATTATTATTATTATAGGCTACTTTTTATTCCTGTATTCCCACAAGAACGGGAACTACACGGGTGAAACCGCGTGACGTCCGCTAGTATGTAATAAATTAAAAATAATTTATATACCATGTAATTGGGGCGAGCCAGTAGGGTTAACGATGTTGGTGATCATCATCAGCCCATAATGTTCCCACTGCAGGGACTCAAGCCTCCTCTCTAGGAGAGGAATGGGCTATAATCCACCACGCGTGCCCAATGCGGGTTGGTAGATGTCACATGTCTTCGATTTTTTTAATTCTAAGACATGCCGGTTTCCTCGCGATGTTTTTCTTCACCGTTTTGAGAGCAACGAGGGTTAACCATATCTTTCAAAATGTGGGTGTACTAATGGATACATCTCTGCCTAAGCCTTTAGTGATTGATGTCTGGCACAGGTGTGATGTTATGTTATGCACAAATTAGTGTGTGGTGCGTAAAGCCACGACGTTGCAGTCTGAGATAAACAACTATAAACACTCTGAAGGATGTATTTCCTTAGATACAAAACAATTTGAGCTGTTTTTAAACTTAATATGTAATTCCTTCACCTACAGGCAATGTGAGCTTAATGGCTGCGCTTGCGTCGGGCGGGGCGTCCCGACTGCGAACACCACAGATGCTGAGCGCGTGCGCAGCTGACTTCCTAGTCTGTGCAGCCAGCGCGCCCCTAGCAGCCACCCGGGCTGCCAGGGTAGATGAACTACCCTGCCAGGTCACTTATTATATTGAGGTAATAGTGGTTTTAATTTACGAAGAGGGGGGAATTTTTATTTAGGTGTCTGATGAGTTGACAAGTAATGGAGAAGAATGGAAGAACTAGTCATGCTGTGCCGGCCCAAAATAAACTAGAATAAGGGCAGGAGAATGATCTGATGATGGTAAATGAGTGGGTTGCCGGCACGGTTGGTGCAGTGGCCGAGCGATTGGACTGTTGCTCTGCGTGTCGCGGGTTCGATCCCCGCACGAAACAAATATTTGTATGGCCTATAGATAGTTGTTTCAGGTCTGGGTATTTGTGTTTGTGGGTTTAAATGTTTGTAAACGCACCCACGATACAGGAGAAATTCCTAGTGTGAGGTAAATTAAAAAAAATAAAATTTAAACTAACATGTTCTGTCTTCATGTTGTTGTTGTTCATGTTGTGTTCTGTTTGTGTCTTCAGATTCAATGCTTGTGCCCGATTAACATATATACCAAGCACCACCAACTTCCCAACAATGTTGGGGTCAGCTTCCAGTCTAACAAGATGCCGTTGCATGAAACTATGAGAGCCCAATTAGGAGGATAGAATGCATGGTCCAAGTGTGTCTTAATAATAATATTACTAGCCTCGTCGTCCATTGGTATTCTGAGATGGGGCGAATCCTGTCAGGAGGCCTAGTTTGTGAGGATCGACCCTAGGACACGGTAGAGCATATCGTGGAGGTCTACTCTGCTTGGGTGGAGCAACAACAAGTCGTCGTAGAAGCGGCGACCTCTCCCGTCCAGCTGGTTCAAAATGGTACGGATCGAGAGGGAATGGGACGCCGTCACCTCTATTTGCGAAGCAGTCATGTTAGCGAATGAGGTGGCGGAGAGTGGGAGGGAGAGAACCTCACGTCCTAAATAAAAACACCTAGTTTAATGCCTGCCAGACATAAGAAATAACTTATGATTTGTCCGCAGTCATTCCCCGTGGCAGCCAGCACGCTATCGCTGGTAGCGATAGCCGCAGACCGTTGCGGTGCGGTGCGGCGCGGCGGCACGTCTCTATGTGCGCGGCCGCATCTCGCTGTCGTTGCGGTGTGGATCATAGCACTTTTACTTAGTAAGTCGTATGTTTTAATACAAATATTTTCATGATTTTTTAAATGCTCTGTTTCCATTAAAACTAAGATGTGTATGAAATAATTTTGCTCGATAAAATCTTTAATTCGAAAATTCAGCTAAAAATCGGGGTCACAATTGGCAATTGGCAGACCACATCGCTCGAAGAATCGATTACCGATTAGGGAAGAGAGGTTCTCGAGTAGCGACCACGTACTGGAAGACGCAGTGTTGATAGGCTTCCCACTAGGTGGACCGACAACATTAGAATCTCGGGTAACCGGTGGATGCAAGCGGTAGGTTGCCGTTCCTTATGGCGTTCTATGGGAGATGCCTTCGTTCAACAGTGAACGTCTTCTGACTGATGATTGAATAATTAAATATTTACATCTAATTTAGTTTGAAACATAGAGAAAACCTGTCTGCCTGCGCTTGTTATTAAATTAATTACAGCATTCAATGTAGTCTCCTTAAATATACAAAAAGGGCTGTTGTTATCCTGTAGTACTTAAATATTTTTATTACGTTGTTTTACTACCTTTATTTGATATTCATGAATGCAGAACCCTAAAAAGAATAATTTTATGTCTTTATCCGGTTCTGGGATCTTTTCTTCATTAATCAAAATGTTTCGTAACGTTTTGTACTCCAAGTTGTCTGTGTAGGAAAATGGAGTATGTGATCCCGAATTTTAAGTATACGAGTATATGGCCTACCGCGGAATCTCTGAAACTTCCATCAAACGCATATGGAGAAGTAGCGGATTGGTGCAGACACCAGACTCTGCCAGGATCTTGTGTCTAGAGCAGTATCTGTAATTCGTCATTACCGCTTAGAACGAACCTTACCGATTATTGGCAACCTGGTTCAAATATGATATCTTTATCCTGTGTCCCCAGGTGCAGCTGCGTTCACAACGACGTGCGTGTCATGTCCGCCTCTAGCCGCCGCACACGCACTCCTCACCTACTGCTTCCCGGTCATGGCAGTCGCCAAGTGCCACTGGGCAGTGCGGGTGAAGCTAACTGCCCTCTCCCTCACCGCCAGAGCGGCCCACGGCGAGCTCCCCCTCCCCGTGCCCCTCATGAGAAGACCCACGCACGTCATCATCGTCGCCGGCGTAGGACCAAGAGAACGCCGCGACGCCGTCGACGTTGGTGACGTCAGATCCGGGAAGAAGCTCCAACCAAGTCTCCTCGGACCACAACCTCAGACTTCAACGCTCCGCTCCCGGCGGCGACTCGGCAACGTCCTCATGGGCATCGCGGCGATATTCGCCGTGTGTTGGTGTCCGCACGCCGCCATAGTGATAGCGAGCGCGTTCGGGCTGCACGTGCCGTCCCTGCTGGCGCACTTCGCGCTGCTGCTGGGCTACGCGCACTCGGCGCTGAATGCGGTGGCGTACTGGGTGCTGAACCGGCACGCGCTGACGTCGGCGTGCGCGGCGTGGCGGCTTCCGCAGCTGCGCGTGCGCGAGGAGCGGCCGTCGTCCACCAATGAGGCGGCTCTGGGCGCGTTCCACCCGCGACTGGCGCGTCCCGCTCCCTCGCCCCGCCCTCCCCCCTCAAGCTTCCTCTATTGATGTCCGTCTATCTTCTAAGCTCTGTCAATCTGTGATTCCTGTTTCTCAGTGCCTCGTATAGTCTACAGGCGCCCCGCTCGCGGGGAGCCGCTCGTTTCGTCGTTATAAACATGGTTGTTTGAGATTTTATGGAGAATAATATCCGTGAAGCAATAAAGTGTATGAAACACTTATAGACGTTTTATTGTGGACGTAAACGATTGTTGACGTGTCGTATCCTTGCCGGAATGGCAGTGATTTATCCTTGGTACGGATCCATGTTTATGTGCTGCGCAAGTTCTTACAAGGCGATAAAATGTTTAATGCTTTTTATTAGATTTATAGTTACCGTGTTTTAGGCGACCAGGAACTATGAAATGTTGTGAGAAACACGTGGACCGTTGTAAAATGGACTTGTAATTCAGCTGCCATACAAAGATATCCTCCAAACTTAAATAAAGATGGTTTTGTATGAAAAAATGTAACAAATTGTGGTAGATATCCACCGTGGAATAGCCACATAGAACCACAATTAGATACTATTCTCCAAAAAGGTACAATTTTGGATACTCACATAATTCTAACTAACATTTGCAAGTCCTTAAAAGGCCACTATACGCCCATTACAAAGTTTCAGCACCAACCTCTTCGCACAAGCTCCGGAACTACTCCGCGGGGACATATTACTGAACTTCTATGTTGAATGTCGAGCAAAAGGGACCAATGTCAACCGTTTTGTGGGATCGGGGTTTTAAATGTAAACAGGCAGTTAGAGGTTCGGTAGATGGTTACAGAGGGTTGCTGGTTCGTGGTTGGTAACCCGCATGCGACACAGTAATGTACTTAATGTAAATAGAAAACTTTTTCAGGAAACTTGTTTGCTTCCTATGGATTGAAACGGTTGTCTGCATAATTTCATGGATATAGGATAAAAATTACTGATGAATAAGGGACGCACAAAACAGAAGAAGAAAGGGGAAACCTATAACCAACAGTGGGTGATTTCGGGCTGAAATGATTGATTTTTTCGAAGCAGGTAGCTAAGTAGTGGATATAATATTACAGACTAGAAGGGACACCGTACAGTCACCTGCAAAATTGCATGGATACTTTAGTGTTTATTTTCCTGTGAACTTTTTAAGTCGATAACTAGTTTACGTTAGGTGGCGTCATTTCTCTTCACACGATTTTATTTTTGAATTTTCCATGCCTTTTTGCAGGGGACTGTACCTATTTGGAACATGATTATGTACCCCCCTCGATCCAGAAAATTTTCATCGATAATTAAAAAATAAAACAGCTGTTTCCAAAAAAAAACTGCAATACGTACACGGTCAAAATTTATGAAACAGCTGTTCAGCTATTGCAAATTGGTTACAATAGCCCTGCAGAATGATGTAGTTACCAAGTCTTGCAAACGTTTTTTGCATCGGTGTCCCTATCAGCTGTTTAAGCTTCTAGATTTGAGTCCAACCTCACAGGTTGGTAAGGTACCTACTAAGGTTCCCTACCCTGTGACATTCGTCTTTCAAATTGCTTGTAATATAACGAACTAAGACATGAGCTGATTGCCGTAAGCGGCTAAAGCTTCTCCTGTCAATACCAGTCTTACCAAAGGGTATCATATTCCTCAGTACTAACTGGGTTGTGGAGGACAGATACGCAGTCGCTCCATGTGAAAAACAGGTACATCCAGTTACACTGGAAGCAGTTACAAATTATTGTTGGGTTAAGCTAAGCAGATGATTCTCGTGTCATTCTCACAAAATCTATAAAGTATACAACATCCAACAACAACAACAACAAGTATGCAACATCCTAAATCTGCCACATCAGCAAGTTTTGGCGTTGAGTCGCCGCAGAGCGGATGCGTGCCATCGAGAGATATTAGTAAACTAACGGGACCTTTGTACTCCCAACTTGACAAGTTTAGTTTTAAACTGTCAAACAAGTTAGCGATAGACATAAAACGATATGAAAGGGGACGTCCTACTATGCAGAGCATAGTTTGTGAGGATGGATAAATGTCCGGTATTCATTCACGCTAAAAATACTGAACGAATTTGTATGAAATTGGCACACCCATGGTTTATAACCTGGATTATACGGTTTTCTTTTTCTGGAATGTGGGAAATCATCAAATGACCCCCCGTTCTGGGTGGAGCGGAAGGCAGTGTCAGACTTCTACTGACTAAAACCACCCATGTGCCTTCTTAGCCCTTTGTGTCCGGGGCCGCGGGGGCGCCTTTTAATGCGGTGCCTACGATCTATTTAGATAATTATTGGCCTGTTGGTCTAGTGGTTAGTGACCCTAACTGCTATGCCGGAGGTCGTGGGTTCGATTCCCACCCAGGACAAATGTTTGTGTGATGAGCACGATCATTTGTTCTGTGTCTGGGTGTAATTTATCTATAATATGTATGTATTTAGAAATATATAAGTATGTTTATCAGGTGTCTAGTACCCATAACACAAGCTCTGCTTAGCTTGGGACTAGATGGCGTTGTGTGATAGTTGTGGAATATTATTATTATTAAAAAATTATCAAGCTCCACGCGGAGGAAACTGTGGGCATAAATATATAAACGGTCGCAAGAAATCTATCGACGTCTGCTTGCGCGAACATACCTGATGTCCTGCAGAAACGGGGCAGCCTTACCAACATCATCAGCCTATAATATTTCCACTGCAGGGACTCAGGCCTCCTCTGTAAGTGAGAGATGAGCTATAATCCACTACGCAATCTCTGTTCGGGTTGGTAGATGTCACATGACTTAGATTTTTTTGGTGCTGTGATATGCCGGTTTCCTCGCGATGTTTTCCTTCACCGTTTTGAGAGCAGTGGTGATGAAATAAAACACAAAGCAATGCCTGTTTTCGAACCCACGACTTACTGTTCCTCCACCACCACTGGGCCACAACACCACCAACATCAATGATTTTTCTTAAAAACACTCCTATTTATCCAACCGATAGAAAAATACAGTAAGAATTCTTTGATTCCCACAGCGATTTAAAACTGTATATATATAGATTGGACACTCTATCGTAGATTGAAAAGCAAAAAATACGTTGCTATTGAAACTTTTTACAGGACAAATTGAAATTCTCGTTCTTTGAGTCGAATTGAATTGAATTCTCACTGCATGGCAATTCATTTGCATTCTGATTTCGAGCAACAATATCAGAATTGCATCCTTTATAAACTAGTGCACTTGAAAGCATTGCTTGTTCTGTAGATTAATTGCACTTTACTGGGAACCAAGTTCATTGGGTAATATTTGCCTACATAACTTTCATAATTTCTCTCATAAGTAGAAGGAGAAGAGCGAGGTATATACAAGGTGTAAATTAGCCCTTCACACATTCGTTAACCAAGCATTCTGTACATCAAACTAAGTACACCTACGCAAAAAATTTTGCTTGGAAACGACTTTTTTTTTTGGGGTCTAAAATCACATTTTACGGTAAAACTCAATGTAGCACTATTAAAATATTGTGCTAGTGGATGCTTTGAATAGTAAACGGGTCATGGAGGTAATTTAAGTAAAGTTTTAACCTGAAAAATTAGTATTTACAAAAACAGCTGTGCAAAATTTGGAACTTTGACCCCCAATATCTCCGTAACTAGGGGGTTCCCAGGAATGGTATAGAACTAAAAAATGATCGCAGTAATGGAGAGAACCAGCACCTTTCGTTTGCGTTAAGGGTACTTTTACACCCTTTATAGACACCATTTTTATACAAGGTGTTGATTTGCATCCTAGTCAAATTCAAGGACGTAATTATGCTAATGATTCTCGACCCAAATCAACAATAAAATAAAAAATAAAAAATCTTATTTGCGGAAATCCGTAAGTGTAAACCAGCCGTATTTAAACGCGGCCTGTCTGTTACTAGCCCTATAACCGCGCTTTTACACACAAACAAAAGCAAACAATACATACACAACGCATACGCAACGTTCATTCAATAAATTCGTAGGTTATCAATCCTACCCCAATCACGGTGCGCGCACGCTCCTAGCCACGCCCCCGCGGCTCTGGAACTAACAGTGTGTTTGATGTCGCCGAAGCGTGCGGGTTCTTTGCGAATTTCGCTTCTCGGTACATCGTTGAGACGTAGGTACAAAGTGCAAGATGACGGACAACTATTCAAATGTCGAGTTGGTGGAGATGGTCCGTCTGTATGCCATCAGTGGAGACAGCCTACGTCGAGCCATCCAAATGTTCACCGAAATGTTTCCCGATCGTCAACCCCCATCACAGAGCGTCATGCTGGCTGCTACGCAAAGACTGCGGGATCATCGGCAGTTTGACGTTCCCCGGCATGCTCAAGCTCGCGGCAGCGTAGGCCTGCCTGTCGCCTTGCAAGAAGATATCCTGGAGTACTTCCATCGAGACCCACGGGCAAGCACGCGGGAGGCTGGTCAACACTTTGGAGTGCACCACACCACAGTGTGGCGCCTACTGAAGCGTGAACTGCAACACCCGTTCCACTACCGCAAGGCACAAGACATTCACCCAGGTGATAATGCCGTGCGGATTACATTTTGTCGCTGGTTGCTGGAACACCAAGACGCCAACATCCTGTGGACGGACGAGTGTTTATTTACTCGAGTTGGCGTCTACAATGTTCATAACGAACATTGGTGGGCTCACCGCGACCATAACCCGCACGTAACCAAACGGCATGCGTTCCAAGTGCGGTTTGGACTGAATGTGTGGGCTGGCATAATAGGGGAACATGTGCTTGGACCCTACTTCATTGATGGGTACCTTAACAGTGCCACATACCTGGAGCTGTTGCGTCACGTTGTCGAGGATATGTTGGAGGATGTTCCCCTGGCACTCCATCGCAACCTCTACTACCAGCAGGACGGTGCTCCCCCTCACTATGGTCGGCAAGTACGCGAGTACTTGACCGAAAGGTTTGGTGACCACTGGATCGGTCGCGGAGGACCTGTCGCCTCTAGACTTTTATTTGTGGGGAGACGTTAAAAGGTTAGTTTACACTGAGGAAGTGACAAGTGCAACAGAATTACGTGCAAGGATCATTTTTGCTTTCGACACTTTAAAAACGAATGTGTTAGTGTTACGTAAGTTGAAGGAAAACCAGCTACGTCGTGCTCGATTGTGCGAGGAGTGTGATGGTGGCCACTTTGAACAATACCTCCGGGTAAGTTAAGTAGGTAATTTATTTATTTGTACATTTTGTAAATACGTTGTTAGCTTAATCAATTTTATTAGTGTAAATAAGTTGATTTCAAATTTTTAACTACGCCAATAATACCTAAGAGTCGAAAGTATCACCACGTAGGTACATACACTTAATTAGCACGTCTTTCCATTTCCATCAAACGTAGAAAACATTTTTAGACTTAGTGGATCGGTACACCAACTAAGGTAGGTATTATTGCCGGTCCTAAGCCCGTTAAGTAGGAAGGAAAATTTCAAATCAACCAATTTAATCCACAAATAAAAACAAAATCACTACGAAAACTTTAGGTTGAAGAATAAAGCAAAACTAACATTTTATTAATCATCTGTTATCAGGTCAGTGAACTTTTCTTTGGCGCACTAGTATTACTGTCATTAGTACCTAAGATTTCCGTATTCCAATGATGCTCAAAAATGAGTTAATCCCACAAATAAAAACAAAATCACTACGAAAACTTTAGGTTGAAGGATAAAGCAAAACTAACATTTTATTAATCATCTGATATCAGGTCAGTGAACTTTTCTTTGGCGACTAGTATTACTGTCATTAGTAAGATTAATCCGTATTCCAATGATGCTCAAAAATGAGTTAGTTAAAGCGAAATTTATGACAATAATGTAGGTGATTTTCGAAATAAAATTAGGTAAAATGATTGCTACCGGTCATGGCTCGGTCGCGCCCGAGCGCACGCGGCTTGCATTTCGTAGGTAAGACGTCGACACTCACGCACACAGCTCAGCTGCATTGTCGCTGTGTGCGTAGTCGGGTGATTCTGTTTTATTTGTATTGAATTAAGGGTTTAATTCTGAAACCCTGTTAAATTTCAACAACAAAAAAAAAGCAGCGCTTATTAGTTATTGCCCGCTACCGTACTTCAATTGATTATTTATGTCTTTTATGACAACCTCCTGAAATTTGACGAGGATGCAAATCAACACCTTGTAGATATACAATGTGTTTGTTTATATTTCATCACTCCAGAAAGGAAGAGTTTATTAAGACCACATCAATTCTCATTCGGCCCCTGCACCACATTTTTAACTTAACACTTAAGTCTGGAGTCTATCCACCACAGTGGAAAATATCGTGTGTTACTCCTATACCGAAATCGTCGAATAAATCCTCAGTCGATGAATATCGTCCAATAGCGATCTTCTTCTCCCGCGAAAGTTTTCGAGAATATTCTACATCAAGGGATTTACAAGCAAATGAATCAGTACCTGTGCAATGAGCAGCATGGCTTTCGTGAAAAAAGATCCGTGAATACGAACCTACTTACACTAGTTAATTATATATCTACTAGTCTTGATCGGAAATACCAGGTAGACGTTGTTTATTTTGATTTCCAAAAGGCGTTCGACAGAGTTAATAATGACGTTTTGCTGTCGAAGCTCAGCGCGATAGGGGTTGCGCCAGGACTTCTACGACTTCTTGCAGATTATTTACGAGACCGACAGCAATTTGTCAAGTTAGGTCTGTACGAGTCACACCCATACCATACTCGCTCGGGTGTGAGTCAGGGTTCGGTGGTCGGCCCTCTTCTTTTCATTTTGATGATCAATGACCTTCCTGCTGTGGTTATGAATGCCAGATCTCTCTTGTATGCTGATGACTTAAAACTGTTTTATGAAATAAAATCTGAATTCGATTGCCAAGCTCTGCAATCAGACATTGATTCAGTATATAAGTGGAGTTTAGATAATAAAATTGAATTTAATAAATCAAAATGTCTTTCGGTCGAATGCGGCGCCCAGTCAACTTTCTGTACAAACTGAATGGAGATCCAATTACAAGAACTGATTCCATGAAAGACCTGGGAGTCATATTCGACCGTAAGCTCACGTTTCACGACCAAGGCACATCCACTGTGAAAGTGTCTTTCAAACGCCTTGGCTTTGTGTTGAGGAACTGTCGCGACTTTCACAACCCCCAGGTTATCAAGCATGTTTTTGGGGCATTAGTTCGTAGCAAGCTAGAGTCTAGTGCGTGCGTTTGGAAGCAGTATGCGTTAGCTTTAGAAAAAGTTCAAAAAGCATTCCTAAGATATTTTTACAAGCACTTGTACGGGTTTTATCCTTTTTTATACCCAACTAAATTCCTGTTGGGTGGATTAGGTTTCAATTCGCTAGAAGTGAGACGGTCGCGCGACCGATAGATGACTATAGTCCTTAAAGTTCTTAGGGGGATTATAGATGTTCCTGATCTGCACAATGAAATCAGCAAACTATTTGTCCCTGATAATTACTGTCGTGGCAGAAAACACCGCTTACTGGCTGTTCCAACTTGCCGTACTGTTGCGCGCTCCAAGTCACCCATTCCTCGGACATTATCCGCTATTAACGCTCTCCTGGACTCAAACAAAGAACTTGATATATTTGCGGATGAATGGAAGATGATACTGTCAGAATGTTTGAATTTTTGTGAGAAGATTGCATGACTTAGTTGAATAAATTATAGTTTAAATAGTGTACCTAATTGGCTTTGGCCGTTCTATTTTAATAAATAAATAAATCAAAGAAACAACTGGCGTATGAATTATTTTTAGATTATCATTTTTGAATGCAAAAATAAGCATTTCTAATTATTTATTTCGATATAACCATAACTACTCCCTCCAGTTAGTCGACTATTAATCTAATCAAGTTGGGTTTTATGGAATCTTATTTCGAAAATCCGCTTTGTTTTTTGTTTCAGTGCTTAGTGTCCTCAATTCACCTGGGTGAAACTAATCTCCCAGGTGAAATGGGCCACTACATTAGACACTAAACCTTCTCAGCGACTATACAGGGTGTTAATTAACCCTTCACACATGCGTCAACCAAGCATTCTGTATATCAAACTAAGTAACGTGTGCTAGTGGATGCTTTGAATAGTAAAAGGGTCATGGAGGTAATTTAAGTAAAGTTACAACCTGAAAAACTAGTACTTTGACCCCCAATATCTCCGTAACTAGGGGGTCCCCAGGTATGGTCTAGAACAAAAAACTGATTGCAGTGGTGGGGAGAATAAGTGATCTTCGTTTGCGTTAAGGGTACTTTTACACCCTTTATGATTACAATCATTTCATTCAATTCATTCGGTCTATACACACACACATACACATCAATAGCAACGTTCCATTTTCGAACTCCATCAAATTAATCACAAGATGGACGTCTTTGTACAATACTGGCAAACATAGCAGTCTAATCAATTGGAGCTAGTGATTGTCTTGTGGTGTGACCGTCGGACTGTCAAGTCATCGGTCTGGAGTTCGAACCACCTCTGATTTTATAACATCACGCCTATAATCCCCGAAGGCTTAGGCAGAAGTGTACTCATTAGTACACCCATATTTCGCCAGTTATCTTTAAGTCTCATCAGGGGCGTGCGCCCTATATAGGCTCTTAGGCTTAGCCTACCTTACCAACTGAGCATTTCTTATAAGTAATTAACGATGGAATAAAATAACACTATGTAAAAATTAATCATAAAAAAAGTTCAAACTCCTGTTAAAATACTTATAGCAATTTTTCATTTAATTCGCGTCCCACTAAAACTCATTGACAAGGACTACGATTAGTATGTGAATCTTATAGGCAAACACTCGACTTGTCTAAAACCCATTCATAATTGTATGCACACAGCGTCACATCGGTGCGTATGGCCGTGTCTATGAACCGCACACATGCATAGATTTTCGCAATTTTAACGCAGCAGCTCCTACGAGCCTACGACTGTAGCTGAGTGGGCTGTGATTGGCTGCAACAACACAACCAAACTATAACCCGCGAAGTTCAAAACGTGCATTTTTTTGCAATTTGTAGGCCAGTGCTAGGTTGTATGTTGAAAATATGACTACATACGTTTTAAAACCGGGAATCATATTTTAATGAACATACAACCTAGCACTGGCCTGCAAAATGCAAAAACGTATGGAAATTTTAATTTCGCGCTTCGCGAACTTCTGGCTTCCGTGCATAGAGCGCAGCACCTGTTTAGTTCGATGTTCGTAATGTTGTCAACTTGTCACCATTGAATGCCATTGATGCATTTCGTCGTATAATCCTGCAAAAAATGTTGACCGCTGTTGTGAACAAACTCTATATGAAAATGATGCAATTTTATTTGCTAGTATTTTTCTATCGACAATAATAACCTAGAAATTATTTTTTACGTAAGAGGAAAAGCTATTACTGTTTCATTGTTATGACAAGCAATATATAGCGCGATTTTGTTTTGAAACCGAAAACGTACAGTTAACATCATTAACAGTAGTGTAAATATAAATTTTGTCGTGTATAACCTTTTTTTGTTGTGTGTGTTTTGGTGTGTAACCTAACAAATAACAATGGTATTTACTTGTGAAGTTTGTGCTGATAATGTGGGTTGTTGGATATTAAAGGTAATAAGTTTTCTCAAGTACCGTAAGTTTCAAGTAGTATCTAAAGGTAGATGTGTACCCGAATTACGAGAATTAATCCAAAAATATGGTAATTCATCGCGTACTCGTCATTTCAATCCTCATAATTATACAACATTTAACCTGGCTGTGTGGCTGCTTACACAAATAAATTATTTTGTTTTCCGTGCATTTTGTTTAATACATCATTTTCATTCCTCGGCCAAAAAGCATGACCTATCAGAAAAACAAAGAGGGTGTAAAAGGACCCTTAACGCAAACGAAGGGCACTTGTTCTCCCCACCATTGCGATCATTTTTTTGTTCTAGGCCATACCTGGGAACCCTCTAGTTACAGAGATATTGGGGGTCAAAGTTCCAAATTTTGCACAGCTGTTTTTGTAAATAGGTAGTTTTTCAGGTTATAACTTTATTAAATTACCTCCATGCCCCTTTTACTATTCAAAGCATCCACTAGCACAATGTTTTAAGTGTGCTACTTTTGAATTGTAGGTACGTATAACTTTTGTTTTTACAGGCTTATTTTTAAATATTAAGTACAGGTAAATGTGACTTTTTTTTTCCTGTCAATTATTCGTAGCCTACCCATCGCGAGGGACCACTGCACGCCACTGAGTCTCATGTAATAGGGGGCAAGCCTATTGCGATCAAGAAGGCACAATTCCAGACTCCGAGGCTGCAACCGAGAAAGAAACTCGTACCAAGAATTCTCGAGTTTCAAGATCAAAATGTTATAGTAATTATTTTTATATTTTTTTAAGACATTATGCGGCTGGGATTTGATTAATGAAGAAGGAATTTAGTATGTATTTGTACTAATTTAATTTAGTATGAATATTGTTTTACTCCCTATACATTGCGTTCACACAACCAGTTCAAAAGTCGTTCTGTTAGATCTGTCAGTTGATTTTGACAGTTCGACTGAGTTCGCATCGTAGAGGTTTTCTTACAATACCTACTTGCCTGGTTTTGAGGTTATTTTCGAGTTTATAAAATTACTCCGAAACTCGGATTTAGTTTACAAAAAGAACTTTTGTAGGAGTAATATGATAAATGTAGACAATAAAAAAAAAAGTTTGATGTTGACACAGTTTCGTACGGGATTCCATATATCCATGAACAAGATCTTTTCTGATGTAAAAACCCAATAACACTTTACCCGACCTGGGAATCAAATTTAGGACCTCTTGCACAGCAACCGCGCTTGCTACCACTAGGCCAACGAGTATTTAAGTTTTCGGTGAACGATAACATCGTGAGGAAACCAACAATCCTTTTTGTGAGGTGGGAAATTATCAAATGACTCCTCCCGCTCTGGGCAGAGCGCAAGGGAGTGTCAGATTTCTACTGACTAAAAACCACGCATGTTCCTTCTTAGTGTCGAGGCCGCGGTATCTTTGTCGAACAACCCGCAGCCCCGACGCGAAAACCTGCATGCCTGAGAGATATTCCTTGACGGCGGCATGTAAAGCCAAATTAGAAGCCCTTGGGTCCTGACTGACTGACTCATCAACGCCTTGGGACCTAAAGAACTAATATTTTGGACAGAGGTTCCCTTTATACTATAATCTACATAGCAGTAGCTTGTATGGAAAATCGTCATTTTCGTAGTTTAACAGACATCCACGCGGACTTAAGTCGGGGGCAAAAGCAACTTACAAATATGTACACAACCAATGTTTCCCTAGCCCTCAACTAACTCGCTTATACATATATGACGTGAAGTTAGCAAACATCATTAATGAACTATTGTGTGACGTCATATTATTATTGCTTTTGCCGAAAAAAACCCCAGCTATAGTGCGTCAGTACTTTTGGCGCGTAAATGGCATTAATAGGAACCCTGCTTTTGCTAGTAATTGTGAAATGGTCTGTATAATTGTATTGAAAACGCAATGTGGTGCTATCAGTTAATATAATAATATAACCTTCTCCTTCTTCTTATTTACGTATGGGCAGCAGTGTAAGGTCTAACGACCCGACACACCCTAGTGTCAGAGTTTCTAAGCTGCCTCAAGGGTTCTTGTAAGAGATATGGCCAGTATTTTCGTAACCTGGTTCGATTTCAATAATTTTTAATCAATTTAACATTTTATTATTCAAAATTAATAACATGAAACCTTTCAGTTTGAAAAAACTACGAAACAAAATAAAATATAATCATTTAATCACTTTACTACAAAATACAAATTGTTTCCACCCGAATTCAATTAATTGGACTCAAATGCATTCAATTAAATTGTATTGCGGATAACGGAACGGCTGCAAACGAACCTTAATTTGCGTTATTATTAATTTAATTAAGGAATTCGTGACGGTGTGTTCCGCGTACTGAATCGTAAAATTGGATGAAAATGTTAAGGTTGAAGCGCCAACCCGTAGGTCGCGATCTGCGGCCATGAAACTCAGGGCTAAGTCTTTAACTAAGTCTCTAACTCTTTTCAACTTCACCCAGAGCGTGGGAAGTAATTTGATGATTTCCCCCGCAAAAAAATAGGCCGCGACATTGAAATTCTTACGTTCGCCGCGTCGCGTCGTTTGCAATTTGCCAGTCCATGTCAAACTGCATGTTCCACAAGACATGATGAACGACATGATGAACGACATGAATACATGACAGTAGTCGTAATTATGACGTTTTCATTTCTCGTGCATTCGTTGTTGCGGTGTGCGTCGCTGCGTGCTTTTGTGTTCGCATTGTTCGTCGTTGCGTGCAATCGGTGGCGTGTGGTTCAGCGTGGTGGCTTTCGGAATGAAATATTGCACTCGTAGTTTATCGTAGTTTTGTTTTATGAATTGTTCTTATGACAGTGCCAGTAATGGTTTAATTGAAATAAATGCTTTGAGTTTGAGTTTCATGAAATATAAATTCATGGGATTAAAGAATTTGTTTGGATGATTTGAATCATTATAACTCAGTAATTCCATATTTATAACGGACGCAAAAAATCAAGATACCTCACACTGACCTGCAAAAAACATAACAAAGTTTAAATTCCGCAAGCTCCCTAGCGGTTCCACCTTAATGGTGCCTCTGGCTTCACTTAGTGCACAGTTCTGATAAGTATAATATACACTCAGAAAAAATACTGTTACGTATATTAGCAACACGTTGTGTAAATTGTATATTTTGTTTTTACATAGTGACTTTTTTTTTGGCGGTTGGAAAATCATCAAATAACCCCTCCCGCTCTTGGGCAGAGCGAGCGTGTGTCAGACTTCTACTGACTAAAAACCACCCATGTTCCTTCTTAGCCTTATATGTCGAGGCCGCGGTAACTTGTGAACAATCCGCAGCCCCGAGGGGGGTTAATTGGTGACAAACATAGTGCTTTGGAAATACCTTTCGTTAATTTGTGACACACACATTATCTGGAAACGTTATAAACGTAGCACCAACTTAAAACTGCGAAGAAACATGTCCATACCTTATGGATTTTCGTAGAAAGTAAGGTCATCCTCGTAGAATCGTAGCTCCTCATCTACGCCGTAGTAGTGTCTACACACAGGTCTACGCGCATGACCGTAGCCTTCACACATGACTTACGTGATATTATTATAAATGTTTGCAACTATGATATCACTAGTGGTTATCACTGGAATTTTACATTTAAGTTATTCTTATTAAAACGAAAGTGTTTTGTTGTAGTGTTTTGTACTTATAAATTCCAACCCGCGCTGGGCCCGCGTGGTGGATTATAGCCCATCCCTCTCCTAGAAAGAGGCCTGAGTCCCTGCAGTGGGAACATTATAGGCTGAAAATGATGATGATGATGACTTATAAATTATTATGCATGATACAAGTGCTGCATAACTAGAACCATCATAATCTAAGCTTTTACCAATTATTTACATGGCAAAACTGAAATTTGGCAAAAATTTCAATACCTAGTCCGAAACTACTCTACATACATACTCGTACGTATGCCAATATAAAACTCCTCATATTTTATGGCAGTACCATTAGCCCAAATACCACATACAGACATACAATACGTGACGCCAAATTCCGCAATAAGGGCCGGGTCACTGAACCCGCGTCCTTCGACAAACGAGACTTCGACAAACCAAATCGTTTGGTAAGTTCTCGAATGACGCGACAATGCAAACCGTATGACCACAGTACACGTTTTAGTATTAACATACAGTATTTCAACTACGAACAAAGTCTGAAAGTGGCGCCGGTGATTGAAAAGTTGTGTGATAATCGGTTGTCGTGGTATAGGCATGTGATGCGGAGGAATGAGGAAAATGTCGTGAGGAAGGTTTTGAGTATGAATGTGGATGGGTTTATGAGTAGAGGAAGACCAAAGTAGAGGAAGACCAAAAATTGAATGGACTGCATAAAGGATGTCCTTTACACAGTCCATTCATCGTTTTTTACATTGGCGGTGTCTAATGAGATGACAATAAGTAATAACAGAGAAGTATGATAGAAGAAAACAATATCTTCAATAAATAATAAGAAAGAATTAATCTTAAAAATAATTATAATTTACCTATATTATTAATTTATGATGTAATTGATTATTGCTATTTTTCTATTAAATATATAAAATATAACTGAATTGATTAAAATAATAATAATCAATGTGATTTAAAGAGAGGTGTTTTTTAAGAGAGGAGGCCTGTGTCTAAGCCGTGGGGACATTAATAGGCTCTAGATGATGATGATGTGATTTAAAATCCAATATTGTAAAATTATTTTATAAGTGTATGGAATAAAAGGCTTTTTTTTATTTTATGTATTAATGAAAAAAGAAGAATACATGCTGCGCTGACCCCAAATAAATTGGGATGAAGGCAAGAGAATGATAATTTTAAGTAGGAACAATTTGTTAGAATCGTCTCATATAGGGTGTAAAAGTACCCATAACGCAAACGAAGGGCACTTGTTCCCTCCACCACTGCGATAATTTTTTTGATTTAGACCATACCTGGGAACCCCCTAGTTACGGAGATAATGGGGGTCAAACTTCCAAATTTTGCACAGCTGTTTTTGTAAATACTAGTTTTTCAGGTTATAACTTTACTTAAAATACCTCCTTGGCCCTTTTACTATTCAAAACATCCACTAGTACAATGTTTTAAGAGTGTTACATTGAGTTAAACCGTAAAATGAGATTTTTGACCCCAAAAAAAAAGTCATCCCAGCAAAATATTTTGCGTAGGGGTACTTAGTTTAATGTACAGAATGCTTGGTTGACGTATGTGTGAAGGGTTAATTTACATCCTCTATAGTATCTGTAAAGTGATTACAAAGATACTAAGCTTGCTTCGGGTAACACAGTAATTCGTGAGTAAATCGAGGATGCCACATCGAGACAATTGGTAACTTTTTATGATATGAGTGCATTACAATCTCAAAGTATTTTTTAGGGTTCCGTACCTCAAAAGGAAAAAACGGAACCCTTATAGGATCACTCGTGTGTCTATTTGTCTGCCTGTCTGTCCGACCATCGCCTCCCCCCTCTTATCTCCGAAACTACTAAGCCTAAAATTTTGAAGAAAACACAGAAATTAGTTCAACACTTATAGATTACAGGAGAACCTATAAGAACTATATGGTGCTAACATAACATGGAACAATCTCGCAATATCTACTACAATGGTACGGAACCCTTTATGTGCAAGTGCGACTTGCACTTGGTCAGTTTTTTTTTCAAGCACTGTTAGTAGGAGCCTCACAGAAGATGGCGGGACGAGCTGGACCAAATCAGTCACCAGTGGTACACACTGGCTCAGGTCATGTGGGAGAGCTTTGGTCAGCATTGACATGACAGAGACTAACAGTAGTAGTAACTTATCAGTTACAGGAACTTTTGAATTGTCAAAGTTTTTTTATTTTTTCACTAAAAAGGGAAAAGATTAAGCATAATAACTGCGAAAGGACTGTAGTTGCAATAAAACAAAATGTTCAGTCGACGAACCATGGAAAAAAAAGACATGGTGCGCCGACTCCAGGAGAATGATAACGATGATGATGTTCAATTGTCCATCTGCGTTTGATTTCACAATAAAGCTTGGAGTTGGTTAACTGGTTATCCTTATACTGTGGCATAACCTACTTGTGAACAAAGACATTCATTCAAAAGATTTGAGAGAAACTGTTGATACTCGATGGATTCTCGTTTTAAAGCAACATTAGATGTATAACGACGTTGCTTTAGTAGGTACTTAGCAGAAAATTACTTAAGTATATGTAGATATCATGGATACAAAGTTCGTGAATTGCAACAACGAATTTTTCCAGATTCGAGTTACGATTAAAAAGGAATTTCACTCATAGCTGGCAGATTAAATTTTGTTTTCTTCTTTTTTCTGTATGTAAAGGCCTCCCCATTCCATTCCAACTGGTGTATTGCCTTCTCTAGCTTATAAATCAGGAATGAGTCCAAATCGTCACGCCACCGTTTCTTGGTCCTGCCTCGATGACGTCAACCGTCTTCAGACACCCACTGTGTGACGATTCTGGCCCATCTGTGCTGACCCATGATACAAACATGACCCGACCAGTCTCATTTGTTTTTTTTTTTTAGTTGCCAAAATAATAGCCGATAGATTGATCGACACAATTGGAAATCATAGTGATATGACGCAGACACAGTATCAGCAGAATCCACCGTATTGTAACGAATCAACTTTCAAGAAAATTGTGCAATTTACAGATAATAAAGCTATACAGTATGTTAACTAACAGAGGGCGTTCCCATCAACCAAGCATTCTGTACATCAAACTAAGTACCCCTACTCAAAATTTTTTGCTGGGAAATAACTTTTTTTTTTTGGTGTCAAAAATCACATTTTACGGTAAAACTCAAAGTACCACTCTTAAAACATTGTGCTAGTGGATGCTTTAAATAATTAATGGGTCATGGAGGTAATTTAAGTAACGTTATAGCCTGAAAAACTAGAATTTACGAAAACAGCTGTGAAAAATTTGTAACTTTGACCCCCAATATCTCCGTAACCAAGGGGTTTCCAGGTTGGTAATTTTTTTTTTGCATTTATGGATGCTATACTATTGCGGGTTAACGGGAACGCCCTCTGCTAGTTAACATACTATATTAATCTAGTACACCATTTTAAAGCATCACAAATTCTTCTCCGAAATTCAACTTCAAATAAAGTATCGACCACGAGTAAGTGATCGTGTACCCTTAGCAGTAGGTCCCTTCAACTTTGAGCTCAAGTGTTGAAATAACCGCTAATCTCCTTCACGTGAGACTTTACTCCACCTGGCCTTACTTCTGAAGAGATTTCTGTGTTTTGACACAGAAATCTCTTCAGAAGTAAGGCTTTGAATGAAATCCGAAGATTTTTGGTAAAACAAAGACGGATTTTACACATACTCGGAACACCTAAATCGAAGCATCAGAAATTAAGTACTTTGGGACTGGCAAAACTAGGTTATTGAGTTATGGCACGTCGGTTTCAAACATAACATACAGCACGCCTGTAATTCCCGAAGGGTTATTCAAAGGTGTACCCATTGAAAAACTATAATTTGTAATTGGGGCGAGCCTATTGCCGTCAACTGGGCACAATCCAGGCTCCGTGGCTGTTACTGAAAAATTCCTGATCATCTGCTTAGCCTTTTTCCAAACTATATTAGGGTCGAGTCCTGTACGGTAAACAAACAACAATTAGCCGTTTTTTTTTTTTCGAATAGAGTGTGAGGGGTCTCTTGGGCAGAGCGAAAGGGAGTGTCAGACTGCTACTGCCTATAAACCACTCATGTTCCTTCTTAGTCTATATGTCAAGGCCGCGGTATGTTTTACAACATCCCGCAGCTCAACAGAATTACCCTTGAACGATCTAATTGTCTATAGAAAACATGGTTCGCCTTTGAACGGTAATAAGACAAATCAATTAGCCGAAACATTGTTGAGCGAAAGCACATTTCGCCGAATAACGCTACAAATAATGAATGGTTTGCCGAGACCAAGATTTGCCGAAGTCATGGTTCGCCGAAACACGTTTGAACTAAATAATCTTTCACCGGTAGCTATTTTCACTGAAATCATCTTACGCCAATCTTCGGCTGATGCAGATAAATTTCAGGTTTTTTACATAGAGTGACTGCCTATCTGACCTCCATGACCCAGTAAGGTACTCAGGTATTACGAAACCCATTAGTAAGACTTGACTTAAGTATACCTATTTACTTTAATTCAAAAAAAAAAAACCAAAACTCGCTAAATCTCCGTTCGTGTGAACCGCAGCTATACGCGGCTCACAGTAGCCAAGTTCGTAAATGAAGTCACGTTTCATAAACTGGAATTTTTGAGAGTCAAACAGGATTATAATGGGAGTAAACAGGATCCTGTATAAAAATCTTTTTGAGCTAATTTAAATAAATTAGCCAGCGAAGCTCTTAAGACAAGAAAAGTATACCAAATCATTGTAATTACTTGTTTCCTTTTAATAATCTCCATTCAAAATTTACAAGACATCACTTCTCTCAGAAAACGTCATGAACGAGAGAAAATAGAGATATCTCTGTTTACTTTTCCGTCTAGTCCCGGATTCGAACACGAGACCTCACACGTTGTCTACAAACCATGCCACTTGGTATGCCTAGGTAATTGATTGTTGTGACAGCAAGCATGTCTGAATTATAAATGTTGCAATATAAACGAATAAATAACACCTCAACCGTTGCGAAAGCAATCTCAATAATGATTACCTTGCGCAATGAACCGCAACGATTGTGAAAGTACTCCAGTTTCGGCGCAAAGCCAGCGGTTATTTCGAGTCGATACTCACCAGCTCCGATAGCCGTGATCGTCTAGTGGTTAGGACCCTACGTTGTGGCCGTAGTAACCCAGGTTCGAATCCTGGTCACGGCAGTGATTACACTGTCGCGGCGGAGTGATTTGTTTTATTTTTAGATAAAATGCGTATATTTTAGTCGGTATTGTCATCATCATCAGCCTATAATGTTCCCACTGCAAGGACTCAGGCCTGCTTCCTAGGCGGGCTATATATAATCCACCACGCGGGTCCAGTGCGGTTTGGTAGATGACCTATGTCTTCGATTTTTTTGGTTCCCAGACATGTTTTCCTTCACCAATTTGAGAGGAGCGGTGATGAAATAAATCACATTAGTAATGTCTAAGTCGAGGCCGCTACCACTGGGTTACCGCTGTTCTTCAGTCAGCTGCTCAGTCGATATAATTCAAAGTAATTAGTAAACATATGATAGTCCCGATAGCAATAAAATTCAAACAGTCGACAGGACGTGGCTTTTATCTTCCTATTCGATTTTCTTGTTAGCCTAACCGGGAAATCATCAAATGACTCCTCCCGCTCTGGGCAGAGCGGTAGGAAGTGTCAGACTTCTACTGATCCACCCATGTTCCTTCTTAGCCCTTTGTGTCGAGGCGGCGGTATCTCTTTCGAACAACCCGCAGCCCCGACACAAAGGGCTAAGAAGCAACATGGGTGGATCAACTCCTAGTGATTCCAGACGTGCCGAGATGTTACATATGCGTTCCTTTGTTCACTAGGCCCTTACAGGATTATTACTTCGAAATAAAGATTGACTATAACGATATGAATTTTTGGTAGAACCATTATGTCTACAAAAGACATTCGATCCTATTATAATAAAGAGACCTCTTTACATGAGACGTCAAAGCATTTGTCCTATATTATTTAAATTCAACACAGAAAGAGAGATAAAAGATGACATACCGCTTTATTTTCATTATTACTTTTCTTTGAGAAATACATACTTAAATTCCTCTGTCTGTCTGTGACCTTCGCTCTAATTCCCCGTTCACATTACTCCTTCTTCTTTGTGTCTATGGCAATCTAAATGGTGTCTGCCCAGAACACATAGGGGTCTAAAATAGCCAATTTAGCAGATCATAATATGACTTGCGTAAACTGACTTACCTATTGGCCTTGTTTTATTCTGTCTCCTGCTGTGTTAAGGAGGTAAGTCGTAAATTATACTTTTCCTACACATCCGCTGTTATTCTATGAACAATTTTAAATGTCTTGGAAACAGTTAAATTGTTTCTCTAAGGCTTCGTCGAGCTTTAGCGGCGATCGGCGGCGGCGACCTCTCGCGTCCGGCCCTGGTGCAAGCCATGGTCCGGGGCGAGGAGGAATGAGACGCCGTCGCCTCCTTCTGCAAAGCAGCTTCTCCTAGCGAACGAGGTGGCGGAACGTGAGAGGGAGAGAACCTCACGTCTCAGCCGCCGCGGGAGACGCTCCGGGCGTCGGGGACCACGTGACGGCTTCCGGCTACCGTAACCGTAGACCTGTGGACGGTGAGTGATGGGCTAGCTCGCCGTCCATCCGTCTTATGATGACGACAGGCCGTGTCGACGGCGCGTTCGTGTACCACGCGCGCGAGATATAAGAATATAAGATATAAGAGATATCAGCAACATGGAAGGGACGACGCCCGTCAGGACTGTGGGATGTTGAAGAGATACCGCGGCCTTGACATATAGGACTAAGAAGGAACATGGGTGGTTTTTAGTCAGTAGAATTCTGACACTCCCTTTCGCCCAAGAGCGGGAGTTGTTATTTGATGATTTCCCACCCCCAAAAAAAAAGTTGTCTCGGCGCTGTTTTGGTGGTCGCCACTGTTGATTCTGGCTTTCAAGAGTTACAGTGGTTTGGAAATAGTGTAACGGGCTTGTCCCAAAGAACCCAGCACTGCGTTCCCATTAGATAATAATTTAGGCGAGGAATGCTGCAGGCAAAAGCTAGTCTTTTGTTTTTGGGGGTAGGGAAATCATCAAACAAGACCTCGCGCTCTGGCCAGTGCGGTAGAGATTGTCAGACTTCTGCTTACTAAAAACCACTCATGTATGTTCCTTCTTAGCCCTTTGTGCCGAGGCCACGGTATCTCTTTCGAACCACCCCGATACATAGTCGTTGTTGTTTTATTGTGAAAATAAGACAATTTAAATAAAATTTACATGTTCATGTAAAGTATAATATGAGTTTCGAACTTTGGTGAAAAGTTCCAACTTTTAATGAAAGATATGTAAATTGTGTATTAAAAGATACCGGCGTATCGAGTAGACTTTCTTATGGTTTTAAGATTGAAAAGTGGCTGGAATACTTGGATGATTTAAAATTCAATGCATTTTAAGAGGATGAGGAGAGAAGATTGAGATCGTTTGTTATTGTAGTACTCAATATCCGCTACACTGCCTTGATGATGTAGGAGTCGCAAACTCAAAACTCAAACTCAAAGCATTTATATTAATTAAACTTGCACTTTTAAATGTCAAAAGAACAATTCATAAAACAAAACTACGAGTGCAATACTTCATTCCGAAAGCCACCACGCCGAACCACACTTCGCCGAACTCCGGCAACGACGAACGCTGCGAGCACGAAATCAAGTAGCGACGCACACTGCAACAACGAATGCACGAGACTTCAAATCACGGAACAACAAATGCACGCCGCAACGCGCAACCGCCGCCCCGCGACCCGGAGCCCCGCGCACCCGCTGCCACGGCACGCGCCGCCGCGTGCTGCCGCACCCACAGCACTCGCCGGCAGGTAACATCCGAAACGACTCATTGCACTCCAAAGCTGCAGTCACAGTCACAAGGCATAAATTTAAGCACTTGTGGAAGTACTGTAGTTGCCAATTCCCTAGCGTAGATCTCTATGGAGAAGAACGGGCAAGAAACTCCATGGACACTCTTTTAAATCAGAATATTGTTACAAAATCTTGGTACATTACATCATTCATGTCGAGATGGTATATTATGTGAGAACTATGTAGCAAGACGTGCAAGTTAAGAGCGTCCGGAGTAAAAAGATATAATAAACAAATAAAAAATAAAACATGGCAACTAAGAGATGACCAGTCTCCACTGACAGCGCCTGTTCACGAACATGACGCATGGATCAGCACCATTCAACTCAACCGCTTTGAAGGGAATTCGCAGAGCATATGAGGTCCTGAGTTCGATTGTTGGTCGAGCAAAGTGTTATTAGGTGTTAGATTACTCAGTAACAGCCACGGAGTCTGAATCAGTCAGTCAGTTGATGGCAAAAGGCTCGCCCCTATTACATGAGGCTTAAACTTAATTGCTGCTCTCAAAAACGGTGTAGGAAAACATCGTGAGGAAAACGGTATGTCCTAGAACCAAAAATTCAGAGACTTGTAATATCTACCAATTCGCACTGGGCCCGCTTTGTAGATTATATCATCATCATCATCTGCTTAGGCTTTTCCCAACTATGTTGGGATCGGCTTCCAGTCCAACCGAATACCAGTATTTTACATGGAGAGACTGCCTATCTGACCTCCACGACCCAGTAAATACACTTTGGTAAGACTGGTTGGCAGACCTTCAGGTCACTGACTACCTGTAATGACTGCCAATGATCTATATATGGCAGCCGGGACCAACAGCTTAACGTGCTTTCTGACGCATGGAGGAAACTCGGTATGTAATGAGCGGTCACCCATCTACAGGCCAACCTACGTAAGCGCGGCTTAACCTAAAGATCGATCCGAGTGGCAGTTATTATTAAACCACGAGCTCCTCTAAAGTAACTAGACATACAGGGTGTAAATAAAGTGTTATGTAGCGTTTTTGAGACGAACTCAAATTTAGTAGACAGCATAATATCATACCTGTAGTTCCCGAAGGGTTAGGCAGAGTCTAATAGTATACGCCTATTTCGCCAGTTATGTTTTATAGTAGGTAAGTCTATTGCCAGGCAAAAATTCAGATAACAAACCCAATAACAATATTCCCGACCTAGGAATCTAACTAGGGACCTCATGCTCCGCAGTCGCGATTGCAACCACTGTGCCAACGAGGCAGTCCACTCCATGGGATTATTTCTATGATAAATTCTTTTCTAGACTAGTAGTAAGATCTGGTTTTATATTGGCATGTCAGAGTTCCTTATGGACCTGCCGTTTATGCTCTCAATACGAGAAGGCTATTTTTCTGAGTGAATAGACAACCATCAACCACCCGATTCTAGCGATCACTGGTTGATGAAGATTCATCACAGATGTAGGTGCGATAAAGAATAAAAATGGAAGCATTTGGGCAAGCAAAGAGGGTGTTACCGTAAAGTAGGAATTAGGATAGATAGGTTAGTGTCCTTAACAGTCCTTATACTACTACCTACTAGCTGCCCACTCTTCATCAGATTTTTGATCTAATAGCATCTTTCCAAAAAATTATGTATATTTTATGTAGACAACAACACTCTTTTTTTTTGGGGCTGTCGTGTAAAACATACCTAACTTTAAAAAAAACCAACAAAACGAAAACATGATATTGTTTATTTTTATCAAAAATACGTAATATAACTAAAACACAACACAAATTCTATTTTTGTTCTTACCTAATGACTGTACTGAACCAGTTGTTTTTGTAACAAAAAGGCTAAAAGCCGCCGGCTGACAGAGACACCGTTTGTTCCTACTCATAGCTCTTATTTTGTATACAATTACACGCCACATTACAAAGGCCCCGGGCAATAAATTGCTCCATTAAAACCCGACCAAAAATAAAATACCACCTTTTCTTGTACCTTTCACTTTAAATCGCGAATTTTTAAATAATGAATCTTACAACACCCTGTATATTGAGAGAATGTAATTCAGAATTTGAAAGGCATTACCATCGCTTCGGTAGCCGTGATCGTCTAGTGGTTAGGACCCTACGTTGTGGCCGTAGTAACCCAGGTTCGAATCCTGGTCACGGCAGTGATACACTGTCGCGGCGGAGCATAACTTTTTGCAAAAATAATAAGTTTATTCATACCTCTTTTACTTCTACTTTAATAATATATTTTTGCTTACTTTTAGCTTATGTTTTTTTGTAAAATCTAATAAATCGTAGACAGACTACCAGTCTAGGCCTTAGCGTATTGTTACGCAATTTGCTAACATTTTCAGACATCTTAAGTCATATTTCACAGAAAAATACGAGAGGGGATTCATGACAGTCATCCCTTTTATGCTTCAAATACAACTGAAATAAAATATAACATACTAGCTGTTCCCCGCAGTTTCACCCGCGTAGATGTCGGTCAAATTGTATTCTTAAACCTTCCTCGAGATCCACTCTATCCATTGGTGAAAAGCATGATTAGTTGTTGACTTTATTGCGAACAGACAGACAGACGCGGCGGAGGACTTTGTTTTATAATATGTAGTGATATCACGCCTGTAATCTCCGAAGGAATAGACAGAAGTACCCATTAGTACACTCGCATTTTGCTAGCTATATTTCAAGTCCCATGTTATAGGGCGCGAGCCTATTTCCATCAACCGGGCAGACATTCAGATTCCGTTGCTGCTGCTGAAGGCTAAAACCCAATACCACTTTGCCCGATCTGGGATTCAAAGCCAGGACTTCACAGCAGTCGCACTAACAACCGCTAGATCAATAAGGCAGATGCAACTGAAATAAACACTACATTGTATAAAACAAAGTCGCTTTCTTTGTCCCTATATATCCCTATGTATCTTAAAAACACAATGTAAATAAAATGTGAAGATGAAAAATGATGAACATGATGATGATGATGATGATGTGATGCTGTGAAATGTGCGTGATGTGTGTGTGTGTGTGTATGTGATGTGATGTGAATGTGAGTGTGTATGTGTAATGTGTATGTGTGTATGTATGTGTCTTTAAAACTACGCAATGGATTTTGATGCGGTTTTTTTTTTAATAGAGTGATTGAAGAGAAAGGTTTATATATATAATAACATTCATTAAATCGTGGAGAAATACTGTTATTTTTGAGGTTTCTAATGTGATGTCGTAAATAATTTCATTTTTTCCGCTTACATTGCAAACGCAGGCTGAATTCTACGAGATTTATTAAAATAATGTACTAAGTATTGGACACATTGAAAAGGCCTACAGAAAACTCCGCCATGGTATATGTCTATCTCTTATAGATGTACCACAATATAATTTTTTTGTCATTTACTTTTTACGACAAATAATGACTAATTTTTACAGCATTAATCCTTATCCAATTAAATACCTTTTATACATTGTTGATTTAATATAGATCTATATGGTCCTTATCAGCATATGATTTAAATGAACATTCTCGAAGATATTACAAATTCAAAAATTGCGGGACGTAGCATTTTGCGTTATGTATCAGCATTGCACCCGTGCGGAGCCGGGGCGGGTCGCTAGTATTCTAATAATACTGAAGAACAAATAAACCAAACAATCAGTAATTCTTAAGACAAAGTTTAAAACAATAAATCCTCCTCAATCAGAACTTCTTCTTGCATCTCAATTAAAACTTAAATCGAATAGTAACAAGATCTTTTATTAGACCTGCGATTACTTCCCGAGCTTCGGAACGGCTGTTCTAAATCACTGTTCAACTATAACCAGTTCTAACTAGTTTACTAATTGGCTTTGAGAAGGATTCCGTTACGCTCGCAGAATTTTAAGAGGTGTCAGGTTAAGTGTACAGAAGCCATACTTGTGGAAACTGTAAGCCAAATCCTGTGGGGGTATCGAAGAGGACAGGATTATATTTATCGTGAACTGAGATAAGAGGCGTCTCATTATTGCGCGTCCATTAGGTGAAAAACAGCCAAAATGATAAAATCCTAGCCAGCTAACAATCTCCAATTGTGAAAAAGGATTTGCTTACAAAATGTGCTTAGCAAACACAAAATAACACTTAGCAAAATCAAAAGTGATTTATCAAAAGAAGAAAAGAACGTATGAATTCAGACTTCGCCGGTGTAACACGACATACCCTTTTTTTAGTATGTGATAAATCATTCTGTTCTGTTAGAATTCTACTGACTAAAAACCATGTTTTCTTAGCCCTTTGTGCCCGGGGCCGCGGTATCTCTTTCGAACAAATCAAAGAGGGGACTTACCGCCGCTATCGTGGCGCGCCCTACCATGACACTTAAAACAAAACACACTCTCCAACAAAATAACAAAACCGAAACAAACACAACACGTATGCGACAATCGAATAAACGTCGCAGTAAATATTCTATTAATGTGATTACTTGGCAAAATACTTAGTATTCGGAACAGGTCTCTGTTCCCGAACCGAACTGGAATGGTTACACAAAGGATGATAGCACTACAGCTTTTTCAATGTTGTGTTTATAGTTTGCTGACCTTACGCTGGACTCATCATCTGCCAGCTTTCTATGTTGGGGTTGGCTTCCAGTCTAACCGGATGCAGCTGAATACCAGTATTTTACATGGAGCGACTGCCTGCCTGACCTCCACAACCCAGTTAATACTGGGTAATTATAATTTTATACTGGGATATTTTTTTGGCGATTGGAAAATCATCATCCCGCTCTTGGGCAGAGCGGAAGGGAGTGTCAGACTTCTACTGACTAAAAAACACCCATGTTCCTTCTTAGCCCTTCATGTCGAAGCCGCGGTATCTCTTACAACAACCCACAGTCAAACAACCCGCAGCCTAATACGATACCCTATGGTAAGACTTGTAACGACTGCCAAAGATCTATACATATATGACTGCCGGGACCAACAGCTTCCGAAGGACGAAGGAAACTCGGTATGTAACGGGTGGTCACCCATCTACAGACCAACCTCGGCAAGCACCGCTTAATCTTAAGATCGACCCGAGTGGCAGTTATTATTAACCCGCGAGCTTCTCAAAACTTACCCACCATAGCAAAGGTGTTCCCATTGGTACACACATTTTTCGCCCGTTATGTTTAAGTCTCATGAAAAAGGCGACCAGCCGGAACCGGGAATATATCCAGACTCCTTGGCAGCTACTCATAAATAGGGTAATCAACAAAAAATCTAATTAGTCTGTTGTGCTGGGGCGGCTGCTGCAGGTGCTGACAACCTCAAACGGCGCAAATACAACAACTTAATTGGCAGTTATGTGTTTGAGCCGTTTGGGTTTGAAACACTGGGGCCTTGGGGTCCGAGTGCTCACCTAATATTTAAGGAAATTGCGAAGCGGTTGGTCGACTCTTCATGTGACCAGAGGGCTGGCCTATTCTTTGGCCAAAGAATCAGCATTGCCATCCAACGTGGGAATGCTGCCAGCCTTCTGGGCACTTTTCCTGTTGACAGCAATGTGGACGAAATTTTTGACGCCCTGTAATTCTCTTTTTGATATTTGTATATAATTTAATATAATTTTAGTTCTGTAAATTGTAGTTTGTAGATATTGTAAAATTGTATTGTAAATAAGTGGCTAATTAGTCTGTCAGATGGATTTCCAAAAAATCTACGACACATACTTTTTCTTTCTTTACGTAAACAAACAATGAAGACAGTGCTTTGAAAACTCATACTCGTGTGAAGTTTTATTCTAAGGCATTAGTATGACGTTTCTTAACGGAGTGACGTCACAACCCCTCAAATCTTTGACGCGTTGTATCTTCGTAATTTTTTAATGATTTGATAAAACAAAAAATACGCATCCAGTATTGTTTGATAATCTAACAGACGGACTAATTAGAATTATATTTTTTAAGTCAGTAAAAATCCCTATTCCTGATGGAAAAAACTCAAAAAACAATTGCCTGTACTGGGAATCGAACGCAGGTCAAGCAGTCACTAGAGCAATAAGCCAGTCGAATCAAAACTTACCCATTTCTCGCCGAACGCGAAGTACTGTATTATTATTACAATATTCAAAAAAAACCTTCCTTCCTTTTAAAATTTCACGGCTAATCATTAATTTAAATTGGTTGTAACTTGACAACCCACTTATTAATTAATTAGGGTTCTAATATATTTTAACGTTTGTGGTATTCTTTGCAGTCCTTGAAATTGGAGGAAACATTCCTATTATAAAGCACACTCAAACCTTGGCCCCGAGGTTTGAGTGTGCTTTATAATAGGAATGTTTCCTGACTTGCAGAAAAATTCATTCTGTTTAGTCCGTCCGTCTGTTTGATTATCGAAAAATATTGTATACGTGTTTTTTACCCGACTACGGCGAAGCCAAAAGGAAGGGTAATGATTTTGGCAGTCTATGTATGTATGTATGTATGTCGCATGCCACCTTGCTAATGGCAACTACTTGTATCAGCTGACTTCTGTGTCAATGAGAACGCCATGAAGGCGCATCAGGTATCAGTGGCATGCGACTACGGCTGTCCTCTATAATTTATCAAAATATCTACTTACTAGACGATTTTTCTTGTTTAATAATTTTAAGACCGCGGTTTTATTAGTCTGCGTTTTTATTCGTAGTCGGGTTTTAGTTTTTAACTTATTTTTTTATTGGTTTATCAAATAATAAAAAAAATAAGAAAATTAAATGTGTCAAAGATGGGTTGTGACGTCACTTTCTGATAAAAAAATGTATCAAACTGTGACGTTAAACGGCTTTTCAAAGCACTGATTCATCTTTATATTTTGTTTACGTGAAAAAAGAAAAAATATAATACTTGATACCTAAAAATAATAAAATATTTTTTGAAAATCTATCTGACGGAGTAATAAATATTTTTAGCTACAGACGCTACTACATCAAGCTATCTGTCAAATCAAATCTGTCAAATCTCTTTTTTTTTTTCACTTTTATTTGGTTTGACATAGATTTTCAATTTTATCGCTCTATTATTAGATTCTAAGTTGATTGAGATAATTTGACAGTTTTGGGTAGCTATACATACTGGCATCTATACATTACTGAACTGCTATACAACCATTTTTTAATTTGCAAGCTGTGATTCCGAATCGTATTTAGTATCATTCTTAAAAAAGTTTAAAGTAAGAACCTAAAGATGAACTAAAAAAATATCCTATGCTTTAGCTCTGTCTAAAGCAGCAAAAAAATAAAATAAATGTAAAAACGAAATAAAAAAACGAGCTAACGAACGTAATAAACGTTTCTGTAGTTCTGTTTGAAAACACACACATTTCTTCCATTATTCTCTGTCAACCGTCACGCTATCATTTACTCTTTTTTTTTCATATCATTCCTCACACATCCTATCCATCTTCTTCTCCATCCAACAACATATTCATCTCTCTTTTAGTCACCTCGATTCACAAACTATGGAAAGGAAACGCAAAACTCCACTCCAAAACTAAAGCCGACATCAGACACTTCACCCTTATCAACGCCACATAATTGCGTATTTATCAAACTAGTAACAAGTCCTTTAATGGACTATAAAGTGCGTCCAACTAGCAACTAAATTGCCACTAGAACTCAAACAGGACGTCCCGATTTAACCGGGACGCTTGGCCACAACGTCCCGAAGTGCCGACTACCCGACTTACGAGTTCGGAAAATAAACAGACTAGAACTGCTTTTAACCAGTTTGCACTGGATATTGTTCACGAATTTTGGTCTAAGCGATGTTTCTATGGCTGCGGGATGTTGTAAGAGATACCGCAGCCTTGACATAGGCTAAGAAGGAACATGGGTGGTTTTTAGTCAGTAGAAGTCTGACACTCCCTTTCGGTCAGCCCAAGAGCAGAAGGGGTTATTTGATGATTTCCCACCCCAAAAAAGAAAAAAAAGGGATCTTTATGCGCGTCGGGGCTGCGGGATGTTGTAAGAGATACCGCGACCTCGACATAAAGGGCTAAGAAGGAACATGGGTGGTTGTTAGTCAGTAGAAGTCTGACACTCCCTTTTGCTCTGCCCAAGAGCGGAATGATTTGATGATTTCCCACACCCAAAAAAAAAAAAGAACCTTTTTACGATTAAAATATAAGAAACGATTGTTTTAAATTGAGTAGTTTTCGAGAAAAGTAAAGAAAACATTTGTTAGAATCATCATCTGCCTTACCTTTTCCCATCTGTATTGGGAATTTGGGATCGGCTTCCAGTTTAACAGAACATAAGACGTGTTTTACATAGTGCGACTGCGTATCTAAACTCCACAACCCAATTAGTATCGAGTATTACTCGTATAATACCGGTTTGCGGTTGCCACTCCAGAACTTTCCGATCCCATCGGCCATCCGTTCTGCGAGCAATGTTCCCTGCCCACTGCCCACTTAACTTTGGCAATTCTTCAGACTATGTCGGTAACCTTGGTTCTCATGCGGATGTCCTCATTTATGATTCGATCACGAAGAAACTCCGAGCATAGCTCTCTCCATTGCCCTTTTGGTGACTTTAAGCTTTCTGATGAGGCCCATTGTGAGCGACCACATTTTGGTCCCGTATGTAATCACTGGCAACACACACTGGTCATAGACTTTCGTCTTGAGACACTGTGGTAAGTTGGACGAGAAGATAAGACCGGAAGACGTTGCGTTGGAAGGCCTCCCACTAGGTGGACCGCTGACCTGGTGAAGGTTGTGGGGATCTGCTGGATGCGAGACGCACGGGACCGGTCAACGTGGCGACACTTAAGGGATGCCTTTGTCCAGTAGTTGACGTCTTCCGGCTGAAATGATGATGATGATGAATGTGTATTGGTAAGACTGGTTGTCAGACTTGCGGGCCACTGACTACCTCTAAAAACGGTCAAAGATGTTTTAATAACAGCGGGCACTAACGGCTAAAGGTCCTTTCAAAAGCATGGAGAACATTTACATTTACACAACTACATTTTTCTTTTTACTCTACCACAGTGCTGTCCTATTTGACCCAAAGGTTGGTAGAGAATGCCTTGTGGTATTAAGTCCGTCTATGTACCACTCTTGTACATGAAGTTTAAATAAATAAACATTTGGTACATAATGGGTGGTCACCCATCCTCTGACCAACCTAGGTAAGCGCGGCATAGCGTAAAGACCGAACCGAGTGGCTTCTATTATTAAACCACGGGCTCTTCTTCATCATATAAATCTGTTGAACTACTGGTATGATTTCCATTGTCAATATGCCACTTCCTAAATGATAGCATCATTTCCAAAAATCAGCATCACAATCAAGGATAAAAAAATGCAAACGGAAGATGCGTATGTATCTTGTCTGTTCTACACAGAAGTAGAAATTACGTATAACATACAGCAGGGAATATTAAAATTTGGTAGCTGACAGTCAGTTCATGAGCTAAAAATAAGTCCCTAAAATATAGTCCTCCTGACCGTTTTTGGTAACGGGCGACGTGCGACGGTCAATCATAGCAAAGATTCGCGGGAGTTATTATAGTGCACAAGTGTGTGCGAACAGGTGCAGTCTCTGTTCCTTTTCTCTCATAGTCCGATGGGACGGCAATCCGACACGACAGATCAGGCGCAGGACCGAAGGCTTAACGTGCTTTCTGAGCGACAGGGGTTTCATTTCCATTCCAACATCCAGACTCCAGGATACTAGGTACTGACAAATAAATTGCACTGCAGTAGCAATGTACCTCATTTCTCGGTCTCCTACTTTCACAAAGATTACGTGAATTATTATATTTTATTGTAATTTGTCGATATGCTACTTTAATTTGTAATTAAATATGTTCATGTATAATTTTGTATGCCACATATTGACATAAAAAAAGAATAAAACACTTTTGGACTAAAACACAAATAACCTCTTTATTTCCAAGAAGAATGACTGACAATAACGTAAATATGACAACAATAAATGACTCCAGTTTAATAATCTACCAATTAGCGTATGGTATAAACTAGAAACTTTTATTAAACGAAACCAGCTGTCGATGTCGTTTATCTTCGCCCACAAGCTCCACTTATAAACATAACATGACATCACGCTTGTAATCCCGAAGGGTTAAGCAGAGGTGTACCTTACCTTGACGTTACGGTTGGTGCAGTGGCTGAGCGATTGGACTGCTGCGCTGTGTGTCGCGGTTTCGATCCCCGCACGGAACAAATATTTGTATGGCCTGCAGATAGGTGTTTCGGGTCTGGGTATTTGTGTATGTGAGATTAAATGTTTGTGAACGCACCTAAGATACAGGAGAAATTCCAAGTGTGGGGCAAAGTTTTAAAAAAGAAAAAGTACACCCCGTTTTACCAGTTATGTTAAAGTTTTATCAGTTATGTTAAAGTTTTACGAGTAATGTTAAAGTTTTACCAATTATGTTAAAGTTTTACCAGTTATGTTAAAGTTTTACCAGTAATAGGGGGCGACCCTATTGGCATCAACCAGCAACAAATCCTGACTCCGTTGCTCTCTACATTCCTAATGGAAAAACCAACAACACTGCCCGACCTGCAAATCAAACCCAAGAGCTCATACACATCCCGTCGTGGCTGCGGGTTGTACACAAGTTACCGCGGCCTTAACATATAGGGCTAAGAAGGAACATGGGTGGCTTTTAGTCAGTAGAAGTCTGACACTCCTTTTCGCTCTGCCCAAGAGCGGGTGGGGTTGTTTGATGATTTCTCACCCCCAAAAAAAAAACAATAGCTACCTAATAAGTAGCTTCAGAGCTTCTGATTCCATTAAAAACTTAACTTACATAATCTCCAAGTGCCATAGACTTGAAATAATACCGTTCCCGTTGGATAATTTCCGATCGTAAATAAGGCGAGCAGAGCCGCGGGCAAAAAATTACTTAACAAGGACCCTCTAGCGAGTACGAGAGGGTCCCCTGTCTCCCTCTCTATCTCTAAGAATACCGATACATCATCTATGAATAAATGGCGAGCTTACTTATTAAAAAAAAAAAGACCTCATAGCAGTCGCGCTTACGACCCCTAGATCAACGAGCCAGTCAAATTAATTCACTTTTATTAAAATTCGGTTCCAAACATTCACGAAGTTATTGCTACTGCGTGATACAGTATGTTAGTTTAATCAAGCGACATATTTGAACCCGCAATGGGGCATGCTTACATGATACTAATAAAAATATGAACAAAAAAAACACTACCTAATAATTAACATACAGAACCAAACCAAATATTTTGGAAAAGTCTCGCAAACTTATGATTATCCCAGAAAATGTGCGCGGGTCAATGACTTTTAGGTATAATCCAATTTCCCTGCATATTTTAAAACCATTGTCCTACACCAGTGTAGAACAATGGCAGAAACGTCAGTAACATCTGCAGGGCTATTGCGTATCTTTTAAACGACAGTGGCTATCATATTGTCCATAGATTAACTGTCAAATTGGTTATGGTTTAGTACAAAATGGAACCATTTGACAGTTAATCAAAGCCGACAGAGTCAAAGTGATAATCAATAAATCTGTCAACAGAGATACGCAATAGACCTGCTGGAGAGCGTCCCCGGGCCATGGCACAATTACGCCATAAATTAAGATTATAGTTTTTTTTACTTATTTGGAACGAGAATTCCTCAATAAACCCCTCAAATAACCTAACATGCTGTATAATAACTTTTGTTTTTTGGGGGTAGGGAAATCATCAAATAACCCCTCCCGCTCTTGGGCAGAGCGTAAGGGAGTGTCGGACTTCTACTGACTAAAAACCACCCATGTTCTTTCTTAGCCCTTTATGTCGAGGCCGCGGTATCTCTTACAACAACCCGTAGCCCCGACGGGCGTCTGTATAATAAAGCTGAAGTGAAATTCGTGGCACTTCGCTGAGGCAGCTTTATGAAACCGTCTGCTATAGAAGTCAAGATATGCGAGATATTGCGGTTTTCTGTTATAAACTAGCGTCTGGGGATGTGACGGTAAAAATGCAATAAGCGACAGGTAAGTATGATAGTTTATTAAAATAGTGCGGAAATCAGCATAGGCATTTTGAAGCTGGTTATTCAAATAACCGAAGAAGAAAATAGCATAAGGAAACCAAACCAGGATGCCTGAGAGATATTTCTCGACGGCATGGGAAGCCAAGTCAGAGTGCTTAAGATGGTCTACAAACTGTGACACCAGGTTAGAAACTATTCAAAGAGAGAAAGAAAACAGATTTATTTGGCATACGATCATACGATCGACTTATTTTTTAATCGTACGATAATAAGTTGTCACCCGAGGATAGTGTAGCTTCCCAACTGCAACGGTGAAAGAAGTATTCAAATCGGTTCAGTACTTTTCAATTTTATTTCGTTACATACAAAAATACAAATCTCTATCATATTAGTAGGTATAGAAGTATAGATTGAAAGTGGAAATAATTGTTTTTGCCGGCTACAATTTAAAATTTAAAATGTTATTTATAGAAACCTTAATAGGCACCTATGACACATACAGCAATTTCTTATATAAAATAACCGAGAAGGAATTACTCGGTTGCTCTTGCAAGCATAAAATGTAAAACAATAAAACAATGTTACTCAATACTTGAGTATGTTACAACAATTAAAGATGGCGCCCGCTATTGAAAAGTATCTTACCGATTTCCTAGTAACTTTAAAGCCGCTAAAATCGCTTCATACTACAAATTGGACCACAAATATTCGTCCAGCGCCATATCTCACTAATACGAAATTTTATATGATTTAATTCGCTATACTGCTTGTATATAAACAATCGAAGCACGTACCAAGTGTAAAATAAATAAATAAATATTATTAATTGATAACCCCTTATCAGTCAAATGTGGAAGGTCGTGGTTATAGCCCTGTTATCAGCACTATGTCATATCAACGCGGGTGAGTACATACGATTCGTAATACGTAATCTATATTACTCATTATTTATCTTTGCTTACTAGGGGAACAGAGAAAACTAGGTTTTGCATTAATAAGAAATGCATGCTACTTTTTAACTAAAATTTGTCTCATACGTCAAGTGGTTCTCGATTGCCGGGTCGGGCGAAGTGTTGTTGGTTTTTCCATCAGGATTTTTTCAGTGTCAGCCACGGAGTCTGAATATTAGGTTGGGGAAAAAGTCTTTTCGCATTATAGTATGTATGAACTTGTAATAAAATCTATTTGTATCCGGCTGGTTTTGGTATCATTTAAAGTTTAAATTTTTAAGAACATAATTCCAAATTCAAATTAGGAAAATATGTGATTTTCATTTGTTTTTCGTACCGTCAAGATGAGTGAATCTAATGAAGAAATACGATACATTTTAAAATTTTATTACAAAAAAGGTAAAAATGCAACGCAAGCTGCGAAAAAAATTGCGATGTTTATGGACCTAGTGCAGTGTCTGTGAGGGTATAGCACAAATTTGGTTTAAGCGTTTTCAATCCGGAAATTTTGATGTCGAAGATGCACGTCGCTCTGGTCGCCCTATTACGAATAAAATGGATGCCATTTTTGAAATAGTAGAGCAAGATCGGCATATTAGTAGTTACGACGTAGCTGAAGAACTAGGAATTGACCACAAAACAGTTTTGGCGCATTTGAAAAAAACTGGGTACACAAAAAAGCTCAATATTTGTGTACCTCACGAGCTCACTGAAAGAAACCTAATAAACCGTGTACTCATTTGTGATTATTTATTACGACGTAATGAAACCGAACCATTTTTGAAGAAGCTGATAACTGGTGATGAAATGTGGATCACGTACGACAAGAACGTGCGAAAAAGGTCGTGGTCAAAGGCCGGTCAGGCTTCACAGACTGTGGCGAAACCCCGGGTTAACTCGCAACAAGGTGATGCTGTGTGTGTGGTGGGATTGGAAGGGCATTATTCATTATGAGCTGTTACCACCAGGCAGGACCATAGATTCTGAACTCGACTGCGAACAACTGATGAGATTAAAGCAAGAAATTGGGAGAAAACGGCCGGAATTAATCAACAGAAGGGGTGTGGTTTTTCATCATGATAACGCTAGACCTCACACATCTTTAGCCACTCAGCAAAAATTTAAGAGAGTTTGGCTGGGAGGTGTTAATGCATCCGCCGTATAGTCCTTAAGTACCTTGCACCTTCAGATTTCCACCTGTTTCGGTCTCTTCAGCATTCAGTGTCAGGTTAACATCACGAGAGGACTGCCAAAACCACTTGTCGCGGTATTTTGATCAGAAGTCCCAAAATTTCTATAGCAATGGGATCATGTCCCTATCTACAAGATGGCAAAAAGTTATCGAACAAAATGGTACCTACATACTTTAGTTAAATGGAAATAAACTATATTAAAAAATGTTTTGAATTTTCTTAAAAAATGCGAAGAAACTTTTTCCCCAACCTATTATGTGCCCAGCTGGTGACAATAGGTCCCTATTATACTATAGAACTTCAATATATTTTGGTGCTTACGGCAATTTACCTTCAACAATTTGATCAATGTTAGATTGTTCAGTTTTTTGTGTTTCAAATCTTAGCTCTCACCATAACACAAGTCACCTGCCCTCGATTTCAATAATTCATTTATTATGCACTATTCATAATCAAATTAATACTCATAATCTCGTTACAAAATCTACCATCATCTATTTATCCTCTGTAGAAAGAATCCTTTAACTACACGCGTGGCCGAAAATTATACTAATCCAAAAATTCCCATCTGCCCGTAGTTACATGCTGAAAACAGTTGAGTCATTCAACCTCCTTGCTCCCTCGCCCTCTGTGAAGGCTTTATGCCTAAACCTTGAACTTTCAACGTCACCGTGACTCATAACTACTTATCGACATCTGCAGTAGCCTGGAAATATTTGCGTATATTTTTAGGGTTTCGTATGGAAATAGGAAAACATAGGCTTATCAGCTATCATTCTGCTATTTTCTCCAAACGCGTACCAGCACAACGTACCAGCCGTACCATATTTTTTGCTGACGGTGGCGATGCCCAAAAGGAGGGTTATTTAAAAAAAAAACCCAGTTTCTTTCGTTTTGTTACATGTAGTTTTATGATTCTCTTTATTTATTTCTTTACAAATTCCATACATTATTTAATATATTTTTTTTAAATATAAAAGTAGTCCACCGATAGCGAGAACAGGGTTCAAGCTACAAGTTCAGGATTCTAGAAAAAGGAAGCTCCTAACAATACCTTGTTGATCAAGATCAAGCCCTTGTTTCAACTACCTAACGAGAGCCTTCTCAGGTATACATGCCATCGAGAGATACGACTATCGCCACAATGATCGCTGAGTTCACACCCCGCATTTCGATAACCTCGCGAGCCCAGTCAAGATACTATAAGCGAAAGATAAGCAAATCAAGTGATCTGCTTATCTGTGTCGGGTTTCAATAGGTTCCCCTCATGCTGGACCTTTATGTTATCAATTATTCAGGTTCAGTTACCTAAACTGAAGGTAACTCCCCCCGTCGGGGCCGCGGGTTTTCAACAGACAGTCAACGTCAAAGTTTTTTATAAAAGCATTTGTCTTTTTTGTACGTTTCGTCTTTCATAGACGAACTAGGTTAGGGTCAATCGTACTATCCCGTCGGGGCTGCAGGCTGTTGTACGAGATACCGCGACCTCAACATAAAGGCCTAAGAAGGAACATGGATGATTTTTAGTCAGTAGAAGTCTGACACTGCGTTTCGCTCTGCCCGATTGTGAGAGGGGGGTTATTTGAAAATAAAAGGTAACTAAACCTTTAAACCCTACTGACCCCTGTTTACAAAAAAAACTGACCAAGTGCAAGTCGGACTTTCACATGAAGGGTTCCGTACCCGATGGCAGAAAGGTTTCATTTGTATTATTTCTTGTTGAACCGGCAACAGAAAAAACATATTTTGTGATAAGTTTGTTTTTCATTGTATGAATGATAAAGTTATATTTGCGGTTTTTTAAATGTGCTACATCTCAAAAACTACAAACTATATCTCATTCAGACTAATTTTGGTTGAGAGATTTTATAGTGAACTACAGCATATATTTTTTTAGATCTTTCACTCTCTTAGTTTAAAATTTAGAGGAGCATGCATTAAAATTTTACCACTTTGAAAGTGTCTTTCTGTGTGTGTTTGATTATTGTCTCGAGAAAATAGTTTCAAAAAATTTAATGTCATTTTTAAAGACCTATCTATAAGTTTCCCCATGCTTGAAACTGAAACTAAAATAAACTTATTTCTTCAAACCTATCCGTGTCCGTGTCTACAGATAGGTCTTTAAAAATGGCATTAAATTTTTTGAAACTATAAACCTCTTAATCTTTTATTTTTTTATATAAAACCATAAATTGGTTCACAAATTACGTCTACCTAACAGTTTCATCTGTGTAGTCTTAATAGTTACCGAATAAAGTAACTGTGACATACCGACGGACAGACAGATATGACGAATCTGTATTGGTTCTGTTTTTGCAATTCGGCTACGGAACCCTTAAAAGCGGCACTTTGCAAAACAAACGTAGTATTTTTCAGCGTTCGTTGGCAGCAAAAAGTGTGCAAAAAAATTGTTTACATCAAACGAGTTGCTTGTTTTACAGAACCCTTGCCTCACTCGAGTATACCTTTATAAAACTTGTGCCCAATAAGCTCAATTATAAAAAAAATGTATATTTTTATTTCCGAGAGTTGTTTTAAGCCGTTCTGAACCCGCTTTCAGCCCGAGGCATCCGGTTTCACTTTGAAACAAATATGAAAGGGAAAATAAACCGAATCAGCCTTATATGAGGATTTAATGTTAACATTTTTACGTCTCTAGGGTCGAAAAGAAATACGTAATATTCAACATTTTTTTTTACGTACGTGTAAAAGAAGCAATGTTTTTTTTTATTATAATCCAAACAGAGAGATCCGTTTAAAAAATAATGAAAATATGTACCCTTTCTCTTTTTTATTTTCCAAAAAAAATATAACAATTTAGAAAAAAAACACAAAAACTGAACCAAAATTCAAATAAATGTTGTCAAGATAGAAGTGGCATGGAAACACCACAGACAAATGAATATTAATGTTTTGGCCAGCCTTAAAAATAATAAATAACAACACTAATAAAGACAATATATCTAGTATTTATGAGTAGTATAGGTCAGTGGGTTGTTCTGCTTGTGTTATTTCTATTTTTTTACCCGACTACGGCGAAGCCAAAAGGAAGGGTAATGATTTTGGCAGTCTATGAATGTATTTTAATATGTAATGTTCAACACAATGTAAATTGTAAATGAATGAATGAATAAATTCCAAGTAGCTATTTCAAAATTAATCATATCTTTTGATTCTCGGAAACTGAGTTTGTGCTTTTAACATGAAACTTGAAGTTTCGCAACTGGCGTAACGTGGGTGTAATTCTGGCTAACCCGACAGGGATTATAGTACTGCTCAGAGATTACAGGCGTGTTTTACGGGATGTCTGGTGCATCGTGTGCTAAATTGAAATGGTCGACTGGAGGGGTCATCTGTTATCCTTTTAGACCCCTAAACTCTTCTCATGCCCTTTGTTTTATTTTGTTGTATTAAAAAGTGACCCACATTTAAATACGAATTTTAAAAAAAGTATATGGCGCAGACACTAGTTTTTAATTTTATTTAGATGGATCTAATTTTGAATTTAAAAGTACTGTAATAATATTTATATTAGAGGGTATACACTACAGCCATCTAGTTCGTAAAAAAAAATCCACAGGGTATGAATTTTTTAGAGGTCTGAAAGGATAACAGATGACCCCTACCGTCGACCATCGCAATTTGGCACACGATGCACCAAACACCCTGTATTATGTAATATAAATTCAAGTGTCACTGCTCAAATAAAATTTTACTGTGCTCCCAGATTATCATATGAAGTCTAATTAAACCGTGATGTACTTGACATAACTTTTATAAAACGCTACGGCCTAGTCGGCCCTTGCATTACAAACTCCTTGGTTATGTATAATTAACAAATACACGTTTTAGTTTCGTAAGCCAGTCAAGTTTAGGACACCAAGGCTATATTTGTAAGCCAATTAAGCGGCGAGCGAATCAGTGCATCATAGAATTTCACTTTTGACAATAGCAGGAATTATTAGTACCTAGCTGTTCATTAAACTTGCATTGAAACGATTTCATGTTTATTCCAATCGTAGGGATTTTTTTATATTAGCTCTAGCTGCATAGAAAAGTCACAATCTCTCCCCCTAATTTATACCCATCAATCATCAAAACTAACCAACTGGATTAAACCAGAAATAACTACGTTTCTCCACGATCCCGGCACAAAATACTGACATTCTATTGTCTGTTCCTTTATAAAAATTAACGTGTATTTCTGTACTACAGTGGACTACAGACTATGTCAAGAAACGCCGAAGGAGAAACATTGTCTAATCGAGTACAGCGTGCGGTATCGATGGCCGCACCAGATCAGGTAAGGCCTCGTTTACATACCACCAGTTACTAGCGTAAGATAGATAACCCCAGTTGCAATAGGAATGACAACATTAGAAGTGATCGTAGCCTGTAAAATAGCTTGACGTTCACTACAACTTGAAGATAATAACAACTAGAAACATTGAAAATATGCTTTGGACATCAAACAATTCACCTTCATTGCTGTCAACAGGAAGAGTGCAAAGTTTATGAGCGTTTACTCAATAATACATGACACCATCCAAAAGAACATCTTTCATTCAATTTGAAATAATACTTTTTACTGTCACACTTCAAACATGAGTAGTGACACCAATCTAAGTAAAGCCCCCAATTCAAGTCGAAGTAATCCTATCGTCGTCAACAACACGTCTTCGCAATTCGGTGTTTCGAGAAAGCAAATTATCATGTTTAGTCTTTTGTAACGATTTATGAGCTGAGTGAAGGATATATTATGGGCTAAAAAGTTAGTGACTGCAGTTGGGATGACAAGTTATGGAGAAGTTTGGAAGGAGAAGACATGATGCGCCGATCCCAAATAAATTAATTAATAAAACGAGGGAATCGATTGTAAAACAAACTATTCAAATCTTCAATCTCACTTCATTCTTCCAATCCATTTTTACTGCATAAATGTTTACGCGTGTCTTAATGAACGATATGTAGCAAATAACCTCCGTCCGGCTAGCGTGTTTAACAAGTACACTTGTAAAAGTGAACGCAGCACAATACAATTCTATAGACAGTATTGCATTCAAAATATTGCCAAACTAGTAATCGACTATAAAAATGCTCACAGGAAAATACACACTAAGGTATCCATGCAATTTTGCACGTGACTGTACACCCACATTTCATCAGTTATATTTAAGTCCCATGTATATATATAGAGGGCGAGCTTATTTTAACTCTGATAACTAAAATATCCTCCCTGCTATACAGGGTGTAAATTAAGCCTTCACACATACGTCAACCAAGCATTCTGTACATTAAACTAAGTAAGTATTTTTGCTGGGAAACGACTTTTTTTTGGGGTCAAAAATTTCATTTTACGGTAAAACTCAATGTAGCACTCTTAAAACATTGTGCTAGTGGATGCTTTAAATAGTAAAAGGGTCATGGAGATAATTTAAGTGAAGTTGAAAAACTAGAATTTACAAAAACAGCTGTTCAAAATTTGAAACTTTGACCCCCAATATCTTCGTAACTAGGGGGTTCCCAGGTATGGTCAACAACAAAAGAATGATCGCAGTGGTGGGGAAATAAGTGCTCTTCGTTTGCGTTAAGGGTACTTTTACACCCTTTATAAAGAAGTCACTTTAGGAGTTAGTTAAGTCACTCATAAAGAAGTCATTTCAGGTACGTCTACAACTGGCATACTAGGACCTGCTTCGAGATCAGATGGTCAGCACACTGCCACGAGGTTCCTTCACCAGCTGTCTCCAACAATTTTCCCTCAGAGATGGAGTGCCTCGACGAGTGTGGTGGATGGGCATAGCTTAGATTTTGTGTGATAATAAAGTTTGTCTTTATTCAACTGTTTCTTTTTTCTCGCTTCATCGTCATCAACCGGGCAGAAATCGGGACTACATGGCTAGTATTTTTAATTATGGCCCAAGGGCCATATGCTCGGCAGTGATGCTTAGAACCACTATGTATGGTCCGGGGCGAGGAGGAATGGGACGCCGTCGCCAAAGACGACCTTGGCTGAGGAGGTGGTGGAACGTGAGAGGAAGAGAACCTCACGTCCCAACCGCCGCGGGAGACGCTTCGGGCGTCGGGGGTCACGTGACGACTCGCCTTCCGTAAATCTTAAGACAACGACAGGCCATGTCGACGGCCTCGACATGAAAGGCTAAGAAGGAACATGGGTAGATTTTAGTCAGTAGAAGTCTGACACTCCCTTTTGCTCTGCCCAAGAGAGGGAAGGGTTATTTTATGATTTCCCACCCACAAATAAAAAAGGCCTTACCCTATTCCTTCCACTTTTCACTTACGTTTCCTACTTTACAAAAATATTGCTGTGATGATCAGACATCGAACACTAAAATTTGAATTGAACTTAGCCTCAGTAAGCTCAGCAAGAATAAAAACTCTAAACCGAAGAAAAAAAATAGTGACTTTCGAACAGTAATTTGGACGTATTCCGCCAAAATGCTTAATTCAAATTCAAAACAAGAACCACAACAACGAAACAACGTTCTAATTCACTTACCTACTTCTGGAATCTAGATCAAACCTCATAATAATTGGCGTAACGAAACACGAACAGACTCCAATAAGTAGGGCAAATTTTACAGTGATCCGTATGAATATAAAATAGAACAATCAGCGTGGATGTCAGACGAGGCCGGGGCGCGGCGACTAATAGGCGGCTCGCCTAAGTTTCGCTATATTTCGCACAGAGTAGTGCGGGGACAGAGACAATGGAGAGATGTGGGAGAATAGGGGATCGGACAAAAAAAAACTAATTAGTCCGTCAGATAGATTTCCAAAAATATTGGAGACGTATTTTTTCTTTTTTCACATAAACAAAAAATTAAGTCAATACAGTGCTTCGAAAACTCGTGAACTCTTCGAAAACGTCATATGATAGTACATTTCTTACCTTCAAATGACGTCACAACCACATCTTAACTTCGTCAATTTTGATTAATTTGATAAAACAAAAAACACGTATCCAATATTTTTCGATAATCTAACTGACGGACTAATTAGAATCATTGTTTTTTGACTCAGTCCGATCCCCTATTGTGGAATATTCCTCTGAAATTACTGGATGTGTTATATTTTTATTATTCGTCTACATTCGAATTTACGAATGAAGCTGAAACAAAAACACTGTAGGAACTAGGTTTCTGTCGTTTACGTATTCATAATTTGAAATATTCCCAAACTGAATGCGATAGGCTAATCATCTCTATGGTTTTATTTGGGGTCATGTCACGCAGACTGAGAATTTAGCAACAGACAGAGAACGACGGAGGTGACAATCTAACTGAACCCTTGTCTAGCAGTTTTGATTTTAAGAGAATACATAAGATATTTTTTTTTACAAAAGGCCTTTAACTGATAAAACCATATAAATATTAAAAAAGGGGGAAAGTGAACCATAAATTTATAACCATGTAGGTACGTAGTGATTATGTTTTAGCTAAACAATAACACTTATTACAAACTACTTAATAGGGGATCGGACAAAAAATAATAATTAGTCCGTCAGATAGATTTTCAAAAAATATTGGACACGTATTTTTTCTTTTTTCACATAAACAGAAAATTAAGACGATACAATGCTTCGAAAACTCGTGAATTCCTCGAAAACGTCAAATGCTAGTACTTTTTTCACCAACAAATGACGTCACAACCCGGGGACTCATGATCTTTGACGCGTCTTATCTTCGTCAATTTTTATTAATTTGATAAAACAAAAAAACACGTATCCAATATTTTTCGATAATCCAACTGACGGACTAATTAGAATCATATTTTTTTGACCCAGTCCGATCCCCTATTACTTTACATAAATATTAAAAATATAATAAAAATAGGTACTTATTTCAAGCTCTTAATATTCTTATGCTGAAAGCAGCATTAAGCCTGTTTACATTCAGTTCAGCAACCCGACCAATAAATCAATTTAATAATAACCAGTACAGACACACAGGCTAAGTTTACGCATGTACGAACGACCCTGTCCTTGACACAAACCTTCTGTCCTCCCCCTACTCTGCGTCGTCACACCCTAATCCCAATCGTAGCTTACAGCCAGTGTTTTGTCGCTGTCGCGGCAACAGGCAGCTTTTACCGGCCTTTTACCGGATTTTTACCGATATTTTTTACCGCGAGTGGAATATTTTTCGGTATGGGGAACAAAGTTGTGACTTTCACGGAACAACAGCTAGAGGATTATCAGGTAAACGGTTTGTGGCCAGTTTGTAACGAGTTTCGCAGTTCTTTTTTCAAACTTTTTGGCGCGAAGTTGTGATTTCTGTTTTTCTTTTTATTGTTTTGATGGTGTGTTTGGTTTGTGTTCGCAAGTTCAAAGTTTGTATAAATTGTAATTTTGTTAATAGCGTAATAAAGTGTGATTGTTTATTTCTTAGTACTTATTAAATGTTTTTTTAAACAGGACTGTACATTTTTTACAAGGAAAGAGATACTTAGGTAAGATAATAATTTATGTGGCTAATTAATATTGTGTTATAAGTGTAGTAAGAAAACATGCGTGGCAAAGTATTTAGATGTTATCGGACTGTTGGAGCAATCTTGAAGGATTGTCCTAGAAGAACAGAAAGAAAAACTACGATTTCTGTGGCTAGACAATGTTACCACAAGAATTAAGATAACAATATCTACAGCGAGAACTTTTGAAAAAAAAACAGTCAAAGAAAATAGACTCATTGTTGTTAGTGTCGAGTTTTCATAATTAGAGCTCTTTTAAATCGAACCGAATTTATTATAGGGCACTTTCAAAGTCTTTAAAAACGTGTTATCAATGCCTATTTGATCGTTTTAATCGACTATCCTATAACCAAGTCATCATAAATCAATATTGAGTGGAATGTCGAAATAACAGTAATAATGTCTATGTTATAGATAGACAGTTCCTACAACGAAAAATTGAATAACCCTCCTTTTGGGCTTCTTTGCGCCGCAGTCGGGTAAAAAGCTAATTTACTTGAAAATCAATGATAGTCTAGTGATGTGACTGCCAGGACTGCCAAATCATATTTAGGTCTCAAATGGTCTATGTTCACTTCTAACCAACTCTTCTCTACTCAACCTCTGATTTTTCGGATACATGCGCGTATTGTATATCTAACTATAGCTGATGCTCGCGGCTTTGCCTGCTTGGATTTCGGTTAGTTAAATACTATAACCTTCCTCGAGAAACACTCTATCTAAAAGGGTAATTAACAAAAAAATCTAATTAGTCCGTCATATAGATGACTATATGACGGACGAATGGATGGATGACTGGCCTGTTGGTCTAGTGGTTAGTGACCCTAACTGCTATGCCGGAGGTCGTGGGTTCAATTCCCACCCAGGACAAATGTTTGTGTGATGAGCACGATCATTTGTTCTGTGTCTGGGTGTAATTTATCTATAATATGTATGTATTTAGAAATATATAAGTATGTTTATCAGTTGTCTAGTACCCATAACACAAGCTCTGCTTAGCTTGGGACTAGATGGCGTTGTGTGATAGTTGTGGAATATTATAGATTACCAAAAAATATTGGACACATTTTTTTTCTTTTTTACGTAAACAAACAATGAAGACAATACAGTGCTTTGAAAACTCGTGTGACGTCATATTCTTAGACATTAGTTAAAAAACTTTATGAGCGAATTGGAGTATTAAGTGTACGACAATTATTTATCTTAAATACTATATTGCGCAGGCATTCTTCTCTTCCCTATGACCCTAGTCTCTTAGAGGGTAAACGACGAAAACATGCAGTTTGCCCTACTTATCAGTTTCACACCGCTTTCCCCCGTCGGCATTTTGGTTTTCTTGGAAACTATTTGTACAACAAAATAAATAGAACCTTGTCAATTTACCCTATTAAGCATTTAAAAATTAAAGTGGCAACCTGGCTACAAAAATTAGACTATGACCGTACAGAGCAGTTGCTTCTAGTACCCTCGTAATATTGATTGAATTTAGTTCACGACTGCATCACCCGACGCTTTTACATCACTCACACCATCATCCTACCTCTTCTCACACACTAAATTTGCACACATCACTTACACACTCGTCACTGAGTCACTGCACACTTTACTTCACACGCATTACACACACATAAGTACACATATATACACTTAGCACATTATCTAGTTTTAATATATATTTTTTTTAACGTTCATTAATTAAATTTTTAAATAATTATGTTTGTTTTCCCTCTGAAAACATATTGGCTGTATAGAGTTTGTAAACTTTATTTTATTTTATTCGAGGTGAGAGCCTGGGGATCCGTCACACAGGGTATCCTAGTATGGACGCCAGTCTCTCACAAAGGAACATATATGTTGCACCTTGTTAAAAAGTTAGTCTTGCAATTGTATTCCATAAAACTATGTATGTAAACCTTTGTGAAGAGAGAAAATAAAGATATATTGTTTTGTATTGTATTAGTATGACAGTTTTTAGCGGTCAGTGACGTCACAAACCCCCACTAAAATCTTTGACGCGTTTTAGCTTCGTCAATTTTTATTGATTTGATAAAACAAAAAATACGTATCCAATATTTTCCTTAATCTAACAGACGGACTAATTAGAATCATATTTTTTTAGTCAGTAAACATCCCTATTGGTGAAAACAGCATGAAAATCGGTGCAGTAGTTTTTGAGTTTATCGCGAACAGACAGACAGATGCTGCTGAGGACTTTGTTTAATAATACGAGAATGTAGTAATTGTCATTTGCTTCGGTGCCAAGTCTGAAGCCTATCATTTGGGCGACATAAAACACTGAAACTGGTTAGGTACTCTTCTTTGTAGTCGTTGTCTTCATTGTTGAAGGTCGTGAGTGCTAGCTCTCGTCTGAGGCATTGATCACTCAGTGCACTATGCTCTTCCACGGTTCTCTATTCTCGGAAGTTTTAGAAGTTCGGCTATTGATAGGCCTGTGAACGTCTTTACTCGGTCTGACCAACGGGTGGGTGAGCGCCCGCGTGGTATTTTCCGTCTACTTGGCCAACTACTATAAGCTTCTCAAGGCTGTCTAGGTTGTCGGTTTGTACGAGCGGTTAGGTTAGCCACACGATACAAGGACAATGCGAAGACTGAAACACTCTTCCATTACAAGAAAATGCAATGTCATTGACGTGAGGTACAGTTTAATCGATTTTCTAAAATAAACGTGTTTCTATTTAGCTACCTTGAGTCCAACGATGCATATGGTTGATACCATTACTTATTTATTAAACGGCAACACGTATGTACTCGTTAGTGGCACTACCTGTTGTGTTTACATTTGGATCAATAGGGAGGTATGTAAACTGCGACCATCTTTAATAATAGTATATTTCACCAAAAAAAAATTAATTAGTCCGTCTGTTAGATTATCGAAAAATATTGTATAAGTACGTGTTTTTTGTTTTATCAAATTAATAAAAATTTACGAAAATAAAACGTGTCAAAGATCATGAGTTGGGGCTTTTGACGTCACTTTGTGGGTAAATAAGCACTAACCTTGTGACGTTACACGACTTGACACGACTTTTCGAAACACTGTATCGTCTTCAGCTTTTGTTCACGTGAAAAAAAAAAATACTTACGTGTCCGTTATTTTTTGGAGATCTATTTTTTTGTTTTTTTTTGTGAAATACCCTATTATTAAACTACACGGGTACGGTCCTTATTTACATTGAGTACATAAAAAGTTTTATTGCAATATTTGTAATGTACTTAGCTAAACTACAAGTTCAGCACATTGATGGACAACCCACTGCTGACAAACAACCTTTTTTTTTTGGATGGTGTGTAATCGTCAAATGACTCCTCCTGCTCTGGGCGGATCGGAAGGGATTGTCAGACATCTACTAAATAAAAACCACGCATGTTCCTTGTTAGTCCTTTGTGCCCGGGGCTGCGGTATCTCTTTCAAACAACCCGCAGCCCCCGACAAGCAACCATAAAAAAAATCTACGTAAAGTTCCAAAAATTCCCAAAATAAAACCTCCTCAAACTCAATCTCCTATCAAACCTTAAAAAAAAATCAATCTTGTTTATTTCCAATTAAGTTGGGAAGCCGAATAAGTCCAATAAATACAAATAGCCGAATGCTATCAAACGAGAACCATGTACCAGGCGGCCAGGAATAGCTAAGAGGCTTATGTTGTGACGCACCGCCACTCTACCATATTCTATGAAACCCGTGGCTTCCGGCACGTGTGGACTGCTGATTAATTAATCGATTTTATTTGTAGCTTTATTACTAGGATACCTACTTGTACTATCATTACTCATTAGGTTAGATGTTATTTATTTATTAACTATGGAAGACTAACAGCTAAGATGTGAGACTGACAGCCAATTACAGTCCTCACTTCTAAAAACAGATTACAAAGAAAGAGTGTGAACAACACAGTACAGCCACAAAAAAATAATACAGTACTTAACATTCAAGCCACATTTTATATTTTACATTCAGTACAATAATAAAAAACCTGAAAAAACTAAATCTTAATTAATAAAGCTAAGGCTCATGCATTTTCTGGCTGAGGACACACTCGTTACGAAAGCACCAAAATCATGCTGTTTACACATGTTAGTTTCTATTTGCACGCACTATAAATGAATTTAGCATGTAATTCGTAGAAGTAAATGGAACATGCAACGGCACGTTCCATCGCTTTGACCTTCCGGGAACGTTAAAGTAAAATTTAGATAGGATATCGGAGATTATGCAATAGTTAACTCCTCCCGCCCTGGGTGGAGCAGAAGGGAGTAACAGACTTCTACTGACTAAAAACCACACAGTCATGTTCTTGCTTAGCCCTTTGTGTTCCAGGGCCACTGTATCTTTTTTGAACAATCCCGCAGCCGGCAGGACAAGAGCTTAAGGTCTTAGGTTTTATTTCAAAGGTCTGGCAAAAAGTAATTAGGTTTTTCCTACAAGAATTTCGCAGTAGCAGACACGGAGACTGGATTCGTGCCCAATTGATGGCAATAGGCCCACCCCCTATTACATGGGACTTAAACATAGTTGGCTGAATGTGTGTGTGTTAGATATGATATCAAAAAATCATAATCAAAATATTTTTATTTCACATAGGCCTACATGGGCACATAAAAAACGTCGACTAAAAGGTGCATTGGTCGATTCTTAAGGAGAAGAACCGGCAAGAAACTCCAAAGGTTACTCTTTTAATCTTTTAAAATCGTTTGGGTTAACAATACACACATGAAGACCATGCAGATTAATGTCTGAGATGGTCTTTTGAAGAAAGCACCACACTGATTTGAGTGGACCCGTCCAGTCAGTGCAAGCATTTGTCAGTTATCGTGGAGCTCGACTTATAACTCAAGGAGCTCAACGTCACGACGAAAAATAGGCAAAGTAAGGACATTTGGGTGGGTCACTTAAAGTACTCAAACTGCCAGACAATCGTTAAAATTTAAGAAAGACCCACATGGTCCTCACATTCACAATATCAATTTTAAAAATATTTATTATATTAAATAATCATTTTACATTATTATATGTCAAAAAAAACACACACAAAAAAAAATATAAAATAAAATATTTAACAAGTAAATATTGGTCAAAAAAAATATCATACTTGAAAAAGTAAACAATGTCAGTGTATAAAAAAAAATCATAAAATGTCAAAATGTAAAGAATAAATAAAATGAATATGTATAAAGTCAATTCAAATTGGAGCAGTTCAATCCCAAGCTTTTTTTATCCTCTATATAATCATTAACAGTATAAAATCTGCTATATGCTTTTACCTTACTCTTCTGGGATAAGAAAAGCCGTTTCCCAGCAATATTTTTAGAGTTACTTAGTTTAGTGTATACAGAATGCTTGGTTGGTCGTTGGACGCCTTTGTGAAGGAACCGTTTAAACCTTGTAGGTTCTCAGATAAGGGCGTCTAAAATGGCAATGCAAAAAAATGTAAAATGGTCACAGACGCACAACAGTTGAAACAAGTATTTTGCTAATTTTAACGCAATTCATTCCTATTATGATCCGCTAAAGTGGTCATTTTAGACCCGCAGCTCTCAACCTTAGAGTCTAAGATAATTTTGATCTTTACATTGCAACTTACGGAGGAAGGAAACTGTTTATCAAACCTAATATTCCTGCTATAGAAATGTGGTCAGGCTAAATGAAAAATCCTTTGTTTCTGCTAGTTTTACAAAAACAAAACAATTCAGTGCTGTTCAGGATTAACGTTGTTAGGGACACAAACACAGAACATAATCCCGCTTAGCACAGTCTGTGATTAAAATAGTTTCATGCTATTTTAAGCTTTGTTTACTTTCGAATAGAATTTTAGTGTAGGGCATTATGGTCATGTTATTAAAAGTGATTATGGGATGCCGTGGATGGACAGTATTAAGCAATGACGAGACTTGGATAGAAAATGTAAGATCAATCCATTTACCTTGTATGGCGATACCTAATAACACAATTTTTCTCACTGAATGTGTGTTAGAGTGAAATGCATTCAGTTGAGTGACCGCTGAAGGACGACAGAATGTCTAAATCTCACGAAGACTGTTGGAGAAGTCTTCATTAAGCCGGCTTTTGACTATGGGATATATATTACATCTTGAGATGTAATAATTTATCGCTCGTCACACATTTTGTACGTGACCGTCCACACTGCTATAATATATATTATATTAAGTACATTTAGCTTAAGATGTAATATTTATTACATCCCATAGTCAAAAGCCGGCTTTAGAATCATCGTTTAAAAACAAAACATAATCATCATTCTCTCTAATTAAGATAAGCTTAATTCATTTGGGGTCAGCGTAGCCTTACCCTCCTTTCACCCCTCCCCATTCATACTCAAAACTTTCCTCATGACATTTTCCGCATCACATACCCTTACCACGACAACCGATTCAACCGAACAAAACAAATCACGACCATGGGAATTAAAATACTGGAATTCAGCTGAATAGACTATAAGCTGACATCAACATAGTTGAGGAAAGGTGAAGCAACTGATGCTGATGACGAAATACATATTTTTTTTTCTGCTCGTGGTACACAAAGTACACAACACCAGCCTAGTGCAAATTGGAGACTTGTAAATCACCTTTGATCCATTTCTAACTTCAATTTACTTATCGGCACATCAAATTTTGCGCTGATACAAATCTGCCCTAATGCGGATAAGCTTAGGTAAGCCCTTACCTAACCTACGCACATACGACGTCGAACATTTATATTCACACACTTATCGGATTTAATAAACACTTAAATATAATGTGAACTATCACGTAACTTAATGTAACTACCAGTTTGCACGGAAATATTAAGCGAAAATAGCCTTTATAATAAGGGGTTTTTCCACGTAAATAATGAGTCCTACCAAGTAAGGTAAGGCTGACCTTGTTCGGCTAACTGTACCTTCAACTTTTCAGATTTGTTTGGCTGCTTGCAATGTCAATGTCCTTGCTGAATTGGGTGTCAGAGTTCAAGCACGTGTATTTCATTAGTAATATACAAAAACACAAAGGTGATTCATCCTGACACACATGACAATGCTTCAATACAAGGCTTTTAAGGAATATCGAGTCAGAGGGCAATGGTTCTGAAAATGCGATTGATTGAAATACTTTTCTGTAGTGGAATAAAGCATGTTATTCTTGCTAGAAAGGATGGGTTAGGAAAGTTCTGTACTCGCACGTATATCAAGGAGGTGTATTGCCCTTCATATAAGTACGATTTCAACATGTGTTATTAAAACGTATTTTCGGACACTATGATCATCCTGATCAATACGAGGACTCATTATTATTCATATTTAATTAAGCAACAACTTGTTTTCTAGGTATAGCTGTCCACTAGAACAAGTATGTTTTACAATCGCCCTTCATAAAAGTCAAGGCCAGTCTATTTTCAAGACTAACTGAAATACAGTGTGCCCAGCACATAAGGTTAAAATAGACTTGTTTATTAGACTTTAATTGAATATTATATCATTGAACTCGATGAAAAATTACTTAAATGTCTTATTTAGGAGTAAATGTGGTTTCTACTGCATTGATGTCAAGATTTTTTAAACCAAATAACAACAAGGGAAAAAAGTACCATCTTTATATCACAACGGCACAGTGATGACTTTCATATTGTTTATGGGTGAATCCTGAGATCGATATCCAGTTAATTCCCTTAGCGTTTAAATAGATTCTTTATAAGTAACAATGTGACATAAAATTTAACTTCATTATTAACTCATTTAACAAGCATGCAGGCATCACTTTTGGCTGGATTGTTGGAGATTGGGTTCCCAATATACAGCATTTTATTTTTTGACCAGGGGTATCAATAAACGACGACAAGGGAATCAAAATCAAAACAAGATAACTATAAGAAAATCAAGTTTTATTATTATTTTAAAGTAGTCTCTATATACTAATCAGCCTTTTGGTTTTAAAGCTGTTCCATTTACACCCGACACCAAATCCTTAAAAATTAAAATTGCATTTATAAACGTGATCAGAGTAATCAACGAGCTAGCGAAACAAAACCAGAGGAATCAATTATTTATACCTTCGTAATTTTACGACGGCCAGGAGACAGTCTTCTAGAAAATTCTACTGGATATACAGGGTGTAAATTAAACCTTCACACACACGCACAATGGTCCACTTCAAGGACTAAGTGCGGAAACCTGAACCCCATAAAGAAGAAACCTTCACACATACGTCAACCAAGCATTCTGCACATCATACTAAGTACCCCTACGCAAAAGTTTTTGCTGGAAAGCGACTTTTTTTTTGGGGTCAAAAATCTCATATTACGGTAAAACTCCATGTAGCACTCTGAAAACATTGTGCTAGTAGATGCATTGAATAGGAAAAGGGTCATGGAGGTAATTTAAGTTAAGGTATAACCTGAAAAACTAGTATTAACAAAAACAGCTGTGCAAAATTTGGAACTTTGACCCCCAATATCTCCGTAACTAGGGGGTTCCCAGGTAAGGTCTAGAACAAAAAAAATATCGCAGTGGTAAGGAGAACAAGTGCCCTTCGTTTGCGTTAAGGGTACTTTTACACCCTTTAGGTAGTTTAGTGACGCGCCACGGGAATCACTGTTTAGCCTCGGACAAACTTTTTATTATAATTATTAATAAAACTATCATAAAAATAACAACAAGCCTGGTAGCGATTAGACCTCATTGTTTATTTTGTGTACGTTCATAAGTAAATGGTATGTTGTTTGTGAAATGTGCAGCGGACGTGCCAGGAGTATGAATATTCAGGCCTTTTGGTTTTTTTTTTTTACTATTTAGTACCAAATTAGACACAAAAACTATCATGCCTCAGTTAGATTATTCATTATAGTGGCATAAAAAATATATATTTTGATTTCTAAATTAAATGCTATCGGTACTTTTTTTTCTTTGGACAATGTAACGTAAAATTAGCCTCTCAAGATTTACACTTATAGTTTACTTGTGTTTGCTTGTTCGTGTCTAGAGTTTGCCTAAAATTAACTGAATTTTACATCTAGTTGACTTTTTTAAAGTCGAACCCTTACGAAGTCGAAAACCGCATCAAAATCAAATAGATGGCATCTTCATCTGCGTACCTATTCGATGATGATGATGCCATCTAGCCGATTCCGACGGCTTTCTTAGACGGTTGGCGAGAGCTATAGTGTGCTGCTCTTTCGTGTGCTCTCAAGTGACGAGCATATCCAAGTTTGGCCAAAAAAATTCCGAGCACACAGGGAATGAGCCCTTTGTTGACATTATATACTAAGTATAGCTAAAGATGGTCTTACTTACCGGGGCTGCGGGTTGTTAGAAATAGATACCGCATATCCGGAACACAAAGGGCTAAGAAGAAACATGGGTGGTTTTTAGTCAGTAGAAGACTGACATTCCCTTCCGCTCCGCCTAGAGCGGGAGGAGTCATTAATTTGATTATTTCCCACCAACCAAAAAAAGGAAGTCTTACTTTTAAGCCATCACGTTTTGTGTCTGATTGCGACCTTCTTCTCTACTCAATGACATTGACCTACTGGTGCATATGACGTCTCCACTCAAAGCTATTGCCTTGATAAATATTACATGGAATACTGCCATGAAAAATGTATTGAATTTAACATTAGTAAACTTTTTTCTATTAAAAACATAGCTGCCGTTATAGAGACCCACATCTAATGTTTCATCATCATCATCATCAGCCTATTATGTCCCCACTGCAGGCACTCAGGCCTCCTCTTTAGGAGAAGGATGGGTTAAATCCACCACGCAAGCCCAGTGCGCGTTGGTAGATGTCACATATCTTCGAATTATTTGGTTCTAACACATGCCAGTTTCCTTAGGATGTTTTCATTCCCCGTTTTGAGAGCAGCGGTGATGAAATATACTATATAAAGTAATTCGCCTGCCTGGGTTTATGCTCACGAGTTACTCCTCGTCGGGGCCGCTACCCAGTGAACCACCGCTGCTACAAAAAATGTCTATGCAAATCTCAAAATGCTAATATTTGTATAGGTACCTAAGATTCCATGAAAAATGAGATCTGTAATTTTGTACGTACACTCCAAGCCGTTCCATATTTTCTCGCTACATTACTTTTCGTACAACAGTGTTACGAAAAAAAGACAAATGAGGACACTTCTCATTTCGGAGATAACAACCACAGTTTTTTTTTTAAATTAGGGATGAGCGTCACAAGAGAATTTGGTTTAAAAATGCGGCAGTGACTTAGAAATTTTTCGTGAGTAGCTTGATTTACCCCTTGCGTCCTCCTCTTCGCAGAACCGTCCTTGGTGCTAATTCACCTATCCCTCGTCTATGTAAATTATTAAACAGCTGCAGTGATCTCATGGATGTGCACTATGACTCACATATTAAGTTCAAAACTATCATTCAAAAATCATTGTAAAATTATTTAAGTTAATATTGTTTGTTTGTAAATGTAGTTTTTAATTTAGTTTAATTTAATTTAGTTTAGTTTTAATTACCTATATATTTAGAAATCTTATTTATGTGCGGTGAGTAGTTGGGTTGACACTCAACGTCAAGAAAGTTGTGCATGTTGTGCTTACCTGTAAGAGGTTGATACACTTGTCTGTGACTCTTATATATGTATGTCTTTTCCCTGTGACTACACAGGGAAAAGAAATCAATCAATTGTTGGTGAGCCAAATAAATAAAATAAAATTTAAAATAAGCTTTTTTTATTTTAGTAGACCACACAAAGTCTTATTATCATCAAGAACCGATTTTGATGAATTTTCTATAGGAATAATCGGAAAACATTTCTTTTCATTTAAAAAAAGAATATTCCAGCAACTGCCATTCATGCAATAAATCAATTTTATTAAAATATATCTCTCTTATTTCAATTTCCAGAGTATTCAAACGCTTCAGGGAAGTGAATCCTGCGCTAGTGCCTAAGCGAATGACAGAGAACCAGCCACACACCATAGTCGTGCCTTTGGAGGAGATAGAAAAGTTACCGGAATTAAAAGTAAGACTTATCTACCCTACAGATTAGAAGTAAGAGGTATATGATAATACTGTTTTAAGCTTTTGCGGTTTATAACTAAACTTATACCGTCACTTTACAAAACCTAGTGATACTGACTGCCGCACTCAGAGAGCTTTAATGATTACTTAGGCATCACTTAGTAAAGGTTTTGACAGTTTTGTCATACAAAAGTATGTCAAATATTTACTAAGTGACGGCTGAAGTAATCATTAAATATCTCTGAGTACCGCAGTGAGAGTGTGTTTTGCCGTACCATACTAAAGAGAGCAGACGGATTTATCTGCAACTTACAATTTATTTATACCATCCACCCGCATGCTACAATTATCCCCCGATCAACATAAAACAGAGTCGAAATATCGAGAGCTCGAATTATGGAGTGCGATACGTAATTCCGAAAGTTGCTACGTCGAATTACACGGCGCCGAATGTTTCCAACAACGAATACTGTGAGTACGAAAGCACGCAGCGACGCATACCGTAACAACGAATGCACGAGAGTTCGAATCACGGAACAACGAATGCACGTTCCAATGAAAATCGTCACACCGAATCATGTGACCTCGAAATATCGTAACAACGAACGTATCACCGACAGCAAAACAGTGAAACAAAATCAAATATTTTTACTACTTTTTACCTGACTGCGGCGAAGCCCAAAAGGAGGGTGATTTACATTGACGCACTATTTATATATTTTTTTTAAACATATCCCCACACTAAGATTATCACAGAAGTGACAGTATATGTTTGTTCTATTCCAATATCCACATTACATTAGATTATTTATTACATCCCGAGTTACCTCTGTGTATCGGAAAGCAGTTGGTCGCGGGTATGATTTGTTGATCTTTGACAGTCTGTTATCAAAAAGTCAGTGGCCCAAAAGTCTGACCATAATTCGATATCGTTATTCAACTTCATCCGGATAGACTGGAAGCTGACCCAAACGTCGTTAGGAAAATAACTACCCAGATGTCGATTCATTTATTTTCAGAAATCGGAAATTGTGATCGCCTGCAAAATAAAACAGGACCTGGACTAGTAGCAATAATCTTTAGAGTGCGTCTTATTTCTATAATGACTTTAACTGCCATACACTTTTTCATAACTTACGTCCTCCTACTCCAGATTTCTAGGCCCTCTGGTCAAGTGTGGCTTAACCTCAAACACCGAACACGTAGGCTGATTTATTTCGCTACCCGGAATCCGTGGGTTGAAACAATCCAGTTGGTGGGTATAACGCTACCGTTGTATATAAACTACTAATCTAAGTAATTGGATTTAAATAATAGTATCAATTTCAGCAAGCGTTGTTTGTGAATAAAAACGTTGCTACCTATTATGTGATATAATTTGTTACTTGGTCGTAGAGTGTAATCGACTAAGAACGTAACGGTTACTGTACACAAGCTTCCTCTCTTTGAGGAGCAGTGGGCCATAATACACCACATGAAACCAATACGGTTGGTCGCACTCTAAATTCGTAACTAAAAACACAAAAGTATCGTTATTTTTTAACATTTAGGCAAATCTGAAATATTCCTGGTACCTAGGCCTAGGTATATTTCATTTCATTTATTTATTTATACTACTAAAGATCCATTGGGCTAGTTACAATATTCTTAACCTCTGTTAGTACTTAATTAAACCTACTGTACATATATTTTTAAATGGCGTAAAAAAGGGCCCTGTAATTATGACAATCATTTATTTTTCATTGACGAAATTTATGTAAGTTTGTGGGTAAAAGTTTTAACGTTCATTACGCAATGAATTTTCTTTTCGGCAACTCGGCAAGTGTAACTTTGTAACTCGATTCAATGTTCCTATAACTTCATAACGATGGTTGGTTATGTATAAGAAACGTAAAATTTACGCATGAAATAGAAAGAATTTATGAAAGAATAACTTATTCTTAATCTTGTCGAGTTCAGACAAATATCTTTAGATTTGTGAAAACTTTCTAGTAAATGCGATATTAAATTGATTGATACCTACAATTTGCGATAATAAATCATTTGAACGTAATCTAATTGATTGATTTTCTTTTCATTTCCATCAATTTATAATAGTCCAAAGTTCTTAAAATAGCGGGCAATTTAACGCTCTGATACTGATACTGTCAGCATGTATCATCCCACTGCAGGGCAAAGGCCTCTCCCCATGACTTCCAGTTATTTCGATCTAAGGCCAATGTGGACCCAGTGGTCCACATTGGCCTTAGATCGAAATAACTAAGTTTAGTTAAAAAACAAGACCAACGACTAGTGTCGTTGGTCTTGTTTTTTAACTAAACTTCTTCATTGGGCATGCGGCAGACGTGTCAAGTCCCACTTAAGCTTAGCGGCTTTTTAAACAACGTCGGCAATTTGTGTTTTGGAGTGCAGTGTTGTTACTTACACGGTCGATTAATTTGACGCCTACAATGCTGCGCTCCATGACTTGCTCTGTGTGAGAAAAAAAAAATTATGATACTATCGTTCATCGTAGGACATCATATGACTGCCTCGTTGGTTCAGTGGTCGTAAGGACGGCTGCTGAACATGATTCCCAGGTCGAGAAAACTGTTATTGTGTTTTTCCATCAAAATCCGCTAGGTGGCGCTGTGATTGTGTTGACCTAAGTTTTTTGCTCTCTGTAAACTTTATTTTCTAAAAATAGAAAAAGTTGTAAATATTGTGTTTATTCGTCATAGTCAATCTCAACAAGTCCTCAAACAAGTGCAGAGTTGAAGTGAACCAAATTAAATCGGTGTAAACTGTGTTTGTCTTCGGTGTTAAAAACATTGGACTTTACCCGGTCAAGTGACATTAAACCTAAACTATACTCTTCATCCCTTTGGACCAGTGAGTGCTACGTTTAAACATTGGTTTATTGCCTATTGCAAGTGATGAGACTTCAACTCAGTGATTAACATAACTTCAATTCAATTATTTGCAATACTTCGATTTTGCATTGTCATTTTACAATTCATACAAACTAACGCCATCTATGAGTAAACATTAGAACTTCGATGATATCTCATTAGCTTCCTCATTATCACCTTGCTGCTAATCTATGCGCAAGCGACGTATCAACTGAGTGACAGTGACCTATGTTAATCTTCTATATTACGACGTAAGGTGGCGCTACCAGTTGCTTTGTAAACAGACTCAGAACGAACCTCACTCAACATGAACTGTGCTGGCTGTAACACACTCTTTGTGATCGGAGCTAGGCTTCTGAAATGTAATGCCTGCGAAGGGAGTTACCATTTTGAATGCCTAAATATACAGCCTCGTCAATACGAGGCCCTATCAAAAGCATTTAAGGCGACCTGGAAATGCCCGTCATGCAATAATGTCACCCGCCGTACTAGATCTAACTTACTTACGCCTGTACGGTCCGCGCAAATTCCAACAAATGAAGATAGTTTGAATATGTCATGCGATATCATAGAAAATTGTCCCGCCTCATCGTGTAATCCTACAAGCGGTAATGAATCTGTCGCTCAGGACACAGCTAATACTTTCCAAGCATTTTCAAATGAGTTACACATTACACTGCAGGGGTGGAGGGGTGACATAAACAATACGCTTTCTACTTTTAAGGAGGACATTAAGAAAACATTAAATGACTGGCGCGATGAAATGGACACGCGTATAAATAAATTGAATAGCGATTTGAAATGCGCCCTGGATGAAATAAGGGTTGAAATGAGCAGTATGCATAGAGAACAAAATACTTTAAAGCGAAATGTATCGGATTTATCACAGCAAGTAACTGAACTCAAAACCTCATTGCAGTTTCATTCAGAGGAACAGGATAAACTCAAAAAACACTTAGCTGATGTGAGTCGACAATGTGCTGAACAATCTAGCCAATCTATTAGTCTCCTCGAGTCCAAACTTGATCATCTTGAACAGCAAGCGAGACAGTGCAATGTGGAGATCCTTAACGTACCCGAGACTCGTGGTGAAAACCTGATTCACGTAATGGAGTCAATTGGTATTGCTGTTAATCTTCCTGTCACACAAAGAGATATCATATCAATTCACAGAGTTCCTCATGCTCACCAGCAAACAAATAGGCCAAAGAACGTAATTGTTAAGCTGTCGTCAAGAATCATGCGGGATAATTTACTTGCTGCTTTCCGCAAAGTGAAAACCTTTAAAACAGACCAACTGGGTTTTACAGGTTCACCGTCGACTATTTACATGAACGAGCATTTGACACTCAAGAAGAAACATTTATTTCGCAAAGTTAAGGAAGTGGCCACACAGCTTAACTTTAAGTATGTCTGGATTCGGAACGCCACTATTCTCGTACGCGAAAGGGACGGTGATACTGCATTTGCGATACATAAAGAAGACGATATTCGCAAAATTAAAAACAACCCGTCAAACAACAACATTGATGGTGCCCCCCCCCCTCGTCGAACGCACTTTAATTGGTATTTTTTCAATGTTTTAGTCTTTTTATTGTTGTTTGTTTATAATTTAACAACTGAATATGTGTATGAATTTTTTGTATCTAACTGCACGTGTTTGTCTAAGTTGTTCTGCCTTTTTGTGGTAATAACCTGCTTTTCATGCTGGGACGAATCTAACGATTTTATTATTTATTGTTCTCTACACATGTTATACTTTTTAAAGGGTCACTATGACAAACCTGTTATTTTTTCTAATAATCTTTTACTGCTGCAATTCTTGATTTTTGTAACTCAACGCATTAATATTGTTGCAAGCTATTGTTGTAAGTTTTATTTAGAGATCTGTTTAACAAACCATTTATGTTGCTGTATCGTCGGGGTTCATTCTTGTTGTGTGATTGGTATCAAATACGTAACTGAGAAATATTATTTTTACTTCTATTTAACTTCTGATCTTGCTGTTGAGCATTGCACGAGCGGGTACCTGTTACCTACTTACACGTACATTGGTGGCAATTATTATTTAGAACACTTCATGTGTCGTGATGAGTAACAAACATTTATCCATATATTACCAAAACTGCAGAGGTATCCGTACAAAATTACACACACTATACATGAATGTTCTGAATGGTAACCACGACATCATCGTACTCACAGAGACGTGGTTGATTCCTGAGATTAGCAATAATGAGTTTATCGATCAGCGCTACATTGTGTACAGGTGTGATCGTGATCGTATTAGCACTAAAAAAATGGATGGCGGCGGAGTTTTGGTTGCCTTGTTGCGAACACTCAAGTCCTCGGAATGTGATGTTCCTATGACTCCGACCAACTCACTATTTCGCAACCTTGTTGAACACGTTCTTATAGAAGTACCTAGTACACGACGTTCCAAGAAGCATATCATTAGTGCCGCTTATATACCTCCAAAAACGGCTCCCCTTTTATATGAACAACATTTTGAAACCTTACAACAGGTGCTGGGTGACCCTTCCGTTGATTGTTTTTACATAATAGGCGACTACAATCTCCCAGAAATAACTTGGAACATATCGAGTCCTATGGTATCTCTAGTCGGCGGCGGTGGGCTTGGAATCGGCTCGTCCACGACTTGTACCCAGTTAAATAATTTAATGGCTTTACTTGATGCTTTGCAATATAATGTCGTGGCGAACACCAATGGTAAAATTCTTGACCTACTTATATCAAATCACCCATGTCGGGTATCAAGTGCATTATTGCCTCTACTTCCAATAGACACGTATCACCCACCTTTTGTCTGTGATATAATTTTAAATATAGATGCTCTTCCTATGAAAAAGAGACCATTGCAAAAATATAACTTTTATAAATCTGACTATGAACACATCAACCGTAAAATTGAGAATACTTCTTGGACTGAACTTCTTACCCCCCTAGGGTCCGAAGAGGCACTTAGCTTGTTCTACAACAGGATTGATGAAATTATTAAACAACACACACCACTATCCGCATCTAGAACGGTTGGCTTTCCAGTCTGGTTCACAAAATCATTAGTTAGAACATTTAGAAAAAAACAGAAGTCGTGGGTCAAATGGAAAAAATACGGGAACATTGCAGACTACGAAATTTTCTCTCAGTACAGAGCCTTATTTAAAGAAAATTGTAATAAAAGTTTCTCTAAATACATTCAGTCGATTGAGGACAGCATTCATAAAAATATTAAAGATTTTTGGGTCTATGTTTCCAATCGCAAAGATAAACCCGGTATACCGGCAAAAGTACAGTACAACAACATAGTATCCAACGATCCTCAATCGATTTGCAATATGTTTTCCGATTTCTTTGCTTCTGTATATGAGCCTGCTTCACCTGGCCTTTCTCGATGGGAACCACTTTCTGAAACAATGTCTAATGATATAGTCATTTCTGACCTTTACTTTAAAGAGGAATCAATAATGACAGAACTTAAATCACTGGATCCTACTAAAGGCCCAGGTTCAGATGGCCTGTCACCGTATTTTCTCAAAAATACTGCGACTGTTATATGTAGACCCTTAGCTATAATCTATAATAAATGCATCACTGAAGGTGTCATGCCCACGGTATGGAAACATGCTAATATTACACCTGTACACAAGGCCGGATCTAAGCGTAGTGTTGAGCAATACCGACCAATTTCTATTCTGTCTACCTTGTCGAAGCTCTTCGAAAGGCTAGTTCATAACGAAATATACCCCATTCTTCATCACGCTATCATACAACAACAGCACGGGTTCGTTAAAAAGCGATCAACGACAACCAACTTATTGGCTTTTTCTAGTGATCTGTTTGACGAGATGGATAATCGTATACAAGTTGATGCGGTGTACACGGACTTTCAGAAAGCTTTCGACAAGGTGGATCATGAATTACTGCTGAGCCGAATAGCCTTCAATGGCATTCGAGGTAACTTGTTGCGATGGTTTATATCTTACATCACTAATCGCTGTCAACGGGTTGTAATAAACGGTTACCACTCTGATGCTGTTCAGGTTACCTCTGGTGTCCCTCAAGGCTCTATTCTCGGTCCTCTGTTATTCATTATCTTTATAAATAAAATTGGTAACTGTTTTCGCAACTCAAAATTTTTGTTATATGCAGATGACCTTAAGGTATACAGACCGGTTCGAAATATCCAGGATTGCTATCTCCTCCAAGAGGACTTAGACAGACTGACGGAGTATTGTTACTCAAGTAAACTTTTTCTAAGCATTCCCAAGTGCAACTATATAAATTTTACTAAAAATAGAAACATTATTGGATTTGTATACTGTTTGTGTGGCGTTGCATTAAATAAAGCAAATTCTGTACGTGATCTTGGCATATTGCTTGATGCTAAACTCTGCTTGGATTTACATGTCGAACAAATAATTAATAAAGCATACAAGATGTATGGATTTATAATGAGATCAACTCATGACTTTAAGCGGACCTCTTCTTACCTCTGCCTATATAAAACTCTTGTCCGGTCACAGCTTGAATACGCTGTACCCATCTGGAACCCTTATTATAAAAAATATATTGATATGTTAGAGAATGTACAACGCAGGTTCCTTCGTGCAATGCATTATAGATGTCACAGAGCGTATCTGCCGTATGACCAGTTGCTCAATAGGTATAAACTCCTGACACTCAGCTCCAGACGCAAACAATTAATAATAATAATAATAATAATATTCCACAACTATCACACAACGCCATCTAGTCCCAAGCTAAGCAGAGCTTGTGTTATGGGTACTAGACAACTGATAAACATACTTATATATTTCTAAATACATACATATTATAGATAAATTACACCCAGACACAGAACAAATGATCGTGCTCATCACACAAACATTTGTCCTGGGTGGGAATCGAACCCACGACCTCCGGCATAGCAGTTAGGGTCACTAACCACTAGACCAACAGGCCAGTCCAATTAGAAGCAATGACCCTGTTCAACATAGTAAATGGCAAATTTGACTGTATCGACCTGAACAATGTACTGTGTTATGCAGTCCCCAGAACTGTTCATAGACGGCTGGTGCGTGCAGGTACGCTATTTGCAATAGGTACCTGCCGATCTAATACCGGCGAACGTTCGCCAGTTCGGCGAATGGCTGCATCTTACAATAAAGAACTCGAACACATAGACATATTTACATGCTCCATGCACAAATTTCGAAACTTGTTGTATGAGACGCTTAAGTCCTTTGTTTGATTAATTTATATTATTATTTATATCTATATATTCTAGCATTTACATAATTTAGAATGCATAGTTAGATATTTCTTCTTTTTTGATTTTTTATGTTTTAACTGTCTTGCATGAACAGCTTCTTTCCTAGCAATTTAAGTTTTAGTCATTAATGGTAATCTGTGAACAGCGCTGTGGGCTACATTATTATTCAATTTATTTTTTATCATAGTGTAATATTTTATAATGTAGCTGTTTGTTGTTCCTATTTGATAAAATAAAAAAATAAAAATAAAAAAATTCTCAGTAACAACCACGGAGTTTGCATTTGAGCCCGATTGATAATAAAAGGCTTTCTATTACATAGGACTTTTTTTGGGGGTGGTTAATCATCAAATAACCCCTCCCGCTCTTGGGCAGAGCAAAAGGGAGTGTCAGATTTCTACTGAATAAAAACCACCCATGTTCCTTCGAAGCTCTTTATGTCGAGGTCGCGGTATCTCTTGCGAACAACCCGCAGCCCCGACGGCTTAAACATAATTACCGTTCCTATTAGGTAAACCTCTGCCTAACGCTTCAGAGATTACAGGCGTGATGTTATGTGACATCTATCAAAGCGCATTGGGCCTGCAAAGTGCCCACACTGACAGAAAGGAGGCTTGTTTACTACATGATTCAATTTTTTGTTTCTATTTCAGGAGAATCCATTCAAACGTCGAATATGTCAAGTGTTCTCACACGACGGCTCTGGCAACCTGACATTCGAAGACTTCTTAGACATGATGTCAGTCTTCAGCGAGGCAGCACCTAGGGACATCAAGGCGTGGTAAGAAAGTGATCTTTTATGGGTTCCTTTTTTACCTTTTGAGGTACGGAACCCTAAAAATATCTTCAAGTTCAATATCTTTATTGTGAGTCATAGGTACCTACATAAATTTCCCATCCTTATAAATCTAAACTATTAGTACCTATAATAAAATACTTGATTTTTTGTTTGTTATGATTTAACTCAGAAACTGCACGGCCGATTTAAAAAAATCTTTCAAAAGCTACATCATAATCGAGTATTAAAGGCTATATTATATATTCAAAATACACGCGGACGATGTGCTAGTAGGACATACAATTGTTGCTTAAATGGAAGTTAATTAAATACATTAAAGTACATCATTGGTACCTACAAATGCTTGAATTATTACAATAATAGCGGATGTCACGCGGTTTCACCCACGTAGTTTCCGTTCCCTATGGAATACAGGGATAAAAAGTAACCTATGTAACCCTAGAATAGTGTTGCTTCCCAACGGTGAAACAATTTTTCAAATCAGTCCTTCTTAATCTTTCCTCTATAATATCTATGAATATAGATTACAAAAATTAACAAGGAATTTAGGTAGGTACTTACACATAAGTGTGCTACTGAACACATCATGACTGCGGGGTTTGTTGGAGCAGTGATTTGTCCAATAGGTAGTATTTTAGTAGTAGCTTTTTTTTTTTTTTTTAAGAAAAAACGTTGCACTAGGAATTTCTCCTGTATCGTGGGTGCGTTCACAAACATTTAAACTCACATACACAAATACCCAGACCCGGAACAACTATCTGTAGGCCATACATTATTGTTCCGTGCGGGGATCGAACCCGCGACACGCAGCGCAGCAGTCCACTGCCAGCCCACTGCGCCAACCGTGTCGTCAGCTTTGTTTACTAACAAACAAACATTTCTTCCGAACCATGTCCATCGTCATCAAAAGAACCACTATAATAATTTGTGTACTGTGATTGTCTGTCCGTGTGCCACATTCAGTGTTTATGTTCTTCCTGATTGATGTACCTAACTCAAACTGTTTATTCGATACAAAGCAGATACTTAATTTTCTTTGTGTGATTTATTTCGTTCTACTGCCCTCAAAATAGTAAACGGTGAGGGCAACGGCATGTCCTAGATGGTATAAAAATTTAAGATATTATGATACAACACCTCCCCTTTTTTCTGAGAAATCAAGGGACCTAGTAATGTCACAGCAGTGGGAATGCTATGAGCTGATTATAATGCTTATGCACTCATTAAAGTCGTCTTTGGAAGGGTTATGCTCACCAGTGGTTGCTTTTTAGGTTTCCAAACCCTAAGTTTATACAGCAGCACCCTGTTACTAAGCCTCCGTTGTCCATCCGTCCGTCCATTAGTCTGTCACCGGGTTGTATCATGATCCGTTATAGGTAGACAGTTGATTTTGTTGTGTATTTCTGTTGCCCTAAAGCAGCAAATAATAAAAATATATTAAAAATGAAAGCTGGCTCTCCTACTACGATGGTACATGCGCGATGATGTCCCTTCATGCGCGAGTCCGAATCGCAGTCGGTTTTGTAAAGGTGATTCGTCGAATGGTTTAGAAACCATTTTAATTTAATGACTATGTGAAAAATAATAAAATAAAAACTCGTGCATCCAAACAGTTTCGAAATAAACACTAGACTTTGAGTAGCATAAACAAATTGTACGTGTCTAAAAATAATAAGCGCTGAGGTATTTTCACACAAAGAAATATTAATAAATATGGTATATATAGGTACTAAGGAGAGACTGGGGTGAGGCAGACAGGGTAGGGCGACAATACAATTGCCCTATTTGTCCCTACTGCGCCCGGCAAGCTAGTCACCCTAAAAACATTCAGAATAAAAAGAAAATAACATTAATTCATTATTTTGCCTGTGAACATTTCTCACGTGCACACAAAATACATTAGTTAAAAATAAATACTAATTGGCGCAGTGGCCCATGGGTGGCTGGCCCGACTTATGATCAGTAAGTCATGGGTTCGAACCCAGGTAGGCGCATTACTTTGTGTAATTTATTTCATCACCACTGCTCTCAAAAACGATGAAGTCACATAACATGACGTCACAGCAGTGGGAACATTCTAGGCTGTTATATATTTATGTATGTTGATGACTTATCTATTATCACACTAATATTATAAAGGCGAAAGTTTGTGAGTGTGTGAGTGTGTATGTTTGTTACTTCTTCACGCAAAAACTACTGTACGGATTTGGATGAAATTTGGTACACATATAGTTTATAACCTGGATTAACAAATAGGATAGTTTTAATCCCGATTTTATATTCCCGTGGGTTGCAGCGGGTGAAGCCGCTGGCAACAGCTAGTTGTTTAAAAGTTCCAATGAGTTTATAAATCTCGCCAGACAAAAAAATGGCTGGGCAAATTATTTCATACGAAGTAAGAAAGACAAAACAATGACTGGCTTTTAGAACATAGCTACAACAATTATATTATGTTATTCACATATTATTATGTAGCATGTTTTAATAAACTGATTAGTTTCCTTTTCAAGGATTTTGTACTTACCTACTTTGTTTGCAGTTTATTCTTGTCTATGGACAACCATTTTGCATCTACATTTCAAAGTTTTATAAATAGAATACCTCACGCGAATGAAACATTAGCGCAGGGAAAAGTTTCGAAGATAATTTTCTCCATTATGAAATTTTAAATACATGACGTGGTACAAAATGGCGTAGGTAACTGTACCTGGCTAAATTGTTCTCAAAATTAAATAGCCGAGTTACTCACAAATGTCATTTTAGTACCAGAAACATAACTACCTTCCATACTTTCAGAAGTTTTAATTAATTTTAACACGCACGTTATAAAAGTTGTTACTTAGTACCTTATTTGTCTACTTCAAAAATACCAATTGACTTTTCAGCAAGAATCAATTCTATTTCCGTGTTGATTTTAACGCTCAAAACTAAATGGACTAATGAAATAACAATGGTTTGACATTGAAGTTTAAGACCAGCAGGGCTATTGCGTATCTTTTAAATGACAGTGGCCAACCTATAGTGCCTATCAATTACTGTCAAATGGTTCGATTTTGTACTAAACCATAACCAATTAGACAGTTAATCCATGGACAATATGATAGCCAGTGTCATTTAAAAGATACGCAATAGCCCTGGTGCAGGGCTATTGCGAATCTCTATTGACAGATTTATTGATTATCACATTGGCTCTGTTTGCTTTCATTAACTGTCAAATGGTTCCATTTTGTACTAAACCATAACCAATTTGACAGTTAATCCCTGAACAATATGATAGCCACTGTCATTTAAAAGATACGCAATAGCCCTGCAGGTGTTCCTTTGCCTTTATTTCCCATCAGGAAGAAAAAAAACTATTAATTTAAAATCGGAAATAAACCCGTTATTGGCTCTAGTCTTACCAAGGAGGTTCGTACTACCCACTCACTCGAACTAACCGGGTTTGGAAGTCCAATATGCAGTCACTCCATGTAAAATACTGGTATTCAGTTGTATCCAGTTAGTTGGGAAAACGATGAATCCTGTGATGATTATTATAGATCATAGACACGGAGGCAGGCCCACGCGGGAAAATAATTATGTCACTGACACACTGACTGACGGGGGCTTGCAACCGTTTGCTATTTCAAGACACTAAACTATTGTTTTCTTATTATTTATTCATTAAACCATCTGTGCTTGCAAGTGGATGTCACAAATCCGTAATTAGTTCTAGATGGTTCTAGAAGTCTAAACTAACATTCCAACATTACTTTCTCAGGTACGCCTTCCGCATCTATGATTTAGACGATGACATGTACATCGGACGAGATGACCTCCTCGAAGCCACCAGACTCCTCACGAAAGGGGAGCTCCACCCCCAAGAGAGGGAAGAAATCGTCGCCAGCGTGCTCGACGAAGCTGATGTAGACGGGGATGGACGACTTTCCTTCATGGACTTCGAACATGTAGTGGTTCGAGCCCCTGACTTTCTGTCCACCTTCCATATCAGAGTTTGATTCTAATAATAAATATATTCAGAAGTTTCGAAGTTTCTCTCATGAATAATTTATTGTTGAGTTTATCTTTTGCGTTCTGCATAAATTTTTAGGTGGTAGGTAAGCTTGTTAAGGACTTTGAGATGAATTTTTAGTGACTACATATTTTAGTAATAATATTTTGTTTTGATGAATTAAAATGTTGTACGATTTGAAAAGGAACAAGGTGGAGCATTGATTTGCCGAATTTGTATTTTGTATGATTTTTTTTTTCTTGAAGACTTAGCTGTGGGTAAGAATTCAAACTAGGGTTACATAACTTTGTAGGCTGGTTACAAATTCGTCATTTTTTTTTATATTTATTTACTATCCAAATAATTTTACTTAAAACATTGTGCTTATGAATGCATTGCAATAGCAGAAGTCGTGGAGGTTTCTAAGGTAAAGTTATAGCATTAGAAATTTATATTGAAAAAAAAAACAACTACGAAAAAGTTGAAACTTATACCATCAATATCTCTGGTATGGTGCAGAACAAAAAAATGTCGCAATGAGCTTCTTCAAGGGCAATTTTACTCCCATTATTCATACAATTGGGAGCTGTGATAGGTACAAACCGAACTAATTGCCTAAGAAACGAGATCTAAGTATTTATTTTCTACACAACAAAGACCAACATAGCATAACTGGAAAAGGCACCTTGAATGTGACTGTGCGTAATGGAATGACCTCTGTCAAACCATACCCTTTTCTCTGCAAAAAATATGGGTAATATGAATTTAATAACATTCTTACATTCAATCTTTGAGTTCCGACCACGCTTACCTACATAGTAACAAATTAAAAAGGATTTCGATCAAAAAGGTTTGCTTTAGACGTCCCTTTTATATCCCTCAGATAATATATTATGTTTCATCTATGAAACATTTATTACACACGTAACTATACGTATAAGATTTCTAGATATACGGTTTATCATATGAGCAATAGCTTCTCTTGTCATGATGACTGTCTCATTGGTATCGTGGACTTCGGTTCGATTCCGAGATTGTTGTGTTATTGAACAGGTAATTCATGTCCCAGGGTCTGGATTGAAAGGAAGAATAATAAAGATAGATAACATATTTATTTGGCATATGCCACAAGTGCAAATAACAAAAAATAAAACTAATATCTCAACAAACATAAGAGATAGTGTCATACTGTGCATCTCACGGCTGCGCCAAATAGGACCAGTTTAGCAAACTGCCGAGTAGCTTTAGCCTTTTTTTGGGGGTGGGAAATCTTCAAATAACCCCTCCCGCTCTTGGGCAGAGCGAAAGAGAGTGTCAGAATTCTACTGACTAAAAACCACCCATGTTCCTTCTTAAGGCCGCGGTAACTTGTGAACAACCCGCAGCCCCGACGGGACAACCCGCAGCCTTAAAACAACCCGTAGTCACAACAGCTTTAGCCTGACGCTGGATTTCAACTCTACCCGAGATGGTGATGTAAGTATTGTTTGTTTTGTGCTACCTAAGTTAAGATGATAAGCAAATAGTAGGTACTTAGCTCATAACGAAATTAATATAGGTATTTATTGGTCACAATTTCTAGCGGGTCTCAACTACTAAAGGCATCGATGGGCCTAGTATAAAATACCAAACCGATTAAAATAATGTTATCTGCTACAAGACAAATGACCAATTTTAATATCTACTATCAAAATGGGACAATGAATCAGACTAATAAATTAAACTTATCCATTAAATTATTGATATTGGATTGGATAAATTAATTAGGTTAATTAGTAGCCAAAGACTATAAAATATTGCCACTTTTAGTTGAAAATGATTGGATGAAGTTTTGTTTAGTTTTATTGATGAACTTTTTTGATGAAGAAGGCCATCACCCAACTTGTATTTGATAAACTTGTATTAGTTTTACTTGTAATTAGTCTCCCTGTTTATTTTTACTTATTTATATTTTTGGAAATGTTTTGCTAAGTCAATTTATTGCTCAAAGTCATAATAACTAAGACGTTATACATTAAAAAAGTATGTGATATTTTGTTCGAATAGCGTGTATTTTTAATAGTTTTCCTTATCATATTAAAAAAAAAACTAAAAATACTTATCCTCAAACAAGACTAACAACGAATTCACCAAGAAAAACCAAAAATAAAAACAGTAAAAGTAAAAAGAAATGCTCCGCCGCGACAGTGTATCACTGCCGTGACCAGGATTCGAACCTGGGTTACTACGGCCACAACGTAGGGTCCTAACCACTAGACGATCACGGCTACCGGAGCTGGTGATCTAACAAGCGAAATAAGATACCGTTTTGTATCGGCTTTCTCACCCGCCTGATTGGCCCTCTCTTTCCCGCTTACACAATTTTGGTATAAAAATACCGTCAGAAAAAATGGCGGCGACACTATTTTGCGTAGTAATCGGTTTTTTGTTGAATAAACTTATCTTGGTCGTTTTCTTATCAAAACGTTTGTATTTTGCCTCGAATCGATGCGATTACAAAACAACATTATTAGCATTGAATGGGAATAACAACATGACGTCATCGGTTTTAAAATAAATAAGATTAACATTTTTAGAACTCCTAGTTTTTTTCTTTTTCTATTTATTTGGCTGACTTATTAGTGCCAGCATGTGATCGCGGACTTTTATTAAATTAAATGTCTTTCACTGCCTCGATGGTGTAATGGTCGCAAGTGGCGCTTGCACAACAGTCAGTGAACATGAGGTTCTGCTCCCAAGTCAGGCAAAATTGGGTATTCCACCAGGATTCTCACTAGCAGCCACGGAATCTGGGATTGTGTCCAGTTGATCGTAATAATTATAGGCTCGCCCCCTAATACATGAGATTTAAACTGGCGAAATCTGGATTTACTATTAGAGAATAGGCATCCCTCTGCCTAACCCTTCGGGTACTACAGATATGTCGTTATGTTTCTGACATTTACGTTTCCTACAAGCACGGCTCTTGAAAATAGGCTTAATTGCCGTTTTCATCAATCTAAGCATCATCTAAATAGTATCACACTGTAGGAATTTCAACTCTACACTAAGCGTTGCAAGCGTTGTAAATCCAAAATAAAATACATATTTAGGCTTTCGTGTAAAAAGACCACTCACTGTTTAGTGAAAGTTACTGAAAGTAAACATTAGAATTCACTTCTAAACCATTCGTATCTAACACACCTTTAGTACCCTAGGTACGTATCGGTAATTTGAAAGCAGCCTGCCTTAACCATTTCTGTCTGATTCACATCATTCATCTGAATTCTGCAGTTCCTCAATCAATGGGGCACTTTATATCTTGTCCTGCGTGACCTGCCTGTTGGTTGTTCAATACAGGAACTGATAGACGCTAGAGCTACCGAAAGCCTCAAACTAGTAGCTACCCTAATGAGCTACTCGTACTAGTTTGAGGCTTTCGATAGCGTCTATCAGTTCCTGTATTGGAAACGACAAAAAAAAACAAATTAGTCCATTGAGGTGATGAATTAGTCCGTCAGATAGATTTCCACAAAATAGGCACGCATTTTTTCTTTTTTCAAGTGACCAAAAAATTAAGGCGATAAGTACGATGATTGGAAAACTCGTGTGACGTCACATTTCAATACATTTTTTACCTAAAAGTGACGTCACAAGCCCCCACTCATGATCTTTGACGCATTTTATCTTCGTAATTATTTCTTAATTTGATAAAACAAAAAAACACGTATTTCTCTAATATTTTTCGATAATCTAACTGACCTACTAAACAGAATCATATTTTTTTATTAGTCAGTCGACTTCTCTATTACTTAAGAGTCCCTGACACTAAAACAGAATGTTTACTGTACGATATTTCGGCGCTGTGCAACCACTGTGCTTGCAACAGCGCCAAAATATCTAGAACTCAAAATAATACTAAACATGACAAATACGAGTATCAAATTCTTAGTTTGGTTAGTGACCATACCATTTTAAAAATGTAAAAAAGTAGGTACAGCGGTCGATTTCCAGTCTCACTGGACATTGCTGAATATCCGTATTTTACATGAACTGACTGGCTATCTATCTGACTTCCAGAACATAGCCATTGGTAAGACTGTTTATCCAACTAAGTCTCTTACTACTTACTCGTAAGAACTGTCAAAGATCCACAAACGAGACCTAGGACCCATGGCTACCCATGGTAATAAATGGTCACGTATCGACCTCGGCAAGTGAAGCTTAACCTGAGATTCTCTAATATACTTAGCCCTATAAAAAAAAATATAAAGAGAGTAATTCTGACTGACTGACTCATTAACCCAAACCCTTGGACCTAAGAAGCTGAAATTTTGCAGCATTCTTGTCAACATTACATTACATTATTCGTTGTCTTTGTTTCTTGACAGTTTGTGAGGTTGAAGTATTTTCAGAAATTCAACCCCTAAAGGAGTTAAATAGATCCCCTATTTAACTCCTTTAGGGGTCGTCTGTATGAAACATTGTCATTTTCACACGGGCAAAGCTGCAGACAAAAACTAGTAGTCCTATAACAAGCAAGCTTCTCAATAAGCTTCATAATAAACAGGTAAATTGCTTCCATTCCCCATCAGTGGGGCGTCAATCATATATTGTCGGCAACACCGATTGGCTATTAGTGGCCGTTAGTCGCCGATAATGGCCTCTGGGCCGTGACACCGCCAGACATTCAGTTTGGAGCATAAGCTTATTATATTGTCAATGGCTGTATAAAGCAATTGACAACTTTGTCACTTGGTGTGGTACTATGACTAATTACTGGCTGGTTTGTCGAGTGGTGGTGCCGATTTCGAATACTTGGTCACTCAAAGTGTAATAAATATTTGATTGAAAAAGAGTAAACTATGGATGTATATTAATTAAAAACTATTAAATAAACAAACAAGAAACTTCTAGAAAGGCATCAAAAAACTGCTCCTCAACGCTGTCCGGCCGGTAATGTGCCCAAATAACTGGCGGCGTTGCCGCGTTGGATGGCAACTTAGCCTCTGGCGTAGTACCTACTATTAAGTATTCTGTGCCTCTGGCCAAGATAAAAGCCGTCCTTGGGTCACGAGAAGCGAATTGGATTTAATTAGATTTTTCTGTCAGGAATGTCTCAGTACCACAGAGCCTGGATTACTGTCTGGTTGTTGGCAACAAACTCGCCCTTTATTATGACCAGTTAAGTTTATCACACTATATCAATAAATAAATATCACACTAATATTATAAAGGCGAAAGTTTGTGTGTGTATATTTATGTTCTCTTTCACGCAAAAACTACTGAACGGATTTGGATAAAATTTGGTACACAGATAGTATTTAGTCTGGATTAACACATAAGATAGTTTTTATTCCGATTTTATCTTATCGTGGGATAATTTTCTAGTTGTACAGCAGCGTTCTCTGCGATCGCCAACCCGCCTGCCAAACGTTGCGATTATGGCAAATCCCCCCCTTCTGGGGAAGGCCTATGTCCAGTAGTGGACGTCTTTGGCTGAAATGATGATGATGATGATGATGTTTATAACTGGTGAAAAGTGGGTGAACTATGAGTTACAATCGGTTAAACCCTTCGGGCCTTAGCGGATGCTGGGTATGTTTTGAACTACGCACAGTGTTTTATTATAATTGGTATTCTTACATATTATGAAGAGATATACACTAGACGGGGAGATGACGAAAGGAGTTTGTAAGGTTCGCAGCAGATGGCTCTCTGTGGTTTCTGCCTACCCCCAAAGGAAAAATTCATGAATTAATGCATAAAATCTAGAAGAACAGAGATTCAGCAAGGAGAGCAGACAGCAGACGTCTCGCTATCAGAATTTAATATCAAAAACGACTTTATTTCAGTAAGAAAATAAGTTCCTACTTCAATTAAACCTCTATATAAAACGGGGTATGTTATTATAACTCTATATAAATGTGTAGATCCTGGAAATATCGGACATGCCTAGGGGGCCTACTAAAATACACCTACTTTTTCTGCACTGCTGGCCAAAGGCCTCCTATCCTTCGAGACGTGTCTATTTATTTATTTGTCAAAAGTTTAAAACTTGACGCACAAAAATCGTACAAAGGCGGACTTAATAATGTCTTGGGCATTTTCTGCCAGTCTACCTTAGGGTGATGCAGAGAGAATACCGTGTCTCTTCCGTGGTATCGCCGGCTATGTTACACACATCCCTTACTGAAATGAAATCGCATAGGAGACTTGTCTTCTCCCTCTTCACTGACGCATTAGGTTGAAGCTAGCACGTTACCTGCTGGCCCAGTTGTGGCGGGCCCCGACTTACGAGGCGCTAATTTGTGTAATTTATATTATTACTGTTGCTTTCAAAACGGTGAAAGAAAACATCGTGAGAAAACCGGCATGTCATAGAAACCAACAAATTCGAAGACATGTGACACCTACCAACCCGCACTGCCCCGCGTGGTGGATCCCTCTCCTAGAGAGGTCCAGGCCAGAGTCCGTACAGTGGGAACATTAAAGGATTAATGATTACGATAAAAAATGATTATGGTTTCGGATAGCTTGTTAAGCTGGCACCTGGCATGTACCAACACCGCCTGAACTAGATAACAAACAAAGCCTAGTTGATTGATTGATTAATCTGGGGGCACGGCAGTGCCCCCGCCAAGTCGAGCAATAAAGCGGCACGGCCGTACCATCCTTTTCTAGAACCAGTTCAGGCCATTTTCGACCTCCTATGTATTTATAACTGCAAAAGTAACAAATATTTGTGGAACGAATTCCCAAAGTAAGTTAGCTCCTTGAATCAATTATTGAAATACTTAGTTCACAAAGTTGGAGGTGCCCAAATGAATAAATAATATCTGACGAAAACCAGAGAGCCGCTGAGTTATCGAATTAAACGAATGACTTTTTATAACCTTGGTATTTTCTTCAAAATAATAGCAATGTTCTTTTTATAGGTGTCGTTCTGTGGTTTTTAGCGTTTTTAGGGTTCCGCAGCCGAATGGCAAAAAACGGAACCCATAAAGATTAAGATAAGTTATGTTATGATAGTTTTTATTTGTCTAAAACATGAGTATACAAACACATGGCATGCAGGATGTTATATTAAATTATATCAGTCATGTTTTGCCTGAACGGCGTACAAATATGGGAGGAAGCTACACAGCATCAAGTTATTTAAAATCGTCTATTACACATAATCAAAGTAGGTAACAATTCAATTATTATGTCCTTTATTCATTTTGATCCATATAGTTTACACCTGGGGGCACGGGAGTGCCCCCACCAAGTCGAGCAATAAAGCGGCACGGCCGTACCATCCTTTTCTCGAACTAGTACAGGCCATTTTCGACCTCCTATACCTTCGTTGTGGATAAAACTAGAAGCCTGAATTTTTAGTAACCAATAAGGCATTGTATAAACACAGTATATATCTAATTTCATTCAATTTGAACCAGTAGTTTAGGAATTATAACTAATCAAAGTTCCTTAGTTTTGTAACTCACTGACTGACTGACTGACTGATTATCAAAAGTCTAAGACACTTCTAGCAGTTAAAGAAGCTTCAAATTTAGAATACAATTAGTGTTTAGTGTATAAACCATGGAAAAACTAAAAAAGTATAGGTACGATTTCAGTCTAGTTTTCTAGATACACTAACTGCATAAATAACTTTGTAATCCCATATAATTGTATAGGATTACAGCTGAAGATGGCTCTGTCGACAGCAAAGTGCTGCTCGTCTGTTTGACGCCTTATTGTCATTTCTCAAGACCTATCTATAGACACCCCACACGAATAGGTAGGTAGGTAGGTTTGATGTTTTTTATTAGACTTTGCCTTTTTCATCAAATAATCACTCAAGGAACCTTTATGAACTGAGAGGGTTGTATTGGTGATTTTAATAATTATTACTCAGTAAAGTCACATTTGATACGGTCGCGAATCCTATTTTATTTAACATACCTACAACATGACACTGACCGGCAAATTGCAAAAATCGTAAGAAAATCCGAATTTCGCGGGCTATCTTGTCGCATCAATCTTAGTCTTCCCTTTTTTTTATGATAATCTTAGAGTGGTTCACAGAATACATTTAGCAACAAGTTTAAACTGTGTAGTCTTAAAGCCGTCTTTTGACTATGGGATGTAATATTTTATCGCTCGTCATACATTTTGTACGCGACCGTTCACACTGTGTTACAATATAAATATTACATCTCAAACGCGGGATGTAATACAGGGTGTAAAGTAACCCTTCACACATACGTCAACCAAGCATTCTGTACATCAAACTAAGTACGTACCTCTACGCAAAAAATTTTGCTGGGAAACGACTTTATTTTTGGGGTCAAAAATCGCATTTTACGGTAAAACTCAATGTTGCACTCTTGAAACATTGTGCTAGTGGGTGCTTTGAATAGTAAAGGGGTTATGGAAAGTTATAACCTGAAAAACTGGTATTTACAAAAACAGCTGTGCAAAATTTGGAACTTTGACCCCCAATATCTCCTTAACAAGATGTAATAATACATCCCATTGTCAAAAACCGGCTTTATAGTTTCAGATTAAAGTGGCTGTGACTAAGGAGGGACAGACAGACAGACAGACAAATGACGAATCTTTATGGGTTCAATTTTCTGCCATTCGGATTTCGGCTGCGGCCCTAAAAGGGGGTTTGGGATTCGGCACAACAAAAGTAAACCTAAACCGATCCTTTGATACCTACTTAGTTAATTTTGGAGAACTCTGCTATCGTCCAGCAGGGCTATTGCGTATCTTTTAAATGACAGTGGCTATCATATAGTGTCCATCAAATAACTGTCAAATGGTTCCATTTTGTAACGCAATAGCCCTGTAGAGCTATTACGTATCTTTTAAATGTCAGTGGCTATCATATTGTCCATGGATAAACTATCAAATTGGTTATGGTTTAGTACAAAATGGAACCATTTGACAGTAATTGATAGGCACCATAGGTTAGCCACTGTCATTTAAAAGATACGCAATAGCCCTACTGTCCTTAAGGGGATAGACAGTTCTATGGGTACTGACATCTCGCGGACACTGCTAGAACTATTCACACAAATCTGGTTACTTAAACTGTCACAAAATAAAGCTCAATATACACTTACTACAGTAACTACATTAATTTAGTAGTTAACGATAAATGAATTCTTACATAGATATAAAATAATGTGTTATTATTTATTAATAAAACAGGTAATTTTTAAAACGGGATGTTTTGATTTGTTAAAAACCGGTATTTGTAGATTACATGTCATGACAAGTAAAGTAACTTGAAACGCACCAGTTTCTATATTGCACGTGTTCTCTTTGGTCTAAAGTTCTATTTAGTCTATGCTTTAAAAATTGAAGTAGTACCTTCGTTTTTGTAGTCGCGTTTTTAGCATTATCATGGCTAAAATGCTGTTGTAATTCGTTAATTCTGAAGACGTGCCTGGATAATCGTCGTGAACACTTAGTGTGAAAAGACTAATAGATATTTTGTACGATTATATGATTACTTGCTTTCATTTGACAAATTGCGCTAGACCGCATATTTAAAATGGCAGCCCTACCACGTAGAATAATCAAAGAGACACAGCGATTGATGCAAGAACCGGTGCCGGGAATCAGCGCGGTGCCAAGCGAAACAAATGCTCGTTATTTTCACGTAATCGTCACTGGCCCAGAAGATTCGCCATTCGAAGGAGGACTATTTAAATTAGAGTTATTTCTGCCTGAGGACTATCCCATGTCAGCGCCTAAGGTTAGGTTTATAACGAAAATATACCATCCGAACATAGATCGGCTGGGTCGTATATGCCTGGACATACTTAAGGATAAGTGGAGTCCAGCGCTGCAGATCCGCACGGTGCTGCTGTCGATCCAGGCGCTACTGTCGGCGCCGAATCCCGACGATCCGCTGGCAAACGACGTGGCTGAGCTGTGGAAGGTGAACGAGAGCGAGGCGATCCGGAACGCGAAGGAGTGGACTCGGAGATACGCCATGGACAACTGAAGAGTGCAGCTGCACTCACTCACCAGTGCCTCCCCGACGCGCCACACGAGGACGGAACTAACATATATCATGATTTAAGAGTGCAAGTTATGTTATACACCCTAGACCTAGTAACTTGTGAAGAGACAATTGTGGATAAATTTTATTATAGGTGAGCGGCGTTGCGGCGCTGCGGGCGCTCATCGCTCAGGTTATCCTCCTGCATTTCGTAGCCTCGCCCTGATTGTCTCGGAGCGCTCCGACAGTCCCACAGGTCATTGTTTACCCGTTCACATGTAGCTTCGTTACAATATTAGGTATGCATATTTTTTTACTATCATTATAATAGCTAATAAAAATAAAACCTGGAGACTTAAATGTATATATTTCATGGTTACAAATTTGGTTAATTTTATACAATGGATAGTGTTATCTGTCACAAAGTTGAATATCTTTGTAAGAGTCTTACGAACACATCTCTTGAGTGCAAATGTTATGCTTAATAAAATGATTATATCAGTTTTCTAAATACTAGTGATACTGAAAGTTTAATTTTATGCCGTTTTTCTACATAGCAAAAGTGAATGAATTAAGTATAGATGTTTTAATTTTCACTTGATAAGCAACAACAGCATGATTTCACTTAGAATCTTTTATGTACTATTTACATCTTGTATAAAAATTATCATTAAATTGTATTTATGTAAATTTAATTTGGCTTTGTGAGAAAACTTCAAAATACATAATATACAAAAGCTAAACCAATATTTTATTCTTAATTTCAGCTATCTTATCATTTCTGAATTGTAGGTTATGTTTTCATTGATCTTTATTCTTTTGCTCATTGGTGTTTTAGTAACCTACATATTTACATTGAATATATTTTCCTCAAGGATAGACTAAGTCCAACAGATATACTTGTTCCACATGATACATGGAACAAATGTTTCCTCATTCATTGCTAATGTACACATAGATTTTATATAGGTAGTGTCTTATCCATACAAAATGCCAAACTTAAACAATTTACATTTAGTGTTCCCAAATAACTTAACAACTCACAGTGCATCTAAGGGCAAATCTGTCAGATGTACTAATTTCATGTACTTTACAATAAAAACCAAGGCCATGTGGTCAGTGAAACACAACATTTGCAGACTTCCTATTCTTCGCAAACAACAAAACTTTTATTCTAGTTGAAATAGTATTTTTACAAATCAAAGTGCTCTGATAAGACTTCAAGGTCAAATGTAAAAACTAAAAGTCATCTATTACATGAAAAACTCAAATAGAATTACAGCTTAAAAAAACTGACAGCAATAGAAAAACAATTCTTTGTTTGTTTTCAACATTTGATAACAGTCTTATCTTCTATATTTATCTAAATGTTGTTTATTGTATTGCAACAGAACACCTGACTGAAAGGTCATACTGTAACCTGCAGTTCCTATTTTTCACAAGACAATGTCTTTGTTACTTGGAGAACAATTAGCTTTTTTGGTAATTATTAGGTAAGAATTTGAACATCCTTCTTAATATTATAAACGCAAAAGTTTGCAAGTATGAATGTTTGTTACTCTTTCACACAAAAACTTAATCTAAACAGATTTGAATAAAATTTGGTACACAGATAGTTTATAACCTGGATTAACACAGATTTTTATCCCCATTTTATCTTCCTGTGGGATAACTTTCTAGTTGTAGCGGGCAACGGCTAGTAATGTAATAGGAAATTAGTAGATAAGTAGAGAAATATTTTATTTCACATCTAAGGCCTATATGGCCACTTTTTAAATGTCGCCTCTAGAGAAGAACCAACAAGAAACTTCATTGGTTCCTCTTTTAAAACTACCTATTTGTTTTTTTTATTATATTTCAGCATTAGTGCTTACACACCTACCCACTCCACGCTGGGTCTGTGTGGTGTTTAAGCCACCTTTCCTTCACAGAGATGCCTCTGTCAGGCTGTGTCCCAACTGTGGGAAAATGTTGGGGCTGATTATGCAACTTACTATCACGCCAGGCTCATGACTGTCTACTTCTAAAACTAAATACTGATCTCTCCTATAAAACTTGTGAACCTCTCAGTTCACAGAGAAAGCTTATTGTATTGTTTTTGTAGGCTTCAGCCAATATAAATGAAAATGTAAGAAGGAGAGGAAGACCAAAAAAAGATGAATGGATTGTGTGAGGAATAATATTATAGATAAAGAAGTAAATGGAACAGGGAAGAATGGAAGAAAACGTTATTTGGGGTTGGGGCAACCCCAACCCCAAATAACAATAACAGGGTGGTGACTGCCGAGGAGACAAGTAATAAAGAATATGGGAAGAACACATGCTGAGCTGTCCCCAAATAAAAAGGGATAAAGGCAAGAAAACAACATTGATTTTTAAATAGTAAGTATAAAGATTTGGTAATAGTTTATAGGTAGTAAGGATTTGAATTAACCTCGTAAGGCCCAAGCTCTAAATTTTGCAAGATGAGCTGTACACTCAATGTGCAGTACAATGAACAATATAGCCTAGCATGGTTCCGGCCCAAGGACATTAAACAATTTTTTTTTAGGAAAATGCAACGAATATTTAATATTTTTCTGTGTAGGTAGGTACTCTAAGTAGTAAATGAATATATTACAGCCAGTTTTAAGTTGATATCTCGTGTTGATTTAAATGCACATTGGGCCTAACGTTGATCTTTAATTTTTAATAACCGAAAGTTATTTCAATGTACCTACATTTATTTATTTGTAGGAGAAAAAGGGGTTATGCAATGATTTTCCACCCGCCAAAAAAAAAGAAAAAAATAATAGTTTTACAAAATATAAATTATAAAATTAAAAAAACAAACAGTCGACTTAGAATAAAAATTAAATAATAAATCCAATTTTGAAAAGAAACATGACTATTGTTCATAATAAATAAAAAAGTGGTTTCGACTTTTCACCATCTCCTGTACCTACTGTCATCACTGCTGTGACTGATTCTGCAAAAACAGATTCTTATTATAGATAGCTATATAGATTCATTTATTTGCCTGAAATATGGTATTTTACAGATTTTATCACACATAGGCAAATTAAGCATGCAAATTTTGTGATAACAATTTATTATGATTGACATTTAAACAAATTTAATAACATTATTAAATTACAAGGTTAAAAAAATAGTACTACCTATATCAAAAATAATTGTTAATAGGTACCTATGTCAAAAAAAAAGTTAAATAAATTACGAATGTCAAATAAAATTACCTATTAATTATGTCAAATAAAAACAATAATTAAGTTACAAATTTCCTAATATCAATTTTCAAACGTGTACTAAATTACAAATGTCAAATAAAAGTACCTACCTATTAATTTAATTACATTTATGTCATGGAATGGGTAAGGTTCGAGATGATACTCTAGGTTTCCAATATCTACTGCTGGAGGCAAGAATTCAATCTAAAACAAATCCTTAGTTATATTACTAATCATTGCGCAACACAATGATCATGAATAAATTAGTGGTATTTAAAAATTAAATATGTATTTATTGCCTTACCTTGCTTTTAGTTCAGGCACTTTTCCAAATGCTTTCAAGCTGGCAGTTGTACACCCAATTCATAAAGGAGGGGACAGAGATTGTTTGAACAATTATAGACCTATCTCAATTTTACCTACACTATCAAAATTACTTGAGAGGCTAATGAACAACAGATTAGTCAAATATTTAAATCAAAATCAAATACTCTCATCTTCTCAATACGGTTTTCGCTCCGGAATTTCCACTAACAATGCTGTATTAGACCTAACAAATACTATCGTCACCAAACTAGATGAAAAACAGAAGGTCATAGGCGTTTTCTTAGATTTAGCGAAAGCCTTCGATACTATTTCTGTCCCCTCCCTCATTGCCAAGCTTGTGAGAAAATTGGTATAAGAGGTACTCAACTGTCCCTTTTTATTAGGTACCTCACAGGCAGACGGCAATGTCTCAGGATAGGAGATTGGACCAGCGATGAACTCCCAATAACACACGGAGTTCCCCAGGGCAGCATTATCGGTCCCACGCTTTTTCTCATTTATATAAATGACCTTTGCCAGCTACAGCTTCCTAATGCTTCCATCTTTACATATGCCGATGATACTGCTCTAATATTCTCCGGGGATTCGTGGGATCTGGTGTTTCAATATGCACAGTCTGGACTTGCCTTTGTCACCAGTTTACGTAGTTTAGTAAACGAATTACCTCACTTTCTCGTCTACAGCCGCTGGAAAGCCTTCCTCGTCTTCACTTGCCTTAATCGCTCACTCCTGTAATTCAACTCACAATATAGGCTGCGATTGCCCCCACCTAAATCGCGTAAGTTGCATTAAGTATCTAGGAGTGCAAATAGACGACTGCCTTACATTTAGTACTCACATAGATACACTTACTACACGGTTGCGCAGGTTAATTTATGTTTTTAAGAACCTCTGCTCCGTTGCTGACTCCAAGGTGATTAAACTGGTGTATCTGGCTCTCTGTCAATCCCTCATCCAATATTGTATAGTTACTTGGGGTGGTTCAGGGAGGTCCCACATGTTGAAAATAGAACGCGCCCAAAGGGCACTTTTGAAAGTTGGTTGGAAGTTACCCTATCGCTTTCCTACCACAGACCTTTACAAAACTTGTAAGGTTCTGACTGTCCGTAAATTATATATACTTAACCTCTTAATGACAACTCACGGTCACACTCCCTACGATCCCTCTGTGATCTCCCAACGACGTAAGCATTCGGTCTGTCCCTCTATTCGTACAAATTTTGCTTTGGCCCAACGCTTCTTTCGCTTCCTTAGCAGTCATGTGTATAACAACACTAACAAAATTTTAAACATATACCCCTTGTGCAAATCCAAATGTAAAGCAAAAATAATAAATTGGCTTCTTGATTTGGATTATTCTGAGACGGAAAATATTCTAGCTGTTTTAAGATAAATTAGATAGTAAATTTGTAGACAACTTTTCAAGACACATACCTACACTCACTCTTACAAATATATCTTCACACACACACACACACGCACTACACACACACACACACAACATACACACACACACAACACACACCATACACTCTCAGGTAGGTACACCATTCACTACAAACTCGCATATTTTGCCTTGATGTGTTCAAATTAGTACCTACTTAACACTATTGCTTAAGAGGGTGAGAGCCTGGAGATCTGTCATACAGGTCCCGAACCCACTATAGACTCCAGCTCTCACAAAGGTTACAAATTTAATTTGATTTGATATAATACGAACCATTGTCTGTACCTTTTTGAGAGAAATAAATCATTATTATTATATTATTATTATTATTATTAGATTTATCATATTTTCCGAACAAAGTGGGAAAAATGGCGAAATTTTACAGATTTTCTCCCAAATGTCAGCTGTGAAAATTCCTCATAAAGTAACAGCCAATCATACAATTCACGCCAAATGACCGTTGGCGCTCTAATTTTAAAGATACATGTATTTAACTATGAACTAGAAAGCTGTAATTTGGCATGAATATACAAATGATGTTACACCGACAAAGTGGTAATCGTTGGATGGGTCTTGAACAAAATTATTGCGAGCTTGCATAAACACTTTTTTCGATTTAGGGATTCGTTTGTGAAATATTCACACAAAATAAAGGCGAAACCTGGATTAACACATAGGTTAGTTTTTATCCCGATTTTATCTTCCCGTGGGGTAATTTTCGAGTTGTAGCGGGTGAAGCAGCTGGCAACAGCTAGGAAGATGGTTATTGTGGAAGCTGCAGAAGATTGTTAAATATCTTTGAATATCTTAATATTAGGTATATAATTGCATAGCACATGTGTGAGTACTATTTATTTATTTATGTACACACAAAATACAAAAAAAGGAAAATAAAAAATAGAAGAGCACAAAGGTACTGCTTATTTCTAAAGAAATTTCTTCTTGCAGACCTGCGAGAGGAGAGTTAGATTAGAAATATAGACACAGACACATTAGACACATTTTATACTATGTACTATAAAGCCACTTTTTACATTTAGTTATTATTATATATATATTTTTTTAGTGACTTTGCCCTAGTTGCTAAGAGAATGTTATGCTCACTCGAATTTCTCGCTGATGGTGGCGCGTGTGTCGGATCATTTAGCTCCCTTCAAAATGGTTGAGCTGAATGGTGCTCAGGTGCTGATCCATGCGTCATGTTCGTGAACGGGCGCTGTCAGTAGAGACTGGTCAACTCTTAGTTGCCATGGTATATATTTTTTTTAATTTGTTTATTGTATCGATTACTGGACGCTCTTAACTTGCACGTATTTTTATTTTGTTGTACTTTGTTTTCACATATGTGTAAGATCTCAGCATTTAGGCTACCTAAAGTAGACTCCCCCACATTGTTCAACTAAATGAGACGCAATTAAAATCTTGTATATAACGCACACTGTGTCGGCAAGTATATTATAAGTTAGGGGATTAAATTGATGATAAAAATGCTTGGCTCAATGCTGGGCCTGCTCCACAACCATTGATTACCTATCATGAGAAGTTATTGTAGAGGCTGCAGAAGATTGTAAAAATATCTTTGCATTGTATAGATTCAATATCTTAATATTATATGTATAATTGCATTGCACAAGTGTGAGTACTATGTACTATAAAGCAATTTTTTACATGTAGTTATTTTTTAGTGACGTTGCCCTGGTGTCTGAGAGTATGTCATGCTCACTTAAATGTCTCGCTGATGGTGGCGCATGTGTCGGATCATTAAATTTCCTTAAAAATGGTTGAGTTGAATGGTGCTGATCCAGGCGTCATGTTCGTGAACGGGCGCTGTCAGTGGAGACTGGTCATCTCTTAGTTGCCATGGTTTATTTATTTATTTTGATTTATTATAATTATATGTTTTTACTCCGGACGCTCTTAACTTGCACGTCTTGCTACATAGTTCTCACATAATATACCATCTCAACATGAATGATGTAATGTACCAAGATTTTGTAATAATCTTCTGATTGAAAAGAGTGTCCATGGAGTTTCTTGCCCTTTCTTCTCCATAGAGATCTACGCTAGGGAATGGGCAACTACAGTACTTTCACAAATTATTATGCCTTGTGTCTGTGACTGTAGCTTTAGAGTGCAATGCGTCGTTCCGGGGGTTACTGCATCGAGTTGCGCGGCGGCGTATGTTTGCGGCGGCGACTGCTGTGGGTGCGGGGGCGTGCGGCGGCGTGTGCCGTGGCGGCGGGTGCGCAGGCTCCGGGTTGCGGGGCGGGTGGTTGCGCGTTGCGGTGTGCATTCGTTGTTCCGTGATTCGGGGTCTCGTGCATTCGTTGTAGCGGTGTGCGTCGCTGCGTGCTTTCGTGCTCACGGTGCTCGTTGTTGCTGGCATTCGGCGGCGTGTGATTCAGCGTGGTGGCTTTCGGAATGACGTATTGCACTCGTAGATTTGTTTTTTATGAATTGTTCTTCTGACATTCAAAAGTGCCTTTATAGGTTTAATTGAAATAAATGCTTTGAGTTTGAGTTAAAGTACAAATTTTTGTTACACTCAAGTGTGGCTACCTAAACCACGGGTTATGTTTGGGCGAGTGAAAAAAATCATGGTAGTAGGTAGCTTATTTAGCGAAAATAAAAGGAAAACTATCACAGTTATGTAGGCTTTACAAGTGTAAACTTGTAAAGCCTAGTAGCCGAGTAGGTAATAGTCGACCAACTTGTAACAAAATGTACTTGTATGAAATATTTTCCTATCGTAATGTATGGGAACTGCAAATGTACCTAAGTTTGTTTTATTTTTACAATAAAAATCATCGTTCGGAGGCAGGTGTAGGCATGGTGGTTAATCAATATAGGAGGCAACTACAGAACCCTACATTGTGTGTGGTCCGACATGCACTTGGCTGGGTTTTGTTCCTTATGGTCCCAGAGCAAATTAGCAGGCAGAAGAGGTTACCAAAATTCCTGTACATGTTACGAAGGCGAATCATAATGTTCACCAACATAATTATTTTAACTTGACACTGACCTACATATTGCGAAAAACGTTAGAAAATTTAAATTTTGCGGGCTAGCCCTGGCGCTTCCTCCTTAAATCTTAGTTTTTCAGATATTAATCCAAATCTAGATAGTGTAGAAATTAATGTTATGATACATACCTGGTCAACCTATTCACTTAAAAAAAAAGTAGGATATAAGTAAGTAATTAGTGTCTACACTGTATGGTCATTGGTCCTGATAAAAGGGTAGAAAACAATTTTATCAATGAGATAAGATTATTTTTTATTATTTTGTACTCTTGTACCTACGCAATAGGTATAATATTGTAGTTGTTCAAAGATCTATCGGTGCGTGACCCAAATGGGAACTAATGGCGTGTGTTTTTTTTGCATAAATTATGAACATCTACTGCAGTGGTTCATAAATAAGTCTATAGTTTTGAACATGTTTTTCTTAATATTAAGTAGATACCGATGCAAAAATAGTACCTAGTAGTAAACGCTTCTTTTCAACACCCCATGTTCTAAATATAAAAAAAATATTTCGACACTTTTAGCAGCAACTTAAAATTATAGTTCGTGGTCGATACCAGTAAATATGGGGCATAAATCATACTTTTAAACACACTTTTAAGAGGAAATGCGGGAGCTCCTTCTCCATAGAAACGCTCTCGCCTGTTATCTTTCTTGTTAATGATTGTAAAGCTATGATTTTTTATAGAATAATAAATATTAACTACTTGCGCCACTATGTTTTTCTTTTTGATATATTATTTTTCTAAGCACTAGAACCCTCAAAAAATGCTCATAATTGCTTATTTAGATCGCTGCCAACAGAGGCCCAGTGTACAAAATTGACAACTATTAACGAAAAAAGAAAAACATAGGGGCACAGAATACATCCTTCTTATTTAATGTCTAAAATATCTTATAAATTGGTACAATATTGGAGGAAGAAATAGGCGAGAGCCAAAACTTGAAATACGACTTTTAACTTAAGGTGGAAGCTCACATCTGGCCCGCGAAATTCTAATTTTCTTACGTTTTTGGCAAAAATAACCATCAAAATTATCAATACAACCCTCCAACTTCATTTTCATGTCAAGATTGATTTTTGCATGTAAAAGTCATTCTTTAGTAATTTAGTCGTCGTTCTTTAGTAGTTAGTAATTTTGATGGTTATAATTCGGTAACTTCATACGTCTTACAGTCGCAAATCAAATTTTCATAAACATACAACCAAGCACTGGCCTGCAAATTGCCAAAAACGTAAGAAAATTAGAATTTCGCGGGCCAGATGTGAGCTTCCACCTTAAGCTTTTGAGTCGGATCTGCAGTTGTCCTTATCGGCCGCCCGGGCGCCTAGCTCTCGCAGAGCGGTAATATAGCGATAGTTTCTTCAAATACCTAATTTTCAAAAGTCTCCGCCGGCATTTCCTCATAATAGCTCGTCGTTTTTGAACCTTTTGCCATACAAAAAAAATCAAAAACAATGAAAAGATTTAAAAAAATATTGTTTCTGAGTTAATAGTTTGTTTTTAATAACCTTTCCCGGGCCTTAACCTTAACCTAAGAAACCATGAAACAGTAAACTTGTAAATGGAAACAATCAGTTTTGGCTGGAAAGTGTTGTAAGTTTTCGTGTTTTTTTTTCAAGCATTCGTTGCTAATTCAAAAATAGAATCCTTATGGTTGCTCACAAAAAAAAGAGGGAGTGAAGCAAGCTCAAACATTTTAAACACCCCGCCACGGATATGTATGTACTTACGAGTAGGATTGATTGTACCTACTTACTTGAATAATAGAATGTAAATTATAGTTATTAAAAAAAACCTACGTTTTGCATGAGTTTCGTAACAGCGGCTTACAAGCAGTAAGTCGTGGGTTCGAACCCAGGCAGGCACATTACTTTGTGTTATTTATTAAACGGGCGAAGGAAAACATCGTGAGGAAACTGGCATGCCCTTGAACCAAAAAATCGAAGACATCTGACATCTACCAACCCGCACTGGGCACGCAAGGTAGATTATAGCCTATTCCCTCTTCATTTAAGAGAAGGCCTGTGTCCCAGCAGTGGGAATATTATGTCTAATTAAAAATGCCTTGTAAAAATAAAATAAACTAGCTGTTAGAGCAAGAGAAGTGAGTTAGAAAATGTAGCAAAAGCTATGATCGAGCGTTAATCGAGCTCAGCGACTATAGAAGATAAAAGGTCTAGTAAAAATTACGCCATCTGCCACCGCGTGCTATAGCCAGTGGCGTACCTATAGCAAGTTAAATAAGCCACTGCTTGACTGCCTTTGTTTTTATTACGTACTTAGTTGAGATGACAATAGGGTATATAGCTAATTAAAAAAAACTTATTAGTCCGTCTTAAAGATTACTTACCAAAAAATTAAGGATAGGTACCTACGTATTTTTTTTTTACGTAAACAAACAATAAAGACGATACAGTGCTTTAAAAACTCGAGACATCATAATCTAAGACATTAGTATGACATTTTTTAGCGGTCAGTGACGTCATCAACCCCCACTCAAATCTTTGACGAGTTTTATCTTCGGCAATTTTCATTGATTTGATGAAACAAAAAATACGTATCCAATATTTTCCGATAATCTAACAGTCGGACTAATTAGAATCAAATTTTTTTAACACAGTAAACATCTCTATAGTAATAATCTCTTCTAATAACTTATCTGCTGTTACAATAAGGGTGCGCACTTGCGCCACAAAGGGCCATGGCCCGCACCCCTCCTCGATACACCACTGTTTCTAATGTTTGATATAAACGAGGTACATTAAGTGATCATTCAATTTACCGACCTCCGTTCTTGCCCGCCATCCAATAGTTAAGACAAATCGTTTGACGTAAGAAGCACCAGAATCGACCCAAATCGGAGTATAGTTACCCCTGTCTCACCCCTTCGGGGATTACAGGCCTGATGCAGATGTTGTACTCGAAAATGTATTTTATTTATTTTTTACTGTTTCTTTTTCACGTCTACTACCCCCATCTATACTGTCGAGTAACACAACTGTTGTTCCATTGGACGATAGATGGCAGTAGTGTGACAAAGTCTACTGTACCTACATTACAAATTTACAAGGAAATGAGTTTGGTGGTAGGTAGTTTTGTGCCCGAAAGACACCCCTTCACTAGGCTCCACTGCTACTAACTTCTATAATAGGGGATCGGACAAAAAAAAAGAATTTGGACGTCAGATTTCCAAAAAATATTAAACACGTATTTTTTCTTTTTTAACATAAACAAAAAATTAAGAAAATACAGTGCTTCGAAAACTCGCGAACTCCTCGAAAACGTCACATGTCAGTACATTTTTTACCTACAAATGACGTCTCATGATCTTTGAGGCGTTTTATCTTTGTCAATTTTTATTAATTTGATAAAACAAAAAACACGTACCTAAGTATCTAATATTTTTCGATAATCTAACTGACGCACTAATTAGAATCATATTTTTTTGACTCAGTCCGATCCCGATCCCCTAATATTATTTGTGAAAAATCTGGATGTATCAATTTTTACTTAAACCATCACGAATATTCTTCCGTCACACATTATAATATTGGGTAAGTACTGTGATGTACGTAAGGTGTAAATTAAATAATGAAATGACGGACCAAACTAGCATGGCAGGAAACAGAAAGACTTGCCTACAAATAGAGGAGGCGTTTACCCAGAGGAGAATATATGAACAACTTTTACTAAGGAAACAAGAATCTATGTAGGGCCCGTAGTAAAAGTTGTTCATAATTATGAGCACAATGCCTCCTTAAACACAAAATAAAGGCTTTTATTTAAAAAAGGTTTCATAAAAACACGCAGGCCAGCGGGAAATAAAACCAGAATATCAGTTTGTTCAGTTTATTCTTAACTTTAATGCAGACTAGAATAATACTCTTAGAAATGAGAACAACAATAGTTATTTCACATGTTACAGTGTACCTACCATATACCAGCTTTCATAATAAAAGGCTATTTATTATCTGTGTTTATCAATGTAAATAAATCTTATTCACAACAGCTAGCAATACAAAATTACATCAGACTGTATACTTATTTATATTTACGTTTAGTTCACAGGGGCATGGCCAGTGTTCAGAGGTCGAAGGAATAAAAAAAATGGAAACATTCAGGGTATATTTTGAGCGACGAAGGTGTGAAATTACGGATGATTTCAACATTTCCTGAAGTTAACATTTCGAGGTTAAGCTGACATTAGGTGGGTAATGTCGATGTTATCCGGTTTCACGGACACATCCGTCTTTTGAAGACACTGGCCGTAAGATTAAAGGAACCAAACACGTGAAACGAGAATACATTTGAAAGGACAGTAGATTAGATCGGGGATAAATGTACGTAATCAAAAGCGGTTTATTCAAGTTTTTATATCTAAAGTGTTTACAATTAGAACTGTTATTAAATTATATATATTTTTATACATAAATAAATATTGTTTACTCGTTCTCAGAGTGCTAAGCTTAACTAAGAACACAGAACATACATATGTAGGTTACATAGCTATAGCGACACTATAAAATTTACAAAATATGATATATCTTTTGAGATGCTACACGAAATAATGCTTTTTTATTTACTATATCCTCTAATCAATTCTTTTTTTTTCAATTTGATCACTGCGGGTCTGGGATATTGTGCTGTGGCGCAGATGATAGATATGCGTTCACTATGATAGACGCAAGGGTTCTAAGACCAGAGCCACAACACAGATCGTGTGACCCACTTATCTAAGCTATACATGTTGGCTCTGAACTGGATGAGATGATTTGAACTATGGTGCACTTTTATTCATAAAAAAAATAGTTTAATAAACATTGAAAGGACGTTTGTCCTTCTGTCAGAATATACAAAGAACTAAAGTTATGATAATGGAATGGCTAGATTGCTAACAGGCATGAATGGCGTCACAGAAATAAATATAATATGAATGTTTCCTCACATCCTTCATCCGAAACCTATCTATATGATTTTCACACCCTATAACAACTTATTACACAGAGAATTTTCGAGATACCATACAAAATATTACGTTTATTTAACAGAATGTGAAGAAACAATCAAAAAGTATTAAAACGGTGACAAAGGTGACACAAGATAACCACAAAAAAACTAACTCTATAAAATTATCGTTGCACTTAAAATTAACGCATTTCATATCAAATAACATTTCGTTATTGAAACGCCAATAAATAAAAGAAATATGGCAAAAATCATGACAAAATCCTTGATTATTAAATAATTTGTTCTAAAGCAAAAGGCAAACAAAATAACAGAAAATGCTATTTGAATTAAATATAGTTAATTTAATATAAATATCTAAGCAGATATGAGTGGGTACTGATATTCAATTTATAGATATATTAGAAGTGGAGTATGTATACACGTTGTCATGACAATCAAATGAAACACTATGTATTTAATATGACGAATTTAAAAACTATCTGCCATTCACAAAATTTATGTAGTCACCTGCAAAAATGCATGGACAATTCAGAACTAAAATCGTGTGAAGCGAAAAATGACGCCACCTGACGTAAACTAGTTATCGACTATAAACGCTCACAGGAAAATACTCATTAATTTATCCATGCAATTTTGCACGTGACTGTACCATAAAGATTCTATTTCGAAAACACTTCTATTTATTATGAAGAGGTTTGTCGAAATCTTTAATTTTGTTTTTTTTTATGAATTAGAGATTTTTTTTACGTTATATTAAATACATGGTGTTCGGTAATAGAGAGATAATATAACTTATATTCTATCTTAGCCACGAAAGCATTGTAAGCATTGAACTCATCACATATGTTTATTGAGTATTTTTATAAGCTTCAGTTGGGGCCCTAGCCTCGCTTTATAAAATTATCTTCTTATATTTTCTTTGTTTTTAAACTCTAAACTTGTACCTAGTTACCGAGTCTCTTTAAATATATTTATGTACTTACTTGACATAAATTAAAATGCTTATTGAAAAACCAGATTCTTTGCAAAACATTCACAGAAAGTAAATATTTCTTAGAGTTCGCTTTCCCACTTTCCATTTTTTATATGAAAGTGAGGTGACGAGACTCATATAAGCATCTATTCGATTTAAAACCTTATGCGTTTGTTCATAAAGTTGAAAACCTCACAAATAGTACAAAATCACTTGTTTGTAGATAAAAAACTTCCTCTTAAAAGTTTTAAATGACAAATCATTGTCTATGAAGGGCCACATAACATCCTATCAGATCATCCAGCTACGACTGATTTTCTTATACACTGAAGAAATAAACCAACTCAAGTTGACCTACCTACACAGATTTTTTCATGGAAGTTTTTCTATTTTGTAAGAAGATTGGTGTTACACGCATTGTCTTATAACTGGTTACAATATTCATATAAGTTTTGGGTAGATCTATATAACATGGGACTTCTACGGGGATTTTTTTTATAAATATAAATTATATGCAGGTTTATTACTTTTAATGACTAACCAATATCAGATTTTTTCAAAGACGCCAGTTTTTTTGGCATTCCATGTTGAATACTGTTTTATTGATAATATAGATGGTTGTTTCTTTATAGTAGTATTGGTTAATCATTAAAAATAACTGCACTATTTACACAAAACACGTAAATATGTACAAACCGAACTTCTTAAGCGCTCTCTTGGGCAATACGACGTTCGCTACTTGAGGCAACGGAACTGCATCCCTCTAGAGTAGCGCGGACTGCCCTTCACGTTGTGCAAAGATCTTTTGGCACGTGGATTCGAAACTGTCTTCGCCAACATGTGTCTATTTGGTATACACGCAGAAAATATTTATAAATTCTAGTACACTTAGAATATTGATTGCAATTTTGTTTTATAAAGCGTTTGGCATTAAGAGATTGATGTAAAACGCTGTATCGCTTGACATAAATCTCTTAATGTATCTGTGTAATATAAAAAATAAATGCAAGTTAGCTGGCTGTATACCAACACCTTGTTTGACTGTCCAAGTTCACAAGTCAAGGTGCGTACAGATTATATAACATAACATGTTATAAACATTGTTATATAACACGACTCAGTAATATGGAGCCTGAATGTCGTGTTATATAACTTATTATAAAACACAAGTTATACAACAACAACTGTACGCACCTTCAGTGACCTCCTGGCAAAGTCGTTAAAGCGCCAAAAGATTTTTGGACTACTAGGCAAGCAGCCAAGAAGTTTAAACGCAGTTTAAGTGTAACAAACGGCAGTTGAACGTAGCGTGGCGAGGTTAGGGCCAGGTAGCGGTGCGGGCGGGCGTACATCGTAATATCGTAGGAAGCAGGCACTTGAGTCGCGGCGTCGCGCGCGTTAGATGAACACGGGGTTCTCTTGCCCGGTCAGCAGCCGGAACATCGACGTCGGCATCGTTTTCATAAGGATCTGAAAGGTAGATGCTAGTGAGTTGAAGTTTAATGGCTTTTATACAAGGTATAACAGAACCAGCGCGATATCTCTTACGTTTCTTAATAGTCTCGGCTTTAGTCTGCGACGTCACATAGTGTCGAGTTTAGTCTGCGGCGTCACTAAGAATCCCGATTTGAAAATAGTTTTTCATGGTACCTATGAAACTTTGTTCAATTTGATGGTCTAACAATACAACAATTGCGCTTATTCTGGTATACCCAAGTTAGATTTCGTCTAACTTCATGCCACAGTCGTTTTGATTAAAGCTTCTTACGATGGGATGAAAATCAACGTTGGTGAACATCTCGATGCTAGTTTTCGCCCCATTTTTTACTTTCACCACGACACTCGCCGAAAAACCCCTTGGGCTCTTGTAGTTTCCTAGTTTCAAGAGCAGTGACTATCAAATAAATCTGTGTGTGTGTGAGTGGGTCGTACCTCCCCGACGCTGGTCGCGAGCAGGTTGACGATGCGCTCGTGCGGCACGGCCACGACGCTCTGCGAGTTGATCTCGATGATGCGATGTCCCACTCGCACTCCGCCACGCTCGGCGATGCCACCACGCAGCAGACTGCAGATCTGCAGCGGGACCAATTGTCACAGGATTAACCTTATTATGCGGAATTACGTGTATGTATACACTTATTTGTTAGCTAGTTTACTGTATGCAAGGGATGGTTTCATGTCAAATTAAATTATTATTCATTTTTGGTAAATGATTAACGTACTATATCAAACAAAATCGATCGATTTTATTACTTTTTTCACACACCGTGATATTTCTGTTATTTCTTTGAAATAACATCAACATCTTTTTTGTTTATTGAAAAAAAAAAATATTCTAGAATTTATTGAATTGTGTTTCTGTAAAAAATGTTTCATTGAAGTAAAAAGTAGTTGAAACAAATAACAACGAAACAAAAAAAACGAACCGATTTTTAATGAAGTTTCTGTCTGCAAAACAAGGGAACACCTAGTTATTTCTTCTTTTTTTTTCAAAATAAAAATATTTTTATTTCACATAGGCCTACATGGGCACTTATAAAACGTCGACAAAAAGGGGCACGGTTCGGTGCATTGGTCGATTCCTAAGGAGAAGAACCGGCAAGAAACTCCAAAGGTTACTCTTTTAATCTTTTAAAATCGTTTGGGTTAACAATATGTTTAACGATAAAGTCCAGACATAATCTTGGTATATTTACATTATTATGAACTATACTCACCACTCCGTTTTGCACACTGAAGCCAAGTTGATACTTGGTATCAGGTCTCTTGATCTTGACCTCAACCACGGGCGCGCATGGGACCACGGTCAGTTTCACCACGGTTTGGTTCTTCGAGTTCTTTATGTAAGTCTGGCAGGTTGAAAGCGGTAAGCCGACTAGGCTGACGCCGTTTATTGCGATTATTTGATCTCCTGCAGACAAAAAGAAAAGGTTTTAGTTAGTTTAGTCCAGTGGTGGTGGCCACGACTTACGAACAAAGTCGTGGGTTCGAACCCACGCAGGCGAATTACTTTGCGTAATTTATTTCATTACCGCTGCTCTCAAAACGGTGAAGGAAAACATTGTGAAGAAACTGAACCAAAAATTCGAAGACATTATGTGACATTTACCAACCCGCACTGGGCCCGCGTGGTGCATTATAGCCCATCCCTCTCCTAGAGAGGAGGCCTGAGTCCATGCATTATAGGCTGATGATGATGATCATAGTGACTCTTGACGCCCGTAACCCGGGAAGGTTTATAGAGAGTACACATTAGTCATCCCCCGAGCAAATTGTACTTTTTGTACAAAGTCGTGCCGATATGTTGCAGTACTGTTAGGTACTCCTCTGCCTAACCCCTCAGGGATTCCTGGCATCATTATCATCATCGTTATTTCAGCTTAAAGACGTACACTGCTGGACATAGACCTCCCCAATTGTCGCCACATTGACCAGTCCCGTGCGTTTTGCATTCAGCGGATCCCCGCAACCTTCACCAGCTCATCGGTCTACCTAGTGGGAGGCCTACCAATGCAACGACTTACGGTTCGCGGTCGCCAATCCATAACTTTTTGGGCCCCATCGGCCATTTTGTCGGCGTGTTATGTACAGGTACTTAATATTATAAAGCTGAAGAGTTTGTTTGGTTGAACGCGCTAAGTTGGAATTGAAAAAATCTCCTACAGGTCGCGTAGATACGTCATCTATTTAAAACTTCTGATAAAAATCAGTAGGAGTGCTTTTATAATTTTAACTAATAGCTACAAAATGTACTAGTCTTTTTTTCATTGTGTTGGATAGTCAATTTATCGAGGAAGGTTTTAGACTATATTTTACGTGCAGGAAGTCGCGGGCAAAAGCGATTATGAGGCGACGTACCTACTGCTGGGGCTGCGGGTTGTTCGATAGAGATACCGTGGTCTGGAACACAAAGGACTAAGAAGGAACATGGGTGGTTTTAGTCAGAAGAAGTCCGAGACTTCCTTCAGCTCAGTCCAGATCGGGAGGAGTCATGTGATGATTTCCCAGATGTTTCCTAGACTCAAAAAAAGGCGACTATACCTATATTAAGTTGTCCACATCTGGCCGCAGCGCCAGCGGGCGCCAGGTTGGCGATGACGACGGTAGGCAGCATGGAGCCCCAGCCAGACTCCACCACCACGACGCCGAGAATCTCGCCCTTCGTCTTAGGCACCACCACCTGCGAACATGCAAACGACTATTTAGATATGACAGAGGGAATGATAATGAGGGCGTGTGATGACTAAGGATTCGAGGGCGTGGACAAATACCCGCGGTATTATCTTTCATTATAGGATTCAAATTCAAATATATTTATTTGTGACTCATGGTGTTATCAAAAAAAAAGTTATATTCCAGTATGGTGCCTTGCAAGACGTAGAAATAATATTTTAAGTGTATTGATTGAAGAATTTTGAAATGTAAGAATGAAATGGATAATTGTTTTTCGTTTAACATTATCGCTGATTAAAAGTCAGTTTGTCCAGGCCCTCAGGGCGTAAATATGGCACTTAGAAATTTGGGTAGATGTAACGTAGAACGAACCTGACAATTATGCCTGCGTGAAGGTGTGTACACATTAGGTAACACGTAGTATGACTTGCGTAACAAGTTATATAACATTAGTACATGTTACATAACAACGTTTTATAACATGTTATGTTATAAGATCTATACACACCTTGACAATCTTTTTATAATGGCGCAATTACACTTGGTCGTTAGCCCGTTTTTGGGTGCTAGATAAGCTCGTACTCTGGCAACCGAAACAATAGGATATTTTATCAAAAAAATCTAATTAGTCCGTCAGATACATTTTCAAATACTAATGGACAAGTATTTTTTTCTTTTTTCACCTAAACATGAGATAAATACAGTGTTTCGAAAAGTCGCGTCAAGTCGTGTGACGTCACAAGGTTAGTACTTTTTTACCCACAAAGTGACGTCAAAAGGGGGCCCTCATGATCTTTGACACGTTTGGTTTTCGTCAATTTTTAGATTAATTTGATAAAACAAAAAACACGTTATTTTTTGATAATCCAACAGACGGACTAATTCGATTTTTATTAAAGTTGTGGAAAGGCTTAGTAGATGATTAGTAGTTTGGCCGAATTTGAACCATGAGACCGAACAATATTGCCTGAGGAAGAGCGTTCTCGTCCCCATTAATTTACACGTGTTCCCTACTCACAAACATTTCGATTCGTTTTCGACTGGTCGTTTGTCTAAATTCCAGGGGCAATCGAATCCGGTCAAACGACCAAATATAAATGCACGATATAAAGCTCGTTCGCCATATTTACGCCCAAATACAGTATTCAGCGATAACAGTATAGCATGCGTAAGGTTACACGTTTTCATTTAAAAATACAATATCGTTTCATCTAACCGCATGTCAGTGGTAACAGTTCGACTTTGATAGAGTCTTTAATATCTCTCCTAAATCCTACCGAAGATTTTTATAGATTAATGTCATCACTAACATACGGTTGACGTTTTATAAAATAAAGTATTTTTTCTTTATGCAGTCAGAAAAGTTAAATACAAAAGAAAAGATAAATTGACTGCCAACTTATCTATACTAATATTATAAAGCTGAAGAGATTGGTTGAACGCGCGAATCTCAGGAACTACTGGTTGGAATTGAAAAGTTTTTTTGTGTGTTGGATAGTCCATTTATCAAGGAAAGATAGGTTATAAGCCATATTATATGACACAGGCGAAATTGAGCGGTTCAGCCAGTAACTATAATTCATTCAGATCATAATTGTCATCCTTTGACAATTGTATGAAATGACTATAGGACAGCAATATTTTTTGAGGCTCCCTGTTATCAAGGCCAATGTCCTACGATAAAGTCAAGGTAATAATCAAATAAATAAATTAATCAATCTTAAATATTTACCTCTTTCTGCAATTCCTTCTTCGCGAACATTTGTAACTCATCTCCAAATATCTCCTGACTGTTCAAAACTTCTTGGTAGTCCATCTCCTTCACAAAACTGTGATCTTCTATACCATTGGCCTTCAGGAACTCCATGTAGGCCACCTGGAAAGCCTGGCCTATGGACTGGGCTATGAATTGAGCCTGAAACAACACATATTGTAATTATTATTAGTTACAAACAACGATAAACACTACCTACTCACATTAAAAAAAAAACATCTTTGTTAAATCGTATAGCAAGAAGTTTTGTTTAAATCAGTCAAAAGAAAGGCAATTTTTTTTTAATAACGGTAGGTAGGTACCTATTCCCTTATCTAATCACCAGTTGCCTATTGCAAGATTGGTGATTATAAACTACATATATTTCTTTATTGCTTTCATTCAGGAGAAACAGTCTCCTGGCTAATAAGATCGTAATGAAGACTGTACCCGTTAATAGTGTTATCAATGTTTATTCAATTTCGTCGAGATACGTGTAATTTGAGGTTAGACTTAGTTTACATTCCACAGTAAACTGTAGGTATGTTTTTATCTCGGTTATCGCGGTATAAGGTCCATTTTACTTATAGACGCGGGTTGTGCTGTAATGGTCGAAAATATATTTTGTATAGGTTCAATGGGTTGCGAAATTGATGCGATTTATTAGTCTATTTATCAATTGCTAGCACTTGGCCCGCGATTTCATTCGCTAAAATTGTGTTAGTTCGACTGATATGCAAGATGGTATTTCTGTCACCGTCCAAATTCTGATTTATAAATTTTTGGTAAAAACCATTGAATACGTGTTTTTTCTTTTCGAGTATCACTCAGTACAAAAATATTGAGATATCACATCACAAAGTTTTAACGCTTCATGGAGAGCGGATAATTCTTTCGAGAAAATGATTATTATACGTATAATTAATATGAAAATTATACGTATCGTCATTTTTTCATAAATGGTGTTAGTGAATGATACCTAATGCCTAGAAAAAAGTTGGACGGTGACTAAAAAATCATCTTGTAAGTACAAATGATAGTCACAAATAATGTACTCGTATCTTTTTACCAATGCATTAATTTCAGAATTGGATTATCAGTTAAGGCGACCCATGCATATTATATTTACTTTACCGCTTTATATATATTTTTAAACTTTGGTTGCCGGAACACGATGGTTGCCGGAAGACAGACGAAGATCTGGACGCGCACCATGAGGGTTGGTTTGAGGTGGCTCAGGAAAAGAGCACTTGGAGGGATTTGGGGGAGGCCTTTGCCTAGCAGTGGGACAGTACAGGCTATTAAAAACAAAAATAAAACTTTACCCCATACTAGGAATTTCTCCTGTATCGGGGGTGCGTTCACAGACATTTTCAACTCACATACACAAATACCCAGACTCGAAACAACTATCTGTAGGCCATACAAATATTTGTTCCGTGCGGGGATCGAACCCGCGACACGTACCGCAGCAGTCAACTGCTTGAGCCACTGCGCTAATCATGCTGTCAATATATTATCTATACCTACATATATTGACAGCATGACTGAAAAAAATAATACTCAACGTACCTTATTTTGTATTACTTTTGCAGATCGACATTTAAATCCAACCAATTTTAGTTCTATCTAATTCACTTGAAATTCAATTAGCAATTGTATTTAGTTTCTTGCCCATTACGGTTAAAACAAGCTGTTTGACTAAGCACTGGTTTTCGCAAACAACTTTTAGCTGACCTACGCCTACGCAGTAAGTCTCGGGATATTATGCCTTTTAAACATTGACTATGCTTCAAAATTGCCGCAGTTTAATGATTTAAATCTTAAATTATGTTTTCTTAAGATTTATATCTCATGTTTGCTTGCCTGAACCAACCGAATTGTCCAATAATTTACACCCGGTTTTTGCATTGAGAATTGTATGTTGAGAAATTGTCTAATTTTACTTAATTGTGCATGAATAAGGCGAGGTCTTTAAAATAATAATATTGGACACATATTTTTTCGCTTTGACATAAACAAAAAATGAAGATGATACAGTGCTTCGAAAACTCTTCAACTCCTCGATAACGTCACATGTTAGTACATTTTCTACCTACAAATGACGTCACAACCCCCCCCCCACTCATGATCTTTGACGCGTCTTATCTTCGTCAATTGTTATTAATTTGTTATAACAAAAAATACGTATCCAATATTTATCGATAATCTAACTGACGGACTAATTAGAATCATATTTTTTTGACTCAGTCCGCTCCCCTATTGTAGGTGATCTAATGGGTACACTTCTGCCTAACCCTTCGGGATTGCAGGCATAATCTTACAATAAAAAAAAAAACTTCAATATTAAAAATGACACTCACCTCTTCACTTTCAAAAACATGGCAGATCATTTTCGGCGTACGATTCAGTTTGGGCTGATCGGAGTCGTTCTCGTGAGGAACAAACCTTCTTCTAGCCATGAGGACCACCAAATCTCCTATATCAGCGATGTACGATATAGTCCTCAACGCATGGTCCATCATTATTTCCTTTAGTTCCGTGTTCAAAACCATAATTTTCTCCGTAGAAATAAAAAGGTCGACTTCTGTACTTGGCTGATTTTCACCTTCAGGTGCCTGGAAAATTAAAAAGTTTATGTCATATTGGAATTTGACGGGCCGGCTTGATCTCCAGAATGTAGTAAAGCTTCTGATAGTTCAACTGGCGGATGGACGTATATGGTATGGCGTTGATTCTGTTAGGAACCTACCGTGTTGAAAAATTTGCTCATCTTTTTTTGACTGGCAGAATTTGAAAGAGACAGAAGCTGTCAAATTGCAGGTGCTGTGAGTTTTCATCATATTTGGGAGTGTAGACACACCCCATTATAGATCTAGTTGACGTTTATCTCTTTCTTATTCTTATTTAGTAAAAGATAAAAACAGCAATATTTTCAATGTAGTGCAGTTGGTACCTAATTAAATCAGCGCCAATGACACCAAAGCAAGCATACACAGTGATTGTGATTTCTGATCCTAAAATAGCGACTAGGAACTTGGTGGTTTAATTTTGTAGGTTTTAGGCCCACGGCGTCTTTTTGTAGCAATGCTGTCGCGCGTTTAAAAAAGTGCCCGTGGGCAAGGGGCCTTAGCTGAAGCTTGTAAAAATTTAAATACACAATCTGCAGGGCTATTGCGTATCTTTTAAATCACAGTGGCTATTATTAGTGTCCATCAATTAACTGTCAAATGGTTCCATTTTGTACTAAACCATAACCAATTTGACAGTTAATCCATGGACAATATGATAGCCACTGACATTTAAAAGATACGCAATAGCCCTACTGGGTCAGAAAGTGCTTGTCACTTGATGGACATAGACTATGGGTAGATATCGAAACGACGTAGTAACATGAAGATATATTTTGTATGGACAGTAGATAGTTAAGTCGATATGACGTTGTTTTGTACAGAGATACTTTTCTATGGGCAAGATGTTCGTCCAAACGACGTAGTACTTTGAAGGGGTGTTTTGCGGTAGTAGCACAATATTTTATGTAGTAGTGATTCTGATTGTATGAGGTAGAAAACGCGTAAATCGCTGTCAAAATGTAGGTATTGTATCGAGCAATGGCGGATTATTTGTTGAGCACGATAAGAAGAATGTACAAGAAGAAAGGGCGGATGAAACAGAAAAATATGAACCTTCTCCATTTTTGGAGTCGGTTAAAAGTTAAATGAGAAGAAAGGCCTGATAGAAAGAAAAGGAAAGAGTTACAAAATGGAAGACGTGCTCTTAATCCGCCACTGCATCAGTTTTTTTATAGTTAATTTAGAATTTAGACACTTACCAAAGCCTGATTACCCAAGACAGCGGAAAAGGAAATACGACAATGTTAGTATAATGAAGTGGCAACACTTAAAAATAACGATATTTTATTGAAGTTTTTTTTTGTCCAAAGGTACAGAGTAATACAACTAGTTATCTTGAAATAGGATTCATCTAAGCTCAATTTTAAAACCCCAATAAAACATCACAACAATCAACAATACACTTAACCGAAATGATGTATTTTACTAGCAACACTGTTACTTGGTGTTACTAGCATTGATCTTTAATTATGGATTTCTGAGACAAATTGTGAAAAATCCTATTATTTATTCTCCGAGGAATTTTCCCGAAATTATACCACAATACGCTGTTGGTTTTTATTGAATTTTCTGATTTAATACAAGAACTTTTGCAGTACGAGGTCCAGCAGGGCTATTGCGTATCTTTTAAATGACAGTGGCTATCATATAGTGTACATCAAATAATGTCAAATGGTTCCATTTTGTACTAAACCATAACCAATTTGACAGTTAATCCATGGACAATATGATAGCCACTGTCATTTAAAAGATACGCAATAGCCCTGCTGGATCCTGGATTATTTAGTTTTTATTACACTTCATCACTCTCTGGTTCAAAAACGAGCAAATATTTAGTTAAGTACAGTTACACCCGAAAAGACCTGCTCTTCAGTAATCTTCGTGGTTCCGAAGAAACGTCGCGTCATAGAATAACGACTCACAGAGGCAAAGCTTCTAAGGGCGAAGCCCTCAGCACAAGCTCAAGACTAGATTTAAAAAAAAATACTTGGCAAGTCTCAAAAATGTCCTCAATTCCACCAAAAACTCAGTAAAAACCAACAGCACACGACTTAAAAAACGTCTAAAGAGAGCCTAAACAAAATATGTCAGCCAAACCACCTTGATCTTAGTGACGGCTTCCTCTACCATGTTCTTTTTGGGTCGCTTCTTGCGGCGACGCGAGTCCTCGTCGACCTCGACCGAGCCCAGGAAGGAGAGTCTGAACACGGCGGCCGGGGCAGCGTACACTCCGGAGTAGGGCCCGTCGCAGCCCCACTGTGACACCGAGCCATGAGCCAGCCGGCTAACCTCCTCGCACGCTCTCACGGGTTGTGGTGTATTCGATTTGTTTTGAGTTTTATTTATTTGTACGTTCGTTTCATTTTTAACTAGCAGGTTTCACGTTAAAGTAAGTGCCTCTAGATATGATCAAGGCGTTTGATTCAACAAAATATTCCTAATGGTTCGGTCAAAACTGAATCGAACAGATTGCAGAACGGCTACGCATATCGGACTTGACCGACATTATTTTAAAGAATTTTATTTCTCACGGTCCGGAGTCCACAAATTTGTCCGTACAGGACATCTACTCTCTAAGCGCGAAGCCCGTAAGTTAGGCGAAGTTGCGGGTGTTTCCTAATCCGTTTCACTTAAGGAATTATGATTATTTCGAACAAATAATGAATGACAACAGGATTGGATAGTTGTCCCTCCTTCTAATGTGCTCTTAAAACTCTTTGAATCCGAAAATAATAAGTACTTAGCATGTTTACACTTTGAAGATTCGAGCTAATTTCGGACGAGCCCCGTATCTTCCCCCGGGTATAAACACCTACTTAATATGTAACTACTTTCCAAGGACCTTTTATATTACCTGCTTTCTTAATTCGATCATTGCAAGACTCCACCAACCACTGATCCATTTTATGGACAAGCTGTTAGAAAATTACGGTTTTCCTTGTACACGTTAATTATTACTCGATCATTTCGATCGATTTATGGTTTTTAGAGAGACGCTGTTGACGAAGTGATAACCGTATCCTGTTGTTAATTGATCTTTTGAACCAAAATTAGAGTTATTTATATCAACCGGATACATTGTTTGATGAATATGTTTAAATACATGTTTGGGCTTATTTTCTTAGTTAGGATCTCGAAATATGGTTCAATATTTCCCAAAATTGAGATCAAGTACATTTATCTGGATAAAAAGCTGAATAGAATGTTTCCTAAGTATTTTTTTATGTAAATGTTATCGCAATTGATAATTTTAAAGCGTCTTTGTTTGGCTTGCTTTCCAAACGCATTCTTCAACGAAACAGATAGTAGCAAATGATGAAAAATTTCACGGCAAAGCAAGCAAAACAACTCGAATACAAACACACAATGATAGAGTGAGAAGCGAGCGATCCACCGTCGTTAATATGAAAGCAGACCTATCGTATTAACTTTAATATTAGAACAGGGGTTTCGGTGCGTTGCGCTAAGCCTTCCGCGATGTAGTGCCTCAATGTCGTCAGGTCACCTCAGCCGGTGTGAATCGGGTATGTTACATGCTATATTGTGCATATTATGGAAAAGTGCATGGATAAAAAAAAGCCTTCGTACCAGTTAGTGACGTACTTTGTTTGTAGACGGTAACTATCGAATCTAGCTTACGTTTAGAATTAGAATTTTTAATCGCGAGTCAACGTAAACAGGATTCGGTGTAGTGAGGAACGGTCGTAACTCGTAAATAGCCCGTAATCGGAACATGCCAAGGTAAAAGACTAGCACAGCACAATATGATCGCATACTCGAGCTTACCTTACAGTGCCCTACACGGGACTCAAATGATACAAAGCATTAGCGTCAAGCAGAACAGAAAGCGACAGATAAACAAACATTTTCAGAGGAGGCTAGCCGGCCATTACGGGATCCGACAATCTTCTTGGGTCGGGTCGAGGGGTGAGGATCACACTGAAAAAAATACTCTAGTGCCAAGTCAATAAGAGCTCAAACGGTTTGGCGGACAGGTCGTGAATGGTTTAAAACGGTTGAAAATTAAACATACACAGGGCAAAGTCCCGTAAACGTTCTAGCATCTAAATATTGTTTTTATCGTTTATATAAAGGGTATGAAGGATATCCCACTAGCATTCTCAATACACTAATCCTAATGAGCATGAAATTACATATTTACAGATGACCGTGAAAGAATAGAATATAGGAGAGTTGCGTGCAAATAGTTGGAAGAACTTGCGTGCCAGTTTCGCTTCACGCATTTACATAGGGATGTGAGAGAGCGTAGCTTGTATCGATATAGTGGTGTTTGGAGTCGATATTATAGTGTTGTATTTAGTATTTTGTTTTTGGTTTAGCTGAAGTTATACAATGGGAAGGCGATGTTATATCAAAGAATTTGGAAGTAAAACTAAATTATGCTTTTTATGAGTATTATAATTTTACACAAGGACAATATTTGGATAAGTTTTGTTAAACTTTCATACTAGTAAAAAATCACGAGACTTTTAACGAAGATACAAAATAAATCGTATTTTTGAATAACCATCGCCTTAACAAATCGTAAGAAGAGTGCTACACTTAAGAGTGGGACAGAAAGTGACAAGTAATTTCATGCTCTCGCTCAATAAACATCTACTTAAGATACAAACATTTTACATTAATACCGATTCACACGGGCAAACGGTAAGTTGCTCAACTGTGTCATATGAGAATGCATGGTTTCAACACGGAAGTTAGCAACCCTGACATTTTTTTTGTTAGTGGTAACCCTATTAGAATAAAAATTAGTAAGTACATTATTGTAAATACAGGGTTATTTCTTAAAAATAATAATATTAAGTATTTACGGTTAAAATTAATAAATCGGTTACTTATAAGTTATGACAAGAAATTAAATGTTTGGTTTAAAAAATGTTAAATAATTTCGTGAAACGAAAAGGGTTAACCAGATAATATGGAAACGAAAATGGGTAAATTCAGAGTCAATGATGACTTTAGAGAAGTAAAAAAATACAAGTCCAGTTTTATACAATACCTTGATCCGAGAAACGGCTTCTTCGGCTTGCAGCATTCTTGTTGCCTTGGTGGGTTGACCTTCACATGCTAGCTGAGTGGATCCGAGGTACCGAGCGCGGAATAGTACTCCTTCTATGAGCACTGAACGGGTTACGTCTGTGGAATACAACACGGTGCTGGATTTAACTAATATTTCTGTCAAATCAAAAGTGGATTCATTTTGTTTTTTTTTTTTTGTGAAGATAATGGAGAGGAATGCCAAAGCAAAGATGTTTTTTTTATATCTGATGGACCTTTTCTTGACCTCAATCTGGTCCTGAGGACAGAGATGAGGTCAATAATGGAACGAGCTAACCCCAAAAGAAATGGGGTCGTATGAGCTTGAGAACATCGACGCAGGCAGGGTATTCCACACCTTGGTTAATAAAACGCGTGCGTAATAAAACCATGGATTGTGTGAGGAATGATATGAAAGGGAAAGTAATAAATGTTGCCGTAACATCTGACAGGCGAGAATGGAATTGCGCGGACCCCAAGTTGAATGGCACCCGATTGACGGCAATAGGCTCGGTCCTATTACATGAGACTTAAACATAACTGACAAAATGAGTGTGGACATTAGATACGCCTCTGCCTAACCCTTCGGGAATTACAGGCGTGATGTTATGCTATGATATACACCATAAATATTAATAATCATTTATTTCAGGAAATTACATTTTTTTTATTATTTTATTTGGATATTTTTTTAAATTTATAATTTGTCTAGTGAGTAAAATTAAATATTTACTACTTTATAAGGAAAAGTGATATTTCTACAATAATAATATTTTTCATCACCCTCTAAAACTCACCATGGAAATAATCCCAAAGCAGCACGAAAAAAAATGAAATCGATTTAGTTTACTTTATTCAAATTATATAATTTATTGTAATCAGTATTAATAAAACTTACCTTCTTTATTTTTGCTTTTTTTCTTCGCATCTTTGTCCTGAAACAGTAAAAAATTGTCGCTTAGAACACCGCGTCATCTAAGAAGTTTTTTGTGTAAAAGGACACAACTTGATTACATATTTATGTATTTTGTGACCTGAAGTTTGACGCGGATGCAAATCTGCACCTTGTATTTCCTTTAAAGTAGCCGTTTGCATAGCGATTATTTCAATATGGTTATGTATACGAATCCTAATGACATCAGTGATTCTTTATCTACAGACGGACGTCTGAAGTTCCGCTCGCGAATCTTATGAATAAGGACTCCGTAAGTCCAAAACTAGGTACGAAATGTTAAACTTATTCTAAAAATATTTTATCCTACGCGACGTGTAAACAGGGACCGAAAAGATTACCCGTATTATAAGGATAATCAACCTACAATAACCAGCTATCACATAGAGTTAATTTTTGTACTTAGAAATTATACAAGAAAGTGAAGTTACGGAATTAGCCGTTACGGTGCCTTTATTCCGGTTAACCCTTACAATGTAATGTAAGGATTAACCTTGAATAATGGTTTTCCAAACATATTATTAGTGGTGGGATTAATCGGTCCCTGCGTGTATCTACCGTTCCGTTCACGCAATGCGATGCAACTTGCGTAAAGCGACGCGTGCTTTCTCGCAACACGCGTATTGCTTAAGCGTGGCCAAGCGACATATAAGAAGCCTCGTTATCGTAGAATATTCTTTTCGTAAGCGACATTAACTAACTCCCGGTATAGCATTATGATCTTAATTAACTAACGTTAAAGTTCATTTTTGTAACAAAATGGTGCAGTAACCTTTCCGTTGGTGCGCGCGTCGTCGTCGCGGTTGTCCTGCGGCTCGTGCGCGTGGGGCGAGCGGGTCGTCACGCTGCCGCCCGGCATCACAGTGCGAGACTTCGGCTTGCGCCAGCCCTACGACAAGCGGTTATACGGTTTCATAGTTTCATGCGCAGACGCAGCAAAGACGTTCAGAAAAAAAAACACGGAATTTTGAATGAAACGAAAACCAACGGACACGATTTTAAATACTTAATATTTATTTGTTTATTTACAGTGCGACGACGATGTTAAGAAATAAAATAAATAAACACGAATTTATGAATGAAATGAAACGATTCAAAATGAGAGTACCTACTTTAGATTCTTATTTATTTAAATATTTAAACAGATACTAAAATAAAACCTGGGAGTATAAAATGGCCGCGACAGCAGAATTATTAATAGTTGGTATTGGTGTAGTTTTTCTTTTTATTCGTGAGGTTAGTGCATGGTATCACAGTTCCTAAGCCACCCATGGGACGAGAAATATCTCTCAGGCATGCTGGTTTGGTTTCCTTACGCTATTGGTGCAGTAGTAAACTGCCTTTTAGAGTAAATAACCGACTTCAAAAAAGGACGGCGTTATGTGTTCAACTTCTAAGTATTTTTTACGTGTGTTTATTGATATTCCCGTCGGCAAAAAAGGCAATGAAACAAACTAGTCACATTCATCCGAAATTGTAGAGTTATTTTGTGTTTATTTTTTTAAAGTCGGTAGTTTTTCTTTGCAAAATTTAGTTCTTTATTAATTTGTAAGGAAAATCCCAACCAAAGATTGGTTCTCTCCACATCTTTGATCGTCACAGTCACACATGACTTTCAAAAGACATTCCATTCATCATTGTTCATACAAATTAGTTTAATAACCCGTTACTAAGAACTCATCAACCTAAATACTTCATACAACGTACAGTCAAAGCCCAGCATTACTTGACCTCCTCTTCTTTTTTATACGAGGGATCAGGTACTGCTGGGCACTGATGGCGTCGTTGTCAGGCCAGACGATTTGACCCGAGCACCTCTTGTTATTGAGATGTGCTCTTATCCATCCATTACAAAATACTAACATTGTTTTTGAAAAACAAGGTAATTGATGAGAAAAGAGCTGATTATTCTTTACAGTGGCTCAACAGATTCTCATGACGCTAAGTTTCACCGTGATTAGTCCAGCCTTCTAATAAAAGGAAACCACATTTTAGGTGGAAGCGCCAGGTAGATCGGTCAAAATAGACATCATCCTTGCATAAATTCCCAAGAAGCTTAAAATTTGCATGAACGTCAGGTGAATGAATGAAAAATAATCGATCTACAAATGACACTGTGGACCTACGGCTTAACGTGTTTTCTGAGTCACGGTAATAACTCTGTATGTAAGTAATGGGTGGTCAGTTGCTCGCCCATCCACAGACTAACCTAGGCAAGTGCGGTTTAACTTGAATATTGATCCGGGACGTTTTCTAGCCACGAGCTCCTCCTCCATCCTACGTATTAATATCCTAACCTAATCCAGGTCGTCGTCTACACGGTCTAAGGTAATCTTCAGTAGCAACCACGGAATCTGGATTAGTGCTTGGTGATGGTAATAGGCTCGCCCTCTATTTTATGGGGCTTGGGAGCCTTTTAATAATGTAGCAACACTAGTGGTCTATTGAAAGCTCTATGGTACTAGAAGACTATCTAAAGACTCTATAAATAATTATACGGACGGCCCCGGCATGGTTATAAGCTTAGAACAAGATAATTGTAATAAATAATAATTAAACTACTAAAGAACTTGAGAGTATTTATTTATTTAGGTTACGCTTATATTATGTTAAATGTTGGTTAATCAATTTATTAAAAGGTTTATAATGTTTTCATTTGTTTTAGTATAAAACATTGTTTCACAGCGCTTATCAGGCGGACACGTTCTACAAAGGGAAACTGTAGATAATTCTTACGATACTTGGTCAAATTTACGCAAAAAAACAGTCAACGTCGAAGTTTTTTATAAGAGTTTGTCTTTTTTGTAGGTTTCGTCTTTCATAGAAGAACTAGGTTACGGTCAATCGTACTGGTACGGACGCAAAGCTGACATAGTTCAGGACACAGACACCTGCATACTACTGAAGTGACTGTCAGTGTCCGGTGTCCGCAACCAGTTCGAATTTTGTCCGTACCAATTTAACTGAACGTTTAGCCTGTCTTTGAATATTGTACGGTACCTAGTTATAACCTCTAAGCAAAGACGTCAGGTCATTTGTTTATTTATGAATAAACAAAGTAGGTATATAACTAGTATAGTAATAGTGAAGTCTGGATTTGTGCCCGGTTGATGGTAATAAGCTCGCCCTCACGGTATCACGATTTTTTTGTGCCTTATTCTGTATTCATCAAAATGATGGACCCTATCTTATTACAATCTAGCCTTGTATATAGACTTATAAGTAATATAACTGTAAAATTGTCTTTACGATATCACATGGGACTAAAACCATACATACTGGCAAAATGTGTTTGTGTACGTGTGTTTAGGTACACCTCTGCCTCTGTTATGTTATAAACCACAGGATAAAAATAAGGTTTATTTTCATTCAACTATTAATACAATAACCCAACCTCTTCGTTATTTGCATCCACAGCACTTGATTCATCACTTGATTCCTTTAAATCCACGTTTGACTCAACGCCAACAACATTTGACTCACTATCATTGCATGTTTTAATATGAACTTCCTCTTCACTTAAGTCATCAGTGGCTACTTCACTAGGGTCTACATTTTCACTAAGTTTTGTATCTAAATGTTCTTCGTTATCCCTAGGCACTATTTCATTGTCATTATTTTTATGTAAATGTACGGTTTTAACACTATTCACTATGTCACTGTCTATATTTTCATTTAAATGTACATCATTTTGACTAAACGCTAACTCGTCTTTAGTTTTATTAAAATGTAATTCTTTATCACTATTTAAAATTTCCTCGTGTTTATTTTCACTTAAACGGACTTCATTATCACTCGCTACTTTTTCACCAGATTCTAATTCGTCTAAACCACCTTCATCATTTAGATTCACATCTTCACTTAGCAGTTCCACTTTACAGTTCATTTCTTTCACATTAACCGCTACTGTTTCATTACTTTCACTATCCACCACCGCATTATCACCTTTAAGATTGTTTAAACAAGGTTGTCTTTCGTCCTCACTCATTTTTACGAGATACGGCTATGTCCCGCGTCGTCATTTGTTGAACTGAGCGTTCGATATGCTGTTATCAGTGCAGTTGGTCATTTCCCATGCGATAAAGATACGTAGAAGCAACGTTATTAGCGTTTAGTCCGCGTTGTACTCCGACACATAGACGGACTGATACTGGCTTGCCACCGTGTTATGCTAAGTAAACAGATGTATGGCCATAGAGCAGTGAGAGTGACAGATCGATACGTAATGTATTCCTGAATGATTGTGTGTGGAGATTTGTCAAAGACATTGAAATAGGTGACGTTGTCGGTCGTGTAAGTCCATTATCTGGATGGCGATAATAGTTAATGGCTCAAGATAATGATTATTCAATAATAATTTATTGTGTACTTTACGGATAGATAAGCACTCGTTTGATGAATTTTGCTAACCTACATACCGCAATGATATCCGAGGTCCAGTACTTAATTTATTGTTGTTTAGATAACGATATGGTCTCGTGTATGGAGTTTCACTAGCTAGTTTTATTAGACCCTGTTTAACAGCGAAACTCTTTAGAATAATTTCCAAATTATAATAACCAAATAAAACTTCAATCTCACAAAATTAAATTATCCTCTCCGAGTCTAAATCTAAATAGGCAAAATACTACACCGCTTGTTCTCTGTCTAATCTTAGTCCAAGAATAATAGTCGAACAAGGTCATTGCGCGTGCGCCTCTGACTCGACGCTTGTGTTTATACTCCCAGCTGATGATTGCGTCATGTTCATTAACGTAGGCGGTGTCTTGGCTTGCCTGCCTAATTAATTAATAACAGGTTGTTAGTATAGACATCGCCCAGCATTACTTGACCCCTAGTATTAAGAACTAGAGTGCAAGGGGTGTGAGAAGAGGGGTCAGGTATTACTGGACAATGACTATACCTAATGCATGCTGCAATGAGGCGGATCTCCACAACTCTTTTAGGCTGCGGGGATTTCAAGTAACGTGATTGGTGAATCACGGCACAGCTCGTCTCTGCTCTGCTCCGCTCCGCGTCAGTGGAACCGCAGCCGTATGCTCGGTTGATGGCAATAAGCGCCCTTTTACTTAATACTTAAACATAACTGGCAGATTGTGGGTGTTTCATAAGTGCACCTCTGATTTTTCGGGGATAACAGTAGTGGAGTAAGACTAAAGTCAATGATCTATTTCTTTTTACACAAAGTGGGAAAATTATCCAACAGGAACATACTACCGATACCGGGATAAGTATTAAGGTGAAGGCGACGAAGTAGCCCCCGAAATTCGAATTTCCTTACGTTTTTTGCAATTTTCAGGTCACTCTTGACACTTGTATGAACTGAGACGGTTGTTTTAATGATTATTAGGTACTCAGTAAATAGACAATTTTTACTGCCGCGAATCCCATTTTATTTAACATACGATTTGACACTGACAGGGAAATTCTAAAAAACGTAAGAAAATTTGAATTTTGCGGGCTACCTTCATCTTATCCTATACGCTGGCCATGGCCTGTGTTCAAGTTCTGAACCAGATTTTGAATTAAACAAACAAACTGTCATTCTCAATTATATAAGTTAGGGTGAATTATGTTAAATGATGTATACGTGTGGTTCAAACAGCGTATGACTAATAAAAATAGTATTCATAACGAAATGCAACATACACACCGCGGCCCGTTCACCTTATAAGTCATTAGCACGTTACCCGCGACTTTGTCCGTAAATATAATACGTGCGGGTGATGTGCATGATATGGTATATTTATAAATATAATTTACTAGTGACCCGTACCGGCTTCGCACGGGTGCAAAAAAGATACTAAAACTTTCCTCTTGAATCACTCTATCTATTAAAAAAACCGCATCAAAATCAGTTGCGTAGTTTTAAGATTTAAGCATACATAGGGATATAGGGACAGAGAAAGCGACTTTGTTTTATACTATGTAGTGATACCATATCATGCACATCACCCATGCTATAGAACAATGTAGCTTACAAAAAAAAAACTTAAAAAAAGAAAATTACTTCATTATAATATTAGTACCTATTAGTTTAGATTCAATAATATAAACTACATTATTTCCTGTTTACTTGAATTTATGGCTATGTTTCATTTTAAAACAAAACTAATTCTATTTTTTCTAATTAATTTACCTAATTATACCCATATTGTACTTGAAATTTAGAAAAAAAGGGTTAAAAAAGAACAAAACGACGCACATTTAATCTTTTTTGAAAGAATTTTAGGTCCGGAAATTATACCCTACACAAAAGTTACGAAAATAAAAAATCTCGTTTTAATACTCGTAGTATAGATTAAATAATCAGACATGTTGCGCCAACCCCAGATATATAGGGATAAGGGAAGGAGAGTGATGAATGACACATCCAATAATATAAATAAAAATATTTGATTACCTACTTTAAGGTTATGTTAATTTTAAAACAAAACGTTGCACATTTCATCATGTTTTACTTTAAAACGGTAGGTTAAAAGTATCTGACTCAATTATGGTGAAGGACACAATCCTTGTATGGTATACATGAACTGAAACTCGTTCTTACATACGTGTAGTTCGGTCTGCTTACGCGCATATGGTGTTGTTTACGATTATGATAATGTGTTGCCAAGGTCGTTTGTAGGGCTTTGTCCAAGAATGTATGGTACTTATATTTAAAAGTATTTTTGCTAACAACCAGCGCTGTGCTGTGGGTCCCCATGACCCTAGCACAGCACCATGCAGAGTGGTAACCTGCTTGTCGCAGCCACAACGAGCAAACTATTGACTTTTTTTGTACTTCTCACTTGTAGCATTTCTTTCTTTCTTTATTCATAATATTGGTATAGTAAGTAGTACCTGGATGGTGAAGATTTGTTTTTGGTAATGAAACCTAGCTAGATCGATTTATCGCCCCCGAAACACCCTGCATACTCATGAAAATCGTTGCGAGCCGATTCCAAGATTATTATGTACAAACATATATGCAAGAATTGCTCGTTTAAAGGTATTAGATAGACAAAGCTATTGAGGCACAGGTCCTTTCTAATAAAAAAATCGTAATGCTTTCGAAACGTAGTATAATTAAAATATAATCAGCAGAGCTTTATCACTAGCAACACGGGAGGCAACAAAGAATTTTGAAATAAAACTGAACTATTCTACTATAGTTCAACTGTGTTGCAGGAGGTAAATACAGACTTGTTTATAATTTTATGATCAATTTTAATATTTAATCAGGCGTGATTGACGTCAAGTGCAGGCCCATATCCGAATAAAAAATAAAAATAAAACTCCCTGCCCGACTTGCCCAAATTTTGCTCTTTTTCCGAACATGCTTAAAACTTAGAATTAGTAATACTCACTTTGTCATCGAAGAATCCTTGATCGTCCGTTCTCTGCTGTCCAAGTAGTCTGTCAGTCTCAAGATCTGTGTCCGCTTCATCTGAAAAGGAAAATACTTGTAGTTTTCGGTAGGTCTACGAAGCAAGAAAAGGTAAAAACGGGACCCTATCGCTAAGACTTCGCTGTCAGTTCGTCCGTTTCTCCGCCACCAGGCTGTATCTCAAGAACCGCTATAGCTAGACAGTTGAAATTTTCACAAATTATGTATTTCTATTGCCGCTATAACAACGAAAACTAGAAACAAAATAAGTAAAATAAATATTTAAGGGGAGCTCCTATACAACACACGCGATATTTGTGCAATTTTGGTACGGAACCCTTCATGTGCGACTCGTACTTGTTCAGTTTTATACACCTTTAACGTATGCTGATTACACATGAAAAAGCTTGGTTATACCAAATATGTGTGGCTATATACGGGACGTTACTGCAATATTGCATAGATTGGCTGGTATTGCTGAAGAAGCACCTTTATGAAAACTTTGAAGAACCATTTCTTAGTAAAACCTCAGCAAAATCAGTTGACATTATTTACGAGTACTTTCATCTCATCTCTTCCTGTCCTTGCCCCATGTTATTAGGAGTCGGCGAAACACGTTTTCTTTCATTCCCCTCTGTCAATCGTCACACAATCATTGACTCCTATTTTAACCGAATTCTTCAAAAAAGGAGAAGGTTTCTCAATTCGATTTTATGTTTGTTCGCGCATATCTCCGTCGATTGTGGACCGGTTTTCAAAATTCTGTTTGTGTATTAAAGGGTATACTCCCAAGGTGGTCCCATTGTCACCAAGTCAGGATCTGATGATGACATCCCAAAGAAATCGAAGGTAACCCTCAAATTTTATAGACACTTATTACGTGTTTCGTTCTTTTTCTAAAGCTTTTTAAGTATTTGCATCTAGCAGTCATCACTTTATGTTGATGAGCTGATGAAGGTATAACTCCTATAGAGGATAATTCTTTAATAAAAAAATATGGGGACGTATATTATGGTTGTATTCTTTCAGGTTATCTAGGTGAGCTGATTATGGAAGGTACTATATTCCTCAATGGTTAGGAGTTGAAAGCAATAATAAGAGAATCTTGAATGTTAAGGGTTAGGTTTCTTGGTTGAATATTAAATGCACAGTAATTATTCGTCTAGGATATCACAACTAAAAATGGAAACATAAAAATTTTTGCATACAAAACCGACTTCAAAAACACAAAAAAGTGAAATATAAACTTCACAAGAAAAATCAGCTTCTCATCTCGTCGGTGACATAATTATGTTTGTTTGATTACGTTTTTTTTTGTTGCTGATAAGTTTTTTCTCCATATTATTCCTCACGCACATGGAGTGCATCTTATCTTTGGTCTTCTTAAGTCCCACGTGATACATCCCTCCTCATCACATATCCATACCACGACAGTCCTTTTGAACTTTTCTATGTAACTGGCCCAAGTTTTAAACTTTCTTTAATATACTCTTTCTACATTTTATAATCAAATCAAAAATCAATCAAAATATTTTTTATTTCACATAGGCCTACATGGACCAATGCACCGAACCGTGCCCCTTTTTACCGACGTTTTATAAGTATAAAACGTCGGTAAAAAGGGGCACGGTTCGGTGCATTGGTCGATTCCTAAGGAGAAGAACCGGCAAGAAACTCCAAAGGTTACTCTTTTAATCTTTTAAAATCGTTTGGGTTAACAATAAGGTATAATACACACATGAAGACCATGCAGATTAATGTCTGAGATGGTCTTTTGAAGAAAGCACCACACAGATTTGAGTGGACCCGTCCAGTCGTATACATTCTTGTCACTCCACAACCACCTCGACATTCTCATCTACGCTACATGCAGTCTTTTTTACAGTCCAGCATTCTGATTCATATCTACTGGTATACTTTACTAGTAGTAAAATAAGTCAACAGTTTATTAATTAATGATTTAAATAATTAGAATGATTTAAATAGTGTTTGTTGCCTTACCTTCATCACCACTCGCAGGCTTAATTTCTACTGATTCCGTGCTCTGCGCGGATGATGGCCTTTTACTGTTAATAAGAAAGCAGTTTTAATTAGAGTTTATGATTAACAGAAACATTGCTCAAGATTATGTATACTTTGGTAGCTACTTTTCTTAGAAGTGATCATAAGGGTAAACGTTGTTCAAAAGCATTTCGGACCGGAACAAATCAAATCTTTTGCATAGAAATATAACAAATTATGTCTGAGTTTTGGCATGCATCAATAATGGTTCAGAAAAATTATCAAATTAATAATATTACAATACAATATTTTGCAAGTCCACCAAGGACAAAAGTAGTTATCAAATGATGTCAATAATATTAAATTATTGGAATGTCACAAACAGGACCAAAAAAAAATGAGTGGGGTCGTTACGGTTTATTAAACAATAAAAAGATTCAGTTCGCTGCGTGTTCACAGAAACACGTCTTGCGTTTTAACTGAATTGATAGATTATTATACCAAAACAAGGGATGATTCCAAAAAAAAAAAATACTTCTTTAGTCCGTCAGTCAGATTACCGAAAAATATTGGATACGTGTTTTTTGTTATATCTTCGTTATTTTTCATTAATTTTACTCGCCGGTAAAAATCTACTGAACTGTGACGTCATACGAGTTTTCGAAGCACTGTATCGTCATTCATTAATTTTTTGTTTACGTGAAAAAAGAAAAAAATGTGTTCAATATTTTTCCATAATCTAACTGACGGACTAAACAGATTTTTTAGTTTTTGTCAGGAAACAAGCCTATATACTCGGCTGAGTGAAGGGTTTTTGCTTCGTCTTGGCATTGTCTCGCCAATGTATTTGATAGGTTAGAGGAACTCACCGCGGATACACGTCCTCATGATGCGTGTGATGGTGATGCGGCGTATGCTGCGCTAGCGGCGTCAGTGGCGCGTGCGGCAGTGCTGGGTGCACCGCCAGTGGCGCGTGGGGCACGTGGGCCACGTGCACGGCGGCCGGGGACGCGGGACGGTGCGGCGCCGGCGCGGGGGGCGGGGGCGCCGACTCGCTGCATACTAGGGTATGACCAATCGGGTTAGTCACCTTGTTAAATATTTGACACCTTTGGGCTTAAAGGCACCAAAACATAACTTTTAAGGCGAAAAAAAAAACGAAGTAGTTTTAGACATACATTTTTGTGTTTATAACTAGAGAAAGATAAAAGTTACCTGGTACCTGGTGGTACTAATTTAGACCAACAGGTACATAAAACAATGTTCAATAACAATCCATTTTACATTGAAAATCATAACAACAATGCAATCATTAAACAGAAACTCATTAAAATATTAACATAACGCTTCCATTCCCCAGGGAAGTGTTATAGGTGGCCTATTATTTCTTGTTTACATCAACGACTTACCAGAAACCATAGAGGTGCCATGTGTTTTGTTCGCAGATGACATATCTTTATTAGTCTCCTGTCAAAACAACACAAACATAGAAGAAAAACTCAGTTCCACACTCACAAAAACTTGTAACTGGATGACTTCACATAATTTAGAAATTAATCATGCTAAAACTAAATTAATGGTTTTCCACCCTTATCAAAAAGCTCCTCTACACTTAAATTTCACCTTTAACGGCTCAAAATTGGAAACTGTTGATGACTTTACACTACTTGGACTTACAATAGATAAACATATCAACTGGAAAGCACAAATACAAAAAACCCGTTCAAAAATTTTAAAATTCTCATACGCTCTTCGAGAAATTAAAAAGACCACCGATCTACAAACTGCCCTCACCACATATTATGCGTATGCCAATGCATGGCTTAGCTACGGCGTAACCCTCTGGGGAAATAGTACAGATGCACTGACACTCTTTACCCTACAAAAGAAACTAGTTAGAATCATGGTAAATATTGATCAAACTAACAGCTGCAAACCCTATTTTCTAAAACATAATATTCTAACCCTCCCCAGCATTTATATCCTAGAAATATGTAAATTTGTCCGTAAGCATCAAGAGTTCTACACAAAACGCGAAGACATCCAATCACAGTACACACTTAGGCACCGATCTAGGCTAAACATACCAACATCCAGGCTAAAAATGCATTCCACAAGTCCCTACGTAATGTCTATAAAGATATACAATAAATTACCAGACATAATAAAGAAAGAAGAAAAGTTCAATATATTTGTAACAAAACTTAAAAACTTATTAATAAAAAAATGCTATTATTCCTTAGATGAATATTTAAATGATAAACATAAATAATAGAAGAAATGTTTAAAGTATATGTTAAGGAAATTACAAATATAATAAAAAATGACATAAGAATAATAATTGATAACAAAAATTAGTGATAGTCACGCAATTTCTAGATATGTTTAAAATAAAAATAGTATGATATGGTAATTATTAATATAACAATAAATGATAGTAATAAATAATGTAATATAATAATAAAATAATATAACAAAAATAATAATGCAATTAAAATACTTAGAAATACGAGTAATAATAAATTAAATTAAATAATATAGCAATAATAGTTATTCATGATCTCCTAAAACAGGGCTTCCTCTCTCCTACCCTTTTGCTGTGCCCTACAGGGTCCATAATGATCTCAATTATACAGGGTGTCCAAGAACCTGGCGTCCAACTGGATTCCCACGATGCCCCAAGTTCTAACAGTACTCAGAAAAATATTTTAAAAAATCCACCCCATGTACTTACAGAATTATACTGATTTCAAAAAAAAAGGGGAAATGAGCACCCTGTGACATACTTTTGAATGCTGTGACTGCTAATGCTGATAATTTCGATATTTCTTGGAGGTTTTGTAATCTAGGGTATTGCTGTGTCTAAATAGAATGTAAAAATAATGTACTTATTGTACCATTTTAAAATAAAATATTATTTTAACTAAAGGTGATATGGAAAACTATTGAATTTCGCAACTTTGACCGACTGTAGTGTAAAAAAAATGTACCAAAATAGTATGGCAAGTGACGTCAAATTTTGACGCGTTTATTCCTCTTTTTAAAAAGGTATAATACTTACACATTAATTTGAAAAAAAAAAAATTTTATAATATTTTTACTCAACAACCCAATTTTTACGATGTCTTACAGAATTCTTAGAAAGAAAAATTTACGACGAATTGAATCTAACCTCTAAAGAATTACTATTGTATGCTCATAAAAATAACAACAGGCCTCTCAAAAAACAGGTTAGACCGTAAGGGACGGTATGTGCATGCATCTCACCATAGTGATTCGTTATTACAACAGGAGGGAGCAAGACAGAAACTATCTTTGCGATTTGCTGGTTCTTCTTTATGGTACCCCATTATTCAGGTAAGAGTGAGGGAGAAAAAGGTTAGAGGTGCGAGTGAGATAGATAGTGACGCTATCTGGGATCGTGCTATTTAGGATAACAGTACGGTCAGTACGCGTCACTGCCTCCTGCCGTTACTACGCACCTCTCTCTTATTGTTACCATTGATCACGTACTACGATTTAAAGCTTTGTTTATTGGACTCGATTACTCTTTGTGCTCTGGACTTTGAAACGAACTCTTTACGACGACCTTTGCCTGTGTTTGGACAGTTTGTGTTTTGTGTGTGCTACCATGGCGACCTACACTCCGCAAGAATACGCAAATATGCACTACATTTATGGAGAATGTAGAGGTAATGGACGAGCTGCAGCGAGACTTTACAGAGAAAGGTATCCGAGGGCTACGCGATATCCCGACCATCGAGTTTTCATTAATGTGCACAGATCACTATGTGACGGGCGGTTCCCCAATCAAGTAGCTGGTGAAGGACGACCCGTAAATGACTTCATACGCGATGAAGTTTTAGAGGCGGTGTCGGCAAATCCAAGCATCTCTGTGCGAGGAATAGAAGCTGATACGGGGATACCGAAGAGCACAGCACACAGTATTCTCCAAAAAGAAGAATATCATCCGTACCACGTACAGCGAGTGCAAAGTCTTTTACCTCGAGACTATCCGAGCCGAGTCGCGTTTTGTGAAACAATCCTGCAAAAACATCGAGAAGACGAAAACTTTATCGACAAAATTTTGTGGTCAGATGAATCAACATTTAAGAAGGATGGCTACATGAACCTACACAACTTGCACGAGTGGCATGTGGAAAATCCGCACTTGATGCGAGAAGATAGATCCCAGTACCGGTTCAAAGTGAACATGTGGACCGGTATTCTCTGTGGGAATATTATTGGTCCATTTGAGATGCCCGAGAATTTGACTGGAGAATCATATTTAAATTTTCTTCAAAATGATTTGCCAAACTTACTAGAAGAGACCCCACCAGATATGTGGTTCCAACACGACGGCTGTCCAGCACATTTTCGCGTATCCGTTAGAGAGTTTTTGGACGAGCAATACCCGAACAGGTGGATTGGGCGATCAGGAACAATCCCGTGGCCAGCCCGCTCACCTGACTTAAATCCGCTGGATTTTTTTTTCTGGGGAACTATGAAGGAGCTCGTTTATGCGAAGCCCATTAATGACATCGCTGACCTTCGTGAGAAGATAACACAAGCAGTGCAGGTGATACGTCAAAAAAGTTACTCGCGAAACATAAAGCGGTCCTTTTTAAGGAGAGTGAGAGCTTGTATTGCCGCGGGTGGTCAACATTTTGAACATTTATTGTAATAAAATATCTTTAAACTAACATTCTTTGCTTTTATTCTACTGGGAACCCATCTACCTGTGTGTATTTCCTTCTTGCTCACTCTTGGAACCGAAGTAAATAATAGTAGTAACATAACAGTTTCTAAGATAAGAAAGGGTCCGACAGTTACCGTTAGTAGGTAGGCACTTCGTAAAAATTGGGTTGTTGAGTAAAAATATTATCAAAAATTTTTTTTTTCAAATTAATGTGTAAGTATTATACCTTTTTAAAAAGAGGAATAAACGCGTCAAAATTTGACGTCACTTGCCATACTATTTTGGTACATTTTTTTTACACTACAGTCGGTCAAAGTTGCGAAATTCAATAGTTTTCCATATCACCTTTAGTTAAAATAATATTTTATTTTAAAATGGTACAATAAGTACATTATTTTTACATTCTATTTAGACACAGCAATACCCTAGATTACAAAACCTCCAAGAAATATCGAAATTATCAGCATTAGCAGTCACAGCATTCAAAAGTATGTCACAGGGTGCTCATTTCCCCTTTTTTTTTGAAATCAGTATAATTCTGTAAGTACATGGGGTGGATTTTTTAAAATATTTTTCTGAGTACTGTTAGAACTTGGGGCATCGTGGGAATCCAGTTGGACGCCAGGTTCTTGGACACCCTGTATACTATACCACCTAAGTACACATTATGGTAAAGCAATAAAGATATTGAGTATTGAGTATATTCAATTTTGTAAATATTTTAATTTCTTATTATATTGACATTGTTGTATTATTGTGATTTTTACTAATTTAATTTGAATATATATATTTGTTTTTCTTTACCTAAAAACTGTCTCACGTTCTTTGTAACACATCCAAACACAATAAAAATTAATGAATAAATGAAATGAAACATGGCGCGACAAACTACCCAGCACAAATATGTTTATTCAAATTAAAGATGATTACCTAGCATTGCTGACAATTCTGCCACACATACAAACAATATATTATCACATTATTTTACACAATATTATGGTTTGGTGAACTTTCAACACACGGGCTCGAGTTAAACACATAGTTATTACTGACTCTGTACTGAACAAAATAACTAGTTTTCCTTATTATTTTATTGAAATCATAAAATGGTCATTATCATCAACAGCCTATAAATGTTCCCACTGCTGGGAGACAGGCCTCCTCTCTTTGAGAGGGAATGGGCTATAATCTACCACGCGGGCCCAGTGCGGATTGGTAGATGTCACATAATGATAATCATTAAATGATGTCATAAAATGGTTATCGGTAGTTAATAAAACGTGGTTTTGATTGACTACCGATTTAAGTTTCGATAAACAATAAGCAAAAGCGCGTACAAGGTTTTTTAATCAAAATGCTGCCTAGTGTAGCAAATATACCTTTGAGCCAATCTAATCAGACTTGAGTTCACAATTGGCTACTATAATACTGTTAAAAATGCACTTAAATGTTATGTTATTTCAAAGAACTAACAGAAATAACACGATTAATAAATTGCGAAAATAATAAAATCGATCAAAAACTGCCTTACTTATAACTAATAATAAAAGTAACTAGTAATTTTACTTAATTATTTTTTTAGTATTTTAAGTACTTAGTAATTTTGTTTTTCCATTGTGTGCTGCGAATTTTATTATCATTATTATGTATGGATAAACAAATATTATTATTTTTTCCTTTATTTATTTTCTAACATATTTAATACATTTTTAAATATTTATTACAAAAAGGCACATTAAAACATTAAAAAAAAATAGTAGTCTACCGGTGACGGGACCAGGGTGCAAGCTACCGGTGATGTTAGGGCTCCAGAGACAGGAACCTCCTAACAATAAGAGCCGTATCGAGAAGTACTGCCTTCTGAATCTTGATCCAACCGCCAAGCGAAAGCTTTGAAAGGTATTGGTCCATGTTTTTGGCTATAAGACCATTGGCCGTTACGACTCGTACGACGTACAATGATAGCAGAGTTCACATGCCACATATCGAGAACCTCGTGTGCTAAATCCAGATTTTTGAATTTACTTGTTCTTTTTGTGTCATTTTAGACCTTGAATGCATATAAATCAAATCAATTAGAGTACTTGTTATTGATTGACCTAGAATTTTCGTTATGTTATCATTGAAAACGGATATTAGTATCCTGAAGGTTTTGTGGCAAAAGTCTGATAAAATTCTGAAAACATAAGATCACACCTGTAATCCCCGAAGAGTTAAACAAAGGTGTAGACATTAGTAAACCTATGTTGCACCAGTTATATGTATGTAAGTCTCATGTAATAATAGGGTGCGAGCTTATTGCCATCAACCAGGCACAACTTTAATTTATTGTATTTTAATGAAGTTAATAAAGTCTATTTTGTTGATAATTTATTTTTGATTTAATTTTATTGTTGATTATTGTTAAAATGAATGTTAAACTATCGCGAATGAATTTATTAGTTTTTTAAAACCAAATGATAATTTTAATTTTTAATTTTGATTGTTAATTTTTAATTTTGATTGTATTTTTGATTTTGAATGTTCCTTTAATTTTGATTGTTGATTTTAATTTTGATTGTCAAGCTTAATTTTTTTTGTTATTTTTAATCTTAATTCTTTTGATTAAGATTTGGTTTTGAAGCTTTATTTTAATTTTAATGGAAATCTTTGGGAAATAAAAGGCTTAAATAATAAATAATAATAAAAAAAAGTCTCATGTAATAGGGTGCGAGCTTATTACCATCAACCAGGCACAACACGACAGTGTCTACTACTGAGAAATTCCCTGATGGAAAATCCAATAACACTTTGCACGTCCTGGGAATCGCAACCCAGGACCTCATATACCACTCTTGCGACCACTACACCAACGAGGCAGTCAAGAGAATTCTGAAAACAATCTATATTATATATAGGTATATAAAAGGAGAACTGACTGACTGACATATCAACGTACAGCCGAAACTACTGGGGCTAGGAATGTGAAATTTTGTACACGGCTTCCTATTATAATGTAGGGGAGCACTAAGAAGGGGTTTTTGGAAATTTAACCTTTAAGGGGGTGAAAAGGGGGAGTTTTGTTTGTATGGGAAATCTTATTCCTTGAGTTAATAAACTTGAAACTTGGCACGAATATTTATCTAAGTAAATTATGATTTTTGTAATTTTTTGTTTTTCTAAACCACCCCCTAAAGGGGAATTGGGGGGTTTCAAAGTTTGTATGGAAAATTTTTAACGCGCAATCCGATTAACTTAAAACTCAGTATTTATACTTAAAACCAAAAATAAAGAATAATGTATAATAATAATAATAATATTCCACAACTATCACACAACGCCATCTAGTCCCAAGCTAAGCAGAGCTTGTGTTATGGGTACTAGACAACTGATAAACATACTTATATATTTCTAAATACATACATATTATAGATAAATTACACCCAGACACAGAACAAATGATCGTGCTCATCACACAAACATTTGTCCTGGGTGGGAATCGAACCCACGACCTCCGGCATAGCAGTTAGGGTCACTAACCACTAGACCAACAGGCCAGTCGAGTATAAGAGGGTTTTTCGAAAATCTACCTCTAACGGGGTGAAAAGGGGGTAGTCAATTTCAAAGGGGAGGATTTTACTGCGTGGCTTGATTAACTCGAAAATTGCTGTAAATAATCGTTGAGTCAAGGTATGGAAATATCCCAAACATTTTATTTTAAATTCCACACCTGTGGGGGTGAAAACAGGGAATACAATTTACATGAAAAATGTTATTCATTTGGTTAATCCTATTTGCCTCAGTAAATAATAATGATAGGCAGTTTTAGTTTTTCAAAACAAACTTTTTTTTCTGAATGGGAAATCATCAAATGACTTCTCCCGCTCTGGGCGGTGTAGGAGGGCGTGTCAGACTTTCACTGACTACAACCCCCCCGTGTTCCTTCAGTTGCCTGTGCCAGGGCCACGGTAACTCTTTCGAACAACCCGTGACCCCAGCGGTATAACAACCCCTCAAAGAGGATTTATGGGGTGTCAAAGTAAGTAAGGAAAAATTTTAAATTCAATACTAATAGAGTCTGGCAGTTTGAGTACTTTAAGTGGCCTACACAAATGTCCTTTCTTTGATATTGTTCGTCGAGTCTTTGAGCTTCTTAGGTACTGAATTGCTACGATACACGATACGACAACTACGATTACGATTACTTACGATTGATACGATTGTTTAGTTTTATACGATTACTGACAAATGCTTACAGTGGCTGGACAGGTTCAAATCTGTATGATTATTTTTTCAAAAGGATATATCAGACGCTAATCTACATGATCCTCACAAGATCTGACCATGATTATGACTGTACTTTAAGACACTTTAGCCCTAATGTAATTCGAAAATTTGCAGGATTCCTCCTGTAATAAATATAGTAAACATGACGTTTTCGTGCTTTTTTAAAATCAAATTGAAAATGCCATACTTACCCCGAAAAACGACCAAGCTGAAGCTATCAATAACACACTGCTGATTTCTTTTGACGGGGAAGAAATGGTATATACTTCGATAGACACGGTGGTCAACACAGATGACGCTATCAATTATCCCGTCGAATTTCTCAATTCATTGAAACCACCGGGTCTTGCATATCATAGGCTTATACTGCGCGTGGGCACTCCTGTTATGTTGTTGCGAAATTTGAAACCACCTAAACTGTGCAACGGGACCAGACTGAAAATCAAGGCGTTGCATCGCAATATATATATTTTGACGGCACGGTTGGCGCAGTTGCTCAAGCAATGGACTGCTGCGCTGCGTGTCGCGGGTTCGATTCCCGCACGGAACAAATATTTGTATGACCTACAGATAGTTGTTCTGGGTCTGGGTATTTGTGTATGTGAGTTTAAATGTTTGTGAACGCACCCACGATACAGGAGAAATTCCTAGTGTGGGGCAACGTTTTTAAAAAAAAAAAAAAATATAGTTGAAGCCACCATTTTAACTGGGTGTGCGAAAGGGGAAACTGTATTTATACCACGAATTCCTTTAATTCCGAATGATCTTCTATTCGAATTTAAACGATTACAGTTTCCCCTCATAGTCTGCTTTGCAATGACTATAAACAAGGGCAGACACTAAAATTTGCGGGAATAGACTTGAGAGAAAACTGTTTCTCACACGGGCAATTCTACGTAGCTTGCTCACGCGTAAGCTCGCCCAGTATTTTGGTAATTTTGGCACCAACTAATAGATTAGAAGTGAAGAATATTGTTATTATTATCAAAACGCTAAAACTAAAAGGCTACAACTAAAACTTCTCAATCAAAATCAAATTTGGCGCGAGCGAAGCCGCGGGCAAAAGCTAGTTTAACATAATTGAATAAAACAAAACAATAAAAGGAAAATAATGATATTTATTCACTGTCTTCTTTAACACAAAATAAGTTGAATTCGTGACTCATTTTACATTTTCAAAGTATTTTTGGTTAACAATTTAGGTACCAACTGAAAAATTAAACAAAAGCAAAAGATAAAAAAATATGACGAATAGTTGCATTTCATGACAATTTACGCAAGTGTTCGTGTTCTTTGTGAGTTTGTTTATGTAACAATGTGACGTAACATGTGGTTATGTGTCCACACGGAAACTCAAGCTACCTCACAGTCGAGTCAGTCTGAATAGTGCTTGACTTCCTGCCTTACAATGATATCGATCGTTGGAAATAACATAAAGGACAGAGCGGCTGTTTAGTCCGTCACTTAGATTATCGAAAAATAATGGACACATAGTTTTTATTTTTTCATGTAAACAAAAAATAAAAATAAAATAATAATAATAATAATAAATAATAATAATATAAAAACGCTCGCGCGCTTATATATATTTATATATATATAATTATTATTATTATTATAAAGACTAAACAGTGCTTGGAAAACTCATGTGACGTCACATTTCAGTATATTTTTACCAGAAAGTGCAGTCAAATGAAACTCATGATCTTTGACACGTTTTATCCTCGTAAATTTTTATTATTTTGTTAAAACAAAAATAACGTATCCAATATTTATCGATTATCTAACTAACGGACTAAACAGATTTTTTTTTTAAGGAAACATTCCTATTTTTAACTTTCGGTGCTGATGACAACGGTGCAAATCCAACAGAGACCTCTGTTCTCTTACGGCGTTTCAAGTATCCACAGTCGATATCCACAAACACGAACGTCCATTCGTTTAATACATTGTCTACGTGACTTTGATCGCGTAGTACTGCGTTCACTGACGGTCGACGATTTTGTAACCTTATTGCTCAGGGAATAAGGGTGAAATTGGTCGACCGCCAGGGAACAAGTACAACTTTACCAGATGAGCACATTTTTTTATACTTCAAGGTTATTGACTCTAAATAAGACTTGTTACAAAATAAAATGCAGATTGTTCCTTTGCAAAAATTACACAGTTTTTTAATTATTATTATGCGAAGGAATGAAGAAAATGTTGTGAGAAAAATGTTGAGTATGAATGTAGATGAGTATAAGAGTAGAGGAAGAACAAAGAAACGATGGATGGACTGTGTGAAGGAAGATATGGCTTGAAAGGAGGTGACTGCTGACATGACGAGAAAAAGAGAAGTATGAAAGAAAAAGACATGTTTGTGAGAAGTATGTAGAATGATGACACAGGTTATATTATGTATGTTAGAGCAGGGTGTAACATAATAAAATATATTAAAGGCTTGTTTAGTTTCATGATCCAAGAGACCACGCGGAAGGTCTTGTGTTTATTTTGTTACACCTAGTATATATATATGTTGCCGTTTTGCATTCGCGTGAAATTCAAGAGGTTACTAATATAGGTACACTATAAAGGCTATCGTGGTTTAGGGAATAAGAAATTATGGAAAAAAAACTATTGCGTTTGTTTGTGTGTGAAAGTGCGGTTATAGGGCGAGAATCAGACGGTTTCATGTGTTTTAACACACACGCTCACACTTACCGATTTCAGTTACTAAGATGAAAAAAAACCTTCACATTTTATTATTGATTTGGGTCGAGAATAATTAGTATAGTTACCTCCTTGAATTTGACGCAGACGTTAAACTGCACCTTGTATGTATATCAACTATCACTATTAATTTCATCAAGCTGAAACATTTGAAGGAATGGTAAATCAATTAATGGTCCATTAATATGTTTTTTTCTTATTTATGCGAACATCCGTTGCATTAATTTTAGCAAATTTATATTGTATGTCGTCTGTCCAGGCTAAAAATTCTTTGTTATATTTATGCGATATTCTGAACTGCATGTAAACGTCGTTCGCAGCCGGATGATGCTCCATAGGAGGGTATTCCACTACTCGGTCATAAATGGCCCCGAGTTCATTATAGCCCAAAGGTGGTTTAGGATCATCACCAAAAAATATTTCTCTTACAGCCCTACGCGTATATTTGAGCCTCTTATCAGCTGCATCTTCTTTTAGTTCGATGTCTTGAGAGTCTTTAACTTGCATATTATTCAGTTGCTCGCTCAACTCATCGACAGACTGTTTTATATTACCTGATTTAGAAATATCATAGAAAATATACAGGCTATCAGCACAAAGGACATCTTCGAACCAATTGCGGAGACGCTTCTCCGCAGATGCATCTTCCAACCCCTCTGTTTTCAACCCCTCAGCTTCCAACTTCTCAGTTTTCTTTAACCTCTCAGCTTCCAACCCCTCAGCTTCCAATTTCTGAGCTTTCTTCAACCTATCAGTTTCCAACTTCTCAGCTTTCTTCAACCTCTCAAGCTCTCGCTTGAGGATGGGAAAATCAAAAATATGACCATTATGGGACACGAGGCACACCGGCTTTGGTTGTTCGTTCATGAAATCAGCGATCTCGTCGTAAATCTCCAAAGTAAACCCATTTGACCTTAAATCCAGTACCTTCTTGGTTGCCGGTTCTTCAATGTTCCTCGGTTGCAGAAATCGACTGCGGTTCACAGCTAAGAATCCTACTTCAGTAAGCTTTTTTGGATTATTAAAATCACACCCAAAATCCATAAACATGAACGTTTGTATCGGCGCCATTTTAAAACTCACTGTGATTTACGGGCAGATTTATACACGACTACACGTCCTCAAATGTACTTGTGCACTGCGTTCTACTTCCACGTAGCATGTGAGTCGTTCGATGGCATTGACGTCATCTAACGGAGTCCTTCATTGTCCTACGTCGATTTAAACATAATTTATGCAACGAAGAAGCTCGTGCCAAAATATGAACAGCTACTTAAGTAGATTTATACGTTAATACACGATTGCTTAGGCCTATCTGTAGACGGGTGATAAATTATTACATAATATTTCGAAGCAAATATGTTATTAGCCATTCACTGAAAAAAAAGTATTTGACAAACTTGATATATTTTTTGATATGCTGTCGATAGATACGTCACACAGTTCACGTAGGAACTGAACGTTCTTTTTTCAACCTTTAGTTACATAAGGGATGTAAAAGTAGTCCCAAAAGAAGCCTAAAGCCCTAAAAGAAATGCACTTTTTCTCCCCGGTTTTGTGATGTTTTTTTGTACTAGATCGTACCTGGGAACCTTCTAGATTATGGAAATATTAGGGGTCTAACGGTTCAACCTTTTCACAAGTTTATTTTTAAAATATTATTTTTTTAAGCTAAAACTTATCTTTGCATACCTCCATAGCCAGGGTGTCTAAAATGGCCGCTTTAGCAGAATCGTAATATTAATCATGTTAAAAATTTAAAATTCTTAAAATGAACTTTATAGTTATAGACATAAAGTCCATTTTCGAATTTGAAATTTTTAACGTGATTCATACTAAGATTCTGCGTTTATTCTGATAAAGCGGCCGTTTTAGACCCGCTGTTTACTATTCAATACATCATCAGCACAAAGTTTTGAGTTGCGTTACTTGGAGTTTTTACGTAAAACGTGATTTTTCATTTACACAAAAACCCAGCTTTTTCTTAATTTAGTTCTATGTACAGAATTGCACTTTGATAAATGGAAGTCCAATTTAATTCCTTATTTCATAAGTTCACTTCACTTTTGTGTAGCGATTCATAGAAGAAACCTACTCTCCAAATGCTGATCTTCGGAGACATACAATGGAACTTTTCAATTATAGAAAGCAAATCTGTAGTGATTGCTACATTCGCTTGGATATTTGCTTGGTTTTTAAGTACCAACTGTTTGGTGCCAAACAGTTTCGGAATAAAATGACTGTGACATATGGACGGACAGACAGACGGAACGGATGAATATATAAGGGTTCCGTTTAAATTTTAGTGGAACCCCAAAAAGTAAAATAAAAGGAGGAATTGGCATGTCATTAACATAACCCGACAGGTAATCTTTATTTGTTTTTGTATCCATCATAGAAAGTCGGCTTTAGGAACATATTGGCACACAATATCCTAGAAAACATATTTTTAAATACACGAAGCGCATTAGACTTACCTAAAGGATCCAGTGAATGTAGATCAGCATCTGATAACACGTGGGGGTCTGTGCTAGTCCCGTTCTCCACAATCTCCTGTATAACTACAGAATGGTTCTGGAAGAAAGAAAAAAAATATTTACATTCATAATTATATTCATTATACATAGTTTAAACAAACACAAACGCGAATGATTTGATGTCTATAGCCGATAGGTAGCTCTGAACAGCACGCTGAACGTGCACGAAGGCATTGGCAAAGGTATTTCCACAGGGAACTCATCGTTTTGTCAGTGGTGGGACACAAATAATCCCATGTGGCAGAGGCTCAAAGTTAAAATAAAATCATCAGATTCATTTTTTGTTTGGTTTCTTTTGTGTAGATATCGATACCCACCACATATGAGCATCGTTAGCTAATTTAACCAAGTATAAGATAACATCACGAAACATCCTGTAATACGCCTGGGAGAGCAGCGGTGGCCCAGTGGTGGCGGGCCCCGACTTACCAACAGTAAGTCGTGGGTTCAAACCCAGGCAGGCACATTACTTTGTGTAATTTATTTCATCACCGCTGCTCTCAAAAAATCGGTGAAAGAAAACATCGTGAGGAACCGGATGTATTAGAACCAAAAAAAATTAAAACATATGACATCTACCAACTCGCACTGGGCCCGCGTGGATTATAGCCCATCCCTCTCCTAGAGAGGAGGCCTGAGTCCCTACAGTGGGAACATTATAGGCTGATGATGATGATGATGACTGAACGTACCTGTATCATCTGGTTATTGTTATCCGTGTCAGAAGCATGTCCGGATGAGAGCCCATCTTCCACGACGGGCAGGTGGGTCACTACCACGCGATTTGTGTCCATCACTACTGCTGGAACAAAACGTTACACTCAACACCAAAACGTTACACTCAACACCGAAACGTTACACATCTTCTTTTTCTTATCGTGTGGGCAATAAGGTCTAACGGGGGCCCCCCACACCCTAGTGTCAGTTTCTAAACCGCCTCAAGGGCCTCTGACATGTTGGGGCTGAGGATTGTTCCAAAGATATACCGCGGTATCTGACACTCCCTACCGGCCTGCCCAGAGCGGGAGGAGACATTTGATGATATCCCACAACTCAAAAAAAGGCCGTCTGACATGGTTTCACGACCGCCATTTTGGCGGCCGGGACCACCGGCATTATACGTGCGTTAAAAAAACGTTACACTCAGCTTATTACTTTCACAGTTATTTAAACTCTGGCAGCTGTAATATCGGCCTTATTGAAATGTCAATAAAGAGAGGCGAGTTGCAAAATGAGAGGGTATTTATGGCTGTGAGATATCAGTGAATCCAAAATACAATGTACAGAAAGTTAGTAAGTAAGTAAAAAAAAACTAATTTTAACAAACGGTTGCAGGTTTTTAAACATTATTTTTCACAAACACTGTTTTAAATCTAACCAATACTGTCACTTCGATGTATCTTCCATGCTTTATTATTAATAATAAATACATAATCCTTAATTATTATTTATTTTATCCTATATCGGGAGTTCATAATAAACAATAATCACGGAAGATATTAAAGTCACAGAATGAAATTTATTATTGCAGAAGAAAATTATTATTTAAGTTTAATATTTTTTACATTTAATCTTGTCATGATAAGACAGATCTGTCAGAATCTTGAGACGTGAGTTCACAATAAAAAGTGACGTAAGGTGTAGCAAATAGCCCCACCGGAGTGTCCCCACGTTGCCGTCGTGGTGGGGCTTGTGTGTCTCAGTGATCCTTGGAGCTCTGCCGGTAGATATACTCATGCCGGAAAGGTCCAAGTGTGAGAGACCAGACAAAGAGGGACACGCGAGGGGCGCACCGCCCGGAGACGTGGACAGTGTTCGGGTTCTCGGGCGGTGTGCCTGTCGGAGGATGGAACCTACTTGCTGCCCTCTGGTTCGCGTCTGCTCATCAGACGTGACTGTGAGGGTGGTGAGTGGGCGGAGAGAGAGAGTTCGGGAGAAGGGAGGGACCACACCCTTTAAAAGGAAAATAAAAAAAAATATGAACAAGACAGACGAAAATAGTTTACCCCAGGGCGGTACCAGCTGCTTAGCAGCTGGAGAATCCGCCACGGTCCCTAGCGGACCGTCAAGCCCCTCGTATTCTGGGGGGGGCAACGAATGTCTTTGCCATAAATCACCACCATCTGCCAGTGGCAGCAAGAGCCGAGGAGGCTCCCGGCCCGAAAGTCCTGCGGCCGGCACAAAGGCCACCGCCAAATTCTGGCGGAGGAGCTCGCCTGAGCGGCGGAGAGATGCGGACTCTGACTCCGTGTCTAGCGGCTCGGTGAGCTCTGGGCGTGAGGGAGTGGGGTCCGCAACGGAGAACGCAGAGCGTTTCCGTAAGCGGCCGAGAACGGAGGAGTCATCCTCAAACGGAGGTTTGACGGCAGCCCGGAAGGTCCCCCGGAGTGGGCGGGGCAAGGGCGCTAGGGGGAGGCGGTTCGCTTCCCAGGAGGCTGGCCGGCGAGCCGCAAAGGACGCCGGGGAGGGAAGCCACCTTAGCCGGAGGGTTCTCTCCTCGGAGTCGTCCGACTGTGAGCCGGAGGCGGTGACCGGTGGCGGCTCGAATCAGGAGCGCATGGCCGGGTTTGAGGAGACGATGAGGGCTGCGATACGCGACGTGGCCTTGAAGAGGACTTTTGAGTCCAAAAGCAAGGCCATTGTCGCGGCCTCAGCCTCCATTCTAGCGGCCGCGGAGACGCTAAGCCGTGGGCCTCCGCCGTCGGACGAGGTGTCCGCATTGCGGGCGGAGGTCGCCCGCTTGGCGACCGCTGTGGAGCGTCTCCAGAAGGAGAACGGGCGGCTCCGCGCAGACCAGGCCAAGCCCCGAGCAGCCAGCCCCGAGGAGGTTCGAGAGCGCGGGCAGGGTCAGCCCCCAGCGGCGAAGGACCGGGTCCTGGACCTGATTCGGCAGGAGCTAGGTGCCTTGCGCGCAGACGTCTCTGTGATGCAGGGCATTGTCCTTCGCCCATCCCTGGGGGCCAACAAGAAGACGTATGCGGATGCTACAGCCGGTAACCCCAAGGCGGGGCCGTCCAGCCAGCCAGACGGCGGGGCCGCAAAGCCGGATGTGGCAAAGGGCAAGGCGCCTGCCCAGGTGCAGGGCAAGGCGCCTGCCCAGGTGAAGGGCAAGGCGCCTGCCCAGGTGAAGGGCAAGGCGCCTGCCCAGGAGAAGAGCAAGGTGCCCGCCCAGAAAAAGGGCAAAGCGCCTGCCCAAAAAAAGGCGGCAGCGGCAAAAGCGCCGGTGCCAGCGGCGGACCCGCCACCCACACCTCCGACACCCCCAAAGCCTCCCGAGGCCGAAGACGGTTGGCACGTGGCCGGGGAAAAGCAGAGGGGGCGAAAGGCGGCTCAAAAGGCCAGGCGGGCCGAGCGCAAGCGCCGGCACAAGAAGCGGAGCGCCGCGGCGAAGATGCGTGCCCCAAAAACCGCGGCTGTAGTTATCACGCTACAGCCGGACGCGGCTAGTAAGGGCATGCTGTACCGCGACGTTCTCGCCAAACTCAAAGCGACGGTGAAGCTCGAGGAGCTCGGGATCGCCGGGGGCCTCCGGGTTCGAGTCACCGCGACAGGGGCTCGAATGATGGAGATTCCCGGTGAGTCGAGCGCCTCGTCCGCGGACGCCCTGGCAGAGAAGCTCAGGGCGTCCCTAAATCCGGACGAGGTCCGGGTGTCGAGGCCCATCAAGTGCGCAACTCTGCGCATCCTGGGCCTTGACGACTCGGTCTCCGAGGAGGAGGTGTTGGCCGCCGTCACCGCGGCCGGGGGGTGCTCCGCCGAGCAGGTCAAGGCGGGCACCCTACGACCGGACCGCGAGGGTATGCTGACTGTAACGGTTAGCTGCCCTGTGACGGCGGCGAAGAAAATTGCGGAGGGCCACACCCTGAAGGTTGGCTGGTCGAGGGTGCAGGTCAAGCTGCTTGAGCCCAGACCTCTGAGGTGCTACAGATGCCATGTGGGGCACCATGTAGGGTGCCGTTGCACCTCGGAGGTGGACCGCAGCGAATTATGCTTCCGCTGCGGTCAGCCCGGTCACAAGGCCGCGGCTTGCCTGGCCACGCCGCACTGCGATGCATGTGCGGCGGCTGGGAAGCCGGCCGAGCACCGGGCAGGGAGCAAGGCCTGCGCTCCACCCGCCAAGGCCAAGGGGAAGGGGCCCTCCGCAACCGCCAACCCCACCGTCGTCAAAGCCGCAGCCGCCGCCGCCGCCGCCGCTGCTGACAAAGACGCCACCGCAACTCCCGCTGCGGTGGTGCCACAGGAGGTCCCGGAGGGGGCTGAAATGGACTGTCATTAATGGCCCCATTAAGCCTCCTCCGGGCGAATATCAACCACTGCGCCTGCGCTCAGGATCTGTTGCTCCAGAGTATGGCGCAGTGGTCGATAAACATCGCCGTGGTTGCTGAGCCCTACTTTGTCCCGCCCAGGCCAGACTGGGTGGAGGACCTTAGTGGCTCAGTGGCCATTATTGCGTCGGCCGCCGCCGGCACCCCGACCCTTGAGATGGTCAGAAAGGGTCAGGGGTGCGTAGCAGCACGGTTCGGGGAGATCGTAGTCGCGGGAGTCTACTTCTCTCCGAGCCGAACTCTCGCCGAGTTCCAAAACTCCCTCAGGGAGTTAAGTGTCGTCATCGGAGGCTATTCCCTTCCCGTACTAGTGCTCGGGGACTTCAACGCCAAGAGCTTGGCTTGGGGTTCCCGTTACACGGATGTGCGGGGTGGGATGGTCGAGTGCTGGGCTCTGGAAACAGGCCTGGACATCCTGAACCGGGGTTCTGTACCCACGTGCGTGCGGATGCGGGGCGAGTCGGTGGTGGACATCTCGTTCGCCAGCTCCGCTCTGTCACGGCGTGTCGTCGACTGGCGCGTCATGGAGAGGGTGGAGACCCATTCCGACCACCGGTATATCCGGTTTGAGGTCTCTGCCCAGTCCCCGAGTGCGCCGGTCCCACAGACCCCGAGTGGTCCGCGTTGGGCGCTGAGGCAGCTGGACAGGGAGCTCCTCCTGGAAGCCTCGATCGTGCGGGCCTGGGTGCAATCACCGGTCAGGCCCGCCGACGTAAACACCGAGGCGGGTTGGTTCCAGGAGGCCATGTCCGAGATATGCGACATGGCAATGCCCCGAGTCCGGCCAGGAAGCGCCCGGCGTCAGGTGTACTGGTGGTCGCAAGAGCTGTCGTACCTGCGTAAACAGTGTATGGCGGCGCGGCACCTGTACACCAGGCATCGCAGGCGCCGCATTCGGCCTCCGAATGCGGAAGCCATTGAGGCGGAGCTGTATGAGGGGTACAGGGCGGCGAAGGCCACCCTCCGCGAGGCTTGTAAGCGGGCCAAGAATGAGGCCCGCGAGGAGATGCTGGAGACTCTGAACAGAGATCCGTGGGGGCGCCCTTACAAGACGGTGCGGAATCAACTCCGCACCCGGGCCCCCCCGCTGACGCAGAGTCTCCGGCCTGAGCTCGTGGAGGACGTGGTGAGCGCTCTGTTCCCTTCGCGAGGGGAGCATCCTCCCCCGCCAATGGCTCCGCCATCCGCGATGCCGGAAGCGGACTATTCAGGAACCGATGACGACATTCCGGAGGTGACTGGGGTAGACCTGAGAGCGGCGGTACGTAGGCTGAGTGCCAAAAATACCGCCCCGGGACCCGATGGCTTGCCTGGCAAAGCCTGGGTCCTGGCCTCAGAGGCTCTTGGGCCCCGACTAGAGGGGTTCTTAAGCGCATGCATGGAAAGAGGCCAGTTCCCGCTTCGTTGGAAGACGGGGAAGCTGGTCCTCATCCAGAAGCCGGGGCGCCCGGCGGACTCGCCGTCCGCATACCGGCCCATTGTGCTGCTCGACGAGGTGGGCAAGCTCTTTGAAAGAGTAATTGCAAACCGCCTCGCCGAGCACCTGGAGGGAATGGGTCCGGATCTTGCGGAACACCAGTTTGGTTTCCGCAAGAGGCGCTCGACGGTGGACGCCATCATGCGCGTGAGAGCCCTCACGACGGGGGCTGCGGTCTCTCGGGGCGGTGTGGTCTTGGCGGTGTCTCTCGACATCGCCAACGCCTTCAACACTATGCCCTGGAGCTGCATTAGGGAGGCACTCCGGTATCACCGGGTGCCGACCTACCTTCGTCGTGTGGTCGGGGACTACTTGACAGACAGGGCTGTCATCTACCCTGGTCAGGACGGACAGTGGAACCGGCGAGAGATGTCGTGCGGTGTTCCACAGGGATCGGTTCTGGGGCCGCCCTTGTGGAACATCGGTTACGACTGGGTGCTGCGCGCCGACCTCCCTAGCGGCGTCAGCGTAGTCTGCTACGCGGACGATACGCTGGTGCTAGCTCAGGGTGGGTCGTACGAGGCGGCGGCCGACAACTTGACACGCGGGGTTGCGATAGTCGTAGAGAGGATCCGGCAGCTGGGTCTCGAGGTGGCGCTTCACAAGTCGGAGGCCATGGGCTTCCATGGACGTGGGAATGCGCTGCCGTCGGGATCCCAGTTAATGGTGGGAGGGGTTCCCATCGGCGTCGAGTGTACTTTGAAGTACCTAGGACTCGTCCTCGACAGCCGGTGGAACTTCGTGGAGCATTTCCGACGTTTGGCTCCCAGACTGGAGCGGGCCGGGGCTGCCTTTAGGTGGCTCTTGCCCAATCTGGGGGGGCCAAATGCCTCCTGCCGGAGGCTCTACGCGGGGATCGTGCGGTCCATGGCCCTTTACGGGGCGCCGGTGTGGGCGCCTGCTTTGAGGAAGCGGGCCGCCCACTACCTGAACGTGCCCCAAAAGGTCATGGCCGTGAGGACGGTACGGGGGTACCGCACGATCTCCCGCGAAGCGGCGAACCTCCTTGCCGGATTGCCGCCGTGGGATCTGGAGGCGATAGTCCTCGCGCGCCTGCATCAATGGCGCGCGGAGGCGCTGCGCCGGGGGGTCACTCCGCTGCCGCGGCAAATTGCTGCGCGGCGGACAGACCTCCGGTGCGATCTCATGGCGGCATGGAGACAGCGACTGTCGCCACCCCGTGCAGGGCACGCCACGATAGTGGCGGTAAGTCCCCTCTTTGAGGAGTGGCTTGAGAGGCGCCACGGCGCCCTCACCTTCCGTCTGACGCAGGTCCTCACCGGACACGGTTGTTTCGGGAGGTACCTGCACCGAATCAGGCGGGAGGAAACGCCCGGATGCCACCATTGCGAGGATCGGCCGGAGGACACGGTGGAGCACACAGTGGAGGTGTGCCCCGCTTGGGCGGAGCCCCGCCGTGTTCTCGTAGCGGCGATCGGCGGCGGCGACCTCTCGCGCCCGGCCCTGGTGCAAGCCATGGTCCGGGGCGAGGAGGAATGGGACGCCGTCGCCTCCTTCTGCGAAGCAGTGATGCTGGCGAAGGAGGTGGCGGAACGCGAGAGGGAGAGAACCTCTCGTCCCAGCCGCCGCGGGAGGCGCTCCGGGCGTCGGGGGTCCCGCGATGACCTCCGGCCACCGTAGACGCGGGCCTGTGGACGGTGAGTGATGGGCTAACTCGCCGTCCGTCCGTCTCACGACGAAAACAGGCCGTGTCGACGGCGCGTTCGTGTTCCACGCGCGCCTCAAAGAGATGTCAGCAACATGGGAGGGGCCCGAAAGGGCCGACGCCTGTCGGGGCCGCGGGTAGTCCAACGGTTATCGCGGCCTCGACATAGAGGGCGAAGAAGGAACATGGGTGGTTTTTAGTCAGTAGAAGTCTGACACTCCCTTTCGCTCTGCCCAAGAGCGGGAGGGGTTATTCGATGATTTTACACCCACCAAAAAAAAAAAAAAAAAAAAAAAAGGTGTAGCAAATAGCGTACATAATAAATATTTACAGATTTACAAGACGCGTCTGGCTTATCTGTCATAGTCGTAGTACTATCAAGGTTGACATTTTATGCACGACTGGGCGCTTCAATGCAAATTAAAAGAATATACATATACTTGGATAGGAACAATAACAGGCCACATTTTTGCGGTAACCAACCATAAGTAGGCCTCGTATTCTCTAAGACTTTGGTATTACGTTAAGGTCAGTTCTATGTCAAAGCGTTGCTACTACTAACATGTGGCCTTCTGTACAATACTGCAGTTGAGCGGATAAGATATATGCAAGCATATAATTCTAACCATAGTGTGTGGAGTGGGAAATTGATATTTTGATCTCTCTCCGGTCGTGTCAGATTTCGTACAATCGGATTATGAGAGTAAAGAGAGTGCATCTATTTTTATTTTATTTATTAGGGACATAAAATATATTGTCTATAGCATATTGTGCGCACATTCCTGCTCAATAATACCTTAAGGTGGAAGCTCACATCTGGCCCGCGAAATTCTAATTTTCTAACGTTTTTGGCAATTTGCAGGCCAGTGCTTGGTTGTATGTTTATGAAAATTTGATTTGCGACTGTAAGACGTATGAAGTTACCGAATTATAACCATCAAAATTATCAATACAACCCTCCAAGTTCATTTTCATGTCAAGATTGATTTTTGCATGTAAAAGTCATTCTTTAGTAATTTAGTCGTCGTTCTTTAGTAGTTAGTAATTTTGATGGTTATAATTCGGTAACTTCATACGTCTTACAGTCGCAAATCAAATTTTCATAAACATACAACCAAGCACTGGCCTGCAAATTGCCAAAAACGTAAGAAAATTAGAATTTCGCGGGCCAGATGTGAGCTTCCACCTTAAGCGATAACTAATTTCCGCTGTGAGCGAAAATGACCAGGAGGACCATACATACATAAACTCACGCTCTTTTCACGTGGAGGTATAGGCAGGCAATAACTGTTGGCAGAAACAAACAACGTCTCTTTTCGGTGAAGGAGACTGGCTACTGTTTAACCGGACAAATCTCGTGGATGCCTTTAGTTTAAGGCCTGAAGGCCTCAGGAGGGTCAGGGGCATATAACTACACATTAAGTGACTAATCGCTAAGGGCACTACCTGTTGGGTACGGACTTTGGCTAAGGACGTCACTGAGCGGGGCACATAACACCACCTGCTACCTCCTAACATATTTCTTTAATCTGCATTCCGAGTTTCCTGCCCTCCTCCTTTTTTACAAATTTTTCTCCTTTTTTTAAAATATTCCTCCTTTTTTTAAAAATTTTCCTCCTTTTTTTAAATATTCCTCCTTTTTTTAAAAACTTTCCTCTTTTTTTTTCACTATTCAAAATGTCACCTCACCTTTCATCTCTGAGAGCTCATTCTCCATGAGCATGAGCGAGAGGTCGCGATCGTCGCTGCCGCTGTCGCTGGAGTCAGTGGAGAGCGGCTCGTTGCGGGCGGGGCGCGCGGCGGGCGAGCCCGAGCCGCTCCAGGCCGCGCGCACGCTGAGCGCGCGCACGTCCGGCGCGCAGTACCCGCCGCCCGCCGCTGAGCGGACCTACGGACACAATGCCACGGCTCAAAAATCTAAAATCAAGTCATGTATTCAGCGTCAGGTGGTGCACTTTGTGTTGCCATCTGGCATTATGCTGAGCTGAGCCCTTTTGGCATTATTAGTCTCAATCATTTTGAATTTGGTTCTGTTTATTTTTTAAGTTTTGATTGCCAAATTAATACAATTTTCTTTCTTTCTTTCGATTCAAATTAATTTTCGAAAGTAAAAAGTTATTTACAAGAGACAGTCCCCCAAAACGCCCACCCTTCGACACTTCCTAGTGTTTTAGCTGAAAATTGGCGGAACAAACTTCCCTCCAACACATCTGTCCGTTGGGTTGGTTATAAAAACCGGTCAAGTGCGAGTTGAACTCGCGTGAAGAGGGTTCCGTGCGATGAATATAATATATCTACCTTTTTAGACCATGGACTTCTTATAGGTTTTCCTGTAATCTACAGGTATAGAACTATTTTCTGTATTTTTTTCAAAATTTTAGGCTCAGTAGTTTCGGAGATAAGGGGGGGGAACGGTCAATTTTCGTCTATTTTCTTAAATAACTTTGAAACTATTTATTTTAAAATTATTAAAAAAATATATTTGAGACCCTCATAGTAAGCCCTTTCATTTGATGTGTCACATGGTACAGTTTGCAAAACTTTTTTTTTAATTTTCTTATTTGCCCCGTAAAAGCGACCCCCATATTCAAAATTCATTTATTTACTTTAGCCGTACATGTTTGGGTCACAAAAATCCATATGTATACCAAATTCCAACTTAATCGGTCCATTAGATTCGGAGCAAATTGGCTGTGACAGACGGACAGACAGACAGACAGACACACGAGTGATCCTATAAGGGTTCCGTTTTTTCCTTTTGAGGTACGGAACCCTAAAAAAAGCAATAACCATTAATTTCTCGCAGATTTGCCAGTTGTTGAAGCAGATAGAGTTAAATTCAATGAACCAAGGTCATACGTGGATCGTATGAGCATCAATTATTTAAATCACGAGTTAATAGGCTTTGTTTGAGTCAGCTCGTTCCAATGTCTACCTCATCTTAAGGGAACCTCAGGTCAAGAGAACACATACTATAAATCAAAGTCCTCCGCCGCGTCTGTCTGTCTGTCCGTGGTAAACTCATAAACTACTGCACCGATTTTTTTGCTGTTTTCACCAATGTATAGAGCGGTTCTCGAGGAAGATTTAAGTATATAATTTATCATGTTTTGCGGGCGAAGCCGCGGGCACCAATTAGTTTAATGTAAAAAAAAAAACTGTACCTGTAGCCCTAGGAAGTTGGTGTGATTGTGGGCTTGGTGCGGCGAGTCCAAGGTGTCTGTGACGTGAGGCCACTCCGACTCGCTGCCGCCCTCCAGGCCGTTCTCCGACGGACATTCTTGCGGTTGACGTCGTAGTTCGTAGTCTAGTTCCTGGAATCAAATGCGCATGCACAGGTCAGTATTTTCAGTATACGGAGGAAGCAATTAAAAATAAATGGTTAAAGAACTCTTCATTTTGATACCCTACTGGGTGGTAACAAAAGAAAAAAAAAGAACGCAACGATATGGCGCCGCGAAGACAATGACACTCATGGTGCGAGTTTTCGTATTCTTTATCCAAATTCATTCATCCGTTTTGGAGTTGTGAGGGAACAAAGAAACGGACATACATACAGGTCAAACACATAACCCATTGGGCTTCGCCGCAGTTGGGTAAAAAGGGTGTCCTAACTATCCTTCTTACCTGAAAGTTAACAATCTCATCATTCCCGATAAGATTGTTGATCTGTGTCTGGCCAGCGTTCGTGGGACATCTGAAGAACTCTTCTAGAACCTTCCTGGTCTCCGAGAACTCGTACAGGTAGTCGAAAGCTGCCGACCCTGATGGTGGACTGATGTCCCGGCTTTCTGTTACTACCCTCTGAAATTGAGAAAGGTTATATGAGATGGTGTCACCTTCGCGTTGGTTAGAAGGCTGATTTGTGTAAGGAGAAAATAAAATAGAAAATTGCCATATTTATTACTTTCTGAGAGTGCAGGGTGGCCCAGTGGTTGCGGCCTCGACTTAACGTGGGTTCGAACCCAGGTATAGGCACATTACTTTGTGTAATTTATTTCATCACTATTGCTCTCAAAACGGTGAAGGAAAACATGTCTTAGGACCAACAAATTCGAAGATATGTGACATCTACCAACCCACACTGGGCCGGCGTGGTGGATTATAGCCCATCCCTCTCCTAGAGAGGAGGCCTGAGTCCCTGCAGTGGGAACATTATAGGCTGATGACGATTACTTTCTGTATGTAGTTTCAGTAGGGAATAGGGAATCCGATATAAAAATCTATTTAATCTGTCAGATAGATTAGTATAAAAATATTGCACACATACATTTCTTTTTTCACGTAAACAAAAAATGAAAACGATACAGTGCTTCGAAAACTCGTGTGACGAAATGTAATGTTAGTACATTTTTTACCCACAAAGTGACGTCACAAGCCCATGAACTTTGACACGTTTATTTTTCGCATTTTTTTATTAATTTGATAAAACAAAAGACACGTATTCAATATTATTTGATAATCTAACAGACGGACGTATTACATTTTTTTGATGAAATACCCTATACCTGCATAACATCTGCAACGACAAAAATATGCTCAAGTTATTATAAAAAGTCAAATAGATATTTACTAATTGAATTTAGACAGTAAATGACTTTTAAAAACTGTTTTTCATCCTTCATTTAGTGTTTAGATATGTATTTTTTAACGATAAACTTACCTGAGGAAACCCAGGCCGCGGCGACCTCGTAGGCTTCTGGGATCCCACTCCGTACCTCCTCGGAGAGCCCTCATACTCCGCAATAGGCAGCTCCCCAATCACCCTGGTGACCCTGGACTTGTCCTCATCACCCGAGAGCCACACCCCCGACGGGCTCGCGTCACTCAGTCTCACATCCTCTCGAGAAGGAGAGGATTCACTCCCATCACTCAGTTCACTTTTACAGTTCAAAACATCACTAGTATCACCGTTTTTAATATTGTCTAAAGTTCTTTTAACACTGATTTCGATCTCATCGTCACTAGCTTCTGGTTCCGTCCTCAAACCTAGAGACACAGAATTCAATATCACTGAAAATAAAAGAAAGAGAAAATAATATTGAATGAATAATAATGGTTATTGGATAGGAGGGTCTAGGTTCAATTGTGGTGTAAACTTTTGATAACCATTTTTGTTTAAAGCCTGTAATTATGAGTTTTTAGCACCTCCGCATAGGTTCCGATCAAAATATTTGAAACAAAATTTATCCGATTTTTTCAAGTGGATAATGGTGAAACCTCAGACCAAGAAAAAAAGATAGACGGCACAAAAAAAGTGAAGCCACAAAAACCACGCTACTACAAGTAAACATACACATTTTTACTTGTAGTAGCGTGGTTTTTGTGGCTTCACTATTGGTGTTCGCGGCGCGCCGTCTATCTTTTTTTCTTGGTCTGAGGGTGAAACAGACTCATTCCGTATCACAATATTTCAATAACCGGGGAAAGATTAGTAAACATACTTCTGATACTTTTAAAAACATTATCCTCTACCTAGCCTTTTCCGGCTTCCCGACTAATCAGATGCTTCTGAACACCAGAACTTTGCATGGTGCAACTGCCTCTCTGACATCCACAACTTTTATACAGGATAATGCGATTCCTCTTGATAAGACGCAGTAAAGGGACATTTAAAACAGACACCAAAACAAATTACAATTACCAAAAGTGTACAACACGTAACTTATTATTAAAACAGGTGTCATCAAAGAGGTGAAAGTAAAAGCGAATATAACATCAAGCGAAGTTAACAGTGGTGTGAAATAAATTCAAAACATTAACATAACATGTAGAAAATAATTAATAACACGTATTATGTAACAAACGTTGTGAATATCACAGCAGGATTTTGAAAGCTATTTACATTTCAAGCTGATTTTTTATATTACGTCGGTTGTTAGTCAGATTCCGCGTAACTAACATTGGCAATACAGTCAGTGTCCAGTATTACCTGACACCTCTACTCATACCATTTCCCCTATATTTGAAGTCAGAAAATATTTGGCACAGACTATTGACAATGTTAGTTACGCAGAATTGGACTATCAACGACGCGCGACGATAAGACACTTTTGGTGCCAAAAACTCAGCATATGGGTCGAACAATAATTCGTTTGTGTGCCCACAACTCGCCCCTGAGTCGTCGCTATACGTAGCTATTATATTTGTTACTTGGCAGAGAAAATGTCAAGGTGACCACAGGCTTGCTTATCATTTTTTAACCTTTGAACGCCACGGTCGTGTATAGCCGACAAATGAAAACTTACCCACCGACGGCGACGGCTTTAGCCGACAAAAAACCGTATTCTTTAAAACTTTTTGACTGTAGTCTAATACAAAATAGTCTCAAATAATAGAAATAATTATTATTTTATATTTTTATGCCTTGTCGTTGGAGGGGCGCAATGCGTTTACGCTCTGGCGTTCAAAAGGTTAAAAAGTTATTAAACCTACTTGACCGTTATTCGAAACCTAATAAAACATGAGAGTAGCATTCTTGACTTCCTGCTAGTACTAGCCGTGCGGAAACAGCCCCACCGCTGTCTGCGTCTTGCTCTAACGTCTCTCCCACCACTACCCCCACCACCGCCTAAGGCAGCTCGCGTGTAGATCGCGAGTTGGGCCTCATTGGCGTTTTGATTTCCGACCAAACAGGTCGCTAGTAAAAGTGCTTGTCCTACAAGTCACTTTGTTAGAACTTTTGAGCGTGCGGTGATAATATTATTGTGCAACAGTGCAAAGTCTTTAATAATTGACAAAGGTAAAATTATTATTCGCTGTCTTGGTAAGTACCATTGCTTTTTCTGCATACCTACTTACCAAAATACCTAAACTGTTACGGACTTATTTCAAATATTGATCAGTAAATTACTTCATTTTTAACGGTAACAGTTTGATTTCATTGTTATTTAAACTTTGATTTCTAATTACGTAGGTATACTTACGAAATATTATTGAACTTGGGAAATAGTCTAATTATAATTTACCTACATAAAGTAATAAAAAAATTTAAACGGTGATACCGTTCGGAATACTTATTTGTATTAGATATTTTTTCTTAAGTAGGTTTCTTGAACCTATTAACTCTTTTATTTCCTAAAGGAATATTATTCGGTATTCAACGTACATTTTAGTAGGTATCGCGAAATTACAATACCTACGGTGTAAATCTTTTCTTTGTTCCTTTTCTTTTAAACGTTATAAACTTTGACGTATTTTGATATTGCGTTTTTATTCAACAGTATAGTAAATCTAAATTGTGATTTCGAATAAGAATATGGATCAGGCAGGCCCATCCGCTGCAACAAGGGAGGAAGGTGCGGTTGAGAAGAGTCGTAATGGTGCCCATGCCGTAAGGAAGCGTAAACGATCTTCAAGTACAGAGTCGAGCTCGAGCAGTAGTTCATCAATAAGCTCAAGCTCCTCGTCAACCAATCGTACGAACCGTAATAACAGACGTCGTAGGAAGTACAAATCCAAAAGAAAACGTGAATCAAGTAAGTTAAACAAATTATTAACCGAAGTGTCTAACCTAAAATACGAGCTGTCCCGGCGGCAAACTAGCACTCCAAGAGAATTTTATCAAGAAGAATCTAGCTCGTATGTGAATCCTAACATTAGCGGTGACTTATTTGAAGAGGAGGCCATTGAACCCCCCTTACCTCCGTCATCCGCTGTTGATTCCGAGACATGCCACGATAATACGTTTAGTCTAAACATTAGTACAAAACTGAAGGAACCATCGGTTCCTCATGCTTCATCAGCATTTTTGGATCAGTTAACAGTCTTGCAACGCTTTGGGTTTTCCGATTGGAACAGTGTGCGCTACGCGGACGTACAAAAGCTGTATGTTCATGAACCAGGTTTTACTAACCTCGAACTTAATGATGAAATAAAGCGTTACGATACTTCTAAGTTTACAGCACAGATGGAAAAAGCTTTTTCAGGTATAACTTATGCTTTATTAAAGCAAAGGGATGTAATGCAAAATGAAATGCGTAGTTTTTTAATATGGGCACAGCAATCTGAGCAGTTAAGCCATTCCAATATTGTTGAGAAAATAACTGAAATTTTCACAAAAGGTGAGTATCCAAAAATAACAAGTGACATATTTCAACTAATTTGTGGACACAGAGCTGAGCTTGTACAAATAGAAGAGAGTCCATTATAGCTGCGGTGAAAGACCCGTATCATAAAAGTGCATTGCGGAAGATTCCACCGACATGTTCCCACTTATTTGACAGCGACAAGTTTACAACTGTCCTGGAAAAAGCAGGAGGCGTTAAAAGCGTATTTTGGCCCAAAAATAAGGATCGCACAAACTCTGCACCGCAGAATGATCCGAGGCCATCGCAACGACCAAGTACGCCGTACGGTCCTCCGTCAAAAGTATCCCAGGCCCCAAAACGGGAACACAAACCTGTTTTTAAAAGGAACTACCGTGACCAAAATCATCAAAACTTTCGAGGCAAAGGTGGAAGAAGAGGAGGACATAACGAGGGTCATAAAGGCCGCAGGGCAAACTCTCCCTCATCCCGCCGGGATAGGAGAGAACAAAATAAACGCAAATTTTGACTCGAGAATACCTTTTCGTGCCGGTCAGCTTCAATTTTACCACAGCCGTTGGGAAGCGCTCGGGGCACCACCCTACATTCAAAAAATTATAAAAGGCTACCGTATACCTTTCAAGAAAAAACCACCGCTCAGTCAACATTTTCGTCACCGTCTAACTGCACACTCGCAAGAGATGTCAAACATCATTTCGGAAATGTTATCACAAGGTGTAATACGACAGGCCAAGCGATCCCCGAGTTTCATATCAACAATTTTTCTTCGTCCGAAAAGCGACGGCACGATGAGGCCTATTTTCAACCTGAAAAACCTCAACAAGTATGTTCACACCGACAAATTCCGGCTTATAAATATCCACAAAGTGCCCGACTTCCTTCAGGAAGGCGACTGGATGGCCAAAATAGATTTGCACCAAGCATATTTTCATCTGCGGATTGCACAAACACACCAGCGATACTTGCGCCTCATGTACAACGAAAAACTGTACGAGATGACTTGCTTACCATTCGGTCTAAGTTCTGCACCCAAAGTCTTTGCCAGTCTAACAAATTGGGTAGCCCAGATGCTGCGGGAACAAGGCATCCGCACTTTAGTATACCTAGACGATTTCCTCCTAGTCCATCAGAACCGTTCGATTCTACAGTCCCATGTTGCAACCACAATAAATTTGCTCGAACACCTGGGATGGATAATAAACAGGAAAAAGTCAGTCCTAGACCCAAAAAAGTCTCTGGAGTTCTTGGGCATCGTATGGGACACATGGAAAAATACCAAGTATCTCCCAAAAAGAACAGCATCCAAACTGAAAGACTACGTTTCGAATTCCCTGCAATCTCGTTCGGTGGACCTGAAACAACTTCAGATACTTATAGGGGTACTAAACTTCGCCAGTTTTGTCGTGACAAGAGGAAGATTAAACTATCGAAGCCTCCAAATGCATGCAAATGCTCTTCTGAAGACACCTGCTTGCACAAAAACTCAGTTAAGCCCAAAAGCAAAAAGCGATCTCCTGTGGTGGCTAATGAATTACAGAGTCCCTTCAACCATTCACTGTCCCCTACCATCACACTATCTGACAACCGATGCGAGCGACATCGGCTGGGGGGCCTTGCTAGACAACACGAGCTTACAAGGCACATGGTCAGCGACGGAACAGGAGTTGCATTGCAACCAAAAAGAACTCATTGCCATAATAATAGTCTTACGAGATCACTGTCGTTACCTGAGCTCTTCAGCTTTACTAGTCCAGTGCGACAACAAAACCACGGTATCGTACCTACGCAACGAAGGCGGCACAAAATCTCAAGCCCTAGTAAACCTTGCAGCAGAAGCTTTCGCAATCCTAGATCAGCACAACATCCACATGACGATTTATCACCTGCCAGGCAGTTACAACTCGGAAGCGGATCACCTGTCTCTTCAGAAGACTCCGTCAGAATGGCACCTTCTGCCAACGGCAACAGAAGTCATTTTCTCAAAATGGGGCCAACCACAAATCGACCTCTTTGCCTCTCGACGGGCACATATCCTACCGGACTATTGCACACTCGACAGAACCGACCCTCGAGCCAAGAGGTACGATGCTCTAGCAGCGAATTGGACTTACACGCTAGCTTGGGTGTTCCCACCACCCCACTTGATCCCCAGAGTACTAGCCCACCTAAACAAAGCAAGAGGCGTTTACCTGATAGTCGCCCCACGGTGGGACAAAGTATACTGGAGACCAGATCTGAAGAGCAGAGCATTAGGTCCCCCGTTCACCATCAGGAACCTACCCAAGGTACTAGTAGATGTCTCAACCGGTCTCCCGCCACCAAAAGTGGCAACAATGACGCTCGAAGTTTGGAAATGTGGGGGTGGGAGCCCACATTGAAGGATTGGTCAGAAGAACAAAGGTCTCTTTTATCATCCAGTTGGCGTAAGTCTACTCTTAACACTTATAGACCAGCTTGGAAAAGATGGATGAACTGGACTAAAAATAATGAGGTGAACTCACTACAACCGACTGGTTCTCAATTTGCACGATTCCTAGTTGATCTGCATCAAGTAGAGGGGCTTTCCTTGAGCACGATTCTCGTTCATAAATCGGCGGTCTCGACTTTTTGTGACCCGGATAATCAAACAAAAATAAGTTCGCACACTCTCGTAAGACAAGTTATAAAAGCGATCTCTTTGGCTCATCCTAAACTACCCAAGCCACCGATTTGGGATATAAATACGCTCATTTCATACTTAAGTCAGAAAAATCCTGAAACTGTTAACTTCTACGAAGCTCCCTGTCAAACTGCCTCAATCCTACTTCTCTGCTCGGGGCGACGTGTTCACGATCTTACACTCCTTCGGATTTCACAAGAACGCTATATTCAATCCGAAGATAATATAATTCTCTGGCCGGTTTTTGGATCAAAGACAGACACAGCTAACCGGAGTCAATCGGGCTGGAAACTTCTACAAAATAAAGAAAATAAAAGTTTAGACCCAGTCCACTGGGTCAAACATCTGATCCATCTGTCACGCCCAAGAAGGGAAGTAGTATCGTCAGACAACTTGTTTTTGAGCACTTTTGGAAACCCCAAACCAGCAACCCGCTCTATTATTGCCGGTTGGATGAAGAAAACGTTAAAGGACGCTGGCATACAGGGCACACCGGGCAGCTTCCGATCAGCGGTAGCCTCAAAGAACTGGATGGAGCAGTTCCATCTAGACGATATACTCTTAAGAGGTAATTGGAAATCGGCCAATACTTTTAAGAAATTCTATTGCCGTGAGATTCGAGCAGATGCATCAAAGACTGATTTGATTTCTACTCTCTTTGAGCCTGTAGAATAGAAAAAAAAAAAAAAAAAAACATTTTTAACTCATTAGAGCTTGTTTGTAAGAGTTTGTCCGAGTTACTCTCCCATTAATCTGCATACGTACAAAATGTATAATACAGTTATACGGTTGCTGTAATTCCCGTCGTGATTAATAAATAAGAACACAATTGTGATTTTTTCTTTTTATATAAAACACATTGATCACATTGGCGACACCACCACCACCAGGCGATAACAAACACGTCTCTCATGTTTTATTAGGTTTCGAATAACGGTCAAGTAGGTTTAATAGAGACATTTTACCTGAAATAAAATGTGTATTAAACCATACTTACCTTATTCGAAACCTAATAACTTAAATACCTGCCTGGTGGTATAAAACATGAGCAAATTCAATGAGGCCCAACTCGCGATCTACACGCGAGCTGCCTTAGGCGGTGGTGGGGGTAGTGGTGGGAGAGACGTTAGAGCAAGACGCAGACAGCGGTGGGGCTGTTTCCGCACGGCTAGTACTAGCAGGAAGTCAAGAATGCTACTCTCATGTTTTATTAGGTTTCGAATAAGGTAAGTATGGTTTAATACACATTTTATTTCAGGTAAAATGTCTCTATTATGTCCCATTGCAATAACAGCGATGGAAGTTTAAGTTATTTCGACACGAGTCATTACACAATCATGATCAAATAAGAGAAGAAATAATGGAGCATGTGTTCACCTTAAAGCCAGATAGCCTCCATTAACCAACTTCCCTTACAAAGAATAAGACGATTTCTCGTCTTATTTCAGTAGTCGTTAGGTAATGCAGGGAGCTGACTACCTATTTCCAGCTCTCGAATCCAGTGACACTAAATCGTTTTTGAACCAATGTAAACTGTTTAAACCAACCTAGTCTCCCAGCCTTGAAATATAGCAGCTGCTTTAGCCGATTCAGTGATACTCGATTCAAAGGCTAGATTTTAATACTTGTGTATTAATATAAAAAGAGTTAATTTTACCAATGAAATCAAAAACTTAGGCACCTCACTGGTCCTGGTATGCAACCAATTAAGTCTAATAGAATATTTTAACAATAAAATACGAACTACAGAAAAATAAGACATGATTTGTCTTATTTTTCTACAGTTTCCCATTTACTCGTATACTTCGTTTTATTGTAATTTTCATCTTTTTTTTTCGTCCCGCAATCAAGAGCCAAGAATATTGACACTAACTAAACTCTGAAACTATGAATAAAATAAGATGAAGATGTTCGGATTACTCAGTTTCATTGGTAAAATCCGCAGTTACCCAACAAATACCAACAAATACTTTTTCTTTGTTTTCTTTCTTTCTCTTAAAAGAAAAATAAAACACAAAGCACAATCACCTTTCCAGTCATCATTGTCATCAAACACGACGACTTCTCCATCAGCCACCACGGCTATAGGACTGCTCTTGGTGCTGACATCCGTCGTCTTGTGGGGGTCCAGTATGGGGGAACTGTTCTTGGGGATGCCCATCGCGCTCTGCTCCAAAATGACGTCACGGTCACCATTCGTGTACGTCGGGGAGGTGTGGCGCGATATCATTTTCTTAGGCTCATTGTTTATTCGGTGCAGAGATATCTGAAATAGAAAGTAGATTTTTTTAAACTAGAGTGTTAATGAAGCCTACACGAAGCTATCGTCAAAGTATTCTGAACGTAACACACCGTGTAATAATTCTAAAAATCGACTTTTAGTGCAATAAAATCATGATACAATTAATATCGTATTTACTCTAAAATACGCATTATGAAAATCTCACGAGTGATAATAAAATTATTACACGACATCTCACCAAAGGGATAGAAGGGGTCCAAACGTCGCGGCATCGTCAAAAACGACTCACTTAATGAATTAATCGATGCAAGTTTAAACTAGCAGCGCGAATGTTTAAAATAATATTATTGGAATTTAAATTGTCGATGCTGGGCAAGTGTTGGAAAGCCAACACTACTTCTAGTCAAAAACTTCAGACATAGTGAGTCATGTGTATGAAGTTTAACCTACCATAAACATATTATATCCTACTTGCAACGGCAAAAGCATATCAGGAATCATTCTAAATGTTCTTTTTCACTGCACTATTATTTTTCTCACAACATTTAATAGATAATATTAAAATTATAAAATATATAAAATGAACAGGGGGAATAATAAAAAAAATATTCCAAATTATGAGATAAATACACAAGTTCCTCTTAGTGAAAGTGATTTGCAGTATTTGATACGATCATTTGCGCGGAATATTTTTATCTGTTTGTGTGATAGTTATATATTTATAGTTATATCACTTCTAGATAATAATCAAGATACCATTATTGCGAGAGATGCGATATCGGACCCGATAAAGCGATTACCTATTCAAATAAATCTAATAATGTTATGATTAGTGTACACACTCCACTCTATGCAAACACATCTGTCTCCCCCTAGCCTTATTAGGTGCCTAAAGTCTATTGATATCCGTATTTCCAATTGCTGTAATTTCCGTATACACTTTAAGCTTGTTAAAATTAAGTTGATTTTAGAATGACTAAAACCTGAGCGACCAAGCTTGGGTAAAAAAAGAGAAAACTAGTTTATTTAGACTTGACTATGTTGATTTTTCGCCCCGTAAACCCTTATATTGTAACTACGAGTAGGTCGGTTTATTCTTGTCACTCTCCATTAAACCCTTTTTTTTTGGAGTTTAAATCATCAAATAACTCCTCCAGCTCTGGGCAGAGCGAAAGGGAGTGTCAGACTTCTACTGACTCAAAACCACCCATGTTCCTACTTAGCTTTTTGTGCCCGGGGCCTCGGTATCTCTTTCGACTAACCTGCACCAACGGCCGCGTCGGTCCTTGCGGGCCCCTGCAATGTTGCTGACATCTGTTTGAGGCGCGCGTGGAACACGAACGCGCCGTCCACACGGCCTTTTTTTTTGGGGGTGGGAAATCATCGAATAAGACCTTGGGCAGAGCGAAAGGGAGTGTCAGACTTCTACTGACTAAAAACCACCCATGTTCCTTTTTAGCCCTATATGTCGAGGCCGCGGTGACTAGTGTACAACCCGCAGCCTCGACGGGCGTCGGCCCTTTCGAACCCCTCCTATGTTGCTGACATCTCTTTGAGGCGCGCGTGGAACACGAACGCGCCGTCGACACTGCCTGTTGTCGTCATGAGACGGACGGACGGCGAGTTAGCCCATCACTCACCGTCCACAGGCCCGAGTCTACGGTGGCCGTAGGTCATCACGTGGCCCCACACGCCCGGAGAGCCTCCCACGGCGGCTGGGACGAGAGGTTCTCTCCCTTTCGCGTTCCGCCACCTCCTTCGCTAGCATCACTGCTTCGCAGAAGGAGGCGACGGCGTCCCATTCCTCTTCGCCACGGACCATGGCTTCCACCAGGGCCGGACGCGAGAGGTCGCCGCCGCCGATCGCCGCTATGAGAACACGGCGGGGCTCCGCCCAAGCGGGGCACACCTCCACTGTGTCCTCCACCGTGTCCTCCGGCCGATCCTCACAATGGTGGCATCCGGGCGTTTCCTCCCGCCTGATTCGGTGCAGGTACCTCCCGAAACAACCGTGTCCGGTGAGGACCTGCGTCAGACGGAAGGTGAGGGCGCCGTGGCGCCTCTCTAGCCACTCCTCAAAGAGGAGCCACTATCGTGGCGTGCCCTATCATATATTATCTTACTTTTGCTTTTAACCAGTTTTAGTTAATTTTACTTCCATCAATTAAAATAGCCGTCCACACGGCCTGGCATCGTCATAATACAGACGGACGCGATGAACCATTTTCCATTGAACCCTAATTCTAGTTTATATAAAGTGATTTGCCGGTTACTAACTGCATCGCCCAAGGAGTACATTAGGCATACTTAATACCGTTTTTGTCGCCAGAGCTGAGCAGATTATGAAGCTTTATGCTTTCCGCTTCGTTCGTGTAATATTACACCAACACCCCTTTACATGTCGCCACAGCGGCGCCGACAATCCGGCGACCAAGTCGTGTGAAGGGGCAATTTATACCTACTTATTTCTCTAAAGCCTCTGCCGTAGTAAGTTCTAAAGCAAAACGGACGAATGACGTCATTTTTAAAACGCTATAGTTTCAGCTTTCTGTTTATAGAAGGCGGACAGTTTTAATTTTTGAAGTAAGTGTATTTTTCACTGTAAAACAAAAATTATTCAGGTGGTCCTGACAAATGATTCTGGATGACATTAATAGATGTAATCAGAAGCATTTAGTAGTTTACCTTCAGCATTCCATTTATATCTTACAGCAAGTAGCAAATGAAAGACGCGGGTTGTATTTTGACGAATCATTAAATATTGCGTGAGATGTAAATGCTATATAACGCAGTTGCCTAATTAGATTCGGATTAAAGCGGAACCTTTTACGAGTATGCTTTTCACCACCCCATAAATCGCGCATTCATATCAGACTTGCACATACATACGTAGACTAACCCCGACAAAATACTAAATAGAATCAAAGTTCTGGGGATATAGCGCGAACGCAAGACAAAAATGTATCGTAATCCTAAAGAGTATAACATATTGCGTTTTGGGTTACATTTTTTAAACAAATCTTATTAGAATCACCATCATCAATACCAAATGCCTTCGCCACACCTAGTCTTACCAAACTACGTTGGGTACCTAGGCTGCCAATCTAATCAGATGAGGTTAAACATCAGTTCTTTACATGAAGCGACTGCCTCTTTGACTTCCACAACCCAGTGACTTGGTACTACGATACCCCTTCCTGTTTGTCAGACTTTAGGGCAACAGAACAAGCTGGGGCCAACGGCTTAACGTGTTTTTTGAGGCACGGAGGAACCTCGGTATGTAATGATGGTGAGCCATCCACGGATCGACCTAGGAAAGCATCGCAACATGCGTTCTTGTAATTTAGCTACGACATCCCCGCTCTCCTTGTATATCACAGCTGGGATTTTGACCTACTCCCTGTAATAAGGTGCTGGTTCGGGTTGGTGGAAGTCAGAAGTCTTATTTTTAGTTCGAGATTATGTCGGTGACGGTATAAAGATTTCTTACTTCTAGTAAAACCTTACCTCATTACTAAGATTATTCTCAGTGTAGTCCACAGTATCCTTGGTAAGGGAGCGTACTTTGTTCCTCAGGTTGTGTTTGTGTGTGTTGTTGTGTCGCAGCTTGCGCACTGCCTTAGTCCGGCTCTGCGAGTACAGTTCTCGACCTCCTGCGATCTCTATGATCCTGGTTATGGAAAAAAGTTTACCTAGTTATAATTTTTTTGTACGTCACATTTGAGCTTACGATGGCCGCCTTGATATTCATTCAAACTTTATGAAGAAGTAAAAACTACAAAGGTGGACTTCATGTCTTGGGCATTCTTTATTACTTTATAATTATATGCAACGGAAACAATAAAAATAATTCAAGAAATAGCAAGCTTTAATAGAAACAGCTTGTAGCTCTGGTGGAAATATAATACCAGATGTGATACAAACATAAGTGTTGCTTGACACGCAGAATGTGGTGATGTACGAACGTTTTGTTCAAAAAGGACCTCATTTAATTGGTGTAACTCCAATTTTTTTGACAATGACTTTTATTTTGAATCAATTCTTTTGGTGATTAAGGTGTGTCAGGTACACTACCTTGGAGAAAGTGCTATGTGCCGAAATGTACTACCTCTGGCAGGCGTATTACTTTGTGTAATTGATTTCTTCACCGCTGCTCTCAAAACAGTGAAGGAAAACATCGTGAATAAACCGGAATGTCTTGGAACTGAAGATTTGTGAAATCTACCGATCCGCACTGGGCCTGCGTGGTGGATTATAGCCCATCCCGCTCCTAGAGAAGAGGCCTGAGTCCTTGCAGTGGGAACATTATAAGCGATGATGATGAGACTGTTTACCTGGAGTCTCTAAGTTTGTAGGTGCCTCCCTTGGAGTTGAGTATGACTAGCTGGCTTTCGTTGCCTCGCTCTTCGTCAGACGAGGCGTTGTTCACGTTGTTGGTGTCGCGTTCGCGACCCTCCAGGCTGGAGGTCAACCTGAAACGTACAGAAGAACACCTTTAGTATCTTAGCAGGCTTGAAGTTATTCCATCACAGAAAATCATAGAGATGAGAGATCTACAAGGGAAGAACGTGCAGTTGGATAGACTAGGAAGTAAAGGAATGAAACTACGAAAGAAGAATATGGGCAGCAGTGTCTATTTGTTTACTAGAATCAGTTCAATATACGGAAAATTCACAATAGAAGAAGTTTTTACTGTGTTAAAGCTTTTTAACAAAAGTTAATAAGCTGTTAAGCTTTTTTAATTTTTTTGTTTTTTTGTCAATTTGTTCTGGTCCTGTGAGAAACCAATAAATACTTTTTCTTTCTTTTCTTTCTTTCTTTCTAATCACCCAACTCCATTACTCGTCCACTCAGAAAAAAACATAAAACCATCCTTTGTTTTTTCTTCAGAAACTTTTTAAAGTACTTGTAAAACGTTAAACAAGGGGCTAATTACGTTGCAGAATCAACATTGCAAAACCTCTGTCCCTTTGGATCGAGTTTGTGGAATTTAATGTGTTTGCACACGTAAGATGTCGACAATCACCGACTGTTTGTGCACGTAAAACGCGATAATTATCACTTAATTAATTACATTTGTGTATAATAGAGGTGTAAAGGAGTGCTTGATGGCTTTCTTATCCATAACAATTGGTTTATTGTAAGCGGTGGATGACCTTTTTTTTGAGGGATGTAAAATCATCAAATAACCCCTTCCGTTCTTGGGCAAAGCGGAAGGGATTGTCAGACTTCTACTGACTAACAACCACACATATTCCTTCTTCGCACTTATTCCGAGGCCGCGGTATCTCTTTTGACAACCCGCAGCCCCGACGGGCGTTGGACCCTTCCATGTTACTGACATCTCTTTGAGACGCGCGTGGAGCACGAACGCGCCATCGCACGGCCTGTCGTCGTCATAAGACGGACGGACGGGGGAGCTAGCCCATTACTCACCGTCCACAGGCCCGCGTCTACGGTGGCCGGAAGCCATCTCGTGGCACGAGAGCTTCTCTCCCACTTACGTTCCGCCACCTCCTTTGCTAGCATCACTGCTTCGCAGAAGGAGGCGACGGCGGCGGCGTCCCATTCCCTCTTGCCCCGGACCATGGCTTGCACCAGGGACGGGCGCGAGAGCTTACCGCCGCCAATCCTCGCTAGGAGGACACGGCGGGGCTCCGCCCAAGCGGGGCAGACCTCCACGGTAGCGGTGGATGACCTTGACTGAAAATAACTCTTTGACATCGTGGTAGACGTTGTCTTTTGACCATTACAATGGCGAAAAAGCGACTGCTCTAACAAGGAATTGTATGTTAGCTTGCCTCCTGCTTATTGACAGTCAAAGGAGCATGTTTACTCTATCAACAGATAGCGAGGACAAAATATCTGACAAAATCTTGCACAGATTGTTCGCAGCACGGAATTGGGAACTGCACACTCTCGTTATCTTCATTAGTCTTCCGTACTACCCAATTCTGTGGTCCTATCGAATAAGTTCCTAATAGAAAGAGGTAGTACCTCTTCTCCAAAAGCCACGTCCTATCAGAAAGCGAGGACAACATCAATATCTTACACGCTTTGCTCACCTCACAGAATTGGGAAATGCAGCGCTTGGTCCTTCCTTCAACTTCGTCTTCTGCACTCCCCAATTCTTTGGCCAGCGATACCCACCTCTCCAAAGCCACGTCCTACCACTTCATACACCTTAGTTTACCTGTCGTGTGCGTGTTGCATGTTCTTGGGGCGGCACTTCGGGAAGAGCCGCGTGATCCGCTCACCGACGTCGGAGCCAGGCGTGGAGTCGCCCGCGCCGTCCGTTCGGGGCGGGGCCGCGTTCATGTCGCCAGCGCCGCCGGCGTCACTCCGCCACCGCCTCTACCGGCAAGAGGTGCCGCTACGTTAGTTAATAGAACCACTGGAGTACTGGTTTTTGGTCGACACGACTCAAGTGAAGAAGATATTGCCGACGAAATTTATAAGAAGCGAAGCAAGAAAAAATATTTTTGCGAAAGGTAATATTTGGCTGATTCATTCCTAAACAAAAAAAAAATCCTAAACGTACCCAACGTTTTAAACCCTACACTGTTCAAGTTCTATGGCATCTGGTACCACATCTCCACTGAATTTACCGGTAAGAGGAGCCACTACGTTGGTTAATAAAACCACTGAAGTGCAGGTTTTTCTACTGGGAGAAGATATTGCGGTCAAATTTGAGCCGGAGTGGAGTCATGTCTTCATGTTGTGGAATGTCTTAAAGAACGGTTATTGGTTTGCAAAAGTAGAAATTGCGTAGAAGATATATGATTAAATTAAATTCTATGCTGACTTACCGTCTCGTATTTATGGCATCCACTGCCTCTACTGGTAAGTGGTACCACTACGTTAGCTAATACAACCAATGCCAGTTGAATTCATAGGAGTTCGTTTGAGTTTTAGGTACGCGGAAACACTAGATAATTTGTCGACCTGGAGAAGATATCTTCAGAGTAAAGGCTTAATGCGAAGGTTTATCTACATGTTGCTAAGAATGCTTTTGTTTTCAACAGCAATATGGCAGTGCAAGTAGCCACTTTTAGAAGATTTCCAAAACGGTTAAAATGGTCACAGTATTGAATGGTCCGTTTTACGAATTTTAACGCAATTCATATTATGGTCTGCTAAAGTGGTAATTTTAGACAAAAGCAAAGCTTCGAATCAAAGATAACACCGAGGTCTCGAATAGAGTCCACTTTAAGTAGGGGGGCATTGCACAACGTATATGTGTAGTTTATTATACTTTTATTTTTTGTAAAGCTTAAGAAGTTACATTTGGGTAAACTTAATTGCAATTTATTGTCCTGACAATAACTGGATAGTCGGTCCAAATCTTGTTGCAGCAGAAGGCTATCACTTGATTGTCGTATGGTTCTATATATCTTTAGGTCGTCGGCATATAATAAAAATTTGGTATGTCTAAAGCATTTGCTGATGTCATTTATGTATAAAATAAACAAAAGGGGACCAAGTATAGAGCCTTGAGGTACACCAGAGGTAACCTGTGCGATATTAGATTTGTGACCATTGATTACAACCACCTGACTGCGGTTGGTAATGTATGAGATGAACCACCTCAGAAGATTACCACGAATTCCGTTGAACGCTATTTTATTTAGTAGTATTTCATGGTCTACCTTGTCGAAAGCCTTACAGAAGTCCGTATAGACTGCATCCACTTGAACACGGCTGTCAACACAATCAAATAAGAAGCTTGAAAATAATAATAAATTTGTATTCGTAGACCGACGTTTAACAAAACCATGTTGTTGTTGAATTATGATGTTGTGGAGTACAGGATAGATTTTGTTATGAACTAACCTTTCAAAGAGTTTCGACAATGTAGACAAGATGGAAATGGGACGATAGTGTTCTACGCTGCGTTTGGATCCACCCTTGTGAACGGGCACAACATACGCATGCTTCCACAATTTAGGTACAACTCCTTCAGAAATGCATTTATTATAAAGAATAAATAGAGGTTTGCAGATTGAAGTCGCAGTATTCCTAAGGAAGTAAGGTGAAAGTCCATCAGGACCTGGACCCTTCGCTGGGTCCAGGGTTTTAAGTTCCTTTAATATGATCTCTTCACTAAAAGAAAGGTCGCAAATAGAGACATCGTGGAGTGCGTTATTGTCTTGCGGAGGCTTCCATTGTGGCAGTGAAGGAGATGTTGGTTCATATACCGAGTAAAAAAAGTCCGAAAACATATTACACGCCATGTTAGGATCATTAGTTTCAGCATCTTTATATTGAAGCTTGGATGGAATTCCTGGCCTGTTCTTTCGATTGGAAACATAGGTCCAGAAGTGTTTTGTGTTTCTACTTAGATTGTCTTCCACAGAACTGATGTACGAACGGAAACACTTGAGGCATCTATCACTAAACTGTTTTCTATAGTTAGAAAACAATTCATAATCAGAAATGTTATTATATTTCTTCCACTTGATCCACGCCTTTTGCTTCTTTTTAGCAATAGATATGAGAGTACGAGAGAACCATATGGGATAGCTAACAGATCTAGGTCGGGCCAATGCAGTGTCTATTTTAATGATTTTATCCATCTCAGTGTAGAACCCATCCAAAGCCTCTTCAGATTTCATAGGGCATAGCATTTCAGGCCAGTTCAGTTGCTGTATGTTACTATTAATATTGTCAAAGTTGGCCTTATGAAAACAATATTTGTGAAGAGGAGTTTTGGTCAAAGGGGTGATTTTGACGTTTAGACAGGTCTCACACGTTAATACAGGATGGTATGGGTCAATCGGAAGTAATGCCATTGGGACATTAGAAACATTACAAGTGTTATTGGAAATGACTAGATCAAGAATTTTACCCTTGTCATTCACTATATTGTTAAATTGAGAAGCACCCAAGAGGGAAATCAAGATATGTAGATTGCCACAGACAGAAGGTCCACCAGAATGTAATGTATCAGTTCTTCTTAGTGTAAGTAGAAGTACCAAATTCTTTAAATGCAACAGTAGTATATATTTCTGGTACCGTGCCAACGACTTTTGTATCCCAATGTTATTCGACCTTTAGCTTAGCAGCATCTATGTAAATCAAATGCGGACTGCCTCTCCAATATCTTTGAGAACTGTAAAGCTGTGTAGTCAAGTTTATTGCTTGTAAATTAACATTATTAAGGTGGAACACGGAATGTTGAATGTAAGGAGTAGCGTATAGTATAGAGTCCGATGGAAATATTTATGAAGGAATTCTAGAATGCACGTTTCGATTCGAGGTATCTAAGCTCGGTATACTTAGACTAAAATCGATTGTGAGGGTAATAGAATTTAAATTCCAAAGAATGAAGTGGAAGTCGATGGAAATTCTAGAGCTTCTACTTGAATAACAGAAATAAAATAATTTGAAACAACAAAAAACTTTTCAACTTGACTATACAAGTAATTAAATTTGACAGCGGGTCCAGTTGACCAATTCAAAAATAGTTTCGGTCGATTGGACCCGCGGGTCCCATCTGAGTGGGATCAATTTACCAAAGAGCCTTCCATTGCATTATCGACTGAAAAAACAATCGCCGATCACATAGAAACAAATAAACAACGTGCAGTAGAAATAGAGTTACCATTAGTTCTAAAAACATCGTTACCATAAAAATACTACTTCAAACTGCAGCCATAAACACTGTAGATTAGGTTCATTTTGAAATAAAAAAACGATCAGAGCGCATATAGTGCAGCAATTCATGTTAATGTTAACCGTTTGTGGGAAGTTTTACTAGGTACCATATTATAAAACGAGTTCTAACTTCAGAAGAAGGTTTAACCCGCAGAGCTATTTTAGAACATTTATAACAAAAGCTGCTTTAAAAATGTAGTCAAAGGCTTTGACAGGTTAGAGCAGCTTTACCACAAATAGTTGATCAAGTGCATTTTTATCGCTCACGCCTCAAAAACATTTAAAAACATCATTCCGTCACTATCATCTAACGATAGACAAAATTGGAACGACATTTAAAGGTCACTAGTGATTTGTCGTGCCAGTAGAGTAGACCTAAGTTATCAATTTAGTATTTTAAGAATTAAATACTTTGCCTCATTTGAAATAAAGTTCAAAACAAAATGTTTATCAAATGTTCAAACCAAGTAAAGTTAGCAGTCGTTGTTGATGAGCCGGTTGGGGTTTATTGCTAGTGTTCGACCAAGGCACAAGGCACCCAGTATTGGGGGCACGGCTCGGGCCAATGACGTGTTTCGCATGGCACCGACTGTAACCGCTGCCAAACTACCAGATCGATAGAACATTAGTTGTGTGCCCGCTGAAACCGCGTGTTAGCTTGGAGCGGGAAGCGTATATCAGCGTATCCATTTTTATTACCCCAGCAAAAAAGAGGTGTGTTATAAGTTTGACGTGTCTATCTGTCTGTCTGTGGCTTCGTAGCTCCAAAACGGATGGACCGATTTCTAATTAGTTTTGTTTTTGTTTGAAGGGTGATTTATGGGGAATTAAAGTGGGAACAAACATTGAATGTGTCGGGGGTTTTTTAAATTTTTAATTTAATTTTGATTGCTGAATCAGTATGAGAATGTTGAGATGGATGTACGGAGTGACAAGAATGGATAAAGTTCGGAATGAATATATTAAAGGAAGTTTGCAAGTGGCACCTGTTTCGTAAAAAATTAAAGGAAGTTAGAGTTATCTTGGTACGGTCATGTAATGAGGAGGGATAAAACGCTTGTGACTAAAAAAGTGATGTATTTAAATATTGATGGATGGAGAGGAGAGGAAGGCCAAAAAAAAGATGGATGGATTGTGTAAGGAATGATATGAAAGAGAAAGAAGTAAATGCCACCGTGACGTCTAACAAGGAAGAATGGAAGAAGAAAACGTGTTGCACCGACCCCAAATAGAATTATGGGATAAGAGCAGCAAGATGATGATGATTGCAGAATCAGTATCATGTATTTGTTAAACATAGGTATCAACATTAAGGATAAGGTATAAGGTTCTTGATATGTCCCGTCGGGATTTTGTAAGAGATACCGCGACCTCGACATATAGGGCTAAGAAGGAACATGGGTGGTTTTTAGTCAGTAGAAGACACTCCCTTTCGGTATGCCCAAGAGCGGGAGGGGTTATTTGATGATGGAGCCCCCCAAAAAAAAAGGTTCTTGATATGTTACATACCAAATCCCAATTTAAATTTCAAATATAATATGTTAAGTAATTAAAAGAAACTTACAGGTCTTTACGACTGAAAGTTTCTTGTAGACATGTTCTGCAAATCTTCGTTTTAAACGATGAGGATGAAAATATAACGATTCTTTTAAACTACCACAAACACCATGAAATTGACATTGCGGCCCAAGTCTGGCAGCTGCACTCTTGGCGTGTACTTCAATTTTCGGCGCACGTACTTCTCGATGTCCTCTGCCTCAGTGGGGTAATGTAGGCGAGAGATGTAAGCCGGGGTGTTGGTGCTCTACAATAAGACTTGCCGCAGCGGTTCTTTCAGCTTAGCTGACGGCGTTTCCTCCTTTGCACCGCCATAATCAGCCCTATCCGTTGCCTTTGTAGGCAATTTCTTAGTTATTGTTTCTCTGAGACTTCGTCGAGTTTCATTGTCTCGGCGCTTGTCTGGTGGTCACTGTTGATTCTGGCTCTCAGGAGTTACAGTGGTTTGGGAATAGTGTGGCGGGCTTGCCTTTGGGCACGGGTTTTGCGCGGAGAGTAGCAGGGGTGCTGACTACCGGTGGCCTCGTCGGTCAGGCAGCGGCGCATTATTGTAATTGCCAACACGGCGTCGAAACGGGGCCGGAACACCAGCATATCGAGCTCCGTTGCGACGTCGCGTCGGTTCACAATTATAATCGACGTTGAACTTCTCCTCCCGTGCTTAAGTATAAATTGTTTCCATAAACATAATTCATCTATAACCAGCAATGGCTGAAGTCTCGTTGTAGATGATGATGATGAAAAATGTCCTTCAAATAACCTACCAACTTTAACCAAACATAGGTTTTAGTTAACAGACTTCAAGTCGCTTTCCTAGCAAATAAATGCGGGGTTTATAAAAACAATACTTTGGCACAGATGCCTGATGTCTTCAGCAAACATTCATACGGGACGTTTTCTGCAGCGCCGGCGTATATCTCTGCTTATGCTAGTTTTATGGAATACATTTTGCCATATGAACGTAACGAGTTCCCGCGTCTTTAATGGCCTCGGTAGGGTTGCCAGATCAGAGATCAGAGGGCGGACAGAGCGGTTAATGTTGCAGGTTTTTTTCGCTACATTACGTGTGAATATTCACAGTGATTTTTTCATGAACAATGGTTTTATATCTGAATTTACACACAAGTATTACACAATTACATAATAAAGACTAAAAATAAATAACATAAGAATTTTATTAATTTCATCAACAATAAAAAATCATAAATAAAATATAATAACAATAAAATAATGAGTACGAATGACGCATTAGTACATATAAAGGAACAAGACAACTAAATTCCATCGTTTTATGATTGTTACCGTAGTTTTATTTACCTACAACACGTTTTTCGGTTATCAGCAATCATTTCGCGTGAATTACTTACTCATGAAAAGCGTACAAAAATATCTGGCAGGATACACTGAAGCGGGTTCTACTACAGACAACGGGGTCAAAACCCAAAAAGTTAATTTAAAACCAGATGTTTAATATAGCAACCCTACTCCCAATAAGGCTACGTCCCGACTCCCGGGCGACGCGTTTTCTAAGGGTGGGTTCAAACGGACTCTTTTTATTGCGGCCGACGATACAGAAACTGTCACTACAGATTTTTTTTTTGTAACTGGCAGCATGATTGTAGGGAAAATCGGCTTACGTAGTTACGTCGTCAGCCGCTGTATGTTACGAGACACAACGCTTGAATATGTTTCGCTTGCTTTAAATGCAAGCTACCAAGCTTTTTCAGGACAGTCGTTTTTATTTAGTAAGGAGGTAGAACAAAAATGTTCTTCCTTTCTTAGTTTTAGTTTCTCGGTTGGTATTTAATATATTTCAGATCATAAAAGCTTTGAAGTTCCACATCAATAATAATTAGGACAAGTCTGACATTTCAAGTGAGCTTCGGATGTTTTGAAAAGGCTCGGACGTCTCGTTCGGATTGAGACTAGTTTTTCAATAAATTTCATAAGATATTAAAATTTCATAGATATTTCAATGAAAAATAAATTTATTTCCACTGTAGGTACTAATAATATGGCCCTGCGGACGGTAAGCGTTGGGTGGCTCGCCATCCGATCTGAACTAGGCTCGGTTCGACGGTACATCGTGTCCACGCGCGTCTCAAAGAGCTGTCAGCATACTAGACGGGACCCACTAGGGCCAGTGCCTGCCAGGGTTGCAGAATTTCTTCAAAAGAGTTAACGCAAAGAGAATAAGAAGAAACACGAATGGATTTTAGTCAGTAAGAGTCAGGCACTCCCTTGTTCTCCGCCCAGAGCGGAAGAAGTCATATGATGATTTACCATAGTTAAAAGCAAATATAAGCGTAAATGTTCGCGAAGAATCATTTATACCGTAAAAGTTACTTTAGTATTAAATGAAATGCTGTCAACCTAGTTTTCCCTAGTTCGCAGGAATTGAATCCGCAGTGGAATAACATTAAAATGTTTTTGCAGGAAATCATATTATCCGTCGCAAGAAATGCAAGGGAAATAAGCGTATTTATTTATCGGATGAAGCTTGCACGAACGTGAATGTTATTTTTAAAGAAAGTTTTTAAATATTTTATCCAACAAGTAATGGCGGTGATATTTATTATTATTAAGTTGAAGTTCTGTGCAAGCTTCAATCTAATCAAGTTTACTTTGTCCCGCTTTTCTAAGGAACAATCTACAATAATTCAATATGATAGGGATCCGTCGGGCACGTTTGCTATTATAAAGATTACAGACTATATTCGCTCCAAGTTGTCGTACCTACATAAAGTAATGTTTTATCCTTCTCCATAAAACGTATGTTTATGTTCGTCTGAAATATGTATTTACCCCTGTTTCTTGCACAAGATAAACCTTGTCTTACATTATTAATTATATTAATGTACAGTCACATCTTACTTATAATTTAATATCACTGAAGGGCAACGAAATCTCTCCTTTCAAAGCAAATGGAATCAACGAAATTTACATTCACAGAATTCGAACCCTTGATGAAATCTTTTGAGTCGCAATCGAAATTAAAACTTAAATTGCCGTGAGGAAGATATAATTTCGTTTAATTTCTTTTATTTTGACGAGGGGGAGAGTAGCAAGCTTTGGACCGGTGGGCTGAGTGACATGCCTTTTGGCCAGATTTCAGTACTGTTCGCCAATTAGCAAGTCTCTCACGGGGCCTTATATTTAATGAATTTCGCGAAGAATGGGACACTGGGGTTCAGGCGGTAATTAAAATCCCATTTATAAAATAGGCGCGAGGACGCTCAAGTGCTCATTCATCTGTCGCAGAAACAAAAATTGAAGATAATAGGACATACCAGAGTCAAGCCAGATTTCGGCGGATGGAAATTAAATAAGACATTGTGAATGTGAATTGTTATATCTTTGGTCAATGTTTTACGAATAATGAGACTCACATAACAGGTTTATTTTTATTTAATTTACTTCCTGGTTTTACAATGTTGTTCTTTTGGGACTGACCACACATTTATTAACCTGCGTGCTGCCCAGTTGCGTCGTACGAATCAAAGAGAGGCGACTGACGGCTTTTCACATCATCACCAGCCTATTAACGTTCCCACTGCTGGGACACAGGCCTCCTCTCTTTTTGAGAGAGCATGGGCCATAATCTACCACGCGGGCCCAGTGCGAATTGGTAGATGCCACAAGTCTTCGATTTTTTTTATTATAGGACGTGCCGGTTTCCTCACGATGTTTTCCTTCGCCGTTTTTGAGAGCAGTGGTGATGAAATAAATTACACAAAGTAATGCACCTGTCGGGTTCGAACCCCCTACGACTTACTGTTCGTACTTAAGACGGAGCCACCACCACTGGGCCACCGCTGCTTTTAGCTTCAAATAAAACCTATTAAGTTGTACAAGCCGACTCCCGGTTCAAGAGTAGGACCAATATCTTGCACAAAATTCTGCCACGAAACTACTGAAATTTAGGTCAAACGGAATCATTCGATTCTGAAAGAGACGGGTCAACACGTGTTGAAAAAGGCATACTGCTTCGGGCGACACAATACTTTCTTTTAACAGAGGAAAATGCCTATCTGAAATAAGGCTTTCCTGTAGCTGGACATTCGTTATTTTATCTGAAACTTGGGGACCGAATTTCACGTCCTCTTTATCTGGATAAGGCTGGCACAAGAGTGCGAGAGGAGAGGTCTATACCTAGCAATGGGTGAAGTTTAGTTGTAGAAGATGATGATGCCAGTACGAGTATGTTGTCGCTTTTCGTGGGTGTGGGTGTGTGTGTTTAAGTACTTAGTCCGTCTGAACCACACAATGGGATTTGATGCAGCGCCCGCCATCATTCGAAGAATTTATTCAGGATGGCATTATGGCAACTTAGTTACCTATATCGGGTTATTTCCCTTTGGACGGAATTTCGTTTCGTCAGATTTTTATTTCATCGGATTTTCGTTTCGCCACATTTTTTGTTTGGACTGGAAAAGTACAAACGCGTGTGATAGATTTAGTTAAAGTGATCTATTTATCACAAGGTTAATTCAACGCAATATACTTAATTATTTAAACATATTATGAAAATGTATGAACTACCCATATCGATGTTGGTTAGAAAATCGATATAGAAAAAGAATAAAATTAACATTTATTATGTATTCCCCAAGGTAAAGATACCTGACCGGAAACATGACATGTGTTGTTGACTAGTTACTTCCAAAATGGAGATGGGTTAAAGGGTACGTGTATACGTAACGTGTCGAAATAGACGGATCCTTAGGGGTGCTACATACACGCGGCATCTCGGCATCCCAGTCTTTTCTTTAATTTATCGTGTGGTTATTGAATAACCTTTTTTTGGCGGGTGAGAAATCTTCAAATGAATCCTCCCGCTCTGGGCAGAGCGGTAGGGAGTGTCAGACTTCTACTGACTAAAAACTACACATGTTTCTTCTTAAGCCCTTTGTGTCCGAGGTCGCGGTATCTCTTTAGGCTATCACTGCTTGGCATCCCTAGTAGAATATGTGGACTTTATGTTCGAGACGACACAGTTCGGCTGAGCTCGTATAGTGTCGAGACTAACCCGAAAATGATTCATCCTAAGTAGGTAGATGCAGTAGATGCAGTACGGACGGAGTTTGATGATCGGTTAGAGCCGAATAAAAGCTTATGTGTAAGTATAAAAATAAGTGATAATCTAGTAGTGTTTACCACGGATTTAAGATTCACATGCGTATTGTTATTGTCTTTCACTCACACACCCATTTTTAACTTCTCATGCACACACACACACACACACGCTGTACTCTTAGCAATGTAAGTATTGTATAGTTGTTAAATTGTAAATCTGTAATTGGCTGTAGATTTAGTTTATATTCTCAGATAAAATAATAAAAAAAAAACAAAGAGCTGTGGACTTTGTAAACAATAAATAAATAAATTGTAAAATCAGGATTGTCCGGTTATACCAACAAAAAACCCTTCTAAGATGACCAGGGAAATACATACAAAAAAAAGTTTCGTCAAAAATACTGCAAACCGAATCGTGTGAAACAACCCCAACGTGTCGAAAAAGACGTAACCTACTAATAACACGTTCGTTCGTATACGGGAAACGTCCCGGCCGACATTCCTTACAGAATTACTGAAACCTTTCAAAAGGTATTTTTTCCTTGCACGCCTTTTACCCAGAGAAATGCTGATCGTTCATTAAATAATGAAATTAGCTTTTACTGAAAATAGTAACTAATTAGCGTCGATTCGAACCTTTCCTGCATATTTTAACATTTCTTTTAAATTGAATAATTATTGTACAGGGCAAGAAGACGGTATTGCAGTCAAGTTTGCTTTTTAAGAAATATTTCATCGTCGGCACATTTTTTTTATAACCAAGTCGAAGAGAGTCTTTTACAGTTTAATCGTAGGTACTCATTTATCTTATATTTTACTTTAATTTTCCTAACGACATCCATTATGTAATTCATTTTATTGTATAAATTGATGTCAGTAGAATTAATGTCATCTTCTATTAGGTAGGTATATACTTTTCGTTGTAATTTTATAACTCAAGAACGGGCTCACCTATCCAAACCAAATGTAAAGGCTTTGTTCGGACTATTTAGTAGATGGTTTATGTAAAGTTTGCACCAAATCGGTCGAGCGGTTCTTCATTTATCACATTTTTTGTAACAAATGAATTCAATAAATGGCGGATCATTTTGTTAATGGGGATTTCTGGGATGGTTTAAAAACACAATTGGACAACACATTTGGATTGGGTAGGTGGCGCTGCTATCCGGGCAGGACGACGTCTGCCAGGATCGCTAGTAAAACAAAGTTAGTTAGGTAGGTACAAAGACACTAGGGTGCGTTGGATCGTTAGACCTTAATGCTCACACAATATAAAGAAAAAGGTAGGTACAACGACGACAACGCCAGTGTGCGGTCTTAGCCTCAAATAGACTATTCAATCATTTAAAGTACCAAAGCTGCGATACGACAATATCATCATGCGATCATGCATTCGTTCATGACATCATACTTCTATCAACTGCCAAGTATCGTTAATGACCTACCCTACCTCAACGTACCATTTGTTGTAACCATCTATTAGATAAATACGTAGGTAGTACGTACGTTAGGTAAAGGTGTCATCATCATCATCAGTAAAAAACCGTCCACTGTTGAACAAAGTCCTCCCCCATAGAACGACATTTAATAACCTGCCGCTTGCATCCACCGGTTGCCTGCGACTTAAGGTGGAAGCTCACATCTGGCCCGCGAAATTCTAATTTTCTTACGTTTTTGGCAATTTGCAGGCCAGTGCTTGGTTGTATGTTTATGAAAATTTGATTTGCGACTGTAAGACGTATGAAGTTACCGAATTATAACCATCAAAATTACTAACTACTAAAGAACGACGACTAAATTACTAAAGAAAGACTTTTACATGCAAAAATCAATCTTGACATGAAAATGAACTTGGAGGGTTGTATTGATAATTTTGATGGTTATAATTCGGTAACTTCATACGTCTTACAGTCGCAAATCAAATTTTCATAAACATACAACCAAGCACTGGCCTGCAAATTGCCAAAAACGTAAGAAAATTAGAATTTCGCGGGCCAGATGTGAGCTTCCACCTTAAAGGCGCAATGTCGTCGGTCCACCTGGTGAGAGGCCTACTAATGCCAGCAAAGGTGTAGTAAATCAAATACCAAGGAAGCTGACATTTTTATCTACTAAAACTCCGTGGTATGCTACTCGTAGATCAGCTCAAAGATAAAGCTTTAGCTACCATTAACTATACCTCATACATTCTTAGGTTTCAAGGAATTGAAGTAAAGGTAGATGTCCATAAATAACCTCTTTATTTATTATTATAAACATGAAAGTTTACAAAGGCGTTTAGAAACTTTATATCACGCATAAACTGAAAAGATTTGTTCAAATATATTTTTTATCCAGGCACAAGGTTGACCTCCATTAATCAACACAATATGTAAACAGTTCACGGAACTTCAAAAAATTATATGGAGCTATGAGTGTATGACCCAATCGTTTTTATTAACGCTTTTATACAGCAGAAACGTCAAAAATCTTAGAAGTTAAAATTGGTCTACTCTCCGGTTTTCGATTGAGCTGCAATTTTCCGTGCATTATTAGTTGAATGACAATACATGATTAAATTAAAAAAATATGTCGGGCATTCCAAGATTATTGATTGTATTGTCTAGTTATATTTATGCATTTCCATGATATCAAACGAAAAGGTTAGCTGAGAAGAATACTTTCGAGAAATAAAATGATATCACTTAAAACGTGTTTTTAATTCGTTTATACTATGATATTTTATTGACACAATGTCCGTTACGAAGTCTGCCAAAGCAGCAAACTTTACGCACGTAGCAATAGGGTTATTGTTAGCTTGCTTTGACTGACTGTAAAATCATAATAAAAAAAATAAAAATAAACCTTTTTATTTCAGACATTTTGGTCCATAATATGTGTTAGTAGAGACTTATAAACTAAATGACCTTTAATTTCGTGTGACAATAAGGTTGCTGATGGATAAACTGTCACATTTAAAGTAACTGAAAGGACTGTAAGCGCGTTGAAGCGACATTTAAAAGTCGTAAAGTAAAGGTCAGCGCTACGTAAGAGTCGGGTCGATAGACCCTTTTGTGTCGAACTACCCTCGCCTGGTTTATAGGGAAAAGGTTATCAAGACTATGGCTGGCAAAGTGTTTTGTTAGATAAGTTCGCTGGAAAGTCTATTGTCGACAGTTATTATTTCGATTTTTTCTATTTGCCAGAATTTCGTATACCTACATTGTGTAAATCAACCCAGCATTCTGTACTCCAAACTAAGTACATCTACGCAATTTTTTTTGCTGGGAAACGACAATTTATTTTTGGGATCAAAAATTTTACGGTAAAGCTCAAAGTAGCACTCATTGTAAAGTCAAGTAGCAAAACAAAGTGCTAGTGATGTTTTGAATAATTAACGGGTCATGGAGGTAATTTAAGTAAAGTTATACAGGTTATAACTTTACTTAAATTACCTATTCTGGTTATTTACAAAACCAGCTGTGAAAAATTTGTAACTTTGACCCCAATATCTCCGTAACTAGAGGGTTCCCAGGTATGGTCTAGAACAAAAAAATGATCGCAGCGGTGGGGAAAACAAGTGCCCTTCGTTTGCGTTAAGGCTACTTTTACACCCTTTTTAGGCTCTGTTTGTAATTGTAAGAAACAATGGCTGCTTCTTCTACACTACATTTATTTTCTACTAGGATAACATACTCTATTTGTGTTGATATTTGAAGTTTTAGAGAGAAACAGACAGATATGTAAATATATTTTACTATCTTTCCTTTCTCAACTTTTGTCTTGTGCTACTCGGGATCGGCGCAACACGTTTTTTTCTTCCATTCTCCTCTGTAAACCGTCACGCTATCATCATCATCATCATCATCATCATCATCATCATATCACTCCTCACACAATCCATTCATCGTTTCCTTGTTCTTCCTCTCCCTCTCCATCCACCAACATTTACGTTATATTTGTATGACCTACAGATACTTAGTTGTTCCGGGTCTGGGTATTTGTGTATGTGAGTTTAAATGTTTGTGAACGCACCCACGATACAGGAGAAATTCCTAGTGTGGGGCAACGTTTTTTTAAAAAAAAAAAAAAAAAAAAACTATCAGGGTACACCTCTACCAAATCCTTTGAAGATTACAGGAGTGATGTTATTATAAGTAAAATACTTTGGTTTTTGAGTACTTCATCTTAAAAGCAGACCTTAATGTTAGTTCCTGAATTTCATTGTCTCCACCATTAAATCCTTGGCGTACAAAGTAGTACCAACTACACTAGCAATCGTAAAACTCCTTTTCCGCCGCTACACTTTGTGGTGCCGGTGTTTATCGCCGGCGTATGGTCACAACACTAACCTCCACTGTATAACTAAGATGACAACCCTGTCCCACTTTTCTACATGTAATTTTATGAGTTTTCTTGAGAAAAACGTGGAGGAAATAGGGATGATATTGAGTTATGTAAATTGAAACGTGTTTTGATTTAATTTTTAAACGATGTTTGGAACAGCTTTAGCTGTGCGTCAGAATTAATGAAAATTTTATCTAAACTTGTGGTGTATGATTTAGTAAGTGTAATTATAAGTGAGTTTGCCGAATACATGGGTAATTTATGGAGGGTGCTAATTTAAAAGAGGGTCATGCATTAAGAAAGTGTGTTTAAATTACCAATATAGTAACTATCATAATATTATAATATATCAAGAAAAAACAAAACGAGTTAATAACTTAGTGGCAATGGCGCCAGTTTCTTGGGCACATTACCTGCTGACAGCGTTGAGGAGCAGTTTTTGAATCCTCTTTCATAGTTTCATATTAGTTCATTTATTCGTTTTCAATTTACAATGTACCCATATTAAGTTAACTCTACTAAATGAATATCACTAAACGCGTTATGTGAACATAATAACTGTTACTGTACTGTAGTTGCCCATTCGCTAGTGTATTCGCTAGTGTAGTAGATCTCTATGGAGAAGAACGGGCAAGATGAATACACAAACAATGAAAACACACAAAAAACAATGTAAAATAACACGGCACATAAAGGGTAGTAAGTATGTACACTGCCAACCCTCTCTTGACAACTTTGTTGTGCACTTTTCTGGATGTTACACAGTTTCAACAAAGGTTACCCCTTTTAGCCTTAGAAGGGGAACGTTCACCTAATTATAATTACTGTGGAAACATTAAGGGGCAACATTTTAAAGAAGACGCCGAATTTGTGAGCCTTGTATTGAATTATTTTTTTACGGATTTAATAAATGATGCCCGGGAGTTTTTTTATTTATCGGATAAGTAATTTGAATGTGTCATTTTAAAAAAACTTCAACACTTGTGGACAGACTAACAATGAGTGTGTGAGTGGTGAATAAGGGTGATTATTTCTAAAGCATTATCACATTGTTGTCTTTTTCACCCCAAAGGTTGACTGGTCGCCGGTCGCAAGTCCGCCTATTACGTGACAATTTCAGGAGTACTGTACATGAAGTTTAAATAAATACCGCATTACTTCAGAAGATTTTTAGTTGGAAATAACAACAACTTATGTAGGCAGGAATAGTCGATTTCTGAGGTTCCAGAACTATTACGTAAGTGTACCTCTTCCTTAAACAGTGATTTTGTAATGTTGACCATATACAAAAGGCCTCTCAGTGGCAGAGTCTGGTGAGTGGGGGCAGGCAATGAAGGGGCATTTGATCATTTCCCATAGATTAACAAAAAGGTCAATCAAGTCTACCTGCCTACACACTTGGTGATAATTTCAGGAGTATTTCATTACGAAATGCTGTATTTGTGATGAAATGAAGTTTTTTCTAATCTTACGTTCAGATATTCCTTGTATAGTGCACATGAATGTACCGGTTACATAAATACCCGTAAATACATAGGTAGTATTACTCGTTCACGTTCACAACGAAATGTTTCGTGACTATAATTCAAATTGAGAATGCTAATGTTTAGCCTCATTAGCCCATTTAAAACGTTTTATAGCCACGTTTTTTTATAGAAAGGCGGAGTTTCGACTCGCTACGACTACGGCTGGCTGAACTGTGTCAACAAAATTTTAAGTTTTCTGAGAAAAAAGAGTTAATATTAAAAAGTGACATAAACACAAAATTTACACAAAATTCTTTTTCGTCTCTCTCTACATTTCTTTTTTCATTTCTCCTTTTGCAGGTCTGCTGGCAGAAATTTCTTGAGAAATAAGCAGTACATTTGTACTCAAATGTTATATTATGTTATTTTCCTGTTTTGTCTACTGTGTGTACCTACTTAATAAAGATAAATAAATAAAAAAAGTCGTTTCTACAAATTCTTCAGTTTAGAATGCTATGTAGAATTTAATAATATTTCATTAAAAATTTATATTTTAATTTTGAAGATCACTAATCCCGCTCCACAGATTTAATTAAATTAAAAGAAAGACTAATGAAGCCAATTGCAATATAAATTCTCCAGGTCGACGTTAATCAAGGCTTAGCAAGAATAAAATAATTAATGCATAAATTCATTAGAAGTTGCTCGTAATTCTGTTACAGACTGTACTTAAAAAAATAGACTCTTCTGCCCAAAAAGAGAAGAAGTAAAGGACAATGCAAATGAATGTTAAAACAAATCCTTACCTTTCCTCATAGTTGTATCCTTCTTAAACCTGAAACAAAATAATTAATATTAATATCATAAAAAAAAAACAATTCACAAACAAACAACGAGTTAAATAAATTATTTATTTGCGTTCGGCTGACATTTTGGCAAGACCTGCCAAAGTTTTGCAAGTTTTCAGGCCAAGATAGCAAGTTCGCTCGTAAACATATGAACTTGGAAAAGTAGATGAAAACTAGGTTCGTATCTCAGGAAATATTTTTATTATCATAATTATATTATTTTTCCAATAAAAATTATATTATGATTTTTGTAACATACAGGGTGTAAATTAACCCTTCACACAAACGTCAACCAAGTATTCTGTACATCAAACTAAGTACCCCTACGCAAAAATTTTTGCTGAGAAACGACATTTTTTTTGGGGTCAAAAATGTCATTTTACGATAAAACTCAATGTAGCAATCTTAAAACATTATGCTAGTGGATGCTTTGAATAGTAAAAGGGTCATGGAGGTAATTTAAGTAAAGTTATAACCTGAAAAACTAGTATTATAATAAAAAAACCGGCCAAGTGCGAGTCAGACTCGCCCATGAAGGGTTCCGTAGCAGCAAGTAACATAATATTGAAGTTATTGTAGTTCGTTGTAACTTTGACGATGTTTTAATAACAGCGTATTTTTTTAAATTAAGTTATTGATTGAGTTGATTGAATGAACGGTAAATTGCGATTTACGATTTATGACGTATTAAAAAAAATACTTACTAGATCTCGTTCAAACCAATTTTGGTTGGTAGTTTTTGTTGAGATCTACATTATATTTTTTTTTAGAATTGTCACTCTCTTACTTTAAAAGTTAGAGGGGGGGGGGGGATGTGTCTATCTTTAAAACGATTGACTTTGAGATAAAATGATTTTAACAACCTCCATGTCATTTTTGAAGACCTATCCATAGATGGGTCATGTGTAGGTTTGATGAAAAAAAGTTTTTTTAGTTTCATTCCATATATGGAGAGCTCCCTCTTAATCTTATATTTTTTCTTTTTATATAAAAAATCAAAAAGCGGTTTACAGAATACATCTACCTGCCAAATTTCAACTGTGTAATCCTTATAGTCTCGGAATAAAATGGCTGTGACATACGGATGGACAGACGGACAGACGGACAGACGGACAGACGGACAGACGGACAGACAGACAGACAGACAGACAGCCAGACAGACAGACATGACGAATCTATAAGGGTTCCGTTTTTTGCCATTTGGCTACGGAACCCTAAAAACAGCTGTGCAAAATTTGGAACTTTGACCCCCAATATCTCCGTAACTAGGGGGTTCCCAGGTAAGGTCTAGAACAAAAAAATGATTGCAGTAGTGGGGAGAACAAGTGCCATTCGTTTGCGTTAAGGGTACTTTTACACCCTTTACATACTCGATATGATATACCGAAGTGACTAAGTTGGGTGTATCTTATTATGTGATAAGGATATATTTCAAGGGATATTATACTCAAAATATGTTTAAAGTTGTATGGCTTATCTATGTAAGTATTCCTTGCAAGTATTCATAATACCATAACTGAAGAATGAAGAAGAATTCGTTCGTTCGTTTCGTTTCGTTCGTTCGTTTGAAGAATTGTTGGGTGGGAGCACTCGAAATACGGGAATAAATAAATAGACGTAGTAACGGTTTGCTGCAACGTATAATAACTGCCCAACTGATTGACAAGTAAAACTTAGTACCTACAATACTGCATAATAAGCAATATCAATGTACCCACAATTACTTAAGACTACTTACTACATACATCACACCTCCCTTCTTATTCTTTATATAGTAACTAAGCTTATTATATATATTATTACATTTTTTTTTATACCAACAGTTCCTTTTTTTGCATACTTCTACTATCTAAAAGGTAAACTATAACTATACTTATTTTCTATATTAATCTATTTCAAACCGAACAACCGGTCTGCGTATACGTTTAGGGCCCTCCACTGGTGGCGATGGCGTTACCGTCGGCTCAGCATCACACCTAGGTGGGTCAATGGGCGGAGGTATCGTAGGCACAATATTACTTTGGGAATCATCAATACCTCTGCCCATCACACCTTCCCCTTCTGCAATACGGAGTCGATCTTTAATTAAATCCCTCGAGTCTGATGCGTCTACCTGGCCATCAGCCTGTAACGGCACAGCAGTCTCACCTCGGCCGCCATTTTCTATGTTCCCCTCATCTCCTTGACAAGGAACATCTGACAAACGGGAACGGCGCCTGATTTGATCAATGTGTCTTTTTAGAAGTCGACCGTCACCGCTATCCACCACATACCTACGAGTGCCTTCTATATCTCTTACAGTTCCTTTAACCCATTTGTCTGACGCACCGTACTGTCTTGCCCACACTGTTTCACCTTCGCACAGAGTTCGTGGTTGATGCCCCTCACCCTTTGCCTTGCGTCCCTGTACCTGCCGTACCCTATCTTCTAATGCCCGCTGCCCTCGTAGCAAGTCTAATCGAGAACGGAGTGAGCGTCTCTGTAGTATTGACGCAGGTGTCTCGCCTGTAGTGCTGTGTGCTGAATTACGGTAAGATAACAGGAATGTTTGTAAAGCCGTATCCACATCAACATTGTCCCTATACGCTTTTTTTATGGCCCGCTTACAGAGTTTGACCGCGTTTTCAGCCGCACCGTTCGATGCTGGGTGGTAGGCAGGTGAGAAGCTTTGGCGAATGCCATTTTTTTTTAGAAATGAACTAAACTCTTCACTTGTGAACGGAGGCCCTTGATCTGAAACTAACTCTTCGGGTAGACCGAATCTAGCAAATGTAGCTCTTAAAACCTTAATGACGCTTGAAGCGTTTGTGTTTTTCATTTCAAATAGTTCTATCCACTTTGAACTGGAATCAACTAACACAAAAAATTTTGAACCCTGATATGGCCCTAGAAAATCTATATTATGTAACCTTGTCCACGGCTGTGCGGTATAGGGCCACGGTTGCGGCGGCGCCCGTGGTGGTGCGTCAGCCTCCGCGGCGCACGTCTCACATCTCTTACACATAGCTTCTATGTCCGCATCTACATTAGGCCACCAGACATAACTTCGGGCTAGCCCTTTCATCTTCACGATACCCATGTGACCCGTGTGTAGCTGTCTTAAAACCAGACTTCTTAATTTAGGAGGTATTACCATTCTATACCCCCACATAAGGCACCCGAATTCCGAATATAATTCGCGACGTCTATTGTAATAGGGTTGTATTTCCGCCATAACTGAACATTCATTCGGCCAGCCAGACTGTACGTATGACATTATTCTGCATAATTCCACATCTTTTTGCGTCGCCTCTTTAACATCATTACGAGTGATAGGTAAAAAATCTTCTACAAAATGTACATACGTACTGTCCGTCCTATCCGAACGCATATTTGTTTTATTCGGCAGACGTGACAATGCATCCGCACAATTTTTTTTTGATGCGACATATTCTATTGTATAATTATATGCGGACAACAGTACTGCCCACCTCTGTAAACGAGATGCAGCCATAATTGGTATTCCTACCTTATTTCCTAAAATATAAGTTAAAGGTTTATGATCGGTTCTCAGTACAAACTTCCGACCGTACAAATATTGGTGATACTTCCTGATTCCAAAAACTATTGACAGCGCTTCCCGATCAATTTGTGAATATGATCGCTCCGCTACACTAAGAGACCGCGAGGCATAGGCTATCGGCCGCTCACCGCTTGGTGTGATATGGGACAGCACGGCGCCGACCCCCACGCTACTCGCGTCCGTAGTCAACACGAGTGGCAGCTCGACCGAGTAGTGTGTTAGCACTCCGCTACTAGCTAGCATCGTTTTAACCTTATCAAAAGCATTTTTACATTCTTCGCTCCAAACATATGTTACTCCTTTCCTCAATAAGTTGTACATTGGGGCTAAAATTGTACTAACGTTTTTTATGAACTTAGCATAATACATAACCATACCTATAAAGGCCCTCAACTCCGATATATTCGACGGTGCCGGCGTGTTCATAATCGCTTTGACCTTATCTGTACAAGTATGTACACCGTCTGCACTGATGACATGCCCCAAGTAAACTACTGATTTAGCAAAGAATGAACACTTGTCTTTCCGCACTCGCAACCCATACTGTTCTAATCGATCAAAAACCTTGCATAAATTAGTCATGTGCTCAGACACCGTGCGCCCCGTTATGATGACGTCATCTAAAAATACTCCTACCTGCGGTAAATCCGCAAACATCTGTTCCAAATGTCTCTGAAATATGGCCGGGCTCGACGCAAGACCATACACTAATCTGTTATAGCGGAACAATCCCTTGTGCGTGTTAATAACGGTGTATTTGCGTGACTCATCTAGCTCAAATTGGGCATAAGCTTGAGAAAGATCTAGCTTGCTGTAATGTTCCCCACCGTTCAACCGAACTAGTAAGTCTTCAACCTTAGGTAGTGGATAGCGATCGACTTCTATTATCTTATTTAATGTGAGCTTATAATCGGCGCATATCCTTATGCTGCCGTCCTTTTTAACGACAGGCACGATAGGCGTCGCCCAGTCGGAACGCTCGACCGGAGTGAGAATGCCGTCCCGCACCAGCTGGTCCAGTGCGCGCTCCACCGGCTCGCGCAGCGCATACGCCAGCGGGCGCGCGCGCATGAACACTGGCCGCGCGTCCGGCCGCAAGTGAATGCCAACCTTACCACCAGTAAACCGCCCCAAGCCGTCCGCGAACACTTTACAGTATCTGGAACTAAACATATTTATATCCAACTTCGATCCATTACAGATGTTATTGTTATTTACATAAGTACGATAATCCAATACCGGCAGCTGTATTGCTAATGAGGCCAACCATTGCCTACCTAGTAATATTGTTTTGCCATTTTTTATAACATACAAGTCTAACTGTTTACATTTATCTTTATACTTGACTAGAGGTTTAATAACTCCCAGTGGTTTAGTGGTTTCTCCTGTATAATACCTTAAAACAATATTACTTTCCACAATGTTTAAGTTACTGAAGAACTTATTATAGGTGTGTTCATTTATACATGAGACAGCACTACCTGTATCGCACTCAAACTTCATTATTTTTCCCTGAACCTCTAATGATACAAAAATAGGCCTGCACTGTGAAACTGTCAATTCATTAAGTTCAATTATTATTACCTCGTCACTGTCGTCGCTGTTCACTACGTCCTTTTTGAACTCGGCATCGACGGTATAATGATGTGTCAAACGCGGACACATACGGCGCAAATGGCCCTGTTGGTTGCACACCCGACATACATAGCGCCCGAACTTGCAAACGGCCTCCTCATGCTGGCCGCCACAAGCTCGACACTCCCGCTGTCGCCGCTGTCGCTCGACCGAGACGCCCGCAGGCGCAGGCGTTGGCGCCGCTGGTGCGACCCGGCCTGCCTGCGGCCGCTTACGCTGTATGTTCTCGCCTACCCGCGAGTGGCCACCCGCGCGGCCTTTTACTGCGCCGCCGCTGTCGCCACCACCCTGCCGCTTATTGATCATCAGCTGACAATCCACCGCCGCCCTTAACTCACTGGCAGACTGCTCCACGACCGCTGCTGCATCTTTCTCTGCCGCCTCCATGCTTACGGCCAGATTATATGCTTTCATGAAGTCTAATTTAGCCTCTGCAAACAGTCTTTGTCTAATCGTTTCACTTTTTATCCCGCAAACCAGCTGGTCTCTTAAACTTTCTTCTAACCATGCTCCGAACTCACAAGTTTTTGACATTTTCTTTAAAACCGCCACATAGTCTGATATCTGTTCACTGATTAGTTGTTTGCGATTACGGAATTTATAACGTTCAGCCAACTCACTCGGTCTTGGTTGAAGATGTTTTTCCATAATAACCGTAATCTGTTCAAAAGTTTTTGTGTTTGGTTTCGCCGGTGTACATAAATTCACTAACAGCTCGTAACTGGCTGCACCCATAACAGTAATTAACGTCGGCACTTGTAGATCACTTGATATTCTGTTAACTAATAAGTACTGTTCCAGACGATCTACATATAACCTCCAATCGTCCTTGTGAATGTCGAACTCAGTAATCCTACCGATCGACATTTTTTTTTTTTGCTTAATCCTCACTAACACTTTTCACAATAGTTTATCCTCGTCGCCACTGAAGAATTGTTGGGTGGGAGCACTCGAAATACGGGAATAAATAAATAGACGTAGTAACGGTTTGCTGCAACGTATAATAACTGCCCAACTGATTGACAAGTAAAACTAAGTACCTACAATACTGCATAATAAGCAATATCAATGTACCCACAATTACTTAAGACTACTTACTACATACATCACACTGCCGGTTAAGATGGCAATGGGGGTCATTGGGGTCAATGACCCCCATTGCCATCTAAAAAGTTAAGAACTTAAATGTAGGTGTAGGTGGGTACCTACACCTACATTTAAGTTCTTAACTTTGAAATCCAAAAAATAGCCTGTTCAAGTTTTATATCGTGATCTTCAACATTTTTCTAAGGAAAATAATACATGGTTAATTTGTTTTGGTTCATACGAAGGAAGACGAACGAAGTACGAATTGAGGAAAGAGCAATGACCGCTATTGCGATCTTAATTGGGAACAACTACAGCACATTTCCACGAGTGTTTTTGTATTAGCCTATACTGTTTCACTGCTAGGCAAAGGCCTCTTCTCTTCACGACCTTATAACCAAATTAAATTACGTCAGGCAATAAAAGCAGAAAATTAGCTTACAAAATATACTAAACCGCTTTTATCGTATGTAAATACGGAATAAATAAGAATATTAAACATTATTTATGAATGAAAGTTTACCCCAATTTTCTTTCAACGCATGCTCATGGGCGTAAAGCAAGAGCTGCGCTTTAAATTGAGATGCAAATCCAGCGTCTAGTAGCGTAGGCGATATTGAAAGCGCCGAAGTGAGTGGTGAGAGGGAAATTCAGCGCTTTGTGCTTCAAGTTTGCGTTACGAGAACTTCAGTGCGACACTTCCCTTATATAAATTCAGTTTTAGTATATCTGGGTTAAGTTTGTGAAGGTATTTAGCAAGTACCTTTATTAAGCTGAAAACATTCCTTTAAGCTGCCGCAATAGTTAGTCACTTTGGACACTGTGATGAAATGATAAGACTGCCTTTAAAACAATGTACGACCTACTATACCTACATCCTACTAATAATATAACAATGAAGTAAGTTTGTGAGGATATATTTATGTCTAGATGTGTAGGTAGATGGTTGTGTTGTTACTCTTTTACGCAATTAATGCAGAGCGTATTTGGGTAAAATTTGGCACACAGTTTATAACCTGGACTAACATATAGAATACGTTTTCGCTCAGTAAGAGATAAGCTAGAAATAATATATACTTAAGTATATGTATTTCAAAGATTTTTAGCAATAATTTGTCTATTTAATTTAAAGACAGCAACCCAGCGAGCGGCCATCCAAAATTGACGATTATAATAATTTATTGCCATATTACTAACTTATCGTAACATCTTTAATAATCAAAGTGTGGGTAATCTCCAGAAATGACGATAGAACGTGATTTGAGTTCGCAATTTCCATAAGATTCATTGGGAATTAAAATGTAGAGATAGCTATTTGACATCTTTGTTTCGAAGATCGTTATATAGGTCTACGGAACTTCGATGACCACTAAACAATATTGTTGTAGTGACCACTAAATTATCATTAATTTGCTTCAGTGAAAGAAAAGCTCGTGAGGGAATCAGTATTCCCGATAGGTGTTTCTCGTCGACATGTACGAGTAAAGCCAATTAGAGTCTCAAGGGTGCCGGGCGGCATAAAACTCTGACACCAGTTTAAGCCCTTTTTTTTTTTTTTTTTTTTTGGGTGTAAAATCATCGAATAACCCCTCCCGCTCTTGGGCAGAGCGAAAGGGAGTGTCAGACTTCTACTGACTAAAAACCACCCATGTTCCTTCTTCGCCCTCTATGTCGAGGCTGCGATAACCGTTGGACTACCCGCGGCCCCGACAGGCGTCGGCCCTATCGGGCCCCTCCCATGTTGCTGACATCTCTTTGAGGCGCGCGTGGAACACGAACGCGCCGTCGACACGGCCTGTTTTCGTCGTGAGACGGACGGACGGCGAGTTAGCCCATCACTCACCGTCCACAGGCCCGCGTCTACGGTGGCCGGAGGTCATCGCGGGACCCCCGACGCCCGGAGCGCCTCCCGCGGCGGCTGGGACGAGAGGTTCTCTCCCTCTCGCGTTCCGCCACCTCCTTCGCCAGCATCACTGCTTCGCAGAAGGAGGCGACGGCGTCCCATTCCTCCTCGCCCCGGACCATGGCTTGCACCAGGGCCGGGCGCGAGAGGTCGCCGCCGCATGTTAGGAACGATAAGAATGTACACTTGCAAAATGCTAACATAGCACTTCAGTGTTTACAAGTCAGCGGCCATTGCTACTGATAGACTCTGCTGAAGGCGCCAATCCAGTGGGTCAGTTCTGGGCCAACAAAATTTAGATAGCACTAATTTCTTTAACAAGTCCCAAACCTGATAGGTACTTTACGACGATCACTCATGTTTTTTCCAGAAACTGCTCCTTTACACATAACGCGCTGCACCAAACTACTATCATACTATTTACATGTTTTAGTCTTCTATTTACCATACAAAAACACTTTGAGGTGTTTTTGCAGCGTGCAGTAGAGTGGGAACGACTGGACACTCAACCACCCGCTTCGTTGAACGCAGGCTTGTCAGCAAGTATGAAAATGCAGGGATTTTCCATAGTGGACGATTTTCCTCCCTTGAAACGACTGTGAGAAAAACGCTGCCGCGCTGTGAACATGCTATGAAAGGTATATGTTTAAAAAGGTGTTCTATATCATAAAAACAAAAGTGGACATAAATATGTATATAGGAAACACACTAATGTCTAGTTCCAGGATCACTGGAAAATAATATTCTGTAACTTAACTGTGTAATACTACTCATGTCGTTTGAATGTCTGTTAACTTATGTTCTTGCTTGGACAATAAACTAGTTTATTTTGTTTATTTGAAAGGCGAGGTCGGTGCGTAGTACCTACTCTCAGCGTGTATGACTAGATATTATAATATGAATGTGGACCAGGCAAATGGGACCTAAGAATCCAGCAGGTAGCGTTCTATTGTTTCTGCCTACCCCTATTAGAAAAGTATGTAAGTATTTTCAGATTTCCTTTTCGTATTTTATTTCTCAACTTCTTAAATTATTACTACTTATTCCACTTCAAAAAACTCATTTCAAAGACGGCTACCGAGGTAATCCCCAAAGACTTGCCGTATCAAACGTTTCTAAACGATTAGGGTACGTCCAACAAGCGACTACCCCACCCATACAGGGCGCCTCCCCACCAACATCGTCCTAATTGCATACCCGAAATTCAAAGCCTCCCTAAACAGCTTTATTAAAACATTATAATATTCAATAATCTTCTAACGGCTTAATTAATATTCCACAAGCGACTAATAATTACAATGGAGGTTCGATTGAATACGGTCAATAGATCAGAAGCAATTTAGTTCGATCAGGTGGAACTTCGTGGTTGTTTATTTAGAAAGACGGTGACCTATGCACACAATGGTTGTGGATGGACTGGTATTAAACTTGTAAGATGGGGATGAATATTGATTAGTTAGTATATACCCTTGTTTTACGAACAACATGGTGCTTTTGGTTTTCATTAAGGTGTAGTGCAGATACTTGAAAGGTCTAAGGCCTACAACAAACATACACATATAGGTAAGTACCTACTATATTAGTAATACCTAATTAAAAAACTTTAAACTCACCGTTTGTTTCAAATAGGTCAGTTACAGGCACTTTAGAAATGTTGAAATAGGTATCATCATCATTACAAAATAAATGATAGATTTTATTCCCGGGTGGCCAAAGTGCTTTTTATATCAGGATTTTTTCAGTAGCAGCCACGGAATCTGGATCTGTGCCCGGTTGACGGAAATAGGCTCGCCCCTCTTATACAGGGTGTAAATCAACCCTTCACACATACGTCAACCAAGCATTCTGTACATCAAACTAACCCCGTGCCCCCACGCAAAAATGTTTGTTGGGAAACGACTATTTTTTTTGGGGTCAAAAATCTTATTTTATGGTAAAACTCAATGTAGCACTCTTAAAATATTCTGCTAGTGGATTCTTTGAATAGTAAAAAGGTCATGGAAGTAATTTAAGTAAAGTTATAACCTGAAAAACTAGTATTTACAAAAAAAGCTGTGCAAAATTTGTAACTTTGACCTCCAATATCTCCATAACTGGGGGGTTCCCAGGTATGGTCTAGAACAAAAAAAATATCGCAGTGGTGGGGAGAACAAGTGCCCTTCGTTTGCGTTAAGGGTACTTTAACACCCTTTATGTACTACCTACTAGGTACACCTCTGCCTAATTACAGGCCATTTTAAGTTATAAAATACTCCTTATTCGAAAAGCATTCAATTTTAAAGCCTTCATAGCAACATTGTTGGTGTTGATTTAAAGCAACTGCTTTGAAAACAATACGACAAAAAAGTCAATTTAATGGGATTTAATATGGTTTTTTTGGTTAAGCGGCTAGCGCTGTTATTGTTGTATTAAGACTGTTCTTTGAAATATGTTTAAATTTAAACTATGATATGAGTAAACAAATTTTAATGAACTTGGTGGGAAAGTATTTGATGACATTCAGCGCTGTTGAGGCACTAAAAGTTACAAACTTTTGGGGAAATACAATTATTGTAACTTTTATTTTGAAGAGAATGTCTACGCGAAATGTTTGACTCTCAATAGTAACTACATAGTGGGAGCTGCAATTGTTAGATTACTATAGTACAGAGAGTACTTTAAGTTGTGATCGGCCAAACTCTCTGATATTTATCGCCGAAGTTTTATTGCAGGTAAAAAGCAGCCTTAAACTCTGACCATGTAACAATTTAATTTCCGGCTATAGGGAAGCTTGGCTTAGCTCAAGGGAAGCTCTGAAATTTTAATATTCGCCCCCACAAGCCACGTCTACCTGGCAAAGGACCAAATTCGTTAAAGTTTCCCGTGTAAATTATGACTGAGGTAAAAGTTCCGCAAAGATATTTTGATGCACAAGTGACATTGTTAGGAGAAGGCTGTTGGTGAAAAATCTGTGAAATGTTCTGTGTAATAATCACTATCATGATGATAATACAAAATGGCCGCGGTAGTTCTGAATTTCTGATTACGACTAAATGTATAAAGATTCTTGAACAATAATAAATATTATTACCGCTTGTGACTTGTACCCGACGCCATTTTCATTCCCAGCAATAGTGCGGCGGTTCAGTCGGCCTTTCTGTTGGTTCAGCCCGAGAAATTTTAATATTTGCGTCTACTCGCTTTTCAGATTAGCCTCTGTCAGTGGTGGCGGTTAGTCGGACACTTTATTCGTTATTTTACACTTGTAAGCTAATTATAGCGAAGGTTTTTTATGAGACGTTCATTCATTAACTTTTGTTATGTGTACATTTTTAGTATTATTTTAAAACACAGTTTAGAGAAAAAAAAATAGCAACCCATCGTGTCTAGAAAAAACGCTTTCTGAATCAACCTTTTTTTTTCGCGGGTGGTAAATCATCAAATAGGGAGGGGTCCCGGTCTTGGGGAGAGCGGAAGGGAGTGTCAGACTTCAAACTAGAAACTAGTTTACTTACAATTTGTGTTTTGGCCGACCCTGCTGCCAAACAATTCAAGTTTAATTTGTCTCACGAGTATACCGACATTAGACATAGGTATGGGGGCCAATTCTCGATTTTCGCCATTTATCTCGAGTTCGAGATCGTAAGTCTATCTCTATGTCTATTAAAAATATCTCTATCTCTACCAAAAAAGTCGAATTGAGCAGAATTCCGTATTCTCAGTCAAAATAGAAATAAATGTCACGAAAATGTCGAGTCGAGTGAAGATAATGTTACCATTATGAAGAATCGCACGTTCTGTTTTAGTTAGTTATGAGTTAATGAATGATTTTGTTTTAAAACGCTGACTGTTTTTCAAGATTTTCGTATGCTCTTCGTGAAATAAAGAAAACAAATTGACAGTTGACTGTCTGTCAGTGTCAGAATTTGCGCCTTTTTGCGGTTCCTTCAAAACTTTTGTTATGTTTACATGTACTGTGTTTACATCATTATTGGGTGCTGTTTTACATTTTAAAAGTCAGCAGGTAACAGTTATAGGTACATAACTAATAAAATTATGAAGCAGACGATTATTTACCTTCGTTTTCAGGTCTATTTTCGTGGTATCCTGAATTACAGGAGCCAATAGATCTATTAGAACCCTTATTAAATCTTTATCTAATCTGAAGTTTTTAATGACTTCTGTTCCGCTCAAGTCGTAAATATCGACGGCGGGATAAGTGCGCTGTTGTCGCCGTGTGTTGGCCAGTTGCTCGCCACTTTCCAAAAACTCCGAGATAAAAATGCTAATAAACTCGTCCATCTTTCAGTGGTTTCAAGTCCAATCGTGGGTACACAAATTACAGAGTCTGTTATTTGCGCGAATGTCGTCGTTTCAAGAAAACACAATGCACAAATCAAAGAGTATAAATCGAATTTCCAGTAAGTATGAGATGCCAAGCCAAATTTTATTTAAAAATTAAAGAAAAAAAAACACTGTACAATCCAAAACTCAACGAATTCACTCAGAAATGACGTATCTCTACAATCGACATGACATCTCTACTGCTCAGAAGCAATCGACATGAACTCTAACGTTAGCTTTCGACAAATGTCGAATTCGACATCCCCAGAATAGCAACTTTCAAAATTTGTCGAAAAAATGACGTCATTAGAAATTTTTGTCGAGTTCGACACCATCTCTAAAATCGAGAATTGGCCCCATGGACGTAAATAGGTACCTACCAAAGAATCGATCGAACCCACGAATATGGGAGCAAGGTCACAAGTTACAACAAAGAGCTCAAACTCTACCATTGGTCTTGAGGACAAACGCAAAAGTGTTTTCATTGTTATGAAATTGTGAAATCTGTTTTATCTTCGTTAGGAGGAATGGGACTTATTGCAACTTGGCTAGGTAGTCTATGTTCTTTGAATGATAAAGTATTTGGAAACGAACTAGAGTTACTCGCAGAGTAAGCAAGCTAAAGTGCCAGTGGGCTGGCCAGTGGCCATGTCTCCCGAAGGCGCGATGGTTGAGTGCAATCGAGTCCTGAATTGGAGACCGTGTATGGCCGATGCAAGCGTAGTGTGGGACGCCCTTCAGCTAGGTGCATTATTTTATTTTTTAGTTATTTATTTGATCCAAAGGTTGACTGACAGATAATGCCTTGTGGCATTAAGTCCGCCTATATACCACTCTTGTACATGAAGTATAAAACAACAAATAAAAGCCTCTAAATCCCTTCAAGTTACTGGTTAAAATAATAAATAATCAACCTAAAATGATGTCAGATAAAGTTTATTTCCCGTCAAAACGCTCGAGGGATGGCGTGACCATCTGTTATGATATTATATTGCGAGGGACAAACACGGATGTGGTTACATTGAGGCCGGTCTTGTGTCAGGAGTCAGGACTTTTAGTCGTGTTTACCGGGCCGACAGTTTTATTGTAACAGGTTATTCTTTTGTTCAAGTTTGTCTTGTAAAAGGTGCTTGGATCAGTTGTGGATCTAAAAAAGGATCAAGGCATACCTTTCTAAACGTAATCAGGCCGTTTGTGTCCAGTGCTTTGTTTATTTAAGTGTAAACGTTTTATTTTCTTGATGACAAAGGAGATGGTATGCCGAGTTAAAATCCGGCCTCAACGGTCAAATAGTAAAGAGAAAAGATGGAAGGGACGCCTTGTCCTACAGTGGAACATAACAGGCTCTTGCTCCATAATGTTAGAACGCATAAGTACACGATAGACAAGATTTTTAACAGAATGCTGGCAATGTTCCGAAAAAGCGCAGATATTACATATCTCCGACATAAAATGCAAACGTGTAAACTAAACATTGTGTTGTTTAAAGTGTTGTCATGTGATAGACGGGGCCCGCTGGGCTCAGTGCCTGCCAGAGTTGTACAATTTGTTCGAAAAAGTCACCGCAGCATGAAAAACACGGATGGTGTTTAGTCAGTGAGAGCCTGACACTCGCTTCTGCTCCGCCCAGAGCAGGAGCAGTCATTACAAAACCAAAAAAATCAAAATATTTGATTTCACAAAGGCCTACGTGGGCACTTGAACCATCTTTAATAAAAATAATTGTGCCATGTCTATTTTTCCGGGCTGTTATAAATAAAAGGACTTCGCTTTTATTCTTTCAATTTTTTTAAAGTCGAGCAAAATCAACATCAAAATGGCTGCTACAGGACGAAAAACAACTCTGAGTAAGACCAAGGCGAAGACAGCGAGATGAAATCGACGTCTTCATGAGAAATGGTTCTACAACAACCAATAGCCGAGAATTACTGGAAGGCCTTTGCCCAACTGTGGGTCAGTGTTAGCAGATTAAATAACAATGAAAAGTTAAATGAGGACAAAAAAGCTCTATGTTCGGACTTGCCAGCCAGTATACGGCATGTCGCCAAAATTTATAAAATGACAACCCTAGTTGCGGTGCCAGGAAATACATCGCGCGATCAAACTGACCGCGGATAGTGTGCGGTTGGTCCTGCGGCTTCTTGGCACAACAATTATGTACACAGAGACCAATGTTGAACAGTATTACATGTATTCATGTATTGCCGCACCATTGCCTGGCTTCGGCCGGTAAGTATATATTGCCTGTTAGTGGTTCGGTAGGACGGAAATTACGTGGAAGTGCATAATTTTCACCCTTGTGTGTATTGTGTTTGCGCCGTTGCTACGAGGGATGGTTGCGTTGGTTTGCGGTCGTCGCCCTGATTGTCCGGTACGGTGACTCATGTGGGGGAGAGTCTTTATAGATTTATTGACAGCGTTGTTGATAAATGCTATAGGCTAAGATTAAAAGGCACGTAATGTCCAAAGAAGTCTAAAACTCGGGATCATTACATGGTTCAATCATTCAAATGTTCTCAAAAGCCTTTATTTAATCTCAAAGAATATGTTACCAATAAACTGAGCACGATCAACACATCTAAAACGCATTCAAGCGTAACAACGCGTTAGAAAACCCTGACAGCAAACTTGTTGACCGCGAATAGTTTCTGGTCAATTCGACTCGTATTTATGAAACCATAGATAAAAAGGCCAATTACCATAAAAAATAAAAACAAGACTAAGTTTAAACAGTATGAGACTCGTGGTGTAATAAAATTCCGAATCAGATACCAGGTTATTAATTTCAATATATCACTATCCTATATTTCGAACAATCCTAATGTATTATAAATGAGAAGTAAGCATAATCTTGAACAAATATCAATGGCGGCTGAGGTTAGCCGAGTGAGAACTTGAAAATGTCTAGACTATTCCAAATGAAATACTTACAGGCGATCAATACGAGATTACAGAAGAGCTTTGTAAATTATACCCAGCGGGTCTGACTTGTGTTTTGTTTCCATTAAAAAAACGTGCTCTGGAAAAAGTATGATGATATTAAAACCTGCCAGTGTTTTACGGTCTTCTTATCAGTTTTTTTTTCAATGAGATCGCTGTGTAGTCACAGGGAACTTCGTTTTGTGGTACCTACATTGAGGTTCTTGTTGGAGCTTTCGTAGGGTAAAATACATAATTACATGAAAGGTTGTAGAAGCACATTATTTACTGATTCGAATTTAAAACTGACGTTGGTGTTTGGTATCATAAGTAAGTGAGAATTGGTATCCGGTACCAAATGTTACTAAGAGACTAGACTTTGTTATAGTCAGCTATTTCATTAAGCCCTTTCTAGTAGAATGTAGAAAGGGCTTAACGAAATAAAATTTTATCTGTGTGGACACTTTCAACACCTAACTTGACTTGCCTACGTCTACCACAAAATAGTTACAGATTACTCATGATTTAATAAAACCGTTTGCCTACTAAAAACGTTACTAAAAAGTCCCATTTATTACAAAAATAATTCATTGATTGACGATATCTACGTCATACGCCCAACACAAGTACGTAAGTCATAATTTGTCGCATAATATCGATAGCATGCGTGCAGCCAAGGTCTCGATCGTGGCCATTTGTGGCCCATGGGTCAGGTAGGTCGCAGGAACCGTCATCATTCGTGACACGCAATCTTACGCTTACTATATCAACGCTTGTATAAAGAAATGTCGACTGTGGCTTTTTGATTTACTTAATTACTTGTTTTCAGGGATTTTTGTTGGTGTTTTCCTTACTGGTTTATTTTGCTTTAATGATACAGTGAAACGTAACTAATATCAAAGCTTTTTGTGACGAATAGTTCAATAAGTCATGAAATACCACGCTTCGAAATACCACGTTTCGATTCAAATTACTAATCTAAAGTTACATTTTCAGGATGATAATATTATTATGTCACATTGATATTTAATATGACACACGCACTGAGCTACCTTCTACTATCAACGTACAGAACCCGATTGCCCGTGAAATCCGATTATCCTACACAAAAATTCAACTAAAGTGTAATTCACAGAGAGTGAGTTGATTGGCTCGCGCAAAAAACTCCACGACAAAAAGAAAAAAACATTGGAGCCCACAGTAAAAAGGCCGCACGCACACAAGACACCTCGAACAAAAATAAACAGCTGGCGTTTCTGTGTTTTGCTCCCCCTGTGAGCAGTTGTCCTGTGTATACAAGTCCCAATAAGGGCCACGATAAAAGCACTTATCTGGTTTAAAACCCTTTAAATGAAGCAATAAACGGGAGAATCGCTGTGAGGCACACACCGACATACGTACACTGTTTGTTTACGAGGAAAACATTCACATGTTTGTGTTGCTTCAGAGGTGACGGCAATTGTTTTAGCAATCGGGATGGTACAGAATTAATTCATACTCTGATTAAATGTGAATGCGAAATTAGTTGGAATCTTATGTGTGACTATAAAGTTGTTTGTACACTAAAGAGGTTGAGTTTAAAATCCTAATTCGGTTTTGTAACCTTAGTCTTCGGGTATTTTATCGATCTTTGAACTTCGGGGTGAACAACCCCATTGAACTGCATCGCCCTCGATCCACGCGATCCCATTAACCTGGCCATGATTCTATACCAAGTATTTTATTCACCTAGAAAATTCGGAGCCCGCTATAAAAATACGCAAATAACTCCGCCGCTCGACGACCCTTGTGGAAACGTTCGTCATCCCTGAATCTGTCACGTACACTGTCGGGAACAATTTAAAATTTTCCAGCCAGAGATCGGGAACAATTTTGACAAGTTTAATAAACATCGCATACTGTTAATGATATTATATACGGTTGCGATAGCGATGGAAGGTACGTTAGCCGTGTTTATGTTTCGGTCGCGTAGGAGGAGTTAATTGGTGAAACACGCTTGATTGGATGGTGTGGTTTACTGCATTCTGCAGTTTACCTACAATATTGTCGTGTTAGTTCTAGGATTGCGGGCCATTTGATGTTGAGGTTATTGCTAATTGCCTATAATTATCGTGTCATATTCAAGTGAGTATTCATTCAATATGCAATCTATTCATGTTGGATTATTGGATATCTGATGCAATGTTCTCCGAGGAACTACTTTGTAAGTGAGACAAATGTAGAAGCCTACCGAAATACCGATCAATCCGAATTTAATTTGTTTAAAGATAGAATTTCTACCTCAGTCTAAAGCGACCCTAATAATTGTAACAACAAAGAACAAGTCTTAACTTCCATAATTAGGGTTCAGTAATTACAGTTTCAGTAAACGATACGCTATCATTATCTAATCTAAAATACTTTGGCTACTACAAATTTTGTTCCTTTATTCGGTGACAATTTCTGCCAAATTAATTGGGTTAGCATTGCTACACGGAACCAGGAAATCCGCGGGAAAACAGGGAAAATGGCGGTGCGGTGGCGGACGCAACCTACCGAACACTACACCTGTTACCGACTTAATTCTTTCGAATGTACAATGAGTTCTTTTTACTACGTGTTTTCTTTGAGAGCTGGCTCTTTAATAATAATATAATAATAATATTCCACAATATTCCACAACTATCACACAACGCCATCTAGTCCCAAGCTAAGCAGAGCTTGTGTTATGGGTACTAGACAATTGATAAACATACTTATATATTTCTAAATACATACATATTATAGATAAATTACACCCAGACACAGAACAAATGATCGTGCTCATCACACAAATATTTGTCCTGGGTGGGAATCGAACCCACGACCTCCGGCATAGTAGTTAGGGTCAATAACCACTAGACCAACAGGCCAATCAAATCTTTGCCTACTAATGGAGTATACTTACGACCTATTTACATGCTCCGTTTGTTTGTTTTGTGGGACTTTATACAGGATTCTAATTGAAAGCGAACAGATGACTCCAACAAGGGTCATGCGTTGTTTTATAGCAAATATTTTCATAGTATTGCAGCATGGGTCTTGAGTTCTATTCCCAGGAACTCAATCGCGCTTGCAATCACTAATAGACTTACGATGCAGTCATTTAGTATCTAATGCTTTCTAATCTATCTTGTTGTATCTGTCCTGGAGTGATTACCAAACGTTGAAGGTGCAATGACGGAAGGCATCCTACAACGTGGACTGATGATCTGGTGAAGGCTGCGGAAGACAGCTGGCTGTGAGAAACAGGCCTATATCCTGCAGTAGACGTTACTGGAAGTCTGCTCTAAGCACGAAACCCGTAGTAGTGGCTGAGCGATTAGACTGCTGCGCTGCGTGTCGCGGGTTCAATCCCCGCACGGAACAAATATTTGTATGGCCTGCAGATAGTTGTTTCGGGTCTGGGTGTTTGGTTTGTGTATGTGAGCTTAAATGTTTGTATACGCACCCACGATACAGGAGAAATTCCTAGTGTGAGGCAACGTTTATTTTTACAAAAAAGAAAGAAGTTTCGTCCAAAGATACGGGGGTTTCCGAAATAAATAAGATTAATGACAACGCGATTAGACGAGACATTCTACGAATTCCCATACTACGGATATATTTTCAAAACTCATGAATCTGAAAATATTAGGGAGACTCAATGAAATGATAACGTGTTATTTTACAGATTTTTTTTCATCATAGTAGATGTATATCTTTTGTCAAGTTTTAGGCAGAATCTTCCACGTGCATAAACATAAAAATGTTAAAAGCCCGTACTCTATAAAAATACAGACTAAATTACATATTCTAGTCTCGTTTAGAGAGAGCACATAGAAATGAATAGAAATGAGAGCGCCTAGGTAAAGCAGGAGTAACATATCTCTTTGGGTATGCAGCGAATGTTAGTTTTAAAGATTGTGCCAGCGAATAGGGTTGGCATATGTCAAGATGTGTGGGGCTTTTCGACTCTGTCAAATGACACTAAGATTAGACCAAAAAAAGCATACATACGTAAAGAAGAAATTGCACTGCTTCACGAAAACTTATTCTTTGAAAACAAAAATCAAAAAACCCGGAACACTTTTTTTACAAAACTTACTTAGTTTCGAGGCAAGACAAGCCTTTTCTTTTTTAGCGATGGGAAATCATCAAATGACTCGTCTCTCCCTCTAGGCGGAGCAGAAGAAACTGTCAGACTCTTACTGACTAAAAGCCATCCATGTTCCTTCTTATGCCCTTTGCGTTCCGGGGCCGCGGTAACTCTTTCAAACCAATTCCGCAACCTGGTAGGCACTAGTCCTTGTAGGCCCCGTCTACTATGTTAACAATTCTTTGAGGCCAGATGGCAACCCTACAGGGAATGACATGCAACCTGTGAACATACCAGCGCATAAGCCTGCAACTGACTCCGCAAGATAAGCAGCTGGAGCAACTATTTCTCTTTAATTTCCGCGGGAACGATGTGGGTTTTAAAACCAACACCAAGCAAGCGGTCGGTTTAGCCTGCGGTGTCTATATTCTAGTGTGGTTTCGCCATTTCCTGGTTTAATTATTATAGCGTTTGTTGCTTTAGAAACCAGTATTTGTGCAGTAGAGAATAACAAGAATTCTCTGTGAGTTCCACAAGTGTAGCAAAACGCAGTCAGCACAATTAAACTACGCTCAAAAGCTGCTTCATCATTGCTGTTGAATATTGACACTGTCAGCGCTTGAACGTAGTTAGAATATTATGTGCTGGTTGTGTTCAGCTTCATTGGTGAAATTCGCACTTAATTAACGAAGAAAATCTGCACTTACTACTGCATCTTAATTATGTTTTAAATACGTATAATACACACATGACACAGTATCTTTCCTCTGAGTAGGAAAAATCCGAAGGTTTGTGGAGATATTGGTCAAACTAACACTTTTTATATTATTACACACAGCTATACTTAATAACCTACACCGTGGAGGCCTACCCCGCTTGGGCGGAGCCCTGCCGCGCCGTTTTCTCGTAGCGGCGATCGGCGGCTGCGACCTCTCGCGTCCGGCCCTTGTGCAAGCCATGGTCCGGGTCGAGGCCGGCAGGGCCTTCTGCAAAGCAGTGATGCTAGCGAAGAAGGTGGCGGAACGTGAGAGGGAGAGAACCTCTCGTCCCAGCCGCCGCGAGAGACGCTCCGGGCGTCGGGGGCCACGAGACGGCTTCCGGCCACCGTTGACGCGAGACTGTGGACGGTGAGTAATGGCCTAGCTCGCCGTCCGTCCGTCTTATGACGATGACAGGCCGTGTCGACAGCGCGTTCGTGTTCCACACGCGCCTCAAAGAGATGTCAGCAACATGGAAGGGACAAGAGCCGACGCCCGTCGCACACACCCTTTCGCTCTGCCCAGGAGCGGAAGGGGTTATATGATGACTTAACAACCCCAAAAAAAAGATACCTACTTATTAATTGGGTACATAACGCTCAGGAAGCAAAAATTTAGGTGTCTGATAAGATGAATAGTAATAGAGATGTATAAAAAGAAGTAATTCTGCTCCATGTGAATAAGGGCAAGACAACGACCAGGATGATGGCATAACACCCAGAATACTTTATTTATCCCTTAGTACGAACCTTTGGGGCACTTACCAAACGATGCCCCTCCACGCGAACGATGCCGCGCATAAGCGAGTGTACAAATATAAGTGGTTTCAGTGACTCAATGACACTACACGGCTTTATTACCAAAACAGTTTTTTTTTTTAGTTTAAATATTACAGATATATGAACAAGATCTAGAGCAAATGCCAAAACAACAAATGAAGCGATTGCAGTAATTACCACAAAACTAATTAATATACCTACTCGTATTTAATTACGCCAGTACGCTGCCGCGCTGGCCAGTAATATGATATAAAGGCTCTTTACTTTTTTCAGTGGATCCAATTATTATAATTTAGGTAAGTACGAGTAGGAGGTAGGTACCGGCCTTTACACTCTGTGAAAAGTATTTAATAACTAGCTGTTGCCAGCGGCTTCACCCGCTACAACTCGAATTATCCCACGGGAAGATAAAATCGGGATAAAAACTATCCTATGTGTTAATCCAGATTATAAACTATCTGTGTACCAAATTAAATCCAAATCCGTTAAGTAGCTTTTACGTGAAGAAGTAACAAACATACACACTCACAAATTTTCGACTTTATAACATTAGTGTGATAGTGTAATTTGCTGGCAACAAACAGTATGATGGAAAATTTTGCTTTTTTGTGGAGTGATTCCTATTTCATATGACCAGTAATTGTATGAGAAGACGATTCAGATTGAACGTAATTATAACACCCACCTTTCATGTTCAAAATTAGCAAACGCCGTTGTTGACATGTGACAATGACAAGCAAGTTACAATTATCAATCAACCTGCTCACTGCTCTTTACCACGCCATATAAAACTAACGTCCACATAACAAAAGGAAACATTACAGTTCAATGATCAATTATAAGAAATCATACTTTTTGAGACAATCTTGGTACTCTGATCTCAAACCACTGTAACTCCAGAAAGCCAGAATCAACAGTGGCGACCACCATCGAGCGTCGAGACAATGAAGCTTGACGAAGTCCTAAAATCCCGCAACGAAATTAATCAGAAAAGTATAGCGGAGGAGTGGGAAAAACATAATTTCCACTTCCCTCCATAATTATCAGCAGGAGATCGAACAGAACACAATAGAAAATTGTATGCATGATAAGAGGTTTAAGCATACAGTAGCATTGAATTCCCAACAAAACAAATAGAACAAACCCAACACTATGGTAATTTTAATTTGAAAACTACCATTATGTACCTGTCTACCCAATGTTTGAGGGTATAATGATAATGCAATGGCGCAAACATTGGCGGCCAAGCTTGTTGCCCCGGGGCAAACATTTTAGCTGCCCGAGCTATGAAGTCGTTAATAACTGTACTGGACCCTGATTATGTACATTGAGCTTTGTTTTAAAAGGAAGAGGGGATAGTTTGCTTTGTTTTTTTGTAAATACGGTTGTTGCGACAACATATGCCACAGTTTTCTGTAAATTCTACTCATGCAAAATGAGCAATCAACTGTACAAGTGAAAAATCAACTTAATTCTTTCAACTGATGATTAAGTACGTAAGATTAATTGTGGATTTGTGACCGATCGATAGCAATAAGATTGGTATCTATTACAGAATAAGTTATCCAGGCTAAATATCGGTTTTCTTAGTAAAGGAACCTCTATACCTAAACTTTTGTGAAAACCAAGTCGTGATGTTATGTTATATTAAGATAACATTGCACACATAATGTGCCCAGTCTACTCAGTAACAAGTTCCCCTATCTTCATGACTTCCGATCTTCCGTGGGGTGATAAGTTACTAAAGTTCCGATGTAGCTTGCTTTCTGAAGACCATATCAAACCGAATATTACCCAGTACCCACGTCAATGTTATCGTGACGGTAACTGTTTTTGTGAAGAATTTTCTACAAAAGATACAAGTCAGTCAGCGAGATCGAAAGGTGATTGCACTAGGTAGGTACAGTCACGAGCAATAATATGTATTCATTTGGCAAATTTAAATCGCATATAACTCGTGAAATAACGATTTCAACTTTGAGATATGACCTATTTCATGCTCGTAATATGGGTTGGGTTGGGTGGTTTTTTTTTGCCAAATAAACACAATTTTCTTTCTTCTTTCTTTCTAAAATATTAGTTTTGTTACGTAACATGAAAATCAAATGAAAACAGTAGGCGAAATTAACTTATAAACGTTGCTAAGTGTATACATATTGGTGCTGCTGACTGTACACCCGATGACACAACACATATTAGATTTTTTTTAAAAATAAATACGAGTTTTTAAATACCTCAGTGCGTTACTATGAGTACAATCGTATAATGAGATTTTAAAAAAAAGAAGTCGTTTCCCTGCAATTGGTACTTGATTTGATGTACGGAATGCTTCGTTGACGATTTCATAGAATCGTTTAAACTTAGTATTAAGACGTTATCAAAATTGTTCTCCTGAAACGAAATTGCGAAGTAATTACGTGTGTGTGCTAATTCGTGTAGTCATGTACCTACGTGTAGTGCACATGGAAAACGGATCAAAACATTCACAACTGCCTTTTTCACAGCTCAACCAAGTCCATACCAACAAGACAGTACAGTCAGTGCCTAGCATTAATCTGACCCCTTGTACAACGAAAAAGAGAGCAAGAGGTGTGAGAAGAGAGGGCACGCCACGTTAGTGGCGGTAAGTCCCCTCTTTGAGGAGTGGCTAGGGCTCACCTTCCGTCTGACACGGGTCCTCACCGGACACGGTTGTTTCGGGAGGTACCTGCACCGAATCAGGCGGGAGGAAACGCCCGGATGCCACCATTGTGAGGATCGGCCGGAGGACACGGTGGAACACAGTGGAGGTGTGCCCCGCTTGGGCGGAGCCCCGCCGTGTTCTCGTAGCGGCGATCGGCGGCGGCGACCTCTCGCGCCCGGCCCTGGTGCAAGCCATGGTCCGGGGCGAGGAGGAATGGGACGCCGTCGCCTCCTTCTGCGAAGCAGTGATGCTGGCAAAGGAGGTGGCGGAACGCGAGAGGGAGAGAACCTCTCGTCCCAACCGCCGCGGGAGGCGCTCCGGGCGTCGGGGGTCCCGCGATGACCTCCGGCCACCGTAGACGCGGGCCTGTGGACGGTGAGTGATGGGCTAACTCGCCGTCCGTCCGTCTCACGACGAAAACAGGCCGTGTCGACGGCGCTTTGCAGAATGCACTGCTTTTTTTTGGACTGTGGTAAATCATCAAATGGTACCTCCCTCTCTGGGCGGAGCCGAAGGGAGAGTTAGACTTCTACTGGCTAAAAACCACTCATATTACCTACTTCTAAGCCTTTTGTGTTCGAGACCGCGGTATCTCTTCCGAACAACCTGCAGCCCCGACAGGTACAGACTGTACTCCTAACACGTAAATATTCAAGTCAGTAACATTACCGTGATGTCCTGCACAAAAGGCAAGTTTTTGTCCCAAACTACAAGTTGCTGCTGAACAACAACTTTTCAATTATGCAAAAGGTAAGGTAAAGGCGCCAACTCCCGTCTGCACTTTGCTTATGAATAAATAGTTTTCTGTACTTAGTTCTCTTGTGTAAAGGTGCTAAAAGCTAGTGGAATATATGTGTTTTTTGTTTTTGAAAAGGCAATGCAGTTTCAATGTCTATCGGCGTATTAATAAACAAAGACTGCTGTGCGTAAAGTTTTCGCCATTCCCCTGCCCTTATATCAATTTATTTGGAGTCGGTGCAGCACACTTCTATTATTATCTATAACTCATCACTCCAGCAGTCAACAACTTACAGGCCATATCTTCTTTCATACAGTCCATAGATAATATAATAATAATAATAATATTCCACAACTATCACACAACGCCATCTAGTCCCAAGCTAAGCAGAGCTTGTGTTATGGGTACTAGACAACTGATAAACATACTTATATATTTCTAAATACATACATATTATAGATAAATTACACCCAGACACAGAACAAATGATCGTGCTCATCACACAAACATTTGTCCTGGGTGGGAATCGAACCCACGACCTCCGGCATAGCAGTTAGGGTCACTAACCACTAGACCAACAGGCCAGTCAGATCGTTTCTTAAGTCTTCCTCTACTCTTATTGACATTCATACTCAACATTTTTGTTATTCCTCCGCATTTTTACAAAGGCTCTAATGATTTAAAATCAGAGCCTTCAATAGTTGAACACCTGTAACTCAGGTTCAATGTACGAGTATTAACATAATACAACATCACGCCTGTAATCCCCGAAGGGTTAGGCCGAGGTGTACAATATCACCAGTGCTTTGGTAACAGTAAAAACTTAAGAGCTTTCAACCCGCTTGGGAATGGGGAAACAAAATTTAATCATAAATTTTAGAAGCCCTTATCCATCATAACTTTCTACATACCTTAAGCACCCGTAGTGGTGTGGTAGTTTAAAGAAAACGCGACAAGACCCTGACCAAGGAGTATGAAAAGTGTTCAATTATGCAGAAAGTCCGCTAAGAGTAGCGAAGACGGGGTGCATGTAGGGTTACCATTTCAAAATTTGAAAAGTTGGATTTTACTTTTTAATCATGTATTTTTCAGGTCATTCACTGTTACTTATTGTTTCTAAGCAAAACACTTAATTCGAAATGTCAGGTCTATGATAAAGCAGGCTGAAGTACAGACGAGTGGACACAAAGCTGTCGTACAAACCCGGAGTCCGAACGAATGGTAACCCTAGGTACACGTCTCCGCTCCGTTTGCTCATTCACATAAGAATAATTCCGCCATTTTGTTGATGCTCACAGCCCTGTAAGATGTACGGCTGTGTCTCGATTGTAGCACTCCATACGTATACATATTTCATAGCGTACAGTCATGAGCACAATGTGTGCACTTAAGTAAATTCAAAAGCGACTTTCTTGAGGACTTTGAAATGAGACCTATTTTTTAATAGAACGGGTTCCAAAACACTATATTCCTAAAGAATATAAAATGAAAATTAATCCAATGGCAAAAAATCTCTTTTATACGTTGCTAAGTGCATAAGTTTGTGTTCGTAACTGTACCTACACGTGGTCGGCCCAGTTCCGAGTTCTCTGGAGTGCTAACATGTAAAGCTTTAGTGATGTGCATCCGTTCTTGCCCCAGTTCGGAGAAAAATAAAGTAACGACTTTCGATAGCGATAGTTAGTGATACCATTCAAGTTTAAACATTCTAAGAAATGCCAAAGAGACTACGGATAGGACAAGAAAAATAACAGCAAGTAGGGAGAAATTACTGCTTGTGTTGTATTCTGACTATGAAATTTATATTTGACATCCATTTAAGCATCAATTCATAATACAACATTTCTCCGAAATGAACGCCTGTTTCTTTTTCTATGAAATATTAAATTATGACTAATTCGAGTGACACGAATAAGGGCACATTCACATTTGAGAGCGGATCTCCCGGGACAAGATAAATTGGCGTCTGATGGAGCGTCTAATTCAACTTGTTTTTAAATCCGGATAAGCCGGCCTACCATCAACAGCAAATCTTAATTTCCTTTCACGGAATTCAATCTCGTGTACCCCAAACAGAATTAGGTTCGTTATTAATTGTATTTTAATACTAAAAAAGAACATATTATTGGAAGTAAAACCGGAGATGAGGATACGTATGTCAGTTTACAAGACACATTATGATGCTGCGAATTCTTATACACCTGTCAAGCATGACAGTTTCGCGGAATCGGCCGGTATTTCAAAGATACAAAGGTAAAAGATGAGGTATTCCTTGCTTCATAAGCTTTAAAACCTCGCCACAAAACCCGATTCATAGTCTGCTTACCCATTTCTCAACAATGCCGGGGTCGGCTTCCTGTCTAACCGGAGGCGGCTGAATACCAGTATTTTACATGGAGCTAGATGTAAAGGTCAGATAGGCAGTTATCTGACCTTTACAACCCAGTTAGTCTTGGTAATACGATACCCTTGGGTAAGACTGGTTGCTAGACTTTCGGGCAACTGACTACCTGTAACGAACGTCAAAGATTAGGAGGCACGGAGGAATGTAACTCAGTATGTAATGGGTGGTCACCCATCCAGAGACCAACCTGTAATTATTTAGCCACGAGCTCCTCAACAAAATACTCAATTAACTAATATAAATCACAAACAAACTTATGTCGGAGTAAATAGAAGAAACTGCCAAATAAATGCGGACATATCGCGACCTTAGAAAACGCCTCTATAATAAACAAGAAAGAAAGAAAAACTTCGGAAGACGTTGTTCGTTTCGCTTTGTTACTCTTTGTCTGTTACCAAACACATAAGAGAATCATAGGTATTGTCCTTTGAAACGTCACTCTCTTCATTAATAAAATACTCGAGTCTTGCTTTTGTCACTTGTGGGAATGTTTCTGTTTGAAGTGTGTGCAATGATTTTGCTATCTTAATTAATGGCCACGTTTGGGCCAGATATACTATACATCGAACTCACGACTTATTGTTTACGTTTCTACGATTCACTGTACCGTTAGGCAGAGGTATATTGAATAGCACACCTACATTTCGTCAATTATGTTTAAGTATTACGGCAAGTCTATTGCCATAAACTGGACTCAAATCCAGACTCCTTGGCAACTACTGAGAAATTTATAATGGAAACATCCAATAAAACTGCCCGACCCTGGATTCTAACCCAAGATCTTGTGCTCTGGTACCGCGTTGGCGACCACTAGACCATCGAGCAAGGTGAAAAAGGTTTTCTTTTTATTAGGACCAACATGATAATCATTATCAGCCTATAATGTTCCCACTGCAGGGACTCAGGCTTCCTCTCTAGGAGAGGCATAGGATGTAATCCACCACGCGGGCCCAGTAGTGCGGGTTGGTAGATGTCACATGTCTTCGATTTTATTTTTATTCTAAGACATGCCGGTTTCCTCACGATGTTTTCCTTCACCGTTTTGAGAGCAGCGGTGATGAAATAAATTACACAAAGTAATGCGCCTGCCGGGATTCGAACCTACGACCCACTGTTCGTAAGTCGGGGCCGGCACCACAGGGCCACCGCTGCTCTGCACATGATAATAAATCCCATAAACCATTAAAATGGGGAACGGTGATTACAAAAGACACGATAAATTTTATAGCGACAGTACAAAATTGCTGTATCTTGTTTTTTTTTCCGCCAATGAAATGCGCCAAAGATAAAAACATGGTCAGCGTATTATGCAAATAAAGAAGAACATATTGTGCCCGAAGAAATTTACCTCAATTTAGGACCAGCTAAACGGGGATCCCGAATTAATTTGCCTAAAATGGCCTAATTTACCCGAAAACACAAAACTCTCGAACAAGAGTTAGGACTAAACATTTTATGATATAATAACATAGTGTAATATGTATGAAACCTAGTCTCGTAACCGAAGTCTGGATGGGATCTACTTTGCTCCCACATTCGAGGTTTTGTCGTTAAATTTAACCTTACATAGTAATTTACGTGTTTCGGGGAAACGAGAAGAGACTTGAACGCTCACAAGCTCAATCATAAGTGAATATTGAAGTAGGTGAAATGAGAACGCTTCGTTTAAAATCCTTGTTTAAATTTTATAACAGTACCCTATCCCTTTACTTAAGTAATTATAAACGATACCTTCAAAATATAACACGACCAAAAACATTAAAGGCTGGTGGATACTTTTCTACTTTCAAACTCTTCTAAAACGAATTTAAACATTGTAATTTATTCTTAATAGAATATCCTTTTCAATTTCCTTTTCCCATTAAACCGCCCCTTAAATTAAATCCTTCACTTCCCTAAAAATGTCAAGGGTAGGTTCGGGTGTAATCCCGTGTTTCAGGTGGCCAGATAGTTAGCAGACGAACTCTCCCACATGGTTAATTAGCGAAGCTGCCCGAAGGTAATACTATATAAACATTCCCCGACCATCAACGGGATAACATCCCAAGGTAAAAGCCGAAACAACTAACTTTGAAATTTGAGGCATAAGGAGCTTATAATATGGGCTTAGAAGCAATAAAGATTTTATAACTGTTGTGATTTAGTATCGTACGTAGTTTGTAGTACTTGTATCACAAAATAAATTGAGCTTAAAGTTAGGCTCAATTCTAGAACAAAGATTGATGATGCAGTTAATGAAAATGAACTGCAGTGCTTAATTACTAATGCAGTAGCCAGAAAGCAGTTAAACGCAACACTCAGAACAAACAAAGAAACTTATAATGCGCTAGTTTATTAGTACATAAACAGTTCCCGCAAGGAAAAGCAGGTCATAACAATAAGCTGGAAAACTCAAACAAAGGAAATAACAGTTTAGTTCAGGCTGCTAATTTTGGTAAAGTTTTGGGGTTAAATAAGATGACACAAACAAAGCAGAAGGTACAGTGCAGTAAGGTCTTTTTTACGTTCAAATGGCATTAGGAGGTGCTGACTGTTGGTAAAAACATGTTAAAATAATAGAAAGACAAAATGCCGAGATAGACAAAAAGGCGACACTCGTTTTGATTTTAGCCACGCAACAAAAGACCAATGAACAGCCAAAGCTCAAGGAAATCAACCAGAAAATAATTCAGAGCAAAACAAACATTGATTGATACAGTAACAAAGAATACTGATCTTTATCTTAAGACAATCAGACATCAAATCCCTTTTCCTTTAATACAGGCAATCGTCAAGGACTTAAAGATTAAAAATGGCCACCGCTGTGATCGCTTTTTTTTTCGATAAAGATTGCCAATTTGATAAAGCGGAGCCGGATTGAAAATGAGGAAATTTTATTAAAGAAATGATGGAAAGGGTGTTCGAGGGCATTAAAAATGTTTCATTCGTCAAGGTGTTTCCAAGTGTGATTATTGGTTTTCATCTTTGCTCATAGATTAAAGAGAATAGATGTAGGTAAAGAAATAAATATGACGTACAGAGACTTGAGACTTAATTAGCACTGATCATAAACCGCATTACGCTTTTGAATGAATCAGTTTTCGCATCTCTGCCTTCCAATTTTTGGCATCATCGTCATCATTCTCTTGCGCTCATTCCTAGTCATTTGGGGTCGGCGTAGCATGTCTTCTTTCTGCCACTACCTTCCGTATTTTTGGCAGTCCATATCAAAATAAATTCCACTACAAACTTTTTGCAAATATTATCTTCACAAAATAACAAAAGAATCGCTGTCCGCGTATCAGTTGCCCGCCGTCAAATAAAGCTATTTGGCAGAGAGACGGCGTAACTTGCTACTTTAGTGCACAACCCGCGTCCGCAACCCCAAGAGTTTTAAACTTCTCAGAACGCCACGTTTTGGACATAGAGGATTTACTAGCGTCCCCACAAACTGTGTAACTGAACGATTTTATGTGACAAATTGTAAAAGGAAGTTGCTAACTTAAATTGAACAACTCGAGATCTTTCTTGGTCATTAGAGAAGTTAATTGCGACGCAGAAGCAAAAGTTATGCATTGGTGATGGTAGATAGATATGGGACAAAGCGACATTTAAACTTTCTGTATCATCTACATACACGCCTTTGATGCTCTTCCGAGCACAGTGAAGACATCCAATTACGATGCTCTCGCAAAAATGTTACTCGAGCGTGATAAAGAGTTCTCGCGTTGTTCATTAGAGGTCGTTTACATTGGCTACACTCCCCAGTCCTTGGAGCCGAGTCGCAGCGAGTTTCCAACACGTAACGGCTGCAGATGTACCTAATTGTCGTACAAATCGTCGGCGGCACGTCTACATCGCCTTGTTTTATTGCCTCGAGACTAGATTCATGCAAACAGTGCGAAGATTGGTGTACCGTCATTACCGTTTGACGTGAGGAATGAGATGTGAAATTGAATTCAAATTGAATGTATCCAGGTGATTGTTTCGGGAGGCTGTACGGAATGTTTTAGGAACGTAGCACCAATTTCCGTGTAATTTACATTTAATTTACTACCTTTAGCGTGGTGGATTATAGCCCATCCCCTCTCATAGAAAGGTAGCCTATGTGTCCCAGCAGTGAGAACATTATAGGTTGCATATTATACATACTCTTAGAATGTAGTAGTGGTAGATGATGATATACAATTTTTACGTCTGAACAAAACCAATAAATTGCCGAGAGAGATATAAAAAACCAAATTCCGGGCAACGTTCATCCTTGTTTCAGATCGTACATCACTAGACAGTTTGATTGATGATGTGATATGACTACCATAATTCATGTTGCAGAGACTTCTATGAATTGCTATTACAGTGCCAACAGCAAACAAAACAACGAACGGGAACAAAAAAAGCAATACTTAGCACAAAAAATAAATACAGATTGACGCTCCAATACAATAAATCATGCTCATGTTTGCGAAATTAAAAAAAGTTGGAGATTTATTCACAGAGGTCAACGCACAGTTCAAGCACAACACGGGACTGGCATTAATTCATTCGAGCCGTTCGGGTTTATTTCTCAGAAGCTTCGTGCTGCAATGCATACTTGTGAGCACCATCTAGCATGCATGGCGATGCATCGGATCGGTATTTGCTAGTAATCATCTTCTTTATCTGTCGTATCCAATTATTTAAGCCCCAGTTTTTTGCTATGACTGTGACTTTATCACTGCCTCGTCGGTCTAATGATCGCAAAAGTGACTGTTAAGCATGAGGTAGTGGCTTCGATTTCCGAGACAGGCAAAGTGTTATTGAGTTTTTCCGTCAGAAATTTCTCTGTAGCAGCCACGGAGACTGATTTGTGCACGTATGATGGTAATGGGCTCGCCCCCTTTTAAGTGAAACTTAGACATAACTGGTGAAACGTGGATATACTTATAAGGTTCATCTCTACCTGGTCCAGTCGGGGCTGCGGGTTGATCGAAAGAGATACCGTGGCCTCGGCACAAGGGCTAAGAAGGAACATGGGTGGTTATTAGTCAGTAGAAGTCTGACACTCCCTTCCACTCTGCCTGGGAGGGGTTATTTGATGATCCCCTCTCCCCACATAATAAAAAAGGTACACCTCTACCTAACACATCGGGGATTACATGGATGTTATGTGACCATGTCAACCACGACACTATTAGCAGTAACCTAAAGAGTAGGGGTTCAACTACACTTTAGGTTACACTGAGATCAGCTAGTAAACTGGAGGCTAGTTGGAGCCGTGGTAGTGGTTACATGTGTGCTAAGAGCTTAATACCAGCTATATACCAGGCGGGTTCGTAGTCTTCTCCTTGGCCCGCCAGAGGGCACTTCAGCCTGCACTTAAAACACATCATATTTATCTGCCGGATAAATACCTTATTACCGGATGCCAGAGCCAAGAGGCGTCAGAATGTACTCGTAATAAAAGTTTTAATAACATTCCTTGCGAATCCGTGACTTTCAAACAAATGAGTTTCAAGTTTTAAGCACTGTTGTGTGAATTATGTTTAATAACGCTAAACATTGTTTGAATGAGTATTTCTAAGAGACAAAGTTTTTGAAATTGTCTCTGTAGTCATGGGAATTCACCATGGTTGTACTTAGCTTAAAGTTATTTGTAATATCTTTTATACGTCGGAATGCAATAAAAGGATTTGAGTCGAGGTTAAAACAAAAACTTATCCTTAGATTAAAACTAGTGAATGTGATGTATATAGTCACTTATGATAATAATTTAGGGTTGTCAACTTGTCAGGGGTCTAAACCTGTCCTACAGGGGCACCGTGGAAGTCGGATAGACAAAAGCTCTATGTCAAATACTGGTTTCTGGATTTTGCTGCATTGGGTGTGACTAAAAGCCAACCCCGATAAAGTCGGAAATGGCTAATTGGCTACCCAGATGATGAAGAGAGCTCTTGAACGAAGCGCTCAGTGATAAAGTTCAGTTTCGTTGGCGAAATTCACCCTAATGATGTTTCCAGAATGTCTGAAATCCAGGCTTAAGTTGAATGGAATGTCATGAACGTAAATCAATATGGAGTTAGTGGAGCGTGTGAGAGCTCGGGTTTGGACTGAGCGCTTAATCTCCATATATATTATCACGATCAGGATATTTAGGCATCCCGTTGTCCCGTCACTGACAATTTAATTGAAGCTTAAGGAACTTTGCTTGGCAAAATCATACTGTCATGCGCAATAATATGTATACACTTCGCAAACTTCAAAAGCCCTTGAGACCTTGGACCTTGAGAGGAGCGGTGGCCCAGTAGTAGCGGCCCCAACTTACGAACAGTAAGTTGTGGGTTCGAACCCAGGCAGGCGTATTACTTTGTGTAATTTATTTCATCACCACTGCTCTCAAAAACGGTGAAGGAAAACATCGTGAGGAAACCGATGCCCTAGAACTAAAAATTCGAAGACTTGTGACATCTACCAATCTAAATTGGGCCCGCGCGAGTTTCGTTATGAACAAAAAAATGGAAACAATACATAAGTCCAATATTAGTTTTAAATGTGGCTAAATGTGTGTCTAATATTGGTGCTGCTGACTGTACACCTTCCCCAAATTCTTTAGAGGTAGGCGCAGCATAATATGACACCTTTTTTCTTGCCATATCATCATTTACACCTGTTCTTTCTGTTCTGTGTTTTACACAGTCCGTCCGTCATTTGTTTGGTCTTCATATACTATTTTACCCATCCACATATACAGGATGTAAATGAACCCTTCACACATACGTCAACCAAGCATTCTGTACATTAAACTAAGTACCCCTACGCAAAAATTTTTGCTGGGAAACGACATTTTTTTTGGGGTCAAAAATTTCATTTTACGGTAAAACTCAATGTAGCACTCTTAAAACATTGTGTTAGTTGATGCTTTAAATAGTAAAAGGATCATGAAGGTAATTCAAGTAAAGTTACAACCTGAAAAACTAGTAGGTATTTACAAAAACAGCAATATTTGGAACTTTGACTCCCAATATCTCCGTATCTAGAGGGTTCCCAGGTATGGTCTAAAACAAAAAAATGATCGCAGTGGTGGGGAGAACAAGTGCCCTTCGTTTGCGTTAAGGGTACAGCCTTACACCCTTTTTACACCCTTTATACTCAAATTTTCCTTAAGACAATTTCGTCGTTCCCGCATCCTGTACACGCAGTAGAGGAAATCAACTGAAGATAAACGAAAGTACACTAACATTTCGCCAGTTATGTTCTTTACCTTTACCCAAAATTACTCTATGCAGAATGTCCTGAAATAATTCAACAACACTTTGCACGTCCTAGAAATGAAAACCTGGAGCTCAAGATCATTAGCCTCGCTTGCGATCTAGAGGTTGATCATCGAGAAAATTGTTTGTGGAATCTCAAAAAATATCTTGCTTTTAATAAAAAGAAAAAAAATGTGTTTATCTGTAATAAAAACAAAAAAAAAAAAATTAAAAAGAATCTTAGCTGAGATTTCGCTGAGCCATCTCAGCTGCTCTATGTGCCATCTGATCTGGCGCAAATTTTTAGCTGCAGCCCACGAGTGGTATAAAGTTTCTTCGTTCTTTTATGCGCAATAGCTATTCTTCACCACGTGTTTCCTTTACCATCACTCTTTCTTACCACCATTGTTCAGCGGCCATAAATAAAACGAAAAAAAAAAAACGAAACAAAGAAATTAAGAACATTAACAGTGTCGTTTAAAAAAGAAAGTACCTTAATAACATTACATTAGGTACACTGCCACGATCGCTTAATTTCTAGTGATGGAGAATGTCCAGTTAACATCACGCCTGTTATCGCCGAAGGGTTTGGCAGAGAGGACGCAATTAACTGTCAAATGATTCCATTCCATTTGTACTAAACCATAACCAATTTGACAGTTAATCGATGGTCACTATGATAGCCACTGACATTTAAAAAGATACGATAAGATATTTTAGTTGTGCTAAATAAATAAGTTTTCTTTCTTTTTTTCTTTTATACGCAATAGTCCTGCAGCTCAACAGTAGCGCTTTTATATACATTTGAAATGGGCCTGCTCTAGACCTCAATTTTGTCCTGAGGGCAGAAATGAGGCCGACGATGGAAGCGACGACTAGACCAGTTCATTCGAATTAATGACCAAAATGTTCAAGTGACGATAGGTAAACTCGGGAATCGATCTAGAGTGACAAATCGTCTTGAATTGGATTGGCTAATAGAGATTGATTGTTTTGTCCATAGATGTTTATTGACTGCCCATTGGCTAGCCGTTTCTTCTGTTATTCAGTCCACTCAACCGCGGGGTGTCGTTAATTGAAAGGGCGTGAGTCATTGTTGCTTTATTGTTGCAGTTTATTTTTGGAGCCTTTTTATTAGTGCCAATATTGTATGTATAATTTTGGTAATACTGGTTGTCAGACTTTCAGGTCACATACCTGTAACGACTGCCAAAAATCTATAAATGGCAGCCGAGGCCAACGGCTTAACGTGCTTTCCGAAGCACGGAGGACCCATCCACCGACCGACCTAGGCAACCGCAGCTTAACCCAAAGATCAGCGCGAGTGGCAGTCATTAAGTCAAGAGTGTAGCCCTCATTGTAAAGTTATATTTCGGTACTTCGTAGCATTTACTTCTGGCTAAAACACACGATGCAAAATAAATAATTAAATTAACTTTAGTAAAACAAGAAATTTAATGTGACATACATACTATAGGCTGGTGATCTGACTGTGATCAGCGACGCGAAACTGTCAATTAAAATTGCTTTAAAATGCCAATGTTTATAATAATGAGTGAATGAAAAAAGCCGACGATGGGACGAACGATATAAAGTATGGATAATGAAGAATGGCCAGTCATGCGAAACCTTTTTCAGTATGGAGGAAGGCAATAAAATAATCGCTTGATAAAAAGAGGGAAGTAAAAGGTAATTCAATTGGAAGATGAGGCAGTGAAAATGGAACACTGGTAGGTATTGTTGGTTTAGAAGATTGAGCAATAAATATGATAAAAGTAAAGGCCGTGTCTGTTGGTGGCTGACAATGAACTCGATGCTCGTTTTGAACTTAGTCGTCCATAGGGATGTTTACTGACTTCAAAAAATGTGATTCTAATTAGTCCGTCTGTTAGATTATCGAAAAATATTGGATACGTATTTTTTGTTTTATCAAATCAATAAAAATTTGCGAAGATAAAACGCGTCAAAGATTTGAGTGGGGGTTGGTGACGTCACTGACCGCTAAAAAATGTCATACTAATGTCTTAGAGTATGACGTCACACGAGTTTTTAAAGCACTGTGTCGTCTTCATTGTTTGTTTACATGAAAAAAGTAGTTAAAAAACTGAAAAACCCGACTGAAAAGACTGAAAAGCAAATAACAAGCACATTTTAAATTAAACAAAGCTTGGAAGCAGGCGGGGTCCATTCTATTTTCATTTCATTTCATAATTTAATATTCAAATGAACCCCGCCTGCTTCCAAGCTTTGTTTAATTTAAAATGTGCTTGTTATTTGCTTTTCAGTCAGGTTTTTTAGTTTATAACTACTTTTTTTATTTCTAACTTTTTAGTTCTTTTGTGTTTGTTCTTAAAATTTAACTTTTGTGTTTGTTTATAGAATTTGTGACTTTGAATTTATTTTAAACATATAAGTGTCATATATTTTTGTAATCTCCTTTTAAAACCCTTCATTTTGATACCCTACTCGATGGTAAAGGATTTTTTTAATTTTTTCAAATCCACGATATGGCCCCTAAAACCAGCAATTTTTCTTTGTTTTTTAATTTTAATGTAGCCTATGACACTCGCGCCATCAAGACGAATCTAACGACGTATATTTCATTCAAATCCCTTCATCCGTTTAGGAGTTTTGAGGGAACAAAGAAACGGACATACATACATACATACATACACGTCAAACACATAACCCTCCTTTTGGGCTTCGCCGCAGTCGGGTAAATACGTGGTTTTGGTAATCTATATGACGGACCAATTAGTTATTTTTGTTAACTACCCTATTGTTGTGTGGGTTCGATTCCCACCCAGGACAAATGTTTGTGTGATGAGCACGATCATTTGTTCTGTGTCTGGGTGTAATTTATCTATAATATGTATGTATTTAGAAATATATAAGTATGTTTATCAGTTGTCTAGTACCCATAACACAAGCTCTGCTTAGCTTGGGACTAGATGGCGTTGTGTGATAGTTGTGGAATATTATATTATATTATATTATTATATTATTGTTGTTGAGATTTTCCATCAGGAACTTCTCAATAGAAGCCAAGGAGTCTAGACTTGTTGTTGATGACAATTCCGGCTAGATGGGACTTAAACTGAACTAGTGAATGGCTGTACCGTTAGGTACACCTCAGCCTAACCATTAGTAGATTACAGGTGTTATGTAATACTATTATAGTGGATGAAAGTGGCAGTCTAGGATCGGCCGATATAGCCTGGAAGAGTTGTGTGAGGTACACAAGGGGTCGATGGATGGGGGGGGGTGGATTATAAGATTATGAGCAGGTTTAGTGAAGTTAAAATAGAAAAAATAAGAACCAAGCTCATACTGGTTTCATTGCCACAGATGTTGGGTCACAAGCGATATATTACGTATAAGCGAAGTAACTTTTAAAAGTTTTCTACTGTGTTGATTGAAGTTTTTCGTTTTTACGAATATAGCGTTTTGGAAGTCAGACTATTACGATTTACGAAGTAATAGTCTATTCAATTTCGCTAACTGTATACGTATCTCTGCTCGTGACTGTACAATCCACGGTAGGTTGTGAAATCCACATTACCTCTCCTAGCAGTAATTTTTCAACGAAATATTCGTCCGTAGGCATGTTGGAGGCAGAACAAAGGGAGACTTCCCTTTGTGATACCATTATAACTATACCTAGGATAGTTAGCATCTGGTGAACGTGATTAATGTTTGTATTTCTGTCTGCGTTCTGCGTCAGGTGACATCTGTTGTGCCGGCCCCGTAAAACGTTCATAGAACTTTATGAGTTCTGTGCTAGCTTGCATTTAGAATTGGCCTTTATAGGTATTCGTCACATGGAGGCCTAAACTTGCCGCTTTAGTAGAAATATAATAGGATAAAAACATGAATCACGTTGTACTGACAACATAAATGACATAACATGACGCCTATAATCCCCGAAGGATTAGGCAGTTGTGTATCTAATAGAACAAGCACATTTTGCAGTTATGTTTAAGTCCCATGTAAAAGGGAAGGCTCCCTTTTACATGGGATTGTCATCAATCGGGCACAAAAAAAAGCAGATAAATTATTGATTGAAAACTCAATAACACTTCTACTAGGTACTGAAATAATATTATTGTATTTCCAGTAAACATAGTTCTAAGTGCTGATGGCCCCAAGATAGATCCTTGAGGGGCTACCTTCATATTTTATTTATAGTAATATTCTGTTCTGGAATATTCGCGTCTAATGTATGTTATGAATAACAATTTTTGTTCGCAAAGGAGTAAAACAAAATGGATTTTGTTTGAGTATTGGCAAACGAATAATGCAGTAGAGTATACCCACTTTAAATACACCTGTGTATTGCTCGTGTATATATATAAAAAAAAATTGTTCTTCTTTTTTGGGTGTCATCAACTACTATCAATCTACTTCCATCCATAATTCAAAGCACACAAGGTTCCAACAAATAATTGCTCAGCACGTTAACGGCCTGTCTAATGCACCCACAGCGTGATGCATCGTCCACGCGACAAGGGTTACCATACCTTCTGCTTTATCCCAATATGTCAGGTCTTTTCCTGCAAGGGTCGCGGAATTTGTTCGAATAAGTTACCGCGGCCCTGGAACGCTGAGGGCATACGAAGGATCACGGATGGGTTTTAGCCAAGAGTCTGCTCCGCCCAGAGCGGGAGGAGGCATTTAATGATTTCAAATTGTAAATAAAATTACCGTTTTCTTGGACTCGCCCCCCCCTCGACTTTCGAAATAAAGAGAGAAGAGAGAGAAGAGAAAATACTAGCTTCTTAATCGTGGTAATCAGATTAAAAGTAGAAAATGTCTATTCGGAATAATGTTCTTTCTCTGTGGTGAAAGATTTTCAAATGGATTCCGTGGTTCTGGAAGTTACCCTCCACATACAAACAAATTCACAAAACACTATTCCCTCTTTTTAATATTCAGTAGATACAGATAATATTAGTGTAGAAGTACAGATAATTATGAGCCAAGACAAGAAAAGGTTGAAAAGTAAATTGTCCGACTTTTTGACCAGTACCTTTCGAAATGGTAACCCTACACGCGACAAGCACATACAAAACGTGATGAAGTTTGCACGCAGTTAGTACTTAATGGATAACAGGCTTTAATAATTTATAGTTTAGGGTTCTAAATTGAAGGAACAATAGTGTCATGAGTGTGGGGTCTGTGGGTGACTGCTTATTTATTGGTGGAAAAACAATGACGGGCTCGTTGTGTTTAGTGAGAGGTCAAATTGGTATGTATTTTGTATGGAATTTTAAGCTTTTTGTAACGTCATGTTTGGGTCTACTTTTCTACCGAGTAAACAATAAGTTGGATAATAATCAGCAATACATAAATCTAAGTCCCTGTGTTTCACTCAGTTGGAGAACCTAGGTGAAGCACGATCCAAAAACAATGACCTGCAAATTGTTTTCATGAATTCCGTATATTATTTTATTCAGTATGCAAATGTTTAGTCGGTTACAGAAAAATAAAACTAATGGTTTACACATTCAGGTTTTTAGAGCACTGATTTTTTGGCCGTGTATTACACAAATGTAGGTAACACAAGTTTTTTAAAAGACTCTCTACACTTTGGGGTTAAGAATATATAAAGAAAATAACGATACTAATTAATATGAGACGTAATTTTCTTTAAGTTTGAATTTGCCGCGTTTTGCACAGAGTTATAGACTCGGGTTATCGATGGTAAAACATGAATACTCGATGGTCGGGATTCTAACCTAAAAATATCGAACATTGAAGATTTCAATTATTGTTTTAAAAGTAATTAATTTAAATAAGGAATAATAAGTAAATCACCTGGAGTAAAAACTTTTAATGTTGTTTTCTGTTTTTATTGCAGGTAAGACTATCTCTAACTGTCTTTTGTAATTTTATCTTGTAAACAGAAAATAAATAAGTGAATCTGTTTTTATTGCAGAAACCCAACTGAGTTTTTATTTCGAGAAGGAGTGGTATATAATAACCTTATTACATTTAATAGTTTGTGCATCAATTCTCCATTCCGCCTTGTACTTTTGGTACGCATATGTTTTGTCGTCTGAACATTTATTGCCTGTAATAAAATACTTCAGGTACAGACGATCAATTCAATAACTGAGTCGCACAGTCAACATCTGCAATTTGAATATTTACGATCAATAACCTATTGTTTAGTAGGCTATGAAAACGAACTGGGCAAACGACACAGTAGCCTTGGGGGGGGGGGGCGACCTGGATGAGGCTGGCAAAAGACGGTAGAGATTGGCACAAGAAAAGAGAATCTATACCCAGAAGTGGGTTAATTCAGGCTGTAGATGATGACGTCTGAAAATGTCATACAAAGTCGTTTTTAGTCCTTGTTTCCAATTGGGTAGGTAATTAGCAAAAAAATCTAATTAGTCCGTCAGATAGATTTCCAAAAAATATTGAACATGTATTTTTTCTTTTTTCACGTAAACAAACAATGAATCATCAGGCATTTTTTACCGGTCAGTGACGTCACAAACCCCCACTCAAATCTTTGACTTGATTCATCTTCGTATTTTTTTTGTGGATTTGTTATAACAAAATATGCGTATCCAATATTTTTCGATAATGTAACAGACGGACTAATTAGAATTACATTTTTTTTAGTCAGTTAACATCCTTATTAAAGTTATTTCTACTTAAACGGATATAAACTTTATGATGGATAAAATTAAGTAGGTTTTAGAATGATTAATACTAAAGTTAATGATTAATAGTAAAATTATAAAATGTTTCAACTTGTAAGTAGTGGAACCCATGTAAGTTTAAAACTTTATGTGTACGTAACTAATCAAGTAACACATCAATTGTTTACATGTTTAAAAACTATCTGGCAAATGGACTATGTCTATCTATTTAGATGTACGGAATGACTGCAACCGCAATAAATTGGATTTTTTAGGCCCTACTAGACAATAATATGACGATCTTAAGTACTTATTGCCCTTGGTTTATAACATTTGCAATAATTTCTAGCGATCTGGTAGTTTTGTGACCTCTTGACGATTGATGTCAGCTACTATTCAAAATTTTTATGACTTCGAAGTAGTACCTACCTAACATTAGAACTGCCTCTTGGTTTTGTGACTTTTTGGATATCTATATATGTATATAAAAGGAAGTCGTGTTAGTTACACCATTTATAGCTCAAGAACGGCTGAACCGATTTGGCTGAAAATAGGTGGTGAGGTAGCTTAGAACCAGGAGACGGACATAGGATACTTTTTTTTTTCGTGTATGTGGTTAGGTGGTAGGTAGGTAGTAGGTAGGTAGGGTAGTAGTCAGGTAGTAGGTAGGATAAAGGGCATTGCAAGGCATGCCGGGTTCAGCTAGTTTATACTAAATTCAAAAGTAGCCCATTGGATAATGTGTAGTTCATAATTAAAAAAGCTTCACAAAATAAACAGAAAATTGATATCAGGTGATCCAATTTCAACTTTCACCGCAATTTACCTCCAACACAATAAACAAGGGATAAAAATAATTTTCAACTAAAAAGTTACACAACAGGGCGCCATGACGTAAATATCAGGATTACATCACCACAGAGTACCGTCACGATGTCAATGGGACACGCCATGAATGTTGATAAGACGGTCCTACTCGAAATCAGGGATGTTATGGAGCTCTGTAACCGAAACTATCGGATATCCGAAATAAAAAAAAAAACCGTATAGGTACCGAAACCGATCTAAACATTTCGGATAAAGGCGGAGTCTAAATTATTATTTATTGCGGCACTTCAGGGGTTTTTGATTTTAGTTTTAGGAATAAATATTTTTGTGGGTTGCTAACACTGTGTTTGTTTTGCTCGGCCGGACTTGTCAGCTGGCGGATTATGCTATAGACATTCTAATATCTGTATACCCGAAGTATCGGACACTAGCGGATACTCTGATATAATTTCAAATCCGTAACCGTATCCGAACCCAATATAATATTTATCCAATATCCGTATCCGTGTCCAGATACGAAATATCAAATCCATAACATCCCTGTTCGAAATAGTCGTAAAACCCGAATAAATATCCCGCTTATAAGGGCGAGACGTGCAGACGCATGAACCTACGTTTACTTTACGTAACCTACCCTATTTAACGTACGAAAAGTAAAGCAACGAGCTCCCATCTCACACGTTAAATATACAAAGGTTTTCCTGCTGAAAAATGTTAGTTTTTTTTTTCAAGATAAATAATGCGAAAAAAACCACCCTTATGGTTCGTTTTCGGATGTTGATTTAAGGGTGTGCGTAAATAACCTCGTGCCGCAGCAAAGGGTTGCCCGGAAATGTATTTAAAACAATGACGTGAAACCTGACACGGAAGCTTTAATTTTAGATGGATACTGAATTATTCATGTAATAGGGATGTTAACAAAAATAATATAATTAGTCCGTCATATAGATTCAATAAAAATATTGCACACGTATTTTTTCTTTTTACACGCAAGCATACAATAAAGACGATACAGTGCTTTGAAAACTTATATATGACATTCTTTAGCGGTCAGTGACGTCACCTACCCCCACTCAAATCTTTGACGCGTTTTATCTTCGTCCATTTTTATTGATTTGATAAAACAAAAAATACGTATCCAATACTTTTCGGTAATCTAACAGACGGACTAATTAGAATCACTTTTTTTTTAAGTTAGTAAACATCTCAATTTTTCACTACGGAGATTGTTGTCAAACCAATTATAATAAAGGGTGTAAAAGTACCCTTAACGCAAACGAAGGGCACTTGTTCTCCCCACCACTGCGATATTTTTTGTTCTAGACCATACCTGGGAACTCCCTAGTTACGGAGGGGAGGTATGGGGGTCAAAGCTCCTAATTTTGCACAGCTGTTTTTGTAAATACTAGTTTTTCAGGTTATAACTTTACTTAAATTACCTCCATGACCCTTTTACTATTCAAAGCATTCACTAGCACAATGTTTTATGAGTGCTACATTGAGTTTTACCGTAAAATGAGATTTTTAACCCCAAAAAAAAGTCGTTTCCCAGTAATATTTTTGCGTAGGGGTACTTAGATTGATGTACAGAATTCTTGGTTGACGTATGTGTGAAGGGATAGCCCTACACCTAGACCTAACAACATGTCTGTAATCCCTGAAGGGGTAGACAGAGGCGTACCCCATAGTACACTTACAATTCGCCAGATACTTCAAGTCCCATGTAATAAATAGGTGGCGAACCTGTTGCCATCAACTGGGCACAAATCCACTCTGTGACTGCTACTGAAAATTCTCATGGAAATACCCAATAACATAATGCCTTTTAGGGGGGGGGGGGGGGGGGATCATATAATAACCCCTCCCGCTCTTGGGCAGAGCGAAAGTGTCAGACTTCTACTGACTAAAAACCACCCATGTTCCTTCTTAGCCCTATATGTCGAAGGCCGCGGTAACTTGTGTACAACCCGCAGCCCCGACGGGAAATAACCCCTCTCGGTCTTGGGCAGAGCGAAAGGGAGTGTCAGACTTCTACTGACTAAAAACCACCCATCTTCCTTCTTAGCCCTTAACGTCGAGGCTGCGGTATCTCTTACTAAATCCCGCAGCCCAACAACATCCCGCAGCCCATAACACATTGTCTGACCCGGGAATCGGACCCGCGAATTGAACCTCATGTTTGGTAGTAATGGTTGCGACCACCAATTATAAAACAGAGAATTTCCCAGAGGAGAAAAACAACATCAGTTTTCAGCAGTGGCAATCTAGGTTCCAGACAAAAGACTTAATCCTTTCTAAAACGAATTCCAGTCTCCTCAAGTTCTTGTTCCAAACAAATATTGATCCTAAGTTCGCGAACGAACAAAACTGTCTCCGCTCCCTAACCAGTCATAAAGGTGTACACGTACACATTTTTTCACATTTCTTCTGGAACTTTCCAGAAAATAAGTAAGCTGAATTGATTTACGTTAAAAGTTGGACAGTTAGTAAATTAAGAAACGTCTCGAAGGAATGTGGAGGGAGAAGGGGGATCGAACTACTTGAAATTTTCTGCGGTTTCATTCGAAACTGAGTTTTATCGCGGATTTATTTTTGATGAAAGTTTACAATGAAATTTGAAATTGTACGAGAGAATGTGGAATATTGAAGTTTTGTGGGGATGGAAAAGATTACCAAGCCCCTATACGCCCTGGGGAATGTGGATCGTAAAAGCGACGATCCCGTGCATAGGGTTGATAGCGTTATGTATAGTTTTTACTGGCCGTGTATTGGAGATTCGGAAGAAAAACTCATTCAACAAATAGCTTGTGTATGTTTATTGACGACGTGCATAAATACAAATGGAAATTGTAGTAAAAAAGCAGGCAGATGTCTTAGAATGAAAGCGAAGGTTCTTGGAGGAGCTTATGGCTAAATAATAACCCGCTCGGGGCGATTTTCAGGTTCGTGTAAGTACGCTTCTTTAGGTTGGTCCGTGGATGGGTGACCTTCCATTACTTACATACCGAGTTTCGTGCGTGCTTCAGAAAACACGTTAAGCCGTTGGTGCGGCTCTAACAATTGTAGGTCATTGACAGGCGTTAGGTAAGTTGTAGCGACAGCCAGTCGAACCTATTACCCAGCGCAGACTGGGTTGTGGAGGTCAGATAGGCAGTTGCTCCATGTATAAAATACTAGTATACAGCTGCATACGGTTAGGATGGACGCCAACCCCAACTTTCTTGAGAAAAGTCTGGCAGATAATGGATTTCCTAGAATATTTCAAATAAATGTATCGTATTTGAAACAAATAGGTTCAATTTTATTTATCTTTAGACACGAAATCTCCTCTGTAATAAAATAAATTCCTCCCGCCTTTGACATGAGACTTTCGCATTACAATCTCCTTACAGTAACAACCATCGACATCTATTTTACTTGTCGCTACCATATACGGCAAAAATTTAATGTACTCTTAGAGCTAAGGGCTGTTACACACGTGATCGGGTCGGCATGTTGCGGCAAAGAGAAATATATAACGTCGGGGAAAACTTGCTTGCTTATCAATTCCGATCAAAACATGATGAATTTCGAACAGAATACACCGATCTAAGTTTTAAACTTACAGGATCACAAAATAAGTTATTTTACCATGTTTTATTTTTTTGTTTCGAGCTTCCGATATTTCGGTGCTGTTTCAAGCACCATGATTGCGTTGCGTTTTCAGTGTTAATGATACGTCGAATCGTAATGTATTAGTTTCGGGTTGGCTTTCTTGTTCCAATGTATACTACCGAATCGAATGTGTAACCCGAAAAAGTGTTAAGCATTCCTGACATAAACGACTCGCTTCTTCGAACGGAATACTTGGAAAGAAAGTTTTCAGGAACAAAGGACTTTATAAGGCCATATCGAAAACTAGACATATGATGACGAGTAACGGTTACGAAACCTAGGATTATGTAGCCATTTTGGCCTATACAGGGCGATTCAATGAAATGGATAAAAATACGGACACTCTTATTGACACTAAAGATTATTCTATCCACAGAGTCAACTTAAGAATTAAGAAAAGTATGTCATCGGCAAAGCTCAAAACTATTTTCGTAAATAAAATCGTATTATTGCATTCAGTACATGCATAGTAAAGATTAATCAATGTAGTTGTTCACAACTCTCAAATAGAAAACGTATTTTGCTCAGAACAATGAATCCCTCTCAATGAATCAGCCTGTATAGAACAAAAAATACCTAACTGACAGACGGCGCCAGTCTAAAAGCAATTTAAATGCCTAAGGAATATAGTCGGATTTCAGTTTTAAATCGGACTGATCTCTTCCTCGGGTTGGCAACCGTTATTTACTTAAGATTTATTTTAAAGGTTTTGCGGAAAAGGTCACTTAAGTTTCGGGCGAAGTAAAATAAAAAGGAGTTTGCGTTAAATCTTTTTTCTTTTATCGGGAACTATCGAAGTGATTGAAATATAAAAAAGTTCGAACTTGCGTTGCAATTTTCTTTATGTATAGTACTTATATAGAAGCAAGTTTTAGAAGAACCTTTTTACCACCATGTAGATAGTAGCCCTATTTGCAAGGATAGAAAATCATCAAATGAATCCTCCCGCTCTGGGCGGGAGTGTCAGGGTCCGGCCAGAAATGCCAGACTCTTACTGACTAAAACCCATCCGTGTTCCTTTTAATGCCCCTTGCGATCCAAGGCCGCGGTCACTCTTTCGAACAAATTCTGTAGCCCTTCAGTCATATGAATGTGAGCTAATCGACAAAAAAAGAACGTCATTTTCACGGAGCAATTAATTTTAGATTACGGCCCTTTATTTGTTCTAGAATAAAAATAAATATCTGGTACAAACGGCTCTATGGTATTACAGGTAACCTACATTCATTGACGTCACGTCTCCGCCGATTACCCCTAAATATAACTTTTAACAACGCAAAGCCTGAAGTCTTATATAACTTGTAAACTTGTATTAATAACATAAAAGCTGTAAAACAAAAACATTTCCATCAGAAAATATCATGATCCCAGAACTAATTTACATAAAGTAAGTTTGTTTGAGCCGCTTGGGGACCGAACTTAAAGCGCTATCACACTGATGGTTTGTATTTCCAGCTACGCAAACGGGCTGTCCGCGGGTAAGAAGCGATCCAGCCGCGATTACGCGACACATCTTCGCGATTTTGCAATAATGACGTTGCGCACGAGTGGATTGTACGCACACGCAGCAAGCGTGTTAAGCAATTACGTCTCGGAAACACGTTTCACGTTTCGTTTCATTTTACCAGTGTGTTAAGGCCTTTAGGTCCAGCCGCTTTATCACTTTTTTGTTTGAACATCGTGCATTAAGATTAAAAAGAAATGTTTCTGTGTTTAAGTTGATTTCAAAAGAATTTTTGGAAAGTTTTGTGGCCCTTTTAAAGTACAGCAGTTGCCCGAGACAGAAAGAAAATTCCATAACGCTGCCATTTCCCGAGTGATGGCCAGAGGGCAAAATATCGCGTTCCCGGGGGTATTGAGAAATGCTGCTTGGGAGAATTATGGGTACCTAGAAGTTTGTGGGATAGCTCTAGTAAAAGTACATTTGAAAATGTAGTCATCTTCAAGCGTTCGGAAGAGTCCGAATCAGACTCAAAATAGCCGGTATTCACAATTGCACACACTACATAGTATTATGTAGATATTCTAGGTATTTATCATGATGCGAAACTATACAACAACGTAAAATGAGCTCAGAAAAGACATTACTAATGCAACATGTGTTCTCTATAAGCCCAAAACAAGCTGCTAAATGCAGTGTACTTTAATACGTTGAAACTCATGATAACCCTAAGCTTGTGGCGTTCTAATCGGGTCGCAGCCAACCACTCAATAACTGAAGGGGTGTCATCATCTTATCTACTGTCCCGATTTCCAACACTGCGGTTTTATAAAAGGGATATACAAAGGCACTCTCAGAATTAGCCTACATCAATATACGTAGCCGAAATGAGATCAAATGAATACCACAACCAATTCGCACGCAAATATAAAAAGCTTGATAGCCAAGATCCCTTCATTTGCACTCCAAATCGATACTTTAGCTACGAAGGGATAGTATTAGCAGTTTCCTTGTTAAAAAATGTTGTTTACCCTCCCCTGAAACCGAACGGTAAATGGAGGTATCGGATAAGTCCCGAATTAGATTATTACCAAGAAGCGCAAGATCGTCGGGAGCCTGGCGAATAAACGGTAAGTTCATTGTGGGAGCTTGGCGAGAAACACGACTTTACGTTCTACATACTTATTGATGTTTTGATAGATACTTCAAATAACACTGCAATTTTAAGATGTTTTCTCATAAAATGCAGATATATATCGTTTATAAAGATGCTCTAGTCGAGTTACTTTATGGCAGAATGTATTTCAATATGTAGTAAAACAACATCATGTGATAATTCACATAATTCACGTTACTGTCACACGTGATAAATATAAAACAAAACACAAATTTTAGTACAAATAACGAATGAATAACTTCACAGCCTGAAGCCAGATAAAGCTTTGTGCCTAATACAGTGTAATTAACAAGATGAACACGTGATTTAAATGCCAAAACACTGGTTGAACGAACCATAAGCCTTCGTTCGCAAATGAACAGTGAGAACAGTCTAAAACCGCAAATCTCGTTGATCTCTGCCCATCGGAAACTCTCCCTTTGTAATCCCTCCCCTCCCACACTCATTATTTATTATTTTTTTATCTGACATCCGACGCTGCCCTCCTCGAAAATGGTGCGAAAATGTCGCCATTTTCGTTCAAAATGATATTGCGAAATAGAACTGTTATCTTTGGTATATTTTGAGCATCTCCACGGTATCGAGGAGGTTATCGTAGCAAATGCAATGTTTGGGGTTGCTTTGGAATTGCACTTAGATGATGACGTCGCAAATGATAAAATAAGTGAGGGTTCTAATACTGAAGCTATTGCAGGCGATATGAATTTTTTCATTACGGTAGGCGTAGTAAAAGATAGGGCGTGTATTTACGTATCACGTTTTATCGTGCGTAGTGATACCCCTAGGATTACTTATTGTACTGGGCTATGAAACATTCCACATTTAATAGTAGACTTAGTCTGCTTCATAAAAAAAATAATAACAGACCTTTCTACTACGACTACCAAACTGTGTAATGATATTAAAAGCAAGACAAAGAAAAAGAAAACACCCTCATTTATCAAAACTTGCCGAAATCCAACAACGAAGTCACATCGCGTTTTCTATTATAGCATAGAAATCCCTTTACATTACAGTTGAGACTGGAAACATGTTCCGTATACGGGGGAGGCGTATTTATGAGGTGTGGGGGAGAGGGAAGCCCCCCAATGACGTGTTGCTTATAACCTCGCGTTTAATGTGTTTAAGATGTGTCAGCGAATCTTGTTTTTCTGGTACCATTTTATCAATATTAGGGAATTCATTTGGGTGGTAATGATGCTTGAATAGCGTTTTTGTTTTCTTTGTTTTTGGAGCCTTGCTCTTAAAAATTATTAGGTTATAACGATCTCGATTAGTGAGAGAAGATGTAATGAACTGGCCGAGGAATTAACTTGTCTTGGGATTTTTGGTTCTAAAATACACTTTAATCAATGATTTCTTTTACATTTTTGGGCATTGCGTCGTATTTTGGTACATAATTATAATCATAGTTTAAATAATGCCGATATCTACAAAAAAATATGATTTCTCGAATACAAACATGGCCTACTTTTACTAGGAGCTCTCTCACCGCCCTGTCCATATTTACAGTTAATTAATTTACATATTTATATCCTGCGGCCAGCAGTTGACCGGCCATGTTGATTGATTGGTAACTTAATTTTAATATTTTTGATACAGTTTCGACATTATAACCGATAGAGTTCTATATAAGTTTTGAAACTGAAAGAGGCACTAACGTTACCACTGAAAATGGGATATTTATAATGTTTACTAGTGTGTTGAGTTCAAGATATTTCGGCGCTGTTGCAAGCACCATGATCACAGATAAGCCGAAGTTATTGCTGGTCAAAACAAAAATTATAAAACATGGTAAATATCCCGTTTTTAATGTTCATGATAAGTGGTCAGAATAGTTTAAATGCGTTCGCTGAAGGTGCCATGGACTCCTACAGACCTAAGCCGCCATCTAGGTACTACTTGTCAATTAAACGGCTTATAACGTCGACGAAATGCCGCCGCGTCTTTAGTGTGTCGCGTCCATCCTAATTGCTAGTTAATATTGACATTGACAATTTGCTCTCACAAAAATAGACCGTGAATTTAGCCAGGTCTATTTTTAAATGAATTCAGAACATTAGACCCATTTTAGAATTCGGCGCAGGCATTTTTGAGTTTATTCTTTACAAACATACATACACACACACACACACACACACACACACACACACAAATACAAAAAGATGTAAGTAGATGGGAAAGTTTGTGAGAATGTATGTTTGTTTACTCTTTCAAGCAAAAACTACCAAACGGATTTGTATAAAACTTTGCACACCGATATTTTATAACCTGGATTAACACAGCCTACTTTTTATCCCGGTAATATATGATCCCGTAGGGCCAATATCAAACACCACGGGTATCATAACCCTTTGCCATTTATAACCTTTCACCATGAGAGAAAACGCAATATTTTTAGGCAGAAATACCACCTTCTACGATTTTTAAACACTGTTTTTCCTCCCTAAATAACGTATTGATTATACAAAAAGTTACCACTTCTAACTTTACTCTGGACCGTTCCAGGGTTTTCTCTTTATTCTCGACAGTTATCGCTGTAAAGTCGTGTTACATAAACGGTGGAGTTTGGGGCAGTCGTTGAGTTACGTAACGTAGTTTGTTTAATGATTTTTCTGGCTGTCTGTGTTGTGTTTGTGTAGACACTGCCTAGATACATATTTTATGTAACGTTTTTATAAGTACTTACCTATAGTTTGTTTTCACTCACACTAAGCCTTATGGCTGCTTAAATATTTAATTTCGTATAAAATCTATCAGAAAATTCTTTTATGTTGTCACTTTTAGTAGCTACTTCCTAAAGTGACTCTTATATGTTAAAGGAAAAGGGACGAATATTTAACACCGCTGTTCAATTACTTGAAATACACCATAAACCTTCATTCCCAATTGGGATTTTCCCAATCTCGTCGTAATGTCTCCCTTTTATTCCAAACACAGGTTGCGAACAGCTATAATTGCGCCGAATATTTACCGTACCGTAGTCGTATAGCGAGAATTGGTATTGCTTACCTGTAACAAAAACAACACAATAATTAATCAGGGAAGTTGGCGGTATTAACATTTTAATGAACTTGTTTTGTTCACGGTACCTACTGGCTCAGGGGTTCTACATACATGTTCGTATGATTCATTCATTTATGAGCCAGGCGTCTCAGACGGAATTTGGAAAGAAGCCGCTTGCCTGTTATTTGTAGCATTCTTTTTTGTGGGTGGGAAATGATCAATGACCTCCGCAACTTTAGGCGGACTGAAGGCGAGTGAGGAATATGGGTGGTTTTTAGTCGGTAGAAATCCGACACTCTTCAGCTCCGCCCAAAGCGGGAGGAGTCATTTGATGATTTGATACCCTCCAAAAAAAACCCTGCTTCATTAACTACCCTTGAAATTTGTCTGTTTGGTTTGACCAGTCTTAATGCACTGTAAAAGAGCCTAAAGCCATCCCTGGCTAACATCGTCGTTTTAGTCACTCATTTAATAAAAAATGCAAACTATAACAAGTTTCAGTGAATAAAACCGTAAGTGCTACGAACTGGCTCGATTATCATAATTACAGGGCCGGCTGACGGGTGGTCGGATCGCGTGTTATTCAATATAATTATCCGAAGTTTTAAACTTTAATGTGCTTTATTTTTCGCATTTTCTCTAAGACGGGAGTTTTTTTGTGTTCATTTTCTTGTTTAGGGACTTTCAGCCTCTAGTGTAACACATAACGTGCACAGGACAAGGGTTTCTGTGTAAAGGATATTAGATGGCCTCCCATTTACTTTAATTTTATTATTTAATGTTGAGACGAACGCATTTTCAATACTTAGTTCATATCTACTTAATACTTCATCAGATGTATGGCCATAATCAGACGAAGCACGAGAAGTACGTATGTAAAAACTAGTGGCAGACTTTCTGATACACACACATCACACACACACACCACACACACACATTGCCACACATTGCATTGACATTGCTTTTGAAAAAAGGCATAATACACACATTACATACACATTTATTTACATTATCTTATTTTCCCCAATTTTTGTGATGGCACTTCGACACTTTCACAGAACAAATAAAAGAGGTCCTTTAAAAGACCTCTTTTATCTGTTCTGTGGACACTTTCATAACGCAGCTATTGTACATTCATATATCGAAAAACCACACAGCCCGTCAATTCGCTGTACGCGTTAATTCAACACAACCGCACGAAATTGATTAAACAAAAACACTAGGCCTTAATTGATTTTGTCGCAACAAAAACATGAGGGCTAGTAACCTGTTAAAGGAATCCCGCCAACCCGTCGAGCTGTCCATTAGTGAAATGCCGAGTCACCAGTACTAATAGGGCGGAAGCCGGCACACGTTTGTGCGGATAAGAAGGGCACAATCGAAATAGGTTGTACTGTTGTACGGAACCCCGCATTGTAAGACTGGGAGTCAACGACCGTGCTAACGATAGTGGTGTTACACGCAGTGTGGGACACACAGACTTTTTAGTAGGAGGACTATTATGAATTAATACATAAAATCTTTAAATCATTTTAATAATGAGCCGTGGAACTTTCCTGGAGGAAGGAAAACAAAAAACCTTAAAGTGATTGACTTATAAGTAAGTTTAATGATTACACAATGTTGTTCAACGACCGAAAATCGATGTTATCATCACTATCACAATATTTGCAATTAAAACGGACTGCTAAGCCGACAAATATTTTCCCTAAAAAAACCTCAAAAACTTCACTAATATGGATCACGTTTCCTTGCATAGACACTTGTTGGACGCAAACTAGGCCAACTAGGCGCCTTAAGAGGTAAGAAATGGCCTCTAATGTATCATTTGTCGCGCAAAATTCCTGAGTCTGACGCCATAATAAAGTGAACTACCGCTGGCGCCCAAAAGGGACTAAATTTAGTAAGCGTGACATATAGTTTTATTTTATTTTGACCAATAGAGAAAACTAACTTTAAAAAATTATATCCTAAGTTAAAAATGTGATACTTCAACAAACACATTGTTTGGCGCCAGTAACAAGTTAGCCAACTTGTCGCCGTCACAAGTGGGCGCTATGTATAATTTATCCGGCGGCCGTACAGACGCAATAATAAAGTATGAACTACCGCAAGCAACCAACAAAGACAAAAGACATCGGGCGATATAAGGATTTTTATGATGACAACAAAAGAATTCAATGTTTTAATTATAATCCAAATAAAGGAACACCCTTTCAAGATCAAAATCTATCCCTTTTATAAACACTTGTTGGGCGCCAATAACAAGTTCGCTGACTTGTATCTTTTGACCAACTTGTCGCCTTCACAAATGGCGACTATGTATCATTTGACCGGCGGCCGGCCTGACGCAATAATAAAGTATGAACTACCGCGGGCGCCCAGCGGAGACATTAGTGGTCGTAAGATATACTCGTTTATCGGCTGACCCTATTTTATAATAGAGAGATAAATCGAACGGTATAGGATACAGGAAGTAGAATGAGCTATTTGATATTAGTTGAATTTATGAATGGGTTTAGCGTAGGCTTGAGGGCTTGACTAGACCAATGAAAATATAATTCAAAGCGTCATTTTATTTCTACTTCAAGTTTCAACAAGATTGACTTAACCTACCGAGAAGTTTCCCACTCTGTCAGCTCTGTAGCTCCATACATGTCACTTGTTCCTCCAGCTATTTCCATCATTCATCCGTCAATTCTATCATCGTAATAGTTCATAGAATGTGGCTTCGTCCAATTTAAACTGTCTAGACAAGAATCATCTCATTTCTTGGAAGCTTACTATAAAGACCACTCGTAAACAAACTACTTTCTGGATTATCGGATACTTTTATTTTGAAAGAATATTAAGTACATAGGAAGGTTTAATCCTTCATCATCTCTGTCTGTGTCTACCCATAACCAAGTATTTTGAAGTCATGCTATTATGTCCTTTGCCTGCTGAAAACCTCATTACTTCAGCTCAATTAAAACCTCACGAACCTAACTGGGGTCCCGCACTTCAATTATAAATGAGCACCCCAAATAGACCCTGACTCCATACGGTGCAACAATGAAACGGCGATATACCCTTAACTAGACTAATACAGAAAGCAAGCAGCTGCACACAAGTATAGAAACTAGCATATTATTTGATCATGCACTCCCACACTAACACCAAAAAGCCAGCACATTTGACTATGCACTCTGCTGCTAATACAGAGAGCTCGCATATTTGATTGTGCCAATAAACTGTGCCTCGACATTGCAATCCCTAAGGAGAGTGCTCACAGGGTAAATTGAGCATTACATTACAATCGTCGGTCAAATATGTAACTACTGACCCAGGTTGGGGGCGTTTCGAAGTGTAACATCTGGACTTATAAGTCCTTTCAGTTTATTTACTTCTGCGAACATCGACCTTATTGCAACGAGTTTAAAGATCAGTATGATTTCAGCAGGCGTGTCAGTGGTAGCAAACTAGCTACACACATATACTGTGAGGAGAAAAGAGCGTTGTGATTTTGACACTTTGACAGTGATGCCAAAACCAATAAAAAACTCTCTGAAAGGGCCGAACAATTTGTTGCAGTGTTCAGATTTGTGACATTTCAAGTCTGAGTCAGATGTGTGACTCATTTAATGCTCAAACCTCCTCTCATGTAATGCTCCCGGAGAGTAGGAACTGTCCTTAAAACCGGAGCGGTGGATATTTGACTGCATACACTGTGTGCACAGCTGCCTTTATATGAACTCCTGCTACGTACGCTGAACGCTTCATTAGCATGCCATGTCGTATTAAGGTCCTGTAAGCGACCTCGGCTGATTCGACTTGTGACAAAGGAGTCGTGTGTTGTTCACTTGTTTCCTTCGTGTCGCGGTGACTTGTGGCATGAACTTGTTTTTTTTTTTGGCATTTCTTTTTTCTGCTGTCGCTGACTAAAGAGTCTTTCCGCTTGAGTTTGAAGTTCATAGCGAAGTTGTACAGTTCCCAGAAAGTATTTATTCTCCTAAAGAAACCGATGCAAGGATATTTAAGTGCACTGTAGATTGTACGCACAGCTGTTTCCATGCATTACGTTTAGGGAACGCTTCATTAAACGTACCATGTCGTATTAAGTCTTACTTGCAAGTGGCATTATTAACGATATTTAGCTTTATTTCGGAGACATTTTAGCCAGCTCATTTAACTTAATACGTTAGGCCAAGGTCGCAGAAAGAAATATTAATTTGTACAAAAAACTGTTAAAGAAACTTTTTGGTTATAACAGGGAATAAAAACTGCTTTAGTAAGTAATTGTAGCTTTTACTTCAAGTTTCTATAGACTTTTCTATTTAACTTTGAATTCGCCACCAACTTAAATTAAATTAAATAGAAAAACCCCGCACACGTAAGTAAGCACTCGACGAAATGTGTTGTAGTTTGGAATTAGGATCGTACACAATAGGGATTCAGGACCGGTCGTCGCTCCCGAACTCCTAAAACTGTCAAAGGTGTACCGTACACATACAGGTAGAACTGAAACTCACCATATACTTTAAAAGGTAGGTAGGTAGGTATTGATAGAGGTCAGAAGGCACTAGTTTTAAATTTAATCGTACCAGCTAGTTCGAATCGGACCCAACTCTAAAATAATTGTAAATTAATTGAACTAAGTAATTAAAATTCATTACAAGCCAAGAAATAAATTGTCTGAGCTAATGAATAAAAGAGAAGTATGGTAGAAGAACACATGCTGCGACGACTTCAAATGAATTGTGATAAGACTGATGATGCAATTCCATAACAAAACACTAAAGACAGAATTCACCAATGCAACAGAACACGATTAGCGTTCAAGAGCTCTCAGAGTATAGTAGCTTTGGAGCATTAACACTGAGCTTTTGAATGCGGTTTAGATATGAATATCGCGTTTAAGTTTTACAAGTAAAATCCCCTCACTCATTTAAACTGTACTCACTTTACGTACACACCATAAACCAGACCATTAACTTTAATTTAGTGATCACATTACACACAGTTAGGCACAACCAGCCCATTTTAATTGCCTACAAAATTTAAAAGGGTAACTGCGTGCATTCAATCATCCCCAGTTAACAATTGCAAAGGAAAAATCAACAATATGAAACAAAGAGCAATATTCGTATATTGCGCCGGTTTAAATGTAAAACGGGAATTTTGAACTGCTAAAGCAATATAATACTATTACAAGCAATGAATGGCTGGAGGCAAGAGGGCCGAGTCCGGTGGAGCTATTTAAAAAATAATACCTAGTAATGAACGTTACATTTCTTTGCACTCTTTGCCGCTGACGGAGTTAATAGAATTTCCAGCCGAGCACTTAAGGCAAAAGTTCCGGCAGTTTTTCTTATCTAGGTTGGTATGGCAAATGGAGCTAATTAATTTTAATTAGATTTTAATTAGATGTGTGTTTTGGGGTGGAATAAGTAATACTTTTTAAAAGTTAAGTAACACAGTGAAATATCTATACTTACAGAGTATTTTAGTCACTTGGATCCTTCAAGGTCAGGACGACCCGTCATATATACGTATCGTAAACATCGCATATTTTTTTTAATCAATCTGCTTGTAGTATGAGTATATTTTCTAAATCGCCACCATTTATAAACGAAAACAGCAATCGTATTGAACATAAATCTAACAAATAATCTTCTTTTTAGCCTTTGTTTGTGTGTGTGCATGTGCGTCACCGACACCTGAAAAAAAAATCCTAAGGTGCATAGATCTCGAGAAAAACCTCCGTGACAGACAGGCAAACATGTATAAAGGTCTATAAAGGTTTAGTTTGTTCTTTTAAAAACCTTTAAATGGTGGAAAACTGTACCAAATATTCGACCAAAGCATTCACCTAGGGCATTTTATTTTATCTCTGAAACGTCGCCGTCTAAACCAGGAGCAGAACAACTTCAAGTTGTTTAAAGAAATTAAAACTTACCAGCATTTGTTTTTCCGTGATTTTAATCGAATCATGAACCAAACGACCGGAGAAATTACTATGATAAGTAATGGCCCACCACACGCTCAAGCTTCACCACAGTCTTGCTTGCGCGACTACACGATGCACACAGTACATCGCGCGTGTGGTTGATAAAAATGTATTACCATTACCAACCACACGCGCGGTGTAGTGTGTGCACAGTGTAATCGCGCAGGCAAGACTGTGGTGAAACCTGTGCGTGTGGTAGGCCCATAACACGCAAACCGTCGACATAAACACAAAATGTAGCGTACCTAAAGCTTATCCTTATTTTAATTGCGTTAGGTAACTCATGTTTCTACGACGACTAAGTACAAATAGTAGTTAGGTACTTTGAACATCGTCACGCACATTGTTTAATAAGGATTCTCGATATGCTCAAGTTACATCACTACAAATATTGTGGGACTCGTTCTCGACAGCTGGGCTCTGAGCCCAAGGCTGTTGCTATGCCGCATACATACACAGACCTCAAGGCCAGTGTCTAAAGATGTTCCAGTTTCTTACTCAATTCACGTGCGGAAGGCTTAATTTAAAAAGTTAAAGCGCTTTCATTTCTCCGGGTTTTACGTTTGTTGTCTCGCGTTGGGAGAGAGGCTTATATCATTGTAGGTACCTACGCCCGTCGCAACTTTTAGTAAAACATGGTCGTTTAACATTCTCATAGCTGGGACACAGGCATACTCCAGCTGAAGCGGAATGGTCTGTACTGTCATGTAACATGTCCATCAAATGTTTGGTTTAAAGGCATTTTGGTTTTTTTACACTGTTTTGAAGGCATTGGTAAAAGTACAGACGCCAGCAGTGCTATTCTCTAAAAGACAATTTCATGGCTGTAAGCTGCGACGAGCTCGTCGTCGAGACAGCTTTGAGATCGATCGAGCGTGTAGCGCTGATTAAAACTGTATTCACTAACGTGGTTGTGGTCGTCGACGAACTCAAGGCTGCATCCTCCCGTCGCTGGTTTCGTAGACGAATTAGGGCTTGGAACAAATTCTTTAAATCATAATCGATCAATCTCGACTAAGAGTTATAAGGGTTTAAAATATATATTTAAGGTCTATCTTGAAGTATTTTAAGTAATAGAGCAAAACTATAAACATATTTGATAATTTTATAAGCTTAATCCATATTTCTAATTACATTTTAAAGCTGAATGACTATTCCTTTACCTATTTCGATAACGCGACTCGGCCGCACGGCGACCAATCACCAATCACACAAACAAACGTCAAAACACTCAAGTATCAACAAGCGACGCTATCAAAACCACTTGAATTTTTCATTTAAAAACTTCTATGTGCTTTCTAATTTGTAACAGCGACTGCTTTGAACAAAGGTTTCTGTGTCTAAGAGGATAAATACACCTACTGTTATGTGAGTATTATACGTTTACTGTTATTGGTTACTAATAAAGTTAATAATCTTTAACTAGTATTTGTATTACATCTGTAATAATTATGTCCGTAAAACAATGATGGATAGGGATGCGGCAGGGGTGAATGGGGATGAAACTTTAAAGTGTATTTTAACATGGAAATAATCGAAGTAGTTTGGTTTGTTTTAAGCATGCACCAAGAAGTACGATTCCATCCCGTGCGCAAGTAAACATGTTATTAGAGAGTTTAGAAGAGCGACGTTGGCTTGCCACAGGGCACCCTCGAACGTCTCATGCCCGAGACCGCACACAAGCAGCATGGCAAGAAGTAGCTGTCAAGTTAAACAGCGATGGAAGTGGCTGCATTAAAAGTTGGAAGCAATGGTCAAAGGTTTGTTGTGGTCCAATTATAAGATAATATATAATATTATTGATGCTATAAATGTGAAATCTTGATAATTAGACATTGGATATATTTTTTAGTATTGGAAAGATAAGAAGTCAACGGTAAGAAAAAAAGCTAGTCAAATACGAATGGCTATGCAACGAACAGGTGGTGGTGAACTGGAGGAAGGGTTTCTCTCTGCAATTGAAGAAAGAATAGTTGCAATAATGGGTGGTGAACGCTTTGTTACTGGTGACAGGGAGCTAGAAATTGACCTTCATGTATTTATGATTTGCTTGTTTTAATTTTATCAAATCTTTATAAAGTAAAATTATATTGTAAAATATTTCCTGAAACATCAATCTAATGTTCATAAATTTTATTTTTAGCCTGCTTATGAACCTGAACCAAATCCTGACATGCCAAATGCATCAGATGCTGTGCTCTTGGTATGTATAATGAAATATAATTCAACACATGAAACAGTACCTACTTTCCAAAAAATTGTTAAGTCTACATCTGTTTGCAGAGTTTACAAGATGATACAGAGGAGGCAAATGCAACTCCAGTGTCAGAGAGCATACTTCAGGTAGGTATTACTAGTTTTAAACTACTTACACCATTTATGAAAACTGTACTTAAGTGAAAGTGAAGTTATAATTTACAAATTTAATTTTGTAGAGTCATGTGCAACTCCCTGTAGAACATACTACTACAAGCATACTGCGCCAGACTGAACAGTCCACACCTTCCATACCAGTAAGTTATTTCTTATAAAATATAATATTGTGATGTTACATTCTAAATAAATGTGATGATGCTAATTAAAATACATTTGCAGGATGTACAACCAGGCCCATCTTGGCAAAGGGACATATTAATTGAAAACCAGACTAATATGGAACAAACGGTGAGATTTTAAATAAAAATCTTACAATTTTTTTAAAGGAAATTTACAAACCTTTTTGTGTTGCTGTTTAAGGCTGGATCCTCACCTGACCACCAGACCGCCAGACCTGCAGTTCCTCATAGGAGTAATGCCCCAATTGCCTCTTCATGTAAGATTAACTTCATTACAATTTTTATTTTGGCTAATTATTTGTTTAGTGTAAAACACACTACATAGTAGTGGTCTCACTTTTGATTCTCAGGTTGGGCCAAGTTGTTGTTAGATAGTTTTTCAACTCTTACTCTTTCTTACTTAGAACTTATTCAATCAACATGCTATATTACTCGTATAAGTAGGTACATATACTACATAGTAAAATCTTTTCGTTCAGAGAGTGATGTGTTGCTATTATACTGACATAATAATGAACACTTTACATTTGTTTTGCCTCTAGTTACTAAGTAATTTTTTTATGTTTGCAGCACCTCGGAGGCGTCGAACGGTACGACGCCGTCTGATCCAGCGCTCACCACCTTCTCAAAGGCAGTCACAAATGGCGAGCTTGACTGAACGGTTTGTCGCCCTTGAGGAGAGGCGTTTGGAAAATGAAAGAGTTTTGATCGACAACCAGCAGAGGATGTTAGAGATTTTTAGGGATATAAGTGAGGCATGGTCAAGGCAGACCCAGGCGTTGCAGGATTTGTGTGCATCCATGAGACGAGGGAGTTAAATTGAACCATCTATGTATAGAATTTAAGTCTACTTTTAGATATTAAGTAGGTATATGATAGATGTTAAGATAATATACACATAGTAGGTAAATGAAATTATTGTGATACCCAAATTTAAGTTAACTAAAACAAGCAGGTAATTTCTTATAAATAGTATCTGCTTCTATATCAAGTTGCCTATGTCTATAAAATTTGGCTTTTGTGGACAGGATATGAAAATTCAGACTTGTTAAGATGATTTGGTAATCATCTCATTTGATTTAAATAATGTAGTTTTTTATTATTTTATATTTTGTTCATCTGAGAATGTTCTAGGCTTAGACTGTAAATTTGTAGACCATTGTCTAATTTGTTTAGTGATTGGTACTTGTTGATGACTCTCCCATTCCTAATAGCACTGTAATTTGAAGACTTTGTAAAAGCCAATTATTCTTATAAGAGTAACCAACCGAATAAGAAACAACAATTGCAATCATGTAAAAAATAAAATAAATAAAATCTAAATCACGGGATATTGTTTTAATCTTCCTTATTTGTTTCGCCTGTCGAGCTTTCTTCAAATCATCACTTTTCTTTGCTTGTTCTAATAAATGTAGCTTTATAAGTAATCGAGCTGCCATTTTTTCAATTACGTGATTTAAAAGAATCGAAATATAAATTTTATTTTAAAGTACAATTTAATGTTTTTGTCAAGAGTATGCGCGATTATTGTAGCTTTTGGATTTGACAGTTGTAGGCGAGGCTGCGGGCGAGGTCGTAAGCGTATTCGTCGCTGTTTTTTCTTAGTGAATACCAAAATGTATCAAGAACTGTCAATTTGCCCTCCGTACTACTCCGTAGGTTAGTTTTAACTCACGGCCGTCACAGCCTTGAGCGCTAGTGTAGCTTCATTCAGGTTAGTGAATACCAACTTAAGTTTCACCGCTGCGGCAGCGCTGCCAACAAGGCTGTATCGTTAGAGAATAGCATTGCTGTACTTTAAGCTCCCTAAAACTGTCAAATACTCCCAATCAACCTAGCACCTAGTACTTTGGCGATAAAGTCAAAAATCTATTAAAATAATTTGACAGATTCTAGTAGCTTGATGTGCCTTCTTGAGTTAATTAGAACTTCAAATTACGTCATAATAGTTATTTTTTGGGTGTGATAGAAGTTTTTGGTTTATAAGCCTATACTATAAGATCGTATCATCAACTGCACTTACACTTTGTTTATTTTTTGGGGGGAATCATCGAATGACTCCTACTGGTCTGGGCAGAGCGGTACCACCCAGGTTCCTTCTTAGCCCTTGTGCCGAGGCCGCGGTATTTCTTTAGAACAAACCGCAGCCCGATGAGGCAGTAGCTTGATATGCCTATTTGGGTTAATTAGAACTTTTAATAACGTACCATTAAAATAGTTTTTTTTTTTGGGTGGTGGGAAATCATCAAATAACCCCCCCTCCCACTCTTGGGCAGAGCGAAAGGGAGTGTCAGACTTCTACTTACTAAAAACCACCCATGTTCCTTCTTAGCCCTATATGTCGAGGCCGCGGTGACATGTGTACAACCCGCAGCCCAACTGCACTTACCCTTACGTGGACATACCCCGTCATATTTCTTTTCGCTTAGGGGCTTGCCCGGGGGACATAAGCTGGGTGTTATCCGTTTCCCCGTACGTCTCATGTAAACAAAAAGCTTTAAGTATGTCGCAAGGAAACATAGTGGTCTTTATACGAATTTATTTACATCTGTTTTTACACCGACTTACGTTTATAAAAAAAACAAAGAATTTTGAACTTTGTGATCTTCTATTTTAATGCGATGTCCTGTAAAGACTTTTGTGTGTACATCACTGAATAAATGAAGTTTAGAGTTTGACTGAGAAAAAAAAAAACTACGAAACTACGAAAACTAACGTACTAAAATCAAAACATAAAGGAGATGTAGAAATACTTCTCCTACTGTGGAACATGTATGGTAAGCCTTTTTTTGTGGCGGGTGAAAAGTCATCAAATAACCCGTCCTGTTCTTAGGCAGAGCAAAAGGGAGTGTCAGACTTCTACTGACTAAAAACCACCCATGTTCCTTCTTAGCCCTATATGTCGAAGCCGCGGTAACTTGTGAACAACCCGCAGCCCCGACGGGACCCGCAGACCCGACGGGACCCGCAGCCCCGACGGGACCCGCAGCCCCGACGGGACCCGCAGCCCCGACGGGACCCGCAGCCCCGGCGGGACATACGGCAAGCCTCAATTAAATACCCAGACATCAGACCAACGGAAATCTATAAAACCTTTTCGTCTCGATTACGATATAGCGAACAAAGTCTTGACACGAACCAGAAAGTGAACAAAACAAGGGTTTCGTCATACCCATGATTAATATCAAACAACACCTAAATCACAAGAATACTTTTGAACACAACATAACATCAAACTTGTAATCTCCGAAGAGTTAGGCAGAGGTGTACTTAATAGTACAGTCAGCAGCACGAATATGTATACACTTAGCATCGTTTAGAAGCAATTACTACTACAACTACTGTGTTGTATTCATTTTCATTTCACGTAACAAAACTAATATGTAGGATCCCACATTATCATAAAAAGATCATATCTCAAAGTTGCAAAGGTTATTTTAAAAGAAATTCGCATTTGAACTTAGCCAAGTGTATACATCTTATTGCTCGTGACTGTACACTTACAGTTACGTTTCACGTCCCATGTAACAGAGGCCAAGCCCATTGCAATCATCATCATCAGACTATTGTTCCCACTGCAGGGACTCAGGACTTCTGTCTAGGAAAGAGTTGCATCAACCATTGCGATCAACCAGGCACAATATTCTTGCTACTGAGAAATCACAGACAGAAAAACTCAATACCACTTTGGCCGACTTGGAAATCGAACGTACAACCTTATGCTCAGCCGTCGCTTGCGACCACTACATCAACGAAGCAGTTACTTATAAACACACACATAAATACTTATACAGTATACGCGTACCCAGTTGGTAATTGATTTATTACATCCCCTTTGTGTACAGAAACACGGCACGTCGACAAAATTAAGGCTGTTATGCGTAGAACTGAACGTACTGGATACGACATTGAACGACCTTGATCCAACAATTATTACTGAGTTATTTTCGGTAATGTTACCAGCAGTCGTACATAAATCAATTCGAGACTTGATGTGGTAGCAGTAAATAATGCGTGCTTGACAAAAAACTTGGGCAATTTCGGTTAGGTATTGATTTTAACGGGTTAAAAGGTTTTTATTGAATTCTGAATCGAATCAGGCATTTTCCCAATACCTACTGGTCAGGGCTACGTAATCTGGCGGCATGGAATGTTACGACTGCCAGTGTTTGCGGATAAGAGTGTGTCGAACACAAAAGATTGAGAAAAGCTTTGTTTGCTATTAAAACAGAGCATAAAAAGCAGTTACTTTCTTTCTTCGACTCTAGAATAGAGTAAAGAAAATACTGAATTCGAAGTTTTTGAGTAAAAACTTGTACACGGTGTCCCAGAAGTCGACGTCAAGCCAAAATCTAGTTCTGTATTTAAAAACATGTAGCCCACTAAAAAAAATATTTTAAATAAGAACGTCTCCCAGTTTGAACTACCCCACGCTAGGAATTTCTCCTGTATCGTGGGTGCGTTTACAAACATTTAAACTCACATACACAAACACCCAGACCTGAAACAATATTTGTCCCGTGCGGGGTTCGAATCCGCGACACGTAACGCAGCAGTCCAATCGCTCAGCCACTGCGAAAACCGTCTCGTCAATTTTTTTTTATGTTTTTTTTTGATAGCTATTCTGACTTGGTCTATATCCGGATTCCGGCTTGACCTCGACTTCTGGTACAGCCTGTATATCTAAGGACAGTTGAATGCCTTATTCTTTGACCCCAAAAGGCAACGTTTTCCATCTCATACGTACGTAAAAAAATCCAATTCGTTTCTCCCTACCAAAATATCTGATCAAGTCGATCATGTTTACGTCATAAGGGTCGCTCCACCCCACATATCCCATTCATGATCTCAACAGATTACTCCCCGTGCGGGGGTGGATTATTTGAACTAATTATCGAATTGTCTCCGGCACGCATGATTCACCCCCTTGCAATTTTAAACCAATTCGTTCCGGGGGGTGAAACGTTCGGGGAATAAGATGACTCATCGCTTTAGTGTTTTTCGATAGTTGGGTCGGATGTGGTCTGGGTTTCCTTCCATCAATATCCAATGAGATTTAAATGGGATTTTCCGGATTTTCTTCCGTGTTTCTTTGTTATTGCTGCATTAAAGAATAAAATGTTCGTTTAAGCATGAGAAATAGTAGGTAACTGTTCATAAAAACGTAGCATGTTTCCATATTTTAATGTTCATGTTCTATAAATATAAAGAAATAATTACTAAGCTTAATAAACTAAAAACACGTAATAACTGAATAATGATCCCAGTCGGAGTTAACCCTCGCATGCTGGTGGCGCTGCTAAATATCACAGAAGAAATAACAACGTTACAAAGTTTCTCGCCCGGTTAAAAATATCACCGCAGCAAGTTTTCATCGCTCCACGACGTCAACGCTCGACCACTGCAGTGTTATGTGAGCTGTCATTTCATTTTTCTTCAAGAATTTCTTTATTCTTGTAGCCTTTTCTGCAAAAATATTTTCGTAGTAAAATTATGTAGAACAAAAGTTATCGTACGAACAAAGATATAACGCAAAATAGCTTATATGAAAATGTGAGGGAAGTCTGAAAAGAAAAAGGATTTTTACGTAATCCTGGACATAATTCCGAATGAATGTACAAACGTACATATATCTCGGTGAACTTGAAACCCTACTTAGTTGGAGAACATTTAAATTCTCTTGAATATGTAATCCGTTATAATCCTGAACATTGTGCGCAGTATTCCTTACCATTTGCTTGAATATTTTAACAATTACGAGTACTTCTGTCGTTTATATAACATTTTATTATTACATACAGAAAGGTATAGTAACAAAGACATGTCATTAAGACGTCTCGGCTCGTCATCATTTATATTTATCGATTATTCATAAACTATCCACACGAGTATAAAAGACGTAGAACTTTCTAACATTTTAATAAGTTACAATAACTAGCGAAAGAATGTAGAAACTTTGAAAGAACAAAAGGATCCAGATAAAACGACGCCAACAGGAAAATATCTATAAACAAAGGACAACCACTTGTAACAAATAAAATATCAACTTACATCACAAACGAACAGCGACAATAAAATCCCGAACTTATCTGACAATCACAGGTAGCCAAATAGCCAAAGCCAGTCACCACAATACGTAAATCATAGCACTATGTCAATATGTTGTTATCACTACTTATCACGTTGTTAATCACACGCAATATTTCATTTACGTTATCGGCACCGCTACGAAACGTCACTGCAGGTGCGGGGTTAAGCTACACGCTACGCTAGTGCTACGGTGCTACGCGCGTAGCACGGTGCTACGGGCAGCGGTGACGACGCCTGACGACCAACTGCGTCGGGTGGCGCGCCGATGTCTCGCGCATGCGCCTCTCCCTGCGTAGGGGATGGATTCGCATAGTCGTATCATTCTCGTTTTCCGATAGGTAAGTTATAATATTCGTAAAGGAAAATAGTGTGCGGAAAAATGTTACGTGGCTTTCGAGAAGAGGGTAAAACAGCTCGAGTAAATATCCAGTGCTACGCTGTTTCTTGTTTATTTTAAATTTTACTCGGTTGGCCTGCTCGGTGTAACTGTCAAAACAATACCCAAAGTTTTCAGAGATTAGATTGTTATAAAAGTACATTATTACTGGCTGGATTAGTCAGCCTCAATTTTCTTTGTCAACTTGGGTATCTTGGAAGTTTATTAAAAAGTTTCATGATAAACTTGGGACCATATTAATAACATTCGCGTCATCGTTGTCGCGGGTGACGTCACTTACGCAGCTGTCATTTTGACGTCATTACCCAGACATGTGGTAATTAAGTTGATACGTAATTAAATTAATCAAATTAGGGTACAAGGGCAAGTGTATTTGTGAGATGTATCTTGAATATTTGAGCCGTCTTTACAGCGTTAAAATTGATCATAGATTAAGATTTGTAAGAACGTAGATGAAGTGGAAAGAGTACCTCTTTAAGGATCAGGCGGTGTTCTTCAGTACCTGCCGTACCTACCTATGGGAAAATGGGCGTGAGTTTAAATAATAATGGTATTGAGTTAAATTGTAGTTCATGTTCTGTTCTCTTGATCTTAGCTGTCTGGTTAGGTTCCTAAGTCGGGATTTTTGGGTTTTTCCGTTAAAAAATGTCAGTAGCCGCCACAGAGTCTGAATTTCAGCACGGTTGATGACAATAGAGTCGCTTAGTACTCAGACTCAACATTACTGGCGATATGTAGGTATATTATTATACAGGGTGTAAATGAACCCTTCACGCATACGTCAACCAAGCATTCTGTAAATCAAACAAGTACTCCTACGCAAAAAACGACTTTTTTTTGGGGTCCAGAATCACATTTTACGGTAAAACTCAATGTAGCACTATTAAAACATTGTGCTAGTGGATGCTTTGAATAGTAAAAGGGTCATGGAGGTAATTTAAGCAAAGTTACAACCTAAAAAACCAGTATTTACAAAAACAGCTGTACAAAATTTGGTACTTTGGCCCCCGATATCTCCGTAACTAGGGGGTTCCCAGGTATGGTCTAGAACAAAAAAAATATCGCAGTGGTAGGGAGAACAACTGCCCTTCGTTTGCGTTAAGGGTACTTTTACACCCTTTATTAGGTGTACCTCTGCCTTTTGGGGATAACAGTCGTGATGTTATATTATAAACTAACAATATTTTCAATAGAGTCGGAATGCTTATAGTGAAAATAAAGTAAGTAACATCGTAAGTCAACACGTCGGAGCGCTCTTTTGTGATCCATCGCGTACTCTGTAAGGGCCAGATGTATTTACCCAACGTTATGAGATGTACCCAATTGTACGACGATTGAATTGATTTCGAAAAAATATAGAGCAGAGCCCGTGAGACCTATTACTAAAGAGTTATTTGAGTAATATTACAGATACGTAGATGACATACGTCTAGCTGCGACGGGCTTTAATAGTAAAATTTTAAAAGAATAATCTTTTAAAGGTTACATAAAACTTTAAAATTTCATTAAAAGCCACTTCTGGCCAAAGGTATCCATTTTTACCTTCCAAACCTTAGGTATGCAATATATGGCAATTTTCGTCCCGCAAAGATTATGAAGGGTAATATTACCATCTCAATATAGAACCAAGCAAACTTCACCTGCTGTCCACCGAATGAGGCTCTGGCGCAACGTCCACCAACCCCCACTAGACTAGCGTGGTGGACTATAGTGCAAATCCCACTTCACAAACTTAAAACCATGACAGACATTTGGTTGTATCAATTTAAAAACCAAACGATATCAAAAATACGACGATAAATACAACTCGCAAATTGCACCGCAGAACATAGTTACTCGGGTGACATGAGAACATACAAGCTACACGTACCTACATATATTCCCACGCTTACACGGAATTTCATGCGACAGTTTAAACGTTTTTGGTGCAGGTAACAATGTGTCGCGGAATCCTAAACTAGATGAATGTGTGGCCATAAAAATTTTAGTAGTGCAACAGCGATTTTAGAACAAAAAAATGTGCGAAACCCGACGGGTCATAGCGAGAATCTAGTTCGTTCGAAAATTCTGTATTGTTAAAAAATATTTTATGGATGCGTGTTCAGTACACATGAACGCTTTGATGAATTTCAGTTTTCAGTTGTAACGTATAGCGTTTTTGTTGAATATTACTTTTTTTTTGTTATTGATGTATAGTTTACAGGTTCGATTAAATTGCTGGAATCAACATGCGAAACCATGCATTGTGAATAAATGTTAGTTTGACTCGGTAACAAAATTACCCACGCAATGTTACACATTTTCTGAGAAATGTATTTTTTGGCTTCCCATTTTGAAATACATTTTAATGATTGGAATAAGTCTATTGTGATGAAACTTTAGCTAAATAATACAGATTAACAACTTTTAACAACAAAAGAATAAATTCTTGCACGTTTATTCGACTTAAGCTACCACAAACTTTCCAGACTGATACGGTTTAAGTACAAGAATTTACAAGATCCTAATTATCCGAAACATCTTAGAATAACCTAACCTTGTGACGTCACACGACTTGACACGACTTTTTGAAGCAGTGTATCGACTTCATCTTTTGTTTTAGTGAAAAAAGAAAAAAGACGTGTCCATTATTTTTTGAAAAACTATCTGACGGACTAATTAGATTTTTTTGGTGAAATACCCTATTCGTGCAAAGGTTACCAAGTGATAGGTAATTCATATTATGTATTAACTGCGTTTGCGACCATTATACGAATTGTAACACGATTCATAATCATCGTCTTCCTGCCCTGTTGCTTGTGGTCCGTAGCCAAATGGCAAAACAACGGAACCCTTATATATTCGTCAAGTCTGTCTGTCCATCCGTATGTTACAGACACTTTATTCGGAAATTATTAAGACTACACAATTGAAACTTGGTAGGTTCTTAGCTGGCCGCGGTATCTCTTTCGCACAACCCGCAGCCCCGACGGGATCTTCCTGCCCTTGTCCCATGGTATTTGGGATCGGCGCAACATGTTTTTCGGGATACTCGAGGAATGATAACAATGAAATAATAAATTTTGAATAAGTCGTAATAGGACAAACAACATACATAGACATTTTTCAAGTAGGTAAATCACCTTTTGGACGCATGTTTTTTCTACTACATAATATCTAAACCCAGAAATTCATAACTCACTTACACACACCAGTACAAAAAGTGGTATAAAACACACAAGTAAGGATAAAACAATGTAACATAATCGCTAATAAGTAAGGATATTTTACGGCTCGTAATATTTCATCGAGTGTGAGGGTTCCGTACCCAATGGGTCTAAGCCATAGACCCTCTTGTTGTGGAACCTTGGTAATAATATGGTTCGTCAGAGTTCCGGACGAAATAATTATCTTCTGGAGTAAAGCAATCTAATAAAAACAAAACATTACATTAATTAGAAATGTTAACTGAAAAAGCAAAAATAGTAAAAAAGTAGAGACAGTTAATCAAACTTTAATAAATTAGCTATTCACGAATTTTAAAAACAAAGCTAAGGTCCAGAGGTGGAAGGTTCGAAGACCCATCAAGAAACTTTTGGTATTAAAAATAGAGTGATATTTATTATTAGCCGTCACAAGAAGTTCGCCTTTGAGATTGACGTTTAAAAGAATACGAACTCGTACTTAATTTTTATCTGAAACATCTGCGTGGCAACCATTTTACAAAAGCTTTTCCCTTTTATATTTTTTTCCCTTTAATATCTTATAAAGCGCAAAAGATGTCCCTTATTAAGGTTACTTGTAACTTTACTGTATCGTTGACATATATTTTACAAATTATAAATATAATAAATTATGCTCGGGTCGGCACGGCCGGGCGGCAACCTCTAACTAATTTAGATAAACGAACATTACGAACAGCCATAATTACGTCGAATATTTACCGTACCATAGTCGTAAAGCGAGAATTGGTATTGCTTACCTGAAACAAAAACAACACAATAATTAATATGGAAGTTGTCAATAGGTATTATTAACATTTTAATGAACTCTTTTTTTAATAGCCAGTTAATTAAAAAAAGAGTTCATCAAAATGTAAGGGGTGCTACACAATCATCACAAAACCAATAAAAAAATATAAAAAAGAAATCAACTTGCATGATCTAATTCTTAATATACAAATATATTTAAGCTAAAAAGCGAACTCTGAAACTACCAGTCGGATTTGAAGAAATATTTTTAGCATTGGATAGCCTAATTCACAACGCTAAAATAGACGCGTACGTTCTGGAAAAAGCCCCTTTAGCTTAACTCTAATTGTTTTGTGCCAATCTGAACAAGATTCAGCAAATACATCCCTCACGTCATTTACCGATCGGCATGAAACGATTAAAATAAATCATTGTTTCGGGTCGGTTATTTAGTTTAACAAATACCGACCCGAACGACTGTGGAGCATGCCTAACATATTCTAGTCTTTGTTTTCAAGTAATATCTGTAAGTTTGTACTAAAGATATAAAGAGTCGACAAAGCGAGTAATCGAGTCTATCGACGGAATCGATACAATCATTCTGGTCACGAATACGGTTCTCGAAATTTCCGTACACGAAGTTCCGTTTCACGTAGCATAACAGTTTTTCAACATGATTATCGTTTTGAATCATGTTTTGGCTTGTTGGTGTAGTGGCTTAAGAACCTGCTGAGCATGAGCTCCTGCTTCGGTTGGATAATCGGATAAGGTAAGTTGTCCTTGGTTGGTTTTTCTACTAGAATCTTTTCAGCACCCGGTCGATGGCAAAAGGTACACCCGTAACTATATGGGACTTACGTGCAACTGGCTAAGGTATTCCGTTTGCCTAAACCTTAAGCGATACAGGCGCTAAGGTATGTTGAATCGAGTAATTAAGTTGGAATTATTATAGTGAATTGCATTTAAATGGACTACATCACAGTTCAATTACCAGCTAAAATGTTAACATAATTACTGAATCCGATATTAGTTCAATTGAAACCTAATAACACGGAAAGCATTTAAACTGACTGAAATTCGATCAATTTCGTTGTGTGTTTATGTTCACATGGACTGAATAACTGGCTTTATGTAATAAGTGGTAAATAATAGTATTGGTATTGCGAATATACCACTTAAACAACCGGACATACCACTACGAACAAATTCTGGACGCAGCCGTGTTGACTGTCCACAGCCGGAATATAAAAGTATGTAGTTCTATCCCAAATTGATTAATCTTCAAGTCAGTTCTAGCCAAAGAAGTTCAGTTTTTCCATTTTATTTTGCACCTGAAATACTAATGGTTCTCTCGGGACGATATTACTGTATCTATCACATCCACCCAGATATATTTTAGATACTGCATACATTTTCAAGCATTATCTATTCCACAATTTTACACCAAGCATAATGTAGGTACACGATTTATTCAAGGCTCTCGTTATCGTATCTCAAAGAGAGCAAGCGTAAAAATAAAGCATATTTCCCACCTCTCCCTGATTCGTATGGCCGTGAATATCAAGTGAGCATTTGAGCAAGAGGAGCGCTAAAACTATCGCTTTAGTCTGCTCAGTCGGCTCGAGGGCGTCGGACGGTGAAATTACACGAGACTTTGCCAAGAATCCTATAAATCTAAGACTGTTTACAATTATATAGAGATCCTGGTCTCAATGCAGTTATGACTGTAAGAGGACTTAGTCGAGGTTAGAAAAATGAGACGAATACTGCAAGCCAAATATAATGATGATAAATAAAGTTCTTGAAATATCACATCACGGAACAAATGACACTTTTCATGGAAGCCTAGTGTATAAAATACTAGTATCCCAAAGTCCATTGTGTGGAAAACTGCCAACAAAAAGACAAAAACTAACGTCCCTTTTTCTTTTTCCACGCTTGTGTACAAAGTTACCCCTTCATTACTCCAAACGACTCAATTACTTAATACAAACAAAATATAATAAAAATAAAGAGGCATCTGCAAAGTTTACCGACGATCGTGAATGCACTCATTTGCGAACTAAATTGCATTGTATCTTTAGTGTCTATTCCTTCATTTGTTATTCATAACTATGGAATGACGATAGTGGTAAACTTGGCCTGCAGTTGCAACTACTTGCGACTTGCCTGTTTAGATACAAACTCTGCCAGAATAAGGAGTTCACTGCAGTTTGTGCTGAGTGTATGACTTTAATTGAGTCGCAATTTATTGCATTTGATGCAGAATAAATCGATCTGGAATACGGTTATGACTGTGTTAATATTTTGTTGAAAACTTAAGGTCTTTAAATTAATTAATTCTGCTTTCAGATTACTTTATTCGCTATGCCGTGATGGAGAAAAAACCAAGTCACAGTGAAGGCGACCTTGAAATTAATAAAGTTATACTCTAGAGCACATTACGTTACTGAATGAATAGCATCTGATTGGATGCAAACCCATTAATTTTTCTTTAACAAACACAGCAATTCAGACTCTAACTACTCATTTGCCAAGAACCTTTTCTCCTCTTACCAATAGGTAGGTACTTAGGAATGTTTCCTGACTAAAAAAAAATATGATTCTGTTTAGTCCGTCTGTTAGATTATCGAAAAAAATTGGATACGTATTTTTTGTGTTATCAAATTATTAAAAATTTTCGAAGATAAAACGCGTGAAAGATCACGAGTGGGGGCTTCTGGTAAAAATGTACCAAACTGTGACGTCACACGACTTTTCGAAGCACATACAGTGCTTCGTCAACATTTTTTGTTTACGTGAAAAAAGAAAAACATGTGTCTTTTATTTTTGGAAATCTAAGTATGTGACGGACAATTTTTTAATTCAGTTAGTTAACGCTTATGAATTTTAGCATAGTTATTACTTATGCTAAAAATTTTCGTTTTATTTCAATTTCAATTTATTTTGTGTTGTTTTGATTGTTATTTTATTATGATGAATTTGGTGAAGTACCTATGTAATTTTATTTAGAGCTATGGATTTTTTTAAACTGAAATAAACGTTTAATAATAATTATACTTTTTTTGTCAACGACCCTATTCTAATGTTAGTACTTCAAATGACCCATTTTCCGTCGCTCCTCGTTCTTCCTATACATTCGAGATAGCCAGACACTTATCACTTGTGGATCTAAACAACAGTTACGAAGAGTCGACGCCCGGCGCCGCCAGGCCGCGGCCTGCGAACCGCAGCGCAATTGCGATCTTATCAACCACTGCCTCATTTACATTTAGAAATGTGCAATACTAAATAGTCCCTTTTTTTTTTGGCGGGTGGAAAATCATCGAATAACCCCTCCCGCTCTTGGGCAGAGCGAAAGGGAGTGTCAGACTTCTACTGGCTAAAAACCACCCATGTTCCTTCTTAGCCCTCTATGTCGAGGCCGCGATAACTAGTGTACAACGCACGGCCATACTAACTAGTCCCTCGATTTATTTTAACGATTCCTCTTGATCTTCAAAGGAATCGATGTTTTTAGAAGCATTAAATGTTAGCTTTGAAACTCGATTTGGTAGGCGTCGAGCTGCCGACGTTGACCACAGATGATTAACATATAGATATACGAATATCGCCCTTATCGCGCCCCTCTATCAAATGGCCAAAGAGCAAAGCACAAGAATTTAGAAAAATAAACATTGAGGCAGAAATCGATGACTACGGGCGCCGCCACCACCGCCAGGCCGTCGACCGATGGAAATGGTACTACACTAAATGTTATACGATACAATATTCATATATTTCTAAATGGAATACTGTTATTTGATCGTAAATAGTAAATACACGAAATATTAATTCCATCTATTCGAAATGCAAGAATTTTATACGCGTTTTACTAAGAAATGTACTTTAAACTTTTACTGATTAACATGGGTACTTGAACTAAGATTCATCATTTTAAAAGTTTCTACTAGAATATATTGAGCGCAATTAAACTTAAATTCAGAGATTTATCAGACCCTTTTCGGCCTTTATTTTCAAAGTTAGAAATGTCAATAACTCCTGACTCCCAATGCGCTTGATACTTACCTAGTCATTTTAATATATTATTCCTTTGTCACTGAATATAGATACAGTCCCATTTAACCCAAAAATACAAGAAAATAAACCTGTTAGCCCGTAATCTCACTTGGACATATTTCTTGTAATGTTTGTCTTTGCTATTGTGTCGTGAGTAAACACAATAATAATAAAAGCAGCTCTGCGAGATAAACCCTTCTAGGACTATAAGAAGTAAAGGACACTTGGGTTGGGTGAAATATTGCTCAATACGGCTTTAAATAACTTAATTATGACTACAGATACCGCAAGTATCATAATCCGTATGAAAACCAAGCGTGCTAATTTTTACCCGACTGCGGCGTAGCCCAAAAGGAGGGTTATGGACTAACTACTATCACGTCACATAAGCACTATTTAGTTACTGTACAAACAAGTTACTGTACAAAACAAATAACGTTTTTTACCTGACTGCAAGGAAAGGGTGGTTTTCGCAACTATTTTTGTTTTAATAAGTATTCTTTAGTCCCTCATTTCTTTAATTAAGGTAACGTTAGATTCGTCCTATTTTTCCAAATTGTTCTTGATAGGTGACATAAAAATGATAATATAGGCCCCGCCTGCTTCCGAGTTTTGTTTCATTTAAAATGTGCTTGTGCTTTGCTTTTCAGCTTTCTCAGTCAGGTTTTTCAGTTTTTTAACACTTTTTTTTGTTTAATTGTCAAGAATTTAGTTCTTACTTGTAACGTTGTTGTTTTAAACAAATATCTTGCTGCGATAGTAGCCATCGTTACGCATAAAATTATAGGCACGCGAAGTAGGTGCTCTTGCGTTATCTAAGTACCTAACCTACCTATCAGATATAGGTATCTATATCTATGATCTATGATCTTGACATTGTTATCACGTAATAAATGTAGTAACGTTTTACCATTTGTTATCTTGAAAATCGTTACCGAATCGAAACCGATGCTAAATAAGACTAAACGTCGTTATGGTCTAGTGGCCGTGCGTGAGCTCTTTTTGTAAGCTTAAGGAAGAACTGGTGCTATATGTTATAGAATTTCTCAATCAGGAATAATTATCTCATTACACTGACTGCTAGGTTTTAATTTTACAGGTATATGGATACAATTCTGCCCAACCCTTCGTGGTTTACAAACGTGATAATATGTTACGTTCCATATGTGAATAAATATTTTACTTATTTAACTTTTTTTTTAGCGTACAAATTTTTTATTGTTGTAAACCCAAGAAAGTTTAGGTTCAAGAGTTCGTTGACACGAGAAGGAGCAAGGAAATGTTAGCTTTTTTTAATTACTTATAGCTAATTTTTAAAAGAGTTTACTTTTTTTATTTTTCTCATTTTTTTTTATTTATATCATTTTTTTTTCGAATGGGTTGTAACTGGTGTTATGTAGGTACGTGCGAATGAAACGGCGAGCTGCTTAGCACTGCCAGTTTATTTAATAGAAGAAGTGACATGGCATTAGGGTTGCAACCTATATAGACTACCTTCATATATATTTAACAACTGGCAACACAGAGCAAGATGTTTTCCTAAAGCCAGTTAAATCTGCTCTTGTTTGTTGATCAAAATAACAGCAACCAATCATTTTATTTGACATGAGATTATACAACTGAGATTATAATGGATAGGATTAAGGACCCTGCTGGTGCGACTGTCGGAAACTTCCTAGTGCGATTCAAATCGAATTTATGTCGGAAATAGTATCAATTTGTACTTAATTTAAATCGAATTTATGTCAATTTAACATAGATTACAATCCCATTCCATTGAAAGATGCCGTGACAAAGCCTGAAAATGTGTAATTATTATTTCTTTTATTTACTAAAGTTCACTCACATCCATAAACTAAAAACTAAAAATAAAACGCCAACTAAACAAAGTAATGTGTAAACTATACATCGGTATCGATTAATTTCGGTGTCAACACCTGTGCCGGTCAACTCTAGGTACTGTTTGAACTGTGACCGGGTATTTAAAAGTAAATTCGGTCTAGCCAGCTATATAAGGGCACACGCAAGAAAATAGCTTAAAAGGGTCGCCGTTACCGAATTCGGCAAGGAAGACTATATTATATTATATATGCTTAAAATGCTTGCCACATCATAACATATACATTTTAAGACAAGCTTTACCTACGAAAGTACTCAAATGTTATGGAGTTAATAGTACATAATAGTTAGTTTTCAAAATAAGTAGTTATAAGGGGAAAGATCAACATCCATATACACTCTTTTAGCCTTGTCGTAGTCGAGCAAAAACACACTGCTAAATGCCTTATCTCCTCGTCAACAATTTACGCGAACATGGATTTACCCTACATGTGTGTGACGTCACATAAATATTGTGTAGTCTAGGTCCATAGCGTGCCCTAGTAATATCTAGCCGCTAGCCTCTGACATGACCTAATACCAAACTATTATAGGCGACACAGAATGAACAAAGTGTTTCATGAAATTACAGCGTGTATTACAAACGTGTTGGCTTTCTTTATTATTTGTTTAGGTACGGAATGACAGCTATAAAGGTAGTCGAGGTAGCGTATTTATCGGAGTATATAAGGTTCCATTAAAATAGATCGACAAACTTTCAGAAACATTTCAGACAACCGAAATAAGGACAATAGTAAAAATAATAAGAAAAACGTAAAAATAATTAGGTAACAAAAAAAAAACTTTGCTTGGATATCTTTCGTTACACGTGCCTACTGAACGCTGTAAAAATTTGTTCATCTTTTTGAATGGGACTATATATATATGTATAGTGACTAGAGTGATGCTCTGCATCTTCAAATATATTTCTGAGCACAAGATCTTGTCAAATGAGTCTTTTTTCTTTTAGGAGGTGGAAAATGAGATTTTATGGTAGGACTCAATGTAACATACCTACTAAAAACATTGTGCTCATGAATTCATTGCACTTTTTCTTTCTTTCTTTCTGTACAACACAAAAAAGTTGTATATAAAAAAGTTGGTACTTTGACCCCCAATATCTCTGTAACTAAAAGGTTCTCTGATATGGTTTGGAACAAAGACAAAAATATCGCAATCACGAGTAGAGAGAGAATATGTATATTTTTACAATCATAATACCGCACTCATTTCCGATACACACTGTATAGCTACTTTAATACTTCATACCGTACAGGATAAGAAAATTATGTACTAGTATGTAATTTGACGTATTTGTTTAAAGGTGATGTATTGCGTAGTAATAACCCCTTAATATTTCTTTTTATGACGGAAATTAAATGTCAAATTCTAAGGTCGAAATAAATTAAATTGAGATAATCATAACATGTTTGGTATCAAATGAAAGGTCTTGGCGAGTACATTACAAATATGTATATTATATTATAGTTCAAGTCAAGATGTACGTTTAGATTGCGGTCAAACAGTACTCGTGGTCTAGTCTGTGTTATTTACTCGTATTATGTAAATTACAAACCAACATTAAGTAGAATATTACATTACGAAAGTAACATATTATTACGTATTTGTTGAACAACACACAAAAATAAAATTTGAATAAAAAAATAAGTTTAAAAACTAAACCCGACTACGAATAAAAACGCAGAAAAGAATTATACAAGAAAAATTGTCTAGTAAGTACATAATTTGATAAATTATAGAGGACATTCGTAGTCGCATGCCACCTTGCTAATGGCAACTATCAGCTGACTTCTGTGTCAATCAGAACGCCATGAAGGCGCATCAGGTATTAGTGGCATGCGACTACGGCTGTCCTCTATAATTTATCAAATTATGTACTTACTAGACAATTTTTCTTGTTTAATTCTTTTCTGCGTTTTTATTCGTAGTCGGGTTTTAGTTTTTAAACTTATTTTTTTTATTATGTTTCTTTTCCTTGGTTCATGTGCTAATGGCATACGGATTTTATGCTTTTTACACCCAGTTTAGCTTAAATTATGTGGCAAAGTTTTTCCGTACAAAAATTCATCCAGAAGGATTAGACAGGCAGCATTCGTTGTCCAGGCGTTTCATATTTCTGCAGACTTTCAAAGCATAATGTTGCATAATGTGCTCACAAAATGTTCGTGGAAAACTGAGTTTCATTTCAAAGGTAACTGTATCGTTTGGAAACACGTTCATGCATGCCTGTACAGGAAAAAACAGCACGGGTAAAACTTATCGTCTATGGCAGACTTGAACATAAAAGCTGAGATAAGAATTTCCTTTGCCTTACCAATGGATGTCGATTCCACACATTTTGTACGTTTCTATCACTGATATTATGTTACTTTTAGCCCCTTTTGACACAAAAATACTGTCTCGATGTTCTACATTTATAACCAACTCAAAGTACTTATACCTATCAAAACCAAAAGCCAGTTTTAAAAAAATCTCAACCTCGACAGCCCTAGTTACAATTACTTCTCATTAGACACTCCGTCACACCGACACGTAGCATGACATGTTTGCCTGCGCTCCAATTACATCTTGTTCGCAGCCTAACCGCGCGACAGAGTGCATTACTCCTGCGATAATTAAACGAGGTTTTTAGAACGGTGTCATAGGCGGCCTTTGTGTAGGCAACACTGTTGAGGTTTGTTTATGTTTCAATTGAGTTAACTTTCAATTTGATACGTAGTCGAGAAGAAATGAATTTGTCCCCGGTTGGTGCGAGTGGTGGCGGCCCTGACTTACGAACAGTTGGTCGTGGGTTCGAACCCAGGCAGGCGCATTTCTTTATGTAATTTATTTCATCACCTCTGCTCTCAAAACGGTGAAGGAAAACATCTTAGAACCAAAAATTCGAAAATATGTGACATCTACCAATCCACTAATCCGCACTGGGCCCGTGTGGTGCTCCTAGAGAGGAGGCCTGAGTCCCTGCAGTGGGAACAATATAGGCTGAAGATGATGATGATGAAATATAACTGACGAAATGTGGGTGTACGAATACTATTATTTAGGTACACTTGTGCCATACCTTTCAGGAAATAATCCATGATTATTATAGAACTGTAAACGTGACAACGTGATCACCGGCCACTTAAGGTAAAACGGCAAAGCCTTGACAAAGACAAAGGAAAAATCTTATTTGCTTGTAATCACTTCAAAACAAATAACAACTTTGATACTCAAAAGTTGTTCCAGTAAACTCGTTAATAAAGATTTCAATGAACAAGAAGTATCAAGTACCAAGACAGTGATTGAAACTTCTAATCATTATCCAGAGCCAATCTACGATACTGTAATGAAGTCAACGGTACTGTATTTTAAATTCACAGCGAAACTTTAAATTATCTCGGAGAGAATGAGCGCAGAATTTCGCACCGGAATAAGCTTGAATGTTTCCGACTTTGAAGGAGACTGGTTAACTAAACAATGGTTAATGGAAAATGCAAAAGAAAACCATGGCGATTTTTTAATTCTACAATGCGCCTGCTCTTGACTTTTATCACGCCTGATAGAAAACGATGGATGAGGTCTATGAGGGACCTGTCGGGGCTGCGGGTCCTGTCGGGGCTGCGGGTAGTCCTCTGGTTATCGCGGCCTCGACATAGAGGGCGAAGAAGGAACATGGGTGGTTTTTAGTCAGTAGAAGTCTGACACTCCCTTTCGCTCTGCCCAAGAGCGGGAGGGGTTATTCGATGATTTTACACCCACCAAAAAAAAAAAAAAAAAGGTCTATGAGGGAGATCTGCGAGTTGTTCGAAAGAGTTACCGCGAACTCGGACACAAAGGGCTAAGAAGGAACATGGCTGGTTTTAAGTCAGTAGAAGTCTGACATTCCCTACCGCTCTGCCCAGAGCGGCGGAAACAAAAAAAGGTCTATGATGGAACGAGCGTGCCCAAAAGATGCCTGTTAAATTTTGCTTCGAAGGCAGAAATGTGGGAGGGAAGACAGATGCCGCCGGCAGTTCCACTTTGTCCGTGCGCATAATAAACGTGGAGGAGAAGCCTTCAGTAAATATCGTCGGAATATCAACCAAGAGTGGACGGTACGACGCAGTACGTCTGCTAGTTCGAAGGTAAAAGGGCGACGGCTGCATGGATCAGCTTGTGGCGTACCTGCGCTCACATTTCGGAGTACAGCCGTTATGCCTATGAACTAGGCTGTGAAGCGTAACCAACGTCGTTATTTCCTGATAAAACTTGATGTATCCAGAAAAAAAAAATGCAGTTGTAATTTATTATCGTGTCTTACAAATGAGAGTGCGTGTGCATGCAAACAAAAGGAGTTTATACCTTCGAGTGAAAATCTCGAGAATGCATTTTTGCTCAAATTTATTTTATTGCTTTTCTGAAAAAAAAAACACAGTACAGTCTATTTCCTTCCTGAAAAGTTACTTCTTTTACACTTACGAAGTTTTCATTCTTAAAGCGTCTATATGTTATAAGAATTGAAGCATAATGGGCCTACCACACACACAAGCTTCACCACAGTCTTGTGTTCAACCGTGTGGTGAAGTTTGAGCGTGTGGTAGGCCCATAAGCCGTTTCTCTATGCCATGGGAAATGGCAGGAGTTTAAGCAATTATCAGCAAAAATCCTAAATAAAAAAATCCTATATATAAATATTTAAGCAAAAATCCCACTCTTTCACACACAATATACATATATTGTGTGTGAAAGAGTGGGATTTTTGTAAAACCAATACAACGTAAAATATTCTGAAAATCGTCTACTAAACAGCCGTTATTATGCCATAAATAAATAATTATTGTCATTTACCCGTAAATATGAACTGCCGAACAAAATAACCCATGCAATGAACAATCCTTTGGGGGCAATATGACGGCAATCAAATCGTTTGACAACCGGATTGTTTTATCGCCGTTTGGATAATTATCAGGGTAATGGAAAACGATTCTCATTTGAGAAAACATAACATGATATTGCTTCTTTGCCCGTGGGGTTCAAATTATGCTCACATTTCGTCAGTTTGGCTAATTTACTTGTAATAGCGGGCTTTTCAAGAAATCAAATGAATTTTATCTTTAACCTTTTTTTTTTTTTTTGGTGGGTGTAAAATCATCGAATAACCCCTCCCGCTCTTGGGCAGAGCGAAAGGGAGTGTCAGACTTCTACTGACTAAAAACCACCCATGTTCCTTCTTCGCCCTCTATGTCGAGGCCGCGATAACCGGTGGACTACCCGCGGCCCCGACAGGCGTCGGCCCTTTCGGGCCCCTCCCATGTTGCTGACATCTCTTTGAGGCGCGCGTGGAACACGAACGCGCCGTCGACACGGCCTGTTTTCGTCGTGAGACGGACGGACGGCGAGTTAGCCCATCACTCACCGTCCACAGGCCCGCGTCTACGGTGGCCGGAGGTCATCGCGGGACCCCCGACGCCCGGAGCGCCTTCCGCGGCGGCTGGGACGAGAGGTTCTCTCCCTCTCGCGTTCCGCCACCTCCTTCGCCAGCATCACTGCTTCGCAGAGGGAGGCGACGGCGTCCCATTCCTCCTCGCCCCGGACCATGGCTTGCACCAGGGCCGGGCGCGAGAGGTCGTCGCCGCCGATCGCCGCTACGAGAACACGGCGGGGCTCCGCCCAAGCGGGGCACACCTCCACTGTGTGCTCCACCGTGTCCTCCGGCCGATCCTCACAATGGTGGCATCCGGGCGTTTCCTCCCGCCTGATTCGGTGCAGGTACCTCCCGAAACAACCGTGTCCGGTGAGGACCTGCGTCAGACGGAAGGTGAGGGCGCCGTGGCGCCTCTCAAGCCACTCCTCAAAGAGGGGACTTACCGCCACTATCGTGGCGTGCCCTTTTATCTTTAACCTTAAATAGTAAAAGTTCATTAACGAAGAGAAGTAGAAGTAACCAACTAAGAATAAATAACTGCTGCTTTTAGCACAGAAATCAACACATATTTTGTATCTTGCCACTAACTAATAAAGTTCAATTAATTTATATTTTTTTGTTGTTCTTGAACTAATACCTACATATTTTTATTGTTTTTTTACTATACCTTTTTTTTGGCTATCCACCACTGAAAATTGTTCACTGTCGACCTATTTTTGAAAGCAGTGAGCTAAAAGCTAAACACTTGACATTTATAATCCCTTTATAAATAGCACCCGTCCTTGTCATATAGATGTAAATAGAGTGCAAGGGCAATACTCAATAGCTTTATTTATAGTATATCGAAAGTTTCTTAGTACGAAAACCTTGCTCGTGAAGTCGTGACACACATTCACCGAACTGCGCCCACGCCAATACCAATTAACGTAGCGAAATTAGACTCTATTTCAACGGGATAAGGTATCGAACTTCGATATAGATCGCCCCCTTTAAGGGTACGCATAAAACGGTTCCCCACTTCATTAAGTGTTCGACGACCTGAGCGATTAAGTTAGGAGATTTAAGGTCATAGCACACTGGTAAGCACTTGATACATCGGTATCACGTCACCATACTTTTACTATCAGGCCCCATATTCATATCTTTCTTTGGCATTACGAAAGTGAGCAAGTCAGATATAATGACTTTCCTGATCCCAATACGGTCCGTGCGTCTCGCATCCAGCGGATCACGTTTACCAGGTCATCGGTCCACCTAGTGGGAGGCCTGTCAACGCCATACGCCTTCTGTTCTGCGAATAAGTGTCCTGCCCACAATAACTATTTGAACGAAATGTATGGGCCAGGTGGAATAACCTGTTGACCGAAATATTGCACCTATGGGACAGGTGATTAATTTTTGCGACTGATGATTGCTTTTCTGGTCCAACTGTGTGTGTACTTATATTCACAGAAAGAATATCGAAAGACGCGAGTTGAAGCGACACTGATACCATGCAGTGGTTTTAACTGTGCGTTGACCTTTACTTTTATGTACGCGAAGCCACACAAGTTACGAGGTGGCCTTATGATATTGTTTCGGCATATGTTAAAATGAATTGTTATGACGACACATTTTCTTTTATCATTTTTTTTTTATAGATCCGCCATGCCCGTCTGTCTGTCTGTCTGCACTAAATCTCAAAGACGCTTAGTACTAGAAAGCTGTAATTTGGCATGAATATATTATACTTAGTATAATTTTATACTTAGTTTTATTTTTTTTTTAATCGATTTTATAATGTAGATTTATTGCTCACCTTATATTGTGAATGTTGTGCATGCCTGTAAGTGATATATTTACACAGCACAGAAGACTTACGATTAATTGAGACAATCATTGTAAATATTTCGTTGGCTTGCCTTAATAAATAAATAAATAAATAAATATACAAATAAGTTACGCCGACAAAGTGAAATTAAAATATTGAAAATATTTTTTTAGGGTATCTCCAGTACACATAAAAGTGGGGATGATTTTTTTTTCTCCCAAATTCCATTGTGCCGTTGGATAGGTCTTTAAAAAACATTGCGAGTTTTCTCAAACAGTTTTTCGATTAAGGAATAGCTTTAAAGTGCAAATTGTTGTTCGACTCAAGTGTGCTAACCTAAACCACCTATACGGGTTGTGTTAAGGCGTGTAAAAAATTCATGGTTGTAGCATATATAACGAAAATAAAAAGGAAAACTATCACAGCTAAGCAAAGATCTCCAAAACTGCAAATGTAAGTTTGTTTTATTTTTACCCGACTGCGGCGAAGCCCAAAAGGAGGGTTATGTATTTGGCTAGTATGTATGTATGTATGTATGTCCGTTTCTTTGTTCCCTCATAACTCCTGAACGGATAAAGGGATTTGAATAAAATAAGTATACGTCGTTAGATTGACCGGTTTTTTTTCTTTAGTTTCTACTTCAGTCGTTGTCGCAAGACGCTTCAAACTTGAGCGCGTCCAATAGGTTTTGGTTTTCGCGATACATTTTCCAGCAGATTTTGTATCTGTACGTTTATTACGCATTATCAACTGAATAGGTCTATAAATTCGTATTCTGTAGAAGATAATATCAAACAATTGTATAATAAAAGTCTGCTCATAAACTTGGAGCAACTATTTGCTTTTCCATTGAATCTTATCTTCACGCTCATCGTCACAATTGTGCACAACTTGTGACGGATTCATATCATTGTGTAACAGGGTATAATGTTATAACTTGTAAGATCTCTAAAGGTTCAAGTAACCGCAAACCGCAGCAGCAAAACCGCAATAACAGTATGATTATATGTTTTCTACAAACACGGTAACAGGCAGCCTTTCCACCAAATGAGACCTATTAATAGGGTAGTTGACCGACTTAAAAAAAAACTGTTTAGTCCGTCAGTTAGATTATCGAAAAGTATTTGATACGTGTTTTTTGTTTTATCAAATTAATAAAAAAATAATAAGATAAAACGCGTCGAAGATCGTGAGTAGGGGTTTTTGACGTCAGTACTTATGTAGTAAAAAATGCAGTGCGATGTGATGTCACACGAGTTTTCGAAGGACTGTATCGTGTTCATTTTTTGTTTACGTGAAAAAGTAAACAAATATGTGTCCAATATTTTTTGGAAATCTATCTGACGGACTTTTTCGTCAATTCTAATAGAGTTATTATGATACATCTACAGTCTCTTGCCCTTATCAAAATTCATTTGCGGTCTTCTTCCGTAGGTACTTCTCTTATCCTCATCATCTCATCAGACACCTTTCTTGACACATCAACCTTTACACCATTAACCATTTTTTTATTTTTTCCATCCATCGCATCGTTCCTTTGGTCTTTCTGCAATTTCTGTCTTGCATGGATCAGAATGTTCGGGCAAAAAAGGGATAAATGAAAGGCATTTACATGTGGCTGAGATGAGAATGCTTAGGAGTATGAGCGGTGCTATGCGAGTAGATAAAATAAGAAATAAGTACATATGAGGAAGTCTGAAAGTGGTGCCGGTGGCTGAAAAGTTGTGCCGGTGGCTGAAAAGTGGTGCCGGTGACTGAAAAGTTGGGTGGAAATCGGTTTTCGTGTTATGGGAATGCGATGCAAAGGAATGAGGAAATTGTCGTGAGGAAGGTATTGAGTATGAATGTGGATGGGTATAAGAGTAGTGGAAGAACAAAAAAAGCGATAGATGGACTGCGTTAAGAATAGTATGGTAAGAATGTCTCATGAGATGACGAGAAACAGATAATTATGGAAGAAGACATGCTGCGCCAATCCAAATGAATTGGGATAAGGGCAAGAGAATTTCGAGAATGGATCACCATTCTCGAAATTCTCTCTCTCTCTCTAAATATTTGTATGTATGTTTATTTAATTTCGATACAATTTTTTTTTTCTTAGTCTAGTATCTGTTTGTCTTTTCTACACACTGTGTCTATATTTCTAATCAAACTCTCCTCTCGCAGGTCTGCTGGAAGAAATTTCTTTAGAAATAAGCAGTACCTTTGTGCTCTTCTATTTTTTATATATTTTCCTTTTTTTTCTATTTTTTATAGATTTTCCTGTTTTTTGTATTTTGTGTGTACATAAATAAATAAATAAATTCTGTGTGCTAAAAATACAATAGGCAATATAGTACCTAGGAGTTGTCAAAACGTGCACGGAATTTTAATTATGAATAGTGTATTTTTCAAGTAAAACACAGTCACAACCGGTGTAATTATTATTTCTGTGTTCGCCGTTTCTTAATTTCAGTTCAAGCTGTGCAAACGCCACAAAATTTAACGATTTAATATTAAAACAACAGAACCCTACCTACGTCTCAATTTTACTCACACCGCAGCGGGTACAAGACAAATACACCAAATACAAATACACCAATAAACATTTTAACGATAAGAGATGTACATACTAAAATATTCTTATGACGCGTTTAAAGATTTAGGACCGACTGAAAAGACGCTGGGGAATAATATATTAAGTACTTTCAAGTTCAACCACACTTTGGTGACTACGAAATCAGTCTTTAGAGCTGCGAAATAAAGGCCAAACTTACGATGGTGTGGTTGAGTCTAGGAGTAAGCCTGTAACCCTCGTTACAAGGTCAAAGAACCAGACAGCGGGGGAAATGTCTGGTAGAGGTAAGTAACACTGAACGTACAGCTTGATAAACACGACTGGGTGCGAGTTTCTCTGTATGTATGACTGCGTCGGGGGCGATCGAAATACGAAGGAGTATCTACATATGGCAACACATCAAGCTATACTTTTCCGTCACGGCCTCGCTCGCTCTTATTTCCTTTACAATGAGAGACCCACATGAATTGGTTATATAGAGCTAGAGCTTGATTGGTTGTCTGTCGTGCGTACACAGAAAATGCATCGGGTCTCTGTTTGTTAGAAGCTTATCAGCTGCCTCAGAATATATTGCCGAATCCGAATTCAATATATTAGGACAACGCTACACATATGACAAAATCATATGCCTGAATAACCTTATGCTACTTATTTTAAAAACCAAGTAGACCATTCTGCCGCGATGTCGAAAAGTGCAATAACTCGTGTTTCGCGCCAAAATGAGTTAAGCTTGTATATATTCGGAATTTGAAATATTTTCGACAGTTTTTACGTATCTATGACGTAGCCGGTTTTATTACTAAACCTAACTGCAATATCTAGGTTGTAACAATACAAAAATAAATATTTAAACCCGTGTATAGGGTAAATTTCAACAAGAGTATTGAATATTTTCTCAGCACAAACCCACCAATTTTCCAAACTTCGTTTGTCTTGTATCCAAACGTTTTAATAACTGCGTACCACCGAGACTTTATTAACAACTGCAGCTTTAATTTCCCCACGGATGCGACCATACGAGTGTTTCTTATTCTCGACACTCAAACTTGGGACATACAAGTCTACACACAGCATTCAAATTGCAATAACAAAACTTTTGTTTTGTCTCAAGAGGTCCAACCACACGATTTCTTGAGTGAGTACTTTCAAACTATTTTAATTTAATATTTTTAAATTAACTTAAAAAATCGTCTTCTCTTTGTTGTTTGTTCGGAACATTTTAATGTTAAATTCATTTCGTTTGATAGTTGGTTAAAAAGAAATGTTGAATTGACAACTTGCAGCGGCCTTTCATGATATTAAAGGGTCAGGTCCGGGGGGTCGGGACGGCAAAATGGGTCAGGTGGGCATAATGTAGGATGATATGCAGCTATACGCCTTCGAAGTTATTATATCATGTCAAGTTTTCGTATCTTCGAGTTAAGTCACGTTTTGAATATACACACACTGAGTTAGATATTCATTGTTATTTATTACTCAATCCTTTTTAATAACTCGTCGTTAGGGTTTATATTTGCGTGTTATGCTTTCTGCTTTTGCTTCTATTTATGATGTTCTATTGCCAGTAAACATTCATATCGATGTGAAGGAACACTCCTGAGAATTGTACAAACGATATATCAATAACAATGGACGGTGCAGTGCAATAAATAATAAAAAAAATACAATAACTAATCATGGCGTGTCCATTGGTCACAAATCACGTTCTGCTGAGACAAAGGCATATACTACGGACATAAGGCAATTTTATTTCAAAGAGGGGGAGGGTCAGGGGTAAATTGTTCAATACTGGGCAATACATAGCCATAGAGACAGACAGAATAATAGAAAAAAATCTCAAAACATGACAATGATAACATGAAGTACTTTAGTGCTTGCCTACATTGTAGCAATATTTGCAACATGGACTCTAGCTGCACCATATCGCCCTCTATGGAGCAACCTTATTAATGACGTGTTTAACCCGCATATCTGAACTACGTTCAAAAGCAGTCAATGTCACAAAAAGTATGAAATCTTAATACGGACCGGACATCGCCAATCGTGTTCAAATTCGTTGTAGAAATTCGTACTAATTAGTTTATAACACTAATTGCTCTAATACAATACCTCCGGAAACAGTTGACAGGCAATAATTGCCGAAAATGGCACGTGTATCCTCTGCTAAAGTACTACTGATTTCACCGATCGATCACTTTTCACCCTTATGGCCTGAGTGATAAGGTCTAAAAGTGGCCGACAGACAGAGAGCTTGGTACTGTAAGTGCCCAGAGTTACCTGATCCCTCTTCTCACACAACTTGCCGTCTCCTTCATTATACGAGGGGTCACGTAATGCTGGGCACAGACTGTCCTACGGGGTTCACTGATGCTCGATCACTTTTCACGCTTATGCCCTGAGTGATAAGGTCTAAAGGTGGTCGACAGACTGTGAGCACGGTGCCACGTATTGAACAGGTGGGTGTCATCCCGTGATTTCCCGCGAGAGGACACTCAGGCACGGGTCGTGCGAAACGCAACGGTAACTGTGCGAATTTAAGCGTTAAAGCAATAGGTATTAGGGGTGGTTGGGCAATGTTAGTGCCATTCATTTGCTGTCAAGACTAATGGGATGGATTTAGGCCATATTAATTTATTTGTTTATGGTTTTATTTTTTTAAAGAAAGAGATGGCGTGCACATGACGATCTAGACGCGTAGGTACCACGAGGGCTGGTTCGAGGCGTCACAGGAAAAGAGCTCTTGGAAGGAATTGGGAGTGGCCTTCTTTGCCCAGCGGTGGGACAGTGCAGGCTAATAAAAAAAGAAAATTGTTGAGTTTGTTACAAGTCTGTTCTTTTTGTAATGATCGTTATACAGTAGGTGCCCGATGACGGCCGTCGTCACGTAGCCAAGAAACGCTGGCAAGACGATTTGGAGTCGTTCTTGACTGATGGGCCAGAGAAGGCTAAAAATTGCATGAATACCTTAATATGAAGTTTCCTGTGAGCGTATACAGTCAATAACTAGTTTACGAGTGGCGTCATTTCTCGGTTGACACAATTTTAGTTCTGAATTGTCCATGCATTATTGCAGGTGACTGTACATACAAGTACCATACAGCTCTACAACAACGGTAATCGGATTGTTAGGTTGGTAACACAATTACACAAACATGTAAGCGTATCTAGACCCAATTATCAGACGCCTAGGTGTCGTAATATCCTAGCTTTGTACATTGTGTTGTCGATCTCGTCGGTCTGTATTCGTGTAGTACGGTATTCAGCTAGGTGTATAGAGTGACTGGTAATTATTAGCGAAAAAAAAATAAGCTGTTCAGTTCATTTAAGATCTCCTACTGGTCAGAATGTACTGAATGGCTAATTTTTCTTCTGCGATTTCAGGTTTGGTCCCGTAGTAAAAGTTGTTTGTTATCATGAGCACAATCACGTGTTTCAGTATCGGTCACTAATACCGATCATCCTATAAAGGTAGTATATACGTTAGAGTAAGCCTAGCGATATTTAAAATATGTTAAAAACCACTGTCCAATCCGTGTGGATATTATTAAGTATCGAGATTAGATTCTATTTATGTATTCCTTTTTGATTAATAAGTAAAATACTTAATACTTCGACGAAAATTCAATAAAATATGCTAAAACGCAATACAAGGAAAGGCGCGGGCAGCGACACTCCGATCGCTTCCTGTGTAGTGACGTCATTATAAAGCCTTTTTTAGAAGTTGTTTAAAAATACCAAAACTTGCACAATGTATGAATTCAAAAGTCCTATATCAAAAATCATCTACATTTACCAATTTCACGTATAAAATGCGAAATGCGATAACGCTTGAGTGGACATTTGATAGGACAAAAGCTGCGGAACGCCCTTTGTGTCCACGTTTAGACACGATAAGATAGACACAAGCCAATACCGTGCAATCGAAGCACTCCACTTTGACGTGGTTTTTGGCGTTTTGGATAATCTAAAACCTAACTTAAGGTGTAATTGAAATAAATGATAACCGTCTGTCTACAGGGGTCATTCATTATATTCTTTGGTACAAACTAGTTCTGCTAATGAAGAAATATTATATCAGGTCAGGATAGGTATAAAATATCAAACCAACTAAATCATTAATTTAATCGAATTTTGATCTCAAGAAACGTTGCAATCGAAGTCTGTGGTCCTTGTCTGCGGAGGAGACGACTCGACTAATTGAATTATCCGAGTGATCGCTTACGGAGAATCATTTAATTCCTCCCTCTACATCCCACAGTGGTTGCATTGAAACCGTGATGGGAATTGATAACCGCATTCTGATATCTGACCGACAGCATTGTTCTACAATAGGGGATCGGACAAAAAAATAATAATTAGTCCGTCAGACAGATTTTCAAAAAATATTGGACACGTATTTTTTCTTTTTTCATATAAACAAAAAATGAAGACGATACAATGCTTCAAAAACTCGTGAATTCCTCGAAAACGTCACATGGTAGTACACTTTTCACCAACAAATGACGTCACAACCCCCCACTCATGTTCTTTGACGCGTCTTATCTTCGTCAATTTTTATTAATTTGATAAAACAAAAAACACGTATGCAATATTTTTCGATAATCTAACTGACGGACTAATTAGAATCATATTTTTTTGACCCAGTCCGATCCCCTATTTGTTGGTAAACCTGTACGGGTCGCGTTAATTTCTCATTATTTTTTTCAAAACCTGTATATGTTCAGTCATGATCATGATCAACCTAGCCTTTTCCCAACTATGTTTCGGTCAGTTTTCAGTCTTAGCGGAAGCTGAATACCAGTATTTCATACTGAGCGACTGCCTATGTGACCTCCTTAAACCAGTTTGTTCTGGGTAATACGATACTCTTTGACTAGTTGTCAGACTTTCAGGTCACTGACTACCTGTAACGACTGCAAAAGATCTCAATATCACCCATAACCAACGGCTGAACGTGCTTTCCGAGGCACGGAGGTATGAAATAGGTCACCCATCTACAGACCAACCTACACAAGTACGGCTTAACCTAAAGATTGACCCCGAGCACCAATTATCAAAGTCACGAGCTCTTCCTGTGTATATAAGTTCAGTCACATTTTAACCAAAAAAAATATATTTTATCTATGGACCTCTGTATATTTAAGCCGCGAACGCTGGATTTTTCATTGTTCATAAAATGTGATTTGTTTCTACTATTGCGGGGTTAATTTGGCTTCAAAATTATGATATTTTATTTTTATGGAATTGTTTTTCTGTCATAATCATAACTTTTGTATTATCGCAACAATACAATTCGATATTTGCGAGTCAGTTCGTTTACTGTGGAGTAAAAAATCAATAAATAGGTCAACGGTATTTGGGTGACGTTCACAAAGGCCTTTGTCCAAACTAGTGTTGGTTCCAGGGACGGCTTGAATCGAACCGAAAAGCTCCAACGTTGATTACTTCAACTTGGCTAATGTAAAAGTTCGATAAAACTGATACGAACAACCTCTATTCACGTTCACGTTCTACTCACGTTTCATATCATAACTAGGTGGTTGCTATAAGGAATACCTGATGGAAATTGGACTAGCCCATCACGAGGCACTTTTCACTGATGTATAAAGTATCTGTCAGTGTCCAGTCCGAAGCCTGTCCGCAATATGTCCATACTGTCTCAATAATAGGTACGTCTAAATAACACACCTTTCGTGATAGTTTATTCAAATTGAACAACAATATTGCCGTCTCACAGTTCACGGGTTAACTTTGAATCGTGCCGGTAACAAAAGGGTCATAACTCCTGAATTTTATTTATTTAGGCCCATTTATTATTGTGTAACAGATTTATTTACCTACCTTCCAGTGTGACCTGTTTACTTCCAAAGCGATTTGAATTTGTTGCGGTAGTGAAAATATTTTTCAAAAACTACAAAGCACCAGCTCTATGTTTTTCTACTGTTTCTTCGTAGCAATTAATATTGTTTACGAGTCTCTGACGGGCCTAAGCCTTATCTAGTCACGCACCAATGATTAACGCGAGCTATTTTATTGATTTTTATAACATTTCTAGTATTTTTCCTATCGCCCAACATCTAACTATCTGTATAAATAACAAAGAAAAGTCCTGACTGACTGACTCATCAACGCCCAGTCCAAACCAAAGGCGAAACTTTGCAAAGAGGTTCCCTTTATAATGTAGACAAGGAGTAAGAAGGATTCTTTGAAATTCAACCATTAAGGGAGTTAAATAGAGCATGAAAGTTTGTATAGAAAATCGACATTATCAAGCGGGCGATGCTACTAAAACTAGGAACTTTCATAATTGATAGTTCGTCGAAACGCAAACTGTATCTGACTTAGTTTGCCTAGTTATAAACTGTTGAACTGATTCCATTTCCTAGTTTTTGTTTAATTACCGTAGGTTGCCTGAACCCTTTTGACACTGATTTATTTATAGATTTTATTAAATGTTCTAGAGCTCGTGGCCCACTCGAATCGATCTTTAGGTTAAGCAGTGCTTGCCTAGGTTAGTCGGTGGATGGGTGACAACCTATTACATACTGAGTTCCCTTCGTGACTCGGAAAGCACGTTAAGCTGTTGGTCCCAGCTGCCATCTTTGGCAGTCATTACACAGTTTCAGGCTAGGTAGTCAGTGACCTGAAAGTCTGACAACCAGTCTTACCAAAGGGTATCGTATTACCCAGTATTAACTGGGTTGTGGAGGTCAGATAGGCAGTCGTTTCATGTACAATATTGGTATTATCATTTTCAACCAGCGAGGCGCGTTAGCATGCCGCTCACGCAACACTCGGGTGGGCCAACTCCCGCCGATCTCATCCGAGATGGCGGCAAATGGACGCCATACTTATTTATGAATTGAATTCTCTATGGACGATCGCGATCCAATCTAAAAAGCTTTGAGTGTACGGAATTTTTGCAACGTCAGAAGCAAAATTATGGATTTCATACGTTTGCTTCGGTTATATTGAATCCGTTCTACTTTTGCCGCAACTCACGATACGTTATTACCCGTTAAGAAAATTAGGGTGAAACTCATATAATTTCTAGTCGCCTTGGGAAGTCACAGTTCATTGCTTCTTTGTACAGTTCTAAGCAAATTAAACCGAGTGTTAATTGGGGCGTGAACTTATAAAACGGAAATAATTTTCATTAATTTCCTTCGAATGAGGAAACTTTTCGTATATTTGACCTGCAGAATTTACTATATGATTAAGGACATCTGCAAAGTTGAAGCATTGGTACACCGGAGTAGCGAGTTGTTCGAAAGAGAAACCGCGACCCGGACACAAAGGGCTAAGAAGGAACATGGGTGGTTTTTAGTCAGTAGAAGTCTGACACTCCCCCTTCCGCTTCGCCCAGAGCGCGGATTCATTTGATGATTTCCCACCCTCCAAAAATGGATTGGTACATGTACCTGGCTGAAGGTCTTAAACTAATAGTATCCACAGGATATGTCCGGGTAAATAGAAGCCAGTCTCCTAGACTGAACTGCGAGATGCCAATAGGGGATCGGACTGAGTCAAAAAACAAAGATTCTAATTAGTCCGTCAGTTAGATTATCGAAAAATATTGGATACGTATTTTTTGTTTTATCAAATTAATCAAAATTGACGAAGATAAGATGTGGTTGTGACGTCATTTGTAGGTAAAAATGTACTGTGTATGACGTTTTCGAAGAGTTTATGAGTTTTCGAAGCACTGCATTGACTTCATTTTTTGTTTATATGAAAAAAGAAAAAATACGTCTCCAATATTTTTTGGAAATCTATCTGACGGACTAATTAGTTTTTTTTGTCCGATCCCCTATTCAAAAAAAGAAAATGTTACGGAAGGATAATAAAATTGAAACAAAACCTGAATATTTTTTCAGCAGGGCTATTGCGTATCTTTTAAATCACAGTGGCTATCATATTGTCTATGGATTAACTATCAAATTGGTTATGGTTTAGTACAAAATGGAACCATTTGACAGTAATTGAAAGGCACTTTATGTTAGCCACTGTCATTTAAAAGATACGCAATAGCCCTGCTGGTCTCTTTCGCATAATAGATCACAACAATGTGTCAAAGAATTCGAAACAGAACAGCTTAATTAATTAACATTAGGGGGACAATGTTACCGAAACGAAAAAGGCGGAATATTTTCAAGTCGCACCTTATTAAATTCCGTATTAAGGCGATGCAATAAATTAGGGGCGGCCGGCCCGCCACTCGACGCCAGCTTAATGAAAATATATCAGGGGAAACACGGACATCTTTCGAAAAAAATCTCGAGGTAACTTTATATTGGCATATTATTAAAGAATTTTTTAAACAAATACCCCTAGGAATTGTGGTCTCCTTCGTTTGGGGCGAAAATAAAATAAGGTTAGGAATTATTGAGCGTCATTTCATTGATTATGTTTTGATTAATAATCCTACTCAAAATTTTAGTTGTTCCAAAGGTATTCACGATTATTATTTAATCATTTTTGTTTTGTCATCATGTCAATCACCAAAGTTCTAACTTATCACAAACATTTAAGGTTTCTCTCAGGATAGAGTCAAACCGGTACGGACAGATTGAGGACTGGCCGCGAACACCGGACATTGTCAGATACTTCAGTACATTATCTATCAGTCAATAGCGCTTCGTAGGCCTCGTGATCGCAATTGCGACTACCGAGCATGGCAACCAGGGTTTTCGATTTTCGTATAGGAAAAAGTGTTTTTGGGTTTTTCCATCAGGAATTTATCATAGCAGCCACTGAGTCTAGATTTCTGCTCGGTCTATGGCGATAAGATCACTCCTTTCTTTGGGAAATGGTACTTAAACGCAAATAGCGAAATAATATTATTATACCGAAGGGTACACCTCTACCCTTCGGGATTACAAGAGTGATCTCATGTTATTATCTCAAAATCAAAGCATTTATTTCAAGTAAGCCAGTTACAGGCACTTTGAATAGTCGAAGCAAATATTAATAAGCTACACTTACTACAGCTCCAGTCACAGGGCTTGATAACTGTGCATGAATGTACTGTAGTTGCCCATTCCTCGATGGAGACGAACGGGCAAGACACTCCATGGGAAACTCTTTCTTCTGTCTCTGTAAAAACTTCAGTCAGTCAGCCATATCTCAACGCAGATTTCACCAAGTAACTTGATCATGAAAATGAAGATAAATAAAAAACTTTTTACCAAAAATTAAGATGTTCTTGCTGGATGCAAAATCTTCTTATAAACGTTCATAGTATGAGGAATATAGAAGGTTGTTAACCAAGGTGTATAGCTGTACGCTATTATCCCTAATGACGTAGCGATTGCCCGTTGATAAGGCTATCAGATGAAACGCAATCATTACTGCGAGCTTGCAGAATTTATCACACTGTTTCCACTTACATCGGAAGGGATATATGGCTGTGAGATTTCTTCAGAAGTTATGACACGTGATGATAATTAACATTGACAATACCTACTAGATTATCAAAAGTTATTGAGATATAAAGTGTGATTCTTTATAATGTGCACATATCGAAATGAGGGAATCTATGCCTGTCGGGGCCGCGGGTAGTCCAACGGTTATCGCGGCCTCGACATAGAGGGCGAAGAAGGAACATGGGTGGTTTTTAGTCAGTAGAAGTCTGACACTCCCTTTCGCTCTGCCCAAGAGCGGGAGGGGTTATTCGATGATTTTACACCCACCAAAAAAAAAAAAAAAAAAAAGGGAATCTATGCTTAATTTTATCGATGGAAAAAATATTTAAAAAAATCTAAATATTTTTTAATATTTTTTATGGAATTTTCAAAAATGTTGTCCGCTGTTGTGACCCCAATGTAAACAAAACGGTGTAACTTTTAAACTAAATTATCTATCGCGATGAAACAATTTTATGTAAAAAGTTATGAAAAAAAAAAGTTTTTTTGATCAAAAAACGTGTTTATTTTCAATTGAGGGTAGTTTTTTTCCACAATTTTCATTTTACGAGGACGCCTAATTGCTTCCAATCATTATGGAGTTTGTTTCATCGCGATAGATAATTTAGTTTAAAAGTTACACCGTTTTGTTTACACTGGGGTCACAGTAGCAGACAACATTTTTAAAAATTCCATATAAAATATTAAAAAATATTTAGATTTTTTTTAATAATTTTTCCGTCGATAAAATTAAGCATAGATTCCCCCATTTCGATATGTGCACATTATAAAGAATCACACTGTATTTATTTATTTGGAACTCCAACAAAGAATACACAGGTTAATTCACACACATATACCTACAGTTTATTCAAAATTGTACAAAAGGTTATTTTAAGTGCGTTCTTTTTATTACAGGAGGCCATAGCATCCAAATTAAAATGTAGGTGAACACAGAAATTAGAAAACAAAATAAAAATAAAACATTACAAATCAAAATAAAAATCTTATGTAATGAAATGGATACACAAAAAAAATATTATTGTCCAAGAATATAATTATTCGTCCCTAGACAGAACGCGCCAAGTTAAACGGACTTTGATTAATGCAGAAAGCACATTTATTTTGTGCCTGTTTTACTAAAAATACTACACGAAATCCAAACGCGTTTTTATTTGACCGTTCAGGTCAAATAATAATAATAATAATAACATATGTCGGGCATGCCACCGTCCGGGTGAATCAATCCGTCACATTATCTCCGGGTGTTCTCGTCTGGCTAACGGAGAATATTTACATAGACACAACCTTGTAGCCAGGATTATCCATCAGCAACTTGCTCTGCAGTACAACCTTGTGGAATCAGAAGTGCCGTACTACAGATATGTGCCCGACCCAGTTCTCGAAAATGGCCATATCACACTGTACTGGGATCAATCCATCATCACTGACAGGACTATTATAGCTAATAAACCTGATATAGTGGTGGTGGATCGATCAGAGCGGCGCGCAATGATCGTTGACATAACCGTCCCGCATGACGAGAACCTCGTGAAAGCCGAGAAAGATAAGCAAATCAAGTATCTTGACTTGGCTCGCGAGGTTGTCGACATGTGGGATGTGGACTCAGCGATCATTGTACCGATAGTCGTTTCAGCCAATGGCTTAATAGCCAAGAGCCTCGACCAACACCTGAGGAGGCTCTCGTTAGGCAGCTGGATCAAGGGCTTGATACAGGGAGCGGTACTCCTGGACACGGCACGCATTGTTAGGAGGTTCCTTTCTCTGGAGCCCTGACCGCCGGTAGCTTGGACCCTGTTCCCGATAACGGTGGGCTACAATTTTTTATATTTTTAAATGTTTTTTTATTGTTTTTTTTGTAAAGAATATTTAAAAATGTAATAAGTTTGTAACAAAATAAATAAAGGGAATAATAATAATAATAATATTCCACAACTATCACACAACGCCATCTAGTCCCAAGCTAAGCAGAGCTTGTGTTATGGGTACTAGACAACTGATAAACATACTTATATATTTCTAAATACATACATATTATAGATAAATTACACCCAGACACAGAACAAATGGTCGTGCTCATCACACAAACATTTGTCCTGGGTGGGAATCGAACCCACGACCTCCGGCATAGCAGTTAGGGTCACTAACCACTAGACCAACAGGCCAGAAATAAAAGCGCGTTACGTATTATCACGTCGCAATAGCAATTTCCATTTAAATCCATGCGAATTCAATGCTTACTTCGTACTGCCATTTCCTTGAGCAGACTCAGTAGGTATAGACGCTGAATACTCGTACAATAATAATAGATTCTGTGCCTATCAAAATTCAAATATAATCCGTAACATAAATCCTGTATTAGATTATAATTAAGGGTTTACTAATAAGTCACGTACTGCCAAATATCGCACAAGGTTAGGGTTACCATCTGTCTGAATTTGTCCGGACAAATATATTTGCTAACCTGGCGTTTGGATTTTGTTATTGTTTGAACTTTTAGATACTGATTTTATACGGATTTTTTTGTTTTAATTAAGTAATGGCAAGAGTATTATTTTGGTTGGCTATAAAAGTAGCGGAAGACCAAAGAAATTATGTATGGTCTGTATGAAGGATGATATAGGTAGAAAGGAGATGACTGCTAATATTAAAAGTAACAGTAAAGTAAGAAAAACAAATGCAACACCAAATACATTAAGACCAGGGTAGGAAATAATGACTAACTCTGCTGAAAACTAAAGATTTTTCTAAAAATGGCTTGATTTTGTAAGATTCGCTTTCGAAGATTAGATTATATTAGAAACAGTTTTTTTTATTAAATAACTGGTTATTTTTGAATTTGGAACTGGTTGACAACGCACTGGTATTCCGTACATTTGTATTCAATCGGTAACTGTATTAGTAAGCGGCCATCAAACGCCACGCGCGTCATTTGGTGCGAACGCGAACGGTATAACGCTGCCACTGCGCCTCTGAGCTGTGGAGTGCGTTTTATTATTGATGATGCGTGCCGATAGTAGGAAATCAAGTATAAATACAGAAAATGAAAGATTTTACATAAAAATACTTGTTATATAAACAGTGTCGTCCGCATTTTTTTTTGTTTGTCCGGTTTTTGTCAGGACTTTTTCAATTTCGCAATGGTAACCCTACACAAGGTTATCCTATCTACCCTATCTACCTGTGTCCGTTTTTTTTTTAAAGTGTCCCGGTTTTCATACTTTGTTATGGTAACCCTATACTAGGTTGCAACGCACTGGTATTCAGTACATTTGTATTCAATCGGTAGTAACTATATTAGCAAGCGGCCATCAAACGCCACGCGCGTCATTTGGTGCGAACGGTATAACGTGTCCGTTTATTGCATGATCGATGATTCGTGGCTGATGATGGGCAGAAGTTTTGGAGAATTACGGAATGGAAGCTCTTTTGTTTGACAAAGGGATTCAAATAGTTGCTATTGCTAGTTATAGTTGAACATGGTTTTTTTTGGGCGGGGCGTTGTTTCAAATGTAACAAAATTCAAATCGGAATATATTCAAATAGGGAAGGGAAGGAAAGGAAGCAGGACAGCAGGGAAGGCAGGGAAGTAATATTAGTTTAACAAAGGAAACGCAGTCAACCTTCGTTCGTTAGACTTGATAGGAAGTTTTTAAACGGAGTATGTGACGATCACTTCTTATTTTATTATGGAGGATGGGAAATCATCAAATGACGCCTCCCGGTCTAGGCGGAGCTGTAGGGAGTGTCAGACTCCTACTGACTACAAACCACTTCTCAGCCCTTTGTATCCGAGGCCGCGAAAGTTCTTTCGAACAACCCGTAGTATGTAACGATCTTAAGAGATGAGAAAAAGAGCGTATGTTTATGTATGACGTATACACATGTAGTTTACACCAATAACTCAGAATAGTGAAGGAAAATCTGAGTTTTGCACGTTCAAAGACATAAAATTGCAGACCTCACTGCAGACCGCCCGACTCGTGTTTAAGCGTACGAACCATACAAATGGTACGAGCCGTTCGTGTATAATTAATGGAAACTAATTTACATATTATCACACGCTAAATTAAACTATAATATTCGGCCTATTGGAGATATAGTGGCGTGCAGCCGTTCTCCGTCTGTCGTTAATCTTTTTCAACTAATCTAGACATATTAGATTTTTATGTTAAACAGCGTGCCCCTTAAAGTACCGTTTATATGGTATGCATTATGTATTTATTGTCGTCATATTTTGAATGGAGTAATTTGCAGGTTTAAAATACGTGTTTAGAATATTGTGTAAGAGTACGTATTATTGGCATGGCATTTCCGTAATATTTTGTGACTCATGATAAAAGTCCGACCATTCATGGAAATCTTTTTTATCGATCTCTACGACTTCTACGTAGTAAACTAACTGCCGCACTCAGAGAGCTTTAATGATTACTTAGGCCATTAATTAGTAAAGGTTGACAGTTTTGTCATACAAAAATATGTCAAACCTTTACTAAGTGACGGCTTAAGTAATCATTAAATATCTCTGAGTACCGCAGTAAGAGTGAATTTCACAAATTAAACTGAACGCGATCAACTTGTCCACGTTCAAGACCTGTTAGTGTAAAAACTAGGTATATAATAATGATGGCACTATTCAACGCATTTAGATGTCCTAATTGCGTTCAGTTATAGGTGAAATCCGTCCTTAGTTCATACCAAAAAAAAACTAAGTAGGTATACGTTGCTTCATTTCAATCGGCCGGAGTCTGCAGGCCGCCTGACGTCGGCAAACGAAGCCAATCGTTGACGTCGCGTCGACAGTTTGAAACTCGCCAAATTTGTTACTCCGCGTTATTTCCCGACAATTTCGTAATGTGCCCAGAATATTTGGCTCGATATTTTTTGTGGATATATTGGATATTGCTTACGTACCTACAAGTGGTAGGCACATTTATTTTTATATGAGCGTTGTGGAAAAATGCCCACAGCAACAATTATTCTGTCAGTTCACTACTTGATACCTACTTAAATTATTGTTTAAATTATATTTACGCAGTAAATATCGTTCAACACTGATTTAATGTTTACGGAACACTGGCCAGTTTGGATATAAATTCGAAAATAAAACAAAAAAATTACTTTAGTTATTGTAGGTCTTAGCTCGGACTGACGGACAGTAAGTCGAGGGTTCGAACCCAGGCAGGTGCATTACTTTATGTAATTTATTTCATCACCGCTGCTCTAAAAACGTTGAAGAAAAACATCTCTCTCTTAGACAGGAGGCCTGAGTCCCTGCAGTGGGAACATTATAGGCAATTGATGAGCATAAGATGGACGTAAAACAATGATTAGATTTCCAGTTTCAGGTAGAAATAGATGCTGCATGAATAATCATGAATCCTTTTAACGAAATCCAATCAGCCTGTTGTCCGAAGAGATTATGGCCCTTTTCTCTTACGTCACTCGTCAAATCGGTTTATCGGGGAGGCCGAAATTAAATCGTGGATAAATATGTGCTACTTATATGAGCTTAGGGCTTATACAACACACGATATCTTATATTTTGTATGTACAAAATAAAGGGTGTAAAAGTATTCTTAACGCAAACGAAGGGCACTTGTTTTCCCCACCGCTGCGATAATTTTTTTGTTAGTAATTTTGGAGATATTGGGGGTCAAAGTTCCAAATTTTGCACAGCTGTTTTTGTAAATACTAGTTTTTCAGGTTGTAACATTACTTAAATTACCTCCATGGCCCTTTTATTATTCAAAGCATCCACTAGCACATTGTTTTAAGATTGCTACATTGAGTTTTACCGTAAAATGCGATTTTTGACCCTAAAAAAAGTCGTTTCCCAGCAAAAAAAACCTTACCTATACCAGTTCTTATTAAAAAACGTTGCGTCTTAGGGGCAGGTGCTTTTAACACAAGTGCAGATTGCTTTACATATACAAATCCCAAGAACGGTAAGCCAAAGCCAGTCTGCCAGGTCCCGTATGTCAGCTAGGACTATACGATTATACCAATTGAGTTTACAAGAACCTTGCTATGACGTACCAGTGCTAAAGTCGTTAAAATATTATTTCAGTAACACTCAGGGCATTTCTAAATATAACGTCAGGCCTGTAATTGCCGAAGGGTTAGATAGTGGTGTGTCTATAGGGGGTGAGCCTAATGCCAGCAACAGCGCAATAAAACTGGAGCAGCATGAATCTTTCTGCAATGTAGTTTTAGTAGTCCATTTCTAAACTATTCTAAATACCAATAGGTTAGTTAACAAAAAAAAATCTAATTTGTCCGTCAGATAGATTTCCAAAAAATATTGGACACGTATTTTTTCTTTTTTCACGTAAACAAACAATGAAGACGATAGAGTGCTTTGAAAACTCGTGTGACGTCATTTTCTGAGACATTCGTCAAAACTCAAATCTTTGACTTCGTTTTATCTTCGTCATTTTTTATTGGTTTGATAAAACAAAAAATCGTACCTATCCAATATTTTTCGATAATCTAACAGACGGACTAATTAGAATCATATTTATTTTTTTAAATAAAAAAAATTAAAAATTAAATGTTTATTTCAATTAGGTACATAGTTTTAAAAGACACGATTTGGAGGTCACCTTTAAAGCAAGGGGATGCTTGTATTAGGTGAATCCGCACTTCCACTTAACATTAAACTATTTATGCAATTGAAAAACAAGAGGAATTACAAAATTACAAAAAGTAGTAAAAAGTAGCGCACGTGTGTGATGAGTGCGAGTGCTTGTATGTGTGTGTGTGTGTGCGTGTGTGTATATATGTTGTGTATCTTATTTTTGTTTAGGTTAGCCCTGCGACTGTATCTTGGGATCGGAAGAAGCCAGAAGCAGCATCCTCCACTAACGATTTTGTTATTGTGGATCTGTTAGTTATACACAGATTATGAAATCACAGATTATTATTTTTTAGTAAGTAAACATCCCTATAGATCCGAATAGTAATGTACCTACTTCAAGTAGGAGCTCAAACAGTTCTCTCAATAACGATGCCTCCGAGCAACAAATAAATAAAACACTTTATAGGTAACTATTGGGAATATAAAAATCCTTTCTTATCACCATTCCGCTATACGACTCCGGCACGTGTTCGCTCTTCAAGCGACTCTTGAACCAGAAAAATCATTTAAGGCTCGGAAAGTTTCGATCAAAATGTGTTTTCCACACCATTGGAGCTTCTTCAACGGTGTACTCTGTTCTACGTATGCGAAAGTGGAAGAATTTTATAATTTGGACACGAAATATTTACCTTTCTTGACTCACGTTGTATTTTAAAGTCCGCAAAGTATATGGACAAACAAGAAGCTTTTGAACTTTGGACATTACACGTTACCTTATTGGAAACCAATAACAATATTAAAAAGAAAAAACAACCGATTTCAAAAACACCAAAAAATTAAAAATAAACTTTAGAAGAATAATCAGCTTCTGAAGTCGGTGACATTTGTTTGATCTTTTTTTTTGCCACCGACTTCAGAAGCTGAATATTCTCCTGAAGTTTATTTATAATTTTTTGGTGTTTTTGAAGCCGGTAGGTTTTTTTTTGCAAAAATGATTTTTTTTAATTTTAAGTTGTAATATCCTATACAACTATTTAGCATTCAACCAAACCCCTGACCTTCAAAATTCCCTTATTTTTGCGTTCAACTCCTAACCGTAGTACCTAAGAGGAGTAGTACCTTCCATTATCGGCTCATCAACATTAAGTGATGACTGCTAGATGCGAATACTGGAATAGCGTCAGAAAAAGCACGAAACACGTACCTAATAAATATGCCCTTTAAAATTTGAGAGTTGACCTCGATTTCTCTGGGATCCCATCACCAGGTCCTAGTTTCCATATCATAGCACCTTTGAAATATCTAATTTCCGCTCCGAGTTCCGCTGCCTTTCTCCGAAGTTCTTCATCAGATCTTCACCAAATTGAAGTAGGACAACTCCGAGAAAGTACTCTTCTAAAAACTACAACTCATTTCAAATGGGCCTATAAAATTTGAAGAGTTTCTCCAGGATCCCATCATCAGATCCTGACTTGGTGATCATGGGACCACTTGGGACGTATAGGTTCACTTTCAAACAAAACAAAAAAATCGATATCGGTCCAGCCATCTTCGAGTAATCGGGGAACATATACAATAAAAAAAAAGATCGCCGGCGAATTGACAACCTCCTCCTTTTCGAAGTGGGTTAAAAAATAATATCTAGCGTTAGAAGGGTCAAGAAAACGGTCGTTAATAGATAGTCCCAATAGCCCAAAATTCTAAAAAACCAGTCTTACCGAGGGGCATCATATTGGCCAGTACTAATTTGGTTGTGGAGGTCAGGAAATACTGAGATTCAGCTACATCCGGTGAGACTGGAAGTCGACCCCAACATATTGAGGCAAAGGTAATTTTACTAACATAAAAAAATAAGTAAGTAAAATTGCTTTCAAGGTCCGTTTTTTTTTCCTCGACATATAGGGCTAAGAAGGAACATGGGTGGTTTTTAGTCAGTAGAAGTCTGACACTCGCTTTCGCTCTGCCCAAGAGCGGGAGGGGTTATTTGATGATTTTCCACCCGCCAAAAAAAAGGTCCGTTTTTAAAACAAGCAACACAGGTTTTGAGCATCGTAGCGAGAAATACAAAACACAAGTTCTAAATAATTCACACAACGAAGACTAAAGTAGCTCGTCTTATTTGTAAGCAAAGACCTACTAGTACCAGCCTTCTTTTGATATCTGTTCCTATACAAAAAAAAAACATTCAAACTTGATTCTTTTTTATTTTTCTTCCAATGCTAACAAATGAAAAGATCAATAGTGCATTGTCACTAGGAGACATTGTTGCAATCAGTCTTCAAGAGCTTTATATTATAACAATACCTTCTTCAAATCAAAGCAGATCTGCCTTTTTTCTCCATTTTCGTCTACCAGTTAATTAAAATGTTGATGGAAAAGCCTCGAGATTTTCAACAAGTAAGAGGGATTTGTCCAAAGCTTAGTTAAACAAAAGAAGCTTACGGCCTGTCTCACCGCTTTCTGAGTCCTGATAAGTTCTAGTTAAGGTATCAGGACGATAGTTTCAAACAAATTCAATCTAATTTCCAGAGATCCGTAGACATATTGTATAAATACCTGCTTTATCAGAACGTGCTTCTGTATTTAAGACCGTAATATCTCTATTTATTTTCACAAACATTTCGTCGCACTTTTTTACAATGGGGGTATATAGACAGCACAGAAGACCACTTGTTGCGTCTTTACAAACTCATTTTGCTTGGTCTACGTTCATACACGCACAATATTTTTAAAGAACATCTCCAAAGAGGGCAGTATGGTTATATCCATGACTTTCTAGTCTAGGGTATCCCGCCCGGCTTTCGTTTTGAATTCATCTTTTAGATAGCTCTTATACTGTCGTTCTATGAAATAGCTTGTTCTAGTTTATCATCAATGGATTGTGCTGCTGCATAATCAAGAAGAGGAAGACCTTTGCCTAGCAGTAAAACTTAAAACTTTATATAATTATTTCTAATGTATCAACTTTTGAAGGTTTTTGTCATTTATTTTTATTTTTATTATTGTTGTTGTTATCAATTATTATTGGCATTTTGTTATTTTTTATTAATGTTCTCATGCTCTTGCTGTTTATAAGAGAGTCGTAACATTTGATTTTCGTAGATTTTTTATTTTATTTTTATTTTTTGCAAAATATTTTAGAAATTTTAAATGTGTTTATATTTTCGAGCGTATGGCACTCGTGGGCAGCAGCTGAAAATCAGCGTCAGGTGGTGCACTTTGTGATGCCATCTGGCATTATGCTGAGCTGAGGCCCTTTTGGCATTATTAGTCTCAATCATTTTGAATTTGGTTCTGTTTATTTTTTAAGTTTTTATTGCCAAATAAACACAATTTTCTTTCTTTCTTTCAGTAGGAAAACAGGCTAGTTAGTTATACTCAGGTCATATAGTCAGTGCCCACCATTAACTGACCCCTCGCCGTATTCTTCTACTCTTATACCAGGGTTCAGGTAATTCTGGACACATACTGTACGTATCTACGTCATTATCCAAACTTAATGTCATCCGCATATGCCACTCGAACCAGTAACACGTATAACACAACACGACATAACAATCAAGGCCACTCACTGACATGAGTTAGTGGCGCTGCTTCGCACAGACGCACTTTACATACAAATTGTACTGGTATTGTTTGGCAGACGGATTAAATTACATTTCTAATAGATGCTTGGGAATGTATTGTAGTTGGGTTGTGAAGAGGCAGATCGGTTATGATGATTCAGATAGGTATACAAATTTAACTTGAGCTTGCATGTAATTATGGAAGAGTCACAAACTCACACTGTTTCAGCGTGATGGATGAACTTTTATAAACAGGAGGCCTGGGTCACAGCAATGGAAACCTTAAAGATTTATTATTCAAGGAAGTAAGCTTCACAAATCTTCACCAACTGTAGCAACAGAGATATAAATAAATTTGCATCAGTACCGCCATGAATTTCACTTCACACAAGTCCTTCATCAAATTGTATCACGAACGAAGCTCTAATTTAAACTTAACATACTTATGTGCACGAGTTTAGCATAACCTCGTGTCGCCGTCGCCACGCCAACGCCCCACTTCCAAGCCACTTGAGTAGCTGCGAGGCCTGCGACCTATTTGGTGGCTCAGCATCCATTGCGACCTAAATTCCCGTACTGATATCTGTCTGTCCCAGCGAGCAACGCATCTGCAGCGGGCAACTCGATTTGTACGTTTACACCCCATTTGGCAGTGTTTACTAGTACCTCGAGATTTGAAATTGCCCTGTGGAAGGCATTTGTGAATATTTTTGAGTGTCCTTGTTTATCTTATTTTTTGTTGGAAACTTTGTTGAAAACTCATAATTCAGCGGAGGCACTTTCGGGCAACAATTTAGCGGATGTTGAAAATTGTTGCTAGAAATTGGACATCCAAAATGTTGGGGAGAATTTATGGTTATATGCGTCCGATGAACTCAAGTTAAAGGCATTTCAGAGGTTGTCTGGAGTTAGTTTAATCGCTAGTTTTGTGCACGAATTTCCTGACATCTAGATTATGCGGTCAGAGATTTGGTTGGCTGCAGCGTTGACTTCGGTATCGCAACATTTCGTTACAAACATTTTGAGTAATAGTCGGAATCGGAAAATGGCAAATATTTCTAGTAGCTTACTGGGGATAACTTCATTGGTCAATTAGCTGGCAGAACTACAGCTCCATAAATAGCGACCAATAATCCATCACGACAAAACTATGCATTCCTAGTATAACTTTTTGCACTCTTTTGACATTGCGGCCGTAAGTAGCAAATATCAGTTAAGTAGTACATACTTCCATGATTATTTTTCTAATTTAAAAATACTTCTGCAATCCGAGCCTTAAACTCTCGCTCGTTCAAAATAAACTTTAAACGACGTAATTGTTGATTTAAAATTACCAGGAAACTTACAATTTAACGATAAAGTGAAGAAATAAACATTATTAATATCCTAAAATTACTTGCTTTATTAAGTTTATTTCCCATTTAAGTTGTAAGTACTGCTGAAACTTACTTGAGAGGCAAATGACTTAAGAAAATATAGGCTAAAGTGAAATAATGAACTAAGCACTTCATTTAAAAGCATAAAAATAAGGAAGTAAATAATTATAAAATTAGTATACAAAATGTCGCTACCATTAATGACAAAAATCCGCTTTCGATATAATAATAATGTTCCAATTAATTGGATACTTTAATCCGACCTTAATTTCCTGCGCAAAAAGCTCAGCAGAAAATGCGTGTAGATAATTTTATCGTATTAAAACCTATAACTAGGTACCAGTACAATATCCAGATAACATATGAGAGGTATTGATAAAATCCGTACTTAATATTTGCAGATGGGAATGCAACTATCTGTCTGTTACCTTTTCACCTTTTAACAGCTGAATCGATTTTGATGTTTGACACACTGGTAGACCATGGGAGATAGGAAATAGGATTAGGTACTTTTTATCCCAGTCATCCATTTCTTTAGGATAATTTTCAACTTAGCAATAGGCAAAAGCTTTCAATATAAGAAGAGCACCATTACTATACAAAATCACAAAAAAAAGTAGCAAACACCAGCAAAAGACCATAAAACAACGTACGCAAAACTTCTTCACAAATCAAAGAAGCAACTTCTTCCAACAAAGTTTACCTACCAACTTAATTAGCCAATTCGTCTATCAACAAGCAAGACATGTAAAAGTTAATGAACTTTGATTAACACGGCCATTACGTAGTCGTCCGCAGTTTAGCCGTCAGCTCGGAAGGAGTATTGGCCATGACGATTTATGGCCTCAATACAATTTATCGAGGAAGATGGGGCGCTAGGGACGAACGGGAATGTCTCGACGTGACGGCGGGGGTAATAAAAGTGGTGCATTGTATTATATGGTGGTGTTTGTCCTGGTGACGTCTTTGTGACTTGGTTTTCATGGTGACAGTTAAAGATAGAAATTTCGCGCTCCTCCGCTATTCTTTTCTGATTCATTTGATTGAGGAATTCGAGACAGCTAAATTTCTTTTCGTCGCATTTCGTTGTCTTGGCGGTTTTCCGGTAGTCGCCAATTTTTATTCTGGCTTTTAGGAGTTACAGTGAATTAAGAATAATATCGAACAAATAAAAACCTATCCAACTTGAAGTCAGCTCACAAAGGGAAAAGCAATTACTACTACGCGACCACCAACATCTGGCAATTCATAGGTCTTGTTGAACTTTCTTGCTACGAAAGTCGAAACGAATGTGTTTCAAATGCGATCTTAGCGTATAATATCATCAAAAATACACCTCCATTTTTGAGCAAGTAGACGATGCTTCAGTTTATTCAAAGTTGCAAATGTTAGTTTTGCACTTTCAACAAAACATCAGGTATGTACAGTTGAGTAATTAGACTGTCGAGTACATACGAACATTCGAGAAACTTCTACAGGCACTTCCTGTCTGTGATAGGTTCTCATTAAAAGGTGTACATTGAAAGTGGTTCCGCTGTTCTACTTCCAATTTCCTTTGCCTCGATTGAATTTCTTCACATCCATCAGGATTAATATTACGTAGTTATAAGAAAGATGTATGTGTAAGAATATGAAAGACTACATTAATGTCAAGGCCAAGTTATAGACAAGTGAGGATTTAAGAGTTAATCAATGAAAAGTAGCTAAGGAAATGTAAACGGCATCTACAATACAACACCACATTATGAACGGTATGAATTTAACCTGACTTCACGCAAAATCATGCATAACTGAAGTAGAGTTTTACGTAAGATTAGAAGTGTATAAAAACCGAGTACGTAAGTTAGCCTCAGTAGCCTACCAACGATCATCCGTCTGGACAAAAGAACCTCCCTTTTCCAGAAAAAATAACGGACTATCCACCTTGTTTCTCACACATCCAAAGTACCCTTACGTTAACTCAATGACTTATCCAATTCAAAGTTTGTAGCGCTCCAAAAACTGCCAAAAAAGCTATCTTATACGAGCATAAAAATCTAAATTTACCAGCCAAACGTTATAAAATATGCCGAGGATGAAAGCGACCAGTTTTTATCTGTTATTAATGAGACAAGTTGCGAAGTGACCAGCCAGCGAGGGATTAAACTTAAATCAAATCTTTGTGGAGCTACTCCGAGACTTCTCGACGGTGAAGTAGGGTTGCCGAATGACGCAAGGATTATTGAGAAGCCATTTGTTTTATTGGCACAGTTAACTTTGGTTTTTGAAGACTGGACGTTAACTACCCTGGGTGAGGACTTTTGGTTGCCCAAACGTATAGCTGAAGTGAAAGTAAGACTGAATGAGAACCGATAACGATAAACTGAACATATCATCATAGAAATAAGATTGTAATGAGACCTTAAAAGAGACGATGACCTCTGAGTTTGTTGCTGCTGTTTCTTCTCCGAAAAGTCAGGTACGAAACAACGGCCCAATCTTATTTTTAGTGAAAAGCCTATTCGCTAAATACACGTCATTTATCTATATTGAACGACCTAAATATGGAGTAAGAAAACTAGGGAGCAATTTTGTTTTTATTATAGCTACAAAATAAGTTAAAACTGTTATTTCCTCTCTATTATTTCCAAGAAACTATAATATGCGTTACATTTCAATTCTCTTCTAGACATCGAGACGTCACAACCCTATAGACAACTTCAACAATAGCCCAGCCAGAATCCTCTTACAGCTACAGATTTCAAGTTATCGCCGACGCCTCCGTCTGGATTGAGATGCAGTTTCTTAGTGTAAATATCTTATTCACGTCAGCGTGCCTGTTCTAATGCAAAGGCGAGGATCATAGCAAACAATGGTGGAGGTCTATCTTATTAGGGTATATTTAATTGGAGTTGGCTGGTGAGGAAGCTGTCCAAATCAAAGGTTAAACTTGTTTTTGAGAAGTCAAACGCCCGTTCTTTAAGATTACCAGCCCAGTGTTTTTGAAAAGAGTAATCAAGGAGTTTTTTAACCGTTCTTCTCCAAAGGAAACGACCAACTCTTTTTGTCGACGATAAATGCCCATTAATAAAGCCTATGTGAAATAAAATAATTTGATTTAAAGGCTGTATTTTATTTTGGTTACTAAACAGTAAAGTTAGAGAACATTACCTCTCCTCTATACTGTAATATTCTGTATATATTTATGTTTATACATTATAATAATATGTATATATTCATATTATAAGTGTTCTTTTTTATATGTGTATATATTTGTATGTATGTTTATTTTATATCGATACATTTTTTTTTCTCTCTTAATTCTAGTTTCTGTTTGTCTTTTCTACACACTGTGTCTATATTTCTAATCCAACTCTCCTCTCGCAGGTCTGCTGGAAGAAATTTCTTTAGAAATAAGCAGTACCTTTGTGCTCTTCTATTTTTTATATATTTTCCTTTTTTTGTATTTTGTGTGTACATAAATAAATAAAAAAATAAAAAAAAATAACATGAGACTAAAATAAAACAAAGTAAATATAAACGTTTGATGGATAAATCCTTTTCATATTGATCGACACGCTTCAGCTGCTTCAGCACGTGTATATAGAAAATCGCCTCACAAGAGTAGTTCAGATAATAGCGGTTAATACTAAACTCACCCACACAAACGCAACTGGTGCATATATTACGTCATCGACGACTAATTCACACCCGGGCACAAACGCCATTTGAAACCGGATTGCGGCGACAACGCCACTCTGCGGTTATACTCCGGCGCGAACGATAAAATGTCCATAGGAATCCTCTAAACGTATAGTTACTAGTGAAAATTAAATTTTGAATTCTAATACTCGTCGCGTTTTTATTTAGCGATGTCACAGGCAGCCATCGCTTGCTGTCTGGTTGCGTGCCAAACCGGTTAACCGGATTACAACAACGCTTTTGTGGTTTCATCCAGGTTTGACTGACAAATATGTATGTGTGTTTTTATTCAAATTTCGTATTTATGTTCTGAGTGAGCCAGGACTGTAGAATTTTAAACAGGCGGGCAAAGGGATCACCCAACAGCGGGACATGATATTTTATTTTGTTTTGTTTTTGATTACTTGGGCGCGGGACACTAATTAGGGATAGGTAAACTTTTTATTCCATCTCTTTTGATAAAGGTTGGCATGCTCTATTAGTTGCTGATATATTTGCACAGGGCTTTTGAAAGAACTTGTTCACAAAGAAAGGGCTCTGAACCTTGTCCTTTAGAAAAATAATAATTTCTTCTAAAAATATTAACAGATATTGTAAAAATAAATAAATAATATAGGACTTCAAAGTTCTAACTAAACATCAAGCATACAAAAATCTACTACTAGTAACTTTTTTGGAATGCAACCCTATAAGGCTATAAACCTTGGTATACTCGGTCAAACTCCATTTTAACCGGGTCTAGTAAATAAAGGCCGGGGGCTACATCCGTCTTCCCGCAGGCAGCTCGCAAACATCGGCGTCCAAGCTAATTCTCAAGTGGAACCTAGTAGAGGTAGATAATGGAATATAATTCCATTACGTGCTAGAACAAAGACAAACTAAAGTCTTCGTAGCGAAATGTTTTTCAGCAAATTTCAAAATTGCTTCATTTTAAAAATACATATTAAGTAGAACGCTGTAGTTGTCTCTGCTAACAATTTTTCTTACAATTACATTATATTTATTGATTAATAAATATATCATCATCAACAACAGCCTATTAATGTTCCCACTGCTGGGACACAGGCATCATCTCTTTTTGAAAGGAAATGGGCTATAATCTACTACGCGCGCCCAGTACGGTTTGGTAAATGTCACATGTCTTCGAATTATTTGGTTCTAAGACATGCCGGTTTCCTCACGATGTTTTCCTTCACCGTTTTGAGAGCATCGGTGATGAAATAAATTACTCAAAGTAATGTGCCTGCCTGGGTTCGAACCCACGACCGTAAGTCGGGGCCACCACCACTGGGCCACCGCTGCTCTCTCTTAAATATATAATTATGTCTTATTATGATTTGTGTGAGATCTGAGATACAGGTTTATTCCTAGTTCAGGTAGACCAAACACTAATAAAACAGTATATTTCCACTCCATAGACGGGCACAGCAGTAACTCCACCTGTATTAGATACGCAGTACTTCCATCGATCGAAGCTATCAGAAGTTTTACAACACAAACTAAATCGCCCTACAGAACACTATTTCTAAAACCCATAAAAATCTGTATGTCCCACTATAATAAGTACGGATAGAAACAGTCCCACGGCGGGGATAAAATGTATTGTCGATAGGAACTGACTAGAACGGGGCGATTCGCAAAAGGATTACTAAGACATGTCTCTTTGTTTGGGAAGAAAGTCGATTGACTTCGAGAGATCGAGCCTGAGAAAATGTATTGCCGATGTTTAATTGTAAGGTTTTATTGAAAAAGGTTCGATGGTAATGGAACTTTCAATTTGCTTAACGGATTGCAGTGACCATGAATTTCTGGAATGATACTGTAATGTTTTCTCTTCCGATAGGGTGATTGGGTTTAGAGAACTCGTAAAGAGTATGGTGAGTATGGTGTCTGCAGGGCGTCAAGTTATAGAAGACAAAATAATGTAAATATGTTTTGTGAATGGTTATTGAGCACGTACTTTGCATTGTACGTTTATTATTATAATTATGATACATTATGCAAACAATGGCAAAACAAGACATACAACAGTTAAAATAATAAACAAGATAATTTATGTGATTGCTCATATTATGTATTTCCAATTGGCTTACCATTTCGGTGACAAATAAATAAATTACGTTCTTGCGTGTGACAATGCCTTGCCTCTCTTTACAAATTATGTACCCAAGATTACTCAAAAGCAATACCACAGATTATTCAAAAGCATGCCAATGGCGTTTCTTGCTCGTTCTTCTCCATGGAGATGTACGTTTTCGAACGGCAACTAGACAATTATTATCTGACCGACTCCTTGAAAATTAAGTGCCTTAAAATTATAATAGTAATTGTTTTGGGTTAAAGAATGACTGATGCAATTTAAAATCTTAAATGAATTTTTAAAACCGTTGAAGCCTCGTCAGGTGATAACAATTAATCATGGCACCGAGCTGGGAGACTGGTGCCGAATTTGCACGGGAACAGAAAGTTGACGACAACTTCCTCGCTTGTTACTGAGACGACCGTGTGAGCTGATTTAGTGGTTATGGTACAAGTGAGAGACGATGAACGCATTGGAAGGTATTAAGGCATTAACATAGTGGTTAATTCATGGTATTAACCTCGGGCCCCCATGATTATAAATATTAATCAGTCGCCGAGGTGGTAGCCAGGTTGACTGCCTAGGCTGGTTTGGTCAGACAAGCAAATCTAAAGTCACCTTATTGTCAATTTAACATTTATCATGATAATTGAAAGAACAGCACGACCTTGATAAAAACTGCAGGAACATATATGTCACAGAAATATGAGCTGCAGGATTTGGGTCAAAAGTCTGGATTGGAGCAACCATCATTTTGTCAGATCAAATAACTGCTTCCAAAAACAACGTGAAGCAGCGATGCTAAATTCAGTTAATCATACAAAATAATGACTATACCAATTCTCAAAAAAGAATAATCAAAAGCAATCAATTGGCGGTTTGACACCCATTGCTTACGACCGACGTATGATGTGACTACAAAATATTACAAACACAGAATGACAATTTTGCAGAAAATAAATAGAAAACAACGGTGCTATTGAATCATAAATCACCAGGAGACCGTCGTCATACAGAACCGGTAGCAGTTTTGAATTTACATACAAACCTGTGAAGGCGAATATCTGTCGTGTTACGAATGTGCCTCGACAAGCGTATGAGCTGGCGATTTATTATACGGAGATGGGCTTTAAGCAAGAAGCGGTGGAAGAAACGATGAGCTGGGAATGTTGTCTAGTTTGCATTGTTTATTTGTAACTACGTAACATTTTGGAAATATGAAAGAACAAAGAAACGATGGATGGACTGTGCAAAAAAATGATATGGCAAGAAAGTAGTGGCTGATGAGATGACTAGTAATAGAGAAGTACGAAAGAAGAAGACATGTTGTACCGACCCCAAATGAATTGAGATGGAGAATGATGATGAAAAGATTTGACCAAGCAAGAGCAAAGTAGTTAGTTACAAACACTACATACAACAGGGTGAAAGGGTCTTCGACACGTTACATATTACCATGAATTCAGTACATAATTATAATTCTAGGTAACAAGTAGACCGACAATTTACTGTTGCCGTTTCTTAGTAGAAGCATAAGTTACAGGAACTTTCAACTTATGCTTCTACTCAGAAATGTCAACAGTCCAAAACCATGGCATACAAAACACCCTGCTTAATTTCATCGACATATAACCAGAACAAACGACGGTACCCAATAGTTTCTGAACTCATACAACCCTTTCACCCACAACTTGGACCATAATGTAAGCCTGGTGAGGTATACTTATGAATTTAATAAGACTCCAGGAACAAATTACGCCAAGAACGAGTCAACTACGAGTGATAGATAGGAACTTTATTAAGTATGCCGTAGCGCTGTCTTCTAATCTGATAACGCTGAATTTTCGTGTCAAGCTACACGCTAGAACTTTAATTTGGAGGTATGTTGTCAAAAGAGCGGTTTTCGCATGAAAGTTTGTTGGCAATGTCAATGTATGTTAGTTACTGCTAGTGTTTGGTTGTGGTGTGAAACTAATTTTGTAACTAAGTATACATTTATGTTGAATTAGATTATGTAGGTTTGGAATTTAATCTCGTATGTCGTGTCATGCTTGACATGAAATTGAAGGTCGTATCTGCGTTAATTACTAACTACTTTAGCAGCTCGTGGGCTGAATGTCATTATTAAACTGATTTTCAGTTAGGTGCACCCATGCACGGTGCGGCACTTTAGTAGTTATAAATTCAGTGTAGGATGGACTGTCCTACTCATGCTCTGATGGCGTAAAGAACTGCCTAAGTATGTCCAGCAAAGCAATTCATTGAAAAGTGGTCGATGGCATCGTGTGGTTTTAGTCAATAGGAGCCTGATAAAGATCTTCAAGTCCTCTACTCGCCCTTTAGGACTCCAAAATTCATTCTTGACGATTTCCAAAGGCAAAAAAGTTCTTTCCGACGAATTCTTTCCCAAAACCATCAATATTTAAAGTCAACCTCGGCAGCTGTTGGGCGCCATTACATCTTGCTTACTTTTGATAACTGAACTACTTAGCTCTAGTTACAGGTGCAGCTAAAAGAAACAATTAATTTTGAGCTTTATGCTAAGTAATTTTAAGTTTAAAGTAGAAAGTTACAAAGATGACGTTTAAGATTAAAAGATAGGTAAGTAGACTAGTAATTCCTGTGAGAAAAGTTAGAAAGAAGTTCAGACAGATATTGTAACTAATGAACTACTGGTGTTACTAGAATGCGTTAACAGTTAGCATAGGTATGTAAGAACAGACACATTTTTCTATGAAGAATATTATTATGTTAATGGAGAAAAGAAATGTAGTCGTGCTGTACTGTTGAGAGAAATGAATAAAATTCCAAGAGAATATGAAAATAATGCGAAACTTTTTTCTAAGATAGCAATTTGTAAGAATTGCCGGAAATAAAGTGATACTTGACAATTGGTATACATATTATAATTAGAGTTCATAAGGGTAGGTAGTTAGGGGAGTACGAACCATGAGGTTAATACCACCTCAAACTTAACAGCTAACAGTATTCTGGGAATTTATAGGGAGGTAAAATGTTAATTACTTTCCTGAAGTTTAGGTTAATAAGTAAAAACAAACTAATAAAATCTCTGATTCTGATTTTATGTTAGACTAGCTGTTCCCTATTTCCTATTTATTTGAACCGGAGTTTGTTAACAATTTCACGAGTATTAATTTTTTTTTTAGCTTCAGGCACTCCTAACACCAGCAAAAGTCTCGGCAAAATGGGTCCGACCGGTTTTGAGATATGTCGAAACTAACAAACAAAAATTTAAAATAAATGTTTTTTGTTAAATCTACCGTACAGTACAGTATAAAGCTGTTCTTTTGAAATTACAAATTGTCGCTTTATTTTTTTTTATTTGTATGTACCTATCGTCGATAGATAAATTAATCATGCTGTGAAAACATTTGACAGAACTTAAACTGGCAATTTAGTACTTTCCGTGAATTCTCTATGCGGTAATAATGCGCAAAATACAACATCTACTGATATGTAACAAAGTAATTCATGCAAAAATAGTTATTCTATTAATATCGCTGTAGGGTACAGTTTCGTTTGAAGTATTCGCTTTCAACAAAGTAATGGAACCGAAGTTAAATTAATCTGATTGCATTGCGAGTCGAATACTTCGGTTGCAGTTTGCAATAAATTAAAATAACGATGAAACTGTGATCGAAGTTAACTACATTAAATATAGTATTGAGTAATATAATTTTAACAATAATAGTCAATACTACGAATAAATACGAATCATTAATGCACAAGTTTGTGAAGATGGATTATTTGTTAGTTACTCTTTCAAACCAAATCTAACAAAAACCATTAATTATTCATCTAATCCACCTAAATGGTGGATTTAGGTGAATTTTGGAACACAGATTGTTAATAATTTAAATGAACACATAATACATTTTAGCCCGGTAGTACGATCGGTTGGACAGTAACCGAATTCAACATCATCATCATCTACAGCCTGAATTAATTGTTACCATAAACTAATCAGTATAAATAAGAAAATAGCTCTGTTCGTTTTTAGGGATCCGTAATCAATATGGAACCCTTATAGTTTCGCAATGTTCGTCTGTCTGTCTGTCTGCCCGTCCATCCGCAGTATATCAAAGACTCTTAGTACTAGTAAGCTGTAATTTGGCATGAATTTACAAATGATTAACGTCGATCAAAAGGTAAAATAAAATTTTGAATTTAATTTTTAGGGTATCTCCAAACTACGCATTAAAGTGGGATGATTTTTATTTTCTCGTGAAGTCCATTGTGTTGGATGTCTTTGCATAGATCTTAAAAAATATTGCGAGTTTGCTCAAACACTTTTTCGATTAAGGGATTCGTTTGTCAAATATTAAGCTTTAAAGTGAAAATTTTTGTTAGACTCAAATGTGGCTATATACCTAAACCACCTATATTATTGTGTTTGGGCGTATGAATAAAACCATGTAAGTAGCAAATTAACGAAAATAATAACTATCACAGCTAAGTATAGGCTTTACAAGCAGGTATTAGCAGTGGCGTGCAGTGGTCCCCCACGATGGGTAGGCTACGAATAAATGACAGCAAAAAAAAAAAAAAGTAAGCCTGTAAAAACAAAACTTTTAAATACAATTCAAAAACTCACCACATTATTCAAGGTTTAACTCACGATTTTCTAATGACGATGCAAACAGAAGAAAGATTCGGCCACCTCAAATATCTCATCCAAGTGAGTGGAAGATTTTGGATAAATTTTCGTAATTCGGGTACATGTCTACCTTTAGATACAACTTGAATCTTATCATTATACGATCCGCCAATAAGACGACCCACTGACCGATAATTGAGAACACTTATTACCTTTAACATGTAATAAACACACATTATCAGCACAAACTTCACAAGTAAATACCATTGTTATTTGTTACGTGAATAAACAAGTAATACAAAACAAAATTAATATTTACACTACTGTTAATAACGTTAACTGTACGTTTTCGGTTTCAAAACAAAATCGCATTATATACCTATTGCTTGTCACAACAATGAAACAGTAATGTCTTCCTCTTACGTAAAAAATAATTTCTAGGTTATTATTGTCGATAGAAAAATACTAGCAAATAAAATTGCATCATTTTCATATCGAGTTTGTTCACAACAGCGGTCAACATTTTTTGCAGGATTATACGAAATCCAATGAATGAGGTGACAAGTTGACAACATTGCGAACATCGAACTAAACAGGTGCTGCGCTCCATGCACGGAAGCCCGAAGTTCGCGAAGCGCGAAGTTAAAATTTCCTTACGTTTTTGCAATTTACAGGCCAGTGCTAGGTTGTATGTTCATTAAAATATGATTCCCGGTTTTAAGACGTATGTAGTCATATTTTATTCAACATACAACCTAGCACTGGCCTACAAATTGCAAAAAAATGCAAATTTTGAACTTCACGGGTTATAGATTGGTTGTGTTGTTGCAGCCAATCACAGCCCACTCAGCTACAGTCGTAGGAGCTGCTGCGTTAAAATTGCGAAAATCTATGTATGTGTGCAGTTCATAGACACGGCCATACGTACCGATGTGACGCTGTGTGCATACAATTATGAATGGGTTTTAGACAAGTCGAGTGTTTGTCTATAAGATTCGTACTAATCGTAATCCTTGTCAATGAGTTTTAGTGGGACGCGAAAAATTGCTATAAGTATTTTATCAGGAGTTTGAACTTTTTTATGATTAATTTGTACCTACATAGTGTTATTTTATTGCATCGTTAATTAGTTATAAGAAATGCTCAGTTGGTAAGGTAGGCTAAGCCTAAGAGCCTATATAGGGCGCACGCCCCTGGGTATTAGTCGACCAACTAATAAAATGTACTTTGCAGTATGGGAGCGCAGGTCTTAAAACTGCAAATGTAAGTTTGTTTAATTTTTACAATAAAAATCATCGTGCGGAGGCAGGTGAGCAGGGTAGTTTTATCTGTTTAGTAAGTTCACATATTTTGATGGGCAATTACGGAACCCTACATTGTGCGTGGTCCGTCATGGACTTAGCTGGTTTTTTATTTTATTTTAGAATATGAATGTTTGGAACACGGATATAAAGAAAGAAGGAAAGAAAATGCATTTATTTAACACATGCCACAAGTACACACAAATGTAAATCAAAAAATAATGTAAAGAAAAAAGAACTTAAATAAAAAATAGTTCGCAACTTGCACGCGTGTTATATCGTGGGTTAGTAGGTATACTGTGTAAATATACTAGTGGCCTGTCGAACGCCGCAAACCGGAATGAAAACATGACAAAACCCCGAGAAATATGTGACAGCAGTGTCACCTATCGGGTCCAAAACTAACCTGTCTTTCAAGCTGTGAAAAATATCAATCGAAATTGGTTGGGCGGTCTCAAAGAATAACGAACACAATAAACACGTGATTTTTACCAATATTTCAATAAAATATCAGAAGCGACGCGAGTTACTGACTCTGTGTAGGAGTTCTACTTCCACTAGAACCCAGAATTCCGTCCAAACACTTTAAATTAAAGCCGCTTACTCAACAAAACAAGTCAATTATCCAATTCATAGAAGGAGATAAGCTACAAACGACATTTAAAATTTACTTTCCAAAACAAATAAATAGACCTTTAAAGAAAGTGGAGTATTGTCCAAACAAAGGATTTTCACAATGAACAATGACTTCACGCAGACTATGCTTTCCAGTTTTACCAGACGCCGCTGAAAGTCAGCTACACTTAAATGGGCTTAGCACTAACAATTGCAAGGTCCACAGTATGCGCTTTTATCTAGCCTTTACATTTGCGTTCTTACAGTCGGTGGTTGGTGTTCGTGAGAACAGGCATTGAAAGCTTAACTGAAACAATACGAATGAGAGAAATAGTAGCAGGGCCGAATTATCTGAAGCAGCCAGATGTGGCAGATTTATGAGAAATGAGCGTAAGCTTCGTGCTCATTTTCATTTTACACCTAAACCATAATCTTCCTAGCCTTTTTTAAACTATTTTGGGATCGGCTTCTAGTCTAACGGGATGCACCTGATTACCAGTATTTAACATGGAGCGACTGCCTATCTTATTATACTGGGTATTACGATACCCTTGGTAAGACTTGTTGTTAACTTTTCAGGGCACGACTGCATGTAACGACTGCCAAAAATATACGAATGCCAGCCGGGTCAACGTGCTTTCCGAGACTCGGAGGAAACTCGGTAGGTGGTCTGTTACCCGTCTACTAACCAAACAAGAATAATCTGAAGATAGACTCAACCGGATGTTATCATTTAGTCAAAAGCTCATCCACGTACTACACTTGAATTATAGCCTTAATTAAAGCGCGCTGTTGAAATTATCACAGTCGCCTTCACACGGCGAGCTGAACAAGTGAACATCCTTTAAATCAGGTATTACAGCTAGCCGTAACCTACAGTTAGAGAAAAAAGGATATTAAAAGCTTAACTGAAACAATGACACCGAAAAAGAGTTACAGAGGTACCTAGGGCACAGAGGCATGAGGCATCTGGAGCACCCAGATAAGGCAATCCGATTTTGTATCACGCTAGAACAGATACTTTTATATCGCTGGGTTTAGCGATACAAAAAGCTGCGACAGACAAATAAAGAACAGAGTGTTGGAATTGTTCGTGAAACTGGACTGGATAAAGTTTTGGTAGCATACTGGGTCGCATACTCGCATTCTAGTTTGTTTACAAAACTGTGGAGTTAGGACGAAAATCTGAGAAGATAGGTAAAAAGTTCTTGACCATGAAGATACACTCCAGATGCGGATTATGGAGTAACTGGCGGAAGATTTGTGAGGATAGTCATGTAGAAATTTTAACAAATACGGATATTGCTAGAGAACCACTTCACTGATTTATTATTCAAGATAAACTTCAAAACAGGACTTAGAGATTGGCAGGAATAGACGACAAGAAGAGTAAAATTGTATACGCTATGAATGAGCCTATGGCCAGCAGTGGTACAACACATATATAATTCTATGCGGTAGAAACTCCTAGCACAACATAGCATAGCATAAAGTTTTGTTTTATTTCCATGGCAGAAACTATGTACGAAACACATTACGTGATCCTTACATAGTCGTTTTGTCTCGTCCACGTTCATACATCTGGTTGTACAGCATAAGTAAAGTAAACGAAAGAGATACCGCGACCCCGGACACAAAAAGCTAAGAAGGAACATGAACAACAACACTATCCAAAAAAAAGGCAAAAACAAACTCCCTAAAACGAATTCTCAAATGAATGGTAACAAGAAGTGTTTGTCATTCAGAGCATGTCGTATTACACAAAGTGATCCTCCAAAGTTTTATATGACTAACGATGGGGGCGCTTCATTTGACATAAGACTCCTTGACCACTTACCAGATGAGACTTTTACTGTGTCAAAGGCCACTATGAAATCAAAAACCTTTTCAAATTAAAATATTTAAATGAAACTAGCTTTTGACCGCGGATACACTCGAGTCATGGTCGAATTTTCACGGTGTCCTAGCGATCCTGATTTGTGTGCTTGTTTGTTAGGTTACGGGGATCCGCCGGATGCGAGATGAGTGATCACGGACCAGTCAATGTGACAACACTTGGGGGACACAATTGTCCAGCAGTGGACGTATTTCGGCCTAAATTATGATGTTAACCCTGTTGGGCATAATGTAGGTTCCCATTAGTGAAAGACTTTTCGGAATCGGATTAATCGGAGGTTATCCCCAACATCCAAACTAACAAAATTTCCTCTTTACTATATCAGTTTAGAGACGTGCGATAAAAGAGGCCAAATAACCAATATTTTCGTAAGGCCAGCAAGGCTCAAAATTAATTTAGCAGCACCATCAGCTGTCGTGCGATTAATGTGTGCAAACCGTTCGATAAATTAACGCAACAATCTATCCACGAGGATAGAAATGCACAAAGTACAAACCGATGACCTGACACTAATAAATTAGTATTTAGTGCACGTGCCTTTATAGGCATAAAAGCTAGAACGGGCCATGCTGAAATAAACCTTTAATGCGTGTTCTATAGAGTGGTTTTAGAGTGGAGAAATGAGCTGCTGAATACCTTGGTTGAATGGGACGAACGGACATTACCTAAATGATGTTGGGTCAGTGGCTGAATATTGCATACAATGTTGTAGTATACTTGGTTACAATATACAGCTTGGAAGGGATATTATCGCATTAACGAATACCACATATTCAGTACATCAATCCGAATATTTCCTAAAAAAAAGTGCAATCACTACATATACCTCAAAATTTATGGATCAGTTGTATTATTTTTACTACTGCCTGTTCTATAAAAATGCCTACGTGGTATTCGTTCGTGCGACAATGTCCGTTTTAACCAGTTTGCGTTCCTATTTACATATCTATCTATGAGGCTTTGCAAAAAGGGAATAGATTTCACTGTTTCGGAAGCCAGCTAAACAATTGTTTTGCCTTTAGTTTTTGCTTTATTCACTTGGTTTCGGTAACATGTGTTGAAACTTTCTGGATGTAAAGTAAACGACACTCCAAGAATTATTAAATTATGAACTGGAATATTTTAACAGCTCACCAAAATCAGGTCCGAAACAAGAACGAAAAACAGCACTAAACCACAAAAGCACACGAAATTTTCTGCTAAAACGACTTACCTCAATCAATATAAGTCCACCCTAGTATCAATCACTTAAAACGATCCATAAAACATTGGTAACAAACTCACAACAGTAAACAAAGCCAGGGGCACACAATCACAACGTTTGAACAGCGGTTAACTGTGCTTAACCAGCCGTGCACTATTCACTCAGTGCAGTAATATCGATATGCGAACTCGATAACCGGTTTATCGTCGAGAATCGAGACGATTGAATTCCTTCGCACACTTGACAGATTCGAATGTCTTGCGACTGTGAGTGGCAGCAGAAAAAGAGTTTGAAATGAAAAAGAAATCGGGATCGTTGCAAAATTGCGTTTCGATTTGGACAGATCTGATATGGCGACAGTTGGGTAAATAGAGGAGATTATTGTTTGTATTTATTTATTTTTGCTGACATAAAAGGATTAATTGGATGTCTGCCTGCTAGGAAAAACTGGTACAAGATAGGCATTTAAGTTATGGAATACTTAACTATTTAATAACAATATATGATGAAATCAAAAAACGGTAATCGAACTTTATTATTATCGATAAAATTAACGTTAGCTATCATAACGGAAGTCGTGCACTAAGCAGCACTATGTCATTATTATTCTTGCGTTTAATTGAACTGATTGCATAATTAATAGTTATTAAATCGGTAACCAGTTCATAACAGGATAATTGATAGCGAGCTTTAAACGGTGAACTCCGCTCGAAAACACGAGCTGTAGAAAGAAGTACAACATTTATGCAAAAAATTCATTATTGCCCAAAAATACACATATTTTTACATGATGCGAACTTATGGAATCCATCACATATAAAATGAACAGGATTTTATGAAAAGTAATCAATGTTTGAAACTTTCATGAATATCTTAAAATAAACGATCTACTTTGAAAACCCGAAACACCTGAGATGGAGTAAACACAAGAAAACAACCACGCTCTGCACATGCAGCACAATGGAAACTTTTTACAATCTCGCTTCATGTAGCCATAAAATACAAACTTATTCAAATTAAAAACAAAAAAAAAGAGAGAACACAACGAAATAAAAAGTTTACCGAACAGCAGCGGTTAAAAGGAAAATAAAAGTACTTAACAAAACGATGGTTTGGGACACAGAAACAGGGCCGCAATAATTCCGGCGAGTCCTTATTGCGAAACGTAACGTTCACTTGATAGCAGATAATGAAAATTGGACTTTGATAACTAAGAAATACGCCTCGGATTGCAATTTAAACAATTGTAAATTTGTTGAAGAGCAAAATGGGGAGGTAAATGGAGGGGTCCTCGAAATAAATGACGAAAGACGGCCGTGGACAGCGCTCTGCGTCCAAACTAAATTACTTTACACAATTAGCTTTTGTAAATGTTTCTCTCAAAAATAAAGCAGTCGAAACGAATATTTTAGATTTGGACATTGCTCTAAATCCTGCGGAGTTATCTTGATGGTATTCCCAAATGCACTTTGAGATATCACAAATTATTAGTGAGTGATCAATGGAACTTTGAGACGCACTATGTTCATGTCGCTAAACATAACTTAAGTCTTGGGTAAACATAAGGTAAGTAATACAATATGGTATTTCACCAAAAAAAATCTAATCAGTCCGTCAGATGGATTTTCAAAAATAATGGACACATATTTTTCTTTTTTTATGTAAGTAAACAAAAGATAAAGACGAAATAGTGCTTCGAAAAGTCGTGCCCAGTCATGTGACAACACAAGGTTAGTGCCTTCTTTTTTACCCACAAAGTGACGTCAAAAGCCCCCACTCATGATCTTTGACACGTTTTACTTTAGACAAAAAACACGAATCCAATATTTTTCGATAATGTAACAGACGGGCTAATTAGATTTTTGGCGAAATACCCTATTATATCTGTAATTTATGGAGTTAGTACGTAGGTATAATAATTATATCTTGGGTCCCCAGATATAATTGTCATAATCTAAAGACCAAAGTCACCCACTATATATGTATAGGCCTCTCTGGTGCCAATCTACGCGTTATAATTGTACCTAAAGCACAAAAGTGCACATATCTTTAAAGAATTTCACTGTCAAACACGACACGAAACTAATTTCTGTAAAATCTGCACGATGCCAAAATAATAAAAGAAAAAAAATAGAATGTAAATGAAATAAAATGTAAGAACAAAAAGGCTTCGAAGGAGCGAAAATTAGATTCGAAAGCTATACACCGCGAGCTTTTCGTTGTCGCTTAGACAAAATGAAGTTTGATCCTGTCTTTAGGAATTGAGATGCAAGAGACGATGTAAAATAATAACATGAAGAGTTAGGCAGAGAGTGTACCTAAAAGTACACACAAAATTCGCCAGCTAGGTCTTAGCCTCTTGTAATAGGCCGCCTACTGACATCAACCGGGTACAAATCCAGACTTCGTGCTGCTACTGAGACATTCCTGATGGAAAAACAGTTGGATGCAGCAGTTGTATTTAGATTTTAACTTTCATGAAGACGATGATGATGATGATGCCGTCTGGCCGATTTGGGCCACAGTGACTACATTCGATGACTAAAAAACTAACTAATAAACTAACTAAAAAAAAATCACCAAAGCTCTCGACAATCACGCTAGAAAGCGTGGTTGTCGAGAGCTTTGGTGATTTTTTTTATGTGGTCTTAAGTGGACATTCCCTTAAAGTGTGTCTCTCGTTGCCATACACCCTGTACAACAGTTATAAATGAAATAATAATAAAGTTACGCAATAAATGAACCCTAAACAAATATATCTTCATTTAAAATTCGATTATTGTTTAGATGGAGTTTGCAATAAGACAAATGGATCAAGTTAACGGCGATAACTTTCTAATACATTTCGAAATTCATCTCGCTTTGTGCCGACTGCTGAAAGATTTCCAAAGAAATCGAAAACATCGTAGAATTTTTGATGGAAAAATAACAGATCCTTTGAGATAGAAGTTAGGAATCTAAGTGTTTTTAAGAAATTCATATTTCAAATACTTATAATATTCTGATTGAAAACAGAGACATGCAGGCATTATCAATATTCAGGCTTTACATGCTTTTCTTGTAAAAGTTGTGTACTTAGAATAGAAAACGCTATTTTGATAGTTACACAATTTATTTGAAAACTATTGTGAGACTGCTTCTTTGATCTAGTGGTCGCTGACTCTGCTGGTTTCAATTCCAAGGCCGGGCCAAGTGTTTTCCATTAAGAATTTCTCAGCAGCCTCTGGACTTGTACCCGGTTGAAAACAATAGGCTCGCCCTTATTTCATTTTTCAGACCTTAAACATAACTAGCAAGAAATTGCGTGTCCTTCGGTGATTCCAGGCGTCATGTTATGTATGTATGCTATTGTCAATCTGCTCATGTTTAGTGGGGCCGTCAAGACTATTTGTGGACCTTTATCAATATATAATATATATTGATAAAGGTTAATAATAATATCAATATTTCGAATCCATATTAGAATAATTATAGGTTAATCCAATATTAGAAATCCTAATTTTCGCTCACTTGGGGGGGGGAGGCCTATGTCCAGCAGTAGACGTTTTTCGAGTGAAATTATTATAAACCAAGAACACTTTCACCATCCTTGCAAACTCACATATCATTCAATACTCATTCCGGTCTGCTTTATAAAACTACCACAATATTCCTTCAATCATCTCGAGGAGTAAGTAAAATTAACTTCGCTAGCGGTCTTATTTCAGATTTTTCCTCAGATATTACTCGAGCGTCGACATTTCACTTCTTCCAGTCCATTAGTGACACCTCGATTCTATCAAGTAGCTAGGATCCTTGATAAATGAATTTTGCATCGCAATGGCTTCTCGTTCCATCGGAGTGCAGCATGAAAGTATTGAATTACACTTTTCATGAACAAATTGAACGCCAAACGAAGAAACTTTTCATCTAGCAGCGAATTGAAGAGTCAGAATCAGGAACTGAGTGGCGGAAAGCATTCATTATTTTTACTATGAGGAATAATGAAAAAGATTTATACAACTAATTTATTTGGGCTCAGAACGTAAATTCAGTGAATGGCTAGCTTTTTCCCTGACCATCATCACCTTCCTGCTCTCGTCCCATGTTATTTATTAAATGATGTATGTGAAAACGGTAACGGTTTCAAACGACGATTTTACTAGAAGCGATTTTTCACTCGTTAGTTGAAAATGCAGCGTTGCGTTGGACCCGCCTCCTCAGTAAATGAATAAAATAGCACGCGACGCGCGACGCCCGTCGTCGACGTAAACAAGCCCTTAGGACTAAAGCTACTACTACAAATACTGTTTATCCGCTAATAACAGTTCCCGCACAGCAGGCACAAAATCCACTCACTCCAAGATTCCCCAAGTTTATACAAGTTCTCATCAGGCTCTTTAACATCCGCTGTACAAAACTTTTTCAAAGCATTCAGGTAGTTAACCGGTACTTCATTAAGTGTTAAAAATTTTCCGCATTAAAACATGGAAGAGAAAAAATAAAAGGTCGGAAAAACAAGTTCTCTAACCGAAGTCTTTATTTTGAGGGAATATTTCGCATGAGTATTTTTTTAAATCTAGCTAGCGAAGTTATTTTCGCTAGCCATTTTAAAGTAAATTGGGTTTTAGATGTAATGTCTTCGCGTACCTGTCGCGCTGGCTTCTTTATGCTCGGAAAAATATGTTCAGGAAAATTCTAGTTCGTTCTGCTTGCTTTTTGTTTCGTAAAATTCTAACTATTCGCAGTATATTTCTGTAGGTACTGTTTTCTAAATACAGGTTTTACAATACCTGGGTTTGATACAGGTCGACTTTTCTAGTACCTAATATTAACTGTAAACACATCTTATTTAAGATTGGAAACTTAACTACCGTTTTGTATAGTTACGAGTATTAGGTACAACCTCAGACCAAATAAAAAGTAAAGTCGGAACTCTGCGAACAGCAAAGTGAGGCCGGTCAAACTACGCCTCGCCGTGCCGCCGCCGCCTATGCGTGTACATACACAATTAATACACGCACATACGTACAAGTACAACATAAACTACGCCTTGGTCTTAAACTTTTTATTTGGTCTGAGACGTGTGTGCGTGTATGCGAGGCGTAGTTTGACCGGACTCACTTTGCTGTTGGCAGAGTTCCGTCTATACTTTTTATTTGGTCTGAGGGTACAACACGATGGAGAAATAGTCTTTAGCATTATAATGTAGGATTTGAATAACTCTATTCTGAAGAAACTAATGTATTTACTTCTCGGTGATTTTTTTAAAGTGTCTTATAAAGGATAATAAGAAGGACACAAAGATACATTTTCGCACGACTTTGTACAGCATATAATAGTTTTCAGCATGATAGCAAGACAACCTTTTCTTGTTGCGGTAAGAATTGGTCAAAATATTGCACGAAATCTTTTAGATTCTCTAAGGTTATCTTAAGACGAAACATTCATTTTAAATTATTTATTAAATTATTGTTATAAAATTGGAAAGTACTAATTAGTGTCGACAGCAAGTAGTTGATTTAGTTTCCGGCTATATTGGAAAACTATCATCAAATATTACTTATATTCCACCTACTATATGAAACTCGAAACAGATACCTATAAAACCTATTTCTCATGAATATTAATTAATTAAAGCTCCGTAAAAGGTCAAGTTTAATTTTAGTATCCTGTACGATCAACCAGTCATTAGCACCTTACCCTTTAAAAAGTACAAAAACCGCCCTTATTAGTTTGAAATAAAGGTTCTGTTATAGACAAACGGTGACAATGGATGGGTGCCTGACTGTCCGTCTGTCTATGTAATCGAAATGCGCGAGGGTGTAAAAGGAGGGTGTATCCATCGTTAGTCAGCTGTCCGGGGGTGACCGGGGGCGCCCTGGGGTGACTCACACACGCCCCGGTTTTTATTTGTTTTTATACGACGCACCGAAATCTTTCGCCATTCGTATGGGCGTTATGTTAGAAAATGAAGGAATACGAATTGTATTGGAAACGTAAATGTAAAAGATACGAGTGTTGCTGTCACACGGAACGACTGTTATCTTTTATTCTCGGATGGCGATACTTTTCCAGAAGGTTCGGAGTTCGACCAGAAGCACATTTTTCATTTGGCACTTAGTAGGAAGGTTTTTGGAATTAGTTTTCCTATTTTAAAATATTGCTAGAGGTGGAATAGTCTAGCTTTTCGGCGTAACATTTAGAAATAGATTTAATTTCCATCTAGATCGATAATTTCAATCCTCTTCACGAGGTTAAGTTCGTGTAAGTCATACGTGTAAGATTAATACGAAAACAAATGCATTCAACGAAGTTGCCTGTAATAAATACACCATAGACATACAAGTGAGCGTATAAACCATAAATCACAGAGTCCGAACGAAGGCAACGACGCGTCGACGTAAAGAAGGTTACCACGTGAGACAAAAGCATCGTGACAATCGCCCTCAAGAATAGGCTGATAAATGGCACAGCCAGATATACCTAACTATAGACAGAACAATAGGGAAGGGAGGATCTATCGAAAGCAATTTCACCCAAAAATAGCACTAAGTTGGAGTGCTCTTAAAAGGTGTCTTTAAAATTGCTAAGACGTGGCTGTTATAATGAACGGAATCGTCCCCTTCGAGGGAGGGGTGAATTTGGCAGACACTCCTTTTTTGCGACGCAAAGGGCAAGTGGCGAGCGAGTTTAATCTTAACTTCATTAGGGCACGACACGAATCCATTGGGGAATTCTTCGGGAATTATTTATCCCAAAAATGTAATAAAATTCTCATTTCAGCATTGTCTTGGTTTGTTTAGCGTTCACAAACAAATTGGGATTGGGAAGATTACGATGGTTCCTGTAACTCGAGCTTTTTATTTTCGCTTTTGATTACAATTCAAGTGTTTTTTTTTCGTTGTTTAATGTAAGTCATTATTCCAATACAACTTGATTCGTCATTCTATTAATTTCCGACAATCTACTTACTTTTATCATGTATGCGCTTAAAATCTTTAACAAATACCCTTGTACCTTTCACTTTAAATTAAGGGCTGCTCAGTCAAGCCGCCATTGTGCCGGTCCGCAACTTGTTCCAATAATTTTAAAGACTGAGATAAGGCCTCCGACACGCACGCCACATAATTACCCCGATTCAAGTTCCCCACCTGACCTAAAAATTACCGCTCTATAGACGAATTTTCCGTCTTTTGTACAAATAATTTAATGGGTCCATTTTTGACGACGATTTAATTGGTGAGCGTGAAATGATGATAATTGTACCGTAGGTATGATGGTAGACTGAGGATTTCCATTATCATAAATTACAATAGATCATTAGACGTTTTTAATCACACGTAAGGCTGTTCTGAGTATTAAGGATAATTGACATAAAAAAATATTTAGCCCTATCAACGTTAATGTTCCTTATCTCCTATGCATTCAATCTTTTTCAGTTATGCTATGTGGACCTACTAATACACGAACTCGAAGGACCAAAATTCAAACGCAAAACAGTTTTTTACTATAAATGATTACAGTAACTTACCTGTACCTATCATAAAACCAAATAATTTCAAGTAATAAACAAGCCTACTAATTATCCCGTGGAATTGAGAAAGTCCAAAAACCTGTGCGAGCCTAAAGAGCTCATTACAAAGGAAAGGCAGATAATGTAAGACGGTGCTGAAACACTCGTTACGGAGAATGCTCTGGGGAAGTATTTTTTGCCGTGAAGGTACGACTTAAAGCTAATAGCCTCTCGCCTGACAAATGGAATTAGTCACACGATCCTGTGGAATACAACGCCTGGATGGAAGAGAATGAATTTAAATAAAATAAGACTGGATAAGGTATAATGAACCTAGATATCCCGAAATGTGGTATTAAGACGGAGATATTTGTATGTTAAATCTACAATGTGTAAATGAACATTTTGTACATGAAACTAAGTAACTCTACAAGTCTACGCAAAATACCACTGTGCTGATGGATATAAAGAGGTAACATTAAAAACTTATAAGCTATTGCATAGCTTCTGTCGCGAGCCTTGAGCGTGGAGACCGAATCCAGAAATTCCGTAACGAAAATAACCTAACACCCATTAGAGCTGTCTTTGTAAACACGTCCTATATTAAACGATGGTATTAATAGATGAAATGGGTCTTGCATAATGCTCACTTGTAACTTACCTTGTAAATAGATTTTAAGTAATTGGGTCTCGAATAATAACCTTGCTGTCACTTTGTTTTTTTTCTCTTCTCTGCGATACTGTATGTGCTCGAACGTGTTAAAATATATTTCTTATAATCTAATTGGTGTTCGCATTTCCATTTTATTTACATTACAAAAATGAAAAAGATACTGTACAAATGATGTATGTAAAGAATAACACATTTATTTACAGTATTAGTATTAACCATGATTTAATTCTCAAAAATTACAACCATTTCTGTGTCACCTGTATGTTACTGAACCACAGTCCGTTGAACGATCGTCTAAATGAATAGTACACACACAATTATGCAGGAAATAGACGATGTAGTTATGGCACAATCTACTCTAATAAAAATTGAGGACCTTTCTAAACAGTTTAAAGTACAAAATTTAGATTTCACGATTGTCTCACAAAATATTCGAAGTATTTATAGTAATTTAGATGATTTACAAGTTACTTTAACCCACTTTAAGTTTGATGTTGATCTAATCATTTTAAGTGAATGCAGACTGGATGCGAACAAATCCATCCCCGATATTATAAACTATCAGTCTTTTTCTACTACTAATCACATAAACCGATGCGACGGCGTAGTAGTATACGTAAAAAATACGCACAAAGTAAGTGTCAAAGAAGTAATACTGACTCACGCGTCATGCCTGCAAATAAGTCTGCCCAATCTTACTGTCCTGGGTATCTATCGCTCACCATCAAACGCCAATGCTGACTACTTTATAACTTCCCTTAATGAACATCTGAACTCTCTAGAATCATGTAAAAATATTATAATAACAGGCGATATAAATATAAATATTATACACAAGGCAAATGAAAAATCAAATGAGCGTACAAATCGACATAGCTATCTAAACATGTTGGCAATGCACTGCCTACTACCAGGCCACTCATTACCTACTAGAGGTGAAAACTGTCTGGACCATTTTATCTTGAAAATGGACAAAAACAAAAATACTGCCTCTATTGCAGTGTTAGATACTACGGTGACGGACCATTTAATGATATTCTTAAAATTATCAAATGTCACTAAAACTCATGAATGCCCTAAAATTAAATCAGTTGTTGATTTTGAGAAAGCGATGATCACCTTAAAAGAAAGTAATATTTTTGAACTGATACAAATTAACGACCCTGTTGAACTTGCTGAACGATTAATTGACCAACTCAGATCTTGTCTTCTACAAAATACCGTTACAAACTTAATCCCGAGAAATAACCGCATAATTAAACCTTGGATTAGTATAGGAATCTTACGTTGTATCCAAAACAGGAACAATATGCAGAGAAAACTACGTGTAGATCCAAATAACGATATCCTAAAAATAACATACAGAAGGTATCGAAATCACTGCAATAACCTTATTAAAAAACTTAAAAGAAGATATGACAGGGAACAGATACACAAAGCAAATAAAGACACAAAAAAAATGTGGAAAGCCATTAATAACATCACGCATCGCAAACAAACCAAAACTCCAAATCTAAACTTATTAGAGATAAAGGCAACCTCTCATGAGTCGGTGAACTACGTTAATAACTATTTCTCTAACATAGGTAAGACTTTGGCTGAGGAAATCATATCCTCCAATCTATCACAAAATCGTGCGATTTATAACTTCACGGATTCACAGGCCACATCTTTTGTGCTCTTAGAAACTGATCCTGAAGAAGTCCATGGCGTACTAATGGGTCTTAAAACAGAGAGTGCACCTGGATGGGACAATATATCTACCAAGTTTCTTAAATCTGCCCGTGACGTAGTGGTGCCTATTATTACACATCTTGCTAATCTGTGTTTCACACAAGGTATTTTTCCACCCACTTTGAAACAAGCCATTATTACACCTGTGCACAAGGGTGGTGACAGAGACGATGTGAGCAATTTCAGACCCATCTCAGTATTATGTGCAATCTCAAAAATAATAGAAAAGCTAATTAACACTCGTTTAATCAATTACATAAACAAATATAACATAATATCGGACTCTCAATACGGATTTAGGCAAGGATTATCGACAGAAGACGCTATTTCAGGATTAACTTCTCATATTATTGAAAAAGTGGATTCAGGAAAGAAGTGTCTCACTATTTTCCTGGATCTAAAAAAAGCTTTCGATACCGTCTCTGTTCCTATCCTTGTGCAAAGTCTAGAAAACATAGGCATAAGAGGAGTGCCTCTGGCCTTGCTAACAAATTATCTCCAGGATAGAAAGCAACGTGTAAAAATAGGAACCTACGTAAGTGATGAGTTAAAAGTGAGTTTTGGCGTCCCTCAAGGCAGTGTCTTGGGGCCTACGCTTTTCTTAATTTATATTAATAGCCTCTGCGACATGAAGCTTGAGAACGGACGTGTCTTTTCCTATGCGGATGACACAGCTATTGTTTTTACTGGTGATGCATGGCAATCTGCTTATAGATATGCTGAAAAGGGACTCACACAAGTTACTAAATGGTTAAATTACTTCTTACTAACACTAAATACCACTAAAACTAAATATATAGCTTTTACAAACTATAATAACAGTCAACCTGGACCTAATCATACCCTTAAAATACATAGCTGTGATAACCCTACTAGCACAAATTGTTCATGCAATGAAATATCAAAAGTGACGCATATAAAATATTTAGGTATTATGGTCGATCAACGATTATCTTGGCACTTACACACGGATATGGTCATGTCTCGAACTAGAAAACTCATTTGGATTTTCAAAACTCTCAGACATATTACATCAAAGACCCTTTTAAACCAAATCTACTTGTCTTTGGCCCAGTCAGTTCTAGGGTACTGTATACCGGTTTGGGGCGGGGCCACTAAAATCAAATTCTTAGAGCTAGAAAGAGCGCAAAGGTCTCTATTAAAGGTCATGTATTTTAAATCGTATGGATTCTCTACTGATAACCTTTACTCACTGACTGGCCTTCTTACAGTCAGAAAATTATATGTTCTCCATGCGGTTTTGAAACTACATAGATCCCTTCCTTATGATTCTAGCCTAAATAAAAAAGAAGAAAGTATCTTGTTGCTCCAGAAGTCCCGGTCAAAACTTCATATGCTAATAGGCAGTACATTAGACAATCCGCTTCCATCTACAACCAATTGAATAAATGTTTAAATATTTACCCCATGACTTATGGAGATTGTAAAAAAACTTTAACAGACTGGTTAAAAAGCAAGAGCTATGACGACATTGAAGCTCTTTTACAAAGTATCTTGCGATAATTTTATGAAAAACGACACACACATACACACACAATCACACACACACAAACACACATACAATCACACACACCCACGCACCTAGCATGCGCACACCTTCTTAGATATAAGTTAAATTTCGTTTTTATGTACACTCCTACATTAAAATTGTTTTTGTTTTAGAAGAGCGGGGTCTCCTAACACAGGTATTTTTTATACTTAAAAGGAGGCCTCTATGTATGATTGTATATTGTAGAAGTTTTATAGTTTCTGAAATAAAATTTATTATTATTATTATTATTATTATTTCCGCTCATAATCGATCAACACCCCCCACTCCGACCGGCACAGCGGTGATACTTTTTAGTTTTTAGTTTTGCCATCTATCGATGAATACCTAGCAGAACTTTTAATGACTTTTTGTTATATTTATTATGCAAAATAATAATAATAATATAAATAATTAAATTAAATAAGTTGATAAAAAATGCTATGCAATAGCTTTACCGCGGCAGTCTCCGAGTGCCACACGTCTTTTTATTTAAAACTTGTAACTTTAACCTCCAATATCTCCGTAATTAGGTTCCCAGTTCGGTCCAAAACAAAAAAATATCGCAATGACGGGGACAACCCATTATACAAGGTGTAATTGAAATAAATAAAAACCTCTATTATGCACTTGATAATCTTCTGTTACAGCTCATATTTTATTAAGATGATAAGGTAGTATTCCACATAAAAAGATATTCGTAATGACGAGTACAATGACCCTTTCAGCATGTCCAGTTATTTCAATTACACTTTGTTTATACATATTCCTACAGGTACAATATAGACAAATAACTAACAAAGTAAATATTATACATAATAACCGAGTATTATATCAAGCTTCATGTTTGCATGTATTCACGTTAGCGATACGCTAACATTTTGTTTTTTACGTTTTTATTTTGCTCCATATATCATGCAAAAATAATAACGTTGTAGTGCATCGTTAAAATGCACACTTACAGTTCGACGGCTAATAGTCGGGCTGTTTGTGGAATTACCAGAAAATTGTTGGTATACTTTTGTGTAAGAACTTTAGTACACGCGATATTCTATTGATCAATAATTTGGCGCGGGTCCTTTTGAGCGGAGCCGTTTTCATACAGCAAATAATAGAATTCTAGCTTCTGTAGGTTGGCTGAAATCGATTTTGTTTACACCAAGTTTTTGTCCTTTACAGTAACGGCTGGCAGTTATCGACAGATGTCGGTTAGTGACCGTTCACGACCTCATGCGGTGACATGTTAAACTAGTTGTTTGACATTTGTTTCTCACTATTCGCGTCGCGGTGAGAAATTTTTTTATTCATTTGTTTTCTCCGCAGTGGCTGTCGCAAAACGTTTGTAGTTCGTGGCCAACCATTAACTCTTGTAGTTAATAGTAAACAAAAAGCGATACTTACTCCCTTTGTTTTACGTACATTTGGTGCAATGATCGTGATGACAGAATAAGTATACGTAAGCCATAAAACTATAGCTATTCGTATAGGTATCCACACTATATTTAATGAACATGACGTATAAACAAAACCTTGATAAATCAAGTAGCATTGCAATCAAGTGATTCGGTCATCACGATCAATAATCCCTGCTCGACGATATCTATGATAATAACACTTGACACAAATACACATAGTAAAATATTAATAATAACTATGAAAAAGCAGTAAATAAGCACTTACATCCATACAATGAAGAATTTTACTTGACGAAGCGAAGCAGGTAATCTGAAAAAGAAAGGAAGCGTTTACACATAAAGCCAAGCGAAGACGATATCAAAAGGCACTTTAACACTGAAGAAGCGTTATAGCATAAAAGTGGCTTCTATAAATATCTCATATCATTTAATGACACAAGTGTTATACTTATAAAGCATTCCAGAGAGCTCTATATTATTACACTTGTGCGCAAAGAGTATTGGAGCGTAACCAACCTTTTTTGCTTTTAACGTGGTTTCTGTTTGCTCATCACATAGCATAAGCCTGTTTCGTCCGTGACGCATATAATGTGCACGACAATGTAAGCAGCTGATTTATCAATATTATTTGAAAATCAAAAATAATGGCAAACGACAACGTTACAGAAACGATAAGCAGAAAGTGAAGCAAATAATTGTAGGACTTCCTCCGAAAACGCAGTTTGCTCCCGAAAATATTGGTAAAGGAAACGGTTGAACGGCAGCCTTTGCTTCATATCAGCCCAAAGCAGTAAAAAGTTCCGTTTCTCAATACCAACATTTATTTGGTGAAATTCAAAAAGAAGAGCACAACAATATCTCGGGGCCGACGATCCTAAAGAGCCGGATGGTTCGCGCCTCGCAATTAAGATAGCTTTACAATGACGCCAGATTTTGGCCGCATTTCCAAATGGACAATATGGGCACATACAAAGGGAATTGTGTCTGGGATTGTCTTGTTTTTGGGTAAAGCTGTATCTGTCCCTATATTTTTAGTACCTAGGTCTGTATAACTATAACTGGAATCGTTTCACGTCCAAGAAACAGCTTACTGGTAGGTTTTAGAAGCTTATTATTAATATACTTTCTTATACGGACCAAGGCCTCCGTCAATCCTCCCAGTCTTCTTTCTAGACCACTTTATATCCACGTACTTCGTAAAATATATGAAATTGAAGTAAGACTCTCGTTACACTCGAATTCGAATATTAATCGGTAACAAGCTCTGGGAGCAATTTGTCAAATCAAGTCGTTATTACTTGGATTCCCAACGTCTTCAATCACAAATTGAAATAATTGATGTTACAATAATATCGATGGCGCAAACTGAGTAATGAGATCGACATTACTTATCGAAAGCTATTATTGACTAATAGGAATCGATTTCCTTTGAGACATACTACACCTACACTTTTATTTTCTCTGTCTCTGGTTAGGATCCTGGCATAATTTTTACACTTATCGAGGAGAAATTTTTTGCACGTAACCGTGGCCAAAAACAAACTATTACCCAAACATGGTCTCTTTTCACACACGTGGCTAACTTCGATGATGAAACATCAAAACTTTGGCAGTTAGAGTTTCGTTTTATCTTTAATACGGCAGCAGAGGGCTATTTTATATTCCCAATTCCATCGAGCGCGTTTCAATTGCCTTTCACAGTTTGTGAGCACTTTTCGTTTTTAGACTTCAACGCTTGACTTTTTGGGCGATTGACATTTTCATGACTTCATATCCGTAATCGATACCCTCAAAGTTGAGTGATTCGCAATGAAATAAAAAGATACATGTGAGATATGATCCGGGCGAGTGCGGAAAAAATGGATATTGAATCTGTGGATGAACCGCTCGGAAAAAATTTACGAAGGTAATAGTTTTTTTTCTCTTTGCAGGATCGATTACACATATGGAGCTTGACGAAGTGGCGAGTATATTATTCGATTTGATGTTATCTGGTGGCTACGGTGTAGGAAGTTAGTTACGCCTACGTTACTTTCACAGTGGCGTTGATCGAACGATGCGGAAACAGAGACATACTGCATGCAGATATGTTGTAGATCAGTGATCTACTATCCACGTTGATGTATAAATATCTTTTATATTCTAACCATGGTTCCTTCTAGCTAGCAACTACCTAAGTAGCTCTCCCTTTGGACCTTGGACCCATAACGTACTTATTATTTTAATTTGCTCCGTTGAGTTTCTGCTCGTACGGTTCCTCACAAAATGGTTTACTGAAACATAGAAGATGATTTTTCAGTCACCGTCCAAATTTTTTCTAGGCATTAGGTATCATCCACTAACACCATTTTTGAAAAAAAATCATAATCATATATTTTCATATTAAATCATTTTCTCGGAAGAATTATCCGTTCTTCGTGAAACGCTAAAACTTTGTGATGTGATAGGTATCTCAATATTTTTGTATTGAGTGAAACTAAGAGAAAAAAATATAACTATTTTTTTGGGGCAGTCGTACACTCTAAAAAAAAAATGATTGCTCCTAACAAGATTGTGATTATTGCAATCAAGCATCTTGATTCCATTCGAGCCTAACAAGACGTTAGATAAATCAAATAAGGTGATTTTTGTTGCTCTTACTATCTGCTTCTTAACTAGAACAATTAGAACCTTAGTCGAAGTCAACATGAAATTGATCAATAAGACGAATTCAACTAAATAGATTCAACTATAATCTTGTTCAATATAAATATGTAAATGACTACTATAACTACTTATCATTAATAAATTTGACTAAGGACTTGGTCATTGCAACAAATTCATCTTCGTAGATTCAACCAAGAACTTGTTCATTATAACTAATTCATCTTCGTAGATTCAACCAAGAACTTGTTCATTATAACTAATTCATCTTTTAAGATTCGATCAAGATCTTGGTCATTAAAACTAATTCATCTTTTTAAATTCGACTAAGAACTTGGTCATTATAACTAATTCATCATCGTAGATTCGACCAAGAACTTGGTCATTATAACTAATTCATCTTTTTAGATTCGACTAAGAACTTGGTCATTATAACTAATTCATCTTTTTAGATTCGACTAAGAACTTGGTCATTTTAACATAATCATCTTCGTAAACCTAATTAGGACCTTGGTTATTTAAATTATTTTAATTTTTATTCGACTATTTGAGCTTAATAAATTCAACTATGACCTTGTTCAATTTAAATCTCATAATATTCACAACAATCAATTTGTTTATTTGAATAAGCTACTAATCTTGTTCGTTACTATTATAAAACATTATTATTTATTATTTATTTATTTATTAAACTTTATGCACAAGCAAAAAACTGTACATAGGCGGACCTAATGCCTTGGGCATTTTCTACCGGTCTACCTTAGGGTGATGCAGAGACAACCAAGCAAGCCAACCAAGCCAACCAAGCCAACCAAGTTACTCTTAATCGAATGTACTGAGACACTTTATCTCATTAACTAACACCAATCTATGAATTGGCTCAGCACTTCAAATGCGTATTTAAGAGCACTCTCAGTATTGCTATTTTATTATTTATAAATTACAACCCTTACCCCAGTTTCTAAAATCCTGGTCAAAATATACCTATTTGTTATACTTATATCACCTCTTGTGATTGGTTAATTTTAACGATGATCAAAATGACAACCAATCCACTTGACATGAGATTAAACATTTATCAAAATTTTACCTGCATCTCAGATAAGAGGGGGGGGGGGGGGTGTTAAGGGTTGTATTTATAAATCGCACTGAGTGCTCTTAATTACGCATTTGAAGTGCTGATCCAATTAATGAACCTAGCACCTCAAGATCATACCCAGAATGCTGTCTGAATTGAGAGCAATTTATTATTGAAAGTATCAAAACATGATCGTTTTTTCTCAAGTAAGTCCTACCTATTTAGATATTTGAACTGTATCGATAGGTAACCATTTTGTCTAACAACATTTTTTTAAGTAGCTGACAGGTTAGATACCTACAAAAATTTGGTCAAAATGAAACAAAAAATATAATTACAAAAATTGTATAATTGTTATTAGTGACATATAAAACATGTTAACATTTTGTCCTAATAACTATCTACCTTAGAATAAACTTTTATAACAACAATATTTAACAGAGAAAACAACACAGCTTATTTCTTAATCAATTATGAATAATCAGTCACATTATTATTTGTTTCTGACACAAAATAAAATATTTTAACAGTGGTCTGGAATTATCACAACCAAAACCAACTAAACTATGAAAATCTCGTTGCAACAATTTGCTTATTAAGTACGAGTACCTAGCTAAGTAGTTATGTATAATACTAAATACTTAATTATGAGTAATAAAGGGAATTTTAAAATAGCAACATAAATAATGTCATAAAAAAAGTTATTAATTATCAGTCATTTAGCAACAGCCAGCAGAATGGCAGCAAATTAAATTTAAAAAAATGCTTTTTTTTATTACTTAATGCGTTCATCGGCGCGTATTCTTCCAGAAGAAGTTTAGACATACAAATTTGAAAATTTCAAAACCACACCGATAAATGAGTTAAAAAAGAAATATACAAAAAGTATTATATATGGCAATCCGCGAGAAGAGACCCGGCAGCAGTTGATCCTTTATCAAATGCAGATGACATCTTATAAAACGCTTTTTGTATAAAATACCAAACAGGGTATGTGTCGATACCATACTCTGCATTAAGTTCCCATATTATTTTGTAACACGTATCAACTGCGTGCATAACAGACATTCCCTCATAGATGACCGATCTATTCGCAACATTAAGGAAGGTATTTATTTTGTCTAGCGACTCACCCACTACAATAATATAAGGTTGGGATGGCGCTCCTTTTTGGAGAAGGGTTGAAAGGCGGAGTTCTGTTGCTTGACGGATTTCTGCACTAGATTTCACGTGCTTTATAAAGCCTTCCCGGGCTTCAACTTTACTTGGTTTCCAGCTTTGACCTGCATCCGAACTGCGTTTCTTCTTTTGTTTAACAGCCGCAGTGTTTAAAAAAAACGGTATGGTGGTATGCGACTAAATTTGATGAATCTTCATTTGATGCTGAAAAAAATAGAAGAAGTAAGCAACAAATTTTATTATAATAAGTAATAAATAAAATAAAACCTTTGTATTGTTATATTATATGAGCAGTAAACCACCGAAATATACAGGGTGGAAACGGTAAACGGGGCAGTAAGGGGAGCTACATTAACCGTTGCAGCTACATGAAAGTGGTCTTAGGAAACTATCATTAACTTTTTGTAAAATTTTGATCCCAATTCACAGATTTAAAAAAAATGTACAAATTCAAATTCAAATTCAAATTGTTTATTGCAATACACAGTACAGTTAGCAAGAGAATTTATTTATATATAATTGCCATTTTAAGTACACAAAACAGTTTTTTGATGCCAATCTATCCTGTTTCTAATACTGATCAAAAAGTTTTTGTAGACCGACCCAAGTTGCAGTACTCAAAGAGTCAGAAAATGCAAAAAATAACTTTCAGCGGGACAGTAAGTACCTATGATTCCTAATTACAATTAAAAAAAAAAAGATACAGTTAGCAAGAAAATTGATATCTAATAATAATAATTGATATTGATATGGTCTTAGCGTTAACCGTTTCCACCCTGTATATTTATATTTAGATATTTCTTTCATACTTACAATTGGTAAGAGTGACCAGTTCATGAAAAAATGGTTCTGTTGTTTTTTTCTTTTACAGTTCCTATATCCTGATTTTCAATAATGGAAAATGAATAAACAAATTGTCTTTTTAAATACCATGTACAGCATCAAAGTCTATATGCATCTGGAAAATAAAAATGCATATCTTTATTAATTACAATAAACAATAATAGAAAAAATGAGAGTCAAGACACTTTTATTTTTACCCGACTGCGGCGAAGCCCAAAAGGAGGGTTATTAATTTACTGCCAGATCTCATGCCAAAACAATACTGTTTCAATTTCAATGAATTATAATTGGGAATGCTTATATACAATATTACGGATTATCAGATTTAGTGACTGACACAAATATGGTTTATCTATACATACATAAATATGGGTTATATTTAATTCGTGAAAACGAACGTGAAAATAGAAGAGAAATCGTGCCCACATCCACTTTTCTCGTAATGCTCGCTCGATAATTTAAAAAGCAAACTCGAAACAGTAAATGTGATAGGGTACCTACCTATTTCCTTACACAACATGGATTCATATCACCCGGGGGTCAGTGGGTCGTCTTAAGGGAAGGGGCCTCCGGGTTTATTACATTTTCAATCAACACCATACAACAAACTAGCGAGTGCGATAAGTAGGTAGGTACTTACGGGTGAATACTGGTATTAGAGCCTCTAACTCCCATGTCTTGAGGAGTTCGGTAACGTCTTCCATTTCAATTCATAGATTTATAATATGTTACACTTTCAATGTCAAAGGACAGGATCACTGCACTTGTAGGTAGGTATAGTCTAATCGACGGTTCCACCAAATAATCTTTGAAGACACTGCTAAACACTGAAATTACTTGATACTTGATACTACAAAGTTTCTAAGCTGAAGTCCAACTTCGTTTCGTTTTTTAAAATTTTCCGATTATTGGATTAGATTTAAACTGGTTTTGACTCGCTTGCAGTGACGACAAACCACCAGCGCGCGGCGCGTGCCGCGCGCTGGTGGTGTGCGGGGTGGGGTACCCGGACTAGGGAGGAATAGGGAAGGGCGGATCTCTTGAATAAATCGATCAATCGAATGATAAATTCAACAAATATGAAAGTCGATACAACGTTTTAGTTTTAGTAGAATGTAACAATAAATTTTAGTTGATGTAATTATCAGATCTTAGTTAAATCAACTAAGACATGTTTGTTAATTTTATAAATAAAACTTATCGAAACGATTACTTGATTTGATTGCTTTTACTATTTTATTCTGAATTGATTCAACAGACGTATTTGTTTAAGTTAACTAAATAAAAATGATTAAGTCATGCAAAGAAGAAAATTGTGATGCAATCAACAATTATACATGTTAGAATTAATAAACATACCTACATTGTTCGTTCAATCACAAATAAACTTGCTGTTGTAACTAATTAGCTATCGTTGAGTTGCCTAATATCATGGTAGTTTTATTCAATTTAACGTCAACTAAGAAAAAATCCCTCTTAGTTGGCTTCAATTTTTTAGAGTGTATAAAAACACGTAGGTATTCAATGATTTTCGGGAAAAATCATCTTGGGAAGTGTTTTAAAAATAAGACTTTGTTTATCTAGAAAACAATGCAATTCATCGCAACACAACGCATTGTCCAAAATAGAAGTTTTCCAAAAAGATAAAACAAAGACCCATTGAACCAAAATCACCATGTCGAAACAATGTTATTGCCAAAAACATAGCAAATAGGTACTGTTCGTGAATCCAGCCGCTGACCCACTTTCATTTTAGATATGCGAACTAAAACGAACAAAAACACCACACCAGGTGTGGTGTTTTTGTTCGTTTTAGTTATGTTATGGCAGCTAGGCTAGCTGCCAACACAATATTTTAAAGGCAGTGTTTTACAGTGTAATTTGTAAGTCCTAAAAGCAATTTATTATATTGAAAACGTGGGATGATTCATAATATTTTAACTGTGAGTCTGTACGGATTGTATAGCTTTGGTCCTTTTATTACAATGTAAAATCAACATCATTGCAGGCGCTGTCATTATCCCAGCCTAGACTCTATTGTCAAGTCGGCTCTTAGTCTACCCAGCCAGATGCATTTGTATCACTATTGTACTTTGAACAGGCGTCCATTTTGCTTTTTTTTTTGCTGCAAATGTTCTAGCTTTAGGTTATGAAAATAAAGAGTAAAGTTAATAACACACAGACTGTTATGCAATTTCCAGCATTAAAGATAGATCATAGAATAAGCTTTTTTAAAGTAGGTATATGAAAATGAAACATAGCTAAGTTCCTCAGCCAAAATGATGTCAAAATATAAATCAGAAAGAATATAGTGAGCTTAAAACTGAATTTACGCAGGGGTTTTAATCAACCCAGCCTTTGCAGATAATTTCCTTGGTAATTGAGATCAATCATTAACATCAAAAACCATTTATTAAACAACAAAATAGTACGCTTATACAATTTAAAATTAATACTTTTCCAACTTGGCGGGTCTGAGCGAGTGAGATAATTGCGTTAAAATGTTCCGAGCAAAGTTTTAGGTGACAGCAACGACATTACACGACTATTTCGGAGTGCTTTACAGCCGCGTTTAAATCATTTAATATTTATATTGGACTAAGGGACTCTCGTAATTTGGCTCGCATATAATTGAACCCTAACATAAGAATAGCATTATAATCACCCTAAATTTTCGAAAACCTAACATAGGGACTGGCAGGGCAGGTCCAAGAGTTCTTTTTGTTGATTTCTTTCGATACTGCGATCACGAAAAGGATGACTGACCTAACATGAGTCGATGCTTACAATTCAAAAGAGGTTAAATCTATCTTTATGTGCTTGCAAATACCAACAGGAGCATGCACTTCTGTAATGAAAAACATTCCATTAAGACTAGTGAATAACTCCATACGTGCATCGTAATTCTTTTAAAAGCCTCTCGTACCTCGGTAATCTCGCGTATCTTCAACTGTATGAATAAATTCTCGCGTGTGCGGTTTTAAACCGTTTTATAACAGCAGTACTTGCATTGCATCATAAAGGCTGAGCGAGGTAAAGCTCCCGTAAACCCTCATACACTACTTATGCCACAGGAATGCAATGTGTAAATGCGGACTAACTTTTATTACTCGTGAACCTGATTACGAACAACTTTTAGCAAAGTTTATTACGTTTTTGGCGGGTTTGTCGCGTAATTTTGGATTCGTTGGATTTGAAAGTCATATTTTCGTGTCTGGAGTTGAGGTAGAATCGTTTTTTTCACAAAATAAATCAGGAAAATGTTCTTTATTTTCTTCTTTCTGGTCGAAACGGGTCTCAAAACAATAGACAAAATTACCAGCTGATATTACATGACAGAAAGCAATCCGACCTTCTGTATCACCCTCAGAGAATTATAACAACATAATGAGGCGTCCCAAATAACACTTACAACTTCCAGTCTTTGTTTTATTAAATATCCTTATAATATCTGCATTCAAGCTCTTAATTAAGATATAACCCACCAAAACTCGTTTGCTTCTACACAAAAACATCAGTAAACCGTTCAGCTAACAAACTGAATATCAATGCTCCGGTTACTGCCGGTTATGAGCGGCTTATAAGCTCCTGCATCGAGTTTCAAAGAGCGATATCTGCTGGTACACGGTTCCCGTTTGGATTACCGCAATGTGCATTAGCGCTTTCCAATAAGTGTAGGTAGTGGAAGTTAGCTGTGTTTGAGATGCACTTTAGTAAATGGTCTTTTTGTTCGTTCAGAGTTTAAAACATTGGTTTTAATTTGCTTGAGTAAGTGTGGCCGCATTTTATGGGTACATTAAGGAACAACTTTTGCTATTCGAGAAGACCGATCAATGTGGCGACACCTGGGAGAGGCCTATGTCCAGCAGTGGACGTCTTTCGGCTGACATGATGATGATGATTTGAGAAGAGACCTTGCTCGTTGCATTGACGGAAGATAGTATTTTGCCACATGGGTACCAATATTATTCATGACGAGAGATTTCTTCGAGCCTAATTCGGGCTAGGCAAAATCAGTTGTAAGGATTACAACTGATTTTGCCTAGCCCGAATTAGGCCCAGTCTAGAATATTCTGTTTGGACCAACAACTAATATCTCTTTGCGCAAGGGACTTGTGTTTGTATCATACATGGTGGTAAAATTATCTACCAACGCTTAAATCGTCAGCATTGCGGTAACATGTTAATTAAACTTGGAAACTCTTGTTACAATGATACTTGGACTTCGGGGAAAGGTGCTTATAATTGGTTTACAAATGTTCTAGTTAAACACACTTAACACCAAGGCCCAAAATAAACCGTAACGTAAATTTTCGCGTGAAATGAATACAGTCTATCATCAGTTTATTGCTGAACCGAAATATGAGGGAAGTTCATTATTTATTCTACTTGAAATAACTACAACCCACTCTATCCCTCTTATAATTTACATAGGATAATGATGACAGAAGCTGGGTGAGAATTATGATAAACAGTCGAATACCAATTTGGTTTGGATATCCTTCTTCAACCTTTCAACATAAATTCTAGGATAACGATGATTGACATCCTCGAAGTTTTGAGGAGCAGCCAAAATAGCAATTTAGATAGGATTTTCATACTCCCAAAAACATGGAAATAGGACGAAAATCACTAAAGTAATGGGCAATTATCTACCGCTCCATAATAATTGCAATTTGTATCGCCGTCGAGCCAAATTGCTTTAAATCTCGTTATTGCAGGTCATAACGATAAAAATAAATTACCTTCTTGAATTTCGCTACTACTTTTAAACGGGAATGTTTCTGCTCGGACTTTTATAGAGGGAATTTAAATGCTGTGAAAATTATGAGGTTATGTAACAATAGGTGGGTCTGTTTCCCTTTCGAACACGTTTTCTCGTTTAGAAGATCATATTTAGAAATAAGACTTTCGACATAAGTAGTAGATACCTATTATGATTCCGCTTGTTAACAACCAATCACCTACCTATCTGTATTAATTTGATTGATTTCTATGCTCGACCAACACAGCCACACGGATTATGCATTAATTTAAATAATAATACATACTTAGTTTAGTTTTTTTAGTCAGTAGAAGTCTGACACTCCCTTTCGGTCTGCCCAAGAGCGGGAGAGGCTACTTGATGATTTCCCACCACCCACTCCAATTACCTTATATTCCTTGTATCCATAGAATTCGCGGTTTTAATCAAAACCCACATCCCAATATATTGTCGCTTTAGTTTTTTTTTTCATTACAACGCTCAGGTAACTTTGGGGCACAACTTGTTCGTAGTCGCAGTTAGCTCCGCGACTCCATATGTTTTACTAGTCCACAAACTTGCTAACTAAGCAAGAACAGTTTCAGTAAACAATGTGCGCTTTAATTTCTAGTAAAGTTGGAAAGTGAAGGTAATACGTTACTTGGTGCGAAGTTTTCCGTGAAATGTTCAGACTCCGCGTTGAACGGATCAAGATTTGTTGTGGATGAGTTCTGTTCTGTAAATTTTTTTGACTGAGCCAAGGCGATGAGTTGGGTGTAAACATTGTAAATGGCGGAAAATCGATAGTCGTGGATTAGTTTTCAATATCTATGAATTTATTATGAAGTTTGGCGTGTGCGTCATACCGAAATTGGGGTAAGAGACAGCGGTGTAGAATTTTCCTATTTACCTACCTACTCGTACTACAAGTTTACACGTCACGTCATAATCTGTTGATGGAAAAAGCCTCAAGGCAAGGTTCAACAGGTTAACACCCGAACATTTTAATTCTAAATGCTGTCATTTCACGCTCCGTCAAGCCTTGCTTAAGACTACACCCTTAAGGAAATCATTAAGCTCCTTTACACGTTCCATCATTTACAGGCTCTAATGAGAAGCGTAGGTATCAAACATCTTACAGATCTACTCCCAAACTGATAATGAAAAGCGTTCCTTTGGTAAAATGTATCGTGTTCCTTGCAATTTACCAAATTAACAATTCCGTAGACGAGGCGGAACGTGTAATATCAATAACAATTAATGTTTAGGAACCTCTCTTAAGATAGATACACATAAACATGATAAACCAAACGAGGATGCGTAATAATGACATCAATGAATGGGATTTTATAGCCAATGAATTTTGAGGACATGTCAACACTTTAGTGCTATCAATTTAGCATAACGAAGTCCTCTAAATTACATCTTCCTTGAACGTAATGTTTTAATTTTCTAAACAAATCAAATCAATTAATTTATGAATGTATACGCATGGATCGAAGTGAAATCTTTAATTGCATGTAAGTACCTAATTACTTGGGTGCACTGCACTGCAATAGCCTTCAGCATAATTTCTAATACTTATTTAATAAATAGTTATGAGCATCCAGGCACTCGAGTTTGTGTTGTAAATACCTAGCGGGCTTCTATAATAGGCAATTCAGAAAAAGATTTCGGGGAAAACGATATTGCTTAATAGTTAAAACCCATGGCTCGGTGTTGTTAGTTTTCACTTTCAAATCAAATAGTAGGTACTTCTAATAAAAACTGTTCAGTTACTCAATGAAAAGCAGTAAATGTAAGTGTGTCGTACTTGACAAATTGGGCCAACTCCCAGTCGATGCTGTCGCGCTGCTACTAAATGGACCGCGAACAGTTTCTCCTCTGTAACCTGTCTGAACAAATTACCTATCTGTTTCTACCTGGCACTCTTAGCCATTTATTTATTAGAAGAAACACGGTAACTTATCCTTAAAGCTTTATGAGATCCAATAATTATTTAATGGTTACTAATACTTGCTTCGGTTGTATACATAACACCTTTACCGTTTCTGTGATTAAGTCATGAATATGAATCAGGCAAATTCTCAATGTCAATTCAAATTCTAAAACTAATAAATCATTGGTACGTAGCATTATTTTATTACACTACAAATTCAATACATCAAAATTTAAATCCAATCCCGTTAGTAATACAATTCCAATATGGCGAGCGCCATCAATCAACCGAACGTTTCGTTACATTCAAAAATTACTCACGAGCGATTGAATCGCGTATTCGATTCAAATACTTCGCAGTTTATCGAATAAAAAGAGAGTACGTAATCCTACGAAGTCGCGACACAATAGAGACGAGGAGGCATTCAATGTATTCAGTAAATCTTCGTACAGCGTGCGGTGTCAGATGCAAAGCACTCTGGCAGAACTGAATCGATGTTTAGCAAAAGCTGTATTCGATTATTGAAATGGGAATCGAGGATTAATACCATGGCGATTGTTGTGTTTTGTGAAAGCTGTTTGCAGTGAACGGTCAACTTGTTTTGGAATATAATAGCAGTCAGGACATGAATACAGCAGGCAGTTTACCATGGAAATTCGAGATGAAAACTGTTCCATGGTTAGTAATTAAATGGTTATAATAAAAAAAGTAGTTAAAAAACTAAAAAACCCGACTAAAAAAACTGAAAGGCAAAAAAATAAGCACAATTTAAATTAATCAAAACTTGGAAGCAGGCGGGGTCCATTCTATTTTCATTTTATAATTTAATTTATAAATGACCCCAATGTGTTTGTTTTTTGCTTTTCAGTTTTTTCAGTCGGGTTTTTTAGTTTTTTAACTAATTTTTTTTGAATTCCAACTGTTTAGTTATTTTGTGTAAAGTTTGTTCTTTCGTTGGTCGCGTAAAATTCTTCGCAGATGATTTAACTTTTGTGTTTGTTTATAGGTTTTGTGACTTTGAATTTCTTTAAAACATAAAGGGTGTAAAAGTACCCTAAACGCAAACGAAGGGCATTTGTTCTCCCGACCACTGCGATAATTTTTTTGTTCTAGACCATACCTGGAAACCCCCTAGTAACGGGGGGGTCGAAGTTCCAAATTTTGCACAGCTGTTTTTATAAATACCTACTAGTTTTTCAGGTTGTTACTTTACTTAAATTACCTCCATGACCCTTTTACTATTCAAAGCATCCACTAGCACAATGTTTTAAGAGTGCTACATTGAGTTTTATCGTAAAATATAATTTTTGACCCCAAAAAAAAAGTCGTTTCCCAGCAAAAATTTTTGCGTAGGGGTACTTAGTTTGATGTACAGAATGCTTGGGTGACGTATGTGTGAAGGGTTGATTTACACCTTGTATAAGTGATTTACATTTTTGTAATCTCCTTTTAAAACGCTTCATTTTGATACCCTACTCGATGGTTATGGTTCTTTTTTTTTAATCCGCGATATGGCCCCCAAAATCCGCAAGTTTCTTTGTTTTTTTTTTAAATTTTAATGTAGCCAGTGACACTCGCGCTATCAAGACGTATCTAACGACGTATATTTTATTCAAATCCCATCATCCGTTTAGGAGTTATGAGGGAACAAAGAAAAGGACATACATACATACACGCCCAACACATAACCTTTTGGGCTTCGCCGCAGTCGGGTAAAAACACATAACCCTCCTTTTGGGTTTCGCCGCAGTCGGGTAAACCCGAAATAGACACTTGAGTGAAATATGTCGATTGTTGATACGGAAATGTTGCCTTATCAAGTAGGTACTTAAGTTTCAACTCAAGTTCATAGGTAAGTAGGCACCTACGCTGTCTACATTAGATCCAAAGCTAATACAGCGGGTGTGCTGTACGTACCTAACGTCACTTAGGAACGACAGGGTTTTGCACTTAAGAAAGAATGATTAATACGAGTTAGAAGGTCGAAATGAGAGGAATAACCCGCCCAAGCCCTCCAGAGGGGAAAAATTTATTTGTTTAAACGTCCATCTATCATACTCCCCACGAATTCTGTCCTTCCCTACAAATATATTGAGAAAGGTTCACTAAGTTTAAGTTTATCACTATCTGTATTTAGGTACATCGAGTTTTGCAAAATGTTATTGGCTGTTTAACTGAAAATTCATAATTTCAGTCTCTGAATTTGTAAGCGAAGTGGATTATAAGAACATTAATTAGGTACCTATACACATTCCTAGCTAAACACTACGAACTGAAGAAGGGTGGGCGTTTTGGAGGACTGTCTCTTGTAAATACACACATCAAAAGTGTCTAGGGATCAACATATATTTTTGCAATAACTTTTCTCCTGATTGATATTAATTAAAATTTTCTTTAAGGATTCATCAAATAAAGTGTTTTCGTTTGTCACAGTAACGATAAACCAAGTCACCTTTGCATTAATAAAGAAATTTGCCATTTTCCTAATAAAGGGATTTTTGACATTTGAACCACTAACATTAAAGTTCGAAAAAAAGACTGAAATAACAGTTTTCTTTAAAATTTTATTGGGTAACTTAAACAATTAATAATCCGTGTTTCTACCGCGAACACTAACAACACAAGAACATCGGTTTGGCATACTCAAAATGAGTTCATCCAAATCACGCTGTGGAATGGCCGCCCATGTTCGTTGCAACAACAAAAAAAGGTCTTCTTGCGACTGGATACCCTCCATATTCGGCAGAGCTCTTCTCTGTAGCATATCCCATGCATGCTCAATCGGGTTCAAGTCTGGCGACTGAGCAGGCCAGGGCAGGACATTGATGTTAGCTGCGGCGAGAGTCTGTCTTACAACTCTTGCGGTGTGCGGTCGTGCATTATCATGCATTAACTGAAATAAGGGACCGATTTGCACTTGTAGAGGAACGATGACGTCTGATACAATCGTCTCAGCATAAATTTGAGCGTTGAGGTTGCCTCTGATCCAAATCAACTCAGTTCTTCCGCCGATCCAAATACCCGCCCATACCATGATGGTTCCACCACTATAAGGATGGACTTCCTGGCAGGATTTTAATCGCTGTTGGCGTCCAGGGGTTCTCCAGTGTCGTATACGTCTTGTATCCGGTCTCATACCAAAACGAAACTCATCAGAAAAGCACACGAAACGCCATTGTTCTTCTGCCCAATTTCTGTGTTCAAGAGCCCATTGATATCGAATCCTACGATTGTGCATTGCTATAGGTGGTACCCGTAGCGGTCTTCGGGAATGAAGGTTCACTTCATGCAAGCGGTTTCTGACTGTTTGGTCGCTAATTAAGTTCCCTGAAGAGTGATGAAGCCTCACGGCTAAGATCATGGCGGTTATTGTTGAAGCTCTTCGAGTTAAGATTTGAATGTATCGGTCTTGTCTCCGTGTGGTGCAGCGATACCGTCCTCCATGGCACTCAGCCACGGTACCAGTGCTTCGGTAACGTGTCCAAAGTCGACTGATAACACACTGACTTGTATTCAGAGCTAAAGCCACAGTACGTTGCCGGGAACCAGCTTCTATCATTCCCACGGCTCTGAGCATTTCTTCCCTGCTTAAATGACGTCGCCGCTCCATAATAACGTTGGTTTTAATCAGTAGTAGGGAAACAGTAGCACTAATAATGTCTTCAATGCGTTGTATGTTTTTATAGGGAAAATATTGACAGCTGATTTTCATCTTTTACTCGAATTTGATTCACAGTTCCTGATTCAAATTATGAAATGCACCAAAAAGGATCCATATAAATTTATAAAATCATAAATTTATTACAAAGCCACATCTCAATCTCAAGAAATCCGCATAAAAATGCTTGATCCCGAGACACTTTTGATGTGTGTATGTAAAGTAAATTTTGACGTTCGAAAAGTGCTGATTATCAGCCTAATTTGAATAAATGAGTTTTGATTTTGATTGATTTTGATAAAATAACTCAATATTATCTAGATTATATTCAATAAATACGCACTTGATCATCATATCGTTGTAAATTCCCATAATAATGGCAGCTGCCTTCGAACAACCCCTAATTCACGATGACGAGACATTTCAAGTTTATATAAAGGTAAGCACTAAAACACTGAGGTTGTCTAGAGGTTGCGAAGCAAGAAATTAAATTTAATATTCACGTATCACGACAATGCCTGCAAATGACCGTAAAATGAGAAATATACTGAGAGCAGTGGTGGCGGCCCCGACTTACGAACAATATCCATCGTGGCTTCGAACCCAGGCAGGCGCATGACTGTGTAATTTATTTCGTCACCACTGTTCTCTAACCGGTGAAGAAAAACGTGAGGGAACCGGCATGTCTTAGAACCTGGCATCTACCAACCCGCTCTAGGCCAACGTAGTCGATTATAGCCTATCCCTCTCCTAGGCCTGAGTCCCTGCACTGGGAACATTATAGGCTGAAGATGATGAGAAATATTAGGCACAACATAATGGTGAAAACTTCATACATTAAACAACCACAACACTAAGTTACAGACTGGATTTTACAAAACGATGCACCGCTAATAATTAGTAATTCATCTGCAAGTTACCTAGAGCCCACAAAATGAATCAAGAAGTTATAGATTTAAGCGCCTAGCTAAAGTGGAATTTTCGAGTGCGTGTACTACATGTTGGGTGAACATATTAGCTAGGTCCTGGGTGCTTACTCTCGAATATAATTCCGATACATCGACATTGGAATTGTCAGTCAAACGTCAGGGATTGGCTGGACTCACTGAGTCTAGCCAATCCCTGACGTTATACTCAAAAAACTGACGTTTACCCAATATTGATATGTCGGAATTATATTCGAGAGTAAGCACCCAGATTGGGCTCGATTCGATGCTATCGACGGAATTGAACCCGATGCAGATATATAGAAATGCTTTTAGAAGAAACGGTTAGCTGCGTGTGACAGGACTTAGTTTTTTTTGTAAGTAAATCTAAGAATCGTACGCCAAAATACGACATTTCAATTTTAAATAGTCCATTCAAAGATAAAACTTAATCAATGCTTTAGTTACAAGGAGTGAACTTAAAACAACTCAACACTATGGACTAAATAATAGTATGGACGTAATAAGTTTTTGACAAGAATTTATGGTAGCTCTGAAACTTAGGAAAAATCAAAATCAATCAAAATCAAAACTCATTTATTCAAACTAGGCTGATAATCAGCACTTTTCGAACGTCAAAATTTACTTTACTTTACTTATTTACAAGAGACAGTCCCCCAAAACGCCCCCCCCCCCCCCCCCTTCGACACTTCCTAGTGTTTTTGCTAGAAAGAAGAAGTGGCGGAACAAACTCCCCAGCACACATCTGTCTGTTAGGTTGGTGAAGAACCAGACTCGATACAATAGTAAGGCAAGTATAAAAAAGTATATAATAATAATAAAAAAAAGACATAACATATCAGTAAACTAATCTTGGAGAAAGAACATAAATAAATAACAAACATTGTCTTGTGTTCAACTCAGCGACCAACAGCTGTTCTTATCATTTAAGTAGTCGTTAATGAAATAGTACGCTTTTAAACAAAGATTAGATTTTACTTTGGCTTTAAACGCATTAAATGGCAAGCCTAGAAAAGAAGATGGCAGTTTGTTATAAAATGTTATACCAAGCCCGACGAATGAATTATGAACTTTGTGAAGCCGGTGAAAAGGAGCGCGTAGTTTGTGCTTATTTCTAGTGTAAAAGTTGTGAATATCACTGTTTTTAGTGTACAGGTGGATATTTTGTTTAATATATAAAATGTTGGCAAAGATGAACTGAGAAGCCACAGTGAGGATATCAATCTCCTTAACAAAATCTCTAAGAGAAACTCGGGCACCCAGCTGATAAATTGCACGAACCGCTCGCTTCTGCAGAACAAATATATTTTGAATATCAGCAGCTTTGCCCCACAGCAGAATACCGTATGACATAACGCTGTGAAAATAACTGAAGTAGACTAACCGTGCTGTATCAACGTCAGTGAATTGTCTTACTTTTCTGACGGCGTATGCGGCTGAACTTAGCCTTCCCGCTAGGCTTGATATATGTAAACCCCATTGTAATTTTGGATCCACTGTTATGCCCAGAAATACAGCAGAGTCGGCAGTTTCCAGCTCCTGATTGGCGAGGATAATATTGGGACCTAGATTTCTAACATTGGGTAAAGCGAACTTAACTATTTTAGTTTTCTTGGCATTAAGAACAAGGTTGTTTATTGTGAACCAATCCGTGACCATTGATAGCGTGCTGTTTACGTCGTCAAAATCGTGTCTATTCCTATCTACTTTAAAGATAAGAGAGGTATCATCTGCAAATAGTACAACTTCACAAAAACCCTTTAAATAGTATGGTAGATCATTAATATAAACCAAGAATAAAAACGGACCCAGTATTGAACCTTGAGGTACACCTAGCCGAACCGGTAGCCCGGAAGATTTCGCGCCATTTACGTCTACACATTGGAATCTATTTTGCAAATACGAATCTATCACATTTAGGGCCTCATTTTGAACACCGTAATAACGCATTTTCCGTAAAAGCGTGTCGTGATGTACGCAATCAAAAGCTTTAGAGAGATCGCAGAAAACACCGATTGCATTTTGCGCGTTCTCCCATGCGTCAAATATGTGTTTCAACAAAGCAACACCTGCATCCGTAGTCGAACGACCCTTTGTAAAGCCATATTGATCATTATGAAGGAGATTATTTAAATTAAAATGTAATAACAACTGTTTGAGAATTAATTTTTGACACCATGATCTCGAGGTGATTATCTTGTTTAACAGATTTACCCGTTTCATTGTTAATGATTTTCCAAGTGGCTTTAACTTTATTATTAGAATTTTTAATAGTCTCGCTTAAGAATTTTGATTTTGCAATAATACAAATCTTTTTAAATAATTTGGAATAATTTTTAACATACTCTAGAAAAGTTGTATCAAACCTGTATTGTTTAAGACCATACAACTCGTACAATCGGGCTCGACTTTTGTAAATACCTGGTGTAGCCCATTGGTTGAAGCCCATAGAAGGTCCCATAATGTTAATCGTTTTAGACTTAAAAATAGATTGGTATTCATTTTGCACAACATCAAAAAGGGCTTTATAAATTTCATTAGGAGTCTCGTGCTCTACTATTGACGGCAATACTTTAAGTGCTACATTATTTTTGAATTTATTGCAACGACTAGCTGTATGAGGCCTGCATTCTATTTTGCGCGGCTTTTGTTTTAATAACATAGGGACTATTAAGCCACAGTGGTCAGATGATCAGTCACTTAACACTAATTTGTCCTCGGCAACACAATCACTAAACATATTATCAAGGCAAGTTGATGAAGAAGCCGTGATCCTTGTTGGTTCAAAAAACAGGTTAACTAAATTAAATGATCTAAACAAATTGAGAAATCTGATACTTAATGGAGTAACATCTAAAATATTAACATTAAAATCTCCACATAAAATTATAAATTTATTACTTGATTTTAACTTATTAAGTGAATCCTCCATTACTGATTCGAAATGAGTAAAGTCCCCAGAAGGGGGTCTATAAACACAAATTACTATGTATCGCTCGAGTTCAACGCAAGACTACTCAATAGTGCGCTCAATTGACAAATTAACTAAGTCTAAACGTTGTTTACATTTTAATTTCCTTGATATAAGAATTAAAGATCCACCGCGAATAGCAGATTTTCTCACAAATGCACTCTGTACGGTATAGAAATCATCATTGATAAATACTACTTCATGTTCCTTCAACCAATGTTCAGTTAGACATAAAACCTGAACATCATAATTCTCCATAAACAAACTTAACTCTAATTCTTTGCCAGATAATCCCTGCATATTTTGATGAACAACATTCAACATATTATGCGGCCTACCTGTTGTCGCACCTAACAGTTTAAACTACAAGGTGTTTCAATAAAAGTGTTAGTATCTGTATGTGTTAGTAACAAAAGCAGTATTAGTATCACTACTAACAGAAAACGTTGGCAAACACATACCAGTGTCGCTGTGTATATTGTATGCTAAAAGGTTAGCAATACGTCGGTTAGAACTAGGTGGTAAAAACATTGTGAAGTCAGTGAGTCTGTAATCAGATATAAATTGATTACAGTCAAAATACAAAATAACGTCACTGTGACGACATGTCCTATTATAAATTAACAAGTTTAAATCATAAATGTACTTATTTTGCTCAACGGACAAATACTGAGAATAAGGCAAGGCACAGAAAATGAATTTACAATTAATAGTCTTGTTGAGATGTAACATCAAATGGACACATTCAATGATGTCCCTTTTCCATACATTTAAACTATTCCCATATAATAAAATAACAGTAGAATTGGGATTTATTTTAGTCAATCTAATATTACTAATTAATTGGCTAACACTGGCACCGGGTAAACAATAATTTATAACATAGTGCGTTAGGAGCGCCTACTCCTAAGTTTCAGAGCCTACCCGCATCCGGAAAATATTAAACATTATCTAAATCAAAACCTCAAGAGCAATATATTATTCCAAGCGAAACTACAGAAATCGTCCATTATCAATTTATCACACACTAGCGGACGTCACGCGGTTTCACCCGCGTAGTTTCCGTTCCCGTGGGAATACAGGGATAAAAAGTAGCCTATGTCACCCAGGGATAGTGTAGCTTCCCAACGGTGAAAGAATTTTTCAAATCGGTCCAGTAGTTTCGGAGCCTATTTGTTACAAACAAACAAATCTTTCCTCTATATAATATTAGTGTAGAAAACGAGGACGCAACCCAACTGGAAACTTACGCACCCATTTGGTAAAGTATCATATAAAATGGGTGCGCATGTTGCCTGTCAAATACAAGCCCGTGTACTTATCTAGTATATTGTTAAGTTGCGGAGGAACAAACTGGTGTATCTTGGGTGAATAATGCTTTCTGAGGAAACTGCGTGGCAGATCGACCTTTTTTTGTGGTTTGGAAATCATCAATTAACCCCTCCCGCTCTTGGGCAGAGCGAAAGGGAGTGTCAGACTTCTACTGACTAAAAACCAGCCATGTTTCTTCTCATTCCTTTATGTCGAAGCCGCGGTAACCCTTGCGAACAACGCGCAGCCCCGACGGACATCGGCCTTTGCTCTTCCATTGCCGACATCTCTTTGATTCGCGCGTGGAACACGAACGCGCCATCGACACGGCCTGTCGTCGTCATAATACGGACGGACGGCGAGCTAACCGATTACTCACCGTCTACAGGCCCGCGTCTACGGTGGCCGGAAGTCGTCACGTGGCCCCCGACGCCCGGACCGTCTCCCGCGGCGCGACGAGAGGTTCTCTCCCTCTCACGTTCCGCCACCTCCTTCGCTAGCATCACTGCTTCGCAGAAGGAGGCGAAGGCGTCCCATTCCTCGCCCCGGACCATGGCTTACAACAGGGCCGGACGCGAGAGGTCGCCACCACCGCCGATCGCCGCTACGAGAACACAGCGAGGCACAGCCCAGGCCGGGCACCACCGTGTCCTCGGGCTGATCCTCACAATGATGGCATTCGGGCGCTTCATCCCGCCTGATTCGGTGCAGGGACCCCTCTAAACAACCGTGTCCGGTGAGAACCTGCGTCAGGCAGAAGATGAAGGCGCCGCACAGTGGTTCGAAATCGACGCTCCGTGGACATTGAAGTTAAAATTTCTTTAGTCGAGAAATAAAAATCGGAACGGCTTTATTTCAGTATTATTTATAATATTTGGTAATATGACAGCTATAGACAGCACCATCTCCGAAAAAAAAAATATTTAATATTTTTTTGTATGAAGAAAAACACAAAAGTCGTCTTTTCTCACAACTTAATAAAACTTAAAGCCTGCGGCTTACATGGGGTGTTGTCCCACATGAGGCGATTCCAAAATGCTATAACACGCACACCCATGCGCGCCGCTTCACTCATAGCAGAGTGTTGAATTTTCGAGAAATTCAGATAAAGATTTTTACGTTGATTTAGGTGTGATCTTGAAAAATATACAAAGTAATTGACCATCGTGTGCTAATTTTATTAAAAATAATGAGAAATAATGGAATATACAGTATAAAAAAAACTAAAAAAACACTCACGTAGAGACCCATTTGCAATATAAATAAATTTTTAAATATTTCTTAAGATAATTTAATTCGTTGTTAGTAGATTATGTCAGTAGATAAAAAGTTGACTTAAATTAATAAAGTAAAAAATAATATTTTTATTAGTACAAAAATTTATAACTAATACAGAAAAATACTAAGAATAGGCAATTGTATAAATAAGAAATATATTATTTCACCACTTCACTCAGAGCAGAGTAATGAACTTCAAGAAATTCAGTGGATTTCTCGAAGGAATTTAATACATATTATTTGATATCTTTGGGATAGGTTTGTGTACCTAACATACCAACTGGAAACGATAATTACATGGTAATGATTGTTTGTTGTAAGCTGTTCGTAATCTCAAGTTTAACAGGAAATCAATACTAAATGCCTGCTAATTAACTTATTATTGTAATTTTGTCTCATCTCATTAGTGCAAATTGCAAATATTGTTAACGAGTTAAGATACATTAGTTAATGGCTATTTTTGCAAAGTGTTTAACTAAGTACTATTAATTAAGATACGATTAAGAGGGATACTTTTATATAAATAGGGACAACAGCGTCAAAATCTCTAACTAAATTTCTCGAAATTCAACACTCTGCTGTGAGTGAAGCGGCGCGCATGGGTGTGCGTGTTATAGCATTTCGGAATCGCCTCATGTGGGACAACACCCCATATAAGCCGCAGGCTTTAAGTTTTATTAAGTTGTGAGAAAAAACGACTTTTGTGTTTTTCTTCATACAAAAAAATTGTTTTTTTTTTTTTTTCGGAGATGGTGCTGTCTATAGCTGTCATATTACCAAATATTATAAATAATACTGAAATAAAGACGTTCCGATTTTTATTTTTCGCCTAAAGAAATTTTGATTTCAATGTCCACGGAGCGTCGATTTCGAACCACTGTGCGCCGTGGCGCCTCTCAAGCCATTCCTCTAAATGGGGACTTACCGCCACTGTCGTGGCATGCCCTTGGCAAATCGACCTTGACACTAAGAGGTCGTTTAACTGTTGAAAGGTGAAATATATGAAGTCACGAATTTATTTTCAAATTTAAACTGAGTTAGGCTGTGAGGCTCACATTTGGAGGATTTTTAATTCTATAATTAGAGTTTTTGATGTCGCTAGTGTGATTACAATTTTTTTTTAAAGTTGATTATGTTCGCTACAAAGTACAAGAATGAAACAAGTTTCTTTTAACGATATTGTTGAAATACCTTTTCTGATCCTTACCTTACTCAGAAAATTACTAAAATAACTGTAGTGTCTTCAACCTAAGATACTATCTAAAGTGAAATAAGTCTCCGCTTAGTGTTTAAATAAACTTTAGTGCCACGCACTTAAGGTAATGTATTAGACTATCATAGAAACCCCTCCATCACAGGGTTTGTCATCAGAGTTCAAATTATACGTTATCGTATTCGCAATTCGAGTACCTACCTATACGACCACTAATGACGCAGACGACTGTTTATTTCCTCCCAGTGAGGCTGTGAAACAATGTTCTAGCCATTGCCATTAGGTAGGAAGGTACAGTAGAACAAGCTGTTCGGTACATACACTCGGCGTCAAATAAAATCGCACCTCCGCAAAAATATTTTTCAAGCGTTATTAACCCGTAACACGCGTATGTACCCCCACCAATATGGGTGTCATTTGAAAGCCCATTAACTAAACTTAAAAAAAAAAACCTATTTCATTTCATTAAAAAAAGCTGGTTACAAAAAATGTGACTGTAAAAAAAATACTTACTAATTTTGCTCCTCAAAAGGGCCACTAGTTGCGCTGCCTTTAGTGGGTATATAAGGGTTAATACAGGTACAATGGGGGTTATTCGCTATCCAATCGTTGAAGAGGACACACGAGAAGATCTTTCACAAAAAAAAACCATTTGAAGATGAATACTACTGCTGATGAAGCTGCTCAAGTGATTGCAGTGTGATATACTACAACTGAACTTGAGCCGTTTTTCGGTATAAAAGAGTATAGCAGCGGTTCCTAGAGACTGGTGGCCATGTCCGGAGGCACGGGTATGATAGACGTCGCTGCACTTCGGAGAGAGATGACCGATTCATCGTATCGACATCTCTAAGAAATCGATTCTCTGGCTGGCTATTTTAACACACTCAAATCACACTTTTTGATTTGTCAAAAAATAGTTTTATAGTTGTCATTTTAGCTTGATTTTGACAATAGAACCATATACACCAACTTCTTAGTTCGACTGTACATGAGATACGTGATCACATCCCTATGAATATAAACTAGCACGCGAACCGTTCAGTATTCGGGTCGTGTACACGTTAATAAACAAGACATTTGTTTGATACGGTACACATGCAAAAACGGATACTGAATTATATGTATATCTTGGTATCGTAGGACTAAATTTGAATGGCGTTGTCGGAATTATGATAATTCTAAGTCCATTGTATTGTTTTTTCTCTGTTTTCAAACGTCCATGATGTCTAATTTTTATTTAGGTAGTGCAATCCATCAAGTTGTTACCCATTAACTTATAATAACTTTGATAAAAAATAGAATATTTTAGACTAACAAAAAAAAGTACGTAACCATTAATATTGAATAGTTCAGACGACACTTTTTGCCAACGGCTCTCCCCATCCACATTCAAGGACCAGTGACTTATTCACTGCTAATGTCGTACCCTACAATCAAATCCAACAAAAATTTACCTAAAAATCCTTTTCAGACTTCAAAGCGTCAAAGCGTTGGTTAGTCTAGGCGTCCTTCGAAAATGGTTAAAAACCCTGAACTGGTAAGTTTCATTGACATTCTGAGCAATTTAGCCATTTTCAAAATGTCGTGAGGAAGGTTTTGAGCAGTTTGAGTATGAATGTGGATGGGTATAAGAGTAGAGGAAGACCAAAGAAATGATGAATGAACTGTGTTAAGAAAGGTGTCTCATGAAATGAAGGATACCAGAAAAGTGTGGAAGAACACATGCTGCTCAACCCCAAATTAATTGGGACAAGCCCTTCTCAAAATTGTAGCTCAAAAGTAAAAGATTAGTATTATTGTTTTCCTACTGAACTATACGCAAGGTGTAAAATTTCAAATGAGGCGTCGGCAATCGATTACCCATTTAAAGCTCCGAGTACTTTTTTGTAATGAAAAATATGAAGTTTCCATGGAACACTTGTTGACGCTCAAGCTTTCAATACGCCTTTACCGGAGCTACGGGGATTTGTGCAGCATTTACCTTTTTATACAAGGAGTAAGTTTTCCGTTTCTTTTGTTCATCCAAAGAGGTTTATAATGGATTTATGGTATGGAAAATTGCAATCACAAGAAGATAAGCGTAAAATATTGTCCCTTCACTTAGGTTGGGACCTCGGTAATCTATTCTCCCTTTCAGGCAGTTTGTTTTAAACAAATAACGCCTTAATAAGCGTTAAAACAAAACGTTATGAATTACCCTTTTGTGCCGTGAGCCCGCTTCTTGGAGGATGTTTTTCAAGGGGTGTTAACTAAGAATTCATATTAACTAGTTAAATACATACATACATACTCACGCCCTTTTCCCTCGGGGGTAAAAATAAAGGGCTATGAAGGAACATGGGTGGTTTTTAGCCAGTAGAATTCTGATACTCCATTTCGCTCTGCCAGAGAGCGGGATATTTGATGATATCCCACACACCAAAAAATAATGAGGGTACTCCTTTTGCGTCCACATTCATACATCTAGTCATACAAAAAAAAAAATGCACGCCGGTTACGAGTACTATGCACCTGTCCTTTCTGAAGAGTGGCAAGAATAAGATCAGTGTACGTCTTTCTTGGGCGTGTCCCGCGCGGCATTGCCACTCACACCTGCCTTGTAAATAGTAAGTTAAATACATTAATTTAGAAGATCTGTATCTGTCATCATTCTCTTGACCTTCTCCCAATTCATTTGGGGTCGGTGCAGCATGTCTTTTTCTTCCATACCTCTCTATTTCCCGTCATTTCATCAACCTCCTTTCTCTTGCCATATCATCCCGTATGTGTATTCCATAAATTCATGCTTATCAAGAACTAGTCTATTCTTAACTCATAAATTCGAAAATACAAAACGTGTAATAAAAATTATTTAGCAATTATGAGTTACAGCCAATTTCAGACACCCTTAACCTTATATCGTTATTATTTTGGCAACCCTATTTGGAGGGTGTCATATTATTTCGTATAACTTTTAGGTCTGAGTTTATTTAAACGTTATTTATCGTAGGTACACGCCCGGGGCATCACCTGGTTTCATGTTTCTAAACATTTACTTTGTATTAGCTCTCATTTGAAGTAATTTGGAACTGTAAGAAAGATGTTGTACCAATTATCTTTTCCCGAGTAGGTAAGAACCAAGAGAAATATTTTTATTAAAGTTATATATCAACTATGTTTAATAGAAGTTTCTAGAATTCTAGAGTACGAGCGGGTAAAGAAATAACATAGCGAGTAGATGAAATACCTAAGTTGGAAAGAAGTAGCTAACTCCGAACGTGAACAATGTCGGCACCAGCGTCTTTGACATACTTTAGCAAAGGGTCAAAGCATAGGTACCTATTAACGTTAGTTCCCCTTTGAGAATACCTATGTGCCTACCACCACTTAATTTTCATTTAAGTATTATTTCCAACAATGGAATCCATATGATCTTCAAGTTCAATGTTGAATCGAAATCCTGCAGACAAAAGTACTTTCCGTAATCAAGTTGAAAAATCCAATACTCGCAGACCCAAAGAATATTTTTCAAAAGATTCTTTATCGAGATCTGTGTTCAATTTGCAGTATCCCGCAGATTGCGACTTTTGAAGCTCATCAATGGTGTTTTTTCCGTAGCCTCAGTATTACCTATCGTTGGATTTGAAAAGATAGAAAAGGAATTTAATCTGAAAAGGAATTTACCTGTGGGACAATCAAAAATACTGATGTGGTAAAGCAAAAGGGCCTTGAAATAAACTGATAACTTTTGCTCCAATTTGCAGAATATCGTATTATTTAGTCCATTAACACGCTTCATCTATACAACCTACTTATCGTACGCAAGACTGCGAACAACGTTTATAATTTATGCGATGAGTTCCGTTCAGAAGCCGTTGTCCGGAAAACATAAAAGCTTCTAACGTCATTACAGCGTGGACCGAGTAATTTCTGCTGCGGTACAAACGACATTACAATGAATTCCGATACTATATAAGAAATATTACGACTGTAACCGCAAGATGGAACGATAATAAACACCCATTAATAAGATTTTAAAAAACTCGCCAAAGAAAAGTTGAATATGCTTTCAAGTATTTTATTTTGATTCTTACAAAAGCGCCTTAACATGTACCATTTCATTCTAAATCTAATTAAAATCCAAATAAATTTAGTTTACGACTGAAACCTTGTTTTCAGCAAACACACCTAGGGCAGTCCGCCAAAATAAATTTCCAATAGCTTTTATACAATGACGGTCGAAAACTTCCGTTTAATTTAGCAGAGAACTTAAAAGCGGCTTTCACTTAGCACGCGTCAAGAGCTTCAGAACTATTAATCTTGGGGATGTTTCCCAAAACAATTTATTACTGTGGCACGTTAACCGTGGTGCCTGCAAATTGGGACGTGGAGATTAGGTGGGTCAGAAACTCAGAATATTCTACACAAACGATCGAATTGTATTATGTAGAGTACGTGTGAGGTTGTATTGATCTAAGGGGTCCTAACAAAGGCTTGTATGACGGGCGTCGGACAGGTTGGGGGCAGATAATAATATGTGAGGAACTCCCCTGTAGTGTTCTCCAGTTCGGCGAGTCATGTACCCGTAATTAAAGTTGTGTAATAAAACTTTTAGGCTCCCTTTTCGGCAGTCATAGGAGGTATAGTTTGCGGTTGTACACTTCATTAAGCGTAGGTCTGATGTCAACAGTTTTAGATTGTCCACACCCGTCTGCGCCTGGCAATGACAGCTCCCATTAATAATGCACGCTAAACGGTATACTACCCTGACGGTGTCCCTGTTATCAAACACTGTCACCCTAAAACTGTTAGAACTTAGATAATATTATTACTAAGAAGGAAGTTCATTAACAGCATGGCTCTACCTAAAATTCTTTAATTTACGGACTAATAAATTACGGAAACCTTGGATTAAATTCACAGTACGCCGCGGGAGATGAAGAATTCAGGTAATATTATGAGCTAACTTAATGAATTTATGAGTAAAAGATTACAAGGGGCTGTGGCGTGCTATTGTGAAATATTTATTTTTCTTAATACCTAAAGCGTGTAACCAGCCCACTACAATTTTCTCTTTCGGAATTCACGACCTTGAAGCGATGGCCGCTTGAAGCTTTACGTAATCGAACCTACCAGAGCCTGTTACATATAAAAGCTTTCGGATTTCACTCAAACGGACATAAAGGTACGGCTCGTGGAAAGAAACCGCAGCGGAAAAGATGGAATAATCTTTTGCTGGGCGGTATGCTTGACAATTTCGGACGAAACGATAAATGAAAATTTTTTATTCGACTTTTTTGACCTACAAAAACGAGTTAAATGAATGCAAAACAGGTTCTTATTAGTTAAAGAAAACGAGAACTGTTTTATGGCTTTCAATTACTACCATAATCTACCACAGCTTTCGAGAGGTAGTTTATAGCCGATAAACACTATAATTTTGTTCAATTAACTTTGGGACACACATTTCAGCTCCACCCAACCTTCATACGAATATACAGAGTCAAATTATTTCAACACGAAATAAAATCCAACAAGTCGCTCCGCTCTCCGGTTGAAAATTAATCAAAGGAACAATCTTCCAGCCGATGGCGTCTGAATTAGAAACACTTTGTATCTATTACAAAAGAAAACTTCAAAGGAGGAGTGAAGGAACAATGGAGGAATTTTTATAAACAAAATTTCTAGTTTATTAACTTGATTACACACTCAATGGCGGCAATCTATTGAGTTTTAAATGGGCGAGAAATAACTTGCTTTCTTAAATTCTTTTCATGGAAGTGACTATAATAGTTACCTATGTTGCAAGTTTGTGAAGAATAATAATTTATTTAGTGTTAAAACTTTTTGCTTGACATCTTGGGTATTCATTTGGGATCGTGTAACGATGCCCGTTTCATTTTTTGAATCAATTGAAAAGACATATTCCAGCGAGCTGTTAATCACGGCTACGGATATTGAACGGTACTACCTCGTATTGCTCGCAGTAAAAAGTTTTTTCACTTTTCACAGAATTCTTGAAAGCCATTTCAGTTTTACTTCTGACTTGAATTTCCATTGTTAAGTTGCATTTAAATGCACTTAGGTACAACTACTTTGTATAACCAGTCTTTAAGCCTGGAATAAAGAAATACTTTATACATATTGAAAGCATAAACGAGAAAAATCGTCAAATCCAAAATGATTTCATTATTGCACTAATCTTGTTTTTCTAACTTGCCTTCGCCTTATGCGAAGCTATGATGTGGCCTATTATCTGCTTTGCTTAAAGAAGGCTGATCGTCTTCCTCCCCAAGCCCTTTATCCTCTGTATCCACACAACCGCAAAAACAAGGCCTTCATACTTCCTACGGTGTACGACGCCTCCCATATGGGCCATGCCAGGTACTTATATTCAGTATACTGATTATCCCTTAGTGATTATAGGGTCATTTCAATGTTTATAATTTATAATTAAGTATTTGTTGTTGTTAGTAATTAAGTTTTCACAGGATATTGTTACAGTGGGATTATACTATTACGTAAGAGCCGTAAGAGGTAAAGTAAACCCACAGTGTCCACTAATAGTGTCCAGGTTTATTTACTAGCCTGATGAGTGAGCCACAGACTAAGCCGAGGTTTTAATTACAGCAGCACGGTGCGTTCCACAGATAAAACAATGTCGCCGCTGATCCAGGTCAGTCCACTGCTCTAATGTACTGCCCTATATTTTCCGCTCGGATAGTAGGTACATTAAAGCTTTGCTTTGGGCAGATAGTTTCAATCGTAAGTGAGGAAGAACTTTCAATTAATATATGGTTTTTAGTGACTTTCCTGCACGTCCCTAATTAATTTCATCTTGTTTATTAACACAAACTCCAACGAATTAGTACAGATATTGTCCGACCTACTTTCGAGATCCAAATGCAACCTCACTATAATCAGGAATTCCCTTTATGGTAAACACAAACTATTGACTAAGCTCTATCTGGCTTACAGCTCAAACTCGATCAGAGCCTGTGACCACTTTCTAGCCAGGCCAATGGCCAAGTAGGTATTAACAATTTGCTACTGGCTGTACCGGCAAGTGATTAATGGAATGAAGCATTTTTAATTACTCTGGCTTTTTATCACGCCTCTCGGCATTGATGAACGCAAAAAATCTCGAATTTAATAGATAGTTATAGTTATAAATGAGCTACTCTTCTATTTTCATTTCATAATTTAATATTCAAATGAACCCCGCCTGCTTACTAGTTTTGTTTAATTTTTTTGATTTCCAAATTTTTTGTTTGTTCTTTCGTTGGTCGCGTAAAATTTTTCGCAGATGATTCAAGTTTTGTGTTTGTTTGTAGGTTTGTGCGACTTTGAATTTCTTTTAAACATTTATGAGTCATATATTTTATTTATTTTTTTATTTACCCTTGCTAAGACGAATCTAACGACGTATATTTTATTCAAATCCCTTCATCCGTTTAGGAGTTATGAGGGAACAAAGAAACGGATACACCGCAAACACATAACCCTCCTTTTGGACTTCGCCGCAGTCGGATGATAAAACAACATACAAATAGATCAAAACTTTAAAGCTTTAATTTCACTGTTCATACAAATGAAACTTTTACAAAGAACAAACAATTAGATGCTACAATTTTTATAACAAAGTTTCATTGAAACTTTAAATCGCGAGTTATTCAAATTAAGTTGCATGTTAGTTTAATATTTTATGAAAACTCGAACGTTGTTAAAAAGAAGTGTATTTAATTTAATTATTTCTCCCAGGATAATTTAAACAAACAAAGGGTTTTGCTTCTAGCCTCGCCGGACAGAAACTCAATAAACTTGGCCTGGGTCCTGAAAACTTGTAAAGGTGGATTTACTGGAAAGAACCGGCGGCCAATCAGAGCCGGGGCAGAATAATGGCTTATTCAAATTTAACTGTGGAAAAACCGCACTTTGGAAAACGATCCCGGCAGGCAAACACCTGCGCTCAATAAACCTTTTTAACTTAACCTTATGTACCGACAGATGTTGCAATAGGGATGTTTCCTGACACAAAAAAAAAGAATTTATTTAGTTCGCCACTTAGATTTTCGAAAAATATTGGATACGTGGTTTTTGTTTTATCAAATTAATAAAAAAATATGGAGATAAAACGCGTGAAAGATCACGATAAAAATGTGCTGAAATATGACGTCACACGAGTATTCGAAGCACTGTATCGTCTTAATTTTTTATTTACACCAGTCAATAAACGAGAAATTAACTCACATTTCGAAGGTTTAATAACACTGTTAATCCGCAATCCCGCACACAAAATCGTAAACCAATTATCAAATCATTCTCACGCAACGCATTCAGACCGGGGGTCATTTAATCAATTTAATTAAAAACATAAACATACCTCACTTAAGATCCAATTTAAACCCGGACAAAATGTATATTGGCCGCAATAAAGTAACACACGGCAGCAAAAAGGGATTGGGGCGGGCCTCGGGTCCTTGTGGCTGTGTAGGGCACATCCCGTACATCCTAGCAAATTACACTGATACGCCGTGAAAAGAATTTTAATGACATTCGAGGTGGCTTTATGCGCGACACGACTTTGATACAGCGGCCTTGAGGTCCGCGGCGAAATGTTGCGCACGTGCTCTTTGAGAAAGTACGTCCGTAAGTCGGTAATGCAATAAGTGTATCCTGCCAAAGCTTTTTGGTGTGATGTTGCTGGTAAGAGGATTCAGAAGTTTCACAAGATATGCGTCTACGTAATATCGTGTGATGTCGTTCTACGCCTCAACGATTTTCGTAGTAATTATCTAACTTGTACGCCTAATTAAATTGATGTCGATCATTGAATCCATTGTTATAGATTAAGGAGCAAAATGTTAAGGGGTTTAAAATTACTTTCATATCGAAAACTTCGTTACACGGTCGTCTGAGCCTGTTATGGTGACTTTAGGAGACTAACATGATCTTCATTAATAAGAAACGCTTCGCATCTCATCTTGCGATCAACATAATTCCTAGTTATCCAATTGGTCAGGGAACAGTGAATAAGAATGAATTTACGAACATGAACAATGCACATTTATGGAAAATTATGTAGAACCAGTAGCGTTACCGGCCCCCTGAACAACAAGGGTCATCGCTGTCCAGAAAGCATATTTTTTTTAAGCTTGCTTCGCTCGCTCTTAGAAGTAGAAACTCCATATTTCCGAGTTCGCTCGGCTCGTGCTGCAAACTAAATAAAACTAATTTGTCATTGCTCCGAAGGCTCATACAAAACGAGGTCAGGATTTGTATAGCTTGATGTGTTTCCGTGTGTACTGCTCGTAGGCTAAAGGTCTTCAGGATGCTAAAATTTTCTGGCATTTCAAAAATATAGATAATTTACCTATGCGACACGCAGTTATACAATGTTTATGTCACTTTGCCCGTTCAAACATTGTCTTCGTAAAGTTAATGACAGCTTAACGATTAGGGGTAAGATGCTATTTTCTTGCAGTAGAGTGCAATACGTCATTTTGAAAGTTGCTACGTCGAATTACACGGCGCCGAATATTTGCAACAACGAATACCTACTGTGAGTACGAAAGCACGCAGCGACGCATACCGCAACAACGAATGCACGAGACTTCGAATCACGGAAAAACGAATGCACGTTACAACGAAAATTGTCACACCGAACCACGTGACCTAGAAATAACGTAACATCGAACGTATCACCGACAGCAAAACAAAATTACTACTGTTGTGCTATTGGTATATATATAAGTATTGCTGGGCCATTTCGAAAATATTGCCGGCTACACGTAAAAGTAGTTAAAATTCGCTGCGTGCTTTCGTGCTCACAGTATTCGTTGTTGCAAACATTCGGCGCTGTGTTATTCGACGTAGTAATTTTTGGAATGACACACCAAACTCATTAGAATACTAATGATTTTTTTCTTCTTTTTGGGCTTCATCGCACTAGAAAGTAGCTACGAGACCGTAAATAGTTGACACAGTTATTTAACTCTTGATACATCCAAGCTTGGTTGTGTCGTTTAACGAAGAATGTACTTAACTAATACATTTTCTATTATTTATTTGTATTCAAGGATTCTCTTTTCTTACCAAAACAATTAAAATGTTGTAGCCTATTCAAATTCATGTTTCTTTTGTAGCACGTTAGAATTTGTCCTCTTTAGATCATAAATCGATAATTTTAATACAGAAGACTAATCGAATCCAAATAATACCGAATTCATGCATAATTGAGTCGATTATTCATTTTTTCGATAAATAAGATCAAATCCACGGCTTGCGACGAAATTAACAATAAATTACGCGCTCCTAATGCTTTGTGTCATTAGGGAGCAATTAATCAAAAAGTCGAAATGAATGCGCCAAAAAATTACGACATTTGGACGACGATAAACGTCATTATGTGCTATCAATTTCTTATTTACGTACTTCAAACTGTGTTATGAGATGAATTACAGAGTTTTATTTGAATTATTAAGTACTACAATACGAAGCCGTAAGTAGAAGCCGCGGAGAAAAGGAGATCGATTGAAATTCTTATCGAATAAAGTTTCCAAAGCGTGATGTAAGCTCGTCTAAATTTTCAGAACCCGATCGTCGTTCGTGCTGAAAACACCACCCTTTATTACTTTAATATCTCTTAGGGTTGTGTGCACATTTTCTTTCATTTTTATCTTGCAGGCTCCTATCTGGCCTGAACCGCCTCTCATCATCTACCTAGATTTTTTCCAACTATGTTGGGGCTGGCTTCAAGTTTGACGGGATGCAGCTGAATACCAGTATTTTACATGGACCGACTCGCTTTCTGGTCTTCACTGTCCAGTTAGTACTGGTATTTGTAAGACTGGTTGTCAGACCGTCGGGCCACAGACTACCTGTTACTGACTAACCGATTAAATGCTGCGGAAGCCGGGCGGCAATATCGAATATATTTTGCCGACCGGTTTTGACGTACCAGGTCGATTCGAACATTCATTAGCGACCGAACGTTGTGTGTAGAACGCCTAATATCTTGAAAATTCTGCTGCCTTTTAAGACCAGGTCTTCTAATCGCCTGTCCTTAAATTAGGCGTGAAATACTGGTAATTTCAAGCATAAATGTTCACACTATTTTATAACTCTACCTACTCTACATGGTAAGTGGAGCGAAAGGGTAATGATAGACACATACTTCTAGGGCACATTGATGAAAGTTAAGTGTTGAATTCTAACTGTCTGTTTGCAAATGGCTGTATTTTAAACTAACAATCCGCCCGTGACTTCGTCCGCGTGTATTTTAAAAATACAATATAGCACTACACTCACAAATAATGTGGCTTTCTATTGGTAAGAGTTTTCAGTATTGGTTCAGTTGATCCAGAAATCCAGAAAACCTTACAAATTATACCTCTGTATAATCATCATCATCACATCAACATTTCAACCAAAAGACGTCCACTGCTGGACATGGGCCTCCCCCAGGTGTCGCCACATTGACCGGTCCCGTGCGTCTCGCACCCAGCGGGTTAGCGCAACATTCATCAGGTCATCGGTCCACCTAGTGGAAGGCTTTCCTATGCAACGCCTTCCGGTTTGCAGTCGCCACTACAGAACTTTTCGGCCCCATCGGCAATCCGTTCTGCGAGCAATGTGCCCTGCCCATTGCCACTTAAGTCTGGCGATTCTTCGGGCTACATCGGTAACCTTGGTTCTCATGGGGCTATCCTCTGTATAATATTTGTTTAAATTAAAAGAAATTGAATTGCGAGAGAAGACTTTCATGTAAAGTATTAGAAAACACTGTACCTTCACAGGGATTCTCTAAAATATATCAAAATACTCTACACATTCTTCGGTTATTTGAAGTAGCAAAATCAGCAGGTATAGACAGTAACTGTTAAAGCTAAAGTGACACCACAATTTATTATAGCAAAATATTATATTATATGCATACCAATAATGCTAGTTTTTATACACATAATACATAATACTGGGTTTTGAAGGTCAAAAGGTGAAACGTGAATACTTGCTTGTCATGCAACAATGTATTACTTAGCTACCACACATTATTTTTTTAACTTATTGCGTTTTGTTATGAATACAACTTATATTGTCCCATTGCTGGGTAAAAGTCCTTAGCATTGTTTATGACATGATTGGTTTTTGAAGTTGACTTCTGACCATTAAAAGGAATACTGAAAAAATATCGTCCTGACCTATAATCTTCCCACTGTTGGGACAAAGGCTTTTTTGAGCGAGAATGGGCTGTTACCACACTGGGAAAGTGCGGCTTGGCAGCAAAACCAAAAATTCCTTTCTTTGAAGTTTTGGTTCCAGTAAATATAAGTTTTCTGATTCATGATAGCTATGGGAGGTAATTTTTTTTTTTATATTTATGGAATTAGTCAATTCAAAACAATTTAATATAACTAAAAGCTGCAACAAGCATCAATATAGTCAGGTGGTAACTGGAACTGGTGGTAACTGGTGGTACTAGGAAAATAATGTCTTCCATATGAATGCAGTCGGAATCAGAAAGACAGGAAATTGGGGAATTTTAAATGTACCTAAGTACTTGGTAGTAGGTACTAGGCAGGCAAATTAAGATTTTAACTATTAAACAAGATAATGTGTGTATGAGTGATTTTATGTTGATTTGGGTAACTACTTCTCTTACTTTTTAAAATCATACTGTATACATTATTATAAAAGAACTTATTATTTATTTTGGGTTCTTACTAAACCATTTTCGTTGGTACCTTAGTAACAGCTTGTCTCATGGCTTTTAACCATATTAAATAAAGAGTAGTGAAGTGTAATCTTCCCGAAATGTTTCCTTAAAATATAGAACTATGAAATATTATTTTTGATCCCATATTTTATTATTTTTCTACCTTCAATTCATATTGGATGATACAGAAATGAAATGGGTAACAGTTTGGAATGTTTATTTGGGATCCAAACAAACTAATTAGCATTTCTTCATTCTTATTTGAATATGTTCGTGTTCAATTATGTATATTCTTGCGTAGGTCTGTAATAAATAGCCTTTTAGAAAGTTGCCCCTCAAGCGCGAACAATAAATGGGTCGTTACGTTTTCATAGTCTTAGAATATAGATAATACTTATGGCTAGTAAAACATTACAGAATCGTAACCGATTTAACCAATAAAACATTAGTTTTCTAATATCGATCGGCTGTTGGTGTCAGTCTCCGATAGAATTCAAGCACAGTTGAACTTACCTAACAATGTGTCGCCACACCGTACACTTTATTTTTCTCTCGTTTATCAGTCCTCAATATCAGTTAAGAGTTCCACTTAAAAACAATTGCACCACGCACAATTTAAATTGCCGACTTTTTTTGTTTTTAATAAACGCAAATCACGGAAACTAGGAAAACGAAAAAATGTCTAAGATGGCTTTTTTTTTTTTTTTTTCCTTTTGTCCCTTAAGGAACAGGCTAGGGTCAGAGACCATGCTGCCTAGTCATCAGTTAGTTTATATTTTTTTTGTAAATTCAGTTAAATTCATCAGTTTATTTTTTGATAATTAGTATGATCCAGTAGTAGTCATTAGTTTGATATTTGTCCATAAGTAAGTAAATCCAAGTTAAGTCATCAGTTTCTTATTTTTCCTTAGTAAAGTAAATCCGAATTCAGTCATCAGTGTTATACATTTATTTCACTATAATCCATGTGTAAGACTTTTTTTCAACAAAATCTTAGGTAAAATCCAAAATAAGAGTCAATCATTTATTTAAAATAAAAAGTTATTTTTGTAAGAGCCATGTGTCAAGTCCTTTTTTTTTTTTTTTTTAAACCCCATCTGATGTACGGGGTTTGAGGTTATTTTAACCTCATAGCAACGTCCTATTTTATCAGTTCACCCTATGACCCTTCTACAAAACGAAATAAGTATTGCGAAATATTATATACACAAAACAGGTATCTATATAATTATATACAAAAGAAATTAAAGAAGAATTAAATTTGCCCAACTGTATTATTAATGAAATTAAACAAATGTAAATACGTCGAATTATTTACAAGGAGAGCCTGGATGGAGCGCGGTACCAAATCTGGACTACCATATATTTCAATAAGCTCATCCATTAGCACAAGGCGCTGGATGCCAAAAGATGAGCAATCAAAGAAAATGTGAGCTAAAGATTGCTCAACTTGAGAATTACAATGATCACAAAGAGGACTATGCACAATTTTCAGACGAAACAGATGATAATTTAGACGACAATGACCAAAGCGAAGCCTGAGAATGGTGGAGTAAAACTTCCTGTTCATGTAAGTATTGATTTTACAGAACCACGGCATGGTTCCTATGGGAACATTATAAACAGCATACCATAAACCTTTATTTTCAATTTGGATTGTGTGGTTCCAATGCCTTTTCCATATACCAGTGGACCTTTTTTTCAACAGAGGGACTATATCTGTGCATGGAACAGATATGTTGAGGAAACTACTAGAATCAGGGATATCATCAATATTTGTTATAGTTCTGGCTAAAATGTCAGCCCTTTCATTTCCCAACACACCAACATGTGAAGGGACCCACATGAACAAAACTTTAATATTATGAGAAGACAAATGCAGCCAAGACTCTTTTATTAATGAAATTAGATAGTTTGTATTAGCATTCAACCTATTGTTTTTAAGATTTTCAAGAACACTCATGCTGTCACTAACTATTATCCATTCACAACATCCATCATTTTTATGTTTAATGTGTTTTAAGGCAGCAAGAATAGCCACAGCCTCGGCTGTGAATATACTTATGTTTGAGTTTATTTTATAACCAATACCAGTATTCAATAGCCCATCGTAAATAGCAAATGAGACTGCAGACTCAGTTTTGGACCCATCAGTATACACAAATCTATAATCAGTAAACTCAAGTAGTTTACTATGCACATCTTCCTTGGTAGATAAATTGTGGTCAATGATGATGTCAATTGCAGGAAATTTGCTGTTAAAATCCCCCTGATAACATGGAAGAAGAGATGACTTATGAATTTGCAGAGTTTCAAGAAAATTTACATATTGAGGTAAACCCTGAAGTATATAAAGAGAGTTACAAATAGATGGTGTACTAGATTGTATCAAATTTGAAAACAGGTGATTATTATTTTTACTATACAGTTTTAATAAAAACCTTTCTTTCAAGTAAGAGAATCTTATACTTAATGGAGGAAGATTACATTCAACTTGCATTGCATTGATTGGAGTGCTTTTAAATGCTCCAGTAATAAGTCTCAAGCTTTTATTTTGTATTTTATCAAAGATATCTACTATCCTTTTATCACCAGCAAAACAGAGAAAACCATATTCAAAATGACTACGGATCAGAGATTTGTACAAAAGCAACAATATTTTTGGATCAGCACCCCAGGAGGTTCTACATAAAGATTTCAAGATATTGAAAGCTCTGTTAGCTCTTGAACTTACCAATTCAACATATTTTTTCCATGAAAAATTATGAGTAAAAGTGACACCTAAAAACTTAGCTTCATGAAAAATAGGAATAGAAACTTGATTGTAATACACAGAAGGACTATAGTTGCTAGCTTTGCCAAAGACTACTAGTTTAGACTTAAGTGCATTTATATCTAGATTTAAATAAGAAAAGTATTTAGATAATCCATCCAAAGCCTTATTTAGACTATTTGTTATATTTGTTAGATTTTTCCCAGACAAATATACAACCAAATCATCAGCAAATTGAAGATTTTTGACCTCAGAACCCAGAATCAAATTCAAACGACGAATATACAGAATGAATATTAATGGAGAAAGTATTCCTCCTTGACAAACTCCAACAGAAGCAAATCTTGGCCCATATAATTTATTATTATACTTAACATAAACTTTCCTTTCAGTCAAGAATTCACAAACCCAGTGAACTATTTTGTTTGGAATTCCAATGAGAAGCAATTCAGAACAGAGTACATCAATGTTGACACTATTAAAAGCTCCAGCAACATCAAAAAATACTGACACTAAACAATTCTTATTAATATAACTATTTTGTATATCAAGCTGTAACTGACAAATACTTTCACGAGCCGATGTTCCCCTACGAAAACCAAATTGATTAGCAGGTGAAATATTGTTTTGTTCTATGTAAAATTCCAACCTTTGTTTTATTAATTGTTCAAAAATTTTACCAACACATGATGTAAGAGCAATAGGTCGATAGGAATCAGGGTTTGACTGAATTTTATCGGGCTTCAAAATAGGTACCAAACAGTCAGACTTCCAAGAGTGAGGTATATCGTTGTTCAACCACAGGTTATTTAATATTTTGAGAAAAATGTGCAAACCTCTATCACTGAGCTTTTTCAACATAATATATGGAATACCATCCAGTCCAAAAGCACTATCTTTTCTAGAATAGATAGCAGCCATGAGCTCCTGAATTAAAAATGGTTTTACTAAGAAGATATTTACAGAATTTGTCTCACTTGCAAGAGGAAAATTTGATTTACTATTTACATAGTCTGGGGTATATTTTTGCAGAAAATCTTGAATCCAACTATCATCATTATTGTGGCAAGAATATGTTTTATTAAATTTGCGCATATATTTCCAGATTCTCGACAGAGGCGTACATCGATTAAAGGAGCTGCAAAGTTCAACCCAACTATTTGATCTTTCTGTTTTCAAAGTAAGTTTTTTGAGGGCTTGTAATCTTTTAAACTGTATAAATGTGTCATCTGAAGGATTGTTTTTAAAATTAATATAAGCCAACTTAGATTTTTCAACTGCTTCTGAGCATTTTTTATTCCACCAAGGGAGAGGAGGGTATTTAACCAAATTCCTATGGGATGAGTTATTCATGAAAGAATCAGTATGAAAAGAAACTGTCGCATTGTAAGGAAGACACTTATCAATTGCAGAATGCAAAATTTTACAAAACGCAGTATAATTTTCCAATGGAGCAAAGTTTTGATCCTGAAAATTAGATAATTCTAAATCTACATTTTGTTCATACAAATTCCAATCAACCAATTTGAAGTTAGGATATAAGGGCAAATGTGTGTTGCTACTAGTGTTTGCTAAATTACTATTATTTACAAAAACTTTAATAATTACAGGAAGGTGGTAGCTGCCGAGTGGATCATTATGTACAGACCAATCACAAGAAAGAGCCAGTGATGGGGACACCAAGGACAAATCTAAAGCATTTGGACGCCACGTCAAAGAACCGACTGTTGTCACTTCACCAGTATTTAATAAAATTAAATTATTATCATCAATAATCTCTAAAATATCCCTACCTCTTGGATTTGTAGAATTACATCCCCATGATGTGTGATGGGCATTGAAATCACCAGCAAATATCATCGGTTCAGGCACTGATTTTATTAAAGATTCAAACTTATGTTTGTTAAAAGAAGGAGTGCAATTTGTTGGACAATAAAAACTTACAATACTTATTTCTATATTATTTACATTAATTCTTACACAAATATTTTGTAAAGAATTGTCAGAATATGTATTTATGTTTCTGTAATCTATACTATTGTGAATTAAAATAGCTACACCATTATGTTTGTTACCAATATCATTTCTTTCTATTCTGTATCCTCTAATGTTAAAATGTTTAATAGGTGTCAACCAAGTTTCTGATATAATTGCTACATGTATATTATGATCATAAAGAAATCGGGTTAATAACAGCTTATTACTTAAAATACTTTGTGCGTTCCAATGTATGACATTAAGATCCATTGCTTTAAGAGGAAGTACTATTTCTGAATGTGCGCTGAAGAATTTCTTTTATAGATGTAGAATTTATGGGGTTATTTTTTTGGCTTACTATAATTTTTGTTATTGCATTTGTTAGAGTATTCATGAAAAAATCTGACTTAGTTAGGTTAATAATCTGAGTTTCAATATTTTTGTGTGTAATTTGTGGAAATGAATTTTCATTGAATAAATCTGAATACTTGACGGCTCTGGATTTAATTTTACTTTCCTCAATTTTTTGTTTCTTTTGGGGACAAGTGTTTGAAATGGCGACATGATTACCACCACAATTGGCGCATTTAGCGTTTTTAGGGTCTTCTTTGCATATCTTAAAACTATGGTTGTATGTACAAACAGAGCATACTAAATCATTTTTACAATATTTTGCAATATGACCAAACTTCATGCATTGAAGGCACTGTTTTACAGGAGGAACGTATACGCTTACCTCATGCCTCCAAGAGTCGAGATAAACATACTGAGGCAACTCTGTTGACGCAAAAGTCACCGCGACAGTTTGAGTGGGCTGATACGTGACCGCACCACCCTCACTCTGACTCTGCACTCTGCGCATGAAGCGCCTCACCTGTATTACATTCCTGGAACTTCCAATTAGCGCAAAAATTCTTTTATTAGATAAGTCCGTAGGGACTGAGGTAAGAACCCCTGTCACTTCGGTGTCGACAGCAGGTATCGTAGCTTTGAAGCCCATTTCTTCTAAAAGTTTTTTATTTTGCAAGAAAACATTTGCATTATTAGAGAGATCGAAAGTGATACCAATTTTATATTTATTTATTGACCTCAAATGAAGTATCCCAGTCACACAATATTTCCGTATGGCATGGGATATGGCCAGCCTATCCTTGTCTGTAAATGTTTTGCTCTCATTCTGATGAGATAAGAACACGATGTACTCGGATTTTTTACTGTTTTCAGGATACTTCCTTGAATACCCTGGGACTTTAAATATGCTGTACTTCTTGCTGCAGTCTTCATCAGAGTCAGAAGAAGTATCCTTATCTGATGCTCGTCCGTCGGGGGGCTCCTCCTTTTTCCGTTTCTTGTTTCCCCCCATCTTCAAATAACTATTTACAACTATTGACACTAACTATAGATTTAATATTTCTAATTCTTCCCAAAATATACAAAGGAAATACAATATTAACAATTTAATTTGAATCGATATCAATTTTGGCGCCTTGTTTGTACCGTTTCCCGCGCTTTTCTGTCTAAGATGGCGCCACAATGCAAATATTCTAATGACATTAGGATCTATGTTGCCATTGGAAAAATATAATTTGTTGGTAGTTTTATTTTGTAACTTGGAAAGTTGTCCTTTGAAAATAAACGATTCTTGATAAATAAGACACATTGTACAAAAATATCAATTTAATAAAAGAAATAAGATTGTAAATTCTTTGACTTTACAAAATTTCAAATAGGACAAATATTTACTCATTAATAAAAAGATGTATGTACTTACAACATGCATTCAAATAGAAGTTATAGCAACATCTCAATCTCAGCTTTCAGCTAAGCCATGGGATGACCCGTACGCGAAATGCGCGCTTTAGGCGTGGAGTTGCGGACACTAGCCCGATGCATCTATCTATCTATCTAAGCCATTATTACTTACTATGTACTTCGTGATAGTATGCATAAAATTATTTTATACATTAAATTATCAGAGCAAATACATTTTATAAAATAACTGGCCACTGGAAAAATACATAACCAAAAATAAATTCAAGTAGGTAGTAAGAACAATGTAAACGTTAAATTAATAATAACTTATAGCTAACTTATGTTAATCTCAAAACTAGTCTAATATAAGTTTCTAATCAGTTCTCGTCTCAACATACAATTCATGCTGTTCTTAACTTCATAAATACCATGTAGTAAGGAATCATCATAATTACATAGTACAACATTCAACATCCAATAGCTACAGTATTTTACAAATTATGAATTTACTACCACATCCAACGAAATGGTCCATATAAGCTGGCAGCAGCTTTGGCTTTCATTGAAAAATCTTGAGAAAAGTATGGGGAACCTCTAATGCCATGGCTGCGCTCTATAATATTCATAAATACAAAATAAATTCTGTACTACAATCAATGCACTATCACTGTGACCATAAGCCACATTATATAGATAATAAAAAAAAGGATTACGAAATTCGTCATGCAAAGTCCACTCCAGTATCTAGTAGATCCCTGATAAGCACCGTAGCCTTTCGAGGCAAGATACGTAAGAGGTGTCCAAGGTACAATAGATGTTTGGGCACAGATGCCTCAAAGTAGTTTCTGCGAACGCTTTCTAGGATTGACGTTGCTGCTTTCTTTGGAGTTATTGTGCCAAAGTAGCTTGGTATTCTGAAAACAATTTGAGAATATTTTTATGTTGAAAAATGACAATCTGTTGCATTATAAATTTCAAATAAATATTAGCTTCAATAAAATTAATCCAGCTCTGGGCTTGCACTATTCTTTTAGAATGTCTTATTAGAAAAATAATAATTATTAGAATATGTATTATTGAATAAATTATTGTTGATTTTGATTTTAAAATTGATAGCTATAAAAAAACATTGTGAAGTAGATACCTACACACACCGATTATAAGCAAAAAATGCTAAGCATTTCAATAATTCTATGCCATTTGTCACAAACCTTAATCTTATGTCTGCACTTTCATCAATTACAATAAATGGATAAATATGAGTCAGTGTGACATGGACTCCATCAATCTTGTTCACTCTAAGGTCTTCTGTAAGAGATTCTGCCAGTCCCTGGACAGCAAACTGTGCCACACTCAAAGGCATTTGATCCTTGATGTAGCTGAGACCAGCCACTGATGTCAAAGCTACAATGTGACCATGGTTCCTAGACTTCATCTCAGGCAAGAAGTGGTCAATCAGCTGAAACATTAGAAGTATGAATATCATTTTCATTTCGTAATAGTTTGTCAATTGTGGTATAGCTAGTGGATGTTATCTTGATGACTGCAGGGTCTCGAACTCGTTCAGAATTTTAAACAGATTGCAAGATCAAAAATAACTGTGTTGTTCAAATAATAAAAACAAATATTTGTCAACAGTTTACTCTTCATGAGTATAAGATGTTTCTTGTTAATTAAGTTACTATTAAGTCTCTAATTTTATATAACCAAAATCAAGTGACAGGCAATTTTATTTTTTGATGTAACAACTTACCCAAAAGTATGATGTTAGTGTAAGGTCCAGAGTATCATGTATATCTTGAGGGGGCTGAGTCAGCAAGGACCTGGGGCTTGGTATCCCACAGCAGTAGAACAGCATGCTGACAAACCCTAGATCCTTTTTCAGCTGAGCAGCTAATGCCTGGACATTCTCCCTCTTAGTAATATCACATGTGTAGCTTATTGCAGAACCACCTCTTTTCTTGATGAATTCAACAGTGTCTTCATTTGATGAAGTGTTCTTGTCAATACATAGGACAATAGCTCCTAGGCTAGCTAGCTGCATGGACAGTTCACGGCCAACACCTCTACCTGCACCAATGACCTGAAAACATATTTTAATTACTTTGTATTTCCATGACCTGATGATTTTTGTATTTCCAAGACTGTTGCTAGGTCACTTTTTAATGTTTAACAATGTTTCGAGGTATTTAAAAAGAAGACTGCGAAAGTGCACGTCATACTTGCACATGAAGGGTTCTGTACCATCATAGTAGGGAGGTTTTTTTTGTTAGATTTTTTTTGTTGACTACCCTATTAAAGGGGGCTTCCCTTTAATAGGGTAGTCAACAAAAAAATCTAATTAGTCCATCACATAGGTGGATAGAAAATATTGGACACGTATTTTTCTTTTTTCACGTATGAAGACGATAGCGTGCTTTGAAAACTCTTGTGACGTCATATTCTTACATCTTCTTACATTAGTATGACATTTTTTACCGGAGAGTGACGTCACAAACCCCCACTCAAATGTTTAACGAGTTTTAGCTTCGTCAATTTTTATTGATTTGATAATACAAAAAATACGTGTCCAATATTTTTCGATAATCTACCAGACGGACTTATTAGGATCATATTTTTTTTTAGTCAATAAACATCCTTATTTGTATTATTTCTTGTTAAAGCGGCAACAGCAAAACATATTATTATTATGTGATAAGTTTCTTTTTGATAGCTCTATGGACCGAAAAGTCTGAAATAAATGTTTTTAATTTCAATTTGAATAGTGTTTAAATGAATGACAACACTGTCTTTCAGGCAGAATGCATGGGCATCTCCCTGGCGGCATCTGCCATCTTGGCTCGGGAGGTAAAGGATCACTCCATCCGCATACTCTCAGACAGCATGGCAGTGCTGCTGGCATTAAGGAGCCACACGGTGAATTCCGGGCTAATACACGAGTGCCACCAACGCCTGAACCAGGTTGGTAACCTCAATAATATAACCATTCAATGGATCAAAGGACATAGCTACTCCCTAGGCAACGATGCAGCGGACGAGCTCGCTCGAAGGGGCTCGAGCATGGCGGCGGTGGGGCCAGAACCCATCGTGCTGCTACCTTTCGGCTATCTTCGCACGCTGGTAAAGAAACGTACCAAAGAACTTCACGCCAAGCTGTGGCTAGACCACGGCGAGTGTAGGCAGGCCAAGAAGGCGCTTCCCGCCATCGACGCTCGCCTCACCAAACAAGCGCTCCGGCTAACTAAACTGCAGCTACGCACAGTGACGGCTGCCATCACTGGACACGGTACTTTTAACAAGCACCTCTTTGTTATAGGAGTCACAGATAGTCCTCTGTGTCGAGCCTGCATGGAGGAAGAAGAAACAGCAGCCCAGGTGCTCCTGCACTGTCCGGGGGTTGCCCCATACAGGGCCAAATACTTCGGTGACCCAGGTACTCTCCGCGAGATTGCCAGTAACACCAAGGGGTTGCTGGCTTTTCTCGGGGAGCTGGGGTGGATCGAGTGATATTCCCACCCGCACGCAAAATACGCGCATTGGGCGTGGAGTTGCGGACACCAGCCCGTTATACTTATACTTATATTAAATGAATGACAAAGTTATATTTGCGGTTTTTTAAATGTGCTCCAAAACTATTTACTATATAGTTGATAGTTTACATTGCGATCTAAAGCATAGGTATATATTTTTAATTTATTTTACTCTCTTAGTTTAAAAGTTAGAGGACACACACATTTTACGACTTGGAAGTCTTTGAAACGATTGACTTTGAGAAAAAATAGTTTTAGAAACCTGTCCTGTAGTGTCATTTTAAAGACCTGTCTATAGACACCCCACACATGCAGGGTGTAAATTAACCCTTCACACATACATCTTCACGTATTGTCTTAATAATTTCCAAATAAAGCTGTGACATACCTACTGATGGACAGACAGACATGACGAATCTCTATGGGTTCTGTTTTTTGTCAGTCGGCAACGGAACCCTAAAAAGGGTTTATGCAATTTATTTTGTTCAATAAACAATGTTTATCTAAATAAAGTAGATTCGAGTTTTAGAGGATTATGATAGCAAAGTTCACTTACCAGAGCTGTTTCTAACCGGACTGATTTCAATGGTGGTGGTCTGAAGACTTCATAGACAGCCTGGAGAATGGCGCAGATGGCATTCAGCACTACCCATCCAATATCCACCATTAAAATACACAAGGAATATACTCTCAGCAACATCCTGATTGGGAAGAATATATTCAAGAGTATCCCCAAAATGTTGTCAAAGAATTTGGACTCCTGAAAAGTTAATGTTTTTATGATTAATTATTAATTTTTTATGTTTGTAAACGTACAACAAACAAACAATACGTAAAAAACTGCAAAAATTGAAATGTGCACATGCAGTATGCAGGACATGCAGTTGAAGTATGTAAGTAGGTACCTACCTCTGTACATTTATCAGATTTATACATATACCTGCAGCTTTCTTATTATTTGATTAATAATACAACTAAGTAAGCACTTTACACACACCTTATCATTGAAATAGTCCTCGGAACTCATGGCAAAATGAGAAAATATAGTTCTATAGTAGTTTTATACAAAAATTGGGCACTGCAACTGTATGACGTAAACGAAATTACTTAGATGACATTAAAATTTGAGCTCAATTAATAGGATCCAGAACGTTAAATAGTAATATTGAAATGATAATGACCGGCAGTAGATAAAAATTATGAAATACAATGTGTTATCAGTTTATCATGGAATGTTTGCCTGTAATCTATACTTTTGACATTGACAGTTTGCTTGACAACAACTTGTAGAAATGAGACGTTCAGGCAGTTCATTAATTTGATAGGGTTACTGTAACAGTCACACAAGTAATTTCTGCTCTTCGAAGGTACAATCAGCTACTAAAATACGATTTAATAATGAACTGAAAATCGATTTGATTTCGTCTTGCTCAAAACAATCTAGCGAATATTATATTTCCGTAACTTGCATATTCCTTTTTTAGTAGAAAATCCAAGATGTACCTACCTTGCAACATTCTGCTCGTTTAGAAATGGAATAAACACTTTTAATCGAAAAAAAACATGCTCTAAGTTGTTCTAAAAACTTTTGCCAACGGGCGATGGATCGAAGTATATTATTAGCTTCATAAGTTCAGCGATAGAATATCAGACTACAAAACTGGAATCGCTGATATTATGGGCAATAAGATTGTTGGCTTGAAATGGGAGTGGACGGGCCATATCTGTAGAATAGGATGCATCACGACGGAGGAGCGATGGGCCAGAGTCGACACGCAGTGGATGCCAGACAGACAGTAGACGGGTGTCGTTGCCAAGGTAGGCCTCGTAAGCGCTGGCGTGTTGAAACTTTTGCCCAGCAGTGGGACAACATAGGCTTTAAAAAAATATATTACATAAAAATATTAATATTCGTCAGAAGATATTTAATTTTATTCCCATAATCAACCCAGATACTTAAGTGATTTCTGAACAAAACTTCCGTCCTACGAAATGTCAAAGTTGTCATTGTTGTCAAACAAAGCCACAAAGCAAATAAGTAAACTGCCCATGAAGGCCGAAGGAAATAAAAAAAAAAAAAAGCAAATAAGTAAAGTGGGAGTGTAAAATCACGGAACTATTGAATTTTGACTATTTTCCACTGACGTTTAAATAATTTTCAGATAATGTCAAGTTAGTTGCAATTAAAGAACTCAATCATGGCTTTCGTATACCAAGGAGACCCTGAACTAGAATCTAAGTCGAGAAAAGGTTTGTTAAGTCATTCATAATTCGTAATAAATTGTTTCATGCTTTTATCAGTTTGCCTATTAACTATTCCAGCTGCGGAGCGAATATCCGAGAACATGCACATAGTAGCGAACGAGCCATCTTTAGCTCTGTATCGACTGCAAGAACACGTACGAAAAGCGTTACCCCCTATGGTTGAAAGAAGAGTTGAGGTGACCAAACTGCAACACGAGTTACAGGGAAGGTGCTATGATGTGGAGTATGCTCTCAGGTAATGCTGTAATGTGTTTTTTAAATCCAGGCCTGTTTCTTAACTGAGACAGTGTCTGAAGTTGAGCGGGTGGAGGTGTGGTTATGTTTCACAAGCTAGAGGTTTATCATCCTTTCAAGTAGTCTTGTAGTGTAGTTTTTTAAATTTGGTTGCGAAGTAATACTGTTAGGCTGCGGATGTACTCACAGGTGACTTGCATAGTCCCTGAAACAAAAGTTCTCCAATCTTTGAAATTTTACTAGGCGCCAAGCACTAAGTAAGCCAGTCAGTGCATGCTTGACAGCACAGAAATATTGGGAGCTCGAAACAAAAAGTAATCATAGTAAATATACTGTTTTCAGTGTTCATGATAACCTTATACATGTTAGCATGTATAATCCATCCCATGGATGACCCTGTGACTGACATTTTGTTGTTCCTTTAAAGTTCATAAAATAATTCCAACATTGTATCTCAATTTCAGTGCAGTAAAATCGATGGACGGTGCCGCAACCAGTTTCAAGAACATCCAGGAAATGTTGAAGCAGTCAATATTTTTAAAACAACAATTAAAATATGAGGAAGCTAGGAGAAATAAAAAAGATTCTAATTCTGTTTACAAACGTCTCTCTGCTCATATTGTTCTTGACCTACCTGACCTGTCAGAGTTCTCTATGGTTAGGGAGACTACCAATAGAATTGAGAACATGATGGCACAGGCTAGAGGTTCTTCTGCTGAGCTGCACCGGTCCCACACCACTTTGCATTGAAACAGCAACCTGTATAACATTACACAGTGGCAATTTAAAATGTTGTAAGGTACATGAAGCTCATAAATGATGAACTTCAGCTTTGAAAGTTGAAAATACAACAGCATGCACATTGCCCTTACATTACTTCACATTACCATTGTCTACATGCTGATCTCGTAAGTGTGTGCTTGCCATACCATATGAGCAACTTGCTTAGCTTAGGTGACCTATGCTGAATAAACGCTTTATCTCGAATAGTGCCACAACATCAATCTTCTGCTGCTCACATCACTCATAATTATCTTTTTAGATGTTGTAGAAAGCACAATCCACATTACAAGTTTACGCTAGTACGTAATGCACAGGCACACAATGTTTTTATAATTTTAAAAGACACAGTTAAGAACTTTTCTATGAATATTTATTAGATAACCAAGTACTTAGGTATTTCTTCATCAGTATTATTTTCAAAGATCTGAAAGACCTATGTTTATAAAAGAGGTCCGAATTTACAATAACTTGCAAACTTTTAGTATAAGTTTTCACTTTCTAGTCAAATAAAAGTATGTTATAAATCCAGTGAATCTTCCAAAATAACTTAATTTAGGTTAAGGCTATGCTATAACACTAGAAACTAACAAAATACATTGTCATTCATTAATGCACTGTGCAAGAACATAATTTTGTAAGCTGTTTTCTACGCTTGTTTAATCATTAGTACTAAGTGACACCTAACTGAGTTTTTAAATATTATGACATAAATTGCAGAGCACTGAAAATCCAGCAGTGTTATACCTACAGGATAGTATGGACTAGACACCAACACAAGTCTTTACCTGTGTGGTAGTTTGTTGAAAAAAATATTAATGGGACAGTTAAAAATTATATAGGTACTAATTATGTGATAATTGTTTGTGCATCGGTGTCGCTTCCACCCTGTATAGTGTGATATATTGTACAGGCGACAGCACATCTAGCTACCCGAAACTAACAAAATATGCTTTAGTGATAAAGTTGAAAATCTATTAAAATTAATTTGACAGATTTGCCCGACTGCAGCGAAGCCCAAAAGGAGCGTTATGTGTTTGACCTGTATGTATGTCCATTCCATTGCTCCAGTTTTTTTTTTGGCGGTGGGTAATCATCAAATAGCCTCTCCCGCTCTTGGGCAGAGCAAAAGGGAGTGTCAGATTTCTACTGACTAAAAACCACCCATGTTCCTTCTTAGCCCTATATGTAAAGGCCGCGGTTTCTCTTACAACATCCCGCAGCCCATTTCATTGTTCCCTCATAACCCCTAAACGGATAACGGATTTGAATAAAATCTTCGTAGGGACAGTGCAGGCTTAAATAAAAAATACGTACACACGAATAAAAAACCTCCTGCTTTTTGGAAGTCGGTTAAAACGTATAAAAATCTAAACAGTCAGCAGATAAGGAAAGTCGATAAACGCCACCGATCAGTAGATCGACTTTAGTTGAATATAAAGGTACAACACTAGCAATTATTATTATCTTAGACATGATGTGGAAAAATCAGTGGTGTGACAAACGAGAAAAAAATCCAGTTTGTCATACTGGTGTGACTACGTGTCGGCAACGAGATTTTCAAACTTATCACTATAGCATTAGGTTCAAGGTTAATTGAAAAAAAGTGACAGTTTCGGGAGCCTGATGTGCTGGTGACAATACAGTATGTATTTATGAACTAACAATAGAATAAAAGTTAAACTCACCGGTAAAAATATTATCTATTTAACACCTATTAATAAATGTACTAACTTTGATTGCAATAAATGGTTACAAAGTGCTTGCTTTTTGTTGCCTACACACATTCTAACCAACCTTCTAATTCATTTTGTTCAAGTAGCTGCACCGATCAAAATGACTGCTTTTAATTAATAGGGTGTGGGTTTCATGGTTTGGTAAAATGCTAATGTGAATATGAAGTAAAACATTTTTAAATCAAAACCTATAAGTTCCATCAAGTGTCTCTTAGAAGAGTATCTAAAATAAAGGAGTCATAGAATAGAACTATCTTTATTATGAACACCATACAAATAAATAAAACACTTAACCCTCAGTGGGGTAATAAGAAGACATTTCACACAATTTAAGGTGACTGACACAATGGCTTTGTTGCTAAAAGCAATCAGATTTAAGGTGGAAGCTCACATCTGGCCCGCGAAATTCTAATTTTCTTACGTTTTTGGCAATTTGCAGGCCAGTGCTTGGTTGTATGTTTATGAAAATTTGATTTGCGACTGTAAGACGTATGAAGTTACCGAATTATAACCATCAAAATTACTAACTACTAAAGAACGACGACTAAATTACTTAAGAATGACTTTTACATGCAAAAATCAATCTTGACATGAAAATGAACTTGGAGGGTTGTATTGATAATTTTGATGGTTATAATTCGGTAACTTCATACGTCTTACAGTCGCAAATCAAATTTTCATAAACATACAACCAAGCACTGGCCTGCAAATTGCCAAAAACGTAAGAAAATTAGAATTTCGCGGGCCAGATGTGAGCTTCCACCTTAAGGATTGGATGTTTTCTTACAAAAAAAAAATGTTTCTGAAAGTCCGTCTGTTATATTATCGAAAAATATTGGATAGGTACGTATTTTTATTTTATCAAATCAATGAAAATGGACGAAGATAAAACGCGTCAAAGATTTGAGTGGGGGCTTGTGAAGTCACTCGCCGGCGTAAACAAATGTCAAACTAATGTCTTATCTACATAATGTCACACGAGTTTTCAAAGCACTGTATCGTCTTCATTGTTTGTTTACGTGCAAAAAGAAAAAATATGTGTCCAGTATTTTATGGAAATCTAACTGACGGCCTAATTATTAATTTTGTCAACTACCCTATTTTCAGTCAAACTCTTAATTAATCTTTATTGCTTCACAGCTTTGGAGACTAATATAATCTTTCTACTGTACGTGTCAGTCACTTGAACTCCTAAACGGCTGGAACGATTTGGATGAAATTTTCTGTGTGTTCCAGTAGATCCGAGAATGGTTTAGATATACAATTGGACGACGCTGCTGCTGTCTGGGCTGTCTGTATAGGTATAAAATTACAATTTTTAAACCTTAGCTTAGAAATTTTAGAAACTCACACAAATTATCTGCCAGTAAAAGTGCTTTCAAAATCGGTCCAGCCGTTTCGAGTAGAATTTCAGAAGTAGTACTGCCTACCTGACTTCACACCTTTACAAGACTAGGCGGGTCATACCATATTTATTATAATAAATCTTATCTTTCTTCCTCCGGAAAACTTAGAAATTAACACACTTTAGGTAGAGTACCTATTCAAAACTAAACAAAAAAAAAGATGAACGCTTGATTTATCTATGAAATATTACAGACCAAGGTAACTCGTATAATTTGGTGATTTTGTACTTGCGTTCCAAAGGTATCAGTTGCTTCTCGATCGGCGGGTGAGGCCTAATCTCTGGTTTGATCGACAGGAGCTTCTTCAGCCAACTCCACGAAAACAGGCCCTTAGTTCTTTCGAGACCCGTCCCTTTCGCTACCATAGAGTTGAAAATGTAGTCTATAGGTAACCCAGTGACTATGTAGGAATATACTTCCTGATTCTCTGCTTTAAGACGCTCCATTTTCTCGAATATATCTGCCCAATTTAAATCTCCGTCCTGTACTTGGACGTTTGCAAGGACCTGGAAATAAATGTTCAGATATTAAGGAGTGGCTTGTAATACTTACATTTAATAAATGACGAGTGAAGATGTAGAGACAGACTATATATTGTATGTGGGATACTCTCACCGGTAGTTAACACCATGTATGGTACATAACATAGCCTCATGCAGTGACGGGAAATTATGGGCGGGTCTTCCACGTTGTTGGCGCTACTGTGATAAGTAAGACTGAAGCTCCACGACGCTTTTGGGACACGTCAGGTGGATTGAAAGTTGCTTTATCTGAACTCACGCCCTCTTAATCTAAATCGTAGGCATATTTCATTCCGTATCAATAATTAGACCCAAAAACAAAATCCGCCTACCCCTTTTTTAGGTGGGTGTGGGAAACTCCCGCTCTAGGCAGAGCGGCAGGGACTGTCAGACTTCTACTGACTAAAAAACACCCAGGTTCCTTCTTAGCCCTTTGTGTCCAGGCCGTTGTATGTCTTTCGAACTACCCGCAGCCCCGACGGGCATCCGCCTACCCCTTTCTAACCAGTTAGCAAAATCACTTACGTCTGTGGTATCGTTGATTGCGAACCGTCTGAAGTATTTCGCGAACAAAAGGTTGACGTCCAAATCATCCTTCAGGTGTACCACAACGGTGTACCCTTCCTCACTGTACCGTTTCACCATGTTATCCCAATGGTCTATGTCGTAAAATGTACCGTCTACCATGATGGCTAGGCGGGTCGCAAATGGCAGTTGATTTTCTACACTGTGAGAGAAGGATAAAATAATGCCAGGTTAGTTTTCGTGAAAGGTCTGCTTTTTTCAATGTACCTATTAGCCTAATGATTTAGCACTAATCAGTCCACTAAATGCACACATTTTTGTGTTGAAGGTGATGCTTAGGAAAAGTTTTTGCCGCGAACATTTATGGTCGATGAGCTAATAAAGATTATGTGCAAGTCTGGTCTTGTAGGTACACTAACAAACAGCATTCGAGCCATCACTAACGCAAGTTTGATAAGCCATAGACAATGTGACGGATTATAGACGGTATGGATACCAGCTTAGCTATTCACAAACAATCGAATCGAACATATCGTATGTCTGTCTCGCTCACTTTCATAATCCCTAAAAAAGATAGACATACCTATAACGACTTGTCTATATCGAAACCCAATCGAAGCGTTGTGAACAAGGGGCCAGATCAGAACAAAGACGAATCTAACCTGGAAGAGCAGATGCAGATGGCATGCCCCCTTTTTTTGAGCGCGTTCAGTATGAAGAGCATGGCTCGCACGATGGTGTGTTTCTGGAATGCGGTGATGTTGTCCAGTACAATGACTGGCGGGGCTGCGATCACTGCCGCCGCGAAGTGTAGCCGAGTGCGCTTCATCTGCGTCATCTCGCCGACTAATAAATCAGGGTCTAGATCTGGATTCAGAACGGGTTGATAGGTAAGGAGTGGGGTTTTCAAAAGATATTATAAGCTATGTAAAATACTCTGGCGCCTCTTACGGTCTTACGGGACTCAGTGTCTCGACTCTTTCTAGGAGCAGGTACCAACAAGATCGGATGCATTAATTGAAGATTGATCTTTTAACCTAATTCATCTGGAACACTAGTGATCCGAGCAAGCTCGATATACTCGTAGGTAGGTAGGATAAAAAAAATACTCGTAGGTACCTACCTACACGTACAGTGAGTTAAAAGAAGCTGTTCCTGTCAAACTACCCCCATTCATAGGTGGATTAAGCCGTAAGCGGCGCGAGTTTATTAAACATGTCAAATGATTATACAATCTGGAGAAATCCGTTGAGGTAAAATGAACAGTGAACTGCGCATTCACCTGAAGTCTAGAAATGCAATATCGTGTACCTACTGTGTTGAGCAATAAATATTTGAATTTGAAACACTGGCAAATGAATACTTACTATATAATATACTGTACTACTCATATAACCCGCGCGCCAGTGATCAAAATCAAAAAAACAAAATCAAAATATTTTTATTTCACATAGGCCTACATGGGCACTTACGTCGGTAAAAAGGTTCGGTGCATTGGTCGATTCCTAAGGAAAAGAACCGGCAAGAAACTCCAAAGGTTATTCTTTTAATCTTTTAAAATCGTTTGGGTTAACAATAAGGTATAATACACACATGAAGGCCATGCAGATTAATGTCTGAGATGGTCTTTTGAAGAAAGCACCACACAGATTTGAGTGGACCCGTCCAGTCAGTGCAAGCATTTGTCAGTTATCGTGGAGCTCAACTTAATAACTGTCACAGTAGTTAGTTAGACCAAGTAATGCCAATCAGGGTGGACTCACTAAGGGCATCCGTGTGTTTCTGGACCTCTTCACCAATGTAGCGCCACGGCAGTCCTCGCAACGATGCAATGAGCGTGAGTGCCTCGCGTACTGTCAGCCACGGCGGCAACATATCCCTATCACAGCCGATCGAGACTTGTTGACTGTACTGTGTGGTGCAAGATAACATCATTTATTTGTCAGAAACTTACGTGGTAATAAGCTTGATGTCATGCAGGGTGTACAATCAGACACTTTTGAATAATGACCCACCATATTTTCGTACAAATATTCAAATACAATTAGGTAGGTACCTAGGTAGATAGAGGAGGCTTAATAATAACTGCCACTCGGGTCGATCTTTAGGTTAAGCCGGGCTTGCCTAGGTTGATCTGTGGATGGGTGACCGCTCATGACATACCTACCGAGTTTCCTCCGTGCCCCAAAAGCACGTTAAGCTTTTGGCTGTTGGGCAGTGACCTGAAAATTTGACAACCAGTCTTACCAAACGATAACGCGTATTTGCGTATTACAGGTCAGATAGGCAGTCGCTCCATGTAAAATACTGGTATTCAGCTGCATCCGGTTAGACTGGAAGCCGACCCCAACATAGTTGGGAATAGGCTTGGCAAATGATTTAAATACATTTATGTCGACATTCGCATAAACGTATAACTCTATGGTGACGAACTTAGCTCTTTTTTAATTTGTCGGTTTCAAACGATTTATCGTCAACGTGGGTCATAAACTCTTCTATTGTACCAACACTTACAAGCACTATAAAATGGGTTTGCCCTACTTCTGGACTAGTTGGCGCAAAGGTTCCTGTTGTGCTATGGTTGAAGTACAGTCAGCATCAGAAGTAGATTAACACTACTCAAACTTTCAAAGCAGGTTTTTTAATAAAAACTTGTTAGATATTACTCGTTCCTATAAAGTTATTAAAGGGGAAGGAATATTTTAAAGAACAATCTTCTGAAACATTAAAAATAATAACTGGAGTACTGTACATAAATAATTAAAATTCCGAAACGTTAAGCTACTTCTGATGCTGACCGTACTTAAGTATTAATTGTCAAGATTGTCAGCCGGTAGCCCGTTGTATAAGCCCCATTTACACGGTGCAACTCTCTTGCCCCTTGTTCCAACGTTTGGTATGCCACAGGAAATTAAATGGCACCGGTATAAACCTATAATTAACACTAACTATATAGGTTATGTATTTCTACTGTCCTGTTATTTATTTCTGATAATTTTATTGCGGGATCCAAGATAGGTGAAAATGTTTTTTTGGAACTTCGTCGAGCTACATTCTCTCGGCGCTTTGTTGTCGTGGGCGCCACTGTTGATGCTGGCTTTCAGGGGTTACAGTTGTTTGGGAACAGTGTGTTAATTGTTAACAAATTCGACTCCACTCCCATTTCATAGAGCTCATGTGCCATCCCGCCATACATATTGCAAGTGAGCCCTCCAGCTGGGTCATTGGCATTTCATTTGGGAAAATGTAAGCCCGCCAGGTGGGGTCCTGGCACTGAAGATGTTAATCACTGGCTACTTACCTTATGAGATTGCGATTTGATCGTGCATTTGGACGTAGCTAACAAATTGCCTACATCCGGGACACGGTACCCTGCCAGTAGCTCGCACAGCAAGATCCGCTCGTGTTTCCTGAGACTTGATATCGCCAACGACTCCCCCTTCCCGATGCCAAAGTACACGTTATGTATTTGGTAAAAGTTGTTGCGTCTCTTTGTCACGCCAATTGAGAGGAGCTGGTCGCCAAAAGGGTCAGGTGGTATATTGTCTACAACAACATAATATAACGCCTGTAATCCACGAAGAGTCAGAAAAGGTGTACGTACACAGTACATTAACACCCACATTACGACGGTTAATGTACTTAGGGGGCGAAGCGCCAAGTTAATTAAATCCAAGTTTTTTGTCACGATTTTATTTTTCTTAAAAAAAAACAACTTACTTAGTCCGTCTTTAGAATAAAGTTCCGAACTTATTTCGAGAACTTTTTGCTTTTCTCTCTCACATCCGGGCGACAGTGTCCTTGGTGAAGGCATGCCAGTAACAGCCACCGAGGAAGTGGCGAATTTCCACAACCGCACAAATATCTTGTACTCAATAAGTAACAGTAGCGTCATGAAGAAAATGGCAGTCACAATCATTGATGTCATTTCCGCGAAAATTCCCGTCTTTTTGTTGAAATAACTGATACGCGAGAAGCATTCTTGTAAAACACCGCATTTTCCTGTAATGATGCAAAAAGGCAGTCCTAATATACCGTTTGGTATTCAGGTGCACCCGGTTAGACTGGGCTAGGCAAATGATGAGTATGATGATATTGGTTAAAGGAGAATTATAATTCAATTTATTCAAATACTAAGCTAGTGGGACTCTAAAAAAATAATGGAGGAATGGTATGAAGAACGATTCCAATGAAAACGCAGCGAATAAAAAGACCCTAATGCTGCGCGACTACACACACGACAGAGGATGAAGGTTCGATTGTGGATATTTAACATTGAATGAGTCTGAATGTGGAGGGGTATAAGAGAAGAGGAAGACCAAAGAAACGGTGGATGGACTGTGTAAAGATAGATAAGGCAAGAGAGGAGGTGATTGATAACAAGACGTCGAATAGAGAAGTATGGAAGAAGACAACAAAGACAGACAGACAAATGAATTGGGATAAGGGCAACTTGAAAGATGATCTAACATTGAATGACTACTGTGACTTACCGCAACATTTATGAAATGTGTTCTCTGAGCAGAGACCTTTCGCTTGGAATATGTAGCACTCATTGTTGTATATAAATAGCTGTTCGATCTTCCAGTAACCGTACGCAACGTTAAATTGAGGGGACAGAGCCATAAAGTTCATTATGTAGCTATAAGTGTCACCGTAGAACACCTTTGTTAATAACGTGGTTTCACCTGTGGTAAAAAGCCCAGAAGCTTTGGAACTAATCTAATGTTGTTACCTTATGAAACCGAACATCTAGTGCACGTACTTTTTTACCAATCAACGATTTCTCTGGATGGTAAATAACTCATTCGTGGCAAGATAAAATAATCAGTACAAGAGACTAAGGTCTATGAAGGTATATTTCGGATCACAGGGGTTCATCCAAAATGTACGGTGAACCAGACAAAGAAGTTAGTGTCTAATTGCTACTATTATAATTTCATGACTTACCAAACAAAAGGTTGACGATGACGAATAACATAGCATTGAGTGCCACCTTCGGTCCCAAACTGAAGACGTACGCTTGCGGCACGCACCCGACCCCGTACAACGATAATAGGATCGGGACTATAACTGCAACACGACACGTGGACATATCGTAAACAAAGACATCACACTCACAACAAAACAATATAAAACAAAATAAAATAGCCCTCCTTTCAGGCTTTGCTGCAGTCGGCTAGAAACCGGCCATGTGCGTGTCGGCCGTACCATACCATCGTTGTAGGAACAGGTGGTCAAAAATGGAAACTTTAGCAGATCTTAATATGAAAAGCGTAAAATGGAAATAGTAACTACGTCTGTGACCATTTAGGAAAATAGGTCATAATGAGAAAATAATATGAAAAAAGGACAATTTTACGACTTAAGAAGCAAATATCTAATCTACTATTGGATTAAGAAAAACCAGCTTTGCTTTGATGGTTTTGGCTGATACTAGTCCAACATGTAAAAAAATACCTACATTTGCTGCATGGGGTTTAAAAAGTTATAATGTATGTTTGTAATTTGGTTGTATGTACTGTTAGAAATATTAATAGGAATGGATGGACCTCACATCTCTTACACCTGACAGCTTCCAGGATAAGATACAACATTTAATACTAACCAATATCTATAATCTGGAACTGAGTCTCAGGCACATTGAGGTATACTATGAGGACCAATAATAAGCTGATAATGCTAGCCTGTAGCCAGAACAGCAAGAGGTCGCATATGTATAATGTGATCCAGTAGCGAAAAGGAGAGAAGTTAGATGCGTGTTTCTGAAATGTTAAACAAGAGTTTAGAGGTCTTATTTTTGGTCTATTTTTCGTTTTTCATTAGTGGCACCCTAACCACGAGACCCTAGCAATAGGAAATGAGGGACATGTCAGACTCTAACCAACTAAAATCGCACTGTTTCTAATACTACCATGAGTCCGGGCCCCGAGAGATACACACGCGCAACCCAGACTTGCCAGTCGGGGGATTTAAAGCCATCTCCTGACAGGCTCCATCATCAAGTGCGCCCAAGTGCGCAAATGTTTCCCATGATAGGGCGCTGTAACAACTGTATGCCAACTCTTTGGGCCTGCCTGGTCGACGATTGACTTACCGACTACTAACCTAACCGATGAATTTTATGTGAAGATGCTGCTGGACTAGCAGTATTTACTGATGAACGCGATACATAAATAGATTTGAACAAGTTCTAAACAGATCCTTCACGAAGACGTCAACCAACCATTCTGTACAACATCAGATTAAATAACTACGCAAATCACGGTTTACGGTAGAACGGAATGTGTCGAACTTAAAACATTGTGTTCGTGGTGGTAAATTAAATTAAACAACATTCAAAACATGTATCTTTTTTTTACGGTCACAGGTGGTGGTTGCAGCTTTGCGAAGGGTCTTTTACACTCATTATTTACCTGAACATGTCTAATAAGTCCGTATTCCTGTGAGGGTAGCAACGTGATGTGCGTAATGGTCAGTATTAACATAAATTGTATGGAAAGACGCGGAGTAGCCAAGTCTTTCATCCACTGAAATCATAAAGACACTTATTTTAATGACAGAACTCAATCAAGATCTGTGCATACGGTTGAGAGGTACGTAGCTACAAATAGACACACAAGGAAACTTATCTCTCTTTTGACTTTCGTACGTTTTTTCTCGAGTGTCGACTGAAAACCAGGACTGTGCGTGCTGTGTGGGTCCCCATAGCACAGCACCAAGCTGAGCGGTAACCTGCTTGTCGCATTCACGACGTGCAAGCTGTTATTTTTTTGTAGGTAAGTGCATTGCTTTTTGATGTCTCTTTGTGTGCTCGTCATGTTTCTGCGATAGGTAATTGTTTTTTAGTACCGGAGAGAGGTCCAACACGAGAGGTTCGTCGTCGATCTGGATGGTGGCGTCCATCTTGCCGGTGTAGTGACGTATGAGTGCCATGTAGACCCGCGCCATGGAGCGCGCCGCTGCGCCCTGGTCATGGTGCAGCGGGCTGTATAGAGCTTGTATCTGCAACAATGATAATGTGGCTTATTCATCATCATCATCATCATCTTTATCTTCCTGCCCTTGTTTCATGTTACTTATTGTGAGCGGAGTAATACGTTTTTTCTTCCATTCTTCTCTGTATCGTCACGCTATCGTTTACTTCTTCTTTATTCATATCATTCCTCACACAACACGTCCACCGTTTTCTTGGTCTTTCTCTTCCTATTGGATAAATCTCCATCCATCAACATTTATATTCATCAATCTTTTAGTCACTTAAAGCAGCATCTAATATGGTGCTTACTGCTTGTAAAGTGGCAACATTTTTGCAAGGTTCTCCATCTAACGAACTTAAAAAGTTGTGCTGATGGATGCATAGAACCATCAATCGAATCTGTTTCAAAGATTTTTGAAAAGATTATTGATTTTGGATTTTTGTAAAGGTTTTTATTTCTATGTGGGGGTCAAAAACAGACCGACTCGGAACCACTACGTGTCTAAAAATATTTATTGAATAGAACCCGAGACACAAAGCGCAACAACCACTCAGATTATCACAAGCAAGTGTGTGCCCAACGCCAAATACATGGGTTGCTAGCTTACCAAAAAAACATCTTAGTAATATTTACCACAATTTTTCCGTTTTCATCAGTAAATAAGTCCATGCCATACGCATATAAGTACACATATAGTTGCGGCGAGTCTATTGCGTGAATCGCAAGGTATTCTGTCAGACTCTGCAACAGACAAGAGGGCGTCCATTAATTATGCGTGGCGGTCAGGGGGGTAGGGCGTCGAGCCGATAGTTACCTAATCTCACGAGGGAGATTTTTTTCCACAAGAACAATGTACAATTGGGTTAAAACTGGGTTTTTATTAAACATGGTTGTCCACTAACGTCTCACTGAAAACCTGACAATATCGCAGCGGCGAAGGTGGTGTAACGATCAGCAGGGCTATTGCGTATCTTTTTAAATGCAAGTGGCTATCATCGTGTCCATCAATTAACTGTCAAATGGTTCCATTTTGTACTAAACCATAACCAATTTGACAGTTAATTAATGGACACTTATCTCGTTTGCAAGGCGAACTTGGCCAGAAATACGAGTAGCATATACATTATGAGCATACTTATACATATACATATGTGCTATTTCTGGACTCTCTCTTAAGAGAGAGTTTTGGAAGGAAAAAGAGAAGGCCTTTGCCCAGCAGTAGGTCACGTGACAGGCTAACAGAAAAGAAAAGGTTAGTACCTAATCTTTAACTTTACCTCGCTGCGTGCCAATGCAGTATACTCCATGTCTTTTATTTGTTCCTTTGTTGCATCTGTGTCCGAGAAAACGTACCTGAAAATAAATACTGACTGTTAAACCAGTAAATATACGGCCATCGGTAATTCTAGTTTTTTTTTTTCTGAAGTAATTCGAATTTAGTGCCACAGAATAACGCCTACCGAGTTGCCTCTTTTCTTTTTTTGGCGGGTACGAAGTTATCAAATGACTCCTCCCGCTCTGGGCAGAGCGGTAGGGAGTGTCAGACTTCTACTGAATAAAAACCACCCATGCTCCTTCTTAGCCATTTGTGCCGAGGCCGCGGTATCTCTTTCGAACAATCCGTAGCCCCTACGTGCGTCGGCCCTTCCATGTTGCTGACATCTCTTTGAGGCTCGCATGGAACACGAAAGCGCCATCGACAAGACACGTCGTCGTGATAAGACGGATGGACGACGAGCTAGTCCTTTACTCACCGTCCACATCACACGTCACTTCTGTCAGGTTACCTACTCTGATTGCTGATCAAAACCATTCTCTGAAAAGTTCATTTGGAATGGCTTAGAAGCAGAGTTACTAATTCATAATTTTGGAATCATACAAAATGGGGAAGTAAACTTAACCTCACACTGTCACAGTATTTATTTTAATTCATAACATGCAATTTGTTGTAATGTCGCATCCACGATACAGGAGCAATCCTAGAGGAGTAACGTTTAAAAAAAAACTATTATTGGCACATAAATACCTACACTAAATTTCATCATATAGACACTAAATTTCATCTTCTTAGAAAACTCTGTAGGTAACAGTATTTGCATTGATATCCGTACAGTATTGCAAATAAAATTTCGTAAATGCAGTCCCAACCTGTACGAAGCTTGAGCTTAGCAGTGAGCTCTATGCTTTTGGGCTAGTCCAATCTAGGATATTCCTGATTCGTTGGACGCCAGTCAGTTCTTTACTTTCCCTGCCATCACCTCGCCTTGCTAGGTGAACACTTACTAAATTCAACTCACCCGCTAGCAACGGATCGACTGGTTGAAGAATTGTCGGCACGCAAAACCAAAGTAGTTTTAATCTCCAAAAACTCCACTGACAATTCCACCCCCTAAAATATACAAAAATTTGAATCATCATCATCATCATTTCAGCCGAAAGACGTCCACTGCTGGACATAGGCCTCCCCTAAGTGTCGCCACATTGACCGGTCCCGTGCAATTAATTAATTTTATTATCAATTAATTTTGCTATAATTTGTTTTTTTTTCTTAAATCATCAAATATCATAATCCAGCTTTTGGGCAGAGCGAAAGGCAGTGTTCTTCTTCAGTAGGCTTCTACTGACTAAAAACCACACATGTTCCTTCTTAGCCCTTGTGCCGACGCCGCGGTATCTCTTGCGAACCACCCGCAGCTCCGACGGATAAGTCTAATTCAAGTGGATTTTCAAATGGGAGAGGTAGCAACTGTACCTATTTTTAACCGACTTCCAAAAAGAAGGAGGTTCACTCTTCGTATGCATCTTATTTTTTTTTAATGTTCCCCGATATCTCCGTCAATTGTAGACCGATTTTCAAAATTCTTTTTGTATTTGTAAGTGTTTTCTCCCGAGGTAGTCCCATTGTCACCAAGTCAGGATCTGGTGATGGGATCCCAGGGAAATCGAGGGCAACCCTCAAATTTTATAGGAACTTATTAGGTTTTCCATATATTTTCTAAAGTTGTTCAAGTATTTGCGTCTGATAATCATAATCTCACGTGGATGCGCTGATGATGGAAGGTACAACTCCTCAACGGTTAGGAGTTAAAATAAAAATCCTTCAAAATTGTACACAAGTAGTAGGTACTTATGGACCGATAGTTGTAATATTTCAGGCTATAAGGTTGACCTGATGGTAAAAGGCAAATCATATTCGAACCGACTTTAAAAACCGGCCAAGTGCATGTCGGACCACGCACAATTTAGGGTTCCGTAATAGGGTTGTTAACTAAAACAATCTAACTAGTCCGTCAGATAGATTTTCCAAAAATTAGACACGTATTTTTTAACTTTTTTCACGTAAGCAAACAATGAAGACGGTACAGTGCTTTGAAAAGTCGTGTGGCGTCATTTTCTAACACATTAGTGTGACATTTTTTAGCGGTTAGTGACGTCACAAACCCCCACTCTAATATTTGATGCGTTTTATCTTCGTCAATTTATATCGATTTGATAAAACAAAAAATACGTATCCAATATTTTTCGATAATCTAACAGACTGACTAATTAGAATCATATTTTTTAAGTCAGTAACCATCCCCTATTGCCCATCAAAATATGTGAACTTTCTTACTTGGTTTTTATTGTAAAAATAAAACCAACTTACATTTGCAGTTTTGAGACCTGCGCTTGCATGAAATATTTTCCTAAACATAATGTATGTATAGGAAAATATTTCATACAAGTACCTACATTTTGAAAGTTGGTCGACTATTACTCGTAAACTTTCTAACATTTTGCACTTTAAAGCTGAATATTTCACAAACGAATTTCTTAATCGAAAAAGTGTTCAAGCAAACTTGCAATATTTTTTAAAGACCTATCCAACGACAACCCACACAATGGACTTTGCGAGAAATAAAAAAAACATTCCCACTTTAATGTGTACAGAGGAGATACCCTAAAAAAAATATTCAATATTTTTATATTTTTAGCACTTTTTCGGCGTAACTCATTTGTATATTATTTTTATTCATGCCAAATTACAGCTTTCTGGTACTAAGAGTCTCTGAGATACATAGTGCGAACGGACAGACGGACATGGCGAAACTATAATATATATAGAGTCCTAAAAAGGAGATTCTCAATTCGTCGGAATCTTTTTTAAAATTGATATTCACCGATTACTCAAAGACGCCTGAACTGATTTCAGCGGTTGTGTTGGTTTCATTTAATGAAACCATGGAACTTACAGCACGGTCTGTTACTTTTGTGGTGGGGTCTATATTTAACATCATGGTTGATAGTGAATATCCTATGAGTAGGCCCGCTAACACCGCCAGGAAAAACTGCAAATATAAATAAGTTGAATAACTAATAAAAAAAGTCTTATTTATTAAACCTAAAATAAAATGTTACTACCGATTTTGAATTTTTTAAAGTTATTGAAATGAGACTGCAAGACGAGAGCGAAATTTTAAGGAATAAAATTCGGATTAATGTCTGGTCGAGGAAAGACGGATGTCGTTTATGCTATCCGCCAGCTGTGCGAGACAATTAAAGGTAAAAACTTGCACATGGTGTTTAAACCGGAGGTGAGAATGTTGAGATGAATGTATGGACCGACAGCAATGGATATAGTAAGGAATGTGTACATGAGAGGTAGTTACCACACAAAAAATAATGAGTCGCTTATCGTGGTATGGACCTTGCTATAGTGAACAAGAGCGCCGGCCGATGCTCTCCGAACCGGCCTGTGTGAACGGATCCTAATGAGGACATGGCTGGCTTTAATTGAATCATATTGTTTCAGCAACTTACCGTGAAGATAAACAATTTTTTGTGGTAACCGTGGAACATACAGAACTTCCAGAAGATGTTCCAAAAATGCGTATTAAAACAGCTAGTCCTTCGCTTCCATTTAACATTTTCTAAAATAATTATTTTATGGTAGTTAACCAAAAAAATCTAATTAGTCCGTCAGATAGATTTCGAAAAAATATTGGACACGTCCGTTTTCTTTCTTCACGTAAGCAAACAATGAAGACTATACAGCGCTTTGAAAACTCGTGTGACGTCTAGTATGACATGTTTTACCGCTGAGTGTCGTCATAAACCCCCACTCAAATCTTTGACGCGTTTTATCTTTGTCAATTTTTATTGATTTGATAAAACACAAAATACGTAAGTATCCAATATTTTTCTTAATTTTTTTTTTCAATAATCTATGAAACCGAGGCGGGTCGCTAGTGAAAAAATAAACTGATCAATAATGTGAAATACGCCTTTCCACTAAGGTTGACACACACTTACGCACTCGCTCGGTCAGTGCGTTACCTACGCGTGAACACGTGTGTGTAACACTGCTAGTAGGTACATATAGGATCATAAATTATTTTATTCTCTTTATGATATAGTATGATATAACTTTGATAATAATATCCTCCAAGTACATAATTATAAACACATGTTTTACTACGTTTTGCGAGCGGTTATATGAGTGGTTTTGGTGGTGCTGTTAGTGCCAAATAAACTCGTTTTTCTGTCTTCCTTTGAGTAGCGACTATACAGATGGTACACCCTTGCAGTATGGGAGATGCCTACAGACGTTCGTAGCGACTAGAGTGTACGCAGGTCTGAATCCACATTAAATCCATACCTACCGGCAAAAAGCTTTAAAGCTTTTTTAGCTTTGGGGCTAGTAGCGTGATGATGCTTAGGGCGAATTGGTATACAATCCGCTATTGCTCTGAAAATATTAAACATAGTTTAGGAAGGAAAACCATAGTCTCGAACTATGTAAATTGGCTAGAGCTAACTACAGACATTCAGCTCAATTCAGTCAATGAAATTTAAGCGGCTGTAAACGTGTTTTCGTATAAAAGCGGTGATTTCTTTGAGAATTGGGCTGAATTGTAGTTAGCACCTTAACGCCTTCCTCACCGAATCGGCGCGATTTCGATTCAGTATCGCATATGTGCAGATTTTTTACCGAGAACCACTTCTTGACTGGCTTAGTTGCTAAGGGTTTTACGTATCTCCATATGTCGTCTACTGCGTGGTGGGGCGGGACTGATGGCACGGCCAAGCCGAATGGTTCGGTAGTAAGGAAGAAAGAAAGAAAACATATTTATTTAGCACATTACCACAAAGTGCACACAACAAACAATAAAAAAATAAAATAAAAAAGAACTTAACTGAAAAAGACAGTGTGTGCATCTCACGGCTGCGCCAAATAGGACAAGAAAGACACAAAAAGTATTTATTGGTCTCACACAAGACAGAACAAATTGATGAAAGATTAAAAAAATATAAAAGTAAACAAGAAAACAATTAAATGTAAGACATACATAAAATTAAAATTAGTCCCTGTACGAGACCAAAAGCATGGCTGTTACATTTATGACAAATATCACACACAGCGCCTGGTACAAAGTACTCCGTGCCGAGTCTTGAATGTGCGCTCGGTGCATAATCTATACCGAAATTACACAGTAAGGAAGCTCTCGTTTAATTAAATGCACTCGGTAAAGAGTTTGCACATATATTCGGTACATATACGAAAACAAGCCGATCTGGTAAGGCAGGCCTCTAAAAAGACATCAGTTCAAACGTACCGTCTGCACACCTCATCGGTATCCGGTACGCTGATAGCAAACGACTTAATTCCGTACCTACTGGCATTATCAGTGTAATCTCTCGCCAGTTCTGCCACAAGGGCAGTAGGATTGGCAGGTATTCGTAAGATCAGCAGTGAACCAAGGTGTGCTCTCACATTAGCGCCGGCTTGATACGCCCGATCGAGAAGTGCATTTAGCTGTTCTTCAGGCGTTTGAGTGCTCCGCAAACTTATATGGACACGGTATTCGCGACCTTGGGAACATGGAGCAAGTAAAGAAATGATTACTTAGACCAAAAACTATCTATACAATACAAACATACAAATAGATAAAATTTAAGTGTAATTTTTCTGTCCTTGTCTCATTCTGCCCTGTCACGTTACGGCATCGTTTACTCATTTCTGTTCCCTAATAAATTACTCCTAACACAATCCATCCATCTTTTCTTCCTCTCCCTCTCCATCTATACCAAAACAACCTTCCTCTACCTCTCCATCTATACCAAAACAAACGACTTCCTTACAGCTTTGTTGGTTTCAACATGATAGGCGTGACGAAATATTGTAGGATAGTTTACTTACCGAATTTGAAGAACATATATGCAGGTGTCCCTCCAAAGACTAGTTGCTTTCTATCGAACACAAATGTCCGGTCGGCGTGTTCGAGTTCCATACTCGTGGCAATGAACGACACTATGGTCAGGTGCTTTCTATATTGCTGAAAATTGTAGCCCGTTAATCAAGACAATCGAGTTTTTATTCATTTTTTGTCAAAAGTATTATTATGATTTCTAATAAAATTCTGCAAACTTTAAAGGAACAGAAAACAGAAACAAGAAAACATTAATTTACCATTATTTTGTCTTTGATAACATTGATGTAGCCGATGTTATCAGTACAAAGTGGTATAACTACAACCTGAAAGTTTATTAAAACCATTTAGTGTAAGTTTACAAAGAGACATGCATCATCACCACCAAAGCCAAATCAGAGGCCCTTGGACGGCATAAAAACTAATACCAGGTCTCACCACACATTCGCACAAAGCGCTTTGCTACATTTTTCATTATGAGCACAGTCAAAGAGTAGAATTCGCTGCCGTGTCGGTGTTCACAAGCTTCTATGACCCCACTCTGTTTAAGACGCGAGTTAATAGGCATTTTTTGTTTGGGAAAGCTCGTTCCATCGTAGACCTCTTCTTTGTCTTCAGAACCAGATTGAGGTAGAAAGAATGCCCATTTAATATAAAAAATCCACACAAAAAAGATGGACCACCCCGCTTAGGAGTTTAACCGGTACCGTCACCGATGTGGTCTGTCTTCGACTGCACATGCGGGTGCACGGCGCTAGTGTCACACTCTGGGCATCCTGTTAAATGACTCCCAAGACCAAGCCTACAGCGGAGCGTTACAAGCCCACACTATTCCCAAACTACTGAAACTCCTGAAAGCCAGAATCAAAAACCAGAGGTCAAATATCAGCGATATAATACCTAAGGCTAAAACATCGCTCTCACTCTTCTCATACCTACTGCTTCTCAATACAGATACACACGCAAACCAACACGCGCGTGACGCCTCTAGCGTGAACGTGACCTTGTAACATAAGCACACGGGGCGATAGTGAAACGCGTGTCTCAACGCTTGCATCTGCTAACTACTTGCAACCCTTTGTACGTGCTTCAAACGAGTTTCGATCGCGCTTCACACGCGCGTTGTATCTGTGCCGATGACGCGCGTTTCAGGAACGCACGTTATCGGCACCGTAGAAAATACGCCGTGTGCTAGGGGCCTTACCGTACGGCCTTACTCACCCTGGGTTCGAGTAAGAGAGCGATGGCCCAACATAACTGGGCCCTGTAGTAAATGTTCAAGTTTCTCACTCGTTCATTCTTCACCCTCTCCAATTGACACTCCGTTAACAAATACCTGGTCCTGATGAGACTGTATTCCAATACGCTCATTTGGTCGTACTTCCAAAGGCTTATCTGATGAAATAGAAATTCTTGTTTTTTTTTCTGTGGCGTAATCGTAAATGTAATTTAGTGATTTTGGGCGGTAAAACAAGTAAAATGACTGCTGGTGGTGAAGTAAATATCGGTAATCTATAATTTTTTGTAGTAAATGCAAATTTCTCGATAATCTTTTGTTCTTAGCAAAATAACGCAAAGGTGAATTAAAAAGCGCGAATCTTTAAAAAAAAAATATTTACTACATATTTTACAATACGTGAGTCACTCTTTCCTGATGAAACTAAAAAAAAGTTACAAAAAAAGTACAAACTGACATAAAAGTTGGTTTGTACTTTTTTGCTTGTCAAGTTCATAATATGCCCACGAACTCACTTTGCTGTACAAATAGAAATGCTCCTCAACGGTTAGGTCATCGATCAGAGCTTCAGCGCGGTGACAGTAGCCCATCATCTGAGGTGTTGTTAGCACCTGCGTGCCTAGCTTCAGTTTCATGCCTAGCACGGTAACACTTCCGCGGTCCGCAATCGCTAAACCTAAAGGCAAAAGATTACATATAAACCGCATGAACATAAACACGAGCATAAACCGCATAAAAACGCATTTTTGCTGTTTGATACGTCATTTATAAAACTCCAGAATATGCAGTTTCTAGTTCTAAACGTATGCAGCTGGTTACTATATTTTTTTTTTTTTGGAAGGGGCAAGCCCGCCACACTATACCACTGTAACTTCTGAAAGCCAGAATCAACAGTGGCGACCACAAGAAAAGCGCCGAGACAATGAAGCTCGACGAAGTCCCAGAGAAACGATTTAACTGTCTTGGATCCCGCAACGAAATTAATCAGAAAAGAATAGCAGAGGAGTAGGAAAAACATTACTATGGTTGGTTTGTTGGTTGTTAGGGGGTAAATGACTGTAACTAACTAGTGTGACAACATCATAATAGATCACTTCAATCCCCATTAAATCTCCCGGAAGCCTGCAGCAATCCTGTTTTGGGACAACCTATGTTGGTTGGAGTAAGGAAGATCAGACATCACTTACAATGGCCCAATCAAGAGGCTAAGTGCGGATAAAGCCAAATATAACTGAACTAAACCTCATAAAGGCGTCAAAGAAAACTTACCGGTAATCAAATCCTCTAAGGTGTCGATCATGTTACTTTGGAACCTTTCAGCGAAAATCATGGAGAATTCGCAGCGATAAATGTCAAAAGTGACGTCGCTCAGCACAGGTAAATTCATGATGCTCTAAAAGAAATGGAAGCAAAAAAATTCCAACTGGGTGTAAACGGATCCTACACAAACCAAGCATTTTATACATCAAATTTAGTAACATTGCTTAAAAAATCATGTTTTATAGTGCTTCTTTCTGTTCTGTGATCTGTACAATGTATTGTGATTGAGCACCACACTTGTTCATTATTAAAAAAGGGTAGACCGATTTGTATGCTCATAAACATCCACCATGAGCAGTGGTGGCCTAGTGGTGGCGGTCCCGACTTCCGAACAGTGAGTTCGAACCCAGTCAGGCGCATTATTCGCTGCTCTCAAAACGGTGAAGGAAAACATCATAAGGAAACCGGCGTGTCTTAGAACCAAAAAATTCGAAGACATGTGACATTTACCAATCCGCACTGGTCCCGCGTGGTGGATTATTGCCCATCCCTTTCCTAGAGAGGAGGCCTAAGTACCTGAAGTGGGAACATTATAGGCTGATGATGATGAAACATCCACCCGCAATGTCTTCAGTTTATCCGTGATCATGGTGCTTGTAACAGCGCCGAAATATAGGGAACTCGAATCAAAAAGCAGACATGGTAAATATCCGTTTTCAGTATTAATATAGAATGCAATTTATTCATAAAAAATACTCAGAAATAGACTAGCCTTGCTAACATTTCGGAAGCTTATAGCCTTTGCCACCAACTCATCAACTTCCTGCAGCCTTCCTTCCTCACTCCGTGTGGGGACCTCGGCTTCGTGTAGTTTTTCGTGGTCCTGCATAATAATAAATAATATTGACTTGGCTCGCGAGGTCATTCACATGCGCGGTGTTAGCTCGGCGATCATATTGTGCCGATAGACTTTTCAGCCAATGGCTTAATTGCCAAGAGCTTCGGCGAACGCCTGAGGAAGCTCTCGTTAGGCAGCTGGATCAAGGGTTTGATGCAGAAAACTGTACTCCTGGACACGACTAGTATTGTTAGGAGGTTCCTTTCTCTGGCCGCCAGTCGCTTGGTCATATATTTGTGACTACGTATAGAGCTTATTTGTAAGTAAAGTTTAAACTTTCAAGTTTCACTGCGAATTTGCTTTACGCAGGTTCATGTTAATGGCTGAAAAGTATGTGAATGATCCTCATTAAAAAGTGTATCTACCTCAGCTTCACGGAATATGATGGACCTCCAGGACACCTGGCCCCCGATGGCGCGCTTCTGTCCGATGGTTCTCTGCAGCATCATGAGAACGCCGAAGTAAAGCAAATTGGTGAGGGTCCACAATACCACCATGTATATTAAGGACAACGTGCTCACTTCAACTTCTTCGTCTGGTTTGAAAAAGCATAATATAAGTTTTGTGGGTTTCGTAACTTATGAAAAAAAACGTTTGGAAGAGTTGGAAACTATCATCGGTATCCCTTCATCATTTCAGCCGAAAAAGTCCACTGCTGGACATAGGCCACTCCCAAGTGTCGCCACAATTACCAGTTCCGTGTCAAGTGTAACCGTCGTCGTCATTCCAATTTAACAGTTCACAGTTGCACACAAAGACTTCTCCAAGTGGTGCGACACACCTGATTATTTCGGCTCACTTCTCATTGTCCAGAAGGATTTCATCAACCATTTTACGCTATCCACAATAATCCACATACCTTGTAGATTGTATGAAAAGGTTGATGAAATCCTGTCTTCAATGTTGCTGTTATCTACAGATAGGTGTGGCAAAGGGATGCTTTGTAGTGGCACAATTGAGCTAATTAGACCTGAGAAGCAGTTTGTAAACCCAAACCGATTTCGGCCGATCTTTACTCGGGCATCTTTGGCCCAACTCGGCCGATCAAATCAAACGTATGTAAAACAAAGGGAGCGCCTACACTAGTACAACCGCCATCGTCCGAAGACGTGCAGTGTCACATAAACACATGCACGTCCGCGTACTTCGGTCCGTCATCGTTCAACAAAATCGGTTTTGGTGTAATCGTACCGTTCGAATTCTGCAACTTACTTCCAGTCCCTAGTAGAGCGAACTTGTTGAAAGCATGCACTAGTCCCATCGGTGGGAATACGATGTCCAAGAATAAGGTGAGGGCTTTATGCTTGCGGTCGTACTTGTGGTGGACCAGTAGATCAGAAAGATAAGTCTGGAGGAGAGTGTACAATGTGGTCCACACGCAGGCAATGTATGCTGGAAATATTAGGATTCTATAAGTTAGCCATGTTATAAGTTTTTTAAACTGACATGGTCACTAACACTATCATTAACACTGAAAACGAGATATTTACCATGTTTACTTTTTGTTCCGAGCTCCCGATGTTTCGGAGCTGTTAAAAGCACCGTGATTACGGATAAACTGAAGTTTAAGCCGTGTTGTAAGCACTGTCATTGGCATTAGCAGTTAGTGTAACTATATCGTCGGTCAACCCGGTAAAAATATACTTGCGAGGATTTATCTATTGCAGTGGCTTTTTTTTTTTTTTTTTTGGTGGGTGTAAAATCATCGAATAACCCCTCCCGCTCTTGGGCAGAGCGAAAGGGAGTGTCAGACTTCTACTGACTAAAAACCACCCATGTTCCTTCTTCGCCCTCTATGTCGAGGCCGCGATAACCGGTGGACTACCCGCGGCCCTATTGCAGTGGCCTCCAACCTTTCACCATACGTACACCCAACTTTCTTCTGAAGTCACTTGCTTGCAAATGTTCTTCATGTTTGCCTTTGAGGCTAAAACTACAAGGAGTCTTCAATGACTGTGCCAAATAAGCAAATGATTTTAATTGATAAAATTCAAGCCAGTGCTACCCAACGCTCTTGCCACGAAGACCGAAACTTTTTGATGTCAATCATGAGAACAAAATTTTTATTAAAGCACAGTTTATTTTTGGAGATGGAGATGTGATGTGAGAAAAAACTAGTAAAATTTTGTTACCATGCCAGCTTTGTTATTTATATATAAAGTACGCAAACATAACTGGAGCTTGCTTAGGTTAAAGTTATAATAACAGATCGAGGAAAATTTAAGAATACATCGGGTGGATTTTCGATAGAACGATTGGCGTAGTCTTCCCCACCATTACTTGGCCCATCCTACTGTGATGAAGGGTCAGGTAATGCTGGGCACTGACTGTACTGACTCATCTTTGGTTGTTTGTCTGCCTTGGCATCGCGCGATTGACGATGCGCAGCGCATCTTCCGACATATGTCCATTATTTTTGGTTGGGGGGTGGGCAATCATCAAATAACTCCTCCCGCTCTGGGTAGAGCGGTAGGCAATGTCAGACTTCTACCGACTAAAAACCACTCATGTTCCTTCTTAGCCCCTTGGGCCGAGGCCGCGGTATCTCAAGCCCCGACGGGTATGTGTGCACCCTAAAAGCTACTTTCTTAATTAGAAGACCAAATATAAAAACTACAAACCTTTGCTATGAAACATTCCCATCAGTAGGGCCATCATGATCATAAGCGATGTGTAGCCTGTCAAGACCATTAAGGCTTCCATCAGATTTATCCATCTGAATATCAGGATGAGAGTGATGGAAGCCATCCCCCAAATGGGCAGGCAGGTGAGGTAGCCGTATACCAGCCAGCTGACGTACATTGACGAGTACTCGACGTTACGTAAGCGAAGTGCGCGCTGTAAACAAAATAATTATACAAAAAAAAAACTGTTTAGTCCGTCAGTTAGATTATCGAAAATCATCAGTGGGGGCTTTTGACGTCACTGGCCTGTAAAAATGTACTGCAGTGTGACGTCACACGAGATTTCGAAAGTCTGTATCGTCTTAATTTTTTGTTTGCGTGAAAAAAGAAAATATACGTGCCTAAATAAAATATAAATAAAACACAGTGGGCACTGCCTAAAAATCCTATCTTAGGTTCATGAATGGGCCCTAAAAAACCTATCAATTTTTTTCTGTCCCTCGAAATGTACGTTAAATAAAAGCCTTTGGGCTCGTCTGCCATATCTTTGGCAGTCGTTACAGGTAGTAAGTGGCCTGAACTTCTAACAACCTTACCAAAAGTTTATTAACCAGTACGCCTTTGGTAAGACTACAAGTTTGTTGTTTCCAGTTAGACTGGAAGCCGACACCAACTTAGTTGGGAAAAGGCTATATTTCTTTTTTTAGTTATAATTTAGTATTTGAAAAAACTTATTTCGCTATTTTTCCATAATTCAATGGCTAGTTTAATTTGAGTATGCTAAGCTAGTTTAAGGGCTGATGACGTTACCATTGGAATAGACTTTCGACCATTTAACGATTTAACACGTGAGTGACACTCTACTGATAGTAATTGTTTGATGGGTAATCCTCACTGCTCGTTCAAACTCGCTGATATCACGCGTTTGCAAATCGTGTGTATGTGCCTGACATTAGGACAAGAATTGTACCTAAGCACCTATGTCGACACCTATATATCAAGATGCAGTGATGTCAGGTGGACTAGGGCTGTCTCACCGAATGTCATCTAAGAACTGGCAAAAGAAATGTGAGTCGTCCGGCAGCGAGATTGTCAGACGAAATAGTTACCACCGCGGAGATTGGTACAAGAAGAGGACATTCCTATACGCAGCAGTGGGTGACTATAGGCTGTGGTTTATGATGATGATGATGATGATGATGACCCATGAGGGTACCATGTGGGTATTGGAAAATAAATTTGTTCAACCGTGACGTAAGAGGTCAATGATAGACAAATACGTCAGGACACTGGAATCAGAGGTAAACGGAAAATACAATACCCTGAATATAAATAGCCTTTTTTCCGCGAATCAATTATTGTTTACGTACATATGAGCAGGTAACTATTATGTCAATGCGATCTTTATCTGCGGTTTTCCTTAAACGTGCCTAGATTGATACCGTTATAAATAGCAGGAGTTAAGTAAAATTTTACTTAACTCCTGATATTTATAACAGCACTACTTCCTACGAACTTTCATTATAATGATTTTCAAAATAACCCTCCTTTTGGGCTTCGCCGCAGTCGGGTAAAAACCTAATTCACTTTCGGTAAAGTTTAGGCGCATACTCTGCAAAATTGGATGCTTCTAGAGCTTGGTTCTTAGAGACCCGTTCTCAATATTTGGAATATTTGGAACGTTGTGTCCCGCCGCGGTCAATAAGTCAGTAACAGTCATCCAGTTATGATGAATATAAATATTGACGGATGGAGAGGAAGAGAAAGACCAAGGAAAAGATGAACGGATTGTGTGAGGAATGAAATGAAAGAAAATCTGGCCAAGCGCGAGTCGAACTCGCACATGAAGGGCCCGAGCCAAATCAGCAAAAAAATATTTTATTTATTAGTATTTGTTGTTACAGCGGCAACAGAAAAACATAATTTGTGAAAATTTCAACTGTCTAGCTATCGTGGTTCTTGAGATAAAGCTTGATGACAGACAGACGGACATACGGACGGACAGCAAAGACTTAGTAAAAGGGGTCCCGTTTTTACCCTTTGATACAGAACACTAAAACATAGTAAATGATAGCGTGACAGTTGATAGAATGGAAGAAAAAAACGTGTTGTACGAACCCCAAGTAGGTAACATAGTCCTATGTTACTTGGGGTTCGTACAACACGTTTTTTTCTCAAGGGGAAGAAAGTTTATGATGAATAGAACAAAAATCACCAACCTTAAACCTACATATATTTTCAGTGACAACCAGAGCTTCGGTTTCTATGACAGGAGGCAAAAGTGCCAGGGTGAAGCAAAGCAGGATCGCAGACAACGCCCTCGTGACAGAAAGCTCTTCCATCAGCGGAGATACTGGCATTGCGACCAGCGTTATCTTAAAAAAATATATTTTATAAGTATTGTAAATAAACACTTATTTGTTTGGAGGAAGGGAAATCATCAAATAACTCCTCCCGCTCTAGGCAGAAGCGGTATAGTATCAGATTTCTACTGACTAAAAACCATCCATGTTCCTTCTTAGCCCTTTGTGTCGAGGCTGCAGTAATTTTTTCGAACAACCTGTAGCGCTAATAAACTAAGCTACAGTCCCACTCACAAGGCATAATAACTGTCAGTGTACTGTAGTTGCCGATTCCAAAGCGTTGGTTGGTCTCATGAGAAGAATGGCAAGAAACTTCATGGATACTCTTTTAAATCATAATATTGTTACAAAACTTTGGTTACATCATTCATATCGAGATTGGTATATTATCATGTGAGAACGATGTAGCAAGTTGTGCACGAGGCACATGTACACATACATAATAATAATAATAATAATAATTTGTATAAAAATTCCATTTTATTTTGAACGTTTGGCACCAACCTCTTCATCTTTATTTTCATATATTACAATAATTTCAATCAGAATACAATAAAATGAGACTAACCACAAGAAAACACCATAGAAGAAAAATTGATGACATATGTCATCCCAAAATAAATTATTTCAAGAACACTGTTGAAGAATGACAATAAAATGTTGACAAGATCAGCGACTAGACGCGCACGCCTTCCACCTCCGGACCCGTCGCTCAGCTCCGCCTCGCCGCCGCCGGAACCCAGCCCCATCATGAGTGCTGTGACACTGGCCGCGGCAGTCGCGTCGAGCTCGAGCGACGAGTATTTCTCTTTGTCCCCGACGCCACCACCTGCTCGTCGACGGAGAGGACGCCGGTCGCCGGACTGCTTGGGACCTAGGGGCCAACCGGCCCCGAGCCGGGTCCCCGCTGCCGGTGGTTGTGTGCAGCGCATGAAATGGACTCAAGCTATAAACGAGAACGTCATGCGCGCATACTACGGGTCTACAGAGGGGGGAACTAACCTCACTGCGTACCGTGTTAGGATGCTGTCTCTATTTCAGGAACTTGAACCAACTGTCAGCGTTTCGACCCAACGACTGTCGGATCAAGTGCGCGTCATCCAGCGCAATCGCATGTTGGACGACGCCGCGCTTGATAGGCTGCGCTCAGAGGTACTGAGTAACCATACCATCTTCACTCCATCTCAAACAGTGACGCAAACATCAACTTTTAATACAATCCCACCGCGTCATAGTCCTGCTGTTGAAGAGGAGGATGATAGGGTTGCTACGGTAAGTAGCCAGTGCAACGACCGATTGAGGAGCGCACTGGAGGATGCGCTTCGTGAGTATCGATCCGTTTCTACCGAACTTAGGCCCCGACTACCACGGTTACCCATGCATAAACGAAATAGGGCGTTGGTGTGTGCCCTGGACTCGCAACTCAAGAATATATTCGAGAGTAGCGAGGACCTCGTTGATACACACTCGATTTTGTACTGTGGGGCTGTTGCGGCATGTCGACTTGCTAATGTCAAATTCCCAAATTGTGACTTAGCTAGTCGACCAAAACCAACCGTACCGGCCTGGCAGCGCAGGATCGAGCGTCGTATTGACGGGGCCAGGGTACTCATTGGCAAACTTTACTGCTTCAGGGAGGGCAATACACGACCACGTGTGATGCGTTCTGTGAAGCGGGCATTCTCGGGGACTGAAATTAGCCCTCGAGATTACATGTCCCATGTCACAGAGCGCATCGACTTCCTGAAGCAGAAGGTTTATGCATGGGCCAACCGTATTCGACGGTATAGACGGCGGGTTGATCGGTACTCACAGAATCGCATGTTCCAGAGCGATGAAAGGTGGGTATACCGAACTTGGGAGCGACGCGAGCCAAATATGACGGACGTGTGTCGCCCGGATGATGCTGCCACGAGTTCATTTTGGCGTAGCATCTGGTCGGTACCCGTCTGTCATACTGGGGCTGACTGGTTGCGTGATGTCGAGCGAGTGTGTGAACCTATTCCAGAAATGGACGCTATTTTAATAACACCACAAGATGTAGCCAGTGCAGTTCGTCCGTTACCGAACTGGAAATCACCTGGTCCGGACGGACTGCACAATTTCTGGCTCAAATGGCTCAGTAGTTCACACACTTGCCTGGCATCCCAATTCCAGTCATCCTTAGAATCTGCGACGCTACCGCAGTTTTTAACCACAGGCATTACCCACCTGCTCCATAAGTCAGGTTGTCCCGCGGAACCCAAGAATTATAGACCGATCACGTGTTTGTCGACGGTCTATAAACTTCTTACATCCATTTTGAGAGCAAAAATCAGTAAACACATTGAGAAAAACTCTATTATGTCTGCCTCTCAGAATGGATGTAGGAACGGGTCCCGCGGTACTAAGGAGCTACTCCTCATCGACATGGCCATTAGCCAACAGGTTCGTCGGGCCCGCAAGGATCTGTCGACATGCTGGATAGACTATAAGAAGGCTTACGACTCGGTGCCACATACATGGCTCATGAGGGTGCTGGAGTTGTACAAGATAGACGCAACTCTACGCGCCTTCCTTGAGTCATGTATGGGGCAATGGAAGACTGTCCTTCGATATCCGGGATGTCAACAGATTCAGGGGAACGATGAACCTGTATGGATCAAGCGGGGAATATTCCAGGGCGACAGTCTGAGCCCGCTTTGGTTCTGCTTGGCCCTGAATCCTCTCAGCACATTACTGGAGGATTCAGGTCTAGGCTACCGGTTGAGGAGAGATGGTCAGGTGATATCTCACCTTCTTTACATGGATGATCTGAAACTCTTTGCCCCCAACAAATTGCGACTGATGGAGTTACTGAAACTAACTGATTCTTTTAGTAGCGCCATCAGGATGGAATTTGGTGTGGACAAATGTGCAGTCATGTATGTAAAGAGAGGAGAGATTATGGAATCCGAGGGAATTCAGCTTTCGGATTCCATACACCTCAGATCCCTTTCCTCGACCGAAAGCTATAAATATTTGGGTATGTCGGAAGCGTTAGGCATTAACGTAGCTGACATGAAGCAATCGTTGAAGGAGCGCTTCTTCGGACGCCTGAAGAAGGTTTTAAGTAGCCTTCTTTCAGGTGGGAATAAGGTGCGCGCCTTCAACGGTTGGGTCATGCCGGTTTTAATGTACTCTTTCGGCATACTCAAATGGACTCAGACCGAACTTGACGCATTAGATAGGAGAGTTCGTACATTGCTGACCGCAAATCGGATGCATCACCCACGATCATCGGTAATGAGACTGTATATCCCGCGGAAGTGCGGGGGTCGAGGCTTTTTAAACGCGAAGACCTTCCACAACCGCGAGGTGTGCAGTCTCAGAGAATATTTTTTAAAAACCGATGTGGGTATGCACCGAGATGTGGTCGCAGTGGACAAGGGACTCACCCCGCTGTCCATGGCTAACGAGAACTGGCGCAAACCTGTGGTACTTACTGCTGATGACCGCAAGGTAGTATGGCAAAGCAAGGAGCTTCACGGGCGCTTCTACCGGGCTCTTCATGGGCCCGATGTAGATTTTCTAGCGTCCGTGTCCTGGCTACGTTTTGGCGACCTCTTTGGGGAAACTGAAGGTTTTGTCTGTGCGATTATGGACGAAGTTATGTTGACGAACAACTACCGGAAATATATTATGAAGGATGGGACGGTTGACGTGTGTCGGGCATGCCATCGTCCGGGTGAGTCCATCAGACATATTATTTCTGGTTGTTCTCGTCTAGCTAACGGCGAGTACTTGCACAGACACAATCAAGTAGCTAGGATTATTCACCAGCAACTTGCCTTGAAATATAAACTTTTGGAGTCGGAGGTACCGTACTACAAGTATGTGCCCGACCCAGTTCTCGAAAATGACCATGTAACGTTATACTGGGATCAGTCTATCATCACTGACAGGACTATTGTTGCCAATAAGCCTGATATAGTGGTGATGGACCGATCAGCGCGCCGCGCAATGATAATCGATGTTACCATCCCACATGACGAGAACCTCGTGAAAGCTGAAAAAGAAAAACAAATAAAATATCTTGATTTAGCACACGAGGTTGTCGATATGTGGCATGTGAACTCGGCTATCATTGTGCCGATAGTCGTAACGGCCAATGGCCTTATAGCCAAGAGTCTGGACGACCACCTGTCCAAACTTTCGCTCGGCGGTTGGATCAAGAGCCTGATTCAGAAGGCAGTACTCCTCGATACGGCTCGCATTGTGAGGAGGTTCCTGTCTCTGGAGCCCTAACCACCGGTAGCTTGGACCCTGCTCCCGTCACCGGTGGACGACTATTTTTTATATTTTTAAATGTTTTTTTATGAGTTTTATATGAAATATTTAAAAATGTAAATTTTATGTGAATAAATAAATAAAGGAAATAATAATAATATAATAATATTCCACAACTATCACACAACGCCATCTAGTCCCAAGCTAAGCAGAGCTTGTGTTATGGGTACTAGACAACTGATAAACATACTTATATATTTCTAAATACATACATATTATAGATAAAATAATACATAAACTCACGCATTTTCCGATGAGGGTAGGCAGAAACAACAGAACGCGACCCGCTCCGATCCTTACATACTCCTTTTGCTTCGTCCACATTCATACATCTGGTCATACACGTCCGCTCAATCAATATTGGGTAATACGATACCTACCCCGTGGTAAGACTGGTTGTCAGACTTTCGACGGTCAATTTACGAGTACTATGCACCGACTGTCGACTGTTCTTTCTGACGAACGGCACCAATAAGACCAGTGTATATCTGTCTAGGGCGTCCTCTCCCGGCGTTGCCACTCACATCTGCCTTGTAAATATCTTTTGTTAATCAACTTTCACTCTCTCTCTCCACAGGACCGAACCTCACTAGCATACTCTTTTCAATTTTTGTCACTACATCTTTTAAAACGCAACGTTTTCGTTTATCCTTATATTTTATAACGTATACGTTCTCATTCTTGTATATATATTTATATATATTTTATACGAAGATTATCTCTTACACCCTAAAAAAAGTGAGCTAACATTGTAACGCAATAATCCATCTGCTATACGTTTTGTATACTACTGCATCGATTTATGGCTAGACACGCCTATTACGCGCTGCGCCGGAAAACAGCGCATAATAAAATCATACTACATAATACAAGGTGTAAACGGAGCATCTGTACATCAAACTAAGTAACTTTATATAAAAGTTATTATTAGTCTTATTTTTGGGGTAAAAAATCACGTTTTACTCAAGAAGAAAAAGGGCAATACATTTGAATAGAGAATCGCAGCCCCTGTTTCCTCTTAAGTTTGAAAATAGGATAAAACCCGGTTGTCGTGAGTTCGATTCCCACAGGTCCCACTTTGTAAAGTTGTTTCCAGTGATAAGAAGAAAAAGATAAAACTGCATGACTCGGCTCGCCTTAATGACCACCTAGCTTAATGGCCACCTAGCTTAATGACCACCTAACTTAATGACCACCTAGCTTAATAGAACTTGATATTTTAAAAATGTTTCTTAGTCCACATGGGTAAGGTAAAGTTGTTTCCAGTGATAAGAAGAAAAAGATAAAACTGCATGACCGTGAAGAAACACCGCGCGCCACACCTTTCAGACTCGGCTCGCCTTAATGACCACCTAGCTTAATGGCCACCTAGCGTAATGACCACCTAGCTTAATGACCACCTAGCTTAATAGAACTTGATATTTTGAAAATGTTCCTTAGTCCATGGGTAGCTTAGTAGAGGAAAATTCATGCTATTATTGAAAACATAAGACTGACTCGTTGGTGCATGGGGTCCTGGGTTCGACAACTGGGTCGGGTAGCCACCATGGAATTTGGATTTTGTGCCAAGTTGTTGCCAAGTATGGGACATGCCATGGGACTTAAACAAAACTGGTAGAATAGAATAGAATAGAATAGAATAGAATAGCATTTATTTTCAAATATGGGTTATATATAAGTAGGTAGTAGTAGGTTTCCATCAGGGTTCTGCCATATTTCACCATTCGGCATGCAAACATTTTCATTATAAAAAATTGATAAAACTTTAATTATTATTGGAACATTAAATCAGTTATGTCATTTCTCATTAAATAAAATTATTGATATTGGTGAATTGTGGGTGTACGATTAGGTGCACCTCTGCTTAACCCTTCGGGAATTACAGGCGTGATGTCGTGTTATGTAACCTAATCACCAAAACTACCAATAACATAGTGCTTTAGTACGTATTCACTAACCTAATGGTTCGAAATACATAATTATTTTATTGGATTACGATTACATCTATCGTCGATTCGTGAAAATTAAACGAACTATTACTACTACTACGAGTAACTACTTTCGCATTATTTTGTATGTTATACCTAAGTTGGGAACAATTTGACACTTACAGCGCCTTTCCACGCGCAGAAATAAGGGTGGTTTCAGTTTGTGTTTCCACTGAAATATTGGAGTTAACTACATTTACTTACGTTCCTACAATGCGATTATTTATATAATGGGGTTTCCCAATTTTAAACCATATGGTACGCCCTTACGGTTTAAATATTACAGCGCCGACTGGGTATATACAGTGACTTTCCACGCGCGGAAATAAGGGTGGTTTCAGTTTGTGTTTCCACTGAAATATTGGAGTTAACTACACTTACTTACGTTCCTACAATGCGATTATTTATATCATGGGGTTTGGTTTGGGCGCTAAGTACAGCTGGGCTATTGCGTATCTTTTGAATGACAGACGCCATCATTTAGTGTCCATCAATTAACTGTCAAATGGTTTCATTTTGTACTAAACCATAACCAATTTGTCAGTTAATCCATGGACAATATGATAGCCATTGACATTTAAAAGATACGCAATAGCCCTGCTAATTGCAATATTGCATCATTGGTTGCATCAGATTTTATTTACACTTATTTGCGAACAAACTATGCGAAAAGATAATAATCACATTCAGTAAACAATGTGGGGCTGTATGTATGAAGACTTGTGACGAATTTACACATATTTTTTTATGCATGATGCGAATACACTTTCAATGTATGGAGTTTTCATAATGTGACGAATTTACTTTGTGGCGAATGAACAATAAGCCGGGTTAACATTTTTAAAAAGATTATCTGTGCATTTGGTCAGTGAATCGAGTTCCATACTGAAATATAATGAACCAGAATTTAGTCTATTCCTACACAGCCGAAATAGCTCAGTTGGGAGAGCGTTAGACTGAAGATCTAGAGGTCCCTGGTTCGATCCCGGGTTTCGGCAGTTATCTTTATGGATGGGATTACTTTGCCCTTTGGTTTGCTATAGTTCTAAAGCAGCATTATAAAGTGTTGTTTCATGCATGAACGTAGAAACGTTCTCGTAAGCGAGTAAGATTTCCCTCACTGCACATTTTCCATAAATATCTCTGCTTCCTGCCTAAATACATTGTTGATTTTCTTTGTTAAAAATATAATGAGATGAAGAGCTAGTAACATGATGAAGCTAAGGACCTGATAGCCGAAACAGCTCGCATGATATAGAAGAGCGTTAGACCGAACGTCTAGAGGTCACCAAATCTTTAATTCTTTTAATGAAAGACTGTTTTAAACTCTCAGGGCTATAACTAAACTTACACTGCTTCCGGGATGTTTTGAGAGATCTACAATTATTTTGATTCCGATAATAATTGAAAATCACGAAAGATTTCCCGTAAGAGATAGGTTTATTGATGGCTTATTCAATTTTTAGTTCAACAGGATAGATTTCAATCGTGCATGCACATTTTAATGCCTAATTTCATGGATGTTGTATTACACGAATAAGCATGAAGAGCCGGAATAGCTCAGTTGGGAGAGCGTTAGACTGAAGATCTAGAGGTCCCCGGTTCGATCCCGGGTTTCGGCAGACAATTATTTTTAGTTGAAGCACATTAATGTTTCACTAAATGTAGTATGTACTGCTTGTGGGTAGACCAACTAATCTTGCACATTTTAATACCATGATATTTCATCATAATCTACAAAACTTTTATTCGATCGTTCACCTGTGTGTTCACATCCGCGATTCAGTTTGTTCTTCCTACTCCTCCGCTATTCTTTTCTGATTAATTTCATAGCGGGAACCAAGACAGTTAAATCGTGGGACTTCGTCGAGCTTCATTGTCTCGGCGCTTTTCTTGTGGTCGCCACTGTTGATTCTGGCTTACAGGAGTTACAGTGGTTTGGGAATAGTGAGGTGGGTTTGTCCCAATAAAAAAAAAATCCCCGATTCAGATCACCTCATGAATTAACACATTTTTGGTAAAGCCCAAAAATGTTATCTTCAACCACCAGCTCATTCGTTGCAAAAAAACTAACAATGCACAATTAGATGCAAATATCCGTTGAATAAATGCCAAAAGTCCATCATCAGCCGTTTGTTGGGCAGCACAATTAGGCACTTATTTAGTATTCGTCCAGTGTAGTGTTAGAATATTTGTGGCAGACTATCGGTCGATCTAACACCTGTGCGGATGACGTGGAGATATCGCGAACGTGCAGGAGCGCACTATTGTATTAATCAAAAATGTATCTGATTATTATCTTACTATGAATATTGCCACATTTCATTCTCGTTCTTGTTCGTTCTTTACTGCCACGTTCGTTTAGCAGTGGCAAGGATTCGATTCCAGGGACGAGGGTAAAGAGTTGTGCCCGTTCGGGGGTGCGGGTTGTTGTAAGAGATACCGCGGCCTCGACATAAAGGGCTTTGAAGGAATATGGTTGGTTTTTATTCAGTAGAAGTCTGACACTCTCTTTCGCTCTGTCCAAGAGCCCCCTTATTTGGTGATTTCCCACAACCCAAAAAACAAAAAAGGGTAAAGAGTTGTTGGGTTACGGAGTCTGGAATTGGGCCCGGATGATGACAATAGGCTCGCGCCCTATTATAGGGGACGTAAACATCACAGGCGAAATGTGGCTACCATTAGGTACACCTCTGCCTAACCCTTCTATAATTACAGACGTGATGTTATGTTATGATTATTGTGTTTTTCGATCAATTGGTTCAGAGAATGTCGGCTGTTGATAGGCCACACCGATTTCAGTCAGTTCTAAAGATTAGTGTAGTTCAAATTGATCGGGTATAGGGTTTTCGAAGACTTAGATGGAGGCTTTGTACGAGAAGGAAGACTTAAAGGCTTTGAACTGATATAGGCATTATAAAATTAGTCCAATCTGTTAAGAATGAGTTCAGATTATCACGCCACACACCAGTATTAATTAGGCCCTGCCGGGGCTGCGGGTTGTTCGAGAAAGATACCAAGGCTCCGGACACAAAGGGCTAAAAACGAACATGGGTGGGTTTTAGTCAGTAGAAGTCTGACACCCCCTTCCAGAGCGGAAGAGTAGCCCAGAGTAGGAGGAGTTATTTGATGATTTCTCCAACAAAGTATTAATTAGGTAGGATTTCGATTGGTACGTAGAATTGCTTTAAAGTATAATCACGCCTTTTCGAGTGTTATATGTCATTGTACGAGTATGTCTACTTACTAACAAACAGTAGTTAATTTATATTCCATGCGTCTCCTTTGACCATTGATTAATTGCCTTAGAGACCGATCAATTATTACTGAGGAACGTGATAAAGGAAATCTTTCGAAGTTGTCATAAAAGCAGTAGATAAAGAAATTACAAAGCTGGCTTCTTACTGAAGAAGCAGACTAGTATTTTATACTATTTGTGATAAGCACTTTAAAAAAGCTACATTAAGATGACAAATAATTTTTTTATTTTTTATTTTCATTTATCATTAATTTGTCTTCTTTTGGTAAAACAAGTTCTCGTACCCAATATTTTGCCGTGCGTGTATGACCAGCAGGGCTATTGCGTATCTTTCAAATGACAGTGGCTAACCTATAGGGCCTATCAATTGCTGTCAAATGGTTCCATTTTGTACTAAACCATAACCAATTTGACAGTTAATCCATAGACAATATGATAGCCACTGTCATTGTGGAATATTATTATTATTATTTAAAAGATACGCAATAGCCCTGCTGGTGTACGAATGTGGATGAGACAAAAGGAGTATGTAAGGATCGTAGCAGATGGCATTCTGTGGTGTCTGCCTACCTCCATGGGAGAAGGGCGTGAGTTTATGTATGTATGTTGTGTTATTAATATTCTCGTGTTAGTAAATAGTTTAATTTTTATGAGAATTAAATGATCTCAAACTTCAACTACATTTGTGGTGGTCTTTTGAGGTATATTGTTATGTTAATAAAATTAATTACGATCTTATATTGATTAAATAGAATGGTTATTAGTTCACGATAGTAAAAAAAAACTTGTATGCTGGATTCAAGGAGTCCGGGGCTGCTGGTTGTTCGAAAGAGATACCGCGACCCCGGACAAAAAAGGGCTAAGAAGGAACATAGCTCCACACCATCCAAAAAAAAAGCATTCAAGAAGTTTCTAATATCAATCTTTTCCTCACCTCGTAATTGGGTTCGGTTTGAGCGGTGTGTTCAATGATAGCCTGGCTGATAGCAAGTTGGACGGCCAAGAAGCCAGCCTGCAAGTGAGGGTTGTGGGACTCCTTGTCTTTTGAGCTGGAGAGGACGCGAGCTCGCTCAGTGCTTCGGATGCTCAACTCCCAAGTGTTGCCAACCTGAAATAATCTAAGGAGTGAAACTTTTCCTAACCAGGTTTAATAAAGCTGACCCTGACAGGTTTAACTTAACTAAATATTGGCTGTGTTAGCTGTGTCTGTGTGTAGCTTGTAATTAAGGAAGGTGCTGATGAGGTGGTGGAACGTTTGTGTCGAGAAAGATCAAATAAAACGGTAGACATGTTGAATTCACGTCTGCATTCATCTGTGACTAGTGTCACAGATGGAAGGAGTGGGTGTTGCCACAGTTTATTTTACGTTTTAATATTGGTGTTGCTTAGCACACATACCTGTAGTTTAGATTGATGATTAGATAAGTGCCGATAGTTTAAATGTAAACGACAATGACATGTTTTTGTGTTTTTTGGGAAACTACTTTACTCCAGCACATCCAAAATAGCTTAGCCGGGAGTTAGACTGAAGACCTAGAGGTCCGATCTGGTCTAGGTTTCGGCAGTCAAATAATTTTGAATGACATTACAATGAAAATAATGGCGAAAGTGAGTCCGTGTTATACATCAACTGACATCGCCCGATAAATATGCGTAATAATGACTTACCCGGGTGTACACTGCGGTCGATCAATGTATTAAACATACAACCCTCTAACTTGCATTTACTTTTAAGATTACACAGGTGCCACACGCTTTGTCATGCCAATCAAAATTGTACTAGAACTATAAAGAACTTCTACGTGTACCTACCAAATAGCTAATTCGACTGTACAATTATCTGCGTACTAATAAATATACTCTATGTTTGTACTACAAACAGCCTCGCCGATAACCTACGGCTCAGGTATAACTATGGATCTAATGCAAAGGTCCGGGGTTTCGACAGAGTGTCTTTCATGATGTAAACTATGATTACTTGAACACATAGTGGAAGACAATGTTTTTTTATAAATACGAACCCTCGGTTCCCAAATAATCCATGTAATTGGTTTCTTGAGGGGTACATCCCTGGACGATATGCTCAATAACTTTTCATTCAGTTTATCCTCATCCAGTGCAGTCCATACATTTTCTGGAACCAATAAATACATATATACAATGGTGTCTGGCAGTCACAGTCACGAGTCAGGGCGCGCGGACATCGCTAAACACGTCAATATGGTAGCACATTTCAATCAAAATCACTTTGCGAGCGTCAAAATTTATTTACAAAAGACAGTCCCCCAAAACGCCCACCCTTCGACAATTCCTAGTGTTTAAGCTGAGAAGAAAAAGTGGCGGAACAAACTCCCCAAACACATCTGTCTGTTAGGTAAGATTACTTTAGATAATAATATTATGTCTGCAAATTCCAGGCTATATGTGTCGGTGTTATGATGATGATGATGATACTAAAAGGTATTGTTTGCGTGTACGAGAATATGAAAGTGAACGGTACGCAGCCAAGAAAACGGGCTTTAGAGAGAATCTGTCAAATGTAAAAGTGAGTGGGTATTGCCATGGAGTTACTTTCTGGATCTTTATCAAAAGACACGACCAGCCCGAAACGTGGACCTATATTTTGACGTTTTATAAGTGTCCTTGTGAAATAACGTATTTAATTTTTACTGAAACGACGCACGCCCTATGTTCACTTTATAGGATGACTCCAACATCGCAAGACCTAAAGGTTATAAGGTTCATGATCGGCGAAGACAATTTGTCTCACTGGTTTTGTCAACTGCACGCCATTTTGTCTGTCGAGTGCATTGTTATGCAGGATGTCATTACTGAAAACTGACTGTTTTTTCCCTGACAACTTGGCGAGCACCACATTCTGACCGATATTACTACTAGACCTGATTGGTAACAAAACTGGTACAAGCTCCCTTGTCACTCTTACTCTCTCACTCTACTCATACTCTCTCTAGTTCAAGATCAAAGTGTTAAGACAGCTATTTACCTATTGCTGCTCAATCTATCAATGCTAGATCGATTTTACCCTGTCCACTACAACAAAAAACGTCCAATTTTACTTACTTACCTATGCTCAAAATTTTAAAGGCCTTATTCATAATATCTGAAATATCAGCTATATTATTTGGCGCGTAACCCATTATGGTATCTCTTCGTAGAGAATTTAGGATTTCTTTGGTCCCCAAAGGAGGCCTTGGCTCGGACCGAATAGGTGTCAGGAATACTGGCTTCGCTATGAAGATAGCGCATAAGAATAGCAGAAAACCAAAGGCGGCTTCCACTAAGAGTAGAACCCATCTTCGTCTGAAATAAAAAAAATATAAATATATATCTAGATTTTGACGTATTGTGACTGAAAACATGACGTTGATTTGATAAAGGTAACTTCATTTCCGACCGAATTATGGCCAAGGTTGGACCTAGAAAACCAGTCATACATTTTGGAGTTGTTAATAAAAACGGGTATTTAACTGACAATCGTTCAATCTCTCTCAATCGTACGAAAACACTTTTGAACTTTAGTTAAAGTAAGACCCAAAAAAACCTACCGTCTTTGCAAAACACATTTCCAAATTAGAACGGTCGCATGTTCGATAAATTTGTTATGTCCCCCTTTTTCCTTTCGGTATATTTTTACCATCGCGTTAAATACAATACCTATACTAATTAATTATAATTAATTGCTCGCTTATTTAATCTTTTAATCCATAACTCTAAATGCCTGTCACAAACATGAGTTTTTTGAACTAAAACATGACATTTACAATAATATAGCCTTTACATTACTCTTTAGAATTGTCTATGGAAGAAAAGGGTGTGCACCTCCTTATTGATCTTGAAGTATTCTTAAAAGAAATCGGATAGTTTTCTACTACAAAGTTGCATGATGCAGAAAGTTGATGAATGAAGAAAAAAATATTTCTGGCCATAGACGCTGCATTATCATCTTTGCTTCGTCGATGCACGGTCCTAGGAGGCCTAGTGGGTCAAAGATCATACTGATGACAGAAAGGACATGACGTTTGGTGACTTCTGAGTCACAAACCCAGTTGAGACCTAAAGTTTTAGATTGACATGAGTTTAAACCTTGTTCAGAAAAATTTAAAGTATTATGTAACTCATTGTTAGGTGTAATATTTTTGTTTTTTTTTCTGTTCCTGTTGTGTATCTTCTTTATCTTTACATAATATAAAACAAACTCGCTCCTGCTGTTTGTACGCTTAGATCTCTTAAAGTACGCACGGATTTAACGCTGTTTTTAGAAATTATAGATAGAGCGATTCAAGAGAAAGGTTTATAATTATGTACATTGCACCAGGATTGCCGTGCGAAGCTGGGGTGGGTCACTAGTCTGTGGTCTTGGTAGATAATTGTGAAATAGTCTTGATAATAGAGTTAGTTCGAAAACAGGATTTCTCCCATCGCATTATCTGCACCGTAGGATACTTGATCAAATATTTGACGCTGTCCTGTTGTATTCCTACTCCTCCGCTTTTCTTTTCTGATTAGTTTCGCTGCGGGATCCAAGACTGTTAAATCGAATCTCTGTGTGCTCCTTGAGTGCACAGGCGTTACCAAGATTCGTGAGGAGACCCTGGGAACACCAAGATACCGGAGGAGACCGGGAAATCTGATCTGCTTCTAGAGGGAGGTGGGCTGGTTGGAGTATTCGGCCACCATGGCTCAAGCACAATGGTCCACTTCAAGGACTAGATGCGGAAACCTAAACCCCATAAAGAAGAAATCGTTTCTCTGGGACTTCGTCAAGCTTCATTGTCGGCGCTCTTCTGGTGGTCGCCGCTGTTGATTCAGGCTTTCAGGAGTTACAGTTGTTTAGGAATAGTGTGTTAGTTCGGACTGTTTTCACGCCGGGTAAGGACCACCATGTCTTATAATACTAAAGGATATATGTACTTAGTTATAGTCACAAGAGCGCCAGCGCGCGCGAAACCCATAAACTGCCTAGCTAGAAACAAAAACTGCCTAGCGTTTTCGCCGCTATGTTGAAGTCGGGTTCTATCTATATCGTCGGATGCAACTGAAGTTCTGTTTTTATATCAAATTGTATTGTATCATATTTATGTATGTAACGGTGGCTACCGTTAAAAACGTTGTGAGAAAACCGGCATGTCCTAGAACCAAAAATTTGAAGACATGTGACATCTTCCAACCAGCAGTGGGCCCGTGTGTGTGATGTATTTATAGCCCTCTCATAGAGACGAGGTCTGAGTCCCAGAAGTGGGAAAATTATAAAGGCTGATTATGCTTATGTTAGTCTGTAAGGTACTTATGGGCCAAAGTTGCCTGAAAGTAAATGAATGTTATTTAATGTTTTATGAACGGACTGCATACCTATCAGCTTAAATTCTTAAATAAAAATAAGTAACTGAAAATTAATGATCTACCAGCAAAAATCGGAAAGTTTTTATTAAAGCTATATTTATACCTACGTAAAGGTGATCCTTCGAGCTGAGTTGAAAAAAGTTGAACGAACCTACAGGTAGGTATTACCTATTATTTTTAGTTATTACTAACATAGGTACGGGTGACTCCCCATATCCCCGGAAATCTAAAATACAAATATTGATTTCACAGAGACACATTGATCAACTTTAGGCAAGCAGTTAAATTATATTAAACTCTATTGGGAATGTTGCAGAGTTCAAACTTCAAACAGTTATTTAAATGGTTGCTTCGGGACATCTATGTAGAATTTATTCGCTTGAAAATAAGGTTGAAAATGCAAAATATATGTAAATCTACTAATGAGAAAAATCAATGGTTTGTTTTTCTCACTTAGGTTCAAATGAAGCGATTTAGTATGGAAATATAAAGTGATGTTTAATGTGATTTTATTCAGTGGTGTAATAACTGAGACCCGAAATGTCACGTTTGAGTATATTTTGTATTGTACTTGTTATAGTATTAGCTTTTTTGAAAAGTACTGATGCAGGTAATGTACTTTAATATTCCCTAGTTTCAATGTTCGGATTAAGTCATTTGTGTCTGAAAATTTAATTATATAATACTAGCTGTTGCCAGCGGCTTCGCCCGCAACAACTCTAAAATTATCCCACGGGAAGATACAATCGGGATATCCAGACTATAAACTATCTGTGAACCAAATTTTATCGAAATCCGTTCAGTAGTTTTTGCGTGAAAGGATAACAAACATCCATCCATCCATCCATCCATCCATTCGAATATACTTAAAAACTTTAGCGTTTATAATATTTAGATTTTGACTGCCTTGTTGGTTTAGTGCTCGCAAGCACAACTGCTGAATATGAGGTCCTGGGTTCACCCTCAGGTCGAGTAGTGTTATTGGGCTTTCTATCAATAATTTAGCCGTAGCAGCGACGAAGTCTTGATTTGTGCCGGGATGATAGTAGGAGTCTGGATTTGTGCCCTATTTTATGGGGCTTAAATCTAGCTGGCGAAATGTGAATATACCCTTAGGCCACTTTACAACTGCCTAACCGGCAGGGATTACAGGCGTGATGGCTAATGACCAATTCGAGACTATGTTAGTAAATCGATATTTTTAAACTGGCGAAACTTATTTTGTGTTCGCAGAAGCAATCAACTCTGTCTACAAGCACTTCTATTAATGTAATGGCTGTATGTAAACGTATCCTCGATACACGTGAAATTCCTAAACTTAATCAACGTTAAAAAAAATATTACAGCTCCTTTATTTTCCTTTTCAGCTTCTCGCATAGCCCGATCACCTCAATATCGAAGGCCGTACGGTCTTCCGCCACCACCGCCCCCGCCTCCAAGAGGCTTTGGGCCTGGTTGCGATCCCTACGGCCCCCCAGGAAGATTCGACCGCGGCCCCGGAGGATACGACCACGGCCCTGGTCGATTTGATCGGGGCCCTAGCCATCGCGGTCATGGTCATCACGACCGTGATAAATATGATATTCCTCCAGGCGGTTCCATCAGTATCTCGAAGACTATTAGCATAAGTTCGGGAGGTAACGCCCAATCTAGTGCTGGGTCGAGTGCAGGGTCAGGTGGGTCCAATGCTGGGCCTGGTGGGTCGAGTGCTAGCTCCAATGCTGAGTCTAGTGCCAGTAGGAAGTAGTGTGGATCTAGTGATTATAGTAGGTATGTGTAATTTTTGTTAATGTTGACTAGTGTTTTAAATTAAATACCTAATTTTGTTTATTTTGTTGGTTTTACTTTTCAATCTTTGTCCTATCCAAAGCATGGCGACTTGCTTTTGTTCCGGTGTGAAAAACATGGATATCTTCCGCCATGGGGCGAGCAGAGGGGTCTGTTAGACTCTTAAACCCACCCTGGTGTTCCCTTCCCACACTTGTACCGTCCAAGTACTTATCGAAAACCTAAGGTTTTCCGTTTCTGCTAATGAACCATGATGGTGATGAACATATTAGGTAATGAATTTGTTGGTGCCTTATTCTTCCTTCCTTAGACGAGCTTGTATTAGCACAAGCAGTAATAATATACAGGATTTTATAATATACGTACAATTGATTTAAAACTGATCACTCTAACTTGTGTATACACATGAGCAAACCTATTTCCACGAATGTAAATACTGTGACATCTACAAACCTGCACTACATCTGCGTGGTAGGTTATAGCCCATTAGCTCTCATGGAGGCCTGTGTCCCAGCAGTGGGAACACTACAGGCTGGTTAAACTTATACGTAAAACTATGTCAATAAATATTTTAGTGTATTGTGGGTAATACCATAAGGATCTGATCAGCCATGAACTTGTATCTAACTCTAAGAGCAAACACACATCTACTGACGTGACGGCACAAAACCGCAGAGGTGCAAAGATGTTTGATCAACCAGCATATCTTGATATTTTGTTGCCTGATGACTGAATATTGATATTATTAACCTAAGACATAAAATGAAGGCATGGACGTTTCAGGAAAATGACAATACGCTTTATTTTTAGAAACTTTCTGAAATGTAGCTACTAGACGGAGGTACATTACAATCCAAAGAAACAATTCGGTCTGTGTATCTTTCTAGCTAACCAAATAAAAAATGGTATACAGTTCATAAAAAAAAATCGCTCTGAACAAACTAAAAGACCCAGCAAATAAGGATGCAATTGGTTCACATTACACCCAACAGTTTGCAGACATCATCAATGACATGTCTAAAAGAGATATTCTTATTGATACTGGCCATATCAATTCCTATTTAGAAGTGAATTAACGCATTTATGTATAGAGTGTTAAAATTCTCACTTACGTTTAAGTATGTGGTGCGATGGTTCGATATAAACTGTCGTATCGTTGTTCTTGTACCAGTACACGTATTTAGGTTCAATATGGCTCGTCTAATAGTTTGTGTATTTGCTGTTTTAGTTTTAGTTAATCTAGAAGACTGTGATGCAGGTAATTATTTTGTTATATATAAACGCCTTTTTACCCGACCACGGCAAAGCCAAAAGGAAGGGTAATGATTTTTGCAGTCTATGTATGTATGTATGTTCAACCGTAGCGCCGCGTAAATTATTATAGAGGTCAGTCGTAGTCGCATGCCACCTTGCTAACGGCAACAGCAGCTGACTTCTGTATCAATGAAAAAGCCAAGAAGGAGCATCAGGTATCATTAGCATGCGACTACGGTGGTCCTCTATAATAATTTTACTTATATTTAAATAGAAATATACAAATTTAATATTATATAAATATCAGAAAAGAATTATATTCTTGTTTTCTACTTTTAAGACCGCGGTTTGTAGTCGGGTTTTAGTTTTTAAACTTATTTTTTTATTCTCTAAAAAGTCCAATAATTCCTTATTAAATCATTTATCATTCTAGCCTTCTTTTCCATCTGTTAGGGGGGGGGGGGGGGGCTCTAACTGATTACAGTTACAACCTCATTCTCCTGCCCTGATTCTAATTTATTTGGGGCCAGTGTAGCATATTTTCTCTATTCAAACGCAGCTAAACTAACCTCTCAGATTAAAATCATTTTCAATGTTACAGCGTCCCGTGTAGCGAGATCTCCACAACTCGGCGTGTTTGGCATCGGGGGAGTTATTGGCGGTATAGGATACCCTGGTGGCGGCTACGGCTATGGCCATCATCATAGAGGATTTGGCGGCGGCTACGGTGGGTACGGAGGCGGCTACGGTGGCTATGGGGGTGGTTACGGGGGAGGTTACGGTGGTGGCTACGGGGGAGGTTACGGGGGTGGCTACGGAGGCGGCTACGGCGGACAAGGCTTTGGAGGCCCCGGCTATGGCTATGGCCAAAATCCAGGGTTAAGTTTTTCTAAGAGCACATCAATAAGTTTCGGTGGGGGAGGCGCGGCTCAATCTAGTGCCAGTTCCAATGCTGGTGGTTTTGGTAAATGAAAATTGTAACTGAATAAATAAACCTGACGAGTTGTATAAATAAATTATTGTTTAAGCAGAGTTTTGTTTTATTTCTTGCGTCCTAAAAGCGACCGTTAGAAAAAATACGAGACCCTCATATTCCTTATACGAGACCCTCATATTCCATATCCTTCATACCGTGTCACTCATTTATTTGAAAACCCAAAAGGCGCCCATGTGCCACACACAGCCTGGCTTTCAGGTTCAACACCCAACACACGACTTTAAGCGTTTTATGAATAAAGTAGAAATTGGTATACGCCGCACAATTCGGCCCAAAGATGAGTTTATTACTCCTCGACTACGCAAACAGCATCTTTGTTTGCGTAGTCGAAGAGTATTAACCATACATGAAAAATATTAGCTTAACGAAAACACAATAGTTACTAATACCTCCTCTTTCTATGTATTGTAGTCTAGCAATATTTAGCAAAGAGAAGGAGAGAGAGAGATTGAGGAAGAAATATAACTGGATACACTTTATTAAGTGGAAGTACATAATTAACATAGGTATGCCAAATCTTTATAAGTAGCATCCTTTATTTATAATATATTGGAGCTTGCAACCATCATCACTATCTTATCCCAATTCATTTAGGGTCGGCGCTGCATGTCTTCTGCTTCCAAACTTCACACACCCCCTTTCTAGCCATACCATCTTTTACACCGTCCCATCCATCTACTTTTTTGGTTTATCTCTACTCTTTCACCCCTTTTTTTTTTCTTTTTTGGGGGGTGGGATCTCATCAAATAACCCCTCCCACTCCCACGTCAGACTTTTACTGACTAAAACCCACCCATGTTTCTTCTTAGCCCTACATGCCAAGGCCGCGGTATTTCTTACAACATCCCGCAGTCACTCTTTTACCCCTCAATATTCATTGGCAAAACTTTCCTCACGACATTTTCCTCATCATGCTCTTAACTTGACAACGAATTACCCCATAACTTTTCAGTCACCAGCACCACTTTCATACTTCCTCTTATGTACTCATTTTTTCAATTTTATCCATTTGCATAACACCCAGCATTCTCATCTCAGTCACATGCAATATATCGGAGCTGGCAATATGAAGTATGAACATAAAATTAGTTAAAAGTACATTTTGTTTAGAAAATATGATGATATTAAAAAAGGTGTTTACGAGTGCAAACTTGATAGGCATTAGTAATAGAAATCCTGAAAGTCTAGTAATTCATATAATAGAAAGTAAAAAAAAAAATAGTCTCTAACATAATCCAATGAGTAAACAACAGAAAATTTCAAAGGTTCATAATATTTTGAGCTTAGGAATTTCCTAAATGAGAATCCTGTTTATAAAAAGCCTTAGTAAGTGCTAAAATTATCACATACGTTTTAATTCCGCAGTTCAATGAATCTATGTAATATATAAATGGGTGTATTGTTGTTATATTGTTTCAGTCTTCGACAAACACTCGAACACATTAAAGATGGCTCGTCTTCTAGTTTGTGTGTTTACTCTACTAGTCTTAGTTAACTTCTATAGTGTCGAAGCAGGTAATTTTATTTTGTTTTATCTTAATTCTAGAAGTGGTTAATCTACAATTTCAATTTATAAACTATTCATTTTTCGCTAGTGATGTCAGTTTTTGGTTTAATAAAAATTGAAATATTTTGTGGTGAACCTTTTTGAGGAGAACTCTGTCATTTTCTCATGTAGAAACAATATTTTAAGTGATACACACACTAGTGCTAGAAACAGTTAGACAAGTTTAATATTTTACCTCGATGCTCCGCCCAGAAATTTGATGATTCCCAGGCTTTAGAAGAAAACTACGAGACGAAGGAGAGTTACAGTTTTTTCTTTATTTTCAGCATCACGTGAAGCGAGATCACCACATCTTGGCGGTATTGGAGTCGGTATTGGTATTGGCGCGTTCGGTGGACCAGGCTATGGTAGACCCGGTTACGGAGGCCAAGGCTATGGAGGTAACGGATTTGGAGGCCGCGGATATGGAGGACACGGATATGGAGGCCGTGGATACGGGGGAGGTTATAACCAGGGCGGGTTCCCCGGAGGACCGGGATTTAACAATGGTGGATTACCAGGGTCCTTCAGTGCGTCCAAAAGTTCGTCTATAAGCTTCGGATCAGGAGGAGCATCTCAATCACAATCAAGCGCTGGATCGCGTGGGTTCCGCAAATAAGACTAATTGTGAATACTTGTTTGTACTGTTATGTTATAAATGATTTTCGTGTTTCGTTATGTGTTTTTTTGATTTTATTTCATCATCTTTGCTCTCAAAACAGTCGAAGGGCAACATCGGGAGGAAACCGGCATGTCCTAGAATAAATAAACTTAAATACATGTAACATCTACCAATCAACCAGCTTTGGGTCCGCGTGGTGAATTATAGCCCATACCCTCTCATTGGGAGGAGGCCTTTGTCCCAACAGTAGAAACATTATAAACTGATGCTATGCTATGATTATTGGATAATGATAAAGGTATCTAACCTTTTTTTTTTTTTTGGTGGGTGTAAAATCATCGAATAACCCCTCCCGCTCTTGGGCAGAGCGAAAGGGAGTGTCAGACTTCTACCGACTAAAAACCACCCATGTTCCTTCTTCGCCCTCTATGTCGAGGCCGCGATAACCAGAGGACTACCCGCAGCCCCGACAGGCGTCGTCCCCTCCCATGTTGCTGACATCTCTTTGAGGCGCGCGTGGAACACGAACGCGCCGTCGACACGGCCTGTTTTCGTCGTGAGACGGACGGACGGCGAGTTAGCCCATCACTCACCTTCCACAGGCCCGCGTTTACGGTGGCCGGAGGTCATCGCGGGACCCCCGACGCCCGGAGCGCCTCCCGCGGCGGCTGGGACGAGAGGTTCTCTCCCTCTCGCGTTCCGCCACCTCCTTCGCTAGCATCACTGCTTCGCAGAAGGAGGCGACGGCGTCCCATTCCTCCTCGCCCCGGACCATGGCTTGCACCAGGGCCGGGCGCGAGAGGTCGCCGCCGCCGATCGCCGCTACGAGAACACGGCGGGACTCCGCCCAAGCGGGGCACACCTCCACTGTGTGCTCCACCGTGTCCTCCAAGAATCTACCCTAAAACATAGATTAGCAATGAATGCATTAATAGACAATGACACTAATTAAGACCTTATTTTATTTGAGCCATTCAAATACAAAATTCAAAGTCAGGCTACTTTCGACCTTGTTACATGCGTGTTTGTACTGGGCTTCTAAGAAACGGTGACGTCTTGTCTACCGGTAAAGATAAAGTTCAGGGTAATAATGGTAGACCAAATACAGCAGGCCCTGTAGAAAAGTTCTGAGAACCGGGTTCCAGAATTTTTTTTGTTTACTTGGGAATTTTAGCAACACAAGGTGACACCTAAATAATTGCCTAAATAAACTCACACTGTTGGATGTTCGACGTTCGGCTTACTGACAAAAATGAATTATATTATACAACTGTGCATTTAGAATGTTAGGGAAAAAGTAAATATCTTTGTAATTATTTGTATACACGACGATCATCAAGCTATATAAAACCAATTTACGCAGATAATAGGGGATCGGACTGAGTCAAAAAACAATGATTCTAATTAGTCCGTCAGTTAGATTATCGAAAAATATTGGATACGTGTTTTTTGTTTTATCAAATTAATCAAAATTGACGAAGATAAGATGTGGTTGTGACGTCATTTGTAGTTAAAAAATGTACTATCATATAACGTTTTCGAAGAGTTAACGAGTTTTCGAAGCACTGTATTGACTTAAATTTTTGTTTATACGAAAAAAAAAATACGTCTTCAATATTTTTTGGAGATCTATTTGACGGACGAATTAGTTTTTTTTTGTCCGATCCCCTATTGTGAAAACTTTCTTTTTTTTTTTGTTCGAATGTGACAAATCATCAAATGACTCCTCCCGCTCTAGGCCGAGTGGAAGGGAGTGTCAGACTTCTACTGACTAAAAACCAACCATGTTTCTTCTCAACCCTTTGTGTCCAGAGCCGCGGTATCTCTTTCAAACAGTCCGCAGTCAAAATGTACAGCTCGTTGTGTCGCCTATACGATGGTATTCCCCCGGTATAAACCCTGGCTATAATAACGTACCTATTCCTAGACTGTCAAAATAATCTATTTACACAGCAAGTGCTAATATTGTCATACATTCGGTATGTTTGTTGATCGGTTAGGTAGACCCAATATAAATGGATGTATTGTTGTCATAGAATCAGTGCTCGTGAACACTTTGAGTAATCCAATATGGCTCGTCTACTAGTTTGTGTGTTAGCTGTTCTAGTCTTGGTTAGTGCCTTCAGTGTTGAAGCAGGTAAAACTCTTCTTTCTATTTATACCTTAGACCAAATAAAAAGAATAGACGGAACTCTGCGTACAGCAAAGTGAGTGAGTGAGTGACCGGCCTCACTTTGCTGTTCGTAGAGTTCCGTCTTTACTTTTTACTTGGTCTGAGATTTATACATATAAGAGTTGGTAAAGATACGCCGCCGCTTAAAAAGATAAATTAACCTTTGATATAAATAATAGTTACAACCACAAGCATTTTTTTATCGACTAAATTCAATTTGTAGTTTGAAAACTGAGTACACTGTACACACATCGAGCTACCCGAAACTGTGTAATGTTCCCAATCAACCTTAAACCTAACGCTTTAGCGATAAAGCTGAAAATGTGTTAAAGAAATTTGACAGATTCTAGTAGGTGGATGTGACAGGTGTCTGTATTTAAGGTACTGGGTTCATTGTACTTCTTTTTGAAGTTGGAATAAAGAAGTTCGACTCAGTCTGCCTGTTTCGGTACATCCAAGGGACGAAAGAACTTTTGATTTCGCGGTGTGTATGTTCAGCTCATGTCGTAAATATATTCTTGGATTTTTTGCTCAGGACTTTAAATTGGTTCGTCGTAATTTTTGTGCCTTTTTACGTTTAGGGGTATGAAGGCTAGGGAGTAACGTTATTCTTCGCCTTTAGAAAATGGAGGTTTCTCCGACCAGACGGGTGTTTTGTCTGGTCGGCAACTACTTGACAGTTGTTGTCGGGCTCCATATACGCATAAGTCGCGGGTAACAATCCTTACGCGATTCAGGATTTTGAATGTTATTTCTTTATTTTTGAAATAGATGGCACTGATGCTGTAGTACATCCATACGCAAACTATTTTAATGCTGCAACTATTAATCTTCACCCTTTTGTAAATAAAAATATTCTTTTATTTTCAGCACCTGAGCCTCAATACGGCTTCTCCAATCGCGGCATTAGGCGTCCGCCCATCGCCATCAGTGTATCGAAGAGCAAGTCCATCAGCATCAGCCGCGGTGGTCAAGCTCAGTCCAGTGCCGGCTCTCAGGCTGGTGGATTTGCACGTGGATGATAAGATTTGAAACATAAGATTACTAGCTGTTAATGTACATTAAAAGATTTTTGTTTGTGTATGGTTCGTTTTATTTTCGTGATAAACAGTTATTGAATTTAAGATGTCAGATTGAGTAGAGATCAGTCGCTTCTGGCTCTGTTGTGGTTCAGTGGCAAGACAAAATACGGAATAGGTTAGCAGTTTGAAAATAAACTATCCAAACAACACAGCGCTCTATGATTCTAAAGATATATAGAGTTTATGAAAGTTATGTGGAATGTAAGAATATCATTATCATTTCCTACAACTAATTCCTTTATATTTTGTTTCTAAGAGAAAGATCTAAACAGCAAATAAAGAGCTTTGTTCCTTCCATAATTTGCTGGGTCGGAGATAACAGCAAGCAGCAAACCTGGCTTTTTTATGTTTGCTACAATAAAACTTTTATTAAGCCATAATTACCTATAATTACCCATCTCTCTATTGTAAACAAATCGAGATCTGCTCTATTCAGGTACTTATACAGGACAAGCTATTTTCATTATTGTTTTCAACTGTTTAGTCTTCCAAAAGAAATCTGTTTTAGAACTCAATCAAATTCTGTTCATACTAACATAAGATTACCATGTATTAACGTAACGCAGAACGCTCTTTGCTTCACTACCGTTATGAAATAAATCATTAAAATTCAACTCTCCAAAAAATACGAAAAAAACTACTTCTGCCGCTCTGGGTGAAGCGGTAGGTAGTGTCTGACTTCTACTGACTAAAAACCATCAATGTTCCTTCTTAGCCCTTTGTTTCCGAGGCCGCGGTATCTCTTTCAAACAACCCGCAGCCCCGACAGTACTGAGTTACGTCTGCATTTCTAATCTTCTTAGCGTATCGATGGCAATCTAAATTGTGCGGCCCAGAATTGAGCTACTAGTTAGGCGCTTTCGGTACCGTCCATCAGTTCCCGTAGTGAACAACAAACAGGACATCCAGGACACGATATTAAGTTCCCCATTGCTTGAGGAACAGCACCATTGTTACACCAGAGTCATTTTTAATATTAGTATAGATTAACATAGCCACATGCTTATACCATTAATTAGATATTAATAGAATTTTGCACACCTGTATTTCAGTACTCCGGTGAACCAATATAAACGGAGCATTGTTTACATTGCACACTCGTTGTGAAACCCTCGTGCCTCGTGTTACAAACATGGGTTGTCTGCTATACTGCGTGTTAGCCTGTCTTGTGTTCGTTAACATATTTGGTGTCACAGTTGAAGCATGTAAGTTTTAATATTTAAGTGCCATAGTTGACATTTACACAACACCACACTTCGCTCCAAAGTATAAATTACTGATGTTGCTCAAAAAGTCGCTGTGCTGGGATTGGACTGGTCATGTCTTATGCCCGATGAAGTGTGGGTCAAAATAAACAGGATGTGTGAAGAACTCTATTACAATACGGAGGTGACGTGGTAGACGTCGCAGGAGATAGAGGGAGGAGCTGGACAGAACCTTCGTGCACATTAGCGCTGAAGCGATGTTCGTGCGTGTATGCGATCGTTGCGGCTGTTATATTAGTCTGTCCTGATCAAAGTTATAGGTTGTATAAATCCATATGATGTTCATATGTCACAATTTTTGGAATACCTGCTGGATAGTGTATACTGTCAATAGAACTGGCCGGGCAACGTATATTGAATCCCATTCAGTCGTCCTGCTAGAGGAGCTCGTGGCTTAATAGAGGAGCTCGTGGCTTAATAAGAACTGCCACTCGGGTCGATCTTTAGGTTAAGCTGCGCTTGCCTAGGTCGATCGGTGGATGGGTGACCGCCCATTACATACCGAGTTTCCTCCGTGCCTCGGAAAGCACGTTAAGCTGTTGGTCCCGGGTGCCATATATAGATCTTTGGCAGTCGTTACGGGTAGTCAGTGACCTGAAAGTCTGACATCCAGTCTTACCAAAGGGTATCGTATTACCTAGTATTAACTGGGTTGTGGAGGTCAGATAGGCAGTCGCTCCATGTAAAATACTGGTATTCAGCTGCATCCGGTAAGACTGGAAGCCGACCCCAATATATAGTTGGGAAAAGGCTAGGCAGATGATGATTCAGTCGTCCCGCAACTGAACACATGAAATGCAATGGCCATCACAAAATCATGTGGCTTAAACTCTTCGCGCGCCTCTCGCACACTATCTGTACATAAAACAATGGCTTTTTAATTGTGCCTATAATACGGCGCTCAATCAGTTAAGGCCTGGTTATATTTAAAATACTGTCGTATATTACACAGCCTGACTGCAACGGCTGGACCGATTTTGATGAAAATTTTCCAATGTTCAAGTGGATTCGAGAATGGTTTAGATTTACAATTGGACCCCATTGGATTGGTAGTTCGCGCTGCTGTCCGGGCATTTCGCACACGTACTCTTATTATGACGCAGATATCCGCTAAGGAAAGATTCATCAAAATTCAATCCCCGAAGGGGTGAAAAAGGGGGGCAAAGTTTGTGTAACATCCACGTGGCCGAAGCCGCGGGTAAAAGCCAGTTTTGTATGATCGTTATATTATTATTTCAGCGCGACCTGGCTCTTCAAGGGGAATGAATCATCCGGTTAATGAACCTGGAAAAAAGCGGAAGACTTTTGTTGAAAGCCTTCAACCACCTGCAGAGCCACTCGGCAGAAATATATTATATTATTAGGATATTAACGAAAAAGTGTTTAAAATAAAGTACTTTTGTTACTAGGTACACGTCGATTTATTTATATTATTTATTAGACATGATACACCACCCTTACTGAGTTGTTCCTGATGTCATTTGTTTAGCTCTGGCAGTCGTTAAAGACAGTCACCCGTAAGTCCGACTATCAGTTTTATGAAGTGGTATCGTAGTAACCCCTTCCTAACTGGGTTGTGGAGGTCAGGTCACTCTAAGTAAAATTCTGGTATTCGCCTACATCAATTTAGATGGGAAGCCGAACCGCAGTTGAGAAAAGGCTGATGAAATCATTATAAACTGAATTTTTATAATGATAAAGTTAAAATCACTGATACAGAATATAATAGTGTTTCTGACAATCGCTCGGAGAGGACAGAGAAACAGTCAGATATGTAATTCCATTCCACCAACCCGCACTGGGCCAGCGACCAACCCGCACTGGGCTAGTGCAGCGTGGTGGATTATAGCCCATCCCTATCCTAGAAAGGAGGCCTGAGTCCTGCAGTGGGAACATTATAGGCTGATGATGATGTAATTCCATTGAGATTGAGACGAAGAGAACCTCTCGTCCCAGCAGCGCGCCGCGGGGTGTGCTACCGGCGTAGGTTCCACGTGATTACTTCCGCCCATTGGATGCTTGGGTCTGCGGACGGTGAGTAATGGGGTAGCTCACCGTGTTGTCGCCGCGATCGTGTTACACGCGCGACTCAACGAGATATCAGCACCAGGGAAGGGTTCCGCCAGCTGGGGCTGCCAGACTATTCAAAAGATACCGCGGTCCCGAAATACAAAGAACTAAGAAGGAATATAATGGGTGGTTTTTAGTCCGGAGAAGTCTGGCACTCACTGCCCCGCTCCGCTCAGAACTTACGTGACGGGTCGATGATCTGGCAAAAGTGGGCCTTAAAATGGTAGACCTAGTTGCTTAAAAAAAATGCTGCGTAATAAGCTTATAGAGAAAATGTCGTAAATAAAAGAGCAAATATGTAACACACTTATGTTGATTAAGACCAATTATACTTATGAAACTAGGCGAAAAAGTAAAGGGAAATACCCTAGCACTACTGTGAACAACCACGACCACTAATATGTATTCATTTGTGAAGATTCGAGATATAGATGATCTCGTGGAATGACTACTGCAACTTTGATTAGAGATCTATTTCACAAATTAATGGGCCCTAAAATAGTATAATAGTAACTTCATAAAATTACAGATAAGAGATTAGGAGCAAATGGCGACTTTTGTACGTGTTTACCTACATGATAGTACTCATGACTAGATACAGACAGCGCGCAGCGGTAATGTCTGTCTTATTTAACAAGGAATCGCTACCTTAGTAACAATACAAAACATTGAGAATCATCAAAATTAATCACTATTTGATTATCACATGACATAATATTGTGTTGTAATTCTAATTTCGCCAATTTTATCAAGTACAGAAGTTGTGTGCAGAAGTTGTGTGCAGTGCAAATATTATGACCACAGTGTGAATTGTCTCACTGTTACCTTATGTGGTATTTGTGTTATCAATTTGATGTTAACAATTGTAAGAAGATACTATTCTTGGAAGATGGGGAATATCACATCCTTCAGTATCACCTATAAATGTTAGTAAATTGGTGGATTTACTTCAGAACAAGACTGATCTTTCGGCACGATGGGAACATTTGGAGTCGCTGTTTTTGGTCTCACTATCTTTATAGCTCAATGTGCTGTTATTAAAAATGAAGGTACCTATTTTGTTTGTCATAGCATTGATATGCTTAATTCAAGTAAAAAAAAATAATAGTTATAATAAAATAATACGATTATAGTATAGACTTAGAATTTCTTTTGATTTGGTTTTCTTTTTAACCGACTTCCCAAAAGGAGGAGGTTCTCAATTCAATCGGTTTTTTTTTTATTAAGACGGTCTTATAATTCCTTCCAATATGAAATAGATCCTAACATGATAATCATTATTTTTTAAGATGTCCACAAGCGCGTAGAAAGGTCACCATGCAGCACATGTGGTAATGGAGGTCCACCATTCGGTCCACCACCCCTACCTTTCGGCCCACCACCACATCGAGGATCAAGATATTTCCACACCTCACATTGGTCTGGTCTTGCTGACAATGGCCTACAAAGGGGAGTATTCACTGGAGCAGCGGCAGCCACTGGTGATGCTGCCAACCAGGCTGCAGGAGAAGCATTTTCTCTAGCTGGAGCAACCGCAGGAAGTGGTTCTGGACTTGGAGGCCAGTCAGCAGATTCAAATGATGGACAATTCACCATTGGTGCTGGTCTTGGAGCAAAATCCTCAGGTGGCACCGGTTCCGGTGGCTATGGCGGATCACTTGGTGGTTCTGCTTCTCACTCCTCAAGCAGTTCAAGCTCTCAGTCGTTCAATGCTGGTTCCCAGTCTTCTGCTGGCTCCAATGCACAAGGATACGGAAGTTTTGGTGGACAGTCAACTACTGGTTCTGATTCACAGTCTGGTAGCGGGTTTAACGGACAATCTTCATCTGGGTCAAATTCCAAGTCTTCTGGAGGTTATGGCGGTCATTCTTCTGGAGGATACGGCGGCCACCAAGGAGGTTATGGTGGTAAGTCTTTGGCCGGTGCCCAATCTACTTCCGGCTCAAATTCCCAGATGTCAGGAGGTTACGAAGGTCAATCCTCAGGAGGTTTCGGAAGTCAATCCTCAGGAGGCTTTGGCGGTCAAACTTCTTCTGGATCCAACTCTCAACCATCAGGTGGGAACGGTGGTCAATCTTCAGGAGCTAAAGAAGATTACTCTTCTCTAGCCTACGGTAGCCAATCATCAGGCAGTCATGGCGGGCAAGTTTCCAAAGGCTATGGCGGCCAGTTTTCCGGTGGCTTTGGCGGTCAATCTTCCGACGCTCACTCTTCAGGAAGCCAGTCTGCCGGTGGCCAGTTTTCTGGCGGCAATGGTGGTTCTTCTTCAGGGGGCTACGGAGGCCAATCTGGAGGTGGAAGCGACAGTCAGTCATCAAATGCCGAAAAGAAATTCAACTACAAAGAGTCTCATTCCTCTTACCATGGTGGTAAAAGTCAAGGAGGCTTCAATTCACAATCTGAAGGCCGAGGTTTTGGCAATGGCGAGCAACAATTAAGTGGCAGTGCTGGATCTGGTAGTAATGGAGGAAGTCAATTTGAAACCCAACAGGTCGAGCAAGGAAATAGTCATAGTGTCGGCGCATTAGAAAGCGGCTCGCAGTCTGCTGGTGGTTATGGCGCTTCTAGTGGTAGTGGGGCAAGCTCTAACTCAGGTGGTAGCGGTGGTGGCTATGGATCAGGTGCGGCTGGCTCAATTGGTGCCAGTGGTTCCAGTGGATTCGGTTCTGGTGGTTACGGATCAGGTGGCTACGGCGGTGGATACGGTGGATCCAGTGGTTCTTCTCAATCAGCTCTTAAAGGTGCCCTTGAACTGGCCGGCCAGGGTTTACAGACAGCTGGTCAACAGCCTGCTGGATGCAGCACTTGTGGAAAGAGCAACTTTGCTTTGAGTAATGCTAAGAGTAGGAATGGAAATGCTATTGCTCTCTCTGTAAGCGGCTAAATTCCATGATGTACCTGAAATATTACTACTAATAATACTTTACTACAAATGATTTTGTAGAGTTTACCGTATAATCCTTCGACATGTTGTTTTTATAATTAAGATGTTATTGCTTTTGTTGTCAATATTTTAAATGATATTGCTACTCAATAAATACTAAATGCATTGAAAGTTTGTTTTTTATTTGTTTTTTTTAAATACGAAGGCACAGATTTATTATAAGTGATTTCTTGATATAGATGGAAACAAAAATACTTATACACACTTACACAAATACCTCATCAAAAACCAGTAGTATTTTCTAATTAGCAAGATTTCTAAACTAAGGCCGCAAAGAAATCGGGGCTGCGGGTTGTTCGTCGGGGCTGCGGGTTGTTCGCAAGAGATACCGCGGCTTCGACATAAAGGGCTAATAACATGGGTGGCACTCCCTTTCGCTCTGTCCAAGAGCGGAAGGGGTTATTTGATGATTTCCCACACCTCAAAAAAAAAAGAAAAATGTGCCTATATTAAGTCAAACGGTTGGGTAAAAGGTTTTCGTCAGTGAGGGTCAGACAAATAAAGGTATGAATTACCCTCTTTTTTTAACCGACTTCAAAAAGGAGGAGGTTCTAAATTCGTTGGAACTTTTTTTTTTGTTCTACTTTTGGATGTTCCACTATTACTCGAAGATGGTTGAACCAATTTTGTATTTTTTTTTCTGTTTTAAATGGGATATAAACTTATAATATATTTCTCATGATCATCAAGTCAGGATCTGATGATAGGATCCTGGAGAAATAGAGAAAATTCTTCAATTTTTTTGACACAGTTGAAGTGACTTGGGTAGTTTTTGGAAAGAAACCCAATTTAATTCCCCAGGTCCCATTTTAATTTGGTAAAGATAATTATGATGAAGACCTTCGAAGATAGGCAACGGAACTCCTTAATAAATGACAGTAAAAATGGGTTAAGATTGCTGAAATCTCATGACTGTCTATTGTTAACACCAGTTCATAACATAACATCACGCCGGTACGCTGTGAAGGGCACAGGTGAAAAATAATAATAAAAGTAGCAAAAAAAAAAAAAATATTATTATTATTTATTATTGTTATTGGATTTTTCCATCAGGAGTTTCTGAGTAGGACCCACGGAGTTTAGAATTATGCTTGGTTGATAGCAATAGACTCGAGTTTGACAAACAGTTTTTGCCAAAAGTATCAAATTACCCAAGAATTAGATAAGAGGAGCTCAGATAGGCATTTTTCCTTTTTTTTTTTTAAATAACGTTGTCCCCTCACTAGGAATTTCTCCTGTATCGTAGGGGCGTTCACAAACATTTAAATTCACATACACAAATACCCAGACCCGGAACAACTATCTGTAGGCCATACAAATATTTGTTCCGTGCGGGGATCGAACCCGCGACACACAGCGCAGCAGTCCAATCGCTCAGCCACTGCGCCAACCGTGTCGTCTATTTCAGTATTATTAGTTTGGGCCTACTAGGTAGCCACGTCTATTGTAGCTGCAGAAGCTTGCAGAGTAATGGTATTCTATCTCTGGTAGATACGTGTAAGACGACAAGAAGCCTTTTTTTGGGTTTGGGAAATCATCAAATAACCCCTCCCGCTCTGGGGCAGAGCGAAAGCGAGTGTCAGACTTCTACTGACTAAAAACCACCCATGTTCTTTCTTAGCCATTGTGCCGAGGCCGCGGTATCTCTTTCGAACTACCCACAGCCCCGACGGGACGACAAGAAGCCATGATTCAATATTTTTGGAATTTGGCATTTTGGAATTATTGTATATATTTTTTTTATTTGGATGTTTCCAATCCAGGCCTATAGATTGTGTATGTACCATCTTGCAAGCAGAAAGGAACTCACAAGTAGGTTTACTATTATATGAGTAATTGGGTTCTAGAGGTTGGTCAGGACCACGCTCAATGTGTCATGATGGAAGCGGTTTAAAGCCGCCTGTTATTGCCTATCAAGTTTATTTTAAAGTAGTATCTACTTGCGGAGTAATATCTACACTGCAGAGAGCTAGGCCGAAGTACCTCAAGAGAAGCATTTCAAGTGGTTGAAGTAAGGGCACTGACCAGCAGGGCTATTGCTTATCTTTTGAAAGTCATGCAGTGGCTATCATATTGTCCATGGATAAACTGTCAAATTGGTTATGGTTTAGTACAAAATGGAACCATTTGACAGTAATTGATAGGCACTATAGGTTAGCCACTGTCATTTGAAAGATACGCAATAGCCCTGCAGGTTACCTAGCACCTACCCGTCAATCGTCAAATACTAGTATTCAGCTGAATTCAATTAGACTGGACACAGACCTCGACATAGTTGGGTAAAGAATAGAATTGAATAATAACACATTTATGGCCGCATACTACATAATTATGGGATATCTGGAAAAATCTAATGATATTCAATCAGCTACTTTACACGAACCTTTATAAATATATTATAATTAAATGTTTATTTAAGTTATATTATATCAATTATCTACACTAATATTATAAAGAGAAAAGTTTTGTTTGTTTGTTTGTAACGAATAGGCTCCGAAACTACTGGACCGATTTGAATTCTTTCACCGTTCGGAAGCTACACTATCCCCGGGTGACATAGGCTGCTTTTTATCCCTGTAATCCCACGGGAACGGGAGCTACGCGGGTGAAACTGCGTGACGTCCGCTAGTTGTTATATTGAGCAGTGGTGGCGGCCCCGACTTACGAACAGTGAGTTATGGGTTTGAAACTTTGAACCCAGTCAGGCGCATATCTTTGTGTTATTTATTTCATCACCACTGCTCTCAAACGGTGAAGGAAAAAACGTGAGGAAACCGGCATAACTTAGAACCAAAAAATTCGAAGACATGTGACATCTCCAATCCGCACTGGGCCCGGCATGGTGGATTATAGCCCATCCCTCTCCTAGAGTGGAGGCCTGAGTCCCTACAGTGGGAACATTGCAGCTGATAATTTACAAATTATATTCACCATCATCAGCATTCTCCTGCCCTTAACCAAATTTATTTGGGGTTGGTGCAGCATTTTGTTTGTTCTCCCATACTTCTCTTTATTTATTTATTTATTTAAACTTTATGCACAATAGTGATACATAGGCGGACTTAATGCCACAAGGCATTCTCTACCAGTCAACCTTAGGGTCAAACAAGACAACATTGTGGTAGGCTACAAACTAACTAGAAAAAAAAAACAATATCAATTAAAATATATATATAGGTACTTATATTAATACTAATACACATATAAAAATAACATAAACTAATAAATATTGCAACAAATACCAAATCTGGTAATTACCATGACTAACTTGTAAAATAGCTATTTGGTCTAATTTAAATAGTAGGAACGTACTTTCCTTTTAAAAGTGAATTTGCTTTCAGCTTTTTTAATTCCCAGGGGTAGCGTGTTCCAGAGTTTAATAGATGAGATAGTGTAAGAATTTGACAAAAAACAGGTGCGGTGTGAAGGAATTTGGAGAATAAGATTTTTGGAAGCTCGAAGATTACGACTATGACAACTGCCCAACACTTTGAAATAACTTTTAAAATAATCGGGAGCTCGTGGATCGTTCATAATCGAGAAAAGCATGCAGAGAGATCTGAGGGACCTCCTGAGTCGGATAGGCAGCCATTTAAGCTGAGAACGGAAGGAAGAAATATGATCGTATTTACGAAGGCCAAAAACAAAACGAATACAATTATTGAGAAGTCGATCCAATTTATTTAGAAGTTCTTGGGAAATATCAGAATAACAAACATCAGCATAGTCAATAATGGGGAGCACAAGGGACTGAACCAAAGTGAGTTTCGTGCTGGATGGGAGAAAATGCTTGAATCTATAGAGAGACCGCAGTGAGAACGTGACTTTCTGACTTACCTGAGCGACGTGTTTATCCCAACTCAAACTGCTGTCAATGTACAGACCCAAGTCCTTTACGTGGGGCGAAGGAGAAATGACGGAGTTCTCGTACATCAGTGGCACAAGTTGGCTAGTGCTCACATTCCTCAAATAGTACGAGCTACCAATGAGGACCTTGACCTTGGAGGGGGTCTTTACTAGCGGACCTGGCAGACGTCGTCCTGCCCGGACAGCAGCGCCACCTACCGGATCTTATTTTAAATCTAAACCATTCTCGAATCTCTGGAACACACACAAAAAAGGGGATAGAACCGATGTGGCATATCAACCAGCCCGTCATTTTGTTTTTTTTTCGGAATCGCGGCCCACGGTATGTATGAATAGAGGACATATAGAAGAACAAAAAAGGCCCAGTAATATGGTACCCCAAAGTGTCACGTACCGAGATATTTGAAGGTAATAGATCGACAAATGTGTACAACGACAATCATTAAAATAGACTTATTACGTGTATAGGTGTTAAATTGCATGCAAATAATCATTCCCAGGTTGATTATTATTATGAGGACGAGAAAACCGCTTTGTATCATCGCACTAAACACAATTTTATAGCAAAGAATAGTTTTCTTGTGCTCAGTATGTTATATATACTTATACCTCTCTTTTAGTAAATAATTATCAACGCCTATAGACACGTTAAACGTTTTATTTATGTGGTCGTTGTACTCATATGTCGATCTTTACCTTCAAATATCTCGTTAACGTGACACTTTGGGGTACCGTGTTTTTGGACATTTTTTGTTCTTTAGCCATACATACCACTTTAATCGTGGGCCGCCATTAAAAAAAAAACAGAATGGCTTAGGGTCGATATGCCAGCTCCCATACAAAAAAGTTCAAACCCCTTTCATCCAAGTCGGTCTAGCCGTTTAGGATGAGTTCAGTGCCATACACACGTACAGTAGAATTACGCAAAAAAAATTGCTGGGAAACGACTTTTTTTGGGGTCAAAAATCTCATTTTACGGTAAAACTCAATGTAGCACTCTTAAAACATTGTGCTAGTGGATGCTTTAAATAGTAAAAGGGTCATGGAGGTAATTTAAGCAAAGTTATAACCTGAAAAACTAGTGTTTACAAAAAACAGCTGTACAAAATTCATCTCAACTAGGGGGATCTCAGGTATGGTCTAGAACAATAAAGTGATCGCAGTGGTGAGGAGAATAAGTGCCCTTCGTTTGCGTTAGGGGTTTTACACCATTTAAAAAGATATTAAATGTAAAAAACGTGGTTGACACCAACAAAAATGCACCAGGATATTCAAAACTCTGGCCAATGATGATGCACAATAAACAAGAAAACCGCGAAAATTGATCCAAATCAATGTTATCTCATCAAACCACATGTGCATGGAAACGTTGGTATAAACACGTGTTTGGATACACTTTAGGTCGCGCACAAACGGTCAAACCAGGGGAGTATTATAGACTGAATGAAACTTCAGTCGCTTTTTATTTTTTATTTTTGGTTGTTTTGAAATCCTCAAATGAAGTGTTCATTTGATGGGCCGCGGGTTGTCCACAGGTTATCGCGGCCTCGACATAGAGGGCGAAGAAGGAACATGGGTGGTTTTAGTGAGTAGAAGTCTGACACTCCCTTTCGCTCTGCCCAAGAGCGGAAGGGGTTATTCGATGATTATACACCCGCCAAAAAAAAAAAATATAAAAGTGTTCATTTGATCCCTTTTTCCTTTTTTTTTATTTGTTCCTTTCCGCTCCGCCTGGAGCGGGACAAGTGTCTGTGCGTTTGAAGGACTGAAGTTTAGGCTGCGGTTTGTTCGAAAGAGATACCGCAGCCCCGAACACAAAGGGCTCAGCTCGTCAGTAGAAGTCTAAAACTCTCTTCCGATTCGCCCAGAGCGAAGTCATTATTTTGATGATTTCCCATTCAACAAAAAGAAATGTTAGTTTTATGTTAGTTAAAATGAGTCTCCGTGTACCTAACTGGTCAGTTTATTTATTTTAGCACTTTCGTTGATTTCTCAGTTTCGCTGATTGGTACTGTTGATGCAATGGTCCCACCGTAGGAAATTCACAGATTTATTCCCCTTGGACGTGTTACAAATTATACACTAAAACCTCACCTTTCTCGAGATCCATTCTATCCACTGGTGAAAAACAGCATGAAAATCAGTGTAGTAGTTTTTGAGTTTCTCGCGAACAGACAGACAGACGCGGCAGATGACTTTCTTCTAGAATATGTACTGATACCTTAGTCAAAATTGACAAGCCTTCTTGAACGTTTGTAACTGTCCTAAATCAAACAAGACACTGGGATTCACAAAAACCACATAAGTTTTCACACTTAACCATCTAAGTTGTCATAACCAATTAAATCTAAGTCGTGAAAATGAGTGTTCGTGGTATTTCTTATATTGTGGCATTTATTATTGATCTACCGAGCATATAAAGATGTAATACTTGGAAAATTAGTTCATAACAAATCGTAAAAATGTGGCGAATAGGTGTTTTGTTGGTAACTACGGTTTTGATTGAATTCGCAGCCGCTGATGTTAAACGTAAGTTACAACAGAACATAATTGCATTATTTAATTTTCGTATAGTAAAGTTTTACAAATTGTACAGTTACTCGATAAGGATAAAACCAACAAAAAAAAATACAGTCATTTAATTAGAATCCACACAGATATTTATTTATACATGGCTTGCAAAATGTGGGTGTTAATAATGGGTACGCCACATACGTGATATTATGTTATGTAATCCTTAAATATTATTAGCTATCAAGAATCTGAAGTTCACAGTACTCCAACGACTTTATAACCTAGAATTGTATACTTCCAGCTACGAATGATCTCCTAGTCCAGCGGTTAAAGCGATCGCCAAACTCATGTGACAGCTACGAGGACTACCGTCCGAGGTACTGGCCACCACCGCCACCACCGCCGCCACCACCACCATACTGGCCACCTCCACCTGGTCCCCCACCATATTGGCCACCTCGCCATCATCGCCATCGATTCGAGGAGCTTTCCGATTCAATATCGAGAGGAGAGGAACCTTGTTCTACTTGTGCTGGAGGAAATGGTGCTTCATCTTCTCTCAGTAATGCTAAGAGTGAGAATGGAGACGCTATTGCAGTGGCCATTGCTAAAGCTAGTCCTAAAACGTGAGGCGAGTCAGGAGGTAAAGATGTTGTTGTACTTTGAATTAAGTTGTTAGGTTATAAACTGTGAGTCTGTTTAGCTCGTAATTTTCTTCATATTGACTATTCAAATTAAGTCAGTCTAAAATTGGGCCACCAGTTTGGCTCTTTCAGTCTGTAGCGTTCATCTGTTCTGTGATGTGTAAGTAACAGAACAGGCAGGACACGAAATCAAGTGTCCATGTGTTGGTGGGGTAATATCATATTCACATTGTTCAGAGTCATCTATGAATCTCCACCTGGATATTTTTTCCTTGCTGTGGTCAACCTGTGTCCGGAGTCTGTTTAAAGGCTTCCAGCTCGTAATAAGATTGTGCTAGAAAATAATCGTTATTTTAATATTGTAGAGACCTTTAGGCATTAATTAAGTGAAGAGCAATTTGTTATCTTGATTGTAAATGTATTTCAAACTTTGATATCAATAAAAGCTTTCTAGATAATAACTTAATATGCTACAAACTGTATTTAAATGTTACTGTTATAAATATCGTGAGATAGTCTATTGTTATCTGAATTAAATATTGAAAAATAATGTGCATCTGTTATTTTATTTCTGAATAGAATTCATCTTTTAATTCGTCATACAATAATTATGTAAATAAAAATGGCCTCTATGCTGACCCGGTGACGATCTACATAAACAGAAGCAACGAAATGCGAAATTATCATTACAAGAAATAATGTATTAAGGTGAAAGTTAAAGTATATATTAGATGGATCCATCGGTTCCGTATCATTATTTGACTATTCAGATATTTAATGACCTTTATTGGAAAAAAAATATATTCGTTTACAATTTAATTGTATTGGACAAATTGTAAAAAGTAGTTGGCAACCTTTTCAACCGACTTCCAAAAAGGAGGAGGTTCTTATCGTAGCTATTAATGGCAAGATAGAGACGACATCCGATACAAGTCAAACCAGTGTCAGTAAAACGTGTCAAAGATCATGAGTGGGGGCTTTTGACGTCACTTTGTGGGTAAAGAAGTACTAACCCTGTGACGTCACACGACTTTTCGAAGCACTGTATCTTTTGTTTACGTGAAAAAAGAAAAAATACGTGTCCATTCTTTTTTGGAAATCTATCTGACGGACTAATTAGATTTTTTTGGTGAAATACCCTATTATCTCAGCATGTTACGAATTTAAAAGATTGTGTAGCACTCTGCAAAAAATTTGTTATTTTTTTATCGTGGCGTCTGACTTGGCTTTACGGCATGTAAAGCCAAGTCAGACGCCACAGACGTCGAAAGATATCTCTCAGGCACGCTGATTTCCTCACGATGTTTTCCTTCACCGAAGCAATATTAAAATACCTAATTTAATTATACAATACGCACATAAATCCACAAAATTAGAGTTGCACTCTTGGGTCGAGTATACTTAAACTTGACACTGCTATATATTTTTGTAGAAAATGGGTTAAAATGATTTTTTTTCAAGCAGTTCGAGAAGTACATCGTTGGAGCAAGGTTACATAATAATATCACACTACCATGGACAATTAGGTTTTTGTATCATTTTTTTTTAATTTTGTTTATGAGATGATCATAACTTTCATAACACTTTCACTTTCATAAATTTTAATTTTTTTAAAGTTTAAATATAAAATTGAAAATAAGTTTTTGAATCCAGTACCGAAAACATGCCGACGGTTCCCGAATAAGCCCGAGCGCGTGTGATGTCACAATGTTTAATTCTTCATAGTAGCAAAAAAGGTGCTTTGTTAGTCAATGTACTAGCGTAAAATTGCTTTAACATTATGACGACACAACCAATCGTGGCGCGTTCGAAGTCATGTGGTTGTTTTAACAAAATTAATTGGAGAACTATTCAGTGAAAATAAAATTTAAGAGTTTTTCGCATGGACTTTTTACACAATTTGTGTTCAAGTTTTAAATTACTATTTTTTTTTTTTTGAGAACTAGTACTTATTTACTATGAAGCTAAAAAGATTTCATACTCAATTAGTTACTCAGTACACGTTAATACATTCTGGTTGTTACGAACCCGATTCACGCTGACCCCCGTACTAGTTATAAACTGTATTACGGTGGGACAGGTTTCCTCGTTCTCAGTTACCATTTTACCAATATTGCATTTTGCCGAATGAAGAAAAAAACAATTTGATAATCTACTTTTTAAGTATTACAAATCGAAACTGCGGGTAAAAGTCGGCTCACACGATGCGTTGCGGCGCCGCACCGCAAAGATTTCGACGAATCGCCTTCAATTTTACTTGGTGTATGCTCGCCGATTCGTAGAATTCTTTGCGGTGCGGCGCCGCAACGCACCGTGTGCCACGGCACTAAATGTATCAAACATGCAAGTTGTCGCTCGCCGAGTTTCTTTAGTTTGCAGGTAGTAGCGTGAATTCACATAGATTCGCAAAATTTTTAGATGTTTGGTTACAAATATTTAAACTGTTTTCTTGCTACTTTATAAAAAACAAAAAAGACTAATTCTACAAACAAAAAAAATTAAAAAGCGATTATAATATTAATTTAATTTAAACAAAAAAATTATTAAATAAAACTATTAAATAGTTCTCGTTTTTTTTTTAATTCAATAGCCCAATTACGTAAACAAAGCAAAAATCCCCCATGAACCTGACCTCTAACGATACAGTACATTGTACAAATTACATTTTTATTATGGTCATTGTAAGGTTACTGACAGAAAACTACCGTTGCCGGTGTTATGTAGGTATGACACACTGTCAATTGAACTTACGACCTCTAACACTCTAAGCAATAAAGTTAAAAGTTTTAAACAAAAGCTTGACATTGTGTGATTCTAGTGATCCGTTAGATTCTGATAATTCTATATCTCACACTGAGGTGTGATTTAGAAAAACTCTAATAGGTAGTCTTGTTAAGTGTTTTATGATATTCACCGTTGTCATAAATTAGCATTTTATCGGTTTTTTTTTAATTTTGCGACAGCTGCATTCTATTCGTAGGAGATGTTCGTAAGTTGGCACTCGCCCACTTTCCTAATAAATTGTTAAATGAGTAGAATATCTAGATTTGAATTTAGGTTCATTTTATGAAGATTTTATTAATGTTATGAAGATTTTATTCATTTTAAATATACAGGGTGTTTGGAAGGGAGCTGTACATACGCCTAGGGTAGAAACTAGGGATAGTCTGCTACCTACCCCCGCCCATTATATTGACCTTGGCCTCAAGGTTTTTTTTTAATTTATTATTATTTTTTATTTGACTTTTTTATGATTTTTTGACTAAAACTACCTGTAGCTCAAAATCTATCCATGGGACCGGTCGGCTAATGGTCTTGTTTTAATCGTTAGAGTCTTAGGGTCCTGCAAAAAATTATTTTACACCAGAAAATTGTGGAGAAGAAAAGTTATGGGGCCTGAAGTACCGTAGTAAGGTAAAGAAATAATTTTAAATTAAAAAAAAACCTTGAGGCCAAGGTCAATATAATGGGCGGGGGTAGGTAGCAGACTATCCCTAGTTTCTACCCTAGGCGTATGTACAGCTCCCTTCCAAACACCCTGTATTTATGGTCTCAGTGGCCAGATGGCGTAAACGTTTTAAAAAGCTTCGGATTCATAAAATTAAATATCATCTTCGTAATTGGAAGTTGGTCTTTGGAATTGGATTCTTCGTGTAAACTGGATCGTACCAGTCTATATTAGTGGAGTGATGGAGTGACATAAATTTTGTAAAATCTCGGAATCCGGGGCCGGTCAATGAATCTTCATAAAATTGCATAAAAGCCCAAATAAAGAAGTTAAAAATATTTTACCGCGCTCGCTCTTTTTTTTTAATTTATCAATTTACTGAAAAATGAGACGGACAAGGTAAAAAAGGAAGTTTAGAGCTAATAAAAAAAATACCTTAACTTTAATGCTAATTTATTAATATTTTGCAAAAAATAACGAAAAACAAATCATATTACAAGTGTTCTTTTTTATATGTGTATATATTTGTATGTATGTTTATTTTATATCGATACAATTTTTTTTTTGTCTTAATTCTAGTTTCTGTTTGTCTTTTCTACACACTGTGTCTATATTTCTAATCCAACTCTCCTCTCGCAGGTCTGCTGGAAGAAATTTCTTTAGAAATAAGCAGTACCTTTGTGCTCTTCTATTTTTTTATATATTTTCCTTTTTTTGTATTTTGTGTGTACATAAATAAATAAATAAACAAAAAAAAATTAAAACGTATCTTTATACGAGCAGTTCTTGTAATCACACTATCACACTAATATGTATTATAAAGGCGAAAGTTTGTGAGTGTGTGAGTGTGTATGTTTGTTACTTCTTCACGCAAAAACTTCGGCACGGATTTGGATGAAATTTGGTATACAGATAGTTTATAACTTGAATTAACAAATAGGATACATTTTATCTCTGTAGTATGATCCCGCGGGGCACTTTTCGAACTCCACGCGGGAGAAACCGCGAGCGCGCAAGTTTTTTTTTAACTTCTTTTGTTGGACTTTTACCAATGCAGTCCAAAACTTTTATGAAGATTTATTGACCGGTCTAAGATTCCGAAGTATAAATCTTACGGCACTGCACTATATGCAAACTTTAGCGCCAGAATTGGGTGGTCAATGATTTGTTCAGCATTATCTTTGCAGAAACGTCACGTTCTTACTTTTCTTACATAATCGTTTACTAACATTTGAAATGGGTTATTTACCATATTTATTATTTACATTAAGTATAGTAGTAGTCATCATCATCTGCCTAGTCTTTTCCCAACTTGGGTCGGCATCCAGACTAATTGGATGCAGCTGAACATCGGTCTCTTATGCGCCTACCATACGCTCATGCTTCACCACGGACTTGCCTGCGCAAACTGGCTTGAACACGGGACATCGTGCCTGTGGTTCGGACCATATCACGCCCAAACCCCACGGCGGGCGGCGCGACCTGCGCATTATATACGACTTGCTAGAAATTTTACCTGCGCAAGCCCGGCCTGCGCGTCGTTCGGTGAGGTACGTTTTGTCGTAGTGGTTGTTCGTCATTTAAAAATGGCAGACCTACGTACGAATTTTTAAGTCTAAATAAATCTCTGCCTAAAATTTGGAAAACCTAATCGATGAATTAAAGAAATAGTTCTTCACTGATAAACATTGTTTACACGTCGACGTTTTCGACAAAAAAAAGGCCTGCGCGTACTTAACTGAGCGTGTGGTAGCGCCGTCCGTGTTCAGTTTCGTGCGAGAAGCTTGCGCAGGCCGGGCCTGTGGTGAAGCATGAGCGTGTGGTAGGCCCATTACATAAAACGACTGCATATTTAATTGATCTCTTTAACCCAGTTAGTACTGGGTAAAACAGTGCCTTTTACTTGACAGGTCAAACTTAAATAATCTGCATAGCCGAGTGAAATGTGACGAAATAGTCACGCCAGCAAAAGTCACCCTTGCGCGCTAGCTGTTGCGTAAAACATGTGGTCAGTAAATAGGTAGTGGAATAGTCACGCCAGCAAAATTCACCCTTGCGCGCTAGCTGTTGCGTAAAACATGTGGTCAGTAAATAGGTACATGGTCATATTGTTGGATATCCCCAAAGCCAAGTTAATTAAAGGTTTATCACTTAAATAAACATAAGTAAGCCTTGGAAGCATGAGCGAAGAAATCTTTATTGCAACAGTTTTATTACTCACATCTCTGAAGTAGTTCAAGTTCAGTAAGCAAGGTTGAGATGACTACAGCTAGTAGGACTATCCTTATCGCGTGGTTGGTGCTTTCTGGTGTCATAGTTTATATGCCGCCTATGAGCCTCTGACTTGGATTCACATTCATCACCAGCATATAATAATATAATATTTCATAACTATCACACAACGCAATCTAGTCCCAAGCTAAGCAGAGCTTGTGTTATGGGTACTAGACAACTGATAAACATACTTATATATTTCTAAATACATACATATTATAGATAAATTACACCCAGACACAGAACAAATGATCGTGCTCATCACACAAACATTTGTCCTGGGTGGGAATCGAACCCACGACCTCCGGCATAGCAGTTAGGGTCACTAACCACTAGACCAACAGGCCAATCAATAGTTTATATGCCGCCTATGAGCCTCTGACTTGGATTCACATTCATCACCAGCATATTATTATAATGTTCCCACTGCAGGGACTCAGGCCTCCTCTCTAGGAGGGGGATGGGCTATAATCCATCACGCGCGCCCAGTGCGGGAACGGTTAGTAGAGGTCACATGTCTTCGAATTTTTTGGTTCACGATGATTTCCTTCACCTTTTTGAGAGCAGTGGTGATGCAATAAATCACACAAAGTAATGCGACTGCCTAGGTTCAAACCCACGACTGCTCCAACTTTACATTCCTTCGATAAATATATCAGGCATGTTATACCTACAATATATAATATCCAGGACTATTTATAAAATGATGACGGGTACTTTCACTATGTATCAGGGTTCAGTTCCTAGAATAATGTTACACTTTGTAATGAACGACATGCATTTCATGACAAACTGTGGGCCAAATGTTCGATGAGCCGAAGCGAATGAGATAGCGAAGAACGGGATGGGTTCCGTCAAAAAAAGAAGCAAGGCACGGGAGGTCGCGAAAACTAAAGAAGTGGAGTGGGGCTCTTGCTCAGACGTCTGACGGATGTCGAAGGATTAGGTTTCTCTCAACAACTTTAACTCTCTAACTGCGGTACTCAGAGATATTAAATGATTACTTACGCCGTCACTTAGTAAAGATTTGACATAGGTACTTTTGTATGACAAAACTGTCAAAACCTTTACTAAGTGATGGCCTAAGTTATCGTTAAAGCTCTCTGAGTGCGGCTGTATCTTTCTTTGGTTCCGCGCTATTAAATAGCAACTTATCAACCACTTTTTTGTAACGATAGGCAAAACACCAGTCATAAATCATAATATTACATCTATTTAAGTTGTCCGGTGACAAACAAGTTATATAATTTATTTCCTTAATAACTAAGTTATGATTTCTCATGAAATCATTTTAATATTAAAATGAGCTAACATATTATTACAAAAAAAAAGTCTAGTGGTCGTTAAAATTTTAGAAATTCCCTTTTTTAAATTAAAATTTTCGCAAAAATACAATATCTCAGTAATTTTCTTATCAAAAAAGAGGTTTCAAATTCAAATTGTAGGAAACGTAACTTAAAAAAAAAAGTTTTCCTAGAAAAATAAAACAATTGTCTCTACTTTCCCACCCAAAAACATTGTTCCTTATGAGATTTCAAATAAGGAAACACTGAATTTATAACACAGGCCACACATAAAAAAGTTATTTACTATGGTGATTTACATTCGGCCTATGGTAACGCAATTAAAAAATACTAGACGCCCATAATCGTGACGGATATTAAAGAAAGACTCATATTTTACTTTTTGCAATCAAGACAATTAAGATTATATCCATTTTGGCAGCTCGTATAATTTGAAAAATAACTTATGTATTTAGCAAATTACATTTTGTGTTACAGGCCATAATATAGTCGTAAAAATAAATGGTGTGTGTGTATTAGGAGTTTATAATCATAGCTTTATTTAAATGAAAGTAGTTACTTTTTCGCTTACTACTTTCTTATAATATAGCGATGTTTTTTAAGAGTAGTTTATTGTAGGGAGTGGTATACATAGTCGGATTCCTTATATTACTTTTTATGACCACTTCCTCAAAAAACAAGACCTAAGTATGTACTACAGTCTATGGTGGACCCAAAACCCAGAAACGATGAAGAATATTCTTACGTGCACAGAGTAGCAGGTATAAGCAGGATGAGAGAAGACTTTTAAAGAGGATAATTTCACTGCAAAAATCTAATGATAAGTCATTGGTGGTGACTATTCTGTTGTGTGTGTGTGTGGTGTTCCGATATTCAGCCGCAACTGGTTAGCCCAGAAACCGACCCCACCATAGCTGAGAAAATGCTAGGCAGAATCAGATGATAGGTGATTAATTTGTATCATCATCAGCCTGTAATGTTCTCACTGCTGGGACAGGTCTCCTCTATATGAGAGCGAATGGGCTATGATCCACCACGCGTGCCCAGTGCGGATTGGTAGATGTCACATGTCTTAATTTTTTTTATTCTAGGATATGTCGGTTTCAGTGGCGATGAAATAAATAGGACAAAGTACAATGCGTACGAGCCCTGGGTTCGAACCCACGACTTACTGCTCGTAAGTCTCTGCACTGGGCCACCGCTGCTTTCATTCATTTGTATAATTGTGCCAAATGATGATGGATGGATGATGAAAGGTCTTTGTTTTATAAATATTTACACGTAGGTATACAAGCGTGTAAAGCGTGAGCTTAAACTAACAGCGGGTCCCAATTGGAGAAGGGTTGCTAGAGACAGAAACCAATGGACAATGCTAAAGAAGGCCTTTGTCAACAGGCACACTGACCGTCCGATAAGCTCAGATAAAGGGCTAAATGTAATGTAATGTAATGTTATACAAGGGTGTAACATAATAAACGCAAGACCTACCATGGAGTCTCTCGGACCATGAAACTGAACAACTTTTGTTCTACGAATTCTTGATATTCACAAAGAAAAATTTACCTTTCTATATGATCTGACGCGATCAGCTGATCAGCTCGTGTGGTAAAACTAAAAAAATATAATTTGAATTTTTTAAAGTTGTCAAAAAGCCAAAATTAAAAAAGGACCTCTCGTGTGGTATCTCAGACCACACGAGAGTTCCTTTTTTATTTTTGGCGGGTGGAAAATCATCAAATAACCCCTTCCGCTCCTGGGCAGAGCGAAAGGGAGTGTCAGACTTCTACTGACTAAAAACCACCCATGTTCCTTCTTAGCCCTTTATGTCAATGCCGCGGTATCTCTTACAACATCTTGCAGCCCCGACGGGCAACCACACGAGAGGTCTTCTGTTTAAATATACATGGTACTAAATACCATAAATTAATGCAAATAAAACACCACACAGCATAGCAACTAATGAAACTGACATACATAAACAGTTAGAAACAGCCTGGCATACCGTTCATCAACTGCTAGTCCAAATACATGAAACTAACAATTTCTCTCAAATCTTATAATTATTAAGAGGAAATGCTAAATAGTTCTAAAAACCTGTCATACAAAACGAATGCTGTTTTAACATCGTAAAATATCTAATTTTCAAGATTAGCATTAATTATCGCCTGATTAATATTAAAACAACAAACATTCTATTAATACGTTATTTTTTTATCTACTAATTGAGAAATGGTAAAGTATTTATTTTTTTGAGATTTATGTTATTTATTTAAAATATTTTTATTGAATGTCCTGGTAATTTAGAGACGGGCAAGATGAATTAATTAAACGGAACAATAATATAAAACACAGAAAACGGTTAGAAAAAAAATGCACTAGCTTCATTACATAATAGGGTATTTCACAAAAAAAAAAACTAATTATTCCGTCAGATAGATTTCCAAAAAATAATGTATACGTATTTTTTCTTTTTTCACGTAAACAAAATATGAAGACGATACAGTGCTTCGAAAAGTCGTGTCTTCATTCATGATACTTGACACGTTTTATTTTCGTCCGTTGTTATACAAAAAACACGTACCTATCCAATATTTTCGACAATCTAACAGACGGAGTAACTACATTTTTTTGGTGAAATACCCTATTATTATGTTGAGAAATTATCAAAAGTCATTCAAAATCGAGATTGGATTTAACCCCTCTTGGGCAAAGCGAAAGGGAGTGTCAGACTTCTACTGGCTAAAAATCATCTATGTTCCTTCTTAGCCCTACATGTCAAGGCGGCGGTATCTCTTACAACATCCCGCAACCCGACCGGCGTTGGCCCTTGCGGGGCCCCTTCCAAGTTGCTGACCGCTTTTCAGGCGCGCGTGGAACACGAACGCGCCGTTGACCCGGCCTGTCGTCGTCATATGACGGACGGACGGCGGGCTAGCCCATTACTCACCGTCTACGGTGGCCGGAAGCCGTCACGTGGCCCCCGACGCTTGGAGCGTCTCCCGCGGCGGCTGGGACGAGAGGTTCTCGCCCTTTCACGTTCCCGGCACCTTCTTCGCTATTATCACTGCTTTGCTGAAGGAAGCGACAGCGTCCCATCGCGCCCCAGACCATGGCTTGTACCAGGGCCGGACGCGAGAGGTCGCCGCCGCCGATCGCCGCTATGAGAACACGGCCCAAGCGCAGCAGACCGCCACGGTGTGCCCCGGCCGATCCTCACAGTGAAGGCCTCCTGGTCGTTTCCTCATTCCTTTTTAAGGGTATGGTCCCTGTTCTCCCTCCGCCTACTCGCTGCCCTCACAGTCACGTCTGATGAGCAGATACGAACCAGAGAGCAGCAAGTAGGTTTACTTCCTCCGACAAGCACACCGCCCGAGAACCCGAACACTGTTCTCGTCTCCGGGCGGTCTGCCCCTCGCGTGTCCCTCTTAGTCTGGTCTCCATAACCATGAAATGCCAGTCCAACGAGCCCTCATAAACATGAAATGACTAATTAAATGCAGATCATACTTAAATAAATAGAATTACGAAGAACTTGTCAAGGCAGAAAGGAGTTTATATTTTATGTTCGAGTAAAACCGTATCATCTCATAAAGGCCAGTTGCGCCCACGCAGAACCTCTTCACCCAGTTTATATGCAAAATATACGATTATGCGAAATCTTTAATGATCCAGGAAACTATTTAGTTTATATGCTTCCGTTTTAAAACTATTAAGTATAACGTTTCATTGTTTATCTATAACGAAGAAATTAATTATGCAAGAGAGAAAAGGTAATAATTTTATTAGTGCCATTTCGTTTATTATATCGTTGACAGTTTTCATGAATAATGACCATTTGTAGAAAAAGAGCCACAGGCAACATGAAATTATTTTTTTATTCAAAGTCAAAGTCAAAATATTTTATTTCACATAGGCCTACATGGGCACTTGTAAAACGTCGACATAAAAAAAGGGGGCACGGTTCGGTGCATTGGTCGATTCCTAAGTAGAAGAACCGGCAAGAAACTCCAAAGGTTACTCTTTTAATCTTTTAAAATGGTTTAAAATGGTTAACAATAAATTTAATCGTCCAGACATAATCTTGGGGACACACATGAAGGCTATGCAGATTAGTGTCTGTGATGGTATTGGTACTCATCATCTGTACTACCTATTCCTCAGCGATGCTTGGGTTGGCTTACAGTTTTACAGGATGCAGCAAAATATGAGTATTTTACATGGCAACTGCCTATCTGACCTCCTCAACCAAGTTTGTAGTACTAGGTAATACGATATCACTTTATAAGACTGGTTGTCAAACTTTTTGGCCCCTGACTATCTAAATCGACTGTCAAAGATCTAAAATTGACAGCCGAGAAAAATGGCTTAATGTGGTTTCCGAGGCACGGAGGAAACTGAGTGGTCACCCATCCACAGGTCAAATCAAGCAATCGTGGATTAACTTGAAGATCGACCCGAGCCGCTGTTATTATTTAGCCAATAAGCTCATCCTTATTTATTTCTTGTTACTTTTGAACCTTAGAAATGTCAGCGAAAAAACAGTTTTATTTAAAAACTGTGTTATCTCCATATAGCGGTAGGTACAGATGTACGATAACACACCATTTGTCAAAGAAATTAAAATTAACTTTGTGCAAAATTAAATTAAATAAATAGTTGATTCCATTTATTTTGGAGATTAATGAGACTTTTTGCGAGAAAAGTGTCACTTAACTAATTACTTCCATGTAAATATGTTAATAACATTAAATTTAATGACAACAACATTTTAGTATGAAATTGATATTAATCTATACAAATAAATTAAACTGAACTCTTGATTGTCTGTTTGTAATATTAAAATAACAGCTTTTTACTGAATGCATTTAAACGAGTATACGGCACTTACAGAAACCAATTTTTGTCAGTCTGTTGGTTTGATCTGGCTAATCTCCGAAAAGACTAGACCGATTTTACAAGAGTTTTACTGGCAGATAGCTAATGTTAAAATGAAAGGAAATGCTTAAGTTACTTTAATATTAGAATAATAATAGGGTACCGTGAAAAATAAACCTGGTTTGCTCCATTACTGGTTTTCTCAAGACGTTTTCCTCCACAGAAGCAAGTGACCTAAATAGGAACATGAGAAGCTCAGTTCAGGCCAAAGTTCCTCCCGTTTAACTGTTCTGACTATCAACAACCACTATTGTTGAGGTTTGCCACATGATGTACATGCCAGAGGCCAGACATGACCATAAACTCTACGTTTGCGCAATCAGTATAATCAAAGGGTAATAAAACCGCCTTGTCGGTGAAAAGTACGTCCGTACCGCGAATTGCACCGTTATTTTCTGGTAGAATTTTAGTGAGGGACTACTTTCTGTGGTCTTAAGATCTGTTTATCTTGTTTTCTTAGGAACCAGTTTTATTGTTTTGACATTTTTACTTTTTTTCTATCTCCAGCAAAATATATAAGTACACAAAACCTTATTACTTTTAGGACTGTTAGGTGTAATCCTACACCTTATAAGAGACAGAACACTCAATAAAATACACAACAAAGCTAAAAAATGATGACCCTAATAATCAAAATAAATTTTAGGAGTTTAAGAATGCATAAACAAACAAATACAGTGCCATTGTTAAGATATAATTGTTTATACAGTTAAGTTGTTAAAACCACAAAAAGGAACAAATCTGTAGCAGAAAAACCGCAGTCATAAAAACTGAAAAACTTAGTAGGTACACTATAAATAATATCATAACAGACAAAACGGTACATGACACAAAAGTTCTTTGAAAAGTGCTTTCGTTTTAACTAATTTAATAATATTCTAACACGGTATATCATATTTCTTTTTATAAACATAATGCTCCTAGCCTAAGTGTGGTCCTAGTGTCAACGACCATATCGATTTCAATCAAGTACCGCCTCGGGCAGTTTTGTCATTTGCCTATTAATTAATTGAAGCATCTCCAGGTCAAGTTCAATTTGTAGGTGGTCATTGTGGTGTTTAGTAATACATCAATTGATCCTGAATATAAATAATCTTGACACTTAAGCCTTAGAAATTTCTAAGGTTGCACAATTTTTATTTAGTCAGCCAAACATTTTGTCTATTTACAAACGCAATGTGTGAAAATGTGACTAGTGAACAAGATCCTTTTTAGATATGATCATGTCACAAGTAAAATGCTGTTAAGAAAGAGCCTTTATAAAAATGAAGGTTGGACAGCCAATTGAAAGTCTTTTAATCAAATAATCAGAAGAATCAAACCGGATCTCTGTAATTCCAACATTGATGAGAACAAGTTCATTAACTGTTACTTAACAATCAAGATCAAGGTCAGAATCATTGTACATTTGGTAATCACGGAGTCGCGACCGGCTTCACAACATACATTCTTCGATTATGTTTAAGAAGGTGATGTAATAGTATATTATTGTTTTCTTTAGTGATAGATTCAATTTCAGCCTTTACATTGGTAATGCATTGACTGTCAGTATTATTATCTTCATTGGGATCTTCCAGGAAACTCTTAAGATTAAGAAAAATGGTTTCTCCTGACGGTAGACACTTCCTATCATCATTTGAATATATTATAATAAAAGTCTTCCGGTCTACTAATACGGTATTGTTTACAATTTTGACTCACTTCCGTGGGATTTTTACCAAATAAAACCTCAATGTCTCGAGTGTCGAGTTGTCGAGGCGAGGGGCACGACCTCCAGGCCGACCTATAAATTCGCTCTCGCAAAAAAATAAAACACATTTTAACGGAACACCAAATAAAACATGGCTGGTATTCGCGTATTGTTTTTTGCCATCGCACTTGCGGGATGCAGCCCGACCCTAGCCGAAGGTGGTAATTTTTTTTCGATACTCTATAATCTGCTTGCGGTGTCACGATCATTCGATAAAACATGCAGTTTCGATGTTTTTACCGTTAGATAATTGTCGGTAATTGTCGGTCGTGTAGTAGGTAATTGGGTGGTCTACTTTGATGACACCGTAAGTTAGGTTGGGATGGGTTATGGAAAATTTGTGGCTTGTGATCTTCATTCTGGTTATTTTTGTGCCATTTCAAATGAAATAACTTTGTAAATGGCTAATTTAGATCAAAGATAAACTGCTTTTAATTACCTTAATGCCTATTTTAATTCAATTTTATCTTTGCTAAATTCGCTAACCAGATTTTAGCAAGTTTCGAAAGTCGTAAAGGAAGCTTCTCTAAATCTTATGGTATACTTTCTGCCGGTGGGAGGTTTAATTTACCCATAAATAAAGGCGTGAGTCCTACATAAGATTCGTACTTGTATAATTGGATAATTTCTAAAACTAGATTTCGATCGGATGTGCAAAATGGCCACTTCGTTTATGACGCCGTTTCTAAGTGTAACACTCCCAAGAGTTAAAATGAATTGACATAAAAATGTAATAAAACATAAATGTCGTTTAAAATAATTAAATGACAGTATTCTTTTATGTTTCCAGACGCTGAAAACGTCCAATCTGACGGCATAGTGAGAGAATCGCGCACATTGCATAAGAAGAAATTATGCAAAAAATATGGCATCTGCGAAGGTTTCGGCGGACAAGGTGGCTACGGTGGTTATCAAGGGTACCAAGGTTACCAAGGATACCAGGGTAATCACGGATACCAACCACCAATAAACATTGCGATCAGTCAGTCCCAAGCTTCTGCAAGTCATGGAGCCGGCGGCCACGGTAGCGGTTACAACCCAAACAACTACCAACACAACGGTGGTTACCCCAACCATGGTTATAACAACGGCTATTCTAACCAAGGATACAACAACGGCTACTCTAACCAAGGATACAATCACGGTTACCCTAACCAAGGGTACAACAATGGTTACAGCGTATACGAAGGCCAAGGAGGATACAAACGGCCTGGTTACAACAACGGTCTTGGAGCCTACAACAATCAGTTCAATGGGAACTATTACTCTGGTAATCCGAACGGGGGACATGGAGGGTATGGTTTGGGATCCCAAGGTCCCTTTGGGTTCAGGGATGACCATGATGGTGAAGGAGGAGACTATGATGATGGTAATGATTACGCTTATGGAAGGTCGAGTGCAGGTGTAAGTGCTGCAGCTGTTGCTGGAGGCAAAGCCGAGTAACTTAGGCGTGATGAGTTAATTATAGTGGGGTAAATGAATAGATGTTCGACGATTCGATTTTGTACGTCTTGTTTTGTAATTAATGTATAGTTGCAATTATCTTGTCTTTGAAAATCTTGTATATGTTTATAGGCATTAGACAAAGAGAATTTATGTTTTGTATGAACTGTGATAAGCTGTGTAGGTAATTAATTAAGTTAGATAATAATGTGTTGGTTCTGTACGAATAAAATGTTGAATTGTTTATTGTGATGTCATTTCTTGAAATATATTAATTTGATAGAAATATTTAAGTTGGTCCAATAAATAATCTTCACAAACCTAAAGATTTTCTTTATTATGATTAATTTTTGACATCGCCATTATGATAATCAAGATAAGATTGAACTCCATATAAAGGTTTATTATTGATAAATGGTTCACATCCATCATCAAAAATCAGGAATTTTGTGTTGTTTAGGTATAATTTTTAGATCATTTGCCTGATCTAGGAGGTCTATGACCTAGGTATATCTGTCCAATAGATGCAGATCCTAAATTAATGATTTGGGGGTATCATTAAGTTTGATTACCTTTGAGATCATTATAGTGCATCACATTTTACTCTTGTATAAGATAAAGTGGTCGGACCGTGCCATTTAACGTTCATATAGTAAGTAGATGACAATGATCTCGATCCACAAGTTAAAGAATATAAATCTGTAGTTACTAAAACTTACAGTTGATTAGGAATAATTGAATAGGAGAGCCAGCAGTAGCCCAATGGTGGTGGCTCCGATTTGCGAGCCGTAAGTCGTGGGTTCAACCCAGGCAGCCGCATTACTTTGTGTTACCAATTACAACACCAAAGCTCTAAAAACGTTGAAGGAACACATCGCGAAGGAACCGGCCGGCATATCCAAGAACGATAAAATCGAAGACATGTGAAATCTATCAACCTGTTCTGGGTCCGCGTGGTGGATCAGAGCTCAATCCTCCTGATAGAGAAGAGGCCTGTGTCCTACCAGTTGGAACATACGAGTAATAGGCTGATTATGCTATGCTATGCTGAATGTCGTTTATACCGAAGATGTAAATCTTATGGAAACAAATTTATAGATTTCTAAGACTTTTGGAATAGTTTCCAGAGGGGTGCTTGCATTAGGTACTCGCTTGTCAAGGATGAGAAAATCATTTAAAGTCAACTAATAACTTTAGAGTAGGGCTAAACTCCTCCTTGCTTATTTTCATCTCGGGTAATTTTAAGATTGACAGACCGGTTCCCTAAACGGATGTAGAACAAATGATAGTGATCGACACATAACACAGAAACCTGCATGAAAATGATCTCATTTCTTTTAAGTGTCTCATTTATCAAATCGGTCTCGTCAAATAAAAAAACTTGACTAACATATGAGGTCATTTCTCGTTGATTTCTTTATTAATTAACACAAACGGCGACATTTATGTGTTCGGAGCAAATGTTATGGTCTACAAGATTAAAAAGATAATTAAAAATGATATAATGCTTTCCGCCGACCACTTCAAAATAGAAAATATTTTAATTAAGAATCCTTGTTTTAGTTTCTGTAAATGATTTGACAAAGTTTTTATTACGGCCAATTAATCAGTTGTCTTATCAATTTAAAGATGATACTCTAACAATTTATGGTATCGGATCACCTGTACCCATCAAAAAATGTTTACCGTAACTCGTTAGATAAATTTTGTTTATGAGTGTCAATGGCTTTGGGTGTAGTGGTGACCCAGTCAGGTTTGAGTGGGGGGATCATGATCTAGTATATAAGCTGAGGGGAATGTTTCACAACCATCCACAACCACCCACATCCATCTGAGGAAAGGTCTAGACATCCTTGAAGGAGAAAAGAAAAATGGCCGCCAAAATCATCGTCCTAGCCACCGTTCTTGCTGCTTGCAATGCAGTGCCCGTCTGGTACAACGGTAAGTGTTGCAACAGTAATTGAATTTGATGTTTCGTACAAAATGAATAGTAACTGATCTCCACTGGTAGTGCTAAAATGAGCAGCCGGACATTGACAGCTCAAAGCATTTTTCAAATTACGCGAATTATTTAGGAAATATATCCTCTACGAGCTTTTCGATTAACCATGTAATGATGCTGCATGTACCAATCAGCAATAAACAGGAAAGAATTTAACAACATTACTATGACTTAAAAGTATGTCTTATAGATTGATTTTTAACTCTTTCAGAACTCCCTGGTGTGATCATGAGAATCGGCCGCTCTCCCAGCATCTCGTACGGGTTCGGCAGTGGCTTCAGCAGCAACATCGGTGGTATCTCCCACTCCACCGGCATTGGCGCTGCCTTCAATTCCGGTGATGGTGAGGCTGTAGGCTACGGCAGCGGAAGCGCTGGAGATGGTGGCTCCTACGCCCGTGGTGTGGGAATCGCTAACGCAGCACCACAACAACACCAAAACAGTCACCCCGTGCAGTACCACCAGCACCCCACATACCAAGTGGCTCCTCGTCCAACCTACGAGTCTGCCGTCGCTTCCGCTCAGAACTTTGGCGGTTACGGAAACGCGGTGTCTTCTGCTCAGTCTATCGGTAACAACAACTTCGGCTCCGCTGTCTCGTCTGCTCAGAGCGGTGGGCCCGCCCGCTACAACAGCGCTGTGTCTTCAGCCCAGAACGTTCATGGATACGGAACTGCCCTATCCTCAGCTAACAATGGTTACGGATCAGCTATCTCCTCTGCCCGCAACTCTGGCTACGGATCATCCGTGTCGTCTGCTCAAAGCTCTGGACACGGTCTCGGTTACGGTTCAGCCGTGTCTGCTGCCCACAACATTGGAGGCTACGGCGCCAGCACTGCTCAGGTAGCCCAGCATCGCGCCGGTGGAGTTCAGCACAGCGGTGCCACCAGCATCAACGCCCCTGGCATCCAGGCCGCCCACTCTCACGCCGTCAACACCGGATTCTACTAAAGTGTTTGTCAGGATGTAAAAAGATGTTGAGACGACAATTTGCAAACTTGTCTCAATATCTTTGGAAATCTTGTTATTATTTATTTGGAAAAAAAACAATAAAGACTTTGATTTTTAAAATCGTGTTTATTGTCTAAAAATAACCTTAATCTATTCACTAGCTCTATCAAAAATGTATATGTGCAATAACGTTATAAATGCATGCACAATAATAACTTCGCCATTAATATTTTCTATATTCTGCTTTATTGTCAAAAGATGCTGCGGTCTTGGGCTTTTTATCGAAAGGTATAGTTTTGTCGCTACTACCAAAGTTTTCAGTTTTTTTGGCATTATTATCAAAGTTGTCAGAGCTTTTTGCCCTGTTATCAAAAGCTACACCGTTTACACTTCCATAAACATGACCATTATCACTGATGGCAGTTGCACTATTTACTGGCCCATTTCCGGGAAAACTCGGGTTATAGAAGCTTTCAACATTTCGGACCCAGTCTTTAAGACCAAAGTCATTGAAGCCAAAGCTTTCGGGAGCAATAGGGAATGTGAAGAGTGGTAGAAATGGTCCACTGGATGCTGATGCAAAGCTTCTTCCCCCTCCTGCTACAGCTTGCCCAGGAACTGCAATGCTATAGCTTGAGTGTACTGCTCCTTGAGGTCTCTGCGGCAGATCGTGGTACGAACGATGTTGGTCTTCATCATTTAACTGTGTAAAACCAGACCTCGTTGCAAATTGTTCAGTAAAATATTTCTCTACATTTGGGTCTGAAGATGATATTGCCACTACAGCTTCCCCGTTAGGTGTTGATTCTGAAACAATTGTTATAATATTTAAAAATAACGGTTTTCCATTTACATATTTTACATACTCTGCATCTAAGTCTATACAATAATTTTACACATTAAAACAAAAAATAAAATATTGTAATACATCAGAAACATCTGGGAGTCCAAATGTTTCTTTTCTTTTACTTTTTAAATCATGTAAATACTTATGGGTAACCTGCCATTTTTAATAATTTTAAATTTAAAGAAATATTGTTCTTAGGAATATTATGAACATAATAATATCCTCTTACTAACAAGTCACGGCTAGAAATCGTATATTATAGTTACAACAATATAAGAGCGATTATTTTAAAACCAACACTATATCTGACAGCTCCTTACAAAATATGTTCATTCATATTTAATACATAAATCAGTCACAGTCTTAAAAACAATAAAGACTTACCTTTAAAAACAACAGGAACAGCTTCCACAAATGAATTAACAGTTAAAACTGATACAAAAGCCTTTAAAACAAACATAATGTCCAATACAACTTCGTACTCATAAGTTAAACTCTATAAAGGAATAAGTGTTCAGAACACAAAGAACGGTTTATATAGGATGCTATGGGTCGAACCAATGGTTTATTACATCTATTGTAAGGTGAACGACCCATCTCACTGTCTTAAACTCGATTTAGAAATGTTTGAAGATTAATATCTTCAGTTGGTATTAAATCACGCTTGAGTATAGACAATGTAGGTATAGCAAATGGCGATACAAGTTCAATGGTATTAGTTGCAAGGCTGGTTTCGATCGGTTCTTCTAACGGCTGGTGCATTTCTGTTTTTTTTTAATAATATGTTGTCGCTTGACTCAGGATATATATCATCGTAACTTTAAATTTCTAGTCCTGGTTTGTTATTAACATTTTTTTTTTGCTTTGTTTTTGAAATATTTTGGTGGTTTGTTTGCCATGACATCTTAACGCTATTTCCCGTTTGACTATATATCAGAAAGTAAATTTCATTTGGAATAAATTGAAATTTTTAATTCTACATAGACTTCTTTCCTCTTTATGTGTGGTTAGTATGGTGTCAGAGTTTATAAGCCGCGTCTGATTTGACTTTACGTGACGTCGAGAAATATCTCTCAGATATGCTTCGTTTCCCCACGAAATTCCTTTTTTTGATTATACAACAAAATATTTACATAATTCATCTACCATCTAGAATTTAACAGTAACAGTAACCCGAATGGGTGTGTCAGGCTTTTAGGCAAATGTAAAAAAATGTATTCAAGTGTCCATAAATTAGCCGATTAAGTGCTCAAGATTTAGATCGTGACACTATCGAGCGATATAGCGTCTGGGCCAATCCTGCATTAGTCATATTCAGGTGGTATTCAAGATAGCTAGTTCGTCAACCTTAGATGTTTTGCTCTGAAAGACATTTGTATCCTAAAATATTGTCGGAGGAGTGACAAAATGTTAGCTTCACATCAAAAATATGCAACCAATGTAGGACATCGTTAGTCATATTTGATACTACGAGTACATTTTGACTCAACGATTCTATTTACAATTAATCTACCTATTTACACATCATTGATTATGAAAAGTTTACATGTCTCGTCTCATCTACATTCTGTCGTTACACGTCTGAGGCGCCAAGTTGTCTAGTATCGTCATCAGTCTTATATTGTTCCCGCTGCAGGGACTCAGGGCTCCTCTCTAGGTTAGGGATGGGCTATAATCCACCACGCTGGCCCAGTGCGGATTGGTAGATGTCACATTTCTTCGAATTTTTGGTTCTAAGATATTTCCTTGCGATGTTTTCCTTTACCGTTTTGAGAGCAGTGGTGATGAAATAAATTACACGAAGTAATGCACCTGCCTGGGTTCGAACACACGACTAACTGTTCGTAGGTCGGGGCCGCAACCACTGGACCACCAGTCTCTTACTGGGCCACCACTGCTCTACTGGGCCACCACTGCTTTGTCTAGTATAGTGGACAATAATTATAGAAATTTAGGCAGATTATCAACACGCACAGTTTTAAAAAATCATATTCCGCATCATCTTCCTCTCCATTTCTCCGATTTATATGAGTCATTTTCTTCCAAACAACGGAAGTACATTAGCCTAAGTTGCACATAATTTTCAAACAAGCCATAGTTTTTTTTTTTAAAGCATACAAATAATTAACTTTCCTCTAAATCACTTTTGTCAATCATAACCATATCCATGCTGCTTTGCATGCTGATTCGATCCCCGCACGGAACAAATATTTGTATGGCCTACAGATAGTTGTTTCGAGTCTGGGTATTTGTGTATGTGAGTTTAAATTTTTGTAAACGCATCCGCAATCCACGATACAGGAGAAATTCCTTGTGTGACGCAATGTTTTTTTTTTAAGAAAAAAAAAAACGACTTTCCTCGCAATCATCATTAGCCTAAACTTTTGCCAACCATATTGGTTTAGGTTCCCAGTCTTACCAGATGCAGCTGAATACGATTATAGTATTTACCAAAACCTCCAAAACCCAGATAGTACTGGATACGATACCCCTTTAGTAAGACTGGATGTCAGATTTTCGTGTCGCTGACTGTCTAAGATCTACAAAAGACACCAATCCACAAAGCAACCTTGGCATGGTCGGCCTAATTTGAAGTTCGACTCGAGTGGTTGTTACTCCTCTCGTGTCGTTGTTTTAAAATGTATCTGCGAACCGTACCCATAAAAGATGATTTCTGATTTTTCAAAACATTTCAACAAAATTTAGGTACCTAAAACGTATCTTATGCGCGGACCTCAAGTCAAGGGATATGGACATGAAGAGACAGTAGTTCACTATTTATCTCTACCGCTAAAGTATGCTATGTTTCTGTAGTAAAAGAGAATTTTAGCTTTATAACTGTAGCGACGTCGTCTCTATATAATTAAACATTTTTATTACATTTGATGTTAAATGAAAAAGATTGATTTCCCAAAAGTGTTACGCAAGCACGTGCTTCATTTCACGTCGGGGCTGCGGGTTGTTCGAAAGAGATACCGCGGCCTCTATAAAGGTATACGAAGGAACATTGGCGGTTTTTGTCAGTAGAAGTCTGACACTCCCATTCGCTCTGCCTAAGAGCGGGAGCCCCTTATTTGATGATTAACCACCCGCCAAAAAAATGGTGCTTCATTTATTGTGCGCGAAATCACCAGATTCGGCTCAGATCGGGCGGCAAACCGAATGTATTTTCTTCTGACCGTATATAACGTGTATATGTGTGCGTAACAAACTGTAACACGCAGTGAGCGAAGCCGAAGGTAGAGGTCACTGTATGTTGCGCAGCGGAAATTCAAGGTACTACGTCGAGAGAAAGTTACCTAAGTTTACACGCATGTATGTATGTAGTATACGTAGTTTAGGCATAATAAAATAGATGTCGTTAGCTGTTTCTAAAAGAAAAAAAAACAAACAATAAAATAAATAATTCCAAAGATCTTTCATGTAATAATGTAAGTCATTGAACTAGCTATTCAATGAGGTAATTCGATTATTCGATAGTAAATTTTATTAAAATTTGTTGTCGTTGAAAATTTACAAAATTGTATCCACAACCTATCTACTTTTACAAACTTTTATTTATGTTGCACTGTTTGTACGTACATATCTAAGTTGTCCGGTTTAAAAATACAAATCATTTTTCGGTCCAATTGTATCGAATAATGGTTTTAGCTGAATTGAGTCGAAATTTTGCATACACATACCTACACACACATTTGGTTCTGATGACAACACAATCATGTTTTGACAGACTTTCCCTTGATCCCACCTCTTTACGAGAAACTCCTTGATGGTTAAGAGATTAACGAATCCCACCAAAAACAAAACTTGTAAAAAAGCCAAGCCGCGCAACTCAGTTCTTTTACCGTAAAAAGTAGTGAGATCCATGTAATACCAAGTCAGTTAATATATTTAATCCCTACTTAAAAACCTTTGATGTTTTAAATAAAAGATTGACTTGGCCATCGCATCGCATTCGCCAATGTTAAACAGGCCATTGTAATAGCTAATCGCCATCGCATCAGTCAGTGAGTGAGTGACAAAACTAAGGAACTTTGATTAGTTATAATTCTTAAACTACTGGTTCAAATTGAATGAAATTTGAAATATACCGTGTTTATACAATGCCTAATCGGTTAATTCAGGCTTCAGTTTTATCCACAACGAAGTTATAGGAGGTCGAAAATGGCCTGAACTGGTTCGAGAAAAGGATGGTACGGCCGTGCCGCTTTATTGCTCGACTTGGCGGGGGCACTGCCGTGCCACCAGATTTAAAACTTTGTACTTTTATTCGATGTTATTAGATTAACAAAAAGTAATAAAAACTTTTAAAATTAAAAAGTAAGATTTTTCTGAGAAGATAAGCTATTATGATGTAGATATGACATTATAAAGACATGTTATGTGATTAAATACAACATAACAGTCTGCACATTTTATTTAATTAAATATTCTTTCCTGTAGTTATCACAATCAAAACAAACTGGCCTGGCTAGTTGAACTAATGGACACAAGCGCAACTGCAAAGCACGAGGGCCTTTTTTTTGGCGGGTGGAAAGTTATCAAATAACCCTCGAGCTCTTGGGCAGAGCGAAAGGGAGTGTCAGACTTCTACTAACTAAAAACCACCCATGTTCCTTCTTAGCCCTATATGTCGAGGCCGCGGTATCTCTTACAACATCCCGCAGCCCCGACGGGCGTCCTGCAGCCCCGACGGGAGTCATGCAGCATTCCTTAAGGTGGAAGCTCACATCAGGCCCGCGAAATTCTAATTTTCTTACGTTTTTGGCAATTTGCAGGCCAGTGCTTGGTTGTATGTTTATGAAAATTGGATTTGCGACTGTAAGACGTATGAAGTTACCGAATTATAACCATCAAAATTATCAATACAACCCTCCAAGTTCATTTTCATGTCAAGATTGATTTTTGCATGTAAAAGTCATTCTTTAGTAATTTAGTCGTCGTTCTTTAGTAGTTAGTAATTTTGATGGTTATAATTCGGTAACTTCATACGTCTTACAGTCGCAAATCAAATTTTCATAAACATACAACCAAGCACTGGCCTGCAAATTGCCAAAAACGTAAGAAAATTAGAATTTCGCGGGCCAGATGTGAGCTTCCACCTTAACATATCATCATCATCACGCTTGTGATTCCTAAAGGGATAATAGGCACTGTACACACCTGCATTTTGTCAGTTTTATTTTTAAGTCCCATATACTAGGGTCTACTTGTTATCCACTGGGCACAACTGCTACTGACAAATTCCAGATGGATTTTTCGGCGGAAGGACGGCCAGCTAGCCCATTACTCACCGTCCACAGGTCTGGGACGAGAGGTTCTCTCCCTCTCACGTTCCGCCAACTCACAAGCACGGAGGCCTTTTTTTTTATTTTGGCGTTTGGAAAATCATCAAATAACCCCTCCCGCTCTTGGGCAGAGCGAAAGGGAGTGTCAGACTTCTACTGACTAAAAACCACCCATGTTCCTTCTTAGCCCTATATGTCGAGGCCACGATAACTAGTGTACAACCCGCAGCCCCGACGGGCGTCAGCCCTTTCGGGCCCAAGCACGAAGGCCTGGGTTCGGTACCTGTGTCGGGCAGTGTAATTGAGCTTTTCCAGCAGGAATTTCTAAGTAGCGTCAGCCACGGAGTCTGGATTTGTTCCCGGTTGATGGTAATAGGCACGCTCTTTACTTTATGGAAATGTGGGTGTACAAATAAGGAACACCTCTACCAAACCCTTCAATGATTATAGGTGTGCTGGTTCGTACGTGTTTTTTCTTGATTGACGTCGTTAGATCTTTTTGTTGAGAAAGCCTTGTGACCGGTAAAGCAGTACCTGTTGTATAACAAGTTTAACTAGATAAATAATAATGGTTTAATAATTAATTACAAATTGATTCGGCCTACAAGGAATCAATGTCCTACAGAGTGATAATCAATCTGTATGTCCTACAAAACAAATAGCACGGAAAATATTTCAATTAAACTGTATAACACCTACCTACGTACCCAATACATACTCAGTAGGCTTATGAACCAATAAATAACATCTCGATTATTTATCGAAGAAAAATACTCTAGCTGATAACTGTACCGCCCACCTCATACATACTGATGATACTAACAAATGAGTCTGCCACATTCCTAATGGATTAATAAGTAGACAAATGTGCTCAACGACATCAAAAATAACCGTTAACCGTGCAATATAAACGTGCATAACTTACAAAAAAAAAAGTATCTGAAGATCTTTTTCAAATCGGTGTAAAAGATTTATTCTATAACAAATTACCCCACTCAAGTTATTACTTTACGCCTAACTACGTGGTCTTTGAAGGCAATTTTAATAAATCAGTATGGGTTCCTTTCTGACTAGGACACCGTTTAAATGTAATTAATAGTGAAACTACAGACGGGTCGTAATTTGGTAGTTCTTTAATTGGTAGTTAGAATTTCACGCCAATTTATTTAGGAAAAAGACGAGGAGACCACTACATGAATCAAAAGAACGACAGACCAAGTAGCTATTAAAATACAAAGATTTAAACGGATTTAAGTCAATGATAAATGATGAAGAGAATTTACCTACTGAACCAAAATCAGATATTTCTATCAATAAACAAAAATTTTTAGCAGATTTAGTTACGGTAGCAACTCAGAAAAACGACTAAAATTACTAACTGACCCCATCTGATTAATTATTTCTTACGACAGTTAAAAACACTATCCATAATGACTCATGCTCCTATATTTAAGGCTAAACGAAGTATATATTCAACGATTAATACTGCACGCGTGTCAAAAGCGGTCCCAAAGACAGGTCGCTCAGATGTGTCTCCGAACTAATGGCTTCCGATATTGTCTACTTTTATTTTATTTAAAACTAGCGGACGTCACGCGGTTTTACCCGCGTAGTTCCCGTTCCCGTGGGAGTACAGGGATAAAAAGTAGCCTATGTCACCCGGGGATAGTGTAGCTTCCCAACGGTTAAAGGATTTTAAAATCGGTCCAGTAGTTTCGGAGCCTATTTGTTACAAACAAACAAACAAATCTTTCCTCTTTATAATATTACTGTAGATGACAACGGTATTCAGAGTCATAGTTAACCAAAAATGGTAATGGAGATAAAAGAAAGCAACCTTGATAATGTTGATTTAAATATTTGAATTAAGTCAATCCTTTTAGGGTTATTGAAATAAGACAAAGTGTAGGCAGGTCTTAGAATAAAGATGCCCCGTATAAGGCCGGACGCAGAAGACAGAAAAAGAAAAGAAATTCTCCATTAAAACTATGAACCTGACCGTAAAACTTATGACAAATAAAATAAAATAATTATATTGTTCGCCACCCATAACCTAGGGCATTAATACGCAATTTTAATTAAGTGAGTGGGCAAAATGATCTGTTGATCAATCAATCAAAATTACCGTTATATTTAAGAGCTATTACATAGTAAGTTTTTACGGTACTCACATTATATATTATGAACTAGTCAGAGATGATTAGCAATGCAAATTGAATATATCAATAGAAAATGTAACGAATATTCCAAAAAAATATCTTCTTTAGTCTTCACAAATAGGTACACAAAACATTCTAATGATCATATTAAAGCTGTTTACAATAACCACTGCCTTTTTTGTAGTCTCCGAACGAACAATCATAGTACTGTTAACTCTGAACATGGCCACGAAGGAGATGAAAAAATAATTGCTTCACACAATTGCTAAGCCCCAATACCTTCAACGTATGATTACTACATCCAAGAACTATAAATGGATAATCAAAACTACGTTTGTAAAATAATAGTAGAGAAATTATCTTTAAAAACAGATCTGTCGTAGCGTCTATATTAAGAACCGTTTCTTAGCTATAAAGTCGAAAACTTGTAATTTTACGATGAGGATATAAAGTGAGAGATCGATGTTTGCCATGCATTTCTGTTTGGTCTGCAACATGAATAGGATTGGAAGTGTGTTCGTTGTTTATATATTAGTTGTGACGGTAACGGGAGCAGGTAACTGTAGATCCTATTGTTTATAGATATTAATAAAACATCGATATGTTGTAATCAAGATTTAGAAAGACTTTATTGGCGACGTTAACGTCTGAACGGAAATAACATTTGAATAATTTAGTGAAGAATATAATTCATTAATTCAAATGTAAACTAGATTCTAGTAATATAATTAACATTTTTGTTTTTATTTCTAGCGGACGTTAAACCGAAGACACAATACACCAGCAAAGTAGAACAAGCCAGCAAGACAAAAGGATCAACCACAACCAGCAAACCACCGACTCCGCACCATGTTTCAGCACACGCTTCCTTCAACAATGGGATGGGCGTCGCCAGCATCTCCGGCGTAGACTCCAGGTACGGAAGACTGTCCTCTATGACCGGCGTCAAGTTCTACCCACCGATAGACTCTTCGATGATCAAGACAGATAACAAAGGAAACTTCATCTTCAAATCTACTGATGGCAAAATGCCAATGCCACTAACGATTACTAAGAAAGGCGATGGCGTCTCAGGGACTATCAAGATCATGCCAGGATCTGTATCAGTATCCTCTTCAGCGAATTCTGGATCCGCTTCAGCGTCAGTAGGACCAGTACCTAAGATCCCAGATTTTAATTCTTGGTCAAATTCATTCATGAAACCGATGATGAATGATTTGTTCTTCCCTGATCCGTTCCCCGCGTTCCCTAGTATATCGAACTCTGCGTATAAAACAAGGATTCCTTCGTACCATCGGGTACCAGAGCCATCGTTCCCGAGGATATCGCAGCCATCATACTCGAGGATACACCAGCCATCATACTCGAGGATACACCAGCCTTCATTTACGCCTAGAATGCCTGATCCCTGGAAGGATATGTTCAAACACAGTCTACCACAACATGATGTCATGATGAGCCCTGGATGGTACTACCCGAGCTATAACCCTTATTTTAACTTCTGGTAATGCTTTTGGAATAAATCGATTAATACCCCTTTTCATTTTTTATTTCTTGACCCTGACTATGTTTCACTATAGGATGTCATTAATGAGACTAGTTTTCAGTCTGTTTTTGTAATTTATTCAACTGGACGAAAAGAATAAAAAATGCATACTTTTACAGAATTGCCTTCTACTCCTTGTCTCAATATACTGATACATGCGGGATTGAGGGCTGTCATATTTTGTTACGAGCAAATCTATGCGGCAGTCATAAATTCACTATTGTTTTTTCGTCTACACAAGAAATGTCAGGATGAATTCCAAAGTATTAGAATTACGCAATCTATGACTCCCGACAGTCTCGTTGGTCTAGTGGCTGCAAGTGCCACAGACAGGACAGAGTGTTATTGGGTTTTTCCATCTGGAATTTGTCCGTAGCAGTTGTAACCGGACTGGCGAAATGCAGGCGTGTACAGCTGTGCCTATCCCTTTGGGAATCACAAGCGTGATGATATGTTAAGGAATCCATGACTCCCGTCGGGGCTGGGCTGCGGAATGTTGTAAGAGATATCGCGACATAAAGGGTAATAAGTCAGTAAAAGTCTGACAATCCCTTTCGCTCTGCCCAAGAGAGATCAAATAACCCTCCCGGGTTATTCTTACAACTGCGACATCGCTAGAAAGAGCAACAGAACAGAAACCAGAACTAAAACAACATTTAATGAAAGAAAAAGCTTTTAAATCACAATGTATTTGGCAGAATTTATGACCAAAATAAAACATAAAACCGCTAGAAGAGGGTAATTAATTTTTTTTTTTTTTATTTTTTTATTCTAGAAAAAGGGCTTTGTCGCACATGCGATTATGCCGCCCTGGTTGGCTTTACAATTTTTAACAAATAGTACTAAAACTAATTAAAATCTATTATTTAACTAAATCTTAGCATAGCTAATCTGTAAAGTGCTCTGGCTGCGTCAGACAGTGGCGCAGCCAGAACACTGTTGCAATAACCTATTTCCCTAAGCCTATAACCTAATCTAATTCTAAATTCTTCGTTGCGGACACACTCAGTTAATATGTGATGAACATCATCAACGGAATTATTACAAGAATCACACTTATCTGTTGTTGATTTTGCCATAAGGTTTAAGAACTTATTACACGGAATGTGTCCAGAACGAAGTCTTAAGGCAATAACGGTGTCACGTCTATTCAACAACTGGTTATCTATCCACGGTGAGTTCAAGGGATGCGGCTGGATCGTTTTGTACCAGATTCCTTTATCTCGAGATCTTTGATTAAAATATTCCTTCCAAAGTAAATAACAATCCTTTTTAATTTTAGGTATAATGTTTGAAAAGTAAGGCGAAAAGCTAAAAGGAATTCCATCACTTATGGCTTGCTTGGCTAGTAGATCAGCAGTTTCATTGCCTTTTATTCCGATATGTGATGGAATCCATTGAAGTACTACGTTTTTTCCGTCAGATTGTAACTTCAAAATAGTTTTCAGTATAGTGTAGGCTATCGGTGTTCCTCGAAAGGTCGAGGTACACCGAGCCAAATGTTGGAGCGAACTTCTGGAATCTGTGAGAATTACAATATCATTTTGTTGGATCGATTCTACATAAGACAGAGCTTCTGCGATAGCGATCAGTTCCGCTTCCATTATGCACACACTGGCATTTATTTGAAATTTCATTGAATTTTCTTCTGACTCGTAGAACGCAGCCCCTATATTGTCCCCCTCCTTAGATCCGTCTGTAAATATTTTAACATAAGTCGAGTATTCAGAAGTAAGGTAATCAACAAATAAGTTTCTTAAACTAACAGGATTGTAGTGCCTTTTTGGCCCAGACATGAAGTTTACATCGTGTTTTATTATTTTGTTACTATCAATACTACTAACCCAAATATTCAAGGAAAACATGTCTAGTTTCTGACTGCTGTGAATATTAAATGTGTGTAGTGAGTCATTAACCAAGATTAAGAGGGGGACACTTTTGTTTTGCCAATATGAGGAACTTTTACATAATGTAGATAGTTCGGATAGTAAATTAATACCTCCAGCATTTGTCTGCAAGGCTTTAGTTTTAAGCCAGAATTTACTAGCCAAGAAGCGACGACGTAGGTATAATGGTTGTAGGCATAATTCACTCTCCATTACGTGAATTGGTGTGGTTTTAATAAAACTACCCACTACTCTCATGGCCTGGTTCTGTAATCTATCTAATTTACCTAAGTGAAGTTTCGCACTGTTGTCATAAAAAAAACTTCCATAGTCTATACGGCTTCTGATTAAAGTTAGGTAAAGTCTTCTTAAATATTTTGGGTGCACCCCCCAACTCGAGCCAGCCAACACTTTAAAGATTCTAATGAATTTGAGAACTTTTTGGCAAATCTCATTTATATGCTTTCCCCACCTGAGAGAACGGTCCAGCCACATACCAAGATATCGTACCGTGTCAACGACCTCTAAACTGTTATCTCTGATTGACAAACTAACCGACCTTCTCTTATAGCCTCTGTCAAAAATACATATTTTACTTTTATTTGACGATATATCTAGATTAAGGGAATCAAATTGATCGCATAAGATATTTAGGGCTTCTTGCAACTCCACGGTTGCTTGCTCAATATTATGACAAGTTATATAAAGTACGTAGTCATCAGCATACTGGGAGATAGATACGGAGTTGGGTATTGCTTTACAGATGTGAATAGTGGCAATATTAAATAGTAATGGGGACAGGGGGTCCCCCTGTGCCAAGCCCCTTCTGGCAATTCTAGTTATAGTACTATCTATGCCACTAATTGATAAATACCTTTCTTTAAGAAATTCCCATAGATATCTACAGTATTGTGATCCCACACCAAGTTGGTCCAAGGTCAGCAGAAGAGTGGTGACGTCAACGTTATTGTATGCGTTTTCTATATCAAGGAAACATCCGATAGTCACGCGTTTTTTAGAAAAACCAATTTGTATCTTAGATGTTAGTAAATTTATGTTATCTAGACATGAACGAGCCTTCCTAAAACCTACAGTTTCTTCAGAAAAAAATCCTCCACTTTCTAAGTACCACTCAATTCTTTTATTAATAATGGAATGATAGATTTTACATAAACAGGACATTAACGAAATAGGTCTTATTGCAGAAGCGGAGGTTAAATCTCGACCTGGTTTGGGGATAGGAACTATGCGGATTTGCCGCCATTGTTTAGGAACAAAATTTAATGAAAAAAACAAATTATAAAGATGTAGCAACATATTTTTAGCAATTTCAGGGAGATTTTTAATCATCGAGAAGGATATATCATCGCAGCCAGGTGCCGTATCCTTAGATTTCACACATTTGTCAAACTCCTGTCTTGTTATATCTACTTCCATTTTATGATTTATAGAGCAAAAGGTAGGTAGTGGGGGGCATGTAAAATCCGGAGCTAAATTCAACAGGACTTGTTCGGCTAACGTGTCGTCTACATGGAGTCTAGCTGAACGATATCCCTTCAACCAGCGCATGCGTCGCCACATGTCACTAGCTGATGTGACCTCGTCCACTGAAGAACAGAACTTACGAAATCCCTCCTTACTAGCACTTCGCGTCAGTCTTTGCGCCTCACAAGTTTTATCCCGTAGCACTTCTAAGTTATCTGGTGTTGGGTTTTTTCTAAAATACTTTAAAGCTAATCGTCTTTCCGCAACAGCTTTAGACAATATCGGAGACCAATAAGGCTTTGGTTTAAATTTATTGCAGGGGTTTTGACTGAATATAAAATAAGGAATGCTAACCTCCGCTGCACTGTTGATAGTATCTAAAAAAAAATTATAAGCTTCTTGGGGATTAACAGGCAATGTATATTCAACTAGTGCATCTTGAATAAAGTGACGATAAGCGGTCCAGTCGGCTTTTTTAAAATTTCTTTTCTTTACGGTGCGTGGAACATAACTATCTGACGTCTTCAATTTAATTATCATGTGGTCGCTGCCTAGGGATTCGTTCGTTACGCTCCAATCAAACATTAAACATATGTCTGAAGAAACTATGGACAAATCAGGTGCCGATTTCTGTAAAATACCATTAACTAACTTAACTCGTGTCGGCTTACCGTCATTCAAAGTTACAAAACTATGGTCAATTAAGGAGTCAAAGATGTGGGTACCTCTCTGATCTGTTTTCGTGGACCAACTTGAGTGATGACCATTGTAATCTCCCAAAATTAAGGTTTTGGAGTTAGATATGGAAAACAACGATTCCCAATCATTTTGTGTAGTGCGAACATTGGGTGGGCAATATATTGAAATAATATTTTCAATGGAACTACAATTAAAAATTTTAACATGAACTATCTCAATACCCGGATTTGTAATAGAACTGCGACGTTGTTGTGCCTTGATGGATTTATGAGTCAAAATTGCAACTCCCCCGTATGAGTCTAGTCTATCACAACGAAACACGTTGTAATCTTTTATATTAAAGTTACAGTCGGAGTCCAGCCACGTTTCACATAGGGCGGCTATGTGAACTTTTTCTAAAAACAAGATTTGTTCTAATTCCATCCTTTTGGGTAGTACACTTTGTGAGTTCCATTGCACAATGTTTATTTTGACCTTATTCATTATGGAAACATATTTTTAAAAGAAAAACATCTATTAGGTATTATCTTCTTTAGGAAATAAGATATTGCCCACTCCACGATTATTTGAACAACAGATATAATTTTTTCTTTCAAAGTGTCATTCCTCAAAAATAATATGTTTTTAATTTTATCTACCAGCCATCCAAATGAATTATCGACTTCCTTACTTGTGTCGTCCTCAGAAACGTCTGCCCTCCACGTATCCTCTTGAATGTCCATTTCACATTCCCGGCTATGGGGAATCTCAGATTGAGATGATTTTTTCTTATGTTTATTCTTTTTATTTATCTTAATTGTTTCTTCTTCTTCCTCCGTCTGTAGTTTATCTGTCTGTGGTATATTGTCTCCTTGGGTAATTATGGGTTCTTTAGTTGGTATAGGGCGAGCTGCTTTTTGGGCGTAGGTAGTTTTCGACTGTAGCACAGGTGACATAGGTGCTTGCGAAACTGTGTTAACATCTGCCTCATAGGGGGTCGTGGGAGGAGGTACATAAATATCCATGGCTTTTCTATAAGAAACATTAAACTCACTCATTATACTGCGAATTTTTTTTTCCTTTATGTATACCGGGCAAGTTTTATCTAACGCCATGTGATTCTTCGAGCAATTTATACACTTTAAAAAATCGGTTTTACAGTTATCAACATTGTGTTTACCTGCGCATTTCAGACATGTAACTTTAATTGTCGGACACATTCTTAGTGAGTGGCCATACCTCCAGCACCTGGTGCATTGCGTAACAGGAAAAACATAAGGTTCTACTGAAACTCTCATTTCGTATAGAAGTACATAAGGGGGCAACGATGGCCCTTCAAATCCTATTCTCCATGTCTCGCTATCGGTCCACGTGGCTGCTTCCTTGTCCCTTCGTTGTAGGCGTTTTACATTCACGACCTTACATGTACTTGATAAACATGTAAGTAATTCGTCCTCTAAAATATCTAAGTCGATATTTTTAATGACTCCATAAGATAGCCCAACTTCAAAAGGCCGCTGGAATCGCCATCCTAATCCATTAAAATGGTCTGAGTTGACTAATTTATCGGCGCTGTCGGCGTTACTAAATTCAATAATAATTTTGTAAGGGTTAATATGTTTCACTTTAGTGATATTTATTATTCCTTGTTCCTTAAATAATTTTGCAAGGGCGAATTGTTTAGGAATTTTGTCTTTACAAGTAACACTTAATTCCGTAACTCCTCTTACTTCTCTCATCCTGTGTTTTCTACTTCTTACTTCAGTCCATTCATCATCTTCTCTCCCTCTTTTCGCAGGTCTCGATCCGTCTTTCGACGTCTCATTATCCTCCATCTCAAATAATTGTGTTAAGTATTCTGAATGTGTATTTTCTTCGTCGTCCATTATTACCGTGTTGATTATTTCTTCATTATGATTTTCGTCCGTATTCATAACGCATTAAGTGTAGATTCGCGTAAGCGATAACCGGTGAATCGGCCGAGCGGCCGACCCAGGTAGTTGCACAATAGATAACGATGTTATTAGCTAATGACCGCAAAAGCACGTCTAAGCAACACCGTCCGCGCTTCGACACTCCGGGTAATTAATTACATCATAGAAGATGGGATCGCAAAAATGATCAATACTGCGTATTTTAACCGACTTCCAAAAAGGATTTTTCAATTTGTCTATACAAGGTGTTGATTTGCATCCTCGTCAAATTTCAGGAGGTTGTCATAAAAGACATAAATAATCAATTGAAGTACGGTAGCGGGTAATAACTAATAAGCGCTGCTTTTTTTTTGTTGTTGAAATTTAACAGTATTTCAGAATTAAACCCTTAATTCAATACAAATAAAACAGAATCACCCGACTACGCACACAGCTACAATGCAGCTGAGCTGTGTGCGTGAGTGTCGACGTTTTACCTACGAAATGCAAGCCGCGTGCGCTCGAGCGCGACCGAGCCATGACCGGTAGCAATAATTTTACCTAATTTTATTTCGAAAACCACCTACATTATTGTCATAAATTTCGCTTAATAACTAACTCATTTTTGAGCATCATTGGAATACGGATTAATCTTACTAATGACAGTAATACTAGTCGCCAAAGAAAAGTTCACTGACCTGATATCAGATGATTAATAAAATGTTAGTTTTGCTTTATCCTTCAACCTAAAGTTTTCGTAGTGATTTTGTTTTTATTTGTGGATTAACTCATTTTTGAGCATCATTGGAATACGGAAATCTTACTAATGACAGTAATACTAGTGCGCCAAAGAAAAGTTCACTGACCTGATAACAGATGATTAATAAAACGTTAGTTTTGCTTTATCCTTCAACCTAAAGTTTTCGTAGAGATTTTGTTTTTATTTGTGGATTAAATTGGTTGATTTGAAATTTTCTTTCCTACTTAACGGGCTTAGGACCGGCAATAATACCTACCTTACTCAATACTCAATATCTTTATTGCTTTACCTTAGTTGGTGTACCGATCCACTAAGTCTAAAAATGTTTTCTACGTTTGATGGAAATGGAAAGACGTGCTAACTATGTGTATGTACCTACGTGGTGATACTTTCGACTCTTAGGTATTATTGGCGTAGTTAAAAATTTGAAATCAACTTATTTACACTAATAAAATTGATTAAGCTAACAACGTATTTACAAAATGTACAAATAAATAAATTACCTACTTAAGTTACCCGGAGGTATTGTTCAAAGTGGCCACCATCACACTCCTCGCACAATCGAGCACGACGTAGCTGGTTTTCCTTCACCTTACGTAACACTAACACATTCATTTTTAAAGTGTCGAAAGCACTAATGATCCTTGCACGTAATTCTGTTACACTTGTCACTTCCTCCGTGTAAACCGAACATATCCTCGACAACGTGACGCAACAGCTCCAGGTATTTGGCACTGTTGAGGTACCCATCAATAAAGTAGGGTCCAAGCACATGTTCCCCTATTATGCCAGCCCACACATTCAGTCCAAACCGCACTTGGAACGCATGCCGTTTGGTTACGTGCGGGTTATGGTAGCGGTGAGCCCACCAATGTTCGTTATGAACATTGTAGACGCCAACTCGAGTAAATAAACACTCGTCCGTCCACAGGATGTTGGCGTCTTGGTGTTCCAGCAACCAGCGACAAAATTATCACCTGGGTGAATGTCTTGTGCCTTGCGGTAGTTGCAGTTCACGCTTCAGTAGGCGCCACACTGTGGTGTGGTGCACTCCAAAGTGTTGACCAGCCTCCCGCGTGCTTGCCCGTGGGTCTCGCTGGAAGTACTCCAGGATATCTTCTTGCAAGGCGACAGGCAGGCCTACGCTGCCGCGAGCTTGAGCATGCCGGGGAACGTCAAACTGCCGATGATCCCGCAGTCTTTGCGTAGCAGCCAGCATGACGCTCTGTGATGGGGGTTCCCGATCGGGAAACATTTCGGTGAACATCTGGATGGCTCGTCGTAGGCTGTCTCCACTGATGGCATACAGACGGACCATCTCCACCAACTCGACATTTGAATAGTTGTCCGTCATCTTGCACTTTGTACCTACGTCTCAACGATGTACAGAGAAGCGAAATTCGCAAAGCACCCGCACGCTTCGGCGACATCAAACACACTGTTAGTTCCAGAGCCGCGGGGGCGCGGCTAGGAGCGTGCGCGCACCGTGTTTGGGGTAGGATTGATTACCTACGAATTTATTGAATGAACGTTGCGTATGCGTTGTGTATGTATTGTTTGCTTTTGTTTGTGTGTAAAAGCGCGGTTATAGGGCTAGTAACAGACAGGCCGCGTTTAAATACGGCTGGTTTACACTTACGGATTTCCGCAAATAAGAAAAATAAATAAAAAAAAACCTACCCATTTTATTGTTGATTTGGGTCGAGAATCATTAGCATAATTACGTCCTTGAATTTGACTAGGATGCAAATCAACACCTTGTATGTTTTTTTTTATTGTTATCGTCAACATCATATTCATAAATAGCTAATTTCCAAGCGCGTCGTTATTTTCACAGGTTGAGGCTGATTTCACATAATAATAGGAACAGAAGAGTATTGGGTTTTAAGAGGCTTTTTGAGAATTGTGCATTTTGAGAACTACATATTTTGAGAATTAGGCATTTTGCGCCTAAACCGTATTTTTCTCATAAGTGATGAATAGGTATAATAATGAGCACGGGCTGTGCAAGCGCTGCTACTGCGGCAGCTTACCGATGTCATCAAATGGCGCAAATATTGGTAATGGGAGCCACAGTTTTGGGCCGTTTACGGTCCAAACACTCATATTCCAGTACACATTTCCTTTTTGTGTAAATCTCCTGACTGGCCGACACTTTACGTAACCAAAGGATGGCTTCTGTCTTTGGCCCAGAAATTAGCGCTATTCAACACGGCAATTCTGCAAGTTTTCTGGGCACTCTGTATAGGTATAATTTATAGGTAGGACATTAAGTCTTCAATTATTTTTATTATATAATATTATCTGCACCTTGTGCACCTTTTTGTCGACGTTTTTATAAGTGCCCATGTAGGTATGTGTGAAATAAAAATATTTTGATTTTGATTATTTTTATTTATGAAGTAGTGCAAACTCAGATGCGTTACACCATCGTCAATCAGCCATATTTATAGCCAATTACCAAAAACCTGTTGGTCAACGCCCACAGTCATTCAGTTGCAAAATTATGAACCGCATCTATGGTAGGCTAGGTATTATTATATTACAGTAAACAACTACAGACTAGATACAGTAAAAGACAAGTTGTTGTCAAAGGCGGTATAACATTAAATATTTCTGCCTGCGGCACATCTATCCATCGTTAGAATCTTAACTGGATACCAGAGGTGACAAAGTGCCATGCTATAATAATGGAAAAGCCAGATGGAAGATAGAGATATATTATTATAGGGCTTACGCTACCGAAATAAACAAAAATTGCTTTTAAAAGCGTTTCATCTTTTGTCAACTATGGTCTGAGCCCCCCCCCCCCCCCCCATGTAGATAAGAACATTTAACAATGAAAGTATAGTAATTCTAAACTGATGTTGTCACTGTAGTTGATGTCACTGCCAGATTCGTTATGAAAGATGCAAAAAAAACTAGACGATTTTAAAATTAGACAAATCAGGATGTGCCAATAAATATGATATAATTATGTGCAGATATTTTCACAACTACAAAATGCAGTCACGTCTAGTATTAAATAATAATAAATCGTGTTTTGATCTAGATTCTAGGGCTATAAACAGATCATTGCTCTTGCAACGCATCCGCAGAAATGATGTCCAAAACAGAATGGACTCTTTTTAACTCGAGCTGCTCAATAATGGGACTATTCACTCTGAACTCTTTATTGACTCCTACGCTAATAGTAAACTCGTCTGCATAATTAGTTCTATCAGGTAAAAGTACCAATTGTAACACATAGTATTTTTTTAATTTTAATTTTAATTTTATATAATATTATTTTAATTTTCGGACATCATCTTTAATTTTTATGTGGTACTTAGCGTATTTTATAACATTTGGATATTTGAACCCATACCTTACTTATATGGTTCAGTTTAGTTCATCATCATCAACATCTTTAACCTAAATTCATTCGCTGCTGGATACAGGCCTCTTTTTTATTGAGATAACCTCATCCAGGTTTTCCCCCGATGGCAACTATGTCGTAGACGACCTTTGTTTTTTCACCCTCAGTTTATTTACTAACCATCATCATCATCATAATCAGACGTCTACTGCTGGACAAAGTCCTCCTCCATAGAACGCTATAACAAATGGCAACCTTCCGTTTGCAACCACGAACCGTTACCCGCGACTCTCACCATCAATCACCACTCTCAACCAACCAATACTGCAAATACTTTCGTATAGTGTTAGAATCGGAGCAGGAGGTGGTTGTTTGAAATAGTACCTAGCTTTATAAATATAGTAAAACCCACGGGGGATAATTGGCCACTTCACCTTGTTGAAAAATCCTTTTTTTTATATGCATGTGATTAATGTATGACAGTTATACGTTTTATTAGAGGTCTATAAAATATATGACAATTTAACGACCAATAAATAAGGTTTTAGCAAAACTAGTTTTTAAATACAGGTTCTTTAGTTTATAATTTGATAATCAGTGGATTCGTACAAAGGGTCGGCTGTTAACACCCTGGTGATAGTCGGGTCAAGGGGTCAAATAACTTGTTGATATATTGGTTTGTGTGGTATTTAGGTTTCTAAATTAACATCCAAAAATGCTTATTTTAGCATCAACATTCTGTAGTCAGCCTGGGGCAACATTGATGGCTGAACAAATTGCCAGTGTGCAGAATATGCACCCCCATTTTTTTTTGGGGGCTGTGAAATCATCAAATAACCACCCATGTTCCTTCTTAGCCCTATATGTCGCCCCCCCCCCCCAGCCTTATCGTCCTGAACAACCAATGCACCTTCCAAGATTTAATCGAAGCAACTGTTAGAGCTGTGCCGACATACTGGTGTGCATGAGGTTCTGCAATAAGTTCTATTCTCAAGTACGGCAAAGTGTTATTGTGTTTTTTCATTGGGATTTCCTCAGTAGCAACCACGGAAGTTGGATTTGTGTCCAGTTGATGGCAATAGACTAGCCCCCTATTCTATGGACTTAAACATTAACTGGCGAAGTATGATTGCACTATAAGGTACACTGCCTAACCGAATTACATGCGTAATGTTATGTATGTACGATATAAAGTCGAGATCAAAACGTTTAAATGTGTGTCAGCAAACGAGATTGGTCGTAAATGTGTTGAGAACATTGTGCAACGACCGCTTGCGGTATATGGTGCGCACTCATTAGCATAAGAATAGCGGATAACAGTGATCGGTTGGGCTGTGTACAATATTCTGCTTTTAGATCAATTAAATTTAGGTTAGGCTAGGTTGATAATAGAGATGTTGAATATCGATTTAAAAACTATATATATCTAGTAAGATAATATATGATAGGGCACGCCACGATAGTGGCGGTAAGTCCCCTCTTTGAGGAGTGGCTAGAGAGGCGCCACGGCGCTCTCACCTTCCGTCTGACGCATGTCCTCACCGGACACGGTTGCTTCGCGAGGTACCTGCACCGAATCAGGCGGGAGGAAACGCCCGGATGCCACCATTGTGAGGATCGGCCAGAGGACACGGTGGAGCACACCATGGAGGTGAGCCCCACTTAGGCGGAGCCCCGCCGTGTTCTCGTAACGACGATCGGCGGCGGCGACCTCTCGCGTCCGGCCCTGGTGCAAGCCATGGTCCGGGGCGAGGAGGAATGGGACGTCGTCGCCTCCTACTGCGAAGCAGTGATACTAGCGAAGGAGGTGGCGGATACGAGAGGGAGAGAACCTCACGTCCCAGCCGCCGCGGGAGGCGCTCCGGGCATCGGGGGCCCCGTGATGGCTTCCGGCCAGTAGACGCGGGCCTGTGGACGGTGAGTGATGGGCTAGCTCGCCGTCCATACGTCTTATAATTTTTAGATGCATTTGAAAATCGGGACTAATTAAGGTTCTAATTATGATTATGACGATCATGCAGTAAATAGTAGGTAAATGGTAAACTTACTCGCTACTCTTATGTGTATGTGTCATATCCTTTAGACACTTGGAAATCGCACCCCCACTAGCGTTATGTGTTATGCAATTAAAAATGGTGTTATTCTGCAAACATTTCATGGTACCTAAATAATTTTATAGAAAACTATCTGATGCCTGCGGCCTCGTCCGCGTGGATGTTGTTCAAATTATATCCTAAAACCTTCCTCGAAAACCACTCTATCTATTGGTGAAAACTGCATGAAAATCGGTGCAGCAGTTTTAGAGTTTATCGCGAACAGACAGACAGACAAAAGTGGCAGAGGACTTTGTTTTATAAAATGTAGTGATAGCTTTTAATAGTTATATTATCTACAATAAACTAAACTTTTCCAACTAAATGTTTGGTTTATTGTACAAAAAGGGCACTTAATTATGGGAGAAACTAAACTTGGATTAACTTTTAAGTATATCTGTAATATTAATTTACTTGGGAACAATACAGAGTAATTGATAATTCGATCGAACAACGAAAAAGCCATAGAGTAAGAAAAAGTTTTTTAAAAACGCATGTGTCTCCGATGAGGTCGGAGCACAGAGATTTGTAGGTCACAGGACACGCGTTGCGCTTGCCGGAATCCTTACTTCCTTACAGTACATAAGTTATACAAATAAATAGGTTGCAAAATTGTCCAATTCATATAATAATTCCCTATATAAATCACTTAAATGAGAATCATCGTAACTGGAACGGGTTTCGTCATCAGAAGCAAAGATATGTAAAATCCCAATAGCTTCTTAAAACTCCACACGTTCAATACTCAATAGTGGTCTTTAAATCCTTTACGAAATGGCTTGATCCGTTATAGAAAAGTACTTTGTTCACTTTTAGTACTCGTATGTCGATTGTTGAACGTGGGTTATCCGTAATAAAAGAAATATCATCTTGCTAACACAACAATTATCTGGCAAAATATAGCAAACTAAATCACTTTTTCATAATTGCATAAATCTTTCGCCTTTTACTAAAGATTTCCACAGAGGTAATACTCAAATGAGTCTATACGCATTTTTGGAATATTCCGCTTGCGCTTATAAAATGATGAAAAGAGTTCGTGAGCTGTGATCAGGATCACAAACTTCTCCCTCGGATCAATTTTGAAAAGAGCTTGTGATGCCACTATAGGTGATAGTGATTACAATAAATCGGGAACTGTGAAAGGCCTTTGACTGCATTCAAACAGATAGTCAAAAAACATAGCCCCTTCTACTGCACTAGAAACGAAAACTTAACTTATTGCAGAATATCCCGCACCAATGACACGGCGAGGCTCCGCACGCGCAGTACACACCGCGCATGCGTCAAGATGCGAGCCCTTCTTCTGATCTCTCTGTTCGCCTTCGTGTACCTTGCTGCTGCAGCCCCAGCGAGGTCCAAGCTGCAGACAGGGGTCAATGGTACGTACCCACAATAGAACTTATTTTAAAGCCTACAGTCAAAGTTTTCTTCGGATATCTGCGGAAAAGCTGGAATTTTACGAATGACAAGTGTTCGTTGACAAGAAATCGATGGATTTTCGCGCGTAATTCATAGTAAATTGACACACTGAATCTCACAAAGTACCTATCACATTTTACCTACCTTTCTGCTTTCCTGAAGATAGCCGGTGGAACCTTTGAAAAGGGTCGTAAGATAGATACTAACATCATTTGTTTTGTTAGTCATGCATGCCTAGAGATTAGTATGCATCGCACGCCTTGCCTCCTCGGTCGTAGTGTAATGTACCCACTATATTATAAACTGCTTCTACTCGCAATTCTTTCGATAGATTTTTGATTTTCAATTCCAGTGATCTAAGTTCCGATAAATAACATTTAAGTAGTTTTAAACTTTGTACGTGCTAATAAGACATTACGTTTATTCTTTATTTAGGTTGGTGATTGTTCTTTTGCTTGGCCAAACGTCAAGGTTGATGTGTCAAAATTAGCAACACTTTACTTTTACGCGAATTGAAAAAATAGTACGATATAATGCTTTTTAAGCATTGTGTACCAATTTCGTATTAAGATACAGTTTGATTTTGCGATCGAGTAGGTCATGTATATGCATAGGCATAGTATTAACTGTCTTAAAAACTATAGGCAAAATACGCTCTTTGTATGTGGAGTTGCGGTCAACAACCATACAATACAAAACAACTGTCGCAATAGGGTATTTCAACAAAAAAATCTAATTAGGTAGTCCGTCTGGTAGATTATCCAAAAACATTGAATAAGTACGTGTTTTTTGTTTAATCAAATTAATAAAAAATTACGAAAATAAAACGTGTCAAAGATCATGAGTGGGGGGGGGCTTTTGACGCCACATTGTGGGTAAAAAAAGTACTAACCTTGTGACGTCACACGACTTGACGCGACTTTTCGAAGCGCTGTATCGCTGTCGTCGCTGTCTTTATGTTTTGTTTAAGTGAAGAAAGAAAAAATACGTGTCCATTATTTTTTGAAAATCTATCTGACGGACTAATTCGATTTTTTTGATCAAATAGCCTACTATAAAGAAGAAAATTGCTGCGCCGATTCCAAATAAATTTTGATAAGGCAGGAAGATGACGGCACGATTGACGCAGTGACGGAGCAATTGGCTGCTGAGCTGCGTGTCGCGGGTTCGATTCCAGCACGGAACAAAAAATATTATTAAGCCTAAAAACATTTGCGGATTCGGCTGTTTGTATATCTGAGTTTAAATGTTTGTAAATCCACCCAAGATACAGAAAAAAATCAGTGACCTAACCCATGTCTAACACGCGTGTTTATGACACATAATAACGTAGTTTAATAAATGTGAACTTGTCTCACCATGATTACTCATGCTTGCGTAGTTTTACATCTCACATAGGAAGCATGACTAATAGCTACTCGATAAGCTTAGACTCAACACATGACACTGTTTTTAAAAGGCAATAACGACCATCTAACAAATGTGGCCTCTCACCACATCCAGCGCGTTACACCGTAGGAGATGAATAGGCTACCATTAATAACTGGCAGTGCTTTCATCGAAAGTTAATCGATTTTTTACTGTTATTTAAAGCCTAAAAAAGGTTTAATCAATAATTATGGTGTGAGCAAAGACAAGGTGAATAATAATAATATTATTGAATTGATTGATGATTGATAATAATATTATTGACTGGCTTGGTGAAGGTTACGTAGATCCGCTGGATGAGAGACGCACGGGACCTGTCAATGTGGCGACACTTAGGCGAGGCCTATGTCCAGCAGTGGACGTCTTTCGGCTGAAATGATGATAATGATAATATGATTGTGAAATGTAACAGTAGATAGCTGATTGATGAATAGTTACTTTGATATCAAATCATTAAAGCCGCACGGGTCAATCGAGGTCTTAACCGAGAAGGTTAAGCCGCGTTTGCTAAGGCCGATCTGTGGATAAGTAACCATCATTATAATGTACTGTTTCTCCGTGCCTTGGATAGCATGCTACGTTCTTGGTCCTGGCTTTTATTTGTAGATCTGTGTCAGTTGCAACAAGTAGTCAGTGACCGAAAGTCTGACAACCAGTCTTACCGATGTTTATTATGTTCGTTATGAAAGCTGTTCCAGTTGGGTTACTTACATAATATTATTATCATAATTAATTAGGTAATAATTATCTTTGTACTATCTTGACACACTTGTTGCGACTGTGGCGTGCGAATTTTATGTCATTGACTGAAATACAATTACCTAACACATACAAAGATACAAAATTAATACTTTGACGATACTAATTACCTAACCGAGTACCCAAGCATGGGTACTGACGTAGATCTGCAGGGCTATTGCGTATCTTTAAATGTCAGTGGCTATCATAGTGTCCATCGATTAACTGTCAAATTGGTTTAGTTCAAAATGGAACCATTTGACAGTTAATTGATGGACACTATGATAGCCACTGACATTTAAAAAGACACAATAGTCCTACTGGTGAAACATGGTTTTCTAATACCGTTTTATCATAGCTTCTCGAGGAAGGTTTAGAATTTCACGCCGGTATTACTTTAACGGAGGAGCAGTGGTGGCTCAGTGGTAGCGGCCCCGACTTACGAACAGTGAGTCGTGGGTTCGAACCGCAGTCAGGCATTACTTTGTGTAATTTATTTCATCACCACTGCTCTCAAAACGGTGAAGGAAATATCGTGAGGAAACCGGCATGTCTTAGAACCGCACTGGGCCCGCGTGGTAGATCATAGCCCATCCCTCTCCTAGACAGGAGGCCTGAGTCCCTGCAGTGGGAACAGTATAGGCTGATGATGATGATGATGATTACTTTAACGAACATATCACGCCCGTAATCCTCGAGGGGTTAGGTAGAGGGTATCCATTAGCACATCCACATTTCAAAAGTTATGTTTAAAGTTCCATGCAACAGGAGGTGAGCCTATTGCCATCAACCGGGCACAAATGAAGACTCCGGGACAGCTATCGAGATATAGGGATGTTTCCTGACTCAACAAAATATGATTCTGTTTAGTGCGTCAACAAAAGTATTTTCGTAGCAGCATTAGTAGCAGCACTCTCCCAGTATTCAACAGGATTTCAAGGTCTTACTTTGCTAATATACTCCCACTGTGTTTTCCAGATGCTGACGGTCAGTCTTTCGTGGAAGAAGTGGTAGTCGAGTCGGTGCTGCAAGTACGCTCGCCATCCAGTCGCCAGGCACGAACTAATACACAGACAAGTCTGCAAGATGGCGCTCGCGTCGCAGAGGCTAAGATTTATCATTAGATTTTAAGGAAATATCTATTTGTTAATATAGGTACAATACATATATAAGTTTTTTACATTTGATACCAAAAGAAAACGTGTTGCGCCGATCCGAAATATAATGGGATAAGGGCAGGAAGCTTTTGATTTAATACCAATTAATATAGGGGATAAAATAAAGCTAAATAAATATCAATAGTTTATGCTAGCTTTTTGAGAGCATGTGATAGAGCAGCCAACCAAAGCTCGACAACCAACCCAGAAAGTCATCGAATACAGTCACTGTGGCCGCAATCGGCTAGATGGCATCCATCATCGCAGAACGATTATACATTCCACTTTATACATTGGTGAAAACAGAATGAAAATCGGTGCAGTCGTTTTTGAGTTTATCGACAGACAGATAGACAGACGCGGCAGAGGACTTTAGATTTAAAATATGTAGTGCTCCATACAAGCTAAAAATTGACGAATTTCTTCGTATTTGAATTAAATTCAAAGAATCTTCAAATAGAAACACTAATGATTTACTCTATAACCATTACATTATTTTGAAGTTTCTCGATAGTGTAACCACGTAATGGAAAATATTTTATTTAAATGTATAATTTAACGATGTGAAGAGTTTTATGAAAGCCATTGTTTCTAAGTGAAAGTTGAATCACACGGTTGTTCTATCACGTTAACAGAGAATATCGTCTTGATAAACATAGAATATTTTGTAAATAAATAGGATTTTCACAAACACTTTTACTCGTTTTTATTTTAGCCCAAATAGGGCCGGTGCGGTGTTTGGCGGTTAGAACCTGACTACTCTGAGAAGAAACAACCAAAACCAACAAAAAGCTCATAGTTTCTTTTATGGTTTAAACGTAATCATGTACAACTCAAATGTTGTATCTATTTGTCTATCTAACGAAGCATATAATGCAAAACTTACATAATATTGTTTGCTATAGTTATCTTAAGTTATTCCTAACCTAGCAATATTTAATATTTATTCAAGTAATTACTGACCAGTCATAGTCCACTTGGGTCTGACGCATTTGGTGCACATCTCAACTTGTACACCATGCTCGAATGGTGAAATTAGCAACTGGTGCGCTTGTCAATTGGTGCACTTCGCAAAAAGAGCACTTTTTAAGATGAGTGGAAATTTAAAAAAATTGACAAAAAATTAAAGAATCTTTGGTTTTGCGTAGGTAATTCTGACCAGTTTGCCCGAGTTTATAGATAAACAGAGTCAAGCCAATCAATATCAAGTTAAATTGCTCTACTCTATTTATTTTAGGTGTTTTTGTTAAGCTCATCTCTTTTTTAACATTATTTAGCACGACCGTAGCACAGTGAGGGTAACCCCTTATTATTAAAATTTCAGTTTTTAAAATTCTCCCATTCTTTGTTTCTGATTTACGTTTACTAGAGTACTTACATGAAAATACTTCAACGAGTAAATTCTATTAATATTGCTCATTTGACTTCATCAACTTTTTTCAAACTCAATTTTCTTTCTCTGTCTTGTAATATCTGTAAGTAAAAAATGTATATACTTAGTTGAGCGAAATAGTACATTTTGATACAAGTGCAGAAAGTTTGTTATTGCATTCGAGGCGGATTGAACACCCGAGCCGAAAGGCGAGGGTGTTCATGGGATCATACATTTTTAGGAGACTATGATTTAATTTGCTTTTTTTACCCGGTTTGATTTCGCCAGGTTGAAGAAGAAGCAAAGGTATGGCGCTGCTAAACAGCCTTACAGGAAAAATATAAAATTAAAAACACAAATAAACGTTTACTAGTTCATAAAAGTAAATAATTGTCTTAAATAGTCACAATTTAATCAAAAACAAAATGAAGAAATAAAAAAAAACACCGGAGACTATAGTCGGTGGTAACTATTTAAAAAAAAATCCTATTTAATCGATTTGGACTAAGTTTATGGCATATTTATCTGTGGTAATTTTTTTTCCCGCCCTTGGTTGCGGAAAAATAAGATTAATGCACGCGTGCGAAATACGTTGCATGTCGAACCTAATTGTAGGGCAATAAGAGCTAGTTGTCGAGGAAGTGTATTGAAAAAAATATAAGGGCCAATATTATGGCTAATATTGCTAAAAAAATATTACAAACGTGACAAGTTTACTTTTGAAGTATTACCAACGTGACTTAACTCTAATACTTCTTTATATTTACATACTATTTGGAGCCACATCCGGCTTACAGCCTCAGAATATATATGTACTTAATTATCACCAGATGTACGCAGTAAACAAGTGATAAATGCTTTAATATAATTATGTAATATACAAATACGTACAAAATGTCGGAAAGAAAACTGTGTTCTTTTTTTACATATCTATATATATAATTTAAGTGATTATTAAAAAGACAATTTGTTTGTTAAAATAAACATATTCTCTGTCTACAAAACGTTTTTCAGCAATATTTTTCTGTAGAATTACTTACTTATTACATATAGAGAATTCTTGGCGACGACTTCGTCGAAGATCATGTTTTCGAGTGGGCGATAAATTCATGCTTAGATATCTACCTACCTACACTGTAAACTTCAAGAATAATATGTTAAAAAAAAAAACCTCACTGAATGAAATACTAAACTAGACTAATATTCCGCCCACATAGCCTTAATTCATGAACATACGGTTTAGACACAAATGGCTATAACTTTCCTAATTTTACGATTATACTAACACAAAATAGAACATTTTTTAGGGGTATAGCACGGCAAATAGACCAAACTGCAACAGAATATTAATTTAAAGAACACGTGCATATGTTAGCTACAAATAAATGCGGTATCAAATTGTTAAATATGTCACGAAAGAGCAGATATAAGGTTGCACTGATAAATTGGACATATTTGCATCCAATTTGACTATAATGCAGAGCATCTGTCGTTAAATCCACTGTTTACTCAGACATAATCTGCTGCTACTGGTCTTTATATGAATATTAATTAATAGCCGAGGACAAAAGCTTTTTGAATAGCTTCATAAACACACATAATATCACGTCTATAATTCCCCAAGAGTAAGGCAGAGGTGTATACTCATACCGTCACGGCCGCGGGTTAGTCACAAGTAACCGCGTTACCGCGGCCTCGACATATAGGGCTAAGAAGGAACATGGGTGGTTTTTAGTCAGTAGAAGTCTGACACACCCTTTCGCTCTGCCCAGAGCGGGAGGGGTTATCTGATGGTTTCCCACCCCACAAAAAACACAATCTTAATTACAAGTTAATAGCACCGACTCTTCACAACTGATGACAATAATCACGTGTCAAAATGACCTAGGATTACAGTTTTTGCCATTTAGCAACGTTACCCTACAAAGGAGATTGGATCAGACAGTATCTAGAAGTCGCAGCGTTAAGTATGGTGGCGCAGTATGGGTCAGGCCCAAGCAAGCAAGTGGCCTGCGAGCGGCTGAGTTCATTGATTAGCTTACGCCATAAAAATATACAAAATAGACAAATCTATAGCAAGTACCAAGGAAATGTAATTCTCCAGAAGCAGTAATGCTGATGATCAATCCAAACTCTTTTAAATCAGTTTGTTTCTCTAGCTGTATTGACAGACACTATTAAAATTTTTAACCAGGATCCGTACTGTAAAATTAAAATTCTATTTCACAATGTTAGCAGTACAGCATAAAATTGGCAACAACAATCCTGTCTGAACTATAAACCTGTCCGTCGTTGTCACCTGCCTGCAGCAGGAACATGTTTACGGAAACAACACGACCTCCCGCTTGTGGAGACCGATAAGTTAACCGTGTCTGGAAATGCATTCGTTGACAAAATACTAGAATCTATTAAATAGGGTACTTTCATAAACATCGACAAAAATAATTTAATTTTAGGGGTTTGAAGAACAGAGTGTTAAGTCTTTTATAATTTATTTTTTTATTGTTGTCTTTTTTTTATAACATCACGCCTGTAATACCCTAATGATAAGGCAGAGGTGTACCAATAGTACACCCACATTTTGCCAGTCCCATTTTATAGGGGTTGAACCTATTTGCCATCAACCTTCGTGGCTGCTGGTAAGAAATTCCTGATGGAATCCCCCATAGAAGAGAGTAGTAGCCCACCAGACAACATGTCTAGTTAGAGGATCGTCCTTTTTGGAACGAAACGAACATTCTTCTCTGTAAGAGAAGAATGGGCTAATATCAAATAAAGGACTGATCTAATATGAATAAATATGATGCGTCACACCCAGTAATTTGAATTTACATTCCCCCAAGAATTGATAAATTCTTCACACGATAATTAGGTTTCTGACCAGGATATTAAGGTGCCATTTTCACAAAACTGAGCCAAAAGTTTTCTTAGACCTGCCTGTGCATTGAAACAGAATCTAAATATTGATCATAATTAAAAAAAAAACAACCGAATACCGACATTGGTTATCACGGATAACAAAAAGCTTTTGAGTACTATATTGTTGATTTAATATTGTCTATTGAATTAATATATCCTTGTCAATATAAAGGTAGTTGAACCTGATTGACCGGCCACGAGTTCTTCAAGAGGACATGATAGAATAATCAATTAAAAGGATCACCGCGATGACTAAGACAATAACTTGTTGGCGTTTCTCCGATCGGAATAGAAATAGTGTACTTTAGGAGACGTATTGTTATGAGCCGAAGTAAGACGAAAAGGTGTTCGGTAGTAATCGTATGCGCTAAGCGTGTGCGCGGACATCACATTGAGGTGCGCACGCGTCACGCATAATGTGCCGCGGACCTGGAGCTGTATACGGAGTGTGGCTTTGTTGATCTAGGTTCTATTTTACTGGACACTTTGCCGAATACTGAAACGCTACTCAATTTTAAGTTGCCCTTAAATCTCGTTCTGTCTCTATTACTTCAGCATAGAGCGACCGAGACAGCACTAGATTTGAGCGTTACTTATATTTCAGTGGCGTTTCAGTATTCGGCCGACAGAGAACTAGATTAAAAATTCATGGGACCAAGCAATACTTAGTAAGGGGCAAAGTTTAAAAAAAAAATAGGGAACTGGCAATGCATGCCACACCTCCTCACTCACACACTCCGTAGGCAGCAGCTAAAAACAGCGTCAGGTGGTCTCACACCACACCTCTTATCCGCACGGATGGGTGGTGGCACAGTCGTTGACATGGACCCTGAAGTAGTAGCAGCAATTTGTCTGCTATACATAACAGCCTTAGTGATCCGCGCAAAGAAGCCGCGACGTGATCGCCACATGTCCTGGCGGTCGGGCGGTGTACACACGGTAACACATTAAACTATACATTACCAGTACAACATGGCATCGCTTTGTACAAATGTCCCGCACATTGAGAGATCCGCAAATGCAGGTTTAATTTAACTTAGTTGGTTTTAATCAACGAATTTCATACAAACCAATGTGACTATTTCGTCAATTTTTTTCTCTGATTTATAAAAAAGGTAATCCCAAAAAAGAACACCACGTATAAACTCGTCAGTTTGAAACAATATTTGAATACAATCACCATTAGAGCTGAGAGGATCACCGCGCCACCGTTACAGCCCCGACAGGCGCACGCGCAGAGACGCTAGTACAGTCAATGCCCAGCATTACTTGACCCGTCGTACAAAGAAAAAGAGAGCAAGTGGTGTGAGAAGAGGGGTCAGGTAATGCTGGGCACTGACTGTACCACCAGTACTTGGTATGGACGCCCGTCGCCTAGCCCACGCCACGACACGGCTTCCTAGAAAACCCACATTTCAATTTACCGCCCAAATGATTTGTTACTATGGCGAAAATACGTTTAATTTAACTTCAGCCAGTTGAGGATTTCGTTTCTTGGTAATATTGAATTCTAATTTGGAAAGCGGTAAGGTGCGGTCAGAAATCGATTTCGGAATTTGGAATGAAGAGAAATAAAGATGTTTTTCTTGGGTTTATTTCCATAGGTTCATTGTCATGAAAATAAATGGAGGAGAGGAGCTCGTGGCGTTGTAATAACCGCCACTTGGGTCGACCCTTAGGTTAAGCCGCGCTTGCCATTAAATACCAAGTTACCTCCGTGTCTTGCATACAACATTTTGTAAATATTTGACAGTCGTTACAGGTTAGACAACAAGTCTTACCGAAGGGTATCGTATTACTTAGTACTAACTGGTTTGTGGAGGTCAGACAGGCCGTCGTTTTATCTAAAATACTGGTATTCAGCTGGTTAGAATGCAAACCGAGCCCAATATAGGAAAAGGCTAATCAGACGATACTAAACGTCAATGATCGATCAAACAACATAGCTACTTCAATAAAGCTCCAACGTGTGCAATCATTATTTGAGTTCTAAGTTAATGATGATTAAGAATTTTCTGTATTCGTCAAAAGTTTATTTTCTCTCATTATCATATATCCAGATATTAATATCAATACAATTCTAGACTGCCATCAGTTAATTTAAATGAAATTTAGATATCGGCTATGTTACATAATATTTCAAGATTTCATATGCATTTAGTAAGAAGCCTAATCAGAGGCTCCAATATAATATGCCGCCTCCTTCTGCGAAGCAGTGATGCTGGCGAAGGAAGCGACGGAACGTGAGAGGGAGAGGACCTCTCGTCCCAGCCCCCGGGACGGCTTCCGGCCACCGTAGACGCGGGCCTGTGAACGGTGAATAATGGACTAGCTCGCCGTCCGTCCGTCTTATGACGACGACAAGCCGTGTCGCCGGCGCGTTCGTGTTCCACGCGCGCCACAAAGAGACGTCAGCAACATGGCTGCGGGTTGTTCGCAAGAGATACCGCGGCCTCGTCATAAAAGGCTAAGAAGGAACATGGGTGGTTTTTAGTCAGTAGAAGTCTGACATTCCTTTTCGCTCTGCCCAAGAGCGGGAGGGGTTACTTGATGATTTTCCTTCCCCCCCCCCTCCCCAAAAAAAGGTTCCGGTAAAATATACTAGTTAAAGAAAGCTCGGTAAAAATAACGCAAATGGATAAAATAAGTCACTACTACAGGTACAGTCACCTGCAAAATTGCATGAAAAATTCTAAGTCTAATTCGGTAGCGTCATTCCTCGCTTCACACGATTTTATTTCTGAATTGTCCATGCAATTTTGCAATTGACTGTACGTAAGAGAAAGTCTGAGAGTGACTACTGAAAAGTTGTGTAAAGGAATGAGGAAAATGTTGACTTTGTCTGTATGGCTATAAGAGTAGAATACGACCAAAAAACGATGGATGAACTATGTGAAGGATGGTATGGTAAGAAAGCAGGCGACTGCTGGGATGATGAGTATTAGAAAAGTATGGAAGATGAGGACAAGCTGCACCAGCCCCAACAAAAAATAGGATAAGGGCAGGAGAATTATGAGTTAAAGAAAGCTTGGTCTCTGTCAAGAGTCATGTTAGTTAAAATGTCTTGTTTACTTATTTATCTGTATTTATAAGAGACAAAGCTGACTGACTGAGGATCAACGCACAGGCCAAACCCTTAAAGCTAGAAACTTAAAATTTCGCACACGTATTTCTTTTATGACGTAGGCATTTACTAAGGAAAGATTTTTCAAAATTCGATCCCCGGGTGAAAAAGGGGAACAAAGTTTGTATGGAAAATCGTCATTTTTCAAGCGGGTGAAGCCGCAGAAGCAAGTCTACTGATATATCGCATCTAGCGTTGTCGAGGGAGGCTCATTTAGTAGAAGTTTAGACTTATACGAGTATACATTGCGACGTTAGCAGCGATACGAATAAGTCTTATTACGTTTTATAATGGTCCCAACAGTGGCAGGTGCATTGTTTCGTTGTACAGACGCCAGCATTTAAACCTACACGAAACTGACAAATTTTTTTAATCAACCTTGAACCTAATACTTAACAGATTTACAGGTTGTAGTAGATTGAAGTGCAGGCGCGCGTCTGTACCTGTATGTATGCCACCCAAGTTGATTCTATTTATATCGATTCTTAGAACGTTCAAATCCATTGTTTTGTTTGTGCACAAATTGAAAGGCTCATCTCCATATGTGCTGTCAAACCTGACTGATGGAATTGCACATACGATGTTAATACAGACCAGACGAGCTCATTTGTAACCAACCAACATAATTGCACAAAATATTTTAAAGATTTAAGTTACAAAACCAATTAAAATGCACATGTACTTTATTTCTAGTATCTGCATAGTTAAATAATTCAATGAAATATTCATTTAATTGCTCGTTCCGCAGCTATTGTCTAAGCGACAATTTATGGCCTGGTGTACAAAATAATAGTACCTGAATATTTGTAGAAAAAATTCAGCTACGACCTCGGCAAGGATTTATATCACGCCTCTAGTATTTGCAGCTGTTTTTACCGAATTTACAACAACTGTGAACATTAAAAATTCTTTAAACGCACAAGGCATTTTTAATCGAGATGTATCAATGAGGTAGTAAATTAAAAAACATGTTACGTGATTTGAGTATGGAGTGGCTTCCGCAGAGTTCCCCACAGTACTAGTATGGTGCGAGAAGTGTCAGGAATGAGAGTAAAAACCAATGATGATATAATCATCAGGCGTCAATAGTCGGCCGGCGCGGCCCAGTGCGTCATTAAACCACAATCGAAAACATTGTCGTCATACTAGCAATTTTTGAACCGAAATATGTACAGTGGGCAAAATCATTTAATTAAATGTACAATCAAATTGCTTGCGTGGTACACACATTTTGTAAAAAAAACCTCCCAAAAAGCTTCTAATATTACTAAAAACGGCTAACATATAACTTTCCACACAACAACTTTAGATCCTCCTAATCTGTATCATGACCTATTTTTACTTTTAGGCTCTTTTAAATTCAAGTACCTACTTATCATACAATCAAATTGTTGTGGATGTTGCGGTGGTTGCTGCTGCCTTTGCATCACGATCTACACCTGCTGTACGAAGATTTATTTCAAGATTGCCTTCCAAAAAGAAAAGCAAAACCTCCAACATCAACATCGAGTTTACAAACACCTTACATAAATGTAATTTTTTATTAGCCGCCAAGCAGTTTAACATCAAAAACTCCAATAATAAAATTAATTCAACCCACTTAGGCATTGAAGGACCTGGTAGCCCTATCTACATTGCTGAACAGCTTACAACTCTATGCAAAAGGCTTTTCTACACAGCTAGAAACTTCGCAAAGCAGAATGGGTATGCCTATTGCTGGACGTCAAATGGACGTGTGATGTTGAAACAAAATGCGGATAGTCAATACATTCTGGTAAAAAATGAACAACAACTGTTGCAAATGTTTCAGTCGAGTAAGGAGCAACAACCACCTCAAATGTCTCAACCTAATGATGCATGACTAATAACAATCCATCTAAAATATTTTAAATTTAACTTATTTTTCTCATTTTATATTTTCATAAAATATCATATTGTTAGTAATGCTTGCTTGTATACGTTTTTAATGTTAAATACACACTCACACTATCATATTCAAACATTCATATACATTACCTTCTACACATAATATGAAACCATATTATTATCACACACAACACGATCAAATTCCATCCAACATATCTCATACGTACTTTCAGACTTGCTTTCCAGGCCTTACATACAAAACTCGGACATTACCTTAATCAACCAATTAACCCTTACTCAAAAACCAATACAATGGTCGATAGCGTTTTAACATTACTGAACAATGTCGATGAAACATCAGTTTCTGAAGTTCATACGTGCACACCAGAACAAGTAAACCAACTTTTGGTCAACTCCAACAACTACATAAAAACTTTTTGTCAAAACATTAGGTCTATTAACTGTAACTTTTTAAGCTTGCAAGCATTTCTAAATCTCCTTTCTTTTGATAGTGAAGTCTTAGCTCTAACAGAATGCTGGTTACCTTGCCTGAGAAATCAGCAAATCCCTGAAATAGACAGTTATACCAGTCATAAAACCACGAAACATATTAACCAGAGTGACGGTGTGGTAGTCTATACAAAATCATTCCTTAATCCCACGGTAGAAGAACCAGACTTTAATAACTCAGCATCTGGGTTAATAATTAAGACTAAATTCGAAACAGCAGTTCTTTGCGTCTACCGCTCACCGTCTACTGATAATATAGACAGCTTTTTGCGTGCGCTAAATGATATACTTCCAACATTACAAGGCTTTAAATCTGTTATTTTCACCGGTGACATTAATATTGACATTGGGTCACCCCTAGATACTCGCTCCCAAAACTACTTAAATTGCCTGGCATTTCATGGTTTTCTTCCTGCTCACAACCTACCGACAAGAGGCAACAACTGCCTTGACCACACTTTTATACGAACAAAGCGTCCTGCAACCACTTTAATCTTTGAATCTACCATAACTGACCACTACTCTACCTTAGCATGCATCAAAACTAAAAACGCGCGTACAAAAAATAACTACACTATAACTAAAATAAATTTTGATAGCCTAGATAAATATTACGAGCAGCTAGATTTCAACCCTATTATTCTTACAAAGGACGCAAATGCTGCCACGGGTAGCCTAGTCAACCTACTGTCAAAAGCTATAATGGAGAACTCAACCACATCAATACAGTCAGCGAGAAAAAGGGTACTCAAACCTTGGATAACGCCCGGTTTGTTGAGATGTATCCGAAACAGAGATTTACTTCACAGAAAACTTAAGTTATCGCCAGACAACTTAATCCTCCATATGACGTATAAACGATACAGAAACTTCTGTACAAAACTCCTCAAAAAAGTCAAAAGGCAATACGACAGCGAACAACTAAAGAATGCAGGACAAAATACAAAGGCTCTCTGGACTGTTATAAAAAACATAACGTACTCTTCCAAAACAAAAGACACGCCAACTCAACTATTACTTAATTCACATTCCCCAACTGATTCCTGTAATAAAGTCAACAATTTTTTCGTCAGCATCGGCAAAGAGCTCGCTGATAAAATTATCGGCAGTACTGTGCAACCATCTCAAACGACCCTGTCACAGTCTCCTATCAGCATGTCTTCGTTTGTCCTCGAAGAAACTGACGATGCTGAAATTCTGAAAACTATACATTCTCTGAAATCTAGTGCAGCAACTGGGTGGGACGGGATCTCAGCCACCGTTCTGAAAAGGTACTCCGCTACTCTGGCACCTATTGTAAGCCACATTTTTAATATCTCTTTTCAAACCTCTGTTTTTCCCACTTCGTTTAAAAAGGCACTTATTCACCCCATCTTCAAGGGTGGCAATGGGAACTTAGCCAATAATTATCGACCAATTGCAGTATTAAGTGCTCTGTCCAAAGTAATGGAACGCCTCGTTAATAAAAGGCTGAGAGATTACTTAGAGCACTTTAATCTTATTTCACCACAGCAGTTTGGGTTTCGCGTAAAGAAGTCCACCTCTGACGCAGTACATGACTTAACGACTTTTATTGTTTCAAACCTTAATAACAATAAAAAGGTACTTACAGTGTTTCTAGACCTCGCAAAAGCGTTTGATACCATTCCCATTAAAACCCTTTTACAAAAACTAGAAAATATAGGTGTCAGAGGTCCACAACTCCAATTTTTCCATAGTTACCTCACAGATCGAACGCAAGTCGTTAAAATAGGAAACCACGTAAGTGACGAGCTGCCTATTAAATACGGTGTACCACAGGGGAGTATTCTTGGGCCTACATTGTTTCTTGTTTTTATTAATGACCTCTGCAATCTCACCATTCCAAATTCTAAGATTGTCACCTACGCTGATGATACCGCAATAACATTTTTCGCAGACTCCTGGTCCGAACTTCAAGTTCAAGCTCAAACGGGTCTTAACTCCACGCTTGACTGGCTTCTGGCTCACACCCTCACACTCAACACAAGCAAAACCAAATTTATCACATTTTCTATTAGCTCAACATCCCAGCCAAAAAATCACTTATCCCTCACTGCTCACACATGTCTCACACATATCACACATAATTGTAACTGCAGTCAAATAGAGTCTGTCAACAAAATTAAATACTTGGGTGTCATTTTAGATAACAATCTAAACTTTAAAGCCCACGTGGAAGCACTGACGAGTAGGGTACGAAAATTGATATTTATTTTTAAAACTCTTAGACATGTAGCCAACCAATTTATTATCCGCAATGTTTACTACGCACTTTGTCAGTCAATTTTATCTTACTGCATTTCTTGCTGGGGTGGGGCTTCGAAAACTACGCTACTTCCTTTGGAGATTGCACACAGGGCAATATTAAAGATTGCAACATTTCGACCAATTTTATTTTCCACCTCTCAGTTATATAAAAGTTGCAACGTCCTTAACGTACGACAGTTGTTTATTTATCATGCAATCTAGTTACAACATCGCTCTACTCCCTTTGTTAAACTTAAAAAACGTCGTAAAGACCTAATTTGTTCCCTTCCACAGACCCGCTACTCTTTTACGAAAAAATTTTTCTTCTATCTGGGCCCTTTTTTGTATAACAAAATTAATGCAAACATCTCAATTTATTGTTTATCTGTTCGGGAATGTAAATCAGCAGTCCGCTCCTACCTACAAGATAAAACGTATGAGGAAACCGAATCCTTGTTTACTGCACTATCATAAGTATGTCTCCTCGCAACACATATATTCTGAAAACAGGCACACACACACACACACACACACACACACACATCTCAAACACATATAGACACTTTCAAACACACATTTCACACCACATTCACATACCACACCTAAAATTATACCTATACTTTCAAGCATTTTCGTTAATTTTCATCTTTTTTGTTTTTATTTTCTTTTGTTTTGTGTTACTATAATTATCTAAACTATTTAATTGTACAAAAACACTAAGCCACTGATTTTCCACTCTTAGAGGGATAAGGCACTGATTCTCTTTACTACAGGCCATATACATAGGTGTAGCCTATCTAAGAGGACAGTACCCCCACCATTTTTGTAGCATACAAGTGTTCATTTGTAAAGTGTAACTTTTTATTATTTTTTTTCTTTTTACTGTATTCACTGCAACACCTCTTGTGCAATAAAGTATTTCAATTTCAATTTCAATTATTAGAAGCAGAGTAGCGCTTTTTGACGCAGACAAGCCATGGTGTCTGTGTCGAAGATAGCGCACTCGACTACGATGTTTACGTCTTCCGGTGCCGTTTTGTGTAAATAAATTATAAATAAAAAATGTTTGCCATCGAGCATAGTCCTAACACTGTTTGTATCTTTTCTGACCTCCAAAAGGTTTCTTTTTTAAACGGTTTTATTTAGCTCACCCCGTTTGTTTTATTTATTATTCTTGGGTCAAATTTAGTAATTCAAATTTCACCCTCTTCCTGTCAACCGATTAATCTGAAATTTTGTATACACTTTGGATTTTGGTGACAATACAATGATGTTTATTCATTATCATTATAAATTCAAGATGGCCGCCGCTACAAAATGGCGGATAATTTATGTTTTATTAATCCCATCAATATGGGTATCAAATGAAAGGGCTCAACAAGCAGAATACAATATACTGACTGGCCTGTTGGTCTAGTGGTTAGTGACCCTAACTGCTATGCCGGAGGTCGTGGGTTCGATTCCCACCCAGGACAAATGTTTGTGTGATGAGCACGATCATTTGTTCTGTGTCTGGGTGTAATTTATCTATAACATGTATGTATTTAGAAATATATAAGTATGTTTATCAGTTGTCTAGTACCCAAAACACAAGCTCTGCTTAGCTTGGGACTAGATGGCGTTGTGTGATAGTTGTGGAATATTATTATATTATTATTATTATATACTATAAAAAATTGAAATCCAAGATGGCAGCCGCTACAAAATGGCGGATAACGTAGGTTTTATCAATCCCATCAATATGGGTATCAAATGAAAGGGCTCAACAAGCAGAATACGATATACTATAAAAAAATGAAATACAAGATGGCGGCCGCTACAAAATGGCGGAAATAGAAAATTATAATTATTTTTTTTTAACTACGTATAGAGGAGTTGGACTGCAATAAAGTAACGGGCAAGAAACCTTGCAATAATGAAGCAATAAATGAATTAAACAGAATGCGAAATAAAAACTAAAAACTAGAAAATAAAAATACTTAGGTAAAAAAACTTTTTAAGTTAAACGGTTTTATGTTAAACATACATTGCAATGTTTAAGATAAATGTACTAAAAACAAAAAAATAATAAAATAGATACAGTCGTGGGAATTATAAACATATGCATAGACTAGACTAAAATAAAACCGTGGGGCACGTCAATTGTCTACAAATTATCGACTTAATGTGCGATAGAAGAATCGTTTAATTCGTCGTTAAAATAGGCAGTTGGCCCGCAGACTGTGAGGAAATTACTTACTATTTTCTTGCTCATGGAAATTCCAATAGTTATACACTCCATGTAAATAAAAGAGACGTGCCCCACGGTTTTATTTTAGTCTAGTCTATGCATATGTTTATAATTCCCACGACTGTATCTATTTTATATTTTTTTTGTTTTTAGTACATTTATCTTAAACATTGCAATGTATGTTTAACATAAAACCGTTTAACTTAAAAAGTTTTTTTACCTAAGTATTTTTATTATACATAGTTTGTCACATCTTCAGCAGTAACCAGCCATCTTAAAAAGCCATGTCACCAGATTGAGACAGAAAAAGTTTTACATTAGGTATATGGAAATTAAACAGGGTAGATAACCACATAAAATTAGAAGTTAAGTACTGAGCAGAGCTTGATTAAAACCAAAACCATCTGAAAACACAATTGAACTCCTAGAACTCCAATTATAAATAATGCATCCAATAAACGTGAGCACGCGGTCGCACGCGCACCTACGCAAGAGGATAAACATAACCAATTCAACACTTGTCATGATCTACATGGCACCAACAAATCAAAACTGATCGTGAACTTAGGCACGTTCCCTGCAAATGGACATTATCGATACAAAGAACAGGAAAATTTCAAGCCTGTCTGTACAAGTGTACACCATGTAGCAGCTTGACGTAGAGATGTCGCCGATATGCATTCAATAGCCAGACTGCAGACAGACGGTAAAGGGTGCGACTACAACGTCACGTAAGCTTCGAAGCTGATTGTAATTTGAGGTGCCATGAATTATTTTTATGGATGACGATTGTCTTTTTTTTTGCTTTCCATCAAGCTAAACTGTGGAATGCAATTGTTGTTAATACCTCGTTATTAAATTTTGAATGATCCAAATATTTAAGAAGTAGATTCAAAACTGATCGTGAACTTAGGCACGTTCCCTGCAAATGGACATTATCGATACAAAGAACAGGAAAATTTCAAGCCTGTCTGTACAAGTGTACACCATGTAGCAGCTTTACGTAGAGATGTCGCCGATATGCATTCAATAGCCAGACTGCAGACAGACGGTAAAGGGTGCGACTACAACGTCACGTAAGCTTCGAAGCTGATTGTAATTTGAGGTGCCATGAATTATTTTTATGGATGACGATTGTCTTTTTTTTTGCTTTTCATTAAGCTAAATTGTGGAATGCAATGTTTTATATCTCTTTAATACCTCGAATTTTGAATGATCCAAATATTTAAGAAGTAGACGCAAGCGTCTATTTAGAAGAATAGCTAGGTAATGCCACATGGTTACATTGTGACGGTAGGTATATAGAATAAAGTTCACCAAAAAAGGCTCCTGCTAAATATTTCTATAAAAATTCAATGCTTTAAAAATTCAACGCATGAATGCAAATAAGGCCGTGTTAAGAATAATCACATAATATCCATGATGAATGTAAAACAAAAGATAGATTCGGTGCGAACTTCAACTCTGCAGCTAAAAGGATTGCCGACACTGACCATAAATTCCGCTGACCCATTAAGGATCTCCAGAAATAAATCTTTCCATATGGTGATACAGTACCATCTTTTTACTGCCGACAAGTTGGCTAGTGACTCTGGAGAACTGAGTCAGTCCCTGTAAAAAAAACGAATTTGTGCCAAATTGTTTCTAAAGTAACCACGAACTTCTGTAATGGGTAATAGGTTCGCTGTTCCTTTGTTTATTATTACTAGCTGATGCCCGCGGCTTTGCCCACGAATATGTTGGTCAAATTATATATTAAAACCTTCTTCGAGAACCACTCTACGCATTAGTGAACACAACATGAAAATCGGTGCAGAAGTTTTTGAGTTTATCGTGAACAGACAGACGCGGCGTGGGACTTTGTTTTATATTATGTAGGTAGTGATGACAATCATGCTACCAACCCGAGGAAGCTTTAGCAAGGATGTTAAGAGGCGACAAAAATATTGGAGGGCCATACTTGCCAAATGAAGGATAGAACATAAATAATATGGGAAATATGACGTTATAAGCAAGGATGATTAATAATAAGGTTGACAATATATTCGATATCGTGAGCTTGTATTGCACAAACACAGGATATTATATACCTATGTCTAACATATAATAATAAACTTTTTTAAAACATTTATAAAATACAAAAACTCCTGATTATTATAACAATAATGTGTGAGGTACTTTTTGCGAAATATGGGCACTAGAAAAAGACACCCAAGACTATTGACCGGCCCTAATAAAAAAATCCATCAAATGAAGTAAATATGAGGGTCACGATCGTCTTTATCTTGACTTTTAAGACTTCTCCGAGTCACCGTCAAATTCCCATTGATCCTTATCTATTGATGAATGCACACTGGCGCTTCTGACCCTTGCCGGATCTGTCAGGGTTACTCAAACTTCCTTGCCACCTACACATGCATACACTGCTTATACTTGCACACGTATCCCTGAATTCATCAACCGATTGAGTTTTAATGTTAGCGACGTGTATTTGCATATTGATCGGCTCTGATTAAAACAGGGTAGTAATTGTTAATTGAAAGTTATGAGTTTGCATTTGCACTGCGTTTTGTGTAGGTACGAGTAATATGTTTGGCCTGTTGGACTTTTTCGTTTATTGGTCCTTTATCTATTTTTAACCAATAATTAAATATGTCTAAAAGTAATGCACTTAATCTACCGATAGACAGGTTAGTGTATAATTTTCTGCCTAAAATTTCAATTTTATTGTTTATTATTATTTTCTCGATACACTTGAAAGAAAGTTAACATATCCCGAAATAGAACAATGTAAAACCAAAGTTATATCAGATAATATAACTGTAGCGGTTTTGGGAGGTCCTTGCACTGTCTCTTTAGCAGTGATATCAGGCCATCTAGATATGGCCGTATCGCGCGATCTGACAGCTGGGGCGCAGTCAGAATGTCTGCCGAGGCTTTCAAGTGCACTTCGCCGAATACTTTGTTACGCAAATTATTTTTATTCGGGATTTCTGCAGTATGGTGTGAATGTATTAACACCAAACTAGGTGTTATTGGAATGAGCAATTCAGTTATTATTTGGATACTATGGTCTGGCTGGCTAGAAATTGCGTTGGCACATTTGCACACTTCTTTATTGAAACTGTAATCATTGTGTACTGCAACTATAATTTTTAAAATCAACTGATCATTATTCGATTTCTACGATATTATTTCAAACCAATCACATCATCAAATTATTACATACTCTTAGCGTTAAAATTCAAGTTTAAATGACATTTCCCCTCAGACGTTACGGCGGTACAAACATGACTTGAGTCTTGTAGAGCATGAATCAGGCCGGCTTGCTGGCCATACTAATGTAAAAACACGATGTTTCCGGCATAAATCCACCTGCATACGTTTCCATGCGTGCAAACAAGCATATTTGACAGTATTATGAACATTTTAACGGAATTTATGCCATAGGCACAGATCGTATCGACGCAAGGAGTGGACGAACACAGAGATAGTATCGCCGGCTTTGCTACTAGTATACTCAAATCTTTCACGTGGATGAAATACAAAATATGTATGGATTTTAATATTAAGGATTTCGGACATGCGCAAAGACTTTAGCTTCTATTGGCACCGCGAATACGTAAAGTAATTTCTTGGGAAATGATTGACGTCGCAGACTTACTTTACTTATTAGGTCCTTTTTAGCATTCGTTGCATGGAATGTTAAAAGTGCCTAATCAATCCGCAGAATAATATGAGGTCCTAGCTATGTATAATGTGGTGGATAGATACCTTATTCTGTTTAAAGAAACAGTATAGAATTTTATTTTACATACATGACACGTTATGCTTTTTCACTTTAGAGAATCAGCACTACCACAAAAACTGCAGATGCTACATGTTACGTTCCTTATCGTTTTCTACACACATCAAAAGTGTCTAGGGATCAAGCATTTTTATGCGGATTTCTTGAGATTGAGAAGTGGCTTTGTAATAAATTTATGATTTTATAAATTTATATGGATCCTTTTTGGTGCATTTCATAATTTGAATCAGGAACTGTGAATCAAATTCGAGTAAAAGATGAAAATCAGCTGTCAATATTTTCCCTATAAAAACATACAACGCATTGAAGACATTATTAGTGCTACTGTTTCCCTACTACTGATTAAAACCAACGTTATTATGGAGCGGCGACGTCATTTAAGCAGGGAAGAAATGCTCAGAGCCGTGGGAATGATAGAAGCTGGTTCCCGGCAACGTACTGTGGCTTTAGCTCTGAATACAAGTCAGAGTGTTATCAGTCGACTTTGGACACGTTACCGAAGCACTGGTACCGTGGCTGAGCGCCATGGAGGACGGTATCGCTGCACCACACGGAGACAAGACCGATACATTCAAATCTTAACTCGAAGAGCTCCAACAATAACCGCCATGATGTTAGCCGTGAGGCTTCATCACTCTTCAGGGAACTTAATTAGCGACCAAACAGTCAGAAACCGCTTGCATGAAGTGAACCTTCATTCCCGAAAACCGCTACGGGTACCACCTATAGCAATGCACAATCGTAGGATTCGATATCAATGGGCTCTTGAACACAGAAATTGGGCAGAAGAACAATGGCGTTTCGTGTGCTTTTCTGATGAGTCTCGTTTTGGTATGAGACCGGATACAAGACGTATACGACACTGGAGAACCCCTGGACGCCAACAGCGATTAAAATCCTGCCAGGAAGTCCATCCTTATAGTGGTGGAACCATCATGGTATGGGCGGGTATTTGGATCGGCGGAAGAACTGAGTTGATTTGGATCAGAGGCAACCTCAACGCTCAAATTTATGCTGAGACGATTGTATCAGACGTCATCGTTCCTCTACAAGTGCAAATCGGTCCCTTATTTCAGTTAATGCATGATAATGCACGACCGCACACCGCAAAAGTTGTAAGACAGACTCTCGCCGCAGCTAACATCAATGTCCTGCCCTGGCCTGCTCAGTCGCCAGACTTGAACCCGATTGAGCATGCATGGGATATGCTACAGAGAAGAGCTCTGCCGAATATGGAGGGTATCCAGTCGCAAGAAGACCTTTTTTTGTTGTTGCAACGAACATGGGCGGCCATTCCACAGCGTGATTTGGATGAACTCATTTTGAGTATGCCAAACCGATGTTCTTGTGTTGTTAGTGTTCGCGGTAGAAACACGGATTATTAATTGTTTAAGTTACCCAATAAAATTTTAAAGAAAACTGTTATTTCAGTCTTTTTTTCGAACTTTAATGTTAGTGGTTCAAATGTCAAAAATCCCTTTATTAGGAAAATGGCAAATTTCTTTATTAATGCAAAGGTGACTTGGTTTATCGTTACTGTGACAATCGAAAACACTTTATTTGATGAATCCTTAAAGAAAATTTTAATTAATATCAATCAGGAGAAAAGTTATTGCAAAAATATATGTTGATCCCTAGACACTTTTGATGTGTGTATTAAACTTTTATTTGACACTGTTAGAATTTATCGGATTTACTCTTTTGTCATAACTGCTCAGCAAGAGGTCCTGGGTTCGATTCACGGGATCCCAGTTAGCAGGATTTACAGCGGGTTGATGTTAATAGCCCACACCCTATTACATGAGATCAAACATAACCTAAATGTTGGGGTATAATATAGCCATGTCTGCCCTTCGGAGATACAGACGTGATGTTATGAAATATCAGGCAATACTAACTATTAAATAAGCTAACTCGTGCAAAAGATCGTACAAACCTTTCAAGATGTTACTACCACAAATGGTTATACACAGTAGAAAAAGTTCAAAAACCACATTAAAATATTTGCATTCAACATTACAATAGTGCAATTTTCCGCGATGTTTGCCGTGTGTAATTTATACCGTTCAATGTTTCCAAGAAGTAGTTAAAAATCTAGTAAACGCTGTTTTACTAACGTTATAAATCTTCATGAATGAACCTTTTTGTCATTCCACGTAGGGTGGGATTTATGCAGGGCGATTGCAAACGCAACATAATGCGTGCACGTACCGTACGTTTCGATTTTTCCATATTTATAGCACTTTGTGTTTGCAGATTCGCACGATGCTACTATAAATAAAGGGTTTATAGTGTTCCTTACACTGTAGGTGACATTATAGAATTTTTAACTGTAGAATAATCATTCTCCTGCCTATACACTAATTCATTTGGGGTCGACGGTGAGGTATTTTAGTCATCTCATCAGAAATCGTTCTTACCATATCACTCTCCACACAGTCCACCCATCGTTTATTTGGTCTTTCTCTAATCTTAAAGCCGTCCACATTCAGACTCAAATTTTCCTTTTAATGCCATTATAATATGATGATTTATGTATAAAAAGAAATGCAGCAAGTAGCTGAAAGTGTATGTTTAAGAAACAAATCTTTTACAAGAAGTCGTAAACTCTAAACTCGACAAAAATCAACGAAAAACACATTTCTCTGAATTCAATCCCATTACTACTGTAAAAGTCTGACTCACCAAATCTTGGTGCACTTTAATGCAAAAAAAAACCACCAAAACAAAAAGTTCAACGGTTCACCTACCTAATAGAGACGTGTCGCGAATGATCAGGTCCTCTATAGGATGTCCAGTCTCCGATAACGGTTAGATCTCTGCCGAATATTGTAAAATAGTCGAAACCCGCGCGGGTGCAGGCGCGGCCGTGTCCTGCATCCCAATTAGTCCAGACAGAATGGACTATATAATGCGAAGTCTGGCTCAGGCCAGTACACATTCAGAAGCAGTATAGCGCACAACACCCTTTGGTCCACAAAGGGTTATAAATAGTGGAGCAAATATTACGAAAATCTTAAAAATGAAGCATGTTCTATCGCTGGTGGTGTTGACTTGCGCGCTGTTCGAAGCTAAGGGGTACCCGTACGCGTATTATCCTGCTTATGGAAATGTTGATTCTCGTAAGTAACTTTTAATAATATTTTTCATTTGTCTGTAGGGATCAGTTCTCCTTCAAGGATTTACAATTTTTTATACATTTGAAATAGTGCAGCAGTTAAATTAAGAAGAATTTACACTATAGTATTATGTTTTACTTGCAGCCATCGACTTATTTGAAGACTTCTGATCTTCCAATGTTCTGTGTTTACCATTTTGACGATCTAAAATGGTTTATTGAAGTCTTTAGCATTGATTAATATGGCACTATCTAACATGTAGCGACATACCAACATTCTTATTTTCCACGTAGATCTAAGATTTATACAGCACCTGCAATAGTATCCGAAGATGTGCCTATTACAACACAATTTTTTCATTCACAGTAACCTACGGAGATGGCAATCGCGGAGGTATGGCGCTGAGTCGCTATTACAACCCGTACTACGACCAGCGCGGCATTGGCGGTGGCATGGCAGCCTTCATGTTCCAGCAGCCGAGAACCGAGGCGACCCCGCAGCAATCCGGCCAGTATTACCTGCCAGACAGGCGCCGTCAAACCCAGCAGGAATTCAACAACGTCCCTCCCCAACAGAACGAAGTTTACTACCCCCAACAACCAGAGAATCCGTCTTATGCTCCAACTGAGGCAACTGAACTCGCTGAACCAACTGAGAAGGCCGAGGCTGCCCCTACGACCGCGAAAGCTGTGGCCGTCCCTGAGTTGATTGAACCTGAAGTAGAGGAAGTTCCAGAAGAAGAACCCGTTCAGAAGACCAAGAAGGCTACCAACAAGAAGAAGCAAGTCAAGAGGCCGATCGATGATGATGATGAAGATGAATACGCTCCTAAGATTCCTGCGGCTGCCTTCTTCCCCATGTTTTTCGGTGGTTACGGAGGTAGGGGTGGTGGTGGCCATGGCCATGGCGGTCCCACAGCCATCGCTAATGCCTACAGCACTGGCAAAGGTGGAGTAGCCACGAGCCACGCAACTGCCTACGGAGCCCCCAGAATAGAAGACAGAGTCTAAAATATTTTACAAATTGTTCGAGATAAGTGTAAAATTTATATCTTCATGTTGTTATATGTTTTTAATGTATAGAGATAATTAGCATTTCATCATCCATACAAATAAAATTTTCCATTTAATTGTGGTAATTTATTGAAGTCCTTAAAATCTAGCTATCGTGTTGTTTGCCCCCCTTTTTTTTGGCGGGTGGAAAATCATCGAATAACCCCTTCCGCTCTTGTGCAGAGCGAAAGGTAGTGTCAGACTGCTACAGACTAAAATCCACCCATGTTCTTTGTTAGCCCTTTATGTCGTCTTCATGACGTCTCTCAGTTACAGTAAGAAGGTTACTATTTCCTTTGAGCCTTAAATTAAATTTGCTGGATCGAAGTAATTCTGTGAATAAAATTAGCCCACAGACTTTCATGGTTTCTAGTAGTATGGTGTGGGTTTATAAAGAACCTACTTGCAACAGACAATAGATAGATACGAGTAAATTTTTGAAGGGGTGGTCTCTACAGTACGACTCTAGGTAACTGAAAGATTAAACAATAGGCAAAGGAATGTTATAAGTAGGCGATTTGGATTTACTACCTCTAACAAATTTGTCAGGCGTCGAAAGAGTGATAAACTCGTATGTAGCGAATTATTTATGAATATGACTAGTCCTAACTAAAATGTTCTAAGTAAGTTAGAGAACCGAATTACTTAGAGTACAGAATAACTGTGTCTAATATTTAGAAGTGGCCTTTCAAAAGAATTATGATGTATTTTTAAGAACAACATGTTTTGATGGTTTTAGCTCATAGGCATTTTGTACATCATTAGCTACGGAGACACGACCTTTTTTCATTTCAAGACTCTCACTTCGTATCACCTGTAATAAACCTGTTTCTACACCTGTATTAAATGTAATACAGCGTCCTGAAACTAACCGCTCAGATTAATTGTGGCAAAGCACCATCTACCTATTAAGTTTGGAACTAACAATCCCAAGCATGTAAATCACGACTCAGGCCGCCTGACACGCTTACTTTAGTGAAAAGTAGCTATGAAGTATAGATGGCATTAAATTCAAAGTAAACCACGATGGGTTACGCAGAGGTGCAGAGGTACGTATAAGACATGTTTAAGTTCCATGTAATAAGGAGCGACATTATTCCCATCAATCGTTCACAAACGCATATTCAGTAGGAGCTACTGAGACATTCATTATGGAAAAAACCCAATAACGACTTGTCTGGTCCAGTGACAGTTCAGCAGTCGCCAGACCAGGGTGTCTAAAATGGCCGCTTTAGCAGAATCGTAATATTAATCATGTTAAAAATTTCAAATTCTTAAAATGGACTTTATGTCTATAACTGTAAAGTCCATTTTAAGAATTTGAAATTTTAACGTGATTCATACTATGATTCTGCGTGGATTCTGATAAATCGGCCATTTTAGACCCGCTGAAGACCACATCTTATTAAAGTCGATTCATCATCACCATCCTGGCAAGATAGACTACGCATAGTTACCATCGGAGGATAAACCTGGATGAGGCTGGCACAGGACCGTGGAGAATGGCACAAGAAAAGAGAGGCCTATATCCAGCAGTGAGTAAATTCAGGCTGTAGATGCTGATGATGATGATCCTGCCCTTATCTCATGTCATTTGGGGTCGCTGCAACACGTTTTTTTCTTCCATTCCGCCCATCGTGCATCTTATTAAAGTCAATTAAACTTCTATAATAAAATTATCACGATTGTTTCTTTGTTATTGTTTAGTTCACATTCACAATTACGGACAAGTTCCGGTTGAATCATCTCTTTGATGTGGATTTGTACCACTTTTTGATGTCGTTTGACCTTTCTGATTTTAATTTTCTGCTCCTTGGGCTAGTTTTACCTACTGCTCTGGCATGGTTAATTTTTTTGCCCTTGCCAAACTCTTTTACAAAAACGGCGACACCCGAAACATTAGTTTGTATTTATTTTTTTGGATACAAAAAGTTTCTTGCGGGAAACGAACCCGCGACACGCAACGAAGCAGCAAATCATTCAGCCACTGCACCAACCACGTCGTTATATGTATTACTGTTACAAAATAACAAAAGTATTATTAAGGTAAGCTTTTTTTCAAACTAAAGGTAAAATAAAATAAACTTAGCAATCTAAGGTGCGATTTTTTTTATTCTTTTTTATTGCTGATAGGCTCGCGTTTGACCACTATCTCACCTGATGTTAAGTGACGATGTGGTCGAAGATGAAGTAAGACGCTGACCTAGAAGTAACCTATTCACTCTTGACTTGAAGACCCCTAGGTTATACTTATCAGGAAATACAGACTCCGGCAGGGAAATCCACTCCACATGATTGATTTCAAGTGATTTCTGCTGTCATTCGGGTTTCAAGATTTTTTCAACCAAACATAACGTTAGTTGACAGTGATTTGACATCCAATCAAGATTGACGTCAGAAATATTATGGCTATGAAAATAAAATAGCGAGAATTTTAACTTATGGAAACTTTTATTAAACGAACGATGGAATCTGTAGAATGTATGTACACGTGTAGAAAACAAAGTAAAAACAATGGCACCTAAGTACAATATTATGTTAAACTTAATCGCGAGAACATTCTAAACATATTTACTGCGATCTTTAAACAGGAGGCAAGGTTCCGTAAGCGGTAGCATCGCTTGCCGCTGCTCCACCTTTCCCGGTGCTGTACGCATTAGCAACAGCCATTGGCCCACCAGATCCACCCAATCCGAAAAACATGGGGAAGATAGCACCAGAAAGAAACCTATGAGCAGGGAAATCATCTTCCTCGTCATCATCTTCTTCATCTCCCACAGGCCTTTTGACTTGTTTTTTCCTCTGGACAGCTTTTTTAGGCTTTTTCACAGGTTCGTCTTGTGGTTCCTCAATTTCAAACTCAGTTAATTCAGGGACAATAGTTTTAACGGTTGTTGGAACTATTTCGGCTTCTTCCGCTGGTGCAATAAATTCAGTGGCTTCAACGGGGACGTTGGGAACACTCTGTGGTGCTTGTGGGTAGTAAACTTCGTTCTCCTGAGGTGGTGTATCATTAACTTCCAGCAATTGTCGGCGAAGAATTTCGGCTTGATGGTATTGGATGCCTTGGTGATGAGTTAAAGGCAAATTCCTTTGGTTAGCTTCGGGTTGCCACAATGAGTATGCAGCTGGTGGAGCTCTGACTGCCCGTCGGTTGGCGTAGGGGCTGTAGAAGCGGCTGAACACCCTTCCACCTCGATTGGCATCGCCGTATGACCCTGTGAAATAATTGTTATGGATTTAATTATGAAGAAACTGTAATACAAAGATAGACTCTTACATAAAGATCAGTAATTTTTTATTTCAATACATCCGTGTCGTATAAACTACTGGTTGTTTATTCGACTTGGTATTTATTAAAATCATTGTAAATGATTGTGTTGTATTGACACTGCCCCGTTGGTCTAGTGGTCGCAAGCGCGACTGCTATGTATGTATGTAGTCCTGTGTTTGATTCCTAGGTCAGGCAAAGTGTTATTGGGTTTTTCCGTCAGGTATGGATGCAGTTAACAATGGTTTAATAAAAACACAATAAACAGACACATCAAGGTCGATAATGCATCTGTAGGCACTGTCGTCATCAGGGGCGTAACTTTATAACTAGTACAATAAAAAAATGCTTTTCGATAAGGATCAGGTTCTAAAGGTGAGAGGTTAAAAAGTCGAGATTACGGAGCTTAGTTTGGGTTATCCCAGTCTTCAAGATTTATGCTGTGGGTGTAGGGTTGCGGTTTTTTCGTCAATGCACGACTAAGGGCTCGTTTACGGAGCTGCGGGATGTTGTAAGAGATACCGCGGCCTCGACATAAAAGGCTAAGAAGGAACATGGGTGTTTTTTTGTCAGTAGAAGCAGACTTCTCTCTTTCTGCTCTTGGGCAGAGCGAAAGGGAGTGTCAGAACACTCCCTTTCGCTCTGCCCAAGAGCGTAAAGGGTTATTTGATGATTTTATAAAGACTAAATAAACTTACATGTATCAACATTTCCTGAAGATGAGAACACAGGGTACGGGTATCCCCGAGCTTCGAACAAAGCACAGCTCAAGACCACCAACGAGATCACCAACTTCATTCTTATTTCAAAATTTTATTCACTTGTTTTAAATGTTGCCAGTTATACTGCCTATGAGCTTCTGTTGACAACAGCCAGAATTTGCGTTATATATTTAATTCTATTAAACTCATTGGGATGCAGGACACGGATTTCGGCCTGCACTGGTGTTTGTCCGAACATATACCTAAGATAGATACGAACATTCATCGGTAAGTTATAACCCATTTAGATCTTGTCGGCAGATGAGTGGGATAATTTATTAGGAACTAGTTCCAGATGGGACCCCATTTTAGTATTATCAAGATCTGCTTTCAAAGCATTACTGCCTAGATTTTTCTCTACTCTGTTGAGGGTTGGGTTCCAGTTTAGCTGTATGCAGAATAGTAGTATTTTAAATGGAGCGTCTGCCTTTCTGATCACCACAACACAGTTAGTACATCTTCTTCTTATATAAGCACTTACTCATACACATAAACACAGAGTAAAAAACTGTTTCACGTTCGTAACATCACCGTCTTGGGCCAGGTGAAAACCAGCGTTGGGCACTAGCTGCAGCAGTTTGATGAACTGGTCCTACTTGGTCTTACTTAGATGCACACACTCTTTTTTTTAGTTTAGTTTTTACGTTCTTTTATATTTTTATTGTTTGTTGTGTGCACTTGTGGCATTGTGCTAAATAAACATGTTTTCTTTCTTTCTTTTTCTTTCTTTCTTCTTAGCGTGTCGATGACAATCCAAATTGAGTCTGCCCAAAATTTAGTAACGAGTTTGTTTCCTTCAGAAGCCTCGGCTTCATCAGCTCATGTGATGTGCAAATATATTACTAGGACCGGCCATACTATACCAATTAGTACTGGGTTCTGGTGATACCCCTTTGTAACTCTAGGTGTCAGACTTTAGAGCCGCTGACTACCTGTACCGACTGTCAAAGATCTAAAAAAGGCAGCCGGGTTCGGAGGCTTAACATGCTTTCCATGACACAGCATGTCAGTTTCCATGCCTTTCAAAAAACCCCGAAAAACCATTGCACGGTTCAGAACATTAGACAAACCCAAACAAACACTGCAATATTAACGTGGGAAACATCTCAGGTATTTTGACGATAGCTGCCAATTAATTATAAAAGTGTACCTACAGAATATCATGGTTTTACAATAATACGTATAATTAGTAAAAATTGGGGAACCCGTTTGTGACGCACTCCTGAGCAATCGGTAAACAAAAACCACCGGACGTTGGAAAAACTTGAATGAAAAAAAAAACTTATTCAAATAAACTAATTATTTCTTATATGGGTTTATGGAAAAATTGCCGAGTAAGTAACTACTTAGCATGAATTATTTAAAATCGTGATGTATGATGGATCGTTAAACAATGGGGTTTTGCCGGTTAACTAAAGTTTTTTTTCTATATTTCCACCCAGTCATAGGGCTATTTCAATTGTTTTTATTTTGCATTATTTAGCTAGATAAATACCTATGGTATAATATTGGACGTAGATTGCTTTGTGAATGAAGAGTTTGACCAGCGATTCCAGATAAAAAGTCAGAATAATGTTCAAGTAATCGAATCGGATCGGCTTACAATCTAACCTGAACAATGCAGCTGAATGCCAGTATTTCACCCCCGTTAGGACTGAGAAATACGATACTCTTTGGTAAGACTGGTTATCTTACTGTCAGGTTACTGTTAAAGATGATAAGGGACTAACGGCTTAACGTGCTTTCCAAGGACGGAAGAAACTCGGTATGTAATGCATCATCAACCCATCCATGGACCGACCTAGGCAAGAAGATCAACCCGAGCGGCAGTCATTATTAAGCCACGATGTTCGAACAATATTGTCAACTATTGTCAAAAGACGGTATATGTACATAATAGATGAAGCTGGGTCATTATCATCTTTTTATTCACCTCATACACAGGTCCAGTACTTGTAAAGCCAAATAAAAACATTACTTAATCATCACGTTAAGCATACTTTGTAGTTGCATTTTTGTCATACCTATTATTGGAATCAAATTGTTATACATATTTGATTCCTCACAACTTAGGACCCAGTAATATTAATGACAACAATATCCGTGGTGCTAGGCAACTGGGCTTATCCCAGTTGTATACGTCCCTGTGTGCCTATTGGCCTTGTTCTGTTCTGTCTCCTGCTGATATGGAGGGAAGTGGAAATAATGTTTTTCCTACTCCTCCGCTATTCTTTTCTGATTTATTTCGTTGCGGGATCCAAGACAGTGAAATCGTTTTCCTGGGACTTCGTCGAGCTTCATTGTCTCGGCGCTTTTCTTGTGGTCCCCACTGTTGATTCTGGCTTTCAGAAGTTACAGTGGTATGGGAATAGTGTGGCGGGCTTGTCCCAAATAAAAAAAAAAAAAAGAATAAAAACTTTATAGTTGGTACTTACTAGAGACAGAGATTTGTCCAAACAGAGCATTATTTTTATAGGACTTTTTTTAATCACTTACAGACACCAGTACCGACACCTGATATTATACCGCCAACTTCCAAACTCCTCTACAAATGAGAAAATTCTAATGGATAAATCCAATTGCACTTTTTGGCTGACCCGGGGATCGAACCCAGGACACTACGTCCAGCATTTGTGCTTGTGATCATGAGACCAAGTGGGCAGTAAAGCTACTTACAGTCTATACCAGTTTTTTTTGTGAATGTTATGCAAAACCAAGTTTATGCGGCTCTCATTCTACGGAAAAGTGTACAAATTGAAACCATGTTATCTATAATAACCCTCCTTTTGGGCTTCGCCGCAAAAAAAAGCCGGTAAAAAGTATGCTTGATGTGTAACTGTGTGTACACGCAGTAATACGGAGACTATGATATCAAGGTTTCAAGAAAGATGGGCTATATTCCGCGGGCCCAGTGCGGGTTGGTAGATGTCACACGTATTCGATTTATTTTTTGTTCAGCGACATGCCGTTTTCCTCACAATGTTTGTCTTCACCGATTTGACAGCAGTGGTGATGAAATAAATTACACAAATTAATGCACCTGACTGTTTTTGAACCCACTGGGTTCGTAAGTCGGAGCCGCCGCCACTGGCGACTGCTGCTCTTGTACGTCGTACATACGTTACGTAATTTAAACCCTAAGGACGTTTGGACTTTTAAGGGCCTTACCACCTAAAACTAGACTCATGACCCGTTCAGAAACGTTCCACGTGTCCCCCTTACATTAGTCATAGCCGTTAGTTATGAAACCCTGATGCGTGCTCTTCTTGCGTGACTGGTTTACGCTTTTTTATTCACAAGATATGCTCACAACAATCATGACCTTGCCATCACAGCGGCTGCTAGACGCGTTCAATATAATGACAACAAAGTTATATCGAAGAAGGGTTATATTATTCTACACTGGATTGATCTGTATTGATTGCAACTGGAGGGCAAAAGCCCAGATTTAATGCTGAGTCAGTCGGTTATCGCCCCCTTTTATTTAAAGGGTGGGAAATCATGAAATGGGTCATTTCATGATTTCCCCGGTCATCAGTTCTACAGCTATTAATTGGCCAGCCCATTGCCACTTCACCTTACTTATTCTGTGAGCTATGTCGATAAGAAAATCTGTTAGCTGAATTATATTTTGCACTTTGCACTTACTTTTTTATGAACAATGCACGAAGACACTTATCACCAAACTTTCATCTCTTATCGTTATTTGTTGTTCTGTACACTAGGCTACCCTGTTGTACAATAAAAATAAAATTTTGTTATATATTACTTACGGCCGAATACTGAAACGCCACCCAAATATAAGTAACGCTCAAATCTAGTGCTGTCTCGGTCGCTCTATGCTGAAGTAACAGAGACAGAACGAGATTTAAGGGCAACTTAAAATTAAGTGGCGTTTCAGTATTCGGCCGTTTAACTGTTATTTTTACTGTCAGGGTTTCGTCGATATCGATTTATCATTAATCGAAATCTAAGCATCATCGCAGCAAGATTATACTAACACAGAAACAATCTGTGTAAGTTTTTATAATTATTATCAAACATTGTGTAGAGTGAAACTTCTACGTGTCCATTTTGACAATTCATTAACCGTCAGTATACAGTCTGTAGACCAACGTTACAAAAACATATAAATATATTCTATAATCACTTTTTTTAAGAGCTGTGATAATTTCTATGTTAAGGTAAGGATTTACTCCGTTGTAATCACACGTGATGTAGTATTTAGATCAGGAAATGATAATCTCTTTTTTCTAGCGTTGTATTGTTATGTTTTTTTAGCTGTCTACAAAGCTAGACTAACAAATGATTACTTGCTAGTAGGTACTTGTGCAATAAATCAATAGGTATTATTATATTGTCTGACTGCGTTAATCATCATTTGTTTTTTCACTTGAAATTGTTTGTTTCACTCATTTTGTACACTTCTTTTTTAACTGAGTTCGAACTTCATTGGGCTTACCGAGCAGTTACAAGACTTACGAGTTCATAGTCTGCAATTACTGTAACCTTATCAGTAGCTATACTTTTGGGCTGTTTGGGGTTGAAACGACTGGGTCATGGGGCCCGAGTGCGCGTCTTCTTTTTATGGAAATCTATCGCTGACTAATCGACACTTCACGTGACTAGAGGGCTGGTTCTATCTTTTGCCAAAGAATTAGCATTTCCATTCAACGCGGCTTTGCTGCCAGTCTTCGCACGTTCCCGGAAGACAATGATGCAGAGGAATACTTTGATGCCTAAATGTCTCATTGTCATCTTTGAATATTATGATATTTTAGTTCAATTTGTACTATTTTATGGTCTGTATATAATGTACAGTCACGAGCAACAACATGTATACACAGGTCCAAGTTCAAACGCGGATTTCTGGTGAATTAACGATTGCATCTTTGAAAAATATGACCTACTTTATGATGATAAGGTTCCAAAATATTAGTTTTGTTAGGTACCTAACATGAAAATGAAATCATTGAAGTAGGCGAAAATTGCTTCTAAAGTTGGCTAAGTTAGGTATACATATTGGTGCTGCTGACGTACATAAAAACCTTGCTTACTGAAAGTCAACCAGAACATAGTTAGGAATGCAGATGGTGAGATACTAACTAAGAATTTATTAGGTAAAAAAGGAGGTAGTTAAAAAACTAAAAAACCCGACTGAAAAAACCGAAAAGCAAAAACCAAGCACATTTTAAATTAAACAAAACTTGGAAGCAGGCGGGGTTTATTTGAATATTAAATTATGAAATGAAAATAGAATGGATGGGATTTTTTGTTTTTTTCATTTAACTTTTGTGTTTGTTTATAGGTTTTGTGACTTTGAATTTCTTTTAAACATATAAGTGTCATATATTTTTGTAGTCTCCTTTTAAAACCCTTCATTTTGATACCCTACTCGATGGTAACGGTTTTTTTTTACGGTATGGCCCCAAAATCCGAAAATTGCTTTGTTTTTTAATTTTAACGTAGCCAGTGACACTCGCGCCATCAAGACAAATCTAACGACGTATATGTTATTCAAATCCCTTCATCCATTTAGGAGTTATGAGGGAACAAAAAAAAGGACATACATGCACACGTCAAACACATAAACCTCCTTTTGGGCTTCGCCGCAGTCGGGAAAAAACTGCATCATGTAAAAATACGTCCTTAAGCAAAGACAAATGATAATTAAAATTCATGTAGCAGCTCTTTACTTAACTGCATAGGTCAATGACCTGAAAGGAATAATTTACTCTTGAAAAATAACAATCATAGCGTTGATTCCTGAAACTCACACTAGTATTCCCTGTGTCGTGAGTTCCAGGCAGTTCCAGGGAATTTCCCCAAAAAATCTAATTAGTCCGTCTGTTAGATTATCGAAAAATATTGGATAAGTACGTGTCTTTTATTTTATCAAATTAATAAAAAATTACGAAAATAAAACGTGTCTAAGATCATGAGTGGGGATTTTGACGTCACTTTGTGGGTAAAAAAGTACTAACCTTGTGACGTCACACGACTTTACGCGACTTTTCGAAGCACTGTATCGTCTTCATGTTTTGTTTGAGTGAAAAAAGAAAAAATACGTGTCCATTAATTTTTGAAAATCCCCTTTGTGGTGAAATACGCTACAATGAAAAACCATTAAAGTTCTAAAGCTTATTTATATACATATATATTGGTTTGACTAACAATTACGTTCTGCCTGATGCCATGATGGAACATAGGATCCTACATTTTGACATCGCGTGTTGACTTCTGCATTGCACCCTGTATGTAGTAGAATAAAAGGGTGTAAAATTACCCTTATTAAAGCCAAAAAGTAGACAATACCTGGGAACCTTTTAGTTACAGAGATATTGGAGCTCAAAGTTACAAAATTTTTACCAAAAGCACAATATTTTGGTTGTAAAACTTGATTTTTCTCTGAAAAAAAAGGCTTCTCCCAGAAATAATTTCTGCGTAGGGCCACTTGGTTTCATCTACATTATGCTTGATTGACGATTTCGTGTAGGATCTACTTATACTACACTAGCATAATATCTATGCTATCATAGTTTTAAAATACATTGCTAACTAACGTCTTGAATTGTTAGTTTTTTACGGTTAGGTATATCATTGAATCAATAAATAATAATAGGGAATCGGACTGAGTCAAAAAACAATGATTCTAATTAGTCCGTCAGTTAGATTATCGAAAAATATTGGATACGTGTTTTTTGTTTTATCAAAATTGACGAAGATAAGATGTGGTTGTGACATCATTTGTAGTTAAAAAATGTACTATCATATGACGTTTTCGAAGAGTTCACGAGTTTTCGAAGCACTGTATTGGCTTCATTTTTTGTTTATGTGAAAAAAGAAAAAATACAACTCCAATATTTTTTGGAAATCTATCTGACGGACTAATTAGTTTTTTTTGTCCGATCCCCTATTATTATTATAGTTATAACGACTCCCATTGTAACCTCTGAGCACTTAGTTTAATGTTATAATATTATGATCGACAATGTTTATCAAAGTGAGGTGAAGACATGACTTACGACAACATGTCTTACTTATTTATTACGTAAACTAAAGTAATTACAATACCGTACAGGTTTGCTTTCTCTAAAAATAATGTTGGCCAATACTTAGTTAATAATCTACGTTTTTATTTAGTTGTTAATAATTTAATAGTCATCCACATCCATCATCCACAGCCAGTCTATTAATGTTCCCACTGCTGGGACATAGGCCTCCTCTATTTGAGAGGAAATAAGCTATAATCTACCACGCGGGCCCAGTGCGGATTGGTTAATGTCACATGTCTTCGAATTTTTTGGTTCTAAGACAAGCCGGTTTCCTCGCGATGCTTTCCTTCGCCGTTTTGTGAGCAGCGGTGACGAAATAAATTACACAAAGTAATGTGCCTGCCTGGGTTCGAACCCTGTTCGTAAGTCGGGGCCGGCACCACTTGACCACCGCTGCTAATTTAATAGTAATTCAGAATTAACCCGCCCCCTGGTTTATAAAAGAAGAGATTATCGAAATAAAATCATCATCATCATCATCATTGGGGTCGACGCAAAACGTATTTTATCGATATAAAATACTTTTGCGTATCGAAGTGTAAAAATGCGATTAGAAGGCGAGAAGGGTTGATCCACAGAGATACCGTGGCCCCAGAAAGCAAAGGGCATAGAAGGGACATGGTTGATTTTTAGTCAGTAGTCTGACACTCCTTGCCGCTCCGAGCGGAACGAATAATTTAATTTTGATGATTTTCTAACGACAAAAAGAGGGCGAGAATCAGACGAGCTGCGTTTTAACACGGGTGGTGGATCACATTTACCGAATTCAGTTTAGAAGAAAAATTACCTTCCTATGTTGCAATTGATTCGTATCGAGAACCATTGTTATAGTTACCTCCTTGTATACCTATACTTATCTTAAAATTTTAAATTGTGCTTATTGAATTCTTAGTACTTAATTAACTATTCCCAATAGTCAATATATTTTCATGGTGTTTTAAAAAATAAATGGCATTTAAAACTGCAGAAGTACGTAATTTCAGTGGTTGCCACTTTTATAAATTATTTCTGATTGCTACTTATTGACTACTTACATGACTTGATGTATTCTAGATTATATAATTGAATAAAACGTTATCTTTGTTGGAGTCTTTGTTTTTTTATTTTTTTCCCCATAAATGCTTAGAGAGGGTCTAAATTTAATATACTTGTCTTAAACATATATTAAAATTAGACCATCTGCCATCTTGGCTTATTAGGCTGACCACAACAATTTATATCACGGTGATATAAATTATAATTTATATACTTCAGAATCATTTCCGAACCTAATCACACTTTCAGAGGAGAAAGCATAAACAAAGACAGAAAATTAATCAAAGCTTTATTGTTTTTTTTTAATCAAAACCAACTATGGTTGTTACAGTTAAAACTATTAATTAAAATAAACCAACAACAAACTCCAAGAGGGTATCTTAATTTTGGCAACATTTAGCTTTTGGCCAAGGGCAAAACCAAGCTTGGATAACGAGAAGCATTAAATAAGCTTTTGGAACTTTCGCTGTGCTCGGAACCCACGACCCCAGCGTTTAAACTCGAAACGAGTCCGCCTTTGTACCACTGTTGTACATGAAGTTTAAATAAATAAATCACACTATAAAGGCGAAAGTTTGTGAGCGTGTGAGTGTGTATGTTTGTTACTTCTTCACGTAAAAACTACTGAACGGATTTGGATAAAATTTGGTACACAGATAGTTTATAATCTGGATTAACACATAGGCTAGTTTTAATCCCGATTTTATCTTCCCGTGGGATAATTTTCGAGTTGTAGCGGGTGAAGTCGCTGGCAACAGCTAGTAAAATATAATTTCCAAAAATGTTACGATTATATTTACGCTGTTTGAGGTTTTCCAGAGCCGCTGTACCAGCACAGCGCGATGAGCTTGGAAGACGTGATAACGCAAGAATATCGACAGGTGTTGCGGCCCACACTAATGTTTTATGATAAATTGATTTAAAATACTTTAACCTATCGCAGTATCTTTGGAGTAAAATCAACAGATGATGTTCGAAACACTACTGCGCTCAAAAGCGCAGCGTTGACGTGGCTCAAAAAGCAGCCCAACTTAATTGGGACGGGGCAGAACATGTGTCGTATACCAAAGCTATTGGCCCGTAAAGCTTAGGATTGGTGCCCTGAAACAGTGACACAAGATCGCGGCAGACAACTTCGACGGATGACCTGGATTCCTTGAGAATCGGAAAGAGTTGCACAGAATCGCGACCGTGAGAAGGAATGGTGGGAGGTCTTTGCCCAGCAGTGGGACAATATGTATACAGGTTAGATACAATAATAAAAATAAAAACCTTAACAGTAGTCAGATATCTTCTATCATTAAACGACAATAAATAAATCGACTAAACATTTGTCATTAATTATAAATAGAAAATATGTTACAATATAAAAATAAACCCAACGTAAAAACCATATCCCAAGAATCTCAGTTTAATACTAAGATGGCACCCGGATGTGGTTTTTAATATAATGCATAAACTTGCGTATAGTAATCGTGACTACTCGCTTTATATACAGAATATCTATACTCGGAATGTAAAGAGGTCGTTAGATAATTAGTATCAATTAAAAAGAAGGATTACAATATTATTTATATCAACCACACACATTAAAGGTCTTATTCACGTATGTCCATATATGTATGTTTATATCCATTTATGTATAATTGTAGATTATAAATATAAACTTACGATTGCTCTACTAAGTAAAAGCAATTATATTAATTGTAAATTAAGTTTCAGAATCAATAAAAAAATGATTAAAAAACCCAAAAAAAGATGTTTTCGTCAAGGTTTATACAATTCTACCAGGAGGGACATTCTACCAGACAACGATAGCGTCGTCGATTAATAGTCTAAAATATAATTATGGTCATGACATTACCTACCGAAATCTTATGACATAAGCTACCGTAATCATTTCAAATAAGCTACAGTAATCCTAGTCCTGGTATGACCGTCGTGCTGTCAAGTCACAGGTCTCGTGTTCGAACCCAAGACTCGCACCTGAGATTCGGATTAGTGTGCTCATTGTTTAATTATGACTTACCACACACAAACCAGCATTCCTGAGAGATACTTCACGACGGCAAAGCCAATTCAGAGGTCCAGGGGCGGCATTGAAACTCTGACACCATGACCACGTGATATAGAAGTTACCCTCTATTATAATTATGGTAAAGTGCAAATCATAATTATAATGTAGAGCAGATAGTATCGTCAGAAGAAAAGTAAAAGAAAGTATCAAAATATTGATGCCGTAAGCGGGTTATATAATTATAAAACAAAAGATTACAAAAGAGTGTAGTATTATAGTGACAATGGCCTATGTTGCGGCTTATCTTAATCGGAAACGCAAAGCATTCGGTTTGATATCGGTCGATCTATGCATGTTTTCATAATAACCGGAATACGTACGGTCAGCGAATATAGCCTGCTTTTCATAGTTGTAATAAAATTGAACACATGTAATGTAATATATCTTTGCCTCTTTTCGTTTCTTTATAAAAACAAATAGAATATATAATGTATTTATTTTTACTGAATGTAAAATAAACAAATACAAGATAATATAAAACTTCTGTGGCCAGTGGTGGCGGCCCCGACTTACGAACAGTGAGTCGTGGGTTTGAACCCAGGCAGGTGCATTGCTTTGTGTAGTTTATTTTATCACCACAGCTCTCAAAACGGTGGAGGAATACATCGCGAGGAAACCGCCATGTCTAATAACCAAAAAATTCGAAGACATGTGACATCAACCAATCCGCACTGGGCCCGCGTGGTGGATTATAGCACATCCCTCTCCTAGAAAGGAGACTGTTAGCCTGTGTCCTCCAGTGGGATGACACAGGCTAACAGTAATAGTAATAACTTTTCATACCTTCAGAAAATCCTTGAAATTTCTATCATTCATTACCTTCTCAACAAAGCCGCAGGATGCAGTTAACGATGGTTTAATAGAAACACAATAAACGGACACATCAAGGTCGATAATGCATCTGTAGGCACTGTCGTCATCAGGGGCGTAACTTTATAACTAGTACAATAAAAATATGCTTTTCGATAAGGATCAGGTTCTAAAGGTGAGAGGTTAAAAAGTCGAGATTACGGACTTAGTTTGGGTTATCCCAGTCTTCAAGATTTATGCTGTGGGGTGTAAGGGTTTCAGTTTTTTCGACTCACGAATAAGGTCTCGTTTTCGGAGCTGCGGGATGTTGTAAGAAATACCGCGGCCTCGACATAAAAGGCTAAGAAGGAACATGGGTGGTTTTTAGTCAGTAGAAGTCTGACACTCCCTTTCGCTCTGCCCAAGAGCGCCACGCACCGCGTCTCCTTAAACTAGCCCTTAGTGGAACTGAAATGTTTACTGAAAACCGCCATTAAACATAATAATATCACGCCTGTAATCTCCGAAGGCCTAAGCGCAGGTGTACCTAACACCACAAACCGTTTCGCCAGTCATGTTTAAGTCTCATGTAACAGGAGCCGAGTCTATTGCCATCAAGTGGGCACAAATCCAGACTTCGTGACTGCTACTGAGTTTCTATTGGAAAAAAACCCTATTGCGCTTTGCCCCACGTGTACATTGAACCTAGGATCTCGTCAGCAGTCGCGCTCGTGACTACTTGACCAACGAAGCAGTCCCAATTAAACTTTATGTCAAAACAACACAAATATATTCATTCAAAAAAAATAAGTACAAAACGGTTCAAGGAAGCAATTATTTTAAAGCTTTAAATATATAATTAATGCCTACCATAATACTATCAATTTCTTGAAATATTCACCGCAAAATGAAAAACGTGCTTGTTACTCAGTCTGTACAAGTAAAATTGTAATCAACACAAGGGAAATAGCACAATAAGAACAAAACCATATCAGTACACGTGCGTATGTACGCACTCATTCATGTTCTCCTTTAATGAATTCATTGTCTTCCTAGCCTTTTCACAACGATGTTGGGGTCGGCTCCTAGTCTTACTGGATGCAGCAGAATACCAGTATTTTACATGGAGCGACTGGAGTGACTGCATGGATCACTCCATTCATGAATTAGGTCTAAATATTCACATTGAAGCATCTTTATACTGGATCCGAGTTATCGATGAAATTGCCTTTTCATAGACAAATTGTTTAAAATTTATTGTTGAAGTTTGAAGAAAAAAAAACATCCCTGAAGCTCCAGTAAAATGGCAAAATTTCATCAACGTTAATGAACCTATTTCTTAAATTCGCCAAAGTGATCTTAAAAGTTACCTTCCGATTGTATAGTTTAAGGATACCCGAAGACGAAGATGCCACGATATTCATTATCGCTTCTGACTTATCTCAAGTCAACAAAAACGTCGACTTTACTACATTCGTAACCTGTTGTGGGAAGTATAAAGCATTATAAAAACTAATTGTTTTTTCCGTACATACGTACGTGTTCCTATGAACTTTGATCACGCTCAGCCACTTAATATATAAAAGGATGCTAACCTATACACGTTGTCAGTTAACGAAAGAATCATGAAGACGATGCGTTCTTGCATCGTCCTCTGCCTCATATTAGGCTTTAGTGATGCACATTCAGGTAATTGTAGTTCAAGTTTTTGTGTTGTGTTAGTACTGTAATTACAATTTTCGCATTATCCTTTCATGAAACAAACAATTGACAGAGACAAAAACTTTGTGTAGTCTTGAACAACAAAATTAAAGATTGTTAATATTATTTTTTTTTAATGACGTGAATTTTTCAATTTCAGTGAGACTCGGGCGCTCGTATACGCGCGATGGTGGTGGCGGAGGAGGCGGCGGGTTCGGATATGGCGGCGGCGGTGGAGGCGGAGGCGGAGGCGGTGGAGGATTCGGCTTTGGCGGAGGCACAGGCCTCGGCTTTGAAGGCGGTTTCGGAGGCATCCGCGATGGAGTCAGTGGCATACTCAGCGACGTCCACTCCGGGCTTACTGCCCTAGGAAGTGCTGGGGCCGGTTTGACCGGAAGCCTAGGAGGAAATGGAAAATCCATTAACTTCAAATCCGAAGATGGAAAATCTGGTGGATATGCCTTCACCGGTACACTTGAGGGTGGTAATGGTGGATATGGCGGCGGTGGTGGATACAGTGGAGGTGGCAGCGGCGGTGGCTATGGAGGTGGCGCCGGATTTGGCTCTGGTGGAGGAGCTGGAGGTGGAGGAGGCCTCGGAGGAGGAAGTGCTGCAGGGCGAGGAAGCTCTGGAGGATACGGTGGCAGCAGTGGAAGTGGTGGTATTAGTGGGGGTCTGAACTTTGGGGGAGGAGGGGGTGGAAGTGGGGGTGGTGGTTACGGCGGCGGCGGTGCTAGTTATGGAGTAAGTGGCAGTGCCGGAAAGAGCCATGGCAGTAGTGGTGGATTAGGACACGCTGTCATTGGCGGCGGCAGTGGCGGTGGAAGTGGAGGTGGATTTGGAGGCGGCTTTGGTGGCGGCAGCGGCGGTGGAGTCGGCGGTGGATACGGAGGAAGTGTAGGAGGAGGAGCCGGAGGTGGCTCCAGTGGTGGCCACGTAGGTGGCTTAAGCCACGGCAGCTCTGGTGGTTCACATGGAAGTAGCTCGGGTGGGCTAAGTGGTGTAATAGGTTTCAGTGGTGGCCACGGAGGTGGCAGTGGCGGTGGTATTGGAGGTGGATACGGCGGAGGCATTGGTGGAGGCCTTGGGAAAGTTAGTGGTGGAGGACTAGGCGTCGGCAGTGGTAGTAGCCTAGGCGTCGCTAGTGGCGGGGGCTATAGTGGCAGCAGTGGAGGCAGCATTGGAGGTGGCTTCGCGGGCGGTAGTACAGAAAGACTCGGTGGTGGTAGCGCCGGCGGCTACGGCGGAGGATCTATTGGTGGACGAGGGAGTAGCTCAGGAGGAGGGAGCAGCTCACTAGGCGGAGGGTTACTTATTGGACTTGGAAGCAGCAGTTCAATTAGTGGTAGCCACGGAGGCAAAAGCCACGGCGGGGGCCATGGTGGTGGCTTTGGAGGAGGAAGTGGAGGCGGCTATGGTGGGGGCAGTGGCGGTGGTTATGGAGGAAGCGTTAGCTCTGGCGGTGGAAGTGGAAGCTCTAGCGGTGGAGGTGGAGGCCTCTCGTTCGGTGGGGGTTTCGGAGGCATTGGCTCCGGTAGTGGACTGGGCGGTGGCTCTGGAGGTGGCCTTGGAGGAGGCAGTGGCGGTGGCGGTGGCCAAGGACTTGGCGGTGGTAGTGCTGGTGCATACGGATTAAGCGGGAGCTCTAGTGGAGGAGCTGGATCAAGCGGGGGCGGCCTCTCTTTCGTCAGCGGCGGCGGCAGTGGGGGCGGGGTTGGCCAAGGACTTGTTGGCGGTAGTGCTGGTGGATACGGAGGAAGCAGGGGCTCTAGTGGATCAGGCGGGGGCGGCCTAGCTTTCGGCGGCGGAATTGGCGGAGGTTCCGGGGGTGGCCTTGGAGGCGGCAGTGGCGGCGGAGCTGGCCAAGGACTTGGCGGTGCTGGTGCTGGTGGATACGGAGGAAGTGTGGGCTCTAGTGGATCAAGCGGCGGTGGCCTATCTTTCGGCGGCGGCCTTGGCGGAGGTTCCGGGAGTGGCTTTGGAGGAGGCAGTGGGGGCGGGGTTGGCCAAGGACTTGTCGGCGGTAGTGCTGGTGGATACGGAGGAAGCAGGGGCTCTAGTGGATCAGGCGGGGGCGGCCTTGCTTTTGGTGGCGGCCTTGGCGGGGGTTCTGGAGGTGGCCTTGGAAGAGGCATTGGCGGCGGGGGTGGCCAAGGACTTGGCGGTGGCGGTAGTGCTGGTGGATACGGAGGAAGCGGGGGCTCTAGTGGAGGAATTGGATCAAGTGGGGCTGGCCTCTCTTTCGGAGGAGGTTTTGGCTCCGGTGGTGGCCTTGGCGGAGGTTCCGGAGGTAGTCTTGGAGGAGGAAGTGGCGGCGGTGCAGGCAAAGCGTACGGCACTAGCCTAGGTGGCTTAGCGGGCAGTTTTCTCGGAGGATTAAGCGCCGGATTTGGTGGTAGTGGAGGCGGCGGTCGAGGTATCGCCGGAGGTTACGGGGGCTCAACTGGCGGTGGTGGTGGGCTCGGCGGTGGGGGTGGCGCCGGCTTCGGAGGCTCATCTGGCGGCGGCGGCGGTCTCGGCGGTGGAAGTGCTGGTGGATACGGTGGTTCGTCTGGCGGTGGTGGTGGACTTGGCGGCGGTGGCGGATTCGGTGGTGGAGGCGGACTCGGCGGCGGCGGTGGCTACGGTGGCTCATACGGCGGAGCTTCTAGTAACAGTGACGCCTCCAGCTCAGCAGGTGGATACGGCGGTAACGTCGGTGGTGGTTACGGCGGGTCCGGTACCCACGCATCCGCCAAAGCCTCAGCCACAGCTAACGCAGGGGCTAGGAGTTACTTCTAATCTGTACAACGTCTCAGTTCCACGAACATAGTCAGGTTCTCACGGCCATATTGAATGTAATTAATCAAAGTGATGTATAATGCCTCTTAGTTAGTAAATGTATTTATAGTTATTTTAATTGTTGTTTTATTTAAAACCATCTGTTAGGTACCCAACTTTAGTACCTACATTACATTACATACACACATACATTACATTAAGACACTTGTAAAATATGTTTTGCAGAGTCGCCTATAAGAATCGCAATTCACAAGCTAAATGAAAACAAAACAGTCTTACTGCCGCACTCAGAGAGCTTTAATGATTACTTAGGCCATCACTTAGTAAAGGTTTGGACAGTTTTGTCATACAAAAGTGTGTCAAATCTTTACTAACTGACGGCTTAAGTAATCATTAAATATCTCTGAATACCCCAGTTAATTAGTTCATTTGATTCCTTCCGATTCTACTGGTTTTTAAAAATTGTTTACCTATACTTCAATCTGGCGACTTACTAGTCGTTCTTTCTTTGTAATTAAGAACTAGATTCATCCTAACAGCCTATTAATGTTCCCACTGCTGGGACATAGGCCTCCTCTCTTTAAGAGGGAATGGGATATAATCCACCACGCGGGACCAGTGTGGATTGGTAGATGTCACATGTCTTTAAATTTTTGCTTCTAAAGCATTTTCTTACGATGTGATCCTTCACCGTTTTGAGAGCAGCGGTGATGAAATAAATTACATAAAGTAATGTGCCTGCCTGGGTTCGAACCGACAACCTACTGTTAGTAAGTCAGGGCCGTCACCATTGGCTAAATAAACCGCTGCTCTATAAACTAGATGATTAATATTAAAATAATCAATTTAAGATGCCTTTGTCCTCTGCAAAGTAAAATCAATTAATATTAAACCTTGAAAGTTGACACTGAGCGACCAAGACAAATATTACATAACTTATTCAAGCCTATGGTTTTATAATTAAAATAAAATAAATAAAATAAAATAATATTTCACAACTATCACACAACGCCATCTAGTCCCAAGCTAAGCAGAGCTTGTGTTATGGGTACTAGACAACTGATAAACATACTTATATATTTCTAAATACATACATATTATAGATAAATTACACCCAGACACAGAACAAATGATCGTGCTCATCACACAAACATTTGTCCTGGGTGGGAATCGAACCCACGACCTCCGGCATAGCAGTTAGGGTCACTAACCACTAGACCAACAGGCCAGTCAATTAAATATTTAATGATGATTAATAACACACAGGTGAAGCATTAATTATTCAAGTCATCTCATCAAAGCTAAGCTACACAATGAGTAAATCTTTTTCAATTATCCACGTCGTACAGTTCAATCTATGTAGATTATTATGATGGAAGAGATTTGATCTTAATAATCTGAAAACCCACATATATTCAATCATCTTTTTGCGTCTCTTTAAAACCGAAAGTATCCCATCTGAAATTTCAACAAGAATAGTTTTTGCGTTCATGAGCACTAACATAATATACTAAACAAAATTCTAAGTCTAATTCTGTCACGAAAAAATTGCTTTGTATAAATATTATTTCGTAGTAGTAATACTATGGTCTCTATAATATTTTTTCGTGAAAACGTAAAGCGTTACTCAATACAGTGGGGTGAAATTACTTTTATAAGTTGCATCGTACATGTAGTGCTTGTGACTACACGACTATCTAGTTTTCAGGTTGAATAAAGTTGCTGAAAAATCGTCTGGGCCCACAACAATAACAGCATATTCTTAACTGCTGCGTAGAATAAGTAATAATATAATAAAACGTTTATTTCATTTAATACAATCCTTAGAGCAAAGATTAACAACACAGAAAACACAACATACAAAATTATAAACCACCCAATATTAATAAAGATACATAACAGTTACATAAGAAAATTAAATTGTTAAAAATTTGTGCCTTGACCAAATACTATAATTATATGCACATCTTGTACAAAGAATCAATAATGACAGTTCTTGATCACTGCACAAAATCTCCTTTCCAAATGTTGAAAGGAATCAACGTAAGTCATCATCTGATCTGCCTAGCCTTTAACAACTATGTTAGGGTAGGTTTCCAAATACATCGGGCTAAGAATATACCTAAAATGATGATGATGAATGGACTTGGCTTTCTGTGTAACTGGATGCAGTAAAATACCAGTATTTTACATGGAGCGTCTGCCTGTCTGACCTACACAAACAACAAAGAATCAACATATACCTACAATAATGAGTCAGGCTCCTGCAAGTCTTCATTACAACACCAATATTATAAATAGCTGCAAAAAAGTATCAACTTTAGCTGTTCATAATTTCTGAACAATTACGCGTATCTTGCTTCTAAAAACGGCTGACCTCTAGCAGCCTGCTACAAAAAATCTGACAAATCCGCTTCACAACAATCATTCACAATTATAATTTTAATAATATCTCAATTTATTCAAAACATAGGTGGACTTTGTTCAGCCATCATTAGCGCAGTATTGCCGAGCTCCTCGATCATATTATTATTGACGAAAGACTTAAGAGCACCGGGGATATCAAACCTCCCTGTCTAACCCCACACTACAACCCATACACCCGGGACAAAGCACTAAACCGTCTTAACCTTTGGTGGTCATACCAGAAGTCTCATTACAAGACCTGGCTCACGCAACTTTGACCATTACATATTATAATCAATCGGGTCAGATGGCTTAGAGAGGTCCAAGAAAATAGCATAGACAGTTCTGTTTCTATCGGTATAGCATACCTGATGTTGTATTGCGATCGCCCTATCGTCACTGACAGTGCTGCTGTGGCCAATTAGTCAGGCAATGCAGTGATAAATGTATTGGGGTGTCGATGTCGGTGATAAGAACCTGATGAAAGCAGAGAAAGATAAGTAGTTCCAGTATCACATCGCAACATGTGGGACGTGAGTACAGCACCAGTAATTTTGCCGATAGTCGTTTCGGCCAATGATTTAATAATCTGTAGCCGTGACCAACATCTAAGGAGGTTTTCGCTTGGCAGCTGAATCAAGAGGTTGATTCACAAAGCAGCGCTTCTGATCACAGTGTTTTTTGTTAGGAGGTTCCTTAAGACCTCCTGACCTACGGTACCTCGGACCGGGCGGGAAATATATATAAATAGTAAAAACAAAATATATATAAATTGTATTAAAATGAATAAATGAAATAATACTTCTAGAATACCCATTTATATTTCGCTAGTAATGTTTAAGACCCACGTAATAGGGGGCTAGCCCGGGAACTACTGCCATCACCCGGGCACAAATCCAGACTCCGTGGCTGTTATTGAAAAAGTCCTTGTGAAAAATCCCAAGAACACTTTGTCCGACTTGGGAATCGACTCAAGACCTCATGCTAAGCAGCCGCAATACTGACCACTAGACCAATAAAGCAGTCCTTTAATGTAGCTCAATCAAATCAAAACTATCCTAAACTTATCAATTATTTAATTTAGTTTGACAAATGGTAATGACAGACAGAAAAAGACTGACAGTAATTTCAGCAACAACTAATTATGATTGATTTATTACCTGATGATAATAAATCAAGCAGAAGCTAATTGATAAAAAAAGTCTATGAGGTAGCGCTTCCTACAATCAATTAAACATTTTTTTCTAGAAAGCAGAAAACAAAGACAGAGGTCCCAGAGCTGCAAAAAATATGATGAAACACGTTCACTGTAATTACTGTTACATTTTTCTTCACATGAATCGCTGTTCCCTGATGATTCTGCCAGGCAATAATTATTGCGTGCATGACACAATGGCCGCCATCAATTAATGGAGTAATTATCGGTTGCACCCACAGAGTAATTATATGGTAATTAATTGATTAGCGAGTATCTACTATGTTTTCTGGAAACGGCGTTATGACGATTTGTTTAACTCGCTTTTATTTTAAAATCCAAATAAAACTCACGCCTGCCGCACTTAGAGAGCTTTAATAATTACTTAGACCATCCCCTAGTAAAGGTTTTGACAGTTTTGTCATACAAAAGTATTTTTTTTTTTTTATCTTTTTCCAGAAGGGTAAGTAACTTATAAGCTAAGCCCCACAAAACCGTTGCCTTGGTTTGACTGTGGGGTCGATGAGTCTCCTAACATGATATAATACTTAAATGTACTTAAATCTAAATAGTATCTAACTTACAATAAACTTATAATAACTGAGAATGATTGGTGAGAGATCCGATACTGTTCTGCTCAGTAGGTTCACTGATACTGCGAAACCAGTGAGCCTTTTGTGCAGGAGTAGACGGTTTAGTTTTAATTACTAACATTAGTTACAAGCAAACATTTTTGTTACTAACCAACTTTGCCTTGCCTATGGACTTTTTTGTCTGAATTAAATGATTTTTATTTTTATTTTTATTTTTATAAACTTATACAAAACTTAAAACATTTCTAAATAATATAATTTCAATTTACGTTTAAATCTAATTGTGTTTGTTTCACTCCTTATGTCTGCCGGCAGACTGTTCAATAGGTATGGTATTCTCTTGTGTAGTGTTCTGTCACCAAAGTAATTGGTGACTCTGGGTACATTGTATCTGCCGGCAGCCATAGATCGTGTATTATGGTTGCTGTATACGTGAGTTAAGCTATGCTCTTGGGTATTGTGGTGGTTAACTAATAAAAGATATTTATGTTTGATAGTGATCGGTAGAATTTTGCATATATTAAATAATTTTCTATAATCTCCCTTACAACTGCTTTTAGGTTTTTTAGTAACAAGTAGTTTTAGGAATCTAATTTGAAGAGCTTCTTATTTATCTATGTTAGTTGTGAATGTTAACCCATAACTGTCAAGAGTATAACTCATAATAGAGTCAACTAATGACATATAAATACATCTTAATATATTAATAGGAACTTTAAAGCTTAAGTGGTACATTGTACTTAATAATGTTCTTAACTTACTAGAAATGTAGTCCACGTGTTGGGACCAAGAGAAGTTCTCATCTATTTTCATGCCAAGATAGGTTACACAGTCAACTCTTTCGATAGGTCTAAATTTACAGTCCAGTAAGTTAATACGGTGACATGTATAATCGTGGGTAAATAAAGGTGGAGTCGCACTATGAGGTCGCAAATATGGCGAATGAATTAACATTAATTTGGTTTTACTAGCGTTTAATATGATGCCATTGTCGTGCGACCATTTAACAACCGCGTCTATATCTTGTTGAACTAGTTGGTAGGTATCATCTATGTTAGTTCCGGAGCGAAGTATGCACAGGTCATCGGCAAACATATATATACGCTGAACAATGCTGTAGCACTCGGCACAAGCTGTTAACATGCATAAGGTCCACATCCCGAGCCCTGCGCTACTGCACTTTGCACCTCTACTCAGTCACTAAGCGCATCCTTCACCTTCACACGGTAGGAATTTTCATGAGTTTAATTACTGGCAATCAAAACAGATGATGAATTTGTCAGGTACCGACAGGATGATGTCCTTTGTAGTACTTCAAGGCACAAATGTGTGTAGCCCTCGCTCTTAGACATGTTTTTTTTGTACAACAAGAGCTTTAAGATTTCTTGGCTCTACAATTTTCCCAAAGAGTCAAAATGTGGTTACAGAAATGTTCGTTCAAATATTATTGTCATAAAAGCAAACTTTGCTTACTATTTCGGCATAGGCGGTTCTGTGTCTTTATGTCTAAACAACTTTAAGATTGCCGAGCAACAGATGTAGTCATCGTTAACCATTTTATCCAAACATTTTATTTGATATAATTAATGCTCATGTTTCTTAAGATGATGATGACTTCGAATTGAGGGGTCAATTCGAAGTCATCATCATCATAAGAAACCACCGAGTACTCTTGTAGTAAAAAATACAAGTCATTGTTGATCATTTAGGCGTCACAAATACGGTACTAAAAGTTTAATTTCTGACAAATCCAAAACTCAAAATATAAACGAAACAATTTTTGGATTTACGCAAGCCTGTATTTTTTTTATTTATGTAGAAATCTAAAATACTAGCGGACCTGGCAGACTTCGTAATGCCCGTACAGCAGCGCCACCTACCTGGTCCAAGACAGCAAAATCCTCATAACAGAATGATGCGCCATTTATTGAATTCATTTGTTACAAAAAATGTGATAAATAAGGAACCGCTCGACCGATTTTGTGCAAACTTCACATAAACCATCTAGTAAATAGTCCAAACAAAGCCTAAGCATTTGGTTTGGATAGATGAGCCCGTTCTTGAGTTATAAAATTACAACGAAAAGTGGCATTGATTTTTATATTTATAAAATATGTAGAAGCGCCTACAGAATAGCAGACAAAACGAGTGCGTTAAGTAAAATGTTGCTGCAATATTAAAAGCTGGTAAATTGTACCCGAGAATGCAGGTAACTAACAACTCGACTTGACCAGCAATGTACGCAACTTCATGAACTAGAGGTTGTCTAAACAAAATCGAACAGAAATGAAAAATAAAAAAAAAATTGTAACAAAACCCAAAAATAATGGGTAATATTTAAATGTACAGCCTATTGAACTTCTATTAATAAGATCATCATCTGTCTCAATCCCAACTCGGTTGAAGTACGGCTTTAGTCGTTATATTTGCAATGGAGAAGAAAATGTTATGCTCTTTTACTGTGTTTCTGGAAAATTAAATGATTTTTAACTCTCGAATACTAGACGGTAATGAGTTCGTTAATTCAGCTTATTTTTTTTATGATAAAACATTAATTATAAAATAAAATAATAGAAACGACAAGCTGTTATAGCAAAACGCTGTTGAAGACGTTGTGTCTAAGAATATAGTCAGGCGTTAAAGTTTATAGCAAGTATTTTTTATTAAATTTCATACAGACTAGCTGGATAGTTACTAGAAAAAAACAAATTCAAAAAATAAAAACACTTATAGAACCGGCAAGAAACTTCATGGTTACTCTTTTAAAATTATTTATTTTGTGGAGAGTATTGTGGAGAATATTTTGGGGAGACAGCGTAGGCCCTACAATAAGTCGTAGTCAAAATCCAAAAAAACTTTAACACATAGATTCACAACATGCGGTTATTCATATTTTTAGAATTTTTGTTGAGCAAACTACAGTAAAAAAGAAGCGCCTACTCAATACATTACCTGAGAAAACCTGCGCTTAGTAAAATGTTGCTGCAATATTTAAACCAGGTAGATTGTTTCTAAGAATCGGAATAAATGGCGTGCAATAATGCAATTGATCAGGCATGTGCTTTTGATGATGTAGCACTGTTCATATTTAATAAGGCATTGTCTTACCCTAAGGAGAAAATTTTGCAAATAAAATAAAACTTATTATGTTTTTGGCTTTTAGACAACATTTAAATAGATCAGCATCATCATCTGTTTGGCCCATTGCCTTCTCTATTACCAGTATTTCTCGATTTAGGTAATTATCAGTGGGCCGCGGGTTGTACACTAGTTATCGCGGCCTCGACATAGAGGGCTAAGAAGGAACATGGATGGTTTTTAGTCAGTAGAAGTCTGACACTCCCTTTCGCTCTGCCCAAGAGCGGGAGGGATTATTTGATGATTTTCCACCCGCCAAAAAAAAAAAGGTAATTATCAGTAACACAAAACAACCTAGTGACTGAACTGGGACTTACACAATGACCTTTTGTGAAACTTAACTGATTATCACTTTTTAGAGTAGTACGTCTGACCAAATATTTTAATCTAAACACTTTTTCTTTCGAAATCCTGTGCGTATTATGCTTGCCAGTTTTTAACTAATAATTGATATTTTTCCTTGTTCAAAAATATAATTTGGTAATTTATGTTCAGGACAACATACCTAATAAAAATGCGAATGGGGAATCCCGAGTCTCCGAAAGTTCCTTGTCAAGTCACTTTCTGTTTTTACAGCGATGAAGAAAAATAAATGATATTTCTTTATTATTTACCTATGCTTTAATATACCTTAATAAAGCTTGCTATAGATGTCAATGAAACTAAGTACACAGACAACAACGCAGTGTACTGTGTATAAGTTTAAAACGGTTGTTTCTTGTTTTAATATAAATAACAAAAGGTCAAAGGCATTGTTTTAATGATTCAACTTAAACTCGATAAACACGTTAGACCTGTAATTATCTTTTTTTCTAAATTATTTGGGATGAAGTTACGTTTATCGTGTTCTATATTGAATACTAGCGGACGTCACGCGGTTGCACCAGCGTAGTTCCCGTTCCCGTGGGAATACCTAACGGTAGCTTCCTAACGGTGAAAGAATTTTTCAAATCGGTCCAGTCGTTTCGGAGCCTATTCGTTACAAACAAACAAACAAATCTTTCCTCTTTATAATATTAGTGTAGATATATTATATTTATGTAGACATACGTAACATTGTAGGTATGCTATGCATTATACTATATGTTTATACTGCAGAATTACTGCATTCATTGTTGCTATACCAAAATAATCCTATTAATGCATCGAATCTTTAATGAAATATCTTTTATACTAGGTAAGTACTGAGTTCAAAAATCATTGTCATACTTTTTACATAATTGAGTTTGATGAAGTTTTTCACACTCTATAGAGTAGTTAACAAAAAAAATCTAATTAGTCCGTCAGATAGATTTTCAAAAAATATGGACACGTTTTTTTTCTTTTTTCACGTAGGCAAACTATGAAAACGATACAGTGCTTTAAAAATTCGTGTGGCGTCATATTCTAAGATATTAGAATGACAATTTTTACCAACCACAACTCAAATCTTTGACGCGTTTAATCTTCGTCAATTTGTATTGATTTGAGAAAACAAAAAAATCGTATCCAATATTTGTCGATAATCTAACAGACGGACTAATAGAATCATGTTTTTTTTTGTTAGCAAACATCCCTAATTGTACCGAGGTACCGAGTCACTATTGTAGAAATAAATAAATTAATACAGTCCACTCAATCTAGCCGATAATTAGTTAGGTGTTCAGATAAAAATAGTCTAACTGCCGCACTTAGATAGCTTTAATGATTAGCCCATCACTTAGTAATGGTTTTGACAGATTTCTCATACAAAAATATGTCAAACCTTTACTAAGTGATGGCTTAGTAACTGCCGCATTCAGAGAGCTTTAATGATTACTTAGGCCACCACTTAGTGAAGGTTATGACATATTTTTTGTCATACAAAAGTGTGTCAAATCTTTACTAAGTGACGGCTTAAGTAATTTTTAAAAAAGTCTGAGTACCGCAGTAAGAGTATTTTTCAGGGACCTTTTTAAATGTAACATCTATATTTTAAAATAATTAAGTCTCCTTGCTTCAGTTAAGTACCTGACAGCATTTGCATTTATTAGTTCTCATAATTGATTTCAGCTTATACTGTTTTTACAACAGGGTCAAGCCCAAAAATGTTAATTTTCGTTTTCTTAATGTCTTACCTCTTTATATGATTTTTATTTTATTTGTATCACACAGGGAAAAGTAGGCGAATAATACTGGTTGTGAACGATTTCATATTTAAGTTCGTAATATTTTCAAACGTTGTTTATTTGGAATTTGGAGTGTACGTTGGTAGAATGGTGCGTGTTACTGTGGCTTTTGCTTTATTGTTCTTTGCATGTGTTAACGCAGCTCCAGGTAATAAGTATTTTATTAGTTATGTTATTTTTTACTCGATATTATATTTTTAACCTATCAACCAAAGTTTGAAAACTGTAAATATGTAGCCTTGATACGAACTTAATGACTGAAGTTTGACTGGCTGATACATCATCATCATTATCATTATTTCGTCCGTATACCAATTCATTGGAGATTTCTTTTACACGTCGTCTCATCAGACACCTTAATTCTTCTCATATAATCCATTACACAGTCCATTCATCATTTCTTTGGTCACGTTCATAGTCAAAATTTTCCTCCACCACTCGCCGATATAACTTAAACGAAAATATTTTTTGTTTTCATTCCAGCCCCTCGTGTCGTCGAAATCACGTGGCTCCGGAACAGTGCTATCAACTATGATGTCGGTGCAGGCAACAAAAATGCGAAAGGAGTACTCGATGGCACCAGGCACTTACATCTAGACCTACCAGATGAAGCAGGTGAGACAAACCAGAATACTCAATCTTATTGGTGAATTTTCATCTTTTAAGAAAAGATGAAAATTTTTTCAACTTCATTCTTTGAATGGAAAGAAACTGTATGGAGTTCAAAAGAACTTCAAGTTCAAGAGTTCAAAAGAAGGTATTTGTTTGTGTGAGTTTAAATGTTTGTGAACGTATCCATGATACAGGTGAAATTCCTAGTTTAGAGAAAGTTTAAAAAAAAAAAATATATAAAGTCAAGGGTTCTTGTAGGCTATTGCATTAATGAGTAGGTTGAGGTGTGCTATTTTATGCAGTTTTGATGAGAAACTTGTAATTGATTGTATCTTATAGTTACAACTATTTGGTTCATTTTTCAGCCGACGTTGCTCCCGAAATCACAGTCCTGGAGAACGTGAACTCCGGTGCAGGCATCGCTTTAGGCCCTGATGTCGACGTTGATAAAATACTCTCTGTAGCAGTATCTATAAAAGACAAACTATTCTCTGGCAACAAACCGTTCTGGAGGTAAAAATAAAACCAATGATGATAATGACGTTTACACCTGTGCAACACTTGCGTCGTAATATGAAAAATAAATTACAAAAATAAAAGGTCTGAACAAAAATGTTCCTGAGCATATAAAAATAGGCAACGATATAATTTCAATGACATTCATCATGTTGAATGTAGACGCTAGCACATCAAGCTAGATTGCCAACTTGCTCGCTGGAGTATTAGATGCAAGGTTGATTAAGAATTATATTTTTAATTAAAATGGTCAGTTCTTTTTTTCTTGATGGGTTGGCATCCGTACCAAAGTTACCATGGCTTTGGAGAGTTATAAATAGACATAAGACGATAGACATTAGCTTTAAGTTTTACTTTATTAAACTATCTTAATAAAAAGTTGTGTTTTTCAATACCTGAACGTTACTTTTATTTAAAAATCAGCGCACCGTAAGTCTTACAACCAGTCTTACCAAAGGGTATCCGTATTAAATAAAAAATAATAAAGTTTATTGGCATAATAAAATAATGTAGAAGTATTAGTATTAAAACGATATCACAATCGATAATCAAAAGCCCCTGATCGTAGTAAAAATTGGGTTATGGAGATAGGATACGTAGTCGCTCCATGTAAAGAAGGTACTCGTATTCAGCTGCATCCGGTTAAACTGGAAGCCGATCCAAACATAGTTGAGAAAAGGCAATTTATACACTCCAGCAAGTCATCCTGGTGGACCTGGTCTGTTATGGTCCTCCTTCAGCCTCCATTTCCGGCACTTGTATTTAAGAAGGCTAATAAAACCATACTGTCACACTTATTCACGTGGCCACCCACTGCGTCCATGATATTTGTCAAATCTTAACATTAATAATTTTGAAAAATAATTGGAATAGTAGTTTTGGCTGTATCAATTGCCTTTGACTCTGCTGCGATCCCAAACCAAACCAAAGTTTACAAATTGTTGTTAGTTTAGACACTAAAACAAAATTTTTAATATGAATTTATTATAAGTAATGTAAAACAAGCCTCCTGTAACAGTTGGTTCACTATAAATTCTTCAAATGCTCAGGGAGTTCCCAAGGGCAGTATTGTAAACCCCATTTTGTATAATTCATTGGTACAGGCGAATAATAATTCCATAAAAACATGTTTTTTTATATAATTATTTAAGTGATTTAGTAAAGAGAAATGAAACAGGTTTAACCTTTCCTTAATATTTGCAATACCATAAACCCATATTAATATTTTATTGAGGAAGTATGCCCGAATAATGTAGCTTATGAATTTTAGTTACGTACACGTATATTTGAGATTTTCCGAAGAACATAATCCAGTTCATTTGAGTCAGTTGAGTTAGCAGGATGGTGTGTGTTACTGTGTCTTTCGTTTTGTTGTTCCTTGCCTTTGTCAATGCAGCTCCAGGTAATTATATTACTACTTCTTTTATATTTAAATTAACCTGGACCAGATCTACTAGGGAATAAAAGTACTCAAATTCACTTTTTCTTTATCAAACTATAACTTAGTAGCTGTTGCCAGTGGCTTCCAGTGGCTTAACTCAAAAATTATCCCACGGGAAGATAAAATCGTAATAACAATATCCTATGTGTTAATCCAGGGTGTCAGCTAACTCCGTACCAAGTTTTATTAATATCGCTCCAGCCGTTTAGACGTGAAGAAATAACAAACTAACACACTCAAACACTCACAAACTTTCGCCTTTATATAATAGTGTGATAGTGTGTTGTGATGTGATATAGTGTGATTACCATTATTTATCAGTTCATCGTTGTCATTTTAATTTCTACCGGTTCGTCTCGTGTGGTACCATTGCCAAAGCAATTATATTATTAATATTGAACTAACACTTGTATTTTTTATTTTATTTTTTTATTTGATTAATTAATAGTATGCTTATAGGTATCATTTGTAGTGAATCAACAATTTGAATTATATTAATTTGTATAGTAATTATTTTAAATTTTAAAATTCGTACTTAGGTAATTAATTTGTCATCAACTAATGATTTTAATTTTAATTCTTATTCTAATTGTAATCATTTTTAATTATTAGACATGTTTAACGTTTTTTATTAACGAATCTAATTGAATCACTTAATCATTGCAATAAAATAAGCACCATGTTATTAGGAAGAAGAAACTGACTCCTGAAATACAGATATTTAATATCTAGTTTTGGAGTCAGGGCCTCACAAATATTGTATAAAAATGTTTTGCAAAATAAAGAATTTATTATTATTATTAATTAAAATGGAAATATAACTTGGCTTGGCTTTTAAAATTATATTGTTGCACACGGTTTTTGCTCCCTGTCCTTGAAACACCTCGTCGATTAAATGTTCCTACTGTAGTTAAACGTGTCTAAAGGTATCTATCTGCCTTTTAACATTGACGATGAAGGTTTTAATGGGGTTCGTCTTTGCTGCTCATAGTGCCCATAAGCGTATGCTCCAACTCCAACAAATGAGCCTCTAAAACGACCCAGTGACCAGTACTTGCTTAACTTTTTAATAAAAACATCAATTACATAATAATATGAAGTTAAGATAAAAAACAGACAGACTTACAAAACAGGATTTTGTTGCAAAGTTTTGAGGAAAATGTTGTAGAAAATTATTACATTATTTTGCTGTTTTTGTGATATTCGGTTGTCCAAATAAAAGACTCCTTTTTAATAAGATGCTTGTTATCCTCGCTGCTTGTTATGCTTGTTACCTACTACCTACCTACTACCTACCTACTACCTACCTACTACCTACCTACTACCTACCTACTACCTACCTACTACCTACCTACTACCTACCTACTACCTACCTACTACCTACCTACTACCTACCTACTACCTACCTACTACCTACCTACTACCTACCTACTACCTACCTACTACCTACCTACTACCTACCTACTACCTACCTACTACCTACCTACTACCTACCTACTACCTACCTACTACCTACCTACTACCTACCTACTACCTACCTACTACCTACCTACTACCTACCTACTACCTACCTACTACCTACCTACTACCTACCTACTACCTACCTACTACCTACCTACTACCTACCTACTACCTACCTACTACCTACCTACTACCTACCTACTACCTACCTACTACCTACCTACTACCTACCTACTACCTACCTACTACCTACCTACTACCTACCTACTACCTACCTACTACCTACCTACTACCTACCTACTACCTACCTACTACCTACCTACTACCTACCTACTACCTACCTACTTCCTACCTACTACCTACCTACTACCTACCTACTACCTACCTACTACCTACCTACTACCTACCTACTACCTACCTACTACCTACCTACTACCTACCTACTACCTACCTACTACCTACCTACTACCTACCTACTACCTACCTACTACCTACCTACTACCTACCTACTACCTACCTACTACCTACCTACTACCTACCTACTACCTACCTACTACCTACCTACTACCTACCTACTACCTACCTACTACCTACCTACTACCTACCTACTACCTACCTACTACCTACCTACTACCTACCTACTACCTACCTACTACCTACCTACTACCTACCTACTACCTACCTACCACCTACCTACCACCTACCTACTACCTACCTACTACCTACCTACCACCTACCTACTACCTACCTACTACCTACCTACTACCTACCTACTACCTACCTACTACCTACCTACTACCTACCTACTACCTACCTACTACCTACCTACTACCTACCTACTACCTACCTACTACCTACCTACTACCTACCTACCACCTACCTACCACCTACCTACTACCTACCTACTACCTACCTACTACCTACCTACTACCTACCTACTACCTACCTACCACCTACCTACCACCTACCTACTACCTACCTACTACCTACCTACCACCTACCTACCACCTACCTACCACCTACCTACCACCTACCTACCACCTACCTACCACCTACCTACTACCTACCTACTACCTACCTACTACCTACCTACTACCTACCTACTACCTACCTACTACCTACCTACTACCTACCTACTACCTACCTACCACCTACCTACTACCTACCTACTACCTACCTACTACCTACCTACCACCTACCTACCACCTACCTACTACCTACCTACTACCTACCTACTACCTACCTACTACCTACCTACTACCTACCTACTACCTACCTACTACCTACCTACTACCTACCTACTACCTACCTACTACCTACCTACTACCTACCTACTACCTACCTACTACCTACCTACTACCTACCTACTACCTACCTACTACCTACCTACCACCTACCTACCACCTACCTACCACCTACCTACCACCTACCTACTACCTACCTACCACCTACCTACTACCTACCTACTACCTACCTACTACCTACCTACTACCTACCTACTACCTACCTACTACCTACCTACCACCTACCTACTACCTACCTACTACCTACCTACTACCTACCTACTACCTACCTACTACCTACCTACTACCTACCTACTACCTACCTACTACCTACCTACTACCTACCTACTACCTACCTACTACCTACCTACTACCTACCTACTACCTACCTACTACCTACCTACTACCTACCTACTACCTACCTACTACCTACCTACTACCTACCTACTACCTACCTACTACCTACCTACTACCTACCTACTACCTACCTTCTACCTACCTACTACCTACCTGAATTTTCTTTGCTATAAACCTCACGGAGCCCGAGACCTTTCCAACGAATGCAAAACCGTAGAAATCGCTTCGTGCGTTCTGTAGTTATAGCGTCAGGAAGGAAAATCCGACTTATTTTTATATAGTAGAAGATTGATAATTGATTTTACCTTCTTCTAGAATCTTCATCTAAAACTTCTTTAAATAAAATTGTTACTTAAGGTTTTTTTTAAATAATATTTCTCGTTATATCGTTCCAGCGCCTGACAACGCTAAAATTTCTCTGTTCCGAGACAGCAACATTGGCTTGGCGCTGGCGGCCCACAGTAGTAAGACGTTCGGGATATTTGAGGGAAACCGAGGTAGCAATGCTGAAGGTGGAATTCAAGATGGTAAGCTACTAGTAAGATTTCCTTAGCCACAAATCCAAACTTTTCTCCTGGCCCAGTCATGCGACGTGGTAAATCGTCTGTTAAATCTCGTAATGTGGGTAATCCATGAAATGGCAGCGAAATGAGGATATGGAGCTGTTCCACCGGCTATTCCGCCTTCGTGTTTTGGGGTACAAAACATGCAGTCATTGTGCCATCTGGACCTAAGAAGAAATTTTGGGCTAACCAAATAACACAATACAACATACAGTATCATAATTTCTCTCTTCACAAAGGGTCACATACATAGTAGCATCTTGCTGTTTAGCATTTATACTAGAAAATGATTTTAAAGATTAGGAGTATCCTGATTTTCTTAATCAGTTGGATACTCCTATAACACTATGAAGTGAGCTCCTTATGAAAATGCTACTGCAACTGGGTTTACTCCATTTGAACCTATTGGCCTTGTTCTGTTCTGTCCCCTGTTGACATGAAAGGAAATGTAAATTATGTTTTTCCTACCCCTCCGCTATTCTTTTCTGATTAATTTCGTTGCGGGATCCAAGATAGTAGAATTGTTTCTTTGAGACTTTGTCGAATATCATTGTCTCGGCGTTTTTCAAATGGTCACCTCTAATGATTCTTGCTTTCAGGAATAGGATAGTTAACAAAATAAATCTAAATAGTCCGTCAGATAGATTTCAAAAAAGTATTGGACACGTATTTTTTCTTTTTTCACATATACAAACAATGAAGACGATACAGTGCTTTGAAAACTCGTGTGACGTCATTTTCTAAGACGTTAGTATGACATTCTTTACCGGTGAGTGACGTCACAACCCCCCACTCAAATCTTTGACGCGTTGTATCTTTGTCAATTTTTCGCCGACTGCGGCGAAGCCCAAAAGGAGGGTTATGTGTTTGGCGAGTATGTATGTATGTATGTCCGTTTCTTTGTTCCCTCATAACTCCTAAACGGATGACGCGATTTGAATAAAATATACGTCGTTAGATTTGTCTTGATGGCGCCAGTGTCACTGGCTACATTAAAATTAAAAAACAATTTTTTTGCGGATTTTGGGGGCCATATCGCCGATTTAAAAAAAAAACTTTTTCTTTTATCATCGAGTAGGGTATCAAAGTGAAAAGGAAATTACAAAAATATATGACACTTAGGTTATGTTTAAAAGAATTTCAAAGATACAAATCCTACAAATACAAAAGTTAAATCATCTGCGAAGATTTTTACGCGACCAACGAAATAACAAACACAAAAGAACTAAAATGTTGGAAATAAAAAAAAGTAGTTAAAAAACTAAATAACCCGACTGAAAAAAACTGAAAAGCATAAAACAAGCACCTTTTTAATTAAACAAAACTTGGAAGCAGGCGGGGTTCATTTGAATATTAAATTATGAAATGAAAATTCAGTCGGGTTTTTTAGTTTTTTAACAACTTTTTTTATTATTGATTTTATAACACAAAAAATACGTATCCAATATTTTTCGATAATCTAAAAGACGGACTAATTAGAATCATAATTATTTTTTAAGTCAGTAAACATCCCTATTGCATTGGTTTGTGAAGCTCCCATTGACTAATACACATATTATTATTCAGAAAGTATTGAAAACTAATTACAAATAAAAATATTTTCAGGTGGAACACGGCCAGACTTCAGTATTGTAGAGAAAGTGAACATCGGCGCAGCAGTAGCTCTAGACAACAGTGTCGCCGTTGGCGTGATAAAGAACAACTTGTTCAAATTGTTTGGATAAAATTAATAAATAAGGTGTTACTAAACTGACATGGTCACCATGTCAGTTTAAAACTTATAAAATTATTAATGTAATGAAGAAACTCAAGAAACTTTTAGTCAATTTGCAATTGTGTGATGATGTTTGTGTTGATTTGTTATTTAATATATAAGGTAGGGTACCATTTATCTCACTGACTCTATCTGTCTGTGTTAGTGATGGGTCGAGAGAATATTCTCGGATCGGAAACATTCTGCAATATTCTGAAATATTCTTTTCGACGGAGAATTTACGAGAATTTAAAATTTTCCCACCGATATCTCCGTCAATTGTAAACCGATTTTCAAAATTGTAACGACAGTGGTAAAAAAATAGACAGGAACTGATTCATTATTTTATTCGGACAGAGTCTCGACTTAAAGGTTTCACAATCGAGCGCGACAAGACCTCGAAACTGAGCTTACAGGGCATTATACAGTGTGTCCGGACATGGACTAGCGATATTCTAAATACTTAAATATAAGCTATTTTAAAGTACAATTACACTATAGGCTTAGGTCCAATATACTTCCCCGCTATGTGGCAGCCATTTTGTTTTTTTTGTTGAAGTATGCTCTATGCGAGTACAAAAAAAATCATATATCTCAAAGTTTTAGTCATACTGAGATAAAAATAGGCTTATTCGAAAGGCAATAATATTGTCTACCGTCTGCACTACAAAGCAATATGTTCACAATTCCATAACTTTTGAAAAAAAATGTGAAAGTCGAAAAAAAAAACAAAAAATTATGCAATTCAACCAATAATGGTTAATTACTACAAAAACAACCCCGAGAGCTTTTTTATTTTTTATACTAGATCGACAGTTTTTGAGCTAAGCTACAATACAACATAAAATTCACAACTGTATGTCTAATACTTTAAGAGTTATTGTTGTATGAACATAGCGTATGCGCAAGCACAAAAGGCCTTTGTCGGAACCCTAAACAGGAAATCATTAAAAAAACATAACATTCATATTGAATTTTATTTAATGTTTTTTCCAATATTAAATGAAGATTAAAATTCAATATGAATGTTATGTTTTTTTAATGATTTCCTGTTTAGGGTTCCGACAAAGGCCTTTTGTGCTTGCGCATACGCTATGTTCAAACAACAATAACTCTTAAAGTATTAAACATACAGTTGTGAATTTTATGTTGCATTGTAGCTTAGCTCAAAAACTGTCGATCTAGTATAAAAAATAAAAAAGTTCTCGGGGTTGTTTTTGTAGTAATTAACCATTATTGGTTGAATTGCATAATTTTTTGTTTTTTTTTTCGACTTTCACATTTTTTTTCAAAAGTTATGGAATTGTGAACACATTGCTTTGTAATGCAGACGGTAGACAATATTATTGCCTTCCGAATAAGCCTATTTTTATCTCAGTATGACTAAAACTTTGAGATATATGATTTTTTTTGTACTCGCATAGAGCATATTTCAACAAAAAAAACAAAATGGCTGCCACATAGCGGGGAAGTGTATTGGACCCAAGCCTATAGTGTAATAGTACTTTAAAATAGCTTATATTTAAGTATTTAGAATATCGCTAGTCCATGTCCGGACACACTGTATAGACTGATATCCCCACCGGAGGCATCCGGTAGTTATGGCGGTGTCTTCACTTGACTGTGATTGGCTCGCGAGTCGTTGCCCGTCATTGGCTGGCTAGAGTGGCATGGCTATGGTATGCTAGAGTGGCATGGCTATGGTTTGCTAGAGTAGCATGGTTATGGTTAGCTGTCATTGGCTGGCTAGGGTGGCACGCTGTGAGCAGGCTGTTGTAACATTCGGCCGTCCTGGAACAATTGCTCCCGCAATGGAAACAAGAAAACAGTGATTACAAGTCAGCTCAGAAAAACCAAGTTAAAATGGGGCAATAGACCTCTCAGGAGATTTATGAAATCTTCGGATTTCAATTGTTCGTTCACACTACTGGTGCTATCAGACAAAAGCACTGCTACGATATGTTACAGCGGATACTAAACCTGTAAACCCGTTGTATCATATAATATGACCTTTCACACTTCTTAGTTTATGTCAATCATTACCTAACTCCTCAATATCACTTAATATGGGCCAGAAAACCAATCTTCTAACAAACAAGAGTTAACCTGGCTCGCCCCCTATAGCATGGGACTTTAAGCTGAAGTAAAAGGAATAAATGCATAAGAAGATTTGTAGTAGGTACCCACTTGTACTAATTATTATGGACAAAGATGTAGGAAATGCTTAGTACCAACAATTTTTAACGACCATACCTTACGATTTAGAAAATAGCTGTACCACGAAAATGTCTTTTAAAATAAATTAGGGAAGTTTGTTTTTAACACCTATGTAAAAACCTCATTACAAGAGATGTGTAGATTCCATTTATGATTATTTATTGTTGTATAAGTCTATATTTATGCCATACTAGCTTATGTTTTCGGCTTCACCGCTATTAATTAAAGTGTTTTAACGCAACTTAAATGTTATAGCATTACGTTATAGTCAACTTTTGTGTTCAATAAATGTGTTTAGTTGTAGGTAAAAGTGACGTTGTTATTGATGGAAACGTACCAACAATTTGTTACATTTAAATTAAATATAACTGTTTTACAGTATGACAGAAGTAATATACCATGTAACACGGATGTAACCATGAATAAACACTTTTTAATTCATTTCAATTTACTGGCGAAATGTGTGTGTACTCATGAGTATAAGTACCTCTGCCTAACCCATTGGGTATTAAATGCGTGATGTTAAAAGCATTAAACCTTGTTGCCGCCAGTAGTCATCGCCTGGCGCCAAAGTTACATAATCATAGTTTTTTTTTGTAAATCACACTATTAACATATTTCCATTCCTTTTTTTTTTTTCTTTTGCCTTATCACTAAGTTTACTAACCCTAGTCGTTAAGTTATTTTGTTGTTAAAAAAGCCGACTTCGAAAACACAAAAAAAAAGTAAAACATAAAATCAATCTAACAAATATCACCGACTTCAAATTTTTTAACTTTTTTGTTTTTTTGCAGTCGGTTTTTTTAGAAAAACATACATTAGTACCTTTCATCAGCTCACCTAGATAACCTGAAAGAATACAACCATACATACATACGTTCCCATAACATTTTATTAGAGAACTATCCTCCAACTCCTAACCGTTACCGTTATCATCAGCTCATCAACATGATGTGATGACTGCTACTGTTTAAAATTTGAGGGTTGCGTTCGATTTCTGGGATTCCATCACCAGATCCTGATTTCCTTAACATGGTACCACCCTTGAAAAATCTCCTTTCCAACAATAAATATTTTATTTCATATTGGTTAAGGCGTCTTTGTGTAATCGGTGAATATACATAAAAATGATTCCAACGAATTGAGAACCTCCTTTTTAAAGTCGGTTAATGAGATTGACCTTCATTCATCAGGTTAACCTAATAGCCTGAAATAATACAGCTATCGGTCCAAAATAAATTATTTTTTATATTTTAACGTAGACTTTGTAAAACTTTCAAATATGGTTTAAGAACTTTATTTCTCAAAAAGAATTACATTCACTTATATGAGAAAAAAACTTATTTCTAAATACATTAGCGACGCGACGGTTACACAACAAAAAAAAAAAAAAAAAAAATAGGTTAGATTAGAACACTACCCGAAGATAGCTTAAAATTTTAAATCCGCTAAAATGTGTTTCTTTAGAGATTTTTTAAAAGTATACATGGACTTTTGATCTTTAACATTCCGAGGCAATTTGTTATAAAGCTGTGCTCCTTCATACAGAATAGTACTCCTGCCGTAGTTTGTTCTAGGGGCCCGCAACGCTATGTCATTTGCTTGTCTAGTTCTGTATCTGTTTTTTATTTGTGATTGTTTTGTAAGAGTGATTTGTGTGTGTATGTTTTTGTTTAAAATTTTATGTACAAGTATACAAGTATTATACCTATATATCTGTGAAATATTCATGAGCTTTATGTTATTGTAAAGTTTTAGTGTAGGTGTTCGGTAGTTGTATTTAAAGAGAACTTTAATAACTTTATTTTGAGCTGTTTGCAAGACTTGTAGGTTGGATTTATAAGTACAGCCATACACTTCAATTAGGTAGTCCAAATGAGGTTTCACCATGGAGTTATAAATTATATAGCAAACTTGTGGTGGAACACAACGAACAATGCTGCGCAATGCGCCTGTTAAGGAAGAGAGCTTATTTCTTATTTTCTCGATATGCGCTTTCCACGACAAGTCACTATCCAGTACAAGTCCAAGGTATTTTTCTGCTTTTGATTTTTCTAGGATTTTACCATTGAGGCTAAGAGTGTGTGGTGTTTGTATTTTTTTATTTTTAGCAGCAAATATTGTGTACTTTGTTTTATTCGTATTAACTGTCAGTAAATTGCACTGGAACCAATCAAACAATCTATGTAAGTCATCTTGTGCCTGTTCCATAAGAGTATCAATTTTATTACCAAAATAGAACAGACTTGTATCATCAGCATAGAGTGACACATCGCCTCGTAGTCCTAAGTCTGTAATATTATTTATATATACTAAGAACAGCAATGGGCCTAGAATAGAGCCTTGGGGTACTCCACATGTAAACAATTGGGGGCTACTTTGACAGTCATCGATTTTTACCACTTGAAATCTATCCATCAGGTACGATTTAAAGATTTGGTATGCTACTCCAGTAACACCAATTGCCTTCAGTTTCTTTAGCAGCAGTTCATGACTTACAGTGTCGAAGGCTTTCTTTAGATCTATAAACAGACCCAAGGCCAGTTGTTTCCGATCTATGTTGGTTTTAATTTTGGTGACGAGATCGACAGTAGCCGACAAGGTGTTCGATTTTGGCCGAAAACCATACTGTTTATCGGTAAGGAAATTTATAGAGACTAAATATTTATGTAATCGGGTATATAAGATTTTTTCAAAGACTTTTGATATAATAGGGAGTACAGAAATGGGACGATAGTTTTCAACATTTGATTTACTGCCACCTTTATGTATCGGTGTAACTTTGGCAATTTTCAGACTATTAGGGAAAGTTCCATCTAGTAAACAAGAATTTATGCCCTTACTTAAATTATTCTTAATAAGGTTTTTGACACATTTTATTGTCTTTGCATTAAGTCCGTCTAAACCAGCACTGGTATTGACTTCAAGATCATCTATAATTTTTGCTACTTCACTAGCGGTAGTTGGTGTAAGCTCTACTAATTGACTATTAGTCTGATTCTGTGGAAGTGTATTTGTTAAGTTATTATGGTATTTACTAGGGATATCATTTGCCAACTTAGAGCCTATTGTCGAAAAGTAAGTGTTAAAATGTTCACATACTTGTATTTTGTTCATTGGAAGGTCATCAAGTATTTCCGGAGCACAGCTAACCTTTGTTTTATTACAGGTGAGGTTATTTATAAGAGTCCACATTTTTAGGGGATTTTTAGAACAGTTACTAAACTCTTTTATGTAATAATTTCTCTTAGTATTTTGAATTCTCTCTGACACTTTGTTTCGAACACAAATAAAAGATTCTTTAATTTTATCATCCTTAGGATTTTCTTTCATCTTTTTCCATTCTTCATTTCTTTTGTTTATATCCAATAGCAGGTCTTTATTAATCCAATCTGTCTTTTTTGCATTCTGTATTTTAGTTTTAATTACTTTATTTTTGTTTATATTTGATTCTAAATATTTTTTAAACGTAGTGTAGTCATTATTTACATTTTCAAATGCACTAAAAACTATTACTCTAAATATATTATATTATATATATATAATATAATATATATATATATATATTACTCTATATATACAAAGGAGTCACCCTATTTTTAAATTTTCGTAAATTTCCTTCCAAAAGAATATTCTCGAGAACTTAACAGCAAAGATCTCTCAAGGAGAACGTTCTCGGAAATTTACCATCACTAGTCTGTGTGTGACTGCCTCGTTGGTCTTTTGGTCATAATCGCAACTGTTGTGTAGGAGGTCTTGGGTTCAATTCCCAGATCGGGTAAAATGTTATTGGGTTTTTCCATCAGGAATTTGTCAGTAGCCGCCACGGAGCAAGTTGATGGCAATAGGCTCATTTTGCATCATCTTACTTTGAGATTTTAAACACATCTAGCGAAATGAGGTAGTATTGCTAGTTGCACATAATGCCGTACTCTTCAGAGGGAGGAGGAGGCTCTCGTTAGGCAGCTGGATCAAGGGCTTGATGCAGAGAGCGGTACTCCTGGACACGGCTCGTATTGTTAGGAAGTTCCTTTCTCTGGAGCCCTGACCGCCGCGGTAGCTTGGACCCTGTTTCCGATACCGGCGGGCTACATTTTTTATATTTTTAAATGTGTTTTTATTGTTTTATAGGAAATATTTAAAAATGAATGAAATTAGTTTACAAATGAATAAAGGATAATAATAATAATTAATATAATAATAATAGTATATTATTATTTTTAAATGTTTTTATATGCCTTTTAATAATTAATATTTAAAAATGTATTTAATATGTTATAAAATGAATAAAGGAAATAATAATATATAGATATATAATTATTTCCTTATTTAATATATATACATATATATATTATTTAATTATTTCCATAATAATAATATAAATAATTATAATTACACAAGTTGATAAAAAATGCTATGCAATAGTTTTACCGCGGCAGTCTCCGAGTGCCACACGTAATTTTTTTTTTGGTTCTCTGGCCTTCCAGAGTATACAGTCAGTATTTTATGTTCAAAATTAAAAAACTGACCAAGATTTTGTCGAAATCTAAGTTATTTTAGAAAAATAGTTAAAACCAAATTATACTAAAGTTATAATATAATTATATTCATAAGTTAACTTTATGCTAATTTAATTTTAAATCGCGCTGTAATAAAAAAAAACTATGTCTATTTTCACATTTTTATTGAACCATGTTCCAACTTTTTATACAGCCACTAGTTTTTTTTTAATAATTTGACAGCTGTCAGTTGAAAGCGATTCTCCCAAGCGCTGAAAAGTAGTACTTTCAACCCCCTCCGCAGGCATGTTGTGACCTACTTTCAGAGCATGAGTAATGAAAAATATCAAATTGTTTTAAAGCAAAAAACCAAACCCCATTATTTTGATTTACCTATTTAATGTTTTAATTTTTGCAAGCGGCTTTTGATATTTTTCAAAAAATAGCTGCACGCTATTCCAAATCGAATGACACCTCGTTCATATTTTTTGGAGGCGGAGAAAATTAATTGAACCAAAAAGCACTTGTGATCTCACGCAACGAGTTGGTAGAAAGTAAGAGCCTGAACTGGTTTCGAGAAAAGGATGGTACGGCCGTGCCACTTTATTGCTCGACTTGGCGGTGGTAAACCAAAATATCTGGCTATCTTAATAATTTAAGTCTAAGTTACGGTAAGTTATGAATATTTTACATTTAGGCTCGGTATAGAGATATTTATTTTTCCCTTTTCTTCTTTGTTAATATTACAGTGCAACGTTGATATGAGTACTTCCGACATTTTAAAGATTGTCACTGTACTCATTTGTCGAAATTTACCTTCAAATATCTTGGTCCCGGCCTTATATGACACTTTTGGGTACCGTGTCACTGGATATTTTTTGTTCCTCTAATATCCATACCTACATTTCACTTTCATCGTGGGCCGCGATTTCGAAAAAAAAAGCAAACTGGCGGGCAGGTTGATATGCCACATCGGTTCCATACCCATCGAGGGATTTTTTTAGAAGCAGACTTCTAAAACTAATGTCAAACTTCTTGCAATTAGTTTACCAGAACACTTTTACGTGGAATGTCTATTATTTTTTTAATTCACAGTCATTTTTGTCAACCTTGCGTTTTAGAACATTCAAAAATTATTATACCTAATTAATCTTCATAATAATATAAACTCTTTCTGATGTGTTATGAAATTATAATACTGTTCTGACATTTAACTTAATTAAGTATGTTATTTTTATTCTACAAGTTTCTATAGCATAGTGAGAATTATTTTTTGGATATAAATAAGTATATACAACTAAAATTTTCAACAAATAAAAGAAGAATAATTGCCATTAACATTTACGATAATATTGTTAACTATACCTACAGCGAAAGATATCCGGAGAGTTGACCTAGAAGATAAAAAAGGAATCGAAAACTTGTTTATTAATATTAAATTGTCTGTATATATTCTTCTTTATTAAGTAACTTTATCAAGTTATGAAAGGACTAATTTTCGTTTGTGCTCATCAAGTTTTTAACTAACTGACAAAGTTCTAAATATTTGCGTAATATTAATGAAGCCTAATAAATATTAAGTGGCAGAAAATAATGCATGATGATTGAGAACGGTAAACATGGAAAATCAATGAGTTTGGCCGCAATCATACAAGCATGAATAGTGAAGCACGTGGATACGCCGTGGTCGCTTCGCGCAAAAATCGTAAATACCTAAGTATGTGAGAAAAGGCGATTGCTTAAACGGAATATAAACAAGCCTGAACGAGCGTTTGCATCTGGGAAAACCACTAATACTAAATGCAAAGAACGCAGTTCACAAAAAAAGTAATTCGTTTAAAATGTATGACAAATTTACGCAAATAAAACAAAACGTTTGTTCTCAGAATATAATATAGTCGAAAAGTGAACCCGAATGCCACAGATGGTGGATTCGTTTCATACTTAAACGAAGGCGTTTTCGATCGGCAACCAGTTCGAGTGTAGTATCTTTCAAGAACACACAATGACCCGTCTTGCACTCACCGTAGCTTTGCTCTTCCTTGCCTGCGCATTCGCGTCTCCAGGTAATAATAATGTATATTTTAACTTAATAACAAACAGTTACCAATTTAAAAGTGAGACTTTTATCTCCAGACATTGAAGAAGACATACAAGCTGTCGTTTTGCATTCACGCTGTCATTTTGTTTTGCCCAGCTGTGGGATGTCACAGGCTAACAATAACAGTAACTTTAGTAATGATCCTCGACCCGATCCAATATAAAAAGAGGTTAGGTTTTTTATTTTATAAACGGACATCGTTAAATGTGAACCACCCGTGTTAAAACGCGGTCCGTCAGCTTCACGCCCTATAACCGCACTTTCAGAGACACACAAACATACGCGAACGTTTATTCGATAATTTAACATTCCATTTAAAAAACTAGTGTACATTAATTATTATAAATTATTTTTCGACCAGGTGCCGTAATTTAAATTGATTGTCTATGTCTTTTATGACAATCTCCTGAATTTTGACGTGATTGCTAAACTGCACCTTGTATAGAACCAACAATAAACTACTGAGGACTGTGTAATATCTAACTTGATTTGAAAAGAGTGTTCTTGCCCATTTTTCTTCACAAGAACTACGCTTTGAAGTAGACAACTTCATAGTTATTATGTATATAGCTGGTCTGGTTTGTTAGCTGAACATCTTGATTTTTAGCTATTCAGAGGCCACCTAAAATAAACGCTTTAAATTTAAGGGTGCTGTGCATGGGCTGCGGGATGTTGAAAGAGATACCGTGGCCTTGACATAAAGAGTCAAGAAGGAACATGGGTGGTTTAGTCAGTAGAAGTCTGACACTCCCTTTCGCTCTGCCCTAGAGCGGGAGGGGTTATTTGATGATTTCCCACACACCAAAAAAAAAGGGTGATGTGTATAAAATCGTTACAGAAAGCTTGAAAATTTCTGTGTGTTGCCCGTGGTCCACCCGCCTAGTCCACCTGGGTGTACCACGGGTAATTATTTTTGCCCGTGGTTCACCTGAATCGTCATCATCAGCATACAATGTTTCCACTGCAGGGACTCAGGCCTCCTCTCTAGGATAGGGATGGGCTATAATCCACCAAGCGGGCCCAGTGCGGGTTGGTAGATGTCACATGTCTTCGAATTTTTTGGTTCTAAGACATTCTGGTTTCCTCACGATGTTTTCCTTCACTGTTTTGAGAGCAGCGGCGATGAAATAAATTACACAAAGTAATACGCCTGTCTGGGTCCGAACCAACGACTTACTGTTCGTAAGTCGCGGCCGCCACCTCTGGGCCACCGCTGCTCACATGAATGACCATATGTTTTTATCGCAGTAATACAAAAGATTAATAGTGATAATAATTCGTACAGCCAGCGTAAAAATATTGTAATCTATTCATAGACACAACCTCATTATACAAGATACGTTACGTAAAAAAATATTAACGAAATTAATTAATTGCGTTTTGCCTCCATTGAATAAAAATGAAATGAAATGTTTTGTGTTCTATGTTCATTGTTAGGGATTTAAGTCTTACTGCGGTACTCAGAGATATTTAATGATTACTTAAGCCGTCACTTAGTAATGATTTGACATACTTTTGTATGACAAAACTGTCAAAACCTTTACTAAGTGATGGCCTAAGTAATCATTAAAGGTCTCTGAGTGCGGCAGTTAGACCATAGGGTATTTCACCAAAAAAAAACTAATTAGTCTGTCTGTTAGATTATCGAAAAATATTGCATAAGTAGGTACGTGTTTTTTGTTTTATCAAATTTATAAAAAAATACGAAAATAAAACGTGTCAAAGATCATGAGTAGGGGCTTTTGACGTCACTTTGTGGGAAAAAGTACTAACCTTGTGACGTCACACGACTTGACGCTACTTTTCGAAGCACTGTATCAGAAAGTGAAAGAATAAAAAATACGTGCCCATTATCTTTTGAAAAGCTATTTGACGGACGAATTAGATTTTTTTGGTATAATACCCTATTTTACATGAGGAGCTCGTGGCTTAATAAGAACTGCCACTCGGGTCGATCTTTAGGTTAAGCTGCGCTTGTCTAGGTCGATCTGTGGATGGGTGACCGCCCATTACATACCGAGTTTCCTCCGTGCCTCGGAAAGCACGTTAAGCTGTTGGTCCCGGGTGCCATATATAGATCTTTGGCAGTCGTTACGGGTAGTCAGTGACCTGAAAGTCTGATATCCAGTCTTGCCATAGGGTATCGTATTACCTAGTATTAACTGGGTTGTGGAGGTCAGATAGGCAGTCGCTCCATGTAAAATACTGGTATTCAGCTGCATCTGGTTAGACTGGAAGCCGACCCCAATATAGTTGGGAAAAGGCTAGGCAGATGATGACCCTATTTTACATGAGCTATGGCAGCCGCTACTACAAGCCCAGCTCCCTCCAGAAGCAGATCAAACGTCCCACTTTTCTCAGAGCATCAGTAAGGGATCCTGGTGCAAAGAGTTTCATTGCGGATTTCAATTTTGTGCTCCAAGCTAACTGAAATTGTCTTATGTGAAAATAAACCAGCAAAAGGCTAGCATTGGTCCACAGGGTTTAACCTATGCATTTCAAAAATTCTGGTTAGGTGAGTGTGCGTGTACTAGGATTAAATTACCTTCACCTTCTTTCATATTATTTTACTATTACTAACGCTTTTATGCATACCTTCAACCAAAGAGATTCAACACCCAGGTGGACCTTGGGCAAAAATAATTTCCCGTAGTACAACCAGGTGGACAACGGGAAATACATAAAAATTTCACCGCAAAAAGTCGATTCATAGCAAAAAATGTTGCGTATAGTTACTTTTTTATGTACAAAATGTTTGTATGATATGTTACCTCTTTACATTTCAGCACCCAAACCGGACAAGCCTAAATTTACAGTAGCAAAGGATAGCACGTTCGGAGTCGGGGCGGCAACGGGGCAAGGCAAGGCCCATGGGGTGGTAGACTCAAACTCTGGTCTCGACACACCGGTTGAGTCTCCGGTGGATACAGGTACACCCTTTACTTAAAATTTAGGTATTTATATTTTTTTTATTTTTATGGGGCGATATGTTTTTTAGTTCATTTTGAATTTGTTACAGTCACCTGCAAAATTGCATGGTTACTTTAGTGTGTATTTTCCTGTGAACGTTTAAAGTCGAGAACTTGTTCAAGTTAGGTGGCGTTTCTCGCTTCACACGATTTTAGTTCTGAATTGTTGCCCATGCATTTTTGCAGGTGACTGTTTATAATTATTTAAAAAATGTCTCCCTATGCCCATTTGGGACTGCGTCGTTGGTGTGTTGGTCGCCGTCGCTATTGCTGAGGTTCGATGACTGATGACTGATGAGATCCTGGGTTCGATTCCCGGGCAAAGTGCTATTGGGGTTTTCCATCAAGAATTTCTCAGTAGCAGTTAGGTACTGATTCTGTATTGGTGCAATGTTGATGGCAATAGGCTCGCCCCTATTACCTGGGATATAAACAACTGGTGAAATGTGTATGTAGGTACTAACAGGTTAGCCTCTGTCTAACCCTTCGGGTATTACAGACGTGATGTTATGTAAAGATAAAATATTGTAAAAGTTGTCTTCGTGCATACGGATTGGGCAATAATAATTGTCCAATTTTAATTGGATTGGGTAAATAACAATCAGAAAATAAAAATGGGACTAAATCAGGAGATCAGGAAATGTTTCGCTAAATTAATTCTAGAAGGAGAGCGCCAACCAAACAAGATTTTCATGATTTGATATTTAACTGACATTTCGATATTTAAATTTATGTCATGTGACCATCAAGTGGTTATTTTTGGTTATTTGTTAAGTTCGTTAGATTGGACGACATCTGTGGGGTCAGCTATTATCATAGAAATGCTATTATTATACAATAATAATAAAAACAACAAAAGGACGAAAGCCGGCTTTTGACTATGGGATATATATTACATTAGGAGATGTAATATTTTATCGCTCGTCATACATTTTGTACGTGACCGTGCACACTGTGCTATAATATATATTACATTTCAATCGCGGGATGTAATATATAGCTCAAGATGTAATATATATATTACATCTCATAGTCAAAAGCCGGCTTGACTGGTTGGTCTAGTTCGCATAATCGCGCTTTCCGATTTTTAGGGTTCCGTAACCTAATGGGAAAAAATTGGAACGCTTATAGATTCGCCATTTCTGTATGTCTGTCCTTCTGTATGTCACAGCCACCTTATTCGAAAACTATTAACACTACATAGTTGAAACTTGGTCGGTAGATGTATTCTGTAATACTCAAAATTATTTTGAGATTACACTGCTGCGCTGCGTGTCGCGGGTTCGATCCCCGCACGGACTAAACATTTGTATGGCCTACAGATAGCAGTTTCGGGTCTGGGTATTTGTGTATGTGAGTTTAAATGTTAATGAACGCTCCCACGATACAGTAGACATTCCTAGCAACGTTTTTTTTTAAAAAAAAAAAAGAATAGAAATCTCATCGTTCTAGAAGATTTAAAACAATTTAAAATGGCCTTGGTATGAAATAAATGAATGTTACTGTTCTAATTCACTGCATCTGCCTAGCCTTTTCCCAACTATGTTGGGGTCGGCTTCCAGTCTAACCGGATGCAGCTGAATACTAGTATTTTACATGGAGCGACTGCCTGCCTGACCTCCACAACCCAGTTAATACTGGGTAATACGATACCCTTTTGTAAACCTGTAACGACTGCCATAGATCTATATATGTCAGCCGAAACCAACAGCTTAACGTGCTTATTAAATTGACCATGCCTTCCTAATTCCAGGAGACAACGTACCTGATGTCACTCTCATCGATAACGTCAACACAGGGTACGCCATCGCGGGCGGTGGAGGCGTGGCAACCGGAGTTCTGAAGAACAATAAATTCGCCAAGGATCCAACGAAACCCGACAATACTCCAACGGCTCCCGGTTTTCCTTCCTACGGTTAAAAATCTTAAGCGAAAAAAGGTCTTTATGGTACTTAGACCTCAACAATCGCTCCATCTGGCAAAATACAGTTGGCCAATTATTTCGTCTTGTCGTTTCGTCTTTTAAATTTATTCCAGTGTGGCAATGAAATGGCGCTAGACACCATGTATTGCTCTATCACTTTCCTCCACTGGAATATGATTAAATTAATCTTCGTTTAGGACGTCGTGGTAACCACGTTGATCCATACAGTCATCTTTAACTAACTAAAATCTGAAATTTACTTACTCACTCACTGACAGGCGTATATAATAAAACCTCTGTTTCTAGCATCGTAAAATTTTGCACTACATATTAGTATAGCGAAGGTTTTAACACAGTGGCGACGAAACCTACAAGTATTGTTTTAATACATTGTATGTAACTGCATAATTTTACACATTTAACTTATGCCCATGGAAAATCAAATAGAGCCCATAGCTCGTTAACTAAGAACAATAGTTTTAAATATATCACTGTAAACAATACATTTCCACCGTTAGATTATTTGCAGTTAGGAATATCTATTGGTTCTCATTTTAAGACCTATTGTATAATATCTCTTGAGCTTCACTGAAATAGATGCATTTACTGTGCTTAACATTTGAAATAATTATAAAAACAATTACTAACCGTAAGATAAAGATGGACGATAAAATAATAAACATTTAATAATGACTTTTTGACTTTTATTTAAAAAGCTGTCTTCATTAACATTTTTTTTTATTATAGTAGGTAAGTGCATTAGTCCCTTTTTGAAAACCCCACCCTAGTAAACCAAAAATAAACATGGGAATATGCGTAACTTAAGTTTGAAATATAAATAAATACAAACAAACAAAATATGCATATCATTAGCTCCTTTCTTTTTGGGGGTGTGGGAAATCATCAAATGACTCCTCCCGCTCTGGGCAGAGCGCAAGGAAGTGTCAGACTTCTACTAACTAAAAACCACCCATGTTCCTTCTTAGCCCTTTGTGTCGAGGCCGCGGTATCTCTTTCGACCAACCCGCAGCAGAAATCATCAGCTCCTTGTTTTAAAATAAACGTTACTGAGGCATACAGTGGTTTAAAGAAGCAATTTTCGCCTACTGAAATAATTTAATACCATGTTCCCTACCGAAACTAATATTTTGGGACCTATTGTGACGGAAAGGGTTTTCGTGGCGGGCGAAGGTCACAACAATGAAACCACGAAACCTCGTCAACATACAAATATATTAATAGAGTAAGGGTGTGAGATTTATGGTCATTAGTTTCTTTCAAGTTCCTGCGAGTTGCAAATAGGGGATCGGACAAAAAAAAACTAATAAGTCCGTCAGATAGATTTCCTAAAAATATTGAACACATATTTTTCTTTTTTCACGTAAACAAAAAATGAAGACACAGTGCTTAGAAAACTCGCGAACTCAGTAACATGTCAGTACAATTTTTACCTACAAGTGACGTCACGATGCATTTTAACTTCGTCAATTAGTATTAATTTGACAAAACAAAAAACACGTATTCAATATCTTTCGATAATAATGTAACTGACGGACTTAACAGAATCATGTTGTTTTTAGTCATTCCGATCCCCAATTGTCCTGGCTTAGCCTGGTGTGACGATGACCGTAGTGGTGTGTCACATTATCATTGAGTAGGTCATATCCCGAAGTTGCAATCATTATTTCACGAGAAATTTGCGTGTTAATTTGGCAAGTGTATACATACGCCCGTCGGGGCTTGTTCACAAGTTACCGCGGCCTCGACATACTCGTATAAGGCTAAGAAGGAACATGGGTGGTTATTAGTCAGTAGAAGTCTGACACCCCCTTCGCTCTGCCCAAGAGTGGGAGGGGTTATTTGATGATTTTCCACCCGACAAAAATAAAATAAAAAAGTGTATACATATCATTGCTCGTGTATCCGTATACTACGGATGCCAATTACTTGAAATAGATCTTACCGAACTAAGAATAAGAAGAGTTTACATAATTATTTTGAAACTGTTAAAATGTTTGCCAACTTAAACATATGTATAAACCACCGCCAAACCACATTATAAAAATAAAAAATAATATCACCATCGCCCTTATCCCAATTTATTTGTGGTCGGCGCTGCATGTCTTCTTCCATAAATAAAATAAATAAAAATAAATAATAAATAAATAAAATGTTTATTTCAATTACATAGTTTTAACAGACACGATTTGGTGGTCACCTTTTAAGCAAGGGGATGCTTGTATTAGGTGAATCCGCACTTCCACTTAACATTAAACAATGTATGCAATTAAAAACAAGAGAAATTACAAAATTACAAAAAGTAGTGCACGTGTGTGATGAGTGCGAGTGCTTGTATGTGTGTGTGTGTGTGCGTGTGTGTATATATGTTGTGTATGTTATTTTTGTTTAGGTTTAGGTTAGCCCTGCGACTTTGTCTTGGGATCGGAAGAAGCCAGAAGCAGCATCCTCCACTAACGATTTTGTTATTGTGGATCTGTTAGTTACCCACAGATTATGGCAGCGATGATGCCAAAGTTTCAATGTCGTCGTAGGATTTATTCGTAAGCCAATCAGTTACAGCTAGTTTACAGTCACGGAGTTTCATGGGATAAATGTTTAGCTCTTTATTCAGGAGGTTGTATAAGTGGGAAGATTGTCTTTCATACTGCCTCTTAGCAAACACAGATCTTACTGGGACATTTGGAGCGACCAGGTAGCTTCTTCTGCTACTCGTATTTGTCCTTGCAGGAGCATATGGAAGGGATTTGTGCTTCCTCAAGATTAGATGGAGTATATAGAGTTTCCTAACAGACAGTAGGCCAGAGGTTAGGTAAAGGGTTTGTGTTGGGAATCTATAGGGTTTAAAGAGCATAACCTTAAGAAGAGATCTCTGCGCCCTCTCAAGTTTCAAAAATTTAATTTTTGTCGTTCCTCCCCAGCATGGCAAACAGTACGTAAGAATTGATTGGGCCAATGATACGTAGATCTGCTGCAAGAGATTCTTTGAGGCAACGAGTCGCAATGTTTTAAAGGTCCATATTAATCTCCTAACTCTTTTCATGATCAGTTCACTATGCATGTGCCAGGACAGGCGCTGGTCTATCATAATGCCCAGGTATTTGGTGTACTGCAACCGGTCAATCTTTGTACACGAGCAGTCAGATATTAAAGGGTTTCCACAGTAGTGAATTTTAATTTGAAATTCCAGTGGTGGTTGAGTGTGTGTATACTTGGTGAAGCATATGTAGTTTGACTTCAATGCATTCAATGTTAGGAGGTTACAATTGAGCCAATCTGCAATCTTTGACAGGCCAGTTTCGGCTGACTTTATAACTTCCTCCCAAGTTTTTTCAGCAAAGACTATGGCGGTATCGTCCGCGTATGAGAAGATACGACCCCCGTCAATACTCATGTTGCATAAGTTATTTATATAAATTAGGAACATTGTTGGGCCAAGGACAGTCCCCTGCCCAACGCCGTAAGTAATCGTTTCTTCTATACTAGTAAACTCACCTATTTTCACAGTTTGTCTTCGATTTATCAGATAGGATTTAAAGAGATCGAGAGGGGGTCCCCTAATGCCGATGTTTTCTAGCCTGTGCAAAAGTATGGGGACAGATATCGTGTCAAAGGCCTTTTTAAGGTCAAGGAACACTGCTAGACATTTACTACCCCTGTCCACTTTATCGACTATCGTAGAGGTTAGTGACAAGACCGCGTCCTCTGTAGACCTTCCCTGCCTAAATCCAAACTGAAAAGGTGACAGAATGTTTTGCTTAGAAAGGTATTTTATTAAGCGTGAGTTTAGGATTATTTCTAAGATTTTTGAGATGACTGGGAGTACTGAAATTGGCCTATAGTTTGACGGGTCTGAGCTGTCTCCACACTTGTACACCGGCGTTATTAGGGCCACTTTCAAAGCATCCGGGAATACGCCCTGCTCAAAGCATAGATTTGTCAAGTAACTCAAGATTGGGACAATGCACTCGTGTGCAGCTTTGAGAAATTTAACTGAAATGTTGTCCCAACCAGGAGCGCTATCTGGTTTTAAGCCCATTAGTGTAGAATGGACTTCGCAAGGGTCTGTGTCGAGTAAAACAAAAGAAGATGTTGATGTACGGTCAGATGAGGATGGGGTAGAGGCATTATTATGGACTGAAGAAGCCAAAGGTGGTGTAATACTATCTGCTAGAGACTTTCCTATGCTGGAGAAGAAGTTATTCACCTTGTTAACGGAACTCTGTGGGGTATTGGATAGTTCTAGGAGATCCAAGTTATTTGTTTTTTTGGGTTTTCGCTGTGTGACGTTGTTTATGATTTCCCACATTTTTTTAGGATTTTTGTTTGCTTTAGTAAGTTGGTCTCTGTCGTAATTTCGTTTTTGTTTTTTAATGATTAAGTTACAATAGTTGCGGTACCTTTTGTAGGTTATTTTTAGTACCTCATTGAATGGATCAAGCCGCAATCTACGTTGCATGTTATTTCGGTTGTGAATACAGCGTAATAAGCCAATAGTCATCCATGGTTTTAGGGTTCTATTTTTTAACGGTATCATCATACTGATAGTACTAAGCGCGATACAATTGTGAATTATTTCTATTAAATGATTAGTAAGAGTGTTAGGGTTTGTTAGTTTCAGCAGATCTTCGAGGTTACTATCTTTTAATATGGCTAGTCCCTTCTCTAAGTTAAAGACTGACCTTATTTTTGTAGGTTTTATAACGGGTGTGCAGTTTGTAATTTTTAAGAAAGTCATGAAGTGATCTGTGATGGTTGTGTGAATAATTGCAATGGCTGCAGTTTTGTTCATGGATTTGAGTTTCATCATGAAATGATCCAGACAATTTTTATCTCTTGTGGGTAGAGAGTGACCAGGGAGAAACCCATGCATTGCCAGCATGTTGAGATAATTGAGTCTATTTCTGCGTTCGTGTGATTGCTCGCCTGGATTTATTATCAGATTAATATTTATGTCACCGGTTATAATAACATTTTTAGTTGATGCAATGGAAGTAAGGTGATTATTTAAAGAGTCGATAAATTCGTCAGCGCTTGCGGTTGAGGGGGACCGATAAATCGCGATGACTGTGAGATCAGGTGTGATATGGACTTCCAGGCAAGATGCGTGAGATAGCTTGATTTCTCTTATTTCATATTTATGGGTGTTTTTAATATATACGACCACTCCGTCAGCTTTATTAAAATGGTTAGTAGATTGGTGTGAATTATAGTTGGCTATTTGAGGTATTGGTTTATTTTGATTTAGTCTACATTCAGTTAAAATTATCAGGTCGATTTCCGTTTTGAGATTTATTATATTTAGTTGAAGGTCGTCAAAGTTAGTGTAAACAGATCTAATGTTTTGTGAAACAATGGTAAAACCGGGTGAGTTAGGCTTAATGTGGTTAGCAAAGTCGTTGAGTTCACAGTCGAACACTTGGGCTATTTCAAGTTTGTCTATGTCATTCAAAGTTTGTAAGGTGCTATTCATAATCATAGGTTTTATAAATACAGAAGAACATAGCTATGTAGACATTTGGTTTATGAGTGAGAGTATGTGTGTTAGTTGTGGCTGTGATAACCTGAATGAGAGTGGAGTTGTGTGATAAATGGGTGTGAGTGCGCGATAGATTATAAATTAACTTAACAATAAGCTTGAGATTTATCCCTATATTAATTAATTTTAAGCATGCTAAATCCCTAAAGAATCGAGATAAATAGGGGCAAACACAGAGTAAAATACGGCGACTACGACAAACGAACATCAGTGACACAAAATAGTATTGGTAGTATTTTTTATACAAAATAAAAATTAAAGTAAGCTTAATATTTATCTTAATGCTAACTAATTTTAGATATACAAAGTCCATATGGAACCAGAAAAAATAAAGGTAACAACGTTGTAAAATATGGTAAGTATAACAAAAGATAATCAGTAATATAACATCTAGTCATTTAAGCTGCAAAAGATTATGAAACTGTGGCTCACTTGATATGACGATTGTAGGGAAGTTGTCATCCTTCTTTACATGTATTTTGCCGTAGGCTGTCCAGCAGTACTTATATCCATTGGATTTTGCCAGATCGCGCGCGAGAAAGTGAAGTCGAGCTCCTTTTGCAGTAAGCTGTTCCGAGACATATATTGGCGTGGACTCTTCCGTCTTAAATCCGAGATGCTTGGCACATAATTTTTCATTGTGTTTTCTATTAAAGTCTCTAGTCTTCTTCAAGAAATCGGTCTTCAGAATAGTTGATGACATCTCAACTACTATTGTACTATTTTTTGTCTTTGCACGCTTGTTTTGAACACGAAATATGTCACTAATATCCGATTTTGAGATATTACTTCTAACTTCGTTAGATAGAGAGATAGTCATTTTTATTAATTCTTCTTTCGATTCCTTAGCCAGCTTTGGTACATTTTTTATCTCAAAGTTAGCCTTACGGCTGCCCCTTTGTAAATCCTCTATTTTGTCTTCTAATATAGTTATATAGTTTCTATCTTTTGTTGATTGGACTTCGAGCCGTTCTATTTTGCTTTTAAGCTCTTCATTTTGTGCCGACAGAGAAGCCATGGCAACTTCTATGTTATTATTTGTCGATTTGATTGCCATAAGTGTGGGGTAAATTTTTTTGAGTTCTATAAATATCTCCAAAATACATGCTGGACCGGCCGAAACAAATCTAAAATACGTAATTATCTTAGAATGATATTATATATATATATATTATATGATATTATCATTATATGACAAAAATGTTACAATAGTTTAATGTCTGGCCGTTTGGACTGCTCAATATTGTGGCATTGACGTACAGTTGCAATAATTCAGAAATAATTGAATTGTTAGAAAAATACGTTAATCAGGAATATCAAAAGTGAAGCGTAATCTTCAGTTTTGATATTCCTGTTTTGCTCCACATTGTATTTTATTCCTTTTGGATTTTTTATTTATATACGACATTATTTCCTATTTAGTTTAACTTATTTTTAAGTAAGTATTGTGTGGAATCGTCAGACCTTACTGACCACACGACAAGAAGAACATGAAAAATAATTATATTAATTCATTTTTATATTTTATTTTGATAATAAAATTGAATTGCCATGAAACTTATTGTATTGTAAGACATTTATATTTTAATTTAATAGTATGTATAATCGTCCTTATTGTAATTTGTATGTCAATTGGCAAAACATAGCGCACCACCCTATTTTTAAGAGCTTATAAGTAATTGTTACCTATGTTTACAAATAAATGATTCTGATTCTGATTCTGATTCTGATTATAAAGGGGGTAGAACCAATTTGGCATATCGACCTGCTCTTGTGAGCAGGTCAATACGACAGTACCTACACGTAAAAAGTCTATTTTAAAAATGCTTAAAATGGACTTTTTACGTGTAGGTACTGTCGTTGTACTCATGTGTCGATCTTCACCTTTGATGTTTCGATAATTTTTGGGGTAAGTACCTTGTTTATTTAACCTTTTTTTGTTTGTTTATAATATGTTCTCTACCCATACACACCACTTTCATCGTGCGCCGCGATAAAATAAAAAGTCAAAATGGTGAGCAGGTCGATATGCCAGCTTCCATACATTATAGTTCAAACCCCTCTAAGTATAGTAATTTAGTATTGTGAGTACCAATTACGAAAAACGGGGAACAGCGAACTAAACAATCTAAAAATTGCATTAGGTCTTGATGCAGAATTCCTAACAGGTGTTTGATTAGTTGGTCTATTATAGTCATAGTCGTAAGCATTGGGACCATTGTATGGAGTATTTGGTCCACCGTAGCCGCCGATATCGTTTTGTCCATTGACATTTCCTCCTCCGGTTTGTCCTGGTCCGATGTTGGGATAGATATATCCGCTACCGCTGTTAGTGTTCGGGTTGACCTGTCCACTGCCGGTGTTTCCAAAGTTCGCATCGTGGGCACCATTTTCAGTGTTGTAATTACCCGCGCCAATACTGAAGCTGCCAGGAGGGTAGTTACCCCCAGATATCACGCCGATGGCGATGTTCGGGTCATTTGGAGTACCCTTCAGCCGGAAGTTAGGGAGCTGTCCTAGAAAAAAAAAATATTGTGTTTTAGTATTTATTTATTTAATGCACAATGTACAGCTACTACTAGTGCGGCAGCGGTGGCCCAGTGGTGTCGGCCCCGACTTACGAACAGTAGGTCGTGGGTTCAAATCCAGGCAGGCGCATTACTTTGTGTAATTTATTTCATCACCGCTGCTCTCAAAACGGTGAAGGAAAATATCGTGAGGTAACCTCACGATAATTTGAGGAGACATGTGACATCTACCGACCCGCTCTAGGCCCGCATGGTGAATTATAGCCCATCCCTCTCCTAGAGAGAAGGCCTGAGTCCCTGCAGTGGCAACATTATAGGCTGAACTACTACTCGAGAAATCACTAAAATGAGGATTGTTAGAGTCCGATCGTAACAATTTTTTTATTTTTATTTTTAAAACTTTGCCCCACTCTAGGAATTTTTCCTTAATCGTGGAACCGTTTACAAACATTTAAACTCACATACACCAATACACCCAGACCCGAAAAAACTGAAGTAGATAAGTTGATTCCAAGGGGTGAAAGTTAGCCATGGGATCTGGAGGCTATAGTCTTCGCGCGCCTGCATGAATAGCGCGCGGACGCGCTGCACTGGGGGGTCACTCCGTTGCCGCGGCAAATTACTGCGGAGCGGACAGACCTCCGGTGTGATCTCATGGCGACATGGAGAGAGCGATTGTCCTAACCCCGTGCTGGGCACGCCACGATAGTGGTGGTAAGTCCCCTCTTTGAGGAGTGGCTGGAGAGGCGCCACGGCGCCCTCACCTTCCGTCTGACGCAGGTCCTCACCGGACACGGTTGTTTCGGGAGGTACCTGCACCGAAACAGGCGGGAGGAAACGCCCGGATGTCACCACTGTGAGAATCGGCCGGAGTACACGGTGGAGCACACCGTGGAGGTCTGCCCCGCTTGGGCGGACCTTGTGCAAGCCATGGTCTGGGGCGAGGAGGAATGGGACGCCGTCGCCTCCTACTGCGAAGCAGTGATGCTAGCGAAGGAGGTGGCGGAAAGTGAGAGGGAGAGAACCTCACGTCCCAGCCACCGCAGGAGACGCTCCGGGCGTCGGGGGCCACGTGACGGCTTCCGGCCACCGTAGACGCGGGCCTGTGGACGGTGAGTAATGGGCTAGCTCGTCGTCCGTCCGTCTTATGACGACGACAGGCCGTGTCGGCGCGTACGTGTTCCAATCGCGTCTCAAAGAGATGTCAGCAACATGGAAGGGGCCCCGCAAGGGCCGACGCCCGTCGTGGTTGCGGGATGTTGTAAGAGATACCGCGGTCTCGACATAGAGGGCTAAGAAGGAACATGGGTGGTTTTTAGTCAGTTGAAGTATGACACTCCCTTTCGCTCTGCCCAAGAGCGGGAGGGGTTATTTGATGATTTCCCACTCCCCAAAATAAAAAGGTTAACACTGTGCTTTTCATTACGAATACGAGGAAAGTAAAATATTGAAAATCAATTCTCTTCCAAAGTTACCACCAGTTACAGCAATCGCAATACTGCCATCGCTGCTAAAAGCGACTCCAGAACTACGTATTCCACAATTTTCACCTGTATTTTGATATCCATTATCTCCATTATTGGCAGAGCTTGGCTGTTGAGGCACGTTAGTTCCGGGTCCGTTGGTATTGAACCTCAATCCTCCTTCTCCAAAGTTACCACCAGTTATATCACCAGCCGCAATACTGCCATCGCTGCTAATAGCGACTCCGGAAATAGGATATCCATTAAGTACACTGTTGCCAATATGTGCAGTTCCTATTGCGTTAGCATCGAAAGCATCAGGTTGCTTATTTACTTTATTATTTTCATGTTTATTTAGAACCACTCCACCAATAGATATTGAACCATTTTCGAGTCCTGTGTTGAAGACAGTGTAATTTTTCCATCCAGTAGGATACACTTGTGCATTACCTTTAATGAAATAAACACAAACAAACCATTAAAATGTTTATAGTACTATCCCGTATACATACATAATTTCTTAAACAGAAGATTTATTTAGGGAGTTTTGTTAGACATACTGTATGATGCTTAGGCATTCAATTAGTAGGGATCTGACTAATTTGCGCAAACATAAATAAATTAACTGATTGTTTACCTCCAAAGTTACGATACGAAGTTACGTTACGTTAGTTACGTTTGCTACGATTTTCATTATTTATCTTTTTTTTATTTATGATTTGTTTCCTTTTTGCTATTAAATTGAGAATTGATTAGTGTACCCAAACTAAGCCCAGGGCCAGAACGTAACATAAAAATAGAATCTATCCATAACAGTCGGAAAAAAACGGCCTAGTGCGAGCCGGACTCGAAGCGTTATTATCTATAAAAATACCGCGTTTGTTGATGTGATACAACAAACGCGATATTTAAATATTTATTTTGATATTGTTTTTAGTATTTTTATTATTTCAACAAATTAAGTATTTTGTAAGCGACAAAATACTTAATTTGTTGAAATTTGACGGCACGGTTGGCGCAGTTGCTCAAGCAATGGACTGCTGCGCTGTGTGTCGCGGGTTCGATTCCCGCACGGAACAAATATTTGTATGACCTACAGATAGTTGTTCCGGGTCTGGGTATTTGTGTATGTGAAATTTAAATGTTTGTAAACGCACCCACGATACAGGAGAAATTCCTAGTGTGGGGCAACGTTTTTAAAAAAATAAAAAAAATAAAAAATAAATAAATAATTTCAACTGTCTAGCTATCGCGGTTCTTGAGATACAGCCTGGTGACATACAGACGGACGGACAGCTAAGTCTTAATAATAAGGTCTCGTTTTTATCTTTTGGGTACGGAACCCTGAAAAAGAGAAAAGATAACCTTTTAAATTGCCTCCGTAAGTGAGCGAAGTTTGCCTATGTAGCAGAATTTTGGACCAAACAAACTTGAACGGACTTCCATCGATAGACTAAGGCCTCATTTACGGAGATGCGGAGCGTCGCGCGGCGCGTCGTTTTGCGTTTTTAATTCAAGCACATGGCGATATATGAAAACGTTAACAATTTCAAACGACGATTTTGCGAGAAACGATTTTTCGCTCGTTAGTTTAAAATGCAGTGTTCGTTGCGGTGGACCCGCCTCGAATAAAAAAGCACGCGACGAGCCTTTTGCACGCGCCGCGTCTCCCTAACCTTAAGATAGATAAATTAAGAAAAGTTGTAGGTACTTGATATCATTGGTGAAACTCATCATAATCTGCTTATCCTTTTGCTAGCTATGTTGGGTTCGGCTCTCAGTCTAACCGGATGCAGCTGAATACCAATATTATATTTTATTATATTTTTTTGCTACTGTACTGTGACTACATAAATGAATAAACTAGAGAAAAAACATGATCACAAAAAAAATAGTGAAGAAGGTAAGTAAAGTTATTTTACGCATTTATTTTATTGATATGTATTTAAAGGTTGTTTTTTTTGCAAAAAAAAGTTTTTTGTCTTATACTTTTTAGTTAGACCACACAAATTCTTATCATGTGTTTGTTTTATATTGTAACTAGACGATAATTATTAGAAAGTCATTAACATAAACGAAGAAAAAAGAATCGATACTTCACAAAAAAAACTAAAAGAATTTCGTAAATGAGATTCGTAATATTCACGTTAACAATGAACATGCAATCCGCAAATACATAGGTACAGCTGAATATAGAACCTGCTCCTTTTTGAAGTCGGTTAATAAAACAACATAAACCTCAAAATGACCGCTACGAAGGACGTCGCTAATTATACCTATTAGGAAGAACAATGAAATAATATGCTAATTTTTTTAACTGTATTAGTAAGACAATGTTTCACGGTTCTGTTTTCGTTCATGGTACGTACATAAGTAGCTACCATAGGTTTTATTTAAATAAAACCCTATTTGACCCTGATTTTAGTAGTTTTGCTAAATATTTTAAATGTGTTTAATTTGGAGTGTATGGCACTTGTGGGCAGCAGCAAAATCAGCGTCAGGTGGTGCACTTTGCCCGTCGGGCCTGCGGAATGTGAGAGATACCGCGGCCTTGACATATAGGGCTAAGAAGGAACATCGGTGGTTTTTAGTCAGTAGAAGTCTGCCCAAGACCGGAAGGGGTTATTTGATGATTTTCCAACAGTCAAAAAAAATAAAAGTTAGTGCACTTTGTGTTGCCATCTGGCATTATGCTGAGCTGAGGCCCTTTTGGCATTACTAGTTTTAATCATTTTTAAAGTTATTTTTTAAATTTTCAATTGTACTGTTGGAAGTCAGTCGCTCCATGTAAAATACTGGTATTCAGCTGCATCCGGTTAGACTGGAAGCAGACCCCAACATAGTTGGAAAACGGTTAGGCAGATGATTTATTTGGAAGTCGGTTTATTTTTTGCGTAAGCGTTTTTTATTTTTTACTTAGATGTCCCACATAAATTGTTGCCATGAGCTAATTTAAATTGTAAATGGAAATGATTACAAGATCATCAGCAAAGCCCAAAAATAAAAAAATACGTACTAAGAGTAGGTGTAGGTGCTGATGCACATCACGAGACCAGTTCTCGTGATGTGCATCAGCACGGAAGTCACTAAAAGTGCTTAATTTGTTTTTTCTTTATATTTTTTAAAATTTTGGGCCCACTCATTCAAATTCAAAATTGTGATTGACACACTAAGAATAAAAGCAGATTACACATAAACCCATAAAGCAAAGTTAATAAAATGTATATTAATAAGGGACCAAACGCCGCGTCGCTCTACCAAATGAATTTAAGAATCCCGTATATCGGCCCCGTAATCACAGAGTAATCGATAAAAACACTTGGAAAGCTGTGGCAACTTAAACGTATCGGCCAGCGATTGACAAAAGGCGGTCCTCGATAAAAAAAGTCACCGGTTATCCGGACCCTACTTAAAACTACTTCCCGGCTCCTGCTATGAGCTATAATATTGCTGCGCCTTATCATACAAGTGTTAGCGACACACCGTTCCGTTGCTTGACCTTTAGCGAGCTGCAGTTCTTGATAGCTTGCAAGTCAACGGGAGTTTTGTAACTTATACGACGACGCTGTCGCTTGCATACCTATATGTTTACATTAAACCAGTCCATAGATGGATCCAGCAAGTTCGAAATCGTTTTGAACCCGATTTAATGCCACCGTTTGAAATTTTGAAGACATTGAATAGTAAACTGATAAGAAACAATACTGTTTTGGGTGTTCTAACAATTTGAGTCGCGCTAAATCGTGAATCAAGTTCATCATCATCATCATCAGCCTATAATGTTCCCACTGCAGGGACTCAGGCCTCCTCTTTAGAAGAGGGATGGGCTATGATCCACCACGCGGGCCCAGTACCTACGGGTTGATAGATGTCACACATCTTCGATTTGTTTGGTTCTTAGACATGCCGGCCGGTTTTCACCGTTTTGAGAGCAGTGATGATGAGTGATGAGCAGTTGTCATCATCACTGCTACACAAAGTAATGCGCCTACCTGGGTTCGAACAAACGACTTACTGTTGGTAAGTCGGAGCCGCTACCACTGGGCCATAGCTGCTGCAGTTACTGAACTGGATATCGCACTTTGATGAAATAATAACGAAGTTTTTGGGAATAATCCCACACTAAATATTTTTGATGGACTCTAATTAGTCAGTTACAGGAATACTTAATTACCTAACATAAACCGGGCAGACAAAGTGATTCAGAAAACAAACAATACATATATCCATGACTATGACGGAAACAAACAACCGGTTTGAAAAGTCTTTTTGAGTTTCCTTTGCCAAAATCGCCCACATACAAGGAAAATAGAAACAAATCGTTATTCTAATCAGTCGATTTTTGCGAAATGTCATTAAATAGTAGTAAAAATAAAAGTCGATCGCATGTGATATTATTAGGTCCACAACCAAAGACAAAAAATAATATTGCGAAAAAACAGCTAGCAGTGGGGAATTAACTACAATAGAGTTTCCAAAGCACCGCATGCCTGGTAATCGGTGACAGGTTAGTCCGCTCAAACACCAAAGATACTAAACTACATCTTAGAGAGTGTAACAGTGAACGGAAAAGTATGGTTACATTCGCAGAACTCCCGAAAGTAGGTAAATATTAAAGGGACGTAAATATTGCAATGTTTATACCTGAGACCACGCAGATAAAGAGAAATAAGGCTAAACCGGCCATGGAACGCGACATTTCGAACAACACTGAGCGGGAAGCAAGCCAAAACACACGGTGCCGCTGTATTATTTTCATAAATACACGAAGTGAGCGGTCACATTGGCCGCATAGAGGCGGGCCGTGACTCAAAACCGTAGAAAAAAAGCTTACTTTGTCACGATATTATAAAAATCGAATGCTTTTGTTTTTTTTATTCATAGGTCTCGTTTTATGGCGCGGATTTGTTTGAATTTAATAAAAGAAGTTTGAATTGTTGTTTTATTTTTTATATTTCAAGATTTCCCTCAAGAAAAAAGGTGTTTTCTTCTTATTGAACGATTATTTTACATATATTTATGACTGATTTTAATAATATAACATTACTACGTTTGTAATCCCCAAACATATTAAATAATCAATAAAATAAACAAACGAAATAAACCAAAATTTCCATAATTTATATAAGAAAAATAGTAAGTATACAGCTGAATGTGAAAAACCCAAGTAGCATCATTTACCGCCATTTAGAATTTTATCCTTATGTTGAATAATATTCAAAAACTAGGATTCGTTAGAAAAATTGTGTGCCAACGTCTTCTTGTCCACTAAGAGGAATGGGTTGGTCTACGTGACAATAGCATTATTGTCTCAAAAATCGTTTCTAAAATATCTTTAATACCAAAAATGTTAGATTCATAGTATCAAGCTCTAACCGCATAAGCAAAACTTAATGATTCCAAACAAAAAACTAACATTTTGCTATCATAATAAATATCAAGCATTTCTTGTATGGAACATCATTCAATTTTCCAGCTTTCGCCGTTTTATCTGCTTGTTAAACTTAGTCTTGTGTTATTGTTCCTAAATTAGCTATAAATTATTTTATTTCTTTTATTATTTAATACACCAAAATAATAAGAAAACTCCTAGCCTAACTTTTCTATCCCTAGGTGTAACAATTTCGTGACAAAACGACTTCAGTAGATAGACACACAAACCTAAAAAGTTTAGGTTAGTGAAGATGATATTATGAAACTATAAAATTAATAAGGATAGGTGTGTCTTTAATTCAGTGGGAAGGTTTCTTAAAGTGTGGTTACTGGTCACGCATGTGAATCCATCTGGGTTTTCCCATAAGTGATTTAAGGAGCCATCATTGAAAGAATCACGATCGAATGACGCCATTGAAAGCTTACTTCAACATTATTAAAAGCGCCTGCATAACGATGCATTGTCTGACAAATACAGTATTATGATGTGAATAAACTAACCAATATACTTAGTGACTAATGCACCCAGAAACTCCTGTCAATGAATCACAGGTTTTTAAAATCATCTCAAACTATGACGAATCACTTATTGTTTTGAATCAATTCCGTGTTATTAGGACTATATAGACCTTTTATATAAAAGATTATACATACGGGGTGTAAACGTATTAACCTTCACGAAGTCGTCAAATAAATATTTTTTTCGCAAAAAGTACTTTCTGGGAAACGTATTTTTTTTAAGTGAACAACCCCATTTTACGGTAAAACTCAATGTAGCACTGTCAAAACATTGCGCGGAAAATTAGGAACTTTGACTTCCAATATCTCCGTAAGTAGTAGTTTCCCAGTTATGGTTTAGCTAGAAAATGAAATGTCCGCAGTACCGGGTACAACTATAATGCCTTTCGGCTTTTAACAACCTATAAATAGGGACCATAGTTAACAGGTTTAAATGTTGTCCCAAAATTAAATTTAAAAAAAAAATAAAGAAAAGAAGAAGAGAAGATAAAGAAGTCATGCCTTATCCCACAATTACAATCAAATAAGGCGAAGAATATAAAAAAAATACTATATCTATTACTGTTCAATTTTGTTTCATGCTTAGCAAATCATCGGTGCTGTGTCCACTCCAGCCCCTTAAATCTATTATCCTAAACGAGAATCTGAAAATATATCATATAAATCAACCGGCTATCAGCAAACCAGATCTTGAGTGTTGTGAGAATTTAACACCACCAAAGTTAAGGTCAAGGTCACTATAGACCCCATAGTGACCTATAGTATAGACTTATTATACTAATAAAAGGTATATAGGTATACTCTATGTGTTAATAATGTACTAAAACGGTCTCTATACTCTAGTCTATACTATACATAGAGTAAAATGTTAACTTTAGAAGGAATAGAATTTACGATTTGCCCAAATTAATAAGTGATTATGACGTAACATCTATATATAAAAATCAATGCCACTTTTCGCGCAGGCAAAAGTGTGGTGAAGCTTGAGCGTGTGGTAGGCCTATGGCCCTATAGTGACGACCCTATTTACAGCTTTAAAAAATGTATGGATAACGTCATAAGTGCCTATAAAATTTGAGGATTGGCCTTGATTTTCCTGGGAGCCCATCATCAGATCCTGACTTGGTGATAATGGGACAGCCTCGTGTCAACCTAATACCCTAAAAGAATACAAGTACCACTCCATAAGTACGTGTCATTATAAAAGAATTTTCTTTCAACTCCTAACCGTTGAGGAGTCATACCTTCCATCTTCATCAGCGAATTTACATGATATTATGCAAATAAGACGCAAATACTTAAACAGCTTTTGAAAATATATGAAAAACATCATAATTATGTGCCTATAAAGAGGGTTGCTCTCAATTTCTCAGGAATCCCATCATCTGATCATATACCCTATCGAACACAGAAATAATTTTTCAAATCAGTTAGCAAGCGACGGAGTTATGCCCGAACAAACATAAAAAATATATATATTATATAAACATTAGAATTGAGCACCTCCTTTTTTTTAGAAGTCGGTTAAAAAATATTAAATACTTTATTTTGCACCGGCGACTGAAAAGGTGTGCGGTAATGTGTTGTCGTGGTATGGGCAAGTGAGGCGCAGGGAAACGGAAAATGTCATGTGAAAGGAGGTGTCTGGTGAGCCAAACCATAAGCCATTTCGCACTGACAACCACACGGGAAGTGCGGTTGTCAGTGCGGTCTGTAATAACAAAACAACTGTGCGGTGCCGCTCTGTTTACACCCCCCCCCCCCTGGGTTCAAGACATTTTTGTATGTAGAAAACCGCGCCGGTGCCGCACCGCGCGCCGTGTGTTTTGGCTCTAACATGGAAGAGGAGGAGATGCAGCGCCGATCATAAATGAGTTGGGATAAGGCAAGAGAATAATTATTGTAGCCCAACTGTTTATATTTACAAAGCCTTGAGGGAAGCTGGTTCGCTTTAAACTCGCTTTGACCATAAGTCGTGTCCAAGCAATTATCGACAACATCAATTTTGTTGACTTTCCTTATCTTAGAGACCGTCGATGTATCATTATTTTCGATCGAATCATTTTATTCCGGCACTTAAAATAATCAGTGTTTATTTTAACATAGCTATCATAACAAAATTCCCAAAAACGTCATAGTTCACAAAGAGTACCTACAAAGAAATATTAGTCATTATTTTTGAGGTTTTACGTGACTTCAAAGAATATAAAATAAGAGAAGGTAAGGATCTCGGGTCATCATCACATACCCAGCATAAAAGAAAAACGGAGAGGAAATGGAATGGGAATGGTCTTTGTTTCCATTCTGCTATTTTACAAAACAATTGGGTGGCTATGCAGGATTAGGGCAATGGAGAGGGGTATGCTCGAAGTTTACTTGCGTGATCGAATCAGAAAAAAAGACATCCACATGAGAACCTAGTTTACTGACGCAACCCGAAGAATTACCAGACTTAAGTGGCAATCCCGAAAAATTCTGGAGTGGCGACCGCGAACTAGAAGATGGTGCGTTGGAAGGCCTCCCACTAGGTGGACCTATGACCTGATGAAGGTTGCGGAGATGCGCTGGATGCGAGACGCATTCTGATAAACTCAATAACATTTTGCCCGACCTGGGAATGCAACCTAAGACATCATGCACAAGTCACGCTTGTGACCACTAAGCAGTCTGTTATTTTAAAAATATCAATCAGTCTTTTTCCTTAATTGTTCCAAGCTTAAATTCCCGATTGCTTCCACCACAATGTATGTTATAAAATATCTTTAACGGTCAATCAAATTCTGCTGGTTTTTTCATATGCAAATCTTTCTGTTCGTTTTTTTGGTTTGACTCCAAGTAGCAGACCAATATGTCTATTTTTATATTAAAAATACAACTATCCCGTAGCGTCATCATTATCTTTCTGCTCAGTAAATAGTTTTTGAGATATAGCACATTTACAAAACCGCAAATGTAAAATTGTCGATCATACAAACACTATAAAAAACAAACTAATCACATAATAAATATTTCTTTCGCTAAAACAAGAAATAATATTCATTAAAGGGGGCTCTCTACTACGATGGTACGGAACCCCTTTTTTTTTTTTGGCGGATGGAAAATCATCAAATATCCCCTCCCGCTCTTGAGCAGAGCGAAAGGGAGTGTCAGACTTCTACTGACTAAAAACCACCCATGTTCCTTCTTAGCCCTCTATGTCGAGGCCGCGATAACTAGTGTACAACCCGCGGAACCCCTCACGTGCAAGTCCGACTTGTTACTTTTTCCTTCATGTCAATACTCATACTGATCCATCTTTTCTTTACAATTATCCTATCGTACCACCTAGTTAAATTGTTTGCAACAAGCATAATCTGTATAATCCAAGGATATAAATAAATTTCAAAAATTATGACAATATCCTTAAATGCTGACTACACCGCGCACTTGTGCCAAGGCCTCTGGGCCTTTGAACTGCAATTTCATAAATTAACACATACAGTTTTTCTTTAGAATTCCGATTAGCAACCGGGCAGTTAAATTAACGAACTGCTGACAGACGTCATATTTGTTGTCCCTCAATCAGAGCTGTATAGCGGTTTAAAATTCGTCTACTAAAATTGAAAACATTTATTTCAATTAGACCATTACAGCTACTTTTGAATGTCAGAAAAACAAATAAAGTGAGGCTACAGTCACAGTCACAAGGCATAGTACTCGTGAAAGTACTGTAGTAGACCTTTCCAGAGTGAAGACGCAGTATAAATATTATACAGAATTGTAACTTGGCCGTATCTTTGAAATAAATGCCTACAGCCACGCGGTACGTAAACATGCGATAGGGCTGCCCTCCTCCAGTATTTTAATTACATTTGCCTACTTTGTGTTTCCATTTAGTTTTGTGATTGTATATGACGGAGGAGGAACCTCCGGAGTGTTTTTAAAAAGTGTGACGTCAGCATTGCTGACGTCACAATTGCTTTCTTCTTGATAATTACTCATTTTGGGTCTTCGAAGGAAAACTTCACAAGTACTTTTACAAGCTTTGTTTATTCAACGGGCAGCGTAATGACGTCACAGAGAGGTCCGTACTGTATGGCGGCTCGAGAGCGACTGAACTGAGCGAGAGATGATTTGCGCTGCGTCCCCGCAAGGGGACGCGGCAGGCGGTCCCGGGGCTTCGCCCCCTGGCCGCGGAGGCTTTACCTCGGCCCGTAAATACGGGCCCGTCATTGTTTTGCCATATTGGCTGGGCCTTGTGGGCACGCAACAGCAAAACGTGCCCATGTGGGTGGTTGCTGTGAGAGTTTCTGCAGGCGCGCCACAGCGCCGCTTGTACGGCACTGCTTGCTTCACAGCACCCCGGCGGTCCATCCCCACCAGGTGAGACCCCCGGTTTCCCGGAGGAGGCCCAGCGGAGGACGACCAGCGACAGAGGTGCCGACTTACGACGCACCTACAGTGGATGTGTGGCTCCCGTCCGTCCCGTTTCCAGAGCTAGCCAGTTGCGGTCCGGACTAAGGGGCCGACGTGTGTGTATGGGCGGCAATGTGTTGTGTGACACCGTCCAGTGTTGCGAGAGGCCACGGGCCCGCAGCCGTGACCCACGCGTGAGTCTACGCGAGTGTAGAGAGATGCATGTGTGTGTTAGTTGTGTGACATGCCTATATTAACTTAGCACACGCCACAACAACTAGGTGCGAGTCGTAGGTGGAGTCGTGTTGTTCAGGTAAGCTGTGTGTAGCCTGGTACAGCTTACCTGGGAGTCACAGCCGGGGTGGGGCCACTGTCCGCTACCAGGTCGCGGGGGAGGGGCTTCGCGTCGGGAGGGCGCGCGTGCCAGGGCGCAATGTGCTTGACGTGGGGCCAAGCAGATGCGTCGGCACGCGCGAACATTACCGACGCAAGGCGGCGGATGAAGTCGTCCAGGCTCTCAGTCCCGAGGTCTCGACTGATGACGTCGTTCCTCACGTAGCGAGGGGCACCGACGATTGTCCGCAGCGCAAGGTTCTGCTGCGTGCGGAGGAGCTTCCTGTGGCCCTCGCTCGCGAGGGCGAACCAGGCGGGGGCGGCGTACGTCAATACTGAGCGTATATAAGTTTTATACACGCCCAGCTTGACACGCAGCGGGAGGCGGGGGGACGAGAGCACTGGACGGAGTTGGTTGCGGGCAACCATTGCCCGTGCCGCGACCTGGCGGACATGTGGCCCCATGGTGAGCCGACGGTCGATGGTGACACCCAGGTACTTAACCCGGGGCGACCACTCGACGTCGGCGCCTTGTAGGGTCAGGGGTGGTGGGAGGCGCGCAAAGCCGGTGACCATCGCCTGCGTCTTACCCACGTTAACCGACAGCCGCCACTTGGACAGCCAGTCTGGCAGCAGGTCTAGCGCGCGCTGCATCTTGACCGCCGCGTACTTCGCGTTAAGCGATGTAGTAATGTACGCGGCGTCGTCGGCGTACAGCGCGAGCATCGCCTCTGGCGTCGTGGGGATGTCGTCGGTGTAACGTGAGTAACACGACGGCGACACACAGCTGCCCTGCGGCACGCCGGCCCTCACTGGGCGGGCGCTGGAGAGCGCGCCATCGACCACCACTCGGAAGCTTCTGTTGGAGAGAAAGGACTGGACCACCTTTACAACGCGGCGAGGCGCGTCGGTCGTGGACTGCTTGTACACCAGGCCGTCGTGCCAGACACGGTCGAAGGCCTTCTCCATGTCGAGGAATACCGCAACCGAGTACTCCTTCTTATTACTGGCCTGAGCCATTTGGTGCAGTACCCTCGACAGTTGAAGCGTCGTGCTGTGTTCCGACCTAAACCCGAACTGCTCGGGCCGCGGGTCGATGTGCAGCTGGAGATGCCGCAACAGGAGTCTCTCAAACACCTTGGAGATGGTTGCTAGCAGCGTTATGGGCCGATAGCTCTCCGGCTTCAGAGTGTTTTTCCCCGCCTTGGGCAGCATAATGACGCGCCCTTCCTTCCACGAGGCCGGGAACGTCCCGGTGCGCAGTATCGCGGTGAACAGGCGCGCCAGGGCCGCCACCATGCGGTACGGCAGTTGGCGCAGCACTGCGTTCGTGATACCGTCGGCACCGGGGGCCTTCCTTGGCTTCGTCCTAAGGATGGCGCGTCTGACTGCCCCAGGCGAGAAAAAGATGGCATCTTCCTCGGGAGCTATCGGCGCTGCGAAGTAGTCCCCAAGGTGTTTCTCGACTGTTGCGACATGGTCGACGTCGTTTGTCGGGTTCGGTCGGAACTGACGCTCCAGGTGTTCTGCGAAGACCTCCGCCCGGTCGTCCGCCACGTACTTGAGCGCCCCGCCGCTGTCCAGTAGCGGGCGAACCGGGGCTGGGGTATTCGTGAGCTGGCGGCAAAGTCTGTGGGCGGAGGGCCAGCTGTCGGCCGCCGCAGCGATGCGGTCCTCCCAACCCTCGGCATCCCGGCTCCGTAACTCGGCCTTTATCGTCTCCGCAAGACGGTTCAGCTTCCTTTTCAGGGTTGGGCATCTCAATTGTTGCCACTGCTTGCGAAGGCGCCTCTTCTCGGCGATCATCCGTTGTAGGTGCGCGGGGAGGGGCGGCTGGAGCCCGGTTCCCTGCGGCACTAACGTAGTCGCCGACTCTAAGGCGCTCCGTATGCAAGCAGTGACATCGTCCGCTGTCTGGTCGACGTCTGCGGAGGTAATCACGGGCCGAGTCGGAGTAGTGGCCTCAGTCCTTTCTCTGAAGGCTTCCCAATCTGTCTTCCGACGTGGCGCTAGGGACGACAGTCGGATCGGCGTACCTGTGAGGACGACGAGGACAGGGTGATGATCACTCCCCATCTCGTCGTCGAGCACTTGTTGGGTGATCTGGCATGTTAGCCCACGGTGGGCCACGATGTCCAGCACATCCGGCATGTAGCTGGCAGCCTCTGGGTAATGTGTTGGCGCCTCTGGGCCGGACACCGTGTAGCCGTGGGCTTCGGCATCCGCATAGAGTCGTCTCCCTCCCGTGTTTGTCACGGCAGAGTTCCACGCCGGGTGCTTGCAGTTTAAGTCACCAGCGAGGATCGTCGCTCTGTGGGCTTCAAGTAAGGCCCCCAGCTCCCTTGGGACCAGTGGGTCCCTGGGGGGCTTGTAGGCCGAGTAGATGGCGAGATCCTCGCCGGCAAAGTGTAGCTGCACACCCAGCGCATAGAACGTGCCTAGTGACGGCACGGGGAGTTCTTGATGGACGACCCTACGTCGTACCAGTACCGCCAGACCACGGTAGCTCGTGTTGGTAGCCGACCTCTCGTCTTTCCTGTAAGCGAGGTATCCCGAGACCTTGAGTTTATCCCCAGGCCCCAGATGCGTCTCGCTTACTAGCGCCACGTCTATATCTTCATCATGGAGGAGACGGCGGAGGGGGGCGACCTTGCCTCGAAGGCCGCGGGCATTCCAGTGAATAATCCTCAACGGCTTAGCCATTATACAGGGTGAGTAATTGGGCCATGCCGTCGAGGATGATCAGCCCTGCGTCTTGGCCTTCCTTGATGGCCCTTATCAGGCTCATCAGGAGCTGGATGGCACAGGCTGTGAATTCCTTGTCGGAAGTTGTTTTGCCGGCGCCGGCCGGTTTGGCAGCGCTCGGCTTCGCCCCTAACGGGGGCTGTGCCGGCTGCTGCGCTTTACCGGCGCCGGCTGCTGGCCTCGATGATTGATTATTGTGGGCGGTCTTATTGGCCGCCTCATTTGTTTTTGGGTCGACAGCCTGTGCCACGTTGGCAAGGTCGGCCCGAATGTTCCCTTCGGGAGCGGCGGAAGGCGCGGGCTTGTTCCCCTTGCGCCCTCGCTTCTTCTTCCGCTTCCTCCGCCTAGAGGAGGGACGGGGGGCTTCTCCCCTGTTGGTGGGCCCGTTAGCCGGTGCCATCAGGGACTCGCCTTGGGCTTCGTTGGCGGCCACGTCAGTTCGCCTTTCGCTGACCGCTTGTGGTCGGCGTGAGGCGGACGTGGCGGCGACTGTACCCGCTCGCCTGTGCCGTATTTCCGTTTGGAATACGGGACACTTTATATTACTTGCAGGGTGATCACCCCCGCAGTTGGCGCATGTTGCCGGCTCCTCCCGTGGGCGGGGGCAATCACGCGCTGTGTGCCCCTCTCCACAGCGGACGCAGGCGAGCGGCCGGTGGCAATGGTGGGACGAGTGCCTGAATTTTTGGCACCGGTGACATTGGGCGGGCCCACGCTTTCCCCGCCAGGCCTCGATCCTGACACCACGCATGAGCATAAACTCGGTGGTGTCAAAGAGAGTCCGCGAGTCCTGTGTCCGTTTAAGGACAGCGTGGAACACGCAGCCGGGTCTTCCTTGGCGCGCCCGTATGTGGCGCACGTACTCCGGCTCGTGCCCTAGCGCGCGGAGTTCCTCCATGATCTCCTCAGGGAGAGTGTCAGCCGGTAGCCCCGTTATGGCCACCTTAAAGCTTCGCTCCGCCGGCAGCGAGTAGGCGAACCATGAGACGCCGCTTTCCTTTTCCAGGCCCGTTAGGTACCTCTGGACCACCCTGTATTCGTTTTCCCTTTCGGGTGAAAAACGAACCCCAGCGCCGTATGGTCGGGCGTTGGGGGGGTGCCCCAGTTTCTCCCTAAGGGCCCTAAAGTGGGCGGCCCATCCTGGCAGCCTCTCCACTACCAGCGGAGGATACCTAGGCCGCTTGGGCGGCTTCGGCTTGGGCTGGACGGTGGCCTCTCCATGCTCGTTCTGAGGGGTGGGGGGCACCGGTTGGGGGGGGGAATCATAATTTTGTGAGACACTCACCCTATGTGTCTCCTCCTCAAAAGATGGCGTCGGTGACGGTGATGCGGGAGGCGTGCGAGCCATCTCCGCATAAGAAGGCGAAGTGCCAGCGTCCCGGTCGCGCAGCGGCGCGCGTTCGCGCTGTGGCCGCGGCGGGTCGAGGCAGTGCCTCTTCGCCTCCTCTTCTTCATCGCCTGAGCTTCGGCGGCGTCGTTGCGGGCGTGGCTCCCGCCGGAGTTCGTATTCGAACTCCAGCGACGGCGTCGGTGATGGCGATGGGGTGCGCCTCGCTCGTGCGCCTGGCCCAGAGTCGACCGACCCAACAGACGCTATCGACATGCTCGAGCCGGCTCGCGACGAGCATGCCGACAGCCCTGCCGGCGAGTCGTAGGCCGAGGCGCGAGGCGGCGCCGGCGAGTCCGGGACTTGTTTTGCCGGCAGTGGTTGCCTGGCAATCGTCCCGGATGTAGTGTTGCGGCTGGATGTGGGCGCCGCGGACGCAGCCCCAGGGGGCGCTGTCGACGCGGCGGGTTGTTGGCCGGCGGTGTGGCGCGTCGCTTGGCGCGCGCTTGTGCGCACAGGTGGCGCTGGTGCGGGCGCTGTGGGCGCGGGGGTGCGGGTGGAGGCCGCGGGAGGGCGCTGCGTGGGCGCTGATGTCGGCGCGGGAGTCCGCACTGCTGGCACAGGCTGCCGTGCGAGTGGCACTGGCTGCCGTGCGGGAGGCGCGGGCTCGCGCGCCGGCACTCGCGCCGTGGGCGCAGTGTTGCGCGCCTGCTGCGAGCGGCCTTGATAGGCGGAGGCGGGCTCTGGTGCCTGTATCGGCACCGGTCGGAAGGCGGGCGGGCGAATGGCCACGGCATGCGGCCGGCTCGGCGACGGTGACGGCGCAACGCGCGCAGGCGCCGCAGACGTCGACGGTCCGTGCGCAGCCGCCGCCATGCTAGGTCCCGGCTCGTCACTTCCGGGCTTCTTCTTCGTGCCAGACCTCTTCTTCTCCTCGCTGGGAGGAGGGGAGGGTCCGGCCGGCGCCGCACCGGACGACGCGTCGCCAATATCCGGCAGCGACGTCGCCCGATCCGGCCCTGGGCGAAGGTTTTCTTCGCCGGCTTCGCCGCGGCCCAGTGAGCCGCGGGCGCCAGGCTTTGGCATCTTCTTTTTTCTCACTCACTCACTCACTATTGTCCTTTGCGGATATCGCGACCGCAACGGTGCGCGAGGCACCGGGCAGCACGGAGGCTTCCCCTGTGCTCGCACCAGTGCTAGGCACTTGTGCGAACACAGGGAAAGGTATAAAGCGGTCCGTGCGATACGGGAGTTCCGTAGCGTGCCTCCAGAGGGCAGCACAAAACGAGTACACTCCCGGCGAAAGCAGCTTACGTCGTACTCGTAGGTGACACTTCCGCGGACCGCAGGCGAATCCTGAACTGAGCGCCTACAGTGCGGCCGTATTTATAGGACTCGGCGCACGTGCACGAGTTTACAAGTTTGTAGCTTAAGTGTTGAAATTACAATCATAACATTAATTTTACATCGTAATAAACTCAAAAATAATCAACTGATGGTTTATAAACTAATTTTAGGACAATCAAACGATTAATCTTATTGTTCTCGACGAACTGTTGTAGTTGCGCCGATACGGCCATACTGACAGGCGGTGCGCGCTCTGCACCAGCCTTGTTGGTTCTCATGGATTAATATGGATTCTCGTAGACCTGAAAGAAATGAAATAATTTTCTCTGAGTAGTGTGTCTGAAAGCAACTTGTGTTGCTTTGTCTTTTGGGAATATCAATGGTTATAAGGCTAGTCGGTTCTCGGAGGGTCTCGTAGAGTTCTCGAAGGTTCTCGGAGAGTTCTCGGAGGGTTATTTGGAATATTTGGATTGAATTACTCACCATTTATTCTGATGGGTCGTCTTGGTTCGAGTCGTTGTTTGACTGTACTTGCAGCCCTTCTCGTGAGGTCGACGGAATGGGTTCACTTGATTCTGCAGTAGGGTCTCGGTGAGTAGGTGATTCGATTCTCGCCGATACGGTCAACTGATCACCAGGTTGTGGAGCGCGGCGCAGCTGATCATGGGCAACTTTGCGAGGTCGTCCTCTGCCGACCACTTTCTTTACCAAATATCGGTCATTTTCCAGTATTCTACAAACTTCATATGGTTCGCTGAATTTAAGGTCAAGCGAGGTTTGGTTTCGAGGATTATTTTTCACCAATACGTAGTCTCCTCTTTGAAAATGATGGATTTTGGCCTTACGTAGGTTGAAACGTTGTCTGTCTTGTTCGCTACAACAAATCATTTTCTGTTGCACCTGTTGAGTAAGCGCTTCAATATCAACGGTTTCGTTGTCAATATCCACCAGGTTGAGAAGCTCAGGAGGTACACAGTGCTTTCGTTGTGTAATAAGTGTCAGTGGAGCCACTCCGGTCACCCGATGGGTTGTACAGTTCATTGCTAGCTGAAGTTCTTCAAGTACAGTGTGCCACTGCTCTGCTTCATAATTTTTAATCATTACCAAGGCATTTTTAAGGGTTGCAACAACTCTTTCAACTCGGCCATTCGCTCGGCTGACTCCTGGAGCGATAGCATGGATATTTATTCCGATGGTGTCACAGTAGTCCTTGAACTCTCCAAGGAACTCTCTTCCTCCATAGACTATGATTTGAACTGGCGCACCAAATAGATGTACAGTGCGTTTTAGAGCGGCCAATGTACTGTGTGGGTTTTTATTGGTACTGAAGTACAGTAAAACGTACTTTGAGAAAGCGTCAATAGTGACTATAACGTATTGCTGATCATCTGGAGTGCCCAGCTTCCCTGTTATGTCCATATGAATAACTTGGAAGGCAGCCGTTGGTTTTTGTATAGGGTGTAACTGGGTTTGAATGGCCCCGGATCTTCCTTTAGATGTTCGGCATACAACACAGTTATCCACAAATCTACGGATAGTGGAACTCATTTTGTTGAACCAATAAGTTTCTCTGATCTTCTGCAGTGTCTTTTCCCAGCCAGGGTGTTTAAGTGCAGTGTGAAAAGAGTTAATAATGCTCCATTGAAAAGATTTGGGAACGACGGTACTGAGTTGCTGACCGAAGACAGGATCATTGACGTTCTTCTTTAAAACGTTTTCCTCTAACACATAGTCTTCCACTGGGTTATTGTCGCTGAGGCTGTCCATTATCGGACGCAGTTCATCATCCCGCCGCTGTTCAATCTTGAGCCAGTTCAAGTCTCTTGTCATAACATTGACTGCAAGCTCAACTGGGTTTCGACTGAAAAAGTCAGCATGTTGGAGACGTGCGCCTTTGCGGTATTCTACCTCGAAGTCGTAATTTTGTAAGAACGCCCACCAGCGATGAATCCTTGGCAGAAGATCTTTTTTGTGCTTTGACGCTTTTAATGCGTTGCAATCAGTTATAACGGTGAATTTTCTCCCGTAGAGATACTGGCGAAAGTGTTTCATAGCACGTACCACTGCCAGTGTCTCCAACTCGTAGGAGTGGTAGCGACTCTCAGCTTCCGTGGTTCTCATGCTCATAAAGGCAACAGCATGTTGTCGGCCGTCTATCACTTGAACTAACACCGCACCAAATCCAAGGCTGCTTGCATCCGTGTATAGTAGTATGGGTGCCTCTTCTTGGAATAATGTGAGGACTGGAGCAGACGTTAGGCATTCGATGACTGTGTTACGAGCTTTTTCGTGTTTGTCTGTCCATGTCCATTTTGCTCCTTGTTTCGTTAGTTCGTACAACGGCACCATTATACGAGAAAAGTCAGGAATATACTTCCTGAAGTATCCAGCCAGCCCATTGAACTGCCTGACTTGCTTTACGGTTTTTGGTACTGGTGCTTTGACGAGGGCCTCTACTTTGCGTGGACTCGGCCGTACTTGTCCATCAGAAACTACGTTCCCGAGATATTCGATGGACCGTTTGAAGAAAGCGCACTTGTCTGCGTTGATAGAAAATCCCGAGTCTTGCAGTGCTATGAGGATTCGTTCCAGGTGTGAGATTCCTTCAGGGAAATCTGTACACTTGCTCAATACGTCATCTACGTAGACTTGTGCAGCTGTTCCCAGTAATGACGTCAAAGCTCGGTTGATGCATCTTTGGTAAACCGAACAAGCATTGCTCAAACCAAAAGGCATGGTGAGATATTCATATAGACCATCTGGTGTGACGAACGCAGTCTTCTCTATGGAGGTCTCACCAATGGGAATCTTCTCTCGTTCTACTGGGCTTAGTCGATATAGTCTTCTTTCCACAAATTTATCAGGGTTCTTCAGTCTGATTTCTAGCTCGCCGGTTTTGACCCGAGTCTTAGGATATCCACGAATAAACAGATGTTCGTATTTATTCAGAAGTCGTCGTAGTTGTAAGACTTCATCTTCATTGGTTAGGTCACAGTCTAAGTTACTGAAAAGAGAAGAACTCATACTCACATGATTGACGAGTGTTCTATGGATTATCATTGTCCCATTAGATGTGATTATTACACTTAGATTAGTGCCATGGATCAAGTTCATTCCCACTAAAATGTCTGTCGTCATTTCGTAGTCGGGCAATATGAAAAACTCAAGTTCAACACTGATGGTATCTACGACGCATACAGTCGTAAGCTTGGATAACGACAGTGCGGGAAATTGGCCAATCCCTTTCAAATAATTGACTACTGGTCTCCTTTGACCAGGTAAGGCTGCAGCGACCGATTCTCTGATAATTGAGCACTCCGCGCCACTGTCAAAGATAGCTTCCAAAGCATTTTCACCTATTTTGATAGAGATAGGAGCCAGCTTATGGCTTGCAACACAGTTCACATTTGAAGTCAACGAACGTTCGCGCTTGAAGCAAGTTTCGTAAGTGTGGCCTGGTCTCTTGCAATAGGTACAGGCAGGAGGAGGTGGTGTTGTTTTTGGATCCTTTTTGTTAGCTTCAGGTTCTGAAGGTTTGAACCTGCAGTCGTTAGTCGAATGGTTCGTCTTCTTACATATACGGCAGCTTGTTGTTGATGGTGTATTGTCTGAAAAACGTGAACGTTTGCTATTGTTTGTAGAATTGGAGCTTGGGTGACTTCGCTTCTTACGTATGGATGTTGCAACTGAGATGAGCTCAGGGACACTAGTTGCCCTGGCATTCAATAGTTCAATACGCAAGCGTTCGTCGCTAACGCTTCCAATCACAGCTTCCACAGCATGTTCGTCTCCCAGTTTGTCTTTGGTAACTCTTCGCCACAAGATCCAGGCACGTGATAAGAACTCCGCTATGTCTTTTGTTGCATCGTAAACATGTTCTCTAAACATGTGTTACAACAGCCTGCTCACAGCGTGCCACCCTAGCCAGCCAATGACAGCTAACCATAACCATGCCACTCTAGCAAACCATAGCCTTGCCACTCTAGCATACCATAGCCATGCCACTCTAGCATACCATAGCCATGCCACTCTAGCCAGCCAATGACGGGCAACGACTCGCGAGCCAATCACAGTCAAGCGAAGACACCGCCATAACTACCGGATGCCTCCGGTGGGGATATCAGTCTATATAATGCCCTGTAAGCTCAGTTTCGAGGTCTTGTCGCGCTCGATTGTGAAACCTGTAAGTCGAGACTCTGTCCGAATAAAATAATGAATCAGTTCCTGTCTATTCTTTACCACTGTCGTAACAGTCAGAAGTGGGATCGAATAAAAAAAAAACCTACGATAAAACGACTCTCTGCTACTTAAAAGTCAACGGTCACCTACTGTGGAGGACGAGGTCAAAAATTCAAACGAAGAACGTACGTCGATGCACACCGCCTGCAAGGAAAATATTGTCTCCCATCCCAGTATCACAAGGCACAAATTGAAAAAGCGGGTGACAATCTGGTTGGAACACGAAGCGACTACCCTCAGTATCGCATCGTTCATTCCATAATTTGACCTTGAAAAAGAAGACTGCGGCCAGTAACCACCTGTGAGACACTTTGAGTTGCAAGAAGTATCCATCTCTCTGCCAGCAACGGTTCTACGGTAAATTAAGACTACCTAAAGGTTGTCAACAGCAACCAAGGACATGGAAGGAAGGAACCGACCTACTTCACGCTGAGAGCTGCCAGGAACCATGCATAAATAACAAGGTCAGTAAACATGCCAATATTTGCCAAATTAGCCAAATGCCATTAGCCAAATATATAAGCCAAATGTGTTTTACCATGGAGTGCCCCATGAGTTGATAATTATGCGAATCGTAGACAAAATAATTTGGTAAGCCCGATAAGTAAATCTAATCATAGTCAGTTAATCTGTATAATATTATCCCGGTACGAAAAAAATATGTTTTACGAGTAGGTACTAGTTGTGTACTAAAGAGTTGAGAACTTAAAATGTACATATTTAGTTCAAGTGCGCATTAGATTATCCAACAATAACAATTCCAAAGTAAATCATGTAGATCAGATACTTATAAATAGCTACAATAATTTTATTAAACTATTATCAGAGATATAGATAGCATTCCTGGGCGATCTCTTGCTACCGCCAGCCGATATTCAAACAGTTTTAGACTTATTGGATAAAGTTCTTGACAGATTGAAAACGAGGAACTTAAAATTAAATATGAGGAACTGCTAATTTTTACATATTTCTTAATTAGGGTATAAAACATCATGACGCGATGGCATTCAACCAGGTGAATTTAAGTTGATCGTCTTAATTTCTCATCCCGAGTAATGTAAACGAAGTGCGTCAGTTTATTCTATCTAGTTACTAAAGAAAGTCCATTCATAACTTAGCAATAATAGCTCGCCCGTTTATCAAACTTAAAAAAAAAAGTACGATGTGGGTATGAGGCAAGTCACATAAATCTTGTTATGAAAAAAAAAAAAATGTTATAGGTCGGTATTAGTGATTATGTAGGTACGATCCTAGTTTTCCAACAGAAATTCACACGTATTGCAGGTATTGCACGTATCTTTTATAAAGTAGATTGACGGTAGTTTGCGCCCTGTCTTTTAGTTTAGTCGCGTTACAAGTCAGATAGAGTGTTTATCATGATTTTGGGCTTGAATCCCTTGCAGTGATAAAATTGTTGCTAAGATTTCGTATTATGACGTGTTATGTAAAAATGTCCATGTAATTCGGACTGTACTGCAGTACGCGATACAATGACTAATCATGGTCTTATGCCATGTATTGCCCAATATTACTTTTCACTATGGTGACCGATGAGCCAAAGCCCAAGCAAGCTAAAACGAAAAGCCAAAGTCAAAGTCTATGCCTATCTTAGGTAAGTAGATCGTTCGATAGATGCCGTTTATTGTGTACCATTTAGACGTGAACGATTTGTTCAGTACTGTGCAATGACAAGATGAAAAGCCGAAAAGTAGTATTGTTTTACTGCGAAGTGGATGTACAGATACCTATAGTGAGTAATTGTGTAATCGTTGATGGTAGGCTATAACGTAAACAAACCTTTACGGTACCAGATTAGTTGTGTGAGTTGTGTCAAACTTCGCGCGATGGAAGATATTACAAAATGCATCATGACAATAACAAGGAGTAAAACGAAGTTCTGAATTTTATAAATATCAACAAAATTTCTGATTTCCAAAAATAACCCGATTTATAAGTAAATATTATTATGTGACGTCATGTTTACATTGTGCGTACTGTAAAGGGGATAATGTAGGAAAGAGGGTTAACGACATCCAATTCTAAATCTAACTTAGCTCTGATAATACATGACAGTAGCAAGCTAAATTTTAATTTTAAAATGGTGATAAAACTGATGTCCTGAAACGAGGCTGCGCCTGTGGGTGGGTATCTTGGGGGCCAGAGTTGCATTAACTTAACATTAGTACTTAAAAGCTTTAAACACATAAAATTAATATATTGGAAAAATAGAAAAACGTATTCTTGTGTATTGGTGTGTATAAGTAATGAAGTTTTGCCATCGACACGCTAAGAATTATGTGTGTGAGTATGTACATGTAGGTATGTATGCGTGCGTCTTAATGGTATGATGTAATTAACTTAAATTGTTTCTTCCGTTTCTTCAAACGATAGTTTGGCAAAACAGTTTATTTATATTTTCTTACATGAAAAATGTTTCATGTTTTTAATGTCGCAGATAATATGGAGTTCTTATAATACTGTTAATATTACAACCGGGTACCTATAAGCCTTGCGATTTATCCCAGATCGGGTTGCTCCAGGCAACCAGGGCAATCTAGGTGCGGTAGGGTTATCTCAGAAATGGGACGTAACTTAGATACAAGGTGAAAAATGATAATTCAAATTCAAACTCTTTAATTCAGACAAGTGTCCATAGTGTTAGTAACAACAAAATAACTTAACGACTAGGGTTAGTAAACTTAGTGTTATGGCAAAAGAAAAAAAAAAAAAGGAAAGGAAATATGTTAATAGTGTGATTTACAAAAAAAAAAACTATGATTATGTAACTTTGGCGCCAGGCGATGACTACTGGCGGCAACAAGGTTTAATGCTTTTAACATCACGCATGTAATACCCAATGGGTTAGGCAGAGGTACTTATACTCATGAGTACACACACATTTCGCCAGTAAATTGAAATGAATTAAAAAGTGTTTATTCATGGTTACATCCGTGCTACATGGTATATTACTTCTGTCATACTGTAAAACAGTGATATTTAATTTAAATGTAACAAATTGTTGGTACGTTTCCATCAATAACAACGTCACTTTTACCTACAACTAAACACATTTATTGAACACAAAAGTTGACTATAACGTAATGCTTTATCATTTAAGTTGCGTTAAAACACTTTAATTAATAGCGGTGAAGCCGAAAACATAAGCTAGTATGGCATAAATATATACTTATACAACAATAAATAATCATAAATGGAATCTACACATCTCTTGTAATGAGGTTTTTACATAGGTGTTAAAAACAAACTTCCCTAATTTATTTTAAAAGACATTTTCGTGGTACAGCTATTTTCTTAATCGTAAGGTATGTCGTTAAAAATTGTTGGTACTAAGCATTTCCTACATCTTTGTCCATAATAATTAGAACAAGTGGGTACCTACTACAAATCTTCTTATGCATTTATTCCTTTTACTTCAGCTTAAAGTCCCATGCTATAGGGGGCGACCCAGGTTAACTCTTGTTCGTTAGAAGATTGGTTTTCTGGCCCACATTAACTGATATTGAGGAGTTAGGTAATGATTGACATAAACTAAGAAGTGTGAAAGGTCATATTATATGATACAACGGGTTTACAGGTTGAGTATCCGCTGTAACATATCGTAGCAGTGCTTTTGTCTGATAGCACCAGTAGTGTGAAAGAACAATTGAAAACCGAAGATTTCATAAATCTCCTGAGAGGTCTATTGCCCCATTTTAACTTGGTTTTTCTGAGCTGACTTGTAATCACTGTTTTCTTGTTTCCATTGCGGGAGCAATTGTTCCAGGACGGCCGAATGTTACAACAGCCTGCTCACAGCGTGCCACCCTAGCCAGCCAATGACAGCTAACCATAACCATGCCACTCTAGCAAACCATAGCCTTGCCACTCTAGCATACCATAGCCATGCCACTCTAGCATACCATAGCCATGCCACTCTAGCCAGCCAATGACGGGCAACGACTCGCGAGCCAATCACAGTCAAGCGAAGACACCGCCATAACTACCGGATGCCTCCGGTGGGGATATCAGTCTATATAATGCCCTGTAAGCTCAGTTTCGAGGTCTTGTCGCGCTCGATTGTGAAACCTGTAAGTCGAGACTCTGTCCGAATAAAATAATGAATCAGTTCCTGTCTATTCTTTGCCACTGTCGTAACACATGATAATGTCCCGGGAGTATCTATTTTCAGGTTCAAAAGTGGTGATGAGATTCTTCCGCAACTCTTCCCAACTTGTAGTAGTCACCATCCAGTCCACATTTTAGCGCGCCCCTTTAACAGGCTGCAGACTTTCATGCGTACATCGAAATCATTAAGTTTGTACGCTTCAATTGCTTGGTCTATATGCTGGCACCATTCTCGTACACCAATGTGGGTATCCGGATCGAAGGATGGTAAATAGATGTCCTTGATCCTTATTTTTGCTTCGGTAGGTCGAGCACATAAGCGCTCAGACATTTTCTGCATTGTCTCCATCATTTGCATCAGAAATTGTGGTGGTACCCCTCCCAACGGCATTGCATGGTGAGGGTACTCTTGCGGTCTTGATTGTAATAGAGGTTCCAATGGTACATTGGTGACTTTTAGCAAGGTTTTTGAAAAAGTTATGCTTAACCAAATGCTCAATCATTTTAACACCAACAGAATCTTACACGATCAACAGTACGGTTTCACTAAAGGACGTTGCACAACTGACGCCGGTGTAACTTTATTAAAGCACATATTTAATGCGTGGGAACAGTCCCAAGATGCTGTAGGAATATTTTGTGACCTCTCAAAAGCATTTGATTGCGTGAATCACGACACATTGCTTTTGAAACTTGAGCATTATGGACTAGGTTAACTTGCACTTAGCTTAGTAAAATCTTATTTGAGTGAAAGGCAACAACATGTTCAAATAAATGGTGTTAATTCACAGGGTTTAAAAGTAAAAATGGGGGTTCCGCAAGGCTCAATATTGGGCCCTTTCCTTTTTCTGGTATATATTAATGATCTACCCTATTTATTGAAAAACCAACCTCAGAATATGGTGTTATTTGCTGATGACACTTCCCTAATTTTTAAGATAAATAGACGGGCTCAAAAGCTAGATGATGTGAATAAAGCCCTACTTCAGATTCATAATTGGTTCACAGCAAACAATTTAGTATTAAATGAAAAAAAGACAAAATGCATAAGATTTGCTTTACCGAATGTTAAAAGTAGTGATTGTGATATTCTATTAAATAACGAGAAACTAGAATTCGTAGATGAAACGGTTTTCTTGGGGATTACGCTTGATTCACGGCTACAATGGGGTGCTCATTTAACATCTCTTGCAGGGCGGCTAAGTTCAGCAGCATATGCCATTAGAAAAATTCGTCAGTTTACTGATGTAGATACCGCTAGGCTGGTCTATTTTAGTTACTTTCATAGCCTAATGTCTTATGGCATTTTGTTATGGGGACGAGCTGCAGACATTGAATCTATTTTTATTCTGCAAAAACGAGCCATCAGAGCAATATATGGTCTTCGTAGGCGCGATTCTCTGAGAGAACTATTTAAGAACATTAACATTATGACGGTGCATTGTCAGTACATCTCACGAAAACATAATGTATGTGAGAAAAAATCTGCATCTTTTTAGTAAAAGAGGTGACAGACACAATTATATTACTAGGAATAGGGACCAGTTAGTGCAGCCAGGCTTCAGACTCGCTAAGGTAGACTCATCTTTCATGGGGTTCTGTTTGAGATGCTATAACAAAATTCCACAAAGCATTCTTGAACTGAATGAGACGAAATTTAAAACATGTATCAAACGCACACTATGCAAGCAAGCATATTACAAGTTAAACGATTATATCGCTGATAAAAATGCTTGGCTCAATGCCGGTCCTGCTCCACAAGGACAGGACGCTTAAATGAATAGCATTTAATAGGAAGAAGAAAGAAGAAGAAGAAGATTGTACAACTATCTTTGCAATGTATAAATTCAATCTCTTTAGTATTATATAGTCGCATAGCACATATTGTGTGAGTACTATGTACTAGAAAGCTGTCATTCTCTGGAAACCTACATTTATTTTTCTATTTTTTATTTGACTTGGATATGCCCTGGCGATTAAGAGTGTGTCATTCTCACTTAAATGTCTCGCTGATGGTGGCGGGTGTGTCGGGTCATTTCGTTCCCTTTAAAATGGTTGAGTGGAATGGTGGCTGATCCATGCGTCATGCTCGTGAACGGGTGCTGTCAGTTGTGACTGGTCACCTCTTAGTTGCCACGGCTTGTTTGAATTATTATATTATTTTTAAATCGTCGTTTTGGCTTTACTGTCGACACTTATCGTGCACAACTTGCTACATCGTTCTCACATGATAATATACCAATCTCGATATGAATGATGTAACCAAAGTTTTGTAACAATATTATGATTTAAAAGAGTATCCATGAAGTTTCTTGCCATTCTTCTCATGAGACCAACGCTTTGGAATCGGCAACTACAGTACACTGACAGTTATTATGCCTTGTGAGTGGGACTGTAGCTTAGTTTATTAGCTTATTAAAATTTAGTATTTGTTCGACTATTCAAAAGAGCCTGTAACTGGCCAACTTGAAATAAATGATTTTGATTGATTGATTGATTGACCAACACTGGTTCCTGCTGCTGGATGTTGGTTTGTTCCAGTGCATCAGGTGGCGGAACTGGTGAGGAAGTGGCTTGGGTAGGAGCTTCTTGCAATCCCACTTCTGATGACGGAGGAGGAACCTCCGGAGTGTTTTTAAAAAGTGTGACGTCAGCATTGCTGATGTCACAATTGCTTTCTTATTGATAATTACTCATTTTGGGTCTTCGAAGGAAAACTTCACAAGTACTTTTACAAGCTTTGTTTATTCAACGGGCAGCGTAATGACGTCACAGAGAGGTCCGTACTGTATGGCGGCTCGAGAGCGACTGAACTGAGCGCCTACAGTGCGGCCGTATTTATAGGACTCGGCGCACGTGCACGAGTTTACAAGTTTGTAGCTTAAGTGTTGAAATTACAATCATAACATTAATTTTACATCGTAATAAACTCAAAAATAATCAACTGATGGTTTATAAACTAATTTTAGGACAATCAAACGATTAATCTTATTGTTCTCGACGAACTGTTGTAGTTGCGCCGATATATATAATATAGTTTTTGTTATCTATACATATAATATTATATAAACAAATAAAATACTTTGTGAATTGAAGAAGTGTTCAATAAAAATGCGTGTTGTTTTTTGATTGACAGATGTAATTAATAAACCATGTTTAAATTTGAATAACAAATCGTTCTTACAAATTTGCGTCCGAAAAATATTTGCGCCTCGACTGAGACGTACGAAATGCTTTATTATGACATTTTATAGTACAAAAAATCCACATTCTATAAAAAGCTTAATTTAAAATTGTTTTGGGAAACATGGACAAGGTGAAGAAGAAGGAATATCTTTTACTTGGTAATAGATACCTGCAGCTACTTCACAATTTATATTTTTCGTTTTAAATGAAGTTCGGAATATTTTCCCCATTTTTTATTTAATAAAATTTAATTTTAATTAAAAGTTATCTCTGGATGCTTTTTTGACGAATTCATGCAACCAGGACAATATTTCCTACTCGTCATTTATGTCATATTTTTAGTGAAAAAATTGTGCGGTTATTGTTAAAAAAACAACACACCGTCCGTTCGTCACTGCGGCACCGTCAAGACTGTCTGCATCTCGAGCGCATCCCGTAATCAAGGCGCGTAGGCATAGCTCGCGCTTCGTCCGTTTATATGAAGTTGGAATACTATATGAAAATATTACCTTGGCGTAGATCTCTATGGACAACAATGGGCATGCAACTACATGGATACTCTTTTCAATTAATACAAAATGTTCTTTATGAAAATACTTACTCGCTAATGCGTTGTCTGTGGTTATAAATACCATGTACATTACAGGATAATGTATTCCTATTTTACAAGTTTTTATTTTGAACAAGATAATTATTATGTGTCAGTCTCCAGCACGGTTGACGCAGTGCCTGAGCGATCGGCTACTGTGCTGCTTGTCGCGGGTTCAATGTCCGCGCTAAACAAATATTTAGATAATCTTTCGGACCTGGCTAACTTTCTTTGTGTTGAAATGCTTGTTAGTACACCATAATACATAAAAAATCCCTTAGAAATAGCTCTTAATATAGGTACTACAAAGCCCACAGTTATCGATGCTCGAAAATCCTTTGACGTTAGCGATTCTTATAGTTCGGAACAGGCAAAACCCGAGTTGAAATAACGTAAGCGCATAATAATATTATAGTATTTCAACTATATAAAAGCTGGTTCTTAGTCTCCGCGTGTGTAGTGTCTTGTTAGTGTATAGTGATGAAGCGTCTCGTGTCTCTCGGCTCTGTGCTAGCGTTCGTCTCTGTCTGTCACACGATACCCCGTAAGTTTACAATGTATAACTTAGTCTATACGTACATAAAAGTCAAGGTCATTGTTTTCGCTAATGTTATTTCCTGTGCGCATCGCCAAACGAGTCTTGATGCGTTTAAATATATAAATAATATTTACGTTGCGCATGCAAGAATTTTAATTGTGCCTACTTGTTTTTGAGACACGTTGTGAACTCGACTTTTTTGTTGGTTTAAAATAGATTGGTGCCTCTGTCTTCTTTTTGGGGTTCTTGGCACCAAATTCTAATTTAGTTTTTTCCTAATTAATCATTTTTGTTTTTCCAGAATATCCTACGGTGGTCGTAGATAATGGAAATGTGGGTATTGGACTTATATCAGGCGGGACGTTTGGACCCGGAAGCTTTAGTATTGGCCATCCCGGGAGTAGTCCGGGACAAACGAATGTTTACGTGAACCAAGACGGTGATAGTAAACATATTTTCATACAAACATCAAATCATAAAGATCAAAATCGTCACCCTCAGGATAGTGATGCTGGCCTACCTAATAAATTTGGAGGTAAACAATGAGTTTATTTATTTATGTTTGTGCAAATCATTATGGTACTATTTGAATGCTTAAGCACCATATACTTAGTATGTTTAACAAAGCTCTCTAAATAAACCTTCTGTTAAAGAAAGTAACATCAGATATAATTTATTATGTCTATAAACATTTTAATAGTTTGTTTGTGTTTATTTCATTAAAGGTACTAATACTGGTAATACACAACTGTATCCTACTGGATGGAAAGGTTACACTGTCTTCAACACAGGACTCAAAAATGGTTCAATATCTATTGGTGGGGTGCTTCTAAATAAACATGAAAATAATAAAGTAAATAAGCAACCTGACGGTTTCGATGCTAGCGCAATAGGAACTGCACATATTGGCAACAGTGTACTTAATGGATATCCTATTTCCGGAGTCGCTGTTAGCAGCGATGGCAGTATTGCGGCTGGTGATATAACTGGTAGTAACTTTGAAGAAGGAGGATTGAGTTTCAATACCAACGGACCTGGAACTAACGTGCCTCAACAGCAAAGTGCTGCCAGTAATGGAGATATTGGATATCAAAATACAGGTGCCAATAATGGAAACTTTGGATCTCAAAATACAGGTGAAAATAGTGTGATTCCTAGTACTGGAGTCGCTTTTAGCAGCGGTGGAAGTATTGCGATTGGTTCTATAACTGGTGGTAACTTTGGAGAAGGAGGATTGAGTTTCAATACCAACAGACCCGGAACTAAAATGCCTCAACAGCAAAGTGCTGCCAAAAATGGAGATATTGGATATCAAAATACAGGTGCCAATAGTGGAAACATTGGATTTCAAAATACAGGTGAAAATAGTGGAATACCTAGTACTGGAGTCGCTTTTAGCAGTGGTGGCAGTATTGCGATTGGTGCTATAACTGGTGGTAACTTTGGAGAAGGAGGATTGAGTTTCAATACCAAGAGACCCGGAACTAACGTGCCTCAACAGCAAAGTGCTGTCAATAACGGAGATAATTTATATCACAATACAGGTGCCAATAATGGGGATATTGGAGATCAAGATACAGGAAATAAAGCACCTTTTTCTATAGGACATGGTGTAAACAAACCTAAAAATGGCAACGCTTTCGATATCGATCCAAATGCATTAAAAACTATATTTGGTAGCAATAACGGGAACAATGAACCCTCCAGTACAGGTATCAGTTTTAGCAACAGCGGGCAAGGGAGTGTTGCAATTGGTGCTATCACTGAGGGCGACTTTGGACAAGGAACTTTTAATCTCGATAATAAAAGACCCGGAGCTAACGTACCTCAGCCTCAAACTACTGTCATTAATATAACTACTGAACAGTATAATGCAGACAATGGAACACCTAGCTCTAAACAACATGGTACACACAGTAATGGAGATGTCAACGCTGGGGTCTACAATCAAGGTCAATCCAGCTCAGGTTATAACGCATACAATAATGAAAAGCCCTGGGTATGGACTAGATAAGTTCACTGCCTAAAGGGAGTTAATATTATTAAGATTGCAATTTAGTATTTAGAACACGTATTAACGACACTACTAAGTCAATATTATTTAAACAGTTTTGTTGTATAAAGATATATCTTATTAAACGCTTGAGTTACATAGTAATAAAACACGATAATTATATTATGATTATGTTGTAATTTTGTTGAAAATACAGACGCGAGCACATCAAACTACTGCATTTTTCAAATGTCTTTATTACTCTCGAAAAAGTATGTAATCACTTACTTTTAATTGATTCCGCGAGATCTTGAGTACTTAATAACTAGTTCAGAATAATAAAAATGGTACCTACCATTTTAAAAGTTAAACTGTTAACTTAAAATTGATACCAAATTCTTTTAAATCACAACAGTATTTAAGGAGCTATCCCGGATTGACTGAAGGAGTTAGGAAAACATAAGGATAATGGAAAAATTATAAATGAAGTAAACAACAAAAAATAATTTAAAAAAAAATATTTGGGCTTATAATTAAGTTTAAATATTTTGTGTTTTCTCCCCTCGCCCTAATAACTTTTCGAAGATGGTTCTTCATTGACCTAATCAGCTTCTGAATCTATTCTTGCGGGATACCTTCCCACTACTCTATCTAAGCCGATTTTGGCTAATTCACACATGAAAGAGCAGTATTTCTGGAACGAAACCCTCCCTCCTCTTCCCCTCCTCTTCAGTTCATCCCACACGTGCTCAATGGGATTCAAGTCCGGGCTGAGCGCTGGCCAGTACAATGTGGCGATACCGACTTCTTCGAGGTATTCAGTTGTGGCACAGGAAGTGTGGCAACGAGCGTTATCGTGCATAAGGAGGAAGTCATCACCGATATATTCCACATTTGGAACGGCATGTTCCAGCAGAATATCCGAAATGTAGCGGTCTGACGTAAGACTGCCTCCTTCCACGAAAACAAGCTCCGTTTTACCATCGAAGGAAATCCCGGCCCATATCATATGACTTATGGGTTCTTGAACCCATAAGCCACTGTCTCACCGAAACAGTTCTGCGCAAATCGCTCCTCACGCCGCCTGTAGACCCGACCCCTTTGATCGCTGCCGTGCAAACAAATTCTGCACTCGTCGGAGAACAGCAGGGCTATTGCGTATCTTTTGAATGACAGTGGCTATCATATAGTGTCCATCAATTAACTGTTAAATGGTTCTATTTTGTACGCAATAGCCCTGCAGGACTCGCTTCCATTGATGTGCACCGGCGCCGTCCAGCAGGGCTATTGCGTATCTTTTAAATGACAGTGGCTGTCATATTGTCTATGCATTACCTAACTGTCAAATTGGTTATGGTTTAGTACAAAATGGAACCATTTGACAGTAATTGATAGGCACTATGGGTTAGCCACTGTCATTTAAAAGATACGCAATAGCCCTGCAGATCTTGGTCTCGGGATAAAGCCATCAGTCTCCCAGAAGCGTTAGGTACCATTTTTATTATTCTTAACTTGTTATGTACTCAAGATCGAAGAGAATCAAATAGGGATGTTTACTGAGTTAGAAGAATATGATTCTAATTAGTCCGTCTGTTAGATTATTGAAAAATATTGGATACGTATTTTTTGTTATATCAAAGCAATAAAAGTTTACGAAGATAAAACGCGTTAAAGATTTGAGTGGGAGGTTGTGACGTCACTGACCGCTAAAGAATGTCATACAAATGTCTCAGAAAATAACGTCACACGAGATTTCAAAGCTCTGTATCGTCTTCATTGTTTGCTTACGTGAAAAAAGAAAAAATACGTGTCCAATATTTTTTGGAAATCTATCTGACGGACTAATTAGATTTTTTTTGTTAACTACCCTATTATTATTTCAAGTAAGTGATTCCATAGTTTTGCTTGCGAGTGTAGATTGTCAACATTGTCGCTAAAGCATTAGGTTCAAGATTCATGGGGAAAATTTTACAGTTTCGAGAAGCTGTAAAATTTGCTTGATGTGAAGATTAGCACACATATAAGCTAGCCTGTCCATAAACTTCACGTCGATATAAATGATATAATATGAATAATGTAGAATCTACACTAAGCATCTAGACTGCAGAAAAGCCAATACTCAATAAGCAGCACTACTGAACTTTGCTATTGTAAATTGGAAATTTATTAAATTCCACAATATTGCATGTTTAGGACTAACCTCACACATAACAGCTTAAAGCTCTGTTAACTTTCAGCAAGTAACTTCAAAAGTACAACGTTACAAGAGCTTTCATCCTAGGCTTGTTCCCAACTACGTGCTAACACTGTATTGAGTGCCTCGCGGCGCTGTGCCGATAGATAGCACGGCTATGTAAACCATCTTGCCTGACGTCGACAGCAGGCACCAGCAACACCGTGGAACTGATAAATAAACAGATCTACTAAAAAAAAATTAAAGAAAAACAATAAACCCGACTGCGTAAAAACTAATTTAAAAATTCGTTTTTACGCAGTCGGGTTTTTTGTTTTTCTTTAATTTTTTTTTTTATTTTATACTTTTTAGTTACGACTCATTGACTTCGTTAGAAGATGGTTTTCGCAATCTAGTCATTTCATTGAGGGAGTTATTAATATCGTGGGGATTATTAAGTAACTTGGGGTGGTCTAAACTACTGATGATTGGTCCCTCTAGAGACCTAACTCGGCTCAAAGCTACATAATTATGCTTGACCTTTAGCAAAAATGCGTGAACTTAAGTCAACTTGTTGTGTACAGTGACACCCCAGCACAATATCAATGGCAACATTTTTCGCTCTATTTTACCCTGGCCCCGAAGTGCATCGAATTCTGTCGTCGATGGTTCCGTTCTGACTCCTACTCCAGGAACATTTTTTTTTAATTGCTTTGTCGTCATCAGTGTTTTTTTGTTTGTATATCGTTTATACTTGATAAAAACTTAAATCAATAAGTAAAAAAAAATTGCGAGAATAATTGTTTTGTTAAACAACTTTAAATCGTTATATATCCTAAACTATTATTTAAAATGTAAAATTATAAAAGGAACCTAAAGATGATTTTAAAATACCTATTCAACGACACCCCACTTGACATAGTTCATCGTTTTTTTTTTTTTTAATTTTGACAATATGACGTCAGGTTGCCGCTGTGGTGAATTTTGATTAGTGCCATGTCTTTCTTTTTCATTTCTTTTTTTTTTTACTTTGGTCCGGACTATTAACTATTATATCCTCGCAGCATAGCTTCATAGTACATCTCTGGCTGAAAAGCAGCCTTAGTATAACAAGAAAGCACCCTCTTAAACGTTACTGGTGAATAATATACAAGGCTGCTTTTCCACCAGAGATGTGCTATGCAGCTTTGCTGCAAAGATGTAATAACTAAGCTGTGAAACTATGTGACCGTTTCCACTGATATTAAGCTATGTAGCGGTGCGAGTAAGATGTCGAGTTGCATGCCACTGATACCTGATGCTTCTTCATGGCGTTCTCAATTGACACAGAAGTCAGCTGCTAGTTGCCATTAGCAAGGTGGCATGCGACTACGACTGTCCACTATAATAATTATCATTTATTTGATACCAAATGTTATAATAATTTAAAAAAAAATATTAAAATTAATTTAATTTTTTTCGAGCTTAGAATTTGAAATTCTGTCCTAACTAAATTCAACTTACATTTCATTGACCTTAGTGGTGAGGTTCTTCAGGGACAGGTGCGTAGTACTCGCAATCGGCGTGCGTGTATGACCTGATATAGAAACGTTGACAAGGCAAAAGGAGTATGCAGGGTATAAATCAACCCTTCACGCATACGCCAACCAAGCATTCTGTACATCAAACTAAGTACCTCTACGTAAACATTTTTTTTTTTGGTCAAAAATTTCATTTTACGGTAAAACTCAATGTAGCACTCTTAAAACATTGTGCTAGTGGATGCTTTGAATAGTAAAAGGGTCATGGAGGTAATTTAAGTAAAGTTATAACCTGAAAAAAAAACCGGTCTAGTGCGAGTTGAACTCGCGTGAAGAGGGTTCCGTACGATGAATATAATATATCTACCATGTTTTTTTAAATCTGACCCAAATTTGTTTGTGGTAACTAAAAAAAGTATGTATGGTACCGGATTGTAGAGGGAAATTGCTGAATATATTGTCTATTGTTGAATTTTGTCTTGTAGTATACTCTTGAATAGTGGGTATTTACACTATATAAGGTATATATGTGCAAAATTTCAAGTCTCTAGGTCCAGCGGTTAGGGCTGTGCGTTCAGTCATATCAGTCATTGAGTCAGTCAGGACTTTGAATTTTATATATATTAATTCACCATGTAATTTTTAGACCATGGACTTCTTATAGCTTTTCCTGTAATCTACAGGTATAGAACTATTTTCTGTATTTTTTTCAAAATTTTAGGCTCAGTAGTTTCGGAGATAAGGGGGGGGGAACGGTCAATTTTCGTCTATTTTCTTAAATAACTTTAAAACTGTTTATTTTAAAAATATTAAAAAAATATATTTGAGACCCTCATAGTAAGCCCTTTTATTTGATGTGTCACATGGTACAGTTTGCAAAACTTTTTTTTTATTTTCTTATTTGCCCCGTAAAAGCGACCCCCATATTCAAAATTCATTTATTTACTTTAGCCGTACATGTTTGGGTCACAAAAATCCATATGTATACCAAATTCCAACTTAATCGGTCCATTAGATTCGGAGCAAATTGGCTGTGACAGACGGACAGACAGACAGACACACCGGTGATCCTATAAGGGTTCCGTTTTTTCCTTTTGAGGTACGGAACCCTAAAAACTAGTATTAACAAAAACAGCTGTGCAAAATTTGGAACTTTGACTCCCAATATCTCCGTAACTAGGGGGTTCCCAAGTATGGTCTAGAATAAAAAAATGATCGCAGTGGGGGGGAAGAACAAGTGCCCTTCGTTTGCGTTAAGGGTACTTTTACACCCTTTATAAGGATCTTATCAGGTGGCGTTCTGTGGTTTCTGCCTACCCCTTTGAGAAAAAGTCGTGCATTTCACTGCCGTTTTGCCACAAACAGTTAACAGGAGTTTGATTTCGTCGAAAAACTAAACGTCTAAGGTAATTTTGATAAGTTTGCGTGACGCATGCGGTGTGATTTCGACGAAACAGTCTCTTCATATCAATAGGGGGATGTATTTAACTCAGACTCAAAGCATTTATTTCGATTAGCCCATTACAGGCACACATTAGAGTGTCAGAAAAACGTAGAAAGCGAAGGTACAGTCAGTCACAAAGCATATTAACGCCAAGGCCCATAAATCTATCGAAATCGGACAAGCGGTTTTTGATAAATCAACAAAACTCAGAAAAAAATCTGCATTGTCTAAAAAATTCTTCTTTTATTCGAAAGCCTATGCTTTCCTATTGGTCTCATAGTCACCAGGTCGGGATCTGATGATGGAATCTTGGCGAAATCGAGAGAACTCAGAAAAATGTACAGCGATTTTGGTATTTTCTCTATAACAAGCTGATCTGATGGTAGAATGGTTGTTATGTAACCAACATCCTTACGACCTCGCAAACTTCGGGGATTACAGGGGTGATGTTTCGTTATTCTTCTAATAAATACAAAACTTTGCGAGGTCGTATTAATGTCTAAATGATAGCAAATGGATTGAGATTGCTGAAATCCTATGTCAAATGTTCCCACTGCAGGGAATCAGGCCTCCTCTCTAGGAGAGGGATAGGCTATAATCCACCATGATGAAATAAATTACACAAACTAATGCGCCTGTCTGGATTCGAACCCACGACCTGCTGTTCGTAAGTCGGGGCCGACACCACTGGGCCACCGCTGCTCTTATCCTCATCATTCGTTAAATTGGAGAGTATTTTTCGGAGGCGGAGAAAAATTAACGAACCATAAACAATGATAGTCACGAAACACGATAGACTGATGAGGAGCGCCTACAGTTTACTTGTAAATGCTTGCATAATATAGAAGCCAGTAGAGTATATGTTATTATAGGCGCTGTATTCGTATGGTTTAGGTACCTATCTTACTTTTATAAGATAAAATTATATGAAAGTGTGATGTAATGAAAATTGTGTGGAAGTAAAAACATTGACAGTTTGGGTGGGGGGAGGATCATCAAATAACCCCTCCCGCTCTTGGGCAGAGCGAAAGGGAGTTAGTATCAGACTTCTTCTGACTAAAAACCACCCATGTTCCTTCTTAGCCCTTTATGTCATGGCCGCGGAATCGCTTACAACATCCCGCAGCCACGACGGGCGTCGGCCCTTGCATGTTGCTTCCCCACCTTAGGTCCCATGCTTCATCCAGGTAGAGAAGCTTGGTGGAGCACGGGACTGCACCCGAAACCCGCTAACGGATTTCCTTTCTTCGGATAATGGTCTTATGCAAAAAAAGCTTTTCGTCGTACTACGACCTCATAAATTGCAACATGTGACGAGATACAGGTGGTCCACCATTACGCCTGTTTAAAGCCATTGCTTGATTAATAAGAACACTAGTTTAAAGTATGTCACGGAAAACAACAGATTTCTACAGTAGCATTATTGGCAGTTAGCAATATGTGGTGAGGTGTGGTGGGTGAGGGTACTCCTCATCTTAAAACCTATTTGAAATTTACGAAGGGATGGCTCTTCTTGAGTATTCCGTCGCGTCCGGGCCGCGGGTTGTTCGAAAGAGATACCGCGTCCTCGGCACAAGAGCTAAGAAGGAAATCGGGCGGGAGGAAACGCCCGGATGTCACCATTGTGAGGATCGGCCGGAGGACACGATGGAGCACACCGTGGAGGTCTGCCCCGCTTGGGCGAGCCTCGTCGTGACCTCGTAGCGGCGATCGGTGGCGGCAACCTCCTCGACGTCAGTAGAAGTCTGACACTCCCTTTCGCTCTGCCCAAGAGCGGGAGGGGTTACTTAATGATTCCCCAACCACCGAAAAAAAAAATATTAAGGCGGGTGGGTGCGTCAAAATTACTCACTACTAAAGAACGACGACTAAATTACTAAAGAATGACTTTTACATGCAAAAATCAATCTTGACATAGATCTACATCTTGGTTGTATTGATAATTTTGATGGTTATAATTCGGTAACTTCATACGTCTTACAGTCGCAAATCAAATTTTCATAAACATACAACCAAGCACTGGCCTGCAAATTGCCAAAAACGTAAGAAAATTAGAATTTCGCGGGCCAGATGTGAGCTTCCACCTTAAGGTACCTAAACTTTAGGTACCATAAAAGTGCAGGTCCTAAACAATACGAATACAGCGCCTGAGTTATTATATACTCCACTGGCTTCTACATTTATATTTGGCATTTAGTTAACTGTAGGCGCTCCTCGTCGGTCTGGTCAACAAGTGATTTTTGGTTCATTTTTTTTTCACCCAAGTGTCATTCGATTCGGTATAGTGTGTACGACTGTACGTATTTTTTTTTAATTCAAGAACCGCTAGAAAAACTGCCAAAAGTTATAAACAATTAATTGAAACAAAAAATGAGGTTTGGTTTTCAACAAATATCTCTAAAACAGTTTGATATTTAAAAAACCGGCCAAGTGCATGTCGGACCACGCACAATGTAGGGTTGCGTAGTCGCCCATCAAAATGTTATGTGAACTTACTAAACTGATTAACCGCGCTGCCTTTCTGCCTCTGAACGATGATTTTTATTGTTAAAATGAAACAAACTTACATTTGCAGTTTTGAGACCTAAAGGCGAGGTACCCATAAATTATGTATGGGAAAATATTTCATACAACTAGATGTTACAAGTTGGTCGACTATTACTCGTAAACTTGTAAAGCCTACTTAGCTGTGATAGTTTTCCTTTTATTTTCGTTATATGCTACTACCATGAATTTATTCACACGCCCAAACACAACCCGTATGAGTGGTTTAGGTTGGCACACTTGAGTCTAACATGAATTGCACTTTAAAGCTTAATATTTCACAAACGAATCCCTTCATCGAAAAACTGTTTGAGCAAACTCGCAGTATTTTTCCCTTTTTATTTAAGACCTATCCAACGACATCCCAACAATGGACTATGCAAGAAAAAAAAATCATCCCCACTTTTATGTGTGCAGGGGATAAACTAAAAAAAAAGAATATTTTACTTTAGCACTTTCTCGGCGTTACTCATTTGCATATTCATGCCAAATTACAGCTTACTAGTACTAAGAGTCTTTGAGATATACTTAGTGCGGACGGACAGACGGACATGGCGAAACTTTAAGGGTTCCATATTGACTACGGAACCTTAAAAAAGGAAAATTTCGTAATAATAAGGTCTTCCAGAGGGTTGAAAGTACAACCATAAACGAGGACTCTGACTTGCGTTTCTCATAAGGCGCTAACAGCACTGAAACAAGCGCCACCCACATGTTATTTCTTTTACTCGCCAAAAGTTGCCACTTTAATCTTTAATCAGTAATTCTCTTAATTTATCAAGTCTAGAATCATAAAAAGTGATTTTAAAAATACTACAGGTCATTTACTAGCATGACAGTGTTTTGGATTTTTTAAATTTGATGCGATTTATATTGTTAACTGACTGCGCCCACGGTGTTGTGGTGAAAAAGATTACATGCGCACACGAACTGAAACTCTGAAATAAGTATGACATCACATTTTTAAGAACATTGACGTTATGAACTTATGATATCCTGCTACCAAATGTTATTTAAATGTGTTAAGCCGTTTGAGCGTAATTGGGTTTAATCCATATTTGAATTATTTCCTCACCCCACTGAAACACCAGGATCAAAAGTAGTGTGTAGTGTAGGTAGTGTACCTAATTTCATTTTTTTCTAATGTCGCCGAATTTCTCCTGTATAGTGGGTGCGTTTACAAACATTTAAAAAAACTCACATACACAAACACACCCAGACCCGAAACAACTATCCTCTTTTATCTGTTCTGTGCAACTATCTGTAGGCCATACAAGTATTTGTTCTGTGCGGAGATCGAACCCGCGACACGCAGCGCAAATCGCTTCAGTAGCTTTAGCGTGAAAGGACGACAGACAGACAGACAGGATACCAAATTTCATCTAAATCCGTAAAGCCGTTCACATTTTGTCTAAACAATGTAGTGCTCGACTGTATCCATTACTAGCTTTAAACAATAACTGCCGCACTCAGAGAGCTTTAATGATTACTTAGGCCATTACTTAGTAATGGTTTTGACAGTTTTGTCATACAAAAATATGTCAAACCTTTACCAAGTGACGGCTTAAGTAATCATTAAATATCTGTGAGTACGGCAATAAATGTTTCTTGTTTCTTCAGTCGCCCAAAGACTCCATTGTCAGATTATTCTTATCCGTGGACGAGTTCCACTCTTCCAATCAATTGGGATACGCAAGATAGGAATCTCAACCTAGTTCTAGCTGATAATAAATAAGATACAACTAGGTTTAACCACCGGTGTACGGCTGCACCTAGTTCTAGTCACTATGATGAAGGCAAAACCTAGTTCTAATCGAAGTTAACTAGGATACACCTAGGTTTAACCTGTAGTTCTAGCCGGCTAAACGTAGGTGTAGGGGAACTTCGGCTATTAGCTATTAATTAAAATTTACAGGAAAAATAGTAATAATATATTAAAAAACCAGAGTACTCATTACCTTAGTAACTTAATTTTTAATTAACAGTATAACAAAGTGGCAAAATTTATCATTATCCGTATTCCGTAATTTCAAATTCCAAGCGTGTATCATTTAGCGTCCGTAGCCATGTCCATGTCCGTGGTGGTGGTGACCGGGGCTGCGGACGAGCCTCAGGTTTTGAGTAGCTGGGGGGGCTGGAGCAAGAACAACCTGGGCAGCCGCGCTAGCCATAGCCAGGAGGGCGCAGGCGATCAGGGCGAAGAATGCGAACTGAAAGTATAAAAATCGATTAGCCTTCTTATCTTGTCCCTTACACACAGAGAATCGAAACCGTCCGTGCCCTCAATTGCCTTGATCACGCACTACAGCGCTCCAAAGACCTTTTAGCTATAGTCAGTGAAAATGTTTTTCGAAACAGCGTCTTTGGCGACTACTTCATTCGAGTCCATAAGCTTTCGAACCTGTGAGGCCGTGGAAAAATAATTTGCAACAGCGTGTGTCGCAACAGCGGCGTTCGAAACAACATAGGGGACTCAGAATTGACACCACATATAAATAGGTTTATCTATATCTGTGATTGACACTGACAGAATGACGCGCTAAATTGTATTGAAGTTAGGGATGTTATGTTTCCGTCGGGACTGCGGGTTGATCGAAAGAGATACCGCGACCTCGACACAAAGGGCTAAGAAGGAACATGGGTGGTTTTTAGTCAGTAGAAGTCTGACACCCCCTTCCGCTCTGCCCAGAGCAAAAGGTCATTTGATGATTTCATACCCCGAAAAAAAATATTGAAAATGGCCACGCGCCAGATGACGTATTTACGGTTTAATTGATAAACGTAACCCGATGACCTGGTGAAGGTTGCGGGGATCCGCTGGATGCGAGACGCACGGGACCGGTCAATGTGGCGACACTTAGGGGAGGCCTATGTCCAGCAGTGGACGTCTTTCGGCTGAAATGATGATGATGATGATGATGATGATGATAAACGTAATAATACATAAACATGTGCGGCCGTCGAGCGTCGCGTCCGGAACATCTAGACAGAAGACTAGACTAGACTTTCAGTCCGTTTACTAGTAATAAAATAGGTATATTGCTTTATTTAGAAATGAAAATATCTATGAATAACGTAGACGCGTAATACAGAAGAAAAAGTTATGCTGCAGCACATCCAAATAGCAGGATTATGATGCATGGTAGGTGAACTATGATGTTGATTACCTACGGCTGACGTGATTGCAATCTTACTGGAGGGTAAATTCACCAATTTATGGAGACGATTGAGATTAAATGATTTTACTTGGGGAATAGGGTTGAGTTTAATTGTGGACAGTATCTTTTCATTTCAGTATTTTTTCTTTTGTTTATCAGTTGTCTAGTACCCATAACACAAGCTCTGCTTAGCTTGGGACTAGATGGCGTTGTGTGATAGTTGTGGAATATTATTATTTATTATTATTATTTCATTACATTTATTTATTCGTTAAACAATTTACATAGTATTCGAATTTCACAAAATAATTAAATACCTACATCAAATCACACAAAAATAAACAAAAAAAATATTACGATTATGTGTTCAATCCAAAATTAGTCTGTGTTCCAAAATTAGTGTGTGTTTTATTCGCAGTCGGGTTTTAGTTTTTAATCTTATTTTTTATTTGAATTTTATTGTTGTGTGTCATTCAATAAATACGTAATAATATGTTATTTTCATAATGTAATATTCTACTTAATATTGGTTTGTTATTTACATAATACGAGTAAATAACACAGACTAGACCGCGAGAGCTGTTTGACCGCAATCTAAACGTATATGTTGACTTGAACTACAATACAATATACATATTTGTGATGTACTCGTCAAGACCTTTCATTTCATACCAAACATGTTATGATTATATCAATTTAATTTTTTTAGATCGTATAATTTGACATTTAAATTCCGTCAAAAAAATAATTGTTAACATTTATACCATGTCACCCCCCGCTATTCTTACGAATCTATTGACAAAAATATACTCTCAAAAGATAGATCGCCTTTTGACAGATCATTATTTTTACTTGATTTAGATTGCGTAGCAATCCCTCTTTATTACCCGACTGCGGCGAAGCCCAAAAGGAGGGTAATGTGTTTGGCGTGTATGTATGTATGTATGTCCTTTTCTTTGTTCCCTCATACCTCCTAAACGGTTGAAGGGATTTGAATAAATTCGTCTTGATGGCGCGAGTGTTAGATACATTGGCATGGCTACATTAAAATTAAAAAACAAAGAAATTTGTGGATTTTGGGGGCCATACCGCGGATTAAAAAAAAACCATTATCATCAAGTAGGGTATCAAAATGAAGGGTTTTAAAAGGAGATTACAATAATATACGACACTTATATGTTTAAAAGAAATTCAAAGTCACAAAACACAAAAGTTAAATCATCTGCGAAGAATTTTTCGCAACCAACGAAAGTACAAACACAAAATAACAAAAAAATTGGAAATAAAAAAAAATGTTAAAAAACTAAAAAAACCCGACTGCGACTACTTTTTTTCTGAACATTTTTAATACTATCCTCTACTAAAAAAGAGATATGAAAAGCTTAAATTAAGATTAGCTATAGTACAACAGGTTAGCTTGTTCATGATATTAAATGCGCCTTTAACCATTTTAAGAATTTTATCGTAATTCTTGTGAATTATCCTATATTCCGATAAAGGGCCATTTTAGGCCTCATGTTTTTTTTTTAAACTTTACTTTTTTTAAATAAACGTTTTTCTACACTAGGAATTTCTCCTGTATCGTGGGTGGGTTGTTCACAGACATTTAAAATCACACACACAAATATCCAGACCCGAAACAACTATCTGTAGGCCAAACAAAAATTTGATCCGTGCGGGAATCGAACCTGCGACACGTAGCGCAGCAGTCAACTGCTTGAGACACTGCGCCAACCGTGTCATCATTAGAATTAAAATTGTCACTAATTTTCTTTTAATAACTTATAGATTAATTTATGTAAGTGTGAATTAAGTTGAGTAATGATAACTTTTTTGATTAACTTTAGTAGTTGGGTGTAGCAATTAAATTTAAAAATAATGTTTTAATGTATTTTTCATGAATACCAAAAAAATATCTTTAACATTAATACGAACTTTATTTTTAATCTTTTTTAGTGGCCAATATAGTATTTTTTGAGATATTTTATTTATGTAATACTTTTTTATGTTTAATGGAAAAAAATACTTAGTCAAGCTAAGTAATTTTTTTAACTTTAAACAGTTAAAAAAAAACAAGATACACGAATAAAGAATATTAATATAAATTAAAAATAAACACAAATAAATAAACTTACGTATTTCATTTTGAGTTGATTTGTTGAGTTGTTGTAGAACAATATTGGTTTGGTATAATCACTCCGCTTATATACCAAAAAACAGAAAGGTCAAAAGAACCGGTAAGGTTTCTGATGTTATGAAAATTGAAAACATGACGTTCTAAAACTACTACGCGTTTAATAAACAGGTTCAGGGGGAAAACATAAAATATGCAGATAAACATTATGAAAAACTAACTGTCGTACTCAGAGATATTTAATGATTACTTAAGCCGTGACTTAGTAAAGATTTGAAAAAGTTAAAATCAAAATACCATTTTTTTTTTGTGTTGTGTTTTTTTTTGTAGTTCAGTAATTATTATTTACTAACTGTTGCCAGCGGATTCACCCACTACAACTCGAAAATTATCCCACTGGAAGATAAAACCGGAAAAAAAAAAAAATAATAATAATAAAAACTATCCTATGTGTTAATCCAGGTTATAAACTATCTGTGTACCAAATTTAATCCAAATCCGTTCAGTATTTTTTTGCGTGAAGAAGTAACAAACATACACACTCACACACTCACAAACTTTCGCCTTTATAATATTAGTGTGATTTCTTCAAATTGGTGTTTTTAGTTTTGCTTTCTTTGACGGTTCTTACTTCGTTCAAATCCATCTTTAGTGCACAAAAATGGGCGCATAGTAATTACTTACTTAAAATCAAGTATCACTCTAACTTGACCTAGCCGAAGTCTTCTGGTTTGTTTGTTTTATTTTATTGTCACCAACTTCCGAAGCCAAAATTATTTATTTTTTAATATTTGTATCACACTCACATTCGTGTAGGGTGAATAAGGTCCCTCCAATAAGCCGTAAACCAAACATTATCTACATCAAAGTAAGTAACGCAATGCAAAGATTATTGCTGGAACACGATTTTTTTGGGGCAAAATCTAATCTGCGAAGCTTTTCAGGAAACCTGTAGGCACACACAGAACTGCAGCCAGTCTCTCAGTCACTGTGCCAACCGTGCTTTCAAAGCATTACATAGTGACAACCAGACGCCAACACCTCAATGATGTACTAGCTTTGTAATTTAACGGGTTCCCATCTAGATCTACACTAATATTCTAAAGAGGAAAGATTTGTTTTTTTTTGTGTGTGTGTATGTTTGGAATGAATAAACTCAAAAACTACAGCGCCGATTTCAAAAATTCATTCACCATTAGAAAGCTACATTCACCCTAAGTAACATAGGGTTTTATCCCTGTATTCTCACGTTAACGGGAACTACGCGGGTGAAACCGCGTGACGTCCGCTAGTAGCAAATAAGTCGAAACTTCGTCAGATTATTCTTATTTGTGGAGGAGTTCTACTCTTAATCCCCAGAAGCCTTCATCAGATCGTCACCATGTTTAAATGTGACCAATCCGGAGAGATTCCCAATACAATAAAAAATAACATGCACACAATGCCGGACATACATAAAACAAAAACTTACGAGTATTGAACTTTAGAGGTTACTATTAAAATCGCCAAGAATGAAAATGTATCTTATATTGGTCGAAACCCCATCAAATATGTTAATATATATCTTTAAGAGGAAAAAATAGGCATAATAGATTAAAACTCCAAAAATACTTAGTACTTTAAGCACTTAAATTTTAATTATAAATCTAACAAAATTGCACCATTTATCTTTATCCGTGTTCCGTAATATCAAATTCCGAGTGTATATCATTTAGCGGCCGTATCCATGGCCGTATCCGCCGCCGTGGTGGTGGTGTTCCTGCTTGTAGTACCCAGGGCTGCGAACGCTCCTCAGCCGGTATTGGGTAGCGGGATGGACTGGTTCAACCAGAACGTGAACGGCAGCGCTAGCCATAGCCAGGAGGGCGCAGGCGATCAGGGCGAAAAATGCGAACTGTAAGATTAAAAAATCGATTAGCTTGTTCCTTACACTGTGGCTGCTGAGATGACGAGTAAAAGAGGAGTTTGTACGGAAGAAGAAGACATGCTGCGCAACCCCAAATAAATTTTTATAAGGGCAGGAGACTGATGATCTTGTCCCTTACACACAGGGGAATCGACACCGTCCGTGACCTCGATTCCCTTGATCAAAGAAAAAAGAAAAGAAAAAGAAAGAAAACAAATTTATTTGGAAATCAAAAATATAACTTCTTAGTGTTAAATATAATAATAATAAATATATATATAATGCGAATACGAGAAATGTGCAAGACTCAACAAAATTAAAAAAAAAGCCAAGGTAGGTACAAAGTAAGGACAAGACTTATAATAAAAATTAAGAATGTCAGTGGAAAAAACAAAATTGTAGATGCGATTAGAATTGTGTGGGGTGGTTACATAGGTACGTACGTAAAATACATTTTGACGGGAACGGGAAATGTGAATAAACGAGGCGCATAAAAAATTTGTAAAAGGTAAGCTAGTTTAAAAAGTGAATATTTTAAATATTTTAAAGGTGCTAAGGTTAGATGGGTAGGTAGAAAAGTTAGTACATTATATAATCACGAACTGCTCTAAAGATCTTTTGGCACTTGATTTAACATTGTAAAAATAAAAAAATATGATTCTGGTTAGTCCGTCAGTTAGATCACCGAAAATCAATGGATACGTGTTTTTGCTTTATCAAAGAAGATAAAACGCGTCAAAGATCATGAGTGGGGGCTTGTGACGTCACTAATTGCTAAAAAAAATACTGCGATGTGACGTCACACGAGTTTACGAAGCACTGTACCTATGGTCTTCATTTCTTGTTTTCGTAAAAAAAAAAAATTAAGTGTCCAATATTTTTTGGAAATCTAGTCAAAGTCAAAGTCAAAGTTTTTATTTGTATGTTTTTTGGTTATACATGTCTGGTCTTACAGAAATGATACGTTTCTCAAAAAACAACCCATTAGGGCACAATTAAACAGATAAGAAATTTAAAGTCATAAGTCAATGTTTGGTGTACAGCCAATAATTAAAAAAAAATAGATTAGGATTACAATTAATTAAATACACAAAAAAATAAAAACAGATTACAATTACATAGTCAAGTTTTGAATTGTTAAGAATAAATACACACATAATTGTCAGTTTAGTTTATTACATTTTGTCAAGAAGGAATTCGTCAATGGTATAGTAGCATTTTTCAATTAAAAAAATATTTAGCTTACGTTTGAATTGTGTCAAATTAAAATCCTTAATGTAATTTGGAATTTTGTTGAATATTTTCGGAGCCATGCAGAGAATGCTTTTGTGCATAAGGGCGGTCTTTGAGGCTCTTAGACATAATTCGTGTCGATATTCTGGTCTCATAGACCTAAAGCGTTGATCTAAAACTTTTTTAAATAGTTGACTGTTTTTCTTAACGAATAATGCGGTCTCATATATGTACAGACAAGGTAATGTTAATATTTTAAGTGTTTTAAAATGCGGTTTACAGCTTTCCGTTGGTTTAAGGTTGCATATTGACCTAATGCACCTCTTCTGTGCTTTAAAAATGTTATGCTTTTCGCAGGAATTTGCCCAAAAAATTACTCCGTAACGTAATATGGAGTCTACGTAGCCATAATACGCAGCTACAACAGCTGTCTGATTAACAATTTTGCTTAGTTTATAAAGAGCAAAAGCGAACCTACTTAATTTTGTTATAAGAATTGCTGCATGGTCTTTCCAAGTCAGTTTATAGTCAATTGTCAAGCCTAGAAATTTTATATGTCCTACTTCTTCAATTTTATTATCTTCAAAAGTTATATTAATGTCAGGAGCGGTTATTCTTTGTCGAAATTGCATAATTTTAGTTTTATTTAAATTTAATTTTAGATTATTATGTTCAAGCCAAGTCTATCTACCCTACTACCCTATTAAGTATAAAAACTAAGCTAGGGACGTTATGTTTGAATATGGCCACGCAGCAAAAGATGCATTTTTAGCTTTATTAATAAACGTATGCATGTGCGGCAGTCTCGGCCAGAACACTTGAAAAGTCTAAAATTCTACGTATAGAAAAACACATTAATCTAATAAAACTGACATAATTTTCCAATAAACCTTGAACTTGCTCTAACAATAAAGTTGAAAATCTTTTAAACAAAGATAGATTGTAATCGGATAGTTCGGATACTCTCTCTGGTCAATTGATGTCTGTACTTGTAATAAAAAATAAGGTAAATTGGTTTATTTAGTCATGAAAATATTTTAGAATGACATTAGGAGTGACGCGGTTGGTTATATTATTACCTTCTGCCTTAATTTGACCAAGATCTATATTTTGAGAGTATTCTACTTGATTTAGATTGCGGAACCGTCCACCTGTATTCTTTACAGGTTGTCTGTGATATTATTCTGTTTAATATTTTTCTTTAAATCTCTATAATAGTACAACAGGTTAGGTTGTTCATAACATGCCTGTGAACATTTTAAGAATTTTAACGCAATTCATATGAATTATCCCATATTTTCTGCTTATAAAGCGCCATTTCTTCACACCATATGAAGAATAATTTCACTCTCACTCTCACTCACCCTAACACACACACGGTCCACCGAGTCAAAAACAACACACTTCTGTCATGTCAAATGTTATACTTTATTTTATTTTACCATTTTTATAGTGTACTAATTGTTTTTCTAATTGATTTAATTATTTTATTTTGTACTGATTGTTTTCCTAATTGATTTACTTATTTTATACTGTGCTGATTGTTTTTCCTAATTATTAATTTTATCTGAGAATTTGATTTAATTATTTTATAGTGTAGGTACTAATTATTTTTCTCAATTATTAATTTCAATTTTGTTTGTAAATTTTATTTAATTATTTTAATTTGCTCATAATAATGTTAATTAAATGCAATTAATTTCTTAATGCTTGTCATAGCATCAATTGTCCGACGGAGGGTTAGCCTGGTGATCTGTATTACAGGTTTTACCTTCAACAGACACCAGTCTCTATCTAGTAATACTTTTGACTCTGTGCTTTTTGTGATGATGATGAGAAATAAATAAATTTATTATTATTATTATATTATTATTTAAAGCCCCCAGAGACGACACTAATGTTCTTTAAATAACTATTGTATTATGTAGAAGTTGTTTTATAACACAAGCAGTTAAATAAAAAATAAAAATATCGGTCAGCACGAATACCAAAAATAAACATAAACATGAATTTTATTTTTATAACTTTTTAGGGGACAATAATTATAGTATTTTATGATATCTCTTTTATGTTTAATAATGAACTAAGCTAAGTATATTTTTTTAACTGTAAATAAAATTTTAGAACAAGATACACAAATAAAGTAGAGTAATATATTTTTAAACACACTTGCTCATAAAATGGCTCTAATTTCATCGCAATTAGGCACATAATGACACCTCAAACTGTGACTTTTTCATTGCTATTATTCTCAAGTGAGTTAAAGGGTTTTTTTAATTGGTTGAGTTGCTTGGTTCTTAAAAAAAAAGTTTCGATACAAAAAATATCGTGTTCATTCACACTAATATTAAAAAGGCGAAAGTTTGTGAGTGTGTGAGTGTGTATGTTTGTTACTTCTTCACGTCTAAAGGGCTGGAGCGATTTTAATAAAATTTGGTAGGGAGTTAGCTGACACCCTGGATTAACACATAGGATAGTTTTATCTCGACTGTATCTTCCCGTGGCATAATTTTTGAGTTGTAGCGGGCGAAGCCGATGACAACAGCTAGTAGTACAAATAAATTAATGTACCTATTGCTTGCTCTTTTCATGCAACTGATAATTTCAACTTGGATGTTTTTAATAAATAAAACTTTCACTCAAATAAATCTTTTGTTTTCGCTGTAATAAAGGAAACTTTGAATTCCCCATTTTGTACTTGGCTAAAAAGCTATCCGCGAAAAGCCAAAAAAAAAGAAACCTCATTTAGTCTATGGCCGATCGCCATTGTCAGTTGCGCGCGCATAGAAAAACTGAATAATTTTTCCCGACATTACGTAAAATTTTTCACAACTCGTTTTTACTGTTGGATTTTTTTGTATTATTTTCGTCACAAGTGAGTTGAAAGTTATCGTGTGATACACGTGTGTATTGATGAATACTGTCCTCGGCTCTCTTATGACCCTCACCTAGCTCACGTCGGGTCTCAATAGCGCCTCAGCGGTAGTCACCAACATTACACACTTGTCATAATGTACTATTAAAACTTTTTTTAAGGGACAATAATGTATAGTATTATAAGGGATATTTTATTTAAGAAATACTTTTTTGTTTGATAACTTGACTAAGTATATTTTTTTACCTTTAAATACAATTTAAAAAAAAACACAAGATAGGTACCTACACGTAGAAGATAGATATAAATACAATATAAAAATGGTTACTTACGTATTTCATTTTGGGTTGACTTGTTGAGTTCTGGTAGAACAATATTAGTTTGTTAAACTCACTCTGCTTATATACCTAAAACAGAAAGGTCAAAAGAACCGGTGTAATTTTTTTTATTATGAAAATGGAACACATTAAAAAAAAACTACTACGCGTTTTAAAAACAGGCTCAGGAAGAAAACATAAAATATACAGATTAATATTTTATAAAAAACTAAGACATTTTTGAAGTACCTACAAGTGAAACATTGCGTTTTTGAAGAAGCGAAATGCAAATGTCTTTTAATGTTTTGTTTTTTTTTTTACGTAGAGCTATAGTAATTATGTACAACACTTATATTGTCATTTCATAATTTAGTGTAAATTACAATACAATGTAAAAAAACAGACTTTCAAAAAAACCTTATAAGAGTCTAAAATAACTTTAGTTTCGAAAGTCGACGACTTTGTTTGTTTCATTGACATTTTCTCCACCGACTTCCGAAAGCAAAGTTATTTTACAATATTTTCTTTTGTTATTTTGAAAGTTCATAATTTTTATTATTTTTTTTAGTAACACAAATTCTTGTCATAGTGAATCAATTTTATATTATAACTAGAACTTATCAAGGACTTCATATCAGCTAAGGTCAAGAAAACTAAAGTACCTACTGAACCGATTTAGATGATTTTTATGGAACCAATTGCAAAGCATGTTTATGTTTTAACATAAAGAAAAATCAAATCGGTTAACAAATGGCAGAGTTCTTTTTTTGTCGTTTTTTTTGTGGGGTAGGAAATCATTGAATAACCCCCTCTCGCTGTGCAGAGCGAAAAGGAGTGTCAGACTTCTACTAACTAAAAACCTCTGTTCCTTCTTAGCCCTTGTGCCGACGCCGCGGTATCTCTTCCGAACCACCCGCAGCCCTGACGGGAATGACAGAGTACTGAGGCTCAGAAAACATTGACTGAGGTGACAAACATAAAAAATTAATACGTATAAAGAACAACACCCTTTTTTAAAGTTGGTTTAAAACAAGGAACTCATGGTTAAATAATAACAGAGACTCGGGTTGATCTTCAGGTTAAGCCACGCTTGCCTGGCATTTTGCCACGCACCAAGGCAAATTTATCCTGCTTCCTCCGAGTTCCCTCCGTGCCTCGGAAAGCACGTTAAACTGTTGGTTCTGTCTGTCAATAGGGATGTTGCCTGCCAAAAAAACAGTTAAGTCCGTCAGTTATATTTTCGAGAAATATTGGGTACTGATTTTTAGGGTTCCGTACCTAAAGGCTAAAACCGGGACAGTTTTACTATGACCTCGCTGTCCGTCCGTCTGTCTATCACTAGGCTTTATCTCAAGAACCACGATAACTAGAAAGTTGAAATTTTTACAAATTATGTGTTTCGGTTCCCGCTATAACAACAAATACTAAAAACAAAATAAAATAAGCATTTAAGGGGGGCTCCAATACAACAAATGCGATTTTTATATATAATAGTACGGAACCCTTCGTGCGCTAGTACGACTCGCACTTGCGCGGTTTTTTTTTTGGCAGGAATCGTCTCTATTGCCGATCTTTGACGGTCGTTACAACCAAAATCTAACCAAACGAATGACATCACATTACACAGTACTGCAGTTTGAACTGTGTAAGCGAGTCGTACTCGCGCACAAAGGGTTCCGTACTATTACATATAAAAATCGCCTTTGTTAGACTGGAAGCCAACCCCAGCATATTTAGGAAATGTGAGATGATATTAATTAAAAAAAAATATGTTGGTACATGGTGTAACATTTTCTATAAATTGTATTTTTTTTTTGTTAAGTAACTTGATTAATAAATTAAGACAGGTTCCAGCAGCGATAACATGTTGAATAGTAGTATACATACATTCTTATCAGTTATTATTTAAATAAAATACTGGATACGCACACACACACACACATACAAATATTAACTCCTCCAACAGGGTTTAAGTGTTTAATTGGATTTAATTATTTAAGTTCATCATGTAACATTATTGTTACAATAGTACCTATTGTAACTTAACTTGCTGCGGGCTACCTCAGTTTATAAATGTTTTGAGATGAAATAAATATTTTTGCATTTGTTTTTAATTTTAGAACCAGTCAAGTGCTCGTGTCGGTATGAATATTTACACAATGTCTTAAAGAAACTATATACCTACATAAAATTATCCCCACGGTTGTAACTAAAATTTTCTCAGACTAGCTGATACCCGCGGCAGGGGGGGGAATCATCAAATAACCCCCCCTTCCCCATCTGTTACAACATCATGCAGCCAATAACATGCCGCAGCCTCCTTTCAACCCCTTACAACCTTTTTTGCGCTTGCGCGAATGTGCGTGTGTGTAAAATGTAAAAAAAAAATGTCACGTTGTCACGATTTTTTTGAGACAAAAATAATTGTTATAGTTGGATTGGCCTGTTGGTCTAGTGGTTAGTGACCCTAACTGCTATGCCGGAGGTCGTGGGTTCGATTCCCACCCAGGACAAATGTTTGTGTGATGAGCACGATCATTTGTTCTGTGTCTGGGTGTAATTTATCTATAATATGTATGTATTTAGAAATATATAAGTATGTTTATCAGTTGTCTAGTACCCATAACACAAGCTCTGCTTAGCATGGGACTAGATGGCGTTGTGTGATAGTTGTGGAAGTTTAGTTTAGTTTAGTTAGTTTATAGTTCTGAAGTGTATTTTTTTTATCTACACTAATGTTATAAAGAGGAAAGATTTGTTTGTTTGTTTGTAACGCATAGGCTCCGAAACTACTGGACCGATTTGAAAAATTCTTTCACCGTTGGGAAGCCAAACTATCCCCGGGTGACATAGGTAACTTTTTATCCCTGTATTCCTACGGGAACGGGAACTACGAGGATGAAACCGCGTGACGTACGCTAGTGTTATATAAATAAATGAACACTGTATTTATTATTGTATATATACCACATAAATTATAGTACTTTTAAGCTGATAAATAAAGTAATTCGTGCGAAATTATTCCCTGACCATTACAAAATATTCAAAAATGCACAATGTTACTGTTCGAGTTTTCACTTCTGCCGGCACACCCGGAGTGCAACTCGTTGTTTAGTTTATTTCATTTGTGTAATCTACACTAATATTATAAAGAGGAAAGATTTGTTTGTTTGTTTGTAACGCATAGGCTCCGAAACTACTGGACCGATTTGAAAAATTCTTTCACCGTTGGGAAGCCAAACTATCCCCGGGTGACATAGGTAACTTTTTATCCCTGTATTCCTACGGGAACGGGAACTACGAGGATGAAACCGCGTGACGTACGCTAGTGTAATATAAATAAATGAACACTGTATTTATTATTGTATAATATTGTATATATACCACATAAATTTTAGTACTTTTAAGCTGATAAATAAAGCAATTCGTGCGAAATTATTCCCTGACCATTACAAAATATTCAAAAATGCACAATGTTACTGTTCGAGTTTTCACTTCTGCCGGCACACCCGGAGTGCAACTCGTTGTTTAGTTTATTTCATTTGTGTAATCTACACTAATATTATAAAGAGGAAAGATTTGTTTGTTTGTTTGTAACGAATAGGCTCTGAAACTACTGGACCGATTTGAAAAATTTTTTCACCGTTGGGAAGCTACACTATTTCCGGGTGACATAGGCTACTTTTTATCCCTGTATTCCCACGGGAACGGGAACTACGCGGGTGAAACCGCGTGACGTCCGCTAGTGTATAATAATTGTACAATAATATTCATTATTGTTTGCCGCTTAAACTTCACACATTTATTAATTTATTAAATCCAAAGCATTATAATATCTCAAGCAAAAATGTACCTTTTAAATCCTATCCGTCATCGTTAATTTGGAAAAATCCCCTAAATCGCACTAATCTACTTTACATATCTACATTAATATTTAACGCACCCACACATCATGAAGAACCGAGGCTCTAACCTAGTAAGGTGTATACACAAAAAAACACTAATTGTCTACAGTAACTTCACTTTCGGAATTTGGTGACTTTGTTTGTTTCATTAATATAATAATCACACTAATATTATAAAGGCGAAAGTTTGTGAGTGTGTGTGTGTGTTTGTTACTTCTTCACGTAAAAACTGCTAAACGGATTTAGATAAAATTTGGCACACAGGTAGTATATAACCTGGATTAACACATAGGATAGTTTTTATCCCGATTGTATCTTCCCGTGCGATAATTTTCCAGTTGTAGCGGGTGAAGCTGCTGGCAACAGCAGTAGTAAATATTTTTATTGACACAAGAAAAAAAGTTGTACATTTCGATTTGAAACCCTGACTCCTGTGCTAGGTGAGACCTGTGTTACAGAAGTCAGAATTTGTTGTCACAATTCATTAACTTGGTACCACCAAATGTAAAGTTATATTAGTCTTTTTTGTGTTTATTGGGAAGTCGGTTTTTTATCCGTTTTAGTTGTACGTTTTGTCATCAATAAACAATTTAATCATGGACATCAATATCAACAAAAACCGAGAATAAAACTATAATAGTGAACCGATTTTTATTAAATTAGACCAATCCGAAAGCTTTCATTTAAAAATAAACTTTCGAATTTGTTCTTTTAAGACGGAGTTATGGCGTAACAAAAATACAAAAAACATACAGTCGAATTGTCAACCTCTGCCTCTTTTGAAGTCAGCTAAAAATATATTAGAATGTGCTAAAAGTGTTGTAAGTAGATTGTATCATATTTTAATTCCACTTATTCTATTTCACTTTCGTCTAAAACGCAATAACTTTCAGGATATTTTCAAATCCACATTTGTATTTTTTGTCAGCACACTAGGTAACTCCACTAATTAGCTGAATGCATGCCAGAAAAATGAATGCCGTGCAAAAAAACTAATTGATTAACAAATAATGTCCTCTAAAAAAAACTAAAAAAAAGTAGTTAAAAACTAAAAAACCCGACTGAAAAGACATAAAGCAAAAAACAAGCACATTTTAAATTAAGCAAAACTTGGAAGCAGGCGGTGTCCATTGTATTTTTATTTCATAATTTAATATTCAAATGAACCCCCCCTTTCCATTTTTTTTTTTGGCGGGTGTAAAATCATCGAAGAACCCCTCCCGCTTTTGGGCAGAGCGAAAGGGAGTGTCAGACTTCTACTGACTAAAAACCACCCATGTTCCTTCTTCGCCCTCTATGTCGTGGCCGCGATAACCGGTGGACTACCCGCGGCCCCGACAGGCGTCGGCCCTTTCGGGCCCCTCCCATGTTGCTGACATCTCTTTGAGGCCCGCGTGGAACACGAACGCGCCGTCGACACGGCCTGTTTTCGTCGTGAGACGGACGGACGGCGAGTTAGCCCATCACTCACCGTCCACAGGGCCCGCGTCTACGGTGGCCGGAGGTCATCGCGAAAGCCCCGACGCCCGGAGCGGGGCTCCGCCCAAGCGGGGCACACCTCCACTGTGTGCTCCACCGTGTCCTCCGCCCCCCGCCTGCTTCCAAGTTTTGTTTAACTACTTTTTTTTATACACAACTTTTTAGTTCTTTTGTGTTTGTTCTTTCGTTGGTCGCGTAAAATTCTTTGCACATGATTTAACTTTTGTGTTTGTTGATAGGATTTGTGACTTTGCATTTATTTTAAACACACAAGTGTCATATATTTTTGTAATCTCCTTTTAAAACTCTACATTTTGATACCCTACTCGATGGTAATGGAAAAAAAATCTGCGTTATGGCCCCCCAAATTAGCAAATTTATTTTAATATAGCCAGTGACACTCGCGCTATCAAGACGAATCTAACGACGTATATTTTATTCAAATCCCTTCATCCGTTTAGGAGTTATGAGGGAACAAAGAAACGGACATACATACATACACGCCAAACACATAACCCTCCTTTTGGGCTTCGCCGCAGTCGGGTAAACATGACTCAACGAGATGACTTTTTTATGGAATTCACACCAAAAATGTGATTCATACATCAAAAAAATACGAATTGTTTATCAAAAATACTAACTTGCACTCTAAATTGTTAAGGTTAGGTTAGGTTTGGTTTTTTTTTGTATCGTTAAATATTACTTTTCCGCAGACAGGTTCTTTTTTGGTTTGTTTATGTTAGGTTGTTATTAGTTCAGTAAAATAGTTCTGCAAATACCATTAAACAGTATATTTAATTTGATTTATTTATTGTACATATTTTGTGTGCAAATCAGTATTTTTGGTTTAACTTGAAAATATTTTGTGCAAAAAAAGGGACAGATATCGATTTAAATACATGACATAGCTTTCTAAGGGCGGTTCTTCAATAAACCGCCGTCAAACCCAGGCGCATAATTTGATTTTAATTCAATTGAATTTGTTTATTTCAGATAATAGATAGAGAATATTAAGTAAAATTAAATTTTAAATAAGATTAAAAAGAATGGACAAAGTAGACACAAAATAATTATATTAAGACCGCACTGCCCGTACATGTAAACCTGTCGAATGCTCCATGAAGGTGCAATCCACATTCATTCGCCCCACTGTGAGCTGCAAGAAGCTGTACTATGCTGTATGTGTGTGTTTTAGCTTGCCTACAAGTAGGCCTAACATGTGATGGAAAGTTATTCATCTGAAAGGCCCTGCCTCTTCAATACTAGAGTATTTTTTGTCAGGTTCATATCGTGTAGGAAAAAATGTATTAGAAATATTATTTTATTTAGACATTTATTTATCATTCTGTTAAAAAAATATCGATGTCGGAATTTCTGTTCCATGTCATTGTTCCATCACTACGGCAGATGACGTCACCTTGAAACAACCAATCGAATTACACTAGTCATTTGTTGTGCACCGCGTGGGTACTTATCTCTTTTGGTGAACCCAAAATGTTCAAGACGCGGAAACTAGAGCAGGTTACCTGTGGGTTTAGCATACTGTGGAGAATCAGAGATGGTTATTGTAGCATCCACTTGTAACTGACCTAATAGGTTGATAACACAATTAACTAACTATATCACAGGCTCACACCAGACCAAGCCTCAGTCCAGGATCACTTCACTTCCAACTAACTAACTTCCCGCCATCATGCATAACTGACACATGTGCTTAGTGACAGCTCTCCTGACTACTTGTGGTTGTGTTTACACATCTATTAAATAGATATACACTACAGATATAATTATAATCTATTATATTCTCATTTCTAACTACATGTTTTATGTACATAATTTTGTTATTTCACGCCTCCACGACATCAAATACATTCTCCGATACAAACAAAAAATCCGATTCCTTTTGAAATAAAGGATACGATAGTAATACATATTTGCGAAGTTTTTGCACACATTTAATAACAAAATGTTCTAGAAATGCTATTATAAACCTGATTCCTAAACAAGTTGAATTGGTTTTGTAAAATTATAATATTTTAATGACCCATTACTAATACTTTCAAGGACTTTTGGTAGTAATTAAGTCTTCTGTGGTTCATTTTTAAAATTTTCGACATAAAAGAAGCACTTAGCTGGATCTAGATAACAGCAGTCAAAAATGCCATAACTTCAAAAATGTGGCCCCGGATTTTGGCGTAACTTTTTGTTCTGATTTGTTCGGACACGATTCTGCATCGTTTGCATTGCAAGTCCATAAAGTAAAGAAATTCTTTTCCGGTTATAGATCTTGGTGCAGTTAATAAATGTAAAAGACAGCGTGAGAGTTAGAAATTAATGTGGAAGATCTTGGCCAAGCAAGGTAAGGTGTCGAATTAAAAAATAAATAATAGAGTCTAATAAAGTTATCAATGTATTGCAATTATTTTTACAAAAACATAATATTGGTTATATGCTAAATAACTATGTAGTTCATGAACCTCACTTTTGTCGCGTAAATCAATCGTTGAAAAGTGGTCTCTCGCGCCCAACGCGAATTATGTGCTTTATTTCTGCATTCCTTCCGTGGCAAGAGGGTAAATCGAAAAATCTATCGAATCAATATCTATACTTTCATGTCCTTGTCTTCAAAGTTCGTTAATTACTCTTGGTACTTATTTTCAGGTAAAAGGCAGGTAGAGCCACTAAAGCATTATCACTCTCTATTAACCAAGCCGGGCTAGGTACCAAGATCAAAGTGTTTTAGCTTAAGCTTTTGCTAGCCGCCAGTTCTATGTAATAAGCTCACTCATTTACAGAAGGGTTAATAAACATATCCCAATAGTTAATTTGAACAAACACGAACTAAAATTAAAATTAAAAAACTGGCTCTATGATCAGGACTACTCCCCTACAGAAGATCTTATTTCTAAAATCATGTAGGCACGGAATAATCATTACTTTCAATACATTCTACAGAAACTTTCAACATTACACGAACACACCTTTTACGACGACAGACACACCTTCCCATACACCACAACACACCACACGAAAACACACCACACTACAACATAACACACCACACCACACTTACACAGCTATTACACACATATACTCACACATTCATGTTCATATTGAATACAGGTCTTTAAGGGTTTATTAACACAAACAAATAAGGGTTTCTTTTGTATACCAAGTTACAGTAGAACACTGACTCCTAAGTCACAGGGTCCCCCTAGTTTAGGATGCAGGGTTTTAATTATCTGCGCAGCCTGTTTATGAAATCCAATGTACCTGTGTTAAATTTTCGTAGCATTGTATACAAAGGTGTTTTGTGTCAATAAACTTATTTTATTCATTATTTATTTCACCTGCACAATTTCTAGATGATATTATACTATTAATAGAAGATGAACAAACCATGTACAACATTAAAATGTGTTTTTTATTTATTCTGGACACCTTTTCGATAAATACTTTCGTGTTTTGCTTCATACAAGTCATTGATATTCTATATATATAAATATTATATTTCTTTTTAAATAGAGACCCAAGAACATAACCTCACTTTTACTAAACTTCTAATAACTCAGCTCTCAGATTGCGAAAACTTACAGAATTTTCGCAGAGCGACTGATAAGTTTAAATCTATTAATTCATACCATTTTCATCTTTTTGCATCAGGGCCGAAGAATGTATGCAATCGGTTCCGCTTCTGGTAGTTTATACGAAGTAGACGTCCACCAAGAACGGATTTTTCGCAATACCTTCGAATTATGAAGAAAAGTGTATTGTGCAATTAGGTTATACTCAATACTCAATACTCAAACTTTATTTGCATTCCACAATGTGTACTTAGGTGGTAAATAAAAAAATTAGATCATTATGGACCCTGTCGGACACAGCAAAAGACAAAAATTTTAGTAGGAGAGAGGAAGCTTTACAAAGTTCAAAAAGCTATATCTAAAATAATATATATTATATTGCCCTATAACAACTTGATTACCCGCTGCTTAGCCGCAAACAAGTTCAAGTTCAGGGAGGACAAGTTGTACGGCATAAGGTTCAATACCGTTTGACACATCGCACTTGTTTATGCGAAGGTTATAATACGACATAATTTAATCATCAGGTTTCCGATTCTAAAACCAGTCTAGTAATATGGGTGGGTCCAGGTCTCATACGTTACTCCTGCTATTTTTGAACTTAACTTAACTGTAAATGTCACTTTATTTTATAACCTTATTTAAATAAATGTAAATCTAGGAAGGAAGGAAGGAAAGGAAGGTAGTGACACACAAACGGTCACATCAAGTATTCAGTACACCATTCTGATCCACTGAAAAATAACCAAGTGAGAATGTTCAAAACAATATCCGTTCGCATTTTCCAGTTCGACGCGCACCTCAAAGTGATGTCAGCATCATTGAAGGGGCCAACGCCTGTCGTCGGGGTTGCGGGTTGTTTGAAAGATATACCGCATCCTAAGAAGGAACATGGGTAGTTTTTAGTCAGTAGAAGTCTGATACTCTCTGAGCGGGGGGAGTCTTTTGATCATTTCCCACACACCAAAAAAGAAGCGTCTTTTCGACCCTGTGTAGCTGAGGCTGAAATACTTGTGACATAGTAATGTAAAGAAATAATAGAGACTCTTGTAATGAGTTGATAATCATCTGTGGAGACTAAAATATGTCTGGTGATATGTGGGTGTACCTACTATTAGGAACACCTCGTACATAATGGTAGGTACACCTCGTACCACATTTCACCAGTAATATTTTCGTTCTCTTAAAAGCTCCATAATAGTAACTTATGCTTACAGTCGATTAGTAAAAGAATTAAGATACGAAAAACAATAGCTTAGACTGGGTTAAACTCTAGTAATACAAACGAAACAATTCTTTGTTTTAAATAATTTATTAATTAAACGTAGGTCCTCGCTGTCATTTGTACATCTTTGTCAGTGGCCCAAAAACCTGACAACCAATCTTACAAAGGGTACCCAGTAATAACTGGTAAAATACTAGTAAAATACTAGTATTTAGCCGGATCAGGTTAGACTGAAAGCGGACTCCAACATGACGGGAAAAGCCAGGCTGATGGGATGATATACTAAACGTAGGTACCAACTTTAATTTGACCTATTTCAGCTTCCAGAAAGATTCTCAGTTGATGTAACTTAGATTCTAGAGAGATGGTCTAACTAACATTCTTAAAAAATATGACTTAGAGACCTACATGATCTTATTTTTAACATTGTTTTTTTTAACCAAAGAATACTTAAAATCAAAAGTGATGATGGTGTCCTTCGTAGCCGCCGTAACCGCCGCCATGTCCACCGTGACCACCATCGTAACCGCCGCCATGTCCGCCGTGACCACCGCCGTATCCGCCGTGTCCACCGTGACCATCGAAACCACCGCCGTATCCGCCGCCATGTCCATGTCCGTGGCCGTAGTCTATATATCCGCCATGTCCGCCGCCGCCGTGGCCATGATCATGGCCGCCGAACCCGAAATACTGAGCACTAGCCAGCGAAAGGACAGCGCTAGCCACCAACGTGAACAATACGAACTGGAAATAAAAAATAATTATTAATTTTTGTCACAAATCTCATAACATCACGCCGAGCACTAATGGGTACACTATTACTACTCCCATATTTAGCCAGTTTTGTTAAAGTCACATGTAAGTCAAATTAAATCCAGACGACGCAGCTGTTACTAAGAAATTTCTAGAAAGGAAAAACCCAATAACGCCATGCCCGAACTGATAATACAACCCAAGACACAGGTACTCGGCAGGAGCGCTTGTGACCACTAGATTATAGAGGCAGACACAAATCACATCCGGAGAAAACCAATGGATGAAGTTTAAACCTTTTTTTTGTTATATTTTTAATTTTAATGTATATTTTTAAACTTTTAAAAAACATTTAGTAAAAAGCTGTTATTAAGAAATTACAAACAGGCACATCTATTTTATTAATATGTAACAGATATTATAAAACAAAGGGACAAACAAAACTCACAGTTTTCATTGTGTCGGTTTCAAGTTGAATAACTTTAGTCTCGGTCTTTCGTGCACATTTATAGGCGCCAAGATAGAGGTCAGTTTTACCATTAAATTAAATAAAACACAAAAAACATGTGGAGGTTTTATTATCCTGCCAAACTTGTTATATGCTTCCTTAATAATTGGAATTAGAATTAAGGTACGGTCCTGTAGATCCAAATTGTGTGTCGTCTGTCGCCGCTACGACGCGGCGACGCGCGACGGTGCCGTCATGGTCTGTCTTCGCGTTTTGACGGTTTTGCTATTGCCGTTCGCTGTTGCAGTTGACTAACTGCCGCACTCGGAGAGCTTTAATGATTACTTAGGCCATCACTTAGTAAAGGTTTTGACAGTTTTGTCATACAAACATATGTGAAATCGTTACTAAGTGACGGCTTAAGTAATCATTAAATATCTCTGAGTACCGCAGTTAGGAATCGAACTTTTATGAAAACAAATTGATCAAACTTGATGATCGATTATTATGTTTAAGTCTTTTTTTGAAGAATATAGCCTTTTTAAATGTTTTTTTTGGGAAACAGATGGGCGTGTCATGCCGCTAAAAAGCCGGTTTTAGAAGGACTCTTAGCAAATACTAAGAGATATACACAGGCTGTGACGTGCTTACGTTCATTGTGTTGTGACTTGGTTGACGTGCCAAAAAATCTAGACTATGCTGATCTCGTCCAGTTCTGATGAGCAATTCTTTTCGCCTTTTGGCCTTGTACAGGACTAACTTTGTCTGTTTAATTTTTGTTTGCTTATTTATAAAACGTTTTTTTATTGTTAGTTTAACCTTTTTGTCCTATCTGAGACTAGTAAATACTTTTTATTTCTTCAATCTTTATATACAAAGTTGATACGACAGAGAGGCTTTAAGTTCCTTTAAACAGCATAAACTAGATACCATTTTCAAGCTCTGTACCAAAAATCAATTAATTAGGAGCAGTAGTTTAGTCGCAAATATTTTTTAAGTTTTTGCCCCGTTTGAACACGATGTATCTTTCCTAACAGCTGATTATGTCTATACGCATAGGTACCTTAAAACGATAAATCTGAGATGCGTTGTTGCCCCTCTGACGCAACTCACAAGTACAACCAAATATTTTCGCTAAAAGATGGCAATGCAAACAAAATGCAAACAAGGAAACAAAATAGATACACACAAGTGCACTTTCACTACGACAGTGACAATCATAGCAACACATCCCGCGCGTAAAATAAATAGAAATAGGTCACTGTGTTGCGCCGCCCGACCGCATGGACGCGACGCGCGCGTGCGACGTTGCCAATTTGTTACCTAGGTATCTAAGGTCAGTTAAATTTAGGTATTAATAAAGGGTGTTTGCGTTTTACTCTGATTTGTAAGCTATTAAGTTTATTTGAAAAAAAATTACCTCATTTTTGGTGCTTTTTATTTTTGTACCGTATCGAATTAATACTAAACACGTTTAGTATACGTAGTGTAATTTAATGCCCCTCTCTCATATCAACTCTGCATATATCTCTTCTGTACGTGTGTTTGTCACTGAAATCCTCCTATAATGCTGGACCGATTTTGATGAAAATGTTCGTATGTGTTTAAGTGAATTCGAGAATGGTTTAGACTTACAATTGGTCCCGGTAGGTGGCGCTGCTGTCCGGGCAGGACGACGTCTGTCAGGTCCACTAGTTGTAATATAATTTAATCTTTTTTAGCCCTTTGACTACTAAAATCTTTCTTCCTCTCATTTAAGAAAAACAAGCAAAAGTGGTTCCAGGTTCCACATTTTCTCCTTTTTAACCCTTCTAGAAATGGGTTAAATAAAGTGAAAATGTGATATTTGATGCATGCGCAGGTTTACTTAAAATGTGTCTCTGAAGGTACTTTCCTGAACCAGTTGGCTCTGCATTTTGTGACACGATCTACATATTTTTATTGCATTATATGTCTGGACTAACATGGCCAGGCATCGCACAAGATAGAAAGGTTTGGAGGGAGAAATGGGATCATTATGCCCAACAGTGGGACTCTTCGTAGGCGTAAAAATAAGATTATTTATTAAAAATATAAAATTTAAAAATAATTCCGATATCCAGTTTCCAGTACAATATCATCACTTACACGATAACATTTGTGTTTTATTTGTGTCTAAATATGCTTTAATAATACGAGAAGCTATATTTGGACACAAACCACAAAATTGGGGCAAGCCAACCAAAAAAGGACAGCATTTTATGCAAAAAAAAAATTGTGTCTGATTGTAATGTCAAGAGAACAGCTTTTTAATGAGTGCATATGATAGTATATTGTATTTTTGTCTGTCTGTCTGCTACACTCTGAAACGCCTCCAAAAAGACTTTAACGGGTAAATAACTGATGTCCTAAGGTCTAACTTAGGCCCCGTCGGGGCTGCGGGTTGTTCACAAGTGTCCGCGGCCTCGACATATAGGGCTAAGAAAGAACATGGGTGGTTTTGAGTCAGTAGAAGTCTGACACTCCCTTTTGCTCTGCCCAAGAGCGGGACTATTTGATGATTTTCAACCCGCCAAAAAAAAAGGTCTAACTTAGGCCTATATGTCGAGGTCGCGGTAATTTACCTTTTTAGAAACACAATTTGGAGTCTAAAAAACTAAAACCGTTGAAATTATTAATTAGTAATTATTTATCGAGCGAATATGCTACAATTACGTAACTGTCTTGTATATGGAAAGAAAAAGATCCAATAAATCATATACTAAAGTTCCATTTTGATTGTATGTACGACTGTTTCAGAATATTAATGCAAATTAACATACAATTTAGGGAGCCTCCTCTTAACTAACAATAGGTTAAGTTTATACTAACATTTTTTGGATCTATGGTCTGAACTAAATAAATAAATTAAATTAAAATTCCGATTCCTAACCAAAGACTAACCCTCGTTTTGGGCATCGCCGCATTCGGGTAAAAAAAGAAAGTAATATAAGTATGTATTTTATAATAATTTCACGCAAACGATGGTCGCGGGTAATAACTAGTCTACACTAATATTATAAAGAGGAAAGATTTGTTTGTTTGTTTGTAACGAATACGCTCCGAAACTACTGGACCGATTTGAAAAATTCTTTCACCGTTGGGAAGCTACACTATCCCCGGGTGACATAGGCTACTTTTTATCCCTGTATTTCGACGGGAACGGGAACTACGCGGGTGAAACCGCGTGACGTCCGCTAGTCATTAATAAAAATGGCTCCTAAAAAATAACGTGATAGTTGAAATACTTGACTCTTGAATTTTCGCTACTTCATTCATAGCACCTACCGAAGAAGCGCCATCTATATTGATAAATAGGCATAACTACGACACCGATAAGCAGGATTCGTGGAAAAAAACAGTAGGTAATATTTGCAGGACAACTTCACGTCAAGATGCGCTCATCACTTGCTAAATGTTGCAATCGGAAACTGCTAGATGGCCTCCAAACCAATAATAATATAGAATAGCCAAATACATCCTTTTTTAGGAGCTGATAAATCACAACTATTAGCGCTGTCCACGAGTAGCTTTAGTAATGACGTAGGTAAGGAAACTTGGTATTTACCTACTCGATCCACAAGAATTATTGAGTTCATTAGGGCAATATTTATAGGGCATGAAGGTATAAAAGTTTGGGTTTTCCGCATTTACAAGGCTACTAGGCTAAAATTGATATTGAAATTGAAATTGATCTTGATGATTTAATAGACTCTTGATTTCTTAGATTTCAAAGTAAAAGATATATCGGTAACGGTTTAGAATAATTGAAGTGGCTTTTCTTTACACAGAATGGAAATAGTTGCTGTAATGGCGAGTAATAATTATAGAAAATTATGGAAAAGGAAGACAGGCTTCGCCAACCCTAAATAAATTGGGATATAGGCAAGAGACTGATGTTGACACAGAAGCTTTGCTTGAACAGTTTGACCTCCGAGTATATGCATCAATCTGCGTAGAATATGCAAATACTTTTTCTTAATTTCTTTCATTCGAATGCATAAAACGCTCTCGCATATTTTGCTACTTCTTCATTGATATTATTGAGTGCATACTACTGTACTTAAAATGTGTGAGGCGCTTTACATTACGCTGTTCTATATAAAAACTCTGAACTTAAAGGAACTATTAAAATTAACGAATTAAATTCGTTAATTTTATCAATGGCACTGGCCAAACCCCGTCAAGGGAATTTTGCACCCCGTCGGGGCTGCGGAGTGTTGTAAGAGATACCGCGGCCTCGACATAAAGGGCTAAGAAGGAACATGGTTGGTTTTTTTAGAAGTCTGACACTCCCTTCACTCTGTCCAAGAGCGGAAGGGGTTATTTGAAAATTTTCAACCCACAAAAAAAATAAAGTGGATTTTGCACTCGCGGGCCTGTAGGCGGTGCGGGATATTTGACGATTTTGCAACCCCCAACAAAAAAAGAGGATATTTTGCACAAATGGTGTTAAATTGGCTTTAGTTTGGACTTGAGTCTTAGAAAGTCAGTTGACGTAGAGAGATTTGCAGCCTACAAATTAAGCTCTAAATTATGATTAACAAACATTACAGGATTGCTCGGGAAAATCTAGACAAATATTAAATTGGATAATTGTGTACCACTTAATTCAAGTTTCACTATGTGGACACGCGTAAAATTCATTTCGAGTCCTGATGACGAAATATAAATGATACAAATTTTGATTTTCACCAACTGGACACACGTGTGTCCGTTTTCTTGTGTCGAGTTGCTGAATAACCCATTTGAACTGTGTCACAAGAGCCACAACTGCCCGGCGAGCACGGCCTACAGTGACATGGCATGAGTCACACATTTTATCACAGTTTGGGCGATAAAACCGTTTTGTCTTAAATGCTAGCACGGCGGCGTAAGATAATTTCTTGATATGTGATATAACTTCTTGACGTTTAGTTGGGACTCCTATGTCTTATTTGCTAATATGGGCGCACCCATTTTGTAACAAATGTCACATTTTGACAGATGAATATGCTCGTCACGTTCGTTCGGAGGTGGTGATAAAAGTAAATTAAAAATATAAGTATATTTTTCTGCTTACTACTGCATCAAATGGCAGTAAATTATTATAATTATGTTCTTGCCCGAAGGCAAGAGGTCCAAAGTAGGAAAATATTCCGAAGAAACATTCGGGACTCCTCTAATCCGTTCGAGTTGCCAGACAGGGAGTTCCAACGGATTTTCCGCCTGACAAATATATTTCAAAACAAATCACATCAAACTTTTAAAAGAAAAACAGAACTTTTAGTTAGTAGCAAGTTATCAAATAATAAATAAAAAAAGAAAATGAAAGACGTGCCGCGTACGTGTTATGTCAAAAATGAATTAGTACCCAAGAAAATTAAAAAGTTGTTTAACTGTATGAATTGTGCTCTTTTATACGTATTATTTTATTTGGTCGCCTATTCAGATGGTCATAGACATTTTTATTTTTTTAATATACTAGGTCACACTATGAAGTCAGCAACAAGAAAGACAAGTCGCGTCTTAAATTATATCACATGTGGTACCCGTGCTAGCATTTAAGACAAATTCTAAGACATGACATAATTTATAACGTCTTGTCACCAACGTCTTGGGTACGCCCGTGCTCGCCCCGCTGATTATAATATGATAAACTACCTGATGCCCGCGGCTTCGCCCGCATGGATGTTGGTCAAATTATAAATCAATCAATTACTAAAACCTTACTTGAAAACCACTCTATCTATTGGTGAAAAACAGTATGAAAAATGGGTGCAGTAGTTTTTGTGTTTATCGCGAACAGACAGACGCGGTGGAGGACTTTGTTATAATATGTAGTGATGATGTAGACATATATACTATGAGAATAAACGTGAATTCGCATATTGTTGTGCATATTCCCCTCTTTTAGTGCATATTACACTTTATATTATATAGTACATATTTTGCCATTTTAATTGTGCAATAATCCGATGTTCGGTCATTCAGTTTGAACTAACTAGGCTATCGGAAGCGTAAATAACTGTGGAAGGACTGCGAAGAAGGAACATGGGTGGTTTTTAGTCAGTAGAAGTCTGACACTCCCTTTCGCTCTGCCCAAGAGCGGGAGGGGTTATTCGATAATTTTACACACGCCAAAAAAAAAAAAAAAAAGAAACAAGCTGCATCCAATTAGACTAAAAGTCGACTCCAACGTTGTTGGGAAGAGCCTAGGAAGATTATGATGATAGCCCCATGTCTATAGTCATTGCAAATGAAACTACATTGCCACTGTAGTTGCGGTTGCGTTATACTTCAGAAGTACACCTTACGTTTTTTTACCCGTGATGGCTCCATTTTGGATTTTTATTTAATAAGCACCTACTGACGATAATTCATAACAAAAAAAAAACAATTCCTTAAAGTCGAATAGGTGTCAAGATTGCATCTTATATTATTGTAAGTCACTTCAGTTTTTTACTACACGATGGGTATGAATAAATTTATTCTCCAGTAGTTAACTTCAATTACCATACCACTGTGTAAACAATTATTATTATGTGTCAAAGAACTTCAAAGCATTTAATATAATCATTGGGGCATGAGTGACTACAATAAGGATAATTATGTACTAAAAACCCAAAATCATAAGATTAATTAAGATTGTTACTTGCCTAATTATAACTTATTTACAAGCAATCTTCGAAGATATTATTGTGTTTTGCAAAACTAAATTTTGAACAAAAATGAAACAAGTAAAAATATCTTTAGTTTTCATGACTCCAGTTCCCGGCGAAAATACTGAACCAAGCCAAGCTTCTTACTCATACACACATATTGTGTAAAGGGCTAAGCAAGGTATCATCATCTGCCTAGAACTTTCCCAACGAATCGAATACTTACAGCTGAATACCAGTATTTTACATGGAGCGACTGCCAGACTGACTTCCACAATCCAGTTAAAAAAAACAGTTTAAAATAAACAGTTTTATAGGCCTTCCATGACTCCAGTAGGTACTGTTAAATGCATCCATGAGCACAATTTTTTGAGTGCGTTGGATTGAATCCTATCGTAAAACGTTATACTTCACCTTAAAAAGGTCTCCTCTTCTCTTTTACAGCAATAATGTTTACGTAAACTGATTTAGTTACAGACGCTATTATATAATATTAGATTCGATTTCGCTATTAGATTTTATTTAATTTCTTATTTTTTACTTTATTTTACATTTATTTGTTGTCTTAATTATTTTTTTGTGACATTTTTTACTTTTACTGCATTGTTTATTGTGTACATTAAGTATATGACATTTATTATTTCTCTTTTTTTGTGACATTTTATGACTTTTACTGACTTGTTTACTTTGTTTGTTTTTGTTTTTCGTTTGTTGTTAATTTTATAAAGTACGCTTTACGGGTGAAACATGTACGTACGAAATATTGTTTTAATGTAACATATATATGCCACATGCTTAACTTGCATGTATATTCATGTTTGAACAAATAAAATGATTTTTATCTCTATTCAGCAAATCCGGCTACCCAAAATATCAAATCTTGCCAAGCAACCTTGAACGTAACTGTCTCGATGGTCGTCATCGCAAATGCTGAGCTTATAGGTCCTGAGTTAGATTCCCTGGTCGGGCAAAGTGTTATTAGGTTTTACCATCAAAGCTTAATAGCCGTACGGTAATAGGCTTGCCCACTGTTACTTGGAACTAAAAAACATAACTGGCAAAATTTGTGGACAATGATTACACGCATAATTTATAATGTTATGTTGTACATACTTTGTCGAACGTACTTTTTTTTTGCAATGTTAATGATGTGTTAGAAACCTTCAAAATCCGTGCACCGGAATTTTGGGGTGCTCAGATCTTCCATCTTCATCATTAATTGATTAATTAACGAATTTTGGAAAATAGTTTTACATTTGAAAAATGATTTCGACATCAAACGATAGCAGTGGCAGCAGTGTCACAATCTATTCCTAGTCACCACCAGTGTGGTCACCACAGATGACTGGTGACGAACAGGGAAGCAATTTTCCATTTGTTGCCTCCGCCCTAATGGCATGAAACGACTTCTTAAAAGCAACTCTAGATTTTAGTGATCTAGGCTACCTAAAATTTTCTTGTATAAATAAAACCGAGCAAAAGTACTAGGCTAGCATAGATGAAAGGCACTAGTGCTTCGGACACTTACACGTAACAATCCCAACACATCTATCAGTACGATGCAGTCTGTGTAGCTACACTGTGAGACAGTGATAATGCGGCCGCCACACACTCGACAAGTGGCATGGAAAGTAACGAGGAAAGGAGGCAGAGACATAGTGTGTCCACTTTACTCGTCATGCCGCACGTTATGCTCCTCGTCTTGCCCACCGCTCCCTATTTTGTCGATTTTTGTTTTTGGAGAGCGGGGAACATCGCGGCCGCATAAAACTTTCTATCACAGTCCACTGCTGGAGAAATTCCTCTCACAAGTCCCGCAAGCTGCGCCACAAACAAAAATGTTGGTGTTTACCATGGCGAGTAAAAACAGGATTATTTTAATGTCACACTAGTGTGAGAAAGAGACGAAGCTATAGAGGACTTCTTTTTTCCACTCTGGTATGAGATTATCACCTTTTCTTTGCCATAGGTATCCAGACCGTATCAACCACCGTCTCCATTCCAGAACTCGTTTGCTTTAAATTTTGTCTTCAAAAATAGCGCATTCGTATTACCTACTCTATGTAAGCAATGCCGGTAACTCCAGTTTATCAATACCTGTCTATACGTTTCCCGACAATGTTTGAGTCGGCTGTTTAGTCTAACCGAATGCAGCTAATTACCATTATTTTACAAGGAGCGACTGCCTATCTGACCTCCACAACCCAGTTAATACTGGGTAATAATAAGATACCCCTTGGTAAGACGGTAACTTCAATTCATCAATACACAATACAATTTGAATCGACTTTTAGTCAAAAGGAGGCTATAGAACAAAACCGGCCCACCGATAATTATGTATCGGCGGTAACTTTGATGAAAAACTTTTCGGCATGTCGACGGTTCGACACCTGCAACTTTTTTTAGCAGTCGTGCGTCAGTAGCGCTATCTAGCTATGAATAGAAAAAACACCAAGATAAAAAAGTATTAGAACATAATTTGGCTATTACCCGGTAGATCGCGCTAGTAACCACCTGTGATGTCGTGCTACTTATAAGGATGGTCTCAAATTATCGATAACCTTTTAGATGATTCATTAAATTAAATATTTTTATAATACAAATATTTGATTACGAGAGTATGCCGTGGATACTTACCGTCAGTCAGAATAATTTAGTTTTTTGATTTTCTGTTTAGATGGAAAGACTGGTACCACTTTTTAGGTCTCGTGTTGTCCCATAAAAACTAACAGCTCGCTTTTCTAGACATTATGCCCAATCTCTTGCTTTTCGTTTGCCCTTTTTTTTGTCGGGTGGGAAATCATTAAATAACTCCTCCCGCTCTTGGGCAGAGCGAAAGGGAGTGTCAGACCTCTACTGACTAAAAACCACCCATGTTCCTTATTAGCCCTATATGTCGAGGCCGCGGTAACTTGTGAACAACCCGCAGCCCCGATGGATTTCGTTTGCCCTCAATTTTAATGGGAAACTCGACTCAGGATTTAACTTTTCGTTTTTTTTTTAAATTAAATATTACCCCAGTCACCCAATAGAGAGGGCCATGCTTGGAGTCTCCTTGCGGGATCGCATCAGATATGATGGCATCCGCAAGAGAACCAAGGTTACCGATACCGAAATAGCCCGAAGAATTGCCCAAACTTAAGTGGCAGTGGGCAGGGCACATTGCTCGCAGAACAGATGGCCTTTTTTTGGGGTTATACAGGGGATGTGAAATTTGAGTAATTTTTTGCCTAGGACGCTCCGTTTGCGAGATATTTCAATTTAATTTTTTTTTAAACAAATATTTTGAACGTCCGTAACTCGGAAACGGTGCATCGTAGGACCATGCTTCTCGGAACCTACCGACTGCCGCAGTGCCGAATTTCAATAAAACTGTTTTTTTTTTCAATTTTTCAAAGCAAAAGAAGCGAAGTATTCGAAAGAATCCTGTTTCTTTCCGAAAGATTCATAAAAGTGAAGATTCCCGTATTTTTCCGAAAGGTTCGTGTATTTTTGTAATGGAAATTTTTCACTGCAACTGTTACTGTTATTTGATGGTTTTCCACAAACCAAAAAAAAGGCTACACGCGTAGAATGAAGTACAATAAATAGGTAATAGAAATAAAGCTACGTGCAAACCTGCGTACGTGCGTGCTAACATGATGGCTCGCAGGACTGTACAGTCAACCGCACCAATATGCATACACTGAGCAACGTTTGAAATAATTTTCTCCTACTATGTTGATTTCATTTCCATAATACTGTTACGAGCTGGGTATGGGATAAATAAAAGCACTACCAATTGAACACATGAAATAACTTTATTACTCGCAAAACACTTATAAACAATCGCAAATCACTACTGAACACTTTATCGCACTAGATATCTCTTCTAACCTTCCGTTGTCTCGCTTCAAAGTAAACTGTCCCGCTGCGTCCTCTCTCGGTCCTTTTATACCCCAAACACACAATAGATATTCGAGAAAGGTCGCTATTATTCCATAAAGTATCCAGAAAAACATTAACAAAAAAATAAACTTAAAGATAAAATAACCAACAAAGAAGAAGTTACTTTACGCCGTAGGTATACGGTCGAAATTAAAATGCAAGTACCGCTAAAGCCGGGCGCCGTAGTTATACCTACAGAAAGGAAATAGGTAACTACTAGAATTCACTGGACTCTTGTCGGTACTTCACAGTTATTAGCGAGGTTTCTCGAAGATTCTAGATGACGGGCGTAACAATACGTAACGAAATAAATATTTTGGAACATAATTATGTTATCATAAAGATAAGACCACCTAGGTCTTATCTCCAAGGTGCAATCATTGCATAGGTACATATTATTGCTCGTGACTGTACGGACAGCGCCTTTCGCTCTTGTTCGATGTCATTATCATCCCTGAGGTCGGTAATCAGACTGTGCCCTAGATATTTAAATTGGTTAACTGACTAACTGTCTGTAGAGGACAGTTTAATGGTAGGCATCTCAAATTCTCATTAGGTACTACACTACTGCTGCAGCTGGTGCTATAACTCTTTCACAAAACTTATGAAAGAAAAATAACATTTAAAAAATCATGGCATGTCCGGTAGATGTGAAACATTTATGTCAATATTAAAATAAATAATTAATAAAAAAAACTTGAACGAAATATGGAGAAAAAAAAATATCAAGAATTATATTTAAATGTTTTATTTTATCGATATTTCTCGATCAAGTCTGCATACGACTACATCACCAATTGAGTAGCGTGGAACTTTCGTAAATATAATTTGTAGATCAACATCGTTCCAAAACAAACTTTATTTCTAATGGGAAAAGGTTGATTTGACGTGGTACACAGGAGGCATCACGTCATGACAGCGTCATGCAGTCTTCCGTCACAGATCGGTTTTGCTGTCTAGAATAAAGATGTTTCTCATAAATCTAGTAGAACACCGGTATCGGGTCAGGGTCGAAGCTACCAGAGCGGTCAGGATACGGCAGTAGGAATACTGAAGGTTCGTTAGTCTAATGCTCCCAATCGCAACTGCTGAGCATGAGGTCCTGAGTTCGATTACCAGATCAGGCAAATTTTATCGATATTGGGTTTTTCCATCAGGAATTTAACAGTAGCAGCCACGAAGTCTGGATTTGAGGCCGGTTGATGGCAAAAGTTGCGCCCCCTATTACATGGGACTTTCACATAACTTGCGAACCGTGGTGGGTGTACTATTAAGTAGGTACACCTCTACTTAATGCAACAGGAGTGATGTTTTGTATGATTAAATATATTCTTAGCCTTGTTGAACGATATACAGGGTGTAAATTAACCCTTCACACATACGTCAACCAAGCATTCTGTATATACAACTAAGTACCCCTACGCAAAATTTTTTGCTGGGAATCGAATTTGTTTTTGGGGTCAAAAATTTTACGGTAAAACTCAATGTAGCACTATCAAAATATTGTGCTATTGGATGCTTTGAATAGTAAACCGGTCATGGAAGTAATTATAACCTGAAAAAGTAGTATTTACAAAAACAGCTGTGTAAAATTTGAAACTTTGACCCCCAATATCTCCGTAACTAGGGGGTTCCCAGGTATGGTCTAGAACCAAAAAAATATCTCAGTGGTGGGGAGAATAAGTGCTCTTTGTTTGCGTTAAGGATACTCTTTCACCCTTTATGTACATATTTGTGTCTTTGCAAAATAATAATTTCTAACTACGGCTTTATAATAGCTAGGTAGGTACGAGTATTGTTATCGGCCTAGGACAAACTAGTTTGGCTTAAAATCTGGTCTGGTTAGTAACATATACACGCAAAACACGCTAGTTTAATACCTACACTTAAATGACTGCTGCAAATTTCTACTATTCTGCTTAAACTACAACCGGAATACTCGCCTCTTTGGTTAATCGCGTCTCTCTGATGGATGGGACCCTCATCATCATCATCACCAGCCTATAATGTTCCCACAGGCAGGGCAGGGCCTCAGGCCTCCTCTCTAGGAGAGGGATGGGCTATTATAATTCACCACGCGGGCCCAGTACGGGTTGGTAGACGTCATCTGTCTTCCATTTTTTTGGTTCTAACACATGCCAGTTTTCTCACGATGTTTTCCTTTACCGTTTGAGAGCACTGGTGATGAAATAAATTGCACAAAGTAAAGCGCCTGACCGCCACGACTCACTGTTTGTAAGTGGGAGCCGCCACCACTGGGGCACCATTGCGCCTAGTTAATCAAGGAAGGAGAAAGGACCCTGCTCGAAGCTAAAGGGCACTTATTCTTCCCGTCATCGTGTTTTTTTTATTCGGAACCATACCCTAAGAACTTTTTTTGTTACGGAGATATTGAAAGTTAAAGTTTTAACTTTGGCGTTTTTAGCATGTTCAGGTTTGGCGAGATGAGGTAACACAGAGAAAAGTGGAAGGAATTGGGGAGGTTTTTGCCCAGGAGTGAAAGAGTTCAGGCTAACAAAATAATGATTTCGGAACAAGTTTTTTATGTTATAACTTTACTTTATACCCGCGTAGTTCCCGTTCCCGTGGGAATACACGGATAAAAAGTAGCATATGTTACTCAAGGTGCTTTCCAATGAATAGAGAATTTTAGAAATCAGCGTAGTACTTTTTGAGTTTATTCATTACAAACATACATACACACACGCACACACACAAAAATGCAAATCTTCTTTATAATATTAGTGTAGATGTAGATTATGCTTGCTTTGCTTGCTTGCTACTTCTAACACTATGTTATTTAGCAAAAAATAAGCATTAAGATGAATCCTTTCGATTTCGATGAGTTTTTTTTTTGCAAAAAAGCTTTTTTTTATGGACATTTGAATATCCAAGAATTATTAAATTTACTATTTAATTATTTAAATAATTTTGCGCGAATCAAAATGAAGAAATTAAAAAAAAAAACATCGCGCATTCTACATGTTAGTCGGTGGTGTTTTTTTTCTAATTTCGTGTTTTAATCGATTTGAACTTAGGAGAAGGTATAGTTATAGTGTTAAAAAAAAAATCAAAATCAAAATATTTTTATTTCACATAGGCCTACATGAGCACTTATAAAACGTCGGTAAAAAGGGGCATTGGTCGATTCCTAAGGAGAAGAACCGGCAAGAAACTCCAAAGGTTACTCTTTTAATCTTTTAAAATCGTTTGGGTTAACAATAAGGTATAATACACACATGAAGACCATGTAGATAAATGTCTGAGATGGTCTCTTGAAGAAAGCACCACACAGATTTGAGTGGACCCGTCCAGTCAGTGCAAGCATTTGTCAGTTATCGTGGAGCTCGTTTAAATTTAAGAAAGACCCACATGGTCCTCACATTAACAATATCAATTTTTTAAATATTTATCATATTAAAAAAAACATTTTACATTATTAAATGTCAAAAAAACACACACACACACAAAAAAAATATATAAAATAAAATATTTAACAAGTAAAAAAGGTCAAAAAAAAACATACTTGAAAAAGTAAACTGTGTCAGTGTATAAAAAAAAACAAAATGTCAAATTGTAAAACAATAAAATGAATAATAATAATAATAATATTCCACAACTATCACACAACGCCATCTAGTCCCAAGCTAAGCAGAGCTTGTGTTATGGGTACTAGACAACTGATAAACATACTTATATATTTCTAAATACATACATATTATAGATAAATTACACCCAGACACAGAACAAATGATCGTGCTCATCACTGAATATAATATCTATAAAGATATCTATCTTCTCTATCTGAATATGTATAAAGTCAATTCAAATTGGAGCAGTTTAATCCCAAGCTTTTTTGTCCTCTATTTAATCTTTTACAGTATAAAATCCTTTCTGGCAAAGTACACTAAACGGGCTGTCTCTACATCGGTTAAATTACAATTAAAATAAAATAAAATTTTTCTAACTGCGTATGCTGCTGAGCTCAGCTTTTTCGACAATTTATCTATATGAGGCCCCCCACTGAAGCTTAGCGTCTAAAGTTAAGCCCAAGAACACCGTGCTATCTTCGGGATTCAACTCTTCGCCCTTTACCAACACACGAGTTTTCACCTGCCTAACGTGAGGTAGTGTAGGTGTGTGTGTGTGTGTGTGTGTGTGTGTGTGTGCATTTGGTTTTGTAAGCAAATTATTAGCGTTAAACCAATGCACCACTTTCGAAATGGTAATGGCAATGGTAATTTTCTTTTCCACCCTTGGTTATGGAAAAATAAGAAAAACGCGCGCGTGGGAAATACATTGCATGTCGAACCTAATCGTAGTGCAATAAGAGCCAGTTTTCGAGGAAGTGTATTGAAAACATAGTTCCTTTGTTACAATCACTACATTACTTTTTTTACCTGACTGCAAGGAAAGGGTTATTTACACATTTGACGGCGCGGTTGGCGCAGTGGCTCAAGCAGTTGACTGCTGCGCTACTATCGCAGGTTCTATACCCTCACGGAACAAATATTTGTATGGCCTGCAGATTGTTGTTTCGGGTCTGGGTATTTTACGTATACCCACGATACAGGAGAAATTATTAGTAAGTGACGTTTTTCAAAAAAAACTGGCCAAGTGCATGTCGGACCACGAACAATGTAGGGTTCCGTAGTTGCGCATCAAAACACGTGAACATTCTAAACTGATTAACCACCCCGCCTACCTGCCTCCGAACGATAATATTTATTGTAAAAATAAAACAAACTTACATTTGCAGTTTTGAGACCTACATACATTATGTATAGGAAAATATTTCATACAAGTACATTTTATAAGTTGGTCGACTATTACTCGTAAACTTGTAGAGCCTACTTAGCTGTGATAGTTTACCTTTTATTTTCGTTAAGTATATGTATATGCTACTCGCAATACTGGAGACTGGAGATACCCTAAAAAAAAACAATATTTTACTTTAGCACTTTGTCGGCGTTACTCATTTGTATATTCATGCCAAATTACAGCTTTCTAGTACTAAGAGTCAATGAGATATAGTGCGGACGGACAGACAGACGGACATGGCGTAACAATAAGGGTTCCATATTGACTACGGAACCCTAGAAAACTATAGAATTCTGTGTCTGTCTGTATCTGAACGCGGTTAACTCAAAAACAACCGAACGAATTTTCACCAATGGGTAGAATGATTCATGACGAAAGTTTCGTTTTATAATTTACGTCTATTACTTACAAAGACATAAGCCACGAGACCAAACGTTGGGGTTCTCGCATCCTAAGAATTCCCACAGCCCGACCAAGGTCATAAATCCGCCTCGTGGAGACGCCTTGTCGTCACACGGTCACGTCCACGTCGTTACTTAAAAAAAACTGCTTTTGCACCAAAACAACATGTAATGACTAGGCAGTAGGTACCTATCCTTTGTTTACTTATTTTCAAGTTTAAAACATATACCTACGTGGACTGTCCGAGTCGAATGTCAAATGATATCACTATGCGTATAGAAGAACTTCTATTTGTGTATATTTTTCTTAGTAAACAGATTTATTAATACTAAAACCTGACGATTGTTACTAGGCAAGATGTATCAGATATAAATATAACGCTATAAATAGAGACAAGGTGTGAATTGAGACAAAATATTAAGATTTTTTTACGTTGAATTGAATTCATTTATGATGTACTAGGTGCTGCCAGCGGCTTTGCCCGCTACAACTCGAAAGTTATCCCACGGGAAGATAAAATCAGGATATAAACTATTCTATGTGTTAATCTACATTACAAAATTTGTTAACTGATATGTTATGTACTTTTTTATTTTTACATTGTTTATAATTATATAATTTTTCATTATTGATTTGTGTCTGTAGTAAATCTAAATTGAACTTACACCTTACTATTGTATCGAGTCTGGTTCTTCTAACCAACATAACAGACAGAATGTGTCGCTGGGGAGTTTGTTCCGTCACTTCTTCTTTCCAGCTAAAACACTAGGAAGTGCCGAAGGGTGGGCGTTTTGGGGGACTGTATCTTGTAAATGGGTAGAGTAAAGTAAATTTTGACGTTCGAAAAGTGATGATTATCAGCCTAATTTGAATAAATGACTTTTGATTTTGATTTTGATTATTTTTGAATCCAGGTTTTAAACTATCGGTGTACCAAATTTTATCCAAATCCGTTCAGTAGTTTTTGCGTGAAAGAGTAACAAACATATACTTACAAACTTTCGCGTTTATAATATTAGTGGGATTTCCAACAAATACTCTGTCTCGATTTGCCACTGCGTTGCTATCCGCTCCGTTTTGGCACGGATTCCAACAAAGCAGAGACGAGGGAAGGTGTATGAAGTGGAGTGGAGAGTAGAAGTGAACAGCACACATCTCACCGCACACAGCACATCACTCACCGAACGGCGCACACGTCACACTGCTCACCCTTAGAGAAAGGTGCAATGCAACATGCAACGCACAGCTGCAATGCAACATGCAAAACGAAGCCTTCACGAAGCCGTCAACTTAACATTTTGTACATCAAACTGAGTACCCCTGCGCCAAACTACGTACTATATCTCGTTCAAATCAATTTTGGTTGAAAGTTTTCGTGTCGATGTCAATATATTTTATTTTCATTTTTCGATCTCTAAGTTTAAAAGTTAGAGAGACATAAATTTTACCACTTTGGAAGTGTCTATCTGTCAAACTATTTACTTTGAGTAAAATGCTTTCTGGAACCTCAATGTCCTTAATAATTAAAGACCTTTCATTAGGACATTTGACAATTTTTTTTCAGTTTCATGTACCTATATAATCATTCATCATGTACCTATTTAATCAATCATTTTAATAATTTCCTTAATCGTTTACTTTTTTTTTATCATCATCACCATTTTAGCCAAAAGACGTCCACTGCTAGACATAGACCTACCCCAGGTGTAGCCACATTGACCAGTCCAGTGCGTCTCGCTTCCAGCGGGTCCCCGCAACCTTCACCAGGTCATCGGTCCACCTAGTGGGAGGCCATCCAACGCATCGTCTTTCAGTTCGCGGTCGCCACTCCAGAACTTTCCGGCCCATCTGTCTCACACCGCGCTGCTTACTTTTTTTTTATTTTTGTATAATAATCGGAAAACGGTTCACAGAATAAACCTACCATGTTTCAACTTCGTAGTCTTAATAGTTCCTGAATAAAGAGGCTGTGACATACTGACGACCATCAGACAGACGGCCAGACAGACAGACATGATGAATCTACGACGAATAAGGGTTGCGTTACTTACCTCAAATTCAAGAAGGTAACTATTCTAACGATTCTCGACCCAAATCAATTATAAAATGAGTATGTATTTTTTTTTTACCTATTTAAAACGGAAATCTGTAAGTGTAAAACTGTGAACCAGCGAATAAAATGCATCCCGTCTGATTCTTGCCCTATAATCACACAAACAAACCCAAACGTTTTTCCATAGTTTCGTATTCCCTAAACCACGATATTCTGCAACTCTGTTGAATTTTTAACTGCTTAAAAAACAGCGTTTATTAATTATTGACCTGGGACCGTAATTTAAATTGATTATTTATGTATTTTGACGCAGATGTTAAACTGAACCTTGTATAATACACATAAAACATTCCGTGAACCATGTGATGGTCAAAACCGTTTCAAAATACTTTACGCAATTTAGTTTAATAACACAACAATTGCCAGTGTGGAGCTCCTTGGGCAGGATGTGAGGTAACGCATATCCTGCAAAGGGGCTCCACATTGTCAATTGATGTGTCGTCATCACCATCATCCTGCACAGAATTTACTCGACGCATATAAAAGAGGGCTGGTTCAAGGCGGCACAGGAAAAGAGCTTTTGAAAGGAATTGGGGGAGGCCTTTGCCTAGCAGTGGGACAGTACAGCCTAATATATAACAAATATATTTATAGAGCTGCATACTAGCAGGTGGCTACATACTGGTAATACGATTTGAGATCATCGACACGTAAAGAAGAAGAATAGTAGATTACGTCTTATCTTAATCACGAACGAAGCAAGGGGTCACAGTCCCGAGTGCAGCGACGGAGCTCTGATTAAACTTAGGTGAGTAAAGTGAGGATGTTAAAAAAACCCTGAAACGAGAACTAAGAAACATATAGTACATATAGAGAAATAGTGTTATTTGTCCATATTGTTTAGGTGGGCACGGTTTAGGGCCCCTTACTGACACGAACAAAGTATTTCATAGCTGTAAACTCGTAACTGCCATTGGCATCTCGAGTCTTAAGTATCTAAAAGAACTTCAAACATTCATTAAAATAAGAGGGGGGTTGTAGGGTTGATTAGAATACTGTAGAGCTTGTACAAAATTTGAGAATTCTAGAGCAGACGTATGGGAAGCCACGTAAGCTGTTTACTCGGACAAAATTTGGAAATGCGATCATAGTTGCGCAGGCCAAATGTGACCCTTCGGTCAAGGTTATGTAGTTGTTGAGCTTCGTTCTTCAGTGACATCAAGATAACAGAAATCAGCGTAAACAAGGATGGGAAGTAAAAGGAATTCTGCAAGCGCAGTTTAAATGGCGGTTGGAAGAAAGTTCCGAAAACCGCATTTTGGAACATGCATAACGTACCCAATATGGTAGGTCGAACGTTTTTTGATTACACAATTTAATTTACTTACAGATTGATCCTTCTCGTTTCGTTACCAAATCTTTACAATATAAGTGGAAGATGGAACCATATTACATATTAAAAAAAACTCAAAAAAAGAGTAAAAAAATCAACAGAACAAAAAAGAACAGCAAATCAACTGGATAGACCGCACTCGACAATTTACAAAAGTGAAGTACGACAAATACTTTGAAGAAATATAATTAAACACAGATGTCTTGCCCAGGTCCACTTGAGGCGCACCGTCCGGCCCCCTACATCCTGGGCAGGGCATCTAGTTAGACGTGGAGATGGCTGATGGAGCAAGACTTTGAGTGAGTGGTTGCCAAGGTTGGTCCAAAGAAACCAGGGCCGTCCTAAATTCGCGCGCTCGCTTAGGTTGACGATATTGACAAAGTCGCGGAAAACACCTGGAATAAGGTGCAGAACCGAGAAATTAGGTGGGTAAAACAGGAGTGGGTCATTCCGGACTGATATGAAAAACACAAACATAATACAGCGACAAGGGAAAACGTTCAAACGTTTTAATGTCCCCCACAACACACTTCGCACACAGCAAATACCCGAATGCTCCTGCGCAAGAACCGCTCACCGCTGCAAACAGATCACGCGGTCGCGATAAACCAATTCGTAGAACAACAATAACAAAACAATATCGTTTCCTTATCAGGTCGCAGCTTACTCAGAAATAAACATTTCCAGGTATCGTGCAAGGAGGTTTTTTAAGGCGTGCTGCCCTATTTAAGCTATAATTTATAAAATATTTTTCAATGTACTTCCTTGAAAACTGAATCTTATTGCACTACGATTACTTTTATGAACAAGTAAACATTCATTTTGTGTTCTTAATTAAAAAATATTTGAATTTTATATTTTTCCTGTGAGGCTGTTTAATGGCTTCATACCTTTGCTTCTTCTTCAACCTGGCGATAACAAACCGCGGAAAAAAGCAAAATTAAATCATAGTCTCCTAAAATTGATGCCAAAAATACTTATCGTTTTACTATTTAATTTCTTCGAAAGTGTATTGAAAAACGTCGTTTGATGCACGTGGGAATTTGTTATTGCATTTCTCGACCCGCCTCGAATACAATAACAAACTTTCGGCACTCGTATCAAAATGTACTATTATGAAGCAAGTGTTTTGATGAAAAACGTAAATTCTCCTAGTAATGAAACACGTGAAACATTTAAAGATGTTCACCATCTGCTTATAGAGTGTGCTCAGAACAATAAGGAAAACAAACACTGTTGAGAACTTAAAAATCAATGAATACATTAATAATTGACTCGTTACCCGTGGTCCCGGTGGGTCGACCCATAACCGGGTCCACGGGTAATTAAAATTACCCGTGGACCTATTAGCGGTGTTCCCAGATTTCTGACTATACCAATAGAAAATGAAAACCAAGTATCTATTAATATACAAAAAAAATGATGAATTCGTAACCGATACACTAATGGAATGAATTACTGGCGAAATATCAGTTAGATACGCATTAGATACGAGTATGGTAAGATAGTTTTTGAATCATAAGTCATTAGTGTATTGGTTGGTAGTTATAAGTAGTGTCCTCATTTCACTTAGGTGATATCCAGTAGTATATTGGCACGAATATTCTCAGTTAACTGTGCCAGCTTACACTCGAAGACTGATACGTCGTAGTAGGAAGTTGGCATGGACAAGTAGGAGATGAGAAACAATTATAGTAAAGTCTAACAGACTACCAGGTGGCCAGAAGCATGAAGGAGGTATTGTATATTGTTTATAGGAAATCTATTAAATTATACATTTGTTATACCATGCAGTATGTAATGATAATACTACTGCTTCACCATTCTGACTTCCCTGGTAGTTTGTAAGACTTTAATATTATCCTTGTGTCCTATCTCCTAAATACTTGTTCTTGCCATTTCAATAAAATGGTGAGTTCCGAACCCTATTGGTTATGAATTCATTATAAATTTCAGTATTCTGGTATGTTTTTGTTCCCAATGATTAAATTAATTATTTTATTTGCTTATGAATTAGGAAACTATATCGTATGTAGGTAACTGATAGTTTTCATTTTCTTTTGGTATAGTCAAAAATCTGGGAACACCTCTAATGGAACCACGGGTAATTAAAAATACCCGTGGACCCGATAATGGGTCGACTCAACGGGACCACGTTCAAGTATTAGCGTAAGCTACACCGGAGATAGCAAACTAATCGCTGGTTTGTTTTATAATTTATATTGTACATGCTTTTGCTCGTGGCTTCGCTCCCTTTAGGAGTCTATAACATTCGGGAATAATGTAGTTTTCTGTAAAAGAAAGAATTTTCGAAATCGAATCAGTAGTTCCAGAGAACATCCTCTATTCCATGACATACAAACAGTTCTTTTTTCTGTTTATAATGTTAGTGTAGACGTGTAATTTAGTTTTAAATATATTAAATAATGACGAGGCTGGTTTGCCTTTGAGAATAAAATACTCCGATAAAAATATAGCAACTTTTAATCGGATACGTTTATGTTTATACAAAAAGTTCATCTTTGACTTTTCCTTGATGACTCAAGAATTTTAAATAGAAAACTTGAAGTTGTTTAATAGTTCAAGTTAAATAGAGTAAACATAATGCTGATTATTTACTTAAATTGAAGAAAATCCGTCCATGAAAATGCAGGAATTACAAAAAACTTCAAATGGGGTTTACCCTTGAAGGAATACTACACACATAAAATCACGCCTGTTATGTTTTTAAGTCCCAATAGGGGGCGAGCCTATTGTTATTAACTGGGCACCAATCTAGACTCCGTGGCTGCTACGCCTGCTACTGAGCAATTCCTGATGGAAAACCCCAATTACACTTTGACCGACCCGGGAATCAAAGATAATGCTCCAAACGTAATGCTCTGCTGTCGTTCTTTGAACCACTAGAATACTTGCATATTATATATTTTTTGAGAGGCTCTCAAAATAAGCAAACAAAAATCAGGCGAGAAGCTTCATACTAGCTAAGTAGAAACTATATATTATATCTTGCAGGGTACACCCGACCTAAACTGGCCATTACCGATGCATACGTAATATTTACAACTAGCTTCTGCCCGCGACTTCGTACGCGGATCCTGCTATTTATGCAAAAATATATTTAAAAAATTTCTTTATAAACTATATTTGGGGTTTTTCCTTCAGGAGCTAATATATAAAGACCGGAAGCGTTGCTGACCCTTGAAAAAGCAACATAGCGGACAGTCGCGCATCACGTTCCGCACTTGTCTCTAGAGACCTAGAAGCAGATGCGTAGGTACGCTGAGAACTCAAGCGCAATTCTCTATCCGTGAACGTCTCCGACTCGCGAGACAGTACATGACGTTCACGATCAGCGGTCAGTCGCGCATCATATTCTTCACTGGTCTCTAGAGACCTGGATGTAGATGCGTAAATACGCTGAGAACGCAGGCGTGCTTCGCGATCTGAAGAGGTTTCCATTGAGCGAATTGCAGCCTGATGTTCTCGAACCGCATCAAGTCTCTCCTGACGCTCTTCCGTAGATTCTTGGGATCTTATGATCCTCAATCTTTTAGCTCCTTTGGAACGTTGGGAAAGATTTGACCTCTTTCTAGGCATGGTTATATTTTTATTGTGAAGAGAAGATACCTGAACTATTAAAATCTAAGTGACTGCTCCCCTGCGTTACCGGGTAGGCTACCGTGTCACAAAGAGAAATCGAAAAGGAAATTATACACTCAAATAACATAAGCCCGAAGGCATAATATAAAAAAATGGGAGTTTTGGCCAGTAGTCCTAAACTGTTACCGCCTTCACCGCGTGGAGGTACTCCCAGCTTATGTTATTTTATATCTATATACTCTTCTATTACATACAAATAATATACAGTGAAATAATTGATAGCTTTGATATACAGTGAAATAAGTGATAGCTTTGAATTCCACATCAGATGTTTTTGATCTTCAATTTTTATAAGTCAACAGGAAATGCCCATCAGACCGAACAACTTTTGCTAAGACGTCATTCCTATATGTGTTATGGTGTAGCTGGGCTCTTGGAGTTCCACATCAGGTGTTCCAGATCTTCAAATTGATTCTCTCTGAGCAGAAAATGCTCATCACGTGGAACAATTTTTGCTATGGTACCATTTTTGTATCTCTTATAGTTTAGCTGGTCTGTTGCGGTTCTGAATCAGGTGTTCAAGTTTCCAAGATAAATTATAGCCTATATGTTGCCCAGACCTAATACCTATACAACAAAAAAAAAACATTCAAATCCGTCCAGTAGTTCTGAAGATTAGCGTGTACAAACAAACAGACAAACAGACAAACAGACAAACAGACAAACAGACAGAATTTTTTTATTGGATTCGTGCTCTATTACTTTTTCTAAACCCCCCTCATTTTTTTTTTTTTTAATACGCACAATGTACAGACACAGTTTTTTTACTGTTTTATTATATGTATAGATGTACTACTTTATCAGTACATATATGTTGTGATCGGCCGAACAACACAAAAACTCTCGGCCACTTCAACGTGTTAACGAATGAATTAAATATAAATTCATTATTAATATCTGGCTAGACGGTTCTGCATATAAACAATCAAAATATTTATTGCCTATTCTTCAATTTCATCATAATTATATGAGGATAGGGTTCAAAAAGCTTCTGAATTTCAAATGTATCGAAGGTGATCTCATGTCCATCGGACCTAAGGTATTTTATAAAAGCTGGAACTTTCTTTGGAGACGTCATCATCATCAGGAGTAACTTTGTATCTCATTATAAGTGAATTGTTATTTATTAAGTTCTTATGAGAAATAAATATCTTTAAACCTATGTCGTCAACATCAAGTCATCATAATCATCTACTTGGGGTCGGCGCCTCACGTTGTCTCCTCTGTCAGATGTCGAGGCAACATTTACTCCTATCTATTTCATATCATTCGTCACAAAATCCATTTATCTTTTCTATACTTTTTTTTAGTAGAAGAACTTCACTGGATGTGTGTATGATTATGTAATGGATGTCGTATTTTTTAGTGTTTCTTATGTTTTCTGATTAATTGTTATTTTTTATCGTTTTACTTTGTCCAGTGCGAGACTAACAAATATTTTATCTTTGTTTCTTTATCTTACGTAAGAACAATAAATTGAATCTCTTAATATCAAATTATTCTTACCTTACTTGTAAGGTATACAGAATAAGTTTTTCTTGTTATAAAATTATTAAGGTTTAAATTGCACAATAGTAAGTTTAATTCTCAGATTTACATTCATCGATATCCAGCCCCTTACCTTTTGAATATCGTCGCGTCCCTCACTCCCGTAACCCTAGTATCTTACTTTACCTTAATATTCAACTACTTAGCACCTTCTTATTGGAAAAAATATGACTGGTATTATTTGACACATGCCACAAACTTTTCCTCAATATCCAGTTTTATTTGAAATAAAAAATGAATTAACACAACCGTCTGACACATCCCATTACATTAATTCACTAAAGCAAAACATCTAAAAATGCCAAAATCGAAATCCAAAGTTGCTAACAATAGTAATTCATCTTCCGAAGACGCTACAAATGTTGAAATAATTGCTGAAGAGCGACACGTTAAAACACCACGAAATCGAAATAAAATGAGAAAAGGTACTAATAGAAGTTTATTTCATTTTGTAGCAAAAAAAATTTAGTCGAAATTCAAACGGTAAAAAGAGGACAATAATATCCCGACTGTTTATCTGATAACTGACAGTTTACACCAAAGGTTGAAAAACGGCATGCACGAGCAGGGCTATTGCGTATCTTTTAAATGCCAGTGGCTATCATATTGTCCATGGATTAACTGTCAAATTGCTTATGGTTTAGTACAAAACGGAACCATTTGACAGTTAATTGATGGACACTATATGATAGCCACTGTCATTTAAAAGATACGCAATACCCCTGCTGGCCAGCGCAGATTTACGGCATACGTCAAAATATTGTTACCAGCCAAGACGTCATCATATAAAGGGGTTTGAACTTTTTTGTATGGAAGCTGGCATATCGACCCACCGATTATTTGAAGGTAAAGATCGCCATATGCCAAATCGGTTCTATCCTATCTTTTATTTTCTAGATTGGATGCAAAATGTAGCACCTACCCGGCCCAGCCTCTGCAGGCGGTTTTGCATTCTGCATTTAAACCTGTATCTTTTGAAGAATCAAAACTAAATATTGACATTACATAATATTTTATTATCAGCACCATTGCCAGCCATTCAATTCACAAGCAAAATCTTGGTTATGGAATTGTTGGTTAAGAAAGACTAAGACTCAAGACGACTAAGCTTTAAGCTTTAAAGAAAACTCCAAGTTCCATCTTAAAGCCATCAAACCTAAAGAACAGTCAGTAATTATTTATATCGATCTACGTCCATATTCACCTCGATGCATAAAACAAGGATATTTTAATTCAGCGGAACCTTAATAATTATTACAAAAAAGAGCGCGGCAAAAAGTGAAGAGACTAATAAACATTTGTTCGTTCAAGTCCATGACATAAGCGAGTCTGTATAAAAGCTTAGTCGAAGGATTTCGAGGCACAGACCAACATGGCACGTCTTGCAGTAGTCACAGCTGTAGCCTTAGGGCTCTTCGCTATTACTAGCGCCACACCAGGTATTGTTTTGTTGTTGTTATTCTAGTTTGTTTTAACATTAACTTCTTAAAAAACAATTACATAATAATACCACAAATAGACATGAGCGACGTGTTTATTCATATTTTATTTGGAATGGAAAAATAACATTGATGCTAAAAATTAGATGCAAATTGGTCGTTAGCTTCAAAGTGGTTCTTGAGTTTGTTTATTTTTTTTCAACAATACCTAAACATTTCTTAGACTCGTGTAGATTCAACACTCTGGATGGCCTGGATAAAATAAAATTCTATTTCCGATAACAACTTACGAAGGAAACGTCAAAAAGGATTGACATAAGCCAGTGATAATATTATTGAAAGTGATTGCCATTAAAATTTGCATTGACTGTCGAATTTCTAGACTGTCGTCATTTAGGTGGTGTGTCCTGTCCGTATTTATAGCTTTGTTTAAAACCAATACATTATTGAAAATGTATTGAAACACACTTACAAACGTTCAAAAGTGACTCCACATTCCTAAAACTTGTTTCATTTAAAATTTTCAGGTGGAGGAGGAGGCGGTGGGGGTGGCGGCGGATACGGCGGTGGCGGTGGCGGCAGCAGCCACGGACAGTCTGGAGGGGCCGGTAGTCACGGCCACGGTGGTCACGGTGGACATGGCGGTGGTAGCGAAGGCGGATACGGTGGACACGGCGGAGGTGGCAGCGACAGCAGCCACGGAAACGGGGGATACGGCGGCGCCGGTGGTATCCATGGAGGCGGCGGCGGTGGACCTCACGGAGGCGGCGGCGGTGGACCTCACGGAGGCGGCGGCGGTGGACCTCACGGAGGCGGTGGTGGCGGACCTCACGGAGGTGGCGGCGGCAGTATTCACGGAGGCGGCGGTGGCGGTCCTCAAGAAGGCGGTGGTGGCAGTATTCATGGAGGCGGCGGTGGCGGCAGTATTCATGGAGGCGGTGGTGGCAGCAGCCACGGTGGAGAGCCTGGGAAGCCTGGTGGTGCCATCCACGGTGGTTCCGGTGGTGCCGGCAGCCACGGTGGCGGCTACGGCGGCAGCGGCGGCGGCTACGGGTAACTACACTCATTTATCTTTTATAGAAAGATTTTTTTTTTTAGAGAAATATACCAGTACGTGTATTTCGGATTTGTGTTTGAGGTCTAATTTCTTTAAGCCATAAATGATATTCTATGAAAAAAATACATACAAGTAACACAAATAGAATAGCACTTATTAAATATTGTTAGCAACGGAAATGTGTCAAGAAATATAGAGAAATATTTTTGAATCTCATTCGTTCAAACATAAATTTTATTTTTCTTTCCCTAACTAACCTCTTTTTTGTTTGTTTCAGACGTTAAGCTGCTTCCTGGAGATCCTGTACAAAGAAATTCAAAAGCACAATGTGATAAAACAAATAGTTTCGTTTCGCCATACATATGTATTAATGCAATACTATTAAAATTTATCGTTTTTATAAAATACTTCAGCTTTTTAATCAACCTACCTTTTAGGATACACTATTTGATAACAAGCAACCCAAAAGGTACATCTCAGCAAGATAAACTTGACATTCTTGATCATTCTTCTGCTCTTATCCGAATTTCTTTGGGGTCGGCACAGCATGTCTTATTTTTCCATGCGTCGCTCGTATTACTAGTCATCTCAGGAGTCTCCTCCTCTAGCCATTATCATCCTTTAGACAGTCCATCTGTCTAGCTCCTGCTGATATGGAGGGAAGTGAAAATTATGTGTTTCCTACTCCTCCGCTATTCTTTTCTGATTAATTTCGTTGCGGGATCCAAGACAGTTAAATCGTTTCTCTGGGAATTCTTCGAGCTTCATTGTCTCGGCGCTTTTCTTGTGGTCGCCACTGTTGATTCTGACTTTCAGGAGTTACAGTGATTTGGGAATAGTGTGGCGGGCTTGTCCCAAAAAAAGGCAGTCCATCTATCGTTTCTTTGGTCTTCCTCTACTCTTATAATCATATACAACACGTCACTGTGTAACTATGTCATGTTCTACAGTATGGGAATCTTCAACTGTTTAACTCGTCATCAAAACATAGTTCTGTCGGTGTCATCTCCAAAACATTGACGGAACCAGAACAACGTTTTGAATATGTTTGTGTCTGTAGCAGTGATTGTACCTATAGTGGTGTGACCGTCGGACCATCTCAAGTTCAAACCCAAGGCAAGCATCTCTGATTTTTTGGATTTATAAATTTGTATTGTAAATTATGCCTTGTTCAAGGAAAACATCATGAGGAAAACGGCATGCCTGAGACAATTTTCTCGACGGCATGCCAAGTCAGAAACCTATTTTTGTCACTTGTAGTGCAAACAGGTCTTAGGTTATTAAATCGATCATTACACCCACATTGAGATAAGCCAGTAGTAAAAGAGAATGTTTACAAGTAATCAAAAGCAAGATTGAAATGCGATGCTTTTAACTCTACAATTACATGTTAGGAGAAGCTTTACAATAACATACTTGTGAAATAAATAATAAATATTTGATAACACAAAATAAGGAAAAGATTAAACAATACTTACAAAGCTGATCCGAGAACATATTATTACATTTATAGTGCTAAAACATCTGTAAGTATTTCCTTATTGTTAGAAAAAATTACATTCTTTAACAAAGCTCCCTTATTTGTACACTAAATCCGTCATCACTGTTAGAAGCCTAACGGTAATCTACTAAACACAACCATAGTAAACTTAGCTGGATCATCACTGAAACTAATCAAATTCCTCTTAATTGATTATAACATTTTAACTTTAATTACAATTTCGAACCTAATTTGACCAACTAGAACCCAAACTCGTGTAAATCCAATCGATAAGCTAATGATAGGAATTAATTTAAACCAATGTCAAGTCATTCAAAGCAAAACGTAAATTCTGTAACATTTGTATTATATACGGTAATTAAAGATAGATTAGATTGTCCAAAACCTCTTACTTAATGCAAAAAATGTAATGAAAAATCGGAAAGTGAGTATTTAAAGGACACGGTGATTGTAGTCAAATAAGAATCGTGAGATAAATTCATCAGGATCAGTTTGTAACTCGGAGGAAAGGAAGATACAACACACGTCAAGATGAAGAATTTGACTGTCATTGCACTTATGCTAATAGTACTGGCAGTTTTTGTACAGCCTGGTGCCAGTGCGCCTGGAGGTAAGAACAATTCAATTATTTTAGAGCATAATTATATTCTTATTTTTATACATATACGGTCTTATGCACTCCAGCATACCGAACTCTTAATGATAGTAATGAAAATATATTCAACTTTAGAAACTGCAATCCATGCGTTCACGTAACATAATCACCGTATCACTTATAACCGAACCGTTGTTATAATATATTATGCCGTAAATCCGTAATCCAAAAAGAAGGATGATAACAATTACAGCTTTACTACAGAGTATAGAATAAAATTAATCACATGAAAATTACTAGGTGTAGATCTGATAAATATATTGAAATCAAGATATTTTTATACAACTTTATTTTATGAAAATTTAGAGACATTGTATAATTTTTATATTTTGTAGGAGGTAAAGGTGGTGACGGTGGTAAAGGGGGAAAGGGTGGCGGCAAAGGTGGAGGGGAGGGTGGGAGCAGTTCTGACAGCAGCAGTGACAGTAGCAGCAGTAGTGAAAGCAAAGAAGATGGTGGTAAGGGTGGCAAGGGTAACGACGGCGGTAAGGGTGATGACAAAGGTAAAGGCGATGGTAAAGCTGACAATAAATATGATGGCAAGAAATATGGAAAAGGTTACGGATGGGGACGATGAGAGGATCTTCCTAATAATGTAACGATAACTTTAGCTGGCGAAAATGATTAAAACTGATAAACTTATAAAAACTGTACTTAGGAAAAGTGATGTATAAAGTATTTAAAATTATTAAGATCATTGTAAGGGCTTGATGTTGCATTGCATAGTTGAATGTTCGTAAAATAGTTGTGCACAATTTTGACAAAATAAATCGACATTTGATGTTTTTTTAAAGTTTTGTTTTTAAATCATGGCCTTCAAATAACCTCCTCCTATATTATATAACATTTGTTAGATATTTTCCCTATACGCAAAAAATACCTAGCCATTCACAATGTTTACATAGAGACAAACCAGTATTAATAATAATAATAATAATAATATTCCACAACTATCACACAACGCCATCTAGTCCCAAGCTAAGCAGAGCTTGTGTTATGGGTACTAGACAACTGATAAACATACTTATATATTTCTAAATACATACATATTATAGATAAATTACACCACCACCACCACTTATTATAGATTAATTAATAACTTGATCCAGTTCGATCTACGTAGTCAGGAAAACTCGTGATCATTCCATTTGTGATATAAAATAATAGCGAGACGTCAAGTTCCTATTTATAAAACAACATTCATCATACTTTAATAATGAACAAATTGTATGCGCATTCTTGATTTGTCTCAATCATTTATGATCACGTTGTATTGGTAGATGAAGTTATAAATTATGTGAAACTAGCAAGCTTAGTTAGCTGTTTCGCTTAGATATAAAGGGTGTAAAAGTACCCTTAACGCAAACGAAGAGCACTTATTCTCCTCACCACTGCGATATTTTTTTTTGTTCTAGATCATACCTGGGAACTCCCTAGTTACGGAGATATTAGGGGTCAAAGTTCCAAATTTTTCACAGCTGTTTTTGTAAATACCAGTTTTTCAGGTTATAACTTTACTTAAATTACTTCCATGGCCCCTTTACTATTCAAAGCACCCACTAGCAAGAGTTTCAAGAATGCAACGATGAATTTTACCGTAAAATGTGATTTTTGAACCCATCAAAAAAGTCGGTTTACAGAAAAAAAAATTGCGTAGGGTTACTTAGTTTGATGTACAATGGATGTGTGAAGGGTTAATTTACACCCTGTATACGTACAAACATGCTGGAGCGGTGATATGTCGAACTATTACTATACTGTCTGCAAAGCCTTTTTCTATGTTTGGATCTCCTTCCAGTCTGACCGGATGCCAGACCACCAGTATTTTACATGGAGTGACTGCCCATCTGACCTCCATTATCCTAGTTAGTACCTACTAGGTAACACTATACCCCTTGGTAAGACTGGTTGTCAGACTTTTTAAGCCCCTGACTACTTTTAATGACTGTCAAAGGTGTACAAATGACGGCCGGGATGAACGGCTGAGGGTGAGGCCAAACGTAATTTGTGAGTCGTGAGTCGCAAAACTGTTGTCACAGAAATTCTGCTGCAAAAGGTTTCATACAAAGTCCTATTTGATTCATACGGCGAAGCAAATTGAGTTGTCTGCCAACTCACACAACACAATTTCTGCGACCGACGACTCATACAACACACACACAATTACGACTTACAAAATTACGCTCGTTTAGCCTCACCCTTAACGTGCTATCCGAGGAATGGAGATAAACTTGGTATGTAGCGGGTGGTCACCCATCCACGGACCAACCCATCACGGCTAAACCTGAAAATTGAACCGAGTGGCTATTATTTTCTAGACACAAGCTCCGAGACTTCTTTAATGTATACAGAGTTACTAATGACTCAACGTGTTCCTCGCAGGACGCCATAGAAGTGTTAAATGCAAAAAATAGAGTCACCAATTATGCCACCGAAGTACAGTCGTTTGTGACTTTGGTAGATGTTAAGTTTTTTTTATATAAAGAAATCCTAGATTTATTCTTTTTTTTTTCATTTGATATGAACGAATGATTTACGACTGTACTGTTTAAGTTATTATCATAGTTGATGCCGCAACAGATCTGTAATAGTAATTAAAAGTGCATAAATCTTGAAAAATTTCGCAAAAAATGGCTGTAAACGATTTAATCTGGGATTTTTCCTATAAAACTAAAAAACTAACTAACTCAAAAACCATGGACTTCAGTAAAGTGTTTGGTAGTTAAAGTACCCTACTACATATGGAATTGTTTGTATTCGATTAATTTTATTGTCTTAATTAAATTATGCTACGTAAAGTGATGGGCTGAAACACAGGTTTAATTAAAAAAAACCTAGATCGGGCAGATCGCTAGAACGACATTTGAAATATTTTACTATAGTTTACTTATAAGTACTAAATGTGTCAATAACATCCGTGGTGCTAGGCAACTGGGCTTATCCCAGTTGTATACGTCCCAGTGTGCCTATTGGCCTTGTTCTGTTCTGTCTCCTGCTGATATGAAAGGGAAGGAAAAAAGGGAAGTGGAAATTATGTTTTTTTCTACTCCTCCGCGATTCTTTTCTGTTCAAGGATCCAAGACAGTTAAATCGTTTCTCTCGGACTTCGTTGAGCTTTATTGTCTCGGTGCTTTTCTTGTGGTCGCCACTGTTGATTGTGGCTTACAGAAGTAACAGTGGTTTGGGAGTAGTGTGGCGGGCTGGGACAAGCCCGCCACACTACTAAAAAAAGTACGAATTAAAACTTTGTTTGTGAAGTAACACTACTGTACCTAAATGTACACCATATTGTATTATTTTTCTTCAATAAATTATTGTTATTCTTATATTGTTTTCCAAATGATGACGAACTGCATCAAAACCCAGTGTGTAGGTACTTAGTTTTCAAGAATTTAGTTCTTGAGAAGTACTTGCAAACAAAAAGTCACAACAGACTTTGTGTTATAAAATTATTGAATATTGTTTGTAAATCCGTCAGTACTGTGAAGTATAAAAATGTTTAGCTGTAACGTATGAATATGGATAAGCTTATACATAAAATCACATTTATTTTCGTATTTAGTACTTTACGATGGTGTGATCTCTTGTAATGATTAATAAATGGTTTTATTTGCAATTTTTTATTATTATTATTATTGTAAGCAGTGTTCTTACTTCTTCTTACTTTTTCAACGCAACGCCAGTGATTCCCGAAGGGCTAAGCGGTGGTGTACCTTTTAGACAATTACGTTTGGCCATCAGCTGTGTTTAAATCCTATCTTATAAGGTTCATAAATCCAGACTCCGTGAATGCTTTTGAAAAATTCCTAATGGCAAAAGGAAAATAACCCTTTATTTGGGCTTCGCCGCAGTTTACACTTTACTAGCCTTAGCTAGTTCTCAAGAAACCTCTCAAAACAAAAAAAAATAAAGTTCCGCAACTAAAGCGACACTGATGAACTTAAAGCTGACAGTTCCATTTTTATAATTCAGACAGTTGAAAAGCCATAGTTCTTATGATTATTCAAAAAGACTAAATATTAAAAAAAAATAAGAGAATTATTGTAAAGGGTATAAATAAGGTACAAACACAGTAAACGTGACAAAGCAGTTGTGATGAAATGTTTTTTTTAGACGTTGTCCCGATTAAAACGTTCCATACGATGACAAGTACCGAGGTACCGAGTTTACTGACGGTCGACCTCTTTTCTACCTTATTCATCATCAGCGTCTTCATTTCAGCCGAAAGACGTCAATTGCTGAACATGGACACATTGACGCATTGACGCATTGACATGGGCACATTGACGGGTCCCGTGCGTCTCGCATCTAGGTGCTCCCCGTAACGTCATCGGTCCAGCTAGTGGCAGGTCTTCTAATGCAACCTCTTCTGGTTCGCGGTCGCCACTCCAGAATTTTTCCGCCCCATCGGTTTATAAAAACAGCGGGCGATAAGCCGCCTGGTCCTGTGTTCGCGGTCCACTACGCCCCTCCGCATCTACGCGAGCTTAAATTAGGTAGACAAGACAACGTGGCGTCGATTTTGTAGCGAATTGTTTCTGTCACTATTATAAAGTTTCAATATTATAAAGTTGATTGGAAAAAAATGTACCTACAGTTAGTTTGATGTGCTGGCGTCTGTACCTCTACCTACCTAATGATAATGACTTTAATATTTCCATACAATTGCATTCAGTTAGGTTTAAACACAATGTTAATTGAAATTGCTTTTAAATTGATAACTATTGTCCTCTAAACGCTCAAGGAGAAACAGTCGAAACACAGACAAATAACGAATCAATTCAAACATTTCAATATTAAACACTAATTGACGCTAACCGCTATATTAGATACCTAGACGCCGACAAAGCAATAATAATCAGTAATCACACATCACCTTTACAGGATAATTATTCCAAAGAAATAACACATTGCTATCCGCATAAAAGTTACATCATCATTATGATCATCAGCCTATAATGTTCCCACTGCAGGGACTCAGGCCTCCTCTCTAGGATAGGGATGGGATATTATCCAGCACGCGGGCCCAGTGCGGGTTAAGATACATACATCAATACATTTGATTGATGTATGTGATACTGTACCTTAGCCTTAGGCTTATTTAATAAGCCGTTATTAACGCTACTTCATACATTAACATTGACGTAAGGAATATTTTTCTGTGAAGAAATCACTAAGTAACAAAAGTTGTTTAACACGTTTTTCCCGTTCTCTATCTTCTCTAAGAACAACAACAAAGCAATAGTTTATATTTGATAATAAAATAGGGGCATTTTTTGTTTGTGTAAAATGTTAAATACCTTGTCCAATTTTAATCAAAAGTTTTTTTTTTAAAACCATGTTTTTAAAAGACTCCCGCTCTTGGGCAGAGCGAAAGGGAGTGTCAGAGTTCTACTGACTAAAAACCACCCATGTTCCTTTGTAGGCCTTTGTGTCGAGGAAGCGGTATCTCTTTCAAACAGCCCGCAGCACCGATGGGACCCATGACTTGGCTTTAGACGGCTTCGAGAAATATATCTCAGGAACATGGAATCATTCTTCATCAATTGAAAATGATATTTCTATTTAAATGTAAAATTATTATATAGGTCAGTCGTAGTCGCATGCCACCGATACTTGTAGCTCCTTCATGGCGTTTTCATTGATACAGAAGTCAGCTGCTGTTGCCGTTGGCAAGGTGGCATGAGACTTCGACTAACCTCTATAATAATTTTACTTATATTTAAATAGAAATATACAAATTCAATATATGAATATCAGACAAGAATTCTTGTTTCCTACTTTTAAGACCGCGGTTTGTAGTCGGCTTTTAGTTTTTAAACTTATTTTTTAATTGAAATTTATTTTAGCGTTATTTAATAAATCCGTTATAATGTATTACTATCATGATGTAAAATTCTACTGAATGATGGTTTGCTATTTAAATAGTACGAGTAAATAGCAGACTAGACCGCGAGAACTTTTTGACCGCATCCTAAACGTGTATGTTGACTAAAACTAAAATATAATAATACTAGCGACCCGCCCCGGCTTCGCACGGGTGCAATGCTGATACTAAATTAAATACACTACAGAAAAACTATGAACGTTGTATACAATGTGGAGCAGGACGATTGACATTCCTCTAAACCACGTAAAGAAAGGCATGCTCTTGACCCGTATACAAAAAATCAATCAAATCCAATGACTACTTTAGCCACAGGAAATTATTTTTCATTTTCTTATTTTTCAACATGATGTAGATCGGAGTCCGTAATAATAGGTAAACATTGTAAGGTCAGGAACCTGTGCAAAAACCTACGATTCTATTCTCAACGTCTCAATACGCTTGAAAGACAGAGAAAGGTGTCATACGATCCCACTCTGACGCGCCCCGCACACTCCCACAAAATACTACAATTATAAAGAAAAAGTAATATTACTTACGCAAATAATGCATTAGTGGTGCATAGAAAATTGCGAGTGTGTGTGTGAGCGGAATTTTTTTCAGCAAAAAGTCCTTGACTCGGTAACTATGTCAGTCAGTGCATAGCGGCGCCCTTTGAGGAGAGCACACGCCTACTTTTTTATCACAAGACGAGCCGCGCGCGCATTGTCGTGATTTTATGAAAAGTTTGTTGTTATTGTGATTAAAGACGATTTATGATATTTGGATTAGTGCATAGGTTACTGTGACTTATTGGTGTTAGTGTAATATTAGTTATTTAGGCATTTATTAGGTAGCTAGTTTTGTGATTTAGGTTAAGTTAGTAAGTTTTTTAGTTTAATTATGCCTCAACTTGTTAAGACGAGTCCGTGAAAATTTAATAAGACGATGTCGCTTGTGCATAATGAAAAACGGGGGACACTTTGAAAATTTAAAAATTTGACTGTTGATGATTTAAAATTCTGATTGTAATGTGATTTTAAGTGATTAATTATTCAATCAGTGATCTTTTATTAATTAACAACTCGCAACTTAGTGAGTTTATGCCGCTGATTTGTTGTTCTCCGATAAAAAGTACCTACGCCCAACATCGCCGCCGCTCGCTGCACCCCGCGCACTAGGTCAGTGACTTTTCGTAGTTAAAGCGTGTTTACTTTTTATGCAGTTGATTCTGCTATTTATTTTGTTTGAAAATTGCAATTTTTAAATTTTCCACTAACTACTAATCTTCGTGTTTTAAAATGTTTCGATGGACTAGTACAGTGCTAGTTTTAATTTAATGTCGTAGTTCCAGATCCACATTGTATAAAAACATAGCGGCCCGCTCCGACTTTGCACGGGCATAAAATATATGCCTATGTCACTCAATGAAAACATGATTAAAATCGATCCAGTATTTTTGATTCATTCATTACTGCCCTTGGCCTGCACGCATTAAATTTGGAGTCAAACAATTCCTCTTTCCCTATACTTACTATGAAGATTTCCTGCTATCTTTGGAATATCTAAATTCATACAATTTTTATTACATTACACATTTTTACTTATTTACTTTTTACATTTTTACCTAGGTATTTATTTTATTTTTACAACAATTAATATATTACAGACTTGGAACTCTGTCATATGTCAGTGTTTTCGCGAAATCATCTTGAGCACATAACTTGAAAAATGCTGTCAATGTTGTATCCCGCGGATTATTAACAACTTCTTGTATATTGTTCTCCATGAAATATACCCTTTGTCCATTTTCTAAATTAACTGCAAGGTGGACAATTGTGGGAGCCCGGTCGTGCACTTCGAATGATAATATCCTCCATACAGCTTCAGAGCTGCAGATGTAACGTCCAGACTGATATTCTGAGTCGAGCCTCACGCTCTACTGACGATTCTCTATCTCTCTGAACCGAATGCCTATCTCGATCCCGGCTGCGGCGAACCTCACGCTCTATTGAAGATTCTCTCTCTCTCTCAGCTCTATATCTATCCCTAAGCTGACTGAGTCGAGCTTCACGTTCTGTTGACGATTCTTCATCTCTTTGTGAACGTACTCTTCTAGCATTCACTGAACTACGACCTATGTTCGAACGACGACGTCTTCCAGACATGACTTTGTAATTTCTGAACAAAGTTGACTCAGTTCTAGACTTATGTATGATTACCTAACTATGAACAAATTGCCATATTATTGGTACCTATGTGCCGCAGTAAAAAACATCTAAATACTTACCATTTAGACACAAATGATAATCAACAATCATAAAAAACAAAAGATATTTATTCTATTCTTTTCTTTTTTTTTACTGAAACAACTTAAACTACGATTTTAATGAAATCAACTTAAAATACGATTTTAATTAAATTAAAAACACCTAAAAAATAATTTGCCATGCGTGTGACTAAAAACAAAAGATAATCTACAATCATCAAGAACAAAAGATAGCTATATTCTATTAAGTTTTTTTTCTGAACTTACTTAAGATTTTTGAAAATAATTTCCTTATTATTAAATTAATTGATTATTATTTATCGTAACTTATAATTATTAACTGATACGTTGTCGCGCTGAAAAGCACGTTTTTATCAAGTACTGTTATTTTCCTCGAGCTCCGATAATAAACGCGTCCGATTGCTGCTAAATTCAAAGTGCTATAGGGAGAACCGCGGTTTTTTTTTTTTTTTTTCTAAATGGCATCTCGCAGTTCAGTCTAGGAGACTGTCTTCTGCTTAACCGGGCAAATCCCTGTGGGTGCCTTGAGTTTAAGGCCTCCAGCCAGGGCAAAAGTGCTATAGGGAGAACCGCGGCCTCCGACGCGCTATTTATAGGCATGCCTCCCCGCACTGCCCCGTCCGACCGGTACCGCCCGCCGCAAACGCAAATTTTAAATTTGTAATATCTCCGAAAATATTTGTTTAATTTACATGCTGTAAGGAACCATATTGATCTATATTAATTGCTCACTGTATTTAAGGTACTTAATTCGATAAGGATTAATGCCGTATTGCTTAAAATAGCTTCGTAAAGAAGCCATTTTTTCACGTAAAAAGTAAACAATAAAAATGGTTAATGTGGGTTATCCCTAAAATATAAACATATACCATCGCGGACTTTTTTGTAGACCTTTTTATGGTGTACAATACTGTAGTACATTAATTTGATCTAACTCGTAGGGTTTAGGCAGCGTTTTTGCTAAATTGCTAAATAAGCCCAAAAAAATAGGTTAATTTACGACATCACGTTAGAAACCTCTAAACAAATATTATCTCAATTTAATTTTTTTCTAGCGTAGAATTTGACATTTAAATTCCGTCAAAAAAAGAATTGTTAAAATTTATATAGCCTATGTCACCCGGGCTATTCTTATCTATTGACACCTAATTATTAAAATAAGTTCAGTAGTCTAGGCGCTACGGTGGAACATACAAACATACATAGACTGCCAAAATCATTACCCTTCCTTTTGGCTTCGCCGTAGTCGGGTAAAAAAATGTTTGCAAAAAAATAAACCGACTTCAAAAACAAAAATAAAAATGTCTAGAATAACTGAATTTTCGGAAGCCGGTGGTCGGTCACCAACGTTTGATTTGTTTATGGCCCGCGTGGGGATTATAAGTCATTCATTCCCTCGCCTATTACTCTAATAGGCCTGTTTTTCTGCAAAGGGAACATTATACATAGAGGAATTATACTTAAGGTCCAAGGAAAAAAAAAGTAAGACTCAGCTCAGTAACAGCCACGGAGTCGGGGGAATGACAATAGGTTCGCCCCCTATTATATTGGACTCAAAAACCGGCCAAGTGCGAGTCAGCCTCGCGCACGAAGGGTTCCGTTATCTATAAAAACGGCAAAAAAAACGCGTTTGTTGTATGGGAGCCCCCCTTTTTTTTTTTTTTTTGTTGGGTGTAAAATCATCGAATAACCCCTCCCGCTCTTGGGCAGAGCGAAAGGGAGTGTCAGACTTCTACTGACTAAAAACCACCCATGTTCCTTCTTCGCCCTCTATGTCGAGGCCGCGATAACCAGAGGACTACCCGCAGCCCCGACAGGCGTCGGCCCTTTAGGGCCCCTCCCATGTTGCTGACATCTATTTGAGGCGCGCGTGGAACACGAACGCGCCGTCGACACGGCCTGTTTTCGTCGTGAGACGGACGGACGGCGAGTTAGCCCATCACTCACCGTCCACAGGCCCGCGTCTACGGTGGCCGGAGGTCATCGCGGGACCCCCGACGCCCGGAGCGCCTCCCGCGGCGGCTGGGACGAGAGGTTCTCTCCCTCTCGCGTTCCGCCACCTCCTTCGCCAGCATCACTGCTTCGCAGAAGGAGGCGACGGCGTCCCATTCCTCCTCGCCCCGGACCATGGCTTGCACCAGGGCCGGGCGCGAGAGGTCGCCGCCGCCGATCGCCGCTACGAGAACACGGCGGGGCTCCGCCCAAGCGGGGCACACCTCCACTGTGTGCTCTACCGTGTCCTCCGGCCGATCCTCGCAATGGTGTGGGAGCCCCCCTTAAATATTTATTTTATTTTGTTTTTCGTATTTTTTGTTATAAAGGCAACAGAAAGACATATAATATTTTGTGAAAATTTCAACTGTCTAATAGCTATCGTGGTTCTTGAGATACAGTCTGACACAGACAAACTCCGACAGCGAAGTCTTAGTAATAGAGTCAAGACCCTTTGGGTGCGGAACCCTAAAAAACATATAACTGGCGAAATGAGGGTGTTCTATTGGGTACACCTCTGCCTAACACTTCGCGGATTATAGGCGTGATGTTATTTTTTTATTTGATGTATGCAAATGAAACAACGACCACTACTTAGCTTACATTCCTGTAAAGCTATTCTAACCCATGGGAATCACCAAAATCAGTCGATTCTTAATCAAAATCCCACCGAAACCCAGGTAAATTACTCTAGCTATAAATGAATTTACGCTCAGTTGATTCCGAAAGGTTCTATTGAACTCTTTTTATTATGATTTCGAGAGATGATTGTTTACGGAAAAAAAGCCGGGAAAAAATCAAGCGAACGACCGAATAGGCAAGATAGACAAGGTCAGTACAAACCTACAGTTCACATTTGCTTTGTAATAGTGTGTTAAGTAATAATAATTAAGTACGTTATGATGTAATAGTAATATGTAGTATATAGCCTATCCGATCGATCTGCTTGATTACGCCTTCGATCGTCAAGGGTAAATCTTGCTGTTCATATGGAAGCTTTAAGTTCTCCAAGGATAATTTTTAAACAACAAAAACATATACTAAGTTAACCTCAACAGTTTGTTTTTTACTTGCCGGCTCTAGGACTTTTTCCTGTATCGTGGGTGAGTTTACAAACATTTAAACTTACAAACACAAACCGCCAGACCCAGAACAACAATATTTATTTCGTACATGAATCGAACCCGCTGTGTGCAAAAGCCATACCGTCAAAACTATGTGCGTCCAGCAATTGAATTAACTACTAAGTATACTCCAATCTGACTGAAAGAGTATCTGAACTTGTGAGGAAACCTGGTGTTTACAAGTCTTGAGCGAACCTGGTCATTGTGCAAAGCTTCCCTAGGGCCGCCTTGGGCAGTTAGGTACATGCAGTTACTTGGAATATAATTTGAACGTGTAGAAAGTAGAAATTATTTTCTTCATCCTTACTCCTCCGCTATTCTGATATTATTTATTCTTTTGTGATTCATTTCGTAGTTAAAATGTTACTCTGGGACTTCGTCGAGCTTCATTGAGGCAGCGCTTTTCTGGTGGTCGTCACTGTTGAGTCTGGCTTTCAGGAGTTGCAGTGGTTTAAAATAGAGTGACCGGCTTGCCCCACAAAAAAAATGTGTTTAGGTACGTCAAGTTGGGTTGTTTGTTGTTACCATTGAAATTCAATTACGTATCACCTTCAGTAACTTTGTCAACTCATGTCATCTTGTCACACCACAGGTCACACGATCACAATTTACCTGTCAGATTTTCCCAGCGTTGCCTCCAAATGCTTTTCGTCTGACATTTGTAAGGTCAATACAACTATGGCTAATCGGCTCCTGTCCCCAAAGTCAAGGGCAGCAAACAATTCGTCAAAAGTGAATTAAACCGTCGCAGTGCCTTTGTGCAGGTATCATGGCGTGTCACCGAAATCATGACGTTTTGACAGACCGTAACATCCGATGGGCATCAGCTATCTTGTTTAGATGAGGGACATATATATATCATGTGTAGGTGACAAATGGAACAGAGTGAATTCGGATTTGGTTGATCATGGCGAAGGTAGCTTCTGTGTTGGCTTGCATGGTGCTGCTGGCTGTGGTTGTGGAAAGTCGAGGTAAGTTTGTACAGCGTAATTGTTATCTTTTAAAATACTCTGTAATCTTTATCTTGGCTATTTCCCAATTCATATGGGATCAGCGCACCATGTCATCTTCGTCCATACTTCTCTAAACTCGTTATCTCAGGGGGTCTAAATTTGCCACTTTGGCAGATCATAATATGAATTGCCTTAAAAAGCGTAAAATGGACCTTAAATAAAAGTAACTGCGTGACCATTTTACGAATTTTAACGCAATGGATATTATTTTCCTTTTATGATCTATTTTCCTAAATGGTCACAGACGCAGTAACGTTATAAAAGGGTCATTTCACGCTTTTTAACGCAATTCATATTATGATCTGCTAAAGTGGCCATTTTAGACCCCCAGGCACCTCCTTTCTTACCATATTATCCTTTATAAATTCCATTCATCGTATCTTTGGTATTCCTAAACTCTTATACCCATCCACATTCATACTCAAAGTGTTCCTCACGACGTTTTCCTCATTCCTCCGCATTACATCCCCGTACCACGACTGCCGTCTCAAAAGAAATATTGCACCCATAGTTGTGAAGTTTAGTACTTTTGAGCCGAGGGCGGCACTAGTCACCACCACTGCATGAGACACTACTCTTGTGTATTTTTGAAGAATATATCTTGATCATAGTACATTAACATTGCATTGTTATAGACTGGAGATTCGAATCTGTGAAACGAGTGAAGCGCGGCTACAACCCCGGTAGTTCGGGACATGGAGACAAATTCGGCCGGGGTGATGAGTACAACACCAGTGGCAGTAAAGAGCGGCTTGGCTGCAGTGAGGAGCAAGGAGGTGGCAGGTTAGTGGCAAATCAGGAGAGCGCAGTGATCACCACTCATAGCAGTGATGGTTCCACTGAAGATCCTGACGGCCTTGACGAAGGGACGTTACATTAACGATGAATATAATGGAAAAGTAGAATTTAAGAGAGAAGACCCTATAAAAAGCAGAACGAAAGGCACTTAATACAAGTTCTCACCTTTACTGGGGTTTTTTTAGGGTTCGTAGTCAATATGAAACCCTTATAGTTTCGCCATGTCCGTCTGTCTGCCTGTCTGTCAGTCCGCGCTATATCTCAAAGACTCTTAGTAAAAGAAAGCTGTAATTTGGCATGAATATACAAATGAGTAACGTCGACAAAGTGCTAAATTAAAATATTTAAATTCTTTTTTAGGGTATCCCCAGTACACATTAAAGTGGGGATGATTTTTTTTCTCGCAAAGTCCATTGTGTGGGATGTCGTTGGATAGGTCTTTAAAAAATACTGGGAGTTTGCTCAAACCGGTTCTCGATTATGGGATTTGTTTGTTAAATATTAAGCAAATCACCTACCTAAATACCCTAAATCACCTAGGTAGTAGGTAGAGGATGTGTTTGGGCGTGTGAAACAATTCTTGGTAGTAGCACATATAAAGAAAATAAAAGAAAAACTGTCCCAGCTAACTAGGTTTTACAAGTTTACGAGTATTAGTCGACCAACTTACAAAATGTACTTGTAAAAAATATTTTCCTGTACGTAATGTATGGCAGCGCAGGTCTCAAAACTGCAAATGTAAGTTTGTTTTATGTTTAGAAAATCATCATTCGGAGGTAGGTAGGCACTTATGCAGGGTGGTTAATCAGTTTACATAATTATTTTGATGGGCATCTACGGAACCCTACATTGTGCGTGGTCCGACATGCCCTTGGCCGATTTTTTGTCCTGTCATAGAAACCTAAAATAAATATAGATAGTTAATATTGTCTTCAATAATTGGCTGTCACTGATAAGTAATTATGATTACCTACTAGATACCTAATACAGAACTAAGTTAACAGTCTGTTTCAACTGCATGGATGTTAAGTGTGTGGTCCAAAGCAAAAGCGACACGCATTAAATAAGAATCTGTTAAGCTCTTAGGCCTTAATTAAGCCTTTATAAAAAATATTATTTAATAATAAAGCGGCAGTTTGCCTTAAGACTTAAGCCAAACTGCAGCTTTATTATTAAAAATAATTTTCTCACGAAGTTAATATTTTTTGATTATTTAATCTGTTTTAGTTACGGCAGCGGGAGCCACGAACTATCCTACAATAAGGACCACCGTCCAAGCGACCGACGAAACCGCTCCTTCAGTAAATCCTCCGCCTCCGCTTCAGCGTCCGCTACAGCTTTCAACCTGGCCCACAAGGCAAACCTTTGAATTTAGAATGCTTCGAATTTAGAATGTATGAAATGAAACATTCAGGAAACTTTAGCAAAGAGTTTTAATACTGTATTAACTTTTTTATTAACTTCGTTTTAGATCTTTAGTGTAAGGAAATTGGTTTGGTGACTGTTCTTTCTGTTCTATGGTTTGCTTACAACAAAGACTACTTATCCGTTTATTTATCTAGTTATCGGTTTATGTATCTAGTTTATGCATCTAGATCTAGTTCTATTTGTATCAAGTTGACATTGAATTACCACAACACAAAATCAGTTTGTAAGTTAAATTATAAACGGGTAACTACAAAAAATAGAAGTGTTTGTTATTTGTTCTGATTCTGAAATCGAAACATACCTATTGACTCGTAAGTGGTCAATTATTACAAGACTTATAACTATGTATTAAAAGTGAAGGTTACCATGTCGCGATGTATGGCATCAAATGAATACATTATACTATGAGTATTAAATCGAATTATCATTATATTATCGTATCTATAAAGACATTGTTAGACTGGACTTGGACTGGCCTGTTGGTCTAGTCACTAGACCAACAGGCCAGTCCAAGTCCAGTCTCCGTCCGTCCAGTCTCTCAGTCCAGAGTCACTAACCACTAGACTCTAGTGGTTAGTGACCCTAACTGCTATGCCGGAGGTCGTGGGTTCGATTCCCACCCAGGACAAATGTTTGTGTGATGAGCACGATCATTTGTTCTGTGTCTGGGTGTAATTTATCTATAATATGTATGTATTTAGAAATATATAAGTATGTTTATCAGTTGTCTAGTACCCATAACACAAGCTCTGCTTAGCTTGGGACTAGATGGCGTTGTGTGATAGTTGTGGAATATTATATATTGTGGAATATTGTGGAATATTATTGTTGATAAACACAACCATATCACACTTAAACTTAAAAAGAACCCCGGTCAGGTGCGAGTTGGATTCGCCAGGTTTCCGAATAAACATGTACGGGATTCCAATTCTTCCTTTACATGTGCTGTAAGAAATAGCTCTGGGCTTAATTTCGGGATACCATGTCAACGGGAAGTACCCCTATGGGTAAAATATGCGACATAAACGGTAATATCTTTTGATCGCGTTGATTTACAAGCTTGGGGTAGCAGATCTGAGTATTTTATATTAATTTTCAACACACTTGCTCATAAAATGGCTCTAATATCACTGCAATTAGGCACATAATGACACCTGTGACTTTTTCTTTGCTATTATTCACAAGTGAGCTATAACATTTTTTATTGGTTGAGTTGCTTTTGTTCTTAAAAATTTTCGATACAAAAAAGATCGTGCTCAATAGTACAAATAAATTAATGTACCTATTGCTTGCTCATTTCATGCGACTTCGTATTTAAATGGATAATATAAGCCAGTCTCCTTGTCTAAATTGCGAGATGCCAGCCACAACCAAAAATAATCGTTTAGGAGCAAATCAAAAATTAAGTTATTTAAAAAAAAAAGACGTTGCCCATCACTAGGAATTTCTCCTGTATCGTGGGTGCGTTCACAAACATTTAAACTCACATACACGAAAACCCAAACCCGAAACAACTATCTGTAGGCCATACAAATATTTATTCAGTCCGCACTGAAACAGATCGAACCCGCGACACGCAGTGCAGCAGTCTAATCGCTCAGCCACTGCACCAACTGTGCCGTCATAATTAAAATCAATGTTCTGAGTCACCACATGTAATAAGAGATAAGAGATAAGATAAGAGAGATTTATTAGCTCAAACATGTGTTAATAAATCTCTCTTATCTTATCTCTCTGTAATAATATATTATGCTAGGTGCTAATTATGCTGCATCGGTAGATCTTGCATCAAAGTTCCACCAAACGTCTTTCGCTTCCTGAACTCATCGCAACTCGTGTATGTACAAAAACAGTCAAGGTGATTCTCGTTTTGAATCAAAGTATTGTTGATGAACACCAATTCTTATAATTTATCCATCAATAAAATTTCCATAGCGTAAATTATAAGTAACTTCCTATCTTTTAATTTGATAATTATTTAAAGAACGAATGAAACAAAATGCTAGGTTTACTGACAGTACTAAGAAAACCTAGCTCTAAGTAATGACCTGTTGATGATGTATGGACATTTCTCGATAATATTACATCATACTAATTCGTTATACTTCCCGCACACTGTACAGTCGACAGCAGAAAGAACTACGCAGTCAGCTAACCTGTTTCAACTCCTTTTATTTCTAAATTCCTCGCGAGACCCCAAGACTTTCCCGCTCTGGGAGGAGGGAGTGTCAGACTCTTACTGACTAAAACCCATCCGTATCCTGGGTTGTAGAGCTCAGATAGGCAGTCGCTCCATGTAAAGTCCGGGGGGTCTAAAATGGCCACTTTAGCAGATCATAATATGAATTGCGTTAAAAATCGTAAAATGGACTCTTTACCCGACTGCGGCGAAGCCCAAAAGGAAGTTTATTATCATAATAACTGCGTCTGTGAACATTTTACGAAACAATTAATATTATTTTCCTATTATGATCTATTTTTCTAAATGTTCACAGACGTATTACTATTATGATAGATCTATTTTACGCTTTTAAACGCAATTCATATTATGATTTGCTAAAGTGGCAATTTTAGACCCCCAGGTATTCAGCTGTATCCGGTTAGACTGGAAGACGCCAACATAGTTGGGAAAAGGCTAAGCAGATAATGATTGTCCAACTTTCCAGCCTGCATACTACATTTGTTACCTGTAAATTTTAACCGCACCAACTATCGCTAACAAGAAACATCAAATTACGGAAACCCACATAATTAGGGCTTTTGTAATCTTCATTTGCAGCTGAAAAACCCAAGGAGGCACGTAAAATCTTATTTTTGTTGTGTAAAAGGTAATTCCATTTTTCCAGCGGTTTTAAGTGATTCATGTGAAATGATAAGGATTCTTTTGTTTTATTAAGTGTATTTTTGTCTAATTAGGTAGTGGTACTTTATTATATTAAAGTAGTAATTAAATTAATATTGTGGCTTTGAATTTAATGACCAACCCAGACGACAGAAAAACAGCATCTTATCATTTTAGCATGCTTTTTCCCAAATTTTATTGTGGTCCAATTACGGTCACATCTCATGGAGCGACTGCTTATCTGACCTCCAGACCACAACCCAGTGAGTACTAGGTACCCTCCCCCCCTAGGTAAGACTGACTACCTGTAACTGTGGTGACTGTCAGAGATCTACAAATGATACCCGCGGCCAACGGCTTAACATGCTTTCTGAGGCACGGAGGGAACTCTGTATGTAATGTACCAGTAATGTAGTCAGTAACTATCCACGAACCGACCACCGACTCCGGGAAGCGCCAGCCGCTAGGGTATAAATAGCTTTTTCATTACTCAAACTCTGAAAGTTGGTCATATCATGCCTGCGGAGCGGGCCCTAGCGAGAATCACTTTCAACTGACAGATGTCAAATTACAACTTTTTATACAGCCACTCAATTAAAGCGCGATTTTAAATTAAAATAACATAAAATTAACAAGAATAAAATTATATTATGACTTTAAAATAATTTAATTTTAACTATTTCTCTAAAATAACTTGGATTTCGACAAAATCTTTGCCATTTTTTTAAATGATGAACATGAAAATACTGGCTGTATAGCTGGACGACCAGAGGACAAAAAAAAAGTAAGCGGGAAAGCGACAACATTCGATCAACACTCATGTTTTTAAGTTAATAATTTATGTTCTTATTTTCCTCGTATTTGTAATGAAAAGCACAGTGTTTACCTCGGGTAAATTACTTATTATATACCCTCGAACTATTAGCGCCCTCACTTCGTTACGGGCGCCAAACTCCGTCTCGGGAATAAATAAGTAATTTTCGCCCCTTGGATAACAATGTACTATTTGCAATTTGCAACTCAGTGTCAGGCTGTGTGTTTAGTTTAACTATAAATTCGCGATCGTAACACGTATGTGTTACAGAATCGTTATCATTTAAATCATCAGAACAACACTCTAAGTTCACTTATTCCCATTCAATTTATATTTCATGAAAAAGTCATTCTAAAGGCTATTATGAACTTGGAGGATTGTATTGGGCTGCGGGTTGTTCGCAAGAGATACCGCGGCCTCGACATAGGGCTAAGAAGGAACATGGGTGGTTTTTAGTCAGTAGAACTCTGACACTCCCTTTCGCTCTGCCCAAGAGCGGGACGTTATTTAGTGATTTCCGCAAAAAAAAAGTTTTGTATTGATTATTTTTGCTGCTCTGTAAAGCCATATTTGTTACGGTCACAAATTATATTTTAATCAACATACAACCCGACACTAACCAGCCATTGCAAAAAAACGAAAGATTTTTTTAAATTCGCTGGCTACCCTGGCTAACCTACCCTGGCGCTTTCGCTATAATTAAAATAGACCACAGTCGTATACCTAGGTATACCTAGGTACCGGCCAGACATAACAGCAGCAGGTAAACATTATACAATCTATAGCTTTTTCAAATAAATCAATATAATCGGCGAGTTCTCGAAAAACTGGTTATGTTTTTTGTAAGTCAGAAGCTGTTAAATTAAACCATAATTTACAACCGTTGATTTGATTTGTAATTAATTTGTTAAGATGATTAGTAACACAAACTACAAATACTATTGAAAATCTATTTCATACTAGACTTATCACCATGATCTATTTGAAATAAGAAAAAATACACACTGTAATTATAAAATAATAAAGGTAAAGTTTGAAAGTAGGAGACAGTTCTCGAACTTTCACCCGATTTCAAATATATTTTACTGGTCGGAAGCTATTGGCAACTGAATAGAATATGTTTAATGTTGAAACAAAATGTCGTGTGCAGAAGATACTTCTGCTGTTGCTGTTAGCTTGCAACTGCTTTTTCTTTCTCCATGACTTTGATCCAAGTCTAATCTGGACCACTAGGTCGTTGCTTGGTCCAACTCGTCCCGTCATCTTTTACAAGGTCTGCTGTGACCCCTTCTACATACGTAGTTATTTGGTAGAAGTTCTAAATCAGTGATATTGGTGGGGTTTATAAAAAGATAAATACTCAAAGTATTTACAAAGAAAATTGTTAGTTGAAAAAAACGGTGAAAAATTTATTTAATTCCATAATTATTACAAGACATAAAAAAATAAATTAGTTATTAATAGACATATTCTTACTTATTTGAAAAACTTATCACATCATTCAATACTGTCTTATAACAAAGCTTATAAAGTAGATTAAAACTACCATTGTGTGATTGCGGAGGTGTGGAAAACATAATCTGAAATACAAAACAAAAAAACAGTTTAGCTGGCCTTTAGAAACAATGAAATAAAAACTCCAAAATATTTCCAAAACAGTTGCCTACTACAACAGGTTCGTTATAAACCAGTTTTCTATGCTATTGTGGATTTGGAAGAGGTTCAAATTCTGGTTTCAACACAATTGTGTTTCTACATTTCAAGGTCAATATGAACTTCAAAACCAGATAATTCCAATATCTCATTGGACGGAAAACCTACACAAAGCAAAGCCGTGTTAAATTGGAAATGGTGAGCTAGATGCATCGCCGATTGTACTTTTGTCGAGAAAAAGGGAAAAATTAAATGTCATCTCGGAGATAAATTGTTCTGTGAATCATACCCTACGTCAAGTAGCAAAGTTATAACCGCTTCTTGTACAACCTACAGCCTAATTTGAATATACGAACAATTTAAGCTGGTAGTCAATATGCATAACAACATCTTCAAATAATATTTGCTAGAAACAACGAGAGAGCATAATGCGACTTTTATGCACATCGACTACCACAATGGGAATTTCTCCTGTATCGTGCGTGCTTTCATACACATTTAAACTCACATACACAAATTAAATACCCAAACCCGAAACAACTATCTGTAAGCCATACCACGCCATGTCCATGTAGGCCTACATGAAATAAAATATTTTGATTTTGTAGCTCAACCAGCAGTCAACTGCTTGAACCACTGCGCCAACCGTGCCGTGGAATTAATAATCTGCTTTACATACCTCTTCATTCCCACTGCACATTCATCCCACTGTCCCACCAAGACTGCTGCTGCTGGCACTAGCTGAAGACTTGGAGAAGGACTGGGAGATAGGGACGTGACCGCCGCCGTATCCAAGCCCATGTCCGTGGCCTCCACTGACCCCGTGGCCACCGTGACCCCCGTACCCACCGTAGCCACCGCCATAGCCCCCATGGCCGTAATCGTAACCGTGCCTTCGCACTCTTTCTCCTGGATAAAATTTATTAAATAAGTTATAATGAAATTGAAATTGGGACATGCCCTCCACACTATTCCCAAACCACTGTAACTCCTGTAAGCCAGTATTAACAGTGGCGACCACGAGAAAAGCACCGACAATGAAGCTTGACGGAGTCCCAAAGAAACGATTTAACTGTCTTGGATCCCGCAACAAAATAAATTAGAAAAGAATAGCAGAGGAGTAGGAAAAACATAATTTCCACTTCCCTCCATATCAGCAGGAGACAAAACTGAACAAGGCCAATAGGCACACAGGGACGTATACAACTGGGATACGCCCAGTTGCCTAGCACCACGGATATTACTGTCATTAATATTACTGGGTTCTAAGTTGTGAGCTGTTATAATTGATTAAAATAATAGTTAGGACAAACATGCTTGAACGCACGGAATTGTTCTAGTTAAAAATTGCCAGTTTATGGAGCTCTGAAGGCGACACGGCAGACCTCGTAGAAGATGGTGGAACGAGGTGCTCAAAACCAACGAGCTTGTCCACATTAGCCCTGAATCGAAAAACTGGAAGTCATAGAGCGAGGCCTTTGTCCACCAATGGGTCGACTCTCACTACTAGTATCAGATCATTTAGAGCTTCAGTACACATAAGACATTTTGTACTTTTATTTCTCTATCGATGTAGGTATCGTGGGCGTTTATTTGATTTGTTCGATAGAACCTGAATAATCTGAACAGAAAGATCAAAATTTCGGCCATATTGTACGAGTATTGTATTTGAGTCTGGTTTGAGTTTTATGTCTAACGATGGGAATTGCTTGGGTAACTTAGTGGTCACAGAGCTTGTAAAAACATACCTGGTGCTGCTAAACAGGAGGCGACAAATACAACGAACATCACAAATGCTAATCTGACCATGTTGAAGCTTGTTGATCTCCTTTCAAAGTAATGACATATCGTTACCGGTACATCGTTTTATACGGGGCCCAGACCATTGTCCGAAATGGACAATCATCCTTGTTGATGCAAAAATCGACAAAATTTCTTGTCATGTACTTTTTTTTGTTGGTGGTGACAATGCCGATCTTTACGCACGAATAGAAAATAGTATCTAGTAATAATACTAATATTGTCGTGTTTTCCTCCTATTTGAATTCCGTGAATATTTATATAGCTGCCTGGTCTATGTTTTGTAATAGCATGAATTTATTACCTTCAATAAATCGTCATCATCTATGTACTCGGTAATGACCCTAGACTGGAAAAGTTCGACTGAACTTAAATAGGGAAGATTGTCTAAATAACAAGTTAGGCTGAGTTCCGTCGGAGGACACGGTGGAGCACACAGTGGAGGTGTGCCCCGCTTGGCGGAGCCCCGCCGTGTTCTCGTAGCGGCGATCGGCGGCGGCGACCTCTCGCGCCCGGCCCTGGTGCAAGCCATGGTCCGGGGCGAGGAGGAATGGGACGCCGTCGCCTCCTTCTGCGAAGCAGTGATGCTGGCGAAGGAGGTGGCGGAACGCGAGAGGGAGAGAACCTCTCGTCCCAGCCGCCGCGGGAGGCGCTCCGGGCGTCGGGGGTCCCGCGATGACTTCCGGCCACCGTAGACGCGGGCCTGTGGACGGTGAGTGATGGGCTAACTCGCCGTCCGTCCGTCTCACGAGGAAAACAGGCCGTGTCGACGGCGCGTTCGTGTTCCACGCGCGCCTCAAAGAGATGTCAGCAATATGGGAGGGGCCCGAAAGGGCCGACGCCTGTCGGGGCCGCGGGAAATCCAACGGTTATCGCGGCCTCGACATAGAGGGCGAAGAAGGAACATGGGTGGTTTTTAGTCAGTAGAAGTCTGACACTCCCTTTCGCTCTGCCCAAGAGCGGGAGGGGTTATTCGATGATTTTACACCCACCAAAAAAAAAAAGGCTGAGTTCCGTCATTTTACAATCTGTTTTGGTTTTCTTTTTTGTGTCGAACTAAATTGTTCCAAAAGTTCGGCGAAGTGCAAATCCTTATCGGCGGCTTGGCAGAGTTCACATTCACGTAATGTTTTGGGTGAACGGCAGAACAGCACGTGGAATCTTTTTTGCAACTTAACTCTATCCTGGCGCGCCGGTGTTCGGTTTTTTGTAAGAAAAACCATAAACTGTGGTTGTTCCATCTCCGAATATTTATTCAAACATGTTGAGTTGAATTTATGAGCCTGCATCAGGCAATCAATAGATTGTTTATGTTCTATCGCCGAAGTTCCAAGAAGGTATTAAGTACCTACAAAATGTTTAAGGAGATTTTCGGCCTTGAATACCTATACCTAAAAGAATTCATTAACATAACAACAACAAATAGTAGGTACCTAAGTATACTACCATTTAGCATAAATTAACGAAACGTATCAAGGCAATGTTGCACAATCATTACCAAAAAACCCCTAATTCTATTGTCTAAAACAACGTATTACGCCAGAATGGGTGAATCATGCTAATCAATTCGAGAATGACTTGCTCGTGACCTGCGTGCATCTATCCGAAGACTTAAGAAGGCTACATACGATCCGACCAGGCGTCGTGCGTCGCGTCTTTAGAAATAAGAGCCAACACGAGTGTCATCATTTTCATTTCAGCGACATGGACGGCCTTACATTGCTTACATGTTCTCTTTCGGCAAAAATAATACCCAGATTTCCAAGTGTACTTGTTCTTATTAGCCTGTCGATGGCTATCCAAATTGAGCCGGCCCAGAACTGAGCTACAAGTTCGGGGCTTTCGTTAGCGTCCATCAGTTCCTGTAGTGAACAAACAACATTATACGCTGTGTTGGACACGATATTAAGTGCCCCATCATTTGTGTAATAGCATCACATTTAAGCGTGGTTAACACCGCAAGAGGAGCGGATTCATTAATGACTTATTTTACGTTGCAAGAGAAATCTGCTTAGGTACCTACATGTGTTTCCAGCAACAAAGAGTCGAGCGGAAATGACTTAGCATCCAAAAACATTCAAAATGAGCTTTTGAGTTTCATTTCTCTTTTACGGCGAGAATCAAACAACTAGCTACACATTTTCTTGGTGAAAAAGCAAACATGAAAACGACCAGCTCATTAATCTTTCGCGGTTGAAACCCTACTTTATACACCAGGGCAGAATCTATACATATAATAAAATCGTAGGAAAGTCAAAACTGTACATTGAATATTTTTTTTAAAGAATACTTGGGATGTGATCTACAATCGATACCGAAGCCAAAAATATAGTTTTTAGAATTTTTGTCTGTTTGTCTGTTTGTATTTCCGGGATAAACTCAAAAAGTACTGCATGGATTTACTTCAAATTTGGCACGCATATTACTATGAAGTCGGGTCAGCATAAAGGCTACATATTATCACGCTATCACCTACGGGGAACGAGCAGTGAACTTTTATTTCTTCAACGCATTCTGTAACAACGTGTAATCTAACGACGCTAGTTTGAAAGTTGTTATTATGTTAACCATGCTATAAGCTAGCTTCACACTATAAAAATCACGCAATATAAGTAACTTAGGCCGAAAAACATAATTAAAATTAAATGAATTGTCAGCGCCATCTATGAGATTTCAGTCGAATCAAGTCGAATTACATGTGTAAGCCCTTTTTGGATAGCTAATTTAAATATGATCACGTTTGCGAGGTTAATAGTTGTTTTTAAAAGTCATAGATGGAGTTGTGCATTTTCTTCTTAAAAATTAGTAATGAGTATCCCACTTACCCCGCAGCCTGCGTATCACGTCACCGGTTCTCGACGCTGACCAAAACTGGGATGACACCCTCGCGGAGGCGAGCGTCAGTGACAGTCCCAGCCGCATGCATCATCTGTTTGCCGTCATCTTGGTATTTTGTGGAGTCGCGAACCCGGTAGCTTTGTGGGAGAAGTGTCGCCGTCATGTCTGAAGATTTTCTATTCGGAGCAAAACCAAATTTATGACACCGTCCTTGAAAGCGTTGGGAAAAGTCAGGGTAAAATGTGTTTTTGTATGCTCCTGGTGGAACAGGAAAAACATTTGTTACCACTGGCATACTTGCAGAGGTCAGGTGGCTAGGCAATATTGCCGTTGCTGTAGCGTCGCCACGTTGTCAGGAGTGGCTCTGGCAATGGACTGCTGCGTTGCGTGTCGCGGGTTCGATCCCCGCACGGAGCAAATATTTGCATGGCCTACAGATAGTTGTTCCGGGTCTGGGTATTGTGTATGTGATTATAAATGTTTGTGAACGCACCCACGATACAGGAGAAATTCCTAGTGTGGGGCAACGTTTTTTTTAAAATAAATAAATAAATAAAAAATCTAAACTTTAGTATTAGAAATAGTCAGTGCTTTGCATTACCCTCTTCTTATTTTCAACAGCGCGGCGGCGTCAGTTTGTTAACGCAGGGCAATGATCCAATGTACTTTGTATAAGCGACGCATTTATTTTTCCACAACCACGCGAACGAAGTGTGTTGTCAATCTGTCATGAAGGGGTTTAGGGGGGGGGTGTCTAATTCTCACAGGATAGAGAATAAGGATTTTCTCATTGTTTACCTAGATTAACAAATGGGGTACTTTTGATCATGGTAGTACGTTCCTGTAGGATATATTACGACATCCACGCGTGCGAAGCCGCGGCCAAAAGCTAGTCATTAATAAATCTTCACCTTACCCGGTTTTCCTTGTCTGTCTGTTGTAGCTATAATTACTTGTTGAAGTAACTATGATACCTATGTTTTAATCTGTACTACAAACTTGGTTATTGATCGAAGGAGAGTGTAACTAGTTGCACTACCACAAGGTAGACCGACGACCTGGTGAAAGGTAATGCGGGAAGCGTAGAACCAATCGGTGTCGAATAAAAGCCTAATGACCAGTATATAATAGTGGACACCTGTCGTCTGAAAAAAAAATTATGACCAATTGGCAATTGCCAAAAACACTGCAGGTCTGATCTGATGTGTGTCTGTAAGCAACTTAAGATCGACCAGTGTACCTAAACCATTACCACAGATTTCGCTGATAACTTGAAACACCGGCTTCTGCTAATCGATTTAGTTTTTGCAAAGGCTTACTGGCTAATAAAGTAATAAGATAAAAAGTGATACACCTATAATTTTCTAAAACCTGCTCAACTGTCTAGGTAGATACGTTTAAAAAAACAAGCTTTATCTTTTATTTTATTTATGATCTCAATAGTGGTTGGGCTCTATTTTAGAAACATTACAGAACAGACTAAATAAAATCCTAGTAACGGATGTAGGTACCCGAAAGAGCGGTTTCATACTAAAATATTTTTGGCGATTTTCGAGTTGAGAATTCTCGCTGGGCAGTGTAAGAAATCGGGGATAAACTGTTAATATTTGTAGCTGCTTTACCAACATGGGAGTTCACAGGACCTACGTCTGTCGTACGTTTCTTGAACGAGAAAATTCTACTTCTTCTTCGACGTTCCCCCACTGCTGAGGATTACGACCACGTATGACAAATATTTATCTACAGGCTGCCTCCAACAGCCTTCTTGATCAGATCTGACCATCTAGCAAGTGCTCTCCCAGGTCAGTATCATTTCCAAACAATGGCTAGGAGAAAGCTAGTAACTCCTCCAGTATGAATTCACTACTCTATGGAATACGTTATACGTAGCAGCATCTTACTGTTTTCAAGACCGTTTCAGGCCATACAAAAATATAGAGAACACTACGGAGGGAATAGTCGATGATATTGAAAATAGCCGTGGGTCACCTTCGGATAAGCCCGCGACACTATTTCCAAACCACTGTAACTCCTGAAAGCCAGAATCAATAGTGGCGACCATCAGAAAATCGCCGAGGCAATGAAGCTCGACGAAATCTCAGTTAAAAATATAACTGTCTTTAAACCCGCAACGAAATAAATCAGAAAAGAATAGCGGAGGAGTAGGACAAAACATAATTTCCATAAAGTTATAGGTAGATTTTGCAAACTATCGATGCAAAATTACATCCGAAGCCAGTGGCAGTATGCGCTACTGCTTCTTAGCATATACCTAGGCAGTAAGGTCTAACGACCCTACACACCCTAGTGTCACAGTTTCTAAACCACCTCTTTAGTGTCTAAGCCACGGCTGTCACTACAGAATAGTCCAGTTGCAATACTGATCGTATAATAACAACCTTATCGAGTTAGTTAAACTGCGAGTGACAATACATAAAAAAAACTTCCGTAGTCGTATTTCGTGGTCCTACTGTCACGGTCAAACGATGGGTTTACCTACTCCTGTATTCGTTGCACGTAGGCAGATAGGTAGAAGCTAGCTATCCAAGCAGGTTTGCTATTTTATGTAATTATAATCAAAATCAACTTCATTAATATGCTGGACATTTTCCATTCGAAATTCAAGTACCTATTAGAGTACCTAACCGCAGACTAAAACAAAATAGAATAGAATTACATAGAAATGGTAACATTGCTTTTATTAAGTGTTATGGGTGGTACGGTAGGGGAGATGGGGGAATTGGGAGTCACTTAAGGAAAAGTCATTATTGTAATCACAAATGATCAGTCTTATATTTTTTTCATATTTACTAATCTTTAAAAACTAATCAGGTATCAAGATATATAAGTCTTTTTTGACTATCATTAACATAAACATAATTATAATTAAGAAACAAAAAAGTAGTTTTGACTCCAATTACCCACATGTAAGGGAAATGAAAGTCAGCTCATGGGGGAATAAGAGTCAAAATTATAAAACAAAAAAAGCAATAAAGTTATTATCTGTTTTTACAAACAATTAGAAATCAACAAAATTAAACATTAGAAATGATTACCCAATGGAATCATAACAAATAATACTATAAATCGAGTTAAATGCAAAAATCACAGCGATAGCGACTTGGATCATCACATCCTGTACAACATGCCTCATGGGCCCACCCAGCACAGAGACGGCAACGGAACCAGATTTCTCTCGGTTTTCCCTCTTCAAGGCATATTGCGCACACAGAATGTTCACGCTCGTTCTGGGAGTTTTGCTGGATATTTAGTGGGATTTCAATATTTTCTAAGTCACTATCTCCACTCTCAACTTAAGGAACCGGTTCATCAGCCGATTCTTCAGATGAACTTGACTTAAATAAGTTCTTTTTTACTTCTTTTATCTTCTTAATAACTTTGCTTCTTGTATGCTTTTCTTTTTCCTTTCGTTTCTTAGCTTTTTCTTCAAAAACAGTTTTCAGAGGTGTGGCAGTTAGAATTTCTGATCGTTGTGATCTTTTTCCTTTGCCTTTACCTTTACCTTCACCTGCAGTCCAGCTCGCTTTAGACGTCTTCCTTGTCCAGTTTCTTGGCATCTGAAATTAACAAAAAAGTTTTATCATAATAAAAAACGATGCGGGGAATGGGGGTCAATTGACTCTTATTACCCCAATGACGGTTTGTTTGCTAGATTTGAATAATTACACAAAAAACATCACAAAATCTAATATCTTGCATCAATAAACATAAGTTTAGTTCTAGTACTACATTTTAAGATTATTCTATTCGTAAAATTAACAAATATAGATACTCACGTTTTCGATCGAAATTTCGGAAATTTTACAACGGCCCCTCCCCTGTGACACGTGTGTCGCTCCCGGTGACGCGAGCTTGACTAGCGGGTCGGCGTATTAGGGAGTGCGGGAGGGGTGCCGAGCTAAACCCCGTGCGACATAGCCGTATTCTGTAATGCTTTAGGTTCATTTCTTTTTGAATTGACCCTCATTGCCCACTGACTCTCATTCCCCCCGGCTCCCCTACACCTATAGCTCCAAACTGTGAGTTACTCTTGAGAATACTAACGGCTTTTATTGGGCCTTGAATCTGCGTTTCAACCAATTTGCATCTTTGAATTTGGATTAAATGCTACTAATATTATAGACGAAAAAGGTTGTACTCGTATGTATGGATGTTTGTTACTCTTTCACGTAAAAACTTCTGAATGGATTTGGATAAAATTTGGTACACAGATACTTCATAACCTGGATTAACACTTAGGATAGTTTTTATCCCGATTTTATCTTCCTGTGGCATCATTTTGACGACACGGTTGGCGCTGAGCGATTGGACTGTTGCGCTGAGTGTCGCGGGTTCGATTACCGCAAATATTTGTATTGTCTACAGATAGTTATTTGGGACCTGGGTATTTGTGTATGTCAGTTTCAATGTCTGTGAACTCACCCACGATACACGACACGAAAAATTCCTAGTAGGTATGAGCCAACGTATTAAAAAATCTATTTTCATAGTTCTCCTTCTCTCTGCATCCATCATCATTTATATTCATCACTCTTACACGCATGTATCTTAGGATGGCGGCAGGAAGATGATGACTCTTCATCACATATATATTGTGTTCCAGCCCTTTTCACAACATGTCCGTAGGTACCAAGAAAAACGACTTCCTTTAATCTTGTCCGTAGGCGCGCGCCACTTTCAAACTGCCTTTTACCTTATATAGGCATTGAAACTTTATCGTTTTGACCATTTCTTTATTTATCCATTTTTAGTAACTTCACACATCCATCTCTAATCATGAATTTGGATGCATAGATGCAGCTCTTTGTAAACTTTAGTCTAAGCATTCGATTGTGATGTCAATAAATAGATATTAGTCGTTAAGAGTTGAGAGACCCAAAAGTCTAACCCGGGGGGGGGGGGGGTGTACTACCTAACATTTTAGTTATTAAGTTAAACTTGAAAGTGTTAAACTTGAAAGTGTTAAACTTGAAAGTGTTAAACTTGAAAGTGTTAAACTTGAAAGTGTTAAACTTGAAAGTGTTAAACTTGAAAGTGTTAAACTTGAAAGTGTTAAACTTGAAAGTGTTAAACTTGAAAGTGTTAAACTTGAAAGTGTTAAACTTGAAAGTGTTAAACTTGAAAGTGTTAAACTTGAAAGTGTTAAACTTGAAAGTGTTATACTTGAAAGTGTTAAACTTGAAAGTGTTAAACTTAAAAGTGTTAAACTTGAAAGTGTTAAACTTTCATTCATCACCTATTGTATTGATTAGGTAACACAATAGGTAGCGTAAATAACTGTGTAACTGAAGAGTGGAGGTCAGGGTAGGAAGTCGCTCCATGTAGAATACTGGTATTCAGCTGCAACCTGTATAACTGGAAACCATCCCCAATATTGTTGGTAAAAAGGCTTTGCAGATCAGATGATGATGAGGTAGATATTAGTGTTCAGGTACTTAGGTAATCAATCACACAAAATAAAATACTGATGAATTATCTCAATATTTTTTATTTACAAATAATTAAAAAATATGTGATCCGAAGTCACAATAACAAATCTACACTGTACTTATGTTATAATCAATTAAACTTGAAAACGTATGTACTGGAGGTGTACCGAACACGGATTTATTACAAAAAATAAAACAATACAATCCTGTATATAAAAAAACATCACACGGCGTACATTCGTGTACAAAATCGTTAGAAACTCACTTAATGTGCGTTACAAGTGGCAGGTTTTGTTATTATTTCAGTTCTGAAATCTCAAATATTATTCAAAAGTAGACGTATACTATGTATTACAAGTAAAGTTTAGATAGTATGTGGCAAATAAATATAAATTATACATACATATCACAATTTCGTTCCACAAATCGTTTGCTCTCAGATATATTTTAAAGTAGTAGACGGTTACAGATTTTTATTACATCTAAAATCCAGAGGTATTATTCTCTAAAACTAAACGTAGACTAGTAAAATTGTGTTCATTATTACGAAAAGACGTTACACTTGTAAATCTTAATGTATTTATTAATATTATAGTAACAAACAACAAAATTTTTGCTAAAAGCTACCACTGAGAAGTAAATTGTAACTACGATAGTTAACGTTATAATCGACATAATACATAAATATTTACCTAAATATTTGTATAAATTTTAGTGATAGGTAATGACCTAATTATGATCTACATTGGAGATGGGTGCTAATCGAGCTACAAATATACCATAACACCGTCTTAAGCGATTATTCATTTCTTTTGCAACTCATTTGCCCACAAAGTTACAATTAATATGAAAAAGCTCATTCTTACCCACTCTCTACTTTCAATTGATTTATTATTTTTCGACATACACAGTTCTATTTCCAGATATAAAAATATATCTCTAATGCACTAAAATTATGCATTCTACATCAACACTTTTGAAAATCGTTACTCTTAACGCTACTTTGTGATTACATAAAATATTTTCCTAATTTTTTTCGCTAAGAATGCAAGACATTTTTAGTAATTTTACTATGCCATTAGTCAATTAAGTAAGTAGCTAATTCATATAATGAAATGTAGATAAATAATTAATAAATCTTAGTGTGAAGAATAATAAAAGACAACATTAAAAAGATTGCACGTAAATAATGCACACTTTTTCATAATAAGGAACATGACGTAATAATTATATTTATTAATATTTTGTTAAGTAAATTCTTGAAATAATTATTTATTTATTAAATTTAAGAATTCAATTTTTGTCGCATTGGGATCTTATCTATTGTACTTAATGGTTTAAGATTTTACCAAAAAAAACTAACATGATACAGACAATTCAACTAACCGCCTTTCTTTGTAACTAAAAACAGCTAAGTTATCAAATGTGATCTTGTCTCGTTCATAATTTGCACAGAGTCCATTGCACTTGTTAATAAATATATAATAACTTCAAAATACGAAATTAAGTAGTATTTGCTAACACGAATACATAATGCAATAAAACTTTACTGAACACTTTTGCTAGTGATTGTACTATTGTTAAAAAATAAGGTTATTCAAACAAATTAAATATCCTCAACAATATCATTTAAAAGTCATTGCACGAACCCACCTCTAGTCGAAGCTGTGTATTATTTTAAGACCTCTATCACAATGGAGATAGAACCGCAAATTGCGTAACAGTGCTTCAATAAAATAAAGCGCACTTGAAATTCAGGTCGTATACATTGAAATATGATAATTGTTTATATATAAAAACGCTACAAAACATCACAGTTCCCATGTATATAAGTATAAAGTAACTTCAACATAAAATGAAACGTAACAACCGCTATTCTAATTTATTTTGCTAAATAGTGTTACACGGTGCCCAGCCTATTTATCAGATATCCTTAAATCCCGTGACAACTATGGTATTTCGTCAAAATACGAATAATTATATTTTATTATAATATTTGTAACTAAGCTTGCGATTTATCTCAATTATATTAAGTCTTATAATATCAATCAAATGCTCAATATTGTGATAAAGTTAAAGCATTATTATTATTTTTACTAAGCAACCAAAAAGGGTCACCTCAAATTGTAATTATTATTATTTCATCTCATCATAAAATTGTGATCAAATATATATTTTAACAATGCCCATACGAAGAAAATATCAAGTAAATAGTGATGTATAATTATATTTAATATAAGGTTAATAATAAACTAAAAAGTTTTGATATAATTATTACCAACGATAGACCGCAGCACGAAGAAAAATCATAAAATAAAATAAATCATTTACGATTAAAAATATAACAGAAATATTATGCTAATTATAAAAATCTTACAATTACACTAAGTTTAATGTGATTACAGTGTTTAATTCATTTATTATTATTTACAGAGATTTTAGTAATTATTTGTTACAAAAAAATTGGACTAACACTAATATAAACGTCTAATCACTAGCCATGTAAATCGCAAATATCGAAATAATTATATTATGCGTTCGTTGAGGACGCACGTTGTCATAGTAACTGATATAATTCTGCCTTCTTATTTTAAATCTAATTTAACTGGCGAAACGTTGGTGTACAGTCTGTACCCATTGGTCGATCTTCATTTCTAATTATGACTGCCTAAAACAAGAGTCTTACTGCCGCACTCAGAGATCTTTAATGATTACTTAGGCCATCACTTAGTAATGGTTTTGACAGTTTCGTCACACAAAAATATGTCAAACCTTTACTAAGTGACAGCTTAAGTAATCATTAAATATGTCTGAGTACGGCAGTTACTGCGGTACTCAGACATATTTAATGGTTACTTAACCCGACACTTAGTAACCATTTGACATACTTTTGTATGACAAACTGTCAAAACCTTTGACTTTGGCCCAAATCTTTCTAAATCCTATTTTTTTTTCCTGAATTACTATGACAGCGTGTGCCCTACGAATTACTCAGCCCCATATGAAAAGATTGTGATTACAACGTGATGTTTTAATTACAGTAATGTGTTTTAAGCGATTCTTATTAAAAGATATGGGGCTGAGACAAGAAGTGTGGAGATAGATAAAGTTCTTTCCAACTAACACAGAATTATTATTATTAACTAGATAAACGTTTTATGCGTTATTGGGATAAAATCTTCATTCAAAGTAAAAAGAATAAATACACATTTTATACTACGCTTGCCAAATATATCGGCCCCTAGTTTTATTATATCTGTAGAATTTGGTATATCAAACATTTGCTCCCAAATCATTATTACACATCATTTTATTATGATTAAGTTTATATTATTATGCCTGAACCCATTTCAATTTTTTAAAATCTTTTTTTACAAAATTGAGCACATACTTATACAGTACAGTAACTAGTGTATAAAATGCACAGATACATAAAATGCACAATAAAACTATTTCATTGTTCAGTCACGTTGGAGTGTTGCCATATAAACCGTACAAGTTTCAACAAAAACACTGGTATTCTACTAAAAAGGTAATATTAGCAAGGATCTAATAAATAACCAAAATATTGGCGCTTGTAAATTAATTGTATATACAAATATATCTAGATTTTGTCCGATTACAAAATAAGGCATGCAATGTTCACATTTTATTTATATGGCTCATAATGGCGGCTGAAATTCAACCGATTTATAAACAAATAGTCTGTCATATCGGGATGTCTTCTTAGGCTCAAAAATCGCTACACGACCTTAGAAAGCTGTTGTATGTAGATTGGATCCCCGTCGTCGCATTCTGGACCGTATCACTGGGTAAGGTAGATTGAATTTCCTAACATTTAGCCCCAGACAAACCTCACTATTTGAAACCGCAACATTGTAGATAGATTCAGATCCGTGTCGTTGTAAATTAGACCGTAGCACTTACATGTAAAATTCACATCGTCCACACATAGGCTTCGCAGCCGTGTCGTGGCATTTCGGGCCACATTACCTGGGTATAAGTTCGTTAATCGCTTAGAGGTGCGACTCGTAGTTGGTGTGCGGTCAGAGCTGCGTGTCGTCCGGCAGCGCGGGCAGCGACAGCGCGGCGGGGTCCGTCTGCGCGTCCGCTGGGTTCATGTCTATGCGACCTGCCTTGCTCCACACTAGTAAGTCCATGATGAACGCCAGGAACATTAGAGCTGCCGACAGACCTACAACGAGGACGATGGGAGGTTAGAACGATACAGGACTCAGTTATTTGGAGGTTTTAATCGATTAATCTAATTAAAAAATTGATCTAAATCGACGCGATATCATTTTTCGAATCATAATTGAAATCAGCAGAAATCAACACAATAATTTGATTTAAAATTGATTAAAGAAGAAAATTCGTTGCATCAAGAAAGCAGTAAATATTTAGAGTGCTATTAATTCCCACTATTTTGACAATAACTTCAGTAGCTTCAGGCTTCGTTATTACATCATGTGAACTTGCGCACATCAGGTTTGTTTTGTTCGGCAATCCTCGTCGTCCCACTGACTTTCGACTTTCGGTTCAAGTTGAGTGACTATAATAACCCAAGGAATGCCTATAACAGCAGATGACGCATAAAATCTTTCATCAAAATTCTAGTCTATCCAAAGTCACGGCGGTGGCGGTATCCACGGCGACGCTGAACTGTTCATATCAGTGTAATGTGCATATAGATGATTTACAAGACTGACCTAGATAGAGATGTCGGAAGCTATCATTATCGTAGCTAGCGCAGGCCCCCAGCATGCCGCACACGACGTCCCGCGCGCGGCACGCGGCGTCCACTGCGGCACCGAACACGATGGGACACGGCACGTTACCGAACACGCCTATCGCGAACTGGATCACGCCCATTGCCATGGCTTTGTCTGTGGGAAACCAAAATATAATTACAAAATCGATATCGTCACGAGCTGACGCCACAGAGTATGGCTTTCTTTTGTATGTTTGCTGTTAATGTATCTGTAGAGGCTGTACGATGTCACGGTCACGAAAAGAGGGGGAGGGATATCAACAAACGCCTGCCACAGAGTATCGCACTCTCCTATGTGGTTGCTAGAAAGTCATTTTTAGGCGCTGTGCGACGCCGTGGCTAAGACATCGGAGGGATATCGCCAAGCGCCTGGCAGCCACAGAGTATTGCTCTCTCCCGTGTTGTTGCTATGAAGAAATCTGTAGGCGTTGGATGATGGTGAGGATAAGACAAGGAGGGATATGGCCAAGCGCCTTGCAGCCACAAAGTATCGCGCCGCTCTCGTGTGGTTGCTATGAAGATATCTCGGCGCTATACAATGTTGTCGACACCCGTCAGCGAGATCCACAGTAGTTTGATGTACCTAATGGTTAGTTGACGGCTTCGTGAAGGCCTCGTGACCCATGATTACAAGCAATTCGCCCGCGACTTTGTCCGCAAAAATTGTGATAGCGCAGTTAATATGCATGAATTTAACATATCTTATAGCCTATAGCACACACAGAAAATGTAGCTTTCTGCCAGAGGAAGATATTTTAGAATCGGATCATTACTTTCGGAGATTAGACCCTACATAAAAACTACAATTTTTTTCATAATATTTTGAAATACTAACTTTTACCCGCGTGAAAATTACGATTTTCCATAGAAACTTTCATCGGCTTTTTAGCTTCGAATACCTTCGAACCTTTGGAGCTCGTGGCTTAATAGTAACTGCCACTTTGGTCGATCTTTAGGTTTAAGTAAGCTGCGCTTGCCTAGGTTGGTCTGAGGATGGGTGATCACCTATTACATATCGAGTTTCCTCCGTGCCTCGAAAAGCACGTTAAGCTGTTGGTCTCGGCTGCCATATCTATCAATGACAGTCGTTACAGGTAGTCGGTGACCTGAAAGTCTGATAACCAGTCTTACCAAAAGGGTATCATATAAGTAACGATACCCTTTTGATAAGACTGGCAGACCTCCACAACCCATAAGCCTGGAAGCCGACCCCAACATAGTTGGGAAAAGGCTAGACAGATGACCTTCGATCCTTTCGAATTTCGAAATACCTTCCTAATTCCTTGTCTACATCATAAAAGTCAAAATTCAAGACTTCTCTTTTTTTTTTATTTAGAAAGACTAGCGGACGTCACGCGGTTTCACCCGCGTAGTTTCCGTTTCCGTGGGATTACAGGGATAAAAAGTAGCCCATGTTACTCAGGGTGAATGTAGCTTTCTAATGGTAAAGAATGTTTTAAATCGGCGCAGCAGTTTTGAGAGACACAATTTTTTCTTATAATATTATATCTTCTTTATAATATTATTATTACTCTTAGTGTAGATAAGTGTTTCCTTACCTTTTTTATCAGTACATCGTATAATGAGCAGCACAGCGCCGACCTCCCCACTGGCGTGCACGAACATGACGGCCGCGAACACGGCCACGAACACGTAGATCTGGTAGCACGGCCCGCCGCACGAACCCGACACTGCGAACCCGAGCGAGCTGGACAGGATGCTGGATGTCGTGTTGTATAGCGAGTAGCGCTCCACACTAAGGACAGATATTCTATATGAGAACAAATAATAACAAAATCAAAGGGATACTAATCAGTCTTAACGTTTAGAGAGTGAGTATTCTACGACTCTGCCCTTTATTTTATTTTTTTGGCGGTTGGAAAATCATCAAATAACCCCTCCAAACTCAAACTCAAACTCAAAGCATTTATTTCAATTAAACCTTTATAGGCACTTTTGAATGTCAGAAGAACAATTCATAAAAACAAATCTACGAGTGCAATACGTCATTCCGAAAGCCACCACGCCGAATCACACGCCGCCGAATGCCAGCAACAACGAGCACCGCGAGCACGAAAGCACGCAACGACGCACACCGCTACAACGAATGCACGAGACCCCGAATCACGGAACAACGAATGCACGAGACCCCGAATCACGGAACAACGAATGCAATGCGCAACCGTCGCCCCGCAACCCGGAGCCCCGCGCACCCGCCGCCACGGCACACGCCGCCGCACGCCCCCGCACCCGCAGCACTCGCCGCCGCAAACATCCGGCGCCGCGCAACTCGACGCAGCAACCCCCGGAACGACGCATTGCACTCTAAAGCTACAGTCACAGACACAAGGCATAATAACTTGTGAAAGTACTGTAGTTGCCCATTCCCTAGCGTAGATCTCTATGGAGAAGAAAGGGCAAGAAACTCCATGGACACTCTTTTCAATCAGAATATTATTACAAAATCTTGGTACATTACATCATTCATGTTGAGATGGTATATTATGTGAGAACTATGTAGCAAGACGTGCAAGTTAAGAGCGTCCAGAGTAAAAACATATAATAAATAAAAATAAATAAATAAACCATGGCAACTAAGAGATGACCAGTCTCCACTGACAGCGCCCGTTCACGAACATGACGCCTGGATCAGCACCATTTAACTCAACCATTTTGAAGGGAATTTAATGATCCGACACATGCGCCACCATCAGCGAGACATTTAAGTGAGCATGACATACTCTCAGACACCAGGGCAACGTCACTAAAAAATAACTAAATGTAAAAAGTGGCTTTATAGTACATAGTACTCACACATGTGCCATGCAATTATATAATATTAAGATATTGAATCTATACAATGCAAAGATATTCTTACAATCTTCTACAGCCTCTACAATAACTTCTCATGATAGGTAATCAATGGTTGTGGAGCAGGCCCAGCATTAAGCCAAGCATTTTTATCATCAATTTAATCCCCTAACTTATAATATGCTTGCCTACACAGTTTGTGGTTTATACAAGATTTTAATTGCGTCTCATTCAGTTGAACAATGTGGGGGAGTCTACTTTAGCTAGCCTAAATGCTGCGATCTTACACATATGTGAGAACAAAGTACAAAAAAATAAAAATACGTGCAAGTTAAGAGCGTCCAGTAACCGATACAATAAACAAATTAAAAAAAAATATATATCCATGGCAACTAAGAGATGACCAGTCTCTACTGACAGCGCCCGTTCACGAACATGACGCATGGATCAGCACCATTCAGCTCAACCATTTTGAAGGGAGCTAAATGATCCGACACACGCGCCACTATCAGCGAGACATTTGAGTGAGCATGACATTCTCTCAGCAACTAGGACAAAGTCACAAAAAAAATAAATAATAATAACTAAATGTAAAAAGTGGCTTTATAGTAGTACATAGTACTCACACATGTGCTATGCAATTATATAATATTAAGATATTTTAACAATCTTCTGCAGCTTCCACAATAACTTCACATGATAATCGATTTATTTGCCCCTATGGTTGTGGAGCAGGACCAGCATTGAGCCAAGCATTTTTATCATCAATGTAATCCCCTAACTTATAGTATGCTTGCCTACATAGTGTGCGTTTTATACAAGATTTAAATTTGGCCTCCTTCAGTTGAAGAATGTGAGGGGGTATTTTATTGTAACATTTTAAACAGTACCCCATGAAAGATGAGTCTACTTTAGCTAGCCTGAAACCTGGCTGAACTAATTCGTCCCTATTTCTCGTATTATAGTGGTGTCTATCACCTCTTTTGCTAAATAAATGCAGATTTTTTCTAACGTACATGATGTTTTCATAGATGTATTGACAAGGTACTGTCATGATGTTAATTTCCTTAAACAGCTCTCTCAGAGAATCGCGTCTTCGTAGACCATAGATTCGATGTCTGCAGCCCGTCCCCATAGTAAAATACCGTATGACATAACACTATGAAAATAGCTAAAATAGACTAGTCGCGCGGTATCTATGTCAGTAAATTGACGGATTTTCCTAACAGCATATGCTGCTGAACTCAGCCGGCCTGCAAGAGATGTTAAATGCGGACCCCACTGTAGTCTTGAGTCAATCGTTATCCCCAAGAAAACAGTTCTTAGGGAGAGGGAGTGTCAGATTTCTACTGACTAAAAACCACCCATGTTCCTTCTTAGCCCTCTATGTCAAGGCCGCGATAACTAGTGTACAACCCGCGGCCGTAAAACTCGTGTAACGTCATATTCTAAGACATTAGTATGACATTTTTTATCGGTGAGTGACGTCACAAACCACCACTCAAATCTTTGACGCGTTTTATCTTCGTCAATATTTATTGATTTGATAAAACAGAAAATACGTATCGAATATTTTAATCTAACAACGATTTTTTTTGTCAGGAAACATTCCTATTTGGCTAGTCGATAACACGCTAAAATGAGAAGATTACAGCTATAAACTTTACAGTTAACTCGCAAAACAATCACGTTATGTCAACTCCGTCCTTAAAGGGGATGGTTTATTATTTTTATGTTTGTGTAGTATTAACAGTACACCATTGACTACCCCTTTCAATAAAAAATAAAAATAAAATCGATTTATTTCAGATTTCCTCATACTAAAATTACACGTTACGAGACACGATACAAATACAAATCCATAGAACAGTTTAAATTTGAAAATAAATATAAAATCAATACTGAAAATAAAATACTAATAAATACAAAGTCCACAAATCAGAAATACAATGTCAATAAAATTAAATTCAAGTCAATGTCACATAAAAATAATCGAAAAGTATGTCCTATTCTATTTTCAAACGTAGCGACTATAAAAGATTAGCAAATCCAGCAAAGCCTCTTAAAGGTTCATAACAACAGATGTTTTTTTTTACGCTGGTGGGTTTAGATTTATTTGCTGTATTCATAAATACCCATTTTTGTGTCGTTGTGTCTTCAACACTGTATAACTATTACTAGAGTTTATAATTATTATAAACTCACGTCTGCATAGCCTTGTCCCCGCGCGCGTCTCTGTCGATACAGGAGCAGTTGTAGTACAGCCACGTGCTGTTGTCGAGTTGCTGACTGCTGAGGCAGCCCGCCTGGCACGGGGATAGGTACGTGAACGAGTCCTGGAACCAGAGAATAATATGATAAAATAGTACCTTGAGTGTTAAATAAAGGCAGTCTGAAAAAGTCTGAATATAGACAACAGTTTTCCTTTGTGATGGCAGTGTGAGCGGCAAAATTAATATTTTCTCTTTTCAGGGCCTACGACAGGGGTAGATTATAAGCTAAATGTTTATGAGAGTGTATATGCGATTATTAACTGCCCACTTGCGGGTATAGCCGCTTAGTAGTCAGTATAATACCGTCATGAATAATTATGCATACACCCATAGATGGACTCCCATTTACGGTCCCATTCGGGCGGCAATAAGTAGTAATTGGCACCCATATGGCCCAGCGAAAATCGTAATTGGCGCCCAAATGTGTTAGTCAAAGTTGTAATTGGCGCCCAAATGGGTAACTCATTCACTACAAAATTATCAAAACTAGCTCAACTCCTAAAATTTTCTCAGCTTACGATCATTTACTGAAACGAGAGTCAACACAAAAACATGCTATTGAAAAATGACAAAGCGCTTGATCTAATGTGATGCTTTGATGGTAATTTAAAGATCTACTGTGATTCTTTGGTAGTAATTTAAACTTTGATACCATGCCTAAAACCGGGTGTACAATATTAATGTGTTATATCACTGACCTGTCCACACACGGGGCTGAAGGGCACGTCGGCACAGTAGCACCCCGTACTACAGTCCAGAGTGCTGTTAGCGATGCTGACCTCGCTGATCATGCGGTAGTTCTCCTCGGGACAACTCACGAACATCAATACTACCATACCTGGAAGACAGTTTTAAGTTACTCGACTATTATGAAAGATTCGTTTTTGAGTCGATTGGGGCAGAAAAGAAATTGACTAAGTTATTTCGAACACACATTTTGAAGAACGAATAACTTTTTTTGATTACATGTGTATTTTAATAAAATAATAGTGATTTGTTTTAGGGTCTTTTTAGAAAAAATATTATTAACCGCCAATTTCTGTAGTAAAAAAGCGCACAAAACTTTGTCAATACGGTTGTTGACAAAAAAGGTATCCCTTGTTGCTTAAAAAAAATCATCAAACACCGTTCAGGTAGACTGTCGTTCTATCTACTCGTAATAATAGTTGTGAACTCTTTTGCTATCATCATCTGCCTAGCCATTTCCCAAATTTGTTGGGGTCGGCTTCCAATCTAACCAGATGCAGCTGAATACCAGTATTTTGCATGGAGCAACTGCCTATCTGACCTCCACAACACAGTTAATACTGGGTGTTGGGGCTTCAGATTTCTCAATGAAACTCCCGTTGAATGAGGTAAGGTGAATATAATCCAGGATTAAACAGTATTTTTACAATATTAATATGCGGAGCGAGAGGTTGCCGCTACGATGACAATTTGGATACAAAGTAAAAAAATGTAGGTGGAAGAATAAAAGTCACAATAATCGATTAAATGTACGGCGCACGCCTACCCCCAATTGAATAGCTATGTGCGACACAAAACACTGCACCACACACGCAGGCGTAAACACTGGGTAATACTATACCCTTTGGTAAGACTGGTTGTCAGACTTTTAGGTCACTGCATGACTACCTGTAACGACTGCCAAAAATCTTTATATGGCAGCCAGCACCAACAGCTTAACGTGCTTTTCGAGGCACGGAGGAAACTCAGTATGTTGTGGGCGGTCACCCATCCACAGACCAACCTAGGAAAGCGCGTCTTAACTTAAACATCGACCCGAGTGGCAGTCATTATTAAGCCACGAGGTGCTCTATGCGTAACTTTATTCAGCTAAGATCAGATGATTCCTTACCAGCACTGTAGATGGCAGCACTAGCGGCCGTCCACGCGGCCACCTGTCTCGCAGTGGGCACCAGTTTCAGTATCACCACGCCTGACGTGATTGTGCCCAGACCCATCACTAAAATACCACCCAGCCCTGGAAAGTTAACACTTAGGTTTAGTAAATGTGACTGAGCGTTCATTCTTGGAACACAGTTATTTTGTAGGCACGGTTAATTTATAAGGTATAGTTTGTCAAGGGAGAGAGATAAAAATACATTACATGGATAACCCCTATAATAATATAGTTCTCTCTTCTATTTTCTGAACGACTTACTAAATAAATAATTGTTGTAGATTCAAAGGGTCCTTTATGTGGATTGTGCATGCTACTCTGCATTATTAAAAACGACAATAGACGTTAATCCTGTGAAAGATTTTATCTGGCCCCGCATGAGGGGCTACACAATAACTCCGATTATAACGTCTCTCTAAACAGAAAACGTTGCCCAAAAAAACTACATACTACTACTATTATACTTATCTACTGACGAAATAAGTCACTTCCGCTTTACAAATATCAGACCATCGTATCACACTACACATCATAACATCGCCGCACTGTTGACAATGGTATCCCACTGCTGACCATAGGATAGCAGTTAGATACCACGGTTTCCATCATGGCCCCACTCCAGACCATGGTCGACCACCAATACCAATAGAGAGTTCATGTTAGTACCTCACCCGAGACAAGGTTGGCGTCATGCGTCGGCAACCGGAACTGCTTTTCGAGGTACTTGGGCAGGAAGCTGTACACCCCGCTGATGGGCATCAAGTGGAGGACCGAGCTAGCAGTTCGCCACATTAGGATGTCGTTTGTAAGCTGCCTTTTTATTGTTGCGAAGAAATCTGGTAAATAAAAGATGTGGTTTAGTTAGGGGAAAAAACTAAGAAAACACAGTGTAATAGTATAGTAGTATTAGAGTATTGTGATTGTATTAGACGTTCGACAGACCAAGTCAAGACAACTAGCCACACTATCAAACTACTAATTGTTTAAACTCTTTAGGCCAATGCTAAATCATGTTTAGAATGTCCTCAAGTTCTTAAATAAACTAAAATGCGAAAAAGAACATAATATAGGCAGCTGTCATCCAAAATCAAAATCAAAACTCATTTATTCAAACTAGGGTGATAATCAGCACTTTTCGAACGTCAAAATTTACTTTACTTATTTACAAGAGACAGTCCCCCAAAACGCCCCCCCCCCCCCTTCGACACTTCTTAGTGTTTTTGCTGGAAAGAAGAAGTGGCGTAACAAACTCCCCAGCACACATCTGTCTGTTAGGTTGGTTACAAGAACCAGACTCGATACAATAGTAAGGCAAGTATAAAAAAGTATATAATAATAATTAAAAAAAGACATAACATATCAGTAAACTAATCTTGGAGAAAGAACATAAATAAATAACAAACATTGTCTTGTGATCAACTCACCGACCAACTGTTCTTATCATTTAAGTAGTCGTTAATGGAATAGTACGCTTTTAAACAAAGATTAGATTTTACTTTGGCTTTAAACGCATTAAATGGCAAGTCTAGAAAAGAAGATGGCAGTTTATTATAAAATGGTATACCAAGCCCGACGAATGAATTATGAACTTTGTGAAGCCGGTGAAAAAGAGCGCGTAGTTTATGCTTATTTCTAGTGTTAAAGTTGTGAATATCACTGTTTTTAGTGTACAGGTGGATATTTTGTTTAATATATAAAATGTTGGCCAAGATGAACTGAGAAGCAACAGTGAGGATACCAATCTCCTTAAAAAAATCTCTAAGAGAAACTCGGGCACCCAGCTGATAAATTGCACGAACCGCTCGCTTCTGCAGAACAAATATATTTTGAATATCAGCAGCTTTGCCCCACAGCAGAATACCGTATGACATAACGCTGTGAAAATAACTGAAGTAGACTAACCGTGCTGTAATATGGAGTGCACAAGGGAATGTAAGGGTCCACATTTGTTTTTTGTGTTAAATATTTCACGTACGGATAAACTAAAACTGACCTACACGAAAACATCGAGCAACAATATGAAAAAGTGAGTAGAATTGAGGACCTGAATATACACAGGGTTATGTAAGAACTGGTAGAAGCTGCTGCTTTAGATTCTTTTTCTCGCGATTAATAATCTTATTATTAGTTTACTTGTTACGGACAGCGACAACAACTCAGGCGTTAAAAACATTCGTTTGTATACAAAACAAAACAAATTCTATCAAAATTATTTACGGAAGAGATATCGCACGATACAACGTATTTGTCAGTCTGATAACTCGAATTCCCACCGCTTTTTAATGTTGTCACAGTTTTTATTATTGTTCTGTTTGGAAACCGTCCAACTGATTTCAAACTAGAACTTGGAACTACGTTTAGATTTTAATTAAAAATCACATTTTCTGTTCGGATAATGCAATCATTGTGAAAAATTAAAAACGGAACCATGGTTCTCGAATTTTCACGAACAGATTCTGATATAGATAAAAAATAATCAAAAACGATATCGTGGTATGATAAGACTTCGAGTATGGTAAATATTTTGGACAAAATAGAATCCACAATTGGGTTGGGCAGGAAACAAACTAGACTTGGGCGTAATAAAATTCTCGACAGTAAATCAAATAACTACAACAAATTCTAGCATAATAAAAAACTCATTAAGAATCTCTCAAGCATTGCTAGCATCAGACTAAAAGTATAATAGATGAGCTATATGAATCATTGTCTAGACAATCTTCTCTTACACGATAACATATCATTTGTTTGAATTTTATTAGAGATTGGTTTATAGGACGGTATTCATCAAAGTCGTGCTACTTCTGTCAACCGGATTACTACTACTATATAAAAACTAGGCCACCCACGGAGATACAATAAACAGTCGTGTAGTTTTTATCTCAATTTAGTAAGATACGTCAATTCTTTTAGGGAAAAAAAGTTAATCAATGCCATGAACAACTTTTTGTATCGAAATAATACTAAAATCAACACATTTTACAAGATTTTTTTCTTTGCACTTACTACTAAAACCTTTATAATATTTTTGGCTTCGTATATCTACTACTACTTTCGGATTTACTGAAGTTCTTGTCACTTCGTCTAAGCCGTCGGTTCAGTTGAACGATAGTCGACTCCTTCAAGTTCTTGTACCACTACAAAGTAACAACAATATATGAATTACCTTTGAAGAACGGCTCATTTTTATCCTTGATCTTTTTGGGTGGCAGCGGCATCGGCTCCTGTCTGATCTGACGCGGAAAACAGAACATGAGGGTCGACAGGAGAACGATGAAACCCGCTATGAACACCATACCTGTTGAACAATACATCAAAAGTTATTTGTAAGGAGTTTTTATTTATGAATGTCTGAAGCTGCTACAATTCTCGATCACTAGGACAATTCTCAATGTTAAACCAATTCATAATTTCGCCGAATTTTCTATGAATAGAGATTGATGGTCTTGTGATTTTGAAATGTTCACATAAAAAAAAAACACGGCCGGACTAACACAAATATTACTTGTGGCATCATGTCACACTTAATTGGGTAGATGAGTGGGCCAAAGATCAACACATTCATTTGTGTCTAACAGTTTTTTTACAATAATACTGACATTTAATGTGGCAAGTAAACAAACATACTTAGGCCTCCTTGAATTAGACTGACGTATGCAATAGTGGGCGCTAATGTACCTGCCCTAGGGCCATTCAACCACAGTTTAGGTACACATAAGATATCTAATGAGTTTATAACAGTCCTCATAATACTCTTTTGTATTATCACAGACATTATAAAACGGTGTGCAAATACTCGTAGAAGGTTAAAATCCTAATCTAATGAATACCATACACAGTATCTATTCGAGCAAAAGGTTTATAATAATATTCGAGCAATATTCGCGAAAAATATAGCAAGCAAATAAAATTTGTGGCTAGTCTTCATGGACGAGTCACTCTTTGTTTATGGAACATATCAGCAGGATCGCGTTATGGAATATTCTAATTATGGCAATTATCGAGGTGGCGAGTGAGAAATGCTCCTTTCAATAGCACTAATCCGTTAGCAGTCGTCAGGAGATTATATCGAATATGTTGAATATTTCACGCATCGCAAGGCGCCACCGTGCGAGACGGATCACACAATCTATGTACATGTATAATGTGCAAACACTCGTGTTTTTTAAAAGTAGCCAAGTTTCTGGAACATGCTACGTAAACTTGAAAACATATCCAAACAATACGCGCCATCAAGAGCCTCTGTTTGTCTATATTTGAGGTAGTAAAACATTCGCGAAAATCTAACCAACTCAGGCAATTGTTAGAGTTGTCAAAACTAGTGATCGTAATAATAACTCATGAAACTTTGGATAGGATCAAAAACAATTCCGATTGATTCAAACAGAAAACATTTGCGCGTTTACAAGGTCGCCCGGTCGACGTTCAGTCAAGGGCGTTCGCTAGACACGGTAGGTATGGACTATGGGTACATACGCCGACCAGCATTGTTTACCACGCTCAATGTACCATTAAACGTAATATAAGAGTCGCAGCGTCTAATACATTTTAGTGAGAACTTGAGAACTTGACCAGCGAGAGAAGACGAAGGTCAAGAGAACCGGTTTAAAAGTAAAAGTGAGCAAGGCGTCGTCGGTCGCGTGTCCACCCACTAAATCCTCATTACAACGACGACGGCATAATTGTCGGCAAGAAGGCGCGCAGCCTTGGCCGTGACCGGCTGTGGATAGAGCGCTTATTTTAGCTGTGGTGACGCGGCGTGATGTAAGACGCGTTATGTAACTAGTGGCGTGCGCCCGCGCCGCCGCCACCGCCGCAGCGTGACGCCCGCGCACAAAAAAGCGAAAGCCGACTGGAAATTGCATCGCGCGCCATTCTATGACACCACATCATACACGTTGCACCGCGGTTATAACACATCTCGCGAATACAACTTCCTAAAGCTATCAATAGACCTGAAAACTCGTATAAGTACAATACCTACAATGAAGTATTAATTATGCAACCGTGGAATGTCGCGCTCACCCTTTCGCAGAAACAATTACAATGCAATCGAGCCGCTATGGGAGTCAGTTGGGGGAAGTAATGAGCGGTGATTAACATCTTGCAACATACTATCTGTATGCTCATTATCCCTTGAGAAATGTTCTTATAATAACGTAAATCGTCGCAACTTCAGTTTAACTGACATTTTAGAGACGCATGTATGTGCTGTTGCGCGTGAAAATATGTTATTTATTTCCAGCAAATTATAAATTCAGCGTTTCTTCAAAAAAAATTACTTTTCTTCTTCTTCTGAACTTCTATTTTTAATAAGGAACCATTAAGGGCCTCTGTATTACAAAACATCAAGCTTCGCATGCGCCTCAATGCTCCTAAACACATGGCACTGCTAACGCCTCTGAAACTCCAAAATTTTAATTATGCGGGCCACAGCCGCCAATTTAGAACTTCAATACATTAATGATTCAAAAACGTCCGTTAAAATAAACTTATTAAAATTCAAAACTTCATTCATGAGTGTGGCGTTAGAACAATAAGGAAATACGCAGAAATCATTCAATACGTATTCGCGAATTCAATACGTTGGCAGTCGGGACACGCTTGCAGCAGTTTTCTACCGCGACACGACGCACAAATGACTTCCTAAAGCCCTTTACCGTTGGAAATTGGCCTTTATTTTGTGCATGTGAAGGCATGATGGGTCCTTTATGGATGGTATTTAGGAGTTTGTTTTGTTTACACGCATTCGGTTGGTGTGCAGGTCACGCACGTGCTTTCTTCGTGGATTTTGCGCGCAAATCTGCGCAAGTGCTTCGCTAACGGTATATGAATGGTCCGCGTTGGAATGTCGGCTACTTCGATTTCGTTGTAGCAACAGACAGGTCTTCGGTTTAGTTGTAAACTTAGGGAATATCCCGCCTAGGACGACGAAAATAGAATATCTAAGAATAGGAATACGCAACTTGAACATGAAGATAGATTCGTTTTCATTAATAATTCTGGAGAAACGAGTATGCATCGCAAATATTATGCAGTCGAATATGCATAACATGATCCACTTTAGAGACAATGTCAACAGATAACTTTTGAACTAGATTGATAAAGCTGGTGTACAAGCGACGCCAGAATCAATTATTTCGAAGTCTGGCGCGACTCGGTTCAAGATATGTAAGAAAATTGTAGCGGCAACACCCACTTGTATCGATTTTCCATTGTGATGTTTACACAGCAGTAAAAGGCGATACGTTCGTTTGGTATTCTATGTTCTAGCTTATATTTTTAATATTTAATAGCACCTTGCCAACTACTCTTGTATAAGATGCAAACATGGCCCTAATTTCCAATGTAGAATTTTCTAAAACTATTTTAGCTTGTTCTGATAAAGCTTAACTTAAATATCTAGTCATGAAATTCGGAATGGTCAAACATTTCATAATATTTAATATTACAAGAGAAACTCAAAAATCTGTACGATTACCAATGTCATCCGTTAATTAACGGTGCACCTACCACCACAAATTCGTATTTAAACCGAAATTGTTTTTTTTTTCTATTTTCTAAGAACAACCAAAATAGACGTTATTTTTGGAGAAGACATTTGCATCTGGGTCACTGTTCGATGGTATTCAGTGTATAACATTTAATCCATCTGTAGGTACGTGTACTGGAAACTAAGTGTAGCTCTGGCAGCAAGTTACTTCTGAAAGGATATTATGCGATCGATTGCAACCACCCGTTTGGCTCAGCTGACGAAAGTCTTAAGAGGTACTAGATATTCCAAGCACTGAATATTGAGAGAGTTAGAAATTGTTTACGGGTAGAAACTTTGAAAACTGTATTAATTAAATTCTGCAACTATACCGTGAACTTTGAATTATTGTCAACGTCTTCTTCTGCCATTCCATCTCTATTATTCAACATCATATAATTGACGTCATTTTTTCTACGGCAATTTTGATTGCCCGCCTATTTACAATCTCCACATTCTTTAAAACCAGAATAATTTACAAGGACTACCATTAGATCAAAAAGACAATAATTATCATGATAAACATCTCTGCTAACTGCCACTTGATACCCAAGACTAATTATAGTTTTTACCTTATTCACAAATCATAGTACTTAACTTTTATTACAACAATTCTAGACAAATGAAGAGGCTCCTCTCAAAATAATTGGCCCGTTACGGCATCAATATGTCAACATGAAAGTTCGTCCGTCTATCCGTTACAACAAAAAGAAAAATCGGCCAAATGCGAGTTGGGACTCGCGCACGACGGGTTCCGTTCCATTATCTATAATAACGGCAAAAAAACACGTTTGTTGTATGGAGGGCAGTCCCTTAATATTTAGTTTATTCTGTTTTTTTAGTATTTGTTGTAAGAGGCAACACAAATACATCATCTGTGAAAATTTCAACTATTTATCATTATTATTTATCACAGTTCATGAGATACAGCCTGGCGACAAACGGAAAGACGAGCGGATCCGGTCCCGTTTTACCCTTTGTTTACGTATCCCTAAGAATTATGTATTGGGTAAAGAACATAAAATCAAAAATACGCGTACTTACCCAGCCACCAAGCGCCGACCCATCTCGCATCATTGGCATCGAAGTCTGGGGTTAGCAGAGGGTCCACATAAACCCTGGTGCATAGTGCTCCGAGAAGGAACCCAAGAGCTGGTCCGATCACCCTTATGCCGATGGTAATAGCTGTGGACAAAAGACATGGAAGATTAGAATATTTTCGAAATTCCTGCTTTTATACGTTGAAGATCCTAGAATACCAGGAATTCACAACGAAATTCCCGAGCATTTTGAGTTTCGGGAGTCTATATCCTGTTTGAAAATAATAAACATAAGGAAGGAAATATATCTGGTGAAACGATAAGCCCTTACAAAATGTACGATATTAATACATATTTTATACTAGCTGTTGCCAGCGGCTTCACCCGCTACAACTCGAAAATTATCCCACAGGAAGATATAATCGGGATAAAAACTATCATATGTGTTAATCCAGGTTATAAACCATCTGTTTACTAAATTTTATCCAAATCCGTTCAGTAGTTTTTACGTGAAGAAGTAACAAACACACATACTCACACACTCACAAACTTTCGCCTTTATAATATTAGTGTGATAGAATCGATACTGTCTACAGAAGATTATTTTGACCATCATCATGACGCACGACACGAAAGTCAACCCTCAACCGAATCATCGCTTAACGTTAAGTTAATTAAAGGTCAATCACCAGTTTTCCTACATTAAAAGGAGAAAATAAAAATTGCAAATCCGTCTACCGAAGCTTGACACTAGTTAGCCGGAGACAAATGCTTGGAATCACAGTACAAAACAAGCATACAAGAAAGGCTAACCGCAACGACCAACGACGTCGGGCTGCGTTTTATAATACTTTATTATGGTGAGCAGTAGAATGTATAGGTACGTGGTTAATGTCTGCTTAGACTGGAAACCAAGCCTAACGAGACCTAGTGTAATTTGCCAAGCCTAATACGGTAAGGATTTTTACACTGGTTTCGGAATAGTAAAGAATTCAGTGGGATCTTTACATTGTCACAGAATTTTACATAATCTATTATTATCTCTAAAAGAGCATTTTTGAACGTAGGTCCGTTTTTAAAGGATATTCTTCAAAGCTCATTTTCACGATACATATTTCTGTTTCTTATATTATCCTCTACCAAAATCGAATAAATTCACACAGTCAATCACTCTCGTATTTTCAATCTCAAGTGAAAATCTGTCAAACCAAATCTGCCACTTTAAAATTGATGGTCCTGCATATACATTTGAAATTTTTACAGTGCATTATCATCATCGTGTGTGACAAGTATTGATGAAAATAGTACATTAAGCACACATTGTAGTCAATTACATATCTTGCTCTCACGAAGTATTAAATAATATTACGTTAGTAGATTCTACTCTTATTACAGCACTTGCACACGAACGAATACATTTTCTAGTGCACGCATCACTAGAACCGCTTTATCGCACGAAACTGCAGATACATTGTAAAATAGCAACACTGACTTAATTCGAGGAAATATTATCATCGGGTCAGTTAATGACGTAGTTAATATTAATGTGCATAATCGGTGAGGCGGAGATGGCCGTTATGCAAATTGAGATGGACTCTCGCACACACTGGGCCGCAGTCGTTTATCTCAATAGGGCTAGGGCTCTGGGGCTAATTGAGGGCCATTGAACTCGCCACAACAAATTATCGTATGAGGAATTGCCGCTGTCAACGATCGCTGCTGCGTACAGCTTCTTCATGTTAGAACGAAAGAAAAACGAACGCACTGCGAGCTCGGATGATTACTGACATTATTGTTCCGAGAAATGCTAATATTATTATAGCCCATTAAATTATATGATTATTACTGCATAACATATTATAATAAACAGTAAACAACTCATTTAAATACATAATGAGGCTAAAATATGTTGGGGTCACGCTGAGACCAGCAGACGAATCATCCGGCGCGACTGAACATGCGTAAGAACTGTCCCAAAATTCGAAATTAAATTAAAACCTGTTATAATAAAATAACAAAGGACCGTTGCAGGGTGAGTGACCGAAAAACAATCAGGTACTTAGGTCCCGAATGTAATCTTTCCCAGAAACCGACCGCAACGCTTGCCAAAAAACGGACAGCCGTGCCGCTCAGCTCGCGTGCTTCACGTTCGATACAAAGTAAAATATACGTTCCTATTATCATCATGCGCTTTTGTAATAAATAATGGCCTCGTCAGGATCGTTTTTCAAAACGGCCGAAGCCCATGTCTCGATACAAGTTTTTATTATGTCCCGGTACACTCGTCCTTACCGGTTCCGATGTATCATTAACATCGTTCAAGTGCTGCTCCCTCGAATTACCGCTCGGTGATTGTCAAAAAATGACGAATTGCATTATTAAATGAACCCGGTAGGCAAACGTGGTTAGGCTTTATAACAGTTATATCTGAGCTTTAAGTTACATGGGGTTAAAAATAGAGGAGTGTGCCACCCTATCTACTCGCACTATCTACAATAATAGAGACAAACATAAATATACTGATATGAAAGGCAACAGGGCTCGCAGAGATAACCTTGCGAAGCCCGCCTCTGTAAATAAGGTCATCTCAACTGACAGCTACAATCATCATTTCAGCCGAAAGACGTCCACTGCTGGACATAGGCCTCCCCTAAGTGTCGCCACATTGACCGGTCCCGTGCGTCTCGCATCCAGCGGATCCCCGCAACCTTCACCAGGTCATCGGTCCACCTAGTGGGAGGCCTTCCAACGCAACGTCTTCCAGTTCGCGGTCGCCACTCCAGAACTTTTCGACCCCATCGGCCATCCGTTCTGCGAGCAATGTGCCCTGCCCACTGCCACTTAAGTTTGGCAATTCTTCGGGCTATGTCGGTAACCTTGGTTCTCATGCGGATGTCCTCATTTTTGATTCTATCACGCAAAGTAACTCCGAGCATAGCTCTCTCCATTGCCCTTTGGGTGACTTTGAGCTTTCTGATGAGGCCCATTGTGAGTGACCACGTTTCGGTCCCGTATGTAATCACTGGCAACACACACTGGTCATAGACTTTCGTCTTGAGACACTGTGGTAAGTTGGACGAGAAGATACTACTCAGCTTCCCAAACGCTGCCCAGCCGAGTCGGATTCGACGATTGACCTCTTTCTCAAAGTTGGACCTACCTAACTGGACCGTTTGTCCCAGGTAGACATAATCGTCTACAACTTCGAGTGTTGAGTCTCCGATCTTGATAGGAGTGGGTGTTACATGGGCATTCAACATGACCTTGGTTTTGTCCATGTTCATTTTAAGACCCACTCTTTCGGAAGCTCTACTGAGGTCATCGAGCATCTTACTGAGGTCCTCCATGGTCTCAGCCATGACCACTATATCATCGGCAAACCGAAGGTGAGTGATGTACTCGCCATTGATGTTGATGCCTAGTCCTCTCCAGTCCAGAACCTTGAAAACATCCTCCAGTACAGCGGTGAACAGTTTCGGAGATATGACGTCTCCCTGTCTCACACCTCGCTGCAGAAGGATAGGTTCCGAGCTACAATCACCTCAGATTTACGCCTAATAGATATAAAAAGATGCTGAAACATTTCCAACGTATCCATTTAGAAGAATAAATAAACAATCCACCAGCAGGAATCCATATTCACGTCTAAATAAGGTGTGCGACGAGTTCTATCTCTGGTATCAAATTCCGTTTATAGGAACATGACTATCGTTACTAGGTAATGTGGAATCTAAACGGCTACTTCAACACCGGTCTTCCCTCAATAGAATTTCAAATTAATGTAAATGAAGGTATTCGATTAGCACTATAAAACTTTTATTACTCCCTTGATTACCATTGGAACCTTTGCAACTGTTTCGTGAATTTATCCAAAGTTAATTGTTGAAACCAACGTCTCTCAAACATCACAGACAGTCGGTACTACACAGTAATATTCGCTAGTCACGATATTTTGAATGGCAAAGAAATAGGAACACAATTCCTAATCGGTGCAGAGTTCATTGCTCTTTCGAATGCAAAATCATTTTTAGAAGTATGACTAATTCGGTTGGAAAACACACTAATAGCAACCGCAGTGACGCTTCTAGGAAAACACCTGTCTAAACGGAAAGGGAATAGTTTCGAGGCAATCAATAATAATCATTCGACATGCGTGTATATAGAAAATGCAATTTGACGTCATAAAAAGGTATAATCAACTACGATAATAACAACAGCCGACATAATCATATCTAATCATACGGACGTAATCTTATCTGGCGATGTTGCAAGAAAACTGACCTATGACAACTACAGCAACAAATGATTACTTGGAGCGCAATTTGATAGTGCACTCGCAAAAAAGTTGCATAAGGTCCACATTGCAATATCGTGGTAACGTAATCGACGTAATTTTCTCGTCCATACACGGCATAATTGATCGCAATCAGATTGCGAACCGATAGTACGATTAAAGAAAAAACGTTCCAAAATACGGTGCAAGTCTTTTGATTAATCGTTACCGTTTATCATCCTTTCCGGGGTCTTACATTATACTTTTTTCGAATTTAGTTACACGTTCCACATGCTGCAAGTAAGGACATAACACAACTCTTAACAAATTGTAGAAATGAAATGCCTCCAGACCAACCAATAAACAAACTATTGAAACCAGACATAACGAAAATACGTAAAAACCCGACTTCGGCATTTCCGGCCAAAGCCTTTAAACATCTTGGACATAAAAGTTCAAATTTAGAAGAAATAAGGTCCTATAAAATTAATTGAGACCTGAATGCGTGTATCAATACTGTCCCAAATAAACACAAGCCGGTACCGTTTTCTCTGAAAACGTGATGAATCACAACATTTTAAATGAAAAAATGTAATCGCTGTTCAAGGAAAACTGCAATACACGTTTCTATGGTGTACTGAGTATATTAGAATCTAAAATGAAATAAATTACTATATGAATTTATCTGTGGAATTTATTAACGTTGAATATAGACAGCTGTCGAATTCCGTAGCAAATTGTTTCCTTGACATACCAATTAGAAGTAAAAGTTAAATAACTTTGGGAGGTAGAGCAGCTAATTGGACACTAGCAACACAAGTTGACTTTACAGTAAAAAAACTAGAAATAGTGTGGCCTCATGAAGTGCCAGCAGAAATGTTGATAGATACATACACACCCGATAATGAAGAGACAGATGAACTGCAAGGAACGGTAATAAACCCATAAGGAATGAAAGCAAAACAACCAATTTTAACCAAAAGGTATATAGGACGCTGATAAATTTAACAGCAAAGACATTCCAATAAAACAGTCTCCAAATATAAAGAAAATACCCCAGAACACGTCGAAGAAACGACTCGAAATCGACCATTCCCGTTCAGGAATGGTCGATTTCGAGTCGTTTCTTGATCGTGACTTCGTGAGGGACGAAATTAGGGCAACGTCTCTAAGGAACGAGACACACGCACTGACACCAACGAGCTGAAATTGTCGCCGCGACGACGCGTCGGCACACTGACACACTTCGCCAACCACCTACTGAAATAGCAATTGTATACGTTTAACTGCACAACAGGGCTTCAGTGAAGAACTACGGACCAGCCATGAATTATAAGTGAGCTGCGTTCCCTGTACGGATATCGATCGCGAAATTGTACTGAAATCAGCTACGCCTGAGAGCAATGAACTCGGGAAAACTAAAGGAAATAAAAAGCTCCACTCTGCTTTGAATTTGCTCGACGCTACAATTGAACATGATGGTATATATCAACACTTGAATCAAAACAAGGGCGAATATTATTTTATTCTAGCTAAGACAAAATAGGATGTGAATCTAGTTTGTACGAAAACAAAGTACAAGGAAAACAGGTGCTCAAAAATAATCGTAGAGCTTGTCGATGTAAACCCAGTTCCATATGATTATAAATTTAAGATAACACCAAATTGGAATTGTGCAATAGTTATGTCCAAGGTCTTTGGAAAAACCTTTAGATACACAAAACTTTAATGAACCGTTTGAATCAGGTAATTAGTTAAGAATTTCGCTATTTAAAATAGGTCAACTGTCTAGTTTATAATACCCGCTACAGCTTTAAAATTTTGATAATAAAATTGATCGTGAAGTTTGTAGTTTTTTGGCTGCAATCAATAGTACAGCAAAAGTGCAAAGACTACCCTATCTTGAGTTGAATTAAGTTAAATTGGGTCACAACATGGCGCTAGTTAGTCGTCCGTTCAAAGTCCTCATAATTACTCAAGGCCCTATCATGCCCTACTCGAAGTAGGTACCTAACGCCTAAGGTCACGATCACACGCAATAATTGACCTAAATAATCTTCACCACACTGCACTGGTTTCAATCAATGAATATCCGTGCGTACTGAGCCTTATTTAGGTCGACACAAGTAACCTGAATTGAATTTAATTGGTTAAATAAATTAGCGTAATGCGTTGCGTGATATTAAATAATGTTTCCTTTATCGCCCGCGTTCTAGCATGTAGTGATTATAAAGAATTAGGATTATTAACAAATTCATTAATTTGTTTAATTGCTGTATATTGCAGTGAGTATGAGTACTGCACTTTGTACTGAAATTTAAAATACAGTATGTTAGTTTAAATGATAATATAGAGATGGGGATATTGAATAGGGAATATTGAAACCTGCAATATGTTACATGATTGATGATAAGAAATATGAACGAAAAAAAAACACTGGTAAATAACAGACGGAACCATACCAAATATTTCGGAAAAGTCTCGCGCTCATCACAGAAAATGTACGCGGGTCAATGACTTTTAGATAATTATCATCCATTATCCATTCATATTTTAAAACTGGCGTAGGGTAGGACAATGGCGAAAAATAAACGTCCAATAAAGAGAAACTGGAGAGCGTGCGGCCATGGCACAATTACGTCACAAATTTAGGTTACATATAGTTTTTTATATATAATCAAAAACAGCTAGTGCTGTTGCCAGCGGCTTCACCCGCTACAACCCACGGGAATATAAAATCGGAATAAAAGCTATTGTCCTATTTGTTAACCCAGGTTATAAACTATCTGTGTACCAAATTTCATCCAAATCCGTGCGGAGTTTTTGCGTGAAGAAGTAACAAACATACACACTCACACACTCACAAACTTTCACCTTTATAATATTAGTGTGATTTTGGACGAGAATCGAATACTGAATACTTTCCTTTAATAAGTCCCTCCTTTAATCTAACATACTGTGTATGTAAAGCTGGATGCAGGAATTCAAAGTGTACTATTTATCTTAGTGTGAAGTGAACAATCAAGTCAGCCTGTAATTTTAGCTACAGATCTCAAGCAACGAATTGTCTAAAAACATAACATTTATGACAAGAGTCAAAAGAGAATGTTGCTGTCTTACAGATTCAATAAAATATAAGCATAAAGCTCACACATAACCTTTCGTAATATCCTAGGAAAAACGATAAAATTATATATGGCCTTAAAATAATTATAATCAGTAATGGGTGGTCATATTTTCTAGGTCTAGTCTCTAGTGCAAGCTGCCTATTACTCGCTTCTGAAAGCTTTATACCGGACAGCGCGTATAGCTCTTCTTTAGTACCATCATTTACTTCATACTTTATACAGTAAATTAGTTCTTATGAAACATCTGAAAGTACCAGTTTAATAATTTTATCGATTTCTGTACAGTTTCACTATTATTATAAAACAACGTCATCCGCCGCGTCTGTCTGTTTGCCTGTTCGCGATAAATTCAAAAACTACTGCACCAATTCTCTTGCTTTTTTCACAAATGCTTTAAGTTTGTTTTCGAGGAAGGTTTTAGTATATAATTGGCAAGTTTTTGACATCCATGCGGGTGAAGCCGCGGGCATCAGTTAGTAAGATTATAAGATATTTTTTTTTTTTTTCAATTAATTATCTAATAAATAGGATTCCGTCTGTGGCATTTAATTAAAGTTGCTCAAATGACGGACAAAATAAGTCTTGATGCGACTATGGAACATCAAAAATACGGACTACATAAGTGAACCATTTTTGGAGAACATTGTGCCCTACAGTAATAATCATAAGACCCTTTTTTATGGCGGGTGGAAAATCATCAAATAACCCCACCCGCTCTTGGGCAGAGCGAAAGGGAGTGTCAGACTTCTACTGACTAAAAACCACCCATGTTCCTTCTTAGCCCTATATGTCGAGGCCGCGGTAACTTGTGAACAACCCGCAGCCCCGACGGGATCATAAGACCCTTAATTGCGTTATACAGCATGTTAGTAATAAAGATACAAGACTACGTGTACCTAAACCACGAGATAAGTAAGAGAAGCTCAATTGAAAAGGATACTTTGAATGAGTGTCAGATAATGAGTGGCCCACATAAAACAAACAGACTTATTCAGCGTTTATCTAATCATTGGCAAGTTTACTAGATGGAACATTCATCTATATTATCAAAAGGTGTCGCAACAGAAACACGAGTATGCTCTCATTTTGAGAACAGAGCTGCTTGTGCAGAAATAGCCACATTGAACTACTTTAGATATAGGTCGGCCAAAGGTTAAGGAATAAAACATTTTATTGGAAAAAAACGAACTCTCTGTTTATTAATGATGAAATCTGTCTTTAACGATAACTGCACTACGTTCAGCAATCTGCTGTTTCAGGAAAACGGAGCAGCACCGTATATATACTCAACAACATGAAATTACGCTAAATGGAAATAAAGTAGACAAAGACAGTGTTCCTAAAATAAGAGAGGATATAGCTCATTCTCTTGATAAAACAAGATGACACGCACGGGTTGAAACAAGATCGTCGCACCTTACTTAGCCAAGACCACAGAACATGGCGTCTATATTGAAAACATGCGAAAATAATCACAAAGAATTACTGATACTGATACTGTTAGCCTGTATCATCCCACTGCAGGCGAAGGCCTCTCCCCATGACTTCCAGTTATTTCGATCCAAGGCCGATGTGGACCACTGGTCGTTAGTCTTGTCCAGATCATCTCGCCATCTTCTACGAGGTCTACCGCGACGCCTTCTGACAGTTTCAGGGCTCAAGAAAGTGGCTATTTTGGCCCACAGCTCATTGGGCATGTGGCAGACGTGTCCAGTCCCACTTAAGCTTAGCGGCTTTTTGAACAACGTCAGCAATTTGTGTTTTGGAACGCAGTGTTGAGTTGCATACACGCTCGGTTAGTTTGACGCCTAGAATGCTGCGCTCCATTGCACGTTGGCAGACCTTGAGTTTGGACTTTTGAATCTTTGTCAAAGACAAAGTCAGGGATCCATAAGTCAGAATGGGAAGAATGCACATATCCATGATTTTTCGTTTTAGTGATAAAGGAAGGTCTCCTTTCATGAGTTCTTTCATGGACCTTAGTAGCTCTTCCAGGCATTTTTAGTTCATCTTGTGACTTCCTTGTCTTGTCTTGACTAACTGGCCCAAGTTCATGGACATATTGCAAATCTTCATTTCTTTTTCACAAATAATTGTTCAAAAATCAAAACAGAAAAGGGACTCACTAACTGCAACAAATGTGCAAATAACTTAAACTTCCGTTCTTCCTAATAAAACCAGTCATACATAACTCATAACAGTGTTAAGTAATTCATAATATTGTAGACTAAAGTGTTACTTTAAACATATACTCGTCAGTCCACATATTTTTCAAAGCCCACATGTCTACCTTCAAATTCTACTCAAGATTTAAATCAAACACGACAACTGCGACATAATGAATTTAAATGAGCATTACGAAATGATGATGGTGAACATAACAACATGAAATCATCAACATTATATACATTGAACTTTAAATGAATTCGATATAACAAGGTTTGTTTGCAGATGAACAGATGAACTCATGCCAGGGGTAGCCCACATGTCTACCTTCAAATTCTACTCAAGATTTAAATCAAACACGACAACTGCGACATAATGAATTTAAATGAGCATTACGAAATGATGATGGTGAACATAACAACATGAAATCATCAACATTATATACATTGAACTTTAAATGAATTCGATTTAACAAGGTTTGTTTGCAGATGAACAGATGAACTCATGCTGGGGTTAAGGTTTATACTTAAGGAAAATTAATGATTCGATTAACATTTTTTGGTAGTGTCATATTCGTTTGAACACAGAGCAGGTATTGGTAATCATAGACCTGCGATAGTTGGGAACTTGGGAGAGACTCGTTGATATGTTTAAGAACGAATGCCTTGGACTTATTAGATTGTGAAGGAGATGCCATCAAGGTGGAGTGGACCGGACAACGGACTTTCTCAGATATTTCAGAACATTATCTGCCAGAGTTTACTGTCCGAAGTCCGGTCAGCTCTCAAGTCCTTTTCGCTTAACCAGACCTACATAGAGAAAGAAAAGGGTTGAGCTTGAACATCTCTGACTTCGGGCAGTCCCCGCTAGTCGCGTAAAGCTCGCTTTAGAGCCTACTCCGTATGTTATGGCAGTGGTGCAGTAGACGCATTAGATCGCAGACACAACAATACACGCGTAACACTCTATACCTCTGTGTACAAACGTCGCGTTCGCAGCACCCAAACACCATTGTTTTGCTTTTTATGCATTTTATACTAACGCAGCCGTAAATTCTACCTGAGTTTCTGAGCTTTACATCATCGGGCGTGAAATTGTAGCGATGTAATCGAAACGAATTGGTTTATAGTATTGTTTATACCATAAAACGTTCGATAAACGAATATTTTATAGAAAATAACTGGTGCTAGAAAACTGGACAGACCATAAACAATGCAGATTCCAAATGGACTGGAAAATCACAAGGGGATGTTTTTTACAAAACTGCAACGAATGTGAGTGCGAGATGCACTCAAGTCGATTGTTAATTACGCAACGCATCAGAGGGCGGCCGGCAGAGTACGTTGTAGGCGGGCCGAGGGCGGTGGCTATGATTTATACACTTTTATGTGCCCATTTTATTACCAGTATTCGCAAGACGCTAACAATCGACCATCTTAATCGATACACCGAATTCATTTAAGCGACCATCAAGAAACGCCCCAGTGATTCTCCGGCGCGCCTGCTCCTGGTTACTTCATAAAATTTAACTACAGTTGATCCGGATACTAAGCATGAATCACAACCAATATTCACTCACCCATGTAAAGTGGCGACTGCTTGCTGCCAACGTTGTCGTCAACGTAGGGGATGCCGAGTGTGGCGATGCCGGTCTGTCCCACGCCAACCACCAGCAGGCACACGAACAGCCAGGGGATGACGACGGCCGTGATGGAGGAGCGCGTCGTGGAGCTCTTGACGTGCGCGGCGTCACACAGGTCGGAGGAGTTCTGGTTGGTGTAGCACACGGGAGCGGCGCCGGCGCGGTGATCTTCCAAATGCACATCCAGGAGCTGTGTGCCATAGAACAGGTGCGGCACCACGCAGCCAATCACGCCCACTGCCAGCACCAGCATCATGCACGCGATCCAGCGAGGCCGGTGCCCCCGACCCGCTAGGTACGTCAGGAACAGCGCCGTGCATATCTGCCCGATCTCTGTCGCTGCCAGCAAGGTTCCCGTCGTCTTTGATTCTACTTTGAACAGCTTTTCCACTGTGGTAGTCACACTAACGAAGTAGGTGAGGAACATGCCCTGCAGCACCCAGCCTGACAGGAACACCAGCATGAAGACCCGCGTGGACGCGAACACCGACCGCTTGCGCAGCGGCGTCGGGTGCGCCACCGTGTGCTTGCAGTCAAGGGATCCATTGTTGTTTCCTGTTGCTAGCCGTTCCTGTTCTTCTGGTGTGGCTTCGACGCCTTTCATGTCGGCGTCCTCGGCCGCCGGGCCCGGGGGACCCGCCTCCCCACCCGCTGATGATACTGTAGTGACGACGTTCGCCCTGCGACAATACAAAAACAACCATTTACAACCAGCACAAACAAACTTAATCTGACGATAAACTTAAACATTACTGCTATCTAAACTCACGTCATGGTCGTCACGTCTAAGCGGTTACCCACGCAAATATTCCACAACCCCTATGCTATAAAATCTATGTGACCGGCCTAGCGAAAAAGAAACGCACGCTAAACGCCAATGTCAGCGACGAAGCTCCGGCTAACGGGACCAAAACGTACAGATTGATCAACGATCGCGAAAACAAGGAGCGGGTACGATGCAGCGGTGCACGGTGGTGAGTCGTAAGCATACGTTGATTGGGGAGTCGTTCACCCGAGAGCGGCGAGGGATGGAGGCTGCGTGCGCGCAACCAACGCGGCGGAGAGCGACTGCAACATGCAATTACTGGCGCAGCGCGCTGCACCCGCCAGCCCGCCCCTCGGCGAGCTCCACACGGGGTTTTTATTGGCCGTCTATCCGTTTTTTGTGCCGCACGCATTTACACACGATGAAAGCCGTCTGCGCGCCGCCCTTCACTGAAGATTCCCTCTCGTCTCGACACCACGGAATGTCTTTGTCTCATTGCTCTCCTGTACGATTTACACTCACTTGAATTAAGAGATAAATTACAATAAGCGTGGTGTACCTATTTTAAATTCTTATCATCCGTACAATTAATATAAACAATTTAAACAATCTGTAAAATCAATACCTACAGAGGTAGAGGCAAACGCTAGGTTCGCAATAAAATCAACCGTAGAATATTAATGTGATCGACTCATACGGTTAACTGGACTTGCGAAACTCACCGATGGGGGCCGATGACCACTGGCGACACCGACCACGACGCACTATTGCACTAAACCGACCAGTTCCAGCAAGAAAACTATTTTACTGATACTACTAATTGTTCAGGTAATTTTTTATAATGATAATATTAATTTTAGGGGTGACTCAAACGACTAATTTTTTTACGTCTGATGCCAAATGGAGTGCACAGTAAACTGCATTCCGAGATAAGCCCACGAACGTGTGCAATGGTCGAGCTATCGAGCAAGTGCTATCGCTCCAGTGATAACGGAACACAGCAAATAGGATACTACTTGTGAAGCGGGTTACTGCTGCACCAATATCATACAAAATGCCCTATTTTTATCAAACGCCAGTACTGCTCAACCTTTACAATAAAACGTTTTAAACACAATATCTTATTTCTAAGAAGAATCGTCCGTCTTTGATATGCAGCCAAATTTTAAATTTATGTTCACTTGCCTATGTCCACCGCACCTTGTAATTTTAAAATATTTTCTGACTGACATGACGTTAATAAATCAGCGTGCCATGTGGTAAAAAGATTGAGGCAAAATGTTTTGAACCAAACAAAATGTACATAGGTATAAACAAACTAACAAAATATGTATGAATTGAATACAAATACACCTACGAAACCGATCTCAGTAAAGTGAACTCGAGTGTCCTAGGCAGTGTTGCGAGACGCCACGATCTAATTGGCGGCAATATTGTATGAAAGTCAACCCCGCACGCACATACAATCACACCGACGATACGAGGGCGGCGACTGACGATTTATTTAATCTCCCATCGCGATTGAGTGGCAATGAATCATATGAATATGGCGAGCACAAGAGAATCTATTGACATAAATTGAATGTAAACTATAGCATCAACGCAACACTTTTAGAACGCTAAATATTGAAATTAAAGACGTGTGTGGAAATCAGTTTAAACGAACGCGTGTCCTCACTTACGATTCAGTGACACGGCCAAATGTTCTTTGGTGGTTCCAAAGAACAGATTCGACGTCAACCCGCATCAAAATTCATCTTAAACACAAAAAGATACAGTTCGCTGTCTTTTCGAGAAAAAACAAAGTCACGGTCTCATACATACATTCTGAAATTGATACAAACCGATATTGATATAAAATTAAAAAGGTTAAAGAGCGTACAAAAAAGGGAGGTCTCATAAATCTTTCATGATGAATAACAAATAAAAGACAAGGTGGAAATTCTGGGAAATACGATTGATATTGTATTTTGAGGAAGGTTCAAAATTTGAGGACTGAGGAAAACGAATCAGGGCGCACGCTAGTAGTACAGGCGCATCGAAGACGTCTATGATCATTCTATAAGTGAGAGGACAACGTGCGCGGTCAAGGTAAGTGAGCAGATACCTGTTGTCGATGACACTGTTCACTCGACATTAATCTCCATTTTAAACCCAGTTTAATAACGTAAGGTACAATTTACAATGACGGTGACAAGCACGAATGAGAAATACAGTGGTTACCAGCGGAGAAACTTCATTGTAAATCTGTGTAAGGACCTAGACCTAGTCTAGATAAATTATTGTGCTATTTAAACGGTTGATGACGAACTGAATCTTGTAAATCAAACGATGATAACAATGATGCTTTTTGCAATGTCAGAGTACTTATCTATGATTTGGTTCCAGAGTCGCGATGCGACGGTCCTAACAGTCTTTGGCAACATAGCTCTCACACAAAGGACATTTTTGTCACACTTGTCTTACGCATGCAAATATTGAAGGTTTTACATGGAAAGCAGATGCACCAACAACTGGTCCTGACAGGTTACAATTGTTAGCACGGGCATTTCAAATATGTTTGCATTCTATTAATTTGTCCTTCAATATATTCCACGTCCAGCGCTTCAGATGAATGAAACCAAACGCGTAAAACTGAAATGTCAGATACATTCCAATATTGCGCTATAAAACTGCTGATTTGTAGGCTCTAGTGAACTACTCGTAGTAATTTGTATTCTATTGCAGTGATTTCAATATTCCACACATTGACATAACAATGCAATTAATGAAAGAGGAAAATTTCGTTACGAGCGCTAAATGTCTTGTAGTTATGTTACTACAAACACTACTGCACTTTATTAACGATTCAGAATTCACAGGTTTATTAATCAGTCAGAACCGGTCGCTTGTAGTGGGTACCGAAAGTAAACATATGCGTGAGTATTAATGGTAAAATTTGTTGGGGTCTTAATTAAATTAAACCGGATTCTGCCCACTGGCTATTAATTAACAAGATTCATGGCTGTACACTAAGCTAACCGCATAATTACGGAACAAAGCAACCGATGAGGAATTACTGGCAAAACAAATAATCAAAACGTGCTGCTACGGTGCCGGTGCAGTGGTTTTTTAAGAACCCGTAATTAGCGCACGTAACTCATCTCTAAGGAGTATGTTTGAATACCTATATTAACATTAATAAAATATATTGGTTTGGTACGCTCCGTGTAGATTCCTAGGAGCAAGTTCCAGTTATTTTAATTGAGCATAGCCCTTAAGGCCGATCCAATGATAGTTAATAACGCTTATGAACCTACTAGCGTGTCTGCCACTAAGACTCTATTTGCAAATCAAATTCAACTTAATGCGTGTATTAATTTTCAACAGCAGCTGTTAAGTGTCTATAAGACAAATGATTTATATGAACAGATAAGCACACCGGCCGTAATTACTCGTATCCAATACCGAGATTTGCAACGTGATAACCACAAAGTTCAGTGACACTAATATTTCCATTGAGCACCCAACCATTGGTCACTCCAGGCATTAAAATCCGACAGTAATTTATAATCAGTGATGTCCAAAAAGATATCATTGCGAGGAAGATTAATTTTAATGTAAATAAAGAACCAGCGGCAGAACCGAAACCAAATAATAAACAGGATATTGAGATGAACTAAGAAATAAAACAACAATGTATCGAAATCGAAATCCGATAAAAATAAATGCGAAATAAACGAAAGTCTGATTAAGGGTAATATTTCAGGTACGGAGACAGTCGTGCGAAGCAAATCCTCAGAGTAGGTGTGCCTGCATAAACCAGGCTCGGACATCGGACACCCCGGGGCGGAGAGCTGTCTGAGATATACTGACTTACTGCCCTCTACGCGCTCGACATAATGGACGCGCCTGCCGACCTTTACCACTTCGCTTTTAATAAAACATTTACATACAATTGACAATGTTCATAATTATAAGCTGTACTTTAAAATTCTAAACCACAATAGACTCAGGAGCATGAAATGTGTTATCGTCGTAAAAACGTATACTTGTTAATAATAAAGTTAAAAGTAGCTATAAGAAGTAGTTATTGGTACGGTTACAATCAATATTTTAAATTGTGTAAAATACATTCACTGGCAAACGCGTAAATCACGACAGGCCCTTCACAAGCACCCGTGTAACAAAAACGAAATGGCCCTTCGCGGAAAAAGATTAATATGTAACGATCAACTACAAGAACAAATCGGTATGCGGTGGAGAAAAACATCCAACGATACACATGACCGCTTACTTTAAAACTGTCTATTTGCAATTATAATGTACAATTGCACGCAATTGCATCGCACTTTGGACTGAAGCACAGAAAAAGCTTGATGTATTTTTGTGATGACTGGTTCCAGTGGACCAAAGGTGTTGTTGTATGCTCGAGTGGATTGCGCAACACTGACATAACTAACCGTGCCTTGACATTGTTGATCTCATAGTTGGAGCTCCGTGCCAAAGCCATCGCCGGTTGCATGGCGATCAAGAGGGTCGCTAATCGACCGTAGAATACGAATAGCCTACACGAGGATAAACACCTCAATAAACTGTACACTTTAGAGAGAACAAGTACTCCACTCGATCATTGCTATTCTGTTGAGATGGTACATCTAGAGAGAATCGTGCCGACAAGACTCCAGTAACAATCAGATAGCCAATAACTTTTAAAGTGGTGACAACTATGCGAACATAAAAAATATATGTGTGTTCAAAGTTGAAATCATCTGCGTAACGCACTTTGTCGAGCAACTGCGTGCTCGGTGTGAATGAGTGTTTCGGGCAAGGTCGCTACCAACGAATCACTAGTACCACCAATTTGACACTGCTCACCTCCGCTTATTGAACAAAGTGGAACGTGTAAATGAAGAAACGAAACGCTACCCTGCTGTAATCATTTAACAAGCATCAGCCGTGATGAAACAGATGTCATATTTGAAGGCAAAATCAATTCAGACATTGAGTAGATTATAGATGTGGCAAGGGTTTGTTATGAAACCTTCTAAAATTTTGTAACAAATATTAAGAAAATTAAAATGCAAACGTTGGAATCCTTATCTTAATACCCAAAGTTAACACATCAATCGTGTCATCAACTTTTACCAAAATGGTGTGGCATCAATGCAATATACGTTTTGCACCTTTACGACTATTCACACCAAAACTACAAGTCCACCAAGACACTGTCCGCCGTGTCGGCAACAAACAGAGTATTATGTCAATTAAGATTAAGAGGTATTACATCTCCCCAAGAACCTTTATCTCTATTATGATTGTAACTCATTGTAAATAAATAACATTAGTTACTGGTATCCACTGTATCTACTCAGTGTTGCTAGTCAGGCTAACATTGACCAATTTTAAGATGATGACGCTACTTGCATGTTATTGCACAATAATTTTACTTTATTCACGCAATGGTTGTAAATAAAAATAATGATAGCTATCGAAGTAAAAGGTCCGGAGAAAGTGATACAGCACGAATGCATTGGGCGGGGTGATAAAATGTCATTGCAAAAGAAACGCCTCCGCATTGGCATGAACTTATCGACAATTTACATACAACGCACTCTTGAATTCGCATGGTGAAATCTGGACACACCACTTTTTAAAACAACGAGCTCTGGTCACAGACTGCGGAAGAAACGCTCTCGATGGCACATTTTTAATATGCATTTATGTACTTGAATATTTATTAAAGGTACTAGGTCACGCTCTTCTTAACTTGAAATTTATCTTCAAAGATAGCAGTTGAAGAAAGTTGATATGAGAATTTATTATCATGAATGATCTTATCAAAGTAATTCCAACGTAATCCTAGATTATTTTCCTGATAAAACTTATTTATAAATGCATTATCATATATTTATTTGCTCTACTACTTTGAGGTAAGCGGAGTATTTATTCTGTTCTACACATTTCAGAGCAAGTTTGTATTTTCCTTCCTTCGTCATAAAAGTAGGTCAAACGATTAGAATCCAACATTGTTTTAATAGGCCACTGATATTGCAACATGAGTTTATTTATTTATTTCCAATAATATGTGCACTCATTACCAACAGATTGAGGGCATGAGTTATTAGGTTAGTCACATAAAATATTTAATGTATTATTTCCTTTTCAATACTATGAATTTCGATGATAAATCATTAAACTGATATATGGTAGAGCGACCCAATTTAAAACTGAAAAATTAAAACCAATAAGCAGCATTCAAATTGACCTCAATCGAACGCCTTACTAGCGACATGAAATGGTTTTCCTTGTCACGATGAACTGGACAAAAAACCGAAGAACCAGTTGTGCGAGTCACAAAAAAATGTGAGAGCCAAAAAGGTGACTTAAAAAAAAGCAGTGCAGTTCAGTGAGAAAAAAAGCACAACGCACAATTTGTTACTGAAAACTCGGAGCGTGAATGAACACTTGCAGTTGCTAATAATAAAACAAAAAAAAATAAAAATAGACATGACTCTATCGGCCTGCCTAGTATCAAGCTAAGTACATTCATTTGATATTCAACTCATCTGTTAAGGGAAAAGAGCGCAAGGATAAGATACATTAAGGTGGAAGCTCACATCTGGCCCGCGAAATTCTAATTTTCTTACGTTTTTGGCAATTTGCAGGCCAGTGCTTGGTTGTATGTTTATGAAAATTTGATTTGCGACTGTAAGACGTATGAAGTTACCGAATTATAACCATCAAAATTATCAATACAACCCTCCAAGTTCATTTTCATGTCAAGATTGATTTTTGCATGTAAAAGTCATTCTTTAGTAATTTAGTCGTCGTTCTTTAGTAGTTAGTAATTTTGATGGTTATAATTCGGTAACTTCATACGTCTTACAGTCGCAAATCAAATTTTCATAAACATACAACCAAGCACTGGCCTGCAAATTGCCAAAAACGTAAGAAAATTAGAATTTCGCGGGCCAGATGTGAGCTTCCACCTTAAACAATGCACACACTACCTCTACAAACTACTTCTTAACCCAAGACGTCGCGTCTTGGGTTAAGAAGCTATAGGCAAATAACCATTACTGCCAAACTCCAACAAAGAAGTTGATTTTTACTTCTTGGCCACACCAAACAACTTAGCGGCGACCACTTCCGACACGAACTGTACACACGACGGCCACACAAACATAAAAACTTGTATATAGATATACTGCAACTACAGACGTTTTAGACACGACCTTGGGCATACGTATATAGATAATAATAGGCTATTCTTTACGTATGCGTGTAAATGACGGTGAATAAACCTTCGTTACAAACATTTTTAAACAAATAGTTGAAAGAATAACGAACTAACTAAAGTATGAATATGGCTGTAAAAGTGACTTAGGTACGTTGGAAAGCTAGACTCTAAAAATCTTTAATGTTAATTGTGAATTATGTTGAAAATCCTGTAGTTCTAACTATTAGGACCAAAATAAAAACCGGAATGCGAAAACGTGCTTCATCTTAAAGAGACTTTGTATTCTCCAGTACAAACTGCAAGCTTTTGTAGACCGTTCCTGATGCATTGTATAAATAGTTCTAACATAACTCTTTTTAGTCTTGGCAAAGGCATGCAAAAACAAGTACCTACAAAATAAAACCAAGATCCAACTTTATGAACAACTGTTAGGAGTGCAAAAAGCCTATTTAAAGATAGTTAAACAGAAACAATGTAAGGGTTAAAGATAAAATTCGTTATCTTTAGTCAGACACGCATCTTAACAAAATTTTTTTCGTGAGTGCCACAAGGCATTATGTTTGGACCCATTCTAAATGGATGGACCTCCTTTCAGACAAGAATAGGTACTTGTTTGGGGAAACACAAGCAGTTGTTTTACTATTAAATTGTTATTAGTTAGTTATTTAATGGGCGTCGTTATGCTGACGTGTTTAGGTAGAAAAATGAGGTCTTGACCTAAACGCACGATGTGTCAATAATTCATTTTCATTTAAACACTCATTTACAGTCATTATCTATGGCTTCTGTAGATTCATGCGTAACCTTAACACAGCTGTTTATACGAAATTTATAACAATAGACTTTTAAGACTTGAGCATAATAGACGTTTAGGGGGTATGAAGAACAGGGTGTCAAGTTCCTCATCCCCCATAGAAAAGGGAGGATCTTCCGACCAGACGGGTGTTGTGTCTGGTGGGCTAACTGCTCGACATATGTAAGTCACTAAGTCGGGATTTTCTATATAGGCTAATGTGGCGGATAACTTTGATAGCGCGATGCAGGAATTGTCTATTGTTAGTTCGCATCGGTTGCGATAGATGGCGATGTCGCCACAGACGCATATTACATCATTTTTAAGCCCCTTTGTTTATTTAACACTAGCTTATGTCCGCGGTTTCGTCCGCGTGGATTACGGGATCAGACTATCGGGATTAAAACCCTTGTGTGTATCTTAACTGTTAATCCAGGTTTTTATTCTAATCCGGTCAGTAGTTTTTGCATGAAAGAGTAACAACCATCCAGACATCCATCAAAATTATTCTCACAAACTTACGCATAAGTATAATAATTATTAGTAGCATTACATAAGCAAGTGAACAAATCATACATCTTACCTTATTCTCGTTATTCTTGAGATAAAATAGTAAATGTATTACATCAGTAAACATTCGTAAAATGGCGATTGTAATCCGTATATGGACAAGAAGCATTACAAATTAGAGCCAGCGTAGTACCAACCTACTTGAAACTATGTGGCATAAGATGGATTACAAAGTAAATTGAAAATTTTCCAGTGATTTCCGTTCTATGTAAGTCAGACCTTGTAGGTAATTTTCCCTACATTCTAGTTTAAAATATTGTGCTTCTATCAAATCATATTTATGGATTTTCGAAGGTTAATTCAGTAATTACAGGTAACTCGTATTAGTTTGTACCTTTGAACGAAGTATTAGTTCTAAACATCGTGATACCATTTGGAAGTTTGAAGGGGTTCCTAAGTTAAACGATTTTAAGGAACTGATTGACTGACAGTGCACCGGGCTGGGACAATATATCCACTAAATTCTTGAAATTCGTGAGCCAGGAAGTTGTTACAATCATAGCACACTTAACTTACAATTTGGTTTTAGACAGGGTATGTCAACCGAAGATGCGATTGCTGCCCTCAACTCTCTAGTGGCTGCTGATAATCTTGATAGGGGCAGTAAATAGGTATCTGACTTTGTTTCTGGACTTTAAAAAAGGCGTTTGACACCGTTTCAGTTCCCATCCTGATCAACAAATTGGTAATTGCGGGTAACCAAATATTTCGGAGTTGTAGTTGACCACAGAGTATCTTAGTAACCCAGCTGGAACAAGTTACAAATAGGATCAGAAAACTGAGTTGGATATTCAAGACTCTAAGGCATATTGTACCAAAAAATGTTCCCACAAACCCCCCGACATCTCCTTAATGAAATATACTTGGCTATGGTGCAATCTTGCCTTAGTGTACTTCATCCCGGTATGGGCAGGAGCAACTAGGACTAAATTAATTAACCTTGACCGGGCACAACGTGCTCTGATAAAACTAATGTATTTTAAGGAATTTAGATACCCTACACAAAATTTTTTCCAAATCAGCGACTTACTCTCGGTGAGAAAATTATATATAATTAAAACTATTTTCAAAATACCCAAGACCATACCTTATGTCCCTGGCCTAACTTTAAAAAGAAGGAAAAACATAATAGCAGGAGTTCCCCTGTTCAACGAAAGCAAAGTTCATACAGTATAAAAAAACCGTTTTGAAAAAACATAAAACCTTTACCTCTTGATTCGGAAAAAATAACCAAAAGAAAGAAAGACTTACACCAGCTTCCCAAACTAAAACCGTGTTTGCGAGCAGACAATTCAATAAACGCCCAGCCGAACTGCAATAAGGTAAACAAAAAAATATTCATATACACCAAAAGCACATGTGACTGTAAGAAAGCCATTATAAATTAAATCAAAAAACTTACGTATGAAGAGACTGAGGCACTTCTACAGTACACCAAAAAAACAAGATAGGTACATAAAACACATACAATCTCACAAAAACTGACACTTAAAAATCAAACAGAACCACACACACACATACAGACACACACACACTCTCATACACATACACACGCACACTCATCAGTCATCTCACACACACTTTCACACCATTTTTTTTTTCTTTGTTTTCGAACTTATTGTTACTCTTTTTGAAGTTAAATTAAAATTAAGTTAATTATATGTATAGTAATTAAATTAAACATAAGTTTAATAACCCACACATTTGTTACTGCTGTAATTATTGTGCTATGGAAGAGCGGGGTCTAATAACACAGGCAAACCTTAAACACAACCAATTTTGTGAATAAAACATTTTGTATTTTTTTTTTATAAAAAACGATCAGTTCAGTTGTACAACAGACTCAACAGAGAGATTTATGTACATAACAAAACATAACATGAATGTAACAAATTACTCAATAATTGGATCAATCCACTTACCTACGAGGACACGGAGGCGCTGCTAAAATAAAACGTAAACCGACATAATGTAATTCACTCTCGCGCTCACGCAGTCATAAGTAAACACACTCAAAACCCTATCACACACATGCACTTACATTTTCAACACTGACTCACTCACACACTATTACCTACACACCCCATACAGGCATAAATCATACACTCACTCTCCATACATACTCTCACACACACTTAACCACACACCATCTGAATGACAAGCATATTTACTTTTTTATTCTTATGTCTTCATTTTGTATTTTTATTTTAATTATCCATTTTTTTGTGTAATAGTATTGTAAAAAAAACAAGTTTGTTATTTTAATACGATATGGAAGAGTGGAGTCTCATAATACAGACGTTAGACGCCTAAAAGGAAACTCCAATCACTAGCATGTTAGGTTTTTATATCGATTAGTCCAGACCTGCAGCGTCGCGTGAATGTTCTCTTCGAAGTTAGAACAAAAAGTGGACCGATAAAGTCAGGTTCTATATTGCAGGCAATACTAACAAGCTGTCAGTGTAGTGCAATGTTGCAATATTTATACCCTGTGCAAAGCATTACATAAATTACGAGTGAGGCGCCTCCAATGTAACTCACAACGATAATGCAGTGAACTCTACTATCATGATACTTTAGAGCGGAAAAACAAGTATAAAACACAAGACCTACTTAGTAATAAAAATGTACTCTAATGTACATTGCGTAACTGTCAACGAGAAATAAATCCAAGTTCAAGGGTCGCAAAGTCACGCACAGAAAACAAACTTTAGTCATTTTTACACGAACCAGGAATTGTGGGGTTATCTAAGGGTTCAAGTCGAAACTGATGAACCCGCATCGATATTTACAGACAAGTTCAATGACTTCACTAAAATTTTGTTTATTTTATGAACAGATTAGCAAATTCCAGCTATAGTTGCACGTGGAAGTTCTAGCGTACCATAGAAAAAGTTGAAAACGGTCTACACCATGACTTTTTCGTTAGAAAAATATGGATATGAATTAAAAACAATAAAAGGGAAATGGACTCTAGAACAAAACTCTCTAGATAGACTCTGAAGTTCACATAGCGGAATTTACTTTGAGAGGTAAATTATTTGACGAAGTAAAATAGAATGAAAATGACAATAGGAAAGAAAGTGCAGAAGAAGCAACACAAAACAATGCTTATCATTCTTACGACTGTAAAGCCAAGTGAAGCCAAAGGTAACTAGTAATAAGAATAACATATAGAATTAAACGCTTGTAATAACTGTTAATTGATGATATCATACTTTGAAAACCTGACTTCCCTTTTGCGCAGACTAGACGACCAGAACTTCACGTAAAAAACTTTACATTCGTTTAATTCTAGAAATGCTCTACTGACGTGTACTTTGTATTTAGCGCAATGAGGAAAGTTAATAATTAAGATCCAGTAACAGGACAGAAGAATAAGAAGTAAACGAAGATTACAACAAAAGTATACATTTAATGACAGGCCGTTATCCTACGCCTACAGGTTACGCCAGCTTCAGCGATATCTTCTTAATTAACGGTCCGAAAAGTGCACCTTTAAAACAACTTATACGTAGCAAGAAAAATAAGATTAATTAAAAGAAAACAACATCTGGTGACATGGACTGAGGGCTGGTCATCAATACAATTAACATTCTTGTTGTGGTACCAGACATAAAAGCGTCTATTATCACATGGATTTGTCAACTTTTTACCGACATTAACAATCTAATTCAGCATTATGTACCTATAGGTATATCAGTAGAGAACACAGTAATAAGTAATAACTGAGGCGTGAATTGCCAATGTAAATTGATAAAGTCTGCGTCTGGCCATTTTAAAGAACTTGCTACACAAAGAACCTAAAAGATAGTGCCATACAGGAAATTTATGGATCGAACTTATGTATTCCTTTTCAATATGATTCAGACATTCGTGTTCGTCCCGCAGTCATAATATCCTACGACATATTATTTGTACATTACCACACAAACACCAAAACATTAAAACACCATGAAATGTTTCCAAAAAGCACAAGGCACAGGAATAGAATAGTTTTGCCCATAATTCCAAGGACAGCGCTATACAGTAAGAACAGTTATGCAATATGTGTGTTCGTATATTTAATGCTATTCCTGATAGCATTAAAACCTTACCATCTAATAAATTTACGAGGTGTCTCAAAGTGTGGTTAAGAGAAAAGAATTTCTACTCAGTAAATGATATATTTAATAAGAAGTTGTAAAATAAATAATTTCCATTATCATGTACCATCTGACATTTATAATAATAATACTATATTGAAAAGGGATCTAATGACTTTACTATTCTATTTTAATTTTTTGAATTGTCATTAAAAATAATTATAACACAAATGTTTGCATGTCACATTATTATGACTAAGTATTAAGGATCTAAATTATTTATGTTAAGACCGAAATTGTGCCAATACTTTATTGCAAATAAATTGATTTGATTTGATTTTGATTTGAAAATATTAAAAAAAAAGCTTTTTCTTAGGGTTTGAATTTTGAAAAATCGTTTCTTATTCCTTGTCTACACTATAAAGGGTAAACATCTGTGCAAAATTTCAGCTTTTTAGGTACAAGGGTTAGGCGTTGATGAGTCAGTCAGTAAGACACGGTCACCGATTTACTTGCTTTATCGTATGAATAAGATAAGTCGTAAAACACCTCGACTTTTGATATGAGAGAATTCTCATGTAGGTACTGTGCGTCAGAAATTCATAGCCGTCTTTTTAGCATTCGCCGCTGCCCGGTAAAAACTAGCAGTTAGAGCAACCTGATTTTAATGCGCATAAAAATTGTAACTCACAAAAACGATCGCGATGGCGTTCACACAATACATCAATTACGTCTAATCGTGATACTCAGAACTATTCGAGCCATAATCGCTAACGACTCCCAAACATTTCGGTGGCCGTGAACTACGCCTTGACTGCCGGATACTAAATGTAACAAACAAAAAAGTTTCAATTCTAACAGATAGCTGTTACTCGACCCACATCGATGACCTCGTTACGGCGAAATCGCAATGTAATTTCGCGACGTAAATTTTTTGGAACACTTTTACTTCGACACCGGGCGTACGGTCCAGCGGTTCAGTGTATGGGTTCGGTGATGACACCAATTTCTCTTTCAATGAATGGGTATGGAGCTTAAAGCTGGGTGGAGTCTCCACGGCCTCAAAATATAACGGATACGTAGTTTAGCGATTTGTATTTGCGTAACACTTGACATAAAAAGATGTGGAGCAGTAGGTAAAGCATCGAGTAAGTTACAAGTTTGCGTGGCGAATTCATTCATATTTTCAGGTTGTTCTCTTATTGACGTCATGCCCAAGTGCTAATAGACACTCCCCTATGTGTTATCGGCTTTTGCAAATTTTTCCGAACAAATTTTCGCAACACGCACGTCACAAGCACGTAAATCCGTCGGACGCACGCGCCTGCCATATAGTGCGACTTTCACTCCGAGCTACGCAATCACATTTGGTTAAATTTCGCTTTTTTGCACACAAAGCGATTGATGGAAAATTTATTTCGGTGAGGAAAACAGACAAGAATACAAACTACCACGATGAGAAGACTCACAAATAGAAAATGAACTGCTGGCAGATTTTCTGGCTAGCTTGGCAGTTCCTAAACTTTAGGTTACACCTTATAATGGTTCAGAAGTATACCAGACAAAGCGCTCGAGAGCGAAACTAATACAAAGTAATACAAACTAGTCACTTGAATCACTTTCATCTGGTAGAGATGCCGAAAGTAAACTTTTACTTTCGGTATGAAAAGATAGGTTTTCTTCGACAACCGCTTTATTTTATGCTACAACGTTCTTAAATACTATATAACCTAGCTCAGTGCATGATACACCTATTTAAATAAATAATATTTGTTTGAGAGCTTACATTTTGAAGTACATGTAAAAAAATACTTCAGAGTCTACCAAATAGAGACTACTTACCATGTTGTGGTGACGCATTTTGGTAATGTATGCATCATCAAAGACTTCTTAATATAAATGACAATAATGTCTTTGGACCCCAAATCAATGTGCGGTCGCACAATTTTTAATATTTTTGTTATTTAATGTCCTTGTAGACAAATTTTTGATCGACACCTTTACTTGGTGATATCCGAAGGTGTCATCTATAATAACTAGTTTAGTAGAAATCCAAATATACACTTATGAAGTAACTTAATCTGTCAATCAATATTCTAATATTTTTCGCACTATTAAAAATGATTAATGAACAAGGAAAATTATGTGAACAAGGCTAAGACAGTATGTCCGCCAGAACTGGTTGTACGAAAGCGAAAACACTTAATTGCTTTCATCCATTCGTACAAAGTGGAACTCGTAACCCAGATTATTGAATTAGAGCCTCGCAAGTAGTTGTTTTATGATTTATGTACTTTCGATTGGACAACGCACATTTATTCTTGATCTTAAGAAGAACCGCGCTGGGAAAAACCCATGACGACAGTAACTTTCATCTTTGCTTCTTTCATTCATTTTGATTTCACGAAATATTGAACAATAAATTAACAATAAAAGCCTTTCATCGATTTGATTGTTAAATTGGAAATTAATTTTCTCTGAATACCTATCTAAACCGGAATCCGATGTGAATATTTTAATGAAGTTTATACGTAACTCCATTTATATGTATCATATTATATGATTGGGCTATTATGTCTGAACCGTTGCAAAATAAACGTTTCATAACTTATCTATCGATTAGTTTACACTCCAAGTTATATTAATAATAGTCGTAACGTTATGGTATTACTAAAAACTAGTTATCAGTTACCCGATCGTAAGTGGTTGGTGGTCAATGAACGATAACGAACGAGTTATCATCATTACTACTTACTGAATCACCGAGAAGTTTATTATAATAAGCCTACCGCTCTTAGCCTTCACAAAGATTATGCAGGTCAAAAGATTGTCAATAGCTAGGTCTCAATGAAATCTGAATTCCCTTGCCATTATTCTCAATTACCCACTTAGACTTCGACTGAAGACCATATTTTTCCGTGACGAGAAAATATGACAGTTTATTCCCACAGAAGAGGCTGTTAACAACATAATTACAGCATGCCTTTGAACACATCAGTTTTAAACTGGATTTCGACACTAGAGACACCCACAAATTAAAATAAGTAAAGGTATGGTGTCAGTGATGAAAAGAAATATGAAGAATTTGAAAAGACTTCTGAGTTATTTACTGCCGGCAATTCAGATTGACAAACAGATGACTGACCTGTAAAAGGGCCAAGGAAAGAGTCGAGATAAAAATATCTTCATCAAATAGGACACATGCGCACACGCAAGTCACCCAAACAAAATTTGCTTTTATGAGGTAGAAGTGAATCATAAATGCCAAATTCAGTAAGTCATATGATTTGATTGGCCTGTTGGTCTAGTGGTTAGTGACCCTAACTGCTATGCCGGAGGTCGTGGGTTCGATTCCCACCCAGGACAAATGTTTGTGTGATGAGCACGATCATTTGTTCTGTGTCTGGGTGTAATTTATCTATAATATGTATGTATTTAGAAATATCGTCGGCTAAGAGTGTAAACCTGCTAAATCCACTTTTGACCAAAATGACATTTTTATACAATCTGTAAGAGAAAGTTAAGCCACACGGACTGTAAAACCAGCTAAACTCACTCTCAACGTAAAATCGGCAAAAAAGTGGGATGCGTAAAACAGCCAAATCCATTTTATTCAAATTGCGCGGCTAACTCCATGATTGACGCCATTTTGTATTGAGTCTTCGGCGTTACAACGTTCCGTGCAATAAAAAATAGTTTTCGGTCAAATAACTCAATTGTTCCAAGATTTCATGGTTGAAATATAGCAGAGGTAAGCCTTTATTATTACTATTAACTTTTCGTTTTACGTCTAGTATTCAATAAATAAGTTTTTTTTTTATTTCAACTTGGTAACCCCTATTAAGGAGTTTTAATGCAGGAGTTAGCAGTTTTTCTTAAAGTCGTTTTTTTATGATTTGGGAGATAGCAGTTATTTTGAATTGCTTTTAACTATTAAAATAAAACTGTTTACTTATCGTAATAAATTGAAATAGTGGATTGTTATCAAAGGGGTGAAAGTTACTTATTTAGTTCCGAAACGGGGTTTGGCGCCAGTTACGTAGTGAGGACGCTAATAGTTCGAGGGACAAAATAAGTAATTTACCCGAGGTAAAAACGTTGCTTTTTTTTCAACTAAAAAACAAATAAATAATTATATTATTAATTTTTATTGTTATCAGGTAAATAACTCATATGGGTGTATTTTTTGTTTTTGTTTTAGATGTCTTCAAATCAACTTTGGCGTAGTAAAAAAATTATTGAGTTAGTGTACAATAATAATGATGAAACTTACAACAGAGTCATCCCTGAATCACCGTCTCTTTTAAATGAAGATAATTTGATGGAAAATGTTAATTTTGAATATATTAATAACCTACCAATAGTCTTAGCTTCTGATGTCAGCCATTGCACGCAAACTGCAGCAAATATAGATGTTCTTGGATCTGATGACTGCACACTTAGTGTGCTGATGACGAAGGGAAATGACGAAGATTCTACTTTAACGGTGTTGTATAATGACGACGGGAATATGTTGACAAATGAAACTAATGACATTAGCGAAAATTCTACAAGTCAAGTCCAAATAACCGATGCTCCAAATGATTATGATACCAGAGCATGTTCAGTTTTGACTTCCGATGCTATTGAGACCGGTTCTGCTGATGTGGTCATAGTTAACGATAACTGCACTGTTAGTATCGGTTCTAGCTCAGTACATCTATCAAATCAGATTGAAGACTGCATATCCGATGAAAGTGACCAAGAAGCCTTGGTACAGTTAGTACCTTGTGACATAAATTCTGAGTCAGACTCTGGTTCTGATGATAACTATCCAGAAAGAAATACTAAGCGAAAAAAACGAGCACAGGTTAAGAAATCTAATTGGTTTGCAGAAAAAAACCGAAAACTACGAGAGGCAGGCAAAAAATATTATGGAAGGAAAAGAGAAGGAATTATGAGGTTCCAAGAGAGTCACGGAAAATTAAAGCTAGATGCAATTGTAAAGAAACTGTAGCAGGTGTACTTAAGTGTACCAATTTGACAAAAGAGGACAGAAAAGATATCTTTAAAACCTTCTGGAGTATGAGTTGGCCTAAAAAACAGATTTATGTTGACAGTCGTGATATCTGCACCAGTACAAAGACAACGAGGTAGAAAAAATGCTGAGGAGTCTAGAAGAGCTCAGTCTTTGATCTATTATCTAAAACTACAAGATCAACGACTACGAGTTTGTAGAACAATGTTTTTACATACTCTTGGCATTGGAAGATGGACGGTCTTAAATTGGAAGAACAACGTTTTAAAACGATGCAAAGATAAATCTCGAAGAAGAAAAGAAAAAAAGAAGATTCCAGATTATTTAAGTTTTGTTGTTCCATATTTTATTTTGTCAAAAATTTTTGATTAAAAGACTGATCTTTAAGTATTAGCCAAAAATATAACTGATGATTACTAAGAAATAAATAGACTGATTAACTAAACAATTAAATTTATTTTACCTTTCCTTGAAATCTTTCGAAAAACCTACTATGTCCACAAAATAAAGCGTTTGCTACCAAAAAAACCTGCTAAGTCATTAAAACACTCATAACTTTTTAACGAACAAATTTAATTATTTTATTAGTTTCTAGTAATGTAAAATTTCCAAAAATACACCAACTGTATTTTTGGTTTTAACCTAAAATTGTAAAATTCAAATTTATTCAGTTTTATTTTTCTCCTGTAAATTTGGGTTAAAGTGAGTTAGCAGGTTTACACCCTTAGCCGACGATATATAAGTATGTTTATCAGTTGTCTAGTACCCATAACACAAGCTCTGCTTAGCTTGGGACTAGATGGCGTTGTGTGATAGTTGTGGAATATTATTATATTATTATATTATATTATTATATATGCCCGTAGTGCACGTACACATTCAGAAAAAAATTGAGATCGCTTTCAGATCCCTAATCAAAGCACAAAAGAATAAAATACTAATATATTTAACTGTAGAAACCTATAATAGACTTAAGTTTTATGACGCACTTCACTTGAATAGAAATATAAACGAACCGACCCGCAGTATTATTTTGGGTTAAATTTGGATAAAAGTAATAAAATTAACAACTTACTTCCTGCGGAGCACAATTAAAACCCTACCCTTGACGACATACAAAAAGTTACCAGGATTGATCGCATTTTTCGGATAAATACCTGAAAAAGACCTCATGGCAAGCAAACTAACAAAGATTCAATATTTAACAAAGGCAAACAACTGACCAAAGAAATCAATGCCAAATTATTCTAATGGCTTTCCCAAATCGATACATGACGAATATTATTGTGTAACAACAATTGAGTGGCGGGCCCGGAGCTCAGGTCAACCGTCTGGAGGTCGCTGGGAAGAGGGTGCTTACATTACAAATAGCTGGAGTCTGCTCCAGACGCAAACCTACTCATAGGACAAATTGAGGGCATTTCGCAATAGACTACTCAAAATTGTTCTCTCACTCGTTTAGATAAGACCGAAATACCTTTAGAGCTTTCATCGTTCAGGTTAATTGCTTATTTGGGAGAATGTTTTGTTAGAGATTTGGGGGTTGAGGAACATTTTTATGGATTCTTGTCCTTTTACAGTATCAATAGCCGGTTATTGATCGTTGTGGCAACAAGTGTAACATTTCCTTTTAACTTGTCATTGTCGAAATGTAATTGATTTCCTAATTTATTGAGAATACCGATCATCTATTTCGTTCAGTTACTTCTTTTTTAATTTCGGATCGAGGAAATTCAAAATCATACAATTTTATGTCAATCGCATGCTCTCTTTTCAATATACTAATGACATTTCAATCATATTGGGTAATATTGGTTTTCTCATAGAAATGTCTTCATCACCTCTACTAGGCGTCACGTGTCGTTTAAATAACCGGTACATTACATTTATTTTATACTCGTTAACGCTATTGTTTTTAAACATAGTTAAGAGAATAATCCTTACTAGGCCTTTGCCCAGTAGTGGGTTAACACAGGCTAACAATCATCATCATCATTCTCCTGGCCTTATCCCAATTCATTTGGGGTCGACGCAGCATGTCTAACAGTATCAGATTTTTTTTTCAATCAAATTACAATTAAGTAGTTTTGATTTCATAAGATGTTTACTTATGCTAATGCTTTAAAGGGATCGATTACTTTTAAGATTATTATCTAGTCGTTTCAACATTCTAGTTTTATAATGTATTCGGAAACTAATTATTTTTGGTACATTGATTGTTCCGCTCATTCTGTGACGATAACGCTGATTTTATTACAAAATGCCATTCTGCCTGTAGGTGTGTTTACAGCTCGATAATCATTAATTCGGCTGTGGTTCATCAACTTTACATCCACTTGCTCATACAAGACGCCTTGATGCATCAAAAACAGTGTGGTAATACCCAAATTACAGCTATTAGGTCCCAATAGAGTCACGAATACGAAATGAAGAAGGCATAAAACTTATACATAATATATATGTACAAGCATAGGTACTAGATACTTGCAGCCCTGAAATCAAATAACTTTCAATGACCGATATCCTCTCTTATCTGTCCATGTAAACAGTGTTTAGACCAAATACTATGTAAACAAATTTCGACACCACGCGAGGGGAGATATGCAGTGATACTGAAGATAAGTAAACAACTGATTTACCAAAGTTGAAATTTGGATAACATCGTTACTTTTCCCAATCGCAGCGAATGGTTGCACTGGTGGTGCAACAGGGTCCCCTAAACCAAAAGTACCTGTGAGTGCCACACGTGCTGCGATCCCTGCCACAGATATGTTAATTTTATTGCGCCAGCTTAAAAAAAGATCCCAACCGGTTTTCGGTTTCAAAAAGGAACGTAAGTGACATAAAAATTACGACCTTCACGTACATGATGCTTGTTCCTTAAATTAAAAGACGCATTTACAAAAACGTTCAACGAGCAAATAGATCAAGCATACCGACTCTTCATGATGACTATTTAGTTTGCAAACGAAACATTTCCATGAATGTTGTAACAAAGTTCGCAAACACAAAACTGGTTTAGCATACAAAATAAAATTGGCAGTATGACACTTACGATAATTTTCGGCGATATGCAGGACCTTAGCACACACTGGTTGCACGTCTAATTTCGCTGATATGATCTAATGTAAACCGAATAGTGAATAATAGCTCCAGTTTTTTGTAGGTCGACTTCAGAACCGGTAGTGTGTCCTCGGGGCCTCAACACTTGGGGGGCATCACTTATCAATGGTTAGTGAGGAGGTTATTAGCGGTAGTGTTGTAAGTCGCGAGCGTCGCGTCTCGCGTGCTGACCGGCTGCGAGTGCCGGCGCTCAGGCGTCGCTCTTGTAAACAAAACGTAATGGTGGGGGCCCCGCCGAAAAGCCTGGCCGAATAAACACCGCTCACTTACGTCACTCTATTCTGCTTCTCCGGTAGGTGTTTGATGCATGCCGGGTGTCGACTACTGATTGCTCTTGTAACTTTTACCTTCAGACACAGGCGTTTCTACCTTCACTTACTTTTGACCCAAAATATTTTCGTTTTGACCTTTAAACGAATACACGTGATGTTCCAAAAATAGAACTCTTTTATTGACAAGTCATCATAGGATACTCGATGTTTCTTCAACACTTATTTCATGATGGGTAATTCGTCACAGATTTATAGGTAGGTAGATATGTGTTTTAAAAAGCGGGAAGTTTTAAAATCTGGATTTGATTTACTTGTCACCGTAATAAAATTCATAATAAAATCACCGTATACCCCCCCCCCCCCCCCCCAGTATACGGTGATTTTCCGCAACAAACTATATGCTGGCTAACTTTAGAGTGTAAAATGAGTCGACAAAATCTTAGGCCCCATTCACTCCTCTATTAAATTATCCTATAGGTAAAAAAAAACTATGAAGTGGGCGGCTGTTCATACCAGACAGTTCGATATCAATTAATTTAAACGTTAAGCTCGAAATAGCAGGATCGGTAAAAAAGAAATTAATCAAGTAAATTCCTGGCTTCACTTCGAGTTTATAAGACCATATTTATAACCGGTAGCTGATCCTAATTTTAAAGGCTATTTCACACGCAATACTAATTTAAAAATACCTTTTATTTCGCACGATAACCGGCTGTAAATAGAATTAAAGGTGCTAGAGTCGGCCTGCACCAGAGTTATGTCAATGTAACCGGAGCCTACAAACTGCAGACAGACCCGCTAGTAAACCACTTTTTGCCCTGTGTCTTACTTTAGTTCTAGATATAAGGTATATCTGTTTTATTCGCTTGTGTATTTAGCATTTGGTTTTCCCTATGTTATTAGGTGGGAGTGACTTCATTTTCGCATTTACAGCTTGTCAGGAGAAAAAAAGAGTTTCGGGCCCGATAAGTCTATCACTACCTGTCAACGTGCTTAGGTGTCTATATTCAGCAAAATTAGATCGCTATCACTTGCCTCAGTGCTGAAAGCACAGCAATTGATCATACTTTTCGCCGAAACCTAATACACGAAAGCGCTCTACACTTAATTCACAGTACCCACAGCATTTTGAGAAACGAATCAATTCACCACGAAACAAAAACAAGTTTTTCATTTAAACGTATACATATTTAATGTTGCACTCCTTAACATTTAAGAGCAGGAATCAATATAACATGAACGTTGAATTTTAAAATGTATCCCGTGAAATGTGTTAAAATTCATGTTCATGCAATCAGGTAGTTCTGTTAGTAAAATAGGTGGTAATATGACGCACTCGGTGTCCACTGTTAATATTAATGTGGAATATAAAGCAGAAGTTATAGTTAGAGGAACAGTTATACCAAGATCCCGTCACATGTCTTATTAGCATGATTGCATCACCATTACCCTCCTCCGCCTTTTATTTGGGATCGGCGCAGTATGTGTCTCCTTGCGTACATCGAAGGAGTTGGCTCTAGCCATATCTGTCACTTTTTCATTTCTTTATTGGCACAATACTATGCCGTAGATTATGTTTCTCCGTGCACAAATCTTAGTCCTTTTAGTCTCTACGCCGCCACCGATGACGACGTGGCAATATTTTGACGCCATTTTTTCGTTCATTTTTTCGTGGGCATTTTTTTGTTGGGTCCTTATATCAAAATTAGTAAAACGAAGAAGCAGCCTATTCAATAGCACTGTACCTTTTGACACTAATCTGTATTCCGCGCCAACAGCTGAATGTGCAGAGCAGAAGCAAAAAAATGCCCTTTAACAAAAAAAATGGCAGCAGGGATTGGGTCACCGTAATACGTGAGTAATTAATATAACTTAATAATGGGATCTTGTTTCTTGTCAACCTTGTAGCGAACAGGTGCATCGAAAGTGAAAAGGTGCAAAGTAGGAGAGAAGGAACTTTTTAAATTATTAAATAACACACGCTTGACGCTATAAATTACGATTAAAAAAAAACTTAACCACTGGTGATTAAGTTTTTTTTTAATCGTAATTTAGAGACAGGACTGGTCCTGTCTCTCTTTCTATAGTGCTGTGCAGTCTGTGCGTAGGAAGTTCATACCCACCCACAGCATTGAAAGTGCAGCATGTCCTAAATAATTCCGCTTTTCTTACTAAGAGCAGTGAAATTATCAGGGCGCGTTGTCAACTGTCCTAGTTTCCACAGATAGTTATTCGTCGCTTGTCGATGACAATTTGAATTGAGTCGGCCCAATATTTGGCGACGAATTTGGCGTTTTCAGTAGCGTCCACCAGTTGCTGTGACGTGTAAGCATTAGGACAGGTAGGACACGATGTTGCTTGCACAAATAGTTCATAAATTCGAACAGTGATCTCAAATAAGACTTCTGCTGAAGTGAAGGTTTCTTTCAGTTTGATTGGAACTCTAACGCACTACTGTCTTTTTTTACTCATTTTAATATTATATCAATGAGCATAGCAACATTATAACGTGACTTGTGTTTTACATACTTTATTATGTATTTATTGTCCTTTACCGGCCCGGTAAATAATGTACATAGTCAATTGTAATACGCATAATATCAGAGGGCCCAAACGGTCATAGTACAAAAAACCTATCGTATAATATATTATGAACATTATTCATATTTTTTAGCGCAAAAAATATTAAGTACCTAGTACATAAGAACTATTAATACTAAAAACGGGATAAATATTACCATGACAGTTTAAAAACTTATATTATTAAGTAGTACATTTTTCACTTATATGTATTTAAAGATTAAGTAGTTATGTGTTTAAGTAATTGTACCTTAGAAACGATATAATTGATACGCAGGTGTCATGTCCCTAATATTATTTCAAGGAGTACGGTTGTAGCTAAGGTATAAATAATTCTATTTACTCACAAGTCTGGCTGCATCTGGCCAGTTTGACACTGACATTTTTTGACATAATTATGACGTATCTCGACGGATAGCTTTTTTAAACAGAGCCCCTGGCCGTTTGCAGCCTTACTTGATACCGAATCGAGACACTGGGTCTCAAGATGGCCCTTGAGAGGACGTAGGCCTTGGTATTTTATGTGCCCTGACGTTGGCGGCTTCGGCTTGTACACATTTAACCATCGGTGGTGCAACGATACCGGTACGGGCAAACATGAAATACCTGGGCCTGGTTTTGCACTGGAGGAAGAGCTTCGGTGACCACTTTGCTAAGCTTGCGCCGAAGCTGATCAGCACGGTGTCTGCCCTCAACCGGCTTTTATCGAACCTGAGCGTACACGGTACACGCGGGTGGTTGGCTCGATGGCGCTCTATGGGGCCCTGGTGTGAGCGTAGTCCCTGTCTGTCCAGAACACGACTCTACTGCGTAGGTCGCAGAGAGTCATGGCAGTCAATCATGCGGGCAAACCCTCGCCGGCAGGCGCCCGCTCCTTGAAGTGGTAACGTGGTAGCGTAGAGAGGTCCAAATTCCAGGCCCAGTGCAGGTCACTGGACCGTGAGTACGGAGGCAACACGGGACGTTGACCATCCGTCTAGTGCAGTGGTTCTTAACCTTTTAGTCATGAGGGACCATTTTACCAAATGTTTGTCTTGCTGGGAACCACCCAGTTGGTTTTCCTAAATTAAGGATTGTTTGATAAAGAAAACAAGCACAATTTTGTAATTAGCACTCATTTATTTTTTATTTAGCAAAAATGTAAAAGTGACAGATTTTAATTTAACGTGATTTTTATGACTGCATACTCTTTACTAACTCCTGAATTCTTGGTTCAGTGCTACTCAAAGCTAAACGCATGCCGTGTGGCATCCAACCGATTTCGAACTTTCGATGCTTGTTTTTAATCACCAGAAGCGTCGAAAACCCCTGCTCGCATAGATACGTCGATGAAAATAAAGTTAGGTAACGCATAGCAATGTCTCGAAGCTTTGGAAAAGAAATTGCTTTTTGGCTCCAAAATTCCTCAAGATTTATTCCTGATTCGAATGTATCTTTTATGTTCGTGTCGTGTTGCGTTACAATCACTTCTTCTTGAATTTCATCAGAGACTTCGGAAACTTCGCGCTCGCGGCTCGCGTTGTTTCGTCTCGACTCATTACGTAACGCCACATATTATTAGGATGGCTTCGCGGACCACTTGGAATGCCTCCAGGGACCACTAGTGGTCCGCGGACCACCGGTTAAGAACCACTGGTCTAGTGCAACTGTTGTGAGGGCATGGCTGCTACTAGCTCGCCGTCCGTCCGTCTTACGACGACGACAGGCCGTGTTCCACGCGCGCCTCCAGATGTCACCAACATGGAAGGGACCCGCGAGGGTCGACGCCCGGCGGGACTGCAGGTTGTTCGAAAGAGATACCGCGGCCTCGACACACAGGGCTAAGGGACATGGGTGATTTTTAGTCAGTAGAACTGTGACACTCCCTTCCGCTCTTCTCAGAGCGGAAGGGAGTGTCAGTGTCAGTTTATTTGATTTCCCACAGGCCAAAAAAACTAAAGGTCATGGCTGCTTTGACAAATACCTGTAAAAAGTGGCTAGAAGGGAGGACGTCCCGTGTGTCACCACTGCGGCCGCGAAGGCACGGCGCTTCACATCGAGCATTGCTCTGCCTGGGTGGTGCAGTTCCGTGCTCTCGCAACCTCTCTCTGGCGACCGTGGCCAAGACCATGGTCAAAAATAGGGAGGCAGAGGAAACAGCGGTGTCAGTGGGATGTCGTCTCTAGATGGAGGCGGTGGAAGGAGGCGCGTCAGGGAGAACTGTCTCGCTGACGCGATCCGTCGCAGGAGGGCAGAGCGCCGCGCCGCCCTATCCTAGTGCGCTGAGGGTGTCAGCGAGTCAGTCTTTAAGCGCCATGACGACCTGTTGCAACCTAGACCACCTACCTAGGAGATGCCAGCGGGGTATAGATCGGAGAATCTATCGTCGTCACGTAGCGATGTCACATTGCGGGTAAGCCCGGACATCGCTAAAGGAGTCAGGGCCCGGAAGCGGGCTGCGCTGGAAGGGTTGCGAACGTCATGCGTAGCAGTTCTCGTACTTTCCAACAAGGCGACAGTCATAGGCTCACGGCGGTGTTTTCAGTGGCTGGGGATCCCCCCATAACCAAACCACCCCCGGACGGTGCGGTATGCGTTAGGCATTTTTTGCCGCTTAATATTAAGAAAAAAAGGGTTTGTTTAGGCAGACATTGATAAAAATGATTATTTCAGTTTTTTTGTTATTCTAACTATCACTTCCAATACGGAATAATACTAAGACTATCCATTTATACAAAATGTCGTTAAAATGTGATCATAAAAGGTGTAAAAATCTTAAAAATGCGTCAAAAACACCATGTATAAAAAATATCATCAAAATAAATAGCTAAAAAAAATAGGAACACGAGGATGGATTTTAAAAATATTTGGTATAATGACATAGATTAGTTCCAGGAACCCAACGCAGGTACTCCCAATCCTGGGCAGCATTTGGACCAAGTCTCATATAAAGATGAGCAATCCCCTTTTAGCAGCCTGTATTATTAGAAGCAACTTTTCAACGTGAATCAATATAATACCACAAACACTCGTTACAAAAATTGACGTCATAGGTACCTAACATCAATAAAATCAATTACTTATTTACAACCACAAACTATTGTAACTTTGATGTAACACGGACCTTATTTCCAGTAAATAAATACGCCTGTCGCGATACTGCTGGCAATCAGTGGCATGCAAGTTAAAAATATTATCGAACATTATCAACCAATCAAACCAACATTATCGACGAACTTTATCAACTGCATGCCAAATACCTATAACTCTTTAAAACCACACGATACGGCAAATAAATCGATTAGCTCAATTAAAATTACATATTTGGTGGATCTGATTAACGTGATGATTTGTTTTGAGCTCTGATGTTCAGAATCTCGGCGTGCTAAACAAATTACCAATCAATTAGTACAAACATGGCTTAACACGGTACATATTTTTATTGTATTTACAGAGCTAATACTTTACATGGTGAAACATTAGCATACACCATCATTATAGAGTTGAAGACAAAGCCAACTGAAATAATCTAAATTTTTTTATAAAAAAAAAAACCGGCCAAGTGCATGTCGGACCACGCACAATGTAGAGTTCCTTAGAACAGTTGCCCATCAAAATATGTGAACTTACTAAACTGATTAACCACTCTGCCTACTGCCTCCGAACGATGATTTTTATTGAAATTATAAAACAAACTTACATTATTTTGCAATTTTAAAACCTGCGCTCCCATACATTATGTAGGTAGGTACTTATAGGAAAATATTGTATGCAAGTAAGTACATTATAAGTTGGTCGACTATTACTCGTAAACATGTGAAGCCTACTTAGCTGTGATAGTTGCCATTTTATTTCCGTTATTATTTATGCTACTACCATGATTTTTTTTACACGCCTGAACACAATTTGTATAGGTGGTTCAGTTAGCCAGACTTCAGCCTAACAAAAAAAATTGCATATTTCACTTTATTTAACGAATCCGTAATCATTAAAGTGTTTGAGCAAACTCTCAATATTTTTTAAAGACCTATCCAACGACATCACACACAATGGGTTTCACGAGAAAAATAAAACCACCCCCTCTTTAATGTGTACCGGAGGTAACCTATAAAAAACCTACCATAGTACATTTTGATAAGTGCGGAAAGTTTGTTATTGCATTCGAGGCGGATTGAACACCCGAGCCGTAAGGTGAGGGTGCTCATGGGGTCGAGAAATGCTCTAACATATTCCCACGTGTATCAAACGACGTTTTTCAATACACTTTCGAAGAAATTAACTAATAAAACGAGAAGTATTTTTGTCATGAATTTTTAGGAGACTATCTGCCGTACTCAGAGATTTTTAATGATTACTTAAGCCATCACTTAGTAAAGGTTTGAAATATTTTTGTATGACAAAACTGTCAAAACCATTACTAAGTGATGGCTGAGTAAACATTAAAGCTCTCTGAGTGCGGCAGTATGACTTAATTTGCTTTTTTCCGCGGTTTAATTTCGCCAGGTTGAAGAAGAAGCAAAGGTATGAAGCCGGTAAATAGCCTCACAGGAAAAATATGAACTCCAAATATTTTTTAATTAATACCACAAATAAATGTTTACCTACTTGTTGATAAAAGTAAATAAATGTTTAAAATAATCATGTTTATTTATTGTATTCTTTTTACAAACACAATTTAATGTTCAAAAATTATTTATACTCTACAGACGGAACCAAAATGACGAAATAGAAAAACTCTATTACTCTGTAGCCGGTGTGATTTTTTTTTCATTTTCCTATATTTTAATCGATTTGGACGTAGTCTAAGAGGAAATGCGAGAGGTCTTTTCTCCATAGAAACGCTCTGGCCTGTTTTCTTGATCATTTTCATGATTTTTTACAGAATAATAAATATTAACTACCTACTTGTACGCTCTTGTTTTTCTCTTTGATGATACATTATTTTTCTAAGCACTAGAACCCTCAAAAAATGCTCAAAATTGCTTATTTGCAATGTGTGGTATATCTATGAACACTGAACACGTATACGGCTTTTAACACATGCCGTTGAGTAGAATTGAGTTATCTTGGGGTAATATCATATTATGTCAGTCATAAAAATGTCTTGTCGGCAGAACCAAAGGTGTGTCTAGTTTGAAAATCAGTTACAAGATTTAATAAGTATTTAAAGATTAAGTAGGTAGTTACGCAAGTAAGAAATTGTACCCTGTATGGTGAGTATTGTGACCAATACTTAGGTACATACTAACACGGTAAGTTAAATAAAAGCTTATAAAAAGGCATGAAGGACCAAATAATAAAACTTGAAAACGTGTAATAACCAATCACTCAATTACCTACTGCATTTTCAGTAAGTACCCCGTTTACAGACCAAAACTGGAATAGCAGCATGAAAGCAGTCGTAGTTCCTCGTTAATCCATCAATTTAGCATGTACATTTGCAGAAATTCCTGGCCACTCAACGCAATACTCACCGACCTACATTAACACTTGTTAGCTAGGCTCAGTACTAGGTAATTAAGATTACAATCTTTTACTTTCGTTTAGCAACAATCCTAAATACTCATGTTGTTATTTTAACACATATTACTGTTTATTACTAGAGCTTGCAGAATTCAATAAATAACCAAGGGGCCTAAAATAGTCGCTTTAGCAGAATCATAATATGAAATGCGTTCGTAAAATGGACCATTCATAACAATAACAGCGTCTGTGACCATTCTACGAATTTTCCGGATATGACATACCTAAATGATCCTATTATGATTTGCTAAAGTGGCCATTTAAGACCCCCTGTATACAGTATGTTAGTTTAAACGAGGGACATATTGAAACCCGCAATAGAGCATGCTTACATGATACTACCGGGCTATAACCGGACAGAACCATACCAAATACTTCGGAAAAGTCGCGACACCACCCCTGCGTTTATCACAGAAAATGTTTGTCAATGACTTTTAGGTATAATCCATTTTCCCTATGACGAAAAAGAAACATCTAAGTCAGATCTGGAGAGCGTGCGGAGGCCATGGGACAATTACGTCACTAATTAAGGTTAGTTTTTTTACATATTTGGTACGAGAATCGAATACTGAATCTCTCCTTCAATATGTCCCTCGTTTAACCTAACATCCTGTATAGCGAAAGAGTTTTCCGGAGAAAATCGTTCGTTTCTTTCTTAGGGCTGTGAATTCGTTCAGGTTGAACAGAATTAAATTGAGGAGTTAGGTACTGTAGGACAAAATCATTCAAATCTTCCCGGACCCTTGCATCATCTCTGTGCTATTGGCAAGTGTAAAGCCATAGCCTAAGTGACCATCCGCCCTTGCCTTGACTAACACTTGAGCTGAATGAAAAAAACCTGGAGGACCCGGGTCTGATAGTCTTCGTCTTCATCTTTTGGGACAAGCTCGCCACACTATTCCCAAACCACTGTAACTCCTGAAAGCCAGAATCAACAGTGGCGACCACAAGAAAAGCGCCGAGACAATGAAGCTCGACGAAGTCCCAGAGAAACGAATTGACTGTCTTGGATCCCGCAACATAATTTCGTTGCGTTGCGTTGGTCGTAGAAAACCCTTGAATTTCGTTCGTAATTCGAAGTCGAAATTGCGTTCGTAGGTAGGTACTAAAAATCTCTCAAAACTTTGAAAAAAAAGGTGACTAGAACCTCTTTTATAGTTCTAACAAGAAAATAAATGAAAATGAATTCAAAGCAGATCAAAGAAACCATTCAGTACCTATGTTGTCATTGATAAGACGATGTTTCATAGCAAAATAAACTTAAAATCGTCTACAGATTTTCTTTAACGACATTTCCAGTAGGTGTAGTACCTACTGGAAACATAGATCTAACACGTGTAGATAAAGCATATTTTGTGAGTAACGGTTATAATCATTTAAATTATGTTTTATTCATATATTAAGACAACATGTCCTGAATGCTGAATTCAAATTTCGATAGGACAGTCAAGCACTAACCACGTTCTTGCTAAGCATAGGTATCCTCAATACATTTCTAAATACATAATGCACTTACCTAGAAACATTAAAAAAAATAGATTTTCATGATTTGGCAAAGGATTAGTCGATTACCAAAGAACATTTAATTACCCTTTGCAAAGCGTCATCTTTTGTAACAGAACAGAAATAAATGCACTTTTGATACTCCAATTATGTATCTATTAATTTAGTGATTCTCAGAAAGTCACAAACTACTTACATGTCACGTAACGCACCGAGGTTAAAATACGAAAGAATAAGTATTTATTCGATGTAGTTTTAAAATTTTCCTTAACCCATATTTTTAAATTCGTCTCAAAAGGTAATTAAGAACCTGCAGGGCTATTGCGTATCTTTTAAATGACAGTGGCTTTCATATAGTGTCCATCAATTAACTGTCAAATGGTTCCATTTTGTACTAAACCATAACCAATTTATCAGTTAATTCATGGACAATATGATAGCCACTGTCATTTAAAAGATACAATAGCCCTGCTGAACTCTTAAAAAGAAAACTGATAACTTGGAAATGTTAAGCGAAGTTCCAAACAGGAGCAGAGTCGTCGAAAAGATAATAAAGGCCCAAGAATGTGTCAGTAGGAGATAGTTTAATAGGGACAAAAGTATGCTGATTGGCTTTTCAACTGACTACTTACCAACGACTGTTCCATGGTCCTAAACTTGACTAGAGTATCAACAAAACAGCCCGTCAGGGTTGCGGGTTGTTTGAAAGAGAAACCGCGGCCTCGACACAAAGGGCTAAGAAGAAACATTGGGGCTTTAAGACAGTAGAAGTCCCAGAGCGGGAGGAGTCATTTGATGTTTTCCAAAACTCCAAAAAAAAAAAGTCAACAAAACAACGCCGCAAATAATTATTGCAATATAGCAGTATTTATTATCTTGAAAATTAATTAAATCGACAGTAAAGAAAGCCGCCAATATTTTTTTCGATAAAGCCACTATCTGATCGACATAGATCTAGAGGTGCGCTAACCATCACTAAAAGATAACACTACTAGAATAACAATGGCTCATCAATTTTTAGGGTTCCGTAGTCAATATGGAACCCTTATAGTTTCGCCATGTCCGTCTGTCTGTCTGGGTGTCCGTCCGTCCGCACTATATCTCAAAGACTCTTAGTACTTGAAAGCTGTAATTTGGCATGAATATACAAATGAGTTACGTCGACAAAGTGCAAAAGTAAAATTCTGAAAAAAAATAATTACGGTAATAACAGTACACAATAATGTGAGGATGATTATTTTTTCTCGCAAAGTCCAATGTGTGGGATGTCTTTAGATGGGTCTTTAAGAAATTTTAATATTGCTAGTTTGTTTAAACACTCTTTCGATTATATGATTTGTTAAAAGACCTTCAGCAGAGAGCATTTTCCTTAATTCGCCGTCTAAGAACAACAAATTCATTAGATGGTCTTCTTAGAAACGAGCAAGATGCGATAGCATCTATACTAATATTAAAGAGGTAAAAGTTTGTCTGTTTGTTTGTTTGTGAGTTTGTATATACCTTGTGAAATCTTGATAATCTTCGGAACTATTGACCCGATTCCTGAAATTCTTTTTTTTTTGGCGGGTGGAAAATCATCGTAACCCCTCCCGCTCTTGGGCAGAGCGAAAGGGAGTGTCAGACTTCTACTGACTAAAAACCACCCATGTTCCTTCTTAGCCCTCTATGTCGAGGCCGCGATAACTAGTGTACAACCCGCGGAAATCCTTGGGTTAATTTCCGTTCACAACGGGAGCGAAGTCGCATGCAAAATCTAATTTAAAATATAGCGTGTTATTGCCACAGCTTTTGATGTGACTTTGTCAACTGTTTCGGGAACAGAAATTAAGATGTTTAAAGATCTTAATTAGACCGTTGTCAATAAGTGTTGATGTAGCATCAATTTACTGTCTTCCTACCCTCGGAATTGGTTTCTTGTAATATGTTTTAGCCAATGATATATTAAAACTATAGATACGTTGTCCGACCTCAAAAATGACAACATGAAATGAAGCCAATTGGCCACATCGCGCTTAGTTACGCACCAACCTCGCGCGCGATGCTACGTTTGTTCTTAATTTTAAATCGTGTGTGTAAATCTGCGCAAAACATAAATAAAACAGGCATCAACAGGCATCCCGCTGTACGGTGTCATAATATTTTCTTTCCCTTTCTTTACGCGTAAAAGTAGTTATATGTATAATATTTCGCCGTTTTGAAGCGCCGCCATGTTAGTTCATGACGTGTCCATATATAATACGTAATTGGTTTTAGCTATGATAGGTACTTGAAAGCTACGAAGGCACCCACATGTGGCACAGGCTCTTTTGATTTTATCAAAAGCGTTAAAATATTCGACAAAGTATTTCAATCACTTTGGATTTGATAGACTCAAAATATTATCCGTGGCGGATTGATAACACTGGTCGAAAAAAAAAACACTTTTTGTATGTAACTAGAAAACTTTTGTCTACGAAAAGTTTTTTTTTTTAGTGAAAATTTCAGTTTATATGATCAAAATGAATATCTATTGCAACATTTATGGCAAAGTAACTTATGATTTTATTCTGTATTTTACTTGAGGGACATCTCGTTGTAATGTCTAGCAGTAGTCCGCCAGCATAGGTACATGAACTCCACTTGCCCTGATATCGTTTTTCTATCGTAGAGTTGTCTTGATAAACTTTTCACCCATGTTCACTGCTTTCACTCATATTTTCGAGTAAATATTACAGCCCAAAGACTTATAATCGTAAATAACTGCTCCTCGACAATACTTTTTTTTTTGCTTGTTGGGTGACTTCCGGGAAAGTTGTAGGTAACACAATAACACTCTTTTTTTTGGGACCTGATCAAATCAAAATAAATATGGCGTTTCAATAAGCTTAAATAGGTTATTCTAAATTAGTAAGCGCCTTTCTTGTCACAAAATGTTGTTGGCCAGTGTTATTATTTATAGGTAGAGCAGTAGTGGTATTGCAGTTATAGTCCAACTAGAATCTGACAAAATTGAAAAATTGACCGCCAATGTGAATAAATCGAAGTAGTTAGGTACTTACCTAAATATTTTTCTAGAAGCAATGGAAATGGAACATACCCAAATTAGTCGAAATCACGTAACAATGAACTAAATAGTAACAAATGCAACGTCCGTCAAATGATTTACAGTCTGCGGACTCCAAACTTGATTGAGATAAATTGACATTATACAAATTGTAAATGACGAATTGATCACCCTTCGTGAGATTGTCTTTGTGTTCAATCGGCCATATTGCCGCTGATTGGTAGAAGTGGTTCTTACCAACCTGTAACTATGTCGGCGAGGGCAATGTCAAAGGAAGGATCGAACAATCAACATGCAACGGATTCGTGATACTTTGAAAGTATGTAGAAATAATTATTCAGCCAAAACGTCTACGTTACCTGGCCGATTTAAAACGTAGGTACACTGCTTCTTAGAATAGGTACGTACGACCAAAGCACTGCACTGTCGAAGGGTTTGGAAATATTTTGTAAAAAGCGTGGGCCGACCATTTTGTTTTATTTAAAAAATAGCGGCCGCACAAAACCTGTATTAATCAAAAGTTAGCACCAATACAAACAAGTTCTGTATGAGACAAAATCTTCCAAAATGTAAAATTTCCGAGGTGAGATTAATATTGAATATTGTACCTATCTTTTATGGCTAAATATCCCGGAAACATGACGTTTGCAAAGATTTGGTTTCATACAAAACTGGGTGCTTACTCTCGAATATAATTCCGACAGATCGACATTGGTCAAACGTCAGTTGTTTGAGTTAAACGTCAGGGATTGGCTACACTCAGTTGAGTCCAGCCAATCCCTGACGTTTGACTGACAATTCCAATGTTGATCTATGGGAATTATATTCGAGAGTAAGCACCCTGTTTTGTATTGATGCCAGCTATTGATTAGGTAATGCTAGATTATTGCGTGGCCGGTGGACTTGCTTGACTTGCCGTACCTATGTTAGGCAAGCCAGTAAAAAATTCAAATCCCTTTGTCGATAACAATGCTGGAACTAGAACTGCTATGTCAGGGGACAAAACTTGCGCTTCTTTTCAGACGAATTCTCTTTCCCTCGTATACTCAACATATTAAACCAAAATAGAGCTACTGATTCATCTTCAAGCCGACTTGCCCACGTAGCTTTATTAATCTTAAGTCTTCATTATTGCTAAATGTAGATATCAAAGGCGCTTATCATTTTACGTAACTTATCAGTAATCAATAATCATTCACCGTATTTTATTGATTAATTAGGTTATTGTGCTACGTGACGGTACAAATAAAATGCCTTGCGTAAAATGTTACTATTGCTCGAGGAAAATAGAGATGCAGAGCAAGGGTGAATAGTTGGGTAGTTGACAAAAAAAATCTAATTAGTCCGTCAGATAGATTTCCAAAAAATACTTTTTCTTTTTTAACAATAAATGAAGACGATACAGTGCTTCGAAAAGTCGCGCGACCTCACAGTGTGGTATATTTTTTACCAGAAAGTAAAGTCACCAGTCCCCACTCACGATCTTTAATACGTTTTATTTTCTTTTATTGATTTGATAAAACAAAAAACACGTATCCAATATTTTTCGATAATCTAACAGACGGGACTAAACAGAATCATATTTTTATAGTCAGTCAACTACCCTATTGGGACAAAATTTTGAGGGGAATTTTAAGTTGAATTAATAATAGTGTTTACAAGTACCTACTTTATTTTATTTACTTATGAGGGAAGCGCCAGGATTTCCCGCGAAAGTCTCCTCCGTTTTTGCATTATGTAGGTCAGTGTCAGGTTGTGTTGATTAAAAATAATTAAAATCATTCTTCAAAATACAAACCCCTTTCAAGTTCATTTAATCCCATTTTAGTTCATTGAATTTGCGAGGGTTGTATTTGTGATTATAATTCTGTAAATACATGCGTATAATCCGCAAATAAAATTTTGTTGAACATACAGCCTCTGTCACTGACCGGCTAATTGCAAAAATAAGTTAAGAAAATTTAAATTTCACGGGCTACCCCGGCGCTTCCATCATGAGTGCCGACACCGTAGTATCATGGGCTCTAAAAACTATGCCACCATTTTTTTTTGGGAGGGGTTTGGAAATATATCAAATAACCCCTCCCGCTCTTGGCCGAGGCCGCGGTATCACTTTCGAACAACCCGCAGCCACGACGGGATGACTCACCCCTCACGTATTTTATTGAAACAGTTAGCGCATACAAATTCCATACGGTCTAGGTATATTTAGGATTCAGTGTGAGCCTTGGTTGATAAAGACATTTTTTTCAATGTTTCGAATTGTCAATTTTGAGGTGGAACTGTATTGATAATCACGTACCATAATTATTAATTTAACGTTAAAATCCCGTACAGTCAGCAGCAACGAAACCAATATTTTGGAACCCATATTATTATAAAGTATCTCAAAGTTCATATCTCAAAGTTGCAATCGTTATTTTATGAAAAATTCGCGTTTAAATCTTTGCGAAGTGTTTCTAGGTACATATTATTGCTCATGACTGTACAACGTTTCATCACTATTCACCCCGTTATACGTAAAAAACAAAGCATCTCACACTTACGTATTTTTGCCATCCCCGAAGGTTAAGCAGAGGGGATATTATTAGATTAGTATTTGTACTATCATGTACTAGCGGACGTCACGCGGTTCCACCCGCGTAGTTCCCGTTGCGTTCCCGTGGAAATACAGGGATAAGCTTTCTAATGGTGAAAGAATTTTTGAAATCGGCGCAGTAGTTTTTGAGTTTATTCATTACAAACATACACACAAAAATACAAATATTTCCTCTTTATAATATTAGTGTAGATAGTGTGGAAGTGTAGTTGTATATCATACACAGAGAACTATGGAAGAAGAAGACATGCTGCGCTGACCCGAACTGAATTAGGATTAGAGAATGATGATGATGATGAATATAATGTGGTGTTACCAAGTAAACAATAAATTTTAAAGTAATCACGACTACCATGCAGTCTCCACAGTAATTCAATATGAATGTATAGGTAATTATTGATGTTGTTTGTAAAACTAGGTCCCAAGGTGATCGAACCCTCTCTCTTCGTTCGTGCATTGTTTGTGTGATCCCTTCCCAGTGATTTACCGACCTGGCACGTGGGAAATATTAAGGCGTAATTAATTTACGGTGTTAACTTATTAGCTCTTTGCAGTGCTAACTTTTATTAAACAACTAGCTTTTCCCCGCGGCTTCGCTCGCGGTTTCTTCCAATTAGTGAAAGATTTGTTTAAATCGGTTTAGTAGATCTCAGATATTACCCCCGACAACCTCGAAAATTTTACCTCTTAAGAATATTAGAATTAGTATAGATGAATGTGCGTGTCTTAAGGTTCCTTCAGATGGTAATGAGCTGTTTGCTTATACTTCACACCTGTAACAAAAACTAAACATCTAGTCTAGTGCTAAGTGCTAATAATTATGGTAGTGCTTGTCAACCTTAACTTGTCCAATGAATTGGCTAGGTACTCCATTCGGTCGAATATTATACCACATGGATTATGGAATGCGATAGACTTTTTTAGTTAATAATATAATATAATAATAATAATATTCCACAACTATCACACAACGCCATCTAGTCCCAAGCTAAGCAGAGCTTGTGTTATGAGTACTAGACAACTGATAAACATACTTATATATTTCTAAATACATACATATTATAGATAAATTACACCCAGACACAGAACAAATGATCGTGCTCATCACACAAACATTTGTCCTGGGTGGGAATCGAACCCACGACCTCCAGCATAGCAGTTAGGGTAACTAACCACTAGACCAACAGGCCAGTCGTAGTTGTAGAAATACATACAGGCAAAAGTAAAAGTTAAATATTGATTTAATGATGGCCTAAAACCCTGTCTTTTTCAGAGTTGGTTTGATTAATCTCAAAACTGATGCAGCGATTATGTCTAAAACATAACGTTCAGTGGACCCATAACCAGTTAAGAGTGCCCATCCCTGACCTACCCTAACCGCAAAACCAGTTATCAGTGCTCACCCCAGACCTACTCTAACAGGTAGGAAGATAGGGTATGATTTTGGTTATAGGACACGATAAGTAACCCTGTCGGGTCCATAATTCTGATCATAAAATGTTATTCACATTGCTTGCATGGAATCGTTCGGAAAGTCCCCCCTTCAGTTCGGCGACTATTTGTATTATCACCCCTATCAATTAAGGTGAAACCTACAAAGTAGCTCACAATTTTTTTTTACTATTTGCAATTCGCCGATCACCGACAGCGGATAAACAGATATTAAATAAAAACAGGATTTGCGACCATAACTAATGTGACAGAGTAATAATGGCTAAAATCACCAATAAAACCCTTTTATTAATGGAGGGTGCGAAATTATCAAAGGACTGCTCCCGCTCGGTAGGGATAGGGAGTGTCGGACTTCTACTAACTAAAAACCACCCATGTTCCTTCTTAGCCCTTTGCGTCGAGGCCGCAGTATCTCTTTCGAACAACCCGCAACCCCTACGGGACCAATACCTACAACCCTCAGTTCATATTACATACTTTCTTGAGTGACTATCATTAAAAAGGCACAGAGTTAAAAAAAAAATGTATTGAATAATGTCCAGACTAGGACCAGTTTTAAACATTTTACGTAGACTAGCTTGAAACGGAAGGCGCGATCTATAGTTCGGTTGTATAAATATTCCATTCCTAAAAGGTAGGGTGTCTGTGCGACATGGACAGAGTTTTTGTTTCGTGTGTGGCAATCAATACTGATGCAGCGTCGCCCGAACCGCCCCGGGAGGTCATTGACTGTAGAACTCCTAGACATAAGGGGTGGCAAAGTCGGGGGATCGATCGCGCATGCTCCGTGCGCGCGGGACCACACCCTACGAAGCCAAATCCGCCATTTTGTTGTTTCCCTTACCATTCCACATGACTCAAAACCCATGCAGTTGCGATGGGGTTTTTTCCTAAAACTCACCAAATTAACTCCACCACACGCGCATACTTACGCATGCATAATGAATTAGATATGAAAATTCTCAAAAAATCTAAATAAAGTTGACAAGTTTACGCTTTCTGCGTGCAATAGAGGAAAGTGAAAAAGTGGGCGAGTCGAATGAGGTAATATTAGTGCGTTAAACTAGCGCCGCTCACCGACCGCACTCACTTTCGTTCGTTAAGATAACCAGTCTAACTGCCAGTTAGAGCTCAATACTAGTATTTTAGCATAGATTCTCGTTATTAAACTATCCAATTAGCCTTTAAAGAAACAAGGGACATAAGGAGAACATAATATCATAGCAGCAGAGAATTAAGTAGTTAGCTGAAGAAGTCATCTTAATTCTCATTACTAAACACAACTCATGGAGGTTATGGAAAGGTCATGTATTTTCACACATAAGTGAAATATCTGATTAAGCATGACAAATCAAAAAAATATCTACAGATAAAGGTATAATTACTTGATAACCACAGTAATTGCTCGATATGTACTTACATGACAAGACATTTTATTATAAGTAGGCCAAGAGACATTCCCCTAAAAGACCCTTTGTTCTGTATTCTTTCGAAAATTTTAGTAAAATATTCCTATTTTACTAAAATTTTCGAAAGAATAAGGTAAAAAGGAAAATAAGGTAAAATTTGAGAATCATCAGAAACACACAATCACAAAGTTGTGCCTTGTTTACACCTGAATATTATCATTCACCTTCCCCTACACCAGTAGAACACATCCCATTCCCCAACATACTGCAAAAAGCATTGTTAAACAGTAAACACCGTTTTAGTTTTAAATACACTGTCTCGAAGAAGGCATCAGTTTACAATTTCATATCCCATGAAACCACAACACTTACATGTTCCTGTTCAGTTCTGTTGAATGACCAGTCATCAACACTAAAGCGAAAGCAGGATTATATAGTGTTTAATTATTATATCCATTCTCAATTCAAAGGATTGCTACTAAAATAAAAGAAAAAAAAAACAATGGTGACATGCACACATTCAAGACCATACCTGATTTCTTCTATATGGATAACATTTAAGTTAAATGTAGGAACAATAGAATAGATGCATCATGTAGCGTGGTCTACCAGCCGTGAGCTACCTGTAGAGACGAGCTTCTGATGATGACACACAAAAGCCCGGAACTACAGGGTAGATCACGAATGGGACTTATGTATGGTGTGGCCCGCTGAATTCCGCAGCTCCATGACAAAGCAGATTATCAGAAAATTATAATGTAACACATAACCAAGGTATAGGTAAAACATAACATTCTGGTTCATAGAGTAAATTTAATGAGTTTAAATGTGTTTTGCTTTGCAACAACACAAGAATATGCATAAATGCATTCATTTTAATCTGGATTGTTTGAGAATATAGAGATTCGCGATTCGATTTGTTACAACAGCTACAAAGATAACGAGAAATTCAAATACCTATAAAACTGCAAAAATCATGTATCTAGTGGGTTTTTCCAATAAATGGGAACATTAAGTTTACTCTAAGATCAGCAGTACAAGACTAAAATGATACACAAGAAATAGTAGACGAACGACTCACCTTGCGATGCTGAGGTGTTACAGCTCCACGGTGACCACGGTAAACAATCTCATTACTTTTACTTTCATGCGTTAACGCGCTCGCGACCCAAGCGTCACGCCGTACTTACTAACAACCACGAATAACAAGAGTAAAATTAATAAAACAGCACCAACAATAAAACCGGAATTGTATAAAATATTGATAAAATACGATGCTTGCTCCAAATTGGAAGCCACTACTTCGCTAATGACCGAATTGAATATTAACTCGTTACCGCAACAAGAATTCATCACAAAATATGTTTATAACAAATTATATTTAATAAAACTAATAAATTGATGCTTAAAGAATTGAACTAGTTTAAATTGACCTTTAATAATTAATTTTTACTATCTATCGGCATGTAAGTAAACACCTGACAATGACACAATAATAAATTTGACAAACTGACAGACTCACAGTGTTGCCAACGTAATTACATTTGTTTCTGTGGGTTTGTGCCAAACTCAATGGTACAAAATCAATAAAATTGTTCCCGGGTCGGTTTCGTACATTTAGTAAGGCAGGCGGCTACACCATTTTGCTGACTGGGCATTTTTTTTATTACGAAATCAACACGAAATTGTGATTTTAGGTCGGTTGTAAGTACGGTACTCGATACAAAGAGATGTCCAGTTTACAATTTTTACATTAACTGTAACTTACATTTTCAGTAACATTTTTGATTACATGTAGAGAATGATTTGGGTACAGTTTTTATCGCCGTTGCTGTAGAAAAGCTAGATTTGTATAAACTCAACAATGAAATCCTGATCCTGAATACATCAAGTTGTAGTGTGATTTGTTAGGAATGACACCGAAATTCCTGGTCTCGAACCAACAATAAATCCATGTGTCAAAAACTAACAAATCACGGTGCGGTCGCGGCGCGATCATAGGCGCCTAGCGCATTGTTGGGCATTCAGAATCTCAGAATTGTAAAGAATCACCTGATTCTAAGTAAACAGGAACACCTATTTGTTGTATTTGTAAAGAAAGTGTTTACTATACCGTCTCTAGCAGCAACACTCTTCGATATCCGGCAGGCGTATCTGTGCTTCGTAAGTGGCTAGAATAGTAGTGATGATGATGATGAGAGTCCAGTCCTGTAACCAATATTCCATTGCAGGCAAATACATGAAACCTTTGCCAATGTTTCACAGGTCACCGATTTATGTTTTCGTAAAATAAAAATAAATTAGTCAATAATATTGTATATTGACACTTCAATTGTAGTTGATATATTATAACCAATCCACATCATACATAAAATAATAAAACTCAAGTAAATGCGAAATTGAAATACATACAATAGACAAAAACTTAATTATACATAATTGAATATACATTTTTAAAGCAACGTAAAAAATGTAAAATAAATTATGTAAGTATGAAAATAAGCAAACAATAATCATATTAATCATAACTTGTCAATAAAAATCAATATTTTAAACACTGGTGTGCATAATATTCAAAGTTTCTCTTTGAAGGAATAATTTTTAAAGCATTGTTTAAATTATTAAGGTCATTTCTGTTTGTGACATCAAGTCACAACATTTATAATATTAACTATTATTTGTGATCCAGTCATTCAGAATCTTACAAACTAAAACACTTTCAATAAGTTCATAATTTATAGAACACAAGTCTAAGGAAATAAGTCAGTTTAAACTAAGTTTTATAAATAATAAGTAGTGCTAATATTATAATATTCTTCTTTGAGGCACAATCTGTATTGGAGAAGTGGTAATAGGTTTCTTTGGGCTTAGTTTACTGGGAGATCTCATTACCACATCAACAGCTTTTCTTAATATTTGGTGTTCACTCTTCTTATATTCTTCTGTTATTTGAGACAAATCCAAGTCAGCATCTATGACTAAAACCTGAAAAAAAAATAATAAAAATCTGAAGTGATTTCTCTGCTTTTATTTTAAATCATTTTTTTTTTCCTATATTATTACACTATGACAGCAAAGCTAGAGGGGATAACTTTACTTAAGTTTTTGCTCCAAAAATCCACCATACTATGAAATAGTTTGAATTACTGCAACCAGCCCACTTCCTATAAAGTTGTTATAAACAATGTTTTTGACTTTTACCGACCATATTTTACAAATGAAAGCATGAAAAAAGACTTGTTAAAATTTTTTTAAGGAACTAGAATGAAAAAAATGTTTTATAGAAAAATTATGTTGTTTTTGCTGCTTACAGGCGCAGGACACTCGGCATGTGATCTATTGATGAGCCAATCTTCATGTAATGTGTGGAGTTCTTCTATGTAGGAGAGCGGGACACACTGCTCCTCAGATCTTGCTCTCTTCTTTATCCTCTCGTAGACAACGGAGGGTGTCGTTTTCAAGTATACTGAAAATCATAGAAATGTTGAAAATTAAAAAGAGAACTCAGTGGGTTCAGTTACGTAATATGCTATCAATATAATCTTTTTCCAACTAAATCAAGGTTGGCTTCCAATCAGACTGGATGCTGCTGAATATTAAGTATTTTACATAGAGAGATGCCTCTTGAACTGCAGAAACTAGTACTAGTTAGTACAACAATACTCTTTGGTGAGACTGGTTGTCACACTTTCAGGCCACAGGTTACCTTAGACCTATATATTTTATGAAATAATATCAGGACACATTTAATTATAATATGGTCAAATTACCATGTATTAACAGATGCATCAGACCAGAGCACATTGCATGTTAATCAATAATGCATGCTGTGGCCTGCTGTAATGTGAGCCAGTTACTAACAAATTAAAGGTGATGTGTAAGCATTTTACGTTCTGCAATGCAGTGCAGCTCACCAAAACTCTTATCAGCCTTGGCAGACGTTGGTTTAGTGTAACTGATTGTTCACATGCACTAACTAATAATTTGATAATGAATATAGATTCAAGTTTCAACTTGTTAGCATTATCAGTTTTATCAATACATAATTATGTTTACAGCAGATCTTTAAGCAGTTCAACAACGGGACATAGGCCTCCTCTTATAGCAAGTGGTGTTACATATTCAATACAAAAAGCTTTGATCATTTTTACAAACCTATAAGATCTGCATCAATCTGTATCTGATTCATAATGAATCGGAACCATTCGTCGAGCACAGCAAATTCTGCAGGATGTAGGGTCCCACTCCTCATCATGTGCTCAACAAAGCAGTACCGTGCACTGTATAGGGAGCGCTCCATCAACTTCACAGGTGTAGGAGTAGGCCTCCGGTGCATGTCTAACATTGTTAGAGATACATAAGATTGGAATGTCATTGCCCATTTAGCTGTGTCCTTGTACATAAGATCCTGAAATACAATTGTGTGGTTGAATAAAACTCAAGGATAGCAGTAGGAACTAGTACTCAATTGGGAAAATCATTTCATGTCTTCTATTTTTGATTTACTGTTTCAAGTGTGAAAGCCCATTGTTATGAATTACTGACATCGTGCTTGTGAATGGTGCAAACTCTACAAATACTGAATGTCATGGCGTAAGTTTCCAAGTTAAGTTACTTATTGTATACGTAGTGTATGTAATCTACCTTCAACTAATATTTTGTACACTAAAAATATGTTCCCTTTTTGGGTTAATGTCTAGCTCCTAGCTATGACATTATGACACAAGTAACCTCGGAAATCCTTAGAGGAACTTAACGTAAAGACATTTCGTAACAACGCTCAATGCTTACCAATAAGTTCCATCCCTTCAGGTTTCTCCATTCTTCAACAGGCTCTGTCAACAACGTGATGTCTTCAAATCGGCGAAAGTGTTCCAGAAATGTTGTTTTGCCGCTGCCAATATTACCCTCGACGAACACAGTGAACGGCTTGTTATTCATCGCCATTGCGCTCAATTTGTGACAAAATCTCACAGGGCCCACGGCTGCAAATTGCACTAAGAAAAATGACGATTGAATGATTGAATTGATTGATGACACAAGAAGGCGTTGCTGACGCCGGTTTCCCGCCTAAATTGACCCAAAAATAAACAAATACGCGCCAACATAACCTGTCAAATATGAAATTAGTAAAAACAAATACCTTTAAAACAAAAAAATTGGCCGATACCGATCCTTAGCATCGCCACGAGTCATTAATTTTTAAAATTAAATTCTATATATTACTGTTTTCCTATGATGCAAAATTGCAAAACGGCCGCTGACTGACATGAAACGGAAACTTTAATCACTTTTTTTTATTTTTAGTTTGATTGAGGCACGCGTCGCAGGATGATAAAACCATAGAGTTTACATTTATTTATGAGACAGCACAACAGATGGCCAACATACAGAACAATAAACTTTTTATAATCATATTTTAGGCAACGCATCATTTTGTGCTTTCATAGACAATTAATCGACTAACTCAAAACGAAGATGAAAATAATAATATCAAAGAGCTTTAATTTTTTAGTGTTGTTACCCTAATGAAACGATACCCCTCACCACACACAGAACACTCGCAGCTATAAATCAATAATTTCGTCTGGCGAATTATAGATGAATCTACCTAACAAGACCATATTGATTTTAAGAGAGAGAGAGAGAAAAGAGTATTATGTTGATATTAGGAACGAACAACCTGTCGGTCGCCATAGATATTGCAAAACAGTAGAAAGTAAGCATGATTAAGTACATAAAAGTAGAAGGCAGTGGCCCCTTCTGTGAAACCACCACATTTTAGAAAGAGGCTCATGCCTAATCCTAAAACCTATATGCAATTGGAGTGCATAACGATTTGAATTTATTAAAATTTAAGGATATTTGATACTTTGCATTCGATTTTGTTTTCAAAATAAAAAAGTGTAACTTGAGTTTTGCTAAATGTAAGCCTACAATGTATATTTTTTTCTCTAAAATTCTCTAATTGATCCACTTTATGAGTACCATTATAGCACGATTCAGACCTGACGGAGTTTACCGGTGCTGATGGAACCGCACAAGAACGATGACGCGCGCATTATCTGCACTGCAAATGCGTCAGGGAATTTACGCGACGCGCATGCTTAACAGTCACATTAAAATTTGATAATTATTGTATTTTTTACGACCTGTAGCGTTGCTGCTGGCTGGGTTACGGGGTATGGGGTGAATGGGAGACGACGCGAGTACGGTGATCAATGGCACACGGGCGCCCGCGGTGGCTACCGAGCACATAAGGGCACGCGCCATCCTAGCAGTCGTCGCCGTCGTCGCTGCGGCTCGACTGGGTGCAGCCGACAGTGTGCAAGCAATCTATACTTCAATAGTTGGTGCGTTTTGGTATGACAATAGTGTTCATCGACCTTTCCCCAATACCTCGTTGGAATTAGACTATGACTACGAATTTGTATCGTAATTCACTTCAGAAAATTTAATTACATGAATAAAAAGAAAAAAAAATAAAACCAATCAATTGAGTGGGTCTGTACCCTATTATTAAACCCAAGTCGTCTGTCTGTTAATAGATCTGCATAGCTATTCACAAACAATCGAATCGAAACCGAGTCGACCTTGACACTTTATCGACTACCAGATTTCCGGATCGAACGATTGGCAAATGTTATTCACAGATTCGATCGACATTGTAGTACATAAACACTCGATTTTTTTATGGAGCCAATAAATTATCTTTAATGAGTTTTTAATTTTTAATTTAAAAAATATATAATTAAAAACAATTTAATAAAAATGGATACGCAACGACTCGTGCATAAGATATAGTACAAAATGGCCTCGTAATTCTCATTGGATTGCTCTTCCGATAGCAAATAGCTGTCGGCAATGATAATCGAATCCACTACTCGATTTCGGTTTTTGTGAATAGCGACGATGGATCGATTGGATACGACTCACAATCGAATGGTTGTGAATAACTATGCTGTAGATTGTTTTAACATACAATAGATACATACGTGATGGTTTCATTGTCTTTTGATTGCATTCTAAATAAAACGGTTTTGATTGTAGCAAATCAGAAAAAGAATGAGCTTAAATTATATATTACTAGTTGTTGCCAGCGGCTTCGCCCGCTACAACTCGAAAATTATCCCACGGGAAGATAAAATCGGGATAAAAACGATCCTATGTGTTAATCCAGTTTATCTGTGTACCAAATTTTATCCAAATCTGTTCAGTAGTTTTTACGTGAAGAAGTAACAAACATAGCACGCTCACAAACTTTCGGCTTAATAATATTAGTGTGATGTGATAACCAGCTGATGCCCGCTAACTTGACAAAATATATAATAAAACCTTCCTCGAGTACCACTCTATCCATTGGTGAAAAAAATAGCATTAAAAGCGGTGCAGCAGTTTTTGAGTTTACCGCGAACAGACAGACATGTTTTTAATAGACTTCCAAAAAGGAAGAGGTTCTCAATTCGATGGTTATGTTTTTTTAATTATAATATTTGGTAATGATAGTCGTTAGTGATTCAATGATAGTGATTCGAGTACGAGTAGTACGGATTACAATCCGTACTACTCGTACTCGAATCACGATCACTGGTAGCCATAGCGGCATTGAGCTTTAGTTCGACTCGCACAGATGGGTTGCCACTGTAAATAAAATAATAACCATAATGATTTTTATGCGGGAAATCTGAATTGACCAATGAAGCGTGTCCACGAATTCCATTGACAATATCGTGTCTTTCTTCTCCGGAATGCCAAAATGATTGACTGACGTGTTTATTTCTTCGGGTCATTGTTTAGCCGATAACGTGCGATCTCACTAATAGTCGGTGTTTTATAGTTTCTAAATTAAGTAGCATATAATCAACACAATGTTACACACGTATTTCTTGGGTATGTTTAAATAACATAATTAAACCGTGAAATCAATTGGCAATGTTTGTAAAATTATAGGAGCCGGTTGTAATGGATACTATTACATTTTCAGGTATTTTGTTGGTCGTGGGGTCTGGGTACGCCTTGTACGAATCGAACTCGGAAGTGGTGGATCTGACTCCAGATAATTTCGATAGACTGGTCACCAACAGTGATGAAGTGTGGGTGGTTGAATTCTACGCGCCGTGGTGCGGACACTGCAAGAACTTAGTTCCAGAATACAAGAAGGCTGCCAGAGCACTAAAGGTACGTGTCTATTAATTATGTACAAAAAACAAACTTAGTAGCCAACGTGTAAGCAAGTGCGCCCTGTATTTATTTTTCTAGAAAATCATGTAAAATTTTCAATTTTCAGTCAGGCATGAATTGCAATTTAAATTAATTGACTCATGCTCATAAATTTGAAGTTACTTGTTAACCTGTTGAAGGTTTAGGTAGAATTTTCGTACATAATAGGAGGGAAACTAGTAGTAGTGATAATTACATGATAGTATAACACAATTAATCATTAATTTGCACAAAATATAGATGTTCATTAATTCAGATGCAGTTCATGTTGCTTGTCATTGTTTCCAAAAGTCATATAGCATCTTGCTTTGCATGGGCTGTCTCCTGATCACTCCATGCCCTTCTGTCTGTTCCTATGGGCTGAGTGATCATAGCCAAACATTATACTTATTGTAGTTTTTTTAAAATATACCAAGAAGGAAAGTGTAGAGATTATTTTTAAGGATTTCCATACAATAACAAACTCGAAACTTTTTCCAGGGCATTGTTAAAGTTGGAGCTGTAGATGCTGACAAGTACAAGGGCTTTGGAAAGAACTATGGAGTTACTGGCTTCCCCACAATCAAGGTCTTCACGGGTAGCAAACACACCCCATTTAAGGGTTCAAGGACAGCTGACGGAATAGTTGATGCTGCCCTTAAATCCGTTAAGAGCAAGGCCTATGAGCGTCTCGGTAAGAGACCCGAAGATGGATCAGACAAGGTAAACATTATAAAAAGTCTTGATAGACTTATTAAAGCTTACATGCCACGAAGTCAGGAAATAAGGCACAATATGTGGTTATAGTAAACACATTAAATTTTAACTATTTTATTGCATCATCAATATATTTTTTTATTAAATATTTCTTGGTAACCAATTTATATTTGATTCCAATTGCGCATTTATGTGGATACTTTTTATTTTATATTGCTATTTATTAAATGTCTCAGGCGGCGCCGCAATTTTCTTTTTTCAATAAAAGAAATTGTTGACAATTATTGTCCAGGCGAGCTAATAAATCAATCAACTAAGTCAGGGTTTTGCAGCAGACATCCACCTAATTATTTTTCATTAAAATTAAAATAAAAAATCACTATACCACATCATTAACATGTTATGTGCAAATCACACCAAAATCTATATTATTAGCTTATTCTCCATTATTTTACTACTTAAGATACAACACCACAAATTTTCGCTAGCAACCCAACGCTTTTGGTCACAACATACCATGGAAAAACACCGTAAGAAACTCTTCAGAACCACCACTAGTTGATCAACAAAATAATGTTCTGGAAACTTGTGAACCTCACTCTATAACACATGACAATCAACAATATACTACAGCAAAAGTAATACAACAGTATACAACTGCAAAAATTATAGCTCGGATGATAGAACCGCTAAAGAGAACTTTAATAAAAAATAAAATGACCACAATAGCCCCCGTAACTACAACAGCTCCCGTAACCACAATTGCTCCAATAACCACCACAGCTCCTGTAATCGCAACAGCACCCATAAAGTCTGGAAGCATGAAATTGTATGATCAATTTAAAATATTAGAAAGTCAGCTGTTTAGAGGTAATATAAAGGATGCAGAGAAAGCAAGAATTATTAATGTTTTAATGAGGTTGAAGTACATGGTTCAAAACAAGCAAAGTGTATATAAAAATGCATCAGTTATCAAGAGACGTACTGCCAAAAGGCAGGGACTCAGGGCGAAGATGTAGAAGACCAAACACAAGACTTCTTCGCACATAATTGATTAATAATTTAATCTTCTTTAAAAAAATAATTGACAGCGGTATTATTAAACAACAGGTTGGCTGTTGAAATTGATTGCAAATTACTTTTTTTTTCCAAATGAATTTGTTGTTTTTATAATACAAGCATTGTTAACTACACAATTGTTGCATTTCCACTGTAAATAAACATGATAATATGACATCCACGTGTGTTTGTGACCTTTTCTGATGTGGATTAAATTTCGCATACCTAAATGTTATAGTGCCTTTTTCATGTATTGAGCTGATAGTAAAACATACACCTTCATTTTGCCATTAGCACTTCGTTTAGATCATCAAACCCAGGACATCTTACTCAAGCCCTCATAATATTAATCTTATAAATTAATAAATTAACGGAAGACTTTCATAATGAAAACTTCAATATAATGCAATAAGGGGGCGTTGACATCTTATCTTAATATTACGTGGTTCATTCAGCAGTCATGTTTGCTAAGTCAACAAGTTATCTATTTTAGGAGGTAAACTGATATGGTTTACCCCCAACTAAAGTAAAGCGAGAGCAGTGGTGGCCCAGTGGTTGTAATTTATTCCATCGCCTATGCTCTTAAAACGGTATCGTGAGGAAACCGGCATGGCTTAAGACCAAAAGTTCGAAGACATGTGACATCCACCAACCCGCACTGGGAACGCGTGGTGGATTATAATAGCCTACCCCTCTCCTAGAGAGGAGGCCTGACTCCCTGCAGTGGGAACATTATAGGCTGATGTTGATGTTGAAAGGAAATCTAAAAAGGAGGGTTATGATTATGTAGGACTATGCTTCTTTAGTCAGAGTTGTTTAAGGTTCTATTTATCTCTCTTCCATGGATTCAAACTTTGGACGACATGTAGCCAGATTACTTTCTCTTAAAAATATAAAACATGTTTTTCTACAAGACATTTTTATTAAAAACCTGGCGATATCAGACCAAGAAAAAAAGATAGACGGCGCGCCGCGAACACCAAAATTGAAGCCACAAAAACCACGCTACTACAAGTAAACATACACATTTTTACTTGTAGTAGCGTGGTTTTTGTGGCTTCACTGTTGGTGTTCGCGGCGCGCCGTCTATCTTTTTTTCTTGGTCTGAGCTGGCGATAGACATAAAGTCCATAAAGATCGAAATTGAATTAAATACCTACTATAATTGATTAAATCGTTATTTATAAGATACATCAAATACAAAAATGCTAAGTACGTAGGTACTTGAAATTGAGAGGCGGTACCTAAACAGTAAACAAAACCTCTCTGTGATCTGTATCATCTTAATTTCGCTAGTTTAATCTATCTTTTTAAAAAGAAATCGAAGAATCTCAGACATAGCGTAGGTGGAAATATATAATTTTGCCGTCAAATGTCATGCGTGCGCCCACGACCCTCCTACGCATCCTCTCACTTTAGAAAATTGTTCTATCGGGACACGTCAGTGCGCTTACTGACCTCCTTTTTAGAATTGGCATTGATGTATATTTATATGGAAGGATGATTTAAAAGCATAAGTAGTTGGAAGATCTTGTGTAATTTATCTATAATATGTATGTATTTAGAAATATATAAGTATGTTTATCAGTTGTCTAGTACCCATAACACAAGCTCTGCTTAGCTTGGGACTAGATGGCGTTGTGGAATATTATTATTATTATTATTATTATCTTCAATATAGTAAAAAGAAGGTTGTATTTGTCACTATTCTTATTATTTGGCTGTATAGCTATGAACTAGCTATTGATATGGTCTGTTTCCTAGAACACGATTTTGCAGAATTCTTTTATTTTTGAAAGAACAATGTTTAGGTTCATCAAATAAAACTGCACAGTATGCAGTATGTATGATGAATAATTGATGATAGTTGTAAAACAAATGTAAGTAGGTAGGTTGAAATTAAGAAAAAAGTTCCAGTTATTTTCAAATTCGTTTCATCTGTTAATTCTTTTTCGTCTTATTGTGTCGGCCCGGAACTGAGGTACTAGTTTGGCGCTGTAAATAGATAAACATGTTCCCAACCTAGTGCAGTGAGCACATAATACGCTTTGCCCATTGTACAGCCACTGCCCAGCATTACCTGACCCCTTTTCTCACACCACTTGCCCTCTTCTACCAGGGGTCAGGTAATGCTAGCAACTGACTGTACAATTTGCCAACATTTAAATATAACAACACATCGTTTATATTTTGCGGTTACTGTGCGCAGTAGACAGGTCATTAGCTTTAGGAAGTAGTTTATTATTGTATTTAAGTTATTTTCTTTATTTGTCTCAACAAAAGTAGATGTTGGCCAAATGTTGTGTTAGAACGACAACAATGTCCACTTACGGAAGTATCTTCTGAATATTGCGCACTATGTATTTATCTGGACTTCAAATACCAAATTAGTTATTTTCTCATGATATTCATAGATATTATATATTTTACGTTTCAATTATTACATTTTCACAACTTCATACCCATACCTAACCTTACGCTAAATTAGGGTTCGTTCACATAGACCGGCTCGGAGTGCATCGGCCGGCGTTATTTTATACTAAGCGCGTTAGGTTTGCTCTCAATAATAAAAGTGACAAAAAATCTTTAAAAAAAACCTTAAAAATAAACCTTATTACAATTACTCAAAACTCTGTTTTGAACGTGATAAAAAAAAATCTGCTCTTCTCTCGGAGCCGGTCTGTGTGACCCATACTGCCCTATTTCGATACTCTCAGTAATCTCCAAATACTTTAATCACATGTTAGCAAGCCCGTAAAATTAATCCCAAGTCAGATTTATTTTATTCATCACATCCACAATTTTTGTTTAATCAATCTTAATTCTTTTTAAGTCAATAATGCCATGTTTCAAGTCTAATGCTTATAACGTTCTTCTCCACAGTCGGACTCAGACGTGATCACGTTGACAGACGAGAACTTCAAGAAGCTGGTGCTGGACAGCGAAGACCTGTGGTTGGTGGAGTTCTATGCTCCCTGGTGTGGCCACTGCAAGAATCTGGAGCCGCACTGGGCCAAGGCTGCGTCTGAACTTAAGGGCAAGGTTTGTAGTAGAAGAGTTTTTTTATTGATGTGCCGATGGCCCTGCCAGTTTTAGCACTCATAGTACAGTCAAATTAGACCAGATACAGTCTGCCTATTTCTGATTGGATAAAAAATGCGATAAAATTTGAAGAGCACTCGGCAAAAATAGAATCTTCCATACAAAGCTATTCATGACAATTATTAGAAAGTCAAATAAACCTCCTTCTGTTTTAAAAGTAGGTTAAAAAGCTACATTAACGCACTTTACCCCCCTCTACCAAGCATTGTTATATAAAACTGAACATGATTTGTTAAGATTTGATAACAATGCCTGGTAGAGCCACTTGATTCGCAAAAAACATACAAATTCCATACGAGTATCATGTAGATAACCGATAAATCGAAATTTCTACTATTTCGGATTACGAACCTTATCTAAAAGTTTATGTATTACCGTCTTCTAAAGAATATTACAACTGGGTGATTAACAATAATTTTCGATACCTAATCTGATACTCTAATCTTGAATCATAAAGTGAATAATATTTTTCTTATGAAAAGCCGTGAAAAACAAGAAATACATGAAGCTACGTTATTTTGCACACGGTCATAATCAAAACTGCTTGAAAAAAACTCGAATATTATTTTTCTGTTAAGTGAACTAACATTTACCTTCTCCCGCCATAGCCAGATTACAGATTACTATTCGCATTAATTAATCAGTAGTACACCATAGAGCTATAAGTCTGGAAACCAATTTTCCACTTAATGTTCTTATCAGCTGAAGGTCTGATAACGTGGGTGTTATAAAGTTATCGATTTTATTTAAACTATTTAAATAAAGCAACTTAAGATAAGTTGTTATCAGCTTTTAGTACTTGGGTTAAAATCAAAAAGCATGAAAATACTACTAGGTTTGTGTTTGATATTCGCACTAATTGAAAGACCAAGTATAAAAGGCAATGAAATCTTAACTGTTTTGAAATATCTTTCTTTGCAAATTGGACATTCAGGCTGTAGAGAAAATATAATTTAAGCTCAGTTAAACCTACCTAAAATAAACGAGAAATATATTTATTCAAATTTTAAAATGTATACAAACAAAGCACTGGTTCTCACACATCATTGTCTGGAACTCAAAAGCTTTATGAAGTGTGTACATACATAATAAAATGCATAACTAACAACTCTCTCCTACCTTTCAGGTGAAAGTAGGCGCCCTCGACGCGACAGTCCACCAGGCAATCGCTTCCCGCTTCCAAGTGCAAGGTTACCCGACCATCAAGCTGTTCCCGTCTGGCAAGAAGACTGCAGACTCTGCTGAGGACTACAATGGAGGAAGGACTTCCAGCGACATCGTCTCTTATGCTCTTGATAAACTCGCTGAGAATGTACCCGCTCCTGAGATTATTCAGGTAAGGAGATCCAATATGAAACACTTCAGATGTCTAGAGAGAAGTCTCTGTGGACGAATTGAGCGTTGTTTTTTTGGTTAGCTGGAAATCATCCCGTGACTTCCTCCTACTCTGGGAGGAGCGGAAATGACAGACTTCGACTGACTAAAAACCACCCATGTTCCTTCTTAGTCCTTTGTGTCCGGGGCCGCGGTATCTCTTTCGAAAAACCCACAGCCCTGGTGATGGATTGAGCCTTAAAAAGATACTGGAATACGTACTTGTAAGCCCGTGTCGTATAGGACGGCGCCCCCTGACCTTTGCCCATGCCACGATGCTGAGCTAGTAGTGCTAAACTAGCCTCTAAATATTCTCTCTCGGATCCAGTCTTTGCTGCCCTCTCCAGTGAAGATCTAAACCGAGATCCGTTCCCCACAGGGGGTTATCTCAGCGAGGTGTCACTTAGACTATAAGTTTTGACGCACTGACGGCTTACACTCGACTTGTTGACACAAGATTTGTCTGGTTAAAAAGACGCCAGCCTCATAGGGTGACCTGCAGGAAGCCATTAAGAAAAAATAACAATATAGGACTGCGGTCCTCCCTTCTTAGCGTGTCGATGACAATTCAAATTGAGTCACATTCCCACTGTTATGACATCGAATAGGTCACGCTTTCGGCGAATTAACCAGCTATGACGTTTTGTAGGAAATTAACTGCTTCTACTTCAGTGATTTTGACTAAAAATGATTGAGCAATGAATATTGTATTGTATAACCAGCTGATGCTCGGGGTTTGCCCGCGTAGATGTCGGCCAAATTATATACTTAAACCTTCCTCGAGAATCACTCTATCCATTGATGAAAACAGCATGGAAATCGTTGAATCACGAACAGACAGACAGACAGACGCGGGGGAGGACTTTGTCACCCGACTCCGGCGAAGCCCAAAAGGTGGGTTATTTTTAATATGTAGTAACAGTGATGGACTGGTGTTCACAACTTCACGTCCAAAGCGTGGATGTTTGGTACCCATTCAGCCATAGGCTACTAGTCTTACCAAGGGGTATCGTGTTATCCAATAACTGGGTGGAGAAGGTCAGATTAGGTAGTTGCTCCATGTAAAATGCAGCTGCATCTGGGTATACTGGAAGCCGATCCCAGTATAGTTGAGAAATGGCTAGGCAGATGATGATGTTTCTCATTCAGCCGAGTTCCCGTCAAGTTAACGCAATAGCATACTGACAGCTGCGAAGTAGATAAGTCTATTAAATTGCTGTAACATACCTACAATTTTCAACAAAAAAAAAACTTGATTGATCCTTCCTCCTTGATTCGGAGAATTCTCCATCTAAGCAAGGTCGTAATAATTTTACGAAACAAAATAATGGTTTAGTAAGTAACTTAAGCCTAAGCAGGCCCGTCGGTAAGACAGTACAAGTTAATACAATATAAACCTTGCGTTTCTTACACCAGATTATAAAAGTGAATTTTACTCGTGCACCACTTTCAATATGTCGTAAAAGTTTATTACAGTTGAGTTAGTACGCGAATATAAACATAATCTCGGCTTATATAAGAACTCTGATTATTATTTGTTTATGTAAAAAGCAGGGTTGGGTCGCTAGTGTAGGTACACTAGCGAACCAACCCTGCTTTTTACGGGTGCAATATACGGTTTCTTTAATAAAAACAGTAGGCTTACGTTTTCCGGATTGTTTAAGTAATTTCTAGATAGTAGTGAAATCCACTTTAAAATCTATTTTATAGTTAAAAAGAACTATTCACAGTCACAAATACACACTAACACATAAATATTGACGGCACGGTTGGTGCAGTGGCTGAACGATTGAACTGCTGCGCTGCGTATCGCGAGTTTGATCCCCGCACGGAACAAATATTTGTAGGTATGGCCTACAGATAGTTTTTTCGGGTCTGGGTGTATTTGTGTATGTGAGTTTAAATGTTTGTAAACGCACCCACGGTACAAGAGTTTAGAAATTCCTAGCATGGGCAACATTGATATTTAAAAAAAATGCAATAATATAGGTATCAGCCCTAATTCCGTTTCTAATCCAAAAAAAAAAACTTAACAATTACCATCTTTACTTGCAGATGAAGCAAGAGAGTCTTTTGAAAATTAAAGCTTTTCAATATGCAAGTTTAGCTGAGGATAGGACGGAATACAACCTGAGAATAAACCCAAATACACCCTTTATGAGAGGTCCTAACCAACTCCCACTCATCCTGTTAGTATAAGCACGTATAAGATAGCAATTCATAACTATAAATTCTATATAGCTATTTGTTCGGCAAAATATGTAAATATGTATGTATTTGTACGTATGTGTACACCTCTGCCTAACCCTTCCTAGTTTACAAACGAGATGTTATGTTGTTATTATTTTATAATAGTCTTACTGTTTCTAGACAGTAAATATTCTCTGTGCTTTTGGAAATAGCAGTAATAAAGTAATTGGTTACGCCGAATTGTCTTTAACGAACATCTTCTGTCACGACTGCCATTGCATTCGTCAGTGGCTATACGTCATTTATATCGTATTAGTTGTTGCCCGCGGCTTCGTCCTCGTGGATGTCGGTTATCGCGATCAAAACTAACCTTTTTATCCCCCCCCCCCCCCCCTTCAATCCTTTTTTCGCATTAAAAAGTAGCTTATGTCGTTACTCAGGCTCTAGACTATCTGCGCACCAAATTTTATTTAAATTGGTTTTCTAAACCAATTTAAATAAAATGGTTTGGTGTGAAATCGCGACAGACAGACGGACAGAGTTACTATCGCATTTATTAAATTAGTAAGAAAGTAAGGATTGCGAGTAAACTGTGATACGCTTGGTTTGTTTAGAAACTGTTGATAATGCCGGCTTCAGCCGCCAAGTCGTCTCCGTCGGCTGTAAATAGATAGATTGCAGATAAGAATACTTCGAAGCAGTACGCTGTTATATCATTGTATCGCCATCGATAGAGAGTCTTACTGATACTGTTAGCCTGCATCATCCCACTGTTTTCAATGAGTCATAGTAATAATATTATTAGTGAGGATCGAAAGATAATTTACAACTTGCACTGTCATAGTTCTAAAATCTAACTATAATAATATAATAATTTTATTCAATAAGTAGTTTGTACATGGTATATAAAAGTGTCTTACATAATTAGATGCTATAAATAAGTAGAACCAGTACAACAATATAAAATGGGTCATAGGACTGGGATTTCCTAAACTAGGCAGAAAATCTGTCTGTATCTTAGGAAAGAGTATCCATTCACAGTGTCTTTTTACGGTTACAAAAATATTGGTACGTGCAGTAGGCGAACAAAGTACTTATGTTAAATTAAAGTATAAAATTTAAAAGAACAGAAAATGAAATAAATACATGAGTGTGTTTGTGTGTATGTGTGTGTATGGATGTGTGTGTGTGTGTTTGGGTTTGTGTGTGTGTGTGTGCGCATGCATGTGTGTGTGGGAGTGCTTAAATACTACTATAAGTCATAGATTGCGACTTTGCATCACACATTTCTTGATTACAATCCATTAGCTGGTCTGTAATGATAGGGTAGCTGACAATAAAAAAACTAATTAGTCCGTATAGCTGTGCATGAGGTCCTGGGTTGGAATCAAGAGTTTCTCAATAGTAGCAATGAAGTCTGGATCTGTGCCCGGTTGATGGCAATAGGCTCGCACCTTATTTATTACATTGGACGTGTACGTAACTGACGGCATGTGGATGTGGGTGTATTCCTTTTTTTTTTGGCGGGTGGAAAATCATCAAAGGGGTCCCGCTTTTGGGCAGAGCGAAAGGGAGTGTCCGACTTCTACTGACTAAAAACCACACATGTTTCTTCTTAGCTCTATATGTCGAGGCCGCGGTAACTTGTGAACAACTCGCAGCCCCGACGGGCATTATTAGGTACTCCTCTGCCTAACCTTACGGGAAATAATGTTTTTCCTACTCATCCGATATTCTTTTCCGATTCATTTCGTTGCGGGATCCAAGTCAGTTAAATCGTTTCTCTGGGACTTCGTCGAGGTTCATTGTCTCGGCACTTTTCTGGGAATAGAAGAGTGTGGCGGGCTTGTGCAACCCTTCGTTGATTACAAGCGTATTTATGTTATGAGAATCATTGATACTTTTTCTGCCAGGTTCAAATTTTTTTTTGTTTGTTTTCCTAAATGTTCAAGTCATCTATAGCTACGACTCGAAGGCGAGTTGTGGCCACAAAAGAGTGTTAAAATAATGACTGAATGCTAAACATTTCGTTATTTCCCTTAGATCACGGACTCTGCGTCGATGCAGGCGTGTAGCGACAAGCCCCTGTGCGTGGTGTCCGTGTTACCTCACATCCTGGACTGCAACGCCGCGTGCCGCAACGACTACCTCGCCATACTGGCGCGGCTCGGGGACAAGTACAAGAACAAGATGTGGGGGTGAGTACTAGCATCATTATATAATCAGTCTTTTAAAAGTGCAACGGTGACTCAGTGATAGCAGCGGTGGCTCAGTGAGAGCAGCGGTGACCCAGTGAGAGCAGCGGTGGCTCAGTGAGAGCAGCGGTGACCCAGTGAGAGCAGTGGTGGCTCAAGTGATCACAACAGAGGCCCAACTAATGAGGATATAAGAGTTCTATGGGATTTATGGTCAGTTGGTTTAATCAACCTCGGCCAGTAAAGTACACATTGCACACATTTCACACATACACACACATTTCACACATACACACACATTTCACACATACACACATTTCCAGACAAGAAAGGAGGTTTTTTTACATTTCTTTTTCGTATGGTTAGTGCCTAAACTATTATCAGAGTTTTTATGCTGTCCATGAGCCTCCGACTTGGCTTTACATGCCGGCGAGTAAAATATCGCAGCCACGCTGGTTAGGGTTTTCTCAGGACCAGACACATCGACCATTAAAAACATTTTCACAAACAATACATTAACATTTAGTCTTAAAGCAATAGGGTCGTTGACAAAAAAAAATAATTTGTCCGTCAGATAGATTTCCAAAAAATATTGGACACATTTTTTTTTCACCTATGTAAACAAAATATGAAGACTAAACAGTGCTTCGAAAACTCGTGTGACGTCACATCGCACTGCATTTTTTACCACGTAGTGACGTCAAAAGCCCTCACTCACGATCTTTGACGCGTTTTATCTTATTATTTTTTTATTAATTTGATAAAACAAAAAACATGTATCCAATATTTTTCGATAATATAACTGACGGAGTAAACAGAATCATATTTTGTTTAGTCAGGTGACATCCCTATTCCACAACAGCATGAAATAACAAAAAGTTCTTTAAAAAACTTAATTTATTAATAAAAAACTTATTTTACAGATGGGTGTGGGCCGAGGCTGGTACGCAGACGGCTCTAGAAGAATCCTTGGAACTCGGCGGCTTCGGCTACCCGGCCATGGCTGTCGTCAACGCCAAGAAACTGAAGTTCTCCACCCTCAGGGGATCCTTCTCCGAGACTGGTATCAATGAGTTCCTAAGGTGAGTTCATTATAAAAGATTCCTAGTTTTTACATACCGTGGTGATATTGAGACGATGATTGAAAGGCATTTTAGGGCAGATCTGAGTGGCAAGGCCTGGAAGAGCCGTCCCTTGAAGGACATTCATTAACATTACTATTAATGTTATTTTGAAAAGTTAAGTTTGAATGAGCTTATGTAATGCGGCCGCCACACACGCGACGAGTGGCATGGGAAGTAGCGAGGATAGGAGGCAGAGACATAGTGTCGTCATGCTCCTCATCCTGTCCATCGCTCCCTATGTTGTCGGTTTTTGTTTTTGTAGGAGCGTCGCGATTAATTGCGCGAGTAGAGCTGTGTGGGCAGAGCGGGTAACATCGCGGCAAATAGCGGCAGCGCGAGGAGCATAGTGTGGCGACCGCATAAGAACATGTACGAAACAATTGTTACAAAGGGGTGTTCTGTAGTTTCGGCCTATCCCCACGTGGGACCTAAATCACATAATGTGAATGTAAAACCTTACATACTTCTATACCATGCCACTTAAATGCAAAAAATATAAACCACGATGCAAAAATTAAGTCGATCTGTTGTTTTATGAGGAAGGACAAATACAGAAATGCGTCATTATTAAAAAAAAATCTTACGTTTAAAAATAACTTGTCACTATGTTTTTAGTGGTACTCGCTAATCTCACAATTGATTTCAATGGAATATTTTGAATGCGTATGGTTAGTTCCAGTTTAAAAGATAAGATAGATTTGGAAGCAGGGGCTGGTCGCTATATAATCACACTATATAATATTATAAAGGCGAAAGTTTGTGAGTGTGTGTTTGTTACTTCTTCACGCAAAAACTACTACACGGATTTGGATGAAATTTGGTACACAGATAGTTTATAACCTGGATTAACTAATAGGATAGTTTTTATCCCGATTTTATATTCCCGTGGGTTGTAGCGGGTAAAGCCGCTAGCAACAGCTAGTACAAAAAAAAAACATGAATGAGGTGTTTTTAGATTAGCAGAATTTCTGTTGACTGTAGTGTGAATCATGTTCGAAAAGGAAGCTGTTGAATTTTACTCAAATATTGCCTCGTATACTTCCCCACATATTTTTACCTTTCGGAACGATCAATATGCAAAGACGTCATCAAAAATTTAAATGACGTCTTCATTTTGAGTATTAAAATTTCTATTCATCGTCAGACTCGTGGGGTTTTCCTAAATATTTACCTTTACAAACGATCAATATGCATAGACTTCACCTTGAACTTATTCTTGAATTAACTGGTTCTGTTTAATTGCAACTATAGTAGGAGTATGCTGTATGCTATGCATAGTAGATGTGTGGTGTTCGCGAATGGGTAAAGTAACAAATAAGTAAATGAGGAAGTCTGAAAGTTTGTGACTGAATACTTATGCGGTAATCGGCTTTCGTGGTATGGACGTGTGATGCGAAGGAATGAGGAAAATGTCGTGAGATAAGTTTTGAGTATCAATGTGAACGGGGATAAGAGTAGAGGAAAACCAAAGAAATTATAGATGAACTGTGTAAAGGATATATGTATGTTTATACATTATAATAATATGTATAAAGGGTGTAAAAGTACCCTTAACGCAAACGAAGAGCACTTGTTCTCCCCACCACTGCGATCATTTTTTGGTTCTAGACCATACCTGCGAACCCCCTAGTTACGGAGATATTGGGGGTCAAAGTTCCAAATTTTGCACAGGTGTTTTTGTAAATACTAGTTTTTCAGGTTATAACTTTACTTAAATTACCTCCATGACCCGTTTACTATTCAAAGCATCCACTAGCACAATGTTTCAATAGTGCTATATTGAGTTTTAACGTAAAATGTGATTTTTGACCCCAAAAATAAAAGTCGTTTCCCAGCAAAAATTTTTGCGTGGGGGTACTTAGCTTGATGTACAGAATTCTTGGTTGACGTATGTGTGAAGGGTTAATTTACACCCTGTATATTCATAATACTAGTGTTTATTTTTATATGTGTATATATTTGTATGTATGTTTATTACAAATACAATTTTTTTTTCTAAATTCTAATTACTGTTTGTCTTTTTTACACACTGTCTATATTTCTAATCCAACTTTCCTCTCGCAGGTCTGCTGGACGAAATTTCTTAAGAAATAAGCAGTACTTTCAATTTTTTTATGTATATTCCTTTTTTTGTATTTTGTGTGTACATAAATAAATAAGGATGATATGGCTATAAAGGAGGTGTCTCGTGCGATGACGAGTTATAGAGAAGTATAGAAGAAGACAAGAGGCAAGAATGAAACGAGTATAGACAATACCTAATGTTTTAAGGCCAGATGTTGCAGTTCTACTGAGACATCCATAAACCTGAAATATAAAATATATTCTAATAACCCGCTTTATTTCAGGGACCTATCCTTCGGCCGTGGTCAGACTGCCCCAGTGAGAGGCGCAGAGATGCCCAAAATCGTGTCCTCAGACGCCTGGGACGGCAAGGACGGTGAACTGCCCCAAGAAGAGGAAATTGACCTCTCCGACATTGACCTTGAGAAGGACGAGTTATAAACAGCAGTTCTCTGCTACCTTGGACTTTATGAACGGTTGAGTGTCTCTGTTATATTCTCTGAGTATGACCTTCAGTGTTAATCATATCAAAAAGCTCTGATTTTAATAATAAGATTGCGACAGTGACTACACGGGTTCAGGCATTTAACTGTAAACTATATTTATTTTCACCAGTGAGGCAGTGATATTCGTATATATTATAAAGTGTGGCTTATACAGTACGAAGCTTAATTCCATCACAAATTATTTTTATTTTCCGAGACATTTCGTATCTGAGTATCACAAATTTATAACTAACTAGTTCGTGAGTTTTTGAGCTAAGCTCGAGAGAGCGTACGACTGATGTTTTTGAATCATTGTTTTTTGTAATGTTGCTCATTTGATGATAAAACAAATAGAATCCGCGCAACTGATACTTAATTTTAGTTAAATTAATAATTAATTGGAGTGTACATTAGCTATCAACCACTCTCCATTGTTCCAATATTTGTTTCATTTTGGTAAGCATTTATTGAGGACTGTGGTTATTGTGGACAGGAGAAATTTTTGATAATTTTATGAATTGTGAAATCGCTAATGATTTTTTAAATATAACACAAATCAATTATATTTGTTCTTTTATTACATACTAACCTACCTGGTGTTGGAATTTCCCTATTGCGTATGGGAAAATAATTAAAATAAACAATAAATAAGTTGAGGACAATAACGACCTAAGTATTTAATAAATAGTGATACAATGTCGCTTATTTTATGCAAAATGGAAACCACCATAGTGAGATAATGGCATATGTATTTAAATAATTGTTAAAAAGGTCTCCATTGTTTTCCAAGTTGATAGCCTAGGTATAGGTACCCTATTGATTAAGTTTGCACAAAACTTATTTAAATTAGCTTCATGAATGATACATATTATTAGGCTAGGTAAATTTCCAAGAAAACAGGTGTGACCATATTCATATTTAAATACGTTTGGATAAGGAAAACACCTCGTTTAGTCACTACTTATGAGATTTATGAATATTCACGTTCTAGTGATTTAACCTCATTTTTTTATTATCACGAAGCTGTTATTGCGGTAAGATTACATCTGACATTGAGGAGCTAGTAACAGTTTATTGCATTGTTATCACTCAAGAAAAAACAGAGTAAAATTAGATTTTTCGCCATAGATAACATTATAAGTTGTGACAAAAATGTAATTTATGAGTCTGACCACAAACCGCCATTATTTTTTAAGTAACATAACACCGCATCATCATTCATCACAGATCCAAGGCCACTCTTTCGGCTTCGAATGTCCTTGCATTAGACCGTAGAGCATTAAACCAACCGAGGTGCGTGCGATTATGTTTCCTTGTATAATACCTGTCTTTGTATTTCGGTAGACATACGAGAAGGTTCTAGAGAATCTAGACAAAAAAACGTATGTGACCGTAGGCGTACCTACCTATGATAAAACCCGATAGCTATGAGGTAATATTTGTGCTGAGGTCCAAAATAAGTGAGTCATCAGAATTACCTCGAAAACTATGACGTTTTTTTTTGTCTTAGAGCAGCAAACACACTAGACTTAGCTTTTATCATTCTGCTCACGCAGTTATGCGATAAAAGGCAGCGCGCTAAAAAATCTTTTAAACCCTTTAGTCTAAAACGCCGATATGTATTAGATAATACGGCAGGCAGTCATCAATCACTCACTACACGAAAATTGCTTATTTTTGATTGTTTACTAGCCCCAAAAATAACGTGTTTAGTAGGAAATAGATAAGATTTAGCTGAGGATGCATGCTGCAGAAATAACAAACATCGTGTTTAATTTAACATTATTTATTTGAGCATTGGTTTTGAACATAATGAATATGAAACTAAGACTTATTCTATATATTATCTGCTAGAATGTGTACAGTCTTACGTATAGACGGCTGCGCAGTATCATGTCGGGTAATGCTGATAAAAGGTTTAATTAGGCTAAGGCGACAGTTATTTATGACATAATTAGGCTAACAGTTCGACATGCTACATTTATTCCTTTTGTGGTACATGTTTAAACAGTTAAATTAATATTTCCGACAGATAGCTCGAGCGCGTCATTAAAAGTTTAATCTCATAATTATTCAAGTACGTAATCGCTTGCTGTTGTTTGTTTTAACTATTAAAAACTTGACTACATTAGCAGATTAGATGTACGATAAAACACGTTTAATGGAAGTTTTCTTTTGTCGGTAATACTATCTGCAATCATTATGATTATTACCTTTTACTAGGAAGCAAGGAAGTAACATTTTCAGATTATAAAGAATTTCTATGATGAATACATTACTTAATGGATTATCAGCATTCCCTTTGTCGACAATTAAACAGCATAATAAAGTGTGACCATGATGAGTAATGGTTGAAAATATAAATAGATGGAAAAACATCTCAAAAGGAGGTAAGTTACACAAGTGTTGTGTAAATATAAGGAAAACTTTAGTGATAATGTTGTTTGTATGGCACCTATTTATGTCCGAGGTAATTCCTTTTGTTGGTTAAAAACTGCTCATCGTCACCTGCTATAAGTTGGTTTAAATGACAATTATGTTAATACTACAATTATTAATAATGAACACATTAGAAAGTTCATTCATCAATAAATATCATCAAAATTACTACAAAAATGATTTTTGTAATTGTAATTGGTCCCAAACAGTCTTTTTCAATCATAAAGCCTTTTAATACATTCCAAAGCATGTAGCACCTAAAAATTCATTAACTTTATAAAATGGTGTCTTATAAAAATTATAAATGTAGGTCACAACCTTCTAAAACCTCTTGATGCTTATTTCTTTCACTCTTTCACAGAATAATAATTATGTCACAGACATTCTAAGGCCCCATTTATAAACATATTCAAAAATGTGACAATACCCTCTAATTTCACTTACTTATTATGATATGTGGGAATGTATTTTTTTGTTCCCATTTTTCGAGACAAAATTCAGTCGTTACATACCTATGTATGATATGCATATATTTTTCATTACAATAATATTCATACAAATGCATAGCCAAAAAGCTACTGCAGTACACTTTTAGCACTTGCTATCAAACACTCATGTTAAAAATATAAAAATCTACAGTTATCAGAGTGTTCTGAATTCTTTAGACATATTATTATCTAATCACAGGGCTTTACAAATTTACACTAAGCCATAGTTGGCATGCCCATTTTGTCATACTTGTTATTCTTGCTTGTTCGGCAAATCTCATAACAAATTGTAAAGTAATAGACTCCCATCCCAGCCAAGATTAATCCCACAATAAGAATAACTATACCCCAAGCAGAAATCCCCAAACCTCTTCGGGTGGCATGTTGTGATGGAAGTCCAGGAGAAGTACCAGATACAGTCTTGGCATAGCTTATGTCATCATAGCCTTTTTCATAGTTGCTGTCCCTGTATTTTAGAGCTTCCGCCGGTGACAACAAACAATTGAATACTAAAACAACATGAAAAACATACATTATTGAATTTATTCACAGCATAAAGCAGAGGTAAGTCAGCAAAACTAGATACGGAAAATAAATTAGTTCAGCATATAACCCATGTTAAATGCAGAACTAAATAAAAATTTTGATTGATCCGAGGAGGAACTAAAGAAAAGTAAACTTTTAAGTTCTTAGAATTCAGGGCCGAAATAACGGTAAGTTCCATATTATTTCTATATGAAATAGAATTCAATTGCCCACTTACCAAGTAGTGCAAGGATCGTGCGAAGCAATAGACTTATCATCTTCGATAACTTTCGACTTCCTGCGGGGAGCTCCACAAATTACCACTCGGTCTCGTCCCTACCTAGGCACTACAAGTTCTCTACCGGAACTTCGGATTTCCACAGTAAATGCACTTTAGTGACCGATTACGTGAAAGTTAATTATTTTAGCAGCAACTTCAATTGATACGTTTCACAAAAAAAAATATCTTAATTCTCTTTCTCTTCGGTCTATTTATTATCGCACTCCGCACAACAGTATTCTATGAAGTGAGAGAAAAAAATAAACCGAACGAAACGAATCGTCGTATTAAATAATGAAGGTGACCGATAGGTTGACAGATTGAATGAATATTATAAATATAAATGAACGGAAAAGCAAACCATAGAGTGGAGTATACAACACACTAATTTTCTAAAGGCGAAGTTTGTGAGTGGCTGAGTGTGTGTGTTTGCTACTTCATCACGTAAAAACTACTGAACGGATTCAGATAAAATTTGGTACACAGATAGATAATAAGCTGGATTTACACATAGGATAGTTTTTATCCTGATTTTATCTTCCCGTGGGATAATTTTCGAGTTGTAGCGGGTGAAGCCTCTGGCAACTGCTAGTATATAATATTGTAAACGCGAAAGTATGTGAGTGTGTATGTTTGTTACTTTTTCACGTCTAAACGGCTGGAGCGATTTCAATAAAATTTGGTATGGAGTTAGCTGACAACCTGGATTAACACATAGGATAGTTTTATCCCGATTTTATATTCCCGTGGGATAATTTTCGTGTTTTATCGGGTGAAGCCGCTGGCAACAGCTAGTAGTTCATAAAAGTATAGGTACACGATATGCCTTTATCAAATGGATAAAATAAGAAATGAGGACATAGGAGGAAGTCTGAAAGTGGCGCCAGTGACTGAAAAGTTGGTTGGAAATGGGTCGTCGTGGTATGGGCACGTGATGCAGAGGAATGAGAAAACATATCGTGAGAAAGCTTTTGGTTATGAATGTGGGTGGGTAGGTAAGTACCTAGAGTAGAGGAAGACCTAAGAAACGATGGACTGTAATATGTAAGAATACAAATAATTATTGTGCTGATTGAATGTCATGCTCACATCAGCTAAAGCCAGTCCCAGATCATTTAGTAGACATTTAGTTGACACGCTCCAGAGGGACACCCGAAACGTGGTAAATATGCTGGGGAAATTGTTTTGCACTTAGAAATGTTGAATAGGGTATTTCACCCAAAAAATCTAATTAGTCCGTCTGATATATTATCGAAAAATATTTGATACGTGTTTTTTATTATAGCCTATAATTGAAAATTGATGAAAATAAAACGAGTCAAAGATCACGAGTGGGGGCTTGTGACGTTACTTTGTGGGTACTAACCTTGTGACGTCACATGACTTGCCACGACTTTTCGAAGCACTGTATCGTCTTCACCTTTTTCTTACGTGAAAAAAGAAAATACATGTCCATTATTTTTTGGATATCTATCTGACGGACTAATTAGAATTTTTTGATGAAATACCCTATTCTAAGCGGTTTGCTTCACTCCACTTTACCACCATATTGATCGATGTCCCTCTGTAACGCATCACAGTCCTGCTCCTAATAATACCCAAAAATAGCTTCAGGTCATCTGCAAACATGAGACAGCTCGCCGTTGGCCACATTCTGCCGGTCATTTACCATAACAATCAATTTTATAGGCCCCAGGCTGCTTTCCTGACTTACACCGGAATTTGTTGCGTATGGTATATACTGAAAACGGTCAGAGAGATAACTCGAGAAGAGTTGAAGCACAACCTTGGGGTAAATCTGGCCGACAGTTTCTTTAATAGGACGTCATTTTGGACTCGATCAACCTTATTTTCAATGCTTATTTTTGTCAGATGAATAGGGATAAGGGCAAGAGAGTGAAGACGATGTATTTACAACAACTCGACTAAAATGTAAATTCGACCAAAATGCTGCACAGCCGACGTTACCATAGATGAACCGTTTCCTATTTTAGCTGATGGCGTGTACTTCCGGTTATTGCGTTGTCAAATGTCAAAAATCAAGATGCTACCGGCGATGGCTAAAGTAGGGTTTTCTTTTATATTTCTCCTTTTCATCGTAATAAAATGTGAGAGTGTCAACGTTGATACCATATCCAGTGATGTAAGATTCAAAAATGTAGACCGAACATTAGATATATCAGCGCAACTCGTGAAAATCACATCGAAAATAACCTTGGAGAACACTGGGGGAACGCCGGTAAAGAATTTCTTAATAGCTTTGGAAAGTTCGGTAAAGAATAACGTAGCTTTCGTTGGAGCCAAGGACAGCAACAACAAAGATTTACGACTCGTCGAAACTACAGTGAGTGGTTATGACTACGTCAAGTTCTGGCGTGTGGAGCTCAAGGATGCCGTCAACTCGGGTGCGACGGCGCTAGTCACAGTAGACTTCGTGTTCACTAAAGCTCTTCTACCGTTCCCTACAGCCATCACACAACAAGAAGACCAACTGGTAAAATACAACGGTAACTTGTACACGTATACGCCATACTATGTCACATCTCAGAAAACAAACGTTCTTCTGAATACAAAGACTGTTGAAACGTTCACCAAAGTGAAGCCATTCTCTCAACAGGAGGGTGGACTGACGTATGGACCTTATCCTACTATAAAACCATTCAGTGAGAAGGAATTAGTCATTCATTATAAAAACAATTCTCCTTTCCTGACTGTCACACGTATCGAGCGTCTGATTGAAGTCTCACATTGGGGCAACATCGCCATCGAGGAGGTTATTGAGATTGAACACACTGGTGCCAAGTTGAAGGGCCCATTTTCTCGTTATGACTACCAACAGGATCATCACAGTGGGCCTGCCAGTATCAGGTCTTACAAGACCCTGCTGCCTGCATCTGCCTCAGATGTGTACTATAGAGACACAAACGGCAACATCTCTACCTCCAACATGAAAGTGAGAAAAGATTCTGTAGAACTGGATCTCAGACCAAGATACCCTCTGTTTGGAGGATGGAGAACTCATTACACACTTGGATACAATGTTCCCAGCTACGAATACTTGTACCAGTCTGGTAATGATTACTTGTTGAAAATGAGGGTCATTGATCACATCTTTGATGACATGCAAGTTGATGAAGTGGTCACAAAGATTATCTTGCCTGAAGGATCGGCTAGTGTGAAAGTAAACCTGCCATACCCAGTAACAAGACTGCCTGACAGTCTGCACTTCACATACTTAGACACTAAGGGCCGCCCTGTGATCTCATTCACCAAGAAGAATGTTGTTGAGAATCACATTCAAGATTTCCAGGTGCGCTACACATTCCCACGCCTCCTGATGTTGCAGGAGCCCCTACTTGTTGTAGGCTTCCTCTATGCCCTATTCCTTTGTGTGATTATTTATGTAAGATTAGATTTCTCTATTCATAAGGCTGAACACCATCATAAAGATTAATTTCTATTAATATCACTAATATATTTCATTTATGTTAATTTTTATAACACATCTAGTTCTTGTGCATTTTATGGTGTTGCAATGTTATGTGCTAAATACAAGTGATTTTTAATTATATTGTGGTTTTATTGACATATTGATATCATTCTGTTCTTAATTTATTTAGAAATATTTTTTTTAAATGTGTGATAGTGAAAATTCAAGATAAAATTGACATCAATAAAATTAATATTTTAATCTGCAGATCCAAAACAAGAATTATTTACAATATCATATTGGTAAATTGAGCACATACTAACATCCATCCTGATTCTAATTATTTCACATACATAGAAGTTGTAAAAGTTCCCTTCACTAAGCTGTCAACGAAGTATTCTGTACATCAATCTAAGTAAAATAATGCAAAAATAAGTTTATTGGACACAATGTAACACACTCAAAACAATGTGTGTGCTGTATCATCATGGGCATTAGGACATTACTATTGGGTGTGCATTACCCCAGCAGAAAAGTGGTTCCTAGAGTGATATGAGTGGAACATAATTGGAAAAGATTGATTTGGATCTTCAAATTTATAGAAAGGGAATGCAGCAGCACAGAAAGACTTTTATTTCGGTAATTTGTTCATGGCAACATTCACTGTGGTCTGATACCTCTTAATAAATAGCAGATTGTAGAGAGAGTCGAGTGTGTGTTAGTTTTCAATGAAATTTTGATACAATGTTAAATTGTTTGTGAAATAAATGATATGATAAGAAGAGACAGAGACAAGAGTAAAACATTATTGAGTTAGTATTTTATTACTATGTTAGTAAGTACATATACTTAGCTTATCAGGCACTCAAAAGTGATGGACAAACCAACAAAAAACACGTTCGCATTGAGCACTTGAAGCTGAGAATTTAACAAACTCATTTATCATTGATTTTTTAATTACATTGTGTTGGGCAGGTTATATTATATTATTTAAAACCTGATAAGTTGAAAGGGAATCGACTGTCTTGGTATGGATATGCGATGAGAGACGGTAAATGATAGGAGTGGAAAACTGAAGAAAAAAACGTGTTGCTCCGATCCTAAGTAACATGGGGCCAGGGCAGGAAGATGAGGGGTAGACAGGTTCTCAACTGCAAATATTCCTGTATTATCTACTTTTAGTAATGACTAGCTGATGCCCGCGTCAAATTATATATACTAAAACTTTCCTCAAGAACCACTATCCGTTAGTGAAAACGGCATGTAAATCGGTGCAGTCGTTTTTGAGTTTATCGCGAACAGAGATGACTTTGTTTTATAATATGTAGTAGTCTGTGGTTCCTTCCTTAATTGTAACAAACTAGAAAACTTATCACTACAACACACCCGTTTTTTTTGAGGATTAAAAAAAAAAAGTTCATTATACTTATTAACAACAATTATTTTATAAATAAACTTTTTATTTACACTCCATATTCGGACAACTTAAATCTCAGCACAACAGGCGCGCTGGTGCAGGGCAGGATGGCTAGTTCTGTGACCACGGCTGTGACGAGGCTGGGGGGTGTGACGTCATAGGTGAGGTTCAATGGTGTCAGGTTAGGGTTCGACCGCCAGTCCTTCAAAGGCGAGTTCTCGTCTGATTTGTCGATTAGGTCGTCCGGATCACCTGGATATTAGAAATAATAATGTAGGAAAAAGGTTTTCAATCTTATGTTTTGTGTATCATATAAACTGATAATTTGATGTGTGTGTGTGTGTGTCTTGGTACTAGCATTTTAATATTGTACCGTGTTATCTCAACTGAAAAATATCTACAGACAGTTGAAAAGTTCGAACTATTTGAAATAGAGGCCATATTTATTTTTTTGGAGTGTGGCAAGTCATCCACTGTGTCAAACTTCTACTGGCTAAAAACCATCCCATGTTCCTTCTTAGCCCATTGTGTCGAGGCCGCGGTATCTCTTTTGAACAACCCGCAGCCCCCACGAGAACAACTCGCAGCTTCGAGCCAGACTGCTGAACTAGAGGCCATATTTTAATTTCAAATAAAATCTAGCCTGCCCTCGTAACATTCATACACAGTAATTTTTCTTATAAAAAAACTATGGTAGTTCATGGCTCACGTCTAGGACTTTAAGGATTAAGTACGGAAACCAAATCCCTTAACATAGGACCTAGAATTTGGTCCTCTGAACCTAGATAGGTAGTACAGTATTTTGTTTTGTACATACGTTCATGGCTCACGTCTAGGACTTTAAGGATTAAGTACGGAAACCAAATCCCTTAACATAGGACCTAGAATTTGGTCCTCTGAACCTAGATAGGTAGTACAGTATTTTGTTTTGTACATACATACCTACTATAACGCCAATTAGATCTGTAGCAGCTCCAGTAGATACAGAAGTACATATTTACACAGTTGTGTATGCCTAGAGAACATACCGATCTCGTTATAGACGAAGGCGTCAGTCTGCACCCGCTCGGAGAACTTGTGCGTCTCGCAGGCCACGAGCACGGGCACGTTGCAGGCGCGCGCGGCCAGCGCCACGTGCGCCGTGCCCGCCGCGCCCAGCAGCGAGCCGTTCGCCAGCAGCGCGCTCGCGCCCAGCACTACCTTGCTGCTCTGCGGGGGGATGGGTGCGTCATGATGATGGAATTGGAACTGGCCTAATTCACAAAAGCTTCAATTCGATATGTTAACTAATTTGTCTTTGTGTTTGTCTTTTTTTATATTACGAAAGTGAGCGAGATAGCCATATGAGTTTCCGAAACGAAGCATTTGTGAATACAAACTAATTACAAATAGAAAACGAACGTGGATAATAATAATGAATATTTCAAACCTTAATCATCACATATCACATAGGTAAACATATATCCATTTTATGTTAGTAAGCATTTAGAAACATAATATATATGTAAGCCTCAAAAATAAAATATGTACAATCAATCAACAGCAATAGAAGTGCGATCCAGTATTTAACAAACAGACCATCTAGCTTGTCCGCTATCACTTTTAAAATGCTGTTCGAATTTAAGATACAGGCTAGTCCTAGTTTAAAAGATAGCGAATTTAAAATAATATAATATACAGCTGCAAACTGCTGTTTTTGTGAAATAAATACTTTTTAGGGTTCCGTATCTCAAAAGGAAAAAATGGAATCCTTATCTCCGAAACTACTGAGACTAACATTTTGGAAAAGTACAGAAATAAATTCAACACATTACAGGAAAACTATAAGAAGTCTATCTTGCTTAACTAACACGGAAAATCTCTCAATATTAGGCGTACAAACTTCATTTGCAGTTGGAATGTATGGGTAAACAAATTAAAGTGCCTGCTACAATGGTACGGAACCCTTTCATGTGCAAGTCCGACTTGCACTTGGCCAGTTTTTTTTTTCTATAATCTTTTTTTTTTAAACGTTACCCCACACTAGGAATTTCTCCTGTATCGTGGGTGCGTACACAAACATTTAAACTCACATACACAAATACCCAGACCCGGAACAACCATCTGTAGGTCATACAAATATTTGTTCCGTGCGGGAATCGAACCCGCGACACGCAGCGCAGCAGTCCAATGCTTGAGTAACTGCGCCAACCGTGCCGCCTATAAATTATCTATCATCCATCTGTACTCACCGTGCGCATAACAAAGGAGAGCGAGGTGATATCCACATAGGTGCAAGGCAGGCCGTCAGCCACAAGTCGCCGCAACATCTGCGTGGCCGAGCTCTGCACGCGGTTACCGACGATGATGGTCCTGAACTTGAGACCGGCTGACCACGCGTCGCGGAGAATACGCTCTATGAGGGACGAGCTGTGAACGTAAGATTGTAGTGTTAGAGTACATTATAAGCATCATTATTTATTTATTTATTGTTCACAAAATCCACAGCTCTTTGAAATATATCATATATACAGCCAATTACGGATTAAAAATTTAATAACTATAAAATACATTGCTAAGAGTACAGCGTGTGTGTGTGTGTGTGTGTGTAATAGTGTGTAGGAGTGTGCCTGAGGAGTTGCAAATGGGTGTGTTATGGACTTATGGTGGTACATGATGATTGTCTTTTTTTTTATTTGGGACAAGCCCGCCACACTATTCCCAAACCACTGTAACTCCTGTAAGCCAGAATCAACAGTGGCGACCACAAGAAAAGCGCCGAGACAATGAAGCTCGACGAAGTCCCAGAGAAATGATTTAATGGATTCCGCAACGAAATTAATCAGAAAAGAAAATTTCCACTTCCCTCCATATCAGCAGGAGACAGAACTGAACAAGGCCAATAGGCACACAGGGACGTATACAACTGGGATAAGCCCAGTTGCCTAGCACCACGGATATTATTGTCATTAATATTACTGGGTCCTAAGTTGTGAGCTGTATATTTGATTCCAATAATAGGTATGACAAAAATGCTTGAACGCGCGGAAATTTGTTCTAGTTTCTACAAGGTCCGTGTAATAAATAACTCCGGATGTAACCTGTACACCATGATGATTGTCTGTACACCTTTTACCTATTGTTCAATTCTATTTATGATTTGAGATGTATTTGTCAGTTTATCACAAACTGACGTTATTAATTCTTTCCTAAATTTACCATTTTTTTCCCAACTATGTTCGGGTCGGCTTCCAATCTAACCGGATGCAGCTGAATACCAGTATTTTATATTAAGCAACTGCCTATCTGACCTTCACAGCCCAGTTAATACTAGGTAATACGATACCCATTGGTAAGACTGGTTGTCAGACTTTCAGGTCACTGACTACCGGTAACAACTGCCAAAGATCTATATACAGCAGCCGGGACCAACAGCTTAACGTGTTTACCGAGGTACGAAGGAAAGTTGGTATGTAATGGGCGGTCACCCATCCACAGACCAACCTAGGCAGGCGCGGCTTATTATTGAGCCAAGCATAAGCATATACGTTCCCACTCCTGGGCCTCCAGGCCTCCTCGCTTTGATACGGAATGGTCATCACATCCACCACGCCGATTTACTGCTCGTAAGTGCCGCCACCGCAAATAATAACATAACATAAACTCACACCCTTTCCCCATGGGGGTAGGCAGAAACCTCAGAACGCCACCTGCTACGATCCTTGCATACTCGTTTTGCCTCGTCCACATTCATACATCTCTGTGTGAGTTTAACTTACCATCCATAAGTGAGTATAATATCTCCATTAGATATTTTATTGCGCACCGTTATACTGATCGCCTCGCCCGCCATGTCGATTTGTTCTCTAATGTATCGGTCGATTTCTTCCTGTAATGTCTTCTTTGCCTGTGGATTACTTTGTAAATTAAAAACAAAAGAAAGAAGACGATTTATAATCATTATTTCACATAGTTTACGAGTAAAAATAATAAAAAAACTACTTAGATCTGTAAACCTAAAAATAAATGAATTGGACTTATAATATCATCATCGACATCAGCCTATATTGTACCCACTGCAGGGACTCAGGCCTCCTCTCTAGGAGAGGGAATGGGCTATAATCCATCACGCGCGCCCAGTGCGGGTTGGTAAATGTCACATGTCATCGAAATTGTATTAACAGTATATAATAAGTTTGATTGATCAATTATTGTAATTCCAATTAGTGTCTTCAAAGTTTATTTTTACAGACACAATAAAATATTATCTGTGATTCCCTTTCTGTGCACTAGTATCAGACATTCTGCCTCAAACTAACTGTGTCAACGAACTTTAGTAGATAAGTAATTATCAATTACATTGTTAAATAATGATGGCACTTTATACTGGTTGTGAAATCGCAAATGTTATTAAACTGAAGATCTTTATAAAGTGTTTTATATGGCGATTTTCAGTACAACGGTCCTGGGTTTTTGAAGTACTATTTTCCAGTACTACTTCAGTAGCACCCTTTTTTTTGGAGTCTGGATTTATGCCCATTTGATGGCAATTGGATCGCCCCCTATTACCTGGGACTTAAACATAACTGGCGAAATATGGGTGTAGGTACTATTAGGTACTCTGTCTAACCCTTCGGAGTTTACAGGCGTGATGTTGTGTTGTCTATAACTCACGTCAAACTCATCGACGTTATTGGGCAGCTGAGTGAGGTGGTATCGGAAGAACTTGACGGCGTTTGTCTGCGAGGCTGAAGGGGACCTCATCGCCCACAGGAAGTCCAAGCTCGTGGCGAGGTGCGCCTCGAGGCCGCGAGCGAACTCCGTCTTCGCTGGGAGTGTGTAGTCGCGTACCATCTGTGGTTAATAGAAACAATATGTATTTTTAAACGTCTGTTTTAATATCTCCTCATAAAGGGTGTAAAAGTACCCTTGACGAAGCCGAAAGGTACTTGTTCTGTCCGTCTATCTATGCGATCACTTTTTTGTTCTGGACCATACCTGGTAACCTTCTTGTTACGGAGATATTCGGGGTCGAAGTTCCGAATTTTACAAAAAAAAATATTAAATATCAGTTTTCAGGTAATTATTTTACTTTAATTGCCTCCATGACCCATTTACTTCAAACAATTCATTCGCACAATGATTTGAGTGTGCTACATTGAGCTTAATTACCATAAAACGTGATTGCACACCCTAAAACAAAAAAGTTGTTTCAACAACTAGGGGCAATTAGTATAGATACACTGCAATAACTGAAAACGAATACTGTTCAATATTTTTTGAAGGGTTACTTAGTTTGATGCTTGGTTGAAGGTTTCGTCAAGAGTATACAGGGTGTAAATGACCCCTTCACGCAAACCTCAACCAAGTATTCTGTACATCAAAAACAGCTTTGAAAAATTTGGAACTTCGACCCCCAATATCCCCGTAACTAGGAAGTTCCCAGGTATGGTCTAGAACAAAAAAATATCGTAGCGGTGGGGAGAACAAGTGCTCTTCGTTTGCGTTAAGGGTACTTTTACACCCTTTATACACCCTGGATATAATTCCTATCAAAATCGATCCATCTTTTCTTTGGAATGCGTCTCCCTCTCAATCTATCAACGTGAATATCCATCACTTTTTAGTCACATGCGTTTCATCCCTCCTTACATATCCATATCAAGGTAGACGACTTCCTTTAAATTTGTCTATAAGAGGTGCCACTTTGACTTTCTCATAAAACTCATTCCTTGTTTTATCCATTCTTGTCACTCCAAACATCCAGCTCAACATTCTCCTTAGCCCCATATCATACTTTACTAATTTAATCTATTAATTTCAGTAAACAGGAAATGGACAAAATTATCTCATTAGATACAAATGCAGCTGCCAACATAAAATAACATTGTATTATTAGCGACATTATGATTGTTCACTATTCAAATAATGGTTATTTACTCAATAACGACCTATCTTTTTAGTTAGTTTATTTTATAATGAAGTTTGTATTTTGTCACGACGATCCACCATCTTAGGAAGATGGCTGGTATTATCTACAGGGTGATGGTGTTGCAGCGCAGTTTTGGAGAGGATTATATCTAACATTGGACTGCGATAAGTTGAGTTGATTCATAGGATGAATGCCTCTGTGCGCGGCAATAAACGTGGTCATTTACTGGACCCAAATAACATTTTAGACAGCGCGGCAGCGTTGAAAGGACTGAGGACGATAAATCGCATTTTTTTATGGGCAACTACGAATCCCTACATTGTGCGTAGTCCGACACGCACTGTTTTTCTAATGAGTGACAAAAAATATCTAAGGAAGTTTAGAAATGTACTGAATACGGGATAACCGTTTCAGCGTCGCCGTCGGTGTTCCCTCTACCTATTAGATGTAACGTCGATACGAAAATGAGAAGTTACATAAATATTTACCTTTTTTAGAGCATCAAGAAGCGCGACGCACCTCGCATTAGAACCGGACACAACTCGGGAAGCCAACTGGACACCCAGCTTTATGATAGCGGGGTGTAAGCTGGAAACAAGACAGCGCTATTAAGAGACATTGAACATTCATCATCTGCCTAGCTCTTTCCATACTATGTTAACTATGTTGGCTTCCAATCTGACCTGACGCAGCAGAATATCTGTAATTACATGGAATTACTGCCTATCCGGACAAACCTACTGAGGTTTTTGTAAAATTTCTGTTTATTTTTTATTTAATAAACAATAAAAAAAACTGACCTCCACAACTAGAGGATTCGATCCTGGGATCCCGGTCATATTTTAGTCCCGAAATTTTCGGGTTTCAAATTTAATTAATCCCGGGATTTACGGGATTAATACATCTTCATATTTGTGCAAAAAATTGAGAAGTATGCTTGCAGATGAAACATTGGATGCGTTGTTATTCCTTAGATTTTATTTCTGTGGTTTAAAGTTTCTGATCAATTTAATTTAAAAAATATAGGTACCAACTCATAAACACTGATCTCTTTAGCATAATTATAGTGTTTTTTTTTATAGTTTATCTAAATAAGTCAAAACAAGTTGATTTCTAGAAGTTTATTGTTAATTTCATAAATTATTTACAAAAGTGCCATAATTTTGTTAAGTCGCCTTTTTGAAGATTTAAAACTTAAATATTCTAAGTCCTCACAAAACTAAAATATCAATAAAAAATGTTTTCGATATGATTTTTTGTTACCACTTTCCATTACCAATACAATCCCGGGACTATCCAGGGTTTAACTGTAGATAATCCCGAAATCCCGGGATCATATCCCACAACCCAGTTAGTACTAGTTTATATAATATTTCTTGATAAACTTAGTGATCAGACTGTCGGGTCACTAACTATCAACACAAGCACAACTGGTAAAAGAAAGAAATCCCTCAGGAGCCGACCGAAGTCTGGATTTGAATTCAGTTGATGACATTAGGCTCACACCCTATGGGACTTAAACAAACCTGCCGAAATGTTGGCATGACCTGCCGAAAAGTTGGCATAACGTGCCGAAATGTTGGCATAACGTGCCGAAATGTTGGCATAACCTGCCGAAATGTTGGCATAACCTGCCGAAATGTTGGCATCTCTCGCGGCCTACTCTTGCAGGTGTGATGTTATGTTATAAAAAACTGGGTTACAATTTCAAGAGGCTGATTTGATTCCTATTTGTTTGATATGTTTTTAGTGCTGAATAATCAAAACAAAATGATTATGTTGAATTGTCGAGTCAAGAGCCTATATTGCTCAATAGGCATTCAAGGTTCTATATTAATTGATCTGATAGAATCACTATACAGTGTACTAGTTCCTAAAGATAATTTACTATAGCATTTTCAGTTTAGAGTATACAAATACTTCAAGATAACACGTATGTAACTGTTTTGCTGAGAATTTTCAAACAAAATATAACAAAAAGATCACTAAACAATGATACAGAAAATTGTGTAAATATAAATGATAAAGTATTTGCTCTAATACTATAGCACAGAAATATATACTCAAATCAATTTCAACTTTATTCACTGTGCATAGATTTTAATATCCCATACAAGGTAGAGGACGTAGCCCGCAGGAAGTACATCGGGCTGGTGTCCACAACTCCACGCCCAATGCGCGTATTTTGCGTACACAGGTGGGAATATAACTCGATCCACCTCAGCTCCCCAAGAAAAGCCAGCAACCCGTTGGTGGTTCACCACAGGAAAATAAAATAACTTTTATTATTCGGTGGAGAATACAGAATTTCAAAATAGAAGAAAACATTCTACACTTAGCACTGAAAATATTTGATACAAAAAGTCAGACCAATAATAACCTCAGCTATATACCATTGATAAACTAATATTAATAAAAATTAAGTTGAGGGTGTGCCAAATTGAGGACGGCAGGCGTACATGGATAGGGCACGCCACGATAGTGGCGGTAAGTCCCCTCTTTGAGGAGTGGCTTGAGAGGCGCCACGGCACCCTCACCTTTCGTCTGACGCAGGTCCTCACCGGACACGGTTGTTTCGGGAGGTACCTGCACCGAATCAGGCGGGAGGAAACGCCCGGATGCCACCATTGTGAGGATCGGCCGGAGGACACGGTGGAGCACACAGTGGAGGTGTGCCCTGCTTGGGCGGAGCCCCGCCGTGTTCTCGTAGCGGCGATCGGCGGCGGCGACCTCTCGCGCCCGACCCTGGTGCAAGCCATGGTCCGGGGCGAGGAGGAATGGGACTCGCCTCCTTCTGCGAAGCAGTGATGCTAGCGAAGGAGGTGGCGGAACGCGAGAGGGAGAGAACCTCTCGTCCCAGCCGCCGCGGGAGGCGCTCCGGGCGTCGGGGGTCCCGCGATGACCTCCGGCCACCGTAGACGCGGGCCTGTGGACGGTGAGTGATGGGCTAACTCGCCGTCCGTCCGTCTCACGACGAAAACAGGCCGTGTCGACGGCGCGTTCGTGTTTCACGCGCGCCTCAAAGAGATGTCAGCAACATGGGAGGGGCCCGAAAGGGCCGACGCCTGTCGGGGCCGCGGGTAGTCCTCTGGTTATCGCGGCCTCGACATAGAGGGCGAAGAAGGAACATGGGTGGTTTTTAGTCAGTAGAAGTCTGACACTCCCTTTCGCTCTGTCCAAGAGAGGAGGGGTTATTCGATGATTTTACACCCAGCAAAAAAAAAAAAAATGGCGTACATGGATTACAATTACACTTTCATTCGGTCTTAGAGTAGGCAGAGGCGTCTTTACCTATAGTGCAGCGTGTGCGTTGCACCCAAAAACATGTGTCCAATATTTTTCGATAATCTAACAGATGGACTAATTAGATTTTTTTGGTGAAATACCCTATTAACTGTCAAATGGATCCATTTTGTACTAAACCATAGGATCATTCTCAGTAAATCCATTGGCCAGATCCATGATGGATCTACTGGGAATTTGTTTTCTCATTAGATCCATCATCGAAATAAGTGGATCTACTGAGAATATTTTTTCTCAGAAGATCCATTGGCCAGATCCACGATAAATTGATGGATCTAGTGAGAATTTGTTTGACAGTTAATCGATGGACAATATGAAAACCACTGACATTTAAAAAGATACGCAATAGCCCTGCAGATCACATCAATACTATTGTCATCGCGACTATGTTGTCAGAATAAGGATAACCAAGTACTGGCGTATCTTCCTTACTATAAGCCGCTGCCCTGGAGCGGTTTTGCCAACCTGCCTTACTATACTCGTATATTCTTCTAACCTATTTACGTGGTGGGTGCACTTAGAGGTGTCTCTAGCCCATGTAGCACCCGTGTGCAAATATAACCCTAGCGCCCCCTAGTAAGCACACGGTCAAAATGGAATGGGTACAAAGGACAAGCCCCAATCTGTTATGTAGCGTGTGTTGTTGCCGGTGGTGGCCAAAACTTATTTGGCCACCCCCTCTATTTTCATCATTAGTCAAGAAAGGTAGCCAAAAGACCAAACACTTTTTTGGGTTTTATTCATCTTTTTTAATAGGTACAATTTCAAAATAGCTAATAGTGTATTAGATTTGCCGTTCCGAAAATCTACAAAAAAAGCGGGCGAGCTCAAACAATTTTGGAACATCGCGATCGGATAAATACTTTTTACTTATTAAAAGAATTTCCCACCCATCGATATTCATATTATGATCCATGTTATGATTCATATTATGAGCCATATTATGATACATATTATGATCTTTTTATGATTTGATCCGATAAATACTATTTACTTATTAAAAGAATTTTCCACCCATCGATATTCATACTATGATACATGTTATGATTGATGTTATGATTCATATTATGATTGATGTTATGATTCATATTATGATCCATATACTGATTCATATTACGGTTAAGGCCGTTGCCTGGAAGCCCATTCATCTGCAGGGCCTGATGGAATTCCACCGTTTGTTCTGAAGGACGAAACTGCGCAACTGATATGTCCGAGGAGTTAATTTCATTACACCGATACGTGAGGATTAGTTGCAGCTGGGACGAGGACGCACGGCAAAACACTGAACTAAGTACATAGTTAAAGAATTTGAAGCTTTCTTCCCAACCACGATCCGCTCATCATACTCAAACTCAGTACACGTTTGCCAATAAGCCTGCCGAACTTTGACAAAATTCTAGAGGCTTCTAGGAGCTTATTCTGTGTGAAACCAATAAAAACGTTTCTTTCTTTATTTTTTTTCTTTATATTATGATCGATGTTATGATCCATATTATGATTCACATTATGATCCATATAAAAGGTGTAAAAGTACCCTTAACGCATACGAAGGGCACTTGTTTTCCCCACCACTGCGAACATTTTTTTGTTCGAGTCTATACTTGGGAACCCCCTATATTGGGGGTCAAAGTTCCAAATTTTTCACAGCTGTTTTTGTAAATACTAGTTATTCAGGTTATAACTTTACTTAAATTACCTTCATGACCCGTTTACTATTCAAAGCATCCATTAGCACAATGTTTGAAGAGTGCTACATTAAGTTTTATCGTAAAATTAGATTTTTGACCCCAAAAAAAAAGTCGTTTCCCAGCAATTTTTTTTTTGTAATTTGTTGTACAGAATGCTTGGTTAACGTTTGTGTGAAGGTTTAATTTACACCCTGTATGTTGACGTCTGTACAAAAAGATGAGATTATACCTTATTGTTAACCCAAACGATTTTAAAAGATTAAAAGAGTAACCTTTGGAGTTTCTTGCCGGTTCTTCTTCTTAGGAATCGACCAATGCACCGAACCGTGCCCTTTTTTACCGACGTTTTATAAGTGCCCATGTAGGCCTATGTGAAATAAAAATATTTTGATTTTTATAATATATGTTTTAACTTGAAGTTGGATTTTCCACTATAACTCGCCTTCACACGTCTTGGTGGCTGAGGTTTAAGGTAAGGTACTCGATAACAAAGCGGGCTTCCCTAATAATTTGGTCACTTATTCAATTATCATACATTTCACGCTGATTTTTTTTGTTCTTTTTGTACAGACGCCAGCACATCATCAAGCTACCAGAAAATTTCAAAATGAACCATAATATGGATCATAATATGAATCATAACATGGATCTTAGATGGATCATAATATGAATATCGATGGGTGGGAAATTCTTTTAATAAGTAAAAAGTATTTATCCGATCGCGATGTGCCAAAATTGTTTGATCCCGCCCGCGGTTTTTGTAGATTTTCGAAACGGCAAATCTTAATACACTATTAGCTATTTTGAAATGGTACCTATTAAAAAAAAAGTTGACTTTAAAATAATAAAACACAAAAAAAAGGATTTGGTCTTTTTGCTACCTTTCTTGACTAATGATGAAAATAGAGGGGACGGCCAAATAAGGGTTGGCCCCCACCGGCAACGACTCACGCTACGCCACAGATTGGGGTTTGACAGTTTGTAGTAACTTGATGTGCTGTTACTTGTCCTTTGTATCCATTCCATTTAGACCGTGTGCTTACTAGGGGGCGCTAGGGTTATATTTGCACACGGGCGCTACATGGGCTAAAGACGCCTCTGAATAGGCGGTGGGTACTCACTTGGAATTGATGGCAATAGACTTGAGTGACTCCTTGTCATGTTCTTTGTACAGATGTTGGAACCAGTTCACTCTATGAGCACTTTGAGATTTCACTTTAGGTTTCTCTAACGATTTCAGTTTGGGTGCTTTTTCCTGTAACCATATCAAAAACTTAATAATAGCAAAAACTTGGCACAGGAACATTGAGATCGGCCCCAGAAAAGAGAGGTCCATTTGTAGTAGTGCATGAATTTCGGCTGTGGTTGATGATAAAGTGTAAATTAAAGGACACTTAGCAAGGCGCAGTGATGACAGGTAGACTAACACTGTCACCCAATGGCTTCCAAGAACTGGGAAAAATACTGTGGGTTGTTTAGTGGTTAGATGGGCAGAGGACAGTTGCCATCGGAGGAAAAACCTGAGGTTGGCACAAGAAAAGAGAGGCCTATTCCCAGCAGTGGGCGGTCAGGCTGCGGGATGATTATGAAACGTATATATAAAGAATTACAAAGATACTGTATTCCAGTCCAAAAATCCTTTTTTTAAATGAAACAGATAATTCCAGTTAGTGGTTGTGAACAGACTATAACTCATAGTTTTGTTATTACTGACACATTTCTTGAAAATTAAAAGGTAGGCCCTTTTAATTTTCAAGAAATGTGTCACTGTTTTATTTAAATTGGGTTAGTTTTTTTAATGGAAAGCTCATATTTCGATTCATTTCTGTAACCCAAATTCTATCAATCATTTTCCACTCACCTCCTTAGCTTTCAAGACACCACCTTCCGGAACCTTCACATCAGCCTTAGGTTTAGCCACCAATTTCTCTTGTGCGGCTTGCTTGGCAGCCCTCTGTGCCTCTTGCTTTGCACGCCTCTCTGCCTTCAAATCTGCTTTACTTTTGTTGGTTTCTTCAGCCTAAAATTAATAAAGGTTAAATGATTATCTCAAATAATTGCGCCGTTGGTCTAGTGGATGCAATCCTGACTGCTAAGCGTGAGGTCTCAATTCCCGGATCGGGTTGGTTGTTAGGAGTTTCTCAGTAGCAGATTTTCCGGATTTGTGCCCGAAAGATGGCAATAGGGCACCCCCTATTACATGGGATTTTAACATAACTGTAAATATGTGGGTGTACAAATATTAGGTAAACCTCTGAATACTGGGTCTACCACAGGCACAAGCTTCACCACAGTTTTGCCTGCGTTATTCGGTTTGTACACATTACATCGTGCATGTGGTTGGTAATGGTAATTCAGTAATTCAGTTTTACCAACCACACGCCCCCATAGGCCCATAATGTTCGTTTCCCTCCTATCCGATGTTTTATTATCTCAGATATATTAAATGGAACTTCAAAAAAAAAGGCGAAATGTGGATGCTACTGTTACACCACTGTCTAACCCTTTATGGAAACACAGGCATGACGATATACATAGTACTACCAACAACTTGTTTGACTCATTTGTTTTCAACAAACTAACAATGACTGCTGAAAGATGGAATTTCCATTAAAAAGAGAATTCTTAAGTCATAGATTAGTCATAAGATTGCTGATAGGTTGCTTTCAGAAGCAAAATAATTGTAAAAAAGTACTGTATTTCAAGCATAAACTTATATTTACCTTTTTACCACTAAGATCAATAGCATTAACCTTGTTAGTAACCTCTTCAATATCCTTAGCTACATTATGTATATCTCTTAAAGTTTCCACTACATCTTTGACAGTCATATCTTCATTTACAGGTTTAGGAACTTCGTTCACAACAGGTTTTTCTGAAGGACCATCACCTTCTGCTGCAGCACCTGTCTTCTTAGCATGCTTGGCAGCCTTTTTAGCAGCTCTTTCTGCTTTTATCTGTTCTTTACTTCTGTCAGCTTCAATAACAGGGTCTAGTATTACAGCTTTATCAACTTCGTCTTTACTTTTAGGAGTAGGTTTTTGTTCTACTTTTGTTTGTTTTTTGACAGGAGTTGCAGCTGTAGTTTCCTTTTTAACTGGAGTTGCAGCTGGAGTTTCTTTTATGCTAGCATTCTGTGCAGCACCTTGTTCTTTGTTTTCTGTTGGTACTACCTCTTTGCTCTTTACTTTTAGTTTAGCCTGCTTTTTTGCCTGTCTGGCAGCCACTACATCTTCTCTGGAAGACATATTTATTTTTCCTTCTGCTTTGTTATTTACTAAACTGTCTTGCACATCTCCTGGATCAGGGTTTAAGTTAACTATCAGGTTCTTGTTAGAATCTTCAGTTATTTCAAGAAGCTGTTTTTTTTCTACAGTATTATAACTTCTATTTGCTCCAGGTTTGTGAGTGTTTAGCAAAATTGATTTTAGTTTGTGTCGTCTTAATCGTCTTTTAGCACTTGGAGTTACTTTTTGGTAGTTTTCCTGTAAGCGACAAGTTGTTTTACTGGGTATTCTTTCAGTCTTTCTGACACTCAACTTAATGTTTACTATTTATAGTTGAAAAGACTAAATATTTAGTAATATGCACAAAACTTGGATGCAATAATAAATATATAAAACAAGATTTTACACTAGGACTAAACATAAACAAACAATCAAACTAAAGGGTTTACATAAGAATTAAATAGTTGCGATTGCGGGGTAGGATTGTACAGCGATCCCTTAACTTTACCGCTCAATTGCATGTGCATTGGATAGTATTTCATCAACTTAGCAATACAAATATGTTTTAAACATAACCTCAAAATTATAAAGTGACACAACATAGCAATAAGAAGAAAATCACGAATACCTGAGGCATTACCATGGCTGCTATTCCTTGGTAAGCTATAAAACATTGATGAATGTACAAATTGCTACTTTTTTTTCTTATAATACTAAAATAGCAAAATTTTCTTCTTAGCCAAATCGAATACTTACGTTTTTTCAAACCTTTCGACGAAATGAAAGTGGTGAGAAGGTAATGATGACTTGTAAATCACGTAATTATGTACAACATTAACTTGTTTAGTAAAAATGTATCTTTTCTACAAGAAATGAAGAAATGAATCTGATGAAATCTGCAAACGAATTTATGACACTTGGAATGACATATTGTGCCAGCTGAAACTTGGCTGACAGTGACAGATGATAAAATGTAAAAACCATAGATGGCAGTAAAAACTGACGCAGATATATCGAGCTTCGTAGAAGTTTTCCGTTTGATATTTTTAATAAAAGTTAAAGGTCATGGATATTTTATTAATCACCGGTAAAGGTGTTTCAAAAGCTTAGAAAGAATTCATCTTGCTTTATTAAAAATATCGTCAAGACAACAACTACAGCAAAGAGGCAGACGAATCTTAAATCGTCCGGAATTTCATCTAAAACAGTGTAGGATAAAATATTAATATTTTACATGAAATCAACAGTATGAGTTACTTTGGCAAGTAATTACTTATGCTCGTAGCTAATTAATAACAGCCGCTCTATCGATATTAATCATGTTTCAATCAATTTGGTTCATGTATGAATGAACATCCTTTACAAGTTTCGTGTTGCCTCCTTGTCTCGGAAAGCAAGGGCCCGGCTGCTATTTGTAAATCTTTGCCAGTAATTACAGGTAGTTATGTAGGTAGTAGCTCGAAATTCAGATAACTAGTCTTACCTAAAGGTATCGTGTTACCCAGTATCACTGGGTTGTCGAAGCCAGATAGACAGTCGCTGCATGTAAAATATTGGTGCGGTTGCAGGCATATGCGGTTATACTGGAAGTCGAACCCAACATGGTTGGTAAAAGGTGAGGGAGATGATAAGCCTACGTAAAAAGTTTTTTTTAAGGGGGTTTAGAATGATGTAGACCCTACTGAATATGGTGGTAATCATTTTGGCCTCGGTGTCCCTTGCACTATTTATATCCCTGTTGTTGACGAAAGGAATGGACTGTATGGGATTCTATGAGGTGAGGTGGAATAAAACTAAAGAATGGCAATAAAAATCTAATATGCAAGCAGAAATATTCTCAACAACGTGGTGAAGCAAAGACAACTGACAAATCACCTTTTTTAAACAAAATAACATCAAAAATAGACAACTATAAAATACCAAGGAGATTGTCAACACCTGTATTTTATATCAGTCCACCGGAGGGGGTGTATTGTTGTATGGAACCTTGTCGCTTTCTGTGACACTTCATACTACACATTTAATCCCCTAGTGTAGTCCGAACGAATGCTGCTGCTGCTGTACGTAGGTACCTATATCAAAATAAAACACGGAATAATCATTAAATATTTATTTTATGTTCCCATTAAATTACACATTAACTGAAGTTAGATAAAAATAAGAAGAACCTCAATTGACTGTTTTATTTATATTACTAACTATTTAAATGCTGTTTAAATACATCCCCTTTTGTTAATTACTGTTAACTTAAAAAATATTTATACATTACTTACATACAATACTCATTTTATTTTCTTACAACTGGCTATTTATAATATTTATGGCTAAGCGAAAACTTTGATAGACATATTTTTACCTTATTTGTAAATGTTGCGGTAAAAGTATGAAATCGATATTACTTTAGTAAAACCGAAGAATCTCGGTAGGCATATCCAATTGTTAAATTCCTCTACTGAAAGTAAGTCTAATGAACTTTCCAATTACGTATTTTAGAATAGTAAAATTCTTTATTCTTTTGACGGTTGATATACTGAACAGTCTGTGACTTATTCATTTAGATACATATATTTCCGCGCCGTGATTCGGAGTAGTGGCGAACACATAAGAACTAGCTTTACTTTTATCTATTTTACAATATTTGACATAGAAATTTTCTATTAACATATCAATATATTTATCGACTTTCTCTTTTGGGCACAACGCTATAATACATCCGCCCCAGCCGGCACCAGTTAAGCGAGAACAAACGTCCATTTCCTTTGATAGATTGACGAGACGATCTAAATTGTCATGAGAGCACTCATAGAGTACTTTCAGGCTCTCGTGGCTACCGGACATCAGTTTCCCAAGAATGTTTATTACATCATTACCATCACCACTTTCATGAACAACAGAACCATTTTTTCCGTTTACACCATGCATGCCGTCGCCATTTGACGTTTGTGAGCAATGTTTACGAAATTTTTCGACACGTATCGCTTCTTCGTAAACGTGAAGTGCTCGTTGTTTTAATTTAAACTCTGTTAAATGTTTCGTGTTTGGCGTTAAATACAACTGCTGCAATTCATCTTCATTGACATTCAAGATATCAGATATCTCTTCTTTTGTATATAAATCTTTGGGTAAATACTCATGGACAAGGTTTACCATCTCTTCTAAAGTGTTATCAAGTTTATATTGTACTTGACTAAGAGTCATAATTTTGTTATCAGTAACAGCACCTACGCACGTAAGAATAATTTTAGCAGCCAGTCGACATTCTATCACCCGTCTATTGAAATCATTCGTAGCTGCTTTGTTAGCTTCCGCCAAACTATGCGCCACAACAAACGCTGCATTTTCGGGTAGAGCCACGGGTGTAGCTTTCAAGGGTTGCCACGTTATATATTGGGCGCAATACTTCTCCGCTAAGAATGCTATCGCTTGATCCATACCGCCTCCTTGAGTTCCAATATATCTCTCGCATTTTGCACATAAAGATGCGATGTCAGTTTTACTCAGAGGAACATTTTGAGCATAAAGAAGAGCCAGACATGCTGCACTAACTAATGCTGAAGAACTTGACAGTCCAGACGCTGGAGGAATTATTCCATCCACGCAAAGCTGCAGACCATTGGTAATTTTATCACCTAAAAATTCCAAAGCTCCTTTAACCCCACAGAGAACATAATTATACCAATATGGCTTTCCGTTTGGGTCTGATATAATATTTAAATCTCCACAAGATTTAATCTCAGCTTCATAATTGTTATATTTATTATTTATATTTCTTACGTGAAGTTCGGGCTTATTTATTATCGCAGCAGCAATCAGTATATCCTGCTCCAGTGCCATGGGCAACACTGGATAGCCGCAATAATCTATGTGTTCTCCAATTAGATTTACGCGGCCCGGCACTCTGACGAAAAACATTGGTTCACATTCGAATTCATCACAAAAGTGCTGTTTTAGCCTGCTTATTCTTGGATTGTTTGGAATTCCAGCTATGGGCACTTCGTCACTTGTACCGTTGACACTCATATTCATTTAGTAGGTATTGTTACGTGTATTATGTAAACAAACACGACGCGCTGACACGAGTACACTGTGCCACTGAAAACTTATGACTGCTAAACAATGGCGTTATCAACCAACGATATGCTACATATGTACGTATATGAACCTACCTATACCAATTCGCTACACTCAAACGAAATGAAATGAATGATCGGTATCGCATTCTTTGTTATTTCCAAGTTCACAAAATACTATTTAACACACAAAAACACATAGGTAAGTTAATGAGTTGGTACTTATTTGTTTTGAGAGTTATTTATAGAACGATACGAACATAGTGGGAAATTAACATTCAAAGCTACTTTCAAATGATGAAAATATATGGAAACCATATAAAAAATATAACCTCTAACGCCAGTTAAGGAAATATGCAGAAATATGGATGACGTAGCGAACGAACATTATGCAATCTTGCGGATTTTACCTTTCATATTAAAAAAAACAACGTACCTACCTACGCGCGCGTATATAGATTGAAGTCATTTACCGTTAGGAAAAAACTGGTTTCTACCAAGCATTCAACTCTTTTTTTGAAGTTCAATGAATCAGCTAAGGTTAAAATAAAAGAAACATTCCCAATACACACACATGCCTATTACATGGATATGGTATATTACATTTTATAGTGCATAGTAGACATAAATACCTATGCGTTAATATAAAAATATATGTATTTAACGATAACAACTGGAATGAAGTTACTTTATTTACCTACTTACCTACCTATTTACCTGTGCATTTAATGATTACCTACACAACACATGCACATAGGTAGGTACCTACCTACCGTGTAGGAGTGCATTTTATTTTTATTTGTCTTATAGTGTATGTGAGATATGGAGACAATAGCAGATTAAAGCTGCGGTTAAGTAGGTACCTATGTACCTCGGTACAACATATCTTATCATTATCAGTTAACCAGTATCAATCATAAAATTACCTTATCTAAATGAGTATTGATGACATACTAATTTCACAACAATAAAAATATCCTAATCAAATATTATTAATTGATTATACTGTTATGAAAGTAAACGAAGTAAGAAATAAAGTGATCCTGTATGGGTTCGGTTTTTTCCTAATGTGGTACGGAACCCTATATTTTTTATTATTAATGTTTTTCATTAATAATAAAAAATCTTATAAACGGAAAAACAGGATATTGATAATAATTATCTACTTGACATTTCCTCTAAACTTACTATACTCTATGCTTGATATACCTACTGCGCAGGGTCATAATATGTCATATACACACATCAAAAGTGTCTAGGGATCAACATATTATATTTTTGCAATAACTTTTCTCCTTATTGATATTAATTAAAATTTTCTTTAAGGATTCATCAAATAAAGTGTTTTCGTTTGTCACAGTAACGATAAACCAAGTCACCTTTGCATTAATAAAGAAATTTGCCATTTTCCTAATAAAGGGATTTTTGACATTTGAACCACTAACATTAAAGTTCGAAAAAAAGACTGAAATAACAGTTTTCTTTAAAATTTTATTGGGTAACTTAAACAATTAATAATCCGTGTTTCTACCGCGAACACTAACAACACAAGAACATCGGTTTGGCATACTCAAAATGAGTTCATCCAAATCACGCTGTGGAATGGCCGCCCATGTTCGTTGCAACAACAAAAAAAGGTCTTCTTGCGACTGGATACCCTCCATATTCGGCAGAGCTCTTCTCTGTAGCATATCCCATGCATGCTCAATCGGGTTCAAGTCTGGCGACTGAGCAGGCCAGGGCAGGACATTGATGTTAGCTGCGGCGAGAGTCTGTCTTACAACTCTTGCGGTGTGCGGTCGTGCATTATCATGCATTAACTGAAATAAGGGACCGATTTGCACTTGTAGAGGAACGATGACGTCTGATACAATCGTCTCAGCATAAATTTGAGCGTTGAGGTTGCCTCTGATCCAAATCAACTCAGTTCTTCCGCCGATCCAAATACCCGCCCATACCATGATGGTTCCACCACTATAAGGATGGACTTCCTGGCAGGATTTTAATCGCTGTTGGCGTCCAGGGGTTCTCCAGTGTCGTATACGTCTTGTATCCGGTCTCATACCAAAACGAGACTCATCAGAAAAGCACACGAAACGCCATTGTTCTTCTGCCCAATTTCTGTGTTCAAGAGCCCATTGATATCGAATCCTACGATTGTGCATTGCTATAGGTGGTACCCGTAGCGGTCTTCGGGAATGAAGGTTCACTTCATGCAAGCGGTTTCTGACTGTTTGGTCGCTAATTAAGTTCCCTGAAGAGTGATGAAGCCTCACGGCTAACATCATGGCGGTTATTGTTGGAGCTCTTCGAGTTAAGATTTGAATGTATCGGTCTTGTCTCCGTGTGGTGCAGCGATACCGTCCTCCATGGCGCTCAGCCACGGTACCAGTGCTTCGGTAACGTGTCCAAAGTCGACTGATAACACTCTGACTTGTATTCAGAGCTAAAGCCACAGTACGTTGCCGGGAACCAGCTTCTATCATTCCCACGGCTCTGAGCATTTCTTCCCTGCTTAAATGACGTCGCCGCTCCATAATAACGTTGGTTTTAATCAGTAGTAGGGAAACAGTAGCACTAATAATGTCTTCAATGCGTTGTATGTTTTTATAGGGAAAATATTGACAGCTGATTTTCATCTTTTACTCGAATTTGATTCACAGTTCCTGATTCAAATTATGAAATGCACCAAAAAGGATCCATATAAATTTATAAAATCATAAATTTATTACAAAGCCACATCTCAATCTCAAGAAATCCGCATAAAATGCTTGATCCCTAGACACTTTTGATGTGTGTATGTACCTACTTACTAAAAATTTATTGTATGGTTACGGCTCAGACCAAGAAAAAAAGGTTCTTTTTTTCTTGGTCTGAGGGTTACGTAGCCACTAGCCAGGTTTATTATTATTATATAGAAATTTTCTAAGAAATATGCAGATCTCTGAAATACAACTAAAATAAAAAAAAAAACTTGGGAAAGGACAACCTTTCTTTACCACATTCGCAAATCTGCTATGTTACGGTTAAAGTGAAAAATATGACAAGATAAAAAAATTGAAAATATGACTTCACGGTTTTTTTTAATAAATAATTTAAAAGGTTTATGTTTAATAAGTACTTTACATGAATTTTAACAGATAGCAAGATGTGTAGTTGTGGAATAGTAGTTAGATTATAGGTAGGTGGTTTAATTTGGCATCGTGTCCTCTTTATAGGCTGCAAGGTTTTGGAGTTGAGACCGGAGGTGGGGTCAAAGTATTATTGTAAAATAAGTTACGTTTCCACGGTATAAATATGAAAAAATTACACATTTCTTAGGGCTACGCCTTAAGGTTTAGGTGCAAAATGCCTAATTCTGAAAATATCAACAGAGCCGCAAAAATAACTAGTTCTCAAAATGTCCAATTCTTATACAGCCTAATTCTCTAAATGGCCAATTCTCAAACAGCCTAATTCTCTGAATGCCCGATTCTCTGAATGCCCAATTCTCAAAATGGCTAATTCTCAAATCAGCACTTTTCGAACGTCAAAAATTACTTTACTTATTTACAATAGACAGTCTCCCAAGCCACCCACCCTTCCGACACTTCCTGGTGCTTTAAGTTTAGCTGGAAAGAAGAAGTGGCGGAACAAACTCCCCAGCAACACAAATCTGTCAGTTAGGTTAAAAGAACCAAACTCGATACAATAGTAAGGTGTATGTTAAATTAAGGTTTACTATAGACCCAAATCGAATCATTTAAAAAAAAAATAGAAAAACTTAAAATTTCATAACATAATCAGTAAACTAATTTTGGAGAAAGAACATAAATAACAAAAATTGTTTTGCGTTCAACTCGGCGACCAACTATTCTTATCATCTAAGTAGTTGTTAATCGAATAGTAAGCTTTAAAAAAAAAATTAGATTTTACTTTGGCTTTAAACGCATTCAATGGCAAGTCTAGAAAAGCAGATGGCAGTTTGCTATAAAATGTTATACCGAGCCCTACGATTGAATTATGAACTTTGTGACGCCGCGCGCCGGTGAAAAGGAGCGCGTAGTTTATGCTTATTTTTGGTGTTAAAGCTGTGAATATCACTGTTTTAGTGTACAGGTAGATATTTTGTCCAATATATAAAATGTAGGCAAAGATGACCTGAGAAGCTACCAATATATATACTTAATCCATAAATAAATCTCTAAGAGAAACTAGAAAAACCCAGCTGATAAATGAAGGTTAGTCCGTCGTGTAATGTGTAGTACGTGAAGTCGCGACGGTTAACACCGTTAGCCGTAAAAAGCTTACTTCCTATCTATAACACTGGTGTGATAGTTAGGAATAAAAATGCTAACCGTCACACCAGTGTGACAGAACAGTATGAAGATTAGTCAGGTGCGTCTAAATTGACACTATTAGTGTTTATTCGCTTGCATAAATCTTACAGTTCTTTCTTTCACTGATTACAGAAATACATAATATTAAAATATCTTTAATTTCTAAGAAAACTTTTAATTGTAGGTAATTTGCCATTTTGAGAATTGGGCATTAAGAGAATTAGGATTTTTGAGAATTGGTCATTCAACTAACTAGGCCTTTTGAGAATTGGCCATTTAGAGAATTAGGCTTTTTGAGAATTGCCCATTTCAAGAACTAGCCCTTTTGCGACTCTGTTGCCATTTTGAGAATTAGGCATTTTGCGGCTAAGCCAGTCTACGGAAGTAGCATGCACACCCTCGTGGGATTTGGAGGCGCAAGTGCTCACCGAATTCTACCGACGTGGCGCAGACATGCAGGTGGAGAGTGGCAGGCGTCTGCCACGAAGTGGTCATGAGAACAAATATACCCTGCGGGAATGGTGGGTGAGGCTGGAGACGCCCAGTGCGGGTCGTTTGACTGTGGGGGCTATCCAGCCGATCCTGGAGAAGTGGGTGCGGAGGCGACACGAGAGGTTGACCTTCCGTCTAGTGCAGGTGTTGTCAGGGCATGGCTGCTTCGGCAAATAACTGCAACCAGTGCGCTGCAGTGAGGACACGGCGTTTCACACCCTCGAGCTCTGCTTGGGTGGTGCAGCGTCGACGTGCTCTCGAAGCTACAATCGGGGTAGACCTCTCTTTGCCGGCCGTGGTCAAGGCCATGGTCGACAGTACGGAGGCATGGGAGGCAATGGCGTCCTTCTGCTAGGATGGCATCTCGCAGAAAGAGGCGGCATAGCGCGTCAGAGAGGAAGACTCCCTCGCTGACGCGATCCGTCGCAGTAGGACAGGGCGGCGGAGGAGGCGCCATGGCGACCTGATGCCACCCTAGGAGGTGCCAGCGGGCGATACATCGGGGAGTCTATCATCGTCGCATAGCACGACTCTCATGAGTGGTGGCGATGTCTCAAGTGAGCTCAGACATTGTCTAAGGAGTTTGGAGCACAGAGGCGGGCTGCGCAGGATGGGTCGCGAACGTCATGCGTAGCAGTTTTCGTGGCCGATCCATCAAGGCGAAAGTAGGTTCACGGCGGTGTTTTTCGGTGCAAGCCCCACTTAACTTATATGCTTTGGGCATTTTCACCGCTGAACAAAAAAAAAGGTGCCTGGTACGCACAGGCACCTTTTTTTTTGTTCCCTTCAGGAAATAAAGTTGTGATGTAGTAGAAGAGGCTCGTGAGTCTCGCTTCCTTAGATTGACTCGTGGTTACGTGACCATCACTTACTTCCAAGACACTTCGCACGCGCTTCTTAAACCTTTGTTATCTTTGGGTAGTGTATCTAGGGCAGGCAAGTCTCACTAGGTATGGGGATTGTGTTACTCCTCAGTAATTGGGTCTATATGTCATGGTTCTAGTATCCATAATCAATTAAACCCATCTATCCTAACACGGCGATTTCGTACCAATAATTATGCTTTGTTTCCCAACACTAAGGCGTCAAAGTCATTTTGGTCAAAATAATAATAGTCAAAGTCAATGTCAAACAAATTGTCAAGACGGCTACCAAGGTCTTGTTTTTGTTTAGCAATTGTTTCCTAAAGTAATCTACATAGAAATGGCTAGTTTTTTAGATTTTAAAAAGATTTGTCGTGCATGCTTATCGGACACAGGGCCCATGAATGATTTGTTCATGGTTTGCACGCCTGAAATGTTTAAATTTTGCACGTCTGTTGAGGTTTGTGGCTTATTTTTATTTCGAATAATTGTCTTTGTAATACTAATACAGACAAACTACACCATATAGTAGTTTCCAGTCGCAGTCACCTCTTTCCATGTCGTTTCGATATTTTGGAATTTGATACGTCGGTAGGACTTATGCCAGTCAGCAGCTTGTCTTGTTGCTTCTAAGCGTACTCGAATAATTCCAAAAAATCTAGAAATTATTTTTCCTTGTTTAATCATCATTCTTCTGCCTTTATCCCTAAAGTAAAAAACCTAAACAGTACCAATTCATGTCCCTTTTAAAATCCAAATTATGTTATTTATTTTGTGCAATGATTATTTCAGGCAGACGAAGGGGATAAATTACCTCATCAAATATGTCAACCATGTCTAGAAATGCTGAACAAGTCATATTATTTCAAACAAGCTACTGTGCGCTCCAATCTTATTTTAAAACAACAAGTAATAGATGAGGTGAGAGGTTTAATAACACTAATTGATCACCCACTGTGGGATAATATTTAAAAAAAGCCATTTAGATTTCCCTAAATTCCTTTTTCAGTGTGTGTATTATTATGTATTTGGCATTGGGATGGGTGAAATTTTACTAATAATGTTTAACTGGTAATCTTGACTAAAGAATTAATATAAATTAATTAACTTAATATCAATTCATTATTGCTACCTAAATTGTTCAATTATTCACTGTTTTATTTCAATAACCATTTAAAGCAGGAAATCATTCAAAAGATCATGAAATCCATGCAATAAATATGGCAGCGAACTTGGAAGATGATATGCTGTCTGAATCTTACACCAGACTATGATCCATTTACTGACCTAGTCTCTTTATTTTATACTAATTTAATTAAAAATAATATGTATTTAATACAAAACATTTTAAACCAATATTTAGAAGAAAACAATAACAATAATAATAAGCTTTATTTGTTCTCATAGTATAAAACCTTAAGATTAGATGGTTACAATAATTAACAGTGATCTTGGCTTTGTCTTACTTACTTACTTAGTCACAGTATGGATCGCAACTGGCACTTAGCTAGGTCCAGTTCCTATTCCCCTATAAATATTACAACAATGTGAGAAAAACAAAGTAAATAAAATAAAATAGAAATTAAAAACTAAAGGAATAAGGAATAATGTATGTTCTGTTCTTTTTATTAACTATTTAGATTTCTAAAAAAAATACTTGTCATTGCCAATGTTTTCCGAGGCAACGGAGGAATGTCTGTTTGTGGTGGTCAGCCATCCACAGATCAACTTAGGCAAGAGGGGTCTGAAGGCCGAAACGAGTATCTGTTATTATATATATAGCCAAGAGCTGACGGTCAATGTTATAGGTACTCATTCAATTCTAAGCCCACATAAATGCAATGTAGAAATTATCCTAATAAAAATATCTCCTTGCCTATCGCCAGACTTAACCACAACTGCCACATCCATACTCATTACTACCTGAATTATTCAATTCAATACACTGTTTTTATTTCAGCAAGAACCAGTTAAAGCAGAGAATCATTCTAATGAACATGAACTCCTTGAAATAAATGTGGCAGAAATCATAACAGATGAAATGCTCAGTCAGAATCTTACAGCAGACAATGATACACTGACAGACCGCTCAATGGATCCAGCTGAAATTATTAGGTATATGTGAAATAAGTATCTTGTAAATAATGCTATGTTTTCATCATATATATCTTTAAGAATATACATATACATATTAGTTTACCAATTTCGCTGCCAAGCACCCAGCATATGGGTTGATCAAAAAATCGTTGCGTGCCCCGAACCGTCAGTCGTCGCTATACGTAGCCATAGTTAAATTGTGCTCTCACAACATACAAATAAAAATGTATGATTTCCAGAGCAAGTGCTAAAAATACGTTACATGAATTTCTCAGTAGTTGCCACAGAGTCTGGATGTAAGCACGGTTGATGGCAATAGGCTTACCCCAATTAAATGGAGAACTTAGCACAACTGGCAAAATGTAGGTGTACCAATGGTCTTACCTTTTGGAGATTACAGGCATGATGTTGTGTTAAATTATGTATAATTTGAACCTTGTTGTTCAATAGTTATTATCTAAGAGCATTGCGTGTCTTGCTTGGCAAAGTAATAATGTAATCAAAAATTTATGTTTCAGGAGAATAAGGAAGCGGAGAGAACTGGCAAAATGTCTCAAAAAAAGGACTAGAATGAAGTGTCCTAAATGTGAGAAATCATTTCAAAAGTATGAAAACTTTGAAGCCCACATGAGAGTTCATTTTGGTAAAAAGGTATTTTCATGTACATCTAACCCCAAAGGCATCTGTATAACAGTTGAATAGGAAACATCTACTCGTAGCTATACTTAATTTTTTTCTTGTTGACACTTTCATTGTCAAGTTCATATTATTCATTTTTATTTGTATGCCGTGTGAGCACAACTCTTCTATAGCTATGTATAGCGAAGTCTCGGAGGCGGGTTGGCGGGCACACAAACGAATTTTGGTTCGACCCATATGCTGTGTGCTTGGCACCGAACGTTTGGAACTGCATACCAGTAGTTAATAGCCACGAGCTGACAGTCAATGTAATAAGTACTAATTCACAGATGCAATGCAAACATAGAATCAACAAAAATATCTCCTTGCTTTTCAGCCAGACATCAAATGTCAATACTGTGAAAAATCATTCCCTTCAGTGCGCAACCTCCATAGCCACATCCGAACTCACACAGGGGTTCGTAAATATCAGTGTTTGACTTGTGGCAAGAATTTTGCATACCTGAATGTCCTGAAGAATCATGAGATGATACATGCAGGCATTAAGAAGCATGTGTGCCACATTTGTGATGCAAGATTCGTGCAGAGTTATAATTTGAAGGTAAGGGGAAAATACTGTTTTTTTTGTCTGTCTGTTTGCTTAATTAACAGATGAGACCACTATTCCCAAACGACGGCAACTCCTCAAAGCCAGAATCGACAGTGGGCCCAAAAACGCGCCATGACAATGAAGCTCAACGAAGTCCCAGAGAAACAATTTAATTGCCTTGGTTCCTGCAACGAAATGGGACTTGCATGATTATTTATATGATAGATAATCATATCAATTATAGATGGCACTGCTTGAGTCTTGTTCCTTTATTAGGGTATGACCACACTATCAAATTTGTATGAACTTGGGCCAATCAAGAATCACGTTCATAGGATTAAGGGTGGCGCGGGTTTGTGTCGCGTCGAGTCACTTTCGAACAGAAACGAGGCGAATGAGGACTTTTTTGCATTCAAAACGTAGACATAACGCTCACACTGACTCTCAAAGCCATTCCATGTACAGACACCACTAGGCTAGCAAGCTTAGTGGTGTCTCGAACCCAAGACAGTGCCCCTCTGATGTTTCGGATTCATGTGCGTTTTGTATAATTATCATTTGCTTCGGTGAAGGATCAAAACATCGTGAGGTAACCAGCGTACCTGAGAGATATTACTCGACGGCATGCAAAGCCAACCAAAACTCTGAAACCAAGTTAGGCACTAACCAGACGATAAATAAAGAAGGAGTGTGGTTTCTCCCTAATATTTAACCCCAAATTGACCAATCCCAATGATTTCATATTCCAGACTCATCTAGAAACACATAGTAACCAAAAGAACTACATTTGCGGGCAGTGTGGAAAAAAGTTTGCGCAGCAAGGCAACCTAAAGACTCACATGATTAGGCATACAGGCATCAAGAACATAGCATGCCAAGTGTGTGACATGAGGTTCTATATCAAGGTACGTAAAGTTATTATTCAAATCTTCTTATGTTGAATATTGTCGATGGCAATCTAAATCGTGTCGGCCCAGAATTCAGCTACTACTTTGGCGCGTTGGGTAGCGACAGTTCCTGTAGTGAACAAAGAACAGGATATGAAGTGCCCCATTGTTTGTGGAACAGCATCACATTTAGTTTCACACTCCAGGTCAGAGTTATTATTGCAAATTTTATAGAAACGATCTGACACAGCCAGAAGGCTACACGGTAGACCCCACAGGAGATGGAGGCTGGACAAAACTAACGACCAGTAGTCCACATTGGCCCTGGATCGCAAAATTTGGAAGCCATGGGGGGAGGCCTTTGTCCAGCGGGATGACACAGGCTAACAGTAGTGATCAAACTCTTCTTAGGAACCCTGCATCTTAGGTCTACAAATAATAGCAAATATATTATGTTTTTCAGTACCTAAGCTAACCTGAATTTCTGACGTATAACTAGCAAGAACAACAAAAATAAGTCATATATTATATTATATTCATTAAACCAGACATTTTTCTGTCTGTTTAGTTTCACCAGCAATTTGTTTTTTTTTTATGTATTGACTAAATTAGGCTTGCGTTTGACCCAAACTCACCTGATGTGCGGTCTAGATTACATAAATATTTCTTACATTTTCAATAATGAGCTTAATTAAAATTGTTTTGTGTATCTTTAGGGCGACCTCTTCAAACACATGCGTTCTCATTCTTCCGAGAAACCGTATTCTTGCGGATACTGTGATAAAAAGTTCAAAAGTCAAAGTTTTAAAGTGCAGCACATGAGAACACACACAGGTTTGTTTAAATTTTTAACTACTCTTTTTTATCTTCTGCCTAGCTGGTGGTCCTAGGAACTACGTTGTGGTTGAATACCAGTATAACCGGATGCAAATAAATACTCCAGTATTATACGAAACCACTGCTTTTTTCTGTAATCGGATACTTTACGAAGCCATCAACCAAGCACTTTGTAATACTATGTAATTTTTTTGCTGTGAACCTTTTTGTCGGGGTATTATATCACAATTTATTCATGGTAAGACTCAATCTGACGCACTGTATAAAGTAAACTGATGGATGCATTTAAAAGAACAGGGGTCATGAAGATATTTACAGTTATATCATAAAAACTTGTACTTATTTAAAAGGACATCTATTCAACTAATATCTCTTGTAACTAGAAAGTTCCCAGCTATAGACCAGAACAAAAAAAAATGCAATGATGGGGAGATCAAGCCTTTCGTTAAAGGTCTCATTACACCCACCCATTATTCAGTTTCGTTTTCATTTAATTTCAGGTGAACGTCCATACGGTTGCGACCTCTGCCCTAAACGCTTTATGTCTCGCAAAGACTTGCGGAACCACAGAATGATCCACACAGGTGAAAAGCCTCACAAATGTGTGCTGTGCGACCAAGCATTCATACAGAAATGTGCCCTCAACAGGCACATGAAGGGACATATGCAGAAAGAAGCAGAAAATGCGGATAAACCACAGAATATACTACTGAGGGCTAGGTTACAAGAAACTGTGGCGGAATATGCACAGTGGAACACAGATGTTTGATGATGATCAGTACAGTTAAAGGTGTGAATTTAATGGCTAGACTACAAGTACCTGAAAAATTTAATTCTGTTATCTACTTGTATTGTGTTGCCTTTCTGAGATTGGTCGAGAGTAACATGGTTGTCTGCTAGAGCATTATAATTTTCAAAGTGTGAAAACTTGTGAATATTAAATTGAAAGACTATTCTTACTGAAGATTGTAGAAGTTATGGTTTTAATTTGATGGAAGATGGTTTATTTTGTTTGGTACCTACATATCTATGAAAAGTAAAAGCGCTGTTTCTCCAGAATCACCAAGTGTATTCGGATTTTGTATGAATTGTAAGCGAAATTTAGAATTTTACTTACCAGTTTGTAAGTGTTTTTATGGATGTGTATTATTTACGGAACGACGAGATGAGTTTCCTATTCCTAATTTTTATCCTTGCACTTTTTACGAGAAAGGCACATGGATTTAATTTGAGGCAAATAAATGTGAGCATGATTAATCTAGTTTTCTCTTTCAATTTCTTTTTGATGAAATTGGCTACTTGACTACTGTTAATAATTCACGAAACGGTTATGTTATTTCAAAGAACTAACACGAGGTGTGAAAGTAATACTACTACTACGGCGGTATGAAATATGACGTCACGTTTTTAGAGCGCTGTCTAACACGTGATTTAAAATATGAAATAACATAAAATGTTCGTGAATTTTTAGCAGTAGTCAATTGTAAGAAAACGCATGAATCTATAAATAAAAATACTATTTATCTTCTCTACACAATATACATTGATTGATTATATAGACATCAAGGGTATCTTGGTCACAATAATCTGCAGTCTTATTACAATCCTTGAGCCTCAACCGGTGTAGAATGTAGCTTGACATGGCTAGATTCGAAGAACGATATTGACTGAATCAGAATCGATAAGCAGTTGAGTTTTCTAAGTCATCTCCTTCAGAATTCCACTTTAATTATGCTCAATATGATCACTATATTCAACTAAGTGTCGGCGCAGCCCTATCATGCACTTTCATATGCCTCTTTAAAGTCCCTCTTTGCGTAAACCTCTGTTCACACAGCGTGCATTTATGAGGCTTGTCTCCTGTATGTATTCTTACATGATCAGTCAGCCTCTTCCTTGAAACAAACGCCTTTAGACAGTAGTTACATACATAGGGCTTCTCACCAGAGTGGAGACGCTTATGTTCTGTTAACGTCGAAAGTGTGGAATAGGAATTGTTGCAAATGTCACATTTGTATAACTTATGCCCTTCGTGTATGAGCAGGTGTTTCGCCAAGTTGTATTTATCCGTAAAGTTGTAGGAGCATACTTGGCATATGAACTTGCGGCCTGAATGTCGTCTTGACACATGTGATTGTAGTATTGTTTTAGTGAAAAACTTCTTTCCACACTGATCGCAAGTGAAATGTCGTTCTCTGTTCTCTTTGTGTGTTTCTAAGTGAGCCTGAAACATAGTACCTAATTAGGTTCTACACTGACTGAATGTTGCAAAAAAACGGGTTTTTAATAACAGCTGGTTCACGTACACATCGGCATATTTTGGATCAGTAGGTACAGTAATTTTTGTTTGGTACTTTATTTCAAATTAATTTTAAAAACTTTTAAATACATAAATATACACAAACAGCCAGACGCGATACGCCACTGCGCTAACCGTGCTATACTGCGGTTGGTGCTGTTCATTCTAAAAGTACGACTATTACGGCGCAAATCAAATGTTAATCTATTGCAAATAGGTAAGAATGATTACCCTCAATACAACAGCAGAAGTGAGTCCTCTCCCGCAGACATCGCACATAATCAACCTCCTGTTCCCATGCACCTTCTCGTGCATTTTCAGCGTCTGCCGGCTCTTGAAGATCTTCCCACAAACAGGGCACTTCAGACTTTCTAGGCTCACTTGAGTATGTTCGCTCTCGTTGTGACGTTTGAGGCCACTCCATGTAACAAAGATTTTGTTGCATGGTGAGCAGCGGATTGTTGCCTGGGTGGGGAGAAATTATAACATTCTATAGCAAAACTGATAAATGATATGCTTACAGTAATCATTCTGATGTGAAAAACATCTATAGCGGCGGTCAGACTGACTGTAGACGTGGCGACAAAAATACAAATATTGGTGACGATTTCGTATTTTATATCGCGTCACAAAATTACAGATTTAATTTTTGCCATATTTATTTCCTGTCGTAAACTATCTTTTCATGCATAATACCTGTACGAAATAATTTCGATGTTTCACATTTGCCAGGCGTCTCGCGATGGCTCACCTGAAGACTTCATTTAAATTACAATATCAAATTCTAGTTTATATTTAGGTGTGACTGTTGCAAGGGAAGAACAGTAAAAGATAACTTTTCTCCCAACCCCAAGTAACGGTGATGAGATCACAACAGGTTTGAAAATTAAACTTATTTATTCTGCAGTGAACAATAGAACATACTTACTATTTTACCTTCATGCTCAAGCTTATGTGCTTCGAATCTTTCCTTGAAGTTGAACTTCTTTTGACAAATATCACAAGTGTAAATGAGTTTCTTCTTTACTTTGAGCTTTACTTTATGGTGTTTTAGTTTTACCAATTTCTTCACTTTTCTGGAAAATTCATCATAACATGTTTTAAGTTTAACACTTTCGGTATCAAGCACCCAGCATATGAGTTATAGAAGACTTGTGCTCACACAGCATACAAATAAAAATGGATAATTAGACCATAGCAGCGAAAAAGTTAGTAACCAACCTTTTTAGACATTTTTCTTCAATAATGTCTGGACTTGTATGATGATCAATTCCGTCAACATAATCTGAAAATATTTTATTAACAAAATGTTAAGTAGGCTACTACTCCCACCAGGGCTGCGGGTTGTTCGAAAGAGATACCGTGGCCTCGACACAAAGGGCTAAGATGGAACATGGGTGGGTTTTAGTCGAAGTCTCGACACTCCCTACCACTTTGCACAGAGCGGGAGGAGTCATTTTATGATTACCCACACTCAAAAAAAAGAGGTAGGACTCATCCCACACATATCAGGAAAAGAAACATGGTTCAAAAGGGGCCTAATATCAACAGTGGCAGAACAGACTATCAACTCAATGATTATTATATTTTAAGGTAAAACTAAAAAAAAAAACAGCCACTCTTATTTTCACATAAAATACAAGTATTATTTTTTGAGGAGAATGTGGCCAGAGATCACACAAGAAATAAAGCAATGAAAAGGGAGGCTTTTGCCCAGCAGTGGGACACTTTATCATCATCAGCCTTTAATGTTCCCAGTGCAGGGACTCCGGCCTCCTCTCTAGGAGAAAGATAGACTATAATCCACCACTTGGGCCAGTGCAGTTTGGTAGATGTTCACAATTCCGTTCACCGTTTTGAGAGCAGTGGTGATGAAAGTTCTTAAGTTGGGGCATCCACCACTGGGACAGCACTGCACTCCAGGGACACTTGATATGATAATAAAATAAAATCATACTACTTTACCATGGTCAATATCTTCCACTTTCACAGCATTATCAAGTACCTCAGTCTTTATATTGTCTTTTTGACTTTCATTTGGTTCATAGTTTTCAACACCATCAGTTTTTATGTCTATTTCTAGTTTTAATTCTTTTGTAATATCAATTAGAGCAGCCTGAGACTGTAGACATGTTTGTTTGAATTCAGAATATGTCTTGAGAAGCTCATAACACGAGTTACAGATGCCTCTTGGCAATTGTTCATCTATGGATGCCTGCAATAGAATTATAGAAGTTAGTGCTTTTACCATAATATTGGTGTTTCGTAGGAGACAAAATAATATGAACACATAAAATATGACACAAGCTAAGACGACCCAAGATATCACATATCGACATAATATCTGCTAAATAAAACAAGGTCAGTGGGTCAGCTTTGAAATTGTAAGTATTGAGAAAATATCATTTTTGATTTAATTTTATTATACCTAATCGATAATCATGATTTCTTACCTGTACGGAGGTACAAAAATAATAAATCTCAGGAGAAACATTCTCAAATATTAAATAAGAAAAAGATTCTTGTGTTGTGAGACATGCCCGACATATATTTAAAATGGTACTGTAGGCCATTATTACATGCAAATGTTACTGACAAATGTTCTAAAGTAAATATATTTATTTTATTGGAGAACGTAACTTAGTTTATTATAAAATTATGTGGAAGTTGGAACATCAACATAACAACAACAAAAAGTGAGTGACATGAGCATCTATTTTGACGTTGGTAACGTCATGCATCTGTCATTGATTAGCGTTTACTTCCCCTAAATGCACTGATTGCAACTTCGATCTTGATCACATCGACGCTGGAAAGGAAAAATTATCCAAGCGACATCAGACTAACTTTACAGTAGAGCTGTTTAAAGTTTGAATTTTCTGAAAAAAAATCGTGTAAATTTTTGTAATGGTCCAAAAAGCCCAATTCTTAGAAATTTATTTGTTTATTTTTTTATCTACATTATAGTATACGTAACTATTAAAAATAATGCTTAGTTTTAAAGTTAGTGTCGCTTAGTAAAATTTTCCCTAAAAGTAGAAACGGGAAAAATTGACTAACCGACAAGCTTTGATTAAGGAGGGTACGGTAAAATGTAGTATATGTCTTTTTTTTTATTTATATCAGAGTAAAAGTTGCCTTACCAATATAAAAAACATGTGGAAGTTGAGGCAAAACAACCTAAATATTAATTTTATATTTTTTTCCGTAATTTTGACATTATAAACGACATTTTTACAGAAAATTGGTTCAACCCGCGAGATGTCAAACACCCGAAACGGGTTTTAGACCGCTGTCTGTCAAACACCCGAAACGGGTTTGCAAAAAACACGATTTCCCATGCCTTACTTTTTGTTGATATTGAGCCTTAAACTTTTATCTCTCTCGCTCAAACTTGCACAGAGTGTAGGAGAAAAAACAAGAACGACATTTTGTCTTTGTTCAACAACGAACGAATTTTCGAACGTACCACACAAAGTGCACACTTCAGTACAAATTTCGCTCTGCGCGCAGGCGGTCGACGAAAATAAATAAATTGATTTCTTCAAATTCTTTTGCTTAATCGCGTCGTGTGAATTGTAAATCGTTAATATAACATGCCTGGGTAAGTAATAAACATTTTTAATTGTAGAAACAGGAGATTTCGGCCTAAAATTGTCATTTCAACGAACATGAAAAACCGTTGAAACATTTGGCGGTATTTTGGCACTACTTATTGATAGAAATGCAAAATATGGCTATTACGTGTGTTTTTATGTGTCGTATTACAGATATTAGGCGTTGTATTTGAATATTATCGTATTCTAATTGTGTTCAATTTAAAAAATATATTACGTAGGTAAAGCAAAAGAACCGTTGCGGTCGCGCTAACCAATCAGAGCGCCGGAATTTGAAGTCAAGGTCACCTTTCCGTGTGATTCCATAGATCATTCAAATTATGGAAGCGGCATGGTTACAATTTGAAAATTTCGTGTCGCCTTTTTTTTATGAGTGATTTTAAATGTTGAACGTATTTTAACTGTAAATGTAGTAGGTGTGTGTGTGTATATGAATGTATGTAAATATGTTTTTTTTTAATCGTGATTTTAACCGACTTAAAAAAAGAGGTTATAAATTATGCACGTCTGAATGTTGAACGCATTGGAACTGAAAGTTTTGCGTGTGCATGTATATATATATATATATAAATTTGTTCGTTCGTTTGTTTGGTTGTCTGTCTGTCTGTCACAACTTTCTCGGAAAGGCATGTTTTTAATTTTTTCTCGTTTTCCAAGACCAAGACGCAGTCGGGGGCGGATGCGGTCGTGGAAGCGGACGCGGACGTGGAAGCGGACGGCCTCAGTGTAAGTTTCTTTTTTACGTACTTTTTACTACTTCCTTTTCTAAGAATGTTTTACAAGTTTTTCTTTCTTTTTTTTTTCTTTAGTGCAGACGACGACCTCGCAAGCGCGGACCGCGACGTGGTGGGCGTGTGCGTATGCGCGGTGGCACGGCTGCTGCTGCCGAGGCAGCGGTGGTGGCGGTGGTGGGGGCAGATCAGGGTGGTGCTACTGGCCGTGGCAGAAACCGGGGGAGCCTTTGGAAACGCCCCTGCAAGTCAGGAAGGAGCGCAGGAAAAGATTGTCGTCTATTGCAATGCTGCTTATAATTTTTTTTTTTATGTATGTTATACATAATATATCTACACGATAAAAGACTTAAAATAATAAAACTATGTAGAAGTATCAATAATGTTTTTGATTTCAATATATTTTTTTCTTGTTCACACGTGACAGTATTTGCCGTATCCATATTTTCTATGATCTATGTTCATGTACCTGTGTTTTTTTAGTCAAATTGTTCGTTTTGATTGTTGGTTTGTGTGATATTTTTCTTAGGCAGTGTGCATTTTTATGTGCCTAACGTTTTGGAAATATCTTCAACATGGAGAAAGATAAATAAGATTTAAAATTGAGGCAGGAGAATTGAAATAGTGATGCAAAGTATGAGTAGGTGTTTTTTACGCCTGATTTCATCGATCACTAATAAAAAACTAGGTACACAATCCCATACAAAAGTTCTCTAAAAACTGTCGCCAAATGTTTAGGCCTAATACTAGTTGAAATAAATATACATTAATGTAAATTCAACCATAAACACATTGCCTAAAGTTGTATTCACAAAGCTACGTACAAAAAGCAATAAATTTTTACGACCGGTACTCGTTGGTCAACCAAATTCAACCTTACACGCATGTTTTAAGGTCAGAATTACAAAGTGTCAATAAAAAGCAATAAAAATTAACGACCGAGCCTCGTCGCTTGGACAAGGAATGAATGGAGTCGAACTGCCCTATATTTTTTGTTATTGAAATTGAAATTTTTAAATTTTGTTCGACTTGTTTTAAAAAATTGGTTTACTTAATAAAACAAATTCTATTCTATTCTATGGTGTTTATGTGATCTCGAGGAAAGCTAAAAAAAAAACAAAATAAATAAAATCTCACTTCTTTAATTTTATTACATGCACATATTCAAAATAAAATCTATAAAGTGTTACTATAATATTTAGAGAAATAGTAAATAATTCTCATTAAATAATTAAAAAAAACAATCATAAATGAATAAAAAAAAAAAACAATAGCATCTCCAACAAATGGAACAGAATCAACACACTTAACTCGAACAATTTAAGTGGGCATGCGATAGTATGATTAAGTACGTTTAGTAAGGGTCTTTACAATTGAGATGCCTTATAACTCCTAATATGCAATACGACTTATTAAAATAAAATGTTTTTACAATGATTTCTTGATAAAATATCAGTATTTACAATACAGTGATAACAATTAAATAATGATAATATTAATACTTACCGAAAATATGAAATTCCATCCTTTTTTAGGGTCCTGGATGTGTGATTTTTACAATTTTTAAACGAGCACTGAGGCATGTTTACCGTCGGAGCGTTCAAATGCTACTAGACTAAAAGAGCACCCAAATGTTCGAGTGGGCGCTCATTCGGTGAGGACATTTTTTTGTCACCGATTGTGTATCTAGTTTTTTATTAGTGATCGATGCCTGATTTCAAGTGTCTGCCTTGGTATTTTTTATCTAAATAACTAATAACTTGTAACAGCTGACACTCTTCTGGTGTCAAGTATGTGAACTGTTACAACCCTTATTAATGGGCAATAAAGTCGACATCTGCACTTTATAGTCGGCCTCTCATTTTTCATTGTAAAGTAAATGCTGAATTGCATTTGTAGCCCAGTAGCATAATTTTAATAAGTAATTTATTCAGTTAGATTCTGGACGCCGTCGCGTATACCGATTTTGGTAATCGTCTCCAAAAACATAAGATAGAGACAGTCATTATATGTTGGTGAATTTGTGCATTATTGGTTTAAATTAATAATAAAGGTGTAATTGTGGGTTTTAATAAATTAAACAAGTGTTTGTGTAACTTGTCTTTTTTTAAAAAAGTCTTTCGGGGTCATCCGTGTAACAAATTGGTGTCAGAAGTGGGATACCAGAGACGAAGTCTTACGACGTTGAGTCAGACAGACACTGGTATCCTGAATATCGAGCCCCGTAGTTGGTCGACAGTAAGACTTGGCCTAAGGCTAAGCCTGCACCAAAACTTTGGACGACGGTCAGCCTCCGCTCTCCAGCGTGAGCCCGCTCCAACCACAGCACAGCACAGTGGACGACGGTCAGCCTCCGCTCTTCAGCGTGAGCCCGCTCCAGCCCCAGCACTGCACATTGGACGACGATCAGCCTCCGCTCTTCAGCGTGAGCCCGCTCCAGCTATTATCACCAACACCATCATCATCACCAGGGTCTAACTCACCACATCCAAGGCCAAGAAATTCCACAGCGAACCGTGTGAAATTTCCAACTCCCACGCGTCATCGCTACAAATGCATACGCCGAGCATCGTGTTACTGTGAGTGTTTCTTGTGTCTACTATTACAAAGTGAATCGCGCCTCCGAATCGTGTTCCAACTTCTGCTATATTTTATAAAACTATTTTGTACTTACCTATCTACACTGTTCCACATATTCTTTTGTTCTCAAATTGTTTAATTTGTCCTACATATCATAATGTCCGTTAAATCAGAAACATCGGACAAAATCACCTTGTCCGTCTTAACTAAGTTTATAAAATCATTTAATGGGGACAGGGAGACACTACCTGCATTTCTCACAAATTGTGAGAATGCAATGTCCCTGGCCACACTAGATCAACAGAATGTACTTTGCAAATACATCATTTCCCAAATGGAAGGAAAGGCGCAGGTAGCATGCAGCCTAAAATCCTTCAATAACTGGTCAGAACTTAAATCCTTCTTAAAGTCCACCTTTGGAGAGAAAAAACATGCAACACATCTCCTATCGGACCTACAGCATTGCAAACAACTGCCAAATGAGGACGTTACACAATACTCGCTACGAATCGAGTCGATACTATCCCGAATTCAGTCGGACACTCATCACAGCTGTAAAGACGCAAGGGAATTACCTGGCCGTATAGCAGCCATGGAAGACCTAGCCCTTAATACGTTCATGTTAGGCCTAAACTCTTCTATTTCCAACATTGTTCGGTGCAAAAACCCTTCGACTCTTAATGAAGCGATTCAATACGCTATAGATGAAGAAAAATTATATAACTTATCTAAACCTAAACCTACAAAACAATGTTCAACATGCAACAAAATAGGCCACAATTCCTCTGAATGTTTTAAAAACAAAAAATCGAATTTTAATTCCCAAAAACCGTTTCACAAGGTATTCATATCATCTTGGGACTCTAATAAAAATACCAATACTAATACTAATCCTAATCCTAATCCTAATCCTAATACTAATACTAATCCTAATTCTAATCCTATACCTACTTGTAAATATTGCAAGAATATTGGCCACACAATAGAACAATGCCGTAAAAGGCAGTTCAACATGCAACGCCGTGAAAATACGGGTTCTGCGCAACACTATCATAACTTACATGATAGTTCTATAAATGCATGTACACATACATGTGAATATGAGGCCAATGATCATAATAACTACACTGAATCCCATGATAATTTAAACTAAATCGGATTTTGATGCCGTGTCCGTCAAAATCTATACAAAATTATAAAGACACGACTCCTTCTAAATCTACATCTCAGTCAAAGATGCTGAGTCCTTCTAAATCTACATCTCAGTCAAAGATGCTGAGTCCTTCTAAATCTACATCTCAGTCAAAGATGCTGAGTCCTTCTAAACCTACATCTCAGTCAAAGATGCTGAGTCCTTCTAAATCTACATCTCAGTCAAAGATGCTGAGTCCTTCTAAACCTACATCTCAGTCAAAGATGCTGAGTCCTACTAATCCTACATCTCAGTCAAAGATGCTGAGTCCTTCTAAACCTACATCTCAGTCAAAGATGCTGAGTCCTACTAATTCTACATCTCAGTCAACGATGCTGAGTCCTACTAATTCCACATCTCAGTCAAAGATGCTGAGTCCTACTATCTCTACTAATCTTACTAATTCTTCATCTCAGTCAAAACTACTGAGTCCTGCTAATTCTACCAACCCTACTAAATCTACACCTCAGTCAAACGAGCTGAGTCCTACTATTTCAATGAATCTTACTAAATCTTATGCTAAATCTACACCTCAAGCTATCGAGCTAAGTTCTACTACTCCTAATGACAAAACAAAATGTCACTTATGCCACAAGGCTTCACAAAGTTCCCATACTAATTCTAAACATAACTTACTTACATCTAACTTAAATACAAATTCTATATCTAAACCTATACCTATACGAAATTAACGATTTTTGTAAAAAGGTAGCCTTACCTCATACTTACTTATCTACTAATCATGCCTTAGAAAAGTTATGTTTCCTTATCGATACAGGATCGACCATCAGTATTATCAAAGGCTCCTGTTTACTAGAAATCCCTAATCTATCCAATGAAACTGTAAAACTAAAGGGCATTAATAGTTCGGAAAACCCTGTCGAAACTCTAGGTACTTTTCAAATGGAGTTTAAATTATCAGATAATACTTATAAATACAAATTTCACGTCACAAAAGATGACATCAATATAAAAAACTACGATGGAATCATCGGTAGTGATTTTTGCGATTACTTTAAATCTAATATCGATTACTCTTCTAAGTCAATGTCTATATTAAATCATTTCATTCCTATCACTTATAATCAACCATCATATAATATACCAGCTCGTTCCGAAGTAGTTATCGAATGCACTGTATCCAATTACTCTCCAGAACTGTACTATAATAACGAAGCCCTCGTTCTAGATCATACCCTAAGTGAAGGTGTTTATGTTGCTAATTGCATAGTCTCAATCAAATCAAATAAGAAAACAAACATTACTATCCTAAACACCACAGATACTGACATTGAAGTAAAGGATTATCACGTAAACGTGACACCACTTGAAAGAACTTTTACAGATTCTATATCTTGTTATAACGTTGATTCTACTTCTTGTTATAAATCTGATCGTATAAATAAAGTTCTAAATCTTATCCGCTGCTCCCATCTAAATGAAGAAGAGAAAAAGTCTCTCTTAGAATGTTGTTCCCAATACACGGATATCTTCCATATCGAAGGAGAGCCCTTAACCTTCACGAATGCTATAGAACATAATATTAATACGGGTGATGCACCGCCCATCAATGTAAAATCATATCGCTTCCCCGAATGCCACAAGGAGGAAGTTGACTCCCAAATTCGTAAAATGCTAGATCAAAATATTATCCGACCTTCTATATCGCCTTGGAGCGCTCCAGTCTGGGTAGTACCGAAAAAGATGGACGCGTCCGGCAAACAAAAATGGAGAATAGTCATTGACTATCGCCGTCTCAACGATGTCACTGTTTCCGAAACTTATCCGCTGCCTCTTATCACTGATATCTTGGACCAATTAGGTCATTCTAAATATTTTAGCACACTGGACCTTACCAGTGGTTTTCATCAAATAAAAACTAACCCCAAAGACGCACCTAAGACAGGTTTCACAGTTAGTACAAATTCAAGTATGTCTGGACACTATGAGTTTACCAGAATGCCTTTTGGTCTAAAAAATGGCCCTGCTACATTTCAACGCCTTATGAATACTGCGTTATCAGGCTTACAAGGCCTTCATTGCTATATTTACTTAGACGATTGTATCGTGTATAGTCAAAATTTACAAGATCACATGCATAAACTGCAACTAGTATTTAATCAATTTCGCGAATATAATCTTAAACTCCAACCGGACAAGTGTGAGTTTCTTAGACATGAAGTGACTTACCTTGGCCATATTATTACCGATAAAGGAGTTTTTCCGAATCCTGAAAAAGTTAACGCCGTATCGCAGTTTCCAATTCCTAAAAATCCTAAAGACATTAAATCATTTCTAGGCCTAATAGGCTATTATCGCCGATTTATTGAAAACTTTTCTAAATTAACTAAACCACTTACCTCTTTACTGAAGAAAGATGCTGTCTTCCACTGGAGTACAGAACAGCAACACGCATTTGATTTTCTAAAAGAAAAATTAATTACTGCCCCTCTTCTCCAATATCCTGATTTTTCACAGCCTTTCAACGTTACTACTGATGCCAGTAATTACGCCGTTGGCGCAATACTATCTCAAGGTCCCGTCGGCAAAGATAAGCCGATCGCATATGCATCGCGCACTCTAAATAAACCCGAAGGCAACTACTCTACTACAGAAAAGGAACTTTTAGCTATTTTATTTGCCGTTAAAACTTTTCGACCATATTTATATGGATACAAATTTAAAATAATCACAGATCATAGACCCCTTGTTTGGTTATTTAATGTTAAAGATCCCGGTAGTAGACTCATTCGCTGGCGCCTCAAACTTGAGGAATATGACTACGAAATTATTTACAAGCAAGGTCGCCTTAATTCTAACGCCGATGCGCTATCTCGTTGTCCTATTAATTCTATTGATGTTAACACTCTAAATAATCTTTCTTATGAACAGTATTTTAAAAATCAATTTACTAATCAACTTCCTACTTCAAATACTATTATAGAAGAATGTACTCAAGGTTTACACTTATCTAAGCTAAAAATAATAGCTTGCCCTGTCTCTTTAGACTTTGATTCTTCTATGCCCTATTGCGAAGAAATAATATCACAGCTCGACAACTCTGATGACTTATTTAATTCCGAACGCGAGCCTCTTACAATACAATGTGTCAATGATAAAAACAAATCTTACTATTTTCTATTTACAAAAGTTCATCATTATGAACAAACTAACTTCAGAGATGTCTATACATTACTAATTAAACTCAGGAACCTACTAATCGATTGTCCAAATATAACCGAGCTCGCGGTTCCAGATTTTAGTGACCCATTTTCTAAATTAGCTTATACTAAGGTTTATAACATGATATCATTTATTTTTCACGGTACCAACATTAAAATCCAAATTTATAAAAATCAATTAATTTATCCTACTCCTATAGAGGTTCCTAAAATACTAAAAGAAAATCATGACTCTGTCATTGCTGGTCATCCCGGGTCACAACGGATGTATTCACGTATAAAAGCTGCCTACTATTGGAAAGGCATGCGCTCTGACATTGAACAGTACGTAAAAAAATGTAAACTTTGCCAGATCAATAAACCCTTAAGGAAATCAAATAAAGCTCCTATGGAGATAACTTCTACATCTACTAGACCATTTGAACGATTAGCTCTTGACGTCGTAGGTCCCTTACCCGAAGCGGGTTTCCAAAATTTTAAATTCATCTTAACACTTCAAGATGACCTAACTAAATTTACTAGCGCCTATCCTATGATTATAGCTACTAGTGAAGAAATAGCTCGAAACCTCGTTCATTTTATGTCTCTTTTCGGTTTTCCTAAAACCATTTTATCAGATCTAGGCACCTGTTTTACGTCGGAACTATTTAAACAATTAACAGATATATTGAAGGTTAAACCCCTTTTCACTACTCCATATCACCCTCAAACTAACGGAGCTCTTGAACGCTCACATGCTACTCTAAAAGAATACCTTAAATCCTTTGTTAATGAGAACCAGAACGACTGGCACTGTTATCTATTCACTGCAATCTTAGCATATAATACTACTCCTCACTGTACAACTAACTTCACTCCCCATGAACTACTATATGGTTATAAACCATGTATTCCTAATTCCTTATATGAAACCTCCGGTAATACTACATACAATGAATATATCAGAGCTTTACAGTATAGAATGCGATTTAGTCGCGAAAAAGCTGTCCAAAATATCCTAAATAGCAAGGAGAGATCTAAACAATATTATGATGCAAACTCCCGCGAAACCACATACAAATCAGGAGATATGGTGTACCTAAAACACCATCATAGACTTCGCAAAGCGTTGTCACCTATATGGAAAGGTCCATATAAAATTGTAAAAGTACATAACAAACATAACGTGACTCTCCAAGTAGGTCGTAAAAACATAAAGTACCACACCAATGAAATAAAACCTTCAACATCTTAACATAAAGTACATTTCTTTTCAGAACACTATGCTGCCATGGCATTTCAAGCCACAGCCTCACCGAATCGAGCATCATTCCCATCTACCATAGCCCCGGAATTTATTTTGAACCTATTAATAATATTAATTTTTATAGTGACCATTGGAAAGTTATCACTCACGTCGATTTAATCTCCTTAGAACCTTATCTTAACAAAATTGAAACTCTATTACATGAAACTCTAAATCTCTGTAACAAAATTCAATCACAGGATTCGCAAAATTTTAACATGTGCAACGATGTGTCTAACCCTATCGAAGTTTTAATTCAATCTAATTACATTAAATTACAGTCATTATCGCATATCATCTCTAATAAATCAAACAGTAAAGTAAAACGCTCATTAGAATTTGGAGGTGAAATCTTAAAGTTCTTCTTTGGCACATTAGATGCAGACGACGCTAGGAAATACGATGCAGCAATCGAGTCATGTAAAAAGAGTGACACAGAAATATATCACCTAATGAGAGATAACATTCACATAATTAAATCTACCATAAATAACTTCAACACTACTATTTACAAACTTAATCAGAACGAAAATAAATTGAACACCCAAATTAATCAAATGAATGAAATATTTTCCCAAATCATAAAAACTGATAACTCACTGCTGTATACCTCAAGGTTAAATAATCTTTTGAATATAATCGAAGGTTCTTTATTGTCTATTTCAAATTTACTTGATACTACGGTAAATTCTATTTTATTTTCTAAAGTTAATATATTACATCCTAGTGTTATAAGTCCCTCTAATCTTTATCTTGAATTATCTAAACATAGTAGCCAAGTAAGCAAAAGGTTAGACTTCCCAGTTCCCTTAAGCATTGAAAATATTCACTCTATAATAGATGTTTCAGAATTTAGCTCTTATTTCTATAACAACAAGATCATTTTTATATTACAAATCCCATTAATAACACCTGATAAGTTCATGACCTATAAAATCATACCGCTACCTACTCCGCATGATGACTCACACAGTACATTTGCGTTGATTCAACCTTCTAACTCTTTTATCGCTTTAAGTGACGATAGGATGCATTATGCTATGTTGGACACACTAGATAAATGTAAGAAAATAAATAATAACTTTTCCATCTGTGAATTAACTTCTGTATATTCATGTATAAGTAATCCAAATTGTGAATCTAAAATATTAACTGAAGTAACACTGTCGTTACCAACAGAATGTAATGCCAAACTTTTGTATGGTCAAATTGATATTTGGCAAAAGTTAAATAACAACAAATGGATTTATGTTCAATCAAATACAAACAAACTAACAATTAAATGTGACGATAATATTAACGACTATTCAATTATAGGTACAGGAATTGTAAAATTAACAGCAAACTGTATTGGTTATTCTAAAACTGTTCAGTTAATGACAACTAGTTCTTATTCTTTTATTACTAAGTCTCCTTTAGATATTAAGTTTGATATAACAGCTGATGACTGTTGTAAGAAGGACATATTTAATAAAAGCTTGTCACATTTGTCGCCAATCTCTTTAAGTAAAATTAACTTAGATTCCCTAAAATATGCAAATCATCAAATGGACAATTTAGAACAAGAATTAAATAATTTAGAAAAGGAATCTCATTTTATTAAATATGGTCCTTATTACTCTACTTTTACCTACATTCTAATTGTGTTTTTATTTTTATATGTTATCTTTAAGGTTTATAAATATTTTAAGAACAAAAATGCTACCAATTCTGGATGCTGTGTGCAGATATTTAATCAATGTTATAATAAAAAAACTTCTAAGCGCACATCAAAAATATCAAATTCTATTGAGATGACTGAAATGTCTTCAACATCTGATGAAGACAATAAATCTGTACAATCCTTACCAATTCGAAACACTAATTATAAATCTACTGCTTATGCCCATAAGGTCAAATTCCCATCTAACAGGAATTTAAATTTTTAGTACTATTTTATTTTTTAATTATTGTGTTATGATTTCTATCATAAACTATTATGTCTTTCTAGTTTTAATTATTACGTTTAAGCTACATGTTCTACTAGTATACTTATAAATTGTAAAATGACTATCTTAATCTCACTGCATCTCCAATCTTTTCTATTTAACTTCGCTCATCTTATAAGATACAGCTTCGTCAAAAAGGGGGAGCTGTTACAACCCTTATTAATGGGCAATAAAGTCGACATCTGCACTTTATAGTCGGCCTCTCATTTTTCATTGTAAAGTAAATGCTGAATTGCATTTGTAGCCCAGTAGCATAATTTTAATAAGTAATTTATTCAGTTAGATTCTGGACGCCGTCGCGTATACCGATTTTGGTAATCGTCTCCAAAAACATAAGATAGAGACAGTCATTATATGTTGGTGAATTTGTGCATTATTGGTTTAAATTAATAATAAAGGTGTAATTGTGGGTTTTAATAAATTAAACAAGTGTTTGTGTAACTTGTCTTTTTTTAAAAAAGTCTTTCGGGGTCATCCGTGTTACAGAACCAAACATTATTATAAAAATGTAACTCGAGCCACTTAGCGCTGAGCTTTCTGAGAATAGAAGTGTAAACAAACCCATTCTTTTGTTTAGAATCCGGCACTCGTAAATGACGTCATGTTTTGTTATGCTTGTGAGACGATAAAAATATGTGGCAACCTGTATTCTTTTGTTTGATTTATGTTACCTAATGTGTACTAGTGGAAATAAAACAATAAGTTTTTGAAATAATGGTTTACTTTTTTTATTAAAATTACCTTTACACAAGAAACTGGTAAAAATCCCTAACACTGAACACACATTACAATTACTAATACATTACAAGGCAAAACTATACTAAACCATACATAACCTGTTAGCTAATTTAATAACGATTCCAATGATATAACTGGTATCGAGCTAACTAACGTAATTTCGGAGATATCGTCGTTTTAATCAGGCGCGCCGAATTTCGTAAAAAAACGGGAATTTTGGTGGACAATTTGGCGCATGCGCGAAAATGACCGTTGACGTTAAAGGGAGAATTACTAAAAATAATGGATAAATAAAATGCACTTAAACTGTCTTGAGTTTTATTAAGTTTAACAAAGCAACATTATGGTACACAGTATTAGTATTAGTTAGGTATTAAATCTACTTGTATAAAAGAAAACTGCCAATTTTAACTAAACGCCATGTTCGAAAAAAACCAAATCAGCCAAAATTACTTAGGTGATAAAAGAACAAATCCTTTCTGAGGAAAAAAATATACTATGCGCCTTACACTATATTGCCAGATACTGGAAAAATTAACTAAGTGGAGTAATTACCGTACGAACAGAAATGTCAAACTTGACCAAAGTCAAATTTAGCATTTCACAATTACGACTACCACCAAATTTTCAAAAATGCTCGAAAATTTTGTCGGTTAGAAAGGAAAAAAAAGTGAAACCTCGCGAATTCCATAATGTCGAAGCGACATCAAAAGTCGTCGTAGAAGGACGTGAGTAAGACCAAACGACGCAAAAAAATCAGGCGATTCCAACAATGTTTATAACTCAATATGGTCAAAAATGTCGCTTGGATAATTTTTCCTTTCCAGCGTCGACATTATTTTTGAATGCCCAGCGCACAATGGACAAATTGCTTGAGATTTGATTGATTTAGACAAAACACCGGCAAACCTCCCGCGTGACATTCAAGGATTGCTGGAAATTTTTTCTTCTTAAATTCCCTTATTTAATTTTATTACATCTAGTGGGTGTAAAATTTGATCGGGACTTATAAACATGGATAGGACATTTGGCTTTGGCCTAATTCTTGGAAATGACCACACGGAAATGACAATGAAACTGGATTTGACAAAAAAAAAATTGGATTGACGAAACATTTAATTATGAAAAAAAAAAGAAGACATGGCATATGCCTTGATTAAAGGATACGAGAATAAGAATTTACTGATGACTTGGCTTTGGCCTTACTTTTATTTTATAGAAGAATATGAAAATATGACAAGGCTGAATGGTCTATAGATCGATGCCTGCCTTTTAAACAGGCGAACGAAAAAAAAAAAAAAAAAGATTAGCGTTTATGATGAATGCTTTTGTATAAATCAGAAAACTTAATAATTAATCAACATACTTTGTGACTTGAGACTTGAGTGAGACTGGTAGATTTGTCGCATGCTACACATCATCATCATTATCATCATTTTAGCCGAAAGACGTCCACTGCTGGACATAGGCCTCCCCTAAGTGTCGCCACATTGACCGGTCTCGTGCGTTTCGCATCCACCGCAACTTTCACCAGGTCATCGGTCCACCTAGTGGGAGGCCTTCCAACGCAACGTCTTCCAGTTCGCGGTCGCCACTCCAGAACTTTTCGACCCCATCGGCCATCCGTTCTGCGAGCAATGTGCCCTGCCCACTGCCACTTAAGTTTGGCAATTCTTCGGGCTATGTCGGTAACCTTGGTTCTCATGCGGATGTCCTCATTTTTGATACGATCACGCAAAGTAACTCCGAGCATAGCTCTCTTCATTGCCCTTTGGGTGACTTTGAGCTTTCTGATGAGGCCCATTGTGAGCGACCACGTTTCGGTCCCGTATGTAATCACTGGCAACACACACTGGTCATAGACTTTCGTCTTGAGACACTGTGGTAAGTTGGACGAGAAGATACTACTCAGCTTCCCAAACGCTGCCCAGCCGAGTCGGATTCGACGATTGACCTCTTTCTCAAAGTTGGACCTACCTAACTGGACCGTCTGTCCCAGGTAGACATTACAAACATTATACATTTACATTACGTCTACAACTTCGAGTGTAGAGTGTGAGATCTTGATAGGAGTGAGTGTTACATGGGCATTCAACATGACCTTTGTTTTGTCCATGTTCATTTTAAGACCCACTCTTTCGGAAGCTCTACTGAGGTCATCGAGCATCTTACTGAGGTCCTCCATGGTCTCAGCCATGACCACTATATCATCGGAAAACCGAAGGTGAGTGATGTACTCGCCATTGATGTTGATGCCTAGTCCTCTCCAGTCCTTCTGGACTTGAAAACATCCTCCAGTACAGCGGTGAACAGATTCGGAGATATGACGTCTCCCTATCTCACACCTCGCTGCAGAAGGATAGGTTCCGAAGTCTGATCCTGAAGTCGGACTGACATGGTGGCGTTTTTGTACAAACACGTCAACACCTCGATGTAGCGGTAGTCGATTTGGCACCTTTGGAGAGACTGTAGTACAGCCCAGGTCTCGATCGAATCGAAGGCTTTCTCGTAGTCCACAAACGCTAAACAGAGAGCCAGATTATACTCCTCGGTCTTCTGTATAACCTGCCGCAGCGTATGTATGTGGTCTACGGTGCTAAAGCCTTTTCGGAATCCGGCTTGTTCGGGAGGTTGAAAGTCGTCAAACCTGCGCGCGAGACGATTCGTAATGACTCTTGAAAACAACTTGTAGACATGACTCAGAAGTGAGATGGGCCTATAATTCTTCAGTCGCCCTTGTCTCCCTTCTTGAAGAAGAGTACCACCACACCTCTGCACCATGCCTGTGGCGTTTTCCCCTCGAGTATGACGGAACCAAACAGCTTCTGAAGGGCCTTAAGGACCGGTTTGCCACCTGCCTTCAGGAGTTCGGCCGTAATTCCGTCATCACCCGGTGCCTTGTTGTTCTTTAGCTGTTTCAGAGCCATCCTAATCTCGTACAGGCTGACATCCGGGATGTCTTCGGTATACATCACCCGGGCCCCCCCGTTGACGCAGAGTTTCCGGCCTGAGCTCGTGGAGGACGTGGTGAGCGCTCTGTTCCCTTCGCGAGGGGAGCATTCTCCCCCGCCAATGGCTCCGCCATCCGCGATACCGGAAGCGGACCATTCAGGAACCGATGACGACATTCCGGAGGTGACTGGGGTAGAGCTGAGAGCGGCGGTACGGAGGCTGAATGCCAAAAATACCGCCCCGAAACCCGACGGCTTGCCTGGCAAAGCCTGGGTCCTGGCCTCAGACCCTCTGGGGCCCCGACTGGAGGGGTTCTTAAGCGCATGCATGGAAAGAGGCCAGGTCCCGCTTCGCCGGGCACCTGGAGGGAATGGGTCCGGATCTTGCGGAACACCAGTTTGGTTTCCACAAGAGGCGCTCGACGGTGGAAGCCATCATGCGCGTGAGAGCCCTCACGACGGGGGTTGCGGTCTCTCGGGGCGGTGTGGTCTTGGCGGTGTCTCTCGACATCGCCAACGCCTTCAACACCATGCCCTGAGCTGCATTAAGGAGGCACTCCGGTATCACCGGGTGCCGACCTACCTTCGTCGTGTGGTCGGGGACTATCTGACAGACAGGGCTGTCATCTACCCTGGTCAAGACGGATAGTGGAACCGGCAAGAGATGTCGTGCGGTGTTCCACAGGGATCGGTCTGGGGCCGCCCTTGTGAAACATCGGTTACGACTGGGTGCTGCGTGCCGACCTCCCTAGCGGCGTCAGCGTAGTCTGCTACGCGGACGATACGCTGGTGCTAGCTCAGGGTGGGTCGTACGAGGCGGCGGCCGACAATTTGACACGCGGGGTTGCGATTGTCGTAGAGAGGATCCGGCAGCTGGGTCTCGAGGTGGCGCTTCACAAGTCGGAGGCCATGGGCTTCCATGCACGTAGGAATGCGCTGCCGTCGGGATCCCAGTTAATGATGGGTGGGGTTCCCATCGGCGTCGAGTGTACTTTGAAGTACCTAGGACTCGTCCTCGACAGCCGGTGGAACTTCGTGGAGCATTTCCGACGTTTGGCTCCCAGACTGGAGCGGGCCGGGGCTGCCTTTAGGTGGCTCTTGCCCAATCTGGGGGGGCCAAACGCCTCCTGCCGGAGGCTCTGAACGTGCCCCAAAAGGTCATGGCCGTGAGGATGGTACGGGGGTACCGCACGATCTCTCGCGAAGCGGCGAACCTCCTTGCCGGATTGCCGCCGTGGGATCTAGAGGCGATAGTCCTCGCGCGCCTGCATCAATGGCGCGCGGAGGCGCTGCGCCGGGGGGTCACTCCGCTGCCGCGGCAAATTGCTGCGCGGCGGACAGACCTCCGGTGCGATCTCATGGCGACATGGAGACAGCGACTGTCGCATGCCCGTGCAGGGCACGCCACGATAGTGGCGGTCCCCTCTTTGAGGAGTGGCTTGAGAGGCGCCGCGGCGGCCTCACCTTTCGTCTGACGCAGGTCGTCACCGGACACGGTTGTTTCGGTACCTGCACCGAATCAGGCGGGAGGAAACGCCCGGATGCCACCATTGTGAGGATCGGCCGGAGGACACGGTGGAGCACACAGTGGAATTGTGCCCCGCTTGGGCGGAGCCCCACCGTGTTCTCGTAGCGGCGATCGGCGGCGGCGACCTCTCGCGCCCGGCCCTGGTGCAAGCCATGGTCCGGGGCGAGGAGGAATGGGACTCCGTCGCCTCCTTCTGCGAAGCGGTGATGCTAGCGAAGGAGGTGGCGGAACGCGAGAGGGAGAGAAACTCTCGTCCCAGCCGCCGCGGGAGGCGCTCCGGACGTCGGGGGTCTCGCGATGACCTCCGGCCACCGTAGACGCGGGCTTGTGGACGGTGAGTGATGGGCTAACTCGCCGTCCGTCCGTCTTACGACGAAAACAGGCCGTGTCGACGGCGTGTTCGTGTTCCCTCAAAGAGATGTCAGCAACATGGGAGGGGCCCGAAAGGGCCGACGCCTGTCGGGGCCGCGGGTTGTCCACAGGTAATCGCGGCCTCGACATAGAGGGCGAAGAAGGAACATGGGTGGTTTTTAGTCAGTAGAAGTCTGACACTCCCTTTCGCTCTGCCCAAGAGCGGAAGGGGTTATTCGATGATTTTACAACCGCCAAAAAAAAAAAAAAAGGCCTGCCGGTATCCTCACGCCGTTTTGAGAGCAGCAGTGATGAAATAAATTACACAAATCCACGACCTACTGTTCGGAAGTCGGGGCCGCCACCACTAGGCTACCGCTGGTCTATAGGTATCACAGATATACTGTAAAGTATTAAAAATAAACATTATTAGCAAAAATCAAGAAAGGTCCGGTGCATAGGCGTAGTACTCGTAACCGGTGTGCGTGTATGATCAGATGTTTGAACGACACGCTTTAGAAGTTTTTGGTGGGGGCACTTTCTATCCTTGTCGCGCAAAACGGTCATTTATACCACGTAACTATAGTGGTATGAATTATGACGTCACATCTCCATAGCTCTGTCTTTGTCTAGAAAGTTATTTTAAATCGGTTAAAACTAAGCCATTTTCTAAGATACTACACGATTTTTTACTTTTGCATATTTTTTTATTTACTGTTTCCAGATCACTACTAAAAAAAAATAGTCATGTACCCAATTCCCATCAACTTATCCACAGTGCATAGACTAGGACAGGTTGGAGACTGCGGCGCCGCCGCCGAGACCGGCTTAGAAAGAGATGGCTCGACGATCATATGGCTGGACGGCTGGATGGCTGGACGCGTATGGCGAGGTCTGGTTCGAGTAGACACAGGATAAAAGCCAATGGAAGGCAATGGGGGCGGTTTGGCTCCAGAAATGGAACTGTTCGGGCTAAAAAAATTAATATATTTATTTCCTATTCATTTTTTTATTATGTCAAGTGAGATTTTTTTTAACTTGCCCACAAGACATGTGATCTCTTGGAGGTCCAACATTATTGAGAATAGGGTATTTCACCAAAAATCTAATTAGTCTAATGATGTCCGACACATATATTTTTCTTATTTCACTTAAACAAAAGATGAAGTCGATACAGTGCTTCGAAAAATCGCGTGAAGTCGTGTGACGTCACAAGTTTAGTACATTTTTACCCACAAAGTGACGCCAAAAGCTGATCTTTGACACGTTTTATTTTAATTTGATAAAACAAAAAACACGTATCCAATATTTTTCGATAATCTAACAGACGGACTAATTAGATTTTTTTTGTTGAAATACCCTATTGTTTTTATATTTTTCCATTTAATTTGAACGTTATCCATAAAAGGTGTCCACTCATACCCTCCTATGACTTCAGGATAATTTTCGAAAATAATAGATTAGTTCTTGGCTCGGTAAGGGTTTTAGCGCGGTTTTAACCAGCTTTTGTTGCAGTATATACTCGATCTCAGAATAAAAAACGCAATTCTAACAAATATATAAAACTTTATTGTAAATATTTTTAACATAAATCTCATGATTAAAATCTCCAGTCAAGACTGTAATACTGTAATATCTACGTACAATATACTATTTATAATAAGGAATGATTTACATCCACCACCTATCGTTGAAGTTGTTTTAAAAATATTTGATTTACAATTTTTTTCTTATTAAGTAACCTCACCCATAGACACAAAAAAAATGTAGAACTCCGAAGGTGACTGCAGACTACAAACCGCAGAGACAAAGCTAACGCAAACTTCGACCGCAGCGACCGTAGCAATTGGGTACTTGACAAAAAAAACTAATTAGTCCGTCAGATATATTTCCAAAAAATATTGAACACATTTTTTATTTTTTAACGTAGGTAAACAAAAAATGAAGATGATATAGTGCTTCAAAAACCCGTGTGACGTTTCAGTACATTTTTTACAGGAAAGTGACGTCACAATTTGAACAAACAAAAACACGTAGGTATCCAATATTTTTCGATAATCTAACTGACGGACAGAATCATATAATCGCAAAGCCGCTGTTGTCTGTAGTCACCTTCGAAAGTATACCGCGACATGATAATTTACAGTTATTACACGACAAGCAACACGATACACTTGGCGTATTTGTCAAAATATTCGTTTAGTCAGTACAAAATAATCGCTATAAAACCGGCAGATATTATTCGCATAACATAAGCTACATTTAGAGAGCTACCATAGCAATATCTTCTAATATATCGTTAGTAGTATCACAGTTTCCCCTGCATGAAGGGTTTAAGATATTTGTGGAAGCTCTGGTTGACGGGCTCCGCGTTGAGGGGACTCTTGAGCGCTTCCTCCATCAGACGCTCGTATACGCGACCGTCGTATGCACCCAAGGCGGAATGGAGAATCTGTAATTAAAATTATCTTTGTAAATAACGGACTTCTTACATAAATGGTATATTCGATGGACAAGAAGACGTAGATATTTAACTAAATAAGCAATAGGAAACGAAGTAAGACGAGAGAAGTAGTTTTTCTGCCAGGATGCTTTAGAATCGCGTCATTATTGTATAGCATGTTAATATATGTGTGTATTATATATTATATTATATCAGTATGTATTATAAGCAGAGTTTAAACTACTGATCATTCTATCCAGCACTTATCACAATAAAGTAGTTAACAAAAAAATATCTAATTACTAATTAATACTCGAACAAATGTGATTTAAATTAGTCCGTCATAAAGATTAGCAAAAAATATTGGACACGTATATTTTCTTTTTTCACGTAAACAAACAATGAAGCCGATACAGTGCTTTGAAAACTTATGTGACGTCATATTCTAAGACATTAGTAAGACATTTTTTAGCGGTCAGTGACGTCAACAACTCCCACTCAAATCTTCGACGCGTTTTATCTTCGTCAATGTTTATTGATTTGATAAAACAAAAAAAAAACGTATCCAATATTTTTGATAATCTATATGACGGACTAATTTAAATCACATTTGTTCGAGTAAGTAAACATCCCTATTTATTTGGGGTCGGCGCAGCACGTCTTTCTTCACCATACCCATCTATAACTCCTCATCTCGAAGAAGGAAAGAAAGAAGGCACCTTCATTATTGGCATATTATTATCATCTTTCAAACAGTACATCCATCGTTTCTTTGATTCCGATTCATACTCAAAACTTTCCTCAGTCAGTTTCGACTACTACGAATTATAAATACTAATTAAATTACTTATATAGCTACCCTGACAACAACAAAATAGTTGTTTTTTGTTGTTTTATCACGTTTAGGCATCAAAACCCATTGCTTACGTATTAGCTTCACTAGCTTATTTTAACCTTTTTATTTTTTTGGGAGTGGGAAATCATCAAATAACCCCTCCCGCTCTTGAGTAGAGCGAAAGGGAGTGTCAGACTTCCACTGACTAAAAACCACGCATGTTCCTTCTTAGCCCTTGTGCCGAGGCCGCGGTATCTCTTTCGAACAACCCACAGCCCCGATGGGAGCTTATTTTAACATCTATTCATAATAGTTTTCTATAGCCAATGCAAGCTGTAAACGTACCTCGTCGCGTAGATCGAACGAGTCGACAAGCCCGACCGCGTTCGGTCGCAGCTTCGTCAATAGCTCCTCGTACCAATGTTGTAGCTTCTCAATGTCCCGCTCCGAGATAGATGTGAACTGTCAAATAAAGAAAGTAATATTTATTATTAAAGTAGTTGAAAGAAGGGAAGCCATGGAAGGTGGTCAGGGAAGCTTTTTTTTGTAAAAAAAAAACTATTTAGGTAAAAAAAACAACCGAAAAAATCAGCTTCTGAACTCTGTGACATTTGTTTGTTTGATTTCGTTTTCTTGCCACCGACTTCAGAAGCTATAATACCAAACGAATTGAGAACCTCCTCCTTTTTGGGAAGTCGGTTAAAAAGTAACTCCTTGTCAGCGTCTTCGCAGAAGATCGCCTGACCCTTACTCAACTTGCCAGAACTATTAACTATAAATTCCCTAAAGGACCCAGAACTGACCTACAATTGAGCGTTTTGCTAGCGTCCATCAGTTCCTGTAGTTAACAAACAACAGGACACAATATTAAGTACCCAATTGTATGTGGAACAGCACTACATTTACACTCCAGGGCAGTCATTTATGCCACCACCTCAGCAGGCTTTCATTGCTGCGACCAACCTTGGTCTGGAGTTTATTTAAAGACTTCCGGGTCGACCATAGCAACTCCTGTCCATATGAAAAAGAATCAGCAGGTAGAACGTATGGGTTAAGTAAAGATACACTATCTAGCCACAGCTGTAATCGTACTTACCCTGAGCAAGTCTCCCACTCGCTGCAGCGCCCAGTACACGACGTACAAGTCGACAAGTTGCAGCAACACTTCGCTTAGTTGTGGCGACGTGTTCTTCACTTGTCGCTCCGTTTCCTCAAAGTATGAGCTTAGTATGAACACGCGGCAGTGAGCCTGGATGGAGAAAAATATAAATTTTAAGATTTTTGTAAGAAATCTCTTTTTAATAATACTCAAGCGATACGTCAATTAAAAAAAAGGTTTTTGTTAGTACTGCTGTATCGAGCATGAAAAAAAATGGTGTATTTTTATTTTTTGGCGGCCACTAACTAAACAATACGTTCATACATAAATATGTGCATACAAAAATAATGTTATAAAACCCAATATTTGTATGTACAATGTACCTACATGTACCGGTGTTATGGTGACATAACCAATAAAATAAGAAAAAAAATGTTGATGTAAGTGGAGTGGTAATTTTGTGCCGAAATGACTCACAAAACTTTTTTCTTATATAAGGAAATTTTTACGTTCGCTAATCAGATGGCCTCCTATGACTTACAGGATTGTTTTAATCTTATACCAGCGTAGAAAAGAGATGGCGCTAGATACCCTGTATAGCTCTGTCGCTTTCTCACACTGAAATAAGATTAAAACAAGTTTGTTATGGAAACCCCACAGATCTTGGTACGAAATAAGGATACGTGTTTTTTGTTCTATCAAATTAATTAAAAATGACGAAGATAAAACGCATCAAAGACCAGCACTGTATCCTCTTAATTTTTTGTTTACGAAAGTGTCAAATGTTTTGGAAATCTATCTGACGGTGTAATTTGTTAGGAAACATCCGTATTGTGTAACGTGTTACCTCGGAAGCCTGCGTGAGCTGTACGGATGTCATGTTCCAGGCGTCCTCGTACGACAAGCCGCTCTTCTGGCGCTTCTCGATATTCGCCACGCAGAGAGCGATTTTACTGTAATTAAAGAGGCATTTGTATTATTTATCTATGTAGTGAGATAAGCTGTCTTTATCTTGGTTTTTGGGCTAAAGAGACGATGCTAAAAGGTTGGAAGTGGAAATTTCGTTTTTTCTACTCCTTTTTCATGATTTTCTGATTAATTTCGTTGCGGGGTCCTAGTGCGTTAAATAGGAAATCGGACTAAGTCAAAAAAATATGATTCTAATTAGTCCGTCGGTTAGATTATCGAAAAATATTGGATACGTGTTTTTTGTTTTATCAAATTAATAAAAATTTACGAAGATAAAACGCATCAAAGATCATGAGGTTGTGACGTTATTTGTTGTTAAAAATGTACTGACATGTGACGTTTTCGAGGAGTTCACGAGTTTTCGAAGCACTGTATCGTCTTCATTTTTAGTTAACTGACAAAAAAAGTAAAAATTGTGTTCGATATTTTTTGGAAATCTATCTGACGGACTAATTTGTTTTTTTTTTGTCCGATTTCCTTCGACTTGTCTCAGCGCTTTACAGGTGGTTGTCACTGTTGGTTCTGGATTTCAGAAGTTACAGTGGTTTAGGAACAGTGTGGCAGGCTTAGGCTTAAAGGTTTTGAGTTTAAAAAAGATTTAATTTGTGTAGTAAGTGAAAATAGGAAGGGTCGGAAGATGGCAACGACAGAATTCGAGACAATAAACTTGTCCGATCTTAAATTATACGCACTTTACATTAAAAGAGACTTCGTAAACCCAGTCATAACAATATTGATGGCCCATATTTCAATTTCGGCAAGTATATTGGGACAGTCACATACACACACAAATACATACGCATAACACACACACATACACGAACACGCACGCACGCATGCACGTACATGCACGTACAGTAATTGAATTATATTATAAATGACCTATAAGAAAATTTTTACACCTCAGGGTATAACATAGCGAACTTGTATTTTTTTTTGCTTTTTATAAAAGCTATTTATTGTACCTTACGACTTATAGCACGAACCGATGTTGGAAATGTAACCTTAATTGTCATTGTCTGTTATACTCGATTTTCAAGGTTCCGCTCAGCACTTATAGTTGAAAATTGTACAGTATACACAAAATAACTAGGCTCACTTACCCAGCGGCCACGACCTCGAACCCTCTGATGATGCCCTCGATGGTGTTATCCCAGGGCGGAGACCTGCGACCCGCGCCCACACGGTTGAGATATGCCACTGTGGGCGGCAGAGCATTGCCGCCTGATGCCTGCTGCCAGGTCTTCACTAGGTATCTGTTGAGATGACAAATGTTTAAATAAGTATAAAAAACTAGATTACGCCTGCGGTAATTTTCCCACGGGATCATACAACCGGAATAAAATGAATCCTCTATGTTAATCAAGGTTATATGTACTTATATTACTATCTGTGTGCTAAACATCCAAACAGGGACAGACGTTTTTGCGTGAAGGACTAAGAAACATTCAGATATCCAAACCTCACAAACTTTCGCATTTATATAGATATAATTCTCACTTTAAAAATATATTCTAAGGTAATCTAAACTGGGGCCGCGGGTAGTCCACCGGTTATCGCGGCCACGACATAGAGGGCGAAGAAGGAACATGGGTGGTTTTTAGTCAGTAGAAGTCTGACACTCCCTTTCGCTCTGCCCAAGAGCGGGAGGGGTTATTCGATGATTTTACACACACCAAAAAAAAAAAAAAAAAATGTAATCTAAACTAATATTATAGAGAGGATAGATTAGATTATCGCGCGGATATTTTCCAAGATATTTGTTTATACTATGCAAAGTAAACGGTGCAAATGCAAAATATTCTATATTACATTCCGTTCTAACAAATATATTTATTTAGATATAGATTAATACCATAATAATATGGGTTAAATAAGCTTCGCAAAAAAATATTCTATATTCTAAATTATATTTATATATTGGTTAAAAAAACCAACATTTGAATAGTAAAAGATACTTACAGTGAGTCAATCTAAAAAGATAAACGTATGCTGTCGCAGACTTTTTTTTAGAACTATAAAGACGAACAATTCCTTCATACATGATATTTGCAAAACTGACACCATTTTCGCAGCTCACGCAACGGAAGCTCTCAAAAAGGAATATCGTTTCCCGTTTTTGCAACATTTTTCATTTATGCTCCGCTCCTATAAGTCATAGCGTGATGTTATGTAGTCTAAAGCCTTCCTCAATAAATGGACCATCCAACACAAAAATAATTTTTCAATTCCAACCAGTACATCCTGAGTTCATCGCGTTCAAACAAACAAACTCTTAAGCTTTATAATATTAGTATAGATTAGCGGCCCGTCCACCTAAGCAGAATCTGTCGCTTACACTTCTCAATTGAAGACTTAATGACTACAATGTGAAGGACATGTAGGTGACGTGTCCGTACGTGACGGGCTGGTTGTTGGCTAACATGTATGGTACAGTACCTGGCAGTCTGCAGCAGCAGCACAGTGTTCTCTCCCTCGTAGGTGCAGGCGGCGGTGACGTGTCCGTACGTGACGGGCAGGTTGGAGGCTAGCCTGTATGGCACAGTACCTGGCAGTCTGCAGCAGCAGCACAGTGTTCTCTCCCTCGTAGGTGCAGGCGGCGGTGACGTGTCCGTACGTGACGGGCAGGTTGGAGGCTAGCCTGTATGGCACAGTACCTGGCAGTCTGCAGCAGCAGCACAGTGTTCTCTCCCTCGTAGGTGCAGGCGGCGGTGACGTGTCCGTACGTGACGGGCAGGTTGGAGGCTAGCCTGTATGGCACAGTACCTGGCAGTCTGCAGCAGCAGCACAGTGTTCTCTCCCTCGTAGGTGCAGGCGGCGGTGACGTGTCCGTACGTGACGGGCAGGTTGGAGGCTAGCATGTACCCGTGTCCCCCACACGCCAGGCGACATCGCTCCACGCACTCCGCCGCGTCTGCTGTCGTCACGGCCTTCAGGCAGCAGGACAGGGCGTGTAGCTGTGGGGGGAGACCAATGTTGTTGAGATTAGGTTTGAATCAAAGTTGCAGATGGAAACTCTCGGCGAGACACTCCAGAAGAAAGGCTAGTGCGAGGGTCTTCAAACTGAAGCTCGTCTAGCCTCGGTATCCCTCGATTGGCTGTACACTCTTGCATTCGTCCTGTCTCGGCGAGAGTGTAGAGTTACCATATAGAGTAAAATTTAGAATAATAATGAAACCTTACCTTTTTTTCTAGGTTCCTTGTTCAAAACACTTAGTCAAGGTACCGACTATCAGTTTAAGTTTCTGGGTGAGGCAGGACTTAAGATCTAGGACTCTCACATCCTGCCAGTGTTGCGGAATTCGTTCGAAGGAGTTCGGAACCAAAAGGAACACGGATAGGTTTTGCCAACAAGAGTCTGACACTCCCTTCCCGTGAGGAGAATTTGAAGATTTCTCATCGATAAAATAAAAAGGCTTTCACCTCAGGCAGTCTCTCCATGTCTCCAGCATCCAGTTCAGCGGTAACGTTGTTATACATGTTCCAGATCCACTCGGCGCTGAGCTGGAACGCGTGCGCAGTCGAGATGCCCACCATCAGCTTGTGTTGTTGCGTCAGGTAGTCTATGATCTGGGGCTCGGGTTCACTGGGAATTAAGGCACAAATAAATACAGGAAAAATAATGAAATGATCATCATCATCAGCCTATACAAAACTACCGCTGGATATAGGCATAATGATATATTGTCTGTGTATTAACATCATTATGTTAATACTGAAAACTGATTTTAATATTTTTTTTACAATTCCACCGCGGTAATGGTTAATGTTAAATTTTGACTGTTATTTGAGAGAAGTAGGTACTGGATTTGTAAACTATGGAGTGAGTAATGATTTTTCGGAGCGGAGACCAGATTTCTTATCACCTTTGAAATAGAGTTTTGAACCATTGTAATTAGATTTATTTCTACATGTCACTTCTTTTGTTATTGAGAATTCTTGAGTGTAAACCGAACGCGTAGAGACATGTAAAAATAAATCTAAATACAATGTTTTAAAACTATGTTTTAAACGTCATAAAATTATGAATCTCTTACGAGAATGGCAAGATTGGTTTTAAATATTTACACCTTTTGTATGAGAAGAGGTCTGTGACCTGCAGTGGGACAATAATAGGGCGGTATTAATATAATACTACTTCTTGCGTCTTGCCTGTTAAAAAAAGATTTATGTGTTTATGAATAAATAAATAATTAATTACAAGTAAAAAGTGAATGATTGCGAGACAACGGTAGGTCAGTGACTCAATGTTATCTATCTTTAATTGTCATTTTTTGTCGACACCAGAACAGCGTAGTAGCGAGAATATCTTTTTCAACTTATATAAACCATAACTTAATGGTAGAGTAAAGAGTATCGTCGAGTTAAACGAAGTACTTACTCTGGTTTCGGTTGCGACTGTCTCCTGACGGCAGAATACCTTGTTGCTATGGTAACGGCTTTCGCGATGTAGTTGCACATGTCCTTCACTATGACCACGCGGACGAACATCATGGTGCCGTATGTTAGCTTGGAGCTAGGGGACTTTACGTATGTGCCGTCCTGTAAGGAAATAATGTGGTGACGTGAAACAAATAATGGACAGTCAATCATCTATCATAACAATAATTTTGACATTTACTGTACCATTTTATAATAGTTTATTTTTAATACAGTCCAAAGGTCCCTGAGACTGACCGAATTTCAGCGTTCAACAGTTGTCAGTGACTCAGTGTCAATGTTCCTTAGCATTTTTGACAGCTCTTAAACACGTTTACATGTACTGATCGCAGTCAAAGCTGGTGGAGGTGAAAGCGGATTTCGCCAATGTCTTTACATTGGCAAAACCGCTTTCAGAGAAAGCATCTTAATTATTTCACAAAAAAAACACACTCACTTCCAAAACCTGACAATTCTTCATCAGCATATGCTCCCTGGGTATTCTCACGTGTTCGAAGCCAAGGAAGCCATTGTTGGTGCCGTTCATGCCAAGCTTGGCGCCAATCTCGCCGACCTTGATGCCAGCGAGGGGCATGTGGGTCTCCTCGTCCCTCAGTTGGACTATGAACGGGTGGATGCCGTGACATTGGCCGTTGGAGTAGAGTTGGGCCATTACTATGCAGTAGTTAGCTGTATGGGCCACTGGAGACAAAGATTTCATGTTTTTTAATGGTTAGTGGTCTCTGACGTCATGTTCTTCAGTATTCAACTACAATCAACTTTTTATACTGTGATTACTGTGTCTCAATGTCAATATATGAGACGGACGCCATTTGTGTGTAACCGAATTTGACAATATATTTTAGCATTTATAAAGTACATTAAACAAGAGAGTAACAACAATAAACGCGATCTTCGTGTTAAATAAATACAAAGATCTCTACACTACTTGACAATTTTTTAAGTGCTAAAATATACTTATTGACAAAATCGGGTCGGAGAGAGCTAGATAATAACAGACGCTCGGATCGACTGTCCTCTTTGACAGTAATTACAGGTAGTCAGATGCAAAAGTCTGAGAACCAGTCTTACCAAGGGGTATCATAACTATTAACTGGATATTAAACTGGATCGTAGAGGTCAGATAGGCAGTTGGTACTGTTATTCAGCTAGCATAGACTGAAATCCGACCCAAGATAGTTGACACCCCGTCTGGGCTGCGGGTTGTTCACAAGTTACCGCGGCCTCGACATATAGGGCTAAGAAGGAACATGGGTGGTTTTTAGTCAGTAGAAGTCTGACACTCCCTTTCTCGCTCTGCCCAAGAGCGAGACGGGTCATTTGATGATTTTCCACCCGCCAAAAAAAAAAAAATAGTTGACATACTTTGGCGTTTGTCATATTTTGACATTGATGTTGGCTGCCTCAATACTTTTAGCCCAAGTTTTATTATTATTCTAAGCTACTCTATTACTACTTGCTAGCAACCTACTCTGCTTACTAGGAATAAACATCTTCGTGAATGGTAAAATTAGCAGACTTACGTAAAGTTCATTAAATTAGCAATACAGGGGAAATTCAGTCCTCCCTCTTCGTTTGCAATGATAGCTTCGTTTTTGGTATTTGAAATACGTACGTTATTCCGGTTTATATATCTATAGAGTTTAAAATGTGATTGTTAATATTCGCATTCGTCAGTTAGAAATCGTAATTTCAACAGTAAAGGAGAAGTCTTAGTCGATGTAAAAAAATTAGATCTGCAGTCATTGTGCCGATAGTCGTGTCGGTAAATGGCTTAATAGCCAAAGCCTCGACCAACATCTGAGGAGGCTCTCGTTAGGTAGGTGGATCAGGGGCTTGATTCGGAAAGCAGTACAGTCGAACAAGCTAATAAGCATACAGCCAGCTAATTTGCATTTACTTTTAAGATTATACAGATACATTTACAAACTGATGCGAAATGATACAGCGTTTGACATCAGTCGCATAATTATTGCGAAACGCTTTATAAAACAAAATTGCAATCAATATTTTCAGTGTAGGTACTAGAATTATAAAGAACCTGCATACTTATTAGCTTGTTCGACTGTACTTCTGGACACGACAAGAGCCTTATTACCTGTAGCTCCGACCTTGATCCCGATGCCAATGGGCATTGGGCTACTTCTTTTTATTTTATTCATATTTATATTTCTTATGTACGTGTGTATGTCACTGAACGAGAATTTGAAATGAAATTCGAGAATGGTTTAGATTTACAATTGGGCCCGGAAGGTGTCGCTGCTGTCCGGGCAGGACGATGTCTACCAGGTCAGCTAGTTTTTTTTAAAATATAAAATGCGGTACTTATTTAAATGAATAAACGTGATATTTATAGTTGGTCTAATTAGAATATTCGAGAATTATGCCAACAGATGTTTACATAGTAACTCAACCAAAACAAATGTTATCTAAATAATGTAATCACATTCCAAAATGAGTACATCTTTAAACGATAAGCGCATGAAAGATAAATTCGACGTGTCTTCGACGAACAGTGATTATTGGGAATTATTTATGTACGTACATACATACATTGCCCTTAGGTCAAAGATAACATACTAATACATACTTTGGTGGATGTACCTACTTGTATAAAATAATTAATGTATTTAGACCTCAAAGCATAAACATACTTATACAGGTTGGTGCCGACGACACGACAATAACCTACCTATGTCTTTGCCAATTTCGTTCGTTACATTTATTTCCACACTATAATCGGTGCAAATTATTCCTCAGGTTAGTACACCAATATTTGTTTGAAAATTGTATTGTATTTCGTTTACAGTTTTAAGCTACTTATTTATTATTTTTTTTCATTTTTTTATTTCGGTGTTAGGATTTATTTGATAGTTTAAAAATGTTCCTATGAACTAGAACTGCCACTGGTTTCATTTATTGTCCACCTGTATATAATAGGTATGCATACTATGTATGCTTATTGTATTGAAAGTAGAAAGGGAACTACTTCGCTTGTTTAGTGGTCGCAAGCGCGACTGCTTACCATGACTTCCTGGGTTCGAACCCAGGTCGGGCAAAATGTTATTTGGTTTTTTAATCAAAAAATTCTCTGAAGTGGCCATGGAGTCTGGATTTGTGCAACGTTGATGGTAATAGGCTCGCCCTCTATTACACGGGGCTTAAACATGACTGGTGCGAAATATGCATGTGTAGTGGACCTCTGCTCTCTCTATTCTATTCTCTGCTTATCCTTCAGGGAGTACAGGCGTGAGGTTATGTTATAATAAGAAAATCAAGCTGCACATTTAGGTCGGCAAAATATCGTCGGCATAATTACTTTGGCAAGGTACGGCTTATGTTAGCTTCAAGCAGGTGGCATATTGCAAAAAAAAAACCAGATCTCATGGAATAGAAAGTTACTTATAATGGCAAAAAGTTTTTATATTAAAAGAAATTCAGTGAGGAAGCACCATTTAAACCATAAAAATACTTACATCCTCCGGGCCACCATTTGTAGGCGGTCAGTGTAGGGCTGTGCAGTACGAACTCCTTGGTCTTAGGGTCATAGGTAGCAGTCGTCTCCAGACCACGGATGAACGTGCCGTGACCGAGTTCAGTCTACGAAACAAAACAAATGGTTCACTTTAATTCCTTTTTGATATGCTGGAATTAAGAATATTTTGGTCATTTTTATTGTATTTGAAAAAGCTCTTGCATTAGCCGAGAATAGATGTCCATATCTTTCATTCAAAAAATATTATCAAAAATGTTTAATTATAACCTGCGCATAAGTCCCGATGATGTCAAGGTTGAATGCCCTGCCGATCCAGTAAGCCTGCTGTTCCACTGACGCTTGCCCCATCAGCGTGGGTATGAACATCACGTAGTGAAGAGTGAGGGGAGAGCCGTCCTGAAGGATAGCTGCGCCCAGGGCACCGCCTAGGACTGCCCTGTAGGTCAATAGAGGTGTGTTAATCAAAATCAAAAGTCATTTATTCAAATTAGGCTGATAATCAGCACTTTTCGAACGTCAAAATTTACTTTACTCTACTTATTTACAAGAGACAGTCCCCCAAAACGCCCACCCTTCGGCACTTCCTAGTGTTTAGCTGGAAAGAAGAAGTGACGAAATAAACTCCCCAGCAACACATTCTGTCTGTTATGTTGGTTAGAAGAACCAGACTCGATACAATACTAAGGTGTAAGTTCATTTTAGAGTTACTACAGACACAAATCAATAATTAAAAAATATATAATTATAAACAATGTTAAAATAAAAAAGTACATAACATATCAGTTAACAAATTTTTGTAATGTAGGTAAGGCACAAATGTTGATATCAGTGCTGTAACTATTCGTACCAAAGGGCGTCTGGATGATTAAAAACCACTGTAAAAGAGAGTAATTAATGGAAGAGAAAAAATAAATAATAAAATTGAGAATAGTTAGAGACATCCACAACTTTGTACCGGCTAGTTACAATTTTGATGTTCAATTTTACTCCGAAACGGCTTGATTTTTATGAAATTTTATATGCATATTCAGTAGGTCTGAGAATCGGCTACTATCTATTTCTTATACCCGTAAGTGTTAAGGTCCACACCAAACATTTTTTTAGTCACCCATCAAAGTTACCGGGAACGAAGTCGCGGGCATCAGCTAGTGCACATGTAGTATAAAACAAAGTCGCTCCCGCTGTTTGGACGCTTCGAACTTTTAAACTACCGCAACGGATTTTAATGCAGCTTTCAGCAATAGATAGAGTGATTCAAGGAAGGTTTATATGTAGTTCATTGCACCCGTGTGAAGCCGGGGCTGGTCGCTAGTTCAATAACATAACATAGCAGAAATAGTCTGGTGGTGTGACTGTCATAGGTAGTTTGAACCCTAGACGCACCCCTGATTTTTCGGACTCATGTGCGTATTGATTGATAATTATCACTTGTTTATGAGTAGAAAACATCGTGAGAAAACCAACATACCTCAGAGATTATTCTTGACTGCATATAAAGCCAAGTCAGAGGCCCACTCGCTTCGCACTCTCTCTTTGCTCGTGTTAAACATATCCCACGGGAACGTTTTAAACTTAGCCTACGCCACTCAGGGATAATGTATCTTCCCGACTTCGGACCTCCAATATATAAAGTAGTATGAGGGCTTATGGCTTCTGGACTCTGAAAATATCAGATCCGAGCTATTTCGAACTCGTTCCTGTTCATCAAAAACTGTATCGGATCCTCACCTGAAGCTTTCCATCCCATTGTTCTCCTCTTCCTGCAACCTGCGAATCAGCTTGAACAGTAGACATGCCTTCTTCACAGCCAGCTCGTATTTCTCCTTATGACTGAGGTACTCTGATGGTACTTCCTCGATGTGGATGCCTTCGTTCAGAACTGTTGTTTCTGTAACAATATGAGAAAGTTGATATGATGACCATGCAGTAACGCCTTAAGCGAGGTTTGTATCTTGCAGGGGGTGCGTTAGCCTGGTGCGCTCTGCCCAAGAGCGGGAGGGGTTATTTGATGATTTCAAGGTTAAATTAAAGGAGCTAGCTAAACTTTGCAGATATGGGTCGATATCTAAACATGATAAACAACAAAAATATACGATTTCTTAGGGGGTCAGTTTATGTAGTCACCCGGGCCGCTTTACCCGTTGACTCCAAAACTTTTGTTGCTTTTACCATCTGATATATATATTACAAAGGATTATGACACGAGGATCAGTATGCACAAATAGTTCAAACCAACTTACAGAAAAAATGTAATCAATTCAAGGAAAAATTATATTCATAATATATAAAAAACTATAGATACGTTGTCCGCCCTCAAAAATTACAACATGAAATGAAGCCAATTGGCCACATCGCGCTTAGTTACGCATAAACCTCTCGCTCGATGCTACGTTTATTCTTAATTTAAATCGTGTGTGTAAACCAGCGCGAAACATAAAGACAACAGACATCCCGCTGTACGGTGTCATATTTTCTTTCCCTTTCTTTACGTGTAAAAGTAGTTCTATAATATTTTCACCGTTTTGAAGCGCCGCCGCCGCGCCGCTGCCATATTAGTTCATGACGTGTCTATGTCGACGTCCCCGGGGAATAAACCCGTAATCGCAAAAATCAAATTTTACAGGAAAAATGATTTAGTGTTTTTGGGGTATATCTATTCAACAAAAGATAATTATGACAACATTATTATATGACGGAAAAGCTAATTTTTACCCGAAAAGTTTATAGTATTAGGTGTAACTATTAAATATACACAGATTTAGTTATACACCAAAATACATATTACCGAAAATGGTTTCATTCAATTTTTAGGATATTGATATCTTACAATCCTGACTTATCAATATTATTCCAGTAATGTTTACTTACCGAGTTATTCTTGTAAATTTCTTAAAAATCATAGGCATAATATTGCTTTACTGGATTATTAAACGTGTTTTTTCATTACAGGAGAGAGATTGTAATGTTCAGTTACCGACTTATTATTGTAAAATTTTAAAGAACCATAAAAGGGTAAAGTAGTGTAACCCATATTTTATAGAACATTTTCGGTAGTCTTAATATCGTAATCATTGAAAACCGACTATGTAAAATAAATTTGTCGTCGGTATCTTCGAGGGAATAATTAAAGAAAACTCACAAAATTTATTAAAATTATAACTTTTATTGGGAACAAAGTTCTCATAGAGATCACAAATTACAATCAGTAAAAGTATAAAAAAGTAGCCAAGTAAAAACAATAATAACTAATCGGTATTATCATTAGCATCATCATTATCATCGCGATCGTCACTGTTTTCTACAGAAATTAAGGATTCATAAAATGCGTGGTAATACCGTGGAATCGCTCCACTATTGCATAAAGACAGTAAATCTGTATGCAACGCCTTGCTTATAGGAAGAGGTTGATGATAAGCACGTGCCAATACAGGATCTTCTATCAAAGCATCTGTCTTAGGTTTTCTCCCACGTCGTTTGGTTTGAAATGAATATGAAATATCTAATTCAGAATATGCCTCATCATAATCATATTTAAAGAAAACCTTGTCCTGTTGGGATGATGATACATGAATTTCCATTACATCAGACCAGCGTATCGTATTCCCATCTATATCGCGACGCCAATTCAAAGGATTTACCAATTTTTTAATGTCTAAAATATCTGTTTGCTCCAATTCTTTCATAGTATATTTTTCTCCCGAGACTTTGGAGTTTAGAATTATATTATATATTTGATCAGGTGTGTAAATAGACTTATTTCTCATGTTCCTTTCAATACACGCATGCATTGAGTCGCCCTCGTTCTGGCTATGTCCAGTCTCGAAAAATCTGTGCGTTATAGACAAATTTAAAGATTTTGCTGCATACGCATACAAGGCAAAAATGAACCTGTTCTTATTTTGGCCATAACAACCATCCGAATAAAAATATATTTTGTTAACACCTCGCTCCTGTTCACTCTTCAAGAATTGCAACAAACAACTCCCAATTTCTATGCAGCCTCGTTTTGCTATTTGGGAATGCCACACGTAGCAATACCCTTTTTTACGTAGAGCGTCAAAAATAGTAAAATTGTACACAGGGTACTTGCGTTTATAATGGAAAATGCCTACAGCAGATTGTGGAATACTTAACACTTTTTGCAGGTCGAAGATAGCAATCGTGCTATCGTTTTCGTCAATTGTAATTTTTTCTTCATGTTTAATTTGCCGAATTCTCTCTTTTCTATTTAAATGACGTCTATAGCTTTCTTCTAAAGATTCTTTTTCTGTTGGACTGGCTTGCTCATATACAAAACATGTTGAACATTGATCTTTTTTAGGCTTAAAAAATGAGTAGTTAAATTTTGTGTTAAAAATGGTTTCATATTGACGTTTTGTCGCCATCGTAACTTCAACATAATTTTGCTGTGGAAACCACTCAGTGTACAAACGAAACATTTTTGAAATGTTGAGGTCTTGTGACAAATATTCTCGAGTTGAGCTTTTTCTTGTATAGTGAGACTCTACTTTAGGAAATAATGAAATATGCTTCTCAATACTCGATTCTGTGCTGGAGCTCATTTTACGAGGTCTATTGGTGTGCTTACCTCTTAAGTCTGTAATCCCTTCGTCTAATTTAAATTTTTCTATTGCTGTATATACCATTTGTTCATTAATTTTTAAAGTGTTTAGGAAAAATTTCTTACAAACAAGAATCTCTACATTATTTAAAGAAAAAAAATATTTTATAGTCTGTGTGCGATTATTTTTCCGTTCTAGAGTCATTCGTTTGATATTTTCGGTTTTAGTATGTTTAATAATATACATCCATTGGTGTTCTCGATCAGAAAGTTTATAAAATTTATCAAATAAGTCCTGCCTCTCTGAAGAGGTAAATTTGCTGCCACAGTTCATTTTACATGAACACACAGGACCCATGACCTTTTGTGGATACTTATTCTTATTATGACAACCTTCGTAAGCTTGACCAGCGTTTTTAAGTAATTTATTTTTTTTGCTAGACCACTGGTCTTCATTAATTGCACGTTTTCTGGTTTTTCTTTTTTCATTTTGTGAAGTGGAAGGTTCGTCTGAATTGGTTGGCTCAAATACTAGGGGCAAGTGCTTTACCTATGGACATTTTCCAAAAAACGAAATAAAACATTTTTTAAATCTTAACTAAATAACTTTTATTATTTTTTAATAAATCACCAGTCTTACATAATAATCAGCCTTTCTTAAAAATCAACTTAAACCTCGAAATGAATTATACTCATGAAAATAATCAACTTTTCTTAAAAACTACGGTTTTGTCCACAGGTTCATAACTCAATTGTTCCTATGGACAGCAAAGTTGTACCTATGGACTGTGTTGTACCTGGGGACGGAACTCTTTAATGTAATAAAATTAAATAAAAGAAAACAAAACAATATACCTACCTCCAATAGTTTTTGTTTTAGCCGATGATAGCTTTATTGATGAATAATATTATTCATAAGCTTTACGACATTCTTCAAATAAATTATTAGTAGATTCATCACTAAAGCTATCATCGGCTAATACGAAGCAAGCCATGCATACAAAACTTTCAGTCTCATCGTCAGAATCAAAATTCTGTCTGTATGACTGTGGAACACACTTAATATGAAAATTATGATGGCATATACTACATTTAAGCATTTTTTTACTATCTTTGGCATAAATTTTACATTTCGAACACATAACATAGGATATTTTTTCTTGTTTCAATATTTCAATATTTTTGGTAAAAGACTTTGAGCAACTGGCAACTGAAAGCGGGATTTCCGTTATTATGGAGGAACTAGTATTATCTGTAGAAGTACTTGGTTGAGAAATATCTATAGTGGTAGAGGTAATTTTAGTGATTTTCTTGTTAGCTTTCTTCTTAGTGGTCTTTTTTAAATAGTCATTTAATATAGCATCCTTTTCTGGCGTATCTGTTAAAATTCGTGTTCTTCTAGGTTTTCTTCCTCGTGCAGCAGCTTTTCGCGGATTATTATGAATTTTGTACCTGTGGACAGTCCATAGGTACACACAGTTGTTTGTCCATAGGTACAAATTTCCGCAAAAAAAAACATAATAGGTCTATGTCCACCGGTACGTTGGTTAAAGCATTAGTTAAACTCAAGAAAATAAGATAGAAACTACAGAGACCACATTGCACATATAATCTTTCAGTTATGTTCTATAACTTCACTGTAAAACTTAATCAAATACAGCTAAAAAACTTACTTTTTCGGTCCAAAAACTTTCTGCGCGCCGCATAACAAAAACAAAACGGAAAAAAAAGATGGCGATACGTCAAATCTGTCAACCATAGACAAATGCTTACGGCTGCGTTCAAATTAGAATTTTAGGGTTGCCCGTTTCTCCAGAATTAACGGTGTCCACAGGTAAAAGCGTCCATAGGTACAGCACTTGCCCCTAATGAATGTCGTGTTAATTCAGTTCTAAAATTGGCATGTTCATTTTGAGAACTGTCGGTTAGTGTGATATCAAGAGACATGTTGACGTCAGTTTTATTAACTTCGGGGGAGCTTTCAGGTTGTAATGTTTCGTCGAATTCTCCATTTGACAGATTATCGGCTAAAGGATAACTAGGTACTAAGCTTAAATTTGAAAATTGCTTTTCTTCATTGTACTGGACAGCATCAATCGTTGAATTATGTTCATTATTTATTTTATAAATGCTGGTAGAAGAAGCGATGAAATCGCAGTTTGTTAAAAGTAGCGATAAATTAGAAATAGTAGAGGGAGTATCAATTACTTTTGAGGTGTTCAAAATTCTATCTATGCATTGAGAATCTCCGCTATGACCCGAAAACGTACTTGATGGGCTATTGACTGCTATCCTTTCTGGACTTGGAACATATTCTGAACAATCTGGAGAAAAATCAGCATCACTCACATCTTTATCACAATCAACGTATTTTTTCTTTACTCGATCTGAAATCAAAATAATATTATTGAATAAATAATTGCCAAAAATTCTAAACTCAAACACAAAAGTTTTTGGAAAAAAAATACTATAAAAGAGTTGGGAACTTGGGAGCAAACAGCTGATATTTTAAATATAAAAAGTTTTTCAACCCTTTAAATTGGCATCGCGATAATGATAAGAAAACAATAGGCTGGTGTGATGTAATTAAAATGTATGTATCACAACAAGACAAGATTTTCTTTAAATACTTATACCTATGTACAGATATTAGTAAGAATTATATTCGTACATACCTCGTAAATTATAATCAGTTATTGTTTTGATGGACAGTGATTCTAAAGATTTGCTCTCTTGCACGATATTAGCACAGTTCCTATTTGAAGTAAGTCCAGAACCTGAAAACACATTAAGTATAGTTAGTTTGACGGCACAATTGGCGCAGTGGTTAAGCAATTGGCTTCTGAGCTCCGTGTCGCGCGTTCGATTCTCGCACGAAACAAATATTAGTATAGTTGTTCCGGGTCTGGCTGTTTGAGTATGTGAGTTTGTAAACGCACCACGATACAAATGAAATTCCTAGTGGGGCAACGTTTAAAAAAAAAGATACGAACTTAACTAGGTTACTTATAGCATCTCGTTTTTTCCCTGAAAGGGTAAGTTGTACAGTATCACACCAAATTCTCGCCAGTTATGTTAGGGTTAGAGGGCGACCCTATTGTCATAATAATGTGTATAATTCTTGGCAACGGGCAAATACTGAGATATTTTCAAAAAGTATCGTTTTATCCGACCCGGGAACTGAACCCGAGACCTGCACAAAGTAGTACCAATTACTAGTACAACTGCTTTCTGCAATCTTACTGTGTGCGAGATTCGAACACGCAACACCCAGAGCCGCAGTTAAATCGCCGAGTCAAATGATCATCACAATATAATAGATACGAGTACATACGAGTATCTATCCTTTAATCAAAATTAATAGCGCTACTAATGCCAACGAATGTACATAATTATAAACTAAATACAATGTTAATTTAATTAAATAATTTATTTTGATACTTACTTGTTGCAACCTGATCGTCAGTATCGTCAATCATCAACAACATTCTTCTTACTCGGGGGTTTTTCAAAGTACGATTTTGTTTCGATGCCATAACACTTATTTTCTTTAGAGATAATAAAATATAATATCAACACGATGCAAAACGCTAAACTTTGCAACAAAAATCACGCACAATAGCTATTACATTAATAACGTCAAGTCACTTTAAAACAGCAAATGCAACTAACTCTCATGTTTCGCGTAAACCAATAATTAGTGTGTGCGTAATAATCTGTCGCAGTTTATTTCCGTGAAAAAAAAGAGATGCACTGATCATCGCGGACACCGCATATTAGTATTAGTATGCGTAATGTGCGTTACATGTAGGAACGCGTTCTTGAGTCGCCGAGCGCGAGCTAGTTACCGCCAATACGTATGGTAGGTACACATTTATGTCCCGGATGATAACTGTAACAGTTCATTACCGAAAATGTCTACCACAAAATTTACGATAATAAACCTGTAATCGCGTTAACCAGAAATTTTGGTGAAATATTCTACAGTAATATTACTTTACCAAAATTTAGCCACTAAATTTTATTTGTAATAATGTATTTCGTTATTTTTCTAGTAAAAAAAAATTGAAAATTTCCAAAGAATAAAAGTGTTCTAAGGAAAACCGTTGGAAATTACCGCAGAAAAAATTTGAAAAAAATTGCATAAGTGTATCCCGGCCCATAGATACCGTAAATGGTAAAACAGTAAAAAGTCAGTAATAGTATATTACAGGTTTATTGCTTGGGGGCGTCGATGTATACACTGCAAATACCTAACAAAATTTTCCATTCACTGGATTTTCGTCACTACACAAACACAAACTAAGTTTATATTTCTCTTATATTTTTCTTTCGTATCGCATTTTAAGAAGTCATTTATAATGAAAATAACCCCATCTTTCCGCCCTTAACGAACTCAAACTCAAACTCAAAGCATTTATTTCAATTAAACCATTACTGGCACTTTTGAATGTCATAAGAACAATTCATAAAACAAAACTACGAAAAACTACGAGTGCATTTACGACTTTCACAAAATCGGAAGCATATTTTGTAATATTTAGTGTTTCACCAAAAAAATCTAATTAGTCCGTCAGTTGGTTTTTTTCAAAAACTAATGGAAACGTGTTTTTTTCTTTTTTCACTTAAACAACAGATGAAGACGTTAGAGTGCTACGGAAAGTCGCGTCAAGTCTGTGACCCTACTGTAAATTAATTAGGTGTGAAAACTATCAAACATGTAATAAATAGCTTATTTGTCTGGTAAATTGTTAATTTATCTATTTTCATTGTCAATAACTTTACTACAACATACATATATTATTTACTAAATTGCTAATTATACATTTGTAGTTGACGTAATTAAAACAGTGCATGACAAAGCCTTTGTGAGGAAACTTATTAATTTTGTATATAAAGGGTGTAAAAGTACCCTTAACGCAAACGAAGGGCACTTTTCCCCCCCACCACTGCGATCATTTTTTTTGTTCTAGACCATACCTCGGAACCTTCTAGGTACGGCGATATTGGGGGTCAAAGTTCCAAATTTTGCACAGCTGTTTTTGTAAATACTAGTTTTTCAGTTTATAACTTTACTTAAATTACCTCTATGACCCGTTTACTATTCAAAGCATCTACTAGCATAATGTTTAAAGTTGTATATCGTCGCTGCGCGTACGAAACCGCGTAAGAGCAGTTTGTTAATACCGCGTAACAGCAAAACGCGCAAAATTCGAATATCGTGCTAGCTGATTCCAAACGCCTATTGGCTTATAATAGACTTCACCTGATTTGAATTATCCAATGAGAAACGTCAGTTCTGCTATCGAAACAATACCGCGGAACAGTAAGAGACCTGAAAGTTGGAAGCAAGTGCGCGTATTTACTACGGCCGTGAGAAAAAAGTAACGTGATTAGTGTGTGCTCCCGAAACTAATGATTTTGCCATGATTAACCACCATGTAAGTATGTTTGAATAATTTATTACTCTTCGTGTGTAATGTGTTTATGCTAGAATATATAAATTACACGTTATTCTGTTTTAGTTTATTAATTCTGACTAATATAACCCCTTACAAGTATTTACGCGGTCTTGACATCATATGATTTATTTGTTTTGTTCTAAGTTACGCGGTATTGCATTTTACTGAAACGAATAATTATTCTTTTCTTATTGTAGATACATCCTTGCAGTAACTACCCAAATGATGGATGACCAAGATAACTTTATTTTAGAAAATGCGGATATTAAAGAAAACGTCGCAACTAGCGAGAGTTATCGGAAAGGCGAAAAATATTGTTACGTAGGAAGAGAGAAATATTAAATAAATATAACTGTCAAAATCAACCAGAATAGATCTTCAATTGAATCTCATGATGTGGCAGAAAATCACAATAATGACATTGATTTTAAATCATTCTTTTGACAACTTATCAGGCATTATAAATGTAAAGCAGAATGTATAGAGTGGTTTCCTGAAAGGGAAATAGAAGAAAAGAAAAAAATGTAAAAAAATACTCTAAGGAGATAAAAATAATTGGAAGAGAACGAAAGTTATGAGACAGAGAATGATAGAAAGAGGGCACAGAATTTGTTCAGAACGATCTTATGCCAGCAAGAACATTAATCAAAGATTACCTGATTTCTGAATCAATAAGACCTGGCGGAGGAGTAGGTGATCATTGTCTTATTGAAACAAAAGCACTAAGATATAATCCAAGTGGCACCATACAATATAAACTTCACTTTTCAGAGGATTTTATCCCATTGCCTAGAAGACCAAGGAAGATTACGTTTGTGATTAGGAGGATACCTTCGCTTTATGAATCCAGGCAAACAATTTCCAAGACAAAATATGATCACCTACAGGAGCTGAAGAATGTCATAAGTAAACCTAAAGACTGCCATACTTTTTATGATAATTTATAATTTACTATTCAAATAATTTTATGAGAAATGCTGTGATTAACAGAATTTAAGAGCAAGTACAAAACAGATTATTGTTGTTATGATTATTATTTGTTTATGAAAACTTTTATTTAAAACATTTAAGTACCTACCTGACACAAGATTTTGTGTTGAAGGTTTTCTGATTCTAGTGGAAGAACGTATGTAACGTAGTAGAAGGTTTATTTTTGTTATTCCAAGTTTTTATTCTTATAAAAATATTTATTTTTCTTCATTATGTATGTAACTACGTACCTATGCTTAATATTTAAGTAATCATAAACAGTTCTTATTTTAGTTTTAGATGATTATTTTGATCTCTTGCTTAAGGAGTCTAAACTTTTGTATTAATAAAATATTTTTTGTTAGATTTGATTATTTTAATAATAAATACATACACATTTACAGAATTGTTTTCTTTCAAAACCGCGTACCTTTGATAAAAGTCTACTTATTTTGTAATATTAGTTCAAACAAAACCGCGTAAGTGACTTTACACAAAATCTAATCCAATTACGAGCAAATTTACGTTATTATCCAATAAAGAAATATGTAAAGAACTAGCTATTTAGTTCAGTCGGTAATAAGAGTTGAAATCACTGAGATATTAAGTTTTTTCTTCCTCCTGTAAAATCATCAAAAAGTAAATACGCGGTCTTTACAAGTTGCTCTTACGCGGATTCGCACGCGCAGCGACGATATGTTTTAAGAGTACTACATTGAGTTTTACCGGAAAATGTGATTTTTGACCCCAAAAAACAAAAGTAGTTTCCCAACAAAAATTTTTGCGTAGGGGTACTTGGTTTGATGTACAGAATGCTTGGTTGACGTATGTGTGAAGGGTTAATTTACACCCTGTATAATTGTGCACATTTGAAGGGATTATGTAGTTCCATGACAGCCTCATGTGAGGTCTAGTGGTACCAAGCGCGACTGCTGTGCATGAGGTCCCGAGTTCTTCCCAGGTCAGCGAAAGTGTTATTGGGTTTTCCATCAGGAATTTCTGAGTAGCAGCCGTGGAGTTTGGATTTGTGCCGGGTTGTTGGCATTAGGCTCGCCCCCTTTTACTTATTAAAATGTGGGTGTGTTAATGGGTAGGTACACCTCTGCCTAACCCTTCGGGGATAACGGGCGTGATGTAATGTAGTTATTTTTTTTTATTATCCCACTTCTGGGCAAAGGCCATTCTTCACTCCTAGTTCTAACACTTATCGCGAACCCGAGCGAGCATCCTCCTTCAAGTTGTGAGAATCTATTACGGCTCCGTCAGAAAAAAAAAAAAAAAAAAAAAAATATCCTTGGACATTTCACACAACATGGAAGTATGTTAGTAGGTACCTAATAAATAAATGCATCAACTTTGACATAGGTATGCAAGTAATTATCGATGCATATTTTCTTGTAGCAACGCAACGCCACCTTGAACTGTGCAGTTAAAGTGCTCATACTTTGTCTATGATAAAAGTGACCGTTTTGATGACAAACTCTTAAAAATATTGTTGTTTTTTTAGGATCCTCAGAAACAGTTTGACCAATTTTTATGAAATTTTGTGTGTATAATCAGTAGTTATGAGAATAGGTCGCAAAGTACTTTTCACCCTTCTAACCCCACCCGAAGGTAGGGTAGGTAAAAGGTATAGGTAGAAAAAGGTGCAAATGCAACGCATGCAGGGCACAGCTAGTTCTATTTTTTTTTGCGGGGTGTGCAATCATAAAATAATCCCTCCGGTCAGACTTCTACAGACTAAAAAACACCCATTTTCCCTCTTAGCCCATGCGCCGAGGCCGCGGTATCTCTTTCGAAAAACCCGCAGCCCCGACGGGGCCTGTCCTTATCCCTGAAAAGTTCCATACTTCCTTCCCTTAGTTCTAAAAATATAAAATTGATAATTTTATTTTTTCTTTAAAAATTGATATTGTGAAGGTGAGGACCATGTGGGTCTTTCTTAAAATTTTAATTGTTGTGATTGTCTGGCAGTTTGAGTACTTTAAGTGACCCACCCAAATGTCCTTTCTTTGGTACCTATTGTTCGTCGTGACGTTGAGCTCCTTGAGTTATAAGTCGAGCTCCACGATAACTGACAAATGCTTGCACTGACTGGACGGGTCCACTCAAATCTGTGTGGTGCTTTCTTCAAAAGACCATCTCAGACATTAATCTGCATGGTCTTCATATGTGTATTATACCTTATTGTTAACCCAAACGATTTTAAAAGATTAAAAGAGTAACCTTTGGAGTTTCTTGCCGGTTCTTCTCCTTAGGAATCGACCAATGCACCGAACCGAGCCCCTTTTTACCGACGTTTTATAAGTGCCCATGTAGGCCTATGTGAAATAAAAATATTTTGATTTTGATTTTTTGATTTCTCAAAGAAGGTGATTCCTGGGGACGTGCTCCATGTACAGTCACGAGAAACCAAAAAAACTTGATAAATTTTAAACAAAAATTTACCGTGCTAAAAGGATTGCAACTTTGAGTATGATTAGTGTTGTTACATAACTTATACATGAAATTAATACAGCAGGCGAAAATTGCTTTTAAACGTTGCTACTCGTATGTGTATACATATTGGTGCTGGTGACTAAACACAGTGCGCGCCTTGGATCATTACTAAATTGCCTTTCAGCTTGTTTATGCAAAACTAAGTAGGTATCTCAAATAAATATGTTACTAATAGACTCTTTGGGGTCGACCTTTGGTCCCTGATGTCATTGACAGCGCGATTTTAAAGCTCATAATTATCTCGGTCATAGACTACAGTTTGTTTTTTTTACGTCGTCGATAAGAAACCCCAGATTGATTTCCTACGCTGAAAACGTGTGGCATCAATCTAGGCTTTTCAGGGGGATAAGGGTTGAGGGTCAATAACTTTAGTATATCAACAGAGTTTGGGGCTATGCAAAGTAATTAGCCTCCTTGGTCGAGTGGTTTAGGCGTTTGCCTTGCGATCCGGTGGGTTTGAGGGTTCGATTCCTGCGAGAAGCATACATTGTTTGTAAACTTGTTTCCAGTTTGACTATGGCATTACAGACTTGAGTGGCTGATTGTTTGATAAAAAAATGATCCCGTGCTTCAGAAAGCAACGTATATGCCGGTGGTCCTGGCCGTCAAATGGAGGTTGTCAAACCATGTCAGAGGCCCTTGAGGCGGTTTAGAAACTCTGACACTAGGGGGTGTGGGGTCGTTAGACCTTACTGCCCACACAATAAGAAGAAGGATTGGAGAAAATTCGCACAAGATAGAATTTAGCTTGTGTATTTTTTACCCGACTAAAGCGAAGCGCAAAAAAAGGGTAATGATTTTGGCAGTCTATGTACCTATGTATGTATGTTTGTATGTTCCACCGTTGCGCCTAGACTACTGAACGTATTTAATAAATGAGGTGTCAATAGATTCGTAACAATAGCCCGGATGACATAGGCTATAGAAATTTTAACAATTATTTTTAAGACGGAATTCAAATGTCAAATTCTAAGCTCGAAAAAAATTAAATTGATATAATCATAACATGTTTGGTATCAAATGAGAGGTCTTGGTCAGCACGTTACAAATATGTATATTATATTATATTTTTAGTGAACATACACGTTTAGAATGCGGTCAAAAAGTTCTCGCGGTCTAGTCTGCTATGTACTCGTACTATTTAAATAGCAAACCAACATTCAGTTGAATTTTACATCAAGAAACTAATATATTATAACGGATTTATTAAATAACACACAAAAAAAAAATTCAAATAAAAAATAAGTTTAAAAACTAAAACCCGACTACAAACCGCGGTCTTAAAAGTAGGAAACAAGAAAATAATTCTTGTCTGATATTCATATATTGTTGTAAATTATAATAAAAATGGCATACAAAGTCAGACTAATTTTAAAGATCTGATAAAAGAAATAACGAATTGAAGTTAAGTTAAAAACCATCACTTTATTCCACTCAAACGCCCTATGAGTAAAACTTTGATCTTTATGGCTTAAACCAACAATTAGATAGAAGTTATCCCGCTTGTTTTTTTTTTTCATGGTTGACTGTACAAAATATTTCTGTTTATGTAATTATTATGTAGTAAGGCTGTGCTATATGCAGCTGAACTTTGAACTACAGCTAAGACTTAACTACAATGTAACTTATTCAAATTTAAACTGAGAAAAAAAATGTGGTATTGAACTTGGTATTATTCTGTGGAAAGTCATTAATTTCGCAGCTCATTGGAAGACAATAATGCTAGAATCTTTGCGATCCTGTGAGAAGACAAAGTGATATGATGCTTAATTATATATTTATATAATTAGTTTATAAACTATCTGTGTGCCAGATTTCATCTGAATCCCTTTAGTAGTTGGTGCAGGAAATAATAAAACCAATCCATCCACACAGACTGTCGCATTTATATAAGGTATATTAGAAATAAGGAAATATACATACAATTACATTAAACTAATATTATAAAGGCGAAAGTTTGTGAGTGTGTGAGATTGTTACTTCTTCGCGTAAAAACTACTGAACGGATTTGGATAAAATTTGGTACACAGATAGTTCATAACCTGGATTAACACATAGAATAGTTTTCATCCCGATTTTATCTTCCCGTGGGATAATTTTTGAGTTGTAGCGGGTGAAGCCACTGGCAACAACTAGTTTTTAATAAAACGAGGCAATAGGCTGGAACTACACAGAACACATGAAGAGATAGCTGTCTGTCTCAAACAACATATTATGAGCCTTTATGTATAAATCAGGTGCTCCTAATTTAATGGCTTCGTTAGTTATACCGTCGGGTCCTGGGCTTTTCTCATCTTTTAGCTTTCTAATGTGGTCATATACTTCTCTTTCAGTTATTGGGTTTACTGTTGTTCTAGAATCACTATGATCTTGTGTTTGTGGGGTGTCGTTGTGTATCTTTCTCTTGTACATTTCTCTGTAAAAATTTGTAGCGTGGTTAATAATGTCTTTTCTCGTTTTTGTTTCCCTTGTATTGTCTTCCAACTTCTGTATCCATGTTTTTTGTAGTTTCAGGTCTCTAAAGGCTCTTTTTGTACTTCTATGGTTCGTAAGGTTTCTTGTGATTATGTCCTGTCTATGCTTTTTGTAGTCTTGGTTAATAGATTTGTTGGTTATCTTGAATACTTCACTTAGCTCCTTTCTTAAGATACTATCTTTGGGTTTTGTTTTTATTAGTTCAGTGCGTTTCTTTATTAGTTCTTCAGTTTCTTTACTAAATATTTTTTGTTGTTTTCTCTCTTGGTTACTTGTGCTTAAACTGTGTATCACGGATTCTTCTAAAGTGTTGTAGTAGTTTTGGATGGTCAGGGTCTCTTTAAAATTGGTTTCTAGACGTGATTGCAGGCTATTCACGTAACTTTTAATTTCATTATCAGTTTTTAGACTTGTAGCTGAAGGTTTGTAGTTTTTTCTATCTTTCCTTGGCTGCTTTAAATCGAGGGAGGCTCTTAAAAGTCTGTGGTCGGAAGGGTATTTTATATTATTGAGTACTTCTGTATTTGTGATGAGTTGGGGGTGGCTTGTTAGTATGAAATCTATTTCATTTGTTGTTTTATGATCTGGTGAAATCCAGGTCCATCGTTTGTTTTCTCTTTTCTTGAAATATGTGTTCATTATAGGAAGCCTGTGTTCGAAGGCAAAGTCTATCAGTAGGTCGCCCCGGTCATTTCGTTCGCCATATCCGTACTGACCCATTATTAAGTTCTCGCCTTCCTTGGGGTGTCCTATTTTGGCGTTAAAGTCGCCCATTAGTATCACTTTGTCGTTAGCTTTGGAGAGTGCTTCTGTGATGGTGTTGTAGAATTTCTGTATCTCTTCTTCACTCGCTTTCTCTGTAGGTGCATAGACTTGTATAAGTGAGAGGTGCAAGTCTTCTAGTTTCAATTGTAACAAAGCAACCCTTTCTGACAGTCCTGTGAAGTTGATTATTTTATTTTTAAATGTTTTCTTCAGTAAAAAGCCAACGCCGTGTTTCCCTTTGGTTACTCCCATGTAACATAGAATGTAGTCTTTGTATTCTTCTATATTGCAACCTGTTCTTCTGACTTCGGAAAGACCCAAAATGTCGAAGTTAATATTTTCAAGAGCATGTGTAAGTTGAAGATATCTTTCAGTTGTAGACAGGGATCTTACATTATATGTGCATATTTGTAGAAATTCACTTTTTGTCTTCCACTTTACCAAGCTCTTCAATATGATATTAGATGCTGAGATAGTGCCACAACAATGGTGCACTTCAGAAATAACACTAATTTATAAAAAAGGAAATTCATTAGATATAGGCAACTACAGGCCAATTAGTCTGATGGCAAGTACATACAAATTGTTCGCATCTATCATCCTAAGCAGAATAGCACCTACAATTGATGACTCACAACCAATAGAACAAGCAGGTTTCCGTTCGGGTTTTAGTACAACTGACCACCTACAGGCACTGGAACAAATAATGGAGAAGTACAAAGAATTTAACAAGCCTTTGTATCTAGCATACATTGATTACAATGTTTGTAAGGTTACAATTGTAAGGCTTTCGATACAATTAGTCATAACTCAATCTGGGAAGCACTGAAACTCTCCAACGTCGATGGAAAATACATAAACATTCTGAAGAATATATATGCCAACAGCACTAGTAAGGTAAAACTAGAAACAAGAGGGGACCCAATCAAGATTGAAAGAGGCGTGAGACAAGGAGACCCTATCTCACCAAAACTCTTCATAGCTGTTTTGGAAACTATCTTTAGAAAGCTAGACTGGACTCACAAAGGTATTAAAATAGGCAAGAGATACCTCAACCACCTAAGGTTCGCTGACGATATCGTCATACTGGCCGAAACACCACACACTCTAGAGGAAATGATATGTTCATTAGCCACGGAAAGCTCCAAGGTAGGTCTGGAAATGAATACAAACAAAACTAGAGTAATGACGAATAGCTATGAAAAACCAATATGGGTCAAGGGAAATCGCATAGAGTATGTAAAAACCTATACATACCTAGGAAAACAAGTGACATTCAGCAAAACAAATAACGAAGAGGAAATACAAAGGAGAATAAACATCACATGGCAAAAATATTGGTCACTAAAAGAAGTCCTAAAAGGCCACTACTCCTTGAATCTCAAGAGAGTAGTAATGGACACTTGTATACTACCCTGCCTATTATACGGCTGCCAAACATGGGTTCACACCGACAGAACCAAGAAAAAAATCACAACCACCCAGAGGGCAATGGAGAGGAGCATGCTAGGAATAAGAAAAATTCACAAGGTGCGAAGTACAAAAATTAGGAAAAAGACCATGTTGACAGATGCTCTAACACAAGCACTAGCACTAAAGTGGCGGTGGGCAGGACATATCGCAAGGCTCACCGACGACAGATGGACGATACGATCCACTAACTGGAAAGGACCACCAGGGAAAAGAAAGGTTGGAAGACCATACAAACGATGGGCAGACGACATAGCCCAGACTGCTGGCACAAACTGGCGGACCCTTGCCAAAGATCGGGAAAATTGGAAGCGGATGGAGGAGGCCTTTACCCGATATGGGACTACATCTCCAAAAGATACCCAAACAAATACCTAACACTACTAACTAGAATAAGACGAACACTAACACAACTAACACTTATTGCATTTAAAAAAAAAAAAAAAAAAAAAGCTGTACTTAATATAAAAATTGTAAATATTGTGAGATGAGAAATAAAAGGCTTATTATTATTATTATTATGTATAAATCAAAATATATATTTTTAAACTACTTTGAATTTTTAAGTTTATTACAAGTTATTAGGTTTATCTTAAATAGTAATTTGGTACTTAATATTATCATTAATTAATTATTGAGATTGTCAATGATAAAAGGATTAGCAAGATTTCATTTAATCTAATCAAGTTATGTGTATTGAGCCTTCTGTAAAATGCCCTAAAATAATATAGCATTGATTCAGTGGTCGACATCAGAGAATTTATTTTGAAAAAGGCTCATTACTAACCCTTTTGAATAGTATAACTGCCACACTCAAGAGTGGTTTAATGATTACTTAAGCCATCACTTTGTCAGTTTCGATAAGGTTTTGTATGTCAAATCTTTACTAAGGGACAGCTTAAGTAATCATTAAATATCTCTGAGTACGACAGTATTAAAATAAAACATTAAGCTACAATCCCAGCCCAAGGCATAATAACTATGAAGGGACTGTAATACCCCTTTCCTAAGAAGATGCACAAAGACAGACCAAATAAAATAGATTGCTTGGATTGAACAACATAATAAAGAAAGCAGTGACGGGAACCTCTTGAAAATCAAAAAAGACAAACAAATTAAGTATCTTGACTTGGCTCACAAACTCACAAGGTCATTAAAATGTGGGGTGTGCATTCAGTTATTATTTGACCTATAGTTGTTTCAACTAATGTTTTAATTGCCAACAGCCTCAATCAATAGATGGCTCTCGTTAGGCAGCTAGTTTAAGGGTTTGATTCAGAAAGCAGTACTTTTGAACATGGCTCGTACTGTAACAAAGTTCCCATTCTGGAGCCCTGCCCACCGGTAGCTTGGAAATTGTTCCTTATGCCAATGGCTGAGGCTGTTTTTTTTATATTTGTAAATGTTTTGTTTTTAAAATATTGAAAGTTTATTTCATTAGAGAAAAGATGAATAAAAATCTACAAGTTATTTTAATCAGTAACCAAGAAGTGGTGCTAATTGGTTCTAGGTTGAATCTAATAAGATTCAAACACAATGCTAGCTCATTTGCACCTGACCTATTGGTCTGCTAGAACTAATTAGCTAGCAAAGCACAACTGTGATCAAATACCATAATTTAACTTCACTATAATATACAATATAGAATGTAGTTTACTAGAAACTTCCTACAAATCATGTTAAATTGTTATTGTTTGAGTAAATGGACTCATGTATGTTTAGATAACAAAGGTTGTAACCGTTTCAATGAAACTTTGGACTTGCAGTTTCATTCTCACAATAACAATATTACAAAGGGAAGGAACTATATTCGTTTTTTTTTATTAATGCAGAGGTAAACAACTATGCAGAGTTACAACTCTGCATAGTTTTTTTTGTGTAATATGGTTTAGTAACTTACAAGTTACTAAAACATATTTTTATCAGAACCATCATTAAAATCTATGTTGAAATCCTGGGTCAGGGTCATTTCTAGTTCACAATTTTTTTTATAAATAAATTATACCTCAGGTATTTACACATAATAAGGTATCTGTATAATCAATTACCAAATATTTAAGTCATGGAAAGTTTTTATTGCAAAATTACACAATAACAGACAAAGGGAAATGATAGCACATGAAATGTGTACCTAAACTTTCTATGTTTTCCTGTGTAGTTGAGATTCTAAAGTTTAATGTTCAAACTGTCCAAAGTTTAAGTTATATCATGTTGATTAGCAAAAAAACCTGGCTATACATGCCACCTACAACTCAGTAAACATATAATAACAGTGATTAAATACGAGTGTAATTACCTCTTCTTCTCCTTTCCTCTGTCATCTGAGGACCGCCATCCAACAGATTAGTAAGTTCTGTTATATTGAAAGAGCATTTCTCCCTCTCTCTTTGTAAATCCGGGTTAACATTCGTGGATTTACTCATTTTGTGTCGTAAGATAACGTACGGAAAAAAGCACGACGTCCCCGATTAACGGTGCACGGACAACTGACGAAACGGCGATAAATTCGAGAATTTCGAGGTCCACTTGCCGCGTCAAGTAATCGCAGCAGGTTTTGCGTGACGAAAAAAAGCCTTGTTGAGCTATGTATTGCTCAACCAATACCCCAAACTGAGGGAAACTGGTTTAATTAGATTTTAACGTTATTGCCCCCTAAGCATCTACGTCGTTTTTATTAAGTTTTGAGGGAAATTTTCATTCGCATTTTGTAATTTATTGTAGTGTTATTTGTTTATGTGTAGTACCATAGCGTAGAATATACGCTAACACTCGGACGTTATGTAATCCAAGTACACAAAAGTATTCTGTATTCCATTTACTAAAGCAAATTACGCTAATTAATTATTTAGTAGGTATTAAATTACTTTCACTTTTGCCTTTTGAATTTTTTGTTTTGTCTGCTGTAACTCTGTACGTCAAAGAGATGTCAAAAGTAAAACTTTGACAAGAGCGAGCACATGACAAAAACAGTGTTTTAATTTGACACAGACACCAGACACACGTTTAAAATCCTTGAAGTTTAATACTTTACTCTATGTTGAAGGGTCTGTAGGGCTATTGCGTATCTTTTAAATGGCAGTGTCTAACCTATAGTGCCTTTCAATTACTGTCAAATGGTTCCATTTTGTACTAAAACCAATTTGACAGTTAATCCATAGACAATATGATAGCCACTGTGATTTAAAAGATACGCAATAGCCCTGCTGCAGGGCTATTGCGTATCTTTTAAATGACAGTGGCTAACCTATAGTGCCTATCAATTACTGCCAAATGGTTCCATTTTGTACTAAACCATAACCAATTTGACAGTTAATCCATAGACAATATGATAGCCACTGTCATTTAAAAGATACGCAATAGCCCTGCTGGACAGAGGTGTACAGTCACGAGCAATGATATGTATGCTATACCATCGCCAAGGATATAAATACCTATCTGGGACTAAGTACGAACAAAATCTTGATTAGAAAATGCCGTTTAATTTTATGTCAAACCAATGGAGTTTGTATTACTTTACTTTCCAGTTGTCTATTCTGCAATTGTCAGTGCGATTAACAAGAAAAAATTATAGTTTTCGAAAATCTTTTAGATAGTTTAACTAGCACATAAAAGTAGCAGTATTAGTTTCATATTTAAAAACTAATTACTACTATAATAAATTCTTGCGAACCAGTTCTAACAAGTTATTGTCTATATACAACTACTATTTATACATTGGACAGGATTATTTAGAATTCACTTTTGATACCGATTTATACCGTGAATTGTACACGTTATGGGTAAATGACGAGATCTAGGTTACAAACGTACATTCGTTCTACATACAATGTTATAAATAATTCGTGTCAATAATGTAGGCTTCGAATAGGCTAAAATCCATTAAAACTGTATAGCCATATTAAAAAAATCAAAAAACATGGCGGAAACATTTTCGTGATGAACTGGTTTTTTTGCTTTCACAAGTGCTTTTTATTGCATTCAAGTGAAATATTTATCAATATTAGTTTTGTTGTTGTTGTCTAGTTTTTTTTTAGAATATAAGTTACAATAAGTTAATATAAGTTACGATTATAATGAATTAATGAGTATGTAAGTGAGGTTTAGGTATATGTGTAGCTATAAAAAATAACTAAAATTAAGATACTAAAAAATGTTCGTATTTTATTATAAAGTTATTTGTACCGTGAGCATAAAACGTATCCTACTAATAAATTGATTTGTCACTTGCACTTTTTTTTTATTTCACCAATGCTAAGCGAGGAGCTGGGTGCTAGAAAGTTAAAACATAATAATAACTGTCCCAAAAGTAAGTTCAAAAATTTTAAACACCCTACTTTAAAGAGGTGACATCCACTTTCGAGGTGATCTCGCTCGGAGCGCTTTTGAGTTGCACGTACACATTCAGAAAATATTTAAACTCCTTGACTAGGGCAGAGAGCGAGCGCCAAAGGCCATAGATATACATTCATGCACTGTTATAGACCCTGTCTAGCCAAAGCGATTATATATCAAGTTTGCACGGTCGCTTAATGTTCTATTTGACTGCGCCACCAGAGGGCATTCCATGATTCCAGTTTTTAGAACATATTCGTGTCCTATGAGCGGGGTACAAAGCAGAAGTGGCCCCGAATAAATCTCTGTTCTAACAGCTGTTGACACTGTTTGTTTGGACCCAGCAGTCATTCTCGACGAAAACGAAAACTAGAAAGTATCGTACGTTGTTCGCAGTTATCGACGTCCTCGTAAATTAAAAGTATTTTTTTAACACAAAACGACTGCTCAGTTGTGGGATTACGCTGACCAACAGTCACAAATCGACTAAATATTGAACAGTCAATTTAGTTTTAGTAACATTTACCCACCACTCACAAAGTCGGCCATATTTCTTTCTTGTAAGCGTTGGAGCTCACCTAGTCAAGATGAGGTTAGTTTAGATAAATAATTAAAATATTTAATGCTAAATATATTGATTACTGTTATTTAAAGTGAAGAAGTACTTTAGAATAATGTTAGATATTCATTTTGTGTCGTGGAAACAGTCTTCTCGTGAACTACAACGTTTTATCGGTCTGCCTCAAAGCCATGTGGTCATACAGGATTTTTGTTCGATTTCAGTTCCCTCAAGCTGCAGAAGAGGCTTGCAGCCTCTGTTATGCGATGTGGTAAAAAGAAGGTGTGGTTAGATCCTAATGAGATCAATGAAATCGCCAACACCAACTCGAGTAAGTACCCACACCTTAATATTTTTGCGGTGCGGCGTGATCTTGTTATACATGCTGTGCTGGCGATAGTAAACAAAGTGTTTCAGGAAATTCGAAACGTTCCTTCAAAATTCTTTGACTTCAATGATCAATATGTGCAGTGGATTGTGAAAAAAGACAGCAATATATTCAAATGGATACCTTTTTTGTGTGGATGACAAATAACCCTTCTTGGCCCAGAAGGGGATGTTTTTTTGAAAATGTCATTATTCCATCTTTTGTGTGTGCATTCGGTTTTTACAGTATGGTCAAAAAGACAACATAACCTAGATCACCTATCAATGAAGAAAATGTCTTCGAATTTGGTTAACATGTCACAATATTAGTTTTTGATTATGGCGCAACTTAAGAACTGTGTTTGCCACTAGATTTGGTCTGAATTTTCGGTAGTTGACTTGCGTGAGATTGGTATTTTGGGGAACGTAAAGTATTCCACATTTATTCCCAATTTTTTACAACTGTCTTTTGTAAACAAGATACAAATAGGTTAATATAATTCTGTCAACTTCCAGGACAGAACATCCGTAAGATGATCAAGGATGGTCTCGTCATCAAGAAGCCTGTAGCCGTACACTCTCGTGCTCGCGTCCGCAAGAACACAGAGGCCCGCAGAAAGGGACGTCACTGTGGCTTTGGTAAGAGAAGAGGTACTGCTAATGCCAGAATGCCACAAAAGGTGAGTTCAAAAGATGTTATCTATGTTTTATGTTCATGACTATGTTTTAGCTCTTGGGGATTGAATGATAAGATGGTGCAATGGAATTTCTATTTTGTGTATTACTTTTTATTACTGGCACAGTAGTAGTTACTGTACTGTACTGTGCTGGCACAGTAGTTTACTTTATCAGCCCAGAACATACACAAAGAAAAATAAAGCCAGTTTCAGTAAAAACTGACAGATAATAATCATATTCTACACTAGCAATTTCAATATATTTGGCAAGTTTTAACGATTTGAGTATCAAATCAGAATCAGTTGTCAAAATGTTAAGCAACGAAATGTTTCATAAATAAACTTCTACTCTGCTCAAACATTCAACAGGAAAAATATCTGATACTATTTTCCTTCCACAATATTAATTGAATTTCCTCTTCTCTTCGCCAGGAACTTTGGGTACAAAGACAAAGGGTCCTTCGTAAATTGCTGCTCAAGTACAGAACTGCCAAGAAGATTGACAGGCATCTATACCATGCCCTGTACATGAAGGCAAAGGGTAATGTCTTCAAGAACAAGCGTGTACTCATGGAGTACATCCACAGGAAGAAGGCTGAGAAGGCTAGGACTAAGATGCTTAGGTAAGATGCTTTTTTTTTGGAACAAAGAAACTACAGCAAACCAGTAGCTCAGATAAACGTAGCAAGCGGCTTGACAGTAACGTCATAGAGCAGTTCTGAACTAGCCCTTGAGGCAAGCGATGGATCCTTCGAGTTGCACACTACTTACTGAGATATTGAGAGGTTTTAATCCAAACCACAAAAGCCCACAAGTGATTCTAGTGAACACCACAAGGCCGACACAATTTAGATTGTGATTATCACACTAAGAAGAATAGAAACTTGATTTTTTGTAATGATACTCTGAATGGAACTTCAAATAAATAAAGCTGTCATATTTGAGTCGGATTTTGTAAACACCTGCTCCTACAGTTTGTTTAATCTATGACCTCAACCAGAACTAACACTACAATCTTTGTGTTCTGTTCCACACATAATTTCACAAATGTTTTTTAAAGCCCTTCTGCCGATAATGCTAAAAGAACTAGGCAGTACTGTACCTCATGTAAGCTCCAAGCATGATCGGAAGTATTAATACATAACTAGAGCTATGAGTTAAAACACTTACAAAAAAAACCTATAGTGATTTGGTAACCTCATTTTTTGAAGTTGATTAGAAATCTACACTCCTACACTCACTCTCTTGCCCTTATTCCAACTTATTTTGAGTCGCGCAGCATGTCTTCGGCATAAAAAATAGATTAACAACTTTTTTTTATTCCAGTGACCAGGCCGAGGCCCGCCGTAACAAGGTCAAGGAGGCCCGCAAGCGTCGTGAAGAGCGTATCGCCGCCAAGAAGGAAGAGCTATTGCAGACGTTCGCGCGGGAGGACGAGGCCGCGGTCACTGCCAAGAAGTGATCACCACTTTGTAATTAATCTAAAAAAATATGATCCAATAAATACTTTGGGTCCATTTTTGTGTTTTATTTAGACTGGGGCCCACTGCAACTGGCTCTGCTCCTTGTAATGTTCAATTTCTACTACAAAACCTTCCCTATCTCCAATCCTATGTAGAAAAATACACGTTTAGATCGCAAATTGTTATTCTATAAATAAATCCTGCGTTGTTTATTACCTCGTTAGTGTCAACGATTAATCATGTCCGTGACTACCGCAGGACCATCAACGCCAATCACAACCACATTTGGTAAATAATTAGTAATAGTCCCTAGATCCCAGGGCCACCAGACATCGTGTCACTGACTCTGGCAGGGCCACCATCAGAGATTTTATCTATATATCGAGTATTGTGAGTATGTACCTACTAAGAACGCATGCCTACCTGCTAGCTTGCTTAGACGGCCAATTTTCAGGTATCGGTATCAGGTAGGTAGGTAGGTAATAAGGCTAGAGCTCCTAAACGAAATTCTGATGCTCGCATTTTTATTTATGTCCACCAGACAACTATTTTAAAACCTTTTACAAGACAGACCGAGCGATCCAAGGAGGGCGGTTGGGGCCGCGGGTAGTCCAACGGTTATCGCGGCCTCGACATAGAGGGCGAAGAAGGAACATGGGTGGTTTTTAGTCAGTAGAAGTCTGACACTCCCTTTCGCTCTGCCCAAGAGCGGGAGGGGTTATTCGATGATTTTACACCCACCAAAAAAAAAAAAAAAAAAAAAGGAGCCAACCATACCCTAAACTCAATTTTATTGCCTCTGTGGTTAGGAAGGAGCGCGAGGGCATTTTACAAAATACTCTATGTTACAAACAGAAATTAAACCCCTTATGATCGGGTTATTGCCATGCTATATTGGGCAGGCGCTCCAACATGCCCCGGGCGTTGAAAGCAACGGTTTCAGCAAAATTCTGACGACACAGGCAATGGGCAGATCCTGTTAAATGCCCGCCGAATGAGTCCAGTGGAGGTCTCTATGTCAGCTACACGAGCGATGCCATCCGATACCGGGTGAACAGCCACAATACGTCCAACTTCCGAGTCGGCACTTTTTGGGAGCTTTATAGCGTCTGTAAAGCAATACGGCCGACGGAAAGTGTCTGGGAGTATTGGGGACTTATTTTTTAAGGATATTGCCCAAAATATACACGTGAGGTAAGTAATTTTTCTAAGTACCCTACTTTGACTACCTGATACCTGAAAAGTGGCCGTCTAAGCCTTGTTTAAGCTTTATTTAGTGGGGTGTGCGTACCTACTCACGGTGTTAATTTTTTTTCAAGATTTCTCTATTTAAACAGTTTAAAACTAATTTCTTCCCAAAATACTCAATAAATTGGTACCTTCTACTACATACTTACATCAGCAGTGGTGGCCCAGTGGTGGCGGCCCCGACTTACGAACAGTTGGTCGTGGGTTCGAACCCCGGCAGGTGCATTACTTTGTGTAATTTATTTCATCACGACTGCTCTCAAAACGGTGAAGGAAAACATCGTGAAGAAACCGTCATATCTTAGAACCAAAAAATTCAAAGATATGTGACATCTGGCGCGCGTGGTGGATTATATCCCATCCCTCTCCTAGAGAGGAAGCCTGAATCCCTGCAGTGGGAACAATATAGGCTGATGATGATGAAATACTACATAAAAAGTTATGGTATAGTGATAAAAATTCAGATTATTTATTTATTTAAACTTCATGCAGAAACGTGGTACATAGGCGGACTTAATGCCACAAGGCATTCAGCAGATTCCTAATAGTGTTGTGTTGCTGTGTTGGTAAATTGCTAACATAACTTACGTTATTTTCCATACGTACTAAACCTCTCTCATAAATAACTCGATCAAGTTTTCTTTCCACGAATGTGAGTGGAAGTGAAACAGGAAGACATGGTAAGTACCCTAGTATAAATATGCTTGTGGTAGTAGGTGAGAGGCGTCGATCACTAATAAAAAATCGATGGTGAGAGGCGAAAATTATGATGACAGGTACTACGTCATCGAGAAATTAATGAAATAATTAATGCATGCATGTAATAATTTAGCAGGACATTGGTCAAAATAATGAGACATAGTAAGTATTATTATTCAATTCAATGCAAATTAAGGATGGGTACCTAGGGGTGAAATGAGTATCGATTTACAGAATTGCATTAAAATTGACGTTTTGAATACCTAACGGGTGATTCCAGTTAGTGTGTCTTCTCTACTATAGAGTTGCAATACATTTAAATATCTGGGACCCTGAATTCCCACACGGCCTACCCGATAACGATAACTTTTGTAAACAGGCAATCCTTTACCTTTTCTCTAGGATTCAATTTTCTATCTGACCTATTTGATTAACATCTATCGTTGTCTTCATCGCATGGATGTACCTAAGGTTTACGCCTTACATGATTTAATGCCTGAAAAGCCCCGATACAACAGCATCCTGCGGTCATTAAAACAAAAGTAGTATTAACCTTGTAGACTTGTTTTATGTCTCCTAGACTTTTAGTCCTTATTTCATTATCAATTATCATCACTATCACTACATACCTATTTTAAAACAAAGTCCTCCGCCCCGCCTGTCTGTCTGTTCGCGATAAACTCAAAAACGATTGCACCAATTTACAGGTGTTTTTACCAATGGATAGAGTGGTTCTCGAGGAAAGTTTTAGTATAGGTACAACATTTCAGAAGCTAAATATGGGAATGAAAGTTTGTTGGGATATTTTTCGACATCCACGCGGGCGAATTGCTGCGGGCAAAAGCTAGTAAACTAATAAATTTTCTAAAGAAGTTCGCATTTTTTTGCGAGTCGGTTTAACATTGTCCCAACAACACCATCGATAGTATCAAGCTACTCGAAACTATTTCTCGATTAGAAGTTTCGGGATATCAACCTTGAACTTAAAGTTTTAGCGATAAAGTCGAAAATCTAGAAATAAATGAAAGAAAGTAGTAACTTGATGTGCTGGCACACAGGTCTATACGAAATAATTATGGACGACATGACAGTCCGTTTTCCCCCACTAGCTTATAAATTACCAGTCAAGCGAATATACGCTCTAAAGTACAACGTGTTGTGGTAAATAATAATAAATTAATCAATATGGGCAAAATGAACGAGGATTTGGTTATAGAGAGGGCGAAGTGCACTTTTAATGTGAAAGAACTCACATATTTTCTGGATGGAGGCAAAGACAAAACCTTGGAGAGGAAGCATAGAGGTAAATGAACTTTGATTTGACTGTGAGCGGTGCTTTATTTGGGTCGATAGGTACCTACAACTTGGTCCTCTATGTTTTTGTGATACATAATGAAGTCACTGGGCGGGTAAATAATTATATAAGTAGGTACCCATATGATGTAGATTCATATATTATGGCAACTACTGATATAGTCAATTTACAAAATTGCTTTACGTACACTTGTTGTGTATAAAATAACGAAAGTTTGTGCTAACTACTATCTCATACTCATTCTAGAGAAATGTTTTGTAATCCAGTTCCTTGATAACTAGCTCTTATCTCCATAAAAAATACGTTCAAAATGCAATGATAAACACACTCGTGAATACGGTCTTCATTTATTTTAATTACTTCGTTTTTTTATTACTCATACTCTGAAAGTAGGTCAAAACATGCCTGCGGAGCGGGTTGAAAGTACAACTTTTCAGCCCTAGGGAGAATCGCTTTCAACTGACAGCTGTCAAATTGTTAAAAAAACCTTGATCTATTAGCACATTTTTATTGAACCATGTTCCAACTTTTTATACAGCCACTCAATAACAACGCAATTTAAAATTAAAATAACATAAAGTTAAGTTTAGAATATAATTAGGTACCTATATTATGACGTTAATCTATTTTTGATGAATAATGATAAAAATGTTGGTCCCAAACTTTGAAATAAAACGGAATTTGTACTTAATGAAATAAAATTGGACGAAGAAATTATAAGACAACATGTCGACGTTGGTGTTGCTAGCTATTAATTATTATTTTAATTATTATTGTCCTTCATTCATTTGTAAACTAATTTCATACATTTTTAAATATTTTCTATAAAAACAACAAAAAAAACATTTGTAGCCCACCGGTATCGGGAACAGGGTCCAAGTTACGCCGCGGTCAGCAGGGCTATTGCGTATCTCTGTTGACAGATTTATAGATTATCCCTTTGGCTCTGTGTGCTTTGATTAACTGTCAAATGGTTCCATTTTGTACTAAACAATAACCAATTTGACATCCATGGACAATATGATACACTGTAACTTAAAAGATATATAGCCCTGCAGGGCTCCAAAGAAAGGAACCTCCTAACAATACGAGCCGTGTCCAGGAGTACCGCTCTCTGCATCAAGCAGCCAGCATCCAGCTGCCTAACGAGAGCGTCCTCCTCCTCCTTTTAATCATTGTCACTCATTGATTACTTGATTGATGTTGCCATCGTCACAGTTATGTAAAATAACCGCCGAAAATTAATTCTGTTTAATAGTCAGCCGCTAAGGTCAGTCAAAGACCCTTCCGTTTGTGATACTCCTTCCGTCATGTACATAATTAAACTATTGACTCCTGTATGGGCATTGATGTGAAATAATTTGCACGCCCTGGGGCTCTAAAATGGCCACTCGAGCAGATCATAGGAATTCGTAAAATATACCATTCATAATAGTAGTTTAATAGTAGTAGGTTACTGTAAATTTTAACGCAATTCATATTATTTTCCTATTATGATCTTCTAACGTGTCCCGTGATTTTAGACCCCCTGGCAATGCCAGGGGGTCTAAAATGGTCATGCATGCATGACGCTATCATGGTGTGATGCCTCCTCTATAATATGCCATGTAAAATCAATCTTTTCCTAATAAAAACCTGCCCGCCATTTTGTATTTTTTTCCGAAATCGCGGCCCACGATAAAAGTGGTATGTATGGATAGATGACAAAGAAAAAATTACCAGTAACACCGTACTTACCTCAAAGTGTCACGTGTGACCTACCGAGATATTTGAAGGTAAAGATCGACAAATGAGTTCAACGACAATCATTAAAAACCCTCCTTTTAGGCTTCGCCGCAGTCGGGTAAAAATAGTCTTATCGCGTGTAAAGCGTGGTAATTGTATCCAAGAATTGTTCCCGGGTTGATTATTATTATGCGCACGAGAAAATCGCTTCGCGTCGCGTCGCAATGAAACGCTATTTTGTGTCAAAGAATAGTTTTCTCGTGCTCCTAGTAGTGTGAAATGTACCTACCTACTCTCTTTCAATAAGTAAACAATAATAATAATAATCAACGCCTATACACACGTAAAAGGTCTATTTTTTATGTAGTCATCGTACTCATATATCGATCTTTATCTTCAAATATCTCGTTATCGTGAGACTTTGGGGTACCATGTTTTTTATCATGAATTTCATCGTGGGCTCGTGGGCAGAGATTAAAAAAAAAGCAAAATCAGGGCATGGCTGTAATTAACCTCGGCGTGTTAAGGTTCTATTCTTAGTTTTTTTCATTCTCTTGAACCTGCTAGTTTCACAGTATCTGCCTACTGTGTAATGTTTTCGCAGAATGAGGCGGTTAGAATAAATAAAATGCAATTTATAATAACGTTTCAAGATTTTTTATTCAAAGAACACAAATATATGTAGAGAGTTCATGCAGAATATTATCAACATGGCACACTTGTGTAGGTTATATTCGTATGCTTCCATATCCCATAAAAACATACAGTTCCATCATCGTTTACTCCGACCGACAATATCAGGGGTTCGTCTAAAGAAAACATAAACAACACAACATTTTATAAATAAACATATTCGCCATTTAAATACCGCAGTATCGTCTTCAGAATAGCATCGATCGTCTTTTGTCTTCATGATTTCTGCTGGCAGATGATGAATCTTTCAGCTTCGTTCTGAATCAGCTTGAAAATCGTAGCTACTGCTTCTTCGTTCTTGCATGAGATGGGAGCAACGCTACCGCGCTTCCCCCCTCCCCAGCTTGAGGTGAACGTCAACTGTGCTTCAGCGAAGAGGCAGAGGCAAGCTACGAAGGCGATGAGAAAATAGATCTTGTTCATCTTGGAGTGCTTGTAGAACTGGTGACTGATAGAAGGTTGGTGGATGTGTGATGTCTTGGCAAGAAAGTCGGGCTTTTATATGCAAAAGTCGTAGCGAAAATAGGGATAAAGAAGCCACAGCAAGTTTAATTTGTACCTAATTTACGGTGAACAAATGACGACTGCTGTAGATTAATTGGAAAGGTTCAATTGAACAGTAGCTCATCAATTGAAGACCTACAGAGTATTCTATCATTTTATTTTGATTCGTCTCTTTTGCAGAAAGGGTAATGCTGACTAAGAGGGAGGAGCTCTTTGGCGGTGTGCCAGACGAATATCTAAGTCATAAGGAGAAATACGAGAGCTCTATGCGCAAGGCAGTTATCCTGTTCGGTTTGCTTCGGAAACTTCAACAAGAAAATAACACTGATCTTACTAACTACAGGTATTGTAATATCATTAATATTTTAAATAAAACCAGAAGATCCTGTTGTGGTAAGTTGCTCAGTTTCTGTCATCTACAGCGGAGACGTGCAATACTCAACCAATCACGGGTACACAAGGTGGGTGAAAAACCTGATCTTGTTTTCAACCAATGGTTGTCAAGCAAGTCTTCATTCATATCCACTTCCATGGAAACCGGGCCCAAGTGAGAGAACATTTGATCAAACTACTTTGTTTCCAGGAATCTTCTAAGCGGTGTTCTAGGCGCTTCCATAAGTCAGGACGGCTCTCCTTTTGGGCTACATTACATAATGTTCATGCCGGTCTTCATGAGCCAGGCTGACGAGAAGCAGCAAGAAAAATGGCTTCATCGGGCTTTGAATTGCAGTATTATCGGGAGTTATGCTCAGGTAAGACATACCCAGTTGTACGAACGTGGACGAAACCAAAGGAACACGTAAGAATAAAAGCAGAGGACGATCTGTAGTTTGCGACTGTGTTAAGGATGAAATGGTAAGAAAGGTGGTGTCTCATGAGATGAAGAATACAGAGAAGTATGAAAGAAGAAGACATACTTCGCTGACCCCAAATGAGCTGGGATAACGGCATGCGAATGATGATGATCTGTAATAGTTTCTGCATCAGTAGATTCCTAGAAATTTTCATCTAGCCGGCAGCTCTCGCCTTGCGCTTTTCTCGCCTTATCGAGCCTAAGGGCGTCCTACCGTGGGTTGCGGCTTATTGTAAGAGATACCGCGGTCTCGACATAAAGGGCTAAGAAGAAACATGGCTGGTTTTTAGTCAGTAGAAGTCTTCCGCTCCCTTTCGCTCTGCCCAAGAGCGGGAGGGATTATTTGATGATTTTCCACCCGCCAAAAAAAAAGGGCGTCCTACCGTCATAATCATCTGCCTAGCCTTTTCCCAACTTTGTTGGGGTCGGCTTCCAGTCTAACCGGATGCAGCAAAATACCAGTATTTTACAAGGGCGTCCTACCGTAATTATCTACGTTTTTTTTTCGATCTTGATTATTAGAGTGTTGGAATGGAACTTTCTATTTCTAGACTGAACTTGGTCACGGCACTTTCATCCGAGGTCTGGAGACGACAGCTACCTACGACCCTTCCACTGAGGAGTTTGTACTGCACAGTCCTACGCTAACTTCGTATAAATGGTGGCCTGGAGGACGTAAGTAGCCTTTACAAAACAATGGTTCTGAGTTCTAATTATGATAAATTGCGTTTTCAAGCTGCCACGATTCTACTATTGTAAGATGAATGGATGGATGCAGTTCGATGGATGACTAACCTAGATAATCTACGTAGAATCGAGTGCCAGTGCTGATGATGTAGCCAAATGGATCTCATGGGCCGAAAGGTATAATGTAAATCAAACATGCGTTATAGATCTATCCGGTTGACATTTTAACCGATGCATCAGTCCCTGGGATATCTATATTTGGCTAAATCGAGAGCTGATGATGATTACAGGATAATTTCTAGTGGAAGTCGTTTTGCCAAACCATTTATCCTGTTAAAAAAAACCTGCAGTTTGCTAATAATAGCCTAATTGAGTAATAATATAATGATGATGACAATTAACTCAACACCTATGTTCGACCAGTTTAGAACAGATACTGATTTAAGTTGTGGGTCGTCCGTTCTCCATCCTGACAACCCATCATTTCCACAGTGGGTAACACAGCGAACTACTGCATCGTGATAGCTCAACTGTACTCCAAGGGTGAATGCCATGGCATTCACTCCTTCATAGTCCAAGTGAGAGACGAAGACACCCACATGCCGCTCCCAGGGATCAAGGTGGGAGAGATCGGAGTGAAGATGGGACTCAACTCGGTGAATAATGGTTTCATAGGCTTTGAGAATTTGAGGATACCCAGGACTAATATGCTGATGAAACATGCTAAGGTTTTGGAGGTAAGCATCTTGTATAAGAAACGAAATTTATTTTTGATCTCTATGCCAAATATCAGCCGTTCTAGCGTCATTGAGTAACAAACTTTCGCATTTATATAGAAGTAAAATAGGGGCCTCCTCAGTCTAAGAAAAGATTCGTTCAAACCGGTTCAGGCAAATTACATAATATGTGGTTCGGGTCACATGAGCGTAATAAATGTTTAAATTTAATATATGTGTCAGCTGGACAGACGATGGTTGACGTTGATGCCAGGTCGCTGAAATTGTTTCATTGAATTATTGAATGCTTGATTTGCTTTTTCAGGACGGTACTTACGTAAAGTCTAAGAATAACAAACTCATCTATGGCGCCATGGTGTTCGTCAGGGTGGTCATAGTATTCGATTCTGTCAACTACCTGGCTAAGGCTATAACCGTCGGTGCGAGATACTCTGCGGTTCGGAGACAGTCTCAGCTCAAAGCGGGGTAGGTGGACCTTTTAATATATTTTTGCAGCTACCAATAAGTTGCTTACGCCAATAAGTTCACACCAAGTTATAGGATCCCTAGCATCCGACGTTAAATTGACACCAATACGATACTCATTGAAATTCTTTTATTGTGCCATACTATCTACGCATCCAGAATATTTTTAATAAAGTCTGTCAGCCTTTTACCTAGACAGATTTCTCCCTGGGGAAGCAGGTTCGTGGTACTTCGTTGTCAAGTGTTCGTTAAACCTATATACAATATTTTGCGGTTACATATAACAGCAGTGCTGTCTCGTCAATACCTCTTTGTACACTATTGCGGTTATATACATTACCTAGACCTACCTGATGTTTCAGTGAACCTGAGCGCCAGATCCTGGACTACGTGACACAGCAACACAAGATATTATCCGCGATAGCCGGGTGTTACGCCATGAAGATGAACGCGTGGCGATTGTGGGATACCTTCAATCTTATCAACGACCAACTCCATCAGGGAAACATGGAGCGACTAGGAGAAGTAAGGCACAATTTAGAAATACGGAAGGTGGAACTATAAATGTTTTTTCTTTGATCTTGTTCTAAGCGTGTTGATGGGAATCTCAATTGTGTCGGCCCAGAACTGAGTTACGAGTTTGGCGCTTTCGGTAGTCTCCATCAGTTCCTGTAGTGAACAACCAACAGGACTATATATTAAGGGCCCCATTTTTTGAGGAACAGCGCCACATTGCATCTGTGATGATTTGACCTACTTATAAAGATGTTTCCATTACAAATATATGAGGCTGACGTGCTCTTGTTATTTCTAGAGGCTACAGAAGGCACACATGGGAACATTAGTATTTTTTTCTTAATTATTAAAGAAAACAGGCCTTTTACCCGACTACGGCGAAGCCTAAAAGGAGGGTTATATGAGGTTATTCCGGTTATTTAATGAAATTACCTATATGTCTGCTATAGAAAGCTCGCCTTATCAATTCTCGTTTTGGAATTTCTCGATCTAGTACAATGCAACTTACAGACTTAAATGATTCTATGACCCTTCTATTCCAGTTGCACGCTCTAGCCTGTTGCCTGAAGGCCATCAGCACGACAGACTCGTCCATGTTCACGGCGCTGTGCCGGCTGGCATGCGGCGGGCACGGCTACATGACGTCATCCAACCTGCCCCCCACATACGCCCTCACTACTGCCTCCTGCACTTATGAGGGAGACAACACTGTGCTGATGTTGCAGACGGCTAGGTTTGTAGCGTTTTGAAACACTATTAGTTTTTATGGTGGACATCGTCATCGTCATGAGTTCAGCCAAAAATCACCGACCCCTGGGTTTAAGTATATCCTTCCTTCTGTCATATTTCTCGACTGGGTCGACTCCGGTAGTCTGGTCGTGTCGGTTTGCCGTTCCATAGAACTATGAAAGTGACTATGAGAGTAAAGGATAAAAGATTAAGTATGCGTTGTAAAGTGCAAATGTCCGCTAGGTGCAGGTCCGCTAGTAGAAATATAAAGTGCAAATGTGTGTACACACACACATTTGCACTTTATATTTCTACTAGCGGACCTGGAAGACGTAGTCCTGCCCGGACAGCAGCTCTACCTACCGGGTCCAATTGTGAATCCACTGGATCACACACAAAAAAAATCACGTCAGACGTAAGTCTGTACGTGTGTTTGTCACTGAACTCCTAAACGGTGTGAGAATGATGAAAGATGATTAATGACCAGTCTCCGCTGTTGACCGGACCGAAAACGATTAATAAGAAGGAATAGTAGGCTGTTTCTCTGTAAAAAACTACATCTGTTTCACAATCAAACGGCAGATTTTCTGATGCCTCTGCACGACAAAGAGATTCGATCAATTGAAATATGTTTTTAAATTTCCAGATTCTTACTCAAAACATGGCGCCAGATCGACACGCATCCCTTGACTCCTACAGTTGCTTACTTGAAGACGGTCTCCGCTCCAGAATTCTGTGACAAATGGGAAAGTTCTGTAGAGGGCATCATACGTGGCTTCCAAATAGTTGCTATGAAGTAAGTTGAAATCACTTACCATTGAACCCCAAAAATGAACGGAAATCATCAAATGACCCGTTCATCCCGCTCTGAGCGTGCTAGGGGCCTGCTAATGATAGGGAGTGTCAGACTTCTACTGACCAAAACCACCCATGTTCCTTCTTAGCCCTATGTATTTGGGGGTATCTCTTTCCAACAGTCCCGAAGCCCTGGTACATCTATCCCTGAGGTACCTGTTCTAGTGACTTAGTCAGTGGTGCAAGTTTGCGATAACGGCTGCGCTTACAACAAAGGAAATAATTAGCTAACAGCATGCAATGAGGCATCACGGCGTGACTTGGAGTAGGTACTCGGGACACGCGAACAACACAAGTGAAACCCACGCGCGTTACTTGATGCGCTCGTGAACGGGGCGTTTAATTTTCTGAAAAACTCTTATTGACTAAATGATGACTAGAGACTTTCATTTTTTGATTAATTACAGGAAAATATCGTCATGCGTGGACAATATGACGAGTAAAATAATGTCTGGAATGCCTCAGGAAGACGCGTGGAATACGACATCGATACAATTAGTTTCTGCTGCCGAGGTGAGATAAACTGTCTTATGTTTGGAATGATGATTTGTTTGTGACATTTGTGTGTGGCCTTGACAAAGCCCTTAATGTAAAAATGTGCACGTAGTACTAATTTAAAAGATGCGTGCATTCCTAATCCTCCTAATTTCCTAAAGGCAAAAACAATTAAGCAGTTTTAATTGTGTTCCATTACTCGCAATTTTCTTTAAAATTTTCACGTTCAGCCACGGAGTCTGGATCTGGCTCGGTTGTTGGCAATAGGCTCGCCCCCATAGACATAACTGGCGAAATGTGTATGTACTAATGGGTAATAGGTACACCTTTGCTAGCCCTTCGGGGAATTAGGAAGATAAGGGTGATGTTATGTTATTATGTTACTACAGTAACTTTTGGCTGTCTGGTCTGCCTGTCGTTTATCTTGTCAGGCCTGACGGATTTAGCCGAGAACATTCTGATAAATCTCTCGATACTTATAACAGTAACATTCCTTTCACACAGTCACACGGTCGAGGGATCGTAATATCCACATTCCATGAGGACATGTCTAAGGCTATGAAGTCCATGTCTTCGCCACTTGCTGAGGTAATGGGTCAGCTAGTTGAGTTGTACGCCGTGTACTGGACCCTGGAAAGCCTGGGAGACTTGCTACAGGTAAGTGTTGGCTGATTTTGTGTTCTTTAAACCGCGTGTTTTTAAATGGGCCGTTATCATAGGATGCTTTTTCCTAGACAGCCTTTTATTTAGGTCTTCTGTACATGAGGTCGTTTCAGCACATCCAATTCTCCAGTATTTTTTGAGCAGCAAAGCCGTAGGACGGCGACGTTCGACAAGCACTGTTCGGAATGTGTTATCGCTTTTTTATGTTCGGTTCGCCTCGACACACCACTAACAGAACGCAATAAGAAGCTCGATAGTCCGAGATTTGTGGGAATCTTGGAAGGAATACAAGTGAATATTAAATAGCCTACGCAAAACGGTGAACGAAAACATCGTGAGTAAACCGGCATGTCATAGAATCAAGAAATTGGAAGACATGTGACATCTACCAACCCGCACTGGGCCCGCGTGGTGCGTTATAGCCCATCTCTCTCCTAGAGAGAAGGCCTGAGTCCCTGCAGTGGGAACAATATAGGCTGATGATGATGATTAAATAGCCTTAGTCCTGTGAATATTATACTTACAGCTTTGTGGAGGTCAGATAGGCAGTTGCTCTATGTAAAATACTGGATTTAGCTGCATACGGTTAGACTGGAAGCCGACCCCAAAATAGTTGGGAAAAGGTTAGGCAGGTGATGATGATGAGAATTTTCAATCAATCAACATTGATACTGACTGATAGCAATATTACAGCATCCGTTTTGGAAATCGTTTGAAGTTTTCTTTCGTTTTCTACAGTACACGTCAATTTCGCATATGGATGTGGTGCTCTTGAGGTCTCGGTACGAAGAGTTGCTGAGGAAAATTAGACCTAATGCTGTGGGACTTGTGGACGCTTTTGATATTATCGATGAGGTAAGTGCAAGTGTTAAGTTTTTACTAAATACTACATTAGGGATTTAAATACAGACGAATGATTTCGCTGTAGTGTCATTGGGGACAGTTTGGTATTAGTCGTTCGTTGTCTAAAATAAACCATGACGACATAAAGCAGTTTGTTTTGCTTCTATTCCGGAGAAGAAAAGAGATGGTGCGAGACGTCTTCTATAGCTCCGTCTCTTTCCCACTCATGGTAACCCCTTTGAATCAATTTCGACTATGGGCAACCACGGATAACATCCAGTCTTTCTCGGTGGAGAATAAATCTAATCGTCGATGCGGGAGGCATTATAAACACAGCCTCTACCTCCCTTTACTTTTATAGTCCGATAGAAATGGGATGGTCAATTGTCACCACCCGAGGTCGGAGGAAACTTCTGAGCAATTCGAAAACAATATTGTTTGCTTACGATCACGAGACCAACGATTTTTGTAAGGTGTCATATGGGCCTGCGAATCGTATTCGATGAGGGATCCAAGACAGTTAATAAAAATTGTTCCAGCTTCATTGTCTCGACGCTTTTCTGGAGGTCGCTACTGTTGATTCTGGCTTGCAGGAGTTTTAGTGGTTTGGAAATAAGTGTGACGGGATGTTCTAAAAAAATATGATTCTGTTTAGTCCAGTCCGTCAGTTAGATTATCGAAAAATATTAGATAGGTACGTGTTTTTTGTTTTATGAAATTAATTAAAATTGACGAAGATAAAACGCCTCAAAAATCATGAGTGAGGGCTAGTGACGTTACTACGTTGTTAAAAATGTAGTGCGATGTGAGGTCACACGAGTTTTCGAAGCAGCTCTTAATTTTTTTTGTTTACCTGAAAAAAGAAAAAATTGTATCCAATATTTTTTGGAAATCTATCTGACGGACTAATTAGATTTTTTTTTGTCGACTATATACTATTGTATTAATAGCGAACATATGCTATACAATAATTTAGTGTTAGTACTGTTGGTAAGTAATTTAAACTCATCGTTGCTACAACGAACCCAACAGGCGCTCCAACACTATTGCCATAATTTTTTTTCTCCAGTTGCTCCAATCAACCCTGGGTGCATACGATGGTCGCGTGTACGAGCGTCTGATGGAAGAAGCGCTCAAGAGTCCCCTCAACGCGGAGCCCGTCAACCAGAGCTTCCACAAATATCTTAAGCCCTTCATGCAGGGGAAACTGTGATACCGAATTATACAAAAGCGTTACTTGTGAGTTGTGATAATAGATTTAGAATATTTTTTTGTTTTGTAAAAGTTTTTCTAGGATTTTTTTTAGATCTGTGATGGGTTGTTTGTTTGCTCAATACTATATTGTTTAAAATTAATTTTATTGTAGTCCTATTTAAATATAAAAACATTTTTTTTTTAATTTTGATTAATTTTATTTTCCAGCGAGGATCTTACTTAAACTAAGTACCTACTACTACTTTGTAACTATAAATGCGAAAGTATGTAAGGATGGATGTTTGTTACTCTTTCACATAAAAACTACTGAACGGATTTAGGTATTGTTTAGTACACAGATAGTTTATAACCTAGATAAACACGTAGTCCACACAGAATATAGGAGAATGGCTTACAGGTAGTAAAATATTACGTACACCAAAGTGTAAAGCTACCGTGAGTTAGGAAGCCAAAAAAATCTTTCAAGAAAATAAACAAGAAGTGAAATTAGATTTTGTAGTACCAAAAAGATAATTTTTGTTCAAGCTGGTTGAGATGTTTGTCACTTCAGTCCTCTACCAATGTATTGGTAGAGGGCTGAGTTGCAGACCTGTCCGATGGCCAGACATGGTCAGAGGTCTCTTACCTCTAAGTATATTTATAGAGGTAGGTATGCAAAGAGATGGGGCCATTGGCCAGCAGTGAGACACGACAAAATTAGTAAAGAAAAAACGATTTTTACTATTCATTGGCATAAATTTTATACGGTTGCATTTATAAATTCGTGGCTGTTCGGTGCTCAAACATGACCCCGTTTGCTTAGAACAGGGGGGTTACCATGGCGTCTTAAAGCATTATTGCTAAGTACGCCTGAAATTATGCCTGAAATTGGCAAGTCATCTATAGCTACGTATAACGACGACTCGGAGGCGGGTTGTGGGCACACAAACGAATTATTGCTCGACCCATATGCTGGGTACTTGGCACCGAAAGAATCTCTTTCCTACACTACACAGGAATAAAATTACAAAAAACTGGTTTAAGACGTCATGGTAAGCTACCCAGAGCCATTGTAATTCATAGGTCATAATATATATTTCAAAATATTTGCGAACTAACTACGTAGGTACCTTATTAGAATTAGTCAAGAAATTATATTTATATTTCAATGTCACCGGCACCGTTGCTTGTCAAGCAAACAAGAACATAAAAGTAGCATAAATTACAAATAATTACAATACATTGATCTTTGCCTTTCTAGCGAAGATACTAGGTACAAAGGCTGATTTTACAAATTGTACAATATTGATAAGTCATTGTTTCTTTTGGTTATAAATTAGTTAAAATACTGCAAAACCCTTTTATTTTGTGTATGTTGTAGACCGAAACGGTCTCTGATCTACAATACTTCATCCCCGAAAACACATTTTGTGATAGAAGAATAACCATATTACTCCACCACCTAACAGTACATAGGCACATCATTACACAAGTCCAAGTCCAGATAACCGCGAGTTAGCACATATCAAAGTCTAGTCAATTTAAGATAACCGCAATATAATCTGGTGTTGTACTTGTACATAGACATACCTATAATGTTTGTTAGTGTGGACGCATCCGTGGTAATGATCGCACGTCTCACGTTTTAGTAACCTTGATAAACCACGACGAACGTGTTTTCCTTCTACGAAAGATAAATATGTTGGTGTTTAACCGGTTATTTTAGTGTTAGAATCGTCAACGTAAACAATACAAGTAAGTTTAAATCGATTTTAATTGAGATGAAGCTAAATGAATGATGTTACATGTTTATTTACCTCTTTGTCATCTGACAGGACAGAGAGATCATGACATGACTTTTATCTTATTAGTGTGTAAATAGTTCAATAGATGTCACTTTTGTCAATAAAAGATCGATTCAAGTGCCATCTGTTGTCGAGGAGCAGAAGCAGAACAGGCGGGATACTTATTTTTTTGTAATACATAGTCCAGTCGATCTAGCCATCTACCATCAATTTCATTTGGATAAAGTATAGGTCCCCCTGTGCTAATAACAACCTGTAATAGAGTAAGAGGAATAAAATATTGTAGATTGTGACTGCCTCGGAGGCCTTGGGCTCCTTTCCGGAGTTGGGCAAAGTATTACTAGGTTTTAATTTTTAGTAGCAGCAATCCACCACCCAGTCTGAATTTGTGCGTGGTCGATGGCATTCGCCCCTACTAGATTAGACTTGAATATAACTCGCAAAATGTGGGTGTACTATACTATAACGTATTTTGCCTAACCATTTGGGGATTACTGGTGTGATCAGGTGTGATGTTATGTTATATTGTGAATTAAAACAAATATAATAGGTTTAGAATCATGTAGGTTGGTCAGTCCTGGATTTGTAAATAGGCCGTATAGGCCGCGGCCTACGGGCGGCAGCCTCTTAGGGGCGGCAGATTTCAGAGGACGCTCACTCGATTTAAATATAAAAGTCAAACAAGTTCACTGGTTTTCTCATGGTTTTTTAAACTAATACTTACGTTAAATCACTATAGAAACTGATGACTGAAATTGTAAATCCTAGGTCGTGCCTACGGTTATTTTACCTACCTATTTTATCTATATTACTGCGTGAGTGATGGATGTGAGCGGGCGGGCGGCCGGCAGTGGCTCAACGTAACCATCTTCGCTTCCCTCCGCACTCACCGAGCCGCCTGTGTCCGCCGCCCGCGCAAAGCGGCGGCAGTGTTTGTTTTGCAAGCATCGACCGCACATGCTACACTCGAGTCGTTGCGCTTTACTTGTCTTCAAATACCTACTTACCTAATCGTCGAATAACCCCTCCCGCTCTTGGGCAGAGCGAAAGGGAGTGTCAGACTTCTACTGACTAAAAACCACCCATGTTCCTTCTTCGCCCTCTATGTCGAGGCCGCGATAACCAGAGGACAACCCGCGGCCCCGACAGGCGTCGGCCCTTTCGGGCCCCTCCCATGTTGCTGACATCTCTTTGAGGCGCGCGTGGAACACGAACGCGCCGTCGACACGGCCTGTTTTCGTTGTGAGACGGACGGACGGCGAGTTAGCCCATCACTCACCGTCCACAGGCCCGCGTCTACGGTGGCCGGAGGTCATCGCGGGAACCCCGACGCCCGGAGCGCCTCCCGCGGCGGCTGGGACGAGAGGTTCTCTCCCTCTCGCGTTCCGCCACCTCCTTCGCTAGCATCACTGCTTCGCAGAAGGAGGCGACGGCGTCCCATTCCTCCTCGCCCTGGCCCATGGCTTGCACCAGGGCCGGGCGCGAGAGGTCGCCGCCGCCGATCGCCGCTACGAGAACACGGCGGGGCTCCGCCCAAGCGGGGCACACCTCCACTGTGTGCTCCACCGTGTCCTCCGGCCGATCCTCACAATGGTGGCATCCGGGCGTTTCCTCCCGCCTGATTCGGTGCAGGTACCTCTCGAAACGACCGTGTCCGGTGAGGACCTGCGTGAGACGGAAGGTGAGGGCGCCGTGGCGCCTCTCAAGCCACTCCTCAAAGAGGGGACTTACCGCCACTATCGTGGCGTGCCCTATTAAGAGGAAGCTTCAGTTTCTAAAGGTTAACATAGGGTAAGTGCTACGGCCGCGGGTAGTCCACCGGTTATCGCGGCCTCGACTTAGAGGGCGAAGAAGGAACATGGGTGGTTTTTAGTCAGTAGAAGTCTGACACTCCCTTTCGCTCTGCCCAAGAGCGGGAGGGGTTATTCGATGATTTTACACCCACCAAAAAAAAAAAAAAAAGGGTAAGTGCTACACGAGAAATGTTTGATGCTATTACTATAGAGCTGGAAAAGTTAAACATTAATCTCAAAGATTGCCGTGGTCAATCATATGATAATGCCTCTAACATGTCAGGGATTTACAACGGTTTACAAGCTAAAATTCAAGAACAAGCACCATTTGCTATGTTTGTTCCTTGTGCAGCTCATTCATAGAATTTGGTGGGAACTTCGGCCGCCGAGTCTTGTACAGAAGCCTGCCACTTTTTCATGTTGCTAGAGGAGGTATAGGTACCTATACTTTCTTCGTGAAGTCAACCGAACGTTGGAAAAAATTAATGAATGAGATAGGAAGAGGAAAGACACTCAAGAGAGTGAACCTCACTCGTTGGTCGGCTAGAGCAGATAAAAAAAAAAAAAAAATATCCTTGGACATTTTACACAACACCAGATGCCTGTAAAAGTTTAAGAAATTCCTGGGATGAAGTAATTACAGTTTTAAAAATGATTGAAAATGACACTACAGAGAAACCCGTCCCGCGAAATAAGGCAAAGGGAATTCGCATCAAATTAGAAAAACTTGAAACTGCGTTCATGGTCGTATTTTGGAAAGGTTAAATAAAGTGAGTGTTCAGATTCAGACCTCATCTGTAGATGTATTGACGGTATCTGATCTCTATGGATCTCTAGTAGAGTTTACAATAGCAGAGCGAGAAAACTTTGACTATTTCGAAAAAAAAGCAACTGAGATGAGCACACCTAAGCAATATCAAGGTGAAATAAAGAGGCAACTTAAAAGAAAAAAAATGACGGATGATAATCGAATGAAGAATCTGAAATACCCTTCGGCTCCAGAAATTATTTCAGAGTCAACACCTTTTTGGTTATCTTTGATAGACTGAGGGATGAAATACAGAGAAGGCATAAAGCTTACTTAAACTTTAAAGAAAAAATTTAATTTTTAACAAAAATGAATGAACTTTCAACACAAAGAGTTACAGAAAAAGCCCAGTCTCTCGTGAAATATTATACCAATCATTTAGAGGACGATTTGGTTCAAGAATGTGTGCATTTTCACAGTCACATTTCAACTAATAAAACTGCAGAGTGTGCAGTGAAGCCTGGATCAAACTCACTACTCAGTATTTCAACGTTTTTGAGGAATCAATCTCTGTCTAATGTTTACTCTAACTTGGATATAGCTCTCCGCATCGCACTTTCCACTCCGGCTACAAATTGTTCTGGGGAAAGGAGTTTCTCTTGCTTAAAACGCGTGAAAAATTATCAAAGGTCTTCATTGTCTCAAGAAAAAATGAATTCTTTAGCTCTTCTCTACATAGAAGCAGAGATAATGAACACCATAATTATGCTATGATGAATATGATGATATTATAAATGATTTTGCTATTAAAAAGTCCCGTAAAAAATTGCAATTCTTGTTTCTTTTTTACACTCTTTCTTAATTAAGTACTAATTATCTTTAAATAATTAATAATTTTATTAATAACTTTCTAACTTATTCGTTTATTTAACTTTAGTGCCTTCCATAATACAAACAAGTGGAAAATTATTAAGTATTTTAGAAACCTACCTACATGGGGCGGCGGAAATAAAGTGGCCTATACTCATAAAAAAAACAAATCCGGCACTGAGGTTGGTAGTGAATCATTAAAATTTTAGTCACCATTCCTTGTAAGTATTTTTCAGTATATTTGGTTGTGGTCAGATTACTTTTGTTATCTATTTTATTATGTACTTAAATGGAAAAGTGAACGTACACACGTTAATATTGAGAGTATCGTGGGAGCTACGTCTGCCAACAAACTGCTCTGTAGTTTGGCAGAAGTAAAATGTAATGAATTTGAGTATTTGACATAACATCCAAATCTCAGACCAAGAAAAAAAGATAGACGGTGCGCCGCGAACACCAAAAGTGAAGCCACAAAAACCACGCTACTACAAGTAAAAATGTGTATATTTACTTTTAGTAGCGTGGTTTTTGTGGCTTCACTGTGTTCCAAATAAACACTTTTTCTTTTTTTTATTGTCTTTTTATCAATAAAACACCAAACGGGAAAACTAATATTATACATATTATTTCAATTGCAAGGATTATCCTTCAATATCGCTACAAGCAGGATATAGCTAACAAAGTCCTCAACTAAATGATGACTTCATTTTCGCACAAAAATAACACATGTTTTTGTGCTATGTACTTAAAATGTTAGTATCAGACTTATTGGACTTTGAGTTTTGATCGTGTACTTATCCTTTGTAATTGTACTCGTAGGTGGTAATGTAATAATCTCATTGGCCACTTATCGACAATTAAGTACATAAGTACCGAAGTGGTAAGTATATCTACCTACTACCTACAGGTAGATAATTATAGGCACCTAATACCTATCAATGTACCCATACAAAAATGTTGATGTTAAGACTGGCATTAAAAATAAGGGACATACCTTCTTAATCGTTTATGGCCGTCATAAATGCTGACATGCCAACTGGAAAGTATAGTATCTAAAACATATAATTTACTTAGGTACATAAAAACAAAAGAAAGACGACATGGTCGGCGCAGTGGCTGACCGATTGGGAATAGTGAGGCGGGCTTATACTCATACTTTGAAAGTAGGTCATAACATGCCTGCGGAGCGGGTTGAAAGTACTACTTCTCAGCCCTAGGAAGAATCGCTTTCAACTGACATCTGTCAAATTATTAAAAACAAACTAGGTCTATTTTCACATTTTTATTGAACCATGTTCAAACTTTTTATACAGCCACTAAATTACAGCGCGATTTAAAATTAAAATAACTTAAGAATATGTACTGATGACTTAAAAAAAAAATAGTTTCAACTATTTCTCTAAAATAACATAGTTTTTGGCAAATTCTGTGCCATTTTTTTTTTAAGATTTACATGAAAAATACTGCCTGTATAGCTGGACGAGCAGAGAAAAAAAAACAATATAAGCGAGAAAGCGACAATCCGAGTAACAATAATTTTTTCTTTAGCTAATAATTTAGTTTTCTCGTATTCGTAATTAAAAGCACAGTGTTTACCTTGGGTAAATTACTTATTTAGCCCCTAAAACTATTAGCGCCCTCACTACGTTACGGGCGCCAAACCTCGTCTCGGAACTAGATAAGTAACTTTTACCCATTGGATAACAATGTACTATTTATTATATGTTTTTAATAAACACACAGCTAGGTTACCACTCAGTATGATAATGTGCTATGAGGGAACTGGGGGACCCAACTGCACAGCGCTGGTGGCAAGATACATTTTTGAGACCTATGGGTCTTTGAAAAAATATTTTCGTAGAGAACAGGTTTTTCGTAAAGATTTTCTTTTGATCAGTTTCTTGGTGCAAACACAGTCTGTTTCATTATCTACGTTTATCCATCTTCCTTCATATACTCGTGCATTGGCCTCTCAGACCGTCAATATTTCCAAGTTTTCTCAGAAATAAACAACGCTGGGACTTTGCGTGTGACTTTGCGGTTTTAAGTAGCTTCCTAATTAGTTGTTACGCATTGTTTAGTGTGGTATTAGCGCTGGTGCGGAGTGGACAAGTGACACTTTGAGTTTTTTTTTTTTTTTTTTCCGTGTGAGTCCGACGCGAGTATAAGGGTAACTATTTTAGGTAAAGCAAATACGCAAACACAGTGGAGGTGTGCCCCGCTTGGGCGGAGCCCCGCCGTGTTCTCGTAGCGGCGATCGGCGGCGGCGACCTCTCGCGCCCGGCCCTGGTGCAAGCCATGGTCCGGGGCGAGGAGGAATGGGACGCCGTCGCCTCCTTCTGCGAAGCAGTGATGCTAGCGAAGGAGGTGGCGGAACGCGAGAGGGAGAGAACATCTCGTCCCAGCCGCCGCGGGAGGCGCTCCGGGCGTCGGGGGTCCCGCGATGACCTCCGGCCACCGTAGACGCGGGCCTGTGGACTGTGAGTGATGGGCTAACTCGCCGTCCGTCCGTCTCACGACGAAAACAGGCCGTGTCGACGGCGCGTTCGTGTTCCACGCGCGCCTCAAAGAGATGTCAGCAACATGGGAGGGGCCCGAAAGGGCCGACGCCTGTCGGGGCCGCGGGTAGTCCAACGGTTATCGCAGCCTCGACATAGAGGGCGAAGAAGGAACATGGGTGGTTTTTAGTCAGTAGAAGTCTGACACTCCCTTTCGCTCTGCCCAAGAGCGGGAGGGGTTATTCGATGATTTTACACCCCCCCAAAAAAAAAAAAAAGGCAAATACGCAACGCCTACATTTAGAAAACGATTTCAAAATATGAGTGATTAGTAGGTAGGTAGTTCTTATTCTTGATACTCATAATTAGGTTTAAGGGTATTTTTGTCCCTTTTTTTAACCTTAATTTTGGCAGTATAACAAAATAGCGTCAATATTTACAAAGGGTTAAAAAGAGGTCCGTCGGGACTGTGGGCCCGTCGGGGCTACAGGATGTTGTAAGAGATACCGCGGCCTCGACATAAAGGCCTAAGAAGGAACATGGGTGGTTTTCAGTCAGTAGAAGTCTGACACTCCCTTTCGCTCTGCCCAAGAGCGGGAGGGTTTAGGTATTTGATGACTTTCCACCCGCCAAAAAGCACATGAAAATGTTTATTTTTGTCGTTAAAGTTAGAATGTCAAACCTGTTTTATTAACTTTGACATGAAATGAAATTGATTATGAATAATAATAAAATTGAATTGCCACATGAAACTAATTGTATTGTAAGACATTTATATTTTAATTTAATAGTATGTATAATCGTCCTTATTGTAATTTGTATGTCAATTGGCAAAACATAGCGCACCACCCTATTTTTAAGAGCTTATATGTAATTATTACCTATGTTTACAAATAAATGATTCTGATTCTGATTCTGTGTAAAAAGACTGTTTCTTACAAATTAAGTTAAAGTGGTCTGATATTTTTTTTAAAATTATGCTTTCTTCTACAAAATAAGAAATAATGTTTGAAAAGCACATAAATAAATAAAATAATGTAACAGACGATATGAAATCGCGCTCTGAGACACCGTGCGCAAGAATACAAAGGTTTAAAAAAACTTTTTAAACTAACTTTCTTTTTTAACTTAACTTTGGATAATTACATCTTTTCTGCTGTTTTAATCTTGATCTCTCTCTACCAAGTCCGTCTTGATAAAGAGCAAGGCGGTAGAATACTGCAGTAAAGGCTTCAGTTGTTTCCTAGAATTCATTCGAATTTTCAAAAGAGGACAAATCATCTGAATCTGATCAGGGTTTGGTAGAGGTGTACTCAGTGGTACACCCCCGTCAGTTGTTATACGACGAGAGCCTATTGCCAACAACCGGGCACAAATCCAGACTCAGTCATATTTATACTGTGCTCAGTGGCTGCTTCTGAGAAATTCCTGATGGAAAAAATCTCTAATAATAAATACCACTCAAGCATGTTGGCTTGTTTTTTATTAGTAGGTCGGTAGGTAAATAGGTTCAAAGTTCACGTGTGTGTAATATTACGCAAATATTATAAATAACTTATAAAGTGTAATTGCCTTCCATTATTCATGTAGACATTTGATGATTTTATTTCGTTTCAAATGAGCAAAAAATTTTAAAAATTGGTTCCCAAGTAGGCCAAGTAACCGTTTCTTTCATGAATATTTTTGAGGACCAAGTTCATGCAGATTTAGATAACGAATACTTATTTATTCCTGGCCTGTTCACCAAACGGTACCAGGACATTATATAATTATCATCTAAATTCTGCTCTAATTCCCAGTTTATTACCGCAGTGAGATATTTTTGTTCCATTCATCTGTATGGTCTTAGTATAAGTATCAAGCCTTTTAGCCATGCTGTCTCAATCTTATTTTCAGAAATATCAGCCATTAGCGTTCAATTAGATCCTCTGTACGCAGCACTAAATTTATGTAGTAAATATTAAAAACTAAAAAAAAAACAAAAGCCAACAATGGATGTTGAAATATTGTAACGAACAACCAATTAAGTCAGCTGTTCACATGCTGTCTAGCTTGCAAACTAGCCAGACGTGTTCGTGAGACGAGTCATCGTGCTTGCCATTCGCTATGCGCGTTCTACAATTGCGAATGAGAAAATAAATTCCCATAAAGTTCCTGAAATAATTTCTTGTACCGATCATCTTTGTCTGATATTTTAAAATCAACCAGCCAGTCTTCCATTCTGACCTCAAACCCTAGATCTACTGCTATTCTCGCTGCTGTCGAACGAACAACAGTAAATGCCAATCTTTAGGTATTTGAAATTGTACTAGGAGCCCCCCACGTAATCTAATCAGCTATTATCAAACAGTATAGGAGCGCAAACGACAGATAATTGACGAGTATCTATACAACCGTGGAGTCAGTACAAAGGAGTTCGTCAACAAAAATGGCTGAATCGATAGTTTGCGAGGACCTCGTGAAGGAGAGGAAGAAATGCACCTTCGATGTACAGGAGCTGATACATTTGATAGATGGAGGCCCACAAGAGACTGAAGAAAGGAGATATGTTGGTAAGTTGTTTTTTTTATTGTATGGAAACAGCAATAACCAGTCTTACCAGGGGGTATACCCAGTGCTAACGATTGTAGAGGTTAGATAAGGCAGTCGCTCAATGAAAATACTCAAATTCAGCTGAATCAGGTAAGACTAGAAGCCGACCCCAATTAAAGTTGAAGAAAGGCTAACCAGATGATCCCTGCCGCCGCGGGAGACGCTCCGGGCGTCGGGGGCCACGTGACGGCTTCCGGCTACCGTAGACTCGGGCCTGTGGACGGTGAGTGATGGGCTAGGTAGCCGTCCGTCCGTCTTACGACGCTGACAGGCCGTGTCGACGACGCGTTCGTGTTCCACGCGCGCCAAGGACCGACGCCCGTCGGTGCTGTGGGATGTTGTAAGAGATACCGCGGCCTTGACATATAGGGCTAAGAAGGAACATGGGTGGTTTTTAGTCAGTAGAAGTCTGACACTCCCTTTCGCTCTGCCCAAAAGCGGGAGGAGTTATTTGATATTTTCCCACCCCAACAAAAAAAAAAGTGTAAAGGCTAACGAGATGATGATAGGATCAAGCTATAATCCCTTCTATATTCGCACCGCGAGGGCTGGTTTCAGGAGATACGGTAAACGAGCCCAACAAACGAATCTTACGTACATTGTGACAATTAAAAAAAATTGGAGACTCAGACATATCAGCTGAATTGTATACAGACAAATTGTGTTTATAAGAAGTTGCATGATGTACTATCCGTTTATCGCAGTTATAGACAGAGCTGATTGTATATTAGGACTTTAAACCGGTTGTTGTAGTTTCATGTTTGTTTTCATTTTCAAAATATTGACAGAATCATCTCCAACAATATTGTATCGGAGTGAAGGTCTATTGTTTTCGCTTTTACGTTATTATCTAATTATCTCTTAGTCTAGTTCATACAATAACGCTTCCGTTAATCACTTTGTAATTGAACTATAACATGTATTGTTAATTCCACTATACCATAACATGTACCTATTGTTAACAATGTAAAATGCATTAATAATGCAAAGCATCGCAAATATTATAGCATTTGTACAAAAAAAAAAAATGGCAACAAACTAACACAATTCCTCAACTTCAGAAAGCTATGTTTATTCTTCACTTTTTTAAATTATTTTTCTATTTTCTTATTTTGTAATTGGCTCATCGTTGTGATCGGTTCACAAATGGCGTAGACATCACTTGAATATACATGTACACAAACAAAAAACAGACGAATGGTCATCTCCTCCTTTTCGAAGTCGGTTAAAAACTATAAACTACTGAAAGAATTTGAATAATTCATAGATAATTACCACCTTGAACTTTGATAAAGTACAACGTTACGTTATAATTTCTATCTGTTGTTTATTATCACTTCCTGCTATTGTAGGTATAAAAATTTTATTATTTTACAATCTCGTGGATTTTGTTCAGATTATAACATTGTTTAGAGATAAGCTAAATTCCGTGTTTTCGTCTTAAAAATATCTACTAAGTACTATCAGGATAAATTGATTAGGAATAATAATCTAGTAACAATCCCAAAAACAAGCGGCCTTATTACAAAAGTGGTTAAACCTGTGTCTAACTTAGACTTGGTTTATCTCGCATGCCGTCGTCGTCTTCTTTTGAATATTATCGAAGTGAGAGAGAGAGAGAGAGAGAGAGAGATAAACCAAGTCTAAGGTAAACCCAGGTTTAACCACTTTGTAATAAGGCCGCAGGTGTTTATAAGAAGAGAAGATTTTGTTGACAGCTATCATCATCTGCTTAGCCTATTCATTCCCAACTATGTTGGGGTCTGCTCCCAGTCTATTTTATTGTATTTACATGGAGCGACTGCCTCTCTGACCTCCACAACCCAGTTAATACTAGGTATTAGGTAATACGATACCCATTGGTAAGACTGGTTGTCAGATTTTCAGGTCACTGACTACCTGTAACGACTGCCAAAAATCTATATATATAGCAGCCGGGACCAACAGCTTAACGTGCTATCGAGTCACGGAGGATACTCCGTATGTAGGCGGTCACCCATCCACAGACCAACCTAGGCAAGCGTGGCTAACCCGAAAGATCGACCCAAGGGCCAGTACACCCATTATAATATGCTTATTGCTGTTACACACATCTGACTACAGACGAGTAGCGGCGGTTCTTTCATAAAAGTCTAGTAGTTTGACTTGTCTCATAATCTAGGACTCTTCATGATGTTAGGGTTTCTGAACATTCTGAAGTTGGTAGTTCTTTTAGTCAGTTAAAGTCTCTCTCTAAAGACACTCCCTTTCGCTCTGCCCAAGAGCGGGAGGGGTTATTTGATGGTTAACCGCTCCTCAAAAAAAGGTCCTAAAATACAACAAGCTCCTGGGGGGAATGTGTCTAGAGAGAGACTTCTACTGACTAAAAACCACCCATGTTCCTTCTTAGCCCTTTATGTCGACGCCGCGCGTATCTCTTACAACAACCCGCAGCCCCGATGCAACTGCAGACGAGTGCTTTTCTAACTACCCAAGTTAGTGTGGATTTGTAAAGGCAGCTGCATCGTGGTTACATTATTATACGTGTTAGTATTAGGACAGTATTTTACGACTGATCTCCATGACTTCTATGGGGAGGGTTAGGGGAATAAACACAATACCCCTTGGTGAGATTGCTTGACAGACCTTCAATATTTCACCACTTTTAATGACTCCCGATCCCGATGATCTACAAAAGCCTGGGTTCTAATTGGCAAAATAAAAATTCTTCACAGACGCAGATTTTAACGCAATTCATACTATGATCCTATTATGAGCTGCTAAAGTGACCATTTTACACCCCCTGATCTACAAATGATCCATATACGTGCTTTCGTTGGCACAGAGGGATCTCGTTTATTCACGGACTGATCTTGTACCAGATGTCTAACTTTTAAAAAGATTTACTCTTAAAGAGTCTGATTAATCGCTTCTTTCAGAAAACTTGGTGCTCAGTGCTCCAGGATTTAGTACAAAGAATGATGTGCCTGAAGAATACCTGAGCCATAAGGAACGATATGAGAACGCGATCAGAAAGTCCTGCATATTATACGAAAGTTTAAAAGAGTATGCTCAAAAACATAATTCAATGGACGCTTACAGGTGAGTCAAATTTATGAGGAGGGACATAAAATAAATATAATAAGTTAATCAGAAAACCGTCATCATTGAGATTCAAGTAAGAAGTAATAAAATGATGTCCATTATTAGTTATAAATAGAGTGGTGGTGGCCCCGACATACGAACAGTAAGTCGTGGGTTCGAATCCAGGCAAGAGCATTACTTTTTTTAATTTAGTTCATCACCACTGCTCTCAAAACGGTTAAGGAAAACATCGTGAGGACACCGGGATGTTTAAAACCAAAAAATTCAAAGTCGTGGTCAGTCTACCAACCCGCACTAGGCCTTCATGGAGGATTATAGCCTATCCTTCTCCTAGGGAGGAGGCCTGAGTCTGGAAACATTATAGGCTGATGATAACAGTGGTCGATATAAGGTAGATGGACCAAGTCTTACTAAATAATGCAACTTCAGGCCTGTAGTTTAATTAAGATGTTCCCAGAGGTATCAGCACGGGCAATAGGGTAAAGTTAACGTCCGTCAGCGGGAGAATGGGATCTCATGACACTTCAACCACACGAACTCTTATTGGAGCTTGGGATATCATAAAATGATAGGAAGGGAGTGTCCGACTTCTACTGATTAAAAACCACCCATAATCCTTCTTAGCCCTTTGTGATCATGGCCGCGGTATCTCTTTCGACCAACCCGCAGCCTTTTCACCACACCCTTACACTACAGTACTCTTCTGCACAGTATTGGTAGATCTGTAAGCTGCTTTCTTTAGTAACAGTCGTAGACCAACTAGAATGAAATGTACAACTTCCTATATCTATGTAACAATTGACAGGCCTACCAACAAGTACCGTGTAACCTTCGGAGTGGTGAAGGATATAACACCGTTCATGTTACACATGGGGATGTTCGTGCCGACGATCTTGAACCAGTCAGACCCGGAGCAGATGGCGGAGTGGCTGCCCCAGGCTATGTCCATGGGGATATTGGGGACTTATGCACAGGTAATTTCCTCCTCTTTCCTTTTTACGAGTCGATGGAACTTTTTAGGTCAGTTAAACCCAATGCAAATGCAGCCGTATGAGCAGAAGACATGTCGGGGCATACATTTGTAACTTTAAATAGGGTCTGATTGCGCATCGTGCTTTTAAACACACTTAAAATGTTAAAATAAAATCAAATAAATAATTAAGTAAAAAAAAAGAAATAAACGTGTCATTGGTTTTTAGTAACAATCACATATCTAGTATTTAAAGCTGTGCGCAATAATAAGGTCATCAAGTACACGGGTTATAGGGCATGAGGCGCGAGGTGAAGGGTCGGCTATCGTCCCTAGGAGGACGCCGTAATCGCATCGCACCCAAGATCTGAGCCATCTCTGCCCGTCCTACTTAGGTCCGAAGTCTTTGTAGATTATAGGGAATCGGACAAAAAGATAATAATTAGTCCGTCAGATAGATTTTCAAAAAATATTGGACACGTATTTTTTCTTTTTTCACATAAACAAAAAATGAAGACGATGCAATGCTTCGAAAACTCGTGAATTCCTCGAAAACGTCACATGGTAGTACGTTTTTCACCAACAGATGACGTCACAACCCCCACTCATGATCTTTGACGCGTCTTATCTTCGTCAATTTTTATTAATTTGATAAAACAAAAAACACGTATCCAATACTTTTCGATAATCTAACTGATGGACTAATTAGAATCATATTTTTTTGACCCAGTCCGATCCCCTATTATCCAACTCGTAGGTCGTTTAACAATCTTTTCTTCTTAATTTCAACAATCTTGTCTTACAGACTGAACTCGGCCACGGAACATTCCTCAGGGGATTAGAAACTACAGCCACTTACGATCCTAGCACAGAAGAGTTCATTATTCACAGTCCTAACCTTACCTCCTATAAATGGTGGCCAGGTGGTTGTAAGTAGACATTCCTTCTCCATTATATTTTTTAATTAAACCATGGCCCATTAAAATAATGCATAAGCTTTATCGTCTATATCATCATTATCACCCTTTACTACTCTACTACTACTAGAAGTACTACACTAGAAGAGGGATGGGCTTAATCCACCACACCGGCCCAGTGCGAGTTGGTAGATGTCCATGTCACATGTTTTCGAGTTTTTTGGTTGGTGATCTACATCATATTTGTTTTGAAAATAAAGATAAACACAAGCGAGGATGATCTTTTGGGAGTTTTATCTGTTTGTTTTGACATTTTTGCGAGAACTAGATACAGCTAGTGATAGACCCTATTCTATAAATCGTTTTTAACTATCCTGATATCGACTTCATAGTCAGTTCACTGTTTCCGTAGTGAGTGACTACGTTATCCCACTAGGCTTTGCATAAATTAACACTTCATTCATTTTAATTTTTTCATCTCTCAACTCTTCATTTTCAGTGGCACACACAGCAAACCACTGCATCGTAGTAGCTCAATTGTACACAAAAGGACAATGCCATGGTGTTCATCCATTCTTTGTCCAAATTCGTGACACGGAGACTCATATGCCCCTCCCCGGCATCAAAGTTGGAGAGATCGGGCCTAAGATGGGCTTTCAGACAGCGAATAATGGGTTCTTAGGATTTGAACACTTCAGGATTCCAAGGAAGAATATGTTGATGAAGAATGCTCAAGTTTTAAAGGCAAGTTTTTTGATCTTCATGATTGCATTACTAATCTCTTTAGACTGCGACCTAAACTTTTTGTAAGGGCATTGAACTTGCTACTGGATATGCAACGTTCGGCTTAGTCGAAAATCCAGAACCACCAGAAAACGTCATAGAACAGTCAATTGTTTCTGCGAGACTGAATAGATCTCTTATAGGAAGTAGGTACCTACATCCCTGCCTACTTCTAAAACAAATTCTAATAAGCTTCTACCTTCCGTTTCCAGGATGGAACCTACATAAAGTCTAAGAATGAGAAGCTGACGTACGGCACCATGGTGTTAATTAGGGTTCTCATCGTAACTGACGTGGCGTTCGAACTGTCTAGAGCAGCTACCATCGCCGTGAGATATTCTGCAGTCAGGCATCAGTCACAACCGAAACCTGGGTGAGACATTTGCTCTTCTACTATCATCAATGCGTGTTTTATAAAAATTAAAGTAGCTCGGTCTTTCTGTCGTCTATTACCAATACTTCAAAGTACTAGTAACGTCTTAATGGCTGAACAGATATTGATCCAATTTAGTCCACAGGTTAGGACGTCGGATACTTTTTATCCCAAAAGTATGATCCCGTGGTATAATTTTCAACTTCGCTGTTGTTTACTTTCACCGGGTATGTGGAAAAAACACGATATCTTCTAGCCGAAGTACTTCAGCAAGTTTAGTTATTCATGATGGATCTTCATATCCTCCATGTATTCGTTTCACAGTGAGCCGGAGCCCCAGATCCTAGACTACGTGACACAACAGCACAAACTGTTCATCGGATTAGCCACCAGCCACATCTTCCGCGTCACCGGCTACTGGTTGTGGGACGCTTACTCCCAGACCCAAAAGGATCTCGGCAAGGGGAACATGGATCATCTGCCTGAGGTTGGTAAAAAATAAACCTAGTCACCTCAACGGGAGTTGCAACGCGAAGGAAACCAGTGATGCGGGAACGTGTCGCTGGACGCAAGTCAAGTCGCGTGAGGTTATGAATGGGGGGGGGGGGGGGTAACAGTCAAGGTCTGGCAACTATAATACTTTCACAGTTATTATGCCTTGTGACTGTGTCTGAGTCCCTTCATTAACTGACTTCAAAAAGAAGGAGGTTCACAGTTCGTCGCAACTTTTTATTTTATGTATGTTCCACCATTTCTTGAAGATAGCTGGACCGATTTCATTTTTTTTTGTTTTTGCTTGAAAGAGTATACTTCCCAGGTGGTCCCATGACCATCAAGTCAGGATCTGATGATGGGATCCTGAAGAAATAGAGAAAAACCTTAAAATTTTATAAGCACACTTGAAGTGATTTGAGTAGTTTTTGGACGACAACCTTCACGGAGTGATCCCTTTTCAATTTGGTCAAGATCTGATGAAGAACTTTAACTTAACTTTATCTTTTTTGAGATATGCAACGGAATTCCTCAATAAATGATAGCAAATTGACTGGGATTGCTGAAATCTCAGGGCTGTCTGTGTTGTTTACACCAGTTCATAACATAACATCACGCCGGTACGCTGTGAAGAGGTAAGCACATGTGAACCACAAAAAAGTACTTACAAAAAAAATCAAAACCGACTTGACAAAAAATAAAACACAAAAAAGTAAAAAAATAAACTTTAGAAGAAAAATCAGTTTTTGAAGTCAGTAGCAAAAAAATTAAAACAAACAAACAAAGTAACCGACTTCAGAAACTGATTTTACTTCTAAAATTATTTTTTTACTTATTTGTGTTTTATTTTTTGTTGAAGTCGTTTTAATTTTTGTTAAAAAGTTTTTTTTTATTGTTATCTTTGTTTCTAAACAATAGTCGGTAAAATATTCAAGCCCCATTCGTCTCTTATGCTAATTTACACATTGTTTTCGAGGCAATTTATTAGTATCAAAACTGCCTTTGAAAACCTTGGGTACTATGTCATAACTACATAATTTGTTCCTCACACAGAAACAATGAATGAGTCTACCATTAACCTTTTGAAGGCCTTCAATAAAACTATTCAATTTATATTTTGTATATAATGTAATTTATTATAATAATTATCTTGAATTATTACTAACTAGCTTTTGCCCGCGGCTTCGCCCGCGTGAATGTCGGTTAAACTATAAAAAAATACCATTTTCCATACAAACTGTTATCCCCTATTTACGTCCCCTAAGGGTTGAACACTCCTTCCTTATTCCTAGTCTATATTATAAAGGGAACCTCTGTGTAAAATTTCAGCCTCATCAACGCCTAGCCCAAACTCTTGGACCTTCTAGGTCAGACATGATGAGTCAGTAAGTCAGTCAGGACTTCTTCTTTTATTAAACGACTTCAAAAAGGATTCGAGGAGGTTATAAATTCGTCAGCAATCTTTTTTTATGTAGATAGAATTAGGTGATTTGTCATGAATCAAACAACTCAGCCTATTACAGTCAACTGCTAGACATAGGCCTCTCTATTTTTGTATAGTTAAACCCTGTCCCTCCACGTTCACCATAAAGGGTATAAAAGTACCCTTAACGAAAACGAAGGGCACTTATTCTCCCCACCATTACGATATTTTTTTTTGTGCTAGGCCATAACTGGAAACCCTAACTAACCCCCAAGTTACGGAGATATTAGGTCAAAGTTCCAAATTTTTCATAGCTGTTTCTGTAAATACTAGTTTTTCAGGTTATAACTTTACTTTAATTACCTCCATGACCCGTTTACTATTCAAAGCATCCACTAGCACAATGTTTTTAAGAGTGCTACATTGAGTTTTACCATAAAATGTGATTTTTGACCCCAAAAAAAGTAGTTTTTCAGCATACGTTTTAGCTGAACACTTGATTGAAGGGTTAATTTCCACCCTGTTTAGTGAGTTCCAGTAATCTTTTGAAGATCCTCGGTTCATCTTTCTTTTGTAACGTTTTTATTTCTTTTTTCAGCTTCATGCCCTAGCGTGTTGTTTGAAGGCAGTATGCAGTCGCGACGCTACGGCCAGGATCGAGGAGTTCAGACTGGCGTGTGGAGGTCACGGCTACATGGCCTCGTCCTATCTGCCCATGATCCATGGCATCGTGTCTGCCACCATCACGTACGAGGGAGAATACACCGTGCTGATGTTGCAGACTGCCAGGTAAGGGCTCTTTCTTCAAAGGGTTATTTTATTGTGGTTTACTTAAAATAGGAAAATGGTTTTGGTAGAGGACGGAAAACCTTTTAAAAATTTCGTGATCATGAGTTATGATGTTAAAAAGTTTCTAGGCGATTGGAAATTGTGTGGTTCACTAATTCCAACCTATGAATATCTTTGTTTTTTGGGCCATTCTGGGAGAGTTGGATTGTTACGTACCTAGTTCTAAACTATCCTCATACCAAAGATTAACCACGATATTTTTCTCCAGATTCTTAGTAAAAGCATGGAAGCAAGCCACGCTGGGCAACGCGATGACACCCACCGTGTCATACTTGGTGCCGTTCTTCAAAAACGACCGCGTGCACTGGGAGAACACTCCTTCGGGTATCATCAGCGGCTTCCAAGCCGTCGCTGCAGGGTAAGAACATAACATAACATCACGCCTGCCATCCCCGAAGGGTTAGGTAGAGGTGTTCCTATTAATACGACTACGTTGTGCCAGATATGTTTAAGTCCCATAATTTTAGGGTAAGCCTATTGCCATTAACTGGACACAAAACCAAACTCTGTGGTTGCTACTGACTGAGAAACAAGAACACCTTTGATGATGAGCTGCTTATCATATTCTTACATACTATCTTAATCCTACTGTTGGGCAAAGTCCGTGCCCTTTTGGTCTTATCAGTCACTAGGTATATTTTTTATTTGAATTAATTCGTTTTATCTCTGGCTGTATCCGTGTATGAAAGAGAGATAGACTGTCTTTGTACTGAAAGGATTAGCGGTATTGCGATCGAGCTCTAGGCTGTTTCAATTTTGGTGTAGCCGTGTCATCATCATCGTCATCATCAACCATAAGACGTCCACTGCTGGACAAAGGCCTTATAGAACGCCATACAGAACGGCAGCCTGCCGTTTGCATCCACCGGTTGCCCACAACTCTCACGATGTCGTCGGTCCACCTGGTGGGAGGCCTACCAACGCTGCGTCTTCCGGTTCGTGGTCGCCACTCGAGAACCTTTCTTCCCCATCGGTCGGTCGTCGGTTCTTCGAGCGATGTGGCCTGCTCAGCTGTAGCCGTGTATTAGGCACAATAAAATATATTCTATCTACCTGTAATCTTTCACATGTGGTAAGGCGATTCTAACTTCATAACTTCATACTTCATTCATAACAACGGATTTCGTAGAAGCCAACGCGATTTGAGGTCCGTTTCACTGCCCGACCTCACGGAAAAGCGGTATCACCTTAGACGAATGACTGTGACTGTCCCGTGAATTAAAATTGGGACTCCACTTCTAAACATTTCGTTAATTACTGTACAGGAAAACAAAAGCGGCTTATGACAGTCTTTACAATTACGAGAAGACTGGTATGGACTTCGAAGATGCGTGGAACAGTGCGTCGGTTCAGCTTGTTAATGCCAGTGAGGTAAGATATCCTTTACACAATAGTTATTTAGGCTTCCAAATAATTAGGAAATGTAGAGTATTTCCTCCAAGTTGATTACATTGTTATGTCCAGTAATATTAACACATTTTAACTTGTAAGGGACATCCGCGCAATAAATGTTACCATACAATAGGTTTTTTATGAAATTTCAATTCTACTGGGTATGTACTTAGTTTACTGATTTTTTGGTAACCGAGTGAAGTTATTTAACACCTATTATTTTTGCCAAAATATATTGATATTTTTCGTCTTTTTCAAAAAGGTTTTGTCTCTGATTAGCTTCGCAGTATCTTTTATATGTGTTTCTGCTTAAAATTCTTTTTTTTTTAACAATCAGGCTCACTGTCGTGCCATTCTCTGCTCGGTGTCATGGAAGGAGATGGTCCGCCACGCCAACAACTCGTCACCAAAGTTGGCTCCAGTACTCCTGCAGATGGCTGAACTGTACCTGATCTATTGGGCTTTGGAGAAACGAGGAGATCTTCTCTTGGTAAATATATTATGTCATCACTGGTATTCAGAACGCTGAAGAAAACACTGGCATGTCCTAGAACTAAAAAGTAACCATGTTCTTTATTTCTTTCACTAACCCGTGGACCCAATGTGTTATTTTGGGTCTGCCCTAATCCTATTGTAGCCCGTTAAACCGGTACGACCAAAATGCGGATGGTTCGGACATTGACATCTTCTTACAAGTAGGTACAAATAGGTAGGTACTATTATGTCCACATCAGTCTGTTTGTTTATTTACTGAGGGTAGAACTGTCGACGGAAAATCATATCATTAGAAATTCGAAATTTGAATAGATCAATTTTAGCCACTTGCTTTGATTCACCTGACTGATATAGCACACGGATGATGCTTTCCCCCGCACAAAACTAGAACACTTTTTGCGCTGTCAGCTATCCATCTAATATGATGCCATGTTTGTTTCAGTATTCAACAATTACCAGAGAAGATCTCGCAAAGCTGCAGGCGAGATATGAAGAGTTATTGGCATTGATTCGACCCAACGCTGTTGGTATTGTCGACGCTTTCGATGTCAGAGATGAGGTAACATTAATTTGTTTTTAGTTTAAGTTTCTTTTTGCCCTGGTAAAAAAGGGAATGCGTAGACAAAACGAACATGCGATTGAACGAAGAAAAGACGAGAGACGCGATGTAGATTATAGTGAATGTGATTGGTCGATTCCCTATTGTCTCCACTTTGGTGAAAACAGTAGCTTAAGGTACATTGACGTCTGACTCTGATCATAATCAACAAATTGTCAATAATAATAGGGGTTTTCAAGAATTTAAACAGGACCCTACAAGGTAAGCTTACCACGATGACTTAGCAGAAGTCTTCTGAATGCGTGCATTAGGGGATCGGACTGAGTCAAAAAAAATATGATTCTAATGAGTCCGTCAGTTAGACTATCGAAAAATATTGGATACGTGTTTTTTGTTTTATCAAATTAATAAAAATCGACGAAGATAAGACTCGTCAAAGATCATGAGTGGGGGTTGTGACGTCATTTGTAGGTAAAAAATGTACTAACGTGACGTTTTCGAGGAGTTCACGAATTTACGAAGCACTGTATCGTCTTCATTTTTTGATTATGTAAAAAGAGAAAAAATACGTGTCCAATATTTTTTGGAAATCTATCTGACGGACTAATTAGTTTATTTTTGTCCGATCTCCTATTCTATATAGTATCTATAGTCTTCGGCTGAAAAGATTATGTGAAGCAACTTGTCAGTTGAGTCATTATTAAGTTCACAAATGATTTCCCATCCCCTGTCCTGCTTATTATACAAATTCACCTGTACCTTGAGGGACACGTCTGAGGCAGAGTTCTGGGCGTAGCTCATTTAACAAATTTTTGTATTTTTTTTCATAGATCCTGAACTCCACCCTCGGTGCATACGACGGTCGCGTGTACGAGCGTCTGATGGAGGAAGCGCTCAAGAGTCCCCTCAACGCGGAGCCCGTCAACCAGAGCTTCCACAAATATCTTAAACCCATGATGATGAGGGCTAAACTGTGATATCTATATTAATTAGAATAAGTGCGGTTTTGGAGTGAGGGTTGGACTACACGAAATGAAGCAGGAGTCAAGTGCGAATGGGTAATGATATACCTATGTATACCTAAATTTTCATGGTTGCAAATATTACTTCATTATATTAATATGTTGCAGTGTACTGCTTTTTGTATCTTCAAACTTTACGAATAGAAGCTAAATGATATTTATCATTGTTTTAAGATTTTTTATATTTTTACAATTTCGATGATTTTACTACACTTGATATTTTTTTTTAAATAAAAGCATTATTTTAAGACAATTTGTTTTAGTTGGGTTCGGTTCTTATTATTTTTAAGTTTTCTTCATACACACAACACAAGTCGACGAGTTTCTTCCGGGTCTGTTCAGGGGAACAGACCCAGAAGGAGTACTAAAATGTTTGGTTATGCTCTTCAAAATCATTTTGTACCGCCGAGATTGTAGAGGAAGCTGACAAAAAGTCTTGAAAATATCATCATCATCTGCCTAGACTTTTCCTAATCGATATGTTGGGGTTGGCTTTCAGTATTTTACATGAAACGACTGCCTATCTGACTTCCAAAACCCAATAGTATTGCGTAATTTTATACCCCTTCGTAAGACTTGTTGTAAGACTTTCGGGCCTCAGACTACCTGTAACAACCAAACCAAGACCAAAGACCAAAGATCTACAAATGACTGCTTTCCGAGGCACGGAGGAAACTCTGTATGTAATAGGTACATGGTCACTCAACCACGGACCAACCTAGCCATGTCTTGGTAAGTCGTATATTCTCAAAAAAAAGTATATCGTAGTAAAGTATAATTCGCTACGTCAATGAATTATTTAAGAACCAAGATATATAAATAGCATCGCAACAGAGCAGACGTAGAGGTCATTCGCATTTGAGGATATTATCGTTCAAGGGCACTTCTACAACGCGCTTGCAGTTTGAGAATATTATCTCCTGTGCATTGTAGTACCTACGTTTGTACAGCTAGATTAATCAGTCAGCTTTTCTTAAATGTGTTAGTGACCTGTAAGTTTGTGAGTTGACCATTGAGTTTTTATGAAAAAAATCGTTTGGTCAGAAACAGTGAGTGTTTTGCAGGCATTTAGCGGTGGGATCATTATCTATCTGCGTTTGTATTGGTTTATGCTAGTTACAAGTGGCTTTTGTAGGTATATATCATAATGCAATAATTGCACTAATTTGACATTGAAATGCCAAATTTCGAAATAATAGGTATCCGGTTGGCAATGCACACTGCAATTGACAGAGATACATTATCTGAAAGTCTTTATCAAATAATTCGGTGATCGTCAATCAATGAGAATTAATGCTAACTACATGCATTATATGGATATATATGGTGAATACGGTAGGTAGTGATGAGGTCCGATATCAACGACTCACGGCTCGCTACAAAGCTTCAGTTGACTCCGAATTATTCGACGAATTAACGTACAACGAGCTGTGTTTATAAGCAAACATTTCTGATGTTCTGAAAATTCGGAAAGATGAGTCTGACAGAAACAAAGATGGAGGTCAATCCTGATCTGGCAATGGAGCGGGAGAAATGCAACTTTAATATTTTAGAAGTAACGCATATTATTGATGGAGGAGAACAGAATACTTTCCAGAGGAAGAAAATTGGTAAGTGATGATAATTTAAAACAGTTGAATAAATAAATATCTACATAGCACTGTTTGGTCCTGAGTTATGAAAAAGGAGCGAAGGGTTGTACACTAGTTATCGTGGCCTCGACATATAGGGCTAAGAGGGAACATAGGTGGTTTTTAGTCAGTAGAAGTCTGACACTCCCTTTCGCTCTGCTCAAGAGCGGGAGAGGTTATTTGATGATTTCCCACCCCCCCAAAAGAAAAAAGGGTTGTAATATAAAGAAAAGTCATAATAATATACTAATGATAAATACCGGGATCATGTCGATGGACTAATGGAATCAACGTAGAAATGACTACACAAACTGTTGTGTCTCACCACAAATTAACCCGATGTAAATTTAAAACACCATTTATGAACACCGATATTTGAAGTTAAAACTTTCTCAAAATAACAATTATAAATTTGTCGATTTTCTTATCGCGGCTGCGGATCCCGGGCTAATCGAAAGAGATATCGCGACCTCGACACAAAGGGCTAAGAAGGAACATTGGTGGTTTTTAGTCAGTAGAAGTCTGACACACATTTCGCTCTGCCTAGAGCAGGACTTATTTGATGATTTCCAACCACCAAAAAAAAAAGGTTATTGACGAAAATAAAACGAGAATTACGAATTTTCGTTTTATTTTCCTTGGTCGATTCAGCACGATCACGAATGACATCTACACAATCGGTACTTAAAAAAAACATTTTTACATCATATCATAGTCCCAGAAAAATAAAACGCTAGGCGTAGGGCCCGTGATAGTAATAATAGATAAAATAAACATAACATACCAAATAATATACAGACATTCATAGGTTTTTATGTTGTAGAAAAATAATTTAGCCTTGCTGCTTGAGCGCCATTACCAGCGATTAAAGCCCATTCCTTCTCATTGCTGATGATGATGATAATATCTACATAGACATTGGTTAGATATTCACAACAATTTGGAGAGTAAAATATCATAATTCTAGTATTGTATTTACGTAAATTACAGCAATTTAAAATTGGACGAACAATGAGTTACGTAAATGCAAATCACGAACGAGCGACAACAAAAAATTGTTCAAAAATACAACATTCAAATAAACAAATGAATAGGTATCTACTACGGAGTTCACTGGCTTTCTACCACTTTCAGATTTATGCCTACCACACGCACAGGTTTCACTACAGTCTTGCCTGCGCGATTACACGATGCACACAGTACATCGCGCGTGGGGTTGATAAAACTGTATTCCCATTACCAAATAAACGCGCGATGAACAAGACTGCGGTGTAGCTTGAGCGTGTGGTAGGCCCGTTAAGCTTTAACATAGAAAAGAAGTCGGCCGTCAGTGTTCTTAGTAGTGCATACTTGGGGTCTTACACGGTTATATAAATAAACAAGTCCAACTAGTCTAGACTGTGCTTTGTATATTAAGATGCATTCAAGTAATACATTGAAATATGTGTGACATGAATGAAAACACTTTTTATTTATTTATGTACACACAAAATACAAAAAAAGGATAAAAATATAAAAAAAGGGGAGCACAAAGGTACTGCTTATTTCATAAGAAATTTCTTCCAGCAGATGTTACACATAAAGAAATACTTCTTGCTTCTTACTAATTTTCCTTTTAGCATTCACGGTTTCCGAGATATCTGAAACATTCCTCAGCTTATGATCATGTTTTTTAGTAGCTGCAAAATGAAAATTTAAAAAAACCCTCGTGTTTTTAAACTAAATGAAATTCCTAGCTTCATGGGCCTGTAACCAGCCGTGGACATCGCTAACATTGATGATGATAATGTGAAAGCTTAAGATCTTACTTCAAGTACCACATTTGCTTTTGCAGAAGACATAGCGCTAAACAGTGGAGCATCAAAAGACATTATTAAAGAGGAACACATGAGTCCCAAGGAGAAATATGAGAATGCAGTGAGGAAGTCTTGTTTGTATGCTGACATTGTGAAGAACGAACTAGCCGAACTCAGTGGATTAGAGTCTTTCGGGTAAATATATGTAGGTAAAATTCTAGAATTACCGATAGAGCATACAGAATAGAATCTAGTTGAAGTAGTAATAGCCTGGACGCCTGGCCATGTTTCGAAGAATCGAGGGCCGATGGAGTAAACGAGGGGAGCCTTCGTATCATACGGAACGGTACGCTCCTCAGTTACTAAATCTAAGTGCAGTAGTGTGTAGTTAGGCAGATTTGGAACAGCTTAGGAGAAGTCTAAAACCAGTAGTAGACTACGGTAGGCTGAGATGATAGATGAAATTACAGACACATGAGAATAAACAACGGGTCTTTATAGGCATTTTCTTGGCGAAAATAAAGCTACATGAAATGTGCGAATAAAAATAAACATAAAAAAGTAAACTTCAATTATGTTCACGTTAACTTCTACTAAATATTGTTAATTTTACAGAGTATTTGTATTAAGTATTGTTTTGTATTTAGATTGATTCAAATGAATTCTGTGAGGGTCGTAATGTTGTGGGGGCATTGCCAGTTGACAATGTGACAGTATAATGAATCAAGTTATGAGTCTGAAGACAGAAAACTTGAAGAACAATATGAAGGAAAGACCGATTTTAAATGAAAAAAGCAATGCAGTGCTAAATGATAAAACCTTGAGAAATTATATTGTTTACCGACTGTTGTTTGATTTTAGATAAAATGGATTGCAGTTTGTTAAACTTAGTGAAGTACTATTAAAGTTTTCAGAAGCACTTCTGACTGATTGTCTCAACAATCGTGTACCTACCCTGAACTCTAGCAAATTCTATGATAAAACAAAACTGTACATAATTTAGACGGAATCTTAAAGAAATAACGAAATCCTAGTTATATCATTCTTTGGTAGGAAAAAAGGAAGGCAAACTTCGTCATAAATAAAATCTACTTCTTCTTATGACTTTGATCTATTTTCGATCTTTCTTCAGCATCAATTCTCCCGTCATCCGTCGTACTGCCGATGCATTCTTCAAGGAGGTGTCCCCGTTCCTGCTCCACTTGGGCATGTTTGTGCCAACCATCATGGGCCAGTGCACTTCGGAGCAGCAGTCCTACTGGCTGCCCAGAGCACTAGACATGCAAATTCTCGGAACCTATGCCCAGGTAAGTTTTTGAGCCCATTTTGTAAAATTATACGGTCGTTGAACTGATTATAATAGAACAGAAAGTTTAAATTAAGTGTTTGATTTATTCTGGCAGTCTTGTCTGGTTACTTATGTAGTATGAATGTCCACAAAGCGACTCATGGAGGGGTTTTGTGTTATCCATTAACTGGTTTGTGGAGGTCAGATAGGCAGTAGCTCCATGTAATATATCGGTATTCAGCTGCAGCAGGTGAACCCCAAACTTGATGGGAAAAGGCAAGCAGGTCTTTACGTTCTTCTGTAAATAGGTAGTGATGGTTTTAAAATTGTACTTATTGAATTGTATGGAAATTGATGCATTGTCCCACTGCATAATGTAGACGAAATGCATAACACTCAAGACTGCATTACGTTTATTGATACCAATTTAAGATCTAGGTCAAGACGTAGGACAGAATGAAAGGACCAAAGTTAACAATTGTTCAATTACAGACGGAGCTTGGTCACGGCACGTTTATAAGAGGGCTGGAGACGACAGCTACCTACGATCCAGAAACTGAGGAGTTCATCTTACATAGTCCCACGTTGTCGTCATATAAGTGGTGGGCTGGTGGTCGTAAGTATCATATGATAAAAGCTTCCTATTTATTGCACCGCGGTCTGAATACTCTGAATAGTCTCTGATAGTTCCGAGGCTCGTATTATTTGGTTGAGACGTAAACATGCGGTCGATGCGACCCTAGCATCGATAGAGCAAACTCTTTTGCAGTACAAATTGCTAAAGTATTTCACAAAACCTCGAGTAGGTGGTGTGTCTAGACCACACTAATTGGTTAACCCAGAGCAAAAACCTTCTTTATGTTCGGTATTCAATGTCGCGCCCGCAGTATCTTACTAGGTTATTAGTGTGCTTGTGCTGACATCGCAGCGTTGGTAGCATCACCAAGGGTTCTTTGAGGCAAAACTTGCTCGACGCACGGCTATCGAACTTTCACAAAAGATATAATAAAAACTCTTATCCTTTCAGTGGGTAAAACTGTCAACTATTGCATCGTAGTGGCCCAGCTGTTCACTAACGATGAATGCCACGGCACCCACCCTTTCATAGTTCAAATTCGGGATGAAGACACCCACATGCCCCTCCCAGGTATCAAGGTCGGAGAGATTGGACCGAAGATGGGCTTCAACACAGCTGACAATGGGTTCCTAGGCTTCAACCATTATAGGATACCTAGGGAGCATATGATGATGAAGAATGCTCAGGTTTTGAAGGTAACATAATGAGACAACAGATAAAATATTTCTCTAAATTTCTTAGCCAAGAGCTATCTACTCAAGTGACAGGCCGTTTGCCATAGTGAAATGACAGTACCTAGTATTTGTTTAGATCAAAAGCATACCATGATTCACTGGAATACGATTTACGAAGTGTAGCGTGTTGCAAGTCGCATAGTCCGAATGGTGAACGGGATCATAAGTGCTAGTGCTGTTAATATTTTTTTCGACCAGCTCATTGAAGAGCCAAATATTGCAACGCCGACGCCCCGTTACGTTGTTTTCACAATTTTTATTCAACTAAATAAAAATTCTATACCACAACATCCTAACATTCCAGGACGGTACCTACGTGAAAGTGGCTCGTCACGGCAAGTTGACCTACGGTACGATGGTGTTCGTGCGTGTGATCCTGGTGAACGAGGCTGCCTTCAACCTGGCGAAGGCCTGCACCATTGCAGTGCGGTATTCTGCCATACGGAGGCAGTCGAAACCGAAACCTGAGTAAGTACAACCATGGTCATATTAAATAGTTGAACAGCTAAAGGCATTATTTTCTTGTGGGTCTAAATATTGCTTTGGCCTTCTCTTCTTCTCTCAATTTAGCGTTTAAATTACAATCTAAATTGAGTAGTTAGTTTTCACACGATACGATACCCTGAGAATTACCTGTATTGTGCCTATCGTGTATTGTGTATTCTAGATATTAGTAGTTTTAACAAATGCAACAGAAAAAGGTCAATAAAAACAAATTGCACTGGCGTTCGTTGAATAACGTTACAATAAAACATTTTCTCATATTGCTTTTCTCAGTGAACGCGAGCCTCAGATCCTAGACTACGCAACACAGCAACATAAGCTGTTCATTGCCATCGCGACTGCGCACGCGCTGCAGCTGTCCAGTAACTGGCTGTGGAAGAGCTTCAGCGCTGTGCTCGCTCAAATGAAGGGTGGCAACACTGACACTCTGCCTGAGGTAAGAATGCGTGTCTGGTTCCCTAATTATATCTTCCTATGGGTGATATCAGATGGAGACAAAAGAAAAAAGGTCTCCCTCTCTACTGTCCCTAATTCTCTAATACCACCAGCGGTAAACAAAATCAGTGTAAAAATTAATAGTAGTAAAAAAAACCATGGTATCGCCATTTCATGATTATGCTAAGCTAGGCCAGCTTAAAAGTAAAGTGTTACTTGACTTGCGACCTCCAGTAGATTACTTTTAGCTGCTTTTAGCAACTAACGGTAGCAGTTGCAGGAGTATTGCCTCGGCTGTGTTAGAGCGCTTTTCCTAAGTATTGAGATTACTTTACTCAATTCCAGTTCCACGCCCTCTCAAGCTGCCTAAAGGCCATCAGCACTTCAGACGCTGCGTATCTCATCGAGCAATGCCGACACGCGTGCGGCGGTCACGGCTACATGTTGTCCTCTGGCATCCCGCATCTGTACAACTTCGTGTCGGCCACTAGGACCTATGAGGGAGATTATACGGTGCTGCTGCTGCAGACAGCCAGGTATTGTACTACAGAGATCGTAATCGGAGGAAATCGGACGAGACTCAGTGTATAACGTACTTATTTACCTACTAACTAAACCATTCTAATCGCTAGATTTGTAGTTGTCTTGATTTGTAGTGCTATTAGCCATTTGTGAATCTACCCGTGATCGTGCACAGTACCAGTTCTATTTATACAAGCTTGCATCATCTTCTTGCTCTTGTCCCATTCTACTTGGGATCTACGCAACAACGTTATCTTCTTCCATCCTCCTATGTCAGATATCATTTTCACCTTTAAGTTCTCTTTCATGTCATTCCTCACACAATCCATTCAGATTTTCCTCTGCCTCTCCATCCATAAACATTAATATCCATCTCTGTTTTAGTCACATGCGTCATACAAACATGCTTGCAGCAGCGTGTTCATTCAGCTTGACCACTCCCAAATATTGTGCGGATGATTTTAGACTTAAATTCTCAAACTTGATTTTCCTTCACCGTCTCTGTTCCCATCAGGTTCCTGGTAAAAGCCTACGAGCAAGCGGAAGCCAAGCAGCCAGTGACACCGACCGTGTCGTACTTGACTCAAGCCTTCTCTGGCAGTAAAGCACCTTGGAGCAGCAGTCCTGATGGCATCATCAGGGCATTCCAAGCTCTTGCAGCAGGGTATGAAGATATGAATTTCCTTTCTTGATTGATTTGACAGGCTGATTTGTACGAGATAATTGGACATTCTCACGATGATGGGACGTAGAATCAAAAGCATTCAATCTACAACAGCCATGTTGGGGTTGGATCATTTTCGCATAACTACGTTTTATCCGTGTCCTTCCCTCTTATTTATTTTTGAACTTTCTCTGTGGATTTCAGAAAGTTATCTGCGTGTGTGAGAAATATGAGGAAGCGCATGCGAGCTGGTTTATCTCAAGTGGATGCATGGGAAATGTCTACTATCCAACTGGTTGCTGCGGCAGAGGTAAATTGTATTATGCGTAGTCAGTAGCATACCCCATAAGTGCATTTGGTTGGTGTGTTATTGGGTTTTTCCTTAGCAACCACGGAGTCGGAGTGTTGCCCCTATTACCTAGAACAAACCTAAACACAACTGTCGCAATGTGGTTGTAGTATTAGCCTTCGGGGACTACTGTTATTGTCATGTGTGGAACAAATATGGTTGAGACAGCGGAGAGCTTCATGCAGACTGCTGAGATTTTCGACTCTCTTCGATTGAGCTCTAACGAACTAATCATTGTTGTGGTTACATACACAGTTTTGTTTAACAGTAACAGAAATTGAGTAGGAGGCGAATATTATCTCTGCAAATACTGGAGTCCACTATGACATCTTCACCACCTCAAACTTTCTCCCCGTCTTTTCTCACAGGCACACTGCCGAGCAGTGATAGCAGAAACGTATAGACAAGAGATCGTGACACTCACTGCCAACTCAAGTCCAAACGTCAAGATCGTCATGGATCAGCTCTCAACTCTCTACCTGTACTACTGGGCTTTGGAGAGGACTGGAGAACTTCTCATGGTAAGGAACAACAACAAAATAAAATATACTCTTTAAAGCTAGGTAATAAGTAATAAGTCATTAAACCGTCGATCCCGGCTGACATAAATACATCTTTGGCAGTTGTTTAGCAACCTTATCAAAGGGTTTTTACCTACGAGTATTATTATATACCAGTACTAATTATCATTATCTTCATCAGTCTATAATGTTCCCACTGCAGGGACTCAGGCCTCCTCTCTAGGGAGAGGGATGGCCTATAATCCACCACGCCGGCCGCGGCCCAGTGCTTATTGGTAGATGTCACCTGTCTTCGAATTTTTGGTTCTAAGACATGGTTTCGTCACGGTTTCCTCACGATGTTTTCCTTCACCGTTTTGAGAGCAGCGGTTTGTTTTTTTTAATGAGTTCTGCAACCTGGCGATCTATGTCAACACAATAAGCCATTATGATGATTCTTGATCCTTGCATTGTCAGCAGAAGGAATACCCATGAATCCCTTTCATCTGGTATCACCAAATCTCACGGTAAGTGTAGGGGCACTATGCCGTTTCAATCTGGAGTGTGTGATACTTCCTGTGCCCACTAGTTTCGACGCCAGTTCATTGACGTGAGTCGATATTCTCGTCTGATAGCTTTCGCTGTATCTAGAGATCTCTTGTGAGAGCAGCAGTGATGAAATAAATTACACAAAGTAATGTGTTTGCCTGGGTTCCAACCCACGACGTTCTGTTTGTAGGTCGGAGCCGACACCACTAGGATACCGCTGCTCTCTTCGTACTAAATATACCCAGTACTAAATGAGTTGTGGAAGTCAGCGAGGCAGATCCTCCGTGTAAAATACTGGTATTCACCTGCATCCGGTAAGACAAGAAACTGACCCCAAATAAGTTGGGAAAAGGCTAGTCAGATGTATTGATGTCCGACTCTTTAAGGCTGAGCAGTACGTTAACCATTTAGGCTGCAAGGCTGCAACCGCTGAAGGAACTAATATTTTCTGATGCTCAATGTACTCATGCAGGCTGAGCCTGATTTAGTTTTAAAGATAAATAATAAATTTGCAGTACACGTCGGTATCGGAGAATGATCTGGTGGAACTACAGCTTGGATATGAGGAGCTGCTGGTAAAGATAAGACCGAATGCAGTTGGACTTGTTGATGCTTTCGATCTTCGGGATGAAGTAAGTACACAAGTGACATTATTTCGGGTAGTTTGGGCGTGCGATCGTGAAGCCCACAAAATTTAAACTATCTTACGCTTTTTGCAATTTGCAGATCAGTATTATCCTAACATGCACGTTGATTAAATTAAAATATTATTATGATTCGCAACCTACTTATGTATGAAGTTACGGATTTTACGGTTTGCGGATTTAATCCGCAAACCGTAAAATCCGTATTCTCTCGAAGTTCATTTTAATCTCAATTATAGACTATTTCATGATAAAGTCATTCAATTGGGTTTAGTGAACTTAATTAGTTTAAAGGTTTATTGATAATTTTAATGATAATTTTATGACTCTATAAAGTCATATACCTACGAGTTTGTTACGATAGCGAATTCAATTGTTTAAAATACAGTCTGCCACCTGTATATTGCAAATAGGCTAAACAAGTAGAATCTTCAGGCCCTGTCACTTTTCCCCTAAAGGGGAAGATAATGTGTATTGTAGTAACGCGGGATAATGGTAGGTCGCAGGGCTTAAAAAGAAGAGGTCCACTTTAAGTATTTTCCTAGATAACGCCTCTTATACCTCACGTTCGTGTTACAGCTCCTCCATTCAGCCCTTGGTTCCTACGACGGCCGCGTGTACGAGCGCCTGATGGAGGAAGCACTGAACAGCCCCATGAACAAGGAACCCGTCAATCAGACCTACTTCAAGTATTTGAGACCGATGCTCAAGGGGAAACTGTGATGATGATGATGATGAAGCTGCTGCTGATAATATTTAATTACCAATCAATAGGGGATCGGACAGAGTGATATGATTTTAATTAGTCCGTCAGTTAGATTATCGAAAAATATTGGATAAGTACGTGTTTTTTGTTTTATCAAATTATTAAAAATTGACGAAGATAAGAGGCGTCAAAGTACATGAGTGGGGGGTTGTGACGTCATTTGTAGGTAAAAATGTACTATCATGTGACGTTTTCGAAGAGTTCACGAGTTTTCGAAGCACTGTATCGTCTTTATTTTTTGTTTATGTGAAAGAAGAAAAATACATGTCCAATATTTTTTGGAAATCTATCTGACAGACTAATTCGTTTTTTTTGTCCGATGCCCTATTGTCAAGCATTAGTATTTGTCGACCGTGGTTTCCCATAGAGTTTATTTGGCAATAGCAACCTAGGGTGTTACTAATACCATCTTAATGACTCTAATATGTACTAATTATAAAAATAAAAATAAAGTTTTACAATAAATTGAAAAAAAAAATGAATCAAATTTTCAGGCCGAAAATAAGATATTAATTTTAGAGAAATTGTGTCTTTGAATTACTGGTTTATGGTGCAACCACCCCATAGGGCATTTCACCAAAAAAATCTAATTGATCCGTCAGATAGATTAAAAAAAAAAGTAAAGAACACATATTTTTATTTTTTCACGTAAACAAAAGATGAAGACGATACAGTGCTTCGAAAAGTCGTGTCAAGTCGTGTGACGTCACAAGATTAGTACTTTTTTACACACAAAGTGACGTCAACCCTCCACTGATCTTTGACACGATTTATTTTCGTAATTTTTTATTAATTTGATAAAACAAAAAACACGTATCCAATATTTTTCGATAATTTAACAGACGGACTAATTCGATTTTTTTGGTGAAATAAACTATTGTGTGAACAATTTGTCTCTCGGAAAGCTTATAAAAAGCCAATAAATGTTGCTAAATAAAATTGTTAAAATGAATATGGTATTGGAAATGCGAGTGTGTAACGCAATGGCTTCAATGATGTAGGTATGCACACAGTCTACCCGTACGCATTTCCTACCCTCGAATTGTTTTGTTGAATTTGTTGTAACTGGTTGTAACATAATTATCTTATCTTAGGTTGATCTTAGGTGAGTACTCTGTTGCATTTATTTTTAATACTGCTATTAATGTTATCTGGATAAGATAAAATGTTGTAAAATTAGGATGAGGATGACTATTAAATATATACCTGTTTTTATGCCTTACTAACTGCGTTACTCAGATATATTTAATTTTTTTTTTTTTTTTTTTTCCTTGTTAGTAAGAACCAAGTTCTTACTAGTTAATTGCAATCTAGCCTAAGAAGACTAATAAACAATTTAAATCTAACTTATTATGCTACGTTATAAATTATGTTAATGCTAAGAATAGTGTCCATAATTAGGTATGCACTTTTACACACGTTCGTAACACTTCCTTAGAGTCTGGTAAAATTGATAAAACACTTTGTTCATGTGTTATATAAATAGCACAACATTGTTACTATTATTGATTCACTTACACTACACTAATTCAAATGGTTTAGTTCTCTTTAGTCTACGCACTATGTCTGTGTTGTCTAACAGCTGGATTGCCTCAACATTCACGTGTCGATGGAGTCTGTGTTCGTGGGCTTCAGCAAATTTTTGTATGATGGTGGTGACGAATTCCATGTCGAGGTCACGGTGGAGGTCATCGTTTCTTATGTACCAGGGTGCATTTACAGCAGCCCTGAGTACTTTATTTTGGAACTGTTGAATTATTTTGACGTTGGTTGGCTTAGTACAGCCCCAAAGTTGGATACCATACGTCCAAATTGGCATCAGAATATGCTTGTATATTATCAACTTATTATGTATTGATAAACAGGATTTCCTTCCCAGTAACCAATACAAACGTTTATAACGAATATCGAGTTCCTGTTTTTTCTTTTTGATATGGGCTTTCCAACGCAGCTTGGCGTCGAGAGTTATGCCAAGGTATTTGGCTGTATTAGCATAAGGTATTTGCATACCATTTATGTAGAGTGGGTGGTAGTCACTGTGTTTGTTTGTGAAGTTAATGTGAACTGATTTTGACTCATTCAGATTGATCTTCCACTTTTGTGTCCAGTCGTAAACTTTGTTCACAGCTAGTTGAACTTTCTCTACTGCTTCTCTGTGGCTTGATCCGGTGGCCATAATAGCAGTATCATCTGCAAAGGTCGCTATGGTGCTGTTTTCCAGCTCTGGGATGTCACAAGTGTATAACAAGTACAAAATTGGGCCAAGCACACTTCCTTGAGGCACCCCAGCTTTTATGGTTTTTAGCCCGGAATATGCGTCCTCTTGGCGTATTCTAAACATTCTTTTAGTTAAATACGACTCTAGGATATCTACAAATTCTGGTAGCATGCGTCTGAGCTTAAATATGAGACCCTCATGCCAAACTTTGTCAAAAGCTTGCGCGACGTCTAAGAACACGGTAGCACAGACTTCTTTATTTTCTAGCGTTTTTTCAATAACATTAGTTATTCTATGTACCTGGTCTAACGTTGAGTGTTTTTCTCTGAAGCCAAACTGGTGATCTGGAACTAGGTTTTTATCTTCTATTACTGGTTTTATCCGTTTTAGTAACAGTTTTTCAAATAACTTTGATAGTACGGGTAACAGAGAAATGGGTCTGTATGATGATGCTTCGTGGGGAGGTTTCCCAGGCTTCGCAATCATAATGACTTCAGCAACCTTCCATGGCTCAGGTACATATTTTAAGATAAATGAAGCATTTATTAGTTTGGTCAGCTTTACTATGGCTTTGCGTGGGAGGCGTTTTAGAATTTCCCCTGTGATGAGGTCGTAACCGGGAGACTTTTTTGAGCTAATGTTGTTTTGAATTTCTCTCATTACTTCCTTAGGAGTCACAAGCTTGATTCTTTGGTTTTGTGATAAATTTACACTCTCATGTATTTCTACAGAGCTTTCGTTGGGTTGAAAGGTTTCTTCTAAATGTTGAGCAAATCGGAACGCCTTTTGGTCATTGCTTATTGCCCATTTTCCGTTGCTATCTCTGATGGGCGGTATTTGTATAATCTGCCTTTTTAGATTTCTCGTCGCTTTCCAAAGTGAGTAATCCGTTGATTTGTCATTGGTAAGCTGAAGAAGGTTGGTATTCAGAGATTCATCCTCAAATTGTAGAATTTTTCTCTTTAGTCGTTTAGTTAGGTTATTTAGTGTTGTTTTATGACGCGGGAACCTTGTTTGCTGCCACAACTTCCTTTGTTTTCTTTTCTCTGATAGTAAATCCACAATTTCTTTAGGATAGATAAATCCCTTATATTTGCGTTTTAGCTGAGGTGTATTGCTCCACGCACATTGTTGAATATTAATAATAAATTTGTTTACTTCTGAGTCAAGCTGATCTTGCGTTTTTATCGGAGTTTTAAGGTCGATAATATTATCTAGATCAAGAGCAAAACTGTCCCAATCTGTGGACTTATTAACCAAGGTTAAGTGGCTTTCTTTTAATAGGATTTTTTGACTTAGCATTAGTATAATCGGAGAATGGTCAGAGTCCATAGTAAAACTTTCCTCCAAACTGATGTAATTGGTGGATATATTTTTGCAGATGAAAAAATCTATAAGATCCGGTATTTTCTGGTGGTCAGTGGGCCAGTATGTAGGTTTGCCTGTACTCATTACTTCACAATGTGTTTCTTTAACTGCACTTAAGAGCTGTCTTCCTTTAGTTGTAGTAAGTCTTGAACCCCAATGCGTATGCTTAGCATTAAAATCGCCGCCTAGGATAAATCGCTGGCCTAATAATTCAAAAAGATGTAAGTATCGCTCTTTTCTTATCATGTGCCTAGGAGGCGAGTATATGGCTGCAATGGACACTTGACAAAACTTAGTTTTAACAGATACTGCCACTGCTTGAATGTCTTCTTCTTCATATTTACACTGCACGTAGTGACTAATGTTTTCTTTAATTATAACCGCACTACCCCCCCTGGCAGAGTTGCTAGGGTGGAGGGAAGTATATATCATGTATCCTCTAAATTTGATAAAAGATTGCTTTGTGAAATGCGTTTCGGAGATTAAACACACGTCTATATTTTCTGTATCTAGGACCGCCTGCAACTCATGCTGATGTTTGAGTAGTCCATTGGAGTTCCACGCCATTATTTTAAGTGTGTTATTCATTTTTGATTATTCAAGACAGCTGTTTTAGTGCTGGATTCTAGCTTCTCTAATCTCTTATCAAATGAGGTAATGCACTTCAAGATCTGGTTAATCTTATCCTCTAAGTTCAGAGGTTGAGATCCTTGTTTTGCAGCTTGTGCGTAAGTACCGATGTTGGTTACTTGCATGGCTGGTTGTTTTGCAGTTGACTGGACACTTGCTTTCTGCGCCTGTTTACCAGGGTGTGTTATAGGAGGAAACTGTTGGGTATTAGGCACCGTAGGTTTCTTTTTTAAAACTTTATTTTTCATAATTTGCATCTGTTTGGCTACTTCACACCCTCTATAATTGGCAGGGTGAGGTAGGCCGCAGTGGATACATTTTGGTTTCTCTTGCGGAGATTTGGTACAATTGGCTGTAAGATGCTTGCCAGTGCATTTCACACACCTTGGCTCTTTTTGACAATAATTTATGTGTATGCCCATAAGCTTGGCATCTCTTGCATTGGGGGATGAGTGCTGGATTTTTGAGTGGATGTATTTCAATTTTACACCCTAATATGTACTTAATGCCGTAGATTTTGTTGACATCTTCATCGTTATAAAATGATAAAACGAACATGTTGAGTGGTTCTTTGGTCTTCCAGCTCAATTTACTATCTACCTTTTCTATTTTTAGGCCTTGGGTTGTTAAGTCTTCCTTAATTCGATCTGATTGGCAAGAAGAGTGTAGTTTCTTTACCACAACTCTAATTGGTCTAGCCTGCTTGTTTTCGTATGAATGCCAGTGGTAGTCTTTTTCAGACAAGAACCTGGCAATTACTCTATATGAGTCTTCTGATTTGGCGTTAACCTTCACACAATCCCCATTCATCATTTTTGCTGTAAATGATTCCGCTGGTTGGCTTTCAATTAACGAATCGTAGAACGTTTGATAGTTCTTGATTCCGTCTATTATGATTGGCGGTGGTAAGGGCACTTTTTTGACCGAAGTCACTTTCTCATTTTTTTGGTGATTGTCTTGTTAGATATATTTAATGATTACGTAAGTAAAGATTTGATATACTTTTGTATGACAAAACTGTCAAAACCTTTACTTAGTGATGGCTTAAGTACCTAATCATTAAAGCAATCTGAGTGTGGCAGTAAGCCTTTTATTATCTTTTCTTTCAATAATCAAAAGAAAACGACATGCTGCGCCGACCCCAAATGATTTGGCTAAAGGCAAGAAAATGATGATGATAGACTGTAGTTGTTCTCCCCACCACTGCGATATTTTTTTGTTCTAGCCATATCTGGGAACCCCTTAGTTACGGAGATATTAGGGGTTAAAGTTTATTTATTTATTTATTTAAACTTCATGTACAAGAGTGGTACATAGGCGGACCTATTGCCACAAGGCATTCTCTACTCACTCAGAATCAAAGTTCGAATCAAATTTCGAAATTTTGCACAGCGGTTTTTGTAAATACTAGTTTTTCAGGTTATAACTTTACTTAAATTACCTCCATGACCCTTTTACTATTTAAAGCATCCACTAGCACATTGCTAGCACAATGTTTTAAGAGTGCTACATTGAGTTTTACCGAAAAAAAGTAAAAAAAAATGCGTAGGGGTGCTTAGTTTGATGTACAGAATGCTTGGTTGACGTATGTGTGAAGGGTTCATTTTTATCCCGATTTTATCTTCCCGTGGTGTTTTATTTTCGTGTTTAGCTGGCGAAGCCGCTGGCAATATCTAGTCTTCTAAACTTCTATAATTATTTGTACTCTCATCACACACCTAGCCTTTCTTGCCATATCATCCTTTACACAGTCCATCCAACTTTTCTTTGGTCTTCCTCTAATCTTATTCTTATCCACTTTCATCATCAAAACTAGTTTCCTCACGACACTTTCCTCATTTCTCCGCATCACATGACCTTACCACGACAACCGATTTCCACACATTTTTCATTGTACATAATTATGAATATTAAAACTACTCCAGATCTTAAAATAATATCTCCGCATCCAACGTTTTCTGAATGACATTGACAAACATTTCTATTGAATGATGAATATTTAAGTTGTTCAAAGTACAAAGACCACAGTGCAAATCTCAGCCAACGAGAAAAAAAGACGTATCTTATTCTCTAAAAGTCAACACGAATCAAACAACAGTTCATAGTACAAAAGATACATTATCATGAAAATGAATACCTCGCAAAATAGTCTATAACGTCATTAAATAATATTTATCAACAACTATGAACATCATATTTGCGCCTAGATAACGCCTTTCCGTTGGCTTCCAAGGAGGTACACAATTGATACAATCGTCGCTCCACCACAGACAAAACAAGTGTTTTTTGCAATTTACTCGTTCCAATTCCAAATATGAGCGCGAAAGTGAACCAAGATTTGTTGGAAGAGCGAAAAAAATGTGAATTTATTGTGGAAGAGTTAACTAGTTACCTAGATGGAAGTGTTGAGGCGACTGAAAATAGACGAAAGTTGGGTAAGCTATGTCTACATTTGTTTATTTACTTGCTGTTCGCTTGTGTGCAATTCAGTAACTTGTACGTGTGTGTCATAATAAGTGCCAATAGACTAACGTCAGAATTGTTTTGCCTTGAGGATGCCGAGTGCTAATAACTTCAGACCGGAGATATATTGACCTTCTATTCTACTGAAAATCTATAAAGTATAAGGTGAAAGTCTACTAGCTGGACGTGCTAAGTAGTAGTAGTAGCTTGGTCTTCCTTTGATTCACTGCATGTATGACTAAATTATTAGGAACCTATAGGTTCCTAATATGATTTCACTTTGCTAGGGGTATAGATAAAGATAAGAATAACATTAAGGTACCTATATATTTTCACTTTGCGAGGAGTGTAGATAAATACATCGAGATATGAAGAGCATTATTACCCTACCTGCGTGTGAGCCCTGATAGCGTTATCTTAATTATGATCAACAATAACAACTGTAGCGTACCCCCGATAAACGGTACAAAGTCCGAATCACGGAGATCAATCTTCCAACCTTCCAATCGTAGGAAGGTTTACGACAGAAAATATGGTCCAAAGTTCCAAGATTGACTTTTTTTTTTTGAGTGTTGGACATCATCATCAAAGTGTCAGACTTCCACTGACTAAAAAATACCAGTTCCCTCTTAGCCCTTTGTCCCGAAGCCGCGGTATCTCTTTCGAACAACCCGCAGCCCCAACGGGAAGATTGACCATCATATTCATACACCGGTTATAGGTACCGAGGTAAATATAACCAGCTATGGCAATGTTTTGGGTTGGAATGCTTATCACGAGTATTTGATCAGGCGCTCGTATGATCTTAGTAATAGCATATAGAGTCACTGGCAAAAACTTTAGCAACACAGTATGATTTTACATTTATAATAGAAGTGCTGATTTTCTAACACCGTTTTACTAAGTTATGCTTATCGATGCTTGAAGGTCCAAAATAAGATGATGATGAATGATATGAAAGAAACGGGAGTGAAAAGAAATTGCATAAGATAAGAATAAATGACCCCTAGTAACAAGAGAGAAGTACATTAAGATACGATATAGATAAGCATACCAAAGTTAGGAGGAGCAATATTCGATTGTACAAAAGTAAAAACGACCAAAGCATTAAAGAACTTTTCGTTAAATTCCAGAGCAAAAGGTGCTTAGCACCAAAGGACTCATAGACCAGGTGCCCGAAGAGTACCTCAGTCATAAGGAGAAGTATGAGAACGCGGTACGCAAAGCAGTTCTTTTGTACAGAGCGCTGAAAGGTGCTGAGGATCCTAACCAGACAGAAGAGGAGAAGGCTAAGTATGATTAATTTTGAATGACAGGGTCCCGTTGCCCATTCCTTGGGCTCGAAACGAAACCCTTAGTAATACGCGGTGTAGCATTTTAAGTTCAACGTGTAGTCTCAAGCAATCAATAAAACAAAGGAAAGAAAAGTAAAGCTGTTGTTGCACACCATAATACATCTTTGGCCATATTACCGTATCTTAACTAGAATTAGATTGCTAGAATTCTAGTTTATTAATGATTTAATGATCACCTTTTCATCATCAGCTTCATGTCCTAATCCCGTCTTACAATTGTTTCAAGCATTCTCTTCTGACGTTATTCTCTCTTATTCTAAATCAGTCGTCGCACAATCCATATCTTCTTTTGTTTTAATATAATCACCTAGACACCTATTAGCAATCAATTTATCCTTCATGAATTTTAAAGTTTATGTTATGATTTTGTATGCTTTCAGCGCCAATTACCGCAGCCTCCTGCATGCAGCGGTATTCAAAGATAACTCTCCATTCACGCTACACGTTGCTATGTTCATTCCGGCGATATTGGGCCACGCTGATGAGGAGCAGAAGAAGTATTGGATGAAGAGAGCCAGCAAGATGGAGATCATTGGCACTTATGCACAGGTTGGTAATATTTCTATTAATAACAAAATTATTTGTTAAATGTCTTATCTCTTGTCGTTTATCTAATCTCTTGTCGTTTTGTACGTCTGTTGAATTTTCTCGCTTTGACGACTGAATCGATTTAGAAAAAAATTAGCATATGCATACCACAAACTGTATAGAAATATAACCCATATCGGCATTATTCCACGGGAACGTGCGTTCTCGTGATATCATTTTATTTTAACAATTCGTAGGCGTAAAGTTATTATCAAATAGTGTGGAGTAATTTTACATTAATAAAACTGGCAAAAGTCAAGAAAGAACCACTCCAAAACTTAATTTAGAAACTGTTAACCTGTAGAAATTTAATTCCTAAGTTAAAATCAGATGCATATTGTTATTTAGCATATTTCTCAAAACTTCCTACATGTAAAAAAAACTAATTGTAAATTCACATTCTTCAGACGGAACTCGGTCATGGAACATTCATCCGTGGCTTGGAAACCACAGCTACTTACGATCCGACAACAGAAGAGTTTGTCCTGCACAGTCCTACGTTGACTGCATATAAATGGTGGCCCGGAAGTTGTAAGTTAACCGTTATGTTCCCAAGACAAGAATCCATACTAATATTATAAATGCAAATGTAAGTATTCTAATTTTTACCTTTTCTTAGAAAAGGAAAAGAGATAGGTAGGCTAGTAGTACCTATGGATGAAAAAGGCATGCCGATCCCAAATAAATTAGGATAGGGCGTGAAAATCGCGACGATGATGTGTTCGGACCTAGGATAATTTAAACCCAACTAGTAACCCAAAAGAAAAAGCTGACCTCCACACAGGTGCATCATCAGGTGCTCCATACAGCTTACGTTTTGTATGACATGACATCACCAAATCAAAAAATATTTTATTCTAGTGGCACACACCGCGAATTACTGCGTGGTGATGGCCCATCTCTACTCCCAGGGTAAGAGCTGCGGTGTACATCCCTTCCTCATCCAACTGCGAGATGAAGAGACTCATATGCCACTCCCAGGGATCAAGCTTGGGGAAATCGGTGCCAAGCTTGGCTTCAACACCGTTAACAATGGGTTTCTTGGCTTCGAACACCACAGGATTAAGAGGGACAGGATGCTGATGAAGAATGCTCAGGTTTTGAAGGTAGGAAATATGTAAAAAAATATGATATAAGGTTACTGACACATATTTTGTTAAAAGGAGTTATATATACAACTAAATTACTAAATGTTCTATGACTAAATTCTCGATTCTAAAAATTTAAGTGATAGTGATTATTTTCCGTCGCTACGACGAATTTTGGATCTCCGTCAGAATGATAAGGCTAGCAGTGACTTTGACCGGACCTATCCCTGAAAAAGCAGCTAGAAATTCACACAGAACTTATAATATTCTCCAAGAAGTAATAGTGAACAGCCCGAGTCAGCAGGAATTTTATAAAGAGCAGATTATTTACTAAAATTAAACTTTATGAGGCATTGAAGACGCTTTCTCTTTCTATGTAAATAGTTACGATCCTTTTCTGTCTCCAGGACGGTACATTCAGGAAGTCACTGAATAGCAAGCTGACGTACGGTACAATGGTGTACGTGAGGGTGGTCATAGTCAACGGTATGGCCAACCAGCTCGCGAGATCTGTCACCATCGCTGTCAGATACTCTGCGGTCAGGAGGCAGTCGGAGTTGAAACCTGGGTAAGTGGCCTCTGGAGACATCCTTTGATCCTATGGCAAGCTTTGGCAAGACTTTCAATCATTGCACTTCTTAATCGTATAGTCAGTCAGAGCGCTGGATTAATTCGTCTTCTTCTAAGACTTTACATGATGGGTATTACATTAATACCAAAATGGCCTTCGACATTACGTGTTTGTGATGCTTTGGACTCTAAACATCCTAATCACATGTAAATTAACACCACGATCATGCAATTATATTCTTAAAAGCAACCCATGGCGTTTTCCTTGTTTGTCGATGAGTTTGATCTACCATGTATTCGTACTTCGATTTTTTTTTTCGGTAAAGGCATCTTGCAGTTCAGTCTATGAGACTGATGGCTTCTGCTTAACCGGACAAATCCCTGTGGATGCCTTTAGTTTAAGCCCTCCAGCCAGGGGCAAATAACTTCTGAACTAAGTGACAAATCACTAAGGGCACCCTCTAAGCTGTGGGGCGCGGACCTCGGCTTAGGACGTCACTGGGGGAGGGCAGCAAGGAGACAGGCTGGATCTGAGTGAGATTATTTAGGGGCTGGTTTAAAACTACTGGCTCAGCATCGCGGGCTGGCTATAGCAAAGGTACTGATTTACACACGTGTTTTCACGGTTTATTTCTAAAACTGTCACTTACGGGATATCCTCCGTGATGGTGATGTGCAACTATTGTGAGCTCCCGATATGTTGACGCTGTTGCTCTATTCACCGATTGCGGGATTACTGGGTGACAGTGTAGGTTTGGAAATGTTTGGTTGATAAATACTTATTATCTTGTTCGCCAACTCTTAGTGCTGGAGAGCCCCAGATCCTGGACTACGTGACACAGCAGCACAAGCTGTTCATCGCCATAGCTTCGAGCCATGCTTTTAGTCTGACAGCTAAGTGGCTCACCAGGATGTATGAGAAGGTTACTGCTGATTTGGAAAAGGGCAACATGGATGAACTGCCTGAGGTCAGTTTTTTATATCAAACTAGCTGTTGCCCGCGACTTTGTTCGTGAGGAAATTTTTAATGTAAAAAAATTTGGTATATATATGTACATTACATAATATCATGCCTATAATATCCGAAGAGATAGGCAGAGGTGTACCTAAAACGGTGAAGGAAATCATTTTAAGGAAACCGGCATATCCTGCTAGAACCAAAAATTCGAAGATAGGTCTTTACCTATGAAATTGCCGTTTTGTATGAAAAAATTTAAACGAATTTTTTTCATGTATTTTTTATTTGTATTAATCGAAGTAATCACCCATGCAATCAATGCATCTTTGCCAACGCAGTGGCAGTTTATTGATGCCCTTCTTAAAGAAATCAGCTGGTCGGGAGGCAACAAATTCTTCAAAGGCATTTTGTACTGCCTCTCGTTGCGTTTATCAAACAGAATTCATTTTTCATCGCAGGTAACAATGCGGTTCAAAATTCCTTCATTTGTGTGTCTGTTGAGCAGTGCAAGGCACGTCTCGACGCGTACTTCGCGCTGGCGATCATTGAGTTCGTGGGGCACCCATTTGTCAAGCTTTTTTACCTTGCCAATTTGACGCAAATGGACCAATATTGTTTTGACGCTAACGTCGAAAGCTGCTGCTAATTCAGCCGTAGATTGTGTATCATCAGCTTCCACAATCGCCTTTAATTCGTAATTGTCGACCAAAGTCTTCGGACGACCGCGAGGTTCATTTTTCAGGTCGAAATTTCCAGAACGGAAGCGAGCAAACCAATAACAGGTGGTGCGTTGGTTTGTAGTGTTAGCTCCGTAAATGTCGTTGATGTTGCGTGCCGCTTGTGCCGCGTTGCTGCCACGACGGTACTCATATTCCATAATTACTCGAATTTTTAACGTATCCATGATGACGAAAAAGATTGAAATGCGATGAAAATTTAACACTAATCAATAAACAAATGACTACTTTTGGAAAAAAAAAAACCATGTTTTTAATATAAAATTAATTTGAAATTAGAATTCTTAGCCAAACAAAAATTATTTTGATTTGAAATGGCCAGTACTGCAGAACGGCAATTTCATAGGTAAAGACCTAATATGTGACATCCACGGGCCAGCGTGGATGTCACATTTGCCCATGCCCTCCCATAGAAAGGACGCCTGTGTCACAGCTGTGGGAAAATTACAGGCTGATGATAATGATGATAATGATGTATCTAATAGAACACATAATTTCTCCAGTTATGTTTAAGTCTCGTGTAAAAGGGGGCGAACCTATTGCCATCAAACGAGCACAAATCCACATTGAGAAATTCCTGACACTTTGGTCTACCTTTCTGGGTGGTACGTAGGGGAGCAGATCCGCGGTATCTCTTTCGAATCTTTCGAACAGTCTCGCTGCCCCGGTAGATTTTGCCCTACCTGGGCATACAACCTTGCGACCACTAGACCAATGAGTCAGTCATATTGATGATGTTGTAGTAGCATAGGACTCTATGTGTTTACTTAACTCACTTTCCCATTATCCGTGAACCTTTGTTAACTGAAAATAAATGAATTGTATTCCATTACCTGCCCTCTAGCTGCACGCCATAGCCTGTTGCCTGAAGGCAGTGACGTCATGGGACACGTCAGCCATGTCGGAGCGATGTCGCACTTCCTGCGGCGGACACGGCTATATGCTGTCCTCCAACTTGCCGCAGATTTACGGACTGGTCACGGCTGCTGTGACCTATGAGGGAGAGAACACTGTGCTCATGCTGCAGACTGCTAGGTAAGCTTATTTTTAGTAAATATGCAATCAGTCCTAAAAATGCTAATGATGATGAAACAGAAATTCAAAAAGGGTGTACGTGCGACTGAGTATCATCCTAATTTTAACAAATATGGTTGATCACTCGGATACATGATACCTCGGACAATTTTCTTTATTGCGTTTGACCACCTTAGGGCTCGTTTACGGAGACGCGGGCCGTGCAGAAGGCTCGTCGCGTGCTATTTTCTGCATTTACTGAGAGGCGGGTCCACCGCCACAAACGCTCCATTTTAAACTAACGGGCGAAAAATCGCTTCTCGTAAAATCATTGTTACCGTTTTCATAGATCGCCATGTGCTTGAATTAAAACGCACAACGCGCCGCGCGACGCCCCGCGTCTCCGTAAATGAGGCCTTATTGTCCTGGCATTCGCATTGGCTTTGCAATTCAAGGTAAATATATAAACCGTGTGAAAGAAAGGATTCATCTCTTCTATACCGTCCGCCGATAGGACTCTGACTTGGCTTGACATGCCGTCGAGAAAAATCTCTCAGGCATGCTCATATAGGTAGATGACTCATATTCTCGTGTGTGCACGTGAGAGCTTCCAAATATAAAGTTAATTGTTACAGTTTAATAAACTCATCGAAACACCAAAGTCTATGATATCATTACTAGATTTTGACAAAAACTTATGCAAAATATAGATAAGCTACAAAACTAAATGATATAATAAATTGTAAATGACTTGCATTAACTAGATGATTCACCTGGGGCCATAAAGTTTTTCTGCAGGCATTCGCAAATAAAATTCTGTCATTTAAAAATATCGATTTTTAAAGGAACTTATCTAAACTGTATCTAACGGGTTCGCCACATTGATGACTTTGATTAATGTTTTATTTATTGGTAAAATATTATGGCGAATTGATTTCATATTTTAATTTATTGGTAAATGGAAACCCAAATGACATTAAGGTGTAGCTTTGACATGATTAAAAATGTTGTTTAGGTCGCAATTAATTGACCTTGTGGACAGTTAGATAAAGAGAAGAAACCACAACCGTTGCCGGGGAGTTTGTTTCGCCACTTCTTCTTTCCAGCTAAAACACTGTACATGCACAAAGTAATAGTACATTGTTATCCGAGGGGCGAAAGTTACTTATTTAGTCCCGAGACGGGGTTTGATAGTTCGAGGAACTAAATAAGTAATTTACCCGTGGTAAACACTGCTTTTCATTACGAATACGAGGAAGGTAACAATAAGAACATAAATTGATTAGCTAAAGAAAAAATGAGTGTTGATTGGTTTGTCGCTTACCCGCTTATATTGTTTTTTCTTTGTCCTCTGGTCGTCCATCTATACAGCCAGAATTTTTCAAGTACATCATTAAAAAAACATGGCAAAGATTTGGCTGATAAAATGAATCGATCTATGTTATTTTAGAGAAATAGTTAAAACTAAATTATATTAAAGTCATAATATAATTATATTCTTAAGTGTCCTCTAAGTTTTTTTAATTTTAAATCGCGCTGTAATTTAGTGGCTGTAACATGGAACATGGTTAATAAAAATGTGAAATAGACCTCCATTTTTGAATAATTTGACAGCTTTCAGTTAAAAAGCGATTCTCCCTAGGGCTGAAAAGTAGTACTTTCAAACCGCTTCGCAGGCATGTTATGACCTGGGCCGCGGGTTGTACACTAGTTATCGCGGCCTCGACATAGAGGGCTAAAAAGGAACATGGGTGGTTTTTAGTCAGTAGAAGTCTGACACTCCCTTTCGCTCTGCCCAAGAGCGGGAGGGGTTATTCAATGATTTCCCACCCGCTAAAAAAAAAAATGGCATGAAATGACCTACTTTCAGAGTATGAGAGTAATGAAAAGTAAATTTTGAAGTTCGAAAAGTGCTGATTATCTGCTATTATATATGATTTTGATTTTTGACGAGGTTGGCGTAAGTTCTTCCTTGTTTCTCTATAACTAGTCATCTCATCAGTCACCACTTTCGTTCCTTATCATGTTTTACACAGTTAATGCATTTCTTTGGTGTTCCTATACTCTTATACTCATCCATCCCGTGTTGATTCTGTGCTTAACACTACAATCTATTTCGCCATCGCTCTGCACAAGTGAACGGAGATACCGGAAGTTGGAGCAGACAGGTAGAAACGCGCCATCTAGCGCTATGACTGCACATGTATTCGTAACAATACCATTGGTCAAGTAAGATGGTTGTTTCAGGTCTTTAGTAAAAGCATGGGAGCAGGCATTGGCTGGCAGACCACTGAGCCCTACAATGTCTTATCTGTCAGAGAAGATTAGCAGCAAACTGAAATGGGACAACTCCGTCGATGGAATCGTCAAAGGCTTTCGACGAGTTGCTTCTGGGTAAGGATACATTTTTATGGTATTCAAATGTAGAATAGCTAAGTATTCAATCTCGTCTACACTGGCTCAGAGTTTGGAGAGATTTAAGACGGAACGGAGTCTCCTGTCTAGTTAACCCAACTTAAATCGGTTTAATCGTTCCTCTTTTACGATATCCAAGAACTGAGGTTATAGGAGAACGTTACTGTTTAAAAGAAGTAGTGACCAAAATTAAAAAAGAGTATGCTTAGATGGATTGTTAATGTGGAGAACTAGAAAGGATGAGTGTAAGGCGATTAACAATAGTACATTGTTATCCGAGGGGCGAAAGTTACTTATTTAGTCCCGAGACGGGGTTTGGCGCCCGTAACGTAGTGAGGGCGCTCGAGGGCGCTAATAGTTCGAGGGACTAAATATGTACTTTACCCGAGGTAAACACTGTGCTTTTCATTACGAATACGAGGAAAGTAAAAATAAGAACATAAATTATTAGCTAAAGAAAAAATGAGTGTTGATCGGATTGTCGCTGTTCCACTTTTTTTTTGTTCTCTTGTCTTCCAGCTTTAAAGCCAGTAATTTTATGTTCATCATAAAAAATCACTTTCAACTGACAGCTGTCGCTGTCAGTTGAAAGTGATTCTCCCTAAGGCTGAAAAATAGTACTTTCAACCCGCTCCGTAGGCATGTTATGACCTAGAATGACATACACTGACCTTATTGGTGTGGTCCTTCAGAGAGGACAGGTGCGTAGTACTCGCAACCAGCGTGCGTGTATGACCAGATGCATGGACGTGGACGAGGCAAAAGAAGTGTCTAAGGATCATAATAGATGGCGTTCTGTGGTATATACAGTGTGATTCTTTATAATGTGCACATATCGAAATGGGGGAATCTATGCTTAATTTTATCGACGGAAAAATTATTAAAAAAAATCTAAATATTTTTTAATATTTTATATGGAATTTTTAAAAATTTTGTCTGTTACTGTGACCCCAGTGTAAACAAAACGGTGTAACTTTTAAACTAAATTATCTATCGCGATGAAACAAACTCCATAATGATTGGAAGCAATTAGGCGTCCTCGTAAAACCCTCAATTGAAAATAAACACGTTTTTTGATCAAAAAAACTTTTTTTTTTCATAACTTTTTACATAAAATTGTTTCATCGCGTATCTATCGCGATGAAACAATTTTATGTAAAAAGTAATAATTATCTATAGTATAATTTAGTTTAAAAGTTACACCGTTTTGTTTACATTGGGGTCACAACAGCGGACAACATTTTTGAAAATTCCATAAAACATATTAAAAAATATTTAGATTTTTTAAAATATTTTTTCCATCGATAAAATTAAGCATAGATTCCCTCATTTCGATATGTGCACATTATAAAGAATCACACTGTATATCGCCTATACGCATGGGAAAAAGGCGTGTGTTTATGTATGTTTATATTTAGACTGGTGATACGGTTGACTCCAGAATAGGACATTTCACCAAAAAAAAAAATAGTCTGTCGATAGATTTCCAAAAAATAATAGACACGTATTTTTTTCTTTTTTCACGTAAACAAAAAATGAAGACGATACAGTGCTTCGAAAAGACGTGTCATGTGACGTCACAAGGTTAGTACTTTTTTACCCATAAAGTGACGTCAAAAGCTCCCACTCATGATCTTTGACACGATTTATTTTCGTCAATTTTGATAAAACAAAAAACACGTATCCAATATTTTTCGATAATCTTACAGACGGACTAATTAGATTTATTTGTCGAAATACCCTATACTAAGTTACCTACCATGATAAAAGATCTTTTGAATAACGTTAATAAGGGCGCCAATGCGTCCTGCATCCCGTCCTGGTACAACTGCTGTAGAAGTCGCTTTTAAACAATTGTCATTTTTTACAGTAAAGTGGCATCAGCTGTGGCTAGTATCAAGAAATATATCAAACGAGGCCTCGATCCCGAAGACGCATGGAATATGACGTCAGTTCAACTGGTGGCTGCTTCTGAGGTATCTATCTAATATCTATACATACAGGGTGTAAATTAACCCTTCACACATACGTCAACCAAGCATTCTGTACATCAAACCAACCAAAACGCAAAAACCACCAACCAACCAATACGCAAAAATTATTGCTGGGAAACGACTTTTTTTTTGAGTCAAAAATCTCATTTTATAGTAAAACTCAATGTAACAGGATCAACTCAATATAATAGGACCATTGACACATTGTGCTAGTGGATGCTTTGAATAGTAAACGGGTCATTGAGGTAATTTAAGTAAAGTTATACCCTGAAAAACTAGTGTTTACAAAAACAGCTGTGCAAAATTTGGAACTTTGACCCCCAAAATCTCCGTAACTAGAGGGTTCCCATGTGTGGTCAAGAACCAAAAAATGATCGCAGTGGTGGGGAGAACAAGTGCCCTTCCTTTGCGTTAGGGGTACATACACACATACAATTTGGTTTTCCGATAATTTTTTTGAATCAAAACAACAACAAAAAAATTTCCTCAAAGTCTTCAGGTAAAGCCACGCTTGCCTAGGTCGGTCCATGGATATAACCAGCCATTACATACCGAGTTTCCTTGGAGCCTCGGCAATCACGTTAACCCGTTTGTCCCGGCTACCATCTGAAGATCTTTGACAGTCGTTAAAGGTAGTCCGTGGCCCGAAAGTCTGACAACCAGTCTTACCAGTACTAACTGGGTTGTGGAGGTCAGATAGGTAGCCACTCCATGTAAAATACTGGTAGGTATTCAGGAGCATCCGGTTAAAGTGGAAGCCGACCCAAACATTTGGGAAATGGCTCAGCACATGATGGTTAAATTTGTTTTGTTTTGCAGAAGTTGAACTACACTCGAGAGCAATGAATCCGGGTCACTTAAAGAATCCTAAAAATCTCGGAAACTAAAAATGCTAGGTTAATGCAATAAATTGTATTTAATAGACAATGTAATACTCCTTAAATGAAGGTATTAAAACTTCTTAGTTATTGTAAAGTTATATCATAAAAAAATCAAATTTGAAAAAGGGCCACTTTCGAAGATGGAACTACGAAATTACAGCATTTGGTTTTGCTTTTGTTTGTAATCTGTCATTTATGTGGGTACATAAACCATGTTGATAGTGCTCTATATTCATTATTCAAGCTGAAATTATGTCGCTTACGCCTGAAGAATGCACCAGAATACTTACAATGCTGGAAACCGGCCGGAGTCAGCGCGATACAGCCAGGACTGTCGGTGTGTCGCTGTCAACAGTACAAAGAGTTCTCCGACGTTACGAAGAAACTGGTTCTAACCTACGCAGACCAGGAACGGGCAGAACCAGGTGTACCACAGCACGAGAAGACCGATACTTGGTGAACACCATGCTTCGAAATCGCTTTCTCACAGGAACTGAACTCACAAATCAGTTTCGACGCCTCGGAGGAAGTAACCCAAGTGCATGGACAGTAAGACGTCGGCTTGCTGAATCTAACTTAAAACCCCTTAGACCTGCAAACGGCCCTAAACTGGAGCGTGGGCATCGTATTTCAAGACTAAGATATGCCCAGAGCCACGTAAATTGGAGTATTGAAGATTGGTCAAAAGTTATGTTCTCCGACGAATCAAAATTTATGCTCTACAAGCACGATGGAAGACACAGAGTGTATCGAAGACCAGGGGAAAGATTCAAGCAAGCATGCATCGAAGAAAAAGTAGCCTACGGTGGTGGGTCTGTACTTGTGTGGGCCGGAATTTCTTCTGAAAGTCGCACAGAGCTGGTGATCATAGAAAACGGCTCTTTAACTAGCGTAAGATATGTGGAAGAAATCCTCAATGATCACGTTGGTCCATTTATGGTCAATTTAGGTGAGGATGCTATATTTATGCATGACAATGCCCGACCTCATACAGGTAGGATTTTGTGAATGACTACCTTCAAGAGATGAACATTACTCGTATGGAGTGGCCAGCGCGCAGCCCGGATATCAACCCGATCGAGCATGCTTGGGACGAGCTAGGCAGATGCGTAAAACAACGAAACCCTCCCCCAATCACGCTTCGTGAGCTCAAAATTGCTCTCACAGAGGAATGGGAGAATATTCCCCAAAATCGTATAAGGAACTTGGTGTACAGCATGCCAAACCGCGTAAACGCAGTAATGGAAGCACGAGGAGGCAATACGAAGTATTAAAATTCAAGAAAATCGTAATAAAGTTCAAAAATTTCATGTTTCCTATTTTTGTTTTAAGGAGAGATCAGCAGTTTTTATCTTTATGTAATTTTGTGTTAATAAAATGTATGGCGACTCATATTTTTTTTACTTTCATTTAAGGAGTATTACATTGTCTATTAAATACAATTTATTGCATTAACCTATCATTTTTAGTTTCCGAGATTTTTAACATTCTTTAAGTGACCCGGATTCATTGCTCTCGAGTGTATATGATATGTTTTTCGTGGAAGTTTATACCTATGGCGACATTTAGTTAGTTACACCTAAAAGTCTAGATGAAAATCATGCACTCAGTTATTTTTTATCGTGTATTTAAAATACTTGGTAAAGAAGAAATTCGATACTTCGCCTTCTCTCCGAATGTTGAAATATAACAGTTGTTCGGAGATTTATATTATTATCGCATGGGTGTTAATTTCAAGAGTCAACATTTTATTATTTTATCGCTACCAGATTCCTATTAATGTCAATTATTTATGTCTTAATATTATTATTACGGTGTTCATATTTTTCTATTTAAAGTTGCGTAGACAGCAACTTTAAAATGTCACGAAGACTAAAATAAAAATTGTTCTTTGAAATTCAAACCAAAATTAATTTAATAATTATGTGGCATCGATTACATAATAGATTTTCATTTCTTATATTTTATTTTCCAAAATAAGGTGTTGGATAGAAAGATATATAGGCTTTCTTGTGCATTGTGTATTACAGTAAGAGTACCTAAAAGATTTTTCTTTCATAAAATGAGTCAGCTAAAATAAGTCCCATAAGTTATACTTAAATATATTTTGAGTCATTTAATAAAACCAGCGGTAAAAATTAAATATTGGGGCAAGTTTTTATTCTTTCCATTGTTTGAAATAATTAATTCAAAAATAATAATCTGCTTCTATACAATATTTACTAGTAATATGACAAATAATATTCATTATAAATCACCCAGAGTTCAAAGAAAAGCACAATTCAATTAATCTTACTAATAGTGGCAGTAATATTGGTGGTGTGGTCCTAATATTAGGCTATTTAATGACTACAGATTAGTTTGAAATTATGGCTTCCACAAAACTATGTCTTACTTACTTGATAGTAAGGTTTTTGTCATTGTCTCTAAAATAGTGTTAAAAGTAAACATAGGCCGGCAAAATTAAAATAATTTGTTTTAACCCGCGAACCTATAAGTATGGACATTGGACACACATATAAAACGTCAAGAAAAGGTGCACAACAAGCTAAATGATTGAGTTAAATAAATGGGGAACGCCTATGAATCATGCAGTGGATTTAATACAGATTCTCATAAGTAAGTCTATTGGGGCCTATTGATGCCGTGGACTGTATGTCTGGTGGGGGAAGAAAGTGGGAAGACAAACAATAAGGTGGACAGATGATCTCATTAAAGTGGCCGGATAGTGAAGCTGGATAGCCCAAGACACAAAACTGCCACATTGGGTGATACAGGGTTAAAGAGGCTGGGCTGCGGGATGTTGTAAGAGATACCGCGGCCTTGACATAAAGGGCTTAGAAGGAACATGGGTGGTTTTTAGTCAGTAGAAGTCTGACACTTCCTTTCGCTCTGCCCAAGAGCGGGAACGATATTTGATAATTTTCCACACGCCAAAAAAAAAGGGGTGAAGAGGGTAAAGATGATGAAAATATGATAGAACATGCTTTTAAAAGAGGAGAATAATCAAGTCAAGGTAAACATTTAAATTAATAGGGTTTTAGTTTAAACGTGAATTTTTGAGTTTTGAAAGCAGTGCATTTCCATCAAAAATCCATCTGATTCAAATCAGATATAAACCACTTTGTATTTTACGATCATGTGAGTGAAGTGCTACTCATTCGAGTTTTGCTAATTCTGACCTCCGACCGGAAGAGAGTGACAGTACCTATCTACTATTAAAAACATAATATTTACGGTCTGTATACAAAACGATGTCAATAACCTAAAAGAGGAAGCTAGAGAAATTAATTCAATTAATTAACACTAATCGTGTTTGACAAAAAAGCAATAAAAAACTATTCTTATGTTTTAATTATGGCAACATTAATATTATTGTGTCACACCTAATGGCTTTCCTAAGTTTATAGGCTGTATCCTTAGTTTATGTGCCTAACGGTTTTTAAATTAAGAATGTAGATTAAAGAAGTCGCACGGCTTTGCTTTGGTTGTTGGGTACTCCTTTAATTAAATTGTCTTCATCAATCAATGGTTTGCAGTTAAAACTATAACTTTTAATATTTGAACTGTTAATGTCTTTATTTATGCATTTGTTAGGATTATAATTAAGATATTCTCTTCGCTAAATTACTGTGGAGGCGTGCCTAAAATATGGTTTGGTAGTAATTACAATTTTTATGGTATTTTGCATAACGAAAGTAGGAAATAGGATGGGTCAAGTAAGACTTTGGAGTTAGAGAAAGGTTAAAAAAGAAAGATTGTTTCAATTATTTATCTCTTCGTATTGGTATCCCTACAAAGCATACCTAATATTCTGCGTTACATCGACGTGAGTGACGCCTTGATAGCGCGACGTCATGTTTTGAGTACGCCTTTTTTGTTCGCTGTTTCTATTTATCGAATTACTTTACGTCGAACCCTTGTTTCTTAGACTTTTTTTGTTCTGACATACTATACCTAATGTTTGTCCCCAGGCCCACTGCCGTGCGTTCCTCCTGTCGACATACAAGTCAGAGGTGGAAAGAACGACCTCATCTGTCTCAGGGCCTTTGAGGAAGGTGCTGAACGATCTGGTGCAGCTGTATGTCGTATACTGGGCTCTGGAGAAACTTGGAGATCTGCTGCTGGTGAGTTGAAATGCTAGTTTGATGTTTTAGATGAGATACAAAATAGTGCCATTGATAGAAGACTAGGTTTAATGACAATACGAGACTGATGTTTAACATCAAATTACGGCATTTCAGCTATTGTCCAGGAACGGGATGTTTTTCAAGTAATTCTTGAAGTTAATGAAGCGGAAAATCTGCTGCTTTATTAAGTAGGTGTTTTTGTGTGTGTGCAATAAGTAGGTTATAGATAGGTACTACAACAGTGACCTACACTACTTTCTTAAAAAGTCATTAAAGAAAACAATAAGAAAGACACTGTATAAACGGCGACCTTATCTCCGATCAATACTCTACTGATCCCGTTCAATATCTCCACAATCTACACTTAACACAAATATCTCTTGAGAAGAACAAAATAGCAATTATTCCTTACTGTTAGATAATAGAGATAAATCTAAAATAACTGGATCACGTAAAAAAATGGCGTCCCACAATAGCTTTGATTATCTGCACAGGTACAGTTAAATAATACGATGTAAAAACTCACTGCACGAGCAAAAACATGCTTTATGAGCCTGTCTATGGGCAGCCATTTTGCATTTTTGTTTTTTATTAGACGTAAGAATGTGGCCCGTAATTTTAGGTGCATTGCTCATTCGGTTTCCTTATAGGGTTTTAATTTTAGAATGTTAGGTATTATAACATTTTATAGTCAAGACAGTTTTAGTGCATTTCTCGAAGTTCCCAGCACGTAAGCTTTTAGTGTTTCTGGTAAAAATGTCGGGTTGAAAGCCTACTTGAAACGCAGCGATCCGTCTCGATATCATAAAGCTGCCACATTAAAGCTATGTGCAGTTTTACAGGCAGTTTACCGAATAAGGGAAAAAGATCTGATAATGACAAAATTACATCATTTAAGGTGTAACTTGTGGGAATTTTGATGCATTTCCGCGTCGTCATAATGACAGTTATGTTTGAGTTCCGTTGCGTTTTGACATTGACGGCTGCATTGCATTTCTTAATGTTGTCTATGCTCTATAAAATGTGTTTTGTTTTCGTTTTTTCTTGTCAAACAAGATGATTGGTGTATCAGTATTGTAATTAGAAACGTCAGCGTGTGTTACGAGGGGTATTATTAAACTACTGTAAATGTAATTAATGATCAGGTATCGGCTTCATACATTCAAAATATATAAGTGCCAAGCAGGTATTATAGAATTTAATTAAGGAAGACAGAATCTAGACGATTTCAACTGGCGGTGAACAGTTGAAATAGTTTTTCAGATTCGTTCAAATTAATCGTTCAGAAGAAAGATAAAGAAGAATAGACAAACTAAATGAACAAATAATGAGTAAAAGTTGCTTAATTAGCTGGTTTTGCCCAGTGGAACAAAATAATCCAATAGTCTACTTTTTTTTAATCCATTTACTTTTTTTTTAAAGATTTTAGAAAATCTAATCATAAGGGGGAATAGTGAAATAATTAAAAATGATAAGGGGGATTTTCTGAATGGTTTCATACGAGTTTAGTCAAAGAGGTATTTTCTTAGGGGGGAAAAGTGGAAGTGGAAGTTGTTTTGCTTGATACATCTCTTTAGATAATAAAATTAAATTCCAAGAGACTGATGCATAAAACCAAGTATTTTCGAATAAAATCCTTACATCGAAAGAACCATTGAATAGATGGCCATAATAACTACGATTGGCAGGTGAATTATAAAAGAATAATGCACTATGTTTAGTCTATGGTATGCACAGGGTATCAGTTATAATTTTTTTTTATCTACATAACGGTTATCGAAATCAGTACGTTATAAATCAAGGATTCTAACTGCACAGTGCACTTATTTTAGACAGCTGTTTTTTTAGACTCTTGATTAAAATAAGTATGGATAATTTTGATTACAGTTATTTTGAATGAAGTTTGGATAATTTTGAATGAATGTGTTTTTAATATACTTGGCTGCAATTATTTATTGACAACTAAGTAATAAATCTGATCAAAGATTTGAATGCAAGGTTTTTTGATGTCTGTCTCGTGATTTATAGATGAGTCTTAAAAGGACTCCAATTACATTTCAAAAACATGATGATTTACTCTAAATGATCGCTATATTTTATCTAAAAGCTGTTCTTTTCAACATTAAGATTTCCATATAGAATTAATTGAAAGTTCGTTTCAATAATGCGATATAATTTGTTAAAGTGATCTCTATATTCTAGCCCAGAAAGCAGGTGTTTCTATTGAATAGTCCAATTTTTAAAGACTAGTTTTGTTATAAATTATAGGGACGTTTGGAGAAATTTATGGATATTGGAGGTAATAAAACATGGTGGAAAATAAAATGAGTGTGAATTATTTATGTTTTGTTGTGGGTCACGAACCTAATGTGATTATAGTGTTAGATTACAGTTTGGTGCAGTTTTGTTATTTATTTCCTGTAGGTTTATATATCAAAGCTTTCGACGTATAACACCCAATTCGGATTGTGAGGTTAGGTATATCTATATTAATTATCTTGTAGCTTTATGGACTTATTTCATCAATGGAACTGGACGCGTTCATAACATCTAAACGGAGTTCAAGAACTGGCAGTATCAATATTCCACAGCAATGATGACACTGATAGTTGATCGCGGTTTAGTTTAAACCAGGCACAAATCTGCAGGGCTATTGCGTATCTTTTGAATGGCAGTGGCTATCAAATTGTCTATGGATTAACTGTCAAATTGGTTATGGTTTAGTACAAAATGGAACCATTTGACAGTTACTCAAAGCACACAGAGCCAAAGTGATAATCAATAAATCTGTCATCAGAGATACGCAATAGCCCTGCTGAACTCCCAAGGCTGCTTCTGAGGAGTGCCTATTCTGACAAATACCCAATGACACTTTACCCAAGCTGAGGTTCGAACCTAAGACCTTATGTTGGGCTGCGGGTTGTTGTAAGAGATACCGCGGCCTCGACATACAGGGCTAAGAAGGATCATGAGTGGTTTTTAGTCAGTAGAAGACTGACACTCCCTTTCACTCTGCCGTCTGCAGGGTTATTTGATGATTTTCCACCCGATCTCAATCTTAATTGAAAATAGAATCTTATCTAAAAAGTATAAAGCCGGCTTTTGACTGTGGGATGTAATATATATTACATCTTGAGCGATATATTACATCTCGAGATGTAATAATATCCCATATGCAAAAGCCGGTTTAAAAGTTTTAAAACTTTTGAGACTCATAAAAACAAAACACTCTAGTTATAAAAAAAAACCAGTTGTTACTATAAATCAATTTTTAACTGACCTTGACAATGAAAGAAGGAATTTGGAATCTCAGGACAGATTAATAACTTACCTTCGATTGCCAAACGCTTCGATCTAATTAGTTATGTTACTTTTATTCATTTATATTGATAAAATTTATATCCTTTAATCACTTAATAAAAGCATGATAGCTACATAATACATATAATTATAGGATGTAGTTAACATTCCTGATTTTATTGATATCATCATATAAATACCTCATTCAGAATCGTTTTGTCAAAACTTTAAACTTTTGTCGTAAAATCTGATTCCTGTAAATCATAAGAATTAGATTCAATGTGAGATTTTTTTATGTAATAAAAACTTATGATTTAACTATTCTTGTATCAAAAAAATACTTTATGTGATAAAAATGGTGTCTATTCGTTGTATATAGGTATAGATTCCAATAATATATGCGTAATGCAAATTTTGCTCATTTGCATATTAGTTGAAGATGTTAAAACTTTGTTTACTTTAGTAATTTTGCTAATTAATTGTTGTGTTAAAATCGTAAGTCATCGTAAGACTAAAATAAAACCTACTTGTTTTTTTGTTTCAAAAAACTAACAAAACACTTTTGCAGAAATTCTATTAAAAGTTTTACTAGTCTCTGTTACGTTTTGGTAATTAAAACTGATGTTTTGATTCGTTTTTATTGAATTAATTATAAAATTTAAGCTGTCTATCATAAAGACACGATAAACATTTAAATTATATGTTTAATACTGAAAGCGTCAAAAGTTAATAAGCACTTAACACATAAAAGTCTATTTAATTCACTGAATTGACAGAGAAGTGGGATTTTTTGCTCGCACCGGTAAATAGCGTGCTTAGGTAGGTATCAACAATGGCGACCACTAGACATTGATTACCCGTATATTATGGTGTAGCCACACATGTTATGTGCTGTGGCGATGATCGTGTGGGTCAGTTTAGTTTTTCTAGGGTTAATAGGACCATTAATATCATCTTCCTGTCCTTGGCTCATGTCGGTGCAACACGTTTTTTGTTACATTCTCGTTTTTCTTGTACATCAATTATCGTCATACAACACTTTTTTTCTTTGGTCTTCTTCCTCTCCACCCAACATTTAAGTATATTCATCTCTCTTCTAGATTCGTGTTTCGTCATCACTTGCCCTTGAAAGAGTAATCTATCTGAACCAAGCATGCAAATATAAGACGATTTTTTAGTCACCGTCCAATTTTTTTCTAGGCTTTTTTTCTAGTAGATGTGATATCTCAATATTTTTGTATTGAGTGATACTAAAAGAAAAAACACGTAGGTACTAATGGTTTTCGCCAAAAATTAATATATTAGAATTTGGACGGTGACTAAAAAATCGTCTTGTATAAAGCTTCGTAAATAATTAATGCAAACAAACAGTCACACCTACAATTTTCTAAATACAAATAACCTCCGACAACTAAAGGTCTAGCGAACAGTTACCACCGAAAATTACGGGGTCAACACACGGACGAACTGCAACAAAAACCAATGGATCATCAGACCGCAGATCAATAGATCAATATCCATCATTTTGATAAACTAGGTCTGACCAAATAAACAGTTGTTAAACTATTGACTTAGTTACGAAGCAAAAAAATATAGGAGAAAGTAATCTGTTATCGATTTTACAGGTGACAAAGTTCGGTAAAAAATTGTCTGGTATTTATTTGGTAGTTGTAATGGAATATCCCGATGAGTAATACTGATATTATCTTCGAGATTTGAATTTAATGAGGTACAATTAATCTTTTTCTTTTGAAAGTCGGGTCGGGTTTCGAAAGGTAGTATGCGGTGACCACAAATTGTTCAAAAGCTTGAAACACCACACTTAGCAAACACTGTTCGCTAAGTGTGGTGTTTCAAGCTTTTCTTAACAATGTTTCCAAGTAGGTTTACATATTTCGTTTATTCATCATCTTTTCTCTTTCATCTTATCTGTCACTTGTGGTCTTCCCAACCATAGCCAACCTTCTGACCTGTTTTTAGTGCAACTCCAACTCCTGCACTTTAAGGGACCACTCCGAAGTTACTGTAAACGCCGTCTTGTGGCTGAGTTCAAGTTGAAAATAATTTCAAATTAAATAAAAGTTTCTTTGTGCGACAGATCCGTAATGAGGAAATTCGCCGAAGAACCAGGGTCACCGACATATAAAGCTCTCATAATATGCAAGTTGAAATGGCAATGACAGGCCACATCGCTCGAAGAACCGATGACCGATGGGGAAGAACGGTTCTCGCGTGGCGACCACGAACCGGAAGACGCAGGGTTGGTAGGCCTCCCACCAGGTGGTCCGACGATATCGTGAGAGTCGCGGGCAACCGGTGGATGCAAACGGCAGGTTACCGTTCGTTATGGCGTTCTATGTGGAAGCTTTTGACTAGCAGTGGACGTCTTATGGCTGGTGATGATGAATCATCGACACAAAGAAGAAGACTAGTGGTCTTTTACTTACTAGACCTGGCTCCTGCTTATCGTGTGTTAAAAGAAGGTCCCACATTAATAGACAATGTTTCCTGGCTTTTAAGAAGTTCGAATTTGTTTTCACTTAAAGTTTAAAAATACAACTAATGTGGGAGAAGACTCCTAAATGATCAATGTGAAAACATTTTCCTGATTTATGATGTATGAAAGATAGACAGCTGAATAAACCTTGATTACTTAGGTCTAAAATACAGGTATTTTAACCGTCAAATTTTCATTCATATAGCTTTGAATTGTAGCTAATGTACACGTACAGACAGTTCGTATTCAAAGTTAAGTATACAGTTAGCCATGACGTCAGGAGTTGACTTGACGTTGACCTTACGTCAGTGTCACGTCACATTAGCATATTTATTGGGTCACAAGTTCATGACATGATAAAACTTTTTGTTGAGATCATCGAGTTCAGATTTTTTGTGTAGAGGAAGTTTGAACAAACAGCTGACTTGGTTTGTTATGGTTATTCTTTTCGAATGAAGTATCTCTTGCCTTTGCAACGATGAAAGCTTTAATACTGTCACTGGAACTAGTAATCTGTGCTGGAACGATCAACAATAAAATTTAATAAAATCAAATCAAATCAAAAGTAATTTATTCAAACTAGGCTGAAAATCAGCACTTTTCTAACGTCATTTAATTTACTTATTTACAAGAGACAGAATGTGATTCTTGAAATTCTTCGAAGTTTAGGGTCGGGTATGGCATCAGTTCATTCACCATGCATACAACAGGAGACTATATTAAAAGTGTCCCATCTGGGTCCTATTTCGTTTGTGTCTACAATCAGCAATGTGATTTAGAAATTGATAATAAAGCTACCAACAATAGGGATCTGACTAAATAAACTATGATTCTGTTTAGTATCAAATTAATAACAATTGACAAAGATAAAACGCGTCAAAGATCAGAAGTGGGGCTTGTGTCGTCCCTACGTGGTTAAAAATGTAGTGTAATGTGACGTCACACGAGCTTTCGAAGCTCTGAATCGTCTTCATTTTTTGTTTATGTACCTACTCGTAAAAAAAGAAAAAAATGTGAGAATATTTTTTGGAAATCTATCTGACGGACTAATTACTTAGTTTTTTTTTGTGGTAGTTCACATTATTGTTTGTTTGATGAATATAGAACGGAATGGCTGTAGAATGCCGATAGGTGGTTCCTAGGCATACTCATAGTTACTGTACAGTATTGGACGTAGGTACTTTAATCAGCCTTAAAGCTTGGGCTTACCCATATAACACAGACAGATTGAATGGGAAAGTGCGGAGGACAGGACAGGAGGACAGGGCTGAGTTGATTGATCACGTGTCATAATTGACACGATGACGGCACGGTTGGTGCAGTGGCTGAGCGATTGGACTGCTGCGCTGCGTGTCGCGGGTTCGATCCCCGCACGGATCAAATATTTGTATGGCCTACAGATAGATGTTTCGGGTCTGGGTATTTGTGTATGTGAGTTTTAATGTTTGTGAACGCACCCACGATACAGGAGAAATTCCTAGTCCGGGGCAACGTTTTTTTAAAAAAAAAAAATATATCAGGTACAGTAATTTATTTTTGTCATTATCTTTTTCAGTACACGACAATATCTGAAAGTGACGTGCGACAGCTGCAGGATATTTATGAAGACCTCCTCGGGAAGATCAGACCTAACGCGGTAGGGCTAGTAGATGCCTTCGATTTCAGGGATGAGGTACGATCATGGTTATTACTAGGGGGCAATGAGTCTTTAGTTATATCACAAGAGTAGCTCTTCCCTAGTTAAATTCTCCATAATCAAAATCTTCCTGCCCTTGTTGTTGAATATGTTATTTGGGGTTGCAACACGTTTCTTTCTTGCATTCTCCTCTGGCAAATGCCACGCTATCACTTAAGTACCTACTCCTTTTTCTTTTATATTATTCCTCATACAATAGGGGATCGGACGGAGTCAAAAAAATATGATTCTAATTAGTCCGTCAGTTAGATTATCGATAAATATTGGATACGTGTTTTTTATTTTAGCAAATTAATAATAAATTACGAAGATAGGACGCGTCAAAGATCATGAGTGGGGAGTTGTGACGTCATTTGTAGGTAAAAAATGTAGTTACATGTGACGTTTTGGAGGAGTTCACGAGTTTTCGAAGCACTGTATCTTCTTCATTTTTTGTTTATGTGAAAAAAGAAAAAATACGTGTCCAATATTTTTTGGAAATCTATCTGACGGACGAATTAGTTTTTTTTTTGTCCGATCCCCTATTCATCCATCGTTTCGTCTCCCTCTTCATCCATCATTATTTATATTCATCACTATTTTAGTTATATGTGATTGTCCTTCATAACATATATACTCCATAATGGAGGCATTTATTATTAACATCTTATAGAATTTCAGTTACGTCTGAATGCAAAGCTTTTCTCAAATCCTTTTTGTCAAATATTGAAAAAAGCTTTTTGTTTATTAGATCCTGAACTCCACCCTGGGTGCATACGACGGTCGCGTGTACGAGCGTCTGATGGAGGAAGCGCTCAAGAGTCCCCTCAACGCGGAACCTGTCAACCAGAGCTTCCACAAATACCTTAAGCCCTTCATGCAGGGGAAACTGTAATCATTTAAACTTAATATTGTAATGTTATTGCTTTTTTTAAGATAAGTATTTTATCATTGTTTGTTATTTTGATGGATTGGTTGCATTGTAAATAAAATAATTCAGTATTTTTTAAAGTCGTTCATTTATTTATGGCAGCCATCTTGCCTCTTTATTTGTGTTTGAGACATTCAATAAATAATAATATAACTAAATTAATGAGTTTGAGCGCTTCGCAAATACACCAAGACAAGTTTTCGGTGGTTCGTGAAGTCGTCGTGGTGTGGTTGCTTACTGGTGCAGGCGCCCCAAGCTGATGACTCAGTGTTCAGGCAGCGAGAGCGTTGGCTTGAGCGGAGCCGAAACCGGAGGAGTTCGCCTGAGAGTTGGTCACCCTGAGGGCGGTATTCACACCCTGAGTCCTGGCGGAAGACGCAGCGTTGCCGATGCCGTGTGTGTGCGCGTCGGCTGAGCTGCGGGAGCCGCCGTAGTACTGGCCGTGCACGTCGGCAACGGTGCGGGTGCCGCCGTAGCTATTCACGTTAGCGTTAGCGTTGGCAGAACCGGCGCCGTGCGAGTTAGCGGAGGACTGAGCGATGCCGTGCCCGGAGTGAGTGTCAGCGACAGACTTGGCAGAGCCGTGGCCGTTGACACCAGCGTTCGCGTTGGCGGAGCCGTAGCCGTGGGTGTGGGCGGCAGACTTGGCGGCGCCGTAACCGCCGTAAGTGTTGGCCTGTGCCTGGGCGGAGCCGGGAGCATCGTACAGTGTACCGAAGCGCCAAGAAATGGTCCTGCCCTGGCCGTGACCGAGTCTAGCAGAGGAGGCGGCGTGTCCGGAGCCGACCACGTTTGCGTTGGCAGTGGCGACGGGAGCTGAGGCAGCCGGGACGTACGACGTGTAGTATAAGGGAGTCTTGAGGTCGACGACGGCGGGTGCCGGCTGGTCGGCTAGCTTGGCGGGTGCAGCTGGGTACACGGCGCCGTTGGACTGCGCGGAGGACGCGGCGGAGCCCTCGCCTTGGCTCTTGGCGGAGGAGCTGGTGGCGCCGAGGGCGGCGTTGGCGTTGGAGTCGGCGTGACCCTCGCCGTGGGTGTTAGCATTGGACGAGGTTGCGCCGTAGCCGCCCACGCCGCGAGTGTTGGCGGAGGAGTGCGCCACACCGGTGCCGTGCGAGTCGGCGTGCGACGTGGAGGACGCGGCGGGCGCGAAGTTCTGCTCGTACGTGATGACGGCTGCGGGCGCCGGCACGGGGTAGTAGGCACCGTTGTGTGCCTGAGCCACGGCCTTGGCGGCGCCGTACGCGCTCTCAGGGAAGGGCGGCGCGTCGTAGGTCTGCGCCTGCGCGATGGCCTGTCCGGGGTAGTAGTACCCGTCACGTGCCAGCTGCGCGCCGTTGCTGGCGCTGCCGAACGCCTGCGCCGCGTCGCCATGCACGTTCGCTTGCGCTGTGCTCAGTCCGCCGCCGTAGCTGCTCGCCTTGCCCACGGAGTACGCGCGTCCGTCACGGTATACCACACCTGCCAGATTGACAATTGAGTTTTATAATTTATTGAAAATTGAAAAGCAATGGGGGAAAAATTCCACTAAGAACCTTTTTTTCTTTTTTGGGGGGTGTGAAATCATCAAATAACCCCTCCCGCTCTTCGGCAGATCCAAAGGGATTAGACTTCTACTGACTAAAAACCACCCATGCTCCTTCTTAGCCCTTTATGTCGAGGCCGCGGTATCTCTTACAACATCCCGCAGCCCCGACGGGAAAGGACGATCCCTTGCATCCTGTTAGACTGAATCATTCCTGGCTTGCCCACCTGGTCTAGGAATAATGAGTAAGGTCGATCCCCATTTAAATACATTGTATGTTTTGTTTTGTTTAATTTTTGAATAATGGAGGGTTGTCGCACTTACCGTTTATAAGGACGGGGTTGGCGTGGCACAGCGCCAACAACGCCACAGCTGCTACAAACTTGGTCGCCATGTTGCTAATGTTCAGCTTGCTGTAGAGGACTCGGCTGAGTGGATGAAGTGAGAGAATTTCTCCGCGCTTATATACTAAGAAACGCGTGCCACCACTCCTGCGCATCTTAGCCATACCTACGAACTTCACCTACTAACTGACACTCGTAAATTATGAGATCGAAGTGACGCGCGGGTATCGCTGTGATCTTATTAATTAAGGAACGTTTCATTAGTTCATTGAATAAGCATCGTTTAGTGTACAATATCATAGCACAGTGCAACGACCTCACAGCTAGTTTCAGCTGTACATAATTATTATGCAGGTTGAACTTTTTTATTGGCAAGTCGTAACTTGTACGAAACATTATAAAGTTAAACAATTTGTTATAACTAAACATTACACTAACAAAGCATTATCATCCCGCGATCATAGCGCTTGCAATAGTGTCGAAATGTCAGGAGCTCATAATAAAGATTAATCACGGAAGATATTATCCCGTAAGTACTCGTAACACGATAAACAAAAAGTTATTATATTGCTCTAAATAACTTTTTGAAGAGAGCAATATAAACGGATTGGAACTGGCTTGTTTAACGCCATATCAATCAAATGTTATTGTAATACTATTAAATAAAGATGGACATCTAGCAATGCTTAATGATGACAAGAGGGGTAGAGCTATGGCTGCGGGACGTTGTAAGAGATACCGCGGCCTCGACATAAAGGGCTAAGAAGGAACATGGGTGGTTTTTAGTCAGTAGAAGTCTGACACTCCCTTTCGCTCTGCCCAAGAGCGGGGTTATTAGATGATTTTCCACTCGCCAAAAAAAGGGGGTAGAGCTGTGAACGAGTGGCGTCTAAGCATAGGGTAAATAATTGTAATTCGGTCGTCCAGCGTCGAGATCGACAGACCAATATTATTTACCCACGGAGATAAACCTGATTGAGGCTGGCACAGGAACGTGGAGATTGGCACAAGGAAAGAGACGCCTATTGGGTGAAGTCAGGCTGGAGTGATAGTGTCTTAAATCTAAGCTTTAAAATCCACTACCCCATAGAGAGCGGCCTCTTTCAAGTTTCCGCCACAACACCCTGTTCTTACGCCTCCGGTCCCAATCATGTTTTTAATTTACATTTTATCAGTTGGATATTTTCCTAACTAAAAAAAAATGTTTCTGTTTAGTCGTCAGTTATTTATCGAAAAATATTTGATACGTGTTTTTTGTTTTATTAAATTAATAAAAAATCGCGAAGTTTAAAACTTTAAACGCACTTCAAAGATCATGAGTGAAGGCTTGTGGTTGTGACGTCACGTTTGACTGGCCTGTTGGTCTAGTGGTTAGTGACCCTAACTGCTATGCCGGAGAGGTCGTGGGTTCGATTCCCACCCAGGACAAATGTTTGTGTGATGAGCACGATCATTTGTTCTGTGTCTGGGTGTAATTTATCATAAAATATGTATGTATTTAGAAATATATAAGTATGTTTATCAGTTGTCTAGTACCCATAACACAAGCTCTGCTTAGCTTGGGACTAGATGGCGTTGTGTGATAGTTTTGGAATATTATTATTATTATTTATATTACTTTTCACTAAAAATGTACAGAAATGTGACGATCTAAGTACTGAATCATTAATTGTTTACGTGAAAAAATAAAAAATATGGGTCTAATATACAGGGTGTAAATTAACCCTTCACACATACGTAAACCAAGCATTCTGTACATCAAACTAAGTACCCCTACGCAAAAATTTTTGATGGGAAACAACTTTTTTTTTGGGTCAAAAATCACATTTTACTGTAAAACTTAATGTAGCACTTTTAAAACATTGTGCTAGTGGATGCTTTGAATAGTAAACGGGTCATGCAGGTAATTTAAGTAAAGCTAAAACATGAAAAACTAGTGTTTACAAAAACAACAGTGCAAAATTTGTAACTTTGACCCCCAATATCTCCGTAACTAGGGGGTACCTGGGAAAGGTATGGTCTAGAACAAAAAAATGATCGCAGTGGTGGAAATAAAAAGTCCCCTTCTTATGCGTTAAGGGTACTTTTACACCCTTTAATAGTTTTTGGAAATCTATCTGACGGTGTAACTAGATTTACTTTTGTCAAAGTACCCAATTAGTGGCGCCCACACCACACTACACGTATAAAATCTAAGTTTATTTACCACAAAACATGCATAGCTTGATCGCTATTTTTACCTGACTGCGGCGAAGCAGGGTTATGTGTTTGACGTGTATGTATGTATGTAACTACCTATGTCCGTTTCTTTGTTCCCTCATCACTCCTAAACGGATGAAGGGATTTGAATAAAATATACGTCGTTAGATTCGTCTTGATGGCGCGAGTGTCACTGGCTACATTAAAATAAAATAAAAAAACAAAGAAATTTGCTAATTTTGGGGGCTATATCGCGGATTTCAAAAAAATATTTTTTCATTACCATCGAGTAGGGTATCAAAATGAAGAATTTTAAAAGAAGATAACAAAAGTATAAAACACATATGTTTAAAGGCAATTCAAAGTCACAAATCCTATAAACAAACCAAAAGTTAAATGATTTGCGAAGAATTTTACGCGACCAACGAAAGAACCAACACAAAAGAACTGAAAAGTTGGAAATAAAAAAAGTAGTTAAAACACTAAAAAACCTGACTGAAAAATTACTTACTAACTTAATTTAAAATGTGCTTGTTTTTCAGTTTTTTCAGCCGGGTTTTTTAGTTTTTTAACTACTTTTTTTTGAAGTAGTAGACAATGCTACTACAAGAGATGCTACGAATGTGCGTGCTACGCGCTTTCGTAGCGGTTGAACTTGCACTCGTTAATAGGTAGAATGAAATACACAGAATATTGATTGAAGTTTTGTATAAATCCTGATCTCCTAATGTCAATTGTATTTTATTAAATTTTTAATGGCTTTTAAAATATTGTAGTTGAACTTTGACAGTTCTTTCGGTATAGAGTCATTTTGGTTAATCTGCAAAGCAGCTGTGTTAGGCGAGAATATTATCATTTCAACCTAAGTTTCTAGGTTGTTGACTAACTTAGACTCTCTGATCTATGTAGACGGACCTCAGATGATTGACGCTTTGAAGGTTACCATTACTTGCTGACCTTCAAGATTTGATGGCATCCAAAATTGATCGAGTAGGCTGAACCTGAACAGCGGAGTCAAAATTAACTGTTTTTTTTTTATTCAATTTCAAAGTTCGAACGCTCTCAGCGAAAAACTCTTTAGAATCAGATCTAATTAAATTAACATATAAACGGTGGGTAGACTAAAAATGCTAAAAGCTAAAAAGTGATTTGTGTAAGGACGGGTAAATTATGAATAATCTGGATGAAGTAGTATGTTTTTATAATTAAACTAGCAGACGTCACGAGGTTTCACCCGCGTAATTCCCGTTACCGTGGGAATACAGGGATAAAAAGTAGCCTGTTCTTGCAGAAACCGTGGTTTTAAGTTTGTAATTATCATAAAAGTACAAAAGTTGATTTTGAAGCTCGATAGATGGCGTTGCTTAAAATAAAAGCAGGCTATCGTTATGTTACATCGATTTAGTTGGGTTCGAGTGGTTTTAGAAAATATATGTACCAGCTCTAACAGTTTAGATCAGGACACAATTTGGTTTTATTTTATTATCATCCCTATTAGTGTTCACAATCACAACAAAACAAGTGTGCTAGTCCAACATTACCTGCTCGGTAATAAACATAGCCTGTCACCCGGGGATAGTGTAGCTTCCCAACGGTGAAAGAATTTTTCAAATCGTTTCAGTAGTTTCGGAGCCTATTCGTTACAAACAAACGAATCTTTCCTCTTTATACTATTAGTGTAGATTATAATGTATGCCAAACCACAGCTAATCATTTTTGTATTGATTCTGAGGTTCATACAGGTAGGTATTATTCTTTTTATGAGCGTGTCGACGATAGTATTCAAATTGACTCAGCCGAAAATTTGGGAATGAGTTTGGCATTTTCAGTTCCATCAGCTCCTGTGATGTGCAAATAACAGGACAGTCAGGACACGATTTCAATTGTCCCATCGCATCTTTAGCCCAGTAACGATTCGATGGGACACATAAAAATAAACACCATATCTACACTCCAGGGTAAAGTCATTTGGGCTTACACTAGTTATCGCGGCCTCGACATAAGAAGGAACATGGGTGGTTTTTAGTCAGTAGAAATCTGACACTCCCTTTCGCTCTGCCCAAGAGCGGGAGGGGTTATTCGATGATTTTCCACCCGCCAAAAAAAAACAAAAAAAGGGTAAAGTCATTTATGAATCTCCACCTGTATTTTTGTTATTCACTGACTCACTCACCGATACTTATTAACTGGGTTGTTAACAAAAAAAATCTAATTAGTCCGTCATATAGATTACCAAAAAATTTGGACACGTATTTTTCTTTTTCTACGTAAACAAACAATGAAGACGATACAGTGCTTTGAAAACTTGTGTGACGTCATACTCTAAGACATTAGTATGACATTTTTTAGCGGTCAGTGACGTCACCAACCCCCACTCAAATTTTTGAAGCGTTTTATCTTCGTCTATTTTTATTGATTTTATAAAACAAAAAATACATGTGCAATATTTTTCGATAGGTAATCTAACAGACGGACTAGAATCACAGTTTTTAAACTCAGTAAGCATCCCTATTTACTGCAGTCTGCATCGCTCGTCCAAGCGCGTCTGCTGAGCACGAGGTCCTGAGTTCAATTTCCCAGGTCGGGCACAGTGTTATTGGGTTTTGTCAATCAGGACTTCCTCGTACCAGCCACGGATTCCACTCCTTAATAGTAATTATGGGTTATTGTATTATTATTATTATGGGTGTACTCAGTACTGTTACGTATCTACAACACCTCTGTGTATGTGTGTGATTTATGGAATTTTGAGTTTTGGTTGTTTTAGTCGTGGTGTTTCAAATTCCGGTGCGTTGGCAGTTTTTTACCCTTTTTGAAAACTAAAAGTGGGCCGAAGAGCTTCGGTCTGAAAATTTTCATTACTTGTATTTTTAGCATTCTGTCATCACGCTCTGCCTACTCCACTATCCAGTTGTCATCTGTACTAATATTTATTTTATCTAAGTAAAAGTAAGTTTATATGTAGGTGGTAATCTCCACTCTCCAGAACTAATAATACAATTCTGAAAAATAACTGATTGAAAGTTTGAGAGTAATACTATTATTTTCTACGTATATCTTTACTTTTCCTGTAACATTATGCAAGAAATTCCGTCCCTGTTCCTCCTTGGCCCTTGGCACATTTTTAATTTAGCAATAAAGTGTCGTCCCCAATAGCGATACTATTCTGCCGCGAAAGTTTTCGAGAATGTATTGTTTAAAGGAATTTACAAATAAGAGAATCTGTGCAATGAACAGCATGACTTTCGCAAAAAAATACCAAGAATTTTTTTTCAAAACTTACAAATCACTTCGCAATCTCACTCGCTCCTCACGAATATTTTTGATGTGTGGCGGATGTTTAGCCCTTACGATTGGTCTGGCTAAATAAATATACTTATGTTTAAAATAGTCCCATAAACAACATAATTATTACTCGTTCTGTTATATGAAAGCCAAACATAAGAATATAAGTAAACTTACAATTTATTTTTGGGAGCTTTAAAGCGTCTAACGGAAATTATGGCCGAAGGAAAGTGTCTCGCAAAACATTGCATAAAATAGAATTACAAAACAATATTGAACACAATATTGTTTTGTAATCGTTTTTTATGCAGTATATAGGGTGTAAAAGTACCCCTAACGCAAACGAAAGGCACTTGTTCTGCCCACCACTGCGATTATTTATTTTGTTCTAGACCATACCTGGGAACCCCCTAGTTACGGAGATATTGGGGGTCAAAGTTACAAATTTTGCACAGCTGTTTTTGTAAATACTAGTTTTTCAGGTTATAAATTTACTTAAATTACCGCCATGACCCGTTTACTATTCAAAGCATCCACTAGCACAATATTTTAAGAGTACATTGAGTTTTACCTTGTAAAATGTGATTTTTGACCCTAAAAAAGAAAGTCGTTTACCAGCAAAAAAATTTGCGTAGGGGTACTTAGTTTGATGTACAGAATGCTTGCTTGACGTATGTGTGAAGGGTTCATTTACACCCTGTAATTAAAAATCAACCTTTAGAATTTAAGTTAATTTTACTCTATTTTTATGTAAGTATCTTTGTCACCTCTTTCCTGTGAATCGGCCGTCTAACCATCTTAGCAGATAGGCTGGCATTCAATACACATATAAACACTACCTACTTGAAGCTCTATATTTTGTCCTTTAGAAAATAACTTATGTCTGGAATATAAGTTACTTACACTCGTTAATTATTTATATCTGTCTCGGCTAGTAAGTCGTGAACGCAAACGCCATGTAGACGTCCTTTATTTTGATTTTCAAAAGGCGTTCGACAGAATCAACAATGTCGTCCTGCTGTCAAAGCTCAGTGCGATAGGAGTTGCTCCCGGACTTCTAAGGCTTCTTGCAGATAATTTGCGGGACCGACAACTATTTTTTAGATTAGGTTTATTTGGTTACTCCCATACCCTCTCGCTCGGGTGTGAGTCAGGGTTCAGTAGTTGGCCTTCTTCTTTTCATTTTGATGATTAATGACCTTCCTGATGTAGTTACTTAATCTAGGCAGTTTGATCTCATACAAAAATCTGATAGAATAATGTTAAAGTTAACGAGCATACAAAACGAATCCCGGTGAGAACAGAACAAGTACGCAGTTATTTCTTTTCTAAGTGTCAATATTCAGCAGAATCTATGTTGGTATCCAGGTACGGAGGCACTTTGTGTCCTTCGGCCGGCGATATAGTTTATAATACCATTCAAGTTATTTGATATAATTATCTAGGCGTTTTATAAGCACTTGTGCAAAATAAAATAAAATAATCAAGTTTGTTGTAAATACATAATGCTCTATGATTACATGATTAAGATATTAACTTTACGATTAGGTTACGCCAGAAGAATACGGAAGAAGCCAGCCACAGTTCCTCCACTAAGGATTTCGTTACCGCAGTTGATAGATAATTATATTAAGGTAGCGATGATAAGCGATGATACCAAAGCCTCAATGTCATCGTAGTTTTCATTCGTCTAATTAATCAAAGCTAGTTTACATTCACGAAGTTTCAGAGGACAGATGTGTAGCTCTTTATTCAACAGGTTGCATAAGTGGGAAGATTACTTTACATACTGCCTCTTAGCTTTTTCTTTGCTCAAATTACTCAAATTACTTTGCTCAAATTACAATAAGTAAATCTAGATTAAATTGGTAACAATTTTTTTGGTTTATAATTTCTGTGGTCTTTGATTGCACATAAATTTTACATCAAATAGCTAAAAGGTAAACTCAAACTCAAACTCAAACTCAAACTCTTTATTGCATTCATGTGTAGTTAGTTGTTAGGTACAATTAAAATAGTTCCAACATGAAACCCGTTTAGGGCACGGCAACTTAACAACAATTTTAAACAATTATGTAATACTAGCAATAACACAATAGTAAGATGTATGTCATTACTTACTTACTTTATGTTACCACTACCATTACCATTACTTTAAAATGTTGACATAATCTCGGGACCCTGGGGTCCCGGACCTTTGGAAGGCGTACGAGGGGCCGAAGCCAACTCGCAACTCGCCCTTACATAATTTAAAATTTAAAATTTTGCACCTTAATTTTTTATGTTATTACATAATTATCCTAACAACGTTATCTTACAAACGTGACAAATGCCGCCAGCCTCTTGGGTACATTATCACCATTACCAGTAGACAGCACTGCGGATGAATTTCTCGACGCCATGTTTTCGTTTGTGAATAGTTTTAGTTATGTTAGGATATAATTTAGTTATTTTACATTAAAATAAAATAAAATAAAATAAAATAAAATAAAATTGTAAGTATTAATTATTCTAACTATCAAATGTCAAATATTTACCCACTACTTAAATATTTTGTTCTAGGTATTCTGTGACCGAGTAAAAGCATTTATGTGTTAGATATTCTTTTAATTTTCTGTTAAACTTATTGAAATTGGTTTCTTGTTTTATTTGTTCCGGTAATTTGTTAAAAAATTTTATTGCCATGTAATATGGGCTATGGTAAAGCATTTTGATCCGAGACGGTGGAAGATGTAATCTATTTTTATACTACACCTGCTTGGAAAGTACCTTGATACTTTATCAAATTTACGGTAGAAAGTACGTCATTGCATATCGAACAAATATGCGGGGAGAAAACGCATCTGAGCGGGAGAGAAAAGTGTATGAAAATCCATTTCTTACGTGGTTTTTTTTTTTAATTTTGGGTAAGACTATGCGCCGGTAACCTAAATATCAAAAGCCAAAAAGTATTTACAGTGAGTTTTTATCTCCAAGTTCGCAAAATGGCACTGGCCACTAGCTGTGTGTTGGATGGGGTCGGGCTGGCAGTGCGACCCTGCGGCGTAAACAATTTGAAAAAAGAACATGTAAAAATTGCAGACGCCATTGGCGCCATTTTCAATTTGTGTGTTGTTTGAGGATTCAGTTTTCGTAGAAAGTAAAATAAAACTATCATAATGATAAGTAGTGATAGTGATGATGAAGATTTTTCAACAAAACACGAATAAATAACCAAATATCGGGATCGATTAATGTGCATCAAGAGTCATCTCCTCAACCATCAACGAGCGCGGCGATGCCAAATGCTCCTCAGCAGCCAGTTGCCCCTTTGGCACCACAGCCTTCTACGAGCGCAGTGCCAACAGCACAGCCAGTTATTCCTCCTACATTGTCGCAAACATCTCAAACAATCATTAATGGAAAAAGTGTTACATTAAGCTTCACTAACTGCAACAATTTCAATATAAATTTCAATTAGTAAAGATTTAGTTTTTTATTTTCCTCGTAGGTGTAGTATAAAGCACTATGTATCACTCGAGAGAAAGCGCGATTCCCGATCTCGGGTGTTTTAAAGCCCTCCCCTACGGCTCGGGCTTCAAACGACACCCTCGACGGTAATCGGTCACTTTCTCCTCTCGGTGAACAATGTACTATTATGGCGTGTGTTTACGTTATGAATGTCTTTTGTTTTTGGAAAAATGTTGCTATTTTTAAATACAAATATGCAAAGGTCATGTATATATAAAGAAGGTAAAGTTAGGAGTTTTAACTTAACAAAATATGGCTTACAGCTTTGGGTATTGTCAATATGGGCCAGTATTCTAACACACTTTTTTTGTATTATAAATACTTCACTTGGTATTGAGGAAAATAAATTATAAATCAGTTAGTAAGTTTTATAGAGTTGTAGATCGTTTATTTATGGCATTTGATGTTTCGGGTCACTTCTTTGATAACGTTATAAAGTGACAAGTTAAATAATTAAATAAATAGTTTTAATAAATTACTTAATACAGTCGTACACTTCGCAAATACATCAAGACAAGTTTTCGGCGGTTCCGGAAGTCGTCGTGATGTGGTTGCATACTAGTGCATACCGAGCTGACTACTCAGTGTTCAGGCAGTGAGAGCGTTGGCGTGAGCGGAGCCGAAACCGTGCGAGTGAGCGTCGGCAGAGGTGCGAGAACCACCGTGGTACTGACCGTGCACGTCAGCGACGGAGCGGGCGCCACCGTAGCCGTTCACGTTAGCGTTAGCGTTGGCAGAACCGACGCCGTGCGAGTTGGCGGACGACTGAGCGATGCCGTGACCAGAGTGAGTGTCGGCGACAGACTTGGCGGAGCCATGGCCGTTGACGCCAGCGTTCGCGTTGGCGGAGCCGTAGCCGTGGGTGTGGGCGGCAGACTTGGCGGCGCCATAACCGCCGTAAGTGTTAGCCTGAGCCTGGGCGGAAGCGGGAGCGTCGTAGAATGTGCCGAAGCGCCAAGAGATGGTCCTGCCCTGGCCGTGACCGACCCTAGCGGAGGAGGCGGCGTGGCCAGAGCCGATGACGTTCGCGTTGGAGGAGGCAACGGGAGCAGGGACAGCTGGGACGTACGACGTGTAGTATAAGGGAGTCTTGAGGTCGACGACGGCGGGCGCGGGCTGGTCAGCGAACGGGGCGGGTGCGGAAGGGTAAACGACACCGTTGGTCTGCGCGGAGGACGCGGCGGAGCCCTCGCCTTGGCTCTTGGCGGAGGAGCTGGTGGCGCCGAGGGCGGCGTTGGCGTTGGAGTCGGCGTGACCCTCGCCGTGGGTGTTAGCATTGGACGAGGTTGCGCCGTAGCCGCCCACGCCGCGAGTGTTGGCGGAGGAGTGCGCCACGCCGGTGCCGTGCGAGTCGGCGTGCGACGTGGAGGACGCGGCGGGCGCGAAGTTCTGCTCGTACGTGATGACGGCTGCGGGCGCCGGCACGGGGTAGTAGGCACCGTTGTGTGCCTGAGCCACGGCCTTGGCGGCGCCGTACGCGCTCTCAGGGAAGGGCGGCGCGTCGTAGGTCTGCGCCTGCGCGATGGCCTGTCCGGGGTAGTAGTACCCGTCACGTGCCAGCTGCGCGCCGTTGCTGGCGCTGCCGAACGCCTGCGCCGCGTCGCCATGCACGTTCGCTTGCGCTGTGCTCAGTCCGCCGCCGTAGCTGCTCGCCTGGCCCACGGAGTACGCGCGTCCGTCACGGTAAACCACACCTGCCAGATAGATATTTCAGTATTATAATTTATTGAAAATTGAAAAGCAATGGGGGAAAATTTTGACTAAGCACGATTCCTTGCATCCGGGTTAGACTGCATCATCATCATCAATGAATGATGAGTAAGGACCCCTATTTAAATACATAGTGTGTTTTGTTGCGTTTAATTTTTGAATAATGGAGGGTTGTCGCACTCACCGTTTATAAGGACGGGGTTGGCGTGGCACAGCGCCAACAACGCCACAGCTGCTACAAACTTGGTCGCCATGTTGCTAATGTTCAGCTTGCTACAGAGGACTCGGCTGAGTGGATGCAGTGAGAGAATTTCTCCGCGCTTATATACTAAGAAACGCGAGCCACCACTCCTGCGCAGCCGAGCCATACCTACGAACTTCACCTACTAACTGACACTCGTAAATTATGAGATCGAAGTGACGCACGGATATCGATCTGATCTTATTAATTAAGGAACATTTTATTGGAACATTGGCATTATTTGGCTCAGTGCAACGACCTCATTCTTGTTTGACATATTGGGTATAAGATATAGCTTCTACAATTTGTGGAGATTGAAAATGGATTTAGATCTTTTGTTATGAGACAATAAACAGTTCGTGAAATCAAAATTATAGTCTTAGATCATATATATGCGAGATATGAGGCGTTCAATCTGTGATCAGTTATAGAATTTAAAATGAACGTCTTCCAGATCCTGTATGCTAATGGTGACAGTGTGCAAATCCCCCATATACTCATAATAATAATATATATGCTATGCAATCACGTTCTAGATGGGAATCCAATTTGTATTTTTGGATAAATGTAAATTGCAAAAATTTTAACATCCATAGTAATGATAAATTCATGGTACTTAATAATTTTTATGCCTTTATTGATTCTTTGCATATAGGACGCATTGGAGAATCTTGCAACGCTATTTTTGCAAAATAATAATGACAATGAAAACTCTTGTTTTTTTTTTAATTAAAGAAATAATGAAAGAGAATTAGTTCTCTTTCATTACAACCATCCAGGTACAACTTTTTATTTAAAGATGAGTAGGTATATACAGGAGCAGCTACTAACCAAGCATTCTGTACCTACATCAAACTATGTAACCCTACGCATTTTTTTTTGCTGGGAAACGGTTTTTTTTTTGGGGTCAAAAATCACATTTTACGGTAAAACTCAATGTAACAACTCTTAAAACATTGTGCTAGTGGATGCTTTGAATAGTAAACGGATCATGGTGCTAATTTAAGTAAAGTTAAAACCTGAAAAACTAGTATTTCCTAAAACAGCTTTGAAAAATTTGCAACTTTGAACCCCTAATATCTCCGTAACTAGAGGGTTCCCAGGTATGGTCCACAACAAAAAAAGTATTCCTGTTAAGGATAGCCTTGGGAGTATATCAAGCGGATATCGACAATCCGGAATAGATGCCGCCGAATCTTCACATGAAATTCCTCAATAACTGCGTCACCTACAAAATCAGGTATTCGTTAAACAATTGGCCGCTCTAGATCTATTAAAATATAGCGATTAGATGTCGGTATCCTGTCAATTAAACGGAAATTAAGGGAGAGCTATAAATCAGGTATTATCGATCATCGACAGTAATGATGTGGTCCCATTCATTGCCAAGGTCGAAAATACTAACACCCATGACGATGGGTATCAAAACATAATTTAAAATAATAATCGCTTCGTATGACAGAGAAATATGACTGATTTCGATTAATCCCGAGTTTAATTAATAAGCTTTGTATAAGCTTATTAATTGAACTTTTATATAAGTAGGTAATTTATGCGAAAGTGTCTGTGTGATAACACCTTGTCACACCTTAGCTGCTGAACGCATTTCGATGAAATTTGGTGGTACTGTCTGTTAGACTATAATAATATGGTCTTGGTAATCAGGGAAAATATGGGGGTCTTGAGAAAAAGTATCCTAGAAGTAATTTACGTTTGGAAGGGGCCCGTAAGAGCCGACGCCCGTCGGGGCTTCGGAATGTTGTAAGAGATACCGCGGCCTCGACATAAAGGGCTAAGAAGGAACATGGGTGGTTTTTAGTCAGTAGAAGTCTGACACTCCCTTTCGCTCTGCCCAAGAGCGGAAGGGGTTATTTGATGATTTTCCACCCGCCAAAAAAAAAAAAAGTAAGTGGCGTTAGGAGATATTTTCCGAATATTTCTTTCGTCTCGAGAGTAAGTTCGTCGTGTTTAAATAATAAGAGCCACTCCGATTTAAAATCTTCAGGAAAAGTCTGGTCTGTGGATGTGTCCATCCATAACATAACGAGTTTCCTACTTGCCTCGGAAAGCACGTTACGACATTAATCCCGGCTGTCTTTTGGATATATTTGACAGCCATTACAGGTAGTCCGTGGCCTGTACTAATTCTTAATGTGGAGATCAGACAGCCTGCATGACGACTGCCTGTCTCGACAGGCAATCATCATATGCCTAGCCTTTTCCTGACTATGTTGGGATTTGCTTCCAATCTAACCGGATGCAGCTGAATACCAGTATTTTACATGGAACGACTGCCTATCTGACCTCCACAACCTAATTAATACTTACAAAACCCTTTGGTAAGACTGGTTGTCAGACTTTCAGGTCACCGACTATCAATAACGGCAGTCGTTCCTTGAAAATAACTGGTACTCAGTTGCATCCGGTTAAAAGTATGATTGTATGTTTCAATGATATTATAGGTAATGTCCGTCTCTACACGGGCGAAGTCACAGGCAGAAACCACTTCGGCCATAAACATTGTATCGTTGATGAAACCATTATTCTCGTCAAATCGATTCAGTTAATTTTACTAAAGTTTCATTTATAATTAATGTTTCTTTTTGTAACATCCGAAAGTCGTAAATAAAAACTCGTGTGACCAGCCGAACAGGATCTTATTCTGATTGCTGTTGTCAAGACGTCACTTTCTAACGTTAGGTTTTATGCGACAGTAATAATTGGCATAGACAATCATTTAGTTTTATGCGTATGTGTTATGTGTTGAAGTGTACATCGTAAAACTGTTTTATTTGATTTAAATCTTGATGAATAAATAGATGATTTGAGGTGGTATGCGCTTGAAAGCTCTGCAAAGAAGGCTATGAGTTATTTTTACGGATTTCGAGTGCCTCGTTTAAGGACCCTTATTTAGCATTGGTCGTTTGGTGGATCTAAGTTTGCCCAGCCTTTTCCCAACTATGTTCGGTCTATGGTGGATTGGCTTCCAGTCTAACCGGACGCAGCTGAATACCAATATTTTACTTGAAGCCACTGTCTATCTAACCTCCACAACCCAGTTACGCCTGGGTAAACCGATAAGCCTTGGTAAGATTGGTTGTCAGACTTTCAGCCACTGACTACTTACCTGAAAGATCTAAATGCCAGTTGGGACCAATCGCGGCGTAACGTGCTTTCCGAGGCTCAAAGGAACCTCGGTATTTAAGTAATGGGGACCCATCCACAGACTAACAAAGCAATTAACTGTTTTGATTTCTTGTAGAAATGCATCATCATCATCAACAGCCTATTAATGTTCCCACTGCTGGGACACAGGCCTCCTCTCTTTGAGAGGGAATTGGCTATAATCTACCACGCAGGCCCAGTGCGGATTGGTAGATGTCACATGTCTTCGAATTTTTTGGTTCTAAGACATGCCGGTTTCCTCGCAATGTTTTCCTTCACCGTTTTGAGAGAAATGCTTCTAGTTTGTTGAAATTAATGAGTCTTATAAAAGCAGAACTCAAGTGGTTTATGATCTTTGCATATTACAAACTGCTTTACTTTGATTTCGGTTTACGACTTCGGAATAACTGCATATTTATATTTGTTGATCTTCAATCAATTATGATAATTTATTTATCCACATTAATCAATCAAAAACATCGTTCTCAAATAGCTGTTAATTTGGAACCATAAACCACTCTACTTTTTGGTTTGCTTGGCCCTTATATTTAACCGTTATCATGGTTAAAGAAAGACATCAAGAAGTCTGCAGAACTGCAAAAGATGAAACTTGTGTAACCCCAGAAGGTTGAAAATGTTGAGACAGGGGTGTGTCCTATCAGGAGGACAGGGCGGCGGAGGAGGCGACGATGCCGCTCTGGGAGTTGCCAGCGGGTGATAGATCGGGGAGTCCATGGCCGTCGCATTGCACGGCTGGCATGAGTAATAACAATGTCTCAGGACTCTCAGGTGAGCCCAGGTAACATTATCAGCGATGGAGGATTATACGGGCCCACCGGCCTCAAGTCTCCGGCCCACATTCCACGGATGCAATGGATGGGTCGCGGAATATATAGGCCTATGTACAACCGACTTAGGATTCATCTGAATAAAACAAAATGAAGGTCAATTAATGTTCTCCAAATACTAGTGCAGCAGAGAAAGGAAGCGATATCTTGTTGCTAACCAACCCACTCAATTTAAGCAACCTGTATTTCTTATGATTAATTGAGATAAGAATCACAACCGTGGCATTGTTCTTTTAAATGTCTTCTGTTGCGTTTAATATTTCATGAACAAGGTCGGGAGAGACAACGAGCAAATAAATGAGGGTGTATCTGATCGTTCACTGTTACTAGATCAACATAACTGACACCAATTGATAACATCCATGAAATCGGATTAACGAGTCAAATCGAATAATATTGAGCACTAATTTGCAATATTTTAGAATATTCTATAAGATTTGGATGGAGGATGTGATTCGTTGTAATCGAACTTTTAGACCCTCGCAGGGGACATCGATCTTTAAAGCTCATTAGTTCGTTAAGCCCTCCAAAGACCTCCTCTACATTTAAAAAAAAAAATTGCTGTTTTTGGTAAGCGCATCACTTGAAAACAGCAAGACTGATGAAACCTGAAAAATTCGATAAGGTCTATTGAGTCAGGTATACTATCTTGGGGTAGGGTTCCAGTCTAATATGTAGGTTTTTACAAGTAGCTACTGCCTATTTCACCTTCACAACCCGTTCAGTACTGGGTAATACAGGAACTTAAAAACACCTTCTTAAAGGTTACAGAATTATAAGTGTTACATGTTACATTGAATTGGTTACAGTATCAAATTTGTAACTCTTATAAATGTGTTTTCAATGTTTTTACCCAAAACACCAACAAAAGTGTAACCGTAACATATCTGTAACAGATATAAAAGTGTTAACAGTGTTATTAAGTATTGCGGCCACGCGTTGTTGACGTACTGTGCAATTACTTAAACCTAAAGGTATACAAAAACCGATTATTTCAGTTACACATATTAACACATATAAAAGGTTACAGTTTAATTCGGTAACATTATTGTATCTGTTACATTTAAAACTGTTTTTCTGTTAAAAAAGTGTTTTTTACGGTTAGGCACAGTTTGAGTCCCTGGGTAATATGACACTGGTTGTCAGATTGTCAGGCCACTGACTACCTGTAACGACTGTCAAATACCCACAAATGACAGCTGGAACCAACGGCTGTGTCAGACTTTTACTGACTAAAAACCACCCATGTGCCTTCTTAGCCCTTGTACCAAGGCCGTGGTATCTCTTTCGAACAACCCACAGCCTCGACGGAATCATACAAGCTTTACACGTGATTATAGTGACTCATTCTATGCCTAGGTATATCAGCGAGTTAAATGAACTTAGATAATAAAATGACAATAGCTTAGAACTGCATCGCCTACACAATTATTAAAAAAAGTCATCTTTTGGGATTTCCAGCGGGTCTAAGTAGCCGCTTTATCAAAATCCACGCAGAATCTTAGTATCATGAATCATATCAAAATCAAATTTCAAATTCTTAACATATTACGATTCTGCTAAAGCGGCCATTTTAGACACCCTGGGTGTAGACACCCAGAGTATCTAGAATGGCCGCTTTGTAATATTAATCATGTTAAAAATTAATAAATACATTTAAACATAAAGTCCATTTTAAGAATTTGAAATTTTTAACGTAATTCATACTAAGATTCTAAGTGGATGATGGAGTTTGAAACGGCCATTTTAGACCCGCAGATCTTTATAGAAGTAATGTGTCTGTGTGTGGTCTTTGGTACTGTTAACCTGATGTATAATTTTATGACTTTATTGAGTTAATAAAATAAAGAAGTCTCTTAATTGCGGAAGAGAAGTAGACGTTTAATAGCTTACCTAGTGCCACTCAGAGATCATCAAGATTCCGATAGAAGTTTTCGACATACCGTTTTGAGTTTTTTGGTTGCGAATTATCATCATTAGTCAATAGGTCGTCCTGGATGGCCTATTTTTCGGCCAAAGAATCAGCATTGCCATCCAACGTAGGAATGCTGCCAGCCTTCTGGGCGCTTTTCCTGTTCCGGCCATGGTGGACGAATTTTTTGACGCCCTTAATTCTTCTCTTTTTGATACTTGTATATATTTTATTATAATTTTAGCTCTGTAAATTGTAGTTTGTAAATAAAAATACATAGGCCATCTTTAGCTAATAGGGAGATAGTACTCGTATCATCAGAGCAGTGGCATCGTATATGAGAGCAGTGGTGGCCATGTGGTGGCGGCCCCGGCTTACGAACAGTAAGTCGTGGCTCGAACCCAGGCAAGCGCATTACTTTGTGTAATTTATTACATAATGACTGCCTCTGCATCTCATGTCCACCAAAAATTCGAAGACTTTTGACATCTACCAATCCGCAGTGGGCCCGCGTGGTATATAGGTAATAGCCCATTCCCTCTCACAGAGTGGAGGCCTGTGTCTCAGCAGTGGGAACATTAATAGGATGTTGATGATGATGACTTGTATCATCAAGAGCTGATTTAGTTTAGGTTAGGAGATCATTGCTTGAATGACATACAAAATCTACCTTCCAGTAATAGGTATGTAGTGAATTTCGCTGTTGCCCTCTTCTAAAATTGCATAGTATCGCCGTCATCACCTTCCAGCAGGGCTATTCGTATCTTTTAAATTAGGGTGGCTATCATATAGTGTCTATCAATTAACTGTCAAATGGTTCTATTTTGTACTAAATCATAACCAATTTGAAAGTTAATCTAATGACACTTAAAAGATACGCAATAGCCCTGCTGGCCCTGTCTCACGGTACTAGGGGTCGACGAAACACAATTTCTTCGTTTATTTTCCACTGTCAACCACCACGCTATCATTCATTGCCTGTCTGGTCGTCCCCATGTCTGACAATAGGGTATTACACCAAAAAATCTAATAAGTCCGTCAGATAGATTTCCAAAAAAGAATGCACACATAATTTTTCTTTTTTCACGTAAACAAAAGATGAAGACGATACAGTGCTTCGAAAAGTTGTGTCAAGTCGTGTGACGTCACAAGGTTAGTACTTTTTTAACCACAAAGTGACGTCAAAAGCTCCCACTCATGATCTTTGACACGTTTTATTTTCGTCAATTTATATTCATTTGATAAAACAAAAAACAAGAATTAAATTTTTTCGACAATCTAACAGACAGGCTAATTAGATTTTTTTGGTGAATACCCAATTGAAAAAATCTTCGAGATTTTTCTCAAGGAGTTTAGGAGGAGCAGATTCCTCTTTCTTGGTCTCATAATAATACCTTATAAGCAAAATGTGAAGATGTTTGTCTTCCTACTTTCCGGTCAATGTTTTTAGCGGCTTTTGTGTGACGTCTATTACTTATAGGAGGTCAATTACTTCTTGTAATTTTATATTGGCACACTTTAATAGCATCTAAACTCTTTAATATTACCATTTAGTTGTGCTAACTAACATTGAGCTGAGTAACAAATTAATGCCATTAATTTTAGACCGCACTGGTTTAACCGTTAAGTATAAACATCTATTTATGTCCGTGTTATTAGATTAATGATATGTTTAGCTTAAAACAACTTGTAATTGAATTAAATAGATAAGTGTTATAAATTAGTGCCTGCTGGAGTTTGTGATGTTCCTCCAATTAGGTCCGCAGACTAAATTTTAAGTTTCTTCTACGGTGATCTTTTTCTGATTAATAGCAGGATCTAAGACTGTTTGATCCACAGTTTAATCGTTTCTCAGAATTGTTCGAGTTTCATTACCTCGCCGCTTTTCTGTTTGTCGTAATTTATTTTGTTAGTGTTTTATTTTATTTTGTTTTGTTAGTTCTATTGGGAATTACTGTAGCGGGTTTGGTGACAAAAGGATATACAGGAGCAGGTGCCGGGAATAAGGAATTGTAGAGCCAAGCGACATCAATCAGTTCGTGTAGTGAACAAACAACGGGACCTCAGGACAATGTTTTAAGTGCCCCATTTTTTGTCGACATTATTTCGAGGTAAGACGGGATTTCCCGTAGGTACCGCTACTGTAAAATCCACACCTTGTTTGCCCAATTTCGTCCTTTATATCCATTTGATTACAATCCTGTCGTCAACCGGTGTTGTGTTATGTTATGACATCACCTCAGGTGCAACGTACCACCATCAAGTAACTGTTCTCGAGTGAATTATTGCAGTCAGCCTTCAAAGTTGAACTTGACCGGTGACTTGCCTGTTGGTTGCGTTATGTTGTGGCCTTAGGCGGCAAAATTTGTTTCAAACGTTGTCAGTAGGTAGTGTTTGTTGTTAAGTCTGTTTGTTGTTTGAACTTTTAATGTCCTGCGTGTCCTGTTTTTTGATAACTACAGGAGTACACGGTTGACGACACGGTTGGCGCAGTGGTTAAGCGATTGACTGCTGCGCAGCATGTCGCGGGTTCGATTCCCGCACGGAACAAATATTTGTACGACCTACAAGTATTTGTTCCGAGTCTGGGTGTTTTTCTATCTATAATATGTATGTATTTACAAAAAAAAAAAATGTATATAAGTAGTTTATCAGCCATCTCGTTACCATAACACAAGCATTAGGTTGCTTAGCTTGGGACTAGATGGCGTTGTGTGAAATGTCCAAGGATATTTATTTTTATTTTATTTTACATCAGGAACTGATAGTTGTTACCAAAAGCGTCAAATTAGTAGCTCAGTTCGACACACTAAAAGAAGAAGATTGTGTTAAACCGAATCCAGTTGGCATCCGGTTAATAAGGGAAGCTGAAGCTAACAAAGCTGATTATGGCTAGGCAGATGATGACTTTAGTGATATGTCATCTGCACAACTCTAGACACTTAGAAATATTCAAGTGGCAACTGATTCTTTGGCCAAAGATCCACTTTTCACTATTAAATATTTAATGTTAAATTTCACAATTCACAATTTGAAACAGTTACTTAGGCAAACTTTTTACTTCAGCAGGGCTATTGCGTATCTTTTAATTAATATCAAGTGGGTTACTTACTTGAAACGATAGTTTGTTTTGATGTCAAGAAAGGTATCAACTTTAAATCTCAATAGCTTGTTTGTTAAGTTGTAGTCTTAGGTATTCTAACGGAAAACTTACTCAGCTAGTGTTCTATAGTCAGTTATTTTTAGTAAAAAAAGTTTTTACAAAAAGACAACTCACTTTCAAATTAACAAACACTAAAAAGTCTACTATAACCCTACTTTTGGAAGTTAGTGACTTTGTTTCATTGAGATTTTGCTAACGACTTCAGAAAGTTAAGTTATTTTTGACTTTTTTAGTGTTATTTCTAGTTATAGTATACTTACATAGGTACCACACTAATTCTAGTCAGTCATGCATGAACTATGAATCAATTTTACAATGTAATTAAAAGTTATTAAATACCTGCATGGACTAGAAGTCAGTTAAAAATAGCTGATTTCTTTCTCAGCACTTTCGCTAAGCCATGATTAATTAAATAAAAAGACAAAATCTAGTTGCCTGTCAACTCTTATCAAAACTTTCGCTGTCACCAAAAGCATGTCCCCTTATTTATTTCGATTATGCAAATTCTTCTCTACTAAGTGTATAAACAATGGCGAAAAAATTGTGGCTAGCAAAAACCACAGAGCGAAATCAGAAGAGACAGATGATTGATGACCTCCGTTACGCCAGATGGTACATATTATGTAGGTACCTATAATAAACGGTGTTGTCTGTAATTACGAATTAGTCATGTTAAGTGCCTACTTTTTTTTGGGTCTGATGTACCTACCTGTGGTTTTTTGTAACAAGGTACTTATGAATGTCTGTTATCATTTGTATGAGTATCGTCATGATACCAACACCATGGCAAGTTTTTGTGATTAACTGTAAGTTTTATTTGTCTATTAGGTACTACGAGTTTTATAGCTCGTGGCTTATTAATAACTCGGGTCAATCTTTAGGTTAAGCCGCGCTTACCTAGGTTGGTATGTGGGAAGAAGGAACATGGGTGGTTTTTAGTCAGTAGAAGTCTGACACTTCCTTTCGCTCTGCCCAAGAGCGGAAGGGGTTATTCGATGATTTTACACCCGCCAAAAAAAAAAAAAGGCTGGATGCTTGCAAAAAGAAAAGTTGTTGCACCGAACCCAAATAAATGGGATAAGGGCGGGACGATGGTGATGCATGTCTTGGGTCTTTTGGTTATGACTGACAGACTGACATACGTTTAGATTTAGAGTTCGGGTAGTGTTGTACCACTATGACTAGACTATACAGGGTGTTAAGTTAAACAAGGGACATATTGAAGGAGGGTATTCAGTTTTCGATTCTCGTTCTAAATATGTAAAAACTATATAGGTAACCTTATTTTGTGACGTAATTGTGCCATGGTCCCGCACGCTCTCCAGATCTCACTTTATTAGACGTTTCTATTTTGACGTTGTCCTACGCCAGTTAAAAAAAACATAAAAGGAAAATGTATTATACTAAAGTCATTGATCCGCGCACATTTTCTGTGATAAACGCAAGGATTGCGAGACTTTTCCGAAGTATTTGAAATGGTTCTGTCTGTTATTTTTCAGTGTTTTTCTGTTAATATTTTTATTAGTATCATGTAAACATGCCCATAGCAGGTTTCAAATGTCCCTCCTTCAAACTAACATACTGTATCTGCTGAGTTCGAATCTAAAGGGACTTTAGTTTTGCATGAGAGCATTAAGTTTTATAATTCACAGCTTTTGACAGTTAACAGCCTGATTACTTATTCCGGCCTCTGCTCCAAACTACACTGTAAATATGTAAATAATACGCCAAGGATCTCCAAATTCATGTACATCGTGACATCGATTAATAACAGTCTCTTTCGGTTCTCGCATTGAGATCGGGTATCGAGTCCGAGGTACCGGTTACCCGCAGTCCGCACTACTTTGCCCTGAACTTGATTTATCGCTGCAATCGATTTAGCCATTATTTTAATTCGTAATCGCAAAACATTGAAAGTTTTTTTAGAGGTTAGCTTCGTAGATTTAAATCTTAGATGTGCTTCGCAAGGGCCGACGCCTGCCGGGACTGCGGGAATGTTCGAAAGAGATTCCGCGGCCCTGGAACACAAAGGGCTAAGATGAAACATGGGTGGTTTAGTCAGTACAAATCTGACCCTACCGCTCCGCACAGAGCGGGGTCATTTGATTTCCTATCCGTAAATAATAGTACATTATGGTACAAGTGTGTAATGTTGGTGATTACCGCTGAGGCGTCATTGAGACACTCATCTAACGGCTCGGGTCTCAAGAGAGCCGAGGACGGTAATCATCAATACACACGTGTATCATAATTATGACGTTTTTCAACACACTTGTGAATAAAATAATACAAAAAAAGTACCGAAACCTTGTTAAGAACTAAGTAAAAACCAAAAAAAAAAACTATAATTAACTCGTGAGTAATAGCTGTGAAAAAGTCACAGTTTGATTACAGGTGTCATTATGTGCCTCAGCCATTCTATGAGCAAGTGTGCTGAAATAGTACGTTGTTATCCAAGGGGTGAAAGTTACTTATTTAGTCCCGAGACGGGGTTTGGGGCCCGTTACGTAGTGAGGGCGCTAATAGTTCGATGGTAATAGTAATTTACCCGAAGTAAACACTGCTTTTCATTACGAATACGAAGTAAGTAAAAATACGACCATAAATTATTAGGATATAATAATAATATATTTACAACTATCACACAACGCCATCTAGTCCCAAGCTAAGCAGAGCTTGTGTTATGGGTACTAGACAACTGATAAACATACTTATATATTTCTAAATACATACATATTATAGATAAATTACACCCAGACACGGAACAAATGATCGTGCTCATCACACAAACATTTGTCCTGGGTGGGAATCGAACCCACGACCTCCGGCATAGCAGTTAGGGTCACTAACCACTAGACCAACAGGCCAGTCAATATGGGATATGGGATGGGATAGCGGCACGAAGATGACGTTGTGAAACTATGGATTCGATGACGTATAACATGAGTAAGAGAGACAAAACTACAGATCTCACTGACAATGAAATAGTAACTTGAACATTTCTTGGGGCGGTGCGCAGAATCTACGGTTTAAATCTTTGGTAACTTTAATGTTCTTGACCGCGAAATTGCCAGTTTAGTGAGGGTAATAAATGCCTTTAGCTTTTAGAAGACAGTTGTCAATTTCTAATAGGTGTGGTAAGTCACGATTTGTACGGCGTGTAGGTCAAGGTTTTTATAGCTAACAGTAAACATTTGGTAGTAACAGGAAGTTAAATATAACACCTTTCATGTTCGTAGTGAAAAAGGTTAGGTAACTGTCAATTTTACTGTAGTAGAGGCAGAACCATACTCCAAGAATAAGTTAACCTTTTGTCTCTGGATAGATATTTTTTTTTTTTTTTGGCGGGTGGAAAATAATCGAATAACCCCTCCCACTCTTAGGCAGAGCGAAAGGGAGTGTCAGACTTCTACTGACTAAAAACCACCCATGTTCCTTCTTAGCCCTCTATGTCGAGGCCGCGATAACTAGTGTACAATCCGCGGCTAGGGGCAGTTTTAAAAACTGGCTAATAATTAAATATTCAAAAAATACCTTGTGACGTCACACGACTTGAACTTTTGTCTTCACATTTTGTTTACCTACGAGAAAAAATAAAAAATATGTGTCCATTATTTTTTGAAAATATATCTGACGGACTAATTAGATTTTTTGGTGAAGTATCCTATTATCCACTTCAAACTTCTCCTCTATCACGGAAAAAAAATACTGTTTTGGGACTTATTCGAAAGGGTAATCTTCTTTAAATGGGTACAATGAAATTATTAAGAACGAAGTCACGAAGTGCTAATGTAAAAAAAGGCTAAAAAATAATCATCATCAGCCTATAATGTTCCCACTGCAGGGACTCAGGCCTCCTCTCTAGGAGAGGGATGGGATAATCCACCACGCAGGCCCTGTGCCGGTTGGTAGATATCAGATGTCTTGATTTTTTTTTATGTCGCTTTCCTCACGATATTTTCCTTCGCCGTTTTGAGAGCAGCGGTGATGAAATAAATTACACAAAGTAATGCGCCTGCCTGAATTCGACCCTACGACCTACTGTTCGTAAGTGGGGGCCGAAACCACTAGGCCACCGCTGCTCAAAAAATAATAATGCTAAATAGCATTATCTATTTTAAATGCTAAATTATCACAGTGCAACCAATTACAGTTTACATAAAACAAAACAATCTATCTACTTATACATTTAAAGTGTAGGTACATTTTTATTTTAACAAAGTAATTAATTTTCCTAAGATGAAAAGATAAGAAATATTTTTTACAAGAACTTGTCTCAATTATTTTGTTGCAAATAGCTGTTATTTATGAAAGCTTAGTTTTTATTAATGGGAGGTTAGTTATGTTATGTTTTATGGTTTACCTACTAGTTACTAGTGACCCGCCCCGGCTGCGCACGGGTGCAAAAAAGATACTAAAACCTTCCTTGAATCACTCTATCTATTAAAAAAACCGCATCAAAATCCGTTGCGTAGTTAGGAATATAGCATAGATAGGAATATAGGGACAGAGAGCGACTTTGTTTTATACTATTTAGTGATATGGTTTACTACCTGTGCCCCGGGGTTGTAATAAAATTGATTTATTTAGGTAGTATAATAAGTACTTTCATAAGAATTCAGTAAGATGATGTAATTTTGAAATGACAAACAGACACTTCCATTTTATTTATTTGTTTAATAGTGGTCTAACTAAGCGATAGCGGATCCGGTTTGGCAGACGGTCCGGTTAGTGATAAATTATCTGGATCACGTCATGATCAATTTGGTTTTGCTTTGTTCTACTTTTCCCGCTTTTTGCGAATAACTTTCCAAGTGACTCGGATTAATTTTCTCAATTAAGTAATTCTCAAATGTAAATGTAATGTACTTATGTTCAAATGTGTTGTAATGTGTAATACTTTAAATTTAAAATATTAATTTATAAGTACAAAATATCATGTTTAGTTTGGATACTCTCTTCTATTAAGTTTTGCGTCTGATACTAATAATAAATAATAATAATATCTTGACTTGACTCGCGAGGTTGTCGACATGTGGGGTGTGAACTCAGCGATCATTGTGCCGATAGTCGTTTCAGCCAATGGCTTAATTGCCAAGAGCCTCGAACAACATCTGAAGAGGCTCTCGTTAGGCAGCTGGATCAGGGGCTTGATACAGAGAGCGGTACTCCTGGACACGGCTCGCATTGTTAGGAGGTTCCTTTCTCTGGAGCCCTGACTGCCGGTAGCTTGGACCCTGTTCCCGATACCGGTGGGCTACTATTTTTTATATTTTTAAATGTTTTTTTAATATTATTTTGTATGGGAATATTTAAAAATATAATTTATATGTAAAAAGTTAAATAAAGGAATAATAATAATAATAAATACTAATATTCGCATCAGAAAAAATGGATTATTTATTATATTAATGAAATTGTTTTAAAACTACTAACTACAATGAAGTAAGTAGTTATTTCTACCATGTTCCACGAAACAAAACATAATTAAAGAGCAAAAAGGATTTGACAGCGGTGGGATTCGAACCCACGCCCTTTCGGACTGGTGCCTAAAACCAGCGCCTTAGACCACTCGGCCACGCTGCCTTACGTTTGTTGGTCGAAATTATGTATCGCTATCTACAGCGCGGTTGTAGTGACGTCATTCACCTTGAATTCTTTAGTGACGCATGATTTCCGTTGTAAATAAAGATTGATGCAGACTTGAATATTACATTGCTCTATATTTGAACTGAACTAACGGTGTACTTAGAGTAGCTATTTAAATAAAATATCTACGTAAATTATTTTTGCCGGATGTATGTACAGTACCATCACGTTACTACAATAGGTATGTACTAATAATATCAAATTCCTACTAATAATATATTAATTTACTCATTAATATTTATTTGCTATTTTTCCTGCTAGATTTGATTTAAAAAAAATTATAGATTTAGGTAGCTTTATGTGCTAGCATCTGTACCTTCCCAGTTTTATTGGAAGGACAGTTTTCGTTTGATTTAATTGTCATACCCGTTTAAAAATTTTATTCCATTAAACAACCTAATCAGCCATTGTAATTAAGACCACGTACCTACTTACAAGATGCTTTCCAAACTAAATGTTTGGTGATAAAACATGAATGATCAGCAGAGGTGTAGAAATTGTCTTTTTTATTTCATGAGGCAAATAATAAGTCAGTTTCAAACAAGGTTAGGCTTTCCTAAACTTGTTTGAAACTGAAAAAGAAAATATATACATGATACTAATTTAATAACTTAAGTATTAGCCTTTTTTTATTAAATATTCAATCAAATCTGTAGGCTCCTTAAAATACATCAATCTTCTCCTCGTAAAAATATCATCAGTGTTTATTTAGGTACTAACATGCAGTGCCAGAATCTATTTATACTTATTTCATGACGAGTTTTGGCACTGTATCCTGCTATGTACTTACGTATTAAGTAGGTACTACTTTAAATATTTAAATCGAATACTTGAAAAATTACATAAAAGCATGTTCTCTAGTACCAGCTGCTTTAGATATTGATTAATTAATTTCCATTCAGGAAAATCTGTACGTGATAAATGTAAAATCTGCTTTCAGCTACGTTTCTAACGCCATCTAGTGAGCAATGGACGAACTATTTTGCGCTAATGCTAGTATTGCTGAGGAAAATTTACATCATTTCGTGATGTATACTGTATAGTGTTATTGATTACATTATAATTGTATAACACTAGGCTAATTATTTATTGGTAGTCTAAAAAGGCCGATTTAGTAGAATCATACTAAGCTAACATAGGTAAGTAGGTACCTAATTATTATGAATGACGTTGCAATTCATAAAATGGTCACAAAGTGGTAAGTGTGGCAACATAATAATGTTAGCTGCATCTGCGATTATCCGGTTACCATTTTGCGGCCATTTTGGGCCCGAGGTTGGATGAATCCATCCATCCACTCAAGAAATAATTACGATAACTTTAATACAAATTATTTAGCCCATCGATCGTGTTGTTTCTGTCAATTGTCATTGAAATTTTGAACTAGGTTAATTCGCTTTGGCAGAACTTGGCCCTTAGTGCGTCTGTATGTCAGTGGACAGTAATAATCGTTTCAACTACACTCACTACCCTGCAAGTAAGGCGAGGAAAGTAAGAAAAATCATAGCATAGAAACATTGCAGTGCAGTCTCCGGGAATACTTCCTTGAAACCGACGTGGGGATGCACTGAGATGTTTCGTCTCAGTGGACTAGGGCATCCAGTCCTTGTTCCTGATTCCGATGGGGCAACATTTTTATTTTTAAATTGTTAGAGATAAAATGAATAAAGGGAAAATAATGAAACACAACAATTGTTCATAATATCCTGTATATTTACCTAAGTGTAAAGGAGAATTATTTACAAGGTGGACATCGATATTTATGTATACGCTTATCCTAGCCTACCTCCTTACAAGTTATAAAAACATGAGATTTTAAAATAAAGAAAAACTCGAAGAATTAAAAGAATTAATATTGGATTAGTAACTGTCATATACAATAATTCTTCTTAAAATTAGCCTCTTTTTGTTAAAACCGAAATGAAGATTGTGATGTGATGTTTAGAAAATAATGTAAAAGTTTTTGAACAAAACATTATTTTTTAAAGACTAGTAAATATTATTGGCCAGTAGTAAAATGCCATTACAGTTAGAAATAGGCAAGTTTTCATTTAGATTTTTTTATTTGCTGTAGATAATTTATATTTTTAACACTGACAACTTTTGACATAATTTTAATTATCTAATTATAAAGTGAATTAAATATTTAATTAACAAATTAATGTATGTATTTTCATAAACAGCTTAGGATTATAGTGTACATTTCAGCACCTTTTATTTATACGGATTACACGTTATAGCAATTTGCTCTTTAGTTTATTTAGGCGTTTGAAATAAATATTGCTGAACAACTCATACCTACCCAATAGAAAAATATATAGATTGTTACAAACAAATATGCACTAAGGATGCAAATTCTAAAAAGACAGAAAATACATATAAATTAATAGTGAATTACAAATTATAATTGATATTATAACATTAAAATAATTGCATTTCGACGCTTTCGTTGTCAAAACTGCGGCTAGCGCCTATGTATATAATCAGATATGTATTTTAAGCAAAATATACGCTTATTATAACACAAAAAAATGCGTTCATATCAATAAAAATGTTAATTTCTAAAATATGTTTATAAATTAATATAGAAAAAGTTTTAGATGTCGTTTTAACGACAACAAAAAAAAGTTTTCGTAAGGTTGAATTACAAATGTAAAATCGTTATTTACTGATAAGAACGCATTTTGGTAATTTATGTAGACAACGCACTCTTAAGCAGTGAGGTAACTAGATGTTATTCTTCGTTTTTTTTATTATTATGAACTGTTGTTTGTGAGCATAAAGCGGCCATTTGAACTGAAAGTTAAATATTCAACAGCACATTTAATTTATTCACACCATCGAAATGGCTAGCGACTTCCCACAATAATTTATTTACTTCACTCATGGTAGGTTGTTTGCAAATTTATGATTAAGACTCCAAAGTACATTGTCTACCATAGACCATACTAATGTTTGTTCGACACGTGACATAATTTATTGAATGCATTAAAATCAACCAATGATTAAACATAAATAAGAGTTGCAACAAACCACACAATAATAACTAGTTTATTTTTGGTTATACAATAAGAATTACCGTATAAATTACTCAGTTATAACTCCTAAAAGAATTTACAATTACAATGTACAAATTTCTTATGCTAATGAGCTTTCGCTCTCTACAGCTTAAAATGTACCAATCCGATAGGAATGTATTTGGATATTAGTTTAAGATTTTTCTAGAAAACAAACTGCGTTGAAGTATAAAAATTTAGAGCCATTTTGGAAGCACCGATGTTATTTGGATAGTAAAGTAGGTTAGCACTCTTTTTGAAAAGCACACTGAGGCATTCATAGAGCATTTATTGTCCATGGTACAGTCAGTGCCCAGCATTACCTGACCACTCTTTACTACACTTTTTATTTTATTTTGATTTAATTTGATTGGTTTTAGTATGATTTTATTGTATTTTATTTTATTTTGATTCTAATTAATTGTAATTTTGTGTATCAATTTGTGTGTGGCAATGGGTGTTATTTACCTGAAATAAATGAATTATTATTATTATATTATTTACTCACCACTTCACCTTTTTTTATTAGTACAAGGGGTCAAATAATGCTGGGCACAGACTGTACAGTTCCTTTAAACACTTGGATTTGCGGCTCTACAGACAAGATATATTTCCACCATAATTTAAGTTTGACTAAAAAATTGTGACCTTTTTACCCTCAATCAGTTCGTTGACTTACATATTTATCTCAATAGCTATTTGAATGCTGCAAAAATTCCCTTTGAACTTTTATTTAACTTTTATTTTACTTAGTCTCAAGATATTTACTTTGGTTTTCCACCTTACAGCAGTTTTGTTTTAATGTCACTTCAGTGTGGGAAAGAGACAGAGCTATACAGAACGTCTAGCGCCATCTTTATCACACTCTGTAAAAAGATTAAAATTAAATTGCTTTAAGACGTCATGTTAAGTCATCTAAACAGGTAATGCTATTGAAAATAGTACCCTACAGAGCTAAAACCTACAGATTTGTGCCCAAACCACAAGTATTTTCTACGCAAACAGTCGATTTCTAGAAAAATCTGCAACACGTGCGATTTTCAATAACTAAGTAACTAATGAAATGTCTTAAATTTCGACTTTCTTTCATATATTTATACATTCAATGGCTCATTTATTTCGCAACTACATATACAGATAAGTAAATATTTCAGTATGTAGGTACTATTAAAGAAAATTACAGTTTGCTTATCAATCTTGTAATTAGAGTGATTTTAGTTTCTATTTTTTAATAAATTTATTGACACAATGTGTTACTTAAATTAAAGTAATTCATCAAATAACACCGTCGTATAATCGCGTTTAAATTAGTAAATTTTTCCGTTGAAGTTGCCATGGAAACCAAAAAGTATGTTTTTTTTTGCCTTTTGGCTTCGTGGTTATGATCAATGAATCAATATCTTTATTGTGGATCATATTTAAGGTACATACTATGTGCATGCCAACAAAATATGATGGAGGTACCTACTCGTAACTCCCTTGTACAGTCCGTGTCCTGCATTATCTAACCCCACTAATAAATAAACTTTCCTTTTTTTTTTAGAGAGGGGTAACATAATGATGGGTACAGACTGTACAGTACACGCATAATTTACTAATTTCCACGAATTTATAGAAGATCGGGAAATCGAAGATGGCACACAAGCAAACATAAAGTAAAAAATCGTTGCACAACCTATTTCCAGAAATTACAATCAAATTAAATGAGATTAAAATATCTAAAACTAGTTTAAAAACAATCTAAATAATAGAGATACGTCAATTCCTAAAATTATAAAGCCCAAGGTGACGACAAAAAAATCTTAAATTAAATTAGTGTCTTAAAGTTAAAAATAAAACACAATGTATTGTTATTGTTAGGTAGAAATTCATGTTATTTCAAATCATCGCTGACATAATTGAATATTATAGATATAATATTTGATTAGTAAAAAAATAAAAATTTCGATGACAAACTGGAAGCAAAATATTACAAAATCTACTTATTTTTAGAGAGTTCGATCTAAATACATACACACATACATAATTATTTTACACATAATAGTCGAAGTGATGGACGTGTCCACAAATTATTATCGAGACGACTTCATAGTCTACGCAAAGAGAATTGGCAATATACAGTTCAAGAAAGCGGATGGCACAAAATTCATTTTTTACAGAAAACACAAGATCGATCATTCAGAACATACGAACCACATTGGTCTTTCAATAGCGACTTCAAAACATCGAAACCTCTGATAAACACCATTTAAAATCATTACACAAATGATTAAAAAACTTGGTCTCAAAGATGATAATATATTTACTTTTTAATATTACCGATACTGTCTTCTCGTACAGACAGTACGCTGTTTCTTTTGTACCTGGCTTGTACATCACTGTACAATCCGTACATTACAATTGTATCCATGTCAAACATTTATAAGACAATAAATAATTTCATCGATCGTAGTTTTTTTAAATAAATCACAGAACAATTTCTAGCCACGTTCATAAATTAATAAATTACTTTTTATTTGTTATCCCGCGCATTTCGCGTGGTATGGTGTGTAGCTGTCAAAATTTAAAAATGGAATGGCTAGTCCGTAGACTGTTGATGGGTCAGTCAGGGCGCGGCGGCCGACTAGTGGGGACGTGGCGTTGCTTGCTCTGTGTCGTCTCACGCGTAGAACTCGCGGTTGTTGTGGCCCTTGCCGTACGACGCGGCGGCGGGGCTTCTCTTGGGCTCGTCGAGCGCGTAAGAACCTTCGTCCTTCTTGCGCATGCGATACACTATGAACATCACCACCAGGATTGCACATAAGAGGCCTACTACTGCGCCGCCGATCACGGCTGAAAAAGAAAAAGCAAACAATTAGACATATTTTAGAAGCAAAGGGATAAATGAAAACACTAAAGAGAGAACCTATAAAATGTTTTCGCAACATGCACAACGACACGTACTACCTGTTCAAAGAACGCAAGTAAAAATGATGAAACATACAATTTTTCAATTATCTTTTTCGGAGACCAAATAGACCAGATAGGTACTGCTGGTAATGAAGTGGTATTCTCTTGAATAGATATTAGTCTGTCTGTACGGCAATCCTGTACGCCTCGGGGAAAGATCGGGCGCAGGACCACCTTTGTGGGTTTTGGACCACACGGGGGCGATACACCACCACCAACACCCAAACTTCGGGTCCACCAACACCTAAACTCCGGATTCCTACTGGCACTGTCATGTCGGCGAAAGAGCGATGATCGTGGGTGAAATTTAGCCAGGAGAATATCTAAAGACTTAGTTTGTTTGTTTGGTTGAACGCGCTACTCTCAGGAACTACTGGATGGAATAGAAAAATTCTATTTGTGTTGGATCCATTTATCCATTTGTTCATTTATCGAGAAAGGTTACGCAGACGAAGTTGCGCGTCACAATGTACAAATTTCTTATGCTAATGAGCTTTCGCTCTCTGCGCGGGTCAGCTAGTTATTATTAAAGATAAACATACCGGCAAGGATGCCTGGCTGGGCGAAGAAGCTGGTGGCACGGTCTTCGGGCTTCGCGTTCATGATGACGACTTTGTCGGGCGCCCGAGACTCCTGGTTCACGTTGCTGCCTGAAGGCTCCTGGTCCTGAAACGTTACAGCACTTCTTTATACAATTTGAACGAGGACTTGATCTCAACCGAGATTTTTGCTAAGACCCAGGGCTATTGCGTATCTTTTAACTGACAGTGGCTAACCTATAGTGCCTATCAATTACTGTCAAATGGTTCAATTTTGTACTAAACCATAACCAATTTGACAGTTAATCCATGGACAATGTGATAGCAACTGTCATTTAAAAGATACGCAATAGCCCAGCTGATGGCCTGGCGATAGTGATATTCTGTCAGAGAAGACGATGCGTATTGAAAAGTCAACAGTGAATATATATAACTGATACAATTTACCGAATAACCTTATTTTAAACCGGTTGAAAGCTATTGTAGAAAGGGAATAAATGCTTCTTTGGGCTTCTGAAGGCCCAAAGAAACATGTATTCCAAAGAAGTGAGGCGCTGTCAAAGTATATTGTATTTACTACACGGTAGTTTATATCAATACAATTTAGACTTTTCCATCTTCAACATAGAATGTCATTTTCTCAAAGCCCTCTGTTACGGAACAAGCGTATTTCGAGAGCACTAGCAAAAATATATTCCATCTTCAACATAGAATGTATTTTTTCCAAGCTCTGTTAAAGAACAGTTGAATTTTGCAGTCACTGTTGAAAATACCAAAAAAATACTCCGCCGACAGGTAAAGTCTTCACACACAGCAGCGAATATCGCCTTATTCAATAATAATAATATTTCCCACAATTTTAATGTATACACGTTAGCTCTCTCCGACAAATAATTTCTAAGTCAATAGCCTTGAAGTATTTAGTTTACCTCGTCTATTTTCAGCTATGTATTTTCGTGACAAAATCGTGAATAAGCTAGTTTAATTTTTGTAGCTAGTTTTATTTTTAGAGAAGCGATGTGTTGATCTTGTTTTATGTTTAATTGATAAACATCATCTGCCTAGCTTTTTTCCAAGTATGTTAGGGTCGGCTTCTAGCCCAGCCAGCTGCTTACCATTATTCTACATGGATTGACTGCCTATCTGTCCCTTTGGTAAGACTGGTTGTCTCACTTTCAGGCCACTGACTACCTGTAACGTCTGCCAAACATAGATGCCAGCCTGGACCAACGGCTTCACGTGCTTTCTAAGGCTCGGTGGAAACTCGGGATAAAATGGGTGCCGTGGTCACCTATCCACAGACCAGGCATACACGGCTTAACCTAAAGATCTACTGTTTCGCGTGATTTTCATTAGAGATTGAAATGTTCTACTCGTACTAGGAAATATCTGCAAGTGTCCCGATTTAAATATTCTGTTATGAAAAGCCCGTCCTAACCAACGGATTGTGAACTTCAGTCTACGGTCAATAATCCACCCTACATCAGTACACATGACTCATAAATCCTTATAATCCCTTGCGCGACAAAGAACGGGATATTACCACTATCACACGTCCCACAGCTTGCCAAAAATAAATAAATTAGGTCATCGCGTGACATTCCACATATCAGAGAGACAGTTCCGGCACTAAAACCGGGTTTTTTTTTATCAGGGAACCCCAATGCAATTATGATTCAACTGACCGTGTTATCACCAACACACAATTTTTACAGCTGATCTATTTTTCCCGACTCCAAGCATCCGCATAAACCTATGCATAAGCAGCTTATAAGTTTCTCTGTCCATTTCTAAGAATCATGTGCGTATTGTATAATTATCACTAGCTTTGCTGATGGAAAGCATCGTGAAGTGAAGCCAAGTAAGTCAGAGACCCATGGGCAAAACCCTGAGATCAGGTTCTAACTACACGACAAAGAAGAAGACAGAAGATTTTTAGGAGGCAGGCGTCCACTCTGAGAACACGTGAGCCCATTGCGGTTTGGTGCAGGTCAGTTTTTTTAAATTCTATTACACGCCGACAAGCCTTGTTGCCAAGTGAAAAAGACCTTCAAGGTCTTTTTCACTTGGCAACAAGGCTTGTCATAGTTCCACAAAGGAAGCTAGGCTTTGATCTCCTTTGGATAGCTATTGGACAGCTGTTAGTTCATCAGTGATGCACAACCAGTCAAAGAAGTTAAAATTGGAGTTTTGGTATGGGAGAATTTGAGTCTACATTTAAGAGACGACTCGAGATGTTTACGAGATGTTCTAATAACCCTCCTTTTGGGCTTAGCCACAGTCAGGTAGAAGACCATCATCTCTTTTTCGTTAGCCTATTATCTGACACATGAAGATGAGCTGACAGTTGAAGTAGCTGCCAAAAGAGCAGCCACAGTTCGAAAAAGGAAGTGAAAGAATAAAACTGTATACGTACGACTGAAGGCACAGAGTCCTCTCCCGAGATGCTGATGTCCGTCTGGTCCGGGCGCGAGGGTTGATCCTCCCCCGCGCCTCGCCCCTCTTCCGAGATCCCTTCAAGCGGCCTGTTCCTATTGGTGGCTGAAACGTTACGTCATCCAAAATTAGTTTACTGGTCAAGTAAAATGTTTTAGCGTAAGGACGTCAATCGAACTTCCAGGAAGTGTACGTTCTTTAGTTTTAATCGTATTTCCAATGACTGGATCATGTACAGTAATATTTTATTCATTGTGGTTATTTAAAACAGTTTTAATAATAGTATTGACGTCCTTTTTATGTTTTCCTTCCTTATATTTCCCATTAATGAAACAATTTGTAGCAGTTAGAATAAAAGTTATCAACAAGTTCACTGGTTTGTTAGTTTCCATCACATGACTTGTGTTAGTAAATGAAAGTTAGTATAGGCATGATTCTGGTTTAGAACTGTTAGTTTTTGAAGCTATTGTTAATATTTTTGATAATAAATTAGTAATGTGTAAAATTATTGCACAGATATTTACAGAGACATATTATGACGAAGACTATTAGACAATTAGCATAGCCATTTTTCAGATAAATCATAGTTTTGTATAGATAGACATAAAGAGGAATTACGACGGCGAGTCTCACACCGAACGTGAAACATTGAAAAGCAAGATTGGAGAGATTCAGTAAATCCCAAAGAACAAGAATTTTAACACCCTCATCGGAATTGGAGAGGAATTGATTTGAACATCGCTTACACAAAAAGCGAAATACAGGAACATTATCATAAAACAGGGGAACGGAAAGGGATCATACATGAAATGCCATGAACAAAAGCAGAGAAAGAATCAAAAGTAAACTTCTAATAAAACATCAAAATTACCAATGGTATGGCCAATATCGCTAAGCTACTGGTACCATGAGATGAAGTAGTTTCAGGGCTATATTACCTTCCACATGCTAACTATAAATATTAAAGGAACACTATAAAATGGTTTCTAATGACTGCATGATTGAATCGAAGTCATGCGATAGATAGTAAAAAATAATGGGTAACAATTGTCATAAAATGTAAGTAAATACTACGAAAGACTTACCGAAATCCTCGGATAGTTTTTAGTAATTGGCATATATTATGGATTAATTAATAATTGCGTTAAAATAAGCATAGTTAACCACGCGTACGGCAGTTTGCCTGTTCGAACAGTAACTGGCGTGCGGTTCAACAACAATTAGAAATAACTGCAGATAACAATAAAACTGTTAATTCAAGGTTACGTCGGTTATTGTAAAGAGATGAATCCGCTTAGGATGAACGCCGTCTCGTTAGTGACAATTATTAGTTGTGATAATATTTATTATGTAATTATCCTATTTATAGTCAAATGTAAAATAAGATTATACGATAGAGCTTTAATAATACATGTAAAATGGTAGTACGAGAAATCGTCACTAATTTCAATACATTCGCATTCTTGAATATGCGTTATCAAATATTCAGGACAACCAGAAAGAAATATAAGTGGTATTTCAAGAACTTTTAAAAATGACAACTTCTCGTACAAAAACAAAAAAATTAAACAACGCAAATAAAAACTGGCATGCTTCAGCCACTACTCACGAATGGGCACATCGATCAGCTGGGGATCTTTTGGTAGTTGGAGCGGGATATCCACTTTGGGTTCGATGGGAGTCTCCTCCTCTTTGGGTTCAGGGATAACTATGTCGTCTGTTTCCGTGATTTCGGGAGTAATGGGAGTATCAACAATGGTGCGTTCGGTCTCCTCCCTGCCGGTAGTTGTGGTGCCATAGTCTTCGTCATCTGGGGGTCCGTAGGGCTCGTCACCTGATCCTCGCCCGTCTTCGTCGTCGGGGCCAGGGCCGGCTCCCCAGCCGGAGCCCGAGCTCTCGTCTGTGTCTAAGCCCGAGCCATCATCAGCAGCGTCGGGGTCGACAAACAGCTCCTGGTCGGGAGGCGAATGAACGTCGTTCTGTATTTGAACTGCAGTGTCTTCTGTCGGTGTTTTTACGGCAGCGTCCTGGAATTGATGGAAATGGTTTGCATTAGAATTTAATCTGGTAATTTATTTTGTTAAATGAATAAGACTTTTTTAAATAGTTCCACCGATGAAGACATCTAAAGTTATTGGGTCATGTACATTTATACCACACTAATACTGTTCTTATTATAGCTTACAAAATGCGAAGTGGATGCGTATCGTACAGCTGATGGACGCCATATTTTAGAATATACGATTCAATGGCACATTTTGACAATACCTGTTATTTATAAATTGATGAATGAAACAATCAAAAAGCAATCGTCACGGTGAAAAACTACGCAATGAAATCTGTTGCGTCGTAATGTAGAACACGCAAAACATCGTAAAAATATGTCACGTCATCCCGACAAAGTAACAGCAGGGAATATAACTTTACTTCTTTTTAACACTTACTTTGATAGTAACGATCAAATAATAGTAAAAGGAACTTTATCGTAACACTACGTCATATTGCTCAAGTTGCATAGCTATCAAATGACGTTGCCAACGACCTATTTCCAGAAAAATCTTCCATTGACGTAAACTATTCAGGACTGACCTAATTTACTACACCATTAGCCCTTGATAACCACAAAAATGAAGAAAACACTGTATCTCAAATAATGAAATTGTCGAAAGCTTGTATTATAAAGATGTGAAACGATGAAAATTTGCACAATAACAAAAAATCACAGCGTTTTGTCTACGTCACGAGTAAGGAACAGTTAACGTTATATTTTGATAACACGACAACAAACACTCACTTACCTAAAAAGGTTCCTACAGGAGTAACAAAATCTAATTTTAGGCCTGATTACAATTTTATTGATAATTTTGATAGCAGATTGTCTGCTTTGCACTGGTAGCGTAAATTGTGGCTGCAGGGAGGGCGATCGATAGACTTTTGGGGGGTGAAGAGAGGGGAGAGGTCGCCGGGAACATTCGGGTTCCCGCGCCCGCCGCTAGATGCTTCATGAGGCTTTCGTTCAGGGGTGAAGTTTTGAACGCTTTCAGGATCGTCGAGCAAGAAGTTCTGGTTTTGTACGTAAGATGTCAGTTTGTCGTGTTTTCGTACTATTAGGAAGACGTGAATTTTTTTTTGTATTTTAATTTTCTCCTCAGTTTCGGCTGAATTTACGTTTGTACAAATATCGTCTCTGTCTTTACTAGAGGTTTAGTGTAATTCAGTACTTGAAGCAAGTTTTCGTTTCATTTAATTAATGTTGTTACAGAACATATTATTCTTAACAATTGACGATCAAAACTTTACGCTTGCAGATACATCAAAGTGATTGTTCCGCGCCACAAGTGCCACAACCAAAGGCTGTCAAAACGACTTCCTTTGCTCTTACATGTGATGAACGTCAGATGTGCTAGACGACATACGTAATTTGTCGTCTTGGCAGCTGCGGAAAAACTTGGGAGTCTGTACTTAGGGTGACGTGTTGTTTGATATGTTACTTGTCTATGGAGTAGGTATATGAGATTGGTAGGAAAATTGCTGAAGCTTTGAAATTATCCATTTCAGGGAGAACGGTTCCTATAGAATATTTTATAAGAATTTTTGTTCTATGCGCAAAATTATTCCGCCGGAAATCGGTTTTTCGTAGCGAAACCCATTTTTAGGCAATTCGCAAAAAAGAAAAAACTTGTTTGCCTAAAATTTCAGCTAGACGGACTCCGCTCTCTGATGCTGTCAAGTGCACAGGTGACAGCGATGTGTGGCGCAAGAAGGATTGTCTGTAGGCTATGCCACATATCTACGCTTTGGAATAGGAAACTACGGAACCTTCACAAGTCATTATGCTTTGTGCCTGTAGCTCTGCTTTCTTTGTTTTCTAATATTCCAAAGTGCCTAAGAGAGGTAATAGGTCCTTTCAAACTCAAAACATTTATTTCAATTAGACCTAATGGTCTAATTTGAGTTTGAGTTTGAAAAGACCTATCATTTTGTCATAACATTCCTTCCTATTTTGAAACTCCAAACGCACCCCTACCAACAATCATTACTATTAAAAATAAACGACTATCCCGTATTCAAGTATTCTGCGTGATTACCGGAGTTTTATCGTAAATCCCATCCGGGTATAATGAGAAATATTATTTATTGTCTGGTCGTAGGGCTGGGAGCCGGATATGTTCCCAGTACCTTTGTTCGCTTCAAAATTAACTGCGTTTGGAGTTTTGTTCGGCTTTTTTTATGTCATTATGATGGCTGCATAGAAAGAAAAAAATATGTTTTTATGGAAATTTATTAAATTTTCATATGCTACTTGTCCTCTGGCTAGAGTTTTAATGATACGAGGTTTATTGTTGCTGCTCCTCGAATATCCTATCAAACTTAAGCCTGAATATACTAACACTAACATATTATATAAGTTTTTAAAGAAAAGTGTAGAGCAGCGGTGGCCCAGTGGTGTCGGCCCCGACTTACGAAAGTAAGTCGTGGGTTCGAATCCTGGCAGGCGCATTACTTTGTGTAATTTATTTCATCACCGCTGCTCTCAAAACGGTGAAGGAAAACATCGTGAGGAAACCGGCATGTCTTAGAATAAAAAAAATCGAAAACATGTGACATCTACCAACTCGCACTGGGCCCGCGTGGTGGATTATAGCCCATCCCTCTCCTAGAGAGGACGCCTGAGTCCCTGCAGTGGGAACATTATAGGCTGATGATGAAAGAAAAGTGCTGTGTTTTTACATTATCAACGCTTCATTGAAAGTCACAAGCATTTAAACAGGTGCATAGAACAAACATACATTCATTTGAGTGTCAGTTAAGTGTTCATTCCTAAGAACGTTTTGAGTTCATATTAATAGCAATTACCTGCTGCCACCTTTATAACGTCTCGTGCTTATAATTGCCTACCTAAGTACCTATTATGAAAAGTTACAAAGAGTCCCAAATTAATGTATTGTGTTTCTGGTCTATGCATGTAAGACCTGCCTGTCAGTTTTCCATCTTGTACAGTCGAACAAGCTAATAAGTATGCAGGTAGAGATCTTTATAATTCTAGTAGGTACACAGGAAAATATTTATTTCAGTTTTGTTTTAGAAAGCGTTTCGCATTAAGCGACTACCAAACACTTGTTCTTCTTCATTTCACATCAGTCTCTAAATGTATGTCTCTAAAAGTAAATTCAACTTGCATTTACTTTTAAGATTATAGAAATACTTAGCTGGCTGCATATTTATTGGCTTGTTCGACTGTACATTGTCATATTCCAGCGGCTGGCTATCGTGTGTCTATTCTGTTCGAATAATGGAGTGCTTCTGTAAGTTTGAATACGCTAGGATTCTCAACGATTGGTATACAAATACATCCCTTTATAAGCAACCTTTGGCAACCCTATCCTCTTATAATATGGGCGTCCTGACCTGCCGTATTTTGCCAAGGTTTATTACCCCGATACCCTGGTACGCTAATGTACCCGTTGCTTTGCAAGCTTCATAAGTCAAAGTGAAGGGTTTGGAAAATTTTGTTTATGATATTTTAGATTTATTAGTTTAGGATATTAGTTTCTTGTGTAACGGAAACTGTAGGTTTATTTATCGATAAATGTATTTAATACAAATTATAATAGCAGGTTAGTTAAGGGTTCCCTACGTTACTTCGAAACACTATTCTGCGAAAATTGTTTCACCTAAAACTAGACAACGAAGCCTTCATACTGCGACGTTATATTTGGTCTACGCCTTTTTTGTTCGATGGTACTTTACACTGAAAATCTTACATCGACTTTTTTTCAGCAACGTTTGTTCTATGTAACGTTACTTCGAAAATATTTAGCCAATACATTAATACCGTCTTTTTGGCTTGGCGTTTTTTTATAAGCGAAAAATAAGTTGATATGGATTGACAGCCGGGACCAACAGCTTGACGTGCAATCCGAGGCACGGAGGAAACTCAGTATGTAACGGGTGTCACCCATCCACAGACCAACCTAGGCAAGGGTGAGAGTGGCAGTTCATTTAATAAAAAAAGAACTTTAAGCCAAACGTTAGTAAAACAAAAGTCGATGTAAGGTTTTCGGTATAAAGTAACATCGAACAAAAAAGGCGTCGACCAAGCATAACGTCGCAGTATGAAGGATGGTTTCTTTTTGAATAGAATTCCCGTTCAATGAGAGATTCGCATAAACTGGTTTCGTATAGCTCGATTGGTCTTCGTGCCTACCTCAATGTGTGTAAATATGACTGAAATAGAAATCCTGTGTAATGTTTCGAAAGCCGAGAGCTAATTAAAAACTAAATCATGTTGTACATCAACCGCGCTCAAACCATTTTGATGATGATGAGGGGATGATAATTATAATTTAATTATCCATCATACACGAGGGAGACCAAGGGCATAAAATTGTGTTGGATAAAATTATGTATAAGTAAAAAACAATAAAAACAAACCTTTCTAACATCAAAATGTTTGGATGACATGATATGTTTGATACTTGTACTCTCAACTGCACGCAGTAGTAACATTTTAACTGAAAACATATTAGTTCTTCTAAACTGTTCTCAAATATGGCGGCGAGTTTATTCCCTTTAACTGGGCATGAATGCAGATTTAGAGTCCAGAAAATCCAGTTTGAAAAACCCAATAACAGTTTTCATAACTGAGAATTGGACATCCTCTCAAACTCTAAGCTTTTATTTCACTTCGACCATTACAGCATTAATATCAAAAAAGCGATGCTACAATACCAGTCACAAGGCATAATAACTTGAAAAGTACTGTAGTTGCCTATTCCAAAGCGTAGATCTCTCATCATCATCATCTGCCTAACCTTTTCCCAACTATGTTGGGGTCGGCTTCCAGTCTAACCAGATGCAGCTTAATACTGTCTATCTGACCTCCACAACCTAGGTAACCTTTTGAACGCCAGAGCGTAAACGCATCGGAGCCCCTCCTCCGCCAAGAGAGAAAAAAAAACCTACAAAATTATTCTTTTATTTTATTTGACACTACTTTCTATTAAACAGCAGTTAAAAAGTTTAAAATAATGAGGTTTTTTTGTCGGCTGTAGCTGACGGTGGCGTGTTGGTCACGTTTTCATTTGTCAGCTATACCCGACTTTGGCGATCAAAAGGTTAATACTAGGTAATATAGATAGATAATTATGATATGCGTAGATCTCTATGGAGAAGAATAGGAGGCATGAAACTTCATGGACGCTCTTCTAAATCGAAATATTGTTACTCTCTTGTTGACGTACGAAATAAAGACGGTGTAAAACTGATGGCGTACATAGATTTGCGGTTGACTGTACTTGTATGTTCAATTGTGGGTACCATAAAATTAAATATTAAACAATAGTGTGATATTATCTTTATCCTTGGTTCAAGTTATTACAATAGGTTTCGTAAAAGGTAAAGTTATTAGTAAGGGTTCGGGGGTAAAAGCTGTACATTGCTCTAATTGCCTGAAATTGTTTGATTTAAATGTAGGGGAGTTATTTTGTGGACATTATTTAATTACACAGCATTGAATAAATTATGAAAGTTTCGATTACACAGCCATTATAGAGATGTAATTAAATGCTAAAAATAAGGTTTAACAAAAAGAAAGTATTCATTTACAATTTTATGTAGCTATATGTAAGTAACACCGGATAATGGCTGCGGACATATGGCTTTTTCCTCATAACCTTTAAGATTTTCCAACAAATAAGCTCTGCTGTAACTGATAGTCATGCCATTAGTTCATCATCTACCAAGTCTTTTCGAAACTATGCTAAATACCAGTATTTTAGATAAAACGACTGCCTATCTGACCCCCACAACCCAGCTAGACTGGGAAACACGTTACCTCTTGGTAAGACTGGTTGTCAGACTTTCGGTCCACTACCTGTAACGACTGCCAAACGCCTCCAATTGCAAAAACACATACGGGTCATCCCACACTCCGTTCACCTAAAAAATCATCCAGAAAATTACACTATCACACCAGGAATAACACTGCAACATTACGCGGTACATAAAAATGATAACAGCCTGTACGTCCTCCAGATAACAGACCTCACTTTCTAACACACAGTCATTTGTATATCTCCATCTCTGCCCCCCCAGCCGGGTTCTGATCGCTGAAGGATAACGAATATGAATGTAAATGACTTTAAAAGGTGTACTTGAGTGTAGTAAGTTGGTGTTATCTCTGGCTGAACTCCAAGACTGGCGAGAAACGTTTATACATGTGCAGAATTAACTTTTGAATGGCATTTGGTATGTAGGTGGTTGATTGGGTTGGTTCCTGGTATCGGTTGGACGGTATCAGTTGGATGGTGATTGATGATGGTTCGATTTATTCGGTTATTTTCTGTCTGACGGAATAGGGACCAGTGTCTATCTCTATAATTACATTTTATTAGTAATGATGATGGAAAAGACAAAAAATTATTACAAATAGATCTAACATTGTAATAAAAATATGTGGAATTATCGTAAGAAAAGAATTACAGGTCATCAAAAAATTCGTCCACACCGCTGTCAGCACGTACCCAGAAGACTGCATGCATTGCAAAATTATGATTCTTCTCTAAAATGTTTTTGATTGAAATAACATACCAAAATTTCATTGAAAGGCCTGAGGCTTGCCAAATTAATACAAGTCTATTCACCTAGTAACAAGTTTCTGAGGGTGAGTGAATTACTAACGATTACTTTAGCTTTAGCTATAAATTAGGCAGGGATTTGAACAATATGCGAAAATAATTACAATAAGCGGCAGCTGCCATGAAAAAATATTAAACTTAATACTTTAACCATTTCTTGCCACACGTCCAATTTCAATGGAGTTTCTATGACCCCTTTCGTAACAAAGCTGCTTCTATACAAAGGTCAAAACCCCATATCCTAAACACCACAAAAAACAACCCTTACCAAAAACTTCGCTTACAATCCACAACTCAGTCGTATAGATTAATCACGTGAATAAAGGGGACATTTTACAAAGACACCCCCGTCACCCCTCCGTACCTGGCCCGGGGTTGTAGGGTACAGTCGGAAATCCCGGGATCCGACATTACGGCCCTAATGACTGGCAAGTTCGCGTTATGCATGCAGACGTTCCGGGATCGACAAAATAATACGATACCTAGGAGTGTTCGGCATGTACCTGGGTTTTGGACAGACATGGAGTTCTGAATTTGTGTTAGCAAATGTTTTTGGGATCTTATGTTTAAGTTTAAACTAAAAAAGCAGGCTAAAAAAGCTAGCTAAGGCTATAAATGCAGCATGAAAAGGAAGCCATGTCTGGGCTTCTAACACAACCAGTCTTACCAAGGGCTTTCGTATTACTCTGAACTTGCTGGGTTGTGCCAATCCGCACTGGGCCCGCCAGGTGGATTATAGCCCATCCCTCTCCTAGAGAGCAGGCCTCAGTCCCTGCAGTGGGTACAATATAGGCTGATGATGATGATGAACAGGTATGTGCCGACACCATCATAGTTGGGAGAAGGCTAGACAGATGATGATGTTATAAAACAAATATTATCTCGACACCTATTCGTGATTCCAAGAAATACTTGCGAACGTGTGTAACCAAACGCAATCAGGTTAGATGAATTAATATTGTAGGTAAGCATGCAAGCAAAACACGCTAGCAATAGGCCTGTTGTGCTAATAATTGCTAACGCTCGCTGCTAGGCTGAGCCAGCCTCAAATTGGCTAGTCCCTTTGCCTACCTAGTATGGGGATTATAACGATCATCATCACGACTCGAATCCTCAAAGGGTTAGACAGAGGTGTACCAACATTTCGCCAATTATGTTTAGGTTTCAAGTTATAAGAGCCGAGCCTTTTGCAATCAACTGGGCACTAGCTGGATGCTACTGAATCATAACGATGCTCCTTATGATTTAAAGACAATCAGTTTGTTTAAAATGTTCAAAAAAATATCAATTAAAACCAATGGCATGTCATTATTTATTTTAAATTGTGTTACTCTTAAATAGCGTAGTTAACAAAAAAAATCTAAGTAGTCCGTCAGTTAGATTTCCAAAAAATATTGGACACGTATTTTTTCGTTTTTCACGTAAACAAACAATGAAGACGATACAGTGCTTTGAAAACTCGTGTGAAGTCTTTTTCTAAAACATTAGTATGACATTCTTTAGCTGTCAGTAACGTCGCAACCTCCCACTCAAATCTTTGACGCGTTTTATCTTCGTCAATTTTGATTGATTTGATAAAACAAAAACTAAGTATCCAATATTTTTCGATAATCTAACAGATGGACTAATTAGAATCATATTTTTTAAGTCAGTGAACATCCTTATTGAAGAAATAACTCTTTTTTATCTACAAGTAGAATGCTTAGAAAGTGTTAACTGTTTTTCTTCCTATTCATACTCTAGCTAGATAGTATTAGAGTTCATCAACAATTAATATAATTTTCAACAAAACTCCCGAAAACATTACGCAAGCAAGCACAACACGCGTAGGTACATACAAGGAAATATGAAGAAAGTAAAGTAATTACACGCACGTGCTCACATAACAAACTCCGTAAAGTTCACATTACATATAAGGTACCAGACAATCTCCAGCACAAAACTTGGCTCTTACATCATTCTATGTGACTGTTGACCTTGAGATTCTAAAAGGGTATAAAGGGTGTAAAAGTACACTTAACGCAAACGAAGGGCACTTGTTCTCCCCACCAATGCGATAATTTTTTTGGTTCTAGACCATACCTGGGAACCCCCTTGAAAATGTCGTCACAGGAGTTTTACGTTTCACGAGTTTTGTATCGTCTTCATTGTTGTTTTCGTGAAAAAAGAAAAAATACGCGTCCAATATTTTTTGGTAATCTATATGACGGACTAATAAGATTTTTTTTGTTAACTACGAGTTAACCCTATTACAATAAAAAAGAACGATTTGTAACAAACTGATAAGTTAGGGTAAGGTTTTTTTTTACTCTGACTATGTCTAATAAAACCTGTTGACATGTCCGGGTTTTGGTCTCCAAAATCCGGGGCTTTCACGCGTCCTGTCCTGGTTTCCAAATTTTTGAGATGGCAACCCTAAGTCTAAGACTACTTTATAAAAAGTATATTTGCAAATTCATATATTATAGGGGCTTTAAAGGGTTTCAAGAATCTGTTAAGTTTGACATGATACAGTTCGTATTGGCAGTCTATGCGAAATTCTTTTATTGGGCATAAACCAAACCCTAGAAATTTAGTAAGACTCGCCAAAAATCAAGCCATGTAATTCAAATTAGGCTAAGAATTTAAACGTCAACTTTTAAACGTCAAAATTACATAAGACAGTCTCCAAAAACGCCACCCTTCACCAATTCCAATTGCTAGTATAACTGTGCTCATACATTCATCTAAGTAACAGTAAAAGGCCATCAAAGCCAATTGTGTAGCGTAAAGCCCATCACAACTACTTACACGAGCCACTCAAGTGTAAAACTGTCACTCCTCCACATTAATTAAACACACTTCGATGTGCCAACGAGGCCCTAAAACCGGCTTAAAAAGTTAAACAACACCACTTTGAGAGAAGCCATTAAATATGCGCTGAATTTGAAAGTGGGCGCAAAAGCCAACTGCTGGATGTACCAAGTTTAATGGAAAACCGGTGCGCTAAGGGAATATTTAGGGGATAACGGGCTGGTTGACGTCAAGGCCTCTTATCTGGGGATGTTAGGGCTAATCAGTTAAGTTCCTGTTTCTAGGACCGTAGATTGGCCTTGTTTGTAGGACCGTAAAGTTGGTCGTGTACACGCGAAGGTGTGCCTGGGGCTGCTAGTTATAACTTGTTCAGGTGTAGGTATTAATTCCGTCTACATTATCAGGGGCACACTGTATTACAGTAGAGTAGGCTCACTGATTACAGATTCATCAAGAGGGTTGAACTTTTGAATTGGACACCCATAATAAAATGTATATTTGTCCTCAAAAGTTGTGATAGCACGGCTAGTATGCATGATATAAATATAATGTATATGGCCATAGCACCCACGAATAATGTATCTTTTAATCAGTGACACTTTTTAAAAAATCGGATAATAATTATTTCCGAAGATTTTCATTAATATTAGTAGGCATGTCCAGTATCGTCCAGTAATGGACATCTTTCAGCTGAAATGATGATGAATATTAATATATTGTTACACTAATTATTTTACAGTCTATTGATTGTGGCACAAATGCCTAAAACCAGTTCTACCTAGTAATATACAGTAGAGTAGGCAGTAGAGTATTCAAGAAAATTACAAAACCACAAGTTTTAATTATGAACTAGAAGTAAGGTGTTCTACTAACAATATGTGAGTCAAGCATCGATCGTCTGCAAATAACTAGTTCACACTAGTTTGTACAAGGGTTTCACGAAACTCACAGAACACCCAATTAAACGTGAACAGAGTTTTTTATCCTGAAACTTATGGGTTAGTTACACGAGAAGAGTTTTTCGCTTTAAACAGGCCATTATCGAGCTGGGATTCAAAGTTTGCACCAAAAAACTCCCTTCCCTTTTTCAATTTCTGTCTGTATTTGGCGGTTTAGGCCCAATCCTTTTGATAAGAGTCCGGCACATCACGACATCTTCTTCTGGGCCTATCGCATCGCCTGGTTCTGTTGTTCGGAACTCAATTTGTGGCCAATTTAGTCTTATTTTTATGCGACATGGAGCAGATCAGTAGATGTGTCATGCCCAGTTCCATTTTAATTTGGCTGCGTTGCCAAAACACTGTCAAAGTGGTTCAGTATATCAGTTCAGCCTAAAGCCTACACTTTCAAAAGAGTACAAAAAGCTTAAATAAGATAGCTTAGTTTTAGAAGGTGGTAAGCATGATAAAACCAATCATAAAGCTCGTCATAAAGTTACTTATTGTCTGCAAGAAACAAACTGCTAGGTAACAAGCCACTTCAAACACGTCAGTAAAGAATCGATAGTCCGGAATAAACTAGTTCACACCAGTTTATAGGGCTGTCAAGAAACTTAGCGGGAACTTTTCTTTGTCTCCATTTCTTCTAAACTTCAATATGTCAAATGTGAAAGTTTTGCAGCAGTTTTTTGAGGATTTGTTTGACGTGAGTCTATTTTATTTCATACTGAATCTATGAAATAAGTTTTAAGCGAGTTATTTATTTGAAGCTTTCATGATAGATTTATTACAGTAAGTCTCGAATGAGAAAGAGGAAAGTGTGTCAGACTTTACTGACTAAAAACTACCCATGTTCCTTCTTATTCTTAGCCCTTTGTGTCGAGGCCGCAGTATCTCTTTCGGACAACCCACAGCCCCGACGGGGTCGAGGTCGGCCTTGAAAGAGGCGGGCATCACGACGGTTGATTCGAGGAGGCTCAGGAGAAGAGCATCTTGAAGGATACGGGAGAGTTCATTGCCCAGCAGTGGGACATACAAGACTATTAATATAAAGGCGAATTTTGATATTTATTCTACCTCTTATTCTTATTAAAATTTCTTCCCAGAAGTTTAATGATGAAATAGTATTTTTCTGACTTGTTACTTGATGTTATAATAAATAATAATAAAAAGCCTTTATTGTTGTTAACTAGTTTTACACAGAGTATTTTCGTGAGCCTAAAATTAATTTACTTATGACTACTGTCTAAAAACACATTTTGACTATTAACTAGAGTTTAACTAATATATTAACAATTTTAATATTATTGATTATCGGCAAACGGTAGTTCGGTTACAACTTGTCTTCCGACAAAGGCCTCCTCTAAAGCTCTCCAGTCTTTTCTCATTTTTGCAGTGCGAGTCCATGTTGAACCCGCTATTTTCTTAACGTCATCCTCCCATCTCTTAGCCTGTCTTCCTCTATGTCTCTTTCCGTCTAAAGGGTACCATTCTGTGATAAGTTTTGTCCATTTTTCTTGCTTTTCTCTCATCATATGCCCTGTCCACCTCCACTTCAGCTGTTTGTATGTTGTGTATGCATTCTTAAACTTGGTTTTACTTTTTATGTTTATTAATTTTTCTCGGTCTTTTCTTTTGACACCTATTGTACTTCTTTCTATGCTGTTTTGACAAACTTTAATTTTATTTGCTAGATGTTCTGTCAATGCCCAAGTTTGACACCCGTAAAGTAAACATGGTAGAATGCACATGTTATATACCTTCCTCTTTTCTTTCATAGGCATATCTTTGTTCTTCATCACTTCACTGAGTGACCAATATCTTTTCCAAGTATTGGTAACTCTTCTTTCAATCTCTTTTTCCATGCAGCCTTCAGTAGATATTAGCTGTCCTAAGTATACATATTCCTGTACGTACTCTATTTGCTCATTATTTACTTTTATCGTGTCTGTTTGTGATGAGTTTGTCATGATTTTTGTTTTATTTAAATTCATCGATAGTCCAGCTTTGTCACTTACATCTGCTAGTTGTTGCAGCATCATTTCTAGAGATCTTGAATTTTCCGAGAATATTATTAAGTCGTCTGCAAAGCGTAGGTGGCTCAAGTTTTCACCGTTTATGTTTAGTCCCTCATTTGTCCAGTCTAGGTTCCTAAATATTATTTCCAAAACGGCAGAAAATAATTTGGGTGAGATAGGGTCTCCTTGGCGTACACCTCTCATGATAGGGAATTCTTCGCCTATAGCTTCTAACTTGACTTGCGCAGTACTCTTGGTGTATACATTTCGAAGTAATCGTATGTATTTTGTTTGTACACCCTGTATTTTTAGTGCATCCCAGATATATCCGTGTTCTAGTGTGTCGAATGCTTTATTGAAATCGACAAACCCTAGGTAGTAGCTCTTGTTGTATTCTTTATATTTTTGTAATATTTGTCTAAGGGTGTGTATATGATCTATGGTTGAAAAATTTCGACGGAATCCAGCTTGTTCTTTGGGCTGATTCTCTTCAAGAATATTTGTAATCCTCAATAGTATGATTTTAGAAAATACCTTATAAATATTAGACATTAAGCTTATGGGCCTGTAATTTGCTATATCTCCTTTGTCACCTTTTTTGTGTAGTAATATAATTGTAGATTTAGTCCAATCCTCTGGAATATTTTCCGTTTTAATAATTTCGTTAAATATATTTGTAAGCATCGGACCAATAACTGGTGATGTAATTTTCAGTATTTCATTTGTAATGAGGTCTGATCCTGGAGCTTTATCATTCTTTTGTGTACTAATTGCTTTTATGGTTTCTTCGTTTAGTATTTCAGGTATTTCCTCTTCATCGGTAGATGTATCATATTCACTTACCACTTGTCCCAACTTTTGACTTTGATATAAATTTCGATAAAATTCTGAAGCAGCTTTTAGTATCTCGGGTCTCTTTTCTGTAATTTTACCATCCTTCTTTTTTATATTTAGTATCCAATCCTTTTTTCGATTTAGTTCTTTCAGTGCCTTTTTTATTCCTCCGGTTTTTTCTATATAATTCTTCATAGTATTAAATCGTTTCGTTTTTCTTTCGTTCCGTAGTTCTTTGCTTATGCTTTTGCTTATTTCTGCGATTTTTCGGCGGTTGTCTTTAGTTTTCTTTTCTTGTAGTAGTTCCTTACGTTTCTGTAGTAGTTGTTTACTTTTGAGTGAGACTCGCTTCTTGCTGTTTGTGTTTACTTTTCTAGGTACAGTTTTTAGTTGGTTTAGTAGTTTGTTGTATTTTTCTTGTATTGCTACGCCTTCTTTATTGTCTATTGATATTTGTAAATTATTAAGTAGGACTTCTGGTTTGCCTTTGTATTGAATAGCTGCGTATTTATTATGAAATCGTCTTGTCTTCTTAGGGCGTATCCCTGTCAGTGTAGCTCGAATCATTCTATGGTCTGTGTTAAAATTTAAGTTATGTATGACCGACACATCTTTAAATATTTTTCTATTGTTAGTCATAATAAAGTCGATTTCGTTCTTATAAAGGCCGTTCGGTGAGATCCATGTCCATTTATTCCTTAATTTCTTTTTATAAAAGCTATTTAGGATACTTAGTCTGTTTTGTAATGCAAAATTTACCAACCTTGTTCCATTTTTGCTTCTAGTTCCAAACCCGTAGCTTCCTATACTAAGTTCTTCTCCGATATTTTGTGTACCGATTTGGCCATTAAAATCTCCCATTATTATGACGTTTTTATATGCAGTTTCAATTGTATTTTGGAGGTCTTCGTAAAATTTCTCGATTTCTTCCTTTTTGCTAGATTCCGTTGGTGAATACGCCTGGATAATGGACCAATTTTCTTCTTTTTCTATATTAAGTTTAATGTTAAGAATTGCGATACGTTCAGTTATTCCCCTTAGTTCTTCTATTTTGTTTATAAGATGTCTTTTAACCATGAATCCTATTCCATACATACCCGGCGTCTCTCCTTTATGATATAATATATACTTTCCGTGATCTTCTATATGTTCTCCAAATCTTCGCATTTCGCTGATCCCTATAATATCCCATTTTATTTCTTGTATAGCTAGTTCAAGTTCTTCAAGTTTTTCGGGTGTTCTAAGAGATCGACAGTTGATGGTTGCTATTTGAATATCATTCGTTTTCTTTTTAGTGTGAGTATTGACGTTGACGTCATTTTTAACCTTTAGAGGGTCGTGGTCATTTTCCCCCACGATGACCAGTCGGCTTGGGGGAGCGTGGTGTTTCGTACTTGTGTTGTTTATGTTATAGGTATGTTGTGTTTTCCGTTTACCGATATTTAATTGTTATTGCTTATTATCTATCGAGTTGGAGGGAAGAGAATTGCTTCTAATTCGCATTAAATCAAAAGCATTTAATCTGTTGACGTTCGATGTCATGAAGGTTTGTTGTTTCCTTGGTTGGTTATTATTTTCTGGGGATGTTGATGTTTCTCTTTTCCGTTTTTCATTGCTTGTATTATTTTTTCCTTTTATTATTATTTTATCGAATTTTAAGTATGCGATATTTCCTTTCTTTCTCTCCTCTATAAGTTGCGGCTGCAGCGATTTCCTTTTCTCCAGCACTTCCTTAGTATAATCTTCTGAAATGTATACATCTTTAAGATTTTTCTTCATTTTCATTATTTCGTTCTTTTTCCATTCATTTACGAAAGATACCAAGGTAGGTCTTGACTTATCACCTGCTTTTCCAATGCGATAGATGTTATTCACATCGTGATCTTCAATATTTATGCTTAAGTCGGTTTTAAAAACATTTTTAACTTTTTGTAGTAGTTCTAGGTTAGAGTTTTCGTCCTCTTTTATATCAAAAACTATTAAATTATTCTGTTTATTAGCTCTTTTTAAGCTTTCCAGCTCTTTCTCGACGTTTTCTAATTTTGTTTTTAGGATTTTATTTTCTGCTATGATAGGTTGTAATTTTTCATCCATTCTCTCCATTATTTTGTTAGTTATAGAAGTTTGTAGCTCCGTGGTTTGTTTTTGCATTTCATTTTTCACTTTGTCAAATAAAAGTTGAAATTGATCATCCATTTTATGTTTGTTGTTAAAAAATTTTACCTGTATAGAATGGAACGTGATGAGTATTCGTTCTTATCTTTCTTAGGTTGGTACAACTGTTAATTTCATAAGACGTCTTGGCTGGCACTATTGACAGTATTGTATTGACAATTTGACAATGTCAATATAGTGGGTATGATCTATGATTGACACATTTTCTAACCTCAGTAATCCAGCCGGCGACTTTTTAACACAACTTGATGTTATATGACAAGCCAATTATGTATAATATCAAACGAATGTAATTTTATTCCGAAAAACACGTGGGAGAAAGAACCTTTTGCACAGAAAAAATGTTTCAGCTAGGTACAGTAAACTTTTGCCTTTTCGCATTAAAAAGACACCAGCAAGTGTATTTTGAATCTTTATTCTTCGCCCAATCGACTTTTTACAGCCGCGTTAGGTTTTTACCGATACACCAATGGTTATCTGTCCTATCAGAATGTTCTGCAGTCCAATTTAAATCCCTACGAGATCAAATGAAAACGTTTCGAGCATCATTCGATTGGTTCCAGAGGTGGCACCGTGTTAGACCAGGCAGACTTGACCTACCACAGCGGGCACCGTTTCCCTTCTGTGGTTCATTTGTAGATGGAAGTGGGGGGAGGGGGAGGTCAGGGTAGGTAGCTAGTTATATTGGGTCAGCCGCTGTGTAACGTGCATTTAACTATGGTGCGGTTTAAGTTATAGGAGGTATAGGCAAGACAGCCATTAGTTTGACAATAATGATTGCTAGGCCTTGTTCTAGAACATTGAAATAAGATTACTACAGACTGAATGACGAATCGGTTCATACTGTGTTATTTTGATTACATTATGCTTTGAAAAAAAAATACTAACACTAGCTAGATCATATAAGTATGAATGTGGAGTGGTATAAGAGTAGAGGAAGAACAAATAAACGATAGATGGACTATGTAAAAGACAATATGGTAGGAAAAGAGGTGTTTGATGAGATGTCCAGTAATAGAGAAGTAAGAGTGGGTAAGAGAATGATGACTAACTGAATAAAAGTACATAGTGATTACTGAAGACTAAGAACGTAACGAACGTTCGTTCAAGAAAGAAGAGTCATATCACAATGTCAGAGTCAAACACACCATTAATATTGGCCTAGCTACGAATACACAAAACAATGAACCAACCTAAATAGGTAACAGAGAAGTAGCCTTTATTCAAAGACTGTAAAATATTAATGAAGAAGAGAAGTAAGTAAAACTTGAAGTAGAAGCTAAAGCTACTGACATTGACACCACTCAAGATGCGGCCCATAATTAATGAAGTAAACTTAATATTCTAACACTTTATACAGTACTTTGTAGAATGAGACAGACTAATTAGACAAAACCTATAAATATCTCAAGAAATGGAAAGTTGGAAAAGAATAATGGATGGCAGAGATAAATGAAGACAAATCGTGGAAAAAGTGCAAAGTTAAGAAACTACTGCAAACAGTCGTCAACTTGTCATTTGGGAAGTAGTGTGCAAATGTAAGAAAAAATCAAAAAGATAGTGACGGAGTACTTTTTACCATCTTTTTGAAAAACTTAAATTCATTGATTCACAGAGATACAACGCTCAACCTAAACTGCCCAGAAGATGAGAACGAAGAAAGGATTTTTGAAAATTTACCCTGAAAGGAGTTACACAGCGAACTAAATGTTTTTTTTTTCAAATATTTTTTAGCCGATGGGTAATCCTGTAACCACTGTAACGTAAAATAACATCAAGCCAAATCAACCAAGGTTATGGCAGAGGTGTGCTTAATAGTACATCCACATTTCGCCATGTCCCATGAAGTAGGTAGCCAGCCTATTGCCATCAACCAGCCACAAATTCTGACTCCGTGGTTGCTAATAAGAAATTCCTAATGGCGATTGGGACCACTATACCAACGGAGCAGTCCGTGGATGTTTAGAAATCTGATCGATGACCTACTCAATGCTCCTTCATCCGTTTTAAGTTTGGCCACCTCTTCAGAAACAGGTAACTATCGACTAAAGAATTAGTTGACCCGAGTCCCAACACGGGTTGAACTATTTTTAGGTTGTGTCGTGCAAGGGACTAGCATTTGTGCTCTTTTGATGTCCATAAGGGTATAAGCGTTTATAGATTTATAGAACGCTGGACATCCTTTTAAGATTATTGAAGATTGGTCTTTTGGACCCTTAGTAAGTAAGATAATGATTAAACTATCTATTTGTCTCGCAGAGGGCAAGCAAAATGACAATAAAACGAAATCGTATGAAAAGATTCGGATTTTGATTAGACTAAATTGGTCCTGTACGAGGCCAAAGCATCTCAGCATGGTGCTGTAACATTTAAAAAAATGTCACAGCACTGGTATTTGGATAAGGCCCAAAGTAAAGCCACGGAAAGATACGAAACAAAAACAATACGTGTATGTGAAGAGGCTGTCATCGAGAAATATAGGATTAAACTAATTAGGGCTAATCACGTGAACCTTTTTAGGCCAAAATGGCCCCAAATACAGTATCTTCTCGCTTATCGTTCTCAGCCTAAACCCAGTTCTGCTCCCCGCCTATATAATATGGTACCTCGTTAGTTCTGACCTACATGACGTGTGTAAACAGAATCGGAATGTGCTATTGAATCAGGTCGCCATGTCGACCAACTAGTATTTCGTATTTATTTGCAACAAACAATTGACAACTAGTCGAAGCAGGACCCTTAGAAATCCAAAGCTAAGGTGAATTGAAATCTGTAACTTCAACGTTAGGGTATTTTTTGTCTTGTTTCGAGTTTCTTCGGTTACTGTTGGCTGACCACTGTTCGTCCACAAAGTTTGTGTTGCCATTTTCGTTTGTGGATATCATTAAATTAATTGTTTGGTTAAGCATGCATAACTGAGTACGGCTGGTTGAAACTTAAAGGCCTAAGGGTGATTTCGGTTAGAAGCCATCGAATTACAGCAGTACATCACTCTTAATTGTTTCTCAGCAACACAAAGGTCCTTTTAAAGGAACAATACACTAAAGATATAAGACGTCTTACTTCGGCATGAATGAGTCAAATGCTTATTCAGTATTTCATAAATCTTCAACAATATGATAGTGTTTAGTGGGTTAAAGGACCCATTGATTAAAGTAGAGTTCAAGAAAAACCCTTCAAAAACGAACAATCAACCCTTCACTTAATCATTCGAGATCAGCTAGATTAAGTTACCAAAGCCATTCCATTACAACTTTATTCATAAAGTACTTAACTTATGAGTACGTGAAACAAAAAGGTGTGAGTGCTAAAGTTAGGTGACTCCTAAACTTAGTTGAAGTGCCTCAAAGCGTGTAAGAAAGGCTTTACCTCATTTGTACCTCGTCATCATACTAGAGGAGTAAGAAAGAGATACTTTATCATAAGGGCTATAAGGAACCCCGTCGGGGCTACGGGTTGTTCGAAAGAGATACCGCGGCCTCGACACAAAGGGCTAAGAAGAAATATGGGTGGTTTTTAGTAAGTAGGAGTGTGACACTTCCTAATGTCCAGAGCGGAGAAGTCAGGCGATGATTCCCCAACATTAAAAATAAAAGAGAGTTCAGATAATGCTGGGCACTGACTAGCTGTAGGTACAACCTACCTATGTTGTGCCTCCGATATCTTCACGGTCGGCTGGACTTGTTCAAAATAAACTTTTATTCAGTAAAAGCTTTGTACGTATATTTTTATACAGTCCAGCGTTTTAATTGGCTTAAAAGCTGACTGCGTTTTGGGTAGATATGTATATGTTTTAATTAAAGAGTCTTCGTTAATTTGTAATACGTCAGTCTGTTGTGTGAGCGTTGAGTGCGGGTGAGGGATTTGGGGTCGCTGGAATGTAGGTATCGGCTGAACTTGTAAATTAAATGTAGGATTTGTGACTTTGAATTTATTTTTATAGTTTCATGTATTTTTGTAATCTCCTTTTAAAACCCTTCATTTTGATACCCTACTTGATGGTAATGGAATTATTTATTTTTTTCATATCCGCGATATGACCCCCAAATTCCACAATTTTTCTTTACTGTGTTTTTTAATTTTAATGCAGCCAATGACACTTGCGCCATCAAGACGAATCTAACGAACTATATTTTATTCAAATCCCTTCATCCGTTTAGGAGTTATAAGGGAACAAGGAAACGGACATACATACATACATACACGCCAAACACATAACCCTCCTTTTGGGCTTCGCCGCAGTCGGGTAAAAAGAAAACAAACTCCAGCCTATAATGTAAATGCTTTGTATAGTGCGACTTTTTCTATAAACTTCTTCTTTGGTGTAGTGGTCAAGAGCGCGACTGCTGTGCATGAGGCCCTGGGTTCTATTCTCGAGTCGGGCAAAGTGTTATTGAGTTTTTACATCAGATTTTTTTCAGTAGAAGCCACGGAGTCTGTATTTATGCTTGGTTAATTGCAATGGGTTCACCCTCTATTGCTTACGAGTATACTTATACTGATGGGTTTATTTTTTAGAGAAAAACGAGTATAAAAACTAATATCATTACAGAAAACAGATAAAAAAACACAAAAATATGTAGTTTGAACGGAACATCCCGACATTTACACCATATGGCACCCAAATAACAACAACCTTAAAATCGTTACCTAATAACCGCTTAAAGCGGAAAAACAAAGCGCTGTTCATTAGGCAACGGTGTACGAAAATAAAAAATCCCGCTGTTGGTCGTTGAAACAAAATGGCGAGCGTTTGGGCCCGCAGTTAGGCTTGGTAATTGCCCCCTCACGACAATTAGGCTCCGTAACGTCTTCGTGACGGCTCAAAAATACATTTTTAACGTTATCAGTGACTATTTCGACTTGTTTATAGCGGCATAACCGGTGCTGACTGATGTGTTGAGTGTGGGCCGAGGGATTTAAGGATTTATAGCGAGTGCTGTTGAAGATTCGTATGAATTTTGAAAGAAATGTCAGTTAAATATATGAATGGGGATTAGGGCCCTAGCACACGGCGTATTTTGTACGTCGCCGACGAACGTGCTGATGGTGCGCGTATACGCGCTTGAAACGAGTTACATATAAAAAAACCCGCTTTAATACAGCGACTATGTTAAAGCTTTATCTAACACTATTTATTTCATCCATTACATGCCAATCAAAACCATTGTTACGACGAAAAATACCAATTTCAATCATCAAAAGCCAGGCAGAATTGATTCGGAATTCATGTAACCCTAAAATCTGCATTTAATACAAATGTTAAAGGATGATTTGCATTTTTCCGGCTGATATTTGGTTGAACTGTAAATCGCGGATGACCGGCTGATATCGGATAATCATTTGCTTCAGGCGTTGGAATTTGTGCAGCGTTCGGTTTTGAACGAATGAACTATTTCTGTTTGATGGGGTTTTGATGTTCGATATTTGTTGAAATATTATTTTGGCTTATGGATTTATGGGTCAGCAAGGTAAAGTTGGAAAGTTATTGCAAGTTATTTTTATCTCATATCATCACATTTTTGACGTTTTTATTGTCGCTTGCCTGGTTCGTGGATGGGTTATTCTATTCTATTACATAGGTACCCAGTTTCTCCCGTGTCTCGAAAAGAATGAAAAGCCGTTGGGTATTTGTAGATATTTGACAGTTGTGAAAGGAAATCCGAAAGTCTGAAAACCAGTCTTACCAAGGAGTATCATATTACCCAATACTAATTGGGTTGTGGAGGTCACCCTAATAACACATTTTCCTCCTAATACTATCTAGATACAATTTCACTACATACTTAACAGGTACCTACCCCTGTTTCCCGTTTTCAACACGACTCTCATGTCACAAACGTTGGAAACACGAAATGATTTATTTATAATTTACGAGGCTCAATTTAATAGTACACCGACATCGTTTATGAAACAAAGGGCACGTGGTTCCGACAGCCGTTCCGAAGATATTCAATTAATTTACGAATGAATATTACCAATTAATTCAGTGTCCAGGAGTTTCCGATTAATAAGTTTAGATTATATTGTTACCATTGCTCCCAGTCTGATTTGTGTCATATTAGAAAGGTACAAAGTAGACTTTAGAATATTGTTCTTCATAGCAAAATTCTCCTTCAAGGTTTGCTGAATCTCTGAAAGACGGTAGAAAAGTACATGAGAACAATTCTATTCAGCTCGCTGTCCGTGCGGCCGAGCAAGAAAAGACTAACAGAAGGAGTCATAATAACAATAAACGCGTCGAAGCTCCGGGCCGTTCCGGTCCAACTGGCGCCCAGCGTGGGCTACTTTATTAGTACCATGACATTAGATTTAGCTTATCATTTGTTATTTGAATCTCTCCCGCAGTGAGATTACTAAACTTAGAAGTTCAACTGTCCCTCTCTAAAATTATTTCAAACTGGTTTAAGACCGAGGCTTCGCCTGCGTGCCGTGTCGACGGCGCGTTCGTGTTCCACGCGCGCCTCAAAGAGATGTCAGCAACATGGGAGGGGCCCGAAAGGGCCGACGCCTGTCGGGGCCGCGGGTAGTCCAACGGTTATCGCAGCCTCGACATAGAGGGCGAAGAAGGAACATGGGTGGTTTTTAGTCAGTAGAAGTCTGACACTCCCTTTCGCTCTGCCCAAGAGCGGGAGGGGTTATTCGATGATTTTACACCCACCAAAAAAAAAAAAAAAAAGGCTTCGCCTGCGTGTAGTTCGATAATTGACCCACGAGATCGTACTACCGGTCTTAGAAGTATCCTTAGTTGTAACTAGTATTTTCCAGGTTTATCCAGGTTAATCCAGGTTATATACTAGCTATTCCAATCTAACAAACATCCAGAGACCTCAATGAATCCTCAAAAACTTTCGGATTTATAATATTAGTAGGATAGGATGGGATATATTTTCCAGCTGTGTAAATACGCAGGCTGTTATTTGAGAGATCACTAACAAGGGATCATGGTTCATTTAACAACTCAACTCCATACTCGTCGACGCATGACGTGTGCTTGATTTCACGTGCCCTTTGGCAATACGTTTCTGGGTCACGTAACACTTTTAAAAACATATCAAAATTCAGCAATGTACAGATAACTTTATCAATATTTCACTGAGTTCCTGAAAATGAGGAGATTCAGAATGCAGATTTAGTAACGGCCATAAAACTCCCCTTTTTGTCAGCGGAATTAGATGTCGTAAGCCGTTGCGGAATATAGCAAGGCTCGGGTAGCATTTGGACCCAATAGCCCGGGAAATGGTTGGTCGGCCTCTGGCTAACCCGCTAACACGACCCAAATTAGGTCAAGACGCGGCGTTGCGACGCGTTTACAAAATTACGAGGAATTTGATTCGATTTTTACTCCAACAATTCAATTGCCAAGACATCGATTGGTTCGAGAAAAAATTTGCTTCAAAAGCTAATTAGATTTGACTGCCAAGGGCGGGTACATTATGAAATAACATTAAAAGATACGGCAACGCAATAAAATATTATTAAGAGCGTCGTTAAAGGATAAAATTCTATTTGGAACCCGTCTCTGGAGGATGCCGGGCGACCGGAAAAATAACTTATTCTACCTTCAACGGAGAAAATTAAAATTGAAGAATTTCTTGTTCTGTTATAATGTTTGCTATGACTTTTATGTAGATTATTCTAGCTCTGTTGGAGTTGATAAGTAAATTAATATTTAACTGAGCATCTAAGAATTATTGGCGGTACATTCATACAAGCTTAGAAGCCCTTAAACCCCTACCTATACTCTTCATGATGTTGGGGTTTCTGAACAGTCAGCTTGCCTCATAAGTTTGCTGTATTGTTGGTCTCTAAAGGCACGACACAGATAAGAATTGGCAAGACTTAATAAATGAAGCCTCGGAAAGATTTACGATGAAGTGACTTATTCTATTCTATTTTGATATTTATTGCGTATTAAAATGTAAAACTCTCTGAAAAGTAGCAGGTGGCGCTCCGTGGTTTATACCTAGCATACCTCATGGGAAAAGACGTAAGTTTATGTATGTATGTAAAATTCTGTATTTCTCTGCAATATTTAGAAAGGCGGAAAAGTAGGTATTTGCGCAATCGCCTGCTATTATAAATTGTGCACTTTCATACACAGAAATTGGAAAGAGTCCAGATGCGGTTAAAATATGAAAGAGCCAAACTAGCTTCGTTCATAAAAAAACAATTGAAAATATTTCTTTAAATGCTGAGAAGAAAATAATACGAGTTTTAGATATTATATAGGTACACGAAGGAACTTAGCTGATTAAGTAGGTAGCAGTTACTCATTAATGCATGGGTGTTATCTTTGCAGGAGTACCTACCTACTTGTCAAAACTTAAATAAAAATAAAACTAGTCCTAAAGATCTCTATAATGTAAAACTAAACTCCGTAGTTCATAAACTAATCACTCAATAACACCTGTAAGCTACGGCCTACCGTTTTGTCTATAAAAACTACAACATTCATTTTCGTTGTTCAATCATCACATCACACTAATATTATAAAGGCGAAAGTTTGTGAGTGTGTATGTTTGTTACTTCTTCACGTAAAAACTACTGAACGGATTTGGATAAAAATTGGTACACAGATAGTTTATAACCTGGATGAACACATATGATAGTTTTTATCCCGATTTTATCTTCCCGTGGGATAATTTTTGAGTTGTATTGGGCCAAGAAACGAAGGATGGACTGTGTTAAGAATGATTTGGCAATAATGGAGGTTTATATGGAATAAGAAGACATGCTGCGCCAACCCCAATAAATTACAAGAGAATGATTATTTTCCACAATAACATAATATTTATTTAAATGTTTAATTTCAGCAAGTGCTTACCCGATATAATTAGCGATAACAATAAGGGATCGGACAAAAAAAACTTATTAGTCCGTCAGATAGATTTCCAAAAAATATTGGACACGTATTGTTTCTTTTTGCACATAATCAAAAAATTAAGACGATACAGTGCTTGGAAACTCGTGAACTCCTTAAAGACGTCACAAGTTAGTACATTTTTGACATTTTACAAATGACGACACAACCCCCCCCACACATGATCTTTGACGCGTCTAATCTTCGTAATTTTTTATTAATTTGATAAAACAAAAAACACGTATCCAATATTTTTCGATAATGTAACTGACGGACTAATTAGAATCATATTTTTTTTACTCAGTCCGATCCCCTATTTAACTTTCTAAAACAGAATAGGAAATGAATTAGACACGCCGTTTCGAGCGAAACTTTTCCTTTAAATATATTTTCATTGTGAGGATTAATTAATAACGTGTTCTTTCTTAAATGTCTGTTCTGAAAGCGTTCAATTTTTTCATCTTCTATAATTTTTCCGACGGAGGACATCAGGGAGGGTGTATACAATGATTTACGATGCAATCTTTTAGTCGTAAATCAGAAGCGGTACGCTTTCCCACTGTATGGCTTGGAACAACGTAACTTTGAAACAATCGCGTGGTTATTTTTTTTTTCTATTTTTCAGTGTTTCGTGTTCTTGTTTAGCGTGAGTGTTTCTTTATTAAATTCGATTTGAGAAGAATATTGCTTCCTTTTTGGAATACGTGCGCGTTTTTATTAATATGTATTAGATTTTATTTTTGTAGCACAATATAGGTACTGTATGTGCCACGATCGAGTTTAGGTTTTTTTTTTAATTGATTTTAGAAATATGATTTTCACAAAAAATGTGTTAGTAGTTTCTGACGTGACAGGAAACGGTGCTAAATACAGACAAAGTAATAAAAACACTGATTTTGAGGAAACTGAGTTTCTTTATTTGATATATTGACAATTCATATGAGCACTGAAAAAGTTCTCATAGTACCGTAACATGACGCCTGAAATTCCCGAAGGGTAAGGCAGAGGTGCACCCAATTGTAAACCCATTTTTCTCCAGTTACTCTTCAAGTATCAGAATACTACAAATAATTATATCATACTGTGATGTATGTAGTAAGTAGTCTTAAGTAATTGTGGGTACATTGATATTGCTTAATATGCAGTATTGTAGGTACTTAGTTTTACTTGTTGGCCAGTCATTATACGTTGCAGCAAACCGTTACTACGTCTATTTATTTATTCCCGTATTTGGAGTGCTCCCAACCAATAATTCTTTAGCTTTTGCTCGCGACTTCGCTCCCGTAAAATCCATGCGAACGTTTTAAATGCCTATGAACACTTGGATAATGAAGGCTCTCGTAAGTGAAAGAATTTTCGAAATCGAATCAGTAGTTCTGGAGAATTACCCCCTACATACAAATGTACAGATATTAGCCTATTATACATTGCCTATAGGTAGTAAGTGTAGAAAAGCCACAGAACATCAACTATAAACGATTGTCGATATCGAGTAATCCATGAACCAATTATTCATAATTACTGCTCATTAATCTTATAGATTTGGGGCTAAACCACGCTATCTATCAACCAGAACTTATGTATTCCGGCTACGGCATTAAACCGTAATGGCATCCATTTTGACACATTGCATAAATTATTGCAACACTAAGACTTGTCGGTAATACGTCAAATGTATTGTCAGAGATATATTTTGAGGGCTGGATGGAATTTGCATTATTTATAGGCTGTATCGTGTATGGTAAACAGATAGGTTACGGATCTAATACCTCTTGTGGAAAATCAGCTTGAGAAATAATCATTACATTTGGATTCTTTAAGTACATTACAATTGGATGCCTTCATTACATTGCTGGTTATGGTGCAGTGGCTGAGCGATTAGACTGCTGCGTCGCGTGTCGCGGGTTCGATCCTCGCACGGAACAAATATTTGTAAGGCCTAGAGATAGGCTAGCTCAGGGTGGGTCGTACGAGGCGGCGGCCGACAATTTGACACGCGGGGTTGCGATAGTCGTAGAGAGGATCCGGCAGCTGGGTCTCGAGGTGGCGCTTCACAAGTCGGAGGCCATGGGTTTCCATGGACGTGGGAATGCGCTGCCGTCGGGATCCCAGTTAATGGTGGGAGGGGTTCCCATCGGCGTCGAGTGTACCTTGAAGTACCTAGGACTCGTCCTCGACAGCCGGTGGAACTTCGTGGAGCACTTCCGACGTTTGGCTCCCAGACTGGAGCGGGCTGGGGCTGCCTTTAGGTGGCTCTTGCCCAATCTGGGGGGGCCAAACGCCTCCTGCCGGAGGCTCTACGCGGGGATCGTGCGGTCCATGGCCCTTTACGGGGCACCGGTGTGGGCGCCTGCTTTGAGGAAGCGGGCCGCCCACTACCTGAACGTGCCCCAAAAGGTCATGGCCGTGAGGACGGTACGGGGGTACCGCACGATCTCCCGCGAAGCGGCGAACCTCCTTGCCGGATTGCCGCCGTGGGATCTGGAGGCGATAGTCCTCGCGCGCCTGCATCAATGGCGCGCGGAGGCGCTGCGCCGGGGGGTCACTCCGCTGCCGCGGCAAATTGCTGCGCGGCGGACAGACCTCCGGTGCGATCTCATGGCGGCATGGAGACAGCGACTGTCGCAACCCCGTGCAGGGCACGCCACGATAGTGGCGGTAAGTCCCCTCTTTGAGGAGTGGCTTGAGAGGCGCCACGGCGCCCTCACCTTCCGTCTGACGCAGGTCCTCACCGGACACGGTTGTTTCGGGAGGTACCTGCACCGAATCAGGCGGGAGGAAACGCCCGGATGCCACCATTGCGAGGATCGGCCGGAGGACACGGTGGAGCACACAGTGGAGGTGTGCCCCGCTTGGGCGGAGCCCCGCCGTGTTCTCGTAGCGGCGATCGGCGGCGGCGACCTCTCGCGCCCGGCCCTGGTGCAAGCCATGGTCCGGGGCGAGGAGGAATGGGACGCCGTCGCCTCCTTCTGCGAAGCAGTGATGCTGGCGAAGGAGGTGGCGGAACGCGAGAGGGAGAGAACCTCTCGTCCCAGCCGCCGCGGGAGGCGCTCCGGGCGTCGGGGGTCCCGCGATGACCTCCGGCCACCGTAGACGCGGGCCTGTGGACGGTGAGTGATGGGCTAACTCGCCGTCCGTCCGTCTCACGACGAAAACAGGCCGTGTCGACGGCGCGTTCGTGTTCCACGCGCGCCTCAAAGAGATGTCAGCAACATGGGAGGGGCCCGAAAGGGCCGACGCCTGTCGGGGCCGCGGGTAGTCCAACGGTTATCGCGGCCTCGACATAGAGGGCGAAGAAGGAACATGGGTGGTTTTTAGTCAGTAGAAGTCTGACACTCCCTTTCGCTCTGCCCAAGAGCGGAAGGGGTTATTCGATGATTTTACACCCACCAAAAAAACAAAAAAAAAAAAAAAAAAAAAAAAAAAAAAAAAAGGCCTAGAGATAGTTGTTTCGGGTCTGGGTATTTGTGTTTGTGAGTTTAAACGTTTGTGAACGCACCCACGATACAGGAGATATTCCTAGTGTGGGGGCAATTAAAAAAAATAATAACCATTGGATTCCTTTATTACAATGTAGCACTTGAAATTAAAATGTTGACCTTACGTAGGGTTTAAGAAGTACTAAACTTTTTTTTTTTTTTTTGGCGGGTGTAAAATCATCGAATAACCCCTTCCGCTCTTGGGCAGAGCGAAAGGGAGTGTCAGACTTCTACTGACTAAAAACCACCCATGTTCCTTCTTCGCCCTCTATGTCGAGGCCGCGATAACCTGTGGACAACCCGCGGCCCGAGAGGTACTAAACTTCAATTACTGAATCATAGCACCACGCTTATAAACCCTGGTGGTTTAAGAAGAGGTGTAGGTAAGGGAGGGGGGAGGGAGGGGAGGGGTAGCTCATCCACATTACCAAATCACCACATTATAGGGGTCAAGCCTATAATTATTTTCATCGACCGGGCACAAATCCAGTCTTCATGGCTGCTTCACCGAAATTCTTAATAGAAAAACGAAATAACAGTATTTTCCCACCTGGGAATCGAACTCAGAACCTCATAGTCAGCAGGCAGACTTGCGACCACTAGACCAAGTCCTTCACACTGACATGTAAATCACAAATACTCGAACTTAGGACCCAGTAATATTATTGACAATAACATCCGTGGTGCTAGGCAACTGGGCTTATCCTAGTTGTATACGTCCCTGTGTGCCTATTGGCCTTGTTCTGTTCTGTCTCCTGCTGATATGGAGGGAAGTGGAAATTATGTTTTTCCTACTCCTTCGCTATTCTTTTCTGATTAATTTCGTTGCGAGATTCAAGACAGTTAAATCGTTTCTCTGGGACTTCGTCGAGCTTCATTGTTTCGGCGCGTGTTTTCTGGTCGCCACTGTTGATTCTGGCTAACAAGAGTTAGAGTGGTTTGGAAATAGTGTGGTAGACTTGCCCATTTGAAAAAAAATACTCGAAGTAAAGAAGTAATTCAAAACATCTAAAGCATCTAACACACACCATCTTGAAACATTGAAGCTTTTTTATCAACCAGGATTCCGAATAACAAATCCAAAGCACATTGAATTAATTTGAATGAGGCGCAAGGACTGATTCCTTAAGATATATCCTCATACCTACTAAAGGCAGCCTCGTGCCTCGACCAACCCCCAAGAGATTTTGAAGCTTAAGTGAAACGAATTTGACTGAGTAAAAAATCCTCCAATTTTATCACGTAATTGTAAGAAGGTTGTGAGGAAAACTCCCGATTGAGGAGCCTTCTTTATGTAGTCGTGTATTTGATTTTTTAATGACATATTTGAAGGCCTCTTAAGGCACCGCAGCCTAGGCCGTGTCGACGGCGCGTTCGTGTTCCACGCGCGCCTCAAAGAGATGTCAGCAACATGGGAGGGGCCCGAAAGGGCCGACGCCTGTCGGGGCCGCGGGTAGTCCAACGGTTATCGCGGCCTCGACATAGAGGGCGAAGAAGGAACATGGGTGGTTTTTAGTCAGTAGAAGTCTGACACTCCCTTTCGCTCTGCCCAAGAGCGGGAGGGGTTATTCGATGATTTTACACCCACCAAAAAAAAAAAAAAAAAAAAAAGGCACCGCAGCCTCGATACAAGGGACTAAGAAGTACCAAACGTAGTTTTTAGTCAGTAGAAGTCTGACACTCCCTTCTGCTACGCCCAGAACAGGTGGAGTCATTTGATGATTTCCCACCCCCAAAAAAGGCTTTTGAAGATCCTTCGTTGACTGTATCGTTGTAATACTAATGGGTACTCCTTTACCTAATCGTTTGAGGCTTACAGGCGTGATGTTAAATTATATTTCAAGGTACTTTGAAGAAATTACGTTGGTCGTTAGAAGGGATTTATTTTATCGCTATAGAGTGGGCTCGATTGGCAAAAGAAATAAAATCATATCGGGAAATTCTTTACGGTCTATTTTCTTTTGCGAAGCATACAGGTAACAAAGGCTATTAGGAATTTGAAAGGCTCTCAGGTTTAGGGGTAAAGTTCCATCGATAACGATGTCCAAGGGAACAATGGAACGAACAACTGCGAAATAAGCTTTGTAGGTTTTTACGGTTCCGTACCTCAAAAGGAAATAAACGGAACCCTTATAGGATCAAGCGTGTGTCTGTCTGTCCGATCATTCCGTCCACGTTACCTTCGAAACAACTGGCCCAAAAATATAGAAAAATTACAGAAATTAGTTTAACACTTATAAATTACAGGAAAGCCTTTAAGAAGTCTATGGTGCTAAAATAGCATGACAAATCTCTCAATATGTACTACAATGGTATTGAAGTACGGAACCCTTCATGTTGAAATCCGACTGGCTCCTGGCCAGTTTTTTTATTAAACTGGTTTACTCGAGACAACCCGATTTCGTACACGTTTCTGAAAACATTTTCCATTTTCCTCAACCCCAATTTGTTTTAAAAATAGACGTAACACCTAATGTAGTTATTTCAATGGAAGCTACTGGTAAACAACATAAGTAACATCACGACTGTAATTCCTGAAGGGTTAGGCTAACATGTACTCATTAGTACACCCACATTTGGCAAGGTATGTTTAAGTCTCGTGTAATAGTGGGAGCCTTTTGCCATCAACCGGGCAGAAATACAGACTCCGTGACTGCTACCAAGAAATTCCTGATGGAAAAGTCCAACATCACTTTGCTCCAACAGGGAATCGAACTCAGGACCTCGTGCTTAGCAGTCTCTCTTGCGCTCACTAGACCTCGTTGGTCTAATGTCAGTCTAAAAGTAGACGTAAAATCAAATCAATTCAGTTATTCAAATGAAAGCTGGTAAAATACTTTTTGAATAAAGTTTTAAGATGGTCCTGATATTTAAAGATTTGAATTACTCCACTCCCTTTCTTTCCAAAAGGTCCGTTTGATCGAAGTAGAACCTTGAGTTACCTGAAACAAAGCAGAATTACCAAATTAGTTTAATTAAAACCGAAAACGTATTAAATAAACTTGAAGAACTTGAGACTAGTCGGTAATTTAAAATCAAATAGCCAAATAAAAATATAACGATAACTAATTCAAGTTACATATTATGACCTTAAAACGGGGATGAAATCATTAATTCTAATGAAATGTACACACCAAGCCACCAACAGCCCTCACCAGGCCCCTGGAAAAATGTGGACCAAATAAGTTTCCTAGTGACCTTTAGGTTATTATAAATCAGTATAGAAATAAAACAAAAACCACCTTTTAATCTCTTATAATAGTTTTGACCGGTCAAAAGTAGATTTGACTGATTGACAGTTTTGACTGTGACACAATTAGTTAATTTCAACATTCATTTATAATAGGGTATTTCACCAAAAAAATCTAATTAGTCCGTCTCTTAGACAATAAATTAATAAAAATTGACAAAAATAAAACGTGTAAAAAATCATTAGTAGGGGCTTTTGACGTCACTTTGTGGGTAAAAACGTATTAACCTTGTGACGTCACACGACTTGACACGACTTTTCGAAGCACTGTGTCGTCTTCATCTTTTGTTTATGTGACTAACTGCCGTACTCAGATATATTTAATGATTACTTAAGCCGTCACTTAGTAAAGGTTTGACATATCTTTGTATGAGAAAACTGTCAAAACCATTACTAAGTGATGGCCTAAGTAATTAATAAAGCTCTCTGAGTGCGGCAGTATATGATCTATCGGAAAAATTAGATTTTTTTGGTGAATGACTTATTGTGGCGACAACTACGAATTCATTGATAAATGATGTCTCATCAATCCAACCGCCACGCCTAGCCATTTCACATAACATTTCCAATTCCAACTCAGTCGACCAATCTTAGTGCCATTACTGAAATAGATGTTCGTCATAACTGTCAAGCGGGAAGCTTCCAGGACAAACAAATTACGTCTAATGAGAATAATCCCCGGGCCATCGCGTTAAACGAAACAGAAAAGGACGCCATAGCGAAACGAGACGAATCTTGTCTTCGCAATGACAATCATTCTTCATGTGTGTCTTATACCTTATTGTTAACCCAAACGATTTTAAAAGAGTAACCTTTGGAGTTTCTTGCCGGTACTTCTCCTTAGGAATCGACCAATGCACCGAACCGTGCCCCTTTTTACCGACGTTTTATATGTGCCCATGTAGGCCTATGTGAAATAAAAATATTTTGATTTTGATTGATTTTGATTCTGGTGCAGGTCTTTAACTAAATAAATCTAATTAGTCAGTCTGTTAGATTATCGAAAAATATTGTATATAAGTATGTGTTTTTTGTTTTATCAAATTAATAAAAATTTAAGAAAATAAAACGTGTCAAAGATCATGAGTGGGGGGCTTTTGACGTCACTTTGTGGGTAAAAAAGTACTAACCTTGTGACGTCACACGACTTGACGCGACTTTTCGAAGCAATGTATCGTCTTCATTTTTTGTTTAAGTGAAAAAAGGAAAAATACGTGTCCATTTTTTTGAAAATCTATGTGACGGACTAATTAGATTTTTTTGGTGAAATACCCTATTGAATGCGAAACGGAGAGCTTCGTGTGAATGCAAATTGTCTTAGAAATTAGCGGGTTTTAGGATTTAGATCAAGGTGAACTGTGTTCTGGTGAATTTCTTGTGAAGCTAAAGTAGCACAGATTCATCATCTGTCTAGCTTTTTCCCAATTATTTTGGGGTCGGCTTCCAGTCTGACCGGATGCAGCTGAATACCAATATTTTACATGGATCAACAGACATATGACCTCCACAACCCAGTTAATTCTAGGTAATACGATAACCTTTGGTAAGACTGGTTAACCTAACCAGTTAACCCGAGCGGCAGTTCTTATTCCCTTCGCTCCTTATGAAGTAAAAGTAGGACAGCTTAAAAACGTTTTATTTTGTAGATACAAAGTTGCGTCCAACTCACGATGACAGGCATTTAACGGAAGGGCAAACAACTAAGAAATAGGGAAAGATTTTTAAAGAAAACACAGACCCACGTTGGGCGCCATTACAACTACTTTTGAATCGACTATACTTCCTCGCCTTTCCATTCCGACTTCCAACTTTACAAACAATAAAAGCGACGCCAAAAACTTCGGAATACAATTCCCGTCGGAATTTACTTTCGGACTTTTATGAAGATGATTTTTTTAACGACCCAAGCTTTCAGGTGATGTGGAACTTTGTTGTTTTAAATATATTTTCCAGATAAGAACAAAACTCTATATTTCTTTGTTTTTCTTCAAATTCTTGTGTAATGTTGTTTTGCTTTGTAAGAGTTAAAACAACCAATAACTCGATGATTTCATACTCTTTCTGGAACGAAACTTTTTCCGTTATTTTCGACCCCCACCTTATCTTTCTGCCTAACTCTAAAACCACTCGAAATGTATTCGTAATTCCACAAATTGAATCTTTTAAATAAAAATGACGGTAGAGCGTGAAAAATTCCTTAGAATTTTATTTAGACGAGCTCACGTAGCCTCGCGTCTGATATGCTCCGTATAAGCAATAAAGGGATTCTTTGCCTTGCCAATAGAAATTGTGTCAGTGGGTCAAAGGTATTTGTTCGTTGTAGTGCATTGGGAATATTTTTTGACATCTTAGGACGATTTTGGGTTGGGTCTCTGCAGAGATTTGTTGAAGAACATAGAAAATTCATGAGGTAGGGACGGATCATCAATATTTCTTAATCTAAAATTCTGTTTCTTTTTTAAATGGCAGTTCCGACTGAGTTCAGTGACGGTCGGCGACTTTTCACCCTTATATCCTAAGTAATAAGGTTAAAAAGTGGTCGATCGTCAGAGAACTCGGTAATACTTGCAATACTAATGGCGCTGGCAAGCATCTTCACTGGTTAAAAATCTGATACTGTAATTTTTTTCAAAAAAGGTTGACGTAATTTTTCAGATTGGGGCCCTCCTTACTACAGGCGCCATCTACAACGAGTTATGACAGGCATTCCTTATTTAAAAACAAAGTAGATTGGTTGACTAGAGAACATAAAAATGGTCTATTTCTTCAGGCTCAAAAACGTTGGCACGAAATAATTTTACTGTTATGCCATCTGCGGCTAAATTCCCTTTTATAAACAGAAGACATACCTCATGGGTCCCCATGGGGGTCGTAAGATACGACTAAGTTATTATACTAGGGGAGGGTCAGTGGAATCCTCTTATTAGTGCACATTTATAACATTGTACGGCTATTAAGGGTAGCCCTTCATGGGTATGTTTATGGTTATATCATCATAAAGGTTATTGGGCATTCCTGTAGAGAATTATTGAGATTTTGATAGAGGCACAAGATTGGGGTAGGTATGATGGACCGGAGTTTCCAGCTTCATTAAAAGAAAAACATTTAAACTTTATTACACTTCAGCCAAATTATCTGTGGAGGCGAGAACATACGAAACTATAATAAACGTACTAAGTTTGACATAACGATGGAACTTTTCTTGACAAGCAACGCCACCTTGAACTGCACATTTAAAGTGGTCATACTTTATTTACTTTAGAAGAACTTTTACATTCCTAATCTTTTGCAAAAACGGAATAAAATGACGAGATAAACATTGTCTTTATACTTTGATAAGGTTACCTTTGACTTTTGCCTGCCATAGATTTGCCATTTTTTTAATACAATAATATGGCATCCTTATTAATATCATGGAGATAGGTTTTCAAAGCGATACGCGCAAAACCGATACATTACCTACATTTCTACAATCTTATTTTGCTCTTTTATCAGTGTTTATGATGAGCTTAAACAACGAATACGACTTGTTCCTAAGCCAGCCGTACAGCGTACATCAAAGTAAAATAACCATGTTTTTTCCTTTATAAAAGAACTTTAAATGAAACAAAACTGTTCACCACTAACAGAACTCTAAAGCGACACGGCTAAATGAAGTCCTCTGCAAATAAAGTGCACTCAGTGTTAACAATTCCTCGTATAGATCGTAAAAGAAAGGAATAAAAAGCAAAGCCACGCATGCAGGGAAGCAAAGAGAAATTGCCATTCATTATTTCTGCGAAACTGTCAGAGATACGGCAAACGGTACAATTAGCATCGCGTTTAAGTGACTTTTCGCCGTATTTCATGCGAAATAAACTAGCACAGTTTTTCGCTGTAACTGATTTGGATTTTCGGGGATCAAAAGCATTTTACCATCATCGTGTAGTGTGACTGTTTGACCTTTAAATATCGTAAATATTGATAGAACCCTATAATTTCATTAACTATTTCCAAGACAGACACAGAACGAAACACCGACATACGTTTGAAACACTCAAACCCCTATACCACAGACCTCAAACTTCTAACTCATGAGCAAAACAAGCAAACAAACAGTGAGATACACACTGAACATACTGGCACTTTCACACCAGTCGCTATGCCCTTGTGTTTGTCTTTACCGTGGTCCCTATTAGTGAGCTGATCACAAATTGGCTCAAAGCTTGGCACACCTTGAACAGGATGACAAACTGTGTGCTTATTGCACAAGCTCCTTTATTTACGGTCGTCAGTGACCGTCCTAATGGCAGGATTAGTGATCGAGGATGCTGCCGGGAAAATGCGAAATATTCTAATGTTGCTGGGAGGTTGGTGCAAGAATTTTCTTTAGAATCAAGTGTAATTGAACATAGAACATAAAAATATCATGGTAGTTTAAAGAAATTCAACAGCTATGAGCATTGTTATAAGTAAATTGTTAGAACGTTCCGAATTTAGGAAGGCAATCCAATTATGAATTTGTTGTTTTTCGCAGTAGTTGTTTTGATTTCCATGAAAAAGTAGAGAGGAATCTATAAAAGTAGAGGAAGACCAAAGTAACAATTGATGGGCTGTGAGAAGGATGATATGGCTAGAAAGGAGGTGACTCCTGACCTGACGAGAAATAAAGAAGTATGGAAGAAGAAGACATGGTGTGCCGACCGAAAAAAATTGTGCAAGATGTTTGACGTTTTCTATGGATGGATTCATAAAAAGATGCGGTGACAAAATTCAAAAACACATTTTTTTTTTCAAAAGTTTGAAAAATCACCCGGGGATTAGGCAAATTACCCTTGTGGTGGGCAAAGCGGAATAATAATGGGGCCTGGATTTAAGGGAATTCGGCGACATTCTGTAGATGTCTTTGTTGATAAATTGCTGTGTTTTTTGGTAATGGCCTCTTTAGGAGTATTAAAATGGCGGTGGTATAAACGGGGATGGGTAGTGACGTGGCTAGGGCGGTATTCTGTCCTGTAATTCTCTTTCGTGACTATGATGCGCTTATGCCAGGGCAATGAGTACCTACCCTATATCCGAAATTTTAAGTGGATCAAAACAAGACGTATTACCAACTTATTTAGTTAGTAGTGTTTTCTTGTTCCTTAAATTACAGAGCAACTGCGCAACATTCTCACAATAGCAATGCGATGTGACAATAGTGAACTAATTAGTCCGTCATATATAGTATAGATTTCCAAAAAATATTGGACACGTATTTTTTATTTTTTTACATAAACAAAAAAATAAGACGATACAGTGCTTCGAAAACTCGTGAACTCCTTGAAAACGACACATGTTAGTACATTTTTTACGTGCAAATGACGTCACAACCCCCACTCATGATCTTTGACGCGTCTTATCTTGGTAAATTTTTATGAATTTGATAAAACAAAAAACACGTATCCAATATTTTTCGATAATCTAACTGACGGACTAATTAGAATCATATTTTTTTGACTCAGTTCGATCCCCTATTCAACAACGTTTATTTTGTTCTTTACGTTTGCGAACAGAAGTTACTTTCAAACCTTTGGAGAATTTCGTCCAAAATCCTTCAGAATCTGATTGGAAGTGTGTGACGCAATTGGGGCACTGATACACTACTGGTTTATGTGGACCAAAGAACGACATAATCTAGTATTTGAGGCTATTCTTAGTTATGAAAATACACTGGATATAAAAGGAATATAAAAGTCTGAATGATACAAAAATATGCGAACAGATATGAACCATATACACCGTAACTTAATTATTGCAGACACATACCTACATAATTATACCAACCTCGTAAAATATATAGCATGTTACTTTATGCAAATCAAGATTGGGGGTAAAATAATGAATTAAATGACAATATATCAAGTTTATTAGACCTACTACTAAATGTATTTAATTAACTCTATATTGGACGGGGTAATTGAATTTTCCCTCACATGTAGGTGTTAAAATAACAACAGATTATTATATAAACTTTCCTACATTATAACTCTATGGTTTCTAATATAATAGGGATGTTTACTGACTTAAAAAAATATGATTCTAATTAGTCCATCTGTTAGATTATCGATAAATATTATGCGTATTTTTTGTTTTATCAAATCAATAAAAATTGACGAAGATAAAACGCGTCAAAGATTTGAGTGGGGGGTTGTGACGTCACTGACCGCTAAAGAATGTCATACTAATGTCTCAGAAAATGACGTCACACGAGTTTTCAAAGCACTGTATCGTCTTAATTGTTTGCTTACGTAAAAAAAGAAAAAATACGTGTGCAATATTTTTTGGTAATCTATAAGACGGACTAATTTGTTTTTTTTTGTTAACATTCCTATTATACCTAAGCCGTTGGTCACACATGTCAAGTTTAGCTCTTTGGCAGTCGATACCCGTAAGTTTGTCAACCAGTCTTACCAAGGGACGTCATATTACCCAGTACCTACTGAGTTCTGGAGGTCAGAAAGGCAGTCACTCCATGTGAAATACTGGTGAATTCTGTAAGACTGGAAGCCGGTTTCTGATATAACTAAGTATACCTCTGTGGCTTGAAACATAGCTGGCAGAAGGCTAGGCAGACGACGGTGTCTGGTATAACTATACGCCTGTGAGTGGGGGTGATTTAATTTGATGCATAGCTATGTAAGTAGCGAGATTTAAATTAAATGTACATTTATGGAAATAAAAATGCTATTTTATTTTGTAATAAATAAATCCTATTTGAGGATTTAGGTTCATTGTTGTTCATTATTGTGTTTAATAGTACCTGAATAGCACAAAGGCATGATTATTTTGTTTAATAATTAACAATGTGGCTTTAATTAAATACAAGTTTTCCTTTTTTGTGCTTTAATTAAAAATGTGGTATTTTTAAAATGAAAACATTGTCATTGTTGCTCACATACAGATTTTGTTACAATCCATTTTACGGGATTACGAATAAAAATGAAAATAGATCCAAATACATAACCAGTAGACTCGTTGTGTAGTGGGTACACGTGTTATTAAAATCCGAGGGATTTTGAATTAAATACAAAAAATCCATAGTTTCACATACTTGAAGAAACGTGATTGGATTGTCAAAATGATACTCTAAGTGTTGTGTGCTACTTAATCACCTCGCAAGTTTCCCAAAATATTAAATACCATAACAGCTGCAAAGTAAAGCTTCCTTCGCGCATTCATTTGCAGGAAATCGGCCAAAGTTCAAAATTAGAACAATTCAAATTTTCCAACACTTCCAAAGTGCGGCTTCCGACTTCCGTTCGCGATACGGTTAAAAAGGCGAAAAAGATTAAACATAAGCGGATGAAGTAAGAATACTAAGCCTTTGAGAGCTGCCGCCAAAGCGGATTGTTGGACAAACCCGGACACAGTTCTGAATAGGATAGCCACGCTGTCCCATGCCCGAGATAGGAACTAGGACCGTTTTCGAAGTCACCGAAGTGGTGTCACCCCTTTACACTTGTACGGGCTGGATAAACGTCAATGTCCATTGCTGCGTTAGTAACATCGTTGATATACGTCCTTCCCAGTAGCAAAGCAGTGGATTTAATTCTCTTGAGTGGTCCTACATATCGAAAAGTTTTAGTTTTGGAGCATTCTTTTGAGTTAGTAGTGACTTGTTTTTGCTGTGCACGGCTTTCATTGGCTACATATTTATTTGTTATATTTGCAGTTAAAATTAATTGTACGTTGAGCCGTTGGTTTCAGCAATCTAGGGGATCGGACAAAAAAAACTAATTAGTCCGTCAGATAGATTTCCAAAAAATATTGGAGACGTATTTTTTTTTTTCACATAAACAAAAAATGAAGTCAATACAGTGCTTCGAAAACTCGTGAACTCTTCGAAAACGTCATTTGATAGTACATTTTTTACCTTCAAATGACGTCACCATCACATCTTATCTTCGTCAATTTTGATTAATTTAAAACACGTATCCAATATTTTTCGATAATCTAACTGACGGACTAATTAAAATCATTGTTTTTTGACTCAGTCCGATCCCCTATTGTAGATCTTTGACAGTTGTTAGATGGCCAGTGAAGTCTGACGACCAGTCTTATCAGTGGGTATATTATCCAGTACTGGGTTGAGGAGGTCAGATAAGCAATAAACTTCATGTCAAATAGGGGTATTCAGTTACATCCGATTAGACTTGAAGCCAACCCCAAGATAGTTAGGAAAAGGCTAGAATGAATTACCACAAGAACCTTTTATAATAAATTAGCTGATGCCCGCGCCATCGCCCGCGTCAAAATTATACTAAAATCTTTCTCGAGAACTAGTCTAAGTATCCGTTGGTGAAACAGCATGAAAATTGGTACCTACAGTTTGAGTTTATCGTGAAAGGACAGACAGGCCGGCGCAGCGGAGGAGTTTGTTATGCCGCATGATGTTTCGTTTGTTTATTAGTAGGTACAACGCAGTCACACAAAACACTCACTTCACTTAATATGCTGTTTCAATTCACTTAATATGCTATTATAAAAATTTTACGATTCATTTTTACGACAGTTTAAACCTTATAACTTCTCCCCGAAGAGCCAAAACACCACCGTGAGTAATCTCAAAACTGGTTAACATTTCTTCTATAGGAAAGCCGTCCATCTGGGAAGCATGGTGATTATCTTGATCTCCCTTCACCTCCCAGTGGGACCTTCGTGGCGATTTATTGACTGGCCGACGGTCTGATATGGATCGGCATTGCCTGAGAAATGGTCCACCATTCCAAATTTTGTGAGGCGAACCCTGCAGTTAAAATGAGAAATTATTTCAAAGGCATCAAGCGGGTAGATTTAGAAAGTCCATTCGATAAGATTTAGTTACAGGTCGCGTAAAACCTTTTCAACTTGTGGGTGTAGTTTGATTTCAAATCCATCCACTACAGTAATTATTTGAATCCTCAGTATCAACTGAAGTACTATTCTCATGTTTTGTGTCGAATTGAGTACCTTCTCGTTTCTTATTTATCGGTTATAATTGATGGACTTACAATCCTAAATACATTAAATATAATATTTTTACACTACACTTGCTTGGTAAGTGTACCAATACTACCCCACTAAAAGGCTTGAAAGCTGTTCATTACTGCCCTGAAAATCAGGGTAGTAATGCGTTCATTACTAATGCGTTTTGTTTTTTTTTTAAAGTCTTGATGACGTTGGCAATCAAACGATTTAATTTTACCATAAAAAGTACTGGCCACTATAACTTTTAAAGCAGGTAGCATACATTCCGATAAGGCCGACAAACTTCAAACCTCTATGCGATAGAGCGAGAGATTTTTAAAACTCTCTCGCTTTAACACGCGCGTAAGTTGGAACCTGCGAAACGGGGCGTTCTTACCTTCTCTAAAGCCGCGGAAACTGTTTGCCGCGCTAAAATTTAAAGAAAAAAAAAAGACTTTTTGTTGGTTGACGTATTTTGTAGAAACAATTTTCTTGGTAAAGTTTAAAGTTTGGCGGTGTAAATCACAAGTTAAAATGAGTGATTCTAGTGACAATGATAGCAATTTATTAACAACAACTCCACCCGACATAATAGCAGATGCTAAAGATATTGTTAGTAATCTCTTGCCTGAAAAATCCAAGATGAAATATATGAAGGAATACGAAATATTTATGCAGTGGAAAAGTGAAAAAAAGCAGTTTCATTCTCAGAAAATGTTTTATTACTCTCATATTTTAAGGAAAAAGCTGACAAATACAAGCCCTCTAGCCTATGGGCCATTTATTCAATGTTAAAAACTAATATTAAACTACCCGGAAAAACATAACATTAACATTTAACAATTGTAACAATGTCAATATAACTTTTTAATAAAATGCTTTTTTTGCTATTTTGTCTTTTACTTCTTTGTGCTTAAGTGTAGTATAAAGCAGTATATATCACTCGAGGGTAAGTACAGATTACTCCCCTTGGTGCATAATCTACTAATACTCCTGTGCCATTTGTTTTTTTTTGACGTGTGGAAAATCATCGAATAACCCCTTCCGCTCTTGGGCAGAGCGGAAGGGAGTGTCAGACTTCTACTGACTAAAAGCCACCCGAGGCCGCGGTATCTCTTACAACATCCCGCAGCCCCGACGGGATACTGCTGTTCACACTGTTAGATATATATATTATAGCATAGTGTGAACGGTCACGTACAAAATGAATGACGAGCGATAAAATATGAAATCTCAAGATATCCCAAAGTCAAAAGCCGGCTTAACAAAGTCCTTAATATTGTTCTGCTGTAAGTCTTTTGTGACACCTTTTTAACGCAAATAAAATGAACAGGGATGACTGAAATGTGTGGCTTAAGGAAAGGCTATGTCCAGCAGTGGTCAGCGACAAGCTGCATATTTGCTTTATTAAAACACTAGCGGACGTCACGCGGTGTCACCCGCGTAGTTCCCGTTCCCGTGGGAATACAGAGATAAAAAGTAGCCTATGTTACTCAGGGTGAAAGTAGCTTTCCAATGGTGAGAGGACTTTAGAAGTTTTTTAAGTTTATACATTACAAACAAACATTCACACACACAAAAATACAAATCTTTACTCTGTATAATATTAGTGTAGATATCTTACCAAGTCATTAAAGTGGATAATGTAATCCATACTTTTTTTTTTTTTAAGCGTTGCCCCACAGTAGGAATTTCTCCTGTATCGTGGGTGCGTTCACAAACATTTAAACTCACATACACAAACACACCCAGACCCGGAACAACTATCTGCAGGCCATACAAATATTTGTTCCGTGCGGGGATCGAACACGCAGCGCAGCAGTCCAATCGCGCCAGCCGCGCCAACCGTGTCGTCAGCAACATTGCTGTCCCTGCTACAGAATGTTTGCCATCACAAATGATACTTCATAGACCAACCCATCTCTCCTTCACATACAAATATAACTTAAACATCGATATTCATAACGTCTACCTCTACCCCATGTCAGAGGCCTCTGGGCCAAATAAAACCATCGTCGAGGAAAGACAGGCCTCCAAGGAATACATCCCTACCCCCCCCCCACCACTCCGCTCGCACGTGTTATATTTTGTAACCTTCATTTATTATTCAACGTGTTACAGAGGTGGGTAGTAGGTACTCGTACTTACTGAATTTTATTTTTAAGATTTTGTGCCTTTTGGCTTTGCTTCGATCTTGGATTAAAGGATGATCAAAGTAATATAATGTGGATAATATGGATTTAAGTTGGCGTTTTCTGTAACTTGTTTCTTAAATGGGATTTGCTATAAATAGCATTCTATTATATAAGCATTTATAAAGGGTCTTAGTTAATTTCAATAATCATAAGACAGTATCGTACTTTCCCGGCGTAATGATTTCTCAAAAACATGCAACAAAAGCGTAACATTACGACTGTAATCTCCAAAGCAGAGGCAGAGGTGTTACCATTAGAACACATAGGTACTTTTTGCATGCTATAGGGGGCTTGCCTATTGCTGTCAAACGGCACAAATCCTAACTCCGTAGCTGTCACTAAAAAAATCCTGAAGGACTAACATATTTTCCGACCTAGCTGGGTATCCAATTCAGGACCTCATACTCAGCAACCGTTAGATCAACGACGCAGTATCAGAATAATAAGTATCTATCGAGTAGTTAAAAACTCGAAACTTTCTCGGCCTATTGATTTCTCAAAAACAAACAACAAACTTTCGAAAAAAAAAAAAAAAGAATCATCTTCATCTGCCTAGCCTTTTCCCAACTATGTTGGAGGCTGGAAGCCGACTCCAACATAGTTGGGTCCACCATAGTTGCTTACCGGATGCAACTTAATACCAGTATTTAACATGGAGCGACTGCCTATCTGACCTCCACAACCCAGTTAATACCTACTAGGCAATACGATAGAATCATCTTTATCTGCCTAGCCTTTTCCCAACTATGTTGGGGTCGGCTTCCAATCTTACCGGACGCAGCTGAATACCAGTATTTTACATGGAGCGACTGACTATCTGACCTCCACAACCCATTTAATACTAGGCAATACGATACTCTTTGGTAAGACTGGATGTCAGAATTTTCAGGTCGCCGACTAAAAGAAATAAATAAATAAAAAGTATTTATTGTTTCACACAGAACAGAACAAATTGACTACCAGTAACGACTGCCAAAGATATATATGTATATGGCAGCCGGGACAAACAGCTTAACGTGCTTTCCGAGGCACGGAGGAAACTCGGTAAGTCGGGCGGTCACCCATCCACAGACCGACCTAGGCAAGCACAGCTTCACCTAAAGATCGATCCGAGAGACAGTTCTTATTAAAATAAAAGAATAAAGGTAAATAAATCCAATAGAATCCATATATACACCAAATCCTCAACCGAAGTTAAAATCTCTCCACAAAAAAGGATATTTTCTTTGCATTACTTTTCCATTTCCGCGAAGTTTTTATAAGCATAAATTGTCCGTGTGAAACGAAGAGGGTTATATTGTCATCTCTTTTCCTCTGCCCTTTTACAGGGTAAGCGGTTTTGGTGACAATAGGAAGAATTTCAATAAAATAATAGTTGGGAACTGTCCAACACATGGCATAAAGAGGGAGGGGGTGAAAGGGGCCCGGACAATGGGGTTTTAAAGCTAAGTTGAGCAATAACTGGTAAAGGGCACATTATTTCATGGGTTCTGCATGAATTTAACCGTGAAGTATGATTTGGATTTAATACTCTTTGCCGGTGTCTCTTTCATTGTTCAGTCCAGTAAATGATAGTGTTAATTAGAACATAGAGCAGTGGTGGCCCAGTAGTGGCGGCCCCGACTTACGAACAGCAGGTCGTGGGTTCGAACCCACAGGCATATTACTTTCTGTAATTAATTTCATCACCGCTGCTCTCAAAACGGTGAAGGAAAACATCGTGAGGAAACCGACATGTCGTAGAAACAAAGAATTCAAAGACATGTGACATCTACCAATCCGCACTGGGCCTGCGTGGTAGATTAGAGCCCATTCCATCTCAAAGTAAGGAGGCCTGGGTCCCAACAGTGGGAACATTAATAGGCTGTTGATGATGATGATGAAAGAGAACATAACATAACGGCTGTAATTCCTAAAGGGTTATACAGAGGTGTACCTAATTACCATACACGGTACCCACCCACATTTCGCCATTTATGTTTCAGATCCATGATAGCCCATTGGCAACTACCGGGCACAATAAGGAATCAAACTGAGGCTCTATGCTCAGCAGTCAAGCTTGCGGCCACTAAACCAAGGAGTCAGTCACAGCGCCTTAAAACTCTGTTTAAATTTCATAATAAAAAACTCCTTTTTCTTTTGACGGGTGGAAGATCATCAAATAACCCCCCCTCCTGCTCATGGGCAGAGCGAAAGGGAGTGTCAGACTTCTACTGACTAAAAACCACCCATGTCTCTTAGCCCTTTATGTCGAGGCCGCGGTATCTCTTGCGAACAACCCGCAGCCCCGACGGGTAATAAGTAACTCCTTTGATCTCATTAAATAAATCAAGATTTTAATTTCACGATTCGTTATATCCACGTAAGCTATAACTTACAATAAAGCTTCTACATAAGACGGAAAGTAAATTACCGGGATAACTCGTTTTTGGTCCAAGTTGAGAGATTATGCGAGTTTGAATAAATAATAAAAGATCAGTTATTTTTTTAGATTTACATTAATTTACTGCTAGTTTTCAGTTCCCACAACTTTCAGTTATTTTGATCAAGAACTAATGTGGACAATTAGAATGGGGTTTTGTCTTGCTCTTACTGCGACTTTCTACGAGATCTAAAAATGAAAATGAAATCTTTATTTGTAAACAGCGGTGTTACAGTTAAATATAGGAGTTCAGTCGATGTTTTGCGTTTAAGCGTACAAATTAATTCGATGTTAGCAATCAGTTTCTATGAAAATTCTAATTACTAAAAGTACATAATGTCAGAATAGGTAATAAAAAATTAACAATTAGATTATTTATTACAGCCACATAATTTTACACACACACAAATTAATTGTCACATAAACATGTCACACATATTTATATCTGACACGTCACGCCTAGTCATGATGGGGATTGAGCTGAGCTGTTTTAGAAATACGTGTGTACAATTACAACATACCTACTAGCCAACCCACCCCGTCCTGTATTGGTAAAATCACGCCATGCCTCCTGGCTGTACCGGGGTACAGCCAGGAGGCATGGCGTGATTTGGTCATTTGTCTCGTAATATTCATGGCTACCCGTAGCCATGAATATTACGAGACAAATGACCAAATTAATCAAAGTAACGATGATCCAAAAGACTAAATAAAATGAATAGTCTTGTTTTTTTGTGCTTTTACTGTTCCCTACACACCTGTTTAGAGATAGTTATAAACACAGTAAGTAACGAGAAATTATCTTGACACTCAAAGCTTATTAATTGGTGGGTACATACATATATGTAGATTTACGTTAATCTCATAAATGCATTTTCTTCTGTTAACATGTACACACATGTTTGAGCAAATAAAGTTATCTGTATTTGTATAATCGGGTATTTCACCAAAAAAATACGTCCGTCAGATAGTTCCAAAAAATAATGGACGCATTTTTTCTTTTTTCACGTAAACAAAGGATGAAGAAATAAAGAAAAACAAAGAATAAAAAATATTTATTAAAAGACGCCGAAGAAGACGATACAGTGCTTCGAAAAGTCGTGTCAAGTCGTGTGACGTCACAAGGTTAGTGCTATTTTACCCACAAGGTGACGTCAAAAGCCCCACTCATGATCTTTGACACGTTTTATTTTCGTCAATTTATATTAATTTGATAAAACAAAAACACACATATTCAATATTTTTTCATAATCTAACAGACGAACTGATTAGAATTTTTTTGGTGAAATACTCTATTATAGGGAAATTCTTCTGATTGAAAATCACAATCAAAACACAGGCGTTTCTAGTAATGAAATAATTTTATTTTTATTACTCGTATTAGCCATTTGTGTCTACAGGACAAAGACCAACCATTCCTCTTTTCACGTATCCTTATCCAGTGGTGTTGAGACGTCGAACCTTGTGAAAAGAGTCATCTCACCATCTCCTTCTGTGTCTGCCGCGTAGCCGATTGCTGTTGCTTGGGACTTTTGGACGTTAATCTTTGACCACGTATAGTTACACTGGGTTTTTTTCAACCTTTTACCCGCCAGCGCTTATGCCTGGTCCCGTAGCAAGAGGCTAGCACAGTAATCACAGGAACAAATGATACACACCTGTGCGCGCTAACAAATACGCGGCAAAGCGGAGACGTGTTAATTAATATACACGATAATTATTTACACGGGCAACACTGATGGATCTCTAGGCTAGAGCTGTGGCTAGGTCAGTCTTGTGGTTTCTAGACCATTGAGGTAGTTGGTTTTCTGGGAGAGTTAAAGTTTTCTTTTTGCTGTAGATTGGTAAGACGCAGAAAAAGAAGATGATGATGATTTGGCCAATATAAAGGTTTAAAGGTAACCTTAACAAAGCCGAAAGGCACCACTGCGATATTTTTTGTTCCAGACCATATTTACGAACCCCAACTTACGAAGATATTGGAGGTTTAAGATCTACATTTTCACAGCTGTTTTTTTTAATACTAGATTTCAGGTTGTAACTTCACCTAAAGAGTTCTAAAGATTGTAACTTTAATTAACAAAAAAAATCTAATTAGTCCGTCAGATAGATTTCCAAAAAAAATTGGACACGTTTTTTCTCATTTCACGTAAACAAACAATGAAGACGATACATATAACGACAATACAAATCTTTCTGACGGACTAATTAGTAATTTTTTGTTAACTACCTATTCAGATTGTCATAAAAGACAAATAAAATCAATTTAAATTAATATACGCTGTTTGTGTTGTTAAAAATTTGATTATATCAAAGAAACGTTTGGATTTCTTTGTGTGTCTAAGGCGCGGTTTTAGGGCGAAAATCTCACTTGACAATTTCCCTTAGAAGACAATAAAAATGACCTACCAACTTTTGATACTGATTTGGGTCGAGAATCATTAGCGTAGTTACCTCCTTGAATTTGAAGCGGATGCAAAACGACAGTTTTTATAGAATTCACAGTTACCTCTAGGCCACTAATGACAACGTAATTAATTATAACGTGATTGAAATTGGTTTAAAAGGGTTTGTTTTCATAAAATACACTACGTTTGACTTTGTTTGACATAGCGTAATTAAGTAACCGTACATAATAATTAACACGTACATGAATGTGTCGTAATTAACACATCAATGTCAATATTGATAAGTCTCTCGGTGGAATTGGTAACTAATCCTGAAATCAGAACTAATAGACAATATATAAAAAAGATTAAAACGTTGCGCGGCACTAGAAATTTCTTCTGCATGTTGGATGCGTTCACAAACAATTAAACTCACATACACAACAACCAAACCGCAGACACGAAACAATTATCTGTAGGTCGTGCAAACATCTGTTCCGTGTGGGGGTCAAACCCGCGACACGCAGCGCAGCAGTCCAATCTCTCATCCACTGCGCTAAAAAGTAACCTAAGGGCTTGCGTTAAAGTTTTTGTATTCGGCCACCGTTCAGAGCCGTAATCAGAAAACAAACCAACTCCAATAGGGGGTTTCCCAGGTTGCAGGCTGCTTGAAAACTGCGGGTTGTTGGAAAGAGATACCGCGGCCCTCGACACAAAGGGCTAAGAAGGAACATGGTGGTTCTGAAAATTATGTTTTTCCTACTCCTCCGCTATTCTTTTCTGATTAATTTCGTTGCGGGATCCAAGACAGTTAAATCGTTTCTCTGGGACTTCGTCGGGCTTCATTGTCTCTGCGCTTTTCTTGTGGTCGCCACTGTTGATTCTGGCTTACAGGAGTTACAGTGGTTTGGGAATAGTGTGGCGGGCTTGTCCCATTAAAAAAAAAAATAAAAAAATGGTGGTTCTTAGTCAGTAGAAGGCTGGCATTCTCTTCCGCTCCGCCAAGAGTGGGAGGTGTCATTTGAAGAATTCCCACGCTGCAAAAAAAAAAAGAAAAGTGTTTCCCAGTGTAGGTGTACTCCTTGGTAAGAATGCTTGTCAAACTTTCGAGACACTGACTATCTGTAACGACTGCCAAAGATCCAGAAATGGCAGCTAGGACCAACATCTTAACTTGCTTGAAGAGGCACAAAGGAAACTCGGAACGTAATGGGTCGTCAGTGGTCACCCATTCATAGACCAACCTAGGTGAGCGCGGCTGAACCTGAAGATCAACCACAGCGGCCGTCATTATTTAAAAAGCTAATTAGCTGAATAGAACGAGATAAAGACAAAGGCTATTAGGCTATTGATCTAATACTTATGACCTTCAAGGCCTGGAAAAAGGCTTTTCCGAGAAAAAACGCCTTTGTTTTCTCATTGTAAAACGGTTATTCAATCATGATTTCTACGATAATATTGGTTTAAATTTCATTCTCAAAATAAGACTTCATATAAAAAGCTATTATCTAAAATTTCAGCTCAAAAATAAAACGTTTAAATAAGACAAAAGCGAGCGATGTCTTCATTTGAGTACTTGATTTGAATAACAAGTAGCTGATTCAACGACGGCCTATCACGTTTACCCTGAAGGCATACAAGTCAGGAGGTTAACAGATTGATAGAAGACAGAGTAATGTAAAGTATAATGTTAAAACTACAATAGCAGCTAAAATGAAGAACGTATTTTTTCAAGAAACCCACTGAACTGGATTGTAAAACCTTTAGGTACAGTTAATGTCAAACGTGGCAAAGGCAGTTTGAAAAAAAATACAATCTAAAATATGCCAAAAGAAATAACAATTCAAAGAAATTCTTTCTTTCTTGAATCTGTCCCAAACTACACAATCCTCCTTCGTTTTAAAACTTCAAAAGGGCCTGCGATACGGCTATATTTGAATAATATAATAGTTTAGGCCATGTCCACATTGCTGAGCGGCGCGGCGTGGGCCGAATAGCAAAGGAGTCGTTACTTACAATGTCCCGTTTCGTACATTCGGCCTCAGGGCTGAGTGGGACATAAAGAAACGAATTCATGCAATATAATATTGATGTGATTGGGGTACTAAGTGGAGGTAAACTTTGATTGCAAGGATTTTTATGCCGAAGGCCGAATTGCCTGATAGTAAGGACAATGGGCCATTCGCAAGTATTTATGCGAAGGATGCGATGAGATTATTTGCTCTTGTCCTTGGCGCAAATGAAAGTTTTATTTTGTAATGTAAGATTGTTGTGTGAACTGGACTGACCTTTAGCTTTTATGTAGGCATACAACGTTATTATGCCGCAGGGAGTCATCCGTTGAACATATAATTCATGAACTATGCCTGATAGCAGTGTATTAGGGGCTTAACATACTACGCTAGTTAAATATTAACTACCTTAAATTATTCACACGCAAATAACTTCACATTTTGTAACGTTAAAATTGGTTTTCGTGGCTTCGCATTTCGGTCTCATTCTTTTCAAGTTATATTGCCATGAACCAATATTTTGTCTCGCTCCCTAGAGGCCCTTTCAACATTTTCTTGGCCAGTACTCGTAAACTTGATATTTAAAACGCCTGAAAATATTCACTGGCAAGAGTTTAGCATGTTCAGCGTTTCTCTAGCAAGAAGCAACAGAACGATAAGAATATACGTTCAAATAACTTTAGTCTGAAACCATTGCTGCGTCACTTAGGGGGTTTAAATTAAAAGCTTGTAGATATACGTCGGTCGTTTCCGCGCACGTGTCGCGTTTCAGGTGAATAAGGTACCAGTAGTACTGTCCACTATTAGCGACAAGCGAGAAGAACTAGCGAACGGCCTCCGTTAGATGGCTGGTAGCTGATGGATGAGTGGCATTAAGCTGGATGGCGTGCAATTGGAAAGGTCTCGCCCTACAGTGTTGTAAGCAGTAGATTTAGACTGATTAACAGCCAATGCAGCGTAGTAAGTATGTATTTCAGGTAGTCTTTGGGCAAATATTCCACCCACTAAGTAAGCCTGTAAGCGACAAACTACTGGAGGGAGAGTGGTGACCTTTTAAAGTATTTGTCTCTTTTTACTAACACGAGACCTGCATCTACGTAGGACGTGTATGTACGTTTTATAAGTGAGAAAATTGTATTTTTCCAACGATCATCGATCATCTGTCGCTGGAAGAAAATATCGAATGAAATAAGCAGTAGCTTAGTGCCTTTCTTCATGAAATTGTATTTTGTGTATACATAAATAAATAAATTATCGAAAGCAAGTCGCTTCCTCGTTCGCCAGCAGTGGGACAGGTGCTTTATTTAAGCGCAACATTACAGGGTTGACGTGTGGGGACGACGTGACGACTTACGTGCGTGATTGTACGTCGCGTCACGCGTCACTTTTGTTGCCGACTGTACTTTTTAGGTGCTTAGTGTTTTATTGTAAGGTAATGGTTTTATTTGTGTGTAACGAGTTGAAATTAGGTTGTGATTTTTTTGTCTTTATTTTGTTACAAACACATGATTTTTTAATATTTGGATCTCAAAGTGATTCCATAGCTGTTGGTCACCAAATGATCTCAAAGATAAACTTAAACGATTTTGTGGTTACTCCTATTTTAGCTAAAAATAAAATATGATCAAAGTTGGAATACAATCTACTTGGATAGGTTCTTAAGTTAAAGGCGAGGAGCTTAAAATATTAACGACCACTTTCATTTACTTCAGTGTTTAAAAGTCTTACTTCTAATTCCAAAAGTACTGAAATAATAACTTTTTCATTTGTTATCTAAGATTATAAGAAATAAGAGTGTAACGAAAAAGGTTCACCTACGCTTAACCCTTATGGGAAAACTGGCGTAATGTTATTTTTTAAGTTAGGAAATACCATTTTCATTTTGAAGGAAACGGAACTCAATTATGGATTAACTAGCGGTTACCAGCGGCTTCACCCGCTACAACTCGAAAATTATCCCACAGGAAGATAAAATCTGGTTAAAAACTATTCTATGTGTTAACCCAGGTTATAAACTATCTGTGTACCAAAGATCCAAATCCGTTCAGTAGTTTTTTTTGTGAAAGAGTAACAAACATACACACTCACAAACTTTCGCCTATAAAATATTAATATGTATTAGTATGATTGATTTTCGTTTCCTAATTATATCTTTTTCCTATCTAATAACTCAACATAATACATTCATAAACTCACGTCTTTTCCCCACAAGGGTTGACAGAAACTAAAGACCGCTACACACACAAAATATTACATATACCACACTTCAAAATTCATACAAAATCTTCATGGCAACATATTCCGAGCCTCAAAAGATTACCCACGAACCTTTCCTTTTGTTAGCTGTTTCCTTCAATGCCTAGTCTAAGAGAGGCCCTATCGTAAAACCTTACAAATAGCAGAATTATTAAGGGTACACTGAATTTGTAGATTAATCCCGGAATTCAGGAGGTTTCAGGAGGTTTCGTTACTATTACCTGCTCCAGTTAACTTTGAAGATCGCATTGTGTAGGTTATAATTTGTGTAAAGGTCGCATCTGCTGGCTTTGGGGGTTTAATCTATGATAAGAGACGGATAGTTTTTTGGTGTTGGTAGAGATTTATTGCGAGAGGCAATTTGACCTTTTTACGCAATCTGCATTTTAGGAATTTAGAGGTTGGTTATTACATTTTAAATTCAAATATGCATGGCATCCTAATCATCTATTCAAGCGCTCTTATAGACCTGCTTTTAAAGCAGCAGTTACTAGAGTCACGCCGCAGTGTCTCTTTAAAGCGCTCGTAGTACAAGTACCAAATTGTTATCCGGTAATGGCAGTAGACCTTTGGCGTTGTTTTCCATTGGTGCCGTGGAGAATTTCCACTGGTCAGGCAGCGAATAACAGGTGAAGTGCCACTAAATAGTCTTAAGACTTATTTATTAAAACAAGTTTTGTATTTACTTATATATGTTAGTTAATAAGCTATTTAATTTATATATGTTAGTTAATAAGCTAACTTTAACTAACAGCAATATCTCAACCACTCAATTAACGAATTCCAAGCCAAACACAACCCTATGAACCACATCCTGATCCACAAACTACACTAACACGTCTCCCATTACCAATATACCTACATCTTGAATCACCGAAGCTCCCTATGTAAATTCTAAAGATGTATTAGCTAACAGCATCCTCTCAAGATTAATCAAACGCTAGTCTCCGAGGTGTAGACTTGTGGTCCACAAGCCAGGGCGAGACGGGACGAGGCGGGTCGAGACGGGACGGGATGATTCTAGCTTAATTGAAGATATTTGAACAGGCATCCGGGGCATCGCGTTACACATACCCTTTACCTGCTGCTAATGAGATGATAAGATTTAGTTAGCATCTAGAATTTCTAGATTCTAGAGTTAGATGCCATTTGGATTTCGGATGTTAAGTTAAGATAAATACGATGCAATTTGGACCTATTTGGATGTGTTGTAAGTACCTATAGTGCGAATATTTTCGGAGTTATAAGTGGAAATTACGTATCAGAGGACAAATATTCGATGTCCAATATTGAGTGGATAAAGTTGGGTTTATATTGTGGAATATTCTACGGAATTAACATCACGCCTGTAATCTCCAGAGGTTGAGACAGAAGTGTACCTATTGGTACAACCACGTTTTGCCAGTTATATTAATAACACCAAATCACTCAATGAGTTATATATTACTAGTGTTTTTATTTAAAACCACATAAAATTCACAGATTGAATTGATTGGTGTCCAGTATGTACACCACAAATTGCTAGTTCAATGGAGATAAGTTGACCAAATATACCCAGCTAACAATTACATGACTGATGCTTCAAAAACGATCACTAGATAATTAGGCCTAATTTCGGCCTAATTATGGCAACCAAATTATGTTGCCTGTTCCGCAAAAGCATAGAACCATTGTCATAATATTGCAAATTATAATTAAACTTGAACCCGAAATAATTGTGTTGATTTTGTGAAATAGTCGGTGAAATGAGAGCGATATTATCGTTAACAATTAATGAGCTGGTTGACATAACAATAGGCATGTTTACTGACTAACAAAAATATCATTCTAATAAGTCCGTCAGTTAGATTATCGAAAAATATTGAATACGTATTTTTTGTATTATCAAATCAATAAAAATTGACGAAGTTAAAACGCGTCAAAGATTTGAGTGGGAGGTTGTGACGTCACTCACCGGTAATAAATGTAATACATGTCTTAGAATATGACGTCACACGAGTTTTCAAAGGACTGTATCGTCTTCATTGTTTGTTTACGTAAAAAGGAAAAATATGTGTCCAATATTTTTTGGAAATCTATCTGACAGACTAATTAGATTTTTTTGTTGACCACCCTATTTTTAAAGCTCTTTTTTATAAAACCGGCACAAATCAGTTTTTACATGCAACTAGAAATAAAACTTCCTCGTTGGTCTAGTGATTGCAAGCGACTGCTGAGCATAAGGCTGGCTTCGATTCCCAGATCGGGCAAAGTTTTATTGGGTTTTTCCATCAGGAATTTCTCCAAAATAGCCACAGAGCATGGATTTTTTCCCGGTTGATGGGAAAAGGCTCGCCCCTATTACACGGGATATAAACATGATTGGCGAAAAGTGGGTATACCTAATATTAGGTGCACCTCTGATTCTGGATTCGGGGATTACAAGCGTAATAATATTATGTTATGTAGAAATATAACTGATTTTAACGTTAGTAGTGCAACATAACTCCCAACGGATACTGTAACCATACTACAAAAAATTGCATTCACGAATAACTTGTTTCACCCATAAAATGTGCCTGAAAACTCGTGAATTAAACGAAGATTGTTTTGAAACTGAACTTTTGAATTTCGTGAATTCTCAAAGCTATAAAAGCACTGATGCGAGGGTACATTTGCAATTGGTAGCGGGGCCCCACGTTGGGCGCCAACAAAGTTTCCCTCAATATTTCACATTTCAACTTTATTTCTTCACACACACACACACACGTTTTACATACAGTAACGAGGTCGAGTGCTAATAAGCATACCGTTGGTTAATTGGAATATGAGAAACTACATTTTATAGTTGTAATTTTTTTTTGGTCGGGAGTTTGAAGTGGCTAGGTCGAGACTCAAGCAGCGTATTCAGATTTCGCGAGAGCACTTTTGGAACGCAAAAAATGTTTGGAAGACCTGACAAGGACTCGAAAAAGCTTCATATAATTCTCTTACAGCTTCCGTCATCTTCCTTATGTAACGTAAGACCCTTTAGTCCGTTATTAGCAGAGTAATGAGATAAGAAAATAAATCCACTATTACTACGACGTCTCTCCGCGATGTTATCGGATCTTGCGTGGCCAAAGCCTTATCTATATCAGGGCCCCACAAAGATCCGTGGATGAGACTATCTTACGGAGTAGGTTTTGTATTTATTTATGTAGGATCTCTTAACTAATGTTGTGGTGAATAATAAAATTTTTACACACATCAAAAGTATCTAGGGATCAAGCATTTTTATGCGGATTTCTTGAGATTGAGATGTGGCTTTGTAATAAATTTATGATTTTATAAATTTATATGGATCCTTTTTGGTGCATTTCATAATTTGAATCAGGAACTGTGAATCAAATTCGAGTAAAAGATGAAAATCAGCTGTCAATATTTTCCCTATAAAAACATACAACGCATTGAAGACATTATTAGTGCTACTGTTTCCCTACTACTGATTAAAACCAACGTTATTATGGAGCGGCGACGTCATTTAAGCAGGGAAGAAATGCTCAGAGCCGTGGGAATGATAGAAGCTGGTTCCCGGCAACGTACTGTGGCTTTAGCTCTGAATACAAGTCAGAGTGTTATCAGTCGACTTTGGATACGTTACCGAAGCACTGGTACCGTGGCTGAGCGCCATGGAGGACGGTATCGCTGCACCACACGGAGACAAGACCGATACATTCAAATCTTAACTCGAAGAGCTCCTACAATAACCGCCATGATGTTAGCCGTGAGGCTTCATCACTCTTCAGGGAACTTAATTAGCGACCAAACAGTCAGAAACCGCTTGCATGAAGTGAACCTTCATTCCCGAAGACCGCTACGGGTACCACCTATAGCAATGCACAATCGTAGGATTCGATATCAATGGGCTCTTGAACACAGAAATTGGGCAGAAGAACAATGGCGTTTCGTGTGCTTTTCTGATGAGTCTCGTTTTGGTATGAGACCGGATACAAGACGTATACGACACTGGAGAACCCCTGGACGCCAACAGCGATTAAAATCCTGCCAGGAAGTCCATCCTTATAGTGGTGGAACCATCATGGTATGGGCGGGTATTTGGATCGGCGGAAGAACTGAGTTGATTTGGATCAGAGGCAACCTCAACGCTCAAATTTATGCTGAGACGATTGTATCAGACGTCATCGTTCCTCTACAAGTGCAAATCGGTCCCTTATTTCAGTTAATGCATGATAATGCACGACCGCACACCGCAAGAGTTGTAAGACAGACTCTCGCCGCAGCTAACATCAATGTCCTGCCCTGGCCTGCTCAGTCGCCAGACTTGAACCCGATTGAGCATGCATGGCATATGCTACAGAGAAGAGCTCTGCCGAATATGGAGGGTATCCAGTCGCAAGAAGACCTTTTTTTGTTGTTGCAACGAACATGGGCGGCCATTCCACAGCGTGATTTGGATGAACTCATTTTGAGTATGCCAAACCGATGTTCTTGTGTTGTTAGTGTTCGCGGTAGAAACACGGATTATTAATTGTTTAAGTTACCCAATAAAATTTTAAAGAAAACTGTTATTTCAGTCTTTTTTTCGAACTTTAATGTTAGTGGTTCAAATGTCAAAAATCCCTTTATTAGGAAAATGGCAAATTTCTTTATTAATGCAAAGGTGACTTGGTTTATCGTTACTGTGACAAACGAAAACACTTTATTTGATGAATCCTTAAAGAAAATTTTAATTAATATCAATCAGGAGAAAAGTTATTGCAAAAATATATGTTGATCCCTAGACACTTTTGATGTGTGTATCTTTGATGAAAGGTTTTTATTTTGTGTTTTGTTGGATCAAGTTTTGCATCAAAATCAAAGAATCCTGAGTAGATATTGGGAAGCAAAACTAATCCCGATCATTTCCGATTTTGACACACGAATGCTACCTGACCAGCGGTATGCTTAACGTTAAGTACATGTACAAGTATTTTATAACGATTTTTCTCGTTTTGTCCTGTCTATCGCTATTCAATATTTGAATAGCTTTGATCAAAACATTCGTGTTGCTTTATCAGTTTTCGACTGGGATTTACTTCTCATCGTCGTTTTACTTCTTCGTTCATAAAAACATGGAGGTATCATGCAATTTTGTGTAGTTGAATAAAAAAACACGTTAAAGGAATACACACGACGTCTGTTAACTTTTCGCAACTACCCACATCAAAATACTTTAGTTTCGGTCAAATCTCTTGTCGGGATCGCTCTTTCATCCCACTACAGCCCTGGACCCCAACAGATAGGCCTGTGGTTTCCAAGGATAAGGCGAGTAATCTTTTCGTACACCGATCTCTACCCTTATTTACGACACCGGGTGCCTTATATTTTATACGGACAGTCGTTTAATCGGACATTATGGTGCCCTGTTGCCTATTGCACAGCTTGCTATGATTTATGGTAGTTTTTATTTTTTTGTTATAGTGGAGTTCTGCGAACATGATCATTGCAGCGTGTTTTGCTCTCTACACATTTTATTCCTACTTGAGTTTTTCAGATGTTTTAGGCCGAAGACGCAGAGAGACTGTCTGCTAGCCAAAAGCATAGGTTGGTTAAATTGCTTCAATATTGTGTCAATAAAATCTCTCGATTTTCCAGTTTAATTTTGTTGTGTGTCTTAGGTACCGTTCATATCTGCGTTTTTTTTAAGTTTGCATATAAGTGGTACATTTCTAAACAGCGTTTAATACCTAGAACGATAAATATGAAGCGATATATCATATCGCAGCTTCTCAATATAATTAATGACCAACAACAACAAAGTATCTTGTTTAGCTCGCTACAAACTTATATCATCAGTTTTCTAACAAACTGTCTAGAAAAGATCCAAGACTAGGGAACTTATAAAAACAACACAATGTAGGCTTAAGGTAAGGTCTCGCTCTTTATTTTTTCCTCTCTTTCACACACTCCTTTTACTTTGTGTGATACTGGACCGTGATTGTATGTGCTAATTAATGTAAAATTGATAAGAGATCCCGGCCCTCTGAATATAGAATTAACACATCAAAGAGAAAACTGAAGGCTTTTCGGTTTTCGATTTACATTTCAAAAAGAGCCCCCATGGGCGACTGGTATATGGGAGTTTGGACAGTAGGCACCACCGAACTCTCTGGCGAAATGTCACTTTTTACCTTAATGCCGTTAAGCAATAAGGTTGAAAACTAGTCGACCGTCAGTGAACTCGATAGTGATTTCGTTATAATAGATCCTAGTGTTTGTTGTGGCTTCTATGAAAAAATATTGTATGAAAAGAAAGCTAAGATTTTGCACGCCTCGCCAATGTGGTACTCGAAAATTCTGCCACGGGAACGTATTTGTGTGCAAAATAGACGTGGAAAGGTAACAAACAGACGTATTTATAACAGTTAGTGGGAACATTATAGGCTGATGATGATGATGATAAGAATGGCTGAAAACGGAAAAGAGGTAGGTAGACGTAGGTAGAGGTAATAATGGTGAAACGATTTCCTCGGATAGCAATGGAAGAGGACATTGGATTGAGGCAAGGGGGCCTGCGGTTCTAAAATGGCCGCTTTATCCGAATCCACGCAGAAACATAGTATGAATCACGTTAAAATAAATTCTTAAAATGGACTTTATGTCTATATCTATAAAGTCCATTTTAAGAATTTTACATTTTTAACATGATTAATATTACGATTCTGCTAAAGCGGCCATTTTAGACCCGCTGAACAGTGAACATTCGATCTACAACAACGAAAAATGTATTGAACTAGATGCTGACAGCAGCTTCGAAAATAATCCCAGGGGAAGATAAAATCGGGATGAAAACTATCCTATGTGCTAATGCAGGTTATAAACTATTAGTGTACCAAATTTTATCCAAATCCGTTAAGAAGTTTTTGCGTGAAAGACTAACAAATATCCGTCCATCCATAATACATACACACTTACAAACTTTCGCGTTTATAATATTAGTAGGATGAAAAATGTATGAAACTGGCAAAAAGTATTAAATAAATCGTGATGAAAATGGTTGTAGAAAAATAGAACGTTTTGAAAGGGAAGAAAATGTATCTCAAGAATCTAACTTCTGACGTCTCGGTAGCGAATGATCAAGTTAAATATTTATATTTATAGTAATTCTACCTAAAACTAGATATTTTAATTACTTTTTAAATAATACTACGATCGTTGTAAGAATTTGACTTATGCCTGAAAAACCCACGCAATGAGATGAAACTAATTTCCATATTTTACCTACTGGCAAAGACTAGCTTTGTAGAGCCAAAGTACCTAATAATATTACCCAAGACTTTTTCACATTATTTCCAAATGAATTGTTTACTGGGTACTTTTCCTAGACGGGGTCAACTGAGCGTAGGAGAATTGAATAACTTCAGCGGGGTTGTAAACAAGTAGCACGTTTTATGAGGTTTTTTGGTAATCTTGTTTTAATAGTTTTTCGCCGCAAACTAATTCTCTCTAAAACATAACATCCTCAAAAGGGAGACCGAATTTTACTTACATATCGTAAATCATGTTTTAGGTCCCATGCAATAGGCGACGAACCTATTGCAATCGACCGGGCACTTTAGGGATGTTTACTGACAAAAAAATATGATTCTAATCAGTCCGTCTGTTAGATCATCGTAAAATATTGGATACGTATTTTTTGTTTTATCAAATCAATAAAAATGTACGAAGATTAAACGCGTCAGAGATTTGACGAGGGGTTTGTGACGTCGCTCACCGGTAAAAAATGTCATACTAATGTCTTAGAATATGACGTCACACGAGTTTTCAAAGCACTGAATCGTCTAAGCATTGTTCCTTTACTTGCTTGTTCGTTTTGGGGTCAAAAATCACATTTTACGGTAATACTCAATCAGCACTCTTAAAACATTGTGCTAGTGGATGCTTTGAATAGTAAAAGGGTCATGGAGGTAATTTAAGTAAAGTTATAACCTGAAAAACTAGTATATTTCAAAATCAAAAAAAATCAAAACTCATTTATTCAAACTAGGCTGATAATCAGCACTTTTCGAACGTCAAAATTTACTTTATTTACAAAAACAACTGTTCAAAATTTGGAACTTTGACCCCCAATTTCTCCGTAACTAGGCGGTTCCCAGGTATGGTCTAGAAACAAAAAATTATCGCAGTGGTGTGGAGAACAAGCGCCTTTCGTTTGCGTTAAGGGTACTTTTACACCCTTTATTTTGGAAATCTATCTGACGGACTAATTAGATTTTTTTGTTTACTACCCTATTCTAGACTCCGAGACTGCTACTGAGAAATTCCTGATGAAAAGAGCCCAATAACACTTTGGTCCGACCTGGGAATCGGACCCAGGCCCTCACGCCACTCACTAGACCAACGAGGCAGTCAGAGGTGAGCTGAGAGAGGTTTTTTTAATGGATAATCTTGTTTTACTAGTCTACACTAATATTATAAAGAGGAAAGATTTGTATTTTTGTGTGTGTGTATGTTTGTAATGAATAAACTTAAAAACTAAGGGGCCGATTTGAAAAAGCTACACTATCCCCGAGTGACATACGCTAGTTTTTATCCCTGTATTTCCACGGGAACGGGAACTACGCGGGTAATACCGCGTGACGTCCGCTAGTAAGATATACATATGGAAGAAGAAGAAGACATGCTGCGCCACCCCCATATTAATTGGGATAAGGGCTAGAGAATGATGAATCAATGATGATGATGAAGCTTGTTTTACAGGTTTTAGAAAAAAAAAACTTTATTTTAGGAATAAATAAAGTAAGTAATCCTGCCTAACTTTCAAGAAATATGGTAATGCAACTTAAATTTATGCTAAATAAAATCATACCGTATTATTCAAATAATAAAATCCGAGGGTCCTCAAAGGCTTCCACTTCGGCCCGAAAATGTTTGTTTCATTTTGAATTTAACATTCCTACTGGCCTTTGAAATCTTAACATTTCTCGGTAAAATACAAGAAAATACACGTTTAAAGGGTCGGTGACATTGTCGCTTTTAAGCTTCAGGGTTTAATTTCAAAGAAAATTGCTAGAAAACAGAACTCATTCCTTAGGTTTTTCTTCGGAGAGACTGAATTTAAATGAAAATTATGCTGTGTTTAGTTTGAAGAGCGGACTTAGATGTTGGTTTATTTAAGGCGGAATTATTAAGAAAATCTGAATTTTTATTTAATAAGTAATTAAATTATCATGATGTAGCGAAGATAATTATGTACTTAGGTACATAATCGCTCTAATTCTTCCTAAAACACCGACGTGAAAACGATATCCTGACTGAGTAGTAATTGTAGTAAAATGTAGTTATCCTACTTTTCTAGGAAACATCTCTATAACCGAGCTTAGGACGATGAGCCGAATGCGTGTTAAACGTTTTTCGTTCCGCCCCATACCTACTTATTTAGAGTGATGATTTATTTAATTAAACTAAATGTACAATAGTGGTACACAGCTCCTTTTCCTATAAGGCATTATCTACCAATCAACCTTAGCGTTAAATAAGATAACATTGTGGTAGGGTAGAAAATATCTAAAAATAACTTTACTTATGTACCGTACGCGTGCAATTAAATCGCTCTTAAAGCTCATTATTAATTTTGTCTATTGAGCCTGCTATAGAACTCGATGTCACCTGATAGAAAGCAATCAGTAAGGTCTACATTGAAACTAGAGAAAATGGCCGCTTTTTTTTTTAGAATCCATGCAGAATTAGTATGAATCACGTTAAAAAATTCAAATTCTTAAAATGGACTTAATGTCTATAATTACTATAAAGTCCATTTTAAGAATTTTAAATTTTTAACATGATTTATTTTTACGATTCTGCTAAAGCGGCCATTTTAGACACCCTGTTCACTCGAAGCTCGAGCCAAGAAAAAACGACTAACAACCTGCAAACATTCTTCGATTTCCCTTCTTACGATCCATAAGTTCCCCTCAAAGCTGGGCATACCCTGGGGAACCCTATTTGTTTCTCATTATCATGCCTTGGTTCCGCAGCGGGCATCAGGTGGCAAGCAAATACTTGGGGTCTATATAATATGGGTCCTTTTGTACTAAAATTACTTTCTTCCAAATTTCTTGGTGCTTAAGGAAACGTGGCCTGTAATTAAAAGTAAGGAAAATGTTTTAATTGGTTTTTTGTTAACACGTGTTGTATGTACAGTAAGCAGGACCAATATGTATACACTTAGCAACATTTAGAAGCAATAGGATAGTTAACAAAAAAAATCTAATTAGTCCGTCATATAGATTAGAGGACGACGGACGAGGACGGTTACGCGACACCTCGCAGCGAAACACGACGCCGACGTTACGTGTTTAGTTAAATAGTGTTGTATGATTTAATATTTTATATGTATTAGTTTGTTATTATTGTTTTATGTTATTGTGTGTATTTTAAGTATGGGCCCTAGTTGCCTGAAATAGAATGATTAATATTATTATTATATAGATTACCAAAAAATATTGGACACGTATTTTTTCTTTTTTTACGTAAACAAACAATGAAGACGATACAGTGCTTTGAAAACTCGTGTGACGTCATATTCTAAGACATGTATTACATTTATTACCGGTGAGTGACGTCACAACCTCCCACTCAAATCTTTGACGCGTTTTAACTTCGTCAATTTTTATTGATTTGATAATATAAAAAATACTATATATTTTTATAATATATTTTTCGATAATCTAACTGACGGACTAATTAAAATGATAGTTTTGTTAGTCAGTAAACATGCCTATTGTTATGTCAACCAGCTCATTAATTGTTAACGATAATATCGCTCTCATTTCACCGACTATTTCACAAAATCAACACAATTATTTCGGGTTCAAGTTTAATTATAATTTGCAATATTATAACAATGGTTCTATGCTTTTGCGGAACAGGCAACATAATTTGGTTGCTATAATAAGGCCGAAATTAGTGCTTTGAAAACTCGTGTGACGTCATACTCTGAAACATTAGTATGGCATTTTCGTTTTATCTTCGTAATTTTTTATTGATTTGATAAAACAAAAAATACGTATCTAATATTTTTCGATAATCTAACAGACGGACTAATTAGAATCACATTTTTTTAAGTCCGTAAACATCCCTTTTGTCGCTTACTCTTTTGATTTCATTTCATGGTACGTAGTGAAACTAATATTTTGGAACCCATACTATCATAAAGTAGGTCATATACTCATATCACAAAGTTGCAATATTTATTTCACGAGAAATTTGCGTTTGAAGTTTGTAGAGTGTATACATATTTTTGATCGTGACTGTACTGCTTCGCTGTCGTCAGTGCGACTGCCGAGCATGCGGTCCAGGGGTCGATTCTCTGGTCGAGCAAAGTGTTATTGGGTTTTTTATCAAGATTTTTTAGATGAAGCTATAGAGTTTGGATTGGTGCCCGGTTGAAAACCGTCCCTATAATATCCTGGAACTTAACCGTAACCCACCCAGATTTCGTCAATTGTGGGTGTACACATCTGCCTAACCCTTCGGGGATTATCAGGCGTGATGTTACGTTATGTCACTCTTTATCCTATTTATCTAATTTCTAATTCCTACCTTTATCCAATTTTCTCTTAAAAAATAAACTTTTGCAGAACTAAACAACTTCATAAATATCCATTTAATAACAACAAAAAACCCTTTCAAATCCCATTCCTCTCAATACAGTCAATAAAAAACACATAAACTGAAACACAGGGTTCCAATAAAGCCGACTCAAAGTAATATAATCAAATAATAGAAGGAAATAATAGAACCTTCATAAAGCAATGAATGAGAATTCAATTTTGTTAACAAAGAAAGATGGTCGGAACAAAATGTCGTAACTAGAGAAAAAATTGGGCAAGTACGAGTTGGGATTGCACACGTAGGGTTCCGTCATCATCATCAGCCACAGCCTATTATTGTTCCCACTGCTGGGACACAGGCCTCCTCTCTTTGAGAGGGATTAGGTTATAATCTACCACGCGGGCCCAGTGCGGATTATGTCACATGTCTTAGAATTTTTTGGTCCTAAGACATGCCGGTTTCCTCACGATGTTTTCCTTAACCGTTTCTCAACCCAGTTAGAACTGGATAATACGATACCCTTTCACAAGACTGGTTGTCACATTTCCAGGCCTCTTTACAATCTTATCCTTATTTTTTTGGAATGTAGGAAATCATCAAACGACTCCTCCCGCTCTGGGCAGTGCGGTAGGGAGTGCCAGAATTCTACTGACAAAAAATCACCCATGTTCCTTCTTAGCCCTTTGTGTCGAGGCTTCGGTATCTCTTTCGAACAACCCGCAGCCCCGACGGAGCTAAAGCCACCAGCTACATGTAGGGTTCCGTTGAGGTCCTTTGAGTACAGGACAGGACCCTAAAAACGTGGTAACGTGGAGAATTTGCGTTGAATAAATATTTTCCGGAGTGCTACAGAGAGGAGTTTTCGAGGAAACTTTAACAAAGAAAAAATATGTTTATGATTTTTGGAAATCTTTTTTATTCCTATAAGTACGGTCGCGTGCATAAGTCATTACATATTATAAAACAAAGTCCTCCGCCGCGTCTGTCTGTCTGTCGTTCGGTGTAAACTCAAAAACTACTGCACCGATTTTCATGCTGTTTTCACCAATAGATGGAATGGTTCTCGAGGAAGGTTTTAGTATATAATTTGTCTTTGGAATAGGTTCCCATTAGTAGCGAGATTAGGATAAAAATTACATGATTACTTCTTTTGGTCGCGATAACCGACAGCCACGGGCATCAGCTAGTTCCTTATAATACGCATAATTAATAAAAAATTTTTGCAATAGGTTATTTCGCCAAAAAATCTAATTAGTCTGTCTGTTAGATTATCGAAACATATTGGATACTTAAGTACGTGTTTTTTGTTTTAACAAATAAATAAAAATTGACGAAAATAAAACGTGTCAAAGATCATGAGTGGGGCTTGTGATGTCACTTTGTAGGTAAAAAAGTACTAACCTTGTGACGTAACACGACGACACGACTTTTCGAAGTACTGTATCGTCTTTATCTTTTGTTTATGTAAAAAAAAAGTGTCCGTTATTTTTTTTTCAATCATCAAATGACTCCTCCCGCTGTAGGCAGAGCGGTAGGGAGTGTCAGACTTCTACTGACTAAACACCACCCATGTTCCTTCTTAGCCCTTTGTGTCGAGGCCGCATCGACTTTCGAAGAACCCGCACCCCAGCGTACTCCACCTTAGGTTGCATCATTGCTTCACATCAAGCGAGTTGCGGCCAAACGCAAGCCTATTTAGTGCAAAAATAAAACAAGAAAAAATAAATGGATGGATGCATGCATTCCAAAATATGTAACACTTAGATATGTTTCGTGACATCAGGGGAGGCCTATGTTGAGCAGTGGAAGTCTTTCGGCTTTAATGATGATAATGAGATATGTTTCCACCATACCTCAAATATTTTAAGTACCTATGAGTAAGGTATATGCTCGTGATTGTACATGAGTACATTGGTTTTCCCGCTTGACTGCTGATATAAAGTTTCTTTTCATAGATTTTCTCTATTGTTTACTTTTATTTGCTTTTCCATTATTTTATATCTTATCATTTGCGTTGCTAGAAGTATGTGAAAATGAAAACATAAAGAATGAACATAATAATCTTTTTTTCATCAAAATAAAAAAGAGAATCTCCATTAAACATGAAAAGTATTTGTAACACAGCCTCGGGGTTCATTCCCATCCAATCTGCGATCGGCCAACACAATGGTCTGGAAGAAAACAATCTTTAGGCCGAAAACAACGCATCCTCTCGCATTGTTCTACCCACCACTCGGAAAACCCCTCTTTTATTGTTTTTTTAGAACACGAAAAAATGTATTCGTAATAAAATATTTGCGCGCGTTCCAGAAAGTAAAATTGAAGGGAAATGAAGGAATGCTCTGACTGTTTATTAACTTACTTCCTTTATCTAGGGCCCTTCAGGTAGGGAAGCTACCGCTTTTTAATTTCCAACATATTTTGTTTCACGACTCAAAAGTATTGCTTTAAATTGCATTCGTATTTTAGCAACTAACAATATGAGACAGGTCTACGAGACAGCTACGAAAAATTGTAGCGTGCGTAGACCCGCTACGATTTAGCTACGAATAACGCTACGAGAACTGCAGATAAGGCTCGAATTTACCAATTCCGACCATTTTGGTCCTGATATCCGATTTCACCAATTGGTCCTTTTATGGCGAATGTGACAACATTGCACGTTGTACAGCGGTCTCGTAAATTCTTCGTGAGTGTAAAATAAGTCCGAAATATCGTTCTGTAAATAGTTACAATTTAAATTAGGATTTAACGTGCAATAAACTGGATAAATGTAGAAATGTAATTGAAATGTTTGAAACTTCAATTGTAAATGTTTTCGAAAGGATATTAGAAGTTGTTTGCATAGGTCCGTACGAGGTATTTTATTACGACCGACATAGCGAGTTTTGGAATCGGGAATAGCTCTTCTAAATACATTCTTCAGTATTCTTTGTTTTACATAAAATGTAGACAGACATTTTTGATTATACTCGTAACATAACAATCCCCAGCCTTTAATCCCCGTAGGATTAGGCAGATGTGAAATGTAGGTGTAAAAATGCAAAACGTGGGTGATTTTGCATTTTTACATTTTTGATTATAAAGGGTCAAAATAAATAAGCACCACAGAACAGAACCGAAACGCAAAAGACAGAGATTTACTTTATTCACCTTTTAGACACTGCTTTTGGTACTTGATTCTAAATATTCTTTAACACGGACCGTGTTAAAGAATATTTATATATATGTATATTTACCTATATTTATGTATGAATGAACACAAGAAAAAAACCTACTTACACTTATAACATCACTTACGGTATCATCACCTGCAACTACTTTCATCATCATCATCAGCTTAGAAAGTTTCTACTGCAGGGACTCAGGCCTCCTCTCTAAGAGAGGGATGGGCTATAACCCTGCACCATGCGGGCACAGTGCGGATTGGTAAATGTCACATGTTTCGAATTTTTTGGTTCTAAGTTATGCCGGTTTCCTCACGATGTTTTCCTTCACCGTTTTGAGAGCAGCAGTGCTGATATCAATTACACAAATTAATGCGCCTGTTTAAGTTCGAACACACGACCCATTGTTCGTAAGTCGGGGCTGTCACCGACGCAACTACTTAAATAATCAACTTCTAACACTACATCAAAACAATAACAATCCCCCAAACTTTGTCACCAGTCAGTACACAACACACGTACACAGTATTTGTGTAGTTGTGTTGTGAACAGTACACAAATACACAAGCCGGTGGGGTCGCGCCGTTTGCAGGGAACGATTAAATGCGGGCACATTGTAAACATCTTCCAGTTAATGTTTACAGAGCGACAGTCTGCTAGATTTGAGTTCAGATTGAGGGGCATGTCGATCTGTTGTAGTTCGGTATTGTTTGGGAAATTTATGGTCATTGTGGGCATTGTGGACTTTGTTTTAAGAATATTGGAGTTTTAGTCATACTATCGCGGAGTTTTTTAGACTGGTAAAAGACTGAATTAGATATGCGAAGCTGCCGACCTTCACTAGTTGAAAAGAGAGAGAGAGGCAGTAGATACATATAAGGAAAGGGTGACTGCTGAAATGAAGGTTAATGGAGAAGTATAGAAGAAGAAGACATACTGCGCCGACCACAAATAAATATGGTTAAGAGCAGGATAATGATATTTATTTATTTAACTATTTATGTACACACAGTAGACAACACAGGAAAATTATAAAATATAACATTAGAGTACAAAGGTACTGCTTATTTCTCAAGAAATTTCTGCCAGCAGACCTGCAAAAGGAGAAATGAAAAAAGAAATGTAGACTATAGTGTGTGAGAAGCGGAAAAGAATTCTGTGATTATGTGTCGTACGTAACTAACTTAACCTATATAACAATATATACACATATAAGAAAATAATAATATATACGTATATAAATACACAAAGTTAATATATATAAACAAATAAAATATATACTTATGTACATAAAAATCACAATGGAGAGGAAAGGTAATATTCTTTCACTCTGGTAATGATAATGATGAATGAAGTTAACTACACCATTAGATACTCAATACTAACTGCCTAACTGGGTTATGGAGGTCAGTTCTCCATACAGCTAGGCGCTCGCTGTATGGAGAATACTGGTATTCTGCTGCATCCGATTGTACTGGAAGCCAACCCCAACATAGTAGGGAAAAAGGCTAGGCAGATGATGATTCAATTGGTAGATACGTGTGGCCAGTGAGCTAAGTTAAATAGGGTATTTTACCAAAATAATCTAATTAGTCCGTCAGTTAGATTATCGAAAAATATTGGATATTTATGTAGGTACGTGTTTTTTGTTTTATCAAATTGATAAAAAAAATCGAAAATAAAACGTGGCAAAGATCATGAGGGGCTTTGAGGTCACTTTGTGGGTAAAAAGTACTGTAACCTTGTGACGTCACATAACTTGACGTGACTTTTCGAAGCACTGTATCGTCGTTATCTTTTGTTTAAGTGAAAAAATAAAATATACGTGTCCATTCTTTTTTGAAAATCCATCTGAAAGACTGATTAGATTTTTTAGGTGAAATACCCTATTATAATTTGGACGCCCTCAGGTATAGCAGTCAGATAAGAATTTTCGAGAATCAAATTGCTTGGCATGGAGGAACCGATGTGCAACAGTAAACTGATAATAATGATTGTTTTATAATGGAACCAAAAGAATATAAACTAATTAGTAATTTATCTTAGGTAATTTACGGTAAATTAACTTAATTTTTTTTTTTTTTTAAATATACGTTGCCCCACACTAGGAATTTCTCCTGTATCGTGGGTGCGTTTACAAACATTTAAACTCATATACACAAACACACCCAGACCCGAAACAACTATTTGTAGGCCATACAAATATTTCGACTGGCCTGTTGGTCTAGTGGTTAGTGACCCTAACTGCTATGCCGGAGGTCGTGGGTTCGATTCCCACCCAGGACAAATGTTTGTGTGATGAGCACGATCATTTGTTCTGTGTCTGGGTGTAATTTATCTATAACATGTATGTATTTAGAAATATATAAGTATGTTTATCAGTTGTCTAGTGCCCATAACACAAGCTCTGCTTAGCTTGGGACTAGATGGCGTTGTGTGATAGTTCTGGAATATTATTATTATATTATTATTATTTGTTTCGTGCGGGGATCGAACCCGCGACACGTAGCGCAGCAGTCCAATCGCTTAGCCACTGCGCCAACCGTGCCGTCAAAAGACAGATTTAATAGGCAGAACGTTTTAATAGTCTCAGAACCAATTTCAACAACCACAAGAACAGCCCACTAGTACCAGGCTCGCAGAATCCCCAAGACGTCTCGAAATACGTGCAAACTACAAAGTTTACGTGAACTTGCTTACTGTCAACTAGTTTGCATCTCTTCAGCGCCTGAATAATTGGACTCCTGATTGCAGGCCAACACGTGTTTGTTGTCATAATTGTTGCTAGTTCACTTGCGCTCTTAATTAGTTTACACTCGTGAGAATGTGAGGTAGTTTGAAGATAGGGAGAAGGAAAGTTTTAGTGAATGAGTTTTGAGGAACAAAGCTGATATAGTCACTTTTCCAGAAGTAGTTTATTAATACTTTTAAGGTGTATGTCTTATATCCAGGATATAAGGGAATATCCTGGATGAGGCTGGTAGTGGGTGAAGTCGGGCTGTGGATGTTTGGACGGGTGTAAAGAAAGACAAATAATTATTAGGATACTAGCTTGTGCCAGCGGATTCGAACAATTATCAAACAACACGCGGGGTGTTGTTTGATAATTGTCCCACGGGATCATACTACCGGGATAAGAAGTATTCTATGTGCTCATTCAGGTTATAAACTATACGTGTTCTAAATTTCATCCACATCCGTTCAGTAGTTTTTACGTCAGAGAGTAACAAACATCCATCCATACAGCCTCACAAACTTTCGCTATATATATATTAGTAGTAGGAAGTGGGATCCTTGCAAAAGTAGGTACGATTACGACGAACAACAAATGAGGTGTTTTTCCACAAATTATGGGACACTTGATATCGGATATTTCCTATCAAAACGTGCAAGTATCTAAACCACACACTGAAAACACATGAATTTAAAACTAGTTTCCTTATTTCAATCCTCAACCATCTCTGTAATTCCTCCTTTCTCTACTCACATTCCTCAAAATTTCACCTAACAGGACTGAATGACCAAAAACACTTTTCCAGATGTTTCTCTGTGCAAAATCGACCGCGTCGAGGGCGCACATCAAAGGGCTGGAAACTTTTCACATCCTTTGTAGCTTAGACAGATTTGGATAGCGAGATACAGTTCCCATCGAATAGAAAACTGCAGAAGGTTAGTTTCACATAACGGACGAAATCTGGCGCATGCACACAAAGACGCAATCGTATGACGATTTCAAATTAACGTAGATAAAGAGCATGATAGAAAAGTTACTAAATACTCGAACATAATCATAAGAAAGAGACAAAGACACTTTAAGAACAAGGTGTGAGAGTGAACGAGATAGATTTTGATTCAAATAAATTGCGTTTGGAAACTTTTTGTCAGGCCCCAATAAATCAGCGAAAAGCTGAGAGCCAAGGAAACGGCTGTCACACTCACTACTTACTACGATTTTTATGGAAAGTTTGCCCGATAGAATTTGTACCAGTTTGCAATAACTGTCGAAGACGACAGTCTCATCTATTTTTTTTTTAAATTCGCCATGTCATAGGCTACATTTAAAACTTTGCCGTGGGGTAATTTCCGTACATATCGGGAGCGAACAAAAGCTATCACACGTAAAACATAAATATGACAATGCGCAAACGACGAAAGAATCAGTCGCAGGAACCCTTGTGTTGTGTTGAATGAACACGAACACAACTATGCGTGTCTGGAATTGGCTTATTTTTTCATAATGCTGTTTTAAGAAACGCGTATAATGCTGCGTCTAAATTGCATAGCTCTGACCTTCTGTACCTATTTACTCTTTGCAGTTGAGTCCACGATACGGACGTCTGATCGGAAAATATTTTGTTTATCAGACTAACGACTTTCCTTTGACGGCTGCTCAGCATTCGTGATGCTCAGATACCTACGCTGATGATTTTCGGAAATGGTGCGTGTTAAATGGAAATTTAGATTTCTTTTTCGAGGATTTCAATAGCTATGTTGCGAAATCTGGGTGTACTATTAGGTAGGTACACCTCTGCCTGACCTGTCGGAAATTACAGGCGTGATGTTTTGTTGTGTTTTAATATTTATAGTTGAGTTGATTGTATTGGAGTTGTACCAATATACCTATTTGACTCAACTAGAACTTTAAAAATATGTATTTAAAGTAATATTTTGATAGAAATAGTGATTTTGTCCAGTTAGCAGCACCAATATGTATACACTAAGCAACGTAAAGGAGAAAGTGTCGCCTGCTGTATTGATTTCATTTTTATGTTTATAACGAAACTAATATTTTGGAACCCATATTATTATAAAGTTATTCGCTTTTAAACTTTGCCAAGGGAATACATATTATTGCTCGTGACTGTTCATGGAGTTTCTTGATCGTTCTTCCATTGTTTGAAATTGATAGCTTAGCTATTTTGTACGTACTGACCAACTTCTTTAATAAATAAGTCAAATGTAATAATAATTGGTTTAAAAAAAACTGTATAAAAAATATGTGTCCCTTTTGTCCGTCAGTTAGATTATCGAAAAATATTGGATACGTGTTTTTTGTTTTATCAATAGAATAAAAACTGACGAAGATAAAACTCGTCAAAGATCATGAGTGGGGGCTTTTGACGTCAAAAAATGTAGCACGCGAGTTTTCGAAGCACTGTATCGTCTTTATTTTTGGTTTACGTGCAAAAAAAAAAAATATGTGACCAATATTTTTTGGAGATCTAAGTATCTGTTGGACTAATTAGATTTTTTTGTCAACTACCCTATTGCATAATAGCTATTTCTAATTATCTATTATAGCGTTTTAACACAAAATTTTCCTTTCAAATTATCTGATAAAATGCTTTTGCTGGTATTAATTTGCCTGTATTGTATTATTTGAACAACGCAAAAATTGATTCAATAACGCTGGCTTATTGCAATAAAGCTTAATTAATCTCCTGATTAATTTTATAATTCCATTTACCAGCATAATCCCATAAAACGCTTTATATTAATGTCTGAAAATTGGTATCTTTGCTGTGACAAGAGTGTAATTTTAATAGGGTACCTATTTCACCAAAAAAATTGTTTTTTTTCCGGGTCTGCCAGATAGATTTTCAAAAAATAATGGACACGTATTTTTTCTTTTTTCACTTAAACAAAAGATGAAGACGTTACAGTCGTGTGACGTCACAAGGTTAGTACGTTTTTACCCACAAAGTGCCGTCAAAAGCATCAGAATCAGAAAAGCTCATGATCATTGACACGTGTTATTTTCGTCAATTTTCATTAATTTGATAAAACAAAAAACACGTATCCAATATGTTTCGATAATTTAACAGACGGAATTAGATTTTTTTGGTGAAATACCCTATTGGCAAAAAAAAAGATAAGTAAAGAGGGGATATTATTTGCAAGTAGACTCAGTTCACAGTCAAAGTATGATAGTGGTATGTGAAATGTCTTTGGAATGGCAAATTGATGTGGGATCAGTAGGTTTCATCATCATCATCATATTTACTACCTGGCATAGAATAGAATACATTTATTTTCAGACATACAAACTAATAACATTTGTGTTAGTATAAGAAACTTAAAACTATGTTAGTAGCACTTCACTTCACTTGCACGATACTTAGTGCGATCTTGTGGAATTTGTTTTGTTTGTGTTTTCTGCCTACTTCCCGATTCTGTGCGCCTCTTATCCAAGTGTTTTTCAATAGTAATTTTATTAAATATATCCTTAGGTGAGATTCATCATTACAACACCTAAATTTAAAATGAACATTGTCACATTGCAAAAACGAAATCATTAAGTCTATCTATCATTTTCTATCACGCTTCATCATTTTGTGAACATACATTTTCACTTACAAGTTTTATTACAACGTATCACTTCATCAATAGGCATACCCCATTATCTTTTAACACACAACTGACTCCCTCAAAAAAACATAAACACAACATACTTTCCGTGGAGCTGTTAAACGTGGAAATAAAGTATTTAGACCGTTTTCATGACAAAGAGTCGTATAAAAAGTTACGATTCGCGCCGCGAATTTTAACTAAGGCAAACACACAGAAAAGAACCGGTTTCAGTAAATCTAACAGAAGTGTAAATATTAAGAGGGGGTTCGTGGCTAAGTTGTAAAAGTTCCACAGTTGAACTACGGTCGGTCTGTGGATGGGTGACCATTTAATAAACTTATCGTGTTTGCTCCGTGCCTCGGACAGCGCTAAGTATATTCCGTTGGTCCCGGCTGTGATTTGAAACCTTTGGCAGTCGCTGCGGGTGGTCAATAGTCTTAAAGACTGACAACCAGTCTTACCTCAAGGGTATTGTATTGCTGCGGGTTATTCGAAAGAAATACCGCGGCTTCGACACAAAGGGCTAAGAAGGAACATGGGTGGTTTTTTGTCAGTAGAAGCCTGACACTCCCTACCGCTGCGCCCAGAGCGGGAGCAGTCCCTTGATGGTATCGTTTTACCCACAAATTGTAACTGTAACACAGGCCTATCTACCTAGCACAGGAGTCAGGAACCTCGCACAGTTTTGTTACCACTTTCTTGTGTAGGTTTTATAGTTTTGGTTGTAGAGGTAATCCAGTCACACAATGTAAAATACTAGTTTTCATGTCATAGTTGGGTAAAGGATAAGTAGATTATGATCACCGTTTCCATGACAAAGGCTAGTATAAAAGTTACGAACGTAGGGAACAAAAAGAAACAATCTTTGCCTGTAAATCAGACAGGGAGTGGAAATATTAAAAATTCTTTGCTTAGCGTGAACGTGATCTTCGCTTAAAGAGATGGATACCCGGTTTACGAGTAGCGTTTAGCTTTTGTTATAGAGAAGCTTTATTTTGTTCTGTAATTAAGCTGTAGCGGAGAATATAGTTTTCTATGATTACTTAGCTGTTGATTTTAGCTTTAGTAAAAGTTTTTAAATGTTGTTAGTGAATCTGATATCGATATTTGTTTAAATGAATGTATGTTACCTGGTTGTGCTGTGAGTGACCATAGCACAGCACCATGCTGAGTGGCAACCTACTTGTCGCAGTCACAACGTGCAACATTTTCTTTTGTTTTTGTAATCCCTGCTTGTTGTATTTTTTTTTATATCTGTTAAGCGTTGTTTGTGTTTTGTTTTTTTTCCTGTATGCTCGGTATGTTTCTGCGACAAGTAAATCTATTTCTTTCTTTTTTTTTCTTTCTGTACTATTGAATTTAATACTTGTTTTCTATTTTATGATGTTTTAATGTTAATGATACATTTTGAATGGACTGATAACTGATGATTGATGACGTATGATTTGATGTCTAATGTAATTTTGTAGTGTTTTAATTGGAGTGTGGATTTATGCAAGGGAATTAAACTTAACTGGACTATGTGTATGTACAGTCAGCACCACGAATATGAGTATACACTTAGCAACGTTTAGAAGCAATTTTCGCCTACTATATTGATTTTTTTTTTAAATTTCGCAACGTAGTTAATATTTTGTAAGCCGTTTAAGGTGGAAGCTCACATCTGGCCCGCGAAATTCTAATTTTCTTACGTTTTTGGCAATTTGCAGGCCAGTGCTTGGTTGTATGTTTATGAAAATTTGATTTGCGACTGTAAGACGTATGAAGTTACCGAATTATAACCATCAAAATTATCAATACAACCCTCCAAGTTCATTTTCATGTCAAGATTGATTTTTGCATGTAAAAGTCATTCTTTAGTAATTTAGTTGTCGTTCTTTAGTAGTTAGTAATTTTGATGGTTATAATTCGGTAACTTCATACGTCTTACAGTCGCAAATCAAATTTTCATAAACATACAACCAAGCACTGGCCTGCAAATTGCCAAAAACGTAAGAAAATTAGAATTTCGCGGGCCAGATGTGAGCTTCCACCTTAATCATAAAGTAAGCCATATCTCAAAGTTGCAGTAGTTATTTCACGAGAAATTCGTGTTTTAACTTTGCCAAGTGTATACATGTTATTGCTCGTGACTGTACTAGGAATTAAGTACAACTCTGTCAAACCTTTCAAGAATTACAGGCGTGATGTTATGTGTAAATTGTATACCAACGTTGTGAGAGACTAATGTACTGTCATAGATAACAAAATGATTATAATGGATATTCACATATTTAGAGATTGTTAAAAAATCTTCTACAAACGTGTTGATTTTGTGGAAAAGTTTTTTCTTAAATATCACACGATTAGCTAAGTGACAACACTCTCTCAGCACTTTCATTCGAGTGTAAGCAAAAAAACTAGCAGTATTTCCCATTTCCATGCCGTTTTTATTCAGTTACCTTTTTAAAAGTGAAGGCAAAGGGGAACAGTGAAGTGCCTTACGTATTCAAGTGGCCGATAATATAGTATTAATTAAAAGAATAGCTGTTAGTTTTATTGGAAAAAAGACAAAAGATACTAATGTAGTTAAAACTTATTGAACGAAGCGAAATTAGTTCAAGTTTTACATTAATAAGGTCGGATTATTCTTGAAAAAGTATTTTAAATTTTTTGCGAAGTATTTACTTATTTAAGGTTTGTTTGCTTTTGCCAATGTATAAACCTACATATATCATCATCATCATTTTCTTGCCATTATTCCAATAGGGATATTTACTGACTTAATAAAAATGTGAGTCTAATTAGTCCATCTGTTAGATTATCAAAAAATATTGGATACGTATTTTTTGTTTTATCAAATCAACAAAAATTTACGAAGATAAAACGCGTCAGAGTTTTGAGTGGGGGTTGGTGACGTCACTGACCGCTAAAAATGTCATACTAATGTCTTAGAGTATGACGTCTCACGAGTTTTAAAGCACTGTATCGTCTTCATTGTTTGTTTTAGTGAAAATAGAATAAATACATATCCAATATTTTTTGGTAGCTAATCTATATAACACAAATACAACACAACAAACAAATATTTGTATGGCCTACAGATAGTTGTTCCGGGTCTGGGTATTTGTGTATGTGAGTTTAAATGTTTGTGAACGCACCCACGATACAGGAAAAGTTCCCAGTGTGGGGCAACGTTTTTTTTTGGGAAAAAAAAAATATATATATATGACGGACTAATTAGACTTTTTTGGTTAACTACCCTATCTATTAGGGGTTGGCGCAGCATGACTTCCTCTTCCATAATTCTCTGTTTCTCTTCATCTCATGAGACACCTCCTTTCTTACCATACCATTCTTAACACAATCCAAACTTACAGACATGTTTTACAATGTATTATTTATTTTAATGTCAAGTACAAGTATTTTAATGTTACATAGACGAATTTATTGTCCCAAGGCATGCATTAACCCCGTCGGGGCTACGGGTTTTCGAAAGAGATACCCCGGCCTCGGCACAGGGGTTAAGAAGGAACATGGGAGGTTTTAGTCAGTAGAAGTCTAGCACTCCCTTCCGCTCTGCACAGAGCGGGAGGGAAAAAAAATAGACATGCTTTAACAAAGCAGTCTAAAAATGAAACCCTTTCGCTATGGGTATAATCCTACTAATATTATAAATGTGAAAGTTTGTGAGAATGGATGTGTGGATGTTTGTTACTCTTTCACGCATAAACGGCTGGACCGATTTGGTTGAAATTTGGTATGTAGATAGGTTATACCCTGGATTAACATATAGGATAGTTTTTATCCCAATTTTATGATCCGTGGGATAATTTTCGAGTTGTAGCGGGTGAAGCCGCTGGTAACAGCTAGTAACCACATAATAAGTAACAACAGTAATAAGTTCCATATTATTTTTAGAATACCTATTAGGTAAGAATGGCGGAGATCGCAATAAAGAAATAGTTTAAGGAAGTTTTCTTCCGTGTTTTATTTTCAACGGACACATACAACATTTTCACATTAATTAAAGAAACTTTCTTTATTTTGACATTTTATTTGTATTGTACCGTCAACAAAAGAGGAAGGTTCCTATGTTTGCAGGTAATTTCAACTATTTTGCAACCCATGTCATGTTGTGTGTGCGTACCTTTAATAAAAAGCAACCTTTATGTTTTTTAGCAAATGTTTTGAGTATATGGGTTGACATTGTTAAGCCCTGAGATAAACTTACTATTTAACTATTTTGGGGTTCATAACCAACCACACAATGTTAATTAGTTTTAGGTAATATTTTAAGTTTTTGATCTCGGATAGTTAACATTGATAAGTTTTATCATTTTCAATCAGTTTTAACCATCCGCTCTAGAAATACATATTTAAAATATTTATGTTACTTATTGGACTATTTACTAACTTACCACATTTAGAATATTGGATTAGTTTTGCATTTTTAATTGAATTATGAGATATAGAAAGAAAGAAAAAGTATTAATTGGTCTCACACAGGTCAAAACAAATTGATACAAAATTAAACATTAAAAACACTTATTTACGGATCCGTTGACAACTCCTGAATTATCTAGGGCAGCGAGTCCACATGGCCCTGAAAGTAGTTCATCTACTTACTGATAATTTGGTAATTTAATTCTAAATTCTAACTAGTGTACAGTCACGAGCACTGATATGTACACAAAGCAATTTTGAAGGTATTTGAGTGGTTTGAGTGACGGACATTATAATATAATTTACAAACGCATACTATGATGAAACACACAAGTTTTTTCTTGAAGTAGAACTTAACTATTGTTTCAGGAGAAGATTGGGTTTGAATTTTGCTGCGTGTATAGAAATATTATACCTCAATGTAACTACAAAAGCATAATCTTAATAACCAACAATCCATCAATAAACACACAAAAACCTGAACCACAGAGTGTAGCTAAGCCTTGTCTACATAGTTACAGTCTAGACGTGTAACAGACAGTTTACATAACGCCAGCGTCGCAGCGATATTGCACCTAAGCTGAATTTTAATATCGTTTACAAAGAGCTCGGCTTAAAGGTATTAAGTGTGGCATTAACTAACGAGGAAAACTTTGTGAGACAATGCTTAACTAGAATTTATCGATGAAATTATGGTTTAGTTGACAATACATACGGTAGAGTAGAAAATTAAATGATGGGAGAAGTCTTTGCTTCTTGGCAATGATTTTCCAGAGGGCCCATTTACGTATATCGACAAGTTCGTGTCTCATTCTTTCTAATTTTACTTCGTTCTTTCAGCCATTGACTGTCGCTAATATGAGATTGCGAATAGATTATTAAGAACGACAGAAATTGGCCTCAGGTGGATCGGTGACCAGTCACTACAGAGGTCCTCCGTGCCTCGGAAAGAACGTCAAGCCGTTGATCCTGGCTATAATTTGAAGATCTTGGACAGTTGTTACATATGATAGCCTGAAAGTCTGACAATCAGTCTTACTACCGCAAATGATGAAGCTCCAGTATTCTTCTTACATTGAGGGCATAATCCTCAAGTTCAGTAGCGGTAACAGCTAATGCTTTTGGTTTGTTGCAGCTGTTCAAATATGTATGACTTCTGCCCTACTTTCGAAAGCGTGTTAATTCTAGTCTCAACTGACCTTAGTGGGTCAAGTTGGGATAGGTTGTAACTACATAGTAACACCAACATAGCATATCTACATATTAGCACCTGGTGAAGGTCAATGTGGCGACACTTGGGGGAGGCCTATGTCCAGCAGTGGACGCGTTTTGGCTGAAATGATGATGATGGTAGTATTTACGTTTTTTTATAACAATATGGGGGAAAACAGTATGCATAAAAAAGATGACTGGAAAATTCTAGATGCGAAACGCAGAGGACAGGGTGGTATTTCAGTGAAGGAGAAAATTGGGGATATTTCGAAGTTATACCTACTTACTCTTTTTTTATTTTGGGGGGTGAGAAATCATCAAACAACGGAAAGGGAGTGTCAGACTTCTACTGACTAAAAACCACTCATGTTCCTTTTTAGTTCTGATGTCGAGGCCGCGGCATATCTTGCGAACAACCCGCAGCCCCGACGGGGAGTTATACTCACTCTCGTTCAGAATCAAGTGTTCAATAATGTTATCACAAACCTCGACGTTAAATCCAAGCTCAATTTTGTGTATAGTATAAGTATGTTATTACGATAATTAAAGTAACTGTGTCTGTTCCTTTATTATACTTAAACAGCTGATGGAAATTGGCACACGGCTGGGAACTGAATCACGAAAAACAATACTTACTTTTTGGAATAAAGAATATATAGGACCACACCCTGCCACATACAAAGGAATAATTATCGACTTAGGGGCACGAGACACAATCATGTGGGCTGAGAGCAAAAACCACTACACAATGTTTATACTGCGAGACACGTGTACCTATAGCAGCTTAAATTCTTCAAAGCTACATAAAGCTTCCAATTTTCATTCCATTTTTATCTACTTTTCAAACAGAAGATTCTCGAATTAGTACCTACCTATAGAATATATTCGGCATATTTTAAAAGTTCCGGGTTCCGTACAAAAGTAATTTGCTTTGAAGGCATTCTGCCGAACAAAAGGGAGGACGCAATATTGTCGTAACGAATTCCCTACGATATTTAGGCTGTCTTATTTTATTAGGGTCCCTTACAGACAACGTGAAAACGGTATTGAGACTGTATTTCAGATTTTATTGCTGTTTTTGACTGAGTTTCGAAGTTGCGAAGACATTTGGAGTTACGTCGATAGTTTAAAAAGTTGAGTCGGTGTAACGGTAGACGAAGTTGATTTCAGTTCGTTTGTGAGTCAATCTTCTGTATTATTATTGAGCTGACTGGTTCAATGTTTAATGAAAAGTTGAGATTTAAGACACGGACTGCCTCGTTGGTTGAGTGGTCGCAAACGCGACTACCGAGCATAGGGTCTTTTGCTTGTTTACTGAGTCGGGCGAAGTCGTTGCCCTGCAGTGGGATGCAGGTGCAGGTGCTAACAGTATTGTATTGTTTGTATCACGGGCTGGTTGGTGTTCGCTAAAAGTACAAAATGGTAATAGATTCACCTTATTTGCGGAGAAAGGGTTATTTTTCTTAACATTATTTCCGCAGTAAAGACCATCAGCGGCAGGGTAATTACTTACTTAGGCGTACCCTGCACCCACATCACAAAATAATACTTTCCAAAAGCTTGATTAACAAGAAACGCCCACTTTCTCAAGGCAATTTAATTAACTTTCCACTCGGCCATATTATTAGGGCAATAAAAATAATAATTTGTCACCCGCCCGCCCTACGATTTACTTCGCAAGGGTTTCTCGTAACATCGGGGACATTTTTTCTTAAGATTCTCCGCTTAAAGTTTTGTCTGTAGAATTCCTTGGAATTGCGTGGTTGGAATGAGTTTTCAGTTAAAGTTTGAATTTGTAAGTAGGCAATTTTCTAAGGGTTATATGAGGGTAATTTCATTTCTGTTTGGTATAGTTAAGATTTTACCATTGATGTGATCACAAGCGGAACGGCTGAGCATGAGATTCTAGATTCGATTCAAGGTCTTACCAGAGGGGAATCTTACCAAAGGGGAATCTTACCAAAGGGGAATCTTACCAAAGGGGAAACTTACCAAAGGGGAATTTTACCAAAGGGGAATCTTACCAAAGGGGAAACTTACCAAAGGGGAATTTTACCAAAGGGGAATCTTACCAAAGGGGAATCTTACCAAAGAAAACCCAGTACTAACGGGGTTGTGGTGGTCAAATAAGCTGTCACTCCATGTAAAATAATAGTATTCAGCTGCATCGTTTAGACTGGCGCCCGACCCTAAAATAGTTGTGAAATGGCTACGTTATTGAATATCTTGTGATCTGCAGGGCTATAGAGTATCTTTTAAATGACAGTGGCTAACCTATAGTGCCTATCAATTACTGTCAAATGGTTCCATTTTGTACTAAACCATAACCAATTTGACAGTTAATCCATAGACAATTAGAAGATCATGTCAAGTCATTTAAAAGATACGCAATAGCCCTGCTGAATTATTAATTTTTAGACTCAAATACGACTGTGGTAACTGAGCACCAATCTCTTCAAAGAAAACTAAGACGCGTTCTTTAAACTTTAAAGCATGATTAGAGATTTTATCCGTCATACTAAGCTTCTAAAATGTCTAGGTAAAATGTAAGCTTCAGCAGAATTAATCTGATATTAACGTTACATAAAACCTGAATACAATTTAGGATTACGATGAACAAGAGTTTGATAACCTGTCAGAACACAGTTTTGGATAAGTTCATCATTTTGAAATATGGTTATTATAAACAGTGTGTTCTATTTTGTTATTTTGTAGGGCGGAGTGGGATTAGGGTATGTATATGGAGGACGTGGTGTATATCTACACTAATAGTATAAAGAGGAAAGATTTGTTTGTTTGTAACGAATAGGTTCCGAAACTACAGGACCGATTTGAGAAATTCTTTCACGGTTGGGAAGCTACACTATCCCAGGGTGACATAGGCTATTTTTTATCCCTGTATTCCCTCGGGAACGGGAACTACGCGGGTGAGACCGCGTGACGTCCACTAGTGTATATTAAAAGGATGTAAAAGTATCCTGAAAGAAGCCAAAAGTCATATGTTTTCCTCGTCAATACACGTAATACGTTAAACCTTCTATTTTTCTTGGATAAAATCAATCGTTTCTCAAAATCAAACGCAAAAACTGATAAAACGTCGAGAAAATGTGCACAGTTGCAAAGAACCGGCAGAGAACTCCATGTTTACTTTTTTAAATGTTTTGTTTACTAAAACGTAGCATACTCCAACATTTCTTAAAATAGTTGCTCAACTGCTGTTTTTTAAATCTCAAAACCTATTTTTACCCGACTGCAGCGATGCCCAAAATGCGAGTTATTGTGTGTCGTGTATCAACTTACCAATTTGCAGTAAACAATTAGAAGCTTTATGTTTAATTACATTTCGTTGTTTTACCTGTAACAGAAAAAAATGTATATTTAAAGCATGATATTTTAGTAACAACCCTTAAATTGTACCTAACCAAACATAACACCCCCTTTTTTTTTTGGCGGGTGGAAAATCATCATATAACCCTCTCCCGCTCTTCGGCAGAGCGAAAGGGAGTGTCAGACTTCTACTGACTAAAACGCGCGCCTCATAGAGATGTCAGCAACATGGGAGGGGCCCGCAAGGGCCGACGCCGCGGAAGTTACCGCGGCCTCGACATATAGGGCTCACAAGGAACATGGGTGGTTTTTAGTCAGTAGAAGTCTGACACTCCCTTTCGCTTGCCCAAGAGCGGGAGGGGTTATTTGATGATTTTCCATCGGCCAAAAAAAAATGACCTCATGCTTAACAGTATTATATATTGTGTGTGGGAGTTTTTGTATTAGTAAGACAAAACGCTAGATTACCGCAATTCAGAATTTCAATTTCGGTACCAAATATGCTTCTTAACAAAAAGTGCTGGCTGATATTAGGTACAGAATTGGTACATACAAGTGCCTATCTATGTTCCAATTCTCTACTCTAATATCCGAAGCTCTTTTCTTACGAAAAAGCATAAGCAAGGAGTTTTAAATGGTTATTCGGTCCATTGCACCGGATATTGTTTTCTATATTCCAAAATTGGGTGCATCGTACTGAGCATGCAAGTATGTCAGATAGGTTTACTAAGTGGAAAAATGGCTGAATAATGCGCGAAATAAATTGAAGAAGCAAATTAATTAGATAAAGTGAAGCTGTTTAGGTTTATAAATAATTGACAATCAGGAAACACTATAAAGGGTGTAAAAGTACCCTTAACGCAAACGAAGAGCACTTATTCTCCCCACCACTGCGATATATTTTTGTTCTAGACCATACCTGGGAACCCAGGTATGGTCTAGCTAGAACAAAAAAAATATCGCCTAGTTACGGAGATGTTGGGGGTCAAAGTTTCAAAGTCAAAGTTCGCTGTATAGTGTAGTTTTTCTTTTTAAATTGAATATGTTTTTGTACTCTATACTTTAATTTTTTAAGTATTGATTGATGTGGTGTAAAAAAAAATATTCGGCATGTTTTATAAGTTGTGTAATCCACGTAACAATTTCAACGAAAAGATATTTCTTACACGTATTTTTTATAGTTAAGTAAGTAATCTTATTTGTTAAGTTTTCATACAGGGTGATTGGTAATTAGGTGCATTCCTTGAATTGGGTAATACTAAACCTAATTTGCCACAATTATGTCCCGATAACTACGTTCAAACCTTATACTATCAGATATGCCAATAAATGATTTCTCTGAACTCGTTTCATGTGTGACAACCCTAAGCCACTGCTGTACGGAACCATTTAATTTTATTGTTGCCTGAAAAATGTCTTTTAATATCCTATTCCCAAAATATACTAGAACGTATCGAAAATGCTGCATCCATACGGCATATAGTTTAGCGAAGTCATGTACGAGGTTTCTTAAAGAGCCAAATTAAGTTAAAATTGCTCCAAATTTATATGTCAAAAGTAGTATGTTGCCCCATTTCTGCAGCATTCTGGTAAAAAGCTTTTAGACGATGAAAGAATAATCTTCTAGTTTGTTGTTGCTCTAAAAGAATCTTTCATCTTTTTCAATGGAACTTACAGTTATCCTTTTAGCGAAATTCTGGGTCGGTTTTGTTCAACAATAATAAGAAGAATTCAATGTATCGTTTACGGTTTTTTCTAAGGAATAAACTGAGTTAGCGTTTTTTCAAAGAGTTAAATAAATCGGATTACTTTACTCGCTGAAAACTTACCCGATAAATGTATTTACTGCGATTGTAGAAATGTATTGAGTAATGTTTTCTTTCGTTCAAAGTTTTACTTTGAAAACAATACTTTTGACAAGACAACTGGGGGCCTTAAATTGCCGCTTCAGTAGAATCAAAAAAGGAAAATATTGTGAATTACGTTACAATTCTCAAAATGGTCACAAAATGGCAATACATAATATCAACCAGATTTGTAATTATATCTATTAAGAATTTTAATGTGATCTCCATCATCATATCCATATCAGCCTGGAATCACCAAGGTACCACCAGGTATACCATCATCACTGTCACACTTCCAGGTTCTGTACATCGCTTATCAAGGTGTCGTCCCGCAACTTGGACAATATCGCCATTTTAGGCCCCTGTAGCTCAAATTAAGTTAAAAAGAGATTTTGGATATTACCTATATTGGTTGTAATGACTGTTTGAATTATAGAATGTAAGCTCTACATCGAGTCTGACAGGAGGACTGATGCCCTGACGTCTGACAGGGAAGAATAGAAGACAAAACGTGGGGGCCGAACCCAAGTAGAATGGGTGTCCCATTCTACTCGGCAGAAAGAAAAGCGCCTACGTCTACATACAACACATGCTTTTTGGCGTTTGATAAGAAGTCAGGGTCTTAAACGAACCATGGCACAAAATCCGGATTTTTACTACTCCTTGTTTTAAAACAAAACTGGAGTGAGAAAAAACATAACACCATCCTCGTTTTAACACCACAATTGCGGAACACTGCAATAAAACATAAAAAAATACAGGTACTCGACAAAAAGGAGGTTGCTTTTCGTTCTCCCAATTTTTTCGCTATACAAATATCGCTATAAATTATATGTGGTTGCATTCACGAGCACAGTAGTTCCATGTTTTATTCATAGTACGTGAGTTTCAATGTTTAAATCAGTTCTGTTTCGCAGTTAATTCGCGTTAGTCCAGGCGTTATGAGGGAAATTGCGAAAATTAAGGACTATGCGAGGTACCGTGTGCGAAAACTGCTCGATTTAAATTATATGTAGGTACTAGGTAATATGTGTGTTTAATGGTTTGGCAATTGAAACTGTATTTGTTTAATTTAGGAAAGTGTTTATTTGAAGATATATTATATACAGAAGTCAGCGCAGCTGATCCTGTCAAATTTCTTTTATAGATTTTTCAAATTTATCGCTAAAGTATTACTTATTACTTAGTTTCAGTTAAGTTCAGTTTTCAGTTTTCATCATCATCAGCCTCCTCTATAATCCACCACGCGGGCCCGGTGCGGGTTGGTATATGTCGTCACATCATCACAATCATGTCTTCCAATTTTGTGAGACATTTGTTTCCTCACGATGTTTTCCTTCACCGTTTTGAGAGCAGCGGTGATGACATAAATTACACAAAGTTATGCGCCTGCTTGGGTTCGAACCCACCGTTGCTCTTTCAAGTTTGAGATTTTTAATTAATTCAATTAAGATTGGAAAAAATTGACAGTTTCGGGTAGCTAGATATCCTGGCGTCAGTACCTAGGTACGTTTGTAAGCAAACCAAAACTCCTATACTGTATGCAGTTACACTGGAAAACGATTTAGAAACGTATTTCTCAGAAGCCAGACTTTGAGACAGACCGTTTAAAATACGTCAAGGAAAAGGTTTGTGCTAACAATTCTCAGACATCTGTTGTGTTCTCGATAGTAGTTTATTTAACAGAACCAAATACATATTGAAACTACGGTTCTACTAGGTTTCTGTAATAATCACCATCACCATCACACTAATATTATAAAAGCGAAAGTTTGTGAGTGTGTGAGTGTGTGACTGTGTATGTTTGTTACTTCTTCACGCAAAAACTCCTGAACGGATTTCGATAAAATTTGGTACACAGATAGTTTATAACCTGTATTAACACATAAGAGGATAGGATGAGTTTTTATCCCGAATTTATTTTCCCTTGGGATAATTTTCGAGTTGTAGCGGATGAAGGCACTGGCATCAGGTAGTGTTTATTTTTTTAAACCTTTTATTATTTTATCAATTTGTTTTGTCTTGTGTGAGACCAATCAACACTTTATCTTTCTTTCTTTCTAATAAAATAGCAGTATAAATATCATTTTGATTGGGTACTTTGAAGGACTAAGGAACAGGGTGCAAATTCTCCTGTCCTCAGTAGAAAAGGGAGGATCCTTCGATCATATATTTGTATTGTGTGACATGGTTATCACACGTATGATGCATAGATCAGACTGTTTTGGCGTAGTTACTGTTAGCGTGTGTCCCACAGCTGGGCAAAGACCCCATAACTTCCAAATCCTTCGATTCAGGACCAATGTTGCTCGAACTCAAACTCAAAGCATTTATTTCAATTAAACCATTACTGGCACTTTTAAATGTCATAAGAACAATTCATAAAACAAAACTAGGAAAAACTACGAGTGCAATACGTCATTCCGAAAGCCACTACGCCGAACCACACGCCGCCGAATGCCCGCAACGACGAACACTGCGAGCACGAAAGCACGCAGCGACGCACACCGCAAACCATGCTCACCATTAAAGTTAGATCAATCCTATTTTACAATCAATCAGTCAACACAACCTATCGCAGTTCACAGCTGGACGTAAACTTCCCCCCGATAGGCACCAAAATTACACCTAAACTTCATAATCAAAATTATTGCCTAATCAACGACGACCTTCTCCCATCCTAAACCGAGTTTAACCTCCCAATTCCCAAGCCTTGTTTATCATGTTTTTCTTCCGTCACAATCTCACAATAGCATCGAGTTACGAAGATTAAACTATAGTTAGCAAGTAGTTCCATCGGGCCAGCTGCGACGCGATGACGAAAGTTCTTCCTACGTTATCTAAATTAATCTTACGCTGCCGAACTTGAGAGTCTTGTGTCACTTGCTTGAAGACTAATGAAATTCGTTCCTGGAGGGTTACATGTGGGAATGTATTCGGTATAGGATGGGTTTATACACTTTAACCCTGTATCCACCAAAGCGGAGACGAGCAGAGCGGAGAGGAAATGTGCCAAATTCGACCAATCACAGAAAGAGCGAAAGACCAGATGTAAATTTTAAGTAATGTGATTGGCGAATTTTTTTTTTTTATTATTATATTTTTTTTTTATTTTTTTATATCCTTCGAAAGTAGACTCGCACTCATCTTATTAGTCATCACATCGATACTGGTGATACTCCTCCAATTAAACAACGATGTTATCGTCTTTCTCCCGAAAAACAAAAAGCTCTGATTATAGAAGTCAATAAAATGTTAGAATGGGGCGTTATTGAAAAATGCGAAAGTCCTTGGCTTTCTCCGGTTATCATTACACCTAAAAAGAATGGCGAATGGCGATTCTGTGTTGATAGTCGTAAACTAAATTCAGTTACTCGTAAGGACGCGTACAGCCTTCCATTTGTTAACGAAATTTTAGATAATCTTAAAAACGCTAAATGGCGTTTTTGTCCGTTTGAAACCGGAATTTTAGACCAAAACTTGCTTAAGAGATTTTAATTTGCGAACACTCATTACACTAAAGGATTCGCTTGATCTTATCACTTGTACCGCCAAGAACAGGATTTGGTGGTGGATGAGAGGGACTCATTTATATTGGTTGTACATCGTGTTAGCTGCTCGTAGTGCGAATAAGAATTTCTATTTTTTGGAGGCTATTTAGCATAGGTGGCGCAGGATGTCTAGAACCAAACTCAAATACGGTAAACACCCACCAATTTGACGGCACGGTTGGCGCAGTGGCTCAAGCAGTTGACTGCTGCGCTACGTGTCACGGATTCGATCCCCGCACGGAAACAATATTTGTATGGCCTACAGATAGTTGTTTCGGGTCTGGGTATATGTTTATGTGAGTTTTAATGTCTGTGAACGCACCCACGATACCGGAAAAAATCCTAGTGTGGGGCATTGTTTAAAAAAAAAAATAACAGCACATGCGCAGCGAAGAGCCTTGTATCCCAGCAGTGAGAACTTTAAACTGCTTCCCAACCCTTTTTAACCCCTCCCACTCTTGGGCAGAGCGAAATGGAGTGTCAGTCTTCTACCGACTAAAAACCACCCATGTTCCTTCTTAGCCCTTTCTGTCAAGGCCGCGGTATCTCTTACAACATCCCGCAGTCCACCTTCCTACCCTTGTCCTATGTTACTGGGGTCGGCGCAACACGCTTCCTTCAAATTCTTTCTTGCTTTCAACCGTCACGCTATAATTTACTCCCATGTCTTTTTTTTTTTTTTGGGACAAGCCCGCCTCACTATTCCCAAACCACTGTAACTTCTGTAAGCCAGAATCAACAGTGGCGACCACAAGAAAAGCGCCGAGACAATGAAGCTCGACGAAGTCCCAGAGAAATGATTTGACTGTCTTGGATCCCGCAACGAAATTAATCAGAAAAGAATAGCGGAGGAGTAGGAAAAACAGAAATTTCCACTTCCATTCCTTTACTCCCATGTCTATCATACCATTCCTTACACAACCCATCCATCATTTCCTTGGTATTCCTCTCCTTCTTTATTACAATTACATTCATCACTCTTTTAACCACATGCGATTCATCCATCTCCATTACATGTCCATACCAGTCCATACCAAGACAATCGATTCCCTTCAAACAGTAATAGAGGATCGGAGTGAGTCAAAAAAGTATTATTCTAATTAGTCCGTCAGTTAGATTATCGAAAAATATTAGATACGTGTTTTTTTTTCACAAATTGATAAAAATTGACGAAGAAAAGACGCGTCAAAGATCATGAGTGGAGGGGGGGGGGGGGGGTGAAGTCATTTGTAGTTAAAAAATGTACTAACATGTGACGTTTTCGAGGAGTTAACGAGTTTTCGAAGCACTGTATCGTCTTAATTTTTTGTTAATGTGAAAAAAGAAAAAATACGTGTTCAATATTTTTTGGAAATCTATCCGACGTACTAATTCGTTTTTTGTCCGATCCCCTATTGGCGCAACTTTTAAACTTCCTCTAATATTCGGATCAAAGCATTTATTTCAAGTAGGCCACGGTTATAGGCACTTTTAAATAGTCGAAACAAATAAGTACGACATTAAAAAAAACAACCTGCAGTCCCAGTCACAAGACAAGGCATAATAACTGAATACACATTCTTCTTCACAAAAACATCTCAACCCCCGCTTCAAACCTCTCCCGTGTACCACATACCATGAACAGCGTTATACCTACAGCTAGGTAGACAGCGAGTCAGCGGCAGCTGTGCGCCGACAGAAACTCTCACCCGTTCCCGACACTTGCACTGCTATTACTGAACCCTGTGACTTTGTTCTTTGTGCGCCTCCAGCCATTTTGGAAACTGTTCGGATATATTTTTGTGTAAGTAAGTTGGGAGATTTCGTTGAAGGTCACGAGAGTGAGAATAAGAATCAGAACAATTTTAATTTAAGAAAAAGTATCACAAAAGGTATACATTTAGGTCTACAATAGTGTTATTTCTAATGTAATGACGGAAGTATGACAGTTTTGAAGTGATATAATCAATCAATTTGTATTAACTGTCAAAATGCGATTCTCCTATAGATTTTGTACGGCAATAGCCATTTGAGTCGTCAATTTACTTATCATATTTTAAAGTGACTTGTAAGTGTTTGTTAAAACCTATTCGCAAAATAAACATCATTTATCAATGGTTTTTTAACTTGAAAACTCAACTATTTATCGATTTCAAGTCGTCTACATAAAATCTAATTATGGTTACTGGGAACTTCTTTAAAAATTATTACTGGTGAAATGTACTGAACTACTTTTTAGGTACACCTCTGCCTTCCCATTCGCGGATCACAAGCCTGATATTATGTTATGTCTGTACCTCTCCTCTCAAGCCACGACGATACATATAACAAATTTTTCTCCATAGCCATAGGTAGGTATAAAGGGTGCAAATTAACCCTTCACACATACGTCAACCAAGCATTCTGCATATCAAACTAAGTACGGGGTATGCAAAAATTTTTGCTTCAAATTCAATTCAAATTGCTGGGAAAACACTTTTTTTTATTTGGAGTCAAAAATCTCATTTTACGGTAAAACTCAATGTAGCACTCTTAAAACATTGTGCTAGTGGATGTTCTGAATAGTAAAAGGGTCATGAAGGTAATTTAAGTAAAGTTATAACCTGAAAAACTAGTATTTACAAAAACAGCTGTGCAAAGTTTGGAACTTTGACCCCCAATATCTCCGTAACTAATTCCCAGGTATGGTCTAGAACAAAAAAATGATCGCAGTGGTGGGGAGAACAAGTGCCTTTCGTTTGCGTTAAGGGTACTTTTACACCCTTTACGAAAATCACAAAATTATTACTTTCCTAACAAACAGAACAAAAACAAAGTACAAACACACTGTCATCTAAATCACAGAACTCGACGAAAAATTAGCCTGGCAAAGTTAAAACTTACTGATGTTCAAATTGTATATAGTAGAACATTCAGGCGCTTGCCTCCTGAAAATGAAACAATTAATTTTCCCGTGTGAGCTGCTTCACGCTTCACGGACGAATAATTCGCAGACTCCTACAAACAAGTATTTCTGCTGAATACCTAATTAGGTGCTAAACGACACTGAAACTGTATATCATTAGTACTTTGAAGTACGAGTTTCTACACGAACGACTGTTAAACACCTTTAATATTACGTCATTTCTTTTTGTTTTGGGAAAAGTTCTATGTGACTGCTTAGTATTTTAACATAAAGTCAGGCCGGTACAGTCACGAATCATATGTTTAAACTTGGTAAAGTTCAATATAAGTAAAATATTAGTTTCAGTACGAAAATTGCTTATGGCAAAGGCGATCTGCAAGGCTATTGCGTATCTTATACTTGACAGTGGCTATCAGATAGTGTCCATCAATTACTGTCAAATGGTTCCATTTTGTACTAAACCATAACCATTTGACAGTTAATTGATGAACACTATGATAGCACACGATTCTTCGGTTGTTATAGTCATATGTTATTGTGAGCGTGCCTATTGCCATCAACCGGGCACAAATTTAAAGTCCGTGGCTGCAACTGAAAATTTCCTGTTGAAAATACCCATTTATACTTTCCCCAACCTGTGAACCGAACCCAGGTTCTATTTATTATTTATTTATTTATCAATTTACATCTACAATTACAGAGTAACCCCAACGAAATAAATGTGCGTGTGTGTGTATGTCTGTGTTTTGTTGCCAAATATATCCGTTCACCTCCATGTCAGCAGGAACCAGCTATAAAGGGTGTAAAAGTACCCTTAACGCAAACGAAGGGCACTTGTTCTCCCTACCACTGCGATAATTTTTTTGTCTAGACCATACCTGGGAACCCCCTAGTTTTGGAGATATTGGGGGTCAAAGTTCAAAATTTTGCACAGCTGTTTTTGTAAATACTAGTTTTTCAGGTTGTAACATTACTTAAATTACCTCCATGACCCTTTTACTATTCAAATCATCCACTAGCACAATGTTTTAAGAGTGCTACATAGAGTTTTACCGTAAAATGAGATTTTTGACCTCAAAAAAAAAGTCGGTTCCTAGCAAAAATTTTTGCGTAGGGGTACTTAGTTTGGTGTACAGAATGCTTGGTTGACGTATGTGTGAAGGGTTGATTTACACCCTATATACAACGGTTGAACGAAGCGAGCGTTTCTTGGAAATATGTGTAGAAATATTGAAGTCGTATCATAGTGAATTGAATAAACATGTCGTGTACAAGTAATCAAAACCACCACACCACATAATATGTGGTAAGTAAAGATTTGAGTCGATGTGGTGTCGGAAAAATAAATTGTTATTGGAATCGACGTTGAGGAAATGATTCGAAGAAGGGCGATGATTAAATCATTTCATCATTCTCCTGACTTTGCCTGTTGACAGCGATATGGACGTTTTTGGGACGCCCTGTAATTTATCCATTTTTGATACTTGAATATATTTTATTGTAATTTTAGTTATATTAACCTTTATTGCCATATAATCCAACTAGAATAATTCAAAATTCAAACAGGATACGACACACATCAGCTGTCGCCCTCTGTCGCCTGTTCCGGGCACTGAGCGAGTAAATCCACGGCTGAAAGCTGACGTGTCAACATACCGTGACACTGGTACATGAGCCAACGGGTGTCATGCTGCTATGTCAGGAATGAAGTGTCATGGCGAGTAGTAGGTGTGTTTTTAGTGGGCATTTAAAATATATGCTGAGACCTGAGGTTTTAGCGCGAACGCTCGGAGTGAACGTAACTTGAATCGGACCATTTTGAAACTGAAAATACTCATTTCACTCATAACGCTATAAGCTGTGTGTATCGATTGATATTATGCACTGAGATGAGATGACGAGTTATTGAGAGGTGTGGAAGAAGAAGATAGGCAGGAAAATAATAATGGGGTCTGGGTTATACCCTGGCTGGCGTCAGTAGAGTAATATGTACGGGTTATGGTAGTTAATTCCGTACACCGATTTGTCGTGAAGGTTTGTAAGTAAAGTAGTATAGAGACACGTTCCACCTAGATGCACTAAGTTAAGTTTATTTTAGTTTAGGAGTAAGTTATAGTTATAGAGTGGAAGGCGCTTATTTGTCTTAGTTGTTGATAGCTACCGAGTTATAAGTTGACTGTATTATTAATTCGTAAGTCGTGTTGTTTTATTACGCTAAATTATAACGCGCATCGTTGGCCTGAAGTAGGTTACCAAGTAAGCATAAAAACGTACGTGAACATACTTAATTCAATCCTTATTCCACCAAATCTTTTCCTTAATTGAAAACCTGAAAGTCAGTTCTGCAATGCCTTAACTAACTTACGTAACTCAAGTTTCTATTAAATTTCATATTCTGCTTCGTTGGAAACGAACTCTGCACTAATATTATACTTAGAGGTAAACTTTGCATGTTTGAATGTGAAAGGTATTCTACGAAACTACACATCCGATTTTAAAAACTTTCTTTTTCTTCGACGTGGGCGAAGTCGTGAGTAAACGCTAGTTATTGATAAAATTGAGTCTCATTGAATAAAATACCAATAAAAAGTTCGTCTAGACGGGACTCTCATTAATTATTTAGTTAACGGCTCGGATATTAATTGATTTAAAACTTTTGAAATTATGCGTCTGAACTAGCATTTCATTAAAACATCCATTTACTTAGTTGAATTTTACTGAAATAAAACGTAATAACTTTTAGAAATTTTGAAATCAATGAGACTTTGAAATTGAATTTGTAATTTATGTTAAGTGTGTCTATTAAAATGACATAAACGAAAAGTTTTATTAGAAAATATAATTTACTGGAATAGAACAGGTATATTTTATTTATAAACGTTGTATATAAAGTATCTAAAGCTTATAAAGTGCTGTTGGTGTCAAAATATGAAAAATTGTTTCTTACAGGTTTAATTAGAGAGTAACACAAGAGTCTTGAGCAGTAGATTTTAACACAAGAGTCCGAAGATGAATTCTCGCGAATTGGCAAGAAGAAGCACATCACCGTTGAAAGGAATGGGGGCGGCCTTTGCTCAGCAGTGGGACGGGCTTAACAACAAAATTCAAACAGTCTTGCTTATTTTATCACCCCTTCTAATGAGGCCATTTTTTAGGGTTCCGTACCTCAAAAGAAAAAAACGGAACCCTTATAGGATCACTCGTGTGTCGGTCTGTCTGTCTGTCCAACCACCCCCCCCCCTTATCTCCGAAACTACTAAGCCTAAAATTCAGGAAAAATAACCAGGAATTATTTCAACACCTACAGATTACAGGAAAACCTATAAGAAGTCTAAGTACGGAACCATTCATGTGCAAGTCCTACTTGCACTTGGCCAGTTTCTTTTTACCTTTAGGCATGCGGCCTCGCAACCGATAGTTAGGTACTGCTCTAGAGTTAAGTTTTTATTCAAGCAAAAACATTAAAAAAAAGTTTCTAATTACGAGCTTACTTAAATTCACTTCGGAAACCCCAGTTCGAATCGTCCTAGCAACATCTATCGGAGATTTTCTTTCAACTCCTTTACTGTCAAAGACTTTGCATTAATTGCGATAAGGGGTGGGTTAAGACGGATTTTCTGCTAACGGATAAACTGATTGACTGATAACCTTAGCTGAATTATTTATCGATTTATTTTGTAATCGTTACTGAATGTTTGACAGATTCAATTAAGAACTGGAATGAATATCTTTCTTTTTATTCACTGGTAAGGACACTAGGGCTTTTAAAAATATTTATATGCTTTATTTAGTACTAGCTTTTGTCTGCGACTTCACCCGCTACAACTCGAAAATTATCCCACGGGAAGATAAAATCGGGATAAAAACTATCCCATGTGTTAATCCAGGTTATAAACTATATGTTTACCAAATTTCATCTAAATCCATTTCCGTATTCGTAGTTTTTGCGTGAAGAAGTAACAAACATACACACTCACAAACTTTCGCCAAAGTGTGATATCAAAGTAAGTAGAAACATTAGGCTGGATCTAGGAGGTGAAGGAAAAGAGCTCTTGGAAGGAATTGGGGGTGTTCTTTGCCAAGCAGTGGCATAGCACCGACTTACAAAAAATAAATAACAATATATAAGTAAAATAGTCTAAGAATTAGGTATTGCCACACAACACTACACGAAACAAGCATTAAAAAGTAAAACAAAACGCATTTGAAAGCGTTTCGTGCGCTGAACTGTCGCACGAACTAAACGCGAGCGTCACTATGTTATCAAATTACTTAGTGCAATGTGCGAAATCTGAGTCTAGAATCACTGGATGTGGTAATTCAGTAGCGATACTGAAAATTGGCGTACATTTTATTTATATTTAGGGTCGTTTACCTGCAGTGACTGAAACCGGTCATAAGGACTATTACTGCCCCGTTGGTCTAGTGGTCGCAAGTCCGATTCCCGGTTCGAGCAAAGTGTTATTGGGTTTTTCAACCAGGAATTTCTCAGCAGCTCTGGATGGATTCTGGTTTTGTGCCCGGTTGATGGCAATAGGATCGCCCCGGTCTGTGGGTCGTCCCTATTACATGCGGTTTAAAAAAAAGACAGCTGGCTAAATAATGCCCAAGGCATTTAACCTGCCTTTGCCTTTTTACGGGTTTTTACTTGTGCATAAAGTTTTAATAAAAAAATATTAAAAAATTACGCGAGCGCTGTCCCTGAGTTATCAAATTACTTAATGCAATGTGCGAAATCTGAGTCTAGAATCACTGGATGTGGTAATTCAATAGGGGTACTGAAAGTATGTGTGCTCTTTATTTACGTTTAGGGTCTTGTACGTACAAGCCAGTACATCACGCTAATACAATCTGTCAAATATCATTTTCAACTTTACCGCTAAAACATATTACGTTCTAGGTTGATCGGGAGAACTGACGGTTTCGGGAGCTTGGTGTGCTCTGATACTAAACAGTGTTCAAATGAGAACAATGTTTATAAGATCAAAGATTTACAAGATCTTGATCTTGAACGTCCCTTTTCAGAAGAGATTAGTTTAGTCACTAATTATCTAAACTAGCCCGTAATTATAATCTTTCATTTTCGCACAAGTGACTTTCGTATGTCGCCGGTAGCTTGAGCATGAAATTCGTGGCCGTTACTCTTTTCTTAAACAAGTCTCGTGGATTGTTATCCGTGTAACTCATTCAATTTCATTGTTCCGCCAGGGTGCGCCACGAGGGCAGTTCTGGAGTTTCAACACCAAAATGTGTCCACTTTAAAGTCATTAAGATACATTATAATTCCAAAAGCTTGGTTCTAGTAATTTTGGATTGATGAGGTTGCCTCTCGACAACGTGACGATTTATTTAGAAGATATTGTCTCATACAAAACTTGTTTGTAGAAAACAAAATAAAATAGCAGAAGTTCAGACAAGTCTTCCAACCCCTTTTATACAAATCTTTTTGGCCAAAGACATAGTAAACAAACAAATAAAGTTAGTTTCCCATTAATAATATTAGTTGGGATAGAATGGATCTTCAAATGGACATTCTTCAATAATTTTATGTCCAAGAGAGTTACCAAAACTTCTAAACTAAAGCACACTTTGGGCCGGTTTACACTAAAGCAACATCACGCCTGTCTACGAAAAGGAAGGCAGAGGTGTACTTAATACCTATTACACCCTCATTTCAGCAGTTACGTCGTCCCATAATTATGATAGTGGGCGAGCCTCTTGGCATCAACAGGGCACAAATCTGGACTCCCAGTATATATATATTTTATTATAAAACGTTGCCTGCCCCCTCACCCTAGGAATTTGTCCTGTATCGTGGGTGCGTTTAGAAACATTTAAAGTCACATACACAAACCAAACACCCATAACCGAAACAACTATCTGTGGGCCGTACAAATATTTGTTTCGTGCGGGGGTCGAACCTGCGACACGCAGCGTAACAGTCCAATAGCTCAGCCACTGCGCCAATCGTGCCAACATATTATTATGTCCAAAAGAGTTACCAAAACTTCCAAACTAAAGCACACTTCGACCTGTTTACACCAGTTTGTCTAAAACAGATCCATAAAGGTGCCATCACACTTTGTACACAACTTAAAGTTCCACTTAACTGTTGTATCAGAACTTAGTTCGGAATTTCAGGTTAGTGCGCGCCACTTGATACGTACTAAGATAATCAAGCACCTACTTGAGTTTACTCGAAAACCGCCTTCGTTTTGAACTTGTGCTTTAGGTAGAATGTTAAGTTTTCGAATAGGCTTTTTGCTGGCTTAAGTTGGTAAAGTGGAATTTGTCAGAAAAGGCGTAACCTAGTATCTCCATAGCATTTGGTTTGATTTTATGATGATACAAGGATATACCGTCCTTGCCTTGGTTGGTCCGTGGATGGGTGGCAACCCATTGCATACCGAGTTCCCTCCGTGCCTCAGAAAGCACGATAAGCCGTTGATTCCTGGCTGCCAGATACAGTATGTTAGTTTGAACGAGGGACATGTTGAAACTTGCAATAGGGCATGCTTACATGATCCTTATAAAAATATGAACAGAAAAACACACTGATAAATAACAGACAAAACCATACCAAATACTTCGGAAAAGTCTCGCAACCCTTGCAGTTAACACAGAAAATGTGCACGGATCAATGACTTTTAGGCATAATCCATTTACCCTTCATTGTTTAAAACTAGCGTAGGACAACGCCAAAAAAGAAACGTCTAATAAACTGAGATCTGGAGAGCATGCCCTGAAAATTGTATATTTTTGCTCTTCAAATTAATATTTGAAGAGCAAAAATATAAAAACAAAAAAAAAAAAAAAAAAAAAAACAACAAAAAAAAAAAAAAAAAAAAACAACAAAAAACAAAAAAAAAAACAAAAACAAAAAAAAAAAACACAAAACAACAAAAACAAAAAAAAAAAAAAAAAAAAAAAAAACAAAAACTAAACACAAAAACCAACTAACTAAATATAAAAACTACTGGACCGTAATTAATTCTCCGAACACCTCGACCCTACCGAACACCTTCACATATTTACCAACAAACACAGCGAAACAAATAAGAGCCAACACAAAACCACATTAAATTATTAACTACAACAGAAAAAGAAGAGAAAAACACATACACACACACATTTAATAAATGGGGGGAGGTATGTTCGCACATAAAAACATAAAAAAGTTAGACTCGTCATTGCTCCTGAAATGCGTAGATACTTATTATATATTGTGTTTGTCCTCGTAAAATATTTACTTAGGCTGGCTTAGCTTGGGGACCGGCCAGGGCTTGGATTGCTATACCGACGACATTTTGGGTTTTTTTGTATTTAAATAGAATGAATTATATAATTCTGAATTTTATAGCAAAAAATATTTCTACGTTTCAGTGGCTTTCAGTATAAATATAGCATAATCATCCTATAATGTTTCCACTGCTGAGACTTAGGCCTCCTCTCTATAAAAAATATATATAATTTATAAAAAAGAAAAATAATAAATTCTACCACGCGGGTCCAGTGCGGGTTGGTAATGTCACATGTCTCCGAATCTTTGGTTCTAGGACATGCCGGTTTCTGTACGATGTGTTCTTTCACCGTTTTGAGAGCAGTGGTGATGTAATAAACTGCACAAAGCAATGTGCCTCCCTTTCTTTTGTGGTTGGGAAATCATCAAATAACCCCCGCCTCCCGCCTGCCGCTCTCGTGCAGAGCGAAAGGGTGTGTCAGACTTCTACTGACAAAATAATATATGTATAGGTAATAATAATAATATTCCACAACTATCACACAACGCCATCTAGTCCCAAGCTAAGCAGAGCTTGTGTTATGGGTACTAGACAACTGATAAACATACGTATATATTTCTAAATACATACATATTATAAATAAATTACACCCAGAACAAATGATCGTGCTCATCACACAAACATTTGTCCTGGGTGGGAATCGAACCCACGACCTCCGGCATAGCAGTTAGGGTCACTAACCAATAGACCAACAGGCCAATCAAAAAACCACCCAGTTCCTTCTTAGCCCTTGTGCCGATGCCGCGGTATCTCTTTCGAACAACTCGCAGCCCGGACGCTTCTCGTCCGGGCTGCGGGTTGTTCGAAACCACTTACTACTCGTTAATCGGGGCCGCCACCACTGGGCCACCGCTGCTCCAGTAGAAATAAGGACTTGTATAAATGTGACTAAAATACGAAACGGTAACTTCTATCCGCGGAAGTACCTAATATGCCTATTGCTGCTCTATTACCTGCTTGCAGACGTCCTTAAATCTAAACTGAAACAAACTGACCTTTGTACTTCGGTAATAGAAAAGCTTATGGTAAAACAACATATTAAAATAATCTAATTTATTTACAAGACACACTCATTTTGAATTAATAATTACTTTGTATTACGTTCAAAGGAGGTAAGTGTTTACGGAAACGGACAAAAATGCAAAGAAAACAAACAATTACTTGTATTTAATTAAACCAGAGGCATTTCAGTGGAATTATAATAATTTATGATTCTCCTTCTTGCTCGTGCAAATAAGAAATATGTTTATTTAATTGGTAGGTAACTTGACCTGTATGTTGAAATTTATTGAATATTTTACCACGACTTGTTTGTAATTTAATTACTACCAGGCATTATTTCTAGCTCCAAAAGAATCATGCATTGCCGCATAGGTTATTAGAACACAGCTAAAATCACACACAAAACAAATGGCCCATGGTTTTGCGAAAATTCGACTCTCCCACAACCGAACACGCAGTTCTCAAAAAAAAAAAAACGTTTAAATTCTACTAAACACAGCAGCTTTATCCACTAATCTCTCGGGCTTACTTTTTCCTAACGATGTTTTTCATCACTGAAGCAAGTGATAATTATACAATAATCACATGACCTAAAAAATCAGAGGTGCGTTTGTTAGGTTCGAAATTGAGAACTATGACTAGGCAGTCTGATGGTCAACTCTAGAACGGGCTGCGGGATGTTGTAAGAGATACCGCGGCCTTGACATACTGGACTAAGAAGGAACATGGGTGGTTTTTAGTCAGTAGAAGTCTTACACTCCCTTTCGCTCTGCCCAAGAGCGGGAGCGGTTATTTGAAGATTTTCTCACCTCCAAAAAAAAAATCTCTAGAAGCTAATAAATCCACTAAAGGCTTACAAAAAATCCTCTAAAACACAACAATGTCTATTAAAATCCTCAACACCAAATTGCAAAATAAACTGCGCAAATTATAACAAAACTGACATCCTTCGGAAGTGCAGAAACTACGGTTCCCATTGCTTTCGCATAATTAAATTTCACCGTTTCAGCTTACTGAAATTCCATCGCGTCGAGATTCCCGGCTATTGTTTCAGGACGGGGCTGAATAGAGCTAAAAATGATGGACTTTATGCTTCAGTCCTTTTTGTGAAGCATTGCCTTTATTAGCTCGTTGTTTTGTTGATTTTAGCTGCATTGAAGATGCTTTATTACAGGTAAGCTGGGATTTCTTCATTATTTTGTTTGGTAAAGCCTTTATTTAGACCAATAAGTAATAAGTTAGACTAACCCTTACACTATTATGGTGGTCGGTTTTTTTTAATAGCATGGATTAACTCAATAAGAGTAAAGGAAGGCCAAAGAAACGGTGGATAGTCAGTGTCTGTGTGTATGGCAAGAAAACAGGTGACGTATGAGATAACGAATTAACAGAGAGTTGTGGAAGACGACATCTTAATAATGCGCCGACCCTAACGGAATTAAGATAAAATCAAAATAATGATGATGATGACATTAACTAAATTCTTCTTCTTCTCTGTCGTCACACTTTTGGCAGAGTAGTCGTGGTCGTCATGACAGGGATGGTGGCAATCTTCACAAATCGACGCCATTCCTCTCGTACTGTTGCTTGCTTCGTGCATTCGTGGAGTGGACCATTTAGTGCATTTTTGATTTGGTCGGTCCAGCGCATTGGTGATCTACCGCATGCCCTCAGTTTTGCCCTGAACTAAATTAAAGAAGTGAAATTCCACCGTCCGTTTTTTTTTTGGCTGTCATAAATCATCAAATAACCCGTCCCGCTCTTGGGCAGAGCGAAAGGGAGCGTCAGACTTCTACTGACTAAAAACCACCCATGTTCCTTCTTAGCTCTTTATGTCGAGGCCGCGGTATCTCTTACAACAACGCGCAGCCACAACAACCCGCAGCCTACAACAACCCGCAGCCTACAACAACCCGCAGCCTACAACAATCCGCAGCCAATATCCACCATCTAAATATAAATCAGACGCTTTGCTTTCGGTCTTTCATTCGTAGTGAAACGTACACAACGAATCAAAGTGAAAGTGGAATAAACCATCTGATATTAGTACAAGCACATTCGTGTCGTGCATTTTCAGATACTAATTTTGCCTTCAAGAGAGTTAACTGAAAAAAAAATGCTATAAAAAAGACATTGAGACTTAAAATATACCAAATTATGGCACGAACTGCAGTAGCTAACAACAGGAACTACCAAACTTCACACTAACATAATATTCATCCTCAGTTACGCCAGGAATTCTAGCCGAATAACTAGGAATTGCCTTTTGGCTAACTCGTCACTGACTACCGGTAGACTGGGCGTCTCTGTAATCCTCTTAGCTTGAGTATTTCCGTTAAATTGTACTGCTTTATGAATGTTTAAGTCGGAGATGTCACTAGTTTTCTTTGGCGAATTTGTGCATGTTAGGCAGATATTTTTGGAGTAAGAACGTTTGTAGCGACCCAAATATTCAACTTTTTTATTAACCTTACGTAATCCTTTGTAGATTAAAGGTACACTTATTGGACACTTATATTTAACTTTGTTTAAGTCTGGGGGGGATAGCCCACCAGACAGGGGCGTAGCTACCCCCGTATCTGCCGTATCAATTATACGGGGCCCCCGGCCCACGGGGCCCCCGACGTGCGTAAGCAAAAATTCATAAAAACTTCGCAATTTTTTTTTATTTAAGAAATGATAAAGGCAACAAATCGATTTCAATTTCTTCTTTTCCCGTCTCCCGCGTAAAGCGTGCGCTCTAAAGTCATCATCAGATAAAAATAATTTAATAAATCAGTTTGCCGAAAAAAAGGCAAGGTGAGTGTATTAATTTGAATAGTTTGTATTTTTTTTGGAAAAAGTGATTTAGATAATTATGATGAATAATATTTCTCTTAATTCTAAGCAAACATTTTTTTGTTTTGTAAGTAATCTTTACCCTTCATAAGAGCCCCATACCAATTTTATACGGGGCCCCGCCAAGGCACACTACGCCACTGCCACCAGACCAGTCTTACCAAAGGGTATCGTATTACCAACACAGTTGAGAAAAGGCTAGGCAGATGATGATGTATTAGGGGGCAACCTATTACCGTCAGCCGAGCTTCAACCCACCCTCCGTCCGGGACTCCTGTTACTTTTTCATGAGAAAAAGGTATTACGAATTTATTGTATCTTCAAGTAATTCTTTAGAATATGTATAATACATGTTCTGAGAAAACCCAAAACTTGATTTAGGTAAAGGAATTCAAAACCATAATTTTAGTTTAATGAAAAGATATGGTTCGCGTAGTCGTAGATTATAAGTTGATCTACGTAGCGGTAGTCTTAAAGAAATTTTATAAAAAGGAAACTTCTTGATGCAAAGAATTCCATTCGCCTTAGCTACTTTGTACCTCCATTTAAAAATTCCACGAGTTTTTTTAAGGTAGATAATAAGAAAGTCCAAGAAGAAAAGCTTGCTAAAAAATGAATAATTTACAGCCAGATATTTAATATATTTTGTTGTAAAGTTATATCATTAAAATAATAAATTCTAGGAATTTTGTTTGTGTGACATTTTTTAAATATTATTTGAGTCCCTTATTTTTGAATAGAAATGTAAAATGTTCTTTAATCATTTTGACGGTGATAAAGAATAGGGGTGTTAACAAAAAAAACAAATTAGTCCGTCAGATAATTTCCAGAAAATATTGGACACACGAAAACGATACTTACAGTGCTTTGAAAACTCGTGTGACGTCATATTTTAAGACATTAGTAATTATGGCATTTTTTACCGGTCAGTGACGTCACGTTTTACCCGTTTAGTTCAAGTCCCATCATCCCATGTATTAGCAACCTCAACCAGCCGCGAATCCAAACGACGGTAGCTTTTTTAATGGGAAATGGTATATCTCAATAAAACTTAGATTAGCTTTATATTCTTTTCACGGTGAAAAATCTTTTGATATTATTTTCGGTAGGTTTAAATCTGACACATTACGGCAGAATCAAAATGATCCATATTATAATTTGTAATTAGAATACATTTGTACAAGCAGATAGAACTATGTATCATCCTTCACATGCAAACTCAACCAAAGTACTCACATATTCACATCCTCACTACATATAGCTATTAAAAGACAAAGTTTGAAACAACTGGCGTCTTGGTAATTGCGAGATAAATCACTTGCGCCATCTATTACAGACATCGGGACTATAAAACAGTACAATTTATCACGATCTATGTTACATTTTACGACTGGAACATCGGAAGTGTCGTATTGTTAATATTAGTACCCATCATCGTTACTTCATCTCAAACCCAAAGATGTTATACTTATTCAGTTTCTGATTTATTAATTACTTACATTTTGGCAGGATATGACAGGCAATAAATGATATGAGCAAATATAAAATTTTTACTTGTTATTCATGATTGGTTGCGCTGATTCCAAAAAGATTGTCTTTTAGGACAGGAGAAAGATGACATGACGATGATGGTTTGTTATTGGCTGTATTCACCATGCCAATAGTGTTAAGGAATTATGTACCTAAGCTAACACTTTTTAACAATTCAGAACCATTTTTACTCACCTGTTATTGATTTTCGATGCCATGTACCTACTTGACGAAAACTTCACAACACACACAATTCTAGACTAACATTTTATTTAAAAATACTATATAAAAGAGTTTGCATTTCAAATCCCAAAAACCATATTCGCATTTTGATTTCAGTATACCTACTATAAATAATTGAAACAATAAAACTGTCTAATATATCGCCATCAATACGCAACTTAACCGCTAAAGCCGCGTCCGTGATTTACACAACCGCGCCACAGAGGGCGCCACGCTCTAATGTCTCTATCGAAGCGCAAACGCTGAAATTCTACGAATTTTGTCTGAGAGAAAATTGTTCATTAATCATTTTTACGGTGATAAAGAATATGTTTTGATGATGAAGAAGCCCCGAAGGAACGACGTCTGCCGGGGCTGAGGGTTGTCCGCAAGAAATACCACGGCCCCGAAACACAAAGGGTTAAGGAAGAACATGGACACAACATGGCACCTTTACAAAGACAAACCATGAATTAGGGAGCAACCTATTTACATAAACTGACCCGGAATCCTGACTACGGGACTCCTGTTACTGTTTTATGAGAAATGGTCTAATAAATCGCCATCAATACGCAACTAAACCGCTAAAGCTGCACCAGTGATTTACGCAACCGCACCATAGAAAGCGCCACGCTCTAATGTCGCTATCGAAGCGCAAACGCTGTTTAGTGACGTCACAAATCATACGCCACCATTTTGACAGCTGCGCCATTTTGGAAGCCTCGCCATTTTGACACTCAGTTTAGAAATTGACAAAATTATTAAAGTGTTTTGTACAATGAACAACAAATTCATCTTACAGTTTTTTTTGTTTAATTTTTTTATTATTTATGGAACGTGGTTGGCGCACCACCCTTGGAAATTATCCGGTATTGTGAGCGCGTTTACAAACATATGAATCTACATATACAAACAACCAAACCGGAACAATTAACTACCAGTAGGTCTTCTTAGCCACTACGCCAACCGTGCCATCAAGAAGCACCATTTTGACAGTAGGTTCAGAAATTGTCAAATTATTGTCAAAACTGCAATAAAGCTATTAAAACACAGCGTAGGTACAATATTTTTGTTTACAATAAACAGATGCCATTTTGTAAAAGCTAGGTTAAAAATTAAAATGTGTAGCTGCGAAATTTATATCCTATAAAGTGGGAATTGGGATTCAGTAAACTCGTTTTTCGCAACAAAAAAAGAAAATAGATAACGAGGTGAGTTGGCAGGTACGTGACAGGGTTACTTGAATAACGATCCAAAGTGGGGGCAATTGTAGCCAGCATTTCAAAAAATTGTCCGCCTTTAAGAGGTTTTATCTTGAATATTATTACTAAAGGTGTTGGGAAATAGATACCGCGGCCTCAGCACAAAGGGCTAAGAAAGAACATGGGTGGTCTAGTCAGTAGAAGTCTGACATTCCCTACCGCTCTGCCCAGAGCGGGAGGAGTCATATGATGATTTCGAACCCTCCGAAAAAAAAGGTGTCGGGTAATAGCTGGAAATTTTAAAAATACCTAAGGGAATACTCCAATGGGACTGAAAAGCACATGTCTGCAGAATGCCGAATGTCAAACTGTGTGGCAACAGGAGATGGCGGTACGAACTGAACAAATTCCATCAGAGCTAGACGTAAAATGGAAGTGTGGAGGGCGGCCTTTGTCTAGGAGTGGGACAGAGCAGACTAGGAGAAAAAAACAACTACGAGGAACCCCAAAGGATGAGTGATGGTCGTCCTTCTGTAATTCATCATTTGCATAGCCTTATCCTTCCTTCTGTAATTGGTACCTACCTATATTTGTAGACAAAGGTTAAATCAGGTCATAATTAGCACGCATGGCATTAATTTTGTCACGGATTAGGAGATTATTAAAATAGTCGTATGTTAGCAATAAACATAAAATATCCCACAAGATAAATTATCGGAATTATTAATTTATGAATAAGATATTTATTGTAGCTCTTGTGTTTCGGCACACGAAAGGTTAAGATACAAACTAACACGGCAAGTTGAATATAAGCTAAGTACTGTTTTTTCTTGTACTAACGACCTCATATTTAGCACGTCTAGAGTTTATGAGTAGGAGACATAAGCTAAGATTTTTTTTATTACAACTTAGGCTAAGGGCTCCTGAAAATTGGCAGAGAGATAGAATATAATTAAGACATTTCAGGTAGGAACAGAGCCAGTACGATGGAATATAATCGTCTCGATTGGAATTTGGCATTCGATTTGACATAGCACATTCAGACGCAGTCCAGATTCCAAACCAGAAAGTTAAAATTTCGAACGAAGTCGCGGGCAACAGCTAGTGAAAAAATATACGTGTCGAATTTGAAATCTCCTTTTTTTTCGTCGGTTAAAAAGCATATTAAAAAAATACGTCGTAGATGTTCTTGATATTGCTACTGAATTTAAATAACCAGAGCATAGTTCTGTCCCCGGTGAGATCCCGGACGGAAACATGTTTCGATCGACGTAATTTTTCTCTACGAAATTTCTTTTCAAAGTCTACACTTATATTTCTTACTAGCTTTTTACTTAACTTACTTAACAAATTTCCGTGCGTTCAAGCATTTTTGTCATACCTATTATTGGAATCCAATATAACAGCTCACAACTTAGGACCCAGTAATATTAATGACAACAATATCTGTGGTGCTAGGCAACTAGGCTTATCCCAGTTGTATACGTCCCTGCCTATTGGCCTTGTTCTTTTCTGTCTCCTGCTGATATGGAGGGAAGTGGAAATTTCTGTTTTTCCTACTCCTCCGCTATTCTTTTCTGATTAATTTTTGTTGCGGGATCCAAGACAGTCAAATCATTTCTCTGGGGCTTCGTCGAGCTTCATTGTCTCGGCGCTTTTCTTGTGGTCGCCACTGTTGATTCTGGCTTACAGAAGTTACAGTGGTTTGGGAATAGTAAGACGGGGTTGTTACAATAAAACAAAATAGCTTTTTACTTAAACCTAAAACATTCTACTTGTAAATAAACATAACATCACTTCTACCGTTCACATCTATGAGTAAGGTACACGAACAAGAAATTGATAGGCACAACCTATCAATTTCTTGTTCATGTTCCACGATCACGCACTTACTACTTACGTCCCTATTCTGAGAAATACGTCGGGTATCAGTTGAGGGCTTATTTATATTCCGAAACATATATCGGTGTATAGTGGAATAGGATACACATTTGTAACGCTAAATGTGCACGCAACACGGCATACAGAGATGTGGAGGATCTGTAGCGTGTCAATGGGTGATGGATTTACCGTGTTTTCGTAGAGGTTTTCAGGCCAAACTAAATATACAGTAGAATCCCGATTATCCGAACCTCGTTTATCCGGACTCATTTCTCACGGCTCTGACTACCGTATTAAAAAAATACAAAAATATTTATTTCATCACATAACACTGTGTCATATATAAACTGAGGCAGCCCCAGTAAGTTACAATAGTACTTGTGTCGGGGCTGTCTCTCTTTCCTTAAGTGGTATCTTAACAATGATATTATAATAATGAAGCTAAAATGAAAAACTAAATATTTAAAATAATATAAAATTAAAAATTAAAAGTTATTAACATTGGTTGATTTTACTTAGAAAACGATTATCGTCTGGATTCCAGCTGTGGGAATATTATAGGCTGATTGTACTTCTCTCAGAGCCTATTTTAACATCTACTCTCCAATCAGCTACAAGTAGGTACTTTCGTAATAGCACTATCAATATTCTACTCAGCGTGACAAAACCTGTCTATTCTACTGAGCGTGACAACGTCTAATAATGTGATAAGCAAAATGTCATTAAACTCAATAACAGTGTTGCTCCGTAATTATCGAACCGCTAATCCTCTAACTCCATTACACCACTAATTCCCAGCATTAGTTCCCAATTACGTCACTATTATATTAACTACATCAACACATACAAATCCTATTGCTGATGCCGTACGGCCATTGAATAAATTATTATCATTCAATTCGAACGCATTCGGGGAATACAAATAATTAGCTGAATAGTGTCTGTATTGAATAGACAATATTCAACACGATATTATAGAACGTTTATTCTTGGCTAAATTATTATTAGACCAAGTTCAGAAAAAGGTACTGTAAGAGACTAATAAAGGGTGTAAAAGTACCCTTAACGCAAAAGAAGGGCACTTGTTCTCCCCACTACTGCGATTTTTTTTTTTTTTACTATACCGGGGACGTATCTAGTTACGGAGATATTGGGGGTCAAAGTTCCAAATTTTTCACAGCTGTAAATACTAGTTATACAGGTTATAACTTTACTTAAATTACATTCATGATCCGTTTCCTATTCAAAGCATCCATTAGCACAATGTTTTAAGAGTTTTACCGTAAAATGTGATTTTTGACCCAAAAAAAAGTCATTTCCTAGCAAAATATTTTGCTTAGTTTGATGTACAGAATGCTTGATTGACGGATGTGTGAAGGGTTGATTTACAAACTGTATATGGGTTTTGACTGATTGTGAAAACTTGCATATGAACCAGATCCAGCTAAAATAAATGAATGTTGTTGTTTATTCGTTTATCCGTTCACACAGATCGACTCCGAAAGGAGAGCAGGTTTTTACCACGTTAAGTTTAAAACAAAGTTTTGAATCATTGTTTTAATGTTTAATTTTATATGCCACTTCATTTATTATTGAGAATTCTTGAGAGCAAACCTAAAGCGCTTAGTATGAAAAACGCGGGCCGATGCTCTCCGAGGGTGCGATGCTTTAAGGGTCCGTTCACACAGACCGGTCTGTGTAAACGGACCCTTATATTTTTGTAAAATATCTACTGTAAACTGCCTACAGCTGTAGGCTTTAAGGTTTTTTTTTATAGAAACGTGTTGTACAATTTAACAAGTTGTGCTTTGAATTAAAAAAAACCGTGTGTCTCTACGGCGGTCATGTGCGAAAAGAAAATGTTTTCCATCTTTTCTGTTACAGTCAATCATACAAAAATTCCTCCACATGACACAGTCAGCTTTTAGCATTCCAAAAATTCCATCCTACACAAGAAATACGCTTTCATTTAGACATCACACTGGCCAGAATGCACTCGACGTGCTACCGTTGCACGTTGTTCGGAGGGTTCCAAGAAAAATCAACACAAGAGGCGGCCGATTTGAAAATAGACCGGCCGAGTCACGTTCGTTGAAAAAGCGACGCACGCTCGTGTCAGCTGCGCTCTGGGAGGCGTGTTCGTGTCACGCGTTTGTGGTACAAATGTGTATTGTTCACTATATTAGACTTTTAGGTCCTGAGTTTGGTTGGTTATTATTTATTGATAAAGAACTCGGCTGATGGTTTTGAATTAAGGCATAAAATATGAAAGTTCATAATAATTATAAAATTCTTAAATAATTATGCTATGGCTGAAAGAAGTAGCAATAGACCATGTTTCCGCCCGGGATCGAACCGAGGGCCTTCTGCGGGTTAGGCAGATGTGATGACCGCTACACCACGGACACTATGCATTGTGCATTCAAATTATCCATTGGTATAATACCTATTTTCATCGGATTGTTGTTACAACAACAACGATAAATTTGATTCTAACTCCTATTTTTAACCCTTAAGAAAATACTACAACGAAATATCATCATCATCGTCATCATCATCAGCCTATAATGATCCTACTGCAAGGACTCAGGCCTCCTCTCTAGGAGAGTGATGGGCTATAATCTACCACGCGGGTCCAGTGCTGTTTGGTAGATGTCACATGTCTTCGAATTTTTTGATTCTAAAACATGCCAGTTTCCTCACCATGTTTTCCTTCACCGTTTTAAGACCAATATAAATGAAAATAAATTAAAGTGAGTTGTATCGAATTGCCTACTTTAATCAAGTTTATACCTCCATATTATATTTTAGCTCTGAAAGTCTGAACCACAAAACATTTTCATTTTGTATCTAAACTAAAAGCTACTCAGTTACTTGTTAAAACAGAAACTAAAAATAAATTAACAAAAGCTACGTCTGGCTGGACTAGACGGGTAACGAACTTTTACTTTGGAATTTGTTAATACAAAAGTATTTTGGGCAATTTTTTTTTCTGTAATATAAAATTTTGAGCTTATCACACCAATCATGAAGGACGTGCAAAACACGTAATGACACAGCGTTAAATTTTGAATATATACGATTCATAAACATGCCATGATCTAAAAAGCTTGTTAGAAGCTGATAATCACGTATTATATTAGTATTCAACCACTAAAAACCCGTCACAATTGTTTAGAACAGTCTAAACATATAGTTATTATTCAGTGTTAAAGTAATTAGTATTAATTTTAGTTAATAAGCTTGCAACACTTTTTATGGTATTTTTTCTGTTGTGTTGTGGCAATACTTTTTTCTCCCTTCTTTGTCTGATTGCTACGTGAAGCGGTGTGCCTCTTGACTGTATTTTTTTATTTTGCCAAAAACTCTTATAAGTTGTATGTTCCCATTTTATTTCGTACACAATAATTAAACTTTATTTACTTTCACTTATGAACCAATGAACTATCACAAACTAAATATTTCACACACAATTCTAAGAATTGAAAACGGTAACTGTAGACTTAACCATACTGTTCATATGTTCAAGTTAACTCGATTTAATTAAACTTGCCTTTGTTAACTAACTTGTGGGCAACGGTTTATATTTTAATTTAATGTTTAGACTATTGTGTCGTTCGTGCCCTAACATCATAATAACACTGGTTTCTAAAGGAGTTTAGTATTTGTTGAGTCGTGAATATTTGGAGTTTAAAGACTTGTAGAATTTTGTGATTTTACTTATTTTATGTTAGTGACGAATTATTTTTTCTTTCCAAATAATAATATAATTTCTGTTTGTAATTTTTTTAAAACAGCGTTTTACTTAATGCACAGAATTACTTTAGTCCACAAGACGTGCTCCTTGGGTCAATATTGCCAAAAAAAAAAGAGTACCGTATACTGAAAGTTGTAAACGCTGTTCCGGCTGATTTTCGAAACTGGTGGACCAATTTAGACGGGGCTTTTATCGGCAGATAGCTGATGTCATAGGGAATAACTTACTTTTTAACCAACTTCAAAAAAAGAAGAAGGTTCTCAATTCGATTGTATTCTATTTTTTTATTTTAATAAATGAAAAATAAGTTCACGCGGACGAAAGCTTGTTTTAGATATATTTAAAAAATCCATAATTTAATACATAGTACCTTAATACAAGTACTTGAAATCTATTGAGCATCCTATGACTCTTTTTGCAGACGATAGCACAGTCACAATAGCATGTAAGAAAACTGACACCTATAAACTTGACATTAATAATGCTTTAGCTTCTATAATTGACTGGTTAGACAATTATAATCTAAAAATTAATTTAAATAAAACACAAATCTTACATTTTAGTCAAAGAAAACCATTAATAAATGATGTTAACTTAAGCTATAAAAATCACACCATATGTAAAGTTGATAATGCCAAATTCCTTGGACTAACCATTGACAAAAAACTTGATTGGAAGGATCACATTGAAGAAACTTGTAAGAGAATTAGTAGTTGTTCCTACGCATTGCATAAACTCGCCCCAACCGTAAATACGGATACATTACTTACTGCCTACCATGGACTTGTTGCATCGATCCTTAGATACGGCATTATTTTCTGGGGAAACTCTACACATAAAGAGGCTATATTTAGAATGCAAAAACGATGCATAAGAGCTATGTTTGGTCTTAGAATTACAGACAGTTGCAAACCATATTTTATTAAACATCAAATTCTCTCACTTCCTTCCTTGTATATATTGGAAACGGTATTATTCGTCAAAAATAATCCCCAACTGTTTCCGAAGTCATCAGAAGGTTCCGAAAGAAGTCAACGTGATAATCGGAGACTTCGTTTACATAGTGCTAAAACAGCTCTCATGGGCAAGAGTGTATTCTGCATGGCTCCAAAATTATACAACAAGGTACCAAAGGCATACAAAGATTTGAATATTAATAGATTTAAGAAAAGTATGAAGAAACTTTTAGTAAATAAATGCTACTATAATGTTGCCGACTATTTGAATGACGTAATTTAGACCTTTTTATAAATTTTATTTTAAATTAGTTTTTGATTATTATATTAATTTGATTTTTGACTATTATATTGATTTAATTTTGACTAGTACCTATATTAATTTGATTTTGACTATTATATTGATTCGATTTTGACTATTATATAATTTTAATTTTGAATATTGTTACTAATTATTACTTTATTAATTCCTTTCTTTGTTACTTTTATTAATTTTATATTTGATCATTATTATTATTATTTTTTTGTTTTTTCTGTGTATTTAACTTTGACTAGGTATTTCTATTAATTTATTTCTTCTTATTTTCCAATTATTTAATTTCACGTAACTTTTTAACAAATTTTTGTGTGACGATTATATTATTATTGCATTTGTACGCCTCTATAGGCAAAACATGTTGAAACTATTTTTATTTTTTAGTAATCTCTCCAACAGATTGTGAACCTACACGTGTTTTTGACAAATAAATTGAATTGACATAGATGCACGTAGATTAGGGCCTAGATGGTTTATGTCATGCAAAGTCGTGTATTACGAGATGATGGTATGAACAGGTAAATAGGTTGTTTTGCCAGAATGTTTTCTGGCAAAACAACCTATTTACCTGTTCATACCACGATTACCACGTAACCATCCGCTAGCATCAAGCCCACTCACAAAGACCTCATCAAACTAAAAACTCATCTGCTAAAAGAAAGATACAAAAAATCTGCCTCATTCCGTCATACTTTACCCCAAGTACACACCACCTGTGTACAGTGTGTACTACTTAACATTAACAGGTCCCAAAAACTAACCACGAAAATATATACAGAGACATGAAACCAGCACTAAAGGCAGATTAAAAAAATGTAACCTATATGGAAGAAGCCACTGCCTCCTAAAAGCGATTACAGACCTGCGTCGGGGCTGCGGGATGCCCGTCGGGGCTGCGGGATATTGTAAGAGATACCGCGGCCTCGACATAAATGGCTAAGAAGGAACATGGGTGGTTTTTAGTCAGTAGATGTCTGACACTCCCTTTCGCTCTGCCCAAGAGCGGGAGGGGTTATTTGATGATTTTCCACAAGCCAAAAAAAAGGGGATTACAGTGATGATTAACGTGATGTTATGTTATGTAAAAAATGTGAGACCCTGGCTCCAGAGCTAGCTTAGAAAACCTGCATTTCAGATACTTATATTTTATAGCAGCTTCACACGTTACGAAAATTCGTTACGGTTGGACGATACAGTTCAAAATGTACAGTTAAAAAACTACATAGGCCTTATTATAAAAGTGGTTAAACCTGGGTTTTTATTTAAACTGGGTTCATCTCGCATGCCGTCACTTGCTTTTGAATATTATCTAAGTGAGACGGCAGTGAGATAAATCAAATCTAAGTTGCACATGCGGATGTGTGTATGAAAATAATTGTACAGTTTTTCTCATACACACATGTAGATTTATCTTTGCATAACATAACATTGAAGAGTGAGGCAGAGGTGGTTCAGGCTCCGTGGCTGCGACTGAGAAATTCCTGGTGACGAATGAAGAACTGAGAATGGAACCCAGGCGCTTGCGAGCACTTGAACAACGAGTCCACAAACACTAAAGACCATATTTAAAAAAGTTCCATTTGTTAACCATGACTCCGCCGAATAGAGAAGTTCTGCAAAGCCTAATTTGTCTGCCGACATAAAACAAAAGGGACGATGTTCATACGGCTGCACAAAGAGGAACTATCGGGCACCTGCGAAGACTTTATTCCAGTTCAATTAATCCTGGCAGCAAATGAAGTTGGTCGCCACCTCCTTCGTAGGTATTTTTAATTAAAGCAAGCCTCGGCGCCCATTAAGCGCTTCAGGGTTAAGATTGAGTTAGGAGATGTAGCGGGATAGAGAGATATTATCGTTCGTTCTTGTGTGCTAGTAGAATTTCGGGTTGAGAAAATTTTAAACCTCTATCATTAAATGTACGCAATATCAAGCCTGTATTTCCCGGGTGAGCCTCCTGCCATCAACTGGACACAAATTCAAACTGTAATTAATAGTGACATATTAAATGTAACCAGGGTCACCGCTCTCAGAATATGCAAGTTGAAATGGCAATGGGCCGGCCACATCGCTCGAAGAAGCGACAATCGATGGGGAAGAAAGGTTCTCGAGTGGCGACCACGAACCGGAAGACGAAGCGTTTGTAGGCCTCCCACCAGGTGGTCCGACGACATCGTGAGAGTCGCGGGCAACCGGTGGATGCAAACGGCAGGTTGCCGTTCGTTATGGCGTTCTATGGGGGAGGCCTTTTGTCCAACAGTGGACGTCTTATGGCTGATGATGATGATGATAATGATTTAATGTCTCTGTTGCTCTCTCCCTCTCTCAAATCTTAGTCCAAAGCGTTATCTCTCCCAGATAACATGTTTTATAAGAATATATTTTTATAATATAATGTAAAAGAAACATACAACTACAGAAGTCAAAAGGAAACCGCTCACCGCCCCGCTACGCTATCTTACTTTACTTATGCCCCTCCAACATCCTTTAACTTGGCCCATTCTTACCTGCTCTAATGGGATAAAGTTTTATGGGTGGAAAAAGTCCTTCAATGGAGCGTACCCACGATCATATGCAGGTCTAATGGAATGCTGCAAAATGCCAGCCGCTCAACTCCGCTCAACTATTTGGATTAAAAATGATTAATTAATGCCTTTCAAGTGAATTCAGAAGTTTAAACTTGAACTGAAGTTTTTGAAAGGTATTTTATTGAGTAGAGGAGAACCTCCCCCAGGTTTGACATGTCTTGGGGATATAAATTATGAGCTAGGGCGTTTTCGCTTAACGAGATGAGATGTTCTCCAAAGCAGTGTTTATATTTAGTCTAAGTATTTTTAAAGCGTATATAACATGCTGCCGGCAACAAACAAACTTTTGCTTTAGAGGACCTACAAAACAGAAGTGAAAAATAATTAACTTAAGTGAGTAAATTGCTTGTGTGTCTGCCAAAACTCTTGAGTTCGCAGGCACACAAGCAATGCTTGCGCGCTCCGAAGCAACTCTAGTATGGGTGTTCACCCCTCCACGGGTCAACTTAAGCAACATCTACCCGAGTTGCTTTTATTATTTAGCTATAAGCTTCTCAATCAATCATATTAGGTGGTTGAAGCCAGGCTCCGATCACCATCCATTCATCACCGTTCCCGCACAACCCATACTTCAAAAACCTCAGCTAGTTTCCACACCATAAAAATGACTCTCGAAAATGCATTCAAAGAAAATCCAGCGCTCGATCTCTGCTACCGCAGCACGTGTATAATTTAGCAATTGAACGAGTAAAACGCAAAAAAGCGCTGAAACCGCTGCGAGCCTAACGAACTGACTGCAAGAGCAGTTCGAACCTCGTAAACTCATAGACTATTCAATTCCTGTATGACCGTGTATTGCGTTTTGATATTTTTCCTGTATTATTTTTGTAGGAGTTTTTCATTTATATATATGTGAACGTGTAATTGTAGGTAGACAAAGTGTTGTATCAAAAATATCTAGAAACCAAGAAGAGCTCCCGTAACTGCAATGGTAATTCTTGTACAGGTATGACCTGCTCATTTGTGCTCATGGACGAACTATGAGCACAAATGAGCTCATGCTGAGTGCCGACGCAAGAGAAGCAGCTTAACAGCTAAATAAAATCATAGAATTCTTCCATTAAATAACATTTTATAAATCAACACAGGCACATCGAACTCATTTCTCATAATATATCATAACACTACGCCTGAAATTCCCGAAGGGTGAGGCAAAAGTGTACCAAATAGAAGACCACCACAACACATTCCCCAAATTATGTTAAATGATCTTTTCTCATACAACTCTACACTAATATTATAAAGAGGAAAGATTTGTTTGTTTGTTTGTAACGAATAGGCTCCGAAACTACTAGACCGATTTGAAAAATTCTTTCACCTTTGGGAAGCTACACTATCCCCGGGTGACATAGGCTACTTTTTATCCTTGTATTCTTACGGGAACGGGAATTACGCGGGTGAAACCGTGTGACGTCCGCTAGTACATTCATAAACCTACGCCCTTTTTCCGGTAGGCAGTAACCACAGAAGGCCAGCTGCTAAGATCCTACCATACTTACTCCATTTTGCCTCGTACACATTCATACATCTAGTCATACACATATTTTCTCACCTTAACAAAAATAAAAATGTAAGCTCCATATCAGCTGCTAGCATCCTAATCACAACATTACAGTGTCCTGTCTAATGATCACTAATCACTCATCGATAATAATTATGCACTAATTAATAGTTATTATGCTCAGATGATTTGCACACCTCACTTGTTGAATGATAATCGGATTGATTATTATCGTATTACAGGATATTAAATGTTGTTGACTGGTAAGTAAGTAAATACATAAATAATCCTATACTAATTTAATGAGCAATATTTTTAATCACGTTCTCAAAGACGGCTCTAACGATTTCGATGAAATTTGCAAAATCGATCTAGTTTAAGTCTCATATCTAGGATAAGTTACAGACATAGCCCGTAGAGATGCCAAACTTAAGTGGCAATGGGTAGGACACATTGCTCGCAGTATGGATTATCGATGGGGCCGAAAAGTTCTGAGGTGGCGACCGCGAACCGGAAGTCGTTGCGTTGAAGGGCCTCCCACTAGCTGAACCGATCTCCTGGCGAAGGTTGAGGGGATCCGCTGGATGCGAGACGCACGGGACCGGTCAGTGTGGAAACACTAAGAGAAGGCCTATATCCAGCAGTGGAACTCTTTCGGCTAAAATTATGATGATGACGATGATCTAGAAAAAATCGTTTTCTCTATTTTCACCCGAGCAGAGTTCGGTTGCCCAGATATTTACTAACCCCGTCGGGGCTGCGGGTTGTTCGCAACGATATCGCGGCCTCGACATACAGGGCGAAGAAGGAACATGGGTGGTTTTTAGTCAGTAGAAATCTGACACTCCCTTTCGCTCTGCCCAAGAGCGGGAGGGGTTATTTGATGGTTTTTTATATGCTAAAAATAAAGATTTTTATAGCAAAGAACCAGAATATGGGTCCGGCTGGTGGCAATAAGCTGGACGCAAACTTAAACTGTTTGTTCTAAATAAAAGCCTTAGTTTGGTAAATAATAAAAATTAATATTCATAAACCAATAGTAGTCTATATTCGCAGAAACAAAAAACATATTTTATTTGCCCTAACTAAAATGGCCGCCAATGAACAAATTCGTTACCGCCAAACCATTCGCAAATCATAACCAGTAGCCAGTGAACCAACCCGTCTATCCGCAAACACACGTCGATATACCCCTACCCCCTCACCCCTTGACCTAAAATACAAAAAGTCAATACTTCAAAATTGAAAGCCAGTGGTGGTCGACAACGTATTAAACTTTCAATCAAATTGTTCCCAGCGATTGCCGCTATACAGCCATAGCACGCTAGATACCTATGCACAAAGGTCGCACTGCCAGCGATTAGCGGGTACGAGCGTTCTTCCCCCTTCTTATTTCGTACCAATGCATGGTACGACTTATCATATTTCTGTGCCACGCCAATCGCGGTGCCTGTAAAATTATTTAAGTCCTCTAGTGTACAGACGAACACATACGACATAACCAGCAAGGAACTTGACTCGGGAGCACCGCATTCACACTGCATACTGGAAGGACTCAGTAGCGAGTGTGTAGCTTGGGGGAGTTTTGTCGCTAGGCTATAAGAAAGCACATGACGGTGACAGGTGGAATTTCGCTGGTTTATAACCAAGCCAAGAATGAAACGAGAGACTCTTAGTGAGCGTTATGTCTTTCACTACTATGAACCTAGAATTTTGTGTCCATTTCTTGAGCGAGAAAATCGCTGATAGCAAGTTGCTCTCTCGCTAGCAGTGGGGCCGATACGTATAGTAACTAAAACAGCGCGGTTGGCGAGAATTTTGTGAAAATATTCAGTTTAATTAATGCCCCTTTTATAACTGGGATGAAATGTTTTGATAAGCGACCGTATAATGTATTAGATGTGTTTTTGTTTTTAGAGCTTCGGCGGAAAACGGATAGGTGCAATGTAGAAAAGCGGTTTAGAAAATTATCTACCTACCGAACATTTTTGGACATGTAGTCATTGATTTTATGTAAGTACTTTCATTGAAATCAATAATAATATCTATACGAAACTGACCGTATTGATTTGTTCGATGAGGATACACATTTAATTTATGGTTCTCCAGTCAATTGGCTCCGAGTAAGGCTCCCACTTGCGGGTCCATTCGACCTAATGCATTTTTGAATTGGTCAAGTGGGCCCGTAGACAAATATCGTTAGTTGCCTTTCTGTGATGTCTGATTCTAAAGGGTGAACATACTTAACTTTCCCTAAAGTATAAAGCTTTAACTCACGGCTCCGCCCCCGTGGAATCCCACAGGGCATTCCGACTCAGACCATGGTCTACTTTCATCATCATCAGCATAATAATCATCTTCCTAGCCTTTTCCCAACTATGTTAGGGTCGGCTTCCAGTCTAACCGGATTCAGCTTAATACCAGTATTTTACATGGAGCGCCTGCCTATCTGACCTCCACAACCCAGTTAGTAAGACTAGTCTTCATTCATGTCACATTGAAATCCATTAAAAGAAAATAATTTTGAACATCGGTACATTCATAACTGGACTGCGTTATGTAATAGGTAACGAATTAAGCGACGAAATCGAAAAAAAAGAGTTATGAATGCAGATCGATTATAGGTATGATAAACTATGTATTCAGCTATTTTTGTGTTCAAAAATCACTCTTACGGCCTTATAATAAGGGGTTGAATCAAGCGACATTTCGAACTTTGCTAGAATTTGTGCACACATTCGTTTTGTATTAAAGAATTATGCGTCAAAGTTACAGTTACAAACAGTTTTCAAATTGCATAAACGAATTAAACACGTCCACGATGAAGATAATTCAGTTTTGCCTTTTGATTTAACCGTTTTTAAACCGCAGCATCGAATTAACCACCTAAAATGGTATTTAATTCGTTAATGCGTATCACCACACGCGCAATCTTTCATCCGTTCGTGAATGAAGCGCCAGCTTCTGGCGTTTCATTCGTTATTGCATTCTATTCGCGGGTTTTTGCGTACGGGACGGGGTGGGGCGGCAGCGGGTGGTCTCATTACGCATCTAACGTAATAAAAAAACGTAAGAAAATTCACTTATAACTATATCAGAAATATCAACTGGCAATCATAGTGAAGGTGATCTACAGAACCCGATGATATCTGAACCAATAATAAATGAAAATAGAACTGGACGACCAAAGAAGGGCAGAAAACGGAAATATCCTGATCAAACACGTGAAATTCGTAAAAAGTTATGTGAAACTAACAATCAATACATAAATCAAAAGGGAGAAGTAGTCAATCAACGAAAGTTTATCGATGTTCGCTGTAATGATGGTTGTCATGAAAAAATATCGGTAAAAGAGCGCCAAGAAGAATTTTCAAAATTTTGGGAGTTATGTTTTGAAGGAAAGTGCTTGTATATATCTTCCAACGTGAAAGTGACATCAATAAAAAGGAAAAGAAACAAGAATTCAAATAAAAGAAATAACACTCGTGTCTATTCTTTAAAAAACATAGTTGTTTGTGCCAAAATGTTTATCGATACTTTAAGAATTTCATCTGCAAGGATTGACAGATACTTAAAAAAATGCTCACGTCCGGAAAAAATTGAAGACAAAAGGGGAAAGGTATCAGGAAACACTCGTAAGATGCCTCAGGATGTTGAACAAAGTATTATCGAACACATTGATAAATTCCCAAAATATAAGTCCCATTACTGTAGAGCGCAAACAGACAGGATGTATTTACCACCGGATATGACTTTGTCGAAAATGTACGACTTATATTTATCGGAAGCAAGCTTTGATGAATCAAGAAAGACAGTTTCATTTGCATCGTATAAAAGAATATTTTATACCAAATTTAATCTACAAAGGAAAAAGCCACAGAAAGACACGTGTAATAAGTGCGACCTATTTGCTGTAAAAATCAGAGATACCACTTCACAAGAAACCAAATTAAATTTAGAGAAGGAAAGAGAGCAGCACCATAAAGAAGCCGAAGACGCACGTGCAATGAAAAGACAAGATATAACTTTGGCTAAGACTTATGATCATATTGAAACCCTGACATTTGATATGGAAAAAACACTGCCACTGCCAAGAATTCCAACCAACATCGTATTTTACAAACGCCAACTGTGGCTTTACAACTGCGGTGTGCATTCAGGAAAAACCGGTAAAGGGTTTTGTTACGTCTGGGTGGAAGGAATAGCAGGCAGGGGAGCACAAGAAGTAGGCTCCACTTTACGTAAACATATATCTTTAAATCTAGACTCAAAAGTCAAAGAACTAATCCTATGGTCAGACTCCTGTGGTGGCCAGAACCGAAATATTAAGTTGACTCTGCTACTATTTGCAGTACTAGAAGAAAATGACAACCTAGAAAAAATCACCCTACGATTTATGGTCCCTGGGCATAGCTTCTTAGAAAATGATAGCGAGTTTAGTGATATCGAATCAGCGTTAAAAACCCATACTCGGCTTTACACTCCACAAGACTACATTGATGTGATGACCAGTTGTCGTAAGAGAAACAAGTTAATAGCTAATAAAATGGAAAGTTTAGACTTTGTCGGAGTTTCTAAAATGCTGAAGACAATAGTGAATAGAAAAAAAGATATAGAAGGAAATCCTATAAGCTGGTTGAAAACTAAAGAAATAAACATTTTTAAGGATAGACCTGGTCGGATATTTCTTTCAACCTGTCATGGCGGTCAAACCCATGAAGTAGATCTTAATAAAAGACCAAAAAGAGGGGCAATAAATAACCCATTGACATTATCAAGGCATTATGAGCAACTTTGGCCACAAGGAAAACCTATTTCTCAACCGAAGCTAGATGATATAAAATCCCTCCTTCATCTCATACCATCTGATGCGAGAAAATATTACGAAAATTTAACTGGATCTCGTGATTTAGAAGATGATGTTGAAGGTTTTGATGGATCCATTGATTTTGAAGTAGAAGATGAAGAATAAAAAATAATATGGTACAGTGTATAGGTAATTAATAAAAGAAAAAAAAGGAATAAAAGTATTAATAAGATGTAGAAGTGTTACAACATTTGTTTTGTTTAAGTAAATTTTATTAAAATAACTGGATTTAATCTTATGTTCCAATTTATTTCACCCGAAAAAAATCGCAATAAAGTATCAAACGACAATAATGCCGTATAGTACGTTATTGATAAATAAAATGGTCTGAATATGGCTTAAAACACATTAACAAATTAAGCGGAAAAATGGCTATAACTACAAAACTGTATAGTTTAGCCTTATATTTTTTTAACAAATGTGAACTTATACATATTTTATATGTTCAGAATAAAAATTATACTCTTGACATATTAAATGTATGCACAGCGACCATTTTAAGTTTGAAATTTTTGAAGCTCATTTTCTCAGGATTCGTTAAATGGCGCTTAATCGGTTCTTACATAACGCAGTCCTGAGATCAGTATGCAGAAACAGACATACAATAATAAAACATACAGACGAATTGAGAACCTCCTCCTTTTTGGAGGTTGGATAAAAAGATAAAAATCGGTAAGTTACTTTCCCATTTACAGAATTAGTATGAATTCGCAGGTTCTAATCAAATCATCGACAGTTACTTTAGAATTTATAAAAGTTACTTTTGCAGCATCTTTCAATAACTTTTAGATTTTTTTCTGAATCTAAACCAGACTTCGTATAATTCTCCCGAACATTTTAAACGAATTGTCTGCTGTATCCAACAGTTTTACTTCTCCTCACCTTGAAGTTTTATTTCAAGATCGCAGACAACCAGAATTTTCTACAAAATAGCTAAGTTTCTAGCATCTAGATATAAGTTGAAAATATCTAGGGAACAAAGAAATAACGTAAGTATGTTGTAATGTTGCTGATAAAACTCATATAAAAGTTTTAGATGTATCCCAGTGAGTACCTATATACGTATATTTTTTGGGACCCTTTTGAAGTAGGGGAGAATTTGACGCACCCTAAGCCAGACCCATTAAGGGGTCACCCTAATTGATCAATTTTAGGACTAAAGGCTTATAAATACACAGACGTTATAGCATATTCCTGTCTGCCTAGTTACCTAAAGAAACCCATTTAAGAAAGGTTTGATGAAAGTTTCTCATTGTATTTAATGGGTGGTAAATAAATACTAAACAAGCGTCCGGTGAAATGGCAGTCCAGCAGTATATGACAAATACTCCGATGAAGGGGATGATGATCCCGTCGGGGCTGCGGGTTGGTCGAAAGAGATACTGCGGTCTCGGCACAAGGGCTAAGAAGGAAAATGAGTGGTTTTTAATCAGTAGAAGTCTGACACTCCGTTCCGCTCTGCCCAGAGCGGGAGGGGTTATTTGATGATATTTAAATTGGCATAATTTTTAACAATGTTGAAGTCATGTATGAATCTCAGAAAAGAAGTTTCTGATGAGATGGCGAGTGAAAGAAAATAATGGAAGAAGTAGACAAACTGCGCCGACCCCAAGTAAATTGGGATAAGGGCAGAAGACTGTTGAATTAGAGCAAACTAACAAATGATAACTTAGTTTCAGCAATAGACAACCTGTGGACGGTGAGTGGCCTGTAGACGGTGAGTAATGGGCTAGCTCGCCGTCCTTCCGTCATAAGACGGCAACTGGCCGTGCGTTCGTGTTCCTCGAGCGCTTTAAAGCGATGGCAAGGGCCGACGCCCGTCGGAGCTGCGGGATGTTGTAAGAGATACCGTGGCCTCGACGTATTGGACTAAGAAGGAGCCTGGGTGGTTTTTAGTCAGTAGAAGTCTGACACTCCCTTTATGATATGGTTATTTGATGATTTCCCACCACCCAAAAAAAAAAGTATCTGCAATATGCTCTCATTCCCCGTTTTTTGGGTCGAAATGCGTGTTTACTAGGGTAACATGTTAGGCAGACATGCACCCTTTTTGACGTTATGTTATTCCATGTAATGATTGTGTAACTGATCATCATGATCACAAACGAACACCACAATCAACGTATCGCCAACCTAAAAAAACCTTTATAAACAAAAGCATGCTATACTGTTAATCCCTCAAATAAATCCCGTATAAGCCGGATATAAAATACCCGCGATCCGACACAATATTATCGTAAGCCAGAATATGCTCCTGATTGGTAGTAGCAATTTTAAAATGGTATTTTAAATGGAAATTGATCATCAAGGAGAGCCACTGAAAGTATTCCGTATCAGTTGTGTGAAAGTCGATTGGAATTTCTGATGTCACTTAATATTAATTGTAAGTGATTGTAAGTGATTCGTGGTTGGTTTTAATGGGAAAATGATGTGATATTTCACCAAAAAAATCTCATTAGCCCGTCAGATAGATTTCCAAAAAATAATGGACACATATTTTTTATTTTTTCACGTAAACAAAAGATAAAGACGATACAGTGCTTCGAAAAGTCGTGTCACGTCACAAAGATAGTATTTTTTACCTACAAAGTGACGTCAAAAGCCCCCCCCCCCCACTCATGATCTTTGACACGTTTTATTTTCGTAAACTTTTATTAATTTGCAAAAGCAATGGACTGCTGCGCTGCGTGTCGCGGGTTCGATTCCCGCACGGAACAAATATATGTATGACCTACAGATAGTTGTTCCGGGTCTGGGTATTTGTGTATGTGAGTTTAAATGTTTGTGAACGCACCCACGATACAGGAGAAATTCCTAGTGTGAATCGAACCCGCGACACGCAGCGCAGCAGTCCGATCGCTCAGCCAGCCGTGTCGTCAAAATAAAACTTGTCTTACTTCAAAAGTATAAGTAATAAAACATATAACCACCCAATTATTCTCAAGGTTTTACCAAGCTCTTAAGAGCTAAACATTTAATCAGTAAACACTTTAGGCTAAAAGAATAATCCTGAATGATTCCATTTTCTATTAAATCTTTGATAAGCCGCTAAGCCGCTCCCAAGAGTTAAATGCTATTTACTTTTTACCAGATTTTACCTTCAATATTTATATTTAACCTTTTAAAAAGTAAATGAAGTCTTGTGTTTGTAAACAGTGAAAATTGTTTTGTATTGACATGTAAATACGATCAAATATTGTGAAATAAAATATTGAGTGTCACATTTATTAATACTTTACCCTGTTTTTTAATTAATTACTTAATCTCTGAAATACCCAAAATGAGCATTGATGTCTCATACATGTTCATTAGCTATATTTCCTAGTTTCGCTGATATTGACACAGAACAAACAATAGGGTATTTCACCAAAAAAATCTAATTACTCTGTCAGATAGATTTTCAAAAAATTATTCTATTACATATTTATTCCTATTCGCTGAGTGTTCGATTCAAGAAAATTTAAAGATAAGTAAAATAAGATAAAATTAGATAGATTGATAAGTAAAATAGAAAAATAAAAAACTTTTTGGCAAAAAAAATACGACTTCAAAAGTAAAAAGTGAAAAAAATAAAACAAAAAAAAATAAACTTCAGAAAAAAAAGCAAAAAAGTATTTTGTTTTTCCATTCAGTTCTCAAGTAAGTGACCTAAGTCTTTATTGGGAATAAAATTTCTTTAAACCGAAACCGAAGTCAACACATATTATTTAAAATAAAGAATTACGTGAAAGAATATATTTATTTAGAACACGCCTAATTTACCCAAGTATATTTTACCAACTCATTTTGTAAGCGTACTTTGTTTTTATTTACTTTACTTTTCCTAGAATTTATGGACGTGTAAAATTTAAATAAGGACGCGTAAGTATATTTCATCCATCACAAAAGTGTTTATTTTGTGAAGCAAAATGTTTTTTTAAACATTCGTGTATTATTGTATTCCGAGCTGATATTTTTATTCAAAACACATGTTTGTATACTAAGAATTATTATTAACTAGCTGATGCTCGCGGCTCCACCCGCGTAGATGTCGGTCAAATTATACAGAGTGTAAATGAACCCTTCACACATACGTCAACCAAGCATTCTGTACATCAAACTGAGTACCCCTACGCAAAAATTAAGAAACCATTTCTTTTTTGTGATAAAAAAATACATTTTACAGTAAAACTCAATTTAGCACTCTTAAAACACTGCTAGTGGATGCTTTGAATGGTAAACGTGTCATGGTGATAATTTAGGAAAAGTTTTAACCTGAAAAACTAGTATTTACAAAAACAGCTGTGCAAAATTTGGAACTTTGACCCCCAATATTTCCGTAACTAGGTGTTTCCAGGTATGGTCTAGAGCCAAAAAATGATCGCAGTGGTGGGTAGAAAAAGTGCCCTTCGTTTGCGTTAAACGTACTTTTACACTCTTTATACTAAAACCTTCCTCGAGAACCACACTATCCATTGGTCAAAACAGGATGAACATCGGTGCAGTAATTTTTGAGTATATCGCAAACAGTCAAACAGATGCGGCGGAGGACTTTGTTTTATAATATGTAGTGATTGTGATAATCCTACCCGGTCCTCCTGGTAAACAGAGAGGTAGGTATTACCCACATTTCGCTAATTGTTTAATTGTCCTTACCCTATGACCAGATATATGAACGTAGACAGAGGGAAAGGAGTAAGTAAGGATCGTAGCAGGCGCTCTGTAGTTTCTGCCTACTTTTATGGGATAAAGGCATGAGTTTATGCTCCACATGATCCTTTATCATAGCATAAGTACAAAATGACATTATTTCAACCAAAAAAGTTAGATAAGCGTTGCACTGGCGACAGAAGGATCTTTGTGTTGCATCGTTACGTTCATTGCATATTCATGGCGCATGTTTTGTGCAACAAAATGGCTACCGTTGCTATTGTACACGATTTGTGATTCGTTAGCGATAGCCCCGGCTTTTAGTTTTTTTTAAGTGTATGCAAACTATGACAGTGAGAGGCCAATTTTGTTTTGTTAGATAAGGCACTTATTGCTGTTTCATATGTAGTGAAAAGCTCGGGTGAGAAAAGTGTGCCGTTTAGCGTACTTGCATTAAAATTTGGTTTGATATTTTAGATGGTCATTAGCACTAAGTGAAATTAAATACTGCAATACGAAAATTAAGTAATGCATCCATCTTTAAAGCCACGGTGCCTAGGTTGGTCTGTGGAAGGGTGGTCACCGAGTTTCCTATGTGCCTCGGAAAACACGTTCAGACTTCAGCCGTTGGTCCCGGTTATCATTTGTAGATCTTTGGCAGTCCATCATCAGTGGTCCAAAAGTCTGACAACCAGTCTTAACAAAACGTATCGACTAATTGGGTTTTGGAGGTCAGACGGGCAGTCGCTCCATGTCATCACCATCATCAACAGCCTATTAATGTTCCCCTGGGACACAGGCCCCCTCTCGTTTTTGAGAGGGAATGGGCTATAATCTACCACGCGGGCCCAGTGCGGATTAGTAGATGTCACATGTCTTCAAATTTTTGGTTCTAAGACATCGGTTTCCTCACGATGTTTTCCTTCACCGTTTTGAGAGCAGCGGAGCGGTGTTCGGACCCACGACCTACTGTTCGTTAGTCGGGGCCGCCACCACTGGTCCACCGCTGCTCTATGTGTCGCTCCATGTAAAATACTGGAATTCAGCTGCATCTGGTTTGATTGGAATCTGACCCCAACGCATTATAAAGCAGAATTATTTTTGCATTTGAATTCAAGTTCTCTTTCATATTGCCTATAATATTCGAAACAAAGAGCGTCCTAAATATTATATTAAATAATAATAATAATATAATAATAATAATATTCCACAACTATCACACAACGCCATCTAGTCCCAAGCTACGCAGAGCTTGTGTTATGGGTACTAGACAACTGATAAACATACTTATATATTTCTAAATACATACATATTATAGATAAATTACACCCAGACACAGAACAAATGATCGTGCTCATCACACAAACATTTGTCCTGGGTGGGAATCGAACCCACGACCTCCGGCATAGCAGTTAGGGTCACTAACCACTAGACCAACAGGCCAGTCAATTTAAATTGTATTTGTGCAATATAAATAAATGGGTCGACAGAGAATTTGTGAGCAATCCAATTTTGTGAGAGCATAAAATAGGTCAATGAATTCATTTTTAAGTTTACAACAAAACACTTTTTGAACAATTTAGAATAGTCCTTATTAAGACGACACGGTTGGCGCAGTGGTTGAGCGATTGACTGCTGCGCAGCATGTCGCGGGTTCGATTCCCGCACGGAACAAATATTTGTACGACCTACAAGTATTTGTTCCGAGTCTGGGTGTTTTTCTATCTATAATATGTATGTATTTACAAAAAAAAAAAAAAAAATGTATATAAGTAGTTTATCAGCCATCTCGTTACCATAACACAAGCATTAGGTTTGCTTAGCTTGGGACTAGATGGCGTTGTGTGAAATGTCCAAGGATATTTTTTTTTTTTTTTTTTTATTAAATAAAAGCGTATTTTTGTAGGGTTTGTCATTTTGTGAATAGGAAAATGAATTATTTCATAAAAAAAACAACTCTTCGAGGGTTGTGATTCCCCGACGAAGTGAAGCAAACTTCTACTTAACGATGCTTTAAAAACCAACTTATATTATAGATAGATACTTAATAATTTTACCCAAATAAGTTTAAAGTCGTGAGGAAACCGGCATGTTTTAGAACCAAAAAATTCGATGACACGTGACATCTACCAACCCGCACTGGCCCGCGTGGTGGTTTACGCCCATCCCTCTCCTAGAGCGGAGGCCTGAAATAAACCATCAATGGTAACACATTGATAAATTATAACAAAGTATCACACGGACCGTTTTATTTCTAAAGTTCATTGAAACAAGAAAACTTGCATTGTGTGCTTTTAATTAAACTTTGCGCGCCATCTTGTGTTCACACCCACGTACCTGGAACAATAGAAAATTTATAAGTATACGAAGTTAAGTGACTTTCTAAACCATGTTCAACTTGGTGGTACAACTAAGTATTTTTCTTACCAACGTGTGTGTGGCTAGAAAAGATGTTTGTAACATTAAAATTGAATGTTGACTGTAGAGGAAAGATTAATAGCGGTCCTTGTATCCCCATAAATCATACAATGTTAAAAGTTTAGTTCAATATTTAATGAAAAAAATTGAGAGTTTGTGGTAACTTGATGTGTTTATTATGTATTAATTAATGGTTTTGAGTTAAAAAGAATTGTGCGCATTATAGTACAATTATAATCAGTGTAACTATCAACGGCCTGTTTCACGACCTACGAAAAGGGAAGTTCCCGTTAACGTACTTGGCAGCTAATTTCATAAAAATTCTGTTCCATATTTAGGGTTCCATACCTCAAAAGGAAAAAAGGTAATCCCTTATAGGATCACTCGTGTGTCCATCTGTCTGTCCGACCATTCCCCCACCCCCCTTATCTCCGAAACTACTGAGCCAAAAAGTAAAAAAAAAACACAGAAAATAGTTCAACAGTTATAGATTACAGGGAAACCTATAAGACGTCTATGGTGCTAAAATAACATGGAACATCTCTAGATATCTACTACAGTGGTACGGAACGTACGGAACCCTTCATGTGCAAGTCCAACTTGCACTTGGCCAGTTTTTTACACGACTTCCCAAAAAAAAAGAGTGTTATGTTTTTTTAACATATCAGTTCCTAAGTAGTGGCTCTTCGGCAATCGTGAAAGAACCCCTTAATCTAACAGAACCTTTCATCTACATACAACCACCTGTCAGCTGTTTTTCCACAATTTTCACACTCGACCAATTCGCCAACCCAAATCTTCAAAATTTCTCCTTGTTATGAACAATCACACAGCTGCAGAGAACACGAAGTGAGTGGCACCAGTCGCATTCATTTACAGTGAGACCTGTAAATCTCCCTAGCGGGGCACTGCTGTCGTCGTCACTTACCGCACTAGGGAGCCGGCCAGGAAAACGGCGGGTCAGTGGGTGATGACAGTCTTTTGGAAATTTAAAAAAATTAAAAAGTGCTGATTATCAGCCTTATTTGAATAAATGACTTTGGATTTACATATGACGACATTCAGTCGTAGATACGTGTCTAATATTTTTTGGTAATCTAGTATGACGACATGACGACCTATATGACGGACTAATTAGATTTTGTCTAACTTCCCTATTATACAGTACATTAAGTAAGTTTATTGTACTGGATAATAGGGTAGAAGAAGACAAGTTGCGCCGACTTCAAATAAATCGGGATTGATAATGACTTATCATTATCAATCCCGATTGACAAACTTCTCTTCTTCTCCCATACTTCTCTATTTCTCGTCATGTCAGCAGTCACCTCCTTTTTAGCCATATCATCTTTCACACAGTCCATCCATCGTATCGGTCTTCCTCTACTCTTATAGCCTTATTTACACAAACCACAGTTATTATTTATTAATTACTAACGGACGTCACGCGGTTCCACCCGCGTAGTTCCCGCTCCCATGAGAATACAGGGATAAAAATTAGCCCTACTCAGGCTGAATGTAGCTTTGTAATGGTGAAAGAATTCTTGAAATCGGTGCAGAAGTTTTTGAGTTTATTCAATACAAACATAAACACACACACAAAAATACAAATCTTTCCTCTTTATATTAAAATATTAGCGTAGATGTAGATTGAACTCGGAAATACCGTGAAGAAAAAGCATTAGTCGTGTTTTTAATTAAAAATTTGGTACATTTCTTGAAATGGCGAATTTGTTACGATATATATTTTAATAATTTTCAACGTAAATTGGAATAATTAATAAGGTTTACCTACATAATTGTACCAGCACGATATAATGTAATGTAATATCTTCATTAAAATAAGTAGGTCAACAAAATATTTATTAAATAAATTATTTATCAATTTTCATTTTAATGCGCTATCTTTGTGGCCCCATCCAAATTGTTTATATCCTTGCCACTACGAGTTCTTGCGATCCAAAATGTATGTCTGACGACAGTCTCTATTTCAACGTCTTAAGATCTACAGTCGTATGTCACCTGCAAGTCTGAAGCTTTGTTTACTTATGTCTGCAGTGAATTAGCGCAGAGTTCAGTTGGTTATTCATGAATGTTGCAGTAAGCGGGAGAGCGTGGTAAATCGCGGGGAACGCACCAAATAATGAGGAAAGTTTTGCAGCCATTGTTAAAGCTTATAAGTGCTCGAAACGTGCAATGTTCGAGCGGAGTGATTAACGAAACACTGATGTTTGAATGATGCATATTTATGGAGTTTGTTTTGTTTCACTTTGAGGAGGGCACTGGGTATTGCTGTTTGAAGCTGACTGACTTTTGGCGCGTGACTGAAATCGGAACTCACACTGCCATTTTCATACGAGCTACTGTTAAATGCGTTGAAGCATGCTTCTTCCCGGGACTTAAAAACACCTTCATAAAGGTTACAGTACTGTAAGTGTATTAAACATGTAAATGTTGAATTGGTAACAGAATCAAATAATTATGTAACACTTATAAATGTGTTAACCCAAAACTCTTACAAAAGTGTAATTGTAACATTATCTGTAACAGATACAAAGTGTTAACAGTGTTAATAAGTGTTACAGGTCTTAAATTCTTACGGCCACGCATTGTTGCCGTACTGTGCTTACTACGTATACTTAAAGCTATACTAAAACTGATTATTTCAGTTACACATTTTAACACATATAAAAGGTAAATGATTGATTCGGTATTTTTTTTGTATCTGTTACATTTAAAAGTGTTTTTCTGTTAAAAGTGTTTTAAAAACAGTGTTAATAAAAAAAAGTGGTTAAAAAACTAAAATACCCGACTGAAAAGCAAAAAACAAGCACATTTCAATTTAAACAAAACTTGGAAGCAGGCGTAGTCCATGCTATTTTAAAAATTATTAGAAATATTAGAAATTATTTTGTGTTTGTTCTTCCGTTGGTCTCGTAAAATTCTTCGCAGATGATTTAACTTTTGTGTTTGTTTATAGGTTTTGTGACTTTGAATTCCGTTTAAAAATAAGTGTCAAATATATTTGTAATCTCCTTTTAAAACCCTTCATTTTGATAATGGTAATGGAGTTTGGATATCTTTTTTAAAATCTGCGATGTGGCCCCCAAAATCCGCATTTTTTTAATTTTAATGTACCCAGTGACACTCGCGCTATCAAGACGAATCTAACGACGTATATTTTATTCAAATCCTTTCATCCGTTTAGGAGTTATGAGGAACCAAAAAAAAGGACGTACATACATACACGCCATACACATAACCTCCTTTTGGGCTTCGCCGCAGTCGGGTAAAACACTTTATTACAGTTATAGTTTGAATCCCTGTCTTCTTATATACTTCGCTATAACTCGTCATCTCAGGAGTCACCTCTTTTCTAGCCATATTATCCTTCACACAGTCCATCCATCGTTTCATCAGTTTTCCTCTACTCTTATACTCATCCGAATTCATGTTCAAATCCTTTCCCACCACATTCTCCCCCATCTTAGGGGAGGGGGGGGATCATCAAGGGAGTGTCAGACTTCTACTGACTAAAAACCACCCATGTTCCTTCTTAACCCTATATTTCGAGGCCGCGGTAACTTGTGAAAAACCCGCAGCCCCGATGGGGGATATATAATTATACAGGATGTAAATTAACCCTTCACACATACGTCAACCAACCAAGCATTCTGTACATCAAATTAAGACGACTTATTTTTTTGGGAAAACAAAAATAACATTTTGCGGTGAAACTCAATGTAGCACTCTTAAAACATTGTGCTACTGGATGTTTTGAATAGTAAACGGGTCATGGAGGTTATTTAAGTAAAGTTATAACCTGAAAAACTAGTAAGTATTTACAAAAACAGATGTGCAAAATTTGAAACTTTGACACCCAATATCTCCGTAAATACGGTTCCCAGGTATGGTCTTGAACTAAAAAATTATCGCAGTGGTGGGGAGAACAAGTGCCCTTCGTTTGCGTTAAGGGTACTTTTACACCCTTTATAGTCTCCCCATGTAAAATACTACACTTTGTAAAATTGGAAGCAAATTTTGGGATAAGGCTTAGATGATGACTTCTAAACCAACCAAATACAGATCAAAGATTTGAACAATACCATCCAATCACATCCCCGAAACATAGTAAGCAACATTACAATGTGAGATAATAATCATCTTCAAACAAAGGCTATGACGACCCGCAAAGATTTCACAACTAACTTCAGGGTAACCGCTAATTACGAGTTGAACCACGTCCCCTTTATCTAATCAGAGCGGTCCTTAATTGAAACTTGTTTAATGAAACCACTGCAACGACATACTAAGATGGCGGGTCGGTCTTTCAAGATGTCCATTAAGTTTGTTTTTAAGGAGGATTTAATGCTGACACTCCCTACCGCTCTGCCCAGAGCGGGAGGAGTCATTTGATGAGCCCACACTTGAAAAAAAAAAATGGAGTCTACTAGCCACATCATCCTCCACACAGTCCAATCATCATTTATTTAATAACTAGCTTGTGCCAGCGGCTTCGCACGCGTGTAGTTTAATAATTGTCTTACGAGATCATACTACGGGATAAGAAGTACTCTGTGTTAATCCAGGTTTTAAACTATGTGTATTCTAAATTTCATCTAAATCCGTTCAGTAGCTTTGCGTGAAAGAGTAACAAACATCCATTCATTCATCCATACATCCTTACAAACTTTCGCATTTATAATATTAGTAGGATTTTGATCTTCCTCTACTCTTAAAGTCATCCACATTCTCTTGGCACAGAACGCCGCCTCCTACGATCCTTATACATAATAGCCGTACAGAAAAATATTATCTTGAAATATTTTATCTATACTGTTGTGGTTAGATGGATAGCCTAATACGCTTGACCTGGCTTTGGAGGTACGGTAAAATGGTTCGTGGGGATTTCAGGACTGGGACCGCGGTCCCGAAAGCCACCTGTAATATTTTAATTAATTAGGAGTAGTACATCGGGACCACAAGGAAAACAAAGTTAAAGTACAGTTAGCAAAAAGTGATATAATATTAAGTCGAATTATTAATGTTTACTTATGAATACAGTTATTTATTTATTTATAAACACACACTATCTTTACAGGCAGACCCAATACAATAGTGGTTTGCAATCACACACAAAATAATTTGAAAAAACTTACGACTAATACTATAATTAAAACATTAAACTTTAAAAATAACTTTTAAAACACAACCAAACAACTTAAAAACAAAAACAAGAACAGTAAAAATTAAATATAAGAAACAAAATTTAACAAAACTCTTGCGAATTCACTCAAGTTGCACGCGAATATGTCGGTCCTCTCATGCACTTCATTTAGGACACGTATTGTGCGGGTGAGGGGTGGTGAGTTGATTATATTATTATAACATTTTCTTAATGTTAAGACAATCAATCATGTTGATGGTACAAAGGGTAAGAGAAATGTCTATTTTTTAAGTTAAGTGACAATGAGATTGAATTTGAGCGCCTTCTTGTTATATTGACTGGTATGACTTTAATGCCCAGTGCAGTGGTGTTAAAGGTAAAATTATACCCTTACTCTTAGGAGTGCTTGTCTATTCAAGAAGATTTCGTTGAACATCACACTTCACACTAATATCATAAAGTTATGTTACTTCTTCCCTTCTAAAAGGCTGGAGCGATTTCAATAAAATTTGGTATGGAGTTAGCTGATAACCTGGATAACATAGGATAGTTTTATCCCGATTTTATCTTCCCGTGGGATAATTTTCGTGTTGTAGCGGGTGAAGCCGCTGGCAACAGTTAGTAAAAAATAATTCCCAGCCAAAAAAGGATAGGTACGGGTCGGATGAACATTGCTTTTTAAATGGTTCATTGGGCCTGGAGTCTTTACACTCTAAGGAATACTTTCTCTTCAGTATTCTTGATCAGAACAGTTTTCTTCAAAGATTTAATAAACAGATTTTTTTTCTTTTTTTAAGTTTTAAATTAGTTTAGATTTGGTCCTTTCAGCTATGAGTTTCAAGGATGTTGTGAGGAAAAATCTGATTAAAATTTAAATATTAATTTTTTAGTTTTTGTTATTTTGGCTGGTCACTCACGAGAGTACCTACGTACTTAAGCAAGGTAGATAGAGGGTATTTTTGGGCATATCAACGTTTATATATTTTTTAATTAATATTACTGCATAATAATATAGTTTTTAAGTAAGCGATTTAAATAGACATTTAAAAACTTTATAACTTGAATTACAAAGTAATTACTTTTTTATCAAGCCGCGCATTTCAACGAAATGTTAATTGGTAAAAATGAACTAAAACAACAATTTCGCGGTTTACCTCAAAAATTTAAGAAGCAATTACTTTGTAATTTAAAAGATGTTTTAAGTAAAAAGTTACAGAATGTTAATTGTTAGTTACTTTGTACAAATAACGCTATAGTGACGAAGAAAATATGAACCGAAAAGGTTTTTAAATTTTCGAAATGAAATATACGAACCAGACATTAAAGCATAAATAAAGATGCGTCAAAAAGACAGATAATCTACAAAGATGCGATAATTTACTTATTTTTAAAAGATTGTTAACCTTTGAACTACAAGTAAATAGGCTTAATAAACATGAAAACCGTATTAATTCCTCACAAAAAATATTCAAGTAAATTACAAAACAAAATATAAGTTCTGAACTTACCACGGTTACCGAATATTTCTTAAAAATGAAAAAAAAAAAACATAAATTGGTGTCTGGAAAGTTGACATCTGTCACTTTGGACTGTCAGATAGGAAATAAGAATTGGGGAGAAGGGGGCAAAGTGTCAGTTTCATTTCTACGGAGTTTCATTATTACGCGTTTCGTATCGGCCGAGTTGGGGTGGTATGACACCAAGCTTGGCAGGCAATGTTTCATGGATAACTGAAATATGAAAAGTTTTGGAGTGATTGCACTGAGATCGGAACGGGTAGTAACCATCATTGTTATATTTTTAGCATTGCTCGTTGGATGTGCTGTACTTAGGTATGCGTAAAACTTATTTTGAACCTGCTGTGTTAAATTAATCGTCTGTTGGTGTACATTACGGTTAAATTGTGTGACTAAATAAGTGCTTTTGTGGAGTGCTAATTAAGAAACGAAATAGGTCCCGGTTGTTAATTTTGCGTTGAAGCTTAATTCGTAATATCATAAAATTACATTTAAAGGCCGTGACACGTTGCAGCAGGTGTCAACCGATTTGTTGGCGATTATTTTAATAATGTCAGTTACTGTAACCAAAACAAATTCTTTAATATTCTGACCTAAAAATGACTGTAATTGAACAGTTATAAGCAGGCAAATGGAAATAATATTCGTACCAAGGGAAACAAATTAACACGCACAGCCTTGACTTCATTCAGTTTGTCTCAGAAGGGACACGGCTTAATTATAACAAACTAGTTAATTGCTTTTCTGTACCGTTTATTTTCCCCAGGGCCAAGTTTTCAAATCTGTTCCATATTGCCTGACTCTACCCACATATTTTTTTTATTTTCGTAAGGACAGGTACTCATATTAGAAAAAAATAACATTGTTCCTTTTTGCACGTCATCGTTCTGATGTGTTTGTGGGTTGAGGAGCTACACTTTTTTTTTAATTTTCACGTTTAAATACCATTTTTCATTTAATAATATTTTTCGTGTTAAATTTTGCGAGAAAGAACGTGCAGCATGCATGATAATACAAACGAAGATCCTCACAAAAGGGAGAAGGAACTAGGTTCCAACCGGGTGTCCATGAGACACCTCTCTGTTATGTGTGTTTAAATTAAAGATCTATCTCTAAAACTAGATATAAAAAGCTAATTTCCCAGTGAGGAATCAGTCATGCTCGGCACGTCAACAATAGAAGCAAAGCAGTTTAAACGGCTCATTGTAGTTTCGAGTTGAGCATTACTTGGCGCCTGAGGCGGAACTCGGTCCAATCTAGACTGAACCGGTCTGAACTGGATTTTACAAGTTATTACCAGTAGGTAAGTTATTAATGCACGTGTACTTTGTTACTAATGAAAGTTTGGACTAGCTCCAGAGCATTTTAGGGAATGGAAGCTTGGCTCGAAAGCTGGATTTTCTAAGTCAAGCATTTTGTTAGATAGCAAAAACAAGACTAGAGATTGAGAGCGAATGGATTGTCGAAGCGTATTTTGTATTCGTTACAGAATTTACTAGTTATCGACGAATGATATTGTCTGAAATTCCACGTAATCATATAAAATCATAATATGATCCACACGAGATTAAACTGGGTTCTACACTTGCTAGTGTAGTTTGTAAATTAATTACAGAGATCCTCGAAGCCAGAGAAGTTCGACTACAAACAGTAATTAATAAAACAATACTACCGACGAAGAACGGACAAAACTAAACAAAACTCCTTGCAATCCGAACTCGCGCTCTAAAACTACACTTTTCCTTGGCCTAGGGAGTTGATAATAATTTTTAATTTATCACAAAGTGGTTTCTCCAACCAATTAGTGTTGTGTCACAGTTAGTGGGGGTGGTCCAAGTTTTAATGGCCTCCGGGCCAGCACTGAGATAAGAGCCCCTAGGAAACTCAAGGAGCACTGTTTAATTTAATAAGTTCTGTTTTAAGGGGACACACAGTTTACGTACTATAATAACGGTATAAGTTGGTAGTGTACTGTTATGGAATTTTGGCCTGTTTGTATTGAGAGTGTTGAGAGCTGTTTGAAGTTTGTGAGGTGCGGTGGGCAGTCTTTTGTTGGCCCAGTGTATTGCATCGAGCGAAGTTCGGTTTGACCAAGTAAGGTGGAACATTAAAAGTTTTAGCGATGCTAACAGAGCTGCGTTGAACTTCAGCTAGCATTGAGCGATGTATTGTGGTTTGTTCTTTTTTATTTTGAACTGCATGTCATTGAGTTTTGTTGTTTTAGTTGCCAGACTAACCGAGACAAGGAGAGCTTGGCGAGGGAGGCCTATACTCAGCAATGAGCGAAACAAGGCTTATGGTAATGATGCTTACGGTGGAGCACACCGTGGAGGTCTACCCCGCTTGGGCCGAGCTCCGCCATGTTCTCTTAGCGGCGATCGGCGGCGGCGACCTCTCGCGTCCGACCTTGGTGCAAGCCATGGTCCGGGGCAAGGAGGAATGGGACGCCGCGCCGTCGGCTGCGAAGCGAAGGAGGCGGCGGAACGTGAGAATGAAAGAACCTCACGTCCCAGCCGCCGCGGGAGACGCTCCGGGCGTCGGGGGCCACGTGACGCCTTCCGGCCACCGTAGACGCGGGCCTGTGGACGGTGAGTGATGGGCTAGCGCGCCGTCCGTCCGTCTCGCGACGACGACAGGCTGTGTCGACGGCGCGTTCGTATTCCACGCGCGCCTCAAAGAGATGTCAGCAACATGGAAGCGGCCCGCAAGGGCCGACGCCCGTCGGGGCTGCGGGATGTTGTAAGAGATACCGCGGCCTTGACAAATGGGCTAAGAAGGAACGTGGGTGGTTTTTAGTCAGTAGAAGTCGGACATTACCTTTCGCTCTGCCCAAGAGCGGGAGGGGTTATTTGATGATTTCCCAACCCCAAAAAAAATGGTAATGATGCTGGTGATTTTAAGGGTTCAGTATCCGAAGACTGCTCAAGGTACCCAATTATAAAAGCACCATGTCTGTCTTTCCGTTTCCGATACTCACTTGGCCGCTTTTCTTATTATGACATAACGATAACTTAAATTGCAATAAATGACATTAATAAAGAGATATTTCTAGTTTTCGATATTCAAACATGTCAGCATATAGCAATAAGTATGTCCCAAAAATCTACCCAATTTAAAACTCCAACAAAATAATCAAATCAAAACAACGAACATTGATTGCACTCGTGTGAAAAACAAATTCCATGTATGTACCTTAAAAATGTAAATTAATCGTCAAAGTTTAGATGAAAAATCTACGGGAGGATGAAATTACCAACATAAATATGCAGTTGAAAATCGAGGTTTTGGTTCATTATGTTTGAGAGGCGACCGCAAACGTAAGTTGGTACACAGCACACCCTATTTTGTGTAATTTATTTTATCCTCTGTCAGTTGCATCTTCGCTGGGTTCTTGTATCTGTTTGTGTATAAATGTCAGAATGGATTGGGTGGCGAATTACAGCTGAGTGAAATAGTTGGGAGACGGTAAAAGCTAAGTTGAGCAAAGTAGAGTGGTAATGTTGACATTATAAAGTGTAAGAGAAACTTTAATTACTAACCTTTTGTTTATAAAATTAATGACCCAGTAAAATACATACACTCAGATACGTTTAATGATTACCTAAACCATCACTAAATAAAGATTTTGACACTTTAGTGAAGGTTTTGTATGTCAAATCATTATTAAGTGAATACGCCTTCGTACAATAATGATCAAACTTCACTGCAGGCGAGTTTGTTTGATCATGTTATTGTACATCAGCTTTGTTCTCGATGTAGTTAGTGTCCCATACAGAGTGCAATTCAAAGCAGCGCCATGCTTGTCAACAAAAATTGCATAGATGTCCACAGATTCAACCTACCATTTTTAATAACGTTACTCCCTCATATATAGAACGTTTTGTCGATGAATTTTTGATTGTATTCAAGAAATATGGCAACTCTGGTGATGTCTAACTTCACCAAAAAAGTCCTTTTTTGTACAATTTGCGATGCGAATTCAGATTCGTCAAATAAACGAAAGACATCAAAATGTTCATGAATATTTATCAACTCTAAGCACGCTACGATGATTTGTCGGCAGTCATGTTTTTTCTCACTTCTTTCTCAGTAAAAGAACAATGGCTAATTTGAATGTAGTAGGTAGCAACTTAAACAGCCGATGTTTCTGGCCGTCACCTTCATTGTATCATTTGAAAAGGTCGAGAAAGTATAGATTTCATTCTGACGTACTGTAAACAGTTTTTGGACCTTCGTCAAAATTAATACTGAGTTTGAAAGTAATGGATAGGCTCGTTACATTAATTCTGGATTTACTCAAAGCAATGTGAAGCAGATGTGTCTGATTTATTAGCAAGCACACACTGTTCGTTTTAATTTCGTTTCCAAATTAGTTGTCTGCTTTTACAGGTAAGAAGTACCTAGGTACTAACGAAAAATGGCCCTAATTAACCCTGGATCGAAAACCATGTCAGTCATGTGGGAACTTTATGGCTAACAGTAATGGATGGATTATGTAGGCTAGTAGACACAGTTACCTGGTTAATGAAGAAGGAGCGTTGGCAGATCAACAGCTCGACGGGTAGATGACCTACATAAAATCCCGGAGAAGTCCTGGATGGATGGGAAGCATGGCTCAAAAGAGTATGCTTAGCGGTGGTCGAAACAAGGCTGCCAGTATTTATGACATGTCTATGAAGATTATACAGCAACTTTAAATGAATGGCCTTTGGGTTTACGAATAGCTCCTTAGTTACATGCTATATTTATACATAGATCCAATGATATATTAAAACTATAGATACGTTGTCCGCCCTCAAAAATGACAACATGAAATGAAGCCAATTGGCCACATCGCGCTTTGTTAAGCACCAACCTCTCGCGCGACGCTACGTTTGTTCCTAATTTTGTGTTAAAATCGTGTGTAAACCTGCGCATAACATAAAGAAAACAGGCATCAACAGGCATCCCACTGTACGGTGTCATATTTTCTTTCACTTTCTTTACGCGTAAAAGTAGTTATCTAATATTTTCGCCGTTTTGAAGCGCCGCCATGTTAGTTCATGACGTGTCTATATATAATACGTCATTGTATAGATCTAAGATTCTAATTCACTAAGGTAATGGTAAAGTTTTTTTACCGTAGTTAGGTTTTGCAGCTTTGCCAAAACATAAAACTGAAACAACGTCTAAGTAGGTATGTCTAGTTACGTAGCTGTCTTACAAAAACACAAATCGGATCTCTCCCGTTCTCAGAAAACCACGAAAATTGAGAGAACAAAAATGGCCTACCTACAATTTTCACCACTATCGTAATGTCGGGTAATGTTCACAAAAACATGGAATTGAGCCAATGTAAAGGTCACCGCGGGTCACCGTATGCGACCGACGGTTAATGCTGCCAACTTATTTAACTACCCGTTAGTAGTTACCAATTGTTGCCTGAAGCAGTAACCAAGCCAAATGTCGCGAAATATTTTAATTTTATATCTTTTATCACTTAATTATTGGTTTTTGTGGTATCGAAATGGTTATGTTGTTACTGGGGAATCATTTTTGGGTCATTTTCGTCTGCATAAATTGGCAAGTTCTGTCATGATGGTCGACCAAACGGTGGTCAACCAACCCCAGCTGAAAAACACGATAACCCTACTTCCGTGACATCTTTATATATATTTCTTCTGTACGTGTGTTTGTCATTGAACTTCTCCTAAACGGCTTGACCGATTTTGATGAAAATTTCGTATGTGTTCATGTGGATTCGAAAATGGTTTAGATTTACAATTGGACCCGGTGCCCGCTGCTGTCCGGCCACCACAACGTCTGCCATATCTGCTAGTTCATTTATAAATCATTAAGCATATGCATCGTTAGCCTACAATTTTTCTACTATTGACGTCTTCTTTATAAGAGGAAGTACACTATTTATTATCTGCAAAACAGCCCCAATGTGTATTAGTGGAATTCACATATCTTTGATTTTTTATTTCTAGGTCTTTCCTCCTCGGTTACTATAAGACCTTGGTTGTATCTATTATATCAGAAACTGTATTCACTTACACAATACCTCAACATTTCCTCCACTTCCATCTAAAGAGTTCACTCACCACAACAACAATTACAATGTAACCTCTCTTTAAAAAACCTGAACGCTCTATTAAATTAAAAGTACATCCTTTAGTAGCTGTCTCTTGCGATTGCGACAGAGGAAAATATAAAGCCATGTTACTGAATGAGTAAGGAAATCTTAAAAGTCACCAAGGATTGCGCTTGCAATTAAATTAACTTGTAGGTACCAAGTGATGAAGGTGCATGTTGACATAATTGGATTTGAAGTATGGTTGATGCCTTTTGATCTGCTGCTTTGTGTGTAGTTGACTAAACGTTTACTTGTCAATTTTTGGCTGTCTCGAAAGTAAAATCTTAATGGTTGATCATATCATTAACCTTACTTTGTGAAGTAGCATAAACCAAGTGTCGGACCAGCTACTTCTGTGTAATCAGGTCATCATAAGCCTATAATGTTTCCACTGCAGGGACTTACGCCTCCTCTCTAGGAGAGGGATGGGCTATAATCCACCACGCGTGCCCAGTGCGGCTTGGTATTTTTTGGTTCTATGACATGACGGTTTCCTCACGATGTTTGTAATAATAGTAGTTTTCTTTTAGGTAAATTGAGTATTTATTAATATACATACAAAAAAATATTATATCTGTCTACTGAAATGGTCATCATCTGCCTACCTTTTTCCCAACTATGCCCCAGCATAGTAGTTCGGCTTCCAGAATAACGGCATGTGCCAAAATCATGACTTCGATATCTTTAGGGCAGGATATCAACACAATAAAAAAATAAAACCATATCCACCACCATACACCATACACCATACACCATACCACACCACCATACCATACACCACCACCATTAAGCATATATTCATGTTAAAGATACAATTCCAAATGCGATCGAAGCGTACGCCGAAGACGCAAAGTGCTCAATCGCATAACAGTCACCAGCGACACCATTGATTCTAATGTCACCCTTCTTGCAAAGGCTTTTGGAGAAGACATCATTGATGACGACCCCGGAATCAAACCTTAATTCTCCTAGCCTTGACTCTGACTTCAAGGGACTCACCCTCAAACGAAATACGTAACTGAGTTTGCGTTTGTTTGCTGCTCAATCACATCCCTTTGCAAAACATCAATTTGGCTAGCTATCCCTTCTGTGGACCATTTCGGTCCACAACGAAACATTAGTTACTCAACAAAGACTCAACTTTCGCGACCCGTCCATTAGATTCAGCAATAAAATCAGTCATACTGTTTGTCATATTGAGTGCTTATATTAAGCATATGTAGCGGGCGTTCGCAGTGGTTCAACGGAGAATAATTTTCACGTTTCCAAAGTTGTAATGGGAAAACTTTCATGTCAACCGTGGAGTGTTCAATACGTATTGCCAACGGAGTACTGCTCAAACTTTTTGTTTACCACTAAAGTAAGACGTTTTAAACAAACTAAAGAGTGGGACCTTTGAGTGCTCGGCGGTGTGGCGTCGCGTCTATTGATATAAATAGCGTTGAGAGCTTTTCAGGGCTGCAGGACAAAAGCGTTGTAGTTGCAATGGTGGGCGGTTGGATATTGAAACTGTTGAGTGTCAGTTTTGTTTGTGTAGTGTGTTTGCGGATTTAGGATTGAGAAATTTGTCTGTTTGGCAAAAATTCAAAAATAGTTATAGCTAGACAAGTAGCAATCGACATCAATAGTTTTTGTATTTTTACAATCTCGTCCATCAAGATTGACATAAGTTTTCCGGTCCTATACTTAAACCAACTTATCTGTGCAGGCAGAAAACACAACTAAAATAAATGTACCAAGTTTCACATATCGACACAACTTGACAATCAACGCCACTTTGAACAACAAGTAAGTGGTGTATATATTTTGAACTGTTTATCCATTGTTGTCACTGACAGAATGTTACGTTGTCTGGACCTTATCTGCTGCTCTTGCTTGATCATCATTCATCATATTTGTATGTGCAAAGTGAAAATTTGGCGAAAATTATTTGTTGATTAATGTATTATTGCTTACAGAGGATATATTCTAGCCTTTAACTGAGAGTCAACAATTTCATTTCGAAATTGCAATTCAGATATGAAGCGGATCCTTGTGAGTTTACATTAGCTTTCGGAAGTCATCGGACTCGACGAGCGACAAAGAATAAAATCAAATGTCGTCGAAGGTCTAGTCCAAGCGAAGATGGATAACATAAAAGCTGACATAAAAATATCTTCTTTTAGCTTTAGGGATTTTTTAATGGTTTTATGCGGATACATTCCTATGCTTAGACAGTGTACGTTAGATAAAGATGCAAAAGATAAAGTTCCACTCATCGTCAGCCACCAAGTAGTTTTCAGTAGACAAGTGAATACGGTCCAAAATCGTTTAATCACTTGATACTTCCCACATCAATTTCAGAAACAAACCACGAACTTAAGTTTGTAACATAACGAAAAAGTTGACGATGACCAATGAAAACCGAGTATGGAACACATGGGTTTATGGAGAAATAATTTCATGACACGAGCCGTGTTTTTAATGAACCAGAACGTTTACAATAAAAATTATGAATTAATACCAGAGCGCTGTGCCTTTTGGCTTAAACAGGACCAATATCGTTTTTTTTTTTGTAATGTTTAATGTTTATATAATTTTGTTTTAATGTTAATTTAACTACTCTTTTGTTATTTGTCTAGTCCAAAATACTTTTCTTGCTTTAGAAAAGTTTAAAAAATACTGAGTTTTTTGTCACAATTAGGGCTCGTTTGCGGAGACGCGGGGCGTCGCGCGGCGCGTGCAGAAGACTGAAGTACTGAGAGGCGGGTCCACCGCAACGAACGCTGCATTTTCAACTAACGAGTGAAAAATCGTCGTTTGAAATCGTTAACGTTTTCATACATCACCATGTGCTTGAATTAAAAACGCACAACACGGCGCTCGACGCCCCGCGTCTCCGTAAACGAGCCCTTATAGTTCTTCTTCATTTAATACTCAAAGACCTCTAAGATTAAAAATTGTTATGTTCATTTTTAGCCTTTTAAAATAAGCAAGCCTAGAATAACTCAAAGGTAGGTCACCCATGCAGCCTTAGGTCGAATAAAAAAGAAACTGCACAAACTCCCACCTCATCCCCTACATAACAGTTTATTTTCAGTACATTTTGACGCTCAAGCAACACATGCTTTGTTGCTTGCATTATGATATAGAATTTCTCATTTGTTAATCAAATTTTATCAGCGGCTGTACAACGCGCTCGTGATTGTAATTTACATTCACAAAGCAAAGGCAAATTGGATTGTTGGCTGCTGGCTTGTCGACGTCCACAGTTTCATTGCGAGGGCCCACTGGGCTGGGTAGACTGTAGTGGGCATTCGCCAAAAATTATTAAATTATTTGGAGTTTGAGTATGAGAACGTTTTACGTTATGGGTGCTGTTATAGTATAAACATAGACGACTGTAAATAGACAATCTGTGCAGGGCTATTGCGTATCTTTTAAATGACAGTGGCTATCAGATAGTGTCCATCAATTACTGTCAAATGGTTCCATTTTGTACTAAACCATAAGCAATTTGACAGTTAATCCATGGACAATATGATAGCCACTGACATTTAAAAGATACGCAATAGCCCTGCTGGAAGCCATAAATAAGTTTGCAACTGACCAGCAGGGCTATTGATTGCGTATCTTTTAAATGACAGTGGCAATCTATAGTGTCCATTAATTAACTGTTAAATGGTTCCATTTTGTGCTAAACCATAACCAATTTGACAGTTAATCCATGGACAATATGATAGCCACTGTCATTTAAAAGATACGCAATAGCCCTGCCGGTCGCTCACTATGTCAAATCTTTACTAAGTGATGGCTTTAGTAATTATTAAATATCTCTAAGTACCTACCACAGTTGGAGTTTCCAGGCTTAGAATGTTGTAAGAGATACCGCGGCCTCAACACAAAGAGCTAAGAAGGAACATGGGTGGTTTTTAGTCAGTAGAAGTCTGACACTCCCTACCGCTCTGCCCAGAGTGGGACGAGTCATTTGATGATTTCGCACAGATATTAAAGAACTCCTACTTTGATATACCTAAGCCTATTGCAGCCTTGGTTCACACACACAAACTTCCTTACAACTGTTCAATTTCGAAGTCAACTAAGCAGGGGGCCAATTCTCGATTTTAGAGATGGTGTCGAACTCGACAAAAATTTCTAATGACGTCATTTTTTCGACAAATTTTAAAAGTTGCTATTCTTGGGATGTCGAATTCGACATTTGTCGAAAGCTAACGTTAGAGTTCATGTCGAGTGCTTCTGAGCAGTAGAGATGTCATGTCGATTGTAGAGATACGTCATTTCTGAGTGAATTCGTTGAGTTTTGGATTGTACACTGTGTTTTCTTTTCTTTAATTTTTAAATAAAATACGGCTTGGCATCTCATACCTACTGGAAATTTGATTTATACTCTTTGATTTGTGTCCTTGCCTTGTTTGATTTTTCCCCTCCATATTAAAATAAAACTTTTAAAATGTAAAACAGCACCCAATAATGATGTAAACACAGTACATGTAAACATAACAAAAGTTTTGAAGGAACCGCAAAAAGGCGCAAATTCTGACACTGACAGACAGTCAACTGTCAATTTGTTTTCTTTATTTCACGAAGAGCATACGAAAATCTTGAAACACACTAAACGTTTCGTTTTATACTTAAATAAGTAGGTTTAGTCAGCGTTTTAAAACAAAATCATTCATTAACTCATAGCTACCTAAAACAGAACGTGCGATTCTTCATAATGGTAACATTATCTTCACTCGACTCGACATTTTCGTGACATTTATTTCTATTTTGACTGAGAATACGGAATTCTGCTCGATTCGACATTTTTTGGTAGAGATAGAGATATTTTTAATAGACATAGAGATAGACTTACGATCTCGAACTCGAGATAAATGGCGAAAATCGAGAATTGGCCCCCAGGAGTGAATTTGTCCGTCTATCCAGAACTGGGCAATTACGAATGCCACACAGTTTACCACCGCCATGACAGCGGCAAAGCAAGTCAAGTTAACTGACTGTTTGACTCGACGCAAGTACTTGATGCAAGTACTCGAGGCCAGTGCTCGAGGCCAGTCGATAACCCACCTGACAATATTGAACACTTGCGATTATTGCCACGTCAGTTACAGAACAACTCAGTTTAATGGCCGTAGGAGTTCGACTTGCTAAATGTATGGCAACTGTTTCGTATGTCGATGAAGTTTTGTTAGTTAATTTGTTAAAGCTGATTGAGCCCTATAAGAGCTTAACATAAATGGAGACTGATAGGTACTTTTTCTCAGAGCGGGACAAGTAAAAAAAAATTTGCACATATAATTGAGGCTAGTGTGTGAGTTAATAACTAACACATTTCATGCAAGCTACTTGCATTATTTGTGCTAGTTACACGGCAGCTAGTGGCATGTTTATTTGCAGTTCGAGAGGCTTAGTTAGACATGAAACAAAAAAAAACTGGTAAGTAGAATAGAATAGAATATGTATTTATGTATTTTTTCTTTTTTTTGGCTTTTGAATATGTTTTTTTTTTTTTTTTTGTATTTTTATGTACTCGTACGTGATTATTTGTTGATGTTGAGATGATGACCAAAATCATGTAGGAACGTCAGTAGAAGTCTGACACTCCCTTTCGCTCTGCCCAAGAGCGGGAGGGGTTATTTGATGATTTCGCACCGCCCAAAAAAAAAAAGACCTCATGCTCAGCAGTCGACCTTGCGATCACTAGACCAACTAGACAGTCACGAATTAAAAAAAAAATTTTAAAGATAAACAACATAGCACAGTACCTCCCTAAATCCCATTACATTTTCATTCTTACCTCAAAAATGCCAGAAATTCATACAAGTCGATCATCTAATTCGAGCATAAAGCCTTGCAGTACAGAACACGAAGACCTCACAAGAGCCTTTGATTACTGTCCGTGAGTAAAACGCTTCCTCGCTTTCAACTTCACTTATCATTTCTCTCTCAAAGACAGAAAGAAGGAATCTTTGAATTTGTAAGACAAGATTTTCAAGGTGTACTTGGTTCAGTCGATTTGAATCTTGAATCTTGTTTATGTCACGCGGTTTTACCCGCGTAGTTCCCGTTCCCGTGGGAATACAGGGATAAAAAGTAGCCTATGTCACCCGGGGATGGTGTAGCTTCCCAACGGTGAAAGAATTTTTCAAATCTGTCCCGTAGTTTTGGAGCCTATTCGTTACAAACAAACAAATCTTTTCTCTTTATAATATTAGTGTAGATTGAGGTTTGATGTGTTGTGTTTCCAGATTCATCTGTCCGTCTTTCCCCATGTTACGGCCGGCTTTCAGTCTAATGTCATTCTGAGATTTGTTGTCTTCACCTGTATCAGCCTGATCTTCAGACCCACCGATGATGACGTCAAAGACACCTCTTAGTCCTAGGTTTTCCCCGCATATGTTGGGGTTGACTTCCAGACTAAGTGGATGTAGCTGAATATTCAGTATTTTACATGGAGCGACTACCTATCTGAACTCCACAACCCAGTTTGCTTCCTTATTGCTATTGTATTTGCTTTCTTTCTCTTGGTTGATGTAAGTATAAAGGGTGTAAAAGTACCCTTAACGAAAACGAAAGGCGCTTGTCCTCCCCACCACTGCGATATTTTTTTTGTTCTAGACCATACCTGGAAACCCCCTAGTTACGGAGATATTGGGGTCAAAGTCCCAAATATTTCACAGCAGTTTTTTTTGTAAATACCTACTAGTTTTTCAGGTTACTGAGTGTGTAAACTTTACTTAAATTACCTCCATGACCCGTTTATTATTCAAATCATCCACTTTGAGTTTTATCGTAAAATGAAATTTTTGACCCAAAGAAAAAGTAGTTTACCAGCATAACATTTTGGTAGGGGTACTATTTGATGAATGCTTGGTTGACGGCTGTGTGATGGGATGATTTACAACCTGTATAGTCTCAGAGTTTTGTAAAATGTGTTCAAACGTTGGTATAATGCTTCTTCTGCAGAGGCTTCCTCCTCACTATGCGAGGTTGAGCTTTATTCCAACATGCGGGCCAAGTGATGTCACAGGTCTGTGATTTTGTCTGCTCTTGGACATTGCCGGTTTCCTCAAGATGTTTTTAACCATTATGAAGTTACAAATAATTTACACAGCTTTGATTGCTTTAACAAAATAACAACAAGCAATCGTCTAAGCTGGCATGAGAACAACAATCACAAAACTCATGAAATCTGGAGTGAAACTTCTAAACACAGCATCCCAAAGCCCAAACAAATAAAAGCACATTGTATCTTAAACATTGTAATAAAATATCTTAGTACCAAGTTCAAGCGTTAGTGTCTGAAGATAGAAAGATACAGTTAAACTCGGAATTGGTCGTTGGAGAACACTAGACGCCTTTTAGGATGCACTAAAGAGTTAGGCAAAGTTCGCGAGAGCCTTAAAACCTTCACGGCACATTTGAGACATTTGAGGAAGTTAAGTTCGGATAGTTTTGCTGGTGTTTAGGTGTTGAGCGGTAAATAGAATGAGAGTTTGGGAATGCTGGAAACATTTCAGCTTGTTTGGATTTGTGTCATAGGCGGGATGAGAGACCTAGACAAGAGGTAAACGATTGTCGTTGGTATATGTTTTATCTAGATTCCCTTTGGTATTGTATTGCTACAAATCTACAACGACAAACCAGATAATTAACAGCATTTCGGTACCGTGTGTCAGGAATGTATTGAACATCGACTTGACTTTTCGGCTAATACGGACGATAATTTGAATTATCGCATTTTAGGCGCGCATAATCTCGTTTTTGGAAGAAATGTAAGAGTTTATGCTGGCGCCTTTTGTTTCACGCGTGACTCGTACGAGAGGTGACACGCTTATAATGTCGTACTTCCATGTCGTAGACAAGCTAATCGTTTTGGTTTTATACGAGATAGAATATTTCCCCCTCAAAGAAGCTCACAGCATAAATTCAACACTTCCGTCTTCACAAACTAATTCATCGGCTATTTAAAGCACAGAAAACGTAAATTAAACCTTTCAATACGGCCATCATAAATCATAAACGTCACTCATCACTCACTTAATTTCTTCAAATACTTGTTCATTTAGTTCAAAATCTTGAAATATGATTAATATATTCTAATTAATCATTCCGTGAACCGGGTTGAACAAACATTGGCACGCACAAGTGCTATTTAACCGACGCACCGTGCAAACAGAAGTCGGAAATGAGTTTAGGCAAGTAATTAACGGCTGGGACGCGTGTGTGAGTTTCATTACTATATACAGTACCTACTTAAGCCTATTGCACGTGGAGTTATTGGAAAAAGTTAAGCTTTATCGTAATTTTTAGGCTGTTATTTCCTTTGCCGGAGTCAATAAAAACTCGCCATAATAGGGATGTTTACTGACTTAAAAAAATATGATTCTAATTAGTCTGTTAGATTATCGAAAAATATTGGATACGTATTTTTTGATTTATCAAATCAATAAAAATTTACGAAGATAAAACGCGTCAAAGATTTGAGTGGTAGTTTGTGAAGTCACTAACCGCAAAAAAAATGTCGTACTGATGTCTTAGAATATGACGTCACACGAGTTTTCAAAGCACTGTATCTTCTTCATTGTTTGCTTACGTGAAAAAAGAAAAAAAAAATTGGTACCAATATCTTTTGGAAATCTATCTGACGGACTAATTACATATTTTTAGTTAACTAGGTACCCTATTGCGATAATAGTAAAATTATCAGGGACAGAGGCCACCTCGACAATATTAGGCAGCGTTTACATCTATTTGATGCTTAAGTTAAAAAGTCAGTGCCGACTGTGAGCTTCCAGAACAAAATGTGTGAAAAGCAATTATAATAAAAACTGAGAGCTCGTGGCTAAATTGTTACAGCTTCTCGGGTAAATCTTTCCTGACCACCCGTTACATACCCACCCAGTTTCTTCCTCGCCTAGGAAAGCACGTTCAGCCGTTGGTTTGTTCCCGGCTGTCACTTCTAGATGACAGACGTTACAGACAGTCAGCGGCCCGAAAATGTGACAACCAGTCGTATCGTTTTATCCAATGGGTTGGTGGCTGGGATGTGGAGGGCAGATAGGCAGTCGCTCCAAGTAAAATAGGTTATTTCACCAAAATATCTGATTAGTCCGTCTGTTAGATTATCGAAAAATATTGGATGCGTGTTTTTTGTTTTATCATATTAATCAAAATTGACGAAAATAAAACGTGTCAAAGATGAGTGGGCTTTTGACGTCACTTTGTGGGTAAAAAAGTACTAACCTCGTGACGACTTGACGCGACTTTTCGAAGCACTGTATCGTCTTCATCTCGTGATTAAGTGAAAAAAGAAAATATACATGTCCATTAGTTTTCGAAAATCTATCAGACGGACTAATTTGATTTTTTGGTGAATATAAATAAAAATACCCTATTCTGGCATTCAGCTGCATTCTGTTAAGACTGGAAGCCGACCCCAAAATAGTTCGTAAAAGGCTAGGCAGATGATTATGACTGACTATCTTTTGTTTTTCATGCATTTTCGCGGTCGACTGGTGCTGCCCCACTACGCTTTGTATGTATGAACACTGCGTTATATAATATTTCGCTCTAATCAAATTCTCTCTACACAGAAACAATACAGCTAAAAATAACTCTCAAAGTTTTCAAGATATTCCTTCAGAATTTTTTCTCACCCGTAAACCACAGACAACATCCAGGTTGATAATGAACCAACAAACACAACCAACCGTCTTGACTTGTTTGCAACTCAGAAATTGAGTTTTGAAGTTTTTGAATGCCCTTTAAATGAGACCGTGGAAGTTGGAAGCACAATTATATCCTGAGGAAATCCATTTGCATAACACAGAGGTCGTAATCTGACTGTGGAGTTCGTAACGAGTTGGCCTTGTGTGCTGTACTGCGGAACAAGTGGTCGAGTGATTTGGAAGAGGTGGTACTCACTGTTTTATGGGGCCTTTAATCAAGGACTTGGGATATTTCTTGACGGCATAAAGTCCAGTCAGAGTTTCATGGACGGGAATAAAACTCTGATGCAAGGTAAGACACTCACGAACCACACTCTTAAATCATCGGAAACTCCTTTCGATATTTGGACATTAGAGGAAAGAAGAAACGAAAAGCTGTAGATAATTTAAAGACATTTTCCATACATATGACATCAGAATCTTTATCAGACAACAATACGTCTGCCAAGTATAATGGTGGAAACATATTTACTAAAACTTCCAGCCATGTAGTTTATGCAGAGGTTCGACAAAGCACGCTATTTAACCAGAATACTTACAGTGCTATCGAACCTTTAAAAGTTTTTCTTCTTTTTCAGGTTTTACATTTATCTGTAAAATGCTATCATATTTATTTTCTGAAATAAACAATACTCTATTTCGTACTCTAAAAAAAGTTTTTTTTTCATCTAAAAATGTTTTCCGACAAAATGAAGTTCCTCAAACACTACTATGCAAAACTCGTTTCTCATAAACCATATGAAAAGATATCAAAGCAATATTATAGTGTATTCGTAGTAGAATCGGGCACAATGCACACTTATGTCAAGGTACAAAGATGATTCCAGTAAATCAACTCAGCTCTGTCATCAAACGCATGATATGGTTGTCGATTAAACTGTATACCTATTGCATTTTCTGTATCGTGTGGTCACTAACCTGGTGGCAGATTTTTCATGCCACCCATGGGTCTCTGACTGGGCTTTAAATGACGTCGAGAAATATCTCCCAGGCATGCTGGTTTGCGGCGACCTCACGCATCCGGCCCTGGTGCAAGCCATGGTCAGGGCCGACGCCCGTCGGGGTTGCGGGATGTTGTAAGACATACCGCGGCCTCTACATAAAGGGCTAAGAAGGAACATAGGAGGTTTTTAGTCAGTAGAAGTCTGACACTCCCTTTCGCTCTGCCCAAGAGCGGAAGGGGTTGTTTGATGACTTCCCAACACCCCCAAACGCATGCTGGTTTGCTCACGGTGTAGTGCCTGCTTTGGTGAAGGAATCCTTCTCGGAAGCGAGTATTACACAAACTAATCTGAACTACTTGTCTTTATCTACACTCGAGTAACCTGTTCCTGTGGCTGTTAGGATTCGGAATCAGTTTGAATAAGTGTGTCCGTCAGATCAGGTTGCGGGTTGCTCGAAAGAGATGCCGCGACCTCGACACAAAAGGCTAAGAAGGAACATGGGTCATTTTTAGTCAGAATAAGTCTGACACTCCCTACCGCTCTGTCAGTCATTTGATGATTTAAAAAAAAAAGGCTGTCAGCGGATTCCGAACATTTGTTCCTAGTTGAAATACTGTACTTAGGTTTAATATGCTAACGTCTAATGGCACTTAGCGACAACTTGCGTTCAAAACCCGCCACTTTTGTTGCAAAAAATATAAATTCACTTAATGACTTTTGTAGGAGAATCATTTTCATATTTACCCCTCGCAGCGCGGTTCTTATTGAGTTTTTATTACACCGCCACAGAGAAAGACTTTTCTTAATAAAGTTTGGACTTGAGTAGAGGTTCTTATTGCTAGGATTTTTTGTAGTGTTGAAGCCTTGTCTGAATTAAAAATGAGCTGAGAGTACTTTGAAACGAGTTTTAAACCAGTTTTGGTACCCCGTCTACAAAATCTTGCGATAATTCTTGTAGAAATTCTTTAAAGCGTCTATAAGACTAAGTTTGAACCACATATTGTCGTCATAATTCTCCTGCCCTAATCTCGATTTATTTGGGGTCAGTGCAACATGTCTTCTTCCATATATTTCTCTATGACTCGTCATCTCAGCACACCACTCCTTTCTAACCATGCCATTTTTCACACAGTACATCCATCGTTTTTTTTGATGACGCAATTATCACGTATTTTTGATTCGATTATGTGTATGCGACCAAGCGTACCATTTTTTGACTACCTAATATGACGTCACAAGCACGGAAAATCGGAAAAACAAATCGACTTCGCCGCAATCACCGCCTTTTGCGCCAGCGCCCACAACGTCCGACTAGCGCTATACACCGATGCAGACTGAGCGCGAAAGTGGCCTCTTGCGATTTTTGTACGTAAGCTAGCACGCGAGATGGCACGCGAAGTGTTGCTCTAGCGTTATCTAGGTCTATCTATATCTGTGGTTCAACTACTCTTATAAAATAACCATGTTTATTCATACTATGTGGAATATGTAGAACCTGTTAACACCGCCAGCTGCTGTCAGCTATGTACCGTATAAAAAGATGATTCACATATCACTTCGGTGCAAAACACAAAAAATGTTCAATGAACAACCCAGTTATTTTAATTTCGTTATTCGTTTATTTTAAGTTCGTTATTGCCAATGGTGGATACCATTGGCAATAACGCTGATAACAAAAAAAAACCAAAGAAAACAAAACCTAAAATAAGCCACAACAGAATGCAGTATTCAATACCAAAACAATAGGTTTCCCACGAACGTGTCATTGAACAATAAAACCCAGTGACGGCGTTCAAACGGACGCACTTATTCAAAGGTTTGCCGATGGTTTCAAAGGTTTTCCGACAAAGATCAAAACATTCCTTTTAGCCCAACCGGGCCCAAGTTTGGAAAAAACAAAGTTTTAATTAAATATCCGGAAATCATTCGCATTCAACCGATCCGGTTGATTTGTTTTGATCTAATTCAAGCATTCCTTCACAAATTGGACCTATCTGTAAAGCTGGTATCAGACGTTTTAATAGAGTGAGCAGTTCACTTCGGACTCTTAATTTTTGTTTCATTCCATGTTCACATGACACCGTGTACGAAGTGTTCACACAATCTGCATCATTGTGACATAACATCACGCCTGTAATCTTTGAAGGGTTAGTTACAGGTGTACCTAATAGTAGACTCATATTCCGTCAATTGTGTTTAAGTCCCATGTAATAGGGAGCGAGCCTATTGCCATCAACCTGGCAAAAATACAGACACTGTGTCTGCTACTGAGAAATTCCTGAAAAACCCAATAACACTGTGCCCGATCCGGGGATCTAACCCAGGACCTCATGCTTAGCAGTCGCCCTTGCGACCACAAGACCAACCAGCATTGTAACTCTTCATCATTTTCCTGCCCTTATCCCAATAGGGATGTTTCCTGAATTAACAAAATATGATTCTGTTTAGTCCGTCAGTTAGATTGGCGAAAAATATTGGATACGTGTTTTTTGTTTTAACAAATTAATAAAAAAATAATAAGATAAAAGCGTCAAAGATCATGAGTGGGGGCTTTTGACGCCACTACGTAGTAAAAAATGCAGTGCGATGTGACGTCACACGAGTTTTCGAAGCACTGTATCTTCATGATTATGTGAAAAAAGAAAAAAATTGTGTCCAATATTTTTTGGTAATCTATCTGACGGACTAATTCGATTTTTTTGACAACTACCCTATTCATTTGTAACTCGTTAGAAGATATAAATCTTCGTATTTCCAAAACGTACTGATTGTCCTAAACATGTCATTCTCCATCCAAAAATGTGTCCCAGATGCAAACACTCACTATAACATCCCCATGTAAGCGATATTTGTGCATAAACTAGCTCAAATGAATGTCAGGGGCCAGCATATCATTTACCGCACATCCAAGGCCTCACTAAACCTTTCCAGATGACAAAAAAGGGCCCCAACCCTTAGATACTTATAAAAGTAATATAAGGGCTAACGGGTAAAGGACAACGGCAGGCTAAAAGCTATTGTAATAAAGTTTTAGGACAAAGTAGAATTAGCTTGTCCTTGATACCATGTATTGTGTTTATAAATAGCGAGATAGATTGATCTTTTGTCCTAGAACCAAAGCCGGCTTTTGTCTATGAGATGTATACTACATCTTGGGATATAATATATATTATATCTCAAAGGCGGGATGTAATGTCGGGGCCGCGGGTAGTCCACCGGTTATCGCGGCCTCGACATAGAGGGCGAAGAACGAACATGGGTGGTTTTTAGTCAGTAGAAGTTTGACACTCCCTTTCGCTCTGCCCAAGAGCGGGAGGGGGTTATTCGATGATTTTACAACCACCAAAAAAAAAAAAAAAAAAGGCGGGATGTAATATACTTATAGCTCAAGATGTAATATATATTACATCCCATAGTCAAAAGACGGCTTAAGTTATGAAAATATCTTATTAATTTTGCAGTCATGCTGATTAGTTTTCGATAAAATTGCACATGAGTAAACCATGATCTAGGTTAGTATATAGCAGGATATATAAAACGTTTTATCCCGGTATAACAAGACACTGATGTGAAACGATCGCTTTATAAAACAAAATTGCAATCTATATTGTCGGTCCTAGAATAGAATTATAAATATTTCTGCGTGTATACCAAATAGCTTGTTCGATATAAGTAGCACTTGGATAAAAGCCGACCTCCACACGATCGAAGCTGTCATCTTCCATATTTCTAAAGCAAAACAGTAAGTGTTTAAACACTTTTGCAAACATAGAGACCTACAAAAACCTTATATTTTCAGAGCACACAAAAATAGGAGCTAAAGAACATTTAAATGGACTTTTCTCACCATCCTTCACGGTTCTAACGTGTCTAAACCAATTTCAATAATGGCGGACCCCTGACTTCTATCGGATTTCTTTGATTACGACACGTCTATTTGCGCTAGTAATCTAGCTAAAGAAATCCTTTGGTGTCTGTTCAAATAAAGTTCTTTGAAAACGTTCAAGAAAATTCAACCCCGACTGCTACTCAAGAGTTCAGACCACTTTTTAAGCAGCCAGACGCAGTTGATGGCTGTCAGACAAACCTCATTTTCAGATGTCTTCACCTGTGTTAAGACTTCTTGAAAACTTTTCATCGTCTGCCTCAGATGAGTTGGCTTTCAGTCTAAATGGATGCAGCTGGATATTAGTATTTTACATTGAGCGACTGCCTAACTGACCTCCTCAATCCAGTTAGTAACGGATAATACGATACCCTTTGTAAGGCTGGTTGACTTTCGGGCACTGACTACCTGTATCGACTGCCAAAGATCTACAAATGACATCCACATAAGACATTTAGTTCACCATCATCATTGCTAGCCGTGTTCCATTAATTTTTGAATAGGTAAAGACCTCCTCCTTTTCGTGCTATTTATTTCAAACAAAATCCACAGCTTTTATGCTCTCTGCTATGCTGCCCTGCAGGGCCCCGAGTCTGCTATTCAATAGTGTCAGAATGGTCTATCATTGATCTCATAATTGTCGATTTTGACAACACCAAACTTGTCAAAATCAACAATTATGGGCTATTGCGTATCTTTTAAATGACAGTGGCTAACCTATAGTGCCTACCAATTACTGTCAAATGGTTCCATTTTTTAATAAACCATAACCAATTTGACAGTTAATCCATAGACAATATGATAGCCACTGTCATTTAAAAGATAGCCCTGCTGGTCAGTCGCAAACTTATTTATGGCTTCCAGCAGGGCTATTGCGTATCTTTTAAATGTCAGTGGCTATATTGTCCATGGATTAACCGTCAAATTGGTTTTGGTTTAGTACAAAATGGAACCATTTGACAGTTAATTCATGGAGAATATGATAGCCACTGACATATAAAAGATACGCAATAGCCCTGCTGATCGTCTATTTACAGTCGTCTATGTTTCGACATTAGATAGAAACGTTTGAAAAACATCAGCCTGTCTTTACAGTCGCGCAGTAGGGTGAAAACAAAGCTCTTACTTTTTCAGTGATCTAGATTTTTGGTTTTTTGCGACACTTACTTAGATAGTCTAGTAGGGTTAGCTCGTAAAAGATTTGGCCTGTCTAGCCGAAAGGGCTGTTCTAGAATTCCAGAGCCAATAAAACGTCTATTTACAATAAAGTCGCAGACAAAGGACCAATTTCGGGTTCAATCATGGGTCCCTTTCAACTTATCGTGTGTAGTGGTTTAAGTTATTCGAATTTATGATGGGTGATCTTTTTTTCTCTTAATATTTTTTTAGAGTAGTGGGTGAAATAATAGTCAGCGAACTTGGCAAGAATTTCTTTAATTTTGGTTATTATAATGGCGGCTAGTTGCGTTGGTTTGTCTTAACTGTATAATGTTATTCCGAAGTTAGAAATACCGATGTAAGGTATACAGAAACTTTTGTAAAATGATGCTGCCAAAAACCTGTTGACCTTAATTTTTTATACCTTAATTTTCATTACAGGCACTTTTGAAAGGCAGAAAAACAAAAACAAGCGAAGCTACAGTCACAAGGCATAATCTTTTGTGAAAGGACTGTAGTTGCCTATTCCAAAGCGTAGAGAAAAATGGCCAAGAAACTCCATGGACACTCTTTTAAATCAAAATCTTGGTTAAATACATCATTCATGTTGAGATCATACATACAGGGTGGTGCCGACGATACAACAATAACCTACCTAAATGTCCTTGCCAAATTCGTTCGTTACATTTTATTTAAATTATTCTAAAGGTAAGTAAACCAATATTTTTTTGTTAATTGTATTGTATTTCATTTACTTAGTTATTTCTTTTTTTTCTGTATTTGTATTTATTTGATAGTTTAAGTTCCTTTGAACTAGAACTACCAGTGGTCTCATTTACTGTCGTAAAGCTGTTGCCAGCGGCTTCACCTGCTACAACTCGAAAATTATCCCACGGGATTATAAAATCGGGATAAAAACTATTCTATTTGGTTAATCCAGGTACTAAACACAAACAGCCATCCATCCATCCATACTTACAAACTTTGACGTTTGTATAATATTATTAGGATGGCGGCACCATCTTGTATTATAAAATGAAAGATGATTTAATGACAATCACTAACTGTCGTACTCCGAGATATTTAATGATTACTTAAGCCGTGACTTAGTAAAGGTTTGACATATTTTTGTATGACAAAACTGTCAAAACCATAACTAAGTGATGTCCTAAGTAATCATTAAAGCTCTCTGAGTGCGGCAGTAAGACTGAGAGATATTTAACGTTGAAATTACTCAAATCGATGATTTGCCTAGTCTAAATAACCTACATATAAGATACATACATGGCCCTAAATTCCTCTCATCGATTAAAACAAGAATTACGACTATTGTAACCGACTAACGTATTGTTAAGAAAGGTATTCCGTTTGGAATCGTCTGTAGCTCATACAATCGAATCAATGTCCCTCTACGGTCAATAGTACAGTCGGTGCCCAGCAATACCTATTCTCACACCACTTACCCTCTTCTTCTTTATTATACGAGGGGTCAGATAATGGCTGCGGAATGCTGTAAGAGATACCGTGGCCTTGACATATAGGGCTAAGAAGGAACATGGGTGGTTTTTAGTCAGTAGAAGTCTGACACTCCCTTTCGCTCTGCCCAAGAGCGGGAGGGGTTATTTGATGATTCCCCCCCCCCCCAAAGGGGTCAGATAATGTGGGCACTGTCTGTACGTACTATGGGTCCCTATAATTGGATTATTATGTTATTGTTATATATGATTTTGTTCTTGTATTTGCTTGTTAATATTTGCACTAAAATTATGTGATATAGCTCGTATCATTGTTTGCTTGATTTGATACGCTGTTTTAGTTTCTGTGACTTACCTCAAAGGTTGTTTACATGTTAAGAATAATGATAGTTGAAATATAGACGTTTGGCTTAAGTATTTTCTAGTAAGAAGGGTCGAATACAGCTTTAGTTGAAACATACCTGAAACAAATAAAAACAGTTTATTAGTCTACGTTTACGTGATATAAATTGTAAATGACTGAAAAATGTTGAGAAGGCAAATTCAAAAGAATGGATCAATCAATAAGCTAAAAGTAGAAATAACATAACACCTGTGACCTCCGAAGGGTAAGGCAGTGATCTACCTACTAGTACACAAATTTTCAAATTGTGCTTTAATTCCCACGTAAGAGGAGGCGAGCCTAATGCCATCAACCGGGCACAAATCCAGACTCCGTGATATTGAGAAATTCTAAAATTTAACCCTAAATCGTTCATATACAGGGTGTAAATTAACCCTTCACGCAGCCGTCAACCAAGCATGCTGTACCTCAAACTAAGCAGCCCTACGCAAAATGTTTTGCTGGGAAACGACTTATATAGCACTCTTAAAACATTGTGCTAGTAGATGCTTTGAATAGTATACGGGTCATGGAAGTAATTTAAGTCAAGTTTTAACCTAAAAAGCTGGTATTTACAAAAAACAGGTGTGCATATTTTGGAACTTTGACCCCCAATATCTCCGTAACTAGGGGGTCTAGAACCAAAAAGTTATCGCAGTGGTGGGGAGAACAAGTGCCCTACGTTTGCGTTAAGGGTACTTTTACACCCTTTATAGAGCAGTCAGGCTTGCTACCACTGAACCAACGAAACATTAGAACTGTAGAAATATTACGGCTTATCATGAAAACTTACTTCAAACCTCCAACCCCTTGATACAAAGATAACACATATCCTACATCAATAAGGTACCCAATCAGTACGAAAACCGTTATGAATAGAACCTCATTGTCCTGAAATCAATCCGGCTTTGCATATTCAGATCACGTATCGTTATAAAGCATAGTCCTTCGATTAGGAGCCGAACGTGAGGCAAGTAAATTGGATCCCATTACTGGTGCCTTAATACCAGAGACAAGGAAGGAAGTGGGTTTTTAGAACCAGTTATCGTGTTAGCATGCAGATAAGTTTCAAAAAGGAAAAAAAAATATTACTGAGCTGCCACTGGTTGCGGGCTCGCCTTACGAAAAGTAAGTCGTGGGATCGAACCCCGGCGCATTACTTTGTGTTATCTATTTCACTACCACTGCTCTCAAAACGGTGAAAGAAACCGGCATGTCTTGAACCAAACAATTCGAAGACATGTGACATCTACCAACCCGCACTGGGCACGCGTGGTGGATGGCCCATCCCTCTTCTAGAGAGGAAGCCTGGGTCCCTGCAGTGGAAACATTACAGGCTGATAAAGCAGAGATATAGCTACATAGTTCTAAATGTAAGTATAATAGTTCTAAATTACTTCCAAATCTAGGCATAGACTTCGGACCACTTTTTGCTGGGATGACATTAATGCCCCATCATATTAGCACCATTATCTTTTTGCTCCATGTAACTGGGATCAGCGCAACACGGATGTAATCTTCCATCCTCCTCTGTCAACAGTCATCAGTTACCTACTCCTTTCACTTGCATATTATTCCTGACATAATTCAGCAATAGTTTCCATGGTCTTCCACTCCCTCTACATCATCACTCTTTTATTCACATGCGATTCCTCACTCTTCATCACATCAAATCGAAAAGGCACGAAAGCGAAAGGGAGTGTCCGACTTCTATTGACTAATAAAAATCCCCCAAAATCCGCAATTTTTCTTTGTTTCGTATATTTTATTCAAATCCCTTCATCCGTTTCGGAGTTATGAGGGAACAAAGATACATAAAGGAGGGTTATGTATTTGGCGTGTATACACACATAACCCTCCTTTTGGGCTTCGCCGCAGTCGGTTAAAAAGCACCCATGTTCCTTCTTAGCCTTTTTATGTCGAGGCCACGGTATCTCTTAACAACCTGCAGCCCCGACGGGGCTCGTTTGAGCCTTCAGTCTACAAATGTTTCCACTACTTGGACACAGTTCTCCATTTTAAGAGTGTTTGTATTAAATACAGTCAGACCTTCATGGGCCCGCAAGATTCTCAATAATTCTATTCTAAGATGTACTAGAACCATCCCTGGCCACTATCCCATATTTTCTTGCTACTGAGCGCCAATGCCCTGTCAATTCAGTTTTACTATTCTAGTGCAGGCCGATTCAGCAGTTTCATCGTAGGTGGGCCAAACCGGCGACGGCACGGTTTTGTGCTGTGGCTAAGCGACTGGACTGCTGCGCTGCGTGTCGCGGGTTCGATCCCCGCACGGAGCAAATATTTGTATGGCCTACAGATATTTGTTTCGGGTATGGGTATTTGTGTATGTGATTTTAAATGTTTGTGAACGCACCCACGATACAGGAGAAATTCCTAGTGTGGGGCAAAGTTTATAAAAAAAATACCGCAAATCAATGAACACTATCTATCTCCTTATCTAGTCCTTCTTGTTAGTCTCCTAAACCTTCAACCCTCTAACCAAAAGGACATCAATAACCTTCATAGTCTGACCAAACAACATTTTTACGACGACAAAACTTTAGTCGTAAATGTTTGAAACTATTGGTTGTTCAGTACAGTTGGTAGTTCTCACGCCAGTTACGTTTTAGTTAGTTTTACGTTCAAACTGTATCGTAAAAGGTTAATAAAGTTTGTTGGTACGTTTTTGGATTGCCTGTCTGTATGTGAATATGTGAAGGGTTGAGATTGGTGGCCCTGAACTGATCTGAGTAGGGTTACAAAATGATATTGATTGTTTTGTTCTGTGATGTTAAATGTTTTGTTCTAGAATCTAGATAGTTTCGCTAGTACTCAGGCTTATCAAAAACATGTATAGCATATTCCGAGTTAGAATTCCCGAGTCGAGTAAAGTGTTATTGAGTTTTTCCATCAGGAATTTTCCAATAGCAGCTAAGTAGTCTGGTTTTGTGTCCAGTTGGTGGCAATTGGCCTGTTACATTAGACATCTTAACTGGCGAAATTTAGATGTATTATACAGCTCTGCCTAATCCTAATAACTTTAATACGATCACCAAAATCAATCTCTACCTACTAGACCTAATAACGAACTTCTAACAACTCATGTTTTCCTAGTGTTTCAGACGAAATCTGTTAATTGAACTGTGACAAAAAGTTGCCAAAAAATAAACCTGTTAATTTAAACGAACAGTTTTTACCGTAAAAGCTATTAAAGCGGAGCGAGCTCGACAAATATAATTTCGAAATTAAATTATTTCACAGATTGACATTGTTATTTTAACAGTTTATGGGCTGGTATTCTCGTTTTATCAATAAAGCAACAATATATTTTACAGTTTAAAACATACTAGTCGAATTAAGAAACTCCTTCTTTTTATAAGCAACTGAATTTCAAACTAGTTCTCCCAATCGATTTAACTGAAATTTTGCACACACCTTTCGTTCTGATAGCAGAGGCAAAACATTCTTCGTAATAAGTAAAAAAATATGTATGGTGTCCTATACCGTTCTGAGGGTCGGAAGATTCCACCTGACTGTATTTGTTAAACAAGAAGAGAAGACAGTGAAGTGTGGAAAGAGAAGATAGGCTGCGCCGACCCCAAATGAATTGGGATCAGTGCAAGAGAATGATGACGGAACCCCCGAAGATTTAGGCAGAAGTGTACAGTCACCGGCACCAATATGTATACACTAAGCAACTTTAAAACCAATTTTCGCCTACTCTTATGATTTCATTTTCATGTTACGTTAACAAAACTAATATTTTGGAACCATATCATCATAAAGTAGGCCATATTTCAAAGGTGCAATAGTTAATTCATCAGAAATTCGCGTTTGAACTTGGTCAAGTGTATACATACTATTGCTCGCGACTGTACCTTATACACCCACATTTCGCCAGATATGATGTGCTATGCCTATTCCCATCAACCACACACAAAATAAAGCTCACCCCTTCCATATTACCGAAATCCAACAATAATTCGGAATTTCACTGTTCGTTATCAAATCAATTTCAAGTTGGGCACTCGCAGTCCACAGCGAAACCGAGTCGATTCAGCGGAATCGAGCCGAGAATCGATTACAATACATCGTAACAGCGTGGTCACCCCGTCCAGTGCTACCAACCGCTCGATTTATTAAGATGCAATTGAAATCGGCGCGTAGTTTTCAGTTTGGAGGTTACGTTTTGTTGTGTTTTAGAGCTTGTCATATTGCTTTGCTTTGGTTTTAGTATAAAACTATCCAAGCGGCTTATATACTTTATTTACCTTTTCATTTCAATGAGCACAAAGTTAACATCATAATTAACCTGTGACTTGTACCTATGTAATAGGTTGAAGAATTGAGGGTCAGTGGGTCGTCTTAGGGGCGGATTGAGTCATGCATTCTAAAATCTGTCTAGCCTTTGCTGTGTTTAAGTTGTGGTCGACTTCCAATGGAACCAGACTAGGCGACGAAGATGTTTTTCATTAAGTAGTTGCCAATCTGACATTCACAATATACCGCAGTAATCACTGAATAACACAATACCTCTACGTAAGACTTGAAACTAAATAACGTATTTTTTTGAAATCAAAGAATTGATTAGTTGAATATTTATAACAAAGGTCACAATTTATTAGTTTTTTTTCACAAAAATCCAATATCCTCCCACGACTTTTACACTATCTCTTCGAAGAGTTATTTATCGTTTTTCTAAGGGCAGATCAAATTTATTAATCCTAGAATCCTATCACCCCTGAAGCCCTTATTATTGTCGCAGTACATAACGAATGTTGCCCTTTCACTTCTATTTGGGTTCCACGAATCTGGCAGGACAATGGTTCAGGGTTGTGAGTGTTGCTACTGGCTCTTCTTCTTCCTTCTATTTAGTTATTAGTTGGCTTATTTGACACCCGTTGCGGCTGCGGGTTGTTCTAAAGAGATACCGCGGGCTCGGCACAAGGGCTAAGAAGGAACATGGGTGATTTTTAGTCAGTAGAAGTCTGACACTCCCTTTCACTCTGCCTAGAACGGGAGTGGTTATTTGATAATTCCCCCCCCCCCCACAAAAGGCGTATTTGACACAGAACAATGTTTTAGGGTTAGTATTTGAACTTGAAAAGCATCAGCAAGCTTATTTTGTAAAAAAAAACAACATTAAACCACGCAGCCGAAGTCGCCGGCAACAATTAGTTTGTAAAGGTTGAAACTCAACCAGTTACTTAAGCAGTTTACCACAACCCTGAAACGAACAGTGTTAATGTACCAAGATGTCTACAAAACCTAATAAATTATCCAACAGCGTTCTAGTGATTCTTTGGACCCAGCTCCATAATCCTTCCCGAAACTCTGCAAGCCATTCTGACCGTTACTTACGATGAATTTAAGGGTCAGAATGGTGTGGTATGTATGGTAATTGTCGTTGACCGTACACAGAGCTCCACTGTACTTAATGTTGCGAAAGGACGATTGAATTTAATTACTTTTGGGTGTCGGATACGGAATTATGCCACAGTATGAAGATAGTCAGTAAACCAAATAGGACCTTATAAACAGTGACCAATTTAGTTTAAAAACTAATATCAAGTAAGACCTCTTCGTGACATCAATTTATTTTTAACCGACTTCTAAAATAAGTCCGTCTGTTAGATTATCGAAAAATATTGGATACTTACGTATTTTTTGTTTTATCAAATCAATAAAAATTGATGAAGATAAAAGGCGTCAAAGATTTGAGTGGGGGTCGGTGACGTCACTGACGGTTAAAAATGTGATACTAATGTCTTAGAGAATGACGTCACACGAGTTTTTAAAGCACTGTATCGTTTTCATTGTTTGTTTACGTGAAAAAAAAAATACGTGTCCAATATTTTATGGTCATCTATATGACGGACTAATTAGTTTGTTTTTATTAACTACCCTATTTTACCAGGAGTATATCAGAACCGATTTAAGTAATTTGGCGGTGGCCTCATATACCTAAATATAATTAATTTTGCTTCCATAATTTATGATTTATCCTCTATAATATAAAATTTTACACTGCGACAAATAACGTACACACATAAAAAAACATACAAAGTCTAAGAAACGTTTATAAATACAACAAAATAAAAGAGAGCTTGCACTTTAGGACTGCGACAAACCGGTAACACAGCATGTTTCTAGTTTCCGGAAGTCGGTTATTTGATTCACAAAACATTATTTTTGTACAAAGATAAAACAGATTACCGAAGCATATTTCAAATTCTTGTAAATGCTTTGCATGAATGTGTGTGTTTGATTCGGACCATTTGTTCGTAGTTGAAATACTGTATGTTAATAAATGTCTACTGTAATCACGTAGGGCTGTCAATTATGCGTTTTAATTATTTGTTCAGCTGACCGATAGGAGTCCATATGGGAGTTTAAGTATGTATGGCAGAGTACTGAACCCGAGCGGAACGGAACTGTTATGGTTTTAAAACTATTTTAGGTGAGTCTCTGATAGTTAGTCCAAATGTCCCTTTTACCCGACTACGGCGAAGCCAAAAGGAAGGGTAATGATTTTGGCAGTCTATGTATGTATGTTTGTATGTTCCACCGTAGCGCCTAGACTACTGAAGGTATTTTAATAAATAAGGTGTCAATAGATTTTTAAGAATAGCGCGGGTGATATAGGCTATATAAATTTTAACAATTCTTTTTATGTCGGAATTAAAATGTCAAATTCTAAGCTCGAAAAAAATTAAATTGAGATAATCATAACGTGTTTGGTATCAAATGAAAGGTCTTGGCGAGTACATCACAAATATGCAGTATGACTATGGCTTTCCTCTATAATTTATCAAATTATCTACCTACTAGACGATTTTTCTTGTTTAATACTTTTAAGGCCGCGGCTTTATTAGTCTGCGTTTTTATTAGTAGTCGGGTTTTAGTTTTCAATCTTATTTTTTTTAAGAATAAGTTATTATTATAAGAGTAATGTAACTATGTACATTAATATATTTTTCTGTGTTAATGATAACAATGATCCTACTAATACAGACTAATCAAATAACCCTCCTTTTGGGCTTCGCCGCAGTCGGGTAAATAGCAGACACTTTTTTCGATACCAAAGTTTTTTCAAACATTCTTACATGCAAAGAAAACATTGAATGTAATCTCTAACAAAAGAAATCGTATGTAGAAGTTGGTCTCTTATGAAAATGCAGTCGTGACTCGTGTCGACGAGAAAGTTGGTTTTCAGTACTTTTCTACTCTTTGGTGTTGTTATTCAAAGTTACAGCCAGTTCTTTGAATTTTAAAATGATGTAGATAAGAAAAGTTTGGGGGGAATCTTTTCGAGTACCTACTTGTATAGTTCAAAGAACTTTGTAAAGGGTAGGTATATGATACATCCTGTCGGGGCTGCGAGGTGTTCGAAAGAGATACCGCGGCCTCGGACTCAAAGAGCTATGAAGGAACATGGGTGATTTATAGTCAGTAGAAGTCTGACACTCCCTACCGCTCCGCTCAGAGCGGGATAATCCCACCAAAAAAAAAAAAAGATAATCTCATCGTCATCTACTTAGCCTTTTCTCGAATGTGTAGGGGCCGGTTTTAAGTCTTAATCGGATGCCGCTTGTAAAGTCTGACTGCTTTCCTTACCTCAACATACAGGCTTTTGGAAAGACTGGTTCTTAGAAATAGCAGGACCAGCTGCCTAGCAGGAGTAGACAAAATGAAATGTTGTGAGCGAAACAGGTGATGTGAAGTCAAAAAGATAATGGATTGGCATTGTCACATGTCCGGGACAGCTGGATAATTTATTAGATTTGATCAATGATTGATTGATGGCACCGTATTTCAATAATGAAATATTTCTTAACAATATACCTACTTAGACCCACAATTTACGTTCACTTCTAAGAATGCCGTCCCAATTCTAAATAGGAGAATAATTTAACAGAATAATTTAGCGAGGAATAATTCCAGTTACGTCGTCCCTGTCCAGAATTCGTAACGTTACAGTTTAAATGCCTGAAGAAAATTTTGAATTCTTTTCAACTCCATAAAATGTTAGAAATTTTCAGTGCGGGGCAGTGGTCCAACTGCTCTGTACAACTAGTTGGACCATGGGTCTTTACTAGGGGCAGTTGTCCAACTTTAAAAATAGTTGGACCACAGCACCTTTTGAGAGTTCCGTGATTCAATTCATTTAAAAAATAACTTGCCAACTCTAAAAACCTCAACTGCATCTTTATGTGTGTATGGTACCTACTGGTTTACGGTTATATTGAACCTCTTTGCAGTAAAATAGCAAAATTAAAGGCGGGTGACTAATTTTTAAACTTTATTTTTTTACAATGTATTACAACATTCAACGAAATTTATCTAAAGCATGACCTACAGTAATATCGCCTGAAATCAGTTGTAGCTGAATTTCTCTTATATAATCATCATTCTCAATTTGGACCTTACGTCTTTTGTGTGCGATTTCGCTTGATAAAGTTGTAAAATTTTCTAAAACATTTAAGAGACGTAACATTGTAACATTTTTTGCATTAATGCGCCGACTTAGTTTTGCATGTGAGCTTTCTAAAATGTTATTAGTCCTATGTCTCTCGCTAAATACGCTTATAACCTGAGAGAATTCATCAAAATTTCCTTTAATCCAATAACGCTCTATATATTGAATCAGTTTGTTCGCTTCAGTACCACTTTCTTTTTTTATGTAATCCCAGCCTTCTACAAATTTATCACTATGCAATAGTGGAAAAACTGAGCATAATGAAATAGTTCTTTTGACTCTTTTTGATTTACTTTTTGAGATACCTAATTTTTTTGCTTTTCTCCAAATACATTGTGACCAATGATAATAACAGCCTACAATTTTAACTGTCGGACAAAATTCTTTAATGCTGTTCAGAATAGACATTTCAAAGTCACAATGTAATATTTTTGGATTCCAATTTAACTGTGATCTTAGCATTTCAAATAACGCAAAATAAGTGGATTGCTTTTTATCACTTAGAAAAGCAAAAACCAAAGGCGCAACATTAGTAGACTCATTTGTGCTTCCCGTATCGCCAAATATAGTAAATAATTGTACGAACGGTCTGGGGCAACATTTAAAGGTTCCGTCCGCAAAATACTCATTTAACTTTTTCATCAACTCTCTTGCTTTTAATGAACAAAAAACTATTATACGCGTTTCTTCATAATAATAGTCAGTAAATAGAAAATCTTTAAATTTTAGTGGTACTTCTATTACTTCCGTATTAGAAAATACCGTTTTTGAAACACCCAATGATTGGTTTCTAGCATTATAAAGGCTATGTTTCAAATTTGAATATGATGGAAATGTAGTTATAGTATCATTAGTTGTATTTTTGTATTTAGTTAAAGTATCGATACAGTTTTGGAATAGGTTCATCGGAAACCTTTACTTGTGTTTTCAAGTTGTCTATTGATAGCGATATTTCATTTTGTACTTCATCTGGAACACAATTATCACAATGTGGCGTCGTGTTTACAACTTCTTCCTTTACCTAAAATTAAAGAAAATCTTCCATTAATTATTATTAACCGCGTTTCCGTAATAACTGTAGGATTGGACTGTAAATAGAAATTCAAGGATACATAGAATTACCTATAATACGTACTATATACTATTAATACCTACATTAACGGTCACCGATCCTTTGCAACTCATTTTCCTTTTATTTGCGCATCTCCAATATGCATTTCCACTTTTGTAAACACGAACTTTATAGTATTGACGACAATTCCATAGCATCACCGTTCCACCTTTTCTTTCCACATAAACACACGCAACCTCTTCATCCATTATCTTTTAAATATTATATTTGTAATTATTAGATAATTTTCTGTACGATTTTATTTCAAAGTCTGTGTCAAAGTATAACAAACTATACTGACACAAATTGACACAATTATGACAAATGCATTATATTATAATTGATAACAACCAGACAGTACCGTACAGTTACCGTACAGCAAAGCTGCAGTTGAGGTTTTTAGAGTTGGCAAATTATTTTTTAAATGAATTGGAACACGGAGCTCTCAAAAGGTGCTGTGGTCCAACTATTTTTAAAGTTGGACAACTGCCCCTAGTAAAGACCCATGGTCCAACTAGTTGGACAGAGCAGTTGGACCACTGCCCCGCACTGGCCTAAATCTATTTTATTTGGAAAGGACTTTAGGAGGGTTATGTTTCTTTAGCAAATAAATAAAAAATGCAGTGTTTCATTGAATAAAAAATAATCAACCTAGCAATGAAGAATAAGGCTTGCTTCTAAAGAATCTACCAGCGATCATCGATTCATCATCATCATCATTGCCTTGCCTTCAACCAAATTCGTTTGCCGTCGGCGCTGCATGTCTTCTTCAATACTTTCCTGTTCCTCGTCATCTCACCAGACACCTTATTTCTAACCATATCATCCTTTACCCAGTACATCCATCGTTTCTTTGGCCTCTACTCTTATAAACATCCACATCCACATTCATACTCAAAACCTTTCATACCACGACAACAGATTACCACACAACATTTCAGCCACCGGTGCCACTTTCAGACTTACTCTGATGTACTTATTTTTATTATTTCTTCTTATTCATCATCATCAGCCATAAGACGTCCACTGTTGGACAAAGGCCTCCCCCATATAACGCCATAACGAACGGCAACCTGCCGTTTCCGTCCACCGGTTGCCCGCGACTCTCACGATGTCGTCCACCTGGTGGGAGGCCTACTAACGCTGCGTCTTCCGGTTCGTGGTCGCCACTCGAGAACCCCCATCGATTGTCGGTTCTTCGAGTGATGTGGCCTGCCCATTGCCATTTCAACTTGCATATTCTGAGAGCTGTGTCGGTGACCCTGGTTCTTCGGCGAATTTTCTCATTACGGATTTTGTCGCACAAAGAAACTCCGAACATAGGCCAGCAGCCATTTCTTCTTATTATTCAGCACAAATAATCCTGAAGTTTATGCTGCTAACGATTGGACCGACCCAAAGTCATGAATTTTAACAACAGCCAATATCTCGGCTAAATGACGCTCTAAGTATTTGTTTCCACAATTCAGCTTCTAATCGAAACACGGTTTGTATATTAATGTGAGGCAGTCTTGTAGGTATCGCTCGGGAAATCATTCATTTGTATTCATATGTGATCAAAGGGTTTGAGGGTAGTTGTGTCGTTATTATTCAACGCCTACCCCCGATAAGATAACACCTTTCATTGATTACATTTGGTTAGAATGTTCTCGATGATTATATTGTGTTCGTTTTCAATTGAAGAGTTTTCTCTATGGAAGAGATTATTTTGATTTTTGTAGACTGAAAACCATCTTCTTTGGTTTTTTTTGGATCTGGCAGCTTCTGGCTTCATTCAGATCTCAAAGTATATGTGTAGGTGTATTTTCCTGCCCTAATCCCAATTTATTTGGGGTCATCGCAGCAGAATCTTATTCTTCCATACTTCTATAATGCTCGTCATCTCAGGAATCATTTCCTTTCTAGCCATATCATACTTCAAACAGTCCGTCCATTATTTATTTGGTGTTCTTCTATTCTTCGGTTTAAAGAAACTTTATTCTCAATAAAAACATTAGTCACTTACTTGAGAACAATACTAAAAATATAGATTACAATAAGTTCGTCACCAGTATTACAACTTAATAGTTACCCTTCCAATGCATTCATTTCTCCAGAAGTGATCGATCCGCAATTATGTGCTGGCTAAGTTGAGTTTTGAATGCATTCTTATAGTCATCTACACATACTAAACATGTTCCTCTCTACATTTTTCTCATTCCTTCGCATCACATGTCCATACCATGATAAGCGATTGCCACACAACCTTTCAGTCACTGGCGCCACTTTTAGACTTCCTCTTCATTCCTTATTTTATCGAGATTTGAATCTATCCTCTGTAAATTTCATAAGCCTCTATTGCTCCTAGCACATTTTAGATGGTAAATGGTCCATTCGTTCAAAAGTAAGCTAATCATTAAGGGAACCGTAGCATTTTATTTCTAAAGAACAATGCACACGTACAAGATTTGATATGTGCAGCTTAACCTGAAGATCGACACGAGCAGGAGTGGTTATTAAGCCTCGAAATGTTCCTGATGTGTTTAAATTATGTATTAAATAAAAACCACTCTTATAAAGCTGTGATTATCCCAAAAGTCACCTTCAAGTAAGCGTACGGCGTTCGTAAAATCCCTCATTCGGTACCATTGAGCTCTGCGTAATTTTTGTTATCTGTCCCAGAGATCCGATTGTGCGACGATTTTATCTTAATGCTTTCCCGTGGATAAGTAAGAAGCTGCAATCTGTGATTTTCTTGTAAAATGGAGTAAGTAGGTGGAGGTACTGTTTTAAGGATTCATTGCCGTAGGATGTGCTTGGGTTAGTCATTTTGGAACCGATTTTTCCCCTTGCTTTACGAGTACAAGGTGTTTTTTTTTTGTTATATTCGAGACCTAAGAATCAACGGGCATAATAAATTATTTTCCGATTTTCTTGATTAATGTATAACAGCCTTTTTTGGAGATTTGGAGATCATCAAATGACTCCTCCGCTCTGGGCCGAGTGGAAGGGAGTGTCAGACTTATACTGACTTAAAACCACTCATTATTCTTCTCGTTTCTCTTTGGAACAACCCGCAGCCCCGAATGTTTAACACCCTTAAATACGTGAAATTACGTGATATATGAGAACGTCACATTTTCTTTCAATAAGATTTTTTGACACCAGTAATTGTATTTCCACCGACCACATAACAGCTTACTGTAATGATATTAGGCGCTCAATTATCTACCGCATAAACCGCCACTTACTTCGGATTACGTGTAAATACTTCCTTAATCAAGACGCCCGAAAAATACTGACCTTACATATCAGGCTTTGCCCTAAGTCGTAATCGCAGAGAAGTTTCGCTTTCCAAGCAGAAAAGTATGTTTCTTCCAGAAAAAATACTGGAAAAACCATTGTCAAACAGCCTCTAACTTTTTTGTGGATATGTTTTTGCGTATGCAGGTTGGTCGCTTTAAAAAATTACCTGGCTTAACGGGTTTTCCACGAGCCATCCCAAACACTATTCCAGTGTAAAGCCTCTTTGCAGGATATTTGATCCTATTTACATGTCCATCCATGGAAGAGTTCATGGCTTGATAATAACAGCGGCTGGGATCAATCTTCAGGTTATGCCTAGCTTCCATAGTTGGTCTGTGGATGGGTGACTCACTATATAAAGAATTTTCTCCGTGACTCTCGTTTAAGGTGGTTAAAAAACCAGTAACACATTGATTGACCTGAGAATGCAACCCCACTTCACCAACGAGGCAGCCATAGTGCAATTGATTACGTATCCTCAATTACTGGACAAAGGATTCCCTGTTCCAATTCCCACTTACTACCTTCTCTGTCCTTTACAAATACACCCGGATCGTTACCCATCCAGCTTTTACAAAGTCCCAACACATGTTCTATTTGCATCAACTGAACCTTCTATACAACTTTATTCCGTGGTTTCGTTCTGGACATTAGAGAAAAGGTCCTAAATAAACCACAATATGTAAGTGTCGACAAATCTCGTTTGTTATTAGTCCTCGTAATCAGAAGCTGTGATCTAGATTTACTTTAGGGCTCTTAGTTGGGGTTCACTTAAGTATGTTTTTGGGCTATTAAAATAGTTGTAACATGGTTGTAACAGTTATCTTAACGGTGTATGGTAGATTGCAAGGACTTCAAAGAATGCTGCGGGTTGTTCGCAAGAGATAAAATGGGTGGTTTTTAGTCAGTAGAAGTCTGACACTCCCTTTCGCTCTGCCCAAGAGCGGGAGGGGTTATTTGATGATTTCCCAACCCCCAAAAAAATAAATAAAAGGACTTCCAAGAATTGAACAGCCTCATCTTAATATTAAAATTGTGACTGCTGAATATAATTAACAGCCTCTATAAATTGTCGCGTTGGTCGAGTGGTCGCAAGCACGACTACGTGAGGCCTTGGGTTCGATTCCTGGGTTTTTGCAAGGTGTTATTGGGTTATTCAATCTGGATTTTTCAGATGCAGTCACGGAGTCCGGTTTTGTGAAGTAGACTTCGGCTTGACCTTTCGCGAAATACAGGCATGATCTGGTATGTATACAGGGTGTAAAATTTCATTTTACGGTAAAACTTAATGTAGCACTCTTAAAACATTGTGCTAGTAAATGCTTCGAATAGTAAAAGGGTCATGGAGGTAATTTAAGTAACAACCAAGTAAAGTTACAACCTGAAAAACTAGTATTTACAAAAACAGCTGTGCAAAATCTGGAACTTTGACCCCCAATATCTCCGTAACTAGGGGGTTGCCAGGTATAGAACAAAAAAATGATCGCAGTGGTGGGGAGAACAAGTGCCCTTCGTTTGCGTTAAGGGTGCTTTTACACCCTTTATTTATCGATTAACAATTGTATTGTTTCGTGATATCATCACCTATACTTGTAGCAGAGCTAAGCACAACCACACATGTTCAAGTCGATATACATTAGATTTTGTCGAATCATGCTGACCCGAACACGTGTTCAGCCCCCAAGTCACAATGGCATATCCGAACTATTTCCAACTTTCAAAAGTTCATGAAAAACTTTACCCGCAAGCTCACAACTACCATCCAAAGCTCAAAACTAAAATAAAAAAGACGATCGCCTCACAATAAACCCAGATACACAACAGCGCATCGATTACAATGAGCTGGTCGGAAAACTGTCCAAGTTGTGTGAACTTCCACAATAAGCTTATAAAGAAACCACTTGGAATAGGTCTTTTTACTCCAGTGTGTCCTACGGCTTAATCGAAGTTAAATTGACGGGGCGTTACGGAGTGAATTGATTTCGATTGGACTGGTTCCGCGAAAACAGTGAAATGGGGGAAATAAATTGCGAAATAATTTACGGAAGGAGGTTTAGTCGTTATTAAAGAGGTGTTCGAGGTAGAGGTGAAAACAATTCCCGTCGGGGCTGCGGGTTATTTGAAAGAGATACCGCGGCCTCGGCACAAGGGCCCGAAAGAACATGGGTGGTTTTTAGTCAGTAGAAGTCTGACACTCCCTTCCGCTCTGCCGAAGCGCGGGAGGGGTTCTTTGATGATTTCCCACCCCCCAAAAAAAAAGGGTATTTATGCATGGCTTAGTACAGTCGATGCCAAATTAATGATAATTGAAAACATTTTAGCAGCGGTGGCCCAGTGGTGGCGGCCCCGACTTATGAACAGTAGGTCGTGGGTTCGAACCCAGGCAGGCACATTACTTTGTGTAATTTATTTCATCACCGCTGTTCTCAAAACGTTGAAGGAAAATATCGTGAGGAAACCGGCATGTCTTCGAACCAAAAAATCGAAGACCGAATCCGCACAGGGCCAGCGTGGTTGATTATAGTCACACAGTATACAGGCCTGTGTCCCAGCAGTGGGAACATTAATAGGCTGTTGGTGATGATGATGAAAAACATTTCTCCCTCGAAACGAATTGCCATTTAATTCCGTACTAACATCTCTATCTGGAATTGCCATTAAAACCAGCACATGCTCTAATATCACCGATCATTGAATAGAGCGCTCGCTAAGGCAGTCTACACACGTTTTAACAACGCGGCAAGTTAATTGGTAGCACCACCATCTACCGTTACCGTTGGTACGGTCATTTGTGGCGCGTGTGTAGCATGCCTAATGACGGCGGTGCCGACAAATTTGGGCGTGAAAATGGTGCGCCATTTCTCACTTATTTTAGGTTTATTTTATTATTTATGCTATTTAATGGGTGCTGGACGAAAGGACGTTATGTGGCGACAATAAAATGAACGTGAACTGTAGTCATGACCAAGTATATTCAGTATTAATATCTCCACGGCTAGGACACAGAGGGGACATTTTTGAGAGGCAATTGAACCATAGCATGTTGGTTAGTGATCTGAATGATGAGACCACAAGAAAACACATGAACAGCATTAGAAATTATATGTAAAACGTAACAAGTGCCTATAAAATTTGAGGGATGCCCTCTATATCCCTGGGATCCCATCATCAGACTTAGTGACAATGGGAGCACCTCGGGAGTATCTACACTAATATTATAAAGAGGAATTAATTACTAGAAAAATTAGTTGTATGTTTGTAACGAATAGGCTCCGAAACTACTGGACCGATTTGAACAATTCTTTCACCGTTGGGAAGTTACACTATCCCCGGGTGACATAGGCTTTTTATCCCTGTATTTCCACGGGAACGGGAACTACGCGCGTGAAACCGCGTGACGTCCGCTAGTACTAAATATAAAGAATAAAATAATACAGACGAATTGAGAACCTCCTCTTTTTTGGAAGTCGTTTGAAAAGGCCTTGCTTGTTCGTCAGGCCTAAAAATTAAATACGTATTTGGACCATCACTTCCTTAACTCTAAATCTGAGATTTAAGACTGTCATTTCATTAAAGATACAGTAGGTACAGTATCGTAAGCGTTCAATCGAACACAAAGTCCCACAATAAGAAAGAGCCAAAAGCATACATCTTTCAAATTGATTCACGTCGCCACACACTAATGCCCCGATATTGCGATCAAAATCTTCCACCACAATTCCAGCTTGGATTACTAGTTGATTCTTCAATACAGTTCATAGCCGAGTGGAAACCGTACAGCCAGGCCAATTACCTGGCTGATTCGATGGAGGAATGGGAGGATACGAGAGTTCCGGGCGCGCAGACACTCAATTTGTCAGGAACTTAATTCGGTTGAGTTCGGCTAGCATCGGGTAAGCTCGGGCGGTGTGTGATTTTGAATACTTTCTTACTTGTGTGTTATAGGCTTGCACAGAAGATTTGGTTTTGTAAAGATGTGTTCTTGTCTCATAAACGCATTAAATACATAAAACCATAATATAACACCACACCTGTAATTCCTTAAGGGTTTGGCAGAGTTGTCACTAATAGTATCATGTCACAAGAAGCGTACCTATTGCCATCACCTGGACAGATATAAAGTGGGTGATACTAACAAATTCTTGATAGACAAACCCTATATCACTACCCACCCCGGGAATCGAATCTAGGACCTTATGCTAAGCAGTCGAAACTCGTCAAATGAAAAATCGTCAGCAAAAATGAATAACATTTGGACCTGAACTATAAATCCAGTGTTATGTTCACAACGAAACATTCACACAATTATGTTGCCTTTCCACCAGAGATGTGCTATGCTACGTTGCTATTAGCACTGATGTAATCGGATTCAACTCAACTAAGATATGTTTTTTATATGGAAGAATGCGTGCTATGGATGTGTGCTATGAATGCGTGCTATGGATGTGTGCTATGGATGCGTACTATGGTTGCATGCTATGAATGCGTGCTATGGATGTGTGCTATGGATGCGTGCTTTGGTTGCGTGCTCATAATGCGTGCTATGGTTGCTTGCTATGAATGCGTGCTATGGATGTGTGCTATGGATGTGTGCTATGGATGTGTGCTATGGATGTGTGCTATGGATGCGTGCTATGGATATGTCCTATGGATGCGTGCTATGGCTGCGTGCTATGAGTGCGTGCTATGGATGTGTGCTATGGATGTGTGCTATGGATGTGTGCTATGGATGCGTGCTATGGATGCGTTCTATGGATACCTGCTATAGGTCGTCGCGAGTGGTGTAGCTATGTGCAGAGCAGAGTACCTACAGCGCAGCTACTCTGCGGCAGCGCATCTTCATAGCACATCTTACGCGCACCGCTACATAGTTGAGTATCAGGAAACGGTCACATAGTTTCACAGCTTAGCTATTACATTCTCGCAGCATAGCTGCATAACACCTCTCTGGTGGAAAAGCAGCCTTACTGGCCACAGTAGTAGTCCATTGTTCGTATAAATATACATAACTAGTGGATCGTAGATTTTGAGCACAAAAATCATTTTGCAGCGTGCCAAAGGCAATGCTGTTGGATTCGATAAGGCTTTTGATTGGTGGAGCTGGCTGCATTTTTGTAGTTTATTTGGATGAGCTGGGCTATTACTTTTGCATGGTATTGTCATTTATATTGTTTGATGTCAAATAATAACAGCAGCATAGGTTGATCTTCAAGGTTAAGCAACGCTTGGCTAGACTGTTTTGTAGATGGGTACGAAATCCCGATTTTCCATCGTATCTTGGAAAGAAGGTTAAGCTTTTGGTTCCGACTCTCATTTGTAGATATTAGAGAGTCTTACCAATGTAAGTATAATATAAGTGAAGTAACTGGGTTGTGAAGGTCAGATAGGCAGTCACTCCGTGTTAAATACTAGTACTCAGCTGCTTCTAGATTGAATGATGCACTGAATACTAATACCTACTACTTCTTCAACTCAAATCGATGACTCAGATTTGAGACCTGGACCGCTCTATTGTTTCATCAAGTCCTGAAGGGTGCAGTTAGTTGTGCACGGCGAGCAAGAGGGAGGTGTGGCATGTCCTATATACATATATAGGGTCTCCACACTCTCGTTGTATCCGAGGTGGTGCTTCATATGTCCTTCCACCATGCATACAGCACACAAAGCTGTTCTGAATAAGTACACATTTACTTCTACAAAATATATAAAGCACCCAAGTGGATGATTACAAACGCAATTCCTCGCGTGTTCGAACAAGCCTTACCTTAAATTTAATTCAAAATACGACGACTTAAGCATTTTCTTGGAATCAATTTGAGGAAGAGGTAATTCGGAGTAAATAAGAGGCCTTTCAGCATAAATAATCATTGGATAAATACTTATGTATTCAAATGGGAAAAAGATACGTGGATTCAAAATTCTTGGAAATCTCGAATGGATTCGACAAAGTATGGAATATGACGTATGCCATCTTATTCGGGAACTGATCAAGTAAAACCCGATTACTGTAGAATAAGGGGCTTGACAGGATCCTGAGCATTTGGGAAAAGGAATTCGAAATAAAGGTGTTCTTTGAAAATTTAGGCTCGCCCTCTATAACAGTAGAACCCGAAATCCGGATATGAATTTCGAAGTCAAATCAAACTATATTAATTTTAATAACTTTTAACTTTTGTCAGTATCGTCGTATTACACAGTAATAACTGGGTTGTAGAAGTAAGATAGGCTGTCACTCCAAGTAAAACATTGTTATTCAGCTGTATCCAGTTAGGTTGGAAGCCGACCCCAACTTAGTTGGTTTGGTTGTTGAGCAGGCTGGTAACCTATCAACAAACACACTAATAGGAATTCTACTATACAAGGTGTACCCTTAACGCAAACGAAGGGCACTTGTTTTCCCCACCACTGCGATCATTTTTTTGTTCTATACCATACCTGGAGGAGCTGGTGGCTTAATAAGAACTACCACTCGGGTCGATCTTTAGGTTAAGCTGCGCTTGCCTAGGTCGATCTGTGGATGGGTGACCGCCCATTACATACCGAGTTTCCTCCGTGCCTCGGAAAGCACGTTAAGCTGTTGGTCCCGGGTGCCATATATAGATCTTGGGCAGTCGTTACGGGTAGTCAGTGACCTGATAGTCTGACATCCAGTCTTACCAAAGGGTATCGTATTACCTAGTATTAACTGGGTTGTGGAGGTCAGATAGGCAGTCGCTCCATGTAAAATACTGGTATTCAGCTGCATCCGGTTAGACTGGAAGCCGACCCCAATATAGTTGGGAAAAGGCTAGGCAGATGATGATACCATACCTGGAAACCCCCTAGTTGGTTAGGGGCCAAAGTAGCTAATTTTGCACAGCTGTTTTTGTAAATACTAGTTTTTCAGGTTATAACTTTACTTAAATTACCTCCATGACCCTTTTACTATTCAAAGCATCCACTAGCACAATGTTTTAAGAGTGTTACATTGAGTTTTACCGTAAAATGAGATTTTTGACCCCAAAAAAAGTCGTTTCCCAGCAAATTTTTTGCGTAGGCGTTCTTAGTTTGATGTACAGAATGCTTGGTTGACGTAATATGTGTGAAGGGTTAATTTACACCCTGTATATACAAAAGGCCTGGTTTTCTGGTGGTGGCCACTGTTGATTCTGCCTTTCAGAAGTTACAGTGGGTTGGGAATAGTATGGCGGGCTTGTCCCAAATTCTCGAGAATTCATAATAACCGCAACCAACAATAATTTTAAAAGCCAGTATTAAATACCATCTCCCAAACATAACGAAACTCCACCTAAACACGTTTATATGTAAATATCAAGTAAATACATATTACAATGTCAGCTCATATATTATATCATGCTAAGTGCTGCGACTGAGTTCTGTCACTTTTGCATCCACACTCATCTATCAGACGAACACTCTTAATGGTACGACTAATGTGGAGTAATTATAATTTGTTATTCATAACGTAACATAACATCACGCTTGTAATCTCCGAAGGGTTAGGCAGGGGTGTACCTACACACACACTCACACAGTCCACCCCAATGACGTATTTTATATGGACACGTCATGAACTAACATGGCGGCGCTTCAAAACGGCGAAAATATTATAACTACTTTTACGCGTAAAGTAATGACACCGTACAGCGGGATGCCTGTTGATGCCTGTTGTCTTTATGTTTCGCGCAGGTTTACACACACGATTTAAATTAAGAAGAAACGTAGCATCGCGCGAGAGGTTGGTGCGTAACTAAGCGCGATGTGGCCAATTGGCTTCATTTCATGTTGTTATTTTTGCGGGCGGACAACGTATCTATAGTTTTAATATATCATTGGTCCACCCACATTTCGGCAGTCCCATGCATGTAATAGGGATGATCTTATTGCCATCAACTAGGTATAAATCCAGGAAAAAGATGTTTCCAAGGATCACGACCCTCGGTAATGAAGAGTACGACTTGAGAAGGAGGAGGCACAAATCCGGACTTCATGGCTACTAGTGAGAGAAATTCTTAATTAACAGACCCAATTAAAATTTGCCCGAACTGGGAATCAAACCCAGGACCTCATCCCGTCGGGGCTGCGGGTTGTTCACAAGTTATCGCGGCCTCGACTTATAGGGCTAAGAAGAAACATGGGTTGTTTTTTGTCAGTAGAAGTCTGACACTCCCTTTCGCTCTGCCCAAGAGCGGCGGTTATTTGATGATTTTCAACGCGCCAAAAAATAATAGGACCTCATCCTCAGCAGTCGCACTTGCGATCACTAGACCAACTTGGTTATTCACTAGGTACATTATATTCGTGAAAGTTTGAATCCCATTGGTAGCCTTATCGCATCACGAAATACTAGGCGACCCCAAAATCACTGCGTAAATTGGATTTCCAAATTAATAGTAGGTAGTTGGATTTCCAAATTTTTAACGCTGGGTTTAATGAGATGGAAATTAGAACTTACAACAGTGCAGTATTGTTGTTTTAAGCATAGGTACATGTTTCCCGTCGGGGCTGCGGGTTGGTCGAAAGAGATACCGCGGTCTCGGCAAAAGGGCTAAGAAGGATAATGAATAAGTTTTTAGTCAGTAGAAGTCAGACACGTAAGTAGGGGTTATTTTGATGATTTCACAACACCCAAAAATAAAAATCAATTAAATCATTTGTTGATTTCTCACCCAGGAAAAAAAAGCATAAGTACCTGTATTGCATTATGATCATGGGTCCATTTGATTCTTGTTTATTTTCTATAGACAAATCATCTAAATCCAGACTAGTAGTTTCCAAGTAAGCAAGGATCAGACAAATATACTTAGCATGTGTTACCCGTGGTCCACCTACGTGACCTGCGGGAATTAATTTTTGTCCACAGCATACTTAGATGAATCATGGGTTGACCACAGGATTTTTTTTTTTTCGTAGAAAACATCAAACCGTGATTATATTTATACTAACATAGGTACGATACTAAGATAGCTCATACGGCTTTTCTTTAATTTATAATCATTTAATAACAGGGGCAACTGTTATCCTCTATCCCTTATCAGACTCCCAATTTACTTGTCCACCTTACATTACCTAAATTAGATTAGCAGTTCAGCATTAATAACGCAGCAAACATACACACACTTTTGACACTCACAACATTAGTGTGGTGTTTTAACGACATGTGATTCCCGGTTACTGATAGCGACTTAACCCCATGGGTGTTATAAAGCGCGATGTTCTGTCGTAGCCCTCATGTTACCGTCAATTAATCTACACTAATATTATTAAGAGGATAGATTTGTATTTTTGTGTGTAAGTTTGTGTGTCATCATCATCTGCCTAGCCTTTTCCCAACTATATTGGGGTCGGCTTCCAGTCTAACCGGATGCAGCTGAATACCAGTATTTTACCTGGTGTATGTAATGAATAAACTTAAAAACTACTGGACCGATTTGAAAAATTCTGACACCGCGTTGGGAAGCTACACTATCCCCGGGTGACATAGGCTACTTTTTATCCCTGTATTCCCACGCGAATGGGAACTACGCGGGTGAAACCGCGTGACGTCCGCTAGTCAAATATAAAAACATCATTGTTATTGTTTTTTACCCGACTGCGGCGAAGCCTAAAAGGAGGGTTAATATGTTAGTCATTACTTTTGGTTTGATTTTGTTAATAATCACCGTGTACGCAACAACAAAGCGAATATGTACAACTCTGATCCCCAAGATACAGACTAACGTCTAGTTTGGGGATCACAGTTCAAATTGGTATGTTATAATATGTACCTGGTCTACTTGGTTATAAATAAATAATTTGAATTTAATTTGAATCATGCTGTAATCACCTCCCTCCTTTTGTAAAGATTAGCTAGTAGGATCAGGTTATGAACAAAGCACGCGAATGACAAGGGGGGCGAAAAATAAAGAATAATATAACATCACGACTGAAATCTCCGAAGGGTAAGCAGTGGTTTACCCAATAGCTTACCCATCATCAACTTGAAACTTTTGTTTTTTTCCTAGATTTTAATATTTTTTGTGCGTTGTATGCTAACTGATTCTTTATTGTATCTCATGTTTCTGTGACAAATAAATTGTTTTTTTCTTTCTTTCTTTCTTACTTTTAACCGTTTCTTTTAACCGGGCACAAATCCATACTTCGTGCCTGCTACTGAAAAAAATCTGATGAAAAATCCAATAAGACTTTCCACGATATGGTAATCGAACCTATGACCGTATGCATAGCAGACCTCTAGACCAAGAAGGATCGTACCTTACATAAAAATATGTTCATATTAGAAAATATTTTTTTTAATGAGTTATGCAAGAGAACCTTTATTCTTGTAAGACAAAATCCTATCCGTGTCATACCTCTCTGGCTGACCCTAATTGGATTAAACTCGGTGCAATCGCTGAAATAAAACAAACCCGATTCCACGAAAAATCTGGGTACAAACAATTCGTCAAAACAGCCGCAAAGGTTTAGGTCAGAAAGCATAAAAAGCGCTATAAAGCACACCGCCACAAATGTTGACCGAAGCAGATTTCACAAATTGTAACTCAGTATTTACCTTCATTACTCGGCAATATTTTTGACGCCGCCTATCATTTACACTTCAAAATTCAGAAGCGGTTCCATAAAAAAATACCGTCGAAAAACCGCTGTAGCAGACATAATTTGATGAGAAAAGGTTAAAAAGTTAGCCCAATTTGTTCCTTGAGCTCTTTGTAAACTTACCGGTTTTTTAGTATCCGGTTTTATACGGTTAACCCAGCTCTAGTAGTGGGAATAACTTTCAGTTTGGTAGAACAACAGTTTTTCTTCCCCTCGACGACTTTAGAATGTATTAAATGAATGAGTTTGTGTGCTCACTGCTCAGAGCAGTGTTGTATCTGCGTTGTGGGGGCTGTTCGCTTCATAGCACGTTCTTTTAGGTTTTAGGAAGTCTTTGCTAGGTTTAACAGTAGATTTTCAAATATTTGTAAGCGATTACACATATGGAGGACCTCTCTTAACGGAACTTGACACCAGGCTAGGCAGACCGTTCCCCGTCGGGGCTGCGGGTGTTCACAAGTTACCGCGGCCTCGACATATCGGGCTCAGAAAAAACATGGGTGGTTTTTAGTCAGTAGAAGTCTGACACTCGCTTTCGCTCTGCCCAAGAGCGGCAAAAAAAAAGGCTAGATAGACCGTGAACATAACGCGTAGCAGTTCTCGCGGCTCATCCTCTACCAAGACGACAGTAGGCTCACGGTGGCGTTTTTTTAATGGTTGCAAGCCTGACATAACCAAGCCGTCTCCCCGGATGGTGTAGTATACGTCAGGCATTTAAACCCGCTTAATAAAAAAGGGTCCAGAGAAGACTGGGATTAACTGACTTGACTGATTGGCATAATACCGCTATGTCTCATCCTTATTTCTTCCAAGATTTATATCCCTGATTTTAGAGCCTGAGAAAATGAACGAGAAAATCAAGAAAATCCAGCCCTAATTGACACGCCGAAGCTTACATAAAAGGCTGATACTATAGTAAAGTTTATGAATTTGCATAAACTTTATGTGAGGTTGAAAGACATAAATCCGATTATGACGTGGCCCGCCTTGGAACCTCAGAAATTGGGGGTTTGGGAGCTTGGGGAGGCCGAAAAACGCCCGAATTAACTCCAAACGAGAGATAGGTTCCTACACGAATATTTTAATTACTTCGTTAAAATGCAGATTTATTTCTCTTTGTATTTTTCGCACAATCGTGTCAATTTGCTGCTGTTGTGATTCGATCTGGGATTCGGAACTTTCCGTTCTGGTTGTGACGATAGCTTTCGGAGTAACTTTGAATGGCTTTCATGATTAGCTATGGTGGTACCTATATGAGAGATACTTCAGGATCTTTCGATTTGTTTAGCCTCTGTTTTCTTCCGTTACTCTCTACTTATGCGATTTATGCTGGAGCAACGTAGGTTAGTAGTACTTTATTTTAGAATAAGACTTTCATGCAATAAAATTAAACCCCGATTCAAACAGGGCAGTTACATATATTTTTATAATAATTTTTCGAGGTCGAAAGTTGCCGGGCCAAGGTAATGAAAAATAAAAATAGATTAGACCTTATACGATCTGACCTCTTTTTTTGGGGGGGTTAGGATATCATCAAATAATCCCTCCCGCTCTTGGGCAGAGCGAAAGGGAGTGACTTCTACTGACTAAAAACCACCCATGTTCCTTCTTAGCCCTTTATGTCGACGCCGCGGTATCTCTTACAACATCCCGCAGCCCCGACGGGCGTCGGCCATTGCGGGCCCTTTCCATGTTGCTCTCGCAGCTGGGACGTGAGGTTCTCTCCGTCTCACGTTCAGCCACCCATAGATCTGAGTCCTTAGATTATTTAAAACCTAAAACAAATTAAACTTCTCTTCATAGTTCACCCCTAGAGAAACTAACAAACAAAAATAATGAATAATTTAAAAAAAATAATGAATAATTAAAAATATAATAACAGAAACTTTAAGGATCCTTTCTGCAAAGTTGGAAGAACTTATACTTCTTTTAGGTGTATGAAATACTAAGCAGATGCATAATCAACTAGTTAGCTGTTAACTTAACAAAGTTAGACTCAAACTCGAGTTATCCTGAGGGCAAAGCTATTCGTTACCTAAGTCTGCGCGATTTAGCAAAAATGCTTTGAGAGTCAGAAGGCTGGAACGAATCTGGTTAAACGTTGCGGAATAAGAATATCGCGTCTTCAGAATATGTTGAAGAATTTTGAAGTTTCGTTTTAAATATTGTATTCGTATCTAGCTAAACTGTGGTTACATCACATCATCTGTCTAGCCTTTCCCAACTAAGTTAGGGTCGGCGACTTCCAGTCTAGCCGGATGCAGCTGAATACTAGTATTTTCACATGGATCGATTGCCTATCTCCCTTCCACAGATCAGTATTTAGTACTGGGTAATATGATACCCTTTGGGAAGACTGGTTGTCAAATTTTCGGGCCAATGACTACATGTTACGTCTGCCAAAGATCTACAAATGACAGCCAGGATCAACGACGGGGGAAACTCGGCATGTAATGGGTGGTCACCCATCCACAGACCAACCTAGGCAAGCGCGGCTTAACCTGAAAATTGTTCCGAGCGGCAGTTAATATCTAGCTTTGAGCTCTACTGTGGTTATAATAGAGGGTGTAAAAGTACCCTTAAGGCAAACGAATGGCACTTGTTCTCCCCACCACTGCGATCATTTTTTGTTCTAGACCATACCTGGGAACCCCCTAGTTACGGTGATATTGGGGGTCAAAGTTCCATTTTCTGCACAGCTGTTTTTGTAAATACTAGTTTTTCAGGTTATAAACTTTACTTAAATTACCTCCATGACCCTTTTACTATTCAAAGCATCCTCACAATGTTTTATGAGTGGTACATAGAGTTATACCGTAAAATGAGATTTTTGACCCCAAAAAAAGTCTTTACCTAGCAAAATTTTTTACGTAGGGGTACTTAGTTTGATGTACAGAATGCTTGGTTGACGTATGTGTGAAGGGTTAATTTACATCCTGTATACATATGAATATACTCAGCGAAATATGGGAACGGGGCACCATCAGCCGTCAAAGACTGCAGTACAAATTAAATTTGTGGTGCCAAAGGTGATCTATACCGACGATAATAATTATGATGAGTGAATGTTAATTATAAGAAACTTCAAGATTGTTCTTCTTTCGTAGCTGTTACTTAAGCAGTTGATAGGATTGATCTTAAATCTTGGCTGCCTACATACAGTATAGTTTGGTGGGTGGGAAATCATGAAATAGCTCCTCCCGCTCTGAGCGGAGCAGAAGGAAGTGTCAGACTTCTACTGACTAAAAACCACCCATGTCCCATCTTAGCCCTTTGTGTCGAGGACGCGGTATCTCTGTTAATAATACCTGACGTGAGCAATTAATAGTTGTGTTAACCTCTCTTCGTTGTAGTAAACTTCCACGAATTCTTCAAGCTGAAACTTCGGTGATTGAAACCAATTTTAGTTTCTTTCCTTCGTGCTTACAGATTAGCCCACATCCTCAAGTTTATAACAGCATTTATCAAAACAGATTTCGGTAAACCAAACTAAAAGAGCCATAACTTCAGTGTCTACCGTCTAGCCATCGACAACAAGACCGACAACTTATACTAAACACAATTATTACCAAATCCCCGTCTTATCAGATTCACTTATAAGCCACCTAAACTCACTTATACTTCGCAAAATTCACAAACAATTTTAAGACATTGGAAGTGCCATTTATTAAGTTTTCAAAAGCATTTTCAAATCACCTCAATAAGCTCTTCTTAATGTGATCCAGGATTCTTTGTTCGTCTCCATAAAGTAATATAATTTGTAAAAGTAATAAGCACCACCGAAAAAGACTAGCCCAGGAGTCGCATAGCCATTGTTGACAACGGTCATGACAAAGCTGGATATGAAGAAGAAGACCATGACTGCGATGTGGAAGAAGAAGTACCAGTAGTGGTACTTGAGAGGGAGCGGCTGCCTCCTCTTCATGTAGCTGATGATGAGGATTGACGTAGCGACGAACAGCTGCAAATACAGGAGCCCAAATACAAACTCCACGACGAGACTTGTTACGAATTCTACATTTTCGTCCACCTCTTTGGTCACTGTTGCCAGAAGTATGGAAGCAAAGAAGACCATCGGGAGAACGGCTGATAAAGCTATCAGCATGAAGGTCTGTCGTAGTTTGTCGCAGTACGAACACCGTATCTCTTCCGAATCCTCTATAATAATCGTCATTATGTCTTTCGTTTCTGGTTTTTTTTTAGGTATAAATATTTATAGAAGACTACAAAATAACTGTGATTGATAACAATAAAACTGACGTTTATTATTGACAGGTGGCATTGAGAAGAAAAAGATGCAATAAAAAGAATATTGTTGCGAAGTTTTGTAGCTACGATAAATATCTATGATTTAAAGCATTTTTGAATTTATTACGCGAAACGAAATCTGAAATGAACCTTGATGTGTTTTTAGGTGTTATTTCTGTTTTTTTATGAAAAGATGGATGTACTGGGTACAGGATGATGTGGCAAGAAATGAGGTGTCTCATGAGATGACGAGAAACAGTATGGAAGAAGAACACATGAATTCGTATAAATGGGCAAAAGAATGGAAACTATTGTATGTTCTGATTTTCTTTATATTTGCAATCTGAGTCTTAACATCGGGACTGTTGTGAGTTATCTCACAACAGTCCCGATGTTAAGACTACGACTGACTGTATAGAATGGTTTTTCCCTGGCCCGCGACTGACAAGTACGTTTCTTTGAACAGAAATAAAATAAGTATCAAATGCCTATCTCAATCGATTCACAAAAGTTAATTCTCCATCCACTAAAATCAAATTACGTTATTCACAAAAGAGTACCCCTTTAGCCAGCAAACAGAATGTTCAGACGATCCATCAGCAAACATGCAGCATTACGTCCGTCTGACAGGACATTTATAACGCTGCATCAGAGACCATCAATTCTGAAAGCATATGGCACAGATATGCGAGAACAGACTGAAGCTATCTACTTGAACGGCGTTTAGATGTTTGATATAGTAGGTGGTGTTTTGAAACGATTTTGTGCAGCTCGTCACGTCTCTAGTTTTGATAAGTTTAGATATCGGTACTCCACACAATATGTGCCGAGTTTTATAAGCCATTGATAATTTCTCGTATTCCGACAAACACTTTGAAATCGTACAGTTTTGAAGTGCTTTACTTCAATATTGTGCGAATTCATATGGATACAAATATTGAGTCACCTTTAATAACAGGCGGACAAAAGGCTGTCACCGAATGGCATCCAGAAACTAGCAAAATAAATGTAGATCGTCCAGCGAGATGGGTAGACAACATAGTTGTCATCGGAGGAAGAACCTGGATGAGGTTGGCACGGGACCGTGGAGATTGGCACGAAAAGAAGAAAGGCCTATAACCAGCAGTGGGTGAATTCAGGTTGTAGATGATGATGATGATGAAATAACGAGATACCGATAGAACTATCATAAAACCCAGCCCATGGAGTAACAGATAAAATAAAAAAAAGTAGTTAAAAACTAATAAAGACGAGATTATCAAATCTACGTTTCGCCGACGACATTGTTCTCTTTGCTCCTTCAGCCACAGAACTTCAGCTTATGCTTCAAGACCTAAGCGATACAAGCCTTGAGGTTGGACTGAAGATGAATATGTCGAAGACCAAAGTTATGTCCAACGGAACACCTAACATAATAAAAGCAGACGGGGAAACAATACAACATGTCCAGGAATACCTGTACTTGGGCCAAGTAGTCTCTTTCCAGGCTAGGCAAGACAAAGAAGTCGCAAGACGAACTGAAAACGCCTGGAAGAGCTACTGGTCCATGAAAGAGCTGTTTAAGGGTCAGTTGCCTATAACTCTGAAAAGGAAACTTATGGACATGTGTCTTCTTCCCGTCTTAACCTATGGTGCACAGACTTGGTCTTTGACAAACATCCAGAAGTCCAAACTCAAGGTTTGCCAACGAGCAATGGAGCGCAGTATACTAGGTGTTAAATTAACGGATCGTGTTCAAAACACAGTGCTGCGTTCCAAAACAAAAATAGCTGACGTGGCCCAAAAGGCTGCTCAACTCAAATGGGACTGGGCAGGACATGTCTGCCGCATGCCGGAAAATCTGTGGGCCAAAATAGCAGGAAACTGGTGCCCTGACACAGTGAGACGGTGTCGTGGCAGGCCACGAAGGAGATGGCGGGATGAACTGGATCGGTTCCGTCAAAACTGGAAGGAGGACGCGCGGGTTCGAGAGAAGTGGAAAGAGTGGAGGGAGGCCTTTGCCCTGGAGTGGGACAGAGCAAGCTAATAAAAAAAAAAAAAAAAAAACTAATAAACCCGACTGAAAAAACTGAAAAGCAAAAAACAAGCACATCCTAAATTAAACAAAACTTGGAAGCAGGCGGGGTTTTTTCTTTGAAATCCGCGATATGGCCCCCAAATGTATTTGTTTTTTTAATTTTAATGTAGCCTGTGACACTCGCGCCATCAAGACGAATCTAACGACGTATATTTTATTCAAATCCCTTCATCCATTTAGAAGTTATGAGGGAAACGGGAAACGGACATACATACACGCCAAACACATAACCCTCCTTTTGGGCTTCGCCGCAGTCGGGTAAAAACAGAATCGGCCAGATATACTAAAGTTAGATGTTGGTTGAAAACACAGCAAACGCTCAAAATAACGACACTTCCTAACAAATTAAAACATTCACATTAAAAGTTTAAACCCAGTAAACGAAGTAAATAAAAAAAATACGAGCCATTTTAAATTAATGCTGCCACCATAATACTTATTTGAGGCCATATTAAAACTTTAGTTCAAATTAACGCGACGTCACAAATTATAACATTATTTTTTCTAGAGAATTTTTACGTTGAAATATAGACCGGTAACGTTCCCTATCTAAAATACTGTAATCTTTAGAAGTACCTATTAAGATTACCATGGCTTATATTAACAGCCTACCCTAATGGTCTAAATATATAGTTATTGGCGTAGGAAAATATAGGTCAGGATTTTTATTTAAGTAGGAGCTAGGTGAATTTAGTTTTGAATGTAAAGAATACCTACATGAGAAGTAGCCCATTTTGTTGGTTTGATTGTAACAGGTGATCTACTACCGTTAGTTTTCCAAATCTTTTCTATACATAGTCGGTGGTTTTGTTGCCTTAAAAAGGTACTATAACTGCACTAAATAGACCATTACGGAAAACCGTGTACCAAAGCCTTATTCCAGGTCCTATTTCTGTCTTTTCTGTGAATAAAACAAAACAGGAGTCTTTTCCGTACTAAAATCAAAGTTACCTACAATAAACATAAGTAATGTTTATTGTAGGTAACTTTTGTTAAACATCCGTTTACAGTTTATTATTTCTCTTCAAGTTCGCCCACTTAAATGTATTCAGCGTCCTACTCCTACCAAAAGAACTCATTATTACATTTTACTGGGTTTATTATCAGCCCGATGTGTTGGCCCAAATTGAAATTCCAATCATGTTTATTATAGAAATATTTATGACTTAGGACTTCCAAAGCGAGGTTTTATTACTTAAACTCTAAATTTTACAACTTTCAATATGCGTGGGGTTGTAAAATAAGGGAGAAAGGGTTCAAGCAAGGACGTGACTGCCTTCTCCTTGACGAGCAAGATTAGCATCTCGCGTTCGCGCAACTTATTACTTATGTATTTTTGTCAGGCGCTGTGATTTTTTTTTATTCGAAGCAATTTGTACTGAAATTGTATTGATTGAATTACGTATGATTGGAATTATAAAATGTTAGAAACATAACTGTTTTATTTTCGTCCTAAGATCTTCTTCGTATCAATGAGTGACCAAACGCTTTCCCGACAAGATAAATGACACAAAAAGCTTATATATGTCCACACATACCCGTACAATTTTCGTCGTAGGTTTTCTATCTAACATTTCGGCGGTGTTACATCATCCTCTTATCATCACTTTCTAGCCCTTCGCTGATTTTCCAAAGCATTTTTCTTAACCTGCAACTTACGAGGCAAGCGCCTGTATCGACATCCTGTCACGTCGAGTGTTTATCAAAATAAATGAGGTAACATTCTGTGACGTCACATGTAGCGGGGCCCGGGTAGGAGGGACGAGTGGGTATGTGCAGTGCTTAGGAGATTGACGTTAAATGTTCGTGATGAACACTCAGGTATTGATTAGAAATATAAAGTGCTCAAGTTGAATTTTGCAAGAAATTAGGATATTTCACCAAAAATCTAATTAGTCCGTCTGTTAGTTTATCGAAAAATATTGGATACGTGTTTTTTGTTTTATTAGAATAATAAATATTTAGGAAAAATAAAACGTGTCATAAATCATGAGTGGGGGCTTGTGACTTCACTTTGTGGGTAAAAATGTACTATCCTTGTCACGACTTTTCGAAGCACTGTATCCTTTGCATCTTTTGTTTACGTGAAAAAAGAAAAAATATGTGTAAGAACATTATTTTTTGGAAATCTATCTGACGGACTAATTAGATATTTTTGGTTCAATACCCCCGCGTACCTAACTCATTTACACCTATCAATGTAGGTATTCCCATTTTGAACCATCCTTTTGTTACAGGTTCATGAAAAATATATACTGAAAGAGCTCAAACTCAAGGGACTACATCTATCAAGCGGTCGATAGCTAAACGGACGCGTTCACCCATTATAAGATACGGCACGACACAAAAATCGGAGGTAAATTTTGGTTGAACGTATAACAGGATTTGACATTAAAATCAAGTGCTTTGAGCCACATAACTACACTTGATCGTTATTAAGCTGCGGATCTTTTATACAAACCTAAAAGCTTGGCTTGCCCATACTCTTCATGATGTTAGGGTTTCTGGCCTCCGTCGGGGCCGCGGGTTGTCCACAGGTTATCGCGGCCTCGACATAGAGGGCGAAGAAGGAACATGGGTGGTTTTTAGTCAGTAGAAGTCTGACACTCCCTTTCGCTCTGCCCAAGAGCGGAAGGGGTTATTCGATGATTTTACACCCGCCAAAAAAAAAAAAAGGGTTTCTGGCCTGCCCGTCGGGCCCTGCGGATGTTGTAAGAGATACCGCGGCCTCGACATAAAGGGCTAAGAAGGAACATGGATGGTTTTTAGCCAGTAAAAGACTGACACTTCCTTTCGCTCTGCCCAATATTGAGAGGGGTTATTCGATGACTCCCCCCCCACCCCAAAAAGGGTTTCTGGCCTAGGAGCCAACAGGTCGTTAGCCCGTATTCGACCTACTGTAATTGTGCCCTTATACTGTCAGTGGTTAACTTTCCACAGGTGAACTGAAGAATTTGGTGAGATACAAAGTTCTTGTGGGTGTTATAAGTCTTTTCTTCGGAGTTTCGGCTCTTCAAGTCTTCACTCATGCCATGTGTTTCAGCATCTCTTACCTAAAACAAAAGATAAACAGCAATAAGTACAAAGTATAAAAACATGGATTTTGAATAACAAAAGACCGTATTTATCTATCAATTTGTAAATATTTGAAAGTCGTTACCGGTGGTCAGTACCTGGAAAGTGTGACAACCAGTCTTACCAAGGTACCGTGTAGTCCAGTACTAACTGGGTTGTGGAGGTCAGAAAGGCAGTAAAATATTGTAAAATACTGATATTCAGCTGCATCCGGTTAAACTGGAAGGCGAACTCAACATAGTTGGGAAAAGGCTAGGCAGATGATGAATCGTACTTTTTTTTTGGCGGGTGGAAAATCATCAAATGACCCGGTCTTGGGCAGAGCGAAAGGGAATGTCAGACTTCTACCGACTAAAAACCACCCATGTTCCTTCATAACCCTATATGTCGAGGCCGCGATAACTTCTGAACAGCCCGCAACACCGACGGACGTCGGCTCTTGCGGGGCCTCTCCCATGTTGCTGAAATCTCTTTGAGTTGAACTGAACGCGTGGTTCACGAACGCACCGTCGACACGGCCTGTCGTCGTCTTAAGACGCACGGACGGCGAGCTAGCCCATTACTCACCGTCCACAGGCCCGCGTCTACGGTGGCCGGAAGCCATCACGTGGCCCCCGACGCCCGGAGCGTCTCCCGCGGTGTGAAGGTGATGAATCGTACAGTTCGAACAAATTATCTTGGCAGGTCCGAACTTCGTGCAGAACGCTGCGCAGTAACATTTATTAGGAACCAAATGGTGACATGAGGTGAAGTTCGGGGGGCGGAGTATAGGCTAGAGATGCACCTTACATAAACACAATCAATCCTTTAAACGATCAAATATCGTAATCGATTATTTTTATTTGGAATACGTTATTATTAGTGTTTAGAAGATATTTAAGTGAATACATTAACTAATAAAGTGAATTTAATCATTAATAATTGAGTTTTCGTCTTTATTACATAAAAAATGTATAGTAACATTATGTTTTCTCTGTTAAAAGACATGATTTACTTATATTTTAGAAATCTATTACAGACTTCTTGAATAACGAATGTTTACTAATATTTAAAACCTCAATATAAAATTGAATAGAAACATCTTTTTATTACTTAATTTCAATCGATTCTAAGAATAATCGATTAAACGACACCCATTGCACATGCACATGCACATCTCTTTTTGTTAACTTCGTGACCTTCGTGCAAGTTCGGCAATATTCGGTACGAGGTATTATATCTCAGTCACACGACAGCATTTGTTTAGTGTTTGTGTTGCTATCTCTGTCTTGAGCACATTCGATTAGAAAAGTTTTCGTTGTGTTTTTGTTTCTTGTTTTTAATATTACTGTTATTTTTTATTATTTGTTAGAAAAGTTAGTGGGCACTTATTTCGTCAAATATGCCACCAAAGTATAGTAGTGTTTTAAATCGCCAGGCGAGAAAAAATATTTACGATTTAACTCAGTATATGAAAGGGGAAAAAGAAAATGGAGTTAAAAATGTAGACTAGGTATCTAAAAGTGTTTTGATATTTATTTCATTTGTATTTTCTCACTGTATTAGGTATTTTCTGATCGTATATGTGTTTATCTGGCAATAACAGTTTTCTTCGCGAGTATACATGCGCAAAAGTTCGCAGAGCCTATGTTCAGACCTGCCAAGATAATTTGATCGTACTGTACCTAAAGATACAATTTTCTTCTCTCAATGTCGTGTCGTGATCGTATCGTTTGTAGTAAAACAGCCTGAGCCCCGATGGCAAACGGATGGCATACGAATGCCAGGAGTCGTTGACGCGGCTATCCGTCATTGTATTTGTTAAAGCTTATGTTTCATGTTGTATTATGAAAATTCAGCTTTACATGCGACTTTGTGCGGTATCTCCCATTACAATTTTTATTTTCAACTGACTTATGCTCGCGGCTTGGCCCGCGCCGTTTTGAGTAATTATTTCAAGGGATACTTGTACTACAGGGATAAAAAGTGTTCTTTATGTTAATCCAGATTATAAAATACCTATGCATATACATGTACCAAGTTTCACCCAAATCCGTTCAACCGTTTTTGTGTCAAAGAGACAAATTTACATACATCCTCATACTTTAGCATTCATAATAGTAGTAAGAAGATTGCTACTTATCTGGGTGCACGGCAGTGCCCCCGCCAAGTCGAGCAATAAAGCGGCACGGCCGTACCATCCTTTTCTCGAACCAGTTCAGGCCATTTTCGACCTCTTATTACTTCGTTTATCGTTTAACCTCAACAAAACACATAATACATATATAAACTACCTAGTATATAAACGCTGTTCCCATGGACCCCCACGGTAAAGGCAGCAATCGCAGACCGTCTGCTAAGATCCTTATATACCCCAAAACTATTATAAGTGGCATTTCGAAACTCGCTCCTAATCACTCTCCAATATTCACAAAGCACACTTAAACCTACAATAATACTCCATGATCAACATACATCCCTATCCGAATAGATGCATACGTCACAGGTAGTGCTGCCAGTCGCCGGGACAGCTGGCAATTACCACGGGATGTCCCGGCTTTCGGTCACGCCCGCGCGCATTGTGCACGGGACGCTGAGTCCCGCATTTTCAATGCAGTTTAACGCCTGATTGCTTTGATCCCAATCTATAATCGATGTTATTAGAGTTTTAAATTTTGTTCAGTAAAATTCAGATTATTCTGGAAAGCTTTTAGCTAAATTGTTTGGGTTAATATTTGCTTGTGGAGGACGTGGGTAACATATTTTTAATGGCAATTTATGATAGAGATTTAGCATGAATAGGTACGGTGACTCATAGTGGTTGGTGTTTGCAATATTTTGAGTAAAGTAACACCTGTGTTTTCATATTTTTCCATGTTAAGTACTTATTTTGTTACGTACAGAACTTAAAGTTCATAAGTCCAGTACGTATATAACATTTTCAGGTCGTTAGCATCCTATTGAAGTGAGCTTGGATAGAAAAACGGAACCCGCGTCGGTTGCGTTATGTTTGTCGATTGCAAAGGCAAAATTTTAAACGTGAAAACGAATACATGTCTAAAATAATATATGCACGTTATAATGATTACGGGTACACATAAATTAGGCTTTTTTTTACACCAAGATACAGCAGAACACTGACTCCTAAGTAACAGTTTTCCCTCTCGTTTAGAAGGCATGATTTTTCACTATTTGTGCAGCCTTTTTAAAAAATCCAATGTTTCTGTGTAAATAAATTTGGCATTTTATGGAAAGGAATTTTTATTATTATTTTATTTTACAATTTAAAACAAAAACTCATCATGATATAATCTCCAAACTGTAAGCTACAATGCAAAATACACGTCCAACATTTATCTCCGGAGCTTACATATTTCACGTTGCAATATTTCAATATCCGAAAACAAATCCCGGACGCGGACGTATCATAGCGCAGCACTATTCGTAGTGCTTAATTATTTAAGTGTAATCCCCGATACAGGAAACTGAGCCGTCAGCCGTAAAGCCAAGGATTTGCTACAAAGGAATGACAGGCAAGCTATAGCCGCTCATCTGTGACAGTTCAATAATTTATTAGTGAGATCAATTCTTGAATAGGAACGTGAACAAGCAATTTATATTCTCACCTTCGGCCTTTCGAAGGTCATCCTACTTCTCACAAAGGAAAAAAATATTCAATTTAGGGAGAGTTATTTAGGATATTTTGGACCGAATTGTAGTTCCGTTAATCAAGCTTAGAATTAGGTATCGAGTTTTCTAGAGCTGAAAAATTGGACGCCTTTGTATAAATGAGGGGGTTATAAGATAACAGACCGTCGAGAGTCGATGGTATTTTGCGTTTTTTTATTTTTTGCTCGTTTAGAACTCCAGTTTGCATGACCTTTTACTTAATAACGCTTCGGGCTATTAAGAAGTTTTAGATTATTTTAACTCGAAGTTTTTTTTTAATTATCTGCATAGAAACTACTTACCAAATAAATGAATCAAATTGAATGCTTAATGAATGTGGGGTCAAAATTAAAGATGGTGGCTGCGAAAAGTAGTACATTTTTAATATTTTAGGAAGTTGAGATTTCAAATTCAAATTTCAAATTATTTTTAAAAAACCAAGTACATTTGACATAGCAATTTGAACGGTGATCCCCGAACTAGACGTTAGTCTGTATCTTGGGGATCGCTGTGTTCATATCATGCGAACTAAACAGTTTAAACTTGAAGAAAATTTGCATTCTCTTTGAACGTTATGCTAACATTCCTAAAGAAAGAAACTGAAATGAAATGGCTGCTACGTGTACATTCTTCGAAGACATGTGAAACAAAATGAAAGGTATAAAAAATATTATGCAAAAAAGAAAAATGAAGAACTTACAAAAAAAAAACATTTCAGAAACTGCCAGCGGAAACCAAACCTCACCTGAAAATCCACATTCTAACCTGTAGAAGTAACCATATAGATTTTTAAATGGAACTTCCCGATCGGGTGAAATGAGCGGACGTGCTGAGAGAGCAGTTCGGTTGCACGTGACACTACATACCCACAGGTAGACACAGGGATCTGGCTATACCCGGGTCCGATAACTAAGCAATAGTAAGCTTTTGTATTGGTGTTCTGCTGCGATTTTATTTATTGATTTAAGCTATAGGGGATTTTCATGAAACTCTGGATTTTAAGCGGAACGGATTTTCATATGTAGGACTTGTTTGACAAAATTCTATTAGGTATAAAAAATACTATAAAAACGTCAATAGTGTGGAACAAGTGAATGAGTTTGTATTTTGGGCAGTATGTTTACAAGAGATGGAAAGATTGACGCAGATGTGGAAGGGGGAGCAAACGTGGGAAATAGGGGATCGGACTGAGTCAAAAAACAATGATTCTAATTAGTCCGTCAGTTAGATTATCGAAAAATATTGGATACGTGTTTTTTGTTTTGTCAAATTAATCAAAATTGACGAAGATAAGATGTGGTTGTGACGTCATTTGTAGTTAAAAATGTACTATCATAAGTATAACGTTTTCGAAGAGTTAACGAGTTTTCTAAGCACTGTATTGACTTCAATTTTTGTTTATGTGAAAAAAGAAAAAATACGTGTCCAATATTTTTTGAGATCTATCTGACGGACTAATTAGTTTTTTTTTGTCCGATCCCCTATTATGTAAATGGTGCTATGCATGCGGTGGTGATCAACCAGTCGACGTCAAAAAAGGCTCAGCTGGCTGTTCACAATGGTGTGCTGGTGTCTACTCTTATGTATGGCAGTGAATGTTGGGTGTGGCAAACGAAGCATGAAAGTAGGATTAAAACTGTGAAAATGCGTTCTTTGCGAAGCATGTGTGCTGTAACTCTGAATGATAAATTGAGGAATGAGGTTATACGAGAACGTTGCGGTTTAAAAGAAGATGTAGTGACAAAAATTGAAAAGAGTATGCTAAGGTGGTTCGACCATGTGGAGAGGATGAATGAAAGTCGATTAACAAAAGGTATTTACAAGGCAGATGTGAGTGGCAACGCCGGGAGGGGACGCCCTAGAAAGACATACACTGATCTTGTTGGTGCCGGCGTGCGTGTATGACCTGATGTATGAATGTGGATGACGCAAAAGGAGTATGTAAGGATAGCTGTGGTTTCTGCCAGCCCCCATGGGAAAAGGGCGTGAGTTTATATGTGTGTATACAGTATGTTTACTATAAAAAATCATAAACGACGGCGTACTTTCTCCGTTTTTCACGCCTTCAACATCATCATGACTTCAGCCGAAAGACATTCACTGTGTGACATAGGCCTCCCCCAAGTGTCGCCACATTGACCGGTCCCGTGCGTATTGCATCCATTTGAACTATGCAACTTTCACCAGGCCATCGGTCCACTTAATCGACTACATATTTGAGTCATAACTAAAGATAGGCTTAGTGCAGTGCTTTAACATGTATTCTCATCTTTCGTACAAACTAACTTCATGAGAATAACTTAACCGCGGCAAACAAAACAGCTATTCAGCAAGATAGTGTCATAAATCTACTACGTAAGAGCAAAATCCATCAAAACTAGAAACGTACTCACTTTTACTTGTCAGCGAGGCAGAAAACCACACCGCACAACTCCGTCGTCAAGGGTACGACAGATTAATAGGCCTATAAATTCTAGAAGTGGTCCAAATCGTCCCCAACCTTGTCTTGGAGTGTCGTCATCAAAAACTTTCCTCGTTACTCATTCGTCGAGTTTATTTGTTTCAACTCGCTCAACTCTCAAGTTCTTTTCCTTCCCCATTAAAAGTTTTGATTCATTTACAAGTGTTACGGTCTACGGGATTCCTTGATCCGAGTTATCTTGCTCCAATTAAAGGGTTTTTGATGTTGTTATACTTTGCAGAGTTTTGGCTATAATGTGGTGGGCGGTTTGTAACTCGACGGTGTTTGAGTTTGGATTGATTTTCGAGTTTGTGTGGGTATCGTGTTGGATTTGTAACTGGAGATTGTTTGGGTATTGCAGAATGTTTTCAGGTATAAAGAAAAGTTAGCTAGTCAGATATGTAGGTATCACGATTAGTTATATCCAGAGACACTGGCTGCATTGACTGCGAATGGTAGTTTATGAGTAAGGAGCTGTCCTATAAGCCTGAATTAACAGTGGTGCCCATTTGAAAAGCACCGAGGTAATGAAGTCAGGCGGGTCCCGTAGACCCATAGAAACAATTCAACTGTTTTCGATTCCGCAATAAAATTGAAAAGGAGGAAAAAGAAAAATAGACAATTTACATTAACACTTAATGTCACCTCAACTATAAGAAATATCATTACAAGGGGCAAAACCACTTCTAAAAGATTATACCCTAAAGGAAGGCTAATTTATCGAAACAATTAAACAAATTACAAGGTTAAATTAAGAGTTAATTTGGGTATAAATAAACAAAATGGAGTAACAACGGTTACACACACATGTCGGCTTGGGTAATGACGTGAAACACAGCTTCCCTAATGATCTTATACGTCGCTATCTTTATAATCATCTCTTTAATGTGCAGGGTTGGCATTTTATGTAAAATGGACTTTTAAATTAACCGTTTTGGGTTGTAATTTGAAAAAGAAAAGGCGAAAGTCACGTTCAGCACTTTTTAAACGATTGTCAATTAGTCACCCTTTACACGTAGGAGTGTAGGCAGAATTAAGAAACTGTACTAACTACTTGACTTATTAAGATTCATCTTTTTTAGAGGAGGCTAAATAAGCTTTAGTGTGTATTTTTAGGATAAGTCGTGCTTGCATAGGTTGGTCCATGGATGGGTGACATACCGTTTCCACCGTACCTCAGAAAACACGTTAAGCGCTTGGTCACACCTGTCAGTTGTAAATCTTTGATAGTCGTTACAAGTAGTCAGTAACCCATAAGACACACAAGTCTCTTAATTTTATATGATACTTATTAAACTAATCACTACTTAATTAACGAAGTAGACACGTAGGAAGTACTAAACATTATACTACTCAGGTTCAAGACGTTACTCTAAATGAGACAGCCCTATTCCGGGATAACGATACCTTTTAACACGACGAGTGCGAAGTAATGTTCTTGATGACAGTACTGTGGATGTCAGTAAGTCTGTAAATGATGGTCCCTAGTGATTAGACCTAGAGTCTGCTATCAGTGTGTGACGGGCCAAAGTACTTATTGCTCAACCATGTCTTTATATTTATAACAGGCAAAGCTGACTGACTGAGGATCAACGCACACATTGGGAGGGGCCCGCAAGGGCCGACGCCCGTTGGGGCTGCGGGTTGTTTACAAGTTACCGCGGCCTCGACATATAGGGCTAAGAAGGAACATGGGTGGTTTTGTAGTTAGTAGAAGTCTGACACTCCCTTTCGCCCTGCCCAAAAGCGGAAGGGGTTATTTGATGATTTTCCACCCGCCTAAAAAGGATCAACGCAAAGGCCAAACCCTTAGGGCCACAATCTTAAAATTTCGCTCACGTGTCCCTCTTATGACGTAGGCATCCATTAAGAAAGGATTTTTCAAAATCCAACCTCCAAGGGGGGTTAAACATGGAATGAAAGTTTGTATGGAAAATCTTCAGTTTTCATATTTCCGACATCCACGCGGGCGAAGCCGCGGGCATGAGCTAGTTTTGGTATATACGAGTAGGTAGTTACCAAAACTTATGTAAAAAAAAACATTGTGTTGACCGATCCATGACTGTTGACTAAAAGCTGTGAGAATAGAACTTTTGCCATTTGACTTTTCAATAACTGCAGCAAAAAAATCAAATTAGTCCGTCAGATAGATTAAAAAATAATGTCACGTATTTTTTCTTGTTTCACGTAAACAAAAGATGCATACAGAGCTTCGAAAAGTCGTGTCAAGTCGTGTGATGTAACAAGGGTACTTTTTACCCACAAAGTGACGATCATGAGTGGGGACTCATGATCTTCGACACGTTTTATATTCGTCAATTTTTATTAATTTGATAAAACAAAAAACACGTATCCAATATTTTTCGATAATCTAACAGGCGGACTAATCAGAGTTTTTTGGTGAAATATCATATTGCTTTCAACCCCTGAAACGCGGCGGAACGCCTGCGGGGTGTGGATATGGAACTGCGTCGCATACTATGTTCAACCTCGTATCCTGCCCTCGTTGTGCCAAAACTGCATCTGCAGTTACACTGTCTTCTACGTTGCCGCCGACAGCGAAAATGGCGTGGAAGTTGCCAAGCTGGTGCCAACAAAAAAAATACTGTCGTGCCAACGTCAAAAAAAAGAAGATCACCCTGAACATTTATTTACTTTGTGTCACTTTTTTCACGTTACCTAGTTCAACCCTTGGCTCTTGCCAATGCTCTTAACCCTGTTCTGATGTCCTGATAACATTAACCGGTAACAAGATTACCCCGCGGCTATAGATTATCGGCACGCGCCCTAATGATAATATGCTAATAACTTGCTCTATTATCGGAGATGATTACACTCAAGCTGAGTTTGTTTTTGTTTTACAAAATACTGCATTTTTACATTGATAAAACGACAGAGGGTAAAACCCGGATGAGGCTGGGACAGAACCGTGGAGAACTTGGCACAAGAAAAGAGGCCTCTCTTTTCTATAATGTATAGCCAGCAGAGGGAAAACAGAGTTGAATCTTATCTTTTGTCCAACTTTAGTGAAAACCTCAGCTATTTTCAAAACTGCAAAAATACTAGCAGTTTAACATGTTTGTTTTGTAAAAGTATTTTGCAGTAATTTGGTTGTGGTCAGATTATTTTTGTAATTTTATTGTGTAAATGGAAAAGTACTATATTCAATTAGTACTATATTAAATACTTACTATATTCAATTTTAACGTAGTATCGTTCGATACTACGTTAAAATTGAATATAGTATCGTGGGAGCTACGTCGGCCAACAAACTGCTCTGTAATTTGGATTAAAATGTAATGAATTTGACTCAAGTTTGAAATAAAAACTTTTTTTTTTTCATGGTTCAGTAATATCGTCTTAGATTTAGAGCAAGGCAAAGTAAAATAGCGCGGTGATAGCAGGTGGACTAATGTTGTAATCAAGTGACAAAGTGCTAGTAGTCCAGAGCGGACATCGTTGTCATCGTAAGATCGACACAGCAAACTCCACCCGACACGGTGGGCCAAGGCCTCCCTTGGCCCACCGTGTCGGGTGGAGTCGGGCTGTGGATGATTGTGATCAAAATCAAAAATCAAAATCAAAATATTTTTATTTCACATAGGCCTATATGGGCACTTATAAAACGTCGGTAAAAAGGGGCACGGTTCGGTTCATTGTTCGATTCCTAAGGAGAAGAACCGGCAAGAAACTCCAAAGGTTACTCTTTTAATCTTTTAAAATCGTTTGGGTTAACAATAAGGTATAATACACACATGAAGACCACGCAGATTAATGTCTGAGATGGACTGTTGAAGAAAGCACCACACAGATTTGAGTGGACCCGTCCAGTCAGTGCAAGCATTTGTCAGTTATCGTGGAGCTCGACTTATAACTCAACGAGCTCAACGTCACGATGAACAATACCAAAGAAAGGACATTTGGGTGGGTCACTTATAGTACTAAAACTGCCAGACAATCGTTGATGATGAGCCTAAACAGTCTTACATCTTCAGTTTCATATAGAAGATACTTATTCTTTTTCATGAGGTTAGTGCACAAATTGGTGTCAGAATTTTTGTGCCGGTCATAGGCCTCTGACTATGCTTTACATGCTTTCGAGATATATCTCTCACGGCTCGTTTAAAGAAGGCTCGTCGCGTGCTTTTTTATTCATTTTCTGAGAGGTGGCTCCACCGCAATGAACTACCGAAACTAACGAGCGAAATATCACTTCTCGTAAAATCGTCGTTTGAAATCGTTAACGTTTCCATACATCGACATGTACTTGAATTATAGACGCACAACGCGCCGCGTGACGCTCCGCGTCTCCGTAAATGAGGCCTCAGGCGAGAGTAATGCGGATGTTACGGCCAAGGCTTTTTCTCTATAAATAATACAAGCTTATCACCAAGTATCTAGATAAATAAACACATTATAATAAACACGACAATTCGATTCCACAAAATATATACATACGCTGAACAATACTTGGTTTTACCACTCAAAGTAACAACGTACTTAAAGATATTTACTACATGCCCTAAATATGTATGGTCATTAAACTAAAATCATAAAAAGATAGGCAAATCTAGCTCTATAAATATATTTACACCACTTGTAATGAACACAGTACGAGTGGTGTATAAATATATATATATATATATATATGTATACATATAATACATTACTGATAATAAGAACTGATAAACGTAAAGGTATAAGTAAGGTAGGACATTTGGCCTATTCCAGTTCAAGTGTCTCAAACAATGGGAGTGGGACGATTCATCGTAGTTTGCGTTTTGTGTGTGGTCGTGTCTTCAAATGTTGACACAACATTTTCAGTGTATCAAACTGTGAGTAAAAGTCATAGTAAAAGTTGTATCAGCAGTATAATTTTTTATCAGTAACGTGGGCTACCTTCAGTGAATGTCAAGTTCTTTCGTAATAATTAGTCTTGACAATTAAATTACTGATAGCGGTATGTTTTTTGTCATCGCGAATACGAAACTGACAATTTAACGGCCGAAAGGGTAGGGGTGTATTATTTTTTGGCAGATACAACAACCCTAACTAACATAGAAAGATTATCATCACCATTTTAATTTGTACCACGTAATTTTTTTTTTTAGCAAATACTCCTGACCAATAGAGCTAATCTTTGTGAAGAATATAACCTGCTATCTCTACACTCATTGGTCCGGATCTCCGATACGTCCGCTAGTATTAAGTAAAGAGAGATCTTTACTTAATACTAGCGGACGTCACGCGGTTTCACCCGCGTAGTTCCTGTTAAGGAAATAACGTCCTAGATTAATAAATTACAGCCTACCTAGAAATTCAGCGGCAAAACGCTTGAGTTTTCTTAATTTACTTCACAATGTCGTTCCACATTTCTTAATGTTTTGTATTTAAGTTGAGATTGAATATAAGGTATGGTAGAAACGCAGACGTGATTTATAAGATAAAGCAAAACCTGGCTTACTACGTGCCATAGATACGATGGAGTTCTCTGAGGGTAACAGTTTTCAACCTTAATATTAGGGTCATAAGGGTGAAAACTGGCAGACTGTCAGTGAGCTCTGTGGTACATGCGCCTCTGCCTAACCTACCTACTCTTCTTTAACACAATGACAGGTTGAAAAAATAACAGCAGATGGCTTCGAAGCAGAGACCCACAAAGTCACCACATCCGATGGCTATATCCTTGAGATGCACAGGATACCCCACGGAAGAGGAGAGAAAAATACTTCAGAAGACAGGCCGGTGGTCTTCCTGATGCATGGACTCCTGTCTTCCTCGCAGGCTTTCATTGAAATTGGACCAGAGTTGAGTTTTGGTAAGATACAGGAGATTATGTTTTTAGTTTACTCATAACTTCAAGCACGTTTAAAAGTTAATGAAAGTTTTTTTAGATAAAAACATTTTTGATATTTCCTACATCGGATTTTTTTCGACATACACGCGGGCGAAGCTGCAGGTGAAATCGCGGGCATAAGCTAGTTTAATATATTCTCGTATATCCATAGTATCCGATTCTTTCAAGGTCATAATATCACCATTGACACAATTTACTTGAGTAAATAATTGCGCGATAAATCTTATGTCATTTATCTTGTAACGAAATACATAGTGTTGAAAAATATTACTGTGATAATATTATAAATGTCCTTACCCTTATCACAATTTATTTGAGGTCCGCGCAGCATATAGCGGTTAAAATTAAAAAAAAATTGAAAGTGGTGATTGTGTGTCGAAAATAATACATGGATCATAATAAACGCTTTCAACCAAAATTGGTTTGAACGATATAAAACCGCAAATATAACTTTGTCATTCATACAAACACTATGGAAAACAAACTTATTACAAAATATGTTTTTTTTTTTTTTTATCGTAATGTACAATTCCCACAGTAATGCGACACATACTATTGGAAACTGTACACACTTCTCTGTACATGCAGCACTTTCTTTTCTATACGGCGTGGGTATAGTTTTCATACTTTGATTGGCCATGACCTTTAATGACATATTCATCTCTCTCTTCCAGCTTATAACCTTGCTGATTCTGGTTTCGACGTCTGGATGGGAAATGCTCGAGGTACCAAGACTTCCAGGTTCCACAACACCTTGGACCCTGATGATGCACAGCAGAAGCTCCAGTTCTTTAACTTTAGTTTCGAAGAGATCGGCATGTTAGACTTGCCAGCTATGATCGATTATGTTCTGGAGTTTACTAAGAGGGACAAGCTGCATTATGTTGGACATTCTCAGGTATTTATGGACTTGTAATGTTCCTTAAATGTCAGTGGGGAACCGCTGCATTTGTTATTTAAATTCCAAGGAGGAGCAATTTAAGTTTTAAGTATATCTGAGTTTTAAGCTTTTCTCGTGTTTACTTTCTATATTATTTTGTTTTTTTATTTGGTTTTTATATTTTTTTATTTGTCCTGTATGCTACTAAAACTACTCTTTCTTTCTTTTATGAGTTTCCTTTACATTATTACCTATTCTTTCTTCTTAGGGTGGAACCGTATTCTTGGTGATGGCTTCAATGCTGCCACAGTACAATCAGAAACTGATTTCTGCCCACCTCTTAGCTGGAGTAGGATATCAAGACTACTTCCCTAACGCTGAGCTTACACAGACTGCGGTGCTGACTGATGCTATTTACGTAAGTACGAGTATCCCTGTTATTAATTCTATTATATATTATAGCTAGCCCATAATGTCCCACTGTAGGGCAAAGGCCTCCCATCATTCCTTCCAACGATCACGATTCTGTGAAACATCTATCCAATTCTCAAGGAAGACATCCAGTTCGTCCCGCCATCTTCTTCGTGGTCTGCCGCGACCCCGTGTCACTGTTTCAGGGCAACAATCTTGAAAATCCAAGCTTTTCTTGCCTTTTTCTATTACAACAAAAAAAAAATGTAACACATCAGCGTCTTCTTCTGAGTGTCGTTGACAATTCAAATTGAATCCGCTGAAATTTTGCGACGAGTTTGGCACTTGCAGTAGACTCAATAAGATCTTGTGATGTGCAAATAACAGAGCAGGCAGGACATAACATCACATTTACACTTCAGGGCAGTCTTCTATAAATCGCTACCTGAACAGGTTTTTTTTTTACACGACTGCCCCAAAAAAAGTGTGTTATGTTTTTAGCGTTCATGTATGTATGTATGTTTGTGAGTTTTTATCGAATTAGAAGCTGGGGTAAGTTCAAGATATTCATAAGTAACTATCCAAGAGACTGTTGGTGTTGCTACGTTGTATCTAAGTTGTATGGTAACGCTTAGCCTCTGACTAAGGTAAAAGTCAACCCTTGGGCCACGGGAAGCTTTTTATTAACCTGTGCCTGTATATGTATAGAAAAAATAATTATATAAATGTTTAAAATATAATAACGTGAGTGGTATATTAAATCCAGTTCCGAGTATGCACGAACTCGGACCGTAACCCTAATGAGAGGAGACATTATCATTAACCTGCCTTGCTAAACAAAATATATCCACCAGAATATAATAAATCATATTATGGCACCCTCCATTTACATGGGAGGTAACAGGACTAACAACAGAGTATTTGGTAACATACAAAACAACGTAAAAACATATTTTATTTGAAATAAAACGGTGGATGGATGTTTTGCCGGACATTTGTTTTTCACCTGGTTAGAGAATTAAAGTGAGTTTTAAATAGAATAGTCGCTCGGGTCAATCCAACCAAATTTCCTCTGAGCCTCGGAAAGCACGATAAGCCGTATTTCGTCACATTATTATTAGTATCAGCCGCAGTGTCCCACTACAGGGCAAAGGCCTCCCTTCCCTCTTACTACTCTGTTTGGGCCCATTCCTTTTGAAAAGAGTCCACTCGATTAGTCACATAGTTCACACCTCTTTTCTTCTATCGTTTTCAGGGTGCAGCCGTCCAGGTAGGATTAGTGGAGCTGTTTCCACCTGGCTCTACAGAGATGCTGCCTGGCGGGATCCTCGACGACCTTCCCTTCCCAACAGCTTCCCAGAAGCAAGTTAGCGCAGACGCAAGTAGCTACTGCCTCGGAAATTTAGAGATGAGCTACATGTGTCAACTCTTCGGTATTCGTCATGTTTTACCTAAGTCCGTAAGTACCTAGATATATATTTTATTAAATGATCATGCATATCAAATAAGAAAGACAGGGTCCGATCAACCGAAAGTCGAAAGGGGTATACAGGAATACGGATGGACTATGGAATTTGACAACTCCGTTCCACACCGACCACTGCGGGAGGGGTTATTTGATGATTTCTCATCCACAAGAAAGGTATACGGATGACATTACCAAATTAAATGTATCATTTTAAATAGCACTTTTGTGCCTTTTCCTTTAAATCTAACAAACTTAAAAATAGGCCCTGCAATAATATTAGAACCTGGAAACACAGCAAGGCTGATGGCAAAAATAAGAATGGTGGTGAAACTCTCCCGAAAATGGTTCTCCACAGAAAAGTTTTCTACTCGTTATAAGTAAGTTTGATAACAAGTACAAAACTTGAAAGGTACTCCTTTTGTTTTAATCGCAGTTTGATTTGATGAGCACGATCATTTGTTCTGTGTCTGGGTGTAATTTATCTATAATATGTATGTATTTAGAAATATATAAGTATGTTTATCAGTTGTCTAGTACCCATAACACAAGCTCTGCTTAGCTTGGGACTAGATGGCGTTGTGTGATAGTTGTGGAATATTATTATTATTATTATTCTGCAAAGATAACGAAATTTTCCATTTTATGTTTCTTGTAATCTATACCGGAATCTTTATTGTGATCGTCATCATAAATAATAATAAATACTTAAATGATCGCAGTAAATGTTCTAGAACACCGCATGTTCAAGTGAGGCTGATTACAAAAACGTGGAACATAACATCTTTACGTCACGCCTGTAATGCCCAATGCGTTTGGCAGAGGTGTAGGTACCTTAATACACCGTTTGGGGGGGGGGGGGATGGGTGGGAAATCATCAAATAACCCCTTCCGCTCTTAGGCCGAGCGAAAGGGAGTGTCAGACTTCTACTGATTAAGAACCAGCCATGTTCCTTCTTAGCTCTTTATGTCGAGGTCGCGGTATCTCTTACAACCACTTAAGTCATATGTAAGTAATCGGGGGGGACGCTTTTGTCATCAACCAGGGATAGAACCAGGCTCCGTGACTGTGAAATTCCTGATGGAAACACCCAAAAACACCCAGAACCCTTATGCTGAGTATTTGCGTCCTCAAGACCAACGGGTTATTCAAATACTAAAACAAAGCATGAACATAACAAAATCGCAAAATATTTTTACAAAATGAATCGATATTTAAATGAGCATGTTTTGGTTGCATAAAAATTATACAATACTAGCGGACCTGGCAGACGCCGTACTGCCCGGACAGCAGCGCCACCTACCGGGTCCAAGACAACAAAGTCCCCATTAACAAAATGATCCGCCATTTATTACCTGACTGCGGCGAAGCCCAAAAGGAGGGTTATTGAATTCATTTGTTACAAAACCATCTACCTAATAATCCGAACAAAGCCTAAACATTTGGTTTGGATAGGTGATCCCGTTCTTGAGTTATAGAATTACTAGCTGTTGCCAGCTCGAAAATTATCCCACGGGAAGATACAATCGGGATAAAAACTATCCTATGTGTTAATCTATCTATAGGCTATAGACTATATGTGTACCAAATTTTATCCAAATCCGTTCAGTAGTTTATGCGTGAAAGAGTAACAAACATACACACTCACAAACTTTCGCTATTATTAGTGTGGCTAGTGTGAAGTGTGACAACGAAAAGTGGCATTGATTTTTATATTGATAAATATACAAAATCCAAGCTCGACCATTAATTTTGCATAAAAACAAGAGAAATCTGTTTTCATCTGATTACCATGGATACAATTCAACGAATTATTAAAACTGCGTTCTGTGATTGAATAAACATTAAAACATACATATGTAGGCCGATACAATGACATTCCAAAATACATATTTATGTTAATACCATTCATTCATTCATAGAATATTTAATCTAGACGTGAATTATTAATGTTTGCACTTTTTAGCATGACTGTACACGGTTTGGGTTTTTATTGGTTCAGCTGTGAGTGTGATTAACCAATCAGTTGCTCACATTAATTATTGTGATGGAGAAATACTTCTTATGAGGGAAAATACTACTTTTGGGTAACGTTTCCTCATGTTTCTGTTCATAATTGATAGTCCTGAGGGTCAAAAGCCAATGCGACATGCGATCATCGAGCATGGTCTGCGATCTTGGTTATGAGAAGTCAAAAATGTCTTACGCTTACGACAAGCTTGGATTAAACTTAGGGAATTTTTTTGTAGAGACATGAAGCGCATTAAAGGCCAGACTGACAGTTTTCTATAAATGTGTTAGAACTGTGAAAGTTAAAAAAAAACGTCAAAGAATTATCTTTCTACAGTCCATTGCTAGACTTCGTCATACCAAAATAAGAACATTATTTGTCGGCTTTAGTCACTAACTAAGAAACGGAATAACTCTCCCAAATCGTGTTAATATTTTAACTCAACATCTTTTCAGAGCAGCTACACCGAAGCATCCGACGACCGACCTGGAGCGGCCTTGAAACAAATAGCACACTACGGTCAAAACATAAGAGACAAAGTCTTCCGCAGATTCCACTACGGAGCTGAAGCAAATCAAGCTAAATATGGAACAGCAGAACCTCCAAAATACGACCTTAGCAACATCAGTACCTTCGTCACAATGCACTACACACTAAGTGACAATCTACTGGATGAAAGGGATGTACTGGCTATGGTAGCTGATATACCCAAGGCTATTGCTCGTCAAGTGGCAAGAACCAGTTTTCTGCATGAAGATTTTGTTGTTGCTGCAGACGCTAAAGAGCTGGTGACAGACTTTATTATTGATGCTATTAAGAATTCAGGGTGAGTTATTATAGATGATACACTAATGTTAGTCTATTAAAGCTTCTTGAGATTCCCCTAAGTGGCTGACTGTTTATCCGATTAAAATTTTAAAGTAGACTGCCAATTCATCAAGAATATGTCGTGTCTGTAGTAGTCATAAAATTGAATATCATTAACAATCATTTCAGACAAGAAGACCACTTCACTGATAACGATGGAGTTATCATAGTGGATGGCTCAACGACTATTGGATCAAATGATGGTTCTACCCCTGCTGATACAACAGATAATACCACTACCCCCGCTGCCGCCACTCAGAGTCCTGATGGAGCGGCCACTATAGTGATCAATGTATATCTGATGGTTTTGAGTCTGTATGTTATGTTGAAGTAGAAATTTCAAGAAGGAATATATTTATTTTTAGTAGGTAGATATCATATTTATTATTTATACTTCACAGTGATTGAATTGTGTAAACTGTTACTTCGACATATTGTGAGAAGTCTATAAGTAACACTATTTCAGACTAGCTGATTATTATGATATGACTTTTATAAGTTATAGTGATACAACAATAAATGCTACTTTGAACACAAATAAACAATATAAACACACAATTCATCAGCATCAGTGTTTCAGTTAATAATCCAGAAACAGAGGAAGCAAAAACAAATCATATGAAACGAGCATCGCAAAGAGACTCGCGAGATGACGACATAAACGAAAGTGTTGCTACAACAACATTAACAATAACAGTAAACAGTGAACGAGTAAACAAGACTGTAAAAGGAAAATGTACAGTCGTCTACAGCATCCTCTTTTTAACCCCTGACGCAAAAACGACGGGGTGTTATAAGTGTCTGTGTGTGTGTCTGTGTCATCGTAGCTCCCGAACGCATGAGCCGATTTTGATTTAGTTTTTTTTTGGTTGAAAGGTGAATTAGTCGAAAGTGTTCTTAGCTACTGTTTGAAGAAAATCGGCCCAAGATGGCCGCTGCCACAAAATGGCAGATTACAATTTTTTTCACCACTCCGTCAATATATGGGTATCAAATGAAAGGGCTTGATTAGTTGAAAAATATACACTATAACAAATTTCAATTCGAAGATGCGCGCCACCACGAAATGACGAATTACGTTTGTTTTTACCTATGTTCTGAGTCGGGGATTTTTAATTTTTTTAAATTTAAGTTTTACTTGTTGTTCATGGATCAGAGAACTATGTGTAAGTGTATGAAATCAGGCAAATGAATATTGGCTGTGGGTTGTTCGATGGCTGTGGTTCGAACGAGTTACCGTGAGCCGGACAGAGAAGGCTAAGAAGGAACATGGGTGGTTTTAGTCTGTAGAAGTCTGACACTCCCTTCTGCTCCGCCCAGAACGGGAGTAGTCATTTGATAATTTTCCACCCTCCAAAACCGAAAAGGAAATTGAATCGTTATGCGACTTGACTTCCACTTAAAGTAAACAGTACCTACTTCTCGTCTTGATTACGTCGTACTCTTCTAGTCAGTCGTATGGAGAGACAATTTATATAGATTTTCACAATTATACATATATTTTTTCATATACGACGGAATAACATCAAATAGTCTAATCATGACTAAATTACCCAAATAATAATTTAACAAAAAAAAAACTAATTAGTCCGTCATTTAGATTACCAAAAAATATTATTAAAAAAATTATGTACACGTATTTTTTCTTATTTAACGTAAACAAACAATGAAGACGATACAGTGCTTTGAAAACTCGTGTGACGTCATACTCTAAGACATAAGTATGACATTTTTAGCGGTCAGTGACGTCACCAACCCACACTCAAATCTTTGACGCGCTTTATCTTCGTAAATTTTTATTGATTTGATAAAACAAAAATACGTATCCAATATTTTGACTAACTAGAATCACATTTTTTAAAGCCATTGAACATCCCTATTACCCCCATAATTACCCCCTTATTAAAACAATACTTCATTTTATTATACCAACATTTGGAATAATAGTCTATGACATGTGTCCCTTCCCACAATTTTTATTTCATAACACATATTACAACACTCCCGTAATCCCCGGAGGGTTAGGTGTATACCGAATAGTACAACCATTTAGCCATTTATATTTAGGTACCATGTAATAGGAGGCGAGCCCATTGCCATCAACTGGGCACGACTCCAGACACCGTGGCTGTTACTGAGAAATTCCTGGTTGAAAAATCCAATAACACTTTGCTCGATCCGGGAATCGAACCCAGGACATGCTCAGCAGCCGGATTTGCGACCACTAGACCAACGGGGAAGTTATAGTCCTCATGACCGTTTTCAGTCAATACAGATAAACGACCCTAAATATAAATAAAATGTACGCCAATTTTCAGTATCCCTATTGAATTACCACATCCAGTGATTCTAGACTCGATTTTGCACATTGCACTGAGTAATTTGATAACATAGTGACGCTCGCGTTTACTCGTGCGACAGTTTAGCGCACGAAACGCTCTCAAATGCGTTTTGTTTCACTTTATAATGCTGTTTTCATGTAGGTAAGTATGTTTTGAGTGGCAGTCATTCTTAGATTAGTTATTCACTTGAGGACAGCTAGACAAATGGAGGCATTATACTTACATCACTACATAGTATAAAACAAAGTCACTTTCTCTGTCCCTATATCCCTATGTATGCTTAAATCTTTAAAACTACGCAACTGATTCTGATGCGGTTTTTTTTAATAGATAGAGTAATTCAAGAGAGTGAGAGCAGTGGTGGCCCAGTGGTTGCGGCCCCGACTTACGAACAGTTGGTCGTGGGTTCGAACTCGGGCAGGCGCATTACTTTGTGTAATTTATTTCATCACCACTGCTCTCAAAACGGTGAAGGAAAACATCGTGAGGAAACATCATATCTTAGAATCAATAATTCGAAGATATGTGACATCTACCAACCCGCACTGGGCCCGCGTGGTGGATTATAGCCCATCCCTCTCCTAGAGAGGAGGCCTGAGTCCCTTCAGTGGGACAATATAGGCTGATGATGAGAGTAATTCAAGAGGAAGGTTTAAGTATCTTTTTTGCACCCGTGCGAAGTCACTAGTTAAGTATAATTGAGTTCTATAAGACATGTCTCTTCTAACAATTCTTACTTCCGAACAAGAAAAAAAAATCCACACGATTTTTCAAAACACTCCCTATAATATTTAAGATCTCTGATAGCTGATAACAAAATAATGGCGTAGGGGGAAGATGGTAAAAGGAAATTAGTCTCTGTTCCGTATACTGATAAGGTTGAGGTAAGGGGTGGTATACAACACGTTGTATATTTACTTATCGAAGTCTAGGAGTAAATAGACGGTATACCGCGGATGTGTTCCGGCGGGGAGAAATATTGAAGATTGGTTGAGGCGATCAAGATATTATGTAGGTGATGGTTGACGTGAGTTTGCTGTGCTTGGTTTTTTTTTAACATTCCTTCGGTGACAGGTTATTGGTATGCTCAGGCAGAAATTCAGTGATATCGGTGAAGATGGTTTGTAGTATTACGCAGTACTAATTGGGTTGTGGAGGTCAGATAGGCAGTCGCCTGTAAAATACTGGTATTCAGCTGCATGCAGTTAGACTGAAAGACGACCACCTTAAAAAAAACAAAATAAAAAAATAAACTCAGAAAAAAAACAGCTTCTGAAGTCGGTGACAATAGGGCAGTTAACAAAAAAATCGAATTAGTCCGTCAGACAGATTTCAAAAGATATTGGACACGTATTTTTTCCTTTTTTCACTTATGCGAACAATGAAGACGATGCAGTGTTTTGAAAACTCGTGTGACGTCATTTTCCAAGACAGTAGTATGACATTCTTTACCGGTGAGTGACATCACAACCCCCCATTCAAATCTTTTTCGCGTTTTATCTTCGTAATTTTTTATTGATTTGATAAAACAAAAAATACATATCCAATATTTTTCGATAACCTAAAGGACGGATTAATTAGAATCATATTTTTTAAGTCAGTAAACATCCCAATTGTTTGTTTAATATCGTTTTTTTTGCCACCGACTTACGAAGCTGTTTTTTTTTCTGAAGTTTTTTTTTTACTTTTTGTAATTTTGCATTTTTTTATTGCAATTTTTTTTTATTATTCCATTTTTAGTTGTAATATCCTATACAAATATTTACTATGCATTTAACATTTAACCAAGAAACCTAACCCTTACTTAACCTTCAAGATTCCTCCTAACCGTTGAGAAAAAAAGAAAGAAAAGAAAGAATTTCATGCTGTTTTCACCAATGAATGGAGTGGTTCTCGAGAAAGGTTTTAGTATAAAATTTAACCGACATCTACGCGAGCGAAGCCGCGGGCATCGGTTAGTTTAAACTAAACATGTGCACAAAATTTCGAGGGTCAAAATTAATATCCAAGTTTTTTTTTACATAGTTAGGTTTGAAAAGCCTTTAAAAAGCGTGTTAATTAAAACCCCAAACCAATATAGACTCGTTAACAGATTCCAAGAAATCCTCTCAATACACAAACCACATTGAGACGATGCACTTGGCATTAAACAGTTAGGAGGCTATATAACGAGCGGTGGTTAGTAAGCAATATATCGCTAACATTTGATACTCCACTGGTTCCAGTAATTAATGCTATCCGTGACAGCCAGTGTGCTGGGTTTGATATGCTTGTTAGTGGGTAGTTAGGTTTATCTTGATGACGTATAGGAATCTTGTAGTATTTAATTGTAGTGTATGTATTTATTCGCGAGTAACGTGTCGATCAACAATATGAAGCTTTTTGTAATACATGTAATATCTGTTAAAGGCAGGGAAAAAGTGTGGAACTCTGTTCCCTTCCACAATTAAACTGTCTGCCTTCAAAGCTAGGGTGAACAGGCTACTTTAGGTACGCTCCCATCACAGACCTGGTCCATCGCTTTCCATCAGGCGTGTTTGAAGTCAAGATCAGCAGGGCTATTGCGTATCTTTTAAATCACAGTGGCTAACCTATAGTACCTTTGAATTACTGTCAAATGGTTCCATTTTGTACTAAACCATAACCAATTTGACAGTTAATCCATACACAATATGATAGCCACTGTCATTTAAAAGATACGGAATACTTAGCCCTGCTGATCCATTTCGCAATAAAACAAAAGAAAACAATTGGTTTGCAGATTGGTGTCGAAGTCACCACGGCCAGTGAATAGCAGCAGAGACTTGAATTTACGAGCAATTTAAGCTGATTTCCAACTAGCTAATTATTTGCTAAAAATGCTATTACCTAGCATTACGTGAAATCCAGTTCATCAACACTACATATCCTCAGCCACAAAGATAAGCATAGTAATCCTCATCATGGTCCAGCAGAGCTATTGCGTATCTTTTTAAATGTCAGTGGCTATCATAGTCCTGTCGGGGCTGCGGGTAGTCCTCTGGTTATCGCGGCCTCGACATAGAGGGCGAAGAAGGAACATGGGTGGTTTTTAGTCAGTAGAAGTCTGACACTCCCTTTCGCTCTGCCCAAGAGCGGGAGGGGTTATTCGATGATTATACACCCACCAAAAAAAAAAAAAATAAGTGGCTATCATAGTATCCATCAATCAACTGTCAAATGGTTCCATTTTGTACTAAACCATAACCAACTTGACAGTTAATCGATGGACACTATGATAGCCACTGTCATTTAAAAGATACGCAATAGCCCTGCTGTCTTTATTTCGATTTTATTGGAATTCAACGTTGCATGTTCTTCAACTTCTATACTTTTCTTTATAGCCATTTATTCTGTATTTTTCCTCACTAGAATAGCACAGTAAAAAAACCTTATTCCCTACCTAGAACCAACAAATCAAAAACATTACTTTAACAACGACCCCCAAAAAATCTCCAACCCTTTGGTTACAAAGCTAATGACAGCCGCCATATTGAAGACCGGTACTTTACAGTCAGAGTTAGGTATCAAAGAGAACACCGGAATAAATCACTGAGGTCCCGTGACGGACCCTTGTCAGTTCAAATTAATGATGGCGGACCGCGGAACCGTTTGCAAAACATTTGTCAGGTTTTTCGCGATGATATTGTTATTCGAGCTGATGGATGTATGGGTGATTTGACCTTGTGAGTGGTGTTATATGTTTGGATTCCTGAACATCTGTAGAAGATGACAGAGGGATGTGGATGGAGCTCATGGCTAGTCTTACCAAGGGGTATTACCCAAGGTACCTACTAATAGGGCAGTTAACAAAAAAACTAATTAGTCTGTCAGAAAGATTTCCAAAAAATATTGGACACATATTTTTTCTTTTTTCACTTAAACAAACAATGAAGACGATACAGTGCTTTGAAAACTCGTGTGACGTCATATCGCAGTACATTTTTTACCTCTTAAGGTGGAAGCTCAGATCTGGCCCGCGAAATTCTAATTTTCTTACGTTTTTGGCAATTTGCAGGCCAGTGCTTGGTTGTATGTTTATGAAAATTTGATTTGCGACTGTAAGACGTATGAAGTTACCGAATTATAACCATCAAAATTATCAATACAACCCTCCAAGTTCATTTTCATGTCAAGATTGATTTTTGCATGTAAAAGTCATTCTTTAGTAATTTAGTCGTCGTTCTTTAGTAGTTAGTAATTTTGATGGTTATAATTCGGTAACTTCATACGTCTTACAGTCGCAAATCAAATTTTCATAAACATACAACCAAGCACTGGCCTGCAAATTGCCAAAAACGTAAGAAAATTAGAATTTCGCGGGCCAGATGTGAGCTTCCACCTTAATGACGTTACAAGCCCTTTTTTTTTTTTTTTTTTTTTTTTTTTTTTTTTTTTTTTTTTTTTTTTTTTTTTTTTTTGGTGGGTGTAAAATCATCGAATAACCCCTCCCGCTCTTGGGCAGAGCGAAAGGGAGTGTCAGACTTCTACTGACTAAAAACCACCCATGTTCCTTCTTCGCCCTCTATGTCGAGGCCGCGATAACCAGAGGACTACCCGCGGCCCCGACAGGCGTCGGCCCTTTCGGGCCCCTCCCATGTTGCTGACATCTCTTTGAGGCGCGCGTGGAACACGAACGCGCCGTCGACACGGCCTGTTTTCGTCGTGAGACGGACGGACGGCGAGTTAGCCCATCACTCACCGTCCACAGGCCCGCGTCTACGGTGGCCGGAGGTCATCGCGGGACCCCCGACGCCCGGAGCGCCTCCCGCGGCGGCTGGGACGAGAGGTTCTCTCCCTCTCGCGTTCCGCCACCTCCTTCGCCAGCATCACTGCTTCGCAGAAGGAGGCGACGGCGTCCCATTCCTCCTCGCCCCGGACCATGGCTTGCACCAGGGCCGGGCGCGAGAGGTCGCCGCCGCCGATCGCCGCTACGAGAACACGGCGGGGCTCCGCCCAAGCGGGGCACACCTCCACTGTGTGCTCCACCGTGTCCTCCGGCCGATCCTCGCAATGGTGGCATCCGGGCGTTTCCTCCCGCCTGATTCGGTGCAGGTACCTCCCGAAACAACCGTGTCCGGTGAGGACCTGCGTCAGACGGAAGGTGAGGGCGCCGTGGCGCCTCTCAAGCCACTCCTCAAAGAGGGGACTTACCGCCACTATCGTGGCGTGCCCTGCACGGGGTTGCGACAGTCGCTGTCTCCAAGCCGCCATGAGCTCGCACCGGAGGTCTGTCCGCCGCGCAGCAATTTGCCGCGGCAGCGGAGTGACCCCCCGGCGCAGCGCCTCCGCGCGCCATTGATGCAGGCGCGCGAGGACTATCGCCTCCAGATCCCACGGCGGCAATCCGGCAAGGAGGTTCGCCGCTTCGCGGGAGATCGTGCGGTACCCCCGTACCGTCCTCACGGCCATGACCTTTTGGGGCACGTTCAGGTAGTGGGCGGCCCGCTTCCTCAAAGCAGGCGCCCACACCGGCGCCCCGTAAAGGGCCATGGACCGCACGATCCCCGCGTAGAGCCTCCGGCAGGAGGCGTTTGGCCCCCCCAGATTGGGCAAGAGCCACCTAAAGGCAGCCCCGGCCCGCTCCAGTCTGGGAGCCAAACGTCGGAAGTGCTCCACGTTACAAGCCCTCACTCATGATCTTTGACGCGTTTTGTCTTCGTCAATTTTTATTAATTTGATAAAACAAAAACACGTATCCAATCTTTTTCGATCATCTAACTGACGGACTAAACAGAATCATATTTTGTTTAGTCAGGGTACATCCCTATTATTTATCAATGATTAAGTTAACAGCTCTCGCATCGATAACACATATTTCAGAGTTTTCTCTTCAGCATCTGCCTAGCCTAACCTCAGCGGTCATAGTCTCTTTGAAGGTCCAGACATACTTACATATTCAAATTAAAAAAACATACATACACGTTAAACACATAACCCTCCTTTTAGGCTTCGCCGCAGACGGGTAAAAAAAAACAACAACAAGTCTACAAATCTTAATGTGTACGTCAACCAATAACATTTAAGCAATTAAACTGAAGTATTTAAGGGTGCAGGTAACCGTTAATTTTGCCGCAACGAGAAGGGTTCTTTCGCAATTCTCGGTTAGGTTTACCATCTCGCAAGCATAGCAAAAACGGCTCTTAATCGGACTACTTTAGTACAAGTTATTATTATACCTTTGTGAAAAAACAACCCAAAAATGGTTGCCAAGATTTTTGTGCCTACTTACATGAATAAAGAAACGGCCGCTTTTTTATAACCTGTAAAATATCTCGACGTACAGTTTACGCGTCGCGTTTCAACGTGTAGATGGCACGAACAGACGAAAAACATTAAATATTAATTCAAAACAAAACATGCACAGACAGTGTGTTGCGTTCAAAGTTTCAAACCATTTGTACAGAAAACCTATAGAAAAAAGGTAGTTGCCAAAAAAAAATCTAGTCATCCCGTCAGATAGATTTCCAAAAAATATTGGACACACACTTTTTCTTTTTTCACGTAAACAAAAAATGAAGACGTTACGGTTCTTCGAAAACTCGTGTGACGTCACAGCGCAGTACAATTTTTACCATGTGGTGACATCACAACCCTTTTTTTTTTGGCTGGTGTAAAATCATCGGATAACCCCTTCCGCTCTTGGGCAGAGAGAAAGGGAGTGTCAGACTTCTACTGGCTAAAAACCACCCATGTTCCTTCTTAGCCCTCTATGTCGAGGCCGCGATAACTAGTGTACAACCCGCGGCCCCGACACGTCACAACCCCTTAACTCATGATCTTTGACGCGTTTTATCTTCGTCAATTTTTATTAATTTGTTAAAACAAAAACACGTACTTATCCAATCCTTTTCGATTATCTAACTGACGGACTAAACAGAATCATATTTTGTTTAGTCAGGGTACATCGATACTATATATCGATAACACATATTTCAGAGTTTTCTCTTCAGCATCTGCCTAGCCCTTTCTCAGCTAAGTTGCAGTCAGCTTCCAGTCTAAGCAGGATTCAGCTAAATACCTATATTTAATACTAGCGGACGTCACGCGGTCTCATCCGCGTAGTTACCGTTCCCGTAGGAATACAGGGATAAAAAATGGCCTATGTCACCCGGGGATAATGTAGCTTCCCAACGGTGAAAGAATTTCTCAAATCGGTCCAGTAGTTTCGGAGCCTATTCGTTACAAACTAACAAATCTTTCCTCTTTATAATATTAGTGTAGATGTGGAGACTGCAAATATGACCTCCACAATCCTGTTAACACCGGGTAATATAATTATACCCTTTGGTAAGGCTGGTCGTCAGACTTTCGGCGTTCAAACCTGGCGGTTCTCAAGTAATAGTTAGAGAAAACCGCCACGAGGACATGGTGCATAAACGATTAAGCTAACAACACACATATTTCAGTTTTTCCTATTCACCATAAACCACATACATTGCGAACCATGCGATTAGAACTTGGTGGAACGATAAAAATCTCGTAAAATTCAGGAAGTATCCCTGAAATCCCGCAACAAACAGTCACCGTACATTAGTAGAACTCATAAAGCTAGTTATTTGGGTCACAACACATTTGTTATCGGGTCATGATCGCTGCTGGTGACGGCTTAATATATAGCGTAGTTATATGCCTTTAAATTAGCATTCGTTTTGTTGTAGTTAGTTTGATGAAGGAGTAATTTCGTTCATTTAGATAGATGTTGGGTTGTAGGTGGTGTATTTTTTGGGTAGCTGAAAATGTAGGAATTGGTCATTATGAAGTCGAAATAGAGCCTGAACGCGAGGATATTTTTTTCTAGTTAATTTATTACCAATATTAGTTTATTTTATGCATGCATTTATCACAATTTTGTCCTATTTCATCTAAAGGTTGACTAGTAGAAAATGCTTCTTTTTTTGGCGGGTGGAAAATCATCAAATAACCCCTTCCCCCAGTGTCAGACTTCTACTGACTAAAAACCACCCATGTTCCTTCTTAGCCCAATATGTCAATAAATAGTTATAGTCTTCTCCATCGAGTGGCTTGAAACCAGGTTATTACCTGGTTTCAGAGTTTTTATGCCGTCTTTTGGCCTCTGGCTTAGTTGTACACAAGTAGACAATTAGGCAATCACTCGTAAATCAACTATTTAGCGTCATCATCGTATAGCGTTCCCGAGAATGTGATACAAACCTCATTTTATAATGAACGTAGAATAAATTAAAGGTACATGAAGAAGTAAAACTGTATTTCTTTGCAAATGTCCGGTTGTTTGTTAGGAGCTGAAACTGACTATAGTCACCATACGTTTAGAGTATGTCACATGTCATCGAAATGTTGGTTTAAATAAATGCGGGATTCCGCAGTGATTGATCGATTCGAAACCGACCTCTTTTAAACACATACCTCGTTTTTTTGAACCGTAAAAGTCGTAAACTGGACTCGAGTATTAGCATCATTCTAGATCTAGATTTTGATAAAGAAAGACCTTCCAAACCTATTTCTAAAAATCAAACTCCCAAACCCGTAAACATTTCACACAGCATTGTTATAAAATATCATAGAAATCCTTTCGAGACCAGAAGTCACTTAAACTGCGATAAAACTCCAACACTTGATGGAAAGAGTCACACTATAACTCAGGGTTCCGTACCACGCCCGAATTTTATGGCATTTAGAAAATTTTCGCTTTAAAGCGCTCCATTCACAAGCTAACGCTTCCACGTTCCTCAAAGGACAATATTATGTCAATTCTCGCCTTCTCAAAGCCATATATCTCCTTCAGACTCGACGCAGCTTCGTTCAAATGGAAATTTTCCTTTCACAACCAATAAACACCATATTCCTCCGCAGTAAGGATTGGAATCCCACAGCAAGTTGGATAAACAAATCAGTATGAAATATAAAGGTGAAAAAATGAAATGTCTCAGCGAGAATGGATCCATTCATTCGTTTTGAAAGGAAATCAAAATAATAAAATGTTTCTTTTTTCATTTCATTTCAGTGCAGGTGATTTTTCACTCGGTGTTCAATCAATTTCGTTTATATTTTTTGTTGATTTTTTTTCTAAAGAATATTGAGTGGTATTGTGTACTCTGTATTTCGTTGAGGCCTAATGAATCTGATATCAGTTTTATGTAGCAGAAGTTTTGAAAGAATTTATTCAGTTTCTGTTATAGGATAAACGCAGGCCCGAAATGTAATACTAATGTTATAAATTGCGAAAGGAACTGTTTGTTTTACCCGTTTCACGACTAAACCGGGTTCGTAATGAAATTTGGCAAGGAGATATGGGCATTATATCTTGGAGAGGGACATAGGTTACCTTTTTTTCCGACATTTACTTTCACATCAAACCACGCGCACGAAGTCGTGGGCAGCAGCTAGTACTTAGGTATATAAATGTATATCTTCTAGATTTTAGTATTATTTAGAAGAAATAACCCTAAACAAGTTATCAACTATAACTTTTTAAACTGACATGGTACTGAAAACGGGATAACTTTTATCAACTTATTTCTTTGTAACTTAGGTACACCCAGTTTGATTTGACAGCAGATTTGGGTAGCACTTATCCAAGACTTGGTAAGGCTTTTAGCTACCGAAAGTGAAATACAAGTACATTAGTGAAAACAAAATTATAATGCTTTTTCGTCTACTGGGAATTTCACTAAGCAATAATATGCTTTACGTATATTCAATTTAGATTGTTTTTTTAAACTTACCAATGCAAACGAAGCTTGATATTCTTCCATCTAAATTACAAGATTTACGTACCTGAAACAGAGAAAAGAACATTAAGTAACCAAGCCAATATCGCTCAAAACATAGTTTAATATGAAAACATGGAAAAAGTGTTATGTGTGTGTGTTGTGTTGTGTGTGTGTGTCAGTAGTAGTCCCGTAGACTGCATTTGCACCCAGTTAATGGTGAGGTTGGCCCGTAATGTAACATGACTGGCCAAATATGGGTGCCTAAATAACTGTCGGAATATAGGTACTTAGGCTTAAATACTAACAAAACCGTGCCCGCCTCTAGAATTACAGGCGTGATGTTACGTTTCCCCGTCGGGGCTGAGGGTTGTTCGCAAGAGATACCGCGGCCTCGGCACAAAACCTAAGAAGCAACATGGGTGGTGTTTAGTCAGTAGAAAACATCTTCATCTTCGCTTCTTCATCATCTGTCTGTCATTCCCTTTCGCTCTGCGCAAGAGCGGGACCCCTATTTGATGATTTTCCACCAGCCAAAAAAAAATGGTACGTATGGTAAACCTTAAGTACCATTTTTTTCATTTTTATCAATCGTTAGGTTCACGGGGTAGACAGAATCAATATAACAAACATTTCTTAGAGTAATATAAGAAACAGACAATGGGAGTCCGGAATGTGGAGGTTTTTACAGAAGTTACGCTATCGTTACAAAACATAGACGCGTAAAAAAATATAGTCAAACGTCTAACAAAAGATTTGCTAGTATTCACTAGCAGTTGGATTCAAGCAAACAGTATTTTTCCAAGCGAGTGAAAAACGTGGACACACTAAGTGAGTCCGATGACGGTGATCCGAATATTGGAGGTCGGGGATCAAAGGCATTTCGACATGAACGTAGACATTATGTTACGCTCATATATTACAAACGCAGTCCATTTGGTAGAGTTCGTTGATTATACCACGGGATCGTACTACCGGAATAAAAAGTATCGTACGTGTTAACCGTCATAATCGTAAACGAAGTAGGACCAAAAAACGTTGGCATGCCTGTGACAATCTGGACACATTTCTAAAGGCGGGTCCCTATTATGAGCCGCGCGGTTCGTAGTGAAATGTTCCTGTCAGGCCGCGCGGCTCGGCCTCACGGACCTTGCGGTTCTCTCTCTAACAGATTGGTAGGAGACTTGGGTCACAGGTTGGAGTAGGCACATTGTAAACAAGATTGGAAAGCCTTTGCCCAGCATTCGGAAAGAGCAGGCAGACTGAAAAAAAAGAAAGTAGCGAGTGGCATTCAAAGACTGGACAGAGAAGCGTTGGTCATCCGGCAGCCAGATGGGCAAACATTGTTGCCTTCGCGGGTATAGCCTGGATGAGGCTGGCACAAGAACGTGGACATTCACATAAGCAAAGAGAGACATATACCCAATGATATATTAAAACTATAGATACGTTCTCCGCCCTCAAAAATGACAACATGAAATGAAGCTAATTGGCCACATCGCGCTTAGTTACGCACCAACCTCTCGCGCGACGCTACGTTTGTTCTTAATTAAAATCGTGTGTGTAAACCTGCGCAAAACATAGAGAAAACAGGCATCAACAGACATCCCGCTGTACGGTGTCATATTTTCTTTCCCTTTCTTTACGCGTAAAAGTAGTTAATATAATATTTTATATAATATTATATAATATTTTCGCCTTTTTTAAGCGCCGCCATGTTAGGTCATGACGTGTCTATATATAATACGTCATTGCTTATACCCAGCAGTGTAGTAGGGCTGCGGATTAGGCAAGGAGAAGCCCTTTTTTTTTTTGGCGGGTGGAAATCGTCAAATAACCCCTCCCGCTCTTGGGCAGAGCGAAAGGGAGTGTCAGACTTCTACTGACTAAAAACCACCCATGTTCCTTCTTAGCCCTATATGTCGAGGCCGCGGTAACTTGTGAACAACCCGCAGCCCCTCCCATGTTGCTGACATCTCTTTGAGGCGCGCGTGGAACACGAACGCGCCGTCGACACGGCCTGTCGTCGTCGTAAGACGGACGGACGGCGAGCTAGCCCATCACGTGGCCCCTGACGCCCGGAGCGCCTCCCGCGGTGGCTGGGACGAGAGGTGCTCTCCCTATCGCGTTCCGCCACTTCCTTCGCTAGCATCACTGCTTCGCAGAAGGAGAATGAGAAGCCCTTTACGTATCATTAGCTGAGTTGTGTCGTTTCCTTAGCGAAAACTGATTCAAAAATGTATCGTACTTCGAGCTGTCCGCTGCTCCACGTCCAAAGCGCGTATTTTGTCAAACATAGCACAGCACTTAGCACGCCGTTAGGCCTTTGTAATCATTCACTTTGGAAACCAGACGCTTCTGTCATATACATCACAATTGCAAGCGTAAACCAAACAGTATTGTTCCGAGTGGGTAGACAGGGATGTCCAAAGTGATCCGAATACCGGAGGACAGCGGTTAAACGCGGCGCATTCCCAACCCTCCCCAGTGGTTTCAACATACACAGCTAGCATACAATATAATGACGGTTATTGGAAAGCTCTTTCCTACCTTTGTACTGTTATTTTGTGGCCATATATGGACATGAATAAAGTTTTAGAAATAGGGTTGTAGGAATAGGCGTTAAAATGAAAGAAAGAAAAAGTGTTTGACAAAGTGGAAAAAAGCATAATGATCAATGAAGCAAAAAATATAAAAGTAAACATAAGTAAAGGTTAAAAATAAGACACATTAAAATAAAATTGGTGGTGGCTTTACAAGCTTCAACATAAATGTGATGGTTGAAATAATGGATGGTGATGCTTCCAAGCTCCTTACCAGATTCCATAGTGAATCACATGCTATAGGCAGACGAAAGTGGTTTGACGTTTACTTAGGCAAAGCAGACAATATTGATTGTCTGTCTGGTCGCTGTCTGGGTGCATTCAGTGGTAGGTTTTTTTTTTATATATTAAATGGGTCTTAACTTCAGTCTTGAAAACAGAGATGGGATCGAAAATAGAACTAAATAACCAAAAAGAAGTCTATTAACTCGCGACTTTAATAGATTAGAGTAATTTAAACTTGGTAACACCGAATAATAAAGAATACTCTTTCTTCAGTTGAATTCAGGCAATTCAGATACGTGAAAGCACCACTAACAAAGCTAATCTTCTTTTTTCAACTAAAAAAGATCCCCACATCCAATAAAATTGATCCAATCCAAGACATTATCACTAAAAGCTTCAAGGTATTCGCAGTAAGGCAAACAGTATTGTTCCAAGTGGATGGACAAACGACTGTGCTACGGTTGAGTACGGCACACGAGTCGGGTATCCCGCCGGACGGCCGGATGCCTCGAGGATGGACGGTGACCGCATCTGTGATTGCATTCGCAACGCTCCGCTGAACGGCTTTAGCGTCAAACGTAATGACCGGAATGGGAACTCTCTTTTATACACGTATTTATGAGTCGGGTGGTGTTTTCTAGAATGTATCTATTTAATAGGTCTTTACCTATGAAATTGCCGTTTTGTATGAAAAAATTTAAACGAATTTTTTTCATGTATTTTTTATTTGTATTAATCGAAGTAATCACCCATGCAATCAATGCATCTTTGCCAACGCAGTGGCAGTTTATTGATGCTTCTTAAAGAAATCAGCTGGTCGGGAGGCAACAAATTCTTCAAAGGCATTTTGTACTGCCTCTCGGGTATTGAATTTTTTTCCCGCCAAGAAGTTATCCAAATTCTGGAAAAAGTAGTAGTCTGTAGGCGCAAGGTCTGGTGAGTAGGGCGGATGACGGAGAGCTTCCAACCCCAGTTCTTGCAACTTGGAGACCGTCTGCTGTGCAGTATGAGGTCGCGCGTTGTCGTGCAGGAGCAGCGGAGACGAGCGATTGACCAATGCTGGTTGGAGATGTGCCAGCTTCAATCACACCGGCGCTAGACCACCAAACAGTGACCATCACTTTTCTAGGGGTAAGTTTTCGTTTAGGGATTGTTTAGGTGCTGAACCAGAATCCAACCAACTTGCTGAGCACTTGCGGTTATCAAACAGAATCCATTTTTCATCGCAGGTTCAAAATTCCAATGCGGTTCAAAATTCCTTCATTTGTGTGTCTGTTGAGCAGTGCAAGGCACGTCTCGACGCGTACTTCGCGCTGGCGATCATTGAGTTCGTGGGGCACCCATTTGTCAAGCTTTTTTACCTGGCCAATTTGACGCAAATGGACCAATATTGTTTTGACGCTAACGTCGAAAGCTGCTGCTAATTCAGCCGTAGATTGTGTATCATCAGCTTCCACAATCGCCTTTAATTCGTAATTGTCGACCAAAGTCTTCGGACGACCGCGAGGTTCATTTTTCAGGTCGAAATTTCCAGAACGGAAGCGAGCAAACCAATAACAGGTGGTGCGTTGGTTTGTCGTGTTAGCTCCGTAAACGTCGTTGATGTTGCGTGCCGCTTGTGCCGCGTTGCTGCCACGACGGTACTCATATTCCATAATTACTCGAATTTTTAACGTATCCATGATGACGAAAAAGATTGAAATGCGATGAAAATGTAACACTAATCAATAAACAAATGACTACTTTTGGAAAAAAAAACCATGTTTTTAAAATAAAATTAATTTGAAATTAGAATTCTTAGCCAAACAAAAATTATTTTGATTTGAAATGGCCAGTACTGCAGAACGGCAATTTCATAGGTAAAGACCTAATATTAATCACTTGTTTTAATGAAGAAATACATCGTGATGAAACCAGCATGCCTGAGGGATATTTCTCGACGGTATATAAAGTCAAATTAGAGGCCTATAAAAACTCTGACACTAGGTTTAGTCACTAAGCACACGATCAAAAAAAATAATCTATTATTTTCTTGAGTTGACACTAATAAATAGTCTTATGTTTAGTTTTGTCAATTAAAAAGGCTCTTAGGTCTTTCCCAGGGAAAGGTTGGTTCTGGTCTAAGAAACTTACTCCTGGATTCGCAGTAGTTTTGTGTCCAAATTCTGTTCTTTCTGTCTCTTTTTGTAACTTTTATGCAAAAGAACAACACCGCTCGACTATCACTACAGAACTAGCCTAATTTTCTAAACTCAACTCGAATTTTGTTAAGTTTCCAATTAAAATTAACATATTATTATCCTAACCAACATAATATACAACTCAACAACATGCAAAGCCACTCCCAAACTTGACAGACTCTCAAAGAATTGCAATTCAAACAAAATTCTCTCGCAAGCCGAGGTGTAAATATTGGGAGGATCGGAGAGCGTTAGTCCGTCGGATCCGCGGTAGCCTCATAATAGAGTCTTAAAGAGTGTCAACAGAAGTTTTCTGACCAATATTAGCAGACCCACCAAGAAATAACGAAGTTCGAAAGACTAGATGCACCTCGCAGGTCTTGTTTTATGGTCGCGTTAAAATGTTAGTGGCTATCGCAGACATTAAGCGGATAAACAGCCTCTGTTAAAGGTACCACAGGCTAATGAAGGAAATGCTTCCAGTCGTTTAATGTGTAATTTTTATCATAATAATTTATCTGTATAATGTCTTTTTTATCCCATTCATGTCTTCCTTTGTCCTTTGTAATAAATGTAACGTGTATCTCTTTGATTTCAATGTGGTTTTTCATTTTCAGATCCTTTGACTAAGAGATGATATTATTACGTTCTTAGAAAATTTCAATTCCCTTAATGTCTTGTCTTTGAGCGGCTTCGTTCGTATTATGTGGTATACTGCACCCTTATTGCGTTACACGGTTTATGTCGCAATTCTGAGGATGTTTAAAGGAAATTTCTGAAGAAAATTCGGCTGCTTGACAACTTGGATGAATGTTGGGTAAATTGTCGAAAATAATGGCATTGCCATTGTAATTAAACTTTTTTTTTTGGAGTATGCGAAATCTTCAAATGACTCCTCCCGCTCTGGGCAGAGCGGAAGGAAGCGTCAGACTTCTACTGACTTAAAACCACCCATGTTCCTTCTTGACCCTTTGTACCGAGGCCGCGGTATCTATTTCGAACAACCCGCAGCCCCGACGGCATTGTGATTGACCTGCTGGATACATTTACAAGTGTTGTATACTAGTACTTTGTAACCCGTTGACATCCGGGTAACATTCGTGCATACATGCATGATCCGCCGTGTATTCGTGCGTGCTTGGGTGGTCTTTAGACGTGCGGATGTCCACATTGACATATTATGCTGTTTATGTGCATAAATGTCGTGAGTGAATGTTAGCGAAGACAAAATAGTTTAGTCATATTTTCTTCAAACATTCTTCAAAGACTAAGTGCCATATCAGAATGAATTATATTGCCAACGACGGTGGTGTCTTCGTGATATTTTGCGCGAAAAAATTGTTTCATATGACAAACTAATGTATGAAAATAGTGTCGTAGGACAAAACTATAACGAAAATTGGAAAGAACGGGTTTTTTTTGTCATTATCTCTCGTTCGGATTTCTACGCTCGGTTTAAAGGGTATTTCACCAAAAAAAAATTAATGAGTCCGTCAGATAGATTTTCAAAAACGAATGGACACGTTTTTTATAAAAGATAAAGACGATACAGTGCTTCGAAAAGTCGTGTTACCCACAAAGTGACGTCAAAAGTTCGCGTCCCCCACTTATGATCTTTTACAGGTTTTATTTTCGCCAATCTTTTATTAATTTGATAAAACAAAAAACACGCATCCAATATTTTTCGATAATCTAACAGACGGACTTATTAGACTTTTTGGTGAAATACCCTAATACGATTCCTTTCTTCATTTGCCTAGCCTTTTCCCAACTATGTTTTTCGGTCTCCAATTTTACCGGTTTCAAGTGAATATCAGTATTTTACATGGAGCGACTTGCTATCTGACCTCCACAATCCAGTTAGTACTCGGTGTGGAGTACCTATAGTATACGATACGTCTTCGTAAGACTTGTTGTCAGACTTTCCGGGCACTAACTACTTGAGAGTACTAGGAAGGACACCCCGGGCCCGGGTGTCTGTGGTCAAGGGCTTAACGCATTTTCCGATGAGCAGGAAAATGGTCACCCATCCACGAACCAACTAAGGCAAGCGTGGCTTAATCTGAAGATAAACCCAAGCTGCTTGTTATTTAGCCACGAGCTCCTCAGAGAGATCCATATTATTGCACTTTTGAAATTAATTTCCAAACAATAATACTTATGCAGAGTTAGTCGTGGGTTCGAACCCAGGCAGGCGGATTACTTTGTGTAATTTATTTCATCACCACTGCTCTCAAAACGGTAAAGGAAAACATCGTGAGGAAACTGGCATATCTTAGGACCAAAAATTCAAAGATATGTGACATCTACCAAACCGCACTGGGCTCGCGTGGTGAATATAGCCCATCCCTCTCCTAGAGAGGAGGCCTGAGTCTCTGCAGTGGGAACATTATAGGCTGATGATGATGATGAATACACACTGCATTACTTGCGATAAAATCAGTCCACTTCAACCCATATCTAGACACTCAAGCTGCTTCCTCATGGAGCTAAACCCAGTAACCAAAGTACCAGGCGCACAGCACCAAGCAGAAGTCTCCAATTTGCAGTTTACCGTATAACGTTAGTTGCAAGATCTGCAAGTTTTACAGTTTCTATCGACTTGTATTTAAACCAGTTTCCTCTAAACTTCAGCTGGACCGATACCACGGTCGTTGTGCACTAAGTGAATGATCAAAGTTTCATTCTATTGACTAGATAAGCAAGGAGAATACGAGTTTGATTTTTGTATCGCTTGTATGAGTTTGAAAGTCGTGGGAGTTTTGTAGCAGTCGAGTTTCTGATCTTGTTCTGATGCAACAAGTTTTGGGTTTATTTTATATCATCATAATAATCAGCCAATAATGTTCCCACTGCAGGGACTCCGGCCTCCTCTCTATGAATAATCCACCACGCCAGTGCAGATTGGTAGACGTCACATGTCTACGAATTTTTTGATTCTAAGACATGCCGGTTTCCTCACGATGTTTTCCTTCACCGTTTTGAGAAATTAAATTACACAAAGTAATGCGCCTGCCTGGATTCGAACCCACGACCGAGTCGGGGCCGACACACAAATAAATTCAGCAGGTGTGTGATGTTGAACAAAATTTTAAAGGCAAAAATTAAAAATGAAATCATGAAATGAAAGCTGCAGTGACTCGGATCCTTGTTTGGCCTAACGTGTCACAGGAAGGACGTGTTCACACACGAGTCCACGAGTCCATTCTCACAGTTCCGGCGACGAGACGCGACTCTGATTTAATATTGTTGCAGTTTCAGCGAGTTGCAAGGTGTGACTGAATGGTTTAATTTGTTTCTGAAATGAAAGCTTTTTGTCGAGTTTCTGTTTGTATTGGACTTTTTTTTACGTTTATTATTTGGGTTATGTTGGTATTTTTATTTAAAAGGGACTTGTTATTTAACTTTGTTATAGAAGCAACAAGGAAACACATATTTACGCCTGTATAATTACCACGATTATCCCTAGTAAAAATAATAGCAGAACTGGTAGAGAATCGAACGCCTTAAACTTTACTTACGAGTAGATTAAAAATAGTACTAATACTCGTTCACATTGCTATAATAACCTCTTCTACAAATCTCGCAACCGAAATTAGTTTTGCTGTAAGAATAAGAATTCTGGGCTAAGTTAAAAAAAAAAAAAGCATTAGTCCGTCAGATAGAATTCCAAAAAATATTGTACACATTTTTTTTTCTTTTTTCACGTAAACAAACAATGAAGACGATACAGTGCTTTGAAAACTCGTGTGACGTCTATTGACGTCATAGTCTAAGACATTAGTATGTAAATTTTTACTGGTGAGTACGTCACAAACCCCCACTCAAATCTTTGACGCGTTTTATATTCGTAATTTTTTATTGATTTGATAAAACAAAAAATACGTACTTATCCAATATTTTTCGATAATCTAACAGACGGACTAATTAGAATCATATTTTTTTTAAGAAACATTTCTGTTGTACATGACTGCAATTTGTATGTATACTTTTAATTGTGTGCAATATGAAAAAAGAATATTTAAAGAGACGGTTTTAGCCCAATAATAATCCTAGGAGCAATTTAACAGTAACGGAAAAAGATATAAAATATGAGGTTATCCATCGGTGAAAGCCTGTTGTAAACCCACCGGTCTGCAATGCAATCTACGAAAGGAAAAAAAAACTAAAAAAGCAGACGTTCCGCCATTCAATTTTATTTCAAAGCGGTGACTTCAAACCACTTTAGTATTGCTTTAGAAATATCCAATGTTACTTCACTGTTTTTTTAAAAGAGTCTTAATAATAAAAATAGATCTAAGATCCCGTGTCGTAAGCTATTTGGGCAAAGTCATATAAAAAATAGGGTAACGCCACATTTTACTAAGCGTTAAGTTTTTTAAACTTGAATCATAACTGCCGCTCGGATCTATCTTAGGGTTAAACCACGCTTGCCTAGGTTGGCCTGTAAATGAGTGACCACCAATTGCATACCGAGTTTCCTCCGAGCCTCGGAAAGCAAGTTAAGCTGTTGGTCCCATTTTAGTGACCTGAAAGTCTGACAACCAGTCTTAACAAAAGGTATCGTATTACCAGTTCACACAGTACACAGTTCATCCATCTAACATTACGTCTGAATGACCTGAAGGTAACACAGGTATGCTTAAAGTACACTCATATTCTGCCAGTTGCATGTAATAGGGTACATTTCAACACATCAAAAATAACATCCAAAACATACCTGAAACAGCCGAAATAAAACATTCCTCACAGAACACGGCCTAACACAATCACACCAAATGAACACTTTCGTCTTCGATTGTACTCATTTCCCTTGATTCAGCTCACGTTCTAACAGAGTACAGTTAAGGTCAACTGCTCCCCCGGGATTTGATTCTCGCCTAACGAACTCTTTGCTGTAAAGCCTGGGCTACACTTGACGCGAACGCGCGACTCACGAGACACTCAGGGTCACTTGAGCTTCACCTAAAGAGACAAGGCCTCATTACAAACGGCCGTGTTGCCGCTATTATTCTTTTTGTAGGTGTGAAAAAGAGGTTCAAGTATTTTTTGTATGAATCAAGCTTACATTTATTAGGCATTTTAGAACAAATTTATTATCTTGACATCATAATATGTACTCTTTCCAGTTATCATAGGATCTAGTTCCTTTTTTTGGCAACTAACATTATTATCTATAAAACGCACACGCCAATAAATGGTTTGTCATTTACAGTAGTACCAGACTACGTACGAACTGAACCCTTTGTTATGAGAAGCCGTTTTTGGATGTAGTGAATATTAAGCATCAATCACAAAGCGTGAAAAATACCCAAATCTATACCATTTTTGAGGCAAATATTGGGAAGATTAACTAAAAACTCACTGCTAAGCCCGTCAGTCTTAAAATGCTACAAAAGCCTTTGCTACCCTATTGATTCGCGGTCTATTTCCAGCCACAAGAGGATACTAATATACAGACTATTCCAGTTCCCAGAGGCCTGGTTTATAAACTATTCGTGAACTTCCAGCCTAACATAGCAACACTTTACATAATTGATTGATGTTAGAGACAAAGCCAAAAGTTTTCAGACAAAGTCAGCAGACATGTTTTGTTTTGCAACTACACTTTAATTGACAGATCAAAAGTAAAGGTTTCAACAAGACTACAAAATTGTTGGTTGGCCGGTGTTTAAATCATAAATTAAGTTTATTCCTGTACATTCGTTTTCTATAAAACTTTTACACGACACACGTATGTTTTAAAACTATATGGGTTTCGTGAATACTTTGAGAAGGAAGAGTCGAAACAAGGATTTATAAAATGAACCCTCAATCCAGATGCACACAAAATTCAGGAGAAGTCCAGACATATTGGCCAAGTCATATTATGAAAACTCGCGTATCGCTTGTGCGTGTAGGTCGTGGCCTAACATTCAGGTTAGAAATTTTCAAAATCATCCACACATAAATTTCTAAGTGCGCAAAGTGTACCCCAGCTTAACTAAACCGGGAACCGATCGCGTGATGTGCGTATATATTGCTAGTTAATTTTGGGGAGCTTGACGGGCTGTAATTTTAGGAAAGCGATGGGTGTGCCTCCAGAATGCAGCCCTGTGAAATGTTTGAATTTATAGCTTTTATGGCACACTGTGTTATTCGGTTTGATTATCTCGTAAGTACATATGTTGGGGGACTTTATGAGGTTATTGTAATTTGTAGCTTGATTATACGGAGTGTATAAATAAATACATTGCGTTTGTGACAATTTGGGAAGAGTTTGTAGATACAGTCCTTGTAAAATTTATAAACGCTTCATAAAATTGAGTTCATTAGTGCTTCCCAAACTGTAAATCGTTACTTCATTGACCTTAGGCCGTCCCAATTCTGATGTTTGCTTAACATATCCCAATACATTTGTTTAACTACCCAATCAGTAATGTTAACAAAGTTAGACCAAACAAATAAACCCGTGCAACCTATACTGATCACAAAATCAAAGCATAACGTTAAACCACATAATCTTCATAGCCAAACAACAATTAATAACCATTAATAACAGGCTTATCGATTCAAACCAGACTATTCGGTTCCATCGTAACATGCATCGATACGAAACAGTCGGTTGCGACCGCAGGCGCGTCGAGCGGCCCGTGATCAGTGTTGCTAACATTAGGGAGATTTTTTTTTTTGGGGGAAACATGTTATAGGGGAAATGTTTGAGCAAATAATGAAAACTGTTTTGAGGATAAAAAAAAACTTTAAGGATAGACACTTTCAAATTAAGAAAATTCATAGACATTTCACAGTTGCAATAATAAGAATTATATTTATATATAATTATTAATTATGATAGGATAGTTTATTTAATTAAAAAAAAAATATATATATTATTTATTTAAACAAATAACTTGCGTATATTTAATTGACTGCATAGGGTCGTGCACTAACGGGAATCGGCAATACATATAGGTATGACATACACACAATTCGATACCTAACGATACCTTCTGTGAATGGAGATAGTTTTGTTTCTCTAAGTTGTTGCCATTTACTGTTTGAAGAATAAAATGGGGAAAAGAGTTCCATAATTTTTGGGTAAAATTCAGAAACTTGATCTAGTAACCCTACCCGTAATCGGAATCAGTACTCGCTTAACTCGAATATCGATTTGGCGAATGAATGTCGCGTTAATTGATCTCGTTAAGTGCACTTAAATTCGAATGATGAGGTTTCCGATTTCGTGAATTAATCGATTTTAAATCGTGATGTTCTCAATTAGTAGAAAGCGTTACCTTTTAATTCAATTTGCGAAAGCTTGGGTTGCAATTGATTCAAGTTAATAATAAAACCAGTGCCACAGACTTCGAAGAGAACGAGCGGGAGGGAGTGTCAGACTTCTACTGCCTAAAAACCACCCATGTGCCGTCTTAGCCCTTTCTGTTTGGGAGCGCGGTATCTCTTTAGAACAACCCTCAAACCCGGCAAGCGTCGGCCCTTGCGGGCCCTGCAATGTTGCTGACATCTCTTTGAGGCGCTCGTGAAAAATCTAGCGACATACAGAAGTGTAACAGGATGTAATGCTCTTAGTTAATAGTCGGTTATAGTTACGTGCGAGTATTCGCGTAACCGCTGGCTAGTCGGAACAAAGCTGTGCTGTGTTATGTACATAAAATATGTACATAAGCTACAAATGGGTGGACGCGATGTGTATAAAGCGTAAAGCGCGTTTGCTAGATCAATTGTGCCAAAATATAGGGATTTATAACGCGCTTGACGGGGTTGATGTAAAGTCGAAAAGACCTAGATTTAACTGTTAATAAGTGCCTATGTGTTTTAATAACATTTGAAAGGCAGACTGATTGACTTACCGGTAAAGCATGAGTTATCGCAAAGCATGAACCTCAAAATGAAATATTTCTTTATTTCTTAGTTGGGATGTAATTAAACTACCATAACTATTTGGAGTATGGAAATTATATTTTTTCTACTCATCTGCTACTCTTTTTTTGATTAATTTCGTTGCGGGATACAAAACAGTTAAATAGTTTTTCTGGGACTTCGTTGAACTTCATTGTCTCGGCGTATTTCTTGTGGTCGCCACTGTTGATTCTGGCTTACAGGAGTTAAAGTGGTTCGGGACTAGTGTGGCGGGTTTGTCCCATTAAAAAAACCGGCCAAGTGCATGTCGGACCACGCACAATGTAGGGTTCCGTAGTTGCCCATCAAAATATGTGAACTTACTAAACTGATTAACCACCCTGCCTAACGGCCACCGAACGATGATTTTTTTAAAAATAAAAATAGGTAAAAAAACTTTTTAAGTTCGCATAGATGCCAAATTAGACTCGCATCAACCACCGGAACAGGCCGGGTTCCGCCCAAGTTTCTCTACCACAGATCACCTTCACACTTTGAATCAACTACTAGAAAAATATTCAGAATATCATAAACCTCTGTACCTGGCTTTCGTAGACTACACAAAAGCTTTTGACAGCATAAAACACAATGTCATATTCTTAGCTCTACGAAGCCAAGGTATAGAGGACACTTATATAGAACTGTTAAAAAATATTTACAAGAATAGCACGGCTAACGTTAAATTAGATTCAGTAGGCACAAAATTTAAAATTTCCAAAGGAGTAAAACAGGGTGACCCGCTCTCTCCTAAACTATTCACCAGCACCATCGAGGAAGTATTTAAAACCCTTGCTAACACATGGACAACGCATGGCATTCCGATCGGTGATAAAATGCTATCAAACCTTCGTTTCGCAGATGATATTGTTCTTTTTGCTTCTGATGCAAATCGACTGCAGCAAATGCTCCAAGACCTGAGCAGTGCAAGCCTTGAGGTTGGACTGACGATGAATCAGTCAAAGACTAAAGTTATGACCAATGCCGCTAAACTTAGGGTCGAGGTTGATGGACAAGAAATACACTATGTCGACGAATATATATACCTGGGTCAGTTAGTTTCCTTCAACAACAGACAAGACAAAGAGATCGACCGTCGAGTTGAAAATGCTTGGAGGAGCTACTGGTCCATGAAGTCGTTTATGAAGGGTGACCTTCCTATTTCACTGAAACGCAAGCTCGTCGACATGTGTATCCTGCCTATCCTAACCTATGGCGCACAGACTTGGTCTTTGACGGAAGCTCAGAAGTCCAAACTCAAGGTTTGCCAAAGAGCGATGGAGCGTAGCATTTTAAATATCAAAATCACCGATCGAATTCGTAACACCATAATACGCTCCAAGACAGACATTGCCGATGTTGGCGATAAGTCTGCGAGGTTAAAGTGGGACTGGGCGGGTCACATTTCCAGGAGAGGTCAGGACAGATGGGCCAAAACCGTCACACACTGGGTGCCTGAAGGCGGTCGTCGTCACCGAGGCAGACCCAAAAAACGATGGCGTGACGATTTGGACTCATTCGTGACTGATTGGCCAGAGAAGGCAACAACAACAACACCGAGTGAGCTGGAAAGAAATGGGGGAGGCCTTTGCCCAGCAGTGGGACAAAATAGGCTAAATAAAAAAAAAATAAAAAAAAAAAAAAAACTTTTTAAGTTAAACGGTTTTATGTTAAACATACATTGCAATGTTTAAGATAAATGTACTAAAAACCAAAAAATAATAAAATAGATACAGTCGTGGGAATTATAAACTAGACTATTAATTATAGACTAGACTAAAATAAAACCGTGGGGCACGTCTCTTTTATTTACATGGAGTGTATAACTATTGGAATTTCCATGAGCAAGAAAATAGTAAGTAATTTCCTCACCGTCTGCGGGCCAACTGCCTATTTTAACGACGAATTAAACGATTCTTCTATCGCACATTAAGTCGATAATTTGTAGACAATTGACGTGCCCCACGGTTTTATTTTAGTCTAGTCTATGCATATGTTTATAATTCCCACGACTGTATCTATTTTCTTATTTTTTGGTTTTTAGTACATTTATCTTAAACATTGCAATGTATGTTTAACATAAAACCGTTTAACTTAAAAAGTTTTTTTACCTATTTTTATTTTCTAGTTTTTAGTTTTTATTTCGCATTCTGTTTAATTCATTTAGTGCTTCATTATTGCAAGGTTTCTTGCCCGTTAGTTTATTGCAGTCCAACTCCTCTATACGTAGTTTAAAAAAAAAATATTATAATTTTCTATTTCCGCCATTTTGTAGCGGCCGCCATCTTGTATTTCAATTTTTTATAGTATATTGTATTCTGCTTGTTGAGCCCTTTCATTTGATACCCATATTGGTGGGATTGATAAAACCTACGTTATCCGCCATTTTGTAGCGGCTGCCATCTTGGATTTCAATTTTTTATAGTATATTGTATTCTGCTTGTTGAGCCCTTTCATTTGATACCCATATTGATGGGATTAATAAAACATAAATTATCCGCCATCTTGTAGCGGCGGCCATCTTGAATTTATAATGATAATGACTAAACATAATTGTATTGTCACCAAAATCCAAAGTGTATACAAAATTTCAGATTAATCGGTTGACAGGAAGAGGGTGAAATTTGAATTACTAAATTTGACCCAAGAATAATAAATAAAACAAACGGGGTGAGCTAAATAAAACCGTTTAATAAAAATAAAACAAACTTACATTTGCAGTTTCGAGAGCTGCGCTCCCATACATTATGTATAGGAAAATATTTCATACAAGTACATTTTATAAGTTAGTCGACTATTACTCGAAAACTTGTTAACCCTACTCAGCTGTGATAGTTTTCCATTTAATTTCGTTACATGTGCCACTACCGTGATTTTTTTCACACTCCTAAACGTTAAAGAGTTGATTGAATGAACGGTAAACAATGTCATTTTTGAAGACCTGTGGATAGGTCTTCAAAAATGACATTGTTTACCGTTCCCCTCATGTGTAGGTTTGATGAAAAAAAGTTTTTTTAGTTTCAATTCCATGTATGGAGAGCCCCCTCTTAATCTTATAATTTTTTTTTATATAAAAATCAAAAAGCGGTTTACAGAATACATCTACCTGCCAAATTTCAACTGTGTAATCCTTATAGTCTCGGAATAAAATGGCTGTGACATACGGACAGACAGACGGACAGACGGACAGACGGACAGACAGACAGACAGACAGACAGACAGACATGACGAATCTATAAGGGTTCCGTTTTTTGCCATTTAGCTACGGAACCCTAAAAAGAAGCGAAAAGGTGCTAAAAGTAAGTTATCGAGTTCCCGTTCCTTTAGTGCGGAAACTTTATGGCGTAGGTATTAACGTGACTCAATAGTATGAAATGTTGGCAGACTTAAAAAATAAATCCCTGAAGGATCAGGCAGAGGTGACAATTTTTTTTTATTATCCTTGTATAAGTTAGGCGTTGTATGTGTATTGTTATTTTTCCCGCATGCTCGGTATGTTTCTGCGACGAATAATTATTTTTCTTTCTTTCTGTCTTTCCAGGTTTACCTAATAGTACACCCACATTTCGCCAGTTATAACTGGGTACAAATCCAGAATCGTGACCGAACTACTGAAAACTAAAGTCACATTTAATAGAAGGTAAGCCCTTTGCCATCAATAGGGATGTTTACTGAATAAAAAAATATGATTATAATTCGTCTGTTAAATTATCGAAAAATATTGGATACGTATTTTTTGTTTTATCAAATCAATAAAAACTGACGAAGATAAAACGCGTCCAAGATTTGAGTGAGGGTTTGTGACCGCAAAAAATGTCATACTAATGTCTTAGAATATGACATCACACGAGTTTTCAAAGCACTGTATCGTCTTCATTGTTTGCCTACGAGAAAAAGGAAAAAATACGTGTCCAATATTTTTTGGAAATCTATCTGACGGACTAATTAGAATTTTTTAGTTAACAGGGTAGTTAACTTAATTGGGCACAAGTCGAGACTCCGTGTCTGCTTTACTTAGGTATTCCTGTAGGAAAAAACTAATAACTCTTTGCCCGTCCTTGGAATCAAACCTGAGGTGGTTAGGACGGCCGCGGGTAGTCCAACGGTTATCGCGGCCTCGACATAGAGGGCGAAGAAGGAACATGGGTGGTTTTTAGTCAGTAGAAGTCTGACACTCCCTTTCGCTCTGCCCAAGAGCGGGAGGGGTTATTCGATGATTTTACACCCACCAAAAAAAAAAAAAAAGGTGGTTAGGACCACAGAAATGAAATATAATTTCCATAATTCAAAATCCATTAAAACATCATTGAACATGAACATATTTGAAAGCGTAAGTCGTCTATTAGCTCTTTCTATTTGCTCCATTCATTTTCAAAACCAACCATAAATTTATGCCAAATAACTCCAGTATTCTTTTTAAACTTTTTTTTTTTGGAGTGTGGAAAATCATCAAATAATCTAACTATTAAAAACCACCCATGTTCCTTCTTAGCCCTATATGTCGAGGCCGCGGTATCTCTTAAAACATCCCGCAGCCCCGACGGGATTCTTTTTAACCTTCAAAGGCAAAACTTTTCCACACATTTCCAAAGAAAATAACCACCTATAGACCGCGAAAACTCGTGACATTAAAGCACAAACGCTGTTAATATGGCTACACCACCACGCAATATCTCGCAGCCTTCTACGTGACAAGAATTCAGATACCGACCGTAAATAGTTTATGAAACCGATACAGTAAATTGGTTTCGTTTGCTAGCAGATGTATGAAGGTAAATCTATATATGGCAAAGGTCAAAAACTAGATGTTTTTGAGATTGGTATTTATTGGAGTACTAGCTGTTGCCAGCGGCTTCACCCGCTACAACTATATATTATCCCACGGGAAGATAAAATCGGGATAAAAACTATCCTATGTGTTAAACTACTACTACACACCAGGTTAAACTATCTGTGAACCAAATTTTATCTAAATCCGTTCAGTAGTTTTTGCGTGAAGAAGTAATAAACATACATACTCACACACTCACAAACTTTATAATATTAGTGTAAAGTGTAATATTAGTGTAAAACGACAAGAAGTTTTTTTTTTATACGATCAGTTTTTAAATAATTAATTAATATTGGAATAAGTTTTTTAACAAATGTTTTCAAATAGTGAAAGAAAACGTCGATATTTAAAAACTAAATAGAATGGGCAGAGCGTTCTCTGTGCATGTGTAACAACTGTACGGCGATTGCCAACCCGCCTGCCAAGCGTTGCGATTATGACGAAACCCCCTTTAGAGGAGGCCTTTCTACAGCAGTGGACGTCCTTAGGCTGACATGATGATGATGAAGTGCTGTTCAGTCAATAACTGATTTCTTGTTTCATTTTCTTGAATAACCTGGAAGTATGAGTGTCTGGACGATCGTTCACGTCAAAGTAGTTTCACGAACGTTCTGTCAAATGGAGAGTCGCACGATTATATAAATCCCGTATCACAGTACATCACTGACGAGGATGCTTTGTCCATTAATCTGTCGTAGCGACATTTCAAAGTGCGCGAAAATACTCGCTGACACTGTTTTGATTTCTTGGAATAGAGCAGTAATGGACGGAATGAGTTTAACAAGTTTTTTGGAGTCAGAAATTACATTTTTAAAGCTGTATGCTGACTGCGTGAGGTTCTGGGTCCGATTCCCAAGTCGGACAAGTGACAGTGAGTTTGGGTAAGTGTGGGTGAGTGTGAGTGAGTGTGAGTGAGTGTGAGTGAGTGTGAGTGAGTGTGAGTTAGTGTATGTGTTCGTGTGTGTGAAATGGATTTTCCTTTAGAAATTTCTCTGTCAGTCTGCATTTGTGCCCAATTGATGGCAATAGGCTCGTCTACTATTATATGGGACTTACATAAGTGGTGAACTGTGGCTGTTCTATTAGGTACACCTCTGTCTAATTCTTCTGGAATTACAGGCGTGATGTTTTCTTATTACCAAAGTTTTGCTGCAACCGAGACATAAAACTTCACGAAGCTATAATCTCTAATTTCTACGCATTTTGAATTTTATTTTAGTTATTTCAGCACAAGAGTGAATTTTTCAATCTATATTCGCAACTTTCCGTAAAATATTTAAATATGATATTTATAGCCACGGTCAAAAACCATGAAAACCCTCACTATTCACGCGAAATCGGATGTTTTATTGTGAATAATCTCTGTGACGGGTTTCAGCCGACCCCTGTATGGTAATTTATAGAGGATCATCTATTTTATTGCGTCCGCTATAACCTATCGGAGCTATTTGGATTTGTTTATCTTTTATAACAAAGTGAGTTTGGAACAGTATTTGAGTTTTATCCAAAAAGCCAAGGTTACTTTTAGAAAGTTCATACATAACATCACGCCTCTAATCCAAAACCCACACTTTACCAGTTGTGTTTTGTCCCATGTAAACCATTAAAAAAAAACCTATGCCTATGGAGTAAACCTATTGCCATTAACTGGGTATAAATCCAGAGTCGTGACCGCATTACTGAAAAGCTACTGATGGATAAATCCAATAACATTTTGTCCGAACCCAGAAAATGGCAACAAATATTATACTATAATTTCGTAGGAAAATCATTATTCAACCTCGTAAGATCGTTTCACTCATGAATTGTTTTTTGATTCAGACATTTCATGTCAAGTGAAAGAAGCGAAGCGTTTGATATTGGTAATTGTTCTAAAGTTTTCAACTAACCCATTTTCGAATGAAAAATATTTATAAAAAAAAATAAAAAAGTTTATTCATAAACCACAAAAAAAAGACAACAACTTGATGATTGGAGCCTTCTTTTAAGCAACAAAAAGCCTGTATTAGGAGAATCCATATTTATTTATTGGTATTGTTGTTCAGACAACTATGAAAACAGTTATAGAGCAAAGTTCACAGTTGAAACAGTACACCTTTCACGTGTAAAATCCGGCTTTCAGACAATAAATTGACACCATGCTAACTCGCTTCCAACTTTGTCTCCACAGTCGACACGGGCTGTTAAATTCAATGTGTCTAAAAATACAGGGCTTTGCGCTTAAAAATAGAAAGGTGTGTGTGTTTGTGTAGTAGTAGTTGTTTTAATACCTTTAGATACGGTATGTGTCAAATAATATCGTTACTTATCTACATATTTACATAATAAACAATGATATATTAAAACTATAGATACGTTGTCCGCCTTCAAAAATGACAACATGAAATGAAGCCAGTTGGCCACATCGCGCTTAGTTACGCACCAACCTCTCACGCGATGCTACGTTTGTTCTTAATTTAAATCGTGTGTGTAAACCTGCGCAAAACATAAAGAAAACAGGCATCCCGCTGTACGGTGTCATATTTTCTTTCCCTTTCTTTACGCGTAAAAGTAGTTACATATTACATATTTTCGCCATTTTTAAGCGCCGCCATGTTAGTTAATGACGTGTCCATATATAATACGTCATTGATAATAAACGTCAAAGACTAACTGACAGCCTAAACCGCTCGATCTAGAAGCATATTTGTACTTTAGTACAAAGTTTTTTTTTTCTTTAAAATTCATCTGAAGAAGACTAAACTCTCTCTGTATCACACAAAGGTTGACTGGTTGAGATTGCCTTTGGCATTTATAAACACAGTTGTTGCCTACGTATTATTATGTATTTAAAGATTGAGGTATTTATCTATGTATCTCTGTTACCAGAAAATAAATGGATTATTGTTATAAATTATTATTAAGTCCGCATCTGTTCAGTTCTGTCCTTAATGTAAATGAATAAAAGCTTTTATTCTAACGAAAAAATCGCTTTTTGTAGATATTTAATATTCTATGGTATGAACCCCAAATCAAACATAACTGTTGACAGTTGAGGAACGTGAGACCGAATAAGAAGCCTAAAAGTTTTTGCGTATGTAAGCAGAAAAACGTAGGCGATCTCATAGATAAAGGGAAATATGCAGAGTACATTACTCGCTTACATAACACGTCCTCCAGACCATTACTAACGCCCGGTTCCTATAAACAACGATTCGTTATTGTGCAAAAGATACCATTCGTTTTTGAGTTACGAGTAACGGTCGTTAAAAGGCGTTCCTAAAAGTTTTTGCCACTTCTACCTGCGACGAACGGATGTTGGTTACCCACTTACTAAAGCCCTCCGTCAACACATGTTCGACCCTCCTTGCGTTTCGTTATTACAAATTAAGAATGTTTAGAACTAGAGTAAATCCATGTGCATATTACACAATATACAACATATGTATACCTTTATACAGTAAACTTTACTTTTATGTTTACTTTATTATTTTGGTGTTGAAGAAATCTCATTATTTAATTAAAAAAAAATAAAATGTTTTTCTGTTCTGACTACTGAAGTGAACAAAACGCGATTGAGAGGTTATGTGTTTGTTTATTGCATTATTGTGAATTAAATTGTATGGCTTTGATACTGGTATTCTAAGGTTTTATCGTAAAACATACCTAATATATCCGTTGGTATAAGACATTCGTCTGTTAAACTTACATAGATTACTCTCTACAATTGATGTTACACCGGTAAGTAATATTGTTGTACATAGCACAAGTGTATTAAATGTATTTTGGGTATTGTTCAAATGCGTAGCTTTAAATGATTGTTGTTTATTTTATAGAAAATGAAGAAGGCCATGACCAAAGATGAGGTTGCTTTGTTGACTGACCTAATACAGGGCACTCCAATCTTGACCAGCAAAGAAACGAACGCTACTACAAACAAATCCAAAGACGATGCGTGGATTTCTCTGGTACGAACGTTTAATGCAAAGAGTGGGTCTGTTCCCAAATCAAAAGACCAGTTAAAATCGAAATGGGACAATTTAAAAAAAGCTGCCCGTAAAAGAAGCCAGGATATTAGGATGAATAATCTAAAGGTAAAGGTAAGGCCTCCTCTCTAGGAGGGATGGGCTATAATACACCACCCTAGCTGTCACATGTCTTTGAATTTTTTAGACATGCCTGTTTCCTCACAATGTTTTCCTTCACCGTTTTGAGAGCAGTGGTGATGAAATAAATTACACAAAGTAATGTGCCTGACTGAGTTCGAACCCATGACTCACAGTTTGTAAGTCGAGGCCGCCACCACTGCTCTCAAAGGTAACATTATAAAATTTTAATGATTATAAAATCATATTTTTTTATTTACATCCAAAGTAGATACTTAAATGTTGTGCCTATATTTTGTTTTTGTTTATCTAGACTGGTGGTGGTAAACCAGATTTTATTCCACGTGATGATATACTGGAAAAGGTGACTGGTCTTCTGGGGTCTACTTGCGCAGGATTTGATGTGCCATATGGTGGTGATGGTAGTGGTGGTGGTAGTGTAGTGCTTGACATGGAAGATAGTGCAGAAGTGATTGTGGCGGATTTGGAAATTGTAGAACATGCAACACAAAATGATGCAACCAATGCACTTATTTGTAAGCTATCTATCCCAGAAGATAGTGTAGCTGAAACACCATGTAGAGGTATTATTTAAATCTTCCTTCTCTATCTACTCACTCTTCTATTAATTCTTTTGTTTGTAAATGTAAAATCACATTTTTATCAGGTACACAAGCAAAACAAAGAAAAATTGATTTATCAGACTCTCCCAGTGCAAGACACAGCATCAAAGAGCAGAGCATGAGCTCTAGCTCAAAGTATTTCTTTGGCATGCCTATGTCCAGCCAATTAGCATCAAAAAAGAAAGGTACATTTATTTTTTATTATTTTTTTACACAGCATATTTTACGCGAATCTCTTACACCGATTCTCATAATTTGTAAACTATAGTATCAAGTGAACCCTGATCACAAGCAATTTATGAAATAAAAGTATTTCCATTTATTTATTTCAGGTAAAAAGAAAGCAGTTAGTGATGTTGAGACGTCCATCATCACCCGCAACCTTGCTATAGCAAGATATTATGAGAAGAAAACGGAGAAATTAAATTTAGAAATTGCACTTTTAAAATCAGCACAAAAAGAAACCATAAGTAATGTTAAAGTTAATGATGTATAGAGTTGCTATTTTATGTTTACTTAAACTTAATTTTAAGAAAAACTATTATTTAGGTAAATAAACTTTATTTCAATAAATTTGTGTTTTTCAATTACTAATAGCAAAGCTAACTACCTAAATACCTACTAAAATAAAAATATTTCCCTTTATCTAAGCCAGTCCTTCATTAGCAATGATTTCTTCATAGACTTTGTTTTGTATGTAGCAGATAATGTAGATTTTCTTATTTTTCTTTCTTGATATAAACTTAAAACTACTTATGATGATAAACTGAAATAAGATAAAAGTAATTATTAATCAATGCCAGTGCACAGTACTTTAACACAGAAAAGGTTTCAAACACGACACCCCAGCTTAGTGCTATACAGATTGTTATTACTTACTTATTAAAGAAATTTGAAATCAGTGTTGCTCTTTCTGTGTAATGTGGTTCTTCAGCAGTATTTGGTACAGGCACTACCTCTGCTGTAGGAATTTCTACTTCTGGTGGTACATCAGCTATACTGTTTAATCGACAGATATTATGCAACACACCAGTAGCTATGATTACTGCATTGGCTCGTAACAGACTCAAACGCAATGTTAAAGCTACTACTGGAAATCTCCTTTTCCACACTCCAAAGCACCTGCAATCAAAAATAAATAGTTATCTTTAGTACCTACAGCAATATTGCCGACTTGGAGCTTGGAGCATGAGATCTTGAACCTGAGGGTAAGAGTCCCGAGACAAGTCTGAATAAACATACCTTTCAATACAGTTTCTAGTTCGAATGTGGGCTTCATTATAAAGCTGTTCCCCTCTAGTTTGAGGGTTTAACAAAGGTGTTAATAGGTATGGTTTCAGTGGATATGCGCTGTCTGCAAGCAGCCATTTGTTTCCGTATAACCCACTTTCACACTGAGCTGAAAAAATACACATTTAAGTATAAGTACTGAATTTAATTATTTGGTCAAAACATACTTTAACATGCTTTAATTTAATATTACTGTTACCTCTTACTTCTGAGTTATTAAATATAGTGGCATCATGAGCTGAACCAGGCCAACGGGCTACTAAATTCATGAACAATAATTTGGCATCACACACAGCTTGTATATTAAGGGAAAAGTAGCCCTTACGATTTCTGAATTCTTCTCCAGTCTCTGAAACTATGCAAAAGAATTGAGTTGTTTACCAAATAAAAAAGGAATACATACATGGGTATTGGGAATGTTATATCTTAAAGTATGATTGACAAGGTATTAATGAATTAAAAGTAATACTTAGGTACCTAACAGATACAACAAAAACTTACATGGTGATTGAATAGGCGTGACGACATAGTCAAAGAATCAATGATTTAATGATATTAGGGGAAATTACATACGAGAAGAATTTAAAACACTGATTTAGTTTTATTTAAAACATTAAGATTAGTAAGATTTTTAATAAAATAAAAGATTAAAATACTGATATCGGCCATTTTGATTAAAACACCAATCATAGCGCACTACGTCACGCCAATGTAAACATCACTAGCTGTCACTAGCTCACTGTGTTGTTTTGTTGCCGATTACGCATTTGGATATTTTTTTTGTTACTACAATACTTTGTGAACATCTTTAGCAATGGAATCAGGCTTTGTAAAAGCAAACAGTTCAAATTTGCCCAGGATAGATTTACTGATGTTGGGCGATTTCCTTGGGTCAAATAAAGAATTTTGCTCGTCCGAGTTCCGAAATGTGAAAACCTCCCTGTAAGTAAATTTTGTAAGTATATAACACTATAAAAATACAACAAACTCGTTTTGAGCTTGTAGGAGTTTAGTTTATTTTCACTTTCATATGTTATTTTTACAATAAACTTGTCAGTTTATTTTTGAGGTTAGCTCCTTCGCAACTTGTAATAAAAGTTTGCTACTGAGTTAATAACCAACCAAAGGAGTAAAGGCGAACGGCAGGGTTGTATGGGAGTTTCGTACACCTAATAAAATATCGTGTTTTGGGATATTTTTTGTTTTAATTGGTAGTCAATACGATAGGCAAGCCCTTTTAAAATTCTTCGATTTTTAGAAGTTGGGACCTAAAAGTTATAACCAGTTTTATTTTTGAGGTTATGTCCCAATAAATATTATTACGTGTAGGCACATAAACATTGTTTTGGTGAAAAAGGATATGTTCTAGATAGCTGGTGCTATCTTTGTAGTGTTTTACTTATAATTAAGTTGGCAAATTGACATGAGAATTGTACCTAGTAGGGTGCTTTAGGAGAGACCTACGTCCAGCAGCGGTCTGCAATAGTTTGATGATGATGAGTGATAAAGTGCTGATGGAGTTTTGAGTGTGGGTAAATAAAACAACTTTGTTTTCTCATCTTACATTTATTTTATTGTTCTTATAATTAACCTAATCGATTCTTAATATTATTTCATCTAAGAAAGGGGCAGGTCGGGTCATACCTTCATGGCGAGCGTAACTAAGGTACCAAATAATGCTCATAACATGTGAGCAGCACCCCACTGTTCTTAAACCTACAATGCAATTACAGCAATAACTCTTTATTGCGTCCCGACCATTCATATTTGTTTCTGCAACTATGAAAACAAAATAAGTTCTAGCAGAAGAATGGCGGGACTTTATTTTAGCACGAAGCAACATTGGGTTTATTCCCTCTAAGCCATGTATTCTCTCTCGAGATACCTCTAATGTATATACTCCATGAAATCGAAAATGCTCACCCACATATGAACGAGCCTGGCGAATTTGGTATATTATACCACAAGCAAATAATATCAATTCCTCCATGGATAACCGCGGAAAGGAGAGGGTTGTCGCATCTATGGGTACAAACCAGGAACCGCGCCTGTTTAAATTATGTAACCTAACTAATTCAGCTACAGTATTCGCTAAAAACAGGCGCTCAAAATGATTAACACAAACTGCTCTGCATGTATATTTTCTGTGAATGGCGGAGTAAACGCATTCAACAGAGCAGCTGCTATTTTAAAATCTGCCATTAAATTGCGACAACCACGGTTAAAATATTCATGGCGGAATATTTTGAAGTCTCTCTTAAAACGGCCATTCACAGCTTCTACAACCCACCTGCAGGGCTATTGCGTATCTTTTAAATGACAGTGGCTATCAGATCGTAACCATCAATTACTGTCAAATGGTTCCATTTTGTACTAAACCATAACCAATTTGACAGTAAATCCATGGACGTCTTTCTGGAACATAGAAGCTCAAATCTCGAGCTTGGCCCCAGCAAACTCCACAAACTTCATTCATGGACGACATCTGTAAATAAATAACATTGATGAAATACAAATTAAACACTGACTGCGGTAGTCAGAGATATTTAATGATCACTTAAGCCGTCACTTAGTAAAGATTTGACATACTCTTGCATGACAAAGCTGTCAAAACCTTTACTAAGTGATGGCCTAAGTAATCATTAAAGTTCTCTGAGTGCGGCAGTAAGTTTGATAGACATAAGTTGCGCCCAACATGACCAAACTACAGAATAGTTTTTGACATACAATGATTGGTTTTCACCTTACAGAAACCCTTACAGAAAACCTTTACCAAAAATATCTATGTTGTGTTAATATGAGAGAGAAGGGCTATGTGACAATGGAGAAACCAGTATCTTTTTGTTGTTAGTAAGGCCAACATCATGAGTGTACCAGATTTAGCAACATATAATAGTAATTTCCCTTTGCATGACACATTTTTATAAGCTAATTACTATAAATATATTATATCATATATACCTGCTGGTGCTCCGACAAACGAGCAGTGTTGTCGGGATTCCATTCTTGATCTGATGTTGGGGTGGATAGACTCTGACCACATACAGCACACATCAAATCAGAATGATCACCCTCCAGATGATCAGGTACAATGGGTTGAATATCTTCATTTGGTACAACAACCCTAGTTCTTCTAGCTCTTAGCCAACACGACACACAAGCCTCATCTTCGGGACGAAGCTAAAATAAAAAATATAAATAAAGAAAAGCTTGCATTTAAAAATGCATGGTATCAGTGGGAAATAATTTACATTGTTTTAACACATACATCAAACCAAGATACCTAATTGATAAAAGTTATAATAGGTACATGTTGTAATACCTCTCGTGGTTGGATCCAAGTAGCAACTGTGTTAGCCATTCTTTGTTCTTCTTCATTTGCACCTTCAATCAAAATCCTACGTCGACTGATTCTTAATATGGATCGTCCGCATACAATACAAACACTTTGATGGCCTATGCGTCTCCTCGGCATGTTATCAGAAGAACTTGGATGAGTAGCTAGCTGCCAGCATGCATGGCAAACATGGTCAGCAGGTGTTATCTGGAAATAATGAAGTGATTTTGAGTACGGCTCAACATTGCTTTTAAATATGACTATGATACTATGACAGTCATAATATCAGAGTAATAACTATTATAATAGTGTTAGGCAAACCAAGTTAGGCAACCAAGTTTTAGGCAAGTAAACAATACATGTAAACGATCACTTATGTGTTTGTACATTATATAGGACAAATTGTAAATAATTATACAACCACAAGTGTTTGTAATTTTTACAAATATTGTTTAGATTAGTTTTAGTACACACATATTATTTTAGTATGATATCGTGTAGTTGAAATGGTAAGGACTACTTTTTAATACGTAAAAGTTATCATTCGTAACCGGCACACTCGTGCGCAAAATGTAATTTGGAAACTACTCACATAGGATATGTCCACAGCCGAATAGTATTGACGATATCTTCACTCTCATCGGATAAAGCGTGCCTTCTTATTCTGGGCAAGCGAACGTTGCAATTGATGCATTGCAAACTCGTCATTTTAATTAAAGCACGTATACACACAGCACAATTAATAAAGCGTCCTTTCGCGAAAGTACTATCAACAGATAGAGTACGGAGGAGCAGGAGCTCAACTCAACGTAGAAATGGCCAGATTATTTGCTAAATTGCTTAGATGCAGTTACAAACCACAATCCAATACAACAGCAAAGAACTGAACAGACTCGGAAAGATTTTCCTATTCTGTCAATAAAATAATTGCCAATACAAAAAAAAACATTGATGTCGAAAATAATTCCTATCATTACATAGTTAATTATTAAGATTGTATGCAATCATTATTCATTGTAAGGCATAATGTGTAATTGGTTAATTATATTTACGGTTATTTCTATTTTAAAATAATTATTTATCATTTTAAGCCTCGTGATATTTTACAAATGGCAACTTTTAAAACATAACTACGTTTATTCGCGTTTAGTTTAAGTTCATTTTACGTTTAATTACTTAAATCTTTTAATTGATATAATTAGTTAATCCGGACTTCTAAAAATACTAATGTTACATAAAAAATAATGGTTTAGTTGTTTTAATAAGTGGTACAAATTCTATCACACAACAACAAAAAAAGTATGGTGTACGAATTCTGCCGTTCACCTTTCTGTAACTACAAAGCATGTACTAGTATCTTTTCTCATAGTAACAACCTACTATCATAATCACCGGGTCAGCTATGCAGGTCCAGAGGGCAACATTTTTGACATTCAAATATGTAATGCTAAAACTATTGATAATGATGTGTTTTTACACTGAGGCACCGCACACCACTTATAAACTTTGTTATTCATTTTTAACACACGAATTATGGTAATGATTGTTTTAGTTCCGTCTAGCTGCGCTTTGACATTTCCATGTTTACTTATGCGTGACGTCAGACCCGACGCCATGACACTGCGAGCTGTTTTCGCGCTCTATTTAATTTTTTTTTCAAAAATGGCTTATATCTTCGTTAAACTTTACTTTATTACTGAAATAAAGGTTTTTTCGTAAATAAAAAAGATATACCCACATTACGGAAGGGGATTTCAAAATCTTTCGTCATGCCTATTCTGATGTGTGTACCGTCAAGGGCTCCAAGAACCCTTGGGAAGTGAGCAATTTCAAAAAAATCTTCTTCTGTGTCAGGGTGCATGTATATGTATTTGTTGTATAACCGTGCTATAGCACAGCTTACATCGAATACTATACGACAAGCCGAAGATTTAGATACCCCGACAAAGTCAGCCACTGATATTAGCATTGTCCCTAATGCATAAAATCTTAAAGTTAATAATAGTTGGTGAAGAGGATGTATACCATGGTTCCTAAAAGAAAAGATAATAATAATGTTATAGGAGTAAGTAAAGAGCGTAATGAATTTTGTTGTTTCAAATGAATATTTTTAGGTTAGTTTGAGAAATACATACCTGGCTCCCTTCACTTTTAAATGCGGATAAATTTCGACGAGTAAACTTTGTACAGAGGGCTTATCTAGCCGAAATCTAATTTGGAATTCATTATTATCTAAGATACTGAAATGATCCACCCTCGTTTTGAAATTCCGTTGATTAGAACCACTTTCCTCATCTGATTCGGAGTTACTCCAGTCCGATAACCTTTCTAAATCACTTAATTCACTATCTGAACGAGACATTTTTCAATTCTCTATAGTAAATAACGCAGAATAATTAAAACTTCTGTGAACAACCGACCGAAATCGGGCAGTAAACAAATTGTAAACGACTCGTAACTTTGACAGCTCGTTGACGTTTCTATTTTGTTATAGGAACACCATCGCCCCACATCTGCATACATTTAGCTTACGGTTCGTTATTCGTAACCCTCCCATCCGTAGGTACTGATCTATCGGTAACTTAACTTACGAAACGTTTTTTATAGGAACGGTTTTGGCCTACGTCTCGTTGAAAATACTACTATCCGTAAGCAAAACGACTCGTTTCTTGTTTATAGGAACCGGGCATTACTAAACCAGCCATGAACATCAGCTTTCAACGTACATCCGATAAGAATGTGAGAATTGTGTTTGTAATATTATCATGTACTTTTGATATTATAATACGTCTAATTGCCGCAGTCATCAGTTATGTAAAGGTTTCAAAAGTATGTCAAACGTGTTACTTAGTAACGGCTGAAGTAATTATTAAATAAGAGATTATTAAATGAGTTACGTAATTAGTGTTAGTAACGTAACGATAAGTTAACGGTTAAAAGGAAATGTTTTATTTGAATCTCCTCTCTCTTTGAGAGGGAATATCCAATATTTTTCGATAATCTAACAGACGGACTAATTAGATTTTTTTGGTAAAATACCCTATTAACATGTGTTTTACTTTTGGTTCATCATCAGCAAAAGCCAACAAACCAAAAAACGTCTACTGCTAGACGTAGGCCTCCCCCAGGTGTCGCCACATTGACCGGTCCCATGCGTCTCGGACTCCAGCGGACCCCCGCGGACCCCCGCAGCCTTCATCAGGTCATCGGTCCACCTAGTGGGAGGCCTACCAACACAATGTCTTCCGGTTTGCGGTCGCCACTCTAGAACTTTTCGGCCTAATCGGCTATCCGTTCTGCGAGCAATGTGCCCTGCCCACTGCCACTTAAGTTTGGCATTTCTTCGAGCTACGTCGGTAACCTTAGTTCTCTCTTGGTACCTACTTTTGATTAATATTTTTATTTATTTATAAATAAATATCAACGTTTTCACAGCTACTCCACCAAAATCTAAATAAATAATAAACTCTCCCATTTTTCACCGAATCTCGCAAGAAATAAGCCAAGCCTGACACAGAGTCTGTTATATGCTCGGTAAAAATCTCTCTGAATGACTCTTCCAGAGGATTATTCGGCGAGTTATTAAGGTAGACGAAATATGCTCTGTGGATATTTAAGATCGTCTCAGACGGTACGGCGGGTTTTTTTAATATTACGTTGTTCCTGTATGAAGTTTTATGTGGATCACTCACAGTATGAGCTTGCCATCATTTGCCTAGCCCTTTCCAATCGGACAAAAAAAATATAATTAGTCCGTCAGATAGATTTCTAAAAAATATTGGACACGTATTTTTTAATACGTGTCCAATATTCCAATATACATAAACAAAAAATTAAGACAGTGAAGATACAGTGCTTCGAAAACTCGTGAATTCCTCGAAAACGTCACATGTCAGTACATTTTTCACCTACAAGTGACGTCACAACCCCCCACTCATGATCTTTGACGCGTCTTATCTTCGTCAATTTTTATTAATTTGTTATAACAAAAAACACGTATCCAATATTTTTCGATAATCTAACTGACGGACTAATTAGAATCATATTTTTTTGACTCTGTCCGATCCCCTATTATGTTGGGGTCAGCCTCCAGTCTAAACGGATAAAAGTGAAGCAACTGAATACTAGAATTTTACATGGAGCGACTGCCTATCTGATCTCCACAACCCAGTTATTACTGGGCAATACGAGACCCTTTGGTAAGACTGGTTGTCACTCTCAGGTCACTGAAGTTTTCAGAACAAAACTACCTCCTTTCATTGATGTGTGGTGTCTTCTCTATATTAGTTGATTTTGGAAAAAAGAGATCTGATTGGGGTTATACCTTCCTTGTAATAGAAAACTTGTCATTAAACACATCCCACAAGCTAACTACACACACTAACTACAAATAAAAATCTGCACTGCGAATTATCCTTGCATTATCTTCAACAACATAATTGTACTTATATCGGATCAATAGCTCCTACGGCTAGGCTGTCCAGCCGAGTGGAAGTATCGATAAAAACGGTCGAATAAAACGTGTCGGTGCGAGGCTTTGCTGTGAGTGTGGATGTGTCTAGGGTCCTTGTGGACAATTCAAATTCAAATTCAAATATTTTATTTCAGATAAACATCCATATAATGTTAGTAGTAGTAAAACTTAGCCTAATGTTAGTATTAAATTAAAATAATGTATAACAACAATCACACAGTTCAATGGCTCATTATTGTTGGTAATGAACATTGAACTGTTTGTTCCATGTTAAACGATTTTAACTGGATAAGTGTGTCTGAACACTTACCCACCTTCGTAAGAGGGGAGAGTCCCACCGGTCTGAAAACACATTCAGGATGCCATTGGAGGAGGAGCGCAAGCGCGCCATCATGGAAGCGCATCGCTTCCGCAAGATTGCGGCGAACCCATCGACGCATGCTTCCGCGAACATCCCTGACGCGCTACATCGCCATGGCAACCCCAAAAGCACCCAGCACAATGCAGACCAGGTGTTAAGCACACATTGCTAGAAGTTTTTGGAGAGCGAAAGAGTGCAAACAGGTCGACTGATACTTTATAAAAGTACTAAAATTAACTTGTATCTCAAAATCAAAACTCTGCTGATAATCAGCACTTATCGAACGTCAAAATTTACTATACTTTACAAAAAAAAAAAAAACTCCCCAGCAACACATCTGTCGGTTAGAAGAACCAGACTCTATACAATAGTAAGGTGCAAGTTAATGACTACAGACACAATTTTTAATTAAATATGTGCCAAATGAAACTTAAGTTTAAGAAGGCTTCGTTGGTCTGCTGTGCATGAGGTCCCGAGTTCAACTCTCAGGTCAGCCGGTGAATTCTTCAGTAGCAGCCACGAAGGATTTGAGCCCGGTTGATGGCAATAGGCTTGCCCCTGTTACATGGGAGTTAACCTAACTGGCGAAATGTGTAAAGTGTTGAAAATACTCCTCTGTCCAGCCCTTCGGAGATCACAGGCGTGATGATGATGTTTTGTAACCAAAGGGTTAGCAATACCCCGTTGGGGCTGCGGGTTGTTCACAAGTTACCGCGGCCTCGACATATAGGGCTAAGAAGGAACATGGGTGGTTTTTAGTCAGTAGAAGTCTGACACTCCCTTTCGCTCTGCCCAAGAGCGGGAGGGGTTATTAGATGATTTTCCACCCGCCAAAAAAAAGGGTTACCAATATTGTAAAACAGTTGTGTTTTAATTTTGGTGTTCAATTAGGTAGAAATCTATTCTATATTATTTCACACAAACCACAAACATACTACTATCTCAAACACAGAAGACATCAAACTTGCCAGTCAACAAAACTTTTAAATTACACAAAGTGGTGTCCATAAATTATGATAAACGCTGTACAAAGCGATCATTAATCTGTATTATCGCGGTTGAACACAATTAAGTGTAGGGCGACAATCAAGCGCTTGTTTTACAGGATTTTTCCTCCTCCGACAACCTCCTAGGTTGACCTGCAAGCAACCATTCACAAAAAAAAAGCTGACAATGTTACAGCTTGTCTAGGCCCTCATTTCTCGACTGCACCATACACAAACTACACTCCATCCCCACTTTTCAACAACACATGCATTAATTAAACTGTATCCTCCAAAAGCCACCAGCGTGGCTACCTCCAAACAACGTTAACGACCGTGGTCAGCCGACACTCTTAATGGATAACGCTTCATCGAACCACCCGCAACTTGCCATCAGCATTAAATACCTGGAACAATGAAACAAATAAGTGTTTGTTAATTAATTTAAACAATTAGTGCTCTATGTGGTTCGAGGTTGGGTACACCCATATTTATTACAATGAATTCCGATTCGTATTGATGGATGAAATTCATTTTGTGAAGGAATTATACATTGGTGTTGTAAGTTAAAGTGTGGTCTTCAAAATTTTGGGGAGAATTTTGTTTTTTTATAAGAGTCCTGCATGTAATATACGATAATAGCCGTTTTATTGGGACCTATTAACAACAAAACAGTCGAGTCTCATATACCACGTTCACCATCTATACTAATATAATAAATGCGAAAGTAACTCTATGTCTGTCTGTCTCACTGTTTGTTACCTTTTGACACCTTAACGACTGAGTTAATTTTGATGGACAGTAGACGATGACGCGATTTGGGACATTGGATAATTTTAGTCCCAGTAACACAATCAGGTCTCTTAATCATCGATTGAAAACGCAAGTAAAGCTGTGGGCCTGTAACTTCATATTTTATTCATTCATGAAATCAAGATTATACCAGTTAGAATAGACAGGCAATACTAGACAGTTAAAAAATATTGAAACATTATGCTAACAAATAAAAGCTGGTTGTGCTGCTTATTCAGTCATTAAATTAAGGTAAGTACACACTGATAGCAAAAGGAACACGCGAACAGTGTCCAATACATTTGGAGCGAAGTGAGCGGAGAAGGGCGTGCCCCGTCAAACGCACGCGCCCATTATGCCCCCGCCCTTAGTAATAGTACGGTGTAAGATAGAAGATATTAGCGTGTTAGAATCGGTCTGAATATTTGCAGCATTTTCAATGGTGTAAAAATCCAAAGTGTCTTTATAACTCGCTAGGGTAAGTTTCTTTATCGTGAATTAACCGACATGACTGCGGTACTCAGAGATATTTAATGTTTACTTAAGCCATCACTTGTTAAATATTTGACATATTTTTGTATGACAAAACTGTCAAAACTTTTACTAAGTGATGGCCTAAGTAATCATTAAAGCTCTCTGAGTGCGGCAGTAAGAAGTTCAAATTTAAAGACCTATACTAACGCGCACGCATGGCAGATTGTAGATAATTCTAGTTTAAATTGAGATTATGGTTAGACTTGACGAGGATGCGTTATGGTTGGCCGCAAAATTTGGGCCGGGCCCTATCAGAATACATGTGTCATTTATCAAAAATGTTACAGCACCATGCTGGGAGGTCTTTAGGCCTCGTACGGTACTTTTTTAATTGTATATATTATTTTTTAGGCGTTTCCCTTAGGTGTTCTTTTTTTATGTCTAATTTTTTATCGATTTCTATGTCCTGTGTGAGTCCAATATACACCGTTACATTTTGATCGTTTTAATCCCGTGGAGGGTCAATCCGGTGGATGAAGCACTATCGATTTCTAAAGACAAAATAAAATAAAAAAGGTTTTTTTCTTTTAAACTCGAATTAATTCTCGCATTAGTGAAAAAACAATGCGAACCATTAGTAGACACTATTCGATACTAACAACAATGACGCGTAAGCGCAGTCAACGTGGACTCACAAAAATTAGCCAATCCTAGAGCAAACCCCGCCCCTAAACCTTATTTGATTGGCAATGCAAAAGGCACGCGCCCCGCGCACCCCGCGCGCTAAGGGCAGCACAAGACCATGTCATTTTAAATAATTTAGTTTCTTAAGACGGTGTGAAACATGACGGATGTCCAGCACATTACGAGCGTAATGTACGTAATCACCTAAATTCCGTGTTTGGAGATCACTGGATTGGACGGGGTGGTCCAGTTGCTTGGCCAGCAAGGAGCCCGGACCTTACCCCACTGGATTTTTATTTGTGGAGTGAGGTGTACAGAAACGAGCATCAAACTCGTGAACAAATGAAAAGTGCGATAGTGGACGCGTTCGATGTTTTAAAAAGTGACAGAGACACATTATTGAAATTAAAACAATTTAATTAAACGTGCAAGATTATGTATCGAAAGGAATGGTTTGCATTTTGAACAATTATTACGCTATCGTGAAGTGTAGAAGTGATTAATTATTAGTTTTGTAACAGAACTCTTCTTTTTAATCGTTGTAAGTAATTTTGATTACACATTTTTATAAACAATTATTACCTATCGCGAAGTGTCCATAGGTGTTAATAAATCAAAGGTGATTTAGGTATGTAACAGAACTTTTTTTGAATCTTTTGAAACTTTTCTCTTTTTTAAATCATTGTAAATAATTTTGATTCCACATTTTTAAATACGCCATAACTCTGCGCCTGTAAGACTTATTTTTACATGTACCTACCGCTTTTAGCATAATTCTTTAAATTTTATTAAGTATGTTCCGACACCTAGTCACAAAGCAATTATGACGGTCCTAAGCCCGTAAAAGTATGAAGGAAAATTTGGAATCATTTCATTTGTTTACGTGAACACCAGATGAGCGACTCAATAACCTAAGCTGATCGGGTTCATTAACCTAAGCTCGAAGGTAGGTAGTTAGGTACGCACTGACGACGACGCGGCGTACGCGTAGGTAACTAACTCGTGTGCTACTACTGGTTTCATGCATTTTGCGAATATTACGTTAGCACTTCCAATTTTTTTTATTTTAAGTGATAGAATGCTGTGCAAGCTGTTGATGAATAGTATTTTGTAAGTTAAACCACCCGTTCAAGGGATTAAAACGATCAAAATGTAACGGTGTATACTTTTTTTTTCTTTCTTTCAAAATACCTGCAACCTTTACATTATTTTTTTTTGAGCTACCCTGGCGCTCACCTTACAACTTACAATGTGAAATTAGTTGTAAAAAAAACCGGGTCTACTACGAAGAACTGTCCACTCTACCAAAGAAAAATATTTTTCCCAATATCGCCCGCTAATCGCTTTCAACTTACACCGCAGCCGAAGTAATGCTTTACTAATGACTGTGTGTCGAGATTTTTCCCCCATTCATAAATATGCATTAACGATACCTTTACAATGTAAGTGTAATTTAAAATTCAGCCACACGGGGTTACAATGGTTTATGATAATCATGAACCAGCTGACTGAAATTAAATGAAGATCAGCTGCTAGAAAACAGCGAGAAGAGTTAATTTTAAAAGTAGTAATGTTTCAGTTTTTCGATTTCTTTTGTAGATAAACAACGAAATCTACAGTTTGATTTTGCTAAAGATTAAAGATACCTAAGTCAATGTTGGCAATGAAAAATTCATGTCTCATTCATGTTTATCGTCATAAATTAGCTCTTCTTCCAACCAAACATAATATCTACGTTATCTATCTACAGTAGGTACACAGTTTCTTCATTACTCGTAAACTTGCGAATAGTTTCCGCTACAAATCTATTGGGTAACGAATGCCTCGGCAAATGAACTCGTGGCTGTAATAGGCTTCTGTGTAACCTTGCTAGGCCGTTTGTTATGGCTTCGTCGGCTTGCTCAGCCGTACGCTGGGTAGGGCTGGGGTTTTGCTAGACTGTGATTAGAGATTATTGTTGTCTCCTGTGTTGATGAAACTCTGTAAGAGACACGAGTTTGTTTGTCATTTGTGTTCTACCCAATAGATTTGTAGCGGAAACTACTCTCAAGTTTGTTCAGGATTGATAGCTAAACTAGTTGTGACACAGTCCCTGGTTAGCTATTTTATGTTAGATTAAAGGGATTCGAACGCACTATCAGTTTAAGATATTTTGAAAACATCCGTGTATTTTTTTTTACAGATACATATTCTCTGTGACAATAGGGATGTTTACTGACAAAAACAATGTGATTCTAATTAGTCCGTCTGTTAGACCATCGAAAATATTGAATACGTATTTTTTGTTTTATCAAATCAATAAAAATCTCACGAAGATAAAACACGTCAAAGATTTGAGTGGGGGTTTGTAACGTCACTGACCGGTAAAAAATGACATACTAATGTCTTAGAATATGACGTCACAAGAGTTTTTAAAACATACGTCTTCATTGTTTGGCTACGTGAAAAAAGAAAAAATACGTTTCCAATATTTTTTGGAAATCTATCTGACGGACTTATCGGTTTTTTTTTTGTTTAATACCATATTGTTACAGCGGCTCAAAAATCTGACAACCAGTCTTACCAAATAAGTATCGTATTTAAACTATTTACTACTGACCTCTACAACCCATTTTGTTAGTACTAAAGTGCTAGTTGGGTTGTGGAGGTCAGATAGGCAGTCGCTTCATGTATATACTGGTATTCAGCTGCATCTCCTTAGACTGGAAGCTGACCCTAATAAAAATAGGAAAATACTACGCAAGTCATGTTCCTACAGGTCACATCCGGAGTTATTTACTATACGGACCTTGTAGAAACTAGAACAAATTTCCGTGCGTTCAAGCATTTTTGTCATACCTATTATTGGAATCAAATATAACAGCTCACAACTTAGGACCCAGTAATATTAATGACAATAATATCCGTGGTGCTAGGCAACTGGGCTTATCCCAGTTGTATACGTCCCTGTGTGCCTATCGGCCTTGTTCTGTTCTGTCTCCTGCTGATATGGAGGGAAGTGGAAATGTGTAATGTTTTTCCTACTCCTCCGCTATTCTTTTCTGATTAATTTGTCTCGGCGCTTTTCTTGTTGTCGCCACAGTTGATTCTGGCTTACAGAAGTTACAGTGGTATGGGAAAAGTGAGGCGAGCTTGTCCCATAAAAAAAGGTGATGTTACGCCCCAAAACATAATTTCAACAGAAAATAACAATGTTACAGAAACACCAATTTTCAATGAAAACAACAATTCAAAATTGATCCTAAAAAAACAAATACACAAAACAAAAGAAGATTACTTTAAAAAGACAAACATAATAACGTATAATAAAGTAAAATTTATAAACACAGTTTCAGGCAACGTAAAAAGATCAGACGTGCTATATTGGACTTTAAAATTATTACATTTACTGACCAATATCGTTTGATAGCTGTCCCAGAGCTCGGAATTAAAATGTCCAATAATCCAATTACAGTGTTAAATAAAATACTGAACTTTTACGTTAAAGTATCGTTTTAATTTTAATACTGAGATAATGTTTATATGGTTAATTAAGATTATTGGTTGTTTGTACGTAAGAAAATAAAGTGGATTACATCGTTGGCGTAAACAGAACATAACATCACACCTGTTATCCCTGAAGGATTAAGCAGACCCGTTGGGGCTGGGATGTTGTAAGAGATACCGCGGCCTTGACATATAGGGCTAAGAAGGAACATGGGTGGTTTTTAGCCAGTAGAAGTCTGACACTCACTTTCGCTCTGCCCAAGAGCGGGAGGGGATATTAAATGATTACCGATCCCCAAAAAAAAAAATAGGATTAAGCTGAGGTATTCCTAATAGTACACCCACATTTCGATAGTTATGACGCAGACCCATGTAATAGGGATGAGCCTATTACCATCAATCCGGCGCAAATCCAGATTCCGTGGTTACTGCAGACAAATTCCTGCGAACACCAGACCTACGAAGCTTTATTATCGTTGATGTTGCCGTATAGTAGACGCAAATTCACGACACGGTTGGCGCAGTGGACTGCTGCGCTGCGTGTCGCGGGTTCGATCCCCGCACGGAACAAATATTTGTATGGCCTACAGATAGTTGTTCCGGGTCTGGGTATTTGTGTATGTGAGTTTAAATGTTTGTAAACGCACCCATGATAGAGGAGAAATTCCTAGTGTGGGGCAACGTTTAAAAAAAAAAAAAAATATCGAGAGCGACTGGCTTGACTAGGATTCGATGACTATTCAGTTTGTTCATGTTTGGGTTTTTCTAAAGGAATCCCAGAACTTGCCATTTTAATCGGTACTTGTAATGCCAATAGGCTAGTCCTTGTAGTATAAACTTTAATATAAATTATGAAATCTGTGTGTTTTCATACTTCAGTCCTACTCCTCAGGGTGCACAGGAGTGATGTTTCGTTATGTCAAACAAAGCGTAATACTTTTTACTACAAGTGACGTCATAAAGCCTTCACGTAAAAACAGCTTAATGATTAAAGTAACATTGCACTAAAAAGTTGTAGCCGTGTTAACGTAGATGGACACTTTCAGTTTGCTACGAAAGTGCTACGGGCTACGAGTTTTGTAGCACATCTGCTACGGATACTGCTACGAGGCTACAGCCTTTTGAATCAAGTGATACGCTTGAATTTTTCTTTTAGGTTAATTTTGAATATTGTGTGAGGAATGATATTTAAGATAAAGGAGTAAATGGGATCATGACGTCTGACCGGGGAGAATGGAAGAGCCCAAAAAATGAAACAATTGAAAATAAAAGATGATAATAGTTTCTATAGGTGAAGTGATGATTATCGCGTACCAAAGGTATTTTATGTGCAGACGCAACTTGCATGGACGTTTACTTACCAATAAAGGCCTTACCGAAATATACGATACTACAATAATGCAGCTTCACACGCTACGGGTATTTCCGTTGGGACCTTTGGAGTAAAACTCATGCATAAAGCATTCTAAGAACAGGGTTATAATTACTTAATGCATAGTTAAAGATCTTTTAATTTAACCCTATATATAGGGGTTTAACGATCGATAAGCATAGGTAGTATTGGGGTAACTATCAGCAAATTGTTTTCTTTTTTGGTATCAAAATATTTAATGAAAGTTTAATGATTCTACAAATAACTTTGTACAACAATAGAACACCTACGCCAAACACATCACTTCTTTTTTGAGCTTAAAAATATGGTGGGAAATGCAAATATTCCTTTTGTCTTTTCAAAATTAATTCGTGGTCACAATTTTATTTCCCTTTAGAATGTTTTATATCATCATACTCTAGTTTTTACTAGCTTTCTTTTTTAGCTTACTAGGAAATTATCTCACGGGAAGATAAAATCGGGATAAAAACTATCCTATATATTAATCCAACTTAGAAACTATCTGTGACCAAATTTTATCCAAATCCGTTCAGTAGTTTTTGCGTAAAAGAGTAACAAACATCCATCCATTCATACTTACAAACTTTCGCGTTTATAATATAAGAAGGAAGTAGGATTCTCGTGAATTGGACTCCATTTGCATCTAGGCAACTAGATGTCATAACTCGGGATGGGGGCATTTAGCATTATTATAACAAGTCACTTTCAATACTAAATGTTCGCGTTGGGAGTTACTTCGGTTAGTACTGTAGTGTTTAGCAAATAAACTGCTCGTATAATTCTCATTTTGTAAATGGCATCGACTTTGCGCTTATATTCTTGAATGGTTCAAAAGTTATTGTTTCCATGATGTATAGGAATTTGACAATGAAGCCATTTTACTGTGCAAAATATTTTTATTTGTTTTTTCTTTTGAGTTGCCAAAAATACTGTTGTGTCGATCATCCCATTTTCTCCAGCAAAATTTAAGAAAATGGCTATATCTTTGCTTGCCGACAACCTTTAATAACTTGCTTTTCTTTTTATTTTAATTCACAAATTAATATGTGACAGCCCGTCCTTTCGTCTTTTAAGTATTTGTGATTTGAATCCGTGGACAATAGTGTGGGTTATTATACGTTTATTAAATGAATCTATTTAGCTCCGATATACAAATTGTAACGTGTAACTGTTTTTTGTCCCTAAATAAATAAATGAAATCCCATTGTTCTGGAAATTTTAACAATAAAAAACTTTTTTGCAGAAAGAAAACCGACACAAAAAAATGAAAAATTCAGCTTCTGCAAGTATGATTTCGTTTTTTTTGCCACCGACTTCAGAAGCTCATTTTTACGTACGTAATGAGATACATTACGATATTGAAATTAGTTTACCTTTCTAAAACAATACGAGTACAATACTACAAATAAATAAAAAACGCACATCAAACAAAGGACGCCGTCTCAGTAGCAACGTTTGACGTATTCCAGTCCTTATACAGAGTGTTGTCACTGGAGGGCGAGCCGTGTTTGCTCCCCCTGTATGTCCGCATTCAGGCGGTACAGCCAGACAAAGAGATTAGTGTCTGTGAACTACCAACCTCTTTATTATTTATAATTATTTGATTGATTATTATTATTTTGTTGGAAGGCCTCCCACTAGATGGACCGATGACCTGGTTGCGGGGACCCGCTGGATGCGACACGCACGGGACCGGTCAGTGTTGCGAACCTAGCGGAGCTCTATGTCCAGCAGTGGACGTCTCTCGGTAGAAATGATGATGATGATGATTTTATTAATCCAACTTGCGGACTGCCTTACTGGTCGAGTGGTCACAAGCGAGACTACTAAGCACGTGGTCCTAGGTTCATCATCAAGTCAAGAAGCCCATGGAGATTAAAAAAAAGTCGTTTGTTAGCATTTATTTTTGCGTAGAGTTACTCAGTTTGATGTACAGAACACTAGGTGCAATTACATATTGTATGCTTTAAAAAGAAGCACTGAAAAAAATAAGAGGCAGTGCATACGAAAACCTCAACTAATACACCTAACTCTTTCGTCAACTGTACGTCTGCCCTTAGGGTAGGTGTGTTTGTAGCCCCACCTTTATTGTTTTACGAGGTTGTGTGACGTGTAAACCGTGCCTTTACTGTTGTATTGTAACTTTTATTTGTCTGTCTACTTTCTTTGAGATTTTTTTTTCACTCTGGTGCGTGACGCGAAGTTCAATGAAGTGTTAAATAAGAGTGGGGCGCGTTGTATTGTAGGTCAATACTTCGCTATAAAAAGGAATTCTAGTGTTTTTGATTGGATATTAAAATTGTTGTTTTAATAAAAATGATGAATGATGTTAACAAAAAAAATTTAATTAGTCCGTCATATAGATTACCAAAAATATTGCCAGGTATTTATTTTTCACGTAAGCAAACAATGAAGACGATACAGTGCTTTGAAAACTCGTGTGGCGCCATACTCTAAGACATTAGTATGACATTTTTAGCGGTCAGTGACGTCACCAAAATCGAAAATTATTGGATAAGTATTTTTTGTTTCGAGAAAGATTAGAGTACCCCCCACTCAAATCTTTGACGCGTTTTATCTTCGTTAATTTTTATTGATTTGATAAAACAAAAAATACATATCCAATATTTTTCGATAATCCAACAGACGGACTAATTAGAATCAAATTTTTTAAGCAATAAACATCCCTATTATTGATTGATTCCCTGATTTTGATTTTGATTTTGAGATTTGCAGCATCAATGGGTGTACTCGTAACAACAAAAAAATATTTAATGCAGTAATGAACTTATTATTTATTTAAACATGAGGTTCTCTGTTCCGATATAAGTGAGTGTTTGAGATTAATATTTTTACCTAATAAAATAGTACGGTATCTTTTTTTTGGACGTTGTGAAATCATTAAATAACTCCTCACGCTCTGGGCTCAGCGGGTCGCGGTATCTCTTTCGAACAACCCGTAGTCTACACAGGATGGCACGGAATCTTAAGCCTGATGTTACACAACACCAAAACATTAGATCCCTATCAGCGTACCAGGCTCACATGAACACACAAGAGCCTCACACTACCAACGAACTTAAACTATAAACAATTTAAGATTAAACGAATGTTCCCACGTTCCCTCTATTCTTGTTGACAAGACAACCCGCAACTTTGCGAACAATCACGTGAATTCCAAGTGATTGTGTTCGTAACTCATTAGGGACTTGTCTGCCTATCCCCGGATGATGGAGGGACGATAATTTACCTTACTGTGTTGGATGTTTTATGTTGATGACATTGAACTTGTGTTGGGTTTATGGGTTAGCGCTTTTGTGTTTGAAGGTGTTGTGATAAGGTGTGGCTTTTACACGCAACAGGAATCAGTAACTTTAATGGAAATGTTGCTGGAGTAATTGTGTTTTTGATTATGAGGGTAGCATTTATTCTGAGAAAATTTTCAAATAACCCCTCCCGCTCTTGGGCAGAGCGAAAGGGAGTGTCAGACTTCTACAGACTAAAAACCACCCATGTTCCTTCTTAGCCCAATATGTCGAGGCCGCGGTAACTAGTGCACAACCCGCAGCCCCGACGGGCGTCGGCCCTTTCGGGCCCCTCCCATGTTGCTGACATCTCTTTGAGGCGCGCGTGGAACACGAACGCGCCGTCGACACGGCCTGTCGTCGTCGTAAGACGGACGGACGGCGAGCTAGCCCATCACTCACCGTCCACAGGCCCGCGTCTACGGTAGCCGGAAGCCATCACGTGGCCCCCGACGCCAGGAGCGCCTCCCGCGGCGGCTGGGACGAGAGGTTCTCTCCCTCTCGCGTTCCACCACCTCCTTCGCTACTTGCCTTATTACCACATTAAGCGGTTGGTCCCGGCTGTCATATAAAGAATTTTGGCAGTCGTTATAAGAGGCGTCGTATTATTCAGTACTAACTGGGTTGTGTAGGTCAGTCAGACAGACAGTCATTCCACGTAAAATACTAGTATTCAGCTGGATCCAGGTAGATTGAAAAACGACTCCCAAATAGTTGGGATTTTGGGAATAGACCAGGCAGATACTAGTACTACTTGGAATGTACAGCTAGATGTTTAACCGTCAGTACGACGGCACAACTAACCTACTACCATTGAATAGCATAGGCTAGGAACAATCCTAGCCTATGCTGTGTAGTTGAACGAACCTATGGTAAAAGTAAGTGCCATCGAGGCACTGACATCACGTTTATAGTATTCTATTTTTGTTTGATGGCAATTAAAGCCGATGTCGACTATTCTGCCAATGTCCAGTAAATTGGAAAAACAATCACGTTTATTATTAGCAGTAAATACACTTACGTCATTACTGTAATGTTATGTATACTAATTAATTAAAGTGATGTTCTGTTATAAAATGGAACATGTTAATCAATATTAATTACCTTTCTCCTGATAGCCGCGGTTAGTAATCAAGGTCCCAATGTTACTTCAACAAAGTGATAAAAATGTTATTGATGTTAACTTGTACGTCGCACCTTTATTTTATTTATTTATTTAAACTTTATGCACAATAGTGATACATAGGCGGACTTAATGCCACAAGGCATTCTCTACCAGTCAACCTTAGGGTCAAACAAGACAACATTGTGGTAGGCTTATGCCCGGAGCTTCGCCCACGTGTATGTTATACTAATGTGGTGTTCACTAGAAGCACTAGTTAAGGTTTTCATCAAATTATCAGTAAGTAGATATACCACTTCAGGGATACGTGCACACGCTGCCCGGGCTGAGGACTCTGTCTCTGGGTATCTGTGTCGACTAGTCCTAGGACTAGTCGACACAGATCCTTAAAGCTTACGCTACGTTTATTAGTATAATTATTACATCTCTTTCTTTATAGATTACTGTCTCACGGCTATCCCGTGGAACAATTTACTTACCATCTACCCGCATTCTCTAGACATTCCGCGATGAAGGTGCTTGCAACAGCGTCGAAATATGGGGAGCTCATAACAACGGATAAATACTGAAGACATCCCTTACGAGCCAGTATAAGTTAAGTTTTGATTAAATCACAAAAAAGGCGCTAAAAGCAAAATAATACTAGACTATCCTAAATTTTCGAAAGTTATTAAAAAAAAAAAAAGAAAGTTTAGTAAAGGAATAGATTTATACCAGATAGTTTTACAGCTGCCCTAGTCTTTTTGCAAGAAACAGCCTTCTCAATACGGTCTCCTAAATGGAAAACTGATGACAAATTGTTATTTCCAGCAATTTCTTATAGGTAAACATAGAAATACTGAGTAAGTCTTATTCGCAGTATATTGATAGATAAGGGATGTTTTTGTTTGATGAACAGCCGTCATGAGGCCATCAACAGGTCATTTCAGACCAATCATCAACTGGCGCCGGAATCCGTCTGACTTTACTACCTTTGGGAGAAAATATCTATGTAACATATTTGTAGATGCATACATTGTCTACTTTGCATACATTGTTACTGTTTGCCTAAAGCCTAAATACCACATAATCAGAACCAACACATAACAGTTTCATTGATTACCTAACTGTCAAATTGGTTATATATAGTTTAGTACAAAATGGAATCATTTGACAGTTCATTGATGGACACTATGATAGCCACTGACATCAAAAAAGATACGCAATAGCCCTGTAGATCGTCACTCATATTGTAGTACCTATGTCAATGTTTGTTTCATATTTAGACAATATTTTGCTACTTGTATATTCGGTCTCTACTTGTCATAACATACATACATCACAAAGTTCTAATAATATATCCGTCAGTAGGTAATGTTTGCCTTGAGCGTCTCATGAGCCCCGAGGACATTAGTACAGCAGGATGTTTTGGAAACCGATATGGGAATCAGTAATATGACCACTACTTATATTTAATCGGTAAGGTTAACCCAAGAGGCCCGGGCTGCGGGTTGTACACTAGTTACCGCGGCCTCGACATATAGGGCTAAGAAGGAACATGGGAGGTTTTGATGATTTTCCACCCGCCAAAATAAAAACCTAACGAAACTAAGAACAGTGTAATATTTCGGCAAATAAATCAGAGCACCTTGGAGCTCAATAACAACATCTGCATGTGTCGATCTTCAAAGTTGATTCGCTTGCCTAGATTTTTTTTACGGATAATGAAGTGAAGTTAAGTTACTATAAAAAAAATTGTCGTCTGAGCTACTTATAAAACACCAAAATCATCACTTTTGTCGATGACAATTTTCTTTTGTGAATATTTTAAGGGCCTGAAAAATAAATGTAAAAATGTGTGTGTACCAATGAGTACAGGTGTACTCTGCCACTTTGGTACACTGCCCAACCCTTCCGGAATTACAGGCGTGATGTTTTGTTTTATTAAGTCTTCTGACAATTTCCTGAGAAACACTAAAGCAAGGTAAAGCTTCTTTAATATTAAGTTTTCATTCAAGTTTCAGCTAATTACACAAAACAAAACCCCTAATTAAGGTAAACTTAACTTAAACCATAAACAGAAAACGTTACTACCACAGACAACTCCGTTCAAAAGATGTAACAGCCATTCAACAACGAGACGAAACAACAATCATATTTTTAGACCACAATCTGAATGAACCGACATCTCATTAAAATACCGAATTACCAACATTTCTATCAAATTCCCGGTATTGTTATGTGTCACTGAAAGTCGAGCACATATCAACCTTATTACTTGAGGCGTAAGGGTGATAAGTGGTACTGTCACCGAGGTTGATAGTACCAGGGGGTCATAGGATCGAGAGACAAGGAAGTGACGCCGCAACTATAATATGATAAATAAGACACGTTTTAGATCTTTACAAAACACAAACATGTTCTTAGAAACATTATAGTCACATATTAATCACTGTTTTGACTAATCAGGGTGGTAGGTCAGCTTTTATGTGCCGGATTTATCCCGGAACATGTTCGTTGCATTATTATCGATTCAGCAAAAAACTGTTGTTTCCAAGTGATTATTCAAACAAAAGAATCTTCAGAGTTTTGTCGCATTTCCTTTGTTAACTTAAAGCCTAAATCATCCAGTCATCCGTGAGGTTCTTACTTCAAAAGAAAAACTCAGACACTTAGCATTATGCTTTGAGTCGATCAAGATAATGTGATAAAAGAGACATGTTTCGGCTATTTTTTTAGGTACGAAGCAACGGTATCCAAGTTTTAAAAAAAGTGTAAAAGAGTTTGTAAAAGCCGCAGTTGACATAAATTGTTACGAATTGTAACGTCTCGTAATTGGTATTGGTACACAGATAGTTTATAACCTGAATTAACAAATAGGATAGTTTTTATACCGATTTTATATTCCCGTGGGTTGTAGCGGGTGAAGCCGCTGCCAACAGCTATTTAAATAAACCGAAATCTTTATGTTCGTTTTGTCATAAATTGTTACGAATTGTAACGTCTCAGTCATATTATTATTGTATTCAGATTCTACCTAAGCAGCCATTTCACGCCACGAGATATGCGGAATCACTATACGACCACGATTCGCCCCACTGTCCATGAGGCAACAATAAGAATAATATGACATCTTAAATGATTATCAATTGTGAAATTCCTAATCACACACTTTATTTCGCAGAACTCGATTTTTAATCTAATGAATGAAAAACATATTGTTTTGTTCGTAGGCCAAGAGTTAGATAAGCGACGCTAAATAATATAGTACACAGTTAAATTTTGCGGAATCATAGTATTTTTTTATAAAGCTAGAGTTCAAGTGTAATCCTTCCTATCTGTATCGCGTGGTTAGTGCCAAAACTGGTGTCCGAGTTTTTATGCCTCCCGAACACCTCTTTTTTTTTTTTTGGTGGGTGTAAAATCATCGTATAACCCCTCCCGCTCTTGGGCAGAGCGAAAGGGAGTGTCAGACTTCTACTGACTAAAAACCATCCACGTTCCTTCTTCGCCCTCTATGTCGAGGCCGCGATAACCGTTGGACTACCCGCGGCCCCGACAGACGTCGGCCCCGAACACCTCTGACTTGGTTTTGCATGCCGTCGAGAAATATATCTCAGGCATGCTGGTGTACTCACGATATTTACCTTCACCTAAGCAAATGATAACAATTATAAAGTAAGCACATTTTTTTTTTCGCTTATATTGTCCCACTGCTGGGCAAAAGCCTCATAGCCTTCCACTCTTCCCTCTGTGTGGTTTTCTCCGTCCAATTCGTCACGAACGCTTTTATGTCGTCACGTCAGCGTTTTCTAGCCCTCCCTCGGCGGCGACGCCCGTCTTCTGGCACCCACTAAACACATTGTACAGGTTGTTAGGTACGTAGTGAATTCAGTAAAACAACATAGTTTGGGTTTCAACGCGCACGTCTTACTCGCACGGCCGACCAGTAGAGAGTGCGCGGTCTGTGCAACGACTACTCGACCGCACCCCCACCACTGCTCGCCCCACCAGTAAGGCATGTCGGTATTTATTGATACACTACACACATGAATCCGAGAAATTAGTGATGCGTATCTTGGTTTCGAAGTCGACACCTATAACTTGACACTCCGACGATCGCAGCACTAGACTATCACTGCTTCAAGTTTAATGAGTTCGTATGAGGATACTGATAAAAATCTAGTATTTTAAGCCCACAAACATACATTACACAAATTGTAACACACCACCATAGTAAACTAGTTTTTTGTCAGAAATTGACACAAAAATAATCCTAATAATAATATTTCCTAATTTAGGCAAGCATTGTAATAAAATACAAAAACATAACCCTCCATTTGGCCTTCGACGCAGTCGAGTAATAATGCTAGAACAATAACATGGACATGAATAAACTTCACCAAAATATGCAACCAGCAATGTGTGTACTTAATTCACAATATTATATAAATGGAAATTGAATTTCACAGAGTCCACTAGAATAGAAAATAGGCTTTAACTTTATAAATATTTCCAATGTTTAAACATTTACGGAAGCTGGGGGCAACCATGATCATCATAGGCCAGACCAGTTAAAGTCACTGGATCAGATGCATGCCTGTATCTAAACAATTGCGAATTTGGTTTGTTGTATGGCCTGTTTGATAGTCGTCTTTTTCAACTCCTGACGCAAAAATGACGGGGTGTTTTAAGTTTGACGTGTCTGTGCGTGTGTGTGTGTGTGTGTCTGTCTGTGGCGTCGTAGCTCCCGAACGCATGAACCGATTTTGATTTTGGTTTTTTTGTTTGAAAGGTAAATTAGTCGGGAGTATTCTTAGCTAAGTTTAAAGAAAATTGATGGAGCCGTTTAATAGTTATGGAGGGTGGGGCCAGTGGGGTCTCAAATGAAAGGCGAAAGTTTGTGAGTGTATGTTTGTTACTTCTTCACGCAAAAACTACTACACGGATTTGAATGAAATTTGGTACACAGATAGTTTATAACCTGAATTAACAAATAGGTTAGTTTTTATACCGATTTTATATTCCCGTGGGTTGTAGCGGGTGAAGCCGCTGCCAACAGCTAGTATTTAAATAAACCGAAATCTTTATGTTCTTTTTGTCGGGGGTTTTTTAAATTTTGGTTGCACTTGCACTTTACTCATTAATCTCCTGCCGTGTTTCCAGTTTATTTGGGATCGTTGCAGCAGTCCCCTCCTTTTCTAGCCTTATCATTCTCAAGACAATTATTTTCTTTGAAAACTTCACTCTCTGTATCTTCTTTTTGTTTAGGTAATATATTTTGTAGTGTGAATTAATTAACTACAAAAATATTCTGTCAATGTTGTCCAAGTTAAATAAATTATACATATTCTCATTCTGTCACCACGGAAATCCCCGACAGTAAATAAATATTTACCCACCAATATCTAAGAAAAGATAGCGGAACATTATATTGGTAAACATATATTGAAATGACGTCAAGGATCGCTGAGAAAGAATATAAATGCCTATATATGTATTAAACGGATTTGATTGATAACGTCAACAAATAGTGAGGAGGAGTGACTGAATCTCCATGATCATTATTATTTATTTACGAAAGTAATGTTTACAAATCTATAAGATTTATTTACTTATGATATTTACTTAGGAATGAATGGGCGGCGGGATGTTGTAAGAGATACCGCAGCCTTGACATAAAGGGCCAAGAAGGAACATGGGTGGTTTTTAGTCAGTAGAAGTCTGACACTCCCTTTCGCTCTGCCCTAGAGCGGGAGGGGTTATTTGATGATTTCCAACCCCCAAAAAAAAGGGTGGAATGAATGTCGGAAGAACAATGGTAGAGTGGGTAACTGCGGAAAGAAGCTCGTAGCTTAATAAAAACAGCACCTTGAACGATCTTCAGGTTAAGCCGTGCTTGCTTAGGTTGCTATGTGGATGGGTGACCAACCATTATAAACCGAGTTTCTTCCGTGCCTCGGAAACCACTAAACAACTAGCTTTGGCTGTCATTTGCACATAAATTAAAGTCGTTACAGGCAGTCAGTGACCGGCAGGGCTAGTGCGTAACTTTTTAAATGTCAGTGGCTATCATAGTGTCCATCGATTAACTGTCAAATTGGTTACGGTTCAGTACAAAATGGAACCATTTGACAGTTAATTGATGGACACTATGATAGCCACTGACATTTAAAAAGATACGCAATAGCCCTGCTGAAAGTCGGACACAGTCTTAGCAGATAAACCCCAATATCACATTGCCCGACCCGCAAATCGAAGCTAGGACTTCATGCTACTTACAGACCCCTAAACCAGCTAGGCAGCCAGGGGGATTTTTCCTGCACTTGAGAGTAAATCTCTAAGAGTATATGCTATCCCGTCGGGGCCGCGGGATGTACACTAGTTATCGCGGCCTCGACATAGAGGGCTAAGAAGGAACATGGGTGGTTTTTAGTCAGTAGAAGTCTGACACTCCCTTTCGCTCTGCCCAAGAGCGGGAGGGGATTTGTGAGAATTTGTACATTTAATTCGGTTTAAATTATCAATATTCCTTCCTGCCGTAAATATTTTGATACTAAGTGGTTGAAAATATGCAAGATAAACAAGATGATTTATTAGTCACCGTCCAAATTTTTCCTAGGCTTTTCTCGAAATCACAAACACCATTCTGAAAAAATAAATTAAATAAATTAAATTAAATAATTAATCACATTAAATCATTTACTCGAAAGAATTATCCGCTCTCCGTGAAACGTTAAAACTTTGTAATGTGATATCTCAATATTTTTATATTGAACAAGCTGTTGCCAGCGGCTTCACCCGCTACAGCTCGAAAATTATCCCACGGGAAGATAAAATCGGGATAAAAACTATATGTTAATCCAGGTTATAAACTATCTGTGTACCAAATTTATCCAAATCCGTTCAGTAGTTTTTACGTGAAGAAGCAACAAACATACACACTCACACACTCACAAACTTTCGCTTTTATAATATAAGTGTGATGATACTAAAAGAAAAAACACGTATTAATTTATTTTCGCCAAAGATTAATAATAAATATCAGAATTTGAACGGTGACGAAAAAATCATCTTGTATACGACATTGAAGATTTCTCTGTTCACTGCTATAATGTCATTGCATATAAACATAACGTTAACTCACGGCTGTAAACCCCGAAGGGTTAGGCAAAGGTGTAGCTAATAGTAAACACACTTTTCGCCAGTTACATTTTAGGCCCATGTAATAGCGGGTGAGCCTATTACCATCAATCGAGCACAACAAATCCAGACTCCTGATAGAAAAACCCAATAACACTTTCCCTGGCTTGGCAATCGAACCCAGGATCTTATGCATATCAAATGTGCTTGCGACCACTACACCAACGTATGTAATTTCACGAATTTCAATACTATTGTTATCAAAACGATATTCTTGCGGTCATTTACACGTCTTTTAAAAGAACACATGGGTGGGCCGTAATTAACTCAACGGCTTCTTTGATAAACGTAAATAAATATGTCATCTTATATCTTCAAGTATCCAAGAATGAAAAAGACGACATTATTCATTGAAAAGTAAACAATATTGCCAATTTATCAGTTGTTATTCTGCACTAATGTGATGTTATCATTGACCTTTAATGAATGGAGACTCGAAATATTCCAATTCAAAGTCTCTAGAGTCACAAATGATACAATCAAAAGTGAAAAAACGAGGTGCGCCTAAGTTCACTTAAATTTTCAACTCCGATAATCATTAGGAAGAACAATTTCGGGTAAAGAACTGTAGGTGAGCCAATATTGACCCAGGACGCGCATGAAGGGTTCCGTACCATCGTAGTAGGGGAACCCACTTTATTTGTTGTTATATAGAAATACACATTATATGATAATTTCAACTTCAGCTTACCTATTACGGAACATGAGATCGACCGACGCGTCGTCGGCCTGCTGACAGAGAGACAGACGGTCCCGTTGGTTACCCTTCGCGTAAGGAACTCAGGGAATGCAAATGTATAATGAATTGCCAAAAAGTAGGTGATACAAAGTTACATGGACTAGGTTCAAACTTGACACTCCTTGATTTTGGACATCAAAACAGGGTGAAGGTTTACCATTTATTTATTTTCAAAACATGTTCAAAAAATGGTTTGAGAAATTAAAAAAAATAACTTTCAAATGTCTGAGAGTTATGAATGACAGAATATAACAACATAAAATGGTTCGTTTTAAACCAGACTAAATTACCTAACCCAGAACAGTCATAAAATAAAACATCTTTACACAAACATACGTCACAGCGTACTCTGCACTCTGCAAAACGTTGGAACGCAAGTGTAATCGTCTGGCGTCTAACAGTGCACAGGAGATTTAGCGACATGTCAGCACAAATTACAAGTCGTGCAACTAACATTATACCAGCTAAAATAAGTACTAAAGTAGCTACGAAATACAGCGAGCGTGAAATTGCATTTTAGTCTCCTTTATTTTAAACGGGTACTATAAAGTACACAAAATTTGAGTCCGCAGGATGTAACCTCGAAAAAAGCATTTTAAGAAAATTTTAATACTGCAGATTTTATACGTAGCGAAGTAAAAGATGGTAGTAAATTAGTTTAGGACTAAAAGAAATGTGTAATAAACTTATTCGGGTCGTGAAACAGTTTTATTGATATTCGCGTACCTGAGAATAAAAGATCAAATTGTGTCACAGAAAAAAGCCGTAGTATTTATTGTCCATAAATATATATGGATTTGATACTATTAAAAACTATATTTACTCTGTAACTACAGGACGTATAAAACCTGAAATATCACAGGAAACTTAATAGTTATCTTGCACTGCACCTAACAATTTTCAAAATTTTCAATAAACGCCACGTTCCACTAAGGTAAACGACAGAAGTGCTTCGGGAATTCCTCAATGAAACTGCATCCAGCTTCTAAGCACTGAATCACAATAAAGTCAGGGTAGTTATGGCACCCTGGGGCGAGATCAACACATTCACGTTTGTAACGCCGAACAAATTGGAATATTGTCATTCCACACGGAACGAATTTGCGCAATTACGCTTTTGGGCTTCAATTCGTTTAAATGGAAATTTTTGGTGATTTTGTTTTTGGTCGCAAGTGTACAGTTTTGGCCTTTATGACGCGTTAAAATTCAAGCAATTTAGAATCAAATTTACTGGCAGAAAAAGGTTGAAAGTTTTAAAGCAGTCTTTTGAAACAAATACGTTATTCGTACCTCTGTGTACAGAGTACACAGCTCTCATTAATTTCTTGCTTAATGAAACACATTGTTTGAAGCACCGTGCGTCGGAATTCAGTTTACTGCACAATGCTTGTTGTAACAAATTGTTAACAGACTCGCTGCTAGTTTTGTTCTAGTGTAGTTAATTCATTATTTTATGAAAAACGTCTACAGTATTATCAAGATGCTTACTTATTAACTCTTCCTCTTCAGATGTTTGCCTGAAGAACAATGTTTGTAATTTTTTTTACATCACAGCATTATGGCACAATCTTTCCACGTTTGTACCGCCAAGCCTAATATGATACTACTAATATTTCTACTCATTCTAATCTCCTTGAGTTGTTGGAGTAAGAAATTATTTAAAGCTATATTAAGTTCATTTTTGTTCTTGTTTTTAATGTTTTATTCATTTTGCATGCCTCAAAAGCAGAATACACAAGGACTCTAAGCAGTTTACCATCTTCTCTGTACTACTTACATGCATTGCAAATAAATCATTATAGTCTATTATATGCTAGTCTTATGCTAAACAAAGCAGTTCATCTTAACTGACAACCACTTCAAAGTCATCAAAGGTAGTCACTGTGACCGAAATCGGTACGACATCATTTCCTCAAAATATTCCATTTTGCTTCCTCGACCTTTCTTTCGAAGATTGCTTACGAGTACTACTTATTCCAAATTTAAAACCAATAAGCACAGAAATGTAAAGAAGCCAGTCAAACAGCTCGGAAAACCCCGGAAACCCGAAGCACCTTCGCCAATTGTTTTCAAATCCGTCAAATCACAATGTTTCCTAAATTGCAACATACTGCTCCACGTCGACACGACACGTGCCGTTCCGCTTCATATATCAATCAGTACGACTCGACAGCTGACGACTTTTTGAACGACATTCGATGCGATGCCTCTACTACCAATATCTTTGGCCGTAAAATTTCAGTAGTTGAAAATGCATTTTGTGAGCGATAAAGGAGTGAGCGGTGATTTTACGACCCCTGTACTGATTGTCGTGGTGTTTGGGAACAGAGTGAGTAACAGTGTCGTTGTTATCACTGATACTAATGTTTGGTGTAAAATCTTCAGTTATGTCAGTGGAGTCGTCAATTTTTAGTGTCGAACATGAAGTTATACTGTGATGGGAGATTTTATAGGGTTGTGACTTTCTGAAATCGTTTGAGTGAAAAAAAGAAAGAAATTATACCACTGTTTCTGATCAACCGCAGTGTCTTTTACAATAGCTCAGCTTGCTAAGCCTTTTTGGGATGTTTTGTCTTTAAATATATCATTAAGGCAAGATTTAGATTCAAAGACCTTAATGTAAAAAAATAGGTGTTTGTGATAAACCATAAAAGACTAAAAGAGTAGCTGATGAAGTTAACAAGTTAACTCCAGCGAAGAAAATAAATTGAACAGTTCAGAACAGTGATTAAGGTGCACACCTCCCTAAGGGCAAGATTATCATCACGATTTGGACCCCCGAGATCTGAGCCGTAAACATCTTGGTCCCTTCCGGCCCCATAATAAATGACGGAGCCAATACGGTTCAACTACGTAAACTCCTACTTACCCCTTAAGGAATATATATGGCAAACCCAACTAAAACTATTATTCTCAGTGTTACTAACTACAAATATTGAATCTTATCGATATTGGTTTTCTTGGCCAAGTTGTAGCAGCATGAAAATTCATTTCAAATGTCTTTGGAAAGTTTATATCAGTTTCAGATCTAGTACAGTTGGGATTATTGTTGGTACTGTCTGTTTGTTCGGTTTGCTGTGGAAATGGGTAATAATAGACTGGGATTTGAAAGTTTTTGAAGAAATTATTTGAAGAAAAAGACTATAAAAAAAAGATAGAAAATGTAGTAAATGCTAGCGTGTCCGTTGACAGAGGAGGACCAAAGACCGGGGCTGCGGGTTGTTCAGAAGTTACGGCGGCCTCGACATATAGGTCTAAGAAGGAACATGAGTGGTTTTTAGTCAGTAGAAGTCTGACACTCTCTCTTGCTCTGCCCAAGAGCGGGAGGGGTTATTTGACGATTTTCCACGGGCCAAAAAAAAAGACCGCAAGTAACATGGTATTAGGACAGGAAGATGATGACCAGTTCAGTTTGAGGAGCTTGTAAAATATCAGCCGCTCGGGTCGATCTTCAGTATCCAAGTTGGTACGTAAATAAGTGACCGCTCATTACATACAGAGTTTTAAAGCACGTGAAGCCGTTTGTGCTGGCTGTCACTTGTAGACAGTTATTGTTTAATCAATGTTCTAAAGGTCTGACAATCAGTCTTACCAAGGGGTATCGTTTTACCCAATACTAACCAATTTTTTGGAGAGGTCAGATAGGTAGTCGCCCCATGTAAAATTGTGATATTCAGGTGCATCACGTTTCAATAAACTGGGATAAAAACATTGTTGTTTCGAATTACGTACTACTCTATTTTAAGCCTGCATAAGTAGGTGACATACAAACAATGAAAGTAGGTGCTGATAATAAATTAATCAGTTAATTATAATTATTATATTTTACGTTAATAACATTTTTTTTTTCTCACCATTAACCGTCTCAGAGATAACGAAGATGTGTTTCGTCTTTCAGTTATTCAGTTCTAGACAAAAGTTTAATCTCTTCAAAAACAACTTTATCAGAAGTGTTTTCGTGGTAGTAATAATTTGCGGTTTTTTTTTCAACAATTTCTTCTGATAAGAAGTAATGTGATTGTGACCAGTGATTTACGTTCATAGTCGTTTTTGACCCCTTTAGTTATTGGGGAGCTGTTGTAACCTTTATTACCTACTTCATAAATTTGTATTTTCTTTCTTCTCATTATTAATAATACACACATCAAAAGTGTCTAGGGATCAACATATATTTTTGCAATAACTTTTCTCCTGATTGATATTAATTAAAATTTTCTTTAAGGATTCATCAAATAAAGTGTTTTCGTTTGTCACAGTAACGATAAACCAAGTCACCTTTGCATTAATAAAGAAATTTGCCATTTTCCTAATAAAGGGATTTTTGACATTTGAACCACTAACATTAAAGTTCGAAAAAAAGACTGAAATAACAGTTTTCTTTAAAATTTTATTGGGTAACTTAAACAATTAATAATCCGTGTTTCTACCGCGAACACTAACAACACAAGAACATCGGTTTGGCATACTCAAAATGAGTTCATCCAAATCACGCTGTGGAATGGCCGCCCATGTTCGTTGCAACAACAAAAAAAGGTCTTCTTGCGACTGGATACCCTCCATATTCGGCAGAGCTCTTCTCTGTAGCATATCCCATGCATGCTCAATCGGGTTCAAGTCTGGCGACTGAGCAGGCCAGGGCAGGACATTGATGTTAGCTGCGGCGAGAGTCTGTCTTACAACTCTTGCGGTGTGCGGTCGTGCATTATCATGCATTAACTGAAATAAGGGACCGATTTGCACTTGTAGAGGAACGATGACGTCTGATACAATCGTCTCAGCATAAATTTGAGCGTTGAGGTTGCCTCTGATCCAAATCAACTCAGTTCTTCCGCCGATCCAAATACCCGCCCATACCATGATGGTTCCACCACTATAAGGATGGACTTCCTGGCAGGATTTTAATCGCTGTTGGCGTCCAGGGGTTCTCCAGTGTCGTATACGTCTTGTATCCGGTCTCATACCAAAACGAGACTCATCAGAAAAGCACACGAAACGCCATTGTTCTTCTGCCCAATTTCTGTGTTCAAGAGCCCATTGATATCGAATCCTACGATTGTGCATTGCTATAGGTGGTACCCGTAGCGGTCTTCGGGAATGAAGGTTCACTTCATGCAAGCGGTTTCTGACTGTTTGGTCGCTAATTAAGTTCCCTGAAGAGTGATGAAGCCTCACGGCTAACATCATGGCGGTTATTGTTGGAGCTCTTCGAGTTAAGATTTGAATGTATCGGTCTTGTCTCCGTGTGGTGCAGCGATACCGTCCTCCATGGCGCTCAGCCACGGTACCAGTGCTTCGGTAACGTGTCCAAACCCGACTGATAACACTCTGACTTGTATTCAGAGCTAAAGCCACAGTACGTTGCCGGGAACCAGCTTCTATCATTCCCACGGCTCTGAGCATTTCTTCCCTGCTTAAATGACGTCGCCGCTCCATAATAACGTTGGTTTTAATCAGTAGTAGGGAAACAGTAGCACTAATAATGTCTTCAATGCGTTGTATGTTTATATAGGGAAAATATTGACAGCTGATTTTCATCTTTTACTCGAATTTGATTCACAGTTCCTGATTCAAATTATGAAATGCACCAAAAAGGATCCATATAAATTTATAAAATCATAAATTTATTACAAAGCCACATCTCAATCTCAAGAAATCCGCATAAAAATGCTTGATCCCTAGACACTTTTGATGTGTGTATGTATATATTCCTATTATAAGTGTTCTTTTTTATATGTGTATATATTTGTATGTATGTTTATTTTATATCGATACATTTTTTTTTCTCTCTTAATTCTAGTTTCTGTTTGTCTTTTCTACACACTGTGTCTATATTTCTAATCCAACTCTCCTCTCGCAGGTCTGCTGGAAGAAATTTCTTTAGAAATAAGCAGTACCTTTGTGCTCTTCTATTTTTTATATATTTTCCATTTTTTGTATTTTGTGTGTACATAAATAAATAAATAAATGGTTAGTGGCTAACCTGGTGTTTTGAGTTTTTTATACCGCCAATTTATAGGCCTCTAACTTGGCTTTACATGCCGTCAAAAAATAACTCTGAGGCATGCTAGTTTACGGCTTCCGGCCACCGTAGACGCGGGGTGAGTGATGTACTAGCTCGTCGTCAGTCCGTCTTACGACGTTTTCGTGCGCGCCTCAAAGAGATGTCAACAACATGGAAGGGGCCCCGCAAGGGCTGACGCCCGTCGGGGCTGCGGGATGTTGTAAGAGATACCGCGGCCTTGACAATAGGGCTAAGAAGGAACATGGTTAGTTTTGATTCAGTAGACGTCCGACACTCCCTTTCGCTCTGCCCAAGAGCGGGAGGGGTTATTTGATGATTTCCCTCCCCCCCTTCCAAAAAGGCATGCTAGTTTCCTCACGATGTTTTCTAACACACCTAGGGTAGTTAACAAAAATCAACTAATTAGTCCGTCATATTCTTAGACATTAGTATGACATTTTTAGCGGCCAGTGACGTCACAAGCCCCCACTCAAATCTTTGACGCGTTTTATCTTCGTAAATTTCTATTGATTTGACAAAACAAAAAATGCGTATTACTACTAATTAGAATCATATTTTTTCAAGTCACTAAACATCAGAGGTGCGTGTCTTGGTGTCGTGACGAGTGAGTCACGAAGTAGAAGGTAAAATGATCATACTAAATATTTTTAGAGCGAAACGTGTAACAAACTAGTCATACATAACAATTTAATGGCAACACCAAACCCATAGAGTAATCACCAAAGTTACAGAACATTTATAGTCTGTGGGACTTGCTTTGCCGCTTCATTTTAGTAATTTAGGCGCGCAAGACGCAAGCTATGAAAGTAGTTATTTCAATGAGTGTAAAGTAAAGTGATTAGTGTCCTGATGGAGGCGTCCAACCTGGTGGCGACTCATCTAGGAGAAATATAAGCTAAGTGGTATCAATAAAGTAGTGGTTTAGAGGTTCCCCACCTAAATGCCTAGACTCTAGATTCCCTAACTTCGTAGGAGATCTTGGGTGTCGTTAACTTATGCGATCTTCGATGAAGTCGAGGAGCTTGGCATCTGTTAAATTAAGAGGTTTTCGTGGAAGGCGAGAACCTCATGAAAATGAGACTGGGCGAAAGGCCGTGATCAGTCTGGTAGGAGAACTTCGGTGCTGCAATACGAAGTCTCTACCAATGGCGCTAGTTGGGTGTACACGAAGGTACATTGCAATAGTGATATGCATGCCATGAGCAATAGTTCTAAGAGGTTTCGTGGAAGGCGAGAACCTCATGAAAATGAGACTGGGCGAAAGGCCGTGATCAGTCTGGTAGGAGAACTTCGGTGCTACAATACGAAGTCTACCAATGGCGCTAGTTGAGTGTACACGATAGTACATTGCAATAGTGACATGCCATGAGTTCTGATGTGCACACAGATACATTGAGATGTTATCTGCAAAGAGGCTGCGGAAATTAACTCTCTAATAACCAATCTTCTACGATGATGAATTCGTAGTTGTATTTAACTAATTAAGCAAATGTGAAGTATAGGTATGACGTTGCTGCTGTACTATGACTTCACACACAAGACGACACCGGAAATGTTTAGGTATTTATGCATGTTGAAACACAGTGTATAAAATGGTGGGAATCAATTTATTTTTAACTACAGATGGTGAGCTGAATCATGGTACGAGCTAGTAAGAACTGTAAACTGATTTAAGCGAAGCAAACAATCCCAGACAACTGAAGATTCCTCTCGGAGTAAACCCCAGGTACATCTCACTCTCCTAACAATTACCTATTCTAAATAATCCCGTCGCCGCGCCGCTGCGGATGCCGCGGCGACGGCGACATGGTGGAGATGCTGGGATCCGAGAGGAAAAATCAATAACAAATTAAGTAAATAAGACTGGATAATTTAAAATCCAGAGTTCTTACTAGTGCTGCCATCTGTGACAGCCCAGTGTAAAACCTATCGTGTTAAAGGTTGATAGAAATATGCTAAAATGTTGAATAGGTTTGATACACGTTTCGCTGATATTGAATCTGATATTATGGAATGTTTCTCAACGTAATTATCTCAAGAATAACCATCAAAGGTAATTGTGTAATGTATTGTAGACATTTGGGTCGATGGAATGATGCGACAAATGAAACTAGATGGCGCTACCTTTGGCAATTATTGGTCCTCAAGTTTGTTTCTTTGTTTGTGAAATAAACTAAGAGATGTTGTATAAATAAATATGTAATGGTTTGTGAATTATCTAAAGGATTCAATCATTAATAAGATTCAATAATTTGCAAAGATACGACCCCGCAAGTCATGTCAGAGACAACGAATTCTCTTTCACATTTGTGCTCTGTTTATAAACATGCGTAACAGTTTGTCCGTGTTTTCAAAAACTTTACCACTATCTGTAAGAGCTTAAAGTTATACGGCTTATTGAACTAGCTAGCCCATGTCGGGGCCATAATAACTGTGCTTGGATAAATAAAAGGTCAGTACGGTTGAGATAATATTGTGTTGAATTGTGTTCACAGTTCTGATACTTTAAATGAAACTGGTAAATACTCTGTTAAATCTACATAATCTCTCAGCGAAATGTTGCGTGAGATAATACAAAATTTTGCAATCAAACGGCTCGTCCATTTGAATTTGGAATATTAAGGTCAGCCAAGATATCAAATTATGTCTGTAGGTATAGTGTCCTACGAAAAACAAATTTAACTTATATAACCAAGACAAGACCTAGATCCAGTGTAATAAAATAAAAAGGAAATCATACGTATGGATCGTACTAATACCTACGTAATAAAACCTGTGCACTAATCTGTCCAACAGGTCCAAAATTATTGTTAGTTATCAGAGGTAATTACCGGAATGGTAGAGTAAATTAATCTGCCTACAGCTAAGGAAATAGCTATTGTAATTGAGTTATAACTGAAAACGACATCTCAAGTGAGTAATAACTTGTAAAATTTATATCTTGACATTTGATGAGTATCCATACTGCCTTCTAATTAAATACTTAAGTAAACTACTCTCGCATAGCCATGTGGTCCCAGACTGACCGACTAAATCGGTACTAGTGACCTCGGTAGACAATATTATACTTTGAATGAGTAGGTTCTTCAGATACACATGGCAAACACAAATATTTGTCAAGGATGGGGTTTGATCCCATGAAACTGAATTCTGCTAAACTAGAAAACAGTATCATTAATACTTAGGAATAAATAATCTTTAAGTGATTATTAAGTTTGGTACTCTGTAAGTACCTACCTAGTATTGTCTATTACCTGAAGACACACTGTTTAAGAAGAATGATAATTCTAACTGGGTATAGTTGCAAATGCACATTATCTATTCTATAATTGATTATGTGCATAAAGTAATTAAGACTTAGAGGAGAACACTCCTCAAATATTAAGTGGCATTTACTTCTCTGTACAGAGTGGCTCAAACAACAAAACAAATCTGAGAGATGTTTATCTCCATGATTGTGATTAAGTTCCTGAAGAGGAATTAGAATCTGTGAAAGTGTTTAAGGAAAGTTTATCTCCATGATTGTGATTAAGTTCCTGAAGAGGAATTAGAATCTGTGAAAGTGTTTAAGGAAAGTTTATCTCCATGATTGTGATTAAGTTCCTGAAGAGGAATTAGAATCTGTGAAAGTATTTAAGGAAAGTTTATTTCCATGATTGTGATTAAGTTCCTGAAGAGGAATTTGAATCTCTGAAAGTACTGTTTAAGGAAAGGACATAACAATGGGTGATCGACTGCAATTAAATTATGGTATTTTTTGCAATCAAATAAGCCATCAGAATTATTTAGTGAATGATGTAATATCAATTTGTTATTCTTTAATTTAAATTACCCTCATTTTGGGATTTGTCGCAGTCAGGTAAAAATTGATGGTCATGAAACATGGTCAAAACGCACTACATTATAATTAAAACTTTATAACAAAATTAGAGCTGTGCCTGTGATAGTGCAACGTTATATTACAGAACGTCAATATGGAAGAAGCTATACTCCTTATCCTTCGCAGTCTGCATGATAAAATAAAAACTCTGTCCGAATCTGCTCAAAATACAATTAACGAACTCACTACTAAAGTAAATGAATTAACCTTGCATGAAGCAAGAGTTGTCCTCTAAACTTCGTACCTGTCTCCAACGATTAGACAGGGCACTAAACAATTATTTTCCACTTGTTAACGAACCGCAAGTGGACGAGATCTCTGCTATCTCTGTTATCCAGCTGAAAGCTGAAGAAAACTGAATGTGAAATTCAACAATAACGATAACGTCCCTCATCAGGAAAACTCCCAAAACTGGAGTTACCACAGTTTGAAGGTAGCATGCAGCATTCGTGATTGATACCAATTTTGGGACCAACCCATCAACCAAAATTTAGTTTCAATATTCACCATCGGAATTTGTCAGATGTTGACAAGTTATTATATCCAAAGACTTCTTTAAAAGAGGACCAAAGAAGGCAACATAAAAGTAACAATGAAAACATTAAGGAAAGGACTCAATATTACCCAATAGGGAACAAAGGAAATACTATCCGGAGGAACTCTGAGATCAAACAAAAATATGCAAGGTAATCCTGGAAAAAACCAGGGAAAGGAGAGGTCACCTAAGAAGTCTAAACTTCATTGTATCTTATGTAACGAGTCGCGATACAATGAAGAATATGTACTAAATTCAAGGAATTAAAAGAAAGAGGATCTCTATTAAAAAATAGATCATTGCAATTAAATAAGGTCAAAATCGTGCTTTATGTCCTGTTAAATCCTCATGTAAACAAGGATAAGTTAACAGTGGTCTCCGACAGATAGCTAGCAAATAAAGGTCATTATGACTGCCTCATTGGCCTAAGGGTCGCAAGCGCGACGGCTGAGCATGAGCTCCTGGGTTGGATTCCCGGGTCGGGCAAAGTGTTATTGGGTTTTCCATCAGGAATTTATCAATAACAGCCACAAAGTCAAGATTTGTGCCCGGTTGATGGTAATAGGCTAGCCCCCTATTACATGGGGCTTAAATATAATAACTGGCAAAGTGTGGGTGTGCTATTGGTACACCTCTGCCTAACCCTTCGGGAATTACAGGCGTGATGTTATGCTAAATGATGTAAAGGTCATTGATCCTACTTGTACCAAAAATTGCAAAACAATTATTTTTGCGATCGCTTGTCATACAAAACTGTCGCTAATACTGCTTCAGTCGAGTTTTATAATACCAAAGACTTATCCACAACAGAATAAGTATGAAATACGTAAATTTGAGAAATGATTATGGTATAATATTTTTAGTTTCAAAAGTACTTAGGAGAACAATCTGAATATGGTTTGGCCAAAGGGTTTGTAAAACATGTCCGGTGTAGGTACACTGTCAAAGACGCTAGGTACTTAGCCGCGATACAGTGGTTCGCTCGAGTTAGCGACACTTCCTTTACAGTTTCTCGTATCGTTTTGAAATACTGTAATACATTGGTAAACGGGTGTTGACTACCCTTGGTCTCTGGATGTCTGGCGCAGACTATACAACCCTACACAACACCGTGTGTTTTCGCTGTAAGTCGTGACTTTAAATGAAAATCCATGTCATAGAAAATGAGAAATTAATGAGAGTGAAAAAGTGTGAGTTAGACCACTCAAGTATCTTCATAATAATGTGTATAAGCAGTAATTTATTTAAGTTTAGTTTTGAAAATGAATAATATAAAAAGGGGGAGCTTTAATTCTTTGATAAAATGATATTCCATCATTAAAGCAAATAATGCTAAAGTAAGTAATATAAGCTAAATAATGTAAGCTTTGAAAGATTTTTACGGACTGTAATAGTGTTAAAAGTTATATTATTCGCTGTCGAAACTGCTTAGACATGGTTTGATGATTCTCTATGATCCCCATTATTATAGGTCGAAATAAGTACCTACTGCACCACTAAATGCAGTTCTATTTCTTAAATTAATATTTTAAGTTTCTCCATAGATTGATTAGTGATAAATCAATAAATTCATGACATTAAATGCTCTAAATGAATTTGAAGCCGGCCATGACACATAGAAACAACAAGATTCTATAACCATCATGTAGGTATTTACCCTAGATGTTTTGATGAAATTCGTGGCGTTTACGCCTTATTTAATCAAGTTTTTGATATTTCAATGTCACTCGTGACATTTATTGCTCTTGTATCACGTGTATCACGTGATCCAGTCAGAAGTTAATGGTAACTTCCACACCATGGGATAAAAGTACCTGACAAACCTATGAGAGTCGTCTAGGACTCCTCATCTAAAACAAAAGACAGTTAAAAGTTTAAATCAATGTTTGTATTGTGGACCCAATAATGTTAGAAGATCTGACTGGATTACTCATAAAGTTCAGATGTCAACCAATAGGTATATGTGCCGATGTTGAAAAGGCATTCTTACAGATTGCACTTAATAAACCGGATTGCGATGTAACTCGATTCTTATGGTTAAAGGATACAAATAAACCTGTTATAGAAGATAATCTACTTCACTTAAAGTTTAGAAGAGTTCCATTTGGTGTTATATCGATCCCGTTTCTGCTTAATGCAATAATCAGATTACACTTACTAAGTTCAGGTAATGAACATAATTAAGAATTTAGCTAAAGACATTATACGTGGATAATGTCGTCACTGGAACAAAAACAGTGAACGAAGACACGCTTCAATTAAAAGATAAGGTTATTAATGAACCAAGTTTCACAAAAAGAGATGTCTTGAGGATTATAGCGTCAATCTACGATCCGTGTGGATTTGCAGTACCGTCACTGTTGTCTAGCAAACTGTTCATACAAAATCTATGGAAAGACAAGTTTAAATGGGATACACCATTTTCTGAAACATTAAAAACCAAGTGGTCAGAGATATGTAACGAGCTAGATGAGGTTCGAGACATATCTTTACCCAGATGTTACTTCAGTGACGTTACTACGAGTACATGTCAAATGCACTGCTTCACAGACTCTTCTTCGAAGGCCTACGCAGCTGTAATTTACATAACTAACGGGAGAGAGATAAAGTTTGTCCTAGGAAAATCAAGGCTAGTTCCTCTGAAGGATCAAGACAATCTAAAAATACCACGGTTGGAATTGCTAAGTGTGTTAATCGGAACTAGGCTGATCAAGTATGTATCGCAATTTTTACAATTCAACATCTCGAGTCAAACGTTATGGACTGATAGTCAAATTGTCATCGACTGGTGCAAGTCGGACAAACTTCTCACACCATTCGTAGCCAGAAGAGTAGCAGAAATTAAGAGCAATAGAAACCTTATGATACGACATTATCCTTCAGAACTAAACCCAGCAGATGTTGCCACAAGACCATTCAGCTCTAAAGAAGGTAGAGTAAGATGGCTGACTGGCCCTCAGTTTATATTACAACATCCTGATTCCTGGCCGTCGGAAAGCAAAATAATTTCTTCTCTTTACGTGGGGGAGGGTCTCCCGAAAGAGTCACAAGAATATACAATGGATATAGAAAATAAACTTGATGTGGAAAATCAAGGTAACCAAACTAAGAGATGTAGGCATAAGTGAAGAACAAGGTGAGAAAATTAAGCAACTTCAGAAGCTACAAGCCGAACACTTTCCAAAAGAACTAGAAGGGAAAGAAGCTTACTTAAAGCTTAAAGCGAAACAAGCTTAAAAGTTAATCTTGGACTATTTCTGGACGTAGATGGACTTTTACGTTGCAAAGGACGTTTAAAGAATACGGATTGGTCGTATGACCAGCGTTATCCAATACTTATTCCAAAGGATTGTGATTACACTAACAGAATTATCACACAGACTCATAAAGACAATCATCATGTAGGTGTTAACCATACCCTCACTATTATTCGTCAATCCTTTTGTATTCCACAAACTTCACTCACAACCACTTGGAAAACGCCAAGTCCAGAAGGTTATAAGGAAATGTCCTAGATGACAGAAACAGAGGAGGACCGTTCAAACTACCACCAACACCTACGTTACCCACTGAAAGAGTTTAATACACCTCACCATAATTTACATTTACAGGCCTGGACCAATGGGCCCCGTACTAATTAAACATGGACATGAAGCAAGTAAACGTTGAATAGCACTTTCACTTGCCTAGCAGTCAGGGCGGTACATTTAGAGGTTGTTCAAGAACTAACAGCGGAAGAACGACTTCATGCTTTAAAAAGAATGATATCGACAAGAGGTACTGTGCCACAAATAATCACATCAGATAATGCTATGCTTCATAAACTCATTGTTTATGAAGCATTTTGTTTAAATAAAAATATTTTTCATTTTTTCATTTTCACTAAACAAGAAATTCGTTGGAGGTTCATACCCCAACTAGCACCCTGGTTCGGGGGATTTTATGAAAGATTAATTGGAATAGTGAAGAATTGCATGAGAAGAACGTTGGAGAAGCACATGCTGACGGATAGTCAACTTGTTACATTAGTAAAAGAAATAGAAGCAACTGTTAATACAAGACCGTTAACTTGTGTTGACTCTGAATTGACACATATTTTAAAACCGATTTCTTAACTATGGGAAAATGTATAACGATGGAAGGTTCTACCGAAGACTTTTTAGTACAAGGCACTACGACAAAATCCGACCTCATCAAGGCTTGGAAAAGAGGTTTGGTTATCCTCAATGAATTTAAGGACATGTTCACAAATCGGTACTTACAAAGTCTGCGTGAACGATATGGACATTCTGTCAAAGAACCTAGAATCACAGCAAAATTAATTCCGAAAGTAGGACAAATCGTGCAGATAAAAGGAGATAATAAAAATCGAGAAGAATGGAAAGTTGGAAAAATTTCCTCATTGATCAAAGGTTCTGACGGACTTTGCAGAGTTGCAAGGGTCAAAGTGGGAAATAAGGAATTTGTAAGATCTCTATCTCATTTATATCCATTGGAAATGGAGGTCAATGAAGAAATAGAATACGATGCGAACACATTAGAAAGAGAAATATAGATGCCATAGAATACAACGGTACATGAATTGGTACCATTGGAAGTCACAAATTCAAAGGATATATCAGATAACTCAAAAAATGAGATACAAAATAAAGTGTCGATAATACCGACGGAAAAGAGTATGTTAGAGGACGTTAATGTATCTGAGAGCACGGACAGAGAAAAGATATTGAGTCAAAGGGAGAACGAACCTGATAAGGTAGTCCAAGTAAACAACGATGTTAAACAAAAAAGAGGCGCGGCCACCAGAGCACTGAAAAAGATTGCAGAGTGGACGCGTAACCTACTAACCCTGCTATAAGACAATTCGGGCGGGAGTGTCGTGACGAGTGAGTCACGAAGTAGAAGGTAAAATGATCATACTAAATATTTTTAGAGCGAAACGTGTAACAAACTAGTCATACATAACAATTTAATGGCAACACCAAACCCATAGAGTAATCACCAAAGTTACAGAACATTTATAGTCTGTGGGACTTGCTTTGCCGCTTCATTTTAGTAATTTAGGCGCGCAAGACGCAAGCTATGAAAGTAGTTATTTCAATGAGTGTAAAGTAAAGTGATTAGTGTCCTGATGGAGGCGTCCAACCTGGTGGCGACTCATCTAGGAGAAATATAAGCTAAGTGGTATCAATAAAGTAGTGGTTTAGAGGTTCCCCACCTAAATGCCTAGACTCTAGATTCCCTAACTTCGTAGGAGATCTTGGGTGTCGTTAACTTATGCGATCTTCGATGAAGTCGAGGAGCTTGGCATCTGTTAAATTAAGAGGTTTTCGTGGAAGGCGAGAACCTCATGAAAATGAGACTGGGCGAAAGGCCGTGATCAGTCTGGTAGGAGAACTTCGGTGCTGCAATACGAAGTCTCTACCAATGGCGCTAGTTGGGTGTACACGAAGGTACATTGCAATAGTGATATGCATGCCATGAGCAATAGTTCTAAGAGGTTTCGTGGAAGGCGAGAACCTCATGAAAATGAGACTGGGCGAAAGGCCGTGATCAGTCTGGTAGGAGAACTTCGGTGCTACAATACGAAGTCTACCAATGGCGCTAGTTGAGTGTACACGATAGTACATTGCAATAGTGACATGCCATGAGTTCTGATGTGCACACAGATACATTGAGATGTTATCTGCAAAGAGGCTGCGGAAATTAACTCTCTAATAACCAATCTTCTACGATGATGAATTCGTAGTTGTATTTAACTAATTAAGCAAATGTGAAGTATAGGTATGACGTTGCTGCTGTACTATGACTTCACACACAAGACGACACCGGAAATGTTTAGGTATTTATGCATGTTGAAACACAGTGTATAAAATGGTGGGAATCAATTTATTTTTAACTACAGATGGTGAGCTGAATCATGGTACGAGCTAGTAAGAACTGTAAACTGATTTAAGCGAAGCAAACAATCCCAGACAACTGAAGATTCCTCTCGGAGTAAACCCCAGGTACATCTCACTCTCCTAACAATTACCTATTCTAAATAATCCCGTCGCCGCGCCGCTGCGGATGCCGTGGCGGTAGATATCGTGGTGGCGCGGCGACGGCGACACTTGGGTTCGAACTTGAGAGCTATGCTTGGTATTTGGCGGTCTGCATTTACTTCTCTAAATAATCATCATCATCAGCCTACACTCTACAGCAATCCTGCTAGATATAGGCCTCCTCAATCGTACGCCACCCAACTAGTTTCTCGGCAACCTCCTTCCAGTTGCTACCAGCCATCCTGCAAAGATCGTCGCTCCAGCTTCGTCTGAGGCGTCTGACAACTGGGTGAGGTCTGAGGGCGTTCCACCTTCCTCTCGTGAACACTTAAGAACACATCAAGGGTTAATAACGGTCATCGATTCTTAATAATATTGCTAAAGAATAAAAACATTAGTTCCCGTTTCAGGACTTTCCTATATATTATTTTATTTTATCTGATTATGTTATGGTAACCATAATATTATACTGATCTTGATCTGGCTTTCAGACCCCGGAAGTACCTAACCCCAAATTGGTTTTCAATACCTAAAAAACAACTTTATTTGCATATTATTCATTTTCATTCATAAACCCGAGTGCAAAGACTGTGTAACACGAGATTTATTTAAAAGCTGTATTTGATCAGGACACACAAACACGGATTTAATGTTGGAATTTATGTTATTGTCGTTTCCTTGTTATATTTGCTGTGCAAATAGCGGGCCTGGGTATAAAATATAGTCATACATAGGTAGATTTAATAATTCTCATAAAATATTTCACATTACTTTGTGCAATTTATTTCATCACCGCTGCTCTTAAAACGGTGAAGGAAAACATCGTGGGGAAATCGGCATGTCTTAGAATAAAAAAAAATCGAAGAAATGTGACATCTACCAACTCGCACTGGGCCCGCGTGGTAGATGATAGCTCTCGTAGAGAGAAGGTCGAGTCCCTGCAGTGGGAACATTTTAGGCTGAAGATGATGATGAAGAATTTCACACTGTTATTTTTACCTAGTAACTGGCTTGTGGTAGTCAGATAGGCTTCATGTAACATATTGGGACTGTATGGGGATGGAGATAATACCAATATCATATCGGTATTTATCGGTTTTAGTCGGTAAATAGCTAGGTAGATTTAAATAGAACCTATTTAGTGGCCTACATATGTTCTATTTCTATAATGTCGCAATGCTTAGCTAGCTATGATATGAATATTATTACGACTGTATGTAGAATTCACATGGTAAAACATAAAGACCAGTTGTATGATTTGTTGCTGGACCATACTTTATTTTTAGATGAGGGGTGAATGGAATGTAATGTAAGGTAAATTATTAAAACACTACTGTATTGTCGCAAAGGTAAAAATAAAATAAACTAAATGGACTGCTGGTTTGGAAATGTTGGCTGTAACGAGAACGCCTGGCTGACTTGATAGCTCAACGCGAACTGAACTTATTATTACGCGTTAAAATGAATGGCCAAAACTACTTGTCGTTACGTGTCTAAAACATTTTACTAACCTCAGGAAGCTTTCCGCTATTTGCCCCAATATAACCGCTACCTTACAGGTCGCTAGTCCACGGCATAGAAGTGTTAACAATGGCCCATTCATTACCATAAGTCGCCTGTGACAACTCGCTGGTTGATAAGCGACCCACGGGCACACAAGCGTGGTTGAGACCGCGTTGTCATGCTAATAGTAGGTACTTTAATACTCCTGCCTAAAGATCCTGGTATTATGTAATCCTTTTTGTGGATGTAGGTCAGCTTCCTAATCTAACTAAATGAGGAAATTTTCATAAATAACTAAATTGTTTGTTTTACAGCTGTATCCGGTGTGTGAACTTATTGCAATATAATCCCATGATAAAACAAAATTTCGTTGAAATGAGCTGGCGGTCTTTAACAAAGACTGTGTTTGGCAGTTCTGAACATAGATTTGGAAAAAGGACCGGGATAAGTTAAGCCTGGAATACACATGCTACTAGAAAAGCATGTTTGTTTGCTACTAGGTAGTATGCTCATTTCTAGCATGCTTCCCGAGTGTGTAAATTAGCTCTAACCTCAAAAGCATACTTATTTTTAGCACGTCTGAGTGACATTATCTTAAGCCGCGTTTTATTCACAAGCATGCTCCTTTCGTATACACGTGCTACTAAGTGGCAAGCTGCTCGAAACTAGCATGCTTTTGTGCTACTACGTAGCATATGTATTCCAGACTTTATAATAAGCGAGGTGGTCGTGGGCGCACATGGTTATCGCATCCAATTACTGTTACTCGTTACCTAGGTTGCTTTTGTGAGTCGGTAATCCTTAAAACAAAATATTACTACCGTATCTATGCAAAACCACGAGTGAAGCTTGTAATGCCAACACAACACAATGCCATTTTAAAACTAAGCACCAATGTGTCGCTTAGGTATCGTAATGGTACAAGCAGGAGTTTGCCGGCCCATTGCCTGGCAACAGTGCCACACACAGCGGGCATTCGTTCCAACACTTGACTCTTACTGCGAACATTACATGGTGTAATCAGGAATGCAGTATAGTAGTCGTTGTAAGTGTACAAATAATCACAAAGGTACCAACTCGAACTTGTCCCTATAAAGAGTTAGGTGCGATCTAAATATGCTATCTAAATATTCGAAATTCTAAACACTGATTCAACTTACTTGCGAAAACATAAAACAGAACAAGGTAAACGAAACACAAACACATTAAAGTCTTCAAGTAACCAAAATAAAAATCCTTAGCATTTCGTACATTCACTAGAGTACCAACGAACTCTCTGATATCTTATTTACTAAGTAAAGGTTTATCCCTCAACACTGAGATGCCCTTTTGTTTAACTTTCCAAGATACACTTCTAGGGGTCGTATCGTAAATCAATCCATCTGACGTGGTGGGAATTGCTTTTTTACGAGCCCTCCCCACAACGAGGAACCGCTGGGAAACAGGGCTACCGTCAAAAAATGGAATAGGTATGTTTTGCTGTCGGTGGTAAAGATTGAGGAACGACTACACTGGGTTTTGGGAGAGAATTGCTCAGGGCGCGACAATAATTGTTGGGCATTAGCCAGTAGTATCCACAGGTACTGGAAAAGTGGTTTCGTATTACTAAAAGGATTAACACAAGATTTTATTTAGCTTTTTCACTTCATTATCAGACAAACACAAAGCGATATGCCCTCAGAAAATGTTTTTTTGCATGAAACATCGACGTCCAAAAAAGCAAAAATAACTTTCCATTCTGAAGTCGCTGACTTTGTTTGTTTCATTGATGTTTTTGTCACCGACTTCCGAAATAAAAGATCCTGTACCATTCATGTACATGTGCTTAATCCCTCACGGATTACGAAGACAGCTTTTCTTCCACAGTTTCATGGTACACGCACAGGTCACAGCCACACTATCCTGCCACCATCATATTATGTGCGCTCAGTACTCTCAGTATTCGAATGAGATTCGCGCGCGGGGGGCAATTCCGTACATATACGAGTGTGTACGACCTATTCCGTACCGAAAGTTTTCTATTATATTCTGTTTGCAGTTGTAATAAAAAGTGCTGCGTAGTACGTTTTTGGAAGAGGTTTATTGGGTAGTATTGTATTATGTTGGGCTTGGGATATGAAAGTATATTTCGTGTGATTTTCTAGTAGAGAATAGACGGGGTATGCTCCAGTGTTACCTACCCGTCGCTAAGAGAGAACACGGGCAGCGATTCTCCATACAAATGTTTTGGCCTTTTTCCCTCCTGAATAATGCCTCTAGTGCAAGTATTTTTTTTTTATAAAATCAATCGTCGTCATTGTGATACAGTTTTTTTGTTATGGAACGGAAATATTACGGCTATTTTTTAAATTTATGATTTAATTGTGTATATGCACAATGTTTTGAGTTCGTTATGTTGAATCGTAAATCGTGATTTTCACCCCAAAAACTATAATTATTTCTTAGGAATAAAGTTTGCTTTGAGTTACTATGTCTGATGTTAGAATGCTTGGTCGAAGCTTCGTCAAGGGTACACTTTGGACCTATTTCTGGCAATAGGGCTGTTTACTGACTTTAAAAAATGTGATTCAAATTAGTCCGTCATTAGATTATCGAAAAATATTGGATACGTATTTTTTGTTTTATCAAATCAATAAAAAAATACGAAGATAAAACGCTTCAAAGATTTGAGTGGGGGTTGGTGACGTCACTGACCGCAAAAAATGTCATACTAATGTCATAGAGTATGACGTCACACGAGTTTTCAAAGCACTGTGTCGTCTTCATTGTTTGTTTACGTGAAAAAAGAAAAAATATGTGGCCTATATTTTTTGGTAATCTACACAAGACGGACTAATTAGATTTTTTTTTAACATCCCTATTGTACGGGTACCTATTTTTAACATTGGTGTAAATCATTAAAAGAGCAACCATGGAATTTCTTGTGGTATCTTTTCCGTGGGAAACGATCAACCCGCACTATGCACCTTTTCTCGACGTTTTTTGGTTGTGACTTAGCCCTTTGTGAAGAAACATTAATATTTCCACCTTCATGCACATTGAAATAACAATAACAAAAAAGCTAATAAACTAAAATAAACTTCCTTATGTAAATAAAAGCCGTAAACAAGCTCTTTTCAAATGTATTTCCATATTGCCACGTCTAGAGTTGTAAACGAAACTTGTTGGTAGTGGCTATGTTAATGGAGGACCAGAACTTCTCCAGACATGAAGATCAAACTATGGTGCTAAGTTGTTCGCTACGGAACTAGGAATTTGGATAAATGTTTCTATTGAAGTAACTTTTGTGTTTTGTTTAACAAGGTGTTGCGTTGAAATTAATGTATGTTTGTCAGTGTTATGTGACTTTTAAATAACTCAAGTAGATAGCAGTGGCACTATGACAATGGCCCGTTGCAAGAGGGTTTCCAAGACGTCTTAGGCTCACGTCCCGCTCTGGGCAGAGCGGTATGGAGTGTCAGATTTCTACTGACTAAAAACCACCCATGTTCCTTCTTAGAAAACGCGAACGCGCCGTCTCAATAGATATTTACCTGAAACAAACAAAAAACAAACAATTAAATATTAATTTTACCATTCAACATTTTTGGAAACTATAATTTATTATGGTTACTGTCATACGGGGTGGATTTGTGAGATAAGTAGGGCAGACAAGCAGCAGATGGCCCCGAACCTTTATTAATCTTTAATTTATGATGTCTTGGTTGACCGTACCATAACTTCACGCCTGCAGTCCTCGAAGGCCTAGGCAGAGGTATACCCATTAGCACACCCACATTTCATCAGTTATGTTTAACTCCCATGTATAGGCAGGCTCGTTTAATTACCATCAACCGGGCACAAATCCAGACTTAGTATCTACTTCCAATAACACTATATCTCCACGGAACAGAAAGAACAGCATACTTTATAATTACTTGGTTAATTAATATTGCACGCTCTTCCGAGCTCGAAACTATTTCAGTTCGTACTAAATATACCTTTGTTAAACCCACACTGTTGTGTCCCTTGATACAGAATCAGCAGTTCACAATTGAATTATTGTGAACTAGGTATTTAATAATACAGTGATGTTAAAATAATATTATTATGTATGAATGGTTTTGCGTCAATAGGTAATTGCTTTGTTATCAAGCAGGTATTATTTTTTTAATTACGTATATTACGAGGTATCTAGGCCAAAAAGGACATGGTGGAACGAACTCGACACTTTTCTCTGATGGACTTACCACACGCACAGGCTTCACCACAGAGGGTGCACACAGTTTTACCAACGATACGCGTGATGTACTGTGTGCACCGCGTAATCGGGCAGGCAAAAGTTTGGTGAAGCTTGAGCGTGTGGTAGACCCATAAGATTAGCCACAAACAGTTGTAGATACAGATACGTAGAAATTATGAAGGAAGGCCTTTGCCCTACATCATCATGAGCCTATAATGTACCAACTGCAGGGACTCAGGCCTCCTTTCTAGAAGAGGGATAGCCTATAATCAACCACACGGGCCCAGTGCGAGTTATTAGATGTCACATGTCTTCGAATTTTTTGGTTCAAATCCCGGTTTCCTCACGATGTGTCCTTTCACCGTTTTTAGAGCAGTTAGCCCTACAATAGGAAAAATGGCTGATAAACAAATAAAAAATATCCCAAATACATCTTACAACACAACCAACAAGAATCCTCCCATTGTCTTTCCTATTCTTTACATTCTGCCACTCCTACTTACCCATCTGAAAGCCAAGTACATAAAACGTAAACAAGTCAAACCCCGATTGATTTATGCGCCCTGGTCTGCAGTAAAACGGCGTCGCCAATGTTCTTCCACATAAAGACTGGCTCGTAAAACAGATACAACACATATGTGACGATGTTTGGTCCAAGGCTTGAACCAAGGTTGGCTGAAAGTGTAACTATTCTAAAGTTTTGTCGACTGTAAAACAGTTATTGGGAGCTTTGATTGTGTAGCTGTTCAAGCATTTTTAAATTGGAACACGACAGCGCTCGTCTATGCCGTCGAGCGGTGAAGTAAATTTGACTTTGCACTAGCTTGTTTGAAATCCGCATGTCATCGCCCGACCGTGCGGACGTGTGGCTCCCACCGCCTCTCCGCGCGGACGAACGGTGTCGTGTTGTATCGCCTTACGCTTAATGTTTTATAAACATAATAGGTTTTATATATTTTTGTAATCCTCATTCATTATGATATGATCAGGAAAAAAAACCTAGATATGGCCCAAAATCGCAATTTTGCTTTGTTTTTTAATTTTAATGTAGACAGTGATACTCGCGCCACCAAGAAAAATCTGACGACGTATATTTTATACAAATCCGTTCATGCGCTTGAGTTATGAGGGAACGAAGAAATGGACATACATACTAACATACGTACAGGTCAAACACATAATCCTCCTTTTGGGCTTCATCGCAGTCGGGTAAAAACGATATTCGTAAAACATCATAGTGTTGTCTGTTGGTTCAGTTTTTCAAAGATATGATTTCTTTTGATTGACACGAAACTTATCTTTCATGCCAGACGGCCATTAGCGGCTACAATAAGTTACGTGTTTATAGGTCAAGGTCAAGGTCGAACATGCTAGACAAAATTCTGCGAAACTTGTCAGGTTCCAAGAGTATTATACTGCTTTAGGGTATCCGGCGAGGTAGACCGCGAAGTCAAGTTTAGTTACACTAAAAACTTTTATATCATAAACACGTAACCCTCTTTTTGGGCTTCGCCGCAGTCGAATAAAAAGGTAGCTAGGTCACATGGAATAATCATTTAAACATAATTAAATTTTGCATCGTTGCAACGATGATTCATATTATTGCTATTCTACCTAAATTCTTATTCTTTATTGCAGACAAAGAAGAATACATACAAATTGCAATGATATAGCTTATTGCGTTTTCTTACAGTAAACCTAATAAAGGAATAACTTAATATTGAGGAAGTAGGAAGGTTTGTCCTCTTCTGTAAATCTCGCAATCGAAATTACATGACTGTTACAAATATCTCTGGGGGGGGGGGGGTCATCAAATAACCCCTCCTGCTCTTGGGCAGAGCGAAAGGTAGTGTCAGACTTCTACTGACTAAAAACCATCCATGTTCCTTCTTAGCCCTTTATGTCGAGGCCGCGGTATCTCTTACAACAACCCGCAGCCCGGACGGGATTACAAATATCTTATTTGTAATAGTCGTGCATCATAATATATTGATTAACCATGCTAATGAGCAGAAATTTGTAAAAATCTGGTTGTCAGCAATGATATATTAAAACTATAGATACGTTGTCCGCCCTCAAAACTGACAACATAAAATGAAGCCAATTGGCCACATCGCGCTTAGTTACGCACCAACCTCTCGCGCGATGCTACGTTTGTTCTTAATTTAAATCGTGTGTGTAAACCTGCGCGAAACATAAAGACAATAGGCATCCCGCTGTACAGTGTCATATTTTCTTTCCCTTTCTTTACGCGTAAAAGTCGTTGTATAATATTTTCGCCGTTTTGAAGCGCCGCCATGTTAGTTCATGACGTGTCTATATGTATAATACGTCTTTGGTTGTCAGTCGATTCCATTTTAACTTTTCTGTAACTGGCGCAACTTTTAAACTCCCTCTAATTTAACTCCCTCTCGTTCCTTACTATATCCATTCTTGTCACACCAAACAACGAATTCAACATTATACACCTTTTCTATTCTACTTAAACACTACTTCAAACTGAAACCTGAATTCAGACTCGATATGGTTCCAAATACCTTAGTAACACATGCAGTATTGGCGAGTCAGTTACAAATGGAGCAGCGCCATCTATTCCCATGGCATTCCGCCAAGGACCACTAAGGGATTATGCCAGTGATACGGGCAGCGTCCACCTTGAATACGTAGAGGTAAAATTCGCTTATAACGCTTGATGTTACAGAGCAATGGATATTCGTTCGTTGTCTTTCGAGTACGAAATTAAGCTTTGACTGAACTTGAGTTAATCGCGCATGGTATTAATACCATCACGTCTGTAATCCCTTGAGGGTTGGGCTTGTGTAGGTACACATTAGTATACCAATATTTCATCAGTTACGTTTAGGTTACATGCAATAGGGAGCGAGGTGTGCGAGAGGGCACAAATCCAGAATCCCTGGCTGCTTACTGAGAACCGTATGGTGTCGGATGTAGAGAATAGCACCACCCCATATCTTCCCGTGGGTGTCGTAAGAGGCGACTTACCAGAGAATGAACAGCAGCGTTCTCTGTGCCTTTGTAACAACTAAGCTGCGATCGCCAACCCGCCTCCTGCCAAGCGTGGCGATTATGGCAAATCCTCCCCTTCTGGAGGAGGTCCAGCAGTGGACGTCTTTTGGCTGAAATGATGATGATGATGATGTCTGAGAAATTCCTGATGGAAAAAAACCCGATAACACTTTGCGCGAATCATGAATCGAACCCGGACCTTACTCAGCACGCGCGCTTGCATCAACTAAATCAAGGAAGCAGTCCAAACAAAGATTTTATTTGTATATAATTACTGTACTGATTAAGGCCAAAGCTTTCCATTTAATTTGAAGTCAAAATGGTACAAAGCTTCAATTACACGTGGTCCCATAATTACCCAGTACCAATAATTATTTTCCCGAATTCAAAACACAATATTTGAACACCATAATTGAATTTCTAATATAGTGTAATTTCAAAGCTGGAATTAACAAATTTATCCGAAGCCGTTTAAATTCGAATCGATAGCTGCCAGCTTCGTTGAAAACACCAATCAATAGTGAGCCTTCTTTGCTAGCAGTTATAATATTTCGTCCCGATATTTTTACGTCAAAAATATAGTGTGTTCAGTTCAACGAGGGATATGTTACAAGCGAGTGTAGTACCCATCAAAATGAATAAATTTTACTATGGGACCAATTTATCATCGTCTGGCTAGCCGTAGCCAACTATGTTGGGATCTGCTTCCAATAGAACCAAATGCAGCTGAATTTTACAAGTATTTATTTTAAATTTTATTTTGTCAAAACCTTTACTAAGTGATGGCCTAAGTAATCATTAAAGCTTTCTGAGTGCGGCAGTGAACCAACAAATGTAGCTGAACATTTAGATCGCGTAGTTTTGAACTTTAACGATAGCAATAATATCAACATAAATAAACATCACCTCGATACTACGATTCCTCTGTAACATCTCACGGTATCAGACGAAGCAGCGATGCATATCGCTAAAGACACTGTTTGTATTTGTGACGTCATATGCGGTACATATTTGCATTTCATTCCAGTAGGGTTACGGCTAAGTGATGGCGATGTATGTTTGGAAATCATTTCTGTGTGCTCGAATAAATATGACGGCTGTTTCTCTTTTTCTAAGAGATTCGTTGGTGGAAGAAATGGAGAACCTGAAAGGAGTATACAGTTTGTGGAACTAGTGTTGGTTCTGTAGGAAACTGTTGCACGTTTGCTGATCAAGAACAACGTAACAGAAGGAACAAAATAACAAGCTACAACTAATAACAATCCAAACTTACAAAACTACACACATCAAAAGTGTCTAGGGATCAACATATATTTTTGCAATAACTTTTCTCCTGATTGATATTAATTAAAATTTTCTTTAAGGATTCATCAAATAAAGTGTTTTCGTTTGTCACAGTAACGATAAACCAAGTCACCTTTGCATTAATAAAGAAATTTGCCATTTTCCTAATAAAGGGATTTTTGACATTTGAACCACTAACATTAAAGTTCGAAAAAAAGACTGAAATAACAGTTTTCTTTAAAATTTTATTGGGTAACTTAAACAATTAATAATCCGTGTTTCTACCGCGAACACTAACAACACAAAAACATCGGTTTGGCATACTCAAAATGAGTTCATCCAAATCACGCTGTGGAATGGCCGCCCATGTTCGTTGCAACAACAAAAAAAGGTCTTCTTGCGACTGGATACCCTCCATATTCGGCAGAGCTCTTCTCTGTAGCATATCCCATGCATGCTCAATCGGGTTCAAGTCTGGCGACTGAGCAAGCCAGGGCAGGACATTGATGTTAGCTGCGGCGAGAGTCTGTCTTACAACTCTTGCGGTGTGCGGTCGTGCATTATCATGCATTAACTGAAATAAGGGACCGATTTGCACTTGTAGAGGAACGATGACGTCTGATACAATCGTCTCAGCATAAATTTGAGCGTTGAGGTTGCCTCTGATCCAAATCAACTCAGTTCTTCCGCCGATCCAAATACCCGCCCATACCATGATGGTTCCACCACTATAAGGATGGACTTCCTGGCAGGATTTTAATCGCTGTCGGCGTCCAGGGGTTCTCCAGTATATACGTCTTGTATCCGGTCTCATACCAAAACGAGACTCATCAGAAAAGCACACGAAACGCCATTGTTCTTCTGCCCAATTTCTGTGTTCAAGAGCCCATTGATATCGAATCCTACGATTGTGCATTGCTATAGGTGGTACCCGTAGCGGTCTTCGGGAATGAAGGTTCACTTCATGCAAGCGGTTTCTGACTGTTTGGTCGCTAATTAAGTTCCCTGAAGAGTGATGAAGCCTCACGGCTAACATCATGGCGGTTATTGTTGGAGCTCTTCGAGTTAAGATTTGAATGTATCGGTCTTGTCTCCGTGTGGTGCAGCGATACCGTCCTCCATGGCGCTCAGCCACGGTACCAGTGCTTCGGTAACGTGTCCAAAGTCGACTGATAACACTCTGACTTGTATTCAGAGCTAAAGCCACAGTACGTTGCCGGGAACCAGCTTCTATCATTCCCACGGCTCTGAGCATTTCTTCCCTGCTTAAATGACGTCGCCGCTCCATAATAACGTTGGTTTTAATCAGTAGTAGGGAAACAGTAGCACTAATAATGTCTTCAATGCGTTGTATGTTTTTATAGGGAAAATATTGACAGCTGATTTTCATCTTTTACTCGAATTTGATTCACAGTTCCTGATTCAAATTATGAAATGCACCAAAAAGGATCCATATAAATTTATAAAATCATAAATTTATTACAAAGCCACATCTCAATCTCAAGAAATCCGCATAAAAATGCTTGATCCCTAGACACTTTTGATGTGATAATTCTTAAATCGGATCTAGCAAAACCATTCTGTTGTTTGGCAGTAGTGAATCCCGTTTTATTTTCCTAGTCTTTTATTTATTTCTCACTAGCTTGTGCCAGCGGCTTCGCCCGCGTGGAGATCGATACTACCGGGATAAGAAATATCCTATGTGTTAATCCAGGTTACAAAACTATCTGTGTTCTAAATTTCATACACATCCATCCGTTCTGTAGTTTTTGCGTGAAAGAGTAACAAACATCCATACTCACAAACATTCGCATTTATAATATTAGTAGGATTTAGTATGGTGAATGATATGTAGTTTTAAAATACAATAGGGTTGTGTATCTTTGTGGATGAAAACCCCCAAAAACTATAAAGAAAAGAAAAAACCATAATATATTTACTTTTTTTTTCAACATCATTTTCTGAAACAATCATAAGTTTTTTTGCACAAACAACTTCATGCTTAAAGGAGCTATCCTAGGTCCCCTTTTGCTTCAAACAGAAGTCACTCATCCGGTCATCCTCAACTAATTCGGAGAAGCATTCACTCCCTAAGTTAATTATGAAACTCACTGAAGTGTGTCATCTAGAATGCACAAAGTCTGACTGCATAAAGTATTCAACGCACTCTGCAAATACTTTCCAAGAATCGATTAAAATGGCTTGTGGTAAGGAGTTCAAGGTTACTGGGCCGGTCTGGGTAATAAAGGAAATAGCATACCGAGAACTGGACTTAATAATTCATAGTAATTTCTCTAATATCAAGGTTGATGGCGTATACGATACAGGTGTGTCCGTTTCCGGACAATTAAGTGATGAAAGCTTTTTACCCGACTACGGCGAAGTCAAAAGTAAGGGTAATGCGACTACGGCAGTCCTCATTATAATTTTACTTACCTATATTTAAATAGAAATTTACAAATTCAATATATAAATATCAGACAAGAATTATTTTCTTGTTTTCTACTTTTAAGACCGCGGTTTGTAGTCGGGTTTTAGTTTTTATTTTTTTTTTTTTTTGTAGAAAAATTAAAAAAAGTTTAGGTTTAGGTTAGACACACTCCGAAGTCTTAGGAGTGTGTCTCTGTACTGGGTGCCTAAAGGTACAATAGGGGATCGGACAAAAAAAACTAATTAGTCCGTCGGATAGATTTCCAAAGATATCGGCACGTATTTTTAATTTTTTCACATAAACAAAAAATGAAGACGATACAGTGCATCGAAAACTCGTGACGTCACAACCCCCCACTCATGACCTTTGACGCGTCTTATCTTCGTCAATTTAAATTAATTTGATAAAACAAAAAACACGTATTCAATATTTTTCGATATTCTAACTCACGGACTAATTAGAATCACATTTTTTTTACCCTGTCCGATCCCCCTATTGTGTGACGAATGTCTGTATGATACGCTCTTCTTAAAAGTGAGAAGGCGAGGTGAAAGGGGAGTTTTTAAGTATATAGATTTCAAACCAAAGAATGTTGACCAAAATCAATATTATTTATATTGCGGGCTTTGCGAAAGCGGTAACAAAATCTAAAAAAACTGCATTCCTTACATCAGTCAAAGGTTTAAGAGTTACCATCGACGTGCAGTCGACGTTATATCCAAGACCCCCGTGTTTATTAAAATACCGCCAACTAAATCTTGAATTCATATTTCAACAGCAAATACTTGCCAGTATTTGCTATCAGCAGACATTATAGATTATACACACACGATCATTCCTACATTTTCAATCATGGAGCGATTCCAACGAAACTCCCAAACTTTATTCATTCACAACTATGAGCGGAACTCCGATCTTCATTTCCATCTCGCGTTAGCTTGGTGTGTTTCGAACAGAGGACAAACATTGGAAAGCATATAAAACTTATTCAGAGGTTCGGCTTACAGGATATAAGTTATGTATGAAGTTCAACGATAGTGGATGAGTTGTGTGCAGGAAATGCATCAAAACAGGGGCAGATGGATGGATTTAGCAGACAGACTTGCTTAATCTTTTTGAGATTCTTACCGCGCGTCCTATCTAATCTTAATCAATTAAATCAATCGGTAGCGCAAATAGGCGATTGTCAAATTGAAGAAATATGGCGGACTCGTCACCACTCTTTCTCGTCATCGAAGAAAGACAATTCACGATCCTTAGGGCAAGATAGGGGTCAAGAGCAAACTTATGTCATTTAAAAAAAGCAACTTTTTTTGTTTATTTTCCCAATGTACTGTCAAAAGAAGATATACAAGGTGTAGGTAAAATAATAAACGCTAGACCTATCGTATAGTGTGTCGGACCATGTAAGTGATCAACTTTTGTCCTACGTATTTTTCACATCCCAAAAAAGTTGGACTTTCTATGCCAATCGCCGTGTGAATTTCATTGTTTTCGCGCGACGATCGTATTGATTGGAACGTGCCCTAAAAGTCCTTCTCTACTTTATTTTATCACCCATAAAATATTAGCGACCTAAAATTCTTTTTATGTCGATTTTTTAAGAAACAATAAAAAGTTACAGGACTTGGAATCTTTCTTCGTCGATTTATTTTATGAAATCATTCTCCTACTTTTGATGAGGTACATCTACAAGGTCGAGACGAAAACAAACAAAATATAAGGCGGAACTAACTCAAATAATACTTGTTTACCGGAAAACCAACATTTGTTCATATTCTCACGCTGGTAAATTAATCAGAATGGGGCGAGTGATATTAAGGGTAGAATTACACATGGTAGGTATTGAGGAAAAACCACGTTTTAACAAACAGTATTATGTCACTAAGGGTTTTTATATTTTATTTATTAGGTTTTTAAGAATAAGAATAGAATAAGAATAATTTATTGTTCCAAAAATTAATTACGTTACATTGATTCCTGAAACTCACACTAAGATTCCCTGTGTCGTGAGTTCCAGGCTCCTTCGTTCCGTTGACATATTTGTGACACAAATAATATTCTGTACAATATTTTTCTAAACAATCTAAATTAGTAATTTAAAAAAAAAATTAATACACAAAGAAAACGAGTGTGCTGTGTGCCTGTACGTGTATGGTATTTGTGTGAGTGTTAAGTGTGTATGTGTGGTGTGTAGTGTGATTTGAAATTTAGTCGTGTTGGTGTTGTGAGAGTGTGTCTGAATGTTATAACCGTTCATGTTTAGGGAAGTTTGTGTTGTATAGTAATATAATAATAATATACAGGGTGTTTGGAAGGGAGCTGTACATACGCCTAGGGTAGAAACTAGGGATAGTCTGCTACCTACCCCCGCCCATTATATTGACCTTGGCCTCAAGGTTTTTTTTTAATTTATTATTATTTTTTATTTGACTTTTTTATGATTTTTTGACTAAAACTACCTGTAGCTCAAAATCTATCCATGGGACCGGTCGGCTAATGGTCTTGTTTTAATCGTTAGAGTCTTAGGGTCCTGCAAAAAATTATTTTACACCAGAAAATTGTGGAGAAGAAAAGTTATGGGGCCTGAAGTACCGTAGTAAGGTAAAGAAATAATTTTAAATTAAAAAAAAACCTTGAGGCCAAGGTCAATATAATGGGCGGGGGTAGGTAGCAGACTATCCCTAGTTTCTACCCTAGGCGTATGTACAGCTCCCTTCCAAACACCCTGTATAGTTGTGTCATGAAATCAAACACCTCAAGTATACATAAGTAAATTATTTTAATCCATCCAACATAATCACAAATATACTTATAAATAGCACAGTTACATTGAAGATATGTTCACCGTTCAACCGCTCAAGAGCGAATGCCTCGAGTTATCTAAAATGTCAGCCACAAGCTGAATGTTCCCCACTCTCACAGTGGGTCAACATTCAACTAGTTATTCGACCAATCAGAGCGAAGTACACAGCAGTATGTTCAATTGAGAGACTAAAATGCATCAAAGCTTATTATTAACAGTAAATAAATTATAATAATCTAAATAATAATTATTTAGTAATTATAAAATGTGAACAAACTTAAATACTTATATTTTACTAGCTAACAACTAAAACGGAAGTATTTAACTCATGCACCCACTAGCGCCATCTATCACAAGTGGAAAGAAGTTTGCTATTATTTTACAAAATCATTACATTCGGCCATCCGACATCGTGCGATCTCCTGACGCACGATCTTACAATTTAGATGAAAGTTAAACAAACGAACCTGTTACAAAAATCATTACATTCGGCTATACATTGATCTTAGATCCGCATTGGCATGATTTTGTTGTTATCTATGTTACTTCCAGCACTGGAAGGTGAACTACTAAAACCACTTGTCGATATTTTATGATCAGGGGAATGAACATTTATCCACGGTCGATTGAGATTACGCTTTTGAACGTATTTTTTTTTTTGTTTGCTGAAACCTGGAATTTCGGCAATTTGATATCGATCATTGCCCAAAACTTTTGTTAAGTACTTAGTTTAGACCTATAAATTTAAAGAGAAGTCTATCAAAATGTTATTAAAATTAGTTCAAGTAACCTTAATCAAATCATTTTCTTTATACGTATTAGCAAGGACCCTACCGGCATCATAATTAACACCATGAGTAGGTACTCGTATAAAACCATGACTGTCACAAAAACTTAAAAGTAGATGAAGTAAAAGAAGTACCGCGATCAGACAATTCAAGATGGTAAGCCAAAGTCTTAATGTATTTTATCTGTTTTTCTCATTTGATTTACTATTTGACAGAATGATAATATGAACTTTCTTCATTTCTATTTTGTGATGTATAAATTTGTGAATGTTTTATGATTCTAATTGAATTATACATGCGGGCTGCCTATTCTGTTTCGTTACTCTTTGCTCTATGGATTTTATTATCTGGAAATAAACGTATTATTATTATTGTCATGAAATATGTTTACAAGAACTTTTAGTGCAGTCCTGGTTTTGGTGTATTTTACAGTTTTAACCAATAAAAATGTTGTAAAGCCGTCAACAGTAGTGAGATTGTAGGCATTCCAGTTTTTACTCTTTACGAATGGGCCAAGGTGGTCGATCTGGATTGCGTGAAACAGAATGCTAACTTTTTCTATAGGATATAATTGTGCTGTCTTTTGCCTGAAAGTATCAACTTTATTTTGATGATGTATGATATTTGTGATAACATAATTATTCTTAATGTCTTTAGATTCGTAGTCAGATTCAGGTTTAAGAATTATGTAAATACGCGATATATCTGGCTCAGACATTTATTTCAGTCTTAATAAGAGGAGCTAATTTAGTCACGTCCTTTGTGATTTTGCTCTGGCAATTAAGGTATTTTTGGAAAATTTAAAGCATGGGCTGAAGATTGGACAGGATAAGGAGACATTTACCTGCACTTATACTACTTCCTACCTGGTGTAAGGTATACTCTTCAACAGGTTTATTTCTGTTATAACCCTCTATATAACCATCGCCAGAATTATATGAACAGAGAAACTTCGATTAATTCGGATGTGTTTGTAACAGAATGTCTTACGGCAAGGAAAGTTTTAGGGAATTTAAGTTTAAGCCCAGGACTTTCATAAAAATAAAACGTACTGTCGTCTTTATGAACCGTTATGGATGTTAATTAAGTAAAATTTTGACCAATCAGTAAAGAACACTGCAAGAATCCATCATAAACGACAAGTTCATCGTCCACATTCAATTCAATTCCATTAAATGATATCTGAAGCCCTCAATAGCAAAATGTCTGTATTGTCAGTATTTTTAGATATGAGCAAAGCTTTTGATTTTGTCCCACATAATCGGTTACTTAATAAAATGGAAAAATACGACATAAGAGGCAAGGCGTACGACTGGCTTAAAAGTTATTTATCGAGTCGCCAGCAAAGAACGGCAATAACAAAAATTGAGAAAAACACACAAAAAAAAACAAAAATTGACAAAACAACATACTATTCTAACCTATAAATAAATAGTTGTGGCGTGCCTCAGGGAAGCGTATTAGGGCCTCCGTTGTTTATCATATTATATATAAATGACTTTTGCAAGAGTCTAAAACATGATTGTACACTATTTGCTGATGACACTACTCTAATAATAAAATCATCAAATAGAAATGACTTGGTAACTGACGCTAACAATGAAATACTGATAGCAATGAAATGGCTAGAATTTAATAATTTACGTGTAAATATTGAAAAAAACTAAATTAGTACAATTCCAATCATATAACTCTTTGATAAAACCACCACAAATTCGCTACAATGATTCAATCCTGGAACCCGTACCTTCAACCTTGTTCTTGGGGATAGTTATTGATGAAAAATTGAATTGGAAAGAACATATAAAAAAAAGTCTGCACTCGACTCGACAAATTTGTGTTTGCGCTTCGTAAATTGCATCGAATAGCCGGTAAAGAAACAGCCCTTAATGCGTATCATGGCTATGTTTCATCAGTGCTACGTTACGGCCTCGTAATATGGGGAAATTCAGTCTATGTGAACAGAGCATTTCTTGCGCAAAAAAAATGTGTTAGGGCTGTGTGTGGAGCAGAGTATTTAGACCATTGTAAGCCATTATTTAAAACTCTAAAAATTCTTCCACTTCCTTGCCTATATATTTTTGAGATTTGTATGTTTGTAAAAAGGTATCCGCACATGTTTCCGTCATATGAACACATTTCTAAAGGAGTGAAAAGCAGAAGCCCAAATAAATTACTTGCACCTAGCCAGAGATTACATTTATATAGCAGGAATTCCAATTGTATGGCAATTAAAATATTTAATAATTTACCCCCACGCATCAGAGTGTTACCTACTAATAAATTTAGAAAAACAATATTTGCTTGGCTTTTGGACAACTGCTTCTACACAGTTAATGAATTTTTAAATTATAAACTCCGACATTCTATTTTCATATATACCTATTGACTTGTATTGTGTTCTTTTTATTATTATTATTTTTTTAATTTGACATCTGGCATTATTGTATGTAGTAAATTTTGACATTAATTCATTAATGAATAACAATTGAGCATAAAAAAAAACTTGGCATTGTATAAAAAAATTCCCTATTTTTATATCAACTAATTTGTTGAGGTTTTTTTTTATTATTAGTGTTTAGATGACAAACTTATGCTTTCAATATAATATTGTCACTGTTTAGAAGTTGGCCACTTTCGTAAATGATTTTAATATTTCTACACCGGCAACGGTAGTGTATGTGATACTGTTTTATATTAAGATCTTGTGCCTACCATATACTCAGAAATAAATACTATTCTATTCTATTCTATTCTAAACTTAAGGTTCATAAAGTCCTGTACAAGGGTGCAACCATGTAGTTATCAAAACCCTTGATTATTGCTAATTTAGAGATGGTTTTAAAGAGTTTAGGCTATAGGCGTCAGACACGTGCACGAGACTATATTCACTACTAAAATCGATTTACGCAATAAAAATATAATTTACTTTAACTGATTTGAAAAACTTTTGGGTACTCATTTAGAAATTGTTAGAGTTTTACGTTATGTACTTATGTGCCATCGCTTGATTTAGATTCTATTCATGGAGTAAGTGGTGTAAGTTTACAATTTTCATCATTATGCCCTACCCTAAAACACTTTAGACACTTTACAAGGGGTTTTGGACACTTGAAGTAAGGGTGTCCTTTACTACAACAATTAAAGCACACTATCGCACTATAGTTTGAAGTTGATGCTGAGACATGGTCATAACGCTTTTTATCAGTGGGGACAGTTTCTAAGGAAGTACGCTGAGAACTAAGAAAATGCAACAAGTCTTCCGGTTCATGACAATTTAATGCTTGTGCTCCATTTCTAATAGATTTATCATGAATACCGTGTGAGTTATGCAATCTATGGCTCTTTTACCACTTATGTCACATCTGTGCAGAAACATTAATTTGTCATAAAATATTCGGTAAAATTTTCATTACTACGAGACGTACAAGCTAACATTTCTTCCAGGAGTTGACCATAGTTTTGCTCACTTGGAAAAGTTTTTAGAAGTTTGGCTTGCCACTCCGTCCAGTTAAATACTACACTCGGTAAGGCTTCAAACCATTTTTTTTTTGGCAAGCCCAGAAAGTCTTTGTAGAGCAAAATGTATAGTTTGCCTCTCGTCCCATTCATATATTACAGCACATTCATTAACCTTCCTAACCCAACTTTCAATGCTCTGTGATTTACTTGAAGGATCGAACTCCGGGATCACATTGTTGAAATCGTTGTTGCTTAAGTTATAAGATCACTTACGAGTTCCTTCTTGAAAAACATCTAAAAGATTCAGTAATTCCCTTTTTGTCCAATCTGATGTCCTTTTGTCTCCATTGCTCGATACAGGAGTTATCCTTTTTCCTCTCGAAACCCTGATTGTCTGAACTTGCGGCTCTTGGTCCAGCTTATTGTCATAATCAGACTCCATTACCTCAAAATATGACAAAAAATGATTGGAGTACTAATTATTTGCAAAAACAAGAACATGATCTCATGACTCTGATGTAATACCCAATCTACATCTCCATAAACTTCGGAGTATTAACAGAACAATAAATCAGAATAATCAAATATAATAAAATATCCAAAAAACAAATATAATATATCATATATCTTTATTCAATCATAGCACACATGGCTAACTACTATTTTATTTAAATCTGACATAAGTATGTCAGTTTTCGTTAAAAAAATAAAAACAGGCTCTACTTACACGCTTGATGTTCACTGTATATGACCTTGGCACACCTGGCCAAAGATTCAAAATAAATTCATAAGCACACATGGCTCAAATCATAGGCATACTTAGCCTAATTTCATAAGCACACATGGCTCAAATCATAGGCATACTTAGCCTAATTTCATAAGCACACATGGCTCAAATCATAGGCATACTTAGCCTAATTTCATAAGCACACTTGGCTTAAATCATAGGCATACTTAGCCTAATTTCATAAGCACACTTAGCTTAAATCATAGGCATACTTAGCCTAAATTCATAAGCACACTTGGCCTAAATCATAGGCATACTTAGCCTTAATTCATGAGCACACTTGGCTGAAATCCTAGGCATACATAGCCTAAATTCATAAGCACACTTGGCTGAAATCCTAGGCATACATAGCCTAAATTCATAAGCACACTTGGCTCAAATCATAGACTTAGCACTCAGATTCATTAACACACTTGTCTTTAACTTTAAACACACATGGCCTAATAATTTATAATCAACTCGCTCATTTAACACTGTTTTTGTAGGCAAATCCCACTTCTGAGATGTCATGAAATCAAACACCTCAAGTATACAAAAGTAAATTATTTTAATCCATCCAACATAATCACAAATATACTTATAAATAGCACAGTTACATTGAAGATATGTTCACCGTTCAACCGCTCAAGAGCGAATGCCTCGAGTTATCTAAAATGTCAGCCACAAGCTGAATGTTCCCCACTCTCACAGTGGGTCAACATTCAACTAGTTATTCGACCAATCAGAGCGAAGTACACAGCAGTATGTTCAATTGAGAGACTAAAATGCATCAAAGCTTATTATTAACAGTAAATAAATTATAATAATCTAAATAATAATTATTTAGTAATTATAAAATGTGAACAAACTTAAATACTTATATTTTACTAGCTAACAACTAAAACGGAAGTATTTAACTCATGCACCCACTAGCGCCATCTATCACAAGTGGAAAGAAGTTTGCTATTATTTTACAAAATCATTACAGTTGTAAATATATAAATGCAAAAGTACCCATCGAAGTGAACTATGTGCCTTTTTACGATAGGAGCTTTTTTATGACAAAAAGAAGAAAGGAATTAAAATGACTATATTTTTAAATAACATTTGTGATTTCTATAAGCTCAGCCTCTTTCGAAATATTTGGGCCAGCTGGGCAATATTTGGGCAATATTTGGGTTTGGTGTTTGGGTGTTTGGGTCTTGCCCGTCGGGGCTGCGTGTTGTTCAGAAGTTACCGCGGGCTCGACATATAGGGCTAAGAAGGAACATGGGTGGTTTTTAGTCAGTAGAATTCTGACACTCCCTTGCGCTCTGCCCAAGAGCGGGAGGGGTGATTTGATGATTTTCCAGACGCCAAAAAAAAAGCTATCAGTCTTCTTTCAGTGGCCGCTTATTTGACCTCCTCAACCCAGTTTGTAATACGAGGCGAAGTAAGACTCGTTGCCTGTCGGGGCCGCGGGTAGTCCAACGGTTATCGCGGCCTCGACATAGAGGGCGAAGAAGGAACATGGGTGGTTTTTAGTCAGTAGAAGTCTGACACTCCCTTTCGCTCTGCCCAAGAGCGGGAGGGGTTATTCGATGATTTTACACCCACCAAAAAAAAAAAAAAAAAGTAAGACTCGTTAACAGACATCCGGGCCACCGAATGTATCGACTTTTAAGGAGGAAATCACATTTATGTTGGTGCTCATGACTATAAGGGATTGTTCGTGTTCCTAAGAACTCCAAAAACAAATTGCCTTAAATCTCAAACATTAAAGAAGCTCCCTTTCAAACTTATTAACGACTTTTAGAAACCTTCAATTGCATGAGTCACTTTTCATCAGTATTCTTTTTATGAGTATTTTTTATTCGTTTTCAAAGCGCAATAAAACGAACGAAGAATTAAAAAATATAAAAAGAACGCAACGTACACTCACAATCTTGTACACGTTTTATTTTCGTCAATTTTTATTAATTTGATCAACAAAAACACGTTTCCAATATTTTTTGGATAATTATTATAATCTAACAGGGGGACAAAAATTTCTTTCAGTCAGTCAACTACCCTATTCGTCAACCCCAGCAACACGTAAACATCTTTACAGCGGCCATACAAAAGACGCCATATATAATAAAAAAAACTCATATTTTCATAAAAAAAATCGAGCAACAAAGAGTAATGAAGTATCAGGTGTTACCAACCGAGATGCATGATTTATGCTCGGGAATGCTCGTAGATGTTCGGCATTAGGGATGTTATGCATATGAAATTTCGGATTTGGATACGGATACGCATAACGGGTGTAAAAGTACCCTTAACGAAGCCGAAAGGCACTTGTTCTCCTCGTCACTGTGATATTTTTATTGAACGGAGATATTAGGGGTCAAAGTTCCAAATTTTTAACAGCTGCTTTTTTTAATACTGGTTTTTCAGATATATTACCTGCTTGACCCATAAACTATTCAAAGCATCTACTAGCACAATGTTTTCAGAGTGCTACATTGAGTTTTACCGTAAAATGTGATTTTTCATCCCAAAAAAAGTAATTTCCCAGCAATAATTTTTTGCGTAGGGGTACTTAGTTTGATGTACATAATGCTTGGTAGGCGGCTTCGTAAAGGGTTCGTTTACACCTTGTTAAAGAATAATGTTATACAAGATTTAGATACGGTCACGAATAGTAAACTATTTGGGATTCTCCGCTGTTTCCCATAGTTTCAGTTACGGAATAGAAATTTATTATTACAACTGATACTAGATGGCAGTACATTATAAAGGTAAAACATTCTGATTGCCTCATTGGCCTAGTGGTCGATAGCGATTGCCTTGAGCATGTGATCCTGGGTTCGAATCCCGGGTCGGGCAGTGTTATTGAGCTGTTCCATCAGAAATTTCTCAGTAGTAACCACGGTGTCTGGATTTGTGACCGGTTTATGGCAATACATGGGATTTAAGTATAACTGGCGAAATGTGAGTGTAATATCACACCGCCTTTAAACGAAACTTTGAAATCGGTTTTGGTTACGGTTAAGTTTTTTTTTCGGCAATGGTTACGGTTACGGAGCTCCACAACACCCCTACTCGGCATAAAGCTTGCTTTTAGCACGTGCGCCCCGGAATATATTAATTAATCTTATCTGCAAGTTTGATAGAAAGCTTTGTGGCACATCTGTATTTACGATGCTCTGAGCTCTCATGGTTTATTAATTATGTTAGTGTAAGTACTGATAACTTTGAATACACTGAAGTAAGAAGATCAGGGGGTCTAAAATGGCCAGTTTAGCAGATCATATTATGAATTGCGTTAAAATTCGCAAAAAGGTAATTTTACGCTTTTTAACGCAGATCATATTATGATCTGCTAAAGTGGCGTGGTTGAGCAGTATGGAAAAAAAGACATACTGCGCTGACTCCGGTTAAATTCCTGATGTCCACCAGCGATTTGTCCACCAGTGGTAAACAGGGACATGACTTTTTGTTTTAAATATCACCGATGGGAAATTGGGACAAGGGCAGGAGAATTATGGTAATGAACTAAATCCTTGTGTATTGGTCCGATTCTTAATTTTTGGCAAGCATATGGTTAAATGATAATAATAGTAACATAAGCCGATCGATAGTTTACGTAGTTTTCACAATTATAATTGCCCTATTATCTTTAATTTGAGTACAATAACAGTGAACTAGTCAAACTTTTCCTTCATCTATAACTAAGCACTAGAAATTCAAATTAAAAAAATAATTAAACCTACCTAAGTAGTATAATAAGATGGGTCCTTAAATTAAATTATTGCCGAATAACTGCTGTAGTCAGAGATATTTAATGATTACTTAAGCCGTCATTTAGTAAAGGTTTGACATATTTTTGTACGACAAAACTGTCAAAACCATTACTAAGTGATGGCCTAAGGAATCATTAAAGCTCTCTGAATGTGGCAGTAAGAAACTGGTATTTAATGTTAATGATTTTGTAGAAACATCAACAATTCATCGTACGTAAGCACTCTGCAGAATAAAAATCCTTGCTGATTTGTGATTTCACAAACTCATTAAACATGTGGTTGCTAACAAAATCCTGAAAGGCGAGATCCAATAATCCGACAGCGAACGGAAAGGAACCTGTTTTCACCGTTAAAAGCCAAGCTTTTTCACCTGGGTTTGTTTGAAATCAGATAAAGAGATACATGTGGCGACCATGGAGTACTAGAAGTTCGACTAATATTTTGGTGTGCCGATAGCAGCTGTTCTTTTTTAATTGCTATCTTACTAAGTATAATGTATTACAATAAACGCGAAAGTTTGTAAGCATGGATGAATGTTTGTTACTCTATAACGCAAAGACTACTGAACGGATTTGAATAAAATTTGGTACACCGATAGTTTATAACCTGGATTAACACATAGGATAGTTTTTATCCCGATTTTATCTTTCCGTGGGCTAATTTTCGAGTAGTAACGGGCGAAGCCGCTGGCAACACCTAGTATAAGATTAAAAAAAAAATCAGTATTATTTAGACCGGCCATCGCTTCATGTAAGATACTGGTATGCAGTTTAGATTCGTTTAAACTGGATGCCAAACCTAAAATAGTTGGGAAAAGGCTATGCAGATGATCTAAATCCGAGGTGTTCTTAAGGTGGAAGCTCACATCTGGCCCGCGAAATTCTAATTTTCTTACGTTTTTGGCAATTTGCAGGCCAGTGCTTGGTTGTATGTTTATGAAAATTTGATTTGCGACTGTAAGACGTATGAAGTTACCGAATTATAACCATCAAAATTATCAATACAACCCTCCAAGTTCATTTTCATGTCAAGATTGATTTTTGCATGTAAAAGTCATTCTTTAGTAATTTAGTCGTCGTTCTTTAGTAGTTAGTAATTTTGATGGTTATAATTCGGTAACTTCATACGTCTTACAGTCGCAAATCAAATTTTCATAAACATACAACCAAGCACTGGCCTGCAAATTGCCAAAAACGTAAGAAAATTAGAATTTCGCGGGCCAGATGTGAGCTTCCACCTTAACCACAGTAAGTACTCCATCTATATTTAGGTCCCATGCAAGAGCGAGCGGGCCTATGCACACTAACCGAGCTCAAATCCAGACTTCGGCCCATTACTAAGAAATTCCTTGGGAAAATTTCTCAAAATTCTAAAAATGATTAAAGTAAGTATTTAGTATATTTTTGAATTTTGAGGGCAGTGTTGTACTGGCGTTTAATGTGTACCCTGCAAATTATTCGCCGAAATAGCTCAAAGGTTTAATTTAATTTTAATAACAAAGTTGCACAGCCCGTTAATTATGATTTTCCATTTAATTAACTAACAAGTAGGAGCACTCAGAAGCCAGAAGCATTAGCATCAAGGTAAGAAACTATATTAAATTATATTCAGTTTGCTTCAATTATTTCTGACGTTGCCAATTTTTTCATACTTATTTTACATGATGGAATGAACACACTTCTGATTTATTTGGATTTCATCGGAAAATTGATACAATAAATTTTATACAACGAGATAAGCTTATTTATCGGACTGCAAGGAAAGGGTTATTACAGGTTTTTAGCATAAAATTCTCTGATAAAACTAGAACGGATCCTGTATCGCGATAATCCATCGATCTCCAGGTCGGGCAAACCCTTTTAGGGGTTTTCCCATAAATAATTTGCCAGTAGCAACCTGGAATCCGTATTTTCGGTTCGTTGATGGCAAAATGCAACGTACGCCTACTATGAAATATTTTCAAACTCAAACCATTTATTTCAATTATACCTTTATAGGCACTTTTGAATGTCAGAAGAACAATTCATAAAAACAAAACTACGAGTGCAATACGTCATTCCGAAAGCCACCACGCCGAACCAAATGCCGCCGAATGCCCGCAACGAGCACCGCGAGCACGAAACCACGCAGCGACGCACACCGCTCGCGCTACAACAAATGCTCGAGACTCCGAATCTCGGAACAACGAATGCACGCCGCAACGCGCAACCGCCACCCCGCGACCCGGAGCCCCGCCGCCACGGCACGCGCCGCCACAAACATCCGGCGCCGTGCAACACGACGCAGTAACCCCCGGAACGACGCATTGCACTCTAAAGCTACAGCCACAGACACAAGGCATAATATCTTGTAAAAGTACTGTAGTTGCCCATTCCCTAGCGTAGATCTCTATGGAGAAGAAAGGGCAAGAACCACCATGGACACTCTTTCTCTCAGAATATTGTTACAAAATCTTGGTACATTACATCATTCTATGTTAAGATACAAATACACCTCTGCCTAACACTTCAGGGACAACAGACGTCTCGTCGGGGCTGGTTGTATGAAAGAGATACCGCGGCCTTGACACAAAGGGCTAAGAAGGAACATAGGTGGTTTTAGTCTGTAGAAATCTGACACCGCTCTGCCCAGAGCTCCCGAGTCATTTGATGATTTCTCACCCTCCAAAAAAAAAATGATAACAGGCGTGATACAGTAACTGAATAACTTTAAATAGATTTTTCACCAACATAAAATCTAACTTAACAACAACAAAAAAGTGATAGCAATCAGGACTAAAATAATAACAAATCACTCGCTATATTTACAAGCAACAACATACCATAAATCACACATAATATTACCTCTAGACTTCCCGCCATCGCTGGTGGCTCCACCTACTACCCTGTATGCAAACCATTTTGTTTACACGAAGATGGTGCGCGAAATAACTTTCCTATTTTCTTTTCTTCCCATTGTTTAAAGTTTAGCGTGTGAGAGTTGAATTTACAATGGTTTTAGCCCGGAACGATGGAGCTGATAATGTAGTAGTTACGGCTTTAGGGGTCTGTTTGAAGAGCCGCCATAATGATGAGGCTTAAGTAAGGTTTACGCTCTATGGGTATACCCGCTGCAAACCTTTCTAGCAAGGTAATCCCTTTCACAACGGGATGTTTACTTTAATGTAATCATTGAAAAACAGCAACACTCACAATACTCAAAATACTCAAATTTTAAAGATCTCGTCGGGGCTGCGGGTTCCCGTCGTGGCTGCGGGTTCCCGTCGTGGCTGCGGTTTGTTCGAAAGATATACCGACAAAGGGCTAAGAAGAAAACTTCTGTCAGTATGACAGGATTTAGCACCTGTTTTGAAACACATTTTGACATAAGAAATTCACCGTATCAGTTTGCGAAGAGTTGTCCCTTACACTGTAAAATCTTGTCCTACTTCAGGAAGGAATCGCACTGCTCCTCACTGAGGGCAAATACCAATTTTCTCATAAATTAAAGTGAGAGTGTTCAGAATCGGAGTGAAAAATCTCCAGGTCGCAATAGAATTTATTTCTCCTTTCAAGTAGGCAATAAAATAATACCAGAGACATCGTATGAAAAGTGAAGCATCTCTCAACAATTTCCTCGCACGAAACAGCGAATAACGTTCACGTCTCGAATTTCCGACATCTTAGGATGTTTCCATATCCTTTTTCGTTTGTACTGATAACTTGTTAGACAGGTAGGTACTTGGATTTTCAATGTATTTCAATTGGTTTTTTGGAGGAAAATTCCCTTAATTCTCCTGGTAAATCAATTTCAAGAGTCGATGTTTAACAGATCAATGTATGGTCAGTTTTATCAGTGTGGTATATCTGTTCATTATTTTACAATGTGGGTAGGCTTTTTACGTCAGTTGATTGCCAGCCAATATACGTGTGCAAGTGATCTCCGTGTTTAATTACGATATTCCCATAAATACATAACATTTGGCGACGATTTGTTATCCACGTGTATAAATAGTGTGTGTGTAAATACGGGAAGTGTTTGCAAGGCTGAACAACAGCATTTCGGATAGATCAGAACGAGTTAAGTCGAGCATAATGGCGTTTGGCGGCAACCTCTCATTTGATCATCGAAGTCAAGAGTGGAGCATTTTTAAGAGTCGGTTTATCCAGTACTGCACGGCGAACGACATTCAAGACGACACTGATAAGTCTGGAATAAAAAGACGAGCTCTTTTGCTCACTGCACTCGGAGAACAAACCTACCGCGTGGCGAGAGATTTAGTATTTCCCGACAGTTTAGATACGATCGAGTACTCAAGTTTGATAGAAAAGTTAAATGATCATTTTCAAACTAAGAAGAGTACCTTTGCAGAACGTTACAAGTTCTATAAAGCAGAGCAACGGACAGGCGAAGACTTAACTGAATGGGCGGCTCGCGTCCGAAATCTAGCTCAATATTGCGGGTTTAAGAGTGAACTAGAAACCGCCTTACGGGACAGGTTCGTCCTAGGTTTGGATAATACTAAGGAAAAGGTAAAATTGTTTGCTGAAAGTATTGAAACATTGACATTCAACAAGGCGTTGGAGTTGGCTCAGAGCGTGCGCTGTGCGCGCGCCGCGCTGCAGATGGCGCGACCGGCCACGAGCGGAGTGGAGGCACTGGCGGACGCGTCAGCGCAGCCTGTGTTTGCGTTAGAGCGGCGCGCGGCCCACGGCGGCGCCGGCACCAGCGGCACCACTCCAGGGTCACATGGTGATAACTCGCGAGTGTTAAAGTGTTGTGAGGTGTGCGGTTATAAAAATCACACGAAGGATCAATGTCGTTATGCTAATTACCAATGTCAAAAGTGCAAGAAAAGAGGTCATTTGAAAAGAATGTGTAAGGTTAAGATTAGAGATAACAACTTTATAGAAACGGATGACGATGGCGCTAATGAAGGTATTTATAATTTATTTAACATAAAAAACACGGGCAGGGACCGACCAATCACACGAAAAATCTTGTTATGTGGTAATGAAATTACATGTGAGATAGATTGTGGCAGTGCTGTCTCTGTCTTGCCCGCCTTTATCTATCAACAGCTGATCGGAGGCGATAACGTAAACTATAAATTAAAGCCGTGTAAGGAAGTTTTTAACTTTTATACAGGAGTGAAAATAGCCCCGTTAGGTTGTTTAGCAGTGCCGGTGACATTCGAAGGTTGCACAAATAACATGGTATTTTTTGTTATCAAAACGGATGACAAGCGATTACCTCTTTTAGGCCACGATTATATGAGATTGTTTAGGTTACATTTATGTAGTAAATTAAATTGTAACAATGTAACCTTAGATTCAAGGGACGATATCTCCACCGAGAAAATGTTAAATGATAAATATTCAACTTTATTTTCTGGGGAACTAGGGAAGTTTAACAAATATAAAGTCGGCTTGAAAATAAAACCAGATGTGCAGTTAAGGTTTTTCAAGCCCCGGCCTGTACCGTTAGCTCTAAAGCCAAAAAATTGAAGAGGAGTTAGATCGATTATTGGCTGCCGGTATTATAGAAAAAGTTGATTATGCGGACGTCGCCACACCTATTGTGCCAGTTTTGAAACCTGATGGCAAGGTTAGAATTTGCGGAGATTTTTCTATAACATTGAATAAAGCATTGTACGTAGACAACTTTACTCTCCCGCGAATCGAAGATTTGTTTGCCAAGCTCCATGGTGGAGTCGAGTTCAGCAAACTAGACTTGAAATTAGCGTATCTTCAATTGGAACTCGATGACTCAAGGAAATGGTGTGTAATAAATACACATAGGGGACTGTATAGGTACACAAGGTTAAATTTCGGCTTGGCTAATGCACCGTTTATATTTCAACGCACAATGGAACAGCTGTTAGGCGACATTGACGGTGTATGTATATACTTAGACGATATTCTGATAACGGCTTCCAATAGAAAATTGCATTTAGAGAGGTTAGAACAGGTAATGCAGAGGTTGCAAGATGCCGGGTTGCGATTAAAACACGATAAATGCGAGCTATTTAAAAGTTCCGTAGAGTATTTAGGTTATTTAATAGATAAGAATGGTCTCCACAAATCGTACAGCAAAATTGAAGCTATCGTAAATTGTAAACCTCCAAGTAACGTAAATGAATTGAAGTCATTCTTAGGAATGGTGAATTATTATCGGTGTTTTGTCCCCAACACATCGTCAGTATTAAGTCCGTTAAATAGCTTACTAAAAAAAGATGTAAAATGGATTTGGGACAAAATTCATGCAGATGCATTTAAGAAAATAAAACAGGAACTAGCATCGGATCGCGTGCTGGCGCACTACCACCCCGAGTACGTGACAGTGGTGACGTGCGACGCTGGTCCCGCCGGTCTGGGCGCCGTGCTCGCGCAGCGCCAACCTGACGGCTCCGAGCGCGTAGTAGCGTATGCGTCGCGCTCTCTGACCAAATCAGAGCTTAACTACGCTCAGATTCAGAAGGAAGCCACGTCTATTGTATTTGCGATTAAAAAATTTAATCATTATCTGTATGGCCGTACGGTTCCATTTATTTTGCGCACGGATCATAAGCCACTGTTATCCATTTTTGGAAATAAGAAAGGCGTGCCGGTTTTAGCCGCGAATAGACTACAAAGGTACGCTTTGTTTTTATCGGCATATAATTTCAATATTGAATATGTGAAGAGTGACGACAACGTAGCTGATTTTTTGTCTCGTACCGTCGCCACTCCGCTAGACGAGAGCGAAGAGATAGATCGTTCTTTGTACATACATTTTGTTGGTGAATCAGTACTTCTGCCAATCACTCTCGAGGATATTCAAGCTGGCACAAGGCGTGATAAAGTATTGCAGAAGGTGATAGGATTAATTAAAAACGGATGGCCAACTAAAATTACGGATCCGGATCTTCGTCCATTTCATATATGTCGAGTTGAGTTAGCAGTAGAAAACGAATGTGTTTTAAGAGGCCACAAAATAGTAATACCTTTTTGTTTCCGGGAAAGACTGTTAGATGAACTACATAATTCGCATTTTGGGGTAGTCAAAACGAAGACCGAGGCTAGAACACGTATGTGGTGGCCAAATATAGACAAAAATATCGAAGAAAAAATAGGATCATGTAGTGTGTGCAACACGTTCCGCAATAACCCGCCCAAAGCGCCGCTGACTCCGTGGCCGTACCCCGCGCGCGCATGGGAGCGCGTGCACATCGATATGTTTATGTTGGATGGTAAGCAGTTTCTTATCGCTGTTGACGCTCATTCTAAATGGGTTGAATGTTTTTTAATGCAAAAAACTAATAGTGAATCAGTGATTAGTAAGCTGTGCGAAATGTTTAGCAGATTCGGTCTAGTACACACCTTAGTGTCTGATAACGCTACTAATTTCTGTTCAAACGAATTTGAAACATTTTGTCGATTAAACGGGATTCAACACATGACAGGGGCACCGTACCACGCGATGTCAAACGGCCAAGCAGAGAACAGTGTTAAAACGATCAAGAATGGGTTAAAAGCAATGTTAAAAAGTAACAGCAACACAAATGTAATTGTGAAAGTTTTAAACAAGTTTTTATTTGATTATAGGAATTCTATTCATATGTCTACTGGTTTTTCGCCAGCACAGCTGATGATTGGTCGTCCTTTACGTTGCCGACTTGATTTGTTAAAGACCCCTTTACAGTCACAAATAACATCTTCGCCTTCGTCGTCCGCGGCTAAAGATAATTAAAGGCACAAAAGAACCAATGCAAACAGTTTGGTGGAAAAAGAAATATATGTTTCTCAGTAGGTGATAGGGTGTTGTTAAAATATTTTCTAAATAACGGTACTAAACATACTTGGAAACAGGGTGTAGTAAAAGAATGTTTGGGTTCTAGAATGTTTATTGTACACATTCCTGATATAAATGTAAATGTAAGAAAACATGTAGATCAGTTACTGGCGTACAAAGGGAACTTATCATCGGTCCAAGATGACGATGAGAGTGATTTCGGAGAGTATTCGAGCGAGCCGACGGCTCCACCTAACGAACCTGAGGTCCGTACGGCGTCAGAGCCGAATGTGACGTCACCAGAGCAGACTTCGACCTCCACCGCATCTCCTGCGCGAGATGATAGGGGAGAGGAAGTACGGTCTGACACTGATGATGAGTTCCTAGACGCAGGATCACCTGTTGCGCCCGATGATGATCATAATGATCCTAATAGCGAGCTCACCAACAAGGGTAGTGATAAGGAACAACAGGATCCTTCATCTTTGCGCCGGTTTCCGATTAGGAAAACAAGAAAACAAATTAATTATAAGTTTTAGTTAAGCATAAATATGTTTGATTAGTGGTGGAGGGATGTGGTATATCTGTTCATTATTTTACAATGTGGGTAGGCTTTTTACGTCAGTTGATTGCCAGCCAATATACGTGTGCAAGTGATCTCCGTGTTTAATTACGATATTCCCATAAATACATAACAATCAGGATTTCCCATCACAAATTTCTTAGTGGTAGACGCAGAATATCACGCCCGTAATCACCGAAGGGTTATTCAAATAATCTCCTCTTAAAACCCTTCATTTTGATACCCTACTCGATGGTAACGGCAAAAAAAAATGTTCAAACTCCGCGATATAGCCCCCGAAATCAGCAAATTTTCTTTAGTTATTAATTCTAATGTAGCTAGTGATACTTGCGTCATCAAGACATATCTAAGCTTCCTTTTGGGCTTCGCCGCAGTCGGGTAAAAAGTAGCCATTAGTACACCCACAATACGCCAGCTATGATTATTTTTTAATGAGAGGCGAGGCTATAGTCATCCACTCGAGGACAGATGCAGACTCTATGGCCGCTACTGAGGAATTCCTGATGGTAAAACCCAGTATAATTTTGCCGGACGCGGGGTTTGAACCAAGAACTTCGTGCTCAGCAATCACGATCACGACCTCTTACCCAAAGAGACAGCCAAAGAAACTTGAAATAAATGTGACGATATCCCTTACACCGTATGTAGGCAGGTATTAAAAGTCGAAGGTAAAATAAATGTGCTCGCAAGGTGTTCAAGCGCTGCACCGCTTCAGGTAGTGAAGTAGAAAATGAACAGCCATAACAGTTAACGTTAAGTCCCAGGTCCCTCCGACATCTGCAGGGTTACGGGGCGCATAAATCTATGGAACCCTCATTTAATACTATGGTACAAGTGAAGGGTGACTCGAAATGTATGGTGGAGGTGGATACGCTCTTGGGGAGCATAAAAACTCTTTAAATTCTTGAGCATAGACCGGTTTAACCAATCTCACTATCAAATTGCGCTTTATGGTGTAACCAGTTGCAAACTAAAATTGAACCTATGAGACCACTATTTTTAAATAAGGCTGCAAAAAATCATAAAGTTACTAAGTGGGTATTACCTACACAAAATATAGCAAGTGGAGCGCAATATCCATGAGTTGACATCGGCTGAAAAGAAGGTTTAGACATATAAACGTTTTTCGTAAGTTTTGTTTTAACAAAGTCTATAAAAATGACTTCTTTTTATGCTTTCGTAAGGAATATTTACAAACTAACCACCTTCACCATCAATCTGTTAGCAAGAAATTCATCATAGAAGTCTTCAATAACTCTAAGGGAGACAAGCACAATACTCGTATCACTAGAATTGAAATCCTGATAGCCTCGGGCGTCCTCTCGCTAAGTTTGATCCTATAAAAGGAAATTAGTGCCAATCTATTGAGCACTATAGAGGTGTTAAAAGCGGGTTTACAACACGAGACTGTGGTCTATAGAGTTACGAGTATAGAGCCAGGAATAACTAGTGGACTAGTTACGTCAATAGTTTTTGTAAACTTTTGTTTTGACGGCTAATCTTTCATTTGTTGTAAATGTCGGTGGATCTTGTTGTCAGTTAATCAAATAAATAATTACTAGTACCTATTAGCTATGTAAGTAAAAAAAGCAGCATTGTTTTGTAAAAGAGCGCCTCTCGCCATCAAACGTAAAACTTTGGCGAGTTTAGAGTTAAGTAACACCCTTGCAGTGGCGTGCAGTGGTCCCCCACGATGGGTAGGCTACGAATAAATGACAGCAAAAAAATTAAAAGTAAGCCTGTAAAAACAAAACTTTTAAATACAATTCAAAAACTCACCACATTATTCAAGGTTTAACTCACGATTTTCTAATGACGATGCAAACAGAAGAAAGATTCGGCCACCTCAAATATCTCATCCAAGTGAGTGGGTGATAGTTTACAGAACACGTAACTTGCAAGATTTTGGATAAATTTTCGTAATTCGGGTACATGTCTACCTTTAGATACAACTTGAATCTTATCATTATACGATCCACCCCTAAGACGACCCACTGACCGATAATTGAGAACACTTATTACCTTTAACGTGTAATAAACACACATTATCAGCACAAACTTCACAAGTAAATACCATTGTTATTTGTTACGTGAATAAACAAGTAATACACAACAAAATTAATATTTACACTACTGTTAATAACGTTAACTGTACGTTTTCGGTTTCAAAACAAAATCGCATTATATATTGCTTGTCACAACAATGAAACAGTAATGTCTTCCTCTTACGTAAAAAATAATTTCTAGGTTATTATTGTCGATAGAAAAATACTAGCAAATAAAATTGCATCATTTTCATATCGAGTTTGTTCACAACAGCGGTCAACATTTTTTGCAGGATTATACGAAATCCAATGAATGAGGTGAACATCGAACTAAACAGTCCGAAGTTCGCGAAGCGCGAAATTAAAATTTCCTTACGTTTTTGCAATTTACAGGCCAGTGCTAGGTTGTATGTTCATTAAAATATGATTCCCGGTTTTAGGACGTATGTAGTCATATTTTATTCAACATACAACCTAGCACTGGCCTACAAATTGCAAAAAAATGCAAGTTTTGAACTTCGCGGGTTATAGATTGGTTGTGTTGTTGCAGCCAATCACAGCCCACTCAGCTACAGTCGCAGGAGCTGCTGCGTTAAAATTGCGAAAATCTATGTATGTGTGCGGTTCATAGACACGGCCATACGTACCGATGTGACGCTGTGTGCATACAATTATGAATGGGTTTTAGACAAGTCGAGTGTTTGTCTATAAGATTCGTACTAATCGTAATCCTTGTCAATGAGTTTTAGTGGGACGCGAAAAATTGCTATAAGTATTTTAACAGGAGTTTGAACTTTTTATGATTAATTTGTACATAGTGTTATTTTATTGCATCGTTAATTAGTTATAAGAAATGCTCAGTTGGTAAGGTAGGCTAAGCCTAAGAGCCTATATAGGGCGCACGCCCCTGCACCCTTGTACTATAATTTCTATAAATGTAAAAAAAAATCTTAAGTGAATTTACACTCAAATAAATTTATTGAGTCAAAGATGACCGTTACATATAACATGTAGATTAAACTTAGATTGGTATACCTATGAAATTGCGAGAAAATAACCAACAGCTGCCCACATTTTTTCGAGTTACGCGACTAATAATATATTTGATATTTTTCAATCTCATGGTCTGTCACATAGTAAAATTAGTTTATTTTCATGAGTAATACACGAACTAAGTTTAGTTAACTCGTGTGTCGTTGTCGCGTTTGCCGTACGCTAAGTGCGTCTTGCCACGGTAATGATGAATACTGCTTCATCATTATCATCATTTCAGCTAAAAGACGTCCAATGTTGGACACAGGCCTCCCCAAGGTTGAAACACTGCTTATGAGGAAGTAAAGCAGATCCAATGTATTGAATTTCCATGACGTTCCAGTAATAATTTCTTCTGCCGACTGGTCATCTTTGTATGGTATACAAAAATCTCTCCAGAAGTCTGTGGAGGGCTGTCCCTAAAACCCTGCATCGCAGTTTTTTACAAAAAACTGTTTAAGAAAGTTGAGCCCAAAACTACGTCCAGCTCCTTTGACTTACGCCCTACCAGGAGAGCATCCCATCCAAAGAGTAATTGCAGAAAAAAGGCTCAAACAAAAGATTGGACAGGCAAAATAAACGGGAACCAGAGGGGACCGTATGCAAATTGACTTGAGAGCCGTGTATTTGTAAGTAAATACTATGGTAATAAACGATATTTATTATTCAGCGAATTGAAAGATCTCATCTTACGGGCCACTTAATTTTCATGTCGCTAGGAAAATGTTGATTCGCAAATAGCTACAAGAAAGTTTGGTAATATTTTTATTTACATCCTCTCCTTGAGCGAGGTCTTGGGTGAGATTCCCGGCTCGGGCAAATTGTTTTTGGGTTTTCCAACAAGAATAGGGATGTTTAGTGACTTAAAAAAAATCTAATTTTTCCGTCTGTTGGATGATCGAAATATATTGGATATGTATTTTTTGTTTTATCAAGTCAATAAAAATTGACGAAAATAAAACGCGTCAAAGATTTGAGTGCGGGTTTATGACGTCACTGACCGCTACAAAATGTCATACTAATGTCTTAGAGTATGATGTCCCACGAGTTTTCAAAGCGCTGTATCGTCTTCATTGTTTGTTTAAGTACGTGAAAAAAGAAAAAATACGTGTCCAATATTTTTTGGTAATCTAAATGACGGACTAATTAGATAACTACCATATTTCTCGGTAACAGCCACGGAGTCAAGTTTTGAGTCCGGTTGATGGCAATAGGCTCGCCCCTATTACATGGGACTATACTGTCGCGGTGTGGGTGTACTAATGGGTACACCTCTGCCTAACCCTTCGATGACTACATGCGTGATGTTATGGTATGTATAGAATTAGGATTCACCAATTGTAAGGTGGGGTGCCGTCAGACTAGGACCCAGAATTTCCTCATGGTGGCCTGTGGCAGCTGGATGAAAATTGCTGAGTGGCATACCAATGGAGACGCATAATGAAATGATAATGAAGTGTATCCATCCATACATACATTTTTTTTTCTCGTTATTTAGTTGTTCCACATAGAAGACTTAATTCCACACATTTCCTGCGGGTCTAAAATGGCCGTTTTATCAGAATCCACGCAGAATCTTAGTATGAATCACGTAAAAATTTCAAATTCTTAAAATAGACTTTATGTCTATAAAGTCCATTTTAAGAATTTTAAATTTTTAACATGATTATTATTACGATTCTGCTAAAGCGGCAATTTTAGACCCGCTGGTCATCAACTACACACCTAACGTCGCCTACTGAATTAATAAGCCCCGAGTTTTTGTCCAGAGCCACTCTAAGTAAGTGGCTGTTTACAGATAGCCACGCAATGGCGTCAATATCTAAAAATGTTTGTGTTTCTCACACGTTTATTTTGTATTGTCACTTCCAATTACGCGATTAATTTATTGCAAAGGTTCTACAGAGATGTGAGAAGGATGATATGGCTAGACAGGAGGTGACTGCTGACATGACGAGAAATAGAGAAGCATGGAACAAGAAATATTATATAATAATAATAATAATCATTTATTTATTTAGACAACTAAGATCCATTGGGTTAGTAACAATATTCTTAAACCTATGTTAGTACTTCACTAAAAACAAAGACAGAGTACAGGTGACTAATGACCTCACCAACGGGCTGTCATGCCTCCCGACTATATAGCTCTCAGAATGCTGTTAGGGCTGCCACGGATTCTGTTTAGCAGCGAGGCCACTTTCTTACGCCGTACCGCATTGAAGCAGTCGGTACGTGCCTCAGCGAACATAGATGACGCACTACAGAACCGAGGCAGACGCAACAGCACCCTAAACGCGTTGTTGTACTGGATCCGCAGAGCATTGTAGGCCTTTTGGGTGTAGCTGAACCACAGGCTCCCCGAGTACAGTGACATACAATATGCTTTAAACAGCGTTAATTTTACTGGGTTTGTACAACGGAAGAACCGGCGTGCCAACATATTAGCCCGAACAAAATATATAATTATATATTATTAATATATTATTATTTATTATATAATATTATATCCATATTCATTTGTGGGTACGTCTTTTATTTAGGTCTAAAATAGGGTTGTTTACTGACTAGAAAAAAAATGATTCTAATTAGTCCGTCTGTTTTATTATTGAAAAATATTGGATAAGTACGTATTTTTTCATCAATAAAAATTGACGAAGATAAAACGCGTCAAAGATTTAAGTGGTGGTTTGTGACGTCACTGACCGGTGAAAAATGCTATACTCTAATGTCTTAGAATATGACGTCACACGAGTTTTCAAAGCACTGTACCGTCTTCATTGTTTGTTTACTTGAAAAAAGAAAAAATACGTGTCCAATATTTTTTGGATATCAATATGACGGACTACTTAATTTTATTTTGTTGATACCTACCCTCTACCTATTGTGTGTATCTAATTCACCCACATTTTTCAGTTGTATTTTAATGTGTCTATAAAACCAGACGACGTGGCTTTTATATATTATTCCGAACAGGAAAAACCCAATAACACTTTGCCCCACCTGTCAATTGAACTTAAAACCTAATGCTCAGTAATAGTAGTAGTCGAGTAAAACTCGACGACCTAAAAAAATCACTAACCACTGCTTTAGGTTAGTAAACACGGTAGCAACGTTATCAGTTTCGAGCTGACTTTGACACGAGGGTAGATAGTGCATTTAGGCCAGATACGAACAGACGGAGGTTATCAATCAGCCGGTGGCGTGCCAGGGTCGTAAGTCAGCCTGTAGCCCGCCTTATTTGACCTGAAGGGGGTTTACAAGAAGATTGGAAGATTTGAGTTTGTTACATCAAGTTCTGGAGTGTGTCGTGAACCGGAAGACGTTGCGATGGAAGGCCCGGGAGGCCTTCCATCGCTTATTAATTAAAATAAGAATATTCTTACACAATGATGAGCATGACCACAAGCGCCGTATAGATTGATAATTACCTGAAACAAACATAAAAGCAATTAATTATCAATTCCAACATTCAACATTAATATTATTTGAGATTTTCCGATTGTTTTACCAAGGGGTTATACGGTCTGCTGAGGCTGCGGGTTGTTCGAGAGAGATACCAAGGCCCCGAACACAAAGGGCTAAGAAGGAACATGGGTGGTTTTTAATCAGTAGAAGTCTGACACTCTCTTTCACCGAGTCATTTGATGATTTCCCACCCCTCAAAAGAAAAGGTGTTATACAATCGGCATGGGTAATACAGGCTGGTCAGGCTAAAAGCACTCCCAGACGATTTTATAATACGATAATGATGAACATAAGCATTCAGATTAGTATTCAAAGAACCACGTATCATCGCTTTGTTGTTCTCAATTAGGACTGATGATTATATAGGGTAGTTAACAAAAAAATCTAATTAGTCCGTCATATAGATTATCAAAAATTATTCGACCCGTACTTTTTTCTGTTTCACGTAAACAAACAATCAAGACGTTAGTACAGTGCTATTAAAAATAAGGAAAAAGTGTTTATGAAAACTCGTGTGACGTCATACTCTAAGACGTATGACATTTTTTTTGCGGTCAGTGACGTTACCAACTCCCACTCAAATCTTTGACGCGTTTTAAGTATCTTCGTCAAATTTTATTGATAACAAAATGGGCTGTAGAGGTCAGTAGTAAATAGTTTTAATACGATACTTATTTGGTAAGACTGGTTGTCAGATTTTTGAGCCGCTGTAACAATATGGTATTAAACAAAAAAAAACCGATAAGTCCGTCAGATAGATTTCCAAAAAATTTTGGACGCGTATTTTTTCTTTTTTCACGTAAACAAACAATGTAGACGTATGCTTTAAAAACTCGTGTGACGTCATATTCTAAGAGATTAGTATGTAATTTTTTACCGGTCAGTGACGTTACAAACCCCCACTCAAGTCTTTGACGTGTTTTATCTTCGTGAGATTTTTATTGATTTGATAAAACAAAAAATACGTATCCAATATTTTTCGATGGTCTAACAGACGGACTAATTAGAATCACATTGTTTTTGTCAGTAAACATCCCTATTGTCACAGAGAATCTGTAAAAAAAACTAAATAAAATACACGGATGTTTTCAAAATATCTTAAACTGATAGTGCGTTCGAATCCCCTTAATCTAACATAAAATAGCTAACCAGGGACTGTGTCACAACTAGTTTAGCTATCAATCCTGAACAAACTTGAGAGTAGTTTCCGCTACAAATCTATTGGTGGTTGATAAAACAAAAAATACGTATCCAATATTTTTCGATAATCTAACAGACGGACTAATTAGAATCACATTTTTTTAAGTCAGTAAACATTCCTATTCCCAGATCGGGCAAAGTGTTATTGAGTTTTTTATTCAGGAATTTGCCAGCAGCAGACACGAAGCTTGGATTTGGGCCCGGTTGATGGCAATGGGCCTGCTCCTTAGTTAATATAGGGTACAGGTGCTTTTATGGTACATCTCAGCCTAACCCTTCGAGAATTTTAGCAATGGTGTAATGTTTTATTATAATAACAGTCGATTTATTTCACAATTAATTCTAATCAATTCCAATGATTGTTTACCGGAGTTGTTAATTTCGAATTTAATCATATTGGGTTATAAGTATAATTTATCTGTTTGTTAATTAGTGAAACAAATAATTTAAAACTGAATAAACATCAAAGCTAATTTATGGATTATTTGATGTTACGGCCTAATTCTATACCAATATTATAAAGAGATATTTGTTTGTAAGTTTCTATGTAGCGGATAATCTTCGGAACTACTGATCGTATTCAGAAAATTCTTTTACCTATGGAAAGCTACATTATCCGCCATGGTTATTATTTTTTAAATTTGGAGTTTTTCAATGTTTTTCTTTTCTTTTTTTGTGTTTGTTAACGGAAAGAACAAGTGCCTGCGATCAATCACGTTATCATAAACACAAAAATCGAGAAAATATTTTTTTGTAGCAAATGAAAATGTAATAAAATCCAAAAAAATGCAAACAAAACAACCGAGTTTCATTCCCTAAATTGTTGTTAAATTTTGAATCTAATAATAGTGTTTTACGTGTATTGATTGCCCTTTGATTATTTATTTTGGTTACTAACATTATTTTTAAGCAGGTATACTTACTAACAAAATTTTGGATCATTGTTGTCTGAGTTGTAAATAAATTATATTATTAAACAAGTCTTAACATTGTAAAGCAAAACGGAAAGGACATCAACATCTGACCTACTTCCAAAGCAAGCTGTCCCATTGTTACACCGAATTTTATTTACATACATACATTTAACGAAACGTATGATAACGTCGGAAGCGTTGGCTATCAGCCAACAGGGAATTAGGCACTGCCATAACGTAAAAAACCGTAGTACCGATACCCAATATTTTATTGAAGCTCCCCCTCTAATATAACTGGGCCATCATTCTTTTTAGATTATTTGACTTTTTGTAAAACTCGAATGTTGCACTCTTGAAACATTGTGCTTTGAATACTAAAGGGGGGCAGCAGGGGAAGTAATACCAGTTTTTTAGGTTATAAAATAAGTAAAGTTATAACCTAAAAAAACCGGCCAAGTGCGAGTCAGACTCGCCCGCCCATGAAGGGTTCCGTAGCAGCAAGTAACATAATGTTAACATAATTTTTATAATTGAGTTGATTGAATGAACGGTAAATTGCGATTTACGATTTATGACGTATTAAAAAAAAATACTTACTAGATCTCGTTCAAACCAATTTTGGTTAGTAGTTTTTGTTGAGATCTACATTATATATTTTTTTTAGAATTGTCACTCTCTTACTTTAAAAGTTAGAGGGGGGGGGACACACATTTTACCACTTTGGATGTGTCTATCTTTGAAACGATTGACTTTGAGAAAAAATGATTTTAAGAACCTCAACCTCATTTTTGAAGACCTATCTATAGATACCCCTCATGTGTAGGTTTGATGAAAAAAAGGTTTTTTAGTTTCAATTCCATGTATGGAGAGCCCCCTCTTAATCTTATATTTTTTTATAAAAATCAAAAAGCGGTTTACAGAATACATCTACCTGCCAAATTTCAACTGTGTAATCCTTATAGTCTCGGAATAAAATGGCTGTGACATACGGACGGACAGACGGACAGACGGACAGACAGACAGACATGACGAATCTATAAGGGTTCCGTTTTTTGCCATTTGGCTACGGAACCCTAAAAACTGGTATTCACAAAAAAAGCTGTGAAAAATTTGGAACTTTGACCCCCAATATCTCCGTAACTAGGTGGTTCCCAGGTATGGTCTAGAACAAAAAAATATCGCAGTGGTGGGGAGAATAAGTGGTCTTCGTTTGCGTTAAGGGTACTTTTACACCCTTTATGGCAAGAGAGGAATCTAATGAAATGACGAGTTACTGAAAAAGAAGACATTCAGCGCGGACCCCAAATGAATGTTGATAAGGGCAATTATGACTACCGAGTTCACTGACTGCTACCACTTTTCACCCTTATAGCCTAAGACATAAGGTACATTCGAAATTTCGAACACACTACGTTCCCGTGCGATAGTCTCCGATATACATATTACACACATGAGCAAAGCTGCGGACAAAACCTAGAGAGAAAATGCTTGTTTTTGCTTGAGAGCTCATTTTTTGTCGTTTTTATGCCAACTTGTCTCTCGATGTTAGCTAAAGTTTGCGACATAAGTGCCTGAATGAATTGCCTGTTAGTGATTTCGCTTTCAACGAATTCAGTTATGGAGTGAATGTTGGTATTTGTTGTTGAGATATCGGTTCGATCAATGTTTTTGGTTGTGTCAGAATCTGGTGTTCGCTTTCATGTGTAGAATGTATTAGTTGTGCCGTTTCGTTACATAATTAAATTCATGTTTAAAAGTACATTGTCTTGCTTGTTGTCTCTAGCGCGGACAAATGGCAATAGCTTTCAAAATTTAACTTTCTTAACAGATTTACTTATTGTTTAAAAACATACGGTATGAATCGGCGTTGAAAGTACAATTAGGAATAAGATACAAATCTAAGTACTTGGACAAAAAAAAAAAAACACAAAAATCCTGTCGAGGCCGCGGGTCTGGTTATCGCGGCCTCGACATAGAGGGCGAAGAAGGAACATGGGTGGTTTTTAGTCAGTAGAAGTCTGACACTCCCTTTCGCTCTGCCCAAGAGCGGGAGGGGTTATTCGATGATTTTACACCCACCAAAAAAAAAAAAGTACTTGGACAAAGATAATATATATATATATATACTAGACGGTCATCAACCTGCACAATGCTTCTATTTTTCCTTCAGTATTTGTGCTTCAAAAATCATTACAAAGCCTTTATGCATCTGTAAGCAAGATAGGCCTTTTACGAATAGAAGAACCAAAGAGAACTAATACTATATACAGTGCAGCCTAAATGTAAATATCCATTCTCCTTCATACTGAGAGTACAAACCTGATCCAATAAATTCTGAAAGAATTCTAAATGTTTATTTTGATGCATTAATATGTGAGCACTAAGCAAAATTCAAAAGCGATCTCCCCGTGGTATAATCTATTTCGTAATAGTATGGGGCAGCGTTTGGGAAGCTGAGTAGTATCTTCTCGTCCAACTTACCACAGTGTCTCAAGACGGAAGTCTATGACCAGTGTGTGTTGCCAGATACGGGACCGAAACGTGGTCGATGACAATGGCCCTCATCAGAAAGCTCAAAGTCACTCAAAAGGCAATGGAGAGGGCTATGCTCGGAGTTTCCTTGCGTGATCGAATCAGAAATGAGGACATCCGCATGAGAACAAAGGTTACCGACATAGCCCGAAGAATTGCCAAACTTAAGTGGCAGTGGGCAGGGCACATTGCTCGCAGAACGGATGGCCGATGGGGCCGGAAAGTTCTGGAGTGGCGACCGCGAACCGGAAGATGTTGCGTTGGAATACCTCCCACTAGGAGAACCGATGACCTGGTGAAGGTTGCGGGGATCCGCTAGATGCGAGACGCACAGGACCGGTCAATGTGGCGACACTTAGGGGAGGCTTATGTCCAGCAGTGGACGTCTTTCGGCTGAAATGATGATGATAATGATGGTATTCAAATAATTGGTTCGTGAAAATGTAAAACGTTACTCAAGTCAGAAGGCGAAAATCACTTTTAAAACTTACTGTGTATACACATATTAGTGTACAGTCACGAGCATCAATATGTGACAATTGTTTCTAAATGTTGCTAGGTGTACACATATTAGTACTGCTAACTGTAGGTACGTTAATGCTCTCACTGCCGTTGCAGAGCATTAAGGTGCAAACTGTAGGTAATAGGATGCAGCTCATTAAAACCATCTCTAAATTCAATAAATTCTGCTATTCATGGATTCAAACGGTGTATAGTCCGTTACTTGGGTCCCGTTTAGAACTCTCTAAGGAAAAACGATGGTGCCATAGATTAAAGTAAGATCTATGAAGATCGTAAGGAGGATGAATGCTCTCAGATGTTTTTGTCCGGTGAAGCTGTTATAGCCCTAAGCAGCTTGAATTGACTAATCAAACATTTTAAGGCACATTTTAAGGTTTTACATTTGAGGTTACAGTTTTCTTCGGATTATTCTGCTGGTTGTTCAATTGATGGTTATTTTTATCGTTTTACAGAAAAAATGACGTTCATTGCAATACACAAACTCCCGTGAAAAATGTGGTAAGTAGACCAGCAGGGCTATTGCGTATCTTTTAAATTCAGCGGCTATCATATTGTCAATGGATTAACTGTCAAATTGGTTATGGTTAAGTACAAATTGAAACCATTTGACAGTTAATTGATGGACACTATATGATAGCCACTGTCATTTACAAGATACGCAATAGCCCTGCAGATCTGAGTTTTCGAGAACTTAAACACATCAAGTAGGTAATCAAATCATTTTCTGCAGTCAGTTTTTATGACAGTTCTAATTTCGGATGTAAATATGTAACCACATCCCGAGATTTTCCAAAAATTAAACTGCCAAAAGTAACGTAGCAAGAAAATACAAAAGACGAAACCGCACAAAAGTTTCGCGGTACGAAATGAGTGGAACAGTAAGAATTATGAGGACAGCACGGCCGACTTTGGGCTAATTAGCAGCGACGAAGCCTGAAAACTTATCATTTTAAGATATTAATAACGTTTAATTAAGAAACAGACTTCACGGAAAATGAGTTTTAATATAAAACGGGACAGCCTTGCAGTCTTGGGACACCAGATGGTGCTAGACTGGACGAAATAAATAATGAAAAGTTTGAAACAGTGGATTTTTTTTTTCTTTAGAAACGTAGCCCCTCACTAGGAATTTCTCTTGTATCGAGGGAGCGTTCACAAACATTTAAACTCACATACACAAATACCCAAACCCGAAACAACTACCTGTAGGCCATACAAATATTTGTTCCGTGCGGGGATCGAAACCGCGACACGCAGCGCAGCAGTCCATTGCTTGAGCCCTTGCGCCAACCGTGCCGTCACGAAGAAATTGTTTTGATTCCTATGAAGACATTGAAGCATACATAACAAAACAGTACGCCAGAAATCTCCGAAGGGTTAGGCAGAGGTGTACCTAACACATTTCGCTAGTTATGTTGGATACCCCTGTGATAAGGGGTGACCCTATTGCCATCAACTATTTAAATAAATGCTTTGAGTTTGAGTTAAATGATGAAAATATTGAAGCTCTTCTAAAGTGACCTTATCTACATGAATAAGCAAATGTGTCCCCCGGAGCAAACACCAGTCAAATAAGACGTCAACTCCTATAATTTTAATGCAAATTATGGCGACATTTAAAAAACTTGGGCCACTCCCCTAACAGCAGGAAAAAATCTAATTTCCCTCCCTAAAAATCTCTTAAGTACTTTATTCCAAGTAAATAGGATCAAATTCCCCTAGCAACACGAGGCAGCAGCTACATCAGCGAAGGCGAAATTGCATTAAATAAAATGTGAGAAATGAAGATTTTATAAGGAAAAAGATGAAAACATAACACTCCTTTTGGGCATCGCCGCAGTCGGGTAAAAAACAACAGACGTAACTCGAGTTTTTTTAGCTTAGAAGTTATAATATAGAGCTTTTCAGATCGAGTTGCATAGAAATAAAGAATTGATGGAAGATTCGAGATAGCCTCATTGAAGGTGTGATGTCATTTCAAAAGGCAATTATGTCTTTCATGCCTACCGAAAGTTATATTTGGTCCACGATAGAACAAATTGATAAAATAAAGTATACAGTAGTTTGACTTGACAATCAAGAGGCAAGAGGCTTCTTCCGCGTGAATTACATACTAAAATCTTCCTCGAGAATCACTGAAACGTGAAAACAGCATGAAAATCGTTGAAGCAGTTGTTGAGTAGGTATATCGCGAACAGACAGACAGACGCGGCGGAGGACATTCTTTTTTAAAATGTAGCAAAGTACCAGTACCGGTGGCCACCACAGTGAAATGCAAGTGTGACTACTGTTCTACGGTACTAAGAAACTAGGACTTATAAAATAGGCAAACACAAATAACTGTTACCAAAAAGTGAAAAACATACAAGATAATATACTTAATTATTTAAAATAAAACTTTGACATGTCGGGGGACCGCTCAATATCAAACAATTTTTTTTTTTTGACGTGAGAAAGTTATAATTTAAATAATAATATTATCTTATATGATTTATAACTTTTTAAAGTTGTTTTGAGGAGGAGGTTTTATAAATTTAAAACTAGGATTGTGTTTATTTTAATATAAAAATCAAATCCTTTCATTTGAAACCCCATTCGGATATATTCGTTGACTATCATTTATTCATCCCTTATTCTGCCCTACATAAGTATTAAATAGCTATATCTATTTTCTTCAAACAATACCTAAGAACACTCCCGACTAATTCACCTTTCAAACAAAAAAAAATCAAAATCAAAATCGGTTCATGCGTTCGGGAGCTACGATGCCACAGACAGACACACACAGACACGTCAAACTTATAACACCCCGTCGTTATTGCGTCGGGGGTTAAAAACACAGGCCAAAACAGAACCTTCTGAAAAGTTGGCCATCGAAGCCAAACAAAAGAAAAAATAATCGCTAAAACATGATGATAAAAGCAAAATTAGAAGAACCAGTTATACCATCTCTGTAGATTTATTCGCCTTATAAATATTAACGTCTGCCCGTATTGAGGGCGCTCACAAATCTCCTACCACTTTGTAACTCCGTCTGCAAGTGACTACAGACTTGTAATAATGAACTCTCAGCTATAGTTGTTTCTGCAGAATAAATTAAAATAAATATCACTTGAGCTCCGTAGAAATAACTGGGGAATGCAAAAAGGTAGCTGATTGGACGAATGAAATAAAGAGTAATGGATAAGAGTTGGGTTTTACGGAGAGAGAATCTAAATGGACTGGATGAAGTTTCTTTAATGAACTCAATTGACGTAGATGCCACGATATTTTAATGTAATACCAGACCTGTAATACAAAGGGTGATGAGACAGTTGTGCACCGAGTACACTAATGGTCTCTCTCCTTATTTTTTCAGCCCTTGTGGTAGGAAGCGAGCCTTTTGCTATCAAGCGGGCACAAATCCAATGCTCATCAGTAGCGTTTACCACATACCTACCCAGACAATTCAAATTCAGCCAATGATCGTTGATCAATGAATATACCTATTTATCCAATCAGCACCCCAATTGCGTAACACTCAATCCCAAAATCAAAGCTGATAACGATTACAGTAACCCTTTCTTACATTTAACAAAGGCTTTCTCAACTACGTACTTACTATTACCATGCGTGAGAAAAATACACTAGTTACTACCATACAGCAGAAACGTGACATTCTGCCCATGAACTGTCATAATTTATGATTAGAACATACTTAAGTATGGCTGTAGAAAGGCAAATAAGCATGACGTTACTTTACCCTACCTTTCCCATATTTTTACGTCAACTGTGGGAGTATTTGAACAATGCCTTTGGGCAAGTCCTAATGACGAAATATTGCTAACAGAAAATTGTAGTGGGTTGAGTAAACTTATTGATTGAAAAGGTAGTTTGCTGGATACTAGGGCCAATTATTGTTTGACCTTTCAGAGACACTAACAAGCCAAGACAATAATACGAAAGACATTTGTTTTGTGTAATAAAAACTCAGTTAGAGCGGTTTTAGACTAGCATATATTTCTGCTTATTTAAGTTCGTAAAGTTATGCGCGTAAATACACGAGCGTCACATTTTGGAATTTGAAATTTAAACGGGCGTAGACGAGCTTATTCCAAAAGGTTCGTGCTGGTTGGGTGGGAGCAGTGGCCTCTCTCGCGGCTCGCGCTTATACGCGGAACGCCTGTCAGAGCTTATCAGACATGTTGCTTTTGTGCCAAAGGCGCGCGTATACGCGCCGAACATCTGATGAAACTAATCTGAAACCGTCCCTAACGATTGTAACACCGAGAAACTTTGCTTTTGTAAGTGATCTATGAACTCTTGGCATGCCAGCCAATGTTGGAATGCATGATTTTGCTAAACTAACTAAACATAGAAATTCCAAACATTTGTTAGCAAAATATAAACAAAAACATTTTGAAACTCAATTTACACAAGCTCCTGCTAACGATATGTTTTCCGGAACATATTATTATTTTAAATAAATACATTCGTAGAATCTCAAGTTACAGCAAGTGAGGGAATTCAAAACAGAACCATTTTTGTAAATTCAACATGAATTCTCTATAAATGTTTGAGTTAGGGAAAATGGAGGAAAAATAATTCCGGTGTGAGATATCATTCATTGCCAAGAGAACAAGGTAAACAGCGAAGCTCATATATGTTTTTAAAAATTCAACACTTTATAAGGGAGGTGTCAGATGGGAACAGAAAAGCGTGGGCGTTAATGTAATATGGTGTGACGTGACCTTTAACAGAGAAGAACTTCAAGAAACCAATCTAACAAAAATAAAAAATAATACAACTTTTTGGAACTCAAAATGATGTCTAAAACAAGCACAAAAAGAGAGCAAGAAAACATAATAATAAAATGATAACTTTTTCGCAATAACGTACAAAAGGAACAGACATCTAATTTATATTTATCTTAACAAAGGCCATCCCACACTCCACTAAAACATTACATTGGAACAAAAAATTCGTATTACGTAAAACATTACATACGAAGCAATAAAATTTCCTCTAGTTTCAATAAATTTAACAGAAAATGCGTGTCGAAATAAAACCAAAAAGACAATGGTCTTCCCACTCAAAACACTAAACATGTGTATTACAATAAAGAGAGAACCTCACATTGACCTAAACAATAAATCTCTCTGTTCGGAAGACTTCGGACGTAGTCGGAAATATTCGAGCGAACATTTGAACCCGCTACGAGTTTTATCAGAGGAATAGAAGGCAAACAATGGAGGAACGAAACTCAATGGAAATAACCCAGTATTGTAGTCGAAATAATGAAGAGGCGCAGAAACAAATGTGAAAGGAATATTGAAGGATTTTGTCGTTCGACCTTTTGGTATGTCAAGAACTAATAATGTCGAGCAAGATGGTTCTGTCTGGAGTATCGTTTTGTTGTCGTGGTCGTTTTTTTATTCACTGGAATGATCATTATTTTTGTTCTCCCTTATTATAATTAATTTCGGGTCGGTGCAGAATGTCTTCTTCTTCCAAACTTCTCTATAACTCGTCATTTCAGCGGTCACCTAATTAGCTAGCTATATCTTCCTACACACAGTCCATCCATCGTTTCTTTGGTCTTCCTCTACTCTTATAGCCTCATCCATATTCATCATTGTCCTCACTATATTTTTCCCATTCCTCCGCATCACATGGCCATGGGTAATTTTGCAAAAAATATATTGATGCACCAAAACTAATTTTCCCTATACTGTACATAGTTATTATCAATACCCAAATCTTATTGATTAAAATTAGTCTGTGAGAAATACCACCAAAATCACCCTAGTATACAAGTTTACTCCGTACTGAAGAATTTATTTCAGAGTCTCTAGATCCTGACCTACGGGAATGAAAGGGCTGCGCACTTCACCCAAAAAAACTTCGAAAAAATGTAGATCCCTCGCTTCCCGCTCACCACAAAACCCTGCCTACCAAGACCTCAGAGACACGAAGCCAGCACAACGCCTTACCTCCACGTAATATTCATCAAACATGCATGGGTTCTGCACAAATAAATCGCATTATACGAAGCGTGAACCCACCCGAACACCTATGAATAAATGAGGGCCCTTAAATTCAAGTTAACGTGTCCTACCTTCGCATATTATGTTGGAACGTTATGTTAAGAGCCTTTGTCTTGTACTGAGTCATGGTTAACGAGTAATATTTCTTCATATAATAATGTATATTAGAATAGGATAGTACGTCATTACCACCTGTGTGGGTTTTCGCATCCAAAGTCAGTAGTTCCAAGCCTTCCAAGGTCAAATATAGATTTGGGACAGAAGTAGTTAAGCGAAAAGTATCCAATCCACATCATAAAATGATGCTAAATTTCAAGGTAAATGATGTACAGGTACTGTTGTAGTATCGATATGTAGCATTTCATGATGATTATATTTAAGTCGTTTTGACCATGTTATGGATTGGATCCTTTAATTTCAACTCTATTATTGTAAACGAATGTTTATAATTCCGAGGACGATCTAGGTCTTAACACCAATCGTTATATAACAGAGTCAGCCATTCCAGTTTTAAACTGCCCAGTACCAATTACTTGCAGTTCTTCTGGCATGACCAGATTAAGCTAATCTCTCATTCTACTGCAAGCCGATACAAAGCGAGGTAAGGTTATACTGGACAAGTGTCACGTGTCTGTACTGTGTTCAACTTGACATATCTGTGGGAATAAGGCCGACTAAGAATAGTTGTCCCTTTTTAGCTAAGAGCGACTAACGAAGGGACAACATAAGAGACCAGGAGACAAGTTAGTTATGTCAGGTAGATGGAAAGTATATACCCTTGAACTTTCTTACTTCTTAAGCGTTTGTGCCTAAACTGATGTCAGACCAGTTTAAAAGGGGGTCTAAAATGGTCACTTTAGCAGATCATAATATGAATTGCGTTAAAAAGCTTAAAATGGACCTTTCATAATAATAACTGCGTCTGTGACAATTTACGAATCTTAACGCAATTCATTTAATGATCTGCTAAAGTGACCATTTTACGAATTTAAACGCAATTCATATAATGATCTGCTAAAGTGACCATTTTAGACCCCCAGCATAGCTATTCGCAAACAATCGAAACTAAATCGAATCGAAAATATCGTATGGCTACCTTTTTCTAGCACTACGAAAGTAAGCGAGATAGACAGATTGTTTGTGAGTAAGTATCCTGGTGTGTTTTTACACCACCCATGCCAGGTCTTCTGACTTGGCTGAACATGCCGTCGAGAAAATATGTTTCAGGCTCGCTGGTTACTTCACGATGTTTCACCGAACCAAGTGATACGAGGTGTCTTGGGTTCAGACTAGAAATATATGTCTTGGCAGTGCGACGGTCATAACACTAGACTAGCACTGCTACCTACCCTTGAACTAAAAGTGGGAGAATCTATAAGCCCTGTTTTATAGAAATCGATAACGATTAACCTACTTCTACAGAGACATAAACTAAGTGTTCAGTTACTCGCATCGGTCAGTTAGTCTATTGGCTCTATTGAGGACAAATAGACGGGCATTGTTGAATCTTATCTGCTAAGACAATATATTTAAATTGTTTGATTGGTATTAAAGGTTTAAAATGGCTGCTGCAGCAGATTCATAATGACGACCGATGACCTGGTGAAGGTTGCGGGGGTCAGCTAGATGCGAGTCGCACGGGACTGGTCAATGTGTTGATACTTGGGGGAGGCCTATGTCCAGCAGTGGACGTCTTTGATGTGATACATTCAACATTAACTGCGTCTATAAAGAAAAAAAAAGAAAATCTCTTAGACACCACTTTTGTGTGGAGTATTTCACAATTGGCTTTAGTCAATAAGGTGCAACACCCGATACATCTGAGTCTTTCAACCACAAATGACTCGTTTTCTGCACGTAACGTTACATAAGATACGAACACGACAGAAGGATGACATGCAATTATATAAATGTTTTACAGCCGCCTAGCTTCACGAGCAACACGATACTGGCACATGGCAACGACACGATGTATTGTTTTTAATTGGAAGACCTTTTCCGAACAAAAATGGTAGTCCGATCAAAAGAGAAATGGTGTGAAATCTTTTCTATCAAAACAGAGAAGGTAACTAAATCACTCACATAATGTACCATCTCAACATGAATGTTATAACCAAGGTTTTGTAACAACATTCTGATTACAAAAGTATACAGATTTACATTGGTGGAAAATCCGGGGTCTATATTTAAGACCGACTAAAGGGATAGATTTGAATTTACCAAATGTTCGCAGGTCAATAAAGGCAATTTGGCTTAATGCAATTTGCGTGTAGCTGCCATTACAGCAGTCATTTTGCATTCCCAGTATCACTGTTGATAACATCAACGTCGTATTTTTGTCAGTAATGAGCAAACTTTTTATTTTCATATTACGAAGTTTTTATCACTAATTCTAGGTTAAGTGCACCGCAGTGTACGGGGTTTCCCAACTACTGCCTCGCACGCATTAGTTCCGCTATTAGTGTAGAGCTAAAAAACTAATTACAACGCATTACTACTCCGTAAAAACTCAAACAGAAATAAACAACATATAATCACAAAACAAAGTTATGCGACAAAAGACTACCAATTTACCCATCGAGTATGACTCAAACATCATGTGTAACCTTTTCCCAACTCTGATGTATCCAGTCTAACCGGATTCAGCTGAACACCAGTACTTTACGAAGAGCATCGATCTATTTTACCTCCAGAACTCATATTCTGGGTACACTTTCGTACGACTGGTTGTCAGACTTTCGGGATGTTGACTACCTTTTTTTAATTTTTTGGGGAAATCATCAAATAACCCCTCTAAGCGAAAGGGAGTGTCAGACTTCTACTGACTACCTGTGTTAAAGATCTACAAATGACTGCCGAGACATTGGCCTTCACATGCTTTCTGAGGATATGAAAAACCGAAGTCCCTCACTTCGGTTTTTCATGAATGCTTCACCATCACTAAACACGGCAAGCATTGCTTCATCATATCAGCCCGGAATCACCCACTGCTCAGTATAGGCCTCTCCTTTTTTCTGCCACACTTCCTGGTTCTAAGCTGTGCGTACCTTATCCACGTGTTTCCGGCGACTTTGACGATATCGAGATATAGAAAGCAGGGCCGTCCTAAAGCTCGTTGGGTTGACCCAACGAGCTTTAGGACGGCCCTGCTTTCTTTGCCCTAACCTTGGCCACCACTCGGTCAAACCCTTACTCCATCGGCCATCTCCGCGTCTAGCCAGATGTTCTGCCCATGCAGATCCATTTGAGTCGCACCGCCCGGTCCCCGACATCGTAGTCTTACGTCCGATGGCGGATTTCAGTGTTACGCACTCGATCTAATAGGGTTATGCCGAGCATGGCTCGCTCTATGGCCCTTTGTGTCACTCGTACTCGATGGACAGTCTCCTTGGTGAGCGTCCATGTCTCGGCACCCTAAGTCATTCTTGGTAGGACAAGCAAAAAAAGCAACGGACAAGCAAATAATTGCTTAATAATAACTCTGCAAAAAATTAGTAACAAACATCACAAATCACAGTGACGCGACACCACCAATTTACCCAACGCCTTCGAAGCGAACGATCGTTTAAATCGATTCTAATGACAGTTGCATCGTTATCGATTATACACTGGTCACTCAATCGTAATGGCGTTCGTGCTGCACGAGACAGCGATGCTTACACTCGAGTGACTTTTATTCGTCACATATTAACTGTTTTACGACGTGAAAAGTGATTTCACGAGCACTTAAATATGTAGTCGGGATTATGTAGTTGATAGAACAAAAGTGAAAATGTTTGAGCGTGTGTGTGATATAACGTTTTATCTGGAGGATTTGGTGGTTGGTTTGACGTCAGGAAAGCATTAAAGTTACTGGATGAATATTTTAACTACGTATAATATGAAGAAGGCCTTTGAGTTAGACCATGGCTAAATAATAATACCCGGTTTAATCTTCAGGTTAACCCGTGCATGCCTAGGTCGGCACGTGCATTACATACCGAGTTACCTCCTCTTAGCCTCTGAAAACATGTTATGCCATTGATCTCGGCTGTGAATTCCACATCTTTATTATTCTGACATCCAGTCTTACGAAGGGGTATCCTAATATCTAGTACCAACTGGTTTGTGGAGGTCAGATAGGCAGTCAATTCATAAAAAATATGCTGGTATTGTGTTGCATTCGGTTAGATTGGTAGCCGAACTCATCGCTCATAGTTGAGAAAAGGCTAGGCAGATAATGATAAGGCAGGCCTTTACCCAGGGTAACACAGGCTAGTTAGTACATATCTCATCATCATCATCAGCGTATAATGTTGCCACTGCAGGGACACAGGCCTCCTCTCTAGAAGAGGGATGGGCTATAATCCACCACGCGGGCCCAGTAGATGTTATATGTTTTCGGTTTTAAGATGTGCCGCTTTCCTTACGATGTTTTATTTTTTTTCACCATTTTGAGAGCAGTGGTGATGAAAAAAATTACACAAAGTAATGCGCTTGCCTGGGTTCGAACATGATTCACTATTTGTAAGTCGGGGCCGCTGGGCCACCGCTGCTCTCCGTACATTATCTAGCCTTGCAGCATCTCATAATCTTAGCTGAGACACTGGTAGACCTTGCATTCGCGCTGTCACAATAAAAGGATCTTGCATCAGTTGTTTAGAATAAACCAGACTAAACAAATTGTTTACGTCTGTATAATGACGCAAGACGCCATTTTTCCTATGTCAACATTTTTATACCAAGAAATAGAAAGACAACGGTGTTTCTCCGTTTGTTTTTGTTTAATTGACGGCACTGTTGGCGCCGTGGCTCAAGCAATGGACTGCTGCGCTGCGTGTCGCGGGTTCGATCCCCGCACGGAACAAATATTTGTATGGCCTACAGATAGTTGTTCTGGGTCTGGGTATTTGTGTATGTGAGTTTAAATGTTTGTGAACGCACCCACGATACAGGAGACATTCCTAGTGTAGGGCAACGTTTTTTAAAAACAAATAAAACAAAAAAACATTTTTTTTTGTGTAGAAACTAGTACCTACATTAAAAACAAACCTTTTTTCTATGGGAGTAATAAACCCTAAAAAACACTGAAAAACCACAAAAATAACTGTATTTCTTAGGTCGGTGGCAAAAACGCAAATTAAACAAACTGAGTCCAATATTTTCCTTGAAAAAATTGTTTTCTTTGCAAACACGTGTTTTTAAGGTTTTACAACGACGATATTTTAAAAAGTCGGGACAAATGACAAGGCGAAAGACAAATCAGCACTGTACTGTACCTCCATACTCGTATTCAAACAAAACATACACAATTCGCTATCCAAACGAGATCTTACAGCAAGACCACTTTAACTGTGCAGTTCAAAGTGGCGCTGCTTGTCAAGAAAAAACTCATCTGATATGTCAAACTTGGTACATTTATTTTAGTTCTGCGTTTTGCCACCTGCACAGATAAGTTGGTTGAAGTGTACGTACATACCATGGTAGTAGGGAAACTGGAATGCGAAGTGTCGTCAGGATGTCGCCCCCACTTCCGTCATCTCAACATCACAGGATTACTGTTTTTCTACCCCCCCCCCCCCCCGCATCCCCCTCTTCCCCTTTCCCCCTACGCATATCCGCACTCCCTAACTATCATGGTGGATGATAGATGTGTCAGAAATAACGAGCGATTTTTTGTAAGACGTTAAGTATGGTGGATGTCTGGACGAATAAAAAAAGTTGATGTCGAAATAAGTTCGTGAGTTTTTTAAGGACGCTTTTGAGGGTTGAATGTCTTACATATTTTTAGCAAATGCAATAGAATCCTTGAAGCAAGTAAGAAACGCCATTTAAAAAAGAGATTTGAGACAAACGCGACAAAGTTTAAATTCGATCTTTGCTGGCAATTTCTCAGATCGATGAAATACTTGATTTAACTTTAACCCACTCCTATAAGTTTAACCTTCTAGGGTTTGTCTTCCTTTTGGCATTTAAATGTCTTTCTATAAACAACAAAAACGTGATCAAAGTAATGACCGAAAATAAAGTGCAGCAATAAAACCTGCACCGTGACGAGACTTGTCTAGCAACCTTGACATTTACATTAAATGTATGATATTTAGAGAAGTTTATATTATTGCCAGATGAAGATAAAAACTTCGCGTGACTATTTCATGAAACCTGTTTTTTTTTTGTAAGCCTAATCTTTCCCACTCCTGAGCAAAGGCCTCATTCCTTCCACTTTCCTCGTTGTTGCAAGCCTCTTCCCTCCAGTTACAAGAAAGCCATCCAAGGCGTCCCGACATAGGTGGCGGACCGTGAGAGGGAGAGAACCTCACGTACCAGCGGCAGCGGGAGACGGTCTAGGCGTCGGGGGCCACGTGATGGCTTCCGGCCACCGTAGACGCGGGCCTGTTGGTGAGTAATGGACTAGCTCGCCGTCCGTCCTTCTTATGACGACGACAGGCCGTGTCGACGGCGCGTTCGTGTTCCACGCGCGCCTCAAAGAGATGTCAGCAACATGGAAGGACACCCGTCGAGGCTGCGGGAGGGTTCTTATCATCTGCCTAGCGTTTTACTTACTAAGTTGGGATCGGCTTCCAGTCTAACCGAATGCAGCTGAATACCAGTATTTTACATGGAGCGACTGACTATTCGCCCTCCTCAGTCCAGTCAGCACTGGGTACCATATTGGAACTTGAAGGGTTCTATTGATCATTTTAATTATTATAACTCTGTAATGCGGCCACCACACTATGCTCCTCGCGCTGCTTATCTCTATGCTCCTCGCGCTGCCGCTATTTGCCGCGATGTTGCCCGCTCTGCCCACACAGCTCTACTCGCGCAATTAATCGCGACCATCCTACAAAAACAAAAACCGACAACATAGGGAGCGATGGGCAGGACGAGGAGCATGACGTGCGGCATGACGAGTAAAGTTGCCACACTAATGTCTCTGCCTTCTTTCCTCGCTACTTCCCATGCCACTCGTCGAGTGTGTGGCGGCCGCATAAAGCAATATTTGTTACGGTCATAACACATAAGTATTTTAATCAACATACAACTTGACTCTAACTTATAAATTGCCAAAAAAAAATCTGAAAATATGAATTTCGATTAGGGGATCGGACAAAAAGAAAATTAGTCCATCAAATAGTTTTCTAAAAAATATTGAGCACATATTTTTAATTTTTTCACATAAACATAAAAAATAAGACGATATAGTGCTTCGAAAACTCGTGAACTCCTCGAAAACATCACAAAAGTAAGTACATTTTTTACCTACAAATGACGTCACAAACCTCTCTCACTAATGATCTTTGAGGCGTTCTATCTCCGTCAATTTTTATTGATTTGAAAAAACAAAAAACACGTATCCAATATTTTTCGATAATCTAACTGACGGACTAATTAGAATCATATTTTTGGGGTCGGCGCAACCTCTCTTCTTTCATACTTCTCTATGGCGTCTTTTCTAGCCATATCATCCTTCACACAGAATCCGTCGTTTCACAATTAAAGTGCAAGCAAAACCAAAATAAATAGTACAAGATCACAGATGCTTACAGAATTCTAACATGGTTACTATGCGGTTGGTTACGCTATGGTTAACACAGTAAATACGACACTACACATTTAAGTTTTACGGATCATAAACAGACACAACAACAACATTTAATAAACTAGAGAGAATAGTTTTAACGCCAATGCATTACTGAGAATAATTTCTTGTAAAAAGCAAGACTTAATGTAACCGACATTGCATGAAGGCATACAAATTGCGAAAATCAATGGGCGTAAATGAAATATCGTTCATTCAAAGAATGAATGGTCAACAAGTCAGCAATCAGTCATCGAGAACGAATACCAACTTGTATAAATTCAGAAATGCGAATGATAAATTGACATGTACCAAAGGAAATTATTAATTACTTTCGTATTTTACATTGCTCGAAATGAAAAGAGCATAAAAAATTACTTATTTTCAATTATGAAACATTTTTATTACACGCTGCTACTTCCTCCTCATTCTGTATGTATGTTTTTCAGTTTAATTTTCACGTTCTTTAAATAGTGCGACTATTTTGAGGAGATTATTGGACAATTACTAAAAGCGGATTGAACAGTCTTACGTTTTTGATCACAACGTGAATGTTGTAGGTAACGAAGATTTTGTTACAATTGGATTCAAAGGAGTGTCGATGGATTTTCTTGCGTACCCTTTTCCATACAGATCTACGCTTTGAAATGGGCTACTACAGTACTATCTCAAGTTATATGCCTTGTGTGTGTGTGTGTTGTGACTGTTGCCTCGCTATCTATGTTTTTCTGGCATTCAAAACTGCCTGTAATGCCCAATTGAAAGAAATGCTTTGTGAGTTTGACGAACTTTTCACAGCACTGAAATAAAACTAGGCGGGGATTAATACCCGCTGACAAAGTCGCAACTTATTTATTACACAATATTTGTGACTTGCATGTCCACTTAATCATTTCACTTTTCAATTAAAAACAGAAAACAAATATTCATTACAAAATCATTATTCCGGGCCAATCTCCTAATTAAAACATCAAAAATCTACAATGTGACACGCAACCATATTTGTCTGAGAAAAACGCTCCGTTCCACGCAGAATGACGAACTGTTGACGTTAATTGAAACAAGATGAGAATGACTGGTGTTTTGTAATTGAATTGCATGTTCAAGTTTAGCGAACTGTTATGCACTTTCAGTTGTCATTGGTAATTTCACGTGTTTTAAGAATACTGTGTTTAGACAGCTGGTTTAAAAAGATGGAAATACATAAGAACTAGGTGTAGCCAGCGGCTTGGCCCGCTACAACTCGAAAGTTATCCCACGAGAAGATAAAATCGGGATAAAAACTATCCTGTGTGTTAATCCAGATTATAAACTATCTGTGTACCAAATTTTATCCAAATCCTTTCAGTAGCTTTTGCGTGAAAGAGTAACAAACATCAATCCATACACCCATACATACTTACAAACTTTCGCGTTTATAATATTAGTAGGATAGAGAAACTGCGGTAGTTTCATATAAGCTAGTATGTTATAGTCTTCATCGTGTTACGGATTCTGAGCACTCATTTTTTTGGGACAAGCTCGTCACACTATTCCCAAACCACTGCAGCTCCTGAAAACCAGAATCAACAGTGGTGACCACCAGAAAAGTACCAAGACAATGTAGCTCGACGAAGTCCCAGAATAATGATTTAGTTGTCTTGGCTTAGTTGGTTACAGTCGTGAGGAATCGGAAGACGTGACGGTGGAAGGCTTCCCACTAGGTGGACCGATGACCTGGTGAAGATTGCGGGGATCCGCTGGATGCAAGACGCACGGGACCGATCAATGTGGGCGACACTTAGGGGAGGCCTTTTTTTTTTGGCGGGTGGAAAATCATCGAATAACCCCTCCCGCTCTTGGGCAGAGCGGAAGGGAGTGTCAGACTTCTACTGACTAAAAACCACCCATGTTCCTTCTTAGCCCTCTATGTCGAGGCCGCGATAACTAGTGTACAACCCGCGGCCCCGACTTAGGGGAGGCCTATGTCCAGCAGTGCACGTCTTTCAGCTGAAATGATGACGATTTAATTCAATTAAGAAAGTCATTACCAACTAAATACCTATTTAAACACTGATCTCTTGCGCGTTAATACCGTTGCAAATTGATGAATAGGTAATCGTAACTAACACCCGATTACTGTAATTATTAGCCTTTGCGTGTAAAGATTCGCATCTTATTATTCGTGAAAGAAATCGATAATCATCGTAAAAATCAAATGGTAGATATAATATCGCGTTTCTCTAGTTTACCAGTATAGAGTGGTGTTGGTTACATGTTCAGTTTTTGTTTGAAACATAAAGGGTGTAAAAGTACCCTTAACGCAAACAAAGGGCACTTGTTCTCCCTACCACTGCGATAATTTTTTTGTTCTAAACCATACCTGGGAACCCCCTAGTTACGGAGATATTGGGGGTCAAAGTTCCAAATTTTACACAGCTGTTTTTGTAAATACTAGTTTTTCTGATAGTAACTTTACTTAAATAACCTCCATGACCCTTTTACTATTCAAAGCATTCACTCACACAATATTTTAAGAGTGCCACATTGAGTTTTACCGTAAAATGTAATTGTTGACGCCAAAAAAAAAGTCGTTTCCCAGCAAAAATTTTTGCGTAGGGGTACTTAGTTTGATGTACAGAATGCTTGGTTGACGTATGTGTCAAGGGTTGATTTACACCCTGTATTATAACTTGACTAATTTGATATCGATGATTTATATAGCATATCGAGTCGTAGTTTAAAAATGAGGGAACAACTGATACACTGCTTTTCACGTTTTCTTTTTTAAACAACCATCTTGTTTTAAATACATTTTCACTTTCAGCATGAGTTTTGCCATGTGTTTCTGTGTTTCATTCCTGGATCGGGCAAAGTATTACTTAAATTGTATTTTTGGCGAATCGTGGTTGTAACAATGGGTATACCTCTGCCTAACACCTCGGAGATTATAGGCGTGCTGTTGTTACGTTTAATGTTATTTCATTTTACGTTTAGGTACCTACTAACAGCGTCCTTTTGAACTGCTAATTCTACTATTCCACCTTGAGAAATTCCCCTTAGGGGGGAAAATTGCACCCGAACGTAAAAAAAATCCAGAAAGTCCCCACAGGTCTTTCGAATGCCAACTTTTTTGTTGTTTGGACATTTTATCCATTACTATCTGATTTCCATTCTGTGTTGGCAAATTTTATTTTAAAGCTTATAGTTTTGATGAAAATCGCGAAAAATCCGTTTTTGTGACTTTCAGTAATTTTTTTCCAGGTGTCTGATCGATGAAGACTTTTCACATTTCATTTATTATGGTGTTTTAAACAATCCTACGAAATTTTCAGCTGGGTGTGAATTAATGTAACCTTATCCCTATTTTTTTTTTATTTGACTGGATTATTACTCGAAATTCAAACCGCTAAACGGACACGTTCTAAAAATCGAAGATGGCCGCAGCAGGTGTCAAGCTCACGATACGATATCCGATATTTTGAATGTCAGATACCCGAAGTACCGACCACCGATATTGCATTCCGCGGATGTCGAAGCGACCGGCCGCTTATTGAAACCTGGTTGACGAACCTTCACATAGCGGGCATTCCGATGTTTTTAGGTAAACTATAGAGCTTTGTTTGAGCTAAAGATCTTTAGTCTGCGTATTGGTTGGCTGGTAGAATCGTACTATTATAAAAAAGTAGTTAAAAAACTAAAAAACCCGACTGAAAAGACTGAAAAGCAAAAAACAAGCACATTTTAAATTAAACAAAACTTGGAAGCAGGCGGGGTCCATTCTATTTTCATTTCACAATTTAATATTCAAATTTTTTATTAGTTCTTTAGTGTTTGTTCTTTCATTGGTCGCGTAAAATACTTTGCAGATGATTTAACTTATGTGTTTGTTTAAACAATTTGTGACTTTGAATTTATTTTAAACATATAGGTGTCATAAATTTTTGCAATCTCCTTTTAAAACCCTTCATTTTGATACCCTACTCGAGGGATTGGGGGAGGGATTGGGGGGAGGGGGGGATTTTATTTATTTTTTCAAATCCACGATTTGGCCCCCAAAACCAGCAATCATCTTTGTTTTTTTAATTTGAATATTTATTTTTTCAAATCCACGATTTGGCCCCCAAAACCAGCAACCATCTTTGTTTTTTTAATTTGAATGTAGCCAGTGACACTCGCGCCATCAAGACGAATCTAACGACGTATATTTCATTCAAATCCCTTCACCCGTTTAGGAGTTATGAGGGAACAAAGAAACGGACATACATACATACATACATACATACTTACATACATACATACATACACGCCAAACACATAACCCTCCTTTTGGGCTTCGCCGCAGTCGGGTAAAAATAATGAATATGACGGATTTCACTCTATTGAGGATGCAGGACAGAAGGCCTGGCATGTCAGGTCTTTTTTCAGAGGTGTCAAAGAGAAAGAAAAAAAGACTTATATATCGTTAGGTAATGAATATAAAATGTTACAATGCATTATACTTTAAAAACATTAGAAGTATAAGAACATGTAAAAGTGAAAACAGAATATTGACCACACATTATTTTTTAAATAAAATAAATCACAAGCATCAAGTTTCTTAATCTTGTTACTGGGTGCTTCTCTCCTACATAGGTTACAGAATAACCTGTGTTTTGGAGAAACAGTTCCGATCCCCCGTCACAAATTCTTTTCTCACTTGTCTACCTCTTAGATCGTGAAAAGCGCTTTGTTGGTTCGAAGCCAATACTAAGAATTCTAGAAGCCGTTACGTGGCTTGCCAATATTGCCGTCGATGCAGTTAATTTGCATGTAAGGTGCTGTTGTTTTAAATGAACTGTGAACGAGTGAACGAACAAAGAATGAACCGTTCGAAGATACGTAGAAAAATGAGGGTTTTAGGTGCAGTTTTAGGAACATTAGAGTTACAGAATTCAAATTAGCAAGCGTTGATAAGGTCCCAAATAAACTTTACTATAAGTCTAGTCTACTTTATTCGTTAATTTTGACGCTATTTTCAAGATAATCTCGATCAAATACCATGAGAGACACAAATCACTGATGCTCGTTTCAATCAAATTATACAGCCCCACAATGAATCTATACCAATAATATTATTATAAATGCAAAAGTAACTTTGTTTGTTACCTTTTCACGACTAAACGGGTAATCGGATTGTACTGATATATTTGGCAAGGAGATAGATTATATCCTTTTTTTTCTCAGGCATACGTAAAAATAACTCCACGCGAACGAAGTCACGGACAATAGCTAGTGCTAAAATAAAAAAAAATGACACAATCGGATGAATGAATCGTCGGCGAAGAGTTCTGGATATTTTAGCTTACTAAAAGTAATATTTCATCATCCAAATTACTCTGTCATAATAAAATTGAATCGAATGCAAAAGCTTGCATGAATGACTTCGCAATTCCGAATCTATGCCAATCTAATCAATATTCCGAACGAAATGGAACTTACTTTCAATCTAACTTTAAATGTTATTCGTGATTATTTTTTTTATGTAATCTGCAACTTGGCAATCTGTCTAAGAGACAATAAGCCATACATCTGTCCGATTTCCATCTGATGTGTGATATTCATGTAATAAGCTTCTATGAGATGAAGTATTCCATCAGAAGCTACTGTTCAATGTGGGGAAAATCTGGTCTTCAGTGTCGTTATGTCGTATCTTTTAAGTCTCACATGGCGAAGGCTACCAACCTTATTTAAGACACGAGCAAGTTCGTTAGTGTGGTTTGTAAGCTTGTTTTGGTATTTCACGCTGTGATGGATTAATTCCTGTTTGATAGTATTTATGTTTATATCCAGGTAAATATATTTGTTGCTGATACACCGTGGGATGCCAAACATTGTTATTCGTGATTTTGCTAAAAATTTAGTTATATGTTATATTTATACAGGTATATTGTGGAAAGTCTAAATTAATGCATAATAGTAAAGGTTCTATTTTTATAACAAAGGTGCTGTTTCAGTAAAAACAACTATTCTTGTCTACAGCCAAAGCTTTTTCAAAAAACTAATAAGGTTTATAGTAAACATCAGTATTAGTATTTCTACTTCAAAATTAATTATCTCCATAAGTACATGATTATAGTTACGTTAGTTGCCGCGAAAAATAAAAAGATACCAATTTTAGGCATTACCTTTATTTCCTAACATGACAATTTCCACAAATTTGACCCAAGGACGCAAATATAACCAACCACTGACAACTACACAAACAAAACCGCAATAAAAAAAGGATGAAATGAAAAAAAAAACAGCCAAAAAGACCGTTCGACTACAAAACTCGACAAAGCCTGCAGCGCAACCCCAACTTCGTCAAAATTGTGTCAGGACACTAGTTTGTGAAATTCCATAGGATTTATATCGCGTGGCACTTCGTAAGTAGAGCATTGACCTAATAAATTGGCTTCGTGCACGGCTTGCTTGCTCCAGGCGCCTTGTCAAAACGCCAATACACTAAGGTTTTCGCTTACAGAAAATTAAAGGAAGGATGTGGAAACTTGGCTTGATCAAATAGAACGCTTTTGAAAATCAACCGCCTTTTATGAAGGTTAAGGGAATTTATTATGTCGAGATGTTGGTTGTGAAGTTTCGAGAAGGAATTAAAGTTAGTTTGAGAGTTTACTGAATTGGGAAGTCTCCTTTATGGAATGAAATTGGTATAGATTCGATTAGTATCGTCTTACCACGATTGCTTCAATAGAAACGTTATTATTTTAATCTTACTAAAAGAGTAGTATCGGGTGGTCAAGTCAGCCACATGCACGATCACCGCTGGATCAAAGTCTCCACGTGATGATTTCCGGAAGATGGAAGGCGCCGCTGAGGCCGGTCCAGAAATAATTGGCGAGACGATCTGGATGCATACCGCAGGAGCTGGTTCGAGAAGGTGGTTATCACTTGTTTCGTGAGGAAATCAGCATGCCTGAGACCCATTTCTCGGTGACATACCAAGTCAGAGGCCCATGGCGGCATTTAAGACACGATAGTGAAAAACCTTCAGCAGTAAATAAACTTATACCTATATGAACAGCTACGTAGTTGTAAGTCAAAGTTTACTATAGTTCAGCTGTGTGAATAGTTGTGTTACCCCCCTGAGGGATACCTTTCGTCACACTACAGAATTTACCAATCCAGCGCTGTGAGCTCTTAATAAATCATATAGTTTATACCAGAGAGTTTTGTTCGGATGTTCTGTTTTTTTTTTTTTGAAACGGTGACTGAATTTGTAGGTCAGATGGATGTGGAAATTGTTACTGAATATATTTATTTTAAAGGGGAATTCACACAGGATTTAAAATGTTATAACGCCGTAAAATAATATTGATCCTTATTTAATTTTCAGAGAGGTAAATGCGTTGGAAATATGCGGTTCAGAAATTGATCTTAAGTTTAAATATGATAGATTGATAGATAATACATACAAATATTGTATTTGTCGGTTTACAGAAAATTCTCTATGGGATCGCTTAGCGCCTAGGCATATTACAATAGTACATTGTTATACAAGGGCCTAAAATGACCCATTATATACGAGGTAGTTTTACTACCGAGCTTTAGCGAGGTAGTAAATAGGAACCGAGTTGTAATGGGATTTTAGCGCCGTGTGTTACACCGTACTTTTCACTACGATTGCGAGAAAATAAAATAACCATGTTCAGTATGAAAGTTTATTTTTTATTAAAAATTAAATGTACAATTTGTACAGTTGTTCAAATTTAATGATATGTTTTTTCCCGGCAACTTAATTTCAGTCCTCTGTGAAGACGAACATTGTGTAATCTGTGGGGTAAACGTAGGAGACACAAAACGTTGTTCAAGGTTTGAGGGTCCCTCGTTCGAATTTTCTGAATAATAAATGCTTTGTGACTTTGACGGCAACAGATTGAAAATTATTTCTTTTCCCTTCTCTTCCATCTGCAAATTAGGGTCTCTCTCTCCATTCTCACTAGATGATGACATTATATTGTTGTAAAATATTACGGTCACCAATAAATTCAATTTAATAATACAATTCCAAAAATTTCGCGCCAATGTCTTTTTTTTTCTTCTGTAGCTGCAATGCAACGCACGAATTCTACCAAAGAGTTCGGCATTCGGCGCGTTTAGTTCCATTTTTAAAAACAAAACATTTTTATACTTGAAGCTAAATGCATCACGCACTGCGCAGGTCGCGGCAGACGGGGGAAAGCACGTCGAGATTTACTTTTTCCCCTAGGGCAATAAATGCAATTTTACGCCCGCTCTGGTACGCTATTATGACGGTCTTTTTGAGCAAGAGGAGTGAAAAGTAAATATACGTACAACTTACGTGTATTGAGAAACCTTACGACATTCCAAAGATGAATGATTTAACGTACCTGAAACAGAATACAAATCATCAAGAAAATTGTAAAATTCGAAAAAAAAAAATTTTAAGTGCAAAGTATTCTGGGTATTTACCTAATGGCAATAAGCTTGGTCTTGAAAAAGATTATTAAATATACTGTAGACAGTACCTACACACATATTAATTTTGATTAAAAGTTCAGTAAGTATACACTGAATTTTTTATAAAAAATTTACCGACATAAATTTTTACTAATTCTATTAAAGACGATTCCAATACTCCCAATATCGGCAGCTTTCTTTTATCGAGTAAATTGACTGATGAAACACGCACAAAAACATGACGTCACAACTCTTAATTTTAAATCACTAGTTAACAATGTACAACATCATGGTTCCCGAAATTCTTCATACAAATTGGAACAGCGATCCATCACCACGAAGCACGAAGAACTAGTAAACAGGTAAATCCCACAAATATATAAATAAATAAATATAGCTAGATCACGCAAATCCACGTTCAGTCAGCACTAAAAGTACCTTACCACTAATCAGTTTCAAAGCAGGTTTTTTAATATAAACTTTTAGATATTACTCGTTCATCATTCATCAGTCTATAATGTTCCCACTGCCGGGACTCAAGCCTCCTCTCTAGATGGGGGATGGGATATAATCCACCACGCTCTTTAATAAACTATTACTCGTTATAAATAAGTTATTGAAGTGTATGGAATATTTTAAAGAATAATCTTGAAACATTAAAAATAATAACGGTGCGGTGCGGAGTTCTTCTGTACATAAAATATTTGAAATTCGGAAATGTTCAGCTACTTCTCATGCTGATAGTACTTCGTCGTAAGTATTTTATACTTGACCAGGTTATTGTCGCGCTGGGTTTATTTGTTTAAAACAACAACGTTACAGCGTTACATTACAACTCAACAAGTTAATTCTAGCATGTAAAATACAAAAAAGTTGACTATTTTGTATAGTAACTTAATAGTGCTTAAGAATGATGTCTTAAGCACTATTAAGTTACTACTACTATCTGTCTACTACTAGTAGACAGATACTTAGTCAAAGTCAAGTCAGATCGTGATACTACGCTATCTAGTAATATCTAAGTAGGTATATTCTATATCTGTGGTAGAAACTCATCCATTGTTTACGAGATACGACCCCTGTGTACCCAATTAGCTGCTACCCAGTTCACCCCGCTAGAAAGAGACAGAACGATCTTGACACTATATCAGACAGGGACGGGTAATTAAAAACAGCACCGCCCGTGATCGATGTTCGTATTAACTTGTAGTGTCAGTCTTTTTGCAATTCAATGATAATGAACATTCTTTTTAATTGTTGACAGGGTCGTTTACAGAAAATTTTGTGTTGTACTCATATTCCTAGGATTAAGGCTAGAAATTGATTAACAATAAATTATTGGGATTTAATCATACCCATATTATTTAACCTGCGACCTTCGTTCGCGTGAAATTATGTCAATTCAAATCATTAAAATGTACATTTCTTTTAGAAGAATTTTTTTTAAATCAATTTCGGGGCCTTTAATATTTTGAAACGCTTATTATTATTCTATTATAAAATAAAAGTAGCCTAAATTACTCCCTCTAACATCAGCTATCTCTAAAAATCGGTCCAGCCTTTTCGTATGCCAGCCTGAATAGACGTACAGACAAAAAAAAACAAAATATGTATTAAATTTACTTTTTTGATATTACAAACAGACACTTTAATTTTTTTATTTGTATGGATGTAAAAAGGGGAGACCTAGTCCGAGCAATGGGTGATTCCGGGCTGTTAAAATGATGACGTATAGACGTCTGGATTAGTTTTTGTGCACGAATTTCCCCAAGACTAGGTCCTACATTATCCATATCTATTTCAGTGTCCAAGTCCCTTTAGCGAGTAACAACTGACAATAAAGCGTGACAAATAAACTCACTTTCACACAAATAATTTTTAATATTAATTACATCATTATTCACCGGTCGTAACTCTTTGTAGATGCCGCGTTTAATGAGTCGGCAACGCTCGTACAAATTATTTATATATGCGTTCGGTTTTACATGTGTTGCACATAAAAAAGACAAACTAATTGAAAACGGTTTTATTTAGTTTGCCCGGTTAATTTTTTGGACCTTGTTACAAAGGAATCTTCTTTTAGAAAGCTTTGGAGGAAATGTAAAATCGATCCTCCTTTATTTTTTAATTTTTTGTGTTTCAAGGTCCGGCCTTGTGATTGACCAAAATACAAACAAGTTCTATGAAAGAGTCATTTAGTTAGTCATCACTTTATATTTTATTTCTGAATGATTATTCAGAAATAAAATATAAAGTGATGTGTAAAATCACAAGTAAATCTTCATTCGACGCAACTTTCGAAAAGGGAAAATGGTGATCAACAATCACTTCAGAACAAACTTTATTCGATTGGAAAAGGTTAATTTCAGGCATAGAGGTAGCATCACGCCATGACAGCGTCATACAATCTTCCGTCACGGCTTACAAGTCGGTTTTACTGACAACACACAAAAATAATATCAAAAAGTACCTACCTCCTACGCCTCTACCGTATCTGCTTTCAGTTCTTACGCAAATCTTCCTACAGGTTGAACAATAAATCTAACCAATTTGCATTCAGAAAGTCTATCACAGTAAAAAAGTAGCAAATTCAGTCGTTGTAAATGTAAGTCGTAAAGCTGTAATACGAATAAACAGTTGTTTTATGGCTTCGTGCACATTATTAGAGAATTATTGAGGAAATACATAGCGTTGTTTCCTTCACGATCGCGATACTCCGATGAACGCTACTTGATACTTCCGTGTCGCACGATTTTCGCACTTAGCCATTGTGTTACTGAAAGCTCTTGACGGTTATAATACGTACTTAATGACGTTTTCTGGGCTTAATTATCGACTTGACGTTTAAGTGTGAAATTCTGGGCTAAGTGGTGGAAAGAAAAGAGCAAATTTATAACCGATACTGACCCGAAAAGTAAGGTAAACGATGACGATAATAAGCAATGAAGCAGTGCCTACAGTAACACTTGTATTCATAGTATAGTCATCATCAATTACATTTCAACTTACATACACAAACAACCGTACCCGGAATAACTATCAGGGTCATCCAAATATTTGTTCCGTGCGGATATCAATTCTGCGACACGCAGCGCACCAGTCAAACGCTCAGTTAACAAAAAAAATCTAAATAGTCCGTCAGATAGATTTCCAAAAAATATTGAACACGTATTTTTTCTTTTTTTACGTAAACAAACAATAAAGACGATACAGGGTTTTGAAAACTAGTGTGACGTCATTTTCTAAGACATTAGTATGACATTCTTTACCGGTGAGTGACGTCACAACCCCCCACTCACCCATCTTTGACGCGTTGTATCTTCGTAATTTTTTATTGATTTGATAAAACAAAAAATACGTATCCAATATTTTTCGATACCTAATCTAAAAGACGCACTAATTAGATTTATATTTTTTATAAGTCAGTAAACATCCCTATTAGTTTGGGATCGGCTTCTAGTCTTACCGGATGTAGCTGCATACTACATGAAGCCACTGCCAATCTGACCTGCACAACCCACTTAATACTGGTTAATACGATACCCGTTGGTGAGTTCGGTTGTCAGACTTTCAGGCCACTGGTACATGGTCATGTACAGTTATTACAGTAACATGTTATATTCTACTTACATTTCATTTCATAATCTATATACACACATCAAAAGTGTCTAGGGATCAACATATATTTTTGCAATAACTTTTCTCCTGATTGATATTAATTAAAATTTTCTTTAAGGATTCATCAAATAAAGTGTTTTCGATTGTCACAGTAACGATAAACCAAGTCACCTTTGCATTAATAAAGAAATTTGCCATTTTCCTAATAAAGGGATTTTTGTCATTTGAACCACTAACATTAAAGTTCGAAAAAAAGACTGAAATAACAGTTTTCTTTAAAATTTTATTGGGTAACTTAAACAATTAATAATCCGTGTTTCTACCGCGAACACTAACAACACAAGAACATCGGTTTGGCATACTCAAAATGAGTTCATCCAAATCACGCTGTGGAATGGCCGCCCATGTTCGTTGCAACAACAAAAAAAGGTCTTCTTGCGACTGGATACCCTCCATATTCGGCAGAGCTCTTCTCTGTAGCATATCCCATGCATGCTCAATCGGGTTCAAGTCTGGCGACTGAGCAGGACAGGGCAGGACATTGATGTTAGCTGCGGCGAGAGTCTGTCTTACAACTCTTGCGGTGTGCGGTCGTGCATTATCATGCATTAACTGAAATAAGGGACCGATTTGCACTTGTAGAGGAACGATGACGTCTGATACAATCGTCTCAGCATAAATTTGAGCGTTGAGGTTGCCTCTGATCCAAATCAACTCAGTTCTTCCGCCGATCCAAATACCCGCCCATACCATGATGGTTCCACCACTATAAGGATGGACTTCCTGGCAGGATTTTAATCGCTGTTGGCGTCCAGGGGTTCTCCAGTGTCGTATACGTCTTGTATCCGGTCTCATACCAAAACGAGACTCATCAGAAAAGCACACGAAACGCCATTGTTCTTCTGCCCAATTTCTGTGTTCAAGAGCCCATTGATATCGAATCCTACGATTGTGCATTGCTATAGGTGGTACCCGTAGCGGTCTTCGGGAATGAAGGTTCACTTCATGCAAGCGGTTTCTGACTGTTTGGTCGCTAATTAAGTTCCCTGAAGAGTGATGAAGCCTCACGGCTAACATCATGGCGGTTATTTTTGGAGCTCTTCGAGTTAAGATTTGAATGTATCGGTCTTGTCTCCGTGTGGTGCAGCGATACCGTCCTCCATGGCGCTCAGCCACGGTACCAGTGCTTCGGTAACGTGTCCAAAGTCGACTGATAACACTCTGACTTGTATTCAGAGCTAAAGCCACAGTACGTTGCCGGGAACCAGCTTCTATCATTCCCACGGCTCTGAGCATTTCTTCCCTGCTTAAATGACGTCGCCGTTCCATAATAACGTTGGTTTTAATCAGTAGTAGGGAAACAGTAGCACTAATAATGTCTTCAATGCGTTGTATGTTTTTATAGGGAAAATATTGACAGCTGATTTTCATCTTTTACTCGAATTTGATTCACAGTTCCTGATTCAAATTATGAAATGCACCAAAAAGGATTCATATAAATTTATAAAATCATAAATTTATTACAAAGCCACATCTCAATCTCAAGAAATCCGCATAAAAATGCTTGATCCCTAGACACTTTTGATGTGTGTATATAAAAGAAAGTCGTGTTAGTTACTTCACTTATAACTCAAGAACGGCTGAACCGATTTAGCTGAAAATTGGCAGGGAGGTAGTTTAGAGCCAGGAGAAGGACATAGGATAGTTTTTGTTCTTTTTTTTTTGGGTAAGTAGATAGTTAGGTTGTAGGTAGGTAGATAGGTAGGTAGGTAGTATTTAGGTAGGTAGTAGGTAGGTAGTAGGTAGGTAGTAGGTAGGTAGTAGGTAGGTAGTAGGTAGGTAGTAGGTAGGTAGTAGGTAGGTAGTAGGTAGGTAGTAGGTAGGTAGTAGGTAGGTAGTAGGTAGGTAGTAGGTAGGTAGTAGGTAGGTAGTAGGTAGGTAGTAGGTAGGTAGTAGGTAGGTAGTAGGTAGGTAGTAGGTAGGTAGTAGGTAGGTAGTAGGTAGGTAGTAGGTAGGTAGTAGGTAGGTAGTAGGTAGGTAGTAGGTAGGTAGTAGGTAGGTAGTAGGTAGGTAGTAGGTAGGTAGTAGGTAGGTAGTAGGTAGGTAGTAGGTAGGTAGTAGGTAGGTAGTAGGTAGGTAGTAGGTAGGTAGTAGGTAGGTAGTAGGTAGGTAGTAGGTAGGTAGTAGGTAGGTAGTAGGTAGGTAGTAGGTAGGTAGTAGGTAGGTAGTAGGTAGGTAGTAGGTAGGTAGTAGGTAGGTAGTAGGTAGGTAGTAGGTAGGTAGTAGGTAGGTAGTAGGTAGGTAGTAGGTAGGTAGTAGGTAGGTAGTAGGTAGGTAGTAGGTAGGTAGTAGGTAGGTAGTAGGTAGGTAGTAGGTAGGTAGTAGGTAGGTAGTAGGTAGGTAGTAGGTAGGTAGTAGGTAGGTAGTAGGTAGGTAGTAGGTAGGTAGTAGGTAGGTAGTAGGTAGGTAGTAGGTAGGTAGTAGGTAGGTAGTAGGTAGGTAGTAGGTAGGTAGTAGGTAGGTAGTAGGTAGGTAGTAGGTAGGTAGTAGGTAGGTAGTAGGTAGGTAGTAGGTAGGTAGTAGGTAGGTAGTAGGTAGGTAGTAGGTAGGTAGTAGGTAGGTAGTAGGTAGGTAGTAGGTAGGTAGTAGGTAGGTAGTAGGTAGGTAGTAGGTAGGTAGTAGGTAGGTAGTAGGTAGGTAGTAGGTAGGTGGTAGGTAGGTGGTAGGTAGGTGGTAGGTAGGTGGTAGGTAAGTGGTAGGTAGTAGGTAGGTAGTAGGTAGGTAGTAGGTAGGTGGTAGGTAGGTGGTAGGTAGGTGGTAGGTAGGTGGTAGGTAAGTGGTAGGTAGTAGGTAGGTAGTAGGTAGGTAGTAGGTAGGTAGTAGGTAGGTAGTAGGTAGGTAGTAGGTAGGTAGTAGGTAGGTAGTAGGTAGGTAGTAGGTAGGTAGTAGGTAGGTAGTAGGTAGGTAGTAGGTAGGTAGTAGGTAGGTAGTAGGTAGGTAGTAGGTAGGTAGTAGGTAGGTAGTAGGTAGGTAGTAGGTAGGTAGTAGGTAGGTAGTAGGTAGGTAGTAGGTAGGTAGTAGGTAGGTAGTAGGTAGGTAGTAGGTAGGTAGTAGGTAGGTAGTAGGTAGGTAGTAGGTAGGTAGTAGGTAGGTAGTAGGTAGGTAGTAGGTAGGTAGTAGGTAGGTAGTAGGTAGGTAGTAGGTAGGTAGTAGGTAGGTAGTAGGTAGGTAGTAGGTAGGTAGTAGGTAGGTAGTAGGTAGGTAGTAGGTAGGTAGTAGGTAGGTAGTAGGTAGGTAGTAGGTAGGTAGTAGGTAGGTAGTAGGTAGGTAGTAGGTAGGTAGTAGGTAGGTAGTAGGTAGGTAGTAGGTAGGTAGTAGGTAGGTAGTAGGTAGGTAGTAGGTAGGTAGTAGGTAGGTAGTAGGTAGGTAGTAGGTAGGTAGTAGGTAGGTAGTAGGTAGGTAGTAGGTAGGTAGTAGGTAGGTAGTAGGTAGGTAGTAGGTAGGTAGTAGGTAGGTAGTAGGTAGGTAGTAGGTAGGTAGTAGGTAGGTAGTAGGTAGGTAGTAGGTAGGTAGTAGGTAGGTAGTAGGTAGGTAGTAGGTAGGTAGTAGGTAGGTAGTAGGTAGGTAGTAGGTAGGTAGTAGGTAGGTAGTAGGTCGGTAGTAGGTAGGTAGTAGGTAGGTAGTAGGTAGGTAGTAGGTAGGTAGTAGGTAGGTAGTAGGTAGGTAGTAGGTAGGTAGTAGGTAGGTAGTAGGTAGGTAGTAGGTAGGTAGTAGGTAGGTAGTAGGTAGGTAGTAGGTAGGTAGTAGGTAGGTAGTAGGTAGGTAGTAGGTAGGTAGTAGGTAGGTGGTAGGTAGGTGGTAGGTAGGTGGTAGGTAGGTGGTAGGTAAGTGGTAGGTAGTAGGTAGGTAGTAGGTAGGTAGTAGGTAGGTAGTAGGTAGGTGGTAGGTAGGTGGTAGGTAGGTGGTAGGTAGGTGGTAGGTAAGTGGTAGGTAGTAGGTAGGTAGTAGGTAGGTAGTAGGTAGGTAGTAGGTAGGTAGTAGGTAGGTAGTAGGTAGGTAGTAGGTAGGTAGTAGGTAGGTAGTAGGTAGGTAGTAGGTAGGTAGTAGGTAGGTAGTAGGTAGGTAGTAGGTAGGTAGTAGGTAGGTAGTAGGTAGGTAGTAGGTAGGTAGTAGGTAGGTAGTAGGTAGGTAGTAGGTAGGTAGTAGGTAGGTAGTAGGTAGGTAGTAGGTAGGTAGTAGGTAGGTAGTAGGTAGGTAGTAGGTAGGTAGTAGGTAGGTAGTAGGTAGGTAGTAGGTAGGTAGTAGGTAGGTAGTAGGTAGGTAGTAGGTAGGTAGTAGGTAGGTAGTAGGTAGGTAGTAGGTAGGTAGTAGGTAGGTAGTAGGTAGGTAGTAGGTAGGTAGTAGGTAGGTAGTAGGTAGGTAGTAGGTAGGTAGTAGGTAGGTAGTAGGTAGGTAGTAGGTAGGTAGTAGGTAGGTAGTAGGTAGGTAGTAGGTAGGTAGTAGGTAGGTAGTAGGTAGGTAGTAGGTAGGTAGTAGGTAGGTAGTAGGTAGGTAGTAGGTAGGTAGTAGGTAGGTAGTAGGTAGGTAGTAGGTAGGTAGTAGGTAGGTAGTAGGTAGGTAGTAGGTAGGTAGTAGGTAGGTAGTAGGTAGGTAGTAGGTAGGTAGTAGGTAGGTAGTAGGTAGGTAGTAGGTAGGTAGTAGGTAGGTAGTAGGTAGGTAGTAGGTAGGTAGTAGGTAGGTAGTAGGTAGGTAGTAGGTAGGTAGTAGGTAGGTAGTAGGTAGGTAGTAGGTAGGTAGTAGGTAGGTAGTAGGTAGGTAGTAGGTAGGTAGTAGGTAGGTAGTAGGTAGGTAGTAGGTAGGTAGTAGGTAGGTAGTAGGTAGGTAGTAGGTAGGTAGTAGGTAGGTAGTAGGTAGGTAGTAGGTAGGTAGTAGGTAGGTAGTAGGTAGGTAGTAGGTAGGTAGTAGGTAGGTAGTAGGTAGGTAGTAGGTAGGTAGTAGGTAGGTAGTAGGTAGGTAGTAGGTAGGTAGTAGGTAGGTAGTAGGTAGGTAGGTAGTAGGTAGGTAGGTAGGTATGTATTTAGTAGGTAGGTAGGTAAGTAGTAGGTAGGTAGTAGGCAGGTAGTAGGTAGGAAAAAGGGCATTGCAAGGCATGCGGGTTCAGCTAGTAAACTTTCGAAAGCCGCAGCGACATCCGCATCTGATTTAATTACTTTGTCATTAATTGTCAAGCTGTAGTCATAACTACGTTTACTAGACTTTCCCGTTTCATTATTAATAATATTCCAAGTAGTTTTAACAATATTATTGCTGTTTCTAATTTTCGAGCTCAAATAATGTGACTTGGCAATATGACACACTTTTTTAAACAGTTTTGAATATTTTTTAACATATAAATTTCATAATTTAAATACTCGCAGTAAACACGAAATAGTAATACCCAAATTCAGATTAAAGAAAACTAGCAAGTCTTTTCTTTTAAACAGTATACGCTTTTATAACAAGTTGCCTAAGTCAGTTATAGAACTGACCGATGGAAAGTTTAAAAACTACATTAAACGTGTCCTTATTCAAAAAGCATATTATAAAATCAAGGAACACGTCGAAGATAAAAAAGTTTGGCTTTAGCTTCTGCGCATGCGGCTTCCCTGGTAACTCTTAGCCGGTACAAAGTTGTGGATGTCTCTAACTATTCTCAATTTTATTATTTATTTTTTCTCTTCCATTAATTACTCTCTTTTACAGTGGTTTTTAATCATCCAGACTAGTTACAGCACTGATATCAACATTTGTGCCTTACCTACATTACAAAAATTTGTTAATTGATATGTTATGTACTTTTTTATTTTTACATTGTTTATAATTATATAATTTTTTATTATTGATTTGTGTCTGTAGTAACTCTAAAATGAACTTACACCTTACTATTGTATCGAGTCTGGTTCTTCTAACCAACATAACAGACAGAATGTGTTGCTGGGGAGTTTGTTCCGTCACTTCTTCTTTCCAGCTAAACACTAGGAAGTGCCGAAGGGTGGGCGTTTTGGGGGACTGTCTCTTGTAAATAAGTAAAGTAAATTTTGACGTTCGAAAAGTGCTGATTATCAGCCTAATTTGAATAAATGACTTTTGATTTTGATTTTCTTCTTCCATATCACTCCACTATTCCACTATTACTCGGAATCTCTAGTTACTTCCTTTTTAGCCATTTTCCTACCGACATCCTTTAGGCCTCATTTACGGAGACGCGGGGCGTCGCGCGGCGCGTTGTGGGTTTTTAATTCAAGCACATGGCGATGTATGAAAACGGTAACGATTTCAAACGACGATTTTACGAGAAGCGATTTTTCGCCCCTTAGTTTGAAATGGAGCGTTTGTTGCGGTGAACCCGCCTCTCGGTAAATGTATAAAATAGCACCTAACTAGCCTTCGGCACGCGTCGCGCGTCGCCCCGCGTCTTCGTAAACGAGCCCACATGTCACATGTCTTCCATCGACTCTTTAGTCATCCTCTACGCTTAAATGCATCTACATTGATGCGCAAAATTTTGCTCATTCCTCCGCATCAATGTCCATACCATGCTGTTATTAATAATCTGGTCAAAATAACGAGTTTTGTCTGACACTTCGACAACGCTTCGGTTCTTCTCGATCGTCAGCTCGATCGTTATTCGGAACGAAGTGATACAAGCAACACAATATGATATTGTTGCTTCCCCTAATTCAATTAGATTCAATGGTTTTTTTTTATGAGAACGTTTTTCTTTGGATACGTTTTACGGTATTATAGAGGAGGATATGCTGGTGATATTAATGTTATTGATGTCATTAGGGTTCCGTAGCCAAATGGCAAGAAACGGTATCCTTTTAGTTTCATCATATCTGTCCGTCTGACTGTCTGTCCGACCGTGTTTCACAGCCATTTTATTATTAGAGTGTGTTCTCACTCTCGAAACCTTAAGGTGGAAGCTATATAGTCAGAAATTGGCTGCTCGAATAAGGATGTTTACTGACTAGAAAAAATGTGATTCTAATTAGTCAGTCTGTTAGATTATCGAAAATTTTGGATACGTATATTTTTTTTTGTTTTCAATAAAAATTTACGAAGATAAAACGTGTCAAAGATTTGGGTCCCCGGGTTGTGACGTCACTTACCGGTAAAGAATGTCATACTAATGTCTTAGAGTATGATGTCACACGATTTTTTACCGGCGAGTGACGTCACAAGCCGCCACTCTAATTATTGACGCTTTTGATCTTAGAATTTTTTATTGATTTGATAAAAAAACATAGATATCCAAAATGTTTCTAAAATCTAACATACGGACTAATTAGAATTATATTTTTCTTAGTCAGGAAATATCCCTATGATGATTTTCAAGTGCTTTTCGGACTGTCAAGTATATCAGTTTTTTTTTTTACGAAAACGTTGCCTCTCTCTAGGAATTTCTCCTGAATCGTGGGTGCTACTACAAACATTTAAACTCACATACACAAATACATCCAGACCCGAAACAACTATCTGTAGGTCACACAAATATTTGTTCCGGTCGGGGATCGAACCCGCGACACGCAGCGCAGCAGTCCTATTCCTAGTCTATGTTGAAATCCAATGTAATTGGGGGCGAGCCTATTGCCACCGACCGGGCTCAAATCCTTCGTGGCTGCTACTGAGAAATTCCTGATGGAAAAACTCAATATCGTTTTGCTCGACGAGGAAATCGAACCCACGACCTTATGCTAAGTTTGCGACCACCAACAAAGTAATCACCACTTAAATTATGTTTTAGAATATTAGTATGTTATACTAGCTGTTGCCAGCGGCTTCACCTCGGGATAAAAACTATTATATTTGTTAATCCAGGTTATAAACTATTTGTGTACCAAATTTCATCGAAATCCGTGCAGTAGTTTTTGCGTGAAGAAGTAACAAACATATACACACTCACACACTCACAAACTTTCGCCTTTATAATATTAGTGTGATATTATATATATTATAGTGTGAAGTGTCATTTATTCATTTACTATTACCATTAACAATGCTCTCAAAAGCTGACGCATTGTAACACTCAATATAAATCTCTTCCCAATCGATAAAGCAATTGATGACGTCATCATTATACTTGACGTCGACCGCTCCTATTGGCTCACTAGTGCGCTGCTCTTAATCCAAATCTGTTGTTATATGTTCATTGATACGACGAGTCTATTCATTTGTTGCGACATTTTAAATGATAGTATTTATTGCAAACTAGCTGTTGTCAGCGATCTTCGTTCGCGTAAAATTTTAATTAAAACATTACTGGTATTTAAATCGGATTTTGTTATCAATTTCAAGGGTTACATTTTTGCACGGAACGCTAATCTTTCTATATTAATAATGCTAATATTTCAATTGCAGTCCCAATTAATTCGGTCTACCCGTTTGCAGAGATTAGCCATAACGAACAACAGTGGCGTGCAGTGGTCCCCCACGATGGGTAGGCTACGAATAAATGACAGCAAAAAAATAAATAAAAGTAAGCCTGTAAAAACAAAACTTTTAAATAGGTACCATTCAAAAACTCACTACATTATTCAAGGTTTAACTCACGATTTTCTAATGACGATGCAGATTGAGAACACTTATTATCTTTAACATGTAATAAACACACATACAAGTAATACACAACAAAATTAATATTTACACTACTGTTAATAACGTTAACTGTACGTTTTCGGTTTCAAAACAAAATCGCATTATATATTGCTTGTCACAACAATGAAAGAGTAATGTCTTCCTCTTACGTAAAAAATAATTTCTAGGTTATTATTGTCGATAGAAAAATACTAGCAAATAAAATTGCATCATTTTCATATCGAGTTTGTTCACAACAGCGGTCAACATTTTTTGCAGGATTATACGAAATCCAATGAATGAGGTGACAAGTTGACAATATTGCGAACATCGAACTAAACAGGTGCTGCGCTCTATGCACGGAAGCCCGAAGTTCGCGAAGCGCGAAATTAAAATTTCCTTACGTTTTTGCAATTTACAGGCCAGTGCTAGGTTGTATGTTCATTAAAATATGATTCCCGGTTTTAAGACGTATGTAGTCATATTTTAGTAAACATACAACCTAGCACTGGCCTACAAATTGCAAAAAAATGCAAATTTTGAACTTCGCGGGTTATAGATTGGTTGTGTTGTTGCAGCCAATCACAGCCCACTCAGCTACAGTCGTAGGAGCTGCTGCGTTAAAATTGCGAAAATTTATGTATGTGTGCGGTTCATAGACACGGCCATACGTACCGATGGGACGCTGTGTGCATACAATTATGAATGGGTTTTAGACAAGTCGAGTGTTTGTCTATAAGATTCGTACTAATCGTAATCCTTGTCAATGAGTTTTAGTGGGACGCGAAAAATTGCTATAAGTATTTTAACAGGAGTTTGAACTTTTTTATGATTAATTTGTACATAGTGTTATTTTATTGCATCGTTAATTAGTTATAAGAAAAGCTCAGTTGGTAAGGTAGGCTAAGCCTAAGAGCCTATATAGGGCGCACGCCCCTGACGAACAAACAGACAGACAAAAACTAAAAAGAAGCTTCTTTTATAAATGCCTTTGTTACCGTAATATAGGTACTACAAACATACACTTTTTGTTTCATTAATGAAAATGCATAGTTGTACTAATTAATTTCGTTTTCCTTCATAGACTGAAGCACTCAGCTGTAACCAATAACAATGGTGGTTTAGTTACAGTTTCTAGATTTTGTTTACTGGCTCCAATAATAGGAATCTTTAAATTGACCTACATTAGTTCAATTAAGATAGGAAGGAAGAAAAGGAATAGTCGTTTATTCTACTGAAACTGAGTTAATTGAGGTTCAACCACTTTTCAACCTTATTCCTTACAGCATAAGGGTGAGAAGTGGCAGACCGTCAGGCTGCCAAGTCAGCTACACATAGGCAGTCTATATACAAAAGAAACCCATGAATTTAATTACTGTTAGGTTTCTCCAGAAATTGAATCTGGACTCTAGTGTAGATAATTATAAGTCGAGTTCTCAGAACCAGCCCCAGGTGAATTAACTCGACATCCGACTTCGGTGTTCTCGGAAAGTACCCCCACACATATACGAGTTGTTGCGAAATATATGGAATATTAAATTACTTACTTCAATTTCGTTACCGAGTTGTTAATTAGGGGACAGGTTCTGTGACTAGTATAGATACTAGAAAAATTAACACTTTTCCGAAAAACTACTTTATCCCAATTTAACTGTAATTGAAATGAAGAATAGGTACCTTTCATCGTCTGAAAAACGGTTTCAATCAAGTTCAGGCAAATAAGCTTAAGGTGTTTTAGAGTAACTAGCAAAAAATAACCAAAGAGTCAACTAGACCCGATCGCAACTGGACCACGAGTCCAGTTTTCACCCTATAATCTTAGAATATATTCTCATAACTCTTCAATTAGCAGAACCGCTTTACATTATAACACTATAAACGTACCCACATCGACTCGACATAAAACAAAACGACACACTACGTTCAATCCATCAGACAACAGACGAACCGTGATGCAATTACGCAAATATCCACTACACACCGTAGGCCTCCGCAAAACCGCAACAACGGCTCCCAACAGCCCTATAGGACCCTATAGGGCACGCGTCACATCGCTACTCGCGTAGATGGATGGCTGCAGTTTGTACTGTGATTTTATTAGTGAATTAATTTACCAAATAACCTGGTATATATCCCGGTAGGATAATAAAAGGTAACGCATGTGTACCTAAAGTTATATATTTTTTTGAATACCGCTCTGGACGATCGTAAGGTTAACCCGCGCTTGGCTAGGTTGGTCGGTGGATTTGTCTATGAGTGAGACGTTACATACTGAGGGTCCTACGTGAATCGGAAAGCACGTTAAGCCGTTGCTGTCATAAGGTCTTTTTTCTTTTTAATAACCTTTTCCCCACACTAGGAATTTCTCCTGTATCGTGGGTGCGTTTACAAACATTTAAACCCACATACACAAATATCCAGACCCGGAACAACTAACTGTAGGTCATACAAATGTTTGTTCCGTGCGGGGATCGAACCGCGACACGCAGCGCAGCAGTCCATCACCGTGCCGTCGATCTTTGACAGTAGTTACAAGTAGTCAGTGGCCCTAAGGTCTTACAACCAGTCTTACCAAGGGGTATCGTGTTACCCAATACTAACTGGGTTGTGAAGGTCAGAGAGATGTTAAAAACTGGACCAGCTGAACCCGGTACGGCTGGAAGCCGATCGCAACATAGTTGGGAAAAGGCTCGCCAGATAATGACTGTGTCATGTTTAGTTGGAAACATACCTGAAACAACAAAAGGAGCTCATTAGTCACACGCTCGAAACAACAAAAGGAGCTCATTAGTCACACGCTCGAAACAACAAAAGGAGCTCATTAGTCACACGCTCGAAAATTATAAGCATGTTTTCAATAACGTAAATAAGTAGGTAAATATTGTATACTTTGTAGAATAAGCTATTTGAAGTACAAAAAAAAACGAAATTCAATTATATATCTGCTACGAACATAAAACCTTTATTTTTTGTGTTTGTCTACTGTTCAAGCTTTTTAGATTTTGGCAGTTCTTTATTTTGCCCTGAATTTATTCCTATAAAGCAACTCAATCCTTTGAACTGTCAATTGATTGATTGGCAGCCCAATTTCGGCGAAATAGTATCTAAGAAAGTGCTGGTTCGTGTTCGCAGGAAGAAAGCAATTACCCTGGTCTTGAAAGCCAAAAAAGGAACGTTTGCTGGCGAACATTGGACTAGATGCTAAAAATTAGTTAAGTGCAAAATACTGGTAATTCAGCCGGATCGAAGTTAGATCGAAAGAGCCCGTGAAAATTGATGGGAAAAGGTTATGCTGACTATGCTGATGAGTCATCGTTATTCATCATCATCATTTTACCCACTGATGGCTATAGGCCTTCTCTTTCTTCTGCCACTCATTTTTTATCTGTGTCCCTAATTGTCTCCTGCAATCCTGATGATATTGTCAACCCAACGCGATTTTGCACGGTTCTGGTTTCTGAGGCCTAACCTTGGCCACCATTCTTTCAGAACCTAACTCCTTCAGCCATCTCCGCGTCTGTCCAGATGTCCTGTTCAACTCCATCTTAGGCTTATCGCCCTGTCCCCGATGTCGAACATTTTCGTCCGACGACAGATTTCGGTGATACGCATCGCCATTAGTATGATTTTTTTTTTAAGGTACGCAGAAACGATTAAACTGTTACGATTCCTACATACTTTTCTCCTTGTTTATGATTATAAACACGCTCTGGTAGATTACAACACAATTTTGTGTTGTTGTCTACCTTGAAGTTGCCAACAACTGGAAGTGATTGATATGGGTATGATCCCTACTTTAACTGTCAATCATCATTGAAACCGGTTTTGAAAAGATAATTCCAGGAAATAGATCATGGCAGCTGTTTGTTTCAATATATGTTTGAACGTCATTTACAGATATTACATTTTCAATATGCCTTTCATTTCTATACGTTTATTATGGATATTTATAAATTAGTGAAAACTATCAGGAATCACATATTCACACTTTATGATATTCTCAGTATTTTTGTTTGTGGCTACTAACAAGATTCATGACAACCTTTTTATTCATTACTAGCGGACGTCAGGCGGTTTCACCTGCGTAGTCCCCGTTCCCGTGGGAATACAGGGATAAAAAGTTGTCTATGTTACTCAGGGTGAATGTAGCTTTCCAGAATTTTAGAAATCGGCGCAGTATTTTTTGAGTTTATTCATTACAAACATACATACACACAAAAATAGAAATCTTTCCTCTTTATAATTGTAGATTAGAAAAAACTATTTTTTTTTGTAACCTTATCATATTCTATTATGTTAATTACACGTTTCACTTAAAATGCTAATAAGTTAATACTAGATAATAACAGTGAACAACAGGTAGTTTTAAAATTACATAACGCCCGTTATAATATATATTATACCTACTTTTAATTAAAATAATAGACCCTTAAATTATTCTTAAAATATCGCTTTATAGGGTTCCGTAGGTGTCATAAAATGTTTGCTGGTACAGCCGTCAAAAATAACATAGCATGACACTTGTAATCTCCAAAGGTGAAGTGTACCTGATAGTACACTCATACTCGCCAATGTGAAGTCCCATGTAATCAGGGATAGCATATTGCCAGTAACCGTCAGTCAATGTTTTTGCAAGGTTGACGGCACGTTTGGCGCAAGGGCTCAAGCAGTTGACTGCTGCGCTGCGTGCCGCGGGTTCGATCCTCGCACGGAAAAAATATTTGTATGGCCTACATATAGTTGTTTCGGGTCTTTGGGTCTCTGGGTATTTGTGTATGTAAGGTTAAATGCTTGTGAACGCACCCACGATACAGGAGAAATTCCTAGAGTTGGGCAAAGTTTAAAAAAAAAGTGCTTGTTTTAATTCTAGGCCATCAGAAGTGGAACATTTATTATACGCCCCTCAAAAGCTGGTACAATTCCTCCAATAACACAATTGAGAATATCACGAACTTGGTTACCGCTACTTAAAATACCCCTATGACCCGTCGCCAATGTTAAGCTCAAAGATTGCAGTCTATTTAATTACTGGGAAACATCATTAAACGCTCCTGACAAGCTGGTACAACTGCCCCAATAACACAATTGAGCCCTAGGACCACAAAAGATAAAAGAACAAAACAAAATCGCACTAGAAATAAAAATAAAAATCAACAAAACCGATGCGGGCACGTTCATTCGTAGTAAAAAGGTCATGATAAAAAGTTTTTTAATTCCCGCATGCAATTCGAAACGAAACAAAAAAAGAAACAAAATTGTCTCTGGCGTGACATCTAACCTGCTAGGGGAAAACTGTTGAAGTCCATCGGAATGAGAACCACAAAGGAAGCGGTAACGGAAAAGATAATTAATTCTGTGTGCATTCTGTGGCGACACATCTAGTGTACAGCTTTTATGGACAATAAGCTCTTTGTTTCTTTTTTAATATCGAAGAGCGCCTCTTTCTTTGTTCCTACTAGGGACTCTCGATGATAGAACATGATCCGGGATACCGATATTTTGTATCGATACATCCGAAAATATCGATAGACAGGTAGCGTAGGCTGATGCAAAGATAACGAAGAAAGTCCTGGAATTGGTTTTGACTCTTAAAGGAACGGCTATCCCTAGCAGTGCTAGTTTGGTGGTGTGACCGTCAGAGTGCCAAGGATACCATAACACAGGTCTCGAGTCAGAACAGAAAAAATCAGAGGTGTGTCTTGGACCTCTGATTTTTCAGATTCATGTGCGTATTGTATAATTATCACTTGCTTCGGTGAGGGACACCAGCATGCCTAAGACGAATTTCTCGACTGCATCGGCATCTAATGCTAAGTCAGACGCCCATGACACCCGTTGGGTCCCGTCGGGGCTGCGGGTCCCGTCGTGGCTGCGGGTCCCGTCGGGGCTGCGTGTACCGTTGTGGCTGCGGGTCCCGTCAAGGCTGCGGGTCCCGTCGGGTCTGCGGTTCCCGTCGGGGCTGCGGGTCACGTCCGAGCTTTGGGTCCCGTCGGGGCTGCGGGTTGTTCGCAAGAGATACCGTGGCCTCGACAAAAAAGGTTAAGAAGGCACATGGGTGGTTTTTAGTCAGTAGAAGTCTAACACTCCCTTTCGCTCTGCCCAAGAGTGGGATTATTTGATGACTTTCCGCCCGACGCACATGCCAGGCATTAAAATTCTGACACCTGCAGGTTAGGTAATAACCACATGATAAGGAAAGAAGATCCCAATAAAATAGGATTTGATATTGGGGTCATATCGAAACCATTCTATACGATCCTAGCATCGTATCATGGTTATCGATACAATAGGGTACTTGACAGACTTAAAAAAAAACCTGATCCTGTTTAGACCGTCTGTTAGATTATCGAAAAATATTGGATACGTGTTTTTTGTTTTATCAAATTAACAAAAAATGACGAAAATAAAACGTGTCAAAGATCGTGAGGTTACGTCACTTTTTGTTAAAAAAATTACCAAACTGTGACGTCGAGCAACTTTTCGAAGCAATGTATCGTCTTCATTTATTGTTAACGTGAGAAAAGAAAAAATACGTGTCCAATATTTTTTGGAAATCTATCTGACGGACTAATTAGATTGTTTTTGTTAACTTCCCTATTGCAAGTACCATTCCCTCCCATTTTGTAACGCACGATTTCTCCATCATGTTCTTCTCCGTGAAGATTGTTTTTGGTCTCATTAATAATGGATTCTGTATCACATTGATATATAATTAGAGAGCTTTGTCGTTAATTAATTATTATAAGTGGAGGCGACACGGCGTGAATTATTAATTAGGGAAGTGGCTTTACAATGTGGTCATTAGTGTTGATGATATATTGTGTGAAGATTTAGTGAGGAGATGATAGCTACACGGGTATAGGTTGGTTTGTTCGCCACCTGTTCGGTTATAGCGTAACTTTCTTTAAAACATAACATAACATAATTTCCATATCATAATCATACCTACTCGTATTATTGGAATCAAATGTAACAGCTCACCTCTTACGACCCAGTAATAAAAATGACAATCATATCCGTGGTGCAATGCAACTGGGCTTACCCCAGTTCTATACGTCCCTGTGTGCATATTAGCCTTGTTCTGTTCTGTCTCCTGCTGATATGAAGGGAAGTGGAAATTATGTTTTTCCTACTCCTCCGCTATTCTTTTCTGATAAATTTCATTGCGGGATCCAAGACAATGTCCAGCAGTGGACGTCTTTCGGCTGAAATGATGATGATGATGATCCAAGACAATTAAATCGTTTCTCTGGGACTTCGTCGAGCTTCGTTGTCTCGGCGCTTTTCTTGTGGTCGCCACTGTTGATTCTGGCTTTCAGGAGTTACAGTGGTTTGGAAATAGTGTGGCGGGCTTGTCCCAAAAAAATCCCCAGGGGGTAAAGCAGAGGTGTGGGTACTTAATAGTAATTGGAGTAGACCCTTTGCCCGTCGAGCGAGCACAGACTGTGTAGCTGCTACTGAGATATTCCTGCTAGAAAACCCCAATAACACTGCCTGAACTAGGAATGGAACCTAGGACCTTCGTTTTAGGTACCTATTTTTAACTTTACGAGTAACTAATTCACTTTACAGTTATCTTTCAATCAACATTCGCAAAAAAAACTCCAAAACCTTTATTACAACCAAAAACAAATTAATAGCTTTATGTCACGATCCCAAACCATTGAAATGCCACAATAAAGCACAAACTCCACATAAAAGTAAAAAAAAAAAACAAAATAAAATCTATGGTGACCATTAAAACGGATTTAACGATACATTTCGTGAAACATAAGTTGAAACTAGTGACGCGCCTGGTCGATACGAATCTCATCAATTTGTTAACAATGCCACCGACCTTGGCATAGCCGCGCCTTACGATAAACAAACTTTATAGCAAAATCGATATTTTAGTGAGGTGAAACTTTCAATTTGTGATGAGATACCACAGTATGATGTAGGGCTAATTGATGGAAATCTCGGATTCACTAAAGTCTGGCAGAAGATGCACAGCCTAAACTGCTGCGGCTTGATTTGTAACACAGCGGAAGGTTGGCTGCGGAATGTTATAATACCGCGGCCTCGACATAAAGGGCTAAGAAGGAACATGGGTGGTTTTGCTCTGCCCAAGAGCGGGAGGGGTTATTTGATAATTTCCCACCCCCTCCCCCCCTCAACAAAAAAGGTTTGACATGCTCCGAAAATAAACATATTTATCCATAACCCTTTTCCATCGGTGTATATGGAAAGTGAGCCAGTTGTTTAACGAACAAGCCACCCCTTTATTATTCCTATAACTTAGAATTCGTAGATGCATATCCTGCATAATTATTACGTCGCTTTTGCAAGTTTGATTAGAAAATGCACCCTTCCCACGGAATTTTCTCCCTCATTAAGATTTCTCGAACAAGCAATGCCAAGTTTTAAAAATAAAATTATTACTAGTAAGTAACCGTCTAGACGGTTCCTAATAAATAACCGCAAAACTGTAAGCAAGAAGATCAATACAGGGATTATTGTGCATTAAACTAAGCAACCTCAAATAATTATTGCTTATATAAAAAATATTGCTGAGAAATGACTTCGTGGTCAAATCTACCGTTTTACGGTCAAATTCAACGTTGCACACTCAACATATTTTGCTGATGGATGCTTTTAATAGTACGGGCTAAAACACGTCCATTCAGCTTTTTAGACCCATTAAATGTACATAGGTAAACGGGAACCTAACAGTAAGATTCAGGAGAAAAACAACGACTCCCGAATGTTAAGACTAACTTTGGCATCAGAACGACGATTCCTACAAACATCGTTTAAGGAAAATCGATATTTCAGCAGATAAAAGGTTCGTAAACTGTCGCTACAGAATATCATCTTTCCCCAAGGGAGATTGCAAAGGTCAAACCTGATATTTCTCGGCCATCTTATCCTGAGACACCGCTTGTTACTGACTGTCCTAAATCCTCAATAATTATGATTGAATTCTTTATCAGTTTACGAAGCATTGAACGGTGAAGGACAACATCGTGAGCATTGGTGAGGAAACCGGCATGTCTTAGAACCAAACAAATCGAAGACATGTGACATGTACCAAATCGCACTGGGCACGCCACCACACCACTATTACATACTCACTCACCTATTTACGCTCCTCAGGCAGGGGCGTGCGCCCTATATAGGCTCTTAGGCTTAGCCTACCTTACAAACTGAGCATTTCTTATAACCAATTAACGATGCAATAAAATAACACTATGTACAAATTAATCATAAAAAAGTTCAAACTCCTGTTAAAATACTTATAGCAATTTTTCGCGTCCCACTAAAACTCATTGACAAGGATTACGATTAGTACGAATCTTATAGACAAACACTCGACTTGTCTAAAACCCATTCATAATTGTATGCACACAGCGTCACATCGGTACGTATGGCCGTGTCTATGAACCGCACACATACATAGATTTTCGCAATTTTAACGCAGCAGCTCCTGCGACTGTAGCTGAGTGGGCTGTAATTGGCTGCAACAACACAACCAATCTATAACCCGCGAAGTTCAAAATTTGCATTTTTTTGCAATTTGTAGGCCAGTGCTAGGTTGTATGTTGAATAAAATATGACTACAGACGTCTTAAAACCGGGAATCATATTTTAATGAACATACAACCTAGCACTGGCCTGTAAATTGCAAAAACGTAAGATAATTTTAATTTCGCGCTTCGCGAACTTCGGGCTTCCGTGCATAGAGCGCAGCACCTGTTTAGTTCGATGTTCGCAATGTTGTCAACTTGTCACCTCATTCATTGGATTTCGTATAATCCTGCAAAAAATGTTGACCGCTGTTGTGAACAAACTCGATATTTTATGAAAATGATGCAATTTTATTTGCTAGTATTTTTCTATCGACAATAATAACCTAGAAATTATTTTTTACGTAAGATGAAGACATTACTGTTTCATTGTTGTGACAAGCAATATATAATGCGATTTTGTTTTGAAACCGAAAACGTACAGTTAACGTTATTAACAGTAGCGTAAATATTAATTTTGTTGTGTATTACTTGTTTATTCACGTAACAAATAACAATGGTATTTACTTGTGAAGTTTGTGCTCATAATGTGTGTATTACATGTTAAAGGTAATAAGTGTTCTCAATTATCGGTCAGTGGGTCGTCTTAGGGGCGGATCGTATAATGATAAGATTCAAGTTGTATCTAAAAGTAGACATGTACCCGAATTACGAAAATTTATCCAAAATCTTGCAAGTCACGTGTTCTGTAACTATCACCCACTCACTTGGATGAGATATTTGAGGTGGCCGAATCTTTCTTCTGTTTGCATCGTCATTAGAAAATCGTGAGTTAAACCTTGAATAATGTGGTGAGTTTTTGAATTGTATTTAAAAGTTTTGTTTTTACAGGCTTACTTTTATTTTATTTTTTGCTGTCATTTATTCGTAGCCTACCCATCGTGGGGGACCACTGCACGCCACTGTCCTCAGGCACACTATACTTACACACTTACACACTCATACACGCTGTACTCCTAGCAATGTAAATGTATAGCTATAAATTGTAAATCCTTAATTGGCTGTAGGATAAGTTTATATTTTTAAGATAAAATTTCAAAGAGCTGTGGATTTTGTGAATAATAAATAAATAATAAAGCATTAAACATTTCGCTGAGGGCCTCTTTTTTAGGGGCTCTGTGCAGAGCGATAGGGAGTGTCAGACTTCTACTGACTAAAAACTTTCGAACAACCCACAGCTTATTATTTCGACATGACTCATCAGGGAATTCCCCCACAACTTGTGCATTTTCAATAATCTTTATTGCACAAGAAAGTGTTTACAAAATTGTGAGAAGTTCCTGACTCCTGTGCTAAGTGATAGACCTGTGTTACAGGGGTCAGTGTCCTCTCCGGAGCGGAGACATTACAGAATCTTATAAAATAAGATCAAACAAAAATTAAAAGCGTATCATATTTATAACTTGCACATTACCGAAGCTATTAAATTTTTTGCGGTCTAAGTCGCGGGTGAGGTACTAGTTTCTTATAAAACCCTCACTTAATGGAAGTCGATAATGGATACCGTCAACAAACGTTAGTAGAGTCAGCAAATAAATTAAAAAGAACTCCGTCTTTTAGTAACGGAACTTCGTGACCTTGTAGCAATGTCACTGCTAATTAGATAAACAAGGTTGACTAATTAGGGCGAGTCGATGTTAACGAATGTAGGACAAGTGAACTTCCTTCGATTAAGATACTGTTGCTCTAGATAAGGAGAGAGTTAGTAACGTAACATCATGCCGAAGGAAAATTTCTGATGGAAAAAGTGATGAACGCTTTTGAACGGGACGTTGTATTAACAAGCAATACGACTTCGCGAAAAAAACTTCCGCTCGATTCATTCATTGTTGACAAACTCGACGTAATGTACGAAACAGCTGTATTTTCCCGCGGCTTGAGGGTTTATCCCAGAGCATAAAAAGAACACCTAAAACCACCATATTTAAATGGAGCGAATCTGACCGCCACAACCCAGTTAGAACTGGGTACTAGTACTAGGATACTCATTGGTAAGACTGTATTAACTCCTTAGTAACACTACAGAAATACAAATATTGCAGCTGACAACCTAACCACAATTCAAGCAAGGAATACCTATTTGACATCAAACCACCTACAATAAACACAACAAACAATGAATTCAAACACCCATATAATTTAATATTACACTTTGGCAACAGGCCTAAAACATTAACTCCAATACACACTCCGGTACTCCAAACCGATTGATTACATTAAGTACCCGATGTATGTCCACGGACAATTTCAATAAATCGATTCGGTTCCCAATCCAGTCACGTCCGAGTGACAAGTACGACGTGGGGGAAGAGGGGGGGGGGGGGGGTAAAATGGAGGGGAGGAAATGCGGAATATTCCGTTTGGGGCTTGTAATCAGAATAATATATGTACCAGTTGGTATTATCTTAGGATATAGGTAATCTCTTGCTTATTAATGCCAATAATATCCGTGGTGCTAGACAACTGGGCTTATTCCAGTTGTATACGTCCCTGTGTGTTTATTGGCCTTGTTTTGTTCTGTCTCCTGCTGATAGGATGGAGAGAAGTGGAAATTATATTTTTCCTACTCCTCCGCTATTCTTTTCAGATTAATTTCGTTGCGGGATCCAAGACAGTTAAATCGTTTCTCTGGGACTTCGTCAAGCTTCGTTGACTCGGCACTTTTCTTGAGGTCGCCACTGTTGATTCTGGCTAACAGGAGTTACAGTGGTTTGGGAATAGGGTGGCGGGTAAGTCACACAAAAAAAACTCTTGCTTATGGGATACTTATTTTTAAATTTAACTTGAAAGGTATCTAGGAATTACTATGTTAGGAGAAGATTGCGAAAATGATGGATAAAAAACTGTTTTGTTGGTCTCATGATGGGCTGGTAGAGGTCCTGCACTCAAGGGTTTAATTCCCAGGTCGGGCAGAGTGATATTAGGTCTTTCAATCAGAAATTCCTTAGTAACAGCCGCGTAGTCTGTAATTGTGCTGGTTGATGGCAATAGGCTAGCTCCCTTTTACATGAGACTTAAATATAACTGGTGAAATGTTAGGTATACTTTTGATACACTTCTGCCTAACCGCTTCGGGATTACAGGCGTGATGTTACGTTATGAATAAATTCGATTTTTAGAATCTATTGTCGCTATGTTAAATCATTATCTTCAAACCAATATTTTACCAGTTTAAAGGACATTGACATTAAACCTAACAAGCGAAATATGTATATACTGATGACAGAATTACGACTGAAAACTTATATTTTCATGACTTCATAATATTTGACATTAATAGAAGATCGGACAAAAAAAAAACTAATTAGTCCGTCACTTAGATTTCCAAAAAATATTGGAGACGTATTTTTTTCTTTATTCACATAAACAAAAATTGAAGTCAATACAGTGCTTCGAAAACTCGTTAACTCTTCGAAAACGTCATATGATAATACATTTTTTACCTTCAAATGACGTCACAACCACATCTTATCTTCGTCAATTTTGATTAATTTGATAAAACAAAAATTATTTTTCGATAATCTAACTGACGGACTAATTAGAATCATTGCTTTTTGACTCAGTCCGATCCCCTATTCAGCGAAAAAATACAATGTGTAATAAAAATACGCTTATCGAAGCCAAAAAGTAAGTACTGTCCTCATATCATTGCCATCATTTTTGTTTCTGAACCATACCGGTACGGAGATATTAGAGGTTCCAATTCTTTTACAAGTTACTTTTTAAATACATGCTACTTACTTAAAAACGTAACTTTAAATAAGTACATGCGCAAGCACAACGTTTTTAATAATATACATGGAGATCCTACCGTAAATCGCGGTTTTGCACCCCAAAAACAAAGTAGTTTCAAAGTAATATTTTTTGCGTCGAGTTATTTAGTTTGATATGTAATACAGAATGCGTTTACATCTTGTATGGGAAAAAGCTAGTATTTCTAATTAAAGCAAAAAAAAAAATCAGAGCTCACAATTATCTACCATGCCATGGACAACGTTGGATTTAATGACTACCATATTTTTTCCTATGCGGCACATCACAAAATATCGCAGCATTTAGTGAAGAAAGCAAACGAAAAAAATATTGAGAGCCATTCAGACATGCATCTGTATGAAAAACAGACGAAAATGTGCGTTCTCCACATCTACTTGGCTCAGAGCCCAGAGTGTGATTAGAAGCTTCCAGGACTTCAAATCCTATTTCAACAACCTTAGAGCTTACTTTCCAAACTCCGGTGTATGCTTTAGTATTCTCATGGTAAGTTTTTTTGGCCTTTCCCGGCCAGTCCTTATCAAGAACGACGCGTTTCTAGAAATTTCATAGCTTTTTATTGCTTTGTTAATTATTTTCATTTTAAATTCTTTCATTACCTCCTCGTAAAATGTTTTGCCTTTTTGGTGTTTTTAGCTACAACATTTCTGTGGTTCAAATCTTTTGTTGAGGTAGCAAACGAGATGTTTTTGAAACATCTAAACTATAAATTTTTCGTCTGCCTTTCTCTATTAAAAACTTTCTGCACAAGTATTTTTACATACATTATGATAATAATAATAATAATAATAATATTCCACAACTATCACACAACGCCATCTAGTCCCAAGCTAAGCAGAGCTTGTGTTATGGGTACTAGACAACTGATAAACATACTTATATATTTTTTAAATACATACATATTATAGATAAATTACACCCAGACACAGAACAAATGATCGTGCTCATCACACAAACATTTGTCCTGGGTGGGAATCGAACCCACGACCTCCGGCATAGCAGTTAGGGTCACTAACCACTAGACCAACAGGCCAGTCGAATTCTTAGTATCACGCCTGTAATCTGCGTACTAGGCAGAGGTATACCTAATGATACCCCCACATTTGACCAGATGTCTCATGTAAGAGAGCGAGCCTATTGCCATCAGTCGGGCCCAAATCCAGACTTCGTGGCTGGTACTGAGTAATTTATGATGAAAAAACCAATAGCACTTTTCTCGATCCGGGAATCGAAACCAATACCTCATGCAATAAATACTTTTCCTTTCTTTCTTTCTTTCTTTCTTTCATGCTCAAAAGTTGCACTTGCGACCACTGGACCAACGGGGCAGGCATATTTTTGTATTTTTCAACTCGTTTAATATCTAAAATCTATGACTTCATCACTTATACACTCCTAAGTTCTATAGGAAACACAAACATCCGTTGCAGCGTGGGTGCAAAATGAACAGCATCGACTTTACAAAAAAGGGTAAAATAACACTAAACATACACCCACTCCACTTCATGCAACTAGCTCAATTGTATCCGTACACAAAACCGAAGTAATTAAGGTGAAGGCGACAAGGTAGCCCGAGAATCGAATTTCCTTACGTTTTTTGCAAATTCCCGATCAGTGTCAAGACTCAAGTCGTCGAGACATCACACTTCACACTAATATTATATTATAAAGGCAAAAGTTTGTGAGTGTGTGAGTGTGTATGTTTGTTACTTCTTCACGTAAAAACTACCGAACGGATTTGGATAAAATTTAGTACACAGATAGTTTATAACCTGGATTAACATATAAGATAGTTTTTATCCCGATTTTATCTTCCCGTGGGATAATTTTCGAGTTGTAGCGGGTGCAGCCGCTGGCAACAGCTTGTGTTAAATAAAATTGGATTCGTGGCAGTAACACATGTCTATTTACTGAGTAATAATGATTAAAATCACCAATACAACCGTCTCAGTTCATATAAGTCTCAAGAGTGGTTATTCGATGAAAAAAGCATTCTTGAGAGTTTTATTTAACATACGACTTGACACTGACCGGGAAATTGCAAAAAACGTAAGGAAATTCGAATTTCGCGGGCTGCCTTGTCGCATCAACCTTAAATCATTAATGAGCAAAATATCGTTAAAACCGTTATATGACTAGACTGATCTATGGCTGTATTCACTACGAAACACAAATTTCTATCCTTTGATTCAATATAATACATCATTATCATCAGCATTTGTCTGTGTATTGTTCACCTTAAGCCTCTATTAAAATAATAATTACTTTGGTACCCCGAAATCTTTTGAATCCAAGCTTAAATAGGAAGATTTCATTAGCAGAGAGGAAGCAATTTCAATAGATAAAACACCTATAAAAGCATCGTCTCAATCTTGAGTCGAATGCAATTAAACGAAGAATGGATTGCAATTAATTTAAAGATCCGATTATTAATCGAATGATCCGATTAATTATTCGATGATGATGAGCATCGGCGGTACCTTCCGGCCTATTCAGATTCTAAGATTATGACAGCTGGATCTGATTGGTGCCTTTCTTTATTATGATCATGGAATTCTTTATTCAGGCCAGGTACATATTTTTAGATGGCCGCTTCTTCGTTGATTTTGTCTCGTCTATACAAACTTTAGTCTCTTATTAAATGAAAGATAGCTGAGAAATAGAACTATGTACTTCATATTATTTTAGGAAAAATAAAGTTAAACCTGAGACATTACCGGTATGTTTTTCTTCATTCTTCACCATCAAGTGCGCTCATCACCAACCAACACCATAAGTAGGAAGAGTATTATTATTCCCCTGCCCTTATTTCAATTTAATTGGGGTTGGTGAAATATGAAGAACAGTGGTGGCCTAGTTGTAGTAGTAGGTCGTGGGTTCCAAACCCTGACAGGCGCAGTGTAATTTACTTCATCACCACTGCTTTTAAAAACGGTGAAAGTAAAACATCGTGAGGAAACCGGTATTACCTAGAACCAAAAATTCGAAAACTTGTGACATCTACTAATCCGCACTGGGCCCGCGTGGTAGATTATAGCCCATTCCCTCTCGAGTGGAGGCCTGTGTCCCAGCAATGGGAACATTAATAGGCTGTTGATGATGGTGAAACATGTCTTCTTCTTCGATACTTGTCTATTACTTGTCAGCTCAGCAGTCGCCTCCTCTCTAGCCATATAATCCTTCACACAGTACATTCATCGTTTCTTTGGTGATCCTTTACTCTCATTGCTATCTACATCCATACTCGAAATTTTGTAAGTAAGTTTGTAAGTAAATGCTTACTTACAAACTTACTTACAAAATTTAAGGAGTGTACATTTTCAATTTACACAACATGAAACCTTTTTACCCGACTACAGCGAAGCCAAAAGGAAGGGTAATATTAAGACCCGTCGGGGCCGCGGGTTGTCCACAGGTTATCGCGGCCTCGACATAGAGGGCGAAGAAGTAACATGGGTGGTTTTTAGTCAGTAGAAGTCTGACACTCCCTTTCGCTCTGCCCAAGAGCGGAAGGGCTTATTCGATGATTTTACACCCGCCAAAAAAAAAAAGTGTAATATTAAGACCGCTGTTTTATTAGTCTGCGTTTTTATTCGTAGTTGGGTTTTAGTTTTTTGGACTGAATTTTTTTACTAACACAAATAATGAAGTTTAATTCCCCAATCAAAACCAAATTTAATTCATTAGAGATCAAAGAAGCCTGTGCAATCGACGAAAAAATTAACAGACTGCTAAAGAAACCCAAGCTTATTAAAATCGACCCATTTCGCCCGAGCTGTTTGCCATCTCTCAGAAGAGTTCGCGAAAAGTATTAAAAATCTTAATTAAATTAACTTCAACCTACATTTGTTATTACAGGTCAGGAGAGGAGGGAAGGTGTGAGAAAAAGTAGGTTTAACCTAAAAAATGCGTCCCTAGATAAAACAATTGATTTATTCTGTTTTCTGTCAAAGGTAATTCTATAGAGACGGTTTTAATTTCGTTTGGAGAAGCGTTTGTGTTAAATTAACGGATTTTGAAATACATAGCTAGGGTATCTTCCTGTCGGGGCAAGGCTATCGTTTTAGCCTGCCGGGGCTGTGGGTTCTTCGAAAGAGATACCGCGGCCCCGGACACAAAGGGCTAAGAAGGAACAAAGGTGGTTTTGAGTCAGTAGAAGTCTGACACTCCGTTCGCCCCAGGGCGGAGGACATCCATGACCATGAGGATCTTTCACCACGGAAAATAAGGTAACGATAACTTCATTACCACATGAACTCCTTCTTTCTTTTATCACATCCTAGCTGTTACCAGCGGCTTTACCCGCTACAACTCGAAAATAATCCCACAGGAAGATAAAATCGGGATAAAAATTATCCTGTTTGTTAATCCAGGTTATAAACTATCTGTGTAACTAATTTTATCCAAATCCGTTCAGTAGTTTTTACGTGAAGAAGTAACAAACATACACACTCACACACTCACAAACTTTTGCCTTTATAAGTTCCCAGTTCAACATGAACGTGTTCCTACAGTACAACTAATCGTAGTATTATGGTAGTAAACCTCACTGACACATGACGGGTGTCTGTCCGTGACAGATATAGTAAACGAACATTCGCCAGTCGCAGTCGTGTGTCGCACATGCCGTTCCCGATAGCTCCGATACTGCGTTAGGAGTTTTTTTCTAATTTTTATTGCTGTTTTTGTTGTAGCAAGAAAGAGCTAAATGGGTATTATTTAGTTCGTATGTTGTTTGTAGAAGCAAAAGTTCATATTGGAAACTCTGAAGTATTCTCTGATCAGTGAATCTCAGGAGTTATGATGGTAAACTCATAAATCTTATTGCTATTGTAAATGCGTAACTTTAGATTGATAGATTGATGTTCAAGTCCCGTCAATCTAAAAGATAATTTATTTATTTTACTATTTATGTACACACAGTAGACAACACTGGAAAATAACATCAAATAATATATGAGTAGGTAGCTCGAAGGAGCTCGTGGCTTAATAAGAACTGCCACTCGGGTCGATCTTTAGGTTAAGATGAGCTTGCCTAGGTCGATCTGTGGATGGGTGACCGCCCATTACATACCGAGTTTCCTCCGTGCCTCGGAAAGCACGTTAAGCTGTTGGTCCCGGGTGCCATATATAGATTTTTGGCAGTCGTTACAGGTAGTCAGTGACCTAAAAGTCTGACATCCAGTCTTACCAAAGGGTATCGTATTACCTAGTATTAACTGGGTTGTGGAGGTCAGATAGGCAGTCGCTCCATGTAAAATACTGGTATTCAGCTGCATCCAGTTAGACTGGAAGCCGACCCCAACTAATTGGGAAAAGGCTAGGCAGATGATGAATATATGAGTAGGTACAAAGGTACTGCTTAAAAAGTAAAAAGAGAGAAAAAGAGAGTCGTTAGAGAGGTCCGTTATTTTGAGCACATAACATCACACCTTGTAACCCTTGAAGGGTTAGGCAGATGTCATCATCATCCACAGCCCGAACTCACTACACTGCTGGGTATAGGCCGGTTCACGTTTAAACCTGGATGAGGTTTATCCAGGTTTTGCCATCGATGACAACTATGTCGTTTTCCAGTTCTTGGACGCCATTCGGTGACAGCCTTTTTTTTTTACCGGGTGGAAATTCATCGAATAACCCCTCCCACTCTTGGGCAGAGCGAAAGGGAGTGTCAGACTTCTACTGACTAAAAACCACCCATGTTCCTTCTTCGCCCTCTAAGTCGAGGCCGCGATAACTAGTGTACAACCCGCGGCCATTCGGTGACAGCCTTAGTCCGCTCCCACTGCTGGGACACAGGCCTCCTCTCATTGAGAGGGAATGGGCTATAATCTACCATGCGAGCCCAGTGCGGATTGGTAGATATGTCACATGTCTTCGAATTTTTTGGTTCTAAGACATGCCAGTTTCGTCACGATGCTTTCCTTCACCGTTTTGAGAGCAGCGGTGATGAAATAAATTACACAAAGTAATGTGCATGCCTAGGTTCGATCCCACGACCTACCGTTCGTAAGTCGGGGCCGCCACAACTGGGCCACTGCTGCTCTCTTCAAAAACTTTTGTACGTCTTCGGATTTCGACGTTAAGAACTCAATCTATTAGTTTTATGCCGAGCATAGAACGCTTCATGGCTCTCTGTGCCATTCTCAGAGATGACCCTAATTTAAAATAATTCTAAAAAAGATTAAAAATAATTAGTCTACAGCCGTTTTTGTTCCAGTAGCTAAAATAACTGAAATGTTTTCTTCATTTACCAGAATAACCACAGCGAATCAAATAACTTTTGATATGACGTCGTCACTCAAAAAAGTTTGCAGAAACCAGGGCAACGTCTGTCAGCCTTTCTGAAAGACATGGCATTAGCGATAAGGACTCTTTAGTCTATTTTTATTTTATAATCGAAATTCTTTCTATATTAACGGACACTCAAGATAAACTGATACTGCTACTGTCATCCCACAGCTGGGCCTCTTCCCACGGCTGTGGGTTGCTCGAAAGAAATATCGCAGCCTCGGACACAAGAGGCTACGAAAGAACATGGGTCGTTTTTAGTCAGTACAAGTCTGACACTCCCTTTCGCTCTGGCCAGCGGGAGGGGTTATTTAATGATTTCACACCCGCCAAAAAAAAGGGTATTAACGCTTTTCTTTCGTTTTGTTGATAAATTTTAATATGACCCTATAAAAGGGTGTAAAAGTACCCTTAACGCAAACGAAGCACAAATTTTACACAGCTGTTTTTGTAAATACAACTTTTTCAGGTTGTAACTTTACTTAAATTACCTCCATGACCCTTTTACTATTCAAAGCATCCACTAGCACAATGTTTTAAGAAAGCTACATTGAGTTTTACTTATCGTAAAATAAAATTTTTAACCCCAAAAAAAAGTCGTTTCCCAGCAAAAATGTTTGCGTAGGGGTAGCTACTTAGTTTGATGTACAGAATGCTTGGTTGACGTATGTGTGGAGGGTTGATGTACACCCTGTATAGTTCTTAAACTGAAACTTCCTGGGAAATTTCCTGTTTACTGTTTGTTTGTTCCGTGATCATGGTGCTTGTTATAGCGCCAAAATATCGGGAACTCGGAACAAACAGTGTTAATGACTAACCCCAATAAAATTATCTCTTCAAAATTCAGTGTAGATTTATTTAAGCACATGAAATAGCCATCATTACTAATTCCGCTTCAATATCAAATATCACAACTTAACTTCACGCCTATAATCCCCAAAGGGTCCCGATCCCTATTTACATGGAACTTAAACACAGCCTTCGAACTGTGGGTGAAATATTAGGTCTTACCCTTATTTATTACTAGTTGTTGCCAGCGGTTTCACCCGCTACAACTCGAAAATTATCCCACGGGAAGATAAAATCGGGATAAAAACTATCCTATGTGTTAATCCAGGTTATAAACTATCTGTGTACCAAATTTTATCTAAATCCGTTCAGTAGTTTTTGCGTGAAGAAGTAACAAACACACACTCCAACACTCACAAACTTTTGCCTTTATAATATTATAGTGTGATATCTATGGGTATACCTCTGCCAAGCCTGGAGCTTTTTCGCTAAATTTATTGCATAACATTTAAGGTGTATGTATCGTGTAACAGCACCGTCCGGTTAAATTGGATACCGTCCCCAATATAGTTTGGAAAATGCTCGGATGATGTTACTTTGTCCACGTTCAGCAATTTAAGCAATTTCACTGTAGCAACTACCTAATGAACTAAACTAAAATCGTGAAATAGTTTCGTCTTGAACAGATATTTCGATTTACTTAAACATTTATGTTTTGTTCATAAAATATCCTGAACGCATAGCTGACCCCAATTCAATCGTTATTTCACTAGCACAAAATTGAAAATTCTTTGCAGAATTTCCTAAATCCGGTTTAACTGCACATAACATCCTCAAACAAATACAAATACAAAAGCAGATCAATATTTTATGATTACGTGTGTACAGTCACGAGCACGAATATGTTACACTAGTATTTATTTTTATTTTCATCACGCCAGTGTTTCTAGACCTTCCTTGGCATTCATTTTTCATTCATTCATTTTCATTCATTCATTCATTTCATTCATTCATTCATTCATTCATTCAATTTAAATGGAAAATTTAAAATAAGCCTATTAGTAAGTTCCTGAAAAATATGTTCCTAAAAAATATTTTTGTAGCATCATACTCGTACAATTCCTACCAATACATCAGGAAAACAAACAATTTTAAAAGTGTGCTGTGCTTCTTTAGTACATAATTATAAATTCTCACGACTAGCGACTGTACCGGCGACGCCATATTTAGTCGCCCCACCAAACCACGTTCAACCAACAATATTTAATAGCTTCTCATCGAATAAAACAATTAACCAAGTATAGAAGAACACTATTATTACATTATTCTAGACACGTTTTATACCTAACATCCTCAGAGATGCAATCAGAGGCATCACAGGATGCGCGTGAGTTGATTATTTAATTGATTGATGGACTTTGTAATGAGTCGCTAATTTTAAGTTGGTTATTAAAGCGGAATTAGTAACGATGGCTATTTTATTTGCTTGATGAAAACAGCATGAAAATCGGTGCAGTAAGTAGTTATTGAGTTAATCGCGACAGACAAACAGACACGGCGAAGGACTTTTTCTATAAGATACAAAAATAAACTTAAAAAATATAAAATATAATTGAATAATAAACTTATTCAAAATTCATTGTAGACATAAAACTGAATTTTGAAGAAATATTGAGGAACACCTCTGTCTAACCCTTCGGGGATTCATCAACTTCCTAGTTCCTACCCTAGCCTTTTCGCAATTATGTTCCAGTCTAACCGTGGGCAGCTTAATACCAGTTTTTTTCACAACCTAGCTAATACTGGGTAATACGATACCCTTTGGTAAGACTGGTTGTCAGACTTTCATGTAATTGACTGCCCTGGAGCCGGGACCGACAGCTTAACGTGGATGGAGGAAACTTGGTATGTCGGTAGTCAGCCATCCACATACCAACCTAGACAAGCGCGGCTTAACCTAAATTATATTATGTATTATGTAATAATGGAAACCAACTAAACCACCTACCTACTCTAAAATCTTTCCAACCAATGTCCCAGACAATTTACCACCAAGAAAATCCCCAGTAATTTTCCTCAAGTGATAATTTGAGCCTTTCGATACAGCACTTAGGTGCAATTTAGCACAATACAGGCTCGCTCACCTATAAGCCGAGGTCTTGCCGTCACAATAGCGGTGACTAACGCGCCCATTACCGCTTTCATCGTGAGGTATCGCTTACCCGTCTATCGGAGTCTGGGAGATCACGATATTTTCACACTACCTACTATTGGTCGCAGTGTCAATATTTGCAGGTGAGTTTGCTTAAACAAGTTGAAAAGATACTTAATTCGAGCAGTCATTAGAAATCTGACAGTTACAGTGTCTCCAAATTTCTTCCATCTTTTGCGAGACGACATTTCTGTTAGATACTATGTTAGAGGTCGGCTTCAAGTCTATGCAGATGCAGTTGAATACAGGTTTTATGGAACGACTGGCTATATGACCTCTACAACCCAGTTAGTAATACAACAACCAGTGTTACCAAGAGATAGGTCCCTTGGTAACACTACTTGTCAGACAAATGAGAAGATGTACAACTGACAGCCGTGACCAACGGCTAAACATGCTTTCCAAGGCTCGGAGGAAAATCGGTATGTACTAATGAGTGACCCTTCTCCACGGACTAACCCATGCAAGCATTACCACAATCACATAAAAGCATTGAATGCAATAAATATTTTTACGACGGTTCGGTTTCTTATGCATCTGTATCTCATTTCGCTCACACTTTTTTGCCGCTGTAACGGCTGCGAGTTTCAACACCTTTACATATACACGCTCGGGTTTCAACACGAGATGGTTAAATAATATTTCGTGAAGGAGTAAGTATGACTTTTTTAGAGTGGTAATCATTTTTGGTTACAATGAGTCGCATTAATGTCAAAACAACCATGTGTTTCATTTCTAACTTGCCCGTATTGTCACTTCCATTAACAAAAGCCAGTGGACCATTCCTTCCACTTCCCACGATGGTATGCTTGTCGCCAATTCGCGAGAAGCCATCCAAGGCCATCCCACCTTCTTCTTATCGGTTTGCCACGACCCTGTCTAGCTGTGACTCAGGGCTCCAGTCTTGCGATATTCGGGCCCACAGCTGCACCAGCATCCGGTAGACATGGCTTGTCTCTCCTTTTAGTATAAGTAGTAGTTTGTTTTCTGCGTTTGCATCATGATCCTTTATCAAAAACGTGTGAGTGAGTTTTGTTCGAGTTTTCATTTCACATAGTAGGAGGACAGCCAGTCGCAACGATATTGCGGTGATTTTTCTTCTTAATTACAGCGCTGAAGACTATTTTGATGGAATCGGGCCTTTGCCAATTATCGCGTCGTAGAATAAATGGTGCTTGTTTTGCTTTGTTCCAGTATTTGGGTAATGTTTGATATTTTTTTGATAATAGTATGGCATACCGCATGTATCTGTGTAATCCTAACTAAACTTACAAATGCGCAAGTGAGTTTGTTTGTTCACTTTTCGCGCTTACACCACTGAACTGATCATCCTGAAATTTTGCATGTAGGTAAATTGTCAGGTGTACAGAAAAGGACATAGACCTTTCATAACGAAAAAAGTACTGTTCGCGAAGAAAATATCAATAACCAATAGCCATGTCTCTTTCGAATCATGACTGAATTATATTATTGTAGAAACTTTCGTAGTATTTTTAATTTGACGTGGATAAAGGTCGCGGGGCTATGCTAGTTAAATATAGGAATATATTTATGGTTTTGTGGTATCTGCCTATCCCCATGAAAAAGGCATGAGTTTATATTTAAAAAGAACTCTAAATAAAAGTACCTACACTACCCAATTTCTCAGAACTGCGGTACCATTTTGTCTTTTCTGTATCTAACGCGTCAAGGAATTCAGTTGTCCGATTGTAGCCGCTAGTAAAAACTTTACTTACCTTCTACTTTTCCGTTCCATGTACTACTTTTACTTTGACCAAAGCCTGGTATCTATCTATCACCTTTATTTCCCACAAGTAACGTATTTCTAACATTATATTCCTGACATCACTTTGCGCAAACGCTATACAGCCATTTATCTTTGTAAATTGATATATGGACAAAAAAAACACGATCGTCGACTTATTAAGGTGGAAGCTCACATCTGGCCCGCGAAATTCTAATTTTCTTACGTTTTTGGCAATTTGCAGGCCAGTGCTTGGTTGTATGTTTATGAAAATTTGATTTGCGACTGTAAGACGTATGAAGTTACCGAATTATAACCATCAAAATTATCAATACAACCCTCCAAGTTCATTTTCATGTCAAGATTGATTTTTGCATGTAAAAGTCATTCTTTAGTAATTTAGTCGTCGTTCTTTAGTAGTTAGTAATTTTGATGGTTATAATTCGGTAACTTCATACGTCTTACAGTCGCAAATCAAATTTTCATAAACATACAACCAAGCACTGGCCTGCAAATTGCCAAAAACGTAAGAAAATTAGAATTTCGCGGGCCAGATGTGAGCTACCACCTTAAGACAACATTGTAGTTTTTAAAACAAGGTACCGTTTGAGTACGGGATCCGTATGTTTTAGCTTTTTGTTTTTCTCTAAATTAAAAACTCAATTTTATTTATTTTTAAGTTCCCGTGGCGGCCGTGGCAACGACACCAGCAGTATAAGCTGGCCTCATATTTCTCTGAAAATTTGAAGTACTACTTACTCATTATCCACTGTAAAAACGATCATCGATTTCATTAAATTTGTAACTTCAAATAACTTATAACGTTTGTCTGAACAATTCTAGCCAACACACAGTTTGAACAAAGAACAAATATGCAAATAGGCTTGCTCGCCTTCCTACAAGTTACGACCATGTTTGTTTCTAAGTAATACTTATCTCTGGTGGAAGAATTCGTCGAAATCACGGTTCCTCAAAGGTATCGGCCATCTCGTACTTGGACCATATTAAATGACACCGCATCAACTAAGATATAAGACGAAATATTTCCTAGAACCACTAACCACATTCGTTCTTGCATTGGATGAATCATCATCAGCCTATAATGTTCCCACTGCAGGGACTCAGGCCTCCTCTCTAGGAGAGGGATGGTCTATAATCCACCACGCGGGCCCAGTGCGGATTGGTAGATGTCACATATCTTCGAATTTTTGGTTTTAAGATATGCCGGTTTCGTCACGATGTTTTCCTTCACCGTTTTGAGAGCAATGGTGATGAAATAAATTACACAAAGTAATACGGCTGCCTGGGTTCGAAACCACGACTTACTGTTCGTAAGTCGGGGCCGCCACCACTGCTCTCTCTCGATTGGATGAATATACCCAAGAAATTATAAGAAATAATTGTCTTGGGAACATGGAGTATGAACGTAAATGACTAGAATAGGTGGCTGTAAGACCAAAAACTATGGATAAACTGTGTGAAGGAAAGAGAAGTATGGAAGAAGAAGACATGCCGAAGTGAATTGGAATAAGGACACAAGAATGAAGTTGAATGACTTGGGAACATACTATACGGTCGGTTTTAACAAATGTCATAATCATAAATTCATAACATTTGACAAAGACGCACGTGCAAGTCTAACGCTCAAACTTCCTGCTAATGAATGAAATCCTTAAAAATAAAGACGTTACCACCGCCCAAGTCAAAACAGAGAATGATAACAACAAATCAGCTGCAACGGTCGAAACAAAGGCCCCTAATTCAAATACAAATTAATATATGGACATCAAATATCGCGTGACCGATCAAAAGACTATGTAAGTTAAAAAAACAGTAATCACAGACGTGACAAACGCCTCGAAGACACGTCAAGAATCATGTGCAATGTCCAAAAGGAAGAAAAAAAATATTAAAAATTCCGGAAAGCGAGATTCCGAGCGTGAAAGTGAATTTTCATGAGTTACACCTCAATGAGTCGCGGTGTAGGTTTTGTTATTGATATCATGTGGTCTAGTAAATGCACTGTTAGTGTAATCATTGTTACTTTTGTTATAGTGTGGTTAATGCCTATGATGATGATGTCAGTTTTTATGTCGCCTATGGGATCCTTTTTTTTGGGGGGGGGGGGGTTGGGAAATCATCAAATAACCCCTCCCGCTCTTGGGCAGAGCGAAAGGGAGTGTCAGACTTCTACTGAGTAATAACCGCCCATGTTCCTTCTAAGCCCTTGTGCCGGGGCCGCGGTATCTCTTGCGAACAACCCGCAACCCCCTATGGGGCCCCATTTTTTTTGTTCTTGCGTTTGGAAAATCATCACATAACCACTCCCGCTCTTGGGCAGAGTGAAAGGGAGCGTCAGACTTGACTATACAAGCCATCAAGTAATATCTCTCTAGCATACTGTTTTCCTCACGCTGTTCTTCTTCACCGAGGCAAGTGATAATTATAGAATACGCACATAAATCGCGGGCGCGGGCGTCCTTTGGGTTCGAACTCTAAAACTGCATAGGATTTGGCAGTCCGACGGTCACACCACTAAAGGCAGTCACTGCTTTTGTCGACGGCTTCTCGCCGCATCTAAGTTCCCACAGGAATCTTTCATTTAAGCACTACGGTAAAGTAATGACCGATTGTCTGGTATCCTATGATAAGTATTTTGGCAATCGAACCAATAACAATAGTACTGAATTCTGTACTTAAGTAAGCCTCTGGTTATGTAAAGATTATCTTCAATATTAAAAATATCATTCTCTATTTTTTGTCTAACAAAAATGAACCTTTTTTTTTCGAATAAAATACGCTTGTCAAAAAGGCACAGGCAGTCTCACTGAAAAAACTACGTTTCACTCAGTTTCGTAGTTTTAAAATAAATTCAGTTTTTCCTCTACACGTCGACCGGCAACTGACAGGTTTTCAGTTCTTCAAAAAGGCACACAGAAACAAAAACTGTGCACATTTTTTGGTCTTTTAAAGTCTTCCAACTAGGTTAAATAAATTGTAAAGTTAGGAAGGTAAATGGGGAGGCCCTTTCTCCCTAACTTTACATAACAGTGAGACACATGATAAGCTAAGAAAAAAAAACAACGGGTTGTACTCCGTGAGTGACGGCAGAAAACTTGAACATTAACGTTGTGCGTTTTTGTATATTTTGGAATGGTTATGGAATAATTTCGCACGAATTATTTTATTTATCAGCATAAAAGCAGTATCATTTATGTAGTTAAATACAATATTCATTTATTGCGCTCTCGTACACAAACATGACAATTTATATTACCTACATAAAAAATTTAACACTTCAGAACTATTATTATTATTTATATTAAAAAGTTTATGTCTCAGACAAATCAACTTGACATTTTTTTTTGACGTTTGACACACAAGCACATTAACACAACACAAAAAGTGCTAAATAAAGAAGTTTTCACTTCAAAAATATGAAAAAATATTGCCAAGTGTCTATAAACTTCCTGTCGGGGCCGCGGGTAGTCCACCGGTTATCGCGGCCTCGACATAGAGGGCGAAGAAGGAACATGGGTGGTTTTTAGTCAGTAGAAGTCTGACACTCCCTTTCGCTCTGCCCAAGAGCGGGAGGGGTTATTCGATGATTTTACACCCACCAAAAAAAAAAAAAAAAGTGTCTATAAACTTACAATGTTCGTTTGATATAAATCAATCAACAAATCGCTGTCGCAAAAAGTGCGTCAATCTGTTCAACAATTTAGTTCGTGTAGTTTAAAATTCTAAACTCCTTCCTATTCCACCCCGTCGGGGCTGCGGGTTGTACACTTGTTACCGCGGCCTCGACATATAGGGCTTAGAAGGAACATGGGTGGTTTTTAGTCAGTAGAAGTCTGACACTCCCTTTCCCTCTACCCAGAGCGGGAGGAGTTATTTGATGATTTCTCACACCCCAAAAAAAAAGGACCTATTCCAACACCTACGGTTAAGTTTCCGTTAAATTACTTTGCAAGTAATTTCATATACATTCTATTCCATTTCTGTAAGTAGTGACTATCCGGACATAGTGAAATATCCCCTTACTATACCGATTCATAAAAAAGTCGTAATTAAATTAGGCTCAGCCCATATCATTTCCAAGCAAAACCTCTTTTAAAGTTTCTCGGCCCAAGTTCTGTTCCAATTTAAGTTCCTTTCATGTTTTTGCTGAATATTTTCCGATAGGTAGGGTAGGCTCGCCATGATTAGTTTGAGTGCTGAGACTTTTACTGATATGGGTCGGGATCGGAAATAATATGAGAGAATATGGGCCGTCGTTATTGGCAATAAAGACTGATGTTTTGGATGTTATTAGTTAGGTAGTATTGGTGGTGATAAGTGGATTAGTTATCGTGATATGATATTGTGAGTGTTGTGACTTCTGTAACGTTTATCTGATAACTAATGCTAGATTTTCGTATTTTACTTCGAACGCGTGTCTGTTTTATCTAGCGAGAGATCTGGTGATATTAAAAATGTTGTACCGTTCGGTAACAAAGTAACAAATCCATATTGGTTTTGACCAGAGATTGTTTTTAAATTTTACAAATGTCAGTTCTATTTGCCTACATTGTGTGATAACGGGTTTCGGTAGACGAGTGTTTTCGGTAACAGTCACTTCCGTCACACCACCTCACCACCACCAATTTTTTTGGAAATTAATTGTACCTCCTTTTTATCTCAATCTTACTCTGAGGGCAGAGATGAGGTGGGCCGCGGGTAGTCCACCGGTTATCGCGGCCTCGACATAGAGGGCGAAGAAGGAACATGGGTGGTTTTTAGTCAGTAGAAGTCTGACACTCCCTTTCGCTCTGCCCAAGAGCGGGAGGGGTTATTCGATGATTTTACACCCACCAAAAAAAAAAAAAAAATGCCAGAGATGACGTCAATGCAAGCAGCTGACTAAAAATAAGTGTATTAACTCGTGACTTAAATAAATTTAGGTCGTATGAACTTGGGAACTCTGACTGGGAATTCCTCTCCGTGGACTTAACCTTACGTCTAACGCTAAGTCAACTGGCACAATATACTCGGTATTTATTTTAGTGTTTGCTTCACCTGAAATGCATATGGCAGACAATAAGCGGTTTGTCTGGCAACCACTTAGGCTTAGCAGCCGCACAAATCCCACACCGATGTGTAGGATCGATATGCGAATCAGATTGAGGCGGTCAGAAATGTGACAAATGTGGTAATACGTGATCAGTTAAAACTAATTCTTCGATAGGTGAGAGAAAACCGCCTTACATTTACATAATCATACAGGGTGTAAATTAACCCTTCACACATACGTCAACCAAGCATTCCGTACATCAAAATAAGTACCCCTACGCTTAATTTTTTGCTGGGAACGACTTTTTTTAGGGGTCAAGCATCTCATTTTATGGTAAAACTCAATGTAGCACTCTTAAAACATAGTGGATGGTTTGAATAGTAGAAGGGTCATGGAGATAATTTAAGTAAAGTTATAACCTGAAAAACTAGTATTTACAAAAACAGCTGTGCAAAATTTCTCTGTGGAGATATTGGGGGTCAAAGTTCCAAATTTCCTTGGTATGGTCTAAAACAAAAAAAATACCGCAGTGGTGGGTAGAACAAGTGCCCTTCGTTTGCGTTAAGGGTACTTTTACACCCTTTATTATTACATTACTCCTGTAATCGTACCCCTTGGGGATTACAGGAGTAATGGAATGGAATGATTGGCAAAACTTTCTACTTTAACACACACACATTTTGCTAGTCATCTTTTATCATAGGGGGCGAAAACCAGGCACTAACCCAGACTACGTGGTAATAGTGGTGTTAACAACAAAAAAACTAATTAGTCCGTCATAAAGATTACCAAAAAATATTGGACACAAATTTTTTCTTTTTTCACGTAAACAAACATTGAAGACGATACAGTGCTTAGAAAACTCGTGTGACGTCATACTCTAAGACATTAGTGTGACATTTTTTAGCGGTCAGTGACGTCACCAACCCCCACTCAAATCTTTGACGCGTTTTATCTTCGTCTATTTTTAGTGATTTGATAAAACCAAAAATTCGCATACAATATTTTTCGATAATTTAACAGACTGACTAATTAGAATCACATTTTTTTTAAGTCGGTAAACATCCCTATTCTTTAAAGCGAATCGATTGCTTGGTCCGACCTGGTGGTCCTGATGAGCTGGACTTCTTAGGTATCGAACACCCAAGAACTTCAACTTATCAGTCGTACTTGCGTCTACTCCCTTAACACGTTTGTCACATCACACATCGTCGCGTTTTGGCCAGTAGAGAGTTAATTACCTTTTTTTTTTTATTTTGGCCATCTAACGCCTCATTTACGGAGACGCGGGACGCGATTTTTCGTTTTTTATTCAAGCACATGCCGATGTATGAAAGCGATTTTTTGCTCGTTAGTTTAAAATGCAGCGTTCTTTGCGGTGGAAACGCCTCTCAGTAAACGAATAAAAAAGCACGCGCCGCGCGACGCCTCGCGTCTCCGTGAACGAGCCCTAAGTAAATTCAGCATTTAGACTTGGCAATCAACTTGTAAAGAATGTGGAAATCTGGGATTGTCCCCACTGTGTGGACACCACTATAAAGTCTCTCCGAAGGGCCACTGATACACTACGGCTATCAAAGTGTTATCGGAGCACAAAAACTTACACAACTTTTAATTGGAACCTTAATTAAAGTGAGGCTTCGAATATTTTTTATAGGAAGATTTAAGTAAATGCCATTTATAGTTAATTACCTTTTCGGTTGAGGAAAATTGTTTCACGAAATTGGGTAAGGAAAGAGTTCTAAATCGATTTACCACCCACTGGTGAACCGATTTCAAGATTTTTAATTAATTTTGTTATTGGGAAGGTCTGTTTATTTAGTTATCGAAATGCATTATACTATGTTCTGTTAAAGATGCTTTCGAATCTTTTAGCACGTGGCCAAAATCAAAACTCACGTGACCACTTTTAGGGATCCGTACCTCAAAAGTAACCCTTATAGGATCAGTCGTGTGTCTGTCCCAATACCAATCCTCCAACCTTTTTTTTTTTGGCTGGTGGAAAATCATCAAATAACAGGGGTTATTTGATGATTTTCCCGCTCTTGGGCAGAGCGAAAGGAAGTGTTAGACTTCTACAGACTAAAAACCACCCATGTTCCTTCTTAGCCCTATATGTCGAGGCCGCGCTAACTTGTGTACAACCCGCAGCCCCGACGAGCGTCAGCCCTTGCGGGCCCCTCCCATGTTGCTGACATCTCTTTGAGGCGAGCGTGGAGCACGAACGCGCCGTCGACACGGCAGTACGACACACCTAAATTCCTTTTCAAAGCCCTGTAGTGTATAATGACTACACGAAGAGTGTAGCCAAGAGAAGTGAGTGAATCTTTTTATCTTTTTAATCGATTACTCTCGATCCCTGTAACCCTATTGTGGCTCCGATCTTTACGAAAGAAAAGTGCTTAATCTGCACTTTGTCGCTCTCCATTGTGAAGAAGGCACTCACTTGCCTATGTATGAGTTAGTCGGTAGGGGTGGCACGAACTGAACATAGACAATTTATATATTTTTTAAGAGATAGTGACCGTTGAGACTTGAGAGGAATATGGGACTTTGTTGCCTTTATTGTAGAAAAGAAATCTTTAGACAAATGTTTTGCGAGCAGAACTGTTTTGTAAAACCGGAAGCAATTATTTTCTTATGTAGTATGTATGAGGGACTGTGATTTGCTTTTGAAAAGAGGGATTTTTATTCATTTAACTTTATGTCTTGTTTTACGTTTTTTGTGACCTATTGCTGTCCCTTGCCTGGAGAATGATAATGATGACGTAATTGACATTCTTTGACAATTTGACAATTGTTGACAATTTGACAATTGTTGACAATTTGACAATTTGTTTGATAATTAATAACTTAATTTATTCTTGTAATGTATAACTATAGTTTCTTATAGGAAGATTAGTAAATATGTAATTTCTTTTATTAGCTTCAATGTGGCCAGCCCTAATGTAAGCAGACGCTATCTATGTAGGTAATGGAAATGGAGTGTTTATCACCTGCGCACATACATATGTACGAGAATAATACCTAACGTGATTATGTGTTACGAGCATGTAGAGAATTTAGATTTATCAGCTATTTGGGTTAGTTAAAAGTTTGTCTTTTTTAACTATTTTTTGGAACACAAAACCCAAAACATTACAAAACAATATTGACTAATATTGTTTTGTAATGTTTTGGGTTTTAACTGAAAAAGTTTAGGGAGGCACATTTTTCAATATAAAGACAAGAATAGCGTTTTTATGTTATGTAACCTAGTAGCTATTTTCTTGGTCACTTTAGCAGTATTTCAAGAAGTGAATCGTTTTACGACAAGTATATCCTTACCAACCGTCTTACTTCTTTCTGCTGGGACTAACAGTAAATAGTAAACTACTTCGGAAGGTCAAATGTGCATGACTTTCTAACCAGATCTCGTACATACCTGAAACAATAAAAAAATATTTATTACCAAAATAATCAAACAAAAACAAAAATAAAAGTAAATCATCAAATAGTAGGCGAATACATCACTAGCTTAACTATCCGTACGTTCATGTGTTTACGAAAAACAAGACTTTTTCTAATGAGTCACTGACTTAATGATAAAGATATATTTATGGCGTGACTGTATACATTAAGGTGAATGCGACCAAAATGTCTGCGAAATTCGAGTTTTCTTACGTTTTTTGCAATTTACCGGTCTGTTTCAAGTCGTATGTAAAGTAAAATAGGATTCGCGGCAGTAACAAATGTTTATTTGCTGAGGAATAATGATTAAAATCACCAACACATCGGTCTCAGTTCAAAAAAGTCTCTTGGGTGACTGATGAAAAAGTCATTCTTGAAACTTAATATATGATAAAGTAAAAAATATTTCGTCTTTATGAAGTACAAGTAAGTATTACAAACTTGTCTTTTGATTTCCTCAAAAATATTTTAATGCACGCAGCTCAGACCAAATAAAAAGTAAAGACGGAACTCTGCGAACAGCAAAGTGAGGCCGGTCAAACTACGCCTCGCCGTGTACATACACAATACACGCACACACGTACAACATAAACTACGCCTTGGTCTTAAACTTATTATTTGGTCTGAGACGTGTGTGCGTGTATGCGAGGCGTAGTTTGACCGGCCTCACTTTGTTGTTCGCAGAGTTCCGTCTTTACTTTTTATTTCGTCTGAGGCACGCAATTGTTTTTTTTTATAATTTACTTGCACCTGGCTTTATCAAACCACAGAACTAACATAGAATTCAAGTAGGTTAATATAGTTGTATTTATAAACTATCTATCTAATAACACAAATAACCACAAAACGACCACTATTCGTAATCAAATTAGAATCAATAAAGTAGCCCCAATTACCATACAAACATACAAATAACACGAAAACACTAGCCCATTGTTATCTGACACAACCCGCCACTTGAATCTCTATACACAAAGTAGGTATTTCTAAATCAATATTATTCGATTACGGGTCATAAAAAGCCATTGATCAATAAAAGATTCTATATTTGTGTGGTCGTTTTTAGCTAATTACGTCATTTGAAGTAACGTTGAAATCGATAAATTTTGTAACCACACATAAAATCAAGGTTAATGCGAACTATAAAATGGTGTTTCTTTTCCTTTGTTTTTTTGCTATACTTTTTTAAACGTGTGTTTGTGTATACTCGGATTCTGCGAAAATATAAAAAAGAACTAGTCTAGGCCGCCAAGCTTTTCCCAAACCATAATAACTCCTGAGAGTCAGAATCAACAGTGGTGGCCATCAGAAAAACGCCGAGACAATGAAGTCTGACGAAGTTCTAGAGAAACACAACAACAACTGTCTTTTGGTTTCTTACTGTACTTAACATTATTTTAGGGTAGAACTTGAGAGGGCGCGTTCGTGTTCCACGCGCGCCTCAAAGAGATGTCAGCAACATGGGAGGGGCCCGTAAGGGCCGACGCCCGTCGGCGATGCGGAATGTTGTAAGAGATACCGCGGCCTCGACATAAAGGGCTAAGAAGGAAGATGGGTGGTTTTTAGTCAGTAGAAGTCTGGCACTCCCTTTCGCTTTGCCCAAGAGCGGAAGGGGTTATTTGGTTAAGAACCTTTTTTTGGGGCGGGAGGTGTGAAATCATCAAAGGGAATGTCAGACTTCTACTGACTAAAAACCACTCACGTTCCTTCTCAGCCCTTTATGTCGAGGCCGCGGTATCTCTTGCGAACAACCCGCAGCCTCGAAGGTAGGTACAGTTTCATATGTACCTACATTAAACAAAAAAATCCATACCTACTGACACTTCAATTTTATTTCTTTGTAGTTGATGAATAGCAATAATTATGTTCATTCTTTTACAGCATTTCAAGTCACACTCACGTCGAAAACCATACAACACCTAATATATCTGTAATATTTAATGCAATTTTTCCATCTGAGTGGAATTTGCCATTTTAATTTCTTCTATCTAGATTAATGGTGTTTGTCCTGTAAACCGACATCAACTGTCTCAACTAATTGAGCCAATGTTTTGAAACTTCAATTATTTATAAATTACGATTAATTTGTCTCCAGCGGTCACTAGAAATCTTGACGGATTATGTCCGATATTTAATAACATTATACAAATGATTAATTTTTTAGCTCGAGTGTTGAATTAATTGGTACTAGATAACATAACTTTTTTTTTGCGTTTTCCTCAACGAACATTTATGTAATCACTTTTTTGCAAAATGTTTTTAGTTTGTGTTGGTGTCATACACAAATCCTTGATAAGTATCGATTTTACACTGTAATTATAAAATGTTAGCACATCATCCACATACACTAGGTACTGGTAAAAAATAAGGGATAAAAAAACATTTTTTTGTCAATTTTCAACAGGCCATAACTTCAAGAGAAATGGTCGTACAAAAAATAAAAAAAGGAAATCGTAGCTCCAAGTGGAGTGTAGTTTTTGAAATGGAACTTTAAATATTTTAAGCTTAAGTAATCTTAGAAAAACCAGCAACAAAAAATGTTTTTTTTTGAGTTTTTTTTTTATGTCTACGGGCGTGGTTTTTTTTTCTATAAGGATCGGATACTTTGTTCATTTAGCTTTAATTTCTATTTTTATAGACCTTCATAAGTCAGTGGTTAAGCAAAAAAAGTTTTTCCACGCCCGTAGATCAATAAAAACTTTTTTTACTTGAAAATTTTGTTGTTGCTGTTTTTCTAAAATTACCGAAAAACCGTTGACGCTACAACTATTTTATCTTCAAAAAGAATTTCGAATCCAAAAACTATACACTTGGAGCTACGATTTCCTTTTTTTTTTCATTTTTTTAACGACCATTTCTCTCAAAGTTACGGCCTGTTGAAAATTACCAAATTTTTTTTTTTTTTATCCCTTAAGTTTTTCCCGGAGTGTAGATGAAGAAGAAGAATTCATAAAGTAAGTAGGTAAGCTAAGTTAATGAAAAAATGGGACAATAACGCGAGAATCATTCAAATCGTTTGTAATCACGAAGTAATCGATGCACACAGATCGTTTCCTTTATAAGAAGTCGGTTAAAAAGAGGCGAAGGGTAATCGTTGACACTTTGCATCGATCAGACTTTCAGCATACTCGGTAGGTACCTATATTTCTCTTGATCCTTAATAAATGTACCTATGTATTCCTCGTACCCTGGTATTACTTTCTTGTTGAAACAGCTCGGGCAAAAACTAAAACTACACTATGTGTTAATCTGTCACACGAATTACACGCACGCATGGCTTTGATATCAATGTATTCGTTTTTTGTAGAGTGTATGTTTAATAAACTTTCGTAATAGCGAAGCGGAATGATGAAGTTTAAACAGATGTGCATGTGTTATAAATGATTAGCATTGTCTGTATTCATCAGGACCATAGATAAATTATTCGTTTACTTTTTATTTTATGACCACTTTCGAATCCAAAATTTTATAGTAGACAATATAGCAAATAATAACATGGTATACAGGGTGTAGATTAACCCTTCACACATACGTCAACCAAGCATTCTGTACATCAAACTAAGTACCCCTACGCAAACATTTTTGATGGGAAACGATTTTTTTTTTGGGTCAAAACTCAATGTAGCACTCTTAAAACATTGTGCTAGTGGATGCTTCGAATAGTAAACGGGTCATGGAGGTAATTTAAGTAAAGTTATAACCTGAAAAACTAATATTATTTACAAAAAGAGATGTGCAAAATTTGGAACTTTGACCCCCAATATCTCCGTAACTAGGGGGTTCCCAGGTATGGTCTAGAACAAAAAAAATATCGTAGTGGTGGGGAGAACAAGTGCCCTTCGTTTGCGTTATGGGTACTTTAATACCCTTTATTTTAGTTTTGCCAAACAATTATGCGACCTACAAGATATAATAAAAAAATACAAGATTACAAGAGACAACCAACTGTCTACAACATAGCACTTCGTCGATACGCTAAAATGTATTTTTATAACAAAATCTCTTTAAATGAATTGATGATTATACGTTAATTACCAAGCTAAAATGTTGAACTTATGGCCAAATGAAAAGTTAGATAACTCCCTTCCCTAGTACCTAATCAAAACAAATATGTACCAGAACCCAATACGCGGCGGCTCGGCAGGGGCTTATGGCTCGTACAGAATTGTAAGGCACTATCACGCGACGTCGCGTGACGTGGTAAATAATGTTCTAAAGAACTGTTAAGCCAGTCACCAAGCACCTAAACTTCACACTGACATAACGAGAAACCTAATCACATAACAGTCCTTTTATACACCCACACAGAATGCCATAAACCACACCACTCTTAATAAAAATAAAGCCATAATGACAACATTTCCATAACAAAATGGCGGAGGAAATATAAATTGGATCAGAAACATAACCTCCCACGAGTTATAAATTAACAGAGTGAAGGAAATTGATCATTACCTTATTTGTGTTTCTAGGCAAAGGCTGGTAACCATTTCGACATGTTAGTAGAGTATCATTTTACTAGTGTAGATGGCTATAAGAGTAGAAGACCAAAGAAACGGCGGATGGACTGTGTGAAGCATGATATGGCCAGAAAGAGGTGACTCCTGACCTGACGAGAAATAGAGAAGTTTGGAAGAAAGAAGACATGGTGTGCCGACTTCAAATAAAATGGGATAAGGGTAGGAGAATACAGAAGACAGAGGTGTACCTACCTAATAGTACACCCACATTTCGCCGGGCGAGCCTATTGCCATCAATCGGGCACACAACCAGACTCCGTGGCTGCTACTGAGAAATTCCTGATGGAAAAGTCCAACAATACTTTGGCCAACCCGGGAATCGAACCCAGGACCTCATGCTCAGCACTCAGCAGTCGCGCTTGAGATCACTTGACCAACGAAGCAGTTACATATAATAAATAGTGTTCCATCTCTCTCTCTCTCTCTCTTTAAGTGCCTCTCTAACTAGTGAAGGTTGGCAGTCAGCTCCGCATATCCGACCCGGTCTTTTGCTAGTCTAAAAAGTTCCGCGGCGCTCTTAACTCCCGTCCATTCCCGGATATTGCGCAGCCACGATTTCTTTCTACGACCCACTGCTCTTTTCATTTGCCAGTTGCAAGAGTTCGTATCTGTCGCGCCTTAATACGTGACCCAGATAGACAACTTTCCTTTTTTTGATGGTCAGCATTAGTTGCCGTGTCTTCCCAGCACGGCGCAGCACTTCAACGTTTGTCACTTGATGTGTCCAGCTAATGGCTAACATGCGTCTATAGGTCCACATTTCGAATGCTTCGATCGATATATTATTCCATCATTATGATCAATTAAAAAAAAACTAAAAAAAAATTAAATTAGAGGCCACTGGCTTCTGCCCGTAGCTCCACCCAGGTGTGGTACGGGAATCCTGCTGATCGTACAGTCTGTAACCAGCTTTAGCTGACGCCTCGTATGAAGAACAAGAGGGCACGTGGTGTGAGAAGAGGGGTCAGATAATGCTGGGTACAGACTGTACTAAAACCCGGGACAAGAGCATAGTATGTCCTAACCATGGTCTGTATGTGTGCCGAATTTCTGCGAAATCCGTGAAAAATGTACACATTAGTGAACTGAGCAGATGAACGTTCATTCGTATTGAAGATAAAAAAACATCTATATCGAATCATATAGTTTATTTTAAATACGAAATGTAGCTACAATACAGATAGTCTAGACCTATATAGACCCTGGGTTGAAAGGGGTTGAAAGGGGGGTATGAAAAGATTGCTTTTGGTCGTGATAACCGACATCCACGCGGACGAAGCCGCGAGCATCAGCTAGTAAACAATCATTCTTCAAGCTTTTGATACCAACGTTAGGTAAATGCCAAAACTGATTGATCGTGCGGTGTCTTCCCATTCGAACTACCCCTTCTACATTATATCCCAAGTGACTATCGGACTATCGCCTAGCCGCTTACTTCATTATCCCTGTGGTTTGACCCCGATAACCCTAGGGTAAACTGGTTATTACAATGTTGGATACGTTTTGGGACCTTCCAATATTTATCATCTTAGAAGTAGGGATTAGGACGCTAGGTAAAAGGGTTAGGTAGCTTAGGGTTTGCCGAATATTTATTTTCGTTAGAACTTCTGTGTTACTATGTACTTTATCTTGTAATTGGTGTGTATTATTTGTTGCCACTTTCATTTTATTTTAATCATTGACTGAGAAAAATATCGTAGTTGAAAGTTTTGAGTATAAATGTGGATATCCATGAGAGTAGGAAAAGACCGTAGGCGTAGGAGAAGAGTAAGAGTATGTTTCCTGACTTAAAAAAAATATGATTCTAATAGGGATCATAACTGACTTTAAAAAATATGGTTCTAATAGGGATGTTAACTGACTTAAAAAATATGATTCTAATAGGGATGTTAACTGACTTAAAAAAATATGATTCTAATAGATAGAGATGTTAACTGACTTAAAAAAATATGATTCTAATAGGGATGTTAACTGACTTAATAAAATATGATTCTAATAGGGATGTTAACTGACTTAAAAAAATATGATTCTATTTGGTCCGTCTGTTAGATTATCGAAAAATATTGGATACGTATTTTTTGTTGTAACAAATCAATAAAATTTACGAAGATAAAACGCGTCAAAGATTTGAGTGGGGGGTTGTGTCGTCACTGACCGCTAAAGAATGTCATACTAATGTCTAAGAATATGACGTCACACGAGTTTTCAAAGCACTGTACCGTCTTCATTGTTGGTTTGCGTGAAAAATTAAAAAATTATGTGTCCAATATTTTTTGGAAATCGGACGGACTCATTTATTAGGTTTTTTTTTGTTAACTACCCTATTATGGATTGACTGTGTAAAAGATATTTTGACAAGACAGGAGGTCATTATTGAGATGAAGACTCATAGCGAAATATGAAAGAAGAAGACTGCTAACCCCAAAGAAATAAGTTCAGGAGAATGATGATGATGATTTCTTGATGATCATTTTTGAGACCAATTTTTAGTTACCTTTCAACCCTGCGAAAGTTGTCGACCAGATGTTTCACTCCGTTTAATACTCATCAAATAAGAGCCACTCATATTGTAAACTATATTTGGCTCGCAGCCGTAAACCAGGTCTAATAAAAAAGTAATTGGCCAACATCTTTCTATTACCGAGGCAGTTATATTTGATGACTGTCTATTCATTTTTATGTGATCAAATAGAAACTGCCCTTATGGAGCCAAGCTTTTATTTTTCCTGAATGGCAACATTAAGTTTTGTTGTCCAAAATGTGTAATGAAGCTTTTGGGACTGTTTTGGTCAAGATGGTAATTATTTTCTTGGCTGTTGGCTGGCAGATGCTCAAAATTACCATCGACTGTTTGGTTTGACGAGAAAGAAACTTGATCCCTGAGAGGTCCCTGAGGGGCTGCTGGTTGTTCGAAAGAGATAAGTACCGCGGCCTCGACACAAAGGGCTAAGAAGGAACATGGGTGGTTTTTAGCCAGTAGGAGTCTAACACTCCCTACCGCTCTGCCCAGATCGGGAGGAGTCATTTGATGACTTCCCAACCTCCAAATAAAGAGATTCTTACCTCAAGACAATAGATATTGTGTGATAAAGTATACATTAATCTCTGTAAAGTCGAGACTAACAAAAAGACTAATTACTCAGACAACTGCTCCTGATAAATTGACGCCAAAATCTCGGTAAACCAACTCAAAACTTGCTTCTTGCCAAATAGAAACAGTATTGTGGTGTTGCAACAATGCAATTCGACCTTTCCAAATGACTCATATGCTTGCATAGCTTGTTAATTAAGTCATTATGTTCCCAATTACGGTAACTATCTTCTTAAGGTTGTCTGCCTCAAGGTTTTAAAAAGATAACAAGAAAGTATGTTACCTTTTAACCATTGTTCTTTTCTAAGTAGAAACATTGATGGCCAAAATTATATGTAGGAGAACCAAGGATTAGGAAATATGTGCTAAATCGTCTTGGTTAGTGGCGTATTGCTAAATTGGAGTATTTCACACCAACCTTTGTCTTGCTATAATAAGCATCAGTGCAAAACTGTCGCGTTTCACTTTCCCATTTAATATTATAGGTATAAAACGGCAACGGCGGGAGCGGACGCCCTTCTTCAGAAAGTACAGGTACGTAGAGCACTACACACGCTGCATACGAGTACGTCGAACACGACGTATACGGACATGAGGCATGCGATGCGTGTAAGACCAGACGTATGAACGTTGATGAGGCATGCGATGCGTGTAAGACCAGACGTATGAACGTTGATGAGGCATGCGATGCGTGTAAGACCAGACGTATGAACGTTGATGAGGCATGCGATGCGTGTAAGACCAGACGTATGAACGTTGATGAGGCATGCGATGCGTGTAAGACCAGACGTATGAACGTTGATGAGGCATGCGATGCGTGTAAGACCAGACGTGTGAACGTTGATGAGGCCAAAGGAGTATACAATGTAAGGATCGAACAAGTGGCGTTCTGTGGTTACTGCCGTATACTATAAAGAGCTGGAGTTCCTAAGTTTGGATATAGGGGGGTAATCTTCGGAACGACTGACCCAATTACGAAAATTCTTCAACTAATATGAAACTATAATATCCCCGACTATCTGTGCCATATTAAAAACGTGCCTGTGGGATATCTTCTAAACATCACGAGAGCACAGCCGCCGACAAAAGCTAGTAATCCTTACTAATATAATAAATGCGAAAGTAACTCTCTGTCTGTCTGTCGGACTTTCACGCCAAAACTACTGAATCGATTTAACTTAAATTTTGTACACAGATAGTGTAGAGCCTGAGAACGGACATTGGCTGCTTTTTAATACGAAAAGTAATATTTTCGAAATATTACTTTTGGTCGCGATAACGGACATCGGTGGCGGTAACCGACATCCACGCGGGCGAAACCGTGGGCATCAGCTAAGTAGTGTTTTATAATAACTGGTAGGGTGAGGGACTCTCATGGTCTATAGTGGACAGCCCTATTTAACCACAAGGCAACCAGTTCAGACCCTAAGCAGCAACTGTTGTCTGGTCACAATTAAAGTCGCACAAAGATTTAATCTTAGATCTCTGGCCTGTTGGCCTTGCAGCTTCTTTGGGATTCCTTCGTGTCAATAATCTCCTTTTGTCCTGAATTTGCAGCCAAGGTGTTTTGCACTTTAAGATGTTTACAGTAATGTGACTCACGTACTATAGTCCTTTCTTATGCACAGTACTCGTAGTTTGTTCAAGACATTTCAGTCAATCAGATGGCCGAAAATAAATTGTCGTCTTTTGCTTTTAAAAGGTAATATGACATAGCGCTTGTAGGATTAGGCAGGGCAGGGGTCATAAAAAAAAAAAAAAAAAAGGGGGTCATTCGTAAAATGGACCATTCATAATAGTAACTGCGTCTGTGAGCATTTTACGAATTTTAGCGCAATTCATATTATTTTCCTATTAAGATTTGATTATTCTCCCCGTACCTAATAATACACCCACTTTTGAAGGGTTTTAATGGTGCGCTCGGGCCTGTTAGTCAACATTTTAAAAGTGTACTGTACTGGGGGTCTAAAATGGCATTTTTAGCAGATCATAATATGAATTGCGTTAAAAAGTTAAAAAAAAAAAAAAAAAAAAAAAAAAAAGTATAAAGTTATAATAGTAATGCGTCTGTGAACATTTAGAAAAATATATTATAATAGAAAAATAATATGAATTCAGTTTTAATTCGTAAAATGTTCACAGACGCAGTTACTATGATAAAAAGTCCATTTTACGATTTTTAACGCAATTCATATTATGATCTGCTAAAGTGGCCATTTTAACCCCCCTGGTGGAGTTTCTTGCCTATATTACCACTTCTATACGAAACTACCCTTGGGAATCAAATCGGTGTCGAATTTCTATTTCCAGTACTTTACATGGCTTTTTTTTAACGTCTTATAATTTTCTTGTTTATTTTCAACTAACTCAGTTGTAATTTAACTGTATTTTCCTTATTATACAGTTCATTTTACAATTCATATCGCTCTACCACGACCTCGTCACAAACTGTGATCCAAATAATATGTTGGACCCTATTTATGTACCACCCATTGTCTGGTCAGTAACTCTGCTTATCTCAGATCGACCTTGCGACTTATTTGGAATTCCGACGCATACGCATCTGTTTACATACACGTGTTTTATATGATATCTCTGTTTTATATAGCGATGTGGATGCGGTATGTGAGTGCTACGTTACAATTTGTAATCCGAGTATATGTTGGTGATGAGTTTGTTGGACAGCTGAGGTTTAAAATAGCTGAGTGCGGTGAACTGTTGTTGGAGTTGGGATTTTTCGTTGATATACTCCCAGATGGATGTACTGTGTGAAGGGTGAGGTGGCTGATGAAATGACGAGTAATTGTGGATTATAGAAGAAGAAGACATGCTGCGCCGACCCCAAATAAATTGGGATAAGAGCAAGAAAACGATGATTAAGATAGAAATCTCCAAAAAAAATATCCGCTAAAACAATCAACGTCTATCTTCGTGTTAGGTTCGTGTTTATGCAGATACATGAATTTTACCGAAGCACGTTATTTTGGCCCCAAAAACTTAAACGTGTTCGTAAAATCCTGATTCAACATTTTCATTTGGAGTCAAACACATACATCGGGAAATAACCATGATTCATCCATACTTAGAAAGTCTTTCATCAAATAGCTGCTACATTCAATAATATGAATATAAGTTTTCAGAGTGTCTTTTTATCCGCCAAACCATTTAGACAATGTACAGAATGATGCCATTATAGCCAGCACATCAAGCTTGCCGAAACTCAAATTTGCCCATTCAACCTTGGACCTAATACTATAAAGGGAAAAAAATGAAAAAAATTACAGAATTCAGCTTAGCATGCCTTTCGTCTGTACAACCACTCAACAACAAAAAAATTACCGAAGCTTTCCATCCCAGATCCTAATAATAATAATAATTACTCTCTACAAAGATTTCCATCTGAGCGCACTATAATTAAACAATAAAGAAACGATCCTCGTTATAATCGCGTTATCTTCGCTTCACACGCTTTTCTCGGAATAGTGCATTTTATGAAGGAAAGAGGAAAATACACACAAATGGCTGGATACGTCGAAGATATGAAAAGCAATCGACCGAAAATTCTCACTCGCTGTGAGAAAGAAATGGTAAAATGATGTCGACTTCCTCAATTCGTTTTTTGCAAGCACTGTGATTTGTGGAGGAAGGAATAGTTTTTAACTGGTTCAAAAAAAAAGGAGTAGGTTCTCAATTTGGTAGTATTTTTTTGTATGTTTCTTACCTCATAACTCCGTCATTCAATTTATTTTTTTTATGCCAAAGTGAATTACTTTCCGATTCGAAATTGGTTTGGCAGTTTGGGTTTTTTTTCATCTTGGACCATGTTGACTTAATGATCCTTAATAGTTACCCTACATTATGTAAGTAATTTTTCTGCTAATGTTATGAGTCCATGTTACCAAAAAACAATAAACATTCCAAATTGATTCATGATAATTATGAATCATACTAATATTATACAGGCGAAAGTTTGTAAGCGTGTATGTTTGTTACTCTTTTACGCAAAAACTACTGAACGGATTTAGATACAATTTGGAACTCAGATAGTTTATAACCTGGCTTAACACATAGGATAAGTAGTTGTTATCCGGATTATATATTCCCGTGAATTAATTTTCGAGTTGTACCGGGCGAAGCCGCTGGCAACAGCTAGTTATTAATTAAGTTTCACCACCTAAGTTTACATGTGGAATGCAATAAAGTATAGACTATTTTTCAAAAGAATTTGAAAAATTCTCAATGTAACAAACAATGGCACCGACTTCCAAAAGTTACTTTATTTTGCACTGCCTGACAAATACACAAACATATATTTTTTTTAACTTTTGTTATTCAATAACACAGTTACAATTATTTTAATAGCCTGCAGTGACATCCTACATGGAATGCTATTTATGTCATCTGCACTGTCCGTAATAAAAACAGAACAATATTATCTATTGCTATTTAAAAAAATCTCTTGAATAAATACAAACAGAAAACAGCGGTTTACCTAGCATAAAACATTTATATGTAAATACTAGTGATATTATTATACTAGTGAGTAGGTAGGATAATAAAACAATAGATTGATTTTTAATATGGGACAAGCCCACTCACTATTCCCAAACCACTGTAACTCCTGTAAGCCAGAATCAACAGTGACGACCACAAGAAAAGCGCCGAGACAATGAAGCTCGACGAAGTCCCAGAGAAATGATTTGACTTGGATCCCGCAACGAAATTAATCAGAAAAGAATAGCGGAAGAGTAGGAAAAACAAAAATTTCCACTTCCCTCCATGCAGGAGACAGAACAGAACAAGGCCAATAGGCACACAGGGACGTATACAACTGGGATAAGCCCAGTTGCCAGCACCACGGATATTGTTGTCATTAATATTACTGGGACAATAGATAGTTATCTACTTATGTATGTGTATATTATTTTACTGAACAGGTTGACATAACCTGTATGTTTACCTGTGTGTTGTCCTAAGTTCGATTCCCAGCAGGGCTATTGCGTATCTTTTAAATGACAGTGGCTATCATACAGGGTGTAAATCAACCCATCACACAGCCGTCAACCAAGCATTCTGTACATCAAACTAAGTACCCCTACGCAAAAAAAGCCCTGCTGGTCGGGCAAAGTGTAATTGGGTATTTCCATCAGGAAATTCTCAGAATCACCCACGGAGAATGGATTTGTGCCCTGTTGATGGCAATAGGCTCTCCCCCTATTACATGAGACTAAAACATGTGGGTGTACTATTAGATACACCTACTACTACACCCACATTTCGCCATGTTCGTGTTTGGTGTATCTCTGCCTAACCCTTCGGAGATTACAGGCGTGATGTTATGACTGTGTTCCTTGGGTATATTGTTACATACTAAACATGTTAGCATAATATGAAGCCTTATTAATCTGCGGTTTTCTAGTTAATAGGTATTAATGTCCGATAAGTTTACATCAGCAATGCGTAATTAAACATTTTGTCTAGTTTACAGTTTAGTATTTTCACTCGCGTTGGGTGTTATTTTAGTGAGATTATGTGTATGTACTCATCATCATGCAACCGCTACTCTAAAATTCCACATTTCTATCACTTCCTTTATACCTTTCAGCCACTTCAAGCATGCAAAAGCGCTTTAACACCACACCCAAACTCCACATAAAAATTCTCCACAGACACAATAAATCGATCAGCAACAATAACAGCAGCTAATAAGTCTGCAAAACATCGCAGCTGATTTACATAAACACTTAGCCATTCAATGTTTATAGCGCACTGTATTAAATCATCATTAGCTACGTTTTCAAGCTGGTGGCTACCGCATACCGATTGTTACACGATTATGCAGTAAGGTGGTTGTCTCACGACGACGCGAGACTGAGCGGTAGGGCGGTGAAGTCAAGTGAGTGAATCTCACGTTTCGCATTGAATGAAATTCGTTGATGAATAACACACGTGCACGTGCATCCGTGCCCTCTCTCACTGTCTATCCGCGCAGCCACCGCCATTACATTTGGTTAACCGCCTTCGCTTAACCGCTTTGAATGACAGTGCTGTGTCACTTTTTAAATGTTTTAGAACCTTTCCCATCTGCAGAATGCTGACTAGAGGGGATTGTTTTATTGTTTTGTCCTGTGCAAGTCAATTAGGAGCTTATTCCTTGCAATCGTGTGAGGATAGCCTTACACAAATACATTCAGACATTGTGTCGTGTATTAGTCGTCACGCAGCTCGCAGGCAGGACGCAATTTATAATGGATGGTTAAGGCTCCATTCACGTGGCTCCTCACTCAGGTGCTGTGACTTGCGGGAAGCGACACTCGCGCATGTCACTTGTTACTTTCCTATGAGTACCGTCGCGTCGTAGAATCTCGTGGCATGCTTTAAGCTATTTTTTTTATATTAATTGGGCCTACTCTTGACCCTTAATGTCCTGAGGACAGGGATGAGGTCGACGAAGGAAAGGGCTGACCCAAAATAAGCATACAAGAAGTCATTCGCGACATAAATAGATTGTGGTCTGACATTGGGAACACCGACTAAAACAGTGAATACCACTCTTCACACTGTTTTCACTAGGTACTGGCATACTAAAAATTAAATTTTATTTATTAGCACAAGCAAAACAAGAGCTCGTCAGCATCAATCACGTATTGGTTGAGCGACAGCAAGTTTACCTCCACCAAATCTCTGCGATAATATACACACTTTTTAAAAGTACTCTTCCAAAAACTACTCAAATCATTTCAAGTGTGCCAGTAAAATTTGAAGACTTATCCACTATCAAACAAAAGAAAAAAATCGAATTCGGTCCAGCCATCTTCGAGAAATCGGGGAACAAACATTAAAAAAAAAACCGGCCAAGTGCGAGTCCTACTCGCACATGAAGGGTTCCGTACCATCGTAGTAGGGGAGTCGCTTTTTATTTTTTTTTTTTTAAATTATTAAAAATATTTTTATTATATGATGTAACTAAAAATTTATGCTTTTCGCAATTTTTCCTTTATCTGTGTTATAAGACGTTGCTTCGTACCAAATTTCAAGATTCTGAGTTCACGGGAAGTACCCTGTAGGTTTTGATTCCCTTGCGAGTGTTGAAAATTTGCGGCATAAACGGGAGTATCTTTTGATCGCGTTGACTTAGAAGTTTGATTTTTTCACAGCTTCAAGAGACCATAGACTTGAGTATTTGATATGAATTTCAGCTTGATACCTCCACGCGTTCCTGAGAAAAAAGGTCTTGACAGACAGACAGACAGACAGACAGACAGACGGACAACAAAGTGATCCTATAAGGGTTCCGTTTTTACCTTTTGAGGTACGGAACCCTAAAAAGATCGACGAATTGATAACGTCCTCCTTTTTGAAGTCGGTTAAAAACTCAAAGATTTATTCAAACAAGAAGTACATAGGCTACAAACATATTCTACATCCACGTATCCGGTATACCCAGTTTTCATAACCGTGAAGGCATCCAACCGACCAGCATCGCTTTGACGGCGAACATATGGCAGCATCATCCATCTTGCTAGCCGAAATACGAAATGGCGGACAGTAAATTTTATTTCCTTTTTGGAAGCTGCTTATCTAGTCCTGACGTGAATCGGAACGTTTTAGTTGAACTAGAATATGTTTTAGTTACCGTGCTTTGACTGAAGAAAAGATCATGGACAATACATGGGTATGGATTTTTTCTTTATTAAAACAGTTATTTAATAAAGAAAAACTTGATAAAAAGTATCTTCTTCTCCTTCATCATGTGGTTAGTGTCTTACCTGGTACCAGTTTTTATGCAGCATCTAACTTGACGACTGATAAAAGGTTTATTAAATACTGTACCAAGTAGCTTGTGCCAACAGCGGTTTCGCCCGCGTGGAGTTCGATAATTGTCCCACGAGATCATACTACCGGGATAAGAAGTATCCTTTGTGTTAATTCAGGTTATAAAGTTTTTGCGTGAAAGAGTAACAAACATTAATCCATGCATACATCGTCACAAACTTTCCCATTTATAATATTACTAGTGACCCACCCCGGCTTCGCACGGGTGCAAAAAAGATACGAAACCTTCCTCTTGAATCACTCTATCTATTAAAAAAACCGCATCAAAATCCGTTGCGTAGTTTTAAAGATTTAAGCATACATAGGGATAGAGGAACAGAGAAAGCAACTTAGTTTTATACTATGTAGTGATGTAGGATGTGGACGCCTGCTCTAGAAGAAGCCTTTTTACTTACTCTTTTCATCATCATCATCATCATCATTTCAGCCGAAAGACGTCCACTGCTGGACATAGGCCTCCCCTAAGTGTCGCCACATTGACCGGTCCCGTGCGTCTCGCATCCAGCGGGTCCCCGCAACCTTCACCAGGTCATCGGTCCACCTAGTGGGAGGCCTTCCAACGCAACGTCTTACTCTCTTACTTTATATTTAAGATACTGATTATTATCATCAGCTATTTCACCTAGTGCAGCTGAATGTCAGCATTTTACAAGGAGCGCCTGCCTATCTGACCTACACAACCTAGTTAGTACAGGGTTATACGATAAGTAAGACTGGTTGTCAAACTTTCAACCCATTGCTAAACAGAAACTATCGCAAATACACACATCAAAAGTGTCTAGGGATCAAGCATTTTTATGCGGATTTCTTGAGATTGAGATGTGGCTTTGTAATAAATTTATGATTTTATAAATTTTTATGGATCCTTTTTGGTGCATTTCATAATTTGAATCAGAAACTGTGAATCAAATTCGAGTAAAAGATGAAAATCAGCTGTCAATATTTTCCCTATAAAAACATACAACGCATTGAAGACATTATTAGTGCTACTGTTTCCCTACTACTGATTAAAACCAACGTTATTATGGAGCGGCGACGTCATTTAAGCAGGGAAGAAATGCTCAGAGCCGTGGGAATGATAGAAGCTGGTTCCCGGCAACGTACTGTGGCTTTAGCTCTGAATACAAGTCAGAGTGTTATCAGTCGACTTTGGACACGTTACCGAAGCACTGGTACCGTGGCTGAGCGCCATGGAGGACGGTATCGCTGCACCACACGGAGACAAGACCGATACATTCAAATCTTAACTCGAAGAGCTCCAACAATAACCGCCATGATGTTAGCCGTGAGGCTTCATCACTCTTCAGGGAACTTAATTAGCGACCAAACAGTCAGAAACCGCTTGCATGAAGTGAACCTTCATTCCCGAAGACCGCTACGGGTACCACCTATAGCAATGCACAATCGTAGGATTCGATATCAATGGGCTCTTGAACACAGAAATTGGGCAGAAGAACAATGGCGTTTCGTGTGCTTTTCTGATGAGTCTCGTTTTGGTATGAGACCGGATACAAGACGTATACGACACTGGAGAACCCCTGGACGCCAACAGCGATTAAAATCCTGCCAGGAAGTCCATCCTTATAGTGGTGGAACCATCATGGTATGGGCGGGTATTTGGATCGGCGGAAGAACTGAGTTGATTTGGATCAGAGGCAACCTCAACGCTCAAATTTATGCTGAGACGATTGTATCAGACGTCATCGTTCCTCTACAAGTGCAAATAGGTCCCTTATTTCAGTTAATGCATGATAATGCACGACCGCACACCGCAAGAGTTGTAAGACAGACTCTCGCCGCAGCTAACATCAATGTCCTGCCCTGGCCTGCTCAGTCGCCAGACTTGAACCCGATTGAGCATGCATGGGATATGCTACAGAGAAGAGCTCTGCCGAATATGGAGGGTATCCAGTCGCAAGAAGACCTTTTTTTGTTGTTGCAACGAACATGGGCGGCCATTCCACAGCGTGATTTGGATGAACTCATTTTGAGTATGCCAAACCGATGTTCTTGTGTTGTTAGTGTTCGCGGTAGAAACACGGATTATTAATTGTTTAAGTTACCCAATAAAATTTTAAAGAAAACTGTTATTTCAGTCTTTTTTTCGAACTTTAATGTTAGTGGTTCAAATGTCAAAAATCCCTTTATTAGGAAAATGGCAAATTTCTTTATTAATGCAAAGGTGACTTGGTTTATCGTTACTGTGACAAACGAAAACACTTTATTTGATGAATCCTTAAAGAAAATTTTAATTAATATCAATCAGGAGAAAAGTTATTGCAGAAATATATGTTGATCCCTAGACACTTTTGATGTGTGTATATAAATAACATCCGGGACTAACGGGTCAACCTGCTTTCCGAAGCATGGAGGTAAATTGGTATGAAATGGGTGGTCACCAAGATATGGTGAGTGAGAGATTTGCCACAAACTCTGTAAATAATAATGTACAAAGAGACTTCTTTGTTAAGCTAAACTGTATCTTATTTACATAGAACCTCGTATCTCATCTAATATTGCAACAATTTGTCATTGTAGAAACTAGCAATTCAAATGAAACGTCTTAAACAACGATGTTTTGCATCTATTGAGTAAGACAAGTTTCTAGACAATAGGACATAAACAAAACAAACTGCTGTTTAAGACCTCAACAACGCCACATTTCCTCAATAATGTTTTGAGGGCAAAATACTGGAGTACAGTGAACTACAAATCTCGTGTAGGCAGCGGACTAGACATACGCCTGAATCTCGACGAAGCCAGATAATGTTATAGTAACAAGACATGTGTCACACACATCTTCGACTTCGACTGAAGACACTTTACAGATCTACACGGCGTTGTTTTGTGCGTTTCGTATATCGAGCGTCGATGGTGCGTATTCTGTTTGAAAAAAAAAATTGCTTTTGTTGCATCCAAAACACAAGATTACCGAATTTGCAGAAAACTCGCTAAGTACGTCGGTTTCGCCACGTCGGCCGTATGCCCAATAAGATGTGAGCTAATAAAATAACTAGTGTTGCCCAAAATCGGTCTTGGTCTTGCAGTCTAGTTCGACTTATTGTAGCAAGACCAAGACCAAGACTGAACCCTGCAAGACTTGAGCAAGAACAAGACTAAGCCTGCAAGACTCTTGCGTCTCGCAGTTAAGTCTAACTGAGATTTGGGCGTTATAGTAGGTATTTGGTTTCAATCCCGATTTTGATAGACGTTACTCACAAATATGTTCCCATGTGAAAAAAATGTACCTAGCATTACTTTCTAGCAAAGTAGATATTTATGTTTCAACGAATTATTCTTCTATTCAGCAAAATTTAATACTAACAGCGAGTAAATAGGTCTAGTACTAGTGGTAGTATTTAAGCCAGCCGATGTTATGGTACAGACGCCAGCCAGCACATCAAGCTACTACAATCTGCCAAATTTCTTTAACAAATTTTCAACTTTATTGCTAAAGCATTAAGGTTCCGCGAATAAACTGTTGGTCGGTCGGTGTATTACGTCCCTACCTACTATTAATTTGGTGGTTCACTATGCCTATGTCAATTTAAGCTCAACAAGTACCTACTCTGTTACGTTGTTCTTAAGATCTAAACTAACGTGTTTATTATAATTATAGCAATAGGCTAATAACAGGTATTTGAATGTAGTCTAGTCTAAGTAGTAGAGTCTCGCAAGACTTGCGAGACTCTTGCTGCAAGACCAAGACCAAGACCAAGACTGAGAGCGCAATACCAAGACCAAGACCAAGACTAGGTGTATTGACGCAAGACCAAGACCAAGACTGGATAAGGTCTCGTCTTGGTCTTGCATTTGGGCAACACTAAAAATAACCACTAGGTATATGGAGCTTTGACTCGGTCAGCATCGAGGTAGACCTCGTAGATGACAGGAACGACCTGACTAAATAAACGAACAGTGGTTCACTTAAGTCCTGGATCGAAGAACTAGAATTATCGGGGAGAACCTCGTTGTCCAGCAGTGGAATGATCCAGGCTACCAGTACCAATGGCGTTTGCAGTGCGTAAACGCTCGTCGATTACCGTGTGGTTAGGCCCTAAGCCGATATTGCCCGATACTAATTAATGAGGTAGTCTTCACGTATTGGTAATTTGCACTTTATACAATAGCTAACAAGAAGGAAGTCCACTGAAACCACAAATTATCGATAGTGTTCCTCATCGACTAATGTACCCTTATGTTTAATTTATTGTTCATTGCAGTGCATTGACTACATTTCCGCCTGTTTATTTTTTCTTGGTCACATCTGAATAATTCTTCGAAATTCTACCGAACAAATTGTTTGTTTCTTTTTACGGGTGAAAGAACTCTTGATAAATAAGAATCTTGATGAGTGCCAATGTATTTTGTATTGGCACGGTTCGGGATTCGATTATGACGGTTGCATAAACGGACTGTCACAATCATCTGCCTCGTCTTTTTTTAATTATATTGGGGGCGGTTTCCAGTCTCATCTTTAGGGGATCGGACACGTATTTTTTCTTTTTTCACATTACCAAAAAGACGATACAATGCTTCGAAAACTCGTGAATTCCTTTCATGGTAGTACATTTTTCACCAACAGATGACGTCACAACCCCCCACTCATGATCTTTGACGCGTCTTATCTTCGTCAGTTTTTATTAATTTGATAAAACAAAAAACACCTATCCAATATTTTTCGATAATCTAACTGACGGACTAATTAGTATCATTATTTTTTTTGACCCAGTCCGATCCCCTATTGCAACTGAATATCAGTATTTAAAATTAACTCCATGTTGCTTAACTGAACTCTACAGCCCAAGTACTCGGTAATACAACACCCCTTCGTAAAGACCATCAAAGTACAAAAAAGTTTTTAATTTCCCAATTCTGCGTTCTTTTTTCAAAGAACCAAATATTATTTTTTCTTAATTAATTTATTTTTTAAAAGAAGCTTCCCGGCGAACAGATTCCAAATTCAATTCAAACATTAAACGCACTCGAGGCTGCAGAGACAATAACGCTGTGCTTTCTGCATAATGGTCTCAAGTACGTACTGCGCTATAACCGTTGCCCCACATCCGCGCCACCTAATAATGATGTCACCTAATCTATATTGCATGCCATTGTAGAACATTACCAACGCCTGTTACTATAGTTACTAGCTTTGCTCTAGGGTGGGATGTGACTAGAGATGAGCGAGGATGCGCAGCACGGGAAAAACTGACCAATAGCGTAGCTTTTGATAAGTTGCAAAAATGTACCTATATCATTGGTTAGTGACCTAGATAGCGCAAGTATCACGATCTGTATGTAAAACAAGCGTACACCATTTTTTGACTACTTATTATGACGTCACAAGCACTATTTAGTGATGGAAAATCGGAAAATCAAATCGATTCGCCGCGCCTTTTGCACCAGCGCCGACGTCCGACTAGCGCTATACACCGATGCAGAATGAGCGCGAAAGTAGCCACTTATGATTTTTGTACGTAAGCTAGGCACGCAAAATGGCACGCGAAGTGTTGCTCTTGCGTTATCTAAGTCTATCTATATCTGTGTTAGTAAAACACACATTTCTCGATTGGATGCTCAATGAGGCATGTGCGTAAAAGTAACGAATAGGATTATTAGTTCAACAACTTAACTAAAACTGTGAAAACAAAGTGGTAAGCCAGGTTTCTACAAGAGCAGAGAGGATCTGGACAAAGAGGAGACTGTTCTGCGATTTGATAGAAGGCAAGCACATTTCTCGCTTCACTCCAGCACGTCTCTGAAGAAAACAGCACAATCATTTAATAACGAAAAAAATCACGGTCAAAATAACACTCCACAAAATGGCCTCTTGGCGATAATCCACTACGATAATTAGTGGGAAATCGAGCAGAACATTGTAAGAACATTCTTAGAAGCTATAATGGTAGTAATTATTCTTTTTGTGGTCATTCGTGCGCATTTTCACAGCGTGGAGACTTGTGTGCGACCAAACGCGCATCAATCACTTTTAATCGTCATTACACGTCATTACGTGGGCGCGGTTTGTATAATATCAGTGAACTGACAAGCGTCATTTAACACCTGTAAATCGATTACTGCAACTCATTATATTTCGCTGTATGTGAATCCTTAATTAACATGTTTGTAAGTACGTAATTAACGCGCTGTAAAACTGAAAAGCATTTCACACGTCACAAAAAGAAACAACAAATTGAAATACTGATTGTCAGTTTTGTTTTTTTTTTTTCTATAAAAGCACTAAAGCGTTCCATTACAGTCTACTGAATTCTGAACAACAGCAAACCGCGATCCAATTAATTCGATCAAAATGAAATTATGCTTAACAACCGTCCGACTCAATAAATTCGTCGCGTGCCGAAGGTAAAAATCAATAATGAAACAATCGCCACTAATTAAGGCACAAAGGCGTTCGGTTGACACTAAATTTCCATTAATATCAGTGAGGCGAGGTGACGTTGACAAATGACGGCGAATTCTGTGCAACGCACGCCTGTGCACCGCGCAGGCAAAACATCGGGGCATTTGTGCAACACAGATTTTGCAGGGTTAAAATCTAGTTTGCACGTCTGCTGCAAAATTGTAATGACACTACATTACAATTATATGCTATGGGCTATGGGCTTAAACTGTAATTAGAGTGTTCAATTAATTATCAATTGATTGTTATTAAAGTATAGTGTGGTTTTGTGGCAGTAATTGCGACACTGTGTAAATTACAAATAAGTTGCAAGTTACATCATAGAAATTGACATGTCAAATTAAATTGGCCGACAAACACACTCCAGGCTTCACCCGAATCATTTCAATGTGACTAAGCATAAAATGTAATCAAAATCCCTTCATTGTTCGTTAAACAATTAAAATTTACCATAATCATAATGTTTGCAAAATTTTGATAACGTTAATTAACGTGACGGTGTTAGATGCAATTAAAATCTCCGCATAACGCGTAGTTGGTCGGAATTACGCTCGTCACTGCCGTAATTACGGGCGGTTACGCTATTACGGCTTAATTTACGCGAGATAGCGTTTGCCGGTTGATTGGCTTTACTACGCACTTATATTTGGGAAAACCGAAAGATAGGACGGAAGACTGTGTCAGAAACGTCTATGACGGCAAAATTTACGAAGACGGGACTCTTTTAATCGCATCTTTTGACCTTATTTACTTAGTCGTAGTGGTCAAAAGACTATTAAATAAATTGAGCTACAACAAGACGCACATCCATCGTTCATTACCAACAAATTATCATTAATTGGACACCCCAATTTGACACCGCTGCCGTCCCCAAAATGAGCCGGCAAAACCAAGTGACAAATTGTAGCAATCCTAGATGACACAAAAACTAAATGCCGTCGTTCCAATTACTTAAATATCGATTGTATAGAAACACATTGTTAGAATGACGTACACACATGATGTGCCAAGTCGGGCACGATATAAAAAGATCTTTGACAATTTTAGGGTTAATAAACTCGATATTTTTTCGTATAGTGAGGCCTAAGGCGATGCTTTTTTTGTATCCCGCTAGTTTTTTATTCAAGGGTGTCCATTAAAATGATGTAAGATATAAAAAAAAATGGGCGTAAGTAATTGATAGTTACGCCTACCTATAGAAATAATGTTTTTTTTTTATGCTACATTTATTTTTCTCAGGTATTCATAAAAAAAAACAGGTGTTCGTCAGACAGCTTTTAGGTTGTTTGTGCCTGTTGTACGCGTCACAGGAGTGAATCGGAGTGATTATTCCCTACTTTATAAAATGACTAAATCAGGAAACAATAAATTATCTTATGAAAATCAGAGAACCTTTATCGGCACTGGCTCCTGGCTCCAATAATCTTAGGGGTCACGGTCGGTCTCGCCTATTATCGAACTCCAAGAGGCATTAAAGAAATCGTATCGTAGAATCTTCTCTCATTTTCCCTTGCCAAATGTATCATGGCCGAATATTAGCAGCAGGGTTGATCTTCAGGTTAAGCCGTGCTTGGTCTGTGAATGGGTAACCACTCATTACCTACAGTTTCCCCCAATGCCACGATAAGCCGTTGGCAACGGCTTTCATTTGTCAGTCAGTCGCTAGAGGCGCTACAGAGAGTGGTCCAAATGTTCGACCACCTTACCAACGGGTTTCATCTCACTCAGTACTAACTCGGTTGTGGAGGACCGATCAGTCGCTCCATGTGGAATACTGGTATTCAGCTGCGTCCGGTTAGACTGGAAGTAAACACCAACCCAGTTGGGAAAAGGCTACGCAGATGACATCAGTTGGAAACATACCTGAAACAATGAAAAGAGCTCATTAGTTTTACGCTTAAAAATAATACGCATGTTTCAAATAACGTATACATAAGTAGGTAGTAAGTAATGTAACATTTGGAAACTAAGCTATTTGAAACACAGAAAAACACGACTTTACTTTTACACATAAATACATAATTATATTCCGCTTTTCACATACTATTCTTTCTACATTTCTTTCTTTTCATTTCATCTTTTGCAGGTCTGCTGGCAAAAAAATCTTTAGAAATAAGCAGTACCTTATCGTACTCAATTGTTATATTCCTATGTTGTCTACTGTGTGTACATAAATAGTAAAATAAATACTAGTAATATTTAAATGTCTTTGACTAAAACCGTCCTCGAGAACCACTCTATCCATTGGTCAAAACAGCATTAAAATAGGTGCAGTAGTTTTCGTGTTATTGCTAACAGTCAGACAGACGCGACGGAGGACTTTATTTTATAATATGTTGTGATATAGCTGCTGAGTTGGGAAAACAGTGGCTAGGCAGATGATGACTTCCTTTTCCTTCATATCTTAAACCTCTTTTTCGTTACAGCTCATCTGCTAAAAAAACCCAGCTCTCCCGATGCTACATACAATCACGCCCTCGAAAAACTAGTGAAGCTGCACCCCGCAAGGCAGTGAACCTTGAAATCGAGTAAAGAGCGTTATCCAGTTATTGGATTGGATCGGATATGGACCAGGCGACAGGTTAAAATAAAACTATTTCTGTGCAGATTTTTTTGTGGATTAGTTTATTATTCAAGCTGTGTTTATAAATAGAAATTGGTGTTTTAGATTTGCTAGTTTAGCCTTTCGTCTGAAAAATTGAAAGAATACTTTGAGTAAATATTTTTTGAAACATGACGATTTTGCAATCAGGGGCTTAAAATAGCCGCTTTAAAGCGGCAGAATCATTAAAGGATAAAATATGAATCACGTTATAATTCTTAAAATGTTCAGAGAGGCACCGACGCAATCAATATTATGCGATATCAATCGGATTAAGTATTTAAAGTGGTAACACAACAATAAGTCATCAGAGACTGTATATTTATGACAGCATTTTAATTAATTCAATTAATTAATGTCGAATCCCATTTTTACAAACGATTAAACAAACATAAAACAAAACCGTCGTAGACTCATTCGCGCCAACTCGGTCAATCCTTCACTAGAACGCATTGTCAAAAGGTTATCGAACTCGAAAACTTTAGCATTCGATGCCGCCATTTTTAATTTGGTTCTCGGAATCATTGGCTTTATTGTTCAAATTAAATTATCGGCCTGCAGGCGAAAATTGGACTAATGGAGTTATTTGCTACACAAAAAACTATTGGCTGGCAATATTCCTCGTATACATCTTTTATAATGCCAATTTTCGATTGATTGATACAAAAAAGCTTTATAAATGCTTTAGCATTTTATTGTTATACATAATACTTTTTCATTATTGTAATTTGTATAACAGTTTTATTTTAAAAACAAACATACTACTGAATGAGGGTTTTGATGTTTAAAAGATTAAACTTTTGGATAACTGGATCAACTGTAAAAGCTATTGCGGTGGCAAGCGTGTTGCGTTTTACGTTGCGTAATTATATTATACCATGATTGTGCCTAATTACTATCATAATATCAGTATGCTGTTACAGTCTTTATGGAATCATGGCTTTGGAAATTTCCATCATTTCTAATGAGAGATTCGTAATGGAAAAACCCAATAACACTTACCCTGACCTGATAATCGCGACGACACGGCCAGGCAGTGAATGAGGCACTGGATTAAACTGTGTAAAATTCAAAAGACCACAACAAAAAACCTGCAGGACTACTTATTGTGTATCTTTTAATGTCAGTGGCTATCATAGTGTCCATCGATTGATGGATCAATGCAGGTTTACTTGATTAAAACAGGGAATGTATAGAAATACTTGGATTTATTCCTAATAACGATGGCTGAATATCAAGTGAAGGAAAACATCGTGAGAAAATATAAAAATGTCTTAGAACTAAAAAAATCGAACACATGTGACATCTACCAATCCGCACTGGGCCCGCGTGGTGGATCATAGCCCATCCCTCTCCTAGAGAGGAGGCCTGAGTCCCTGCAGTGGGAACATTGTAGGCTGATGATGAGATGAGATGAACTTCGAATGATTAATACAGTTGTCATTTCTAAAGTGACAGCTGTCAGTCGGCACGTCATTTGTATATCGATTCTTAAATAAATCTATTAAAAGTGACAAAAACTAGAATAAATATATTATGGCTAACACGATTAACTGTCAAATGGTTTTGTACGCTAAACTAACAATTAAGTAAGAGTTTTAAATTGACATTTAAAAAGATACGCAATAGCCCTGCTAGTAAGTATATGTATTAATCCCGACACGCATTTCGATTGATCGAAGTTTAATCTCCCAGACAACCCTTCCCCGCTCACCGTGAAATAAAGTCAAAACTTCGTTATCGAAATGTCAATTTTCGAACCGGATCCCATCTTACTTGATATGCTCGGATATTAGACGTAGGTGAGTAAGGAAGGGTTACATAATCAGTTTTACGTCGCAATCCGGGTAGGTTATACTCGGGTACTCCGGATCGATCGTGGAATGCAATATTAATCAGGCTTCAGGCCTCCATTCAAATCGATTGGGTTTATGTCCGTCTTAAAGTTTGGCAATGATGAATTATTACGGTTTGCCTTGTTTTCATATTATTTGGATAAGCATATTTTGTTGTGTTCATACGGTCCGAATTGAATTGTCCTCGTAATTTTCAGTAAACTATTTTACTATGCATGTTTTCTTTGTTTTAAATGATGTTTTAAAATAATAGAGTAGAGTATTATACATTTATAGGCTGGATTTTATTTGCTATTCAGAAATAATGTTTTTAACGGTTTAAAAACCACATTTTATATTTACCCTACGGCCACTCAATGAACAGTTTTTATCTAATCGATTCGAACTAAGATATCTCAAACTTAAGCATGGGACGATGAAATGAATCAGTTAAATACAATTAATAGATTTCAGGCAAAAACTTATAAACTAAAACACGTTCTCCTAACAGCTCGTTACTAACGTTTAATTCAAAGAAAGTAACATTTATTAATAAACACGTAATCGTGCGCATACCTACTTTGAAGTGCACATCAAAGCGGTCTCGCTGCTAATGTAGGACCACTTAAAACATTGTAAGTAGTTAATTATGTCTAAATATCGATAGCTTAGCTTTGTTAATGAAATAGCAATTAGAAAAACTTTTTGATTTAGCACGACGAATAGTATAGTACTATTAAATTAACTTTTTTTTTGTTGTAGACCATACCTAGGAACCCCCTAGTTACGGAGATATTGGGGGTCAAAGTTCCAAATTTTGCACAGCTTTTTTTTGTAAATACTAGTTTTTCAGGTTATAACTTCACTTAAATTACCTCCATGACCCTTTTAGTATTCAAAGCATCTAGCACAATGTTTTAAGAGTGCTACATTGAGTTATACCGTAAAATGAGATTTTTGACCCCAAAAAAAAAGTCGTTTCACAGCAACAATATTTGCGTAGGGGTACTTAGTTTGATGTACAGAATGCTTGGTTGACGTATGTGTGAAGGGTTAATTTACACCCTGTATATATTTTCCTGTTGCCGGTTTAACAAGAAATAATACAAATTAAAGGGGACTACGATGATGCTTGGCCAGTTTTTTTTAGTCAGTCGTCATCCAGCTTTTATATAGAAAACGAATAATTTTCCGTAAATCACGGGTAAATATCCAAGATGGCGGCCACGCCACCTGGCGTCAAATAAAACTCAACAGGAAATTATTCCCTCCAATATTGCCAATTTCCTCTAACCGTTGAAAAAATTGTAATACGAAAACAGGAGAAACCAGGTCTCGTTGGTCGTAAGCGCGACTACTGTATATGAGGCCCTAGATTTGATTCCCAGGCCGGGCAAAGTGTTATTAGGTTTTTCCATCAAACATTTCTTAGTAGCAGTCACGGTGCTTGGATTTGTGCTCGGTTGTTGGCAATAGGCTCACCCCCTATTACGTTGGACTTAAACATAACTGGCGAATAGGGGATCGGACAAAAAAATCTAATTAGTCCGTCAGATTGATTTCCAAAAAATATTGAACACATATTTTTATTTTTTTCACATAAACAAAAAATGTAGATTACAGTGCTCCGAAAACTCGTGAACTCCTCAAAAACGTCAGATGCCAGTACATTTTTTACCTACAAATGACGTCACAACCCCCCACTATTTCCGTAGTTTTTAACTAATTTGATAAAACAAAAAACACGTATCCAATATTTTTCGATAATCTAACGGACGGACTAATTAGAATCATATTTTTACCCAGTCCGATCCCCTTGTACTTATGAGGTAGCTTAGCCTAACCCTTCGGAGATAGGCGTGATGTTATGTTAAAACAGGAGAAAATTATAGATTCGCACATCTATGGTCAGCAATTAATACGCAGTTTCCGCCGGCTCGACCATAAACTACTTAGCACTTTCATCTCTAGCAGGAAGTGGTTTTAAATAGAATGGAGCTATCGTCACTTCTGTTTCGCCTTTATGGATGGGAAACTGGGTTTATGAATTCACCTGGAAGTTCTGTGGGGGCTCAGACCAAATAAAAAGTAAAGACGGAACTCTGCGAACAGCAAAGTGAGGCCGGTCAAACTACGCCTCGCATACACGCACACACGTCTCAGACAAAATAAAAAGTTTAAGGCCAAGGCGTAGTTTATGTTGTACGTGTGTGCGTGCATTGTGTATTTACACGGCAAGGCGTAGTTTACTTTTTATTTGGTCTGAGTGTAGGGGTATAAAATAGATTTTCCTGTGGTCGTTTTTCTTGTGACCTTTGAACAAAATCTGTAGGATTTGTATGTCTAGACATATAAATTCTAACCTAACCTAACCTAACTTAACATCGACAGACTTTCAGTCAAAAATAATTCTGCGATATAAATAAACTAGATGTTGCCAGAGGCTTCGCCCGCTACAACTCGAAAATTATGCCACGGGAAGATAAAAATCGGGATAAAAATCTATCTTATGTGTTAATCCAGGTTATAAACTATCTGTGTACCAAATTTTTTCCAAATCCGTACTGTAGTTTTTACGTGAAGAAGTAACAAACATACACACTCACACACTCACAAACTTTTGCCTTTATAATATTAGTGTGGTTAATAAATAAATTAATCAGAGCTCGTGGCTCAAAAACAACTGCCGCTCAGTTCGATCTTGAGGTGCCATGCCATGCCTTGGTTGAGCCGTGTATGGGAGGGAGTTTCTTCAAAGCCTTTTGTTTTTGGATGGTGGAACCATCAAATGACTCCTCCCGAGAGCGGTAGGGAGTTTTACACTTCTACTGACTAAAACCACCCGTGTTTCTTCTTACCCCTTTGTGCCGAGGCCGCGGTGTCGCTTTCGAACAACCCGCAGCCCTGACGGGTTCCTAAAAACCTCGGAAAACCAAGTTAAGCGGTCGGTTCTTCCATAATAATGCTTAGGCAGTCATTGCCCTGAATGTCTGGCAACCAGTCTTACAAACTATCGTTTACACAGTAGGTACTTACTAGGTAGTGGGAGTCAGTCAAAATAACTGGTATTCAGTTGAATTTGGTTAGACTTGAAACTGACCCTGGTAGCACAAGCTAAAAAGTATCTGTGTGAAGAATTAGTTAACAGCCTCTCAACCTTTTTATTGGAGACTGTGTAACCAATGATATTAAACACGGTTTGAACTTACTCAATGATAAATCAATTAGAAATCTATCAGATATCGTGTCCAGTTATTATGTCAGGGCCTTTTAAGGTAACGCAATTAAAATTATCGTTAAGCTTCCTAATACCAGACATATCCTTATATGGGCAGATATTGTATTGGTTAATAGGTAAGTTAAAAAAAACAAGGAATTAGTCCGTCAGATAGATTGCCACAAAATATTGCAGACATATTTTTTTCTTTTTTCACGTAAACAAACAATGAAGACGATACAGCGCTTTGAAAACTCGTGTGATGTCATATCCTAAGACATTAGTATGACCCCGCGAAGCGGCGAACCTCCTTGCCAGATTGCCGCCGTGGGATCTGGAGGTGATAGTCCTCGCGCGCCTGCATCAATGGCGCGCGAAGGCGCTGCGCCGGGGGGTCACTCCGCTGCCGCGGCAAATTGCTGCGCGGCGGACAGACCTCCGGTGCGATCTCATGGCGACATGGAGACAGCGACTGTCGCAACCCCGTGCAGGGCACGCCACGATAGTGGCGGTAAGTCCCCTCTTTGAGGAGTGGCTTGAGAGGCGCCACGGCGCCCTCACCTTCCGTCTGACGCAGGTCCTCACCGGACACGGTTGTTTCGGGAGGTACCTGCACCGAATCAGGCGGGAGGAAACGCCCGGATGCCACCATTGTGAGGATCGGCCGGAGGACACGGTGGAGCACACAGTGGAGGTGTGCCCCGCTTGGGCGGAGCCCCGCCGTGTTCTCGTAGCGGCGATCGGCGCCGGCGACCTCTCGCGCCCGGCCCTGGTGCAAGCCATGGTCCGGGGCGAGGAGGAATGGGACGCCGTTGCCTCCTTCTGCGAAGCAGTGATGCTGGCGAAGGAGGTGGCGGAACGCGAGAGGGAGAGAACCTCTCGTCCCAGCCGCCGCGGGAGGCGCTCCGGGCGTCGGGGGTCCCGCGATGACCTCCGGCCACCGTAGACGCGGGCCTGTGGACGGTGAGTGATGGGCTAACTCGTCGTCCGTCCGTCTCACGACGAAAACAGGCCGTGTCGACGGCGCGTTCGTGTTCCACGCGCGCCTCAAAGAGATGTCAGCAACATGGGAGGGGCCCGAAAGGGCCGACGCCTGTCGGGGCCGCGGGTAGTCCACCGGTTATCGCGGCCTCGACATAGAGGGCGAAGAAGGAACATGGGTGGTGTTTAGTCAGTAGAAGTCTGACACTCCCTTTCGCTCTGCCCAAGAGCGGGAGGGGTTATTCGATGATTTTACACCCACCAAAAAAAAAAAAAAAGACATTAGTATGACATTTTTTCCCTGAGAGGACGTCACAAATCGGGACTCAAATCTTTGATGCGTTTTATCTTCGTAATTCTTTATTGATTTCATAAAATAAAAAACACGTATCCAATATTTTTCGATCATTTAACAGACGGACTAATTAGAATCATATTTTTTTTAGTTAGGAAGCTTTTTTTTGACTAGTGGAAAATAATCAAATAACCCCTTCCGTTCTTGGGCAGAGCGAAAGGGAGTGTCAGACTTCTACTGACTACAAAACCACCCATGTTCCTTCTTAGCCCTTTATGTCGAGGCCGCGGTGTCTCTTACAACATCCCGCAGCGTGAGGTAGGTCCTGGGTTCGATTTCCGAGCCAGGTGTTGTGTGTGAAAGTGGAAGAGTTATTGGGTTTTTCTGTCAGGAATTTCTCAAGTACCACACACGGAGTCAGGTTTTGTGTCCGGTTGATGGTAATAGGCTCGCCTCTTATTAAATGGAAGTTAAAACATAATTGGCGAAATATGGGTGTACTATTATACACCTCTGCCTTACGTTCCGAGGATTACAGGCCGTGATGTTATGTTATTGACTTGTTTTCCTTAAAAATGTTGGTTTTAATGGTGTTTGTGATCGATGGTGACCCATCTACAGATTAATCTAGGCAAGCGCGGCTGAACCTAAATATTGATCCGTATTCCGTGTAGGTATTATTAGTTAGCCAGGAGTTCCTCAATACCACATCTTAAATACCCTTTCCAATAAATAAAGCATGATTCTCCACAAAACAATAAAAGCACTTTCAAACAAACAAGTGCCTCTTTAACTAATGAATAATCAATCGATAATCATAAAACAATTAAGTATTGTTAGAACATGACATTGGCAATGAGTTTATTCTCTCATTCGAGTCACGAGAACAATAAATTGTGATCAGGAAGGTGACGCGCAAATAAATCTTGTTGACTAGAATGTGTAGATGCAATGTTAATAGTTTCATTAATATGGGTGTCTTGATTTTAAGTGCGAACACAGAGTAATAAGTAAGTAACAGAGTGACAACGAATCCCACTTACTGATTCAATACATTTCGGTCATCCGGAACAGTTATGCCACTACTCACTGAATTTAAAATCGTACATTTTGTTCATCCGAGACAGCTAAGCCATTGACAAAAGAGGCTCAATGACGATAGTTACAATCAAATCTACGCTTTATAATTTTGCTAAAAGAACATGACAACTTCACTTTTAATTAACAATCAACCCAGTAATTAGATAATGTTGAATATGACTGTATTTGTAGCGTTGTAAGTACTTACTGGTTTCTGCCCGCGATTTGGTAAAACATCTTTTAGCTCTCGGTAGGTCGTCAATAAATAATGCAGTTTTCCATCAGTAAAAAAAATAATATCGGATAAGTAGTTTTGGAGATTAACTTCTACCTAAACTTAAGAATAGTTTTATACGCCGCAGTTCACTGTACTCTCACTCCATGTAGTGTCGACTCCGTGGCAGACAGCGACAGGGCATCGATGCTATGGCCGATGATTGATTATAGCGGATGCGATAGACGACGTACTGGGGTTAGGTAATATTGGATGGAAGCTAAATGCTGGACTGATTAACGATCGGATCTAAGTAATCAAACCACTAGCTGAAATTATATTTGATTGTTATGAGGAGGGACGAATTGCATGTGACTAAAAGTGATGAATGTAATTAACGTTGATGGATGCCGAGGGGGAGGAAGGCTAAGGAAATGATGGGTGGATTGTGTGAGGAATGAAAAGAAAGAAAAGTAAATGATAGTGTGACGGTATAAAGACGAGTATGGAAGGAAAAAACGTGTTGCGACGACCCCAAGTATTATGGGTCAAAGGCAGAAAGGTGATTGAGAATTAACGTTTGGAATGGAAGTAAACATTACCCTCCTTTGCGTCGCGCAGTCGGGTAAAAAAGGGTCTGCCTTAGTTTCGATTCACTTTTCGGTAGTTAATAAACAAACCCTTAAAAGTAGAAGAAACGGTATTCGAACTTCTAAGGCAAACTTCGATTATGCCAAGTTCATTGAGTTGTCAAAAGTTATCCGGTCAATAGGGAACAGTAACCATGGAGTTTCTTTTCAGTTTTTATTTATGTAGGAAACGATCAACCCAAACCGTTCACCTTTTTTCGACGTTTTATAAGTGCTCATGAAGGTCTATGTGAAATAAAATAATTATTTATTTTGATTTTGATAAAAAAAAAGGTGTTTTGAACTAACCAGAACCACCCAGAGTGCGACAATCATGCTTAACAAAAAAAATAAAGTTTAAAAACTAAAACCCGACTACGAATAAAAACGAAGACTCATAAAACCGCGGTCTTAAACAAGAAAAATCGTCTAGTAAGTAGATAATTTGATAATTAAGTACTTATGCTAAAAGCAACTAGCAGCTGACTTCTGTATCAATGAGAACGCCATGAAGAAACATCAGGTATGCAGTGGCATGCGACTACGGCTGTCCTTTATGATAATTATCAAATTATCTACTTACTAGACGATTTTTCTTGTTTAATACTTTTAAGACCGCGGTTTTATGAGTCTGCGTTTTTATTCGTAGTCGGGTTTTAGTTTTTAAACTTATGTTGTTGTTATGTTGTTTTTTTTTATTTGAATTTCGTTTTAGTGTTATTTAATAAATCCGTTACAATATATTACTTTCACGATGTAAAAATCTACTAAATATTGGTTTTTTATTTAAATAGTACGAGTACCTAAATAGCAGACTAGACCGCGAGAACTTTTTGACCGCATTTTAAACGTGTGTGTTGACTAAAACTACATATAATATGATGTACATATTTGTAATGTGCTCGCCAAGACCTCTCATTTGATACTAAACATGTTATGATATCTCAATTTTTTTTTTCGAGCTTAAAATTTGACTTTTAAATTCCGTCATAAAAAAATTGTTAAAATTTATATAGACTAGGTATGTCACCCGCACCTCATTTATTAAAATACGTTTAGTACCTAGTCTAGGCGCTACGGTTGAACATACAAACATACATACATACAGACTGCCAAAATCATTACCCTTCCTTTTAGCTTCGGGTAAAAATGACATAATGACGCAGAAGCCTTTTTTTTGGCGGGTGGAAAATCATCAAATAACCCCTTCCGCTCTTGGGCAGAGCGAAAGGGAATGTCAGACTTCTACTGACTAAAAACCACCCATGTTCTAAGCTAAAGCATGGGCTAAGAAGCCCTATATGTCGAGACCGCGGTAACTTGTGAACAACCCGCAGCCCCGACGGGATGACGCATAAGCCTTCAAATTATGTTAGGTCTTAATATTAATAATTTAAATAGGTACATAAGTATCTATTAATATCCATCACTAAATAAAATCCTACTTATGTATGTGCAATATGCTAATCCAGCCAACAATTCATTACAAAATAAAAATATTAATATTAAAATCGATTTTATTACGATATGGCGCCAATCTGATGATGTCACCGCATTGACTACAAAATAATGTCACGCAGTATATTGTATCGCCCCTAATTAATACGACATTTATGACTGGTCGAGTCAACGGTATCGACTTGGCTGTTGCTTCACAGGTTCTCTGGTTTATTGGCTTTATTACAAGATTTATAAACATAACATAAAGACAGGTTTCGAACTGTTTGATTAAATATAAAACATGACATAATCTCACTCCTGTCATCATTGTGGGAATGACAAAAAACCTAAATATGTAGAGCTGCTACGGTCGCCACACGGTACGTTTGGGCCCCGGTGCGGCATAGTTTCGCCGCATTGTTTATCACACGAATGCCGTGTTCAGTGTTGTCTTCCTTATGGCTCTAAAACAACTGAGCGGTGCCTTTTCTGCGGTGTCGCTCCAGCATCGCAACGCTTTACACTACCCCAAACTCGTCTTGCGAGTGGTACTCGAATGTCCGAGGTGCACGCGGCGCCGGAGCACCTTTTTTTTAAAGTGTGGTAAATCATCAAATGACTCCTCCTGCTCTGGGCATAGCGGTAGGGGGTGTCAGAATTCTACTGACTAAAATCCCATGTCCTTCTTAGCCCTTTGTGTCGATGCTGCTGTATCTCTCGAACAACCCGCAGTCCCGACAGGGAAAATGCATATACCTGAGTCAAAGAATCTTTGGAAAGCCATCAAAATATCGTCAACGTCAAAAACTTCTTGAAATTCGTTCGATCTCTTTCATACAAATACGCGTTCGTACTGAAGTATCTGTCAGTGTCCGCAGTTTGTCCAATAGATAGGTTTAAAGAAACTTTTCGCAATAAATATTGATCCATAATAATTTACGGATTGTGGAAAGAAGCTGACGTCTAAATTCGGATAGGATCATAAATCAAATCGTTGATCAAGGAACAATAATCAACAATTAGTATCAAAATCTGTGCCTATTAGTATTCACAAGCAGACATGATTAAGGTCGCTACCGAATGCCTACCTTACCTACCTTAGGCACTGAATGAAGACCACCAGAAGCCCTAGCTATCCATATTGATTGCGGCAGAACAATTAGTGTCTTCTATAATTAACTTAGTAAAAGACACATTGTCTTAATTAAGTTGTGCTACGTCAAGTGTTGGCCTGACACAGGTTTAAATAAACCTAGAGCGGACATACATATATCTGTTAATATATTTTTAATTCAAATGTTTGGTACATTTGAATTTAAAATTTTAACAACTTTAAAATATGTTTTTTGGCCTAAAAGCACTATTAAGGATGTTTACTGACTAGAAAAAAAATAATTCTAATTAGTCAGTCTGTTAGATTTTTGAAAAATATTGGATATGTATTTTTTGTTTTATCAAATCAATAAAAATTGACGAAGATAAAACGTGTTAAGTTGATAAGATTTGAGTGGGGGTTTGTGACGTCACTGATCGCTAAAAAATGCCATGCTAATGTCTTAAAATATGACGTCACACGAGTTTTCAAAGTATTGTATCGTCTTTATTCAAAGCATTGTATCGTCTTTATTGTTCGTTTACGTGAAAAAAGAAAAAATACGTGTCCAATATTTTTCGAAAATCTATCTGACGGATTATTTTTTTGTTAACTACCCGATTATACCTCTGTTTGAGAAACAACACAACTGCGCCTAGATGAGAAACCTTTTGTATTCAACATCTGGCTAGCCTTTTCTCAACTAAGTTGGGGTCGGCTTCCAGTCTAACTGAATGCTTAATACCAGTGTTTTACATGAAGCGACTGCGTATCTGACCTCAACAACCCAGTTAATACTGGGTAATACGATACCCTTTGGCAAGACTGGTTGTCAGACTTTCAGGTCACTGACTACCTGTAACGACTGCCAAAAGTCTATAGATGGCAGCCGGGACCAACAGCTTAACGTACTTTCCGAGGCACGGAGGAAACTCTGTATGTAATGGGTGGTCACCCATTCACATACCAGCCCAGGCAAGCGCGGCTTAACCTAGAGATCGACCCGAGTGGCAGTTATTATTAGGGTACGAGCTAATTACACACACCTTTTGTGTTACAGTACTCAATAGATTATTCTCATTTCTTCATTGAAATACAAGTCTCGCAGTGTAGACAGACAACCGAATTGGTGTTCCCACCATGTTGGTACACACGATGACACGTCAAACTATGCATATCCAGTATAATCTGACTTCGCTTTATGTGAGTTTCCCTTGCAATGAGAGATCAGGTTAATTTGGTTGTGAAAGCTTGATATGGGCGTCCTGTTACTAAACGGAGAATTTATAAGCCTGTTATTTTGATCTGACTTCTTATCCGATTAAGTTTTTCCAATATCAATGTGGAAACTCTAAAGGTTACTGGCAGATATTTGATAATCATTTAAATTGATCATGAAATACCGACCATTGGCGGGACCATCAAGATGATCCACAACTACCTACCAATAATCAATTTAAGGCATCTCAATAGCCAATAACCATAGAGCATAATAATCATTTAACGCTAAACCAACAACAGTCTATATCATGAGTATGTTTCGGACCAGACAGATGTAATATAATGCCTAGATACTTAGTACAGTCTGCACCAGAAGTAGATTGGCACTACTCAAAGTTTCAAAGCATTTTTTTTTATAAAAACTTGTTAGATATTACTCGTCACTAACAAGTTATTGAAGAGTAAGGAATATTTTAAAAAAGAATTTTCTGAATCATTAAAAACAATAGCTGAAGTGTTGTAACACAAAAAATAAATTAAAATTTACTCTGTCCAGGAGATTCCATGTTATGCTATCAGTACAGCGCGGCTCTTCTATCCAGAAGTTAAGGTTGTAGAATAAGTTGGATTTTTATTGTACTTAATGGTAAACTACTTACCCGTCGGGACTGCGGGATGTTGTAAGAGATACCGCGGCCTCGACATAAAAGGCTAAGAAGGAACATGGATGGTTTTTAGTCAGTAGAAGTCTGGCACTACTCCCTTTCGCTCTGCCCAAGAGTGGGAGGGGTTATTCGATGATATTCCACCCGCCAAAAAAAAAGGTAAATTACTTCTGTTGCTGACTGTACTTACTTCACGCTAGCCATATGATAGTATATGCCTATGCTTAGTAGCTACGTTCACAGCAGCATAGGAAGCTCATTACTGGGGGCAGTCGCATACATAATTAATGGTGTCCATAAAACTGTGGCGTCCTATCGATTTCAGTGTTTGTGTGTCTATGGAAATGTAGTGATTAAAGCCTTATTCGTGATTATGATGACTGATAACATAACATCACGCCTGTCATCCCCGAAGGGTGTACATAAGAGTATTTCGCCAGTTATGTTTAAGTACCATGTAATAGGGGCGAGCCTATTGCCATCAATCTGATGCAAATCCGAACTCCATGGCAGCAACTGAGAAATTCCTGAAGGAAAAACCCAATAACACTTAGCCCGTCCCGGGAATCGAACCCTGCTCCTCATGCTCGGCAGTCGCGCTTGCGACCTCTAGACCAACAAGGCAGTTTGAATTTTTTTTTTATTAATTTAATTTTTACCCGACTACGGCAGAGCAAAAAGGAGGGTTATGTTTTTTTTATTTATTAACTTCCTCGTTAATAACCACTAATCGTCAGTTGCCGGAAACTTGTCCCAATAACTAACGCTGCATCTTATTTAGATAGTGTTCATCGTTATCATCTTATAGATCTAATATATCGAGATGTTCTACAACATTCCGATTTTATCTCCCAAGATCTGACTGCAACTGTGACCATGATTTTCTCACCGTACAACTTTATAGGGGCTTTAAATAAAACCCATTGACACCTTGGGTAATTGGTACAAGTTGTGCAGGTAATTTGTTGAGGTATAGTTTAATTTAAACTTGCTGGAGTGTTTATAGACAAGTAAATCTGCCTATCAGTAACCTTTGTATACAGCAGTGTTCAGATACAAATGCGTATTGTATAATAAAAAAATCGAATTAGTCCGTCTGTTAGATTGTCGAAAAATATTGGATCATACGTGTTTTTTTGTTTTAACAAATTAATAAAAATTTACAAAAAATTTAACGTGTCATGTGACGTCACTTTGTGGGTGAAAACGTACTAGCCTTGTGACGCCACACGACTTTTCGAATCACTGTATCGTCTTTATCTTTTGTTTAAGTACGTAAAAAAAAACATTATTTTTTGAAAATCTATCAGACGGACTAATTAGACTTTTTTGGTGATATACTCTATTAGTACTTGCTTCGGTTAACGAAAACTTAGTGAGGTGAAAACCAGTACCTATGTCTGAGAGATATTTCTCAACGGCATTCAAAGCCAAGTCAGAGGCCTATTGGCCACACCAACCACACCATAAAGAGAGAGAATTAAACCAATGAATAAACCATGACCTGGAAAAAGACAGGATACGAAAATTGTTATATTTGTAGGATTTCCTCCTGCAGGGCTATTGCATATCTTTGAAATGACAGTGTCCATCAAATAATGTCAAATGGTTCCATTTTGTACTAAACCATAACCAATTTGACACTTAATCCATGGACAATATGATAGCCACTGTCATTTAAAAGATACGCAACAGCCCTGCTGGAATAATTTCTGATATCCACTGACAAAAGCTAAACTTCAAATAAACATCTCAAAAGCTGCTGCGAAATAATTAATTACTGTGAAAAAATATTGTCGCAGCAAAGTTTGAACAATGGGCGACAATTAATGCTAATGAGTCCTTAGACAAATCTCCAAAAGAAAGGACGGCTCATTTGTGAAATTAAACTTTGAGATTTAAAAAATTGTCACGTTCGGCGATCATCAATTTCTGACACGGAATTCTCACTTTTTTAAACAAACAAAAACTCTCCCGGGCAGAATGGGCGAATAATTACGGTAATGAAACTGAACGCAATACGCAAAAAAAAACTCGGTTTATGATCTGTCAGTGACAGGAATATTGTGGATAGTAGATTAGAAGTGTGCTAGGTGGACCGATGACCTGGTGAAGGTTGTGGGGATCCGCTGGATACGAGACGCCTGGGACCGGTCCAGCAGTGAACGTCTTTCGACTGAAATGATGATAATAATACTCCCAGAGGCCCCAAAAATAAAAACAATATTCCAAAACCAACGTCTTATTCAATTTTGATGACCCCCAATCAATCGTATAACCCAACAAGCTAAAAATCTCCAGCAAAGTAAATCCCAAACTAATATTCATCCAGTGATATTTGATGTAAGACTTAGCGCTTTAAATCCTCAAGATCCGGGCATTCCAGCTGAGGCGGCGATCCGACCTGATCCAGGCTAAGTGGAGCAAAAACTTGAGTTTTAACGGAGATTATACTTTACGCGAATGGGAGATCTGTAGTTGGCTTCTTAGTTTTACTAATAGAAAATAATGGTGATGATATTTTACTGCTTTTAAATACTAAAGCGCATAGGTGCGAAGTACTCATAACCGGCGTGCGTGTATGACCAGATGTATGAATGCGGAGGAGGCACAACGAGTATTGTACAAAGGATCTTAGCAAGTAGCGTTCTGTGGTTTCTACCTACCCGAATTGGAAAAGGGCGTGAGTTATGTACGTAATTTATAGTAAAAGGTATACATAGGTCAGTCAAAAAGATCTTATCGAATACACAACATAATAATGGCTCGAATACTATCATTATTAGCCCTGCTGTTCTTGCTTCTAGATACACACAGATTTATACACAACTCTGTTGCCCGCGGCTTTGCCCGCTACAACTCGAAAATTATCCCACGGGAGATAAAATCGGGATAAAAACTATCCAATGCGTTAATCTAAGGTGTCAGCTAACTTCATACCAAATTTTATTAAAATCGCTCCAGCCGTTTAGACGTGAAGAAGTAACAAACATACACACACACACACTCACAAACTTTCGCCTTTATAATCTTAGTGTGATAACCTCGCGGTGAAGCACAATTCTGTGTTTGAGCACTGTTTTAATGTGCAAAACATTCAAAATGACGAGAAATTCTGTTTAGAAATCTTCGCAATTGTTGGGACTTGCCAATCAGTTAGTGCGTTCTTACGACATTGTTGCACATGATGGTATGATAAACGCTATGTAGGTGGAAGAATACTAATAAGCCAATCCACAAGAATACCCAGTGAAGAAGCGCAATTACTATTTTAAGGTCATAACATAACATAATGCAAACAATATCCAAAAGGTTTGGCCGAGGTGTACCTAATAGCCCACCCACGCACATTTCGCCAGTTATGTTTAAGTACCAATTGGGGCGACCCTATTGCCATTAATCGGGAACAAATCTCGATTCTGTGGCTGCTACTGAAAACTTCCTGATGGAAAATCAAAAATCAAAACTCAATTTTCGAACGTCAAAATTTACTTTACTTTACTTATTTATTTACAAGATACAGTCCCCCAAAACGCCCCCCAATCGACACATCCTAGTATTTTAGCTGGAAAGAAGAAGTGGCGAAACAAACTCCCCAGCAACACATCTGTCTGTTAGGTTGGTTAGAAGGACCAGACTCGGTACAATAGTAAGGTGCAAGTTCATGACTAGACACAAATTTTAATGAATAATTAAAAGGTAAAAAAACATTAAAATAAAGACAACACATCAGTCAACTAATCTTGGAGAAAGAACATAATTAACAAACAAATAAATAACAGACAGAAAAACCTAATAACACTTTACCCGACCCGAAAAATAAAAACAACAGAACAATATAGCGTTCACCCATGGTTCACCCCAAACGTTACAAAATCGGTCCTAAACACAAAAGGAAAGAGCAATAGCGTGGTATTCAAACACTGCACTACAAAGTACACTAACAAATCTGCTTCACAGAACTAAACTGAAACTTATTCGATCACACAAAATCAAAAGTTTTTAACTGAATTTTATTTCGTGGTGATCTTCAAATAATTATTGTTTACATAGGTAGTAATTCCCTTACGACGTATTAACACCGCGATTTTTAGATAAAAAAATTAAAAAATATTTTTTAAATATTGCAACATTTGCATCGTCCTTTCCCGTTTGACACACGAAACGTCACTTTTCTTTTTCGCGCGTTATTGACACCGCAAGAAAAAAGTTCTTTCTCGTCCAATTATTCGTTTTAATTATGATTACTCTAGAATTCTATCGAAATAACAAAATACACTCAGTATTTTGTTGACAGGAAGTGTACTAAGCGCATCGTTAGTGAAAATCGTAACCTGAGACGCAGAAATCTGAGCAAATACCTACGGACGACGCTCACGCAGCCGACCACAGCAGTGAACTTGTAACCCTTGTAGCCCTACCATTAGGCGTAAGAATGCCTGGCCCTAACTGACCCCAGGATAAGTGACATCTACAGTGCTTATTCAAGCGTTACGAGGGCCATTAACACTGTAAACCACATGTGTGCTGTAAGCTTCTTAAAGTATTTTCCAGTGGGTGCGCGACACCCCAGTAACATATATTTCCTATGTACTAGCTGGAACTTGAACGATCAGTGCGTGACACGAGATGTCCTTAGCAAAGTCATTGGACAATGCTAACACTGTAAATGGTACCTATACTCAGCATAGCAGGTGAGTTCCATGCCCATGTATATTTAAAACATAAGTACCCTATGTTACTTGCTGTAAAGCAAACTATCAGTGTGTGACACGAGATGTCCTTAGCAAAGTCATTGGACAATGCTAACACTGAAAATATGTATAATCGGCATAGCGGGGGAGTTTCATTTCTATGTAAATTTAAAACATGTATTCTATGCTAGTAGCTGCATTGCAAACTATCAGTGTGTGACACGAGATGTTCTTAGCAGTCATTGGACAATGCTAACACTGAAAATATCTTTAATCGGCATAGCAGGTGAGTTCCATGTCCATGTGAATTTAAAACATGTTTCCTATGTTAGTAGCTGCATCGCAAACTATCAGTGTGTGACATGAGATGTTCTTAGCAGTCATTGGACAATGCTAACACTGAAAATATCTATAATCGGCATAGCGGGTGAGTTCCATTTCCATGTAAATTTAAAACATGTATTGTATGTTAGTAGCTGCATAGCAAAATATCAGTGTGTGGCACGAGATGTCCTTAGCAAAGTCATTGGACAATGCTAACACTAAAAATACCTATAATAGACCTCACAGTCGAACCCTAAATCCTGACCCTGGTCAGATAAATTTATAAACATGTTTTTAATCTATGAGCACAATGGTTGCGAGACAACCTTGCATATCAAATGTGCATTATAGTCTTGCTAATGTATATAATATTGCAGTGAATGCGAGACCATACTTTGCCACCTGAAATCTTATCAGCGAATACAAGTTACTCGACAGCCCTATTTGCATTCTGCTGGCTGACACAGAGTTATCATGATTGCACATGCTCTATTATGAGATTCTCTCAGCATGTCATGGCCACAATTAGTGAAATCTCTTTCACAGCTTCTTCATTAAGTATGATATTATGGAAGCATCATTGGTTATAAATTAAAGTTACCTAAGCACAGAACCAACCAAATGCAAACAATATTAAATGTATAACCATTTATTTTCTGGATAAATTAAATGAAACATGGTTGAAAATACTATGCAGTGTAATGTCCCAATACTCAAAACAATTAGTATTGAGAGGGAAAAGGCTTATAGACTGACAGAATTTCGAGGTCTTAACAGCCTGTCAATGACTATCAACCAAACCTTTTTTAGTTCCAGTTCAAATTATTTTAACTCTGAAACCCCACCCCCCCTTTTAGGAGAAGATAATACATATTACCATTATATTGTATAGGCCCAATCTAAAATAACATCCCCAATAGTAACTTGTTGCTTTACCTAGCAATCTATTGGTACAATATTAAATTAATCATGTTGTAATTTAAAACGCTATTAAAATTTAACTATGCCTTAAAGTATTTTCAGGGAAAATCACTTAGACCCTACCTAATAATAACAGACAGGTAACTTGTTGTGTCTGATTAATACATCATAGACATGCAAACCACTCATTTATATGTAGTAAGCATGTAACCTCATTTATATGGGCAAACATAAAATATCAAGGATTCACACAGACTAAAGAAGAATTTTAACTTTTCATCTGGGCATTTGTTTTCTTTACTACTTTTACTCTATGATAGTATGAGTAAGTACTAAAGTGAAACAATATAGAAAACAAAAGGGGGGGGGGAGTGTACACGAGTGCTGACATGAAGGATTGTGGTTAGAACATTGAGATATTAGGTGCCACATATTTCAAGTAACAAATCTGGAGCTTTGATTAATAAGGATGTGTCATGGAGAGCTCAAATAGACAATTATTTAGGAAACTTTGTAAGTTTTCCTATGTTCTTTACCCATATGCTGAGTAAAATTATAAATAAGACCGTACTGCTGGTGGCTTACCACCGTTAGGTTGTTTTTACCTTGCAGTATACACTTATATTTTGAGGTAATACCTTCATGGGTACAATATATACAAGTACCTTTACACTGTATATTTATGAATCATGTATTTTTGACAAAAACAATAATAATATTATTGTCGAAAGCCTGCATTGCTCAGGTAAACTACACTGAAACAGAGTTTATGTACACTAAAGTGTGTATTTTGCAATCGCCCAGATTGTACACTAAAATATCTAAACAAATGAAAGAGTAAAAGTCTCAATGAATTTAACTCCCCAATTTGAATTTAACTTCACAATTATTGATATACAAAGTAGTGAAAACTGATATAATAATGACCAATGTCATTTTATTTGCCTCATTGTTGGTCTGCTGCCTCGTTGACCTATTGGCTGCAGGCGCCGCTGGGAATGGGGTCCTGGGTTCGATTCCTGGATCATGCATAGCAGAGCACCAGTATTGGTGCGCGGAGCATTTTTCCATTAAGAATTTCTCAGTATCGGGCATAGAGTCTGGATTTGTGAGAAATGTGCCCCAGAACGGGCATAATGAAACTTGTAAATATTGTCCTGGAAATGGGTCATTATTGTTGGTGTATTAAAACTGCAAAAATGAACGTGAATATAACATAACATCTCGCCTGACATCCCTGAAGGGTTAGGCAGTGGTGCACCCATGTAATAGGGCTGTAAAAAGAAATAAATAAATGACATTTGACATAATCTTAACAATTTCAATCAAATCAATTTTATTTGCTCTATATTTTGTAGGACATTTAATAACTATTGTTTTAGTGTTGATGGATCGCCATGGTATTCAATACTTGACAATAAAATTTGCAGTCAACATTTTCATAGAAAAACATTTCAATTTGTCGCTCAAGCAAGTCCGAGTTATGTTTCCAGTTTACAACGGTACACCCTAAAGTAAATTGAAAGGAGAATGTTTACGAGTCAGAAGCTCTAGCTAGATATTAGAAATACATGCTTAATCAAACTAAGAACCACAAAAAGCTTGAAAATACCACAGAAGTCTTGGATACCACAACAAATAAAATAATAATGGAAGAAGGAAATTAATAACATCAATCTCAATCTCGTCTGGTCAATCAACTACCTATTATTTTCAAAACTTTTATTTATACTAATCACTGTGATGACGAAACATAAATATCTTAAAAGTACCTCCATTTGAAAAATTTACAATGAACAAATAGAATAATACTGGGATTTCCCCATTGTTGTTCACAGCTTGTTTTTGAATGATTAGCTATATTGTTGATGTAACATAATTATTAAAGCAGCAACATGTTAGCATTTGCCGCTCGGGTCATAAATGCAGCTGCATTTTACTCCAGTGACAACCTGAGAATTATTTATCTGTAATAAATTAAAAGATGCACTTTATCTACAGTACAATACTAAAATGTACGTTTGATTTAGGCTAGCAGAAAAGTTACGTTTAAACTCGTTATATAGGGTGTTAAGGTCACCAATGTTCGACGAATGATGTTGGCTCGTATTAGATAACGATTGCCATTAGTTCTTAGCTCTTCAACATTCCTTGCGTGATCAGATAAAATCAATTTATCTTTTTTCAGCATAGTTTGCGACTGGAAACTTATTTCGTGTTTTACACTCTCAAAACCAGTTTTTATAAAACCGTAACGTCCATTTTTCCGTATACTGTTTTTTAACAGACTGATGCCTCAAAAAACACTAATTATTGTCTTTCTAAACCATTTTTATTCACTTTATTTTATACAAAACGTGGGGCTAGACTGTGACCTTACAGTTTTCTGGCTCCTACCAGGAAAAAGTAACATTACAGTCTAAATAATAAGCAAATGCCATGCACTATTTGACATAATAATATGGCCCTTGTAGGTAGTTCGTTTGCGAAATGGTGCTGATGTCGTGCACGCTCCCAATATGTGTGCACCTGTCTAGTTACCTAAACAATAACGTTTTTTACTTACATCGTCAAAACTTTGACATTTTGATGCATGTAATTTTAACATCAAATGAACCAGATTCTATTGTTATGCTTTTATTTTACCTTTTTAAAGCAATTCAATTTTATGTAAGTAGGTACCTAATTGGAGAGACATTTTGTATGTATACCTACTTTTTACTTATACAAATCACAAAATAAATTAATTTGACTCCGATAAAATCTATCAAAATCTCATTTCAGGGTCATAAACTGATAATATAGGTACTTAGAACAAAATTTAAAACAAAGATATTTGTTGTTCTGCAAGCTCTTTATTTTAACCCATTGGAGTAATGAAGCAGTTGTTAGGAATATCAACCCCTATTATTTCAAAGTTTGTTATATTAAATTGAAGTGAAACTGATTTTTTTTAACTCCATGTCTAACTTCTCACAGTACAACACAAACAGCAGATCAAATCAGAGCTGGCATCAATTGAATCAGACATTGTTGATTTTTTATTTGCGCGGCGGCGGCTGGGAAGCCGGCCGAAGTAACCAATTTACTGAGGCTATAATATTCCATAAGTAAGGAAGTCACAAGTAATGTTCACAAATTGACATCCAGAATTATTTGTATTTTATTCAATTACTTAATAATTATTGCAGCCAACTCTAAACATCTACCTATGTAAACAATAATTATTTGAAGATCACCACGAAATAAAATTGGGAATCAAACGAGCTTACCTGTTAAGCGAAGTCTTGATTCAAATTTTATGAGTGGTGATCTGAAAAATAATTATTACCCACCCACCACTAGCTAACAACCCCAAAGCTGCAATAATTAGTATACCTAATTAAATGTTAACCTTTCAGGAAAACTAAGTTAATGTAGGCATTTGGAACTACTCTGTATGGGAAACAGAGATCGTTCCTAACGCTATGATCTCTAAAATAAGTGACGTTTCGTGTGTCAAACGGGAAAGGACGATGCAAATGTTGCAATATTTAAAAAATATTTTTTAATTTTTTTATCTAAAAATCGCGGTGTTAATACGTCGTAAGGGAATTACTACCTATGTAAACAATAATTATTTTTCAGATCACCACTCATAAAATTTGAATCAAGACTTCGCTTAACAGGTAAGCTCGTTTGATTCCCAATTATGTTACTCTAAGGAAATTAACGATTTTCTTTGGCGTCTTTGGCTCTTGGTTTTTAAAAAAAAAAATTATAAGAGCTTGGGTAGAAACAATAACCATCATCACCATTTCACCCCGGAATCACCCACTATTGGGTAAAGCCCTCCTATTTCTTCTGTCACTCTTTTCTGGTCTGTGCATCCCACATTCATCCATTTTTAAACGTTGTGGACGTTCTTGGTTTCTTAAGCCCAATCTTGGCCAACGTTCGGTCAGAACCTTACTCCATCACCTAGCCTAAAAACTTCATCAAAGGAGAGAAGACTCAGTATTTCATTGCTGCATAAATTCTCCAAAGTAGTCTTTAAAAGTAAGATGTTTCATAGTAAAAACGGATTCATGTTCATCAAATATTCCTTTTTGTTTTCTGCCAGTAAATTCCAGGACATAAACCCCATTCTTTATGAACCTTGTATCCCCTTTCCCAAGACTTTTACTTTGTAGAATAGAATAAAAGTTTACTGCAGAGTGTGTTAGTAAAAAAATCCATTCCATTAGTTGGAGACAAGGAGTCCTTGCGTGAAACATTGAGCTAGACAAGACGGATGCGGTTAGTTAAGACCCGTATTGCGTTGTAGGATCCCGCGTGGATGAGGGCGCGTCCACAGAGCATTATATCCGTGGCAATTTTTGATCGCTCATTTCGAACAAGTATTTTGGTCCGAGACGCATAAGCATCATCATCTACCTGACCTTGGCTTGGCTTACTCGTTTTCTACTTCCATTCTCTGCGACTGACCTCACGGCATCATTTACTCCTTACTCTATACTATCATTCCTCACACATAATAATATACATAATTATTATATTATAAGCATTATTACGAGTATGTCATTCTCCTATTCTCTGTCATTAGACTACCTATTGTTGGGTTCAAGAGCTTCAAACATGAAGTGTTATCCTGTACCTATGATAGGAAACACAAATATTGACTGACTAAGATCTCGAAGACTACAGAACAATACTTTTTTCTCAATTAAAGATACCAGCACCAACAGAGACACGCATGAACAATCTCTCTCCTGCAATCCCTAATGGGTTCATTAACACAAAATCCAAACGATTCTCCACTCTATTACAAACTAAATTTTTATCTTGGCAGCACAGCCAACTATCAGACCAACACCAAGTCACCATTGCGCGCTAGCCCTAACTAAATAGTTGGGAGCAATTTGCATTTTGATACAATTGGTCCGGCCTGCGTTGTAACTTCGCAGCGTCAACTGTTTGGATGGGCCGTGTCGTGATTGTGTACTAGGTTATTAGGAATTCATGTCACTTATCAACGTCTTTGGCTTTTGTTAGACAAATCTTGTTGAGCTATTTGCGTTATTTGACGTGAGTGTGTTCCTATGCGGATGCAGGTTGAGTTTATGCATGACTTTATGCTGCATTTGTGTTAGGAAGTCTTTAACCTTGAATAATTAGTTAAACCGCGAGTTATGAGCTCATCTGCTTCGCATACCTGCATATCTCAGGAAAATAACACAATACATAAATCTATATAGGCTTGTGTAGCCTGAAACAATTGAATAAATATCATTCACCGGGATCGATTCTATTTTATTTATCGGAGAATTCAACTGAACAGTTATTCTAGTGTGTGCCCCTGCCCCCAATAAAATGTTTTTATTCTAAACTTCAGCAGACCGTGAAGTTCGTTGTAGATGGCTCAATCTGACCAATGAGGTCAAGCAATTTCAAAATTTAAAATGACATTACCAGATTTTCAACCAATGACGATGCTTGGAATCAGCTATGCTGGCACCATTACTTTCACAGCTGCCCTATTGCATTGACCATTCAAAGAACTGTTTTAGAAGATCCATGTTTAACAGATGACGGTTTTATTTCTTTCCATGTTTATTTTACTAAGTGACCATAAACTTTGAAATGCCAACTACGCAATCAGGTCTGTAAATTCTGTCCTTAGAGCCACAGTAAATTGGCCAGATTGTCTGCTTCCTAATTGAGTTAATAAAAAATAAGCTTTGGAGATTTACTCCTCGTAAAAACATCCCAACAGTCTAGATTTATGGTCGGAATTCTAGAAAAACATCATTGTTTTTTGGCTAGGTTGTGTTGTGTGCCGAAGCAAAGCTTGTCTAACCAAAACAATGAAGTATGTGGATTCTGCCCCTATCGCTGAAGGAGACCATTAGGCATTACAAAACAGAATCTAGCTATGTTGATTTTAAGCTCTTGAAATATGAGTTACTTTATTGTTGTTTCACTATTAGGTGTCTAGAGTTTTAAAATACAGTGTATCGAGGTCTAGGGAATTATCTCATTAATCATTGTAATCTTAGTCAAAATTATCTGCAAAGCCTTTAAGTTGGGCACGACTTCCAGTCTTACTAGACGCAGCAGATTACCAGTAATTCTATGGAGCGACTGCCTTTTTTATTTTTTTTGGCGGGTAGAAAATCATCAAATAAACCCTCCCGCTCTTGGGCAGAGCGAAAGGGATTGTCAGACTTCTACTGACTAAAAACCACCTATGTTTCTTATTAGCCCTATATGTCGCGGCCGCGGTAACTTGTGAACAACCTGCAGCCCCAACGGGCGTCTGCCCTTGCGGGCCCCTCCCATGTTGCTGACATCTCTTTGAGGCGCGCGTGGGACACGAACGCGCCGTCGACACGGCCTGTCGTCGTCGTAAGACGCACGGACGGCGAGCTAGCTCATCACTCACCGTCTACAGGCCTGCGTCTACGGTGACCGGAAGCCATCACGTGGCCCCCGACGCCCGGAACGCCTCTCGCGGCGGCTGGGAGCGACTGCCTACCTGATATCCACAACCCAGTCAGTGCTGGGCAATACGATACCCCTTGGTAAGACTGGATGTCATATTTGAGACTCACTGTTATTGTCTATAACGACTGTCAAACCTCTACAAATGACAGCTGAGATCAACGGCTCAACGTTTCCGAGGCACGGAGGAAACTCGGTTTGTAATGGGTGGCCACCCATCCACAGACCAACCTAGGAAAGCACATTAATTCGAAGATCGAAACGAGCAGCTGTTGTATTATTTAGGTACGAGCTCCTCCTTAATCTATAGTAGGTCTGTACCAGGGGCGTGCGCCCTATATAGGCTCTTAGGCTTAGCCTACCGTACCAACTGAGCATTTCTTATAACTAATAAACTATGTATTAAAATAACTCTACGTACAAAATAATAATAAAAAGTTCAAACTCCTGTTAAAATACTTATAGCAATTTTTCGCGTCCCACTAACACTTACTGACAAGCACTACAATTAGTACCAATCTTATTACAGGCTAGCGCTCGACTTGCCTAAATCCATTCATAATTTTAAGCACACAGCGTCACATCGGTGAATATTTACGTGGCTATGAACCGCACACATACATAGATTTCCGCCGCACTTACAATTTTACAATTTTAACGCCGCAGCTCCTGTGAGTGTAGCTGGGCAGAGGGCTGTGATTGGCTGCAACAACATAAGCCAATCTATAGCCCGCGAAGTTCAAATCTTACGTTTTTTTGCAATTTGCAGGCCAGTGCTATATTGTATGTTGAATAAAATATGGCTACATACGTCTTAAAACCGCGAATCATATTTTAATGAACATACAAACTAGCACTGGCCTGCAAATTGCATAAGGAAATATTAATTTTGCGCTTCGCGAGCTACCGGCTTCCGGCTTCCGTGCACAGAGCGCAGCACCTGTTTAGTTCGATTTTCTTAATGTTGTCAACTTGGGATTCATTGAGTGATTTCGTATAATCCTGCAAAATTTGTTGACCGCTGTTGTGAACAAACCCGATATGAAAATGATGCAATTTTATTTGGTAGTATTTTTCTATCGACAAATTAGAAATTATCTAAAGAAGCCATTAATGTTTCGTTGTTGTGTCAAGCAATTTATTGCGCGATTTTGTTTTGAAACCGAAAACGTACAGTTAACGTTATTAACATTAGTGTAAATATTAATTTTGTTGTGTATTAATTGTTTATTCATCGAAAAAATAACAATGGTATTTACTTGTGAAGTTTGTGCTGATAATGTGTTTGTTAGAAGTTAAAGGTTATAAGTTTTTTCAATTACTTATCGTATCGTATAATGATAAGATTCAAGTTGTATCTAAAGGTAGTTAGGTATCCGAATTCCGAAAATTAATCCAAAAACTTGCAAGTGGCGTGTTCTGTAACTATCACCCACTCACTTGGATGAGATATTTGAGGTGGCCGAATCTTTCTTCTGTTTGCATCGCCGTTAGAAAATGTGAGTTAAACCTTGAATAATGTAGTGAGTTTTTGGTTTGTATTTAGAACTTTTGTTTTCACAGGCTTATTTTCAAATATTCTATGACCCTTTTTAATTTGTATTCGTCCATTCATTTTTCCGATGTATTATGGGGCAGTATTGTGAAATTTTATTTTATTATGTAACAATTATGGGTTTTTGCCTGAATTAAATTAATTTTATTTTAGATCAATAAAATGTGTCTCGTATGTATTTTTTTTTTGCTGTCTCTTTAAATTCGTTGCCTAACCACCGTGGGAGACCACTGCACGCCACTGGTCTGTACGCAAAATAGCTTTGGACCATACATAACCGGAGATCTACGTCGATTTCCGTGACGTAAACATGACTGTTCAAAGTTTAATAACCACTTACCATTCATTACTCCATAACTAGTGAGTGTGTCATAAATAGACTTGCATTGTCATTATTTTGGTTCGGCATTTCGACTTGCTAAAATATTATATTAGGTATTGTTCGTTTCCTAAAAGTAACACACGAAGATTGACTTTTTTGTATAATATATTTTTTACCGGCTTCAGGATGTTCTCTGTTCGACTGCATGTATTTTTTTTTCATTTCTTCTTCTAAAGATCAACGCAGGCAAGGTCGACCGCGCGCAACTGAGGGGCTAACAAGGCCAGAGATCGCACAGGATCAAGGTATGAAAAGGAAAAGGGGAGCATTTTGCCCAGCAGTGGGACACCATGGCGGCTAGTAAAACAATTCTTACTGCTGTGTTCCAGTCAAATCTAGATGTCGGTTTTTCGCCTATTTCTCGTGATCCAAATGCTTTAATATTTGCACAGTCGTGTTATTGTGACGACAATATAATGTAACACATCCAATCGCAGTCCACTGAATGCTAATCAGCCACCCAAGAATAAACATGTATTTTTGGGTGGTGCCATATATTACTGATCAAATGAAGTCGGAAGGTAGTAATCGTATCAACACAATATGCTCCAATGTAGTTGAAAGCAGTTTATTTTTTAAATAAACATGTTGTGTTTTTTAATGTAATCATGATTTTTTAGTAAGATACTTTATAACAAGTTGTAGGGGTTGTCTTGGTACGAAAAATACAATAGTCGAAGTGTCAAACGATGCCGCAAAAAAAATCTTAAACTGGTTGTATAACACGTCTCTGCTTATAACTTAAATAAAGGCATAGTTACATCAGTCAGTCAATATAATGGGTGTATAAGTACCCTTAATGAATAAGGCACTTGCTCTCCCCGTCAACCTTGGGAAGCTACTAGTTACCTAGGTATTGGGGGTCAAAGTATAATTAACTCTTGCACAAGTTTTACTATCGTAACATTACGTAATATTCAATGCACCCATCAACACAATGTTTTGAGTGCGTTACATTGAGTCCTAATAGCTTGACAGCAATAATTTATGGGCAGATCTAGGTACTTTGATGTACAGAATACTTGGTTGATGGCTTCCTGAAGGGTACGTTTACAACCTGCATTATTGCAAGTCAGTGGAAAAAATACTAATTCAATCGCAAAAAAAAAACACGAGTAGGTAACGACATACGATAAACTAGACTCGTCTCGACCTCAAATTATTCAAATGCCATTCAAAATTCGTTCATTACATCTGCATGCAGAATAACTTAACATAACAGGACTCGAAAAGTATTTATTATTATGAAATAATGAATGAATGGAGTCAGCGGCTTTCGAGACGAGGCGACAGATGTGTACCAGATGCCTTGACTAAGAGATTTGTAATTTGTATGATTTATTGTCAAGACTATTTTACAATTTTTCTCACTTTGTCTTAGATCTCAAGATAATAGAACTCTCGTAATATGATGCTTAAACACAGCTGTTGCTTTCTTTTTATGACAAATTATAAAATTAGTGGTAACAAAATGAATAATCTCGTAATTTATATCGGGCACAGATGGTCTGGATTGCATTTGTGTACAGTGAATTAGTGTGTAATTGTTCTCGTTTGCAGAAATTAAATATTTGTTTATGGTTGTGTATTGCAGATAGCAGTGTTGCCACACGAATTTTTGTTACAAAAATGTAAAGTATTAGTTTGAAATTGAATAGGATTATGAATGCCTATCTGATGGTATTGTGTAAGTTCTTGGAAACAAAGGGAGACATATCATGATTCATACTTTGTCGATGACGTTGTATACATACACCAAGTGGGTGACAGGACGTGTCAAAATTCCGAATTTAATAACATACATGGAACTATTAAGTACTTTGATAAATTGGGGTTAATGTTGGCCTACTCAAAGAACAAATAAAATTCAAATCGTAACACCCTTAACACCCTTAATGTGGTTTTAAACATGTTGTAACCGTAATAATCGTGAATCGTATGTTTTAGTTGCTAACGCCTGGACATAAGTCGAATCGTTTTGTAATAATTGTGATTGTGTGATGTCGAATTAAACCCAATGAAAACTGAACGCGATCAAGACACTTAAACCCTGTTTAACAACTGTCCGTGTTATAATTGCTATGTAATATTGATGACATTGGCTGCTCTTAAAAATAAGATTAGTATGTTGATGACGATCAGTTTCAGTGAACTAATTCTCTATTAGAGCGACCGCATAGCGTTCGTTGACCAACTCTATTTTACGGTAAAAAAGTTCCACCAGTTATAAGCAAAATGCAGTATGAAAATGTATCACGTGATCCAAAAACTGATACAGTAATTCCATAGCTATGTGTACGGGCCTACACTCGTATACTTAATTGTAGGACTGTTTCGTTCGACCGATCTTCGTCGTTGTAAGCTAATTATAGAACTTGTCGTCGCTTTCAAAGGTCATTGTTTGAGGCGGTTACAGGGTTCTCAATTTAAAGACGATATAAGATACCTTTTAAAAATATACAATACCTAAAAACTAGAACTAAAATTTAAAATTCAACTTTTTTTAAATTTAAGTAAAATAAACGAACTAACTAAAAACACTGTCATTGTCATCCAGAAACGTGCCCAGAAGACTTGCAGATTTTTCACGTTGAATGGTAATGCAATTTTTTTGGCCAAAGAAAGAGCCAGCCCTCTGTTCACGGGAAGAGTCAATCAGTTGACGAGAAATTTCCTTGAACAAGGAGACGCGCACTTGGGCCCTCTGACCCCGAGCGTTTCGACCCCAAAATTACAATAACCAAAAAAAGGATCGAAAAAATAATACAGTAAATTTCCCTAAAATTAAAAAGACATGGAGTCTTTTTAATTTTATTTTGAAATGAATTTCAAAATTCATTTCTAAAAATGCAAGTATTCTTTCTCAATCAAGGAAAACCAGCCAGCAACTTTTCCCTAAAGAAAACTTCAAGTACAAACCAAACATATAATTTACTAAGGCCTAATAACTTTCTCAGGTTCAATAATAAAGTAAACATTTCTTTGCCGGCAGCATCTAGTTCCCATCAGCAGTTCAAATATTTGTTCAGGGGCTACGTCGGCCATTTTAACTTGAAACCAATTACTGGCTGGACTATAGTTTGGCTACTTTAATTAGGAAAGTGATCAAAGCAGTGTTCAATGTTGAAATATTGTGTGGGTCACTGGGCCAGTTTTGTTGGCAAAATGAATAGGAGGTTGCAACATTAAATTTTGGATTTAAATTGAGGATTAGTGGGTAAAAGGTAATTTTGGTAAGTAGATTTTACCTTTATTTATAGCCATAGACAACCTTAGTGTTTGTTACCAATGTTACCATAACAAGTAAAAGTTTTTTTTACTTCATATCCTGCAAACCAGTTCGTAACAAACAAACGGAAAGAAGTAATCAATTCGCCCGCACTTAAAAAATGAAATGTAAACAAAATGAGAGCAAAAGCAAGCATGACCCGAAAACAGAAACCATATGTTTATTAATTACGTTAAAAGCTCATATCACTACGACCGTGTCTGTTTGTCTGCACTATCGATGTGCTAACCTCGTAAATAATTGTGTTATACTTGTATGTTGTACTTAAAACAAGTTTCGAGCATTTTTTATGCAAGTTTGAGCCAGGGTGAGCAGGATATTCCTACATTTAGGGAACGTGGACGCTATTGGTGCTCAAAAAAATATTTTAACGAGTCTCTGGCTGGATAGTTTGGCAACTCGGGTGCATTATGGGAAGACCACCACAACGCAATCACGCAATCAAGAAGCAATATTATAGAATAGATAAAACTTCATCGTCACAGCCTAAGAAATGCCTGCTGCTGCATCTCCATGCTATGATAATCAGATAGAAGCAATGATATTTTAAAACTATAGATACGTTGTCCGCCCTCAAAAATGACAACATGAAATGAAGCCAATTGGCCACATCGCGCTTAGTTACGCACCAACCTGTCGCGCGATGCTACGTTTGTTTTTAATTTAAATCGTGTGTGTAAACCTGCGCGAAACATACAGACAACAGGCATCAACAGGCATCCCGCTGTACGGTGTCATATTTTCTTTCCCTTTCTTTACGCGTAAAAGTAATTATATAATATTTTCGCCGTTTTGAAGCGCCGCCATGTTAGTTCATGACGTGTCTATACATATAATACGTCATTGGATAGAAGACGCTGTTGCCCCTTCTTAGTTTAAAGTCATCATTATCAGCTTATAAGAGTCCACTGCAGGACATAGGCCTCTTCAATCGCATGCCACTCAACTGAGTTCTCCACTACTACCAGTTCACTCTGCGGAGATCGTCGCTCCACCGAGTCTGAGGGAAGGCGTCCCACCTTACGCTTGCCGATACACGGTTTTAAGCCAACCATACTGCTAATGTAATCCTCTCACTACAAACCAAACTTGACCTTTACAGCACAAAAGATACGAGCGCATTTCTATTCACAAAAAAACCGGAACAGAATCTTCGATACACGTGCGTTTTACTCAGCCAAATTATATAACCTATTGAATATCTGCGAACGTTTTGATGATAATATGTGGGAGCTCTTGAATCGTGGTTTATGTAAGTATATAGCAGTATATATCAAGGTAAGTAGGTAGCCTTGTATGAATCATCAGTAGTATGTCCCAATGTTAGCATGAATGAGTTTCGATGTGAATGTCTTCGTTTTTATCTCGCTTGTATTATCTGTTGAGACATCGTTGGTCGTTTTTATGATAACGTAATGACATAGAAATGTTGGAGAATTCTGTTGTCTTTAAAAAGGTTTGTTTGATGTATGTGTCAGCACCATTTTTCAAAAGTTTTGCTGTTTAAGAGGAGGTTTAGCGAATTATTTTCTTACCTCTAAAAGTGTAAGTCTAGAAAATATCTTATATTTTAATGGTTATTCCTATTTTTTTCGCAGTGACATAACCTTCAAAATTATAAATATTGAAATTATTGATTGGCGTAAATTATACCTACCTACTATTATACAACAACGATATAAATTGTCAAATTTCAAGTTTTGTTAACAACCAATAAGGTAGATTTGTAACAATTGAGTTATTAACTTGGCTCAGGTAAGTATTGTAAAGTAACACAGAGTTATAAATACATATCTGCAAAAACATGCGAACGTCTGGAAACAAACACATAGGTACAGGAAAGTTCTACGAAGCAAATAAAAATTTCTTTATAACCTACTAGCTTTTGCTTGCGGCTTCGCCCACGTGGATGTCGATGTTGTCCCAACAAACTTTCATCCCCTATTTAAATCCCTTAGGGGTTAAATTTTTGAAAAATTGTTTTTCGAGTATATTAAAACCTTCTTCGAGAACCACTCCATCCATTGGTAAAAATAGCATGAAAATCGGTGCAGTAGTTTTTGACTTTGATTTGTAATATTAGTGAACTCCATAAGTAACTAGAACAAACCCGTCTTATTACAAAACGTGATGTAAAAAAATCTTTACGTAACCAAGTTTGTGTAAACTGTAAACCACGTTTATTTTAGACAAGCTCGTTCAAATTATATTATAAACTAGTTAAAAGTTATTTTAACTAGTTTATAATATACTTAGTAGTAGTGGTTACTGCGATAATATGTTCAGTTTATTACTGTATAGTGTATAACATTGAAATATCTAATAAGGTTACGTAAAGAGATAACCTCTTAGAAAAGTTGAAGACGAATAATAAATAATTTATTTGTATTATTTTATGTAAAAATAATCATTGATAATAAACCACAAATATGTTGACTGTATTAACGATTATGTTTACATTAATTCAACATAGATTTATTGGTATTCTTAATTTATTAGTTAATCAGTATCACACGCAAGCTTTCCAAAATATTTAATTTGGCCAAATCCGCGAGGTTATTGCCCGTGTACTCACAAAGAGAGGAAGGAGGAGAGAGGGTATTTTAATTTCTATTTAATTATGTATTTAGAGCATAATGATATACTCTATAATGTGTAAGCTGTGATGAAGTGTGGGTTACAGGACCACTTGTATTCTATAGTATATTTGTATAAGAAAAATTGTAAAATAACTCGTTGATAATCAAAACTAAATAAAAATTCGTTTGTCAATTGTATTATTATCACTTAACAACGACCTCTTCCTTATTCGAAGTACAAATTAATCCCACAAACCCTCATCTATTTTACGTTCTGTAAAGCATAATCGCACCGGTTCAAACAATGTCTGGTCAGAAGAGGCAACAAAAAGTGTGACAACAATGGGGAGGGTCGGCCGCGCGCGTCGTCCGGCCTATTTTCACACGTCTCAGTCCCCAAGTTCCCATCGTCCCCGCAACGCCATGGTAGGTAGCTGTCAGTGCGTTTTGATGGCCGGGTCATAGGATGGCGCTTAGTTGTTTTTTTTTGTGAGGTGGAATTGAATTAGAGGTTTTAAAAACCGTTTGCACCGCTAATAAGTAAATGTTTTTAACGCTATATATTCCTGTCTCTATTATCTTCAAACGGTTGAAACATGACAGAACGATTTCACAACTTTAACATTAGGTTTAAGTTATAGTACAGTCGAACAAGTTACAATGTGTATGTGCGTGTATGTGCGTGCGTGTGTGTGTGTGTGTGTGTGTGTGCGTGTGTGTGTGTGTGTGTGTGTAATGTGTTAATAAGTATACAGGCAGCAATCTTTATAATTATTCTAGTACACTGAAAATATTGACTTCAACTTTGGTTTAAGTTGTTTCGCATTAATTACTCAATGTATCTGTATAATCTTAAAAAAAGTAAACGCAAGTTTAGCTGGCTTTATACTTATTAGCTTGTTCGACTGTACCGATTATTACTTTTTATTTTTTTATTTTATAAAGCCTTTTTTTTATTTCGACATCGACATAATTTTACGCTTTAAATGTGTGTTAGTCATGTTAGTTTTTTTTTTTTTTAATAAATTAGTTCCTGACGGAACAGGCTAAGGTCTGAGACCATGCTGCCTAGTCATCAGTTAGTATTTTTCTTGAGTAGGGTAGATTCAGTTCAATTCTTTAGTCTTGTTTGTCATTTCAAAAATGCTATAAAATTCATTAGTTTTATAATATATTTATCCATAGATAAGTAATTCCAGTATAATTCATCAGTATATTTTATCTTTGTGTAATCAAATCCAGGTAAATTCATCAGTTTCTTATTTTCCATGTAAAGTAGTCATGTTAGTTTATTCAACTTATGATTTAAATTTATTGTTGGTATAGTTATCTTCTTGTGACGTGGATCCAGTTTGGGTGAAGGCCTCCTCTTTTTTCTTCCACAATCCTCTATCTTTAGCGAGGGACATCCAATCTCGCCCTATTATTTTAATAATATCATCAGCCCACCTTTTACGAGAAAATAGCACATGGAAGAAATTGGGCTTAAGGCTTTCTCAGCAGTGGGACGGTTCAGCTACAAAAAAAAATTAAAATTGGTAAGACAAGAGTGCTCCATCGTCAATTATTCATTATCTGCCGCCAAATGATATGAGATTCTGATCAAACGTGATTGAATAAATTGAAAAAAATAACATTTGCGTTGGAGCATGAAATCGTAAAGCATTTTGACATTATTTTTTTTTCAAGTTTATTATTATTTATGTAGTGGGTTACTTCAGTTATTTGTTGTACACGAAAGGAAAGTTAATTATACGCAATATACTAAGTACGAGTAAGTTATGCGTTAAATACTATTTTTTATACAAGTTTACATAAAAGGGAAAGCATTCATTTCATAATGATAAGGTTAACAGAAATTATAGTAATAAATTAATAGATTCCTTCTACATAGAAGAAAAAAAATGTATGCTTGCCATAAATAACTCTATGTTGAAACGCTATTAAAGGCATTTAAACACCTTAACACCTTTCGCTCTGCCCAAGAGCGGGAGGGGTTATTAGATGATTTCCCACCCCCAAAAAAAAAAAAAAGGCATTTAAACACAAGTGCGGTAACAAACGGGTTGCATTGTTATCTGTGGTTAATATATTAAGTACTAATGAATAATAATTATTACGGCTTTTGTTTAAAGATTGAAACACACACTTTATGTAATATTGTTCTATAAAATCATTTAGGTTTATTGAACACGCGATAAATGTGACTTTCGGGACAATATTGCTGTAATTTCAAAGCATATCTCCTTTTTTATTGATTTTTAAGCGCTCTATTAAAGGAACATTCATTGTTAAAATATTTTGTCAATGGTTGTTTCTCAACCATATGCTTAATACCACCACTACTAACTACGTATGGACTGATTAGGTTTCAAATAAGTTTTTTTTTTTGGATATATCTATATTTAATATTTTATTTAAATGACATTTAATAATATCATGTCTTTACCATGTAGAAACAACAGTAACCCACTTGCTTTCATCATCACGTTCCTGTCCTTGTCCAATATTATTTGGTGCCAGCACAACACGTCTATTTCTTCCACTCTTCCCGGTCAATCGTCACTCTATCATAAATCTCTTTTTTTCTTAGTATGTGATTCCTCCAACTACCCATCCAACTTTTATTACTACGATCCCTACACGCCATTAAAAATGATCTAACCTACCACGTAACCATAGAGGATAAAAATTTTAAACAGCCATTTTCCATAGCGAAAAAAAAAAGAAATCTTCCGGACAGCTAGTTACCAAGTAGCGTTAGTCCGCTTCGGTCCCGGCTGCAAGTCGGACCGTGCACTCTCTTTTATTTCAAACTTGCTGTTGCCAGCGGCTTCGCCCGCTACCAATAATCCAGGTTATAAACTATCTGTGCACCAAATTTTATCCAAATCTGTTCAGTAGTTTTTGCGTGAAAGAGTAACAAACATCCATCCATCCATCCATCCATATACATACTTACAAACTTTCACGTTTATAATCTTAGTAGGAAGTAGGATGACGGAGCTCCCTTTCATAATATCACGCCATTTAGAGATGCAGAAACAAAAGGAAACCAATTTGCTACGATACTTACACTTTAAAACATCCATTAAAAATGATCTAATCCACCACCTGACCATAGAGTATAAAATATTCAACTGCCATTTTTCTTTATTAAAAAAAAAAACTTCCCGACAGTTAGTTACCAAGTAGCGTCAGTCCGCTTCGGTCCCGGCTGCAAGTCGGACCGTGCACTGTGCAAGTGTGCACTCTCTTTTATTTATTTCTATTGACGAGGCTCGCTTTTTGTCTAGCTGTACCGCGCTCTGACAAATTTTATTATTGCTTTGTTACTTGCCTGAACTTCTGGACGGTTTGCAATAACTTTGGCGGAGTATGTTGGTGACAGGTTTGATGATTGTCGGCAGCCTTTGAAACGAGGAACTTTTTTAAAATTAGAAAAAGGTCTAATGACTGTCTCGTTGGTGTAGTGATCACAAACGCGACTGCTGAGGATGAGGTCCTGGGTTAGATACTCGGGTCGTGCAAAGTGTTATTGGGTTTTTGAAATTTGTGGCCGGTTGATGGCAATAGGCTCGCCCCCTATTACAAGGGACTTAAACATTACTGTTGAAACCTTAGGGATTACAGGTGTGATGTGAGCACCAAACAGACAGACAAGAAACTCTTTCACATAAGTACGGCCCGCTTGCACTAACACAATAGCACTAAATATAGATTTTGCGCCAAACGAATAACAAAGCATAGTCTGTAGAGACGCTGTCAAACGAATTCCAGAAATCGAACGATGTTTTAAATTGGTTTAGTGCTAAACGTGGATTGTGTTGTGGTGAAAGTGGGCAGTTAAATAACTCAAATCTATATTTTATGCAAATCTTAACCACCTGCGATGTCCGAAGAGTCAGGCAAAAGTATACCCCATAGTTAACTTTCCCCATCCCTGCCACATCGATTCTTGTAATACAGGGTTACTGGTAACTTGACGTATTCCTTGCAGGACGATATAGTAACCCTACTATATCGTCCTTCAAGGTATACGTCGAGTTACCAGTGCAATAAATTAAGCCACCAAATGTTCCCCCGAAATTCAGTCGTTTTTGAGTTATTTAGTTTTTTTTTATAGAAATTCCTGATTAACTAGTGTACCTGTACTTAATCAAAAACGATTTTCCGTAATGTAGTCTATAATTTTGTATTACGTTTTATACTTTTTTAGACAGCCCATCAATCATGCATTTTTTTTTAGAATAATCTCAATAAACTCAAAAACTACTCTATTTCGGGGTAACATTTGGTGACTTACGAATGACGAATTTCAGAACCTCCTCCTTAAGTAATCAAACCAATTATTTAATATTATTCTAGTACATTAATTAAAAACTATAAAATAAACTATAAAAGGGCATCGAAATACTGCTCCTCAACGCTGTCAGCCGGTAATTTGCCCAAAAGACTGGCGGCATTGCCACGTTGTATGGCAACGCTTAGCCTCTGGCCAAGATAAAAGCCAGCCCTTGGGTCACGAGAAGCGTCAACTAAGCGTTTAGAAATTTCCTTAAAAAGGCTATGAGCACTCGGACCCCACGGCCCTAGAGTAAGTCGATTAAAAAGATTCACCAACCCTGTATTAAGACAGCCCCCAATACAATTTTAGGCCATAGCCTCTCAACAACACTCAAATCGAGCGATGAATCGATTCGTGCCCAGACTTAATAGCTGAAGTGGAATTCGCGACCTGTGCCTCGACTGTTAAAGAGACAATCGATACATTGCGTGCCTTGCTGAATAAAAGATAAGTGGAATTTAATGTTTGTTCTAGGAATAAGCAATGGACGACGATATGTTTTAAGGGCGTTCGTGTCATCGATTTAATTGTATTTGGACTTTACAAAAGTCATTCGGATAATGTAGTACATTTTGTCTTGCCGTGTGTCAAAACCGTCTATAGTTAAAGCACGTACTGGATTGCTTGCTAATTTCACTGTCTGTCTTCTGCGGATACGAACGAAACCGGGAATTATGTCTATCCTACTCCTCCGCTATGTTTGTAATTAATTTCGTTGCGGGATCCAAGACAGTTAAATTGTTTCTCTGGGAATACGTCGAGCTTCATTGTTTTGGAGTTTTTCTGGTGGTTGTCGATATGTCAAACTTGGTACAATTATTTTAGTTCTGTATTGCCCCATAGATTAGTTGCTTGAAGAGAAACTGCGGTACTCAGAGATATTTAATGATTACTTAAGCCGTCACTTAGTAAAGGTTTGACATATGTTTGTATGACAAAACTGTCAAAACCATTACTAAGTGAAGGCATAAGTAATCATTAAAGCTCTCTGAGTGCGGCAGTTTTATCATTCATCTTAATAATACTTCATTCGAGTCAGTTTCTAGCGGTTTTAGCGGCACTAGATAGTCCCTAACCGTGACATTTGTAACGGCTTACTTGACTATCTGTCTTTGGCTGGTTTTTTTTTTTTTTTTTTTTTTTTTTTTTCAACAACAAAAAATGAACAAAAAATGAACAAACTGTTTCGTAGAGACGCTTTTAGCCGCGGCTTCGCCCATGCCCAATCATAAGTTATCCCATGAGACGCACATAAAGATGCCCGAAACTGTCAAATTTCCAATCAATCTAGAACCTAATACTTTGGTTTTAAAGTTAAATTAAAATTTTAAAATTAAATTCGTTTAGACATTAAAGCGTAGTAAGAGAGATAGATTTAATATAATTATTATTACGATGGATAGCAAGTACGCATATTCGTTGTCAAAATGTCCATGTGCCTTTTTTTCAACATTTCAAACTCAAAATATTATGTAAATCCACTGGTAACGTTTAAAGATACGCATAACATGTTTGTTCACCTGCAAAAGATAAGTAATATTTGCATTGATGAAACATGAGTCTGATGGCTATTTAGTGTTTATCTAGTTTTACTAAAGTAAAGTAGTAAAGAAGTATGTAAGAATCAAGGTGGCCGGCCATTTTAAGTTTTACTCTTATTTTGCTTATCCTTTTATTCCATTGAAACTCCGTATTACGACAGTTTGATTCAAAGTGTTACCACAGAGGTCCGGTCGAGTGTATGACTTATTCTCTGGATACTCGTAGTCTTTCATTTAGCACAAGCAATAAAGTGTGGAATTTTTAACATTTAGGTTTCATAGGAGGTCATGCCACAATGGGTAATAGCCTGGCTGGTGTGATTTGTGTCCGGTTGACACCAAACAAACCCTCAAGAATCGAAAGAGCCATTTATTTTTATTACTTAATGGGCCTGCTCTTGACCTCGATTACGCCTGATCGAAAACGATGGATGAGATCTATGATATAACTAGCATGTCCAGAGATGCTTGTTCGCTCTTGCTTTAGCCACACTCAAACATTACTAAAATGAGGATCGAAGTGTAGAACTGCAACTTCTACACTTCGATCCTCATTTTGTCCCAATAAACAATTACCCTCAGAGACTTACTCATATTATTACATAATGATGAACTGATACGGGTTTAGTAGCGATTAGGTTCCTTACAGTCCGTTTATTTTGTTGGCGTTTTTTTCCACTTCATTTATCTTTTACTTCAATAGTGCTAACTGCTGTTTTCGAGCGACCCAGTTTAGTCTGATATTGTCTGTTCGTCATGTAAAGAATTTTCAAATAGGTAACGTTTATTTACTAAGATTTAGTTTTTTTGTTAGTTCGTAACATTTGTTTGACAATTTTCACAAACAAATATGTATTTTGAAACTAGCGACTTACAAAATCTGGCGAACATCACTGAGAAATAAAATATGAAGGGTGAAAGGAAACTTGAATGGTCTTAGATATTATATGTTTATGCAAAACCTTAGACTATCTGCCACCACAAAATATGCTTTAACCACTAAACATTTCACAAACATCTAAGGTACTCGTAGATATTTTAAATGCAAAGCGTGGTTTCAATTTATGCTTCGACATTTGGCATCTTTGCATTGCGGTTTAGTACGAAAAGGTTTAAGTAATTACTCTGAAGAATTTCTACGGATATTTCTTAAGCATTTCTTAGATTATTCAAATGAGATAAAGACGTAAAATGTGATGCTGTTTTAAGTAAAGCTATTAAAGGTTTATTCCTTGAATCAATGATTTTGTGACGGATTTTTGTTTTGGAAAATGTTTCTAAGAATGTGATTTTAAATTGCATCCAATAATATAATTAATTATACAATCAAACTATGTACATTAATTAATATAATATTTGCATCCGAACTTAAACCGACCCCAACAAAGTTGGTAAAGGGATAGGCCGATGATAATGATGATTTTAATGCGAACTTCTACTTAATCTCGACGGTACCTACATGTTTTCGGAAATAAAAGGCGAACGGAACCGTAATTCCGAATTTTGGAAACCTACGATTTAAATGTTGGTTTCGTATCTTCTAAGAGTACTGACGGAGCATTGAACCTTCAAAATAGGAATTTTTCTTGACAAAAAAAAATATGATTCTAATTAGTCCGTCTGTTATAGGTATTATCGAAAAATATTGGATACCTACGTAGGTATTTTTTGTTTTATTAAATCAATAAAAATTGACGAAGATAAAACGCGTCAAAGAATTGAGTGGGGGCTATTGTGTATTTTGTGGTGGAGGTTTGTGAAGTCACTCACCGGTAAAAATGACAAAGTTAGTAGGTACCTTCGTCTGTCTGCGTTTTCAAAGCACTGTATCGTCTTCATTGTTTGTTTATGTGAAAAAAGAAAAAATATGTGTCCAGTATTTTGGAAATCTGTTTGATTAGATTTTTTTGTTAACTACCCTATCGGAAAGGGCCCAAGAAGAAGAACCAACCGACATGAATAATGTTGTTATTTTGGTCAAACAATACCGAACAACTAACAAAACTTTACTGGGCGTCTAAAATGGCCACTATAGCAGATCATAATATGAATTGCGTTAAATACGTAAAATGGACATGCTATTGTAGTAACTGCCATTTAAGAATATTGATCATAATGGGAAAATAATATGAATTGGGTATAATTGATAAAATGGTCACAGAGGCTGTTACTATGAGGACAGGTCCATTTAACGCTTTTTAACGCAATTCATATTATGATCTGCTAAAGTGGCCATTTTAGACCCCCATCAGATTCTTGATCAAACACAAATTAGGCTTCAACAAACCGGCTGAATAGATTAATCAAAACCTTATCCCAATTCGGCATTGTTGAGGGTCTTTCTAAACCTAAGTTGAAAGGGTCTTTCTGGCACCTGGCAGAAGAGGTAGACAGGGACGTATTACATCCATTGTCTCAAGTAAAGCTGTTCCATTCAACATTGAATAATACTCAGGGTGCGGCGACCCTCCCCTTTTCAGTACATTAAGGGGATGTTATCCCGTACGGAACACCCTGCCAATATCGTGTTACATGTTTCGTCAAGGTCAGAGAGAATATTATATTATTATAGAAGCTTAATAACCTTGTCTATTATTTCAAATTGGTTAAGTAGTCCGTTATAAATAGTTTATACGCGTACGTTGTGATATTATGACCACTTAAAAGAACATCTGTTTTTTCATGTTGTTTTGTTCTATTTATGGGCTGATATCAAATATTGATTGGAGTGTGAGTTTCTTGTTGATATAATCAATCAAAATTAAACGGTGTTGTCATGGTCATATGATGCGGAGGAATGAGAAAAAGGTCGTAAGGAAAGTTTTAAGTGAAAATGTGAATGTAGAGGAAGACTAAAGAAACGATGGATGTACTGTGTGAAGGTTGATATGGCTAGAAGGGACGTGACTACTGAGATGACGAATTATAGAAAGGTTTTAAAGAAGAGGACAGGTTGCGCCGACCCAACCCACCCCGATCACCCCGAATGAAAATTGAAATCAACTAGGTACAAGTTTGTGAGTGATTTCAATTTTCTTTTGAGTGAGAAGAGGTCTGTCTACCTACACTCCTATCCAGATCAAGTATCTATCTATAAATCTACCCATACAGATACCTACACACCTTTCGATAATACTGTTTGACTTTAGGTAGGTAGACGATAGACGTAGATGGTATCCAAGGTTCTCCGATCCAATCAAAGATTTTATTAGGATTCGATTCGATTGGAGAGGTCTAAAGATCTCTTTAGAGAGGCACCTAGGTAGATAATGTAACAAGTCTAGACAGAACTGATTAGTGACTAGTTATTTATGTAATGTTAAATTCAAGGTCTAAGTAGATACCTATTTAGTACAAGAATGCTACAGAATACCTAACGAAATTATATTATAGGTATTATTATGGCCTGCGCAGTCATAGCTGAGCTGCAGTTATGGCTGATTTATGTTTACTTTTAGCAACTTTTGACTGCCTCGATGGTTTAGAAGTCTCAAGCGCGACTGCTGGGTATGGGGTCCTAAGTTCGATTCACGGGTAGGGTGGTGTTATTGGGTTTTTAGATCAGGTTTTTTTTTGTGGCTGAATTCGTGCCCGGTTGTTGGTAATACTCTTGCCCCCTATTACAGGGTACTAACACATCTCGCCTTTTCTACACACTGTGTCTATATATCTAATCCAACTCTCCTCTCGCAGGTCTGCTAGAAGAAATTTCTTTAGAAATAAGCAGTACCTTTGTGCTCTTCTATTTTTTTATATAGGTAAGTACCTATTTTCCTTTTTTTGTATTTTGTGTGTAGGTACATAAATAAATAAATAAATCTCCCTAGGCCTTTGATGATTACAAAGTAACTTAAAGAGACTTTCTCCAACTGTCATGATTTTAATTTTGTAACTTTACTTGTTTCGTTTATTGTTACGAATGTAACAGTATGTAGGTACCTACATAGGTAAGTAAATAGAATATATTATAATATACTTATATCATTATATCGGTACCGCTTGTCGGCGAGTCTCGATTTACAAAGACAGTATACTTACCTACGTAGGCTAGCTCTAGGTATTGTTATCGTAACCTTAAAATATTTTCTCAAGAACATTGTTCGGTACAAAACCTTAGGAAGTCGACAAAGTGAGATCACGCGGAGGTCGTTCAAGTTATGATTAAAGTTAAGCATAAAATTGTTAATTACAGATTCCAAGTAAGTATATACCTACTCCATCATTAAATCTGTTATTATGAGGCAAGTTTTCTACGTAGGTGCCTGAATAGAAACGGCACTCAAATAGGTACTGTGTTCCAGATAAACTGTGAGTCAGAATTGTAAAAGCCCTTCTTTGCAAGTGAAGCAAATGAGTTCGTTATTATGAAGTTATTAATAAATAACACAAGGTAATGAGTTCACGGCAATCTATGCGCCCGTGCTGCAACCGATGGCTATGTAGGTGTGCGGTGTCTCAGCTTTCTCCCAAAACGTGGGCGACACCGCGCTCCCATTCATGCTCCGTCTGTGTTTACACCACGACGCACACTATCCAGCGATAGTCACTGATACGGAAACAAAATAACACGACACAAATCGATGGGAACGAACGCGATAACGATTGTTTACCTGCGATTACCGCACTTCAAGGTAACCTACCTATACAAACGTTAACGTTCGCACGTTAACTCACTACAGACTCACAAGTTAACTCTCATAATAAAACTCTGTTGACTAGTGTTGACATTGAATACAGTTACGCAAGTCGATGCAACTTTACCATCAATTAAACTCGGCGCTACGTTTACAAGACCAAACTCACGTTCCCTGTGTTCACACAACAAAAAGCCGGGTGTGTGCCGCATTTAAGACGGTCCCCCTTACCTCTGTCGCTCGAACGTATCCTGCGAGGACTACACAAGACAGCCATAGGTATATCCTCAAATGCATCACAACAATGTGAACCGGAACGGTCGCACCAGCAATATGACACTAACACAATAATAACACAGCACAAAACAATTTGCTGTTACGTTATTTCACTAACACCATACACACGGGTCGAAACGGCGCGCGAAACGACATGCAGCGTCTGATTGCGATTGTAGTAAACTGAGTGGCGCTTGGAACTCGGTTCAGTGCGTTGAGGGCGCGCGCCCCGCACGCGGCTACTTCGCAGCTAACTTCGGTCGTGTGAGCGAGTTCGGTCGGTCGTCGCCCGATGGTCGATGAAGCTATATTTCGCGTCACGCACTCCTATTTATTACGTCGAAGAATAATGGCCCAGTCGTCGCGTTCACAAAAACAGGCCCCTAATTCTCCTTCCGTTCTATCAACACAACGGCCTACAGCTCCGTAGTTACTTTCCTGGCGCATTCCCACAAAGAAACTTGTTCTAATTTTGGTCACGGACACGACAGAAATATTATTTGCTAGGGCGACGACCGTCTGTATAACATTGGAGATACGTCAAAACAAACAAGTCGTGCGATAGCTATCCAAATGCGTCCAATACAATTTATTCCCTGCCAAGACAGAGATAACGTCCCTACACATCCTAGTTTCAAGTTTGATTCAATGACCAGCAGGCAATGGCAAATGGAGTCAGTATTTGGGAGATTTTTATATAGAGAGTAGGTACCAAGCTGAAAGCGAAAGTGCTTTAAAAGTTTCAGTAGCACGCCGTCTGCAGTCTGGAACTTCATGAACATAATTATATACAATCTATGTATCTGTCTGTCGGTTGTTGGAATAAGGTGGGCTAGGTACATTTTTTAAGTAACGCCATCTGTTGAAACTTATTTGAAACCAAAGATAAATATTTATTACACTACTTACTTAACAAATTCATGATAGGTAACCAAAATATGTGGAAGTATTACATTCCATAAAATGTGGAATCATTTTTAAGAATTTTATATAACTACAGTTCCAACTAAATATATTATTAATATCTGTTGTATTTGATATTGAAACTGTTTTTCGAGACCGGAACCACAATCTGCGCCGCAACCCGCAACCAACATCGGAGTTGAATCTAAATGATAAAAATGGTAGTTGAAGTACTAAGATATTCCAATAGATGGCTCTTCCATAACTTTTGTTATTGAAAGATACTTTGTACATTTTTTTTTGTTTTTAAGTACAGGTAAAAATATAGTTGTCATTTACTATTTGTTATTTTGTCTATTTAGTGCTAACCTGGCTGAGTTTTTATAATGCCACCTATGGGACTCTGACTTGGCGCCTTATGAAATATCTCTCAGGCATGTCTGGGTTCTTCACGAAGTCACGATGTTTTCCTTTGCCGAAGTTAGTGATAATTACCTAGATACAATATGCACATAATATTATGAATCCGCAAAATTAGAGTTATGCCTTGGCCTATGACTTGGTAGCTCAACGGTCACACCACTAGTAGGCTACCTAATAACAATAATTTATAGTTAAGATCTAATCATATAATTAGTTCTAATTTAACAACGTGAGTACAGGTTGTTTTCGCCACGTTCAGACTTATGATATGGTACATCACATTTCTGTTTATCTGAACTAATTTAAAGATACTTACCCAATCCTTTTTAGGATATTGAAATATTTGTACCAACAACTTCTAAGAACATAAATGGATAACGAAGATGTTAGATGCCTTCACATTTGTTCAGATCGGCGCATTCGGTCGGCAGTATAAGTATGTCGGACAGGGCCGACCCGAAGAAATAATTACATAAAGTTGATCTGCAATGTTCTTTCTGCATCTTCCATCACTAGTCACGATCGAGATATTATGTAGAGTAGGTAGCATTTTTACCCGACTGCAGCGAAGCCCATAAGGAGGGTTATGTGTTTGACTTGTATGTATGTGTCCGTTTTTTACCTATCATATTCAATTTTGCGTTAGCGTGCACACATCTGACGGAAGATGCGCTGCGAATCGTCGATAGACCGTACCGTCAGATTAGACTAATAGATAGAACACCCAACCTTAATTCAAACTACCAATGATGCGTTATATCAAAATCAAAACATTAATTTCATGTAGGCCAGTTACAAGCACTTTTGAACAAATACTAAATAAACCAAGCTACAGTCCCAGTCAAAGTCCAGCAAACGGCAACGCGGCAGGCCCAGAAGAAGATGGCGAGACGAACTCGACTCTTTTTGCAGGGATTGGCAAACTGAACATCACTGGATAGGGATAAGTGGAAGGAGGAAAGGGAGGCCTTTGCCCTGCAGTGGGACACAAATGGCAAATAATAAAAAAATAATACAGTCCCAGTCACAAGGCATAATAACTGTGACTAGTTGCCCATTCCACAGCGTTGATATCAGAAGGGCATGAAACTCCATGGACACTTTTAAATCATAATACTATTACAAAACTTTGGTTAGGTACATAGGTATTTCATGTTGAGATGGTTTATTATGTGAGAATGATGTAGGTAGCAAGATGTGCACGATAAGTGTCCACATTTAAGCCAAAAACGATGATTGAATAATAATTCATGCAAGTCATGGCAACCACAACTGCTAGCTACAACTGTTGCTTGACTAGTCACAACTGACAGCACATGTTCACGAGCATGACGCATGGATCAGCACCATTCCATTCAACGCCACCATCAGCAAGGCATTTACAATAACACGTCCATCGTACTAGCGGCGATACGCCCAAGGCATGTTCCCTCAGTTGTGTGATCAGCCTATGCCTTCAGAAACATTAGTTTAAGGAAAGACGCATCATGATTCACAGTGGGTGGGTGGGCATAGGCCTCCCTTTGCTTGTGGCAATCTTCACATAGGTACATCCAGGTTTTACTCTCATGACAGCAAGGAAAAAGCAACCATACTATTAAACAAAACTACCACTAGCTTCCAGTAGAATGTTGAATACAATCAAACACAATGTTATAATGCCACTATCAATATAATTGCGGTTCAACCTTCTATAACAACTAAACAAAATAAAAGCAAAAAGTTGACATTCTTAAAACATAATTGAGTAACAAACTCTCTAGGACATTCCGATTGTTGGGCATTTTATTCCTATTGGGTTTTTGGTTCTATGTCTGCCATCTTTTCTTTGTGGCGGCGGATAGCGTCCTCATGGCGCTTGATCTGGTCCTGATGGAAGGAGATCTCCTCACCCAAGTGATTCTTTAGGTTGGAGAGCTGTTCCTTTTGCTGAAAAAATAAACAGACCAAAACATTTTTGATACATTCCGACAGGATTATTGAAGTATTGTTCAGGTTTACTTTTATTATTTTTAGTAGTACTCTTGCCAACATAGGGCAGAATTTGACGTTTATCCAATCCCATATTCAGTGTTATAGGGTTATCAGTAGTATTTAGCGGATGGTACTCAAAGTACTTTTATACCTACCGTATCGACATCCCACATCTTCAGTGTATGAATTAGCAGGAGTCTTATCTGTGAGGAAAATATTTATATACGAAATACTACGAAGATACCACAGACGAGTCGTTCCTAACGAACCCATATCACGTAAGCGCGTAGAGTACTACCCTATACCTCGTACGAAGACAAAATTTGCTAGAAGATACTATTGTTATCTAGCTCCGCATACTTACAATAAATGTAATAAAATCCTGAAATTGAGGAAGTTGACTAATAACAAATTTAAAATAGTAATATATAATTGGCTAAAGGCTTTAGACTATACTGATGTAGAAAATATTTTGAAAACATAACCTATTCTAAATTTACCATCATGCATACACACAGCCTCACACACATACATACCCACATATATGCACATTTGCACGCACGCACAAACACATACACACACACAAACACATACCCACACATACCTACACACACACACACACACACACCACCCACACATGGCAGCACGTTAGCTACTTAACTTTATTGTTTAATTTGGTTTCCATTATTACTATTAAGTTTTTCTATCTCTTTTTAAATATAATAATAATTCTGTCAGGCATATAGTATTGTCACTTTAATAGGGGGAAGACACTAACACCTGTAACACAGTTTTTACTAGCGTAGGTGTTAGGGAATTCAATATTGTAATTGTAACTTATGTCATCAAGAAATTTATTATTATGGTTTTAAACTTTCGTTTTCTCAGGTTAAACCTGGTATTTTAAGAATCTCACGGGCGTGAACCAGGGCGAGATTCTAGTTATTTGTCTGTGCATTCAAATTATTCTGTATATCAGCAAAATTATTATCTAAGTCTAATTGTAAAAATTTTCTAACTATTCGGCAAGTGTTCAGTATGGCGGCTTTTTGTAGTGTTAGATATGTGTATTTAGATAGATTGAGTACGCTAAAACTGTTAAATATTTGTTTTGGGATAACACCTGTGGTTGATATAACAATTGGAACTATAGTGACTCTATTCATTTTCCAAACTCGCCTAATTTCCTCTTGTAACTCTGTATATTTCCTGATTTTCTCTGAGATTGTTTTTTGTATGTTATTAGTATTAGAGTAGACACTAATCACAACTCTTACTTAAAGTGTAGAGACAGAGTAATATTAACTAGAAGTCAATATTCCCTCACACAGACTTGGAAGTTAACTTGTAAGTTGCATGTTTTTCGACACAGGATTCAGCCCTGCCATCACCACTGCATGAGTACTCATAGTCTGCGCAGATGCAACACCAAACAAGAAAAAGTTGACTGTCTTCTCCTCCTGTATGCCCAAGTTGCAGACATGAGTCTGATATGCAATAAAGTATGTATACTTCATGCCAAATACTGTATATAGTGCTCTGCTTAATTGCAGAAAAATTTACAATAGAATTCATAATTAATAAAAGGGTAGCATACCTTTCTGTAAAAGTACTCCTCTTCCCTAGCTGCCTCCATTTTGCCGAAAGCACCACCAGCCTCGCGGATGGAGCCACCACCGCCGCCACCCCTGCCGGCTCCAGAGCCAGGTTCACCGCTGTACATTCTGAAATCAGTAAATTGGTGATTGAGTAAAGAAGTTTTGTTTTTCTTGATAGAATTTTTGGCCTACGATTGGATTTGGATTTTTTACCTTACGACTTACAAATATAAAAGGATTAAAAAATAATCTTTATCTTGAAAACACACTGTCAATACTAAATTAAACAAATTATCTAAATAATTTGAATTACTAAACCATGAAGACAATGGTCCACTTTTTAGATTAAGTGTCAAAACCAAATCCCTAACATAGAATGTAGAGATCACAAAGAGATTAACAAAATAATGTTTTAGTTTACAGACTCGGAATGACACAGAAAACTCGTCACAAAGTGATTTTGTATTCTGGCAACTGATCACAACACCTGCAGCATGACTATTTTTAAACTTACCATATACAGCATAGTTATCAGGCAATGCAATGGATGATGAAATTGTATTGCAATAAATAAGTCATCATGACACAAAATTAGAAACACGAGGGAACATGGGTACTTAGAACCCATAGGTTTTAGTACCCCAATGGATCAATGAACTCCACAATGTTTTTTTTAAAACAACAGATTGCTTTTAAAGTCAGACTCAGAGCAACTTAAAAAATCGTTTACTGTTATAATGTCGCAATATTGCAAATTGGATGTGGAGTTGCGGACACCAACCTGTGTTGTTATACAATACAAGTTAAATGAGAGGAGTCAGTAAATGATAAGGTGATGGCTAACAGGCAGGGAAGTACAGACAGAGGAATAATCATCAGCCACAAGCTTTCACTCTGCAAGAGGGAATGATGTTGTGCATGTTTACCAAATAACAAATGCAAGTACACATTTCATAATTTGCGTATGATGACAAAATCTTATAAAGATATAATCAACAAATAACTATTGAAAAACAAAGCTATTTGAGACTTACATGCAACTGTTTGGACAAAGGAACAGAACTCATTTAAAAAACATTTAATCATTATAAAACTACGTTAAAAAAGGAGATTTCATATATAGAAATGATGGATTTTATTGCACAAACTTCTTTGAATTTAGAACACTGATCTTACTAGCTTTTATGGGAAAAATGATTTCACATACAATATTTAAGTAAGACATTGGACTCAGGGGAATGTAATAGTGAAGTCTTACCTAGTTTTTTAAGAATATAATTAATTGCTAAGATGGATAACTATGCACTGCAGCTTAGAATTGAAAATGTAAACACTGCGTAGAAAAAACATCGACTGACGGTTTATATGCTCTGAGTTGACACTGGCCTATAGGACAAAGTACTGTGTCATACAGCATAAAAATAGAATAAAGACATAATCATTATTTACTCTGACGTTGATGAGAAATCATGATTGTAAGTGAAACCTGACAAAGAGGGTGAAGCGTTGATGTACTTTTAGTTGTAAAATAAGAGCAATCAAAAATGTAAATCACGAAGGTTGCGTAACTTGACATGCCGGTAGGCATCCTTACCTCACGCTAACAATAGCCCGCGGCAGATTTGACCTCATTCTAGGAATTAAACTCATGATTGAAAAATGTAAATGGAATTTAAAACTTAGAGCTGACGAGTTCTTCCAGTTTAGTAAAAAGTTTTCTGATGGTTATTGCAAAATATGACAGATTTCCTCCTACCCGATTAGCATACCAGAGATAATTGTTGTTTTCCGAGCAAGCAAACGGAACAAACATTCGGCTTTTAAGATTAGAATATTTCCGTCATCAGTGTTTTTTTATTCGTAAAATATTATTTTGATTATGGGAGTACAAAACCTATTTTTTTTACAAAAACAGATGAAACAATAACTGAAATTAACAAAGTACTGAAAACTCGTTACAAAATAATTATTACTTGCTTGGTAACGCAACAGACAACTTTTGCAGATTCAAGAAATAAGGAAAACGATTAAATTGGAATTCAAAAACTGTTCACTTCTACTTTATACTAATTTCTTCCTTTTTAGAGTTTGAAAAGGAATATAATTTTTGTGATCAAAATTAAAGAAAAAAACATAATAACAAATTGTCATCTAACGAAGACATCATTCGCTACACAAAACTTACACATTCTGGCTACCTGCTTACACATGCTGCCTTAAGCCTAATCAATAGCAATTTTACTTCGAAAGAAAGTTGTTTTAAAAGTATAGAAGGCGGCGTATATTAATTTCATAGTAGAAAAAAAAAACAACCGACATAAAAAAAAAACCGAAAAGAGTAAAATAAACTTCAGAAGAAAAATTGGCTTCTGAAATCGGTGACATTGTATGTTTGATTTCAGTTTTACTGCCACCGACTTTAGAAGCTGATTTTCCTTCTGAAGTTTATTTTTCTGTTTTTGGTTTTTTTGAATTTTCATTTACACGTATATTTGCTTATGAAATTTGAGGTTTGCTATCTTTTATCATGGTATCACCCTTGAAATATCTCCTTTCCAATAAAAAAGAATCATCAAAATTGGTTCTTAAACGACGAAGTTATTCGCGAGCAAACATAAGTTCATAAACTGAAAAATACTAGGCCAAACTATGTTAAATTTCAATGGGACCAAATGGCAACTATTCCGCATCAAACTAAAAAAAAATCACGTAAATTGGATTATAAATTTCAGCGCAATCGGTGTACAGTCACGAGCAATAAGATGTATACACTTGGTTAAGTTCAAATGAAATAACAATTGCAACTTCGAGATATGACCTTTTTATGATAATGTGGGATACAAAATATTAGTTTCGTTACGTTAAATGAAAATTAAAACAACATAGTAGGCGAAAATTGTTTCTAAACGTTGCTAAGTGTATCCATATTCGTGCTGCTGACTGTACATACATAAAAAAAGCATACCGATCGAATTGAGAACCTCCTCCTTTTGGAAAGTCGGTTAACAAATCTGATAGCACATACAAATCTTAAGCTAGCCCCCGCTGCTATTAACCGATTTTTCCTTAGAAAAAGGTTATTTAAACACCAGGTACATCAAATTGTTGAAAAATAAAATCGAATTATTCATTGGGGACTCAACACATCGAGGTACAGCTATTTTATGTATCTCTGTGTAGTAACTGTAAAAATAAGAGTCAATTAATGTGAATGACATAACTTAATATAAAATTACGCCTCTAATCACTGAATGGTTAGACAAAGGAGTACCTAATAGTATACAACCATTCCACTAGATATGCTTCAGTGACAGTAATAGGCGAACCAATTGCCATCAATGTGGCTCGTCCACGTCCATCAGGAATTTCGTAGGAACCACAGAGTCATCTGTGGTATCTGTGGTTGAAAAACTCGATAAAACTTTATCCAACCCGGAAATGGAACCCAGGACGGCAGGACCTTATGCACAGGCTCAGCTGTCTACCACCAGCGGGTCTAAAATGGCCGCTTTAGAATCTACGCAGAATCGTAATATGAATCACGTTAAAATTTAAAATTCTTAAAATGGACTTAATGTCTATAAATTTAACGTCCATTTTATGAATTTTAAATTTTTAACATGATTCATATTACGATTCTGTTAAAGCGGCCATTTTAGACCCGCTGACCAACGAACAAGTCCGTTATGAATGAACGGAATAATTAAGAAATAAAGGAAATGTACCTCCATTAACCTCACGGAAAAAATCCCAATAAGGTCATAACAACTATCGTAAATGAGAGCCCAACATTTTATTATGTAGCAAGAAACAATGTTGGCGCGGCATTTTTAAATTCACCTATCATACTAAACAGAAATAATTTTAGTTACCAAAAATATGATAGGATTTTTTTACAACTTATTCTGTTTCAGCAAATTAATGATTTTCATGCAATACGAAATAATCAAGCATTTACTTTACTTACATACATCGGACACCACTCAGACTAATTTTTGGTAACTTCATTTGAAACTTAACCTTTAGTAAGGTGAAATGCTACACTTTTTACTCGATATCAATTTTAAAGCGAACACTGATAATAAAATTATAAAAGATAAGACGTGAGACGGTTCAAATAAAATATTTTAGTTAACAACTAACTGAAAATACACAGTGAACACCAAATTTTGAACTTTGGACGGTAAAATAAAACAATGTTGAGATTGGTATGCGTGCGGCGGAAATAGAATGTTTCTTGCGATGTATGAGCACTTGTTTGAAACCCTGGCTTTTAATTCCGGCAAAACATTAAAAACAAAAAGCAGCTCTAATAACTAAAAATAAATACATAATTACTTATTTATATTTTACGTGGACATTAAATGTATGACTAAAAATAAAGATATTTGCATGTTCGGTGCTTAACTCCTCGTTCAAATGAGAACCATAGACTATTTTACTAGTGGCGGGAAAATTTAAGTATTTTTAAATGTAAAAATATTTTTCTACTTGATTATAAATAAAGTAATTTAGCGTTATGTTTTTTGTAATCTATTAGTAGGTTTTAATTCGTATGAAACTTACGCCATGTCTTGCTTTTTCGCCCACAGAACATGCTTCAATTTTTGTTCTGCAATAATCTTGTTGAGTTCAGCAGTCTCTCTCATTGCTCTCATAACTTGACGCTCTTCTTTTAATGACTCCATTCTCATTTGCTTTTCTATTGCAGTATACCTACCAGAACAAATAAAAATAAAGTTTCACAAAACAGAGAAATAAATTAAATTAAACTAATTTTATTAATGATGCAAGTTATTATGAATGAATCACTTACTTGGAGTATTCTTGTATGTCCCTCTGAAAGGGAGAAGTAATGCTGTAAGCTTCGTTGACATTATTAAAAGGTATATCAGTCATAGTCATAGCAGCAACACTTCTTCTGTTAAAGTTGTTTGAATTCAATGGGATATTTTCTTCCTGTCCATCGCAATCATTTGCTTCAGAGATTTGTTCAGAAAGTGATGATGCAGACGATTCCAACTGGGTCGTTGCTGTTCTATTTGCTTTATCTGGAGGCATATCGCACATATCAGCATCTATAGAGGTTGATGTATTATTAGTACCACTACCACTTGGTTGGATCACTGGTTGGTCTCTGAAATAAAAAGTAATCATTAAAAAAACGTAACTGTCATTTCTATAGCAACAAATGGGTGGGTTTCAATGTGAATTGATTTAAAAGTTAATGATAATAATTTACGTGTTTACATTGCCTGGGAAATTACGGTAAATAAGAAATAGCGTTGTTACACTTACTCATCAATACATTCAGCTTTAATCTCAATATTAGCTGTCATTGAAGACGAAGATTCATTTAAGTTTTCATTTTCTCCTCTTAGAATGCCGTCTTTGACTAATTCAAGGATATTGCACACTTCTAACGATAATCGTGAGTAATTTTGTAGTTGAGGTCCGTTTAAGGCCATTTCTTCACGGGCTATTCTCTTCATATTCTGCCATTGCGTCTTCACTTTCTTTATAGAACTACCAGTAAACTTACAGCCAAATTTTAATGATAGCTCCTCTAGTATTTCGTTCCATGCGACGTCTTTCTCTTCGTAATGGTTCGGACCATTGTTTGTTTTAGTAACAACCACTTCTTTGCGTTCCTTAATTAACTCGAGCAGGTACTGTTTTTCTTCAAGGGACCAGTTAGGCGTTCTTAGTCGGCGGTGATTATTTAGCTTTATAATCTTCCCCATTTTTTGCGATGCGTCTTGGGGGACGTGGTTGATCTTTTGCAACGATTTATTGCAAACGATGCACTCGACGTCCAAAATTATAGGTTTCCACATTTAAAAACAAATGAACGGCGAAAAACGAGTGAAAACTCTGACAAGCTATAGACAGCGCTGCTAATTATGCACTGCTTACAATAAAAAACAATTTTCGAATGAAGTTTGTAATGGACTCATTTTGAATCATAGAATAAGAGTGAAATAAATGAGTTGAAAATATTTTCAGTGAGGCAACGAGTTGTACTAAGCAAAATGATGTAATTTAATTTCATTTATTTTCAGTGCGGCCAAGTGACTGGCCGTTAATAGAGCGCGAAACTGAATTTGGTTCCCGCTTGCCATTTTTTTAAATTAGGTAGCCATAAGCAAAATTTTCAGTGGAATCAGAAATAAAAAAAAATAGGTACCTCGGTAAATATTTGCATGAAACTTTGATTTTCTACAAATAGGTGCGTTTAAGTAATACTTACCTGCTTGGTTAGATATTTCACTAACGTCAAAATTATTGATGTTTTAATTATGCACTATTAGATATTTTTAAGAATGTGATAATGAGAAAACTATCGAGTGTTATTTTTTGTCGTGCTGTTTTATGAAGGTAATGTAATACTTAATGTTGTATTGTTACCATGCCTATGATTGTATGTCGGTAAACAGTTTTGCTCTAAAAGTACTTTTGAATTTTAGTTATGTAGGTAGGTACCTACAATATACATATACAGGGTGTAAATTAACCCTTCACACATTATGTCCACTAAGCATTCTGTACATCAAACTAAGTACCTAAGTACCTATCCCTACGCAATTTTTTTTGCTGGGAAACAACTTTTTTACGGTAAAACTCAATGTAGCACCCTTAAAAAAGTGAGCTAGTGGATGCTTTGAATAGCAAACGGGTCATGGAGGTAATTTAAGTAAAGTTATAACCTGAAAAACTAGTATTTACAAAAACAGCTGTGCAAAATTTGGAACTTTGACCCCCAATATCTCCGTAACTACGGGGTACCTACGTCATCGGCAAAAACTAACATACCTAACTAACGTGGTGAGTTCAGAAATTACCGTTTTGTTAATTTAATTACTTAATTTAGGTAGGTACTTACCGTACTTACCTACCTACCTTAAGGTGGAAGCTCACATCCGGCCCGCGAAATTCTAATTTTCTTACGTTTTTGGCAATTTGCAGGCCAGTGCTTGGTTGTATGTTTATGAAAATTTGATTTGCGACTGTAAGACGTATGAAGTTACCGAATTATAACCATCAAAATTATCAATACAACCCTCCAAGTTCATTTTCATGTCAAGATTGATTTTTGCATGTAAAAGTCATTCTTTAGTAATTTAGTCGTCGTTCTTTAGTAGTTAGTAATTTTGATGGTTATAATTCGGTAACTTCATACGTCTTACAGTCGCAAATCAAATTTTCATAAACATACAACCAAGCACTGGCCTGCAAATTGCCAAAAACGTAAGAAAATTAGAATTTCGCGGGCCAGATGTGAGCTTCCACCTTAATGTACGATCCAATCGGGCACGGGAAGCCCGATTTCCGGCCCTTTCATCCGGTGCACCCTTGTCACATCTCATGTTATTACGCCCATCAGGAACCAATCCAGGCGTTAGTTTACGCTCCAGTTGTTTAGCTGTTCATCAATAAAATGCAACACGAATGGTTTCTAACATAAATTATGGTCATAGGAGTTCAGCCGCTCTTCGCTAGATGGCGCTAATAGTAGGGTTTCTAATTCAAACATGAAGCTTGGCATGATGATTCATTGTGGCAACATTATGGATGTTTACTGTCTAGAAAAAATGTGATTCTAATTAGTCCGTCTGTTAGATTATCGGAAAATAGTGGATACTTATTTTTTGTTCTATCAAATCAAATCAAAGATTTGAGTGGGGGTTTGTGACGTCACTGACCGGTAAAAAGTGCCATACTTATGCCAATATGACGTCAGACGAGTTTTCAAAGCACTGCATCGTCTTCATTGTTTGTTTATATGAAAAAATAAAAAAATACGTGTTCAATATTTTTTGGAAATCTATCTGACGGACTAATTTATTTTTTTTTGTTAAATACCCTATATGTGGAGTTTAGTACCAACACACATTCAATGAAAGAAGTCGAATCATCATCTTCCTAACCAGGTCCATCATCATGTTCATGTGTGGTCATTTGTTCTGTGTTCCTAACCTTGTCCCGTTCTATTTGGGGTCGGCGCCGCAAGTTAATTTCTTCCATTCTCCCCTGTCAGACGTCACGGCATCATTTAGTCCTTTCTCCTTTTTATTATTCCTCACACAATCTATTCATATTTTTTCCTCTCCCTCTCTACAGATGATCAGATAAAAAAAAAACAATTAAAGAAGTTTAATTAATTTAGATATTATAAATCTGTGAGTCACTAAGAAATACCAACGGAAAGTCGGAAACCTCTAACAATATCAAGTTTTTTGTGTAGACACACGGAAAACACTATGGTGCCAGTACATCAGTCCCGTGCCATTTCCTCTGAAACTGAGTACTAGTATGTAAATGGCGCAGATATAAACGGTGTAGAAGTACCCTTAACGCAAACGAAGGGCACTGGTTCTCCCCACCACTGCGATCATTTTGTTGTTCTAGACCATACCTGGGAACCCTACTTAGTTACAGAGATATTGGGGGTCGAAGTTCCAAATTATGCACAGCTGTTTTTGTAAATACTCGTTTTTCAGGTACCTAGTAACTTTACTTAAATTACCTCCTCAAAAGGGTCATCCTTTTGGCTATTCAAAGCATCCACTAGCACAATGTTTTAAGAGTGCTAGATTGAGTTTTACCGTAAAAATAAATTTTTGACCCCAAAAAAAAGTCGTTTCCCAGCTAAAATTTTTGCATAGGGGTACTTAGTTTGATGTACAGAATGCTTGGTTGACGTATGTGTGAAGGGTTAGTTTACACCCTGTATAAGTATAGAAAGAATGTAGTCGTCAGCGATAACAATTTGGGTCGTGGGGCTTCTGGGACCGGGAACGCGGTCTAGGATTCCACTTTTATATACTTACTTTAGCTATATATTTGAGTAGTATTTCGCGAACACACCAACAATTCATGATTCAGAACGTTAGGTAAGGTCTCTGGTCAAAAAAAAAAAAAAGGTCTCTCGGAAAAATAGCAAACTTAACCGCCAACCCGTTCGGATTCGTGCTCCGAGGATTTTTAATTGTCCAAACATAACGTAACATCAGGCCTGTCCACAACATTAGGCAGAGTTGTACAGTCAGCAGCACCGATATGTAATTGATACATGTATACGCATAGGATTGCCACCCGTCCAGGTTTCCCCGGATTTGTCTTTATAGAGGGCGTCCGGGGAGCGTCCGCGCGGTGCTTCATTTGTAGTCCGGGTTTAAAAAAATAAAGTCTTGGGCCACACACGCATTGTACCCGCATGACACGATCAACCTATGAACCGACAATATTTTTTTAACTGAATATGGAATCAATTTGTAAGTAAAAAAAGGTAAAAAACTAAAAAAAAGGTGATTTTGACATTTTCAACTGTATTCTTTCCTCTCGCAATGTTTAAAAAAACCTGTTAACATGATTGTCCATGATTCACGCGTCTTGTCCTAGATGCCAAATTTTTAAGAGCAGCCCTACATAATTTTCATCACCTACTGAAGAATATACAGTATTGATTAACGTTTTAGATTTTCAATTATATCTATGGTTTTCACGGACATGGTATTTTGGAAAGTAACTATAATATTAAGTAAATAAATAAATAAAAGTTTTTATTGATTGTCATACAATTGTTTTACAGCACAAAATGGAGGCAAGCCCCGGTAAGTTAAAATATACTTGTGATGGGGTTACCTCGCAACTTCCCATGGATTACTTTTCTCTACATGTTGAGATATACTTACTTAAAAAGAAAAGAAAAGTTTACAAACTAGGATGGTACAATATTATTTTAGCATGTTCAAGCATGTGTGTGGTATACTATTCCGAAATAGTTCTTAACTCAAAGTAGAAACCGTTATTTCACGGGAAAGTTCACATTAGTGCACACAGGTACATGACATATTAGTGCTCGTGATTTTACCTATTAGTACACCTACATTTAGCTATGTTATGTCCATGAACCAAGCGGGAATCCAATCATTAAGTCATCATCATTGTCAGCCTATAATAAATAAATTCGTGTCTTCGAATTTCTTGGTTCTAGGACATTTTTCCTTCACCGTTTTGAGAGCAATAATTTAGTATTTCTACATGACATAATTCACTCACTAACTGTGTTGCCCGCTGCCTTTATTCGCGTAAAATTGTTATGAAAAAATATTAATAGGTATTAAAAATAATATGTATTTTTTTAAATTAATTATTATTTATTATTCATAAATGAAAGTAGAATGAGTTACTCCTAATAACATTAACTATCTGCATATCGGTCCAGCCCAGGTTTCGGAAATTTCGTCCCAGTCCGGGTTGATAATGCCTGGGTTCGTTTTTGCTGTTCGTAAGTCGAGACCACTGGGCCACCGCTGCTCTAAACAGATACAAGACTTAAATTTTATTTATTATTTTTATTTATAGATAGAGGAGGAGCTCGTGGCTTTATAAGAACTGCCACTCGGGTCGATCTTTAGGTTAAGCTGCGCTTGCCTAGGTCGATCTGTGGATGGGTGACCGCCCATTACATACCGAGTTTCCTCCGTGCCTCGGAAAGCACGTTAAGCTGTTGGTCCCGGGTGCCGTATATAGATCTTTGGCAGTCGTTACAGGTAGTCAGTGACCTGAAAGTCTGACATCCAGTCTTACCAAAGGGTATCGTATTACCTAGTAATAACTGGGTTGTGGAGGTCAGATAGGCAGTCGCTCTATGTAAAATACTGGTATTCAGCTGCATCCGGTTAGACTGGAAGCCGACCCCAATATAGTTGGGAAAAGGCTAGGCAGATGATGATTTTTATTTATAGATAGAATAAATTCATGATTGCTGACGTCTAGGTAACATGTTCTAGTTCTGCTAAAAAATCTAAATGAATTGATCTGGATTTACTACAAATTTAATCAGTTGTTCGATACAGGTTTCAAAATTTTTATTTTTGATCGCTTTTGAATATAATTTTACAAAAATGGTTAAAACTAATAACTTTCAAATTTGATAAGTAGGTACATGAAAAATTATGTAGATGGCTGGGGTAGATAGAGATAGTAACTAAAAACATAACACTCTTTTTTTTTTGGACAGTCTAGTCGTGTAAAAAAGAAAAGAAGTAGTGAAAAAAAAATACTTAAATAAAATAAAAAACTATTTATATCTAATTTTTTTACTAGTAACTAACTAGTCTAGTAAATTAAAACAAGGTGCTTTATTTAAATAATAATATTCAATTTTTAATCAAACGAGTTTCCTATTCTGCGCGCCAAACGTAATCATTCTTTTGCTTTTATAGTCTACAAACGCCACAACGTCTGCAAAAAAAGCCCAGGTACCTACTTAGCCGATTTGTCAGAAAAATGCTTTATTAAATAGGAATGGTAAATAGTTCATTATTTTAATTACAGTTTTGTTAATAACTTAAAAAGCTTCAAGCTCGTCCCGTGATTAATGAAGACAGTCGCTTGTAGAGGCTCCACAGCGCTACACGCTTGTTGATATTTTTTTTTATTTAAACCGTAACCAGAGTGCATCGTTTTTTTTGAACTTGGAATAAGTGTTTCCTGATTTTCGGTTTAGTGTAGTTTGGTACCTAATTATAAACTCAGTGAATATAATGTTTTTTGTTTAAAAACGGTTTTGCAATAAATATTGTGAAACAATCAGCTTGCTTGGGTTTCGTACCGGTAAGTTTTGTTATAAGTTTTCATATTCAAGATGTTTTTCTTGTAGGTTCGTATTTAAGTTAGGGTATAAAGATAAGAAAGTTTAATGCGTGGGTACCCAAATTTTCAGAAATACCGGTTTTTCTTACGCAAATGTCCATCCGGTTTTCATATCAAATCACTTAGCACTTATGTGAAAAGTACATAAAGCTTAAAATTAAGTTCAAATATAATTACACTAATAAATACACTTTTACATAATCATTTTATGATATTTTTGTTTGTAATACCTACACGAGTTCCATGTCCCAATGACCGTTTCCTCAGAACCATTGTCTTGTTCATTGTCGTGGTTATTAATATTATCTTATCTGTTTATGTACTTAGACTGAAATTGCAACCAGAATAACAAAGCTTACTGTTTCTTCATGGTTATGTACCTACTTATTTATACAAATTTATTTATACAAATAAGACCTTCTTGTTTTCTGTGATTTAATAATAAGCTTGATAAAGTAGGTCAATAAATCGCAAATTTAGGCAGATTTGCAGAGTTTTAGATGGTTTTAATTGATTGTGCCTCACAGAATCTTCTTTACATATCTTTATAATTATTTTTATATAGCACAAAACAAACTCGCTCGCGCTGTTTGTTCACAATAATCTTTTAAGCTACTCAACGTATTTTAATGCAGTTTTCAGCATTATTTAAAGTAATTTAAGAGGAAGGTTAATGTGTAGTATATATGCATATTATCTACATTGCACCCGGTCCAAGCCGGGGTGGGTCGATATTATTATTTTATAAATACGAATGTTTGTGAGAATGTATGAATGCTTGTTCCTCTTTCAAGCAAAAACGGTCTAACGGATTTGAGTGTAATTAGCACATAGAAACTTTACAACCTGCATTAAGAATACGGTATGTTTAATCCCAGTCTTGCAATCCCGTGGGATGATTACCGAACGCAGACGAAGCTGTAGGAAAACTTAGAAACTTAACCAATTTTTTTGTGAATAGCAGCATGATTGAGTATTTTGAGTATTTGAAGCTCCGCTACTGTAATAAAATACTGGTAGCCCTTTAAAAGTACCTCAAATGGTTTAGTAAGCTAAGTACATAAAAAAACAACAACTGCCGTGTTCTTCAGTTCATCTTGACTTGAGTAATTCACGTTGCCGCCTTTTGGCCACGAGAGTTCGAAACCCGTCCTAAATTGTTGTGCAATAGTACCACCAAACGCCAAAGATGTTAATGTTGTCATCCAAATGGGAATTTAATTGAAAAAATGTAAGTTCCTTGCATTCTTTTGGAATGAGGTAATAGTAGTAGGTCGTCCCATATTGTTTTATGCGGTCGCCACACACTCGACGAGTGGCATGGGAAGTAGCGAGGAAAGGAGGCAGTACAGGCGGCAGTACTGTCTCCTGTACTATGTAAATATACACTATGTAAATATTTAGACGATTATTTAATTAGACGAGTAAACTCTTTACTCGTCATGCCGCACGTCATGCTCCTCGTCGCTCGTTGCGCGAGTAGAGCTGTGTGGGCAGAGCGGGCAACATCGCGGCAAATAGCGGCAGCGCGAGGAGCATAGCGATGAGCAGCGCGAGGAGCATAGCGATGAGCAGCGCGAGGAGCATAGTGATGAGCAGCGCGAGGAGCATAGCGATGAGCAGCGCGAGGAGCATAGCGATGAGCAGCGCGAGGAGCATAGCGATGAGCAGCGCGAGGAGCATAGCGATGAGCAGCGCGAGAAGCATAGCGATGAGCAGCGCGAGGAGCATAGTGTGGCGGCCGCATTAGGGTTGAATTTGTTAATTGGGTTTCTTTTTGGGATTAAAGAGGTTTGAACTTTTTTTAAGGGAGCTGGCATATCGACCCACCGCCATTTAGTTATTTTTTCGAAATCGCGTCCCACTAGAACTGGTGTGTATGGATAGAGGATCTATACCTAGATGAACAAAAAACGTCATGGAACGTGGTACCCCAAAGTGTCACGTTATCGAGATATTTGAAGGTAAAGATCGACTTAAGAGTACAATGACCATATAAAAAATAGACCTTTTACGTGTCTTTATGCATTGATTATTATTATTACTGTTTATTGAAAGAGAGTTGGTACATTATACATCATACTATGTAAGTACTTGGACCACGAGAAAAGTACCTATTCTTTGACATAGCATAGCGTTTCATTGCGATTCAATATTATTTGGATCTACAATTTGACGCCTATCCTACACGTAATAATTCTATTTTTAATGATTGTCGTTGTACTCATTCGATGATCTTTACCTACCTTCAAATATCTCGGTAACGAGACACTCAAAGCTTCCCAAAACTGAGGGTTGCACATGTGGTTCGGTACAGGTGTGGATGACGTTTTTATTTTAGCGGGTGGAAAATCGTCAAATCCTCCTGCTCTTGGGCAGATCGAAAGGGAGTGTCAGACTTATACTGCCTAAAAACCACCCATGTTCCTTCTTAGCCCTATATCTCGAGGCCGCGGTAACTTGTGAACAACCTGCAGCCCAAATGTGGATGACTTTAAATTAGATATTATGTACGCAAATAGACTGGTTATTGTGATCAAGGAATGCAATGCTACCGACCCACGAAATCGTAAATATCAACAACTTATGTAAAGTTATGCCCGTTTTCATTAAAATTATCTTTACATGGTTTAATAAAGTTGTTTCCACTGTTTGTGCGCTTAGATCTTTTATACTGCGCAAACGGGTTTTAATGTACTTTTCAGCAATAGATAGAGTGATTCACTGCTCGTGATTGGGGGCAACGAGAATACTCATGTTAAAAATTGAGTCGTGGTCTACGAGTGGTGTGCAGCGAGGATGTTTAAAAAGTCATGTCACCGTCCACCACTGGTGGACAAGCTGGAAATCATCGAAACTGATCTAAGGCAATTATGTCGCAATACCGCGGCCTCGACAAAAAGGGCTAAAAAGGAACATAAGTGGTTTTTAGTCAGTAGAAGTCTGACACTCCCTTCCGCTCCGCCCAGAGCGGAAAGAGTCGTTTGATGATTTCCCACAATTCCCACCCAGCAAAAAAAAACCAATTAAAGCCACCTAGGTACTTCTTCTGGTACTTTCTAGAAACCTCTCTGAAACATCGAATTCTGTTAGTAGGCAGGTAGAGAAGGATGAACAACGCCTAGACTTGTTTTTCTAGAGTATCTAGCGACGCCATTCTATCCTAACATTGTAGACCCAGTCATGCTAATCAGAATCGTTCTAAGCTTGTTTTTTCTGTCTTTCTATTGTTTTTTTTTACCAAATTTTAATAAAAAAGATACTTCCAACTACCCTTTCATTCTTCGTTATCATGTGGGTAGTGCCAAACCTGGTGTCAGACTTTGAATGCCGCCCTATAGGCCTCTGACATGGCTTTATATGCCGTCGACGTCGACGGTACGACATCACAACTATGTTTCAAGTATAAATCATTCACTATGCCCTAAATATCCCTAATCACTCGTGACAATCAAAGTCGTTAACCGCAGCACGGCCTTCTACGTAATATGTGCTTCTACTCCAACATCAAACATCGAAGTATATCAAATGAAAAGTTAATTTATTTCTGTCAACATGAACGCGTAGAATGTGTTGTGAAGTCGGTACTGGTGGTAACCTGATAGTAGCGCCGGTGGTAAGGTTACCAGCCGTGGAAAGCGGCCACGATCTCCCCTAACATTGGATTACTTGCCTCACTTCCTGCATGTTCGCTCGCTTGCATATACGGTATTTATGACTGGTAATAAGTACTAGCGTTTCGCCCGCGACTCAAAAAATGTTATAGTGCGGCTAATATGTATGATTTAAATATAATTTATAGCCTAGGGCACCCACTAACAATGTAGCATTCTGCCATTGAAAGAATTGGATCTTTAGTTCCGGAGATTACTCCTATCCGCTGAATCTCTAGAAAGTTGGTGGAAAAATCATCATCATCGGGTCTTGAGCTGGTACGGGTTCAAATCCTTGTTTAAAGTCGTCATGATATTTACAAATTAGTAATTTCAATAGGAGTTATTTTATGCCATCGATATAAGAAAAAAATGCTGTGATTGATTTTCTGAAGATTGAACATTTTAATTATTTACCCAAGTTATAATTAAGTTTAGACTTCACCTGTCCATTGTCGAGTGTTACATAGTTACTAATTTATCATTGTCGTTAAAATTATGCAATAGAAAGTATTTTAATGGTTACTATGTATCCTTTGTTGTATGAATGACTAATAAGTTAATTTACTGACTAATACTAATGCACTAACTATCTAACTATGATTTTAAAATTTACGTACTTGTAGGTCTTCTTTTAAAATGACTTTGTCTTCCGAAGGACCCAACAATGAAATGACCCGGAAGCCCCTTCTGATAAGCTCTAATGAAAATAATGACAGCCTTTGTTTTACACTGTAAATTAAGATGTTGATGAAAAAAAATGACAACTCATTCCTACGTTTTGGAATCAGTGGAAGCCAGCAAAAAGCAAAGCTCATTTTTTGTAGACTTTTTAGTGTAGCTGTCAGAATTGATCACTGAACAAATCTTGCCACTAGTCTATTATATTATTGTTTTACATATTAATTAAGTTGAATTCCAATGTAGGGTAGTTAATTAGAATAATTATCGTAACGAGCGTGTAAGGCTAATTGCGATGCCAATCAATCAGGTTGCAATAAAAGAGTTTCTACAACTGACTATATACCTACTTCAAGAGATCATATTAAAACTGTCGGTGAAGTGCTAATAATAGCTTCTGGGGTTTATTTCTATCTTATTTTATTTTTTGTTGAAAGTAGTAGCAAACAGTTACGTTATAATAACTCACAAATAGTTTAACAAAATCGCTTCTTACTTACTTGGGGTGAATGTGCTGCTATGGGTCACCTGTTTGGGCTGTTAGGGCCACCCACCATAGGGGTCATCATCATTATCAGCCTATAATGTTCCCACCGCAGGGACTTTGACCTCCTCTCTAGAAGGGATGGGCTATATAATCCATAACGAGGACTCAGTGTGGGTTGGTAGATGTCACATGTCTTCGAATTTTTTTGACCTAAGATATGGCCGGTTTCCTCACGACGTTTTCCTTCGCCGTTTTGAGAGCATATGGGTGGTACGACGTAAATTGCTTCCAAGTCTATAGCATTACATTTGGTTTTAATATTCTTGTGCAAAGCGTATAGGGCGGTTAGTACTGAAGCCTTATCGGGACTTGCTGGTGTACCACTAGTTGGTCTTGAATTGGAGTGATGTCCAGCCATGTATTAGTCTATTACACACGAGATACCACGAAGAAATTTACAGTAAAAGTAAATCACCAATATACTGTGCACGATATAAGCTATAAACTGTCTTATGGGATTAGATATAGTAGCTAAAACACCTTGATCTTAGAACAGTGTAATGACCGATAAACTGGAGTCGCCCAGGCCCACCATTTAAAGCGTATACAGGGTGGAATTTTGTAATGCCACCTGGAGGGAAAGTACTCTTAATACTGCAGATAGAAAATTTTACTCAAAGGAAACATTCCTTTATTTTTGAATAGAAAGCAAACTGCATTCAAAGATTTTCGAAAATTCTCTTCTCCCACACCCGGGAATCGAACCGGCTAAAATCTGAAAAAATTATAACCTGTACTTTTATTGCATCGATCTTTAGGGTCGGATGGATGAAATCTCTCTAACAAACATGATAAATTAAATGAAAGGAAAACTAGGAACTTTAACTTGACTCATTGAATTTGTAACTTCAACGTAACTTCAACGATCGATGCAATAAAAGTACAGGGTATAATTTTTTCAGATTTTAGACGGTTCGATTCCCGGGTGTGGGAGTAGAGAATTTTCGAAAATCTTTGAATGCAGTTTGCTTTCTATTCAAAAATAAAGGAATGTTTCCTTTGAGTAAAATTTTCTATCTGCAGTATTAAGAGTACTTTCCCTCCAGGTGGCATTACAAAATTCCACCCTGTATACAAACGGATAGGAGTATGGTAAACGGCAATACGATAGACACACATTACACAGCCGCTATGAATGAAAATCATATCTATGTAGGTATAGGTATATTAATATTGACTCAACAGTTTGCTAATTGTGTTATTATTTGTTTCTTCGGTCATCATTTTCCTGCTCTTATAATCTTAGGGTGGGCGTAATATAATTTTTCAGTTGCAGCTACTCTAGTGTCCATTACTTGTTTTCATATGCCATGGACAATACCATAGGAGCATCTTATCTTTAGTCTAATATTCGCTCACAATCCATCAACATATTTTATAATTGTTGACTAGTATTTTACAAAGTGTGAGAAAATGCATCAACTAATCACACTGAACATCGTGTATTGTCAAGCAAATCTACAACGTTAATGTGTCATATTTTTTAAAATTAGACGACTTGGAATTCATGAGCTCTTCGCTCTAATGAACCTGTTCAAATAATCCTACAAAGAGATCGATTTGCTATTACCTAATTTAAATTACTTACCGCGCTTTATTCACGGCCTATCATTTTAGGCTGAACTAACAAGTCGATAATTTAACTAAAATGAATAGTAGTCTTATTTAATAATAGCAAAAAGTGTGTTCTTTCCATTTTATTAGAATATTATTTTGTAGCTAGGTCCGTTATTAATGTCACTATTATGTATTCTATGGTTTAAGTGACGAAACTGGTACAATTTGTATCAATTGATATTAGGACCCGACAGGAAATGGTTATTTCCTTTATGATCAGTTTGATTCAATATTCCGGCGTGAAATATGGTATGGCTAAGTTCGACGATCGCTTTGATCGGAGTTCACATATTTTTTCTATTTTTAGAATGTTAAAAACTTTAAAGCATGGTAATGATATCGTTGAGATTTATAATCACATTCATAATCATAAAAAGGTAAAGCATTTAAAACGCCTAGTGTAAGGCAAAGGCGACACATTGTTCGGAGTTCCACAAGGCACGATTCTGGGTCACTTGTGCTACTTATGTATATCTGTTCTTTTATTTGTATAGGGTGTAATGTAAACCTTTGGATTTGCAAACCCAAAAGGCAATGAAGAGGGCTATGCTCGGAGTTTCCTTGTGTGATCGAATCAGAAATGAGGACATCCGCATAAGAACCAAGGTTACCGACGTAGCCCGAAGACTTAAGTGGCAATGGGCAGGGCACATTGCTCGTAGAACGGATGGCCGATGGGGCCGAAAAGTTCTGGAGTGGCTACTTCGAACCGGAAGACGTTGCGTTGGAAGGCCTCTCACTAGGTGGACCGATGACCTGGTAAAGGTTGCGGGGACCCGCTGGATGCGAGACGCACGGGACCGGTCAATGTGGCGACACCTGGGGGAGGTTGTCCCACCAATGTCCAATAGTGGACAACAGTGGACGTCTTTTGGCTGAAATGGTGATGAATGTAATCAAAAGTCTGTTATCTAACAGAAAGTATGGATTCTTCGTTTTTTTGGTTACAAGATGCAAAGCAAATAAATTGCGTTTGATCTGACAGGATCCCACCAAACCTTTCAAATAAAATAATATTTTATTTAAAGCTACATGCATGAGTAACCGATGATGCACCAATAATCCAATTTGTCGTGTTTGTTCAAGATACATTTGTAAAAGCAACCACATCCGGCTTCCTAAAAATCCCTACTAGACCAAAAACTTTTGGAAGTAAGTAGGTACCTACACACGTAAGGACAAAAAAAAACATCTCAGAAGCAAACCTCTTTAATTTAGAAAAAATAACTGTAAAATATGTAAGATAACCTTTGAAACTCGTACATAGGTACATATTCAATTCCTGCAATAAAGCAGAATAAGAAGATGCATTGTCATTCGTTTTAGGTACCAATTATTATATAATAAGACCAGTCTGTGTTTGTAGGAACGTTTATATTACCTCCGAAAAAGATTAAAACAGACCGCTACGGTTGCCTCGTGTATGATTTTTTTTTGTATGTATTCCTAAGTTTTTTCGACATGAATTATAAATTCGAGCGGTTTTAAACTCTCAACGAATGCTTCCTTTCGAGTCAGTTAGGGGAGCGTGTGGGTTGGTAGATGTCACCGTTTTAAAAAGTGTTATTGGAAGTAAATTATCTCGGCGTACCATCCAACCCAAAACCTGATCTTTTTTGGCCGTTCTAAGTTTTTGTTTTTTTTAACCTTGATTTACACACGATAGAAAAATCGTGTGCATCGAATCGTTAATTATCAAATTAACAATCATTGGACAGCTTATAGACAAAAATGACAGCTCTGAAATATGATATCATTCAATTACAAGTGAAATATAGGTACCTATTAAAACTTTTTTACAACTTCAAACGAAGTTGTAAGGCAAACGCTTTAAATGTTACACGAAATATTTAGTGTTAACTCTACAAATAGATCCAGTCTTAGTTTTCGATGCATGTTAATTTTTTTCCGAATCTAATTTTGAAAACAGCCCTATTCAGCTCCTACAAGGCCTACCTGCAGGGATATTGCGTATCTTTTAAATGACAGTGCTGGCTATCATATAGTGACCATCAATTAACTGTCAAAATGTTCCATTTTGTACTAAACCATAACCAATTTGACAGTTAATCCATGAACAATATGATAGCCACTGACATTTAAAAGATATGCCCTGCTGATCGTTTTTTTGTGAATTTGTTTTTTTTTATGGTATCTTCAGCACTAAGTTATTGTGATGTTTTTTTTTTCTCGCGAAGTCTATTGTGTCAGATGTCGTTGGATGGGTCTATAAAATTAAATATTGCGAGTTTGCTCAAACAGTTTTTCAATTAACGGATTCGTTTGTAAAATATTAAGATTTAATGTGCAAATATTTGTTAGACTCAAGTGTGGCAACCTAATTTAAACCACCTAAACTGGTTGTGTTTGGTTGGACATGTGAAAAAATTCATGGTAGTAGCATAGAGGGTGTAAATTAACCCTTCACACATACGTCAACCAAGCATTATGTACATCAAACTAAGTAATCCAACGCAAATTTTTTTGCTGTGAAACGACTTTTTTTGGGGTTAATAAAAATCACATTTTACGGTAAAACTCAATGTAGTACTCTTAAAACATTGTGCTAGTGGATTCTTTGAATAGTAAAAGGGTCATGGAGGTAAATTAAGTAAAGTTATAACCCGAAAAACTAGTATTAAAAAAAACAGCGGTGCAAAAATTGGAACTTTGACCCCCAATATCTCCGTAACTAGGGAACCCCCCAGGTATGGTCTAGAACAAAACAATTGTCGCAGTGGTGGGGAGTACAATTAGTGTCCTTCGTTTGCGTAAAGGGTACTTTTACACCCTTTATATAACGAAAATAAAAGGAAAACTATCACAGCTAAGTAGGCTTTACAAGTTTACGAGTAATAGTCGACCGACGTATAAGATGTACTTGTGTGAGATATTTTCCTATACATAATCACATAATGTATAGGAGCGCAGGTCTTAAAACTGCAAATGTAAGTTTGTTTTATTTTTAAAATATTAGTTTGGAGGTAGGTAGGCAGGGTGGTTAACCAGTTTAGTAACTTCACATATTTTGATGAGCAACTACAGAACCCTACATTGTGCGTGGTCCGACATGCACTTGGCCAGTTTTTTTTTATTGTAACCTCGAGTTACACATGGTATAATCATGCTCACTGAAAGTTATCGATTATAGATCAAATTAGATCTAATTAACAATCAATGAACAGCAGTTAAATCAAAATGACAGCTCTGAAATCCGATATCACCCAGTTACAACATTATTACCATTTTTACAACTTCATTTTGTTATAAATGTTACGCAATATATTACGTTAAAATAGATACACAAAATATCTTAATGCTCATCGTGCCTCGGAAAGCACGTTCAGCCGTTACAGGTAGTCAGTGTCCTGAAAGGCTAACAACCAGTCTTACCAAGGGATATCGTGTAACCCGGTACTAACTCGGTTATTACTATTATTATTATTATTTAAATATCTTTTTTCCAGAAAGGTAAGTAACTTATAAGCTAAGCCCCACAAAACCGTTGCAATGGTTTGACTGTGAGGTCGATGAGTGTGAGTGTGTGTGTGTGGTTGTGGGGGTCAGATAGGCAGTCGCTTCATGTACAATACTGGTATCTATTTGTGACTGGAAGCTGACCCCAACATAGTTGGGAAAGGTGATGATGAGGTTTCATCCAAGATAGTTAAATCGTTTCTCTGGAACTTCGTCGAGCTTCATTGTCTCGGCGCTTTTCTTGTGGTCGCCACTGTTGATTTTAGCTAACAGGAGTTACAGTGGTTTGGGACTAGTGGGCTTGCTCCCAAAAAAAAAAGATGATGTAGTTTATTTTCGCAGATTATGCATGTTCATATTTTTGCGGGCTCCCTGCCCCATGTTACATCCTCTTTCCTAGCCTGTATTTATTTAATAAATAATTTAGTTAACACTCAATTATTTCGCATTACGTTTAATGTCATGAATTTCCGCAAAGTTATGCTACATGATGCCTCTTTTTTTTGGATGTTGAGAAATTATCAAATGACTCCGGGAGCTCTGGGTCATTTGCGGTAGGGATCAATGTCAGATTTGTACTGACTACAAACCACCCATGTCCTTTCTTAGCCCTTTGTGTCGAGGCCGCGGTATCTCTTTCGAATAACCCGCAGCCCCGACGGGCTTCCATGATGATGCAGCAGGATTGTTTTAATCTAGTGTGGGAAAGCAACAGCTAAACAGGGTGTCTAGCGTCATCTCTTTTGGACACTGCAATAAAAATAACGCAATCCTGCTTTAAGACGACATGATAACCCCACTGATTCTGTAACTTACCTATTGTTTTTTTGTCCTAGTGCCAATGACGTAACACATCAAAATGAAGGACACGGATCTACAGTTGCCCACGCGCAATGTGCTCACCGGGGCAGTTGTCAACTGGGAGGATGATGAGATGGGGATCGGAGACAGCCCCAGCAACCTGACGCTGGCATGGAAGGATCTATCTGTCTATAGGAAGAAGAAGACACAGACGAGTATATGGAGGTCTCCTGTTTATGAAGAGATCAGGGTTTTACATGGAGGTATGTGTTACAATTTGATTTTATACTTGTGTTATTTTTTTAGCACGTCCAGACTCCAGACTCCAGATTTGTCCGGCAATCCCGATTGATTGGCCCCTCGACTGACAACTGAGCATATTATAAAATGAGTAAAAATAGGAGAGTTTAGGCCGTTGATCTTTGACAGTCGTAGGCTCAAGGCTCGGCCTTTAGAAACCAGTGCCGATCCATCGACAAGAAATGTATTGCAATTTCCATACATTTTGACCCGGAACTGTGTGCATAGAATTTTCCTCAAACACAGTTAATAATTGTGATCTATTTTTAAAAACATAACATTTTTGTCTTTAAGACACTGCTCTTTTAAATTAAAGGCAAACCATATTTATATTTTTGGTCGATATTATGATGTACAGGTGGCTTTATAACCCTAATTAATATTAATAATCAATAAATTATAATTATAGTCTGGTAATGAGGTGAAGCACCTGGGATTGGGAGTATTAACATAAAAAAACAACAATGCATATTCATCAAATTAATTAAACCGGTAATTTTAATTTCATATTTGTAACTAAAGTGAATAAATTAGTCTATGCTTTTGTGGAAGAGGGATATCCTTTTTCTATTTTTTATTTAGGAAACCCCAGAAAAATAATATACTATATTTACCAATGATATTTACTATGTTTTTATTAAATTTAATGATATGGTATTATTATATTGGCATTGTTTAAAATCAGAATACAAAAGGTTGGATGCTGAGCTAATTTTGTTGAATTTTTGACATAGCCATTAGTATATGCGAATGTAGTATGTGCGAATTTAAAATATATGTTTATTAAGTTAAGAATATTCTGCAAGCTACTTAATTATTTTAAACAAAAAAATAGTGGTCGTATTGTTTGGCGCTAACTTTTTCTAAAGTAAAAATAACAATAATTCGCAGTCTGAAATTACACCATTATAAATGAAATATTAAAAGTCGTCGGTATGTGATAAAAAAGTTATATTTAAGGTCAAAGATAAAAAAAAAACATTTTTTCGCATTTTTTTCGTGCTATCGCAAAAATAGCTCGCAAATAAAAAAAGTAGTTAAAAAAATAAAAAAACCCGACTGAAAAGACTGAAAAGCAAAAAACAAGCACATTTTAAATTAAACAAAACTTGGAAGCAGGCGGGGTCCATTCTATTTTCATTTCATAATTTAATATTCAAATGAACCCCACCTGCTTCCAAGCTTTGTTTAATTTAAAATGTGCTTGTTTTTTTACCCGACTGCGGCGAAGCCCAAAAGGAGGGTTATATGTTTGGCGTGTATGTATGTAAGTATGTAATGTAAAATGTAAGTATGTAGTAAGGACATACATACATACATACACGGCAAACACATAACCCTCCATTTGGGCTTCGCCGTAGTCGGGTAAAAACGTCCAAACTACAACGAATCTATGTCATCTACAAATATCAATAAACATAATATTATTATTGAATTAATTGATCATCGCTTTTAAATAAATACAAAGCGGTTCATTATTGTACATTATGCACTTAAAATGAACAAATAAAAACATTAAGAACAGGATTTTCAATTTTAAGCTAAAAGCTATCTTAGCAACCTTTTGAAAAAGAATAGAAAACTTAATGCAATACATAAATTAAAGCAACTAAAGATAATTCATAAATAATTCATTTTTTCTAACAATAGAAACTTGACATTTGAAAAAGATAACAGACGGTTATCAATCCATTAAGTTTCTATATTTATTAAAAGTTTCAGTTACCTTTAATTCGAATGGAGATAGAGATAGGGTTACCAATCATAAAAAAAATAGACTGTACTTAATTTAAAAAAAAAATTATAAAGTTACTTCTTCCATTGTTTTACTTTGTCGTTTAACTTTTATTTTATTTTCTTAGAAATGCCTTAGGTACCTATATTTTTTTTTTGACAAATGAGCAAGACTGGGCAAAGACCGATCGTAGGAGCAACGAAGAAAATCGGACGGTTGATGCCCAGATGGTAGCCCTAGTGGGAGCTAAAAAGCTTTTACACGAACATAATTAACAAAACAATTAAAAATGTTTCTCAACAATGTTATTTAGTCATTCAAAAACATAGAACCAGTCCATAAATAAATTTAAAAAAGTTGATTTCCAAATAGTTTTTAAGTGGGCTCGAAGCCTCTGATTGTCCGTGAATTCGATGAAAATGTTGTAATATATGCAAATGAGCGTGTAGATGACATAAATAATAATTAATTATGACTGTGTACCGAATTTGTTGCTACCTGTTAGGAAAGACATCCTATAATACGCACGACGACCGATCAAACTATACAAATCTAGTTTATGCGGATCTCTTATCGTACGGTATATCTATGCAAAGCGAGGCCTTCCCGTTTCATCAATCATTGGTTTACTCTTCCAATCTCAGACCAAATAAAAAGTAAAGACGGAACTCTGCGAACAGCGAAGTGAGGCCGATCAAACTACGCCTCGCACACACGCACACACGGCTGAGACCAAATAAAAAGTTTAAGACCAAGGCGTAGTTTATGTTGTACGTGTGTGCGTGTATTGTGTACGTACACGGCGAGGCGTAGTTTGACCGGCCTCACTTTGCTGTTCGTAAAGTTCCGTCACAGCACATAGAGCAGGGTTGTGTACCAGGGGAACATAAACACCATGCTTTTCAATGGTAGTAGCCCAATTTTGGGCCGACACAATTTAAATTGTCATCGACATGCTAAGAAGAATGGTTTGTTTCAAAATTTGAACTCTAAGATCGTATTGGTTTTTGACTGTTGATTTTCATCAGATGTCAACACAGTACTACCCTTGAAGTAGCTATAGTGGCCAGTGGTAGTATAGAAGGAAACATAGGAGCGATCGTCTGGCGTCGGCGGAGTACCTGTCTCGGCTGTGCTCTCTTGCACTCACCCTGCCTCGGAATTTCTCAGTGAGAGTATTACAATCACCATAACAACATTATTACTGGTTTATAGTTCTACGACATCCATTACGGATTCATTGACATTCTAGAAGTTTAAAATGTTTACAATGATTACTTTCACCTGTTTTTGTTCAAGTTTCATAAATATTTTTCTTTTCAGTTAATGGCATCGTATCGTCCGGAAACTTGGTCGCTTTAATGGGTTCTAGGTAAGTTTTTTTTTTAATGGGTTCTAGGTAAGTTTTCTTTTTTAATTATCCTCTAAACTGCATTCTTTTCATATAAATGCTTTCAACTTTCTCAAGGGTACCAAAGGGTATCTGTACTGGGCCGCGGGTTGTCCACAGGTTATCGCGGCCTCGACATAGAGGGCGAAGAAGGAACATGGGTGGTTTTTAGTCAGTAGAAGTCTGACACTCCCTTTCGCTCTGCCCAAGATCGGAAGGGGTTATTCGATGATTTTACACCCCCAAAAAAAAAAAAAAGGGTACTACCACGGCTAAATAACTTTTTCCTCCACAGTGGTGCCGGCAAGACCACACTTCTAGCCGCCATAAGCCGTCGCGATAAAAGTGCGATGACTGGCTACCTGATGCTGAACGGCAGACTTGCTGGCGCTGACCTCATTTCCAGGATCTCTGGCTTCGTGCCACAGGAGGACTTGGCTATTGAAGACTTGACTGTTGCTGAACATATGGAGTTTATGGTACGTTTTATCATTTGGACATCAGATGTTATAGTGCCTCACTCATTGGTGTCCCTTTTTCCCGACTATGCTGGGGTCGTTTTCCATTCCAACTGGATTCAATTGGTTGCCAGACTTTTGGGCTGCTGACTATCATCTGCTGACCACCTATCTACTAAATATGGCATAATATTACTTACGGCCTACGGAGAATTCCGTTCGGTGAATCGATCATATGAACAAAATTTCCCCTTGTTGTCGGTCTACCCAAGGTGTAGCTTCTTCTGTTGTTTCTAGCACTTTAAATGCTCAATATTTGTGTATATAACATGTCTGTAGAAGAGAATGTGGAAGTTTTGTTGTTCCAAATGACAACATTGAAGTGTTAATTGAATCTTTCCATCAGTTGTAAAACAAGACATTAATGAAAGACAACATTTTGGAAGAATTTTAGATGGCACTTAATTTAGGAATGCCCTTTCAAGTTCATTCATTCTTGTAGTTAACAAAGTTCATAACTCTAGTAAGTCCTTACGAAAAATAAAATTAAGGGCTTCATCTGAAAAATTTACGATCAGAGGAATCACTTTGCCCAATATACCTGTTTGGGTGTAAACACTGACCTGCAGGGCTATTGCGTATCTTTTAAATGACAGTGGCTAACCTATAGTGCCTATCAATTACTGTCAAATGGTTCCATTTTGTACTAAACCATAACCAATTTGACAGTTAATCCGTAGACAATATGATAGCCACTGTCATTTAAAAGATACGCAATAGCCCTGCTAATAAGGATGTCGAAGAAATAATTAATTTTAATGTTATTCATAGCCTCATGTTACTCTGCTACTGACAACGATCTTAGATGTTTATCTGATACGTTATATACATCATTATAATTTGACATTTCACGATACTATTTAATATTTGAACAAACAAATTATTTAGGTAGTTCATAGGTTAAACGGTGTAAAGTTGAAACGTGCTAAAATTCCAACGTCTTGATACGAATTCGAACGGCTTAATGAATTAATTGAATTACTTAATGGCCAGATTTTTTGTGTTCAAAAAATTTCAATGTTCAGGTATTTGGAACACAGGCCTATTCTTAGTAATATTAACACACGGTACATGGTTCATGATCAAAACATTAAGTCTTTGAAAGTTTTGTTCTTTAACATGCTGTTTCTCCATGATGTTTTAACTTGGCGTTTTTGGGAGCAGTTTTTATATTGAGCTTAACCGTAAATCGTGATTTTCACCTTAAAAAAAGTCTATTATCAGCAAAAAATTTTGCATAGAGTTACTTAGTTTGATGTACAGAATGTTTGGTTTCCGGATTCGTGAATGGTCCGTATGTACACCTTGTGTAGTCTGTAGAGCAGCGGTAGCCCAATGGTTGCGGGCCCGAATTAAATTTCATTCCTTCGTGTAGTTTATTTTTATCACCACTTCTCTAAAAACGGCGAAGGAAAACATCCTTAGGAAACCGGTATGTCTTAGAACCAAGAAAATCGAAGACATGTGGTATCTACCCACCCGCAATGTGCCCGTGTCTTAGATCCATACATCCCTCTCCTAGAGAGGAGGCCTGAGTCCCTGCAGTGGGAACATTACAGGCTGATGATGATGATGATGAGTCTGTAAGTTAACCTGAAGATACCCTTTCTTTCGCCTAGGCTCGAATGATGATGGACAAGCGGTCAACAAAGATAGTACGAGCAAGACGCGTTCAGTTACTCCTGAGTGAACTAGGAGTCAATAACTGTAACAAAACTAAGTTGAAAGCACTGTCTGGTGGGGAGAGGAAAAGAGTCGCTTTAGCTGTTCAGGTAAGTGACAATATACCACTTATAATCTAAAAAAACAACGCACAGGCCAAACCTTTACGGCTAGACACTTAAATTTCACACACGTTTTCCTCTGGATGTCGTAGGCATCCACTAAGGAAGGATTTTTCAAAATTCAACCACCAAGGGGCTGAAAAAGGGGGGCAAAGTTTGTATAGAAAATCGTAATTTTCACGCTGGCGAAGCCGTGGGCAAAAAAGTAAGTCATAAAAATAACGTTAAATTCAACTTAACAAAGGGATACAGTAGGCTGACTTGAGAGAATTATAATATATAGACCGTGAGCCAGCCTACATTCTGTAAGGCAGTTTGCAGTGCAAAGATGGCAGAAACAGTGTTCGAGCGAGTGCATCTCTAAAACACTAGCCCGAGTTCTCAGTTGTCTTGGCATTGAATTACCAATGTAGATGCCAGTAGATCAAGGACTACAATCTGTCTAACAATAGATTTTCAACAAAATCATTAGGAGCATAACAAGTTAAAGCATTACGTTCACGTTTGATTAAGAAATTTTTCAACTTTCGGAATCTTAATGTCTGCAGTCTGATTGAAACTTGTAAATGACAAATAACTGTACAACCAATATGATATTTGTCTAGGTGCAAATAATACTTTAGACAACTATAAACCAACACGATTCATTAATTAAATCAGAGATAAAATAAATTCAGTTTCGTTCTACGACAGGAGTTATTTATTTATTTATTTACCACTAGTTATAGATACATTACAGACAATACATCCAATACGATGCTATAAGACACAATATAAAACAAAAATGTAAAATTAAATAAACTATAGCCAAATCTAAACCATAGTTAAATTCGAAGACATGTGACATCTACCAACCCGCACTGGGCCCGCGTGGTGGATTATAGCCCATCCCTCTCCTAGAGAGGGGGTCTGAGTCCCTGCAGTGGGAACATTATAGGCTGATGATGATAATGATGATAGCCAAATTCGTAAAACATGACAAAGTTTATAGTTGCACCTCATTTTCAATGACTATTTGCGCCCTTTAGACAAATTCTCTTTTACAGCTCCTAAACGATCCTCCAATCCTATTCTGCGACGAACCAACAACAGGCCTGGATAGTTGGGGAGCAGCCGCCGTTGTATCTCGTCTAAGGAAGCTAGCCATAGGAGGAAAACTGGTCATCTGCTCAGTACACCAACCGGCTTCTGGAGTCTTCGAGCTGTTCCACCAAGTCGTGCTGTTGGCCAATGGGAGGATAGCCTTCCATGGAACTATTGAGCAGGCTGATACTTTCTTTGCTTCGTAAGTACTATTTCTTTATGTAACTCGGGGATGTGGAGAATTCGGATTACCCTGCTATCTGCTAAGAGCACTTTCTATCACCATGTCTGGCTATCGAATATCGATGGCTTTTCTTCCAGATGAAGAAGTTCGGCTAAATAGAGAATCCTCTTTGGCAGTGATGTCTATAGTTACGAGAGCCACATTCTTAAGCACAGTTCCTGTCCAATCTTCCTAGGTCTTAAGTAGGATGTATGCAGGATGAATTGCAGTGCTTGTGACGGTCGGTCAACCAAGTCATAGGTCTCTAGTTCGAACCCAAGACACGCGCCTTTGTTGTTTCGGATTCATGTGCGAATTGTATTATCATTTGCTTCGGTAGAGGTAAACATCGGAATGAAACCAGCATGTCTGAGAGATATTCTCTTCTGTTCTCGACGATATGTAAATCCACGTCAGAGGCCAAATTAGGCACTAACCCTATAAATAAGAAAGAGCAGGATGTATACTTAGTTTAATTACTTTGCCAACACGTGCAGAACTTGTTTCTTCAGATTTTGGCACATAACCTTCTTCTATATTGTCGCACCAAGCTGTCTAGTTCTTTTTAAAGTTAGCATAATTTGTCTTAATTAAGTTTTAGTTGGTTAATTATGCATTTTATGCATCAACTGGTTTTTTAGGACATCATAAATAATATCAAATATGGTGAGTATGTCTGGCACAAATGTGGTACTAGGAAATGCTTTGCATTATAAATGAATCACATTTTGTTAAAATCAATTTATGTATATGCGTCAGTTATAAAGTGTACCTACATGAAATCCAAATCAAATCAAATCAAAATATTTTTATTTCACATAGGCCTACATGGGCACTAAAACGTCGGTAAAAAGGGGCACGGTTCGATGCATTAGTCGATTCCTAAGGAGAAGAACCGGCAAGAAACTCCAAAGGTTACTCTTTTAATCTTTTAAAATCGTTTGGGTTAACAATAAGGTATAATACACACATGAAGACCATGCAGATTAATGTCTGAGATGATCTTTTGAAGAAAGCATCACCACACAGATTTGAGTGGACCCGTCCAGTCAGTGCAAGCATTTGTCAGTTACCGTGGAGCTCGACTTATTATCATTCAAGGAGCTCAACGTCACGACGAACAATACCAAAGAAAGGACATTTGGGTGGGTCACTTAAAGTACTCAAACTGCCAGACAATCACAACAATTAAAATTTAAGAAAGACCCACATGGTCCTCACATTCACAATATCAATTTTTTAAATATTTATCATATTGAATAATCATTTTACATTATTAAATGTCAAACTAAATGTCAAAATTGATGTCTTTAATTAATTCATTTTAATTTGACAGTAGCATGGGGTCTGTGTTTATGCCCGATTGATGGAAATAGGGACTTGAAATACGGGTGCCCTATTAGTTACGTTTCTGCCTTACCCCTTCGAGTTTTACAGGCCTGATTTTATGTTAAGTTATGTGCATTTCTTTAATCTTCTAAATCATTCTCTTGGCAATTAAGATGATGTAGTAGGTACTTGAAAATGTGATGAAACTAAACAAATTATTATAAGCTTTTAAGTTTATTGAAGTTGGCCCTTGAATCTGAGTATTAAGTTTAATGGTAAACAAACACGATGCGTATTATTAAGGTTGCCCTTTATAATATGAATTTAATTAGTGTTTTTTTTTAATAATGGTGGGCTTTCACGATTTTGATAGACGAAAAGTTGCAGTTTACATACAAGCAACTTGACAGTTGCTATGCTTAATTTAAAATATCAAAACGTCTTAGAAAATGGAGCCGTATTATTATGAATTAAAATACAGTTTTATGTAAATGGAAAGTATTTATAGATCAATTTATTTTATTCAAATACATAACAATACTATTAGAAAAGGATATCAACTTTTGAACTCGATAGGATGAAATTAATGAAGATAAGCGGATATTTTATTTAAAAGGTGGAATTCCCCACAGTTTTTATATATTTTTTAAAATATAATTAGAATAAAAATAAATTGAAAATTTAATTGTTGAGTAGAATTTCGTTTGAAATTATATGGTGCTTTTGTAGTCGTTATGTTATGTTATGAATTATGATGTTCCCCTAAATTCTATGTTATGAATTATGATGTTCCCCTAAATTCTCTCTTGTGCGTACATAAACGATAGAATAAATAAATACATTAAATCCTCTAAGTTTTATGTATCCCACTGCCATTTTCTTGATGTTACAGTTCCTTATCTTCTATTCTCATTTTTTTTAAATAGGCAATCTTCAATCAACGAACAAACCTTGTGTTTGTCGCCGTTGACGAAACAGATAAGGTTCGATATTTAAATAAATAAGCGTTATCCATGTAATCTTAAACCACTTAAGATTAATCAGTTAGATTCATATTGATTAACCGAACCATCTCGAATTTGTTGATTTGAAGGCCATTTTCATGTAATAGGTTCGTGAGTTTAACTTAAATCACAGAATACATAATATTACGCTATTTTTGAGTAGGTACATAATACCTAAATTATATTTCATCAAAATTTACTTAACCTTTGAGGAAAATGGAAATACATTCAATACGATTCCCCGTGTTTTGGAAACTGCAGGTAGGTACCTGCAGTTTCCTACCTACGTTTGCGCGAAACGCACGTGATATGTGCGGAAGACTTATCCACAAAGCCTAAAAGGCAAATAATATACTCAAAGATGTAAACCCCTAGATGGGCTTAAATCTGCACATCCCTATTCGTAGATAGAGCAAAATTTCGCTCAATCAAACTGAAAAAAAAGTATTTATCGTTCCACGTGGAATCTACGAATCTCACGACGATCTAAATGCGATTTCAGATGTTTGGTCCTGCTACCGGAAAACAGCTGTATCACCAAAGCATCGGTATGAATAAGTTAAAGCCCATGGAAAGCTCATCTCGCAAATACGAGGATTATTAAATAAATATTTAAGAACTGGATATACGCCATTGACAATTCACCCTCCCGCACTGATTTATTGGGCGCCAGAGTGGTAGTTAGTAGCTTTGCAATTTACGAGTTACGTAAAAAAAACCATATAAATAATATAAGAAAGTTATTGGCAAAAACAAGCCAAAGGTCCCCTCGGCTAGACTGTATAATAACATATTGATGGCAATAAAATATCAGTCCTATGATTGATAGTTAGTAGTAGAGAAGCTACTTAGCATATTTATTTGTAATGTTTATACACTCTTTTGCAAAAAAAAACGGGCACCTAAGGAAATTTACGTTCTAAGGTCGATTTGAGTTAATTAAATGAACTTTATTTCTTTGACGTAGTCTGTATACTTATAATCGTGTAAATTAATGCGCGTGAAGTGAATTCGGACAGTTAAAAGAATAAAAACGATGGATTCTTTAAAACCGATGTACACGCCCAAACAATAAGAAGTGGTCGGCAATAAAGACAAGATTATTTTTTTTTTTTTTTTTTATTAAATAAGTTACAAATGTACAAACCTAATAACGAGTGTGACCTCCTCCTGCCAAAATCACAGCTTGAATCCTTCTGGGCATGCTTTCCACGATGTTTTTAATACCGTTTTGAGGAATACGTTCCCACTCTTCTGCAATGACTCTTTTTAGCTCCCTGATGTTTTGTGGAGCAGGTTGCACTGATCTTACCCGTCTCTTTAGAACATCCCAGACATGCTCAATTGGATTGAGGTCAGGACTTCGAGCTGGCCAATCTAAACGACGGATCCCAACTTCTTGCATGTACGATTCCACGTCGCCAGAACGGTGCGCGCAAGCATTGTCGTCCATAAAAATGGAATCTTCCCCAAGTGCAGTCAATGTGGGTTGTGCATATGGAATTAGGACTTCCATTGTGTACCGGCGTGCATTTAATGTTCCATTTTCTATGAAAACTAACTCCGTACGCTCCGTCGAATTAATTGCTGCCCAAAACATAACGGAGCCTCCGCCATAAGGAGTGATTTCTTCGAAACACACTTCTGCATAGCGTTCCCGTGGTCTCCGCAGCACTCGCCGGCGTCGGTCCTCTCCACACAAAGAGATTCTAGCTTCATCAGAAAACAATACTTTATTCCAGTCCTCCAGAGTCCATTAAGCACAGTTCCGAGCAAACTGAAGTCGAGCAACACGGTGCTCACGGAGTAATTTAGGGCCCCGAGCTGGGCGTTAACTCCTGATATTGGCAGCCAAAAGCCTCCTGACCGTCCACAAGCTAACTTCTACTTCTCTTACTTCTTCAAGGCTCTTCTTCAGGTCCACACTTGACCCCTTACGATACCGCAACGCCTGACTCACCAAAAAGCGGTCATCTCTTGGTTCTGTGCATCGTTTTCTTCCCGAACCGGGTCTTCTTTTGACCGAACCGGTTTCTTGATACCGTTGCCAAGTCCTCTGGACAGTTGAACGACTCACATTTAGCCACTGAGACACGTAAGTTTGCGAACAACCTTCTTCAAGTAGGGCTATAATTTCACCGGCCCTTATCGCTTTATCACTCATATCAAAAAGTGGTATTTAATGTAAAAAGAAAGATTAAATTGTTTAATTTGCAGAAAATATCCAAAAAGTTTTAAAATATCGTAATCAGTTAAAAATCGTTTCAGCAATTCGCGCCATTAGTAAAGCAATTTTATAAGAATCCACAAAAATCATTATTTTTCTTTTATTAATTTCAAATTTTAAAATGTGGAACGTAAAGAATCATGCCAGGATGCTTCAAACAACATGCCATTGCCAATACATCGTGCAAATTAATAAAACCTATTTCTTGTTCTTCTTCATTGAAGTAGAGAAAAAAATCTAAAGTGCCCGTTTTTTTTGCAAAAGAGTTTTTAACACATTTGCTCGTAAAGGGTCTCTTATTTCACCAATTTCAATATCGTAATGTATCTCATTACGTACTTGTGCGGTAATGTAATGTAAATCGCACGGTTTAGGAAGATGCTCTGTCAAAACGAACGGTACCTACTTTTTTAAATCTTAGCAAAGAGTTTTTATTTCAGAAAAGTGGTCAACATTTTATGAACAAAATTAACTTTGGGAGATAAAATATAATAAATAAACATTTAATTCTTTAATTTTATTAATTTCGACAATAAATTACAACCATTAATATCTGTAGCAAAAACAAAAATATTAATTTACTTTATTAATAATACTGGCTGTTTTGTGCCTATGCCTGAAAAAAAATCGCATCGCTTATTTGTTAAGAAATAATAATCAATTTTACTAATTGCTCAAATTTTCATAACTGCTTTAATTAAAGATTTATTCGTTTAAGAAAGTCCGAGTTTTATTTATTTCCTCGCAAATATGTTATAAAACGTCGTATGACATACGTGCGCTTTGATAATTACAGCCTCTGCTTTCTTTTAGCCCTCGCCTACGGCTCGGGCAAGCAATATCGCCTCGGCTGTAATTTTCAACTTACCGCACTTATATCATAATGTACTATTATTTAATTTTTAATTTTTGAAGCCAAGAGGACATGCTCTAGATTGTGTAGATTAATTATATGTTTGAAAAAAAAATCCGGTGGTTGTTGCGGAAAAAAAGGTTCTAATGTATCCTAAAAAAGGACAAAAATCGCGTATTTCCATCCACGCTTTAAACTACATATAGCCATAAACAGATGACATAAAAAAACACGTGCACATTTGCACAAATTAAAAAACAACAAGGATGTTGAAAATTACATAAATTGTGAACATAACGTTTTCGTGTGTAGGTCAATCAATAACCCCAATATAATACAATAAACGAAAAATAAATGTCATTGTGTTGTAAATAAAAAATAAGATAATTATAAAAAGTTCTAGGTCATTCTATGCTTTTATTTTGGTTTCTTCAAACCTGACTTTATTGGTCGAATTTATGTGACATAATTATGGACTCTTAATTTGCAAACGCGGAATGGAGCTACTATTTATCGTAGTTTATTAGCACGCTTTTATTAGCCTCATCTGTAACAATGTAAAAAAATCTTGGAACTTAAGTTTGGTTCACTTCCCGTTTTTCGATTTAGGTAAAAAATTTCCATAAATATCTAGTTTTGATGACAGTAGGTAGGTACTTCGTTAACTAACTGTCGGAATTCTAAATCCAATATGGCGGGCTCACGTTACTATACTAACAAGTAACAATACAAGCAACTAACCATACAAACACAAGTAACTATACAACATACTACATTCTTGTTCAAATGTCTAGAATTAAGTTCTTGAGTTGTTAGAGAAATTATCTTGCTGCGAGAGTAAACTACCTAGGTAGTTAAGTATTGAGATACTTAAGCCGGGCACGCGAAGTGGCACGCAAACTAGGTGCTCTTGCGTTATATTATAACTATCAAATTAAGAAATCAAACATAAACTATTTAAAGACACCACAAAGTCAAGGTTGAATGAACTACGTACAATAATTTAGTGCTAATATATTCGGTAACACTGATAAGATGAATACAGATAACTTTTGAAAACTACTATCTTATCATATGAGAAAATCTCTATGGGACTTGTTTGACTACTAAGAAACTCGTAAACCTAATGATGATACGATACATATATAAATAATCAATAAAATACATGTTTTTTTTTATCCAATATCTAATTGAAATCTTTGTGTGATGATGTCTCTAAAGGATCGCTCTCTTCTTCTTTTTGGTCGATGGTGGTTTTTTGGTAGTTTTTTAGCCCTTCATGCACATGAAGGCCTAAAAATGCCCATTTATAAAGTTACAAATTATGAGCATAGAACTTAACTGAAGGTTTCTTCACCATGTGTTCCTTCTAAAACTCCAATGGACTTCAAGTTTAAATGCTTACAATATAACTAGGGTCACAGTGTTGGGACACAGGTGTTTCTCCATCGCGAGAGAGTGACCTCTATAATCCACCACGCGGGCACCGTACTGGTTGGTAATTATCACATGCCTCCGGTTTTGGTTTTAAGATGGAGCCTTCACCATTTTAATTTCTATAGACTGAGGAACTACGGAAACATATCACAAGTCAGCCTTTCTTCCACAGCCTCAGCTTCAAATGTCCTCTCGGTTTCAACGCGGCGGAATACTACATATCCCTACTGGGTGTTGAAGCTGACAAGGAGATGGAGAGCCGTGATCGAATCCGACGCATCTGTGATGAATATTCACGATCTGACATCGCTGCTGAGATTGACAGCAAAGTTGGACAAGTTAGAGACGAAACCGAGTATTTTAATGGTGAAACTGATGGAAAGGTACGTAAAGAAATTATTTATAAATAGTTTGAATTATGAGTAGAGGACGACCAAAGAATCGATGGGTGGACTCTTTTTTGGACAAGCCCGCCACACTATTCCCAAACCACTGTAACTCCTGAAAGCCAGAATCAACAGTGGCAACCACAAGAAAAGCGCCGAGACAATGAAGCTCGACGAAGTCCCAGAGAAACGATTTAACTGTCTTGAATCCCGCAACGAAATTAATCAGAAAAGAATAGCGGAGGAGTAGGAAAAACATAATTTCCACTTCCCTCCAATAACAGCAGGAGACAGAACAGAACAAGGTCAATAGGCACACAGGGACGTTTACAACTGGGATATGCCCAGTTGACTGAAATAAAATGAATGGGTCGACTGTGTGAAGGATGATTTATGGCTAGACAGGTGGTGACTGCTGAGATAATGAGTAGTAGAGAAGTATGGAACAAGAAGAAGACATGCTATACCGACCCATGTTGTCAAAAACTTTTTGGAACCTTAACTGGGATCAATAGTTTCTTCCCATTAGTATTTACTTCTTCTTCACGTCCTTTGTGTAGTTTTTTTTGTGCAGCTCTTTCAACGTGGTAATTATAAATCGATCCAATAATATCCGTTGCGTTCTTGGGCACACGAATTTGGCAAAACCTAATTGCGACTTTTCTTGGGTTTTTTTTTAAAGACGCAGATGCTGCTATTGATTCGAAGACAATGCTGTGCTTATCTGAAACGTTAATTGGTTTACCATTTAAGAGATAATTATAATTATGTACCCAATACGCTTAAAACAGGATTTAGGTCCATATGAGTCGTTAAATTCTTATCTAAAATAGGAGTATAATCAAAGATAACAAAGTTTTTGTTATTCTCACGCTCTAAGCTTGTATTTATCTATATATCAATCTCCGATCGTTAAGATTTGAACTTTTTAACAAAATGCTAAATGGACTACAATTCTAAGCTATACTAATATCCGCCAAAATATTATTCATAAATTCTAAAAGAGCAATAATGCATATTATGGTTTAGAATTTTAGATCAACAATATTATTTTAAAACATAAATAATGAATTGCTTGGTCTAATATTTATAATGTTCTCACGCCAATAGAAAACAGATAAATTTATGAATATCTGTGATGAAGATTTGTATCTTCTACATATATAAATTTGATTTTTATAACATTAACATTTATTGTTAAATGTTTTGGCAAACAGATATTTATGGCTTCATCGTTATCTGCCCAGCCTTTCTCAACTGTGTTGGTGTAGGCTTCCAGTCTAACCGGGTGTAGCTGATTATTATCACTATTCTTCCTAAACTTTAATATTCTTTGTTTCAGGATCAATATTATGAGAGATATATTACTTTGTAAGTATTTGATCAGCATAGCTTTCAATTTCACTTTTCGATTGTTTCATTTCTTGTTTATAGGTTATGCTACATTTTTTAAATTTTATTCCCGGATTTTTTTTTCATGACATAATATCATTTCGGAAATCTAACTCATGTTCACTTGTTCACATTGTTAGATTCAGATTAATGTAATGCCAATGGAAAGTTAAATGTGTCGTCAATACAAGAATCTTCAGAATGTTCAAACATTACTAGTACATCCTCTTCATCAACTCAAGCGGTCCCATAAAGGATATTTTCAAATGAAGCTTGTATTTCAGAGTCAAAGTGAATTACTTCGTACAATTCCACTGGCTGATGTGGAGGAACTTGCAAGCGCTCAAACGGAATTACAGCATTTGGATAGCTGAGTTCTTATTGCTCATGGTGAGTTTTTATTTTATCCGCTTTATTTGATAATAGTTCTATGATTACGTTGTTTTACTTTTAATTAATTTGATCATGAGTTTACATTTTTTAATTTATTGATTTTTTAAAAGAACTTAGATAAAAAATGTGGCATGAAAAGTAGATCGTGACTATCTTAAATTACTTAATATCTTAATTATACTAGAATTTGAAATCAATTACCCAGTCACAAGGAAGTTTATTATTGTTACAGTCGTACTTTTTATGTTTTACTATCATTTTTAACTCCGTAGTTCGTGGGTCTGATAATCTCAGTTCCCTACAACGGCCACTTCGAACAGCTGGATCAGCGTGACATACAGAACGTGGAGGGTCTCCTATACCTCACGATAGCTGAGACGATATTCCTCTTCATCTATGCTGTCTTCATCACGTTCCCTAGTGAAGTGCCCATACTGCTGAGAGAAACGGCCAGTGGATTATATTCGCCGTTACCTTACTATTTGTCGAAGATGATCTTTTGGGTAAGTTTTGATGAATTAACCTGTTGAAATTACGATGATGATGACAATGTCAATGCTGAAGGAAATATTGATGGATGTAAAAAATCTGAAATAAATTATTATAATAATTACGAGTCCATTACCAAGAAGCGAGATACAGAGACTACAAATATCTTTGCAGTTTTTATCGAATATAAGACCAATAAAGAATCATCTTTGAATCAATCAGTTAATATAATAAGCACTTTATAAATATAATCTTCATTCAATATTGCCAACAAATCTTACCCTTCTACAGCAGGTGTACAAATGTATAATTTATTATTCATTATGCTTTGTATACAGAAGCTATTAAATAATTTGATGTTAATATAATGAGCTAGAAAGTTTTCTATTTCTATAACGAGGCCCTTTAAATTGTGACACAGATGATCGAGCATTGTCAAACCAGTTTTACGGTTAACATCATTAAACTGAAGTGGTTTTGGAATATTTCCTACTTTACCGTTTTCAAGTTTGTTATCAGAGAAAGAGTTGTTAATTAATTGCATGCTTATCTAAATATTTTTAAACTTATTTTTGACCTAGTCTATAACCCAAAAAAAAAAATGGTGAATCAGCACTTGTACTTACAGCTAAGCGTGCTGTAGGTATAAGACTTAGTTTATTATGTATAAAAGTGCTCAACTGTTTAATTATTGTGAAAATAAGAAAGCCAAGAAGCAACAGAATAACTAAAACTGTTTGTGAACAAACACAAGGCAATGAACTCAAAAACGTTATCCTCACAAAAATATATTTAAACCTACCATAAACGAGAAAATTCGAACAATACTGAATTTTCTTGCAAGAGCATACTGGTGCTGACTGCTAGGTGAAATATGCCAAAATTGGAAAATATGTCATTTTAAGACCATGTGTGTGTCATTTTATGGCCTCACTGAGACTGACATGGGGAGACAATTTTTCCTAAAACATTTTTGTATATTAATAGTACTATATCTCTTTGTCCTTACATACTATAATATCGATCTAAACTTACAGATACCTAGAGCAGTGATCGAACCGACTCTATTCACGACCCTCGTGTTCTTGGTGGCTGGACTCCACGGTGGATTCATGGGCTGGCTCGGCTTCAACTTCGTTTGTATCCTGTGTGCTAACTATGCGAACGCTTATGGTAAGTCCAAATGTTGTTATTATGCTTAGCTTTCCCTCTCTCTTCGCCTAGTCCCTAGTAGATGGTACCTTGTAACGACCTTACTAATTGTACTTCAATTTCAGCACAGGTCTTAAAACATCAAAATTGATAATTTCAATTATTTATGTTGAAGTTACTATAAGTGCAAAAAAATATAACTATTGAGTATTTACCATTTTAGCGGATGGCAAACAATGACATCAAAATTATAAATTCAAACCTATTCAAAATTTTCAATTAAAACCTAGCTCAAAATTCTAAATGCAAACCAAATTCAAAATTCTAATATTCCAGGTTACTGGAATATTCCATTTTATAATTGGCATTGTAATTCCATTTTCAAAATTCCAGGCTCGTTCCTATCATCGACGTTCAACTCAATGGAGACCGCTGCACTCGTATCCGTACCATTCGACCTCATTGGCACTATGTTTTCTGGGCTCTATCTGAACTTAGCTAGCGTCTCACCTTACTTATCTTGGCTTAGATACGTATCTGGGTTCTACTACGGTGTCGAGAGCATTTCTATACTCCAGTGGGATTCTATCGAAACCATTGATTGTGTTAAAATTGCCGGCATGCCTTGTATAAGAACTGGGCCCGATGTTTTACGCCGATTTGGGTACGCAGAGGAACATTTTTGGCGTAACTGTCTATGTTTGTTCAGTATGTACTGTATAGCTCATTTTATAGCTTTCCTCATGGTTATCAAGAGGAGTAGAGGCACACCTGTATATTAATAAATAGTTTAATTGTACATAGCTTTTAACGATAGCATCATGCGTGTTCTTCAATCTCACCCGTGCCATGACGATGTACAGGGTGACTTAGTTCGGTAAGTTTAAGTATAAATGTGGCCTTATTGTTAACGAGAATTTACGTAGTACAAAAATCATATTGTTAAAACTCAACTTTTATAGCTTAAAAGTTCTTAATATTGGCAATAACTTTAGAGATCTGATGAATTGGCTCAATAAACTTCATGAAGTTTTATATAATGTGTTTGTTGTTTGCTTTATTTCCCCTGTACCTATCTACCTATATAATTCCTTATCCGATCCATGCACGGAAGTCCCATACACACGGAAATCGAGACACAAACTATGGCAAAAGTTTGTGACGAGTTTAGTTAGTAACAGTTATGCGTTTGTATGATCTACTAAAACGTGCACCTTGTACCTTGTGCACCTTCGGGGGATAAGATTGACTCAATAAGGCATTCAATCATTACAACTTTGGAATAACTAATTAAAATGTACCATTACCATACCTGACCACACATATCGTTTTAGTTCCTAACTTGCATGTTTCTATGCACATAATCAGTAAAAGTGGCTTATTAAAAAAATATTAAGCTCTCAAGGATATTTCAAAGTCAAAGTCAAAGTCAAAGTCAAAATATTTTATTTCACATAGGCCTACATGGGCACTTGTAAAACGTCGACATAAAAAAAGGGGCTCAAAAAGTGAGAGTCAAAATATCGGGTGTACCATAGTGAATCCAAATAATTATACTTATATCGTGCCTACTACTAACAGTCTAAATGCTATTTGATTGTTTTTTTTTAACACAAAAAACTAAGTCTATTTTAATAACGGAATATTCTTTTGGGGTTTCCCCAAGGTTATTTGAAAAAATAATGAAATTTTTAATGTTAACAAACTACATATGTACCTAAAACTGAAGTCCATAAAAAATGGAATATTCCAATTTTGACATTGCAGGCTCATTTTTATCCGCGACGTTTGACAAAATGGAGACAGCAGCCCTAATCTCAGTTCCATACGACCTAATAGGTCTCATGTTTGCTGGAATCTACCTGAACTTAGCCACAGTACCTGCATACTTCTCCTGGCTTCGGTACATCTCAGGATTTTATTATGGGACCGAATGTATTTCAGTATTGCAATGGAATTTAATTGACACGATAAATTGTGTGAACGCAGAAGGCTTGCCTTGTATCAGGACTGGGGCGGGAGTGCTAACCAGGTTTGGATATGATGAGAGGAACTTCTGGAGAAATTGTGTGTGTTTGGTGGTCATGTTCTGTGTAGCGCATATTGTGGCTTTTGCTATGGTTGTTAAGAGGAGTCGGGGGACTCCTGTGTATTGATTTTTGTTTACTTTTAAGGATATTTAATAATTTGTTGTAAGAATAAAATAATGTTGCAGACGTCAGTGTTTCTGTTGTAGAAATGTGTTTTATTTTATTTATATTTATTACAATACCTATTCTAAAAGGTTGCTCATTAATAAAGTATAATTATAAATAGATTTGTGTCAGTCAGTTGTTAGGTCAAGATTCACGACCGAGCATCGTCACAGCTAAATCTAATCTAGATATTTTTAGACTAGATAGATATTGAAATTCTACTGTTAATTAGGGTATGAGTTTGAACCAAGGCAGGTACTTTTTGTAAATTGAGTAGTTCACTAATCCTGCTCTCAACATGGTGAAGGAAAATATCAGAGCAACCGGAATACCCAAGACCCTAAAATTTGGAAACACGAGACTTCTGCCAACACGCACGGGACCTCCGTGGTGGCAGGTCCAATGCGTGTCACGAGGTTGTTGTGAGCGAATGAGGTAGTATGATTCACATCATGGCTCACTCCCTCTCAAGAGGCAGCCTGAGATTCAGCAGAACGACGCTATAGGCTGATTAATATTAGAAAACAAGTCCACTAGGTAGAGGAGCTCGTGGCTTAATAAGAACTGCCAGTCGGGTCGATCTTTAGGTTAACCTGCGCTTGCCTAGGTCGATCTGTGGATGGGTGACCGCCCATTACATACCGAGTTTCCTCCGTGCCTCGGAAAGCACGTTAAGCTGTTGGTCCCGGGTGCCATTTATAGATCTTTGGCAGTCGTTACGGGTAGTCAGTGACCTGAAAGTCTGACATCAAGTCTTACCAAAGGGTTTCGTATTACCTAGTATTAACTGGGTTGTGGATGTGTGGTCCACTAGGTACTTTTCAATAAGTTGAAGTGCTATATTTAGTCCATAAAACAATTAAGTAGTCTAGAACAAAATAATGACACGACTTATAATACGTCATTTACATCCTTGAACAAAAAGTTCATTCACCAACAATACCTCTATGTTGCGTAATATTAAAACATAAGTACCTAAACTTTTTGCTAACGACATGTGTAAGACTGACCATCGATAATACAGCTACCTAGAGTAGGTAGCTGTCGTAGGTATTCCATTTTCAATTCTGACAACGAGTTGACAAATTATACTGTTAGATGGATGCTTTAATAGTCGCAGAAAATATTAACATTATTTATTAAGCCACCCAAGTGTTGAAATTATTGGGTATGCCAGAGCAGTGTAAGATAAGGCATTTAAATCAATTAAAGTCTTTAAAATCATTGCAGAACGTATATTTATTTATCTTTTAGAAAAGTCGACTGCCTGTTTACGATGACACAACAAACCAATAAGAAATCAACAAACCAATAAAGTTAATAAAGAGGGACCAATTATTATTAGAATCAAGTAGAAAATGTAGGTGTGCGTATGCCCTGTGGATAAATTTTATTACAAATAACCCTCAATAGAAAACGTATAATTTGGAGGCTTATGTTCAGCAGTGAACATCTTTTGGCTGCAATGATGAGAAATCGTATTTATTTAGTTTGTATACTATTTATACAAGGTGTAAATTAACCCTTCACGCAGCCGTCAACCAAGCCAGAATGCTACATCAAACTTAGCACTCCTACGCAAACATTTTTGCTAACAACTTTTTTTGATTGGGTCAAAAATCACATTTTACGGTAAAACTCAATGCTTCGAATAGTAAACTGATCATGGAGGTAATTTAACTAAAGTTTTAACCTGAAAAACTAGTTCTAACAAAAACAGCTGTGCAAAATTTGGAACTTTGACCCCCAATATCTCCGTAACTAGGGGGTTCCCAGGTATGGCCTGAAACCAAAAAATGATCGCAGTGGTGGGGAGAACAAGTGCCCTTCGTTTGCGTTAAGGATACTTTTACACCCTTTATAAAGTAATCGTAATTTAAAAAAAAGTCTTTAGTGCTACTTATCGAACGTGTCGTCATCATTTTGTAAATCTTCAATGTATTTTTAGGCAACTACCTCTAGAGGATATATAGTTATTAACTTATGATATTAAACGTAAAAATCAGGTACTTTCTAATTTTTAATCTGACGACTAATGTAGGTATATAAATATTGTTTTACGACTTGCTTCTATACTTCTATCTAACTTCCAGTTTAATTTTAAGACTAATTTATATCCAATTTGTTGTCATATACAACTGTTTTTTTATAGGCACTAGCCTATGATATGAAACTCGATACTTAATACCTAATCTCCAATATTTTGCAATATTTTACTCGAAAGTCCACTTTGGAAGATGCATTTATTACCTTAATTGGCTGGAAATAGATAATATATATTAATTTAATCGGCGTTGAAGACTACTATTGTGGCGCCACCGCATCGCAAAGTATGTCATAAGTCATAACACTTTCTTGAATTTTAAACAAAAAAAATAAAACAAAATAGATAATATTTTAAATATTTTTTATTTAAATGTAAATCCTATTCTAATAGGCATAGCCTTTCCTTTCCTCCCTCTTCAGCCCCAGGTACCCCAGAACACACCAAAATAAAGTTAATAACAGAAAACCTAAAGAATCTTGAAGAATGTACTCCTGCACGTAACCATTTTCTAGTAACACAGCCGCACCGTCCTTTACGCAGGTTAAGGTCTCGTTAGTTGGGCAATCTAGAAAAAAACATGAGTTCAAAATAACTATAATAATTCCGGTACACAAACAAAATACATGGCACTCGCAACCGTAAAGCACAGCGTCAAAGACCGACGAGGCAAAGGCAACGGACGGCAATGTCGCCATCAAAGTACGAACGGAACTACCAAGCAGTAAACACGTCTCTAAGTAGTATAGGTTTAGGTACTGCGGTACTCAGAGATATTTAATGAAGTCGCCACTTAGTAAAGATTTGACGTACTTTTGTATGATAAAACTATCAAAACCTTTACTAAGTGATGGCCTAAGTAATCATTAAAGCTCTCTGAGTGCTAATTATTACATTTCCTTTATGTGCATATTTATGCGAGCGGGCTACTGCATCCTGGATCATCTACATGCGTTGCCGTTTCAGACACGGTTAAGAAATGATGCCCTCATAATCAATTGCCATCACTTAGCACGAGCTTGTGAATATGGAAATTGGAGATTAAACACTAATAAGTGAAATAAATAAATGATGTGAGTGAAATATAGTAAATGATGGCCAGGGCCTTAAGCTGTTCGTGTTATAAAATGCTTTTGATGTTATAAAAGGTTTCTTTACTATATTATTTATTGCTTATCTGTGGAACTATCTTAAATCGTTAATCTTCATGTTAGTGGGAAACGCTTCAATAGTAGATACTGTTCTTTTGAAGGTTTAAATTCTATGCTTTGTTTTATAGAGATGAAGTATTTGGAAGGTATTTAAAACATGTGAAGGTTATAGTAGAGGCTATTAATTAATAGTATTTTCTAATTAATAGTATTTTTTCATTAATCGGAGCCGGTTTCTTAGGAGTCACGTAAAAAATACTTTATGTACACCAATAGGTACTAGGCAAAGATGTGTTGACATTGACAGTGAACCTTTCCCGATGTTTTACAAGTAACTATCTGAAAAATAGTAAAAAGATGAAAGACAACATGTATAAGATAAGTATTCAGGTGAATATTGTATCTTTTTAAATCCCACGGACACTTCTTACAATAGTTAAAACGACATCCAATCGTATTTATTTACCAGACATAGACCACGCACACTTCAATAACAGATAATCTTAGCAGGTCGATGGCAAATTGAGTCAACCCTGATTTTGATTACAAGTTTATCAGTTGAATGCCTTCAGTAGAGTCCCATCAGATCCTGTAATGAGCAAACACTGGGACGCAGGATATTTAGTGGAACAGCGCACTATCTATACTCCAGAGCAGATCATCTAAGAATGTCCCCCAAGCAGCTTTTAAATCACTAGACTTACCAATATACTCAATCTGCCTCCAATAAATGTTGCTGATCGCATCCATGGCGTAGTAGAAATGCGATATGTACTTGACAGGATACATCCAGGGCGGCAAGGAGGACAGTCGCAGAAACGCTCCTGACATGAGGAGCAGTGGGAGGTCTATGCAGGGCATCACGTCGCCTATGATGCCTGTGGAGGTGAACATGGCTGCCATACCGAGACCTGATGAAGAACAAGAATAGTATATTAGTAGATTCCGCTGCTGACTAATCATTATAACCATTATCATCGTCCACTGCTAGACATGAACCTTTTCAGTAAACTCTCATCCAACTGATACCAGCGCCAAGATCGTCCCTCCACTTATTCTGAGGGTGTCGCCGATCAAGAACACGCTCAAATTTTTTTGGTTTTATAACTTAAATGGTTTCTAGTTAAATAACGTGTTTTTGAGTGGAGATCGCGTGAATCAGAATTAAACGTAAGGTAAGGCACACCCGCGCTTGGTTCAGTAACGGAGAGTGAGAAGGAAGTTGGATGAGAGTTGCCGAGAAAGCCCAATCATACAAAGTTCACCATGATTCTCGGAATGAATACCACCCGACTGCTGTAGATATACAGCTCGACTTTATCACAACTAAACATCAGGTGACATCACACACAGCTGCCCACGTCCAACAAGTCCGAAAAGCTTATAGGTATCAAACAGGATTCCGAAACAATGTATTTTTCCAAATCCACGTGCCATGTTTTTTGTCCCAGATGTCACAACAAATTACAGTATTGATGTTTCATTGTAGTACTGTACAGATTTGTATAAGAACGTGTAGGTGAAGACAATGTAAGTACGAAGTAAAGTTCTATTTATAGAAGGTACCAGTTTATTTGCGTAGGAACTACATGAGTAATGTCCCGTTGTGAGAGTCAATTAAGAGAACTGGGTTGTATTGTTACTGTACGAGACTTAAACGTTCAATATGTCAATGTGTTGTGTCAACTAGAATCTTCTAACGATCGTTAAAACGTTGCAGTAACATTTTTTTAGGTATATCAAAGTGTAAGGTAATGGTAATCAGTCGAACACGGCCAATAGGTACTCTTAACAAATCTAGGAGGCCATTTACAACAGAAAGTACTATAAAGTTGCTGAAAGTACTGTTGTATTATATGTTTACAAGGACTTGTAGTAGATAGATCGCAGTTACAATTTACAAGTATTAATGTGACGTATGTACCTACACTTCACTACACTACACAAAGTCAAAAACCGAATTTTGCGTGTTTATCGATCGGATAACTTTGCAATAAGACCAATTTCCTGGACAGATTTCACAAACAAATATCCTGGATCAGGCTGGCACAAGCAAAGACAATGCTATACCTACTGGGTGATTTCAGACTGTGGGTGATCATGAAGAGGTCTTCCAAAATGATATCATACTCCTATCAACATAAAGTTACTGTCAATACAATAGCATCAAACTAATTTTAAAAGATGCACAGCTATTAATTATTGCTCACAACTGTAAAAACGTGGACAATGGTTCATCTGAAGTCTTTAGCGCATGAATCCGCTTCTTCAAATACCTACAAAGAATCGCCTGGAACCGGGTATACCCAGGTCTGTAAGGTACCTATTAGCTAGAATCGGGTGCATGCGCTAGAGGCTACGGATGATGCTTTTCTGGTCTTACCATAGGCAACAGCAGGTATTGCACTGAGGATCAAGAGGACGGTGAACTCCGTAGCTGTCATGATGTAATGAGGGAGGTCTACCGCCAGGGTCGCAATGGACACCAGCATGATCGGCCAAATTATGCAACGTGGTATCTGTGGAGGAAATACACACATCAAAAGTGTCTAGGGATCAACATATATTTTTGCAATAACTTTTCTCCTGATTGATATTAATTAAAATTTTCTTTAAGGATTCATCAAATAAAGTGTTTTCGTTTGTCACAGTAACGATAAACCAAGTCACCTTTGCATTAATAAAGAAATTTGCCATTTTCCTAATAAAGGGATTTTTGACATTTGAACAACTAACATTAAAGTTCGAAAAAAAGACTGAAATAACAGTTTTCTTTAAAATTTTATTGGGTAACTTAAACAATTAATAATCTGTGTTTCTACCGCGAACACTAACAACACAAGAACATCGGTTTGGCATACTCAAAAAGAGTTCATCCAAATCACGCTGTGGAATGGCCGCCCATGTTCGTTGCAACAACAAAAAAAGGTCTTCTTGCGACTGGATACCCTCCATATTCGGCAGAGCTCTTCTCTGTAGCATAACCCATGCATGCTCAATCGGGTTCAAGTCTGGCGACTGAGCAGGCCAGGGCAGGACATTGATGTTAGCTGCGGCGAGAGTCTGTCTTACAACTCTTGCGGTGTGCGGTCGTGCATTATCATGCATTAACTGAAATAAGGGACCGATTTGCACTTGTAGAGGAACGATGACGTCTGATACAATCGTCTCAGCATAAATTTGAGCGTTGAGGTTGCCTCTGATCCAAATCAACTCAGTTCTTCCGCCGATCCAAATACCCGCCCATACCATGATGGTTCCACCACTATAAGGATGGACTTCCTGGCAGGATTTTAATCGCTGTTGGCGTCCAGGGGTTCTCCAGTGTCGTATACGTCTTGTATCCGGTCTCATACCAAAACGAGACTCATCAGAAAAGCACACGAAACGCCATTGTTCTTCTGCCCAATTTCTGTGTTCAAGAGCCCATTGATATCGAATCCTACGATTGTGCATTGCTATAGGTGGTACCCGTAGCGGTCTTCGGGAATGAAGGTTCACTTCATGCAAGCGGTTTCTGACTGTTTGGTCGCTAATTAAGTTCCCTGAAGAGTGATGAAGCCTCACGGCTAACATCATGGCGGTTATTGTTGGAGCTCTTCGAGTTAAGATTTGAATGTATCGGTCTTATCTCCGTGTGGTGCAGCGATACCGTCCTCCATGGCGCTCAGCCACGGTACCAGTGCTTCGGTAACGTGTCCAAAGTCGACTGATAACACTCTGACTTGTATTCAGAGCTAAAGCCACAGTACGTTGCCGGGAACCAGCTTCTATCATTCCCACGGCTCTGAGCATTTCTTCCCTGCTTAAATGACGTCGCCGCTCCATAATAACGTTGGTTTTAATCAGTAGTAGGGAAACAGTAGCACTAATAATGTCTTCAATGCGTTGTATGTTTTTATAGGGAAAATATTGACAGCTGATTTTCATCTTTTACTCGAATTTGATTCACAGTTCCTGATTCAAATTATGAAATGCACCAAAAAGGATCCATATAAATTTATAAATTCATAAATTTATTACAAAGCCACATCTCAATCTCAAGAAATCCGCATAAAAATGCTTGATCCCTAGACACTTTTGATGTGTGTAGATTGAAATAGTATGGAAAGTGAAAAGAGAAAAGGTCATTTAGTAAGTAAGCCTATGGTGATGTCAGCCTTTCAAGTTCCATACATCACTATTGAGCCACTTGGCCATTATTGATAAAAATAGGGAAGTTTACTAACTAAAAAAACTATGATTTTAATAAGTTCGTCTGTTAGATAATGGAAAAATATTGGATACGTTTTTTTTGTTTTATAAAATCGATAAAAATTGACCAAGAAAAAACGCGTCAAAGATTTGAGGGGGGGGGGGTTCGTGACGTCACTCACCGGTAAAAAATTTCACACTAATGTCTTAGAATATGACGTCATACGAGTTTTCAAAGCACTGTGTCGTCTTCATTGTTTACTTATGTGAAAAAAAAATACGTGTCCAATATTTTTGGAAATGTATCGATTTTTTTGTTAACTACTCTATTTTTTTCCCAAAACCCAGTCCGGTTTAGGGAAAATAAGCATTCTGCCACTTATGATGATAGTTTTTTTTTGTTTTTTTTGCTGTTTCCCTTCACAATTACCTTCTCTTTTCTTTCTGCCAGTAACATGTTACTCCTTGGGTGTCATAGGTTTGCTACACGTGTTATGACCTACTTTCAGAGTATGAGAAATGAAAAATTACATACTATTTTATTAGAAAAAAAAAATACTCACAAAACTCAACAACCTCGACACAAAATAAGCTGAACACGTGTACACTCCAGTTTCTCTCTTGAACAGCGCGATCTCATACTCAAACGCGTACAGGGCACTGTAAGATACCCCGAAGGCGACCTCACTGGTGATCAGCCAGAGGAAGCCCCGGATCTCCTGGACACCGCGTTGTGTGGTCCCTGAAGCTCCGACATATGCTACTCCCAGAACCATTGATGTTACTACCTGAGGAATATTAAAGTGATGTCATTTATTTAAAGAAGAGAACACGAAAGGATGGATATGAGATGGAGAATGATTGTGTGAGGGATGTTTTGGGAGTACAGAAGTGACTGTGGACAATAGAAAATGAAAGAAGAAGTAACAAGAGATAAAGACAGGAAAATAGTGAGCCACAATGGAGTTTCTTGCTCGTTTTTCTATGAAAGAAACGACCAAAATAGAACCGAGCTTCACAGTTCTAGTGATTTATAAGTCCCTATTATAATATCATTTTGATATTATTGTTTTTTGTGTTATGATGTAAAATAATATTTAGAAATCTTTCTTTTTATTTTATTTTGTTCGTCTGTTTAAGGCAGGCATCGATCTATAGACCATTTAGGCTCGTCATATTTTCATATTTTTCTGTATAATAAAAGTAAGGCCAAAACAAAGTCATCAGTTATAGAAATCTTTCTTTAAGGAATAAGGTGACAAGCGTAGTCTTTTCAAAAGGGGAAGATTTCGAATGAAGTCTGAGATAGAGGTTTAAAATTATTCATTGATTTTTAATTAGGTCTCCACATCATCATCATCATCTGCTTAACCTTTTCCCAACAATTTTGGGGTCAGCTTTCAATGTAAGTGAATGCAGCTGAGTACCAGTATTTTACATGGAGCGACTGCGCATCTGACCTCCGCAACCCAGTTAGTACCTACTTACTGGGCAATACTTTTAATCTACCGGGCAATCCTTTGATGAGAATGAGACTTCATTAAATATTCATATAATTCTGATAATTTATTCAGGAGGATATAGTTTATCCGGGTCAGTAATATTTTAATTATATTTTAGCGATTCAAACGACGATACTAAATTAGCCATCTGAACTTTATTTCAAAGCTAAACAAACCAGTTGTTGTTTTGCAGCTGTAAACACCTGACAATGATAATCCATGGGTGGCCAGGATGTCTATAAAGCCTGTTTGTCAAACAGGATATGTACCTACTTATTATAAAAAAAAAAAAACAAAATTAAAAAAACAATACTAATTATAGGTAGGCACGTGTGACATTCTTAATTTAAATCTAGATTTGGCGCATTTGTGACACCGTACAATCAGTGCCAGCATTATCTGACCCCTCTTCTTACACCACTTGCCCTCTCCTTCTTTGTACGAGGGGTCAAGTAATGCTGGTCACTGACTGTTCGTACACATCGTACCTAATTTTTTGTACCGTTCGTACAAATTTTCTTTGTGACCGCAGCAACCATATTATTATATCCATTTGGGTTGGGTTGAATTTAAAGCTTTTTTTTATTATTTATTTGTTTATTTATTTAAACTTTATGCACAATAGTGATACATAGGCGGACTTAAGATCTTATAAAGTCGAAAACTTACCACAGATATAAACAATTGTAACAGTTGGCTCTTAATTTCTCTCTTTAACGTCAACGACAGCCGCCATAATAATAGATATACTTGCTTGAACCAATTTCGTTGTATACTGTAACAAAAATCATAATTGATGATAAAATCATTATTTCGAAAGTAGATAACAAAATGGTTTTTTCCTTATTTTTGTACTAGCTCGCCGTTCGTCCATCTTATGACGTCGTGTTTCACGCGCGCCTCAAAGAGATGTCAGCCAGCAACCTGGAAGGGACCTGCAAGGGCCGACGCCCTCGTCTGGGCTGCGGGATGTTGTAAGAGATACCGTGGCCTTGACATATACGGCTAAGAAGGAACATGGGTACCTACAATATTAAAATCAATCAAGCGAGCACTCATCCATCTTACATAATAATTATAGTCTTAGCAGACAGTATGGTGTTGTACGCTTAGGTCATGAACTTAAGTGACCTTTCGTATAAATACTAGGGAACATGCTTGACCTTTTCTCTGCCTCGGTCCAGACGATCTTAATATTTAAAAGACACTTTTTACATATTATTAACGTTATCATAACAACAATAGCTAAAGTCGTTTCACCGATATATTTGTATGTCGCAGGAATATTGGAAAATACTATTTTCGTCGAAAATCCTAAGATTTTTGCAAAAGTCTAGGTTTATCATCATCATCATCATTTCAGCAGTAAGACGTCCACTGCTGGACTTAGACCCCCCTAAGTGTCACGACATTATGCGATCCCATGCGTTTCGCATTCAGCAGATCCCCGCAACCTTCACTAGGTCACCAGGGGGTCTAAAATTAAAAATCGTAAAATGGACTCTTTATCATAGTAACTGCGTCTGTGACCATTTTACGAATTTAAACACAATTCATATTATGATCTGCTAAAGTGGCCATTTTAGACCCCTAGGACTAGCTTAGAGCCAACCAAATCGCAAACAATGAGGATGTACTTGAACACTGGCTGGTTTGAATGACATTAATGTTAACGGGTGCATTAATGTGTGTAACGTTATGTGGGAAACGGATGAATGTGGCTCAAGAAAGGAGAGACTTGTGGGGGGGAGCGGGCCCATGATGATGCACGTTATGCACTGTCGTACGACATTAGTTAACAGTTTCACTCACTCGAGCCATGTTCGGACTAGGGTTGCCAACTTTTTTTGCAAGAAAAACAAAATATTCAGGATGGAGAAAAAAAATTAACAATATCTCAATAAAAATGAACAATACTTTATTTTTTTATATTTTAAAAATATATTTCTTGGTGCTTCTCGCACAACTTAGTCAATTTAGTTATTTTTTAAGGGTTCTTAAGCTTCACTACAAGTGAAATCAAATTTAATGTAAATGAGTAGCTCATTTTTTATTAAATTTATGGAAGATCTATTTCTGTCGGCCTGCCACTTTGCATTAATGACAGAAAAAACAAAGATCTAAAAAAGTATAATGTAGTGAAAAACAGTATAATACTAAACAGTATTATTAACAGTATAGTTGAAAGCCCGTATAGTTCGGACCAACAAGAATAAAGATGAAAACAAATAAATTCTTAAATTAGCCAATCAAGTTTCCGATCTCCCAAATAGGATTTCCGCAAAATACCGTTATTTCCAATAATTCTGCGACATATTCTTTTTTATATTTAAATAAAAAATCTGCATCAGAAGTTAATACATGTACATATTAAATGAGGATTTAATTAAAGCCGAATATAAAATATCAGCACTATTACTTTTTAGATTGATTTAAGACGTTTTAAGTGGAAAAAGGATGTGCCTATCTAGTTTATAGGAGGCATTTGGGCTTTATTATATTTTTATCGTCTACATTATTTACATAAAGGCCATATGGTTTAGTCTCGAACAATTCATATTTAAACTCGAAACGAAACGGATTTAATTATATTAATAAATTTAAATATTCAAAAATACTGTTTTTGAAACAGTATAAAATACAGTAAAACAAAAACAGTATCAATATTTTAAGTGCAATACATTATTGTTCGTGAACGCACACAAACGTTGCAAAATAGGTGTCCGGGTGACAACGAAAACCTCAATTCTGTGGAAATTACCATGCGACGCTTTGTGACGACTACACGTGTTTGATTTCCTTAACGATCAATATGATATGTATCATAATTTTTAATTGTGCATCAAAAATTCAAAGCTCAAAATCTTAGCTACAATGAGCCACCCATATCGAAGCCTAGCTATAGCTTTAGCGATATTTTTTTATCCTGGAGCATAAGTACTGGGATCCTTCGAAATTAGGTACACAGATAGTTTAGACTAGAGTCTGAGAAAGGACATTCGGCAAATTTTTAAAGCGAAAAAAGGGTTGTATGGGGTTGAGCTGCGGGTTGGGGCTACGGGATGTTGTAAGAGCTACCGCGGCCTTGACATATAGGGCTAAGAAGGAACATGGGTGGTTTTTAGCCAGTAGAAGTCTGACACTCCCTTTCGCTCTAATTTCCCAACACCCAAAAAAAAGGGTTAGAGAGAGAAGAAAAGATTAATTTTAGTCGCGAAAACAGATATCGGTCGCGATAACCGACATCAACGCGGACAAAGCCACGGGCATCAGCTAGTATAGCAATATCATTTGGTTGTTGCCGCTTATAATACTAGATTGTTCCAGGAACCAGAACCTCTTCTAAGCTTGAAAAAATGTTGTTGCGAGTGGGCATAATTGGTTGCATGTCGAATTTCGTATTTTTTTATAAACGTTTCCTCGAAACATTCTTTGCCTCCACTTAATGTCATTCAACACATTGTTGTGAAAAAACGTCCATAATTTAATTATTTATGTAACAAACATAAAAATATTAATTTATTTAAATTTTTATTTAGTTCAATAGGGTGTAGGTGTAGGGGTGTAAGGGGTCCCAACTAACACCTCTCGGAACTCAAGCCAACCTCACCTGCACGCGGTGCACCCTGCTAAAAAACAAACGAGGTTATGGCGACCTGCCAACACGCATTGGACCAGCGTGGCGGGTTATGGTCCAAACCCCCCCATATGGATAGAAGAGTAAGAGACAGGCCCCAAGTGCCCGGCGACTCCAGTGGTTGTACGTGTGTGGACGGGCGCAGGCACGGCCCTGGGATCAGGGGAGCTAAGAATCTCCGGGCGAGATCGATCAACCGTCAAACGACCGCGGCAAATTACATAAAGGACTCCGATTCGCTTAATGTTTTAACCTACAATGTCCGAACACTATTGAAAGACGAACGTTTAATCGAGCTTGAGAACGCTCTAAAAGACATCAATTGGGACATTTTGGGCCTCTCAGAAGTCAGGAGGGTAGGCGAACACACAGAAGAAAGAGATGATGCTGTGTTCTTTCACTTCGGTGAAACCAGTGGACAACACGGAGTGGGGTTCATGGTGGCAAAGAAATGGAAGGACAATATTATTGAATTTCTAGGCTATTCTGAACGTGTCGCTGTGCTCAAGTTCCAACTAACACCTAACAAAACTCTAACTCTCGTACAAGTATATGCACCAACATCTGCACATTCCGATGAAGAGGTAGAAGATTTTTACGATCTTGTTAATAGAGCATGCGACGAAAACAGGGGCACTTGGAACATGGTCATTGGCGACTTTAATGCAAAAGTGGGACGAAGGCAGGAACTGGACAGTGGAGATACGGTCGGTAGTTTTGGTTTGGGGGACCGCAATGTGCGAGGCGCTCGTCTCACCCAGTTTGCCTTTGGACAAAGCATGCATGTAGTCAATAGTTTCTTTGCGAAGAAACCGCAACGACGATGGACCTGGGTGTCTCCTGACGGCTTCACGCGCAATGAAATCGACTACGTTTTGTCATCAGAACGACATATAATAAAAAACATTAGTGTCATAAACAAAATCAAATACAGTTCAGACCATAGACCAATCCGTGCAAAAATTAGATTAGACTTTAAAATTCACCGAGCCAAAATGTTTATAAAACATATGAGAAGACTTTCAAAAGAAACATTAATTAACAGCTTCGATCACTACAACTTAGAACTATCAAACTATTTTAAAGAACTCAAAGTTGATGATAAAGACGTAGAAGAACAATATAATGCAATAGTTACCGGTATCAATAATACTTGTAAAACCATAAAAAACATACCTAGTACCAGAAACAAACTATCACGATATAGTATTGAATTGATAGAAGAACGAGCCGATAAGGAAATAGGAACACCAGAGTTTAGGATAATAGACAGAGAAGTTAAAAGGAGCATTAGGAAAGATTTAAGAAATTTGCATACACATTTGGTCAAAACTGCTTTAGAAAAACATACATCTTTAAGAATATTAAAACAAGGAGTCACAAGAGGACGTAATTGGATTAACAGCTTGACAGATATCGACGGAATTAAACATAACAATAGAGCAAAAATAATGGAAATCGCTACCAAATTCTATACATCACTATACTCAGATCATTCACCGCCCGATATCAACACCGAATACATCCCTTCAGATTCCATTCCCCCAATAAACGGTTATGAAGTGCACAGAGCACTTACTACTATGCGCTACGACAGAAGTCCTGGGGAAGATGGAATTACCACAGAAGCGCTGAAAATCGGCGCTACCACTTTGCTACCCCACCTTGCTAACCTGTTTAACACCATATTACTATCAGGAAAAATCCCAAAAGCAATGTGCAAATCAAACATAGTTCTTTTACATAAAAAAGGCGACAAAAGTGACATTGGCAATTACCGTCCAATCAGTTTAACATCTCACATCTACAAAACCTTTATTAAGGTAATACACAATCGCATAGATGGAAAACTGGATAAACATCAACCACCAGAACAAGCCGGATTTCGCCCTAGTTTTTCAACAACCGACCACCTGCAGACCTTAAACCAACTTCTAGAAAAATACACCGAATTTAGTAAACCACTATACTTAGCCTTCGTGGATTATGCGAAGGCCTTCGATAGTATCAAGCACTCTGAAATATTCAAATCTTTATCAAATCAGGAACTGGAACAACAATATATAGACCTTCTAAAAAACATTTACCATAACAGCACAGCAAACATCAAATTGAATACTGCTGCTGGACCTTCGTTCAGCATACAGAAGGGTGTTAAACAGGGTGACCCGCTCTCTCCGAAACTATTCACCAGCACTCTTCAGGAGATATTTAGAACACTAGCAGCCTCATGGACAACCAAAGGCGTTGAAGTCGGCAGTAAGAGGTTGACGAACCTCCGATTTGCCGACGACATAGTCCTTTTTGCCCCCACGACCCTGGAACTACAAACTATGCTCCAAGAACTGAGTACGGCCAGCTCTAGGGTGGGTCTAACTATGAATCGGTCCAAAACCAAGATTATGACCAACAGCACTAAGCGTAGGGTTGAGGTAGATGGGCAGGAAATACATTATGTCGATGAGTATATCTACTTGGGCCAGTTAGTATCTTTCGAAAACAGGCAAGAAAGAGAAATCGATCGCAGAGTCGAAAACGCCTGGAAAAGCTACTGGTCCATGAAGACGCTAATGAAGGGCGATCTTCCGGTCTCCCTGAAGCGCAAACTCATCGACATGTGCATTCTGCCCGTCCTAACCTACGGTGCTCAGACATGGTCTCTCACCGAGACTCAGAAGTTCCGCCTTGGAGTATGCCAAAGGGCAATGGAGCGTAGCATTTTGGGTGTCAAAAGACAAGATAGAATTCGAAACACCACGCTGCGCTCCAAAACGGGCATAGTGGACGTTGGCAAGAAGGCTGCTAGGCTAAAATGGGATTGGGCGGGTCACGTCTGCCGCATGCACGATGACCGCTGGGCAAAAGTCTCAACACGATGGCTGCCGGAAGATGGAAGGCGCCGCCGAGGCCGGCCCAGAAAGAGGTGGCGAGACGATCTGGACGCGCACCACGAGGGTTGGTTTGAGGTGGCTCAAGAAAAGAGCACTTGGAAGGATTTGGGGGAGGCCTTTGCCCAGCAGTGGGACAGTACAGGCTATTAAAAAAAAAAAAAAAAAAAAAAAGTTCAATAGGGGATCGGATTGACTAAAAAAACTATGATTCTGTTTAGTCCGTCAGTAAGATTATCGAAAAATATTGGATACGTGTTTTTTGTTTTACCAAATTAATAAAAAATTACGAAGATAAAACGCGTCAAAGATCATGGAGTGGGGCTTGAAACGTCACTTGTAGGTAAAAAATGTACTAGCATATGACGCCACACGAGTATTCGAAGCACTGCATCGTCTTCATTTTTTGTTTACGTGAAAAATAAAAAATATGTGTTCAATATTTAAATAAATAATTAGTTTGTTTTTGATTGAAGGCGCTAACAGCACCGAAACTAGCGCCACACCAAATCTTATTTCTTTTACTCTAAAATCACCTACAATTTGAAAAATCCAAAACACTATCAAGCTAGTAAATAACCTGTAGTATTTTTAAAAACAATTTTCATGATTCTAGACTTGATAAATTAAGAGAATTACTTATTACCGCCAAAAGTGGCCGCTTTTCTTCCTATACTATACAGTTGCGCAATTTAAAAAGCAGCTTAATTTGTACAAAACACACGTTACACTTAAAAACCCTTTCACAGCCCATTTTGATTCCATAACTTAATTAGGTATGAATAAAGCAAAGACTGTATATTAAGTAACAATTAAAAATATAGGTACTCACGTTCTATTATAACCGTGAACCATATCTGGTCGCATCGAACTAGTACCATCGCAGTACTCGGACCGGTTCTGGGTAATATCCACCAGTTTCTGAACATTACCAGTTGAGTTAGAAACGGCTCTGATGTAGAATTCCGCCGGATTATAGTTCAATGGGCACTGCAGGCCTATGCTGGAGAGAAAGGGATTTTTATCAATGCAAATACATATAATATATTTCAAAATAACGAAAGTATCTGTTTGTATACAGGGTGTAAATCAACCCTTCACACATACGTTAACCAAGCATTCGGTACATCAAACTAAGTACCCCTACGCAAAATTTTTTGCTGGGAAACGACTTTTTTTTTGGGGTCAAAAATCTCATTTTACGGTAAAACTCAATGTAGCACTCTTAAAACATTGTGCTAGTGGATGCTTTGAATAGTAAAAGGGTCATGGAGGTAATTTAAGTAATGTTACAACCTGAAAAACTAGTATTTACAAAACCAGCTGTGCAAAAATTTTGGAACTTTGACCCCCAATATCTCCAAAACTAGGGGGTTCCCAGGTATGGTCTAGAACAAAAAAAAGCTCGCAGTGGTGGGGAGAACAAGTGCCCTTCGTTTGCGATAAGGGTACTTTTACACCCTTTATATGATCCCGACCGATTTCGGCCACAGCGACTTGGATCTGCCTATTAAAAGCATCGCTGGTGTGCCCTCAGGTGACTGACATAGCCAATTTTTGCCGTGAAAGTGCGTCCACATTCACTACAAGTCAGCACCACTCCGACGTAATTGTATTGGATGGCCGCGGATGGTCGGCCGGCTCGTCTCGTTTAGCATCGAGCTCTTCTTTACGACGCCTTTCAATTTAAATATAACAGTTTTTATTGAATGCATATTATATAAGCTTCATTATTGATCGAAGCATATGAGTCATAGATATTAAATGAAAGTATACGCGGTACATATAAAACAAAAAGTTTTTCTTATTTTTGTCCGTTTGTCTTTCTGTTTGTTTGTTCCGGCTTATCTCCGAAACGGGTGGACCGATTTTGACAGGGCTTTTACTTGCAGATAGTTGATGCAATCATGTCATTATGCTTTATGGAAGGGTGGGCGTTTTGGGGGACCGTCTCTTGTAAATAAGTAGAGTAAAGTAAATTATGACGTTCGAAAAGTAGCTGATTATCAGCCTAATTTGAATAAAAGAAAAAAAAATGGTTGATTGGTTGGTTGGTTTGGTTGGTTGACCACACTGGTCATGGGATAATGGGTGTAACTAGCATTGATTACGTAGAAAATGTAAGTATATGTGTAGAAAAGCTCCATGTGCTGTTACAGACTATAATCTATCTCAGTGCCAAAATCAGATCCGTTCAGCCGTTCTGGCGTAATTAGAGTATCAAACAACCATCAATTCAAATTATAAAGTTAGGTAAGTTAGAAATATTCTTTTAACTATTCTTTCTTGAATCGTAGCTATATACACACATCAAAAGTGTCTAGGGATCAACATATATTTTTGCAATAACTTTTCTCCTGATTGATATTAATTAAAATTTTCTTTAAGGATTCATCAAATAAAGTGTTTTCGTTTGTCACAGTAACGATAAACCAAGTCACCTTTGCATTAATAAAGAAATTTGCCATTTTCCTAATAAAGGGATTTTTGACATTTGAACCACTAACATTAAAGTTCGAAAAAAAGACTGAAATAACAGTTTTCTTTAAAATTTTATTGGGTAACTTAAACAATTAATAATCCGTGTTTCTACCGCGAACACTAACAACACAAGAACATCGGTTTGGCATACTCAAAATGAGTTCATCCAAATCACGCTGTGGAATGGCCGCCCATGTTCGTTGCAACAACAAAAAAAGGTCTTCTTGCGACTGGATACCCTCCATATTCGGCAGAGCTCTTCTCTGTAGCATATCCCATGCATGCTCAATCGGGTTCAAGTCTGGCGACTGAGCAGGCCAGGGCAGGACATTGATGTTAGCTGCGGCGAGAGTCTGTCTTACAACTCTTGCGGTGTGCGGTCGTGCATTATCATGCATTAACTGAAATAAGGGACCGATTTGCACTTGTAGAGGAACGATGACGTCTGATACAATCGTCTCAGCATAAATTTGAGCGTTGAGGTTGCCTCTGATCCAAATCAACTCAGTTCTTCCGCCGATCCAAATACCCGCCCATACCATGATGGTTCCACCACTATAAGGATGGACTTCCTGGCAGGATTTTAATCGCTGTTGGCGTCCAGGGGTTCTCCAGTGTCGTATACGTCTTGTATCCGGTCTCATACCAAAACGAGACTCATCAGAAAAGCACACGAAACGCCATTGTTCTTCTGCCCAATTTCTGTGTTCAAGAGCCCATTGATATCGAATCCTACGATTGTGCATTGCTATAGGTGGTACCCGTAGCGGTCTTCGGGAATGAAGGTTCACTTCATGCAAGCGGTTTCTGACTGTTTGGTCGCTAATTAAGTTCCCTGAAGAGTGATGAAGCCTCACGGCTAACATCATGGCGGTTATTGTTGGAGCTCTTCGAGTTAAGATTTGAATGTATCGGTCTTATCTCCGTGTGGTGCAGCGATACCGTCCTCCATGGCGCTCAGCCACGGTACCAGTGCTTCGGTAACGTGTCCAAAGTCGACTGATAACACTCTGACTTGTATTCAGAGCTAAAGCCACAGTACGTTGCCGGGAACCAGCTTCTATCATTCCCACGGCTCTGAGCATTTCTTCCCTGCTTAAATGACGTCGCCGCTCCATAATAACGTTGGTTTTAATCAGTAGTAGGGAAACAGTAGCACTAATAATGTCTTCAATGCGTTGTATGTTTTTATAGGGAAAATATTGACAGCTGATTTTCATCTTTTACTCGAATTTGATTCACAGTTCCTGATTCAAATTATGAAATGCACCAAAAAGGATCCATATAAATTTATAAAATCATAAATTTATTACAAAGCCACATCTCAATCTCAAGAAATCCGCATAAAAATGCTTGATCCCTAGACACTTTTGATGTGTGTACTTTAATAAATCATATTGGTCTTTACATACTTGATGATCATTAAAAAGAAATGATTTCAAAAAGTGATTGCGAGCGCGGCTCGTATACTAATAAAATTGTTGCTGTTTCATAAATCACGATGTTTTACGAGATGTCTGTGTAAATAAGACATTTAACATTTTCTATATTATGTAGAAATGAGTGATAAAGAGTTTTAATGTTATTATTTTCTATACGGACCACAGATTATTTAAATACTTGGGGTCTACGCCGCTACGAAACACAAAAATATAAGATAAAATATGAATATTTAGAGCAATTTGTCGCATTTATTATATTTTATTATCCACACCCCGTTGATATTTACTTGTCTAGATTTAAGAACAACAGCTTAATTATATTAACGTTATAAATATTAGCAATAAAAGATTGAAAAGAATCAATTTACGACCGACAGCTCGCCGGGGGTTTGACTATTAGCATGTAAAATGTCGATCACTGCGTTAAATTCCCCCGAATGGCGTTTCTGATAGCCTTAAAAGCTTTGCATAGCGATAAATTCAGTAGCTTATAAAGGTATGCTTGAATATCTATAACGACATAAATATTCTTTGCACGTCCAAAAAAAGAATGATGTTTTGAGTATTACGTTTTAAGGGTGGACATAATGTCGGGGCTGCGGGTTGTACACTAGTTATCGCGGCCTCGACATATAGGGCTAAGAAGGAACATGAGTGGTTTTTAGTCAGTAGAAGTCTGACACTCCCTTTCGCTAAGCCCAAGAGCGGGAGGGATTATTTGATGATTTTCCACCAGCCAAAAAAAAAAAGGATTCTTTGTGAGTTTCCTTGTTCCACCTAAGAAACGCCTGAGCCGATTTTGATGTATCTAATAGGTGTCGTCATATCCTTTGCGATAGTCCGTTTTACACAACATTAATCAGTCGATGTCTGTACTTCGACTGATTACAAAATGTTCCACTGAACACAGTTCAGTGGAACATTTTTTACAGGTTCCTCGATTGCAGTAGAAAATATGTTCTTAATGCGTCACTGAAATCATGCAATTTATTTTTGACTTATCTTTTTGGAATGTTTTTTTTATTACTTAGTTGTTTTTTTTTAAGTGTCTTGAATATGCATGCAAACAAATAAATGTTTCCTTTAGTTAAAACTGCTGACTCATACCCATTGTCAGGATAAACTTAGGACATTTGCATCCGAATATCTAAGTTTATTATAATATTTAAAATACATTTCTGATTGCAACACTATCTAAAAATGACTCTGTATTTTTCACTAATAAAGACTACAAAATATTTTATTACAGACACGGCAATAAATTGTTTTGTAAAGATATCGAACTAATAATGACATAATGCTTTCGAGATGTAATATAATATTCGTATCGATTAACAAAATGTTGTGATCACTGGAACAAATCAGTTTACATTTATTTGATGGTTTTGGCCTGTACGTACGGAAGGCGGTTGCTATGAGCAACCATCCTTATATAGAGTCGTATGTTTATTACACGAATGCCCCAAAAAAGAGTGTTTAATAGAATGTAAACCAATCATTATTTTTTTAACTGGGGTCTTACTGACCTAACTCACTGTTAGAAACCCTTTCAAGTATTTCTTAGTAGGTAGTTCACGTACCACTGATTGTTGTGTCTGTTTTGCACAACTAATTTAACAAAACCTAGAAATCTGAACGCAAGAAAAGAAGAAGATATTATAAAGGCGAAAGTTAGTGAGTTTGTGAGTGTGGATGTTTGTTACTCTTTCACGCCAAAACTACTGAACGGATTTGGATAAAATTGTGTACACATATAGTTTTTAACCTGGATTAACATATAGGATAGTTTTTATCCCGTTTTACCTTCCCGTGGAATAACTTTCGAGTTGCTGCGAGCGAAGCCGCTGGTACAAGCTAGTAGGAATATAAAAGGCAAAGCTGATTGACTGAGGATAAACAAAAATCTTAAAATTTTGCATACGTATTCCTCTTATAATGAATGCATCCAATAAGGAAGGATTTTTCAAAAACTCAACCCTCCAGGGGGTGAAATAGGGGATGAAAGGATCATGTCCATGGATATATGGAATCCCGTACCAGACTGGATCAACATCAAACTTTGATTTTTATTGTCTACATTTATCATATTAACTCCTACAAAAGGACTTTTTTGTAAACTAAATCCGAGTTTCGGAGTAATTTTATTAAATCGAAAATAACCTCAAAACCAGGCAAGTAGGTATTGTAGGGAAACCTTTACGATTTAAATCAGCAATTCCCCATTCAAAAATCAAATCCCAGCCGCATAATGTCGTAAAAAATAATTACTATAACATTTTGATTTTGAAACATGACAATTCTTGGTACGAGTTTTGGCTTTTGTATGTAAAATCGCCATTTTTAATATTTCTGACATTCACGCGGGCGAAACCACGGACAACACGTTGTTTTAACCGACGAAAAAAAAAAAGGAGTAGGTTCTCAATTCTACACATTTACTTTTTCTTCTTTTCTTTTATCCCGTCCCTAGTTATCACAGCAAACATATAAAAACTACGCCAACCTTTCAAAAACCTCCCTACACTCATCCTGGGAGCCATGGAACAGCAGTTTCCCCTCCGCCATCAGCAGCACGGAGCTGAACTCCTTGAACAAGTCACAGGAGGGCTGGTGGACCGAACAGATGATCACTCTGCCAGTGGTGGAGAGCTTCTTCAGGACTCCCACGACGAGGAGAGCGTTGTAGCTGTCCAGACCAGTGGTAGGCTCGTCGCAGATCAGGATTTGAGGGTCTGAGAGGAGCTGTGAACGGTGTGAATGAAGATGGTTTTAATTAAAGTTTTTCTTTTCTGTTTTAAGAGACAATGGCGTAGCGCAACAATTATTCTATCACTTGTCTTTATCGGGCGAAGTTAATTAGGTTTATATTTACACAACTGCCCAAAAAGAGATAGTTATTTCAAAAGTGTAGTGAATATTTAAAAGTTTTGTAATATTTATGCTTTACCTTTTTTTTTGGCGGGTGGAAAATCATCGAATAACCCCTCCCGCTCTTGGGCAGAGCGAAAGGGAGTGTCAGACTTCTACAGGTTCTCCCCGACGGGTTAGTTTACACCCTGTAGCTGTTTGTGCTTGTGTTTATGCTTTACCTTGAGTTGCGTTTGCTTGCAATAACACTAAATGCAGGCATTATGGTGGACGCCAATTCAAAAGCAAAAAAGTTTATAGTAGATAAAAAAAGTTAAAATATTTTTATTAGAACCTCCTTTCATGCAGATAGTATCTGCCTTTCCTACTACCTAAACCGATTAACCGAAACATTCTCCAGCAGTGACCAAAGGTGACGATTATGAGTTTTAACAATGACTTTTAACTTTTTGAAATATCTTTCAATTACTAATTTTCTTACCGTGGTAGCCAGAGATAGCAACCTTTTTTCTCCCCCCGACAACCCACCAAGAGGGGTGTTGATGTGATGCTTCAACTTGAACTCCTCCACCAGGCTGTCCAGGGTAGCCTGGTTCCGAGGGTCATTGCAGCTGCCTAGCTTCATTTCTGTCTGGAACAATAAACAATTAAGTTTGAATACTGATAAACATAGGTAAATACCAGTGAATACCATTCAAAAGTAATACAACAAATATGTCAACCAACTTTTAGTGTTTTGATGCAAAAAAATATACAGGGTTATTTGTAAAACCCCGTTAACCTCTCAGGACTAAGTTGCTAACATCATAATCAACAACTTTTGTTCTATGACTTTTAAAAATTCATCATATTTTACTTACAAAAATAAAAATATTTAAATTGTACGCTCTAAATGTTACCAAGTCTGCGAAGCAAAAGAAAACGATAGTACAATAGCGAGGGGAGCGGGGTAAGAGCGGCGGGGTAATCGTAGCGTAGCGAGTTACGACAGTGCGCGACAGGCGTAGGTAGGTACAGCAAAATACAGAGTTGAAATGTGTTAGATAGGACAACGAAATCTTGAACTTTTGTTTTTGGTAAATGTAATATTAAGTTTTGTAAAAAGTCATAGAACAAATTTGTTGTTTATGATGATAGTAATACAGTCTTGCAAGGTTACCGGTGTTTTAGAAATAACCCTGTATATTTGGTTGGCTGTTTAATTAAGATCCATGTAGGTCAGAACTTATGCAAGTTTTTAGGGTTCCGTTGGTAATAAGGAACCCTTAAAGTTTTACCATGTCTGTTTGTCCGTCTCGCTGTCCGCACTATATCTCAAAGACTCTTAGTACTACATAGCTGTAGTCTGCCATGAATATACAGATGAGTTCCACCGTCAAAGAGGTAAAATAAAAACTGTTTTTTTTTCTTGCAAAGCCAAAGTTGTGTGGAATGTCGTTGGATATACCTAGGTAAAAAAATCCTATCTTTGAAGATAGGATTTTTTATTATTACAACAATCATCATCGTTCGGCGGCAGGTAGGCAGCGAGGTTCGGTTAGTAAGTCCACATGTTTTAATGGGCAACTACGGAACTCCATATTCTGCGTTGTCTGACGCGTGCTTGGCCGGTTTTCTTATTAAAATGAGAGGAGCATCACATGCCAACTCAAATTGCCAAAAAAAAACTAAATCGAAAGATCTTTTCAAACCTTCTAAGCATTCATTATCACCATATAGCATGGTGATAATGAATGCTTAGAAGTTTAAATCTTTTCCCAACAATGCTGGGGTCGGCTTCCAGTCTAACCATTTGCAGTTGTGTACCAGTATTCATTTTACATGGAGCGGTCAGACAGGCAGTCCTGTCTGACCTCTACAACCCAGTTATTATTGGTAGGTATATATGTAGGTAGGTACGATATCCCTTGGTAAGACTGATTGCCAGACTTTCAGGGGGTCTAAAATGGCCATTTTGACAGATCATAATATGAAATGCGATAAAAATCGTAAAATAAACCTTTTATTTAAAAGTAAAAAAAATAAACCTTTTTGTTACTGCGTCTGTGAACATTTTACGAATTTTAACGCAATTCATATTATGATCTGCTAAAGTGGCCGTTTTAGACCCTCAGGCACAGAGGCAACTAGACATATAATGGGTGGTCACACACGGCCGCCATTATAAAACAAAAAAAACCACACAAAAATAATCCTCACGAACGGATATTTAAATTGTATTTTTTTCAATCAGCGCAGCGCATAGAAAATATTCCACTTTCCGTATTGACATTATTGATTTTATTATAACTAGATTGTTTTATAACAGAAGCAGGATATTGTTTACTTTACAATAGAACATTACGCAGCGTCCACGCCCTGACATGATGCTACTTGCGACGCGACTGCGGAGTCGGGACTAGGGACTGCCTACCACGTTGGAGTTACTTGTGGCTTATTACTCTAAGTAGTTTCTTATAGTGGTTGGCCGCTCTTGTCCGAGATCTTACTATGTCCTCCACCGAGAGGCCAGACGAAAAGATATACACCGAAAAGACGACAGCAAGCGAGGAAATCCCAAGCTAGACGAACGCTACTATAATAAATAAACTGTGTATTTGGATAACACACTGGTATAGTAACAACAACACCACGCGAACGGCAGCTATCTTTTTAGGGTTCCGTACCACAAAAGGAAAAAACGGAACCCTTATAGGATCACTCGTGTGTCTGTCTGTCTGTCTGTCCGTCTGTCACAGCCAATTTGCTCCGAATCTAATGGACCGATTAAGTTGGAATTTGGTATACATATGGATTTTTGTGACCCAAACATGTACGGCTAAAGTAAATAAATGAATTTTGAATATGGGGGTCGCTTTTACGGGGCAAATAAGAAAATTAAAAAAAAAGTTTTGCAAACTGTACCATGTGACACATCAAATGAACCCTTTCATTTGATGTGTCACATGGTACAGTTTGCAAGTTTGCTTACTATGAGGGTCTCAAATATATTTTTTTAATAATTTTAAAATAAATAGTTTTAAAGTTATTTAAGAAAATAGACGAAAATTGACCGTTCCCCCCCCCTTATCTCCGAAACTACTGAGCCTAAAATTTTGAAAAAAAATACAGAAAATAGTTCTATACCTGTAGATTACAGGAAAACCTATAAGAAGTCCACATGGTCTAAAAAGGTAGATATTATATTCATCGTACGGAACCCTCTTCACGCGAGTTCAACTCGCACTTGACCGGTTTTTTTTTTATTCGGTTGATCTAGGGTTTGTTCAATGAAATGCATATATATGTTTGAATTCAAGAGACCTCGAGAGAGAGAGATCTAGAGATGTGTAACTTTATTGCAAGGGTAAACGATGAGGGTATCGAAATAAAAAATAGGAAATCTCGGCTTGCTCCGTCTTTTTCAGTCGTAAAACGCGTGTCGCTTGAGCGCGTGGCTTGTGGCCGTGCAGTATTTCGATTTACATAACTCGATAATTGCTGAAATAATCTATGCAAGGTGTTACCATAATAAAAGCATTGTTTTAATTTAAACCAACAATGAATGCAAAATACCTTGTTCAAGATGACATCATTTACACAATTCTTATGTAAAAGTGTTATAAATAACAAATTAATTAGCGATCGACCATTGGAGTCTATCGGGTTTTTCTAGTACGATAGAATCTTCTACTTGTATTTTTACAAATTAAGATCATAATAACCTTCTTATTTAAGGTAGGTGTACATATTGAGTTATAATAAAAAACAAAAAATAGAAATTACTAATAATAGTAATAATTAGGTATAATCTACTAGCGGACGTCGTTCGGGCGTCGTAGTTCCCGTTAAAAATATTTATACACTTGGCGAAATTCAAGAGGTAGCTTTGTATGTTTTGTGTGTATTATTATTATTTTCTCGTGAGTATATATCTAACAGAAAATCACTTTTTAAAAGTTAGATTTGCACTGATTTTTAATAATTACACTTTCACGAAACAATTTCTCAATTATTTACAAAAAACTGGCCAAGTGCAAGTCGGATTTGCACATGAAGGTCTTGTTTCATCGGGCCGCGGGTAGTCCAACGGTTATCGCGGCCTCGACATAGAGGGCGAAGAAGGAACATGGGTGGTTTTTAGTCAGTAGAAGTCTGACACTCCCTGTCGCTCTGCCCAAGAGCGGGAGGGGTTATTCGATGATTTTACACCCACCAAAAAAAAAAAAAAAAAGGTCTTGTTTCATCGTAGTTTTATTTTTTTGTCAATTTGTTCTGTCCTGTGTGAAACAATAAATACTTTATTTTCTAGTAGGGCAACAGAAAAACATATTTTGTGACAAGTTTGTTTTTCATAGTGTTTGTATCAATGTCAAAGTTATATTTGTGGTTTTTTTTAACGTGCTATACCTTTAAAACTATTTACTATACATCGTTTAAACCAATTTTGGTTGAAATTTTACGTTGCGATATTTTTTTACATTTTCCACTCTCGTATTTTAGAAGTTTTTTGAGAGAAAAAAGAGTATCGGAACCTCTATGTAATTTTTAAGGAACTCTGTAGGCACCCCACACGTATAGGTTTGATGAAAAAATTTTTTTTTACTTTCAGTTCCATGGGGAGACCCCCCTTAATCTTTGTTTTTTTTTTCGTTATGTTTAAAAATCGTAAAGCGGGACATAGAATACATCTACCTACCAAGTTTCAACTGTGTAGTCTTAATAGTTTCCGAATAAAGTGGCTGTGACATACGGACGGACAGACAGACGGGCAGACAGACATGACGAATCTATGAGGGTTCTGCTTTTTTGCCATTCGGTACGGAATCCTAAAAAAACGGCCCCAAACCACAAAACATCCTTACACCATCTTCCTGACGTGCAAAATAATCTTGACATTCAAACCAGGAAGCCTAATAACCCATAGACAATATAAAGGCAAACTGACCATAAACACCAAATGTTCCCTGACGCTCAGCCCGTCCATAAACACTTCGTGCTGAGGGACTATCTCCACGGCTCCCGTACAATCCTTGACATTTCGTGCCCATAAGGTCACCGACCCCTCTGAAGGTAGAGTACATTTTCCGGCTAGGGATACTAGGAAGGTGGTTTTTCCTGCACCGCTGAAATGGAAAAAATATAATATTTTTTAAAAGTGTTTTTTTTTACTTGAGTCTTACAGTCAGTGCCCTGGCTGTACTAGAGGGGGGGGGGGACGTTTGTATTAACAGAATTATATTAATTAAAATCATCATTTAATGGAATTAAATGAACTTACAGGTTGTAGTGGATTATAATAACTGGGACAGATAGGTAATTAATATTCGTTACGGTCGAGTCATATACTTTAATCATACTACACTACACTGACCTGCCAATTATAAAAAACGTAAGAAAATTTGATCTTCTAAAGCACAACGTCTTTTTAAGGTTCCGTAGCCGAATGGCAAAAGATATATAAAATTTTTTTCATCAAACCTATTCGTGTGGGGTATCTATAGAAAGGTTTTCCAAAGTGGTTTCCAAAGTGGTAAAATGTCTCCCCCCTCTAACTTTTGAGTTAAGAAAAACATTTGAACTCACATACACAAATATGTGTGTGTGTGTTTGTGGCCATACAAATATTTGATCCGTGCGGGGACACGCAGCGCAACAGTCCAATCGCTGCACCAACTGTGCCGTCGTGGTGCCGGTTGGTGGGAAATTATCAGTCGGTTAAAAATAAACTAACGATTTTTCAGATAAATTAATGAATTCTTGCGGTGATGATCCAGCACAAGATAAAACTAATTGGTTGAAATTAAAGTAAGAAGATAAGTTATGCATTTACTTATAAATTATTTTAACCTTTTCTCAATTCTTAGTAATTTATCAGATTTAGATAAGAAAATAAGATTTGTTATCTTTAATTTATCTATCACATTAATTTCTTTTGAAAACACTATTTAGTTGATTTATTTACCTCGGTCCGATGATGGCAGCAAACTCACCTCGTCTTATACATCCTGTAACTAAATAAAAAAAAAATAGTAATTAAACTTCTCGTCAGTTGTCGCTGTCAAACTCAAGACAAAGCTGGGCGTCTTTCGACGACACGGTTGTCGCAATGGCTGAGCGATTGGACTGCTGCGCTGCGTGTCGCGGAATCGATCCCCGCATGGAACAACTATTTGTATGGCCTACAGATAGTTAATCCGGGTTTGGGTATTTGTGTATGTGAGTTTAAATGCTTGTAAACGCGCCCACAAATCCACGATGCAGGAGAAATTCCTCGTGTGTGGCAAGGTTTGAAAAAAAAAACAAAAAACATTAATTTACTTACTTAAGTTGTAAAAAACCAATTAATTATTTTCATTTCAATAATAACAAACTAATTTTAAACATACCATTATTAAGAATCACAGTTTTACTCTTCGTAGGTTTTCTTCTCCACCAGGACTTCTCTTCTGGTGTCCAAACCTTCAGATCTTTGACTCTGATGACCACATCATTTGCCAACTGCTCCTTATCATACTGCAATCATCACAACTGATATTTAACTTTGCCTTTAAGGCTGGATACCCACGAGAAAACGGGTCGAAGGTTAAGCCGCGCTTGCCTAGGTTGGACCCTGGATGGGTGACCAGCCATTACATACCAAGTTTCCTCCGTGCTCCGGAAAACACGTTAAGCTGTTGGTCTCGGCTGTGGCAGTGACCCGAAAATCTGACGACCAGTCTTACCAAAGGGTATTTTACATTAATACCCAATACTCAACTGGGTTGTGGAGATCAGGGTGCTGACCCTCGAATTTAATTCCGATAGATCGACATTGGAATTGTCAGTCAGACGTCCGGGATTGGCTAGACTCACTAGTTAAGCCAATCCCTGACGTCTAACTCAACCAACTGACGTTTGACCAATGTCGATCTATCGGAATTATATTCCAGAGTAAGCACACAGATACGCAGTCGCTTCATGTACAATACTGTTATTTAGCAGCATCTGGTTAGACTGGAAGTCTACCCATCATAGTTGGAGAAGGGCTAGGCAGATGATGGTTGAAACACGAGCAATCGTAAACTGACAATCTCACATCCGCACACAGATTTGAATATCTCAATCGCTACAATTCTTTCATAATTAATTTTAAATATTATTGTTTGACATCTGCAAACCAATAGCAACTTTAAAGTTAGGACAGTAAAGATCATTGTGTTTTGACAGTGATGCCATGACACAAAAAAGGAAAATACAGCTGTTCTATACTGGCGCTGAATGTATTCTGATTGTGTAGTCAGGTTTGTACGAAACAGCAGATTATTTTTAATAATCATTTGACAATTTATATGGATTTAAACAATATATCTGGGGTCTATCTGATCTGTGTTCGGATATTTAAAACGAAAAGACAAAAACAACAATTATTTACTTTTGTTCAATGTTGCATACGCATCTGCCAAACCTTTATCGACTATAATTATATCGACAATACAATATTTCAAAACGGTTCCTCCTTCAATTAGTCGTAATTATAAACAAAAACACTTACCAAATCCATTAATAGTTTCTTTGAATACAGAATCTAATCTTTCTAGACTCTTAAATAACATACAGGTAAATTTTGGAAATCAATGACTTCATAAAAAATCGAAATCGTAAAATCTGCAGATATTTTACAAACGGTGATAGATAAACCAATGCACTATGAACCTTATTATGCAAAATATAGAAAAGATGATGACAGACTCAAACACTACGAACTCGATCACAAATTAATACTGATTTAAAATATTCTAAGGCCATAAACGTCTACATACCGAGCCCAACTCCATTTCACTCATAAAAAAACACTAAAAAACACCGCTGTACAACTTAAAAACACTAATTAACATCATTATAAAAACACAACCACAAATTGTGGCAACAATTATGAGAAACAAAGTGCCACAAACCAGACTGTCTCAGTAAATACTGCAATCATTCTACAAACAGGTAAAACTGATAAAAATAAGAAATATGAGTTTATTTGTTGAAAGATGGCTGCATGCATGCCCTCTAACAAAGACTTTTAAATAAAACATTATCACTGTATGCTAAATAGCTATCAAGTAATTTCCAGTTCTGTATCGATGAAACTGTACCTACATGTTGTTCAAAGCTTATATTATATGGAACGATAGCGAAAATGCATAAAATGTGCCATTTTGCGCTCCATTTCTTAGTAATTTCTACGTACTCAGACGAGATAGCAAGAATGTAAGTAACATTGTACATGAATAAACTATGATATAAGTCGGTTCTTACAGTAAAATGTATGTAACATCATGCAATGTGTGATCAAAGCGGCAGCTACTTGCGCCCATATGATTTCTATTAAACAGTTCATCATCTGCTTAACCATTTTTCAAACTATGTTCGGGTCGTCCTTCTTGTTATAAAAGTGATTACAAACAAAATCACGCCTGTAATCACCGTAACGCTTGGAAGAGTGTGCGAGGTAGTAGAGACATTCACAATGCCTCGATTTCTGCAGACAAAAATGTGAGTTTTAAGAAACCACATCAAATATTTATTGGCTTTAAAATAGATAATGAAACTGATAGCTTACTTGTAAATGGAGACTAGTAGACATTTAAGAAAAAGATAAGCAATAACATTAAGATTATGAAGATGTAAAGATATCAAAACAGCTGCAAAAAACAAAGCACCAATTAAGTTTGATTGCTCACGGAATAATTTAATGAAGGCAAAAATAAAACATCATTAAAATCTGAAATAAGTTCATTGGTCCGTTATGGCTAGCAGTAATACATCATCATCTGTCTAGCCTTTTCCGAACTATGTTGGGGTCCGCTTCCCGTGTAAACTCATCTAGAATATTTCTCTGAAGAACAATCTAAATAACTCAAAAGCTACTCAATTTCGGGGGAACATTTAGTGGCTTAATCTATTGTATTTAACCCCACTATGACGTTCAGCAAGAAATACGTCGAGTTACCAGTAACCCTGTATTTAAGTAAAATCGAATAATCATTTAAGTTCTGTAGTTCAAAAGCATTTTTCGTCATAGAGTTTTAAATAATAATTAGATTACTTAAGCATCATTTGATGCCCTTAATTTTTGTCCAAACCACTGACTTCTTTGTAAAATTAATACATTATTCATTTTATGATAGACTGACATTGCGTCTGCGACACATTGCTACTTATCTTTATTAAATCGGTGTCCAATAACCTGACCCCAATGCGGAAAATATAGAAGAAAAACAAGTGTGTCAGGTTGGCGATTGTTCTATGTAAAATACTGGTATTAAACTGCATCCGGTTAGACTGGAAGCCGACCCCAACATAGTTAATAATAAATAATAATAAAAATGTTTATTTTCTTCCACAAACACAACTTAAAACTAAGAATTTAGTAATGGAATAATAAAAGTTACAATGAGTATTTGTGGGAGACTGGTGCCTAAACTAAGCCGTGGCTTGTATTTTAGGACACCAGGGACTCCCCCCTACAGACAGAAGACATTAACACGAAATAAAATCCATATAATTAAAATTGATTAATAAAAAGAAAACAGTTCAATATAATATGTTTAAAATTACAATTCAAATTACAAAAATGGAAGTTACATTTTTATCAAATCAGTAGAATCAATGAAAATTATAATAATTATTAAATTAAATTTCTGTTTAATTACATTTTATTGTTGCAAAAATGAATTTACATTTTATTTTTAAATTTTTATTATCAAATAATTAATGTTTTTATACATTGTTTATATTTGTTAAAAAAATAAAAAATAAATAAAAATTAATGCGTTTGTGTGTGTGTGTGTGTGTGTGTGTGTGTGTGTGTGTGTGTGTGTGTGTGTGTGTGTACGTATATGTGTATGTGCAAGTGTAGTATAGAAAGGTTAAGAGGGTATGTTATGTTATGGTTCATATTTAACTAGATGAATGGTTGAAATATAGCATATGAAAGGGTGCATTATTTAATTCTTATTACGTTTTTATAACTAGTAGCTCTTCTGTTTTTGTGTAGTTCAGTTTTAGTAGCCAGTTTGCCAAAATCAGTTTACATTTAGTTTTATTGAGAACAAAAATACCTAATTCTTTATTTAATTTATTGTAGAGTTCGGGCCCTCGAGAATTATGAAATTTTTGGGCAAAGCCTGTTTTACATTGAAAGGTGCTACATATTGCATAGTGCCTCCTCGTTGTTAATTTAGAAGGATCGAAGGAGGCTGAGTTTGAATGTTGCCTCAGAATAGTAAAAAGGATGTAAATTTGTCTAACTGTTAAAACCTTGGCTTCCTGATACAGTGTGGCAGTGGGAAAGAGTCGTGGTTTTGAGAGGCCAACTTTCAGAATTAACCTTTGGGCTCTCTCTAATTCCAACAGTTGGGAAAAGGCTAGACAGATGATGATACACAAAACAAGCTAAGAAGGAACATGGGTGGTTTTAAGTCAGTAAAAGTCTGACACTCCCTTTCGCTCTGCCCAAGAGCGAGAAGGGTTATTTGATGATTTTTCACCCACCCAGACTTCTACTGACTAAAAACCACCAATGTTCCTTCTTAGCCCTATATGTCAAGGCCGCGGTATCTCTTACAACATCCCGCAGCCCCGACGTACTACTTACCTAAGTCCTATTTTGGTATTCTTAAAAAATCTTTTAGCCTTACGTACTTGTTTAACAGGTCAAAGCCCCAACCTTTTAAAATAGCACGTGTAAGGGTCAAAAACCTGGTAAATAACAATGTTATGCAACATAGATTACCTACTGAAGGCTGATTGATGGTTCTAAAAAAACCTTACACACGCCATGATAATTATATACTCGTCGAGCGTCAACTGTTCGTGTTTTATAGAGATTTGGTGAGAAGTGAAGTCACGCGACTTTGCTCAGATTATTTTTTCGAAGCGTAGGTCTATTCACCATCACTAGTAAAATCTAAATTATCATCATCATTCTCTTGATTCATTTAGCCCAGCATGTCTTTTTGTTACATAGGTACTTCTATTAGGGTGTACAAATACCCTTAGCCCTACCCCCTTACCCTTACCCTTTTTAGGATAACAAGTGCCCTTCTGCGACCACTGCGATCATTTTTTTGTTCTAGACCATACCTGGGAATAGCTACCCCCCAATATCCAAAAATGTTCCAAATATTTCACAGCTGTTTTTGTATAAGTAAACTAAGTAGTTTTTCAGGTTATAACTTTACTTAGATTACCTCAATGACCCGTTTACTATTCAAAGCATCCATTCAGTTTTACAGTAAAACGTAATTTTTGACCCCAAAAAAAAAGTCGTTTCCCAGCAAACCTTTTTGCGTGGGGGTACTTAGTTTGATGTACAGAATGCTTAGTTGACATTTTTTGTTCGTCTAGATGTCCTCTATCCATACATACCACTTCATTCGTGGGCCGCGATTTCGAAAAAAAAAACAAAATGGCGGGTAGGTTGATATGCCACATCGATTCCCTTTAAATACGAACCTTTAGGACTGCCTTGACTGTGATTACCTCGTTCGTTTAGTGGTCTCAAGCTCAACTGCTGTGCATGAGGACCTGGATACGATTCAAAGGTCAAGCGATGTGTTATTGCATTTTTCTATCAGGATTTTTTCAGTAGCAGCCACGGAGTCTGGATTTGTGCCCAGTTGATGGCAATAGGGTCGCCCCTATTACATAGAGCTTAAACATAAATGTCGAAATGTGGGTGTACTTTTGGGCACACCTCTGCCTGACCCTTCGGGGATGACACGCGTGATGTTTTGTTTATGTAAAAAATTCTGACTGAGCTATAAAAAGTATCGACATTTAATACATTTTTATTTTTCAAAAACAACTAAACATAATCGTTTATTTATTTATTCTAATACCTTTTAATTGGGTATTTACTATAGCAAATTAAACGATTTGTGTATATAAGTAGGACATAAAGAAAGGCTTAGCTGTAAAGTTAAACCTTATTTATGTTACGAAAATTATGAAATATTTTAATATCTTAAATCGTTACAATTTATGACTTAATGATGCAATCATTGTGAAACTAAATCTCATTATGTAGCCATTTGTTTAAACGAGTTTATTTTATTGTCATTAAAGTTTTTTGAGTAATCAATCAATCAATTATTACAACATCAGTTCAAATAGAATGAGGAAGAAGAAGTAAGTAGTTTTATTTTATAATTCGGGGTTAGCTATGGCCAGGGACTTAAAACACTTTCATAAAGGTTACAGAGTTATAAGTGTTACAATGACATGTTGAATTGGTAACAGAATCAAATATGTATCACTTATAAATGTGTTTTCAATGTGTTAACCCAAAACACTTACAAAAGTGTAACAGTAACATATCTGTAACAGATATAAAAGTGTTAATAAGTGTAACAGGTCTTACATTCTTACGGCCACGCTTTGTTGCCGTACTGTGCTTACTACTTATACCTGAAGCTATACTAAAACTGATTATTTCAGTTACACACATTAACACAGCACATATAAAAGGTCACAGTTTGATTCGGTGACATTATTGTATCTGTTACATTTAAAAGTGTTTTTCTGTTAAAATGTTTTAAAAACAGTGTTAAAAACACTTTGTTGTGTGATAATTAGGGGCTCGGTATAACTAAAACTATTTAGGTAAATATCTGACAGGTGACATGAAAAAAAATATGAACTCTTTACTGAATTCCTTGTGTTGAGAAATAGCTCAAATAGCACAGACTTGAACTGACTTAGGCTCTAAACATTGCTAACTCCATTATGCCTTTTTTTGGAGGGTGGTAATCATAAAATGAATCCTCCCGCTCTGGACAGAGCGGAAGGGAGTGTCAGACTTCTACTGACTAAAAACCACCCATGTTCCTTCTTAGCCTTTTGGGTCCGGCCGCGGTAGGTCTTTCGAACAACCCGCAGCCCCGACTGGCGTCGGTCCTTGCGGGTGAATTTTACTAACATCTCTTTGAGGCGCACGTGGAACACGAACGCGCCGTCGTCGACACGGCCTGTCATCGTCATAGGACGGACAGGCGATGAGCTAGCCCATTGCCCATTACTGACCGTGCACAGGCTCGCGCCTACTTTGGCCGGAAGCCATCACGTGGCCGCAACTCCATTAAGCCTACTAGTAGAATTGATAGTTAAATTCTTGTAGGCGCTTGTATAATACGCATTAGCGATCCTAGAATTTTCCTATCTCTCTGACTGTAAAAATCACGAGCTGGACAAGCCATAATTAATAAGTTATAACACCAACACAGTTAAATTATTTCTCTGGGACTTCGTTGAGCTCATTGTCTCGGCGCTTTTCTTGTGGTCGCCACTGTTGATTCTGGCTTACAGGAGTTACAGTGGTTTGGGAATAGTGAGGCGGGCTTGTCCCAAAAAAAAAAAAGTAAAAACACCACATTCTCTTTAGACCTAAATAGCTGAACTGAAACTTAAGAAAGGAGGCCTTTTCTAGTAGGGTGATGGACTTATTTCGTCTAAAATCTAAAAATTGTACCCCGGAGCTCAAAACGACCACGAAAGTGTTTACACTTAGCAAAATGCTAATCACTACTACTGTCACTTCGTAAAATTATGGCTACCAAAATGTATGCTACGGGTATTTTCGTGAAATGTAATTTAGGGTCGCATCATCATCATCCACAACCCGACTTCACTTACTGTTGGGTATAGGCCTCTCTTTTCTCTCTCTCAGCGCATTACTTTGTGTAGTTTATTTCATCATCACTGCTCTCAAAAACGGTGAAGGAAAACATAGTGAGGAAACCGGCATGTCCTAAATAGAACCAAAAAATCGAAGACATGTGACATCTACCAACCTGCACTGGGCCCGCGCGGTGGATTATTATTATTATTATTCTAATCTCACTCATAAAAGCATCAAGCTTGCATTCTAGCAGTGTGAACATTAGGCAGATGAAGATTGACGCTCTTGACTTATTCACGTGTTCATACTACAAGTATGCTTCGTCCACGTTCTTAAGTAATCTATGTAAGTTTCTGGTTCCTGGTGTACCTGGAAACTTAACTTAGAGATTTCGTAATGGGAATCGTATTCTTAACAGAAATGAAAACACCAGGTGTTTAATCGGCATCATGAATCTGATAACGGCATCAAATCATTCATTTCCGACTTGCACTTCCGATTGCTTGCACCCATGTTCTGTTGAGACCACCGGCGACACCTCCTTTGTCAAAAGCACCTGTCCACTATAGTAATTGTTCTGAGGGCCGTTAGCATTTATCATTAAAATCAGGTTGGCCGGAGCAAGAAAAACCTGTTCACGTAGGATTATAGATGAATCTGCGCTGGAGTGTGAATGTGGTGTTGCCCCACAAACAATGGGACACTTAATATCACGTCCTGCCTGTCCTTTTGCTTGCTTATCACAGGAGCTGATGGACGCTACTAAAAGTGCCAATCTCGTCGCCAAATTTTGGACATTGGCATTTTTGGAATTTTGGCATATGAATATTCGTTAATGACATTTCTTTCGACTGCGACGAAGACCAAAAGGAGGGTTATTTATTTTTTGTTTGATAATTTATTATGGATCGGTGGAGCGTTTACATGGGTTAATACCTATGAGGCGACTGGTTGATCTTAGTGATCCTGGCTGCTAATTTGAATGCATTCATATATGTAAATGAATGAATATAGTCAGTTTAATTACGACCACGAAGTTTTTGGTTTTGATGATCCAATTCGATTTCAAGGTTTGTTTCTTTTTGGTATCGCATTACCCAGTATTAACTGAGTTGTGAAAGTCAGATTGGCAGTCACTCCATGTAAAATATTGGTAGGTATTCAGCTGCATCTGGTTTGGTAAAAGCCTAGGCAGGTGATGATCATAATGTTTCTTTTTCGGAACCTAGATATTACCTAGATATTAACCAAATTATGCAGATGGAGAAGGGGCCCTCCGAAGACATACACTGACGTTATTGTTGAGGTTCATTAGAAAGGACAGACCGTACGTAGTACTCGCAACCGGCGTGCGTGTATGACCAGATGTACCAAGGTATGAACGTGAACGAGGCATATGGAATACGTAAGGTGGTGTTCCGTCTACGCCGTAGATGGTTTATGTGTGAAAAAGGCGTGACTTAATGTATGTATGTAGGGTAAAACCGAGATGGGCAACTATCTCTGTTTTTGAAATCTGTTTATATCTTTGTCCAAAAAGCAAGATTCTCTATTTGTAAAACGAGTAGGTACTTTGGTTTATTATTTTGGCCATATTTCCTATAGGACATTCTCAAGAATGAACGATATCTTTGATGTTTCCAGAGTATTGGCGTTTTTTGCGGACCTATAAATTTTGGGACAACTATCCAATGTACGGGTAGTTGCCGAATCCATGCAAATTACGACATCTATCGCGCAAAAACTTTGATCGCATCTAGTCGTACCATGCAATCGCACAGAGACATGCAACACGGTCTAAAACTTAGTTGTAGTTGCAGAGTCTCTCGACAGATAAATAAAATAATGTGTGTTTCATTCCCGAAACTTGAGTAATTACAATCAAGGCACCCCCAGGACGAATATCCAGGTTTTATTCTATAAACGAAATAACTGAATACTTCAGGGTTTGTTTTCGTACCAGATCCTATCGCATTTTTTCGTATCCTCAAAAATCTGTTTCATGGCTCCTTGAACCACTCCTGTTGTCTGTAGTCCTGTAAACCCAAAACAAATAAAACATTTCAACATTCAAAGTTATCGTCCAATCTGAGTTTTTAATAAGTCTAAGTGTAATAAAAATAAAACAAAGAACAAAAAACTATTGCCGCAAGCCGCATACCCTACTTCCACTTATCTCTCACGAACTAAGATAACTGATATTTATTTAGTAAAGTTGAATGTAAAAGGAAAATTATCAAATGGTTGATGAAGTTAAACTATATGGAAACCGAAAAATTATTAGAGGTTGCTAAGTAAGTGGGATAGGTAGTTCATATTTACGCACATATACTTGTAGGTAAGATTATGGTCCTATTTTTAAAATTATTCCTAAAATAATTATTCGTGCAATTAGTGAATATATACTTATATTATATATACACACATACATCCACACACACATGCACTTTTCTACACACACACATACATACATGTACATACCGTCACCAATTTCGCATTATTTTCATGTTGACAATAACTATTTATGATGTGATGGGGGGCCTGGAGTTCTATATTACAGGCCTAGGCTTAGTTTAGACTCCAGATCTCCCACAAATTACAACTTTCTGCCAGACTACTTGTCAACTTATAAATCCATCATAACTGTAATTTGTGGAGATGAATAAACGTTTTTATTATTATTATTATTATTATTTAAGTTCCTCTAAATACGTTATGTTAATCCAAGATGTGTCCCAAACTCGACTATTTAAACGGGTTTAGATACGGGTTTCAAATCTCACTTTATTTCTCTCTCGTATTTTAGTTGTTCTCGTAAGCATAGGAATCGTAACTCATCAGCATCTGCCTAGCCTTTCCCCAACTATTTTGGGGTCGGCTTCCAGTCTAAGATGCAGCTGAATACCAGTATTTTACATGGAGCAACTGCCTATTTGACCTCCAAAACCCAGCTAATTCTGGGTAATACGATACCCGTTGGTAAGACTGGTTGTCAGACTTTCAGGTCACTGACTACCTGTAACGACTGCCAAAGATTTGTCAATGACAGCCGGTACCAACAGCTTAACGTGCTTTCCGAGGCACTCGGGAAACTCGGTATGTAACGGGTGGTCACCCATCCACAGACTTATCTAGGCAAGCGCGGCAAAACCTAAAGAGTCACTCGTCAGTATGAAAACACTTACTACAAATAAATTGAAGGTCTGGGCACCACGATCATCGTTGGTTGTCTTGTTACAACCACTGATGATAAGGCCTGCTTACTAGTATCAAGCTAGAATATTAATATAATTAGATATAAGTAAGTTTAAGTGCAGGTTACCAGGGTCTCAGAATTTGTTCGAAATAGTCATCGCGGCCCTGGAACGCAAAGGGCATTAGATGGATAGGTTTTAGTATGCAAGTCTGCACACGCCCGCGTGGATGTCGGAAATATCAAGAATGATGATTTTCCATAGAAACTTTCTTCCCATTTTTCAACCCCTTGGGGAATGAATTTTGAAACATCCTTCCTTAGTGGAGGCCTACGTCATAAGAGGAATACGTGTGCGAAATTTTAAGTGTCTATCCCTAAGGGTTTGGCCTGTGCGTAGATCCTCAATCAGTCATCTTTGCCTTTTATATAATTAAATACAGACAGAAATAAGTAGTTTGGCTGAAAATGTAATGCAATAAAACGAAAAACTTGTCGTTGCTAAACATTTTATTTTATAGTAACAACTTTCACACTCTCATACAATAAGTAGATAATACTTATCACAACAACCGTATAGTACCGTAAAACCGGCCATCATTGCCCTTAGCGGATATGTTTGCCCGAACACGAAAAATAACTAAAATAATGATTTGTAAATAATTGTATTTAGCTGACAACATTATCTAATTTTTAGGGTAAATTTAAACATTTTTCTGGCAAAATTAAATATTAGCAACGGTGCTAACTTCACTCAGTTGTCAGCGAGACATGTTGAAAGGAGGACTAGTGTGAGGTGGTGCCAAAATCTTGTGTTATGTTTTTACTTACTGTCAGCGTACTACATCTCTCAGGTAAGTTAGTTTAATATCAGAGTAATTATAAATATCGCGCTTCATTTTAATGCTACTTTGAGACCTTTACAACATAAAATCTTGAAAATAATGGAGTGGGCAATGATTCCCGAATTTGCGCGAACATAAGAGTGACAACATTGCCCACTACAAAAATAATGTTAGGGTTGGCACCCATCAGCACTCAGTTGACAAATATAAACTAGGTACCTACATTTAGTTTGTTTGGTTGCAGTATGGGAAAGCCTACGAAAAGAAATCGCAGAGTCTTCGGGTCTCGGCCCTATAAAAATTATTCAGAAGAGATGTTACAGCTCGCGGTTGAAAATATAAAATGGTTGCAATGTTTATTTTTCTTTTTAAGGATTGTTTTACCATTTTTGTAAGTTTTATTTGTAAGATTTGATTTAAAACCCTTTAGGGCATAAAGCTCATAATAGGTACCTACTCATAGTTTTATACCTGCAATTTACAACGATTGTACTTGACTGATTATTGATAATAAAAGAGTTTATATTTGAACAGATTATTATTTATCACATTAATATGTATCAACCCTAATCCACTGTTTTACTATGTATGAAAAAGTCCCTGGTGTGTAGTGTAACATTGCCCACCTCAGTAAAATAAAAAGTAATATGTTTTTGACATATTGAACACGAAGGATGGCAACTTTGCATAATTCACTAAAACATACCCTATTACCCAAGCTTTAGAACTGATAATTTTAGAGAAATTAAGGTTGAGCAATGTTGGACGGTTGTGCGTATAATTTTGCCCGGCTATTTAGGCGCCTTTTTCTTGGATTCTGTTAAAGTTAGAAACACTTTATTTTGTGATTTTAGGCCTTTAACCGTAATTGCTACCATGGTCGACTTTATTACGAGTTCTGGTGAATATTTTTTGCAAAATCTCAAAAATACGTGGAAATGCGGGCAATGATGGCCGGTTTCACGGTACACTATCATAATATACCATACATAATATAAGGTCTCATTAAAATAGATGGACAAACTAAAATAAATCAATCAAACCTCCAAAATTAGGAAAATGGTAGAAGAACTAACAAGCTACGAGTACTAACAAGAAATAAAACCAGCTAACGCAAATACACAAAAATGTTGGTAACCCAACATTTTAGGTCAAAATAAAATCACTTTCATTGCATGGATATTCTTTGGTTAGATATACTGAACGCTATGTTAAAATTTGCCTATGTATTTTAATGAGACCTTAGAATTATATGACTTCAGCCTAATGGCACGAGTGACTCTATACAGCTTGCTTCAGAGTCAAAATACAAACTTAGACAAACTAGATTCGATGATAGGCACTTTGATCAACCTCTTCAAAATGTCGAGATATGGTGGCCTATTACAAAAATAATAACTAATCGTTAAAGTATACATAATTAGTTTGTAAAAAAGGTTAGAAGAAAGATAAAACCTGAAAGGATTGAACAGAAAAATAAAGATTCATTTTATAACAAAATGGCGTCGGTACCTATAGTCAACTCACGAAATAACAGTTTGCATTGTATTAAAAATTCAGATAAATAATATCGAAAAAGAAATGTCCAAAATCTAATATCTATTCTATTTAAAAAAAAAATCGTCAATCAAATAAAAAGTGCATTTTTTAAATAGAGAGTAAAAATTTAGAATCAAACGTGATTGGTCCTTGGGTAAGGGGAGCGTTTGTGTGACGCGTTGTGATTGGGCCATTTTACGAATGGCGGTCGGTGATTGGTCAGCAAGAGCAGGACTTGGTGGTTCCGTCCCGACTGTTCTCGCCGTTGGCAATCTTGTGGTCAAGCGCGAATTTTTCACCGTCTCTGTTGTCGTTGCTCTGGAGAAGTTTGTCGTTTAAAAGTATCTGGAATTAGAAAATGTTGAGTTAGAAGTTTACCTTCATAAGTAAATATACATTACAACACAAAATTGGGTGATAATAATATAGGAATGATCTAAATTGGGTGTTTTGCACGTTACGACAAAGAAACAGATTTTCAGGAATTAGCAGATGTCTCCACCGTCAACTAGACATCACTGCAAAAAATACTAATCAATTGGAGAAGAGTAGACAATCATCACATTTAACACCTTTGGCACCCATGCATACATCGCGGGGCAAAAAGAGAGATAAACTTTGAAATTGAGAAATAAAATACATTTACCACATGGCAAGATCTGCAAAAAACTATTAATTAAGAGAAAAACAAATGATGAATACGATAATCAACAACATTTATAACCAAGGTTGCAAAATACACGTGAACTTTTTTTAGACGCTTCCAGTCATTCATTTGACCATATTTGCTAATACATGTACATTGGATTGTAAATTTAATTATTCGATCTATATTCGATTCGAATTTCATATTCTTGATCGCCTACGCAAGAAGTCCGGAAGAAAATATTGCACAACATTAAAATATAAGCTTCGAATGAAAAAGTTGAATCCTGACAACAAGCTATAAAAAAACATCGAATGTTTTTCTCTTTATGCCAGACGTACGTGTATACAATTTTATTATTTAATAAAAATAATAGTGGGAATCGCTGACACGTAGAAGATGATCGACGTATCGCAAAACATGTAACATTTTAACAATAACATTTATTTGATTAAAATTCCTGCCAAGACCGTTTTAGGGTCATAATAGGTTCTAAACCATCTTAGAACGAAGCCACAAAAAATCAATGTCTTCGAGTTGCCATAACTTAACATGACTGCAAGAGTTTTCACATAACACAATAGAGATTCCCAGCTGTTCAATGGCAAGTTATAAGTATTTTCAAGTTATTGGGAGAAAAACTGGCAACACTGCCCGAGTGACATGTCAAATTCTTGCTCCGTAGTTTAAAATTAAATTTAATTATTAATTATGTTAAAATAAGGTGTAATCTAATGTATAATCATATTATAAATGCATAAATACATAGTAAAAGTGTTTTCCTGCTATGGGAACGTGTAAATAAAGTTTTCGGGAACATACGGTTACCGGTAACCTTCAAACAACAGCTGACGTTTGGAACTTTGGAGTTTCAAACTGCGGACTTAGATCACAAGGGGAGTATCATTTGTTTTAATCTTATTAATGAACACACAAACATCACTTTTACCTCTGTAACACGGTTGTACTAAATACAAGTTAAACATTTATTGCTTAGTCAGTACCCTGTATTGGTTCTGCACTTTTTAAACAAAGAGTGATCATATGAATGAAAGCTATAAGATAAATTCAATAATTCTAGTTTATTCGATCTTTTCCCTTTATATAGATAATAAAATAACGTTCATAATAGTTATTTTGTTTTTGTCTTGAGTTAATTTTTCTTTTTTCTAGCCACCTACACCTACCCACTCAAGACTGACTAAAATTCTAATACAATAAAAATAATCAAAAATATTAATCCTTTTGAGCTAATATAGCAGCCTACCTCACTTATTGAGTAACACTATCTTTTTTCTCATTTTTTTCTCCTCTTACAACGCTAAACTTTCTTTGTTGGGTTAGCCTTTTAGTTCTCACCGTTTCTTTATTTTTAATTTTCAGTAACCTATCCGGAAACCATGCCTGTAATGACTCGTAAGGCCACTGCTTTAGATATGGAACAAAAATTAAGAGCGGCCCTCCAAGAGCTGAAGGATTCCAAACTCCAATGCCAACAACTTTTACAGGAAAGAGAAGACAGTGAGGAGGAGGTCATTAACGTTAATAGTAAAAACTCAAGCTTAAAACGGGAGCTAGTAGACCTTCATCAGGAATACATGAATGTTGTCAGTGAACGGGATAAACTAAGGGTGGTCACGGATGGGTTCAACCACTGTAGTAACTTATATGAGGAGGCTTTGTGTAAAATTAGGGACCTAGAGGATGAATTAATCCATGCTAATGCTAAACTTTTAAATTTGAAAAGGGAAAACGATCACACTCAGGCTATAGAGACTGACCATTTATATAATGAATTAGTAAATAAAAATTCTAACCCTCATTCCATCATTACAATTGACCTTACAGAAGATTCCATATTGAATCATAATTGCCATAAAATAAGTAACAAAAAAATTAAGAAATATGCACGACTAAATAGAATCATTAAAAAAATTAATAAATTTAAGAAAAACCAAAAACATTATTCCAATAACATTCAATTAAGGAAAGAACGTGTTTCTCTTGTTAATACTTTAAATAACTATCAGATTAAATTAGAAGATAGTATAAATATTTATGAAATGGATACTCAGCGCTTACAATCAGAAATACAGGCCCTGAATATGTCATTGAACTCTATATCTTTTAAATATGATCGCTCAAAAAACCAAATTAAAGAGCATATTCTTGCTACAAATGAATTAGTTAACAAAGTGGACTTGCTGACTGTCAGTAATACTCTCTGTACTTGTCAGAGGAGCCCTGATGCCCTCCAGCCAGTGGGAACGGAGGACTTGTCCCTGGCTGTACGCACTCAGGACTGTATCATCAGTCAAGAGGCACAAGTAGCGCACCCTCAGATTGGCAGTTTTGTATTTCCTAATAGTTATGATTGTAATCATTCAGTTTTGTTTTCTGATGGTTTAGGTAGAGGGTTAGGAAAATTAATTAGTAATAACTTGAGTTATTGTACACAAAATTATTGTATGCCGGGGTCAACCTTCAAACAGATTATGGCATCAGCTTCAAAAACTGTTTGTGGTCCTGACACAACCATTACTATATGTGTTGGTAACAGTTCTAAAATTAAAAAGGAAGACATCACTGACTGTGTATCAGAGTTGTTAAAGTTAGATTGTAGTAAAATTATATTGTGTGCTTTTCCGTATTTTGAAAGACTTTGTGATAGGAAAAACAATTATATACACATGTTAAACAAACATGTGCATTTCTTAGTAGGTCACTATTGTGACAAGCTTGTATATCTGGATACCAACACTTTTGTTGATAAGCTTAAGTCGACACCAGGTAATGTGTATCTACCTCTTAGATTTAGACACAAAATAGCTAGGCTATTAGCTTTTAATATTCACACAGACATATGTAGTATGTCAAAGTTCTCTTACATTGTTAACACTGCGACTATTAGTCATGGTACTTATGTACAGGAGGTGACTTCAAATAAATATAGCACTAGTGCTATAAATGTTTACAAACATTGTACGGAGGAGGTTCCATATGTCACCGTGGAAAATTCTCAATTAGGAGTTTTTAGTAATAGAATCTTGTTGTCTGGTGATAGCACAGGAGACTCTGGGCTCACTCCAGATATTAGTTTAAACTAGGAAGTAAGACAACAGAAGGTACCATTAACAATATTGTTAAACCTACCAACAGAAAGGTATCTTCTTGCACTAAATTAGTTAGTAAAAAAGGGCCTCAGCAGAACACTTTGAATTTATTCCACCAAAATATTCAAGGCATTTCTTCCAAATTATTAGAAATAGAATTGTTTTTAGAGAAAAGTATGTTTGACATTATTTGTTTTACTGAACATTGGCTCAAAGATTACCAAATGCTTATTAATTATGAAAACTATACGGTGGGTAGCTGTTTTAACCGTAAATCAATGCTGCGTGGAGGTTCCCTAATATTATTAAAAAATTGTGTTAAATATAAGCAACGTAATGACATTGTAGGTCTTTCGGTTGAACATTGCGTCGAACTGTCCTGTGTTGAGCTAGATAAGCATGTAATTGTGTGTGTGTACAGACCCCCAAACAATCAAAACTTTTCCTTGTTTGAATCAATAGTAGAAGATGTCCTGGCAAAACTTGCTGCCAGTAATAAATCTGTAATTATTTGTGGCGATTTCAATGTCAATATTTTAGAAGAAAATTCAATTAGCAGTAGGTTATTAAATCTTTTTAAGTCATTTAATTTAACCAACATTTTTATAGAACCTACTAGGGTCACCTCATTTTCTGCTACTTGTATAGACAATGTTTTCTGTGATTGTGATTACATAGATAAAGCCATAGTAAATTGCCTGCCGTCTGATCATAGCGGACAAACCGTAACTTTTAAGTGTAACACACCATTACAAAAAGTTCAGATTACATTTAGACCTTTAACAACTAGCAAATTAAATAAATATAATATTTTCCTACAGAACAAGTTATGTGAAATGAACCATCATGTGGATGATATTAATATAAATAAATTGTACGATAACTTCTTTTCAATAGTTCACACAGAATTCAATAAAACTTTTGAGAAGAAGATTAAAACTGTTAGCCCTAAATTTATATTTAGTGATTGGGCAACTAGTGGTATCAGAAAAAGTAGGGAAAGACTTTTTGAACTGTATGGCCTTAAGCCTTATATAAACACTGAAACTTTTAACAATTATGTTGCAAAGTATTCAAAAATATTTCGAAATACTTGCAAGGTTGCTAAAGCCCTTCACATTAGCAAAAAGATCAAAACAGCAGAAAATAAAATAAAAACAGTTTGGAAAGTCATAAATAACGAGACTAACAGGAAAAAAATACGTACCACTAGCTACACATTAAATACAGCATGTGGTCCTAAAAGCGACAATCAGGAAGTAGCCCAAGAATTTGTAAATTTCTTTACTGATATTCCTTTAAAAACAACGGAGGCTCTTAATTCCTCACCTGAAGTCTCAATTGGTTTATTGAAGGCGAACGTGCCTGGTTGCCTGGCTGAATTTAAATTTAAACATATAAACCCTACGGAGGTAATTAAAGCTTTCCGGCAAATAAAAATTAAACTAACCGAAGATCTATGGGGAATGTCTATCAAAGTTTGTACATCCATAGTTGAGACTATTGCACCATACTTAGCTTCAATATTTAATTTGTGTGTAGACCGAGGGGTTTTCCCAGATTTAATGAAACACAGTAAGGTCATACCTCTTTTCAAATCTGGTGACAGTAAAGATACTAATAATTATAGACCTGTATCGGTGTTGCCAGCTTTTAGCAAGGTTTTTGAAAAAGTTATGCTTAACCAAATGCTCAATCATTTTAACACCAACAGAATCTTACACGATCAACAGTACGGTTTCACTAAAGGACGTTGCACAACTGACGCCGGTGTAACTTTATTAAAGCACATATTTAATGCGTGGGAACAGTCCCAAGATGCTGTAGGAATATTTTGTGACCTCTCAAAAGCATTTGATTGCGTGAATCACGACACATTGCTTTTGAAACTTGAGCATTATGGACTAGGTAAACTTGCACTTAGTTTAGTAAAATCTTATTTGAGTGAAAGGCAACAACATGTTCAAATAAATGGTGTTAATTCACAGGGTTTAAAAGTAAAAATGGGGGTTCCGCAAGGCTCAATATTGGGCCCTTTCCTTTTTCTGGTATATATTAATGATCTACCCTATTTATTGAAAAACCAACCTCAGAATATGGTGTTATTTGCTGATGACACTTCCCTAATTTTTAAGATAAATAGACGGGCTCAAAAGCTAGATGATGTGAATAAAGCCCTACTTCAGATTCATAATTGGTTCACAGCAAACAATTTAGTATTAAATGAAAAAAAGACAAAATGCATAAGATTTGCTTTACCGAATGTTAAAAGTAGTGATTGTGATATTCTATTAAATAACGAGAAACTAGAATTCGTAGATGAAACGGTTTTCTTGGGGATTACGCTTGATTCACGGCTACAATGGGGTGCTCATTTAACATCTCTTGCAGGGCGGCTAAGTTCAGCAGCATATGCCATTAGAAAAATTCGTCAGTTTACTGATGTAGATACCGCTAGGCTGGTCTATTTTAGTTACTTTCATAGCCTAATGTCTTATGGCATTTTGTTATGGGGACGAGCTGCAGACATTGAATCTATTTTTATTCTGCAAAAACGAGCCATCAGAGCAATATATGGTCTTCGTAGGCGCGATTCTCTGAGAGAACTATTTAAGAACATTAACATTATGACGGTGCATTGTCAGTACATCTACGAAAACATAATGTATGTGAGAAAAAATCTGCATCTTTTTAGTAAAAGAGGTGACAGACACAATTATATTACTAGGAATAGGGACCAGTTAGTGCAGCCAGGCTTCAGACTCGCTAAGGTAGACTCATCTTTCATGGGGTACTGTTTGAGATGCTATAACAAAATTCCACAAAGCATTCTTGAACTGAATGAGACGAAATTTAAAACATGTATCAAACGCACACTATGCAAGCAAGCATATTACAAGTTAGACGATTATATCGCTGATAAAAATGCTTGGCTCAATGCCGGTCCTGCTCCACAAGGACAGGACGCTTAAATGAATAGCATTTAATAGGAAGAAGAAAGAAGAAGAAGAAGATTGTACAACTATCTTTGCAATGTATAAATTCAATCTCTTTAGTATTATATAGTCGCATAGCACATATTGTGTGAGTACTATGTACTAGAAAGCTGTCATTCTCTGGAAACCTACATTTATTTTTCTATTTTTTATTTGACTTGGATATGCCCTGGCGATTAAGAGTGTGTCATGCTCACTTAAATGTCTCGCTGATGGTGGCGGGTGTGTCGGGTCATTTCGTTCCCTTTAAAATGGTTGAGTGGAATGGTGGCTGATCCATGCGTCATGCTCGTGAACGGGTGCTGTCAGTTGTGACTGGTCACCTCTTAGTTGCCACGGCTTGTTTGAATTATTATATTATTTTTAAATCGTCGTTTTGGCTTTACTGTCGACACTTATCGTGCACAACTTGCTACATCGTTCTCACATGATAATATACCAATCTCGATATGAATGATGTAACCAAAGTTTTGTAACAATATTATGATTTAAAAGAGTATCCATGAAGTTTCTTGCCATTCTTCTCATGAGACCAACGCTTTGGAATCGGCAACTACAGTACACTGACAGTTATTATGCCTTGTGAGTGGGACTGTAGCTTAGTTTATTAGCTTATTAAAATTTAGTATTTGTTCGACTATTCAAAAGAGCCTGTAACTGGCCAACTTGAAATAAATGATTTTGATTTTTGATTTTGATTTTTTGATTTTTCCGAAAAGGTCCATCCGTCTACCTAGGACAGAAACATCTAAAGATAATTATGTATGTACCTTTATGATAATGTAGGGAGAGTCTAATAACTAAAACATCTTTAAACATGAAACAGAGTAAGCAAAGGAGTATTTTTTTCCATTCTCACGCTGATAATCACAGCATCCTATACCATCTATCACATACTCCGAAAGGGGCAACAATTTGTCTTCCTATACAACAGTCATTAAAAGATAAACATACATTTATAACGGCCCCAACTGACATTAATTTTCCCGCCTGCCATAGAAGGAAACTGCTCTATGGTACAAAAAAGAAGCTTGTTTGGATACAGCCGTATTGCACAACATTATTAAAGAACCAAACAGACCTCATATTATGAATATTATTATGAACGGTTCAAATTCCGAAAAATTAGTTAATTAAATCATAATAATAGACTTGAATTATTGAGATGTTGCCATAGTTTCTTAGAATAAAAAGATTTCGAGAATGGTCTTGAGTAGCAAATGTCTGGACTACGAGTATCAGCTGTAGAAAAATATCTGCATAGGTACCTAGCGATTTTGGTTTTGAAAGCCTCTTTAAGAACAGTCTTAAAATTTTTGATACAAGTAATAACAACATAACTGAAATCAAATCTGTTAATCGTGTCACTGACTCTGGCAGAGCCACCATCAGGGATTTTCATTTTGAAAACACAAAAAAATTGTCGCTAATTAGTCGAAATTTGTCGCCAAATATCAGAATTTGTCGGTCACTGGTTCAAAAGATATAAGGGTTTATAGGTGGCCGATCTGGAGAGAGTCTCCCCAGCAGGGCCACATTTATATCTCAAAAACTAGGGCACCTAGCAAATATCTCTTTTCTCCCATAATTTGTCGCCAATTAGTCGGAATCAGTCGCCAAATATCAGAGTTTGTCGGTCACTGGTTCAAAAGATACAAGAGTTTATAGGTGGCCGATCTGGAGAGAGTCTCCCCAGCAGGGCCACATTTATATCTCAAAAACTAGGACACCTAGCGAAGATGTGTTTTCTCCCATATTTTGTCGCCAATTAGTCGCAATTTGTCGCAAAGTTACAGATTTAGTCGGTGTGTAATTAAAAAGATATTAAAGAATTCAATTTCCCCATACAGTGGTACAAGCGAGTACAAAATACTTTATGTAGTTTCTAGACAGTATCTATGACGTCTTATGGAGGAATGTTTGTTTCGAATTAAATAAATGTAAACTTATTCTATAATTTCAACCCACCATAGGAAAGCTGTATTCATTACCTATAAACAAATCTACAATACATATAATTATGTAATTATTTATCTAACACAATGTGCACTTACCACTTAGTCGCTGGCAGATAGATCGCTGCGCTCCGTTTCATTTACGGTAAGTAAGAAAGAGATAGATGCGCGTGTACAGATGAGCTGCTTCGAACGAGTTGCCCGTCACGTAAGTTGAAGTCAGCCAGTTTAATTAAAGTGGAACTTATTATGAATAGTTACGAACTCGAGTGTTGTTATCTCTAGGTATTCCGAAAATACAAAAACGGAGAAACGAGCGAGATATAACGAGGGTGTCACCTGCTGTACGTCACGGGTGCGGCGCGTCGGCGTTCGCGCCCGCCGCTCAAAGTAGCTACTTAAAAAAAAATAGGTAAACAAACAAACTTGCTCTAAAGGATTTTTTCTTTAGTCATCCACCGGAAGTACAGCGAGAAGGTTTGTTTGTGTGAAAAATTAAAAGAACAATTACGAATACGGGTGTTTAAGTGCATTGAACAAGTTAGTGGACAATTTGAGAGTGTTTTGAAATGAGGACACCGTATGAGTGCAGATTAATATGTAAGTTACCTTGATTTTTCACGTCACTAGCGTGTTTGTGTGTGCGTCCTTAGATACCAATACCGAGGCGCTACCTGCTAAAGTAAGCCGTCGATGTCCATATATTATTTAGCTACAATTAGGATAGCTAATTTAAATAAAAACAATACTTAGGTGTTTCAGTGCATAAATTATGATTGTAACTTAATTTTCTAATTGGGGTGTATCAGGCAGGGTGTGCATTATTCCAGTTACATGTTGTTTATCCTCGCGAGGATATTTTCATTCAGGCCGAACCATTTAGTATATTATAACTAAAATTCAATAGATTTGTACCTATGTAGTAAAATAAACATAGGTTCATAACATAACATCACGCCTGTAATTCCCGAAGGGTTAGGCAGAGGTGTACCTAATCGTTCACCCACATATAACGTAGGTACTCAGTTAGTTCAAGCAGAGTCGTCCAATGAAGAAACACCCATTGAAATTTTTATTGAGAGATATAATCCATATATAGGTACCTAACTAGCTGACCCGCGCAACTTCGTCTGCGTCACAGAGATATAGAGCCAAAGAAATAATTTTCCCCGTTTTTGCAACATTTTTCATTGAGGCTCCGCTCCTATTGGTCATAACGTCATAATATTATCGGTCATAATGTTATTAGCCTAGACTAAAAGTGAAAAAAATTTCAAAATCGGATCAGTTTTACCGGAGATTACCCCTAACATCCAAAGTCACAAACTGTATCTGTTAATAATATTGAATAAGTACCTACTTATAAATGTTACAAATACCTATTTGTAACATTTTCTGAAAGTACAATAATTTTAAGGTAATAAATCATTTTATATTTCGACAACAGAAGTTTTATTATTCTAACCTCAATTAAGATAAAATAAAAACTCAACCCGTCCATACCCACAACACAACACTCGCAATCACCTCAAAATACACACCAACACAACACACATCAAACGAACTTTATGGAAATTCATTTTTATATAATAAAATTTGATTACAATTGACAATACTTTTTCAACGTTTAAGTATTTTAAACATTTTACTAAAGGTACGACATTTATTTATTATTCTAAAGTTAATTAGAGCTTAACATTGTAAAGTGGTAAAACAGTTGCATGCGACTGTACATCTTTCACCAAATAGACCAAGAGCAAGGTTTAATGTTTTCAAAGAAGTTTAAGCCACTCTAACCTAGTAATTTAAAACATAAAAACATGAATTAAATTGAGAATTTATCTCTCTCGGACATTTCTAAAGACTTTAGACCGATAAAACTAGAAGTATATTACACATATTAATAGAAATATTTTTTTCTTGGTATTTTTCGTGAACTCTTCGACCTAGCTCTTGGACTATACCTTACTAATTGAACTCATTATATCTCCTAAACTAAGATCCGATTAAATCTGTGACTTGGCGACAAATTGCGACTAATTGGCGACAAAATATGGGAGAAAACACATCTTCGCTAGGTGTCCTAGTTTTTGAGATATAAATGTGGCCCTGCTGGGGAGACTCTCTCCAGATCGGCCACCTATAAACCCTTGTATCTTTTGAACCAGTGACCGACAAACTCTGATATTTGGCGACTGATTCCGACTAATTGGCGACAAATTATGGGAGAAAAGAGATATTTGCTAGGTGCCCTAGTTTTTGAGATATAAATGTGGCCCTGCTGGGGAGACTCTCTCCAGATCGGCCACCTATAAACCCTTATATCTTTTGAACCAGTGACCGACAAATTCTGATATTTGGCGACAAATTTCGACTAATTAGCGACAATTTTTTTGTGTTTTCAAAATTAAAATCCCTGATGGTGGCTCTGCCAGAGTCAGTGACACCTGTTAATCCAAAGATTAGCAAATAAAAACTTCATGATTACGAAAAGAAATAGCAACTCCCATAATTTGGATGCACATTTATAGAACTGGTAACAGAATTTGACGACTCGGTTGGCACAGTGGTTGCTGCACTGAGTGATTTGGGTTCGATTCCCGTAAGAACAATAAAGAACAATGGGACCCTGACTATGACCCATTACTCCACGCGTTCGAGCTAGGCCCACATAAGTATTGCACAATGTTTACTGAACGAAACTTTCCGTAAGGTCGGCCCGTAAGAGGTGACAAGGTGCTATGGATGTTATACTACGTAACTCTTAAACTGGTTTATGGTATAAATATAATCAATGGAGGATTTATTACGGTGTTTTATTCATTTTGTGTAGGCCGAAAACCGCAATCAATTAAAATGACATTATTTTGACGATCGACTTGATATTATGGTAATTCTTTCTGATCTTGGAAGTTATTTCATTACTGTTTGCATAATGATTTATTTCTTTGTAGAAAGTAAATAGAGGTTTTATAAAAGCATAATTATGTTTATTTAACAAACATATAGGATGGTATTAAACTAAGATTGAAAGGAGAGGAGATTAGCCATCTGCGCGGGAGATATTATAGTGCACTCTCTGTTCCTTTACTCTTATAGTTCAGTAGGACGGCAATCCTAGACGATCAGAGATCGCCTCATTTACGGACACGCGGGGCGTCATGCGGCGCGTTGTGCGTTTTTAATTCAAACACATGGCAATGTATGAAAACGTAACGATTTCAAACGTCGATTTTACGAGAAACGCTTTTTCGCTCGTTAGTTTAAAATGCAGCCTTCGTAGTGGTGAACACGACACAAATAATAAAAAAGTACGAGACGAGCCTTTTGCACGCACCGCGCGACGCCCCGCGTCTCCGTAAACAAGCCCTTATGGCTTACCGTGCTGTCCGAGCCACGGGGGTATCACTGCCTTCCAAACTCCGGGCTGCTGAGAAATTTGTAATGGCAAATTGAACCCCGGACCCAACGCACAGCAGTCGCACTTGGGACCACGAGACCAACGGGGCAGTTGTTCCTTCCATACGAATTTATGATAAAGAGCTAATGATACATTATTGCCGAGACAGACATGCTTTGCTGAAAGAAGCTAGTTTTTAAATAAACCCTTACCTTATTAACTAATGACCTGGCTGCCTCCTCAATGTTGATGTTTTCTTTGGCGGAAGTCTCAAACCAGCCGGCAAATCCCTTCTCGCGGCAGAACTCCTCCATCTTTGCTTGCGAGTTCACAATGCCTTCCTTTTGTTGGTCGCACTAAGGAAATAACAAACATGTACGATTGGAGCATAAGATTGAAGTTCAATTGGCAACTGGCTACTTGGCGATAAAAAAATCGAAATAGTACGTCAGATTCTTTTCCAAAAATTTTTTGGTCATATATTTTTTGACGTAAACAAAAATATCGACGATACAGTGTTGCGCGATAAAAAAAATGTTTATTTTTTATTTCACATAAAACAGAGTCAGCACTATACACATGATTTTTCTTGAGCTTGTTTGGATTGATGATGCACGAAAGGCAACTTTTTTTTTATTTTTTGTTAATTTTTGTTCCTGTACAAAATCCATGTGGATACAGAGCTACAGTTTAATTTAACTTAATTTTTAATATAATTTTAATTTTTTTTATTCCTATACATTATTTTGTTTTATACAACTGTTTGTACAACAACTGTTTTTACAACTTTTGTATGTTCATAAACGTTCCTGAAATCTCAACACCATATTTTGTGTCCCAATCCCCAATTTTCAACAGTTCATGGTCGAAAAGTTATAAATATACCTTGAAGCTCGTATATTTAAGTAATAATTTAGATAGTACACGACTTGCTTTACCAATTAGCAAAGTAAAGTGGTTAAAGAACACTTTTAGGTAATTTGTAACGACTTTGATAAAAAATTGTCCCAGCAGTTCCCACTCACTACCATTTGTTCACATGTTCGTAGGGTTAATGTTTTCAGCGTAGTGCATTGCGGTCTGAAAGAGTAAGAGCGCCTTCACACTAGCGTTTGTCCAGAATAGGCGTTCGATAAACGTATGCGCAGCGGTGCGGGCGGCGCAGACGTCGGTTTGCGGTGTGTTTATCGAACGCCTATTCTGGACAAACGTTAGTGTGAAGGCGCTCTAAATCGAAGGTTGCACCAAGTGCCAGGTCTCGACACGTGCGGGTCACAAGTCAAGTCAAAAAGTCTTTTGGCGTGAACTCTAACCTACCTTAATCGCCCAAAAATAGTGTTTGGCAAACAATAATCACCCTACCGTTCAAAAAGTTCTTACTTAGCAGGTTAAGCCCATTTAGCGTCGATGCAAGTAAGGGCAGTGCCTCCCTCATGCAGGCCAGCTTACATTAGGACTTCTAAAAAGCACACTATAAAAACTATCTGGAACAAACTAAGTACCTTATTTGCCAGCAATATGCAAGGTATAGGTGATCCATCTGGCAGTTGGACTTTGGCATCCAGGTCATTCTTCCACTTAACCACGGCGTCGAAGGTCGCGACCCTGGATACATCGAACACGATGAAGGCACCGACGGCCTCTTTGTAGTAAACCCGGGTCATGTTGCCGAAGCGTTCTTGACCTGCGAAAGGAAACATGAAGTTAGATAGGCTTGTTTTGTGGCAGCTCGTTCCATCGTCAGCCTTATCTCTGCCCTCAGGACAAGATTGAGGTCAAGGCCCATACCTGTCGGGGCTGTGGGTTGTTCGAAAGAGAGACCGCGGCCTCGACACATAGGGCTAAGAAAGAACATGGGTGGTTTTTAATCAGTAGAAGTCTGACACTCCCTTTCGCTCTGCCCAGAGCGGGAGTTATTTGATTTCCCAACCCCCCAAAAAAAAAAAGATCAAGGCCCATTAAATAGAAGAAAACGATTGGAGAGTTACATTCCGTGTCATGGGTAAGAAAGAGCTTGTAGAATGGGTGTAGAGAGTATGTAGCGGACGCGGACACGCGGTCGGTGCGGCTTGGCAGCGTAGCTACGAGCTGCGACAGTTGGTTCTGAATCCTACTAGTATTAGGCATGGTAAAGTATGGAAAATCATCAAATTTTCCCGCTCTGGGCGCAGCAGAAGGGAGTTTTAGACTCTTGCTAACTACTAAAACCCATCCGTGTTTCTTCTAATGCACACTGCGTTCCAGGGCCACGGTAACTCTTTCCAACAAATTCCGCAACCCTGGCAAGCCCTGGCCCTAGTAGGCCCCGTCTACTCTGCTAACAAGTCTGACATTTAAAAAGATACGCATAGCCCTGCTGATCGGATGCCAAGTCAGGCATGAGATAAACCTACGAATCTCAATACTCAATTTTCTATATGATGATGCAAACAATAACATAAACAATTATTGTTTGCATCATCATCATGCAAACAATAATCCTAAATCGTTGTAGACTTTCAAAGAACAACACGATCTGTCAGGTATGCGAAAAGCAATTTTGATTCCTTATATGGAGCAATGTTTGCGAACAAGCAGTAGTCCATAGAGGCTTAGATATCTATCAAATATATATTATTATGCTTACTCATCCCCAAAGGGATTCAAAAGAGTAGGTATTATATTTACCACCACTGAAACACATTATAGCTCGCGGGTCGTGCGCGGGCTTTCCAGTCAAACTAAATGGTACTCGACTTAATAAACCAATGCAAAGATGAACGCAGAAACCAACCTTATTCACTATACTCTTCACTTATATTTCTTAATTAGTAGTTCGTTTTTAGTAGATAACTTTAGTCATGTGTAGTAAAAACAGGAACCAAAAGCAAAAAAAAGACCAGGAAATTGTGAATATGCAGATGAAAACGTAAGAAGCTTCATCAAATTTATGCTGAAATAAAATAAAATGAAATTTTATTTGCTAGAATATTGATGGTCAGGTTTTGTTACAGTGGCTCACACAATTCGCTAAAACTAGCGTGCAAAATTAAATAATACATTGAAATCGCATGTAATGACCAACCATTCTGATTTATTCAGAGCTGCTACGAAGCCGACAGTGAAAAATCAAAAAAATTGACAAGTAGGTAACATTGAACATTGAGTACACCTCAATGGTAGGTACATGTACTTCAGGAATATTTTGAAAATCGTTGACAGTAGTGTGCCTTTATTTTTATGACAAAAGTCGAAACAGAAACACTTCAACCATATGTGTAGGCGGGAAAACACAGAACTAAAATAAATGTACTAAGTTTGACTTAACGATGCAATTTATCTTGACAAGCAACGCCGCCTTGAACTGCATATTTTAAGTGGTCTTATTACTTTTAGTAAATTAAAGTAAGTCCGAGAAGTTTGCTCTTTAAATGAATTTTCTTTATGGTACTAGGAACAAACAAGGTGTATGTAAATACAATAAGTACAAATTACAATACTTGCAAATACCTTGTGGGACTACGGCTCATGAGTAGAAAAATGGTTTCAAAGCTTTTAGAGAACGTTCAAAATTATTACTTACTATCTTTTGCCCGCGGATTCGTCCGCGTTGATGTCGGAAATATCAATAATTACAATTTTCCATACAAACTTTCATCCTCTGTTGCCCCGGCAGACGTCGTCCCTTTGGGGCTCTTTCATTGTTGCTGACATCTCTTTCAGGCGCGCGTGGAACACGCGCACGCGCCAACGACAGGGACAGGGATCTACTTTTTTTTTTCGGGGGGGGGGTGGGTAATCATCAAATAACCCTACCGCTCTTGGGCAGAGCGAAAGGGAGTGTCAGACTTCTACTGACTAAAAACCACCCATGTTCCTTCTTAGCCCTGAGGCCGCGGTATCTCTTGCGAACAACCCACAGCCCCGACGGGACTATAATCTACCTCTGATTCAAATTTCATCAAGATCCGTTCGGCCGTTCTGACGTGGTTGATTAACAAACATCCATCCATCTAAACTTTAGTATTAGACATGCTCAGTGCTTTGCATTACCCTCTTCTTATTAGCTACAGCGTCAGTGAGTTAACGCAAGGCAATGATTAATGTACAAGTTTTGTTTAGGCGACGCATTTTTAGTTTTCAGAATATGACAATTTGAAAATATGATTGACATTTTGCAAAAAAAAAATCCAGTAGGTTAGGTACCTAGGTCATTTTGCGATTTCAAACTTGTAACTAACAAAACAAGTAACCCTTTTTTTTGGAGGGTGAGAAATCATCAAATGACTCCTCCCGCTCTGGGCAGAGCGGTAGTGAGCGGTTCTACTGGCTTAAACCCACCCATGTTCCTTCTTAGCCCTTTGTGTCGAGGCCGCGGTCTCTCTTTCGGACCACCCGCAGCCCCGACGGAAAACAACTAACACTGATATTGTTAGATGTGCCAGCGTAAACCGGTCATTTCCAGTCTTACCGCGTACGCGACAAGCGGCCAGTGGTTACACACACATGCCCCACGTGCTTATAGTAGTGCAACCGATTCGAAAGGTTGTATACCCCTATGGGAGTTAAATAGGGATGAAAGTTTGTTTGGAAAATCTACATTTTTGATAATTACGACTTCCACGTGAGCGAAGTCACGGGTTAGTTAATCTATAAACTCACCCGCAATATCCCATAGCTGCAAACGAATGATAGTATTTGCGTCCCAATTCAATACTTTGAGCGCAAAGTCCACGCCGATGGTGGCTCTGTAGTGCTGGCTGAAGAACTGGTGCACGTATCTCTTGATGATGGACGTCTTCCCGGTGCCCAGCTCTCCTATGACCAGGATCTTGTACAGGTGCTCTCTACGCTCCGCGCTGGGGGATGCGTGTGACTGGAAGTGAGAAGAAAGGGGAATTTAGTTATACATATAATCGTTTGAAAGATAGGCACTTCCAAAATGGTAAACTGTGTCTGTGTGTCCCTCTAACTTTTAAACTAAGAGAGTGAAAAACCTAAAAAAATAAATGCTGTAGATCACAATACCTAACAACTTTCAAGCAAAATTAGTTTGAACTAGATGAAGTTGAACGTTTTTGAGATAATATACACATTTAAAAAACCGCAATCATAACTTTGTCATTCATACAGTACAGACCCTATGAAAAACAAACTTATTACAAAATGTGTATTTTTGTTGCCGCTCCTCGTATAACAACAAATACCTAATTCAAATTAAAGGGTCCTACGATGGTATGAAACCCTTCATGTTGCCGCCACTCACCCATGCCTGCTACATGCCAGTTTTTTATATATATTTCCCGTGGTCCCCACCATAGGCAGAAATCACAGAACGCCACTGGCTACGATCCTTAAGTACATCTTCGTTTTAACCGCAACATTCTCGTATAACCTCATTCCTCAAATTAAATTATCATTCAGAGTAGGGATGTTAACGGAGTTGCGATTCCGATTCCGATAGGTCGGAACTTCCGATATATATTGCACCTCCGCTTCCGATTTCGGTTCCGACACTTTTAAATCGGAAGTTTTAATCGGAGATTGAAGTATAACTATCAGAAAATTAGCAGCGGCAGAGCGTGGCAGTTGCGTTCAAAGTATGTCCGCCCTTTTTATTAACCTATGTCTCTTCTGTCACTATCTTGGGCTACGCCTCCGACTCAGACAAACCAAATTTATAAACTCCGATTCCGGCACCGGTCAAACCACCTCCGTAACATCCCTAATTCAGAGTTTTCATATTCACAGATGCTTGATCAGTGTCCTTTATACCGTGCATTAGGGAGGCACAAATCCATACTTCGGGCTACTATTGTAGTATTTACACAACTACCCATAAAACTAGTGTTTTGTTTTCAGGGTTTATGTATTTTTGCAGTCTCAGACCAAGAAAAAATGTTTTTTTTTTCTTTTTTTTCTTGGTCTGAGTTTGCAGTTGAAAAGTTCATTAAAAGCACATAAAGCATTATTGCGAGCGCGATCTATTCAAGTTTTTGTCTGTCGCAGGGAAATACAATTTTGTGAGTATTGTCAACCAAGCCCGCTACATGGTTTCATTAATACCTACTCTGTTCTGTATGCAGTCCCTATAATACCAATGTAAGCGTGCGTAGTTACAACGTATTAAGAAATACTGATCAGTTCAATTGGCTTTCAATTGGCCTAGCTTAGGTATATCAGCCAGCACAATTAATTATTATCCACATGCTTTGTATCTACCTACATCTGAAACGTTCATTCAAGATATTCATCATCAGCCCAACAACGATAAGAAAACGGGATCATTGGCTATTTGACTACTGTTAAAAATTTACGAAAATTTCATGTTATTTCAAATAACAAGTTTTAACTGATTTTAAATGACGTGATAAACTAAGACAGCGCTATAGAAACGTGACGTCATATTTCATACCGCCATAGTTACGTAGTACAAAATAATGGGAGTTTCGCGCGACAAGGATAAAAAGTGTCCCTACCAAATACTTCTAAATCGTGTAGCAACTCCATTTTTTGATCGCTTTTATAAATTTTTTCACACATCGTGGTTTTTCTGTTAGCTCTTTGAAATAACATAACATTTTCGTGAATTTTTAACAGTAGTCAAATAGCCAATTGTGGATTTTTCTTAACAAAGCATTTCTAAATGCTAAAATTTGTTGTAAATGCAAGATCGCTATAATTTCTACAGGAAAATAGATACCAGACAAAACGCATACAGTTCCTTGAATTTATCAGAAAACGACTATGTTTACTTGAATAAATAAAGAAATGAAGATGTTTGTTTAAATGACGTCATAGATTTGCAACACGAAGATATCTATGCCCCTGTCATTTCTCACTGATAATGATAAAGGAGAAACGGCTATTAATGTCAAATGAGAATTAATGTTAACACACGTAGTGATCGATCTGAATCAGAAAATAAATCTTCTTCAAGTAGGTCCAATATACGTAACCACACTTAACATAGGATGCAATACCTTCCGTCGGCATTGCGGGTTGTTTGAAAGAGATACCGTGGCCTCGACACAAAGGGTTAAAAAGGAACATGGGTGGTTTTTAGTCAGTAGAAGTCTGACACTCCCTACCTGCCCAGAGCGGGAGAAGTCATTTGATGATTCCTTCTTTTGAGAGCCTTCAAACCAAAAAATAAAAAGGATGGTACTTAAAGTATAGTCTTTTTTCTAATGATTTTATATAAATTATAGAAAAAAATAATTTATATAAAATCATTACACAAAAAGGTGACAAATAAACAAAATACAGAACTAGATTGATGAGCATTGAGATGGCTGGCTCAAATTCGAAAAGTTTTTCGCCATGTCCGTCTGTCTGTCTGTCCGCACTATAGCTCATAGACTCTTAGGACTAGAAAGCTGTAATTTTGCATGAATGAATGAGTTACGCCCACAAAGTGCTAAATATTTTTTTTTTAAGTTTATCTCCAGTACACTTTAAAGTGGGGATGTTTTTTTATCTCGCGATGCCCATTGTGTGAGATGTCGTTAGATAGGTCTTTAAAAAATGTTGCGAGTTTACTTGAACACTTTTTAAGGGGATTCGTTTGTGAAATATTAAGCAAATGTTTGTTAGACTCAAGTGTACTCAAGTGTCTAACCTAATCCACCTAAACAAGTTGTGTTTGAGCGTGTGAAAAATTTTATAGTAGTATATTAAGATATAACGAAATTAAAAAGAAAACTATCACAATGACATAGTGCACAAGTGAATTGTTACTAACTTACTATTATACTCATAGTTTACGTATACTTAGTTAATAATACAAATTGTATTGTATCATCATGAATATTTATGCCTTTAGTTAGGGCCATAGTTGCCTGAAAATAACTAAATATGTTATGTTTTAACAGCTCGCTCGCTTTGAATATATGTTTGACGAAGTTATTTCGAAGTCATATTATTGCAAAATAGCAGTGCTACTCATTTGTTTTACAGAACCAGTTGAAGACCTGAATTGAATAGGTAACATAATGAATCGCAGCGGTTGTCATTTTGTTTAAGTGTCTCTAGTCCTTATTGCGTAAAATCTAGGTCTCAGGAACACTTATCTCCTGTTGTAAGATAACGAAGTTACATTTACCGGTAACAACAGCTTGAATAGTTTAACAAGGCATTGTTTTGTTAGCATTGTTGATAATGTGAGAAAAATATGTCGTGATTCATTGGCACTATCTTTGAGGCCCGTTTTTATAAATATTGTAAAATGTACTAAATGAATTCAATCATGATTCGAAAGACACGCGACACCATCTATATTATCATAAGAAAGTTCTTGTTGTTTTCATCAGAAAAAGGGATGAAAGGTGGGGTTATGGCCGTTTCTTTACATCTGATCCACAATATAATTCAGTGATTTAGGCGTAAAAAGATAACATACAATCATACTTCCGTATCTATAATAATAGGATATTTCAGCCCTGTCAGTCTTTGACTATTTTTATCCTGAATGTATTAGGAAATACAGAACACAATCCAGACGAGGGTTAGCTGGACAAAAGTTTCGAAAGGTTGCCTAAATGAGTTCTAGAAAACTTGATTTTTCTTGGGTTTTAAGGTGCGGTAACAACTCACAACTCAGCTTAACTTAATCCACTAATCCGGTAACGAGATTATTCCACACTTGGCTATGGTGAGCAAAAAACTAGGGATAGGGCTTCTTACTTATATTGGTAATCGCCCAGTTACTTTTGTTTAAATAAGATAATTGCAGCGTGGTTGCTCTAGCCACGGCGAGGTTTTCGAAAATTCGTAATAGCTGGACGTGTACCAGGTTAGTGGCTATAGGTACTGGTAATATACTCGACCCTATGACATGGGACTTAAACAAATCAATAACAGCGAATGTGGGTGGACTATTAAACAAACTGTAGTGTGGTCGTTAAAATATTTTTATGTCATTCTAACTAAGTAATTATTACCGAATTTATTTTTATTTAACTCCTCGCGCACCTTACGAACACCATTTGGCCATAAAACAATGGCTTTTTAATTGTGTCTATAATAAGGCGCTCAAGTAGTTAATACTACTTAATTAAGTATTTTACTTTATTATGGTTTACAATATTAAATATACGTAAAGTCCACGTAAAGTTTTAATTTTAAATTTTAACTAATCCTGAACTGAACTGAAAAACATAAGGTTATCAAACGTGTTCGGTATAAATATGTTGATGCGGAAGTCTTGTACTTATTACAAATTATGATTTCTTAATTTTCGTTACATCACGTTATAATAATTCATTTCAGTTACCTAACTGTAAAGTATCGAGAAAGTTCCAAAACATCTATTTACCCATAAAAAGCGAAAAAAATATTTCATTTGATTTGATTTGAACATGGGTAATTTACAAAATACTTAGGTATCTTGGCTAATTATACTGACACTGAGCAGGCTCCGAATAGCTACGTACTACTTATCTACTACTACGTCGGCCAGTTTCTTCATCAAAAGTAACAGTCAAAGCAACGATAAAAAGTAAAAGTAACGGTTAATTAAATATGTTTCTTCACAATTTTAGCCGTTGGTTTAGCTGTTACTTTGGCCTTTAACTTTTGCTGCTCAAAAAGGGGCAGCTAAAGCAAAAGTCACTGTCATTTTGACAATTGATAAAGTACGTAGGTCACATAACACTGCTGCATTTATTTCTTATATTTTATTAATAAAATGTTATCACAATCTTCGTCCAGTGAAAGTTCAAGTTCATCAGACGATGAACTTTTCGTAAGTTATTTAACGCATCGGCGTAAAAAGTTTAATATACGAAAAGATCATTTCCTATGGGTCGAGGCTGATTTTCTATTCCGATACAGAATTTCAAAGGAAACCGTTGCTTACCTCAGCATAATGTTACAAGATAAACTGACGCCAACCACAGAAAAGTAAGTTTATCTACAGTTTGTATTTTGTATTACGACGACCAGTATTTGTATTATATAACGGGTTGGCGTGCGCAACTCCAGGTCCAAGCGTGTATTTTGCGTACGGGTAGGAAATTCATTCGATTCACATTTACACAAAAAGTCTCATTGGTAATGTCAAGAATAGTCTTAATTAATTACCTTTTGATAATTTACAGGAATAAAGCTCTATCTGTGAAAGAACAATTATTGCTGGCTTTACGATTTTATGCTACTGGATCGATGCAACAAGTTGTGGTCGATATAGCTGGCGTACATAAAAGTACAGTATGTAAATGCGGATCCAGTAAGTAATTTAATTGAAAATTTCTTCGACAGGTCAGTCAATTATAATATATTAATCAAACCATAATAAGTGTTTATTATAAACTAGCTGTTGCCCGCTACTTTTTTCCGCATGAAATTATTATAAAAATAATATTTTTCTTCTGATTTAATTATTTAAGTCACAATACTATTATTTCCAGATTTGCTGCACATTGAAGATGAGGTGATGAACCAAATTTAACATTTCAGTAACCTACTATTAAGATTAGCTGTAAGTTTGAAATATGTAAAATAAAGAACTATGAAATTATATAAAAATAATACTTTATTAATAAATCATTAATCTGTTTTCTTACTTAAAATATCAATCTCCAACTTCATTTTATAAACTTGCAATTCATGAAGCTCTTGTTTCCGTTTTTCGTCATTTTCGAACGCCTTCCTTATCAATTCCATCTCTAAACGACATTTTTCCTCCCTCAGAAGGACCAAGGAACTTTCGTTTATGGTTTTGTTTTTTTTTATTTAAGTTCGACCAACTCCTTTTTCTTTTGACACTACTTGACGGTGGTACTGCGATGTTGTCATGTGTAAAAAAAGCTCCCCACGGTTTTTTGGGGAAATTACGACGGTTGAGCAGTGGCAACTCAATTGACTTTTACTTTTGCTGTTAATTTGATGAAGAAACACATCTGCTCTATTACCAGCAATGGTCAAGTAAAGGTTAATACTTTTAGTTTTAACTTTAGTTGTTGATGAAGAAACTGGCCGGCTCTACGTAAAAATAACAGATCTAGGCAGAAAATGCCAAAGGCAATATGTCCTCCTTTGTACAGTTACTTGTGTATAGTGTTAATAAATAAAATTACTGATTATAATAGTAAATATTTGTCTATCACAATATAATCACAGTCTACATACACGTATACAGTACCTACTTAGCATACACAGAGATCGATGCTCATCGAGAGGCATAGAGCACAAAATAGATTTACCGTACACTAAAAGTCAAATATTCAACAACTCACGCTACTGCTGGCTTTCTGTTTGGGAGACATCTTCAATCAGAAATCCTTGCTGAATACGCAAGTCGTCAAGAAACACAAAAGTAAGTCCAAAAAAGTAAATCACACGCACGATACAGAATATTCTCGATTTCGTTATGTTTATACCACATCTCACTATGTATTATACTTTAACTGTCTTCACTCATCCTAAATTTATTAAAAAATCATTTATAATAATAAGTTTTAATTCAAGAATAAAAAAGTTCTAAAATGATGCACAAGGACTGGACGCGGCTTAATTTAAATATGGAACGCTAATAGACAATTTTAATTTATTTATTAATCTGACCACGGACCTAATCGTTCAACCCTCGAATACAAACTATCGAGTCGGTCCGATGACCAGCTATTTATGAAGTCGCGTCGAGTGGAAAGATACCGCTTATCGGCCACCTGATAACGACAAGTATTTGTCATTTGCACTCCTTGGCCAGTAACCGATCCAATATTTGTGTCGATTTGATAAATAAAGACGATTTTTTACGTTCCGGTTTTTTTCCCTTGACCGGGGCAAGGACATTGGAACTTAATCAAAGTTCTGATTTACTAGTAATTAATTGATTTTGCGATAATGTATAAGTCCTTTAGTTAGGTAATGCCATCTCTCACATTCAATAAATATTTTTTGCAGTAAAATCATTTTAGATTTAAAAAAAATATGTTTAACACATGCGAAGGAGGAATTAGCTTTATCTAAGACCACAATAGAATATTCTAGTTTAAATTTTATATTGTATTTTCGCTGTTTTTCTTCAAGATAGATAAATAAGTGTTATGTATCTTCTTTATTTACATAATTGTTGGATTAATGTCAGTCTCTTTGAATTCTTTTCTCGATGATATTTGATCGAGAATAACATCCGCTACCTACAATGAAATAATAGAAAACTGATTTGGTTTTATTGTACAAAATGCTAACGGATATTTTATGTTATCTATCACGGATCTTGTTGCATGGCGTAAAGTTAAGGCTTTTAGTGTCCGAAAATAAATGAAATCAATCTTAGTAAGCGAGAGAGAATTTAAAACGCAATACAATTATAATATGCTTTGTTACATGAAACGAAATCTACTTTCTGGCAGCATTTCATAGTTACAGCTCTATTATAAGCCTTTCATAGTTCACAGGTTAAGTCTAGCTGTTGGGTTGGTTTGTGGATAGGACCCATGACATAAGAACGTTAAGCTGTGATCTGCCTGTCTCATCTAGGAGTATCGTATTACCCACTAGGCCAGTACCTATTAACTGGGTTGTAGAAGTCTGATAGACAGTTTTCCCATGTACAATACTCGTACATTCACTTGTATCCAGTTAGACTGGAAACCAACCCTAGCACAGATGGGAAAAGTCTAGGTAGATGATGGAAACATATTTTTTGTTCACACATACCTCTGTAGTGTGTGAGTTAGTAGCGGTAAGTAGACTGAAAAGGCAGCACAAGATTTCCAGACAATTCCTGATACATTCCTTTCGATTCATAGACAACAAACTCGATACTGCAGCAGTCACATATTGTCAGCGAATGCACATTGCACAACCGTTGGAACCGCGACGCGGCCGCGGTAAGCCTAGCCCAGGGATTAGGTTACGTATACGCATCAGCGACGACCTCCGACTGACTGGCACTGGCATGCCACAGGGAATGGCATATCAACATGTGACAGTTTTAGACCTTTGAGGTTTGAAGGTTTAAAACATAGTGAAACTAGAGTAACCAAGTAGAGCTACTTTCGTGTTGGAATGTTTTGAAGTAGAGTTAGGTACTTTTAGTCCATACCTGAGTTATTCGTTTTTCAAATCCTTTTCAATAAAAATAGAAATGATAGGGAAGTTAATTGTCTTTGCATTAACATAATGGCCCTATTATGCAATGGTAATACATTTATTGAAATCTTTTGTTCCTTTATCGTCTACTAATCGTCTAAAACCGCTATTAATGTTAATGATTCAACACCGTAATCCGTAAAAAATCACCCAAATCCATTAGGATTTTTTATTATTTTACTTGATTATCTACCTATTAGCAAGCATACAAATTAGGTAATTTATAAGTATTCAAATGTAATAAAAGAGCAGCTTAGAGTAACGACAATTGGTATTACTGATATCGCAATATTTGCAATTAAACTACAATTCGGCAAGGATAAACAAACAATAAGATATATAAAATAATACGCAACTACATTTACTGTAAATAACACAAAATACGCTTCTTTTATGAGTTAAGCCCTATCGTTCACACCGTCTGTAAGTAAACGCGTATCAATTTCATGAAGCCACATAAACGCACTAATTGAACTATCAAATTTTCCAACCCATTAACTGACATTCTCACCTTATTTATAAGGTTTCTCTATGACCCACTTCCTTTCTCGTAATGGCAACACAGACCAACTTCCTTTCACTTATAAAAAGTTAAGTGTTCGTAATTTGAATTCGTGATAAATTTATTTCTTTTTTTGTCACGCATCGGTAAATACTGTCACGTGCTGACAGCAAAAGCAAAGACGCTTGTTATTATGCTATTCAGCAATTAAAATTAAATGTTGGGGGTTTTGGTATCTTAACATGCATTCGTTCCATGTAAAATACTATCATATCGTATTCAACTGCATCCAGTTAGACTAGAAGGCAAGGTGCTGCTAGGCAAGGTACCTACATGATGAAGTTATCTTCCTCCATGCCAAAAAATCCCTTAATTATAAATAGTGACCTGATTTCGTTCAAAATTACTGTTGATTTTTTGTGTGGTCTTTTGCTAAACCTAAGCAGCTTGTGCAATATTACAGCTATTTTAGTAGAGGCCTACTATAATAGCTGTAATATTGCACAAGTGACAAGAATTTACTAGCCCAACGCCCCCACTACCTATCATTGTAATGCATATCCGTCGGTCGACTTCACATCATGTAGAAATGACAATATGTAACACATAATATGTGGTTGTTTGCGACTACTTAAGGCAGCAAAACCATTTGAAAAACAGAGAAACATACTTGCGCGAGTTTTCAACTATGAAATTTGCTTTTTTCCTGATGAAATCATTTTTTTCTAATATGTTGTTTATATAATGTGAGATGAAGAAGACTGCCTGTATACAGGATGTAAACGTACCCTTCACGAAACCGTTAACCAAGCATTCTGTACCTACATCAAACTAAGTAACTTAACGTTAATGCTGGGAAACAACTTTTTTTCGGGATAAAAAATGAAGTTTTACGGTAAACCTCAACTGTTGTATGCTTTGAATAGTAAATGGGTCATGGAGGCAATTAAATTAAAATAATATCATAAAAACTGTTATTTAAAAGAAAGTGTGAAAAATTTCGAAACTTTGACCTCGAATATTTCCGTAACTAAAAGGTTCCCAGATAAGGATAAGAACAAAAAAATATCGCAATGGGGCGGGGAGAACAAATACCTTTCGGTTTCTTTAACCTTTTGAACGCCACGGTCGGTATATCCAACAAATGGAAACGTGTGCAAGACGCCACTGCCAAAGACTACAATATATATATAAGGAGATAGACGGTACTCTCGACAGTGATTCTGTTATCATACAAGCAGCGCCATCTATCCGCCGTGGGTTACATCTATAAGTATAGCCACGTACACCTATTGCTATGGCCTCTTCAATACATTCTGTTAAATAGGTATATATCGACATTTTCCCATACAGATTTTTGACTTATCTCTTTAAAATTATTGTCAAAAATCTATTTACAGGAAAGAGTCGATGTAACGATTTTATTGTCTGTTATAAAAAAACGTAAATTACTTACACACTTTTATTTTTATTTTCGAACTTAGATAACACAGGTTTACATATATTGTAGTCTTTGGGTTTACAATGAATTTTCTTAATAAATACATAACAAGTAGTAGGTATTCAATTAATACAAATCTCGCTTGCTACGATCCTAATAATATCCTTAATTTTGCAGGCCTGTTGTATGTGACATGTTTTACCATAGTTAAAAATATAATAACTTTCATCATTCTCACAAAATTGAAAGTATTTAAAATTGTCTGATTTTATTGACATGTTTGTTGTAGATTATCGTTTGGTAGAAATATTTTTAGTTAATTTATTAAAAATATTCATGTTGACAAAAAAAAGTTTTCTGCTAAACGAAAAAAAACAGCTAAAACCCACGGAAAGCATCGAAAATATTTCGACCAGGTTTCTAACATTTTAGAATTCTTCCTTTTGAAAACTATGTACTTACACAAACTTTTTAGCAGTTTTATGAAAAGTAACAAATGTATGTTTGAAAATTTTCATTAATCATAAGCAATTTAGGCATAATATAAATTGTGGAAGAGAATACGGCTACTACGGCTAGTAATAACACTTATCAAACTTTTAACTCAATACCAGTTTGATTATTATTATTATTATTATTAATTACATTTTGACTAAGCTTTATTCATGTAAAATAACCAACAGAATAATAAAATATGAAGTATACCAACCGTCTTCTATAGTGACCGTACAGCCAGGCCACACAACAAGACATGAAAGACATTGTGCTAATTTGAACACCACAATATGAACAACAGAAGAGTCAATTTCTCACAACACTTATAGACGAGTCCTATCTCAACTCAAACCAAACAAGAGTACACTTATCACTAACTACGAGTCCTGTCTCAAACCAAACAAGAGTCAATTTCTCACACTTATCACTAACTACCTACGAGTCCTGTCTCAAACCAAACAAGAGTCAATTTCTCACACTTATCACTAACTACCTACGAGTCCTGTCTCAAACCAAACAAGAGTCAATTTCTCACACAGAGTCCTATCTCACAAAACAAGAGCACTTGTGACCTGGTCACGCCAGTACGGAAAAGCAGCGGCTCAACTCGAAGTTGAAAACCAGGGTCAGCAACTCAACTCGAAGTCGAAAACGTTTTTCCAACTATATCTCACCCGAAACCGATATTTCGAATTAAATCAAATTACCGCATATTTTTTTTTAGTGACATCCTATGTCACTTAGCTACTTGGTGTAACCAAGACAAAAACCTTTTTGCAATGTTCATTAAATTCGTTATTTCAATTTTTCAATTTACTTGAATAAACTAGTGTGAATTAAAATAATACGGTTTACTAGCTTATATATTTATCATTATTATTATTTTCGATTAAATTATAACACTGTTATAAAGTGGTAACCCAACGGGTTAACGAGCTAGTAGTTTACCTCATGCGGGTAAGATGGAGCTAGTTTCCTTACAAAAGTTTCAAGCAGGCTGTAATGTTCTAAGATAACATAGCATGGCCACTGCACTGTCGTCGTCTAAAGATGACAAGAAAACGTCATTGGGCACGTTTTCATTTGTCGACTATACCCGACTATATGGCGTTCAAAAGGTAAGGGTACTTTTACACCGTTTATAGAGGTAGGAGTAAAGGCAGCTAATACCCCTTGGTAAGACTAGGTGTCAGACTTTCGGGACACTGACTACTTGCATCGAAGATCTACGGATGACAGTCGGGACCAACGGCTTCAGGTGATGTCCGAGGTAGGGAACAAACTCGGTATGTAATGGGTGGTCACCCATCCACCAACCAACCTAGGTCGCTGTTATTATTTTGCCACAAGCTCCTGATTTCGAATTCAAGATTTTTACACGTGTCTGTGTAAGAAGAGCAGACCATAGACTATGATTGTTATCGTTATCAGTTACATTTAGGAGATGTGGCCAAGATAGTATAGATTACTGAAGTTGTTTATGGAATATCTGATTTCTTGACTAATGTGAGATCAGTAAGGAAATCAGATATTCAAAAAACAGAAGTCTAACTGCCAATTAAAACAAACATGTTTCACAGAGCTGCAAAAACCTCTTGTTATGAGTGTTCTATCTACGTTAAATATAAATATATATTATTACTGAAATATTTTAGATACAAGCATTAAATAATATATAATAATAATAATATAATGATATAATATAATAATATAATTCATACAATTAATATTATATAGTCGTGGAAAGGATCTGAGCAGCTGGGTATCAAGATGGCATTGCACAAGTCTGAGGGCATTTGCTTTCATAGGCCTCGGAATGCGCCACATTCGGGATCCCAGCTAACAGTGGGAGGGGTTCCAATCGGTGCCGAGTCGACTTTGAAGTATCTAGGACTCGTCCCCGATAGCAGGTGGAACTTCGTGGAGCACTTCCGACGTTTGGTTCCCAGACTGGAACGGTCCGGGGCTGCCTTCAGGTGGCCTCCTGCCGGAGGCTCTATGCGGGGATCGTGCGGTCCATGGCCCGTTACGGGGTCCCGGTGAGGGCGCGTTCTTTGTGGCGTCGAGCCGCACACTATATGAACGCGCCACAAAAGGTGCGATCTCCGGCGAGATGGCGAGCCTCCTTGCCGGATTGCCGCCATGTGATCTGGAGGCGATAGTCCATACGCGCCTGTACGAATGGCGCGCGGAGGCGCTGCACCGAGGGGTAACTCCGCTGCCGCGGCAAATCGCCGCTCAGCGGACAGACCTCCGGTGTGATCTCATGGCGACATGGAGAGAGCGACTGTCGCAACCCCGTGCAGGGCACACGTTTTTTAAAGCTTAATATTGCGCAAACGAATCTCTTAATCGAATAAGTATTAGTTAGACAAACTCAATATTTTTTAAAGACCTATCCAAAGATACTCCACAAATTGGTACTCGAAAGAAAAAAAAAACATCCTCACTTTTACACTTCCTCACTTTTTTCACTTTTTTTTTGAACAAATATTTTGTATGGCCTACAGATAGTTGTTTCGGGTCTGGGTATTTGTGTATGTGAATTTAAATGTTTGTGAACGCCCCTACGATACAGGAGAAATTCCTAGTGTAGGGACGTTTTTTTTTTAACAAAAAAAAAAAAAAAAATGTACTGAAGACAGCCTTCAAAAAGATTTAGAATGTTTGTCCGCGCAACTCCTTTATACATTCATGCTATAGTACAGCTTTCTAGTACTAAGAGTCTTTGAGCTACAGTGCGAGCAGACATACAAACAGACGGACGTGGCGAAACTATAAGTAAGAGTTTCTTGTTGACTTCGGAACCCTAAAAACCTAACCATTTTATGATTTTATCATTTATTCCGGTCAAGAATCATTAGTACAGTTACCTCTTTGACGAGGATGCGAAACGACAGCTTGTACATATAATTGAAACATTTTTATTTTAAAAAGAAATATTCATGTTTGTTATCAACAAAAGACATTGTCGATCTATGGATGAATAAAGACCTTATTTATGATCGCTCTGCTTTTCAAGATAAACTTGGCCGAATTAAAAATAAATGAAGGTCGGAATATTTCTGAGCTCTCATTCATTAACATAAGTACATAAATAACTTACGTATGTAGATATTATGTAAATTAAAAGTAAATGCGTGCCTCGTAAATAGCGATGCCTTCGTCACAATTAATTTCATGTGCCTACAAATATGCAAATCGAACACCACATACATTGTAAACGGTGTTTGAAAGAAGATGTCATAATTATTATAAGTCTTCATCTCCAAAACTCAGGTTTTAAATGTCACGATAACTGAGATCTTATTTACATTATTTTGCAAATTGTCACCTAAAAGGATGAACGAAAAAACAATATGGGATCGGACAAAAAAAATCTAATTAGTCCGTCAGATAGATTTCCAAAAAATATCGAATAAATAATTTTTTTTTCACGTAAACATAAAATTAAGACGATACAGTGCTTCGAAAACTCGTGTGACATGTCAGTACATTTTTTACTTACAAGTGACGTCACAAGATTTATGATCTTGAACACGTATTATCTTCGTAGTTTTTTATTAATTTGATAAAATAAAAAAACACGTATCCAATATTTTTCGATAATCTAACTGACGGTCTAAACAGAATCATATTTTTTTGAGTCAGTCCGATCCCCTATTGTATAACGGAGATGAAAATGTTCAGACGAAATTGTGGACTGAAATGAAAAAAGTAAGGAATGAGTTTATAAGAGAAAATTTTTAAGTAGCGCATGTTACAGAAAAAAATAAAGGAAGTCGTCTATCTTGGTATGGAGTGTATGGACATGTAATGAAGTTGGATGAAACGCAGTGACTTAAAAAGAGATGGATATTAATGATGATAGACGGAGAGGGGAGGAAATACAAAGAAAAGATGGATGGATTGTGTTAGGAATGATATGAGAGAAAAAACTGTAAATGATGCCATAACGTCTGACAGAAAATAATGGAAGAAGAAAACGTGTGGAGCTGCCCCACCCTAAGCAGAATAAAACAAGGGCAGGAAGATTATGAAGAGAATTACGTAAATGTTTATCTGCTCCACAAAATAAATAGTTATCACATATTATACTAGCGGACGTCACGCGGTTTCACGTAGTCCCGTGGGAATACAGGAATAAAAAGTAGCCTATGCTACTCAGGGAGAATTTAGCTGTCTAATGGTAAAATAATTTTTGAAATCGGCGCAGTAGTTTTTGAGTTTATTCATTACATACACACACAAAATACAAATCTTTCCTCTTTATAATATTAGTGTAGAAAACAAAATCCCCTTCCGCGTCTATTTGTCTTTTCGCGATAAACTCAAAAACTACTAAACCGATTTTCATGCTGTTTTCACCAATGACTGGTTCTTGAGGAAAGTTTTAATATGTAATTTGTCAAGTTTTTGTCAAGCCGTGGGCATTAGCCAGTTAGTATATATATTTTGTCAAGAAGTTTGTCGGTATCTATATGAAACACTCTGTAGATATATTAAAATTCCGAAACATTACCTATATTTTAAACTTCAAACATAACGAAATGAATGATAATTTAATGTGAGAAAACTAGAATATCTTGTCTCATGATATATTTTATGTAATATATAGGAACAAGTCAGATAACGATTAATTATACTATCCTACATCTCCAAACAAGATTTTAGAATTTTTTATAAGGAATAATTAACTACAAAGTGCAAATGTACGAATAAAATATTAAAACTCCTGTTAAAGGTGTCTATGAGTCGCTGGTATCGTAATTAATATTAAGAATGCGGAAGTAAATTAGATTGTTAGACTGACCTTTCACGCCTTTAATTTTTGGTGTTTGGGAAATTATCAATAACCCCTCCCGCTCTTGGGCAGAGCGAAAGGGAGTGTCAGACTTCTACTGACAGGTATGTAAAGCCAAGTCAGAGACCCATGAGTTAGCAATAACCACACGATAAAGACAATATAAATAGGTAAGTAGTATTGTCTTAATTATGCCAATCTGAAGGATATACTACGAACGATTAGAAGTACCAAGCTGACGTATAAGGAAATCAAAATTTCATCAGCTTATTTAAATATGGAAAAATAAAAAATTGCCCGGTTGCATTTACATAGGCTTTGACTGTTAAAAATTAATAATAATAATTAGTAACAGGTGAGGCAATATTTCTATTTTTAAATCTGGTATGTTAATTATTTAATTTGAAGATCAAAGGGCATCAGTGCGGAGGTAAATACTAGATAGCCTCTACCTACTACGTCTAACGGAACGTTATTATAGAAAAACAAAAAAAAACCGGCCAGGATTAAGCCCACATTCTTCAAACCATTTTTTTTTAAATCAACAAACAAGCAAAATTTAATAAAATGGATATGCAACAACTACGCAAGCTTCTCCTACCAAATGAAAAAAGAATTTCGTCAATTGGTCCATAATTGCCGGAAGTATCAATGAACATGCATGCGAAAACACAAGAACATCTTTTTTGAAGTCGGTTTATAAATTGTACGTAGGCGACCGAGCTGTAACTGTACCTACGCGACGAATTTTGCAAGATTTGAGTAAATAGGAATAAATAGTAGGACAACGAGTAAACGGCGGTCCTAGTTAGACCGTAAACCACCATACAAATGCTATCACGAATTCACGAGGGAGAACAATGATGAAGATTACGTGTGCTTAGCTGCATCAGGTGAACTTCCCCATCTCATTAGTTTAACATTTTCGTAAACGAGTTTGCGCAACGTTCCGTAAATTAACCAAAAAATGATTAAAGAACCTGTTTGATATCAAACTGTAATACACTTATTACTGTACGGGTTACTAATGTAAATACATAAATAACTCTATAGTCTATGGCACCATCGCTAATAGCTCAATAATGGTACCCTATTAGGTATTACTTATTAGATTTGTTACAATTTTCAAAACTTTTCCTTAATTAAAACGCAGTATTGTCTATGGGCTGTTTTTTTTTTACTTATCTTCTATTGACCCACTGCTGGGGGCTGGGGAGAACGAAGTACTTACTTAAGGAGAAGTTTAATATCAACCCATACGCTCACGCATGTTTGTGCTCCTTTGACCTCATGTCAATTTATTTGAGCTCAGCACAACAATCCTCTCAATGTCTTCAGTAAGAGTCAGTATCCATTCTAATACAATCATTGTTGCTTTGATCTTTCTCCTATTTTTATTCAAGCATGACAGAGTCATATTCATCACCAAAAAAAAATGTGGCCAAACCAGTTGTTACGGCTTCGTCATTGACTAGAAATCGATTATTTAGTCAAGAGTAAAGTTGAAATATCTTGCATTTCAAAAGATAGTCTAACGACCGTAATGTAATGCAATAGGAAGATTTAGTGAAGGGGAAACTATGGGGAAACTAAAGGCGAAGAGAAGTAGGTACAGAAGTACCTCTATGGTCAATGGTCATCTCTACCTCATTAAACTATATGTCACTTTGTTGACGTCACATCTCTATGGTCAGATGGCAAAATAACACTTTAAAAAAAAAACAATAATTAGCTGCCTGAACAAAAAGGTTCTGAATTTGAATTGGCCTTATAGAGGGAAGAAGAAGATTCGTTGTTCTATTTGAATCATTGATAAGTTGAACACAGCAGAGATTTATGTAAACCTGGCATTATTGCGCTTGCTTTAGCCACAAGGTTAGGCGATTGTGTACCTAGACCAGTGCATAGACAACACCACCTTTTGCCCGTTAAAGTTACTCATAATTCATCATAATAATATGATTAGGAATTTTTGTTTTATAAAATAACACATCTGATTTGGTGATGTGTTAGATCATACTAATTATTAGTTTTTAACTATATGGGCAGTTAAAATCTATGAATATAGGTCAGTAATTTGATATATTAATGCAAACGCTAGCTGAAATATAATACTTAAGGTCTCTGAATTATTGCAAAAACTACCGTATCAATTTTCATTAGGTATTCAAATTGTTCCAATTTAAAAGGTGCACACTTGCACACACAATATGCAAATGAAAACAATTTGGCAATATTTTTCCATTATTTTGTTGTCAAAATAAATGTCAAACACTGATTTTTATGTAAATTAGAACATTAAAAACTTCCTCCTAATGGATGGAATAAATTGTGTTTATAAATGCATTTTCTTGCACCTTTTCTGTGCCACTGAAATAAATAAACAATTGAATTTACATAAATCATATTACAAACAACGTTTGACTTCATTCAAAACACATCACTAGGTTAGTATCAAGGAAGTTATTTAGCCTCGACAAGAACTCGTTTTTGTCCAATATTAAGTAGTGTTTATCGGTTTTGGGAAGTTACAAATTTTAATAGTTGTGTAATCGTTATAAAATAAAATGTTTAAAGTTGATGTTAAACTGTAGACGTACGTACGTGATTGCTGTAGCTAGGTTAGGTACTATTTGTTTACGACGTCTAACTATACTGAGACGCAGTATCTACCATTGCAACACAAAGAAAATGCGTGCACTAGAACAAACACAACACCGCATGTAGGATACAATGGTAAAGCGAAGCGCACACGAGCAAGCTGTTCGTACTCACGAAGGGCATCGCGCTGCGTCCGCTGTAAACTATCGTGAAATGTAACGTACTGGGACAAACACGGCCGTCTCGGCGCTGAAGCCGCAGCACTCGCACACTGTGAGGTAGGAGTCGTCACCCGCCTCTTCGAAGGTCATGGCGCGCGCGCATCGCTCGGAGACCCTTCGGGCACTGAGCGCGCGCGGCGCAACACGCACACTCACCGGAGCGTCGTCGGTCCCGGCGCCGTCCGGCTCGATGAGGTCTCCGTACGCTGGCATCGCGTCCGTATACCCCTCCTCTTCCGTGTCGGTGTCGCGCGACTGTGCTGGCGAGGGCGGCGAGGGTACGGCCAGCCGCACGCGCGCTAACGCGACCGCCTCCTCCAACGACCCCACCTCGGCCGCTCCCCTCTCTCCGTCATCGTGGTCCTCCGACAGGCACGCCGATGCCTGCGCCACGAACGCGATGCGGCGCCGTAGTGCACTCTCCGGACTGGGGTCCTCCACGGGCTTCTCCATCTCCGGCTCGCTGTTGCGCTTCCACGCGGCCTTGGAGAACGGGCGCGTCGCCACGGGGTGCTCTACCGCGATAGGACTCACGGGTTCGACGGCAGATGGCTCAGGGGTAGGCCGTTCCGGGGTAGGCGGTTCCGTTTCGGGGGGTGGTGTTAGGGGATGCTCTAAAGTTGATTCTGCGGTCGTTGGTTGAGAATCTGTTGTTTGTGACTCTGATTTCTGTGGTTGTGACTCTATCTTCTGTGGTTGTGATGACTCGCCAGCCTTCTTTTTGCCGAAGCTGCCCATGCGACGCATGAAGCCCTCCTTCTTCTTCTTGTCGACGCTGGGCGAACTGTCAGTGCTGCGCGACGCGTCGCTGGCCGCGTCACGTTGTTTCTTATTACGCTTACGCATCGTGCGTTCGTCGCGGCCGATCTCACCGTCTGAGGCAACGGACTTGGAGGAGCCTGTGCGCTTGATCAAGCCGATGTGGAAGGGCGAACCAGGCCGGAACGGCGTTCGCAGCGTGTGTAGAGTGCGGCGAAGGCGCGAGGGCGCGGGGTATGCGGGGGGCGCGGGTGAGGGGGGCGGCAGGGGGGGCTCCTCGTCCCGCATGGTGTTGCTTGGAGCGCGCCGTGTCGACTGCCGGAGCCCGAGTCCTGCCTGCCGCCGGCCACGCGGCCTTGTTCCCTGATACTTACCTGCTACGGATCACTAACTAACTTCCACTAGCTACGACGTGATTGATTAACTTAATTAGAGCACTAATTGAAAGATTACAAATACTCCAAACTTTCCTGAATTTATCGAGAGCGCTTGACAGGACGTCTGTTGAACGAGCTACGAAATGAACTAGCGGGCTCTGAAGAGTAATCAAAATACGATAAGAAGTTGAGTCATCTCACCCAGTGCATATCGGCAGGCCGTGAACCGCAGTGGTCCTCGCTCCAACCACTATCTTGCGCGATTATATTTTTATTTGACAAAACGTGTTAAGGATTGAAAGGCAAAATGTATACTAATGTAATGAGCGTGAAATTCGACACCTGGTATAAGATATAGTATAATCCGTTCATTTTCTGGTTTGCAGCCTACATATTTCGAAGGTCGTATCAGTGTCTTGTCATTCTTAATATTAAAATGATACATATCTTCTCAAGTTACGCGTGCACAATGTTATTTTAGAAGGCCGATTATAGATGTTAATTCTAGCATGGTTTCCGCCTACGCATTTCAAAACAAATATAGCCTACTATTCCGTAAGAAAAATCGTTGGCTACATATTTTAAAAGAAAAAATGACTTCATAATTCAAACAAAAACAAAATAACAACCTACCTGAAACCGCCAAGACATCAGCGATGAAAATATTGTCATTTCTCACTCTTAAGTTTATAGATTCACGATACTTATATTACTTATAATAGAACACCACGATCCACCTTTTCTCTAAACCATCACATAATAGGACATTACCTTAGTCATGAAACCACTGAAAACACAACCACTTGTATCTAAAAAAGCCCGAATATCAAAAACGAAACTGACCGTAACTCAAAGGACCGATTCCACCGCTTTATCGTCAACTAGCTGACCCACGCACAGAGGCGAAATATCACAAAAAGTTGGCAAAAATCCAAATTGCAGTTTTTTGAACGAGTTTTACAATAATAATTAAATGAATAAAAATAATATGAAATAATATGAATATGAATGAATAATAATAATTGAATGTTATAGAAGCGTTAACGGTAAAAAATACTCATAACATAGGATTGTAAATGATATGCAAAATAAATAAAAAAAACTATTTATTAATATAATCAGGAAAAATCTGCATTTATTTAGCAAAAGAGGTGATAGACACCACTATAAGACGAGAAATAGGGACCAACTAGTTCAGCCAGGTTTCAGGCTAGCTAAAGTAGACACATCTTTCATGGGGTACTGTTTAAAATGTTACAATAAAATACCCCCTCACATTCTTCAACTGAATGAGACGAAATTTAAATCTTGTATAAAACGCACACTATGTAGGCAAGCATACTATAAGTTGGGGGATTACATTGATGATAAAAATGCTTGGCTCAATGCTGGTCCTGCTCCACAACCATAGGGGCAAATAAATCTATTATCATGTGAAGTAATTGTAGAAGCTAGAGAAGATTGTAAAAATATCTTTGCGTTATTTAGATTCGATATCTTAATATTATATAATTGCATAGCACATGTGTGAGTACTATGTACTATAAAGCCACTTTTTACATTTAGTTATTTTTTTTTTTAGTGACTTTGCCCTAGTGGCTGAGAGAATGTCATGCTCACTCAAATGTCTCGCTGATGGTGGCGTGTGTGTCGGATCATTTAGCTCCCTTCAAAATGGTTGAGCTGAATGGTGCTGATCCGTGCGTCATGTTCGTGAACGGGCGCTGTCAGTAGAGACTGGTCATCTCTTAGTTGCCATGGTTTATAAATATATACATATTTTTTTTGATTTGTTTATTATACTTTTTTACTCCGGACGCTCTTAACTTGCACGTCTTGCTACATAGTTCTCACATAATATACCATCTCAACATGAATGATGTAATGTACCAAGATTTTGTAACAATATTTTGATTTAAAAGAGTGTCCATGGAGTTTCTTGCCCGTTCTTCTCCATAGAGATCTACGCTAGGGAACTGGCAACTACAGTACTTTCACAAGTTATTATGCCTTGTGACTGTGACTGTAGCTTAGGAGTGCAATACGTTGTTTCGGGGGTTGCTGCGTCGGGTTGCGCGGCGCCGGATGTTACCGGCGGCGAGTGCTGTGGGTGCGGGGGCGCGCGGCGGCGCGTGCCGTGGTGGCTGGTGCGCGGGGCTCCGGGTCGCGGGGCGGCGGTTGCGCGTTGCGGCGTGCATTCGTTGTTCCGTGATTCGAGGTCTCGTGCATTCGTTGTTGCGGTGTGCGTCGCTGCGTGCTTTTTTTGCTTGCAGTGTTCGTCGTTGCGGGCATTCGGCGGCGTGTGGTTCGGCGTGGTGGCTTTCGGAATGACGTATTGCACTCGTAGTTTTTCGTAGTTTTGTTTTATGAATTGTTCTTATGACATTCAAAAGTGCCAGTAATGGTTTAATTGAAATAAATGCTTTGAGTTTGAGTTTGAGTTTGAGTTTTGAGTTTGAATCATCATGGATTAAACATGTTTCACTGGCACTTAAAGTTACACGCTTTTTTGGCGGTAATTTCCTTAACCCAGTAATGTATGGGTCTGAAGATACCATTAATCTGTTGAAAGTGTCTTCCATTGTTAATTTTCTCGAGAATTTTCTTGAATAGTTTTGTCTGTATTTTCTAAGATCTTTATTCCTACTTTCTTGAGCATCTTCACTCAAAAGACCTATAGCAATGCCTATATTGTCTACAATGAGGGGCCCATGGACTAAAATCTTGTGCACCGTAGTGGGCATATTGAACCATGGGTAATTGTAAACAAAAGCTGACGCAGTCCGTAGGCAAAACGTATTAAATCTTACAAAATTAATTTTGTAACCACTTGATATTATTTTCAAGATAGTGTGGAATCTATTTATAATATTTAAAGTTACTCCGGCTCCGGTTATTTGTGCAGTTTCATCTGCATGCTGGAAAAGTATTCGAGCAGTATTTCCATCTGTCGATGTTCCTCCTCCTTGGCGAGGCTTGTCTACGTGTAGCCCTAGTTTTTGCCAAAACTCTTTTTGAATTCTTTTTTTTTCACTGGCAACAATATTTTTGTCATCACCTCTTGCTTGCCATTTTCCTAATTTTTTTTTGTATCCTAAATGCAAGATACACTCGGCAAATCTTATCCAGGCATGAAGTGATGAAAGCCCATATTCAAAATTTTCTTCAGTTACTTGTTTATTGATGCACTTTCTAATATTATTGAAGTCTTTAGAAGTAAGCCCGCAAAGATAACACCGCATGGCTGAGCTTGTATCGGTGAGCGCATTAATCATCTTGCCATCAACCATAGTTAATTTCAAATCATGTATTACCACACATTCAGCAGTTGTAGTTGGAACCAAATCTTTTATTTGGTATTTTACATTTTCAGCTTCCAATTTTGACAATTCTATTGTCTCGTGAGCCATCTGAAGCCTCAAAGGTCTGCAATATCTCGGCGATGACGGACGAGGATTTTGCCAGATAATATTTTCCCCATGATCCATACTCACAAGACGTACTGGCACTATTGATGTAATTAACATAAATTCATCTGTTGATTCGACATTTTGAAATTTTTGTTTATATTGAGAATGACTTCCAGAACCATCACATCCCCACTTAGAGATCAAGCAAAGATGTTGACGTTCGCTTTCATTAAGACTTTGAATTACTTCACTTAATGATAATAATAGCCTTTGAGCCGTATGATCCATAAGATTTTGCAGAGGTACTTCTGCTCGTGTTTCTGTAGTGCAAATACCAAAAGGGTAACATTTTGTTTTAGCTCTGGTTATTGCTTCATAATTTGGATATAAAGGACAATGGGCAAAAATGTATGCAACGTGGTACCCGCTCCAATAGTCCTCATTAATATATCATTGAATAGACATTTTGATGCAGAAAAACGTCTACCATGGCGCCTGTCCCTATTCACGTTTGGAAAGCAGTAATCTCACTATCTATACTTATTATTATAAAGCTTTAATCTCAGGAACTGCTAGTCCGATTTAAAAAATTCTTTCAGTGTTAGATAGCCCATTTATTGAGGAAGGCTATAAGCTATATATCATCGCTACGCTACGACTAAAAGGAGCCGAGCAGCAGGGGTGAAACCACGGGGAACAGCTTGTGTTTTATAAATGATGAAGAATTTATTACAAACTACTTATATAAGTAAAATAAAGCTAGAATAACATGATATAACACATTTAGGATTCTATTATTAAAAGAAGTAAGAAAACAAGCATTCTTTAAATACAAAACATATATTTTATCAATAAGTGAGTAGATTTAAAACATTACATATCGGTATCAACTATAACAGCATTGAGGAAAGATGCCGGAGCAGTAAATCCCGTATGCCTCGCATAGCCTAAGTACCATACGATGGACACTATATGTGCACAAGTGCCGATCGTACGTCGCCCGGTTAAACATGTGCAATACTGTTGGACAATATTATTTGCACTGCTGATTAATATATAACAAAAATATGTTTTTACACGGACATGTCGCGACTGGATTCGTCCACGCAAAAGTCAGGCATCTTCGTGTATGCCATAGTCTGGCAGATCATCAAGTGCTCCCTCTCTGTACGTTTCAATTATATATAGACCATTTGATAAATGCTCGGCACAGTAAGATCTTGCCAGCTTGAGTTGGTATGTACCTAGCGCTAATAGAATTATATCCTCCTCCGTCATTGAAGGGAAGTTTTCAATCTGGCTCGCTTCCATCCTCTGAAAATCTACTCTTCTGTGGTTAAGCCGTTTTCTCTCTACATACATATGCAGAAGATTCGGGGTATCTATTTTCTGCCTTATTATATGGACGAATTCGTCTGCGTGTACGCTATCCACGATGGGTTGGTGGAAGTGATTCGTGATAGCTGCGGCAATCTTAAAATCAGTGAACATATTGGGCAGTGACTTATTAAAATATTTTTGCCGCAAGAGCTTAAAATCACGTTTAAACCGGCCATTTGCCACTTCCACAACCCACCGGCATAGCGTTACCGATCGAGCTTCGTTGGATTGTAAAAGCAAATCAGTATAGTCCACAACACTAGCACAGGCCAGCGTTAATTAGAGCGGGTAACAAGTCCAGTAGGAGCGCAGGGGTCAGTAGTTAATAAAACCGAGTTATGAAAGCACAAAAGAAACTCAAACAGCAGCTAAACGTCGTCACGAGCGCAAAACGAACGAGCGACTGACGCAGGACGCGAACACGTCTGGTGTCAGTCGATCCCCTCCTCTCCCTCCTCCGCTGCTCTTGCGCACACCCCGCGCTCAGGAGCAACGGGACTCGAGTTAAAATGAGGAGTGCATGGCAAAGTCTTACGTAAAAACGTTATTAATAGAAAACATGAACGGAAATGCCGAAAATATTACCTTGGTACTCATTTTCTTACATAAATAAGTGGTAACTAATATACTCGTATATGTATGTTTATCGCCGGGGCCACGAGACTGTCTAAACAGGTTACTGTGGCCCTGGAAAGCAAAGGGAAACTGAAGGAACAGGGTTTTTATTAGTTAGTAAGACTGTCGTTTATCTTCAAACGCAATCAGATTTGAGAGTGGCGGCTATAGTAAAAATTGTTCCTCTTGGTAAGACCTTTTAAACGACACTACAATCATATCTATTGGAGCCGGGTACCATTTTGCTCATTCTCCTTACAATTCACTACCATTGCACTTTTTCTTAATATGTTATATTGGTGCTTCGTAAGCTGCCCTTCAATAACAATAGATAAGGCTTTATCAGGACAAAGAGTGGCATGGTTTTTATCCATTCTTGGAAAAACGTCTTGAGAAACATTTTTTATTAATTTAGATTTTTCTATCTCTCCACACTCCCTATATTTCATTTGTGTGGCATACGCCAGTTCTGCGGATGTCACCTGCTGTCGTAAATTTTCAGTTCTTTGCCGTTTAGCTCTTTCACTTAATTCTTCAAAATCCTTAGAGGGTCGACCAACCGATACTTTTCTTTTATGAGATTGCGAGACGTTAAAACAAACATATTGGTCAAACCAATCTTTATGCGCATTAAGACATCTTTCAAAATGTCTTTGATATTTCTCAAGTTTTGATTTATATTGATGTATTAGTTTTTGCAACACACTTTTAGCATCACTTGAAATTTGAGTCTGTTTTAGAGCATTTTCCACTTTTTTATAAAGATACTGCATTTTTTCAGAGTCCTTTCTTGAAGTAGACTCTCTATAATATTCAATAAGAGTACGTCTACTAATATAAATCTCTTCAGAGTTTGATCCTGGAAAAAGAGAAAATAAATGTTAAATTATTAAAATTCTACCTTAGTACTAAAATTCATAAAGTTTGTTCAAGGTGCGCAAAAACGAGCATCTCATTGTAAATGTTTATAAAATAAGAATATGTAATGCTCAATTTAAAGTACATTTGAGGGCTTGACTCCACTGGATATGATACTTTTATACAAAGAGAAGTTTGATCACACTAAAAATTGCGGCAGATTTTACAAGAAATACGCAAAACCATAGAAATACAGCTAAAAAATAATGCTTTAACAGATATAATAATAGTTCCTTACCTCCAGGAGTAGAATCCATCATTACAACATTTAAATCCACCGAAAAACTTAATACAATTTACAGTTGAATTTAAAAAATAAATGAAACAAAACACGCCCGCTGCTTAACAAGTTGAACTTTGGACTAAGATACTAGGTAACAAAGAATCAAAGGGGACGGGTCGCTTACGGAGGTAACTACCCTGTTTTACTAAGAATGTTGTTTAAACAATAGAAACCAGTTAGCGTGAAATTTGTACATTTTAGTTTTTGCCAACTTTTTACGATATTTCGCCTGCGTGCCACGCAACTTCGTATGCGTCACAATAATATATAACTTACAACCTTCCTCGATAGATCGACTATCCAACATAGTAATATTTTTTCAATTAGCTTTCTAATGTTGAAAGAATTTTCCAAGGCGTCTGAGTTTTGAGTTAAATCGTAACAAACAAAAAAGCTAATCTTTCCTCTCTATAATATTTGATAGAACCTTAGATTACATTATTAAATTGAGAATTACTATAGGTACCTACCTATCTCTTATTGTTAAATATACAATCATCATCATCATCATCAGCCTATATTGTTCCCACTGAACGGACTCAGGCCTCCCCTCTAGGAACGGGATGGGCTATATCCACCACGCGGGCCCAGTGCGGATTGGTAGATGTCACAATCTTAAAATTTTTGGTTCTAAGATATACCTGTTTCCTTAGGATGTTTACCTTCACCGTTTTGAGAGCAGTGGTGATGAAATAATTTACACAAAGTAATGCGCTTGTCTGGGTTCGAACCCACGACCAACTGTTCGTAAGTCGGAGCCGCCACCACTGGGCCACCACTGCTCACAAAACAATATACAATAACACCTTGTAAATATTATGGTGCAATAAATATTTTGAATTTGAATTTCCCGGAGGTCAGAATCTCCACATATCTACATCGGGACGCGAGGGCCGGCGGACCGCGTAATTATTTTGTCGCACGTACATTTTAACATTGCGACATCTTCTAACATATTTGTTTAAACTATAGAGTAATAAATAAAAAAATAAAAAGCCTTTTAATTCCAATAGCTTCAACAATTAAATTACATAACCATAAAAAATTTTTTGTTCCGTCATACGAAAACCAAATGTATGCTAACATTTCTTGACCTCTCATTTAAGAATAAGTTCATGAAAATTAAACAATAATTAATAGATCTAAATAAAAATTAACAATTAATAACTATAAATATAAAATGGCGGATAAAAGTAAAGTAATTGTACAAAATAATTTAAGTTGGATAATACGCATTGAATTGATTCAAGAACATGCAATATTATAATCCATAAAAAATAAATCCATAATGGATTATATAGAGTAAAAGGAACAAATATTCTACATTAAATTTCCTTTCTAACAAACATATTTATTTAGATATAGATCTATACCAAATGGCAAAATAAGCTTCGCAAAAAATAATTCTATTTAACCTAACATTTCGATAGTAAAAAATGGTTACAGTGAGTCAATCTTAGTAGATAGATATAATATGCTGTCGCGGACTTATTTGTAGAACTTTTAAAAAGGAACATTTCTTTCATACATAATATTTGCATATAACTTAAACCATTTTCGCAGCGCACGCAACGGAAGCTCTCAATAAGGAATATCGTTTCCCGTTTTTGCAACATTTTTCATTTATGCTCCAGTCCTATTGATTGTAGCGTGATGTTATATAGCCTAAAGCCTTTCTCGATAAATGGACTATCCAACACAAAAAGATTTTTTCAATTCCAACCAGTAGATCCTGAGATCTTAGCGTTCAAACAAACAAACAAACTCTTCAGCTTTATAATATTAGTATAGATTAGAATTTCTAAACTGCCAGTGTCAATTTTCAAAAATAAAGATGACACTGACATCTCTTGAACCCAGTTTATGCTGATCGTGGTCGGTTTTCGTGGTGGAATTCACCCAAAGTAGTGACGTCGTACCGTAACGCGGTTACGTATTACCGGCTCTTTCCATTCGGCACTTAATACCGCATTATTCCGTATCGGTTGAATGTCGTCGTGGATATCAAAGGTACGTACCATCTTGTACGGTTTCTCTTCCGTTTAAATGGAGTCCTTACAACTGCGTAGTTGTCTCTACACGGTTCAACAAGTCGTGACGGGGTCACAAATTGTGAACGTAGCGTCTATTTTGTGGAATATTTGGGGATTAAAGTAAGCTAGAGATTGTACTACGTAAGTGTGTTATAATCGGACGCCCTTCGCTTGGTGCTTTCGTAGTAGAACTACTCGTAGTTTAAAAAAGCGAAAAATATTGAGTCTATTCTCTACTATCAATGATTTATTTATTTGTTGAGACAAATTGATAGTAGAATAAGAACTGGCCGTATCATGTAGGTAATTCGCCATTAGATATTCATCTTGCAGTATGTATACAGTTAAACTATAATTGAATATTTATATGTTTGATAGATAATACTTCCACACGTGTACTGTTACTTTAGACACTGATTAACTAAAGATTTAGAAAAATAATACTACTACTAGAGATGAAATTGAAAGCTGGAAGAACTTCTGCGCGAAACAAGACACAGAAGGGGTTTGGGAAGGGATATACCGGGTTATAGGAAGGACCAAGGGAAGGGGAGAAGACCAGCCTCTAGTGAAGGACGGAGAGGTGCTTGACACAAAGGGTTCAGTTGAACTACTAGCGAACACCTTCTACCCAGAAGATAGAATATTTACTAATATTTTTTAAATACAAAAATAAGGAGGTACCTTAGTCAGGGTAGTCATCCGCACTGGGCCCGCGTGGTAGATTATAGCCCACTCCCTCTCAAAGAGAGGAGGCCTGTGTCCCAGCAGTGGGAACATTAATACTTTCCCAAATTGGGAATAATCCCGGGATTTAACGGTGACATGTCAAATTTTGTGGTTATTATGAAGATAGTCACATAAATCTTCCGGAGTAAACTGCTATAGAAGACGGTGGAAGCCGCGTCAATATCCATTGATGGCAGGGCTGTAATTTTTGAACGGTAATAGGTAGATATTTTATAGATAAAATAAATAGTTTTAATTTGTTCAATAAAATAAGTTACAATTTGCATTTGGTTTTTAATTTTATTATGTAGTTGACTGTATTAGGTACGAATTTACGAATCTAGTTTACGACAAATCTGGAGCACCTACGTCGAATTCAGAACACGACAAATACGGAGCTAATGATTTTAAATAGTTTAGTGGGGGACCTAGTTTATTTTTTGCCCTAGGGTAGGGTAGGACCTTTGGTTACCTAGCTACGCCACTGATCCATTGTATAGTTTAAAAGATGTATGCGGTCACATCGACATAATTATGTAATTTAATGTATAATACATAGTATACAACAGATATTTGAATAGGAATAGATTATCCAAATAATGTGCAAAACTATCACAAGGATTTAGCAGCTCTCCTACTGACAGAAACCAACCACCACCACTGACAGTGAAAACTCAAAAGGTGTTACAAAAGTTTTCATCAATGTAACTTTTTAAACTGGTCGCTACCACTTTCATTATAAATATCCCATTTTCAGTGTTTATATGAATAATATCCTATTTATTTTTCGATGTGTAATATCTTTATATAACTGTAAATTAACCCTTCACACATACGTCAACCAAGCATTCTGTCCATCAAACTACTTAGCTTGATGGACAGAATGCAGTACCCCTACGCAAAATTATTTGCTGGGAAACGACTTTTTATTTTGGAGTCAAAAATCACATTTTACGGTAATACTCAATGTACCTACCTAGTACTCTTTAAACATTGTGCTAGTGGATGCATTGAATAGTAAACGGGTCATGGAGCTAATTTAAATAAAGTTATAACCTGCAAAACTAGTATTTACAAAAACAGCTGTGCAAAATTTGGAACTTTAACCCCTAATATCTCCGTAACTAGGGGGTACCCAGGTCTGGTCTAGAACTAAAAAATGATCGCAGTGGTGGGGAGAACAAGTGCCATTCGTTTGCGTTAAGGGTACTTTTACACGCTGTATAATTATTTATCATACACGTGTTCAGGCTACGGAATGCGATAGGTGCGACATTTTGTGATATTTTTAACATAATTGATTCCTAATCTATTCTAATTAATACAACAATAAAAGACGGCCAAGTGCATGTCGGGCCACGTAAAGTGGCGGGTTCCGTAGTCGATAATTATGTGCGTTCGTCGAATGCACTAGATTGATTAATATCTTCCACAAAAAAAAAATTATATACCTACCTATATCAAAGGATATCTAGATTTAATTTTGAAACACAATGTTATTTCTAAAGCTGTTGCCGATAGTATAGTTATGGAATTATAAGAAAAAAATGCTAAAATGAAATACGTCACTCGGTAAAATCATCATCAATATGTGCCTGGCTTTTCCAAAAAAAAAAAAAACGTGTTCCCAATTTGAACACTCTGCCTGCTGACATCAGGCAAGAAGATAGTAAAGTTAAATTCGCACGCAAACTAAAAAAAATATTTATTAGATAATATGTAAGTAAGCGTAGTTATTAAGATTATATGTTTATGTAACAGATTTACCTACCTATGATGTGAATTCTATTCAATGAATGAATGAATGAATGATTTATTTGCGAGAATATAGGTTTTTTACATAAGTTCTTGATTTACATTAGATGGGTTTCACTATATTCGGCATTTCAACCATACAAATATTTAGATTTACATCTTTTGGTTATACTAATGTAGCATGCATTATTCATTATTAATAAGCTATTAACCACATAGAAATACTAATAATCATTTAAATTTCAATTACCTACTTAATAAAATTAAATACAGTACTATTCATGTCAAATAATAATTAATTATGTTTAAAATAGCATTCAATAATTATGTCACGTCAATAAAAGAATAACGAAGTATTTCAATATTGTCAATATACGTAATGTCAATATATCTAGATGTCATATTACAACATAGTTCAAAATATTCATTGATGCGTAAGCAGCTTTGTGCGGCTATGTATTTAGTTTTAAGATTTCTTGAAGTAAAATAAAAATCATTCATTCATTCATTCATTCCCAACTATGTAAGGGTCGGTTTCTGGTCTAATCAGATGCAGCTAAATATTAAATTAATTTACATGGAGCGACTGCCTAGCTGACCTCCACCACCTGTTGTACCTACTGGGTTAAGTATACGATATCTCTTGGCTAGACTCACTTAGACTAATCAAAAATCAAAAAATCTAATCTTATATAATCTTTTGAATTATGGGGTTCAACGTCCACCAGTCCACATTATTGTGTAAACATTTTATTAAATTACCAGCTGTTGCCAGCGGCTTCGCCCGCTACAACTCGAATAATATCTCAAAGGAAGATAAAATCGGGATAAAACTATCCTATGTGTTAATCCAGGTTATAAACTATCTGTCTACCAAATTTTATCCAAATCCGTTACTACTCACACACTCACAAACTTTCGCCTTTATGTTATTAGTGTGATTCTTTTAATTTCGCGGTGCCTGTACTGGAGACCCATATTTTATTTTTTTTTAATTTCTTATGTTTGGAATGTGCGATTTACCTGCCGCAATAGACGCACGCATTTCATTAAAATTCATCTATTCTTGAGAGTCTTTCTGCCGCACTCAGAGAGCTTTAATGATTACTTAGGCTTTCACTTAGTAAAGGTTTTGACAGTTTTGTCATACAAAATAATGTCAAACCTTTACTGAGTGAGGGCTTAAGTAATCATTAAATATTTCTGGGTACCGCAGTTTGTCATCTAAAATACCTACTTAATATAATTAACGATTGGAATCTATGACGCGTACTATAAAAAGTGACGCGTTATATCTATAAGACAAGTATAAAATTAACGATATCATTATACGAAGTTTAAAAGAATTAATATAAACAATAAACATAATTTGTAGTGATTTCGAAACGTACCTACGATGGCGCCTAATTGGACGATCTTACGATAATAAGGCAAGACCAACTTTAAATTCTAATAAAATTTACAGGCAGAGAGGTAGAGAATGTGGAGCTTATTAATAGACACTAATGTTGTGTTTTATCATCATTATCAGCTTTTTATTGTTCCTACTGCAGGGGCACAGGTAGGGTTGCCAACTTTTTTTGCAAGAAAAACAGTATTCAGGTTGGATAAAGAAAATCAAACAGTACCTTTTTCAATAATAAAAAGTTAGAAATAAAAAAAGTAGTTAAAAATTATGAAATGAAAATTCTATTTTCATTTCATAATTTAATATTCAAATGAACCCCGCCTGCTTCCAAGTTTTGTTTAATTTAAAATGTGCTTGTTTTTTGCTTTTCAGTCGGGTTTTTTAGTTTTTATCTACTTTTTAGGGTTCCGTACCTCAAAAGGTAAAAACGGAACCCTTATAGGATCACTTTGTTGTCCGTCTGTCTGTCTGTCTGTCTGTCAAGACCTTTTTTCTCAGGAACGCGTGGAGGTATCAAGCTGAAATTCATATCAAATACTCAAGTCTATGGTCTCTTGGAGCTGTGAAAAAATCAAACTTCTAAGTCATCGCGATCAAAAGATACTCCCGTTTATGCCGCAAATTTTCGACACTCGCAAGGGAATCAAAACCTACAGGGTACTTCCCGTGAACTCAGAATCTTGAAATTTGGTACGAAGCAACGTCTTATAACACAGATAAAGGAAAAATTGCGAAAAGCATAAATTTTTAGTTACATCATATAATAAAAATATTTTTAAGTTGAAATTTTCACTGAATGTGTCTCTCTGTTGCTGCTATAACAAAAAAATATATTTTTATTATATGATGTAACTAAAAATTTATGCTTTTCGCAATTTTTCCTTTATCTGTGTTATAAGACGTTGCTTCGTACCAAATTTCAAGATTCTGAGTTCACGGGAAGTACCCTGTAGGTTTTGATTCCCTTGCGAGTGTCGAAAATTTGCGGCATAAACGGGAGTATCTTTTGATCGCGTTGACTTAGAAGTTTGATTTTTTCACAGCTCCAAGAGACCATAGACTTGAGTATTTGATATGAATTTCAGCTTGATACCTCCACGCGTTCCTGAGAAAAAAGGTCTTGACAGACAGACAGACAGACAGACGGACAACAAAGTGATCCTATAAGGGTTCCGTTTTTACCTTTTGAGGTACGGAACCCTTCATGTGCGAGTAGGACTCGCACTTGGCCGGTTTTTTAAGCTTCATAAGCTTCACTACAAGTGAAATCAAAATTAAAGTAAATGAGGAGCTAATTTTTTATTCAATTTATCGAAGATCTATTTCTGTCGGCCCGCCATCGCCACTTTGCATTAATTACAGAAAAAACAAAGATGTAAAGTGACGTCAAAAACAGTATTTTTTATACTGTTTTTTTGTCCGACAGTAAAAAGTTTAGTGTGGTGAAAAACAGTAAAATATTGTTTTTAACAGTATAGTTGGGAACCTCTCTCCTCTCTATGTCACATTAAGTATACAGGGTGTAAATCAACCCTTCACACATACGTCAACCAAGCATTCTGTACATCAAACTAAGTACCCCTACGCAAAAGTTTTTGCTTAGAAATGATTTTTTTTTTTGTGGGGTATAAAATTTAATTTTACGGTAAAACTCACTGTAGCACTCTTAAAACATTGTGCTAGTGGATGCTTTGAATAGTAAAACGGTCATGGTTGTAATTTAAGTAAAGTTACAACCTGAAAAACTATTATTTACAAAAACAGCTGTGCAATTCTTGGAACTTTGACCCCAAATATCTCCGACTCTAGGGGGTTCCCAGGTATGGTCTAAAACAAAAAAATTATCGTAGTGGTGGGGAGAACAAGTGCCCTTCGTTTGCGTTAAGAGTACTTTAACACCCTTTATATCAACGAATTTTTGGTTCTAGGAAATGCACGTGTCCTCACGACGATGTTTTCCTTTAACGTTGTTATTTTTAATCTATTGCAATTAGACCTAACTTTACCTACCCTGGTGAATTTTAAGTTGAAGTAGCTAAGTTCCAAAGATGTAAGTATTCATTTCCTTAAAACATGCAGTTTTTTGCACCCAGTTACTATAAAGGGTGTAAAAGTACCCTTAACGCAAACGAAGGGCACTTGTTCTCCCCACCACTGCGATATTTTTTTATTTATCGGAGATATTGGGGGCCAAAGTGCCTAATTTCTAATTTTTCACAGCTGTTTTTGTAAATACTAGTTTTTTAGGGTATAACTTTGCTTAAATTACCTTCATGACCCGTTTATTATTAAAAGCATCCACTAGCACAATGTTTTAAGAGTGCTACATTGAGTTTTACTGTAAAATGTGATCTTTGACCCAAAACAAAAACTAAAATTTTTGCGTACCTAGTTACTAACTTAGTTTTATGTACAGAATGCTTGGTTGACGGCTGTGTGAAAGGTTGATTTACACCCTATATGTTTTGCAATGTGCATAGAACTGCTGAAATATCGTGCACTTTTCTCTGTACCAAATGTTGTTTCTGGCGGGTTCTGAGCTGCAGAAAAAATGTATGTAGATGCGGCGCTAGCGCCACATCTTACTTAATAAATTTAGAAGTGTGAAAAATGAACAAAATATAGCCACGTTTTATCGAGTCAACGTATAAAGTACTGATTAGATTACCTTATGCTACTGAATAACTGAACAGAAAATCCTATTAATATTAAAAGTCAGATAGCAATCCTATATTATAATCATCTGCCTAAAGTTTTCCAACAATATTGAAGTCGGCTTCCGGTCTAACCGAATAGTATTTTACATAATTCGTCTGCCTATCTGCAGGGCTATTGCGTATCTTTTAAATGTCAGTGGCTATCATATTGTCCATGGATTTACTGTCAAATTGGTTACGGTTTAGTACAAAACCATTTGACAGTTAATTGATGGACACTATATGATAGCCACTGTCATTTAAAAGATACGCAATAGCCCTGCTGACCTCCACAACCCAGTAACTGGGTGTATTACTGGGTAATACAATACTCCTTGGTATCACTGGATGGCAAACATTCGGCTTCTGACTACACGTAACAATAAACCGTATAATAATATACTTAAAGCTGACTGACTGAGGATCAACGCACGGGCCAAACCCATAGGGCCAGAAACGTATTCCTCTTATGTCGTAGGCATCCACTAGGAATTTTATAAAATTCAACCCCCAAGGGGGTGAGACAGGGGAAGAAAGTTTGTATGGAATATATTTTTGGTATTTCCGACACCCACGCGGGCGAAGCCGCGGGCATGAGCTAGTATCTGTATGTAATCCAAACGAGTTCAAAGCGAACCGTTCAAGGCACGAGGCAAGATGTCGAAACTCGTACGATGATAGTGCGACGATAGTACGATACAGGAAGTATCAATGATGGTCGTAACGACGTCTAATGCGCCAGTTATGTCTGCCGTACAACTCTATGATGAATGGGAATTTTATAAACTGAGCAATGAATTTATGAAAAGAGTACTTAGTATGTATAGCCAAGGGTAAGGTGTTGCTCGTCGGGGCTGCGGGATGTTGTAAGAGATACCGCGGCCTTGACATATAGGGCTAAGAAGGAACATGGGTGGTTTTTAGTCAGTAGAAGTCTGACACTCCCTTTCGCGCTGCCCAAGATCGGCAAATTCAAATCTGTGCCTCGATTTTATCATAATTATACTACTTTAATATTGTCCCAAAAATTGTGACCAAAAATTAACACCTTACCCTTTTTGGTGGGAAATCATCAAATAACTACAGATTTGAATTTGACTTCACTAGAAAGAGTGTAAAAGTACCCTCTCTTAACGAAGCCAAAAGGCATTAATTCTCCCCTCACTGCAATTTTTTTTTTGTTCTAGACCATACCTGTGGGAACTTCCGAGTTATGGAAATATTGGGGGTCAAGTTTCAAATTTTTCACAACTGTTTTTTGAAGAAAAATATTTATATTTAGTATCTTATTTCCAGAAGGATAAGTAACTTATAAGCTAAGCCCCACAAAACCGTTGCAATGGTTTGACTGTGGGGTCGATGAGTCTCTTATCATGATATAATACTTAAATGAACTTTAATTTTTATAGGTTATAATTACTTTACTTGAAATTATCGCCATGACCCGTTTACTTTTCAAAGCAATCACCAACGCAATGTTTTAAGAGTGCAACATTGAGTTTTACCATAGAATGTGATTTCTCACCATTGGGGTATAATGTACTAAGTATACTTTTTCACCCCAAAAAAAGTCGATTTCCAGCAATACTCTTTGCGTAGGGAGATGTTCAAATGCTTGGCAGACGGCTTCGTGAAGGTTTCGTTTACACCCTGTCGGTATGGTAATGTTTCAGAGAACCAGAGTTGTAGACGCAACTCACAGGATCAGAAAGCTGACGTGGTAACGGGCTGGGCATATTAGCCGTAGAACCGGTGACCGATGGCGAAGACGTGTTTTTGAATGGTAACCGCGAACCGGCAAGCGTAAGGTGAGACGTTTTCAGGCTCGGTCTGGCGACGATATTGACAGAGGACTTGAGAATCGAGTTGAGAAGCGTGCAATTGAGGAGGCCTATCACTAGGAGTGGGCTAAAGGCACGATGATGACGGTGCCATTTTAGGTATCCATGGTTTTAATTGCATTAAACCATTACCTTCACACACTATTCACTTACAATTAGTCACATCCTCTGAAAATTCTAAGTACGCTTCATTATTATTTCAGTCAAAAGATGTCACAAACACCTAATTGACTGATTGATTGATTGTGTGTGACAAACACCTAATTACGTAAAAAAGTCGTAAAACAACGGTAATTACTGAGTAAAAAAAATAAATGCGCAGAAATGCTAGAAATACCTTGATAACCTCAGTGACGAATTTCGGTAACTGCGGATTTCAGTCTGGCGTATCAGGTCAAATTTGTTGCGTAGAAAAATCGAAAGATGAACTGTATCGTCATCATATCGTAACCAGTAGGTACCGGAGTTCAGATTGTTGTATACCATAACTTTTGAGGTAGTCATGGGTGGGTCGAAAATCTGACAACCAGTTTTATTAAAGGATATCGTATTAATCAGTATTTATTGAATAGGGTAGTTAATTAAAAAAATCTAATGAGTCCGTCAGATAGATTTCCAAAAAATATTGGACACATATTTTTTCTCTTTTCACGTAAACAAACTTTGAAGACGATACAAAAACTTGAAAACTCGTGTGACGCCATACGAGTATCCTAAGACATTCGTATGACATTTTTTCCCGGTGAGTGACTCAAATCTTTGACACGTTTTATTTCGTAATTTTTTATTGATTTGATAAAACAAAAAATGCGTATCCAATATTTTTCGATAATCTAACAGACGGACTAATTAGAATCATATTATTTTTTAGTCAGGACACATCCCTAGTTTTATCATTTAATTTGCTTTCATTGTTTGTCCCGTGTGCGTCCAATAAATATTATTGTACTTTCGTTGTTTTCTAGATACATTTATATGTCGGTATACTTACCTATTATATATTTTGCAGAGACTGACTGAATAATAAATAATATGTGTATAGGGCCGTTGAGACAGGTGGTAAAACGTTAATAACTTTTATCTTTTTGTGTCTAAACTAATTAAACGTACAAAAATGTTAATATCAGTGAACATTTGTACCTGTTTTATCATTTTAATTAAATATTACTAGCGATAAATGTACCTAGGCGGACATACTGAGCTTATTACGAGTAATAGTGATGTTCCTAAGTAAAGTCTATTACATAATTATTTACTCACAAATATTATTTATTTTTTATTTATGGACTGCTATTAATTTGGTTGAGTCATAATGGTGTGGATATCATAAGTGTTGGTTCATTTGTCGATCAAAATATATCTGCTTTTATCAGGTTCATAAAAAAACGGAAACTCGCAACGACATGTTATCAAAGGTGACATTAGGAAATCGGGCCAGCAAGTGCAGTAGCAGAACCAGTTTTTTTAAGTACCTATAAGTAATTTTAATCCATTTTAACCCGACTACGGCGAAGCCCAAAAGGAGGGTTATGTGTTTTTACCCGACTGCGGCGAAGGCCAAAAGGAGGGTTATGTGTTTGACGTGTATGTACGTACGAGTATGTCCGTTTCTTTGTTCCCTCATAACTCCTAACGGATTAAAAAAATGAAGGGATATTTTCAATAAAATATAGGTATATACAGGTAGGTATTGTATTGTTTGATAGAGACGCCCCGCGTCTCCGTAAACGAGCCCTTGGGGAGTGGTGTTCTGCGGGATGTTGTAAAAGATACTGCCTCCTCGACATTAGGAGCTAAGAAGGAACAAGTGTGGTTTTTAGTCAGTAGAAGACTGACACTCCCTTTCGCTCTGCCCAAGAAAGGGGAAAGGGGTTATTTAATGATTTCCAACACCCCCCAAAAAAAAAAGAGGAGTGGAGTTTATATGTGTGCTTTCTTCAATCTAAACACATCATCTTCCTGCCCTTGTACCATTCTACTTGGGGTCGGCGAAACGCGTTTTCTCTTCTGTTCTATCCCGTCAGTCGTTAAGGCATCATTTACTCCTTTCTCCTTTATAATAATTCATCACACAATAGGGTAATTGACAAAAAAAATCTTATTAGTCCGTCAGATACATTTCTGAAAATATTGGCCACATATTTTTTCTTTTTTCACATAAACAAAAATTAGGACGATACAGTGCTTCGAAAACTCGTGTGACATCACATTGCAGTAGATACATTGTTTTAACTTTGTCAATTTCTATATTTTTTTTGTTATAACAACAAAAAAAAAACACTTAAATCCAATATTTTCATAATTATTTTTTCTTCAAGCCACATATCTATTCATGAATCTTTTCCTTGGCCTTTCTATTCCCCTCCATTCATCTTTTAAATCATAACATACGAATTTATAGGTACCTGCTATATCAACCTCTAATTAAATTATCGCATATATAACACCTGTTAAGTTATCTGACTGATAATGTTCACCTGTCAAACAGGCCCTTTATTGTCAGTTTTCGAATGCGGAACAAGATAGATATCGATGATTATTAAGGCTATCTATAGAACGTGTGACAAATCTATACCAATATTACAAACAGGTAGGTATTGTATTGTTTCGATGTTGGTCCGATTCCGAGAGTAACTTTTTAGTTAGGTATTTATACGCTGTAGAAGAACCTTCACTATTTAGTACTTAAATAATCCAAACAGCTTTCAAAGAAGCTACAAGACCGAATAAATCATACAAAACCCTCTGAAAATGACTTATGAAACCACTTACTCTCAAAGTTCCACTAATTTCAGCATCATAGGCCTCCTCAGCATACATCACGGCAGATTAAATTAAAAACAGTTTTTAAAAACGTATCTTCCGAAGTCACTCACACATCATCAAACTATCGATATCAGAAAGTCCTTATGTCACATCACTATTTATCAAAAATCTTTTTGAAAAACTTGTCAGGGAACTCAGTTAATTAATTATTATTTATTATTAAAGGTTGATGACCTTTAGTTGTTGTTTATCTAAAAGAAGCTGATATTGGCATTGAAATGTCTTTATTTATACCACATTATCGTCTTAAGCGGACATGAGACGATACAATATCTAATATTATTTGAAATACTTCTATATGTAATACTGTGCCTATCCTGTACCAACTATAACGCAATACTAATCGTTCTTTTACGTGTTTTTATCAAGCTATCGCATTTTTATCAGGAGATATCGATAAGGTTTGCATAGTTATTTTGCATGAAACCAATTCCTAAATATCAACAATTATTTTTTTAACCTTCAGCACTAAGAGTTATAAAGTTGAGGCCTTTGTTGTTTTGTATGTCTGTGGCATCGTAGCTCTGAAACGAATAGACCGTTTTCAATTCGGCTTTTTACTTGGTGGTCGTAACATGTTAGAAGAAAATCTATTATTTATGTCGCATGTCGGTTAGAAGATCAACAGCCCATTGTCTAATTGATGTAACTAATTCAGTCGGCGATCTACTTGTTTAAACAATTTACATATAAAATGACGATTATGCGGTACCTTTTGGCTGTAACGTTATTATGACCGAAATTTGATTTTAATGCAGTCATAGTACGTTTACCGTCGTCTTTCGGTTGGTATATTTGTATTTTAAAAAGATTTTCACAAAAATAAGTAGGACCATAGAGTCATAATTTTTGAATCGGTAAACATTGATTACCTATCTTTTTTGGGTCGTAAATGAAAAGAAATTTACTTTAAATGTTATTAATACGATATTTCTAGCTCAATATTCGAACAACTTTGTCTTACTTTCTAGCTATAAGCACAAAAAAAGTTATGTCGGAAAACTGTTTTGTTTTTGGCTCTCCTTAAAAGTCGTATTTTGGGTGGATAAGCCCCTTGAGCCGAAAGATATCGATTTGATAACATTGACCTGTTGCATCATCTAGAGTCTGCAGACTAGCTAGTTAGACTTATTCTAATTAGCTAGTGGCTAAGTACTTTTTTATTTATTAAAAAAAAAAGTTCATTTGAACTAAGCACTTTTTATTTAATAAATAAAAAAAGTACTTAGCTTTTTTACGTTCAGCCAGTGTCAATAAAAATATTCTATACCATCCTACCAAATGCTTTGTAAACTTTCAATAGGTGCCATGATTAGACTCATTCAATATTAGGCTCGGCCCTAGACCGCTGAACTTCTTGTTTAATAAATAAGTAGCTCTGAGACCTTCGAGAAGGACATTGGTTTTTTTTTTCATTTTAAAAATTGTAGGATAAAGCTCACGCAGGTAGAGTCGCGGGCCGCAGCTAGTTTTGGACAAAAAATAAAAACTTGTTGTCATCATCATCAACAGCCTATTAATGTTCCCACTGCTGGGATACAGGCCTCCTCTCTTTGAGAGGGAATGGGCTATAATCTACCACGCGGGCCTAGTGCGGATTGGTAGATGTCACATGTCTTCGAATTTTTTGGTTCTAAGATATGGTTTCCTCACGATGTTTTCCTTCACCGTTTTGAGAGGTGGGAGAGCGGTGATGAAATAAATTACGCAAAGTAATGTGCCTGCCTGGATTCGAACCCACGACCTACTGTTCGTAAGTCGGGCCGCCACCACTGGGCCACCGCTGTTCTATATTGAGTATTTAGAATCTAGAATAAAAGACTAGCCAGCTAGAGTAAAAGAGTCCAGTTAGATCTGAGTACATAGGCAAGGGACAAAGTATCGACAAATTCATGACGCAATAATCTGACCTTATCAACGTTTAGTGTGTTTAGGGTAGTTGTAAAACGCACCTGAGACAGCCATCTTCCGTTCCGTGTCGTCGACATATTGCCGCTGTACTTCGGCTTCGTTTTAGATTCGAGAAGCTTTTCTTTTTGTAACAAATGCTCGTGTACTGTGTTCTTATTCAGATGCTTTATCATATTTCAATTTACATTTAAAACAATCACTTTATAACACGAACGATGTATTTCTCGCTAGCATTTCGACACGCGCACTCTTATGCACTAACGTGAAAAACTACCTAAGACGAGACCAATCATTTATGAATCTCGATAATGCCAACACTAAAATATACACACTGAGAAAAAAAAAACAAATGTCAAATAATGGCGCGAAAAGCCAACTTTAAAAAATTAAAAGCGCGTACACACAAGCATCTTTATCTACGAACGCAGCGAAATAAACTTCGTTGTACATCATTGTCTGCCCTCTCAGAAGATAAGTAAGAATACATTATAATATGCCTATTTGCACTACAATATTTATTTTCAGTAACGATTGTTTGCCCCGGTTAGCAACTTGGGTCAACGTGCAGTTAACAATAACAATGGCTGTTTGTAGCTCGTTATAAATCATTCATTGAATTAAATTGCCTTTTACACTGGGTGGGCAGTGACGAATTTTGTGATAGCAATTAGATATAGAGAGCGTAAAATATGGTAGGTAAATCCACATATTATCTACTAGTTAATTAATTTTGTTGAGCAATTGTATCTTCGCATAGGTATACTTATCGTAGATCATGCGGCTACTGTAGCCTTTTTGTTGGGGTCTGCTCCCATTCTGAATACCATTATTATTACAAGGAGCGACGGCCTATCTGACAATTTGGATCCCCACAACTTGGATCGAATTGTATTGGTAATTTGGAATCTCCAAATAAAGGGTGTAAAAGTACCCTTAACGCAAACGAAGGACACTTGTTCAGCTTGTTCTCCCCACAACTGCGATCAGTTTTTTGTTTTAGACCATACCTGGGAACCCCCTAGTTGCGGAGATATTGGGGGTCAAAGTTCCAATATAAATTTTGCACAGCTGTTTTTGTAAATACTAGTTTTTCAGGTTATAACTTTACTTAAATTACCTCCATGACCCGTTTACTATTCAAAGCATCCACTAGCAAAATGTTTTAAGAGTGCTACATTGAGTTTTACCGTTAAATGTGATTTTAGACCAAAAAAAAAATCGTTTCCCAGCAAACAGTTTTGCGTAGGTACTTAGTTTGATTTACAGAATGCTTGGTTGACGGCTGTGTGAAGGGTTAATTTACACCCTGAATAATATTATAAGTAGTAGCAAAGAAAATAAATGATATGAAAACAATAAATTAGAAGATAATTCTTCGTTCTTTGACAGTCGTTAGAGGTACCTAATCAGTGGCCTGAAAGTCTGACAACCCGTCTTACCACGGGGTATCATATCACCAATACTAATTGGGTTTTGGAGGTCGGGTAGGCAGTCGCTCCATGTCAAACAGTGGTATTCTGTTACACTGGCTAGACTGGAAGACGACCCCGACATTTGTTGAAATAGAAGAAAAAGTATTTTGTAAAATAGCAACATTTTCTAATTTCCTTACTAAAATGGAGTTTTAAAAATGTTATTAATAGATGGTAGGTATTTGAGCCTATTACAAATGTAGGTGACAAATACAAAGTAGCATTTATCACTTAATCCTACTAAACACATAGCCTAGTTATTTTCCACGTTTTCATTAGGTACTTACATATTGATAATTTTATCTATTCGTCGAGTGGGGTGAAATAACTAATTGATGGTTTCAGACTTCAATTTAATAACAACTTGTTTTGAGTCAGACAGTCCGATCGGTAGCAACTATCATATCATTATGCTGCATAAATGTTATCATAATCAGAGAGCGGCGTCCGAAAAATACGAGCTGATCCATACGTAAGATTCCGAGTTACTCGTTCTTTCTATAGTGCTTAACTTGGTGTCGTCAGTTTTAAAACCGTCAAAGGGCCTCTGACTTCACTTTATATGCTTTCAACATATGTCTCTGCCATGCTGGTTCCTCACGATGTTTTCCTTGCCGAAGCAAGTAATGAAAGTTATAAAAATTAGAGGTTCGAAGTATCAAACTCTTCTTTCCAGCAAACACACTAGGAAGTGTCGAAGGGGGGGCGTTTTGGGGGACTGTCTCTTGTAAATAAGTAAAGTAAAGTAAATTTTGACGTTCGAAAAGTGCTGACTATCAGCCTAGTTTGAATAAATGAGTTTTGATTTTGATTTTGATTTCAAACTTGAGACCTATGACTTCCGGGGCTGCGGGTTGTTCGAAAGAGATACCGCGACCCCGGGCACAAAGGGCTAAGAAGGAACATTGGTGTTTTTTTGTAAATAGAAGTCTCGTCCCGCCCAGAGCGGGAGGGGTCATTTGGTCATTTTACCAACCTCCAAAACAAAACCTAAGACTTGGCAGACCCACGGTCGCAATTAAAAGAAATTGTTAATAATCGAAATCCCGAATACCCGATAGGCATCATAGAAAATCCTAAAATGCACATGGTACCACGTGGGAAATTTACCAGCATTGTATATATTTGTATCATACAACGTGCATATATAACGGATATAAGTAACTAATTAGGTACCTACTTACATTGTTACTAGTTAATAAGCAATAATGACCATGTCGCCACAAATATTTTAAGTGACCCGCGGAAACCTAACGATTGTCGTCGGCGCCGCCAAGATAACACTGTCTATTATAATCACTAATTATGAATATAAAAATGTACTGATCAAGGGCGGTATCGTGTTGTTAGTACAGTAGCGATGACGGCAAGAAAAAAAATATTGGTATTTATGCGATTTGAATCATCTTAAGAAACGGGAATTATTATTAGGGACAAAATCTCGAAAAATATAGGTTTTAAGTAACGTTACACAGAACAAACAAACGTTGGAGAAACAATTAATGTCGTTGTAAGGTTTTCAGTCACATCGAACATAAAAGATGTAGACCAAACATAACGTCGCATGTATGAAGGCTTCGGTGTACAGTTAGGTGACACAATTTTCGCAGAACAGTGTTTCGAAGTAACGTAGGGAACCCATTGGAAATGGCTTGACCGATTTTTATGAAATTTTGTGTGTTTATTCAGTAGTTAAGAGAATAGATTGTAAATTACTTTTCTCCATCCTAACCCCACTCGAAGGTAGGGTAGGTAGAAAAAGGTGCAAAGCAACGCATGCAGGTCACAGCTAGTTTTTCTATAAAATACTTTTGTCATAGTCTGACGGCCTGACCGCGTAAGCCGGAAGAGAGTTGCGCTGGCGACTGGCGTTGCACAAAATAGATGATTCGCAGTATAGTAATAGCAACACAGATATTTTCGCAATTGAACAACTATAAATAATAAAAAAATTTCGTAGTCCGACCTTTCGTAGCACTACCTACCGCGTATCACGAAAAATACTCCCAAATGTTTGTAGCAGGATTTTTTTTTTAAGTTTTAGACGGAGCTCGTGCCTAAATAGTAACAACCACACGGGACGACCTTTAAGGATACGCTGTGCTGATTAAGGTTGTTCAGTGGACGGGTGACCATCGTTAGGTATATAGGTACCGTTTATTTCCTCCGTGCCTCGGAACGTTTGCTCCCTTGTAGATCTTTGGCAGCCGTTACCTCCAGCCTTACAAGGGGTATCGAATTACCCAGTTACTGGGTTGTGGAGGTAGATAGGCAGTCGCTTTATGCAAATTTTTGACTCTAAGCCTATTAGGTAGTAGGTAGTTAGGCTGTAAGCCGACCCGGTAGATTATTTTTAGAAGTTTATAAGTTATTTTGCCTCTCAAAGGGAGGAGGCCGGCTTCCCAGCAGTAGGAACATTAATAGGCTGGTCAAGTTTTTTGTGGTAGCAATGAGTAAGTATCTACTTACGTACCTACTTGAACGCTAAAATGTAAGTAAGTAACCTTGAGATTGTAGCTGTGATTGTACCAACCTAGTGTAGGTCAAGTATTTTCTATGTAACTATTTTGAGCTTGGCTTTCACTCTAACCAGATGGAGCTGAAGTATACAGGGTGTAAATTAACCCTTCACACATACGTCAACCAAGCATTCTGTACATCAAACTAAGTACCCCTACGCAAAATTTTTTGCTGAAAACGGGAAAAGACTTCTTTTTGGGGTCAAAAATCACATTTTACGGTAAAACTTAATGTAACACTCTTAAAAAATTGTGCTAGTGGATGCTTCTTTTTTTTAAACGGGTCATGAAGGTAATTTAAGTAAAGTTATAACCTGAAAAACTAGTATTTACAATAACAGCTGTGCAAAATTTGAAACTTTGACCCCCAATATCTCCGTAACTAGGGGGTTCCCAGGTATGGTCTAGGTCTAACCAAAAAATGATCGCAGTGGTAGGGAGAACAAGTGCTCTTCGTTTGCGTTAAGGGTACTTTTACACCCTTTATTTCATGATCGTCACATTATTCTGTACTTTCGCAACTCAGTTACCGGATAGTCTGATACCCTTGGCAAGACTGGTTGTTCAGTTTCAGACATCTGTTTTCCAAATGTATTGGCATAATTATGATTACCAGTCGATCTCTGTGCCTCGGTAAGCTCGGTAAGCTGTTGGTCGTTACAGGTAGTCAGTGACCTGAAAGTCTGACAACCAGTCTTACCAAAGGGTATCGTATTACCCAGTATTAACTGGGTTGTGGAGGTCAGATAGGCAGTAGCTCCATGTAAAATACTCGTATTCAGCTGCATCCGGTTAGATTGGAAGCCGACCCCAACGTAGAAAAGGGACAGGCAGATGATGTATAACTACTTACCTAGTCTAATAATATACATACAGGGTGTAAATTAACCCTTCACACAAACGTAAACCAAGCATTCTGTACCTACATCAAACTAAGTACCCCTACGCAAATTTTTTTGCTGGGAAACGACTTTTTTTTTGGGCAAAAATCACATTTTACGGTAAAACTCAATGTAGCACTCTTAAAACATTGTGCTAATAAATGCTTGGGTAATTTAAGCAAAGTTATAACCTGAAAAACTAGTATTTACAAAAACAGCTGTGAAAAATATGAAACTTTGACCCCCAATATCGCCGTAACTAGGAGGTTCCCAGGTATGGTCTAGAACAAAAAAATGTTCGCAGTGGTGGAGAGAACAATTAGTGTCTTTCGTTTGCGTTAATGGTACTTTTACACCCTTTATAAGTGATAACCTATGACTGTCTGACTGCAAAGTCATAGGTCTCAAGTACACGTACACTTCAGAAGTATATACGTGTGTCCAGGGTTTGTTCGTTTTCGGATTCACGTGCGCATCGTTTATTTTGTTACTTACTGCGGAGAAGGAAAACATCGTGAGGAAATCAGCATGCCTGAGAGATATTTCTCGACGGTATGAAAGCCAAGGCAGAGGAAGTGGTCCATAGGCGGCATGAAACTCCCTCTCCGACTCTTTTTTTTTATTTTGGGGGCTGGGAAATCATCAAATCCCCTCCCGCTCTTGGGCAGAGCGGAAAGGAATGTCAGACTTCTACTGACTAAAAACCACCCATGTTCCTTCTTAGCCCTTTGTATTCGGGGCCGCGGTATCTCTTTCGGACAACCCGCAGCCCCGACGGACTCTCACACCGACGGACACCTCATAATAAGGTTTACCTCATTTAACAAGATAGAAAAATGGTTGCATAGGTACGTACTTACTTACCGTGTGCTATAATAGGGTAGTTGACAAAAAATATACAATTAGACCGTCAGATAAATTTCCAAAAAATATTGGACACATTATTTAGTTTTTCATATAAACAAAAAAATTAAGACGCTAAGTGCAATGCTGGAAAACTCGTGTGACGTGACACATCGTACTGAATTTTTACCACGTAGTGCCGTCAACCCATGATCTTTGACGCGTTTTATCTTATTCAATTTTATTAATTTGATAAAACATAAAACACGTATCCAATATTTTTCGATGATATAACTGACGGACTAAACAGAATTATATTTTGTTTAGTCAGGAAACATCCCCTATTATATTTTTTCTAGCTGTAAGCAATAGTACATTATTATCCACGGGTTGAAAGTTATTTATTTAGTCCCAAGACGGGGTTTGGCGCCCGTAACGTAGTGAGGGCGCTAATAGTTCGAGGGACTAAAATAAATAATTTACCCGAGGTAAACACTGTGCTTTTCATTACGAATAATAGGAAAGTAAAAATAAGAACACAAATTATTAGCTAAAGAAAAAATGAGTGTTGATCGAATTGTCGCTGTCCCGCTTATTTTTTGTTTTGTTGTCTGGTCTTCCAGATATACAGCCAGAATTTTGATGTTCATCATTAAAAAAAAATAGCCAAAATTTTGCCCGAAATCTATGTTGTTTTAGAGAAATGGTTAAAACTAAATTACATTAAAGCCATAATATAATTATATTCTTAAGTTAACTTTATGTTATTTTAATTTTAAATCGCGCTGTAATTTAGTGGCTGTATAAAAAGTTGGAACATGGTTTAATAAAAATGTGAAAATAGGCATCGTTTTTTTTATAATTTGACAGCTTTCAGTTGAAAGCGATTCTCCCTAGGGCTGAAAAGTACCTAATACTTTCAACTCGCTCCGTAGGCATGTTATGACCTACTTTCAGATCATGAGTAACGAAAAAGAGTTATCTCTCTATCTCACTAAATCTCTCCATTCTGAAAGAAAAAAAGTAGAAAAGTGTAAGAGATTTACTTATAATACCTACCTAAGGCTTATTTTCCTATAGACGTTCCCTCAAATATTATCATACCTACTCAAACAAGAAAATTTCACAGTATAGTCGTGTTTGTTTATCCATATCACGCCTATGAATGACAAGATAACATACTACAAAGTAATAGATAGGTAAATAGGTACATTTTTAATTCCTATATACCCACTAACTACTGATAAAGAACACGATAACAGCCGCACAACGTTTATCATAACCGTACAAGAGTTAGAATCTATATAGACATAAATATAACAGAACCAGACATGTTTGAACATCCTGTTTGTGTCCTTTTATAAGTAGCTACTGAATAACACATCATTTCTAAAGAAAGGTGCATGGGCCGTGCAAAGGAAAAACAAAAGAATATTATTACAGCGCCATCTCTGACCGCAATACGGAACTGCAATGAGGAAAATAGACAATTTTGGTATACTTTTTAAATTGTACTTACCATGGCAGCAAATTGGAGTTTTTTGGTTGAACGGTATTTGGGGCAGCGTGGCTTGTGTTTTTTTAGAGGCACGGGAAGCTCTTCACGTAAACATCTACTATCCGGTTCTCGCGAGGTGACTGCCGCGATGCGAGCGACCGCGGTGCACATGTTTTGTGCGTAGATAACGCTATGATTATGTTTTTAATTACTGGTTTATGGGATCGCGGTGGTTCTTCCTTGGACTTGATATTATCACTGCTACTGAGCAGTTTATATCACAGTTGGTTTTATCGTGGTTTTAGAAACACTGAGGAAGTAGATAACACAGATTCAATAAAAACTACCTTTACATAAACAATGTACCTAACTACTAATTTCCAAGACGTTCAGCTTTCAGTACATAGTTTCCAACACAGTATAATATATCCTTTGTTTGTACTTAACTAATTAAGTTTCCACCATTATGTTATCACACAACAACAAAATTTCGAGTATATAGATAGTCCAATAAATCAGTACCTAGCTACTTGGTCACTCACGAAAAATCTACGCAAAAAGCGGGGAAAGGGTTTCCTGAAGAGTGAAGTCAGGCAATATCAAGCCGAGTAAGACAAGATTACAATAGGACACTGTATTTATATCAAGTCATTACCTATGTCTATGTGCAACCACTTCATCAGTACCTATGTATGACGACAGTACCTGCTTAAATACTGCCACTTATCTAACTTAATATAAACCTTATTTCCTCAAAATTAAAGTTCAGAAGGCGATGTCTAAGTACTGAAGATAATAGTAACAATGTAGTTTATTGGGGACACAAAGATTAAATTGGTCGTTATAAATTAACCTAGGTTGATTGAGTCTTATATAATAGATAACTACCTACTAGACGAGACCATTGTCTGTTTCAGATTGACTATGAATGAAATGAGTGGCTTAGTCTCTTGTTGCTGTCGTCGAGAAGATGATTGTATTGGACATTGACTTCACAGTCATGTCACGTAACATAACATTACGCCTTAATCCCCAAAGGATTAATAGAATTTAATTATAAAATAGATATTTAAGCCAACTTAATAATAAAAGGAACGCTCTTCCGCTCTGTACTTGTACAAACATTTGCTGTGCCCGGCAGGGTTCAATTGTGTCTAGAATTAATTTCCTTAACACCTGTTAATGTACATTATGAATTGCAATAAACAATTTGAATTTGGATAAGGCAGAGGTGTACCTTAAAGTACACCCATATTTCGTCAGTTACGTTAAAGTCCCATGTACCTAATAGGGGCGAGCCCTTTGCCATCAACGAGACAAGAATTCAATTCCTGATGCATGAACCCAATTACACTTTGCCTGGCCTTTAAATCGAACCCAGGACCTTATTAATATAACTATAGGCAGATTTCATAGGGATGTAATTTAAAAATAATTTAGTAGACACTACTAGGGCCTCCTGTCCTCACTGGCGACGCCCATAAACCGGAAAATGGTATCGGAGTCATCCTTCGAGTCTCATCTATCAGTATGAAATCGCATTTATCCACGCTCCTATCCTTTTGTTTAACTCAGAACCATCATTTGCTAGAAAGAAAGAAAGAAAGAAAGAAAATGCATTTATTTGGCTCATGCCACAGGTACACACAATGTAAAAAAAAATATATATATCTAGAACGAGAAAGAGTGTGAGCTGCCAGGCGCATCGTCAATGCTGCCGCATGCTACAGCACTTTCGCGCAGTTTATCGACACTGGATCGACACGGAATCGGTTTCAGCAGGTCAAATACACATACACGATACAAGAGAAATTCCTAGTGTCTAAGGCCGCAAACGCCCCGCTGCACGCTGTAAGAAACATGTCTCCGAATTTGCGGCCTAACTAGTACAGTAAAATTAACACTATTCATTAATTTGCCCTTCATCATCATCATCGGGTAATACATAGGCCTCTCTCCAGTTTCGCCACATTGGCCGGCCCCGTGCGCCGTGCATACGACGCTCGCGCGCTCTGTCCCTTAGCCCAGTTCATTTGGAATCTGCGATGAATGTCTTCTTACATACTTCTCAGTTACTCGTCAACGTCATCCAAAAGTACTCTGTGTCGTCATCTCATCAGACACCACCGCCTTATCATCCTCCATACAGTTCATCCATCGTCTCATTGATCTTCCTCTACTCTTATAAACATACACATTAATTGGCTTTTTGACTAGACAAAGAACTGAAAGAAATGACACGATGTGTGCACGAAGTTCTCTCTATTTCTCCAGGATTCCATCATCAAATCCTGACTTTATGATCATGGGACAACCTGGGAGGTATACCCTTTCAAACAAAACAACAAAAAAATCTAAATCGGTCCAGCCATCTTCGAGTAATCGGGGAACATACATAAAAAAACCGGTCAAGTGCGAGTTGAACTCGCGTGAAGAGGGTTCCGTACGATGAATATAATATATCTACCATGTTTTTTTAAATCTGACCCAAATTTGTTTGTGGTAACTAAAAAAAGTATGTATGGTACCGGATTGTAGAGGGAAATTGCTGAATATATTGTCTATTGTTGAATTTTGTCTTGTAGTATACTCTTGAATACCTAGTGGGTATTTACACTATATAAGGTATATATGTGCAAAATTTCAAGTCTCTAGGTCCAGCGGTTAGGGCTGTGCGTTCAGTCATATCAGTCATTGAGTCAGTCAGGACTTTGAATTTTATATATATAAATTCACCATGTAATTTTTAGACCATGGACTTTTTATAGGTTTTCCTGTAATCTACAGGTATAGAACTATTTTCTGTATTTTTTTCAAAATTTTAGGCTCAGTAGTTTCGGAGATAAGGGGGGGGGGGAACGGTCAATTTTCGTCTATTTTCTTAAATAACTTTAAAACTATTTATTTTAAAATTATTAAAAAAATATATTTGAGACCCTCATAGTAAGCCCTTTCATTTGATGTGTCACATGGTACAGTTTGCAAAACTTATTTTTAATTTTCTTATTTGCCCCGTAAAAGCGACCCCCATATTCAAAATTCATTTATTTACTTTAGCCGTACATGTTTGGGTCACCAAAATCCATATGTATACCAAATTCCAACTTAATCGGTCCATTAGATTCGGAGCAAATTGGCTGTGACAGACGGACAGACAGACAGACAGACACACGAGTGATCCTATAAGGGTTCCGTTTTTTCCTTTTGAGGTACGGAACCCTAAAAAGGTCGACGAAATGAGAACCTCCTACTTTTTGAAGTCGGTTAAAAATCAGTTATGACTTAGCCATTATTTGATCGATTTTATTACTTTTTTTCATACGTCGTGTTATTTCTGTGAGTTCTATGAAATAACATTAACAGTAGTCAAATAGCCAATTCTCAAAACTTTCCTCGCGACATGTTCAACTTTTCAGTCACCGGCGACACTTACTTTGATGTAAGCTTATTTTATTGATTCCCGACCCACCACACACACATCCATAGCATTCTCATCTCAGTCACATGCAAATGCCTTTCCTGCGGTTTTAATTAACATAAAAAAATAACACGAAAAAATTGTTTTATACATTTATTAGAAAACAAAAAACAACTAATCTATACACATCTATTATATATATAAAAGAAAGTCGTGTTAGTTACACTATTTATAAGTCAAGAACGGCTGAACCGATTTGGCTGGAAATTGGTGGGGAGGTAGCTTAAAACCAGGAGACGGACATAGGATAGTTTTTGTTCTTTTTTTTTGGGTAAGTAGATGTTTAGGTTGTAGGTAGGTAGATAGGTAGTAGGTAGGTAGTATTTAGGTAGGTAGTAGGTAGGTAGGTAGTAGGTAGGTAGGTAGTAGGTAGGTAGGTAGTAGGTAGGTAGGTACTTAGTAGGTAAGTAGGTAGTAGGTAGGTAGGTAGTAGAAAGGTAGGTAGTAGGTAGGTAGGTAGTAGGTAGGTAGGTACTTAGTAGGTAGGTAGGTAGTAGGTAGGTAGGTAGTAGGTAGGTAGCTAGTAGGTAGGTAGGTAGGTAGGTAGTAGGTAGGTAGGTAGTAGGTAGGTAGATAGTAGGTAGGTAGGTAGTAGGTAGGTAGGTAGTAGGTAGGTAGGTAGTAGGTACGTAGTAGGTAGGTAGTAGGTACGTAGTAGGTACGTAGTAGGTACGTAGTAGGTACGTAGTAGGTACGTAGTAGGTACGTAGTAGGTACGTAGTAGGCAGGTAGTTGGTAGGAAAAAGGGCATTGCAAGGCATGCCGGGTTCAGCTAGTACATAATATAGAAAAGACATTGATAATATTATCAAATGTGATATGAAAACAGTCGACAAGCTTTTGTAACAAACAAATAATTGATCTTAATTGAGTTGCCAGATTTAGCAACTTGTTTATACAATACATAGGCCTTGGGATGAGCGTATTTGCAGTACACACACACCGTCGGAAAAAAAACGATTTATTTAAATAAAATAATTTAAATTCTCTTACAACAAAATAGGCTCCTGTTAGGTCCATAGATTACGTATACCAACGAAACTATTTTTGTGACATATTCAGAACACTTTAAATCAAACTAAATTTTAAAATAAAATACATTTTCTAAGATATTTGAGTACTAACTAAAATATTGATGGGATGTATGAGTACATATAGTAGATATCGAGTATATAGACTACTACTTATATAATTGTAAAACAAAAACATACTACCTTACAGAATAAGTTAAGGAAACACAAGAATGTCTTTGGGCATAAATAAAATGTTAATTAATAAAAATTAAAAGGAACTATGTGCGAACACAGCCAGTTCTAAAATCAACCTTAAAAAACTTAGAATTTAATCATTATAAATAATTACAAACTAATATATGTAGATAATATTTTGTATTTGAGACAGACTTCGAACGAGGTTCTCTATTTATGTGTATTTATTTTACTTTTTTCAACATAACAGTCGTGACTGAATTTGCCATTACATTTGATAGAAATTTCTCCATATATATTTGTATTACCCAGCTTCTCTGGGTGTATTATTCAAACTGTTAGCAAGTATTATCCAATGCATTTCAGTATCACTGTATCATGCTAAAATATAAAAAACCCGCCCATCTTATTTGAAAAATCTCCTAGATCGGTCTAAGTTTAACTGTATTTGTGACATATTATATAAGTCTACCCACTTACTAAAATTCAAACCCAATTTAATCAATTATTATGAAGGACAATCATGCCAAAATTAAACAAAAAAACTTATTCTACTAAATCTCAAAATATAACTTTAATTTGAATCTAACCTTTCCTCATAATCACATACCGTTATTGTCCAATCTTAAAATTCCAGGAAGTAATCCTTTACTTTTACCACATAGCCAAATTATTCGATATTAAAAGCATACTTACTTTCCATTCAACGTTAATAGCTATATTGATTCATCATCATCAGCCTATTAATGTTCCCACTGCTGGGACACAGGTCTCCACAGGTCTCTGAGATTGGTCGCCCAGTGCGGATTTGGTAGATGTCACAAGTCTTCGAATTTTTAGTTCTAGGACATCACGTTCAAGATTCCTCTCGATGTATTCCTTTACCGTTTTTGAGAGCCTTTTATATGGCAAAAACACTTGTATTTTCATAAAAATGTAAATAAATATATTGAAAAGATAGGCTTATATTGCGGATATGCAAATTCAAATCATGCGAAAAAGTTACTATTGGTAAATGTAAAACTATGGTTGCACGATACCTTAATACCGTAAGATTACATTTTTAGTAAAGTGTATAGCTCTAGTGTGGTCAACAGTTACTTTTTAAACGTAAATCAAACGTTTCATACCTTTAACTAATAACACAGCACGGGCATTATGTACAGGCACTGCCCTGCATTATCTGATCACTTTAACAAAGAAACTGTTTCTATCAGAGGTCAGATGAATGGGCTTCGGCCGACTACGAAACCGTAGTTTCGTAACTAGTTTCGATGAAGGAATGATTTGTCCTTGATCGTAACTAGTTCCGATGGAGGAATAATTTGTATTTGTACGAAACCACGGTTACGTACCTACAAGGGATTTTTGCAAAAATATGTTTGCTAGTTACGAACAAGGACTAATAATTCTTTTATCGAAACTAGCGATTTATGTCATAATTGGTCCAAGATACAAGAAATCTGCAGATTGTCATTTGTATGCAAGGCACTGACTGCACATAAACCCGCGTTGTGCACAAATAATTACTTAAAAAAGGAAACTTACACCATAAACCCACATAGGCAATTTAGACTAGGCTTAATAATATCTTAATTTCATTATTTATATTAATCTATCCTATAGTATTCGTGACTCGATTGCATGTCATTACGCAACGCGAATATTATTTACAAGGAATTCGCGTTACGTTTAAAACAAAAAAATTGTGCCGAGCACCGCCTAATTTACAAAATCGAAAAAATAATAACTAATTCTAATTTTATTATTTATCGCGTTCTTAAAAATAAACTTATATCTATCATTTAATATTGTTCTCATTATAGCCCCTTCGCCAAGTCGGCAACCAAGTATTTGTATATGAAACTATTACTGGGAAACAAATTTTTAAGGGTGAAAACTCAGTTTACGGGAGGACTCATTATTATAACGCACTGAAAGCATTGTGCTGACGGATGCATTGAATAGTACTGGGTTCATGGTATTTAAAAAATACCTGTGACTGAATTAGGATTTGTACCTCTGTAACCAGAAACTTCCCAAGTATGGTCAAGATTTCAATAACGCAATAATAGGGAGAAAAGTAAGTACCTTCGGTTTCGTTAAGGGTCTTTCTACACCTTTTGTATAATTTACCCCAACTATATGTTTATTTTATGGAAGAATTTCGCGTTATTCAGAAAATAAATAAAGACTGCCTATAATATATCATCTTACTAAATTTATTACTTCAAATTCTTATTTGAGTCAACTCATTTACAATTTTATTATTTGCAAGACAATCGCTTTCTTTAAAAATAGAAATAAATACTTAAAAAAAGATTAATTATCTATCATGTACTAATCCTATTTCTTATTTAAAGTATTATTCTAAAATCTTATTATATAAGCTTTTTTTCAACCCGTCGTGTTGGCTTGGTTCTTAGCATATTTTTTTAGAGTATTTAACTACTAAAATATCTAATAAGTAAGTAAATATCTAGTAAGTATAAATCTATATAAGGTTTAGGTCTTTCGTGAGTTACGCGGTTAATATTTACAATACTTTCGCGTTAATAGAATACTATAACTACCTTATATCTTTACTTATTTTTATTTTTTTGATTGGCCTGTTGGTCTAGTGGTTAGTGACCCTAACTGCTATGCCGGAGGTCGTGGGTTCGATTCCCACCCAGGACAAATGTTTGTGTGATGAGCACGATCATTTGTTCTGTGTCTGGGTGTAATTTATCTATAATATGTATGTATTTAGAAATATATAAGTATGTTTATCAGTTGTCTAGTACCCATAACACAAGCTCTGCTTAGCTTGGGACTAGATGGCGTTGTGTGATAGTTGTGGAATATTGTGGAATATATTTTTAAAAGTAACATATTTATATTTACTCTTAATAATTTTATGCTAGTTTTTCCTTTTTTGTGTAAGATACGATCTTAACTTATTTACATGTTCAAGCAAGCGTTGGTTGTTCCAATATCGGCCTTATTGCATAACACCAGTAAACAAAAAATATTTAACTAATGACTTCAAATTAAACTAATATTCCAAAATGTATTATTTTTCAACAAAATTAGTTAATTATTTTTCTCGGGTAATAGGTATATTATATAATTTATTAAAATAACGATTTACAATGAAAACTAAACCAGAACCATGTTGACTTTTTTTATCAGTTTTAACTTTATATAAATTATAAGACAAAAAAAAACTTGGATAAAATCCGCTATACCCCATATATTTTGGAATAACTGGGTAAGCAAGAAGGCCGCTTTATATTCACTGCCAAACGCTCTTACCCCTTAAAAACTACTTATACTAAGTTTAATAATCTAAGTCGTAATACTAAGTTATCTTAATGACAGTAAACCCTTCTCCAAACCTAATAATTTATACACCAAATAATTTAAAAAAAAAAGATTTTTAGCTTAGGCACCTTTATTTATTTAATGTCTATGGTTGTCCAGTAAGTAGTTTACCAATTTGCTTAGGAGTTCGTAAGCGAGCGTTACAGACAAGTGAACTTTGGTTGTTCCAATATCAACCATAATGCATAACACCAGTTATGAAAAAATATTCAAGTGATGACTTCAAATTAAACTAATATTCCGAATTTTGTAGTAGACACTTAAGTGAAGTACTTAAATAATTTTTCATTATTTTTCTTTATTGGTCAACTTGCAAGTGCTAATACTGTGATTTATTAAAATAATCATATATGGTATGATTTAACCAGAAAATTTAGATAAAATCTCATGTCCCTCCATTTACCCATAAGGGTGTGTCAAATATTTTAAAATAACTGGGTCAGCAAGAAGGCCGCATTATATTCACTGTCAAACACTCTTAGACAACTTAAGCTAAGTTAATTCTAAGTTTAAACTAGGTTAAACCTAAATTAAATCTAAGTACTAATCTTAAATAATACTAATAACAGTTTACGCTTCAGGACCCTCATTCCACACCCAATAATGTTTTAACCGAAAAGTTAATAAAAATAAAATGATTTTTAGCCTACAATAAACCTACTTAAAAATGTAGCTTACCTTAATTAATTTCTATGGTTGTCCAGTAATTTTCAACCAACGTGCTTAGGTGTTAGTAAGCGAGTGTCACAGACAAGTGAACTTTGGTTGTTCCAATATCAACCTTATTGCATAACACCACTTACAGGTCGCGCCACGTAAGAAGAGCGCTGGCGGTTAAGCTGCGCATTAGGCGATTTATCGGTCTATTTAGTCCTATGAAGGGGGGGGGGTGCTTTTTTGCCGGTACGCTATTTGTCCGTCAGTCTGTCTACGTCACTTTAGTTCTCAAAATACCATCGCACACAAATGTTTTACGAAATGGTTTATTTTATTTTTTTATTTTTGGGAAACTTACAGCTAATACAGGCAATGTACCTAATTAATAAACATTTGAAGGCCAATTACAGGTTTTACATAACAATATTGTTTTATGAAAAGAGAGGCTGATAATAATATTGTTAATAATGTAAAACAATGCATGAACACGAACCGCAGAGGCAACAAAATGTTCCGAGTCTAGAGTGCGAAGAATTGTATTTTCATTTGAACACATTACAATATACAACACACAAAACATTTAAATGTTTTACATTTTAATATTTTCAATTATACACACAACATTAAATAGAATGAAAACATCTTGTTTTTATTCTATTTAATGTATTTCTCAATTTTAACTAATAAGCAATATACGAAGCCACAAACGAAAAGCTAGTTTGAAAATAAAACAATACACCTAGTACTTTCGTGCGCCAGCATACCGGTGCGCGAACACCCCCCGCCCCCTTTCCCCTCAGCGTTCATTTTATGTAGTGCTAACTATAACAAAAAAATATTCAACTTATTTACTACAATAATTTTTATCAAAATTATTAATTAATTATTTTCTTTATTGATCAACTAACAACTGTTTAGTGATTTATTAAAATAACGATCTAAGATAATGTATAAGCAGACTTTCAAAACGATTTATCCTTATACCAAAGAAAACTTTGATAAAATCCCATGCCTCCTCATATGGATCTGGGAATGTCTGGAATATCTGAGAGGGATGTCCAATATTTTGGAATAACCGGGTACACAATAAGGTCTCATTTTATTCACTGTCAAACGCTCTAAGACAATTTAAACTAAGTTCAATTTAGGTTTAATCTAAGTTAAACCTACGTTTAAACTAAGTTAAATCTAAGTTAAATCCAAGTTAAATCTAAGTTTAAACTAAGTTAAATCTAAGTATGTTTAAACTAAGTTTAAATCTATGTTTAAACTAAGTTATCCTAATAAACGCTGAACGTTTATATAACGCGGCTTCTATTAACATTCGCACGTTTCCTGAAAGAAGATAATGTATGCATGCACGATATTTTTAAATGAGACACGAATTAAATAGTTTGATGGTAGAATTAGACACATGTTAAACAAGTGTTTAAGAATTTATGCTTAAGTTTCTCGAGGCTTGTTAAAAAATATCATGCATTTAAAACAATAAAGAACGCCATAAATTACTTTAGAACCTAACTTATAATATATAAAGTGTATCCTTACTCCCCAGTGGTAGGTATATGCCAGAAATGCTTGTTAAAAGCATTAGTACTGCCGAGTTCAAAGAGAGTCGACCACTTTTCAACCTTATTACTTAGAGCATTAGGGTCGGAAGTGCGCGTAAATGTACTTAGCCCGCGATACATGGTAGTAGTAGAAATAGAAGGTTTTAGTTGGTTAGAATACGACATATTCCACCTGCCCCAGACAGAGGGTCTCCATGAGGGAGTTCCTAATAAAAATGGCATTAAGTTGTCAAAAGTGGCAGACCATCAGAGAAGTTAGAGAACTCAGGAGTACCTACCAAATGATGACAGAGAAGCATGAATGCTCTATTGAGAGATCATGTTCGAGCACTTTCGCAGCACCTGATATTGTATCGAGCAACCAGAAACCTACCTATATTTCTTTGAGAAATATCTGATCTGATGGCAAGGATATGGTGGAAGATGGTACTACCTAACTCTTCGATAGGAAATAAGCAAACTGACACAAGATGTTAGTCGAGTGTCAATTGGGTATTTGACTACTGTTAAAAATTCATGTAAAGGTTATTTTATTTCAATGAACCAACAGAAATAACACGATGTGTGAAAAATGTTTTAAAATTGATAGAAATAAAATGGAGTGGCTACGCTTTAAAAGATTTGGTGAGGGCACTTTCTATCCTTGTCACGAAACGGCCTGCGGGTCTAAAATGGCAGCTTTATCAGAATCCACGCAGAATCTTAGTATGAATCACGTTAAAATTTCAAATTCTTAAAATAGACTTACTGCCGCACTCAGAGACCTTTAATGATTACTTAGGCCATCCCTTAGTAATGGTTTTGACAGTTTTGTCATGCAAAAATATGTCAAACCTTTACTAAGTAACGGCTTAAGTAATCATTAAGTATCTCTGAGTACGGCAGTTAATGTCTATAATTATAAAGTCCATTTTAAGAATTTAAATTTATTAACATGATTCTCATAGTCCGATTCTGCTAAAGCGGCCATTTTAGACACCCTGTTGTACTACGTAACTATGGCGGCATGAAAATATGACGTCACTTTCTGTAGCGCTGTCTTTGTGTAGCATGTGTTAAAAATTCACTTAAAACTAAGCCATTTTTTAATTGCTTTATTAGTTTTTTCACACATCGTGTTATTTCTGTTGATTCTTAGAAATAACATAACAATTTCGTGAATTTTTAACAGTAGTCAAGTACCAAACTGGTGTGATTACCAAATTGCGTGATGACCGAATTATCAACAGCCAATCGGATTCCTTCTTCTCACTAAAAGTGAAAATAAACACTAAAAGTAAAAGTCCTAAGAGTTGGTGAATTCCTATTTCATTATTCTGCATCGTTGATATTTGTTCCAGTATTGTTAACCGTATTACCCAGAACTGACTGGATTTTGTAGGTCAGATAGGCTGTCGCTACTATAAAATCCTGGCATTCGGCTGCATCCGGTTAGACTGGAAGCTGAGCCCCAACAGGAGAAGGTAGATCATTGCTGCTATCCATGCGGTAGCCAAATGCTCCAACTGATCCACTCATAGACTAAACCCTTGTTTCATTTCATTATTACTAAGTTTGCATATCAACGGTAGTTGTTGAAATGTCGTAAAGGAGGTTGTTTTTGCCATTGGATTTCAAACTTTCGTTACAAATATAACAGCGCTCAATACCCTTTAAGCCATTGCATTATGCCACCGTCGATAAATGGCAGTCATATAAAGTAACCTATATAAATTAGCCTAATAACTGTCTGTCTTGGCCGTATAACGTTCGGAAGTCCGTTTTCAATTACAAGCGACTTCTGTACATAGTATTAAAATAGAAATTTATTAAAAGACGATTTTTTTTTCATATATGATTTGCATTCCGCCATATAAGCCATTTTTTGAAAATATATAATACGTTCAAGCTCGTACTTATGCTCACATTTTAGACATATAAATAAAATATTTTAAAATAAAAGAAAATGTATTTTTTAATTTCTGTTCCCAATAAACTAATTTTATACAGGTACTCCTGTACCTACATAATTGAACTATTAAAAATAAGTATACAAGTATCTTATTATTAATTAAAACAACTTTAACGATTATGCAGAACTGCACATCGGCAATGGTAACTTCAATTATACACAAATAGACATTGCCCTTCTTCAATCTTCCTCGAGTCCAAATTAATTACAAACGCCAACAAATAAAACAATAAACCGCCTTTTGGGCTTCGCCGCAGTCGGGTAAAAATAAATTTTATTTGTTTATGAAGGCAGCAGGTCTCGCGTAAGCTGTTCGAAATTTAACGCGAGGCATTCTCGTAAGTATAGAATGTGATTTTTGTTGCTGGCAACACGACTTATATTATGTTAAAAAAGTTAACTAACCAATAAACCAAAAATGTAAAAAAAGGAAGGTTCGTCTCAAGTGACCCTATTCATCATATAGTGAGAGACATTCTCGTTAGTCAAGAATGTGATCATTATAGCTGGCAACATTGGTATTATGTTAAAAAGATAACCAATAAAACTAAAATGAACTGAAGGAAGCTTCATCTCGTATGACCTTAAGACATTCTCGTTTGTCTAAATCTAGAATGTGATCATTGTCGCTGGCAACACTCCTATTATGTTTAAAAAGTGAACTAACCGACATAAAACAATATTAACATTATTCCTTTAAGACGAAAGCTTCATCTCGTGTGACCTTTTCAACATTTAGCGCCAGACATTCTCGTAAGTCTAAAATGTGATTTTTGTACCTGGTAATACTAGTATTATGTTTAAAAGGTGTACTAACCAATAAATATTAACCTTATTCCTTTAAGAAGGAAGCTTCATCTCGCGTGACCTATTTAACATTTAGTGTGAGACATTCTCGTAAGTCAAGAACGTAATCATTGTCGCTGGCAACACTCATATTATGTTTAAAAAGTGAACTAACCGACAAAAAACAATATTAACATTATTCCTTTAAGACGAAAGCTTCATCTCGTGTGACCTTTTCAACATTTAGCGCCAGACATTCTTGTAAGTCTAAAATGTGATTTTTGTACCTGGTAATACTAGTATTATGTTTAAAAAGTGTACCTACTAACCAATAAAAATTAACCTTATTTCTTTAAGAAGGAAGCTTCATCTCGCGTGACCTATTCAACATATAGTGTGAGACATTCTCGTAAGTCAAGAACGTAATCATTGTAGCTGGCAACACTCGTATTATGTTCGGCTTGAGTCCCTTGTAGAACCCACGCCAACCTTCGTGCCTGTAAAATTGTGAGAACATATATATTAGAAATTGTCAGAAAGTCTTGTATAATATATGTTGAACTTACCTTGTTGATTTCATTATAGTTTTTTCACTATTTTTTGTAATTATTTGATGGCAATAGTAAGTTTTAAAATGGATGATACAGAATCAGAACTATAGAGGGTATTCTTCGATATTTATATTTTTAAATTATATTTACTTTGCTTTCTCTGTTCTCAGATTTGAAGCCCTGTCTAGGTTTACTGATTTATACATGATATCAAATCAAAAGTTTACGATAGAAATATTTAGGAAACCATCCTTTATTTAATAATTTCACGTGTTCTGTGGATTTTTCTTCGTTAATTATAATTATATGAGTTGCAGTTGAAGCTGAAGCTGTAATTTCTATTGAAAATCGGAATCTATTGACCAGGTATGGAAAAACTTTTTAAATAAAATCATATTGTAATTTAATGAAATAACAAACTCATAGTCAATTTGCTATCATTTATTGATTAAACAAATTGAATAGGCGAATTGAAACAATTGAACTTGTGTGATTATATAAAAATATAATAATAATTCATTATTTTATACGTCTTACAAATTGCTATGTGGCCAGCCACCGAATAAGACAATAATCATAACAGATCGGTCACAACGCTATCGGCACGTATTAATTAATATGATAAGGACACTGCTAGATACGTACATTTTGTATATAGGTTATATGGATTTGTTACTTTGAAGGCTCGAACAGAAGCAAATCCTGTAGTTAGTAGGTTTGTTGCAAAGGAACAAGTTCTTTATTTGGAATTTGCTTGACTTTTGCATATTATATGCGAAAATACTTGACGAATTTTAGCATACAATATGCAAATATAACTGGACACGGCAAGTGATAATCATTTACCACTATTCGAGCATTTACAATAACAGGTACATTTAAAAAAAACTAAAAGTATATTTCAAAATATATGCAGTTAAATTTCTACAAAAATCTGGGAGGTCATGTTATGGTCAGTTAAGTAGATATGTTTTGAGGTAATGACATCACAAAAATGCATATAAGTTGAAAAATAAATAAATTACAAATATATAAAATATTATACATAGCAAAAACGGACAAAAAGCATGATTATTTTTTGTGTACAGTCAAGCACGTAATGCTTTCGGCAGTTAGGTCACCGCAGTCGTTTTTGCGGTTGTCAATTAGACACACGCGAACATATTTTGGGTACGTCAGTCAATTCGCCTGGGTGTCTCGAGCATTATTTGCTTTTATACAGCTTGTGTCAAACTACTATGGCCATAACACATGAACCTTTTATTTCTTGGTGTGCGACAAAAATGCCATACCCAACCGTGACCAACGCATACATCACCTCCCTCGATCCTCGATATCAGATCAATCAAGTTTGACGCAGACTATATAAACTCGATAGCTGGCCCATTCCTTTACGAACCTCTGGCGTTGCAACCGTACATTAAAACAACATGTAATGATTTCAGATTACTTATTTAATCACATTTTATTTGGTGTATATGTTTTCTAGATCCACGTGCCATTATAACTTTTTTATATTATCAATATAATTATATTTTTCGTTTACTGTAATATTCAAGTCGTCTAACTTTTACGTAATAGCCGTCACTAAGTGAATCTTGTATGAAATAAATAGAGTATTTAAAATTACAATGTCCCTACTTATGATAAAACTTGAAGGAGCGACTGTTGTGCGTGATTGTACTACACTTTGCTACGACGAAAAGGGGGATGATAAAAATGTATTTTTTGCCATTTTTTCTTATATTGGAGATGAAATAGTTTTGACTTATAACAAAGGCGGGTTACAATTAATTAGATTAAGACAGATTAGCTTCATACTTGCATAACATCATAATATTTGTGAGAAAATAGATTTACAATTGAGAAAGAAACTACATTTACATTTTTTTTTTGCTTTTTTATTTATAATATTTTTGTGAGCAAGCAGAAACGAAACTATCTTACATAATAAAGAACCTAACGTCGTCTCACCACACATGTAACGTTATATCAAAGAAAACTTGTCTTTTACTTTTAAAATGTTAAATACTTCGGGAAGCGCGACAGTTTAAGTACATACCCTATTATCACAAAAAATTGATAAATTATAACTAAATTGTGCTACGCCTGGCAACACTTCTTGTCAAGGTATTGCCAGATTTAAAATTAAGTCAGTCACTATCTGATGGGAAAGAGTACGACTACTATTTACAAGAGATTACTAATATTGTTAGAAAAATAAATATATAAAAATAAAAACACAACATATGTCGTGAGACAGATTTTACACTTTTAATTAAAATATTATTATGGTGCAGTCGGTAACACAATCTGCATGCATCATCAATTCTTGCCATCTTAACTATTAAACTTAGTTTTTAACACATTTTTGTCTCTGTAGCGATGAATCATATTATTTTACATCGCTAAGGGATTAAATGTTTAGTTTGTGTTACAGACTGTACAACAAAGTAAAAATAAAAGGTTTTAATTATAATTTCTAAACACAGGTTTACAATTTCTCAGAACATTTCCACAGTCATTATATTATTTAAAAATACATATCCATCACTGTTAATATTTCGAAATTTGCTTTGAATTCGTGCCAACTACGGTCCCTTTAGCGGCAACTATGCCAAAAACGAAGTCATAACTATTGATAGTAAAACGTCTACTAGAATGCGGGGAAACTAGGGAATCCATTTCGAACTGTCAAAGTCACGTCAATGTTAGTAATGATATAATACAAACAAAAAAATGCATAATCATACAAATAAAGACTATACTAAACAATAAATTATCCCGCTTAAAACTAAACGCTTACCTTAACACTCCATAGACAACCGAAAAAAAAACTAAACAACAACATCAGCGGCATAATAAACCCTGTGAGCGAACTGTCAAAAACATAAACAGAAATATAAACAAATCAAAAAAAAGTATAATAAATAGTGTTGTACGCGTTTTCCCATCAGATGACATTAAGACTCAATCGTTATTGGTGAATTTCTCCCAAATGAGCATAACTAGGCATATGTTAGGCGTTACATGTAGCAGGTACGGCGTTAGGCCCTTGTAGAAGCCTCTGATTCGTTCGTACCTCCATGTCTCGTTGACGCAATGCCAGGTGCCGTCGTAGGAGCGATGCTGGTCCTGCAGGCGTGCGCGGACCACTTGGTACGGATATGTGGCACCCGCGGCTATCAGCTTCGAGATGGCGGCGAACGTTAGGTACTCTACTGATGTCTGTATTTGAGAGAAAAGAAAAAAAATTAACATTGTTTTATTTTAAATCTAAAATAAGCCTATACCTAGCCTAATTTTAGTAGGTGTATTTATAATGAATGAGTTCCCATTTTTCCTACTGTGATAAATAATTTGTGATATCATCACTGACTTTTGATATTGACTGTACAGTAGGGTATAAAAGAGAGAATGAATAAGCCTTATATTTATAAAATAAATAACCACATGATGATGATGACCACAATCCAGGCCAGAAATATATAATTAATAAGTCTTGTACTTTAATGTCGCCACAAATATTGTCATCTGTTCAAACTAAGTTGTACTGAAGACTTTTTTTAATGCAAAGTGGACCTGCTTTTGACCTCGATCACGCCTGTTGAAAAGCGATAGATGATGTCTACGATGGAACGAGCGTGCTTAGAAGATAGACTTAATTGAAAACTAAAATCTGTATATTTGTATGTGAAGCTGCATTCTTATAATTTGCAGGAAACAAAAACCAATTCATCCATATAACGCAATTGAAATCATTTATAAACCAAACTTGCAAATCAAATAGACGGCTACAATACATAAGTCATCGTTATGGGCCAATTCAAATGCACTGTATGCGCATGGGTGCGTCAATTCATTCGATATAAATGCAGGAAGTCGACACTGGATAACTACATAATTTAATTGGGTTCAACCCAGACACATGGATATGACCAAGCTAAGGGGCTTGCGACCGACTAATAAAATCTTTTAGCAACAAAATGACGATTGATGTATCTCATTCTTTTTTTTTCTTTTTTGTTCTTTCTTTGTTTTCTTTCTTTTTTCTTTTTTTTTCTTTTTTCTTTTCTTTTCTCTTTTTTTTCCTACTCCTCCGCTATTCTTTTCTGATTAATTTCGTCGCGGGATCCAAGACAGTTAAATCGTTTCTCTGGGACTTCGTCGGGCTTCATTGTCTCGGCGCTTTTCTTGTGGTCGCCACTGTTGATTCTGGCTTACAGGAGTTACAGTGGTTTGGGAATAGTGTGGCGGGCTTGTCCCATCTCTTTTCACCCGACTGCAGCGAAGCCCAAAAGGAGGATTATACCAAAATTATATGTCAATGTAGTTTATGTAGACGTAGTCAAGTCTTTGCCTTAATCCTCTATTAATCATCATCTAGTACAAGTAGCTACAAGTAATACTGAATTTTATTTTATTTTTTCCAACTGACTAAAATAGAAATAAGGAAGAAAAAGACAAGCTGCGAATACCATAAATTTATGGTATTCGCAGCTTGTCATCTTCTTATATTTATATAAGTTTTGCTTTCAACTGAAGCGTGTAAATTAAAGAAAACCCCTGGTTTAAATCAATCAATCAAATCAAAATATTTTTATTTCACGTAGACCTACATGGGCACTTGTAAAACATCGTCAAAAAGGTGCACGGTTTGAGTTGGTCCTATGGCGAAGAACCGGCAAGAAACTCCTGCGGCTTTATTACAAAAGTGGTTAAACCTGGATTTAACTTAGACTTGGTTTATCTCGCATGCCGTCATTTTCTTTTGAAAATTATCGAAGTGAGACGGCATGCTAGATAAACCAAGTCTAAGTTAAACCCAGGTTAAACCACTTTTGTAATAAGGCCGCTGGGGTTTTAGTATGTTTCATAACAGCTGTGAGTGAATTATAATATTATGCTCGTGATAATTATAATACCCTATCAAAAGTAGAAGCATCCATCATTAGAATGCCACGTGTACATAAGAGTACAAACACAAAACATTAACTTAATAGACCGAACGATTAAGCCCTATCATAATACATACAATACTAGCACATTAGCATTAGTATAGAAACATTGCTATATATTGACATACAGTATTTCAAATCGAAACAAATGGCTCGCAAAGGAGTCTCAGACACGTGTCAAGATTTGATTAAAAGACCCTAAGCATTCTTCAAGTAACTGGTTACTTACGCGGGGCTTCGGGACTTTTCGGAACAGATACCGCCGCCCCCAGGGCTAAGTAAGTACATAGGTGGGTTTTAGTCAGTGTAATTCTGACACTCCCTCTTCGCCCAGAGCGGGACGGGTCATTTCATGATTACCATTCCGTAAAAAAAAAGGTAACAAGTTACTTGTGAGTAATTCAAGGCTGTTGCATCGTGACAAGTGGTTACGCTTTATCTAGTGAATGCAGTCAACAAAACTAATAGATTAGTTCATCATCATCATCATTACAGCCAACAGACGTCCACTGGTGGACATAGGCCTCCCCCAGGTGTCGCCATATTGACCGGTTTAATTTTACAAAAAAGGGTCTAGTTGCTTTACTGGTTCTCTGTATACTGTGATATAGAAGTATCACAATAGGCGTCCGATATAACGAGGACAATATCATGGCAATACAATGACAGTGACCTTGTGTGAGTACAACCGTGGTGTTGCTTATTACGGGTAATTTTCCTCTACTAACGGTTTTGCTAAATGGCAGCCCCGTGTTACATATTAATATAACATCAGGGCTGTATTCCCCCCGTCGGGGCTGCGGGTTGTTGCGAAGGAGATACCGCGGCCTCGACAAAAAGAGCTAAAAAGGAAAATGAGTGGTTTTTAGTCAGTAGAAGTCTGACACTCCCTGCCGCTCACCCGAGCGGGAGGAGACATTTGATGATTTCCAAAGCATAAAAAAAGGCCTGGAATCCCCGGAGGGTGAGGTAAAGGTGTACCCAAAAGTACACCCAAATTTCGCCAGTTATGTTATTAAGTCCCATTTAATAGGAGGGCGAGCCTATTGCCATCAACGTGGCACAAATCCAGACTCCGTGGCTCCTGATAAATTCTTGAAGTAAAAACCCAATAACACTTTGCCCAACTGACCGTGGTGTTGCTCATTACGGGTAATTTTCCTCTATGAACTGTTTTGCTAAATAGCAACCCCGTGTATGTGTATCATTTATTCTTGAAGTGCGACTTGTGGAAAGTATGACGTGGTTTTGTTTAATTGACGCTAATCTGTCGTTGATTATTGTTAGTTGGAAGGCTACTTTCACGAAAGGAATTTAACGTACCGGCATTTTATTTTCAATACAGTACTTATTTGTATTGATGACGATATTCTTGGATCATCATCTGTCAAAACTTTTCCTAACTATCCTAGGGTCGGCTTTCAATCAGTCACAGGCGTGGCATATAAATATACAAGATGATTTTTAGTCACTACAAATTTTTTCTAGGCATTAGGTATCATTCATTAAAGTCATTAAAAAAAAACGATACTGTTCATGCAGAAACCGTGGTTTTAAGTTTGTAATTATTATAAAAGTACAAAAGTTGATTTTGAAGCTCGATAGATGGCGTTGCTTAAAATAAAAGCAAGCTATCGTTATGTTACATCGATTTGGTTGGGTTCAAGTGGTTTTAGAAAATATATACACCAGCTATAACAGTTTAGATCCGGACACAATTTGGTTTTATTTTATTATCAACCCTATTAGTGTTCACAACAAGTGTGCTAGTTCAACATTACCAGCTCGGTAATAAACAGATACGTAAAATTTTCATATTTAATCATTTTCTCGAAAGACTATCTCAATATTTTTGTATTGAATGATACTTAAAGAAAAAACACGTATTCAATGATTTTCGCCAAAGATTGATATATCAGAATTTGGACGGTGACTAAAAAATCATCTTGTATAGCTATATTAGACTTACCAATTTGATGTCAATAGGCAGGTTCCTGTACTGGTTGTACCTATTCTTCATCTCCTCGTACGTCATGAACTGCAACGCGCCGTGAGACACGCCGAACATACCCGGAACGAAGCCCTGGAACGTACCAAATTATTTATTAACATCACTTTATTTAAAACTTCTATTTTATTTACAGAAATATCAAGGAATATAATCAGCCAACGTTGGCTGAAATTTCAAGAAAATCTGTAATAAGTTATGAAGGGTATTGCAAATGGCGTCGCACTCATACACCTGTATTCAAATCATTTACTCGAGTGTCTTAACAGCGTTTTTCCTTAAAAAACATAAAACGATGTAGACCAAACATCAAAATAAAAGGAAAATCTCAAAAAGTAATACGCCAAGAATTCTTTGTCCTTCACAAAGTCAATCATCTGCTGAAGTTTCTCGAAATTTCTCTTCTTTTATTTACTTAAAAAATAATCTTGAGTAAAACAAACATTAAGGAAAAAACCCTCAAGCCTAAAGGGGAAATATCGCAAAGAAAATCCACCATTTCCAAAACTTCTTTGTCCTATATGAAAAAGCTAAATTCTACACCTATCCGTAGTCCTACAGTCTAAAATTCAATACCCCACCTGCTGTACACCCAGGGTAATCCATTGCACGACAGTACAAGCACAAACGATAAATTAAGCCATGAAATTAACATTTATAGCGACTATAACTCTCGGTGAGCTGCAGTCGCCATGATTGTTAGGGCGTAGACTATCGATTTTCCGCCGCACACCGACCCACGGCTGCAAGTTAGGTCATATCTATATTTATATGAAGGATGGGGTTGCCGCGTTAATTACTTTTGAGCTGATTTAGTATTGATTTTAAGCGTTAAGGGATTTTTACAAGGTAATTTTTATCCCTTTCCACTCGACATAGCAAATTGAATCTTAGTCGTTCCGTTTACATGCCAATTAAATTTTGATAGAGATGCCCTGATATACGTGGCAGCCTGAATAGTCTTTGCACGATAGATTTTTTTAGTTACTAGTGACGTTAAGAAATTATGAGTTCATTGAAATTGCACAGACGGCAATCTTTGGCAGTCGTTACAGGTAATCAGTGACCTGAAAATCTGACAACCAGTCTTACCAAAGAGTATCGCATTATCAGCCGTTCCTTGTTAAATACTAATATTCAGCTGCGTCAAGTTAGACTGCAAGCCGACTCCGATATAGTTGAGAAAGGCTAGATGATGATTGAATTTGGATAGCAAAACGATTTCAACTAAAACTTGTCTTAATTATAATGTATGGTGTATTTCGTTCCTCTTGCAAATAATTAAAAACAATATTGTATTTTAACTCTGTGGGCTCAGTGACTGATTTAAATTCAGTGTTTCATAGGATGCCAAGGTTACATCAATCATTTTTCATTGAAATACTAAGTGCTCTTCAAAAAACGACATTAAATTGTATACGTTATTTGAAATTGATGTAAATTGGTCTGTTCCTGTCTGTAGTTTATATTATGGTTGAATTTGTATTGTATTTAGACCATAACCATAATGTATTTGTAATTGATGGGTGAATTATACAGTATGTTAGGTTAAACGAGGGTCGTATTGAGGGAAGTTATTCAGTATTCGATTATATTATCGTCTCAAATATATAAAAAACTGTTACCTTAATTTGTGATGTAATTGTGGCTAGTGCCCGCATGCTCTCCAGATTTCATTTCGTTAGACCTTTCTTTTTCGTCATTGTTCTACGCCAGTTTTTAAAAATGGAGGGAAAATAATTTACTTATACCTAAAAGTTGACACGCGCACATTTTCTAGGAAAAGTGCAAGGATTGTGAGACTTTTGCGAAATGTTTGCGGGTTCCAATTTTTTTAATGTGACTAGCCCGCCTCACTAAGTCACTATTCCCAAACCACTGTAACTCCTGTAAGCCAGAATCAACAGTGGCGACCACAAAAAAAGCGCCGAGACAATGAAGTCCCAGAGAAACGATTTAACTGTCTTGGATCTCGCAACGAAATTAATCAGAAAAGAATAGCGGAGAAGTAGGAAAAACATAATTTCCACTTCCCGCCATATCAATTGCAATATGTTCCAATATGTCTCTCGTCTAAACGAACATACTGTAGGTATACAGACGGCATACAGCGAGATGGGCAGACAACATTGTTGCCATCGTGGGAAAACCCAGGATAAGGCTGGCGCTGGAAGGTGGAGTTTGGCAGAAACCAAGAGAGAGACCTAAAACCCAGGGTGAAGTCATCATTGAAATATGGTACAGGTTTTCGAACAGTTGCAGTATTTATATTGCTAGTTATGTAAATTCGACCGTGACGTAGGCTAGCACGTGTTAATCTGCATATTATATCGTTTGGCGCAGGTACAGTACTGTTATAAATAATAAAGTTTATAAGTTACCGTAAAAATATCTGATACTCAATCTAAAATTAAAACAATGAGTTACAGTCTCTGATACTGCTATCATTCTTCTATTCGTTAAAATAAATAATTTAGCAGATTGTATTTTTTTCGCCATTTACATAAATATGCCAAAATATGCATAATTACTAGTGCCTTCTGACTTTAAGATGCCAATAAGTAAATATAAATAATGCCACTATTTTCAAAACAACATTCTTGCAATAGAAACGTGTAATTCTAGTTTAAATTCACGTAAATATTTGTCGACACTTTCAGCACCTTATCTATGACATCACAGTCGTACATAACAGATAATGTTATGAGATTTATTTACGTCTAGATAAAGGACTTATTTCATAAAAACGTTTTATGAAATACTTTTGAGTAGCCGAATATTTTTACAGAATAATAATAATAATATTTAATCACGTGCATATTTCAAGAAAATTGAATTGATTTTTCTCTCTTAAATTTTTGCTTACTAAATCGTAAACCTAAGCTCGAACAATGATTAAATAGTTTATGTACAACAATCTAGACATTTTATGTCGTATTTCAAAAGAACCATGTAATCGACCTCAGCAGACGGTCAAATATAAAATTCTGTCTTCGGACAAGCAAATCTGAAACTTAACTTCTGACACTTTAGTGGCAATTTTCATTCAGAGACATATCTAGTTTCAGACAACAAAGGAGAAATATGGCTGTCGAACAGGCTATTACAACCAGTCAAATACCTACTTTAAGCGAAGGTTGTCGCATTCTAATTTTATTCATTATAGTCGGGGCCGCAGGTTGTACAGTAGTTATCGCGGCTTCGACATAGAGGGCTAAGAAGGAACATAGATGGTTTTTAGTCAGTAGAAGTCTGACACTCCCTACAGCTCTCTCATTTTCCACCCGACAAAAAAATAGGCCTAAGTTTGGTGACTGGAATTTAATAGATTCAGAATATAAATAAATCATAGTTCATCATCATCACCTTTCTGCCTATATCCTATTCTATTTGGGGTCAGCGCAACACGTTCTTTTTTTCATGTTTCCCTGTTAAACGTCACAGTGGCATTTACTCCTTTCTCTATCATAACATTCCTCACACAATCCTATTATACTCGTAAATCACACTAATATAAAAAGCCGAAAGTTTGTGAGTGTGTGAGTGTGTATGTTTGTTACTTCGTCACGCAAAAACTACTAAATGGATTTGGATAAAATTTGGTGCACAGATAGTTTATAATCTGGATTAACACATAGGATAGTTTTTATCCCGATTTTATCTTCCCGTGGGATAATTTTCGAGTTGTAGCGGGTGAAGCCGCTGACAACAGCTAGTAACTAATATTTAATAGTCGAAAATCCGATCGTTCTGAGCACGACTGAAATCGAAAGCGAGTAACATAATATTCACGCCTGTAATTACCGGAAGCTTAGGCAGAAGTATATCTATGGTAGAATCACGAGAAATCTATGATGTTAAAACTAAATAACACTTTTTCCGAACTAGGACTCCAATCCGGAACCTAATACTTAGGCAGTAGCGCTTACAATCACTAGCTCGATCGACGAAAGCAGCCGAAAGAAAGTGGGTACTCAAATGTCTTCAAAGTATTGCAATTAGTAAATCCATGTCCGTGAGATTTCACGTGAACGAGAATTGTATCTACATGTAACTACTCACGCCAAACAAATATTTGTGAACCTAAGTGTGATTACTTTGGAAAAACCAAGCAATTGTGGATGTTTGTCGAAGACCCCACGTCATCTGGACAATAGCTGATAAACGAACGTTATTATTAAACGAACTTCATTGGTGCAAATATTCGCATTCTGCATTGATGTTTTATGTTTTTGTATGTTTAGATTTTATTTTTAATGAACTCATTTTGTTTAATTTCGGTTCGAAACAATGCTCGCCCGCACCGTTCTGGCGACGTGGAAGCGTACATGCAAGAAGTTGGGATCCGTCGTTTAGATTGGCCAGCTCGAAGTCCTGACCTAAATCCAATTGAGCATGTCTGGGATGTTCTAAAGAGACGGGTAAGATCAGTGCAACCTGCTCCACAAAACATCAGGGAGCTAAAAAGAGTCATTGCAGAAGAGTGGGAACGTATTCCTCAAAACGTTATTAAAAACATCGTGGAAAGCATGCCCAGAAGGATTCAAGCTGTGATTTTGGCAAGAGGAGATCACACTCGTTAATAGGTTTTTACATTTGTAACTTAATTTAATTAAAAAAAGTACAAAAAAAAATCTTGTCTTTATTGCCGACCACTTCTTATTGTTTGGGCGTGTACATCGGTTTTAAAGAATCCATCGTTTTTTTTTCTTTTAATTGCCCGAATTCACTTCACGCGCATTAATTTACACGATTATACCTAAGTATACAGACTACGTCAAAGAAATAAATTTCATTTAATTAACTCAAATCGACCTGAGAACGTAAATTTCCTTAGGTGCCCGTTTTTTTTGCAAAAGAGTGTATATCGGAAAAAAATGTAACCTTTTAAAAAATCTAGCTTTTGATGAGCTTCTCTATAACTAATGAATTTCAGGTTTTATACGCAGAGTCTAGACTAGTCTAGAGGACACGAGAACACGTGCTGCGCCTAAATGTATTAGGATAAAATCAAGAGAATGACAATGAGTCTAGACGAGCAGGTGAAGCCACTGATCCATCTAGTATAGTTAATTCAGTTTGATACAAAAATCAACGACTGCGACAACGTCAAAATAATTGATCAATCGATTTATATCCAAATGTCAGTCCGGAATGTTCTTAAGTCTATTTTTAGACCATAACTTGCACGTGACTGTGGAAAATTGCATCCTTTTGCAAAACAAGTAAGACATGCAATTCATTGACACATGAATTTAATTATTTCCCTAACAATTTTAAACTTCGAGATAACAAAACGGGGACAAATAACCTTAAAACCGGGTTTAAAAACATGCAAAGATAGCTGTTGCAACGACCACCGGAGTTTCGTCATTATTCACTTTAGCATTTCGCGAAGGTTAGTTTAGATATAGAACAAGAACGATAGTTTCCTGGACTTAAATATGCCTGTGTTCTAGATTTTTCTTTGAAATTTAACCAATCATCACGCTCCTGCCTTCATAAAACCAGTCCATAGATATTCCACATAAAGGCGAATGCTGCTTTTCATAAAGAAAACAAGAACAACTCAACTAGCACAAAACTGTTGTTTAACAATTTGAACGCCAGAGCGAAAAAGCATTGCATTGCTCCCACGCCAAGGCACAAAAATCTACAAAATTGATTAAACACCAGTATAAAGTTAAAAAAAAATGCGATTTTTCTCGGCTATAGACGTCGGTGGCGTGTTGGGCACGTTTTCATTTGTCAGCTATACACGACCGTGGTTTCAAAAGGTTAAGAGCTTTATTAATGATCACCACGGTTACTAGTGGTATGATCGTCCGACGTCCGTAGGAAAAGATCGTGAGGAAACCAGTATGCCTTTTTTTTTGCTCTGCCCGCTCTTGGACAGAGCGAAAGGGAGTGTAAGACTTCTACTGACTAAAAATCACCCATGTTCGCTTCTAGCCCTTTATGTCGAGGCCGCGGTATCTCTTACAACATCCCACAGCCCCGACGGCCCCTCCCATATTGCTGACATCTCTTTGAGGCGCGCGTGGAACACGATCGCGCCGTCGACACGGCTTGTCGTCGTCATAAGACGGACGGACGGCGAGCTAGCACATCACTCACCGTCCACAGGCCCGCATCTACGGTGGCCGGAAGCCATCCCGCGGCGGCTGGGACGAGAGGTTCTCTCCCTCTCGAAACCAGTATGCAATTTCTCGATGGCATGTAAAGCTACGCCAGAGGCCCAAGGGCGGCATAAAAAAACTTATACCAGGTTAGGTTAACCTAACCATACCATAAAGAAGAAGACACGGTTCCTCAAGGTGGATTGGCGTATCTTACATTAAATAACCTGCCCTTATTATTGGGGTAGTTTTTTGTAAAGAATGGAAAGCGAAGTGTTGGTAGTCGGCAGTGAGATGGGCAGACAACATCATTGCCATTGCGAAAATATTCGGAATGAGGCTGTCACAAGAGCGTGGAGCTTGGTTCATAAAAAATAGAGGTAGTGGGTGAAGTCGGGCTGTGGGTGATGATGTTGAGTTTTCTTCCGTATAATTCAATCAGCAGTCATTTAAGTTCATAATATACACTTTCTTCTATATTGTTATCAAGCCATCCACTTCGATCTGTCGCGCTTCTCAAAACTATTAATATTCAACACTCAGCCTCTCAACACATGCTCCTTTAGATTTCCGCAATTGAAAACTGCCAATCAATTTTCAATCTTTCCTCAAACACCACAAAAAGCATTTTGCGGACTCTCCACCTCATTAGTTAAATCACTGAATATATTACGAATGTAAAAGATATATCGCAATTCGAATTCCATATCTATGAACTGCGACCGGGTGTCAATAACAGCTGACCGGTTTAAACTGGATTCGTATTTGAAACAGACCCAATTATAATATTATCTACTCGTTTCCACAATGAATTTTACATATCAGCATTGAGGAGTAATCTATAACCTTGCTGTCACAATATGTAGACTTATATACGTTCGTGTAAGAAATACAGCTACACAACTGAAAAGCATAGTTCTAAATTGATTTCTTAATTGTTCTAGTAGGTCTAAATTGATTCCCGTATATCAAAAACTGAAGGCTATATGAATAAAAAATCCTCACAGTAATGGACACAAGAGGCTTTCTGGGAGACCCAGTCGAACTGGTCACATTTCTTTGTATTTTTGGTTCTAGATTTGTTTCTCTTGATATTTTCTCTCACTGTAACGACGACTCCAAATTCAGTTAGTTCACTCCCTTTTGTGATAAGGAACATTGAATTTCATCACCATAATTCTCCTGCTCTTCTCTCAATTTATTTAGAGTCGGCCCAAAAAGTTTTCTTCTGAGATTTTCACCACAGTCATATTCAAAACATTCTGCATGATATTCTCCAATATTTTATTCTCAATTCTATTCTCATAAATTTATGAGTCCTATACTATTGACACTATCATGTCGACCTTGTCAAAGCTTTCTATTTGTTGAATTTATGAGCCCTTGTAACCTTGATTTGATACCAAGAGGTACCAAGGTCGTATATTGACCTACTTGTCTGGTATTTACTGCTTGCTTCTTTGATACACCATGTCGAATGTTTGTGTGACCTCTAACTGAATCACAATTTCCATTTAGATACAGGAAAATTGTGGATTAAATTGTTTCATTTTGTGTCGATTTTCGGAATTTAGTCATGCCATTCGAATTTTAAAGATGTTTTGCTGTAACTTATCCATAATAGGTACTCTGTATTGTTTATAAGTATGACACACAATATTTTTGTTTCTATGCCACGTATCTACACTAATATGATAAAGAGGAAAGATTGGTTTGTTTGTTTGTAACGAATAGGCTCCGAAACTACTGGACCGATTTGAAAAATTCTTTCACCGTTGGGAAGCTACACTATCCCCGGGTGACATAGGATACTTTTTATCCCTGTATTCTCACGGGAACGGGAACTACGCGGGTGAACCGCGTGACGTCCCCTAGTTTTAAAATAAAGCTTTTTGTTAAATACCTAACTAATCTTCTCAAGTTAATCGTTAGGGGAAAAGAGTCAACTATTAAAGTGTTAATTGAGTAGAATTAGAAATTAGTTAGGCAGGTATAAACCATTTGAAGGTCTTTTGAAGGCTGACCTTAGGAAAGTCCTTCAAATGTTTTCACCTGTCTTTTATCTCGCTTTCCCACGTGAAAAACAAAAGTATACGCAGAATTATTTATTGAAAGCTTTGCTAGCCTTGACAACAGAGTCGATCAATAAGTTACCAGGAGCCATCAAGTATAAAGTTCAATCAAATAGCGGTATGACGTCAAACCTCCTCTAAGGTCTTTGAACGAGTGTTCTTTTGAAGATGTTAGACTCTGAATATTTTGTACTGTTATATATCTAAAACTTGTTTTTTTTTTTGGTAACGCTAACTAAGACTACTAATTGAATGCCTGAATTAAAGAGCAATAATAAAACCATTTTGTTTAAGTTGAGTAAATTGTACGGTCATCTCAAAATAATTATGTTGCTATAAAGATCTTTTAATTCTTCATCATCATAATCCACAGCCCAACTTTACCCGCCGCATATTGGGTCATTGGGTATCTTTCCTAGTGCCAAGCTCCCATGTTCTAGTGCGAGCCTCATCCAGGATATTCCCAATAAAATTTATTTATTATAATGTGGTCTGCCCAATCAAATACTCTTTCAATTTCGACGAATAACATACATAAAAAAAAAAATATTTTAATTCCCCTGTTTTTATACTAAGTACTATTCCCATCAAGACAGATTCTACAAAGCTTTTTTTTTTTTTTTTTGGTGGGTGTAAAATCATCGAATAACCCCTTCCGCTCTTGGGCAGAGCGAAAGGGAGTGTCAGACTTCTACTGACTAAAAACCACCCATGTTCCTTCTTCGCCCTCTATGTCGAGGCCGCGATAACCGTTGGACTACCCGCGGCCCCGACAGGCGTCGGCCCTTTCGGGCCCCTCCCATGTTGCTGACATCTCTTTGAGGCGCGCGTGGAACACGAACGCGCCGTCGACACGGCCTGTTTTCGTCGTGAGACGGACGGACGGCGAGTTAGCCCATCACTCACCGTCCACAGGCCCGCGTCTACGGTGGCCGGAGGTCATCGCGGGACCCCCGACGCCCGGAGCGCCTCCCGCGGCGGCTGGGACGAGAGGTTCTCTCCCTCTCGCGTTCCGCCACCTCCTTCGCCAGCATCACTGCTTCGCAGAAGGAGGCGACGGCGTCCCATTCCTCCTCGCCCCGGACCATGGCTTGCACCAGGGCCGGGCGCGAGAGGTCGCCGCCGCCGATCGCCGCTACGAGAACACGGCGGGGCTCCGCCCAAGCGGGGCACACCTCCACTGTGTGCTCCACCGTGTCCTCCGGCCGATCCTCGCAATGGTGGCATCCGGGCGTTTCCTCCCGCCTGATTCGGTGCAGGTACCTCCCGAAACAACCGTGTCCGGTGAGGACCTGCGTCAGACGGAAGGTGAGGGCGCCGTGGCGCCTCTCAAGCCACTCCTCAAAGAGGGGACTTACCGCCACTATCGTGGCGTGCCCTGCACGGGGTTGCGACAGTCGCTGTCTCCATGCCGCCATGAGATCGCACCGGAGGTCTGTCCGCCGCGCAGCAATTTGCCGCGGCAGCGGAGTGACCCCCCGGCGCAGCGCCTCCGCGCGCCATTGATGCAGGCGCGCGAGGACTATCGCCTCCAGATCCCACGGCGGCAATCCGGCAAGGAGGTTCGCCGCTTCGCGGGAGATCGTGCGGTACCCCCGTACCGTCCTCACGGCCATGACCTTTTGGGGCACGTTCAGGTAGTGGGCGGCCCGCTTCCTCAAAGCAGGCGCCCACACCGGTGCCCCGTAAAGGGCCATGGACCGCACGATCCCCGCGTAGAGCCTCCGGCAGGAGGCGTTTGGCCCCCCCAGATTGGGCAAGAGCCACCTAAAGGCAGCCCCAGCCCGCTCCAGTCTGGGAGCCAAACGTCGGAAGTGCTCCACGAAGTTCCACCGGCTGTCGAGGACGAGTCCTAGGTACTTCAAGGTACACTCGACGCCGATGGGAACCCCTCCCACCATTAACTGGGATCCCGACGGCAGCGCATTCCCACGTCCATGGAAACCCATGGCCTCCGACTTGTGAAGCGCCACCTCGAGACCCAGCTGCCGGATCCGCTCTACGACTATCGCAACCCCGCGTGTCAAATTGTCGGCCGCCGCCTCGTACGACCCACCCTGAGCTAGCACCAGCGTATCGTCCGCGTAGCAGACCACGCTGACACCGCTAGGGAGGTCGGCGCGCAGCACCCAGTCGTAACCGATGTTCCACAAGGGCGGCCCCAGAACCGATCCCTGTGGAACACCGCACGACATCTCTCGCCGGTTCCACTGTCCGTCTTGACCAGGGTAGATGACAGCCCTGTCTGTCAAATAGTCCCCGACCACACGACGAAGGTAGGTCGGCACCCGGTGATACCGGAGTGCCTCCCTAATGCAGCTCCAGGGCATAGTGTTAAAGGCGTTGGCGATGTCGAGAGACACCGCCAAGACCACACCGCCCCGAGAGACCGCAGCCCCCGTCGTGAGGGCTCTCACGCGCATGATGGCGTCCACCGTCGAGCGCCTCTTGCGGAAACCAAACTGGTGTTCCGCAAGATCCGGACCCATTCCCTCCAGGTGCTCGGCGAGGCGGTTTGCAATTACTCTTTCAAAGAGCTTGCCCACCTCGTCGAGCAGCACAATGGGCCGGTATGCGGACGGCGAGTCCGCCGGGCGCCCCGGCTTCTGGATGAGGACCAGCTTCCCCGTCTTCCAACGAAGCGGGAACTGACCTCTCTCCATGCATGCGCTAAAGAACCCCTCCAGTCGGGGCCCAAGAGCCTCTGAGGCCAGGACCCAGGCTTTGCCAGGCAAGCCATCGGGTCCCGGGGCGGTATTTTTGGCACTCAACCTACGTACCGCCGCTCTCAGGTCTACCCCAGTCACCTCCGGAATGTCGTCATCGGTTCCTGAATGGTCCGCTTCCGGCATCGCGGATGGCGGAGCCATTGGCGGGGGAGGATGCTCCCCTCGCGAAGGGAACAGAGCGCTCACCACGTCCTCCACGAGCTCAGGCCGGAGACTCTGCGTCAGCGGGGGGGCCCGGGTGCGGAGTTGATTCCGCACCGTCTTGTAAGGGCGCCCCCACGGATCTCTGTTCAGAGTCTCCAGCATCTCCTCGCGGGCCTCGTTCTTGGCCCGCTTACAAGCCTCGCGGAGGGTGGCCTTCGCCGCCCTGTACCCCTCATACAGCTCCGCCTCAATGGCTTCCGCATTCGGAGGCCGAATGCGGCGCCTGCGATGCCTGGTGTACAGGTGCCGCGCCGCCATACACTGTTTACGCAGGTACGACAGCTCTTGCGACCACCAGTACACCTGACGCCGGGCGCTTCCTGGCCGGACTCGGGGCATTGCCATGTCGCATATCTCGGACATGGCCTCCTGGAACCAACCCGCCTCGGTGTTTACGTCGGCGGGCCTGACCGGTGATTGCACCCAGGCCCGCACGATCGAGGCTTCCAGGAGGAGCTCCCTGTCCAGCTGCCTCAGCGCCCAACGCGGACCACTCGGGGTCTGTGGGACCGGCGCACTCGGGGACTGGGCAGAGACCTCAAACCGGATATACCGGTGGTCGGAATGGGTCTCCACCCTCTCCATGACGCGCCAGTCGACGACACGCCGTGACAGAGCGGAGCTGGCGAACGAGATGTCCACCACCGACTCGCCCCGCATCCGCACGCACGTGGGTACAGAACCCCGGTTCAGGATGTCCAGGCCTGTTTCCAGAGCCCAGCACTCGACCATCCCACCCCGCACATCCGTGTAACGGGAACCCCAAGCCAAGCTCTTGGCGTTGAAGTCCCCGAGCACTAGTACGGGAAGGGAATAGCCTCCGATGACGACACTTAACTCCCTGAGGGAGTTTTGGAACTCGGCGAGAGTTCGGCTCGGAGAGAAGTAGACTCCCGCGACTACGATCTCCCCGAACCGTGCTGCTACGCACCCCTGACCCTTTCTGACCGTCTCAAGGGTCGGGGTGCCGGCGGCGGCCGACGCAATAATGGCCACTGAGCCACTAAGGTCCTCCACCCAGTCTGGCCTGGGCGGGACAAAGTAGGGCTCAGCGACCACGGCGATGTTTATCGACCACTGCGCCATACTCTGGAGCAACAGATCCTGAGCGCAGGCGCAGTGGTTGATATTCGCCTGGAGGAGGCTTAATGGGGCCATTAATGACAGTCCATTTCAGCCCCCTCCGGGACCTCCTGTGGCACCACCGCAGCGGGAGTTGCGGTGGAGTCTTTGGCAGCAGCGGCGGCGGCGGCGGCGGCTGCGGCTTTGACGACGGTGGGGTTGGCGGTTGCGGAGGGCCCCTTCCCCTTGGCCTTGGCGGGTGGAGCGCAGGCCTTGCTCCCTGCCCGGTGCTCGGCCGGCTTCCCAGCCGCCGCACATGCATCGCAGTGCGGCGTGGCCAGGCAAGCCGCGGCCTTGTGACCCGGCTGACCGCAGCGGAAGCATAATTCGCTGCGGTCCACCTCCGAGGTGCAACGGCACCCTACATGGTGCCCCACATGGCATCTGTAGCACCTCAGAGGTCTGGGTTCAAGCAGCTTGACCTGCACCCTCGACCAGCCAACCTTCAGGGTGTGGCCCTCCGCAATTTTCTTCGCCGCCGTCACAGGGCAGCTAACCGTTACAGTCAGCATACCCTCGCGGTCCGGTCGTAGGGTGCCCGCCTTGACCTGCTCGGCGGAGCACCCCCCGGCCGCGGTGACGGCGGCTAACACCTCCTCCTCGGAGACCGAGTCGTCAAGGCCCAGGATGCGCAGAGTTGCGCACCTGATGGGCCTCGACACTCGGACCTCGTCCGGATTTAGGGACGCCCTGAGCTTCTCTGCCAGGGCGTCCGCGGACGAGGCGCTCGACTCGCCGGGAATCTCCATCATTCGAGCCCCTGTCGCGGTGACTCGAACCCGGAGGCCCCCGGCGATCCCGAGCTCCTCGAGCTTTACCGTCGCCTTGAGTTTGGCAAGAACGTCGCGGTACAGCATGCCCTTACTAGCCGCGTCCGGCTGTAGCGTGATGACTACAGCCGCGGTTTTTGGGGCACGCAGCTTCGCCGCGGCGCTCCGCCTTTTCTGCCCGCGCTTGCGCTCGGCCCGCTTCGCCTTTTGGGCCGCCTTTTGCCTCTTCCGCTTATCCCCGGCCACCAGCCAGCCGTTCTCGGCCTCGGAAGGCTTTAAGGGCGGAGGGGGGGGTGGGTTCGAAAGGGCCGCCTCTGGCGCCGGCACATTCGCCGCTGCCGCCTTGCCTTTTTTCTTGGCAGGCGCCTTGCCCTTATCCTGGGCTGGCACCTTGCCCTTCTCCTGGGTAGGCGCCTTGGCCTTCGGAGGGGGTTTCGCCTTGCCCTTCTCCTGAGCAGGCGCCTTGGCCTTCGGAGGGGGTCCCGCCTTGCCCTTTTGAGGGGCCGGTGAGTTGGCCGCAGCCGGCTTTCCAGCCGACTTTGCAGCCTCGCCGTCTGGCTGGCTGGACGGCCTCGCCTTGGGGTCACCGGCTGTGGCGACCGCATATGTCTTCGCCCCCAGAGAGGGGCGAAAGACAATGCCCCGCATCGCTGACCACTCTGCGCGCAAGGCAGCCAGCTCCTGCCGGAACAGGTCCAGGGCCTGGTCATTCGCCGCTGGGGGCTGACCTTGCCCGCGCTCGCGAACCTCCTTGGGGCTGGTTCCTCGGGGCTTGGCCAGGTCAGCGCGAAGCCTCTCGTTCTCCTTCTGGAGACGCTCCACGGCGGCTGCCAAGCGTGAGACCTCCGCCCGCAGTTTGGACACTTCGTCCGACTGAGAAAGAGGCCCACGGCAGATGGCCTCCGCTGCCGCCAGAATAGAGGTCGAGGCCGCGCTGATCGCCTTGGTTTTTGACGCGAACGTCCTCTTAAGAGAGACGTCGCGTATTGCGGCCCCAACGATCTCCGCAAACACGGCCATGCGGTCACCATTGGTGCCGCCACCGGTCATCGACTCGCCACCAGTCTTCGACTCGCCGCGAGTTTCAGGCTCACCGTCGGAGGATGAGGAGAGCACCCTCCGACTGAGGTGAAGCCCCTCCCCGGCGTCCCCCTTGGCTTGCCGGGCGGCCTCCAGGGAAGCGCCACGCCTACCCCGAGGAATTTTCCGGGCCGTTGTTAGCCGTTCCGCACCGGACGAAGACTCCTCGGCTCTGGGCCGCTTGCGGAAATGCTCTGCATTCTCCGTAGCAGCCCCCGGAACAACGCGTCCGGAGCCTGCCGAGCTGACGCCAGACCCGGAGTCAGAATCCGACCCCGAATCTCCCCGCCGCTCAAGCGAGCTCCCCCGCCAGAATTTAGCAGGAGCCGTTGCGCCACGCTCTCCTGACACCTTGTCAGGCCCTTTCATACTACCGGTCACAGGGCTTCCTGACCGGGAGCCTCCTCGGCTCTTGCTGCCACTGGCAGATGGTGTGAGACTGTCGTTGCCCCCCCCAGAATACGAGGGGCATGACGGTCCGCTAGGGACCGTGGCGGATTCTCCAGCTGCTAAGCAGCTGGTACCGCCCTGGGGTAATTCTATTTCGATAGTCTTTTCCATGATACAATTTCCTTTTAGAGGGTGCGGTCCCTATCTTCACCTACTGCTCTTCCTCCGCCTACTCACCGCCCTCACAGTCACGTCTGATGAGCAGACGCGAACCAGAGGGCAGCAAGTAGGTTAACATCCTCCGACAGGCACACCGCCCGAGAACCCGAACACTGTCCACGTCTCCGGGCGGTGCGCCCCTCGCGTGTCCCTCTTTGTCTGGTCTCTCACACTTGGACCTTTCCGGCATGAGTATATCTACCGGCAGAGCTCCAAGGATCACTGAGACACACAAGCCCCACCACGACGGCAACGTGGGGACACTCCGGTGGGGGGATTCTACAAAGCTCTATCACTGAAAGCTCCACTCGACTTGACACATGCTCAATAAATTGACTCAGCCATCAAGGCTCATCCATCAAGTTCGATTTAATATGTCTATGACGTCAAACCTTCCTCGGTCCTTGAAACAATATGTTAATAGACTTTTTTCAATCGACATGCAGGTAAAAAGAAAAAGCTGACATGGTTTTTATGGCATGTTTTTGCAGTTTCAGAGGCATGACTCATAAAGTCATAACTTTGTTATATCATACTTTTGAAGATATTATTATAAGGCACTGTTCTGGCCATGTAATACGGATCGAGCCTATTGCCATCAACCGGACCCAAAAACTCCATGCCTGCTTTGATTGAGAAATTCCTGATGGAAAAACCCAATAACACTGCACGATCTCATGCTCTGCAGTCGCTCTTGTGGCCGTACGTGTTTCTTATGACTTTACTTAACCTGCTCCTCAGTTCCTGGATTATTTTTATTTTAAAGAACTAACAGAAATAACACGATGTGTGAATATATAAAGTAATAAACTCGATCAAAAAATAATCTAATTAGTCCGTCAGATAGATTAATACTCGTGTGACGTCATATTCTAAGACATTAGTATGACATTTTTTACAGGTAAGTGACGTCGTATTTTATTTTCGTCAACTTTTATTGATTTGATTCAACAAAAATGCGTATCCAATATTTTTCGATAGTCTAACAGACGGACTAATTAGAATCATATTTTTTTTAGTCAGAAAACATCCCTATTGGCGAGGATCAAGTAAAATTGCGTGCTATTGGAGAATAATGGCCAGTTGTAATATATATATTACAGCTGGGATACGCAAAAAAAAATATAAATATATTTATATATATATTTTAATTGATATTGCTTTTTTTTAGGTTTGTAGCCTACCACAACGTTGTTTTTTTTACCCTAAGGTTGACTGGTAGAGAATGCCTTGTGGCATTAAGTCCGTCTATGTATCACTATTGTGCATAAAGTTTAAATAAATAAATAAATAGTGTAGGCTGTTGATGAAGCCTATGTCCACTGTTGGTTTTTAAGGAAAACCAAATACATAAACCACCTACAGTTAATCAAGTTGGGTTTATTTGCTAAGCGTGACCAAATTATAATAACAACGTGCATATTTTTTTTATTGTTTCTGACGTCAAATTGTTTCATAACATTATCAATGGCCTCTGTCTCGTGACGATGCGAATATTATAGAATGCAGTAACAGGGATGTTGCCTGCCTAAAAAAATATGATTGGTTCTAATTAGTCCGTCTGTTAGATATCGAAAAATATTGGATACGTATTTTTGTTTTGCCAAATTAATAAAAATTGACGAAAATAAAACACGTCAAAGATTTGAGTGGGGGTTGGTGACGTCACTCACTAGTAAAAAATGTCATACTAATGTCTTGTGAATATCACGTCACACGAGTTTTCAAAGATCTGCATTGTTTGTTTACGTGAAAAAAGAAAAAAAATATGTCCAATATTTTTTGGAAATCTATCTGACGGAAGTTTATCTGTTAACTACCCTATGGCTTGGGATCGGTTTTGTTGTTTAGCAAAATGCTGTGAAGTCGGATGTGACGACCCGAGTAGATGGGTACCACCTCTTACAGGCCTCAACTTCCTACGTCCATGTTATTACTAGGTTTTTGTAGCCATATTCACATAGAAAAAAAAAATGCTAAGTACTTAAAAAAAGTTGAATCATCGTCACAGCAAAAAAATCCGGGGGATATTATTAGATAATTGCTAAAACAACGTACTCATGTCGGTTTAGCCACGCCCATAATTATTAAATGAATGTGTCCGTTATTATGTACCTACTTATCCTGAAAACTGCTGTTCTGATTGTGATACCATTTCATCATGCCTTGACGGCTGGATTTGATACATTATTTGTTTAAATGTATGTTTATTCATTAAACACGTGAGAAGATAAAAACTAATCCATTTTTGAAAACAAATTTTTGTCGGAATGAAAGATAAAAGTTTAAATAAATCAGTTTTATCATCAAAGATTGATTTTTTAGCTATCAATACAAATCAATCATGTGTTCCGACTATTTATCTTACATCCTACATGACGTCACAAAAGTAAAGACACACAAACAAGATAGTCCAACCTAATAAAATTATGAATATACAGAGTTATTTGTAAAACACAGTTAACCTTTTTTTTTTTTTGGTGGGTGTAAAATCATCGAATAACCCCTCCCGCTGTTGGGCAGAGCGAAAGGGAGTGTCAGACTTCTACTGACTAAAAACCACCCATGTTCCTTCTTCGCCCTCTATGTCGAGGCCGCGATAACCGATGGACTACCCGCGGCCCTGACAGGCGTCGGCCCTTTCGGGCCCCTCCCATGTTGCTGACATCTCTTTGAGGCGCGCGTGGAACACGAACGCGCCGTCGACACGGCCTGTTTTCGTCGTGAGACGGACGGACGGCGAGTTAGCCCATCACTCACCGTCCACAGGCCCGCGTCTACGGTGGCCGGAGGTCATCGCGGGACCCCCGACGCTCGGAGCGCCTCTCGCGTCGGCTGGGACGAGAGGTTCTCTCCCTCTCGCGTTCCGCGTTCCTTCGCTAGCATCACTGCTTCGCAGAAGGAGGCGACGGCGTCCTATTCCTCCTCGCCCCGGACCATGGCTTGCACCAGGGCCGGGCGCGAGAGGTCGCCGCCGCCGATCGCCGCTACGAGAACACGGGGCTCCGCCCAAGCGGGGCACACCTCCACTGTGTGCTCCACCGTGTCCTCCGGCCGATCCTCACAATGGTGGCATCCGGGCGTTTCCTCCCGCCTGATTCGGTGCAGGTACCTCCCGAAACAACCGTGTCCGGTGAGGACCTGCGTCAGACGGAAGGTGAGGGCGCCGTGGCGCCTCTCAAGCCACTCCTCAAAGAGGGGACTTACCGCCACTATCGTGGCGTTTCCTAAACACCGTTAACCTCACAGCAGGGCTATTGCGTATCTTTTAAATCATAGTGGCTATCACATTGTCTATGGATTAACTGTCAAATTGGTTATGGTTTAGTACAAAATGGAACCATTTGACAGTAATTGAAAGACACTTTAAGTTAGCCACTGTCATTTAAAAGATACGCAATAGCCCTGCTGGACTAAGTTGTTAGCAACTTAGTCCTGTGAGGTTAACGGTGACATCATAATCAACGGAACATCATAATCAACAACTTTTGTTCTATGACTTTTAAAAATTCATCATATTTTAGTTCATCAGATTTACTTACAAAAATAAAAATATTTAAATTGTACGCTCTAAATGTTACCAAGTCTGCGAAGCAAAAGAAAACGATAGTAGCGAGGGGAGCGGGGTAAGGGCGGCGGGGTAATCGTAGCGTAGTGAGTTACGACAGTGCGCGACAGGCGTAGGTAGGTAGGTACAGCAAAATACAGAGTTGAAATGTGTTAGATAGGACAACGAAATCTTGAACTTTTGTTTTTGGTAAATGTATTATGTTTTGTAAAAAGTCATAGAACAAAAGTTGTTGTTTATGATGATAGTAATACAGTCTTGCAAGGTTAACGGTGTTTTAGAAATAACCCTGTATAGCGACCCGCCCCTATCGGCTGACGCCACCAAGGTTGGGAAAAGACTAGGCAGATGATGATAATGATGATCTTAATTAAATACGAATGCATGATACACTAAACTTCCAGAAAAAAAAATGAAGTAAAAACTGCATCGTAATAGGGTAGTTGACTGACTAAAAAAATATATTTCTGTTTAGTCCGTCTGTTAGATTATCGAAAAATATTTACACGTCTAATTAAAAGACTAACTAGATTTGACTAATTACATTTTTACACTACCCTATTGGTTGTGTAGTTTTAAAGAACAACACAGTCACAACACAATAAGACACATTTTAATAGTAAGTATTTCTACATTTATATTAATACTTTCCATAAGAATTTATATTCTGTGACCCATTATTATATTGCTATTTTAAGACACAATGAGACTATGAACAGCTCATTACTGGTCGACAGGAAAACGAACTAGATTGTGTCAGCTTAAATATAAGATTGACTTTATGTTCACAGCTGTTACATTAGCACGTGACTAAAGTAGTTCACACCGACGGAATGAAATCTTATCAGCCATGTGGTGAACCTGATTATATCGAGAGTAACTACATAATTTATTTTTAGTAGAAGCATATATTTATGTCCACCTTGTCTTTGGGTACATCATTTTCAAGTAAAGTAACGAAACTAATATTTTGGAACCTATATTATCATAATACAAGTCTTATCTCATGGTAGAAACCGTTATTTTCCGAGAAAAATTACATAGCAAGTAAACATCATCACCTGCTTAGCATTTTCCCATCTATGAAGGGGTCGATTCCAAGTCTAACCAGATGCAACTGAATACCAGTATTTTACACTCCCGTTCCCGTGGGAATACAGGGATAAAAAGTAGCCTATGCTACTCAGGGCGAATGCAGCTTTCTAATGGTGAAAGAATTTTTGTAATCGGCGCAGTAGTTTTTTAATTTATCCTACTAATATTATAAACGCGAAAGTTTGTAAGTATGTATGGATGTATGGATGTTTGTTACTCTTTCACGCAAAAACTGCTGAACGGATTATATTAGTTGTTATTAGTTCAGTAAAACAATTCTGCAAATACCATAATACAGTATACTGAATTTGATTTATTTAGTGTGCAACTCAGTATTTTTGGTTTAACTTGGAAATATTTTGTTCGAAAAAAGGGAATATTCAGATATCGATTTAAACACATGCCATATACTCGTACATATATCTTTCTATCAGTGAAAAAAAAAATGATTTGGATCATTAGTTCCGGAGATTACGCCCCATGTACAAACAAATTGTCCCGTTATACTGGCAGCCGACTGTAAGGCTAGACAGATGATGAATTTCTTAATTAGATAATGATCATTTGATACTTTTTACGCACTTAAACCTCCAACCTTATTACTCTGAGTTGAGTAATTTGTGGGCTCGTCTCAAAAGAAGGTTAACGATCTTTTAGTTTTTTAATGTAATTAACAGTAGGTAGTCATTTACGAAAGAGCATCTAAAGCAATTAGACGTTGTTTTTATAAACGTCAGACAATATAAATTAAATCGAAAGTAATTTATTCAAATTCAAAAGAATCAGTACTTTTAAAACGTCAAAATTAATAAAGACCCTAAACGCCTGCTTCGTTACTTCCTTAGTACCTATTCTAGATAGAAACAAGAACTGGCGAAACGAAATGTACAGATAAAGAGTACACAATATTTATCTGTACAGTTCGTTTCGCCAGTAGCCAGTAACTACAAAGAGGCCAGTGCCTTTGTCCTAGCAGAGGGAACATTATAGTGAGATACACTCACAAAGCGAATGATAATTACATTAGTTTATTTTATACAACAAATGTTTTAAAACAATCAAAGACATACGAGTATCCGTTGGCATTTCCCAAAAAGAAAATGTGTGGAATCACACATTAAAACTAATGGAATGTTTCTTGTATTCGCTGCTAATTGCATAAACAGTAAACACTGTGATAAACGGTTGCAACGTTTTCTTTTTATTTAATCGATTAAATTATTTGATCGCTAATTATGAAAGCCTGACAGGTTGTGTATCGTTTCAATGACTGCAATTTTAATTCAAAAAGTAATTATAGACAATACCTGTTTCAAGTTAGAAACCAAAACCGTGTAACATCAGTCTAAATTAGCCCAAAAGGTCAAAGGGTAATTTTGTCACCCAGATTACCGCCCTTTTTCGTAACAACAATCCGCAATGAGTGTCTAAAATAATCAAATCTAACTGTGACTTTATGTTCCTTCCATGACTCGAGGATCTGGTAGAAACCCTTACATATGCAGATGCTCCTTTCGACGCCTAGCAAACGCCTTTATGGCAGCACCCAACGATACAAAAGAAATACTGTCTGTAAAAAAAACTTCACTTACCCTATACAGCCCCCGGATCCCTTCAGTCCTGTAAATCTTCATCAGGCCATCGATCATGCCCTTGTACCGTTTGTTGTCAGTCAGACTCTCCTCGTATTGGAGACAGAGGCGGGTTTTCACGACCCAGATGGGGTTCGTCATGACGAGAGATAGCACGCCAGCTTCCGCAGCGGCCAACATGTGCAGGCCAGGGCCGAGGGGAGTTCGAGCGTTCCCACCTTGGATCCATGTTTTTATTGCGTTATAACTGTGGACAAATTGGGTTGGTTAAACATATTAAAAAGTTTATGGCTACTGCTTTTGTTGTAAGGAATACCCTAAGGGCTAGGCAAAGAGGTACGTTAGGCACACCCACTTTTCGGCAGATTGTGACTGAAAAGTCACTTTTAGTAGGGGGCCGGAACATCCCAGTCTGGATCGATGGAGTTGCAGACCCCTGCATTGCCATAGATCCAGACTCTGAGATGCTCCTGAGAAAGTCTTCCCAATAACAGTAATGGTTTTCTCGATTTATTTCATCAATTAATAAATGTTTTATTTTACACATTCTAGGGCACATTTACTCCTGTTAAAATACTTATAGCAATTTTTCGCCTCCCACTAAAACTCATTGACAAGGATTACGATTTGTACGAATCTTATAGACAAACACTCGACTTGTCTAAAACCCATTCATAATTGTATGCACACAGCGTCACATCGGTACGTATGGCCGTGTCTATGAACCGCACACATACATAGATTTTCGCAATTTTAACGCAGCAGCTCCTGCGACTGTAGCTGAGTGGGCTGTGATTGGCTGCAACAACACAACCAATCTATAACCCGCGAAGTTCAAAACTTGCATTTTTTTGCAATTTGTAGGCCAGTGCTAGGTTGTATGTTGAATAAAATATGCCTACATACGTCTTAAAACCGGGAATCATATTTTAATGAACATACAACCTAGCACTGGCCTGTAAATTGCAAAAACGTAAGGAAATTTTAATTTCGCGTTTCGCGAACTTCGGGCTTCCGTGCATAGAGCGCAGCACCTGTTTAGTTCGATGTTCGCAATGTTGTCAACTTGTCACCTCATTCATTGGATTTTGTATAATCCTGCAAAAAATGTTGACCGCTGTTGTGAACAAACTCGATATGAAAATGATGCAATTTTATTTGCTAGTATTTTTCTATCGACATTAATAACCTAGAAATTATTTTTTACGTAAGAGGAAGACATTACTGTTTCATTGTTGTGACAAGCAATATATAATGCGATTTTGTTTTGAAACCGAAAACGTACAGTTAACGTTATTAACAGTAGTGTAAATATTAATTTTGTTGTGTATTACTTGTTTATTCACATAACAATGGTATTTACTTGTGAAGTTTGTGCTGATAATGTGTGTTTATTACATGTTAAAAGTAATAAGTGTTCTCAATTATCGGTCAGTGGGTCGTCTTAGGAGCGGATCGTATAATGATAAGATTCAAGTTGTATCTAAAGGTAGACATGTAAATTACGAAAATTTATCCAAAATCTTGCAAGTTACGTGTTCTGTAACTATCACCCACTCACTTGGATGAGATATTTGAGGTGGCCGAATCTTTCTTCTGTTTGCATCGTCATTAGAAAATCGTGAGTTAAACCTTGAATAATGTGGTGAGTTTTTGAATTGTATTTAAAAGTTTTGTTTTTACAGGCTTACTTTTAAATTATTTTTTTTGCTGTCATTTATTCGTAGCCTACCCATCGTGGGGGACCACTGCACGCCACTGCGTAACATCATGGAGACTACTCTCCATAAAGTGAGCAAGTCTTTCTTTTAAGCTTGTATGAAAGTACCTTTTACCCCGTTTGATATCAAAGAATGTCGGGCATGCATCAGCATGTCGGGTGTTTTCCGTCATATAATTTCTCTTCTAAAACGCAATTAAAATATTTAAACCGTAAAGTGTGATGAACATTTATCCTACCTCGAAATTATATTATCCCATTCACCGCTGACACGTCTGTTTGTTTTGGCAGATTCCACAAAATAGCACGTGAGCTAACGTAGATATACCTATGTGTAATATAAACTACAGCGGATGGAGAAAATGAGTGGTTACGCCTCAATAAGACTGCGACATCAAATGTCAAAGAGATTCCCATCATTCACAAAAGTTTGATGACATTCAATATTTTCAAGTTAGGAAAGGTGAAGTAATTAATTAAAGAGGCAGTTGCTTTATGTAAAATCCAGTAGTATCCGGTTAAGACTGAGAGCCAGATAGACAAATGAGAATGAAAGTAAAGATCGATCAAAAGCAGGCAAGGTGCTGAGATATTATGACGAATTGCAGCTAAGTAAGACTTGGCAGTGTGCCAACGTTTACATTCCATACGAAACTGCAATGTATTAAAATTAAATGCATGCAAGTTCCTTAACGGGAATTTATAGGGGTCTAAAATGGCCGCTTTATCTGAATCATAATGGGAAAAGACACATTAAAATTCTTAAAATGGTCATTGACGTAGCGAATATTAAGAATTAACAGTTCGTAGCAATCAATCCTGGACATTTTAACCAAAGTAATTTTGTTTAGGAGCCACTATTACACATCTTAGCTTAGCTGATAAACCTCATAGCTGCGTCACTGTAGAAATAATGTAGGTTGCAAATACAGATCGAAGTAAAAAAATCTTGTTTACTCTCGCGTTCTCGGAGAAAATTAAATATTAACCAATAGGATTGCAAACTGGAACAGAGGGCAGATTTTATGCAATCCTATTAGTCAATATTTCTCTGTTTCTCCGCTCCGCAGCCTCGCTCCGCTTCAGTGGTCAAGGCAGCCTTAGGCCCAGTATCCACTAAAGCGGAGATATGGCGGAGACAAGCTGAGCGGAGTGATGTGCCAAATTCGACCAATCACAGGAAGGGCCAAAGACCAGATGTAAATTTAATGTGATTGACCGATACCGCACAGCTCCTCTTGTCTCCGCATTGGTGGATACCGGGCCTTACTATTCTCTACTATGTACAATGTTACTTTTATTAAAGGGATTATGCTCATGTTAATGCATTTAATAATTTTAGATGACCGCTTTTTTTTTTTATCATGATGGCCTCTCTCGTTTGGTCTCATTTCGGCTGATGTGAGCTAAGATGAGGTGAACGATTTTGCACGCTAGCATTTCATACATTAAATTTTTTCAGTGTTCCTTTTTTTCGGTGTACCTACCTAACTGAGGTGACTGCTGAGATGATGAGCAATGGAGAAGTAACGAAGAAAAAGACATGCTGCTCCGACCTCAAATAAATTGGTATAAGGGCAGGAAACACAGATATTGTTGTTTCTATGATTTAAGACAGGAAAATTATGATGATGATTTGTGTAGATACCTTATCTAAAAAAAAATTATATAAGTACTTAATATTTCTCAAAAATCAAGAACCGTGTCAATTTTTTTCATAAAATAACGTGACGTCATATCGCAATCCGAACACATGTGTTGATAAGCATCAAAAGATCGCTCTGAAACTGAAAATATTCACGTGAACAATTGATTGGAGACAGACGCGCGAGCCAAGAGTCACGTTTATTCATATACTCGGTAATGTTGGCATACAGTTCGATAGTCGAATATTTACATGCAGTATTGGTAAATTTGTTCTCACACTTTATACGGCTTGTATACTAATGGATACTACAGATACCGGCACGGTTCTTGAGCGGTCGGCGGAAGAGTGGGGATCGCTGTGCGCATCGTACACTTAAGACAAATAAAACGGACACCCGTTTATTATTTATTCGTCGTGAGGTAGGTACGTGCAGCAGGAGTAAAGAACAAATCCCGAGTGACGGCTATGACGCGATGCGCTACGGGCCTATCACTGCACTTTCCCCGTCCCCGCACCTCACTTCATACCACCAAAGGAACCCAATAACTCACTTTTGCGCAGGTGAAAGGCAGCGCTCAAGAATCGTGCCGATGATTGTACTTAAGTTTCATCATCACTATCTTCCTGTCACATTCTATTTGGGGTCGGTTCAACACGTTTTTTTCTTTCATTCTTCCCTGTTAGACGCCACGGCATCAATTTTTCCTATCCCTTTCATATCATTGCTCACACAATCCATCCATCTTTTGGCCTTTGGCTTTTTGTTTGCCCTTCCTCTCCCTGCTACTTTATAGGGGATCGAACTGGGTCAAAAAAAAAATGATTATAATTAGTCCGTCAGTTAGATTATCGAAAAACATTGGATACGTGTTTTTTGTTTTAACAAATTAATAAAAAATGACGAAGATAAAACGCCTCAAAGATCAAGCGTGGGGGATTGTGACGTCATTTGCACGTAGAAAATGTACTGACATGTGTGAAGTTTTCGAGAAGTTCACGAGTTTTGAAGCAGTGTATCGTCTTCATTTTTGTTTATGTGAAAAAACAAAAAACATGTATTCAATATTTTTTGGAAATCCATCTGACGGACTAAGTCTTTTTTTGTCAGATTCCCTAATGACTTTAAAGGCGCGGCCCCACCGCGGTGCATGCTGTGCACGGGCACGCGGCGCATTTTAGCTGCGTGTATTCATTTGTTTGACAACGTGGGTCTACGTTTCCACTGGAGTACCTACACGAAGACCCACGACTATGTTTAGCGTGGCACGGCGCACGGAGAGGCTACACACATGCCACTGCAATCTACGGACACGGGAAGAGCTGTCTAGCAAAGTCAGTACCAATGCCATTCTATGAGTACCTCGATACGATATATACGAGAAACACGAAACGCGTCCGTTCCACAACGTGTATGACTGAAAACTGCTCTGCGATAACCGAGCTGTACATAGTCGTGGGTCTTATTCGTGTACTCCAGTGGAAACGTAGACCCACGTTGACAGCGTTGAGCTATGTAACCGCCTATTCGAGCAAGCCACGCGTGTATCAATGACGTCAATTCATGCGTAGCCTCTCCGTGGGTTGCAGTGGACACAACCACATACATTTTCTTACAAAGCGAAGCTTAATTTTCATCACAAAATCGACGGCATAACTTAAATTTTAACATTTTTTTTTCTGCTATATTTTGTATTGAAGTCGAAAATGTGATAAATAGTGCCACTAGTACACCATATGGTGATGCTATTTATATTTTTTTAATGTTCAGAATCGCTTGTAGTGTTATGTTCAGCGAAGCCAAACATAACTCGATCGATATTTTTGCGGAAAAGGGCTTTTGAATATGGGTGATTGCCATTGATATAAACATTATTTTAAAAATTCTAGAAAGAGTTGTGCCAGAAAAAGAACTCTTCTCTTATATTAACCAAAAGAAAACTTCATATTCTTCATAGATTTCCCACACGGAGCGATTAAAATTGTTCAAAATGAGATGATTTCGTACACGGCCCCTTAAACGAATTTAATCTACAATTCGTTCTGTAATTTTCTTAAATATTTTCATGGTTGGAAAACTACAACGATCAACATTTTCTATTGTATAGATGTTTAGATGCACGGACATAATACGAACATTGTGTCTTTATGCCTTTGCATAATAAACAAGAAATAACTGTATTCTCCGAAGAAAACAAACACATGTTGTAAATTACAATCATAGTTCGCCGTATAAGTCCGATGTACAAGAAGTTATCACAGTAATAATTATGGGAAAATATTAACGGCCGTCACATTGAAAAGTTATCAAATCGAGATTGGATGAAACATACGGAAAAAACTATTATGTAATGATTATTTCGTTATCTTCGCTAATTACTTGATTAGTAACAAGCAAAAACGTGTGTAGAAATGTATGCTATAATTATTATTTACGAAAGATTGTTTTCAGCGATCAAGTATAGCCTGCTTTTGGGTATAATTACTTTCGTATTGTATTTTAGTGACGTCGATATACATAATTATAACGGTTATTGACGTTTTCTAAAAGTTGTGCCAAGGATATGACCGATCCACATTGATTTTGAAACAATGACTTTGTTTTTATTGTACCGAGTTAATTTGAAAACACGAAAAATAAAACGGGTGTATGAATAAGTTTAAAAACAATAACATTTATTTTAAAGCCCAAAGTCAAAGCCCTAGGTATCAGGTGACCTAAAATGTCAGTATTACCAGAATCCTATTAAGATAATAATTAAATGAATCATATTACAATTCGTTAAATTATATTCTACTAATGAGACATTTTAACCCCAGGGCGATAACTGCCAAGTCGGGCTTTTACTGACAAGCCTTAAAAAAGGCCTGCTGACTTTCTTTTATGTTTTAACTGTACACCGCTACAGATTAGCTAAATATTTACATAAAACGAGATCGGAGCGTGTGAAATCGCATATCTAAATTCCCTGGCGACCTCCTTCGAGTATTTTTTTTTTAAATAAACGTTGCCCCACACTAGGAATTTCTCCTGTATCGTGGGTGCGTTCACAAACATTTAAACTCACATACACAAATACCCAGACCCGGAACAACTATCTGTAGGTCATACAAATATTTGTTCCGTGCGGGAATCGAACCCGCGACACGCAGCGCAGCAGTCCATTGCTTGAGCAACTGCGCCAACCGTGCCGTCATCAGAATTATCATCAGAAATTGTCATCAGTTTCATGACGATACAGGATGCCATGCTTCTTCTTATTATAAAGCGTCTATAATATTTTAGTCAAGTGTTTTTATACTTTGTACTATCATAAAACGTATGAATGTGGACGACGCAAAAGGAGTATATGTTAGGATCGTAGCAGGTGGCGTTTTGTGGTTTCTGCCTACCCCCATGGGAAAAGGGCGAGAGTTTATGTAGGTATATCTAATAACCCTCCTTTTGGGCTTCGACGCAGTCGGGTAAAAACCAGTGATTCAGAATTACTTGGCGTACACTTCCGCTCTACTGACTGAACTTCGAACAGTTCGTAGCGACCAACTCGTAAAATTGAAAATCTTGCCAATTTTAAACACGCTGACAGAGCATGCAAATTGCAAAGTAATGAAATCGTAGACTTCTAAAATGTAATGCATTGACCATTCCACGAAGCCATTAACAAAGTTTTATGATTAACGGAAAAAAGGTCGTAAGTGCCCAGTGCCCTGTATTTTCTCTGTTCACACATTGAACTCGAGATGAGGGAGAATTTAAAATAAGCATTGACGTCGCAGTCGTTCAGTATTGTTACAAAGGCACACACGTGGCGTAGATAAGACGTTTCAGTTTGTTCTTGAAATGCATTATTAAAACATTTTTTGCGAAATTTCTTGCATCATACGTGAAGTGTTACATATTTGGACGGTTTGATACGAGATAAGTTGGCAAAATCAAATGTATATTCTGGTGAATCGTGCCCATTCAGGCCTCTAAAAACACTTGTTATTAGCACGCCTGAAAGATGAGTGATTGGCAAAATCGCATCGCTCTCAAAACAAGGAATTCCCTCATAGAATCCTGTCCTTCGTGCTACCCCCTTGACTCACAGGGACCTACGAATGTTGGTGCATACAAGTCAGATCAATAGTTCTGCAAACGCGCAACGGCCAACAGCTTAGTCATTGCACGTGCTTCGATACGTATGCACAATAGCTACGTAGTTTTGTCTGACTTTCTGTCTGTTACTTTTTTTTATAATACTCAAATGTATTGAGGACTTATATAAAAAAGAAAGGAATAAATGGTGGCATTTATTCCTTTCTTTTTTATATAAGTCCTCCTGTGACAGGGTAGAATGGAAAAGAAAATGTTGCGCCGATCTCAAATAGAATGGGATTATGGGCAGGAAGATGATGATGACTCAAATGTATTGAGGCGAACTTATTGCTCTAAGCATTTTGTACCGGTCAACCTTAAGGTTATGCAGAGACAACCTGTGGCAGAAGTAATCCGGAAAATAGGGTTTTTCACCAAAAAAAATTATTTAGTCCGACTGTTACATTATCGAAAAATATTGGATACGTGTTTTTTGTTTAATCTATACTAAAATTATAAAGCTGAAGAGTTTGTTTGTTCTGGAAAAAATCTTTTAGTGTTGGATAGTCCATTTATCGAGGAAGGCTTTAGGCTATATAACATCACGCTTGCACAAACGGGAAACGATATTCCTTATTGTGAGCTTCCGTTGCGTGCGCTGCCAAAATGGTTTAAGTTAAGCAAATATGATGTATGAAAGAAATGTTCTTCTTTAAAAGTCCTACAAAAAAGTCCGCGACAGCATATATCTATCTATTAAGATTGACTCACTGTAACCGTTTTCTACTATTGAAATGTTAGGTCAAAAAGAATTATTTATTGCGAAGCGTATTTAACACATACAGGGTGTAAATGAACCCTTCACACATACGTCAACCAAGTATTCTGTACATCAGACTAAGTACCCTTACGCAAAAATGTTTGCTGGGAAACGACTTTTTTTTTTGGGGTCAAAAATCACATTTTACGGTAAAATTTAATGTAGCACTCTTAAAACATTGTGCTAGTGGATACATTTAATAGTAAAAGGGTCATGGAGGTAATTTAAGTAAAGTAACAACCTGAAAAACTAGTTTTAAGTATTATTAAAAATGTGTCAGTTATGTTATGTCAAATTCACAACATCAACATTTTTCCTGTTACGAGAAATATGTTTTACAGTTTCCATTTCATGATATTTAAGTAGATGTAAGTGCGGTGCCTGCTTATTAGATTTTTGTTTTTTTATTTTTTATTATCTTACTCGGCAAGTAATAAATGGTTATTGACGGTCAGAATATGTATCACCATAACATGCACAATGCTATTAGATTATACAAATAGACAAGTTTCACAAATAATTTTATACTCACAATAAAAAGTAGAAGCCCCAAGCGGAGCCTGATCCCCATACATTTGGTGTGACTCCTCTGTATAGTCCTTTCACTCCCTCCTTCTTAACAATAGTGACGAACGCACTGCTGAGTCCATCATACCTAGGAACTGTTGCGGTCCGGCCGTCGTTAACTGGAATAACACTGGATTATTAGCTTTCTCCATAAAAGTATTTACTGCTACATGGAAAATAATTATTTACTTTAGACGTGGAGTGATACCAGCTTGTTATATACAATACTTACAAAAACATTAACTTAAAATAAAGTTAATTTACAAATATATTTTATGGAAATATCGTAGAACGAGGAACTCAAAGATGTGTAACCTGGCCGATTACGGTCTACTGGGATCCTACAGAGAAAAGGTCTGTGTTGCACAAGTAGGAACATTACAGAATGATAATTGATACAGTCACAAGTACCAATGTGAACAAATTAATCACCTTCAAAAGGGATTTTTACGTTTATACAAACAGTATTTTGCAAGCTACTATTACAAAATAGGTAGGTATTATCTTTTAATAGCTTTTGAATTTTGCTAACTGTATACACCCCTAATTAAGAGAATGATTTACAAGCTCAATAAAAAAGGTAGATGCACATAAAATGCACAATTACACATCCTAGGAGTTGAATTTAATAAATTTTTTTTTGTAGCCTCAATGGTTAATACCATTTTATTGAAACATTCAGTTGTCTTTAACATCTAGTTTTAATTTCAATGAATACATTCCCTATCAAATAATCATGCTATGACCTATGCAGCTGCAATTGGTAAAGAATATAATAATAACAAAACATTTCTTAAATTGTTCATAATTTCAATGTGAATTGTAAAATGTGATTCATGACAATGCATTCATTAAAAGTACATGTCTTAATGCTCTACAGCAATGTTTACATAAAACATGTATTCATGACATGTGTAACTAAAAGGGACAAAAAAGAAATGTCACCAATAACTTGCATAATATTCTAATTAGAACTGTTCTCAATTTAAGGGAAAGTAGGTAAAGGTACACTTTAAACTCTGTCTGGCTTTTATCTAAAGCATTAATCTAAGTTGTATTTGGAAGGATTTGTAAGTGCATCAATAATTCAAATAGAGAATACTCTGCAAGCTGCCAGTACCTTCAGTTCAGGTGCTTTCAACCTAAACATACATTTCAAAATAGTGAAGGGCGGGCGGGGGTTGTAGCGTCTAAATAGTAATTATTTTATAAAGCATGTGGTAACCGATCCACAACAGCTTGTCTTAAGTTGCATCATTGAGGAAGTTGTCTGTGCAATGTAAACAAAACTGCCTTGTCTTCACTTTCACTAACTGAAGTTCAAGGTTGAAACTTATGAAGTTAATTAACCAGTTCTAATTAATTCATTAATTATCTTTCTCTGAACACGTACTACACGAGTGTCAGAATGCCAATCGATAATATTTAACCTTATAAAATCACGAGAACTCGCATGGTAATTACGTGAAAAAAAAAATCGCATTACTCACCAGCAAATCTAATTTTGATTAAATCCAACGGGTGCAGTATGAGTGTGGAAGTCACGCCACCTGATATACCAGCTACCAGGTGCTCGTACTTGATGTGGCTGAACAATGCCTTAGTGGCCGATGGGCTAGGGTTCTTAATTGTAGACATGATGAATTTACTAGATCACAGATAAAACTTTTGTTAGCATCTTGCGGGGACCCTTCACACCTATGTATTACCGGCACACACTTTCCCAGAAATCTTTAACGAAACTGAATTTAATGCAATCTTCACTTAACATCATTGCTCTCGTAATAATCCCACGAATTACAATGCGATAAAAAATGAACGATTTCCAGAGTAATTGAACATGCCGTTCCTTTCTCCGAAACATGAGGGTCTTGATACTTTTGAAATAACTATTTTACTCCGGCCATTAAAGATAGAACAAATTGCGACAACGACGTGATTGTCTTCTTGAAAGTTGTTTTGAACTGATTAGGTTATCACACAAAAAGGTTTGATATCACTCGCAGATGGCTCTAACACCAAAATTTTCAAGTTGAAGTCAACGTCAAGTCAAGAGTGAACGTGAAAAGGATCGAAACGAAACGTAACGGTGTTGCCACAATTATAGATGTCTCTTGGATCGACCAAGAACAAGAGGATTGATAAATCATATTTATTGTAAAAACCGTAATTAACCGTAATTTGTTGCACAAATTAGAATAAATCAATGACCTAGTTCCATTTTATAATGTGTTTTTTTTAAATAGTAATGCAAAACTTGCCAGTTAATTATAGGATTGTATAATTGGTAGTAAACAACTAAAAAAAACTACCTATAGAAAATTATGGACATAAATATCGGTGTGGATGATTCAAGCATTGGACAGAAACAAAACTATACAATATATTAATCTAAGTCAAAGTAAAATAAAGATTTCCCCACGTCATTGAAAATTGATAACACGAAATAAGGTAAATATTCCAAAGTTTGCCTTGGCAACATTGTACCTACCTTTTTTGACATCTTAGAACTATTGCCCATTTATTACGTAAATCTGCGAGCAAAAATTTACAACAAAAAGGATCAGAATCACAGCAAAAATGTTGAAGGTGGCGACTACTTTGAGATTAGTCTCAAAACAGGGCAATCAGGTGCGTTGTTTGGCCACAGCTGCAGGTTATAAGGAAAAACTTGTGAACGTCCCACCAACAAAACTCTCAGTGTTAGATAATGGAATCCGCGTTGCGTCTGAAGATTCCGGTGCTGCGACTGCCACCGTAGGACTGTGGATTGACGCTGGATCTAGGTATGAGAACTCCAAGAACAATGGAGTTGCTCATTTCCTTGAACACATGGCGTTCAAAGGCACAAGCAAGAGGTCGCAAACCGATTTAGAACTTCTTGTAGAAAACATGGGCGCTCATCTTAACGCTTACACGTCTCGGGAGCAGACTGTGTTCTACGCTAAATGCCTCGCTAACGACGTACCTGCCGCCGTCGAGATCCTTGCTGACATCATTCAGAACTCTTCGCTCGCAGAACCCGAAATCGAACGAGAACGAGGTGTGATACTTCGCGAAATGCAGGATGTTGAGAGTAACCTGCAAGAAGTTGTATTCGACCACCTCCACGCCACTGCCTTCCAAGGTACACCTTTGGGTCAGACCATCCTTGGACCTACCAAGAACATCAAGAAGATCTCCAAGGCCGACCTTCAGAACTACATTAAGACTCACTACCAGCCTTCTCGCATTGTTCTTGCTGGAGCTGGCGGCGTTGACCACCAGAAATTGGTAGACCTTGCCAACAAGAGCTTCAGTGGACTGAAGAACACTGTTTCTGATGTAGAGCTATCACCATGCCGTTACACTGGCTCTGAGATCAGGGTGCGTGATGACTCCATGCCGCTCGCTCATGTTGCTATTGCTGTTGAAGGTGCTGGATGGACTGACCAAGACAACATTCCTCTGATGGTTGCAAACACTCTTATTGGAGCTTGGGACCGCTCCCAGGGTGGTGGTGTAAACAACGCCTCCTTCCTGGCTCGGGCGGCGTCAGCTGGCAACCTCTGCCACAGCTTCCAGTCTTTCAACACTTGCTATAAGGACACTGGACTCTGGGGAATCTACTTTGTAGCTGAGCCTCTGCAGCTGGACGATATGTTATACAATGTGCAGAAGGAATGGATGAAGCTCTGCACATCTGTCACTGAGGGAGAAGTTGAGCGTGCCAGGAATCTCCTGAAGACCAACATGCTCCTTCAGCTTGACGGAACCACCCCTGTGTGTGAAGACATTGGCCGTCAAATGCTATGTTATAACCGTCGCATCCCCCTGCATGAGTTGGATGCCCGTATTGAAGCTGTCTCAGTACAGAATGTCCGTGATGTGTGCTACAAGTACTTGTACGATCGCTGTCCTACTGTTGCTGCCGTCGGACCCACTGAGGGTCTGCCAGACTACACTAGGATCCGCGCTGGAATGTACTGGCTTAGGGTGTAAAAAGTTATAGTTGTACATTATAGAAACATTATTTAAATCAGTTAAGATCGAAAAAAGCATTAAACACTTTGCTCCCAATGTCTGTTGTTTTATTGTAATAAAACACGATGTCTTGGTGAAAACTGTATTTATTAAAGGACAGTAAGAAGAAATGTGTAAATAAACATGAGTGATTCTGTATTTAATATTTTTTATTTCATAACAGCATAATATTTGAATAATTTCTAAAACATAATGATCAGGTAGGGGATAAATTAATTACAATATGGAATAAATAAATCGCATTGGCTATGATTGAAACAACACCCCATAATTCCATGACCATGTTACTTACACACAACATCCATGTGTAATATTGCAGAATATAGTCAGGAATTGCAGAATATTGTGTCTCCAACATGCTGGTGCCAATATTCGCGTAAATACCGATCGTCAATATTGAGTAAATACTACGTAATATCTTGCATCACCCATAAATTCTACCTAAATAGTAACAGTTCCTTTAGGAACAGGTGTAGTTTCTTTAGCTTCCACTCCAATGGCAATCTCCTCCTTCTCTTCTACACTAGTAACACTAGGTTTCCTAATCACACTCTGCTTAGCTTTACTGCCATATGGCTGCACTGGTTCACTGTGGCTAATGATGCTGGCTGAGGATATGAAGACAGACACCTGCTCGGGTGTAGGACAGGCTACGATGAGTGTGTCTTCATAAGTGTAGCCTGCGTTTGTGAGCAGCTGTTCAATCTGGACGAAGTAGCCGACTACATTGTTCTGCAATACAAAGAAAAGAAAACTAAGTCTGGTTGATATATTCCTGTTGGCTCTATTTCCCCATAGATGAGGATAAGGAGACAAAGATGTTTATTTTGCTGTTGCCATATTGAAGTCCGTTTGGTAATATAAAAGTTGCATACTCCCACTCAAAGAGAGGAGGCCTGTGATCAGCAGCGGACACATTTAAGGCTGATTGTAACTGACTTTTTTGTTATGTATTATTACAGGGATGCTCAGCACTAGTATGTGTGACTTTGTTAGTGATTTTTCATGTATCAAGTTTTATTTTACGTTACATAACGACCACCACCACGCCACCGGTGGTAATCGTAATACATATTATAAAACTGTTATTAGCGTAGAACGACACAATACTCCCGACATAAGGTCAGCGACGTGGTCGAGGTGGCCATGCGGGACATGGATCGATCGAAATGCCGCCAATAAAACGCGCCAGCTTATTGCTTCTACTAGACTCCTGAACATTAAATCGATATAGCGTCAAGGAACCACGCCTTCCCATGCTAATACATTTGTTAATTTTTTCGCTACGCTATCAAAAGTATTTGTTTGATAGATAGTCAAAGTAGCTCCGGCAGGCTCTGTTTATAAAGGCTGACACTTTCTTCATTTATATACCACTAGCTCTTAACCTTTTGATAAATGTGTGTATGAGAAAGAAAAGGATCCTATTAGATTTTTTTGGTGAAATACCCTATTTTGATGTGACTTTTACTGGCAGATAGCTAATGTTATAACGAGTAACGTAGAAAGTATTTACTGAGCCCTCGCGGGCTACAGCTAAACACTAAAATAAACAAATACCCACCCTGATTGGTCTAAACAGAATAAACTCAGTCTCTTTATTAGCCAGGTAAAGCTGCATGGAACGCTGCAACGGCGCCAGATGCGTGCGTATTTTCTTCTGAGCCTCCTTCACTGCTACCGCCATCTCCTCAGGAGTTGCCCACGGCTGGGACTTCAGCTGTTCTATTGGAGTGAACGCTGTTGCCTGGAAAGAAAAATTGGAATTTAGCTTTGGGCATACAATTCTCATTTAGTTTTATATTAGCTGTTCGTAAGTCGCGAGCCAGCACTGGGCCACCACTGCTCTCGCAAAAAGAGATCTTTAACCCGCAGGCTGATTTCTTTCCAGAAACTACAAAAATAATCTCGTCTTCTATTTAAGTAGGACCTATCATAAACTGCGGAGTTACAGTACCCCGCGATAAATATTGCACATCAACCATTGGAAAGGTAGTACCTTTGTACAGATAAAGGGCAATTATACTATATAGTTAATATAATATAATTGTTAATATTGACACGACATGGACGACGGATGGATGGTCGACGTCTTTGGATTGGTTACCCTCCTCTTGTTAGAAGTAAACACTTACTGCGGTTCTCAGAGATATTTAATTATTACTTAAGCCGTCACTTATTAACGATTTGACATACTTTTGTATGACAAAAGTGTCAAAACCTTTACTAAGTGATGGCCTAAGTAATTATTAAAACTCTCTGAGTGCGGCAGTTAGATTTATGCTTGCTAAGTTCATGGCAATACTAGAGAATATACAAGCCTTCTTACAAATACACAAGCAGCTCACCTTCTCAATAAATGCAATCATAGGTCCAGCCAGAATCTCAGTAGCATCTCTGATGAACATTTCGCAGCAACTCTTCAACTGCCTATCCACCTCCTTCCTCGAATCCAAGAGGTGTTCCCTCACCAACGGAGTACCATCCAACAGGAACTCCAGCAAAGCATTGTTGCTGTTCAAAGAGAAGATCTGTCTCGGCTTCTGTATAAGACCGTACGCTGCATTCCTCATATTACTGAAATCTAGGGTAGTTTCTTTGACTATGAAGTCAACTTGGAACGGAGCTATTTGCTCTCGTAAGATCAGAAGATGTTTTATTTGGAATAGTTCTCCATCAATACTCGTGGTGTTTGCTGTAATTTGTTTTGCAGCACTGTCTACACTTTGAACGCAAAGGGAGATAGCTTCTTGGGCTAAACCTTGGAAGACCTTCTTTTCAAGACACCGGTATAGCCTGGAGAGGGCTGCTAAGGTTCTTCGGACGCCAGGGTACCACATGCCGTGCATGTCGGCAGGCGAGGCCTGGGGCCTTCGTTGGGCCTCCACGTTGATGTTGGCTACTTCCTGTGATGTGGCTGAGATGTCTGAGACCATGGAGTTGCGGGAGTCGCTCCGTTTCATGGACTGCTCTTGGATTGATATTGCGATTTGCTGTAGAGGAAATGTTAGTAAGTTAATTTGTGATAAAAAGTCAAGTTTGATATTGTCTTGAACATCAGACAACACGAGCAATAATAGGTATACACTTGGTGAAGTTCAAACGCGAATTTCTCGTGAAATTACGATAAAATTCCAACTATGAGAAATGAGCTACGAGTACGTTATGATAATATGAATTGAAATAAATACAGTAGGCAAAGTTTTCTTCTGCCAGAGTTGCGGAATTTATTTGAAAGAGTCAGCGCGGCCCTGAAACGTTAAAAGGTACTAGGAACACGGATGGGTGGACGGATGGTGGTGGCTTTAAGAGTCTGACACTTTTAGGGTCCGTTCACACAGATCGGCTCGGAGTGTAGAGCGGATTTTGTCATGTCACTTCTTTTGTTCTTGAGAGCAATTATTTGTTCTTAAACGTAGTGACATGTAAATCTTATTACAATGATTCAAAACTCTGTTTAAAACGTGATAAAAATCCTCTGAACCGGCCGGTCTATGTGAACAGATTCATACTCCACCTAGAGAGAGGAGGAGTTATTTGATGATTTCCTATACGAGTAATATACTTCAATTGCTTCTAAGCGTATACATATTAGTGTTGTTCAGTACTAAACAAATCCTTCCCCACGCACCTCCATCATGAGCAGTTTCTGCGGGTAGGCCAGGTCTCCCTGCGCCGGCTTGTACAGCAACACGTCGGCACGCAGGTGCACGTGCGCGCGGAACACGAGCCGCTCTTGTGCGTCCTGTAGCAATGCGCGCGCGCACTGACCCAGCGCTGCCAGGCGGATCGCTGAGGTGAAAACATGAAACTCGTCAGTAAGTCAGATTACAATGCTGAAAGTCCGTCAAAAAACAAATTGGCTGTCTCTCTTGGCAGGCTTGGACAATATTTTGAAATAGTTGTCGGAGCGTTGTAGGGATAAAGGTGGCCACCTGGTCCCTTAGTCATAACGCTTCGATTCGGTTTCGATTTCGACAAGTCGTATGTCTATCTTTTTTGGCATTATGAAAGTAAGCGAGATAGACATACGATATGATCGATTCGCTTTCGATTCGATTGTTTGTGAATAGCTATGCAGGTCCCCAAATCGTGAACCGATGCAATTCGACACACTAACTGCGGTACTCAGAGATATTTAACGATTACTTAAGCTGTCACTTAGTAAAGATTTGACATACTTTTGTATGACAAAACTGTCAAAACATTTACTAAGTGATGGCCTAAGTAATCATTAAAGCTCTTTGAGTGTGGCGGTAAAAGAACTAATATTTTAAAGATAATGTTCACTTTTTAACACCCTTTTATTGTAACTAACTAATTTTGTAAAACAATCTAGAAGTTATATTCGAGCCCCGTTTCCGATTATGCTTGAATTTCGCCATCATGTTTAGTTTGGATGACAATGTCTTGTTAGCTAAGTGACGTCTTTCCAAATCCAATATGGCGGACTAGTTTTTTTTATATATATACATGCATTCGCGTCTTAAGGGTATCAAAGGAAAGGCTAGGTATGCTGAAAAGAAAAAAATACCCACTCTAAAGCGCTAAAGGTATCAGAATTATCAGTTAAAATAGATCAGTCATGTTATATCACCCTTGCCTTGAGCACCATATAACAACTAGCCGTTGACAAAAACGACGAAAACTCTGTAACGTCACATCGCACTACATTTTTTGTTGTTGCTCTTAGTTCTCTTTTTTTTCAATATGTTCGAAAAAGTAAGTCAGATTGTGTGTTCTCTAACCAATAAAACAAGGTACTACCTGGTTGTACACTTCTGACAAGAGACCAGTCTGATTTGCACAGGACATTTTGGAATAATATATGACAACAGATTACAAAAACACCACATCACTAAATTATAATTTAAAAAGAAAAGATTAGGCAAAAAAAATCACAACATAAATAGATTTTTTAAATTAAAGACACAAAAGGAGTTGAAAATTCCTCATCATCATTATCATCAGCCGTATATTGTGCATCAAACTACATTTTTTACCACGTAGTAACGTCAAAAGCCTCTACTCCTGATCTTTGACAAGTTTTATCTTCATTTTTTATTATTTTTTTAAAACAAAAAACACGTATCCAATATTTTTCGACAATCTATCTGACGAACTAAACAGAATCATATCTTTTTAGTCAGGAACACCATCCCTACTAAACCTATGTTATACTCACGATCATTATTGACTTGTTCCTCTATAACTTCCACTCTCAAAATGACGCAGAGCTCTGCGAGTGTTTCCAGATGGTTTATGTGAATAATGTGGGGCCGCAACGTTTCATACAGGCCAGTACATAGCGTCTGAAGGTACTCTCTGAAACATGTAAGAGGAAAATTAAGACATAATAAGATTTTCACAGGAGTATGGTTGGCTCTTGGGCAGAGCGAAAGGGAGTGTCCGACTTCTACTGACTAAAAACCACCCATGTTCCTTCTTAGCCCTATATGTTAAGGCCGCGGTATCTCTTACAACATCCCGCAGACCCGAGGGGCGTCGGCCCCGGCGGTACCCCTTGCATGTTGCTGACATCTCTTTGAGGCGCGCGTGGCTATTTGGGACCCTTAGGACTTACGTGGCTATTTGGAACTTAACTCTTCGGGGACCACAGGTGTGATATTATGATGAATTTCTTGCAACACTGTAGTATAGTATAACGGGCTAGAGTCCGCAGCTCCACGTCTAAAGCGAATATTTTGAGTATGGACGGGTGGGAATATTATTCAATCCGGGGTGGATTGAATAATATTCAATCCACTAATATAGCTCCCCGCGAAAGGCCAGTAACCCCCGGGGTTGGGAAATCATCAAACGACTCCTCCCGCTTTGGGCAGAGCGGTAGAGACTTTTACTGACTAAAAACCACCCATGTTCCTTCTTAGCCCTTTGTGCCGAGGCCGCGGTATCTTTTTTCCACCAACCCGTAGGCCCGAGGGGAGGCCAGCAACCACTTGGTTTGCAACATTGTAGTGCCAGATAGAATTTGTAGCACAGCTGTGACGCTACATGACTGTATACTCACTCCAGCGCGGGCGACGTGTTGCTGAAGAAGTGGCTGTAGAGCGCACACTCGTCCCTACAGGCGTGCGCCAGCAGCGAGCAGGCGGCGCGCGCCAGCGAGCAGTGTATACTCACTCCAGCGCGGGCGACGTGTTGCTGAAGAAGTGGCTGTAGAGCGCACACTCGTCCCTACAGGCGTGCGCCAGCAGCGAGCAGGCGGCGCGCGCCAGCGAGCAGTGTATACTCACTCCAGCGCGGGCGACGTGTTGCTGAAGAAGTGGCTGTAGAGCGCACACTCGTCCCTACAGGCGTGCGCCAGCAGCGAGCAGGCGGCGCGCGCCAGCGAGCAGTGTATACTCACTCCAGCGCGGGCGACGTGTTGCTGAAGAAGTGGCTGTAGAGCGCACACTCGTCCCTACAGGCGTGCGCCAGCAGCGAGCAGGCGGCGCGCGCCAGCGAGCAGTGTATACTCACTCCAGCGCGGGCGACGTGTTGCTGAAGAAGTGGCTGTAGAGCGCACACTCGTCCCTACAGGCGTGCGCCAGCAGCGAGCAGGCGGCGCGCGCCAGCGAGCAGTGTATACTCACTCCAGCGCGGGCGACGTGTTGCTGAAGAAGTGGCTGTAGAGCGCACACTCGTCCCTACAGGCGTGCGCCAGCAGCGAGCAGGCGGCGCGCGCCAGCGAGCAGTGTATACTCACTCCAGCGCGGGCGACGTGTTGCTGAAGAAGTGGCTGTAGAGCGCACACTCGTCCCTACAGGCGTGCGCCAGCAGCGAGCAGGCGGCGCGCGCCAGCGAGCAGTGTATACTCACTCCAGCGCGGGCGACGTGTTGCTGAAGAAGTGGCTGTAGAGCGCACACTCGTCCCTACAGGCGTGCGCCAGCAGCGAGCAGGCGGCGCGCGCCAGCGAGCAGTGTATACTCACTCCAGCGCGGGCGACGTGTTGCTGAAGAAGTGGCTGTAGAGCGCACACTCGTCCCTACAGGCGTGCGCCAGCAGCGAGCAGGCGGCGCGCGCCAGCGAGCAGTGGTCGCGCAGCTGGCGCGTGGCCGCGGTACGCAGCGCGCCGCCCGTGGCCGCGCCCGCCACTTGCGAGCGCCGTTGGGCGTACTCGCGCTGTACGTCTGCTAGCAGGGACGCGTAGCTGGATGAAAGACACAAATCAGATCAAGGAAATTGGAAAACATATTTATTTTTGTCACTGTTTAACGTTTAATTTTTCTATTGTAATTAGATTGTATCGAATAGTTAGATTGTAAAACATTTTAAAATGATTACGGGTGGAATTTGGTGGCAAAAGATTCGATGGTATCTATTTCCGTATATGGTGTTCGTAGTGTATGTCGTCATCATCATCATCATTCACAGTCTGAATCCACCGACTGCTGGGTATACGCCTCTCTTTTTTGTGACAATATCCACGGTTCTGTGCCAGCCTCATCCAGGTTTTTCCCCCCGAATGGCAACTATGTAGTCTGCCCATCTCGCCGCTGGACGACCCACACTTCTTTTTCCAGTGTCATCACTGCGCCTTGCTAGGTGTCCTGCCCACGATTTCCAATATCGAAAACCTTTGTATACGTTTTCGAATTTCGACGTTAGAAACTCGATGTATAAGTTTTATGCCTATCATGGAACGCTCCATGGCTCTCTTTGCAACTCTTAATCTGGACACCTACATGGTCTCCTGCGTGAGCGTTCATGTTTCAGCACCGTACGTCATTGTGGGCAGAACACACTGGTTATAGAGGCGGGACTTCAAACATAGCGGAACTTTGGCTGCTTTCAAAATGTCGTTCAATTCTCTAAACGCGGCCTACTCAAGCTGTATTCTTCGGGATTTCTCTTCTTCCTTTTGTACATGTTCTTCGCCAAACTGTTAGGGATTGGTGTAAGGGGAAATTTGTACAGATGGTTTGTATCATATGTTGAAAATAGGTGCCAGACTGTAGTCCTCAACGGTTATTCCTCGATGTACATTCCTTCGGGGGTTCCCCAAGGATCCTTATTGGGACCTCATTTATTCAATATCTTTGTAAATGACATAGCCTCTTGTTTTCTAAATTCTAAAATTTTATTGTACGCGGAGGACATGAAAATTTTGAGTCAAGTGTCTACCATTGAGGATGCACGCCTATTACAGGAGGATCTGGACCGGTTCCATGATTACTGTTATAGAAATAGGTTGGATTTAAATATCTCAAAATGTTTTGTATGTACATTTACTCGTAAGCCAAACCCTATTAGGTACGATTATAAATTATCGGGTGCCTCAATTGCCAGAGTTAACGTCATTTATTTATTTATTATTATAACGTCATCAAGGACCTTGGGGTAACATTTGACTCAAAGCTTTTGTTTGATGCGCACATTGACAATATAGTCAATAAGGCTTCTAAAGCGTTGGGATTTATCTTTCGAGTCTCCTCTGAGTTAAAGAATGTCAAAACTATGAAAATCCTCTACTGTGCTTTCGTTCGTAGCCATCTCGAATATGCTTCTCAAGTCTGAAATCCTAATTATAATGTCTATATTAATCGCATTGAAAACATACAAAGGCGATTTTTAAAGTACATTCAATATCGTTCTAATACTTATCTTCCTAACTATACAAGTAGGTGTAAGAAATTTCATATTCTTCCTTTACACGAGCGAAGAAGAATAGCAGATCTTGCTTTTTTATTCAGCATAATGAACGGATCTACTAACGTCCCTGAACTAGTAGCCAAGATTGGACTTAGGGTACCGTCTGTGTTTCTTCGGAGACCTAATCTCCTTCATGTACCTATTGTGAAAACAGTCTATAGGCAAAATTCATTTATTTTAAGAGCTCCTCGAAAGTTCAATATGGTGTGCCGGGATATTGAGCTTGATTTGTTTACGAGTAGTGTAAGGAACTTAAAAACAATTATGAGTAAATTCTTTTTTGAAGTGTAACGTCATAATGTGTCTTCTTGCTTTGTTTGTACTACTTAGTTGTGTCATGTTTAGCTCATGATTATTTTTATTTATTTTTATGTATGTTCTCTCTAGTTGTGTCGACTGTCGAATTCTCACGCTTTGCATTATTGCGTGTAAATTCCCTTCAGCTGTGTTTATACTAATTCTCGCGCTGTGTATTTTTAATTTTAAATATTATCTTCAGTTGTGTCTACGTATATATTAATTCTAACGCTGTGTATTTTTGTGTAACTTTCACGCTGTTTATTTACCGTAACCTTTTAGTTTTAGTTTTAAGCTTATATGTGGAAACTTGTAATTGGCCTTCTTCTACTTGTTAATTCTACTACTCAAATGTTTTAGCTGTAAGTTTTCTTAAAATTAATAAAATAAAATAAAATAAAATAAATTTGTAGAAATTAATAAACTGACCTTACAATATGATGCGCAAATATTTCAACATAGCTTTTGTTCTAGGTATTTTAATGGTACAGAACTTCTTGTAAACTTCTTGTTTGTTTTTTATACATTCTTAACAATACAAAGTTATTTGATTCCACTTACTCAGCATTCTTCTCCGCCCTTCTCTCAATTTCACTAATAACCATCTTCAGTTTAGGTGCTGCGGCTTGGAACTTCCCAAAATACACCGCATAAGCTGTGTCCATGGTTTCCTGGTCACTCTGATCCCCATCCTTAGGGGCTAGCATCTGTTCCGTGGCGTGGTTCAACACATGCGTGACGTAGGAGCGAATGAGCGAGATGGCACGATTTTGGAGATGGCGGTACTTTACTAGGTATGTGTGGGATTCTTTGAAGTTGCTCTGGAATGTGAAAAATGTTTATGTAGTTTTAGATGGAGACGAGAGATGCAAGTTGGTTTGTTTGTACATACGGCGAAACATCAAGCTATACATTTCCAGAATAACATGGTCTCCCTTTGTATAGATTTATTACACAACGAGAGATCCGCAGAACTCATTGTGGGATCTGCTTATTCTAGGAATGGAATAGAGACGAAATAAACTACTGCTTTATTGGACGACAGACTAGTAATATTATTTTTTTTTTTGCAGCATAATATGTATAAAATAGCAGTGGCAGTGGCCAATATGGAAATCTTTAAATCTACACGCGCGATCCAATATGGCTAGATGGGGTATGACCCATCTCTGATTGAAAGTGACTGTGGAGCCCCAACACAGGACATGCCACACCTTCTCTCTTGTCCGTCGTGCCTAACTTATTACACGTTCAGAGACTTAAACGAGGAAAACGAAAGAGCTGTCCAGGTTGCTACGTACTGGTCGGACAAACTTTGGGTTGTCGAATCGAAAGATGAAGAAGATGAAAAATTTATTCAAACTACTAAAACGTATTCAAACTACTAAAATGTTTTCAAACTACTAAAATGTATTCAAACTACTAAAATGAATTCAAACTACTAAAATGTATTCAAACTACTAAAATGTTTTCAAACTATTATAATGTATTCAAACTACTAAAATTTATTCAAACTACTAAAATGTATTCAAACTACTAAAATGTATTCAAACTACTAAAATGTATTCAAACTACTAAAATGAATTCAAACTACTAAAATGTATTCAAACTACTAAAATGTATTCAAACTACTAAAATCACTTATTCTTCCCGATATCCCGTCATTGTGATGTTTCTGCATGCAACTATACTATGAAACCTACTGGCTCCGACAATAATGTATAGAGTATGTAAAGAAGAGGACAGGTATATAATGAGTCTTTTTCATACTGTATTTTGTATGTAAGAGAAACATCCAATAAATATGAAGGCATCGGTTAGTTCTGTTCCAGCTAGTAGTCTGATATTATTTTATATCTTCAAAATATGATGTTGTTGTTGGATACTTACATTAGTTCTCATATATTCGAGACACTCATCAATCTTGGCAAGCAAATTGAAGAATGTCTCGCTGTTCACCGACATTGTGGGACTGTTCAGTCTCTGAGACAGGTGCTCCACTTGGGTGAAGTAGTGAAGCTTTTGTTTGATGTCATCACCTGAAGATGTTAAAATAATAATTTTATTTCATACTAGCGGACGTCACGCGGTGTCACCCGCGTAGTTCCAGTCCCTGTGGGAATACAGGGCTAAAAAGTACTCATGGTGAATGTAGCTTTATAATGGTGAATTAATTTTTAAATTCGGCGCAGTAGTTTTTGAGTTTATTCATTACAAACATACACACACAAAAATACCAATCTTTCCTCTTTATAATATTAGTGTAGACTAAGAGGGCAATAATAATATCTATACTACAAGATCCCTCAAAATAAATGGTACTGTTCGATAATTTTGAAAATGTTGCACCTGGAGGATCTGGCTGTGATTTCACCAATATCAGGTGGTCCAAGGTGTATCTACAAATATACCACTTATTGGTTTGTAATTAATTCCTCACTGGTGTGCATGAGATCTTGGGTACAATTCACTGGTTGGTGAGGTATTATTAGGTTTTTAACCGGCTTCAAAAAGGAGGAGGTTCTAAATTCATTGGAGCTTTATTTTTACGTATATTCCAAATTTAATCAAAGATGGCTGGACCGATTTGTTTTTTTTTTTTTGTTTGAAAGGGTGGTCTCATGATCATCAAATCAGGATTTGATGATGGGATCCTGGAGAAATAGAGAGAGAACTCTTCGTTTTTCATAGGCTCATTTGAAACAATTTGGGTTGTTTTTGGAAGAGTACTTTCACAGATTGGTCCCATTTCAATTTGGTAAAGAACTGATGGAGAACATCGGAGATAGGCAACGGAACTCCTCAATAAATGATAGCAAATGGACTGAAAAAAATTTACATCACAAATTATTCAGTACCTGCCATAGTGGAGTCTGGATTTATGCCCGGCTAATGGTAATAGGTCCCCCATTATATGGAACATGAACATTAGTGGGGAAATGGGGGTATACAGGGTATACTAAAGGTCTAACCGCTTGGGGATTACACGCATAGTCTGATGATGGTTATTGTGATTGAATTCCTTACCTATACTGGACAGTTTATTTTGGTCAGCTAGCAACTGCTCACTCATGGTGTGCAATGCATTAGTTTTATTTGATACAAAGTTGTACTGCTCTGAAAGTTTGTCTAGATCCGACATTGTAGCACCAATCTGAAATGTTTTCTGACTGATTTTTATGAAATTTTATATGCATACTCATTAGGTCTGAGAATCGGCTACTATCTGGGGGCACAGTAGTGCCCTTGCCAAGTCGAGCAATAAAGCGGCACGGCCGTACCATCCTTTTCTCGAACCAGTTCAGGCCATTTCTGACCTCCTCTATTTTTCATACACCTAAGTCATAATGGTTGTCCACCCCCAAACATTTTTTTGGTCACACATTAAAAATTTCCACAAAAATGAAGTTGTGAGCATCAGCTAGAGATTTTTAGCTGTTGTGTGTTTATTTAGTAGGTGTGACAATATGGTAGAAGTACTTTTCACCCTTCTAGCCCTACCCGAAGCTACAGTGGTTAGAAAAAAGTGCAGTGTAACGCATACAGGGCACAGCTAGTATGTCTATTAATTTTGTCTTTAGCATAGACAACTTTCATTGGAAAGGTATTCAATACATGACTTGATTAAATAGTTATTATCGTATTGGTGAATTTTCAACTTTGAACTCTTAACAAAATGTACAGACATCAAGCGACTACAGTTTATCAAATTTCTTTAATACATTTTCAACTTTATCACTAAAGCATTAGGTTAAAGGTTGATTGGAAAAATTACAAAGTTTCAAGTAGCTTGATGTGCTGGCATCTAGACTAAAGATTTAATTGTTCTGTTGTAAACAACATTTGGATGAACACAATACCTGATTGGTCAGTGCAACACACTCATTTCTCCTATCATCTAACTGTTTATGATAAGCCTCATATGGGGTGTCATCAGACTTCAGGTTGCTGTCATACAGGCCCTCATACCACTCCAAAAACTCGTATGTAGTTTCCACAGTGGGAATATTACTCTTTTCTGTGTCCTCAGTCGCATTTAGAGACTTTTCCTAGAAATATTCACAGAAACACGTCATTAATGTATAACATTGGCGATTACTGAGCTATTTTGTTCAGAAGTAAACTGAATGCGGTATACATCGGTTTTAACTTGCGAAGTTAACAAATTGGTAATAGTCAACTTTTCAAGGTTAATTCAGTAATTATCGAAATTATACGGAATCATTGGGTTCAATAATGATTTGAACTCTATAAGTAAAAGGTGAAAAGTCTTAGAAAGTTTAAATTAACTAGGAAATGGTAAAAATACTAACATCGTCCAAGTCGCCGGATACACCAAGTATTAGCGACTCTAAATCCAGTATAGCTTCTCTCTGATCAGATGTAAGTGGAGCCAAAGGATTGTCTGTAGCCTCCCATAATAACAGCTTGCTTTGAATCTCTTTTAAACTCATATTATCCATATTTTCGATGCCCATGTATGTTTTCCAACTTCTATGACATGACAGCTAGTGAGTGACGTACACAAACAATTTTTGGAAAAGCTTGTCGCGAAAGATGCGATTATCCAAACGAAATGTGAGTAAATCGAATGATTATTATTGCTGGTATCATCTGCTTGTCGATGAATATGAAAACATGTCAGTTGAGAGGGTAGGGTAGATTTTAGAGAGAGAATAAAAACATAGAGGTTAGGTAGTACACAGGAGGATCGTGGGTGAGTGTGTGAGTGAACGGTACGCGGAGGGCGAGCGGAGGAAATTACAAGAAGAGGTAACAAAAAGATTGAGCTGGCCCCTCTGGTGAGTTGCACAAAGTTGATAAGAGTTAACTGGGGGTGTATATCGAGAAATTACGTAAGAGTGATAGGTATTCGGAGGTAGAGGCAGGCTGTGAGGGGAGGTATGGAGGCCTGTGGGGCCCCCCAGGGGGGGGTCCCCCTTAAAAGACCCTTAGTCTCGAATGTGTGTATATATGAACGATGATGGTGACTAGCCTTTCCGCGATGAGACGAACATACCACTTGCGTGGCTCTCGGGCAGGTTAGTGGCACCAGAATCATATCATAAAGAAAAAATGTGAACTTCTCGATATACCCCCCTGAGTCAATTTGTCGTGTAAGTATCAGCACCTGAGGTTCTAGAACCTGATAAGGCAAACGTCACGACAAAATGGTGGAGATGCTGGGATCTGAACCCAGGAACTCCTACAGGCGAAGCATAGTATGACTAGAAACCCATGAGCATGAAATCTCCCTAAGTTACTAATCAGTAAGATAAGGTAGGTACCTAACCCAACTATGACTTTATGTACAACTGTGAGAATGTGGTGCTGAGGAACGAGTTCCCTCTCCTTATCTCCATCTGGAGCAGTGACATCGCTTGAGCTATTGAGGTGGTGGTCACTAGAAAGAAAACGACGTGACATCGCTTGAGCTATTGAGGTGGTGGTCACTAGAAAGAAAACGACGTGACATCACATGAGTTAGGTATTTAGGGCCGATGGTCACTAGAAAGAAAACGACGTGACATCGCTTGAGCTATTGAGGTGGTGGTCACTAGAAAGAAAACGACGTGACATCACATGAGTTAGGTATTTAGGGCCGATGGTCACTAGAAAGAGAACGACGTGGCATCACTAGAGCTAAAGAGATTGGTGGGCACTAGAAAGAAAACGACGTGCTATCATGATTGCTCTTTGATGTCGCCTAAAAGATGAGGCAGATAGATACTTAGAGCTGACATAAGATTTGTTATCGTATGTACTGTGTGAGATACGTGATGAATGTATGATTGTATGAAATTATTGTTTAATGAACGACGGCAGATGTTACCTACAGCACAGAGAAATTAAAAAAAAAAGGGGGGGAAACATTGTACCTACTGTCTCTCTCTCTCTCTCTCCCTTGATAATTTACGAGCTTTTACGATTGTATAAACAGTTCGGTACAATAAATCGAATCCTTAAATCGGTACCTAGTATTAATCCAAGCAGTAGTGTAGTTATCGTTAGTGTTTGTTGTTATTAATTTATTAGTTGGTATTGTATTAGTTTTATTTATGTAATGTCCTGTTATGTATTTTGTGTACATAAATAAATAAATAATCGATCGACTTAATCGACTCGATTCAATGTTGTGTTTTTTAGTGGCAACACTAATGTGGAACTGTCTTGTTGTTTTTCCGTTCACCGTTTATCGTTCGTATGGGAACAAAGCGTAAATGAGAACAAAGCGTTTCTATTGGTTAGTGTTTGACATTTTGCGGTGTCAAGAAAGGTATTCGTACGTGATTGGCTCAAAGGAAACCGATGTGAAAGAACCTGTAGCAGACATAGGAAACTAACTTTTTACTTTTACCAATGAATTTATTTTTCTTCTCTTGTACCCACTTGTTTGTTTGTTGTGTAAAATCAAATTTAATGCCGGTTATTTAAAGTTATTTCTAGAATTAGTGCTCTGAATAAAGATAAAAACACAGTGATAAAGATCGCAAGGGTATTAAAAAGTGTATTGCTTAAGTTTATTTACGTTATCGTGATTTAATAATAAGTTTCATTGGTGCTTGTACGTGAAATTCGTTGTTTCCTAGCCAGCCGCCGAAAACTTGAAAGTAAGTGTGACGCAAGTCGAATCTAACTTGAATCTAACAATGTGATGTGAAATAAGTAAGTAAGTAAGGAAGTGTTGACCCAGGATCATCCTAATTATAATCTTTTCGTATGTTGACTTGCAGTCGGCGCCACCATGCAAGCAATACTTTTACTACAAGTACAGAAGCGCCTTGACGCCCTGTCAAAAGGCCACATAGAGGCGCGCGAACTGCTTGCTCAAATCTCGGACGTGACAGAGGGAGTGCTTGAAATTGATTTCGTCGGGGCCACGCTTCGTCTCAGGCAGCTCATTGAGTTGTATGATAAAGAAGCAAACCGCCTGACACCTGTGGCTACGAGCGAAGCGTCCGTCAACCTGCTAAGTGAGGGTTTCCAAGTACAGATGGAAGCTGAAGCCACACTTACCAATATGACAATATACGAACGTTGCCTACAGGAAAAGGCGGCTCCAAACCAAGAAATGCCCGCACCTGGTTCAACGACAAGATTACCAAAGCTGGAACCTACGAAGTTTAGCGGCGACATACTGCGTTTCACAGAGTTTTGGGACAAATTCGAATCTAATATAGGCAGTAAAACTCTCCGCAACGTAGATAAGATGGCCTACCTAGTGAGTTCCTTGGAAGGCAGAGCTCGCGAAACAGTAGAAGGTCTTCAAGTTACTAACGAGAACTACTTCATAGCCGTAGATACTCTGAAGACCAGGTACGGTTCTAAAGACAGGGTGGTTGATGCCCACTACAAGGAAATCACTAATATGCTCAAGTGCTCTGACAAAGCAGAGGAGGCTCTTCGAAGCCTAGACAACATTGAAAGGCACTTGCGCGTATTACAATCTCTGGGCGAAAACGTAGAAAGTAACCACCTGAGATCTATAATAATGGAGAAGTTTCCAGAGAGAATTTTATATGAAGTCAATGTGAGATTAACTGGAGCGAAGTCAGTGTCAGGCACCCGAGAGGTGCTCAGAACGGTGCTGACAGCGATGGAGTCATCACAGAGCAAGTTGCCAGCCGCCACCTCTCCATTCACACCTATCACAACATCAACTGAAGCTTTGTATGTCAAGACATCTGACAAGCCAACCAAACAAAGGTTTAATGAACGACGTCAGCAAAGAAGCTTTAGCTCTGACGCAGCCAGCTTCAATGAGAAGAATAGGAAACGAAAGTTAGACAGAGATACTCAAGTCCCGAACAAACTGATAAAACGCGCTTGCATATTCTGTGATGAAGATCACTACAATGATGAGTGTGGTAAATTCCAGGATATACAAGCTAGAAGGATCCAGCTAAAGGAACGATGCTTTAAATGCTTTGGAAAGGGCCATCAGGCCAGAGAATGTAGGAAAGTGATACGTTGCTATCATTGTGCAGGCTCTCACAATCGCTCCTTGTGTCCAACGAAGAACAGCAGAGCGGGTAACGATAAGCCAAGTGATCAAGTAACTACTGCAATGTCTAAGCATGTCATTAACTCAACATCCTTTTTACAGACAGCAACAGTACGAGTTTTGAGCGAAAACAAGCTACCGCTGTGCAGAGTACTGCTTGATTCAGGTAGTCAGAGAAGTTACATCACAACTAACTTAGCAAAACATTTAAACCTTACCCCGGACGAAGAACATCTGCTGATGATATTTACCTTCGGATCAGAGAAACCAGCTCAGACCCTGAGCCCATCTGCTAATATCATCATTGAAACAAAAAGAGGAGTCCAGAAGTTAATCCGAGTTAATATAGTTCCTCACATTACTGATAGAATAGCAGTACCAAATGTAAGCCACTCGGACCTGGTAGATGTATTGGCAGATGATGGATCAGCTGGCCAAGCCGTAGATATTCTCATTGGCAACGACTATTACTTCTCATTTATCAGGAATGAAAAAATTATGATTGATGACCATCTTCACCTAGTCAACACGGATTTCGGATGGATAGTATCAGGCCGCCTGGAACAACAAGAAGGAAGGGAATTTACTCTCTCCGCAGTAACATACCATCAGAGTGGTTGCGAGTTTTCTCACTACTCCGAACCAGACCTGCCATTACGAAACTTGGATATTAAATTTTTGTGGACCTTAGAAAACATTGGGATAACCGACTCCGTTAAGGCAACCAGAGAAGAAGAAGTTGTTCAACATTTTAATAACACCATTAAATATCAAGATGGCAGATATTATGTGAAGTGGCCTTGGACGCAATCACACCCAAACTTACCTACGAACTATGGCCCTGCATATGGCAGACTGAAGGGTTTACTATTGCGAGCAGACAAAGCTACATTGGATGAATATAACAACATCTTACTAGAACAGATCCAAGCAAACATAATCGAAATTGTAGAACCTGAATCTGATACGACTTGTCAAAAAACTCCTCCGATACATTATTTACCACACCATATAGTCAAGCAAGCTGGTAAACGCGGACGTATTGTGTATGATGCTTCAGCAAAGTCGAAGGATCATCTTAGTTTAAATGAATGTTTGTATCGAGGACCCTGCTTATTGCAAGATCTAACAGCTTTACTTGTTAACTTTAGAATTTATAAGATAGGAATTCTAGCAGACGTGGAGAAGGCCTTCCTGCAAGTAGGCCTACAGACAGAAGATAGAGATGTGACCAGATTTCTATGGGTGAAGAATATTGAAGAACCCTTGACCTATGACAATATTCTACACCTGAGGTTCTGCCGGGTGCCATTCGGCATAATCTCTAGCCCATTTCTACTAAATGCAGTAATACGCTACCACATTTCAACCACAAATCCAGATCTTCTAGGGAGCATAGCTGACAAATGCTATGTAGACAATCTAGTGACAGGTGCCAACACCACTGAAGATGCTGTCAAACTCTTTGAGGAAACTAAAAATTTGTTTAAACAACTATCCATGAACATCAGAGATTGGACGTCAAACGATTATGCGCTCATGGAGAAGATACCGATGAAGAGTAGAGCAAAACTAACAGAAGAAACTAAGGTTTTAGGCCTAGTGTGGAACAAGGAAGAAGACACACTGCGGCTAAATCTTAAAGATAACATCCTTGACCCAAGTGAAGTCACTAACAAGAGGCAAGTACTAAGAGTGTTAGCCTCAATCTACGATCCATGTGGATTTGTAGCTCCACTTTTATTACCGGTGAAACTCTTTCTACAAGAACTATGGAGAAGAGGCTACAAATGGGATACACCACTGTCTCCAGACCTTCATGAAGAATGGGGAAAGATTTCTTCCACATTGTATGATGTGAAGGATTGTACATTTCCCCGCTACATAGGATTCCATAGTTGTGTGAACGAAAGGAACATTGAGTACGAGCTACATTGCTTCACCGACGCCTCCAACTACGGGTATGCTACAGTGGCGTACCTGCGTGCTGACGATGGACGCAACGTGAAAACTACACTGCTTATGTCCAAAACCAGGATAGCTCCGCTAGAGAAAAGGAAAGGAGACAAGAATGAATCAACCTCAAAGGCTCATACCAGTCCTCCGAAAAATAAAAAACCGCTTACAATACCACAAATGGAACTGCTTGGTTATGTTATAGGAAGCCGATTGATAGCCTACTTAAAAAAGACACTGGTATTACACATCTCCAAACAATATCTCTGGACAGATAGTCTCGTCGTCCTCAGTTGGGTCAAATCGAACAAACTGTTACCTCCTTTCGTCGCAAACAGAGTAGACGAGATAAAACAGAATGGGAACGTCGAAAACTGTTATGTCAACTCAAGACTTAACCCGGCTGATCTTGCGACCCGGCCTGAACTTTGGCATCAGAAGAAACACACATGGTTGCAAGGTCCTGATTTTCTCCTGGCAAATAAGAACATATGGCCTAATGACAGGCACCTAGAAGATCACCTGTCGACTCTCTCTGCTGTTGTGGAGGGTCTGGAAGAGCAGCCTCCAGATCTTACTGAAGAAAGCGACCGTAAAGAAGAAGAGAGAGACATGGCAGAAGCAGTCGAAGACAACCTGAATAAGGACAGACCGGAGATGCCATTGATTGCCACTATGGCAGAGCAAACTAATAATATCGACTCTGAAGTACGAGAGATAAAGGAGATGCAATCTAGATACTTTCCAGAAGAAGTCAAAGGAAAAGATTCTCATCTTACAAGAAATCTAGGATTATTCATAGATGTAGACGGTCTTCTGAGATGCGGAGGTCGCATGATGCATGCTGATATGGCATACGACACGAAACATCCAATCTTGCTACCAAGAGAATGCGAGTATACTACGAAGGTTATCAGAGAGACCCACAAAAAGAATTACCACGTAGGAGTCCCACATACATTGAGTATAATACGCCAAAAATACTGGATCCCTAAGGGTAGAGCACAAGTACAAAAGGTCTTAAGACGATGCCCGGAGTGCATCAAGCATGGAGGTGGTCCCTACAAGCTACCGACGACACCAGCATTGCCGCCAGAACGCGTAAAGTACAGCGCACCATACGCATTCTTGGGAATGGATTATTTCGGTCCAATGATGGTGAAATGCGAGAGTGGAAATGAAAAGAGATGGATTTGTCTTTTCACATGCTTAGTGGTACGAGCGGTCCATCTCGAGGTAGTAGAGAACTTGACCGCCGAAGAATGTTTACTTGCTCTTAGAAGATTTGTGGCCTCAAGAGGAGTACCAACGCTAATCCTCTCTGACAATGCCCTGCAATTCAAACTTACATCTGAACTTTTGACCAGCACGTTTTGCGTAGAGAAAAAGATTAAGTGGAGGTTCATACCGCAATTAGCGCCATGGCATGGTGGAGTGTACGAAAGATTAGTCGGCGTTGTGAAACATTGTCTGAAACGAACACTGAGCAAACATCTACTGGGTGACAGCGGACTACAGACAGTAATAAAAGAAGTAGAAGCGGTAGTCAATACAAGACCGCTGACATGTGTAGGCGCAGACGTAGAGTACGTACTGAAGCCAGCAGACTTCCTATCACTGGGTAAATGCTTGACCATGAACTTGTCAACGGATATTACCATAAACTCAGACACAGTGACTAAGCGAGACCTTATAGAAGGATGGAAGCGAGGTCAGAATATCGTAGACGAGTTCAAGGAGATGTTCATAGGTCAATATTTACCAAGTTTAAGAGAACGATACAAAAATAATGTAAAACAACCAAGAGTGACAACGGGCAAGACACCACGTGTTGGGGATATAGTCCAGATCAAGAGTGAAGCAAGAAACAGACAGAACTGGAAAGTAGGCAAAATAACATCGCTTGTAAGGAGCGAAGATGGAGAGTGTAGAGTGGCCCGAGTTAGAGTAGGAAATACCGAGTTCACCAGATCGGTTGGCCACCTATACCCACTAGAAGCTGACATGGATGGTGTCACAGAGTCAGATATGCCTTCAGAACCAATTCTGACCGAGAGTCATGATAGCAGAGAGCCTGTGATAGAAGAAACAACACCAGTTATTTCGAGCCCGAGAAATATCCAAGAACAACCAATGGATCTAGACTTAATAAAAGAGAGTTCTGACAAACCTAACGAGAAGGAGGTTGTCATACAGGAGAGTGAGGTAGGAGAGAGAGAGATCAGTAACCCCGAGAAAGATAATAAAGACTCAGAGATGGTAGAACAACGGACTCTACCAAGCTCAGAAGGTAGAGACGACAGTGAAGAGATGGAGATTTATAATGGGAGTGATTTGAGCGAGACACAAGTCAAAGTAAGGCGAGTCGCTGCAGTCAAAGCGAGAGAAAAGATTGCAGAGTGGACTCGTCAGCTTTTCGCTTTGCTATAACATTCTTCGTCTTCCTAGGGAGTGTCGCGAAAGATGCGATTATCCAAACGAAATGTGAGTAAATCGAATGATTATTATTGCTGGTATCATCTGCTTGTCGATGAATATGAAAACATGTCAGTTGAGAGGGTAGGGTAGATTTTAGAGAGAGAATAAAAACATAGAGGTTAGGTAGTACACAGGAGGATCGTGGGTGAGTGTGTGAGTGAACGGTACGCGGAGGGCGAGCGGAGGAAATTACAAGAAGAGGTAACAAAAAGATTGAGCTGGCCCCTCTGGTGAGTTGCACAAAGTTGATAAGAGTTAACTGGGGGTGTATATCGAGAAATTACGTAAGAGTGATAGGTATTCGGAGGTAGAGGCAGGCTGTGAGGGGAGGTATGGAGGCCTGTGGGGCCCCCCAGGGGGGGGTCCCCCTTAAAAGATGCTGATGGTGGCGCATGTGTCGGATCATTAAATTCCCTTCAAAATGGTTGAGTTGAATGGTGCTGATCCAGGCGTCATGTTCGTGAACGGGCGCTGTCAGTGGAGACTGGTCATCTCTTAGTTGCCATGGTTTATTTATTTATTTTTATTTATTATATGTTTTTACTCTGGACGCTCTTAACTTGCACGTCTTGCTACATAGTTCTCACATAATATACCATCTCAACATGAATGATGTAATGTACCAAGATTTTGTAATAATATTCTGATTGAAAAGAGTGTCCATGGAGTTTCTTGCCCTTTCTTCTCCATTGAGATCTACGCTAGGGAATGGGCAACTACAGTACTTTCACAAGTTATTATGCCTTGTGTCTGTGACTGTAGCTTTAGAGTGCAATGCGTCGTTCCGGGGGTTGCTGCGTCGAGTTGCGCGGTGCCGGATGTTTGCGGCGGCGAGTGCTGCGGGTGCGGGGGCGTGCGGCGGCGTGTGCCGTGGCGGTGGGTGCGCGGGGCTCCGGGTTGCGGGGCGACGGTTGCGCATTGCATTCGTTGTTCCGTGATTCGGGGTCTCGCGCATTCGTTGTAGCGGTGTGCGTCGTTGCGTGCTTTCGTGCTCGCGGTGCTCGTTGTTGCTGGCATTCGGCGGCGTGTGATTCGGCGTGGTGGCTTTCGGGATGACGTATTGCACTCGTAGATTTGTTTTTATGAATTGTTCTTCTGACATTCAAAAGTGCCTATAAAGGTTTAATTGAAATAAATGCTTTGAGTTTGAGTTTGAGTTTGAAAGACCCTTAGTCTCGAATGTGTGTATATATGAACGATGATGGTGACTAGCCTTTCCGCGATGAGACGAACATACCACTTGCGTGGCTCTCGGGCAGGTTAGTGGCACCAGAATCATATCATAAAGAAAAAATGTGAACTTCTCGATATACCCCCCTGAGTCAATTTGTCGTGTAAGTATCAGCACCTGAGGTTCTAGAACCTGATAAGGCAAACGTCACGACAAAGCTTGTTCCATAACGCTATGTGATAGCATTAACATTTCTTCAACGTAAAAGACAAGGATCATAGTAAATGCTAATACTTGCTACTTTTATCAACTTGGGAGTTGGAACGAGTTTGTGGCCTAATGACAATATCTATGTCGTTCAGAAATTAAAGTTTTCAAGAGAGTAATTCTGAGCTAGCTTATGGTGGTTCAAGGAATTAGGAATTTAGATTATTGCCATCTAGTGTCGAGTAGCAAAGAAAAGTTTTCAATCTTAAGTTCAATGTAAGATTTCGTCACTTTTCTCATGTTTCTTTTTCAAGAATAACCTTTTCCTTACAGAATAATCAAAGAATTTTATTACTTTGTTTGACGCAATTTGTTTTCGCAGCGTCATTTATTAATCGGGCCACTATTTCGTAAAGCGCCATCTATGATCCTACTTCGTAACAGTAACGCGGTATACGTTACTGTTATGCTTACAATTGAATTTAGAAATAATAACAATAGATGGAGCCGATCTCACCTAACTAAAAGATATTGACTAAGTGCTATTTTAGCGCTCCCTATCCTCAGAAACTTGGCAAAGACGAGATGAACCAAAATATGTGCGAATAGATGGCGCTGTAGTTTTATTGCTTGTGTAGAGGAGGAAGCATGTTACCATCGAATCACCTGATCATCCCATAAATTTGGTCCGTACCAAAGCGGACGTGAGAAGCGGTTAAGTTGCTTGTTACTTTGTAAACAATGCTTTCTTTTAACTGTGGACCGGACCAGCTGGAAATCGTTTTCGTGTCCTATTTAAAATGAAGATGTTTATTTTTCTACTTTCAGTGTAGGTAGGTAATGTTTTCTTTACCTTGTAGACTGTAGCAAAGTTGGTTTCAATTATTTTTTAACAAGCACCTCCAATTTAGGTATCGGATTCATGTTCGTATTGTTTAATTATTACTTGCTTCGGTGTAGGAAAACATCATGAGGAAATCATCATGCTTGAGAGAAATTTCTCGACGGCATATACTTAAACCCAAGTCAGAGATCCATGATAGGCACTTGCTCAAATAGTAGTTCGATGCAAAACATCCAAAACTTACCTATTTTTTCAGTTTATTATAGTAGATGTTTTGAAGTTATGTAGTGTTTACTTTTCAACTTGACGAAACTGAGCGGCATAGGTACATAATAACTTCTTAAGTCTGGCAGTTTGAAAAATGTAGTGGTGGCCCTAGGTTCGATTCCCGAGGACAGAAAATTGTTATGAGTGTTTCCAACAGGAATAAGTATTTCAGTAGCAACCCCGGAGACTGGACTTAAACAAAACCGGCGAAATTTGGATCTACGAATGGGTACACCACTGCCTTAACTTTCAGGGATGACAGGCGTGATGTTTTAAGTGTTTAAAGGGTTCAGGGTAAATAACAAATAATACACTGTTTTGAGTAGTTTTGCATTTATTGGGTATGAGGAACCTTTCTGGTCAACATAAGCTACAATGGACTTTTGTTTACAGTATATTTACAAGTTTCGGTACATAATATAGTTCATATTACCATTATCTAGGTCTAGATTAATGCTTCTAGTAGTAAATCACTGTATATTCACAATAATTATGAAGACCTAACATAATTCGTCTATACACATACAATGTAGTAGCGTTGTACAAAATACTACTCTATAGGTAAAATAGTCACACTTCAGTCGCTGGGACACGCCTTCCTAACTTTGGCTTTTAAACAAACATAGAGCCTGACTTTCACGTCTCATCCCACTAGTTACAATCCATACAGTCAGTCACCAGCCACTTTGTTCGCTTGTTTAATGTTAAACAATCAAGCTATTTAAATACAGCGAATAATTTTAAATTATAACGTTTAGATATACCTCTCGCGATAACATCTGATGTCAACTTTTGAAGGCAGACTACGGAATCGGTTCCTTTAAATCACATTCATTCGTTATATACATAGTTCCGACTCACAATCTATTACAACTTGTACTATATACAAACAATTTTTAATTATTTAAAAAAATACAATGTTAAATTACTATATACCTCCATTATCATAGGGTTGGAATAAAAATAGTATATTTTTTCAGTTTCAGCGTGCAAAATTTACTAAAGCCAGCATCAGCCGAGGTCACATTCTCGCAACGATTCTAAATCTAATCGACTGCTCCGTATATCGTTATACATACCACGACTGCGGACAACGTACATTCAAACTTTTATATTTAATCGTTATCATGTAATTAACAGTAGCAACTAAATGAAAACTGCACAACGCATTCAGAACATATCTATCGACAGATCATTATTATCGGCCCTACAGGAACACTTGCAATTTAATGCAACGTAGATACATACAAGAAACGTGATAAATAACTTAACTTACAATAAAAAAATATATAGTTAATAAATTAACACACAGTCCTTGTTCAATGCATAGGAATATTTAACTATTTCATTACATTTATTATATTAACACACGTCTTATAGTTATCTTATATGGAATACATTACGTGGATACCTAAACGTTAAACCAAATAAAATATACTCGACGTACATCAAAACACTAGACTCGTTGCTGAGATGCGTAGCAAAAGCATGGCAGTTAGCACGAAATTCTGCACCCTAAATATTAATAACAGAAAAATGTATATCTATGAATCCGAAGCATAATGTCTGGTGGTGCGATGCGCGGAAGCCGCCCCGAGCCGGGCCAGGGCGGCAGCCGCTCTAACTAGACACTTGTGTGATTTATACGAGGACAGGACGCGCCGGCGCGGTGCGTGCGCGCAGCGTCCCTCGGCGCTCGACCGGTGTACTTACACTCGTTCCTTGTTAACCTACGAATTAACATAGCACAGCCATAGTGACTCCGTGGGAGGGGTGCCTTGGGCGGGGTCGCGCGCCGAGGGCGAGGCCGGGGACCTCAGTGGCCGGCGGGGGCCGGCGGGCGTGTTCAGCGGCGCCGCGCCGCCGGCCTACGACACCGGCGGCTGGGGGCCCTGCGGCGCCGCTGGAGGCTTCGCGCCAGCCGCGGCCGGCAGCTGCGCCAGCGTATCCTGGCTCGCGTGCGCGCGCAGGTATGTGTTCTCCACTTCGAGCTGGTTGATTCTCTCCATCAGTTCCGCGATGCGCTCTTTTAGTACTTCCACTTCTTCGCGCACCGCGAACATCAAGTGGCTCTTAACCAGATCCTGAAACAAATCAAAACGATTCAGTTAGATAAGTGTAAAATTTTCATAAACCTCCTTCACAAAGTTCTAAAAATATTAAAAAAATATTATTACGGTCAATAAATAAAAAGATTTAAATAAATGTGTAAATACGTTTAGGTAGGCTCTATGCACTGATTATAACGCGCGATTGAATCGTTACGTATTGCGTTTTATGAAAAGGCAACGTTGATGAAGAATAAAAAATAAAAATTCCGACTTAAAATAAAACGTACTTTTGGATTTGGCACGACCACGTAACAGGTATCTTTTTGTCCTTTCTGTCTGATTTCGTACAGGCAGCCATCTCTGGGTTTTTGCACAACGTCGATCATGTTTAAACTGAGTGATAAATTTATTTTCAGGGACACTGAATGTATGAGCGTTGCCGGCAACGACTGAAACTCGACTGGCGATAACGTGGAACTCGCGAACTATAGCGACCAAGTTGCTCTCTCGCGTGCTACTACCAGGCGACTGATGGTCTGCGCGCGCGCTCGCCCTATTTAAAATGGCGGCGAACACGTCACCACGCCACGCGAGCCGACCGTGCACCCTGAACTCATCGACACAACCTACATTGATATCAACAAAGCCCTTATTTTCCAGATCTTTATTACACACGCGCAGAAACAATATAATTATGGCTTAACTACAGATCTGAGCATAGAGAACGTCAATTTTGAGAATGAACTATCGAACAATTAAAGAGATATCACCGAATCGAATATAAGCAATTAATAAACTTATGAATGAGAACAAAACTACGGTCCTAGCATGCGGATGTCAGAACAAACTTACAAAGTAATTGACGTATACCCCGCTATAAATTGGAGCAAATAAAAAGTCTTCCACGACAGCCTCTAGCATGCACTCAATTAGTGTAGATAGAAAAACTAGTACCACGTCGATACCAGAATTGCTAAACTAGAAATACATAGATTATCAGATCAGCTCAAAAAAACAAACAGCAAACATAAACTTTGGATTTTCGAATGAAGACACGTTGCTAAATAAAGATTTACATGTGAGCAGTAGATGTTTACGACACTCGTGAACGACTGTTTACCGGAACAATTAAGCTTCATTGGAAAAATTTCGCCCTTAATAAAGAGCCTTCGTAGCGGACGACAAAAATAACAACATTAAACTGTGTCGGAATGTTACTAATTATTACACAAGTGGCGCTCTAATACAAGGTTGCATAACAGCATATAGAAACTAAAACAAAGAATCACAAATTCCAATGCTTGAATATTTTAATAGAGACGCTATAGAAAACAGCGTCATTATTAGAAAAGATACAATCAAGGCAGGACATTACGGTACTAATGGAATTTACCTCAGCAATGGACTGAGATTTTTATGTTAATTTTTTTTGTAATGCAATGACAAAGAATGCGGATAATGAATTATATAGGCCGGCGGCAACATACATTTTTAACACATATTAGACTAAGTTGCATTTCTGATCGAATGCTAACATTATTGCAATACAATTTTTATAATGACATAAATAAATAGACGAGAGTCTAACAAGCGTTTATAGATGCTCTTATAATTGTACTTTTGTGCTAAAGAATTCTCATTTTCTAAGAGGCATTTCATGTACGCCTACAACCACTAAGCGGCGACTACGCATAGAGCGACGAAAACAATAATTGAGAGCAGACTTCGAGTCATACTGAAGATTGGTGAGTCAAGATATGTACTTAGGCTCGATAAGTGGCTAAATGTGGTGTGGTGTGAGTGGATTTCAATGATATAATTAGACCAGGATATAAATAGAAGGCTTGATGAAATTTTCAGTGTGGTTGCTCTTACGTGGGAGTGGCGACCTTCAGTTAAAAATCTGTGCTGAAATTACACCGGTCTGCGCCGGATCTCGTTAGACAATATTGAGGCTCGCGTCGCTATTAGATTGATGGGGCGCCGATGTCCTCATTACAACAATATATTGGCGTTCAGTAGAGGATCAAGTCAAGAGAAACTAGAAAATTTTGCGTGCAAATGAATGCAAAAGGAAAACAGTAATTAGACGCACTTCGCCATCCTTAGCACCTTATTTGCGATGTAAAACAGCACTTATCGTTGTTTACCTACATTTCCATGTCAGTAGGTGAATTAGATAAAGAAAGAGAACGCGAAAAACACGCAAATGGAACAAACTTTACAATTTAACAAATTGAAAGATGTAACGTGTGATTTAAAAGAAAGTTCATGAAGCAACGGAGAGTGCAGTGAACTTTTTGCGCAGGCTCGCACCAAATACAGCGTCCGATGATATAACCAGTCCAAGGGCATCCGTGAAAACCTGTCGGCATTGTTTTTAATTATAACCGGCCGCACCGGCAACTACCGACGACATGTAGTAGACACCTGGGACAATTTATTGTGATCCTATCTAAATTTAACCGATCTTGCTTTGATACTATTCACAACATTACAGATTTAATTCTGTGGTGGTTGTAACATAACAATAAATAATCTTTGGTCAATAAACGACGTAGGACGTACTCATTTTTCTTATCATTAGTTAAAAATACAATAATCCAAGATTAAGACTTATCAATATCATAACAATGATAACGTTGAAATAGAATGTTATCAATCCGCATATTAGCTGCACTTACGTAAACATACAATATATTTTAGTAATCATCAACAGCGGATTATGAAAACAAAGAACGAGGACTAAAAGCAAAGTTAAAAACAGGTTTGAAGTTGAACACGACTCGTAAACATTTTGAGCAGACGAGTTTTAATTTAATTGTATTAGTGACATCATCTCTATTATAAAACATTTTGTTTGTACACATGTGTGCCAGCAAGCACCAAAACAACAGATAAATGAAGTCTCCATAGTAATGATCCTAGCAGTAGATACGGGTGTGTTTACAATACATATTGTACAAATATGGTACACGAACTGTATTTGGATTTTAGTAAAGCGTTTGAGTGGGTGCAGCTCGACGTTGATGTTTACTAAATATGTGATGGACCTGTCGCTATTAGCGATATAAAGCACAGTTTAACTAGTCACATTGTTAAAACAGACGCCAACCTTGTTTGATACCGGTGCGGTGTAAAGGACGATAATGTAGGTGTAGAAATTATCTTCTCTGTTGCCATTTGTCTTGTTGTTGATTTGAGTATTAATGTTGCTAACGATATGTTTATTACACCTCATTCTTGAATATCAATCAGTATGTTTAGTTGACATTCTGTGACATAATGTGTAAACGTTAATGTTGGCGAAGTAAATAACGATAACGATAAGTAATTTAATATTACAAGGTAACTTTACGACAGCATCAGAATGCAGCAAAGAATTTCTAATAGGTATCGAATGAAAATTTCTTGGCAGGAACATTAAATTTCCATAAATGTTTACTTGCGGGGCTGACTAATTCATCAATATGCATTAGTTTGTAAAACGGGTTATCGATCTTTCAAAGAGCATTCGTAAAAGTGGTCACGCAGGCATGATTGTCCACACATGGTTCACTTCACTCTTTCGAATTTCACCTCACCGCGTACATATAATATACTACTATACGAAAAAGCTTCATCAGACACTAAAGTATTTATAAGTTTTTATTTGCAGTTATTATTGTAACATTTTCAAAAATAGCCAAAAGTCACAATGATTTCCTTCCCCTACATCACGCAATTTCCCAAATAAGTGTGAAATAATGTCATGATGAATAAATAAAAAGTTTATTCTTAATTCCAACAATGACAATGTTACTATTAATAATGAACGGCACATTACCTTTAACAATAGTGTTGGTGGTTTTAGACTAAATATAGTATATTATTGCACCATAAATTCTCGGAGAAACAAAATTTGCAAATAGAAAACCACGCATAATTACCGCAGTTATGTTACAAACATTTTTATCAACATTCCTTACATCGGATATTGTTATAATTATGAGGATCCTTATTTTAGGCTGTATTTGCAGTTAGAGACAATGGTCTATTAATATTCATGACACAATTGAAAGATATTATACTTTATGAACGTGTAATGTTTACTACCGACACTTGTAACTGTATTGCCTGTTATTTATGTTTTGTGGTTGATGGCAGCCTTTCTTTATTGTGCGCAATTTCCGATTCTGAGTTAATTACATGTATTACTTTCTTTACTTGCAAGTATATTGGCGTTTCACTTTGATATTAATACTTATTCCTGTATTTCTACTGCAAGTTCCAACGCTTTCGATAAATCATAAGGTCTAAGGTCGGGTCTATCCAATAACTAGTACCGCGCCAATCCTTGACCTGCTCTGTTCATGCCAGACACTCTTATCAATTTCCTTATGGAATTAATAAACTTTATAAAATAATGCAATAAATAAGTGTAAACACGTATTGACGTAGCTACATGTTATCTCAGCGATAAGTTAAAACAAACAAGTGAAAATTGCTCTGTAGCGGTCAAACACTCCGTAATCAAGACTGGTTGTTTGACCCTACGAGGTGATGTCATTGGAATACTCAGCGTGTGTTTTAAAGAAAAATAAACATCATCATCATAATTATTAATAAAGGTAACAACATGGAGGAATAATAACATCGAACCGGAAAACACAAGGGATAAGTGTCAACAATATTGTGGTTTGAAGAATTCTAGAAATGAATTAAGAATATCATTTTTTAATCTTATAGTCTATCACTGAATTATATTATTTCAGCGGTGCATAAAATATATACGACGAATGTAAATGTTTACTTTCAGATACAATAATTCCATGGAATTAACACACAAGCTTACGAATGGCAGATGTCGGGTAAAAAATTGGGGGATATTTTCAGCGAAAACATGTTTACCGTAGTGTTTGCAATCTGTTTAGCGTTTATCTGTTAAACGTATGTGTACGATTGTGGTCGGTAATCTATAGATTTACTTTAACTCTGGAAGATTTTTTTTTTTTTCAATACATGGATAATATTTTAGCTTTGAATTATGATTAGTATGGAAAAATAAATAACAGATAAAAGCACAGTGCAGATAATGCATGGGCAAGGTTAATGTTAGTATTACGTTTCACGAAACAGTGATGGTATCTTTTGAACGTTTTCTCAAGGAAAGTAATTTGTTTTTATTGGATATTGTTTGAGTAGTTTCGAAATTACGAGTTGAGAACAAAAAAAAAGTTGTAGTGAAGTAGAACGTTTATATTGCTGCTGCAAGGTTGCATTCGATTGCTATGTATATTAGATGGATTATAATGCAGATGATGTGTTAATTCAAAGAATGAGAATGGAGATCCTCAAAATCAAATTGAATGGATAACAGGCGTTGGCACACAAGATCGCAGACAGATCACACTGTTACAGTCGCGACAACGACTTCATTACCGGGAAGCAAGTTTGTTTTCCAACTTTTCTAGCGTTTCCTGGGTTCGTGATGAGATTCCGATCTGGCGCGTGCTCTCTCGGAGCCGCTCTTAGTTGCAAATTACTCGACGCTTGTTCACGTTATTGGCGGCACGCGACCGAATCGTGTGACCTCCTGACTCCGGGTCTTTATCCAGTTGGTGGGTGTACACGAATCGGCCGCATAATCAAGACAGCACGTGTCTCCACTCCAGCTCCGCGCCAGTGCCGGCTTTCCTTCCGTGTCTATTCTCGGCCGGCCGAGTCCCGTCGGGTCACGTTTAGCTCATGCAATTCACGTATACAACGAGGGAATTAGCATATGATGGTGCTTGAAGCAAATAAAAATTTCCACACGCACTTCCAAACAAATAAACACCGTCTTCATAATACTTGCTAATGACATCTTGGAAACACGACAAAAACTAACGGGGCGCTGCGGTGGTACATTATATAGCACTCAGATCGTGGCGTAGAGCATCACGGAGAAACTTTAAAGAGTAGACTGAATGTAAACGGTTGACCAGAATCAAAGAAATTTATGTTTGAACAGATGCGTGAAACCGGGTCAGTGGTGTAAGCTATGGCTGCTACACATCAATATGACGGTACGCATAAACATATCTACCCGGATGACGTAATGTTAGGCGTAGATATTACGAAAACCGGCGAGAACCCGTGTACAACTGAATCCGAAATATATACGGGCTGCAGGTACTACATTCATCGTGCGCCATGTAAGATGGCGTTCTTCAAGGTGGACCGGTTTAAATACTGGTCGCGCTACGTTTGCTTGATGCTTGAGATGTTAATATACTACTGTGTGCATTAAAATGTATGCAATATAAATTGTTTTCCAAGTTGAAATTTCATTTACTATCGGGTTGTTCTTAAGGTTTTACAACTAATATAAAACAATCAGGACAATTATGTAAAAACGAGATTATCAAATTCATTGCGACAGGAAAACGGTACGTGTTTTGTTCGTCGTAGTCCAGAGGCATTGTGAAATGTTTGCGTATGGAAAGCTGCTCAACAGCGTTGATAAACAAAAAAACTATATTACGTATTTACGACAAATGGATACACTTTTAATCTTTTGATAATCTAAAAGGTGTGACGTGAACATATATGTTGAGTTTAATGAATAACAAGTGAGCGCGATATCTTTCAGAATTAACAATTAGCAATAATATAAAAAGTGTAGCCAACGTAGAATGCAAATGCTATTAATTAGGTAACAAAAGATTAAAACAAGATAAAGACATATTTGGATCTAGGAGAACTGCACGAGCGTGTTGTGGGGAGTGATAAAAATACTATGATGCGATGGTAGTGAGCATTAGGGCTGGATTGGGGTCAATCGCTTGAGGCCATCTGCGTCGGCTAATTATAGACGATGTGAGACGCGTCCAATAGTGCACGACGATGAATCTCAATTGCGATAGCAGATGTACTTGATGGAAGAAGTGAAATCTGTTGCAAATGTTGCGCCCACCCAGATTACAATGAAGTTTAAAGTAAAGGATGTCACAAGCGCAGAAATAAAAAGAGAAACAAAACAGACGAGTAATAAAATCGATGTTATTAGAGAGACCGAGATATACAACTGTCGAGTCGTTTGACAATTATGTAAGTGGCTTCAAATGTAGGACGTAATTTTGGATGGAAGCTAGGAAACAAAGGTTGCATTGTCTCTCGGCAAAAACTACAATGGTGCAAATACTAATGTCATGAGAATCTAATCATGTGCAAATGGAACACAACAGTTAACATTTTATAAACGTACTACGCATGCATTTCGTTTTATGTAAATTGTCTTTGCCAATTGGTTCAGAAACATGACGATTTTATTTATCGTATTCAAAAACCAATTTATAAATCGATGTTAAAAAGTGGTCTCATGGTATTATATGCTGAGGGGCAGAACGGGACGCGTTTCCTGGCCATTAAAAAAGGGAAGTCATTAGTGATTCAAATGGTGACTCCGATCTAATAACGGTGTTATGCAGTTCAACCATTGCTATTATAAACACGGATAAACTCTCGGGAGATTGCATCTTTACGCAACTGCTGCGTGAAACGGAATCGTAATGGTCACGATTCAGATTTAGCGTGTAACGCGAAAAATGATGATAATGTCGAAATTTTCTCAATGATACGCGAGTGCGTTTATCGGCATTACGTAGAATACTACGATATCGGTCGATGCTACGACTGACCGATATTTCTCGGAAGTTTGTCGTTTAAGGAGACCTTTTGATTTATTACCTCAAATATTTGATTGCCACTTATGAAAGAGATATAAGTATTTGCAGTTCGTTAATCGCACTATACTTATAAAGCTGCCAACCTATATTGAAGAATTAGAATTGGAGTTCATTGACTTTCAAGTTATTGGGTGGCGGCGATATCAGTGGCTATGCTGTTTGGCGCAGATAAAAATAATACGAATGTTATCGCGCACACGCCGTGTGGCCGCCCGCGCGTGGTTTTTATCTGAATGCGGCGATTTACTGTACAAAAGGGACGCGGCGTCCACAAAGCCGGTTATAAGATGTTCCACGAATTACTAGGATTGAGAGCACGCGGAACCACCTCGGCCGACTGACACGCCGCACTCTGGATGTCTTGTAATGTCTAATAAAAAGCAATGATCGCTTATCCATGGAATCTGCGCGACTGATAGATTAAATACTCGGAAAGAAACGATAATGGGGCAGAACATTAAGATTTTATTGTTTGAAATGTGTGAGTGGATAGATCTTAGATTTTTCGCAATAACCAATTAAATGAACAGCTTGCAGCATTTATGATCAAGAAAGGCATTTTTATATTGAGATTGAATACCAACTGTAAAGGATAGTCTGAGAGGATTAAATGTCCTAAAACCCTGTTACTTCTTTAAATGAAAATCCCTGGTAGCAAAGAGTGTCTTAGCTCTTTCCCTAAGTAGATTAGACGAAGACGAAACTTTAAGATTAGTTCCGAGACAAGATTACAAATTTACAAAGATCTTTCACTTCTCTTAGAAAGAGATTAACCAACTAATTACAGATTCTGGCGACAAAATCAGCGCTCCGAACAACAATGGATGTATACGCCAGTATTTCAGAAAGGAACAAAGGCGTTAATCCAAACAGGATTATAAAGAATAAGCAGTACCTTTACTACAGCAAATTCGATTGCTATCTCATTATAAATGCATCTAGTACATAAGCCAGACATGAATGTATGCGAACCACTTCATCGTTGCGAGTGTATGACACTTTATTATACGCCATTTCCTCTATTAAAGTCAATTATGATAATAGCGGTAAGAATAAAGGTAGATTTATTAAACCAAGTCACGTGAACGCTATAGGCGATGTGTGCAGCAATAGTTTTCAATCACGTTACTTCACTCACAGTTGACATTTTTCTTGTTGAATGGACGTTTAGTTGTGTCTTCATGGCCTATGCATAGTTCAAAACAAATTTTGAGAGTTTATAAGGAAATTCTTTACTTGTTCATGTATGATTTCGAAATAATCTTATTGTTTGATGGTTTTGAACCAAGAAGATCCACACGGGCCAGATTTTGTATCAGCGATCATTTATAAATGTAATGTACTAACATCAGATCTGATTCAAATTCTAAGTCTAGTAAGTGGTCAGAGTCAAAATAACACGGTCCTTAAATTTTACTTTACAACCGCACAATATCCTCTTTAATCTCAGGACTAAAATCTGATTAATTTTGAATGTTTCCCCTTCAACATGGGTGTCCTTAATTACTAGTAGCTACTTTCAACTTTCTCGAAATAACTATAAATCCGATTATTTATTTTCTGCTACAGACATTAGGTTAAGTACTTACGCAATTTGTATTGTCTGTTACATCTCGGAAATACTGATCGTTATTACTTTGTTCAGTAAATACATTAAATGTATGGTTAGTATTGTAAGATTATTAGTCGTGCAAGAGAAATGTGCACAGCAAATCGGTCATTCATTCTTTTGTAATCATTCAATCTGTTCCTGTTTACGGGAAAACCACACGCTAGTACTTAGGAGCACAATGGTGTTTCAAGTATTTTTCCTTTAGCTCCTATCTCCGATCCGTAGTCTGTGAACTGTGAGCGCGGATGAAAGAACCTAATAAATGATTTACTGATTCTATAATTTCCACGCTACGTATCCACGGTAATAGGGTAATTGAATGAAAATGATTTCCTTATGCAATTCGTAAAGTTTATTGAAGGAAACAACCGATAATTGGACGATAGCTAAAAACCTAAGTATGATTTGTGGTTATTGAACTTATTATATATTTTTGTGACTATGGCTTCAAAGATTTGGTGTCGGGTGTGTATAGAGCCTGCCCTTATGCTAATAGGATTGGTAGAAGTACTCACCATAGCTTGCTCGATCTTGTTGTCGATGGCCACCGCGCTTGTGCCCGATGCGCTGTAACAAACAGAGAAAATACAATAAGACAATGTTACATTCATATTACACAAAAGAAACAACCAATTAGACGAGTTATTTTGTAAAATCAACATTTTGTTTGATTCATATCGTATGATTTATTATATTGTTGACAAAATATTCAATACCTAAATAATTTGTGAAGTAAGCAACTAGGCACTCCTGACCGCACGTGGTTATTATAAAGAATTACCTTCTATGCTAGTAATGTTGCCATTTGCATTGCCAACATCAACAGTTACGTATTTAGAATAATTATAATTACACACTAATGATTTCTACTGCGTTTTAATAACCTATAGATCCAACAGATACTATGGTAATCAAGGTTCCTTTCAAGTTTTCGGGATACGGAAACCCAATGCCATAATCATGTTTGCATAATTAATTCACGCACGGATGCGTGCCGTCCTGGCAAATACAAGAATTTGCGCGTACTTTTATATTTCCCATATAATTGCTAGTTTCCGCAACATTATCGATTCGCGATACGCACGTCTTTGTCTGTATACAAACGAAAATTAGTACAAAGATTTATCGTTTACGTAAACGAAAAGTTGATTATATTATCGGTGCATTGGAATGTGAACATTAATCGTTTGATCAAACGCTTTCACGTTTTGAAAACGCCACAACAAACATCGTGCGTGGTCACAGTACAGTTACTGCGGACGTTAGCAAGCATTGGTGCAATGGAAAGGTGGCACAAGGGCGATCGCACTCGAAGATAATGCACATTCAATATGTAATTATGAGTGTAATAAATAAGTAGCGGCCGGTAATTTTGAGAAAAGCTTCCGTCGGTTACACTGCGGATGATTACGTTAACGCTAGCGCTGTGGATAAATATTGCAAAAGCGTTGACCCGTCTGTTGAACTGATCGCTATTTGTAACAACAATAGGAAACAATGGAGGACTAAATTCTGGTGTGGTCAGTAGCCTATTTCCTCGGTTGTGGTTACAAACTTATGAGTACGTCTTATACGTAGTAGGCGCAGAGGTGTTATAAACAATTCGTCTAGGTAGTTGGTATTATTGTAGTAAAAAATGAAGAAATACGTCTCATCTCGCCAGATGCGGACACTTGACCCAGAAACCTCTATCGATACGTTCAGACAGTCGGCCGCCGAGCAAGATTCGAGAAAAAGAATTAATTTAAAGCGATGTAACGTTACAAGTCAGCGAACCATCGTCGAGGTCTAAAACCGCTCTCGTAGGTAACTGTAAACGCGAGATTGCATTTTGTACATAATTTTGTCATGACGGTGTACTCATTAGTAGTAATTGTACTGAGTGCAACAAAACAATGGTGCACAATGCAGCAACGTGTCACGAGCTGCGCACGCGGGGCCGGCCACGTGCAGCGCGACTATGACGACACACTCTACTTAGCAACTGGAGAGATACCATTACTGGCCACGATTGCCGGACTTACCCATTATGATCCAATCTCGCTGGTGTAATCGTCCAGTACCTAGTATGTAGCACGACGTACGGCTGCGTACTTGACTTTCTCCGACAACGGATTCCGTGTCGCGTCAACGAGGTGAACAACACAACGCTAAAGTTGAAGCCATTCGACCGTTGAGGACTGCGTCGCGGATCGATTTCGACCGGTTCGCCGGCGAGCTCCCCGATAAAACAACGGCCGTGGACCACATGACCACCACCGCAACAATGGACCGCCGGAACATTAACGTCTGCCGAGCAGACCGTCTGCGCGGTGCAAACAGGTAATTATGTAAATACAGCCGATTCCAAGATAATCTTTGAAAGTCTTAAATCTAATAGTCGGGTGTTGGCGTTGACACACAATAAAAAACTTACTTTCTCTAGACGGAACTCTATAAAAACAAGTTTTAGTATTCCGTGAGTGATTACGCAAGTTTGGGAGTTGACAAAATTGCAAACCATCAGCGTAAAGGTGCTTGAAAAAGTTGAAACATAACACGATGCAACCCAAGAAGCGGAGAAAGTATTGAAGGTGACGACATTTCTCCGTTAAGACCACACGGTAAAACGATGATAATTATGAAATTAAACAGAGGCCCGGCTCATTTTGTTTGTCTAGTGTTCAAAATTCTTCTGGTAGCAAATAAACATTCTGTGACCCTACAATACTGCGGGATGACTTTCTCATTGAATATAAGAGAAAGATATAATGTTGCCAAAAATAACTTCAGTGGTGGGCTTCATATTTGTGTCAGTCGGTGCTGTGAAACTGGCAACAAAGCATCGTCCGAAGCAGGTTGCAACAGCGATAACGAAAAAATAGAGTTTCAAAACTAGAATAACACCAAAAATGTGCTGATTTAGTTATTATCGCACTCTTATCGCTTATGGAGAAACTGGATACATTGTACTAACACGAGTGTTGAAACAGAACATAAATGAAAATGTGTTTAAAAAGATGTTAAGTAAATAAGAGAAGCAAACAAAGAGATAAACGTTTTGTCACCACGCACGTGCGTGTTTGCGTAGATCACACTCAACTTTGCTGCACTTCTAACACATCTCTCAAACAAAGACTCAAGAGGTTGTCAAGACTTTCATCCAAGAACAAAAGAGCCTTTAAGATTTTTCGTTATAATGAGCAAAAGCAATAATGCTTTATTTTTTATTTCTGTTATGATCACGACGTAAATAACATCTGCCTTGTCCGTCACTGCTTTAAGTTTAGTGAATTACCACCAAACTGGTTTGAAGGAAATCTTTTGTGCAGAAACACAAGATTCGTATGTTCAAGTCAGAGAAGGTGAACCACAAAGATTGAGTAAGAATTCGTTTAAATGAATTTAAATCAGTTGTCGATGGCCGTTGGCAGGAAAATATGCACATGTTAAATCATTCATAGCTATTTTCAATAAGGTGATACTATCCCTGGATATGATCCAGATTAGCATGTCGGGACAATGTATTGGATTTTTCCAAGTTATATTTTATTTATTAGGGACAATAAACAGCTACAATATGTATTGAGACATACAAAAAATAATTTAAAAAATTAATAATAATTTAAGTTGCAAGAACAAAACAATGACATTTCATGAACCATTAGAGGAACATGTCTGATATCACGTATTTACAAAAGTAAATTAGCAGACGTCAAAGAAAACATTATAATGATAACAGTATCAAAATTAGTATATTGTGCGATGAATCACGATGCATTAAAGAATTGCGATGTGTAGTTGAACAACAATACCAACTAGAAAACAAAGGTCACTGAAGAAATTATGCGAGTCGCATGAAACTTTAATGTGTTAGTCATGAACACCCAAAGCGCACATTGTTTGTCCACTACCGGCTTCATCAGACGATAGTCAATTAGTTTAAACTGTTGACAATTTGAATCAACTCCGTTGATTCGAATTGCTTGGCTAACATTTGCGTTTATAAAGTGATCATCATAATTCAAGAGCGTGGACAGTCAATATTTATACAGGGATTTAAAATTGTGCAGAATATTCGTAGTAACAGAGGATTATCAGTATTATCGGTGTGCAGTGGTCGTGTATTGTTATCGTGTAGCGAGGCGAGCGCGCACGCGCAAGGTCATTGAAGGGAAATCGTTGGTTGTCGTGTCGACATGGCTGGCGCCAGCGGCTCAGGCGTTACATCTTGCAGCCGTGTTTCATAACACACTCACAGTTCCTTTCAATTAGCGCAAAGAAATGAGTGGCTGTTCGAATTCAATTGAGCGAATTGTTACTAGACGATATCATTTTGTTTGACGAATGAGGCTGTAGAGGAAGTGAAGTATAAAGGCTTTGCGAAATGAAGAAATTATGAAACGTGAACATAAACTTGAATCACAAGACATAATACAGCTGAAGTTGAGTTCACTTCAGTACACGTGTCGCCCGTAAAATAACAATAGCGGGTGAACACTAAAACCAATTGGACACAAAGGGCATTAGTGGGACACTAGGGGCATGATGTGCTGGTAGTCAGTGTTTGTCACGCGAAACGGTCACGCAACGGTGCTTTCCTCAGGATTTCATAAAACACCGCTGCTGTTATGAATGACTTAATTATGAACGGTATTAACGCCCTGACTCTATTTCTAGTTCATAAAAAATATAATTTCTAGTTCATAATCTAATAGCCAAGTCAAGAAATAAATGAAATTAATGTATTTAACGCGTGGCTGATTATGGCCGTGAAATGATATTACTCATCGGAAGATCCTGGTGGCAACTAAAAATAAAATGTGAACACGAAGGTTCAATGTCTGACGAGCGAGTGTCAGCGGTGCAGTAGCAGGTTCATTCAACGGACAAAATTCAAAAGACGCAAGGTTGTAAATTGCAGTTAAGAAGACCTAGACCTTAAGAATAATAAGGTGTTGAGTGCAACGGATCGATACAGTATTAGTAAAGCGATAGGGACTCCTATGTTCAGTAGGCGGCGCTGACGTCAGCCACCACGGTTTGTCTGGCTGCAGCCGGCCACGTTGCTGTGGAACCTTCACCGACTTCTAGCTCGGTAATTAGCTGTGCGGTGTAAGAACCTTCACACCACCACCACCCGACCGGCCAACAACCGGCGACGAGCCCGCAATGCGTCAGCCTATCCAAACGTAGCAGGCAACATGAAAAATTTAACGGTACTCACACGGGGTAGAAGTAGTCTATGTACTTCACGACGACCTCTCTGAGCAGATCTTGCTTGTTCATGATGGACGTGTAGCTTCCACTTATAAATTTTGTTTGCATGGTTTCCACTTCGAATATCGATTTTAATGCGCGGGACCCTCGAGTCCCCGTCGCTCGTCGGGTTCAACGGAGCCGTTTTTGTTGTTTTGTGCGTTGGAAAACGTTGTGCGTGCTGAGGTAGCAATGGTAAAAAAAATGTTTGTTACAGCGCGCGGGCAACCGGATCGACGCGTTGCGGCAAACTGGGACCGGGCCGGTCGTAGCTAGGCGGGGCGGTGGGGGAGGGGATCGGAGCAAGTGGCGCGCGCACGACTCTACCTACTACGGGCTACGATGGCGCCTCGAAACACCAAGGCAACGCTTTTGCGACACACCCGTTGTACCTCAAAAACGAGAATAAATCTAACAGTCGCCGCACCTCGCATTTAATGTTGAAGCTCATTCGAATTAATCTGTCGCGTAGGTTCAAGGCTAACCAGATTTGGTCAGTGCTTTTTGCTGTTGTTTGAATTATAAATACAACAAAGAGAACAGATATTTGAGTAGTTGTATTTTATTTATAAATCGTAGCTTGAATTGAATCAGATTTTTTTGCTTATATTTGTATTCATATAAAATAGTATAGACTTTCCGAAATGAAAAGCACGACGTGAAAGACATGCTTGGACAAAAACTGTTGTAATGAACGCATGAGCTAGTCATAAAACGAAGCTGTCCCAACAAGGCATTATCACTGAGACGACTAGACGAGTGTCATCAAACAATTGCCACAGTCATTACTACTGGCGCTTCCGCGTATTGTTCTGTAGAGTTCAAGTTTCACGCAATAAAAGGGCTACAAAATTCTAGATAGAAAATAATATAAAACTACAAAATATACATGAAACGCTTGAAAAATAAAGATTTAACGCCGCCAACGACGAATGAAATGGACACAAAACAATTTTTAACAGAAATGAAAGAGATAATATAAAAAGAGTTCTGAAAAAAACATAGTATCAGGCAACCAAAAACCAACACAGAATCTCTAGAATAGTTCCCACTAAAAAGGATACGGCAATAAATTTGATGCATCACAATGGGACACCGACAAGTTTCCAATCCGCAGAATGCTAATTTGCATGAACCGAGAACCATAACAACCTGTAAGTACGACGAGTGGCTTGGCGAGACTTCAAGGTGGATTGTTGTTATATTCTAACAATAAATTCATCTCCTCAACATAAATCTACCGGTCTAAAATATTGCAAGATTTATTTAACATATGATTCACGTTACAAAATTAATAAATTATGAAACAATCATGTGTTAGACTATTTTCGTCAGTGTTTGTGTTTGTAATTCGGTAGACGGTTGGTATATTAAATTATTTTTGTCTGCATTATCTGCACAATAATACCTGTCATATGCTGTTGCTAGACATAAGATATCATTGTTATTAACACAACGAGAGGAACTTATTATGAATGATAATGACATTTGACACGTGTACTCTGCATGATATTCATTAACCTTGGCTTCTGTGCTAATAGTATATTAATTGAAAAAAAAAATAGTCTGTGGAACATCAGCACCGCAGTAAATGTATTGTTGGATCATACTGCAACCACATGGCTTATCTTTCTATGCATCAGTACTGTACATAATATCGTTTATGAGCGGTTGTGTGTATGGGTCATAAAATATAATTGAAGAGTTACATGTGAAGCATTGTAAAGAACAATTACATAGGGCGTTAGTATGTATTTTAAACAAATTCTCAGTAAGTAATATTTTGAAGTATAGACTTCGATTTTAGAATCACTTCTGAATCAACTTACCAAGAAGGGGTTTGCAGACAAAGATTTAATCCAAGATAATTTCCTTGGTTTCAAGATTTTGGTACCGATATAAACATTCAATACCTTAACATATTCTAGCGTTAGTCTACCGTCCTCAGTTAACTTGTTCAACATTGCATAAGTACCTAGAGAATTTTTGTTACTTGTTGTAATTTTTTTTCTTGTTGTTCCTCGAAAGCTCTGGCAAAAACTACTCTTTATAGACATAGATAAAGAAAGAAAAAAATCCCGGATGCTCGTCAAGTGAAGATGTTGGCAATCAATCAAAATCAAAGATCAAATAGCATAGATTGTGACGAAAGAATACATACTCTAGTATTGATATCATAAGTATTAAAAAGGATTACGTTATCGCAATTATGAACGATATAATAAATGATTAACTTGATAGATTGTATTTCAATCAAGATGTACTGCGTGATAAGTTGGAAAACGACAATCGTGGTATTACTGCAAATTTGCATATTGATGCAAGTATGCATCTGCATTAACATTTCAAAATCAATCACTTGTGATTGTGATGGACGTCTGCAATCGTGATTCGACTTACTAATCACGCTATGCTTGTCATCTTCAAGTTCCTTCTGACCTTCGTCTCCTGATCAGTGGAATATGACAAAATCGACGAAATCCTTTGTGGACAAAGCCATCTTAAGGTGGAAGCTCACATCTGGCCCGCGAAATTCTAAATTCTTACGTTTTTGGCAATTTGCAGGCCAGTGCTTGGTTGTATGTTTATGAAAATTTGATTTGCGACTGTAAGACGTATGAAGTTACCGAATTATAACCATCAAAATTATCAATACAACCCTCCAAGTTCATTTTCATGTCAAGATTGATTTTTGCATGTAAAAGTCATTCTTTAGTAATTTAGTCGTCGTTCTTTAGTAGTTAGTAATTTTGATGGTTATAATTCGGTAACTTCATACGTCTTACAGTCGCAAATCAAATTTTCATAAACATACAACCAAGCACTGGCCTGCAAATTGCCAAAAACGTAAGAAAATTAGAATTTCGCGGGCCAGATGTGAGCTTCCACCTTAACTCACTTTTATTACTTGTACCCTAGGCTCGTCTCTCTAACTAGCACTTTTAGTAACCCCTGATGAAGAAATAAGGGTGAGATATGATTTAAATGCGATTATAAATAAATGTATTGCCAGATAATATAATATTTCTAGCTGTGGACTATGACACAAAGACAAGAAAAGCCGTGCACGCAGTTTTTCTCCGCTTTTTTATGAAGATCTGAAGACGTTTACATCATCGTTGGCGTCATACAAAAAGATCTTATAACTACTTTATACTTAGCCTTTTTTTCTGGAATATTGTACTGTCATCGAAAATAAATAGTGTTCAGAATTGAGAGAAGTAAAAAATTAATCTATTACGTAGATGTACATTACAATGTTATAGCTAGGCTATGGTATACTAGACCGAAACGCCTAGGATCTGAAAGCTGTCTTAGTCATAGCAATGTAGAAAGAAATGCTCTTAAGTGGCAAGTTCCTGATTTCGCTCTTTATTGCCTCAACAGGATACAGAGCTGCATAAATTGAAATTTCCTGTTGTTCCAAATTAAAAGATAGAGCTCGCTTCATTCAAGAACCAGAAAATTTCCCAGATTCGCATGACTGCCTCTGAGAAATCTGAAAGTCTAACGAACAAGTGCAATAATTGCTGATTACTTTAGATATTAAATCCAAACAGCTAACATCAGATATTATAGCGTTCAATTTATGCCATCACTCATTTATATTGAATTCTCTGCAGTAGAACGTGTATCAAAGTAGATTATTACAACATAATCAAAGCATGTAATCGTAATTTATTTATTACGAAATCACGCAAGATTGCAAATTCCTATCTAGGGATTTTTTTTATATTTAGAGAATATATTAATTATATTAAGTACAATTTGATAACGATGAGGGTTTATATGTACGAGCATATTGGGTCCAAGTTTGTATGATTATAGTTTGTAGGGACTGAGCCAACTGTGGGAAATCTTCGCTCATTGTTCGAAAAAACACCGAATACAATTTTAGAAACACCCAATTTAATTCAAGGTAACACGAGGATAGAGCATCAATATTGAGCCATAGCTTGAAGAAGATATGATATGATAGTGTCATAAAGATTAGACAGCAGAAGACATGTATGCAGGCAAATCATAGAAACAATCACGTAATCCATAACAACAAGGACAAGTGCGATAAGATATGTAGCCGATATAACAGACAAATACAAGTTATCTTGTAAAAGGATGAACATACATTACATACAAGTGAGTGATGTGTATAGTGGTATATTGAAATCGAAGATTAAAATGGAATACTAGTTAAAATAAATGGTGTGAATACAAATTGATCACTTACGAGCACCACGTGTTTCTACGAGCGAAAGGCGATCGGGGCTGTTCGGTTTCAGTGGACGTTGACTTCGGTTGTGTATCAACTGTCAAATTAAGCTTGAAGCCAGCAATAGATTTCCGTCGTTTGGCTGCGAGGGCCCTGGACGCGAGGTCCGAGTCATGCACCTGTTCAGGTGGGGAGGCGGCATGCGAACATGTCTTCATATGCGCCTGCGCGGTTGCAACCTGCAGCAGCTTCGTAGAGAAACTCCGGCGGCCTAAGGCCTCGCACGTCGCGCACCGTCCGTCCTCCATGAAGGTCCTCGTGCGTCCGACACGGCCACGGCGCGGACACTGAGCGTGTATTGTTTCCAACGGACGTGGTGGCTTAACTGATGTCATCCGACAGACGAGCGATACACGCGCGACCGTTCACGTTCGCCGCACGAAAAATTCAAGACTATGAACGGACGCCGGAATAGGATCGATACTCGAATGAAATAGGTTTAATGCGATAATAAGAACGCGATAAGGTGTACACGCGAATAAGTGTAATGACCTAGACGTTGTGGCATAGCACGGCTTCAGTGCGGCCTCGTCGGGCGGCCGTGCGCGGGCGGCTCGGCGCATGCGACTGCGGTCACCACTACAAAAGCACCCCCGCCGCCGGGCGTAATCCGAACGTTAACGAAGATATCGATATTTGCGGTGAATAATAGGTACCACGTTACACGAACAGCGTATGATTTACATGCGTCTAGCAGTCGCTCGACGAGATGTCATTCCGGCATTCCTCTGGACATCGTCCAGGTGATCAGTATTAATAATTGGGGGTCATGGGATGTTGTCTCGCATATATCGTGCAGAAGTCCCATAGCTATAATCTAAATATATATTATGTACATCTGACGCGGAAATAAGTTGATTTGACAAATTCTAACTGCGTAGGAAATAAACGCGCTACCTACGCAAAGTGCGACTAGTTATATTAAAGCAATTTGTATGACCTGGGTGATCTATACACAGTTGTTGCCTCAATTAAGATGAAGCAATGTGGGGATCTTCACAGCTGCCCGCACAGCTCTGGCAGTGTTTCATGTAAAAAACAAAAAAAAAATATAGGCCTTCGATAAGAAAGGTTGAAGCACAAAGTTCTTTCTGACATATTGACAAGTGGGTGCTGGCCAAAAAAATCAATGCCAATAGTTGCAGGTGACCGATTTAAATAATCGGTCGAGATGAAGCTTCTCGATCACGAGAGAGATTTGATTGTCCCTATGAGTTGTGTTGCAGATTTTAGAGCAACTAATTCAGCACAAGGTTGTCTGTTGAGTCGCTCTGGAGTCGTTATTTCTGAACACTGACCGGCTTTTCAATAGCTTAAGCGAATTAATCATATAATACTTTGTCGGCGACATTTGTTTGTTTTAACGTTATTTCCACCTTATTCGTTTTGTGACATTGAACAGTCCGATTAGTAGATATAAATATTCTGGACGATTTCTGTGAAAACTGTTCTTTTTCGTTTTGTGTGTCCCGCCTGGACCATAAAATCAAAATTTTCTCCTGTACACTGCATTATACTGATTGGCACTACAACCTTCGACAGTGATCGATCGTGTCAATGTTATGTTTCCATGAAAATATAATAGCCCTACGTAGTTTACTACAGTCACGCTAGCTGTGAATTATTAATGCCTGAACTACTTTTTGCAACTCTTTAAACGTGAGGATACACGTGAAGTATTTATTGAAACGTCGATTGATTTTAGCATAAACAATTCTCAATAATCATTAAGTCTAAACTAATAGACAAAACAATTTAAATGACAGGAATTGCTGATTGATTTGAAATCGGTGAGTGCTGAGTGGATTATGTCATGCCCATGGCACTCAAGTACACGTGACAAAATATTCAGGAAGGGAGAGACAAATTCTTGTAACGTCAAATTATTTTAATTTGCTAAGACGTCAAAGGGCGTGACACTCCCCGTGCCAAGTGTTCGACACATTTGACATGCATCACTCTATTGAACAGAATTAAATATTGGCTATCACACCTTCCCGACACGCGTATCCATATTTATGTCCAGACAAATAGTCTCTCAGAGCAATGTAAACAAGTAAGTATTTGGCACATTTAAGTACACATAATTCTGGAAGTGGCAAAGTTCATAACGTGCTGTAGTGCTAAGTAAACAATGGGCACATCAAATAGTTAAAATAATATACTACGTTCATAAAAATTGGTACATTTATATCCTATCTTATATTTAAGAAATGTGAAAATCTATTGATATTACTGAAGCCAGTCTCAGTGGAACGATGAACGGGAACTCGGGGACTCGGCACGGATAGCCAACGTGACGGAAAAGGAAATGGGCTATGTTTTATCCCGCCCGTATAAGTATTTCCCTTGAGATATAGGCTGAAATATTATGTTCCTGGTATACAAGTTTCTTATCTACTTCAACAATCATTACTCAAAATTTATTAAAATCAATGTTTAAATAGCCTTATTGTTAAAGGGCTTATCATCGCGGTGTGTCTGAAAGATTAAGAAATATGTAGATAAAACTGAAGTTTTAAAACAAGGGAAATCTTGTTAGAAATAACATTGTAAAACACAATATTATTCCCTTTGTACGTAATTACAAACAGGTCACTAATGATAATGACACTGCATGATAAATGTCGACAGCTAAATTGTTGCATAATTAAAAGAGAAATAATACACGGATACAAATTGCTGGTGACGTAAGCGTAGAACAAAAATATAATATAGGAGTAATGATGATAAACAGCAACGCATTAATGCTAGTGCAAAGATCAAAGGTGGATTCTAAAGTCCACTTGTTCCCCGATCTACCCTGCGCTGACGTCAAAAGGCTTAACGAGATCTGGAGTATAAAAAAAATACTCAAAAGAAACCATTCTTGTGCAGCCTAAATTTAAAGGTCCTTACGTAAATGAAATATATGTAAAGAAAGCTATTTTGGTTGGTTTAAAAGGGTCACCAACAAACTTATCCGTACTTGAAGGAAACACGGAACGACAAGATATAGGATTAACTCCCAAAGCCGAGTATTTAAAAGGTTAAGCCGGTGTAAAATTGTGTGCGCAACTCATCAACCTGGTAGGATTAACTGACAATAAAGCTCTCCGTGGACGGAGCAAATAAATAGAAGGTCGTCTTAAGGCGTGGATCCTTTGAAGGTTGGTTTGGCTTGAATGGCGTTTCCGTAATGGTCCAAACGTGTAAGAAAAGTACCAACTCGTGGAGACGTGGAAATCTTAGACAAAAATTGGGGAAAATTAGTTACCTGGCCAAGTGCTTCTGAGTGACAATTGTAGGAATCCCAGAGTATTAAATATTATTATACGAGTAGATGGCGTAAACTATTTTTGGTCTCGAGTACTCAAATAGATTGCACGTGTAGGGTTTGCTCCAGTGTTTATACGATAAAGAAAGATGATTGTGAGCAAAACATTTGCACATGGTGTCGGTGAAGCGAGTTAAATATGGCTAATGAAGATTTGGGGGAAGCGCTCTTGGTACCAGGGCATGCTCCTACATAATTTCCAGGAAATATTTACAAATTCATAAACACGTTTCAACTGTAGTGTCGATTTGAGGAGTATTGATTAAAGGATTTAGCTATAGGAAGTCGAAGGTTTAATTAATTGAAAGCTTTTAACAATTTGGTAAAGGTACTCCTCATAATAATATCCCAAATGGGTCGAACTACAGGCGAAACCGTTGCAAAGTTGGCTACTATTTGAAATTTGTATGTGATGTGGTGAGCATAATTGGGAAAAGGTTGAGCAGATGATGATGTGATGTGGTGGACTCATGGATCATGGATCTTTCTGCGTTTGTCTGACGATTCTTAGGATCAGTGTGGAACTGATCCACCGTTACGCTCGATTTAGATTAGTTCGTTCCATTCCTTTTACAATCCATTCATCTTTTCTTTGGTCTTTCTCCTTGTCTCCATCTATCAACATGTATGTTTATCACTTTTCACCCAGACTGACGCTAGTAATACTAAACGCATTCAGATTCAGTGTGTCGAATACACTGAATGTTTGGCGAATATTGTACCAAAATTTGAGGGATTTGTGAAGTGTAACAGTATTATCGTACCAATGCATGAATTAGAGGATCGATGAGGTTTCCGCATGTGATTACCATAGGAGCCATTATTCGAGAAAATAAACATCGCATAACATTGAAAGTTTCGTTGATCTATAAGTCAATACTCTACTACCTTTAGCAATATCAAAAAGTCAAAAGATACTTTAAAATCAACGCTTATCCAATATTTTTCCATCATAGTAGAATTATTGGATTACTGTTGTTTATCTTATAAAGTGAATGTAATGCTTCTAGTAACCTTAAGTATATTCAGGGTGATAAAAGCTGATTTAATCAACTCGTTGGATGTTATAATATGAGTAAGTAAACCGTTATTCTTCGCATAACAACTGGCGTTTAAGTACTCTGCTACTACGAAAAGTACGAATTAGTATGCAGTAAGATTTCTTAACTACAAATACTGACGTTTTACTTTCAAGTAAGGTTCTCACCTTGAAAGTAACGTAGTAACAATATTTCATTGTTAATTGTTTTAATTAAAGCATAATATTCAAACTAGGTCGCTTATGTAGCAGAAATTGTATATTTCAGACTCTGGTGGAGGTTCACAGTGAGAAGTCCAGTCTATTAAAAGTTACGCATGAGTTAGATAAACGTGGTCAATTGATGTTTCGGAAATATGTTTCATTAAAATGAAAATGGGCATATTTCCTAGAATCTGAATAATTTATGAAAGCGTTTAGAGAAATCGAAAGACGAGGAAGGTTAAAGACGAGATGATGTCAAAGGACAGCAGTAGCTGCAGAATCTGCATTTGCTTATTACATTCTTAGAAGTGTTGTTGTATTTTCTAATATAAATATTACCAATCATAAACAAAAGGATTATTTATATCAGATGTGGATAATGAATGGATATCTATGGATTTGCCACTATACCAAACTATGCAATTACATACGTATGTACATTCATTATGTATCATTTCTTTGTCCCTAGCCGTTACTTCGCGTGGGAATCGAAGCAGCTGATGTGATGCGCTAACTTTCTATCTACGTTACCACGTATTTGTTTTTTTTTAATTTAAAGCTGATTATAATAACATTATGGCCTGCCCGACCTTGGAATTTTAATGTGTTTTCATGAAGTTTAAGGTCAAATTAACAGCTTCAAGCAGTGTTACTTCAAAGTTGGATTAATTAAGAGCAAAACACTCCGAATATTTATGTGACCGCAAAAATACGGTCGAGTGTTTTTGTTATGAATTAAATTAAAAGTATACAAATGCTTAAATTGCAGTCCTATGGTGAACCCTCATTGACGTCAATTTAACGATTAATATCTTTAAACGAGTAATTACTCCAAAGAGACTTTTAATAGAGATGTTTAAGCCAATCACAGCCTGAACATCGTTGCAAATTGAGTATCAATTTGCGGTGTCGGATGATATCGTCTATAACACGATGGCAAAGATATAAAACGGTCATAAAATATTCACTAGTATCGACGTTATGGTCGACCGCAGTGTACAGAAAACGGCCCGTTTACATCATGATAACACGTTCAACTTAATCGTATGGTGTGAAAATGCTTTCACTTATCATGTCTACCTCGTCGTTATCAAAATCATTATCTGTTATTGCTAGCATGGTATCGGATCCTATAATTAATATATATCAAAAACAACTGTTACAAATAGGTGTGCTTACGTGATATTCCAACAAAGTTCGGTAAGAACAAAGTCGAAAGTTACTATCAGTCATTTACTGACCTGTCTAATACGATACTCATATGTCTATGTAGATTCTGCTTAAGATCCCTTCGTGAGTACTGCTGTTGCTGCTGCAGTTGTTGTTGTAGTTGTTGCTGCTGTTGTTGTTGTGGTGTAGGGGGCGACGGCGTCGGCGTAATCGCCGCGCCCCCCGGCGGTGCTCGTTGCCCTACGAGCACCTTTAACTCTGCCATCAACTTTTGCACCATACGGACACGTTTGGACTCAACCGCGCAACACACACTAGTGAAGACGTACACCTCAATCAATCGTAGCCAACTTGCCAAGAGCCATTGGCTCGGCCGTTGCATACACACGTGACGTCACTGCTGCACGTGATAATAAAGCATCGATATCGATACAAGCGTCGTTACAACTTGCGTGCGGGTTCCACACTGTCGGCCGGCGCACGACGCTTTGACCTCGCCGCCGCTTTTTATAAGTGCCCGATGAGCGCGCAAGGTGGTGTATGCGAGACGGAATAAACATGTTTATATTTAGGCGGGATCTTCGGGACGCACGATACGCACGCTTTGATACGATTAGTAACAACTGCGTTTTTCACTTTTCATGAAGTCCGTACAAAAATTTAATTACCATGACAAACGAATGGAATTGAATTTTTGACGGCCAAGGCCACAAATCATCGTTCTTAAAGCATTTATGGGCGATACACTAATTACACTGCAATAAACAATGGCCAATGTAGGTCGTCGGCCGCAGCAGATCACAATGGAAGTGAGAGGAAGCGGGGTCATACGAGCATTGTTCAACTTCAAAACGAAGAGTTGGGCTAAATTAAATAGGTCGCTCGGTACGCTTCCGATACCAAATTAGTACAAATACATGCCAGATAACGCTATAGAAATAAAAAATTGGAGTACGACATGTTATTTGTAGAACTGATCAGGGAGATTTTTGTTGAGATCGTATAAACAAACACGTTGAAGAAATTCGAGGTATGTAACCGAGAAGAGAATCCTTGAATCGTAAATACGAAAAACAAGCTGAGTTCCGTTCTGGTTTTTAAAATAATCGACTTTGAACGTGAATTGTGGGACGGGTCGGTTCATGGAGAGGTAGAAATAGCAGCACCTGACGCCGCCGCCGGCGCAGGAAGTGTGGACGGCCGAACACACCACCACTATAATCAGAAACGAAGTGAAAACATGCACGTAGTTTTACATGGCGAAATCTAGAGTTGAATAACTGAAAACTTGTATGAATTCTATATTACACACCTATCCATCTAGTTTATTTCAAATGCCATCAAATAAACATCCGGAATTTGGGTAATGAATACTCGAACAGTTACGTATGCAGCCTTAAAGCATTGCAAAACGTGCACAAAAAATAAAAGTAAATGCAAATACTTGCAGTCTGACGAACTTTTTAATATTTCTTTGTCTCATTTTGGAGAAGTATTAAAGTCAGAAAATAAATTTGTATTATTTCATCACAAATATTCCGAATAGAGATTTGGTTTTCGGCAAGTCGGTCTTCCTGAGGCACTTAAGTAATCGTTTGCAGTTTACGGCTTTGTTTAAAAACAGATTTTATTTTCGGAGGACGACAGGTGCGCTTATGATGCTTGATTCGCAGCAAATAATGAGAGCGATTGAAGCATAAAATATTTTTGTAATCAAGAAGTAACTTCGGTTTTGTGTTGAGGAATAAAGGGCGATGTAGATAAAGTGACAAGTGCGTTGTGTAATTACAACACAGACAAGTAGAAGTATTATTAAATTAATAGAGAAGGAACGGTCGACGGGTTGCTCGTGTCCTGCGATAACAACTTTCTCTGAATGAAAGGGAGCGAGATTAGATTGAGATTATCCAAGCGTAATCATCAGCACGGCCTTATAGTTCCTACTCGTACACAATCGAGAACACTGAAGAGGAAGTGTTACCGAGTTCCTGGATTAATCAATAATTATTGCTTTCGTTATGTTGATCTCGGCATTACAGAAAAATAAAGAGTATCAATGCTCATAGCTGCGTGCAAGCTACAAAAGGCAATTTGTAGCTTGCACGCATTTCATTGCGTGCGGTTAGTGACCTATCTTTCAAATTCATGGTTCCTGGAAGCTCCGTTTAACGTTTTAATCTTATTATTTGATGTTTGTTTGCTTCAGAAGAATTAAATGCACGAGGCATCCCAACGTATCTGATAGAGAAATTCAAGCAACCGTGCTTTTGGTTGAGCTCTCTTTGTTTGAAACGTCGTCGCTGGGTGCAACCTTAATTTTACTTCATTTTTTTCTTGAAGTTTTTGTACTGTATCGTTATGGCCCATAAAGTGTTGCACGGTTTGCAGAAGTTAAATAGGGGGAAATTGTTTTGGGAAAGTTTAAACAAAAGATTTGAGACAAACAAAACGTAACGAACTTATACAAAAGCATTTAAAATCTTTCATGAAGTACAGTGTTACAGACCCAACAGAAGTTGACATAACGTAAATGAGAAGTAATCACACTAATATTATAAAGGCGAAAGTTTGTGAGTGTGTGAGTGTGTATGTTTGTTACTTCTTCACGTAAAAACTACTGAACGGATTTGGATAAAATTTGGTACACAGATAGATTTTAACCTGGATTAACACATAGGATAGTTTTTATCTCGATTTTATCTTCCCGTGGGATAATTTTCGAGTTGTAGCGGGTGAAGCCGCTGGCAACAGCTAGTGTATAATATTCCAGAGGTCAGAGCTATAGCAACATGAACAAACACTTAAATGTGCTATCCCATTTTCATAGTTTTAATAATCAATGGCAGGGAATGGGAATAACCACCCCATGACCGTATCCATGGCGCCCAATGCAAGGGTGATGACGTCACTATTGAGAGTACAACCGGAATTATGTAAAGGATAGGGTCGGAAATAATTAGGCACAACTTGCTTTATATAATTGCTGAAGATACCAGCTAGGGAACAAAAACAACACGCCCATTCATAAATAAAAACCTTAGGGCCGAGGACGCGGAAGCTTGACCTAGATTTGGAATTAGGTTTGTTGTTGTACAAAGCAATGCAGTACTTACAAATGGTGTTTCAGAGAGTCCTCCAGCGCACTGGATGATTAGTTTCATTCAGAAAAACACTATTTGACACTTTCGCGGGTCAGTATTGTGCGGAGGTGAGAGAAAGCGTGCTCTCTGTGCGATGGATCTGTACACACTGAATGTAGACCCCGAGTGTAATAGTGAGTATGCGCGCGTCCCTATTCCCGACGTCCTTGCGTGAAAGGGGCGGTTGTGTAGGGTGGCGCCATGGTAGCACGTCAAGGCAACGCGTCAATCAATATGCGAGATGAGATCCCTGGCTAATCGTTCAAGTGTCACGCATAAAACGCGTGATTACTCAATCGCAAACGGAAGTTTACGGAAGTTGGAAAAAAATATTTTCTTTTTACTGATAAGAAGTTGATGCAACCGTTTGTGCAATTGTAAAAGTAACCGCAACAAGTAAGTCATACGCAACAGGTTTACGTATGCACATCACAGCAGATGCAAACGGCCTTGCATAACTGCATCATGGTGATTTTTTCCGACCCTTCACCTTATAAACTTTCCATATCCTTGATACTCGTATGTAAACAAATAACGGAACCAGAGGTATAACGAAACACTTTGATAACAATGCACAGTGTTTTATGAAGCCCATTTTTCGGACATCACGTTTTTATGTAAAAAAACTGAAAGAAATAATCATTTAAAGGCAAGGTTTTGTATCCTCATTTAGCTCTAGCCATTTTTTGAGTAATAAGTATTTTTTTGAAAATCGACCAACTTCCATCTCAATATTTAGAAAAAAAAAATACGCTTAAACTAAGTAAGATACGAAATATTTTGTTAGGTACATTGATCGTCTCTTATGCTGAGTATTTTAGACCACAAATGAATCTCGTAACTTAGTTAGATCCAAATATATTTTAGTTTTTAGGTTCTTTAATTTTGTTGAAAATTCCGCCGTATTGGGACAAGTTTTTTTATACTGAAATAATTCTGTTCACTTCCTCAACACACCACATAAATTTCACATCCCAATTCCATGGAAGTTAAGAACTACAACGTGTGTAAGTTTGATCCAGATTTTACGTCGTCAGGGTCATTGTCACTAAGGAGCCCTAAAAATAGAAGGACCGTTAAATTTTAAATATAAATAATGTTGCAATAATCAATACCGAATAAAAATTTGATCAACAAAATTCGTATAAAAAAGTGCCAACCCTAACAAAAATAGTTAAATGGAATAACTTCTAAATTCCATGGAATTGGGTTGCGAAATTTATGTGATACGTTGGGGAAGTACACACAATAACAAAACAACATACACAACATAATACATACATAATACACACATAATTATTTCAGTATAAATAACTTTTCATAATACAACGGAATTTTCAGAGAAAAATAAGAAAAACTTGAAACCAAAACACTCGTGTATATCTAGGACCTAACAAAGTTACGAGGTTCATTTGTGTTCTAAAAAACTCAGCATACTATACTCCATTAATTTACCTAACAAAATATTTCGTATCATACTTAGTTTAAGCGTAATTCATTCTTTTCTTCTAATCCGGATGGGAAAAGGGTGATTTTCAAAAAAAGAAAACTCAAAAATTAGACAAATTAGCTAAATGGGGATACGAAATCTTGCATTCGAATGAGTATTTCTATAAGCTTTTATAATAAAAATGTGATGTCCGAAAAATGGGCTTCACAAAACATTGTGCAATGGCAAATGTTGCAGAGAAAAACAAAATTATTGCATAAGGCGATGAGTTGAAATCAATAATTTGTTAAAAAGTGTAATGATACTAACTAAATAACTGTGCGGGGGTATATTGAACAGATATGAATACTGTGTTAGCGTCTGTTACGCAAGAGAACAGTTATGTACATGCATTTGGTACGGACACGCACTATCTCCTATCATATCAAGACGCATCGTTGCGAGAACCGACAGCTGATTGATAGTGACCGACCACGGCGAACAATTCAAGTACTGTATGTTACTAATACATTGTTCTTGACAAATTACATTGATAATGTTGTCTATCCATTGATGCAATGGTAGCATGCGAGATTTCTCCTTGAACTATTAGGTTACTTACTTGCGTCGTGTGCGGATTTGACTCGTATTTTTGCCGTTATAAGAGTTATGAGCAGAATCCAAGGTTATAGTCACTAAAGTTACAGACAGAACGTGAATTGCTCGCTTAATCTAGTGCTGGTGGTTTCAAATTGCCAGTCAGCTGTCACTTAAAACCACCACTTGCGGCTGACAACTGTATTGCAAAAAGGCCTTATTTTAAAGCTTATTGCTGGTGATTATTTGAAAATCTAAAACATTTATGTGTGAGACAATTTTAAAGATCACGGCCGTGAAGGCCAGTGTGATTTTTTTATTTGTTTGAGTTGATTTACTTTTCAAGTGTCGTATTATTGTTTTTTTTTTTTATTTAGCCCGTATTGTCCCACTCTTGAGCAAAGGCCTCCCCCCATTCCTTCCACTCTAACTTTATTATTGTTATGTTTGTTTATTACTGTGAATAATTATGAAGACTAAGTATGTGGATCATATTTTTTTTATTAGGATTTGGTTAGTCTAATGATTAGGCTGAGTACTTTAGGCGGCCTACACAAAATTCGTTTACTTGGTATTGTTCGTCGTGTCGTTGAGCTCAATTCGTTCCTTTTCTTTCGATTATGAGTTGAGCTGGACAGGTCCATTCAAATCTGCGTGTTTTTTTTTCAAAAGACCATTTCGGACACTAATCTGCATAGTACTCACTTGACTTAGGTCTGGACTTAAAGAAAAAAGAGAACTAAAGAGACCTTTGTTTGTGTGTGTGTTACTTCTCAGAGAAGTCAGGTACCAAACACCAGTTTCTAGATTTAAAACATAACATGATGTGACGTGTAATAGGGTTTCGTAAAAATCAATTTACAGAAATGAATATGATTTATGGGCATTATCAAATGCACTGAAAACGTAACTATGGTGGTGATTTAGAAAGATATATGATGTTTTCTGCCTATTTTTTTTCTATAAACCTTGTATATTTTGCAGAAACAAAGTAAACATAAAATGAACAGCAGTTCAAGTGTTGATATAATGAGCCAAAGGATGTGTTAACTAAAGCAAGTGCGTTCATAGTTAATTAATGCATCTGGGGCTCGTAGGCAGAATAGTGTTATACAATAGTCAATACCCTATTTTGGCACCGCTTCAAGTTGTGTTGCAATTGATTAACGATACACCTAAACGCATTTTAGTCTACGATGAGAACTAAACAGAATACTACTAGAAGTTAAAAGTGAAATGTCTTCAAAATTAATGACTAACAACGAATGTTAATGAACTGTGAAAATTGCTCTGTTGATTCCGATCAAAACACTGGTTTATGGCAAAAAACGAGACGAATCGAATATAAAATCGAGCAGAAGAAGTTAATGAGGCTATCGCTCAGGCAACACGATATAAAGTAAAAGGAGGAAAACAAAATTTACATTCTATCTTAAAATGACGTCATACAGACAATACCTAAGCATAATAAAGAGAAAAAAAAGCGTACGATAGACAAAGTAAATTGACTATGTGGAACAGAGTGACGAGACAAGTATGGATCGCCGAAAGCATCCCCAGTCGAGATTGATTGAGATAAAACTCAACAGACGTGATATCGATATGATCTTTATTTGTTATGTAATCGACCATATGAGTACAGCACATGTACTGATGTTACATAATTATTAGTGAAATTCACATGTCTTTCATAACAAAAGTTATTTTGTCAGGATCAGAAGTAAAATTTTTCAAATAAATAAATTTAATTTTCAAGTCAATTTTTTTTAAATTTCAGAAGTGAAATTTTTCTTGAAATTGCAGTGTTAGCAGTGAAATCGAGGTAGATTAGTGTGCAACCATTAGTGTGAAATGAAATAAACAAGAGGAATTAGCGCCGGCCGATAGCCTGAGCTAATCTGACCGCAAGGGAGCGGGCGCCACTGAGACTTTCCCTTTTCTTCTTGTGAAAGTGATGATGCCCGCTGCAACAAAGCAATAGTTTGCATCTAAAATCAACCACTGATCAAATCACCCGCAGCGATGGTGAAAAGTTACATAAAGTCGTGTTCAGAGATAAAGGACGCTCATCATAAAAACCAAGTACCTGCAAACACATGCGAATATTTTCTGCTGAAGAAAATGAAATTTCATAGCAACCGCAGTCACGTGCAAGGCGATGCACTCGATCAAGTTGCCAGTAAATAGAACGTCAGTCTGCTTAGATATGCAAAATGGAAACGCAGAATGTTAATTGCGAATGCATTTATAGAAAACAGTGGCCGAGTAACGCAGATTACCAAGACGACTATCGATATCAGTTAGCTTGAAAGAGTATGAGTTATCTTAAAGGTGCTGCACTATCAGCCAAGGACCAAAACAGCAGAACATGAAAACAAAACAAAGCGTACTTTCTAAACGAAGACTTTCTCTTGACGAAGTTCGGCACGGCTAATGTCCGCCCTTTATTGCCAACAATTAGCTACAGATACTGGTGCTGTTTATGGCAAAAAGAAAATTATGTGGAGCAATACACGCAGTTGCTCAATGGCCCGATCGAGAAATTCCATAATTGCTTAGTGATAGTCCACAACCACCAATTTTGTTGTTGTTGGTCAATTTAACTTGGACGAAAACATAAACTTTAACGAGACTTTATTGTTTTAAAGCGGTGCGGGGTTGTTTAATGAATACGATTTTCTTTTTCTTGGAATATCCGTCAGTGGCTCAGTGGTCAGTGGTTCTGGCTATATTTGGAATAATTTATTTAAATTGAGCATCATTAATCCATTATTCAGTTGACAACACTGAAATAAGGAAGTTTACTGACTAGAAAAAATGTGATTCTAATTAGTCCGTCTGTTAGATTATTGAAAAATTTTGGATACGTATTTCATGTATCGTCAAATAAATAAAAATTGACGAAGATAAAACGCGTCGAAGATTTGAGTGGGGGTTTGTAACGTCACTGACCGGTAAAAAATGCCATTTAACTACCCTATTGTTGTTGGTACAGATAATTATGGAGACGAAAAAGTTAGGGTTTTTTTGCCCATCGTATCGAACCCAGTTTACTATAAAAAAAAAACGTAAACCGAGTCATGTTCTCTCCACACCCATGTGTGGAGAGAACATGACTCGGTTTACGTTTTTTTCATCATCATTTTCCGTTTATGTTAAATTCAAGGTTACTCAGAAAAATATTGGACCCAACAAAGTCTTATCAGTACCTGATACAGACATCAATACAAACATTGAAGTTGTTTGAACACGAGAAATATTTTCGCGTTAATTTGTCAATCGCGTTATTGTGTCAGGGTACTGTTGATGACGAATAGTTGCATGGACGTTCGATTCTATTAACGGCTAATAAGAAAATAACATACGAGTATTAATGTTTGTTGCTAACTGTTAGTAAACAAGTGATTTTGACGCGACGACTCATGCAGTCAAGGTTGAGGTGCCCATTGTGTTGGATAATAGAACAACAGCTGAATAATACTCCCGCAATATCCTCACCATTTTAAAGTACAATAAGAAGGAGCTGCTATGTAATAATAATTTTAAAAGTATTTTTATACTGATTTCTTAATTAGCGCAAACTCCTTGACCGATTCGTCAATTGAACAGTTACTTAATCTGCAGCTCCGAATACAAGGGTCAAACATTAATCATAATCTGGCCTTGTAGCTTTAATTTTTGCACGTTGGTAATAATAACATATCAGCAGTCTTATACTGAAAGATAAATTACTTTAGGTAGCCTAAGGTCTTAGCTCTTTAGAATGTATGAATGCAATTTTAAGCATTTCAAATATTTTATTTATACGTATTTTATTCTAGGAGACACGTTGCTTCATCGATATGTTGCACAACTTGAAATGGCGCACACGCTACACGGCTATTCGGCTTATACTGTGGGTATCCATAATGAAACCCTTTGGAAACGTTCCTACACCATAGATTACATAAGAATTCACAGACAAAGCGGGCTGACGCAGCACTTAGGACGAATTGCCTTTAGCATACGACTCACCCAATGAAATTTTTGATGAAGCAGTAGACTGCGAACAGGGTCGCATCATTGAGGCCGAGGTCCGGCTTGATCCTGGGCAGTGCGACATGCGGCGAGGCAGCGTCGGCTGGCGGGCCGCGCACCTCTGGCGTGGCCGCGCTCATGGCGGGCGCGCCGCGCGGCCGCGTGCCCGACGCGTGCGGAGCGATCGTGACGGCCGGTCAGCTGGCTCAGCAGTGGGCCCAGCGGCGGCCGCACCCGCCCCGCATAACACCACCGGCGCTCCCGGCACGCGGCACCGCTCGCACCGTCGCCGGAGCGCGCCAAAACCACCCGCGTGTTAGCCCGCGCGGCGCACGGCTGACACCGACCAGTAGCGCTACCGACACTTATCGATCGCGACGCCGCGTCTGCGCTCTGAACTCTTCACATACACTAGAACGGAGACTTGGAGCCGGTCTCACACGTCCAGCATTAGGAACGCCAAGTAGATCACGAGAAAGAACCAGGGGCAAACGAGGTACATGCAAACTGACATCATTTGTTTGTTTGTAGGCGAAATAAAGTTTATTTATACGCAAAGTTCAGTGATGAGCTGGTCGTACAAAAGTTGTGGTTAGCACGTGCAGGTCGCGCGTGCGTCTAGCGGCGCGGCGGCACTCTGACTGGGCGCGCTCGCGCCGCGTGCTCACCGTCCGCACGATATCCGCTCACCACGCTATCTATACTCACTATATACAACTCACGCACAGCCTGCACACCTTGATTTACATATTGAAGGTGTGACAATCATAACACTTAAAAAGGAAGTGTTGTAGATAATTTTAAATACCAAAACACACCTAAGTTCAACAATTTCAGGCTAGTAGGTTGTCTACTATACTTACAACATCTCCTATGTATTCGAAAGGTGAACATTTTTTACTCATAAAGTCATTAGAACAATATGCATTAAACTTGACGGCAAAAAAATCCTTTCATACTAATACAAAGTTAGATGATGAATCGCAAGAAACTTCAAACTTTTTGGCACGCGCAGGATCGGTTGGGCGAAAACTTTTTGCTAACTTCACAATGGAAGCGACCGTGCCGACAGACTATATATCTGGTGTTGTAAATATTAAACTACCAGCATTAATTTAAGACGTGACACGGCCTATAACTGACTTAAATACTAATTAAAATACGATACTGTCTGTCTGGAAAGTTAATAAACTTCATAATGTTATATTGCAATCCATTAAATAGTTGATCTGCTACTAACGCGAACTCGTACCAAAATACATGCCATGAACAAAGACTAAAACGCAGTACAAAACGAAGAGTCTAATTAATAATTATATTATCCAAGACAAGCAAACTTCCAAAACACTCATAGTATCTGAAGACCCCAAATAGTTGAACCACGGTCAATGTCCGCGTGACGGACCAGCGAATAGAGCGATCTGACAAGAGGACAAAAAAACATCTCTCCCACCGTTCATCAAGAGTCGTTGCGAAATGACGTAAAACAGTTTTTGCCATGACTACAAGTGGTGCCCAGAATTCGTCTAATGAACTCCTGGTTCTATGTGACACCGCAACGCTCCATGAGCTGCGAACATCGACGACATATCGAATTTCTCAAGTACATCGACCCGAATATGACTATCTCATCCGTAGAAGCTTCGCTTAATCGTGTCCGCTGATGTATTTATTAGTAGTTTTTTCAGCATTTGAACTAACAGAAAGGGAAAAGGGCCCAAGGATATATTCCTTGGGCTGTAAATAAATTACGCATCACATTGTAATAAAGTAAGAGGCGAGTGTCATCACATCTCTTGATAATCTTTTTGTCGAACGTGAGGGACAACAACAAGTCCGCTTCTAAGAAAATAATTCTCGACTTCCCGGCGTAGCGCTCTTTGATTTCTGAGAAGTAGTTTCAGAGAGATGCATCTTGGGATCCTACTTTTGAATTACTAATAGTTGCCAAGTTTAAAAGCCATGTAATGATTTAACAGTCTCATCGATTAGGGATTAATTTTCAGTAGCCAGCAAATATACTGAGGCATTGAAAAACGTATGTGGAAAAGAACTAGGAGTATGCATATTTCCAGAATTGTGCTATGCTGGGAATAATAACCTTTTTTGGCGTTCGTTGTGGGTTATACAGTATTCCTGTCGAAGTTCCAAATAATGATAAAGCAAGCCGGAGTCTGGACCGAATGGATTTCGGACTTCTGTCTATGAGGAAAAAGAAAGCTGAAGAGACTACCATTGTTCTAATTTTAAAGGATATGGAATTTACTGAACATCATAGGAAACCTTAAGTACTACCGCTGAAGCTGGGTCTGTAAAAAATAATAAAAATTACAGATTTGTGACCTTCTGCTAAATTAAGATTCACCACTAAGTCCTATAACATCCCATCCTCAATGCCCATAATTATTATGACAGAATTAAAATCGGATGAAAAATGAAGGAAACAGAAATCAAAAACTAAAAGTGACATTAACATAATTAAATATGGTATGCACAGCCAGAAAAGTAGGCAAACCTAAGCGAAAGTTCACAATAACAATCAACAACTTAGTAAGATTTGCCAATAAATACTCGTAATTTTGATTTATGGGCGTTGGTAATTGACTGTAAGAAATAATGTTTAGACGATCATAAACGACAGTTCTATTATTTAATCAATCGAGTCGGACAGCTCTTGGCAGCAGAATCGTAGATAAACGACGAGGCAGTTAAACAATCGTAATTTATACTTGTTGGAAGTTAACTACCTAATTACTCTTTGGTGCGTAAATTATAGAGTAGGCCCGATACGCAATGGGAAATATGTAAGACAACCCGATGAAGTGCTAATCATGTAAATCATTCCATCCTTCCACATAATTACGACAGAATACATTTGTTTATTATTAACATTCAATTTTGCTTTATAAATGATTAAATGCGAAATTTTGTAGTGAAATCGATACTAGTTTCGATTGTAATATCAATGACACGATTTTCGCGTAAATACGTGGTGTAGATAATGAGTCTGGTTGCAAATAAAACAGTGGTTCCCGTGAAGTGTTTCGCCTGTAAATGCATACGTTGTAGTTGTTCGTGACACGAGAAAATTACAAAGTTGCATTCGCAATCAGCGCTATGGTGTCTTTAACGTTCGCGTGCATCGTTCTATTGATGCAATATGACCCACTTGTCATTTCTATGAAATCGTTGCCTCTATAAACGTTACTGGGGTATTTTATCTGCAACTCGTTTAGAGGATTAGCTTCCTTATTTCCAATAGTAATGTAAAATAATCTAAGAAGCTGTTAGAAAATTGACATCGTTATGAAATGTAAGATAATGTAAGCCAAACAGAGAATGACGGATAGAAACAAATTCATTTGAGAACAGTTTCGATCAGCTAAATCTAATCTAAAGCCCAGCAGCGGCTGCCGTATTTACGCAAGTATTAGCGATTTCCCGCTATCGGCAAGCCGCGCACGCGCACAAACTGATCTATGGCGCAAGCTTCCATCATTATTCTCATTACGAACTGGCGAGCGTATTCGCAATTGCGGCACACCCGTCTCGTGCCAAATGGTGACTTGACAATATTACTACTACAAGTAGTTTGATACGTAATTTGAAAAGGCTAAAGCCCTTTTATAGGTCGACCACGCACTACACACACCGTTTTCGTATAAATGTGGGCTGCTGCGGGAAACTTTTGCTAAATCTGTTAAGTGAAAGCTCAGATGATGCAAGCGTCAGTGTGGCTGTATGTAGGCTAAAAAGAAACGTCTAGATTAAACTCTTGGCAAGTGTCTACCCGTTAGGCAATATAAAAAGAATTGGTGTGAAAATGTTCCTAAATATTTTGAATGAACAACTATTTAGAAAAACTTAAAGATCATGGTTTCAGTGTCATCCTCATCATTCTCATCTTACTCAGGGGCTGTAACAACCGAGCACGTGTAAATGTGTTATTTTTCATTTAGTTCAGTAGAATGAAAATGTCGGAACGTGCCTTTACGTACTTCCGCAAGCAATTTGAGTGCGGAAATTATCAATTTGTCTGGAATATTTTTTATGATCTGGTACCTACTTACGTTTTCATTAATTCATACGTCTACTTCGTTTCATGTTTTAGTTTATAGAAGATATAATCGGGATTCTGAAGTTCTAAATACAGCACATTGGAAACGCGAACGTGTCACCAAACATTACGAGATGCGTGAAATTGTGGGAGAATGTTTGCGCACGTGGCTGTGGCCAGAGCGTTTCATTTCCCTATACCTGCTAATTTTTTTTTTTTTTTTTTTTTTTTTTTTTTTTGAATGGGACAAGCCCGCCGCACTATTCCCAAACCACTGTAACTCCTGTAAGCCAGAATCAACAGTGGCGACCACAAGAAAAGCGCCGAGACAATGAAGCCCGACGAAGTCCCAGAGAAATGATTTAACTGTCTTGGAACCCGCAACGAAATTAATCAGAAAAGAATAGCGGAGGAGTAGGAAAAACATAATTTTCACTTCCCTCCATATCAGCAGGAGACAGAACTGAACAAGGCCAATAGGCACACAGGGACGTATACAACTGGGATAAGCCCAGTTGCCTACCACCACGGATATTATTGTCATTAATATTACTGGGTCCTAAGTTGTGAGCTGTTATATTTGATTCCAATAATAGGTATGACAAAAATGCTTGAACGCACGGAAATTTGTTCTAGTTTCTACAAGGTCCGTGTAATAAATAACTCCGGAAGTAACCTGTACACTATTTAACATAATATTACGTTCATTCTCCCAAAGACTACACTCCCATAAGATGTGATGTGCAGATTGTTCATATTCGCAGTCAGATGTAGAACATTGACAGAAAGGCGAGGCAACAAGCTTGAAGGAAAATAATTTACTCTTAAAGTTACCATGACCTGTGAGAAATTGGGCAACACAGTGATCCACCTCCAGCCATGTCCTGGCCAGCCGCTCACGAACGGATGGAAAGAACTGGTGGAGGTGTCGGCCTTTGATGGAATTATCCCACCTACATTGCCATTCAGACAAAAGTTCCTCCCAGACGTCAGTCTGTGGTTTAAGTAATCTAGCTACTTTAGCACGGTCACGATGCAATAAAAAGTCTGCGTCCGCGGTCTCTCGTGCGCAGTAGTACATTGAAGCACGGCGCTGCACTTCAAGATCGACTGGAAGTACCCCTGCCAGTACCGGTAAGGCTTCAGTACTAACCGTCCTATACGCTTTACACAAGAAAATCAAAGCCAACCGCTGGCTTTGAAGTAATTTACGTCGTGCCGCTCCTATGGTGGCCCTATCGGCCCAAACTGGTGCCCCATAGCACATACACCCCAAGTAAGTAGCCCCATAGATCGTCTTTAGAGTTAAAAATGATAAACCCCACGTAGATTTAGATATTCTCGTTAAGGCATAAAAGTTCTTTTTAGCTTTTTCACCGACGGTTTTTATGTGTTCAATGAATGAAAAATTCCTCTCTAAGACAAACCCAAGGTAACACACGGACTGCTTCCTTTTCACGGGAACGTTATTAAATTTAATACTAGGACATGATTTAAGATTACCTTTTAAAAGAAGTTGAAACGTTTTGTGTGGTGCAAAGGTCAAACGGTTACGAGCGCCCCACTGGGATATTAATTTTAGGCAAGTGTCAGCCAAATTTTCGAGTCCAGCCCGAGTACTTGACTGAACGAGCAGCAGGCCGTCATCCGCGTAACCGGTTAATGAACAGCCACATGGAAGCGGAATCGCGAGGAAGTCATCGAAGCCTACGTTCCATACATACGGACCCATAACCGAACCCTGAGGGCATCCCATGGTGAGGGACTTTGACATAGAATGATGTCCGAGCTTGAGTTTCGCGGAACCATTCAAGAAGTACGAATAAACAAGATTGTATATGTTTTTAGGGCAACCACGAGTTTTCAGTTTTAGGAGTAGCATCGGCCACCATGCGTTATCAAAAGCCCCAGAAATATCAAGAAAGATCCCAACTACGTACTTGTGTTGAGATGTATTGACAATTTTCCTGACAGACAGAGCCGCGTCTACGGTAGATTTTCCAACGGTAAAACCGAATTGGTTGTTGTGAAATTTTGGACCGTCTGGTAGTAAACGTGGAACGATAAGGCGCTCCAGGAGTTTCCCCAAGGATGGTAGTAGTGTTATAGGGCGATAAGACTTAGGGTCGTCCGGTGGCTTGTCGCCGCTTTTCGGAATTATTCGTATGAAGCCGCGACGCCATACACGAGGAAAAACGCCTTCTGCAATACAACTGTTGTAAACCCTTAAAATTGCGTCGGCCGCTGTTTTACATGCTTCTATTATCATCCGATTCGATATTTTATCTTCACCTGACGATTTGTTAAGTGGAAGCTTCCTGACAACGTTAATAAATTCGTCAATGGATGGAAGGTCTGACGCTGGTGATTCAGGTGGCACAGCCGCCCACGCCCTGATCTGCTGGTGGTAGGCATTGTCATTATCAGGTGTATCATCAGGTATCAAAGTATTTAATAGAACTTCGGTTGTCTCCTCAATACCGGTAGTGTGTTTGTTGTTTACTTTAATGTTTTCTACGAACGCTAGATCCACTGATCGATTTGCTTTGAACTCGTGATACAAAGGAGACCACGGACCTTCTTTATCCAATTTTTCTACTATTTTCCGCAGTAAATTACCTTTAGATTTTTCTACCGATGCTCTGTAGCGGGACTTGGCAACTCTAAACGCATTTAAAGCAGAGGTAAGTGGGTCTCCGGTGACCGTCTGTTTTTTAAGCTTATTCAAATGTCTACGCGCTCGGCGATAACTTTTACGTTGTTCAATTAAGTAGTCACACCACCAATCACATCTCCGTATGTTGGTCATAGATCCGCGACCAATGGCAATGTCAGCACAGTAAGTGAAGGTGTCTGACATAATTTCAGCACTTTCTTCAGCTGACAGCCCGTCTCGAGTGAAGTCTTTGGTGTGAGATGCAAAAAGCAAACTAAAGAACTCCCAATTCGCGCCCTTACATTTATACCTAAAGTTACCAATGACATGTGACGGACCTTGAGTAAACATCGGAACAAATTCGTACACGATAAGCCGATGATCGCTACATGACGCGTCTGGTAGGACACGCCACCTATCCAAACGAACGTCTGCACTAGAAAGTGTGACGTCAATACAAGATTCGCCCATTTGGCTGCAAAAAGTAGGTGGTGCATCAGGGGTATTGTGAATCGATAAGTTCATTTCAGCAATGAAATCTTCGACAGCGGAACGTCGGTCGGAATCCGTAGACCGAACCTTGCCATACCACAGAGACGATGACGCGTTAACATCCGCGCCAACGATAACTTTGCAGCCCGCGAGTGACCGCAAGACATGACGGAGGTTGTGTATGTGAGGACCAACTGGGTCTGAATATTGAAAGTAACAGCTCACAATGTAAACTTTATAGGAAGCCGACGAGACTTCCGCAACGGCACAGTGCGGCGTCATGAGGTTACGCAAAGACGTTACTGTAAAGTTAGGAGAACGAGCCACGTAAATTCCGGCTCGTGACTTTGAATCCAGCTGAACTACTTTGTGACGTAAGTGTGCGCTTTGATATTGTTCATGAACGAGTACTACATCTAAGCTGTAATCGATTATTAATTTATCTAATTCAGAAGTCGCTACCCTGTCGTTGTGGAGATTTAATTGTCCTATGTTTAAACTATCCATTATTTTAGTAATTTGTGTTGAGGATTAACTGTTCGAGCTTCAGTTTGTAGGTTTGACACTCGGGTGACCCGCAACGATGGTCAAATGGTTTTTTAAAACGCTTACACGCCACGCAAGTTGGTATAAAATTTAATTTGTCTTTATGCGGGCAGTCATTTGTTCCATGTGCTTCGGAACAATTAGCACAGGTAGGTGACTTGTTATCGCAGTACTTCTTAACGTGACCGAACTGTTGACAATTTAAACAACGAACTATATCGATATCATCAATAAACCGACAAGTCGCCCAATCAATAAATAACTTTTCCTTAGTGGACACTAAATGTTTACGTACGGTGGGCTCGATTTCAACGCCTATCCACTTGCGACCGTTGTCCAAAGAACGCTTACGATAAATTTTGGTTGTTTTAATAAAATCATCCTCATTTACTGGCAGCTCGTCTTTAATGTTTTGACAGTATAACGCGTGCAAAAAAGCATTGTCTTCCATTGAGGGTGGCACGTCTTTAACTAATATACGTGGCCGTCGGCCTTTCGGTTTTTCAAGTCGCAAGCCCGCGGACTTAATGGCATCGACCGATTGTAATTTTTTAATTTGGTTATCATTAGCGACACGTAGTACAACACCAGATTTCGCGGTTTTTTTAACGCCTACAATTTGAAACCCGTCATCACTGGGCTTGATCGCCTTCATGAGTGCTTGTTTAGTAGCGGATGACGATGAGTACTCCGCCTCCCGCTCCGGGATAGGATACGCGACAACACACGGTAACGGAGCACGTGATTCTACAGCAGGCACAACCTTTGGTAGGCGAAGTTTTAATGAATCCGAATACGAACGTTTTTTACACTCACTTGTATTGATATTTGGATTTGGATTTAATTTAAATTTATCCAATTCGCGTTCCGTTTTGGCTAGTTTTGTTTCGTTGGAGGATGACTTTATGGCCAACAGCGAAATTATGGTCGTTACGCGCTGAGTCATGTCCATGATAGCGGATTTATTTGCTACATTAATGCGGGAACCTAGATCACTGACAAGTTCGTTAATGTTGCTTAAGTATGCAGACGCCTGTGAGACTAAATCACAATAATTAAAGTCGTTATTGCTCGCGGTCGGACTGACATTTAATATCGGCGACGATTTTTCAATCGAATCAGATGTTTGAAGCCGTTTCGATCTATCCTCGGGCGAAATATAAGAAGGAGACATTTCGCTAAACAACCGTTTCGAACTAGCGGAGGTAGTTGGTGACCTGGTTGTACTATTATTACGGCGCGGTGGGTCTTTCCCCCTATCTGGAGGGTCTTCATTAATTGACAACATGTTGTAGATTATGGGACTTAAAACACAAACGTATTAAATAGTAAAACAAAAAAACAAAATTAAACTATGATGAAACTTATTCGAGGTACCTACCCACACACCCAAAAAAATAAAAAAAAAAAAAAAAAAGTAACTGTACTCACCGATAGCCAACAAAATTAACTTATTACCATTAAAACCGACGCAAAATCGTTAAAAAACTATACAATACCAGCACTCCACACAAAATCACAAACTCAGGGACAATTCACGAGCCAGGAATCGAGCGCGGAACACGAGAATCGTAATTTTAATCGCGAGCGAAATAATTAGCTGCGCACTGTTCCATCGCTGGAAGGGAAGTACCTGCTAATAAAGTTTTCAATTTTGCCGTAACAAACAAACGGTTGTTAATCAACATTGCTCCGATTTTAGATTTTAATTACGTCTCACGTGAGACCGCGCCGGTGACTTGAGCTTTGCTTGGTATATGCTGAGGTGTGCGTTGGGGAAGAATGCGATACACCGTTTGACACCTTATCAGCTGACATCGCATCGTCGGGTGCCCGATTACGATACAATAAGCGTATACTATGTATTGCATAATTCAACTTGAATCGATTGCGGCAGCGAAGGCAACGATTTGTGGAATTTCTGATGATTCTATTTTACAACTTACGATTTCTGGTTTGTTATCTTGCGGAAATCGGTATCGAGTCCGTGTTGTCGTTCTTATCTATCGATCACACTTTATCGTTAATTATTGGCATTCGATTATGAAGTTTTTATATTATGTCAACGGAAAATAAACAAGACGATAATAGTATCACAATGAGAATGAAAATTAATTTGTCAAATTGTCGCAATTAATAAGATTAATTTACTTTGGAGTATTAATCAGAAATGATATAAGTTGCCCACACACAGTTTGAATTATCGCTAGTCTTCGTTAAGGTACACAATCATGTAGCAATTAATCTGTGGGTCTCTAAATGCAAATAAAGATAACCTAACGCATAAGGCTTTGGTTAACGATTTCACATACGAACCAGCTAGACATAAATATTTCTTAGTCTTAGCTTTGAAAATCAAGGTCTTTAGTAATAATAATTTTACTATTATACCGTTTAAAATAAAAATATAAGTTTAAAAACTAAAACCCGACACAAACCGCGGTCGTAAAAGTAGAAAACAAGATAATAATTATTGTCTGATATTCATATACTGAATTTGTATATTTCAATTTAAATGTAAGTAAAATTATTATAGAGGACCGCCGTAGTCGCATGCCACTGATACCTGATGCTCCTTCATGACGTTTTCATTGATACAGCTGATGTTGCCGTTAGCAAGGTTCTAAAGGTTTGTGTTGACTAAAACTATACTATGATATACATATTTGTAATGTGCTCGCCAAGACCTCTCATTTGATACCAAATATGTTATGATTATCTCAATTTAATTTTTTTCGAGCTTAGAATTTGACATTTAAATTCCGTCATAAAATGATTTTTTTTAAATTTATATAGCCTATGTCACCCGGGCTATTTAATACGAATCTATTGACACCTCATTTATTAAAATACGTTCAGTAGTCTAGGCCTTACGGTGGAACATACAAACATACATACATAGACTGCCAAAATCATTACCCTTCCTTTTGGCTTCACCGTAGTCGGGTAAAAAGGTTAGCAAAACCTCACGCGATGCCAGAAGCATTCCGAGAAACAATAGTAAACAAGGAAAAGGTTGCATTACAATGACGAATCAAAATTAATAAAGACCGTGTGTTATATGAGGAAAAACCTAGCCTGGTCTGATATTAGAAAGCTAATGTACCTACCTAGGGGTGAAAAGGTACTTAGAGGATAGGTTTAGAAGATCACGTGTCAGTATGAATAGGTAGGTACTTTCCGTGGCTTGTGTGAATATGAAAACTTTCCGTGTAATATTCCGTTAGCCTAATCAACTAGTTAAAACAATCATCGCCACAACTTACCATTTCAATGTAGGTATACTCATGACAAAAACGACATTAGAAACTTTAATATTAATTAACGTGCTGCCAAACCAAATCGAAAGATAAATCAAATTGGTCCAGTAAAGGGTCGATGGAGTCAAAATATGTGATCTGTGGTTGATGTGTAGCGAGTAGGTACGGGGAATGCCCGTGGGAACCCGACCACGGTCAGTGGGCGACTGGGCGACATTCTCACATTTCTCACGCAGTGTTTATGTTTCGACTACAATTAAAACAATGCGCCGAGACGGCATTCCTAGTAGGTACTCACGATTAATATTAATTCCAAGAAATTCTTTAATATCAAAATAGTTTCAATACCGTTTAAAAATCCACTACGCTCAACCTTGGAAAACTTAATTAAGCACTGAAAGCGAGAAATTGATTCATCAAAAAACCCGTTCAAAACAGCTGCAGATCTCACGGCGCAAATGAAACGTTTCCAAGAATACATCAACGAAATAATAACATACAGTTTGCTTAAATTTAAGCTCGCCATTTGCTTAGAGAATGATATACCTGCACGTCAGGAATAAACGATCAGGTTGGTTAACAATTTATCATACAGTTGCACTCCTGCAATCGCCCCGAGACATTGCAGTCATTAGTTACAATTCGCAACAGTTGCTCTGCTATTTCGAGAAAATAACTAACTTTGGCGTGTCATAGAATATGTCGCCAAGGTGTCTAGATATTTTTCTTAGAACGATAGACATCTTTTAAAAGTGCCAAAAGGAAAAATTGTCTCATAAATTAAATAGAACTTGATGGCATCACTTTTGGCAAGGAGTTAATAAACGTTAATTGTGGGGATAACCCGGGAGCGAAATTGTCTGTGTCGATTACTTCGGGGAATATATGCATTGTACTTGCTCAATTTGACTTGCACAAGTTGCACTTAATCTTTCAATGATTTTCCTCGTATACTATGAGTATAGGACAAATTATGGGAACCAAAGGTTCATATCAAAATACTTGTCGATGAACAATTTTCTACAATGTCCAGAAATAGACCATAAGATAGTATAACGCCGATCCAACAATGATCATTGTGGTCTATCAAAGTTAAGCACCAACTAAATAGAATCAACACGATACAAAGTTTCCGCAAAGTTGTCCTGCATCGTTATCTGTCACGGTCGACGTCGCGCGACAACCGTGCGACAGTCGCACGACAAAAGCGACCTCTGTAATCTGACCAATTAGTATAAGCGTCAATTTGAAAACCAGCCTTACACAGACTGCTTTGATCAACGCTCGACGCGCAAAATGAGCACCATTTTCGTCGCTAAAATTATTCCATGTTATTTGTTTCGAACAGGTTATTAGCATATGAGTAAAAAGATAAATCTGTGTGCTTCTAAGAATACAAATGCGTGAAGAATGTATGTCACTGTCTATTACGGCTGTAAGTTTAAATTTCAGGCTAGAGGAAGCAACAATTAAAATAGACGAGTTCATGTCTATCTAATAAACCCCAATCTTTTTAAATCGGAAAGTTTTTTGCGAAGCTATTCCAACTGTCGCGTTACAATCAATATGATGCTGAGACTCGACTATTATATTAATAGAACATTAAAGTTCAAAATTCATTATAAACTGGTTGGTACGAACATTATACCATGTCGGTCAATATAACTGGGCTGATTGCTGCGTCTAACGATATAAAAATATAGTAGATTACCTTCACGACAGCAAACCAGAAAGCGGCAGTAATTATACATTAAATTATTATACATGCAACAAAAATTAATAATTTTGGCTCGGAAAAGACGGCGGTGAAGCAAATAAATAATAAAGACTAATGTGAACTTGGGACTATTATAATTTCCGATCGGCACGTTGGGATTATGCAACATGCACGACGATTGCAATCCGAATGCACTTGTTGCCAAACAAATAAGAACACAAAACACAAATAGATAAAACATTGCTTGAAATAATGGTTTTGACGAAAGTGACTTTGTAACTTTATGTTATTGCTAGCAGGCTAACTAAATTCACACATCGTCACAGTAAGGATCTATCCTCTGGTACAAAGAGGACAACACAAGAGTAATTGCTATAAGGAAAAGGCCGTAAAGCTCTCACAAAGTCCCATTAACAATGTTGCAGAACTTGCAGACTATTTCAGTAATGCAAAATGACGAATTTTCTGTAGCCACGAGACGACAAAAGAATAAAACGGCTCTTACGCACAAAGTAAAATTTCAAATGAAATATCGGCCATTTCCGTCAGCGATGTTTTCTTCTAATCTTTTGAAGACTAAATTAGAAACTATTTCACGAAGAAACTGATTATTAAAATTTACTGACAATAATGCTGTTTGCGAGATCCAAGTTTCCAAAATTTATGCTTGAAAATTGCCAATGACGCCATTTCTGGCAGCATTTTCTACGTGTCTTTGTGAAATGATCGGTGATTCAACGAAGTTATAGCTTCGGTGCGCTTAAACCACCCACTACTTGAACTGATGAGAGCAACATTAGTATTGGAAGGAAAAGCAACGATTTTGACACATGTCTGTTAGCCAAATACATCCGGAAGACATCACAATTTCCAAGACACGCTGGGACATACATTTAATGTGTAGACAGGCGTTAACGAATATGCAAAAATAATCATTCATCTGAATACTAACAGCAAGAAATAATTCATGAATTTAGAATGATGGCACTATTTTAAGTTATCATCACATTGCATCCAAAAGTCTCACCAACCAGGAATGAAAGGTCTAAATCAATCACCTGGTACACTTCAAGCAATTTAATATCAGAACCAAATCTGCAACTCATTCTCAAAAATTGAATCCGTGACCTTCGCTCTTTTATCAGAGGTTTAAGAACTATGAATTTAATTAACTATATCGTTGTCTGCGGTGCATAACAGCACAACAACTTTCATTTGAGAAATCAATGTCGTTCAGTCGACTTTTTATTGTTGCTTTAAATATTTAACGTCGAACTTTCTGGAGAAAAATACAGAGGTACAGTAGATTCGAGGTCGTTGGGTGAGAATTAGGATCAAGTACAGCAATTGGAGGTGAGCTACAAAGTTAAACATTTTGCATCAAGTGATTATACAAATTAACGTGTCTAAAGGTACCATCGTGAGGGGCACATCACGCCACAAAGCGCGCTTCTCAACAACAACCTGCAATTTGTGAGTTGTAAGCGTTTTATGCTCAAGCTGTAACTACTATTCAATTGAAAACTGTTTTTATTTTTAAGCTGTAGTGTACAACGAATAAGATGCTTTGTCGAATTTCAATAAGATAATTTATAAAACTGTAATTCAGCCTACTACAACAGTTAACCATTAGCATGAATTATTACATGAGAACAATCCAAAAAACAACAAAAGTATTTTCTTGGAGAGTGCCAGACACAAAAAGATCATTCAATATATCCTTGCCTAACAGTGCGGGGCACGGTCATTTCAAAGCGCTTTCTTTCCTATCATATTTTGAATAAAAAAGTAGTTCAAAAACTATAAAACCCGACTGAAAAGACTGAAAAGCAAAAAAACAAGCACATTTTAAATTAAACAACACTTGGAAGCAGGCGGGGTTCATTTGAATATTAAATTATGAAATGCAAATAGAATGGACCCCGCCTGCTTCCAAGTGTTGTTTAATTTAAAATGTGCTTGTTTTTTTGCTTTTCAGTCTTTTCAGTCGGGTTTTTTAGTTTTTTAACTACTTTGTTATTTCTAACTTTTTAGTTCTTTAGTGTTTGTTCTTTCGTTGGCCGCGTAAAATACTTTGCAGATGATTTAACTTTTGTGTTTGTTTATAGAATTTGTGATTTTGAATATATTTTAAAAATATAGGTGTCATATATTTTTGTAATCACCTTTTAAAACCCTTCATTTTGATACCCTACTCGATGGTACTGGATTTTTTTTATTTTTTCAAATCCACGATTTGGCCCCCAAAACCAGCAATTATCTTTGTTTTTATTTTAATTTTAATGTAGCCAGTGACATTCGCGCCATCAAGACGAATCTAACGGTGTATATTTCATTCAAATCCCTTCATCCGTTTAGGAGTTATGAGGGAACAAAGAAACGGACATACATACATACATACATACATACACGCCAAACACATAACCCTCCTTTTGGGCTTCGCCGCAGTCGGGTAAAAACAGAGTGAAGGTTATTTAGTTTTGGAAGTTTGGACACTGATTTTTGAATCTTCAGAAATGACTGCATGTTATGCATCTGGATAGACGCAGAGATGCCGATGGAGTAAAGCTTTGAACGAATGCAGGTCAAGAAAACCAAGGCTGTCTAAAAGCTTGTTGGGTTGACAATATCGTCAAATTTTGCAGAAACAACTGAATAAGAGGCGCATGGAAACTGAAATTATGGCAGATAAAAGGAGGCTATGCGAGCAGTGGGTGATGATGGCTGCAGTGATGATGATGATGATGAGCTTAGAAGTTTTTGCTCGGTAGTCAATACTAAACACACATAATAGACGTGAAGTTCGCATACAGTCATAACGTTACGCTCATGGTTTATACAATTTGTTCCCTGACAGTTATTTATCGATTGCAACTATTCATTTCAGAGGCATAACATTGTTATTAAGGATATACGATAGAAATCGCATACGAATGAAAACCATGGTTGGAAGTAATAAAACAAAATTATAGTCTGACGATTGGAGAAACCGATGACCACGTGTTTCCTGCACGATCTGACACCGGTGCTTCCTGGTGCGTTTCTAAATCTTGCAACCTTGAATAACCTCATGGTTATTTGACGGGAGTGCTTTCACAGGTTTAATTTAATGCGTGAAGAACGGAACTTTATGCCAACATATCCAGCTGTCGATGTTTCGGTATGCGATAAAAACTGACTAAGCTTAGCTGATTCAGGACGTATTCAATAATAATTTCAGCTTTGTCGAAACTCCAAGCAAAATAATCTTTTAAGGAGAAAACAAGAGGCCAAAGTTATGAGTAATTTCAATCATTTTCGTGATGGATTTTGTTCGCCAAATAATGCTCGTGGCGGGGCATTATGTTAATAATTGGTTTCGGGGATCTCAAGGGCCGGGCTGGGCTCGGTTTAAGGAGCAAACGCGCATGCGTGCCGAATTGCAAAACAACCGGTTCTGTTACACAATACCTATATGTAAAGTTATTTCAATATGTAAACACATACTAGTTAGCAAGGCATTATATCGGTTGTAAAACAGCAGAATGTAGAATAGGAAACACGAAACGAGGCCAATTAAATATTCTTATACAAGCTTGTTATTTCTTTAACGTTTGATGGCACAGGTAATCATCGGTATGAATTAATTTGTGTAAAGAAGAAAAAAAACTCGAGTTGCTTACGCTCGTGAAATGCTGCAGGCGATTCGAGCGGTCATTAAAGGAAAGCTGACATCATCGCCGAAGTTAGAAGCGCCCGGCTATTGTTGTTATGCCAGGCACTACACCGGCGAAAGGAGATTGTTTATCAGTAACTGTTGCGAATATTAAAAATATAAGTGTTAAGAAGTACGTATTAGAATAGCATTGTTGTTATTCAAACTAAGACCGCGAAGTTCAATGCCACGGGCGTCGGATTACACGCAACAATTCACCGGTTCATTGATTTTATCGCGACCACATTTGCACGCATTGTGTTAAATGATCCATTAATAGGCCCATAAGTGGTATACTGAATAGTCGAATAAACAAATAGATCTGGTGTCCAAAATGTAGCTTATTAGCATGCAAACGATATATTTGTCACTTATGTCTAGACAGTAGACTTCTATTACTGCGGTACTCAAACGTATTTAATGATTACTTAAGCCGTCACTTAGTAAAGGTTTGACATACTTTTGTATGACAAATCTGTCAAAACCTTTACTAAGTAATCATTAAAGCTATTTGAGTATCCCAGTTAGACTGGCAGTGGTACCAAAAATAAGGCTCTAAGGAATTGTTAAATATTTCAGAAGTAAGTAGGTACCTATTCTCTAAAACAATTGCCACACAAAGTTACCGTGCTCACGGTCATCAAATTTGATAATGTTTAAATGAGCAGAGAGAGAAAACCTTGTTAAATAAAACAAGGACATTCTAGTCAGGATTACATTTGTATAATAAGCACACGAGTCGTCCCTCATTTATATGTAATCAAACGAACTGGTTTTTCTAGACATGTACAATTAATTGTAGAACAGCCCTTTTAGTTTAGAAACAAAACACACGCTGCATAAGCATGCCTATCATTGTTAGATAATGTCTAGACTGGAAGGAAAGTTTGCTGAATGTAATTAATAGAGTAAAGGGTAAAATGATTTTTAATTAAAGTTAGATCAGATGTTGAGAGTTCCTACTACACCCGAGGGCCAATTGAGGGTGGCTTTTAACATGAAGCCCCACTCTATATGCAAATTGCGGGTAATGAGCGCCATCACGAAGTACACTTATTCCATGAATAAAAAAATAAGTGTAGTTAACAAGTGAGGAAGTGCTACTAAATATAACCGTGACGGAAACACGAGTAGTTTGCATATATTACAAATTCGAGTTTATATTTAAAGACAAAGTAATCCAAACTGTAATAGACAATGGGCTCGTGTTGAAAAGGAGAACTACGCTGATAATGATGTTGAAAGAATTTAAGATTGCTTCGTTTATGGAGATCATTTGGGTTTTGGAAGAAACTAACTTCTAACAAATTGCTCGAGCAGAAACGCTTTCAAATGCAAATTTAACTAGGAGTAACAAAACAATTACTAATTTCTTCGAACCCATGAATAATTCCTTAATTTATTTCACTCTTTATTTTTACAACGTAGATACAAGTAATGAGTACATTTTTGTACAAAAAAGCCTGTAGGCCGTAATTTAAAACGCTTCCATCATACCGTGACGTGGGCTTAAAGCCGAATCTTCACCATGAAAAATCTTATACAAAAACAGACCTGTTTATTCTGTTTCATTCCACTGTTGTGCGAGAGGGAAATAAAAAAACTTTGCAAAAAATTTGCGGGACGAAATTGCGCGTGTTGGTAATGCGTGAACGATGAAATGTTTCGATCAACTTGATTTTTTTTCTTCGTGCACCGGAGTCCACTCCAAATGTAGTCTATTCCTAAATCGTGGAAAATGAATAACAGCACTAGAAAGGTCCCAAGCATATTGTGCCAAGTACTCTAACAAAGTTGCAGAGTTAGTGACTGTGCAGATTTGAAATTATTAGAAAATTGCGTTATGATTGCAACTCCACTTGGTTTCAGATTCCGCGTACTGATTAAATGAACTACGTGCATAACTTGTCCTCTAGAATACTTCGACAACGCTCGTATAAAAACGCGACCTGTCTAGTACCAAATTATTTTTTTAAACTAGAACCAGTATGTTACATTTAAACGATTTGCTTGATCGTTTTGGATAATAATAGGGGCATAAATAACCCATTGTCTGTGATATTAACGAAAATTGATACTGTCTACACAATAGCTGTTCTGTGACATCGATTTCCGTTGTAAAGGTGGATCGATCCAGCACTTTGCAATCAAAGCGACGCCTACCGCTATTTGCTAGAGCTTTTATTAAGATTTTTGGGCCGCAACAATTGCTAGTTTAACTGTTATCAAAGACTTATCGATAAACAAGTTCATCTGCTAAGAGCGCGACTTGTGTGTACTTGTTGACCACTTTCAAACGGGCTACACGCTTAAGTCAAAATAAAGAGTGATGTCATATTTTTTGTGGGTACTTGGCAAATGTTAATGGGAGATGAATTGCTTTTTGTTCGTGCTCGACAGATGGTGGTTACAATACTTCGTTTGCATTTAAATAAGTTATACCTACATACCGCTATGTATACAGGGTGGCCGGAACATTGACGTCCAAAAATAAAATTTCGGTCCCTCGTATCGTGGGGTATTCGAATCACCCCCATGTATGTTCCGCGACTTTTCATAGTTTTCGAGTTATGAATTTTTTTCTGAATGTTTGAAAATTTTCGACCTGACCAACCTAAAAAAATTCTAAAAAAAAAGTAGAGGGTTTTATCGAGTTTCTTTTTTTGCAACTGAATTTTCATAAGTAGTACTTTTATGCATAAAATAATCAGCTTCGTAACTGTGATGAAAGTTATGAAAATGTTGATCTAAAGTGAAAAATTTACGTTCGGTAAATTATGACTCAAATTTTCAACTTTAAATTAAAAATCTTAACAGGTGACTTCATAATTCCTAAGTAGGCTTCAAGAATGCGCCAGACTCTCAGCTTTCATAATCATAAAAAAAATGAAGTACTTAATAGGGCTACTTTGTTTAAAATCGGCCTTCAAAGACAGCGAGGTGGAAAAATTCTTAAAATTACCCATCTGAGTAATTATTTTTTTTTGGCTATTTTCTCGTTCCTAAGGTTAATTAATGATAAGAATACTGAAAACTAACCAACAAATAGTTTCAGAGTTGGGTAAGAAAAGTTTTACGTAAAAAGTGGTTTTGAATAAAACACAGATGATAATGTGAAAAAAGTACTTAATTTATTTTTAACATTTACAAAAGGTTTTCAAAGTGGCCACCACCAGCAGCATTACACATTCTACACCTACGTAAGAAATTGTCTGGCAATCGTCTAAAAGCGTCTCTGTTCTCTCTCACAACACGTTCAGCTTCTGCAATCAACTGCCTCAGCTCTTGTTCACTTGAACAGTCTCGGGCGTATGCTATTTCCTTGTAATAGCCCCAAATAAAGAAATCGATGGGGTTGAGATCAGGTGAGCGTGGAGGCCACCTAATTGGTCCGCTGCGTCCGATCCATCTGTTGGGGTATGTTTCATCTAAGTAATTTCGGACCTGGGTTGCATAGTGACACGGGGCGCCGTCATTTTGCAACACCATGGTTCGTCTGAGTTCGAGATTCACATCTGCCAGCAACAATGGAAGTTCATTTTCCAAAAAGTTTTTGTATGTTTCTCCATCAAGTCTGGACGGCAGTTCAAACGGACCAATTAGTTCGCCATTGAGGATACCAGACCACAAGTTAACGCTGAAGCGATGTTGAAATGTCGAAGCTCTCACTTCGAGTGGATTTTCATTCGCCCACGTGTGGTAATTATGAATATTGAATATTCCGGATCGCTCAAATCGTGACTCATCTGACCATAAAACTTTATTGAAAAATCCAGGATCCTCTTGCTCTTTTCGTAACATGGTTTGGCAAAAATCAACGCGCAATTGGTGATCTGAAGGCAGTAAGGCTGCCTGTCCACAGAAGCGGAGCGAGGCTGCGGAGCGGAGAAACGGTTAAATATTAACCAATAGGATTGCTTACTGGGACCGGAGTGAAGATTTTATGCAGTCTAATTGGTTAATTTTTCTCCGTTTCTCCGCTCCGCAGCCTCGCTCCGCTTCTGTGGACAGGCAGCCTAAAGCTTGGACTCGTCGGATGTGGAACGCGTGGTATTCTTCATCGTGAAGAATGTCTTGGATAGAAGTCCTTGGGATGTTCAGAGCACGAGCCATACTTCTCGTACTCGTAGACGGATTTCGCTGAACTTCTTCCAGCACCATTTCTCTGCGATCCGGGTTAGCTCTAGGGATTCCTTCATGACTGCCGCGTCGACCAGGAATGCGGCCTGCCATCAAAGTGTTGTGCGTGTTAATAAAAACACGATGGTCGGGATATCGCTCAGGTTGCGGCCCACCACGACGTTGAAGTTGTTCGCGATACAGTCGCGCTGCTTCATGGCCGTTTCCTTGTGCAACTCCATAAAAATAATGCATTTCTGCATATTCATTTGTGTAACTCATTTTTTACACTTCCACGTAAAAAAAGTCCAAATCAGAATGCAAAACACAGTCCAATAAACGAGCAAAGTAGTCAAACAAGTAGGCAGCGGAGTCCGTGGGCAAAGCGAGTGTGGTAAAGACAAAATGGCGACACGCGTATAGCAGTAAACACAATGTGAGTACGACTGAGGTACTTGTTTCGCGTTGGCTTGTTGCGCGCCTTGCGTGAGAGAGATAGCAATAATTCGGTCTCTTTTCCTCTCGGTCCATTGTTATTGCAGGTAAAAGAGTTGCACCCTCGTTTACAACCCATAGTCCACGAGAACGGATCGCGCAAAATTCATTAAACTAACATTTAAAAAAATCTCCAGTGTTTAAATCTTAGCTTTCCTGCAGTCATTTTTGGTTAGCAAATTTAAATAACCTTAGGAGCGAGAAAATAGAAAAAAAAAATTTATTAATCAGATAGCTAATTTTAAGAATTTTCCACCTCGCAGTCTTTGAAGGCCGATTAAGGCCAAAGTTAGCCCCATTAAGTCCTAGGTTTTTTAATGATTATGAAAGCTGAGAGTCTGGCGCATTCTTGAAGCCTACTTGAGAACCATGAAGTCACCTGTTTAGATTTTTAATTTGAAGTTGAAAATTTAAGTCATAATTTACCGAACGTAAATTTTTCACTTTAGATCAACATTTTCATAACTTTCATCACAGTTACGAAGCTGATTATTTTATGCATAAAAGTACTACTTATGAAAATTCAGTTGCAAAAAAAGAAACTCGATAAAACCCTCTACTTTTTTTTTAGAATTTTTTTAGGTTGGTCAGGTCGAAAATTTTCAAACATTCAGAAAAAAATTCATAACTCGAAAACTATGAAAAGTCGCGGAACATACATGGGGGTGATTCGAATACCCCACGATACGAGGGACCGAAATTTTATTTTTGGACGTCAATGTTCCGGCCACCCTGTATAATAAGAATAACATGGTATGTATATTTATTTATACAGTTGTGTTTTGCATTCATTATAGTTTTGCATCATGCTCCAATTATTATGAAACCTCAAAACTAATCGAAAGCTTATCTATGAGTATAGTCCAACCTAATCAAAAATTTTAATTCAATACTTAATACTTCTTTGCTTTGAGCATTAATCCACTTATTATAGGTAATATAAGTATTTTCGCCAAATTGAATATATAAAGTATGAACTGTACCAGAGTTGAACAAAGCTATGACTTCATCAACATTTCACTTAATGGCACCACGCACGCACGACTGACGGGCCAAGTTTCAAAGTGCAAATAGTAAACATACGTTTGACAATCACACACACTTACACGTGAGCAGTTTTCCAGTGAAACTCAGCTATAAATAGAACTCGAAGTCGATGATCGGTTTTGGCTCTTCAGCGATACTTCGACGACTTGGCTGTTGAGGCCAAATAGATCGCAGCCGTGAAAAGTGCCGCTACAATGTTGATTAGCACGACCAAACGAGTCTTAAAGTAAAGTATTAAGGTTGATATTACAATGATAATGATGTTAACGAAGTAACTGGCAGGAAGGCATCCGTCAATCAACACGGCAATCTTTGACGTTCGCGCTCATTCCGGGAATGGGCTGATGCCACGTGTCTGAAAGAACTGCCCACTGATGTGAAAAATGACGGAAAAGTGACGTCGATGAAGCATCAATGAAACTGAAAACTCACCTACAACGCGATCAATTTGAAATAAATAATGCATGAGTAACGATAAATGTATCGTTAAATAAGCGCCACACGATAGAAGCATATCAATCATAGCAATAGACATCGATAGCAATAAAACAGTCATAAAAATGGACGACCATAAAACAACCTGTGTGAGTCGGTCGTTATTTAAGGGAATCCATAAAAACTGAAGCACAACAGACTATAAAGACCACCGCAATGTCGGTGCAGCGCTGTCGGAAATCAACGCGGTGGTTGCGGACACTAAAAATAATATTACGTGTTTAGCGGGACTTTTGATAGTTTACCCGAATCTTTTAAATTATTATATCTCTTGACAAAAGATCTGATAAAAGCTAAAAACTGACAATTCATTTAGCCTCCTATTAATAATCAGTTTTACCGTTCATTTGAATGACCGATAAAAGACATAGAAAAAGGGTAAAAACATGAAGAGCACGGGCAACAAAAAATTAGTACTGCCAATCTGCGAAAGTACCGCAAGTTTTCTAATAACTGTACAAGCTTTCAGTAAAAAAAAGTGTAACAAGTGAAGGCCAAAACAGTTAACTTTAGGCAGAAAGCACGTGTTATCTTGAACAATCTATGAAACGACCTGAAAGAGTTTTTGCGTAACTTGCTAGTTATAGTAGAACATTTCGCTGTCGAAATTAGCAGGAGTGATTGATTGACTATGGGGTTGATATTTCCCTATTACAGACTGGGTGAGTAAAGTTATTTGCATATCTGAGCCGATTATATAACATTATGCGATAACCTGATCTAAAGCTGATTAAAAGAAACCCGATCAGCAACTGGTGTTTGATGGATTGTGTGACAAGAGATAGTTTTCATTAAGGCTTGCTGTTTTGGTTGATAGCATCGTGAATATAGACAGACATATCTTCAATTCGTCATTCTGAGGCACAAAATCTTAAGCAGTCCCGTTTGTCCGTCACTCAAAGCCATCTTTTGGCACGATGTTATCTCCAATGAGATGCTAATGTATTAGTTGGCACGTACGCCTGTCAAGATTTCAGCCTATCAGATTACGGTATTATTAACAGTGAGTAAGGGAGTGGAACTGTGTGGCACATTCATTGTACCATCAAGTTTTCGCGTTGCCCTTGTTTAAAAGTACCTTTGGTAATTTATCCCTGACCTTGCGCTCTTATATTTAGCGAGTGGAACGGTGCGGTTGACGAAAATATTTAATTTCTCCGTAAATTGAAATTTACATGCAAAACAAGATAGGTACTCATGTTTACGAAAACGGCTGGCCCGAATTTTGTTGCCGAAATTGGACTTTCACGAAGATTGAAGAGCATAATCTTCACTTTAAATTAAAACATGCTCAGGAGAACAGAACAAGTAGGTCGGATCGTGGAATAAGACTTTAATATTAATTAGAAGTACATAAATAAGTCTGAATTTTGTATTCCACCTGAAGGCTACACCATCCCAACAAGGTGGATACAATCGCGAGGGAGTACTACGAAAACTTATTCAGATGAGGCATTGTACGAAAATGGGTCCAGTGCCCGTGACCTAGGGTTTTGTTTGCTTCGCAGTGTCCGCCAGAAAGGCCCAGACTGCTTGTCGCCGCCAGCACAAGAGCGAGATAGACACATACTTAAATGAGGAGCGAGACAGAGACATATTACCGACCATGGCGTAGATATAAAAACTCTTGTGTGAGTGAAGCCGGGTGACGTAATGCGACTGAGCATAAACGCAATTTTATGATGATCAATGTTAGCATTTTTCAGAAGCGTTGCCATTAGATTAGCAAGTTAGATTTGTATTTGACTTTAATGATATGTAAAATAATTTATAAATTGATGTTGATTAATTATATTAAATTAATGCTTGCCTTGGCACAGTGATGAGCCAAAACAATAAAAACGACTGTTAAATTAACATTGTAATTTAACGATTATCCCATACCATTATCAAAAACACCAATACCAAAAGTTGGGTAGGTAGGTAGATACAGGCAGATAAGGAAGTCGTCAATCCTCCAATAGACAGCTTTAAAATAATTGATAAGCAAAAACTAATTAGTTTGATTCTATTGCAACGAGCAGTTGGTGTCGCACGGACCTAAGTGTGTTGACCTTTCAAACTGACGGAGATTATTTCTTTTAGACACAAAAAATAATTTAAAAACTCTGAAAACACTTCAAATAACTCAAAAGATGCCAATGACTTCCGAATTTGTTTGAATGAATGATTAGTACATTAAGAAATGATAAGTACATTAAGACGGTGACATTTAGAAAGTATGTAATTAATTAAGAAAACGTCCATCGTTACATTTGTAAATGACTTGACCGTGAAAGAAATATGTATTGATAATGGCCTTTGCTTTGATACGTAATTACTTCATTAATTCAGTTAGTAAATAGACATGTGTACAAACAAATAGACCTCAGTAACGGTTGTTCGTTCATAACAAATTGATTTGTTGATTAGCTCCTTCATATTCTCAATTGGCAATTATAATGTTTGTTTGAACTGTCATGTTTTTAATTTGCGTTGTGTTTGCCTTATTTGTAAGGGAAACTTATAGACCGTATAACTGTTTAATATTTTTTACAATTAAGGCCAAAACTAGAATGGACACCGAAATGAAATCTTAAACTTCGAGAGTTTGGAGAAACTAGAATGAGAATTTTGGGAACGTTTTACAATACTCATGAAGCGATGAGAAAACAGCACTGTCAAGATAATTAAAAAAAAAACAATTTTGAACATCCTAAGATAACACGGACTGAAGAAACTTTTCAGAAAGGTGATTCAACAATTTTGAAGCAACCTGAACATGACGAGAGATAAGATCTTTGTAAACAAATCTGAATTCAGGCCTAATTCCCTTAAATTGTTTGAAGAGCAGATTTCTGTAGAAACATGATAAAGCATAAGCCTTAATCACTACCGGATGACGAAGTTTTAACAAAATAAAGAATATTGTGAATCATAGACAGAGTGTTAATTTATCTAAGAACTCTATTCGACATGACAACGAGCGAGCGAAAATATATAAATAAATTTAGGAAACGTTGACTTTGTTCCGTACAAAGAGATTTTAAAACAGATACTTACAGAGCGGACATTTAGAATATTGTTTTAGACAATAATTTTCATCCCGAAAATTTTTGATTTTGACATACTAATGCTACCTTACAAAAGGTGTATGACACTAAACTAGATACATCGAAGTGGCTTGTCCCGTAAACTGGATCAAAATCAAAATCAAAAGTCATTTATTCAAATTAGGCTGATAATCAGCACTTTTCGAACGTCAAAATTTACTTTACTCTACTTATTTACAAGAGACAGTCCCCCAAAACGCCCACCCTTCGGCACTTCCTAGTGTTTAGCTGGAAAGAAGAAGTGACGGAACAAACTCCCCAGCAACACATTCTGTCTGTTATGTTGGTTAGAAGAACCAGACTCGATACAATAGTAAGGTGTAAGTTCATTTTAGAGTTACTACAGACACAAATCAATAATAAAAAATTATATAATTATAAACAATGTAAAAATAAAAAAGTACATAACATATCAATTAACAAATTTTTGTAATGTAGGTAAGGCACAAATGTTGATATCAGTGCTGTAACTATTCGTACCAAAGGGCGTCTGGATGATTAAAAACCACTGTAAAAGAGAGTAATTCTTTCTTTCTTTTCTTTTTTTTAAAAAACGTTGTCCCCACACTAGGAATTTCTCCTGATGATCTCCTGGATGTTTTGGTTCCGTATACGGAACCCGGAAATTGTTATTATTTTTGGTTATAACCAAAAATAATAACAATTGAATCTGAATGGGGAAAGGAAAAGAGGCGGGAGCAAATCCCGAGACAGGATAAGAATTCCTAGAAAATAGTTGCGAAAATATAAGTAATAGTAGTCTCGGCAAACTAATAAAGGTCAAAGCAGGTAAACGTAGGTTTCGTACATAAACTGACACTCATTAATGTTGGGGCGGTACCCGACTCAAGCCACAAGGATACTTCTAGACATTCTAACCTTTTACATTGCCTTGCCTTTAAAACACGAATAAAGTATTATAAAGTTAAGAATCGTGCTGTCCTTTTAGATAAGTAGCCTTACCGTAATTGCAGATCTTTCAAATATTATGTATACGACATAGCCGTGGGATAGACGCCTTGAAAAGTGGTATTTAAAAAGGCACAGTTACAATTTATTCACAGGATAAAGCAATTTTGAGAAAAGGCATGGCTGTCGATGGGGTCGACGCAACTCTTGCATTCTTCCCTGTCAGACGTCACGGCATCATTTACTCCTTTCTCTTTCAAATCATTCTTCACACAATCCAATCCATCATTTCTGTCCCTTTCTAGCCATCAAAATGATTACCCATCACTTTTGGAGGCTTCAAAGCAAGGACCATTGAACGAATAATACCTGGTACAAGAAGACTATTACTGAAATATGCTTAATAGCATCCGTCGTGTCAACAAGGCTAACATCAAGATTATCCCTTTAATCTGTTAACCGTCGCGTGCGCAATGAAATCGTTTAAGTGCGTTGTCCACGCCTCGCATGTGACGGTGGCGGCCCAGACTTCACGTCGACGACTGAATGCTAATCGCGGTGTCATAAGAAACGCATATGTTGACGTTGAATTAGAATCAATAGAAAGTAGCTAAACGGTCAAATTGAAAGTAGCTTGCCATATAAGGGTGGTCTGATGTTGTCGTGTTATTTATTTTTATATTCAACATCACATTTACAACGGGATATGGTAACATTTTTCAAAATAAATAGTAGCAGAAACCAATCCAAGTTTCTACACTACAGCACATTGAAAAGCTTTTATAAATAAAATCAGCCGTGATGTAACAATCCTAAATATCATATCGCAGATTACCAGAAATCCAAAATAAACGTAAGGAGGAAAATAATCTGAACGACCACTTAATAAACCAGTTCACACATACACTCATAAACTTTATACAACTTGTAAAAAAAACTATAAACTGGCACAAATAGGTCAGTTGATCATTGCTTAACCGCATTGGCTGATCCGCGTAGCTAAGTAAGCCACGACCTCCTTGCACAAAACGTTTTTTTACTGCAGTCAGCAGAGTTATGAGCGTAAATCGGACCATTCGTATCTCTTTTCTATTTCAACATGGGCAAAATTTCAGTCAGATCTAGGAAGATCGGAGTGTAATTACTCGACTTACATACTAGTTAGTGGTAATTTTGTTAAAATGTTAGTTGAAAATGGGTCCCCCACATACTTCGTCTCAAAATAAAATAGGAACTTGATACAGTAACTAGTATGCATATTTATTTGCTCCCCCGAAGAACAAAACCTCAAAATCCCCTTTTCGCTGGAAACCATATTGACCTGTTTGGAACAGAAGTGCTGGGCGACCAAAAGAGCTCGGTAAAAGGAAACCATATAAAGGTGCCTACATAAACCCCTATCCCAACCACATAAAAGTAGGTAACCTTCAGTAACGACTGACGAATAGAAAAAGAATAGAAGTGAATGATGAGTGATGAGTGATGAAGACAATGTAATGATGTAAACTAATATGAGTATTTATTTGTTATTCAGAAATATGACAGGCAATAGATAGGCTACATTTTCCTCACCGTGTTAGTTTAAAACCTCTTGGTTGGTTGACCGCAATATTTGTATGTAATTTCCATGTTGTATGTATTATGTAGGAAACAGTAGGACATGACATCATCGAAGGAGCGGTGTAGCGTACCATGTGATTCAGTAATGATGCAATTCCAATAGCCTTATCCGAGAGAGTCTTATTCTAGACATACTTCTCTTCCAATTACAATAAAACAATTTAACTCGTAAATAGCGTCTTCTGCTGTGAGTGTTAGTGCTGTGTGTTCCAATTTAACGAACACTCCACACTCACGTTTGACTCCTTTTACTTCGGTAAAAGGAGTCTAACATGACAACTATTATTAAAACGGGGGTAACCAAAGCTCCAAGGGAGCTAACTTTCATAGCTTCTGTTGAGGATTCAATTATTTCTGCGAGCAGAGATGAACTAAAGACAATAGTGATTTACAAGGCAAGCTCAAAATCGGTCGTAGCGAAAGAAGAGTATTTTATAGAAACCGTCTTCGAGCATGAGGTTTGAAAACATTCTTGCGGTCATTGCAATGGTCAGTTTTATCAAAATTGAGCACACGTTCGTAAATAGCCGTGAGGTCACTCGCGAACTTAATTACGTATCGTACGATTTTACTGTATCGAACCGGTTGAGAAGGAAGTGGTCGAGATTTTAGGACCTCCTTATGATCAGTGGCAGATTGGTTTTATATTTTTAAGATATTTATGTATTTAGACTTCATGCACAAGAGTGGTACATAAACTGACTTAATCCCACAAGGCATTCTAGACCAGATAATCTTTGGGTCAAATAGGACAGCAATGTGAAGATTACAAAAAAAAACATTTAAACGAAAAAGCTTACTTTAAAATCGATTTATTAAAAGCATAAACCATTGTTCTTATGCTTGGCTTAGCCTAAATAATCGTCGTCGTTTTAAAACACATACAATAAGTATATTTTTTTGTAACAATGTTGTCTGAAGGACAATTCGGGCAAAGTCGCTTTGAATTTGAATTATGTGGCGACAAAACCATTTACATGTGTATCTAATTAATTTTATTAGTCATCATAACATGATATTATTACAATTATGTACATGAAAACGAGTTTTTTTTATTCTATAATATGGCTCCCATGGGTGTCCCCATGGGAGCCACATTATAGAATGCCACACTATCATCACCAACATTATTTTGCAACATTCCAAAACAACTGATGACGTTAAGGAGTTCAATGACATCACAATTCATGACATCACCTGATAAAATATCGCATTGCAAGTTGAAAATCGTACATCCACAAACAGAATGTCAAATGCAAATTCAATAGCATTGAATATTGACACAATTTATAAAACGCTTTTGATCTTTATGGGTTCTGGGAATCCTGTTTTAGAAAATAAAGCTCGATCTCAAGAAAGAATTCGTAACTAAAACTTGTAGACACACCGTAAGTATTGGTCAAGAATTAATGTAGGTGTAAAGGTGTGGAAGCCTTACAATAAAACTTACTTTCAACTAGGTTAAGACCGTTTAATCGGATCTGTATTTGCGTCCGATCAAGTTAACAGTGAAGAACGAAGTAAAATTGATAATAGATACTCGTATATGTGATAACATAAATTCAGCTAGAATCTAATAAAGGAGAGAACTGCAAATTCGGATTCCAACGAAAAATAAATGGAAACCAGTTTAAAAGAATGACACTCGGCCTACGCAGTCAGTTTTTAGAACACTTACATAAACCACCAGCACTGGATTTTTATGGCTACCGAAAAAAAGTTTACGTGTGTGTAAATTTATCTGATGGAATAGCGTCATACGCGAATTATTTCGCTAAGAATTCGGGTCGGTAGAGAACTGAAGAGTGGGAGAGTAGTTACAACATTTTCAACAGCTCATAGTTATCTCAGGAGTACGTAAATCACAAGCGGCGTCCGTATTACGCAACGCGGCAGCGACATAAACAACTAGATTTTTACAAGCCACGCTCCAACATGTGAGTCATTATCAACTGAAATCTGGACTAAAGTCAACAGCATCACTATCTCACTTATGTAAACTTTGCATAATATTCGCTGAATACGACGTGATGCATATATACGCGCAAGATTTAGGACATTATTTTATCACCGAAAATAGCATCTCCCAAGAATTCACTCCCAAAAATAATTATTGCAGCATACAAGAACTTGCCAAACAAGAAAATGACATAATACGCTATGCCTACGGTACTAAATGCGGAAGGGCATGAAGCAGTTATCGTCAATTACGCAAGCATTAGAAACATGGACACGAGTAAACAAAATTGTTAGCAGTTTTACCATAAGGGCTAACAAACAGAAACATCGGTGAGGTACTGAGGTCGCGGAGTAAAATATTGCCAGCATCCGTTTACGGGCAACATATAAGTATCAAAACAAGTTGCAAAATGTCTATTTGGGCAAGCCATCAGTGGTGCAATAAATAAGATACTTAATAGACTCGACGAATTTGTGCGGACAATGGCCGTGGGTAAGTCAGCAACAACTGACGTAATCGAATTTGGACAATTAGGTGCTATGGAGTAAACAACTCGGCCGAGATGTAGGTTATCGGTACGCGCTCAATATTGTGATAGTAATGGGGGGGACACACATTAGCAATATAGTTGATAAATATGTTGTTGGGCTCCTAAATATTTATCTTTCACAACCACGTGCGCAAGATAGCTTTGGAGGTAATTAAAATCAAAACATGGCAGCTTTCAAATTAAACATAAATAAAGCGTTAAGTAGGGATACGAGTACGTGCGTTAGAAAGCTATCGCGATGTGTGTTGATTGACGTCAATGAGACACGCGCTGCTAGGTGACCTAAGACCCGTTTTCACAGCATATCCGCCTAGGTCTGCGCTTTAGACACATTGATAAGATTGATTTGACGCTGGATCTTGGCCGAGAAACAACGGCTGCTTCTAGAAACGCTGATTGTGACCTTTAGCGTGACAATCGCGTTACAACGTAGCGGGGTGCTGAGTTATAGTAAGCTTAGCCGTTGGCGGATTTATTATTAATTATAATTAACTTGGAAAGTCTCATCGTGACTAATTGTGAGAGCTGATGAATTGCTGCTTAGTGAAACTAAATTCTAGTGCTATGAGTTAATCATTTAGGTCTGGCTTCATAGTGCACTTCTTGATGAGTTGCATTTTTCTGTGGAATGTAGAACATGCGTGCGACCCGGAAATGAATCAACAGTGGCAGAGTGGCTGTTACCAAGCATTACTGCTAGACCAAGTAGGCCAACTGCATAATGCGCACTTTTAATTCATAACAAGCTGCACTCAACATCGTGTCTAAACACATTCAAGTTTTACGTAAGACAGTTTAAACAAAATATACCGGCAGGACTTTTTCACTGGTAAATATGTTATAAGATTAACTGAATACTAATGTACCTAATACAATGACGCAAAAGTTCTTGAAATATTGCAAATCTCTTGTCCGTCGTGGTGTATATTTAAATTACAAGTGTCATTCATTGTTTAAATAAGATGGAATTGTACTAGGAGTGCAATCAAACGTGTTGAAAAAGATGCCGAAATCGATTTCGAGTTTTATTTGCTAGACTGAAACACAGTGCGAGTCAATAGACATAAAGACGGAAATGTGCAAAATGCATTCCATGGTACCTTTCGCAAATAAAACAAAGACGTTCAAAGCATACGTAGTGACATAACCGACCTTAACCTTAGTAGTTGTAATAAACTTCACATGACTATGAAGAACATTGAATAATTCAGTTCTCACATTAATAAATAATTTAAAAATTGACGCTAATCTCGTACATCGTTACCGTTATCGGAGGCAGCGTGCAAATGTAAACATACAAACTGGATAAACATTGATAACTAGTTACACAAAGATAGCTGACATCGGGGATCTATTGAATACTAACCATGTCTCAGTAGAGGTTATCTAGCATCAGAGATAAACGATTCTACTGAGAACCACTAAATTGTTTTTTCTACCAACTAATATTTTTAAATACGACCTAGATTGTATATAAGCAAAATATATTTATTTTTATTGCGTTTATCTAATAGGTGTGTCGACAAATACATGTGGTGAGAAAGCGATTGCATTTAAGTTTTTTAGAGCAAGAAAGAAATAAAGAAAATGATTTATCAATTTCGTTAAACGTTTCAGAATTCTAGATGAATTTCAATTAAAAGCACATTGTCGTTTCAATGTAAGTACATTTATTGAAAGCTTTAGATATACAAAGGATAGGCCTTGCCCAAGTTAATTGCAGTACACTCCTTATTACAACTAATGGCATGACGTCATGCGTCAGTGTCAAAGGGGGAAATTCAAAGCACGAGTGTTGGAACAATAAAACTATTGATCGCTATCAAACGGTATCTTGGCTGGAGATCAGGCTCGCGAAGATAGGACTGTGGTAATGAGCGACACCATGATAACATCACAATCGACCATTGTCCGTGTCGTTCACATTATCCAATGTCTCAGACGGTAAAACATTATTTATTCTTAACTATACTTATGAGTTTTTAGAATCTGTAGATATTTGATAAATTACCTTTTTGAAAAGTAACAAATTATTGGTTATATTATGTCGCTGCTTATTTATCATTGAGTATATTCGTTGTCAGGTAATTAGTCAAAGTAAATCAGGTAAAATATATTGGCAAATAAGTGGTTTAGTTCTCTAAACTTCTTTGCATTTTCAAGGTAAAGCAAATAATATAGCAGCATCAAAAGAATCTAACTAGATATAATATATTTAATTAACTTCTAAAACATGGTATGTCGAATGCCTGTCAAAAATGACTCCAACGCCTGCCTGGTTGATAAAAATTTAATTTTGTGCCAAAACCTTATAGTGCGGCTTCAGGTGACCGTTGGCATAGCGCCCGGACATGGCGTAAACAATCTATTTCAGATCTGAGAGTTGATTCGGTGTGTTATATTCTAACGGGACACTTCCCTCTACCTGACACCGCGGACCTCTTTATAGAGGAGTGTATGGCCACGAAACTATTATCCCTTCTAAAAGCATTAATGTCACATTAAGTTTCAGTGATGACTTAACCATTGATGATGTCACACTCAAGCTGGTAACCAAATTATTCAGGCCTGACGCCTTTGCAGGACAAGATTATCCATGACGTGACAATGGTGACTAAATAATTAAACATCTAAGCATGAACTGGAGTGTGACCATTTGTTTGCGGTTTTCAGGCAAATCATACGATCGTGTGGTGAGTCGACCACTAACAAAATATTTGCTTTGAGCCGTATGACTAATCGTTGGACATTAAGTAACCATTGCCGGGGTGGATGACCGTGTCTGTTTGTTCTTCGCTCAGAGGGCAGGTTAATTTGCTTAAAAAACCGCTTTCAGACAAAGGTGTGGACAAATTTGACATGAAACAATATGTTGGTAGGTTTTACCAAAACTGGTCCATCAGCCAGGTCGACTTTTCTCAAGGATTGGGGCATCGTCGACGTCTTTTGATTGATCGCCAAGTCAAACGTCGGTACTTACCTTCTTTTAGAAAAATATGTCACCCGTTTAGAAGACATTGCCTTACCTGAAACAGAAATAGATGTAATGTAAGTATGATATGTCACTGAAAAATGACACTAATTACTGCAGGTGTGCTATTTAGACTTGATTTTATTTTAGTGTTGCTTTCATCTTTTAATGTGCGTATACAGACGGAATTTAAATAGAACAACTCGATCTCAATCGTCTGAATATATTTTAAGTAGGTCCAAAATTTTTCTACAACAAATATGCACGGAAACGGAACTGAGAGGGAAACAAGGTTCGTTAGGACAACATGAAAACACGTGGATGAGATGAGACAATCGGTTTGATTCACGTAGTAAACATGCTCGCTCGACGAGCCACCTGCCAGACCGTAAGTTACCGATTGCCGCATGCCGATTTGTTTCATTCAGATACCTATATATGCGGAGATTAATTTGTGTTTGTTGATGAGACTTTAATAATGAATCGAAATGACAGTGAAGTCTTCGCTAGTTTTCTTGACAGAGATAACAAAAGCATATTTATCTGAAGTAAACAATTCCGTATACAGTACTATATCATACTAGTCTAGACAAAAGACAAAGGCCGGTAGCTGATGAGCAAACAAAAACTATAAGACACAGCACATAAAGACAAATAAGACCTTCGACAAAAAAGCACGTCTAACAGATAGGTGTAACATTACAAAATATCGCACATAATATCGACTCATGACATTGAACCTTGGTCGGTCTTGCAGCATAAAATAAGGTGTATAAGTATTGGTTGAGTTTCACAAAGTTTTCCGTATGTATTGCATGGCAACGCTAGTATTATTGGTTGTATAACTGAGCAGCGGCATGGCACATGCGCGATTAGAAATGCATAAATCACGTTGTGTACCATGCGCGAGCGGTCCGCACGACATACTAGTGTGATCTCTATTATGCACAGCCTTTACGAGTGCCATTAATTTACACTGACAACCATTTTGTTGAGTGGCGGTTACAAAAACTTCTTTACGATTCACAATTTTAAAATACAATACGTATTAGTTACCTACTCTGAATATTTTGGTTTTATTTTAGAGAATGTGTTTTTGTCTCTACAATTCTTTTGAAAAGATTTTGCTTGCGAATTTTCGTGGAAATGACTTCAGTGGCTACATTTATATCAACTTGGAATGTTATTTGTTTGCTTTTGAAGTCAGTATCTTTTTACAACACAATACGGGAGAATTTTTCAGCACCTTATAGGACAAGCCTTACTAAATTGTCATGCACATGGATTTTGAATAAGAAAATCAGATGTTGCTGCGCAATACTTATATACACGCGTTGTCCTCGATATCCTCATCTTGTTGTTATAATTATTTTATTTATTTAAACTTTATGCACAATAGTGATACATAGGCGGACTTAATGCCACAAGGCATTCTCTGTAATAATAGTATATTAATTGTTTTTGATAATAATAGTATAAGCTGGTTACCGTGTGAGAATGGATGTTATGTATGTAGTTACAGATACGGTAAAAATGATTTAGCCATTGGTTATAGGTTTAAACTGTGATAGTTAAAATTCTATAATTGTGTTCAGCGTGGCTTTTACACGCAATATCTGGAGCGTGAACAACTCGTAATCTCTATTCGAAGTTTTTGTAAAATTCTGTCATTTGTGGATTTGAGAAACCTGAAAACTATATCCACTCTATTATTCGGGTTTGATTTTATAGTTCGTTAACAAAATTTGGACTTGGAAGATTTAAAATACTATATTTTTACACAAACTATACATTATGCATTAACTTGAGAAGGCACGAAAGAATATTGTTAGCGTACTCGTTGTTGCTTCGAACAATAATATATTTGTTGTCTCATAAATAGTATGTGCATGGAACAGAATCACTTTCAATTGATTTACAACTGAATATCAGATCGTTGGTCGTATATGATATATATTTATTTTATTTTATTTATTTAGGAACAAAAAAAATAGTTACCTACATGTTAAGTTTAACAAAATTCATTCGTTATTAATAGCTAAACATATAACCCACACCATTGTCCACGGATTAATAATGTATATTTTACCTCTAGTAGGTAGTTTTTACTCAGCAAAGATAGTTTGATAAATGAATTTATTACTTAGTACAGTGATCACTGATTACTGGATGGCAAAAAAAATATGCACGAAACCCGTTTTTCTCCTAATCTTCAACAACCCTAAGTGTGGCAAGGAGTATAGTTTGCTGGGAATTGGGGTCCGGTAGGCAGTCTACTCTACGTAAATAGAGCTGCGTCGGGATCGATTGGAGATACGAATGCAGCAGTAACTGTTGGGGCTGCGGGATGTTGTAAGAGATACCGCGGCCTTGACATATAAGGCTAAGAAGGAACATGGGTTGTTTTTAGTCAGTAGAAGTCTGACACTCCCTTTCGCTCTGCTCAAGAGCGGGAGGGGTTATTTGATGACTTCTTTTTTTTTTTGGCGGGTGGAAAATCATCAATTAACCGCGAAGCGAAAGGGAGTGTACAACCCGCGAACCCTCACTCCCCAAAAGAAAAAGCTGAGTAACTGACCCCAACAATTTGCCAGATGATGATGGTGACATTATTAAAATGCAGAATAGGATAACTACTTATTGTGTAAAAACAGAAGTGAATATGTACATAGGCTGATATTTATGTATGTTAAAACTATATTTGCAGTCATATCCAGTCTTACCACCGTTCAATCATTGTCATTTATTTCAGAATAGTTCTCAGTAAGCTCTCGTGTCCCCCTTTTAGTAAGACTAATGAGATTGGTCTTTGAGATAGCGAGGAGAAGGCTTTCAGGGAAATTTGTTTTCGGGCACATATTTGAAGTAGTCTTTTTCTCGCACAATGAATTGGAGTAGGACAAAGATTGTGTAAGATAGTCGAACAGAAAAAATACATGTGGGACTTAATTCTAATATTTTTTGCGACTTGATCTATACTTGGAGACATTAGAACATTTACGATTGAGACTGAGAATAGTAACGTGTGAATAAACAATGACAGTACTGTCTGTGACTGTGTGCTCATATTGGTTTTGTTTGTGCGAGTTTTTTTGGACTTAGTAAAAACCATGGGTTAAGAAAAAGCACTCACATACCGTGTGGGAGGTGTTATAAGAGATGAATAAAAAATCTTGTTTGCTATTTTAGCTGGGCAGAAAAACTATTACACTACACTTTATATATTTATAGTACTTAACGTCAACAGCTGTTTCCTGTTTCATATTTTCAGTAGCATTATTGTTTTTATTTTCTTTGATTGAAATGAAAGTTTTCTTTTTCATAATGTTCTAACAGACATTGAAATATTGTGTTGGCTAGACGTTTTCCGCTTTTTTTTTATGTATTCCGCTAACTATTCCACCTCATCCCAGCCTCACCCTTAGGCAACTCAGGCAAGCATTGTATGCATGAAGCACCGTTATACGGCTGGCACCGTCCATCAGATATAAAACCTACTGACAGACGATAACGGTAACAGACAACGTTTCTTATGCGCGATACTACAGCCCACAGACATACGACGTTATTCAATGTTCTACATGATGTATCTTGACATAAGACGGGCCGCATTAAGGCGGTCTTATACGCTAGTAATGGTTCTATAAGTTCGCATGTCAATGTACTCTGTGGTTTTTTGTGAGGATGCCCATATATGGGCAAGTGATGTGAGGAGTGATTGGAGCCGTGTGGGAGGTACGATGAATTGGCAAACAGAACATTTTCTTTATCTAATTTTGATTTGCTGATGTCTGTTGATCATGAATTCATGATTAATGAATTAATTTTGTTTTCTTGCTGAGAGCAAAACAAGTTATGTGGTATTCAATAAGATAAATTCAATATTCAGTAAGACAACTAAAATTGAACCGCGCTTTGTATGTGTAAATACCATTATTAAGTGCGAACATCAAAACAGTCGTAAAATCATATAAGCGAGGAATTCCAAATCAATATTACACGTTGTTGTTCAAAGCAATTATGTGTAGGTTATTTTTATAGCTATGTTATAACAGAACATCAACTGATTGAATAAAAGCCCACCCGCACCAGCTGTTTCGCACAAACAAGATAATTTAGTAATCAGTCTCTTTTGTTTATCTGAATATTTAACTAACCAGAGGTCACAAGGTCGTTGGAACGAACTTATTGATATTGCCAAAAATAGGCATGCGTCTACCGCAGAGTACGGGTGTCCCCCATAGATCGATAAAACGAATAAAGTGGGGAAGTCAGACAGACTTGTCCACATTAGTTTATTTGCTCGACGTACCCAAAACCCCTTTCTTTACACATGGGTATGTGTAAAGGAAGGGGTTTTTGATCGCGAAAAGCATGGTTACAGGTGGTTCAGTAGACTCAACCATTACCCTCTTTACATTGACCGTGCCTCTGTAACATAAATTGCCTTAATACGAGATTTAACTCTCGCGCATGTTTAATTAGTCGTTAGATCTATTTGCGGGCTGGGTCAATGTTAGCCCACGGTTGATTGAAACAGTTAAATAACGCCTCGTGCACAGGGCTGTCAATCTCAATATCTTAGCAGAACGCTTCACAATTAGCCACATGTACTTTTCCAAACGGTAAATAGACGTTCGTTAAAGGAATATTAATTTTGTCTCAGTTTAAACGTTTCTTAGGCTATTCTGGGAATATGTATATTAATTGGAGTTGGTAGACTTAGGACGTATAAATTATATTTTATCTGGAGGATCACTGTCTATAAACTTTATAGTTGGGAAATAGGTACGCGCTTAAGTGCGTACGCGCAATGCCCATTTTCGGAGTCGATTTCCAAGAGGAGTGAACGTGGTGTTGCCAACTAAGGGACAATACGGGTTAACGTAATAAATAATTTTCTACTGCAGATTTCTAACATCATGTTGACACTGCTTTATAATGACAAGTATGACAGAACCTGGTCCCGCTATACATATAACGCAGCGACGTTGTATTCACGTTGGTGTTAGGATGACTTATTATTTTTCCTTAGTAAGAATTTTACGCAGTAACCACGATGACTGTGACAGATAAACGTGTCAAGTTTCTATCATTAGCCACATACATAGACAAGAAAAACATCGTCAATCATAATAAAATAAGTTTTTTGACCTAACTGCTTCAATAGACTTTGCACATACAGCTTTAATTACTTGTTTAACTCGTATAGAACAATACAAGAGATATTATTAATCAGACTGTAGATAGCTAATTTCTACATGTAAATTAAACAAAAAATTGGAACATTAAGTAAACAAGTTAACGAAAGGCCTGGGTTATCAAGCTATAGGTGACATTATTTGCAGACAAAACGTTTATTTGTAAACAAGTAGTAAAATTATCTTCAATAGACGTTAAAATAACACAGCACCAAAGCAAAAACATTTCTCCATATACTTTTGTTGTTGAATATTTGAAAACGGTTTACAAATATTCTATTTAGCTTCAGATCCTGTCAATTTTGAAATGAAATATTGAAATAAAGTAGGTACCTTTTAATGAAATAATGTATCAGTAGTGACCGGCAAAAGTTCCAGTACATTTTATTGTTAATATGTATGAATGGAATTACCACAGGACGATAAAAGAGTACAAGTTTTTCCATTCAGGCTAAGGGGTCGACGTGATTGGATACATACAACGTGACGCACGTCTCCAAAATGTGTTTTTTTTTGTGGGAAAATGTTACTTAATTAAATAAAAGTAGTACTTTCACATTTTAAGATGGTTACTTTGCTTCTGGATTGACTGACAGTCTGTAGGCCCAGAGCCAAATGCAAAAGGTGAATAACCTCCCACAAGCAACGTTTTTCTTCAATCCAATCCATTTCCGAGAAAAACATAGCCCTACAATTTCCGCAAAATCGCCATAAAATAAATACGATAGCTTCCCAATGTGGTACACATGGAACGTTTCTCGGGATCCGATGTTAGGCAAACATCGTCGCGAATACTTGGCAAATCGGAGGGGAATCTTTGGCACAGTCGGCAAAGTCACGCCCCCGTTTTGAGCCTAACGGTTCTAAGATGGTACTCGCTTAATATTTAAATCATACACCATTGTATTTGAAAGTTAAAACCTTTAGCAATTGTTAGTTTGGCTTCGCTTGGTTGCCTAACAGTCAACCAAAAAACCAAACGATTGCCGTTTGGTTGACTGTCAGGCAAAGTTCTTTTAATGTAAACTGTACTTGTGTCCTAGTTGACTGATTTTCAGTTATGTTGTACTTGTTAAACCGAAAGCGGAAACTTCTAAACACACTAGAATCAATTGCAGTAATGGTGTCAATACAGATAATGCCAATTTGAGCATTATCGAGCAAAACAAACTATAGTCACATGATATGAGTAAATAATCAGTGAAATAAAGCAGGCCATCGGCGAGTAACATTTTATCAGTTGTAACGTTTGCATAATCGAATCGAGGAGGAGGATTGCCCTTCAAATCGGTGTCACTGTTACGTATTATCACACAAGGTCGTTGCTACTACAAATACGACAGTAGGAAAAATAATGTATGTTTAATTAATGTGGTACAATCTTGGAAAAATACCAATTGAATTGGATGATTTGTTTAGTCTCTTGTTCAATATTTTTTATTTTATAACAAACTCCCATCTTCTTTTCTAGACTTGCCATTTAATGCGTTTAAAGCCAAAGTAAAATTTAATCTTTGTTTAAAAGCTTACTATTCCATTAACCGATTACTTAAATGATAAGAATAGTTGGTCGCCGAGTTGAACACAAGACAATGTTTGTTATTAATGTTCTTTGTCCAAAATTAGATTACTGATAGAAAGGGTGTAAAAGTACCCTTAACGCAAACGAAGGGCACTTGTTCGCCCCACCACTGCGATATTTTTTTGGTTCTAGACCATACCTGGGAGCCGCCTAGTTACGGAGATATTGGGGGTCAAAGTTACAAATTTTGCACAGCTGTTTTTGTTAATACTAGTTTTTTAGGTTATAACTTTATTTAAATTTCCTCCATGAACCGTTTACAATTCAAAGCATCCACTAGCACAATGTTTTAAGAGTGCTACATCGAGTTGTACCTACAGTAAAATGTAATTTATGACCCAAAAAAAAAGTCGTTTCCCAGCAAAAAATTTTGCGTAGGGGTGTTTAGTTTGATGTACAGAATGCTTGGTTGACGTAATACTATGTGTGAAGGGTTAATTTACACCCTGTATTATGATATGTTTTACCCGACTACGGCGAAGCCAAAAGGAAGGGTAATGATTTTGGCAGTCTATTTATGTATGTATGTATGTTTGTTTGTATGTTCCACCGTAGCGTCTAGACTACTGAACGTATTTAAAAGAAAATGAAAAAAGTAATAAACGAGTTGTCAATCGATTCGTAAGAATAGCCCGGGTGACATAGGGTATGTAAATTTTAACAATTCTTTTTATGATGGAATTTAAATGTCAAATTCTAAGCTCGAAAAACATTAAATTGAGATAATCATAACATGTTTGGTATCAAATGAGAGGTCTTGGCGAGCACATTACAAATATGTATATTATATTATAGTTTTAGTCAACATACACGTTTAGAATGCGGTCAAAAAGTTCTCGAAGTCTAGTCTGTGTTGTGTAAATAGCAAACCAACATTCAGTAGAATTTTAAATCATTAAAGTAATATACTCGTATTATAACGGATTTATTAAATATCACTAAAATAAATATCAAATTAAAATATAAGTTAAAAACTAAAACCCGACTACAAACCGCGGTCTTAAAAGTAGTAAAAAATTCTTGTCTGATATTCATATATTGAATTTATATATTTCTATTTAAATATAAGTAAAATTATTATAGAGGTCAGTCGTAGTCGCATGCCACCTTGCTAACGGCAACAGCAGCTGACTTATGTATTAATGAAAACGCCATGAAGGAGCATCAGGCACATCAGTGGCATGCGACTACGGCGGTCCTCTATATTATAATAAGTTTACTTATATTTAAATAGAAATATATAAATTCAATATGAATATCAGACAAGAATTATTTACTACTTTTAAGACTGCGGTTTGTAGTCGGGTTTTAGTTTTAAACTTATATTCTTTTTATATTTTTTATTATTATATATTTTTTTATGATTGATTTGTGTCCGTAGTCAATCGTAATATTAACTTACACCTTAATATTGTATCGAGTCTGGTTCTTCTGGTGCTAAGGTGTTTGTTCAGCCACTTCTTTCCAGCTAAACACTAGGAAGGGTGGGTATTTTGGGGGACTGTCTCTTGTCAATAAGTAAAGTAAATTTTGACGTTCGTAAAATGCTGATTATCAGCCTAGTTTGAATAAATGACTTGATTTTGATTTTAATCAATTCTTTCCTAAGATTCATTATTCGGTTCGGTAAAAGCTCCTTTTTCAAAAGTAGGCTTTATTATTATTGTTTTGGTTTTAAGTATAGAAAATGCCCGAATTACAGACTTTACTAATTTTGTCCTGTCCCGTCTAACCTCACACAGACACCCACCAATGCACCTAGATTTCAAATAAGTTAGCAACTTTGCATATATAATGCACTATTCCAATCGTCGATCCTAACATGTTGCTGCTTTGCGTTGCCTTAGGCACAGTTATGCTTTCTCCATCATAAAAAGGAAAGGAGTTTTATAAGAGTTTCTAACCCCCAAGACTGTAAACTTTACAGTACTGGTTTCGCTTAATAAAGCCTTTGTTTAGAGCCCTTTGTGTAAAGCAATCAAGTTACAAAGAGCTTGTTATATAACAGATTATGCAAGATAGATAATTTGGCTTCCTATTCCCCCATTAATTAATTAGATATATCTCTCGGAACAAAATGAGTGAATGTTTACGAATGTATCTTTCGCCACGCTCGACCTTTGTGCGTGAGACTTGAAGGCCGATCACTGGCGAACCGGAAACATTGGACGATATGGATCAAGTGTGACTGTGATGTTTAAAATCATAAGACACATGTATTTACCAAACATGGATTCGGATGTAGTAGTAGATGTAATTTTGAGTGTCAGATTACGTGATGAGTAAATTGTAGACGGATTTCCTCTTATAATTTAAATATTTATTGAATGAGAATTGAGTATTTCTATAGTATAGTATCTATAGTGGTTATCTTGACACCATTATGCCACCAGAAAACAAATTAGGATGCCAACTGTTTGATAGTGTTTTTGACATATTACTTTCGTAAATTTTATTTATTCTTTCGCTCCGTCGTAGACGACGTTCGGAATTTACAATTAGATTTATAGACTTGAAAGACCGGTCTTGTTCAAACAGTTGTTACTGTTAAATAAATTAAATTATTTCAAGAAATCAAGTAATGAATAGAAAGTGTCCCCTACATAGAAGTGACAAGTTAATCAGTTGGCAAATCGGTTGTATAACATTTTTGATCCACGTAATTCATGTTTGACGACAATCTCTGGCAAACACTGATGTCACCGCTTCAGATGACTGTTTGTATATGAGATACTCTATTTCCGAAGATAACTGTGTTAGCATATTATCGTTGACAATAGTTAGTCATGCATTAAGATATGCGGTTACATTTCCGTTAAGCATAAAATTTTGACGGAATATTGAGCGATTTATGGTTCATAGAATTTTCGATTGGCAGTTCATCATTTCACGGCGAAGCTCTATCATCGCGACAGTAAAGCGACGCGACGCAACAAAGTAAAGCCGTACGCCAGGCTTCCAAGGTTTAAAAAGTTGATTTCTGCAGGGGAATTTCACCTCTGCTACTACGGAGAAAGATGTAATTTCGTGTGCGTAATTGTATTGTTGTAGGTGACGTCATGTTGAGTCCTTGTACGGCTGGGTGCGCCGACGCATCCCGAGGCTGCGGTTACAACCACTCGGGATATGTTTCAATGTCGTGTGATGTGACGTTAGTGCGTTGTTGCTAAGGGCACGGATGAAAGTACAGCCTGTACGCGGACTGGTTGGTAAGTAGATAACCGCAATGCAAGAATTTAAATAGAGATTAAGTTAATTTGCTAGCTTCGGAAACTTCTACCAGAACATGTTCTAGTCAAGCTAGAAGTCAGTTCGTGGTAGCTATCTGAATCCTACAAAACAAAGGCTAGGTTGTCTATTTTAAATTAAATACTTATCTATGTTTATTGGATATATTTATGTACTTAAACGCTTTTCCCTTTAACATACATAATACCTACATAAACTCACACCTTTTAATGCCCATATCTTTTAAGTCTTCTCTAAAAGCCTTGCCTTTTTCGGCCAAACCTTTTTGAAAGTTTAAAGTATCTTACGTTGCCAAGCCTGCATTTATCTATTTTAGTTCCTAGATGATTCACTAGTCTATCACACCCAATGGAAATCTTAGATTGATCCTCAAATACTTTATCTTATTTATAGTACTTGAGTTAGAGCCGCTTTACTTGTAATGAAAATGTCACATCTTCTGGTAAGATTTATTCGAAACGAGCGATTCATGCTCTATCGATTTGTGATGTTGACGAATCAAGTTAGTTGGTATCTACTTATAATTTGCACAAACTATCATAGATCACGACTCTTCTACCAATCTATGATCGAAGCACAATCGCTTACTTATCTCTGTTGTAACTGCGATATTAGAAAGGTAATATTGCCAAAGATAGCAGAATTTCGCCGCGTGGCCGGCGAGGCAGCTTGTACAAAATGATGAATTGCGAATGGCGAATCTATGAGGTCACAACATTTCTTTCGGACATCGAACTCTCTACTGGTTGGTTGTTGCTAGGTAGATTATAACGGTCACATCATAGTGCCTCTTTACGGGTACAAGACAGCAAATTACAAAAGTTGCGCAGCAATTAGGCCGTTGCTTTAACAAGTCTGCAATTATTGATAATAGAAATGTTTATGCTCAGTGTACGGCATAAGACTCAAAATGGAGCGGTGGTGGTTGCAGTAACGGCAAAGAGTGGTTTGGTGGCGACAAGAGTGATGGATGTGTACAACGCTGGCAATGTCTCTTTGATTGACAAAAAGGTTATTGAAATAATCGTTCTTATAACGATAAATCCTGATTTTCTGTGTCTATGACTTCGTTCTGAATTCCTTTACACATAATTCTTGTTTTATCATGTTTTTTAATGAGGCTGCCTTTTTTTTTTGCAGAATACATGCCTTTTCTTCATAAATTACAATTTTGAAGATTGAATTTTCAGGCTAGACGAAAATATTGTGGGTAGTTGAAAAGTCTTTCTTTAAATCCTCTGAAACATGGGTCCTCTTGACTGAAATAATACAGTCATTTGTGTAACATGCCACGATATTAAAATCTTGGGTCAGGTATTTAATTCGCAACCCCGTGGGGTCTAGGGGGGCGAGTGGAGTGTGTAAATAGCTGTAGGGGGAATCAATGGGGACTCATATAATGATATTATATGTATGTTTACGTACTAGCATATTTACAGTAATGACGCAACCCATTTAAATGCAGCTAAGAGCACGTGTTTCTACACATGGCAGGTATAAGGCAAAACAGTTGCTATTATTTTTTCTTCATTTTTAATTGCATTGCATTATTTCTATAAGGTCTCGTTGTTTTATTAATTGTTGCAGCAATGTGTTCGTGCACGTGACAATAGAGGGCATGAATGATATCATATTGTTGCAAGTATCTACATAGAACTACGGATAGTTACAGCATACGTAACTCAAGTTACTCTGAGAATTCCTAGAAGCCTTCGAACAATCATTCTGCATGTAAACTGCTGTCGTTTAATACAACTTTTAGATTTTGGGTTAACGGTTCAAGCACAAATTTCAGAATTAAAGGTTATGCCATATGTCACTATTTCATCATGTTAAAAGTGCTGTCTCCTGATAAATAATTGTTTTTTTCGACTGCCAGTTGTTTATTCCAAATCCTTCTGAACTTTGACTCATAAGTTTATTGTTGAACCCACTTAAATCCTTGTTCAAATTAATACTCCCTTGACACGCGAATGTCACTTTTATGTTCGAAAAGCTCCATCTTTTCTTTTTTAACGACGTTGTTTTACTGTCTTGCTCAAAAAGTATTAAATATTCAAATAAAGTATTCTCAGATCTTATTTACATTGTTTGTACGAAAATAAAACTGGGCTAATCTCGCTGCTACAAAGGAAAGATCAAAATGAGTTTCATTTTTGGGGGTTTATGCGTCAACTTTATTTACTCTTGATTGGTGGTATATTGACATGACTATGCACAGTATGCACAAACTTATATTTACATACATACATTCATTAACTAACATTGTATTCCTGTGAGGAGGCACAAACTATATAATAGCTGTTAATATCCTATTAAAATCTTTTCGCTCCATCCATGTACAAGCATTAAAGTTAAAAATTGCACGTACCTTTTTACAACCCTATTCCCCATTAGCTGAACAACATGCATTGTTTGCTATTCTACCACCCTACTGTTATATAGGAACTTGTTTGTGAAACATTTTTCGCGGATACGTACAAATCCAGCGCTGCCAAGGGCACTCCGGGCGCGGCCGCGCAAACTAACACGGGTATAATTGCTCACTTTTCTCGAGCTTAAACGCTTTCGCAAAGAATTCAACGCGAAGATTACTTGTGAGTTATTGTTACGATTTCGCACACATTTGTGGGTGGGTTTACTTTACTGCGCATTGGGGATCCTCTCCTCTGTCAAATCTCGAGTCTTAAGTGGAATACTGAAGATGTATTCGTTCAATAAGTTTTGGGGAGATATTGAGAGCACGTTTCCATTTTATTTAGCAAATTAAATTGAAGGCTTGAGCTCTTATCGAAGGAGAGCATCAATTTAATATTCGTGAGTCATGCTGCGAAATAGGCTTAGACGATGTTCTGATGTATCGGTTTAATTCAGTATATTGCTTGGAATGTTTTTTTAGAGGAGGTCGTGGCTTAATAAGAACTGCCACTTGGATCGATCTTTAGGTTAAGCAACGCCCGCCTAGTCTGTGGTTGTGGATGGGTGACCACACATTACACACTGAGTTTCCTTGGCCGTTGGTCCCGGCTGTCATTTGTAAATATTTGACAGTCGTAACAGGTAGTCAGTGGCCTGAAAGTCTGACAACCACTCAAACCAAGGGGTGTCGAATTGCCCGTCGGGGCTGCGGGATGTTGTAAGAGATACCGCGGCCTTGACATATAGGGCTAAGAAGGAACATTGGTGGTTTTTAGTTAGTAGAAGTCTGACACTCCCTTTCGCTCTGCCCAAGAGCGGAAGGGGTTTTTCGATGATTTCCCACCCCACAACAAAAAGGTGTGTCGTGTTACCCATTACTAACCAAGTCTTGGAGGATGATAGGCAGTCGCTCCATATGAAATACTGGTCTACCTGCATCAGGTTAGACTGTAAGCCGACCCCAAAATAGTTGGAAAACGCTGGGCAGATGAAGATTGATTGGTATGTATATTTTTTTTGTGATGATAAAGATAGTTAAGTAGTTAGGATATTGGCAAATATTGATCCAGCTTCGCAGATAATCTGATTAAATTATTCACAAAGGTACAAGTCAATACATTAGCGCAAATCCACAATGACTATCATTTTTTTTTGTTAAACTTCTTAGCTGTGCAGATACTTTACGACTTAAGCAAATACTTAATGTAGTTCGCCTACACAATTTTAAAGTGGACTTTGTCTATTTAAATATTTATTTACCAATTCAATGTGTATTACTACTAACACCTTTTAAAATGTATAGTTTCTTTCTCATGTCTATAAAGCTGCTTCTGTTAGTACCTAATCTAACTCTGAGAGCAGTACCACTAAAGGAGTCTTGTTTCTTTCTCAAGCATGTCAAATATATGTAAGAAGATCCTACTAATATTATAAACGCGAAACTTTGTAAGTATGGATGGATAGATGTTTGTTACTCTTTCACGCAAAAACTACTGAACGGATTTGGATAAGATTTGGTACACAGAAAGTTTAAAACATAGGATAGTTTTTGTTGCGATTTTATCTTCCCGCGAGATAATTCTCGAATTGTGGCGGGCGAAGCCGCTGGCAACAGCTAGTATACCTTTAAGAAATAAATTATTCAATCATATTATTATACATTAGGTGCCACTAAATGATTTCATACGAAAATTGAATAATTTAGACTACGTTATCTAAATCCACAAAAGAAAACTGTTTACTAGTTTTTGTACCAGCACTTAATTATTCACATTATTCACACCTCAGTCTCGACACCTACTCGTTTTGTTTTAATACCTACCTATAGTTATAATCGTGAAGGATAAATAAACAATAATGACCTTCACATCTGCCAGCCGAAAACTGGTATCCAATCAACATAATATTTATATTGTTGTAACCCAAACATAAAAAAAAACAAACTATTTTTTGAATTGTATGAGAAGATCACTATATTTTAAGCAAATCGTGCATGGTCAATTATTCATATCGAGCAAGTTTACCGTCACAAGAAAACTAGTATCATGTTCATGACTTATTAATTAAAACAGTACATAAAACATTTTTATGACTCTTCGCGAATGGTTCAATGTAGCAGACTTGCAATTTTGTTGAACATTCGGTGCCTCGTTACGGAGTCGTGTTCAGTACCCTTGCCATGACATCTAAATGCTTCAAGTCAATAACCTGCGAGCAAAAAATCTACAATAACTCCACACTGAAAGCAACCACGCTCTATTCTGGGAGCATGACGTAAGCTTCACCGTGGTGCTTCGGAAATTATGAGTTAAATTACGAGATGATCAACACGTAGTTTTGGGATGAGGATGCCTTGGGAGGCCATGCACATTTATAGTGATTATTCAACGTCATGTCGTTAGCTGTTAATGACATAAAGGATATAAATGCTCGTACATATTTGGATGAACATTAGGGCTGGCCAATTATTTTGCGAAAACCCCAAATGTTTTCCTCGATGCTTTGGATTTGCATGTTGCAAACAGTTGGTGGACGGTGTGCTTTATAATATGATTGATAGTGCAAGTCTTTATGATGGAAACTGGCTATGTGAACTTCAACTAGTCTGAACATTTTAACCTAATACGGAACATACCTCATGATCATGTGTTAAACAAAGATCTAAAACATCATAATTATAATTTTGCACTACATACATTAAATATTTGAGAACTGATTGGAAAGATCAAGGCTTCAAAATTGCTAACCAAGAAGCTTAGCTCAGACCACAGTTCACTTACTGCTGGTAATTATATGCTGCTCTCTGTTCCCTCGTATGCTCTCCGCTTTCTGCCTCCGTTTCAATTATTTAACTATCTAAATTCGGACCTGCTGCAGTTAGCTAGCGATTGTTTGATCATCTTCTACTTTTCACATAATTTAAGTTGTGATTTGCTTTTGAAAGGAAGGGAAGTGGAAATTTTGGTTTTCCTACTACTTCACTATTCTTTTCTGATTAATTTTGTTGCGTAATTCAAGACGGTAATTGTTTATCTGGGACTTCGTCGGGTTTCATAGTCTCGGCACTTTTCTGGTGGTCGCCACTGCTGATTCTGGCTTTCAGGAGTTGCAGTGGTTTGCGAATAGTGTGGCGGGCTTGTCCCAATTGGTATTGTTATTCTTTAGCAGTTAAATTTCTGTAAGCATTCATTTCCTATACTGCATTCTTAATTATGTGGGTGTCGAGAATCAAAACCTACACCGTTATTGGTTTGTTTCTTAGACTAACTGACATAGTGACGGTATAGATCGTATCATGTGACAATGCCAAAGACCCGCCCACAAACAGGCGGTGCTCTATATCAAGATTTGGCTCTTTACTTCCTACTAGTCTTGGCATTCATTCTAGACTTACATTTTTCGATAATGTTCTCGACTCCATTCAACAATTACACGGTGATGAACGGTATCATATAGTTAATTTCGTGTACTCTCAAGCCAATTCAAATGATTAAGTCTCCTATAACATCTTAGAACCTAAAGTAATGTAGTACCGAATAAGTTTGACTTTGACGACGAACTTCACAATATTGATACTGATCAATTGCCTAAAGTCTTGTAGGTATGTACAAGTTTGGGTTATTAAGATTCAGAGCAGAGACTCGACTGTGCCTAAGCCGACATTACTTTTCATCGATAGTATCTCATTTTGGCATCTGTGAAGCAGAATTCATTTATTTATTTCTCTGTGAAGCAGAATTCATTTATAATTTTATTTGCATCCAATTCATTACTCTTGTGATGGCTATCCTTGAAGCTAACAACTTACCTGTTAAAACGTCTAAATGACAAAGATTTAAGACCCGCCATACATCCTCCGATCAATCTCTTTGTGTTTGTTTAGGGTTTTTTATTTACATTGCAATTTTTTGCGAGCCTTTTTCGGCACTTAAAAAAGTTGTTACTTTGATATGTTTCAAAAAAGCTGGTTTACATTATTATCACCTCTTTTATGTTGGTAGAATGTATAAATAACCTTATTTAAATCTAGTGAAGTTATTCAGGTATATAGTAAGGCAATAACAAGGACCATCATTGTTTTATTTAGTCCTGACGTCATCCGTTGCCGACAGGAAAACATGTGTTTGACTTTGACATTGCGCAGTTTAGAGCGACCATTAAACTTAATTTCCTCTTTGAATTATTTATACTCTTTTATTTACTGATATCGGCAGCTCAACAAAGAATAACAACTGAACATAATTGTTTGTACACTTTTAATGTTTAACGTTGGTGTAAATATTGGAAGACGCTGAAAAATTCTATAACCTTTGAAAAGGACACAAAAACTAACTAACAATACAAAACAAAAGACACTGTTCAACACTCGGCAATACAAAACAAACAGCACAAAAAGGTTTCTACCACCAACAAAACAAAAACACTCAGCAGGCAAGCATGCACACTTACTAGGAACGTTGTATGGCGTTCTAATAGTACAACAAAATTTGGAAACGACCTTGACCCACATAAAATAAAAGTACAGAAACGAAACCAACACCTTACGTTTGACCAATGGAACACTAGCTTTGAAATAAATCCAATCTGATACTGTGTAATATCAGGTATTATTTAAATAGAAAATTGAGATTCTTAAAAGCTGGTATTCCATCGGAAACTAAAACAGCCATAGCCAGTGAAGCCAAACGTTCCGAGCGTGGATCGCGTCTACCTGGAGTGCTGCTGCCTCTCGTTTGGCGGCGGAGAAGTTGCACGAGATGAGGTCGTCGTCTGGTCCCGAGAGTCGTTCGCCGTCGCAGGACTGCCAGCACCGCTGCCGCCCAGCGCCAGCGCCAACCCGTTGATGCTGCCGACACATGACCACGTCACCACAGCCCTATCGTGAACGCCCAAAGACCTAGCTGCTCCAACCTTCTCTTCGAAATTACTCGACGCAAAGACAACATGAAACATATGGTACTTAACTAAGGTTAGAAAACATTCAGTGAAACCTTGGAGCAGATAAGCCAAAGCTAATTTCATACTAGGATCGATATTTACTATCACAATATTACTACACTAATTTATGTATAACACGATTATCTAGTTGTTGTTAAGACAATAGAACCTATTGATGTTATCCCGCCAAGTTTAATGTGTCTGGATTACTCGATTATTGTTGAAAATGTTGTTACAGGACTACGAACAGCCGAGCGAAGCAGAACATTCTCAGCGGGGTGAAGATATATAAGCAGTGATGTTTAGTTAGTGGCAAGGCAACGGGAGTGTCAGTCATAATAAAGGTATTTTTTGGCAAGCAAGCATTCCGCACGCAATTAGTTATAGACATTGCCGGTGACAATATAATCATACAAATAAAACTCATTCATAGATGAAGAGCTATCAATCAAGAAAAAAGAACAATCGTATCAGATACAATATTCGTTGGACATCGTCCATCTGATGCAATGGAAATTAATTAAAGTAAAGTCACGAGAACGAGAGACCAAAGCGTGGTCTAGACGGTTAGCGATGTAACAATGAAATAAATCATTTGGGTTTAATAGTGTTTGGAGTGAATAATAGTAATGACAATTGTGATGCCAATCATAGAGTCGAGGAAGATAAGCTCCAAGAGGAAATCGCCGAAGAATCACTCACGTAACAAGGAGTGGGCGAGAACAGGCAATTAGTAGAGCTGGTCGCGTCAACGCTGCAAAATGATGTCGCACGAAACGCATCTAAAGTATGAATGGACCGAATGCGTAAGACTCAGTTGACAGACAATGCAGCCGACACGTCGCCGTCGTCAAGGTTGCGCTTTGTTACAAATCATATGAACAGAAATCGCTTGCAGTTATACTAAACCTAAATATTTGAATAGACTATCTATTATATTAATAGGTTATGTAAAACGAGAAGTACTCTACAATTTCAGTTGGCAACAAACATAATTCACGTCATTTTTAAAAAATGACGTGAATTATGTTAAATTCATGTCATGTAGGTTGTTGAACGACTTTTTTATCCTCAATACAGAAAATAACTAAAATTACGAGTATAGGATTTGCAGAACATTTAACAACCAAAATAATAAATGATAGATAAAAAATTAACTGAAAAATTTAGCGCGAAAAAATATGCATAAAGAAGACGATAATGATCGGTTCGCGTGATGGAACCGATGGTGTTTGCAATTAATTTACCTTTCAAGAATAGTGTGCAATACAAAGTAATTCATAGAAAAAGTTTTAAAAATACCGCATTCAATTGGAACTACAAAGAGAATGCGGCTAGACGTTATCGTGGCTGGAACTTAATCAGTATTTAAATGAAAGCTGCAATTGGAGTTGGTTTATTGCTAGCCAACGATCTTTATCTTTGTTCAAACATGGTTTGAATAAAAGTTTGCACAATTTACATACTTAGGATGGCAAAATAATCCTAGTGATCACATCTAAGGCTATCATAGCTAAGATTATTTATTCTCTTAATTGAAACTAATAGATTTACATTTGTGGAGTCTACGACACAAAAACACATTGCATTGGGTCGCTATATCGACTGGGACTGGGACTTAAGTTGGTAAAACTTTCCTTTGAGGAACTTGCCAGAATTTACAACGAATAATAAGGAAGTGCCAACCACTTACACTCATTATAAATGGAATTAAAACTAAAATTTATATGGGTTCTCTGTACAAACAGACCAATTTATGCATTTCCGTTGACAGTGCATTATAATAAAATTGTCTTGAACCACCTTCGCATTAACAGCGTTTATTTCCGCAAATTGTCATTTTTACATGCCTATAAAATGTGAAGGTCAGATATCATGTTCCACCAGGTCATATTTGGCGGAAGTTTGAATTTATCGCAAATTGTTATTGTTAACATCTGCGGAAAACAGACGCCTTTGTATATATGCAAAATCGTGCACTTCTCAGTGGGATTACTCATTATGCAAACAAATATAAAGGATGCTCGTGGAAGAGGCGTTAGTACGATAGAGCTGTAAGTTGTGCTAGAAACAATATATATGGTGAATACACTACACTGAATTTCAACAGGTTGCACCAGTCTTTATTGCTTCATATTTTAGTATTCCAAGATATTCAAATACAATTTACATCATGTTTTCAGAGCAACAAGGATGTCGCGTGTAAATGGCTCAACTTCGTCGTCATTTCACATCAGAACTAGTGATAAAATGCACTAAATATGCAGATTGAAAAGCTGTTGTATCATACAAAAGCTTTTCCAAGAGCATGCAGAATAGAAGACATGTTCAACAGATGTTCAGTCTATGGGTTACTAAGCTTGAGCATAATAATTCTAGGTAAGAACTACAATTTCTGCCCACGTCTGGCGTATTTATACTTCCAAATGTCGCTTTGAAGCACTGTATACAAACATGTGAAGCGCATTCCAAATCTTGGAAGTGTTTGGAAATAGATCTGTACGAGTGTTTATTTGTACATTAACATTAAACCAATTTTATTTAGTGACGTATGCAAAATAAATATCCTGCCGCAAATTGAAATGATTATTTGATTGCGGTCTGACGTCAATTCAGTTGAAACCAATTATATTGTTTAACGTTGCAAGTTTAATGCATTAACTTCTTACAATACTTTTTGCTGACATGACATAAGAACAAAATGTTTAAGTCTTACAAACGTAAAACTAAATTAATCACAGCTGTGATCAATTTAGTTTTATTATATTAGATTCTTATTCAAAATTATTTATTTAAAAAACTAGCTTCAGGCTTATTAAGTTTACGATTATTTCAAAACTCAAAATGTAAAGATGCATTTGATACAATTCTATGATCATTCAATTCTTGAATGCATACTTATTTACAAGTTCTTGACTATGCAATATCTGTAAACATATATGTGAAGGTAAGGTTAGATCTTCTTGGTTTTGCAATCGTTATTGTCAAGTCTTTCAATTGTCAGGTAGGCAAGACAAACATATTATTTCGTCATTTAATAATTTTTGTCTGCCTTGAAATTCTGTAGTTCGAAACTCTAACTAAGATAGATTGTATTAACAATTATTAATTATATTGAGATGATTAGGTCAATCGAATGCCTATTCGAAATCTTATATTGCCCTGGGGTACCCCTTTAAGTTGAGACGGCCATTTTTATATGGAGAATGAACTAGCTACTAACGTTAGAAAATCACGTGTATTTGGAACGGCTTTAGAAACCTAAGTGTCTTTGTTGTCTTTGAAACAACTACTTTGAATCCTACCTATAGATCACAGTAATTACATGTCGCCAGTCAGTCGCTTGCAACAGTTGCAACGGGCACTCGTTGAAAATAATAGAGGCCTAAATGTGTTTTGCGGGTTCTTTGTCTCAGCACAGTCAGCACTCTTAGTTATCCTTCGGTGCATATGGAATTACTAACTAATGCACAAAAGGCTCTATTTATCTCTTATTCATGAAATATTCATAGGTCTAAATTTGTTGGCGGTTGCTGGTTTTAAGTGCGCTAATGGAATTATTGATAAGATGACAGTTTTATTTTTTTTCCTACATTCCCTTCCGGCTCTGTCTAGCAGCCTGGAAATAAACCACGATAGATTAGGTTAATAGTGTTGTAGTTTTTAGATACGAATGTAATATCATTCAATGTTATTCCACAATGCTACAAGTAGTATCACATTTCTGCGTAGAATTACAAATTCTATAGTAATATGACCACATGACGTGATTATGTTTTTATCGTAAGGGTGAATGTTGTGCATGCATGCGACCTCAGCACTACCATGCATGCGAAACCGTAATGAGTTTGATAACGTCGATTTCTCGGATATTTCAAGGACCTAGAAGTTAAATGTAAACAATAATAAAACCGCATTTCCTATGCACTAGCTCGTTCCATCGAACTCATCTCTGTCCTTAGGGTAAGATTGAAAGGGCACGCCACGATAATGGCGGTAAGTCCCCTCTTTGAGGAGTGGCTTGAGAGGCGCCACGGCGCCCTCACCTTCCGTCTGACGCAGGTCCACACCGGACACGGTTGTTTCGGGAGGTACCTGCACCGAATCAGGCGGGAGGAAACGCCCGGATGCCACCATTGTGAGGATCGGCCGGAGGACACGGTGGAGCACACAGTTGAGGTGTGCACCGCTTGGGCGGAGCCCCGCCGTGTTCTCGTAGCGGCGATCGGCGGCGGCAACCTCTCGCACCCGGCCCTGGTGCAAGCCATGGTCCGGGGCGAGGAGGAATGGGACTCCGTCGCCTCCTTCTGCGAAGCAGTGATGCTAGCGAAGGAGGTGGCGGAACGCGAGAGGGAGAGAACCTCTCGTCCCAGCCGCCGCGGGAGGCGCTCCGGGCGTCGGGGGCTCGCGATGACCTCCGGCCACGTAGACGCGGGCCTGTGGACGGTGAGTGATGGGCTAACTCGCCGTCCGTCCGTCTTACGACGAAAACAGGCCGTGTCGACGGCGCGTTCGTGTTCCACGCGCGCCTCAAAGAGATGTCAGCAACATGGGAGGGGCCCGAAAGGGCCGTCGCCCGTCGGGGCCGCGGGTTTTCCACAGGTAATCGCGGCCTCGACATAGAGGGCGAAGAAGGAACATGGGTGGTTTTTAGTCAGTAGAAGTCTGACACTCCCTTTCTCTGCCCAAGAGCGGAAGGGGTTATTCGATGATTTTACACCCGCCAAAAAAAAAAGGGTAAGATTGAAGTCTGGGCTTCTCTTAAGCCCATTTATAATAAAAATCAATAAAACGTATACGTGCATTAACGTACTTGTGATAGAAGTTCAGATTACAGAGTAATGTGGCTATTGCTGTTACTATTTTTTTACTTAGCACGTTGCGCGTTGCTTGCGTTTTCTCTGTCTCGTCAACCGGCTACGAATAGCAACTTCGTATCAACCAACATAAGATAATGATGAAGATGAAGATGAAGTCGAAAAAAAAGCGTTATAAGCCTGACACAATGCTGTGACACAGGTCTCCTCTCTCTTAACGTTAAGATTATTAATTAAATGGTTTATTCGATTAATTCTGTCTGCTAACCAAAGTTCATAATTATAACATGTCAAATGTTCGCAGACAACAGCAGCAACCTTAACAACAGGACCTATCTAAAAACTAAACAATTAATCGAATACAATAGCTTCTAAAAACAGACGTTTTAAATGTTATAGATACGAGTATAATATTTGTTCGTAGCGAGACATTGCATCATGTCGATGCATTTCACTATTTGCTGCGCGCCAAGGCCGGCTCGGAAGGTTACAAAAACGATAGTAGTAACGGAGCTTATAAGTTGTTACCAAGTACTTATAGAAACATAGAAACTATGATATAATATACACTTTTCTTTATTGTAAGTAGAATGACTTAATATGCACCTTGGAAATAGATAATAGTGTTTGTTACTGCACACATATGAGAAAGGCATTATTCACAAAAAACATGACTCCATGTATGATCACAATCGCATAATTGATGGTGCTGATGAACCAGTTAGTTATCCATTGAAAATAAGTAACATTCCAAAAATCTAGCAAGAAGACCGCAATAATAAATATCTTTCAGACAAACGTTGCAGGGAAACCTTCCAACAGGTTTTTTGAAGCACATCTTGAAATCTAGGAAAAATAATCATTGCATCAGATGTTCACACATGATTCAACTCTTGAACAGACATTCGGGGTTATTCCCGTCCTTGTACTGTAATGTAATGTTTTCATTGTGTAAATTTTGCTTTAATGCAAATGATTTTGAAATACCCCAATTGGTGCTGCAAATAGCTAAAGTACCCAAAACTAATGATTATACCGGATTTCTCCTAGTTTCTTCGTGAGAATAATTAATCTCCCATCTTATGACAATGCCTCTATAAATGAAATAATACCAACTACAAAAAACATCGGTTTTCGACATATATGTAACATAACATCAAGCCTGTAATCTCCAAAGTGTGAGGCAGAAGTGTATTCATGTTTAAGTAACGGTTCAAGGTTCATCTACAATTTTCAGTTTTGTGTCTTGTTTATATTTAAGAGATAACATTTCTGATATCCCGAAAATCCGGATATTTCTTGTTTATCAACAAAAATGTCGTAAGAAAATCCTCCTAAGCAAGAACCAACGCGTTATGAAGTCATAATCATAAATAACTGTCCTGCTGCTTGCAACTTAGCGAAAATTGCAGTAACGATTACACCATTCACTTTTTCATCTTTATCTATAATTATTACTGGTTAAGCATTATGGCTTTCTGCATGTTTAATGCGACATAAATTATCTTAGATAGTGTTAGTAGTTAGTACCCCGTGAGTCATTGAACAAACGACCGGCTAACATGTCGACACGCCAACTTGCTATAAAGTGTTGTTTTTTTCTTGGTGGTAATCTCGAGAAACTATTACTGTTGAGTACAGCCCTTAAATCGTGTAGGTGATATATGGCTCGTATTTAATTCTTGCTAGGTTAGTAGTCGTAAAAGTCCAAGTGCTAATAATGCTTTTTATTAATAGGACAGGGTATATTATCAGGTGAGATAGTGGTCAAACGCGAGCCTATCTGCAATAAAAAAAAAAAAAAAAAAATATTGAAGCCGGCTATCAAATGTTAAATGTTTTATCGGTATTCTACGGAAGTTGAATAATTATAATGGTTTATTTATTATTTTGCGCAGTGCGTATTAACAATTAAATGTTTATAAGGTAAAACTTTGTTATGTTGCGGTTTACGCTCACAATTAGGTCATACTTAACAAAATTGTTTAAATATTGTGTCAGTTGCATTCTTGTACAATTAGCTTTTTGCGCAAACGAAATAATTCACAAAAACTGCGTGACAATGATATGACAGTTTACTTTGCAATTACAGTGCATTGGAATGGGTCTCAAGCTACAAAATTAAGAACGAGATGTTAACTGCTTGGAGATGAACGAAGTAGCAACAATATATTTCGTTGACATAGAAACAAAAAAGAAACCATTTTTTGGAATTAAATTCTAATAGCAATTAATTGTAGAACACTGTCAGTCAAATACAACAAACAGAAGCTATCCCAGTTTCCAATCAAATGAAAGAAGAATGACAGAGATATCGTGCTCATGTGCTCATTTTCAGTCATGCAAGAGAAAGACATGTTCTTTTATGTTTTCCACTTTACTTATGCAATGAGTCGGGACAATGCTAAGGTAAACACGAGGCAACGCAATACTGACTGAAATAAGTAAACAACTCAAACTGCCGTCACTATTTTCATAGCAGTTTAAATAGAAAACACATACTCCGCAATCGCGATATATTAATCCTGATACGAGTATTAATAAAAACACAAATTCCTATGTAGCTTCGGAATCCACCGTGCCAACTGTTTGGCAAATCACCAGAAGTGGTGATTCATCACATCCACCTTATGCCAGTTTGTTATCTTCGAAACCATGTAATTGATTAAGGCTAATTGGAACGGCCGGATCCGTTGCCAGTTAGTTTGTTGTTCTGTTTAGATATATTATTGCAAACATTGAGGGATATTTATTCGGAGATTATTACGACTAAAGTTTTACGATCGTATAACAGTTAACTTATGCGACGATTTCAACAGCAATGCATAAAACAGCTTCTAGTATTTACTCACCCGGCTGGTAGTTTTGTATCTTTCTCATTACATGAAAAATTGGAGAAGTTCTAAAACTCTGATGTTGGACAACATCAACATTGAAATAGTTTTGCGAACCCGCAGTGATTTTTAGCGCAGCCTGGGAAAGGGCAAGCATTCCAGTGTAAACGGTCAATGGTAGTGCAAACAAAAAGATCAGAAACGTGAAATACCATCAACAAAGCGCACTAACATTACAAACATCGGTCAACTTCAGAGTGCCGCGGCGTACGGCCGGAGATAACCTTCGACAGGCGTCAAACGATGCGATTGTGTAATCGCTGTCGAAGCTGTTAAGCCAACAATGGTACCTTTCAGTGGAGCACGTTGTAAATCATACAAGCGGTCGTTTGTGGCGCGTGCGCCACTCGATACGACACGATAACAACGAGACACAATCGGCCGCATAGGACTAATCCACCACAGAAGAAATTATACTCTAAACCAATGAACATAAAGTTCAGTTCTTGTGATTTATTTTGAAGTGAGCTCATTGTAGACGCAATGGACCATGAATTGTGATAAATAGTAGAGAACAATTGTCCTTTATTTCGGAATCACGTTTGCTATAACCCTTATTCTGAGAAAGAGTTACCATTTGAATAAATTACAAACAATAATAGGTACCTAGGCATTGTGGTTCGTGACCGCAAAACAGATAAAAGCTGCCGCAAACGAGCTCAGAGTTAGAATGAGAACATTATGATTAATTAACATGAATATAGAAAATAATCTACTTTAACGACATGCATTAACCCAGAACGCAGGAGTTGATAAGTTCCAATAGGTATAATAAAGAACATGTTTACGTAAGTGTCAACCATTTCCGCGTTTTAAAGGATTTTATTAGTAAACAAAGTGACTCGTGCACGTGCGAAATACTCATATTAGCATAATATACCTTTTGCACATGAAGCAATTTTTACTTGTACATTATTTATTTTAGCACAAGAGAAATTGTTTCAACTAATCTACTGCAGACCTATAATTCTTACTGGCAAAATACTTCTCTTACACGCGTGAAACGCCTGATGCCATGGAATAGTATGAAAAAGTCATTGACAGAACTTATGTTAACAAACATTAAAAATAATCACGATATATGGGTGTCGCCACCGTCGCAGTAGAAATAAATATTTTAACTTAAAATAATTCGAACCTTCACGTAAAAAAACCCTTGAATAAAAATAAACGGGATGATATTTCCGCGATGCCAAAGCAAAAACAGAAACATTTATATAAAAGATTATTATGGATGACAAGTGGTATTAAATGTCATAGAAAATTAAATTTGAGCAAATGCCATGACATGTGTAATATATTTTAACACCAAATTGCTTGACTGTTGCGTCAACAGCTTTCTTAAGAGTAGTCTCGAACCGTGTCTGTCATTTCGTCTGCACGATTCTATTTTGAACAAGTTTAGCGGGATTCTAAACTGAGACCGAAGAGTTTATTTTGTTGAAGTGTTTATTTTATCAGTTAAAGGCACAAGACGTGGTGAATGAAACTTAACGGTTCTAAAACTGGTTTTAGTTCATACGAGGTAGCTTCACTATCGACTGCTAATCTTTGAAACACGTGTCCTCCGAGAGTCCTACGGTTCACTTTTTTAAGTGGCTGCATCCGGACACTGCAGATTCTTGTAAATTATTTATGTTTGGGTAAAGATGTATTTTTGGGATCGGCTCCGGGCTGGCGCCAAGCTCGCCTTGACCACAGTTCGGTGTAACAAACCACGGATGGCTGGCCTTAGTGGGCTTAAACCTTGTCGCGATAGGTACATAGATGCGTTTAATGAGCAAGAGTAAGATTTAGTCCAGAGATAAACCATTTCACAGTTCTATGGTGTTAACGTGTTTGACACAATGAACATAAATAACTTAAATAATTATACAATTACATGCCCGAAGTAAAGCAGCCGTTAAAGTGCTTCATGTGAATCTAAATCAACAAACTGATCTAAACGATTTAGTTCATTCACTAAGTAAATGTTTACAAAAATAACAACATTTGGCAAGTTTACTTCGTACACCAAAGGAACAGAGGTGAGCTTTAAAATCTATTTTGATACCGGGTTACAACACGATTTATTAGCGGTGTAAAATCTAAAAGTGTGATTTCACAACGAAGCGTTGGATCCATGCGGTGCTTTAAGAAGTATGAGAACGACTAATGCTCATTAGTTTTTATTGCCGGCGAGACACCGCCACGAAACGAATGCATAAAAGGTTTAATTAGTGCTCTTCGAGTAAATGACATTTACACAAGAAACCATCGCAAAGCGAATATAGGTAAGGTAATTTTATTTATGAAACTCGTAAATTGTGATGAATTTATAAGTCCGGTTCTACTTTCATAATTTCGTATCGGTTTTGTTTTGCAATACACGAGTATTGCAGCGAAAACGGCAAGAAAGAAAGGTTAGTGTCCGAAGGTCGAGTCGTCGCTATTGACTCGCAAGTCTAGACTCCATACATCGAAACACACCCAGATGAACGAAACTTTACGATAGCTAAACAGATCGTTAATAACATGGTTGAGCTAAAGCAACGTGTGGGCAGTAATTGATCAATTTTTAAACTGTGTTGATGTAACAAAGGATAGTTTATTCAGTAACTAATTATTTGCCAAACAAAGTGTTTTATAGCTGGAATAAAAGAGAAAAGAACATTCGAAATTCTGCTCCTTCATTGTTACTGAAAATTGTGAAGCGCAACGAGCATTGCTAGTAGGTACCTACGCAGTCCCAACGTGAAACAGGTCACAGCCTTGGACTAATTTAAAATAACGCACTGTACTGCACTGTCGTGAGAAATTAGAGTCCTTAATCTTATGACAACGGTGATTTTCCATTCGGAAATGTTTCCAGATTTATAAAAGCACTCACATGCGCTGAAATCGTCGCATAAACTTGCTACATTTAAGATCGCAATTTGTCTCGACTCCAACACTCATATATTGGCGTGAAAATATTATGGAAATATAACAGTCAATGTTTAAGAGGGTGTTAATATTGCAAACAAAGTTGATATATATCTGATATTTGAAAACAAGCTTCTTGAGCATTTGAATGACAGATTTGTGTTCACATTTTGAAGACAAACTATTTAGACTGTGGCGTTATTTAAGGATCTGACGTATATCACAACTAATACAACAATATTTAGAGTGGTTTAATTGAATGCGTGGCGATCGTAAAGATTATTGGCCACCATTCACGGCTAACAAAATTAAAAGAATGACGAATCCGAACTGTTACAAGACCGACGAGACGTGTTCGATAAACACAGAGGAGAACAAATGATACCAAAAAAACACTAGGCAAACGAAAATAAGAAAAACTTTGAACAATTCTAATTTGTAAACTGTATGATGATGATGAGCTGAACGAGATCTTTGTTTATAAAACTATAAAAGCCATCTAACAGATTACAAACAAGTTGCAAATATTAAAGAGAATAGTTGAGCGAAACGATTTCATGAAAACAGAAAACACTATGTTAATGTTTACTGAGAATTCAGAAAACGCATGAATTGAAAATGAAATCAAATACGCTTCCAGTAAAAAAACTGGAGAATACAGAGAAGAGAGAAACAAAGAAAGTACGTGGTTTAAATATAGTAGCGAGAGCAACCAGGCGTGCTTGTGCAGTAACTTGACGCTAATGACATTAGTAAGCTGACACCTGAGGAGCAGTGAAGGTCGTGCGGTGAACCTTGAACAATCACAGAGGGTGAGGTCGGGCTCGCGAGGGTAGTGACCGATGACGAATGACGATGACTAGGGTAAAGTATTGAAGGAGTGTTTTTGGGTACTACCTACTGTATTCTATTTTAATGGGACAAGCCCGCCACACTATTTCCAAACCACTGTAACTCCTGAAAGTCAGAATCAACAGTGGCGACCACAAGAATAGCGCCGAGACAATGAAGCTCGACGAAGTCCCAGCGAAACGATTTAGTTGTTTTGTGGGACGTATACAACGGGGGGCTACCTACTGTATATTAGGACTTAGAGTTATTCAGGCCTTTTTTTTTTCGGGTGGAATATTATCAAATAACCCCTCCCGCTCTTGGGCAGAGCGAAAGGGAGTGTCAGACTTCTACTGACTAAAAACCACCCATGTTCCTTCTTAGCCCTCTATGTCGAGGCCGCGATAACTAGTGTACAACCCGCGGCCCCGACGGGCGTCGGCCCTTTCGGGCCCCTCCCATGTTGCTGATATCTCTGAGGCAGAGTTATTCAGGCCGGATTCTCTAATTCCGATGCACTGGTGGAAATTTTGTTGAAGCGAATCCGACTTAGGAATCCCTCCATGAATTAAAATATTTCTGAGCTTGCCATATTTGTAGTCCAACTGCGTACCGAAATCTGTTTAATTTGGCATGTTTTGAATTCGAATACATAATTTAAAATTGTAGTGTCCACCTACGGATCATGTTCATAAATATACTACAATATTTATAACAAACTTTATGAATAATATCATTGTTTATTTGTAGCAGCCAGCAGTCAAAGCACAGACCAAAACATCAGACAGAACAGGGAAAATAATACATTTTTATATTTATAAAGTTCTCCTGTTTGTTCAGGGTTGGTTTGGTAGTAATTTGACACCAAGGTCGCACGCTAGGCCGTACATCGAACTTTCTACTGCCTTCCGGGTACCAAACAGATGATTGATGGGACGTTATGGGGTCCCATAGTAACCAAAGCTATTAGCGGTTCAACGACCAGCATAATGATGTTGCAAATTAATGTTTGTATGCCGCCATGATTATGAGAAATTATCTTAGTGAAATAGTTTTTGTCTGTGCGTATTACTTTTGACTTTGAACCCTTAGTGTTTGGAATTAAGTTCATTGACCTCTCGTTTGTAAAAAGAAAGTATCATAACAGTATTTTAGCCGTGAACGCCAGCATGTTTTACTTGCAGTTGTATTTTTGGTTTCAGCGGTAAATGAAAATTGGTTCGGGTAAAACAAGTTTCTGCAGTACCTACAAATTATTAAAAGACAATCGTCATTATTATATTTAGAGAGTGATGTAAACGTCTGTATTATCTACAATTAGGTATTTCATGAAGTCAACATTATCATTTTCCCAGAGAGATAAGGCACATCCTGAAAGTGAATCATTGCCATTCCCGATATCATGAATATTTTAGTAATGCAGAAACAGATGTGATAAGGCAAAAGTTTATTTAAATTATTTTTGCGTTAGTTTATATAAATATTTTGAAATAAATTCTAACACCGAGCAATGAGTGCAGATTCGGTCATTACTACCGAAGCTTTTATAATTCTCAAAGAGCCTCAATGTATTTTCAATCAAATACAAAGAACAACAATCCAATAGGGGATCGGACAAAAAAAACTAATTAGTCCGTCAGATAGATTTCCAAAAAATATTGGAGACTCGTGAACTCTTCGAAAACGTCATATGATAGTACATTTTTTACCTACAAATGACGTCACAACCTTATCTTCGTCAATTTTGATTAATTTGATAAAACAAAAAATACGTATCCAATATTTTTCGATAATCTAACTGACGGACTAATTAGAATCATTGTTTTTTTACTCAGTCCGATCCCCTATTACACAAAACAAGCAAACGAAACTTAATCTCCCGTTTCCTAAGCAGGTGACCGTTACTACAGCGTTCAATGAACCTGCTAGTGCCTGTAAGTTGATTATCCCTGTAAACCGATCGGGCACAGGAATAGTTCCATAAGCTTGTGTACACGTCAATCGGCGCATTGGAGCGTAACTTTACATGATCGCACCCTAAAATAACTGAGCGTTGTCAACGGTGCGTTAACAATGTGCGTGAGGGACTCGGGCCAGTTTTAATTATTTGTTGTTGGGTCCATTTTGTTTTATTAATAAATGGTAACTAGAAAATTCGGCATTTTGTGACCAAAATAACATATTTTTTCACAAAAAGCGAGAATGGATATTCGTTAAAAACAGAACAATTGCACAAGTGCCTCAAAAATCTTATCCTGGAGTGGATGGTTTAGAAAGCCTACGTAAATATGTATGTAAGCATGAGATGGATAGCTTACGAATCTCCGTTGGCGCCACAAATATTGAACTTAATACATATCTCAATATTTGCTGGGCCACACTCGTCATGTTTGTCCATCATTCACTCTCAAACGAGCATAGAAGAGGTTACACAAACCTCACTTAAATTCATATCTGATTTGCATACAAAAAATGCAAATGCAATTAGCAAGGCTGTTGATTCAACATTTGTTATGAAATCGTAATTTGCGGCTATGGTTAGCCATGCACAACCTTGAGAAGATTGCGAATTCTTTGAATTAAAATATTTGCAAGTTTCTAGGAAAGACGTTCTATTAGCACACACGGCAATTTGAAGTTAATGGAGATCTGTTAGCTCATAATTCCGTGTAATGTTGTTTTATTGTTATGTGCGACAGTTAAACTTAACCTGTCCCCACGGTGCAATGCGGAATCGGCATATAAATAAAACGTTTAGCGGCCGTCAAATTTAGCGGACGCTTGCAAAATGTGCCGACAGAACGGTTAAGTTGTTTAACATGCCACTAATACTGTTATGCGAAAATTAACAAGTCAGCTTTTAAAGGTAATGTTGCTATGAACTTGATTAACAGATTTAAGCTCAGATTAAAGCTAGTTGACTATGGATAAATTAAGTAATATGTTAGCTCCTGAGTTTAATGTTTATCTGGTTTCCAACAAGGAATCCGGTTTGTTTAAAGGAGCTACCAATTCGACTGGTATCGGCGCCCCGATCAGCTGAGCATTTGGTCGGTCAAAATAAACAAGCGCTGAGGTAAGATCCAGGTGAGTTGTTTGCGCCATAAACTATCAAATAAAATACGATCCTATTAATCCTCATGTCGGCAGATGGTTAATCTAACACGCAGACCGCGTGCAAGGCATCAAAACAAAAGATTAAAAATTACCAAGACCAACTTGTTTGCCCCAGGAGCTGACGTCACTGGTCCGAAACAAACCCGATGACATCATTTTGGTCGTTCACACTGACCTTAGCGTACCCTGCCCATTAGGGTTGAAAACAAAAATAAAATCGATTGTTACTTCAAATTGTCTTTCAAAGGCTGATATAATAGGCCACACGACAGGTGGTATCTAGGGATAGGTGGCACGCCCGATTTTAACTTTCGTGAAGATGAAGGTCAGGGGGTAATAAAGGTTTTGTCTTCGGACATTCGACTGTCAACTTTATAGGTTTAATTAATGTGTTTTGACACCACCTGCTCGACAATGTCAAATTATATGTCTTGCAAACCAAACCTGAAGGCAGGCAATATTGCACTGAATATCATTATGACCCACTTCTCAGTAATGTCATTTGAATTTGGAACATAAATCGCATACGAATGTTTACGATATGTACCTAGTAGGTACAAATCGAACTGGCCACCACGAGATACAATATAAATAAAAGAAAAATAGAACACAAATTAAAAAGAGGCGCAAGTACTGAATTGCTTTGCTTTGTCCATTGTTATACAACAAATTACTTAAGATATTGCAAAGTCTCACAAAAATGTAGAGTGACGATAGTGATTCGACTCCGGAGTACATTAAATCCGATGCCATTGGCATTACCAACAATCTGCTCCCAGAAAAGTCCAAGGAATCGTACATGAAAGCCTACGACGATGTTTACAAGTGGAAAACTACAAATGGCGTCAAATCTGTCTGAATCAGTGCTTTTAGTCTACTTCCAGTATTTATCATGTACAAAGAAGCCAAGTAGCCTATAGTGCATCTAAAAAATATAAAAAAAACATAACTTTGTCTTGCCACAACTGGGCCCTGAGTCTGCTATTCAATAGTGTCAGAATGGTCTATCATTGATCATAATTGTTGATTTTGACAACACCAAACTTGTCAAAATCAACAATTATGAGATCAGTGATAGATCAGTTATAGATCATTCTGACACTATTGAATAGCAGACTCGGGGTCCTGGTCTAATGTATTAACGTTACCTTTAATTTTTCATTGTTTTAAATAGGTCTAATAACAGAATGTAATTGTTATTTTAATAAATACTTTGAACTTACTTCTTAATATTGCTTTTATTGTCTCGTAGATAGTGTGAAAAGTAGAGTATTTACCTCGGAGATAAAGGTGCCTTCGTCTTGGGCGACCTTGATTCCCACGCTACACTCAGGATTCTTGTCTTCAAATCCTTCGTTTTGCTCGGGATTCAATACAGCGCCCGCAACATAAGACACTACTTTATCCCCTTGGTGCATAATCTATTATTACTGGGAGTTAAAAAAATAATTAGAATTACATGAGTGAGTTAATATCGCGTGTTATTCATCTGGGAATAGGAATGAAATCGAGAACCCATTTTTCTTTCACAACAATTTGTCAGGCTGGTCAACAAAATGAGGTTGTCATAAGACACATAACATAATACCGACATACTTATATCAAAAGTGGTGTTATATAATTTTAAATTAAGCTATTACACCCCGTAAGCAGCAACATGATGCGTCATCGTGCCGGATGTTTTTTCAGGTATGTAGGGCATCATGAGACAGGTAATGACGGTGATATATAACTTTTATCTCGTTTGACAGTAGGAGTACGTGTTTATTAAAGATTAGTTCAACGTAACATGCTTTCAAGGAAGCGTGGTGGTATGAGAATACTTTTCCTCATGGCTAGGCTAAGCATCAGTTTGTTGGGCGCCATTACGGCGAATTACGAATCAAAAATATTTTTCTGCGGATTGTCGTGTTTCGAAACTAAAGCGTGATTGAATGTTTGCACAAAAGCAATTGAAGAGGCTGACATGTGAGTGATAGATACCTACGTCAAATAAGCCAAATGTATGGACAAACAGACTATTCATCGTCAATTTAAAACAGCAAAACATGTGATCCGAAGTTTCGTGAGCTATTTCAACCCGAGATAATCGTCGATCGAAATATCAGCTCTGGAATTTACATCCTAGTTCGGAGCTCATAGTTTCAATCAACTGAGCGAAGAAGAGTTTAATTAAATAGTTTCGAAGCAGAACTGTGCCGTTAACAGTGACTTCCTGATAGTCTATCTGTCATACTAAATCAAACTATAGCATAAATAATAACGTTATTATTAAACAACGCGTGGTCTTCTAGTAAGAATAGACCACCCTGTCTTTACAAAGAAGATTTACTTTGTATAGTTTTCTATATCCTGGAAATCCATTTTTATTAATAAACAGTAAAGCTGGAAACTTATGTTTTCCTACTCTAGCTATCTCTGATGAAAGATCTCCATCAAGTAAGTAGTTCTAATCGCAAAGGATTAAAGTTAATAATTTAGCATCATTTACAGCGATTTCCTTGTAATTTTCCGTTGGACAATATATCAAAGTATTATTAACTGAACGTAAATAATACGTTATTATCTCAATTGGATAGAATAGGCGGATTATGTATGACACATAGTTCGCGCTGGGCAAACCAAGTATTGTTCTAACGTAGTCAAGGTATTCGCGATGGACATTCTATGGCTAATACCAGTCGGTATTAAATCAAATCGAGTGTCTGTTTATTATGTGCAATTTTCATACAAAAGATAGAGGACGGGACGTCAAAGTATCGTCATTAACAGAAGATTTATATTTTCATGTTTCGCAACACAATGACCATAATTAGTTTGTACGTGATTGCTTGGACATAAATCTATCAAGTTGAAGTAATTTTACTTTGTGTTGAAGTTACTAAGCTTGATTGTGCGGATAAGGGGTTAGAAGATGAATCGTGCACTTCACTTTATGCACATATTTCACTTTTTATGTGCAATAAACAAGGTTATTTGAAAGTCAAATAGGTAATTAACTCAATTCTATAGCATTATATTTTAATGTTAGTTAGTCAATGTATATTGTCGGGGAAATTCAAGATCTGCTACACTAGTTACATCGAAACTGACTCTTTCAGTTTCATTCAGATTATGCAAAACATGAAATCGATTTTATTTTTTGATCTCGTTACTCTCTGTACTCTTGCAGTCAAGTAATTTCCTATGTTCTGTCAATTGGCTTTATCGTAACGTAACAAATAACTCTTATCTGCAAATGACGTTTGTTGCATAAAATGAGCGGGAAAAAAGAGAAAGGCAATTAGGTAATTTGAGATTCTGTAACTGGATAAACATTCAGTATATTTGGAAGTAAGAAATAAGTTAACGTTTCAAATAAATTACCTTAAACAGGCTTTGGAAACCTACTTTCTCTGTTTGCTATACTGAGCTAATGACAAGAGTTAAGCTAAGTAATGTATCGAAAGAATCTAAATACTTTTCTAGAATGCAAGTGAGCTAATTAGACATAACCAACCAGTCCGTCTCTAGACTCTAGAATAAAGACTGAGGACAATAATTTATGAGACAGACGGTCATAATTTCACAGAATAGTCATCATTTGACATGATTATGATATTTTTTTAGATATACTTCGGGAGCGGAAGGCGAAAGACTAAATGGATGAATTCATCCATTTTGTCCATTTATTAATATTTAAACAGGGTGTAAATTAACCCTTCACACATACTTCAACCAAGCATTCTGCACATCAAACTAAGTACCCCTACGCAATTTTTTTTTGCTGGGTAACGACTTTTTTTTTGGGGTCAAAAATCACATTTTACGGAAAAACTCAATGTAGCACTCTTAAATCATTATGCTAGTGGATGCTTTGAATAGTAAACGGGTCATGGAGGTAATTTAAGTAAAGATATAACCTGAAAACTAGTATTTACAAAAACAGCTGTGCAAAATTTGGAACTTTGACCCCCAATATCTCCGTAACTAGGGGGTTCCCACGTATGGTCTAGAACCAAAAAATGATCTTAGTGGTGGGGAGAACAAGTGCCTTTCGTTTGTGTTAAGGATACTTTTACACCCTTTAAGTATATGATAAATGATGGCAGAGTATCTGCCAGGGGGCATGGAAGAAGAACACCCGTTGCGCCGACCCGAAATAGAATGGTATGGTAAGATAATGCTTGAGATACTTCTTGTATTTTCAGGGTTAGTAAGTTAGTCATAAAACGCTACAAGATAGAATTTCCATCAATTGAAACGCAAAAATGTACAGATGTCCGATACCAACTGTCCCAAAAAACAGCTACGTTACGTACACTACCCAAACGTGTCAACTACCCTATCAATCAAAACATGCGACGTGCCATAATTCATATAGACGACGCAATGGACGTCCAGCGGACTAGTCAGCGATGTAAATCACGACAATTGCATGCCTTACCTCGGTGGACAGCCAGCCTTCGTAGCTTCGTACCTAAGTGCATTGCAATTTGTTATGTAAAGTGTTACTAGCCGTGTATTATGGAGAACTGGTAGTATCATTATTATGGGTTGCGTTCTGTTCACTGGGTTTGTGTGTAATTGTGGGCAAAAAATTGGTTCAGTAAGTTATAGGTGTAAGGAAGTGATGAAAGGTTTCAAGAGCGCTTTGTTGCAAGATGAGATTTGATAAATAATGTATTTTAGGTATGGAAATGAGTTAGTGGGGTTGCCTTAGCCCAGCACCAGATAAAATAATGAAAAACTTGCAAGGTGCGGCTCGGACTCACGTATGAAGGCTTCCGTACCATCCTTATAGGAGAGTCCCCTTTCATTTTTAATTATTTGTTATAGCGGTATCAGAAATACACATTCCGTGAAAATTTCAACTGTCTACCTTTTACGGATCACGAGTTACAGTCTGCTGACAGACAGACAGAAAGAAGCTTAGTAGCAGGTTTCCGTTGGTTACCCTTCGGGAGTTCGAGTACGGAAAACTAAAAATTACAAAAATCTCTAGAACATCGTCCAAATACGTTCAGTTTCAGCAAATTGATGCTTATGTATCAGACATGGACCGGTTCCTAGGAAATAATAGCTATCATAAACATTTGATCACCTCCGCTTATAACACTGACCTAGACTTCAATGAAACACTGAAGATAATAATAAAACCAAAAAAAAATATACAAAGAGAAAACAAGATTGTCAGTGGTACCGATCCGATGCGAATTCAATTTACTTTCACTTTTCTCTCGGGAGTTGTATTCAAATCGTTTGTTTACACAATTTTATTGGCATAAACTTATTTTCCTTTCGCATCGACCTGTGCCAAAGGTAAGCTTTCTAAAGGTATAAATAAATTAATGAAAGGCTTGTTTATAAACGGAGAAGACATGAAAGAGTTTTACGATCATGTAGATGAGAACGTTTGAAACTATTGGCTATTACTTATTATAGTTGCATTTACAGCGATAATTTTAAAATGACAGCGAATCTTATGGGACCTATTTAAATGTAAAGAAAGTACAGTTAATGTATCAGTATTTATCGCATAATAAACAAATATGGATACATAGCTTTCTAAAACGTTTGCGATTTCATTTATAGTTTTAATGAGATTATTACACGTTCCCGATTACTTACGTCTTCGATTATCATTTGCAGTGTTATCATAACTTCTGTAGGTGAGCTGGATCACAGTTGGTTAAGTAAATATACCAGTTTAGTTAGACGTAACGCCTAACCTGTCAGATAACCCTAAGTTATTACGCATGTTCCCTATCGCTTTGTCTACATTGAAAGTACATAAAATCACGTAATGGTAAACTAAATACAAATATATATAGACACTCGATATTATGGCATGGTATTATCTTGTGAGGTTCTTCGCACATGTTCTTTGTAGTACCATCTAAATGATTTGATATTTATCGCTGATCACCTCAAAATGGTTCCCGTTCCTCTTCAGGGTTCTAATATAGATTAACGGGAGAAATATTTACTCCCAGTAATGCAACAGCTAGTACATGAACTGAGCTTTATACGTCTGACGTCAAACAACAAAATCTGTAGAGCTTCCGAAAACTTTCAAGGCATACAAAACGGTTTCCAGAAAACTGTTCAATGACGTCGAAAGTTACAGAAACCATTTGTTTACACGTTGTTATCTAAAATAGTCGGGAGGAAGAAAAACTTCATCGTAACACATTAACAGTTCCCAAAAATGTCACAGGAAGTACTCACGATTTTGTTCCTTTTACGGTCAGGAGATATTTCAAAGGGATATAAGAAAAATGTCTTTTATGTTGCATTCTGGCTGTCTAAGCGTTGATCCTTAATTATTTTTGAAGTGATATAGTGTGTCACCTAAGTGGATATTTTAACTTTTATGTCGGTTCATTTAAAGAATAACAAATCCATGGACATCAATTTTCCATTTTATATTGTGTTGTGAATGAAGGGAACGTAAAATCTATTCTGAATTAAGGGTTTTTTGTTTCGGATTAACAGAATTGACATCTTGAAAGAAGAGAAAATAAACTAGTATTTTTAGTATTATCGTTAACATCAACGAAATTTGCATTTAGCAAACCGAACTTCCATTCTGCAATCAATTTATCGATATAACTCAACTACGTAGTTCAGGAACGTGCGATTTGTAAACAAGTTTCGACATTCGTCATTTCGTTAAGACATTCGTCATATTTACGACACCCTCAACCAGGGGCGTGCGCCCTATATAGGCTCTTAGGCTTAGCCTACCTTACCAACTGAGCATTTCTTATAACTAATTAACGATGCAATAAAATAACACTATGTACAAATTAATCATAAAAAAGTTCAAACTTCTGTTAAAATACTTATAGCAATTTTTCGCGTCCCACTAAAACTCATTGACAAGGATTACGATTAGTACGAATCTTATAGACAAACACTCGACTTGTCTAAAACCCATTCATAATTGTATGCACACAGCGTCACATCGGTACGTATGGCCGTGTCTATGAACCGCACACATACATAGATTTTCGCAATTTTAACGCAGCAGCTCCTACGACTGTAGCTGAGTGGGCTGTGATTGGCTGCAACAACACAACCAATCTATAACCCGCGAAGTTCAAAATTTGCATTTTTTTGCAATTTGTAGGCCAGTGCTAGGTTGTATGTTGAATAAAATATGACTACATACGTCTTAAAACCGGGAATCATATTTTAATGAACATACAACCTAGCACTGGCCTGTAAATTGCAAAAACGTAAGGAAATTTTAATTTCGCGCTTCGCGAACTTCGGGCTTCCGTGCATAGAGCGCAGCACCTGTTTAGTTCGATGTTCGCAATATTGTCAACTTGTCACCTTATTCATTGGATTTCGTATAATCCTGCAAAAAATGTTGACCGCTGTTGTGAACTAACTCGATATGAAAATGATGCAATTTTATTTGCTAGTATTTTTCTATCGACAATTATAACCTAGAAATTATTTTTTACGTAAGAGGAAGACATTACTGTTTCATTGTTGTGACAAGCAATATATAATGCGATTTTGTTTTGAAACCGAAAACGTACAGTTAACGTTATTAACAGTAGTGTAAATATTAATTTTGTTGTGTATTACTTGTTTATTCACGTAACAAATAACAATGGTATTTCCTTGTGAAGTTGGTGCTGATAATGTGTGTTTATTACATGTTAAAGGTAATAAGTGTTCTCAATTATCGGTCAGTGGGTCGTCTTAGGGGCGGATCGTATAATGATAAGATTCAAGTTGTATCTAAAGGTAGACATGTACCCGAATTACGAAAATTTATCCAAAATCTTGCAAGTTACGTGTTCTGTAACTATCACCCACTCACTTGGATGAGATATTTGAGGTGGCCGAATCTTTCTTCTGTTTGAATCGTCATTAGAAAATCGTGAGTTAAACCTTGAATAATGTGGTGAGTTTTTGAATGGTATTTAAAAGTTTTGTTTTTACAGGCTTACTTTTTTTTTTTTTTGCTGTCATTTATTCGTAGCCTACCCATCGTGGGGGACCACTGCACGCCACTGCCCTCAACCATAAAGTCTTGAAACAAATACAGACCGATTTTGAAAATATCCACTCACGTCAAAAATGAGTAGCAGTCTGTTATCAGTTCTTCAGATGCGCTCCACTTGCGCTACTCCGGTTTCACACGCATATTTATTTTAATCGCCCATTTATCTACGACATTACGCATTATTGTTACGGCAGAAGTGCAACTGTGTAACTCAACACGTAACGCACCGCATATAACGCAGTAGTGACTAACTGTACTGATTAGTTTCGTTAAAACAGAAAATTGAGCGTAATGCCGATTCGCTTGTTAACGGCTTTCTAATAGTTCTAAGAATTACAAGTTTTATGAAAATTGGATTTTAATCATAGTCGGTTTTAAGGTATTGTTGTGTGAGGAAAATGGGTAATTAAATCGGCTGTGTTGGATGTTCCACCGATCAGATACAAGCTCATTACATATGCATATCGTATTGTTCTGTAATAACAACGATTATTTATAACTTGAATTTTCAGGACAACGCTCATAAACATTGCTATTATTATCTTTATAATATATTTCAGAAATAATATTATTTATTTAGATGTGTTATAGCTATAAGTAATAATCCGCACGGAAACCGAACATGAATAACCTGTTTTAATGCAGTGGCTGTACATCATGTAGATATTACGTAAAGGGGGGCAGAACATAGAGCTGTCAGGGAAATGTCCAATTTATTGTAGAAATTAACGAACTAATCGGAGTATCAGCTGTAGTGACCGTAAAGGCGTAAATATTACAAACACACGTTGCATCAGTTGATGTAACTACGCATGTAATAATTGCTGTTGCCTACTAACGTGCGATGGTACAGCAGGCAAACTGCTCGCCCTTCGCTGCACATTACTGATATAATATGTAACAAGCTATTAAGTCAAGTTTAATAGTATTTTTAATTGGTGATGTATAGCTCTGTTAGCTTAGATTTAAATTATATTGTGCTGTATATTCTTAGTTGGAGATCCTAAAAAAAAAAAAAAAAGTATACCGGTAGAGTGTTTTATATTTTTTTATATTTTATATTTATTTTTGTTTATATTTTTTTTTTTTTTTTTTAAATATTGATTGTAATTTTGTTTTATAAAGCGTTTCGCATCAAGCGACTGATGTCAATCAGTCTCTAAATGTATCTGCAGGTATAATCTTAAAAGTAAATGCAAGTTAGCTGGCTATATACTTATTAGCTTGTTCGACTGTACCTAGCCTGTGTTGAAAAATGATGCTGCAATAAAGAATCTTCGTTATTAAAATTCTGAAGGTAAAATAATATTTTGTGTGGAACACCTTAAAAGTCTCGAGAACGTCTCAAGGGTTCGGAATAACAGAATTAAAAAGAAACGGGCCCAGGGTAAATTGCAAATGTGAAATACGAAGTGTATTTACTTCAACAATATTTTTGAATAAAATGTTTAGATTTAGAGCCTTCCTGCGAAACATTTATAAAGAGTTTAGTTAAACAGCGAAGTTACTACAAATAAATACAAACTGTAAGAATCGATTCAAGAAAAAAACAATAACGTATTTTCCAAGAATAAGTATAAATAAATAACAATATCGAATAAATTACAACATAAGAACAAAGTGTATTTATAATAAATTTAAATAATGCTAGTTCATACGACACGGACAATGTCAGTGGTAAAAAAATAACAGAAACTTCAAATCTATGAAAGTGTCGCATAAAATTAATCGATTTGTGATAAAGAAACTTAAATCGATACGAGGTAGTGTAGTAAAACAACAATTGGAAACGTTAGCAATGGGCGATGTCACCCACTGTTGCCATATTCTTCCGACAAAAACCTCATAAACCAAATTGAAATGACTTCATGCGGCTATGGATCATGAACCTTTCGCCGCATTTCCTCCGGGAAATTCATACAAGGTTTCCTCTGCAATATTCGGAGAGGATTATTTATTCAGCGAAATCGGAAAAACGATATCACTGTAGTTTCTAGCAGATTGCGCCAAGATACTAGAAGATAGCTTGGCGGAGTTTCAAACATTACTGTAGTCTAAATAATTTGCTTTTTTTTATTTGGTACATTAGTTAACATTGTGTTTAAACCATTTTCACCTTTTTTTTTTTTTTTTTTTGGTTGGTGTAAAATCATCGAATAACCCCTCCCGCTCTTGGGCCGAGCGAAAGGGAGTGTCAGACTTCTACTGACTAAAAACCACCCATGTTCCTTCTTCGCCCTCTATGTCGAGGCCGCGATAACCGGTGGACTACCCGCGGCCCCGACAGGCGTCGGCCCTTTCGGGCCCCTCCCATGTTGCTGACATCTCTTTGAGGCGCGCGTGGAACACGAACGCGCCGTCGACACGGCCTGTTTTCGTCGTGAGACGGACGGACGGCGAGTTAGCCCATCACTCACCGTCCACAGGCCCGCGTCTACGGTGGCCGGAGGTCATCGCGGGAACCATTTTCACCTTTAAACACTGTTTTTGAGTGTGATATATTCAGCTGCATCCGGTTAGATTGAAAGCCTTCCCCAACATAGTTGGGCAAAGGCTAGGCAGATAATGGTGGTTTTTTAAACATTAGGGATAGATTCTACATGCTATCTCGATTTCGTTGCAGGATCCAAGACAGTGAAATCGTTTCTCTTGGACTTCGTCCGGCTTCATTGTCTCGGCGATTTTCTTGTGGTCGCCACTGTTGATTCTGGCTTACAGGAGTTACAGTGGTTTGGAAATAGAGTGGCGGGTTAGTCCCATTAAAAAAAAATGCTATCTCGATAGTGACTTTAGTATATTATCTATCAGATTTAAAATGTTAAGCTATCCTTTACATAAAAGCTAAAACGTTTACAAAGTACACTATTCCATTATGAAAATACACTGAAGTTAAGATTTATGAGCATAGACAAACCTCTTAGAGACAACAACTTTATGAAGATGGCACCACACGATCCTCCATTTCCAACACATTCCTTTTAAGCTTCATTAAAGAATAAGTATCCTGGATCGTTAAGAGGACATAGCAGACACGCTATCACACGAGACAACCTTGGAAAATAAACAGTTTCATAGCAAGCAAAATGAGGTCGACGTCGTGAAGGTATGAAAACGAAGACAAAAACTTACGTCTAAACTGTATCAGCAGGTAAGTACCTAATGTTGATACACGAGCAAAATCTATTTTTGAGGAGCTTAGTAGCGAAGAATATACTGAGGAGTAAAATAAATATTATTCTAAGTAGTAGTAATGAAAAAAAAAACATCTTTTGATCGTTTGTTCTATATGACCAATCAGGAACAAATGAAAGGAAGTGGATTCAATCAGAGCTAAATGCATTGTTATTTATTCTCAGGTTTTATGATGTCATTTGGCTGATCTCGGATTCTGGTGTCATAATTGAACGGTTACGCAGGCTTTAGTGCTTTCCTTTCGCCTTATAAATGACCCATATTGGAATATTCAATTATTTGCTCATTCGAGGACAAAACAGCACCAATTTATGTCATTTTAATTCGAACATTGGTAATTCATTGGTGTTTAAACTATTTATTTATTGGACTTCCTTGTAGGCGTCATAAAGTTTCATGATGTCATCTGACGATATCCTACTTACGTCATTCATATTAGCAGGCTGCACGAAGCTTTCCTTTGCCTTATGACTAAGACTACTGAAATAGCCCGTATCAATACTTGGTCAGCCGGTGTTAGGTGAAATTTGCACTTTTTATTTATTATTGATGCTTGGGTTATGTCATGTTTCTATCGTTACAGAGTTTCTCGGAAACTTCTGTGATTTTATTATTTGCATTTAGGTTCATTAAACCTTTAAATTAAGTTTTGTTATTGCAATAGCATTTATGATCCAAGTGGCAGGTTGCCGTTCGCTATGGCGTTCTAATGAGGGGGCCTTTGTTCCACAGTAGACGTCTTCTGGCTGATGATGATTGCAATAACGTGAATTTTGCATTCTATCACACTCTTCTACATAGCAACGGTAGTTTCAAAGGCAGCTTGTCAAAGTTTTTTCATATCTACGACTAGTTATACCGCATTGCGGCGTGTGTTTCCACGAAGCACACGGCACGTGAGTAATTTTCCATCGTACGACGTCGATTAGCCGAGATCAACGGCAGTAGTAAGTGCTGACAGTAATTGGAGAAAATTCACAATAATGACTTCGGATATTTTTCCACGTTTCACATAATAACTTGATTGTGTGGATATGGAATAGTTTCCGATATATTGAACTCTCGAAGATCGGGTTTTCCGATGAGTTGAGTGTGTGCTTGGAACTGGGCTGTATTATTCACCGTCAGTTCCCTGGAACAGTCAGGGTCACGATACGCCCTTGAACTACTTGAAGCTCTCGGTCTGACAAAGTTATAAAACGTTCAGCTTTTCCCTGAATCCCTGAATATTTTTAGCGGGAGACTTCGGTGAAATGCTTGAGGCAATTTGTATTTTAGTTGGGGCTTTGGAGACGCCCAGCCAATTAAGAAAGGCATAAGTCATAACGACGAAATCACATTAGGTAGATACGATTAGATACGTGTCTAATAAAAAAGTCATCAGTTATGGAGATTAGCAAAAAATAAGCATACAAAATAAAGTTGTTGTGTAATTAAACGCACCTGCCTAATATTATTAACGTCCACATTAATCCAAGTCCAATTCTAATTCGCGGTATATTCCAAGAAGTTGAATACAAATTGGAATATTAAGCAAAACCACATGTTTTCACGGAACAAGAAAAAATGTAAACAGAACTGGCTTACAGTTATTATCATTATTATGTCTATAAAATTGTGACTACGGTCCAAAAGTCGAAAACATGTTTGTTTGTCTACAAAGGTGATAACAATAGTGAAGGTTAAGACGAATACCATGAATTAAGTCTAAACTTGGCACACAAATGTTATCATAACGCCTTTCAGTAGGCATGCACGACAATGAAATAAGTTAGTCACGAATGGGTTTATCTTAAATCTACAAAATCTTGGTACAAGTGATGCTGATCAGAATTTATTAAAAAACTTACAGGATCGCCCCCTATTAAATGGAACCTTGAACGCCATGAGTGAGTGTGCTCGTTAGTTATACCTCTGCCATATCCTTCAGGGATATTATTTTATAATAAAATTGGTTTAAAGTTTCCTAATTTAAGTAATCTAGGAAAAATGGCTGCGCGTTGTTTTGATAAGCTGCATGGTAAACTTCGTTTAAAAACTAGTGATGATTTGTTTATTTACTACGCAGTAGGTAACTATTATTATTATCACAAAAAAAAAGTCTAAGAAGAAGTAAGAATTATACAATGGGTAATGTAATTTCGATGGTAATCTCATTTTTTGTTGTTCGTGCAAAGAGTGATATAATTTATACAGTCATTCGAAATCCGTTACGAATAAACTTAAATCTTGATGCAAAAAAAAACAGTTTTTTGCGAAGTTCGATAAAATCGCCAGGTATTCGCACGTTGTTTACCACGCATTTCTATTTTTAACTGTGACCACTCGTTTACGTTTTTTATCAACATTTGATGTTTTTTTAAAGTAAGTAGCAAGGGAACCGGTCGGAGTGGCTTTTGCAAATAATATTGTTTTGGTAGCCTTTTTCAAGTTAGTTACACAAGTGTGGTGGTATTGAAACCACAATTGATATTAAGTACTTGTCAATAATCAGATTTGAGACCACATAATTATGGTAGTTATCGTAACCTAAGCAATAACTGCACCCTATAGTGAACGCCTTTAAGCTTGCAATGTTTGTAACCTTGCATTATTTTATTACCCTTTCCAGAACCTGACTTGAATACGGTGTTGAAAATAATGGCGTTTATTTTATCAACATAAGTACAAAAATAAAAAAAATAGCCCGAAACCAAAAACCAAATAACCAAATAACCTGAAATATATTTAAAACAAAACCTTGAGTAGACAATTTAGTCAATAATATTTGCGACCTTGTGAAAAATACGTGTTATGAAAATTTTTCAATATTTTATTTTTATAGCCATATTTATTCAGGAAAAAAACATTCGCAGTGTCTATTATACTGTTTGGCAATAACTTAATAATATTTACTGTTAGGTACTTTTGTCTCTCTCTCGAAATTATCACAATACCACGGTTAATTCACAAAAAAAAATTGTAGGTATATGTAAATACCGTCTCAAGGCTCTATAGTTTTACAGTTTCATCAAATAATTATGAGCACCTACATGTGTGTGTATTTAATATTAACCGAGTAGGTATATCCGAACAGTATTAGGTACTAATAGAAAAACAATAGCACATAACTCTTAAACCATGGAGCAGAGAGTGAAACCGTTTCTCTATAGGTACCTACCTACACTGTTAATTTTATGAACAGAAATAGTCGAAGCAAACAATACGTTTCTTGGGATTATGGCAGCAAAACAATATCAGCTTCTATAATAACTAATTTACATTTATTTATGAACGAACAAAAGATCGAAGGTCACTCTGCCATGTGGTGTGTGTAGGTGTTAGCAAAACGAATTTGAAGACGTGATTATAACCATTTCAGTGGTTAAAAATAAAATAGCTTCCTACACATTTTTAATAATGTAAAACTAGCTTCTTCTAAAATATGAGCTTTCTTTTAGTTGTTTAAAAATACACCTGAAAGCTGGGTTTTAAATGGTTGAATTCGCTCCACCGCGTCATAAAATTGGAGATTAAACGAACTTACCTGAAGTGAAGTTCTATCCAAATTATACGAGTTGCTTCGTCCGAAGAGATTAAGATAACAATGTAGTAATACGTCTAGGTACCGCCTTTCACCCACTAAGTTTGAATATTTTTTTTTTTTTTTGTGGGTACTTTGTCTTCCTTATAGTTATGCCTGCACCATCACTCATTTAGTTGAAAGCCTGGAACCTTTTTTAATATTTCACTTTAGGTATGGGTTCATAGGGTTGGGAGGGAACTAATCTCTTCGGACGAAGCAACTCGTATAATTTGGATAGAACTTCACTTCAGGTAAGTTCGTTTAATCTCCAATTATACTTCGTTGCTTCGTCCTTCGAGATTAAGATAACAATGTAGATTTTGAAAGATGGTGAAATATTAAAACACGGAATAAGTATTAATTTAAGTACATGTAATTTTATGTTGAATTAAACATTAAATTATTGTTTTCTTGTAACTAAAGTATAGCTTTTCTATAATTAGGGGTAGATAAATAATGTAAGTTACTACGTTTTAGGTAATTAAATTTAACATCAATGAGAGGTTAGGATTGATAAAATAAATTTATCAGTTTGTTGTTTACATTGAACATTTCTATGAAAATTAATGAACGTATCTCCACCCAGCTGCGTTTCGTATCGTGTCAATATTGACCCCAGCTCTGTGAGCTGCTGAAGGTGGCTGCGTGTCTGTTGGAGTGGGGAGAAAATATTGAAGTGTCAATTCCGTTTATTGATAATATATCTTTTATCCGCCGACTGTATTTGTGTATACTGATTTGTGTTTTTAATTATTTTTTCTAATGTTCTGCACCCTGTGTGCAGTTACAAGTGTGAGCAAAGTTACGACCTTTTTGGTTAAATGTTCTTAGTTAATTTAAATTATTATTTTGACACCATTTCGATAGGAACTCTAAAAGTCAATACTCATATCTCCTATCGTTTTGGACCCGTGGTGGACACCCGTCCACCACGGGTCCAAAGCTAAACATGTTATATTTTGAGGCCGGAGGACGAGACTGTAAAATTTTGAATTTCAATAGCGTTGAATAGCTTAGCAATGTGTTTATCAGACCTTAATTTCGATCCTAAGATGAGGAGGAGGTCAAAGTCAGAGCGGAACGTTGACTGTTTATTATTATTATTAATATATATATTTTTTTTTTTTGTATGGTCCGGTTAATAACCGGAACGAAATAACTCCGCGAGAAAATACATAACCATCGGAATTGATGCTTATGTATTAATATTGTGAGTTTTATAAACGTAAACTCAATCGTCGAATTACAACATCGTATTGTTTTATTTACATTTCAGATAAAGAAGTTATCACACAACAATACCGTCGACCTGCTAATACGTACGTACGTATTTTAGTTTTTTTTTTTTTTTTTTAAATACTTCTAATATAACCGAAAAAGATGGTAATGCGTATTTAAAACAAATATTTGTCCAGTTTAAAGTACCTAAAAGCATTCACAGCGAATGCTTCTGGGTCTCTATTCTATGAGATGTACCTAGGGGAGGCCGGGGCTTCAATTAACAGAGGTAAGTATTAACAAGCGAATTTCTAAGAGACTATAAACAGCACGTCACTAGTGATTCCTTGAATTCGTCCCTGCGACAGTGGTCTACAGGTTGAAACTCGTTAGTCCAGCTCAGTGCGCCGTGGGAGTGAGTTGTGTGATGTGCGTCTATTTTGGCCAGATAACGAACTTTTTTCAGTTTACGATTTTTTGATTTACGTGTTGAATATTTGATTTAACCGTAACATTTTTTTTTTCGCAGTAGCTTGTTTTATTCATAATAATGTGACATAACTTTACTAACGCTAATGTACACTATTTCGTAATTATATTTTATTTTATTGAAAAGGTAGCCATGGGGCTAAAATAAACAAAACATACGGGGCTAGTATTAACATGTTAATTCTTACCTCGTATGTGGGGTTAGTATTAACAGTAGGTACTGTTGAAGGCGACAACTTGCTTGATGACGTGTCATTAAATTTAGAAAATCCTGAGTTTTTAAATGACATGCCTAGTTTGGATATTAACGTTTCTGCCGTGATAGCACAAATGTCTAATGAACCAGTGGCTGGGCCCTCAGGCATGCAAAAAGAAAATGGTTTAAATTAATCCAATACAAATGTAAATTTGTCTGAAGTACGATCGGAAACAGCTATAATACCTATGTAAGCGGTTGCTGGTCCTTCACGTGCTCAAATAGATAACTGTTTCATTATCGAATCTGTGCGACCTCTCCCAAAAGCTCAGCAACGGGTTCAATTAAATCGTAATCGCACCAGAAAATCTGCCATACTCACCGACACACCGGAAAAACAAGCACTAGAAGAGATAGAAAATAACAGAAATTTAAAAAGAAAAAAAACACAGAATAAGGACGATGAAAAGAAAAAAAAGCAAGGTAAAGAAAATAATAAAGGAAAGGGTAAAGGTAAGGGCAAAGGAAAGGGTAAAGGAACGTCACAAGTGGAAAAGGCAAAGAAAGCAGCGACAGTGCAGAAGATGAATATTTCTGTATAATTTGTGGTGTCTCATACAATGAAGACACATCTGGTGCAGACTGGGTGCAATGCAATTTGTGCAAGCAGTGGGCTCAGTCCGGATGTATCAGAGGCAACATTGTTTCATATATTTGCCAAAATTGTGATTCAGACGATGAACATGATTAAAGATGAAACATATTGTGATTTTATGAAAATGATTCCTAGTAGATTATATTGTTAAGATGTTGATTTTATAATGAAACTAAGCTTTATTGAGACTGCTTTAGTCTATATAGTTAGGTTATATAAAGACTGCTACGTTTAAGAATAAGCTGTATATCATTAGGTGATTATATTGTTATTCGATAACACACATAAGTCTGATTATACTACTTAAACGACTGTTAACTTAATAATAACAGTAAAAATGGTTTTAATTAGAAATTATTTAAAGATTGGTTGATTTTTGTTCTTCTACGAAGAGGATTTCTTTGAGTTTTTGTTTCTATTCATTGATATAGCTGAAATATTGTTGTTTAACGGAGTGTTACAACTTTTAAGCATAATTTTAATTATTGTTCCACAAGTGAACATTGTGATTATTGAAAACTAACGTTTTCTTCAATAATATGACAGTAAAAGTAACTGTTAATAAGAAATCATTCAGATATTTGTTTATTTTTGTTATTATACGGAGAGGTTTAGTTTGGGTTTCTTTCTCTATATAGATAGATCGCTGTTGCAGGGACAAAGTGCTATATTGTTTAAGCCTAATGTTAATTGTATTTCTTAATAAAAAAATGTCATTGTAATTTTGCGTTTTCTTTATTTATAGAGGAAAATACTTACAATGTTAATTGTTGCCCCTTTTGTTAATACTTACCTCGGGACCGTTAATTGTAGCCCCGATCGCGGGGTAAGTATTAATTTCTGACTTTTCTGAGTAAAATCGACTTTTTTAAAAAGGTACCAATTTTTTGTCAAATTAAAACCAACGATATGGTTATTGAATAGTTTGGACATCATTTGACACAAAAATCATTACAAAATGTTTAGGCGTTTTGAAGTTACAACTGAAAATATAAATTTTGTTAAATCGCGCCCCGGTCTCCCCTACTTAGCATATTTGTTATTCGCGAAAATTTCAAGTTTTGATTGCCCAAAGGTTCTTAGAATCTATTCAAAAGCATGATCTTAAATCGCCTACTCGTCATCGGGGTGAGATTTTCTATACTAGCTTAGGTGTGTATGAAGCTAATACAAATATACCGCAAGTTTCACACCACTGCCACAAAGTTTTTGTGATTTCAGTTAAATGTGAAAATCTTACTCTACCCATACGGTTGATGTACGAAATAGCAGTTGTGTTGTCAACGCGTAATAAATAACACATGCCGAATTATTGTCCAGTTCTAAAAGCCCAAGAAAGCAGCCAGGAATTCTAGACAATCAATATTATAGTATATTTGTCAGACTCTGTGCTACTCCACTGGGCACTGGCAGTCTCCTCACCCATGCTGCCCCCCCCCCCCCGACTTCTTTTTTTAGCGTCTGAAAATATTTTTAGACAGTAGCAGTCTTGCCTAATAGAATTGACTGCGATATCAATACATTTTAACCACCAGGAAAAATCGTCTTGCAAATACTATGGTAATGACATATGGCTATCGTAATTACTAGTTTTACATAATGCAAGGTATATTGCATCTTTATTGCCGACTGTACTGGCTTGAGGGGCAGAGGCCTACCAAGTGAGCTAAAATGTCTTACTCTAGATCGAGATTTGAAGATTGTAACTCTTATTTTATTAAGTTGTTTTTTTTTTTTTTTTTTAGAACCTTTTGTATCTGTCAATACAAAAGGTCGGAATCATGAAACTGATTAAAACTCCTTTTAATGTTTATTATGGATCCTAAGGACTCCAAAACATGTTTTTTTTTTTTTTTTTTTTTTTATAAATTGTTATCCAAGTAATCTTGATAATTATTAGAAATGTCATCGATGTACCTAGATAGATGACAAATAACCTTATGATTTCAGTAAACAAATTACCGGCTTTGTTAACTATGTGAACACAAATGGGGCTGTGGTAACACATAAAATTGATGAATTCAATCCTTGTACCTATATCGTAGGTACTCTTTGTATATCGGAGAAAATACACATCCTTTCCTGACATTAAGTTTTATATAAATCCGTTAAAAGGCTCAGATGAAGCTAACGTAGATAAACTTGGTTCGTGTAACGGATAGGCAGGTTTAGTAAACTGTTTCTTGTAACCTTTTATTAAAGATAATACGGGTACAAGACGGTCATTGTTTATCAATTGTCATTGATCATGGTAGTAGGATAACCGACCTGCGGAACGTACCAGGTCTAGCGCTGCGGGACTTGGCGCTGCTGCACAAGTCGCGGGCGCGGTGCGCGTGATGGCCTCCGCGCCGCGCTGTCGGGAAACGGACGCATCCAGTTTCATGTCTGGACAAGAACCTGTCTCGGTCTCTGCGCTGGTGCAGGTCCTGAGTTTGATATAGCTTTTGCAGTTTTTAGAGTACTGGTCAGATGTTCACCAAATAGAAAATTATAGATTTTTGTAGTAAATCATTTAGATTGTAGAACATAATTATTATAAGACGGCGTGTCATGGACTCACTGTGTTGTGAGTCATAAATATCAGTCGACCGGCTCCGATCAGTAATTTTATTACCGACTGATCTTTATAGATAATCTGAAGAAAAGACTATAGTGAGGGCTTCACTCACTATACAAGATACGCTTACTTGCGGCGACCTGCACCTGCTTGTTGTTTTTATTCATATCTCCAATAAAGCGGCCGTTATCTCTGGATTTTACTTTGGTGCATCAATATTTGTGCAATTTTGTGGAACAAGATGCTTTTCAAGTTGCTCTTTTAAGACAACCTGTCGTTGCGATGTGTTCCCAATTAACAGATAATGTAGCTCGCTTCAAATATCTGGTCCATATTTTTTATCCTTTGATGAAGTTTCGCCCAAGAGAATCGCTTCATCCAGCTCAGTTTGCGTTACATTAACAGGTAGTTCCGACTGCATTGTCTGTACTTCGTCTCTGAAGCAGGGATATCGTCGAGGTGGACGTACCCAGATGTGGCTCATCTGAGTCAATAATCGGCAACGAGACGACTTCAGCTTAAACTTCCATTTCAGGAGGAATATAAATGTACCAAATGTAGGCATCGAATAAAAAAACAGCGCGGCGATAGTCTTCACAACTATCCGCAACACCAAGTTTATCATCCATCAAGTGATTACATTCTGTAATGTAAGTCATGTGAATATGATCACTACGACCGGTGCTCCTTGTATATGTATAACTAGTGGTTTTAGAGGGGCGATAGTCCTTTAAACTATCCAAAACACTATGTTTTAGTCCGTACGGAAATAAAATGAAATTATTATTAAGTAGGTCATTAAATAATGTGAAGGTAACATTCCTTTTAAATGTACACAATCACTATGTAACCAATTTACGAGTATTGGAAATCCAAATTTATCCATATGATGTAGGTACACAACACTTTGTGTTAGTCCGTACGGATATAAAATCCAATTATTATTAAACAGGTCATTATAATGTGAAGGCAACATTCCTTTCAAATGTACACAATCACTACCTATGTCACCAATGAATTGGGAATAAAAATTAACCCTTATGTTGTAGGTACATAACACTATGAGTGTTAGTCCGTACAGATATAAAATGTGAAGGTAACATTCCTTTCAAATGTACACAATCACTATGTAACCAATGAATTGGGAATCCAAATTAACCCATAAGATGTAGGTACACAACACTATGAGTGTTAGTCCGTACAGATATAAAATGTGAAGGTAACATTCCATTCAAATGTACACAATCACTATGTAACCAATGAATTGGGAATCCAAATTAACCCATAAGATGTAGGTACACAACACTATGAGTGTTAGTCCGTACGGTTATAAAATGCAATTATTATTAAATAGGTCATTAAATAATGTGAAAGTAACATTCCTTTCAAATGTACACAATCACTAAATGACCAGTAAATTGGGAATCCAAAATTATGTGAAGGTAACATCCCCATAAGATGCACACAACACTATTTAAGATATTTATGACATCATGTCAGAATATGATACGGATATAGTCCGAAAAACTATTCACAATATCTTCCGTCTGTAAAAAGAACACTCAAGCTTACCTTCATGGTCCGATAGTAATTTCTACATAATATTCGTTGACGAGGTACTATTCTCGAAACTATTTCAAACACACGACCGTCTATCGCATTTATTAAGTTTCTTTTCGAGTTTTCGAATCTTTTCTTAAAATCACTGCCGTCGTTTATTTGGCTTTATGACTATATTTTGGCATCTTTTTTGTATAAAAATAAAAGGAAGAAAATAATGTGGTGATCGGCGACGCACTAAAACGCGAATGAGTGATGGTGCAGGCATAACTATAAGGAAGACAAAGTACCCACAAAAAAAAAAAAAAAATATTCAAACTTAGTGGGTGAAAGGCGGTACCTAGACGTATTACTACATTGTTATCTTAATCTCGAAGGACGAAGCAACGAAGTATAATTGTCACGATTCGTTTACATTGGCATTTGAACATTGTTGCGTCGCTTACTCATACTTCTTTTTTTACTGGCATCTCCCAGGTCAACCTATGAGGGTGGCTTCTGTTAAACCGGACTATCTTGTGGGTACCTTGAGTGGAAGGATTTTTTAGCGTAACCCGAGTACGAAAAAAGGTTCATAATTATCTTAGGAAGGGTATTCACAGTGAAAACAAAAAGCATACCTACAACGTTATTTGTAGCTGGAATTGATTTTATAAAATTACAAATGTGATTCAGAACTTTGTTTACATGCGTGTGATACTATCAATTTAGAATACTGTCTTGTTCGTGTGGGCATCATTTTGATATATGAGAAAATTTACAATTTCGCGACAAATTCTTTACTTTATGATAAGCATTTTACTGTTAGAATATTTTTGTGATTTGTCATAAACCTTTTTTGTCATAAAGGACTGTATACCTACTTTAGCGCTGACACAAGTATAACACTGAGTTTTGTATCAACAGAACAATTAACAGAAGACAAATAATGTCGTATTTAATTCGAATCCTGTTTAGATTTAAACGATCTTTAGTTTATTGCTAATCGTAGGTGTTAAGCATGGGCGATCTTGACACGATTTAATAAATCATTGAATTTGCTTACGCATAAACGCAATATTAAATTCGATAAATAATTTATCATTTGAAATAATTTATGAGCTTCCAAAATAGCCTTTACAGTTATGTCTGACTCGGCAAAAAAACTAATAGGTAATTCGAATACCTACCTAAACATGGAACTAATTCATTTGCAGGGTTTCAAGCATTTATAATGTCAGGAATGAGCAACTTATCTCATCACTAGCCCTTATCACAATTTATTTGGGTACGGTTGCAGCATGTCTTCTTCTTCCATACTTCTCTATTTCTCGTCAGGTCAGCAGTCACCTCCTTTCTAGCCATATCATCCTTCACACAGTCCATCCATCGTTTCTTTGGTCTTCCTCTACTCTTAAACTCATCTACATTCATACTAAGAATCAGCAGCCTATTTACTATTCATCATCATCATCATCATCATCATCATCATCATCATGAGCCTATTAATGTTGGGACACGGGCTTTCACTCTACGAGAGGGAATGGGCTATAATCTACCACGCGGGCCCAGTGCGCATTGGCCGATGACACAAGTCTTCGAATTTTTGGTTTTAGGACATGTTTCTCGATGTTTTCCCTCACCGTTTTTGAGAGCAGCGGTGATGAAATAAATTACAAAAAGTAATGTGCCTGCCTGAGGTTGAGCCCCCGACTTACTGTAGGTACCTACGTAAGTCGGGGCATTTACTATTAATTTAATACATTTATTGAATTTCCTACCTGACACAGTAATGACTTTAATCACGATTACATTATAAACAAACCGGTTAACCGACTGGAAAATCATGTCACCATATCAGAACAAATCTATTAAAATCGAGTTTTAATTGCCACCCACGATTAGCACTTATTTACCGGAACATCTGAACTATTACGTGTCGCACTTGTTTGGGGGGTCTTACCATCATCTCAAATAGTATTATAAAACTTTTTGCTTTATTTAGAGTGGGAAAGTAATAAGTGGATTAGAATGCTATGAGCGACGCCAAACTAACTCTTTCCTACACGACAGTAAAATGGAGGGCAAGGCTAAGGACAGGCCGCAAAATTTTCAGTTTCCAGGTTATTTTGTTTCTTCATGTTTTAAGAAAAAATATGAATTTACAAAACAATAATAATTATCTTCTTCTATTACAATGTTGTCCTATACATAAAACCCAAAGGTTAACTGGTAGAGTAAATGCCTTGCTTGTAGCATAAGTCTATCTATGTACTATATTGTACATGAAGTTCAATTTCTATTTCACGAAACTGAATAAAAAACATTAACAGTAACTTCTTAGTAAACCAATCAAACATCAACATACAGCCTCATACACCCGTATACGACGAAAAAAAAACTTAAATTTCACGGGTGACTCTAGCTAACGTTTCCACGTTATTAGTAATTCTGCTTTAAGATGTGATGGTAGACCCACAGATGTCCTAATAGGTAATACCATGTAATAGTTATCTAGGTTAGACTGGGTTATCTTGGCTAATTCTGCAGCCATTTAATAAGCGTTGATTACAAATTACTAGGTACGTTAATTACCAACAGTTTGTTATGTAATTGTTTTGTTAGCCGCGTTATTGTTTACACTGCTTGCAAGGTCATTTGAGCACAATAATGATTAAATTGTTTTTGTTTGTTGACTGTAGATAATATTCGGTAAGTACATACCTACCTAGTATGAGTATCTGTATTTATTTTATTAATTAATGATACGTGTTGATAAGTAATTGATAAGTTATGTATGTTAATATTATCAACGCTGATTTGAATTTTTTGGGGTCGATAACATTGCATGACATTCATAAAACTATGTAGATTAGGTACCTAAATTGCTACAGACAGCAAACATTTAGGTACTTTTATTAAAATGTATCTTCAATAAAGCACCTATTTTAGTCACCATGTCTTTGAAAAGTAAACAAAATCTTGGAAAAGTGTTCACGAGTAATCACGAGTAAGGTCAAATGGAACTGTTTAATTAATTCTAATATTTAAAATAAACGGATGTTCGACAAACAATTCGTGTTAAGTCTTATTAGGTAACACCCGTGACACCTACTGTTTATAAGCAAACTACGTGTTAATCAAAAGTTGTTATTGTAAATGTACTAGCATTATTTATTGTTCTTTTTTTTTTTGATAAAAATAATTAGCACAATTTCAATAGATGTCAAAACGTTATTGATCAAAAATATTTAAAAAAAAAACAGTAAAGTCGTAACAAAATTATCATGAAGTCAAATATAAATGGAACTACTACCGCCCTCTGTTACAGTTGACATGAATCGTTTCATTGTGTTACAGCGCCACCTACCAATAACTATTGTATTTACTTCGCAAAGCTTGCACGCGGACAGTTTGTTTAAAAAGCTATGTTAACGTCTCGTTGGGTTTGGCAGAGATGGCGCTGTACGCAATTACCAACTTATAATTTTCTAAAATTGTAATTCTTGGCTAATTTTAATAAAATAGTGATAATCTACACACATACAGAAAAAAAATTTAAAAGCAGTCACGCAATAACAGACATATAATTTTCCTAAATTATATTTCTTGGCTAAGTTTAATAAAATTGTGATATCTAAGATACTTACATACAATACATAAAAATTGTCAAAAGCAGTCGTCTTACAAAGGACTCTCTCAAAGGAGTATCGTATTAACTAGGTTGTAGAGGTTAGATAGGCAGTCGTTCCACGTAAAATAATGGTATTCAGCTGCATACGGTTATACTGGAAGCCGATCCCAACTTGGGAAAAGGCTAAACGGGGAAGATGATAAAAAATGCATAGTTTACTTCTGCTGTACTTTCTAAATAAGTAAACATAAATAATGTAACAGATTCTAGTTGACTTTAAAAAAAATACTATCCAATTCAAACAATAAAAAATAGCCTTTTTTAAATGTTTCAAATAATAAATTAATTCTTTGAAGAAATGCTCATGTAGTTAAAAAAAAGCAAATATCTATTTACAAATTAACAAAAATAAACTAAGAAAAAGCAAAAAGAAAGCCGCCCGAACAGGGACTTGAACCCTGGACCCTTGGATTAAAAGTCCAATGCTCTACCGACTGAGCTATCCGGGCTCGTACTGATGTCTCTGTAAAACGTGCTCAGTTGCGAATGGCTATGACAAACATAAATTTGGTTGGCATAATGGTATTTTCCTATTTTTTCTTATGATCGTTCATTAACTGAAGGTCCGTTCAGAATAAACAATAGTATAGTTTAGGACGTCACGTTTTTATCAACATTGAAAAAAAAGATGATGCAATAATGTCGGTCATGTGTGTTTAGTTCACGACATTCATCTGAAAATTATTGTGGACTAGGAATATCACCACTGAAGTCGCCACTGGCCTACTGGAAGACGACCGCGTGTCTAACTAACAAGTGACTAAACCGAACCAGTATCAAATGCCGCTACTCGACACTAGATGGCGCTATGTGTAGCAAACTCAAATATTGTTAGTGACTGTGTTCATTAGATTACGATTTGCGTGATCATCTAATTAACGTATGCAGATTATACGTTAAATGTTTCACAGCTATGGTAATTACTAATTAGTAAAAAAAAAATAGAAAATGGTGGTAAGTCAAGTATAAGTAAGTGAATGAGAAAAATTATATTAATAAAATCAAAAACCAATTGTGGTAGCCTTGCCAACAAACCATGTAGGACTTCACACCCTGAGGACGATCTGCTCACGATGGCTTCTCTTGGCGGGGCACAGGATAACGAGAAAGCACTAAAAAGGCTAGAAATGTTTCGTAACGCCATCCTTATTTTTTCCTGCACAACGCAAAAAGGCCAACGAACCCGATAGACAGGCACCTTGCAACGCCAGGTGTTGCATTGTCGATGTTGAAAAAAATTACAAAAACAAAGGTCGATCTATTGAATGGCGTTATGACACAAAAACTGCGAATATTCTCGATGTGTAGTAACCCTAATTTATTGGAAACAAAATGTTCATTATGAGTAGTTGCTTAAAAGCAAAACCTGTGAATTTGTTACTCCAAATACAACTCGTTTGTGTGCGAAAATTGAAGCTGAGACTAAACCACACGGTCGTTTAAAACGGTTACATTGAATCGCTTGGAATCAACACAGGTTTTACTTTTTGTCTATAAACTATTATCACAAATTAAAAACTACACAAAACGTTCACAGTAAAAAATCTTATTCAAACCGATTCCGTGAATCATTACCTAACGCGTCAAACCCGTCGTTTCCTAAAACCATCAAAACCAACTGGTTTGCGGACGTTTTACGATAATCCTAATTACAATTTAGCGAAACATGGCTCTAATGTTATATTTTGAATGCGTTACAAAGATTTGCAAATCGACTTACAGTCACGTACGTACTGGGCAAAATGTGTAACGACAAACGTTTCCTAGTAAAAATCTCTTTACCTGACAAGTGGACAACAAGATCGAATTTTTGGCAATCTATTGTTGTATAATATTTTGAGTCACCAGAAATTTGTTTAGGTACACAAAGGTATGTGCAGAAATAAGTTTTGTATTATGTATGATGGATGACTAACAAAAGATTTTATCCATTCTCTGTGAGACTTCTTGGGATATTCGGAGGGTTCTTTCATATATTAATAATAAAGAGCTCCGAAACTTTCCTGAATACAGACTCTTTTTACTGCTCTATTATTTATCGTTGGCGTATTTCAGAACTTGTGTGATCTGATCTCATACATATACTACTACAAAATTGTATTGGGGACAAACTATAGATGTTAGACCGAGGTGAGTCAGACATCTAAAAGCTAATGGGCCGTTATAAAAAAATGTTACAAGTCATGACATGACATACTTTTAGACCAATAGACAGGAAAGAGACCTTAGTAGGAACGATGACGCTATACAATTTCAATTGACACAAAAAGCACCATACTGACGTTTCACATCAAATCATTATGACATCATCACCAATACGGAAGTAAATGAACTCCTAAAAGAAGCAGTCACCTTCGGACACTGACACAGAACCTAATCTATGTATAACAGATACATACATAGATTGCTCGCTTGACTAAGCCGATATTAGCACAAAAAATCAAGCCAACAATCCGTTCTAATGGGACATTTCAATTAGAAAGACAACTGACCCTTCTAGGCGTTCAACTGCTACAAATTTTAATACGTTTCGAATCTATATCGAATGCGTTGATATTTAAAAATAATTGCTAAATCAATTAACCTCTTTTCCATTCTACGTTGCCTTAATTAAATTATTATATTGAATGATAATAGTGTCAATGTTTTCTGCGATACGTCAGCAGGCGTCACTTATCAACGGATGACTCACGGTCTCGGTGTGCGGGGCAGACTGTCATAGTACCTGTAACAAACGGAAAGTTGGTCAGTTGTGATTAGTGCGTTTTAGCATTGTGGCTGATGTTGCCGGCTGACGGGAACTCGGCACGGGCCGCGCCATTGTTAGGCACACCGCACGGCGAATTCGATCTGTGTAGGAAATTGTGTGTTCAGGTTAACGCACACGTAAAACAGAAGTACACAGAGACCAGAATCAGTATTGGAGATCGTCTATTTACGCTGCATAAATGCCTTTGGAGGAGGCCTTTACCTGCAGAGGTGTTCTTGCAGACAACTACTTAAAAATATTTTTTTTTACAAAAACTAAACTAAATTTAAGAACGAAACCTAATTTACTAACAAAAAATATTATAAATAAAACTAGAATTTAAGTTACCTACTGCTCTTGTTGTATGTTAGAAATAAATAAAAGGCTTTTTATTTTATTTAAAGGCTAAAGATATGTCGCAGGTGTTAAATGAATTAGGGGCTTAGGCCTATGAAGAAAGACTTAGCGCCCGATGACAATCGCACCAAACAGCTTGGTCGTGTCAATGGCGCAACTGTCATTTGTAGGGTAAACGAAAGTTAGTTGTGTCAAGCTAATGCCATGTAACATTTGATTGATCAACGGTTATAGATTTCATTTATCGAAACGTAAAACGTTTGAGTGGAAAGGCGCAAAACCACCTTCTTTCAATTTACATGAAATTAATTAAACAGATTGTCTAAAAACTACTTATAAATAGACTTAAGACCAGGCACTCTAAAATATTTTCCACGCAAGCTCCACCCCATTCACCCCGCCACTCCGCGCGATGTGCTAGACGCTAGCACATCAGTAATAAAGTCGAATACCGCGTGCGCTCTTTGATCGCGTTCGAGCACGAAACTAAATGTCGTAAGTCTCAATTCTTATTTCGTTTATAACTAAAGTAGTAATTGATCTGGAGAAAAAATATCTTGTGGCTGGATAGTAAACTATATTTTCTTACAGTGAACATTTATTTTAGACATAAAGGCGGAGCAATCTTGAGGAAAAATGTAATAATCGTTAAAAAAGACATGATTTTCGAATAAAAAATGAATCGGGAGAATATGCTACAATTACGTAACTGTCTTGTACATGGAAAGAAAAAGATCCAATAAATCATATACTAAAGTTCCATTTTGATTGTATGTACGACTGTTTCAGAATATTAATGCAAATTAACATACAATTTAGGGAGCCTCCTCTTAATTGGTTGCTCATAATTTCATTCTTTGATACATTAAATGACCGCTTACGAATTCTATCAAAAGCTCATAGTCAAGAGCTTGTAATCACACCACTTAGCACAAAACGACAATAACGATAAGAAAATACCGAGCTTCAGATATTAATATTCCTGAGACCAGAGGTTGAGTGGACTAAACGGAAAAACCGGATGCGAAAAGACTAGAATGCTGTTTTTTACGCATCTGTATGCGACTGTTGTAAGTAAACAGCCAATTTACACCGACCAGTTAAATACTTTATAAGTGTACATCATACAATAAAATAAGTAGGATTTTGTGAACATAAAAATGTTTGTTAGAAGTTAGTATTAGCATCATAAGACCGGTGAATCCTTGTGATTCAATGTTGTAGGTGGTTGGTATTTACTTCTAACCATGTTAAAGAGAAATTGTAGCTTCCAGTAACAAGTTATCCCTAGTTGATAGAGCTAGTTTCTGAAATGTCTTGTCTGAATTTTACGAGTTTTCGGAGGCATTGCATCAAGTTTCTAGCTGAATAGCTGAAGTATAGAAGCTTAAAACAGCAACATTACAACTGGCAGTCCTACATCGGGTATTAAAATATTCTGCATCTTTTCTTTCAACAATGCAACCGCAGTAAACCGCATACAATGGTTTGCAACACTTAATTCTCTTTGAGTATTTGAACAAACACAATGCCGGACGCTATGTCCCTTTGATGTGACTAGGGGACCTGCCACCACCTCTTGAAGTAGTATTTAGTACTTTTACTTCAGTGTGGGAAAGAGATGGAGCCATACGTCTTGCATAGCATCAACTTTTTATCATGTTAAATTCATTATCTGCCTGGTCTGTTAGCAACGGTGGGGTCAGCTTCAAGTCCTCACTCAATACCAGTATTTTACATGGAGCGACTACCTAACTGACCTCCACAACCTAGTTAATACTCGGTAATACGATACCCATTGGTGAGACTGTTTACCACTCTTTTCATACTAGAGTAAGGTTAAAATACTGCTTTAAAAAGTGGCAGTCGACACCCTGCCCTGACTCAGCATACATTAGCGACTGTCAAACGCTTGGCTTTAAACTCAGCTTGAAAAATCTATTTAAAGGCAGTTTGTTAAGTGTTTCTTGTTGACTTTTGATAGTAATAATCAATCACATGTCACCCCAATTTTCTATCGAACTTTCGTTTTCAAAAATAACGAAGACTTCAGCTCAACGTGTTCAAAAATTCTCTACGGTGAGCTCCTACCAGATACTACGTAACTTAGTACTGCCCACGTGCTGAGTATAAATTATTAGTGGGCTTAACGATTATTCGACCACAGATCAAATACCCCTCAGCTGTTATGCAATGCTAGATCGTACAATACCAGGATGAGGGTGACGATATCATTATATTGGATGCGATGAAAATAGAATTAGTAATGGAGGGTCGCTCGAAATCGAGTACTAAACAAACCTTTGTTCTGCTGGCATTGTATAAATAAGGGAAAGTTCCCAACGCGATTCAGAAACACTTTGAACAACCCAAGTCACAGACATTATTCACAGAACAGAGTTGGATAACGAAAGTTGTCTTCAAAATTGTTAAGAATATTGATGTCCGACACCATAAGAAACTAAAACTAAGATCCAACAATGTCAGTAAGGAAAAAGTGAACGTGCATAGAAAGAAGGATGAACACCGACAAAGAAAAGTAAAAACGAAATGAAGGTATTATCGCGATTTACTGCCAATTCTCGAGATATCCTCCCAGACCTTTCAATGCTATATAAATAGTTTATCAGAAATTGAAGGCTTTATATCAATCGGATCCGTTTTTACACGGACTTTCGCAAATAGAGCAAAACTTTCCCGATTCAATCGCAGAGCAAGTACTGATTGCTCTTCAAGGTTTTTTCCGAAGTAGTCTGTCTATCTAGAAGTTTCTTAGACGTAAACGGGATAAGGGATGTTGATTCTGAAGTCAAATTGCCATTTTCAAGGATTTGAATTTTAAACAGACAGACACAGTTAGTCGCAATAAAACAGACTATACGGAAGACACTGCTATCCATTCTTAATGACAATCCTACTACCGTCACTCCTATTCATAGTTAATTTAATTAAGTATTTTGATATCTACAGGAAACACATGTAACATTTCACCATACTATGTAAACATTACTATGTCGTTAAATTAATGGATATTAACAACGGCGTAGTGAATTAATCAGAATAATCAGACATGTGTCATGTCGATGACATTTTCTCTTACTTTTCAATCAGTGACTCACTGGGTGGTTACATGCTTGTCGACCATATGGTAGCGGGTTTCATCTCTTTACCATTTAAGAGAATTGCTTAATCGAAAACATGTTATATCTTATGTTGCCGAAACCCATGTAAAAAAATATATAATTTTGCCATGCATTTAAATTAGAAAAACTCGGTAATATCGTCTTTTGGAACTAACCTAACTTTAACATTACATCCAGGAATGTAGGAGTAAGATAAAATTAACGTTTAACAACTAATAACACGTTATTTAGTCTAGGAATGTTCCAACACATTAAAATCTTTAATGAACTCTTGGTTATTTCGTGATTAACTAATGAAGAGTCGGTTAGTAATCAAGCATCGACTGTTATGTACTTATGTAGTAAAAATACTCACTCATTCTTTTAATAAACAGCTGCAATTAATATGACGTTTAGTTTCATAAACACAGATAAAAGTTTGCAGCCTCTCGCTGACAGCTCTCAATGTGAATGAACCGTACTCTAGTGATATCAATAGTACATTATCACCAGCGGTGCCAGTAGTTTGGTAAGTTACAATAACTATAATAAAATTAGCTTCGCCCACGCCCAGGCGACGCGCCTAGGCTAGACTGAAAGGCAGGCAGGCACTCAACGCCATTTCGACAATTAATACGTCTATAAGTCAGGCAAGAATAATCAATATGCTTTTAGATGGCTAAACATTTGGCTAGGATGAAATTTCGGATGTTGGCAAACCGGCCTATTTGGGGTACCGCAACACAATTTGTATTGGTGTCGGAGTCTAGTCTGGAACTATTAACATTGATAAAAGGATCTAGGTAAACCGCATAAGCAATTTTCGATCCTGCAATACCAATTTGAAGTGTTATTAGAAAAGCTTTAAACTCTGTGTCCTCGTTTAGTTGTAGGTTGTATAGTTTTAGTTTCCACACAAAAGCTTACATTATTATATGCTACCCAAGCTTATGTTCCAGTTATTTCGCTTCAGCACAAGATTAACGAAACCTTACAACCTGTCATATCGAGCGGACCTACGACCCTAACAGAATAATATTATAGTGGAAAGTTATTGAAAAATGTATATAATAACATTCTTACATTTTTCCAATAACATTTAGAAAACGTGTTTTATAGCAAGAAAATTAATCATCAAATACAATGAGATACCAGAGCGTTACTTTGCCACTTAAGTATATTAATTTAGTTATTTGTGACTGGAAATTGGAAGTTCTACTGAAGTTCATTCCAATAAGCACTTCTGGTTTTCTTATTTCAACTTTGAACCTCTATTGTTTTCAGAGAATAGAATTCTTGGAAGCAGCCATTTCACAGAGTACTTATCTTTAGAACTGTATCACCTCTTCAATTCTTTAAAGAACACAATTCCACGTTAAGGGACCGCCAATTGCCCCAAGAACTTCCACATGACCAACGGCCACTTGGAACAGGTTTCATATCACCCACGATCGGCCTTGGGTATTATATTGACCTTCCGACTACTTACATAATTTGTGGACGACTGGCGATAAAACGTAGATTTTTTATTGCGCATTAGGAATGTTAATTTTGGAGGTACGCGTTGATGAAAATAATCATCGATTGTCTATCTAAGTATTTTGATATGTAAGAAGTTAGACAAAAAGACTCCATTCTGAAATGTTTCTCAGATAATATTAAGCATAGCTAATGCAGTATATCTACCAAATATCGCGATGCATATCAACAACTTTTACTGCCGTGACGTCATTGCATTTATTAGGTCTGTTTATCTGTAACATAATCCGTGACCGCTTCCGAATGAGACTTCAAATAAAACTTCTTGATAAAATAAATATTTTTCATGCCTCTTGTAAATATCTAAGAGTGCACAAGAAGTTTTAAAAGCCCTGACGATCTTGGAGAGCGGTTCGTGTTTATTTTACGTCCACAGGTTTCATTGGAAAATGCATAGTGCTCATAATAATTGTTAAATAGCTGGGTCGGTATTATAGTCAGATTAATTAGTATCGAGGTCTAACATATAAATCATCTAAACGCTTATTGAGATCTCGCGGTAATCTCTCCACGGCTAGTACCTTTGAAACGGGTCATTCGTTGGAAATTGTTTGTTTGATCATTCATATTCGCCGCATTGCACTTCTTTTGACTTGGCTTTAGGAGCTTTTCGTATAATATACAATTTATTACAAGTCAGGGCTAAAATATTTCAGATGACTCAAAGATGTTAAAAGAGCCAAGTCGATATCTCCCCTCGCTTTCGGAGGGTGCGGTGTTATTCTCATTGAAATTAGTCATTTAGAGTAACACCATGATTCAACGGGTGAGCGTGTCTGTTTATATAACGTTTATAAGCATCACTGAAGAAATTTCAAACCAATTAACGAGCCAGTTCATAAAGTCAAATACGTAGTTGCCAAACCGTCTAATATAAAATTTTAATTTGAGGGAAGCAATTTTTGCAACAACGTGCGATCGGAACGAACCATCACCGTTTGTCACGCAAGTCTGCCAGTATTTACAGTATTTACAGTTTAGGCAACATCGTTTATGTACAGTTGATTAAACGCCGATCGTTTACGGAACAGTTCCTAGAAAACGCCGAAATATAGTGCATGATGTGCGCCTCGTGTGGAATGTACTTAAGCGTTTATCATTACGTAGGTTCGTGTAACTAGTTTTGATATGAGAGAAAACGATTATTGCTTGTTTAAAGATATGAAACGCTTCCGCACTACTAATCACTTTCCGAACCTCAGCATTATGCTATTCCTGTGTAATAGAAATAAATTCTATTACATTAATATCATCTCAGAGGAATGCATTTTATGTGTTCGATAATCTAGCAATAAAAATCTTTATTTATAGGTCAACAATAGTTTACATGTAAACTGAATGGTTTACATACAATTTAATGCAGCGTGGGTGGATATTCTTGAAGCAAGTGCATTTTTTTAATCGATGGATCAAACGTAAAATAGTGCCTGAATTTGAAAGCTAAGAGATTTTCAAAGCTAACTTTCAATTTTATTAAGGAATCTCCAATAAACTTTATTGATGTTAAATACTATACATCAGTGACAGTATTTAGCTCCGCGAAATAATGTAGTAGTAAATTTATTTAAAGGAAATTAACAATTTAATGATGATTAAGTTGTGAAGTTAATCGCTGTAGTACGAGAGTATGTCAAATATGTACTACTGCAGTTCTGTAGCTTTTTGCACGATAAACTGCAGAATTCTAGACTTGTGTACGCTAAGACTGGTTTGAAGCTTGAGCTGCAAATATTTGAACAGCCTTGGCTCCACATGTTGGCCGGTTATAGCCAACAAACTATGTTCATCACTGTGAAACCGATGGATTTGGTAGAACTTGTATGTCTGGGTTGAGCAATAGACGAACTTTCATAGAAGTTTACCCGCATGGTCGCCAGTGTACGGCCAGCAGTAAATCCAGCTATTTTACAACATAGAAATCCACTATGAGTGACAGACGGCGCGGTGTTTGAAAGTCTGGTTCTTGTAATTACAACTATACAACCTGCAGTATTATTGACGAGTAGTTTTTATGAGTTCCGACGGTGATCGATCGTAGTGAATTAATGGCGCCAATAAATCATTATATCAGTAAATTGAAATTAATTCTTGTAATGACTCATATTCGATTTTCAACCCGTGTAATGTACCCAAAGCTAAAAAAATGTATAAAGCGGTTTGTCTACAGAGTCTACAGGTTATAGACAATGATATTAACAACGACAGAAAGGTGATTTCGCCAAATGAAACGCTAAGCTAAAGAAAATATGACAAGCTTGTATGACATGACATGTTCGCAAAGAATTCATTCACATTGAATTTAAGTAAGATCATTGTACAAGAAAACTCGAAGGGGGACATCATACCAATCTACGTGCCAAATGACAAGCGTCCAATTAAAGCTTCAGCTGGCGTCTAATGTACTTTTGATATGCTTCACACTCAACTAATTTTGAGGGTAGCAATTCCTACCCTCAAAATTCGAGTAAAAAACGTAATGATCTAGAAAATATGTATAAACTGACAAACTGCAGTACCGACTGGCAAACGACATTTGATTCGATAAACAATGTTTTAAACGTAAGATATATATAAGTAGCTATTAATAAAAATGTCTGAACAATCACTGAACTTTACGATATCATCAATTTAAATTTTAAAACAACACCATGGCGTAATACTTAGAAATATTTTAGCCGAAACACAGACAAAAGAGTGTGACAAAAATGACGACGAAGCTAGATAAAAAGTACTTAAGGAGGGAATCAATACAGGTGTGAATACAAAGCTGTAATGCTGAACAAAGATGCGCTAGCGCCGTTGCTAGACGCCACTGACATAGAGAGCGCCATAGGATAAAACGAACGTGTATCACTGCCAAGTTTTTTCAGCCGGCACGCAACTGGACGTGGGAAATGGACACACGTCACGAGGGGCGGTGCCCGTTTTGTATTTTTTCGCGTATTTCAAAATTTGCACCGACTATCTTCTTACACGATCTATCTTACACTGGTTTCCTGACGTCAGCTTCCGTCAATTTTAGAAGATATTACAGTACATCATCATTTTTATTATGACTGTTTGTTCATTGCATCAATATTTCAAATATAATTCTAGTTTTACTGTATGTTTATATGTATAATTCGCATGAAACTCTAGTACCTACGTATATACGCGATATACGTATCCCAGACGCAGTAGTATTCCCAAAGCTGTAAAGATTCTTTGGACTGTGTTGGTAAGCTCGTGTTCCAATAGATTCCTTGATAAAAGATACAGTGGCATGTAATATTATTAAGATGGCACACTTATGTCACATGCCAAAACTGAGAAGAGTATTAGCAAAGCTCTCAAGCAGGCTGAAGATTTGTGAGTGCTCATTTACACGTCATCACTGCAAGATATTAATAGATCGTCTTGACAGAGTCAGTTCTTGTTTCGGTACTAATTAACACTATAAAAGAGGAACGCAAAAATGTTTTAATGAATTCATATCAAATTCAGGAAGAACCAAATTTCGCTCCGTTGTTTGATTTACCTAGTTGTAAACGCGAATTGCGTCGTAAAAGAATAACAAGGAAGGAACTGCAAAAATTTGCTCGTGTGCCAAATAGGTCACTTGTCTGTAAGAATTTGAAAAAAAAATGATAACAGGTAAGCTTTCTCTAAGAATTCGGAACCGCTAACAATAAATTATTTCATGAAAATGGTAGGTATTGTGTAAGGGACACCCAAGGGAATCATTCTAATTTGACGATCCTTGTAACCTAAATATGAAAAGATGGAAAAACTGCGATCAAGACGAGGGTGAGAAAATCATATTAAGAAAATAGCAATTTTGTCTAACAAACAAATATTCGCAATTGTTATTACATATAATCACGGTAACAGGCAATTAGCCTGATTTTATGATATTTATTGCATTGTGGTAAAAAACTATCATCTGACAGATCAATTTAACATAACCACGTCGTACGGTTACGCTGTCTGGGCGGTGTCTAGCTTGTGGTCGCTTTCTCACTTCAACGATCATGAAAAGAAAGGTGCAAACTGCTAAAGCTTGGACAAGGTTATTTCTATCTTCACAGTACTAACTACAATCTATTGTATTACAGCTATCGTTCATGCTGGTCGGCTAAATTATCGCTTTGAGTTCATTGAACTTTTCGGTGAAAGTAGCCGCGGCTGACATGTCATTATTTGCTTTAGCGTTAGGTATGAAAATGAATGAGATTTCAAGTCCGTATTGCACCGCAAACACTTCATTTCGGACTTTTATTTCAGTCAATATTGAAATTTTTGCTATACTTACCTACAGAGATGCTAAACTTTAAGGAAAACGCTGTGGTTCAAACATTTGGGGAAAAAATACAAGGTTAAGGTCGGCAACTTGATAGAAGCCCTAAAAACTATTGTTAGCAAACTGAAATCATATTATATTTCAACTTTGCTAACAGCTAAGTAATTTCCTTGTTTTCTTGATAAAGCTTGTTAGTACGCAGTTACGAGCTTTTACAGGTAGATACTTACGATACAATCCGAATTTACTGTTAACTGTGTTGTTAATTTGATATTGAACTGTAAAGGTACATGTTGGGAAATTGTTATTAACTAAAAGAAATTGAGGTTCGAGTGATGAACCGTGAACAGCCACATGTATGTTTTATTTATTGCATTTAAACTTTAAAGAGTTTAGGTAGGTACCTACATCGTACAACGAATTTAACGAATCGCTTTTGAAGGAATCTCTTCAGATAAATACGATCGCTTATGTGGGAGAAGTCAAAAGGTATTTTGAAACGAAGATAAAAGAGCTGTCGGACCCGTTAATAATAGATTGTATTGAAATGAAGGAAGAGTTATTATGCGAAATCAATGAACAAAATGGTCCAACTGATCAGATAATTGCACACAATTTCGATCATGATGTAACAATAGGATTGAACGAAATATAACTTACGGCACATGTGTGTACAGTTCTCAAATGACGCCTAAACAAAGCCTTCTACGCAAGTCTCTCATTACTTATACTCATTACTGGCTAGTGGAACAAAGCAGACACCGGGCAGACTGCACACAATGGTTGAACCAGAACTGGGTTAATTGAAGACAACAGCGCCTATCGCCGCGAGCTGACGGCAAGATCCGATCTCTGTACGCCTCTAAATTAATACTGTAATAAACTATTCATTCGGAATTATGAAGAGAACCGGTGAGTGTAATATCATTGAAAACTTGCCACTGCAAAGAGTGTACAGCCTTCAGTAGTAAAACTTTACAAGTCTTTCTAAAAGAGAAAATTGAAGTCTATTGATTGAGAACAACAAACAGCAGTAAATCAAAGACAAGTAATCAAACTGTCAGTTTTTCAAAGATATGTATACCTAGTACCTATTAATGTCTAATGGGCAGTCCTATTAATATTGTCTGGAAGTGCTACCCTTATAATGTCAGTTGAGTCTTTTAATTGGCCTGCTTTCACTAACTGTAAACTAGGTAGGTATCTGTATCATAGCTGAAAGTTTTCTTAAACGTAATAAAATAAAATCCCGAAAATAGGTCGAGTTACTTTTTCCGGTAACCGAAACTGCGTAGGTAGGTATCTGCAGTGCGACACCAACCTTTAACATTGATTTCCGAGATGTCTGGACTAGAAAACTGATTTAAAATGGCTTTCCTCTCATCATTTCCGAATTTGCTTACAACATGACACTACAGTACAGTATTTTTTGGTTTTAACAACAGTTTCTTCTTCAGTTTCAAATGCATTCATTCAAACGACTGGAAGTGTCAATAAAAGTTCAATTTTAATGCAAAGCATCACTTGCTGAACAATATACAAGTGAAGGCGTGAACACAATAAGCTAACGTAATGTGAGGTAAACGGTATACCGCTTCCTGGCCAGTAGATACGAGAAGAATACTAAATGTGGTCTCAAACCATGGACTTTCGTGGTAACCAAAGCATAACATATTTGGTGGGAAACCTTGAATAGTAATTTGCATGATTGAGATTTATCTTTAAGCTATGTACTGTACTATTTTGCCAGAATTGCAAATGAAGTTTTAAGTTGCTCCCATTCATTTCAAGGAAGGCGAACGGGAGACAGAGAGAAGTGTTACATTTATAACTCGAAGAAAAAAACCGGCACGTGTAGATTTTACTCGGCCAAATTGAATACCTACTAGAACATTTGTCGACTGTCATTTTCATGCCCACACACAAATCTAGATCAAAGTTCAATGACTTTGAGAGTGAAATCCATTCATCATTAATAACTATTACTAGAGCAGTAGAGCTGACCTGACAATGACAGACAAGTAACAGACATTCATGACGTAACGCATACGAAAGCCAATAAGGGCAAGTGTTTTTATTTTTTATATGAACAAGCCGTCCAAGTGTTATAGTGAACTACACAAAGTTCATTCATAGTGATAATGAGGGCGTGAGCAGCAGGAAGGCACTGCGGCCAACCGTTCCGGGAAGCGGCGGCAGACGATGCGCAGACGCCGATGACGTCATCGAGTGATCAGCCAATTGGGGCAGCGGGCCTATCAGCCTTAGTTAACTTCATTCGTTATTTAAAAGACGTTTACTATAACAAAATGTTACGCTTCATTCATTTTCGTTTGAATATGATACATTTTTAATGCGTTAAAGATTTATGTAGCATTGAAATAAACACTGCGAATGCACGACGTGATGTCTTTGTTAAGTCGGAAAATACATTTTAAAGCTGTGCACTTACAAAGAGGAGGCAATAAAGCAAACCAGCGTTATATACCAACTCGAGGAAAATTTCGCGTGGCTTGAAATGCTAATGTACTACCGACTAGTGTTACCTACAAACAAATCGTCAACAAAGAAAACAATGCGTTTGGCAAACCCTGTGCCATTCTATAATCAAGCCTCAAACATGTTTTATAAAACTGAAAGTCAGTTGACAAAATAAGCAAGCGTCGCTTTTTCAGAATAATTAACGAGGAAAACGTTGATGTCTATATTTAACAAAAAAAGGAATGCTAGTAATGTAAATTACGTACAAAAAGCTGCCTAGAACAAAATGCCACAGTCCATACCAGCGTTACAAGCGAATATAAAGCTGCTGGCCTTGACAGAAAAGAACCCTTAAGCCCATGCCATAACACGGCTATAGCATGCCATTGAAACGAAGGACGCCAAGGCCATGGAGTCAATGTACAGCACAGGACGTCACCTGTCTCCGGTAACCAATACAAATATATACAATAATTATGGCGAAGACACGCCACGACATGTGAAGCAACCTCAAACGGCTTTTTAACTTTTTGAACTCGTTAATAATTAATTCATACCGCGAGAAGACTTAAATGGCGAGGTGCGTTAAGATTCAACATGTTCACTTTATATCATATTGAAAAAATGCCAGATGTAAACCAGTGGGTATGGATACACGCGCTTAACCCACGCTGTTGCTGCTTGATCATCCTATTATATTTAAAAGCAAGGGACAGCGTTAGTATTGAAAATAGAATTCAAATTTGTATTTCAGTTGCACCCTTCGACACTGGGATTGAGTAATGGAACGATAAACTTTATCTATGGACATGATATGCGAATGAATGTAGATTAATCAAATCACTGTTCACTGAACAACTAAGCGAATCATATTCCTCTCGCATTCATTAATTAAAATATTTGAGTTCCAGGATCCCAATAATGGGTTTTAAATTTATTGAAAACGCAGCTAGCAACACATACATAAAGTTAGTCATGGTAGGTCGCAGTCACAGCCGAGATGTGATTTACAGCAATATTTCCGTAGGCGTAGCGAGCGAATTGTATCTGTTTCCAGAAATGGAAGCTGACTGTTCCAGAACTTTCTTTGTTAGCTTTAAGTAAGGAGGTCGACGCACCGGGACTAAATATGAGACTAAAGTACGTGCGTACAGTTCTAAGATCTAAGTAGGCGAGTTTAGCACGGTGCTTTTGTAATCTAAGTAGTGTTGCAAACAAAACATTAATATTAAGCGGCCTTTTGTGCTACACCAAGATACGGATCTTAGCGTTTTTGTGGGTGCGCTTCATGTTTTAAATATTGTAATAATAAAGAGTGGTGTTAACGTTTGCTTAGAGTGCTACATGAACACGTCGTGCACCCTTAGTCTAAGTAAATGTTAACAACATTTTGATTTAAAGTTTTCATTCTATTTTAAAAGCTTTTTTACATTCTAGACTTCGTGACACCGACGAAAGATCCAGAATGTGATTAGAAGTCAAGACTTCTAGTTTTGTCCATTCAACCCTTTATTAACGGAGCATACCAAAATAGCACAAGTTTTATTCTTGTTAGATTCCACAATGATATCAGCGCTAGATGACGCGCGAACCGCAGAATACTTCAAAACTGTTATCTGTTGGAGTTACGTAACGACATTTTCTTTAAATTCGCACTGTTTATACGGACGCGGACTGGCACCCGTCCAATGGTTTTTTAATCGGTTTAATTCATTGAGCCACTGCTTTATTGCCGAATGAGTGCGAATAGACAGGGACGACCTCCCCAAGGTCATTGGATAGTGAGTGAGAGAAACAGGTTCGTGATAACTCGTTTCGCTGTCATATTGAGACCACTTTCTTGCAAATTCTTTCGTCGTGCTCGTAAAAACGACTCGATAGCTAAACTAGAAGTGAGAATTATTAAAGTATCAGTTACTTACTCTCGTTACATTGTAAATTTTCAAAGAGACATTAGAGACTTCTACTTTTGAAAGCTCTCAATGATGCAGTTTTATTAACTTTTGAGCTACAACATTAACGCCAAATATGGTCTCAAACGATTAGTTCGTTCCTAATGCACATAAAACATCATCATATCTACAATTAAGAAAGTACCTTTAGATTATCTAAATATTCTTAGAAATGAAATCGAGACTTTCAGTTAACAATCGTAATTTGCATTTGAATGTAGAAGCTAGCAAGAATTTACTTGTTTTATTCAATGGGGAATGCGATTAAAGGCATTTAAAGGTGCAAATCGGCGGTATCTGAGCTAACACCATAAACAAGGCACATTATGGTTGAAGTAACCTACAACGTCTGATAATTAGCGCAAGACTTGGCTTTCAGCGGATCGGAGTAATAGGCTGAGAAAATGTCGAAAGTTTGTGTTCGCAAATGATCTGCAAGACCCGTTTCGGACTGAAAGAGCGAATAAAAACGGAAATAATAGAAACGTTGTGAGCATTTATGCACTAATGAATGACACAATAGGCTATGTGGACAGAATGCAGAAGTTTACATCAATCTTTCACGCTGGGCTGGACAAAGAACCGCTTAAATCCAACTTCAGTTGCTGAAACTAAAAAAAAGCAATTCTTCACTAAGCCATTAGCTTGCGTATAAACTTGTATTTAGACACTGAGCGGATAGGAATATTTTATCAAAATATACGATGGCTACTTACATATAGGATCTTATCTCAGACAACTTCAAAATTACACCTTCAGCCCGTTTTCATGGCATAGTACCTACCAGAACTTTGACAAACATTACACCTGTGAAAAACACATGATCTACAGTTGAAATCAAAAACCTTTTAACATTGCAAGCTTTTAAGCTCTAACATAAGCTGAAACAAGACTTTTAATACTGCAGCTAACGAAACAGTGTGCGTTTCGATGGCGCGACCACGGCGTTTTTTTTTTTAATATAACGATGCCAAGATTTTTTTACAAGTTTGTAAAAGTTGATTCCCAAAACCATTTTGTCAAAGTTATGGATATAAAGTTAGAAGGGTTTGAACGTGGCCGCGCCATCGAAAGAACCGTGCGGCCACGCCATCGAAAGAACCGTGCGGCCACGGAGATCTTTAAAACTAAGCGTTGCAGAGACCTGAAAAGGTAAATAACAGATAGAATTTGGGTGTGTGTAAAAATTATACTTTTATATTTTAGGAGCTGTAACACTAAACCCCATTCATGGCCGCGCCAGTGAAACGGTGTAAAACACATTATCGTCGATATCGCTGAAAAAGCATCGCAGGTGTCTGATTTTTTATTGTATTAACATAGATTTGAAATTCTCAAAATGATTAACCATAATACGAAATTGAATAGCACTGAAGGAATCAACAATAAAAGCTACACACACTACTTGAGAAATAATTTCTAGGTAAAGCAGTTTTCTGTAAACACTAAGTAATGGTCACTCTGTCACTCTGTTGAAACATTCAAAACGTATTGAAGGTTCTATGCGATATCTTAATACAGCTCCTGAAATAAAAATCTAGGTAGGTGGTGGTCTTTTTTAGTGTATTTTTACAATTCTTTTACAAATTCCATCTGTTAGTTAACTAAATTTCAGGGGTCTGCAACGCTTAGTTTTTAACCATAACTTTGTCAAATTTATGGTTTTGGGAATAAACTTTTTTTTTTTTTACAAAATCTTGAAATAGTTTTTTTATAAAAAAAAGAACGCCGTGGTCGCGCCATCGCGCCATCAACGCACACTACGAAACAAGCTTCATTCTGGGCTTATAAGCATCAACATATCCACTGCAAGCATGTCCAGCATTAATCTCATTTAAGTATTCGAGTGTCGACGTAAATATGGTAACAATAAACTTCCAATAAAAAACGAGAAGACAAAATTTCTCTGCGTATGTTTATCAAGAAGATAATTATGAGTTTTTTACAAAATCTTGAAATAGTTTTTTTATAAAAAAAAGAACGCCGTGGTCGCGCCATCGCGCCATCAACGCACACTACGAAACAAGCTTCATTCTGGGCTTATAAGCATCAACATATCCACTGCAAGCATGTCCAGCATTAATCTCATTTAAGTATTCGAGTGTCGACGTAAATATGGTAACAATAAACTTCCAATAAAAAACGAGAAGACAAAATTTCTCTGCGTATGTTTATCAAGAAGATAATTATGAGTAGGCGTACTCACGAGATATCTTCTTATATTTTCTTATACCGCCGTAAAAGAAGTAGGTACTAATTGTAGGTATTTTGGATTTGAAAACAAACACTGCCGTAAATTCTAGTAGTTTTTTTTTTTATGAAATAAGCCCGCCACACTATTCCCAAACCACTGTAACTCCTAGTTTCTATTGATACATTTTCACACTATCGCCCCAATATCAGTCATCTGCCGGTTCTCCCCGGGGTCTAGTAATTACCTATGGATCCACCCCACTTGTCTGACCTACACGACCCAATTACTGCCCCTTTGGTAGGATTGTCTGTCAGACTTTCGGGCTTCTGACTGCAAAGTGCAGGTTCCGAGAGCAGAACCGACGGTCCTTAGTTAAACTATAAAAACATCATCATTCTTCTGCCACATTAAGGTAGTTAACTAAAAAAATCTAATTAGTCCGTCAGATAGATTTCCAAAAAATATTGGACACGTATTTTTTACAAGCATAGCACAGCATATTTGCTTAAATGGATTCTCCCAATTGTAACTGGAATAAGTAATAAGATTAAGCAATAAAAAAAAAAAATTTTTTTTTTTCAGTTAAGAAAACAATGATCTGATACGATAAAAACTCGTGTGACGTCATAATATTATAAGACATAATTAGTATGTCATTTTTTAGCGGCGGCGCTTTTTATCTTCGTAATTTTTTATTGATTTGATAAAGCAAAAAATACGTATCCAATATTTTTCGATAATCTAACAGACGGACTAATTAGAATCTTTTTTTTTTAAGTCAGTACATACCTATTTAATTGGTCAGCGCAGTAGGTACGTCTTTTTCTTCCATACTTAAATTTTCTCACGGCATTTTCCTCATTTCTCCGCAACACGTGCATGAACTTTTCAGTCACCGGTGCGGCGGTATTTTATTAGACTTACTTTATCCATTCGCGTAACACTAACACCACACATCTTCCTTAGCATTCTCATTTCAGTCACATGTAAATTCCTTTTTCATTACTCATACTCTGAAAGTAGGTCATAACATGCCTGCGGCGCGGGTTGAAAGTACTACTTTTCAGCCCTAGGGAGAATCACTTTCAACTGACAGCTGTCAAATTATTAAAAAAAACTTGGTTCCAACTTTTTATACAGCCATTCAATTACAGCGCGATTTAAAATTAAAATAATATAAATAATTTTTTTAATGATGAACTTGAAAATACTGGCTGCATAGCTGGACGACCAGAGGACAAAAAAAAGCGAGAAAGTGACAACATTTGATCAGCACAAATTTTTTTTTAGTTAATAATTATGTTCTTATTTTCCTCGTATTCGTAATGAAAAGCACAGTGTTACCTCGGGTAAATTACTTATTTAGTCCCTCGAACTATTTAGCGCCCCCAGGGCGCCAAGCCCCGTCTCGGGACTAAATAAGTAACTTCCATCCCTTGGGTAACAATGTACTATTATTCACCTATTTTGTGGTCCAACATTCTGTCTGATCCATGCGAGACAGCAGTGTGCTTACTCTGGAATATAATTCCGATAGATCGACATTGGTCAAACGTCAGTTGGTTGAGTTAAACGTCAGGGATTGGCTAAACTCAGTGAGTCTAGCCAATCCCTAACGTTTGACTGACAATTCCAATGTCGATCTATCGGAATTAAATTCGAGAGTAAGCACCCTGGTCTAACCATGTTATAAAAACAGTGCTTGGAGTATATTTTATTTTAACTAGTGCTTTTCAAATAAAATACGACAACACTGTATTGTTGAGTCCAAAACCAATATTTCCCCAATTATATTTATCTTTTAACTGCGCAGTTGTCTAACATTTAATGGCGCACGCGCAGCCCTCTGCGCGGACAAGGTTGCGAATGCGCCTAATTAAACACGATTCCGTCAAAAAAATCAAACATCACACAAGACGCAGATATTACCTACACATGTTTATACTTGTGTTTATAGCGATACAAATAATGGCATTACGGTCGATATTATCTAATATGACGTATAGAACGTTTGTTATTTATGCTATTCAACGCTTGAAGTCATAAATCAAATCGTTGGTGATGAAATCTTGCACTTCACTGTGTATGTGACAGTAGAAAGACAAACTACTATTCAACCGGATTGATAGTAAGAGCAAAATGGCTACTGGTAAGATATTCTTCGTCACTCGCCTGCGACGGAACAAATTAATAGTTTCGAACCTAGAACACGAGTTTAGTCGCACGTAAAGGCTAATTGAAAATGCTATTCAAACATTGATTGCCTCACTAAGTTTGGAATCTAAAGTAAATGTTCACGAAACCGCTATTACTTATAATGTTAACTTTTTCCTTTGTACTGCCGAATTAAAAGCACAGAGCGGGAGGGGTTATTCGATGATTTTCCACCATGTTATCTGAAATACTAAACGGTTTGGGGAGACGGGACTTTTTATTTAAAAAACTAAGTATTTTATTTTCAAAAATCAAAATCAAAATCAAAATATTTTTATTTCACATAGGCCTACATGGGCACTTATAAAACGTCGGTAAAAAGGGGCACGGTTCGGTGCATTGGTCGATTCCTAAGGAGAAGAACCGGCAAGAAACTCCAAAGGTTACTCTTTTAATCTTTTAAAATCGTTTGGGTTAACAATAAGGTAGGTATAATACACACATGAAGACCATGCAGATTAATGTATGTCTGAGATGGTCTTTTGAAGAAAGCACCACACAGATTTGAGTGGACCCGTCCAGTCAGTGCAAGCATTTGTCGGTTATCGTGGAGCTCGACTTATAACTCAAGGAGCTCAACGTCACGACGAACAATACCAAAGAAAGGACATTTGGGTGGGTCACTTAAAGTACTCAAACTGCCAGACAATCGTTAAAATTTAAGAAAGACCCACATAGTCCTCACATTCACAATATCAAATTTTGAAATATTTATCATATTAAATAATCATTTTATATTATTAAATGTCAAAAAAAAACACACAAACACAAAAAAAAAAAATATATAACAAGTAAATATTGGTCAAAACAAAAAAAATATCATACTTGAAAAAGTAAACAATGTCAGTGTATAAAAAAAATCATAAAATGTCAAATTGTAAAAAAATTAAATGAATAGTTAAAAAGTCAATTCAAATTGGAGCAGTTCAATCCCAAGCTTTTTTGTCCTCTATATAATCTTTAACAGTAGGTATAAAATCCTTTCTGGCAAAGTTTATGTTTTAAAAAGGATTTGAATTTATTAAGGCTTAAATTTTTAATGTGGCTTGGTAGTTTATTATAAAAGCGAATACATTGGCATCTAAATGATCCACCTATTTTCTTGAGCCTTGTTGTGGGTACAATATATTTATGTCTATTTCTTGTATTTATATTGTGAATATCACTATATTTTTTAACAAGGTAAGGTCGCTTGAAATCCAAAATTTTAGTTTAGCGGAAAACAGGAAATAAGGCGTCGAAACCAGGAAAAGGCAGTAGTTTAGCAGATGTGACATAGGAGCTAGTGTTTAACTAACTATTAAAGTAATCAATTTTCTATATCTAGCGTTAATGACGAAACGATAAGTAATCTAAGCTACGCAGTTGCGCCGAATGACTCACAACAGCTAGTAGGCAGTTAAACGTTAGATTGATCTTACGATAACCGTAGTTAAAATGGTACCTATTATTTACAACTACAATTACGTTTTTGACATTACATAACATTTAGACGAAACCTACAAAGAGAAAGTTTCAGTCTTGGTTAATAATTATGGGATATAAAATCGAAAGTATAACAAATTGCTTAATGGTTTCAAACTTTGTTTTCTGCAATCAATCACTTCAGAGGTTGCTCAATCAATCTTTTCTTCAGATAATGGACAGCTGTGCTCAGTTTTTGTGCGTTTTAGACCTACTCAACACGTTGCGACAATATAACTAGTTACAAGACTTACAAGCAAAGACCAAACTGTTTGCAATGCAAATTTTGCAAGTACTTACTTAAGGAGCACTAAGCACTTAAACGCACTCAACATTTTAATTATCAATGCACTCAACATTTTAATTATTAAACGATAGTCCAAAAAAAAAACAACTTATAAACTTCATTGTGTGATTTTTTATTCACCTAAAAGTATCCTTAACACACTAATTTAAATTCAGAGAAATACTCAGAATTGAGTCGTCCGCATTCAAGCTCATTTTAGAAACTCTAAAATGAAATCCAATTTCATGGAAGCGAGGCGCATTTTATTTTTGGAATTCACTTATATTCAGTGCAATTGAACCAAGTGATTCGCATCTTCGCAGCTTCGAGCTCCGTCTGTATTTCATTTCGCGAGTACGTTGCATCCTAAACAAGTCAAGCGGTTGGACCGCCCAGTACTAAATCGTCTATGGCCCATATGGCGAGAGTCTGCGTCAAGTTATTTATTGCATTTCTCAGCAGACCTGCAGAGTCGCAAATTTAATATCACTGTGATCAAACGCATTTACGACAACACTAAAACGCTAAGTGCGTTTCCTTTTGCTTGTATAGTTGTAAATTTTAAACAGCGCTCAAAAAGGTTTACAAGCGAAGTAAGGTTCAAAGAACACTGACCATAGACATAATTTAATAAAGAAACAAATACATCTTTTTACCCGACTGCGGCGAAGCCCAAAAGGAGGGTTATTATATCTATCGCACAGAGACGCTTCGCTTAGGTGCAATATTTTTAGATTGGATAAATAGAACCTGATTGTAAGCAGCGGCTTGTGAGTCTAGACAAACCGGAAATATCTTGTGGGTCTTTTTCTGAATCGATATTAACGATCTGAAGCCTAATACTGAAATACCATAATCGTATCGTATTAGACTAGGGTACTTTTGTGCGAGTCGCAATTAATGGTCATAATACTTGTTCGAGCATTCGTTTTAATTAAATCTATAAAAATCTGTCATTTAAAATTGCGTACCTCAATGAGTTACATAAATTAGATATCAAAGCTTACTACAGACAGCCCAAAGACAGTTAAAAATGTAGTTCGTTCGGTTAGTGTGTACCCAGCAGCGCTCAATTCGGCAGATGACAACTTAACGGATTGATATGTGACAAGTGACAGATGTCAGTGTTGCCAGGGCAGTCAAAATAAATCAGTGTCCACATTATTCTTACGTACGTACATCTTATTCAATTTTAACCGAATGAATAATAAAACGTTAAGTCATCATGATGTTACTTTTGTTGGGCTTCTTTTTCTTTGTTATTATCTTATCTAGAACAATTGAATGCTTTAAACTTCGGAACTATGCCAAAAGCCTGACCCACTGAAAATTAAATACATCTTCCAGACTTTCTTTCTACGTGTTACAAAATAGGAAACTACACTCAATATGAATGTTCATAATTAAAAAGAAAGTTTTAATGGACTGCAGCAAAATATAAACTCTAGTTTAACAAGATTGAAAGCTGATCATAATTGAATCATACGTGTTAATTTTATTTCCATTGAGAATATGAGAGAGAGGGAAAGAGAAGATAATGTTCGAGATGGAACAAAAACTACTACGCAGAACTGAAAGGGTTTTTTAATCAGTGTTGTTAATGATCGAACGTACGCCGGCAGTGCGCCCACTGACCTCAACGCGGACGAGATAAAGGCTATTTTAAGCGTCGAGATAATATCAGCATACGTCGAATGTTTCAACAGATACGACATTGGAGGAACGCCGGAAGCCTTTAGGCAGGACCTCTTAAAACTAACGTACTTGATAAACTTCCGTTACTTACATATTTGACAATGCAACTTTTTCGATCAACGAGTCAAGTCTACACTCTGTTTCCTCAAAGCGCAGGAAACAGAAAAAAAATTAACACATTTCGTGCAAAACATACGTTACAATCCGTAGAACGTATTTAATATTAATATTCTTGGCAAAATTCCCAAAAGAATAGAATACTCGGAACTCGGAAATGTATGAAGTTGTACTCATAAGTCGTGACGTTGGGTGTTTTAAATATTCATAACATGACATAATGTGAAAACATTACATCGCCATTAAAAGCAAAAAGAATCGAAAACTGTGACATGAAATTCGAGATGAACGCGGCAGTTAAATCAGCATGTGAATTGTCTATAGTCGTAGGTAACGCTGCCTTCCGAATTGATGGGCTACTTTATATACCCAAGTGGGAGTTAAGATCCATTATGCAAATATTTGTTTTGCTTAATTACTCCAACGAATTTCAATCGTTTGAAAGTAACGGGTATGGTAATCCTGAGTCATAAGTCTATTACAGAAATCGCCCTAATGTAAGAGAATCGTTTACATTCTATGTGCGTCGAACGAAATGACGTATTTACGACAAGCATTTTATCTCATAAAGATCCAATAAATGCCTTACTAAAGGCTCCGTTTCCAGCCATCGATTCCCATCTTGACCTAAAGGAATTCGCCTCAAAACGGGGACACGATTATATCAACATTTCTCGTCAACCTCAAGAGATATAATTATGGTTGCTTTCTTGAATATAAAATGTTGTTAGTCGTTATAAAATAATACAGCACACTGCAGCAAATGAAAATTATGAGGAGCAATACATCAGTCTGTTCTGCACTTATTGGGACAATGCTCTTTAAACAGCTGGTTTATTTATGAAACAGTGCTCGATTGACTGGGAGGCCTCGACCTCAGAGACCGCTTTCATGTCCATTAAAAGGATTACTCGTCAGACGGCATCGAGAAACAGTCTGTGGAATTGGGCTAATCCGGGCTGCGGTGTAGACGCTACGTCGAGAGGTTGCCCCACGCACACCTGATTGAAAGACCATAAACTTTGGTACAAGAGCATAAAGCATAATGTACAAAAGCATGTCATATTAAGTGTCAAATCAATAACTCCTCCACGCGACCGCAGCAGAAAGTTAGGAAGCGGTAAAATGGCGAGCGAATAGAGACTTTAACTGAACGTGATAGGTTCATGATTCGAATTACACGATTTTCGCGAGACAAGACGGTGAAAGCCCGTCTGCCCTTGCGATCTCTAGCTTCACAAGAACATAATTGCACACGTTCAGTAAAACGATTCAATGAATCAGTGACATTAAAAGTCAACGAGAACTTAATCAATGTTATTTCAAAGAGAATCTTGTAAATTAAGAGTTATCGCATGATAGAACCTGATACTCTTGAAATTGACATTATTAACGTAGTAAAAATGAACATGAACATGAGAACTGTTTGATAAGAGGAATTTCAGCGATTTTGCATCGGATATAATAATTAGCGGCGACGCGACGGATGCAATTACCCACCGCAGTGGCAGCATCCGAATGCGCGTCATCTTGCGCTCGCAGAATAGTCTCTCAAACTCTAACTCTATTCTTATTAGAAAGTGGCAAATTTGAACGAAAAGGAAGGAGGGGGGAGGGGTCAGCGACCGAAAATAATCATAAGCCTATCCTTTATTTAAGGAACATACTAATTAGCATTGTAAATGTTACAGTATCAGAAGATAAATCGCTGCTCAAATCTAGGCTACATCCGATGAGAAACGAATTAACTTGGTCATTTAACAAAAAGCGTATATTCAAGCAATGTTAGATGTAATTTTTTTAGATCTGAAGTAAATTGGCAAATTGCTTACTAATGTAGCAATTGAGACCAGTACCAGATTAATAAATCGCACAGCAAAAACAATTTAATAACATGATAAATAACCCGTCAATTCTAAATCACCGTGAGTTACGAATAGGAACAGAAAATTACTTCGACTTTGAGCCAGCAGTAGACAAAAGAGTTTTGGAGAGAGCGAATAGTCCGAATGCTGTTCCAAGAATTCAACACTGCTAAAAATAAAGTTTTTGCTAACTGTAGATATTTGATTCGGAACGATGAGTGATGAATGACCCAGTCCTGAGATGTACTGGAGGTTCGAAATAGAGCACAAAGAATAAAAACTTATCACTCTTTTTCCATTTGTTTTAGTTCAATTTATCCGCGTCACCGGAGAATTTTGAAATTGTTGTCCATAATTCCATGACGATGCTAACCTTCATGTAAAGTTCTTTCTAACTTAAGATCTGGAATTAAATGTAATGGTTTAAGAATATTGCTCATCACTCCTTTCAGTTTTAGCACTGCATATGGCCACAAGTGCGAAACTTAAAACGAAGGATGAAATTCCTTCAGCAAATGATTATAGGTCTTGAAATGTTTAACTTTAAGCAGTAAATTCTTTGTCACAACACTCATTGACTTTCAGCCCACTTTAAAAGTTGCGATTATATCGAAATGTTCATTGTTATGTTTGTTTTCAGCAGTTTTATATATTGTTTATTAGTATCTTAGTTGAACTGAGGAAGGCTATCGTCGTCGGTTGACTTGGTAGATTTTACATTGAGATAACTGCTTATATATAGCCAACCAGTTTTCTAATAAGAAAAATAACGATACATGGTTGTAAATGCATTGCGTTGCTTGTAGAATAATAGGTGGACACATCTATTTGTTTATTATAACGTTTATTTATTCACACGTGTGAGTAGTTAGAGTAGTATGATTGCTTTATGAACACAATTGTGGATTGTCGTAGCCGCTGATACGTCATTCAAAGCTAGGTTGTAAGTAAAATAAGTTACTGATTATTCATGAATTCTGTTCCAATGTTTGCAGTACAAGTAATTATGTATTCGTGAATATATTTGCTGGTTGATTGATGAATTTTCATCAAATTATGAATCAAATCTATTAGTATGCAACCTTCTTAACTTCTTGTTAACAGGAATGATTACCTATTGTTCCTATTACAAAGTTTATATTACTTCGGTTTACTACGCTTCTTTGTGAGGTTTGATCTTATTTAGTAAAATACTAAATAAGATATTATTTTTATAGTATTTTACTAAATAAGATAAAACTAGCTAGGGCTAGCTAGATATCTACAGCAGGAATAATGGAGGGAAGTGGAAATTATGTTTTTCCTACTCCTCCGCTATTCTTTTCTGATTAATTTAGTTGCGGGATCCAAGACAGTTAAATCGATTCTCTAGGACTTCATTGTCTCGGCGCTTTTTTTGTGGTTGCCACTGTTGATTCTGGCTCACAGGAGTTACAGTGGTTTGGGAATAGCGTGGCAGGCTTGTCCCGAAAAGAAAAAGCTGGAATACCTAATTAGGCGTGTACTGTGTACCTACTAAATCGATTAACTATTTTATTGGTTTGTTTATGTAGTTTTATAAGTATATGAATTAATAAACTGCGAAGTAGGTAATCGACCTGTAATAAGTGTACTAATAATAGATTACATGATTAATGAATAATGAAGTACACCCGGATATTCATTTTGATAAAATACCAATTGCACCAATATTGTGATATTATGTATTCGAACGCCCTTTCCTCAATTATTAGGAAATATAAATATATAATTTTGATTATAAATGCATATTTTCCTAGACCTACCAATGAACATAAAATTTTGTAGTTCAGCAAGAGGTAAAATAAAATTTTAAAATCACGCTCATACAAGTCACTTTTCTATAACGAGTTGAAAGCCGCAAAAAGCTTCAGAAAATTGCTGGCGTATGCCGAAATATAGGTCAAGTAACTGCCTTGAACACTGTCTAGAAAAAAAAAACACACTTTTAAAACTGGGATTACAAAAATAAACTAGACATCGGGACGCCTTGTGCTTAATTACATTTAGTTTCTATTTATGAAAAATCAGCCAATGAGCCAACAAAAACTGACCAACACACGCAGGTGAAGATTTTACGAGCAGCAAGCTTTATAACAGGCATCAACGTCAATGATGGTACATATGACCGTATCGCATTCTCTTGACGCTATGAAAATTCCAGACATCGATATTTTTAGTACGATCGTAGATATCTACACTCACGTGAGAAACACCTATTAAATTAGTTTCAAACCAGGAATGGAAGTGAATTATCTGGGTGCCGCATTCATTAGACAGAATCAGAAGAATCACTTATCGTAATTGAAATCTTAATCTGTTAAACGGTGTGCATTCAGAATTTTACCGATTAATCAAGTAATATGCAAGTGGATAATTGGCTCTTCGCTTATTAGTTGAAATCCGGACTAACTACATAGTCTGATCAGAATCGGATCAAGTCCAAACGTGTACAGAAAGCCCATTGAAAAACGTACAAAAAATCTTTGTTGACGTCATCACCAACACGTTTTGTATTAACTTACATAATATTTGAATACATTTTGAAATCATTTAAACATGTTTGGGTAAGAGAAATAATAACAATTTAACTAAAATATTGGTATACTTAAATGTCACTGTTAGTAACGGAATTAGAGCGTGTAGGTACTATGAATATTGTGATGTCAGTAAAAGTTCTCCCACCATTTTTTACAAAATCGATAAAAAAAGAGACAAAAGAGTATAAACTGAGTAAAGAGCAAAGAATTTTACGTGGTACGAGCTGGTGCGGTATCATGACCTTGGTACGCTCGTTTGCGAAATGAACCTCAAAGTAATCGATGGGCGTATTCTTAATACATAAACATAGAGCAGTGTACCGCCATCGTCTAATTGAAGTTCAACTAATCAATGTGGCGTCAAAATCAGGGCTATTTTTGGAGCGAGACCCTTTATTAGGAGTTTTGAATAAACTGTAATAGAGCTTTACCGATAACTTCCATTCCTTTAATTGTATTCGATGTTAAGCTTGTTAATGACTTGAAAATTGTTAATATACAATCTACACTAATAAAAGGAATATTTCTCATCACAAGCTCCTCATACGAATTCTAAAATTCTTCTATAGCAGAGAGCTATAGGATTATATTGTTTGATATAACAAGAATCTTCACGACGTCGGCGCAGAAACAAGTCTAAATCAAATCGAGTCTTTATATTTAACGACTTGATTTATTTTTCACATAAAACTTTTTTCAAGGACTTAATAGAGGCTTCAGCTGCACATAGTCATAAATCCAGAACGATTGAATAATTTATATTCTCCCGGACTGATACATTATGTTGTAATGTATTAATATCTATTTTCATACAGAGTGCAGCGATTAAATAAATCATGACTTCCTGACACATAATACCATCCATCAAGCCATCTAAGCTCACCTTACATCAGCTACCGGAGTCAATTTTATTGTTTAGCGTTTCAATTAAGAATATTAAAATCCTAATTATCACTAATTAGGCTATAAATCACCGCCTTAGTATATACTGCGTATAGTCAAGGACAGTCATACTGCTACTTATAATTGAATGTGCCTTTTTCCAAAAGTGACATTTTGAAATTGTTGAGCCTGAAGCCCAGATGACGGCGATCGCACATAGGCTGATTGGCCGTTTTAAAAAATAATTTATTTAAAACTCAGACAACAATGATCCAAAATTTTGTTAGTAAGTCTAGCTACTTAAAAATAATGTTAGTAACCAAAATAAATAATCAAAGGGCAATCAATACACGTAAAACACTATTATTTGATTTAAAATTTAACAACCAAATAAAATTCAATTAATAAAATAACTACACATTATGTCAAAGCTCATGTCAAAGTATAAAAGTGTATGTCAAAACGTAATAGTACATTATGATATAAGTGCGGTAAGTTGAAAATTACAGCCGAGGCGATATTGCTTGCCCGAGCCGTAGGCGAGGGCTAAAAGAAAGCAGAGGCTGTAATTATCAAAGCGCACGTATGTCATACGACGTTTTATAACATATTTGCGAGGAAATAAATAAAACTCGGACTTTCTTAAACGAATAAATCTTTAATTAAAGCAGTTATGGAAATTTGAGCAATTAGTAAAATTGATTATTATTTCTTAACAAATAAGCGATGCGATTTTTTTTCAGGCATAGGCACAAAACAGCCAGTATTATTAATAAAGTAAATTAATATTTTTGTTTTTGCTACAGATATTAATGGTTGTAATTTATTGTCGAAATTAATAAAATTAAAGAATTAAATGTTTATTTATTATATTTTATCTCCCAAAGTTAATTTTATTCATAAAATGTTGACCACTTTTCTGAAATAAAAACTCTTTGCTAAGATTTAAAAAAGTAGGTACCGTTCGTTTTGACAGAGCATCTTCCTAAACCGTGCGATTTACATTACATTACCGCACAAGTACGTAATGAGATACATTACGATATTGAAATTGGTGAAATAAGAGACCCTTTACGAGCAAATGTGTTATAAAATATAATAAGTATTATATTTTAGACGGTCAAAATATTTTTTCTACTTTTTATTGATCTGTTAGTTGAAGACAGAAAAGTTATAATAGGTAACACAATTTTTAAACTTGTTATTAAAGAAAAAAAATGTGTAGGTAATTCGTGCTTAGAGCTGTTTACTAGACTCTTCGAGATCCTCGTGAGATTCTGAATCTAAATCGTCATTCCCTTTCCCTGGCTTTGCTGGAATCAATATTTCTCTCGTTTCTTTTGAGAATAGAAAATGATTTTTTTTATAAAAAAAAAACTATTTTCGTTCCACTACCTTCAAAAGTGAGATAACTGATGAATAGACACTAATAGGCAGACTTTTTACTGATTTAGTAACACAAAGGTTTTATCTACACGAACCAGTTAGTCAGATGACAGCCAAATACACCCATAGAAAACTAATTTCTTTGAGAATTTGTAAATTAATTTTTTTTCAAACATTTTAAGCCATATGTTTAAATCCTTGCAATATTAAATTAAATGAATATATTCAGACATGTAATTGTCTACCTACATACCTGTGTTTAATTGATTACCTACATACCTCTTTTACGATATTCCATCATCAATTCAGTTGTAAACACAACACAAAAAAATATTACCAAGTGAGATGCATAGTGAAAGATACTACAAATACAATTACACTCCAAAAAATCACTGATGACGCCGATTATTCTAAAAGTTATTAAATTGTGTTCTACAAATATTCTATTTTCATTTGATATTGTAGTTTTTTACGATACGACTAGTTAGTTTTTTTCTATTTTGGCCGTCTAAAAGCGTGAAATCCACGTGTGTCCGCCGTTGGTGTGATGACCTAGAGGAGTTTGTAGGAATGTGGCCGAAGAATCACATACACAGAGAAGTGGAAAGCTACTTATAGGGGAGACTTGTCAGCAGTAAGATAAAATATGTTAACTTGATACTCAAGCAGAAAAGGGCTCACGAACTGTTTTTTTTGCTTCACTGCTTCAAAAACCATGTCAAAATTTACTTTAATGTGAATTTAAAACGTGCATTTTGTATTCACGAGGCCAGGGTATTCGAGCTGCATCCGACAGGGACACACTTTATGTTAATCTTCATTCATTGCAAATAAGCACGGATCATGTCTAAACTCAGATTACAAGGTGTGCCAGTCATGAGACATCGAGTACTAAGAAACAGATTTCTTTATGATAACTATTGTTGAGATACCCAAGCATCATATTGATTGATAAAAAATAATAATTTGTTTATTAGATTATGAACCTTGAGATGTTTTTGCAAAGATTTATTTTTTGTTACAACCATCGGTGAGAAAACACGTGCCTTTTAAATACCTCGCAAAACTGTAGCCTTCTTAGCTCTGGGTTGGTCAATTATGACATGTGTCAACCTAGCTCATCATTTAGTCGCGCTACTTCTCGATTACAAACAAAACGTACGGTACGTGCCACACGTTCGCCTTAATTATATTTTATCAATGAGGATGAATCGACACTGGCAGCTTCACTGCAACGGTAAACGAACATAGTAGGTAGGTACATCAGAGTTAAAAATAGAACGACTGCTTACTTTCCGTTACGGACTCAGCAAAAAATGTCGAATTGTCAAATCATCAAGGAAAGTAAATTGTTGATTTTCCTGTTAGGTACTCATTCGCGCACCAGCGTTTTCTTTGATTACATATTTTTAGGCGTGTCAGCGAATGTCGCGAATTCGCGATAGAATGGAAGACTTATGAGAGCACGACCTGCTTTATAGTTAGCTTCTTGGTATTTGGCGATTTTGATTTTATCTGGTGAAAAAAAACGCGGAAAGTTCGAAAGCGGCTCACAAAATTGACAAAGTTGCAGGAAACACATGGAAAGGATGCACGAAAACGTGAACAAATTGGTAGGAAGGAAGGAGGGTCTATACGCAACTACCCATCGAGTAATAGGTGATTTAAAATAAGAAAGTGATGGAACTTACGGCAGGACTCTCACGTCATTACTGATGGAATATTTTTTTTCAATTCGAATAATTCTGATTTTATAGCCAAATTTGATACTTGCACCTTTAGGGACGTCCAGTTCACTGTTGGAACAGCAGTGGTAGCTTTTCCAACCGTCTTTTTCCTTGTACTTAGGTACAATCCCTAATTGAGAAAGAATTTTAAAAAGGAATTTAGATTACATTGAACTGTATGTTTAGCAATTTAATAAAACATAATTAAATATGAAGAACTAATTACGTAATTAACCGCCAGTACCGCTGGTTGTTACAATTAACTTTATCTTTCGATCAAAATACAATGGTATTTAGATGATACCTACACAACAGCAATCAATAAGTACCTAGGTATGTGTACATACATGCCATTACGAAAGACCAGAAAAATAGGAAGTAATACCTATTAAGTAATCTGTAATATTACAGGCCTTTATTTGATCTCGTTATGCAATTTTGATCCAGCATCTGTCTAGACGACATGGATCTGAAGATTTCAATTATTGATAGATGTGTTACATGACGCGTTTGGCATACCTACTGCGATTCATTCGCCAAAATATACATCATCAATAGCGAAACTAACTACTTTCTATTTACAAAGAGTAATATCGTGTCAGTTTTTAGGCTTGACCGGCGCGCAGGCGGGGGATTGGACGGTGCCAATGAACTTGGCGGGAAAGCAAATGCAGCCTCGCTCGCGCCACTGGGTCACACAGGTACTGTCGCGGAACGAACGCTACCCGAACACCTTCGCATATACCATAAATTCATAACGGCCCCGTATCAAACAACTAACCACGTAATTTAGCCGCCTTGCACATAATTTATGGCTTGTATTTTCATTGGGCGCACCGCTACGTACAACCAATAAAGCGTTGCGTTTGAATTGCAAATGCCTCTACAAAATGCAGCGGCTAAGTAGATATATTCCCACGTCTATTAGACCCAAATGCGAAGCTAGGGGGCATCGCTACGAGTCAAATGGCTAGCGTGATAATTTAAGCTCGGTCAAACCGATTTTAAGCAATTAAATAGTTTACGGCAATTTTAACGCAATAAATTCAGTAAGGATGATACTTACATTCATTAAGACTGGCAATGTGCCATTCTGAGGACGTTTCCGGCAAGCGCCGGCAGTCGCCGATTCGTTCTGGCGACGCCTGAATTACAATTGCAAACGGACGCGGTTCTGCCATGTGTCATTTGAAACACAAGAAAAAGTATTTGCATTTGGAGCAAATAATGCTTGGGGATTACCAAATTGAACACTTTTACAGCCCAACAAAAGTTCAGTAAATGTTCTAGCGGTGTAGGAGAAACATCGATCCATGTGGGTCAACAAACCGAGAAGCTTTTATCAAACGCAATATACATTTCTGTATCGATAACAAACTGGAACCGCACGCGGCGTGCAAACCTTATCTAAAGTCCAACGCTTCCCACTTCGCAATAAAGCCTTAGTATACTGCACTTGTTATTTCATAAACGATTCTGAATAGAATCTGTGAATTGTATGAACAAACTGTGACACGTTTTACTTTGATATCAAGGTTTTTATAATATTTTTCGAACAAAGCATCGCATGAAGGGAGACTTTAAAACTGGACGTTATTGTAAGCAAAAAGTTGATGAATTAAACAACTGCCTTCTAGGGAGGCTGATACTACACTAAGTAGTCTGGCTGTGACAGTGAATTTGAACTGAGTTCAGTGGGTCGGATTGGGTAAGCCAAGCAGCAGTCTGATCTTTCGAAGGACTTCAAGCCGTCAGTTTCAATTTAACGTTTGAAATCAGTGTGAAGTGCCGCATCCACTGTCAAGTTTTAAATAACACTTCGAAAACAAAGAACGATAAACGTTTTATAATTAGAAATATTGTACTGGAACAGAGGTCAATACGCATTGGTCGCAATTTACAATGGCTCGGTAATATTTTATAATAGTCACACATTTTATCAGATTATTGAACCTAACATAAGTATGCGCCTGTCATATTGAACGTTGTATCTTACAAATGTTACTATCGGATGAATTTATGCATCCTATCAATGTATTTTTTGTTTTGTATGGCGCCTGCATTCTTGACATGACTTTATCGAAACATTATCTTCTTGATTTACTAAGTTTAGACTAGTTTGATATGTCCGTTCCTCAGTAACAAAGGATCGCCGATAATCAATTACTTATCTATCAGCAAACAATCAAAGATATCGATTTATTGGAATTTTAACACCACCTTGATAAGTTTGATCGCAATTTTCGCGCTTGTCTGTCACAGTTGACAAATATTAAATAATGTATAAGAATCACGTCATGAAACGAGTTACTTAGATAAATAGGTTTTTGTGATTGAATCAATGTATGTAAGTACTTACTTTAGTCAGTTTGCAGAGTTTTTAGCGCTATAACACTTTGAATGTTTGATTTATTAAACGATATCGTCTGGTAATCGTTTGTTTAATTATTTTGTTCAATCTCGAGGTCAGAGCGCTAATTAGTTAGCGTGGAAGCATTCGTGGAATGCACGTGAGATCCACCAGTCCATCGGCTTCTTGACTGGTTTAATTATTTGCACGAAACAATCCAAACTGTGGCATCCATTATGTGAAGCGGATCACTATCATAATATGCACGAGAACAAGCAAATTCGTTAAAATAATTTTAAACAATGCGCTGTTGGACAAAAACCAAATCGATCGCAAAAGTGAAAGCGACTTCAAAATTTATAGTCGCTGTTTAGTACAAGCTTAATTACAATAAATCATTATCTTATCGATATTTGGAATTGTTAATAGTTTTCATATCACGGGTACGGTTCGTTGAGTTGTTGTATTATCTCTGTTTATTATCAGTCAACAAACTTTATTGAAGTGTGATTCTGATTATTGAGGACCATAGGTTTGATACAGTTTTTATATTGCAATCAGTATACCTACCTACTGTTGTTTCCCTTGGAATCTTAACGTTGTGTTGTCGTGTTCACGATACACGTGGAACAATTTATGACTAATATCTTAATAGACAAGCACAATCATGTAAACAGACTTCATGGTTCAATAGCGTCTCATGTAAAAACTTTTGTACCCGAAATGTTTAACATATACTTACACCTTGTGTGTAACAACCCTAAAATAAACAAAACTTTATTTACATCGCCAGACTACTGACTATTAGTATAAAGACACGATACTGCGTAGTAGACACTTTATCGGGGCCACGCTGTTCCTAAATGCTGTGCAAAAAATCATATCTTTTTGTGGCGTCCGCGAAATGAAAAAGAATCAGACGGTGTTCACGCGTCGTACGGCGGACTACGGCGTTTTTTCAAGCCCTGGACGTCCTTGTGAGGCGCGCCATCGTTACGCACCGCCGACCTACAGCTGTTTGTTTGACAACAAACTGCGCGATATGGAACATGTTATCAAACCATATTCAATGGTAACACTTCACACGACCGGTGTGACGTAGCATACGAAACGTCGATCTATCTATCTATAATGCACCAATGGAAAAATTATGGCGATCGGGTGACTCCACAAATTGTTATCGCACATGGTTAACGAATACGAGAGTGTATGACGCTCCTATTATTCGTGAAATTGATTCAGCGGTTTATTGAGTGAGATGATGATGTATTGACGCCATTTCACCTACGTAAATTCGAAGTTAAAATGTTAACATAATAGCATGTATCGGATTATGTAAACAATATCCAAACTGATCAATTAAAACTATAGTGGGCAAGTATTTAAAATTATTAGCCCATCACCATGACATAATAGCATGTAATACCATTAAAATTCGAGATTCCATAAAATCGGCAAAACTTGTTCTCGTACCATATAAATTACAAACTTGTAAAACACGCCCACATATTTTTTTACAAATGGCCGTTTTATTTGACTATGTACAGCGCGCAGATCGCAGCCAAGAAGGCATTTTGTGCATCCACTTTCACCAATATAAGCACGCCAATAGACTGCACGGAGAGGTAGAAAACGTACGCGCGGATAAATTCTCTCGAATTGTCAACAACAAAATATATTCTATCCAAATTCGATGAAGTCTGAAGTACTTCAGACTTCTTCGGACCAAAGAAACATGTTCATCAATGAGGCAGATGTTCCATTTTCACTTAATTATTCAGTATCCGATACAGTCACACTAGTAAGTAAGTAATGTACCCGAGATAAGTGTTTTACATTATTAAAGTGGGTTAGAAATCTACTTGCACGTAACATTTAATTAATTGATCTTTGTTCTGGTCTCTGTTTAATACGTGTTCATTAGTGTTCATGTAACATTCTACTAAAGTAAATGCGAACGAGGAGAAGACACAGTTTAGTAAGCATTTTCGTGATGATCTATGGCCTGTAAAAACGATACAACGTTCATTAGAATTCCTTACAGAAATATAGACCTACCTCGGAGTTTGCATTGGTTAAGCCAATTATGAATAGTGAAATCCATTAAAATAGGGTCAATAGTTCTCGCGATTAGACCGCTTGTACATTGAGATAATAAATACTACGACCTGATTTAACAATGGAATTACTACGCCCTATTACGTGTTGTATAATCAATCGCAAGAAAGCAATATCGTGTCCAACGAAGACGTTTCTACCAACCTTCATGAACTCTCCAATAGAATAAAATAATTGAAGAGTCTTTCTCTATCCTTCTTTCATTGCTGCTTTTTAACGTTTTTCAGCACAAAATGAATCTTCTTTGCTGTCTTATAATACTGTAAGTAATTGATTTTCAGTCCATGGAGCATCCGTCCACGATTATGATTCCGTGAATGGATAGGAGTTCAAAAACACTACGTTTAGACAATGGGTCATTCAAAAAACTCGAGGAATCTTTACAAGTAATAAAATAACGGGAGCTGGCTGGCATTAGTGCTATTTTAAGGTGGTGTGCCCACTAGCAAAATAACAATGTGTTCACGATACCCTATGAAATCGAACTATCTTTTAATTATTTAGTCTTCTGCTAAGTATTTTAGTCATAACTAAGTGTGTACTTAGTTGAACTATTTTAAGCACAAATGGTAGTGCATTTGAATCGATCAGAAGCGAATGGATGGTTCGGGTTTCACGGCCTTCGGTCCTCTACTCGATTACCAACGACGCCAGTGACGTAGTTGCGCTGGCGCCTATACCAACTTCTCTGCGGCTTCGTGTCATGAATACATGAGGAAGTCTTTAGTACTGTGAATAAATTCGCGGTTTAACTCAGGTTTATTCAAGGAATGCGGTTTAAGTAACCGAGTGAGTTTCGATCCAGCAATAATAATTACGTACGTGACCTCAATCACAGTATCGGCAAAACTGCAAAAATGCGAGGAGTGAACGATTGCAAGATTTCTAGTGCAAAAAAAAAGGAGTTAGTATCGTCGTGCAGGCCAGACGAAAAAGAACGCACGAACGGACGCTTTTTTAGCCAGGCAGTAGATCGGGTGCGTTGTGCGTGAGTCACCGGCATACCGGCGCGCACCATGCACCGTACGTGTCAACCACCTATTTATGTCGCTGGTCGCAGGACGAAGCGCAAATAAACAGCATCAAAGGGACGTTGGATTCCGCTCGGCGACGGTGCGAGCACCAACCTAAAGGAACGAAAACAACCACCATTGTCTACGGATGAGTTATTTTCGCAAATAGATACGGATTCGCCACTTGCTGTATGTATGCAAGTTCTGTCGCTATCCGAGGATGCTAAGTTAAGATTCTTACGGCTTCCAGAGTTTAGAAATAAGCTGCCTGATATTTAGACCTCGGTTACTGTACCATGGGTGCGTTCACAAACATTTAAACTCACATACACAAATACTGTAATTGGTTGACTCATGTGATTTTGATCAGTAGTATGACCTCATAAATCTGAATCATTTGAAGTTTGCTGTTTATGTTTTGTAAAAAACTTTTCAGAACTAATTTTTTTACGCTTTACATTTACTAGGACTTAGTGCTGTTCAAGTTGTTTGAAATATCAATTAGTTTTAAAATTTAACAAAAAACGAGTTTATTTAAGTTTTAAGCACTTTAAAAAAGTTGAGTTTCTTTCATCATTACCAAAAGTGGCTGTGTTCTAATGGTACTGATAATATAATGACATTCTTTAGTCATTGGCTAAATTACTTACATAATACCAGTAACAATTTAACATTATTACACCAAAAAGTCCTGTTTATAATTTTAAATTAGTGTACCAAGGGCAAACTCCACTTACAAACAAGTTTTAATAAAAATTAAATATTTCTTAATTACCAAAATGTGTTTGAATTACCTAACTACAGTCACTTCCTTTATAAATACAGAAAAAGCTCCTATTTCAGTCTGTTCGAGTATAAATTTCAATTTAAAACACTTGGCACAATCATTGCAACTATTTGTTTAAAAAAATAGTAGGTATTATTTTTACATTATTATATTAATTACACTTTCACATAGTGAAAAACACACCAGGAAAGATATGAAAAAATTCAGAATAGTTACCAAATACCCACTGAAGTTAAGTCAAGAAGACAAGACAATATTTTGTCTTGTCTTGCTTCCTTTTAGTCTTTTTTGTTTATTCAAGACAATAATAAGAAAGTCTTGCCTTAAACGCTATTAGTATGCAAAATTAATTTATTTAAATATGGGATCAATCTCCCAGCCAAATGCAAATAAGGCAACTGTCACATAGCAAAGTTATCCGCTGAACGGATTTTGTGCAAACTTTAAAATCAGAAAAATATTTTTTTTTTTTGTCTCTTTTTCCTTACAGTATTTTTAGCGGTATCAGTAACAGGCCCTTTGAGGATAATTCAATCAGAACACATTAGGTAAGAACATTTCACAGGAAATGTTTATTATTAGCTGTAAAGGAAAATAATTTAAATATTGAATTGAGACTGACCTTTCATCCTCGGGCGGCGGAGCGGCTGGCGTCTCCTCCTTGCTGTCGCCGGTATCACCAGACTGCAGCGTGTCCGAGGACACATCCGGAGCACCACTATCACACGCATTCACATTGACACTACTCATCACCGCGCCACTGATCGCATGAGACACCGCACTCACGGGGCTACCGAAGCCCTGACTGTCATGGCCCGGCTGCGCAGTGTTCGCCGCGTACGCGGTAGAACTCACCGGCATCGACACCACCGGTGAGTTGGTCCCCGAAACGGCCGCTTCCACCGGCGCCACACTACTCTGCGACATCACCGGCACCACGTTCCCGTACCCCAGACCCATACTGGTCTGAGATTGCACCACGTTCGGGTGGACTCCGCCGCCCATACCGACCGGCATGTTTGGTTGCATCGACATCGGAATGTTCTGGTGCGCCATGGACACTTGCGCTACCGGCTGGTTGGGCACGTACTGCACGCCGCCCATCTGCCCCTGCCCGCCCACCTGCTGTGGTAGCATACTTTGCTGCCCCATGTGCTGCGCGACAGGCATCTGCTGACCGACATTCGTTGGCTGCATGAATATAGGATCTGAGGCGGGTATCTGCATACTAGGCTGATTCCCGTCTAGAGTCATCTGCATATTCTGCGGAGGCGCAGTCATCATTTGAATATTTCCTTGAGGCACATTCCCTTGCTGAGGAGCAATAGTGTGCACTGTAGTTGGCTGCTGCTGACCAGTGAGACTCTGGAGATTTGCAGGTAATGTCGAGCCTTGTGGTTGAGAAGGCATTTGTTGAAGGTTTGACGGTAGCGTTGCACCTTGCTGTGATGTAACAATAGAAGTGAGCACCTCTTGTGGCAAAGTTTGACCTTGCTGGCTCATCTGTGATTGTTGTGTGTGGTATTGAGGAACATTATGTTGAGGTTGAACCATCTGCTGCTGAGAAGATGGCATATTGGCAGTTATCATTGACTGAGCATTAGACTGCTGACTGACAGCTTGATTATATTGCTGCTGCACTCCAGACATGCCTTGCTGTTGCATTTGAGGATGCATGCCAGGCACAACTGACTGCTGGGGCTGTGATGGCATCTGATGCATTTGAGGTTGCATCTGTGTCATCTGTTGATTAGCGCCAGTGAGTTGAGTGGGCATTTGCATCTGCTGAATGTGATTAGGCAATTGTTGGTTTTGCAGAGCTTGTATCTGGGCTTGGCTTGGCAAATGTTGAAGTTGGGCCTGTTGAGCTCCCATCGGCTGCTGTCCTTGCATATGATGAGTCTGACCCATATTGGGCATTTGAGCTTGTTGCATATGCATTTGAGGATTTGGTTGGCCTTGTATTTGCTGCATCTGCATCTGTTGCATCTGAGGCTGCTGAGGGGCTACTTGAGTAATCTGTCCTTGATTAGGCATAGCCTGCATCTGCGGCATTTGTTGCTGCATCTGTGGCATATTAGGCATTTGCGCTTGAGGCATGTGTTGACCCATTTGCTGCATCTGCTGGTTAGGTATTTGTTGCATTTGCTGTGGCATCTGTTGGTGCATCGGGATCTGTTGCATTGCCATACCCTGAGACTGAGCAATCACTTGCTGCAGCTGGTGTTGAGGAAAGCTTTGAGGAATTTGCTGCACTTGCTGTTGTTGTGTCTGCTGCGGGTGATTCTGAGCCGCATTCTGCATAGTAATGTGTGTCATGCTCTGAGGGTGCTGCTGTCCAACCTGCTGCTGATTAGGCTGCAGGTTTGGATTTGGCATTTGTTGTGGTATTTCTAAAGGCGGGGACTGCACTGACACTGACTGAGAAACAGGCTGCATCTGCTGTTGCACCGAATTAATAGGTTGAGTCAAAGACTGACCCGGAGAAGCCATTGGAAATTGTTTTTGAAGAGTTTGTTCTAGTTGCTGCACAGTGGGAGCATTACCTTGCATATCTTTAGGCCCTTTGTTGGTCAGATCATTACACATTTCATCATGTTGACTATCATTTATCACCACACCACTGTCAGGAGCCTGCAACGCATTAGTTTCGGTCACATCAAGGTTGTTGTTTAACGTAATAGGAGCATTTTGCTGTGTAGTATGATCCAGGTAATCCATACACATCCATCGGCCCCTACGGAAAGGTTCAGTGCTTTCAATTTTCACAACTTTAAACCGTTCATTCCTAACATGTTCTTGTATTTCTTTCATACCTTCTTGGGGTTTAGCATTTCCTATGAGATTAATAATGCTGCCAGTTCCGGCGTTAGTAACGCTGACATGCATGTCAGACACTTCTGTATTATTACTATTTGGCACTGCTCCTCCTATCTGGTTGTTAGCGTTGTCCTGACCAACGATCGCGAGCCCGTACTGCGAGCTGGTCGGGATGACGGGGGCGCAACCTAATGATGCACTCGACGCGTTGTAAAACACATCATCTTTCGAGAACGTGTCCTCGGAATAACTAGGCGTTTCATTCTCAATGTCAGTCACTCTCGATATGTCGTCGGTGTGAGATTCATCAAGATCGTCAGCGGAGTCTTCGCCAGCATCAGTGCTCACTCGAGAGCCGACCGTCACACTGGTGATCTGAAATGAAGATATTTTCCTTGGGTTATGGGCGGCTTGCAGACTTGTCGGGTGAGTCACTCCCTTCTCCGACTCGTTCAGTCGAAGAGATTCACTCGTCGTACGGTGAACAACGTTGTTATACTTGTTTTTCTCACTAGTTTTATGTGACTTTTGAATCAGATTGTCAGCCATTATGCCGTCCGAACCGAATGACTATCTAAAGAAAATTTCACTGTTTATTGGCTTCAGAGACATTTGATAGAGCTTTCAATCACAATAAGACATGAAATATAAAATCATTGTACACTCACAATTTCACAAACACAGTAATTTAACTATTAAAGTTCTTAAAATTCATTAGTAAACACACACAGTTGCGAACATCTTTCAGACGGCAGCAACATGGCGGCCATTTATGCGCAATGCATTATGGTTGACAATTTGCAGTAGACTATAGACATTCTAGAGTTATTCAGTCTAGTATTTAGTTATGGTCGATAGATGGCAGTATAAACGTTAAAAATAAATGATTTTATGTTAACTAATATAGGGTGGGAATTAATTAATCTTTTTCTGTCTACATTTAAAAATATACTTTGTTTTTATTGCAAACTTTATGCAATCTAACAAACATCTTTGCGTTGCATGTGTTGACTTCGTGAATTGAAACACAGCTGGCGAATTGATTTGTTATATTTTTAGATTTTTGTAAAACATTCCAATGCTCACTAAACATTCTTAGGAAACCTTAATACTGCTATGAAGTCCGTTTATTGGGGTTAATTTAGCTGTCATCTACGTTTAGAGATTTTCACAAGTCCACTACAGTAAAGTATACTTACATAAAGCCGACGGAGATAGTGTAAAATAAGTAACATCACTAACATAATCAAATCACGCAATATTTTCTACGAGTAGATTGTACATTAATAAGTTTTCCAACAGTACTGCTATTCAACAACAGATGGCGCCGAATGAAATACATACACTTCCTTCGAATACCAACAGATGGCAGAAAATACGCATTCAGAAATTATTGAAAGTTAAACGTTCGTCTCGGACTCATGAAATAGTTCATGAGTCCGAGACGAAAAAAGAAAACAGAAAAAATGTGTCATTTCTTTTTCCTCATATCGGTATTTTTAATTTACTAAAAAGAAACGCGTCCGGTTTTATATAGGTACGGTCAACAGCCCAACACGATGATTGTTTTCAGGTAAAAGGAGAATTACCATAAAGCGGTACCTAGGTATTGGAATTTTATTGATCCACAGAGCATGGGACGCGGAAACCTTGGACTGATACGAAATCTTGGCAGAAGATAAGCAACGAAAGAAGATTGCTCATTTTGGTGTTGGGTGTTCCCGCGTCTATATAATTCTATCATAAACGGGTATCATTTTTGCAAAATCATATAAAAATAGAAAATATGGCGGATACTTAGCCTCAAAAAAGACTAGCTAGTTATTTATTAGTAATAATATTATAATCTTTTAAACGAAAATAAATCTAAGTAGGAAGGTACAGCCTACCTATGTGAAATGAAAAATTGATGAAAAAAAAATCCGTAAACATGGGAAAGACGCAGCCACAACCTCTGCATTCTCCTTAGATATCTTGGAATAAAATTACATCCCTGGGAATCGAACCATCATCACCATTTTTTGATCGAGTTTGTAGTTTTTTTTAACAATCACTTTAGATTCCACGCTCTGATTTAAATTAATCTGAGAGGTCCAAAGTGCTCAGACACAACTCTCAGTACAGATAAACCTACCTAGGTCTGCGATTGGGAATGTAACAAGCACGTGACAAGTCTGACCTTCATAAATGTCAAAAGGGCCGAAAGTATGATTTTGTTTTGTCTTAGCGTAAGTAATTAATTTAGCTGTGAATATTATGTAGGTAAGAACTTAGATAGGTATTTTATTACAAATATTTAATCGGAAATTCAAAGAAGAGAAAAGTATGGCAATTCCAGGATTATTACAAAATACATATTTGTTAATATTTCCAACACAGAACACTACCTACTAAGCAATGAGTTTTGTAAATATCTTCGAAATAAAATAAAACGGAATGAATATTAACATTAGAATTTAAATCAGGAAGCGCTAGCGCTACTTTATAAGTAGCAAAAAACCGTGCAATTTTAAATCCCCAGTTATTAGAATTTCATCTACAATTTTTTCCATGAAACAGAAAAGAAAATCAAAGCTAACTTACTTACAATGGAGAGCAGCTACAAAGTTCGCGCTAATTCGCGATGCGCGCCTTCATGTCGGGAACTAAAGGAGCGAGCGCCCCGACCCCAGCCATTACCCACAAGGTCTTCGGATCGCCAGCCGATTTAGCCAACATCCCCACCAATCGCCGTGACACTTCTTAAACGAAGGTAATTTGCTATTATTTGTAAATTGGTGTCCCGAGCGACGTCCGCCGAGAACTGACCGCGTCGCAGTCGCTCCGGAGCACGGGACCCTCCCTGGCTCTCCCGGTGCCTCCGAACACTCGTATGTAAACCAAGTACAAATCAGTGAAGAACCCTTATGTAAATAATCGTCATACCACCGACAGCCACTTTGCTACCGAATCGAGCGCCAGTCGATAAGATATAGCCCACGTACAAACATCCTTTCGTTATGAACATGTGAATGTGAGTGACTCGGAGATGTCGAAGCCTGTTGAAGTGAATAAAAACAGTGAAGACGATTCCACCATGGACGGGGATAGTGACGAGGAGTTGGGATGTATAGGCAGGCTGATGGTCAGGCTGCGGATCAACCCCAACCTGGTCATGTTGAAAGTGACTCTGTTTGTAATGTACGGAGCCACTGCATCTCTCCTGCCGTATTTGACTATACACATGCAGAGTATAGGGCTGACTGTGCCAGAAATATCATTTGTGTATTTAGCGTTGCCGTTCACCACATTTTTAAGTCCACCGATTACCGGTAAGTTTAAAAGTTTAATAATAACGTGACTCTATTTACGGTATCTTTGAAGAGTTTAATGGTTTTAGGATTTCTGGTGGATCGTTTTGGGGAGTACAAGCCAGTGGTGATCACTGCTTTGATTCTGAATGCTGCATTCCATCACTCCTTATTGCTGATACCTCATCAGGAGACCCCAGGGATGATGCCATCAGCTTACGTCATGCGGCACCCGATCACGAATAGCGTAGAGGTACATACACTTGTTTCGAAATCGACCCCTTAAGACCTTGTTACGAACTAACAGAGTATACACCTAAGAATTTGAGCAAATCGTTCTCATCCGGCCCCAGGGCGAATTAACTAGTAGTGTCTTGTGATCCTGTTTGTTTGAATTAGTTAAGGGAATTAAGCTAAATTTATGCACGTTGGACTTTACCCTTGAATGCTGTAAGCGTTCATCCGTTTGGAACCTATAATTTTGGTTCATCATCCTGAGACACGGTAGAAAATTCTAAATACTGGCGACCACCATTGTTTTATTGCACAATCTACAAAGATTGAATATCCTTTGGACTCTTCGAATTTAAACATTTCTATCTTTGTAGATCTGGTGGAGTCCTTGTCCTAGCAGGGAATGTCCTGGTGAAGATGAGACGGTAGATTTTGTGTTGGATCGTTGCGTAGATCATTGCCTGTTATCGAAACCTACAGAGAGCCCATCTAGTGATCCTGCTGACGACAAAGATGACTTGGATTTCCACATTAGTCATACGGTCAAACTGCCAAACTTAAAGTCCAACACCAGGTAAGTCTAAAAATAACATAATTTCTATAATTCTTTGATTTATGCGTTGTTTTCGAAACACTTTCCCCCCGGGCCGCTATCGTGGCGTAGCACTTTCCCCCGTGAAAGAACAATCCACAAACTAACAAACCATGGTTAATTTAATAACGTTAAATGCGCAGCAGTAATCATGTAAATGGTGCTATTACTCATGTTAAATAAAAGTGATAACAATGTGCTACAGTTTCAGACAAACATTACGGTACCTACTTTCTTGGTAACTCTCGGCTATGTGTATCAAGTTTAATGTTAAGCCTCCAGGCTAGTTTCCTTGGAATTAGGAATTACGAAGGCTTTATACACCAAAAGATACATCTTGTTCCAATACTCTCAAATGTAGTTTTTTTGCTGTAGATTGCTTTTGCACATTTGAGTCTCAATATCGCTAAATTACCACGATCAATAGTGCGTTTATCTACCTTCGTTTGAGTACATGTACAGATTCGCAGATAATAAAATTTTTACAGCTTCCTAAATGGGACGGATGACGAAGATTTCAATGATGCAGCTTACTTTTTGATCGAAGTTCACGATGATTTGGAAGAACCGAAAGAGCAACTTGGTATTGAAATGGAAAGGGTAAGAGAAAAACAATTGAATTCAAATCTGAATTCATTAATTACATTTTTAATTAGTAATTTTACTGAAATCCTCTTTACAGGACGAAGATGATCAGATAACAGATTTCAGATCAAGGTTTGGGGAAAAACTATTAATTGCACAAGGCATAAACATCACAGCATTAGATAAAGAGGACCTCCGCTGCGGCGGCCTCGTCATGTTGCATAATATGACTAAGCTCTCCAAGCAACGGCTTGAGATACTGTCCGCAGATTGCATGGTACAAAAATGTGACTTCAGGTAATGTGGCAACAGCATGTCTACTAATACCACTATTTGATTATAATATAATATTATTTGTAAACCGACTACTTAATATTTATCTAAAGATACACAAACGGCTATCTAAAGGTAAATTTATCATTGGAATATTACAGGAGAGGCGGCCCCGATACGTGCCCACCGGATTACAAGGAGAGCGACGATAAAACGTTTTATATTTACTTTTTCATGAGATTCATGGGGACCATCATGTTGTCTGCTGGAGTCACAATCATGGATCCTATAGCTTTGACGATGATCCAAAAATACGGTGGAGACTTCGGCAGAGAAAGACTATTTTCTAGCATCGGCATGGCCATATTTTCCCCCATAACGGGCATGTTAATAGATATGAGGAGTAAACAAGTTGGTACGTATATTGTTGGCATCTTGTAATTGTTATCGTTAATCTCAATAACGTGTTACTAAATGTTTACATCGGTTTGTTGATTACAGGATACACCGACTATTCAGCTGCGTTTTATACATACGATGTGCTGCTTTTAATATCAGCAGTAACCGTCGCCGTCATGCCTCTTGGAGCCAAACTACCCGCCGATAACTTACTGCGAGATTTAGTTAACATTATCAAAATGCCGCATATAATTGTTTTTATATTTTTCCTGTTTGCGTTGGGAAACTTTTGGGGATTTATCGAATCTTATCTGTTTATATACTTGAAGGAACTGGGTGCTCCTAATTTCTTGTTAGGTGAGTGTGATAAATAAATGTTTCTAACTCTAACGATGCAATTGCAATGTCAACCTTATCAGTGCAAGCAATGTTGGTAATGATCATAATATTGAGTGGGTCGTGTGTCCAGGAATAACCGTGACCGTGGGCACGCTGAGCAGTATCCCGTTCCTCTACGGCGCGGATGCCATCACTGCCCGCATCGGCCACGTGAATGTCATCATCGTCGCGTTCTTCTCCCACGCCGCGAGGCTCGTCGGCTACTCGTTTATCGAGTGAGTATCTCTACTCCTTTTCGTGTTGGTTCACTCGTGCCATCTGCACAGTCTGCACGTAAATTATATAGGTATTTATGTGTGTTTAATTTATGTCTTGTAGCGTCTGATTATCCCGTAAAGCTTCAGAGCGATAACATTGCTACTATCGTTGTCGTATCGTAGTTCATTACAATTTGTATAAAGTATTATACAAATTGAACGACTTGTGAATATTAGAATAGTGCTACTAGATAAAGTTTGAATATCTTAACATGTCGTCGCAACGAAATTAACGTAGTCGTAGAAACTGATGCGGAATGACAAAACAATGCGTGAACTATGTGTGAATAAATATATGAAACATCTATTTTATTGTCTTGCACACAACAGTACCTATTATCTCTTATAGAGCGTCTGATAAGTGCAACCCTGGCACTGACATATTTTAATACATTGTTTCAATGTAGGCAATCCACAGGTTAAATTAACTGACAAATAGCATTAAAAGAGATAACTAAATCCCGAGAATAGTCCCAACGTCTCTCCAACTGTAGACAGCACAAAAGTACCTAGAAAAGTTTAAACGTACGATTCAAGAGAAAATTAATAATGGTTAAAGGCCAAATGGTGTCTTATGCGGAAATATCTTGAAGTCGTATAATCTCTTCAAAGGAAACATTACAATAATGCTGAGACACAACCGATGCTTATCCATCCCACACATCATGATGACCTGTTTCCTTTGGTCCTGACATCCTTACAATAATGGTTAAAAATTGTAGCTTTTATAAAAAAATATCATAAGTGTGCCGTATTACTGAATCACCTGGTTACATAACAAAGGCCTGCCTGAACTTTAAAATAAGTGGAAGTAACCCTTAGGCCTTAGCCCAAGAGTGGGACAATTCTGGAAAAAAAAAGTGTAGGTATCTACAACAGAAATACCTCGGGTGATGATCACGGGTCCTGACTATGTGTTGATAATAATGGTCCTTACGGTAACTCCAGGTTTCTAAATGTTAACATTTAGAGACCAGTTAATTATATCCGCCAAAAAAAAAATGCGGTGAAAATTGATCGTAGAACTATAAGTGCTGAGATGTTAATGATGTTAGAGATGGATAACCGGATGGTTGATGATGAAGTCAATAAAGCCCACTTAGAAGGTATGAATTTGAAGAAGGAAACGCATATTCCAGCTTTACCTAGTTACAAAACAACTACTGCAGATATATGTCCTTAGGCATTAAAACTCCATTTTCAAGATTAACGTATTTACGACGGCATTGCCAAGTTTATGAGCACAATGATGCTGTGTGGGAGGGCACTAATGCAAACACTTACCTGATATAGTGCTGTAGTAACTCAGTCTGTGAACAATGGATTGAATAATAGATAATGGAAACATGTGAAGGGAATGAAAATGGATTTTATTGATAAAGGAGAAATTGAACAACTTGTTTTTAGATTAACTTTATCGACTGATTTTAGCTTTGAAGGACAATGTTGTTTAATCTGGCTACATACTTGACGTAGTAGTTGTAAAAATCGATGTATAGGAATTGTGTTTTTGCGGCGGTTTTTGCTTTCAGCTAAAGCCTGCAATTTATCGGATTGATATGAACTTCGTTTTAGTGAGGTGTCACCACAGGCCATAATAATGCTCCTTCTTTGTTCTATGGATGCTTCCCTTGTTAATATGCATCAATAAGGTTGTATCGTTAGTCAAATGGTCGCATGCGCAACTGCTGTGCATGAGGCCTTGGGTTCAATTCCCAGGTCGGCTAAAGTGTTTTTGGGGGTTCCCATCATCAATTTCTCAGTATCTGCCAGAGGAGTCTGGATTTGTGCCCAGCTGATGGCAAAAGGCTCACCCCTTATTACATGGGACTTAAATATGACTGGCGAAATGTGGGTGTACTAAACGCGTACCTACACCTCTGCCTAACCTTCGGGAATTAATGTTTATACAGGGCATAATAATGCTTCCTATAAGCATTCGTTTCTTTGGTTACTTCTCTTCTAACATCTCATCTCTTTCAGAAACTCTTGGTGGTGTTTCCCGTTCGAAGCTATGGAGTCCTTATCAGTGCATCTAATGTGGGTCGCAGCAGCTACCTACTGCGCCATGCTGGCTCCTAAGAGTCTGCTAGCTACATTGATAGGAGTACTTGGAATGGCTCACTTCAGTCTTGGTTAGTAACTTTTACTACTTGATGGTGATTGTAAAGATATAAAAAGGTAAATAGCACTCATAAACTGGAATGAATTATGACTTTAAGAGAATATTTGTTTCTGCAACTAATGCGATTCACTGATTGTTAATTGTAAAAGCTTGGTTACAGACGAGCCAAAATATAATCCTTTTGTCAAGGGAAGGAATAGTTTCAAATGAGTGTTCAAATCACCAATTAAAACAAGAAATCGTTCTTAGAAGTACAGATTTTAAGATATTTTCAGGTATTTTGGGGTTCGTTTCGAAAACTTTTAGTTTTTGAGTTATTAACCACAATTATTTTTGATCATTCGACTTCAAATTAAAGATATTCTGTTAAATATTGATTTCAACACAATGTGAATTTACTTATATTAAGCTGAATAATTTAAAAGAAAACATAATACTGTTTGAGGGAAATAAGATAAACGTTCGTCTTCTCATCCTTGCACAAATATAGAAAAATCTAAGCCACACAAAGAATTACAATTTTCACTACGATTCGAATTCAGATAACATTATTAACGTCATGTGAAAACAACCATTTAAGCCTGCTGCTGTGCTTCTGGGTATAGAATTGTTTGTATAAATGGAGTTTTAACTGGGTTGTGGAGGTGAAATAAGCAGTAGCTCCAAATAGTGCTATTTAGCTGCAATCGGTAAGACTGGAGGTCGACCCCAACATAGTTGGAAAAAGGCTAGGCAGGCACAAGGCGTTTTGATGAACAAAAAGAACATGGAAATTACAGTATAAAGTTAGCCCATGTCAGACTAAGGTTCACCAATGAAACTAAACGCGATCAGCACGCCTAAACTGTGTTCAAGACCAGTATGATACAGTATTCCATAGCAATGATGACAGTGACAGCGAGACCTTTGCTCTCTCTTAATTTAAATGTCTCTTAACATCCTGCTGTAGCTTTTGTACTTTTATTTATCACTGTTACTTCTTTTTTATTCCTTCTTAGCTAATGTTGTATCCCATCTTCTCAGGTAGGGGCAGCGGCAGCTTTGGTGGTGGTCTCCTCATCGCAAGCCTCGGTACAAGAGAAGCCTTCCGTTACATGGGTCTCATCGCGTTCCTCGGTGGAGTACTGTATGGCCTCTTACATTACTTCTGGCTCAAGAATATTGACATGACCGGCATGCAGAATGCCTGCGAACCAGAGGGAAATGAAACTATTGGTAAATATGATGAACATTGCTCTAAACGGTTTTCTTTGCTTTTAAAACCGTAATGAAATGTAGCAGCACAATAAACTCCTATCGATTCCGGCAGCTTTCCTTATAGTCGAGAAATGCGTAATATATTGGGCCAAGCAATAATTCCTGTCATGGCGTCTGACAGGGGAGAAAAGAAGAAGAAAATGTGTTGTGCTGACACGATTCTTCGTGTTGGCGCATATGCCAGGTTAATGAATCTCATGTTGTCCGATGCTGTGACTTCATTCTTTATTCTTCTTCTTACAGAAAGTGGAGAAGGCGATAAGCTGAACGCTGAGCCGTTAACCAAAGATGCAGAAACCATGATATCTTTGGAGCGGCTGCACATGATCACGCGGTTCAATCCACTGGGCTCTCTACATTCCTTACCGAGAGGATCACGTTCACGGGTAAGTAGAATATGGTTTTATGGTTAATAGGGATGTTTACTGACTTCAAAAAATGTGATTCTAATTAGTCCGTCTGTTAGATTATCGAAATATATTGGATTCGTATTTTTTGTTTTATCAAATCAATAAAAATTGACGAAGGTAAAACGCGTCAAAGATTTGAGTGAGGGTAGGTGACGTTACTAACCGCTAGAAATGTCATACTTATGTCTTAGAGTATGACGTCACACGAGTTTTCAAAGCACTGTATCGTCTTCATTGTTTGCTTACGTGAAAATAGACAAAATACGTGTCCAATATTTTTTGGTAATCTATATAACGGACTAATTAGATTTTTTTTGTTAACATCCGTACTCAAATAAAGTGCAGTATGGTTCACTTGACGCTTTTATGATATTGTCAGAATATACCAAGGGTTTTTTTCTGTAAACATTTGTGAAATTGTATTGTCAAAACCAAAATGGCGTTATTTTCGAAACTAATTTACCATGCAGTACTACACACATTATAAAGTTTTGTCACTTGTTATTTTCAATCGACAGACTATGACTAACTTTTTTAGGGTCCAAAAGTTTACCTACATGATCTCTAACATAACCAAGATGTAATCTTTGGCATTTGATTCAGATGCCTCTTTTCCTATAAACACCACACATTAAATTTTTACAAAAATAATTTTAAATTTTAGAATCTTGCATACAAAGTTGATTTTCGTTTGCATTTTCCAGTTCTCCCAAGGTGACATCAACGAGCACTGCCGTAGTCGCAGCGGCAGCAACAGCCAGAGACGAGGCAGCAACTACGAAGGTTCTGCTTCCAAGGTTGATATGCTTCGGTCCGCTATAGAAATCAGTCACCATCATGGAAGAGGACACATCTCCAATAACAGCCTCAACAGCAGTAGGACTTCTAATCATTATAAGGTAAGCAATGTTATATTGATTGCAGCCTTATTCTCCTCTGATAAATCTTATTAGGTTAGAATTGTCAAATGATAGGAATTACTTTCATTATCTACCCGACATCCCTCACTGTTAGGTATTTATTTATTTTTCCGGTTTTTGTCAGCCTCTACTTGCTTTGTAATTTATTCTAGTATTTCTTGCTGATTTTAATTATCTTTTGTTTCCAATATAAAATTAAGTTTATGAATAGAAACACAGGACAACTACCTCGTTCTTCTGGGATGTTCAACAAATATTTTACTAACAGTTTTTCATATGTACGTAATATGCGAAGGCTATAAATGTATTGGCATTATTTAATTAGCTGATACAATAGCAAATAGTATGAAACCTTGCTTATGATCTCTGTTATTCCTTTATTTGCTCACTGTATCTTGTGACGTAGCTTTTAAAATTTACAACCCTGATTAATACTACAAGTAGTAGCTTAAGATAGGAAAAAAGTACAGAAAATATAGACATTCACGGTTATAAATAAGTAACTAAGTACCAGGCAGTAAATCATCTTCAGATTTTTTATCAAATTGTTTTTCAACTGTGTAGAATGTAGATTTTATTTGTCTACTACTTTTAGCTAGGTTTACCTGCGGTATTCCTGCAAACCTTGGGGTAAATATACTGATATTAAGGTCTCATCTTTTATTCAAATTATTAGGAATTTTAATATTGGATGATTTTATTGACGGTAAATTAGATCAATACAATTTTATCTGTCTTCCATTTTCTTCACACTTCCTTTAAACATTTCAGCAAGCCCAAAGCGCACCGAAGCTGGGTCTAATAGGATTGGGACAAAGAAACAACATATCCCAACCGGCTCTCTCAGAATACGACCCGAGGCGTCGCGATTCTATCCCGGAAGAGGCTGAGGAGGACCGCCTAGCTGTGCCAGCTAAACCTCCGACTAAGACCAAGAGTGACAACCTTCCACCACCGCCAAGCTATGATGAAGCTACCGGAGAACTCAGGAAAAGTTGGCATTCGGATGACAGTACCCCAACTTAAGACCAGCCGTCAGTTTGTCAAACTTTGTCAAGATCGTTAAAGTTTTCAACTTTGCTAAGAACGTAAAAGTTATGCAACTTCGTAAAGATTGCTCATGATTTCGACATTCTTAAAATCGTTTTGTTTTCAGCTATTCGAGAATCATGTGAAGGACAATGATAATAATGAATATGCCAAGAGCATATTGTTTGGAAATTTTAGTCTATCTTCGTTGGAGCAGTAATTTCCTAACACGAATAAAGTCTATTCAATTCAAATTTTAACTTTATAGAGTTGTTTTTATCGAGACCCTACTGAAGTTGACACAAGCGACCAAAAATTCTAGTAGTTTACAAACTGAATTGCGAATTTAATTATTTAGTATGAAGATGTGCACTGGATGCTCCATGTGTTTCTTCTTGGCTTTGCCCAAGGATATGTTTTTTAGGTTTATAGAATTTTAAACTTAGGATATCGGGAGTAAAATCAATAGTCGGCCGTCCTCATCGACTTGCATAATTTTAATCGCATTATTATTTTAGTAATTAATAAAGTAAGCAACTTTTGTAAAGGCTTTAATTTATTTATGTTGTAGATAATGGATATTATACATTTATTTATGTTGTAGATAATGGATATTATACATTTCTGTTATGAAATATTTGTTTTATTCTTATTTGAAATAATTCTCTTACATGAGAATAATATGATTATGTACACATGATTCCAATGACACTATACTAACGTGTATGTACTTGAAGGTGCGATAAACAATTGGAAGTTAATAAATATTTCTTCATAGAAACATTTACATACTCCAAAAGAACATAGAGTTTAAAACATATTTTTATCCATTGTGTCCATTTTCATAAGCTTTTAAAATAACGTAGTCATGAAAACGGACACTATAAGCATTCTATAATGAGTAATAAATGCATGACTGCTTATCACAAAATTGAGCTTAAAATTAAATAAAATAATTGACATTGAGTGTTAGATATCCAATTAAACTAGGTATCCAAGTGCAGACTGCACTGCTGCTTTGCAGCAGCGGTTTGCAGTGACGGATAGTCTTCGGAACAGTTCCTTTAAAATAAGCATTTGCTTCAGTTTTGTCTTTTGGCCTCTGAAGGCTTCTCAATCAACCCTTCTCTCAGAGCCAGAATAATGTAAGGTCTCTGGTCTTCACTATCCAAGAATATTTTAGTAGTTTATAAGTGATGTATCTTAATATCTATTAGTTGGAAGCTTCCTGGCAATCTTTTTGGTTCGTCCTGATGAGGAACGCTCGGCTGATGTGGTTTTTGTCCAATACTGAATACGACTTTTCCATCACGGACACCGGTGGGTTCCGCTCCCTCGTTAGAATCCATGCGTTTACTGCAATTGAAAAAAAAAAACAAAATAGGTGTTTAATTTAATTTATACGCATAGTCTCGAAATGTCTTATAAGTATATAAGAAGTACCTATATGTATGAATAAAAAATACCCTTTCTTTTGGCTTCGCCGTAGTCGGGTAAAAAAAAGCAAGTTTTTAATCTAACTCGATTTCCCGAAATTCGTCGCTGTCAAACAACAAGGACGAAAGTTTTGCCAATAAAAATACTTGAAAGATAAGAAATGAACCGGTATAGGTACAATAGCTAATTTTCCTCGCTTGTTTTGAGTCCAGTTGTTGTATTTGACAACGCAAGATGATTTAAAAAAAAAATATAACTTCAAGAAGTTAAAACTATTATATTATTACAAACAGAAAACAAACCTGTATGGAACAGTCCAAACTCATAGCAACTCCACACGACCGAGTAAGTGTCGTAATCAGTCTCGATGACCCAGTAGGGAGCCTCAATGTTGACCGGAAGCGACGGGAAGGAGACCGCCAGCTTCGCCTCGTCCGATTTGCTCACTTGAGTCGCCTGCCCTTGGATCTCCGACTGAGTTCCTGAACTGGAAACATATGTTACAAATTGTTATATTTTATATGAAGTTTATTTAGAACTTCTAAAAGCTAAACAAAAAGAACTAAACTATTACAAATCCTACCTGACTAAAACATTTTTCTTTTATAAAATAACTTCAAATAACCACAAACTAGTATGTAGTGTCAAAAAGTAAATGCCATCTCATACAGCCGAACGAACGAAGAGGTGGACCAAAAAATCTAAAGATGGACTGTGTCAAGGATGATATGGCTAGCAAGAACTGCTGGGATGACGAGTAATGGAGGAGTATGGTAAAAAAACTGAAATAAGGGCAGGAGAATAACGACACGGTTGGCGCAGTGGCTCAGGCAATGGACTGCGCTGCGTGTCGCCGGTTCGATCCCCGCACGGAACAAATATTTGTATGGCCTACAGATAATTGTTCCGGGTCTGGGTATTTGTGTATGTGACTTCAAATATTTGTGAACGCACCCACGATACTGGAGAAATTCCAGGTGTGGGTAACGTTTAAAAAAAAAAAGATGATGATGATGAATTATCTCCTCAGTGTTGTAAACCGGTGATAAGCCTAAGTGACTTGGGGCATTGCCACGTTGTATGGCAATGATAAGCTTCTGGCCTAGGTTAATGTCAGCCCTTGAGTCAGGGGAACCGTCAGCTGCCTTTTTGATATTTAAATAAAACCTGTGTGAACCTTGCTTTTTGCAGCCATAAGATTAAGAGACGAATGTTTGGTAGATAATTTACAATTCATTGTAATTTTAAGAGAAAGCAGCATTGATCATTGTGTAAATAAAGGAACTAAGTTTTACCATAGAGGATTCAATATAATAGCAAGAGGTAGGTTTGATAAAAATGACGAGCAAACTCGAGGTGTAATTGTAGGGCATTGAGGCATGTCCGATTTGTTTTTGGTTCCTGGAAATTCACTGCGAATATTTTATGGCAATTTTACGGGTACCGATGACCTGGCGAAGGTTGCGGGGATCTGCTGGATGCGAGACGCACGAGACCGGTCAATGTGGCGACACTTAAGGGAGGCCTATGTCCAGCAGTGGACGTCTTTCGGCTGAAATGATGATGATGATGAATTTTACGGGTTCATTGATGACGTTGGTATGTAACGACGATTTACCACTATAATATTGCTACTACTTATTCCAGTATATTATTTTAACAAGTAATGTTAGATTATAATATTTTTTATTCAATCAAATTATACCCAACAAGTAAACTCATTTCTGATAATATATACTTAGTTGTTAGTTGCCACTATAACTACTGTGGGTTAAATCACGCAGCTAGTTTACTTTTAGGTACAATTTAAACACAAGGTCAGACTAAGGCCGTTAAATAAGTAAATTGCGAGTTAATAACTATTTTCACGACACACGTTGCTGGTAAATTACAGGCCAGAACTAAACATATTTTAAGACATAGAATTAAAATGGAGATTAAAAATAACAATCTCTGCAATAGCTCTGCACTTTCTTAGACTGCTATAGAGAAAGAGTTCATAGGGCGGAGGAAGTCTGAAACTGGCCACGATAACTGTGTGGAAATCTTTTGTCAAACTATGACTAACAGCATGTAAGTACTGTTAAAGTTTGTTCGCCAGAGGTAAACGTCGTGTACAAAGTTTTGAGTATATATGGATGGTTATGAAAGAAATATTAGAAAAGGAGGAGACAAGAGACAAAGATGAAAAAGAGGTCACCTCTTTCTATCAATTTCATTTTACTGAGGTGAGAAAATAATGGCTGTGCTGTCCCCAAAACTGACATAAAATCACGAGATTGATGATAATTATTCTGTTACGTAAACAAAATTTAGAGCAGAAAATAGGATGGACGGTGTAAAACCTTACATTGGTAGAAAGGGCGTGAGATCTGATAGGGATAACTTTGAGAGATATGTACCTATAGCATAAAACCACTTGACAATATAAATAAAAATACTAGTTTTCGTTACGTATTGGTGTTTGAAGTGATCATTAAAGGAACAGAGTGCGTGTCGTCGTTTTGAGATTGTCACTGATGACCGTTTTCTAAGTAACACCAGGCAACTAAGCCTGAATAAAAGCAAGCTGTTTGATTAAAAAACTCGGCACAACATCAAGAGTAGGAATAAAAACAGTAAAGTAATATATAAGTTACGCATTGCCAAGTTAAAATAACAATAGGAAAGCAATTTCATATAACAAGAGCTCAAAAGATAATGGAAACCAATTTTTGAACCAAATTAACGGTAAATATTAAACCGTTTGTTTTCGGAATACGTTTGAGTCACGCCGACATAGAAAAGTTAATGGCTTAGATACCTAATCACCTGGGGCTTCAGGACTGTCCGAAAGAGAACACAGAGAGCTAAGAAGGCAAGGTAGGCAAGGTGGGCTTCACCTAGTACTAGCCAAGTTGATCCAGATCTTTAAAACAACTAGATAAAGTTCATTGTACTCTGCATTCATTGTCCCGATTCAAAAACTAGAATACTAATGTAGCCTAAAATTCTTCCATTTGAATAAACAAAAAAGGTCAAAGGTTTACATACAGTTCAATGGATTTAGCTCCGCACTGATTGACTCATTAGACTCAAACGATTAAACTTATTAGTTAGTTAGAATGCCTCGGCATTAAGTCCACCTATGTACCACTCTTGTAGGTACATGCACTTTAAAATAAATAAATAAATTAGTTTAAACAGAATTTTAGTTCCATTATCTGTGAATCTAAGTACTTCCCTTTTTTGCATGTCAATGACATCAAATGACTCCTGCTGCTCTGGGCAGAGCGGTAGGGAGTGTCAGACTTCTACTGACTGAAAAGCACCCATATTTCTTCTTGACACTTTATGTCGAGGTCACGGTATCACTTTTGAACAACCCGCAACCCCGACAGGAGCGCTAATGTCTATGGCCACGATAGTTATACACGTCCATACTTACAGTACACTGATCTGCTTGTTGACAACGCCAACAACTCCATTCTCTCGCAAGCTGTAGTCGGCTGTGATGCACTTGCCTCCAAACTCGAATAAGAAGAAATACTTCTCTGCCTCATACCATTTGCCCAAGTACTGAAATATTGGGAAGAAGATCGATCAGTTGGTTCATTTACAAAGCGAAATAGGGTAGTTGACAAAAAAATCTAATTAGTCCGTCAGATAGATTTCCAAAAAATGTGGACACTTTACTTTTTTTTTTCACGTAAACAAATAATAAAGACGCTACAGTGATCGTGTGACGTTATTTACTGCATAATTCGGTACTTTGTGCATTGAGTAGGTACGTACAGTGCGCTGTTATTTAGACATAATTTCTTCAGGTGCAAACGGTGAACCGGTCAATAATTTTAGAAGTCAAAATGGTTGTTCTGATAAGTATGAAGTCAACGAACGAGATAATTAGTTTAACTATTGAAATGGCCAAATATTTTCAGTAGGTCAATTTTCATTTATCTGTTTGTCTTGTTCATGGTCTGTTTTAGCAAGTTATCAGTGGATTAATGAGTATTTAGGTAATGCGGATAGCTAACAGACGAGGACACCAAAGAAACGATGACGATGAGATATTTAGAAAGACCAGAAAGGGAATGGAATACCTAGATCTGGGATGGCGAACCTTTATGGATTAACGTGCCATTTTTTCCGAAGCAATATTTATTGAAACTTTGCACGTGCCGTTCAATAATATTTCTTAGTCTTTATTTGCAGATAATTAAACTAAATATTTTCAACTAAAAGCTGTTTATTTACGACCAAAAAAAAAAGTTGACCTATATCGTAATAAATGTTAAAATTCTTCTTGTACTTCAAAATCAAGTAACATTATTGTAACTTTTTTTGTTTCTGATTACATTATAAGTAACATAAATGTATAGTATATATAAGTAACTGGACTCCTCTACCAAACGGTTTCTAATCGAATCCTATGTTATTCATCTCTGAAAATAATTACTGATGAAAATATGGTTAAAAATTCGGTAGTGTGCCTACAATATTGTGTAACGTGCCATAGGTTCGCCATCCTTGAAGAACATACTGTACCACATAAAATACGTAAAGGAAGATGATGTCTATGCAGGGCAAATTGTTATTGCTTTTCAAAGTTTGTTAGTCATAGAACTCGAATATTCCTTTCTAAAGCTTTCAATACAATATTGGTGGTAGAGAGAGTGACTTACTCGAGATGCATCAAAGTTTTCCATAGCCTTCATATCGGGACAGGATCCCGGCATGATTATCTGCGCTCTGCATATCCTCAGAGACAGGAAACCGCATAGGAATACTGCTATCGCTCGCAGGATTGACATCTGGAATTATCAAATTGTTGGTATCATTGTTAGTTCGTGTGACCCATGATCTAAGACAGAACTTATTTCACAGTCGTAGCTTGATTAAAATAGGGTATTTCACCAAAAAAATCTTATTAGTCCGTCTGTTAGATTATCGAAAAATATTTGATAAGTACATGTTTTTTGTTTTATCAAATTAATAAAAAAATATGAAAATAAAACGTGTCAAAGATCAAGCTTTTGACGTCTTTATTTTTGGTGGTGGGAAATCATCAAATAACCCCTCCCGCTCTTAGACAGAGCGAAAGGGAGTGTCAGACTTCTACTGACTAAAAACCACCCATGTTTTGTCGTCACTTTGTGGGTAAAAAGTACTAACTTTGTGACGTCACACAACTTGACACGACTTTTTTCAAACATGTTGTTTTAGGTCACAGTTTACAGTTATTATTAAAATTCCGATTTGAAAACTAACTTTTCTAACTGCATTCGAATATTGTTTCCAAGTCTGTTTTTATCTTGAACATGTTTTTGACCGACTTCAAAAAAGATAGATTCTAAATTCCCATAAGACGAACATTATTATTAGCACTCAACGAAGGAGTTCTGTCTAATGTAGATAAGTACACTAATTTATCGTATACTTTGACTACTCCAATGCTTTTATTTTCTATTCCTATTAATTTTTGTGATAATATTGTAAAAACATTTGCAATAAGGTAAAAAGAAACTACGATTCATTAAATAATGATAGCACTTTTAGGTCTTGGAAGAATAATTCAGAAAACAAAGTTATATGAAAAATCATGAATATATAAATGATCAAAAACCAAAATAACTGATTGTTGATTGCTGACTGATCATTCGTAACTTCAAAATTATGTTAATTATTACAACTAGTTTATTGATCTCAGTCTGCTGTTATATTATAAATATTAATATAAAGTTTAATAAATAAATATTTCTTTGTTCTATAAAAATAAATTATATAAATAAGATACGAATAGAATTACTATAATAATATAAACCTACAATTACAATTCAGCTCAGTTCAAGGGCTAAGAATGAACATGGGTGGTTTTTAGTCAGTAGAAGTCTGACACTCCCTATTGCTCTGCCCAGAGCGGGAGGAGATATTTGATGATTTCTCATCCCCTTAAAAAAAGAAACTCAATTCTACGGAAATTCAAATACATCAAAAAAAATTCATGCATGCGTGCATTGCGAGTGTGACTGCGACATACCCAATATTTAATTGCAAATTTTTACAAATACAGATAATACCAACAAGGAATCAATCGAAATCGCATGACCGAACCGGAGAAACCAAATAAGACAAAAGAAAAGCGAAGAAAAATTTCTTCTGAGCTGAAAGTAAGAAAAGTACGCAAGTTAATGCAAGTAAAACATTTAAGTGTAAACCATGGACAGGGTCATCGGCCCACAATATCAATTTCACACTAATTAACAACGTATAGAATTGTAAATGATCTTCGTGACAAGAAAAATGTCCAATGGCCGCTCCATTGTTTTCCTTGTTCGATAATGAAAGAGAAAAGCGGTCAAGTATAAGACTGTCGTGCATGGAAGTGTTGAAGTACGTATTATGGCAAATCCAGTCTATCCGGGTCTCTTATTGTATGGGTAATCTATACAATGTATAATGGAAATGTATAGTTAGATGTGTCGCCGTGTACGCGTGTGTAACTCTTTGTTTTTAACCTCAGATGCCTCAGTGGCATAAATGACCTTTTAGCAAACTATATTTTCGAACCCCAAAGGTTGAAACTTTAGGGCCTTGAGGTCCGAGTGCTCATACCCTGTTTAAGGAAATTTCTAAACGCTTATTTGACGTATCTCGTGACCCCAGGGCTGGCTTTTATCTTAGCCAGAGGCTAAGTGTTGCCATAAGACGTCGCAATGCCGCCAGTCTTTTGGGCACATAACCGGCTCACAGCATTGAGAAGCAGTTTTTTGATGCTCTTTTTATAGTTTCTTGTCTAATTTATTTAATCGTTTTTAATTAATATACATAGTTTACTCTTATAATCAACTAGCTGAACCGCATAACTTGCAATGCCCTTTTTCCAACCTACTACCTACGTCCTACCAACCTACCTACTTCCTACCAGCCTACCTACTAGGTACCTACCCACTTCCTACCTACCTACTGCCTACCTACTACCTACCTACTACCTACCAACCTACTTACTACCTTCTACCTGGGCCGATTTGGCTAATTTTGGTTTTGAAATATTTGTGGAAGACCAGGGAAGGTTCAAACGGTGAGAAAGTAGTAGTATGTAGGTAGGTAGGTAGTAGATAGGTACAGTCAGCAACACCAATATATAAATTATACTTAACAACGTTTAGATGCAATTTTCAGCTACTGTATTGGTTTGATTTTCATGTAACGTAGCAAAACTAATATTCTGGAACTCGTATTATCACGAACCAGCAGGGCTAAGTATTGCGTATCTTTTAAATTACAGTGGCTATCATATTGTCCTTGGATTAACTGTCAAATTGGTTATGGTTTAGTACAAAATAAAACCATTTGATAGTTAATCAAAGCACACAGAGCCAAAGCGATAGTCAATAAAGCTGTCAACAGAGATACGCACTAGCCCTGCAGGTCATATATCAAAGTTGCAATCATTCACGAGATATTCGCGTTTGAACTTTGCCAACTTTATTATAGCTCGTGACTGTACCTACCTTATTAAATTTTCATTATTTCCTAAATGCCTTCGCACTATGAGGATAAAAGTAAGTATACGTACATAATTAATGCTTTAAAACAAATGGCTAGGAACGTGTAAACCAGTGCAAGAAAAATATATAAAAAAAATTGGTAAACGTAATGTGTGAAAAAACTAGTTTGAATTTTACCTTCCGTATAATAAAATATGTAGATATTTTTTGTTCCTTTATAGTAACATAATTATTATTTTATATTTTATTATGCAAAAAATCCGTACCTATCATAAAGTTCGTACGGTGACACATTAAACTGTAACTTTCCAGTATAACATAACCTCGCTTTGTAAGGATTTTCCTTACAATAAGGGATTCGCTGAGGTGGTTGTATACTGCTTGATTGAACGAAATGTTTTTTCATCTGTTGTCAATTAATTAAAATAAGGTTAATACATCATTGACATTTGGTAATAACTAATGAACTTCTATTAATAGTTGACATTCAGAAAGTGCATTCTTGAATATTAATTTCCAAATCTATTATAAATGGTCCATAATTAATTAATGACCGTTCTGTGTGTGGTGTTAAAGAGGTAGATTTTGGTAGAACGTATGCTTCGAAGGGTTTAACAAACCGGTGGGAACATTAAAAGTCTGATATTTTATGCGAATGCTGGCTAAAGTCCAGTCGTCATAATCATTTCAGCCAAAAGACGTCCACTGCTGGACATAGGCCTCCCCAGGTGTCGCCACATTGAACGGACCCGTGCGTCTCGCATCCAGCGGTTGCCCGCAACCTTCACTAGGTCATCGGTCCACCTACTGGGAGGCTTTCCAACGCAACGTTTCGCGGTCGCCACTCCAGAACTTTTCGGCCCCATCGGCCATCCGTTCTGCGAGCAATATGCCCTGCCCTTACTTAAGTGGCAATATGCATTGCCACTTAAGTCAGGCGATTTTTCGAGCTAAGTCGGTAACCTTGGTTCTCATGCGGATGTCCTCATTTCTGATTCGATCACGCCAGGTCCAGTACGAGTATCAAAAGGGGAAAAAGGATTTTTAAATTAAACTTCATTAAATATAGAGCAGCGGTGGCCCAGTGGTGCCATAATGCAGATCAGCCTATATTGTTCCCACTGCAAGGACTGAGACCTTCACTCTGGGAGAGGAGTGGGCTATCCCGTCGGGGAAGCGGAATGTTGTAAGAGATACCGCGGCCTCGACATATAGGGTTAAGAAGGAACATGGGTGGTTTTTAGTCAGTAGAAGTCTGTCACTTCGCTCTGCCCAAGAACGGGAGGGGTTATTTGATGATTTTACACCCAAAAAAAAGGGGTGACCTATAATCCCCACTGCGTGTTGGTAGATGTCACATGTCTTCGATTTTTTTAAATCTTTTCGTTCGCATGTTTTCCTTCACCGTTTTGAGAGCAGTGGTGATGAAATAGATTACACAAAGTAATGCGCCTGCTTGGGTTCGAACCCACGACGTACTGTTTGTAAGTCGGGGCCGCCACCACTAAGCTACCACTGCTCAGTAAACATATAATGTATAATCAGTAAATTATAAATATTCATTAATTAGAAACGTGAACACTTAGATACCTGACATTCTAATTTTGTTCGATGTTCATCATCATAAATCATCGTACTGAAGTTTTTTTTAACAATTTAATCGATTGCAGTGATTTTAGTCGTCAGTCTAGCGACCTTTCAAGTATTGAGTATAAAGGTCAGTTGAGTCAGTCAGTCAGTGGGGCGATTCAAATAGAACTAAAATCAATTGTATGTTACAACAAAGATTTCAATGTTTACAAGTAATCTTGGGTATTTATAATTATGTCATTCCAGTCAATAAACTCAGTATCTTTCGAAGTCCATAGCTGGACATAGGGGCCATGGTTGTTCAGGCCTCGACATATAGGGCTAAGAATGAACATGGGTGTTTTTATTCAGTAGAAGTCTGACACTCCCTTTCGCTCTGTCCAAGAGCAGTAGGTGTAATTTGATGATTACCCACCCAAAAAAAAGGGTCATCCTCTCAACATCTGATGTATGTTTTCCTCATTGAGTCTGTCCCAGCCATCTTTTGAGGCTCATGGGGCTTCTCAGGTTTCGCTTTCCGATACGTGGTGTCCACTTCAGGACTACAGACAATCTATCTGGGTCAGGCAATTACGAAAGCCTTTAGAAAATGTACTTTCGTTTTAGTTCCTTTCTAAACACGAAAAAGATTAAATTTTTAATTTAAACAATTAAATTTCTCGACAAAAATTATTGCAATCATAATGACCATTTTTTTTTCTTTTTTTGGGGGGTTGGGAAATTATCAAATGACTCTTCCGCAGAGCGAAAGGGAGTGTCAGACTTCTACTGACTAAAATCCACCCATGTTCCTTCTTAGCCCTTCGTGTCGAGTATCTGCGGTATCTGTTTCGAACAACCTGCAGCCCCGACGGAAGAATAATGACCATCCGAATGATAAGTCATACAAAGGTCACGAGTCCGAACCCAAGACTCTGATTTTTTCGGATTTATAGCGTACTAGCTGTTGCCAGCGGCTTCACCCGCTACAACACGAAAATTATCCCACGGGAAGATAAAATCGGGATAAAAACTATCCTATGTGTTAATCCATGTTGTCCGCTAACTCCATACCACGTTTTATTTAAATCGCTCCAGCTATTCAGACGTGAAGAAGTAACAAACATACACACTCACACACTCACAAACTTTCGCCTTTATAATATTAGTGTGATTGTGCTGAGGTATTGTGTATTTATCACTTGGACAAAAACTTGGAGAAAGCAAACACACCTGAGAGTGATTTCTCGACGCCATATAATGCCAATTCGGAGGGACAGCATAAAAACTTTAACACCAGAACAATTCTAACGACAAAGTATGAACTGAGACCAAACAAAACTTCTGAACACAAAAGAAACTTATGACATCATCTGACTAGCCTTTTCCCAACTATGTTGGGGTCGGCTCCTACTCCTACCGGATGTAGCTTAATATCAGTATTTTACATGGAGCGACTGCCTATCTGACCTCCACAACCCAGTGTACTGGGCAGTGACAGTGACTGGTTGTCAGACTTTCAGGTCATTTTGACTACCTGTAACGACAGCCAGAACCAACAGCTTAACGTGCTGTCCTGGGCACGGAGGAAACTCGGTATGAAATGGCTCGCAAAAGAAACTTATGGAAACAAGCAATATTCAATGGAATAATATTTCTATAAAGCGCAGTGGGTCAATCATGTCCTTAGTACGAGTAAGTGTGTTAGTCGTACGTTTACCGTAGCGAGTAACGGTAGTCGTCGCCCGCGCATGTCCGCGTGGACAGTTAATGAGCGAAAGCGATTTGTGAGATGCGCATGCGTTCAACTGATGAGGTACTGTACTGTAAAATATGATGTTGTTGTGAGAGGTACCGTTGTTATTGTTAGTTAATTGGGTGTTGCTAATTGGGCAGTAATCATACATTGCCTGGTGCTGCTGAGCAAAAGGTCCCGGGTTCGATCGAAAGTCCGTCCGTTTCTGTAGCAGACACAGAGACTGGATCTATGCTCAGTTGATGACAATAGATACACTCTATTACATAGGATTTTAAAATGACGGTTGTAATGTGGGAGTACATGTCTGCCTTACCCTGCGGGGATTACATGTGTGATGTGCCAGGATGGATGAACAGCAGTCGCGCTTACGACCTTTACACTAAACAAGGCAATGTGTGTGTGTGTATGCGTGTGTGTGAGGCATGTCTCGGCGCTTGTGGTCGCCACTGTTGATTCTGGCTTTCAGGAGTTACTGTGGTTTGGCAATAGTGGGGCGGGTTTGTTAAAAAAAAAATAACGGCAATACACAACGCTACATCTTATAACTTAACCCTCAAGAAAGTGCACTTGCAACGGCTCAACGAAAGCAAAGTGAGATACACTCAATTTGAGAGACGTTTGTATGCTGCGAGCGAATTGAGGGCATATCATCACACTTCAGAATACTTGGAACTTGGTAGCAAGTCGTAAAGAGGAAAGTCTTGGTCTCTCCATGTTGTTCAAACGAGGACAAAAACAAATTTCATATTTACCTCTGTCTTGTCTTTGAACAAACAAAGTTGAAAGGATTGAGTAAAAAACTTAAAACACAAGAAAAGGCTTAAAATCTCAACGGTCTTAAGTTCGTAATCTTGATGGAGTTTTTTGCCATGTCATAAATATGACTCTACGACACAAAACTTAAAAAAAAATGCTTGAGAAATCAAAGTTCAACAATTTTAATTATTAATCTACACCACACTACAGTACTGTGCTGCGATTTAAAAAAATGGTGTGACAATAAGTACAAAATGCTTCTGAAATAATTACACCTACAGATAGTTGTTCCGGGTCTGGGTATTTGTGTATGTGAGTTTAAATGTTTGTGAACGCACCCACGATACAGGAGAAATTCCTAGTGTGGGGCAAAGTTTTTTAAAAAAAGAAAGAAAGAAAGAATTGTCCATACAAAATAAATAAAAGTGAACTGCATGTATATCATTCAAAAATTATAACTTTTTACTGATTGCATGTGAAAAGTTTTTTTTTTAAATACGTTGCCCCACACTAGGAATTTCTCCTGTATCGTGGGTGCATTCACAAACATTTAAACTCACATACAGAAATACCCAGACCCGGAACAACTATCTGTAGGCCATACAATAGGTTATTTCACAAAAAAAATCTAATTAGTCCGTCTGTTAGATTATCGAAAAATATTGGATACGTGTTTTTGGTTTTAACAAATTAATAAAAATTGACGAAAATAAAACGTGTCAAAGATCATGAGTGGGGGTTTTTGACGTCACTTTGTGGGTAAAAAAGTACTAACCTTGTGACGTCACACGACTTGAAGCGGCTTTACGAAGCACTGTATCGTCTTTATGTGCAAAACGAAAAAATACGTGTCCATTAGTTTTTGAAAATCTATCTGACGGACTACTTAGTTTTTTTTGGTGAAATACCCTATTCCGTGCAGGGATCGAACCCGCGACACGCAGCGCAGCAGTCCATTGCTTGAGCCACTGCGCCAACCGTGCCGTCAAAAAAGTACAGTATGTACAAAAAACCTGTTTTTTTTTATTTTCGTCTGTCGATCTGTTCGTTCCGACTAATTTTGACGGTACTTCTACGGGCAGATAGGTGATGCAACTTTTATTTTATAAAAAACAATTAGGGTTCCTTGAAAAATAAAACACTTGAAATTGTTTACAAAATCCGATTTAAAAACGAAAATTATATATTCATAATTTGCGCGAATGAAGGTCGCCGGCAGCAGCTAATGAATTCATAAAATGAATAGATAAAGATTTACATATGTTCTGAATAGTACATTCTAATCCTTACCCTGCAACGTTTTTCTAACAACGAGATTAATAAAGTATCTATTATCTTTTTTCTTTAAAAAAGTAGAGGGCTAAATGGATCCATTAGTTGCTTCCGGCTTAGTTTCTAGAACAAGCTTCTATATTCCATCTATTACAAGCATGTCAGTTTATTTCTGACTCATACGAACTTGACAATGAACTATGATATTTCATGAGAAAAAAATACGAACGGTGTTAAAAAACTACATTCGTATCTACATACGTCATTGAAATTACCTAAAATAGTTAAGAAAAATAATTTAGAGTTATGTAATACACGCTTAATGACAGGAAATAATAAAATAGAACCACATAGCAGAACCCTTTTTGCCTCCTTTTTCCAACTACCGTGTTGATTAAACTGAAAACCAGTAAGTAATCCATTTACATAGTAAAATCATGTATAAATTAGACATTAATTCCGCAGTGCATTGTTACACCTTTGCTTGTCCGAATTAAGAGGCGCTGTCCTCAATCATTGTCATTAGTGTCGGTATACAGGGTGTAAACTATATAACCCTTTACACAAACGTAAACCAAGCATTCTGTACATCAAACTAAGTAACCCTATGCAAACATTTTTGCTGGGAAACGACTTTTTTTTGCGGTCAAAAATTGTGCTAGTGGATGCTTTGAATAGTAAACGGGTCATGGAGGTCATTTATGTAAAGTTATATCCTGAAAAACTAGTGTTTACAAAAACAGCTGTCAAAAATTTGGAACTTTGACTCCCAATATCTCCGTAACTAGGGGGTTCCCAGGTATGGTCTAGAACAAAAAAAAAACGCAGTGGCGGGGAGAACAAGTGCCCTTTGTTTGCGTTAAAGGTACTTTTACACCCTTTATATACTAATAACCTCTATCAATCAGACACAAATGAATCGACTCTGTCCTCATCATCATCATCAGCCTATAATGTTCACACTGCAGGGACTCCATCCTCCTCTGTAAGGGAGGAGGATGGGCTTTAATCTATCTAGGCTAAGTGCGTTTTGTAGATGTCACATATCTTCGAATATTTTGGTTTTAGGACATGCCAGTTTCGTCACAATGTTTTACTTCACCGTTTTTGAGGCAGCGGTGATGAAATAAATTACACTAAGTAATGCGCCCGATGACTTGGTGAAGGTTGCGGGGATCCGCTGGATTGCGAGACCCATGGGACCGGTCAATGTGGCGTCACTTAGGGGAGGCCTATGTCCAGCAGCAAGTCTTTCGGCTGAAATGATGAAGTAATGCGCCTGCGTGAGTTCGAACCCACGACTTACTGTTCGTAAGTCGGGGCCGCTACCACTGTGCCACCACTGCTCTAAACTCGTCAGCTAACCGGGAAGTGGAACCCTGCAGCTTGCAGAATTGGATCCCTGTAGCTTGCAGAAGGCTATGCTCACTCGTCACTTTAGCACTAATTTAGTCTACAAGGCAACGTTTATAAGTTATATTAACTTCACTGTGATCAGCAGGCTTACTCTTGAATTTCATTCCGATCGATCGACACTGGACGTTTCGTACTCTTGAGTTCGCCGCTAGCGCCTCATTGGTCTTAAAACGCGTGACTCAAACTCAAACTCAAAGCATTTATTTCAATTAAACCATTACTGGCACTTTTGAATGTCATAAGAACAATTCATAAAACAAAACTACGAAAAACTACGAGTGCAATACGTCATTCCGAAAGCCCGCAACGACGAACACTGCAAGCAAAAAAGCACGCAGCGACGCACACCGCAACAACGAATGCACGAGACCTCGAATCACGGAACAACGAATGCACGCCGCAACGCGCAACCGCCGCCCCGCGACCCGGAGCCCCGCGCACCAGCCACCACGGCACGCGCCGCCGCGCGCCCCCGCACCTACAGCACTCGCCGCCGCCGCGCCGGTAACATCCGGCGCCGTGCAACCCGACGCAGCAACCCCCGAAACAACGTATTGCACTCCTAAGCTACAGTCACAGTCACAAGGCATAATAACTTGTGAAAGTACCGTAGTTGCCAGTTCCCTAGCGTAGATCTCTATGGAGAAGAACGGGCAAGAAACTCCATGGACACTCTTTTAAATCAAAATATTGTTACAAAATCTTGGTACATTACATCATTCATGTTGAGATGGTATATTATGTGAGAACTATGTAGCAAGACGTGCAAGTTAAGAGCGTCCGGAGTAAAAAGGTATAATAAACAAATCAAAAAAATATGTATATATTTATAAACCATGGCAACTAAGAGATGACCAGTCTCCACTGACAGCGCCCGTTCACGAACATGACGCATGGATCAGCACCATTCAGCTCAACCATTTTGAAGGGAGCTAAATGATCCGACACACACGCCACCATCAGCGAGACATTTGAGTGAGCATGACATTCTCTCAGCCACTAGGGCAAAGTCACTAAAAAAAAAAAAACTAAATGTAAAAAGTGGCTTTATAGTACATAGTACTCACACATGTGCTATGCAATTTTATAATATTAAGATATCGAATCTAAATAACGCAAAGATATTTTTACAATCTTCTCTAGCTTCTACAATTACTTCACATGATAATCGATTTATTTGCCCCTATGGTTGTGGAGCAGGACCAGCATTGAGCCAAGCATTTTTATCATCAATGTAATCCCCCAAATTATAGTATGCTTGCCTACATAGTGTGCGTTTTATACAAGATTTAAATTTCGTCTCATTCAGTTGAAGAATGTGAGGGGGTATTTTATTGTAACATTTTAAACAGTACCCCTATTTTGATAGACTATTTTGTGAAACTATGTAGAATCGGAACGCTATACTCTTGAGCTAATTTGACAGCTGATCTTACTACTATTCTAAATGCGAAAGTTTGTCAAGATGTCTGTTACTCTTTCACAAAGTTAAATTATTACACACAGATAGTTTATAACCTGGATTATCACGTCATCATTCACTCGACCTTATCCCAATTTATTTAGATCGGTGAAGACTGTCTTCTTCTTTTATATTTCTCTGTTACTCGTCATCTCATGAGACAACTCCTTTCTTGTCATACTCATCCTTTACACAGTCCGCCCATCGTTTCTTTGGTCACCCTCTACTCTTATACCCATCCACAATCACACTGTAAACCTTCCTCACGACGATAACCTGGATTAACACATAGGATACTTTTCATTCCTGTCGGGGTCGCGGGTTGTACACTAGTTATCGCGGCCTCGACATAGAGGGCTAAGAAGGAACATGGGTGGTTTTTAGTCAGTAGAAGTCTGACACTCCCTTTCGCTCTGCCCAAGAGCGGGAGTGGTTATTCGATGATTTTCCACCAGCCTAAAAAAAAAAAGGATACTTTTCATCCCGTCAATATCCCGTGAAACATTTACCAAACTCCATGCGAGCGAACTCAGGCAGGCGCATTACTTTGTGTAATTTGTTTCATCACCGCTGCTCTCAAAACGGTGAAGGAAAACATCGCGAGGAAACCGCGCCATGTCTTAAATCCAAAAAATTCAAAGACATGTGACATCTACCAATCCGGACTGGGCCCACGTGGTGGATTAGTCCATTCCTTTCGTAGAGAGGAGGCCTGAGTCCCGGCAGAGGGAACATTATAGGCTGATGATGATGATACGAGCAATGCCTTGGGTAGAAGCTATTTACTTATAAATAACTAGCGGGCGTCACGCGGTTTCACCCGCGTAGTTCCCGTTTTCGTGGGAATACAGGAATAAAAGTAACTTATGTTACTCAGCGTAAAAGTAGCTTTCTAATGTTGAAAGAATTTTTGAAATCAACGCAGTAGTTTTTGAGTTGTTTTATTACAAAAATACACACACACACAAAAATACAAATCTTTTCTCTTTATAATATTAGTGTAGATATCGAACGTGGTGTTAGTTCCTATCAGCTATTAGTTGTATAACATGACGACTTTAACTCCTGTGTAAAACATGTGAAAAATAGTGCTAAGAAGTAAAAGCCTATGGAAAGTAAACAACGGAAAGAGGATTTCCCTACTTTCACTGCAGCACGGAATTATTTAACATAGCTTAGTTTTAACACCAACACAATCATGATATGGAATAACAAAGACATCAGATTGTTATCACGGTGGATGCGAGAGCTGTTGAAGTTTATTTCTTAATCATTTAGTTTGTAACTACACTAATATATTGGAAACTAAAAACTATTTTCTTACTATTATACTTAGTCACAAAAAAATCCAACATGCCTGAGAGATATTATAAACTCGGACCCCGCTGACCACCATGATAATAAATATCAGTATTTTAGATCGAGCGACTGCCTATTTTAACCTCCACAACTCAATTATTACTGGGTAATACGATACCCCTTGAAGACTTCTAAGACCCGAAGGAAATGTATGTAATGGGTAGTCACCCATCCACGTACTTACCCAGGCAAGCGCGGCTTGCTTGCCTGGGTAGGTACGTGGATGGGTGACTACATTACATACATTTCCTTCGGGTCTTAGAAGTCTAACCTGATGTGTACGTGTAACCTGATGATCAACCTAGAGCCTAGAGTTGGATGGCCAACCAAAGGCACGCGTGCCATTGATGGCGCGTTACACAATATTTGAGGCACACAACCGAATTTTTAACCATATTTTCAGCTACGAGTAATTATTTTCAGAGATGAATAACATAAGAAACGATTAGAAACCGTTTGGTTTGGTTCAACATGCAATCTACTAAAATTTACCTCGTACAACCCATATACTATACATATGTATTAAGTTACTTATCATCTTATCAGCAACAACAGAAGTTACCCTAATTTTACTTTAAATTGAGTTACACGAAGGTGTCGTAAATAGCTCAAGTTTTTGTCTTTTTGGTAGTAAATAAAGAACTTTTAGTTTAAATAACTGCCCAAAAAGACTAAACAATATTATTGGACGGCACGCTGCTTTACAAAAAAATGGCACATTGTTCCTTAAAGGTTCGCCATCCCTGACCCTCTCGGTCAGTCAGGAGCGATTATTTCGCCAAAAGCTCCTCGTTTAAAATAACAGTAACTTAAGAACTTTGAACCATTACATCATTTATGTTTCACTTTTAAAATTATGTGAGAATGACTTGGTAATCTTTTGTGACATAATAATAAAATCATCGCTACGACTAATTACATCGAGCCTGAAAAGGTCCAACTAATGTTTTGGATGACAAAAAATTCTAATGTTTAGGTTACCGCACACAAAAAGCCTTTTCACATGAACTGTCAACGTAATATTTAACTCCCAAGTGATAAATGATAAGTAAATAGAAGTCAAGGTCTATACCGTGATGATGTTTTAGTGAACTTCCTCATACGTAAGTATTTGAACTGTCAAGGAACCGTGCAACTGTTTATTTGAAGTACAGGATACGGTTAAACGCATAAAATAAAACGTCAGTTTGATAATTAGGCAGAACAATTTTTTCTGAATAAAATATTTTTTATGCTAGGAAATTACTTTGAGATAATTTAATTTTAATCTGTGATCAAGCTACCTTGATAAGAGAAAAAAATATATGAATGAGATATGAGTAATCTAAGTCAAAAGAAAATAAATAGTAGAATACGGGCTCATGGTGAACTACACCAGCATTTACGTGTTATATCAATGATCTCCAACGACACGATTTATACATGAAAACAGAGCAGTGGTGGCCCAGTGGTGGCTCCCCCGACTTACGAACAGTGAGTCGTCGGTTCGAACCCAGGCAGGCGCATTACTTTGTGTAGTTTATTTCATCACCACTGCTCTCAAAACGGTAAAGGAAAACATCGTGAGGAAACAAAAAATACGAAGATATGTGACATCTACCAACCCGCACTGAGTCCGGGTGGTGGATTATAGCCCATCCCTCTCCTAGAGAGGAGGCCTGAGTCCTGAGTGGGAACATTATAGGCTGATGATGATGATGATGATGATGATGTCTGGTAATGTAATGGGAAGGGACGAATAGTATGTGACTAAAAGAGTGAAGCAAATAAATTGTAATGCATGGAGAAAAAGAGAAAACTAAGAAAAAGATGGATAGACTGCTTCTTTGGGATTTAGTTAATGATAGCGTGACGATAGACAGGGGCTTAGCTAAAAAAAAACATGTTGAGCCCTCAAATAACATGAGAAAAGAGCTGATATCAATATCTCTTTGACTTAAGATATAATATTTTGGATGGAATCGACGAATTGCCACTTGCATAAATACCTTTTTTTGTGGCTTGTGGAAAATCATCGAATAACCCCTTCCGCTCTTGGGCAGAGCGATAGGGAGTATCAGACTTCTACTGACTAATAACCACCCATGTTCCTTCTTAGCCCTTTATGTCGAGGCCGTGGTATCTCTTACTCGTACAACATCCCGCAGCCCCAACGGGTGCATAATTATACCTCAAATCTACATAATATGAACCAGTAGTTACTATTATGATGGGAAAGCTAAAATAAAATCTAATAACTCGAAGACTTGTGAAGCCCTAAATTTTTCACTTAATTTAGTAGTCACAAGGTCTCCAGCAGTCGAATAAGCTAACATTCTCAACTTTAAAATACTACAAATCGTGTAAGACCTTATTTGTCAAAAAAGTAATTTAGACTAGGCAATATAATTAGTCAGTAAATGTCATTTTTGAACCCGCTGTTAAAACGTGTTTCATCTCCTTTATCTATGTTTACAAGTTGTTTTTCTTATATATTTTCATCTATATGCACGCAAGAGAGAACCAAATGAATATTTTAATTTTTATTGTTAATTTTGATTTTGAATATTTACTTTTAATAGTGATTATTGATTTTAATTTTGATTGTCAAGCTTAATTTTGATTGTTAATTTTAATCTTAATTCAAATTTTAACTGTTAATTTTGATTAAAATTTGGTTTTAATTCTTTATTTTAATGTTGATTATAATTTTGATTAGATATTTATGTAATAAATTGAATTGTAATCTTTGGGAAATAAAAGGCCAAAATAAAAAAAAAGCGTTCGCAACATTAGAAAGACAACGTAAAAATGAGTTCAACATTAACAGGTATTTAATTTTTTGGGGCTTCTCTCAAAAAATAACATCGTGAGGTAACCAGCATGTCATAGAGATATTTTTCGACGGCATGTTATGCCAAGTCAGAGACCCATGGCTGGTTTAAAAACTCTGACAACAGGTTAGGCATTAACCACACTATAGAGAAAGAAAACAGGCGTGGATATACGTGAATTGGCCTTGTTTAGGATATATTAGCAACCATCACCGGATTAATAAAATATATGTTAATTTACACAATGTAGAGCATGTCCTATACACTTAAAAAAAAAATTAAAATTAAATTTAAACATCATAAATAAATATGCAAAGTAGCCTCTGTTTTAGTAACTAACTACCATTTTTCTCCTAATCATAGGGTATTTTTATTGCCATCGATATATTAATAGTCATGCCGAGGGGACCTCCAGCTTATTTTTTCCAATAACTTTCTTAATTCTTTAAATGGATATTTTATTTATAATTTACTACCACTTTGTCGCAAAATAAATCGGTTGCGGGTGGGTGAAATGTCAGTGGCGTATATCCAGCTCTTAAAGCCAGGATCAGGTAACACAGTTATATTTGTTTTTGGGGAAGATCGGAGAAGTTTGGATATTTTCTAAAGTACTTGGTATCTGACGCCCTTTTCCCATAGCGGTTGACAGAAACCACAGAACGCGACCTGTTACGAACCTTTATTTTTTTTGGTAGGTTTAAAATCATCGAATAACCCCTCCCGCTCTTGGGCAGAGCGAAAGGGAGTGTCAGACTTCTACTGACTAAAAACCACCCACGTTCCTTCTTCGCCCTCTGATCCTTCCTTCGGTCCTTTCTGAAGAATGTCATCAACAAAGGCAGTGTATATTTATAACGAGACTAGCTTGTAGGTTTGTTTACCCTGAAACTAAATAGGGTAATAGCAGGGTAATAGGGTAGTTAACTAAAAAAAACCTAATCAGTTCGTCAGATAGATTTCCAAAAACATTGGACACGTATTTTTGCTTTTTTAACGTAAGCAAACAATGAAGACGATACAGTGCTTTGAAAACTCGTGTGATGTCATATTCTAAGACATGAGTATGACATTTTTAGCGGTTAGTGACGTCAGAAACCCCCACTCAAATCTTTGACGCGTTTTACCAGTATCTTCGTCAATTTTATTGATTTGATAAATCAAAAAATACGTACCTATCCAATATTTTTCGATAATCTAACAGACGGACTAATAGGGATGTTTACTGACTTTAAAAAATGTGATTCTAATTAGTCCGTCTGTTAGATTATCGAAAAACATTGGATACGTATTTATTGTTTTATCATTGACGAAGATAAAACGCGTCAAAGATTTGAGTGGGGGTTGGCGACGTCACTGACCCCTAAAAAATGTCATACTAATGTCTTAGAGTATGACGTCTCACGAGTTTTCAAAGCACTGTATCGTCTTCATTGTTTGTTTACGTGAAAAAAGACAAAATTCGTGTCCAATATTTTTTGGTGATCTACATATAAGACGGACTAATTAGTTTTTTTTTGTTAACATCCCTATTAGAATCATATTTTTTAAGTCAGTAAACATGCCTATTCCAGACCGTGATGATAAGGTATGGACCACAATTACCTCAACAATAATATTTTATAGATATTGTGCTTCAAATGGTCAAGCAGTACCTCTATTTATGTATCATCTCTTGCTAGAGTTACAAGCATGTGTATAGTTTTTTTTTATGGGACAAGCCCGCCACATTATTCCCAAACCACTGTACCTTCTGTAAGCCAGAATCAACAGTGGCGACCACAAGAAAAGCACCGAGACATTGAAGCTCGACGAAGTCCCAGAGAAACGATTTAACTGTCTTGGATCCCGCAACGAAATTAATCAGAAAACACACGCACGTATGGTTGCGTTAGTTCATTTTTGTGTTACGTGTCTATATTTTTTCTGTCAACCCCATTTTGACAATATATATACAGTGTGATTCTTTATAATGTGCACATATCGAAATGGGGGAATCTATGCTTAATTTTATTGACGGAAAAATTATTAAAAAAAATCTAAATATTTTTTAATATTTTATAATATGGAATTTTTTAAAATTTTGTCTGCTACTGTGACCCCAGTGTAAACAAAACGGTGTAACTTTTAAACTAAATTATCTATCGCGATGAAACAAACACCATAATGATTGGAAGCAATTAGGCGTCCTCGTAAAATGAAAATTGTGGAAAAAACTACCCTCAATTGAAAATAAACACGTTTTTTGATAAAAAAAAACTTTTTTTTTTTCCTAACTTTTTACATAAAATTGTTTCATCGCGATAGATAATTTAGTTTAAAAGTTACACCGTTTTGTTTACATTGGGGTCACAACAGCGGACAACATTTTTGAAAATTCCATAAAAAATATTAAAAAATATTTAGATTTTTTTAAATATTTTTTCCATCGATAAAATTAAGCATAGATTCCCTCATTTCGATATGTGCACATTATAAAGAATCACACTGTATTATCATTTTACTAGTCTTTCCCAACTATGTTGGGGTCGGCTTCCAGTCTATTTACATATGGAGCGACTGCCTATTTGATCTCCTAGCCTGTTGGTACTGGGTATCTAAAACCCTTGGTAACACTCGTCGTCAGAACTTTGGGGCAATAACTACCTGTAACGATTGTCAAAAAACATCAAAGCTCTATAAATGACAGCCGGGACAGCTTAACGTGTGCTTTACGAGGCACCGAGGAAACTCGGTCGGCGGTCGCCCATCCACGGACCAACCTAACCACCACGGTTTAACCTGAAGATAGACCTGAGTGGCTCTTCGTATTTAGCCACGAGCTCCTCCGATTAGAATATAATATATCATATCAAGTAAATAAACATACGTACACAAAAAATCACATTAGATTTTTTTTAGCTTTGTTACGAGTATCATGGCCGAAATATTGTAATTGACTTTGAATATCAAAGAAATCAAAATCTCGATGGAACCTTGTCTGTCACTTGTAAATAAATCCTTACCTTGAATTTTTATTTATCACAACAAATAGTCTGTAACACAATCACTACACGTCCGTTCACTCTGACCGTTGCATGTCATCTGAGAGCACACACCACGCTTGAACTGTTAACATGCGTATGCGCCGGTTGTGTACTTTTAATGTTTTGTTGGATAAATTAATCATTGTAGATATCTAGTGTACATTACATTGTCGAATTTAATGTTTTGCTACCGGTTTTTCTAATGTTTTCCGAGAAAAACTTTGTTGTATTTAGAGCTTTGTCTTCGTGTGTCTTTGTTTGACTTCTGATATTGGTCGACTGATAAAAAATATCTTGCTCTATTATGTATGTGTACAGGTTTACCGTTTTAGGGTTATTTGAAATGTGTTCCTCTCTCTCTCCCTTCTTCAACCTTTGGCAACCCAATGCTTCCTATTCTTCTTATCTTCTGGGCAGTAAGGTCAAACGACCCCATACACCCTAGTGCCGGAGTTTCTAAACCGACTCAAGGGCTTCTGACATCGGCGACATCGGCACCGGTGTGTCAAACTGTGAGTGTCAATGTTCCAAATCTTTCTACCTTTGCCGGTTTGGTTCATGGGTATCCAGTTCCTTTGAGGAAACGTTCAATAGGTAGTTCCATATGTAATTTAGGTAAGGCAGTTGACTTGACGGTTAATATTGAATGCCAACCATCACCATTTTTGATGTCTTGGTCAACCAAAAATGATAGTCAGTGATTGACGCTATGTGCTAATTAAAAATGGAAGACAAATATGTTCTTTAACTGAAGACAACTTTCTATTTCTAGCATATATAGCAAAGATAGCATAACTAATGGTTATGCGATTATCTTTGACCGTTGATCCATAAGCCTTAATTACTTTAAGTAGAGTTTTTTTTTTCTAAAACTTATTTTACCGTAGTACGAGTACATAGGCGGAAGTAATGCCACAAGGCATTCTCTACAAGTCAGCCTTTGGGTTTAATAGGAAAAAATTGTGATAGGGTGCAAAATATCTAAAAAATCTCTTCTATATTTTGAAAATGTAAATAGTTAAGAGTATATTGTATACTTGTAGCAGTGGACGTCTAATGGCGGATGATGATGATGTATCCTATTTCTATTTATTCAGGCCGCCTCGTTGGTTTAGTGGTTGCAATCGTGACTGCTAATCACCCAGGTCGGGCAAATTTTGATTGGGGGTTTCCATCAGGAGTTCTAAGTAGCAGCCACAGAGTCTGGATTCATGTCCGGGTAATGTCAATACGCTCGCCACTTAAGTATTATATGGGGCATATATGTTACAGTCAAAACTCTTAATCGGTCAAAACTACTTTTGACTGGATTCAGTCAAAACCCTTATTACGTTAAAACGCGTTTACTCGATTAAAATAAATGATAACTATCACACAAGGCTATGAAAGGGTAAAAAAAGCCCAACAAACTAATAAGTTTCCTAATGACTTTTAGGTTATTATAAATCAGTAGAGAAATAAGACAAAAACCACCTAATAATTTCTTATAATAGTTTTGACCGGTCAAAAGTAGTTTTGACTGATTAACAGTTTTGACTGTGACATATATAAATAACTGCTAAATTATAGACTTTTAAGGTTGTTTTAATTATTTTAATATTTATTAATTCTGTAAATACATACCCGTTACGATGGGGAATTATATTTTGTTCAACATGCAGCCTCACAGTGACCTACAAATTGCAAAAAACTTTAGTTTTAACTTACGCAGGCTTCACCTTTAAATGTTTCATGATTAAAACAGTTCCAATAACTTAACTAAATCGACCTATTTTGATTGTGGAGAACTCGTATTTTTATGCTTGTGCAAATATTACAGAAGACTTCACATCAATGAAGTTTTGCAATACTAACCTGATATATTAGTGGCGACTCGTTTAAAATAAAATGTTTGCTTTGTTATGCTATTTCTAATGGAAATAACCGTGCAATATATAAATCTGGTAATTTAATCAAATGCCAACCCGTAAAGACTGGTTGCTCACTGACGCCCTCTTTTAGATAACAGTCTAACTGATAAGTAGGTACGCTCGCGATATCTTTAGGTAAGTACATACATTGGTAGTACATACTATTGCCTGAAGATGGCGCTTGACTTTCAAGGCAATAGTTTTTTTTTAATTTAAACTAGCAGGAAAATGTTTATTTGATTAGAAAGAAAATGAGTTTAAAACGTATAAAAGTTATTCTGGAGTATTATGTAAAGGAAAACAATTTGCATTATTTGGTTGGATTCGAATGTACGTCACTTTTGAAGCAACTAGTCGAAAATTTCAACTGGGCTTTCGACTGGGAGCGTGGCGTCTCCTGTAATCCGGCTTCTCGGAGGTCGGGCTCGGAGGATGGTTTGAGGTCGGGGGTCCTGGTGCTGAGTGGCCCATGTTGACTGGACGTCCACACTAAGCCTGGTGTTGATATGGATCTCTCGGAGGAGTCTGAGAGATGCAGGTCATCTAAGGAGGGGCGAATCGGGCCAGGGGGGAAACCCAGCAGCCAAAAGTCCCCGCATCGGGCAGTAGTGGGATAGCGGCCGGGAGTGGGCGCTCAGTATCAGCCTGACCAATATAATCAGACCCGTGTCTTTTGCCGTTTTTAACTTTAACTATTTTTTTTGTATGTTTCTTTATTTTAGGTTAGTGACTAACCTGATTACATGTTTTTATAACGCCCGTGGCTTATTTGCCGTAGAGAAGTATCTTTAAGGCATGCTGGTTTCACGACGATGTTTCCTTCGTGATTATTTTATATATGAAATATGAATATGAAATAATAATATGAATTCGAAACACGAGAAATCGAAGCAGTGATGATAGTTCAATGGTATCGATATCTTGTAACTTCTATTAATTTAATTATACATTCAGTTTGCACTAACTTGAATAAGTTACCTTCATAAAATGTACTAACACCAGCCCATCAAAGTACTGACAATCTCTCTCTAGATCAACTTTATAGCTAAAGCTAGTGCTTCAAGGTTGATTGGGATTTCAGGTAGCTTGATATGCTGGCGTCTGTACATAGCAACAGTAACGGTCTGTCGTCATATTATATGGGCGGAGTTAGTACCACAATTTCTTGTAGATGTTGCAGTGTTTTGTTTGTGCCTTTTATATTCTGACAGGTTTATTTTATTTTAGTTTAGATTTCCCGTAGGTACTATGAGTAACTTTTCAGGTTGCACACTCGGTTCTTCTTACTAATTGATGCTTGAATCTGAACTGTTAAATCACCGGCGAATATGATTATTTTTATTTAGTTGTAGATGGGAAATAAAACCATTAAATTCACTTACTATTTTATTACAGAGCTGACTTCGTTTATTACAATGACTATCAAGTTAAAACTAAGCAAAGCTTGTACATAACAAACAAAGCTGCGTGTCGAGTAGGTACTTATTACTTATTTGGTAAAGTAGCCCTATTAGAGACACCACTGGAGGCTCCTTCGAATCACACATTCATCAAACCTCAAAGCTGAGAGAAAGACAATCTTGAAGTACCTAAGATACTTAAAGAATCAGAAAAAAATTATATCTGATCTGCCAGCAGTAGGATGATTTACTATGTCAAATGCTTCTAAGAAATCAAAATATATCGAGCAGAGTATTGCATAATTTTGCGTTTCTAAATTACTTGTGATCATAGTGAAATTCAAACATAAGAATTTTTATTTAATGTTGACATGTCCTTTTAAGATTAATCTACAACCTTGAAGTTTTCTGAAAACTATTCCTTTTCTCTACTGTGCTGTAGGAATATCCTTATTTTCCTTCACTTCTTTAGTTTCCGCTAGTACCATCGGTTCGATTTTCTCAATCTTTTCTTCCTTCTTATCGATCGATTCAGACATGATAAGTTCTGGGACTTGCATCGGTTTGGCTTCTTCAGCTGGTTCTGGAACTGCTGATCTCTCTTCTGGAACCTCGGCTACCTTGACTTCGGGGTCGACTTTCTTCTGATGAAAAAAAAAAAAATTGAAAAACTTGTTTGATTCGGCACTAATGAACAAGAAAGATGTTATTTTGCGATAATCGGGTATGATATAGGTATTTAGGTAGGCAAGAGAAATTGTTGTTTAGTATTAATTTATACCGAAATGAATGGCAGTCCCTATCTTGTATTTATGTAGTTTGACACTGCTGCAACAGTGACAGCAATATAATTTAGATAAAGTCTACATGCTAAGTCGTAGCATTTTATAAATGTCTACAAAAAAAAATGTGTGCCTAACTGCCGTACTCAAAATGTTTGAAGATTACTTAAGCCGTCACTTAGTAAAGATTTGACATACAAAACATTTGATAATTATAAGTGACGCCTTAAGTAATCATTAAACGTCTCTGAGTGCGTCTCTGTTGAAAATAAAACATTAATCAGGTAAGTATTAAAAGGAAAAAAAAAGCGAAGGCAACATTCTTCTTCTCTAAGTAATATTTTCCTTACCTCAACAGGCTGTTCAACTTCTTTCGCCTCCTCAACAGGCACTTCCTCAGGTGCAGGCACATCAGCGTTCTTAGCATCGAGTTGACTGGCAGCAGCAGGCTCGGGCAACACGGTGCAGTCAGCCTGGTTTGTCTTCAGGAAGAAGGTCCTGGAGATCTTGTATCTGTCGAGGACGGCATACGCGTTCTGCATCACGGCGAGGGATGGGAGTCTGTCACGGGAGAGCAGCCAGGTGTTTTCTGGGGAGAAATATTGTAATAATATATATTTTCATGTGTTTAAAATCGTTGCCCGTAGTGTAATGGACACGTTGTTAATTTTATCTTGCATACTTTTAGAAATTTTAGGATGATATCAGAAACTAGAAACACCAGAAACTGCTACATAATCAACACTATGAATCATTTTCGTTTTTTAACCTACTAAACTCGATAATAATAATGTTGCGATATTTAGAGAGAACTGCGCATGACAAAATCCACATAATCCGATACATATTGCCGTACTCAGAGATATAAACGTCTCTGAGTACGTCAGTTAGAATGCGAAAATATAACGGAAGATTAGTAGGGCCTTCCCTACTAATCTTCCGTTATATTTAGGTCTTTGGTAATGATTATCAAAAATGCAATAACCTTATTCATTTAGAAAAACATAACATAACACTACGACTGTAATCCCCAAAACGTTACGCAGAGATGTACCCGTTAGTACACCCACATTGCGCCAGTTATGTTTAAGTCCCATGAAGCCTATTGCCATCAACCGGGCACAAATCCAGATTCCGTGGCTGCTACTAAGAAATTCTTGATGGAAAATCCTGGGAATCAATGGCAGGCAATTAGAAAATCACACAAATAAATAAAACTCACGGGTATGCACTGGTCCAATGCCACTGCAAGACCACATGACGGCATAGCTATCGTAGTCAGTATCCAGGATGCTGTACTCGAAGTCGTAGGGCAGAGGGACTGATGAGTACTTGACCATCACGCGGCCCTCGCCTTCCCTGCCCACCTTCTGCAGGTGACCTTCCATTATCCGCTTGAAGCCGGTCCTGGAGAAAAAATTACATAAAGATATGGAAATATATTATTTTTACTATAAATCTACTGTGAGGAAGATCCGTTTTGCTAAGGAAGCTTTAGTGTTTATCCAGACATTTCTGGCCCACAGGATCTAATTAGTTTTCACGTGTTCAAAATTACTAGGTATTTGAGCCATTTGCAGAATTTGGTTCAAAAATATTGTTTCGGCGATATAGCCGATCATCTTCCTCATCTGGCTTTACCCAACTATTCCAGCTTCCAGTAAAACCAGAATTTTATAAGGCGACACAGCCCAGATAGTTGTGGGTAATACTATAGCCCTTACTTAGACTGGTTGTACAGGCTCTCTGGCCACTGACTTATAACGACTGTCAAATACTATTGTTACAGTCATCATCATCATCATCAGCCTACAATGTTCCCACTGCAGGGACTCAGGCGAAGAGGGATGGGCTATAAACTACCACGCGGGCCCAGTACGGATTGGTAGATGTCTTCGAATTTTTTGGTTCTAAGACAAGCCGGTTTCCTCACGATGTTTTCCTTCACCGTTTTGGGAGCAGTGGTGATGAAATAAATTACAAAAAGTAATGCGCCTGACGGGGTTTGAACCCACGACTCACTGTTCGTAAGTCGGGGCTGCCACCACTGGGCCACCACTGCTCCCCTGTTCCAGTCAATGTTAGAAACTGTGAGGCATTGTCTAGTTTAATACCCTGAGGAGTTTGCTTCATACTTTTCCTATTTGTTATTGTTGTTTCCTTACTGCCACGGTACATATTATTTTAATATGTATTGACAGCAGATCGTCACGCATGTTTGCGTCTGCACCGCCTGACAAGAGGGAGGGGCTCCACACGCCCGACCATTCTTTAAATCCCCACCCATATTTCATTACAAACGTGTCATTTTATTTTGATGTTTTGACGAGAATGTCAAGCACGATCTGTAGTTTGTTATCTATCATAGGGAGAAATATTACAGCAACTATGGCATGACAGTTTTTCAAACAAGACACTTTGGCTAGCCAGCAGCTCAAAATTCGTAATATTTTTCATCAGATTTTTATATTCTAACATTAAAAGTTGGTTCAGAACTAGTTCATCAAATCGGGAGATATTACAATGGCGATTAAGTAAGCCACTATTGTTAAAGAAATTCCTAGTGTTCCTAATGTCCTTGTTTTCTTTTAGATGTCAAGTTGCCTCTATCAGAACATTTCTTTCTTTGTGGCAGTTTCCCAAGTGCAGTAATAAGTGCTCTTTTAACAACGGTTGCCGACTCGCTAAAGTATCTTCTAACATCAAAAAGAGACAATATTCGTGCCAAGTGATCATTATCATCCACAGCGACTTCACCCACGGCTTTGTTTGGGGTAGCTTTGGGCCTCTATTAGCTTTTGCCTAGCTCCACGTTCTATCAAGTGATACATGATACAAAACTTTATCACTTACAAGGAGTTCGTGATCTCATTGGTGACAAGAATCCTGCCTTCAGGAGTAGCGGTGTAGTGGGTGGTGACGCAGCGGGTCCCAAGCTCGGTGACCGTGAAGTACCTCTCAGCCTCGTACCATGTGCCCAGGAAACGGTTCATGTTGAAGTTTGCCATAGCCTGTAGGAACAAAAGATGGGGTTAAATGTAGAGAAACAGAGAGCCGATGAGAAGTATCAAAATATTTTACAGCTGTACACTACTATATTTCTGTGGGAATTCTTAACAAAGAACTTTTTTAGTTTCCTCCAATGATTTGTGGGGATAGGTATGTATACTTTGCAAAAAACTACATTTTTATTTTTTTTAAGGATTCCCTTCAAAGAAATAAAAACGTATTTTGTTTGATTGACATGTGCACTCAATAAGAAAACAATCCGTCTCCGTTTTGCATATTTAAATAAAACTATTTGTTCATTATTTATATCATTTCCATTACCTACATCGTATTATAGACCGATGTTCTGCATTATAATATACTTAATTTTTATCCCATATTAATTAGCAGATGGGCTTCAGGGAAAATCCATCGATACTTTCAATTTCAAACTAATACTGAAAGCGTCTCTAGAAAAGAAAAATAAACTAGTACCAGGTAATGCGTAACGATCGTTCCGCGGACGATACGACGACGGTGGCCATTGAAACTTCTTATTGTTACTTTTATGTTTAGTTGCTACTTTGCTACGACATGATTGGCGCAATAGCTGAGCAATTAGGCTGCTGCGCTGCGCGTCGCGGGTTCGTTCCCGGAACGGAACAAATACTTGTATGGCCTACATAATATAATTGTTTCGGGTCTGATTAAAATAAATGAAAAATAATATAAATTCAATTAAAATCTCTGTCCAAACAAAAGCCAACCACAAAAAAATTCTTCCAACCAATACGCAACTCCTTGCTAGAGATAAATGAAAAGGAAAGTCCATTACCAAGGTAGACCCCGCGGTCGACGCCCGAACAACCAGCCAACCAGGCCGACAACCAGTTACGAGTTGACCACGGTCAGTGACGGGACAACTGTTACGTACACCGCCAGGGTCAAGGTTGTATGGAGTTTTTGTTGCCAACCAAGGAGGGTTTTTGCTTAGGCTGATGGTGTAAAGGTGTGACGTTGGTTTGTGTTTTAATGTTAATGTATTTATTCAACTTTAAAAAATACCGAAAAAATATGACAAAGGAATTGTCTACCAATCATAATTATGATAAAGACTTAAATCATACAATGATCTTAAAAAAATGCCAAACTCGTCGCTAATTTTTCTGCTGACTGACACTGAATATTGTCATCGACACACCAAGGAAGATACAACGATTATGTTAGCAAACAGGCTAAAACAAAGTTGAAAGATAAAGAAGGTATAACTTACTGCAGATAATTGTAAAAAAGGTTATTTACAGGAAACGTCTTAGTGAAAAAGAAAGATATTTTAGTTTCAATGATGCACCCAAAAGCTTTTTTAGGTTTTCGAAAAAGATGAGGATTAAAGAAAGAAGAAAAGATCGAGAAGTTGAAAGGATATTGAAATCGAGAGTTCCGACTAAGACAATAGCTTTATAGTGACTGGCCTGTTGGTCTAGTGGTTAGTGACCCTAACTGCTATGCCGGAGGTCGTGGGTTCGATTCCCACCCAGGACAAATGTTTGTGTGATAAGCACGACCATTTTTGTTCTGTGTCTGGGTGTAATTTATCTATAATATGTATGTATTTAGAAATATATAAGTATGTTTATCAGTTGTCTAGTACCCATAACACAAGCTCTGCTTAGCTTGGGACTAGATGGCGTTGTGTGATAGTTGTGGAATATTATTATTATTATTATTATAGTGGGTACTTGGATAGGCATTTATTTCCTTTGTGCAATAAAAAGAAAGGATAAAACATCATGTCTCATTATTTCACTTTTGGACTCTTTTGTGTTTTTGGTACTTCCAATGGTAATCATCAGTGACGTTTAGGAAGTTCTACATAGCGGATTTTCAATTAATTATTTTATAGACTGAACTTACTACTTTAAACGGTAGTACTTAGGCGGACTTATGCCAGAAGGCATTCTCTACCAGTCAACCTTAGGGTACAAATAGAACAATATTGTGATAACTTCTAACATTGCACTCGAGTTAGCACTACAATGATTAGACTAGTTTTATTGTAAAAATCTTTCCTTTTAGTTTATTCACCATCTTCAATTCAAAATAAACATGTAGACATACACAAAGAAAAACAAACAACTTACTTGAAAATCAGGACACCACCCGAGCGAAGGTATCTGCGCTGAGGCAGTCGCAACAAAAGCCAATAACAGAAGCCGCCACATCTTGAAGCTGAAGAATGATGACCAGGATCCAAGAGGGATGAAGACTAGATTAGCTCCGGGAGACGGTACGGGAATGGCGTCAGGAGTCCCGAACCACGCTTATAAACCCTCGCAGGTGAGTACGAACCGGTCTGAAACTTGAAAACGCATCTAATGAGACACCTTATCTAGTAAGCACTAGGGCAGTGGTTCTCAAGGCCTTTAAGGTGTGGAACTTGATGATCTAAAAGTGAGCAGTTATATGCAGAAAGTTTAAAGTACACCCAAAAAATTGACGTGTGTAAAACGTCTTAACTTGTCTAACGTTCCACGTATAAATAGGGAAGATATTTATTTATTTCATTATATTGATTAAAGGTAATTCATATTCATTCATTACCAATATGGTTAGTCAAAAAAATCTATTGACGCTATTCCTTTCATAAATAAACTACTGAAATGTGTATTCTGAAATGATTTTAATTTGAGTTCTGTGTAAAATTTTTGGATAATAATGATTTAACATCGCATAGTATGTGGTGAAGTTGTAGAAATATTTTAATTTATTTTGTTTTATTCAGTATCCGATTGAAGCGCATTTCCCCAATTTCAGCAGATACAGTCATTTCCTCATTATCTTTCAATTTTTTTTTTAAAACGTTGCCCTACACTAGGAATTTCTCCTGTATCGTGGGTGCGTTCACAAACATTTAAACTCACATACACAAATACCCAGACCCGAAACAACTATCTGTAGGCCATACAAATATTTGTTCCGTGCGGGGATCGACCCCGCGACACGTAGCGCAGCAGTCCATTGCCTGAGCCACTGCGCCAACCGTGTCGTCAAATTAGGTCGATTTGAAACATTTTAAAGAAAGCAACCTTTCATCATCAAGGACACAAACTTTGACACACACAGGTCAAGGTTGATTTATGACGGCCGCTGCCGTAATGAATTTCGCAGCGATCCTTGTTAGGTAACATGCGTGTGCGCAAGTGTGCGTTAATGGGGTTGCTTTGTTTGCTTTGTGCTCCGCCGGATGTCTTTGCAATTCTAGCTGCAAGTGCCGAGTAAATAAATATTGGGTTTGTCTGTTGGGGTTTTAGTGTTTAGCTAGCTGGGACTTAGGAGACGGGAGTTTAGAACTTTGATAAGTTGTCAAGTACAGACGCTAGCACACCAGGCTACTTTAATCTGTCAAATTTATTTAATAGATTATCAACTTTATCGCTAAAGTATTAGGTTCAAGGTTGACTGGGAATATTAGTCAGTTTCGGGTACCTTGGTGTGCTGCGTCTGTACCTTCGTGGTTAAATTAAGGAATGATGTCTGTTTTTGTCATGTCTTCTGATTTGACTTGATGGACAGTTAGAAATATGTGTTTGACCATTTTTAGCCGAAAGCTGTAGAATGTTATGTCTCTCATACTCAATTTTTGCTCTTTCGAAGTCATATTTTGTTGAAAGTTTTAAAAATTACCAACTCTTAGGCGTTTTTTCAGATTATGATTTCCCTCTACAACAAAACAAACTAAAATCAATATAATATCTAATTCTATGTACCTATATCATCATACTTTAGCACATACAGTTACCAACATCGACTAGTAATCCTGCTTACCCACAGCAACCGCTGAAACAAAGAATGTTCCCAGGACGAAATAAAAAGGCTATATAGCCATCTGCCTCCCTACCGGTTCCAAGTCCCGACTGCAAGTTTTTATTTCCATCTTTTCTATCTATTTTTATACAGAGACCTGTAGGAGTCAGGACTAAATTACTTGCCTAGCTTGTTCTTTTAGGGTTCTGTAGAAGGAATTGGTGGTTAAACGTTTTTGTGGCTGGAATATACAAAATGTTTCTTTCATGTTGATATTTTTTTTTGTTTCGGGAAACATTTAGTGTACAGTGATAAAAATATAAATAAAAAACACCAATAGATTTCAGAACCTCCTCCGTTTTAGGAAGTCGGTTAAAGAGCTTTTACAATAGGTATATTTCCAAACAATCTGTAATAAAGATTTGTGCAGGATTGCTAGAAACGCGCTCGCCCTCTGTTACGTGAAATTATGTCATGTGACATAAACGGGCATAATGTGGATTTCGAAAGTATCCATCGAGACTTACACGTCTTGCCTTATTTTGATATCATCATTACCATCATCATCTCATTATCTTCCTGCTCTTATCCCATGTAACTTGGGGTTGATGCAACACGTTTTTTTCTTCCATTCTGCCCTGTCACACTATCATTTATAATAATAATATTTTTTGTTTTTTTTTTATAATTATTGCTTTTCCTTAAGAATGATCACTCCTCATACACTCCATCCATCTTCTCTTTGGTCTTTCTCTCCCTCTCCTTCCATCCACATTTTATTTTCATCACTTTTTTAATCACATGCGTTTCATCCCTCCTTATCACATGCCCACGACAGTCGTATCCCTTTTAACTTTTCTGTAATAGGGGATCGGACAAAAAAAAAAAAAATAGTCCGTCAGATAGATTTTCAAAAAGTATTGGACGTTTCTTTTTTCACATAAACAAAAAATGGAGACGATAGTGCTTCGAAAACTCGTAAACTCCTCGAGAAAACGGCACATGGTAGTACATTTTTCACCAACAAATGACGTCACATCCCCCCACTCATGATCTTCGACGTGTCTTATCTTCGTCAATTTTTATTAATTTGATAAAACAAAAAACACGTATCCAATATTTTTCAATAATCTAACTGACGGACAAATTGGAATCATATTTTTTTGACCCAGTCCGATCCCCTATTGGAGCAACTTTTTAACTTCCTCTAATATACTCGTGTTATATGCTCATAAAAAATGGTAATAATAAGTGTCTATCTGAACTTGCATATTAAATGCTTTCAACGGAACCCTCGACAAGTAAGGCGCAAACTTAACCAAAGTTTTTTATAATTAACTCCTGGTTATGTCTGTTTAAAGAGCCTTTGCTATGTAAAAGGAATTATAAATAGTCATTACAAAACAGGAATGTATGACTTATTTGTTCATCGGCGAATAAAATTACTTTCTGCTCGAAAGTATGTGTATATTACATTGTATCGTTGAAGCTGTTTTTATAATTATTCTCTATACCTAAGTTCTTTGGGTTTCTTTCGCTTTGGCTGTTAAAAAAGCAGATATTAATTGGCTTAACAAAGATATATGGTTGCTTATGTCTTAATGTGATCAAACACAGAAAAGCGAAAACACAACCCGGAAAGCTTAAGCGACAACATTACAAAATATCACGCCAGTAATTCCTGAGTAATGGTGGCCCAGTGGTGGCGGCCCCGACTTATGAACAGTGAGTCGCGGGTTCGAACCCAGTCAGGCGCATTACTTTGTGTAATTTATTTCATCACCACTGCTCTCAAAACGGTGAAGGAAAACATCGTGAGGAAACGCGTCTTAGAACCAAAAATTCGAAGACATGTGACATATACCAATTCGCACTGGGCCCGCGTGCTGGATTATAGCCCATCCCTCTCCTAGATAGGAGGCCTGAGTCCCTGCAGTGGGAATATTATAGGCTGATGACGATGATGATGAATCCCTGAAGGGTTAGGCAGAGTTGTACCGAATAGTACACTCATAGTACATTTTGCCAGTTATGTTTAAGTCCCATGTAATAGGGGGCGACCCTATTGACATCAACCGGGCACAAATCCAGATTTCCGTGGCTACTACTGAGAAATTCCTGATGAAAGAACTCGATAACTTTTTGCTCGACCCGGGAATCCAACCCAGGACCTCATGCTCGGCAATCGCGCTTAGGTACAACTACTAGACCAGCGAAGCAGTCATGTAGATACTTTAGATTGTATATAAAGGGTGTAAAAGTACCCTTAACGCAAACGAAGAGCACTTGTTCCACCACTGCGATATTTTTTTTGTTCTAGACCATACCTGGGAACCTCCTAGTTACGGAGATATTGGGGGTCAAAGTTCCAAATTTGGCACAGCTGTTTTTGTAAATACTAGTTTTTCAGGTTATAACTTTACTTAAATTACTTCAATGACCCTTTTACTATTCAAAGTATCCACTAGCACAATGTTTTAAGAGTGCTACATTGAGTTTAACCGTAAAATAAGATTTTTGACCCCAAAAAAAAAGCTGTTTCCCAACAAAAACTTTTGCGTAGGGGTACTTAGTTTGATGTACAGAATGCTTGGTTGACGTATGTGTGAAGGGTTAATTTAAACCCTGTTTAACTAAATAAGGTACATAAGGTATATACATTTTACAATACATTTCAATTGAAATGATGATAGGAGTCGTAAAGTTTATGAGAAGTATAAATATTTCTGTATACCGTGTGCTTGATATTAATTCAAGCTTAGCTATATTCTGCAACGAAACCACTTATTTTATGACAATTTCGAATAAATTATAAAATTGCACTTGGAAACTAACTTGACGAAACATTTAATAAAGAAGTTTTGTCATTTAACTGTAGGAGACTAGATATTCTTCACCTAGATAGACAGAATAAGAGAGGCCTTTTCATTTCTCCGTAAATTGCTCTGACTTACATACAGACATTACATAAGCGGTGTCCATACTATTTTCAAGGATTATTAACTCGTAAAGTAACAAGACACGCAGAACATAATAAAAATACGGGATATTTTCAGGTCCCCTGGACGTGGGGAACCAAATTTATCTTTACGACGACGTCACTATTTATACCACCCAGTAGACAAATACTTGCATCAAACATAGGCGTCAAACCTGGAAAGAGGTTTCTCACGACATTTCTTACTCTGAACCGGCCGAGCTTGGGTTTCCTTCCGAGCAAAATGGTTACATTGTATTTAAACATAACATATCAGCCTCTAACGTTCCTATGACTACACGATCCTATGATCCACGCTATCGTAAGTGTCATATGTCTTCTAATTTTTGATTTCAGGACATAGAGCAGAAGTAAAGCCTGCCTGGATTCGAATCCACTATTTTTGATCTTCTCTGAGCTAGCACCAAATATAACTTTACATGATATAGTTAACAGTCTTCCAAAAGTCTAACCTGCGTCACTTTTGGCTGAGATGAAGATAGGACAGAACAAACCCCCCAGTAAAACCCGGTCTCATTTTGTACAGAATAACTTTAATATGTCAAAAACTAACCCAGAAATAGACAGATTGTGTATGGACTCACCTGTCCAGCGTTAGGTCACAACTTGCAATGCTTCTCCTCGTCTATGTAACGTACGGCTTCCTCGCGCGTGACTACACGTAATACAATTTGCTTGGACCAATAGAAAGCTTTCCTTTAATTTCTTCATGTTATCCAGTTTACTTGGTTGTTTCTTGTGAGATAGATTTGCTTTACTACCTTTGTCAAGTCAAAGGCCTGGAGGAACAACATCATGCAATCACAGTTTGGAAGCTGTCATCGTCTTACTTTTCAAAATTTTCGCAATGAGTAGTTGCTTGCCTACAATAGTGATAATATGTCAATATTTCATCGATTCCCTATTCTGGTCATCTCTTTCCATGACAGCGTGAAAACTGGATCATTTTTTGATCCAGTACCTGCAGTCTTTGCAAGGTCATCAAAGTGTTCACGATGCTACAGCCATCCTGATGATACTTCTTAATAGTTTTCAATATTTTTTAGTAGAATTGTATACATTTCAGTATTGTTCAAACCATGGCTCACCTGTTTGAGTGTCTCAGGTGTCCTATTACCTGTATTTTTCGTGACGACCTGAATAGCGCCTTTGCCGCTGCAATTAATGTGGCAACCCACTCGGCTCAAACCGTGTAATAATCAAATCAAATCAAAATCATTTATTTCAAGTAGGCCAGTTACAGGCTCTTTTGAATAGTCGGATAATTAATACTAAATTTTAATAAGCTAATAAACTAGACTACAGTCCCACTCACAAGGCATAATAACTGTTAGTGTACTGTAGTTGACGATTCCAAAGCGTTGGTCTCATGAGAAGAATGGCAAGAAACTTCATAGACACTCTTTTAAATCATAATATTGTTACAAAACTTTGGTTACATCATTCATATTGAGATGGTATATTATCATGTGAGAACGATGTAGCAAGATGTGCACGATAAGTGTCGACAGTAAAGCCAAAACGACGATTCAAAAATAATATGATAATTCAAACAAGCCGAGGCAGCTAAGAGGTGACCAACGAAATATGAAAATAAATCACGAAAAGAAGAAGAGTAGGGATGTTTACTGACTTAAAAAATATGATTCTAATTAGTCCCTCTGTTAGGTTATAGAAAAATATATTTCTAATTAGTCCGTATGGTTAGATTATCGAAAAATATTGGATACGTATTTTTTTGTTGCATCAAATCAATAAAAATTGACTAAGATAAAACTCGTCAAAGATTTGAATGTGGGTTTGTGACGTCACTAATCGCTAAAAATGTCATACTAGTGTCTTAGAATATGACGTCACACGAGTTTTTAAAGCACTCATCAGCATCATCTTCGTTGTTTGCTTACGTGGAAAAAGAAAAAATATTTGTCCAATATTTTATGGAAATCTATCTGACGGACAAATTTTTTTTTTTTTAGTTAACTACCCTATTGTAACAGTGGTGATCAATTCCCATAATTCTGTTTGGATGCATCTTACTGTACCTATATACTTGTTTACTGTCGAAGTTATATTCTTTTTCTTATAAATATTGTGTGGATGGGTATCTGAATTGAATTTATTGTCCAGTATAGCACCACTGCACCATCAGTAACGTCCATTCTGTACCGTGCAGGTAAGACAGTATAAATATTAAGTGCCCCATTTATGATCCATTAGATTCCATTTACATATTATTATTCATGATTATTTACAGAATAATGCACACAATTTTACATTGTTGTTTCTGCTTCTGTACACATCCATAAATGGATGCATAGGTACATACCTACTTTTTACAAATTAATACAACAGACTCGTAGCTTTCATCTGCGCCATCTATAGCTTTACTGAAGCACTAGGTTGTCTAGACTTGGCCTACGTGTACTAAATCGATAACGTTTTGTGTAAACAAATGTCTATTCGTATCTTTTAACATCTAGAGCGCTAATAGTTCAGGGTTTCGAGGATAGGTCACATCCATCATGATTGACTGTTTGAGGTTATTACTGGTCATAATTCAGTTTAATTTGTAGTTAGTTGATTCTGAGCTACTTCTGTATCAAGAAATGCCACTCTATAAATATCTTTAATTATTTAATATCGTGACCAGAGCTTTTTATTTCCAGCATGTTTATTTACCTATGACGAACAGCTACAAACTAGAATAGCTGTCTGTAGATCTATAAACCAGGGTATCTCTTTCATACAGATATGAACGGAGCAGATTCTGTTGTCGGCTTTTTTTCAACATTTGCTTGAACTTATTCTTGGGTGTTTGTCTAGAAATATATTACTAACAGAAGTACAGACGCCGCTCATCAAGCTTCTATTACAATCTGTCAAAATTTAATTGATTTTCTATATTTAGTTACAGCGGTAGGTTGAAGGCAGATAGGACCAAGGCACATCTGTACCTTATTGTGTTTTTCATTCAACCCTACATTTATTCCTGTCTTTTTTTGTATCAGTAAAATAATTTAGTTATCTGTCTTCACCAATGTTTTTGTAAAGAAAGATGTGTTAAGCTAAGCGTACTGTAATACCATCTTAACTCATCATTACGTGTTTATCCTCTTTCTAGGTAATGAGTACAGGGTCTGGGTAGTGATGATTCGGAGGACTATGGAAATAATTGGAGGCTGTATCATTACTTTTGTTTTATTGTCTGTCAGTAACATCATTTTATTACCATTTACACCGAAAACGGGATGTTTACGAAGTTTACTACTTATTTTGATTTCCAGATATTTCGCCACTGTTGCAAGAACAATAATCGCAAGTATCAAACACGTAAAATGTACCCTTTTCAGTGTTAATGATAATGTTAGTGTACCATGTCATTTTAAAATCTTTATAACATCACTTTATGTTCACCATAAACAGACCATCGTCTATTTCATACATTACCTACCTACACTGCAATTATTTTGAAATCTTTATTACTGATGGTCCGGATACTGTGTAGATTTATTCTTATTGTCTTCTAATGTACATGAGTCATTTGGATTGAAATAAACAACATTGGAGTGTGTAACTAAAATATTCTCGTTATTTAATTTACTACGGTAAGAACACATTTTTACAGAATGTTATTTTCTAAACAATATCTACATAAAGTTGTACAGTATGTGAAAACTTATCAAATATTTTTAATTTACAATTAACAGAGAAAAATCAATATTCAAGTTCAACAAGATTAAGTTAAGCTTTATTTACCATTTAAACTTAAAACTATTTACTATTTACATTTTTTTTTCCTTAACAACGTCATGTTTTTACAAATTAATATTTCGAATCGGTTTTTTATGTTTCTTAGATATACTTTGCTAAGTTATTTTTATGAAATTATAATTTAATTACATAATTAATGAAAATGCTTAAAGTATTATTGCTTGAGTTCTAAAAATACACTTCTTGTTAAATTTTAACATTGACAAAATAGTCTTGTATTAATTTTTGGCTCTGGGAGACATACGTCTTGGACTTGTGTATTCCCTTTTTAGGTATCAGCTAGTAATATCTAAGAAACACTAAAATTACGTATTAAGTAAGTTACCTACTTGCATTGATATTTAATATTTTAAGGCAATTCCGACTTTCGCCGACATAATATCACAACGATCCTATGCTACAAGTGGTTCCGAAGAAAATATTTATAAAAATACAATTTGTTCAAGTTACGTATATGTTAGGCAGCGGTTTTTGTGGACGATATTTTTTGTCATGCATCGTTGACTTAACTCTATTTTTTTATTTACAGAGCATTGGGACACACGGACACACTGAAGTATTAGTGGAACCAAAAGTATTTTGTCTACAGGATATGTAGACGACGGTAATGAATAAGAATAAACTTATTTCAGACGATATAAGTACTTTCGTACCTTCAATACATTCAAGTGTCCCAATACTAAAGATTTTAAAATGGAAAACGCAATGGAAGACAGCGTTTTCAACGTGCCTACTTATGACAGAACAGACAATTATCACATAGAATAAACCTAAACGATTCCTTGAAATCATGATCCTTAAAATTAAATTGTTCCCCAATTAATAATTACGTCAATATCGACGTCGAATATAACACGAAAAAACGATAAAAATCAGGTATAATAGGTAACGTTCGAAAGAGACATTAAAGCAACTCTACAATTTCTTAGTTTACTCTATGTTTTGAACAACTCGTTGGTAACTTTAGTTTTGTTGCAGTAAACATAAACAACAATAATTGCATTGACAAGTATCCGTATGATGACATTATAAAATATAATGGAATTCCAAATTAAAGTACGTATATACGGATTGTACAAAATGAGTATTACGGAAAATATCATCCAATTGAATACAGTATCAAACTGGTATATTGGAATACAATTTTTATAAGAATCGAGGCACAATACAGTGTATCGGTGAATAACAAACTTTTGGCATCGTACTGACGAAACAATCGATCGCTAATTTTGTATACTTTGTATAATAGAAGCCTTAATTAAGTTGAACATCCAGCCTTCACTACAATAATAGCTTTAATATAACTGGCCACAGTAATGTGTTCGATAAAAAGCGACATCGAAAATTAGTTTCGAAGATTTTTAATAAAGCTAAAGTACTAGTTGATAAAAATATTCATTTGAAAATAATGCCTGGTAAGCTTCGTATTAACACTAAAGTAAATTAATCCAAAAATAAGAAGATATTCAAGCATCATAAAGTTCGCAACGGAATTACAGAAGTGGTTACAGAAAATTGAACGTTAGTAACTACAGATGAGATTATTAAATTGGTACCTACATACTTTAAGTTTAACAAAAATCAAAATCATTTCAGGTCCCTATAATTTCTCTTAATTGTACACCAAAACGTTTTCATTGCTTTACAAATCTTTGGTGCTTATCCACATTGCAATAATCGGCACGAACGAATGGAAGGATGTGCATACTATAAATTATATTATTACGAACACATTTTTTTTCTAGAAGTTACATACAATGATAAAACCTAATATTGAGATTGTAAATGTCGTAAAAAGCTGCGAAATGTCAAGTCAGATTGGTTGGAACAAAGTGGGGATCAGTGACCCTGAAAATACAGTAAACGGAGTTTTTATTGATAACATTACTTAGTAATGTTATTGCAGTAGTAAACATTTTGCTAGAAGCACCAAGTACTGACGTAATGAAATTGGTACCAATCATAATGGGATAACTTACAACTGTGATAATTCTATGTTCCAATTCTGACTAGATCTATTGACAGTATACGTGTAGTAAGTATAAAGTCAACACGAACCTATGTTAACGTCACAGTAGATTCATCAAGATACTGATTTAAATTAGGAGGTAGTTTATGTGACGTTATCTCTTTAGGCTCTTCACAAACTTCGCAACTTTTCTTTGACAAACATGTCTATTTTCTATGCTTAAGGAATTAATGTGTCGGTGGCTTTTAATAATATTTACCCTAATGAAATACATCTTTCAAATAAATACTATCTTGGAAGGTGTTGGTCCCGGATTATAATTTTTAAACAAATTATAACAATTTGGACCCATTCGGCAAACATGTGATTTTTCTTTTAAATTAGTCATCAACATCACACCCGCAGTAACCTCCTGCGGATGCCACACTATGAGTATCGCTCTGCGACATCACATGCCTTACAACTAAACACTTAAACATTATATCCTTTTAAACACATATCACAATTGAACTCTCACAATGAGAGAAGAAGTTTTAAAGTCCAAAGTTACGCGAGTGCCCGCGTCATGTGCGCGGGCGTCATTCGTGTAGGTTTTTGCTGAGAAGCAAACTGTTGTGTGGTCCCGACAAATGTCGGATGAGTTCTGGTAACGCTTCGAACGTGAGCTGACAGAAACAGCAGTTGAACCGGCCGGGCGTGTTGGTCCGCCCGTCGTTCTCGCTCGACGATATCACATTGCGATGTACCGAACACAAATGTTTCAGCAAGTGAGCCTTCTGTTTAAACATAGCGACGCAAAGTCGACACGCGAACGGCTTTTCTCCGGTGTGCACTCGTAAGTGAGTCTTGAGATTCCACGACATACCAAACTGCTTGCCGCAGTATTCACAGCGATACTCTCGGACTGGTGCTTGCTTACTTGAACCTTGATCGTGTTCCGTCGATGGCGAGTCATCTCCACCCATTTGTGGTTGACACAACCACGGACCCCACGAGCCCGCACTTGGAGGTCGGTACTTGAGAACATCTTCGTGCGTCGCTGTAGGGGGAGTAACACTCCTTTCAGGTAAGTACGGCGGTGCCGACGAGCTCAGCGGGTGTTGTAACACTCCGAGCCGAGCGCTAGCGACCGCGGCGGCACTGCCGGGTCCTTGTGTATACCGCAGATGTGCCATTTCTTCTAAATAACTTGGAGGGAATGATACAAACGGAGGGTTCTGTGACGGCGAATTGTGGAAGCCAGGTCTTCTTTTCCGATGAGGCGTGACGACGTAGTTTTCGGGAGAGGTCTGCACAAGTGATATAAGCTCCTGATCAGGTGGTTTAAGATGCGCGTAATCCTCTAATTTGACAGTTCGTAAATCTAGTTCTGGGGGTTCTAGGTAATGTGATTTCCTTTTAGCTCTTTCTATTCCTCGACCTAACCGATCACTTAGCAACTGTCTCCTGTAGTGTGGTGGCTCTTGTGGCTGATCATCTTGACTTGACGATGTTGACCTTCTTCTTGCGATGTTCTGGAATAAGTAGAAAAGTATGTGTAAGTATGTGATCAATTGCTATTAAATAAAAAGCTTTCGATGGTTTACAATTATGTTAATAATTACCTTTGCAGCAACTGTTTCCACATCAACGTCCTGTGAGTCTTCGTGTTCTTGTTCACTGCCTGTGTTTTCTGAATTTCTTGCTAAAGATAAGTTGACCGGGTTTGAAGAGCTTCTTCGTCGTGCTACAAGTCGTCCTGATTCCTTATTTCTGTGTTCTCCGTCTTGTTCCTCGTCCTCTCTTTCATCGTTACTACTGGTTGACATATTCTCTTTCTTTATGCTCATGTTTTCATCGCCTTTGTCTTTGCTGTATCCCGCGGAGCCAGGAGTGACGAGCTCACTCTCTGAATGTGAGGATCCTGAAGGTGCATCGTGTTTACTGCTCTCATTGCTGTTGATATCCGTTTTCAATGTCTTTGATTTTAGTCGCTCGCATGATCGGTTCCGTTCTTCTGCCTGTTGTCGTTCTTTTGTTGATTTCCATACGTCTGATTTGATTTCCAATAATTCAAACAGTTCTTGCATATCATCTATTTCACCAGACTGTAAGAAAGAAACATAATGACTTACTATCCTTGTTGGATTAATTAAACGCAAATGTTAAGTCGGAGTGAGACGCGTTACTTGGAAACTAATTAATGTTATGATAATTTAGTAGTGTGTGGTGAATAAATAAAACAAATTGGATACTAACCTCTATGTAGGCTTGGCCGCTGTACAAGAATACAAGGAGATGCCTCATGAGAGGGCTGCTGATGCCCGACATGTGGATCGTGACCGGACTCTCGACTGATGGCGTATCATCCAGTATTTTCCTGTAAAATAAACAATTAGTTAGCATTGAATTTTCATCAGACACTTAGATTACTTGTTAATAACCTGACTTGGAATAAAATATGATATATGCTAGTTGGCTATTGTAATTTTATTCTTATATCCTGGTCTAAAGTCCAGATAAGACAGTGTGTATCTATCTTCCGTGTACACTCATTGCCTTACACCTACGAGATACCGGTTACTTCAGTGTGTTATTGGATTGGCTTACCAATTAACCTTATTAAATAATTAAGATTAGATTACAGTGATGGTCTATTCGAGAACTATTGTATAGTAGTGCTAGTAGTAAAAACTTTACAGTGAATTACGTAAGATATTTTTAAAAACCCTTGATGTTCAATGATCAATAAGAACCCACTTCATTTTATTGACGGTACCTAGTAGGTGATGAATTAAATTCATACCTACACTTTTTTCATTGATGATATCATCAGTCTCATCTCTACAAAATTCGTACCTGATGAGGGGGCTAGCGGCAGCCATGACAATTCTGTGCGCGGCCAGCGGCACTGCGTCGTCGCAGACCAGCACAAGGTCTGAGTAGCGGGCACCACGCCACGCTGCTCCAACCTCGTTCAGGATGCAGGCGTGGTGCTTGCCGTACGTCAAAGTCAGCAGGCCCTCGCCCATCATTCCAGCACTGAAACAAGAAGCATATCATAAGTATAAGAAACGAGATTCTTCGCTCACTTTGCTGGAATCAAATGCAAGGTAATGCTTAATTTATGTAGTGGTGAAGCGAAAATACAACCGTGATCTCTTGGTGTTTAACGCGACTCAGGATGGAAGGGTCGAAGATTTCGTCTGTGTACTGGAAATATTACACGACGGTAAATAAACAAACTAACTAGGACTATATACAATTTACTAAATGTCAAAGGAAGTATTAAAACTAATCTTAGTGTAGACCATAAAGTTGGCTAGACTGACTTCCTGTATCGATTAGCATTTGCATAAGGTAGTAAGAGTTAAGAGAAAGTAACGGGCAGGCAGAACCATAACATAAATAGTTAATGAAGCTAGAGTGTTGTGAGAGATTTTAACTTAAATAATAAACCCAGCGATATAATTGAAAAACAAGTCAAACAATAATAAAACTCGCATTCAAATCATAAAACCTATCTTGACGATCATCAATTCATCAAACCCCCAATTTTTACAATTGTGTGAAATTCGAGGTGTAACAAATACCTATTGTACTTGACTAACGTGCGAACACTTTGAAATCATTATATCAAAGTTTTTGTTGTCAGCCATAGTCATAAGGAAGTGCAGCTATTATAATCTATACTTGATTGCGGTAAAAACGTGGCAATTAACAGAATCGATTCACAAAATGATCAATTTCGTTTGTGTTTCTATGAATAATGTTGTTTAATTGGAAGATGAGTTCAATTATTGTTTCGTGATCAGACGCGTTGTATAATTCAACACGTAAATAAGTGAAATCATACCGAAATTAAGGCTCGTCATGACGTTCTCGGTTCATTAGCCTTGTTCTATGCCAGACTGAAAACTACTAGATTAAAAGACGACAAGGCTACAGCCAGCCAACTGTTACGATAACAAATGATTCAATATGAATGCTCGCGAAATTGAAATCGATATCTACGTTGAAATCCAACGTTCACATAGACTATTTAGATGCAGATAAAACACAATAGCTTTTAACTAAACAATTCTAGTTTCCCAACCAAATTAAAAAGGTTAAAAGGTGAGAAGAATTTAAATGAACGTGAACAGCTGACGTGTTCTTGGACTGCCAAAAGTAGCAACAGAAGTCCTAGTCGCAGGTGTTAGAAAGCCTGTTGCAATAGGACCTTGGCCCGATAAAGCATCGCAACGTGCTATTAGCGTTGCGATAGAAGCGCAAGATCGTTTAAAAGACGATCAACAGGCGCTTCTTTTGCATTGTGTCGGAGTTTAGCAACAGTGGGGTCACAAGCGGTGGAACAGCACTCATTGTTGTCGGCAACTGCTGCTCCATTGTTGCACTGTTTCACTCAAAAGTCACATTTAATTGCGGTGGTATATAAAAGTGCAACAAGGGACAAGTACGCGTGTGCGCACAGGAATGTTCTCGCACAAGACGATCTTGATCGTCCGCCATGTCACGACTTCGTAATGATTTCGTTTTCAATTGTTTGCTACTATACATTCGGTCTCCATGTGATTTTACAGCTTATGCTGAAGATACAAAACATCTCACCTAATAATCAATAATAAAAATCACGTGATACGAGTTATGTTCAAATATTTTTGATTTCACGGTCAAATATAGCACATTATTTATCAAGAATATACAGAGCTGTATTTACATGTCCATAATTTACTTTTCTGGGCGCTAATTAAAACTGGATAAAAATTACATGAGTGAGTCGACAAAGAGTGAACATTTCCTTGAGCGCGGGAACGAGCATTCATTGAAACGAGAATTAAGTGCTTTGTATAATAACTACATGGTCACAAAAAATGAGATAAATGTATTATTTTGAAGACCGTGATGTTGAATTTCCTCGGGCTACGAATGTGGGCTGCGTTTGTTTTAATGAGACTCTAATTGAAGGCCACATCATTAAATCCAAATATATTAAACTTACGTAAGATTTGAAAAAATCGAACTTAAAATATCTCGGTAGAATATCGTGCCTTGGAATTAGTGATGAATGTGGAACTAATCGAAGGTTAGAAACACTGGAAAAAGTAACAAGCGTTGAAGATGGTTAGATAACTTAAGTAATAAAGTACGTATAGGTATTTTCGTGATATTTTAAATACCTACGAAGCTCTTTTTTCGCTCATCGTTAACGAATATTTTAACCACACAAATTTGCTTCCCGACTTTAACATTAAACAGAACTAGACAAATCCGGTACCAAAGAAACAACCGGTTGGACCAAAATTTAAATAAATTAACATGTTTCTATCAAGTGTCGACGCAATCAGCTGTAATAAGTTACTGATCTCAATCAATTAATAAACTGAAAATGCATTTAATCATCATTAGACTTACTCAAAAGAATATGATAACATCCTATGCACTACAGGCACATAGAAGTTTTCCTGCCCATAAAACAAGTACCTACGTCTCTTTTCAACATGGGCGTACGTCGTCCGTCCTTGGGCAGTCGTGGGCGGGACCAAAGGCAATACTAAAGTGCCTATCTAAACCACACTGTATATACCATAGTGGATACATAGTGCTATTTTCAGGACTGGAGCCAGCGGTGCGCGTCTGGCTCACCCGCCATTGTTGTTGCGTAGCCGGTCGAAACGATGCAGTTCCCATGTTTTGCATCAAATTAGCAATATCTAGGGCTGCCTACTGAAGGCAGTTCAAGGCTCTCCGAATGGCCGTTGATGTTACTTTGTCACATTTGCCTGGATACACCATAACCCATTTTTATTTTTGAACAGTCGTTGACTTGAAATTTATCTTGTGTAATATCTTTATCAATAGTCTTTAGAATTAGGTTAATACGCTCATGAAGGTTAATTTTAAATACAAAGTTCATTGAATTAATTTACTATTGAAAACTTTTTCTATATCTAATCTATTTCAGGGTTGATTACAAGATTGTATCGATGACTCAAAGAGGCTGTCAATAGCCAGTACCTACATAATTACTTTTCGCTTCGTTGCATCAAAAGGAAAATTATTGACCTAAGACGTGACTGTTTGCTAGTAGATAAAATTATTCAAAGAAAACGATCAGAATCCATAATATAATAGTCTTTATAATATAGTTTAGATGTAACATTAACTGTGAGTCAAACATTTTGAGTTGATTTGAATATTCAAGGTCAAATGACTACTGTCTTGTGATATTATTGTTTTATTTACGAATTCGTTTCGTTTATTTTTGATATTTTATCCAATAGACATGAAGGTAACTCTGTATTGTAAATTATTTCTTATTCAAATATTCGTGAACATTTTCAATGTGAAATAATGCATTTGAAAACCACTGCAATGCAAGCTGTGCTGTAAACATAGTCACTTCAATTTTATATGAACTTAAAAATAAATGGTTTTCCATGAAATGTCTATAGTTTTGTAGTAGTTTTAGTTTCAATAAGTGTTCTTTTGACTCTGTATAAGTGTCTGTCTGAATAAGTGTTCTTGTTCTTTTGACTCTGTCCTTTTTTCGATGTTTTTTTGCCAACCCTAATTACAGCAGGTTGTAGGTAGTTTCAGTATAATATCTGCCACTTCCTCAGATTGTGATCTTTTATCTAAAGAAGTTTCCACAAGCAAAAGTTTTATATCGTTACTTTTGTTTTGCAAGTATTTATTTATGCAAAATATCATGGCAAGTAAATGTTTTGTTGTTACTGAAAAAGTTTTTATTAATAACTAGGTACCTAAATCTTAAGTTTAATTTGACGAAACTTCATTCAAACTAACTTAATCTGATTCATAATCGCACACGCATAAATTAGCAAGACCCTTAATTAACATAATACAAGTTACTCAGTGTAATGCCCTCTAACATCAACATTGGTCACTACAATCACTTTCTATTTTTATCAACTTTCCTCTAGATCACGATAGATGGCGCTTAAAACAACTTCCTCAATCGTCCAACAGATGGCACCACATGTCTCAACGATCTATTGATTTACGCAACGCAACTTTATCTAAACGTGAATGAAAGATAAAACCTGCGTTTTTCTTATGTTTGCATGGCCTTTTACAAGCGACCTTCGTTAAACACTCACTTTCACCAACACTTTTCAGTAAACAAAATTCCGGATATTTAATAATAAACACAATCTCTTTGCCTGTTACTTACTCATTTGGTGGTAAACGAAGGTAATTCGGTTAAGCAATATAGTTCAAAACATTGTTTTTAATTGTGTCTTTTTAAAAGCGTAAACAGTGTGTTTAAATAAAAATAAAAACAAGATTATAAAATTAAATATGTAGTAGCGCGTTAACGATGTAGGAACCGAATGCTGATAGTTATCAGCTCTTTATCTTTCGCAAGTTTTATAAGTTAGCGAAATAGGTCAGTGGGTTAGGCTAGGTTAGTAACTGTAATTATCGTGCGCTGTCGCAGTTTCGATTGTAATTTCAGTACGTATTTGAAGTATCTTAGTGTAACTGTCTAATTTGAGACATTTATTTTGGTAAAGGCAAAAAGGTCAGTAATTTAAGAAATATGGGTTAAAATCATTATAAGACAGACTTTTGAATACTTTAATAGAATAATTAAGTCTACATAAAAAAATTAACAGTTAATTGTTAAAAAATCATGAAGAAACCACGAAAGTAGTACACGACAAAACAAAAAACAATTTAAAAACGACAGTAATCCGAAGCAGGAAGAACAACACCGCGACAGTTGTTTACAATACCAACAACAACCATAAAAATATCTCAATCAGTCCAAGTATCAAGGTTGGTTCATAAAAGAAACGCACGGTGGACTTACATAACTATAAGTACCTACACTAATTAACCACGAACCGACCTAGAATGGACGTCCACATTACGATCTTACTCGATCAGTACATATCCTAGATTGTAGCTCTCTTAATAGTTTTTATGACAGTCATGTCACTGTAAAAGGAGGAATAGAACGACATAATTGTAACTCAATGTGAACTAAGAAATAATAAGTAACCAGTACGATTTACAAAAGTAATGGCATTTTTCTGTAACGAGAACGGTTCCTTAGAACTTATTAGGGAATTGATTGGTTTGGTCGACAGATTCGTAGCTGTAAATTTTAGCACTGATAAGTCTTACACTGTTGCACCTATTACAAATAAAACAATACTGAAGGTAAATTAATACGATGCAATGTTTTATAATGTTCATTTTTTGTATAATTGTATGTGTAGACCTGAAATGGATTTAGAATGTACGCAAGTTGTGGTTAATGAAAGGGTACAAGGACATTAAAAAGAAATTTTGCTTGTTTTCGCTTCAAATGTAACTGCAATAAGCGCTGTACATTTCATCAGCTTTACAGAACTCATAGTGCAGCTAATTATAGAAAAAAATAAACAGACAAGAAGATAGAATTAAATATGGCTCGAGAGGAAGTAACATTCAATTAACATCGTAAACAAATCGCTGAAGCAAATCCAAATTCTAATAACGAAAGCGATAGACCAATTTGATGTCAATTAATTCACCAAACCAATCGATACTGTGGACTGTTAACGCTTAATAAAAGGTTTACGAAACATTGTTGCAAGCCTAGAAATTGTACAAGACAACCACTTGGCCTACTGGAGCGTATGATTGAAAAAAGTCCCAACTTTCGCTGTCGATTGGTAAATAATTGAAAGTTACGAAAATAACTATGTCAAATCAGTTGATTTATGAACTATGCTGATCTGAGAAGCATAATTTTGTAATTTGCAATGTTAATCGGACACTATAGTTGTCGAAGAAATTGATTGACTTTTTGTTGTGGATTCTTATAGATACTCGTAAAACAATTTGTTGTCAGAGTTTGTTTGTAGCTAACTGTGTGTGACTCAGCAATATAGGTTAATGTGAATTACTTGTGTAAGTTATTATCATCGTCCAAATTCTAAATATTCTTTAGGGAAGTACCGATTTCGATATTGACATTTTACGTTAGAATGTTTTCCGCCGATGAAATGGACGGAAAAATATGCGCATTGACATCATCATAATGTTTTCCCGTTCGGTTATTGACGGACAACAATTCATTATTTTTCTATATAAAAACGATATCTTGGAACACCGGGTGTTTACCTACGTGCGGTTTAAGAAAAGTATCTAATGCTCTTTCCTCTAGAGGAAAATTGGAATTATTTTTGTGGTTAGAGGTCATTTGCTAATATTATTACCTACTTTGGTAAACAACCGATCCAATGTTTTTGCTAGAAGCTTTGATTACGTATCATATTATCATTCGATTGAAAAAACCCCAAACTGAATAAAATAAGTTAATTTATTTCACCTTAGTGACATAAATATTATGTATTATATTAAGTACAAAATATATAGGTACTACACACGATATTTTTAGTTGATAAATCGTTACAAGGGCTTTTAACAGATGTGTCATCATCATCTGTTTCAATACAAAACTATTATATTCTTAAACATGGAAATTTATTTAAATTCCGTAGAAATTGATGATGATAATGGAAAAGTTTAAATACTACTTGTATGTACAACAATATTTACATTAGAACTTGTGTTCTTCAAGGACAACTCTTATGCAACTTATGATTCAGACGATAAAGCCAAGTTGTCACATAAAATAGAAAATGATAACGTTCTGTGACTTAATAATATTAAATTTTGAATTTTGAACGTTGAAGTAAATATAAAAATATTCATGACGTTGCCTAGCAATGAAAAGTAGCGTGATAGAAACACACAAACTATGAAACAGCTAATTCCGAAATACTGCAAGTAACCACAGAACAAGCTGACAATGTTGTCTTAAACAATATCCACAATATCGACAAACAATCAAAAATAAACTGAAACCCGTTAAACACTAATATCAAAATAGTGTCAGTAGAAACAGTATTCACAGACGCTATTAACACATCATTGTTTCCAACTGATTGATATAATTTCACAATCTTCATGAAGTTCAAGATATAAATAAGTAAGCAAGACAAACCGACGTCAGAGGTGTCATCACAGCGGAGGTCAATCGCATTACCGTTCTTGCAAGAGATGGCTCTCATAGAAATGTCGTAGGTAATTGTCAATGAAACATTGTTATACTAAACAATCTTGAAGATAGCGTGGAAATAATTGGACAATTTGAAAGCAGAAATGGTATTAATGAAAACAAAGATAATCTTCCGTTACTTCATGTCACATATTCAATGCGAAGACTCGTTTAGCATCAAACCATCGTCTCAATGGTAGGTGTGACAGAAAATGAAGAATTCAAATTATATGCTAATGCTTATTTTAATGCTAATGAAGACATTATGAGAGAATGAATTACCACTGGATTTATTGGTAAAACGCATTGGCGATAGAAAACAAAGCAATACCTGTACTTTGTAAATGAGCAACAATTACCAGATGGTGTATCCAGGTTAAATCTCAGCATGCTCTGATGGCCCGCGATTGACACCGGATCGACGCCGTCCGGCCCGCTTGGTCACAATCGCAGATAATCTCATGAGCTGCATTTACATGCTCGTGAACGGTTTTCTGCTCTATTTACAAAACTGAAATGATCGGCCAAATTAAATTGTCCGTATCCATTTTAACGCCACTTCTAAAATCCGTTGAAATTTTGCGACAATCTCCGAAGCACTCACTTCACGCCGATCGCTTACGAAATGCAAATATATCAATTAAACACGCTATGCGGCATCAGAATGACATAACGAATGCTGGCATTTGAATATTTTAATAATAAGGAAAAGTTCTAAGTTACGAGTTTGGGAAGTCGTAATAATAATGCCGGTAGTACACGGCTTCAATGACAAATGTATGTACAAAGGTACTTAGCAACAGGCCAGACCCCTTTACAAGCTTCTAACAGCGGGCGAAGTATGACAGAAAGCGATAGTGATGTAAGTCGATAGTCGTCAAACAGGAAACCGCGGGGCGCGCGTGGCCAGCGATACGCCGCACACGCTTTGTGCTGCTGGCCTTCGGACGAAATGTTCGCTGGCACCAGTGACTGCGCCGCACCACATACATTATGTAATGGCGACTCCACAACAAATGTCAGTTCATTCATACCGACCACTCGACTCAGCAATCTAAGCCCCATCGATGCACTCCCCACCGATTCCCACAATCATCGTCACCGAACATCTTGTAACTGTTACGAAAACAAACTTAGGAATTCACGTCTCAATCGATAAGCTTATCGCAGATAATTTCCTTTTGCGTTGTAAAAACAAGGAACTATCCAAATTAGTTATTTTAATCAGTGTCGAATTGAGTCAAATGAGATCATTGCCATTACGATAATTTATATGATAAAATTGGCTTTACGTTTTACAATATGCTTTAAATATTTTGATGGTTTCATTCACCAGTCAAGTATTTTATAATCATCTGCATTTTTTATATTTGTTAATGTGCTTAGGCGTACGATAACTATGAGTTATTTAATGTTGGGCGGCTAAACTTTAGCTTTATGATGAGTGTCTCGAATGTTTGCGGGTGTGACCTGGAATGTCAGCGGTCAGCAGACTGATCAATAGTCAAGCATAACATTGCTATCGTTGGCAACTGACAAACGTATTTATTTATAAATGCCATCTTACCCTTGTGCGAGAGAGTCTTGGGCCGAAAGCGCAAATCAGTTTTACCTTCGATGATGCTAAAATAGCTGCGCGGTTACACTCTCACCTTGCGTTTGATTGACGATCGATCCCTTGTGCCAGATACTTGTTAACTGTTACTGCAAACAACTCTAATGTACATACTCACTTATTACAAATGTAACGTCGTTTCGGAATGCGATTGCGAAACTTTGACACCCGTCGAGTCAGATGAAGATTTCCTCTGTTCCTGTGGTAATGGCGTCGCGCAGCAGTGATCAACTCACCGCCTTTGGCGTATTTCTACATTTTCGCAACTGTTTCGGTTCGGAAACAAATCGAGTTCGTGTTCGACATTTTGCGATCACTGCGGCAGTTAGATGACTATTTATAAAGAACGTGTCTAAGAAAAGGTCGGATTTGATTGTCGGCAGCGTCATTTGAATATCTCTGGTGTTATTACAGCAAATTATGATGAATTAAATCGTCTATATAGAGGCGTTCTCACGCCGCGAAATTACTTGACCTTCGCTTCTGTGGCCGCTTTGTAGCGAACCAAACATAACTTTATATGAATACAACTATTATTAAATCGGTCGGATCTGACTTATCTAAAAAGTTACATTCAATTGTTTAAAGTGTTTGTGCGATTGATCTTCACAATTCACAAGCAATTATATTTGAAAGCAAGCTGCTCACGAAACATAAAGACGTCTTCTTTGTTTGATTAATATCTATTAGCACCAATCTCTTCCGTTTACTCGGCAGTTCTCTACGAGTCGTCCGAGGTAAACCAGACTCGACCAAGGTCCGTTTTGAAATAGGATGGCACTTGACCTTCAGGATGAAAGTCAACCGTATTGCGCAACGTATCGGCGCGCGCGCCTCAGAACTCTATGCTAATAACCGCTCGAGACACATATTGGAACCTGGTCATGACCCACATCCATGTTCAAGGATTTCACATATTTGGAATTCGATGATTTCAAAACTGACAGAATTTTAAGGTGTGTTTTGTTAGCGTGCCGCAGATGCATAAATGGATGAATGGAATAATTTTATGGCCTCTGTGAATAAATATTAAAATGAAAAAAGTAAGTTATTTTCTTCGGTTTTTCCATGCCCGTAATGACGCAAGCGAAGACCGCACAATAGATCGGGAGTGTCGAGTGATTCATTTCATTAATCACTGTGTTGTTAGAAGTTCCTTCTGTGCGATCACGTGTACAAAGAATTACATGCCAATCTTTAGAATGTTGTAAGGTAGTAGGTTGTAGGACCGGACTAGATTTTTCACCAATCCTTTCTACACATTCAACTGATTAACTCACACATGCGTTGCACGTGTTGTTTGTGTTTGTTTGGGTGTGTCGGTGTGCGTGCGCGTATGTATGTTGGTATACGCACACGGAGGCGTGCTGCGCGTGCGCATGTGTGCGTGGAGTGTGCGTAGATCCGCGGGCACGTTGCACAGGAGGGGGGAGTTAGCGCCGGCGAGCGGCCGCGGTTTTGTAACAGCGTTTTATTTCAAGGTCACTTGAGCAGTTTTTAGAAAGTTACTTCACTCAAGTCTTAGGTAAAAACTCACATTTGCATCGTTCCAGTCAACATTGAACTACAGTAACAACAATTTTATTGTTTATTACTAAAGAATTTATGGTAATTTACAGGTCGGATTGGTTTTTTTAATTAAAAGTTTCCTGTAGCTAATAACGAAGACCTGTTCTCAGTGCATACTGTGCCCATGAAGTTCTTGTTATTATTGATTATTTTGCATACCTAATAATTAATAAATTGCTCTTTATTATAGGCCATAAAAGCAGTTATGAATTTTAATCCGTTACGGCCACTTTTCTATTCCAGTTTAATCTTTCTAATTTACGAAGACAACTGAACGTAATTGGAAAGAGGTTTCTAAACTGAACACTGACGTAATTTCCGAACGCGGTGTAAAGCGAAGTAAATCAGCTGGAAGTGTCCGAGTGCACATAAAACGAATAAAAACGCCACGTTTTCTTTAAAAATAACATCAGAACATTTCTTATTTCGACACATCGTCGCTCACTTCCATATATGAGCCGTGATCTTCTCTGTTGTCGAAATGATGAAATTGAGTCGACTGCCATTTCGTAAAGTTGCATAACAGCGAACGCTAAATTTTGCTGCGAGAGAAAGTATGCGAAAGGCTTTACGTAATGCGACCACGTAACTGTTGTAGCGACTCAGTTTTGATTTCCTTGCTTTTATGTCCATCACGGTTACGTGAATATTTTCGGGGTAATTTTGAGAAGGCCTTAGCTAATGTTGCAATCTTAAGCCTCATTTTGTTTTGCATTATTTTCTCTGTTAGTATCATCATTATTCATCTTTGACGAATATGCTGTATAATGTATTTATTTTTATCTATATCCTAGCCTGTATATATCGTCTTACAGTTGGGCCAAAATCTCTTTCTCTCTTTACACACTCTTCTATCTTCTAGGTAAACAAGTCGTTTAATTAGGTTTCAAATTCGTCTCATTACTGTCGTCTTAGCCTCTCATCTCAACCTTGTTTATTAATAATTTTAGAGTAGTTACCAACACATCAAATCGTATCCGACTTCACGCCTCTTTTAGGAGCAAGTCTCAAGAATTTATTCGTCATTCATACAGACATTTCCTTTTAAGTCTATCAACATGCATATTTATGGAATAATATCTTTTTATGATTGAAGATCTATAATCAATTCTTATATCGTGTATGTGTCCTTATACGGATTATTGTTTGATTGGTATGATACAAGGTAGTAATTTTTAATTGCAATTAAAGGTACATCATCAATCATATGTATTTTTACTTGGAAATGTTCCTTTCAAGCCTTTTTCCCAAATTCGCTGAAAACCGACGTAAGTGTTAAAGAGTAAACAAAGTTGGGAAAAACACTTTTGGACATCATTGACGTGGCTCATTAGTATAAGGTGATGAACCTATTGAAAAAAAGCCATTTCTCACAGTGAATAAGTAATAAAAAGAAACTATTAATTCTGAATCATCACTCTTATAAGTATTGCAGACAAACTGGTTAACCCCACACAGGTAAAACAGACAAGAATGACGGTGACATTCCGTGAGTTTTCTCTCTTACACTAGTTGTTGTTGTTAGAGTTTATTATTCCGATGAAACATTGATTGATTGATTTAAAAGACAACTTATGAAAACTAAACGGTAAAGTTTAACGTTGTAAAGTTCCTGAGATCTTGCGCAGCCGCAGAATGATTAACCCTTCAACGTCAAGTAAGTTTGTAAGCGAAGATTAAGCACGAAACGCAACTGAGAACCACAATACAATCTCTGTCCTAATTTCCGAGTTATCAACAAGTCAAATATCAACGGACTGGTATATATGCTACTACTACTGAAGATAATCAAGCCCACGGATTTGCGACTGAAGTATTGCAGTTGCCATCGGAAAGATTTGTTGACTTTGATTCTGTAACATCTATTGGAGTCTTGTGATTGATTTCTATGGAGGAAAGCTATAGGCTAAGGTAAAACTAAAGAATAAAGTAAAGGAAAAAACTGTTTCATATTATGAGAGTAACGGCCGAATACTGAAACGTAACTCAAATATAAGTAACGCTCAAATCTAGTGCTGTCTCGGTCGCTCTATGCTGAAGTAACAGAGACAGAACGAGATTTAAGGGCAACTTAAAATTGAGTAGCGTTTCAGTATTCGGCCATAGCTGTTTTATATTTGAGTATTTGTAGTATTTTTTTTGCCCTATGGCTGATTCGCTGGAGTATGTTTATAGAATCTAACTAGCTTTACTGATGCTGTTATTGCCTTGTATTTCCTAATTCAACCAATCTCATAAATACAAGTTATAGAAAGGAAGAAGCCTTCTTTTGTAACATCAGCTTTTTAAACGACATAATATCAAGTGTTTTCAAAAGTATGTTTCTCACTAGAAAAGATATAAGACGATTTAAAGAGAATTTAATTTTTATTACATTTGCACCAACCAAGTGTAGGTTGCTCAAGTGGGAAAATGTGCCGTAATTTTACTGAGATAACCATCATCTTTCACAACCAGTGCAAACATTGAACACGTTTGGAAAATGGAGCGATGGAAATGAAACTAATATTTTTTGTTGTTTCGTCATTATGTTTTCGTGAGCTACACATAAGTTAACATGTTGATGTAAATCTACAATAAACTATTGATGTAAGTGGTTTTTTCAATATTTGGTCAATAATAATGGAGAAGACTTAGTTGATGTAGTAAGAGCAGTTATGTTTAAATGATCATAAAGATGAAGGAGTTCCTAATAATTTCACAGAAAACAATAGATAGTATTAACCGATTTTGGAAAATACTAAATCAAAGTGTGAAGGTAAAACTGTAAGAAATATATCACTGTTGCAAATATTTATACCTCAGAGACGTTTATTAGGTGAACACTTATGGAAATAGTGGTTAAAGTGGTCCCTCTTATCTATAATAGAACAGGAAAACAACAGGAGGAAACTTGTATGCATATGAAATTACTATATGCACTTATTTATGTGGAATAGTGGAACAAGCACAATACTTAGAGAATATACAGCTAATTGCAAACAAGGTTACTGTGTTCAACTAATGATGTTTAAAATGTGTTATTAATATGAATAACGATGTTAACTATATAGTTATTGTGACTTTTACCTCATAGTATATCTGAGCGAGTAATTATAATAATAACTAAAGAGAAACCTGTAGTGCTTGACACTCACGGACGCTTATTTCGGGCCCTACACGGGCGCGATGTAGACTTCCTAGCGTCCGTAGCCTGGAGCAGTGCGTTCCGGGGAACTCTCGGTTCCCCGAAGGGTTTGTCTGTGCTTTTATAGACGAAGTTATGATGACGAAAAACTACCGGAGATTTATTGTGAAGGACGGTACGGTTGACATATGTCGCGCATGCCACCGTCCGGGCGAATCAATCCGTCACATTATCTCCAGGTGCTTTCGCCTGGCTAACAGAGAGTACTTGCATAGACCTAGACCTTGTAGCCAGGATTATCCACCAACAACTTGCACTAAAATACAACCTTGTAGAATCTGAAGTGCCGTACTACAGATATGCGCCCGACCCAGTAATGGCCTGGTAATACGACTCAATAATGGCCATAACACAATGTACTGGGATCAATCCATCAGCACTGACGAGACTATTATAGCTAATAAGTCTGATATAGTGGTGGTGGATCGATCATTGCGGCGCGAAATGATTGTTGACATAACCGTCCCGCATGACGAGAACCTCATGAAAGCAGAGAAAGATAAGCAAATCAAGTATCTTGACTTCGCTCGCGAGGTTGTCGACATATGGGGTGTGGACTCAGCGATCATTGTAATTGCAATGGCTTAATTGCCAAGAGCCTCGACCAACACCTGAGGAGGCTCTCGTTAAGCAGCTGGATCAAAGGGGCTTATGCTACAGCTCGTATTGTTAGGAGGTTCCTTTCTCTGGAGTCCTGACCGCAGGTGGCTTGGATCCTGTTCCTGATACCGGTGAGCTACATTTTTTTTAAAAAAAATTTGAGAAGAATGTTTACAAATGTAATAAGTTTGTGAGCAAATAAATAAAGGGATAATAATTATAAAAAACACGTGTGACGATGTCCTCGAGCCTCTAAAAGTCTAAATAATGTGTCACCTACTCTTTTCCTAGTAGAAATTTTGAGTCATGTTTTATAATGTCTTCTCTAGAATTTCCGTTCTCATTCTCTAGGTGATCTTTTTCTTCAGATCTTAGTTCAATATCTTATAAATTGTATGCATGTGATATCTCGTTGATGAAATCGTATTCCCCATCATTAAAAACCAACGTAAACTTAAGAGAAATATCTAAGTACCAAGCGGCGAAAAAACTAAAGGTTCTAAAGTTGCCTACTTTATGGACTTACACAACATCCATGATGCTACTTTTATATCCACAGCAAGAATTTCAAAGGATTGTAAAATATTCAGTACAAATATAGGTACGGCTTTTTACGGTGAAGATTACTTGTTCAAGTAAGGACAATGAAGCAATAAAAGTTAAGTTTATAGCAAGGATAAGTTACGTTAATAATATTTTGTATACGAATATAATAGGTTGTAAAAAGGAAGACGGATTCAATGACGTAAATATTGACACTTCAAATGGTTTCTACTACTATTCAATGCTGGAACATTGCATAGTACCTGGAGGTAAGGAAGGAGTTGTAGCTTTAGGCGTTTTGCATGTTTGTACGACCAGACTTTATTGAATATTTGGAAAGAAAATTTAAAGTACATAAAAATATATATGAGGATTAGAATCTTATTTAACGAAGAATGCTGGAAAGTACTAGTCACGAAACACATAGAATTTAAAAGAACTTTACACAGAAGACAACATGTAGGAATAAATAGGCAACAATGAAGTTCATCGAAAAAATAAAAAAGTACTTGGAACAATGCTCATAAAAGATCTAAACTCGACGATGATCTATTAGTGGAGTCTTTCGCTAAAATAGTGTTTGAAACAATTAAATCATATTGACAAAGTAGAAACGCTGAGTCATAAAATGTACCATGTGACGCTATTACTAGTGTTTTACTTTCTACAGTCGCGTGTAGTACATTTAAAAAATGGACGCTCATAAAACATTATTCACTCCGGTAGTTCAAGTCTAATCAGGAGAATACAATTTAAATATTCGTAGACAAGAAACAAAAAGTTTTGAGAATCACGTTACGGAAAAAACTGTTTATATGGACATAGGAACACTAAAGTTACTCGTGTTTTTAGATTTGTTTAGTATATAATATGTGGTAATATAAAACATGATGGAATTTTACAACAAATCAGACGACTGCCAAATTTTAGAAGGATTAGAAACAAGAAAAAGACAAATAGTAGAAGAATGAAAAATAAGTGAAGTACAAAGAGTAACATATGAGAAGTATATAATTATACGAGAATATTAGCAAGACTGGCCGAGGTTAAATGAATGGAGAGTTAAGAAATAATGAAAGCTGTTACGCAACTTTCATTACGATAGTCAATGGCTCTTATCAAAATTTCAGTCATAATAGTAACTGACCTACCCGTACGCTCGCATTTTGCTAAAAATACAAGTGTTGGGTGTGAAACGTATGCTTTCGTTCACGATACTTCAGTTTTATTACTCTACTCTAGGGTTTGTTAGTGTGCGCGCGCGGGCGCCGAATAGTGGGGGTTTGTGGGAAATTTTGCGACAGTGTGAGTGGACTCACACACGCATAATACGCCCTACTCCGGATGTGAGCGCAGATTTGTGCGCCTGTGAATGTGCTAGACCAAATTGATAGGTCTATGCGTTATCTATGAAACGCTATTATTCATTGCGCGCCGGTGTGCCAGCTACATGGCCGTGTGTGAGTTATTGTTTGGAAGCCTTGAGGTCTTTAAGTTATTTTACAACTTGCCACTAATCGAATTGCCTATAAAATTGTGAACAATCAGACTTTATGCGTAGATGAGAACTTTTATTGCCGACTGTGACAAGCGACCATAATTAATTTATTGGCGTGGTCAAGGTTCCAAAGGTTATTATTAAAGTGATCCATTGGGTGTATTGGTTAGACCATAAAATAGTCAGTATAATGCACATGTCGAGGTGCATCGTATAATACGAAATAATGAATCGAAGAACCTTGTAGGCGAAGTACTAGCGAAGACTGCGCTAGCAAGGGTCTATCGAAAGCGTTAGACTATAAATATTAAATATTCAACGCAAGGGTAACTGCGTAATAAAACTAATAGACCAAAATACTTTGGCCTTAAAGACTCGTAATGACATTATATTATGAAAATATAAATCCGACACCTTTTCAATTTTATTGACTCGTCGGCCTTAAGAAAGTATGTTTTCGATTTGGTACGAAAGCGGAAGCCGTTTGAGATCGCACCCATAGACATCAACGATGATATTGAAGATTCTGAAGGCAAACTAGTACAAGGACTTCCGAGAGTTATAAAGGATGAACCCTAATTGAGTTGGGGGCTCGTTCGTGTGCGTAAACGTTTGAAAATCGAACACAGCTCGGGCGTGCGTGTGAGCATTGCGTGTGCGCAGACTAACCGATAACAATAAACTATTTCCGAAGTGACCCAGTTCCAACGTCCTTCGGTAATTTGTACCGTGAACGGGAACAAGAAAGGGCTGGGAGTCATTTGACAACGACCATTCCGAATTTTATTGTCCTACACAATACATCTCTTTGAACTACCATATCTGCCGCTTAGTTATTATTATTCTTACTTTTATAATAATTTCAAATAGCGTCATTTATGGCCTTGACTTAAACAAATTCAAAGTTAAGATGTACCGACCGACGTTCCCTAAGTCTATTTAAGAGTACATTAAAATTTAAAATGCCGGCGGTGAAACCTCAGAATTGGTTGCATTGAATGTCTGGTTGAATTGGAACTTGTTAACTGTGCTAATAGAGGAGCACGGACAGTGACCATCACATTCGAATGCTAAGGATACATTAAAATTCGATTAAATAATAATTAAAACCAAAACGAAAAGATGTTAATGAGCCTCTATACAGGGTGTTTGGAAGGGAGCTGTACATACGCCTAGGGTAGAAACTAGGGATAGTCTGCTACCTACCCCCGCCCATTATATTGACCTTGGCCTCAAGGTTTTTTTTTAATTTATTATTATTTTTTTGACTAAAACTACCTGTAGCTCAAAATCTATCCATGGGACCGGTCGGCTAATGGTCTTGTTTTAATCGTTAGAGTCTTAGGGTCCTGCAAAAAATTATTTTACACCAGAAAATTGTGGAGAAGAAAAGTTATGGGGCCTGAAGTACCGTAGTAAGGTAAAGAAATAATTTTAAATTAAAAAAAAACCTTGAGGCCAAGGTCAATATAATGGGCGGGGGTAGGTAGCAGACTATCCCTAGTTTCTACCCTAGGCGTATGTACAGCTCCCTTCCAAACACCCTGTATAACTACTGTCCAAATGTTACGAGTGTTTCACAACTGCCGCACTAGTGTGCGGCTGACAAACATATCGAGCCCTCTGATAACGCTTTTTAATTCAGTTCAATGTCAAATGGTACGCAGAACTATGAAGAAATTACATGAAACGATAAAGAAGTTGACACATTTGTGTTAGAATGGAAACCCGAAGTACTTAGTTCCAAACTGCCGAATATATTTGTAGTTCTGCGAAAACGTTTATGTCGACTTTGCAAGGAGCAAATGCCGATTGCGAAATAGCATCGAACAGCTCGGCTCTCGCATTTAGGATTTTAGAAATGTTTGCGTTTCTACGTTGTAAACCTAGTTTCTTGTAACGTTAAATACGTGCACAAAGCCTGCTAACAAACGATGCGTTTTACTAATAATGACTCCATTGAAAATTCATATTTTCGCGTAAGCAGTTCTGCCACTTAGGTCTTTGCCAGTTATCGTCTGCTATTATGACGAACGTTTACGTTGCCTTATTTTCTTTACTTCCTACGTCTGTCATTATTCAAGACAATTATAGATGGATATAATAATTAGATTCAAGATTTTTCCTATTACTATGCAACGTTTGTATAATGGTCGTGATAAATTCATAGTACCAGCGACATATTTCCAGGAAATAGAAGTTACAATCGAATCATAGCGTGACCTAATTACAACAGTAACATTTGTGGTTATATTACAATTATTAGTAACGAATAGATTATTACTGAACAAACAGAGACCCTTGGACGTGTTCATAATTAGTTTATGCAAACTGCAGACGGGAAAAGATCTAGTTTTTAACCACGTGTATACGATAACAGAGTTGATTGTTCCACACGGAAGTTACAATTGATATTGCGTAAAATAAATATTATCATGTAATTAAATGTTGTGTTTGACAATGCGAAACTAATTATTTGATTGTTTACCCTTTAATTTAATGACACAATTGTATCTAATCGAACGCAGTACAGGTACCTGCGCCTACTAGCGCATACAGCAATCATTTAATATTCCAACAACTTCAAAGAATCTTAATTAGAACAATAAGGAGTCTTATGCACCTGCAGCTAGCCAAGAATCTTGTCTCGTCAACTGGAGAATCTAACTAGACATACTCTTGTAAGTACGATATACCACATCAAATGTGTTAGACAATGAAACAACAGTCTTATTAGCTAGGTCAAAATGTCTTCTTGGAATCTAAAGCCAAAGTACAGTAGATAGTAATTACGGTTAAGTTTATTAAAATCTAAAGGTTACAGAAATCAAAAATTCTTATCGATCTGTTAACAGTAGGTCTTATCGAAGTGACCATCGTGTTAATCAGACAATACGAAGGCCAGTATACACGTTTTAAAATCTTACAGCGACAGTTTGTAAAGGTTTCATAACATATTTGAATACCAAGGTTCGTTGTTTATTAAAATATTTATAAGACGAAATTCTTGGATGTTAAACTCGTCATAACTTATTTAATATGTATATTGAATGTAAAGCATCAACATAGAAAAGTTCAAGGAGCCATTATCATAATACCGAAGTTAGAATCAAAGGAAGACGAATTACACAAAAGCTAAATTGCTGATACGAAACTTTAGGGTATAAAATAGCTAACAGTTTTATTTTAATCAAAAATTCTTCGTCTATTTGAGATCTTCGCTTATAGAAGATCTTGCTTCGCATATCAAGAACACATGCATTTACAAGATTTTGTCAAAAATGGTCCATTTGACTATCAAAGTCTTAAATAATGATCTTTGACTGCTACTCTGTGGTTGGAATACAAATCTTATGAGTTTACCATTCTCCATTTCCCATAATCCAATTGGTCTTCAAAACAATTGTCTTCTTCAATTTTAGAACACCGTATAATGATACGATTAATCCGATGGTATTCAGTCTATTTCAGTTTCATTGCGGAACACTATAAATACGCGTGATATTCGTTAAGTCAAATAGAAAAACGGCATTGGGCGATCATTCGTGCTCGCCCTTTAATTGTTCACTCGTGCCAACTACCGTCACTTCTGCTTCATTGACACAATTCTCTCTCTCAGCATCACTATCAATTCTCATTGCGTAATTTTCGTTCACAAGTCACAACGCGATTGTCTACATCAATTTTGGAGTAAATGTCAAGAATAGTCGTGGCAGCAGCAAAATATGGAGTTTTGTTTGCATTTAACCTTAGATTAGATTTGCAACGTTTGTTGTATTATTGATTAAGATAATGTTTTCTATTCAGTCAGTTTCAAAAGTTCCTTAGTTCATAGAGGGTTTCGAATTTACCTTGTCACGAGCTGAATAGGTTTGTTCTTCGTCTATTTGAGATCTTCGCTTATAGAAGATCTTGCTTCGCATATCAAGAACACATGCATTTACAAGATTTCTACTGCATCGCAAGATATTTTTTATAGTTGTTTTTCATTAAATCTGTGATGTCTATAGCTAGCTTCATTCACGGTCAAGTCATGTAGTGTCGTAGTAAACAAAATATAAGCAATATTTACGTCTTCAAAAACTTGTTATCATGTTGGGCACGGTCAAGTCATTTATCACATGAAGTTTTAAAACTGCGCAGTGGCATTCGGTCTATCGATCTATCAGGAGGATGAGAACCTTTCGTTTCCTTTGTAGTTTGAGTAATTGAAGAAAAATTTATTATAACAATATTTTTGTAGATATCACACGTATTTGAATTCAAAGGTTTTACTATGTATGTTTTGAACGGGTTAAAATTATGATTTACAAAGCTAACAGTATGCGTCATATTGTAGGCAAAGTGATTGTTTTCAGGCGCGATGAGTAAGTAAATGTTTTGTTATTTACCTATACAACCAAATATTTTTATCAATCCTATATCAATATATGAATAACACGATACTTAAAGCTGCTGTTACCCAATATTTTTTACCAATATTTTTGTTAATCAAACTAGGTAGATAGTTGATTGAGGAAGTGATCGTTGGTGGATCAATGATCACGCGTGAATCTTACAATCAAAACATTATTAGTCAATACCACTTATTATCAACAAGATTACTTCGGAACCTTGGATAGGTAATTAATGAATGATAACAACGATTAATAGAAAATAACTCAAATTATTTAATGAGATAGTTTTTCTTGTGCACGGTCTAGATGAAGTTGGCAAAATTAAAAATACAAAGATTAACAAAGAAAATTCGATTGAAATAGGAAAGATGAAAGATGAAAATATTAATGGTATAACAATATTTATAACAAAAATCAATTCCCTTAGATTCCCTTTTAGATATTTGGTAATAACGTGCCAAAAGCAATGAATCGACTTTTACTATTGCGAAACGAGTATTTATCAGTTCCGAAATCGATTTAATGCTCGAGCAATCAGAAGTGAAATTCGCGGTTAAAGAGGTAATTAATTGGCGTTCATTAACGTGTATCGGTAAACGATGAGAGTTTCAAAAATGATTGTTTGGAAACTTACTCATTGATTTTTCATTACATTGTATAAGCTTTGCAAGACCATATAATAACAGTAGGACTTACTTTAATGGTAGGTACCTATTAATTAATCGGAGTTTACTAACAGATCTAATATTTTTATATTTTGGGTTTTCACTATTGAAAACAGATTAATGTTGAATGATATCACACCATTAATGATGCATTGAGTGCTTAATATTATCTTCATAGTTATTAGTAAAATTGGAAACGATCGTATTTTATCATTTATTAAACGACTCAGTGTGTCGAATGCGCGCGAAACCAACCGTGGAAAAGCGGCGCGGGCGCAGTTCATACGCTGAGCTCAGTCAGTCGATTTCGCAAACCACCATCTAATGTGAACCTATTAACCTCTTCGCCGAGCGAGGCTCAGGCGAAGGCGAGAGGCGGATGAAGCGGCGAATAGTGCGTTCATTAGAGCCAAGGTTGTGCCGACCGTCCCACCGGACCGACGATGTGACTACCTACCCGCCGCCCACACCTACATGCGCATCCCCGCATACCTACTAAATTTAAGGTAAACAAACAAAACAGCCTTACCTTGCCAACTGTAGTGCACTTCTATTAGCAATCTCATTGTAGAAATTAAAAAGAATGTTACTATCGAACATATTAGCACTTTATCACAGCCATATTTTTCACAAAAATAAATTTCATAAACAAAAACAATCCAGAGCACCAGCGATCACAGGATAACACAACGCCGGAACCTAGGCACGTCCGTGCGCGAGCGACGTCAAATCAAACTGGCCCGGTCAAAATGACGAAAGTGAAAACATCGCACGCACAGAAAAAAAGGTTGGCGCGGTACAGTCCTTGCGGGCCAGTCTCGCGCGGGCTCTAGTGACACACTAACTGCGAAGCGCGCGCATCGCACGTCGCCTATATAATGAAGCCGCTCAGAGGCTCAAACTTCAAACGCCACCGGACGGCACAAAAAGAAGATCCCTCGCAACGGTAGCTAGGAAAGATTGAACACAAAGAATAGCGACACGTGGGCGCGTGTGCGTTCACGTGCGAGTGTCGGTGTGCGGGGAGATAGGCGGCCGCAGGAAACTCCGTTCTCTTCCACTAGGAAAGACCTTGGATATGAATCGGCACGTTGCAATGTGTACCGCCATCGCCTACGCCACTGTTACCTACTTGACGGTACCGACAGATTAAACGATGCTTCCATAAAAGATGTTTATATTGTTTTTAATCTATCCAGAGATGTGATGCAGAGCTAAATAAATAGCCAGGTCGAAAATAAATATTAAAGTTGTTATAAGTTAATGAGAGTAGCAGATAGCTTTATTGTTATAACAACCACTGGTCGCCTGGACAAACACTATAATTAATACCGATGATGTCGATGATGCAATGAAAGTTGATAATGCTATTAGCAATTTGACACGTATTTAGCGTGGGTGGTCACTGAGAAATGAAAACCGTGGCGCAACTACTGTAGGTGAAGACGTTTAAGATAATACGGTTAAGTAGGTCGTTAGAGAGTTCGCAAATGGTTTTAATGAAACACATTTGTTTTGAGCAAATAAAGCTGTTACTGGGTGAAAGAATGAAAAATTTATAAAATATGAGTTTCGTTTATAAATAAAATGAAAATATAAAAGTTAAGAACTTAAGTTTTTCGAAAGACAACCCGTCTTTATCTATATTTATGGAAGAACACTTTCGTAAAGTTGTAAACCTTACAATAGATTCTAGTCCATATAATGACGATTATTTCAATCTTAGAAAAGAATGAGATGGATTTTTGGGTCAAAATTTAAATTGTCCTTCCGCAGCTTAATTTTCTAGCAATACGGATGTCCTTGCGACATTCACATACAAAACGTTTGATCTTTGAATAACGCTGCGAAAAATAAAGGTTACGTGCTACACAAAAAACAGTGGTTCTGTTTTGATTATCATTTTTACGAATCATTAACATATTGATGAATATGTAGATTTTTATATAGATCACCCAGAACGGACCAGATGGTTCTGTGTTTATAGTTTATAACGTGCTAATGCGACTATAAACGGCTCGTTCCGTTCTCGTAACAGCTTTCGACTTTCATTTCCTCACTATCATTGTCTAAACAGATTGGATAACACAGTGAATTTCTTCAAAAGACACAAATTACGTAAAGTCGTCATCAGCTACTGTGAGAATTACTTTAATTGCTCCTTGTTTTGGACTCTCAGTTTAATTTTTGTTATTGAGACTTTATTTTCGTAACAAAGTAAGAGGCTCCCACAACGGCCGGGTCGTGTATAATTCTATTGTTTGTCTCGATGTGAACATTTACTACATATTTATTGCCATTGAATTAATTAAACACGGAAACATGATATCATGCAAAAGTGATATTTTATAAATGGATCTATTGATAAATTAATAGTGAACTGTCGCTGTGCAGAACTATTCATTTATCATAGTATTTGTAACAGTCCTTTTCATATGCGTTGCAAAACAATGGTCTGTTCACGGTTTTACGAAATATCTATGTTCTACTAAAACACAGTCATTAGTGTAAAATAACAACAATTGAATAGTTTCTTTGATAAAAATACGTTCACACTCGTATTTGGCAAATATTTGGTATCTTGTTAATTCATGGACCGTTTTATGTTCACATACGTCAGCTCACGCCTCAACAGAGAGATAAAACACCAAAACTTCACACGCCATTTATGCAAAGTCTATTATCATATTTCGTCACCGACCATCTTTATGATTCACTGTAAAATAACTCGGAAGTGTAATTACCATGCTGTTTCCTGACAATAAACTTACACTTGCAAAAAAGGTAATTTGATAAATCTTTCTACGACCTTCAAGTGTTCGTCGAGCATGAAAACAGAAAGCGTTGCTTATTCGGCCGTGCATACATCACATCCTCGAATAATTTCGTTACATTGGTTTGTGAAATCGGGATGAAATCATCCGATGTACGTTCGGCCTTACTTTCGCGTCGCCATTTCTCCGGGTGAAAGTTTAACCATATTCATTGTACTTTTGTCACTAGGTAATCACAATTTTTATCATAAATCTTAATACTGACATTTAGCGGCACGCCCATTAATGTTCGCATTTGAAAATGAAAGCGTTTAAGCAGTTATTGCACGCGTGAATTGCATAACTTGTTTCTTATCACGATGTATTGATAGATTAACAGATCTTTTAGAAAGGATTATGAATATCCACACGAAGAAAGATGGTTTATGTAAGAGAAAGACAGCCTACTATGTATCATGTTCGGCTTCAACAGTACACTACTTTAGTCATCTGAGAACAATGTGTCCTTTTCGCCAGCCACGTGTGTCCATAATGGTTTTCTAAAGCGTGTGACGAAATTGAGATTCTAAAATAGAAAAGCAATTTTTCAACAAATCGTTGAATTCGCTGTGACGATACAAAGAATAAGAATCTCTCGCATAGCAACTAAACTAATTCCGTGAAATGAATTTCGTCAATTACCGACGATTATATCATCTATATCGTGCCATTTAATTATTTTGATTTGGCTCGGTTGTTGTGATGGTGGCGGCTGTTCGCGTGAAAGTGTTTCGGTCACAGTGATCCTATGCATCCGCGTGCACCATTGGATCCGTCACGATCGGCCGTGCTTGCCATTTATTAATATTAAACGAAAATTCGTTATCCAATTGGCCTTGGACCGTGTTCCTTTCAGTTCTCCTTAATGATGACAGTTGCTCGGAGCGTGCTGTTTGTAACAGTTTCAACTCAACGACTCAGTTGTGGTCACGGAGAGTACAAGGTTTTCTTCTGCTACATGTGCTCGCCATACTTTTCACATTTTCATCACCAACACAGCCAACGAGTGATGAAACGTCCATTACTTCACAAATCAAATTTCTAGCAGCGATAACTTTCGAAAGAAAATTCGACATGCCGGAGGTTTTGTAATAGTTATTGAAAGCGCGGCTCGTCGAGCGAGGCTTGGCGCAGACGTCGAAAGTGAGACCGAGAGGTTGCGCCAGGCACGTTACGAAGTTTTTATTGTCGGCCGCGCGCGAAATCACTTGAAAGTTGTATTGTCCTTGGATATTTCACTTCTTTATTTGTAGCGTTTCCGACACCCGAGCCGAAGTTCAGTCGGCGGTGACGCCAATTGTGCGCTTTGAGTGTGTTGGTGACACCATTCCCCTTCACTAATATCTCTGGCGTTTAGAACCGAATGCGCGGGATGGAGCCTTATGGTCTCTCGACCTTTAATTACTGCTTTTCTCTGCAAACTTCACTTTCTAATTCACACAATGATATCCTAGCAACAAGTATACGTCGATGATGCTTACCAAGGGACAATGTTAGAATAGAATCCAGTGTTGCCGGGGCAATCCAGCTATGAGTGTTGTGGAGCGCGCGCGTCGGCTTCCCGGCGCTTGCGCCACTTCCCCGCTTGCGACACGCTTCCTGCGGGAGAGTGCGAGGCCGCGCGCGAGTTCCGCGCGCAACAACTTGCACAACGCTTACAGGCGACCCGGTTTCTACTTTCGCCGCGGGAATCACTGAAACTGAATCCTGTGATGCACTGGGAGTATCACTGTAATCCGGGCAGAGTCACAGTCGCGGGCGTGTTAGGAGCGCGGTGTATTCGGCGCGACGGCGCTGCGGGCCGCGGGCGCCGGGCGAGTGGCGCGCGCGCTCCGGCGCCGCACTCGGTTGCGCCACACTGGAAAGTAAAAGTGAGCGGCGCGGGGCGCGGCGGCACATTTCTCCCACTTTCGCTGCTGTGATTCACTCCTCGATCGGCGTCAAGGTCGCTTCCCGCGAGTCCCGCGGCCGCTCCTCCCGTGCCGGCGTCGTTCCGCGCTCGTCCCGCGCTCGTCCCGCGTCCGCCACGCCAGCCCGCTCAGCGTGACGTAGTTTTGCAGTCACCAGCGTCAAACACGTTTTCATTGCGATTTGAAAGTACATGCACCTACCGTGAGAGGTACTTGAAGCGTGCGTTAAATGTTGTGATGTAAATTGTATTTTTGCGCATTACAACATCGTGTTTTGTGCCATAACACGTGCTGATTGATAAGATTAAGAGTGGAAGAATGGGAGAGATATCAAAACTAGGCTAATTTGACGGTGGTCCTCCATCTTGTAAAACCATGTCAAGCGCACAAAATGATAACTTAAACTAAACTGGTATTTATAACCATTTCAATGGATAGATGAATGGAAAACTTACAAGACCATCCATCAATAGACATAATACAAAATTGTGTTATCCCATTCTACGCAGTTTTCACACAAACACGTTATTATTCGGAAGTGCGCACCATACAACCACACGAGCACACACATACGTAGCTATAGCACTAGCTATTACGAGTTTACGACTTCTTACTACTGCGAGCTTCCATACAAACAAACAAACTATGCATGTACGTAATGTACCTACTTTACTCTGAGCTACTGGACTGGAGGAAAAATGTTAAAATTTTCAATCGCTATTATTATTTGTTAGTGCGGTCTAGTTGATTGACGGAATGTAGTTGTGAAACTGGAGGCAAAATGATCCAATTTTCTCTTCGTCATTCATTCAACCCCTTATTAAGATCTACTAGAAATAGTAAGAACTCACCAACCAAGTTGCTAAGTGTGGTTATTATGGCAATGCTATCAGACAGTTGTTATTTTTATCTTGTATCCACATTAGCGTACTTAGGGGCCAACAATACGGCAAGCCCATAAAGCAAGAATACTAGCCTAAAACCCCAACATCATGAAGAGTAGGTAGTAGGTTAAAAGGTGCAAGCCAAACTTTTTGAGCTTGTATGAAACTACAGCTGTGGTGGACTGGTGGCCCAGTGGTGGCGGCCGTACGTGCGTGGGCTCAAACTCAGGCAAGAGTATTACTTCGTGGAGTTATTTCATCACCACTGCTCTCAAAACGGTGAAGGAAAACATCGTGATCGGCATGTCTTAGAACCAAAATTTTCGAAGACATGTGAGATCTACCAACTGGGCCCGCGTGGTGGATTATAGCGCATCCCTATCCTAGAGAGGAGGCCTAAGTCCCTGCAGTAGGAACATTATAGGCTGATGATGATGATGAAACTACCGTCACTATGCATTCTCCAATATCCATAATTCAGCAGAAAATAGCTTCCATCAAAATTTCAAGCAATATTCTTTCCATTTTCATCAAACATTATACATATCACTATCTCACTTCCAATGAAACTTTTTAAAATAATGCATAGTCAAGACCGGTAGCCACTAATTCGAATAAATATTCACTTTCTAAACCAAAAGATAATGAGTGACAGTTTCCGTAAACGAGTGAAATTGGTTAATCTGTTGAATACATGTGTACAAACGCTACAAGTATACGCAATACTGTTTGGTAAATAAGTAGGCAACGCACTTTCATTAACAGGTAAGTAGTTAAGTACATATAAGAGAAAATGTTTGGGCGTTAGTGATGTAGTTGGCTTTTTTTATTGTTCTGTAGGATTCGTTTTTTTTGGTGTGGGTTACTTTCTTTTTCGTTGTCAAGGTAATGGGAGAGTTTTTAAATTAATGTTGATTTACGGCAGCTCTTTGTTTCGGGATTCGTTTCTGTAGTTCTATTTTCTTCTTTTTCGTGAAGTTAGTGCTTAACCTGGTGCCTGGTATGAAGAGTTAGTCACTTTTCATGCGACCCATCGACCTCAGAATTCATTTTACATGCCGTCAAGAAATATCACTGAGGCTTGTTTGGTGTCCTGCTTTAGTTTTGATATATTTTATAATCAAAAAAGGGTATCGTATTACCCAGTAATATCTGGGTTGTGGAGATTTAGCTGCATCCGGTTAGACTGGAAGCCGACCGGCGAAAAAGGCTAGGCAAATCGTCATTTATAGTCCTCCAGGCTCCTGCCCATAGCCTGACTTATTTAAGGATTAGTGCAATATTCTTTACATTAGCATTTAAGCACGACGGGCATACAAGGAGAACTCATTCGCCTGAATAATTTTGAGCAACATTCCAACAACACTACTTAGATCGTTAGTTGCTATGCAACTATTTTCTCCGATTTTCCCAGACATTTATTTACATTTCACCTCAATTTACATTGGCAATATAAATTCCTATCAAGTGAAAATTAAACGACATTACACAATCACGGGCTGTCACTGCCTGCTAGTCAATCGCTTACACTTAGTAACTTAAGGCCCTGTTGCAAGCGATAAGCGTTTTCCTTTTATGTTGTATATTTGCGATTTTTATAAAACCCCCGTTCTCTCTGTTCCTGATGCTGATGGGCTACAATATTTTTAGGGTTCCGTATCTCAAAAGGAAAAAATGGGACCCTAATAGGATCACTCGTGTGTCTGTCTGTCTCTCCGACTATTCCCCCCCGACTTGCACTTGGCCAGTTTTTTTTTGCTATGCTTTTAATTTGATTAAGTTTTTCGAAAAAAATTGTACCTACAGAAAATAAATGAATGAGAGCAAATTAATGTGGCTTATTCTAAGATATTGGAAGGTCAAGACGAGATGGAGATTGATTCAGCAATGAAATTTGGGACAATTTGCAAAATAGCAAAGAAAAATGGGGTTTTTTTTAAATTTTGTACTGCTGATCAGAGTATTATAAAAGTTAATCCACTACCCATTTCCACTTTTCCAGCATCGTTACCGGCGATAGAAACTTTGTCACAGAAAAAAAAAGAAAATGCTCAGCCGAAAACCTAAGTGTCAGATAATAAAATCATCATGAAAAGTACCATGAATTTTATCAATGACAACCGTGTTACTTCGTGCATTTTCAGCGTCAACCGCAGTAGGTTATTTTTATTTCCTGTTGTCGTGTCGTAAATGTAGTCACCTTTCACTGTTCTTCGAAGTCTATGACTAGCATTGAAGATAATTTTTAAAATTAATAAAGCTTAATTTTAGACATTTTTTCAATTTCCTTTAGCAATTAGTCTTAATATCTCTTTGTTTTAAACTGTTTTTTTAATCTTAAATAGAATTTGGGATGTTGAAACGAGTGTTAATCAAATAGCTCGATAACGGGATATTTACCATGATTATTTAGTATTGATTTTGAGTTTATTCATTGGGCATTGTTGCTAGCGCTATGATCACGAATAAACTGAAGTTGAAGGTGGGTGTTAGTGGCTGCGGGATGTTTTTTGGCTGCGGCATGTTGTAAGAGATAGCGCGGCCGTGACAAAGGGCTAAGAAGGAACATGGGTTGCTTTTAGTCAGTAGAAGTCTGACACTCCCTTTCGCTCTGCCGCGGAGAGCGGGAGGGGTTATTCGATGATTTTCCACCAGCCAAAAAAAAAAGGTGGATGTTACTGAGCAGACAAAATGCTCTTACTACGCCTGTTTAGACATGTTGGGATCGGTTTCCAGTTTTACCGTATGCAGCTGAGTACCAGTAATTTACATGGAACGACCTCCACAGCACGGTTGGTACTGGGTAAGATACCCCTTGCCAAGACTGGTTGTCCGATTTTCGGGTCACTGACTGCTGTGAAAATATTTATAAAAGCACGGTAAGCCGTAGGCTTAACGAGCTTTTTGTGGTCCCCAATAGGATCAGTTTAGAAACTTATTGAGACGATAATCTAGTGTGGAGAAACGCTTTAATAAAAAATAAAAAAATCGGCGCTTTAAATTTGATTGAGCCTGAAAAAAACTTGGTTGTTTGAATTCGTTTTTTTTTTGCCAACAACCCGCAGCTCCGACGGGCAATCAAGATACCCTTAAGTATTGCATTTTCGGGAAGTCGGTTAAAAAGGATTTTCCTTTTTATCCGACTTTGTCTAAAAAAATTTGACGTGAAACATTCATCTTAGACAAAGCAAGACCTGGGTTTAGCAGGTACTGTAAGGTCTGTATTTTGCTATTAACAGACGTGCGTGTATGAGTAATTGGTTTCAACCTATCCATGGTAAACGGGCTTGAGTTAATTTATGCATTTACATCATTCATTTCAGCCGATAGACGTCCACTGCTGGACATAGGAAAGGCATTTACATAATATTAAGAAAACAATTCTAGCGGTTTATTGGAAGGCCAATGGTCACTAGTATATCGATTTATGAGTTCAAATGGTAATGAGCACAAAAAAGTGTCTGCAATGCGTGATATATTTACGAACAATGTGTTTCAATAAAAGCTATTAATTTGGCGCTTGCAATCAAAGCATGATTTATTGTCGAAGTGCAGTTTGTTCAAGTGCGACGTGTATCGTCGCGCTACATAAAACTTGTCTGTCTGTCGACACAAACTTATTTATTTATACAGTGTGTTAGGTTAAACGAGGGACATATTGAAGGATCCAGTATTCGGTTATCGTGCCAAATATGTAAAAAAACTATAATCTTATTTTGTGACGTAATAGGGAATCGGACTGGGTCAAAAAAATATGATTCTAATTAGTCCGTCAGTTAGATTATCGAAAAATATTGGATACGTGTTTTTTTGTTTTATCAAATTAATAAAAATTGACGAAGATAAGACGCGTCAAAGATCATGAGTGGGGGGTGTGACGTCATTTGTTGGTGAAAAATGTACGGTCTACTACCATGTGACGTTTTCGAGGAATTCACTAGTCTTCGAAGCATTGTATCGTCTTCATTTTTGGTTTATGTGAAAAAAGAAAAAATACGTGTCCACTATTTTTTGAAAATCTATCTGACGGACTAATATTTTTTTTGTCCGATCCCCTATTATGTCACCGCATGCTCTCCAGATCTCACTTTATTAAACGTTTAATTTTCGCCATTGTCCTACCAAAAGGCAAGACTGGTTAATTGTATTATCAAGTGCTAACTGGGTTGTGGAGCTTAGATACGCAGTATCTCTGTGCAGAATACTGGTACCCGATTCGACTAATATACTAATAACTACCCTAACGTAGTTGGGATAACGCTAGGCAAATGATGATGATACCTTGCAGATAAGCAAAGCCAGATGTCACTATCTAACTCTACCTCTGCACCTAAAACTAATTTCAGCCTGGCCTAGAAATAGTAAAGCCCAACAACATTTACAAAGTGTGTGAGTGCGTATGTTTGTTACTTTTTCACGCAAAAACTACTGAACGAATTTAGATATGGTACACAGTTATTTTATAACCTGGATGAACACATAGGATAGTTTCTATCCCGATTTTATCTTCCCGTGGGATAATTTTCGAGTTGTAGCGGGTGAAGCCGCTGGCAACAGCTAGTTTCTTCATAAATATTTAAAACTTAACAAGAACGCAGTACTTTTGTTTTTACTACTTGGAGTTTTGCCCACTAGGTACATCGTTCACTGTAAGTGCGCAACACGAATGGACTTGGTGCATCGTACAACAGCGTGTGTAAACACTCGTGGTTAGGTAAGGTTAGTACCCAATGTTTCTTCTATTAAATGAATGATTTTAAACCACAAAAATGTCGTAGATTTTTCTGGATCACGAAAACAGGGTAGGTGAACAGGTGGTGGCTTACTTGATGATCTTTTACATGGAAGTAAAGTTTTTTGTCATCAAGTGACCCATCATTAATGGAACAACTGCCTATCTGACCTCCACAACCAGTTTGTACTGGGTAATATGATACATCTTGGTAAGACTGGTTGTCAGACTTTCGGGGCCACTGAGTACCTGTTACGACTTTCAAAGCGTTAACAAATGACAGCCGGCCAACGACTAAGCTTTTGAACGCCAGACCTTAAACGCATTGCGCGCCGCGCCAAGGCATAAAAATCTACGTAATCATTATTTTATATTCTTACCCGACTGCGGCGAAGCCCAAAAGGAGGGTTATTTGAGACGGTTTCGTATTAGACAGCAGTTACAAAGTTTTGAAAAATTACAGTTTATTGTCGGCTATAGACGTCGGTGGCGTGTTGGGCATGTTTTCATTTGTCGGCTATATACGACCGTGGCGTTCAAATGGATAGCCTGGTTTTCAAGACTCGGAGGAAACTCGATATGTAAAGGGTGGTCACTGGTCACCCATCCTCGGACCAACCTAAGCAAGCTCGTTTGCTTCTAAAACTATCATTTTTAAAGATAATAATGAAGGATATTATAGACTGTTTAGTGTTATAACGTAGCAACAAATATTATATTATTTATAATTATAATTAATGTAGGTTTGCCGTTGACAATTCTTAACGCATAATTTTGTCAGTAACCGCAATGACCATAAAAAGAAAACCACAATTTATCGTTTGGAGTTTCCATGGAATTGCACAGAAGTATTAGGATTTAGGATCCTTACGTGCAATTTTGTGGAAACCCCAATCTAAATAATAACAAAATAAATAATTATGGACTTAACAGGGAAGACCCAGTTACATTTTTCTCAATAGTTGCAGGAAAAGTAGGGGAAGGACTTTATTATCACAAATATTTGCACAATATTTTGGGTATTTTTTCTCCAAAACATATAATTAGGAAATACCTATCGCTAATAGTAATCGGCAAAACAGGATACCACGAATTTACACTGAATTAATTAGGGAATTTTTAATTATCTTACATTTACCTGTTTATTGCATACTTGGACGCCGGATGTAAGTTTGATATAAAATTCAACAAACATTAAACAAAAATATTATTTTTATTATTAAAAATAATTAAAATATATTATAACAGAACGTCATGCGCAATCAACGAATTGGTATCCGTAATAAAAAAAAAAAAAGGAAATGTGATCAAAAATAAGTTTTATTTAGACACCATTACTTCACTTAAATACATTTAAAAAAACTCACTAGATGCACAATCTGTCCTTTTTTTGGTTGCTAGCCTATAAAAGTTCAACGATAAAGTATTTTAGCAGCAATGACTCAGGCAAAAAAAGTGTGCGTGAGAAAATTAACACAAACGACTCAACTCTTCCGCCCTCGGAGGCCACACGAAAACTTAGTGCCTAAGTGAGATCCGCATTGATACTATGAAAAATGTATAATATGTAGTCGGAATTTTCAAAAATATTTTCGTTTATTAATTAGAGTCAACAAAAATTTATGAAATTGATAGATGATTTGTAGTATGAATAAAGGATGTAAAAGTACTCTTAACGCAAACCAAGGGCACTTGTTCTAGGGCACGCCACGATAGTGGCGGTAAGTCCCCTCTTTGAGGAGTGGCTTGAGAGGCGCCACGGCGCCCTCACCTTCCGTCTGACGCAGGTCCTCACCGGACACGGTTGTTTCGGGAGGTACCTGCACCGAATCAGGCGGGAGGAAACGCCCGGATGCCACCATTGCGAGGATCGGCCGGAGGACACGGTGGAGCACACAGTGGAGGTGTGCCCCGCTTGGGCGGAGCCCCGCCGTGTTCTCGTAGCGGCGATCGGCGGCGGCGACCTCTCGCGCCCGGCCCTGGTGCAAGCCATGGTCCGGGGCGAGGAGGAATGGGACGCCGTCGCCTCCTTCTGCGAAGCAGTGATGCTGGCAAAGGAGGTGGCGGAACGCGAGAGGGAGAGAACCTCACGTCCCAGCCGCCGCGGGAGGCGCTCCGGGCGTCGGGGGTCCCGCGATGACCTCCGGCCACCGTAGACGCGGGCCTGTGGACGGTGAGTGATGGGCTAACTCGCCGTCCGTCCGTCTCACGACGAAAACAGGCCGTGTCGACGGCGCGTTCGTGTTCCACGCGCGCCTCAAAGAGATGTCAGCAACATGGGAGGGGCCCGAAAGGGCCGACGCCTGTCGGGGCCGCGGGTAGTCCAACGGTTATCGCGGCCTCGACATAGAGGGCAAAGAAGGAACATGGGTGGTTTTTAGTCAGTAGAAGTCTGACACTCCCTTTCGCTCTGCCCAAGAGCGGGAGGGGTTATTCGATGATTTTACACCCACCAAAAAAAAAAAAAAAAAAAAAAAAAAAAAAAGGGCACTTGTTCTCCCCACCACTGCGATATTTTTTTTGTTTTAGACCATACCTGGGAACCCCCTAGGGGGTTCCCAGGTATGGTCTTACGGAGATATTGGGGACCAAAATGCCAAATTTTTTACAGCTGTTTTTGAAAATATTAGTTTTTCAGGTTATAACTTTACTTAAATTACCTCCATGACCCGTTTACTATTCAAAGCATCCACTAGCACAATGTTTTAAGAGTGCTACCAATCTAGCACTCTTAAAACATTGTGCTAGTGGATGGTAAAACTCAATAGTTTTACCGTAAAATGTGATTTTTGACCCCAAAAAAAAGTGGTTTCACAGCAAAAATTTTTGCATAGGGGTACTTAGTTTGATGAACAGAACGCTTGGTTTACGTTTGTGTGAAGGGTTAGTTTAAACCCTGTAGGTACGGAACCCGGAAAGGCAGGGTACAAGTCAAGCAACTTATAAGCACGTGAATAGACAGCATGACTGACATTGTTAATAAAACTAACAATTCAAAACCGTTAAACATTCTGTGACCCATATAAACCATTACCAAATTCCAGTAACAATGAAGCATCAATCATCGACAGGCGTCATTACGACATCAAAACACAAGAGGGTCTGGCAGCGGACCAAATATTGTATTGTGAACAATCGATATGTTGTTTGTTTATCGATGTGTTGCTAACTTGGGCGAGTCACGTAGAAAGTGAACGGAATTTACTGGCTAGTCTTTGACATGCGTTGCTTGAACTTTCTGTTTATTTGCGGGTTGCAACATTTAATTGGAGGTGCTTGATTGGTTGTTAGTAGGTAATGGAGATAGAATTAACGAGTTCAGTGTTTATAAAACTGACGTCTATTAAAATTTGAAACGGACTAATCTGCGTCACAATATCCAGATTGCAAACGTGTTAGGTTTTAAAAATTGGCTTCATTTGCGCTCATAGTTATCGATGTGGCGTTGTTGGCAGTCAATATTTTTTCTTGACAATTACCCCACTCTAGACATTTTTCCTGTACTGTATTGCGAGTGAGTTTATGAACATTTAAACTTACATACACACATAGCCATAAAATGAAAACGAACTAACTAAATCTTTGTTTTTATTATATTGTAATATAATAATAATAGATGAAGTGAAGGTGGAAGTCCTTGTCTGTTTCTGTAAACTTGAGATCCGTGCAATATTATGATATTGCAGGGATCTAATTAGCGATATTTATTTATTTAGTACTTGGAGGACGAACTAACTAGTAATCGTAATCGTAGTAGTAGTCGTAGTCGTCGTAATTCGTTGTCAAGAAAAAAAAAATTGACAAATTAAAAACAAAGATTTAGTTAGTTCGTCCTCCAAGTACTAAATAAATAAATATCGCTAATTAGATTCCTGCAATATCATAATATTGCACGGATCTCAAGTTTACAGAAACAGACAAGGACTTCCACCTTCACTTCAGCTCATTGTGGCACAGCTTGCTTGCTTTGGTAACCTGTTTTCTCCTTTCACCAGAGATTGTCTGCAAGAAATTCTGTCTTAGTATTGTTTTGTGGCGATCGCAAGTGACTAATAATCTTATAATTAAAACTACAAGTACCAACCAACGCACATTGGTCATTACCATTTGCCTCATCGAAAGTACTTTTACTAATCACTCACATCACACTCGCAAATTGCACTAATCGTAAACGTTGGCAGACACACTTTCCATTTTGCAATATTTTGGCAATTCATGTGCTCCCAAAATTATAATGATTATACTTTTGAAAATATTTTATCATGATATATATCATCGTCATGTTTAGTCACAGACCGTAGTTCAATATTTTACTAGCGGACCTGGCAGACGTCGTCCTACCCGGAAAGCAGCGCCACTGACCGGGTCCTATAGTAAATCTAAACCATTCTCGAATCCACTTGAACACATACAATTTTTTTTTTAAATCGGTCCAGCCGTTTGGTGGGAGTTCAGTGACATTCACACGTACAGAAGAATTATATATATAAAGAAGATAACTATCACTGCATGGTAATTCTAGTCAAATTCTGGGATGACTAAATGTAGATTGTTCTCTTAAGATAAGTTACTGCCACGAAAACAGGATTACTTTGTTTTCCATGCCAAAGAAAGAACGAAAGAAAGAAAATAATCATATTTCGTCTAAAAATAAGAAAAGCAGCTTTAAAGCAGCTAGTACCTGCGACCTACTAATCTGCAGTAATAACAACATTCAGTTCAACAACCCACACAGAAATAGCAGCTAATTTGCCAAACAGTACATTACGATCCATATGGTAGCCACAATTTTCATTCAACATCAGACTCTAATCACATAAACTGTATCGGTGCCTGTGTAAGATTTTCTCTAATCAGCCTTTTAAACTTACGCCGTGGAGAAAGTAGCTATGTACTGAGTTTCTACTGTATTTCATCCATTTCCCGTTTGCGATAGAAAAGCGAAAGCATTGCAGGGAACTTTGCAGTAGTAAAACGGGTTATGGTTGAGAGGCTCGATTCAAGACATGGTTGGTTTTTTACGTTATATTTTTTTTTTACTTATTTCATGCTTTTTTATTAAAGCAATTATTTATTTTCATAAAAAAAATTATTAAGCTACTACCATTTTGGAAATATACACAGATCTTTTTACATAAAATAATGAAAAAGTGAAGGCTCGTAACTCGGAAATGGTGCGTCGTATTATTATTTTCGAAAGGTAAAAAGTTTCTATAGACAAGGTTTATTTAATACTGCCATAAAATTAATCTACACTAATAATATTATAAAGAGGAAAGATTTGTTTGTTTGTTTGTAACGAATAGGCTCCGAAACCAAAGGACCGATTTGAAAAATTCTTTCACTGTTGGGAAGCTACACTATTCCTGGGTGACATAGGCTAGGAATAGGGATTTTTATCCCTGTATTCCCACGGGAATGGGAACTACGCGGGTGGGTGGTGGAACCGCGTGACGTCCGCTAGTTTTCTAATATAAATGGAATAATAAAATTCTTCGCTCCATAGCGTCCCTTACGCTACACTCCCGGTTAGTTTTAGTGGAAGGAAGGCGGTGCATGTCTTTGCCCAGAAATGGGACAGTATGGGCTTAACTTAAAAAAAATACTTTATAATATAATATTCAAATCACGGTAATCTTATTCAACAGCTCTCACTAACTGAACCATAATAAGATAGGTCGAAACATGCTTCGTACGTTTCAGTTCCGGGTGACATACACAGTTGCAATCCTTACTTGGCCCTATGCGTGACAGATCAACAGCACCACAGATAAATTATCGAAAATTCTTGCAAAACTGTCATTTTATACTCAGGTGACATAGCGTTAAATGTGCAAAGTTATTTAAAAATATTCTCTCAATAGCGTGTCCAATTTAAATGACACAATTTAATTATATTATCGACGAAAGGATCTAGTATTAACTGGTTTACTGTAGGTATCCATCGCTGAATTGAGATGAGGTTGAATGACATTTAGGCGCTGTCAACGTTCATTTCTTTTTGCTGTCAAAGTGACATTTCCCGACGTCTCCCTGACAGAACAACTGTCAAATGTAACTGATCCCTTGATATAGGATAGTGTTAATTGTACTTGTTTAAATTAAAATGAAGTAAATTACTCAGACCAAGAAAAAAAGATAGACGGCGCGCCGCGAACACCAACAGTGAAGCCACAAAAACCACGCTACTACAAGTAAAAATGTGTATGTTTACTTGTAGTAGCGTGGTTTTTGTGGCTTCACTGTTGGTGTTAGCGGCGCGCCGTCTATCTTTTTTTCTTGGTCTGAGGTAAATTATTAATAAATTGCTGGTTATTTATATTCAGTTGTTACTTTGTCAGCTTCAGACATTACCGACTCACGATTGGATACTATTGCATTGAATCTGTGGTTTCTGTTTAACCCCATGGGGAAATATATATAACTTATCAAAATTCAACTCAAGGTGGAAAGGATAATAAGGTCTAATTATCTATAAGGAAATATAAAACAACAAAAATTGTCGGAGAACCAACGTCGCAATTCTGCCAGCCTTCTAGGCACATTCCTGTTGACAGCGATGTGAACAAATCTTTTGACGCCTGTAATAACAAAATAATAAAAATATTTTATTAAATTATCAGGTCTCAAGGCCCATAGGATCACACACACACGCACACTCATACACACATTACACATCACACACACACACACACCATCTTACTTAATAACTATGTTAGTAACATGCAGGAATGCATGCACTAGAAAGCAAAAAGAAAATCACAATAACAAACACGTGAAGGTTTAACAAGCTTAGCCTAGCTTAGGTTTAGCCTAAGCAAAACTTAAGCTAGGATAAGTTTGATAAACAATACAATACAAGGCCAAAAAAAGAAAAATCTAACTTTTGAAAAGCAAAGCAACTCTAACCTTTGAAGAAAAGCTAACTTTTGCTTCTCTCAATCTTTCTCTTGTCTTTTTGACCTTTTTTATTTTTATTTTTTTTGTTGGGTGTAAAATTATCGAATAACCCCTCCCGCTCTTGGGCAGAGCGAAAGGGAGTGTCAGACTTCTACTGACTAAAAACCACCCATGTTCCTTCTTCGCCCTCTATGTCGAGGCCGCGATAACCAGAGGACTACCCGCGGCCCCGACAGGTGTCTTTTTGACCTTGTGTTGAATAATCGGAACCATAATTATAATAAATCATTCTCCAAATATGGTGCCCTATTACGATCATCTACAAATTGTCCGATAACGTTTAATATTCTTCCCCGGCTACCTTTTCCTCCGATACGAATACTTATGAATAATAATAGAAAACTGCGACCAATCACAGCTTCCTTTTTATCAGCAGCACCTCCTATACTAAGCTTATCGCTGGTTTCTTTTGAAAACATCATGACATGATGCCTATTATCCTTTAAAGTTTAGGAGGAGAAGTATTTTTAACCACCCAGATTTCGAAGAGGCTATGATCTTCTTCTTCTTTCGATTCGACAACTCTTTGTCCGAGCAGTACGTAGCAACCTGGACAGCTCTTTCGTTTGCCTCGTTTAAGTCACCGAACGTGCAACAAGTTGAAGAGAAGGTGTGGCATGTCCTGTGTTGGGGCTCTCACATTCAAACTCAAGACTCAAACTCAAGAGGCTATGATGTTAAGAGGTTATGTTGTTGAGAGGATGTTTGTTTTCTTATGTATTCTGTAGAACTCAAAGTCGGCACGGTTGGCGCAATGGCTAAGCGATTGAACTGCTGCGCTGCGTGTCGCGGGTTCGATCCTCCCATGGAACAAATATTTGTATGGCTATACAGATCGGGATCAGATCGGTTCGGGTTTGGGTGTGTTTGTGTCTGTGGGTTTAAAGGTTTGTAAACGTACCCACGATACAGGAGAAATTCCTAGTGTGGGGAAAAGTTAAAAAAAACCAATTACATTTCAACTAACTATGCTTGTCTGTGTATGTATGCATGTCTTCTTCTTTCATACTTCTCTTTTAGTCAAATATTTTTGGTTGTAGTACATAGGTTAACAAAAAGTAAAGATGTCATGTTAATAAAAATGATCGCTATGTCTTGCCGTCAACGGCTTACAAATATTCAGGTAAAATAATTACTAAATGTCTAATAATTGGTAAAAAAAAACATTCAAAATAATACAAAATATTCAAAATGAGTAAAATACGCAATTATAACCATTAAAACTCGTAATTAAATTAGTAATAAATTAGACAACAACACATTAAAATTAATTGGGATTAAAAACTTTCCTCATAACATTTTCCACATTCCTACGCATCACATACCTACTTGAGGGTGCGAACTTCACGTCGGGGCTGCGGGTTGTACGAAAGAGATACTGCGGCCTCGGCACAAGGGCTAAGAATGAACCTGTCGGGGCTGCGGGTAGTCCTCTGGTTATCACGGCCTCGACATAGAGGGCGAAGAAGGAACATGGGTGGTTTTTAGTCAGTAGAAGTCTGACACTCCCTTTCGCTCTGCCCAAGAGCGGGAGGGGTTATTCGATGATTTTACACCCACCAAAAAAAAAAAAAAAAAAAGGGCTAAGAATGAACATGGGTGGTTTATAATAGGCAGTAGAAATCTGACAAATATTCGCTCTGCCCAAGAGCGGGAGGGGTTATTTGATGATTTCCTAACCCAAAAAAAAGATACGAACTAACTTTTTTATTTATAGAAGAAAAGTACATTTATTGCAATCTGTCAATCATAATGTTCATCAATCTTTATCAGCATAAGCAATAATATCTTATTTTCCACAATCGTTTCATCTTATCTAAGGCCTGCCTCTTTTATTGTTTTGTCATCCACTTTCGCACCTAAATTTCTTATCGTTTTCGTACAGATTTTAAACAAATCTTTTGATTTGGTTAAAACTGCATTTCTTCCTTAACCAGGTTTCAGAACTTTTACACCGCCTATGGACCTCTGACGTAGCTTTTTACCGTAAATTCTCAGCCATGCTGGTTTCCTCACGATGTTTTCTTTCACCGAAGCAAATAATAATTAAACAATACGCACATGAATCTAAAATATCTGAGGTCTTGAGTTCGAACTCGAGACCTGTGACTTGTAAGTCTGACGGTCACTCCACTAGACTATCATTGCGCTTATGATTCAGGAATAACTCATAGCGTTATTTACAAAGACCGCGCGAGCTTCCTCGATTCATCAAAAGCCTATTAATGTTCCCACTGCTGGGACACAGGCCTTTTTTCTTTGAGAGGGAATAGGCTATGATCTACCAAGCGGGCCCAGTGCGGAACATAATTCAAAATCCTCACGATGTTTTCCTTCACCGTTTTGAGAGTAGCGGTGATGAAATAAATTACACAAAGTAATTTGCCTGCCTGTCTAGGTTCGAACCCACGATCTAACGTTCGGAAGTCAGAGCCACCACCACAGGGCCACCGCTGCTCTTCCTCGATTAAAGTAAAAAATAATATCATGGAAATCAGACCCGTCAGTCACGAAGTTGTGAAGTGAAATAATATTTAAATAAAAAGAAAACAAATATGGCCGAATTAAGAACCTCCTACACTTTTTGAAGCCGTTTAAAAAGCCATGCTGCACCGACACTCTAAATTAATTGGCCTTTTTTACCCGCCCGCGGCGAAGCCCAAAAGGAGGGTATGTGTTTGGCGTGTATGTGTGTATGTATGTATTTAATCTCTTACATTTTCTCTGTCTATGTTTTAGTCCACAAGAGTAGCGCTAGTGGAATGGCTAGTTAACCTACACCTTGAAAGTCATCAGCTGAGTGACTATGAGTAATAGGCAATTGGCTGATGATTATTAATGAGGCCTTAACTGGTTTTAATAGTCTTAATTGAAACCTCTTTCACAGGAGAAACGTGTAACATTGACTGGATGGTTTATGGTCACGACTCACGAACATTGTTTTCAGGAGGCCTGACTGACTTAGGCCTGATTTACGGAGACGCGGGGGTCGCGAGGCGCGTTGTGCGTTTTTAATTCAAACACATGAAAACGGTAACGATTTTAAACGACTAAACGAGACATTTTTTGATCTTCGAGAGATTTTTTGGTCATTATTAGTTTAAAATGCAGCGTTTGTTACGGTGGACTCGCCTCTCAGTAAATGAAAGATAATAGCACGCGACGAGCCTTCTGCACGCGCTGCGCGACACTCCGCGTCTCCGTAAACAAGCCCTTAAGGCGGCGTATGTGTAGTTTTCGGGTGCTGCCTTTTCAGAAATTTTGGGTGATGGGGTTTTGATTCCCATAAATATTTGTTGTGGTTCATTATTGGTTTACATGAATCGTATTGTTAACACAACGTAAACTTCTTTTGAGTGTAAAATTACACATTACATAAAATCACGCCGGTAATCCCCGAAGGTTTGGGCAGAGGTGTCCCTAATATTACACTTACAAGTCCTATGTAATTGAGGCGACCTTTCTTTGCCCGAGCTGGGAATCGAACTCAGGACCTCATGCACAGAAGCCGTGCTGTGTCCACTAGACTTACAATCTGCACATCACATTTTATGGGAGTGTAGTCTTTGGCAGCATGAACGTAATATTATATTGGATAGTGTACAGGTTACATCCGGAGTTATTTACTATACGGACCTTGTAGAAACTAGAACAAATTTCCGTGCGTTCAACCATTTTTGTCATACCTATTATTGGAATCAAATATAACCCACAACTTAGGACCCAGTAATATTAATGACAAATAATATCTGTGGTGCTTGGCAACTGGGCTTATCCCAGTTGTATACGTCCCTACGTGCCTGTTGGCCTTGTTCTGTTTTGTCTCCTGCTGATATGGAGGGAAGTGGAAATTATGTTTTTCCTCTCTCCTCCTCCGCTATTCTTTTTTGATTAATTTCGTTGCGGGATCTAAGATAGTTAAATCGTTTCCCTGGGACTTCGTCGAGCTTCTTTGTCTCGGCGCTTTTCTTGTGGTCGCCACTGTTGATTCTGGCTTGCAGGAGTTACAGTGGTTTGGGAATAGTGTGGCGGGCTTGTCCCAATTTAAAAAAAGACTTACAAGGCAGTCGAGGGAGTCAGTATTTTTGAGTTTCAACTCCCATAAATGATTGTTTAGTGTTCATATTGCGGTTTCTAATTGTTTTTTTAAATCCCTAAGAGAATAACTTATTACCGCAAAAAGTGGGAACTTTTATCTTTAATCAGTAATTCTCAAGTCAAGTCAAGTCTAGAATCATGAAAAAATATTTTTAAAATACTACAGGGTATTTACTAGGGTATTTACATGATAGTGTTTTTGGTTTTTCAAAGATTTAATTTTACAGTAAAAGAAATGAGATGTGGGTAGCGCTAGTGTCGGTGCAGTTAGCGCCTTAACACAAAGCAATCTTCTATTAAGCCTTATGTAATCCACACTAATATTATAAAGAGGAAAGATTTGTTTGTTTGTATAACGAATAGGCTCCGAAACTGCTGGATCGATTTGAAAAATTCTTTCACCGTCGGGAAGCTACACTATCTCCGGGTGACAAAGGCTACATTTTATCCCTGTATTCCCACGGGAACGGGAACTAAACCGCATGACGTCCGCTAGTTTACAATTAAAAGGTTTTCTGTTCCATTCAACCTTATTAACTAAGTTATAACAATGTGTGTTGGTTAAATAGTAATTTTAATGAATATGTATTGTTTAATTGATTTCACCTAGCAGTAGGTAACCTTTGATAACCTATTCTAAAATGACTTACACACAGCTCTTACTACAAAAATATTTACACTAAGTCTGTAAGTACTTTCTTATTACAGTACAGCCAAAAAGTTTCAGACTCAGTGTCGCAAATGTTTCGTGCAAAAGTGAGGCCTATAACCGTAGCATAAAGCTCTAAAACAGCGTGTACATTTTCGGTGTATTGGCTATACGTTTAACCCAACAAAGGAACACTTGTGCAATGTTTTGTTATTACAGAAGAAAATAATAATGCATGTAATGCTCAATAGCTCGACATTGAAAGTAGGCATTAAGTTACGTAACCCTAGAAACGGGCGGGCATAAGTATTGAATATCACTCGACGCACGTGGCAGTCCGATGATGTACCCAAGTAGGTACTCATTGGAGACGGTACCTGTATTTGTTTTACCCGACAGCGGCGAAGCCCAAAAGGACGGTTATGTGTTTGGCGTGTATGTATGTATGTGTGGATTTTGGGGAACATTATTATCGCGGGGTGGAAATATTTTTTTTTTGTTACCATCGAGTTGGGTATCAAAATTAAGGGTTTTAAAAGGAGATTACAAAAATATATGACACTTATATGTTTAAAAGAAATTCAAAGTCACAAATCCTGTAAACAAACAAGAGTTAAATCATCTGCGAAGAATTTTACGCGACCAACGTTTGTTCTTTACAAACACAACTAAAAAGTTGGAAAAAAACTAAAAAACCCGACTGAAAAAACAAAAAAGCAGAAAACAAGCACATTAAATTAATTAATGAAAATAGAATAGAACCAGCCTGCTTCCAAGTTTTGATTAATTTAAAATGTGCTTGTTTTTTGCTTTTTGTCTAAAAGAGTGATGAATATTATTGTGTACATTGCGAAATAAATAAATAAATATTGAAGAATGAATTGGGAGGCGAAGACTAAAGGAAATATAGATAGATTGTGCTAGTGAAAGGATTTGAAAGAAAACAGTCACCTTTTCGGTTTTTACGCAGTCGAAATACATAAAAAGTTCTGATAAAAACTAATAATTTTTCAGCAGATTAAATTTTTAATTAATTCGTGGTGCGGTTTCGAACACAAAAAAGGTTGCTTTAGTGATTAAGGGGCAAATTTGTTTAGAATTGCGAGGTCCAGGTAGGAGGTTGACCAAATAAATAGCTATTAAGCACAAAATGAAGATATCAGCACAGTCCATAATTTATTTCCTCTTACCTAATTAAAATTTTGATAACTAACTTTCGTTTTTGGATTATATTATTATAATTATTAGATTATTATTAGATTATATTACAGTCACTACTCTCCTTATCACTGTTAAATAAATAGTTAACATAGTAACTGTACCTATTAGGTAATCGAGTTGCTATCCACTACAAGTTAAACAAAGACGTATTTTGTTTAAAATAATCTTAAAACCGGTGTTTCCTCGCATTTCTATATTATAAAATAGAGCAACGAGTTTAATTTTGATAACCCCGTCGTTTATCAAGAGACTCTCTTCTCTCTCTTTCTAATGCATGTGGCCTAATTTCAGATGATTATAATTGGCGCGGATAAGCTCCGATGTTGTTTTGTTAATTAGTACGTCGGTTTGCGGTAGTTTGTGCAGTCTTTGGTACATACCTTGAGACGGTCTTTGCACAAAGCGTCGCAACGTAGACGTTATAGACAGTGATAGCTTAGCATAGGCCGCGTACCCGCAGCATAAGCCGCGTAACCGCAGCTTAGGCCACGTAGCCACAGCGTAGACAGTGCGTCGTAGCCGCACCGTATGCAGCTTAGACTAGTGGTGGTTAATATATCATATTATAGCAAAATAAAGCACCGTGCTTAATACACATAACATAAAGCAAATGCTGTCATGGCTCTCACAAGTTGCTATTTGCTTATTGCTTTTACATCGCACTCATGCATGCGGTGAGTGGTGTCATAATATGCCTACGCGTTTAAAAATCACGTGCTTTAATAAAGCATATAAAATCACTTAATATATAAATCATTAAGCATTAAGCAAGTGATTGCCCTAAAGCAACTTTGAACACCACTAGCTTAGACTTCGCGTAAGCAGCTCATTCGTAGCGTCGACGTAGCGTAAGCGCCACTCAAGGGTTTCCCTATGAAGATGCTATAATTATGCTTTTGGATAGTTAGTAAATATCGTCTTCATTGGGTAAAACCCATTCAAGATATTTTTCCTATTGCATGTAAAATTTTCATGGTGATGAATTCATTGTACCATGTTTGGGAGAGGTAACTAATTGAGGAAAAAGATCAGCGGTATTTCACCATAATAAGAAAAATGGAATTTACAGAGGTTAGGTAGGCCAGGTGTCACTACCAAAAATTGGTTCGTCACGAATGTATTTTCAGGGTTAATTAATGATATTTTAAATTATAATTACAATAAATTTAGATAACACTGAGTGTAGGTACCTTTTATCACTGCCTTGAACATGTTACAGTTTTTTAATTAAGGCTATTGTAGATGAACCTATTAACAATCATTTAATCGTAGGTATATTGTAGGTATATTGTATGTAACATGCTTCAGAGTGTAAGCGACGTTGTCTGTTTGCAAACACCCAGTTTTTTTGACCAGAAGGAGAATTGTTTAAGTGAATTATTTTCATTATTTAATAGTTAATGTAATGTTAATTAAAACTTTTACCAATGTTTGTTTTGTTTAATTTATTTTCGTTGTCTCAATAAAGTGTGATAGAAGAACGAGAAAAGCCTACACGACTGCGCGTGCGTACGTAGTTTTAGTTTATACTAGCTTTTGCCCGCGGCTTCGCCCGCTACTCAAGGAATAAGATTTTAAATACACACTTTCATCCCCTATTTAACTCCCTTAGGGGTTGAATTTCGAAAAATCCTTCCTTATTCTTTGTCTACATTATAAAGGGAACCTCTGTGCAAAATTTCAGCGTTCTAGGTCCAAGGGTTTGGGCTGGGCGTGGATGAGACAGTCAGTCAGTCAGGACTTCTCTTTTTATTTATATAGTTATAAGATAGATTTTTATTTTGAGTTTTTTTTTCATGTGTGTTTTGCCAATGGGCTTCAGATGATAAAAAAATATTTGAGAAAAAACAAACCTTCATTATTGTCATATCCAGCAGCAGGTGATTCCGAATGCTATAAATACTCAAAGGAGCCAGAAGCTTTTCATCCCGAAATCAAACACTTTATGAAAATATCTAAAAATAATCACATATCTCAAAGTAAATAGCGGTACAAACTCGATAATACCTACTAAGAAACACTCAGAGATAACATCGTTAAAAGAAAATGTGTCACAACCTTGATTTGTACGATATTATGTTACCAAAGTGATAACCCCGCCGGGGATTCGTATCGGCTATCATTCAGATTCGGCTGTTACGCAAGCGGAAACCGTATTAAGTGGTCTGTGATGAACTGATGATATTATTGTATTTTGTGAACGTTTTATTTTTATAAAAGAGATTTTTTTGAAAAAATAATATAAATAACTATTGAATGTTGAATCGCGTATCACTACATATTATAAAACAAAATCCTCCTCCGCGTCTGTCCGTCTGTTCGCGATAAACTCAAAAACTACTGCACCGATTTTCATGCTGTTTTCACCAATGGACAGAGGAAGATTTTAGTATCTAATTGGTCGCGGTAACCAACACCGCGGGCGAAGCAGCGGGCACCAGCTAGTTAAGTTATAAAAAGTATATTTTTCTCTTTTAAGAAAAACTTTTCTTTTTATATAAAACCAGTTCAACTTTGAAAACTCAATAGGGGAAACGGCTAATACCCACACAATAAGAAGGTTTATTTTATATCGCTGGTTGCTGGACAACGAAAGACAGATCTCAGGAGCCTCACAAAATGTCATTTCTCTTAATTAAATAGGGCTGTTTACTGACAAAAAAATGTGGTTCTAATTAGCCCGTCTGTTAGATTATGGGAAAATATGTGATACTTATTTTTTGTTTTATCAAATCAATAAAAATTGCCGAAGATAAAACACGTCAAAGATTTGAGTGGGGGTTTGTAACGTCACTGACCGGTAAAAATGTCATACTGATGTCATAGAATATGACGACCGCACTTAGAATATGATCAAAGCACTGCATCGTCTTCAATTCTTGTTTACGTGAAAAAAGAAAAAATACGTATCCAATACTTTTTGGAAATCTATCTGACGGACTTAGATATTAGTTTTTTTTTTAACTACCCTATTTTAAGAAGTTTTGAAGAACAAAGAATGGGCTCGTGGTTTTCGACAGTTTTTTTTTTTTTTTTTGCAAGCTTATGTTAAATGGTCTATGTTTTTTGGCAGCTAATGCTAATTCAATGAAATTTTTGGATTTTTCATCATCGGTTCGATAAGGTAATCGGAAGGTGTTTCACTGATCACTTATTACTGCAAGGCCATCCTTATTGGCACGATTGAAACAAATAAATGTTCAAACAAAGTTCTCATAAAACTACACAATTCCCCACACATTGCCTTGTGTAGGGTTACGGGTGTTAATTGACTTTGTTGTAAACGATAGGTACTATTCACTATTTCCTATTGGACACATGATCGAGCCAATTAAATGGTTTATGGCCACTTGTACGACCTCGTGAGAAGAAGTGGCGAGAAATTAATAAATGTTCGAAAAAGTTGAAATAGATTACAATGACGTTCAGATAATTTTTGAATGCTTAAGTTGGAAAAAGAGACCTCAAAATGGAAAGGATTAAATAAAACAAATATTTTAAAATAAAACTGTTTTGATGTCTGTTACAGCATCTTGCTTCACTTGATTGAAGGGAAATTTTCAATCGGAATTTTTTTGGTCATCATCAATTAAAACTTTTGCAGTACTTGAATATTTATTTCCGCTGAAAACTTGCAAAGCGATCGAAAGGCCGCAAGCACGAGTGAGGATCTGAGTTCGATTACCAGGTAGGGTAAAATTTTTCCATCAGGATTTTTCAGTAGCAGCCACAGATTCCAGATTTGTGGCTGGTTGATGGCTGGAGCTTGCCCCTTATAACATGGGACTAAAAAAATATAACTGGCGAAATTTAGATTTACTATACTATTTTTATTTATTAAAATTTGTGTCTGCAGTCATTAACTTGAACCTTACTATTGTATCGAGTCTGGTTCTTCGAACCAACCGAACAGACAGATGTGTTGCTTGGGAGTTGGTTCCGCCACTTCTTCTTTCCGGCTCAAACACAAGGAAGTGTCGAAACGGCATTTTGGGGGACTGTCTCTTGTAAATAAGTAAAGTAAATTAAGACGTTCGAAAAGTGCTGATTATCATCCTAGTTTGAATAAATGAGTTTCGATTTTGATATAGGGTACGGCACACGGCGGGTAAGGTTCGGCGGTTTTTGGTGTAGGGTACGGCGGGTTTTGTAGAGGTCGGCCTATCTTTTCGGCGAATACAGGCATGACGTTATGTTACTCGTATTATTCAAAATATTTTTCTATCCCTCCACACAGTCTGAATGGATTCAGTAAGCTTTAACAGTCACTCCATAGATAAGTAAATGTATGTCGTAACGTTCATTGTTTTGGTGCTACTGTTTATCTATTCGTCCTCGGATTTCGGCCTCGGCACGTGATAAAAGAACTTGAACTGTTACTATCCGAACTGTGAAGTTTTGTCTAGTAGGTCGGTTACCGGATCTGGCAGTGTGGGAAAATTTATGTTTGCTTGAGACGCATAAAGTTTTCGTCGCTTTTAGTTTTGCCTTGCAGATTTTTGCAACTTTTACGTTTCTGCTCAGGAAGATACTTATTTAAAAGATCATCACCATTATCAAGCCTACTGTTAGTTATGGATGTTAGTTCAGGTTAGATCCAATAGCGGATCGGACAAAAAAAAACTAATTAGTCCGTCAGATAGATTTTCAAAAAATAATGGACAGGTATTTTTCATGTAAACAAAAAATGAAGACGATACAGTGCTCCGAAAAGTCACATGTTAGAACATTTTTTACCTACAAATGACGTCTCAACCCATTTTTTTTAAACCCGGACTGCAAATGAAACCCCGCCCGGACGCTCCGTCTGAACTAGGACAAATCCGGGCAAACCCGGACGGATGACAACGCTATTTGTATGTACTATATCTAGCTGCATAGAATATGTTCCACTATAGGTTGCAATTGAAGCTTCGTTCTTATATTGCGTGTGCGTTGCCCTATTTATTTACTAGGATTGAGATCGGATGCAGCGCAGAGAGACAGAAGTAGATTAGACCATTTAACTGTGTTAATAGCGCAACATATAGGTACATAAGTAATTGAGATAAACTTTATTACTGTGCTAGTTCTACTGTCTTTATTTTGGTCCTTCGTTTGATTCCTAGGACACGCAACGTGTTTTTAAGATTTTTTCAGAAACAGGGATACTGGATTTGTTCTCGGTTAATTTCAATAGGGTCGGCCCCATTACATGGGACTTACGGCCGAATACTGAAACGCCACTCAAATATAAGTAACGCTTAAATCTAGTGCTGTCTCGGTCTAAAGTAACAGAGACAGAGCGAGATTTAAGGGCAACTTAAAATTATGTAGCATTTCAGTATTCGACCAGTAAAGACCCAAAAATATGTGCACTATTAGGTACATTTCTGCCTGGCCCTACAAAGATAACCTGCGTGACGTTATGCTATGATCGCGTTAATGAAAAACAGGTTTTTCGAACACAGGGTTCAACTCGTATTTATTGTAATGTCAAGTACCGTATTGATTCTTGCAAAGGGATATGAAACTTCTCATTCTGACGAAGCAAGAGTTTAATTTTACATATTTATAACAAACAGTGAGTTGAAAGATACAATCTAGTTTCCGCTGAATACACAGTTCTAGTTTTATATAAATGTGAATATGACTGGTTTTTCTTTTATCGATATAAAATTGTACATTCAACATATTCTATAGATATTATTAATTTTTAGTATCAAGTTAGGTACTCGTATTATTACATAAACGATAGTGTTGGTACACAATCGTCTTTTTATCGCTAAATAGAATCCTAAATAGCCATATCATTATTATAATCAATAAGTTTCTAGTTTACAGCTAAAATATGTAGTAATGCATGAGCTGTGATTAAATGAGTTCGACTAATATGATAAGATTCGGTTGGATATTGATTTTTATTAAAGTAGACCATCTAAACAGTTTGTAGTTGTATAAAAAATAAGTTTAAAAAACTAAAACCCGACTAGGTACGTAAAAAATCGCAGACTAATTAAACCGCGGTCATTAAAGTAGAAAACAAGAAAACACACCTTATATTAATTTGAGTAAATAACTTAATAATATTTTTTTTTGGTAGATAACTGACGTTTTAAAGAGAAACTAGGGTTTTATTTTTAAAACATTAATAGATTTTTTTTACTAAAATATTTTAACAATAATTGTAATAATAATTTCACGTGGAAGAAGGTTGCAAACGAAGGTCGTGGGCAACAGCTAGACTAACAATAGATAAAATAGAAGAAACTGATAAGGGCCGTGACTTAGTGATTGGCTGTTGACAATACTTATAGGTATTTAGTTTTTTTTTGTAGGTTAGATTTTCGAATATTGGATACGTGTTTTTTATTTACGAAAATAAAACGTGTCATAAATCAGTGGCTTGTGACGTCACTTCCTGGGTAGAAAAACGTACTATATCTGTGACGTGACACGACTTTTTTTTTTGGCGGTTGTAAAATCATCAAATAACCCATTCCGCTCTTGGGCAGAGCGAAAGGGAATTTCAGACTTCTACTGACTAAAACCCACCCATGTTCCTTCTTAGCCCTTTATGTTGAGGCCGCGGTATCTCTTACAACATTCCGCAGTCACGTCACACAACTTGACACTGCTTTTCAAAGCACTGTCTTAATCGTTTGTTTCATGAAAAAAGAAAAAATATGTGTCAATTTTTTTTGGAAATCTATCTGACTAACCAATTAGTTTTTTTTTCGTGAAATACCTTATTGAAAGCCACTGTAACGATAAGATAATCTACCCTACTGAACAACCCGTTGCTAGTCATTGAATTTTGATTTTGAAAGTTAGATTTGTGCCCTTGTACGCAAGGCTTAACCATCTCTTAACTAAAATTTTACATTTTATCATGATGTTCTTAAATATGGGAATCATCGAGACGAAGAAGAAAACCCAGCTGTAAATCCAATACCAATCGATTATATTCACCAATATGTACCCAAATTCGTTGAATCCAGAAAACCAGTAAGTAAAACACATTAAAATAAAAACCACAAAGTTTAGTAATTCTCCAACGAGGTTAGTTTAACATAATCATGTAAACTTATCTCAACTTACAGGATATGCTATATCAAAATGCGAATAAAATGCACATTGTAGGAAAGTTCCACGATTTAAAAGTGTTGAGAGGAAGCCATAATCGACTCATGTAGTATATAATCCTGAGTCACGTGGTACCCACAAACGTGACTTCATGCTCCATGTGAATATCATCAATGCGAAAATAACTCCCGCTGTCTGTCTTTCGCGTTTTCAAGCCCTAACGGCTGAACGGATAGGGGTGAAATTTAGTACACGTGTAGACCTTGATCTTAGTTAGGAGATAAGATACTCTGTTTCCAGGTATAACGTTCATGTATGATAATTCCCGACCTCCAAACGAGTGAAGTTGCAGGAAAAGCTAGTTCTTAACACATGGAATATGTTTTTGTGATCTATAAAAGTCAATTTTATTGTTTTTGGGGGAATGAGCTCATTATTTAAATGTTTGGTGGTCGGGGCGCTGGGCTCGCAAATATTCCTTGCGCGTGTTGGAATATTTCATAATTTTCGGTACTTTGGCGATTTTGTTTTCCCTGTTTTGTCTGTGATGCAGTATAGTAATTTTGAGACGCTCAAAGATTATGAAGACTCTTTTAATTGTAGTCTATAGGTACTGTAGTGAATAAATGAGAGAGCAGTGGTGGCCCAGTGGTTTAGTTTTGCCCGACTTACGAACAGTAAGTTGTAGGTCCGAATTGTTTGTTGAAAGTGTTATTTATTTAATCACCACTGCTCTCACAAACGGTGAAAGAAAATACCAAAAAGCAGTAAGGGCTAAGGGGTTTATAGCCCATCCCTCCCCCAGAGAGGAGGCCTGAGTCCCTGCAGTGGCAACATTATAAGCTGATGATGATGATACTATAATTATTTTAAAAAGAGGTATAGTTTGTAAACTTGGATGTCGCATGCAGGAGGTGATCACTGATCTGTTTCCAAACCCCTTTTCACTAAGGGGAAGTTATATGATCCCAAAATGACTTAAGCTATACTTCTACACTTCAAAGTTGCCTGAAATTCAGCCAGTGGCGAAAGGCAGGTGTTTTGGGGTCCCCCACAACACTAATCTGTCTTGTGTAATTGATTTGCAAAAAGTGCTGTTCTTCAGCCTAGTTTGATTAAATTACTTTTGAATTTGTTTTATTTTATTTTGCCCCAATGAGTTGAGATAGTGAGTAACAGAGGAGAACGAAAATATGCGCCAATCTTAAATAAATCGGGATACGGGAGAATGAAGACACCAACAAAAAGGATATTTTCTGAGTAAAATAATAGGATTCTGTTTAGTCCGTCTGTTAGATTATCAAAAATTAATACATGTTTTTTGTTTTGTAAAAAAATAAATATATGAACATAAAACATGTCAAAGATCATGTGAGTCGGCTTGTGACGTCACTTTCTGGTAAATAAATACCAAAGTTTGACGTCACACGACTTTCGAAGCACTGTATCGTCTTAATTTTTTGTTTATGTGAAAAAAGAAAAAATAAGTTTTTTTTTTCAATATTTTTTGGAAATCTCTCAGACAAACAATTTTTTTTTGTCAACTATCCTATTCGATGAAGCACTCATAATACTTACCTAAAACTATTTGAGCACTGATATTATACTACTTATAAGTAGCTGAAACAAATTTTCAAGAGAAAATAAGCACCAGTGTCTTTCACTCTATCTAAAAATGCAACCTAAAAAGCTTTGGCATCTAAAATAGTATGGGTTGATCAAATTGATCATTGACATCGTACATCAATGGTTTTTGTTCGTTCCTTTTTTATTTTGATCTGTGATATCTCACAAAGATTGTCTATTTTATTACATTGTTGTTGTACCAAGGCCTTGACCTAACGTAATATATGTTATTTTCACATAACGCTGTGATATTCTGAATCACAAACACTTCTGAAGTGTATCTACTTTCCGCAATAGGTTGATTCACTTTGCTATATACGTTATACTGATCAACTGTTTATGTAATGTAGAATCAACACAACAAAATTAGCTGTCAAGAATTATTAAATTGAATATTACTTTCTTAAAGAAAGTCAGTGATGATATGTTTTAATCAAAACGACCTGTAATTCTTCAAGGATTAGGCAGTGTTGTACCTATTAATACATTCACATTTCAAATAGGGGGTGAAATCTTGATTACTTTAAATATTTTCTTCTTTTTTTATTCATAGGTATTTACTTGACTTTAAAGCCAACTGCAGTACTTTACTGAAATGCAAGTAGGTTTAGCTTTGTATTGTCCTACTGAGTAAACTCTTCTGATTAATAATAATAATAATAATAATAATATTCCACAACTATCACACAACGCCATCTAGTCCCAAGCTAAGCAGAGCTTGTGTTATGGGTACTAGACAACTGATAAACATACTTAACTAGTGACTAGTGATTGACTAGTTCCATCACCAAATCTGCATGACTGGCGATATGATGTGTACTATCAACATCTTTATCAGACACCATTTATAATAATACATTTTTATTTCGAACAACCAGGTCCTTACTGGTTTTGGGTCAAGCCCGCCGCACTATTCCCAAACCACTGTAACTCCTGAAAGCCAGAACCAACAGTGGCGACCACAAGACAAGCGCCGAGACAATGAAGCTCGACGAAGTCCCAGAGAAATGATTTAACTGTCTTTGATCCCGCTACGAAATTAATCATGAAAGAATAGCGGAGGAGTAGGAAAAACATAATTGATTCATATGGGTTAGTAAACAATACTTATAAGCTATGTTAGTGGTAATAAATGTATGTTATTTAACATAGGATAAGAATATTGCCATCAAACGGGCACAAATTCAGACTCTGGGATGCTACTGTTAATATCCTGATGAAAACCCCCATTGCAGTAACAGAACAGCACGCGCTAATCAAACTTAAGACATTTCCACGTTCGTGTTCCACGCGCGCCTCAAAGAGATGTCAGCAACATGGGAGGGGCCCGAAAGGGCCGACGCCTGTCGGGGCCGCGGGTAGTCCACCGGTTATCGCGGCCTCGACATAGAGGGCGAAGAAGGAACATGGGTGGTTTTTAGTCAGTAGAAGTCTGACACTCCCTTTCGCTCTGCCCAAGAGCGGGAGGGGTTATTCGATGATTTTACACCCACCCCAAAAAAAAGACCGAAGCACTATCTTAGTATTATTAGACACCATGCAGAAACGTTAACTCATCCCCCGTCTCCGAAAACAAAAGTGCCTCAAACGAACCGGTACCTTCAAGCAAAACGAATACAGACACGATACTCAGTTAATTAGTGTTTTTGCGTACTAATCGGTATGTTTGTTTGTGTGTATGCATGTTCGCAAAGCAGGAAACGAAACGAGAGGCTATCGCGAATTTCGTTCTCACTAATGCAGTATGGTTCACGAGTATTGGCAACTGGTTTTGGTAGGTGAGTTTGCCAGTGTTAAGGAGTCTGCGAGAGCAGTGGTGGCCCAGTGGTTGCGGCCCCGACTTACGAACAGTTGGTCGTGGGTTCGAACCCGGGCAGGCGCATTACTTTGTGTAATTTATTTCATCACCACTGCTCTCAAAACGGTGAAGGAAAACATCGTGAGGAAACCGGCATATCTTAGAATCAAAAATTCGAAGATATGTGACATCTACCAACCCGCACTGGGCCCGCGTGGTGGATTATAGCCCATCCCTCTCCTAGAGAGGAGGCCTGAGACCCAGCAGTGGGAACAATATAGGCTGATGATGAAGGAGTCTGCCCATTCGACGACCATTCTATGAAGGAGGCTCGTAATCAAACATGACATAGACTACTTTGCCCACTTGAACTAAAATCGGAACGGTCGACAGTGGTTAAGCCTAATTATATAATTCCTTGTCAACAAAAGTATGGTAGGTATGGAAAAACAAAAAAACTGGAACGGGTACTGGTATTTAAAAATAAATAAACTTGACGTAATTAGAATTTTTGATGTGAAAAAATAATTATATAGTAAGTATATAATTAGGTAAATAATAAGTTATAACGTAGATGTAAGTATCTATTAGATAATGTGGTTTTGGTTTTCCTTTCACGATTGCGGTGTTTTATTAATTTGATGTACTTAAAAAATACAAATAGTAAATAGTTTAAACATATTTATTACATTTCTCTAGTCCATCAACTGTGACGTTAGCTTGTGGTCAACTTATCCCCAAATTCATTAAAACCAAACGTGTACGTACCAATGTTACCAAAAATTATTTAAGCTCCTAAAAGCTTTATTCGTGCACACACAGAAAACTCTCGTCACTGAACATTATATATTTTATATTGGCCTAGCTGATGTCCGAAGCTTCGCGTAGATGTCGATGAATTATTTACTACAACCTTCCTCGAGAAGCCCTCTATCCATTGGTGTAACCAGCATGAAAATCGGCGCAGTAGTTTTTTAGTTTTTAGCGAACAGACAGACAGACCTGGCTTAGGACTTTGTTTTATATTTTGTAGTAATAGTAATAATAATAATGGTGTATGTATGTTATTACAGTAGTGTTGATAATAGCGCTGCACATACTGCAAATTACTGCGACTAGATCAACTAATTTATCAACGGCCAATTCAATACGCACATACTCCGCGCACATATTCAAGGTCGAACCGCTGATCTCACCGACCATTTTTTCTACACCAGTATTACATGACCATTTTAAAAAGTACCGGGGTAATATGGGGTTCTATGAGAAAAGGGGAAATGCAATTACGTTTAAAACTAGTCGGGTTGCCTATCGTTCACAAGCTTGCCACCCATTGTAACCAATCCAACCATCTTTGAATTTTTCATACATTTGTAGCACTTTTTTATTGTTTATGTGTAGTTTTTTCTGGCGGTTTTTTGTCGGCGTCACATACGGGCGGGCGCCTGAGGAGGCGTTTTGAGGACGATTCATGGTCGACTTTGTTCTTACACCAGACATAAATGCTACATGTACCTATTTTAGTTTGTTATGAGAGCAACACAGTCGTTTAGCGTTAGGAAAACTTTACAAATGGAACATATCTATGAGTACAGTTTTTATTTTTCCGATTCATTTATCTGGCTTTTGTTTTATGTAAAGGTACTTACATAGTTAGGAAACCATTTTAGTTTTTTTTTTTAAATCTTATCTAGCTTTTGTTTTTATAGAAGTAGTGCGTGTATGAACGTAGCATAATCAGCCTGATACAGTCTCTACCCAGTATTACCTGACCCCTCGTGTAAAAAGAGAAGTGGTGTGAGATGAGGGATCAGGTAATGTTGGGTACAGACCGTACGTTGTACATAGGACAGTTACCACAGAGAGGAACTGCCTGCCCGTGTCCCAGCGGTGGATTAGATTATCCTTAAGAGTGGGCCCATAATCCACCCACGTTACAGTGCGGCTGAAATCTAGGGACCTGAATTCTAGGTTTTTTTTTTTAAACTACACCATGTCTCATTGACTGCCTCGTTAATTTAGGATTCTCAAGCGGTCCCACATTCAATTCCCAAGGCGTGCAAAATATTCTTGAATCATTCCATTATGAATTTCTCAGTGGGAGCCACGAAGTCTGAAATTGTATTCGGTAGATGGTAATATGCTTGCTACTGCTACTCGGGACAGAAACATGACTGGTAGATTCACTACCTAACCCTTTCGAGATAACAGGGGTGATGTTGTGCTATTGTTGATTGTTTTTCGCTAGCCACAGTATATATACACAGTATACAGTACACACCCACACACAGTGTACAGTGTACAGTATATATATTTAAACGTTGCCCCACACTAGGAATTTCTCCTGTATCGTGGATTCGTGGGTGCGTTCACAGACATTAAGACTCACATACACAAATACCCAGACCTGAAAGAGCTATCTGTTGGCCATACAAATATTTGTAAGTACAAGTAAACATTTTATATCGTGCACATATTATGTAGGAAAATTGATTCATGCATCAAAACAAAACATAAAAATGATAAATAGATAAGCATATCCAAATATTTTATTTTTATTTTGATGCTGAATTTTATCTAATCCGGAACTGAATATTCGACAAACATACCTATATGAAATGCATGTTGTTGAATGCATGATTACAACGCGTATTTTCAGTTTTCGGTATTGTTCATGATAACATACGTATATATGTATCTATTTGCAAAGGGATGTTTGAAATTATAAGTACCAGTAATAGTACAGTATATGTGTTTGTGCGCTGTGTGTGCAGTATAATTCTATTGTCCAATGAGCATTCACAGTAGAACACATTGTTATTCGGAGTTGTGAGTCCCACCTAAACAATTAAATTGAGCTCTACAGGATTTTGTCACATAGTTAAAGAAAAAAATTGCTTACCCATTTTCAGTGTGGGTTGCAGCTGAAGAATTTTTAAAATGCTTTAAATTATGAGATTTTGCTTTGAGAGTTAGGTTACTCCGTAACTCTGAGACGTGTTAAAGAATCGTGTATTTATGACTTATCCAAGTCTGCTGATTATTATTATCAGCTATTTGTATCTCATTGCATATTCATGCTTATTTCCACTTTATCCAGTGCTCCAGTCTGCCAATCCCTGCGAAAATAATCCAGTTGGTCCCGCCGTCTACTTCTGGGCCCGCCGCGTTGTCGTTTGCTGTTGTTTGGGACCCCTTGCGTGGTTGCTGTGGCCCACAGCTCCTCCGGCATGCGGCAGATGTGGCCAGCCCCGTTTGAACTTGGCGGCCTGTGACCTAAATCGGCAATTTGGGTTGTGGAACGCAGTATCGAGTTTCTTATGTAATCAGTGAGCTTAACTCCGGGGATACTACGCTCCATTGCTCGCTGACAGATCCCGAGTGCGGACTTTTGATGCTTGGTTAGTGACCATGTCTGTGCTCCATATGTGAGGGTAGGAAGAATGCACAAATCCACGAGTTATCTCTTCAGGGAGAGAGGAAGAGGTCCCATCATTATTTGTTTTATCGACCAATAGCTCTTCCAGGCGTTGTCGGTGCGTCGAGCAACTTCTGCTGACAGAAGATTCAATTTTATTTAGTAACTATCTCTATAGGTGTTAACCTTATGCAATGTGGTTTTTACCTAATGATATCAGCAGTACTTTTATGCTATTCTAAGCTTACGTGTTTTCCTTTTATGAGTTTATCTACATAAATAAACCAAAAACCCCTTTTAACCACAATTTCAGGAGTCAGAATTTATATTTTCAGCTGACTTTTATCTACCTATTATGTGTAGTATATTATTTCGTTTCTTTTTAACAAAGGAAAATGTTTCATTTTATTATTATTTAGCTTTCAATGGGTAAATAAAAATATTGTTGGTTTACAATAGGTGTACGAGTACTCGAGTAGGTCATTTTATTTAATTAAATTAGAACGTATATTGAAGTAGTTTGTTGATACCTTATCTTGTTTATTAAAAAAAAATCTTCCATCCTCCTTCGTGGCTGCCTCATTGGTCTAGTGGACGCAATCTCGACTGCTGAGCATGGGTCATGGGTATGATTCCCGGGTCGAGCACATTGTTATTGGGATTTTTCATCAGAAATTTCTTAGTAGCAGTCTAGACTTGTACCCAGTTGATGTCAATAGGCACGCCCCCTATAACCAGGCGATGTGTGGGATTAGGTACACCTCCGCTTAACACTTCAGGGATTATAAGCGTGCTGTTATGTTATGTTTTCTTTGTAGTAGAGAAACTACGGTGTTATCAACCATTCAAAAATTTTCCACCATTGAAATACTTTATCAATATTACTCACTTCAACTTTTCAATAAACTCTAAATTTATCAGTCAAAATAATCTCGATACAAGACTTTCAGATATTAATAAAAATATCTAAGTGAATTAAATATATTGTAGAGATTACCGTTCCTTATCAAACAGCCGAAATCTTCGGTATCACGGTTCTTTGTCTTATCAGTAGGATAAAAGTGAAACTTGTATTCTTTGTTATGTGCTTTCACAATCCTTAGAACATTATCTTATCTTACTGGCGATATAGTAAATATCGTAGTAACGATAAAGCGATCTAAACAGGTGTTTTGTTTTTGCTGTAAGATGTTTTGTAAGAGGTGTGATATTTATTTATATCACGTAACCATCATCATCATCATCTGCTATGTTAGGGTTGGCTTCCAGTCTAACCAGATGCAGCTGAATACAAGTATTTTACATGGAGCGACTGTCTATCTGACCTCCACAACCCAGTTAATAATGGGCAAAAATGGCCCTTTGGTGAAGCTGGTGGTCAGACTTTATTTATTTCACGTAATAATAATATAACGTAGGTACATAAAGAGAGAAGCTCGTGGCGATAAGGCGACACTAAATGCCACTGACCTTGAGCGAGTGGATGGAGCTTGCGTCACTCCCCGCGACCGCGAAACGCATCCACGCAATGCCTGCTCGTAATATCGTAGGGTAAGTAAACGATTCAAATAGTAAGGACTGTTCAGCCCGACTTTTTGTCACCATACAAAATTATGTTCGGTAATAAGAATACCTATGCGATTTACAAAAAAACTATTGGTTGGAGCAAAAAAATAAAACACTATGATATAGTTTTTTTTTTGTATATTTTATACGAAGTGGAAAGAGTGGAGGGAGGCCTTTGCCCTGGAGTGGGACAGAGCAGGCTAGTAAAAAAAAAAACAAAATATTGTATACCTTAGTATGTTGCTCGTTGAATTATTTGCCAAAAAATCATGACGATCACATGTACATATTTTAGTATGGTTTTTACTCGTTAAAAGAATTTTTTAGAGGTATCTTCGCTTATTTTTTCTATCAAGTATAATAAGTTGCTGTTGTTGTTGTTTGTTTTACACTATGTCACTAGCGTATATCCTCAAAAATCCTACTAATATTATAAGCGCGAACCTTTGTAAGTATGTATTGTATGTATAAAAACTACTGAACGGATTTGGATAAAATTTGATACACAGATCACATAGTTTTTTATCCCGATTTTATCTTCCCGTGGGATAACTTTCGAGTTGTAGCGGGCGAAGACGCTGGCAAAACGTAGTATCGTATATTTTTCTGATTTTGTTTACTGCAGTGAATCATATACTTTAACGCATTATAAAACTCGCGTTTAGCTCCTGTTCTCCCCTTTCCTTTTTTTTTTTGGCGGGTGGAAAATCATCGAATAACCCCTCCCGCTCTTTGGCAGAGCGAAAGGGAGTGTCAGACTTCTACTGACTAAAAACCACCCATGTTCCTTCTTAGCCCTCTATGTCGAGGCCGCGATAACTAGTGTGCAACCCGCGGCTCCTGTTCTCCCCTTAGGGTGACAAATCAACATCGAGCTGTGCTGCGCTGTACTGCGCTGTGCTGTGTTTCTTAAGCTACGTTTTTTTTTTTATCAATCATCAACAACAATCAGCGATTGAGGGGCATACTGCGTGCCACGCTCCATGTTTGAAAAACCTGGCACAGCTCGACACAGCGCAGCATGGCAGAGTTCCATAAAAAAACAGCACAGTTCGGCACGGCGCCGAACTGTGCTGTGCGTAGTGTGCCCCTCAATAACTGATTGTTGTTGATGATTGATAAAAAAAAAAAACGTAGCTTAAGAAACACAGCACAGCGCAGTACAGCGCAGCACATGTTGATTTGTCACCCTAAGGGGAGAACAGGAGCCGTGCGGTCAGCACGGCGCGGCGGGTAGCGCGCCTCGCTCGATACTGCTGCGTTTTTAAACAGAGCGTAGCCTCACACAGCGCAGCAGAGCATGGTTTGTTTGGATGCTCATTAAAATATTAGACGAGCGAGTTGACCAAACATAGCACAGCGCAGTACAGCGCAGCGTAGATCGATGTTGATTTGTCACCCTTAAGCTGTGCTTGCCCAGTCTGGCTTGTGGATGGAATAGCGCTTGTAAACAGTAGACTTGAACCCAATACCTCATGGTCAGTACCTAGAGGCGCTTGTCACCAAGAGATACACATATAAATGAATGTTTGTGTACGTGAGTTTAAATGTTTGTAAACGCACCCACGATACAGGAGAAATTCCTAGAGTTGAGCAACGTTTAAAAAAAACTAAGGTTATCATATTTTTGACTAACTTTTCGAAGGTTTGATATGATTTTTCTTTTTCTTCGAGACCAAAGAATATTACATTTTTCTTCCTTAGTTTGTTGTCTATTATATCTATGTACTACTCTTGTTCTTCGACTTTTTTTTCTAGATTCTCAAATCTTTTATCTAATTTTTGGAACTGTAAATTGATGTTTTCATTTATAGAGGTTGTGATAGTTTCCTGCATATTCTTCATGTCAGTTTTCTGCTGTGCTAAGTCTTTATGAATGCTTGCAAAATAGAATAATGTTTTAAATAATCAATTGGATTTAAATTAATCATTTTATAATTTAAAATTGTGTAGTGCATGTTTGTATATCAATTGCATTATATTGTAAAATGAAATGTATTATTTACTAAGGGAATGAAATAAAAGGCTTATTATTAGTATTATTATTATTATTTTCGAAGGTTTACTTTAACGTGGTTCACAAATAGTTAAAGGCTCCAATAGGTTCTGTATACAACGGTAGGTATGACCTACATACCACAGGTGGATTTGCATGTGCTCAGACACAAAATATTACACACGTGCATTCGGTGCATTAATTTAACATTCATATTTTAGCTCTATTTGAAAAATGTCAAATAATTAGTCGTGGGTATTTTGTGGCATATACTTAATTTTACAGGTTACCTTCATCTGAACTCCGGAAAAACTGTATTTTTATTTTGATGAATTTGTTTAAGAGCATCTGTTGACCACTTGAAGCGGACTTTACCAATGGAACGTAAAACGATTTAGAAAAGAGATAGAGTAATATTATATTTTTTCTTTAATATTTTTTTTCACTTTACCACTCTGGAATAAGATTAAAACAGTATCACTAGAGTCGTGGCCCAGAAATTGCATACAAACAGAGATGCTTAGAGGTAAAAAGAGCAGGTCCTTGCCCAGCAGTAGGACACAAGATCTTCATACCCTATATCATGTCCCACTGGCCGTCCCACAAAAAATAACAAAACAGAAAGCACGTGTGACATTTAACAAATATATGAATTTTCTAAAAACAAATTGATTGTGTTGCGGAATATGTATTACCAAAATCCATTTGATTTTAAACCACTAGCTGTTGCCAGCGGCTTCACCCGCGACAATTATCCCACGGGAAGATAAAATCGGGATAAAAACTATCCTGTGTTAATCCAGGTTATAAACTATCTTTGTATCAATATTATCTAAATCCCTTCAGTAGTTTTTGCGTGAAGAAGTAACAAACATACACACTCACAAACTTTTGCCTTTATAATATTAGTGTGATAAACTTTCACATCCATCTATCATAATTCCCTAGTTCCCTTGCCCTAAATAACACAAAGAGATTAACAATTAACCCACAACCGCTCTCATTGTCTAATCACCGAAACATTTGTTTTGTTTAACCCTACACAGATGGTCGGGTTTAGTCTACATACCAATATTTATTGGTATGTAGACTAAACCCGACCATCTCCCCAGATTTGTTTACAAGGTTTAGTACGAAGAATATTTTGAATGAAATATGCATGTGAACCGTGTCATAGCTCACTTTGAGAATGTAGGTTATAAGGAGATAGGGCTACACGATATTACAAACATTAATATTAATATTTTATTTAATCTGTGTTGCTAGGCAACCAGGGTTGTAAACGTCCCTTTGTGTCCATTGGTTTGGGAACCTAGATTTTTTCTCTAGTTGAAGGAGGGCCGAGTTAATTATAAAGTTCTAAAAAGACGTAAACCGACTGGCCACGTATCGCATGGAATTTAAACGAAATGTGGGTGTACTCACGGTACACCTCTGCCTAAAAAAAAACTAATTAGTCCGTCAGATAGATGTCAAAAAAATATTGGACTCATATTTTTCCTTTTTTCACGTCAATCTAAAATGATGACAATATAGTGCTTCGAACAGTCGTGTGACGTCATAGTCTGGTACATTTTTTATCAGAAACTCACGTCAAAGCCCTCACTCATGATCTTTGTCACGTTTTATTTTCGACAATTTTGATTAATTTGATAAAACAAAAAATACGTATCCAATATTTTTCGATAATCTAACTGACGGACTGAACAATCATTTTTTTTATAATCAGTCGAGTACCCTATCACAGGCGTGATGTTATGTGTTGAAAATTTTAATTAAAACAGTAGTGACATTTTGGGTCCCAAATAAGTACTGCTTGCATATAAGGTATTAATTAAGGTAAAACAAAACTAAAAGAGGACAAAGTATCTAAAACACTAACTAGTACTCCGAATTCCAGATATATTTGGTTGAGCGGTATTTACCAATGTCTGACTGCTTGATTATACCTATGTAGTTTTAATTTAATTTTAAATGACATGTTAAAAATAAAGGGTGTTAAATCTTTTCTTTTTGTTTATAAAATATTTCACATGCTATAGGGATGTTTACTGACTTAAAAAAACATGATTTTAATTAGTACGACTGTTAGATTATCGATAAATATTGGATACGTATTTTTTGTTTTATCAAATCAATAAAAAATGAAGAAGCACCACTAACACTCACTGGTAAAAACTGTCATACTAATCATTAGTATGACATTTTTTACCGGTGAATGACGTCACGTTCACGTAAGACATTAATAACTAATGTCTTAGAATATCTGTATCGTCTTCATTGTTTGCTTACGTGAAAAAAGAAAAAAACACGTCTCCATATTTTTTGAAAATCTATCAGCTGTACTTATTGCATTTTTTCTTGTTAACTGTTCTATTGAAAATTAATAAACACAGGACAGTCACGAGCCAAATTATGTTTTTACCCTACTGTTTTTTTTTCTACTCTCTGCCTCACCTTTGGGGTTGGCTTCTAGTCTTACCCGATGCAGCTGAATTTTTTATCGAGCGACTGCTTATTTAACATATCCAGTTAGTACTGGGTAGTTGGATGGAACCCTTTGGTTACACTAGTTGTCAGAGTTTTGGGCCACTGACCTACAAATGACATTCGGAACCAACAGCTTTACGTGCTTTCCGGGGTGGAAGCCACGGAGGAAAATCGGTATGTAATGATGAGCACCCGTCCACAGACCGACCTGGGCAAGCGTGGGTTAACCTTGAAAATCGACGCCATTTTAATGTATCTTTAATTTAATAATCAACAAATAACCCCCCTTGGGCAGAGCAAAAGGGAGTGTTAGACTTCTATTGACTAAAAACCACCCATGTTCCTTCTTAGCCCTTTATGTCGAGGCCGCGGTATCTCTTGCGAACAACCCGCAGCCCCGACGGGGTAAAAAATCGACCTCATGCGGCAGTAATTATTGTTTGAAGCCACGAATACCTTTTTATTCTCCTACTCTATTTAAAAAAAATATTCGAGCATAGTATTTTTGAACTTATAATACCTACTGTTAAAAAAATTGTTTTATCTCAAAGTGGATATCAAAGTTTTTAAAGAAAATCGCCTCTTTATTTTACTATAGGTTGTTTTGAATATTACTCATATGACAGTTGTATGAGACCGTCCAACATTTTCTCACCAATTAATTTTACTGCCTAAGTACGAACAGGACAATTGGATGCTAGTAAAAATAATTAATAATCTTGTACTGACAGATCACTTACGTTCTACATAACGTGTCCCTGCTAGCGACGTAGACAGCGCAAGCGTAGCGACAGCAAAAAAAAATGTAAAAGGCAACCAAAAAAATGTTTTTATTTTCCCGTTTAATTTGTTTGTGACCAACAGGTCATGTGTTTTCCCTAAACACATGTAAGTACGTGAGAGAAATCATGAATACAATGAATGCCAGCATCTAAAAGAGGTATTTGACCGGCAAGGAAGAAAATGATTAAAATTGAACCAACAATGTCACTCCTATTAATATTATTTGTGTTGTTAAACTGCTAGTAATAATACCGCAACAGGCTACCTGTTTCTCATCTTACATATTTATTCTACTTGTTTTAAGCATGGAATTTACCTAAATTGGAATAGGAAAATATACAATATTTCCTCGAAAACTCTATTAAAACCACTCATTAAATTAAATTGATAAAATAATGTGGTTAACAAAGCAAGTGCACAAATAATTGTCTGAGACTAAATTCAGAATCGCTCAAAATAACTGTAAGCAAAGGAAATAATTATGCATAGCCGTTGAAAAACAAAATAAGGAAAATTTTAAATAATCTATATAAAAGGTATAAATATTAGTTATTTCATTAGCAACGATAGTAAATGTACCTAATAGTGAAGAGGTAACAAACAGGAAGTCCTGGTTGTAAACCGAGATCTGTAGATTTATAATTGCTTTTCATGTTTATTAATTTTAATTCTTGTAGCCTTCATTATTCGCCAATTAAAATGTACACAAATAAACTATTATTAATAAACATGTACCTAACGAAATTATTATGTTTGCATAAATAAAATTATATTTCTTAAATTCTTGCTTATTAGCCTTCTATTTCGTAACATGCGCATATCCTAAAAGAGTTAGTTTATACTATTTTCCTTCATATAAAACATTAGTTTTTTTTATTTATACACAAGTATGGCATACAATAATTTAATACCCTAAAATGTTATGCAAAGTAGATTTAATTCCGATTGCCCAAACTATGCGTATGTTTGTATTTTGTATTAAATTTACAAATTTTTACTAAGTAAAGCACAAGACCACAGATATAGATATCAATATCTGAGCCAAAGACCATGAAAAATAATTGCGTCTCCTAAAAACACGTTGTCTTTTACGCGAATCTTCCCGACCGCTCCCGACTTTTCACGAAGACATAAAAAATCGTGTATCTTACGATTTCTTTGCCAACGTTACCGCGCTCGGGAACAACTCTTGCGCACTTTGTTTATAGTCACAAACTGTTGAATATTTATTTTGTTAAGTCGAGTTTGATCGCACACTGTGGTGGGAACAGGCCACCGTAGATGTTGGATACAAACAATGTTGTAAACAGTATTGATTATTGATACAACATAACATTTCACACGTCAGGTAGGGCCTGACTTCCTAATATAAACGGATAGTGTGAGATAGTTTGGGATGTCAAACATCTTTGTTAATGGCCTGGTCATGCACTCAGTTCCCATGTCTTGACATACATTGAAGCACCTTTATTCCTTCCGGTCTTGAGTTCTGTATCAAAGTATAACAACTACAAACAAAGAAATCGATAATGGTTCAGCCATTTTGTAGATGAGGACATCGTTAGTTCTAACTCTCGTCTTCGCAACCTATTCCTTTGTTTGTTGTTCCAATAATATCACTTATTTAATATGACGCGAATTTCTATAGTAGAACGAACACAATTTAATTCAAATTCCATTTAATTTCAGCTATTTATTACGAATTATTTGCAGCTATAAGTAAAATCATGACTAAGAAAATATTTTCATAGAGTGTGAAGTAATATCCTATGTTTGTTTATGATCAAAAGCCCCGAAACTTGCCAAAAATTTACCAATAACACTAACAAGAAAGCGCAAATCTATGCCAGGGTTTCCTAATACTTTTCCGTCGTCCAAGGCGATATCAAATGATTAATATAAAAGCAGTTTTTACAAACAAATGATATCGAACAATTGCGGTTAGATAATATGACCTCAGTCTGTTGATGCATGACTTCCTAAGGTACCTACAAACTTGTAGTTCCCACATTATGTACAATGTCACAAAAAACGAGCTATTTCGACAACATGTGGTCACCACACAAGGTTGCGACTTTGTTCCGATAGACCAGTATGTAGGATTATGAAATCATCACTATTAAAAGAAATGGTTTGTTTATTAGATGTGCATCTTGGGAACGACGGGATTCCCACTGGAGTTTCTCGTTTGAAGTAATAAACAAAATGTTACACGCCTTGTAGCGGATATGGTACACTTTTCCTACACCGCTGAAGATATGGATTTTGTCAATGCAACATCAAGAAACAAATTCTTTCGAAGAGAATTCGTAATCTCCGAGATAGGACCGTTTTCTTTAATTTAGGGGGCGCATTAAGTTACAAATTCGTCACAGGCGCGACTAGATCAGACTTTTGCTTAATCTGTTAATACAAGGCAACGCATATACAGGGTGTAAATTAACCCTTCACACATCCGACAACCAAGCGTTCTGTACATAAAACTAACTAACCCTACGCAATTTTTTTTGTTGGGACACGACTTTTTTTTCGGGGTCAAAAATCACATTTTACGGTAAAATTCAATGTTGCACTCTTGAAACATTGTGCTAGTGAGTGCTTTGAATAGTAAAGGGGCCATGGAAGCAATTTAAGTAAAGTTTTCAATATCAAATAAATATAAATAAAAAAAATATATAAAATAAATTATGTAATATTTTATATATTATTATTTTATATAATATTTTCAATAAATTGGTCTAGGTGTCCCAACCAGTGCTTGTGCTAGGATTTCAGTATCCTAGAGTTTGAGTAGAATTTGCAATTTTGATGACTGTCAAACTCTCACTCTCTTCTCTGATTATTACAAACATTCTACACGTAAAATGACGTAAGTGCATCGAGTAGTACCTACGGCAGATGGTTCATTTATTTATTTTTACTCGTTGCGTATATATTGCCATGCCCTATTTTTGTACGAAAATAATCAATTTCTTAGAATATGCTGTGGACGCGAGAGTGTTACGATTTCGTCATACTGGCACGTTTCAAGTTCTTACTATTTTGATAACTTTTTCCTAGGAAGTGTTTGCGAGATCAAAGGACACCTTAAATACACCGAATGTGTCAACAAACTTACACCATGAGTGTCAACTATAGTGATACATAATGTTACATTACAATATTACGGTTGTAAGTAACCCTCGAAAGTACATACCTAATAATTTCACCGTTTATGTTTAAGTTTAATGTAATATATGTATACATGCCACTGACAAGCTAATCGAAAAAGATTTTTTTTTTTTTTGAGCAGCGGTGGCCCAGTGGTGGGGGCCCCGACTTACGAACAGTAGGTCATGGGTTCGAATTCAGGCAGGCACATTACTTTGTGTAATTTATTGCATAACCGCTGTTCTCTAAAACAGTGATGGAAAACATCGTGAGGAAACCGGCATATCTTAGAACCAAAAATTCGAAGACATGTGACATCTACCAATCCGCACTGGGCCCGCGCGGTAGATTTTAGCCCATTCCCTCTCAAAGAGAGGAGGCCTGTGTCCCAGCAGTGGGAACATTAATAGGCTGTTGATGATGATTATGATGATTTATATCAACATGCGATGGTCGAAAAGTGGTTACAGGTTTTATGCATGCATAAAAACAAAAAAAAAAAAACTTAACAATATTTTGTTACAACCTTAAACATAGCCTACTATTACACTAACTGCTGTACTCAGAGATATTTAATTTTTATTTAAGCCGTCACTTAATAAAGATTTGACATACTTTTGTATCACAAAACCTTCAAAACCTTTACTAAGTGATGCCCTAAGTAATCATTAAAGCTCTCTGAGTGCGGCAGTAAGGCTCGATAACGGAAAAGTGTTGCCGCGTAAACGCACAATCATCTTCCTGATTTTATGAAATTTTACAATCAGTCTACATAGGCCAAGAGTCATGTGACATACAGACGGACAAAAAGACAGACAGACTTTTTTTTTTGGTGGGTGGGTACTCACCAAATGACTCTTCTCGCTCTGGGTGGAGTGATAGTGTGTGACTTCTACTGACTTAATATATAAAGACACGTCATGAACTAACATGGCGGCGGCGCTTCAAAACGGCGAAAATATTATATAACTATTTTTACGCGTAAAGAAAGGGAAAGAAAATATGACACCGTACAGCGGGATGCCTGTTGATGCCTGTTGTCTTTATGTTTCGCGCAGGTTTACACACATGATTTAAATTAAGAACAAACGTAGAATCGCGCGAGAGGTTGGTGCGTAACTAAGCGCGACGTGGCCAATTGGCTTCATTTCATGTTGTCATTTTTGAGGTCGGACAACGTATCTATAGTTTTAATAAATCATTGCTTAAAACCACCCATGTTCCTTCTTAGCCTTTTGTGTCTGATCCGTGGTATCTATTTCGAACGACCCGCAGCCCCGGCAGGCGTCGTCGGCCCTTGCGGGCCAGACAGATAGGACGAATAATAAAATAATAACCCAGTGTAATAAATTGTGGTTTTCTTCGATGGTTGCTGGTCACCTTAAAAGCGAAAGGCGCAATATGAGAGTTAAGCAATAACTGAAGGTGTGAAAGTGTTCATTATATCGGCGTTTCAATCAGTTATCTAGCATCGACCGGGGTGCGAACTCGTTGTAACATATTAGCTATTATTAATAATAGACTAAAAGTTATTGAGTTATAGTTTCAAAGATTAGATTAGATTTGTGAAAGTGTTGTTTTTAATAGCTTGTTATAAATTGCCATACTAGTTGGGGAAAGAGATACCGCGTCTTCAATACAAAGGGAAGGAACATTGGTGGTTTTTGGTCAGTAGAAGTCTGACATTTCCTACCGCTTTGCCCAGAACGGGAGGAGACATTTAATGATATCTCACCCTAAAAAAAAGGTTTACGTCTACCCGTCTCTTTCCCTTCAAAGCATCACGTGTATGTTTTATTATTCAAAAAATGAAACAAAACATTATTGATTTTAATATACACAAATTAACTTAAACATGTTCGCACTTTGGGTCATGATTGCTAAAAAATATTATAAACGTCACTGAAAAAAAATATATTTTTGGACCCACGCTAAATATTTATGAACATGATTGTCACATTATACCCATCCCTATCAAACGTGATTAATAATAAGAATAAAAAATAAATATTTATTTCAGACACAGTCCATACATGATACACGAATTAAAATGGAAAACAACACAAACGTTACATTAAAATAATCAATAAAAAATTACACATACCTCCACAATTTAATCCTGTTATTTTTTAATATTAGGTACGGTCAGCAGACAGAAGTAGCTTAACATTTCGGAATTTTAATAATTTGGTGTACAAAATCAAGATATTTTATTTCACATAGGCCTACAAGGGCACTTGTAAATCGTCGACAAAAAGGTGCACATGATTCCAATTGTTATTTTAATGTTTCAGAAGATTATTCTTTTAAATATTCCTTACTCGACTTAACTTGTAAGTACCGAGGAAAATCTAACAAGTTTTTTGTCAAAAATCTGCTTTGAAAGGATCATGTTCATGGATATATGGAATCCCGTACCAAACTGTGTCATCATCAAACTTTGCTTTTTATGTTCTACATTTATCATATTAACTCGTAGAAAAGTTCTTTTTGTAATCTAAATCCGAGTTTCGGAGTAATTTTATAAAATCGAAAATAACCTCAAAACCAGGCAAGTAGGTATTGTAAGATAACCTCTACGATATGAAGTCAGCCTAACAGAACGACTTTTAAACTGGTTGTGAGAACTCCATGTACAGGGAGTAAAACAACATTCATACTTCTATACTTTAAATTAAATTCCTTGTTCAAAAATCAAAGCCGCATATTGTCGTAAAAAATTATGAAAATAATTACTACCTATAACATTTTGATCTTGAAACATGAGAATTCTTGGTTCGAGTTTCGGTCATTATCTTTTAAGTAGTGTTAAGCTACTTCTGTTGCTGACCGTACACCTCTGTCTAACCCTTCGGCAATTCCAGGTGTGATGTTAAAAACCCATAACTTAATTTATGCTTTTCCTCCGTTGCATTTACACGTAAACCAATATTACCTGTTTACCTAAACATAATGAATTAATTACTAATAAAATCATAATGAGAACATTGTTTTTGTCATTTGTTTTTCTCAATACATTTCCAAATGGGGGATAATGTACCTACGTACCTAGTATTTAGGTATAATTAGCATTGGCAGACATATTACCTATTGCAGTGTTCTTATCATACTAACGGATATCCCTGCCATTGTAGTATTGTCACGGTCGAGGTTAAAACCGTATCCCATATTTATTATATTACTTGGTGTATTTTTTCGAGATTAAACCGTTTAATTTTTCCTTTTAGAGGAAATAAGAGCTTGTCGATAAAGTAGGACAGCCACTTCCGTCTTTAGGTTACACTACGCTTGCTTGGTTCATGTTTAGATGACCGTCCATTATAAAGGGTGTAAAAGTACCCATATCGCAAACGAAGAGCACTTATTCTCATCCTGGATCATACCTGGGAACCCCCTAGTTACGGAGATATTGGGGGTTAAAGTTCCAAAATTTCACAGCTGTTTTTGTAAATACCTGTTTTTCTGGTTATAACTTTACTTAAATTACTTTCCATGGCCCCCTTTACTATTCAAAGCACCCACTAGCACAATGTTTCAAGAGTGCAACATTGAGTTTTACGGTAAAACGAGATTAATGAGCTCAAAAAAAAAGTCGTTTCCCAGCAAAAACAAATGCGTAGGGTTACTTAGTTTGATGTACAGAACGTTTGGTTCACGGATGTGTGAAGGATTAATTTACACCCTGTATACCGAGATTTTTCCAAGACTCGGAAAGCACGTAAAGCCGTTGATCCCAGCTGTGATTTATAGATCTTTGACACCCACATTTCGCCGATAACGTTTTAGTCCCATGTAATGTCTTTAACTGCTGGCCTCTTAGAGAAGCTTAGAGTCACGCAACGAGCCATGGAAAGAGCTATGCTCGGAGTTTCTTTGTGCGACAAAATGCGTAATGAGGAAATTCGCCGAAGAACCAGGGTCACCGACATAGCTCTCAGAGTATGCAAGTTGAAATGGCAATGGGCAGGCCACATCAAAAAATGGAAGTAAGGTTCTCGAGTGGCGACCACGAACCGGAAGACGCAGCGTTGGTAGGCCTCCCACCAGGTGGACCGACGATATCGTGAGAGTCGTGGGCAACCGGTGGATGCAAACAGCAGGTTGCCGTTCCTTATGGCGTCCTATGGGGGAGGCCTTTGTCCAACAGTGGACGTCTTATGGCTGATGATGAATAGATGGGCTATTGACATCAACTAGACCCGGTGGCGGGCTCGACTTACGCACAGTGAGTCGTTGGTTCGAACTCATGCAAGCGCATTTCTTTGTGATATTGATCTCATCACCGCTGCTCTCAAATCGGTGAACGAAAACATCGTATGGAATGGCAGAACGGCATGTCTTAGAACCAAAAAAATCGAAGTCATTTGTGACATCTACCAACCCGCACTAACTGCGGTACTCAGAGATATTTAATGATTACTTGAGCCGTCACTTAGTAGAGATATGACGTACTTACTTTTGTATGACAAAACTGTCAAAACCATTACTAAGTGATGGCCTAAGTAATTATAAAAGCTCTCTGAGTGCGACAGTAGTACGCGTGGTGGATTATAGCCCATCCATCTCCTAGAGAGGAGGCCTGAGTCCCTGCAGTGGGAACTTTATAGGATGATGATGATGATGAGACACGAATTCAGACTCCGTGGCTGCTATTAAAGAAACTCCCGATGGAGAGACCATGCAGGAATCGAACCCAGGACCTGATGCTCAGCAGTCCTACTCGATCGATCAACGGGGAAGGCAATTCTTAATCAATCAATTCAATTTCTTTAAAAAAATATATATAAAAGTGGTTAATTAATTAAAAGAAAATTGAGATTTAATTAAATGAAATAAATAAGACCGTTACTTATGTTATGTGGTCTGTGTAGCGACCGCATGCAAGGTTTTTCCTCTTTTCCGAACGTACAAATACGTAGTAACAGCAGTAATTATAATTTCATATCAATAAACACCTATTTTTAGACGTGGCTGTACGTAGGTATGTATAAACAAAATTAATTTGATAATAATTAATTACTTTTCCTTGAAATACGCCAAACAACATAATTATAATTTACCAAATGTGTGATGGCGGACAGCTATAAAAGCAGAAAGGGATAAAAAGTTTCATTTAATTATTAATTTAATCGAAGTAAATGTGGATAAACTGAAAAGCTATAAAAATTACTGTTTGGTATGTTATGCATGAAGATTTTAATGGCATAGTTTTAAATTTTGGCAGTTTAATAACATTAATTGCTTTACTTACGTTAATAAGCAGACGAATTTTTAAACCTCCGATTTCTTCTCTTTTTTTCACGGATGTTTTACAATTAGGATAGTACCTAATTTGACACGTAACGGTAATCACATTTATTTAATTTCTTAGGCTTTCTAAATAATCCTTTACTATGGAATATGATTTTTGGACACTTGATGTTGCAAAGTTAGTCGTAGAAGTTACACCAAAAACAAGTGTGTTTCTTTATATAACTTAAGTATCGTAAAAGTAAGTTAAAGTTATATGATAAAAAGTAAAAATGACAAGGAAAAAAAAATCTCTCTATAATAGGGATAAGTGGAATGAGGGAAGGGACGCCTTTGCCTTTGCTAATAATAAATAATAAGGCTGACTCCGTGCTAAAACACTAAACTAAGACTACATAAACTTAACCCAGTTATTTTCAACCCAATCCGAGTTTGATATTTTCAGCAAAAAAGTTTTTATGCCAAATCATGATGGCATAATATTTACTCTACTAACTAGAAACGTCACATTGGGAACCCCCGTCGACACTGAAATAATTATTATAAAAACCCTTTCCATACAATATAATAGCAGGAAAGATAATAAAAGTAAAATTACGTCAGTATAAGCGACAGACTACTAACGAGCTACTGCGATCAATTTCCCACAATGTAAAATAACTTCCCACTTCCCTGAGAAGTCGCTGTATTCCATGTTTCTATGTTATTATTCGCACCTTTACCATAGGTAATTTGACAATATAATTGTACTTAATGGTGTTTTAGTGGGTAATGTCGTAAGTTTTGGGTAAATTGGATTACAGCGGCAGTTGATGACACGTTTGGGGCAGTGGTTGGCTGCGAAGCTTCGTGTCGCGAGTTCGATCCCCGCACGGAGCTCATATTGATATGACCTACAAGGCCAGAACTACGGGTTACTCGTAGTTGTTCTGGGCTTGGCTGATTATGTGTGAGTTTATATGTTTGGAGTCATTAGTAAACTGGACCCGCTTGCAACTTGACCCACAGTAAAACTATGAAAAAAATAAAACATTTAAAATGTGATTTGCTCGACTGATCTCGTGGGTCCAGTACCTAAGACTCTCATGTTGAGTCTTTGTTCATCTGGACCCGCTTGCAACTGGACCCATTGTCACCCACAAATCAGGAGAACTTCAGAGTACAAGGTAACGTTTAATCCGACTTCTAAAAAAACTCTTTATCTGTGTGTTAACATTGTTTGTTTTATTATCTTTTTTGCCTACGACTTCCTAAAGTAAAGTTGTTTAAAACAGCAATAAATGACTGCAATAAATGTTAAACAATTACCGCCTATCTTCCACAAAACAGCACACAATTAATTCTTTACTCCCGTCTTCTCAATAAACACAAGAATGAAATCGTGGCCTATCTAAATCCTGAGTGTAAACGGTTACTTGGCCAGCGGGTGGTATCAGCCACTACCCACAGAGTGGCGCAAGCGCGATAATTTCGTTACATTGGCCAACCTTACCTCATTTCACTCGGATTGTGTAGCCGATGCCTTTGCTTTACTGAGAAAATATGTTCTGTTTTGGAATAAGTTTTTGGTTCTCGTGTAGAACATCATTGATAATAAGTACATATAAGTACATTTATCAATTAAAAGTAAATCTATGCAAATATGCAAATATTTCCGTTCAGGAATTGGACCGCAGCAGTCAGCGTTGGGAATTAACTTAAAAAAAAATCAAGATTAAGATAGATAAGTGTGTTGAACATTTTAAGAAGCCGGTTAATCATCAAAGTAATATTATAAAGGCGAAAGTTTGTGAGTGTGTGAGTGTGTATGTTTGTTACTTCTTCACGCAAAATATACTGCACGGATTCGGATGAAATTTGGTACACGGATAGTTTATATCCTTGATTAACAAATAGGATAGTTTTAATCCCGATTTTATATTCCCGTGGGTTGTAGCGGGTGAAGCCGCTAGCAATAGCTAGTCATTCATAGCATCAATTTGTAAATAAGACCAACTCATGTTTAACTACTATGTCCTTTTCGAAGATTCGAGTGCTTTACTTCTAATTGATTCTTTGGCATTTCTGTGCGTTGTTTGCGTGGTCTGTGCGAGTCTCATCCACGTTTCTCTAGGTCACCCACTGACCACGACGGAAGACTGTGTAGACCTGCACTATTTCTTCTACGCTCTCTTCACAACACAATATTTTTATCATCATCATCAACAGCCCGACTTCAGCCACTGCTGGCTATAACCCCCTCTTTACGTTTTGTGGCAAGATGCGTTTTGTGCGTTCTGTTTCATCCACATCCAGGATATTCCCGTAATATTTTACTATGTCGATATATCAACTGTATCATCATGAGCCTATAATGTTCACACTACAGGGACTCAGGCCTCCTCTCTAGGAAAGGGATGGGCTATAATCCACCACGCGGGCCCAGTGCGAATTGGTACATGATTTCGAATTTTTTACCCGACTACGGCGAAGCCAAAAGGAAGGGTAATGATTTTGGCAATCTATGTATGTATGTAAGTAGGTATGTATGTATGTTTGTATGTATGTTTGTATGTTCTATCGTAGCGCCTAGACTACTGATCGTATTTTAATAAATGAGGTGTCAATCGATTCGTAAGAATAGCCCGGGTGACATAGGCTATATAAATTTTAACAATTCTTTTATGATGGAATTTAAATGACAAATTCTAAGCTCGAAAAAAATTAAATTGAGATAATCATAACATGTTTGGTATCAAATGAGAGGTCTTGGCGAGCACATTACAAATATGTATATTATATTGTAGTTTTAGTCAACATACACGTTTAGAATGCGGTCAAAAAGTTCTCGCGGTCTAGTCTGCAATTCACTCGTCCTATTTAAATAGCAAACCAACATTCAGTAAAATGTTACATCATTAAAGTAATATACTAGTATTATAACGGATTTATTAAATAACACTAAAATAAAATTCAAATAAAAATATAAGTTAAAAACTAAAACGTCGGGTTTTAGTTTTTAACTTATATTTTTATTTGAATTACGGCGGTCCTCTATAATAATTTTATTTATAAAGAAATAGAAATATATAAATTCAATATATGAATATCAGACAAGAATTATTTACTACTTTTAAGACCGCGGTTTTTGGTTATAAGTTCTAAGGTTGTTTTTTGCTTCCTCACGATGCTTTAACTGTAACTATCTAACTAAAACTGTATAGATACAATTAATCACTATGCAAAACATAGTTCGCTTGTATACAGTATCACATGGTTATAAAACGTAGTAAACCTTGCTACATTCGGCAACTTTGTCAAACCAAGCTTCACACACAACTTCTGACGTCATAGAATAAGGAAACACGCTACTGTTAGTCATACTATTAAGAAAAAGGTTATTTTCGAAATTACAGCAATTGGAAAAATGCTCCAGTTTTAATTATTTTATCATTGGTATGTTTATTTTTCCGGTGAATGTTCATAGTAACTGGTAAAAGTGTTTTTTCGAGGTCTGTGTGACGCGGTCGAAAGTTCATTGAACTTGTTATTGTTAGTTAATTTTGCGAGTATTTTTAGATGGCCTTTTACTCACTTCGAAAAAAAAGTTAACTAATGGAAATGTGGTTTTGTGGGTATTTCATTTTTTACTTGGACTAAGGATTGCCGCTTCGACGGTTACAGCATGAAAAAAACAATACAAAATGTTGCTCAGTACAGATCTGGACTTGGTCCTTGAAGAAGATTCTTAGATTCTGGCAGAATTCAAACGAAACAGTGTTTAGCGTGACATCTAACAAATTTACTTTTTAACACCGTTTTAGCGCAATAGGTTAGCTAGGAAAGCTTGCAAAAAAATCACTATTGACAAACATAGCTACATCACCACAATTCCACCATTTCCAGTGTTCCACAAGAGCAATATGGCTTTACTGACCAATCATCTCACAAATTGACGTAAAAGAAAAATGTATTACGTAGCCGTCGACCACTTATTCATTCAACGAGAATATTTTCCATGCAAATTACGATGAAACGACAAATCCCACACAATGTTTCTAAGAATAACCATCATTAAAATAAAGATTGTGTAAAATTATTTTAGTCATCGCTCATTCATAAGAGTTTAAGAGAGATTCCGGAGCATCTGACTTGTAAAGTAAACAGGCAATAATTGGATGAGTCAGAAGATAACGAAGAAAACGTGGTCCATTTCGCGAATAGGTACATCGTCTGAGTCAGTTTTTGTGTTAAAACTTTGTTAACTACAGTGTTTGAAGTAAGAGCAATATTTGTTATGTATTTCTTCTTTCAAGGACTGGGTTGTCTGAGTGCGAGACGGGCAGGCGACTTTGTTGGCATCGCAGATAAACCTAGGTGAAGTTGACAAAAGAACGTGGAAATTAGCAAAATTGAGTCGTATTATACAGCAGAGGTTGAATTAGATTGTGAACAATTTTGTTATGATTTCTTCCGGAATATTTCAGGATCATAAAAAATCTGCTTTTGCTTCAGATAGACATGACATCCGATTTTGCACGGCTCTTTTTGTAAATACTAGTATTTCAGGTTATAACTTTATTTAAATTACCTCCTTGACCCGTTTACTATTCAAAGCATCCACAAGCACAATGTTTTAAGAGTGCTACATTGAGTTTTACCGTAACATGTGATTTATGACCCCAAAAAAAAATCATTTGTCAGCAAATTTTTTTGCGTAGGGGTACTTAGTTTGATGTACAAAATCCTTGGTTGACGGCTGTGTAAAGGGTTAATTTACACCCTGTATGTTTACCATTACATACCGACGTGTCTCGGAAAGCATGTTAAGCCGTTGCAGTTGGTCCGGCTGCTATTTCTAAGATCTTTGACAGTTGTTACAGGTAGTCAGTGTCCCCAAAAGTCCAACAACCAGCCTAAGGCTCCACCAGAGATGTGCTATACAGCTATACTGCGAGCTTGTAATAACAAAGCTGTGAAACTTTGTATCGTATCACCCAGTACTTACGGGATTGTGGTGGTCAGATAGGCATGCGCTCCATATAAAATACCGGTATTCTGCATCCGGTTAGATGGAGTAGCCATCACAGTTGGGAAAAGTATAGTCAGATCATGTTAGTATTGTTACTTTTTTATGATCAAAGCATACATTTATAGAAACATCCGTGTCTAGTGTTAAAGTAGGTATATTTTCCATATCGTTTTTCACAGTCATTCAGTAAAGTTCTTATCATATTATTAATCAATTGTTATGTAAAGTAACACCACATTGTATATGTATGTAATCTGTGATTGCACCCACATAACTTTAATTTAATTACTTTGATTGGTATCTTGAATGAGAAGCCCTCACGCGTCTCGTTGAATAATATCAATTAGAACTTTATATGATTATCGTGTGCCTTATTGTTATGACTGCTTCGTTAATATAGTGATTATAAGGAGAGCATGGAAAGTGAAGTAAAAGAATACATACTATAGAATATGAAGTTTTGGTTTCACATCTTGTTGTTTTGTATTTCATTTGAATTTTTTCAGTTGCAGCCCGGACTTTAGAGTTATGTGTGTTTGATGGTAATATGCTATTACACGGGACTTCAAAATAAATATTAATCCTTTTGCCTCAACCTTCGGGACAACGATAATGTTTTGGTTAGTTTATATGATTCATCACATATTTACGCAACGATTCTGAAATCATTCCGTGAAATTTTAGAATGAGGTCATCTTTGGTTATTTTCCTAAGTAAATCAATTTCTGACATTGCTTTTTAACTAACACAGGACAAACTGCATGCACAGGGAATTTAATTTTCCTTAACCTGTTTATTCAATAGTAGGACAAAGGTCAATGCTGATAAAGTTCCCTATTCCTCTGCCTAACCATTTTCTAATCAATTTCTGGGAAAGGTGACTTGACATTTACGCTAGTTTCATTAAGGTATAATTCCGAATGCGACCGCAAACGCAGCGGCAAAGTTTGAAATTCGCAGTAGTAAATTGGTTTCTATGTAACCGTATGAAAGTGTTTTCTTAGATGGGGTAGGAGACATTACCGCTTGTTACCTTTTTCATAGTTACTTAGAACTCAGTCATGTAGGTTTTATCATGAAGCCATAGCATTATTGACGTTGCGATTTGCCCCTTCAGAATTGTTGGTGTTAGACTGTTACTTGATCGTCGAGCCTGCCACCATTAATTTAAGTGTTAGCTGTAACACACATTTGACTGAAAGAAGTAGGAGGAAATGCGACTGAATCAGACGCAACCAACACCAGTGCTCGTAGATACGAAGACTAGTTGCAACTTCCACCAGAGGGGAGACACCGGTCTTCCCCCGGGGGCAGGTCAGAATAAATTCTTTAGCATAGCAACTTTAGTTTCGCTCCTTATCCAATAGCAATCAAAAGCAAAAATGCGTCTCAAAAATCTAGTTCTACGGGATGATGTAATAATTAAACAAGTGGGTATAGCATTTGAGATTAATTACTCAAAGACGGTAGCAATAAAATCACGACATGATTTAAAGCATTTTTATCATCGTGTTCAGCTAAAGAATACATTAATACTAAGTACCGTGGTTCCGCAATAATTACAAGTAGGTACTAAAGATTGCTATCTGAGACAATATGAATTGTAACAATATTCAGCGAGACTAGTCTATTAAATGTAAAATTATTATTAATTGTTGCAAATGTAACGGATAACTAGGCCCTCATTAGCAGGTTGTTCTATTTGTACCACAAATAAATCTAACTCACTTGTGTCAGCACCGGATTTGCAGATGAGCAACTCTCTCGCAACTTTTTTGTTGCCTACTTACTTCTCGAAATAATCAACCTTTAGGCGACTGCTATTGAAATGAACCAGATATAATTAATGAGTCTACTTCATTTATATACAAACTGAACGTATATAAATATAAATAGTTAATTAATAATGAAGTAAAATCAATCAATTTCGCTTTTAAAAACATGAAACAAATATGGCATTTTAAATACTCGCAATAACTGACGTGTTTATTTAATCAAATACTATAATTGAATTGCATAACGTTCAATGGTACATGTTATTTTATAATTTGTGATAAAATATTCAATTTTATAGTAAATATTTATTCATAGTTTGTTGTTGACAAGTCTGTTGACTGGGTTGTGCAGGCTAACTTAATCCGGTAAGAGTGGTAACAAACCTCAGCATAGATGAAAAAAAGCAGATGATAATGAATTACTTGTTGTTATTTGCTTGAACTTGCTACTTAGCCTTTATATTGTTTTATTGTGAGGTGATTTTCATTGTTTATGCGATGTCGACTTTCATGTTCATAACGTTGAGTAGGTATTTATTTAGCATTGGAGTTTTATTTCATTCAGGCGACATTTTTGTATTACTTTTAAGTGTTCTGTCTGATGCAACATCCACCATTTGGGGTCAGCGTAGTGGATTACTGTGCCTCTGCAGTGAGAACTTCACATGCTGGGTTTAATATCTCTGAATAGCAGTTAAGATAGATTAGGATATAAAGTAGCCCGTCTAAGGCACCTCCCCTGTCAAACCAGCTAACTTGTTCGAGTGGAAGTATTCGAACTATCTTTTATTAGGCAATCGGTGGGTTTGGGCCGGGGCTAGGCGCGTAGGCGTCGATTTTATGACCCAAAGGTACTTGTTCAGTAAATTGGGAAGAAGTATTTGATCATAATTGGAGCAGCCATTTAGTCGTTATTCGGTAACGAGTGAAAGAAGTTGATAATGCAGGAAAGAAACACAAGAAAATAAAGAAATAGATAAAAGTTTTTCTGTATATTTCGTTTTGATTGTGTAACATTTACAACATCCACAGTCAAACACGAACACTCATTGGAAGGTATGGAGTCAAATCAGACGTGAAAGTTGAAATGATCATCACCGGCCTACCATCTCGAAAACCATGTTAGTGCAGGGTAATACGATACCCCTTGGTAAGACTGGGTGTCTGACTTTCTGCTTATGATTACTTATGACAACTCTCAAAGATGTACAAATGGCGTGCTTTCCGAGGCACGGAAGAAACTTTGTGTGTAATCGACGGCACGGTTGGCGCAATGGCTCAAGCAATGGACTGCTGCGCTGCGGGTTCGATCTCCGCACGGAACAAATATTTGTATGGCCTACAGGTAGTTGTTTCGGGTCTGGGTATTTGTGTATGTGAATTAAAATGTTTGTGAACGCTCCCTCGATACAGGAGAAATTCCTAGTAAGAAAAAATCATGGTCACCCATCCACTGAAGCTCTTCAAGTAAATAAGAAAAAGTTGAAATAACACTGAATCTAAATTGAAAACGACGCAACTTTACAGCGATATAGTAGATTTTATGGCACATTATTATACACGTGTAATATGTTTATTTAAAACTCAGATCGTTGATATGAACATAAAATAGGTAAGTGGTACCATAAACCAAGTTATTCAAACCAGTAACCTGCTACTTGAAAGATCACAATCGTGTGTGTGTAACTACCTACCTACCTAGTGACAAAGTGCAAGCTTGCAATGCAAATTGCAGTAATACATTTCTTTAGAACTCCAAATCGTAGGTATCTTGTCTATTACAGTAAGTATGTTGATCTAATCTTGTACTCGTGTCTGTAAAACTTTATAGCCGGTTATAAGTGGTGTTAGTCCTGGAAAATGTTTCATATCAGCCGAAGGACGCCTATGTTTCGCATATGCGTCCCAGCGCAGGCATCGCTACGTTCACCAGTCCTGTGCTACTCAATGATAAATTAAAACTATAGATACGTTGTCCGCCCTCAAAAATGACAACATGAAATGAAGCCAATTGGCCACATCGCGCTTAGTTACGCACCAACCTCTCGTGCGACGCTACGTTTGTTCTTAATTTAAATCGTGTGTGTAAACCTGCCCAAAACATAAAGAAAACAGGCATCAACAGGCAACCCGCTGTACGGTGTCATATTTTCTTTCCCTTTCTTTACGCGTAAAAGTAGTTTTATATTATTATCGCCGTTTTTAAGCGCCGCCATGTTAGTTCATGACGTGTCTATATATAATACGTCATTAGTGCTACTGACATATTTCGGATTCCCTCAGTGTTCACCACGTCATCTGTCCACCTTATAGAAGGCCTTTCTGGAAAATGGAGGTCCTGTTAATCATTTCCCTGGTCTTATACAGGGTGTAAATTAACCCTTCACACATACATCAACCAAGCATTCTGTGCATCAAACTCAGTACCCCTACGCAAAAATTTTTGCTGGGAAACGACTTTTTTTTGGGGTCAAAAATCACATTTTACGGTAAAACTCAATGTAGCACTCTTAAAACATTGTGCTATTGGATGCAAACGGGTCATGTAGGTAATTTAAGTAAAGTTATAACCTGAAAAACTAGTATTTACAAAAACAGCTGTTAAAATTTGGAACTTTGACCCCCAATATCTCCGTAACTAGGGGGTTCCCAGGTTTGGTCTAGAACCAAAAAAATATCGCAGTGGTGGGAGAACAAGTGCCCTTCGTTTGCGTTAAGGGTACTTTTACACCCTTTTTATTAATTGCTCTAGTGCAAAAAGCCATAGAGTTATTTTAGATGTGGTAGCTCTGTTTCCCTGTTAGCATTGGACCAATGACTACTTGAAAACTTGTAGGAACGCCTCATCACATTAATGAAAGTTACGTCTTTCAGACTGATGCGATATTAAGCTGAAATTAATTGCACAGCTGTTCCTTTATTTTCCAAAAATGTTTATTTTAGGAAACAATGTCGAAATATATGACTTGTTTCTCAAACATATATTATATTTTTTTATTTAATTAAAACGTTGCCCCACACTAGGAATTTCTCCTGTATCGTGGTACAAACATTTAAACTTCACATACAAAAATACACCCAGACCCGAAACTAATATCTGTAGGCCATACAAATATTTGTTCCGTGCGGGAATCGAACCCGCGACACTCTGCGCAACAGTCCAATCGCTCAGCCACTGCGGCAATCGTGATATAGTTATTAGGTCAGATATAGAGATATTAGTTACCTCTTCAGTAAAATAACATAACGCCACGCCTAAAATCTTCGAAGGGTTAGGCAGAGGTGCACCTTACAGAACACCTCATTCCTCATCAATCTTCATTCAGTATTCCTCATTTCGCTAGTTATATTTTAACCACCATGAAACGTGTGCCCATCAAACGGGCACACATTCTACTACAGAGTCAGAAGCTCCGTGACAACTACAGAGCAGTAATCCGGACTCCTTGGCTGTTACTTATAATTTCCTGATGGAAAAACTAAATAACATTTACCCAACCGAATCGTACCCAGATCCTCATGCTCCAATTGGAACCACGACCAATTGGGTAGTTAACAAAAAAAATCTAAAGTCCGTCAAATACTCGTAGATTTCCAAAAAATCTTGGACACGTATTTTTTCTTTTTTCACGTAAGCAAGCAATGAAGACGATACAGCACTTTGAAAACTCGTGTGACGTCATTTTCTAAGACATTAGTGATATTTATTACCGGTGAGTAACGTCACAAACCCCCACTCAAATCTTTGACGCGTTTCATCTTCGTCAATTTTTATTGATTTGATGAAACAAAAAATACGTTTCCAATATTTTTTTAATAATTTATCAGACGGACTATTCAGAATCATATTTTTTTTTAAGTCTGTTAACATCCCTATTGACAAACGAGGCATTCTGGGCCGCGGGTTGTACACTAGTTATCGCGGCCTCGACATAGAGGGCTAAGAAGCAACATGGGAGGTTTTTAGTCAGTAGAAGTCTGACACTTCCTTTCGCTCTGCTCAAAAGCGGTTATTTGATGATTTTCCACACGTCAAAAAAAAAAAAAAGGCATTCTGTAATGAATTTTGATGTTCTGTAAGTACAGTATGCCAAACGTACTTGAGTGATAAGGCAGACATTATAAGCAAGCCGCTTAATCATCTGAAACTTCTTACTACTGGCCAGCTCAAGATCAAAGGGGGACTACCATCGACGGCCCACCATACTTAGTCAATTCAAGTCTAATCATTTATTAATAATTATAATAATTTATTTATATTTCTAAATGTTTTGTTTATTATTTTGTATAGGAATATTTAAAAATATAATTTATATATATAAAGTCAAATAAAGGAATAATAATAATGACGTTTATTGTGTCCAAATTTATTACGAACCAAGTGTACAATGTGGTGTAACATTTGAGTTAGCACTTGTAACTTGGCAGCCTTTTATCATTAGACTGTCCTTATTATCTATCATCCTATTTTAGCAAGTATTAAAACCTACTTCTCAGAAAATATATAGGTACCTTAGTTATGTATTAAAATAATGACTTATTAACACTAATAGCAATTAAATAAGTAGTAATTCATTGTACCCTAAAGCGCCTTGTATCCGAGTAATGATTAGAATGACCTTTATTTCTTTTGTCACTACAATGCATGTCTAGGGCTGCTGGTATATAATTTGGGAAGATTAATGCTTTTTTTTTGTAGATACTGTTTTCAAATATTTTTCTTATCACTTAAAGACGGGTAAATAAACCAGGAGGAGTAAGTTCTGTGCTCAGCAGTGGTGGGCCAGTGGTGGCGGCCCGACTTACGATGATTCGTGGGTTCGAACCTAGTCAGTCGCATGACTTTGTGTTATTTATTTCATCACCACTGCTCTCAAAACGGTGAAGGAAAACATCGTGATTAAATATGTTTTAAAACCAAAAACTCGAAGACATGTGACGTCTCCTAATACGCACTGAGCCCTCGCGGTGGATTATAGCCCATCCCTCTCCTAGAGAGGAGGCCTGAGTCCCTGCAGTGGGAACATTATAGGCTGATGATGATGATGACGTACGAAAGCTTAAACATATACCGTGTAGAAAACTGCTCGTACTTATATAAATACTAGCAATCAAGCTAATCTGTAAAAGAATAATGGACAGCCCTAAGTATACCTAACCTAACAGAAAGTGTATATCAGTGTTTTTTGCTCAACGAAATGAGTCATATCCTGTCCCGAAGTTGTAAAAGAGGCACTCAGTGTCACCTTTGGTAAATGTACTATACTAACAATATAAGTTATGTATACATAAGTAGTATAATATACTGACTTATGTTATACACTGCTGGACTGCATCGTCGGTGTAATGGCTGCCAATGCGAGTGCTCGCTGAGTGTGAATGTCGATTCGATTCCCAGGCCGGCAAAGTCGCCATCCGTCCGTCTTACAACAGGGCGTGTCGACGGCGTGTTCGTGTTCCACGCGCGCCTCAAAGAGATGTCAGCAACATGGAAGGGACCTGCAAGGCCCGACGCCCGTCGGGGCTGCGGGTTGTTGCAAGAGATACCGCGGCCTCGGCACAAGGGCTAAGAAGGAACATGGGTGGTTTTAGTCAGTGGAAGTCTGATACTCCCTCACAATGTAAAAAAAAAAATATGAAGAAAAAAGAACTTAAAACTAAACAAATTGTGTGCCTCAAAGCGTGTGTGGCTACGCCAAAATGGGCCAGTTCAGCAAAACGGCAACCTGTGCCCGACGCTGGTTTTCAACTGAACCTAAATTAGAGTTGTTACGGATGTCAAACAGTTTGGTTGTTTGTTTGTTTTTGTTTTTTTTTTTTTAATATTCCACCACGCGGGGCATGTGCGGATTGGCAGATGTGACATGCCAACCCGCACATGCAATTGATCGATTTTATTACTATTTTCAAATATCAAGTTATTTCTGTTTGTTCTTTGAAATAACATAATATTTTCGTGAATTTTTAACAGTAGTCAAATAGCCAATTGAAGGCAATTAATTCCCACGAAGATGATTGTGCAAAAAGCTAAATTTCCTAATCAGTAAATAATTTCAAAACATCGTGAGGAAACCGGCATGTCTTAAAATAAAAAAAATCGAAGACATGTGACATCTACCAACCCGCACTGGGCACGCGTGGTGGATTATATCCCATCCCTCTCCTAGAGAGGAGGCCTGAGTCCCTGCAGTGGGAACATTATAGGCTGATGATGAAATAATTTCATAAATTACTTTGCAACTTAGCTTACATACTAAATTGCGTAGATTTGTTAAGATTTAAAACCGCTACCGACTTGAAATCAAAGTAATCAGAAAAACGAAGATAATTATTTTAAAAAAACACCGTGACATTTCACACCTACCTGAATTTCACGCCATTTTCATTCTTACTTTTTGTCTAATAATGTTTAAAATCCTGTGTAATGCCCAAAACTTTTTGCATACCTAAAACGAAATGACACAACCTAGACAGTTCTGCAAGTAAAGTAATCTCGAAAAACACTCTCGTTTAAACAGGATTAAGCAACTATGAAATATAATGAAAAGTTGCGTCATGTAGAATAGTACATTGTTCACCGAGAGGAGAAAGTGACCGATTACCGTCGAGGGTGTCGTTTGAAGCCCGAGCCGTAGGGGAGGGCTTTAAAACACCCGAGATCGGGAATCGCGCTTTCTCTCGAGTGATACATAGTGCTTTATACTACACCTACGAGGAAAATAAAAAACTAAATCTTTACTAATTGAAATTTATATTGAAATTGTTGCAGTTAGTGAAGCTTAATGTAACACTTTTTCCATTAATGATTGTTTGAGATGTTTGCGACAATGTAGGAGGAATAACTGGCTGTGCTGTTGGCACTGCGCTCGTAGAAGGCTGTGGTGCCAAAGGGGCAACTGGCTGCTGAGGAGCATTTGGCATCGCCGCGCTCGTTGATGGTTGAGGAGATGACTCTTGATGCACATTAATCGATCCCGATATTTGGTTATTTATTCGTGTTTTGTTGAAAAATCTTCATCATCACTATCACTACTTATCATTATGATAGTTTTATTTTACTTTCTACGAAAACTGAATCCTCAAACAACACACAAATTGAAAATGGCGCCAATGGCGTCTGCAATTTTTACATGTTCTTTTTTCAAATTGTTTACGCCGCAGGGTCGCACTGCCAGCCCGACCCCATCCAACACACAGCTAGTGGCCAGTGCCATTTTGCGAACTTGGAGATAAAAACTCACTGTAAATACTTTTTGGCTTTTGATATTTAGGTTACCGGCGCATAGTCTTACCCAAAATTAAAAAAAAAAACCACGTAAGAAATGGATTTTCATACACTTTTCTCTCCCGCTCAGATGCGTTTTCTCCCCGCATATTTGTTCGATATGCAATGACGTACTTTCTACCG